>JALAZF010000195.1:0-5000000 GCA_022829125.1 Lathyrus tuberosus
CTTGTTCCTGAGGATTCCAGCTGGTTTTGATCGTCCTAAAAGCTTCTAAGGGATCAATCAAGAGTGTTCAAAGCATTCAATTACTTCTGGCATAAGGAACTTGACAGATAACACAAGAAGCTTCAAGAGGTAAGCACATCACAACTTAAACTCTCTAAATCATGCATTGCTTTGAGGTCCATTGATCATGGACATCTCATACATATCATATATGTTATGTTTAAACCAATTTATCATGCTATTACTGGCTGTTTGATCAGATATTATAGAACATGCAAATCTAGGCCTATTTTGAAATCACTGTCAGATTTTAAAATAGGGACATTTTCTAAAAATTCCAAGTCCCGCCGGACCACCGCGCCGACCTACCTAGTTTCGGCCAGCCACCGCGCACCGGCGAACTCCCTCCTCTCCACGGATTCTTCATCAATTGCTTCTCCGATCTACTTTCTGGTAACAATTCTTGAATCTTTCGCTTCATTATTTGTTAATTGTTGAGGTTTGGATTGAATTAAAGTGAGTTTGATATTTTTGTAGCTTAGGTGTTTGATAAAATGCTTAGGTGAACACTTGAATTCATGAATTGTGATAATTGTTGAGTGAATTAATTGTTTGATCATTGATTTGAGATTGATATTGTGGAGATTTATTGTATGTTCTTGAACAATAGTTGTTGTGATTAATTGATTTTGAATATAGTTGAATTAATTGATTCTTGAAATAAGTTGATTATGAGCAAACGTGGAATTGGATGATTTCATTTGAATTGATGTGTTCCGCGTGTTGAAACTAATCTGGTTCCACAATTGTTGATATTCAATTTGCATCAAGAATGGATTAACCGTGGAATTGTTTGATTGTTGTGTGTTAATGGTTCGCATGCCAAGAATTATTGATTCACATGCTAAATGGATGATTTTGCTTGGTCTACATGTTTGAAAGTCGCGTATCGAGTGTGTTACCGTATTGCAAGAGAACAAGGAGAAGCACGTTCGTACGTTGAGAGTGAGTAAGATGGGAAGAGAATTCCCGAAGGAAAGACGTTATTGTTTGTTTTAAGTGTTTTAGAAAGTTTTTTATTTTGAAGTGTTTTGCATAGGTAAGTGTACTTAAGTCTTTTTCAATGGAGTGTACATCTCATACATCATTCCAAAATTAAATGATGATGAAGTACACTAAGTATGAGGAAGATCCTCAAACTTACTTCCAAAGTTAAAGGCTTAAGTACACTAGCCTATTCCCTTTATTAAATGTTTTTGTTGTTTTTAAATGAAGAAGTGTTTTTGAGTTTGTTTGTGAAATCACTTCATGTTAAAGACTTGTACATCATGCTAGAAAACTTACAACACATTCCAAGATGGAATGTATGCAAGCCCCCCATGGAATAAGGCTCATGGCACATGAAGATGTTTCAACCTTTATTAGGTGTTTTGCAGTTGTTTTTGAGATGAGAAAGGAGAGACTCAAAGAGAAGCAAAGGTGAAAACTAAAGGGGACTAAGACTCACCCTAACGTTATCATGCTTGGAGATCCTAAGGGCTTAGTGTGGTTTAGAAGCCTAAGTCTAAAATAAGAGAGAAGAAAAGAGCAAGAGGTAACACAACTCACTTCTTGTTAGAAGATGAGTTATGAACGAAGAGGGAGAAGAAAGAAATTGAAGAAAGAAAGCATTGAAATGCTTTGCACAAACACAAAAGAGAAAGCATTAAAAGATGAGGGAAGAAAGTATGTGTGGAAGCATATCCACACACTCAACTTACCATTAGTCCCTACAAGCAAAGGTTAGCTAAACAATTGAATATGAAAGCATAAGTGAAAGGAATCACACAAGTAAGCACCAAACATCTCATGAAATGAAATTATGAATCAGGCAAAGCCTAAGTCTAAAGAGAAGGGATCCTAAGTGTTAAAGGACTTCTAAAGTCATTATCTATGTCTAAAGGTATTCAACTAAGGCTAAGGTACCTAACAATGTCAAACTATGTCAAGAAAGATGCCAAAGATTCACACAAGTTCAAGTTATGGAGCAAAGATGAAGTATGAATGTGTATGGCATACAAACATGAATGAATGCATGAAGAAATGTCAAGGTCAGAAGTGAATGACATATTATAATGCATATGGAAGTAGATGGATGATCATACAAGCATGAGTGAAATGATTCAAGAAGAAAAGACAAGATGAAACAAACAATGTTCAAGTTCACATAAGATGGCATACTTGTAATGGAAGCTATGAATGAAGGATGAAACATAAGCATGAATAAGAATGGATGCAAGTCAGAATTAAACATCATCTTTGAATGTCCTATAATGTCTATGAACAAGCATACAAATCATGAAAAATAATATTCAAGTAGAAGAAGTTAGATAAAGAAGAAGTGAGAAGAAAAGAAACAAGTTTCAATTAAAGAAAAGAAATAACTTGCAACACAAGTCAAAGTTGAAACTCAAAGATAAATGAACATGGATTAAAGGTCAGTACCAAATGACATTTAAACTGCAATTAGACTGCAAGGATTGATCATATCATATGCACATGCAAGCTACTTTGAAACTAGTTAAGAAGGAAATGCACAACTAGGTCAAACATGAACAAGTATGCAAGTTTGAGGTGAATGATCATTTGAATGCATGAAATTATTATGGGTCAGTAGCATACCAAAGATGAGATGCAATTAGAATGCATGAATAGGCATTGATGATTCACAAACAAGTCATGTTAATCATTATAAGAAAAGAGAAACAAGTTTAGGTCAAAAGGAATCAAGTAAGGATGCACTTTGATCACAAACACAAGCCAAACAAAGATGCAAAGCAAATGACCTATAGTCCTTGGAAAAGGACCTATAATATTCTAATGAGGACCTATAATGATGCACAAACAAGTTCTAATACAATGGCACAAGTGCCTCCTAATCAAACAAGGTTTAGAAGTTCAAGAGAAGCATACAATTATGACCTATAACAATCAAACAAAGTAAAAATAGAAAGAATCTTAGGAAAATTATGAAATTAAATCATAAAGTACCTAAGTCAGAAACTAAAGACATGTCAAAATCTCATGGAAAAATTCACAAAAAAACTAGGTTAAATGGAAATTCAAAGTCATCTTGAAACAAACCAAAAGAATGCACAAATATGATTATCAAAAGGTATGATAAAATAACTTTAAAAAAACAAGAAAAATGGTTTTAGATGCTTTAAGATGTTGTTTAGACATGGAAAAAAGAATGAGTGCAAAATGATTTTTGAACTATGCAAAATAATTGGATGAAGTTCATGTGTCATGAAGATGTACAATTAAAAAGAAATTAAAAGAAAATGATGAAAATAAATGCAAAAATTAATAAAATCAGAAACAAAACTGATGAAAAATTTTCTAAATGCGTATAGATGCCATATGAATTTATTTGGAATTTTTGGGAATGATTTGGTATTTTTAATAAAAGAAAATGAAACATGTATAGAAGAGAAAATAAAATGTAAGAGAAATAATGCAGTGGGGTGCCACGCAAGTGAAAATGCAGTTCAAAACATCCTTGGGCCCAAAGTGAGGTGTGTGAAAAGTAATTTGAATCCAGTCCATTTACACGCGTGTTCTATAGTAATATTGGTGCACCTTCAGTCAAACGTTGATTCAATCAGAGCCACATGATTAAGTCAATGCACAAAGATCATGAAAGTCATGTAATCTAATGGTCCACATGCAAAGCACATCACAGCAATCATGCACGTACACACATAGAAAGAGTCAAAGTCAAATCTAAGAGAGAATGAAGCACGTGAGGGGGAGGGTGTTTCATTAATGCGTTGTCACTTTTATGGCCCTAGGATTACAAGAATCTAACGGCTGTGTTATAACCTGAGGTTTAAACCCTAGTCAAACCCTCACCGGCCGGAGAAGGACCTCCGGTCATCTTCTCCGGCCATCTCCGGCCACCTGTAACTAATCAAACATCTAGAAATTTATGAAATAAACACCAAAAGAAAGCTGAACTTATGTAGAACACGGATCCACACTTCAAATTCACAGATAGTGCATGATCAAAGAGAATCGACAACAAACATTTTGCCCTAAAAATTGAATCTAAGAACTTAAGGTGCCTATCACTAGCCAGATCAATCACATTGCTTCTATTAAACCATAATCAACAAGAACAGCTTAAAACAAACTAAATCTACAAGAATCAGTTCAATGAAAACAAACCTGAATGAGCAAAATCCTTCGAGAGGTGATGCCTTGAATCCTTGAACTCTAATGTGGCCAAATAAAGGCTTCCAAAGCTATGAAATCAAAGAAAACTTGATGCTTCACTTTGCAACAGATCCACAATGTTGATGCTATGCTTGATTCTAATTCCTTGATGATGAAGAGTGAAGAAAAACTATGATGAATTCGTGCATAGAGAGAGAGGATTCAGAGAGAAATTCTTGAGAGCTTTGAGGTGTGAGAGCGAAAATGAAAAGTAATCAGAGAGAGAGAGTGTGAATGTGAAGGTGTGCGTGTGAAGAATAAGGGTCAAACCCAAAATCAGTTAGAGTTTGATTCTTATATGTTGAGTTAGATCCTAACTAACTAAGTTAACAGTTGGAAGCTGGGTTAGGTTAGTGGTGAGTGTAGCAATGGATATGGTGGCTGAAGAAAAAATGAAAAATGACTTGGCTCGTGTGTTGTGTTCTTGTGTAAGTGAGGATCATGATAAATGATGATGTGTTATGGATGTTTCAATGCTTGCCGCAACATAAGTTTCTCATTTTGAATTGTTTCCATATTGATGTATGGCATGCATCTGTATGTGATCATGTAAGACTTGGTGTGCACAAATGAAGTAATGGATGAAGGGCTCATGTTTTATGCGTGGCAAATGAGTGGTCAAACCAAGAACAATGCACAAAACCTCCACTTTGGACCAGCAAGATCATAATGAAATTGATGAACTTTATGGAGGAATATCTTCATGGATAGCTCATGAAATTGAATGATTCCAAGGCCTATGGATCAAGGATATAACAATGAACAAGTTTAATGTTGGAATCAAAGTGAAACAATACCATCAAAGAACTCAAAAATGATACTAAAATCACTTGCTTGTGGCTTAAGTTTTGGCAAGACAAACCTGCCTGCGTGCCTAACTCATGGGCCTATGAAATTCAGAGTGCAACCCTTGTCTTGGAACCCTCATAACTCTTCACACATTGCTGAAATGAAAAAGTGATAAACATGAACATTGTAGAGGGCATGGAGAGGAACAACTTTGGTGTTCAACATTTTTTCATTTGAAGTCTTCTTCATTGAGAAAATTGGCTTGACATTTGGCACACCACCTGTTTGATGAAATTATGGCCTAGAGGCCTGAACTTGCCTTGCCATGACTTGAAATTTGCCTTGATTTTGCTCTACTTTGGTTGATCATAACTCCCTCAATTTTGATCCAATGGAAGAGTTCTTGGTATGGATTTGAAGCTTAGGATGTGATCTTTAATTGGATCAACTTGGGCCTGAAGTTTGAAGCTTTTATCTTGAAGAAAGAATGCCTTGAAGTAGAGTTCAAAATGGCCTAAACTTTCCATTTTTAAAAACCCTAAGTTTCTATTTTGGGCAGTTTTGTGATTTCTTGATTTTTCCATGAACCTCTTGGATTTTCTTGATCAAATCTTCATCAATGAACATATGTGACTTGAATTTCATGAATTTGACCTTAAAAAGTCAGGAGTTGACTTTTTCCTTTGCACGGTTGACTTTTCCCCAAATTTCTTGATTCTCAAGCAACTGATCAATTGAACCTCTTCTGAAATGAGCCAATGGGCAATCTTCCATCCTTAGATACTTGACATCATGTAGAAAACATTGAGATCAAGTTTGAACCAAAATTTCATCTGGAGACTGCTTGAAACCAAAACCCTAATTTTGACTGCCTTTGTTAGGAGATGATGAACTGTCCAACTTCTTGATGAATTCCCATCTTCCAATGACTTGTGGGATCAAATGAGATGACATATGATGTAAGAGACCTTTGAGGCTTGTTTGAAGACCTTTGGCTCTTGTTCTATTGCTTGGTATGATTAATACTTTGAAAATCAACTGATCACATGCCCTATGATGAACCAATGCTGAATGTTTTATTTTTCTATGACTTGAATGCAATGTAATGCAATGAAAGCACATGCTAAATGAGATGAAAAATGAGAGGGAAAATTTTGGGGTATTACAGGTGATTTTTGACGCGTTTTTTTCGATTTGACGCTTTTAAGCTCCGTTTCGTGCGAACTTTGCATGTTGACTTGTATTTGACGTGCACTTGTGCTTACTTGCTCAAACATTATCATTGTGATTGGTTTCGCTCTTTTCCGGATCGACTTTGTGTGCATTTTATGATGTTGTGCCGGTGCTGCCCCGTATTGAGACTTTGTATTCCGATGCATGCTCATTACTCGTATGCTTATCATTGTGCTTGATTTTGAGTTATGATGCATGGGTGCAACTTCCGGTTGCGTCTCCTTGTGGTTTCTAACATGTTTGTTGAGATTATGCAAGGTTTCCGCTAAGATTTCGACGATGGTCACTTTATTTGTGGGATACTACTTCACTTCCGATGCGATGGCTTTTATCTCATGCTACGAGAGGCATTATATATTGCATGCGTGGTTGTCTGGCTTGTGTTTTCATGCAGGTTACCTATGTGGTGTGTCCCGCTTTTGTTTGCCTGATGATAGCTTGCTCTCCGGGTTTCTTGTTCTGCTTGCAGTGCTATTTATGGATTACTATCCGTTTGGTATAATTTCTTGAACCGATTTACTTTCTTTCCGCATTTTTCTTTTGATGCCATGAGAAGTAGGATTCGGAGTCCGTGCCACTCGGCCGGCAATTCTGGAAGTCCTCAAAGGAGGCCATGCTTGTGTTTGTTTACTTTTGTACCTAAGACCTCCAAGAGGCATCCCATTCCCAGATCCCCTTGTAAGACCTCCAAAAAGGCAATTGACGGAAGTTAGGGTTCGCAACCGACCCCCGTTATTCTAGTTGAGTCGTTCTTAGCTTTCATTACGTGATTGAAGCTTTGAACATCACCTACTCTTGTTATTGAGTCGGTCAAGTGGAATGAGGGTTTAGCAATCAAACCCCCACGCCTTGCCTATAGCTCGTATTGACCAATGCTGATGCTTATGTGATCTGATTCACATCTTCCTTCCTTACTCTGCTTTCCATGGTTCTCGATACCATTGAATGAGCACCCCTATTTCCCATAGCTTGCTTGTTTGCCTCGGTTGATATGACCCCTTGGCTAAAGCTCCCCCTTTCCTACTTTGATTATGTGACATTATTGTTGACTGACAATGTTTATTCTTTCGTTTTATTTTAGTTTCTTTTGTTTATGGATTGAGTTACATAATGTTTACTTGTCTGATGACATGATCCCCTTAGGATTCCTAGCTCCACTTAATTTTTTATTAAGTCGGAGGTAGGAGAGACATTAGGATAGCAATCCATGCATGACAACATTAGGAACAATTTGTTTCCCTTTTGTGTTTTCTTTTCAACTTTAGTCTTCTCTTCTCTTCTCATAACTCTACTAAAACACTTAATAAAGGTTAACGGGTATTGCGCATGAGCCTTATATATGGGAAGTAAGGTATGGGGGGTCTTCCTTCATTCTTCTAGGGTACTTAGTGTACGTCCTATTGGGGACGATACGCGACATATTCGTTCCTATGTTGTAGACTTAGGTGCAATGCAAGTTACAAACTAACTTCAATCCACTTCTTGTCTAAAAAAAACAAAACAAATTCAAACCTTTTTCATCCTTCGGGATCGTTCAGTTTCAGATCATTTTTAGAAAAGAGCACATTACTTCCTGTAGCGAGCGATTTTGGACGCGGTTCTTAAGCGTTGGTTGCTCTCTGCGGTTGAGCTTAAAACTACAGGTCGATTAATTTTTTATCCTATTGTGAGCTGAATAAGGAAGGGAAATAGATGTCTCCAATTAACCCTGCTTTGCATACTGAGTTTAAACAGCGGTCTGTTAGGTTACGAATGCTATCAATGTGGGGGGGCCTTTGTACTGGTTATTTGTATTTTTGCCAATACTGATTCTTATCTAGACAGAAGGTTTCTGGCGGGGAACAAGGATTAGGATGTTAGGACTGGTGCTTTTTGATTACTGCTTTTGATTGATGGAGATATGGGATTTGGGTTTTTTGTTTAGTGTGCTCGCTAAGATCTTTTCTTTCGATCTTATGCCTACGTATTCCCGTTTACCGAAACAAGGAAATCAGAGCGTTCGTAGTTCCTCCTATTCTATGGCAGGAAATGGTTGTTTTTGGTGTCTTGTTCAAAGCCCAAGACGTGAAGCGGAAGGTGATTTGTATCTTGTTCAAAGCCCAAGATGTGAAGCTAAAAGGTTTATCTGTATCTTGTTCGAAGCCCAAGATATGAAGCTAAAAGAGTTTGACTTTAGAGAGAATTTGTCACCTCTAAAGAGGGGGTTGTATGTCACAACTGTTTATAAAGGAGAATTACTTTAACCGGGATACGCGGATCTTAGCAATGCCATAATTTCCTTTATAGGGGATTTTTAACCTGAAGGAGAAGACTTTAACTCAGTTTAGAGCAATGCCATCTTTCCTTAGGAATTTCTCATACTAAAAGAGGGACAGTGGCATGGATGTAGATGATCCAGAGGCTTGCCGCTTATAGCGATTTGATGAAGAGAAAGGAGTTGTTGATGTTTGTGTACTGTGAACGAGGCACATCTTTTATGCTAAAAGGTTAATTGGATTAACCAGTTGTTTTCTTATACAAAGCCTAAGAGGAGGCTATTATGTGTCTCGTACAAAGCCCGGGAGAGAGGCTAAAAGGTTTTGACTCAACGATGGAATCTTTTGGTATCTCGTATAGAGCCCGAGATGGAGGCTAATTGACTCAACAAGGGAGTTTTTTTGTATCTCGTATGAAGCCCGAGACGGAGGCTGTTGCTTGTTTGGCTCAATAAGAACCTTTTTATATCTCGTATAAAGCCCGATATGGAGGCGAAAAGCGTGATTGACTAAACGAGGAAGTCTCTTATGTGTCTCTTACAAAGCCCGAGAGAGAGGCTAAACGTTGTTTGACTCCGCTGAGGAGGATTGTGACGCCCCCAATCTAATACCCCCAAAAACACGCAATTAAGGCGGTAAAAGAAAATTCGAAAATTCGTCAAAGTATATTTGAAATACTGCATAGAAAGGGAGGAATCACATCAATTGTAACAAAACATAGCATAACATGCAACACCTGCCCATAATGATATGCAACTGTGGGGTAGCAATCATACAGAGGAAACTTTGTTCCTTACACCCACTTTTCAGAAATTAGAATTAAAGCGGAAAATCTAAAATCTGATTAACATATATACATATACACATATACACAGTTTGTCATACATCAGGTAGCATATGTACAACCAAAATATATCATCAAATATACAAAATAATAACACGCGGCCACCCTAACTACCCGGAGTCACATATCAGAGCCGATCGAACAAAATAATGAAGACGCAACGCTTCACATAAAGAAATACCTCCAGCAGCTCTAATCTGCAACGCCTCATAGAGCGTTATAAAACAGCAGAAGGGTGAGAAAAATAACCATAATATAATTGAATAAAATTATATATATAAACACAAAAATGTACAAGTAACACATTCTCACCACAACCACATATAACATAATACCGCATAATTCTCAAGCATCAAATACCATTACACACCACACATATACCATACAATCATCAATCACAGTCAACAATTCACACACAATTAATTCATGATTTATGCAATGCACATAGACCGACACAACGACTCTATGCACATGCCATGCGGTACCGACTTCCAATGTCTCATGTCTCATCATCAGTTCACTCAGGAACTATTGGAACCATCGCTCGTTACTGAGAATCTCAAGTAACTCCCCGTCGGGCCTACGATGTTCACCCGTCGCTTTAGGTCCTCAGGCATCGCCTCATATTTTCGAGGCACACGACGTTAAGGATTGCTTTAAGTCTCCGAAGGAGCCCACAATCGTCTATAACCACCGCTTTAGGTCCTCAGGCAGCGCCTCATATTTTTGAGGCACACGATGTTATAGCATATTCCATCAGGAACCAAACCGCCACTCAGGACGTTTCCACAATGCACATCATGATGCTTGGCATACAATGACTCATGACATTCACATTGCATCCATACACACATTCATAATCATGCACATTTATCAAATACCACACTTAGCATTTTCTTGCCTTTCGGCCACAAAGCATCATCACAACAACACATAAGTCATCTCACGTACAAAACAACAACATACGACATAATACACGTTAATTCCACACCATTAAAATGACAAAAATCGATAACCGACACTATTCACATTTCCCCACATAATTTAATCGGCTAACAATCCTCAAAACCCATTTTTATTAGATAGAACATTTCATAAGCTTTCCAACGGTATAAAGAACGTCCCGATCCGAGTTACGGATCAAAAGTTACGGAATTTTAGAAAACAGATAAAATTTTGAAGTCCCAGACCGCGCTGAGAGGGTCCGTGAGCGCGCTTAGCGGGCTCGCTCCTGCCTGGTGAGGTTACATTTTTTCAAGAGCGCGCTGAGCGGGCTCTGCGATTTTCAGAAAAACCCCTCTTCGAGAATCCACCCCAAAATTCCCATTTTTCTCCCAAATTCAATTCCCACAGCAAAACAAACATCAACGATTATTCATACCCACAGTGTGATCATACAATACAGTTTATATCGATTTCCGACCGTGAAAACCTCGATTTCTACTCGTTTATCTCATTTCGACCTATATTTGAAAAAAACAACAAAACTTCCACACAAACATACATAATCATACACAATCATAGTATAATCGAGTTTCGCACCCTTACCCGATTAATCGATTCCTAGAAATTGTTCTTGATGATTTTCCAAGCTTTTCTCCAATTTCTCTCTTTTCTCTCTTCTCCTCTTTTCTTCTCTTTTCTTCTTTCTACTTTCTTTCTATTTTTTTTCTTTCTTTCCCTTTTCTATTCTATTTTCTTTTCTAGTCTAACTTAGTAAAAATATCTATGGAATGTCCAAAATACCCCCACACTCAAATATCCCGCAAATGTTCCCGAAACGCGATAAAATATAATCACGACGAAAAATAACATATTTTCACATAAAATTCGAAAATAAAATAAAATAATAATAAAATAATCAAAAGACTCAATAAAATAAAATTGGCAAAACGGGGCGTTACAATTCTCCCCCACTTATAAATTTTCGTCCTCGAAAATCTTACCTGATACAAACAATTCTGGATACGACTCCCGCATCCTACTTTCCAACTCCCACGTCAGATTACCATCAGCAGCGCCTCCCCACGCCACTTTCACAAGTGCAATCTCTTTACCCCTCAACCGCTTCACCTCGTGATCCAAAATACTAACCGGTAAAGTCTCGACCGTAAGGTTATCTCTTACCTCAACGTCGTCCATTGGAATAACATGTGAAGGGTCTGAAACATACTTCCGTAGCTGTGAAACATGAAAAACATCATGCAAATTCGACAGATTTGGCGGCAACGCCACACGATACGCCACAGTACCTACTCTCGCAGATATCTGGTAAGGACCAATAAATCGAGAAGTAAGCTTCTTAGATTTCAAAGCACGACCAACGCCCGTTACCGGTGTAACTCTCAGAAATACGTGATCACCCTCTTGAAACTCAAGATCCTTCCGTCTCCGATCATGATAATTCTTTTGTCTATCCTGAGAAGCCTTCATTTTCTCACGAATAAACTTTACCTTTTCCGTCGTTTGTTGCACTAAATCCGGTCCAACCACCGAACTTTCACCTGTTTCGTGCCAACACAACAACGTTCTACATCTTCGTCCATATAAAGCCTCAAAAGGTGCCATTCCAATACTAGAATGGAAACTGTTATTATACATGAACTCAACCAATGCAAGATAACCGTCCCACGTACCACCTTGTTCCAAAACACACTCTCTCAACAAATACTCCAACGACTGAATAGTTCTTTAGGTCTGACCATCCGTCTGCGGATGATAAGCCGAACTCAACCTCAATCTAGAACCCAAAGCCTTCTGTAAACTTTCCCAAAATCTAGATGTAAACCTAGGATCTTGATCCGAAACAATACTTAAAGGAACCCCATGCAATTTCATAACCACACTGATATAGATCTCAGCTAACCGTTCCAACGAAAAACTGATGTCAATCTGAATAAAATGCGCCGATTTAGTCAGCCTGTCAACAATCACCCAAATAGCATTATGCCCACGCTGAGTGTTCGGTAATCCCGTCACAAAATCCATCGAAATGCTAGCCCACTTCCACTCAGGAATATCCAACGGTTGCAACAAACCACTAGGTCTCAAATGTTCCACTTTCGATTTCTGACAAGTCAAACAAGCATACACAAACTGAGCCACATCTCTTTTCAAACCAGACCACCAGAAAATCTTCTTCAAGTCTTGATACATCTTATTCGCTCCAGGATGTATACTCAAATTACTCCGATGTCCTTCCTCCAAAATCATCCTTTTTAACTCTGGATCATCCGGAATACAAATCCGTCCACGAAACCTTAACACACCATTAGAATCCACTTGAAAATCATTATTCGCATCCCTTCCCCCAACCAACATCAAATCCACAAATTTCAAATCCAACTTCTGTTTCTCACTAACCGTCATCAGAAAATCATTAGTAACCTTCAACATCCCAAGCCTTACACTATCCGAAGTCACTTCACATACCAAACTCAAATCCCTAAACGATTCCAAAAGTTCCCATTCCTTAACCATCAAAGCCGACATATGCAACGATTTCCGACTCAACGCATCAGCTACCACATTAGCTTTACCAGGATAGTAATTCAAGCCAAAGTCGTAGTCTTTCAAGAATTCCAACCACCTACGTTGCCTCATATTCAATTCCTTCTGATCAAACAAATATTTCAAGCTCTTGTGATCACTAAAAACTTCAAACCTCGCACCAAAAAGATAATGCCTCCAAATCTTCAACACAAAAACCACAGCCGCTAATTCAAGATCATGAGTAGGATAATTCTTCTCATGCACTCTCAACTGCCTCGAAGCATAAGCTACAACCTTACCTTCTTGCATCAGAACACCACCTAGACCAATCAAAGAAGTATCACAATAAACCACAAATGGTTCATTAGGATTCGGCAAAATCAAAATCGGAGCTGTCGTCAATCTTCTCTTCAGCTCATTAAAACTCTCCTCACATCGAATATCCCAAATGAACGCTTGACCTTTACAAGTCAACTGGGTCAAAGGCAACGCAAGCTTAGAAAGCCCTTCAATGAACCGTCGATAATAACCGGCCAAACCCAAAAAGCTACAAATTTCAGTAACAGATCTCGGAGCCTCCCACTGTAGAACTGCCTCAACTTTAGATGGGTCCACAGAAATACCGTTACCTGAAATCACGTGTCCAAGAAAACTCACCTCCGACAACCAAAATTCACTCCTTCAAAACCTGTAAAATAATACGCAAATGTTCCGCATGCTCCACGCGAGACTTAGAATAAATTAATATGTCATTAATAGATACAACAACAAATCGATCCAAATGCTCGTGGAAAATCCTATTCATGTACTCCATAAACACACCAGGCGCATTAGAAACCCCGAACGGCATCACAGAATATTCATAATGACCGTATCGTGTCCTAAAGGCCGTCTTCTGAATATCTTCTTCCTTCACCCTTATCTGATGATACCCTGACCTCAAGTCAATCTTACTAAACACACAAGCACCAACCAACTGATCCATCAGATCATCAATTCTCGGGAGCGGATACTTATTCTTAATCGTCACTTTATTCAACTGGCGATAATCAATACACAATCGCATACTTCCATCTTTCTTTTTCACCAATAAAACTGGCGCACCCCAAGGAGAAACACTTGGCCTTACAAACCTCTTCTCCAACAAGTCATTCAACTGCTTCTTCAACTCTACCAACTCAGATGCCGACATTCTATAAGGTGCCATAGAAACAGGTCTAGTACCAGGAACTAGATCTACCGAGAACTCCACCTCTCTCTCTGGCGGCAAGTCTGAAATATCCTCTGGAAACACTTCAGGAAATTCACACACAACAGGAAACACATTTAGTGAAACCTGACTATCCAAAGTCAAAGATACAAACAATCCAAACAACTGAGCTTCCTCCGCCAAAAGTTTCTTCAACTCTTTGGTAGATAAGAAACTCGAGTCTTCGCCTTCCTCTAGAGAAGGAAACCTTACCAGCTTATGATAACAATCAATATGAACCCTATTAAATTGCAACCAATTCATTCCCAAAACTACATCCAAACCTTCCAACGACAAACACACTAAATCCATCTCAAAGTCTTTACCATAAATGGTCAAAGGACAACTCAAACACACCAAAGAAGTAGTTACTGACCCCATCGCTGGAGTATCAATAACCGTCTCACCATCCATCAAAGACAACACAACATTCAAACGCTTCGCGCACTCAGACGAAATGAACAAATGAGTCGCTCCAGTATCAATAATAGCAACTAAAGGCGTACTATTAATAAAGCAAGTACCTCGAATCAGACGATCTGCACTTGAAGTCTGAGTTCCTGCCAAAGAAAACACCTTGCCACTAGTCGGAGCTTTCTTCTGATTCGGACACTTCGAGCTAATGTGACCAGGTTCCCCACAGCTATAACACTTCACCACATTCTTCCTTTTACAATCAGCCACAACATGTCCTTCACCTCCACAGTTAGAACACTTATCCAAATTCTTCCTACACTCGGACTGACGATGTCCCAATCCACCACATCTAAAACACCTCGGAGCATTAGACATACCACCTCCACCTGACCTTCGATCAAAAGTACCCCTTTGTTTACCTTTATCCGCCGGTGTTACATACGGACCACTACGAAACTGCTGCTTCCCTTTCCTGTCACTTACACTTTTATAGTGAGTAGATCGAGCCTTACTATCCTTGTCATAAATCCTACAACATTCCACCAGATCAGCAAACCTCCTTATCCTCTGGTAACCAATCGCCTGTTTTATCTCAGGACGCAACCCACTTTCATACTTTACACACTTTGAAAATTCAGCAGTCGCTTCCACATAATGAGGATAAAACTGCACAAGTTCCACAAACTTAGAAGTATAGTCAATAACCGACATATTACCTTGTTTTAGCTCTAAAAACTCAATTTCTTTCTTTCCTCGGACATCCTCGGGAAAATACTTCCTTAGAAACTCTCGGCTAAACACTTCCCAAGTGATCTCTTCGTCCTCCGCAGCTTCCAACACCTAACGAGTACCGACCCACCAGTCATATGCTTCTTCCTGTAACATGTGAGTTCCCAGTCTCACCTTACTGTCCTCATCACAATCCATCACCCTGAAAATCCTCTCTATCTCTTTCACCCAAATCTGCGCTCCATCAGGATTAGGTCTCCCTTTGAATCTGCGCTCCTAAACTCATCATTCTCCCCAGCATTCGGTGCACCCTGCACAGCACGAGCCATAGCCTGTATAGCAGCAGCTAGAGCAGCATCGTTCCTTCCAGCCATATTCTATTCATTTCCAATAACAGAAACTATGGTTAAACCAACAGCTCAACCAACCACAACGACCAACAAGGACTGACACAACTGACACAAACTGGCTCAACTGGCTCTGATACCACTTAATGTGACGCCCCCAATCTAATACCCCCAAAAACACGCAATTAAGGCGGTAAAAGAAAATTCGAAAATTCGTCAGAGTATATTTGAAATACGGCATAGAAAGGGAGGAATCACATCAATTGTAACAAAACATAGCATAACATGCAACACCTGCCCATAATGATATGCAGCTGTGGGGTAGCAATCATACAGAGGAAACTTTGTTCCTTACACCCACTTTTCAGAAATTAGAATTAAAGCGGAAAATATAAAATCTGATTAACATATATACATATACACATATACACAGTTTGTCATACATCAGGTAGCATATGTACAACCAAAATATATCATCAGATATACAAAATAATAGCACGCGGCCACCCTAACTACCCGGAGTCAAATATCAGAGCCAACCGACCAAAATAATGAAAACGCAACGCTTCACATAAAGAAATACCTCCAGCAGCTCTAATATGCAACGCCTCATAGAGCGTTATAAAACAGCAGAAGGGTGAGAAAAACAACCATAATATAATTGAATAAAATTATATATATAAACACAAAAATGTACAAGTAACACATTCTCACCACAACCACATATAACATAATACCGCACAATTCTCAAGCATCAAATACCATTACACACCACACATATACCATACAATCATCAATCACAGTCACAAATTCACACACAATTAATTCATGATTTATGCAATGCACATAGACCGACACAACGACTCTATGCACATGCCATGCGGTACCGACTTCCAGTGTCTCATGTCTCATCATCAGTTCACTCAGGAACTATTGGAACCATCGCTCGTTACTGAGAATCTCAAGTAACTCCCCGTCGGGCCTACGATGTTCACCCGTCGCTTTAGGTCCTCAGGCATCGCCTCATATTTTCGAGGCACACGACGTTAAGGATTGCTTTAAGTCTCCGAAGGAGCCCACAATCGTCTATAACCACCGCTTTAGGTCCTCAGGCAGCGCCTCATATTTTTGAGGCACACGATGTTATAGCAGATTCCATCCGGAACCAAATCGCCACTCAGGACGTTTCCACAATGCACATCATGATGCTTGGCATACAATGACTCATGACATTCACATTGCATCCATACACACATTCATAATCATGCACATTTATCAAATACCACACTTAGCATTTTCTTGCCTTTCGGCCACAAAGAATCATCACAACAGCACATAAGTCATCTCACGTACAAAACAACAACATACGGCATAATACACGTCAATTCCACACCATTAAAATGACAAAAATCGATAACCGACACTATTCACATTTCTCGACATAATTTAATCGGATAACAATCCTCAAAACCCATTTTTATTAGATAGAACATTTCATAAGCTTTCCAACGGTATAAAGAACGTCCTGATCCGAGTTACGGATCAAAAGTTACGGAATTTTAGAAAACAGATAAAATTTTGAAGTCCCAGACCGTGCTGAGCGGGTTCGTGAGCGCGCTGAGCGGGCTCGCTCCTGCCTGGTGAGGTTACATTTTTTCAAGAGCACGCTGAGCGGGCATCTGCGCGCTGAGCGGGCTCTGTGATTTTCAGAAAAAACCCTCTTCGAGAATCCACCCCAAAAATCCCATTTTTCACCCAAATTCAATTCCAACAGCAAAACAAACATCAACGATTATTCATACACACAGTGTGATCATACAATACAGTTTATATCGATTTCCGACCGTGAAAACCTCGATTTCTACTCGTTTATCTCATTTCGACCTATATTTGAAAAAAACAACAAAACTTCCACACAAACATACATAATCATACACAATCATAGTATGATCGAGTTTCGCACCCTTACCCGATTAATCGATTCCTAGAAATTGTTCTTGATGATTTTCCAAGCTTTTCTCCAATTTCTCTCTTTTCTCTCTTCTCCTCTTTTCTTCTCTTTTCTTCTTTCTACTTTCTTTCTATTTTTTTTCTTTCTTTCCCTTTTCTATTCTATTTTCTTTTCTAGTCTAACTTAGTAAAAATATCTATGAAATGTCCAAAATACCCCCACACTCAAATATCCCGCAAATGTTCCCGAAACGCGATAAAATATAATCACGACGAAAAATAACATATTTTCACATAAAAGTCGAAAATAAAATAAAATAATAATAAAATAATCAAAAGACTCAATAAAATAAAATTGGCAAAACGGGGCGTTACAAGGATCATTGTACAAAGCCCAAGAGGAGGCTAAGTGACTGTTTCAGTTGAGTGACAGGGCCAATATACTGATTTTAAAGAGAAAATCAGTTCTTATATGAGCAACATTGTACTCAGGGATTTGATTTGAGGATCAGGGATATTTCCTTCTCTTTGAGGAAACGGGATATCCAAAGGGTATTGAGACTGTCCGAGTCTGCGGGTTTCCTTCCTATTTAACGAAGGGGTCACTTGAGAATGTCTTTGAGACTCAAGGAAGTTAGACTGTCCGTGTCTAGAGTTTTATCTTTTATACTATGCCTTGTGAAATAGTAGTAGACTGTATGAAAGGACGGTTATATGCAAATGACTAAGTTCTGTTCCTATACCTCTAGGAGGTCGTCGGGACAATTTGTACGAAGCCCAAAAGGAGGCTGGAATCTTTTAAGAAGCTGACGGGTCCTTGTGCGAAGCCCAAGAGGAGGCTATCATTCCCGGAGGAAGAGATCATTATACGAAGCCTAAGAGGAGGCTGTGAATACTTCTAAGAAGCCGTAGGGTCCTTGTACTAAGCCCAAGAGGAGGCGGGGTTGCTTTTAGGAAGACCGTGGGTCCTTGTACGATGCCCAAGAGGAGGCCGATTGCTTTTAAGAAGCCGATGGGTCCCCAAATCCCGAAAAATTCAAGGCAATGCTATTCACCGAGAATAGATCAAAGTCAGGAAAGTTCGAGAATTTGGAAGAAACTCAAAGATGCCATTCACGGAGAATACATTCATCTCTAGGAGTAGAGTTTCTTGACAATCCCTAATGAGGACAGCCGAAGAGAAGACTGTATCTGGTGATCCTATTGGGGATCTAGTTGTCTATTTCTATGAATAACCGAAACGGCGTCACCTAGTTCCAGACGTAGTTTCCGGGGAAACTCTAAATATCTATACTATTATTACACAGTTGATACGAGTTTATGAAAGAATACTTACAGTGAAACAGCCCCACAATACAATTATATGTATATGAAAGCGGTAAATGAAAGCAATAACCACTTACTCGGTTGTAGAGCTTCCATGCTGTTTGGTTAGTTGTTCAACACAGAAAGATTGAAAACAACAGTATATTCAAAATCAAAGGAGAAAGTGCTTTGAAAAAGAAAGATTTGGGGCTTACAGCTCAAGGAGAGGCCCAGGGTTTTATCAGTGAGCGCACTGTTTGAATTTGTACAAAGGGACTTATACAAGTGACTGAGGCCCAAAATGTTTTCTGTACAAAGGGATGGGTCTTACACTCTTTCAAGAGGCCCAAAAGGTTTAAAGAAAAAGAGTGGGGCTTATAACACGAGGGTAGGCCCAGTCGATTTTTCCGTTTAAAATGGCGATCGCGCCGAAGTTTTCTTTTAACGTGGAGGGACTTATACAATAAGTGAGGCCCAAAATGTTTTGGTTAAAAGGGGATTGGGTCTTACACTCTATTAGAGGCCCAAAGTATTTTTGAATGGGTCTTATAGCTCAAGGAGAGGCCCAGGGTTATTTTTCAAAAGGCGATGATCGTGCCGTTTATTTGAAAATGTACAGAGGGACTTATACAACGAATGAGGCCCAAAATATTTCTGTACAAGTGGGTTGGGTCTTACACTCTCTCAAGAGGCCCAAAGTGTTTTGAAAATGATCTATGAGGGTTGAATTAATCCAAAAACCCTAATTTGTTTTCAAAAATGTATTTAATTGAATAAAAATTCAATTAAAAATGATCAAAATTGTCTAACATATGAAAAACAAATTGTGATTTTGGATTAATGCTTCAAAAATTAAGTATTGACCTACAAAATAATTAGAAAGCATTAAAAGTTGCAAAATCAATGTAGAAAAAATATTTAAAATGTCAAAAACAATTAAAATATTAATTCTTTGCAAAAAATATCAATTATATGAAATAAATAATATTTTTGGGATTTTTTGATAAAATAAAATATTTTAACATTTTTGTGAATTATTAAAAAAAAAGAATCAACTCAAAATCATTAAAACTCAGAGAGAAATTAATTTTTGAATCAATTAAATAAAATCACAAAATTCAAATATTCAAATTTCTAAAAATGGCGCCAAGAACACACCAAGAACACGTGCGTGTTCTGGGGTTGGCTAGATTTGCATTTTCTCTCCAATCTCACTGAATACTTGATTATAACATGCAATCCACATATCATTATGCTCGTCTCAACCTCACGATCATGTCTATGTCCATTAATTTCATTTAAATTAAACATATAACAAGAAATCATGAAAAATCCTCAAGAACCCTAATTTCTGCATGAAGGCTAGGATTTTTGATACAGGATTCAAACAATGCAATTAATTGAGGGAAAACATTCCATGCATGATTATGAACATATGGCCAAATTATTGTGCAGCAAAAATTGCATGGATCATAGAGTTAGAAGAGCTCATGCTTACCACTTGCAGCTGGTGATCGTGATTTGTGTTGGAGGTGTTACAGCTAGGTTCCAATGATGTGGATAGCTTCCCTGGGTACCAAGTGATGTGTCTGAGTGCTTGGAATGGATTGAAATGGTTTGGAGTTGAAGATGGCACCTCAACTGCAAAACTGTCAAGAACTTGAGCAATTGGCTGGTGATTTTGTGAAATTTGTGTTCCAGATGCTATGTGAGTGTTTGGATCACTTCTATATGATGTATGTGAGGTGTGTGAGTGATTGGTTTGATTGGAAAAGCTCTCAAACTCAAAACCCGATAGCTACCTTGCTAAGAAAGGCATTTTTGCCAAGAGAAAGAGATTTTGAGGAAAGCATCTGTTAGATGGCTTTGGTGTACTCAAACTAATCATAATTGAGCTCTATTTATAGTAGAGCAAGTTTGTTTTGGGATCCATTGTGAATGGCAACTGCAGCAGGTGTTTGTTTAATGTTGGCCAATGGAAATGCAAGTCTCCTCTAGCCATTGACTAGAGGTTAGGGCACAGGGCTGTGGTTCCCTTGGTCTTGGATAAGTCTTGACTGAATTCAAATGAAAATGGCTCAGTCCATGCCACCTTGATGCTTCCATTGAATGCTCCAATCCAAATTTGGAGTCTTGTCCCTATTTTGGCCATTCTAGGTTCAACATGCTATTTCTTGTTCCATGGACTTTGGAGGCTTGGCTCAGTGATTGTCCCCTTTAGATTCAATCCTCATATGTGTCCAAGTGGATAGGACCATTTGAATTTGGTTGATTTTGGCAAATCGAGCAAAGTTGCAATTTATGCCTTGCCTTTGACAGATTTCGGCAAGGCAACTTTCCAATGTCATATCTCATGAGTCAAATGGAATTTGGCAATGTTCTTGGCCATTTTGGAAAGCCCTTACATGATATGACAACTATTTGAACATATTTGGTTTTGATCTCTTTTGAATCCAAGTGAAAAATCCCCCTACATTTGGCAAAAAGTGAAGGCAGATTCTGACTTAGTGAAAATTTCACTAAGTGTTGGAAAAAGTGACATTTTCACTTTTCAGCCATTTTGATCACTCCATAACCCAAAATCCTTAATTAATTGGACTTAGGTCTAGTTGAAGTTTTTGTATAGGGCCATGAGAGCTACAAATCCAGCTTTGAATGGGGAAAAATGGCCTTGTGGTTTAGGAGATATGATCCTCCAAAGTTGGTACCCTAGCCACTTTGTTCCATAACTTAGAAAATTTCTAAGTTTTTTATGGTTACCCCTTTTACAAGTTATCCCACTTTTCTTGATTTTTCTTGATGAATGGTGATTCAAATCATACATTAACATCATTTTAGGGTTAAAAATCCATTTTGGTGAAAAATCTCAAAAAGTCAAAGTTGACTTTTGTGCACAGTTGACTTTTTATTAGATGAATTCCAAACTGTGCAATTCTTCATGAAATCATGTCCTTGACCTAAATCAAACTTGATGGGCATGTTCCATGGGTGTCATAGGGTATATTGAATCATGTCTTAGGGTTTGGGAGCATGTCCTGGTCAAAAGTCAAAGTTACAGTTGACTTTCCTCGCGAAACCCTAATTGTGGTGCAGATGAAATTGAGACTTGTTGCTCAAGCTTCCTTGATCAATCCATTGTCCCAAATGGATCAATATAGTTCATTAGAGACCCTCAAATACTCTCTTGAGGTCTTGGTTCATGATTTGTCCCAAAAGTCAACTTAGGGGTGAATTAGGTCAAGAAACCCTAATTCCTGATTTTTGATGTATGCATCCCCTGAGGAAAAATTGACTTGATGGATGGGTCCATGAGGTTCAATGGAGTATATTAGGTTGTGTTTTGGATCTTTGGCTTGTGCCCAGATGAAAAATTTCCATCTGGAGGCCCTGGTTGACCAAAACCCTAATTTGGTGACACGGTCGATCTTGAGACTTGATCGACCTAGAAGGGAGCAACCTTGTGCTTAATCCTTGAAGTGGGAGTCCTTTTGATCCATTGTGGATGTTTGAGAGGTTTGACAAGTTGAAGATCATGTCATTCCTTGATTGATCCTTTGTCTAAGCACTCAGAGAGGGCTTGAAACCCTAATTTTGATTGTAGTGAATGCTCAACAACCCTTGAGGCATTTGATGAGGCATGATGGGTCATCCACATTGTGATGATGATTTGCACAATGATGGGAAATCCTAGTGGTCAAAATTTGGGGTATGACAGATGCCCCTATTTATTCTTCTTGGACCCGAAGGTGTGAATGACGAAGGTATTCGGGCATTCGGGGTGCAAGAGGATTAAATATCGGAATACCCAAAATTTTGATGGCTATGAATGGCAGCTTGCACATTCATATTATTTTGCTAAGCAATGATGCTTAGAAAAGGTAGACTTCCCCTCGATCCTGGTTTCCTACCGAGGAACTGGTCTCAGTTTTCTTTTGAAATAAACCTCCCCTCGATCCTGGTTTCCTACCAAGGAGCTGGTCTAAGTTTTTGATTTAAACTTTCCCTCGATCCTGGTTTCCTACCAAGGAACTGGTCTTAGTTTCTTTTGTCAACTTCCCCTCGATCCTAGTTTTCTACCAAGGAACCGGTCTAAGTTTCTGATTTAAACTTCCCCTTGATCCTGGTTTCCTACCAAGGAACTAGTCTCAGTTTCTGATGTAAACTTCCCCTCTATCCTGGTTTCCTACCAAGGAACTGGTCTTAGTTTCTGATGTAAACTTCCCCTCGATCCTGGTTTCCTACCAAGGAACTGGTCTTAGATTCTTTCGTCAATAAACTTTATTGACAAGGGACGCTATTCGTAGCGGCTTTCCATCAAACTTCTCGCCGAATTTTCCTGGGGAGATGCCATTTGAGTGGAAAAAGTTTCGATGTCAGACTTGCTGGGGAACCCATTCGTCTGAGTTGTAGAGGTACACAAACTTCTCTGTTGGAGACGCCATTTGTCGACTCTATCTGGGGAAAATGAGTCTCTTGAGAGACTGCTTCCGCTTGGGGGTCTTACATCATACTTTTCTTGGGATCTTCCCGGAGAAATGCCATATGATGTGATCCAATTTTGAGATGCCGATGACCTTTTCATCAGTGGGTTCTTCGGAGAATGGCAGCTGTACTGCCAAATCGCTGCTTAGGAGACTTTCTCTGTGGATTTTCCTTAATCCGGGAAAGCAAGGATCTCATCTTCAATGGCGAAGAGTGACATTTGTAGAAAGCTTCTATGGCTTTTCAGAGGTTCAAGTTATCAAAGTGGTCAAAGGCCAACTTCCTCCCAGAACTAAACTGGAGGCGAGGTTGTTCAAACGCAGCGTTTCCTGATGAGGCAAGAACTGACAACTCGATTGAGAGAACTTCTATCACTAGGGGACAAGACCGACTAGAGTGATAGTGATGCAATATGAAATGTGAATGTAAATCAATAATGAATGATGTATGTATGTTTATGCTGATAAAACTGACGCGACATACAAACTGACAGGTGAACACGACTGGATACTCGGCAATCGCGGGGCGAAGAAATACCGTTGGTTCAGAATAGCAATTCCACCTTGCTTAGGAGAGATAGTCCCTGTTGGGAGCACCGTTGATCGGGCTTAAGAGATAAGAACTCGGCCGAGGCGTGTCAGACGAAACAAGGTCTCTGACACAGTTGATCCCTTCATTCAGGCGTACTGGGTTAGAAGGAGTACTTTGATTATGCACTTTGAAGTTCGCTTACTTCTGGAGAAGCGGTCGATGTTCTTCTGATGTTTAACAGTCAAAAGAAATTGCCATCTTTATTTTTTAAATGCAGAAAAAGTTTTAGCAAGTAAAATCATTTTTGTTTTATTTCAAGAATCGTTAATCATGTTAAAATGTCGTTCTGTAAAGCTAAAACAAATAAGAATTACAAACAAAAGCACAAGGGCTCAAATTTTATTGATAAGATGGAGATCAGCCAAACGCGTGATTCCAAAGAGTATATACAAAGTTAGAAAATGGTAATTTACAGGGAAAAGGGCTACGTTGAAACATAACGACCACTATCCTTCTACCAACTTTGAATTCGGGGCACCCTAAGCTTCCGTCGAAGATGACCTGGACTGGAGTTTTCCTCCGATGGATGATGTAACTGCTGCTGCTGAGGGACTTGCCTCTGTTGAACATAGTTACTTGACATTATCCCTAATTTTTTCCTGGATTGTACTATGAGATTTCCAATCCATCGGGATGATTTTTTTCATGTCTCTAACTTTTGCCCGGACCGCCCTTTCGGGTTTTCAATCCACCGAGACGTTTTTTTTTTTTTTTTTTTTTTTTTTTAGGCGAAGTATTTCTTGACTACATCAACATTCGTGGGGTAGGCAAATTCCTCTCCGTCCATGGTTGTAAGTCTCAAGGCGCCGCCTGAGAAAGCTTTCGTGACCACATATGGGCCATCATCATTCGGAGTCCACTTGCCCCGAGAGTCAGTGAGAAATGATTGAATCTTCTTGAGCACGAGGTCTCCTTTCCTGAAGATGCGAGGTCGGACCTTTTTTTCGAACGCCCTCTTCATTCTCTGTTGATACAACTGACCGTGGCATAGTGCCGTGATTCATTTTTCCTCGATCAGATTCAGTTCGTCGTGTCAGCTTTGACACCATTCAGCCTCGGTGAGCTTAGCTTCCATCAATACTCGAATTGACGGGATCTCTACTTCTATGGGGAGCACTGCTTCCATTCCATACACTAGAGAGAAAGGGGTTGCCCCCGTTGAAGTGCGGACAGATGTGCAATAACAATGAAGAGCAAAGGGTAGCATCTCGTGCCAGTCTTTGTAGGTTACAACCATCTTTTGAACGATCCTCTTGATGTTCTTGTTAGCCGCTTCTACCACCCCGTTCATCTTGGGTCGGTAGGGAGATGAGTTATGGTGTTCGATTTTGAACTCTGCACATAACTCTTTCATCATCTCGTTGTTCAAGTTAGATCCATTATCAGTAACGATCTCGCTTGGAACACCATAACGGCAGATGATATTGTTTTTGATAAATCGGACCACCACTTGCCGGGTTACATTGGCGTACGACGCTGCTTCGACCCACTTGGTGAAATAGTCAATGGCTACCAGGATGAACCGATGTCCGTTTGAAGCCTTAGGTTCGATGAAGCCAATCACGTCGATTCCCCATATGGAAAAAGGCCACGGGGAAGAAAGAGCTTTGAGATGTGATGGCGGTACATGAATTTTGTCGGAGTATATCTGACACTTGTGACACCTCCTCATGTACTTGTAGCAGTCGGATTCCATGGTCAACCAATAGTACCCTGCTCTCAGAAATTTTCTCGCCATTGCGTGTCCGTTGGCATGAGTGCCAAAGGATCCTTCATGAGTTTCTTTCATAAGCATGTCTGCTTCTCGTCCGTTGATGCATCAGAGCAAAACCATGTCAAAATTTCTCTTATAGAGAGTGTCACCGCTCAGGAAGAAGTTTCCAGCCAATCTTCTGAGGGTTCTCCTGTCTTTTCTGAGTGCCCCAGATGGGTACTCTTGTTTCTGAAGGAAGCATTTGATATCGTGATACCAAGGTTTATCATCTATGACTGCTTCAATTGCGAAGACGTAAGCGGGCCGTTCAAGGCGCATTATGTCGATCTTAGGTAGGTTATTCCATTGACCTACACTAATCATGGAAGAGATAGTGGCTAATGCATCATCCATGTGATTCTCCTCTCGAGGGATATGATGAAACTCAACTCTGTTGAAGAAAGGTAACAACCTTCTTGCATAGTCTTTGTAAGGAATTAATCCTGATTGGTATGTGTTCCAATCTCCTTTTATCTGATTGATAACCAAGGCTGAATCGCCCTATACGTCCAAGTTTTTGATCCTTAAATCAATCGCTTCTTCGAGACCCATGATACAAGCTTCGTATTCGGCCTCGTTGTTTGTACATTTGAACGTAAGTCGAGCGGTGAAAGGAATGTGGGTACCCTGAGGGGTAACAATTATTGCCCCAATTCCGTTTCCATAATGATTAACTGCTCCGTCAAAGATAAGTCCCCATTGGGAACCTGGTTCTGGCCCTTCACTGGCTAGCGGTTCGTCGCACTCTTTCATTTTTAGATACATGACATCTTCGTCCGAGAAGTCAAACCCGATTGATTCTTGATCGTCAATCGGTTGATGAGCCAAATGATCGGCTAAAATACTTCCCTTAACGGCTTTTTGAGTGTGGTACTCTATGTCATATTCCGATAACAACATCTGCCAACGGGCGATTCTTCCCGTAAGAGCAGGTTTTTCGAAGACATACTTGATTGGATCCATTTCTGAGATCACCCAAGTAGTGTGACGAATCATGTACTGGCGAAGACGTTTGGCTACCCAAGCCAAAGCGTAACAAGTTTTCTCAAGCATCGTGTACCGAGTCTCGCAGTCAGTGAATTTCTTGCCAAATAGTAGATGGCAGGCTCTTTTCTTTTTGTTTCGTCTTGTTGGCCAAGCACACAACCCATTGAGTCTTCTAGAACTGTGAGGTAAATGATCAGTGGTCTTCCTTCCACTGGAGGTGATAGAATAAGAGGATTCAACAGATATTCCTTGAAACTGTCGAAGGCAGTTTGGCAGTCTTCTGACCAAACGCAATCCTGGTTCTTTTTGAGTAAGTTGAAAATCGGCGCACATGTGGCGTTCATGAGGAATATGAATCTGGAAATGTAGTTCAAACGTCCCAAGAATCCTCTGACTTGTTTTTCAGTTTTCGACGAAGGCATTTCTTGAATGGCCTTGACCTTGTCAGGATCAACCTCAATTCCTTTCTGGCTGACGATGAACCCTAGTAGTTTCCCTGAACGGACATCAAAGGTGCACTTGTTCGGATTCAAGCGGAGTTTGAATTTTCTTAAACGTTCGAACAATTTTGACAGATGTTCAACGTGCTCACTCTCTATTTTTGATTTTGCAATCATATCATCGACATATACCTCTATCTCTTTGTGTATCATGTAATGAAACAGAGTAGTCATGGCCCTTTGATAGGTTTCCCCGACGTTCTTCAAACCGAATGGCATTACCTTGTAACAAAAGTGCCCCATGGGGTAATGAACGAAGTTTTCTCCATGTATTTCGGCGCCATTTTGATCTGGTTATAGCCCGAGAATCCATCCATGAAGGAGAAAATTTTGAACTTTGATGTGCTGTCTACCAGCATGTCAATGTGTGGTAAAGGAAAGTCGTCCTTTGGACTTGCCTTATTCAGATCTCGGTAGTCGACACACATTCTGAACTTTCCGTCCTTTTTGGGACCGAGTACGATGTTGGCTAACCATTGAGGATATTCATATGTAGCGAGGAAACCCGCGTCAATCTATTTCTGTACCTCCTATTTGATTTTGATGGCCATGTCCGGATGAGTGCGTCTCAACCTTTGCTTTACTGGCGGACATTCCGATCTCAATGGTAAGTGATGTTCCACGATGCTGGTATCCAACCCTGGCATGTCTTGATAGGACCACGCAAACACATCGGGAAATTCTTTGAGAAGCTTTATCAAACCCTCTCTAGCAGTTGGACTGAGCAGTGCCCCAATCCTGATTTCTTTTCTCTCTTTTTCTGAACCCAAGTTTACCGTTTCCAACGGCTCTTTGTGAGGTTCAATGGACCTTTCCTTTTGTCTGAGTAGTCGGGAGATCTCTTCTGGAATTTCGTTGTCATTTTCTTCTTCAGCCTCGAATACCGGGAACTCAAAGTTGGGAGAAGGCATCGGATCGTATGTTTCAACTGGGTTTAAAACAAGCAATCTGCATGACGTGATGATTCGTGTTTAGAAGAGATAGAGAAAATGCAAGTGTGTGCAGTGTATTTATTTTTATTACTGCTTGTTTTTATTTTTAATTGTTTTTTAGGATTACCATTTTCTGAAAAAGCAAAAAGAGAAAACAGCAATTAATGCGGAAATTACAGAACGACGTTATTTTATTAATGAACAAGTCGATCCTTGAAACTACAACCCTATAAAATAAAACTCTGTCGCTTCGGGCAAAGCGAAGAGGGAAATTTACAGAAAGCGAGCCCTATCAAAACATCCGTTTCACCTGGGCAGGGTGAAAGGTTAAAGATGGAAATTACATTGACTGATGAACGACCTTTGGAACCTCGACAGTAACCCATTGGCGGCGAACTCCTCGGTGAATCACAAAGTCTGGCACCTTCCTTGATTTGTCTTTAGAAATAACGTTGATTTCTGGTGGAGCGGGATCCTTGGAATCTGTCTCCCAGGCAGAATTGTCGTAGGAGAATTCCTCTGTTGCATTTTGCATAGCATTTGTGCTCTCAGTTGTATATCCCCATCCAGTTGGCTGGATGTCTTCGAGCCTGATACGAGAGCTTTCGGGAGCGGTGTACTTGACCATGAAGTCGTATTTTCCACTCGGTTGTCCCAAGGTGTCCCACACTTCTTTTGAACTGGAGGAGTCATTCCTCTCGATGACGTTGACCTCGGGAAAAGCATAGTTGATGAATTCAAGTCCTGCAAACGTTGCGAATTCATCTTCATGTTGAGCAGTTTCAGGATGACCTGAGTGTTAATCCCATGACATGGTGGGGACGCAGGTATTCTGTTCAATGATGCTCAACTGAGTTTCATTACTCGGCTGACTTTCTTGCCCCAAGTTTCCTGGATAAGGTTGCCACATTAGCATACCATCCATTGGGCCATAGTAGGTGTAGTCAAAATTGTCTTTCATCGGAGTGTCTTCCTCTAATGAATTTGGCGGAGCGCGGCATCCTTCCGGATCACAATCCCCGTAGATCATTTCGACATCTGATCTTGGTATGAATCTCAGACTTTCTGTAGGAAAGCAAAAAGGCATAGGCACCTCTTCCTGAGACATATAACCGTCCTTGTTAAGGTAGGACTTCCACTCTTCATCTGTGTCAGAGGGATCTTCCTCATTAATAGCATGGACTGCTTGAGACACTGGGTGAAGGAAACCTCCACTGTGGAAGAAATTTTGAAGGGGATGAAGACTTTCATCGCTGGCAGCTGTCTGGGTACAGGTTGCAGAAAAACCAAGACCCTCCTTTGTTTTATTGCCAATAGGAATGACAAGCTGTCCCCATCCTTTCGTATCGGTACTCTCGACCGCTTTGATAGCATCTTTGTATGAGGAAATCGAGGTTCCTCCTCCGAACTGATTGTTCTTGCTCATCGACAGTGCTTGGAACTGAGTTCCAATAACCTCCTCGGGTTCTATGTCAGTAGATGATGACAAGTTGCTTACAAGCAAGGCTTGTTCCCCACAGACCGTGACAAGTTGATCGTTCTTGACAAACTTTAGCTTTTGGTGGAGGGTCGAAGTGACCGCTCCAGCCTGATGTATCCAAGGTCTTCCTAATAAACAACTGTATGTTGCCCGGATATCCATGACCTGGAAAGTGACTTGGAAAGTGTGAGGATCGATAGTTATAGGAAGATCAACTTCGCCGATGACTGTTTTTCTGGATCCGTCGAATGCTTTGACGACAACCTCGCTAACTCTCATTGGAGGTCCTTTGAATGATAATTACATCAAAGTGGACTTCGGCATAACATTCAGGGCTGACCCTGTGTCTACCAGTATGCTGGCTAAAGCATCGTCCTGGCAGTTGACTGTAATGTTGAGCGCCATGTTATGACGGCGACCCTCTTCGGGTGACTCCTCATCACTAAATCCCAAATTATTACAGGAACTGATGTTAGAAACAATGCTATCGAACTGTCTGATTGTTACATCCTGTTCCACAAAGGCTTGCTCCAAGACTTTCTGTAGAGCCTCCCTGTGGGCTTCTGAACTGAGTAATTGTGATAATACCGAGATCTTTGAAGGAGTTTGTAACAATTGATCCACAATGTTGTATTCACTCCTTTGGATGAGCTTCAGCATCTCATCATTATTTTTTGAAAGGTCGGGATTACTGGATTGACCGACTGATAGATCAGGAGCTTCTGTCTGAAGTTCCTTTTCCTTGTTAACTTCCCCAACCCCTCGGTTGAAGATTCTACCACTCTGTGTTAATCGACTGATGTCTGCAATGTTCACGACGGAGGGTAATGGAATTTCCTTTCCATTTTCAATTATTGTTGCACCGTATTTGTAAGGGATAGCCTTAGCTGATTCATACGGTAGCTGTCCTGGTAGATAGATGACTACAGGAGCCTTCTGATTTTTCTGACCATCGTAAGCAATCTCAATTCATTCCCGGTTGGGAACCTTAGATTCGTCAAGTAGAGGGATAATGGCAAAAACATCCCTGGTCCTATGATGACCAGAAATTGTGACAACATCCTCAACTTGATCGACAAGGTAGTCCGGCGTCCAGTTGATAGGTCCAGAACTCGGATATGGACGAATTTCTCCACGATCCACCTGACCCTGAAGAGCTTCCCTCACAAGGTAACACCCTTGTTTACTTTCCGAACAGACACTACAACGGTCATAATTGTGTAGTGGTACCTGGCCACGCCCACTTTGAATACAATGTACCTCACTAGGTTAGCTTCCACTGATCGGACATCCTGATTTTGACGCTGGGTAGGATTTCTTTTACTGATACTAATCTGCTGAGTATCTTCATCCATATAAATTGGCATCCACCAATGATTTAACAAGTGCTGAAGTGCCTCCTGGACAAGGGTACAACCTCGATCGTTTTCACAACCCGCTTCACAGCTTTGATAGTCATGTGATATTAAGAATCCGAGTAGGACCTCCTCAGCATGTAACTCTACCAGGTTGGTATTCATCACGCGAATATCGAAGATCTAAACCATGTTGATCTGATAAGGGTTCCTATCATGGTAGTCTTGGATCCATCCAAGATCCATCTGATGCTGGAGGGCCTCTTGTATGAAAGAGCATCCCTGTTTATTTACCGAGCAAATCAGACAGGAACTGTAATCGTGCCGCGACAGATTATGATATTGGCTTTGCCTTGAGTGCATTGCCACCAAGTTGACATTCATTGCACAGATGTCGTGGTTCTGAATGACGTTAGAATTCGTGTAGACCATGTTAACTCCACGAACTCGGTGCTCTTGGATCCATCGAGATCCATTTGTTCCTGTAGAGCTGCTTGCACCACAGAACATCCTTGATTGTCTTTAGAGCAGATATCACACTGATGATAGTTATGAGGTGGCACATGGCCATATCCACTCTGTCTACAATGCATCTTGACAAAATTGGTTTTCAACAAGAGTACATCGTGAATTTGATAGACATCGTTAGTATCTTCTTTTATCAAATTGACGGCAGCCTTCTCGTGTTGAGGCAGCGGATTCGTGAGAACATTAAGATTTGCATCCTTGAAGGATAAGACGCCGCTCCTAACAAGTTTTTGCACGTCGGACTTGAAATTGAGACAAGTCTCTATGTTATGCCCTGAACCTCCTTAATGATAAGGGCATGTTTGATCCACCTTAAACCAAAAAGGCAGATTTTCCGGTACTGTAAGAGGAGACTTAGTCTGGATGTGCCCCTTAGCCAGTAGTAATGGAAACAGCTCTATGTACGTTACGGGTATAGGACCAAATCCTGGTGGCCGTGTTGTACGGTTGTTGTTATATGGAGGACGAGCCTGCTGAAGAGGCTGTTGTGTCCTTTGCTGGTGAGGTTGGCTCTGCGCAACCTGAGGTTGATACGTAGGAATAGGCGCAGGGCTGACAACAGGAGTCACAGCGGCCACCGGTTGATAACGTCGCCTTTTCTTTCTAAGAGAGATATTCCCAATATCTTGCTCTTTTTTCTTAGGGAGAGCACTACTGTATTTTTTAGTACCGCTCGTCGATCCAGTGTCTTTTACCAAATGTTCTTCTCGGACGGCTTCCTCAAGACGTACACCCATGCCGACCATTTCGGTGAAATCACTAGGCGTACTGGCAACCATTCTATCGTAGTAAAATGAGCTTAAGGTCTTTAAGAAGATCTTTGTCATCTCTTTTTCCTCAAGAGGTGGACAAATTTGAGCGGAAATTTCACGCCACCTTTGAGCATACTCCTTAAAGGTTTCCTTGTCCTTTTGCGACATCGATCTGAGTTGATCTCTGTTGGGTGCCATGTCCAAATTGTATTTGTATTGTTGGACGAAGGCAGTACCAAGATCTCTAAATGTTCTAATCGTAGCACGGTTTAAACCCATGTACCATTTTAATGCGGCACCGGTTAAACTATCCTGAAAGTAATGAATCAGTAGGTCCTGATTCTCAGTCTGAGCTGACATCCGCCGAGCGTACATCACCAAGTGATTTTGAGGGCAAGAGTTACCCTTGTATTTTTCAAAGTCGGGCACTTGGAACTTGTGCGGGACTTTCACATTGGGGACCAAGAAGAGGTCTGCGGCGTCCTTTCCAAATAGATCCTGACCGCGAATGGCTTGCAGTTCCTTCTGCATTTCCAAGAACTGTTCCTGGAATTCCTCCATTCTGTCAAACATAGTTTCCTTCTTACCAGAAGGTGTCTGTGGAATCTGTCCTTCTGGGACAGTGTGCACCACAGGGGGTGGTACCGTGACTACGGCAGTGAGTCTTGGCGTTTCCCGAAGTTTATAAAGTTCAGGAGTCTTCAGGATGCCCCTGGCATCTTTGCTTTCCCGAAGTTTGTAACCTTCAGGCCCAGCGGCTTCTGTTGCGATTCCCTGATCTTCAGTGATCGGCGGAACATATCCTTCCGGGATATAGTTAACAGGCATGCCCCAAGGACGATCTTTCGGCATTTGATACCTAGGATCATACTTCTCCACTATGGGCGTTGAGGTGATCTCTGAGATCACAGTTCTTTGTAGCTGAGCTTCTACCATGGCTTGCATGTCGTTACGAAGCTTTCTCATATCCTCTCTTAGAGCGTCGATCTCTTCTTTCAACTCTCTGTTTTCTTCCTCAAGATCATCCATCTTTTTCTGACGATTGGCCCGAGTATTATACGAATGAGACAGTTTGACTCTAGAATCGAGACACAAACGTGAGATTCGTAGGTAAGAAGAAAACGCGATGTGAGAATGATGAATGCAATGATTATATTAATTGTTTAAGGTTTAATCAAAATAAACTTCGACAATTAGATTGCAAATATCAAACAGTGGGGAAACCCCTTTTTATTGAAATTCAAAGGATTACAGAAATGGAAATACAGTAGATTACAAAGTGCAGAAACAGAAACCTAAGCTAATGGGCCCCGAGTCCTCTCTGAAGAGAAATCGGGTGCTGATTCTGGTATCTTTCTTTTCTTTGACCGGGGCTCTTGGGCCGTTGTTGGGTTGTCATTCCTTTGCCAAGTGAAAGGAGCGAGCAAATTCCTTTGGTCATCCTGATTATCTACAGCATGTTGCTCCAAAATTTCAATCAGAGCATCTTTTTCTTTCAGTAATTGCTGTATTTTGATGCACTCTACATCGAGGGTGAGGTACTTGTTCTTCCAAGACCTTCTCTCCCGTTGAACTTTGTTGAGAGTAACCTGAAGCTTTTCAGTTTCCGTCATGAAGTACATGACAGATTCCCTCGGCGGAATAATTCTGTAACGAGGATAAGGCATCTTCAGCTTGAGAGCTCTAGTTTGTACCCAATGGAGATAAGGCTCCACCGAGACACAGTCCGGTTTTCCTAGAGACTCTCGTCCTTTCTTATGAACGTGTTTCCAAGCGTGCACTATTTCCGTCTTTAGTGCTCTGTCACTTTCTCCTTCCTTGAAGAAAAGACCTTCCAGATGAACACCCAGTGGGACGTGTCTCATCGGGTATCCAAATTGACGAAGAACCAATACCGGATGGTAGTTGATTCCTCCCTTAGTTCCTATGAGGGGTACGTTGGGGAAGTTTCCACAACGGTCAATGATTCTGATTCCCTCATAAATCCTATTGCACCAATCTATATCAGAGTTGGTAAGAGACATGATCTTCTGCGACCAACGTAAGGCACTCTTACAATCCCAAAAAGCAGCAGACTTGGGCAAGTGAGAGATAAACCATTTGTAAAGCATCTGCGAGCAAAGTCGGCACAGGATTTCCAATGAGAAAAACCTTCATAGCGTTAATATCGACGAAGTTATTGATGTTGGGAAACAAAAATAACCCGTAGGTGAGCAAGACAAAGATGCTTTCAAAAGTAGTTATGTTTCCTATATTGGCAAAATACAGGGCCTTCTTTGTCAAGAACTGGGATGGCAAACATTGGATGCCACCCTTAGTGGTTAGGTGAGTCCTGACCTCAGACTCGTCCAAATGAATTGCTCTCGCAATGGTCTGATTCTTTGGAATTTCTTCCAGTCCAGAAAATGGAGCTCGATCTGTAATGTGTAGGTCAATCAAATGAGAATACTCCTCCAGCATTGGTGCGAGCTGGTAATCCGGGAATGTGAAACAGTGATAAACCGGATCGTAGAATTGAATGAGTGCATCCATGATTCCCTCAATCACATGGACTCTTAACAGTGGTAGCAAACCTCCGTGCTTGGCTCTGAAAGCCTCTTGGTTAGTAATCATCCCAGCTAACCTTCTCAAATACTCTAGCTTTGGAACCTTAAAGGTATACTGGTGAGTTCTCCTTCTACCGAAATCCATTAGCGCAATCCTTTTCTCTGATATTTGCAATCACAGTCTTAGTTTATTTTGAAAGAACAGAGAGACTAGAAGAGATGATTTTTTTGAGTGTTTTAATGTTTTTTAAATGAATGCATGAATGCAGCACACAAAAACATAGAAAAAACATGGGGTCAAAGGGTCGTTGTCATGAAGTCAAGCCTCTACCCATCCCCAAAGGTTTATACTAGGGTGATTTTTGTACCTGTACTCATTATCATCAGCTCCTCCCAGGAAAGCAAAACAACAAGCGGATCGCCAGCGAGTTGTAGAGCAATCTTAGAGTAAGTGCCATTCACCGAGAATAGATCACCAGCCTCAAATGAGGGTAGTATCGCGTAACAACTATTTTTGATAGTTTCTGCACTACAAAAGGGTTTGGCTCCTCAGCTTCTCAGACTTAACAACCGGCCCATTGTCTAGGTGAGAGAATGGGTTGCGTTGGTCAGCCTCCACTGAGGTTGATGGTCGACCCCGTCGCCATCACTTATCTTAAGTGTATACTCAATCTTTCCACATACGGCATCACCCGCATTCCCATTAGCCGAAAAATAAACACGTATAGCAATTAGGAAAGGCTGTATATATATTTGTCCTAAACATCCTAGACCTTTAAAGCTATGAATCCTAAGTTCCTGATAGAAAATGGGTTCCCCGGCGGAAGCCCCAATCTGTGGTTTCCACACAAGAGGTGAAAAGGTAGTCCGTGCCTAGATCTAACTTTGAATGGGCCCCACGGTGGGCGCCATTTTTCTGTTGGCAGCCACCGCCATGAAAATGACTTACCCAAGGTTTAAATTATAAGAAAGAAATAACCATCCCCACGGTGGGCGCCATTTTTCTGTCGCGAGCGATTTTAGATGCGGTTCTTAAGCGCTGGTTGCTCTCTGCGGTTGAGCTTAAAACTACAGGTCGAATCATTTTTTATCCTATTGTGAGATGAATAAGGAAGGGAAATAGATGTCTCAAATTAACCCTGCTTTGCATACTGAGTTTAAACAGAGGTCTGTTAGGTTACGAATGCTATCAATGTAGGGGGCCTTTGTACTGGTTATTTGTATTTTCGCCAATACTGATTCTTATCTAGACAGAAGGTTTCTGGCGGGGAACAAGGATTAGGATGTTAGGACTGGTGCTTTTTGATTACTTCTTTTGATTGATGGAGATATGGGATTTGGGTTTTTTGTTTAGTGTGCTCGCTAAGATCTTTTCTTTCGATCTTATGCCTACGTATTCCCGTTTACCGAAATAGGGAAATCAGAGCGTTCGTAGTTCCTCCTATTCTATGGGAGGAAATGGTTGTTTTTGGTGTCTTGTTCAAAGCCCAAGACGTGAAGCGGAAGGTGATTTGTATCTTGTTCAAAGCCTAAGATGTGAAGCTAAAAGGTTTATCTGTATCTTGTTCGAAGCGCAAGATATGAAGCTAAAAGAGTTTGACTTTAGAGAGAATTTGTCACCTCTAAAGAGGGGGTTGTATGTCACAACTGTTTATAAAGGAGAATTACTTTAACTGGGATACGCGGATCCTAGCAATGCCATAATTTCCTTTATAGGGGATTTTTAACCTGAAGGAGAAGACTTTAACTCAGTTTAGAGCAATGCCATCTTTCCTTAGGAATTTCTCATACTAAAAGAGGGACAGTGGCATGGATGTAGATGATCCAGAGGCTTGCCGCTTACAGCGATTAGATGAAGAGAAAGGAGTTGTTGATGTTTGTGTACTGTGAACGAGGCACAACTTTTATGCTAAAAGGTTAATTAGATTAACCAGTTGTTTTCTTAGACAAAGCCTAAGAGGAGGCTATTATGTGTCTCGTACAAAGCTTGAGAGAGAGGCTAAAAGGTTTTGACTCAACGATGGAATCTTTTGGTATCTCGTATAGAGCCCGAGATGGAGGCTAATTGACTCAACAAGGGAGTTTTTTTGTATCTCGTATGAAGCCCGAGACGGAGGCTGTTGCTTGTTTGGCTCAATAAGAACCTTTTTGTATCTCGTATAAAGCCCGAGATGGAGGCGAAAAGGGTGATTGAATCAACGAGGAAGTCTCTTAATGTGCCTCGTACAAAGCCCGAGAGAGAGGCTAAACGTTGTTTGACTCCGCTGAGGAGGATCATTGTACAAAGCCCAAGAGGAGGCTAAGTGACTGTTTCAGTTGAGTGACAGGTCCAATATACTGATTTTAAAGAGAAAATCAGTTCTTATATGAGCAACATTGTACTCAGGGATTTGATTTGAGGATCAGGGATATTTCCTTCTCTTTGAGGAAACGGGAAATCCAAAGGGTATTGAGACTGTCCGAGTCTGCGGGTTTCCTTCCTATTTAACGAAGGGGTCACTTGAGAATGTCTTTGAGACTCAAGGAAGTTAGACTGTCTGTGTCTAGAGTTTTATCTTTTATACTATGCCTTGAGAAATAGTAGTAGACTCTATGAAAGGACGGTTCTATGCATATGACTAAGTTCTGTTCCTATACCTCTAGGAGGTCGTCGGGACAATTTGTACAAAGCCCAAGAGGAGGCTGGAATCTTTTAAGAAGCCGACGGGTCCTTGTACGAAGTCCAAGAGGAGGCTATCATTCCCGGAGGAAGAGATCATTATACGAAGCCTAAGAGGAGGCTGTGAATACTTCTAAGAAGTCGTAGGGTCCTTGTACTAAGCCCAAGAGGAGGCGGGGTTGCTTTTAGGAAGCCTGTGGGTCCTTGTACGATGCCCAAGAGGAGGCCGATTGCTTTTAAGAAGCCGATGGGTCCCCAAATCCCGAAAAATTCAAGGCAATGCTATTCACCGAGAATAGATCAAAGTCAGGAAAGTTCGAGAATTTGGAAGAAACTCAAAGATGCCATTCACGGAGAATACATTCATCTCTAGGAGTAGAGTTTCTTGACAATCCCTAATGAGGACAGCCGAAGAGAAGACTGTATCTGGCGATCCTGTTGGGGATCTAGTTGTCTATTTCTATGAATAAACGAAACGGCGTCACCTAGTTCTAGACGTAGTTGCCGGGGAAACTCTAAATATCTATACTATTATTACACAGTTGATATGAGTTTATGAAAGAAGACTTACAGTGAAACAGCCCCACAATACAGTTATATGTATATGAAAGCGGTAAATGAAAGCAATAACCACTTACTCGGTTGTAGAGCTTCCATGCTGTTTGGTTAGTTGTTCAACACAGAAAGATTGAAAACAACAGTATATTCAAAATCAAAGGAGAAAGTGCTTTGAAAAAGAAAGATTTAGAGCTTACAGCTCAAGGAAAGGCCCAGGGTTTTATTAGTGAGCGCACTGTTTGAATTTGTACAGAGGGACTTATACAAGTGACTGAGGCCCAAAATGTTTTCTGTACAAAGGTATGGGTCTTACACTCTTTCAAGAGGCCCAAAAGGTTTAAAGAAAAAGGGTGGGGCTTATAACATGAGGGTAGGCCCAGTTGATTTTTCCGTTTGAAATGGCGATCGCGCCGAGGTTTTCTTTTAACGCGGAGGGACTTATATAATAAGTGAGGCCCAAAATGTTTTGGTTAAAAGGGGATTAGGTCTTACACTCTATTAGAGGCCCAAAGTATTTTTGAATGGGTCTTATAGCCCAAGGAGAGGCCCAGGGTTATTTTTCAAAAGGCGATGATCGTGCCGTTTATTTGAAAATGTACAGAGGGACTTATACAACGAATGAGGCCCAAAATATTTCTGTACAAGTGGGTTGGGTCTTATACTCTCTCAAGAGGCCCAAAGTGTTTTGAAAATTATCTATGAGGGTTGAATTAATCCAAAAACCCTAATTTGTTTTCAAAAATGTATTTAATTGAATAAAAATTCAATTAAAAATGATCAAAATTGTTTAACATATGAAAAACAAATTGTGATTTTGGATTAATGCTTCAAAAATTAAGTATTGACCTACAAAATAATTAGAAAGCATTAAAAGTTGCAAAATCAATGTAGAAAAAATATTTAAAATGTCAAAAACAATTAAAATATTAATTCTTTGCAAAAATATCAATTATATGAAATAAATAATATTTTTGGGATTTTTTGATAAAATAAAATATTTTAACATTTTTGTGAATTATTAAAAAAAAGAATCAACTCAAAATCATTAAAACTCAGAGAGAAATTAATTTTTGAATCAATTAAATAAAATCACAAAATTCAAATATTCAAATTTCTAAAAATGGCGCCAAGAACACACCAAGAACACGCGCGTGTTCTGGGCTTGGCCAGATTTGTATTTTTTTTCCAATCTCACTAAATACTTGATTATAACATGCAATCCACATATCATTATGCTCGTCTCAACCTCACGATCATGTCTATGTCCATTAATTTCATTTAAATTAAACATATAACAAGAAATCATGAAAAATCCTCAAGAACCCTAATTTCTGAATGAAGGCTAGGATTTTTGATACACGATTCAAACAATGCAATTAATTGAGGGAAAACATTCCATGCATGATTATGAACATATGGCCAAATTATTGTGCAGCAAAAATTGCATGGATCATAGAGTTAGAAGAGCTCATGCTTACCACTTGCAGCTGGTGATCGTGATTTGTGTTGGAGGTGTTACAGCTAGGTTCCAATGATGTGGATAGCTTCCCTAGTGATGTGTCTGAGTGCTTGGAATGGATTGAAATGGTTTGGAGTTGAAGATTGCACCTCAACTGCAAAACTGTCAAGAACTTGAGCAATTGGCTAGTGATTTTGTGAAATCTGTGTTCCAGATGTTATGTGAGTGTTTGGATCACTTCTATATGATGTATGTGAGGTGTGTGAGTGATTGGTTTGATTGGAAAAGCTCTCAAACTCAAAACCCGATAACTACCTTGCTAAGAAAAGCATTTTTGCCAAGAGAAAGAGATTTTGAGGAAAGCATCTGTTAGATGGCTTTGGTGTACTCAAACTGATCACAATTGATCTCTATTTATAGTAGAGCAAGTTTGTTTTGGGATCCACAGTGAATGGCAACTGCAGCAGGTGTTTGTTCAATGTTGGCCAATGGAAATGCAAGTCTCCTCTAGCCATTGACTAGAGGTTAGGGCACAGGGTTGTGGTTCCCTTGGTCTTGGATAAGTCTTGACTGAATTCAAATGAAAATAGCTCAATCCATACCACCTTGATGCTTCCATTGAATGCTCCAATCCAAATTTGGAGTCTTGTCCCTATTTTGGCCATTCTAGGTTCAACATGCTATTTCTTGTTCCATGGACTTTGGAGGCTTGGCTCAGTGATTGTCCCCTTTAGATTCAATCCTCAGATGTGTCCAAGTGGATAGGAGCATTTGAATTTGGCTGATTTTGGCAAATCGAGCAAAGTTGCAAATTCGGCCTTGCCTTTGACAGATTTCAGCAAGACAACTTTCGAATGTCATATCTCATGACTCAAATGGAATTTGGCAATGTTCTTGGCCATTTTAGAAAGCCCTTGCATGATATAACAACTGTTTGAACATATTTGGTTTTGATCTCTTTTGAATCCAAGTTAAAAATCCCCCTACATTTGGCAAAAAGTGAAGGCAGATTCTGACTTAGTGAAAATTTCACTAAGTGTTGGAAAAAGTGACATTTTCACTTTTCAGCCATTTTGATCACTCCATAACCCAAAATCCTTAATGAATTGGACTTAGGTCTAGTTGAAGTTTTTGTAGAGGGTAATGAGGGCTACAAATCCATCTTTGGATGAGAAAAAATGGCTTTGTGGTTTAGGAATTATGATCCTTCAAAGTTAGTACCCTTGTCACTTTATTTTTAACTTGGAAAATTTTCTAAGTTTTTAGGGTTACCCCTTTTACAAGTTATCCCACTTTTCTTGATTTTTCTTGATGAATGATGACTCAAATCATACATTAACATCATTTTAGGGTTAAAAATCCATTTTGGTGAATAATCTCAAAAAGTCAAAGTTGACTTTTGTGCAAGTTGACTTTTTATCAGATGAATTCCAAACTGTGCAATTCTTCATGAAATCATGTCCTTGACCTAAATCAAACTTGATGGGCATGTTCCATGGGTGTCATAGGGTATATTGAATCATGTCTTAGGGTTTGGGAGCATGTCCTGGTCAAAAGTCAAAGTTACAGTTGACTTTCCTCGCGAAACCCTAATTGTGGTGCAGATGAAATTGAGACTTGTTGCTCAAGCTTCCTAGATCAATATAGTTCATTAGAGACCCTCAAATCCTCTCTTGAGGTCTTGGTTCATGATTTGTCCCAAAAGTCAACTTAGGGGTGAATTAGGTCAAGAAACCCTAATTCCAGATTTTTGATGTATGCATCCGCTGAGGCAAAATTGACTTGATGGATGGGTCCATGAGGTTCCAGGGATTATATTAGGTTGTGTTTTGGATCTTTGGCTTGTGCCCAGATGAAAAATTTCCATCTGGAGGCCCTGGTCGACCAAAACCTTAATTTGGTGACACTGTCGATCTTTAGACTTGATCCACCTAGAAGGGAGCAGCCTTGAGCTTAATCCTTGAAGTGGGAGTCCTTTTGATCCATTGTGGATGTTTGAGAGGTTATACAAGTTGAAGATCATGTCATTCCTTGATTGATCCTTTGTCTAAGCACTCAGAGAGGGCTTGAAACCCTAATTTTGATTGTAGTGAATGCTCAACAACCCTTGAGGCATTTGATGAGGCATGATTGTTCATCCACATTGTGATGATGATTTGCACAATGATGGGAAATCCTAGTGGTCAAAATTTGGGGTATGACACTTCCGTCTCGTCGCAAATAGGCATCGACCCAAACTGCCGGACGCGAACTTAAAGTCGCTCATAAAAAACACTAAGACCTTATAAGGTAGAACTACGACTGCTCTGATTTCCTCCTTCTAGTTAGATTGAGGATACGTAGGCATAAGACGACGATGTCTTGGCGAGCAACCTCCCCCCTTAGTTCGTGTCCGAACTACGTTGACTCTGACTTTCCCATTGCACGAGGGAATACGTAGGCATAGGACGGGTGATGTCCTATCGAGTCACTTCTTTTTCTTTTCTCCTCCGTTCCTGTTCCTTTTCCTTTCCAGTAGCAGTGGAGCTCCAGACGATGGAACCCTTTGATCGAGACAACCAGCGTGGATCCCATTGAGTACGATGGACGTGTGGGGGTGCTAATACCTTCCCCTCGCGTAACCGACTCCCTTACCCGTTTCTCTTAGTCGCGAGACCATGCTTTTCCTTCCCTCAGGTTTACGCAGTGTTTCCTTTCCCTCTCTTGGGATAAATACACATTGCTGGAGACTCTGTTTCTACGCCACTTTCGCATTTGTACTTGAATGAAAATCCCGGGAGCGACAGACTGCAGTAAATTTGATAGAGGAAAAATTTAGCCGTAGTTATAAAATTCATGATGTACTCCTATTAGGAACTAATCTGGTCAGGATGCATTGCAGATATAGCGGGTACGGTCATGTACCACCTCACAATTATCACCAGTGTGATATCTGCTCAAAGAAAAATCAGGTGTGTTCCGTAGTGAGATTAGCTCTACAAGAACAAATGGATCTCGGTTGGATCCAAGATCACTAAATCCGGGAAGTCAATATGGCTCACGCAAATCCCAACATTGTTCAGAACCACAACATTTTGGCAATGAACGTCAACTTGGTGGCAATGCACTCAAGGCAAAGTCATTACCATGATCTGCCATAACACGATTACAATTCCTGTCCGACCTGCTCAATAAGCAATCAAGGGTGCTCTTTTGTACATGAGGCCTTCCTAAGTCAGATAGATCTCGGATGGATTCAAGACTATCGAGAGAGAAATAACCATCAAGCCAATATGATTTAGATCTTTGATATTCGAATGTTGAATACCAGTCTAGTAGAATTACACGCTAAGCAAGTCAGGCTTGGTTTTCTGGCTTCATATGATTATCAAGGTTGTAAAGTGTGTTGTAAAGACGAACAAGGATGTGCACTTGTCCAAAGAACACTTCAAAACTTGTTAGACCATTGGTGGCTTCCAATCTACTTGGATGAAGCTACACAACAGATCAGTATGACTGACGAGAATCCTGATAGGTATCAAAGTCAGGATGTCAGCTCGATGGAAATAGATCTAGTAAAGTTGCACTGCATACAAAGCCGACGTGGCCCAGTGCCCACACAATTATGAGCGCTGTAGAGTTTTCTCAGAGAACAACCAAGGATACTACCTTGTGCAAGCGGCTCTTCAAAATCAGTTGGACCACAAAGAGATCCGACCATGTTCAAGTTCTGGGTCGACCAACGGGATACCCGACTATCTCCCTGATCAAAGCAAAGATGTTGTCTTAATCTCCAATCACAAAATGACCAAAGACGTTTGTGCCATAATCCTTGTACTCCATGAATCAAGAGTTCCTCTTGATAGTAGAAAGATTCTCAACCTCGAACCAATTGAGGCCGGCTACGATGGTCAGAAAAATCAAAAGGCTCCTGTGGTTATCCATCTTCCAGGACCAATACCGTACAAGTCCGATAAGGCTATCCCTTACAAGTACGGTGCAACAACAATCAAAAATGGAAAGGAAACTCCATTACCCTCCATCGTAAATGTTGCCGACATCAGTCAAGTGACACGCAGCGGTCGAATCTTCAATAGAGGAGTTGAAGAACCTGCCAAAGAAAAGGAACCTCAAACAGAAGTTCCCAATCAACCAGTCAGTTAATCTTGTACTCCAGAACTGGTCAAAAGCAATGATGAGATGCTGAAGCTCATCCAGAAAAGCGAGTACAACATTGTAGACCAACTGTTGCAAACTCCTTCGAGAATCTCTGTGCTATCTCTCTTGCTCAGTTCCGAAGCTCACAGAGAAGCTCTACAGAAAGTCTTAGAGCAAGCTTTCGTAGAACAAGATGTGACGATAAGACAATTTGAAAGCATCATCTCCAACGTCACTTCCGGCAACAACTTAGGATTCAGTGATGAAGAACTGCCGGAAGAGGGAAAAAATCACAATATGGCGCTCAACATTATAGTCAACTGCCAGGACGATGCTTTAGCCAGCGTACTGGTAGATACAGAATCAGCTCTGAATGTTATGCCAAAATCTACTTTGATGCGACTATCATTTCAAGGATCTCCGATGAAAGGCAACGAGGTCATCGTCAAAGCCTTTGACGGATCTAGAAAAAAAGTTATCAGCGAAGTTGATCTTCCCATAACCATCGGTCCTCACACTTTCCAAGTCACTTTCGAGGTCATGGATATTCGGGCAGCGTACAACTGTTTATTAGGAAGACCTTAGATACACGAAGCTGGGGCCGTCACTTCAACGCTTCACCAGAAGCTGAAGTTCATCAAGAATGACAAGTTAGTCACAGTATGCAGAGAACAAGCCTTAATAGTGAGCAACTTATCATCATTCTCCTATGTAAAACCTAAGGAGGTCGTTGGAACTCAGTTCCAAGCACTCTCGTTGAGCGATGAGACTCGATCAGAAAGAGGGACATCGATTTTCTCATACAAAGATGCTCTCGAAGTGATCAAAAGTAACGACGTAAAGGGATGGGGACAGCTGGTAATTCCTACTGATAACAAGACAAAGAAAGGTCTTGGTTTTTCCTCAGCCTGTACCCAGACTGCTACTAAAGATGAAAGTTTTCATCCCATTCAGGACTTCTTCCACAGTAGAGGCTTCCTCCACCTAGTGTCTCAAGAAGTACACGCCATCAACAAGAGTGACTCCTCTGATATGAATGAGGAATGGAAATCTTATCTCAACAAGGACGGTTATATGTCTCAGGTAGAGGCACATACGCCATTTTGCTTTCCCACGCAGAGTCCGAGATACATACCAAGATCAGGCGTCAAGATGATATACGGAGATTGGGATCCTGAGGGATTTCGTGCTCCACCAAACTCATTAGAAGATGATATGATGAAGAGCAACTTCGACTATGACTATTTTGATCCCTTGGATGACTGGCCTATCTGGCAGTCATACCCAAAAAACATGGGGCAAAAGAGTCAGCCAAATGATGCATATCAGCTGAGCATCATTGAAAAGAATACATGCGTCCCCACCGAGTCATGGGATCGTTACTTTGGACATCCTGAATATATCCAGTACAACGATGAATCTGCAAAGGTTGCAGGACAAAAGTTCATTAACTATGCTTTTCCTGAGGTGAACGTCATCGAGAAGGATGACTCCTCTTCTCCCACCGATGTATGGGCCAACTTAGGACATCCGAGTGGCAAGTACGACTTCCTGGTCAAGTACACCGCTCCTGAAAGCTCTCGTATCAGGCTCAAAGACATCCAACCAACTGGATGGAAAGATCCTCCTGGGAATGAAAACACTGTGCAAGATACAACAGAAGAGTTTGTCTACGACAACTCAGCCTGGGAGGAAGACTCCAACGATCATGCTCCGCCAGAAATCAGTGTCAATTCTGAGGACAAACCAAGAAAGAAGGTACCAGACTTTGTGATTCACCGAGGAGTTCGCCGCCAATGGGTTGTTGTCGATGTCCCGAAAGTCATCCATAAGTCTAAGTAATTGCTGCCTTTGTTTTAACCTTTCACCTTCCCCAAGTGAAACAGATGTTTTATAGGGCTCACTTTTCTGTAAATGTCCCGCTTCGCTTCGTGCAAAGCGATAGAGTTTTGTTTTATAGGGCTATATTTTCAAGAATCGACAAATGATAAATAAATAAATGTCGTTATGTCATTCCCGCATTTATTGTTGTTTTCACTTTTCATTTTTCAGAAAATGGTAATCCTAAAACAACTCAAAATAAAAACAAGCATTTTTTCAGAAAATACACTGCACACACTCTTGGATTTGATTCTTACAGATTTCTTGTTTTAAAACCCATTGAAACATACGATCCAATGCCTTCTCCCAACTTTGAATTCTCGGTATTTGAAGCTTAAGAAGAAGAAGACAAAGAAATTCCAGAAGAGACCTCCCGATTACTCAGACAAGAGGAAAGATCTATTGAGCCTCACAAAGAGCCGTTGGAAACGGTCAACTTAGGTTCAGAAGAAGAGAGGAAAGAAGTCAAGATTGGGGCACTGCTCAGTCCGACTGTCAGAGAAAACTTGATAGAACTTCTCAAAGAGTTTCCAGATGTGTTTGCTTGGTCCTATCAGGATATTCAAGGGTTGGATACCAGCATTGTGGAACATCGTTTATCGTTGAAATCAGAATGTCCGTCGGTGAAACAAAGGCTGAGATGGACTCAATCGGATATGGCTATCAAAATCAAGGAGAAAGTGTAGAAACAGATCGACGCAGGTTTCCTCGCCACCAGAGAATATACTCAATGTGTGTAGACTACAGGGATCTGAACAAGGCCAATCCAAAGGATGACTTTCACTTACCACACATCGACATGCTGGTAGACAGTACAACAAAGTTCAAAGTCTTCTCCTTCATGGATTGATTCTCGGGCTATAATAAAATCAAAGTGGTGCTGGAAGATATGGAGAAAAATTCATTCATCATCCCATGGGGCACCTTTTGTTACAAGGTAATGCAGTTCGGTTTGAAGAACACCGAGGCAACCTATCAAAGGGTCATGACTACTCTGTTTCATGACATGATGCACAAATAAATTGAAGTGTACGTCGATGATATGATTGCCAAATCTAAAACAGAAAAGGAGCATGTGACCCACCTTTCAAAGTTATTTGAGGGTCTGAGAAAATACAAACTCCGCTTGAATCCTAACAAATGCACGTTCGGTGTCCGTTCAGGGAAACTTTTAGGGTTCATCGTCAGCCAGAAAGGAATTGAGGTTGATCCTGACAAGGTCAAGGCCATTCAAGAAATGCCTTCACCAAAGACTGAGAAACATCTCAAGATTCATATCCCTTATGACCGTAACATGCGCGCCAATCTTCAAACTACTCAGAAAGAATCAAAGCTGCGTATGGACTAAAGATTGCCAAAAAGCATTCGACAGTATCAAAGAGTATCTGTCGAATCCACCGATTCAATCTCCTCAAGTGGAAGGAAGACCACTAATCATTTACCTAATGGTCTTGGAAGACTCTATGGGTTGTGTACTTGGCCAACAATATGAAACCAAAAGAAAAGAGTCTACCATCTACTACTTAAGCAAGAAATATACCGACTGTGAAACTCGGTACACTATGCTCGAGAAAACTTGATGCGCTCTGGCTTGGGCAGCCAAATGTCTTCTCTAGTACATGATTTGTCACACTACTTGGTTAATCTCCAAAATGGATCCGATTAAGTACGGCTTTAAAAATCCTACTCTCATGGGAAGGATTGCCCATTGGCAGATGTTGTTATCAAAATACGACATCGAGTACCATGGCCAGAAAGCCGTCAAAGGAAGTATTTTGGCCGATCATTTGGCTCATCAACCGATTGACGACCAGGAATCAGTCGGATTTTACTTCCCAGACGAAGATGTCATGTATTTGGAAATGAAAGATTGCAATGAAACGCTAGCCAGTGAAGGGCCAGAACCAGGTTCCCAATGGGGACTAATTTTTGACTGAGTTGTCATTAATTATGGACACAAAATTGGGGCAATCATCGTAACACCTCAGGGTACCCATATTCCTTTCACCGCCCGACTGACTTTCAAATGCACAAACAACGAGGCCAAATATGAAGCTTGTGTAATGGGTCTCGAAGAAGCTATAAACTTAAGGATTAAGAACTTGGATGTGTATGGAGACTCAGCCGTGGTTATCAATCATATCAAAGGAGATTGGAACACTGTCGCAACCGCGAAAAAATAATCGGCGAGAAACAAGAACAGAAAAGTCGCCACCGAACGTTATTTATCCCGACGCAGGGAAAGGAAACAATCGAAGAAAACCTGAAGGAATGGAAAGACAAGGTCATCGCAACCATAGTCCGGGTTCGGGGAGTCGGTTACGCGAGGGGAAGGTATTAGCACCCCCACGCATCCATCGTACTCGATGGGATCCACGCTTGTTGTCTAATCAAAGGGTGAGTTATCCTAAAGTCTACGGCTAAACAGAAACGGGAAGGGGGAAAACAAAGACGGACTCGCATGGATTATCGCAATCCAATGCCTACGTATCTTCGTGGACGAACGAAGAATCAGAGTCAACGTAGTTCGACGGACTACGCAATAAAGGGGAGGTTGCTCGTCGAGATATCGCATCTCGTGCCAACTGTCGCGGCCGACAAAAATATTCGAGTCGCCACCATATTTTTTTTATGGAAAATAAATGATAAACCCAAAATCCTAATACCAAGGGTAGAGATTCCTAAGGTTCGGGAGTCGGTTAAGTGAGGGGAAGGTGTTAGGCACCCCTCACTTCCATTGTACTTAATGGGGTCCTCCTTAGATTTTAGGGTATGTTTGTTTGTTGTCTTTTTCTTTATTTACAAAAGAATCCTAAGTTTTTTATTATTGTATTCGCTAGGGTTTACAACCCTATGCCTACATACCTTCAATTTTGAAGGATCAGAGTAACCTTAGTTCACCTCCCCTATTCCTACCCCTAATCCTATTCCTAACCCTAATCCCAAACCCAATCCACTATTTATACTCTTGGATAAAGAGTTCTATCCCCAAATCTATTGTTTATACTCCTAGATAAGGAGTTTTATCCCTTAATCTATTATTTGTACTCCTAGATGAGGAGTTCTATCCCTTAATCTATTATTTATACTCCTAGACAAGGAGTTCTATCCCTTAATCTATTATTTATACTCCTAGACAAGGAGTTTTATCCCTTAATCTATTATTTATACTCCTAGACAAGGAGTTCTATCCCGTAAATCCCTTATCCCTTGTTTATACTCTCGGATGGAGAGTTTTATCCCTTAATCCCTTATTCAAGGGGTATATTTTAATTTGAATAAGAAGTGGGCCCATGAAATTGGGGGTGCCAATAGCAGTCTGGACGCAAGGCCCACCAACTAAAACCGAAGTCAGAAAAAGAATTCCACGGTGGAGAGAGTCTGACTGTTGACTCTCTTTACACCACACGATTGTAATCCAATTAACCAAGTCCCCCATGATTTCCACCTTTGATCTTGTTTACTAATCTAAGTAATTCAAAACAATGGTTCAGATTGAAAGTCATTGTAAGCTCTCTGTGGACGCACGTGCACAGACACACTTGTTGACCCCAACGATCAACCTCATCTGGCAGCCTGAAGAGTACCACTTATCACATATCAGAAGGGACATCTAGGAGGTATTTAATCATCTTTTCCTTCAGACCCCTCTCATTTCTCTTTTTCCTTCTCTCTTTTCATTCGCTCTCTCTCCCTCACTACGCTCTCCTCTCCCTTCCCTCTTCTCTCTCCATTTTCCTCCGACCACCACCTTAAGTGGCCTCTGGCCGCCACCAACTACCCCTAAACCCCGATCTCCGGTTGAAGTTCAACCGAGATCTTCAACCGTGTCCATCTGGGTGATGAAAATTAACCCAGAAAACTAAGAACCCTAACCTAAACACAAGAATCCTAACCTAATCGTAAGAACCCTAACCCCTTTCCCACCCAGATCTCTTGGTTCTTTAGGGTTCGCGTGGAACCCTAAGAACCCTAGCCCTACACCTTCTTCAGAAAACCCAGAAATCAAACAAAACTTAAGAACTCTAAGGGTTTTGGGAAGAACCCTAACCCTAACATGAAGAACCCTAACCATATTTTAATAACCCTAACCTTTAACAACCCAGAAAACCCTAAAACATAACAAACTAGCAATCCCTAATAATTATTGTTCAACAATCAACAAAAAAAAAATGCTAAGTTGCTCTTACCGTCCCTGCCGCGACCTTATTATGCTGCTCCGATTCCTTCTTTCTCCTTCTCTGATTTCTAACCCTCCTTGTTTTCTTTTGCAGGTAACGATTGCCGATTGTTGGAGGCTTTGCTCAGGGGCTTAGGGTTCTGATGATGAACCCTAATCCTTTATCCAATTGAGCTTTACGTGAGGGGGGTGGGATTCGCGCAACTGCTGTGTTTTTTAGTCTAGGGTCCTCCTCTCTTCTGTTCATTAGTTTAACTTATATAGTAATCCGAATTAGGTTTAGAATTAAGTTCTTAGATTCATGTATTTTAGGAAGTTTTGGGTTTTGATTCATGTATTTTGAGATTTGATTTGTTGTAACTTTTGGATTTAATCCGACTTAATTGTGTAATTTGATTTAGGGTTTGATTTGATTGTAATTGTAAATCTGATTTGAAAATTAATAAAACGATTCTGTTTGATCCAAATCCCAAATTCACGCGCACAATTAGGGTTTACCTATGAGGAAGAAGACGACCCATTGGGTTAACAATTTTGACCCAATAAAAAAATAAAATAATTAATAATATTAATAATACAAATAATAAATGAAAATGAAAATAAAAATAAAAATAATATAAACCACAACCGACCCCCTCTTAAATTCTAATTCTTCCGTTAATAACACAATAATAAAACTATCCCTAATTAATAATTAATGATATACTCTAAAAATTATTCCTAAATGATATACCTAATTTCATCTAATTAATTCTAATGGCCCCTTTTTTTTAGAAACAAAATAAATAAACAATCAAAAATAATACGAGAATAAAATAATTGTGAAATAACAACCTGGTTATTAACTTTATCCCAAAAAAAAAATCCTAACACATTATCATTAATATGACAACACTAATTAATAAAATATAAAATAAACAAGAGTGTTGCAAATAAAATTGGTCCCTACCCTATCCACCAAAATTAGTCCCTAAATTGAAACTTAATAAAACTCCCTCCAAAAGAAACATTTTGGTTAAGTCTAATGGACCAATAACCTTAAGTCTAATTCTTAATATTTTAACCCCTAAATAATGATATTAAAAATCTTTTAACCCAAACCTATATATTTCCAAATAAACCAGATATATAATAAAAAATTTATCCACCCTAATAATACAATAAAAACTGAAAATGATTAAGCCTGCCAATAATATTTAAAAAACCTAAATTCCCAAAATAAAACCCTTATACAAGATTAAGTCAGAAATGGACCTAAAAGTGTTAACAATCTCAAAGGCCCAATGACATCAAACTGATACCTCTCTGGCAGCATAAAAATCCCCCAAAAAATAAAAAAACACCGGTTAAAATTCAGGGTACTACAACTACCCCTATTTAATCGTCTTCGAATCAGCAGGAGGAAGTCGATGAAGTCTTCCTCTTTTGAAGAAAAGATGATTAAATACAAGAAGGACTCTAATTTTGACCGCTGAGCCAGACAAGTACTACGCTGATTATCCTAATATCCCTAATAATAAACCCATAGTGAAATATCCGATTAAACCCTAGTATCCTTGAGAATAGTTATTAACCTTATGCCATGTATGCATGTTCAAAAGTATGTATGCTCTTATGCATGATGCATTATTTTGGCAGACGCCTCTTTTATGATATGCATTGCATGTATTTACGGAAATCAATATCTTCTGCAACATTCCAAATTCCTGACCCTTAAACCCTTGACTTCTTTATGAGTGTGACCAAGTCATATGCCCTTGATATTTGGAGATGCGTATTATTTTCTCGAAGAAACTCCCTCAATGATTGAATCGTGACTGTTAACATATAATCCCTTTACTAATTCAAAATCGAAGTAAAATACATTTTCCTTTTAAAAGCTTTTGATTATACCCATTGTTTCAATGCATTATTCTATAATTAGTCAGCATTTTGTAATCAAGAGGAGTAATTGGAAAACAGAGAAAATATTATTCATTGAAATGGGCCCATGAACAGGTAATAGTACATAAGGAAAGTAATCCTCATAAGGAGGAGTTACTACAAAAGATAGAAAATGGCAAGAAAAAAAACAAATTTATCTATGTCCCTATTGAATTCAAACACAAACTAATATCCCTAAGTCTCCGAGGCCATGACACTTTGCTTCTGAAGATGACAACTAGATTAATCATTCCCTTCTGAATTCCCGTTGTGTGACCATAAGCTCTATCAGTCATATGCCTTTTGGATATCCTTAATTTTGCCTGGACCGTTCTTTTTGAGTCTTAGTCCACCAGGATAATATACCATTTTTTTTTTCAACTAAGCCACCCTTTAGGGTTTTCGACTTGTCGGGTATCATTTTTTATTCAAGTCCCTAATTTTGTCCTGGATTGCTCTTTCGAGTTATCAATCCACCGGGATGCCCTAATTTTTTCCTAAGTCGCCCTTTAGGGTTTTCGACTTAGCGGGCTTTTATCCTCTTTTTCTAGGCATAGTATTTTTTGATTGAATCGGAATTCACCGGTCGTGGTAAATCCGCTCCATCCATAGTAGTCAACATCAAAGCTCCACCAGAGAATGCGCTCTTTACGACATATGGCCCTTCATAGTTCGGGGCCCATTGGCCGCGAGGATCTTTACGAATGGGTAGCACTTTCCTTAATACCAGGTCTCCTTCTTCGAATAGGCGAGGAGGAACTTTCTTGTTGAATGCCTTTTTGAGCCTTCGCTGATATAATTGACCATGAAATACAGCAGCCATGCATTTTTCTTCTATGAGATTCAGTTGATCAAATCTGTTTTATATCCATTCTGCTTCATCCAGCTTAGTGTCCATTATGACTCTTAGTGAAGGAATCTCTACTTCAATGGGAAGTACCGCTTCTGTACCATATACCAGGAAAAAAGGAGTAGCTCCTATCAAGGTTTGAACTGAGGTTATGTAGCCATGTAATGCGAAAGGGAGCATTTCGTGCCAATCCTTGTAAGTCTTCACCATTTTCTGGATAATCTTCTTGATGTTCTTATTGGCTGCCTCTACTGCGCCATTCATCTTCGGGCGATAAGGCGACGAGTTGTGGTGATCGATATTGAAACTCTCGTACAACTCATCCATCACTTTATTATTAAGATTTATCCCATTATCCGTGATGATTTTGTTAGGAACCCCATAGCGACAGATTATATCCTTCTTGATGAATCGTGTGATTACTTGTCTTGTCACATTAGTGTAGGAGGCAGCCTCTACCCATTTAGTGAAGTAGTCAATAGCAATTAGAATGAATCGGTGCCCATTCGATGCTATTGGCTCGATCATCCCAATTATATCTATTCCCCACATAGAGAAAGGCGACGGAGCAGTTACGACGTTCAAAGGGGTTGGTGGCACATGAATTTTATCCGCGTAGATTTGACACTTGTGGCACTTCTTAACGTACTTGAAGCAGTCCGATTCCATAGTCAACCAATAATACCCTGCTCAGAGAATCATTTTAGCCATTGCATGCCCGTTTGCACGGGTTCCGAATGATCCCTCGTGGATTTCTTTGATAAGCATGTCCTGTTCATGTCCATCTAAACACCGGAGCAACACCATGTTGTGATTCCTTTTATAAAGTACATCTTCGTCAAAGAAGAATTGGGCGGCCAGTCTTCTAAGCCTTTTCTTATCCCCACTTGAGGCATTTACTGGATATTCTTGTTTCTGGAGGAACTATTTGATATCGTGAAACCATGGTTTATCATTTACTTCGGCCTCCACTGCTGCACAGTAACATGGTTCATCCAGGCGATTGATTCTTATAGCCGGCGCTTCATTGTACAATTTGACTTTGAATATGGATGTTAGAGTGACCAAGGCATCTGCCAGTTGATTTTCCTCTCGAGGAATATGATGGAAAGAGATCTCATCGAAATAGGTGATCATTTTCCAGACACATTCTCGATATCGGGTTAGTTTAGCATTAAGTGTCCTACATTCTCCCTTGACTTGATTGATGACGAGAGCCGAATCTCCATACACTTCTAAGATCTTGATTCAGAGGTTAATGGCTTCGCTGATTCCCAAGATACATGCCTCGTATTCCGCCATATTATTGGTACACGTGAAGCATATTCTCGCAGTGAAGGGTATGTGGAATCCTGTTGGGGAAGTTATGACAGCCCCCCACCCCATGTCCCTCTGCATTTGAGGCACCATCGAATATAAGCTTACACCTAGATCCGGACCCAGGTCCTTCATATGAGTCTGGGATATCATAATCTCTTACCGCCATCACATCCTCGTCGGGGAAGTCAAGTTGCATAGGTTGATAGTCATCTACTGGCTGATGAGCGAGATGATCGGCTAACACGTTCCATTTTATGGCCTTTTGGGTAACATACTGGATGTCATATTTAGTTAGTAACATCTGCCACCGAGCCACTCTCCCAGTCACTGCACGCTTCTCGAATATATATTTGATGGGGTCCATTCTAGATATCAATAAAGTAGTATGGTACACCATGTATTGTCTTAATCGGCGAGCGGCCTATACAAGAGCGCAACAGGTGTTCTCAAAGAGTGAGTATCTAGATTCGCAATCTGTGAATTTCTTACTCAAGTAATAAATTGCATGTTCTTTTCTCCCTATTTCATCTTGTTGCCCGAGTACACACCCCATCGAATTGTCAAGCACCGTTAGGTACATTATGAGCGGTCTTGTAGGTACTGGAGGCACCAATATGGGTGGTTCTTGCAAATATTCTTTAACTCGATTGAAGGCCTTTTGATAGTTTTCACCCCACTCGATGCTTTGACCTTTCCTTAACAGCTTGAAGATTGGCTCACAAGTAGCAGTGAGGTGTGAGATGAACCTTGTAATATAATTTAGTCTCCCTAGGAATCCACGCCCTTCTTTTTCTATCCTCGGTGCTGGCATTTCTTGAATGGCCATTACTTTATCAGGATCAACTTCTATACCTCTTTGACTGACTATGAACCCCAACAACTTCCCGGATCTAACCCTAAAAGTGCACTTCACAGGATTTAGCCGTAGCTTGAACTTTCTCAGTCGTTCAAACAACTTTTTTAAATTGACTATGTGATCTTCCTCAATTTGTGATTTGGCAATCAAATCATCCACGTAAACCTCTATTTCCTTGTGCATCATGTCATGAAAGAGGGTGACCATTGCCCTTTGATAAGTTGCCCCAGCGTTCTTTAACCCGAAGGGCATTACCTTGTAACAGAAGGTTCCCCAAGGTGTAATAAAAGTGGTCTTTTCCATATCGGAAGGGGACATCTTGATCTAATTATATCTGGAAAACCCATCCATAAATAAGAAGACTGAAAACTGAGCAGTGTTATCCACCAACACGACAATGTGGGGTAGTGGAAAATCGTCTTTAGTACTTGCTCTATTGAAATCTCGGTAGTCTACACACATTCTGACCTTCCCATCCTTCTTTTCCACGGGCACAATATTGGCCACCCATTCTGGATAGTTTACTGTGGCTAAGAACCCGACATCAAATTGCTTTTTAACTTCTTCCTTGATTTTGAGAGTCATATCCGGTATCGTTCTTCTTAACTTTTGTTTAACCGGTGGGCATTCAGGTTTGAGCGGTAGCTTATGTTCAACAATATCCGTATTCAACCCCGACATATCTTGGTAAGACCAAGCAAACACGTCAACATACTCTTGTAGCAGCTTGATCAACTTTTCCTTTACTTTCTTGTTTAAAGAAGCACTGACTTTAACCTCCTTCTTGTCTTCTTCAGTTCCCAGATTGATCACATCCACTGGTTCCTGATGAGGTTGTATTACTTTGTCCTCTTGCTTTAATAGTCTGGCCAACTCCTCCGGGAGTCACAATCGTACTCATCACCCTCTTCCGCTTGGTTAATTGGGAACTAGAAGTTGTAAGGAATTATAGCAGTGTCATTTTTAATAGGTTCATTTTTTAATCTGCAGGAGGGAGATTTTTCTTGCTTATTATTTTTTTACATTAATGGGAATGGAAGTATAGAAAGAAAGTGTATTTCCATTTGAAAAAAAGGAACAGCTAAGAAAGAAAAAGATCTTGATTGAAAACACAAATGCGATTTTATTATTAAATAATTCAATGAAACAAAAGGTGGTCGTACAAAGCTTGTCCATTTGCCTTGGGCATAGAAAAGGACTTATTATTATTTTAAAGAAAAAAAAAGTAAATTACTTCGAAACAGAAATCATTTCAGGAATCTCGATGGCCCTCCAACTGTTGAGAACCGTATCTGGTGAGCAATGGCACACCCAATCTGGTATCCCTTTATTTTCCTCTTCAATTGCAGTGACTTGATCTTTATCTCTGAATCCGACATTATGGAAAGTTTCTTCGAGAGGAGGAAATGTCATATGACGAGACTTCTGAACCCCTTTATTAGCTGGTTTGTAACCCAGCCCAAACCGATCCTTCTTTTCAGGTACCTCTATTACCTTGCCCCAGCCCCTAGTATCCCCATTCTGGATTAAGTCTGTGATCCTTTTTGGCCTTTCCTCTTGTCGAACGACTTGCTTACGACTGACCGTTGCAACTTCCAAAGCATGGAAAGGTATTTCAAATGTCTCCCCATCCACTTCTATGTATCTGAATGACGAGAGATGGATGACAAACATGTCTTCCTCCCCATCAACAATTATTAATTTGTCCCCAGATATGAATTTCAATTTTTGATGAAGTGTGGAAGTAACTGCGCCCGCAGCATGAATCCATGGTCGTCCTAGAAGGCAAGTGTAGGAGGGATTGATGTCCATGACTTGGAAAGTGATCATGAAGGTATGTGATCCCACCATTGTAGAAATGTTTACCTCCTCAATTAACATTCTTTTCGAACCGTCGAAATCCCTAACAATTAGGGAACTGGTCTTCATAAAGGTCCTTACAGATGTTAATTTCATAAGGGTATCCTTAGGCATGACATTTAGAGCAGACCCTGTCTCCACTAGCACCCTTGAGAGAATAGTGTCTTGACATTTGACTGATATATGCAAGGCCTTATTATGTGGTTGCCCCTCGGGAGGTAATTCCTCACTACTGAAACCCAGACAGGTGCTGGCGGCGATATTGGAAAATACCTCGTCGAACTGAATCACTGATATATCTTTGGTGATATGGGCTTCATTCAGGACCTTCAGCAGGGACTCCCTATGTGCCTCCGAGCATAACAACAAGGATAGAATAGAGATCTTGGACGGTGTTTGATTTAGTTGGTCCACCACCCTATAATCACTTTTCTTTATGATTCTAAAAAATTCCTCGGCGTCTTCTTGAGATATACTCTTCTTGGAAGATCCCTCACCTGTATTTCTGGTTTCCTTCCCCTTTGAGCTTTCGGGGGTATCCTTCTTAGGTTGTTCTGAGGAGTATACTCTTCCACTATGGGTCATTCCTCCAATACCGGCTATGTTAGTAACAGCTGGTGATGGTATTATAGTCTTTCCTCTCACGGATGCAGTGATGTCATACTTCCAAGGTACAGTCTTAGTGCTTTCATATGGAAATGGTGCTGGAATATGGAAAGTGATGGGTCCTTCTGACCTTGCAGGAACTGGCACTTTGACTGGTGCAGGAACAGGTATTTGAGTTGGCGTTCGTGTAGGTATCGGAATTGATATCTGAACAGGAGTCTGTGCAGGCCTTGAAACTAGTATTTGAATAGGTGCTTGTACAGACCTTGGAACTGGTATTTGAATAGGTGCTTGTGCAGACCTTGGAACTGGTATTTGAATAGGAGTCGCAATTCCTCTTTTCTGGTACGAAATCTCAGAAGGCACTTGCCCCAGGGATTCTAAGGCAGCCACTTCATTCATATTTCTTAAGTACCCAATATGTACTATCCCTTGGTCCATTAATTGTTGGAGGAACCTCTTTATCTTCTTACAGTTATCGGGATCAGACGCGCAATCCTTGCAGTCACCGTGCAGCCTTTCAAACTCCTCGTACCCAATTAATACTTCCCATACTTTCGTCATAGGAGTCTTTACTTGGTCTACCCCTCTGATTAGGGCATCATCTCCCAGCCCTTTAATGGAGTTAACAGTTGTCCCCGCATGCCCTGGAAAAGGATTATCTCCCACATTTGGATTGTAATATGTGAAATTAATGACCTTCTGATCCAGCAGATCTTGTACCCTAAACTTGAGGGCTAAACACTTTACAGTCGTATGCCCCGACGATCCCGCATGATAATCACATCTAGCATTAGCATCATACCCTCGAGGAGGAGGCGTAGGAGGGGGCCCTAATGGCTTGATTTCTACCAGTCCCTTTTGGATTAGCATAGGCAGGATCTGAGTATATGTGGTGGGTATAGGGTCAAAATCCTTCCATGGCCTCCTTTGTTCCCTTCGGGGATACTTCTGTTGTTGTTGATTTTGCGGAGGTGGCGCCCTTGGCTGTTGGACTTGGAGCGTAGGAGACGCTTGATTAAAGGCTGTAGCTGCCACATAAGGGTTATAAGGTACTTGAGCATACCTATCAGCAGAAATGGCATTGGCCTCCTTCTTCGAGTTGTTTCTCGAGTACCTTTTGTTGTTAAGTTGACTGGAAGATGACTTTCCAATTTTTCCGTTTTTCAATCCATTCTCGATCCTTTCCCCAATGATAACTAAATCCGCAAATCCAGTTGAGACAGACCGAATCATCTTTTTGTAGTATAGCCCTTGCAATATTCCCATGAACATATCTACCAGCTCACTTTCTAGCATAGGAGGTTGCACACGAGAGGCTAGTTCCCTCCATCTCTGGGCATATTCCTTAAAAGATTCATTCCCTTTTTGGGACATGTTTTGTAATTGCATACGATTAGGCGCCATGTCCACATTATATTGGTACTACTTCAGAAAGGCGCTTGCAAGGTCTTCTCAAGTCTTAATGTGAGCCCTCTCCAATTGCATATACCAGTCTAAGGACGCCCCACTAAGGCTGTCTTGGAAAGTGTGTATCATCAGCTTCTCATTTTTAGCATGGGCACCCATCTTTCGTTCGAACATCCGAATGTGGTTTTTTGGGCAACTAACCCCTTTATACTTCTCGAAGTCAGGTGCCTTAAACTTAGGAGGTATGAACACATCGGGTACCAGACACATTTCCGAAGCATCAACCCCAAAGACCTTGGATCCTTCCACAACCCTTAATCGTTCTTCAATCATCTTATACTTTTCATCCGCTTCTCTTCCTTCCATGGCAGCCAGTTTGGTTTCACGAACTACCTGCCTGGAATCCTCCTCTCCATATTGGAGGTGCCAGTCATCAGAGACCTCACAAGTGATAAGTATCTGTATAGGTCGTGATTCTCCATTATGCTCAGGTGGAGGACCAGACCCTACAGGAGGCTGAGTGTTAGTCTTCCCTTTACTAGCCTCTAATGCTTCACGTTCCAAGTCAGCCACAAATCCCAAGAGAGGATTATTATCTTCATACTGGGGAGGAGGGGGTAGGGACACTCCTACGGTTACTAGCCTCGGTGTCTCTTGCTATCAGATTCTGAATAGCTCGAGTCAGTTGGTCAATTTTGTCCTTCATTTCCTTTGACAGGATCCACATCTCCCTTTAGAGCAGCGTGATTCAGTTCCATTTGTTCCATAACTTTCTTTTGGTGGGCGCGGGTGTTGGGTCGAGACGTCAGATTGTTATGATGATTCTGAGAGAAGATATTTGAAAAATGATTTTCGTTTGATGTTTTTTTAATGATTTATGTTTTTATGCATGCATGAATGTATGAGTATGCAAAAATTATTTTGTATTAGGAATCTTAAACCTTTATTTATTGAGACCAAAGCTAAGAATAATGGAAATTCAAATACTTTTATTAATGAAAAGAAAGTACGAGGGTCAAAGCCCCATTTATTACATAAGGAAACCAAACTTAGGATAAACCCTTAAATTATTCTTAATTGAAAGGTAAACAAACTAAAGAAACTATTACATGGAAAACCTAAATCCTCCTCCTAATCCTTGCCGTAAACTCCTCTACCATTTCCCGACACAGTTCCAGAAAATCAGCGATCTCTTTTACTGGTTTGAAGATATTTGCCATGTATTCTACCTCCTTTAAGCTTCGAGGGATCTCATAAATTAGATCATTGGATAGTATAACCAACTTCTGATATCTCTCTCGATAATACGCCTCTTTTCTTTACAAATCTGACATAATCTCCAAGTCCTCCCTAGTAGTTCGCTCTAATTGTTGGTTATGCTCTTAGAATTAAATGCCCCATGACCTTACCTCTTCGTAAGACTCCTCAAGTTCCTCGTATAACCTTTTAAGTTCTCGGTTTTCTTCCTAAGTTTCCCTCCATCCTTCTGGCCGTAGGGCAAGAAGTTCTTCAGCTGATCTCATCCCCACAGTTGCATCTAAGGCTTGTATTTTTCTCTCGAGAAGAGCATTAGCCAAGCTTTGGACTTTAGCCTCCAGGCTCTGGATACGCCTATCACATTCCTCCTTGAACTCCCTTTACGTAGATGTCATCTAAATGTACCTCCATTCGTCCCTTTGACGTCAGGCTCTATCTAGTTGCTCCTTATGGTCTTTGAGACTTGAACTTACAACTTGAAGGTCGGCGTAAGCTCGTTTCTTCTTCCCTTCCTCCATTTGGGCTATCCCTTCATTAACCCTTGCCTGCTCTAGAGCTTCATGGAGGCTCCTTCTCAATTGACTGCTCTCCTCTGTGGCTTGATAAAATTCACTTTCCCACTCTTCTCTTTCTTTCCCCAATTGTAGGACAGTCTGTTTAAGTTTCTCTACCTCCTCCATGGAGATCATAACATGAGCTTTTGGTTCAGTGGGATGTTGCAAAGTGAAGGGTAACTTTACCATTCGCACTCTTTCCCTCATCCATTGGTCGTAGGGTACCCTTGATTCCTCCATCGATATCTTGAGACTACCCTTCCCTTTGATGCAATGTCTCCATGCTTGAATGATTTCCACGACCGTGGAATGATCCTTGGTTACCTTACCCTGCAGAATGAAACCCTTGAGTAGTTTATCCTCGGGCTTGTACATTAAGGGTTGCCCCAACTGTCTCATAACTAATATAGGATTATAATTAATGCACCATCTTGATCCAATTAAAGGCACATTAGGATAGTTCCCACAGCTTAAGACCAAGTCTTCACGATTGAGGACGTTTTGAAACCACAGGATATCAGTGTCAACGAGGGAGACCAAGTATTGGGACCACGTATTCTTGTTCATTCACCCAAAGTCGTCCATACTTTTTGTCAAATGTGAACTGAGCCATTTATATAGTAAAGGAGCACAACATATCATAGCTCCATTCTTCCTTTCGTGCCTTAGGTGGAGGGTATGGTAGACATCCGCTAAGAGAGCCGTTGTAGGATCTTGTTCACCGATGGTGGTAGCCAAGAACATATAGATGGCAACTATATCCACAAAATCCTTTGTGCTCGGGAATAAGATCATCCCAAAGATGGGAAGCATCATAACGTTATCCAGCATTTTCCAATCGTTATTAATGGCATAATTACTGGCTTTTCTTTCCCAGAAACTGCTTGAGAAACCATGGAATACTTCGTGAAACCTTAAACTACTCTTCAGAGTATCTTCACGGATGTGAAAATATCCTGCAATCTCTCCTAATGAAGGGTAATACCCTATCTCCTTGAATGGCACTTTCCCTGCTATAGGGAAATCCAGAATCTTACGAAACTCTTTGAGGGTGGGAGCCATTTGGAAATTCTGAAACTGAAAACATCTCAACTCGGTATCATAGAACTGAGCTAGTGTAGTTAACCCCTCTTCTCGAGCAGGAACTGTTACAAGGTCCAAGACCTTCCCATAATTTCGGATAATAAACTTCCTTCTTGCACCAGATAACCCCGTGGAATAAATTTTTAACGCTTCAATGTCAAATTGCCTTACAGTAATTGGAATAATCTTTCTTTTCCTGAGTCCATTTCCTTGCTTTGCTCTCTTTTTTTTTTTAGAAAAATGTTGAGATTCCTGTGATGCAAAAAATAAATTTCATGAACATGATGAATGAATATTTTAATTAAATGTTTTTATTTGGTTAAGGTAAGGTGAAATGCAAGCATGACCTTAACTAGGTAGGCTTCCTATAATAAGTTGGATCTAAGTCTTATCTACCCAATCCCCGCACATGTAGGATATACGGTTTTGGACAGCAGAACGGCCCTAGAATATACGGACTATACCCTTGTTTTACCATGAGAAGGATCAAGCCTTCCTACGGTAAACTTTCGAGATAAGTCACATCTAGGAAGATCCTAGTAACGACCCTTGAGGGTTGAATACTTAGGATCACCGTGGGTTAATTGGATTTTTTTAAAGGTCCTCAGAATCTTGGACCACATCCAAATTTATCAGCTATGTTAAGGGCTAGCCTTACCAGGAAGATAATTTTGGAGGATCTATCTGAGTGTGGCATCAATGCTTAGTTGGGATGTTACATCCCTTCCATTAACATTTCCGTTCCACGTCCTAACTTTTAAGGTATACTTCAAGCTTGGGTTTTAGCTTCGCACATAATCATATTCCAAACCAATGCAATAATGACAATTTATTAAATATAAATAACAAATATAATAAAATAAAAACAAAATATAAAACATAAAAACATGAGAATAATAAAAGAAAAAAACAATAAACACCCAAGACAAACAAACAAAAAACCCTACAACCTAAGGTTAGGATGGACCCTCTTTAGGTTACCCCTTCCCCAGCAAAGTCGCCGGCTGTCGCGGCCAGAAAAAATATTCGAGTCGCCACCATATTTTTTTTTAAGGAAAATAAATGATAAACCTAAAATCCTAATCCCAAGGGTAGAGATTCCTAAGGTTCGGGAGTCAGTTAAGTGAGGGAAAAGTGTTAGGTACCCCCTCACTTCCATTGTACTCAAAGTGATCCTCCTTAGATTTTAGGGTATGTTCCATTTGGCCTATATTTTAATTCTTGGAACCTAAGAGCTTTATCCCTAAATCCCATCCTTTATGTAGACTCTTGGACAAAGAGCTTTATCCCTTGTTTTAAAATCCTTGAAAACCTTTTATATCCCCTAAAATGAATTTCTAGATTTCCATAAAAAATAAGAAAATAAAAAGAACCAAGATACCATTATACTAAAAATAAATTAATCCCTAAATTATTCCAATTTCAAAAATATAATTTCCATATTCAATATACTCCCAAAAAAAAATAAAAAAAAGAATTTAATCCCAAAAGTTAAATTAAATCTAATTTATTTTATTTTCATCTGACACCCAATGTTTATCCCATTAAAAAAATTAAAAATACTAATTTCCTTAAAATAAATCCTAAGCCTAAATTTTATAAAAAATTCAAAAGATCTCATCCCCAAGAAAAATCATAAACAAAACTCAATTATAAAAACTTTTACTTAACAACAAAATAATTTAAATATATAAGCTATTTATTAAAAAAACGGTCAAATCCAAAAGTTAAAATAATACCAAAATAGATAATTAATTATTTATCCTAATACTAAAATCCCTAAAACCCTATTTCTAAATCTTAAGAAAAATTTAAATCCTAATTACGTAATTAAATTAAGTTATTAATTTAATTACTAAAAAAACTAGGGGGTGTATTTTTCCTTTGAATAAGAAGTGGGCCCATGAAATTGGGGGTGCCAATAGCAGTCTGGGCGCAAGGCCCACCAACTAAAACCAAGTCAGAAAAAGAATTCCACGGTGGAGAGAGTCTGACCGTTGACTCTCTCTACACCACACGATTGTAATCCAATTGACCAAGTCCCCCTTGATTTCCACCTTTGATCTTGTTTACTAATCTAAGTAATTCAAAACAATGGTTCAGATTAAAAGTCACCGTAAGCTCTCTGTGGACGCACGCACACAGACACACTTATTGACCCCAACGGTCAACCTCATCTGGAAGCCTGAAGAGTGCCACTTGTCACGGATCAGAGGGGACGTCTAGGAGGTATTTAATCCTCTTTTCCTTCAGACCCAACTCATTTCTCTTTTTCCTTCTCTCTCTTCATTCGCTCTCTCTCTCACTAAGCTCTCCTCTACCTTCCCTCTTCTCTCTCTGTTTTCCTCCGACCACCACCCTGAGTGGCCTCCGGCCGCCACCAACTACCCCCAAACCCCGATCTCCATTTAAGTTCAACTGAGATCTTCAACCGTGTTCATCTGGGTATTGAACATCAACCCAGAAAACCAAGAACCCTAACCTAAACACAAGAACCCTAACCTAATCGTAAGAACCCTAACCCCTTCCCCACCCAGATCTATTGGTTCTTTAGGGTTCGCGAGGAACTCTAAGAACCCTAGCCCTACACCTTCTTCAAAAAACATAGAAATCAAATGAAACTTAAGAACTCTAACGGTTCTGGGAAGAACCCTAACCCTAACTTGAAGAACCCTAACCCTACTTGAATAACCCTAACCCTAAAAACCCAGAAAACCCTAAAACATAACAAACCAGAAATCCCTAATAATTATCGTTCAACAATCAACAACAAAAAAAAGCTAAGTTGCTCTTACTGTCCCTGCCGTGACCTTATTATGTTGCTCTGATTCCATCTTTCTCCTTCTCCGATTTCTAACCCTCCTTGTTTTCTTTTGCAAGTAACGATTGACGATTGTTGGAGGCTTTTCTCAGGGGCTTAGGGTTCTGATGATGAACCCTAATCCTCTATCCAATTGAGCTTTACATTTGGGGGGTGGGATTCGTGTAGCTGCTGTGTTTTTTAATCAAGGGTCCTCCTCTCTTCTGTTCATTAGTTTACCTTATATAGTAATCCGAATTAGGTTTAGAATTAAGTCCTTAGATTTGTATTTTAGGAAGTTTTGGGTTTTGATTCATGTATTTTGAGATTTGATTTGTTGTAACTTTTTTATTTAATCTGAATTAATTGTGTAATTTAATTTAGGGTTTGATTTGAGTGTAATTGTAAATCTGATTTGAAAATTAATAAAACGATTTTGTTTGATCCAAATCCCAAATTCACGCGCACAATTAGGGTTTGCCTATGAGGAAGAAGACGACCCATTGGATCAACAATTTTGACCCAAGATAAAAATAAAATAAATAATGATATTAGTAATATAAATAGTAAATGAAAATGAAAATAAAAATAAAAATAATATAAACCACAACTGACCCCATCCTAAATTCTAATTCTTCCATTAATAACACAATAATAAAATTATCCCTAATTAATAATTAATGATATACTCTAAAAATTATTCCTAAATGATATACCAAATTTCATCTAATTAATTCTCATGGACCCTCTTTTTTAGAAACAAAATAAATAAACAATAAAAAATAATACGAGAATAAAATAATTGTGAAATAACAACCTGGTAATTAACTTTATCCCAAAAAAAGATAATCCTAACACATTATCATTAATATGACAACACTAATTAATAAAATAAAAAATAAACAAGAGTGTTGCAAATAAAATTGGTCCCTACTCTATCCACCAAAATTTGTCCCTAAATTGAAACTTAATAAAACTCCCTCCAAAAGAAACATTTTGTTTAAGTCTAACGGCCCAATAACCTTAAGTCTAATTCTTAATATTTTAATCCCTAAATAATGATAATAAAAATCTTTTAACCCAAACCTATATATTTCTAAACAAACCAGATATATAAAAAAAAAATTATCTACCCTAATAATACAATAAAAACTGAAAATGATTAAGCCTGCCAATAATATATAAAAAACCCAAATTCCCAAAATAAAACCTTTATACAAGATTAAGTCAGAAATGGACCTAAAAGTGTTAACAATCTCAAAGGCCCAATGACATCAAACTGATACCTCTGGTAGCATAAAAATCCCCAAACAAATGAAAAAACATCGGTCAAAATTCAAGGTACTACAGGTGCCCCTATTTAATCGTCTTCGAATCAGAAGGAGGAAGTCGATGAGTCTTCCTCTTTTGAAGAGAAGATGATTAAATACAAGAAGGGCCCTAATTTTGACCGCTGAGCCAGACAAGTACGACGTTGATTATCCTAAGATCCCTAATAATAAACCCATAGTGAAATATCCGATTAAACCCCGAAATCCTTGAGAATAGTTATAAACCTTATGCCATGTATGCATGTTCAAAAGTATGTATGTTCTTATGCATGATGCATTATTTGGGCTGACGCCTCTTTTATGATATGCAGTGCATGTATTTACGGAAATCAATATCTTCTGCAACATTCCAAATTCCTGACCCTTAAACCCTTAACTTCTTGATGAGTGTGACCAAGTCATATGCCCTTCATATTTGGAGATGCATATTATTTTCTCGAAGAAAGTCCCACAATGATTGAATCGTGACTGTTAACATATAATCCCTTTACTGTTTTAAAATCGAAGTAAAATACATTTTTCTTTTAAAAGCTTTTGATTATACCCAGTGTTTCAATGTATTATTCTATAATTAGTCAACATTTTGTAATCAAGCGGAGTAATTGGAAAACAGATAAAATATTATTCATTGAAATGGGCCCATGAATAGGCAATAGTACATGAGGAGAGTAATCCTTATAAGGAGGAGTTACTACAAAAGATGGAAAATGGCATTAAAAAAAACAAATTTATCTATGTCCCTATTGAATTCAAACACAAACTAATATCCCTAAGTCTCCGAGGCCATGACACTTCACTTCTGAAGATGACAACTGGATTGATCATTCCCTTCTGAATTCCCGTTGTGTGACCATAAGTGTTATCAGTCATATGCCTTTTGGATATCCTAAATTTTGCCTGGACCGTTCTTTTTGAGTCTTAGTCCACCAGGATAATATACCTTTTTTTTTTCAACTAAGCCACCCTTTAGGGTTTTCGACTTGTCGGGTATCATTTTTTTTATTCAAGTCCCTAATTTTTGCCTGGATTGCTCTTCCAAGTTTTCAATCCACCGGGACGCCCTAATTTTTGCCTAAGTAGCCCTTTAGGGTTTTCGACTTAGCGGGCTTTTATCCTCTTTTTATAGGCATAGTATTTTTTGACTGAATCGGAATTCACTAGTCGTGGTAAATCCGCTCCATCCATAGTAGTCAACATTAAAGCTCCACCAGAGAATGCGCTCTTTACGACATATGGTCCTTCATAGTTCGGGGCCCATTTGCCGCGAGGATCTCTATGGATGGGTAGCGCTTTCCTTAATACCAGGTCTCCTTCTTCGAATATGCGAGGACGAACTTTCTTGTCTAATGCCTTTTTGAACCTTCGCTGATATAATTGACCATGAAATACAGCAGCCATGCGTTTTTCCTCTATGAGATTTAGTTGATCAAATCTGTTTTGTATCCATTCTGCTTCATCCAGCTTAGTCTCCATTATGAATCTTAGTGAAGGAATCTCTACTTCAATGGGAAGTACCGCTTCTGTACCATATACCAGGGAATAAGGAGTAGCTCCTGTCGAGGTTCGAACTGAGGTTCTGTAGCCATGTGATGCGAAAGGGAGCATTTCTTGCCAATCCTTGTAAGTCTTCACCATTTTTTGGATAATCTTCTTGATGTTCTTATTGGTTGCCTCTACTGCGGCATTCATCTTCGGGCGATAAGGCGACGAGTTATGGTGATCGATTTTGAAACTCTCGCACAACTCATCCGTCACTTTATTATTCAAATTTATCCCATTATCCGTGATGATTTTGTTAGGAACCCCATAGCGACAGATTATCTCCTTCTTGATGAATCATGTGATTACTTGTCTTGTCACATTAGTGTAAGAGGCAGCCTCTACCCATTTAGTGAAGTAGTCAATAGCAACTAGAATGAATCGGTGCCCATTCCATGCTTTTGGCTCGATCATCCCAATTATATATATTCCTCACATAGAGAAAGGCCATGGACCAGTTAAGACGTTCAAAGGGGTTGGTGGCACATGAATTTTATCCGCGTAGATTTGACACTTATGACACTTCTTAACATACTTGAAGCAGTCTGATTACATAGTCAACCAATAATACCCTGCTCGGAGAATCTTTTTAGCCATTGCATGCCCGTTTGATCCCTGGTGGATTTCTTTGATAAGCATGTTTTGTTCATGTCCATCTAAACACCGGAGCAACACCATGTCGTGATTCCTTTTATAAAGTACATCGTCATCTAGGAAGAATTGGGCGACCAGTCTTCTAAGCGTTTTCTTATCCCCACTTTAGGCATTTGTTGGATATTCTTGTTTCTAGAGGAACTATTTGATATCGTGAAACCACGATTTATCAACTACTTCGGCCTCCACTTCTTCACAGTAAGATGGTTCATCCAGGCGATTGATTCTTATAGCCGGCGCTTCATTGTACATTTGACTTCGAACATGGATGCCAGAGTGGCCAAGGCATCTACCGATTGATTTTCCTCTCGAGGAATATGATGGAAAGAGATCTCATCGAAATAGGTGATCATTTTCCAGACACAATCTCGATATCGGGTTAGTTAAGCATTAAGTGTCCTATATTCTCCCTTGACTTGATTGATGACGAGAGCCGAATCTCCATACACTTCTAAGATCTTGATTCCGAGGTTAATGGCTTCGCTGATTCCCAAGATACACGCCTCGTATTCCGCCATATTGTTGGTACACGTGAAGCATATTCTCGCTGTGAAGGGTATGTGGAATCCTGTTGGGGAAGTTATGACAGCCCCCACCCCATGTCCCTCAGCATTTGAGGTACCATCGAATATAAGCTTCCACGTAGATCCGGGCTCAGGATCTTCATATGATTCTGGGATATCATCATCTCTTACAACCATCACATCCTCGTCGGGGAATTTAAATTGCATAGGTTGATAGTCATCTACTGGCTGATGAGCGAGATGATCGGCTAACATGCTCCCTTTTATGGCTGTTTGGGTAACATACTGGATGTCATATTCAGTCAGTAACATCTGCCACCGAGCCACTCTCCCAGTCACTATAGGCTTCTCGAATATATACTTGATGGGGTCCATTCTAGATATAAATAAAGTAGTATGGCACACCATGTATTGTATTAATCGACGAGCGGCCCATACAAGAGCGCAGCAGGTCTTCTCCAAGAGTGAGTATCTAGATTCGCAATCTGTGAATTTCTTACTCAAGTAATAAATTGCATGTTCTTTTCTCCCTGTTTCGTCTTGTTGCCCGAGTACACACCCCATCGAATTGTCAAGCACCGTTAGGTACATTATGAGCGGTCTTCCAGGTACTGGTGGCACCAATATGGGTGGTTCTTGCAAATATTCTTTAATTCGATCGAAGGCCTTTTGACAGTTTTCACCCCACTCGATGCTTTGACCTTTCCTTAACAGCTTGAAGATTGGCTCACAAGTAGCAGTGAGGTGTGAGATGAACCTTGCGATATAATTTAGTCTCCCTAGGAATCCACTCCCTTCTTTTTCTGTCCTCGGTGCTGGCATTTCTTGAACGGCCTTTACTTTATTAGGATCAAGTTCTATACCTCTTTGACTGACTATGAACCCCAACAACTTCCCGAATCTGACCCCAAAAGTGTACTTCGCAGGATTTAGCCATAGCTTAAACTTTCTCGGCCGTTCAAACAACTTTTGTAAATTGTCTATGTGATCCTCCTCAGTTTGTGATTTGGCAATCATATCATCCACGTAAACCTCTATTTCCTTGTGCATCATGTCATGAAAGAGAGTGAGCATTTCCCTTTGATAAGTTGCCCCAACGTTCTTTAACCCGAAGGGCATTACCTTGTAACAGAAGGTTCCCCAAGGTGTAATAAAAGTGGCCTTTTCCATATAGAAAGGAGACATCTTGATCTGATTATATCCGGAAATCCCATCCATAAATGAGAAGACTGAAAACTAAGCAGTGTTATCCACCAACACGTCAATGTGGGGTAGTGGAAAATCGTCTTTAGGACTTGCTCTATTGAGATCTCGGTAGTCTACACACATTCTGACCTTCCCATCCTTCTTTGGCACGGGCACATTATTGGCCACCCATTCTGGATACTTTACTGCGGCTAAGAACCCGACGTCAAACTGCTTTTTAACTTCTTCCTTGATTTTGAGAGTCATATCCGGTCTCGTTCTTCTTAACGTTTGTTTAACCCGTGGGCATTCAGGTTTAAGCGGTGGCTTATGTTCAACAATATCCGTATCCAACCCCGACATATCTTGGTATGACCAAGCAAACACGTCCGCATACTCTTGTAGCAGCTTGATCAACTTTTCCTTTACGTTCTTGTTTAAAGAAGCACCGACTTTAACCTCCTTCTTGTCTTCTTCAGTTCCCAAAATGATCACATCCACTGGTTCCTGATGAGGTTGTATTATTTTGTGCTCTTGCTTTAATAGTCTGGCCAACTCCTCCGGGAGTTCACAATCGTACTCATCACCCTCTTCCGCTTGGTTAATCGAGAACTCGAAGTTGTAAGGAATTATAGCAGTGTTGTTTTCAATAGGTTCATTTTTAAATCTGCAGGAGGGAGATTTTTATTGCTTATTATTTTTTTGAATTAATGGGAATTGAAGTATGGAAAGAAAGTGTATTGCCATTTGAAAAAAAGGAACAGCTAAGAAAGAAAAAGATCTTGATTGAAAACACAAATGCGATTTTATTATTAAATAATTCAATGAAACAAAAGGTGGCCCTTAAAAGCTTGTCTATTTTCCTTGGGCATAATAAAGGATTTATTATTATTTTAAAGAAAAAAAAGTAAATTACTTCGAAACAGAAATCATTTCAAGAATCTCGATGGCCCTCCAATTGTTGAGAACCGTATCTGGTGAGCAATGGCACACCCAATCTGGTATCCCTTTATTTTCCTCTTTAATTGCAGTCACTTGATCTTCATCTCTGAATTCGACATTATGGAAAGTTTCTTCGAGAGGAGGAAATGTCGCCTGATGAGACTTCTGAACCCCTTTATTAGCTGGTTTGAAACCCAGCCCGAACCGATCCTTCTTTCGAGGTACCTCTATTACCTTGCCCCAGCCCCTAGTATCCCCATTCTGGATTAAGTCTGTGATCCTTTTTGGCCTTTCCTCTTGTCGAACGACTTGCTTACGACTGAGCGTTGCAACCTCCAAAGCTTGGAAAGGTATTTCAAATGTCTCCCCATCCACTTCTATGTATCTGAATGACGAGAAATGGCTGACAAACATGTCTTCCTCCCCATCAACAATTATTAATTTGTCCCCAGATATGAACTTCAAATTCTGGTGAAGTATGCAAGTAACTGCACCCGTAGCATGAATCCATGGTCGTCCTAGAAGGAAAGTGAAGTAGGGATTGATGTCCATGACTTGGAAAGTGATCACAAAGGTATGTGATCCCACCACAGTAGGTATGTCTACCTCCCCAATTACCATTCTTTTCGATCCGTCGAAAGCCCTAACAATCAGGGAACTGGTCTTCATAAAGGTCCTTACAGATGTTAATTTCATAAGGGTTATCCTTAGGCATGACATTTAGAGCAGACCCTGTGTCCACTAGCACCCTTGAGAGAATAGTGTCTTGACATTTGACTGATATATGCAAGGCCTTATTATGTGCTTGCCCCTCGGGAGGTAATTCCTCACTACTGAAACCCAGACAGGTGCTGGCGGCGATATTGGCGACTACCTCGTCGAACTGAATCACTAATATATCTTTGGTGACATGGGCTTCATTTAGGACCTTCAGCAGGGATTCCCTATGTGCCTCCGAGCATAACAACAAGGATAGAATGGAGATCTTAGACGGTGTTTGATTTAGTTGCTCCACCACCCTATAATCACTTTTCTTTATGATTCTCAAAAATTCCTCGGCATCTTCTTGAGATATGCTCTTCTTGGAAGATCCTTCACCTGTATTTGTGGTTTCCTTCCCCTTTGAGCTTTCGGGGGTATCCTTCTTAGGTTGTTCTGAGGAGTATACTCTTCCACTACAGATCATTCCTCCAATACCGGCTATGTTAGTAACAACTGGTGATGGTATTATAGTTTTTCCTCCCACTGATGCAGTGATGTCATACTTCCAAGGTACAGTCTTAGTGCTTTCATATGGAAATGCTGCTGGAATATGGAAAGTGATGGGTCCTTCTGACCTTGCAGGCACTGGCACTTTGACTGCTGCAGGAACAGGTATTTGAATTGGCTTTCGCATAGGTATAGGATTTGATATCTGAACAGGAGTCTGTGTAGGCCTTGAAACTCGTATTTGAATAGGTGCTTGTGCAGACCTTGGAACTGGTATTTGAATAGGCGCTTGTGCAGAACTTGGAACTGGTATTTGAATAGGAGTCACAACTCCTCTTTTCTGGTACGGAATCTCAGAAGGTACTTGCCCCTTGGATTCTAAGGCAGCAACTTCATTCATATTCCTTAAGTACCCAATCTGTACTATCCCTTTGTCCATTAATTGTTGGAGGACCCTCTTCATCTTCTTATAGTTATCGGGATCAGACGCGTAATCCTCGCAATCACCGTGCAGCCTTTCAAACTCCTCATACCCAATAAATACTTCCCTTACTTTCGTCATAGGGGTCTTTACTTGGTCTACCTCTCTGATTAAGACATCCTCTCCCAGCCCTTCAATGGAGTTAACAGTTGGCCCTGCATGCCCTGGAAAAGGATTATCTCCCACATTTGGTTTGTCATAAGTGAAATTAATAACCTTCTGATCCAGCAGATCTTATACCCTAAACTTGAGGGCTAAACACTTTTCAGTCGTATGCCCCGGCGATCCAGCATGATAATCACATCTAGCATTAGCATCATACCCTCGAGGAGGAGGTGTAGGAGGGGGCCCTAATGGCTTGATTTCTACCAGTCCCTATTGGATTAGCATAGGCAGGATCTGAGTATATGTGGTGGGTATAGGGTCAAAATCCTTCCATGGCCTCCTTTGTTCCCTTCGGGGATACTTCTGTTGTTGTTGATTTTGCGGAGGTGGCGCCCTTGGCTGTTGGACTTGGAGCGTAGGAGATGCCTGATTATAGGCTGTAGCCGCCACATAAGGGTTATAAGGTACTTAAAATACCTATCAGCAGAAATGGCATTGGCCTCCTTCTCCGAGCTGTTTCCCGAGTAACTTTTGTTGTTATGTTGACGGGAAGACGACTTTCCAATCTTTCCGCTTTTCAATCCATTCTCGATCCTTTCCCCAATGTTAACTAAATCCGTAAATCTAGTTGAAACAGACCCAATCATCTTTTTGTAGTATAGCCCTTGCAATGTTCCCATGAACATATCTACCAGCTCACTTTCCAGCAATGGAGGTTGCACACAAGAGGCTAGTTCCCTCCATCTCTGGGCGTATTCCTTAAACGATTCATTCCCTTTTTGGGACATGTTTTATAATTACATACGATTAGGCGCCATGTCCACATTATATTGGTACTGCTTCAGAAAGGCGCTTGCAAGGTCTTCCCAAGTCTTAATGTGAGCCCTCTCCAATTGCATATACCAGTCCAAGGACGCCCCACTAAGGCTGTCTTGGAAAATGTGTATCATCAGCTTCTCATTTTTACTTTTCATCTGCTTCTCTTCCTTCCATGGCAGCCAATTTGGTTTCGTAAACTACCTACCTGGAATCCTCCTCTCCATATTGGAGGTTCCTGTCATCAAAGACCTCAGGAGTGACAGGTATCTGCATAGGTCGCGATTCTTCATTATGCTCAGGTGGAGGAACAGACCCTACAGGAGACTGAGTGTTAGTATTCCCTTTACTAGCCTCCAATGTTTCACATTCCAAGTCATCCACAAATCCCAAGAGAGGATTATTATCTTCATACTGGGGAGGAGGGGTAGGGACACTCCTACGGTTACTAGCCTCGATGTCTCTTGCTATCAAATTCTGAATAGCTCGAGTCAGTTTGTCGATTTTGTCCTTCATTTCCTCTACATTTCCTTTGACAACATCCACATCTCCCCTTAGAGCAGCGTGGTTCAGTTCCATTTATTCCATAGCTTTCTTTTGGTGGGCGCGGGTGTTGGGTAGAGACGTCAGATTAGGTCTATACACTGAGAAAAGATATTTGAAAAATGATTTCCGTTTGATGTTTCTTTTTTTAATGATTTTTGTTTTTATGCATGCATGAATGTATGAGTATGCAAAAATTATTTTGTGATAGGAATCTTAAACCTTTATTTATTGAGAGCAAAGCCAAGAATAATGGAAACTCAAATACTTTTATTAATGAAAAGAAAGTACGAGGGTCAAAGCCCCATTTATTACATAAGGAAACCAAACTAAGGATAAACCCTTAAATTATTCTTAATTGAAAGGTAAACAAACTAAAGAAACTATTACATGGAAAACCTAAATCCTCCTCCTAATCCTTACCGTAAACTCCTCTAGTTCCTCGTATAAACTTTTAAGTTCTCGGTTTTTTTCCTGAGTTTCCCTCTATCCTTCTGGCCGTAGGGCAAGAAGTTGTTCAGCTGATCTCATCCGCACAGTTGCATCTAAGGCTTGTCTTTTGCTCTCGAGAAGAGCGTTAGCCAAGCCTTGGACTTCAGCCTCCAGGCTCTGGATACGCCTATCACATTCCTCCTTGAACTCCCTTTGCGTAGATGTCATCCAAATGTCCCTCCATTCGTCCCTTTGACGTCACGCTCTATCTAATTGCTTCTTATGGTATTTGAGACTTGAACTTACAGCTTGAAGGTCGGAGTAAGCTCGTTCCTTCTTCCCTTCCTCTATTTGGGCTATCCCTTCATTAACCCTTGCCTGCTCTAGAGCTTCATGGAGGCTCCTTCTTAATTGATTGCTCTTCCCTGTGGCTTGATAAAATTCACTTTCCCACTCTTCTATTTCTTTGCCCAATTGTAGGACACTTTGTTTAAGTTTCTCTACCTCCTCCATGGAGATCATAACAGGAGCTTTTGGTTCAATGGTATGTTGCGAAGTGAAGGGTAACTTTACCATTATCACTCATTCCCTCGTCCATTAGGAGTAGGGTACCCTAGAATCCTCCCTCGGTCTCTTGAGACTACTCTTCCCTTTGATGCAATGTCTCAATGCTTGAATGATTTCCACGACCGTGGAATGATCCTTGGTTACCTTACCCTGCAGAATGAAACCCTTGAGTAGTTTATCCTCGGGCTTGTACATTAAGGGGTGCCCCAAATGTCTCATAGCTAATATAGGATTATAATTAATGCACCCTCTTGATCCAATTAAAGGCACATTAGGATAGTTCCCACAGCTAAAGACCAAGTCTTCACGGTTGGGGACGTTTGGGAACCACAGGATATCAGTGACAACGAGGGAGACCAAGTATTGGGACCACACATGCTTGTTCATTCGCCCAAGGTCGTCCATACTTTTTGTCAAATGTGAATTGAGCCATTTATATAGTAAAGGAGCATAACATATCATAGCTCCATTCTTCCTTTCGTGCCTTAGGTGAAGGGTATGGTAGACATCCGCTAAGAGAGCTGTTGTAGGATCTTGTTCACTGATGGTGGTAGCCAAGAACATATTGATGGCAACTATATCCACAAAATCCTTTGCGCTCGGGAATAAGTTCAGCCAAAAGATGAGAGGCATCATAACATTATCCAGCATTTTCCAATCGTTATTAATGGCATAATCACTGACTTTTCTTTCCCAGAATCTCCTTGAGAAACCATGGAATCCTTCGTGAAACCTCAAACTACTCTTTAGAGTATCTTCACGGATGTGAAAATATCCTGCAATCTCTCCTAATGAAGGGTAATACCCTATCTCCTTGAATGGCACTTTCCCTGCTATAGGGAAATCCAGAATCTTACGAAACTCTTCGAGGGTGGGAGCCATTTGGAAATTCTGAAACTGAAAACATCTCAAATCGGTATCATAGAACTGAGCTAGTGCAGTTAACCCCTCTTCTCGAACAGGAACTATTATAAGGTCCAAGACCTTCCCATAATTTCGGATAATAGACTTCCTTCTTGCACCAGATAACCCCATGGCATAAATTTTTAACCCTTCAATGTCAGATTGCCTTATAGTAATTGGAATAGTCTTTCTTTTTCATGAGTCCATTTCCTTGTTTTGCTATTTTTTTTAGAAAAATGTTGAGATTCCTGTGATGCAAAAAATAAATTTCATGAACATGATGAATGAGTATTTTAATTAAATGTTTTTTTTTTGTTAAGGTAAGGTGAAATGCAAGCATGACCTTAACTGGGTAGGATTCCTATAATAAGTTAGATCTAAGTCTTATCTACCCAATCCCCTCACATCTTGGAGATACAGTTTTGGACAGCATAACGGCCCTCGAATTTACGGACTATACCCTTGTTTTACCATGAGAAGGATCAACCCTTCCTACGGTAAACTTTTGGGATAAGTCACATCTAGGAAGATCCTAGTAACGACCCTTGAGGGTTGAATACTTAGGATCACTGTGGGTTAATTGGGTTTTCTAAAGGTTCTCAGATTCTTGGACCATATCCAAATTTATCAGCTATGTTAAGGGCTAGCCTTACCAGGAAGATAATTTTGGAGGATCTATCTGAGTGTGGGATTAATGCATAGTCGCGATGTTACATCCCTTCCATTAACATTTTCGTTCCACGTCCTAACTTTTAAGGTATACTCCAAGCTTGGGTTTTAGCTTCGCACATCATCATATCCCAAACCAATGCAATAATGACAATATAATAAATATAAATAACAAATATAATAAAATAAAAACAAAATATTAAACATAAAAACATGAGAATAATAAAAGAAAAAAACAATAAACACCCAAGACAAACAAACAAAAAACCCTACAACCTAAGGTTAGGATGGACTCTCTTTAGGTTACCCCTTCCCTAGCAGAGTCGCCAGCTGTCACGGCCGACAAAAATATTCGAGTCGCCACCATATTTTTTTTTAAGGAAAAAAATGATAAACCTAAAATCCTAATCCCAAGGGTTGAGATTCCTAAGGTTCGGGAGTCGGTTAAGTGAGGGGAAGATGTTAGGCACCCCTCACTTCCATTGTACTCAACAGGATCCTCCTTAGATTTTAGGGTATGTTTGTTTGTTGTGTTTTTCTTTATTTAAAAAAGAATCCTAATTTTTTTATTATTGTACTCGCTAGGGTTTACAACCCTATGCTTACGTACCTTCAATTTTGAAGGATCAGAGTAACCGTAGTTCACCTTCCCCTATTCCTACCCCCTAATCCTATTCCTAACCCTAATCCCAAACCCAATCCACTATTTATACTCTTGGATAAAGAGTTCTATCCCAAAATGTATTGTTTATACTCCTAGATAAGGAGTTATATCCCTTAATCTATTATTTATACTCCTAGACGAAGAGTTTTATCCCTTAATCTATTATTTATACTCCTAGACAAAGAGTTCTATCCCATAATCTATTATTTATACTCCTAGACAAGGAGTTCTATCCCTTAAATCCCTTATCCCTTGTTTATACTCTCGTATGGAGAGTTTTATCCCTTAATCCCTTATCCCTTTGGCCTATATTTTAACTCTTGGTACCTAAGAGCTTTATCCCTAAATCTCATCCTTTATTTAGACTCTTGGACAAAGAGCTTTATCCCTTGTTTTGAAATCCTTGAAAACCTTTTATATCCCCAAAAATGAATTTCTAGATTTCCATAAAAAATAAGAAAATAAAAAGAACCAAGATACCATTATACTAAAAATAAATTAATCCCTAAATTATTCCAATTTCAAAAATATAATTTCAAAATTCAGTATACTCCCAAAAAAAAAAAAGAGTTTAATCCCAAAAGTTAAATTAAATCTAATTTATTTTATTTTCATCCCAAACCCAATATTTATCCCATTAAAAAAAATAAAAATACTAATTTCCTTAAAATAAATCCTAAGCCTAAATTTTATAAAAAAATTCAAAAGATCTCATCCCCAAGAAAAATCAGAAACAAAACTCAATTATAAAAACTTTTACTTAACAACAAAATAATTTAAATATAGAAGCTATTTATTAAAAAAAAAGGTCAAATCCAAAAGTTAAAATAATACCAAAATATAAAATTAATTATTTATCCTAATACTAAAATCCCTAAAATCCTATTTCTAAACCCTAAGAAAAAAATTAAATCCTAATTACGTAATTAAGTTAAGTTATTAATTTAATTACTAAAAAAACCAGGGGGTGTATTTTCCTTTGAATAAGAAGTGGGCCCATGAAATTTGGGGTGCCAATAGCAGTCTGGGTGCAAGGCCCACCAACTAAAACCCAAGTCAGAAAAAGAATTCCACGGTGGAGAGAGTTTGACCATTGACTCTCTCTACGCCACACGATTGTAATCCAATTGACCAAGTCCCCCATGATTTCCACCTTTGATCTTGTTGACTAATCTAAGTAATTCAAAACAATGGTTCAGATTGAAAGTCACTGTAAGCTCTCTGTCGCGCATGTGCACAGACACACTTGTTGACCCCAACGGTCAACCTCATCTGGCAGCCTGAAGAGTGCCACTTGTCATAGATCAGAGGGGACGTCTAGGAGGTATTTAATCCTCTTTTCCTTCAGACCCCTCTCATTTCTCTTTTTCCTTCTCTCTCTTCATTCGCTCTCTCTCTCTCTCACTACGCTCTCATCTCCCTTCCCTCTTCTCTATCCATTTTCCTCCGACCACCATCCTAAGTGGCCTCCGGCCTCCACCAACTACTGCCAAACCCCGATCTCTGGTTGAAGTTCAACAGAGATCTTCAACCGTGTTCATCTGGGTGATGAACATCAACCCAGAAAACCAAGAACCCTAACCTAAACATAAGAACCCTAACCTAATCGTAAGAACCCTAACCCCTTCCCCACCCAGATCTCTTGGTTCTTTAGGTTTCGCGAGGAACCCTAAGAACCCTAGCCCTACACCTTCTTCAGAAAACCCAGAAATCAAACGAAACTTAAGAACTCTAAGGGTTCTGAGAAGAACCCTAACCCTAACTTGAAGAACCCTAACCCTACTTGAATAACCCTAACCCTAAACAACCCAGAAAACCCTAAAACATAACAAACCAGCAATCCCTAATAATTATCGTTAAATAATCAACAACAAAAAAAAGCCAAGTTGCTCTTTCCGTCCCTGCCGTGACCTTATTATGCTGCTTCGATTGCTTCTTTCTCCTTCTCCGAATTCTAACCCTCCTTGATTTCTTTTGCAGGTAACGTTTGACGATTGTTGGAGGCTTTGCTCAGGGGCTTAGGGTTCTGATGATGAACCCTAATCCTCTATCCAATTGTGCTTTACTTGAGGGGGTGGGATTCACGCAGGTGCTGCGTTTTTTAGTCTAGGGTCCTCCTCTATTCTGTTCATTAGTTTAGCTTATATAGTAATTCAAATTAGGTTTAGAATTAAGTTCTTTGATTTGTATTTTAGGATGTTTTGGGTTTTGATTCATGTATTTTGAGATTTGATTTTTTGTAACTTTTTGATTTAATCCGATTTAATTGTGTAATTTGATTTAGGGTTTGATTTGATTGTAATTGTAAATCTGATTTGAAAATTAATAAAACGATTTTGTTTGATCCAAATCCCAAATTCACGCGCACAATTATGGTATGCCTATGAGGAAGAAGACGACCCATTCGGTCAACAATTTTGACCCAAGACAAAAATAAAATAAATAATAAAATTAATAATATAAATAATAAATGAAAATGAAAATAAAAATAAAAATAATATAAACCATAACCGACCCCCTCCTAAATTCTAATTCTTTCGTTAATAACACAATAATAAAATTATCCCTAATTAATAATTAATGATATACTCTAAAAATTATTCCTAAATGATATACCTAATTTCATCTAATTAATTCTAATGGCCCCTCTTTTTTAGAAACAAAATAAATAAACAATAAAAAATAATACGAGAATAAAATAATTGTGAAATTACAACCTGGTAATTAACTTTATCCCAAAAAAATAAAATTATCCTAACACATTATCATTAATATGACAACACTAATTAATAAAATAAAAAATAAACAAGAGTGTTGCAAATAAAATTGGTCCCTACCCTATCCACCAAAATTAGTCCCTAAATTGAAAATTAATAAAACTCCCTCCAAAAGAAACATTTTGGTTAAGTCTAATGGCCCAATAACCTTAAGTCTAATTCTTAATATTTTAACCCCTAAATAATGATAATAAAAATATTTTAACCCAAACCTATATATTTCTAAATAAACCAGATATATAAAAAAAAATTATCTACCCTAATAATACAATATAAACCGAAAATGATTAAGCCTGCCAATAATATATAAAAAACCCAAATTCCCAAAATAAAACCCTTATACAAGATTAAGTCAGAAATGGACCTAAAAGTGTTAACAATCTCAAAGGCCCAATGACATCAAACTGATACCTCTGGCAGCATAAAAATCCCCAAAAAAATGAAAAAACACTGGTCAAAATTCAGGGTACTACACCTACGTATCCTCAATCGGACGAGAGAGAGGAATCAAAGAAAACGTAGTTCGACCTAATGAGGTCTTTGTGTTTTTTACGTGAGCGACGAGATCTTTTCTGTAAAACGGTTTGAAACCCAACAATCCCGAAGGATAAAAAAGCTATGAATTTGTTTTGTGTTTTTTAGACAAAAGTGAATTGAGTTAGTTCATAACTTACATTGCACTAAAGTCTACTACGTGGGAACGAATGCGTCGCATGGTCGCCCCCAATGGGACGTATGCTAAACAATCTAGAAGAGGAGGGGAGACCCCTCGTTCATCATTTCCTATAATTAAGGCTCGAGCGCAATATACATTATATTTATTAAGTACTTTAGAGTTGTTAAGAGATGAGAAGAGAAGACTCAAAGGAAAAGAAAACACTACGGGGAATTCTATCCTAATGTTGGCATGCAAAGATGGCCCTAAGGGGAAGATTCTACCTAATGTTAGCTTGCATGGTTCGAATCCTAATGTCTACCCTACCCCAAGCTTAATCAAAGATTAAGTTGGACTAGGGAACCTTAAGGGAGCATACAAAAACAAAACAAAAACCAAATAAATAAACAAAAAAAAACAGTGGCTACAACAACGCTCCAGCACCTGTACAGTGATAAATTTCAGCCAATACACCAAACAGCATTCAACAGCTCATATTTCCAGCATAAAACAGGTGTAAAAGACAACAGGCAGCAAGGGTATACAATTGACAGCACATAAGCAATTCAGAACAGCAGCTATAAAAAGCAGGGCAACATACAAAGCATCTCAACAAATACTTATGCAAGCAAAGATTGCAAATAGACCCACAAAGCATGGAAAACCAGTCATAAAGGTTGCAAACATCAAGAACGAACAACACGATTATGCTAACAATTTAAGAGCAATTACTCAACAAAGTTGCACAACTCAAACATTGATCAAAACATCATGCATAAGCAACCACGAAAACAAACAACAATCACGCATCACATGTCCAGCATGTTGAGCATCAATCAAGAATTAACACAATTCAAATGTGTATGCATCGTGTTTATCGCATCAATTAGTTAACAACGCAAACATAAACATTCATCGATGAAAACCAAGAATCGTGTGTCGAAGAATCGTGTTCATGCAATGGTGTGAGGTGAAACAACTAATGATTAATCCACAAATCATTAACATATTAATCCATGAAGTTTAGCCATGCAAAGGATCTCAAACGAACAAGGAAATGCAAGAAAATCACATTCTACAACAGTGGTAACCGGTTATCAGATATGCTGTAACGGGTTACCCAATTCAAAATAGCCAAAATACGCTGAAAAACAACAGGGTAACCGGTTATCAGTTATGCTGTAACCGGTTACTCTGCAACAGAATTCAAAAAAACAGCTTCTAAAATCACTTTTCAGCAGCTTATCACTTCTCCAAACATCCAAATGATCATGCAATCAATTAAACACGAAATTCACATCAAATATCAGTAATCAAACACCAATTAGATCCAATAATCATCAACATCAACAATCAAAATCAAGCAAATGGATCAAAACACAAGCAAACCCAAGGATCTACATTGAATAACTTGTAAATAAGCTAAATCAAGTGTAGATCTAAGGAAAACAAACCTAAAAAGTTGAGATTTGCTTTGGTAAGTGTTGTTAACAGAAATTGATGTATCCAAGCAAGAAATCCAAGATCCTATGAGATCCTTGCAAGCAAAAGCTAAAAATCCAAGCAATAAGCTAACAATGCTCCAAAATCACTTCCAATAAGCACTTCTGAAATTTTAGATCTAGATCCAAACAAAAATCACCAATGAAAAGCAACAATGGAGTGATGATGAGAGGCTTAAGCTCAAGAATTAACAAGTTCCAATGAAGAACTTGCTAATCTCTATGGAAGAGCTTTGAGTGTGGTTGAAAATGGAGGTTGAGAGCGAAATGTGAGCAAGAATTGAGAGAGAATTCTGAAAATTGAGAGTGAAAAATGATCAAGGTTCTGTGAGTTTTGGAATGAATTGATTTAAATAGAAGCTAGTTAGGAATTCAAATGTGGTTTGGAGTGTGGGTTAATGAGTGGAATGGAGATTAGGAATGGAATTTGAAAAAAGAATGTGGAATTAGAGTGGAAAATGTTGGAAGGAAATTGAATTTTGGGTGGAAAATGATGAAAATAAATCAATTCTAGAACCTTCCCACACATGCACAAGCCAAGCACATGATCACAAATGCTGAAATTTGGATTTTTTTCAAACTGCACCCAGAGTAACCGGTTGTAGCATATGTGCTAACCGGTTACTCAGTTCAAAAGACTAAAAATGCGGAGAAAAACCAAGGAGTAACTGGTTATCAGATATGCTGTAACCGGTTACTCAGTTCAAATTTTGAATTTTGGCGCCTTTTGGAGGGAAACTTGGAAAAGTGGCCTCTAACAACTGTTTTGAACCCCGTTAAGCCTCCGAAACTCAAAAAATGATATTACTACTGAGTAACACCTGAAATGAAACACAAATTCTTGCTGACACCTCAGAATATCCTGCTGAATTAATATTGTCTGGTGCTGAATCGCTGAGCAAAAATAAATGTCGGAACTTCTGATAACCAAATCATCCGGTGAGCAAAATAAATGCCCGAAAAGACTTTGAAAACTCTCTGCTTAGCTCTGTATACCGCTGAAATGTCCTCTGAATTGGATGAAACACTGAGGTGTAAGAAATACCTTGATCCCATGCTCAAAAGAAACCATGCAAATACAAAATGACGATGCAAATGAGAAGAAACATAAGCCAGTTAGAGTTAGAAACACGAGGGCAAATTTTGAGGTGTTACAGCTGCCCCCATTCAAACTTCTTGGATCCGAGGTTATGGAAGCAAAGGCTTTCAGATGGTCGGGATACATGGAGATTGAATACCAAAATAACCACACAAATTTGCATCCTGCAAAAGGAGAGACGACTCCGCTGGGGAACAAGTAATAAAAAGTGTCAGATCATAACACATATGAGTGTCAAAGATCAATACGGACGAATTATTGACATGGATTGAAACAAATACAGACGACTGTTGACTACGCTGGGGAAAAACACGGACGAGTTCCAAAAAGGTTCACAAACGGACGGGTGCTGAAAGAACACGGACGGGTGCCTAAAAGGTTCAAATACGGACGGGTGCTGAAAGAACACGGACGGGTGTCTAAAGGTCAATAAAGACGGGTATTGGCTAAAAAGTTCAGACATGGACGGGTTCTGAAAGAAAGTTCAAACACGAACGGGTGCTGAAAGAACACGGACGAGTGTCTAAAAGGTTCAAACTCGGACGGGTGCTGAAAGAACACGGACGGGTGTCTAAAGGTCAATAGGGACGGGTATTGGCTAAAAAGTTCAGACACGGACGGGTGCTGAAAGGACACGGACGGGTGTCAAAGGTCAATACGGACAGGTATTGGCTAAAAAGTTCAGACACTGACGGGTGCTGAAAGAAAGTTCAAACACAGACGGGTGCCTAAAGGTTAATACGGACGGGTATTAAAATAAAAGGTTCAGACACGGACGGGTGCTGAAAGGACACGGATGGGTGTCAAAGGTCAATACGGATGGGTATTGAAATAAAAGGTTCAAACACGGACGGGTGCTGAAAGGACAAGGACGGGTTCCTAAAAGGTTCAAACACCAACGGGTGCTGAAAGAACACGGACGGGTGTTTAAATGGTTCCAACACGGACGGGTGCTGAAAGGACACAGACGGGTGTCTAAAAGGTTCAAACATGGACGGGTGCTGAAAGAACACGGACGGGTGTCTAAAAGGTTCAAACACAGACGTGTGCTGAAAGAACACGGACGGGTGTCTAAAAGGTTAAAACACAGACGAGTGCTGAAAGAACACGGACGGGTGTCTAAAAGGTTCAAACACGGACGAGTGCTGAAAGAACATGGACGGGTGTCTAAAAAGGGTCAAACACGGATGGGTGTCTAAAAGGTTCAAACACAAACGGGTGCTGAAAGAACACGGACGTGTGTCTAAAAGGTTCAAACACGGACGGGTGCTGAAATAAAAGTATAAGGCGACCTCACTCGCGATTGAAAAACTAAACTGAACACGGACGGGTGTCAAGAGAACACGGACGGAGTATTGAGGAAATGAAAAAGAACACAGACGAGTGTTTGAGAGAACACGGATGAGTCTTTAAAATTAATACGGACGAGGTACTGAGGCAATGGAAAAGAACCCAGACGAGTGTCAAAAGAACACGGACGAGTGTTTAACGCTAACTCTGAGGGGAAAACCAAAAGACCACCAGGACGGAGGGGTGAAAAGAAACCACGGACTGACGATCCTGACAAACAAGTCTGCAGGGGTATACCAAACAGTCTCTCTAAATGACCGAATCCACGGCTTGGAGTATAAAGCTGGACGATATCTCCTGAATTACAGGTTTTCTCGTTGGGGAACGACTGGCAAACGAGAATTCAAACTTGACTTATGCTTCGAATGCATATGTTTGAATTTTTCTATGGTGTAATGCTCCATACGAAATGGTAATTGCGTAAAAAGTAAAAGGAAAATACATATGTCGAAAATGTGGGGAACAGATATCGACCATGATTCAATTCAGCTATGACCCATATGTCTTGCTTATCCGCAGATACTTTGACCTTCGAAGAGACTGACTGGACTGATTCCTTTCCTTCAAAATTTCTATGTTTCAAAAGTGCTCACAGATTGAACTCAGATCGTAGCCTCTTGCTTATAGATCCCTAACTTTTGCCTGGATCGCCCTTTTCGGGTTTTCAATCCACCGGGATACCCATTTCTGCCAAAGTTGTCTTTTCAGGTTTCTAACTTTGCGGGTTTAGTCTTTTCTTTTTCTTTTATCCCTAATTTTTTCCCGAACCTTTTCTTTTTGCAGTTCGCCAGGATGCCCTTTTTTGCCTAGATCTTCTTTTTATGTCCAGTGGGTCTCTTTTATGCAAAGTATTTTTTGACCACGTCTGCATTCATAGGGGATGTAAAATCTTCGCCATCCATAGTTGAGAGTAATAAGGCTCCACCAGAGAAAACCTTTCTTACTACATATGGCCCTTCTAAGTTTGGAGTCCATTTGCCCCTGTGATCTGTTTGGAGTCCATTTGCTTATAGATCCCTAACTTTTGCCTGGATCGCCCTTTTCAGGTTTTCAATCCACCGGGATACCCATTTTTGCCAAAGTTGTCTTTTCAGGTTTTCAACTTTGCGAGTTTAGTCTTTTCTTTTTCTTTTATCCCTAATTTTTTCCCGAACCTTTTCTTTTTACAGTTCGCCAGGATGCCCTTTTTTGCCTGGATCTTCTTTTTATGTCCAGTGGGTCTCTTTTATGCAAAGTATTTTTTGACCACGTCTGCGTTCACAGGGGATGTAAAATATTCGCCATCCATAGTTGAGAGTAATAAGGCTCCACTAGAGAAAACCTTTATTACTACATATGGCCTTTTCAACACCCAGTCACCCGTCTGAAAACACCGAGGATGCATTTTCTGATCAAAGGCTTTCTTCATCCTGCTCTGATACAACCGGCCATGTGCAATGGCTGCCAATCTCTTCTCGTTGATAAGGTTTAGCTGATTCAACCTGGAACGTACCCACTCAGCTTCATCAAACTTTACATCTGCCAGAATTCTCAAAGAAGGAATCTCAACCTCTAATGGTAGGACCACTTCCATACCATATACCAGTGAGAAAGGAGTTGCCCCGGTTGATGTGCGCACCAAAGTACGATAACTGTGTAAAGCATAAGGCAATATCTCATGCCAATCTTTATATGTTACCACCATCTTCTGCACAATCTTCTTGATATTCTTATTCTCCGCCTCAGCAACACCATTCATCTTCAGACGATATGGAGAAGAATTGTGATGTTCAATCTTAAAGCTCTGACATAGCTCCTTCATCATCTTATTGTTCAAATTTGAACCATTATCAGTAATGATTCTTTTCGGGACCCTTTAACAACAGATGATGTCCTTCTTGATAAACCGGGCTACCACTTGTTTGGTGACATTGGCATACGAGGCTGCTTCCACCCACTTCGTGAAATAATCAATGGCAACCAAGATGAAACGATGCCCATTGGAAGCAGTTGGCTCAATCTTCCATATCATATCAATGCCCCACATGGCAAACGGCCAAGGAGATGACAATACATTCAGAGGAGTAGGCGGTACATGCACTTTGTTGGAATAAATCTGACATTTATGGCATTTCCTGGCATATTTAAAACAATTAGACTCCATAGTCATCCAGTAATACACTGCCCTCAACAGCTTTTTAGCCATAGCATGCCCATTGGCGTGGGTACAGAAAGAACCCTCGTGAACTTCTTCCATTAACTGGCATGCCTCATATTCATCAACACAACGTAGCAAGACCATGTTAAAGTTCCTCTTATATAACACATCGTCTTCATTCAGAAAGAAATTACCTGCTACCCTCCTCAAAGTTTTCTTATCCTTGGCGGATGCTCCAGCTGGGTACTCTTGACTCTTGAGAAACAACTTAATGTCATGATACCAAGGTTTGCCATCTGATACGTCTTCAACTGCAAACACAAAAGCTGGTCTATCTAGATGCATGATTTTGATTGAAGGAGTCTCATTCCAACGATTCACCTGATACATTGAAGACAGGGTTGCCAACGCGTCTGCCATCTGATTTTCCAACCGGGGTATATGATGAAATTTAACCCTGTCAAAGAACGGTAACAAACTTCTGGCATAGTTGTTATAAGGCACCAGATTTTCCTGGCGAGTTTCCCATTCTCCTTTAATCTGATTAACCACCAACGCAGAATCACCATAGACATCGAGGTTCTTGATTCTCAAATCAATTTCTTCTTCTAACCCCATGATGCATGCTTCATACTCTGCCTCATTGTTGGTGCATATGAATGCCAATCCGGCAGTGAAGGGTATATGAGAACCCCTTGGAGTTGTAATGATTGCCCCGATTTCATTACCATATGAGTTGACAGCTCCCTCAAAGACTAGCTTCCATTGAGATCCAATGTCAGGTCCTTCGTCAGGCAAAGGCTCTTCACAATCTTTCATATTCAGAAACATGATACGCTCATTTGGAAATTCAAACTTCATTGGTTGATAATCCTCGATCGGTTGTTCGGCAAGGTATTCTGACAAAACACTTCCCTTAATGGCCTTTTGGGAAACATATTGAATATCGTATTCTGTTAAAACCATCTGCCAATGGGCTATTCTCCCAGAGAGTGCTTGCTTCTCAAACACGCACTTTATCAGATCTATCTTTGAAATCAACACGGTGGCATGGTTTAACATATACTACCTCAAACGCTTAGCTGCCCATGCACAACATGTTTTTTCCAGCATAGAGTACCTCGACTCACAATCAGTGAATTTCTTACTCAGGTAGTAGATGGCATGCTCTTTTCTACCTGAATCGTCGTGTTGGCCGAGCACACACCCTATTGAGTTCTCAAGAACCGTAAGATACATAATCAATGGCCTTCCTGGCACTGGCGGCATGAGGACCGAAGGTTCCTGCAAATATTCTTTTATTTTTTCAAACGCCTTTTGACAGTTTTCATTCCACCTGACCTCTTGATCTTTTCTTAACAATTTGAATATCAGTTCACACGTGGCTGTAAGATGAGAGATGAACCTAGGAATATAGTTTAATCTCCCCAAGAAACCACAGACCTCCTTTTCTTTTTTCGGCTCAGGCATCTCTTGTCTGGCTTTTACTTTAGTAGGATCAACCTCGATACCCTTTTCATTGACAATAAACCTTAGCAGTTTTCCATATCTCACCCCGAAGGTGCACTTGTTCGGATCCAACCTCACCTTGAACTTCCTCAACCTTTCAAATAGCTTCCGAAGATTTACCAGATGGTTTTCCTCCGTTTGTGACTTTGCAATCATGTCATCAACTTATACTTCGATCTCTTTGTGAATCATATCATGAAAGAGAGTCACCATTGCCCGCTGATAGGTTGCCCCAGCATTCTTCAATCCAAAGGGCATCACCTTGTAGCAAAATGTTCCCCGCGGTGTTATGAACGTAGTCTTCTCCAGGTCCTCTGGGGCCATCTTGATTTGGTTATACCCAGAGAAACCATCCATGAAAGAAAATACAGAATACTGAGCAGTGTTGTCCACTAACATATCAATATGGGGATATGGGGAAGCGGGAAATCGTTTTTCGGGCTTGCTCTATTCAAATCTCTGTAATCAACGCACATCCTGACCTTTCCATCCTTCTTAGGTATAGGCACAATATTAGCAACCCACGGAGGATAATTTGTCACAGCGAGAAACCCAGCGTCCAACTGTTTCTGAACCTCTTCCTTGATTTTGATAGCCATATCCAGTTTCGTCCTTCTCATTTTCTTCTTAACCGGAGTATAACCTTCTTTGAGCGGCAGCCGGTGTACCACAATATCAGTGTCAAGCCCAGGCATGTCTTGGTAAGACCAAGCGAAGATATCCACATACTCTTGGAGCATTTCAATCAATCTTCCCTTGACAGTGTCTTCAAGAGCAGCCCTAATCCTTACTTCCTTTCTTTCGTCCTCGGTTCCAAGATTAACGGTCTCGATTTCCTCCTGATGAGGTAGAATGACCCTTTCCTCCTGTTACAGCAATCTGGCCAATTCTTCCGGTAAGTCACAATCTTCGTTAGTCTCTTCTTCAGCCTGATAAATAGGATTTTCGAAGTCATATCGAGCCATAGCTGAATCATTATTGGTGGCATCTGAACAAAGAAACCTGCATGATTGATGATATATGTTTATTATGAATGCAACAAACAAGAAAACACATTGCCATTTTGATGTGAATTAATGCAAAAAGTAAAAACAGAAACACAGGGATCAAAATATTTGAATGTAAAATGTCCTTTATTGATGATAAAGTAGAAGACAAAAACATCAAAGCCCTACAGACAAGTATCACTACGTCTTGGGCAGAACGTAGGATTTAACACAAACAGAAAACAAAGGCAATTACTCTTGACGGGTCACTTGAATGACTTTCTCAGACGACCAATTGCATAGACTTTGACCGGGAGTGCAGGGGCGGATCCACTCATCCATGTCGCAATTGTTATCCCCCTCATCAACAATGGCATTAATCCGATTAAAGAAGAAACCAGCACTTGTGAACTGAACTGGACCATAGAACTTGGGAGGCTCTTGAAATTGTCTGGGGGGCCTGTACCCCAGTCCTTAAGTATTCTGCTTCATTTGGACATCAATGACCTGGCCCCAATTCTGGGAACTACCAGCTTCAACTACAGCGCCCGCATCTTTGAAAGAAGACATCGAAACTTCCGGGTGATTTACCACTTCGGGTTGATTAACCACCTTGGGCTGACTAACTACACTTGGAGGTTCCTCAGGAATTTTCACAGCTTCAAAGGCTTGGCACAGAGTCTCATGTATTTCACCATCTATCTCCACATATTTGAAGGTCGATAGGTGACTCACCATGATGTCTTCCTCACCACAGACTGTCACAACATGGCCATCCACCATGTATTTCAGCTTTTTATGCAATGTGGATGTCAGTGCCCCAGCACTATAGATCCACGGACGACCCAATAAACAACTATAGGCAGGCTGAATGTCCATGATGTAGAAAGTGGCTTCAAAAATTTCATGACCCACTTTGATTGGCAATACAATTTCTCCAAAGACAAGCCTCTTAGAACCATCGAAAACACGCACCACCAAGTCACTCGGCATGCAAATCAACCCACGAGTATCTAACTTCATCAGAGCCTTCTTTGGCAACACATTTAAGGACGACCCAGTGTCAACTAACACATGTGACATTAAGGAGCCTCGGCATTCCAATGAAATATGTAGAGCGTTGTTGTGATTCCTCCCAGCTGGAGTTAGATCTAAATCAGTGAAACCCAAACCATTACCAGCATTCACGTGAGCCACAACCCCCTCTAGCTGATTAACGAATATTTCTTGAGGTACATAGGTTGTGTTTAAAACCTTTAGCAACGCATTCCGGTGTGCCTCAGAGCACAACAGCAGAGATAAGATGAATATTTTGGATGGCGTCTGATGCAACTGATCAACAATCTTGTAATCGCTCTTCCTGATTAATCTCATAAACTCCTCTACATTTTCTGAGAAGGAGTTATCAACTTGTTTTGTTGTGGAATCATTCACGACCTGCTTCTGTACAGGATCATCCATCACTTGTTTCCCTTTATCCTGCTTGGAACTGCCAACCTGATCATCTGATGGAATGAAGGCTCTACCACTTCTGGTGATAGCTCCTGCTTCGACGGTACTGTCAACCTCTGAACTCACAGCCGATGTTCCTACCAATTCCTGCTTCTTTCCATCAACAAATACCTCAGCCCCATAGTTCCACGGGACGACTTTGGTACTTTCATACGGGACGGGCCCAGGAACTGTGATGATAACCGACACTGGTTTCGCCGGTGCAGATATGGTTATTGTTTTGAAAGGGATTGTTACTGTGGAAACATCATTCTCTTTGTCAGTAATCTTTCTCTGCTGATCACATCTATTGAACTGTAACTGTCCTTTATTAATCAATCTCTGAATACCTGATCTCAATAAATCACAATCGTTGGATTGAAACCCAGACTCAGAACATCCCTCATTACAACCAGGGAATACCCCACCCTTTAGTAACCTTTCCTTCACCACACACAAGGGAGTCCTCAACTCGTTCACATCTAAGACCAGATTCAAGGATTCATTATCTTCAATAATGGTATTAACCCTTGGCCCACCGTGATTCGGCATTGGGTTTTGAATGATATTTGGCACGTCATTAGAGAAGTTGATGGCTTGGGAGTCTACCAAATCTTGTACTTTATGATGGAACGCCCTACACCCTTCAATTGTATGCCCTGGGGCACCAGAGTGGAAATCAAAGTGTGCGTTAGCATCATAGCCCGGAGGTAACCTCCTAGTGGGCGGAGCCAATGTGCGGAGCTCAACTAAACGCAGCTGTAGCAAGTGTTGCAACAATTGAGCATATGACATGGGTGGCTGATCAAAATGCCTTTCAGCATTCCTCTGTCTATTTTGATACTGGCCAGCCAGCCTGTTTTGGTACTGATTGGGAGTATTCTACAGTTGCTGAGGCACAACCATAATAGTTACGGAAGCAACTTGTTGATTGGAATTCTGTCGAGCCTTTCCCCTACCATTGTATGATGAAACAGAGTTCGTGTCTCCTTCTTTCTTTTTGTAATTTGCATACGGTTTCTTCCCTCCTCCCGAAGAGGATCTGTCATTGCCTGATATCTTTCCAGCTTTGATCCCACTCTCTATTTTTTCTCCTACTAGGACCAAGTCAGCAAACTTTCCCGGCATACAAGGCACCAACTTTTCATAATAATGACCCTGCAGGGTGGCCATAAACATGTCGATCATCTCCCGCTATACCATGGGAGGTTGTACCCTTGCTGCCAATTCCCGCCACCTTTGGGCGTACTCTTTAAATCTCTCGTTATTTTTCTGCGATAAAATTTGCAATTGGGTTCTGTTAGGAGCCATATCAGTATTGTACTGATAGTGCTTAACAAAAGCCTCCACCAGTTCTCGCCAGTTACGAACATGGCATCTCTCTAACTGCATGTACCATTCCAAAGACGCCCCAGACAGGCTATCTTGGAAGAAGTGCGTCAATAACTTTTCATCATCAGAATAGGCAGCCAGTTTTCTTCCATAGGCCCGAACGCGAGTCTTTAGGAAAGTAACACCGTTATACTTCTCGAAAGTAGGCACCTGAAACGTGTGAAGAATTCTAACACCGGGGACCAGTCCTAAGTCATCCATATCCAAACTTGAGGAATTCTGATTCTCAACCGCTTTCAATTTCTCTTCAATCATCCTGAATTTCTGATCGTTATCAGGCTGGGGTCCAACATCCCCACCTAGCATGGAAAATACATCATCCTGTTGTTCATCAAAACGACGACCATGTACTACACAGACACTGTTACCTCCTCCCACTATGGAAGGGATCAGAACATTCTCTCCACCGACCAGAGGGACAACAACACCAGGAACAGGAATATCTCTGCCCGGAGGACCACCATGGACACCATTACCAATAACACCTCCGCCCGGAGGAATGACATGGGTGTGAAGCCCACCATGAAAACTCTGTCTTTGTCAACTCTAGCTACCAGTGGTTGAACCAGGGTCCTCAGCTCCTCCTGACCCACAACAATGTTTTGCATCAACTCCATAAACTGAGTCATGCGAGGTTGTATTGCAATCAGCTCGGTTTAAATTTGCTTCATGGCTCTCTTCTGGTTTTGTCTGGTAGAGTAACGGTGAATGTGTTGGTCAGCAATCCTGTCTGTAGAAAAGAACAAGATGAGAAATCCGGAGATAAACCTGTTATGCACAATGATTATTAATATGCAAATGCAAATGAACATGCTTGAATATTCGTAGGGCGATCCATCCTTTGATTCCAGTTTAATAACAAGATAGAATGAAACTTCTGCTCACATATTGATAACACTAAAATACACTGTTTATTTGACTTCGATTGCACATGTTTTTAGTTGTTTATTTGTTATTTTCCCATGTTATGATGGTATTTTGTCTTACTTTCAGATACATTTCCTAATTTGCGCCTGTAGTGAAGAACCGACGCAAAACGGGGCTAAAATGGAGATTTCCTGTGCAAATTATACACAAGTCGTTTCACTCAGCGACGCCATAGAGGACGTCGTTTGAGTAGCGGGTTTCACCCACGTTCCAACGGTCGCGAGACACATTTTCTCCTACTTGCACACTCGGCGGACGCAGAGGGGGTCTCGTCGGACGCCGACTGTTGTAATGGGAGAGTGGTCCAGGGCGTTAGAAGCATTCACCCATGATTAGAGATTTTACCTCAACCATTTTCTATAACGTTATGTGTCTGTTACAGCATCACTAGCACTATAAATAGGCCTTCTATTTTCACTTTTTGATCATCCAATTCTAGTTTCCAACCTTAGGCATAAAGTTCACTTTGTAAAGCAATAATCAATCACATCGGGGGTTTATTGCACTATTGTTGTTAGTTAGATTGGAGCATTGTAGTTAGGAGCTTTACATTCAAAGTTATTTAGGTTCAAGTCAGATTTACATTTCCCGCAATTTACTTTCCAGCTCTGTACCAGATTCAGTCTCCGATTTGGAGCAAGTTTTTATATAATTTGCAATTTACTATTATTCGCATTTCCCTTACATTCATTTACATTATTGCACTGCCTTATTGTTAGTTCTTGCAGTTGGCTGGAATTTTGGTAAAACAATGTGGATGTCATGGTTGATGTTTCAACATGAGTTTCTAACATTCTGGGTGTGTTAAGTTATAAATGGTTGCAGATTCTGTGCTGATGTCAAACCCGATGTTAAGACATCAATTGATAAAACATCAGTCTGAGTTGTTTTATTAGGGCTGCGTGTTTCTGTTATTGGAGAGATATTCTGCTGAAGAGAGTGAGAGATTATAGGCGAATATCTTGGTAAAGATATATTCAGTTGCAATCAGATTTGGAGAAGATCCTGTTGCTGTTTTTAAGGCTAAAAGATATGAAGATTTTATTGAAGATTTTATTGAAGATTGTATTGAAGATTTAATTGAAAATCTATTTAGTAGCAGAATCTTCTGCAGATTTGTAGCAGTTAATGTGCTGAGATTTAAAGCCCAAATCCAGTTGGGAAAAAGGTTATAAATAGAAGCATTGTAACCTAGTTTAAGGTAAGCCAGCCATCATGTAAATTCTAAAGGCTGAGTTTGTGAACCACTCTCTAGGAGAGTTGGTATGTGTGAACCACTCGGATTGTGAGATGGTCATTGTTCTTAGAGGAAGCTGTTAAGCAACTCTAAGTATTGTTCTTAGTCATGATGGTCATGTCTAGGTATTTTTATAGGAGGGTGTCTTCTACGTGTTTGGAGAGTTTTTGGAAATCAAGTTGCTAGACATCATTGCGATGATTGGGAGTGAGATGGAGTCTCTTATCTAGGGAGGACATAGATAGAAGGGTCATTGGGTAGTGATTAAGTTAGTGGATTGTCAACTGGTTTGTTGAGTCTGTAATTTGATACTGCTAATAGTGGACTTCCTTCCTGGCTTGGTATGCCCTCAGATGTAGGTTGTTAGACCGAACTGGGTGAACAATTCATTGTGTTATTTACTGCTTTTTCTGATTACTATTATTGCCTTATTCATACAACAGATATTGATGTTGTGACATCGCACTTGACATCACATATCTGATACCATAATTTCACTTATATTCATTTATTTTCTGTCTCTGTCATTACTTTATTACTGCTTAAGTTAGATTTGCATGATTAGCGTATGCTGGTTATTTATTTGTTTGTGTGACCTGTTTGTCTTTCGAAACTGAACTTAAGCGTGACACTTGTGTTCACTCCTTTGAAATACACTCTCACACTTCGCACGTTTTTATTCTAAAAATGTCTTACTTCGTAAACCAATTTACCGTTATGTTTTCAATTTCCATGTCCAGCTAAATCCCTTATAACCAACAAACGAAGATTAGATGATCCTAAACCTTTAGAATGTAATTCAATTGCTGAGAATAAGCTTGCTAAGAAAGAGAAAGACCCAGAAAGTTTTTCTATACCTTGTGTTTTGGGAAACCAAGTTATCGATAAAGCACTTCTGGACTTAGGAGAAATTGTAAGCTTAATGCCTTTAGCTGTTTGTAAGAGGTTAAACCTAGGAGAAATGCAACCAACTAGGATGTCTCTCCAATTAGCCGATAAATCAGTTAAATATCCAATTGGCATTTTGGAAGACGTCCCAGTTAGGCTTGGTCAACTCTATATTCCAACGGATTTCGTCGTAATGGACATTAAGGAAGACGATGATATCCCAATCCTTTTAGGTAGACCATTCTTATTGACAGCTGGAGCCATAATAGATGTCAAGAAAGGAAAAATGACATTCGAGGTAGGTAATGAAAAAGTAGAATTTATACTATCCCAATTCTTAAATGCACCAGCCATAGATGACTCATGTTATGCCATCGATATCATTGATGAATGCATAAGAGAATTGGATAAAGAAGATCCAGTAGAAACCATCAAACTACCTTCGATCCCCATACTGGAGGACAACGGATTTGAACGGTTATCTAAACCTTACAAAGATAACAGTCTTGACAAATGCTTGGCACTTACCCCAGATCATATGCCATGTCCGAAAAACCATCAATGGAGCTTAAGGAGCTACCTAAGAATTTAAGATACGAGTTCTTAGACAAAGAATTAAACTGCCCAGTCATAGTCAGTGCCACGTTAGATGGTCCTAAAACTAATCAACTCTTAGATGTTTTAAGAAAATATCCCTCAGCTCTAGGTTATAATATCTCCGATCTCAAAAGAATAAGTCCTTCCATGTGTATGCATCGAATTATGCTAGAGGAAGACACAAAACCCTCCAGAGAACATCAACGAAGGATAAATCCTATAATGAGTGACGTAGTGAAAAGGGAAGTGTTAAAGTTGTTAGAGGCTGGAATAATATACCAAATATCCGATAGCAAATGGGTAAGCCCCGTACACGTGATACCTAAGAAGGGAGGTGTCACCGTTGTACAAAATGAAAAAGGAGAACAAATAGCCAAACGTCTAGAAAATGGTTGGCGGATGTGTATCGATTACAGAAAGCTCAATAAGGTAACTAGGAAAGATCACTTCCCACTTCCATTCATAGACCAAATGCTCGAACGTTTAGCTAGACATTCTTACTTTTTCTATTTAGATGGATACTCAGGATTCTTCCAAATACCCATTCACCCTGATGATCAGGAGAAAACAACCTTTACATGTCACTATGGAACATTTGCTTACAAACGAATGCCATTTGGACTATGCAATGCCCCAGCTACTTTCCAACACTGTATGATGTTAATCTTTGCAGATTTCCCTGATGAGATCATGGAAGTATTTATGGATGATTTCCCGGTATGTGGATCCAGTTTTAAAAACTATTTAACAAACCTCGAGAAAATCCTGGAAAGATGCGTAGAAGTCAACCTTGTTCTAAACTGGGAAAAGTGCCATTTTATGGTGACTGAAGGCATAGTACTAGGACACATAGTGTCCGAAAGAGGCATTGAGGTTGATAAAGCCAAAATAGAAGTAATAGAAAACCTCCAACCACCAAAAACCATTAGAGAAATCCGAAGCTTTCTTGGACACGCCAGTTTCTACCGACGCTTCATTAAAGACTTCTCCAAAATAACTAAACCATTAACCAACTTACTTATGAAAGATGTCGAATTCAAATTTGATGATAAATGTCTTGAAGCCTTTAAATACCTAAAACAAGCACTGATTTCTGCACCTATCATTCAACCTCTAGATTGGAATCAACCATTCAAAATTATGTGCGATGCTAGAGATTACGCTGTTGGTGCTGTTTCAGGACAAAATAATGATAAGAAACTCCATGTGATTTACTACACCAGTAGGACTTTAGATGCGACTCAGCTAAATTATGCCACAACCGAGAAGGAACTCCTGGCAGTAGTCTTTGCAATCGACAAATTCCGATCCTATTTAGTAGTAGAAAAAATCATAATCTACACTGATCATGTTGCGATCAGATATCTATTAAGGAAAAAAGACGCTAAGCCTAAATTACTACGCTGGATCCTTTTACTTCAAGAATTTGATTTGGAAATCCGAGATAAGAAAGGCACCAAAAATATGGTTGCTGACCACCTTTCAAGGCTTGAATATCTAAAGCCAGATCATGTTCCTATAAATGATGATTTCATTTACGATAGATTAGGAGGAGCAGTTAGAACCTTCCATCACGATAATCCTGACCCCTATTTAGAATTAGATATTGAAAAAGCTTTCGCAATGACAACCGTACCTTGGTACGCAGATTTTGTTAATTATCTAGCAGCTGATATCATACCCCCTAATCTAAATTACCAACAGAAGAAGAAGTTCTATCATGACGTGAAACACTTCTATTGGGACGAACCCCTTCTGTTCAAGAGAGGCGCAGACGGCATTTTCCGTCGCTGTGTCCCTGAAGAAGAAGTAGAAATTATAATTAAGCATTGTCACTCTTCACCATACGGTGGACATTTAGGCTCGTCCAAAACATGCGCTAAGATACTTCAAGCAGGCCTTTTTTGGCCAACTTTATGGCGCGATGTTCATGCCTACGTTATAAGATGTGACAGATTCCAACGCACTAGGAACGTCTCAAGAAGAGATGAAATGCCTCTGAGAAATATTCAAGAGGTAGAACTCTTCGATGTTTGGGGTATAGATTTTATGGGACCTTTTCCATCTGCGATGGGAAACAAATATATATTAGTAGTTGTTGACTACGTATCTAAATGGATTAAAGCTGTAGATTCACCCACCAACAATACTCGTGTAGTCATTAAACAGTTTAAAAACTATATATTCCCTAGGTTTGGAGTACCTCGATTAGTTATAAGCGATGGAGGATCGCACTTCATATCTAGGATATTTGAAAACCTTTTAAAGAAATATGGAGTTAAACACCGAGTAGCCACACCATATCATACGCAGACCAGTGGACAAGTAGAAGTATCAAATAGGGAAATAAAACAAATCATAGAGAAAATTGTATTGATGTCTAGAAAAGATTGGTCCTTAAGACTACAAGAAGCCTTGTGGGCTTATAGAACCGCTTTTAAAACCCCTTTAGGAACAACCCCATATCAATTTGTTTACGGAAAATCATGCCATTTACCCTTCGAACTTGAACATAAGGCCTACTTGGCCATAAAGGCTCTTAATATGGATTACTTAACAGCAAAAGATAAACGAATTCTAGATATCCACAAATTAGAAGAGTTACACCAAAATGCTTATGAAAATGCCATAATATATAAAGAGAGAACCAAAGCATGACACGGCAAAAGGATTTCCAAAAAGGAATTCAACGTAGGCGATCCTGTACTTTTTTTAAATTCTAGGTTACGATTGTTTCCCGGTAAGTTACGGTCGAGGTGGACCGGCCCCTATGAGGTCACCAAAGTCCTGAAATCTGGAGCATTTGAAATTACAAATAATTCTTGTAGTCCCTTTATAGTGAGTGGACAAATATTGAAACTCTACTATAGAGGTAGCATCCCCACCTACTACTCTAGTCACACTCTGATAGACCCACCTATAGCAACATCCACTACGTAAGTTTTACATTTGTCTAGCTAACGACGTTAAATAAGCGATGCGTGGGAGGCAACCCATAACTTTCTTTTCATTGTCTTTCTTATTTATGCATATTATTTATTGATTTCAGAAAAAAAAGATTTATTATTTATATTATTTGACTAACTGGACTGACTTATGAAATGTCTATGTTTACAGGTTACAGATCACATCACCCCAGATATTCTACACTAACTTTCTTTTCAGGATGCAGAGCTATGATGACATGCACATCGTGTTCAGAGATGACGCACAGAGGAAAAGATATGTAGTCCTTTCTGAGAGACCGATGCTACCCACTAGGTACCCTGACCCCAGCTGTTTAGAATCCTTAGGTATTGAGGCCAATGTGAGGTACCTTTGTCATCAGCTCCAGTGGGATGAGTATTCTGATGCAATGAATGTAACCTATAAGCATTTATCCTTAGATCCCTACAGTGGAAGAGGTTACAAGAGTGGAAGCATAAAATTCAGACTATTTGGAAATGAGTACACCCTTAACCACAGGGATTTTGCTGGATTACTTAGTTTTCAGTGTGGCTTGGATGCCATCTATTCTATGCATGAGGTCAATGTTATTCAGGATGAGCTTGACGGGTTCTGGAGAAAAATCACCGGTGGAGGAGGACCTGATCCTTCCACCCAATTAGCAAACAAAATCCACAACCTAGCCTTCCGTTACTTCCAAATGATCCTAGCCGAGACTTTCTTTAGTAGAAGTGAAACCGAGAACCAGGTTACTGCAGAAGAGATTCTGATGCTCTTTTGTACTGCTGAGTCACGTCCTTTAGCCAGTGGTAATTTTCTGATGTATAACCTATACTTATCTGTCGAATCATCCGAAGGACCCATCCATGTAGGTGGCACTGTTACACATATAGCTTATGCCCTAGGTCTAGCCAACAAGCTAACTCATCTTACCCCCCATTGTGGCTGTACCTTAATTGACATTAATCATTGCCTTGACCGTGGCCTTATCAGGAGAGCATTTTTCAGTGCTGATAACTATAAGTTCCTGATAGACGACGAAGTCGTTCACTACTTTGGTTTGCCAAACCATACCCGGACAAGTGTGCATGACAAATCTAACTGGTCATACGCTTTGGAAGGCCAAGATGAGACACCCATCCGACCTAGGACCCCACCTGTGCCTGAGTACCATCCTACACCCTATCCTGAAAGGACTACTATCTATTCTTCTAACGTTAATCTACAACGCAGGAACATATATTCAGAGTTTATCGCTATGCGCAAGGAGATCATTTCTCTTCGCGACAAATGCGCATGGCTTACCTTACAGATGGAGGTCTTAGACGCAACAAATGCTTCATCATATGATCTCTTATATCAGGAGATTTGCGATCTCAGACGCCAGCTTGCAGATGCACGAGCATCTTGTCCTCACATGAATCAGGGTGTCCGCCGACAGTCGTTCTAGAAGATATTCAGGAGCTCTAGGTCTTAGCTCACACAATGTGTGGGGGAGACTTACCACATTCTCATTATTATCACTTATTTTTACCGTTACCACATTCTTATTATTATCATTTATTTTTACCGCTATTATGATTGTTATCAGACTATTAGTAGATTTAATTTTCCATCGTTATTATTAGACTCATTGTTACTAATATTTTTAATTTTATGATACACTGCATCCATCTGCTATATGCGAGTGTCATATTATTTCAAGTTATAGTAAATTCTTACATTATTGCAAATTTATCGGTAATATTTAAAAAATTATTTGATTCATTCTCATATTTTAAAGTTTTTAGAGTTACTAATATTATTGTTATTTAATTTCTACATTGACATTTTACACTTATATCATGCAAAAAAATGTTCTATATGTTTCTTACATGTACATCTATGCAGAAACAACCCCAAATATGCTATAAGCTCCCCAAGAAAGGATACATAGACTAGCCAAAGCCCAATCCCATGCCAGCCCGATTTACACAGTCCGCGAACGCGGAACCCTGCTCGGCGGACGCGGAGGCGTCCTGGGATATTAACGAACCAGAATGGAAAACCCTCCATTTTTGGCCACTCTCTTCACCTCCCACCTCCAATAACTCCATTTTTTACCACCATTAAACCCCACTAAACCACTTCCATCCCTTATTTCATAACTACCCCACTACCATTACCACTTCCATTTCACATTATCTCTATAAAAACTAAAGATTTCACCCAAAAACCCTAAATCTACAAAAACCCAAACTTATCCATTTCCATTACTAAACCTTCATTTCACGTCAACAATGGCAGCAGAGGAACAAGGAAACATTACTTTTCGAGATGGAGATGATGGAGTCAAGCAATTGGAAAAATGGGACAAACTGCAGACACGCAATATTCTTGCGACGAGGTACATTAATGATATATGTCTATATAACCTTGGTATGCGGTATAGCGTATTTTATCTGTTAGAGAATTTAAAATTAGAGAGTATCTTTATTCGCAAGGATCCCACCTATGAAAGGCTAACCCGCGGGTTTTTGAGTTCTTTGGTGTACACTGTCAGAGATAACACTGCTAGCACTATAGGCACAGTGAGGTTTAGGATATTCAATGTTGAATACATTTATACCACTGATGCACTTGTTGAGTTATTAGGATTCCATTACGGGGATGGTGCCGTTTGTGAGGCACCCATATACACAAATTGGTCAACTGAGGCTTTCCAACTGTGGAGAGACATCACATGTCAGACCACCTACTCTTTTGACGGAAATTTGGCCTCCGACATCCATAACACAACATTACGAGTGTTCTGTCTTTTATTAGCTGATACTATTTTTGCTCGTGAAAATTCTAACAAGTTGAACTCCAAAGAATTTATATTTTTACTGGCTGCTTTACTTAGAAAGAGATTAAATCCTGTGCCATTTAGGATAGCACATATGCGGGCTATTTAAAAAAAGGGCAGCACCGTGTCATTTGGAGGATTGATTAGCTTCATTGCACGAGCCCTCCATATGGACACCGAGTTGGCCACATTGGAACCACTCCCGCCTCGCACCATTGATTTAAGGTTTCTAAGAGATATGCGTTTGTGCAAAACAAGGCCGGAATGAGGCTATATCCTCATGGTTCGCAATGCTGTCGTCCCGAGTGTCGCTTTACCTTGCTTAAGTCGCACTGATGTGCGCCAAAAAGAAAACTGGCTCTATGATTTGAAGGCTGCTCCTATTTTAGGTCCGTTACTACCAAACGTCCCTGAGGACGAAGGAAACGAGACAGAGGATGAGTTTGACCGTATGGACCAGTCTCCTATTCATGTTTCACCTGCACACACCCCACCTTTTACTAACCGTTCTGCAGGTACTTCTTCCAGATTTTATATCACTGAAGAAATATGGAAACCACACCAAGCCAGAGAAGAAGAGCGTGATGGCCTGTTCTATGCCATGTACCAACACCAGCAGGAGATGATGGATCTCATGCGGGAGTCACAACAATCCACTCTCAAGAACTTCCAAACACTTAGAGATCAAAATGCCTCTCTAATAGAGAGGATTGAGCAGATGGAGCTGTCACATACCACTCGACACCGCAGTAGGAGTCGTCGTCCCAGACGTTCAGAGCATGGTGGAGATGGCCCCAGTGGCCGACATGAGTGATTGCCAGGTTTCACGTATCCCTTTCAAACTTTTTATCGAAACATTAAGGACAATGTTCGGTTTAAGTGCGGGAGGAGATATTTACTATTTTTAGTTGTCTTTACTATTTCTATTTTATTATTGTTTTCTAGTGTAGTTTAGTTTGTTTTAAAAATTTTCACATGTGCTTGACGAGTCATTTCGTGTAGTTTGTCTATTTTCCCAATTCTTGAGCCTTAACAAAAAAAAACAGCATTTATTTTGAAAATTTGGGCTATTAGGACAAGTAAGTATCATTTTCAAAGACTTGGGAAAACTCTTGAAAAATCGATATCGTTTTTACACCGTAATTTTCTCAATTATAGGAACCTATCCAGGTTTTTATTATACGGTGGCCTTAAAATCTCACCCTTTATCACTTACCCTTAAGTAGTTTATTCTAGCAGTCATCACCATCTTAGCCACCGCTAAGTGACAAACCAATGCAAATAGGTAAGATCCTGCAAAAGAAAAAAAAAGAAAAGAGAAAGAGAAATCCAAAAAGATGATAAAGTATCTTTGGAAAAATTGCAAGAAAAATTATTTATCAAAAGAAGAAAAAAAAAAGAGAAAAAAAATATTTTGCAAAAAGTATCAAATTTTTGATATAATAACAGGATCAGGATTACCACAAGTTATGTTCACCATGCGAGTGCAAGATAACGGGCTAAATGTGATTGTGCCTGAACGAGAAAGGGTAAGAAAGGAATGAGTAAGCTAGGCCTAAGTATAACACCTTGGTTTGTATTGGTTTGTATAGGAGAGAAACTTAAGCCCGCAAATCACGGAGAGTGTCATTACGATACCCTTGGTTCACAAGTTAGTACCTACTGATGCATTATTGATCAAACTTAAGTCTTTAGCTCAGATAAGATACTTGTGTGTTTGCTGTTTTTCTTTTTTTGCTTATGAGAGTTTGCTTGAGGACGAGCAAAAGTTTAAGTGTGGGAGAACTTGATAACACTAAAATACACTGCATCTATGACTCCGATTGCACATGTTTTTAGTTGTTTATTTGTTATTTTCCCATGTTATGATGGTATTTTTTCTTACTTTCAGATACATTGCCTGATTTGAGCCTGCAGTTAAGAAACGACGCAAAAAGGGGCTAAAATGGAGATTTCCTGTGTAAATTGTACACTAGTCGTTTCACTCAGCGAACGCCATAGAGGACACCGTTTGAGTAGTGGGTTTCACCCACGTTCCAACGGTCGCGAGACACGTTTTCTCCTACTTGAACACTCGGCGGACGCGGAGGGGGTCTCGGCGGATGCCGACTAATTTTAATGGGAGAGTGGTCAAGGGCGTTAGAAGCATTCACCCACGATTGGAGATTTTCCCTCAACCATTTTCTATAACGTTATGCGCCTGTTACAGCCTAACTAGCACTATAAATAGGCCTTGTATTTTCACTTTTTGATAATCCAATTCTAGTTTCCAACCTTAGGCATAAAATTCACTTTGTAAAGCAATAATCAGTCACATCGGGGGTTTATTGCACTATTGTTGTTAGTTAGATTGAAGCATTGTAGTTAGGAGCTTTACATTCGAAGTTATTTACGTTCAAGTTAGATTTACATTTCCCGCAATTTACTTTCCAGCTCTGTACCAGATTCAGTCTCCGATTTGGAGCATGTTTTTATATAATTTGAAATTTACTATTATACTCTATGCCCTTACATTCATTTACATTATTGCACTGTCTTATATTCATTTATTTTCTGTCTCTGCCATTACTTTATTACTGCTTAAGTTAGATTTGCACGATTAGCGTGTGCTGGTTATTTATTTGTTTGTGTGATCCGTTTGTCTTTCGAAACTGAACTTAAGCGTGACACTTGTGTTCACTCCTTTGAAATACACTCTCACACTTCACACGTTTTTATTCTAAAAATGTATTACTTCACAAACTAATTTACTTTTATGTTTTCAATTACCATGTCCAGCTAAATCCCTTGTGCTGGGATGTGAGGATCGTCGTTCCAACGGTACTCCACATGTTATCTTTTTAGAAATACTTTAGGGGATGTTTTTGGTTTTAATTAAACTCTTATGAACTTCGATTGATCAGTCAGTACGTAAATGAGACCGTGTTTTTGTTTGCGTAATGACTGTGACTAGATCGGGTAAGACCAAAAGCCGTCTGGAATTTTAGAAAAGAGTTTGTTAGGTTTTAATTGATAAATACAGCGGAAGCACTTTATTAATTAATTAGGAAAGTTTTATATTATTAAAAAGATATTTTAAACTATTTTCTGACGCGTTTATAGATTTAGGATCCGGTTGGTCGGGCATATGCCGGAAACCCTTTGGTATTAAATATTTCCAATCGAAAGCACTTTTTATCTAAGTCTTAGAGGTAGTTACATAAAAAAGGACTTTATCACTTTATCGAAAGGAGCGACCGGTGCAGCGTGAGCGGCTGGTATAGATTAAAGGTTTGGTCTGTTTTCGATCATGCTAACGCGGCAGATCCTTTTTAATTAACTATTTTTCAAAGAAGAAAACATTGCCCCGTAAGTGTTACTATTTAGACGATAGGAGTACCGTTTGATTGATGTGAATTACATTCCAGTATAGTCTTTATCTGATTTATTTCTATTTTCGCTCTGTGGAAAACTATTACTCTGATTTTTTATTAGCCTTAGATAAACAACGTAACAATAGTAATCGATAGATTGACATTGGTCTCTGTGGGATCGATAAGATAGAAGTATGAATATGATAATCAAAGATCCCAACCAACAAGCCTGGCGGTGATCAAAACATAATAAAAGAAAAAGAGAAAACTATAGCCTGTCATCAAAGTCAACAAGTGCCAATCCTCCCCATCCATTATGTTCTTTGCTCCAGTCTTGCGTTTCTTTGAACAATTTCTTGGTGTCGGGATGCTTCAGTCTCTGGATCAACTCTTTAATGAGAATATATCTTCTGTGCACGATCCCTTTCAGGTATTGGCAATGCAGCTCCCAAGCATCTCCTCCAGAAACACCATCCATGCTAGGACCTTCACTTCTAGACCTCTTCACTTCTGCTTGAATCTTCAGCTCCTCTATAGTAGCTATGGCCTCATTGAGTCTGTTTTCGACTGCTTGTCTCTGGAACGTCCCTGATAGGATCTCTTCATCTTTCTTCTTGAGCTTTGCCTTCAAATTCTCAATCTGTTCCAAGAACTTGTCTTCTATCTATTTGTTGGCAGTCATTGCATTGTTTCTGTAAACGTTGAACTTGTGAGTTTTTGACAAAGCTTTGGCCAAGTCTTCTTTCTTATACTTGAGAACCTTGTTAATACCCTTTAGAGCTTGCCCAACTTTCTGTCTGGCTGTGACCTCGTCAGCTAGCTCCTTTTCTTTTTTGGTGAGAAGTTCAGTTTTCATCTTGGCAACATGGACAACTTCACCTCGCTCGTGCTTTATGAAATTCTGGCCTGTATATATCAGATGTCCTATCGAGATGTCGTGACACTGATATACAACAACAATGAACAAGTTCAAAATAAAAGTGTGCATAAAATGTAAAGAACACCAGAAATTGTTAACCCAGTTCGGATCTAACTATCCTACATCTGGGGGCTACCAAGCCATGGATGAAATCAATATTCGATAGTATCAATTCACTAATAACCACACCCGGTTCAATCAGCTCACTTAATCACTACCCTTCCTATGACTTCTACCTAAGACTTCCCTAAGTATGAGGCCCTCCTCAAATCCCTCTTCAATCACAACCCGTGACTGGTTCCTTACAAGACAAGTAACAATGGTCGAAACACAAATTCTCAATACTTCACAGCTTATGAGAATTAACACTCAGCTACTCAATGCTTAAAAGCTTATGAGCAACCTTACACAACTTACACTATAGTCCTTATACTGTTATCATAAGATACCAGTTAGGCTCACAAAACACAAGCACACAACCCTAAAAATACATGTAAGTTCGACACCTAAAACTAGGTTAACATCAGTCTATTTATAGCTTGTAATCTGGACTGAATTGGGCTTCAAAAACGCAGCAATTAGGCTACTCACAAATCTGCAAAATTAACTCCAATAAAATAGGTCTTCAATCCAAAGTTTCCTATTATGTCTCCATAATTAGAAACAGCAGCAAATCCGAAAAACCAACAAGTAACCCTAATCCAAAAATGCTTTGGATGCCACATAGGATAACCAAATATTCACAGAATATTTAGTTACAAATCTTTGTAACAGAATCTGCAATAAAACCTAACTACACAGCGCGATGTCCAATGAGCAGTCATGGGACATCTTCATTCGACATGTTGAACAAAGAGTAGAGAAACATATATTTAGACATCTTCATTCAACACCTGCTGCTACATGAGTTTTAGCAAAATAATGCCAACCATAAAACCAAGGAAATAACAATCTCCCCCTTTGGCTTATTTTTGGCTAAAACTCCACACACACTTAAACACCATCAGAATCAGCAGCGGAAAAAAAAAACTCAAACACCATCAGTATCAAAAACACAAACCAAACCAGCATAGCAGCACTCCCCTTCAGCACAAGAACACTCATTATAGTAAGCTGCCAAAAACTCCCCCTCAACAGCAGCAACTTTTCTCATCATATTCTCCCCCTCAGCAACTGCAGCATCACAAACATAATCTACCTGCATCACACACACTCCCTCAATAGCACAAGCACTTACTAATGTTGCTCCCCCTCACACTTACTACTCCCCCTTTTTAGCCACAAATATGACATAGAGAGGTCATAGATAAATGTAAATAAATTACATAGCAGTATATTGTTCAACACCAAACCAGAATTAAGTTGTCCAAAAAGTGAAAAACAAAAACAGACAAAAACAGAAAATAAACTTTGCAGATAGTCTAGCTAATCAGCACTGTCCTCTTCATCAGCAACCTCAACACCTTCAGATCCAGAGGCACCATTCTCAGAACTAGAATCATCAGACTGCTGGGCACTCCCTCTATCAGACTCAGTAGATTCACCTTGTCCATCATCTTCAGTCAGCTCTTGATCTTTAGCAGTATTTCTCTTCTCAACCAAGGCTTTAATCAGCTGCTCTAGCTTTGTCTTCCTAGCTGTATCTCTCCTGATAGATTCTTCAAGCTCTTTGCAAGTTTCCTGCATCTGAGCAATGATTTCATCATCAAGACTAGCATGACTTGAAGTTGAGAAGGATGTTCCAACATCAGACACATGATCTCCACCTAACAGCCTATAATTCAAAGTCATTGGAGGTTTTCTCTTGCTAACTTTATCACTTCTTACTAAGCATTCAGGAAATTGGTCCAAGATCATTCCACAGATTAAAGATGGAAAACATATGGGTAGCTTAACAGCAGATGAGCTAGCTTGCCTCAAAACTTGTTCAAAGATATATGCTCCAAAGTTGAAAGGGAGCTTCTTTCCAATAGCATAGATAAATTTTCCAAGCATGGATGAGATGGTGGAAATATGGTTGGTAGAAACCCAGTTTACCACTGCAATTCTGTGAAGGATAGCATATTTGACACTTAGCTTTCCAGAAGAGAGCTTTCCTTCATTTGGCCAAACTTTGATGCAGCCACCTGTTATCTCCTCATAGATTTCATCATCTGTTGCTTCTAATTCAGCCTGATGGTCCGTAGGTCTCCCCAGAAAGTTATTAATCACTTTGGGAGAAAATTTCACGGCTTTGCCTCTTACATAGACTTTTCTGAGTTTGCTATTACAGTCTTCAGGGATACTCACAACAAACTCCTTAAGCAACTTCTCATAACACGGTCCTATGTCAGACACAGTCTTCATCAACCCAGCAGCTTCAATAAGATCAACCACTTCCTTATACTTGTTGAAGTCTTTTCCCAGTTCTCTCTCTAAAGCTAACCTTCTTTGGTTGACAATGTTCAACCTATCAGTTTGCCTCTGAGATCTGACAGTTTGATCCTCCCTTCTCCTACTGATGTCCTGGACATCAGTTCCAGCATTTGACTTATTCAGTTTTGTGACCCTCCTTTTCTTGATTGGAACCACAACATTACTTCATTGCTTAGAGGGACCTGCTCCAGCCTTTCTTTTGTTACTCCCCACATCAGCAGATTTTTTAATCATTTCTGTATCCTTTGAAGTCTCAATGGTATTCTCTTTTCTACTCCTGGTTCTTTGAAGTATGTCAGCTATTGGTTCCTCATCAGAGTTTTTCTCAGCAATATTACTAGACATCTCAGCCCTCTTCTTGCTTCTTCTTTCCCTAGCCACCTGAACTGGTATACAACCTTCAGTCCTATCAGTAGGACTATTATTTGTATTTCCAGCCATGGGTATTAGGACATCAGACCCGACATATTTATCAACTTCACTAACAGCAATGGTGGCAAATCTTCTAAGACTCTGATCTCTGCTGGAAACATTATCATCAAGAGTCCTACTTTCATTCTTAGTTTTATCCACCCCCCTATTTGAACTCTTTTCAGTGACATTTTTTCTAGGGTTTAACTTATCAGAATAAAACCTAGTAATCATTTTGTCTTTCTTCCTAGATGAAAGGGGTTTAGACTTCTTACTTGACATACTTTCATTCATAGAGTGGGAAACTGGTTGCTCACCTCTAGTGTCAGAATGAATTACATTCAACGGGGCGATATCAAGAACAAGGTCTGTGAGTTTGATCATTCGGTGAGGATCATAGTCTTCGTCATTGACTTGAGAAGTTCTTGAATCAGCAGGAAAATCATGATGTTGAGCCATTTTTTGTTGCTTACAAAATGCAGTATTGAATAGAGTAAGAGCAAACCCTAGCGAAGAAGAGTTTTGAGAGAGTAGGTCAGATGAAGTTTTCGCACTGTAGGATTGAAGTTGGAATGTGTTAGCTGGGCTGTTTATAAGTTTTGTAAATGGGTCCTTATACACGTGCCATTCACAAGTTCTTTGGTTTAACACTTCCACAATTGTGCTTTCGTCTTTCCACAAATAGCAATTTTCTGAGGTTCTTTCACCTCTCATAACAACAACATTCTTTTCATCCATTATTAAACATTCGTGGGTTGTAAAAATGACCTTAAGACCTTGATCACACAGCTGGCTTATGCTTATTAGGTTAGTATCTAACCCCTCAACAAGCAATACTTCTTCCAGAATTGGCTGTCCTGGACCATCCACTCTTCCAACACCAAGCACTTTTCCTTTCGATCCATTACCAAAAATCAGCTCATTAGGAGCATGATACTTAACATGTGACATATGTCCACTAATGCCTGTCATATGTCGAGAACATCCACTATCAAAGAACCATTTTTCATTTGTAGAGACTCTGAAAGACCATTAGTCCCTATGTTCTTTTTCACTATCCTTTGAAGTCCATATCCTTTTTGTTTCAACCCAGCTCTTTTTCCTACTATACTGTTGCATGGGTTTGGGATAACCATGTAGCTTGTAGCAAAAAGCTTTTATATGACCAAACTTCCCACAATGGTAGCATGTCCACCTTTGATTATTTTTCTTTATGAACTTCTTCTGATGCCTGGGAGGATGTTGCAGCATGTTATTCAACATCTTCAAACTTCTCTTATCTTGAGCGGGTACTTCCTCAGATTCATTTGTTCCTTTAAATCCAATACCACTGACATTTCCAGTATCTCTTTCTGACTTCAGAATTTTATCAAGTACATCCGAACTCCTATTTAACATCCTGACATTTTTGATCATGTTGTCCAGTTTTGAATTCAAATGATTTACTTCACTTTGTAGATCAGCTATAGTAGACGTATACTCAGTATTCTCAGCTTCTAAATGAACAATAACACCTGCTTATTCTTCTTTCTGCTGACATACTTCTTCATGTTCAAAGCACAATTTCTTATAGGAGATAGCCAGCTCTTCAAAAGTAAGCTCTTCAGATTCATCATCTGATTCACATATTCCTGTTAATGCTGTCACCAACTTTGCAGATTTCTCATCAGTGTCAGTTTCAGAATCATCTTCTGACCATGTCACAGATAATCCCTTCTTCTGTCTTTTGAGATAAGTGGGACACTCAGTTTTTACGTGCCCAAATCCTTCACATTCATAGCATTGAACTCTCTTCCCTTGATTAGAGTCTTCTTCAGTTCTGGATCTTCTGCCTCCTTCCGGGTTTTTGTTGATGTCGAGAGACTTGTTCCGAACATTTTCTCTTGACTTCCAGTCCATTCTTTTCAACACTTTATTAAATTGTTTTCCAAGCAACACTAGCTCTTTGGATACATCTTCATCTTTGACCAGTTTTCCTTCATCATCTGAGTGATCAGCACTTGACACAAGTGCTATACTCTTCTTCTTTTTAGCTTTTTCACTGAATCCTAACTCAAAAGTTTGGAGTGATCCCATAAGCTCATCCACCTTCATCTTGTCAATGTCCTGAGCTTCCTCTATAGCAGTGACCTTCATATCAAATCTCTTAGGTAGAGACCTGAGAATCTTCCTGACCAGCTTGCTGTCAGACATCTTTTCTCCTAAACCACTAGAGGCATTAGTTATCTCAATAATGTTCATATGAAAATCATGAATGCTCTCATCCTATTTCATCTTCAAACTCTCAAACTTGCTAGTGAGAAGCTGAAGCTTTGACATTTTCACCATTGAGGTCCCTTTATGAGCAACTTTCAAGACCTGCCAAGCCTCTTTGGCAATAGTACAATGCTCAATCAGTCTGAAGATATTTCTGTTGACACCATTGAACAATGCATTCATGGCTTTGGAATTTCCAACAGATCCTTTGTAGTCAGCATCATCCCAGTCCTCTTCTTCCTTCAGAACATCAGTAAGATTTCCTTCTCCATCTTTTACCTTTGGAGGCTCCCAACCTTTGAGAACAGCTTTCCATGCTTGATCATCCATGGACTTGATGAAAGCTATCATCCTAGGTTTCCAATACTCATAGTTTGAACCATCCAGCAGAGGTGGTTTATTCAGAGCTCCTCCATCTTTGTCCATTGTGCCAGAAAGTACCTTCCCTGAATCTCACCCAGAAACAACGAAGGGTGCCTGCTCTTGATGCCAATTGAAATTCTGGCCTGTATATATCAGATGTCCTATCGAGATGTCATGACACTGATATACAAAAACAATGAACAAGTTCAAAATAAAAGTGTGCATAAAATGTAAAGAACACCAGAAATTGTTAACCCAGTTCGGATCTAACTATCCTACATCTGGGGGCTACCAAGCCAGGGATGAAATCAATATTCGATAGTATCAATTCACTAATAACCACACCCGGTTCAATCAGCTCACTTAATCACTACCCTTCCTATGACTTCTACCTAAGACTCCCCTAGGTATGAGGCCCTCCTCAAATCCCTCTTCAATCACAACCCGTGACTGGTTCCTTACAAGACAAGTAACAATGGTCGAAACACAAATTCTCAATACTTCACAGCTTATGAGAATTAACACTCAGCTACTCAATGCTTAAAAGCTTATGAGCAACCTTACACAACTTACACTACAGTCCTTATACTGTTATCATAAGATACCATTTAGGCTCACAAAACACAAGAACACAACCCTAAAAATGCATGTAAGTTGGACACCTAAAACTAGGTTAACATCGGTCTATTTATAGCTTGTAATCTGGACTGAATTGGGCTTCAAAAAGGCAGCAATTAGGCTGCTCACAAATCTGCAAAATTAACTCCAATAAAATAGGTCTTCAATCTAAAGTTTCCTATTATGTCTCCATAATTAGAAACAGCAGCAAATCCGAAAAACCAACAAGTAACCCTAATCCAAAAATGCTTTGGATGCCACATAGGATAACCAAATATTCACAGAATATTTAGTTACAAATCTTTGTAACAGAATCTGCAATAAAACCTGACTACACAGCGCGATGTCCTATGAGCATTCATGGGACATCTTCATTCGACATGTTGAACAAAGAGTAGAGAAACATATCTTTAGACATCTTCATTCAACACCTACTGCTACATGAGTTTTAGCAAAATAATGCCAACCATAAAACCAAGGAAATAACACTTTATGGTTGGAGGCTCATTCAGCAAAGGGTAAGAGGGTGGTTCTTTGGAGAATGGTAGAAGCTCTTTTTCTACTCTTTTCTGAATCCAATCTTCGTATGCGGGAAATGCTCTGTTATTACTCTTTCCAAAAGAAGTCTTCCCTTTCTTATGACGATCTTCCCAAGTACTTGCAGCTTCTTTTAACAGTTCTGGATTGACTTCCCCACTCACATATAGAGATTCTCAGACATCTTCCTCTTTTGGCGGCTCTTTCAAGGCATACCCAAATTTCCTAATAGCTAGAATAGGGTTGTAATTAATCCCCCATTTCCTTCCTATTAGAGGCACATTTGGGAGACCTCCACAACTGATCATGATCTCTTGGCCTAACAAGTCACGGTTGACCCAAATCAAATTATCCACTCTTAATCCCATCAATCGCTTGGACCAATCCAATGTCCCTTGAGTGTCTACAAATGCCCCAAATTTGGGAAGGCGGTCAGAAAACCATTTGTAGAAGATTGAAGCACAACAATGAAGGGATCCTCCTCTCCTCTTCTCATTCTTGTAAAGCAATGAATGGTACAGTTCTCCAAGCAGAGTAGGCACTAGATTCTTCATGATAAATATTCGGACAACGTGCATATCTATGAAATCCTTCACATTTGGGAATAACACCGTCCCATAGACACACATAGCCAAGATTGCGTTGAAAACTGACCAATATCCAGCCTTAGCATGTACAGCAGCCTGATCCACCAAAAACTTCATGTGAAAGCCTTTACACCCTCCCTTACTAGCAACGTTGCTTTTCAACAAAGATTGATCCAAATGTAAAGTAGCAGAGACTTTTTCCAAGTCAGGAAGCTCTTTAGAAGGATAGAAGGGAGCCTCCTCCTTAATAGAAACATCCAGAATGAGAGCAAACTCCTCCAATGTCGGAGCCAAAAGATAATCAGTGAATAGAAAACAACGCAGAGAAGGGTCATAGAACTGTACCAGAGTATGCAGAGCCCTATACTCGTATTCAGTGGTGTCGCGGACAAAATTCAGAATCCTTCCATACTCTCCTCTAAAGTCTGCCAATACTCCAGGCTCTGCCATAGCCAATATCTTGTAAACAGAATCCAGAATAAGCAGTGGGAACTTGTACACTATGATGTTCTTTTTCTTCTCAGTACTCATCTTCAATAGTCTTCAGAAACCGGAATCAAAGTTAGGATGCAACCCTATAAATGAACAAACATGTTAGAATGCAAAATGATGATGCAAATGCACACATGGGATCAAGGTATCCACAATGCTCAAAACTGTTGTTATTACACTGACTGAATAAGACCCAGAAATCCAAAGTAACGACCCACTCAAAATACTAGAATACCGGGATGATAAATTTGCACTGATAAGAAATCCAGAATACCGGGTATGTTGAAGGTCAAGGTTACCTGCAAACCTGTAAACACCCAGCCCCTCTCACATGTGGGTACTATAAAATCGAGGATCCTCAATATCATGGACACTCAGGTCGAGAAATGATGATACGTTCACCATTTCTGGTTTGGTATCATCATCAATCGAGGAGGACTCAACTGATTCCCCTAAAAAAGGTCATCCTACATAAGTTACCAGCTTCAGGTCCTCGGATCAAGAAGTATAATGGGTTTTCCATTTTTGGTTTGCCATTACTACCTCTTGGCAGGAGTGCCTCAACTGAGTCCTCGGGGAATGGTTGCCAGAGTCGACAGTTTTCCAGGTTACATCCCATCATCTGCACCAATGCGCAGGATAGAACATTACCAAAGAAAACCTCGTCCGGATGTGGAGTTTTCGTGTATACTACGTCTGGCCAAATGCCACACAAGTCACACTACTTTCCATGCTAATCCTAAGTGTATGCTCAAGCCTAGGTATTGGGGTTATCCCTCATGAATCCAACCCACCCAACAGCAGCAGAGCAATATGATAACAGTAATCAAGTGCAATAAATGTAATAAAATACAGTAATACAGTAAAATACAAAAAAATAAAGCACAACAGTAAACACCGAATGAAAATAAACAGACAAGCGCTAGGATTGACTCGCTTAGGGAACCAGTTTCCCCAGCAGAGTCGCCAGCTGTTGCAACCGCAAAAAAACAACCGGCGAGAAACAAAAATAGAAGAGTCGTCACCGAACGTTATTTATCTCGACGCAAGGAAATGAAACGATCGAAGAAAACCTGAAGGAAGGGAAAGACATGGTCATTGCAACCATAGTCCGGGTTCGGGAGTCAGTTACGCGAGGGGAAGGTATTAGCACCCCCACGCGTCCATCGTACTCGATGGGATCCACGCTTGTTGTCTAATCAAAGGGTGAGTTATCCTAAAGTCTACGGCTAAACAGAAATGGGAAGGGGGAAAACAAAGACGGACTCACAAGGATTATCACAATCCAATGCCTACGTATCTTTATGGACGAACGAAGAATCAGAGTCAACGTAGTTCGACAGACTACGCACTAAGGGGGAGGTTGCTCTTCGAGATATCGCATCTCGTGCCTATGCATCCTCAATTGGACGAGAGAGAGGAATCAGAGCAAAGGTAGTTCGACCTAACAAGGTCTTTGTGTTTTTTACATGAGCGACGAGCTCTTTTCTGAAAAACGGTTTGAAACCCAACAATCCCGAAGGATAAAAAAGCTTTGAATTTGTTTTGTGTTTTTTAAGACAGAAGTGAGTTGAGTTAGTTCATAACTTACATTGCACCAAAGTCTACTACGCGGGAACGAATGCGTCGCATGGTCGCCCCCAATGGGATGTATGCTAAACACTCCTGAAGACGAGGGGAGACCCCTCGTTCTTCATTTCCTACACTTAAGGCTCGAGCGCAATATACGTTATATTATTTAAGTGCTTTAGAGTTGTTAAGAGATGAGAAAAGAAGACTCAAAGGAAAAGAAAACACTACGGGGAATTCTATCCTAACGTTGTCATGCAAAGATGGCCCTAAGGTTGAGGTAAGAGGGGAAGATTCTACCTAATGTTAGCATGCATGGTTGGAATCCTAATGTCTACCCTACCCCAAGCTTAATCAAAGATTAAGTTGGACTAGGGAACTTTAAGGGAGCATACAAAAACAAAACAAAAACCAAAGAAATAAACCAAAAAAACAACGGCTACAACAGCGCTGCAGCACCTGCACAGCGATAAATTCCTGCCAATACACCAAACAACATTCAACAGCTAACATTTCCAGCACAAAATAGGTGTAAAAGGCAACAGGCAGCAAGGGTATACAATTGAAAGCACATAAGCAATTCAGAACAGTAGCTATAAAAAGCATGGTAGCATACCAAGCATCTAAACAAATACTCATGCAAGCAAAGATTGCAAATAGACCCACAAAGCATGGCAAACCAATCATAAAGGTTGCAAACATCAAGGACGGACAACACGATTATGCTAACAATTTAAGAGCAATTACTCAACAAAGTTACACAACTCACATATTGATCAAAACATCATGCATAAGCAACCACAGAAACAAACAACAATCACGCACCACATGTCCAGCAAGTTGAGCATCAATCAAGAATTAACACAATTCAAATATGTGTGCATCGTGTTTATCGCATCAATTAGTCAACAACGCAAACATAAACATTCATCGATGAAAACTAAGAATCGTGTGTCGATGAATCGTGTTCATGCAATGGTGTGAGGTGAAACAGCTCATGATTAATCCACAAATCATCAACATATTAATCCATGAAGTTTAGCCATGCAAAGGATCTCAAACGAACAAGGAAATGCAAGAAAATCACATTCTGCAGCAGTGGTAACCGGTTATCAGATATGCTGTAATCGGTTACCCAGTTCAAAATAGCCAAAATATGCTGAAAAACAACAGGGTAACCGGTTATCAGTTATGCTGTAACCGGTTGCTCTGCAACAGAATTCAAAAAAATAGCTTCTAAAATCACTTTTCAGCAGCTTATCACTTCTCCAAACATCCAAACGATCATGCAATCAATTAATCACGAAATTCACATCAAATATCAGTAATCAAACACCAATTAGATCCAATAATCATCAACATCAACAATCAAAATCAAGCAAATGGATCAAAACACAAGCAAAACCAAGGATCTACATTGAATAAGTTGTGAATAAGCTATATCAAGTATAGATCTAAGGAAAACTAACCTACAAACCTGAAATTTTCTTTGGTAAGTGTTGTTAACAGAAATTGATGAATCCAAGCAAGAAATCCAAGATCCTATGAGCTCCTTGCAAGCAAAAGCTGAAAATCCAAACAATAAGCTAACAATGCTCCAAAATCACTTCCAATAAGAACTTCTGAAATTTCAGATCTAGATCCAAACGAAAATACCAATGAAAAGCAGCAATGGAGTGATGATGAGAGGCTTAAGCTCAAGAATTAACAAGTTCCAATGAAGAACTTACTAATCTCTATGGAAGAGCTTTGAGTGTGGTTGAAAATGGAGGTTGAGAGTGAAAATGTGAGAAAGAATTGAGAGAGAATTCTGAAAATTGAGAGTGAAAAATGATCAAGGTTCTGTGAGGTTTGGAATGAATTGATTTAAATAGAAGCTAGGTTAGGAATTCAAATGTGGTTTGGAGTATGGGTTAATGAGTGGAATGGAGATTAGGAATGGAATTTGAAAAAAGAATGTGGAATTAGAGTGGAAAATGTTGGAAGGAATTTGAATTTTGGGTGGAAAATGATGAAAATAAATCAATTCTAGATCCTTCCCACACATGCACAAGCCAAGCACATGATCACAAATGTTGAAATTTGGATTTTTTTCAAACTGCGCCCAGAGTAACCGGTTACAGCACATGTGCTAACTGGTTACTCAGTTCAAAAAACTGAAAATGTGCAGAAAAACCAAGGAGTAACTGATTATCAGATATGTTGTAACCGGTTACTCAGTTCAAATTTTGAATTTTGCCGCCTTTTGGAGGGAAACTTGGAAAAGTGGCCTCTGACACCTGTTTTGAACCCCATTAAGCCTCCGAAACTCAAAACTTGATATTACTACTGAGTAACACCTGAAATGAAACATAAATTCTTGCTGACACCTCAGAATATCCTACTGAATTAATATTGTCTGGTGCCGAATCGCTGAGCAAAAATAAATGTCGGAACTTCTGATAACCAAATCATCCGGTGAGCAAAATAACTGCCCGAAAAGACTTTGAAAACTATATCTTGATCCCATGCTCAAAAGAAACTATGCATATGCAAAATGACAATGCAAATGAGAAGAAACATAAGCCAGTTAGAGTTAGAAACATAAGGGCAAATTTTGAGGTGTTACAAACACATACCAATCAGGACTGGTTCCTTACAAAGATTACGCGAGAAGTTTGTTGCCATTCTTCAACAGAATCAAGTTTCATCATATCCCTCATGAAGAAAATCACATGGCTGATGCACTAGCCACTCTCTCTTCCATGATTAGTGTAGGTCAATGGAATTACATACCAAAGATCGACATAATGCGCCTTGAGAGGCCCGCCTACATCTTCACGATCGAAGCAGTCATAGACGATAAAGCATGGTATCACGATATCAAATGCTTCCTTCAGAAACAAGAGTACCCACTTAGGACATCCCGAAAAGACAGGAAAACCCTCAGAAGGTTGGCTGGCAGTTTCTTTCTAAGCGGTGATGCGCTCTATAAGAGAAACTTTGACATGGTCTTGCTCCGATGTGTAGATAGACCAGAAGCAAACATATTGATGAATGAAATTCACGAAGGATCCTTTGGCACTCATGCCAGCGGACACACAACGACGAGAAAAATTCTGATAGCAGGATACTATTGGTTGACCATGGAATCCGATTTCTATAAGTACATGAGGAAGTGTCACAAGTGTCAGATATACGCAGACAAAATCCATGTACCGCCAACGCATCTCAAAGTTCTTTTTTCCCCATAGCCTTTTTCCATATGGGGAATCAACATGAATGGCATGATCGAACCCAAGGCTTCAAATAGACATCGGTTCATCCTGCTAGCCATTGACTACTTCACCAAGTTGGTCAAAGCAGCGTCATACGCCAATGTAACCGGACAAGTGATAGTCTTATTTATAAAAAACAATCTCATATGCCGTTATAGTGTTCCCAGCCAGATCATTACTAATAATGGATCTAACTTAAACAACAAGATGATGAAAGAGTTATACGCTGAGTTCAAGATTGAAAACCATAACTCATCTCCCTCTCGACCTAGGATGAACGGAGCAGTAGAAGCGGCTAACAAGAACATTAAGAAGATTGTTCAAAATATGGTTGTAAACTACAAAGATTGGCACGAGATGCTACCCTATGCTCTTCAAGGTTATCACACATCTATCTGCACTTCAATAGGGCCAACCCCTTTCTTTCTAGTATATGGCATGGAGGCAGTACTTCCCATAGAAGTAGAGATCCCATCGACCCGGATATTGATGGAAGCTAAGCTAACAAAAGAAGAATGGTGTCAAAGTTGACACGATGAACTGAACCTAATTGAATAAAAGCGAATAACGACTTGTAGCGAACAATTTTTTTCGGTGGCGCGACCACCTTATCGCGGAAATTGGGTTTCCTCCTCGATGAAGAGGAGGCGGGTGCTACTTCCTGATTTCTTATTTATCCCATGAAGCTGGAAGGGAAAGGGAAGTTATTTAAAACTAACCTTGCATGCAAATGTTTAACTGAATAAACGCTTAAAGAGATTGGGGGGTTCGGGGTCAGGTTATACAACGGGGAGTTGTCAATTACCCATCCTATATGTGGTTATCCACAGGATGTTAGCTTTAGGTTTTGCTTTGTACTTGATGGTGTTTATCTGTTAATGGGTTAGGAAAGTTTCTTAGGAAATATAAGAGAGTGAGTGAGTTTTTGTTGATGTTCGGGTTTTCCCGATGTTTTTGGTAAGGTATTGGACCTCATTTTTTATTGATATGAAGGTACTGGACCTAGAGTTTTTTATTAGTATGCTCGCTAAGATTTCACAATATTATGCCTACGTATTCCCGTTTAAAAGAAACAGGGAAATTAGAGCAATCGTAGTTCCTCCTATTCTAAGGGAGGAAAAATATATTTTGGTGTCTTGTTCAAAGCCCAAGATTGAAGCTAAAAGGTTTATTCGTGTCTTGTTCAAAACCCAAGATTGAAGCTAAAAGGTTTTACTGAGAGAGACTTTGTCATCTCTAAAGGGAGACATCTCGTCTGTTTATCATAACTGTTGGGTGACTATTTATAAAGGAAGATTACTTTAACTGGAATACGTGAATCCAGCAATGCCGTAATTTCCTTTATAGGGGATGTTGATTTTTGTGTGCCTTGATCAAAGCTCAAGGTTGAAGCTAAGAGGTTGATTGACTCAGTAGCGAGCGATTTTTTGGACGTGGTTCTTAAGCACTGTCGCTCTTGGGGGACTACAGGTTGATTCATTTTTTATCCTATTGAAGCTGATGAAGGAAGGGAAATAGATGTCTCCAACTAACCTTGCTTGCAAACTGAGGTTAAATAGTCAAAACTGTTGGTTTACAGATGTCATGTGGATGTGGGGCTTCTCTCTTCTTATTTTGTTCGGAACGAGATACTGGGATTGTTCTTGGGGAATTTGTTAGGATACTGTGCTAGATTAGGGGGCTTTGGTTTTTTTGATTAGTGTGCTCGCTAAGATTCTTTTTGCAATCTTATGCCTACGTATTCCCGGGATAGGGAAATCAGAGCGATCGTAGTTCCTCCTATTCTATGGGAGGAAATGGTGTTTTAGTGTCTTGTTCAAAGCCCAAGACGTGAAGCTAAAAGTGATTTGTATCTTGTTCGAAGCCCAAGATGTGAAGCTGAAGGTGATTTGTTTGTATCTTATTCAAAGCCCAGCATATGAAGCTAAAGATTCTATTTGTATCTTCTTTAAAACTCAAGATATGAAGCTAAAGGGTTTTGACTTTAGAGAGAATTTGTCATCTCTAAAGGGTCTGTTTGTCACAACAGTTGGGTGACTGATTATAAAGGAGAATTACTTTAACTGGGATATGTGAATCCAGTAATGCCATAATTTCCTATATAGGGGTTTTTTAACCTGAAGGAGAAGACTTTAACTCAGTTTAGAGTAATGCCATCTTTCCATAGGAATTTCTCATGCTAAAAGAGGGACAGTGGCGGGATGTAAAAAATCTAGAGGCTTGCCGCTTACCGCAATTAGATGGGGGGGAAAGGAGTTGTTGATGTTTGTATACTGTGAGCAAGGCACATATTTTGATGCTAAAAGGTTGATTGTCTCAACCGGGGTTTCCTTATACAAAGCCTAAGATGAGGCTATAAGGTTGACTTTTCTGGGGAAAATGTTCGTTTTGTCTTGTACAAAGCCCAAGATTGAGGCTAAATGGGTTTGACTCAACAAGAGAGTCTTTTTGTGTGTCTTGTACGAAGCCCAAGACGGAAGCTAAAAGTTGTTTGACTCGATAGGGGAGTCTTTTATACTCAACAAGAGAGTGATTTGGTGTCTCGTACGAAGCCCGAGATGGAGGCGAAAAGGTGATCGATTCAACAAGAGAGTGTTTTGTATCTCATACGAACCCCGAGATGGAGGCCAAAGATGTTTGTGACCCAACAAGAGGGTATTTTATACTCAATAAGAGAGTGTTTTTGTATCTCGTACAAAGCCCGAGATGGAGGCTGAAGATGTTTGACTCAACAAGAGAGCCTCTTATACTCAACAAGAGAGTATTTTGTATCTCGTACGAAGCCCGAGATGGAGGCTAAAGGTTAGCTCCGATGTGGAAAATCATTGTACAAATCCCAAGAGGAGGTTAGGGTGTTGGTGATTGTTTCAGTGGAGTGACAGGTCCAGTATGTTGGATAAAAGAGAAAATCAATTCTTATATGGGTAATGTTGTACTAATGGTTTTGATCAGAGGATCAGGGTTATCTCTTGGGAAATCCAAAGGGTATTGAGACTGTCCAAGTCTACGGGTTTTATCTTTTGTACTATGCTTAAGAGAAATTAAGAGGCAGTACGTTTGCGATAGAAAGATTTAGACTCTTTGAAAGATTGCTCTATTAAGATGACTAATTTCTGTTCTTATACCTTTAAGAGGTCGTCGGGACAATTTGTACAAAGCCCAAGAGGAGGCGAGAAAAACTTTTAAGAAGTCGAGGGACAATTTGTACGAAGCCTAACAGGAGGCTATCTTCCCGGAGGAAGAATCATTATACGAAGCCTAAGAGGAGGCTGTGAAAACTTCTAAGAAGCCGACGGGTCCTTGTACAACGCCCAAGAGGAGGCGGGGATGCTATAGGAAGCCTGTGGGTCCTTGTACTAAGCCCAAGAGGAGGCTGATGAACAATTCCAGAAGGGGTTTCACTTGGAACATTGGCCTTCTGTATATGAACTGTTCAAAGGGGGGAGATTTCTTAGATCTAGTTATCTAAAATTGTTGCAAAAGAAAATGGTTTAGGTTATGTTGAAATATCCGGAAGAACGCCGGATGCAAGGAGACGAGGCTTTGTCTAGTTCTAGACGTAGTTTCCGGGGAAACTCTAAATATCTATACTATTATTACACAGTCGATATGATTTTGTGAAAGAAAACTTATAGTGAAACAGCCCACAGTACAGTTATATACAAATGAAAGCGGTAAATGAAAGCAAGTAAACACTTACTCGATTGTAGAGCTTCCTTGATGTATTGTTAGTTGTTCAACAAAGGAATTGAAAATAACAGTATGTTACAAAATTAAAGGAGAAAGTGCTTTTGAAAGGAAAATTGGGGCTTACAGCTCAAGGAGAGGCCCAGGGTTTTATCATTGATTGCACTGTCGTTTTGTACAGGGACTTATACAAGTGACTGAGGCCCAGGAAAGGTTTTCTGTACAAAGGGGATGGGTCTTACACTCTCTCAAGAGGCCCAAAAAATGATTGAAAGTTAACCAAGATGGGTCTTATAGCTCAAGGAGAAGCCCACTGGTTAATTTTGAAAAGGGCGATGATCGCGCCGAGGTTTTGAAAACACCGTGGGTCTTATACAATGACTGAGGCCCAAAAGTTTTTGGTTTCAAAAGGGGATTGGGTCTTACACTCTGTTAGAGGCCCATGAGTGTTTGAAAATGATTTGATGAGGGTGAAAATCAAAGGAACCCTAATTTTGTTTCCTTTAAAAGTAAATAAAGAAAATCAAATAAAAATGATAAAAAAAATACCTGTTGCGAGCGATTTTGGACGTGGTTCTTAAGCACTGTCGCTCTTAGGGGACTACAGGTCATTCGTTTTTTATCCTATTGAAGCTGATGAAGGAAGGGAAATAGATGTCTCCAACTAACCCTGCTTGTATACTTAGTTTAAACAACGGTCTGTTAGGTTACGGATGCTATATGGAAGTGGGGGCTCTTTCTGCTTATTTTGTTAAGACTGAAATGACGACACTATGCTATTGGTAGGATGTTAGGACTGATGCTTTTTGATTGATGTATGAAGGTACGGGATTTTGGGTTTTTGATTAGTGTGCTCGCTAAGATTTTTCTTTCAATCTTATGCCTACGTATTCCCATTTACCGAAACAGGGAAATCAGAGCGATCGTAGTTCCTCCTATTATATGGGAGGAAATGGTGTTTTGGTGTCTTATTCAAAGCCCAAGACGTGAAGCTAAATGGTTTGTATCTTGTTCAAAGCCCAAGATGTGAAGCTGAAGGGTCTATTTGTATCTTGTTCAAAGCCCAAGATGTGAAGCTAAAGGGTTTAGACTTTAGAGAGAATTTGTCATGTCTAAACGGGGAATTTTTGGTCTGTTTCTCACAATTGTTGGGTGACTAGTTATAAAGAAGAATTACTTTAACTGGGATATGTGAATCCAGTAATGCCATAATTACCTTTATAGGGGTTTTTAACCTGAAGGAGAAGACTTTAACTCAGTGTAGGGCAATGCCATCTTTCCTTAGGAATTTCTCATGCTAAAAGAGGGACAGTGGCGTGGATGTAAATAATCTAGAGGCTTGCCGCTTACAGCAATAAGATGGGGGAAGGAGTTTTTGATGTTTGTATACTGTGAGCAAGGCACAAATTTTGATGCTAAAAGGTTGATTGGCTCAACCGGGGTTTTCCTAAGGGGATGCTATTGACCCAACAAGAGGGTGTTTTTATGTGTCTCGTACGAAGCTCGAGAGAAAGGCTAAAAGGGTTGACTCAATAAGAGATTGCCTTTGTATGTGTCTTGTACGAAGCCCAAGAGGGAAGCTAAAGGTTGTTTGACTCAACAATAGAGTCTTTTATACTCAACAAGAGAGTGTTTTTGTATCTCGTACGAAGCCTGAGATGGAGGTTGAAAAGTTGGTTGACTCAACAAGAGAGTCTTTTATACTCAACAAGAGAGTGTTTTGTATCTCGTACGAGGCCCAAGATAGAGGCTAAAAGGGGATTGACTCAACAAGAGAGTGTTTTGTATCTCGTACGAAGCCCGAGATGGAGGCTAAAATGGTTGACTCAACAAGAGAGTCTTTTATACTCAACAAGAGAGTGTGAAACGGTTAGCTCCGCTGGGAGGATCATTGTACAAAGCCCAAGAGGAGGCTAGGGTGACTGTTTTAGTTGAGTGACAGGTCCAGCATGTTGGTTAAAAGAGAAAATCAGTTCTTATATGGGTAAAGTTGTACTCATGGATTTGATCAGAGCATCAGGGTTATTTCATGTTCAATAAGGAAACGGGGAATCCAAAGGAGTTTAGACTGTCCGAGTCTACGGGTTTTATCTTTTGTACTATGCTTAAGAAACAGTAGTAGTGAGATCTAGACTCTTTGAAAGACTGTTCTATTAAGATGACTAATTTCTGTTCCTATACCTCTAGGAGGTCGTCGGGACAATTTGTACGAAGCCCAAGAGGAGGCGAGAAAAACTTTTAAGAAGTCGAGGGATAATTTGTACTAAGCCCAAGAGGAGGCTATCTTCCCGGAGAAAGAATCATTATACAAAGCCTAAGAGGAGGCTGTGAAAACTTCTAAGAAGCCGACGGGTCCTTGTACAACGCCCAAGAGAAGGCGGGGGTGCTTTTAAGAAGCCCGTGGGTCCCCAAATCCTGAGAAGTTCAAGACAGGCTATTCACAGAGAATAGATCAAGCCAGGAAAGTCCGAGAATTTGGAAGAAACTCAAGATATGGCATTCACGGAGAAAAGATCATCTCTGGGGAGTCAGAGTTTCTTTGACAATTTCTAAAGAGGACAGCCGAAGAGAAGACTATATCTGGTGTTCCTATAGGGGATCTAGTCTTGTCTATTTCTAAGAGTGATCGGGGCTTTACCTAGTACTAGACATAGTTGTCGGGGAAAACTCTAAATAACTATACTAGTATTACACAGTATATAAAGTATGTGAAAGAATACTTACAGTGAGAAGCCCCACAATATAGTTATATACATATGAAAGCAGTAAATCAAAGCGGGTAAACACTTACTCGGTTGTAGAGCTTCCATGCTGTATTGTTAGTTGTTCAACAAAGAAATTGAAAATAACAGTATGTTACAAAATCAAAGGAGAAAGTGCGTTTTGAAAATTGGGGCTTACAAGTCAAGGAGAGGCCCAAGGTTTAATTAGTGATCGTACTGTTATTTTGTAAAAGGACTTATACAAGTGACTGAGGCCTAAGAAAGGTTTTCTGTACAAAGGGGATGGGTCTTAAACTCTCTCTAGAGGCCCAAAAATGGTTAAAAGTGAACAAAGATGGGTCTTATAGCTCAAGGAGAGGCCCAGATGATTTTAAAAAGGGCGACGATCGCGCCGAAGTTTCTTTTAACGCAGAGGGACTTATACAATATCTGAGGCCAAAAAATAGTTTTGGTTAAAGGGGGGTTGGGTCTTACACTATATTAGAGGCCCAAAATGATTTTGAATGGGTCTTATAGCTCGAAGAGAGGCCCAAATGGTTTGTTTCATACTGGCGATAATCGCGCTGAACTTTTGAAATACAACGGGACTTATACAATAAGTGAGGCCCAAGAAAGGTTTGTATTTACATAGGATTGGGTCTTACACTTTATTAGAGGCCCAAAAATGATATGAAAATGATTGATGAGGTTTGAAATCAAAGAAAACCCTAATTTTTCCCTTTAAAAGTAAATATTTAAAGAAAATAAAAAAAAAACCAAATGAGTTTGAATAAACCACTTGTGATTTTTGTTTAAGGCTTAAAAAATGAGGGATTAATCACAAGATGAATTAAAACTCATTTGGTTTTGACTTTCATGGTAAATATTAACTTTTAAAATGTTAAAAAACAATTAAAAATGAATTTATTCACAAAAATACTAATTATATTAAATAAATAATATAAATCTAATTTTTTTGTGGAATAAAATATTTCAATATTTTTGTGATTTTTTGCAACAAGAACCATTCAAAAATAATTAAAATTGAAAGAGTTATTAATTTTTTAATTAATTAACAAAACATGAAAATATGGAAAAAAAATAGCAAAATGTGAAAAGAAACACAAAATGGTATGGGTGGGGTTTGAACCCACGACCTCAAGGTTATAGGGCACACGCCTTACCACTAGGGTGGTGATACATCCGTTGATTAAAACAAACCAACAAATATACAAGGCTTGCCTTGTTTTCTAGGCCTGGCCAAGGCAAGGTAAGGCAAGTTTTGGCAAGAAACGGGAAGGTCCATAACTTTCTCATTTCTACATGGTTGGGGACAAAATTTATATGCATCTGGCCTAGAATTTCACAAGGAATCCAATGGTGGTGGTATTTTTTCCAGATCATGCTCCCTCCTCAAAATCCGATAGTGGTTTTGAAATAGGCCTATAATTGCATTTTCTATGCTACACTTTGGTACAGGCTTGAATTACATGATGAATTGGTTCAAACACAACATATATAACATGTATAAGATGTGCATAATCAGTGGACCTCAAAGTAATGCATATTTTGGGAAGTTCAAGTCATGATGCTCACCTCTTTTTGAGCTTTTGGAGTTTTCTATGCAATCTGCCAAGCCACTTGTTCCAGAAATGATTTGATGCTTTGGACACTCTCAAATGATCCCTTAGAAGCTTTTTGGATGAGTGGAATCAGCTGGAACCTGCAAAAACACAAACTGGTCCTTTCTTGCAAAAGGGGTTAAAATGGCCAAAATAGAAACTTCCTCAAATGGTGTTCCAGATGGGGGGAACCATTTAGGATAGTTTAGGGATGGTATTTGGAGTGTGTTTGAGGTTTTATCTGGTTTGGAAAGTGACTGAATCAAGGCATGGCTTGAAAAATGCACAAAAGTACTATTTTGAGGTTTTGAGAGGTGACTTTGTGATTTAAGGATTACAGGTCACTTGTGTGAGTTTAGACAGCTTAGATATGACATATTGGATGTGTTTGGATCATGAGATATAATGGAAATGCTCTCTAACTCAAAAACTCAGAGTTACCTTGCTAAAGAAGGCATTTTGGCCTAAAGAGAGGGATTTTGAGGAAAACATCTGTTTGATGGCTTTGGTGTACTCAAACTGAGCACAAATGAGCTCTATTTATAGTAGAGCAAGTTTGTTTTGGGATCAATAGTGAACGGCAACCACAACAGAGGTTTGGCTAATGTTGATCAATGGGAAGCCAAGTCTCCTCTAGCCATTGACTAGAGGTTAGAGCACATGCCTTTGGTTCCCTAGTTGTTGGATCATTCTTGACTGAATTCAGTTGCAAATGTGTCAGTCCATGCCACCTCTAAGCATCCATTATATGCTCCAATCCAAAATTGGAGTCTTGTCCCTCTTTTAGGGATTTCTAGGTTTGGCATGCTACTTCTTGTTCCAAAGACTTTGGAGGCTTGGATCAGTGTTTGTTCCCTTTAGATTTGATCCTCGGATGTTTCCAAAGTGATGACAAGGCTTGGAATTATCTGATTTTGCCAAATCGAGCAAAAGTGCAAAATTCTGCCTAGCCTTGGCAGTTTTCAGCAAGGCATATTGCCATTGTCATATCTCATGACTCAAGTTGAGTTTGGGGATGTTCTTGGCCATTTTGGAAAGCCTTTATATGATACAACAACTGTTTGATCATAATTGGTTTTGATACTTTTTGGATCCAAGGGAAATTGTCACTAAGTGTTGGAAAAAGTGACATTTCATGTTTTTAGCCATTTTGATCATTCCATAACTCAAAATCCATGATGAATTGGAATGAGTTGTAGTTGAAGCTTTTGTAGAGTGCCATGAGGGCTACAAATCTAGCTATGGATGGGAAAAAATGGCTTTGTGGTTCAGGAGTTATGATCCTTCAAAGTTGGTACCCTAGCCACTTTGTTCCATAACTTAGAAAATTTCTAAGTTTTTTATGGTTACCCCTTTTACAAGTTATCCCAATCACACATTAACATTATTTTAGGTTTAAAAACCAAAAATTGTGAAAAATCTCAAAAAGTCAAAGTTGACTTTTGTGCACAGTTGACTTTTTATCATATGAATTCCAAACTGTGCAATCCTCTATGAAATCAACTCCTTGACCTAAATCAAACTTGATGGATTTATTTCATAGGTGTTATAGGGTGTATTGAATCATTTCTTAGGGTTAGGGACTATGTCCTGGTCAAAAGTCAAAGCTACAGTTGACTTTTTCTGCAAAACCCTATTTGTGGTCCTGACGAAATTGAGACTTGTTGCTCAAGCTTTTTGGATCAATCCATTGTTGCAAATGGATCAATGTGGTACATTAGAGACCCTCAAATCATGTCTTGAGGTCTTGGCTCTTGTTTTGCCCCAAAAGTCAACTTAGGGGTGAATTAGGTCAAGAAACCCTAATTCTTGATTTTTTGTGAATGCATCCCCTAAGGTTAAATTGACTTGGTGATTAGGTTTATGATGTCCCTTGGAGCATCATAGGTTATGCTTTGAAGCATTGGTCATGCCCAGAGGAAAATTCCAATCTGGAGGCCCTGGCCGACCAAAACCCTAATTTGGTGACACTGGCGATCGTGAGGCTGGATTCACCTGGAATGCTGCAACATTGTGCTTGATTCTTTGATGTGGGAGTCCTTTCGATCCATTGTAGATTTTTGGGAGGTTAGACGAGGTGAAGATCATGTCATTCCTTGATTGATCCTTTGTCTAAGAGCTCTAAGAGGGCTTGAAACCCTAAGTTTGATTGTAGGGGATGCTCACCCATCTTTGGGGAGACTAATGATCCATCCATATTGTGATGAAGATTTGCAAAAAGATGGGAAATCTTAGTGGTCAAAATTTGGGGTATGACAGATGCCCCTATTTAATCTTCTTGGACACGAAGGTGTGAATGGCGAAGGTATTCGGCCATTCGGGGTGCAAGAGGATTAAATATCGGAATACCCGAAATTTTGATGCCGGTTATGAATGGTAGTTTGCCCATCCATCTTCTTTTGCTAAGCAATGATACTTAGAAAAGGTAAACTTCCCCTCGATCCTGGTTTCCTACCAGGGAACTGGTCTTAGTTTCTGAAATAAACTTCCCCTCGATCCTGGTTTCCTACCAAGGAACTGGTCTCAGTTTCTGAAATAAACTTCCCCTCGATCCTGGTTTCCTACCAAGGAACTGGTCTCAATTTCTAATATAAACTTCCCCTCGATCCTAGTTTCTTACCAAGGAACTGGTCTCAGTTTCCGAAATAAACTTCCCCTCGATCTTGGTTTCCTACCAAGGATCTGGTCTCAGTTTCTGAAATAAACTTCCCCTCGATCCTGGTATCCTACCAAGGATATGGTCTCAGTTTCTTTTGTCAATAAACTTTATTGACAAGGGACGCTGAGTGTAGCAGTTTTCCTCAAACTTCTTACCGAATTTTCCTGGAGAGATGCCATTAGATAGAAAAACTTTTGATGCCAGACTTGCTGGGGAACCCATCTGTCTGAATTGTAGAGGGGTACAAACTTCTTTGTTGGAGATGCCATTTGTTGACTCTACTAGGGAAAGCAGGTCTCTTGAGAGACTGCTGTCGCTTGGAGATATTACATCATACTTTTCTTGAGATCTTCTTGGAGAAATGCCATGTGAAGTGATCCAATTTTGAGGTGGCGATGACTTTATTAACATTGACTTTCTAGAGAGAAAAACCAGTGTGTTGCTGAGAGTCTTTAGTTGCGTGGCTTTCTCTGGGGATTTTCCTTAATCCGGGAAAGCGACGATATCATCTTCAATGGTGAAGAGTGAGATTTGTCGAATGTTTTCTCTGTTCTTTCCGTGGTTCAAGTTATCAAAGTGGTCAAGGGCTGACTTCATCCCAGAAATAAATTAGAGGAGAGATGTAGGGCAGGCGCACCGTTTCCTGACGATGAAAGAACTGACAACTCGATTGTGAAGACTTTTATTACTAGGGAATAAGACCGACTAGAGTGATAGTGATGCAATATGAATGCGAATGTAAATCAATAATGCATGGTGTATGTATGTTTATGCTGACAAAACTTACGTGACATAGAGACTAACAGATGAACATGACTGGATACTCGGCCACGGTGGGAGACGAAAAGTATCACTGGTTCACGATAGCAATTCTGCCTTGCTTAGGAGAAATAGTCCCTGCGGGGAACAACCGTTGGTCGGGCTTAGGAGGTAAGAACTCTGCCGGGGTGTCGGATGGAACAACGTTTCTGACACAGTTGATCCTTCGTTCAAGCGTACTGGCTTAGAATGAGCACTTTGATTCTGCACTTTGAAGCTCAATTACTTCTGGAGAAATGATCGATGTTCTTTTGATGTTCAACAGTCAAAAGAAATTGCCATCTTTATTTTTTAAAGCAAAAAATTTTTATCAAGTAAATTCATTTTTGTTTTATTTCAAGAATCGTTGATCACGTTAAAACGTCGTTCTATAAAGCTAAAACAAATGAGAATTGCAAACAAAAGCACAAGGGCTTAATTTTTATTGATAGGATGGAGATCAACCAAACACGTGATTCCATAGAGTATTTACAAAGTTAGGAAATGGTAATTTACAGGGAAAAGGGCTACGCTAAAACATAACGACTGCTATCCTTCTACCAACTTTGAATTCGGGACATCCTGAGCTTCTGTCGAAGATGACCTTGACTGGAGTTTTCCTGATGGATGGTATGACTGCCGCTGAAGGACTTGCCCCTGATCTGACGTAGTTACTTGCCATTATCCCTAATTTTTTCCTGGATTGTACTTTGAGATTTCCAACCCACCGGGATGATTTTTGATCATGTCTCTAATTTTTGCCTAGACCGCCCTTTCGGGTTTTCAATCCACCGAGACGTTTTTTTTAGGCGAAGTATTTCTTGACTACATCAACATTTGTGGGGTAGACAAATTCTTCTCCGTCCATGGTTGCAAGTCTCAAGGCGCCGCCTGAGAAAGCTTTCTTGACCACGTAGGGGCCGTCATAATTCGGAGTCCATTTGCCCCTAGAATCAGTGAGAAAAGATTGTATCTTTTTTAGCACAAGGTCTCCTTTCCTGAAGACGCGAGGTCGGACCATTTTGTCAAACGCCTTCTTCATTCTTTGTTGATACAGTTGACCGTGGCATAGTGCCGTTATTATCTTTTCTTCGATAAGATTCAGTTCGTCGTGTCAACTTTGACACCATTCAGCCTCTGTAAGCTTAGCTTCCATCAATACCCGGATTGATGGGATCTCTACTTCTATGGGAAGCACTGCTTCCATGCCATAAACTAGAGAGAAAGGGGTTTCCCCTGTTGAAGTGCGGACAGATGTGCGATAACCGTGAAGAGCAAAGGGTAGCATTCCGTGCCAGTCTTTGTTGGTTACAACCATCTTTCGAACAATCTTCTTGATGTTCTTGTTAGCCGCTTCTACCGCTCCATTCATCTTGGGTCGGTAGGGAGATGAGTTATGGTGTTCGATCTTGAACTCAGCACACAACTCCTTCATTATCTTATTGTTCAAGTTATATCCATTATCGGTAATGATCTGGATTGGAACACGATATCGACAGATGAGATTGTTTTTGATAAATCGGACCACTACTTGTAGGGTTACATTGGCGTATGACGCTGCTTCGACCCATTTGGTGAAGTAGTCAATGGCTACCAGGACCACCACTTCTCATGTACTTGTAGCAGTCGGATTCCATGGTCAACCACTAGTACCCTGCTCTCAGAATTTTTCTCGTCATCGTGTGTCCGTTGGCATGAGTGCCAAATGATCCTTCATGAATTTCTTTTAACAGCACATCTGCTTCTGGTCTGTCGACGCATCAAAGCAAGACCATGTCAAAGTTACTCTTATAGAGTGTATCACCGCTCAGGAAGAAACTGCCTGCTAGCCTTCTGAGGGTTTTTCTGTACTCTCTGGATGCCCCAGGTGGGTACTCTTGCTTCTGAAGGAAGCATTTGATATCGTGATACCAAGGTTTGTTGTCCATGACTGCTTCAATCGTGAAGATGTAAGCGGGCCTTTCGAGGCGCATTATGTCGATCTTAGGTAAGTCACTCCATTGACCTACACTAATCATGGAAGAGAAAGTGGCTAATGCATCAGCCATGTGATTCTCTTCACGAGGGATGTGATGAAACTCGATTCTGTTTTAAGAATGGTAACAACCTCCTCGCGTAATCTTTGTAAGGAATCAGTCCTGATTGGTAAATGTTCCAATCTCCTTTGATTTGATTGACGACCAAAGCTGAGTCGCCGTATACATCCAAGTTCTTGATCCTTAAGCCGATCGCTTCTTCGAGACCCATGATACAAGCTTCGTATTTGGCCTCGTTGTTTGTGCACTTGAACGTAAGTCGGGCGGTGAAAGGAATGTGGGTACCCTGAGGTGTTATGATGATTGCCCCAATTCCGTTTCCATAATGATTGAAAGCTCCGTCAAAAATTAGTCCCCATTTGGAACCTGGTTCTGGCCCTTCACTGGGTAGTGGTTCATCGCAATCTTTCATCTTTAGATACATAACATCTTTGTCTGGGAAGTCAAACCCGATTGATTCTTGATTCTCAATTAGTTAATGAGCCAAATAATCGGCTAAAATACTCCCCTTAACGGCTTTTTAAGCATGGTACTCTATGTCATATTCTGATAGCAACATCTGCCAACGGGTAATCCTTCCCGTGAGAGCAGGTTTTTCAAATAAATACTTGATTGGATCCATTTTAGAGATTAACCAAATAGTATGACGAATCATGTACTGGCAAAGACGTTTGGCTGCCCAAGCCAGAGCACAACAAGTTTTCTCGAGCACAGTGTACCGAGTCTCGCAGTTGGTGAATTTCTTTCTCAGATAGCAAATGGCAAACTCTTTCCTTTTGGTTTCGTCTTGTTGGCCAAGCACACAACCCGTGGAGTCTTCCAAGACTATTAGATATATGATTAGTGGTCTTCCTTCCACTGGAGGTGATAGAATCGGTGGATTCAAAAGGTATTTCTTGATACTGTCGAAGGCGGTTTGGCAGTCTTTTGTCCTAACACAATCCTGGTTCTTTTTCAGTAGTTTGAAAATCGGCGCACAGGTTACGGTCATGAGGAATATGAATCTGGATATGTAGTTCAAACGTCACAGGAATCCTCTAACTTGTTTTTCAGTTTTCGGAGAAGGCATTTCTTGAATGGCCTTGACCTTGTCAGGATCAACCTCAATTCTTTTCTGGCTGACGATGAACCCTAAAAGTTTCCCTGAACGGACACCGAAGGTGCACTTGTTGGGATTCAAGCACAGTTTGTACTTCCTCAACCGCTCGAATAGTTTTGACAGGTGGGTCACATGCTCCTCCTCTGTTTTATATTTGGCAATCATATCATCGACATATACCTCAATTTCTTTGTGTATCATGTCATGAAACAGAGTAGTCATGTCCCTTTGATAGGTTTCCCCGACGTTCTTCAAACCGAATGGCATCACCTTGTAACAAAAAGTACCCCATGGGGTAATGAACGAAGTTTTCTCCATGTCTTTCGGCGCCATTTTAATCTGGTTATAGCCCGAGAATCCATGCATGAAGGAGAAAACTTGGAACTTTGATGTACTGTTTACTAGCATGTCAATGTATGGTAAAGGAAAGTCATCCTTTGGACTAGCCTTGTTTAGATCTCTGTAATCGACACACATTCTAACTTTTCTTTCCTTTTTTTGAACGGGTATGATGTTGGCGAACCATTAGGGATACTCAGATGTAGCGAGGAAACCCGCATCAATATGATTCTGTACCTCCTCTTTGATTTTGATGGCCATGTCCGGGTGAGTCTGTCTCAACCTTTGTTTCACCGGCGGACATTCCGATCTTAACGGTAAATGATGCTCCACGATGCTGGTATCCAACCCTGGCATGTCCTGATAGGACCAAGCGAATACATCGGGAATCTCTTTGAGAAGCTTTGTCAAACTCTCTTTGGTCGTTGGACTGAGCAATACCCCAATCCTGATTTCATTTCTCTCTTTTTCTGAACCTAAGTTGACCGTTTACAACGGCTCTTTGTGAGGTTCAATGGACCTTTCCTTCTGTCTGAGTAGTCGGGAGATCCCTTCTAGAATTTCGTCGTCAACTTCTTCTTCAGCCCTAAATACCGGGAACTCAAAGTCGGGAGAAGGCATTGGATCGTATGTTTCAACGGCGTTTAAAACAAGCAATCTGCATGACGTGATGATTTGTTTTAGAAGAGATAGAGAGAATGCAAGAGTGTGTGCAGTGAATTATTTTTTGTTTACTGCTTGTTTTTTATTTTTGAGTTGTTTTTAAGGATTACCTTTTTATGAAAAACGAAAAGAGAAAACAACAATTAATGCGGAAATTACAGAACGAAATTATTTTATTAATGAACAAGTCGATTCTTGAAACTACAGCCCTATAAAACAAAACGTTGTCGCTTTGGGCAAAGCAAAGAGGGAAATTTGCAGAAAGCGAGCCCTATCAAAACATCCGTTTCACCTGGGCAGGCTGAAAGGTTAAAAGATGACAATTACTTTGACTTATGAACAATCTTCGGAACATCAACTGCGACCCATTGGCGGCGAACTCCTCGGTGAATCACAAAGTCTGGTACCTTCCTTGATTTGTCTTCAGAAATGACGCTGATTTCTAGTGGAACAGGATCATTGGAATCTGTCTCCCAGGCAGAGTTGTCGTAGGAGGATTCCTAAGTTGTATTTTGTATAGTATTTTTAATTTTAGTTGTATCTCCCTATCCAATTGGCTGGATGTCTTCGAGCCTGATACGAGAGCTTTCAGGAGCGGTGTATTTGACCATGAAGTCGAATTTTCCACTCGGTTGTCCCAAGGTGTCCCACACTTCTTTGGAACTGGAGGAGTCATCTCTCTCGATGACGTTGACCTCGGGAAAAGCATAGTTAATGAATTATAGTCCTGGAAATGTTGCGAATTCATCGTCGTGCTGAGTATTTTCAGGATAACATGGGTGTTGATCCCATGACATGGTGGGGACGCAGGTATTCTTTTCAATGATGCTCAGCTGATTTTCATTGTTCGGCTGACTTTCTTGCCCCAATTCTCCTGGGTAAGGATCCCACATTGGCAGGACATCCGTCGGGCCATGATAGCTGTGGTCGAAGTCGCATTTCATCAGAGTGTCCTCCTCTAATGAGTTTGGCAGAGCACGACATCCTTCCGGAACACAATCTCCATATATCATTTTGACATCTGACCGGGGTATATATCTCGGGCTCTGTGTAGGAAAGCAAAAGGGAGTCTGCATTTCATCCTGAGACATATAACCATCCTCGTTGAGATAGGACTTCCATTCTTCCTTCGTATCGGATGAATCATCTGTATTGATGGTATGCACTTCTTGAGTCACTGGTTGAAGGAAGCCTCCGCTGTGGAAGAAGTTTTGAATGGGATGAAGACTTTCATCGTTAGCAGCTGTCTGGGAACAGGTTGCAGAAAAACCAAGACCCTTCTTTGTTTTATTATCAGTAGGAATGACAAGCTGCCCCCATCCTATTGTATTGGCACTCTCGACTGCTTTAATAGCATCTTTGTACGAGGAAATTGAAGTTCCCCCTTCGGGTTGATCGTTCTTGTGTAGCGAAAGCGTTTGGAACTAGGTTCTGATTACCCCCTCCGGTTCTACATAAGTGGATGACGATAAGTTGCTTACGAGCAAGGCCTGTTCTCCATAGACTGTGACGAGTTGGTCATTCTGGAAGAACTTTAGCTTTTGTTGGAGGGTCGAAATGACCGCCCCAGCCTGATGTATCCAAGGTCTTCCTAATAAACAACTGTATGTTGCCCGGATGTCCATGACCTGGAAAGTGACTTGGAAAATGTGAGTACCGATAGTTATAAGGAGGTCGACTTTGCCGATAACCGTTTTTCTGGATCCGTCAAATGCTTTGACGACGACCTCGCTGGTTCTCATCGGAGGGCCTTTGAATGATAATTGCATCAAAGTGGACTTCGACATAACATTCAGGGCTGACCCCGTGTCTACCAGTACACTGGCTAAAGCATCGTCCTGGCAGTTGACTGTAATGTTGAGCGCCATGTTATGACGGCGACCTTCTTCAGGTAATTCCTCATCACTAAATCCCAAGTTATTACAGGAAGTGATGTTAGAGATAATGCTATCGAACTGTCTGATTGTTAAATCATTTTCCATAAAGGCTTGCCCCAAGACTTTCTGTAGAGCCTCCCTGTGCGCTTCTGAACTAAGTAACAGTGATAATACCGAAATCTTTGAAGGAGTCTGTAACAGTTGATCAACAATGTTGTATTCACTCCTTTGGATGAGTTTCAGCATCTCATCATTGTTTTTTGAAAGGTCGGGATCACTGGATTGACCGATTGGTGGATTGGGAACTTCTGTCTAAAGTTTCTTTTCTCTGTTAGGTTCTCCAATTCCTCTGTTGAAGATTCGACCGCTCCGTGTTACTCGACTGATGTCCGCAATATTCACGACGGAGGGTAACGGAATTTCTTTTCCATTCTCAATTGTTGTTGCACCGTATTTGTAAGGGATAGCCTTAGTTGATTCATACGGTAGTGGTCCCGGTAGATAGTTGACTATGGGAACCTTCTAATTTTTCCGAGCATCGTACGTAATTTCGATCTGTTCCTGGTTGGGAACTCTCGATTCGTCAAGTAGAGGGATGATGGCACAAACATCCCTAGCCCTCTGATGATCGGAGATTATGACAACATCCTCGATTCGATCAGCGAGGAAGTTGACTAATCCAGAACTTGACAATGGTTGAATCTCTTTGCGGGCCAACTGACTTTGAAGGGTTGCTCGCACGAGGTAGCATCCTCTATTATCCACTGAGCAAACTCCACACCGCTCATAGTTGTGTAGTGGCACCTGGCCACGTCCGCTTTGAATATAATGTAACCTTACGAGGTCTGTTTCCATCGACCGAACATCCTGACTTTGATATCTTGTAGGATTCCCGTTAGTGATACTAATTTGCTGGGTGTCTTCATCCATATAGATTGGAAGCCACCAATGGTTCAACAAGTGTTGAAGTGTTTCCTAGACAAGGGCACAACCTTGATCGTTTTTGCAACCCGTTTTACAGCTCTGATAATCATGTGATACCAGGAACCCGAGCCGGACTTGTTTAGCATGTAACTCCACCAGGCTGGTATTCATTAAGCGGATATGAAAGATTTGAATCATGTTGATTTGATAATGATTCCTATCATGGTAGTCTTGGATCCATCCCAGATCCATCTGACGCTGGAGGGCCTCTTGTACAAAAGAGCATCCCTGTTTGTTTACCGAGCAAGTCAGACAGGAATTGTACTCATGCCGTGACAGATTATGATATTGGCTTTGCCTTAAGTGCATTGCCACTAAGTTGACATTCATGGCACGGATGTCCTGGTTTTGAATGATGTTATAATTCGTATAAACCATGTTAAATCCACGAACTCGGTGCTCCTGGATCCATCTGAGATCCATCTGTTCCTGTAGAGCTGATTGCACCACAGAACATCCCTGATTGTTTTTAGAGCAGATATCACACTGGTGATAATTATGAGGTGGCACATGGCCATATCCACTCTGTCTATAATGTATCTTGACCAAGTTGGCCCTCAATAAGAGTACATCATGAATTTGATAGATGTCGTTAGATTCTCCTTCTATCAAGTTGACTGCAGCTTTCTCGTGTTGAGGCAGCGGGTTTGTGAGAACATTCGGATTCGTATATTTGAAAGATAAGACCTCGCTCCTAACAAGCTTTTGCACGTCGGATTTGAAACTGAGACAGTTTTCTATGTTATGCCCAGGTCCTCCTTGATGGTAAGGGCAAGTTTGATCCACCTTAAACCAAAAAGGCGGATTTTCTGGTACCGTAAGAGGAGCCTTGGTCTGGATGTGACCTTTGACCAGCAGTAACGGAAATAATTATGCGTACGATACGGGTATAGGATCAAATCCTGGTTGCCGCGTTGTACAACTGTTGTTGTTTGGAGGACGAGCCTGCTGAAGAGGCTGTCGTGTCCTTTGCTGATATTGCTGTTGATTAGGTTGGCTCTGAGCAACCTGAGGTTGATACGTAGAAACAGGCGCAGGGTTGATAGCAGGAGTCACAGCTGCTACTGGTTGGTGCCATCGCCTTTGCTTTTTGAGAGAGATATTCCCAATATCTTGCTTCTTTTTCTTAGGGAGAGCATTACCATATCTTTTTGTACTTCTTGATGATCCAGCATCTTTGACTAGACGTCTTTCTCGAACAGCTTCCTCGAGACGCACTCCCGTACCGACCATTTCGGTGAAGTCGCAGGGCGCACTGGCAACCATTCTGTCATAGTAAAATGAGCTCAAGGTCTTTAAGAAAATCTTTGTCATCTCTTTTTCTTCAAGAGGTGGACAAATCTGAGCGGTAATTTCTAACCATCTCTGAGCGTATTCCTTAAAGGTTTCCTTGTCCTTTTGCGACATTGATCTGAGTTGATCTCTGTCTGGTGCCATGTCCAAATTGTATTTATATTGTTGGACGAAGGCAGTGCCAAGATCTCTGAATGTGCTGATCGTAGCGCAGTTTAAACCCATGTACCATTTTAATGCGGCACCGGTTAAACTATCCTAAAAGTAGTGAATCAGTAGATCCTGATTCTCTGTCTGAGATGAGGGCAAGAGTTACCCTTGAACTTTTTCAAAATCGAGTACTTGGAATTTGTACGGGACTTTCATATTGGGGACCAAGCAAAGGTCTGCGGCGTCCTTCCCAAATAAATCCTGACCGCGAATAGCTTGCAGTTTGTTCTGCATTTCGAGGAACTACTCCTGGAATTCATCCATTCTATCGAACATACTTTCCTTTCTGCCAGAAGGTATATGTGGAATGTGTCCTTCTGGGACAGCGTGCACCACAGGGGGTGGTACCGTTACTACGACAATGAATCTTGGCATTTTTCGGAGTTTGTAACCTTCAGGAGTCCTCAATATGCCTCTGGTATCTACGCTCTCCCAAAGTTTGTAACCTTCAGGCCCAGGGGCTTCTGCTATGATTACCTGATCTTCAGTGATCGGCGGAACATATCCTTCCAGGATATAGTTAACAGGCATGCCCCAGGGACTATCTTTCGGCATTTGATACCTAGGATCATACTTCTCCACTATGGGTGTTGAGGTGATCTCCGAGATCACAGTTTTTTGTAGCTGAGCTTCTGCCATGGCTTGCATGTCGTTACGAAGCTTTCTCATATCCTCTCTCAGAGCGTCGATCTCTTCTTTCAACTCTCTGTTCTCTTCCTCGAGATCATCCATCTTTTTCTGACGATTGGCCCGAGTATTGTACGAATGAGACAGTTAGATTGCAAATATCAAACTGTGGGGAAATCCCCATTTTATTGAATTCAAAGGATTGCGGAAATGGAAATACAGTAAATTACAAGGTGCGGAACAAAAACCTAAGCTAATGGGTCCTGAGTCCACTTTGAGGTGAACTCGGGTGCTGATTTTGGTACTTTCCTTTTCTTGGACCGGGCTCTTGGGCCGTTGTCGGGTTGTCATTCCTTTGACAAGTGAAAGGAGCGAGCAAATTCCTTTGGTCATCCTGATTTTCTACAGTATGCTACTCCAAAATCTTAATCAGAGCATCCTTATCCTTCAGTAGTTGTTGTATTTTGGTACACTCCACATTGAGAATGCGGTACTTGTTCTTCCAAGACCTCCTCTCCTGTTAAACTTTGTTGAGAGTAACCTGAAGTTTTTCCGCTTCAGCCATGAAGTACATGACAGATTCCCTTGGCGGAAGAACTCCGTGACGAGGATATGGAATCTTTAGCTTGAGAGCTCTAGTTTGTACCCAGTGAAGATAAGGCTCCACCGAGACACAGTCCGGTTTTCCTAGAGACTCCCGTCCTTTCTTATGAACATGTTTCCAAGCGTGCACTATTTCCATTTTTAGTGCCCTGTCATTTTCTCCTTCCTTGAAGAAAAGACCTTCCAGATGAGCATTACGCGGACATGCCTCATCGGGTATCCAAATTGACGACGAACTAACACCGGATGATAGTTGATTCCTCCCTTAGTTCCTATGAGTGGTACGTTGGGGAAGTTTCCACAACGGTGAATGATCCTGATCCCGTCATAAATCCCATTGCACCAATCTATGTCAGAGTTGGTAAGGGACATGATTTTCTACGACCAACGTAAGGCACTCTTATGATCCCAAAAAGCGGCAGACTTAGGCAAATGGGAAATAAACCACTTATATAGCAGGGGTACACAGCACGTGATCACCCCTCCGCTGTACAAATTCCCTAAGTGTACAGAATGATACGCATCTGCGAGCAACGTTGGTACAGGATTTCCAATGAGAAAAACCTTAATGGCATTGATATCTACAAAGTTATCGATGTTGGGAAACAAAAATAACCCGTAGGTGAGCAAAACAAATATGCTCTCAAAAGCGGCCACGTTCCCTCTACTAACAAAGTATAGAGCCTTCTTTACCAGAAACTTGGCTGGTAAACCCGGGATTCCTCCTTTGGTGGTTATGTGAGTCTTGACTTCTGACTCATCCAAATAGATTGCTCTTGTAATGGTCTGATCCTTTGGAATTTCTTCCAGTCCAGAAAAGGGAGCTCGATCAGTAATGGGTAGATCAATCAGATGGGAATACTCCTCCAGCGTTGGTGCGAGCTGGTAATCCGGGAATATGAAATAATGATAGACCGGATCGTAAAACTGAATGAGTGCCTCCATGATTCTTTCAATTAAATGGACCCTTAACAGAGGTAGCAGACCTCCGTACTTGGCTTTTAAAGCATCAGGCTTAGTGATCATCCTTGCTAATCCTCTCAAATCCTCTAGTTTTGGAACCTTGAAGGTATACTTGTGAGTTTTCCGTCTACCGAAATCCATGAGCGCAATCATTTTTCTGACATTTGCAATCATTGTCTTAGTTTAATTTGAAAAAAAGAGAGACTAGAAGAGAAATTTTTTTCTTTGCTTAATGTTTTTTAAAATGAATGCATGAATGCAGCACACAAAAACATAGAAAAAACATGGGGTTAAAGGGTCGGTGTCATGGAGTCAAGGATCTATCCATCCCAAAGGTTTATACTAGTGATTTTTGTACCTGTCTCTCAAAATCATTGATTCTTGTCGAGAAAACATCAGCGGGCCGGGAACCGTGCTAGGTGATGTATTTTGAAGAATCTCAGAAGAGGGTAGTATCGCGTGACAACTATTTCTGATAGCTTCCGCACTACTAAAAGAGGTTTTTCCTAGGTGTATACTCAATCTTTCCACATGCGGCATAACACGCATTCCCATTAGAGGAAAAATAAACACAGATATCAATTAGGAAAAGTAGTATATATATTTGTCCTAGTGTCCTATACTTTTAAGAGCTATGAATCCTATGTTCCTGACAGAAAATGGCTCCCCGGCCGAGTCGCCATTCTATGGTACCTTCCTAACTTAAAGGTTTTGACCTAAGATCCTAGTGAGGGCCGATCCTAGCAATAATGACATTCCTCTATGGAATCGTCATGAAAATAACTTGTCCAAGGTTTTCACCTTAAATTGTAAGAAAGAAAGTTTTGGCAACACGGTGGGCGCCACTTTTCTGTAGAGAGCGATTTTGGACGTGGTTCTTAAGCATTGTCGCTCTTGGGGACTACAGGTCGATTCATTTTTTATCCTATTGAAGCTGATGAAGGAAGGGAAATAGATGTCTCCAACTAACCCTGCTTGCATACTGAGTTTAAACAGCGGTCTATTAGGTTACGGATGCTATATGGAAGTGGGGGCTCTTTCTGCTTATTTTGTTAAGACTGAAATGACGGGACTATGCTATTGGCAGGATGTTAGGACTGATGCTTTTCGATTGATGTATGAAGGTACGGGATTTTGGGTTTTTGATTAGTGTGCTCGCTAAGATTTTTCTTTCAAACTTATGCCTACGTATTCCCGTTTACCGAAACATGGAAATCAGAGCGATTATAGTTCCTCCTATTCTATGGGAGGAAATGGTGTTTTGGTGTCTTGTTCAAATCCCTAGACGTGAAGCTAAAAGGTTTATATCTTGTTCAAAGCCTAAGATGTGAAGATGAAGGGTCTATTTGTATCTTGTTCAAAGCCCAAGATGTGAAGCTAAAGGGTTTTGACTTTAGAGAGAATTTGTCATCTCTAAAGGGGGGATTTTTGGTCGGTTTGTCACAACTGTTGGGTGATTGGTTATAAAGGAGAATTACTTTTACTGGAATATAAGGGTTTTTAACCTGAAGGAGAAGACTTTAACTCAGTGTAGAGCAACGCCATCTTTCCTTAGGAATTTCTCATGCTAAAAGAGGGACAGTAGCGTGGATGTAAATAATCTAGAGGCTTGCCGCTTACAGCAATAAGATGGGGGAAGGAGTTTTTGATGTTTGTATACTGTGAGCAAGGCACAAATTTTGATGCTAAAAGGTTGATTGGCTCAACCGGGGTTTTCCTAAGGGGATGCTATTGACCCAACAAGAGGGTGTTTTTATGTGTCTCGTATGAAGCTCGAGAGAAAGGCTAAAAGGGTTGACTCAATAAGAGATTGCCTTTGTATGTGTCTTGTACGAATCCCAAGAGGGAAGCTAAAGGTTGTTTGACTCAACAATAGAGTCTTTTATACTCAACAAGAGAGTGTTTTTGTATCTCGTACGAAGCCTGAGATGGAGGTTGAAAAGTTGGTTGACTCAACAAGAGAGTCTTTTATACTCAACAAGAGAGTGTTTTGTATCTCGTACGAGGCCCAAGATAGAGGCTAAAAGGGGATTGACTCAACAAGAGAGTGTTTTGTATCTCGTACGAAGCCCGAGATGGAGGCTAAAATGGTTGACTCAACAAGAGAGTCTTTTATACTCAACAAGAAAGTGTGAAAAGGTTAGCTCCGCTGGGGAGGATCATTGTACAAAGCCCAAGAGGAGGCTAGGGTGACTGTTTCAGTTGAGTGATCGGTCCAGCATGTTGGTTAAAAGAGAAATGGGGATTATTTCATGTTCTCTAAGGAAACAGGGAATTTCATGTTCTCTAGGGAAACAGGGAATCCAAAGGAGCTTTAGACTGTCCGAGTCTACAGGTTTTATCTTTTTTACTATGCTTAAGTAACAGTAGTAGTGAGATCTAGACTCTTTGAAAGACTGTTCTATTAAGCTGACTAATTTCTATTCCTATACCTCTAAGAGGTCGTCGGGACAATTTGTACGAAGCCCAAGAGGAGGCGAGAAAAACTTTTAAGAAGTCGAGGGACAACTTGTACTAAGCCCAAGAGAAGGCTATCTTCCCGGAGAAAGAATCATTATACAAAGCCTAAGAGGAGGCTGTGAAAACTTCTAAGAAGTCGACGGGTCCTTGTACAACGCCCAAGAGGAGGCGGGGATGCTTTTAAGAAGATTGTGGGTCCCCAAATCCCGAGAATTTCAAGACAGGCTATTCACAGAGAATAAATCAAGCCAGGAAAGTCCGAGAATTTGGAAGAAACTCAAGAGATGCCATTCACAGAGAAAAGATCATCTTTGGGGAGTCAGAGTTTCTTTGACAATTTCTAAAGAGGACAGCCGAAAAGAAGACTGTACCTGGTGTTCCTATAGGGGATCTGAAATTCTGGTAAGAAAGATCCCAGATGTCCTACAGGATGTCGCGACATCTGGTCTGTTACAGAAAACATGGCAAGGTATAAACAATAACAGTACCAAAAAGCATAAACCACATACAGAATTTGTTTACCCAGTTCGGTCTAACAACCTACATCTGGGGGCATACCAAGCCAGGAAGGAAGTCCACTCTTAGCAGTATCAAATTACAGACTCAACAATCCCAGTTGACAATCTCCTAACTTAATAACTACCCAATGACCCTTCTACCTAACTTCTCCCTAGGTAAGAGACTCCATCTCACTTCCAATCATCACAATGATGTCTAGCAGTCAACACCTCAGCCACTGCATCAACAACTTGATTTCCAACAACTCTTCAATCACAGAAAAATAGAAGACACACTTCAATAACAATACCTAGACATGACACACATGACTAAGAACAATACACAGAGTTTCTTAACAGCTTCCTCCAAGAACAAAACTCACTCTTGCTTAAAAGCTTCGAGGAGTACAGTGACCATCTCACAATCCGAGTGGTTGACATATACCAATTCTCCTAGAGAGTGGTTCACAAGAACGAAACCCTAATAACTTTACATCTTGGAATCGTCACCAAATTAGGTTACAAACACTCCTATTTATAACCTACATCCCAACTGGATTTGGGCTTCAAAACTCAGCTGAGAGACTGCACACAATTCTGCAAAATAAACTCCAAGAAAATAGGTCTTCAATCTAAAGTTTCCTAATATGTCTCCATATTTAGAAGGTAGTGAAAATCTGAAAGCCAACACAAAACTCAGCTCAGATTACTTTGGATGCCACATAGGATAACTAAATATTCACATAATATTCAGTAACAAATAACAACTAACAGAATCTTCCTTTTAAACCAATAACACACGTGATGTCCTATGATCCAGGATGGGACATCTTTATCCGACATGTTGAATGCAGAATATTAGAACATCTTGTTTCAACATCTTGCTGCTAGAATAGTTTTAGCAAAATAAATGCCAACCACAAAATCAAAGAAATAACAATCTCCCCCTTTGGCTTATTTTGGCTAAAACTACACACCAAACAATCTTGCAAAGATAACACAAGCAAAACAACAATATTAGAGACAGCAGCGAAAAACACACCATAACACCAACACAAAACACAGAAGAGCAACAAAAATTCACACCCAAAAAACTCCCCCTCAACTGCAGCAACACAACAACATTCTCCCTCTCAACTGCAGCACCAGCATAACCACACCACAAGCACACTACTCCCCCTTTTTAGCCATAAATATGACAAAGGCAAGTAGAACAGTTAGTAATTTTGAGTAATGGTCAAGTCATAAACCAGAATAAACAGCATCAGAAAATAGATGCACACAACATCGCATGACCAAATGTCATGCACAAACTTCAGCATCTTTCCCTTCATAAACACCTGCACAAGCTGCACTACCAGAATTATCAATAACAATCTCCCCCTTAACATCACAAGTCCAGCTGCACAAAATTGTAACACTCTCACCCTATCAAGAATAACATGTGCTTCTCTGTTCCTTGATGAATGGAAAACATAAGACGCATCTTCATGTCTTCAAGAGCTCACTCTTTGTTCAACTCATAAGTTGAACACAATCATCCCTTATACCAATACTCACATGATCCCAATCTGATCAACTTTTCTCTATCTTAGACAACCAGTACTCCTTTGCAAGAAGAACACCTTAAATGAATGGAGAACATGAGACTTATCTTCATGTCTTCAAGAGCGCACCCTCTGTTCAACACACCTGCTGAACACATTCACCTACTGCTTGACCCTCACAACAGTACATAAGTCAGGTAGAAGCTTGTGATCTCAGGAGACAAAAACCATAACATTCTGAACAGAATGTCTGTCAACAGATGTTAAGACATCACTCTTGACATCATGAACAGAATCCAGCTGCACTAAGAAAAACACCACATTTCAAAACAGAATCTCCAAGCTTCCCCCCAAACAACACAGAGCATCACATCATCAAAGAACATCTACTTCAGAATGCTACAAAATTGCATGATACCAACCACCATAGCACACAGAGTACTACACTACAACACTCTCTACTCTCTACTCTCTACGCTCCCTTTTTGGAAACAAAGCAACTATGCGATAAGGACAATCAACCAGTAGCAGAACACATACAACTTTGATTTAATACATTGACAACCCAGAACTAAACCAGTCACACAATGTCTTGACATCTTGTCTGACATTACACCCTCGCCACAAACAATCTTGATAAACAACTGTACTACTGCAGCAACAAATCCAAAACAGAAGTCTAACTCCCCCTATCTAAGATACCCAGTGCTCTAGATGAAGATTAACATTTGAGCACTGGATCTTCACACAATTGCTGAACACATTCCCATACTGTACTATTACTCCTAGAGAACACTGACACTGCTCACAAACTCCACAAATTCTCAGCTTACTTACAAGCTTTACTAAGATCTAATCACTTCAAGAGAAAGAACAGCTCTTTAACAAACCTTCCTGACCGGATCACCTCATCTGAAAAAGACGCTTGAGCATCCAACTCCACATGCAAAGTCTCAATCATATTCCAAATATAACCATCAATAATCATGATGTTACAACATCATTTGGGACATCAACTTCACATCACCATTCAAAGGACTCATTGCGCATAGAAGTCCTTCAAGAAGCTCCCAATAAAACACAGCCAGAGCAGCTTATTCAAGTTAACCTGAACACCATAGAGAGAAATAAACTTGCACACCCTCTCTGAAGCAAAGAGTTTAGACTGCAGAATTGCATACTCACATCAGACAAATACTTAGCTCCCGTCAAAGTATCTATCATTAGTCAGATAAGACTACCTTCTCTCACCAGGTAGGACAATTGGTCTGACATTCTTCTTTCATCATGGCCACCATTCAAAACCAGATCATGCACACATGCAGGAACCTGCATATTCTACATCTCAAGAATCTTATTTTCAAACTTCTCATGCAGATACCAGGGAACCATGATCCTTTGGTCCCAAATACACCAACTCCTCCAAATATGAAATGCTCATCCTGGATGGTTTGGATGACACCCCAACAATGAAGACACCAGCCAACCAGTTAGGTTAATATATCTCCTCTGTGCATAGCCCTTTGAGTTTCTCTTCCACTAGAACAAGAGTTCCATGCTCTCATCGACTTGACAGTGATATCATGTTTGAGTAGACAACCTCCATTCTATTGATTTTGTAGTAATTCCAACCAATCTCACACATTGATGAAAATCTAACAGTGCTTCTCCAAAGTCTTCAAACCTGCCACTGTCTGAATCTTCAGAAGGAATAGTTAGGAACTACACCTCATAGTTGTACCAAGGATGCCACCTTTCCTTGAGTAAAGCAGTCTTCACAAAGTTCAGATAATGTCACCTATCTTAACTCTATGATGAGCATTCTGGACTGCACCTAAACCAATCCAAGTAGTCATAAGTCTTTCATCTCCATCTTCATCATCAACAATATCCAGACCAGCTTCTTGCCAGGAAACTTTCCAGAAATACTCAACTCCTGTCACACAAGACTGAAGCAAATTCTCAGGCCAACTCCCAAGAAGTAACAATTGATGCTAAAGCTTATGCAGTACCCCTCCCATGATTCTGCACAAACTCTGATGATGAAATGTTCCAAAGATCGTGTTGACCATCACCAATCTTGAGTCACAAGGATAATCAATCAAATATTTGTGAACTCCACAAATAAAAATTGATCTTAAATCCTTGTATAAAAACCCTACCAGATACCAGCACCAAGTAAACACCACCAAAGTAGCCTATTCGAGCCCGTTTCTTCTTTTGCATAGGGTTGAGATATCAAGGATGCTACACTTGGCTCAAGTAAGTAAGACCTTTTCTGAACAGATCCTATTTCCCTCAGCAAATTTGAAACCTCCTTCCAAATTGAATTCATCCTTAGATATACTAGAACTACATGGACACCATAACCAGGAAGAATCTCCTAACTAGGTCACCACAAATATGCTTAAGAGATAACTTATCAAGATCTTCACTCCCGCATGAAATATTTGACAGTGATACTCTTTTGCATTGGCTCCACCCTCTTCATTCACCATCAAGAAAATTGAGAAAGAAGGAATCAATGTTCTGGACAAATTGGTCTTCACTACCTTTATGAGTGGAGTTGAGATAACCATCAAGTATCTTTGGCATCTCTAACCAAACAGTTGAAGCTGTCTTGCATAAACTGCAGCATCATAGAATAACCTGCTTAGGAGGCCAAACCCTAACGTCTTTCCAAGAAAATACATTCCTAAAGTCTCACCACTAGAGACACAAGAAACAACCAGGGTTACATCAGATACCATGCAGCGGAACTCACAACAACTCCTTAACAACCTTCAAGCACGACTCAATAATCCTTGCACATCATCACCATAATCCAAGTGCCAACAAAATAGGTTTGAAAATAAATCAAACTACACAGCAGCTCACCACCAAAGCTACAAGCCTGATAACAATATATAGGTCCAATACACACCCAGCCATGCACAATCCATCCTCCACTTCTAGGGACCATTCAAACAACAAAATGAACTTCTCCAAGTTCAAACAACTTTTCAGAAGGTACCACCTACCTTGCCCATGACCAGAAAGTATCTTCCCTAGGATCTCACCCAGAAACAGAACAGGATGCCTGCTCTGATACCAATTGAAATTCTGGTAAGACAGATTCCAGATGTCCTACAGGATGTCACGACATCTGGTCTGTTACAGAAAACATGGCAAGGTATAAATAATAACAGTACCAAAAAGCATAAACCACACACAGAATTTGTTCACCCAATTCGGTCTAACAACCTACATCTGGGGGCATACCAAACCAGGAAGGAAGTCCACTCTTAGCAGTATCAAATTACAGACTCAACAATCCCAGTTGACAATCTCCAAACTTAATAACTACCCAATGACCTTTCTACCTAAGTTATCCCTAGGTAAGACACTCCATCTCACTTCCAATAATCGCAATGATGTCTAACAGTCAACACTTCAGCCACTGCATCAACAGCTTGATTTCCAACAGCTCTTCAATCACTGAAAAATAGAAGACACACTTCAATAACAATACCTAGACATGACACACATGACTAAGAATAATACACAGAGTTGCTTAACAGCTTCCTCCAAGAACAACACTCACTCTTGCTTAAAAGCTTCGAGGAGTACAGTGACCATCTCACAATCCGAGTGGTTCACACATACCAACTCTCCTAGAGAGTGGTTCACAAGAACGAAACCCTAATAATTTTACATCTTGGAATCGTCACCAAATCAGGTTACAAACACTCCTATTTATAACCTACATCCCAACTGGATTTGGGCTTCAAAACTCAGCTGAGAGACTGCACACAATTCTGCAAAATAAACTCCAAGAAAATAGGTCTTCAATCTAAATTTTCCTAATATGTCTCCATATTTAGAAGGTAGTGAAAATCCGAAAACCAACACAAAACTCAACTCAGATTACTTTGGATGCCACATAGGATAACTAAATATTCACATAATATTCAGTAACAAATAATAACTAACAGAATCTACCTTTTAAACCAATAACAGACGCGATGTCCTATGATCCAGGATGGGACATCTTTATCCGACATGTTGAATGCAGAATATTAGAACATCTTGTTTCAACATCTTGTTGCTAGAATAGTTTTAGCAAAATAAATGTCAACCACAAAATCAAAGAAATAACAGGATCTAGTCTTGTCTATTTCTAAGAGAGATCGGGGCTTTACCTAGTACTAGACGTAGTTGTCGGGGAAAACTCTAAATAGCTATACTAGTATTACACAGTATATAAAGTATGTGAAAGAAGAGTTACAGTGAGCAGCCCCACAGTACAGTTATATACATATGAAAACGGTCAATGAAAGCGGGTAAACACTTACTCGGTTGTAGAGCTTCCATGTTGTATTATTAGTTGTTCAACAAAGAAATTGAAAATAACAGTATGTTACAAAATCAAAGGAGAAAGTGCCTTTTGAAAATTGGGGCTTACAGCTCAAGGAGAGGCCCAAGGTTTAATCAGTGATCGTACTGTCGTTTTATACAGGGACTTATACAAGTGACTGAGGCCTAAGAAAGGTTTTCTGTACAAAGGGGATGGGTCTTACACTCTCTCAAGAGGCCCAAAAATGGTTGAAAGTAAACAAAGATGGGTCTTATAGCTCAACGTGAGGCCCAGATGATTTTAAAAGGGGCGACGATCGCGCTGAAGTTTCTTTTAACGCAGAGGGACTTATACAATATCTGAGGCCCAAAAATAGTTTGGGTTGAAAGGGGGTTGGATCTTACACTCTATTAGAGGCCCAAAATGATTTTGAATGGGTCTTATAGCTCGAAGAGAGGCCCAAATGGTTTGTTTCATACGGGCGATAATCGCGGCGAACTTTTGAAATACAACGGGAATTATACAATAAGTGAGGCCCAAGAAAGGTTTTTATTTACATAGGATTGACTCTTACACTCTATTAGAGGCCCAAAAATGATATGAAAATGATTGATGAGGTTTGAAATCAAAGAAAACCCTAATTTTTCCCTTTAAAAGTAAATATTTAAAGAAAATAAAAAAAAAAAACCAAATGAGTTTGAATAAACCACTTGTGATTTTTGTTTAAGGCTTAAAAAATGAGGGATTAATCACAAGATGAATTAAAACTCATTTGGTTTTGACTTTCATGGTAAATATTAACTTTTAAAATGTTAAAAAACAATTAAAAATGAATTTATTCACAAAAATACTAATTATATTAAATAAATAATATAAATCTATTTTTTTGTGGAATAAAATATTTTAACATTTTTGTGATTTTTTGCAAAAAGAACCGATCAAAAATAATTAAAATTGAAAGAGTTATTAATTTTCCAATTAATTAACAAAACATGAAAATATGAAAAAAAATAGCAAAATGTGAAAAAAAACACAAAATGGAATGGGTGGGGTTTGAACCCACGACCTCAAGGTTATAGGGCGCGCGCCTTACCACTGGGGTGGTGATACATCCGTTGATTAAAACAAACCAACAAATATACAAGGCTTGCCTTGTTTTCTAGGCCTGGCTAAGGCAAGGCAAGGCAAGTTTTGGCAAGAAACCGGAAGGTCCATAACTTTCTCATTTCTCCATGGTTGGGGACAAAATTAAATGCATCTGGCCTAGAATTTCACAAGGAATCCAATGGTGGTGGTATTTTTTCCAGATCATTCTCCCTCCTCAAAATCCGATAGTGGTTTTGAAATAGGCCTATAATTGCATTTTCTATGCTACACTTTGGTACAGGCTTGAATTAAATGATGAATTGGTTCAAACAAAACATATATAACATGTATAAGATGTGCATAATTAGTGGACCTCAAAGAAATGCATATTTTGGGAAGTTCAAGTCATGATGCTCACCTCTTTTTGAGCTTTTGGAGTTTTCTGTGCAATCTGCCAAGCCACTTGTTCCAGAAATGATTTGATGCTTTGGACACTCTCAAATGATCCCTTAGAAGCTTTTAGGATGAGTGGAATCAGCTGGAACCTGCAAAAACACAAACTGGCCCTTTTTTGCAAAAGGGGTTAAAATGGCCAAAATAACAACTTCCTTAAATGGTGTTCCAGATGGGGGGAACCTTTTGCGACATTTTAGGGATGATATTTGGAGTGTGTTTGAGGTTTTATCTAGTTTGGAAAGTGACTGAATCAAGGCATGGCTTGAAAAATGCACAGAAGTACTATTTTGAGGTTTTGAGAGGTGACTTTGTGATTTAAGGATTACAGGTCACTTGTGTGAGTTTGGACAAATTAGATATGACATATTGGATGTGTTTGGATCATGAGCTGTGATGGAAATGAGCTGTGATGGACATATTGGATGTATTTGAGGAAAGCATCTGTTTGATGGCTTTGGTGTACTCAAACTGAGCATAAATGAGCTCTATTTATAGTAGAGCAAGTTTGTTTTGGGATCAATAGTGAATGGCAACCACAGCAGAGGTTTGGCCAATGTTGATCAATGGGAAGCCAAGTCTCCTCTAGCCATTGACTAGAGGTTAAAGCACAGGTCTTTGGTTCCCTAGTTGTTGGATCATTCTTGACTGAATTCAGTTGCAAATGTGTCAGTCCATGCCACCTCTAAGCATCCATTAAATGCTCCAATCCAAAATTGGAGTCTTGTCCCTCTTTTAGGAATGTATAGGTTTGGCATGCCACTTCTTGTTCCAAAGACTTTAGAGGCTTGGATCAGTGTTTGTTCCCTTTAGATTTGATCCTCAGATGTGTCCAAAGTGATGACAAGGCTTGGAATTATCTGATTTTGCCAAATCGAGCAAAAGTGCAAACTTCTGCCTAGCCTTGGCAGTTTTCACCAAGGCATATTGCCATTGTCATATCTCATGACTCAAGTTGAGTTTGGTGATGTTCTTGGCCATTTTGGAAAGCCTTTATATGATACAACAACTGTTTGATCATAATTGGTTTTGATACTTTTTGGATCCAAGTGAAAAATGCCCCTACATTTGAAAAAAGTAAGGCAGATTCTGACTTAGTGAAAATTTCACTAAGTGTTGGAAAAAGTGACATTTCATGTTTTCAGCCATTTTGATCATTCCATAACTCAAAATCCAAGATGAATTGGAATGAGGTGTAGTTGAAGCTTTTGTAGAGGGCCATGAAGGCTACAAATCCAGCTTTGGATGGGAAAAAATGACCTTGTGGTTTAGGAGTTATGATCCTTTAAAGTTGGTACCTTAGCCACTTTGTTCCACAACATAGAAAATTTTTAAGTTTTTTATGGTTACCCCTTTTACAAGTTATCCCACTTTTCTTGATTTTTATGGATGAATGATGATTCCAATCACACATTAACATTATTTTAGGGTTAAAAACCAAAAATTGTGAAAAATATCAAAAAGTCAAAGTTGACTTTTGTGCACAGTTGACTTTTTATCAGATGAATTCCAAACTGTGCAATCCTCTATGAAATCAAGTACTTGACCTAAATCAAACTTGATGGATTGATTTCATAGGTGTTATAGGGTGTATTGAATAATGTCCTAGGGTTAGGAGTATGTCCTGGTCAAAAGTCAAAGCTACAGTTGACTTTTTCCGCAAAACCCTAATTGTGGTCCTGATGAAATTGAAACTTGTTGCTCAAGCTTCTTGGATCAATCCATTGTTGCAAATGGATCAATGTGGTGCATTGGAGACCCTCAAATCATGTCTTAATTTGCCCCAAAAGTCAACTTAGGGGTGAATTAGGTCAAGAAACCCTAATTCCTGATTTTTTGTGAATGCATCCCCTGAGGTTAAATTGACTTGGTGATAGGGTTTATGATGTCCCTTGGAGCATCATAGGTTATGCTTTGAAGCATTGGCTCATGCCCAGAGGAAAATTCCCATCTGGAGGCCTTGGCCGACCAAAACCCTAATTTGGTGACACTGGCGATCGTGAGGCTTGATTCACCTGGAATGCTGCAACATTGTGCTTGATTCTTTGATGTGGGAGTCCTTTTGATCCATTGTAGATGTTTGGGAGGTTAGACAAGTTGAAGATCATGTCATTCCTTGATTGATCCTAAGTTTGATTGTAGGGGATGCTTACCCATCTTTGGGGAGACTAATGATCCATCCATATTGTGATGATGATTTGCACAATGATGGGAAATCTTAGTGGTCAAAATTTGGGGTATGACAATACCAAATAAGTTTGAATAAACCATTTGTGATTTTTGTTTAAGGTTTGAAAAATGAGGGATTAATCACAAGATGAATTAAAACTCACTTGGTTTTGATTTTCCAAAGTAAATATTCACTTTTAAATGTTTAAAAACAATTAAGAAAGGAATTTATTCACAAAAATTTATATGCATCTGGCCTAGAATTTCACAAGGAATCCAATGGTGGTGGTATTTTTTTCAAATCATGCTCCCTCCTCAAAATCCGAAAGTGGTTTTGAAATAGGCCATATTTTGCATTTTCTGTGCTATATCTTGGTACAGGTATGAATTACATTATAAATTAATGCAAACACAACATATATAACATGTATAAGATGTGCATGATCAGTGGACCTTAAAGCAATGCATGATTCAAGGAGTTCAAGTTGTGATGCTTACCTCTTTTTTTGGAGTTTTTGTGCAATCTGCCAAGCCACTTGTTCCAGAAATGATTTGATGCTTTGGACACCCTCAAATGATCTCTTAGAAGCTTTTATAATGGTTGGAATCAGCTGGAAACCTCAAGAACAAGTTTGAGCTCTTTCTTGCAAAAGGGGCAAAAATGGCCAAAATAGCAACTCTCTCAAATGGTGTTCCAGATGTGTGGAACCATTTGGGCAGTTCAAGGATGATATTTGGAGTGTGTTTGAAGTTTTATCTGGTTTGGAAAGTGACTGAATCAAGACATGGCTTGAAAAATGCACAAAAGTATTATTTTGAGGTTTTGAGAGTTGACTTTGTGATTTTGGTGTTACAGGTCACTTGTGAGAGTTTTGGACAGCTTAAATATGATATATTGGATGTGTTTGGATCATGAGCTGTGATGGAAATACTCTCTAACTCAAAAACTCAGAGTTACCTTGCTAAAGAAGGTATTTTTTCCTAGAGAAAGAGATTTTGAGGAAAGCAAGTGTTATAGTGCTTTGGTGTACTCAAACTGAGCACAAATGAGCTCTAGTTATAGTAGAACAAGTTTGTTTTGGGATCAATAGTGAATGGCAACTGCAGCAGAGGTTTGGCCAATGTTGATCAATGAGAATCCAAGTCTTCTCTAGCCATTGACTAGAGGTTAGGGCACAGAGCTGTGGTTCCCTAGTTGTTGGATCAATCTTGACTGAATTCAGTTGTAAATATGTCAGTTCATGCCACCTTGGTGCTCCCATTGAATGCTCTAATCCAAAATTGGAGTCTTGTCCCTCTTTTAGGGATTTCTAGGTTTGGCATGCTACTTCTTGTTCCAAAGACTTTGGAGGCTTGGATCAGTGTTTGTTCAGTTTAGATTTGATCCTCAAATGTGTCCAAAGTGATGACAAGGCTTGGAATTATCTGATTTTGCCAAATCGAGCAAAAGTGCAAAATTCTGCCTAGCCTTGGCAGTTTTCAGCAAGGCACATTGCCATTGTCATATCTCATGGCTCAAGTGGAATTTGATGGAGTTCTTGGCCATTTTGGAAAGCCCTCATATGATACAACAACTGTTTGATCATAGTTGGTTTTGATACCTTTTGGATCCAAGTGAAAAATGCCCCTACATTTGGAAAAAAGTGAAGGCAGATTCTGACTTAGTGAAAATTTCACTAAGTGTTGGAAAAAAGTGACATTTTCACTTTTCTTGATTTTAATCATTCCATAACTTGAAATCCATGGGGAAATGGAACGAGTGGTAGGAGTTATGATCCTCCAAAGTTGGTACCCTAGCCACTTTGTTTCATAACTTAGAAAATTTCTAAGGTTTTTATGGTTACCCCTTTTACAAGTTATCCCACTTTTCTTGATTTTTCTTGATGAATGATGATTCCAACCACACATTAACATCATTTTACTGTTAAAAAACCAAAATTGTGAAAAATCTCAAAAAGTCAAAGTTTGACTTTTGTGCACAGTTGACTTTTGTCAGATGAATTCCAAACTTTGCGATCCTTTATGAAATCATGTCCTAGACCTAAATCAAACTTGATGGACATGTTCCATAGGTGTTATAGGGTGTATTTAATCATGTCCAAAGGTTTGGGAGCATGTCCTGGTCAAAAGTCAAAGCTATAGTTGACTTTTCCCGCGAAACCCTAACTGTGGTTCAGATGAGATTGAAACTTGTGAATCAAGCTTATTGGATCAATCCTTTGTTGAAAATGGATCAATGTAGTGTGTTAGGGACCCTCAAATCCTCTCTTGAGGTCTTGGCTCATGATTTGTCCCAAAAGTCAACTTAGGGATGAATTTGGTCAAGAAACCCTAATTCCTGTTTTTTTATGAATGTATCCCTTGAGGCTAAATTGACTTGATGCTTGGGTTTATGATGTCCCTTGGGGCATCATAGGTTATGCTTTAAAGCATTGGATCATGCCTAGAGGAAAATTTCCATCTGGAGACCCTGGCCGACCAAAACCCTAATTTGGTGACACTGGCGATCTTAAGGCTTAATCCACTTGGAATGCTACAGCCTTGTGCTTGATTCTTGTTGTGGGAGTCCTCTTGATCCATTGTAGGTAATTGAGAGGTTTAGACAAGTTGAAGATCGTTTCATTCCTTGATTGATCCATTGCCTAAGGCTGTGAGAGGGGTTGAAACCCTAAGTTTGATTGTAGTGGATGCTCACCCAACTTTAGGGAAACTAATGAGGTATGATAGCTCATACATATTGTGATGATGATTTGCACAATGATGGGAATCTTAGTGGTCAAAATTTGGGGTATGACAGATGCCCCTATTTAATCTTCTTGGACACGAAGGTGTGAATGACGAAGGTATTCGGGCATTCGGGGTGCAAGAGGATTAAATATCGAAATACCTGAAATTTTGATGGCGGTTATGAATGGCAGTTAGCCCATCCATCTTCTTTGGCTATGTAATGATGCTTAGAAAAGGTAAAACTTCCCCTCGATCTTGGTTTCCTACCGAGGAACTGGTCTCAGTTTCCTTTTGAAATAAACTTCCCCTCGTTCTTGGTTTCCTACCAAAGAACTGGTCTCAGTTTCTGATATGAACTTCCCCTCGATCCTGGTTTCCTACCAAGGATCTGGTCTTAGTTTCCTTTGAAATAAACTTCCCCTCAATCCTGGTTTCCTACCAAGGAACTGGTATAAGTTTCTGATATAAACTTCCCCTCGTTCTTGATTTCCTACCAAAGAACTGGTCTCAGTTTCTTTTGTCAATAAACTTTATTGACAAGGGACGCTATTTGTAGCGGTTCTCCTCAAACTTCTCGCCGAATTTTCCTGGGGAGATGCCATTTGATGAGTCTACTGGGGATATTACACCATACTTTTCTCGAGATCTTCCCGGAGAAATTCCATATGATCTGATCCACTTTGAGGTGCCGATGACTTTGTTGACATTGACTTTCTGGAGGGAAGAACAAATGTGCTGCCGAAAGTCTTTAGTTGAGAGGTTTCTCTAGGGAGTTTCTTTAATCCAGGAAAGCGAAGATATCATCTTCAATAGCGAAGAGTGTCATCGGCTGAGGGTTTTCCTGCCTTTCAGAGGTTTAAGTTATCAAAGTGGTCGAAGACCGACTCTAATCCTGAAATAAACTTGGAGAGAGATTACTTAGATGATTCACTTCATGACGAGGAAAGAATGGATAACTCTACTGACAAGAGAACATTTACCACCAAGGGACAAGACCGACTAGGGTGATAGCGATGCAATATGAACATGAATGTAAATAAATGCATGATGTATGTGTGTATATACTGACAAGACTGACGCGACACACAGACTAAGAGATGGACATGACTGAATACTCGGCCACAATGGGAGATGAAAAGCATCACTGGTGCACGATAGCAATTCTACCCTACTTAGGAGAAGTAGTCCCTGTTGGGAGCTACGCGGGTCAGGCTTAGGAGATAAGAACTCTGCCGGGAGTGTTGGACGAAACATGGTCTCTGACACAGCTGATCCTTCATTCATGTGTACTGGCTTAGTAGGGGTACTTTGATTCTGCACTTTGAAGCCCGCTTGCTTCTGGAGAAGCGACTGATGTTCTTCTAATGTTCAACAGTCAAAAGAAATTTCCATCTTTATTTTAAAAGTAGAAAAAAGTTTGACAAGTAAATTCATTTTTGTTTTATTTCAAGAATCGTTAATTATGTTAAAATGTCATCCTATAAAGCTAAAACAAATAAGAATTGCAAAGAAAAGCACTAAGGCTCAAATTTATTGATAGGATGGACATCAGCTAAACGCGTGATTCCATAGAGTATTTGCAAGGTTAGAAAATGGTAATTTACATGGAAAAGGGCTACATTAAAACATAACGACCGTTATCCTTCTACCAACTTTGAATTCTGGACATCCTGATGGTGTAGCTGCTGTTGAGGGTTTGCCCCTGTCGAACAGAGTTACTTGCCATTATCCCTAATTTTTGCCTGGATTGTACTTTGAGGTTTCTAATCCACCGGGATGATTTTTGATTATGTCTCTAATTTTTTCCTGGACCGCCTTTCCGGGTTTTCAATCCACCAAGACGTTTTTTTTAGGCAAGTATTTCTTGACTACATCAACATTTGTGGGGTAGGAAAATTCTTCTCCATCCATCGTTGCAAGTCTCAAGGCATCGCCGGAGAAAGCTTTCTTGACCACATAAGGGCCGTCATAATTCGAAGTCTATTTGCGCCGGGAATCAGTGAGAAATGATTGTATCTTTTTGAGCACAAGGTCTCCTTTCTTGAAGACGTGAGGTCGGACCTTTTTGTCAAACGCCTTCTTCATCCTTTGTTGATACAACTAACCATGGCATAGTGCCTTCATCCGTTTTTCTTCGATCAGATTTAGTTCGTCGTGTCAACTTTGACACCATTCTGCTTGTGTAAGCTTAGCTTCCATCAATACCCGGATTGATGGGATCTCTACTTCTACGGGGAGTACTGCCTCCATGCCTTATTCTAGAGAGAAAGGGGTTGCCCCTGTTGAAGTGCAGACAGATGTACGATAACCGTGGAGAGCAAAGGGCAATATATCGTGCCAATCTTTGTAGGTTACAACCATCTTTTTAACAACCTTCTTGATGTTCTTGATAGCCACTTCTACAACTCCGTTCATCTTGGGTCGGTAGGGAGATGAGTTATGGTGTTCGATCTTGAACTCAACGCACAACTCTTTCATCATCTTATTGTTCAAGTTAGATCCATTATCCATAATGATCTGGCTCGGAACTCCATAACGGCAAATGATATTGTTTTTGATAAATCGGACCACCACTTGTCGAGTTACATTGGCGTATGACGCTGCTTCGACCCACATGGTGAAGTAATCAATGGCTACCAGGATGAACCGATGTCCGTTCGAAGCCTTGGGCTCAATCACGCTGATCATGTCGATTCCCCACATGGAAAAAGGTTGAGGGGAAGAGAGAACTTTGAGATGCGTTGGCGGTACATGAATTTTGTCTGAGTATATCTGATACTTATGACACCTTCTCATGTACTTGTAGCAGTCGGATTCCATGATCAACCAATAGTACCCTTCTCTCAGAATTTTTCTCGTCATCGTGTGTCCGTTGGCATGAGTGCCAAAGGATCCTTCGTGAATTTCTTTTGTCAGCATGTCTGCTTCTGGTCTGTCTACATATCAGAGCAAGACCATATCAAAATTCTGCTTATAGAGTGTATCACCGCTCAGAAAGAAACTGCCACCCAGCCTTCTGTGGGGTGGGTACTCTTGTTTCTGAAGGAAGCATTTGATATCGTGATACCAAGGTTTGTCGTCTATGACTGCCTCAATCGTGAAGATGTAAGCGGGCCGTTCAAGGCGCATTATTTCAATCTTAGGTACGTCATTCCATTGACCTACGCTAATCACGGAAGAGAGTGGCTAATGCATCAACCATGTGATTCTCATCACGAGGGATTTGATGAAATTCGATTCTGTCGAAGAAGGGTAACAACCTTCTCGCGTAATCTTTGTAAGGAATCAGTCCTGATTGGTATGTGTTCTAATCTCCTTTGATCTGATTGATGACCAGAGCTGAATCGCCATATACGTCCAAGTTTTTAATCCTTAGGTCGATAGCTTCCTCAAGACCCATGATACAAGCTTCGTATTCGGCCTCGTTGTTTGTACACTTGAACCTAAGTCAGGCTATGAAAGGAATGTGGGTACCCTGAGGTGTTATGATAATTGCCCCAATTCCATTTCCGTAATGATTGATAGCTCCATCAAAGAAAATTCCCCATTACGAACCTGGTTCTGGCCCTTCATTGGGTAGCGGTTCATCGCAATCTTTCATCTTTAGATACATGACATCTTCGTCTGGGATGTCAAACCCGATTGATTCTTGATCGTCAATCGGTTGATGAGCCTAATGATCGGCTAAAATACTCCCCTTAACAGCTTTTTGAGCGTGGTACTCTATGTCATATTCTGATAACAACATCTGGCAACGGGCAATCCTTCCCGTGAGAGCAGGTTTTTCAAAGACATACTTGATTGGATCCATTTCGGAGACCAACCAAGTAGTGTGATGAATCATATACTGGCGAAGACGTTTGGCTGCCCAAGCCAAAGCGCAACAAGTTTTCTCAAGCATAGTGTACCGAGTCTCGCAGTCGGTGAATTTCTTGCTCAGATAGTAGATGGCAGACTCTTTCCTTTTAGTTTCGTCTTGTTGGCCAAGCACACAGCCCATTGAGTCTTCCAAGACTGTGAGGTAGATGATCAGTGGTCTTCCTTCCACTTGAGGTGATAGAATCAGAAGGTTCAATAGATATTCCTTAATACTATTGAAGGCGGTTTGACAGTCTTGTGTCCAAATGCAATCCTGGTTCTTTTTAAGTAGTTTGAAAATCGGCGCACACGTCGCGGTCATGAGGAATATAAATCAGGAAATGTAGTTCAAACGTCCCAAGAATCCTCTGACTTGTTTTTCAGTTTTCAGAGAAGGCATTTCTCGAATGGCCTTGACCTTTCCAGGATCAACCTCAATTCCTTTCTGGCTGACGATGAACCCTAAGAGTTTCCCTGAACGGACACCGAAGGTGCATTTGTTGGGATTCAAGTGGAGTTTGTACTTTCTCAACGGCTCGAAAAATTTTGATAGGTGGGTCACATGTTCCTCTTCTGTCTTAGATTTGGCAAGCATATCATCGACATATACTTCGATTTCTTTGTGTATCATGTCATGAAATAGAGTAGTCATGGCCCTTTGATAGGCTGCCCCAGCGTTCTTCAAACCGAACGACATTACCTTGTAACAAAAGGTACCCCATGGGGTAATAAATGAAGTTTTCTCCATGTCGTTCAACGCCATTTTAATCTGGTTATTGCCCGAGAATCCATCCATGAAGGAGAAAACTTTGAACTTTGTTGTACTGTCTACCAGCATGTCAATGTGTGGTAAAGGAAAGTCGTCCTTTGGACTAGCCTTGTTTAAATCTATGTAATCGACACACATTCTGACCTTCTCGTCCTTTTTTAGAACGGGTAATATGTTGGCTAACCATTGCGGATATTCTGATGTAGCGAGGAAGCCCGCGTCGATCTGTTTCTGTACCTCCTCTTTGATTTTGATGGCCATGTCCGGGTGAGTCTGTCTCAACCTCTATTTTACTAGCGGACATTCTGACCTTAACGGTAGATGATGTTCCACGATACGGGTATCCAACCCTGGCATGTCCTGATAGGACCAAGCGAATACATCGGGAAACTCTTTGAGAAGCTTTGTCAAACTCTCTTTGGCAGTTGGACTGAGCAGTACCCCAATCCTGATTTCTTTTCTCTCTCTTTCCGAACCCAAGTTGACTGTTTCCAACGGCCCTTTGTGAGGTTCAATGGACCTTTCCTCCTGTCTGAGTAACCGGGAGATCTCTTCTGGAATTTCGTCGTCACCTTCTTCTTCAGCCCCAAATACCGGGAACTCAAAGTTGGGAGAAGGCATCGGATCGTATGTTTCAACGGGGTTTAAAACAAGCAATCTACATGACGGTATGAGTGTTTTTAGAAGAGATCGAGAGAATGCAAGAGTGTGTGCAGTGTTTTTTTTTGTTTACTGCTTGATTTTTTTTTATTATTTGTTTTTTAGGATTACCATTTTCTAAGAAAAGCAAAAAGAGAAAACATCAATTAATACGGAAATTACAGAACGACATTATTTTATTAATGAACAAGTCGATTCTTGAAACTACAGCCCTATAAAACAAAACTCTGTCTCTTTGGGTGAAGCGAAGATGGAAATTTACAGAAAGTAAGCCCTATCAAAATATCCGTTTCACTTGGGCAGGGTGAAAGGTTAAAGTAAAGATGGCAATTTATTTGACTCATGAACGATCTTCGGGACATCGATAGCAACCCATTCGCGGCGAACTCCTCGGTGGATCACAAAGTCTGGTACCTTCCTTGATTTGTCTTCAGAAAAAACGCTGATTTCTGGTGGAGCAGGATCATTGGAATCTATCTCCCAGGCAGAGTTGCCATAGGAGGATTCCTCAGTTGTATTTTGCGTAGTATTTATACTCTCAGCTGTATCCCCCCATCCAGTTGGTTGGATGTCTTCGAGTCTGATACGAGAGCTTTCAGGAGCAGTGTACTTGACCATAAAGTCGTATTTTCCACTTGGTTGTCCCAAGCTGTCCCACATTTCTTTGGAACCGGAGGAGTCATCCCTTTCGATGACGTTGACCTCGGGAAAAGCATAGTTGATGAATTCTAGTCCGGCAAGTCTTGTGAATTCATCGTCGTGCTGGATATTTTCTGAATGACCTGAGTGTTGTTCCCATGACATGGTGGGGACGCAGGTATTTTGTTCAATGAGGCTCAGCTGATCTTCATTGTTCGGCTGATTTTCTTGCCCCGAATTTCCTGGATACGGCTTCCAGATAGGCAGGCCATCGATTGGGCCATAATATTTGTGGTCAAAGATGTCTTTCATCAGAGTGTCTTCCTCTAATGAATTTGGCGGGGCACGACATCCTTCCGGATCACAATCCCCGTATAGCATTTCGACGTCTGGCCTTGGTATAAATCTCGGACTCTGTGCGGGATAGCAAAAGGGAGTCTACGTTTCGCCCTGAGATGTATAACCGTCCTCGTTGAGATAGGACTTCCATTCTTCCTCCGTATCGGAGAAATCACCTTTATTGATGGTATGCACTTCTTGAGTCACTGGTTGAAGAAAGCCTCCACTGTGGAAGAAGTTTCGAATGCGATGAAAACTTTTATTATTCGCAGTTGTCTCAGTACAGGTTGAGGAAAAGCCAAGACCTTCCCTTTTCTTATGGTCAGCAGGCCTGACAAGCTGCCCCTATCCTGTTGTATTGGTATTCTCGACCGCTTTGATAGCATCTTAGTACGAGGAAATCGAAGTTCCCCCTTCGGATTGATTGTCCTTGTGTAGCGAAAATGTTTGGAACTGGGTTTTGATTACCCCCTCCGGTTCTACATAAAGTGGATGACGATAAGTTACTTACTAGCAAGGCCTGTTCTCCACAGATTGTGACAAGTTGGTCGTTCTGGACGAACTTTAGCTTTTGGTGGAGGGTCGAAGTGACCGCCCCAGCCTGATGTATCCAAGGTCTTCTTAATAAACAACTGTATATTGCCCGGATGTCCATGACCTGGAAAGTGACTTGGAAAGTGTGAGGACCGATAGTTATGGGAAGGTCGACTTCGCCGATAACCGTTTTTCTGGATCCGTCAAATGCTTTGACGACGACCTCGCTGGTTCTCATCGGAGGTCCTTTGAATGATAATTGCATCAAAGTGGACTTCGACGAACATTCAAGGCTGACCCTGTGTCTACCAGTACGCTGGCTAAAGCATTGTCCTGGCAGTTGACTGTAATGTTGAGCGCCATCTTATGACGGCGACCTTCTTCAGGTAATTCCTCATCACTAAATCCCAAGTTATTGCAGGAGGTGATGTTTGAGACAATGATATCGAACTATCTGATTGTTACATCCTGTTCCACAAAGCTTGCTCCAAGACTTTCTGTAGAGCCTCCCTGTGCGCTTCTGAACTAAGTAACAGTGATAATACCGAGATCTTTGAAGGAGTTTACAACAGTTGATCAACAATGTTGTATTCAGTCTTCTGGATGAGCTTTAGCATCTCATCATCAATTTTTGAATTGTCGGGATCACTGGATTAACTGACTGGTGGATTTGGAACTTCTGTTTAAGGCTCCTTCTCTTTGTGGGGTTCTCCAACTCCTCTGTTGAAGATTCTACCACTCCGTGTTACTCGACTGATGTCTGCAATATTCACGACGGAGGGTAACATAATTTCCTTTCCATTCTCAATTGTTGTTGCACCGTATTTATAAGGGATAGCCTTAGTTGATTCATACGGTAGTGGTCCCGGTAGATAGATGACTATGGGAACCTTCTGATTTTTCTGACCATCGTAAGTAATTTCGATCCATTCTTGGTTGGGAACTCTCGATTCGTCAAGTAGAGGGATGATGGCACAAACATCCCTAGTCCTCTGATGATCGGAGAATACGACAACGTCCTCGATTTTATCAGCGAAATAGTTGACTGATCCAAAACTTGACCATGATTAAATCTCTTTACGGTCCAATTGACTTTGAAGGGCTGCTCGTACGAAGTAGCATCCTTGATTATCCACTGAGCAAACTCCACACCGCTCATAGTTGTGTAGTGGCACCTGGCCACGTCCGCTTTGAATACAGTGTAACCTTACAAGGTCTGTTTCCATCGACCGAACATCCTGACTTTGATATCTAGTAGGATTCCCGTTAGTGATACTATTTTGCTGGGTGTCTTCACCCATATAGATTGGAAGCCACCAGTGGTTCAACAAGTGCTGAAGTGTTTCCTGGACAAGGGCACAACCTTGATCGTTTTCGCAATCCGCTTTGCATCCCTGATAATCACGTGATACCAGGAACCCTAGCCGGACCTGTTTAGCATGTAACTCCACCAGGCTGGTATTCATCAAGCGAATATCGAAGATCTGGATTATGTTGATTTGATAATGATTCCTATCATGGTAATCTTGGATCCATCCAAGATCCATCTGACGCTGGAGGGCCTCTTGTACAAAAGAGCATCCCTGTTTGTTTACCGAGCAAGTCAGACAGGAATTGTACTCATGCCATGACAGATTATGATACTGGCTTTGCCTGGAGTGCATCGCCACTAAGTTGACATTCATCGAACGGATGTCGTGGTTTTGAATGATGTTGGAATTCATATAAACCATGTTAACTCCACGAATTCGGTGCTCCTGGATCCATCTGAGATCCATCTGTTCCTGTAGAGATGATTGCACCACAGAACATCCCTGATTGTTTTTAGAGCAGATATCACACTGGTGATAATTATGAGGTGGCACATCGCCATTTCCACTCTGTCTACAATGCATCTTGACCAAGTTGGCCCTTAATAAGAGTACATCATGAATTTGATAGCTATCGCTAGACTCTTCTTCTATCAAATTAACTGCAGCTTTCTCGTGTTGAGGCAGCGGGTTTGTGATAACATTCGGATTCGTATCTTTGAAAGATAAGACCCAGCTCCTAACAAGCTTTTGCACGTCGGATTTGAAACTGAGATAGTTTTCTATGTTATGCCCTGGTCCTCCTTGATGGTAAGAGCAAGTCTGATCCACCTTAAACCAAAAAGGCAGATTTTTCAGTACTGTAAGAGGAACCTTGGTCTGGATGTGCCCTTAAACCAGCAGTAACAGAAATAGTTCTGTGTACAACACCGGTATAGGGTCGAACCCTGGTGGTCTCGTTGTACGGTTGTTGTTGTATGGAGGACGAGCCTGCTGAAGAGGCTGTTGTGTCCTTTGCTGAAATTACTGCGAATGTGGTTGACTTTGAGCAACCTGAGGTTGATACGTAGAAACAGGCGCAGGGATGATAGTAGGAGTTACAGCTGCTACTGGTTGGTACCGTCGCCTTTGCTTTCCGAGAGAGATATTCCCAATATCTTGCTCTTTTTTCTTAGGGAGAGCACTACCGTATTTTTTAGTACTGCTTGTCGACCCAGTGTCTTTGACTAGGCGTCCTTCTCGAATGGCTTCCTCGAGATGCACTCCCATACCGACCATTTCGGTGAAGTCGCTGGGTGCACTGGCAACCATTCTGTCGTAGTAAAATGAACTCAAGGTCTTTAAGAAAATCTTTGTCATCTCCTTTTCCTCAAGAGGTGGGCAAATTTGAGCGGCAATTTCACGCCATCTCTGAGTGTATTCCTTAAAGGTTTCCTTGTCCTTTTGCCACATAGAAAAAACATGGGGGTAGAGGGTCGGTGTCATGAAGTCAAGGCTCTACCCATCCCAAAGGTTTATACTAGTGATTTTTGTACCTGTCTCTCAATATCATTGATTCTTGTCGAGATAACATCAGCGGGCCGGGAACCGTGCTAGGTGATGTATTTTGAAGAATCTCACAAGAGGGTAGTATCGCGTGACAACTATTTCCGATAGCTTCCGCACTACTGAAAGAGGGTTTTCCTAGGTGTATACTCAATCTTTCCACATGCGGCATCACACGCATTCCCATTAGCAGAAAAGTAAACACAGATATCAATTAGGAAAAGAAGTATATATATTTGTCCTAATGTCCTAGACTTTTTAAGAGCTATGAATCCTATGATCCTAACGGAAAATGGCTCCCCAGCGGAGTCGCCATTTTGTGGTACCTACCCAACTTAAAGGTTTTGACCTAAGATCCTAGTGAGGGTCGATCCTAGCCATAATGACATTCCTCGATGGAACCATAATTCGGTGATACCTTGTGAACCCAAGGACTCGTCTTAAGAGAAGGTTTCAACCAGAGAGATAAGAGAGACAAGATTCCTTTGTTTGGCCCCACGGTGGGCGCCATTTTTCTCTAGCGAGCGATTTTTTGGACGTGGTTCTTAAGCATTGTCGCTCTTGGGGGACTACAGGTCGATTCATTTTTTATCCTATTGAAGCAGATGAAGGAAGGGAAATAGATGTCTCCAACTAACCCTGCTTGCAAACTGAGGTTAAACAGTCAAAATTGTTGGTTTACAGATGCCATGTGGATGTGGGGCCTCTCTCTGCTTATTTTGTTCGAAACGAGATACCGGGATTGTTCCTGGGGAATTTGTTAGGATACTATGCCAAATTACGGGGCTTTGGTTTTTATGATTAGTGTGCTCGCTAAGATTCTTTTTGCAATCTTATGCCTACGTATTCCCGGGATAGGGAAATTAAAGCGATCGTAGTTCCTCCTATTCTATGGGAGAAAATGGTGTTTTGGTGTCTTGTTCAAAGCCCAAGATGTGAAGCTAAAAGTGATTTGTATCTTGTTCGAAGCCCAAGATGTGAAGCTGAAGGTGATTTGTTTGTATCTTGTTCAAAGCCCAAGATATGAAGCTAAAGAGTCTATTTGTATCTTGTTTAAAGCCCAAGATATGAAGCTAAAGGGTTTTGACTTTAGAGAGAATTTGTCATCTCTAAAGGGTCTATTTGTCACAACAGTTGGGTGACTGATTATAAAGGAGAATTACTTTAACTGAGATATGTGAATCCAGTAATGCCATAATTTCCTTTATAGGGGTTTTTTAACCTGGAGGAGAAGACTTTAACTCAGTTTAGAGTAATGCCATCTTTCCTTAGGAATTTCTCATGCTAAAAGAGGGACAGTGGTGTGGATGTAAATAATCTAGAGGTTTGCCGCTTACAGTAATTAGATGGGGGGGGGGGAAGGAGTTGTTGATATTTGTATACTGTGAGTAAGGCACAGATTTTGATGCTCACAACCATATAGTTTAATTGCATTTATTTTGAGTATTTAGTGAGAAATCAAAAGAAAATCTCAAAAACCCTAATTTCAGCATGAACACCATGAAATTCCATACACGACTGATTCATGGAAATTGGTTGAGGGTTATCACTCCATACATGATTATGAACACGTGGCAAAATTATTGTGCAGTAAAATATGCATGCATCATGGAGTTTGGGGAGTTCATGCTTACCTCTTGTAGCTGGTGATCGAGTTATGAGTTGGAGGTGTTACAGCTAGGTTCCAATGATCTGGACAGCTTCCTTAGGTGCCAAGGAGTGTGTTTGAATGCTTGGAGTGGATTGAATTGAGCTGGAACTGGTTGTGGTACCTCAACTACAAATCTATCAAGAACTTGAGCAGTTGGCCGGTGATTTTAAGAATCTGATGTTACAGATGTTATGTAAGAGTTTGGATCACTTCTATATGTTATATGTGAGGTGTGTGTGTGATTGGTTTGGTTGGAATTGCTCTCAAACTCAAAACCCGATGGTGACTTGAGTTAGAAGGCAAAATTGGAGTGAAAGTGGAGATTTTGAGGAAAGCATCAGTTTGGGTGCTTTGGTGTACTCAAACTGAGCACAAATGAGCTCTATTTATAGTGGAGCAAGTTTGTTTTGCAAGCAATAGTGTGTGACAACTACAGGAGGCCTTTGGCCAATGTAGATCAAATGGAATCTCAAGTCTCCTCTAGCCATTGACTTGAGATTAGAGCACAGGCCTATGGTCTCTTAATTCAGGGATAAGTCTTGACTGAATTAAGTTTGAATAGGCTCAGTTCATGTCACCTTGGTGCATCCATTAAAGGCTTGGAAACAAAATTGGATTCTTGGCACTTTTTAGCCTTTTTAGGTTTGTTAGGGCTACTTATAGATTCTTGGACTTGGGAGGCATGGGGATCAGATCATCCCCTTTGGATTTGATCCTCTGATGTGTCCAAATTGATGACAAGGCTTGGAGTTATCAGATTTTGGACAAATCGAGCAAATGTGCACAATTCTGCCTTGTAAAACCAGTTCATGATGCCATGTTTCAAGGGTTGTATCTCCCTGCTCAAATTGAGTTTGTTGATGATCTGGTACTTGTTGGAAAGCCCTTATGGCATACTTTAACTTTGATTATCACCCCTAGACCTGGTTTGACTTGGATCAAGGTGAAAAATGTCCCTACATTTTGGAAAAAGTAAGGCAGATTCTGAATTAGTGAAAATTTCACTAAGTGTTGGAAAAATCTCATTTTCATGTTTTTTGTGATTTTGCTCAAACAATAACTCAAAATCCATGATGAATTGGAATGAGGTCTAGTTGACAAATTTGAAGTATGTAACATGAATTTCAATCTGAGCTTTGAATGGGAGAAAAAGGCCTTAGGGTTTGGGAGATATGGCCTTGCAAAGTTGGTACCCTAGCCTTTGTTCCATAACTTGGAAAAATTCTAAGCCTTTTATGGTTACCCCTTTTACAAGTTAACTCGCTTTCTTTGATTTTTCTTGATGAATGACGATTCAAATCACATATTAACATTGTTTTACGGTTAAAAAACTTTGGTTTACCAAAAATTCAAAAAGTCAAACTTGGATTTTTGTACAGTTGAATTTTTCAGCAGATGAAATTTTGACTTTGTGATCCTTTTGTTAAATCAATCCTTGGGCTCAATTAAACTTCATGGATGGTCTCCAAGGGTATTTAGGAATGTCTTGGACCCCTCCCCAAGGTTTGAGATCAAGGGTAGGCCAACAGTCAAGGGTAGGGTTGACTTTTTCCATTATAAACCCTAATTTGTGATCAGATGGTTTTGAGTTCTTGTGGCTCATGATTTGCGCTCTTTGAGTTAATCACATCTTGTAAATAGGTCAATATGATGTATTTGAGGTCTTTGAAGTTCATTTTGAAGCTTCAAGCCATGCCTAACTTCACAAGTCAACTCAAGGGTTGAATTAGGTCAAAACCCTAATTCCATATTTTTTGATAGATGGACCCTCAAGGTGATTTTCCCACTGTGGATGGGTTCTTGAGATCCTTTTGAGCTTATGGGACCACACATTGAGGCATTGGCTCATGTCCAGATGGAAACTTTCATCTGGGGGCCTCAGTCGACCAAAACCCTAATTTGGGGACACAGGCGATCTTGAGGCATGATACACTTGGAATACTACAATCTTGTGCTTGATTCTTGATTTGGGAGTCCTCTTGATCCTTTGTGAGTGTTTAAGAGGTTATACAAGTTTAATATCATGTCATTTCTTGATTGATCCTTTGTCTAAGTGCTCTGAGAGGGCTCAATACCCTAATCTTTGATTGAAGTGAATGCTCAACCATCTTTGAAGAGATTGATGAGGCATGATGGTTCATCCATATTATGATGATGATTTGCACAATGATGGGAAATCTTGGTGGTCAAAATTTGGGTTATGACATATGCCCATATTTAATCTTCTTGGACCCGAAGGTGTGAATGGCGAAGGTATTCGGGCATTCGGGGTGCAAGAGGATTAAATATCGGAATACCTAAAATTTTGATGGTGGTTATGAATGGCAGCTCGCTCATCCATTTTCTTTTGCTAAGCAATGATGCTTAGAAAAGGTAAAAACTTCCCCTCAATCCTAGTCTTTAGCCAAGGAACTGGTCTTAGTTTCTTTTGTCAATAAACTTCCCCTCGATCCTGGTCTTCAGCTAAGGAACTGGTCTCAGTTTCTAAAATAAACTTCCCCTCGATCCTGGTCTTCAGCCAAGGAACTGGTCTTAGTTTCTTAAATAAACTTCCCCTCGATCCTGGTCTCCAGCCAAGGCACTGGTCTCAGTTTCTTTTGTGAATTAAATTTCTTGACAAGGGATGCTATCAGTAGCGGTTTTCCTCAAACTTCTCGCCGAATTTTCTTGGGGAGATGCCATTTGATGGGAAAAAGTTTTGATGTCAGACTTGGGGAACCCATTCGTCTGAGCTGTAGAGTTGTACAAACTTCTCTGTTGGAGACGTCATTTGTTGACTCTACTGGGGAAAACGAGTCTCTTGAGAGACTGCTTTCTTCTTGGGGTTATTACGTCATATTTTTCCTCGAGATCTTCTCAGAGAAATGCCATGTGATGCAATCCAATTTTGAGGTGCTGATGACTTTATTAACATAGACTCTCTTGGGGAGAGAAATCAATGTGTTGCTGAGAGTCTTTGGTTGTGAGGCTTTCTCTGGGGATTTTCCTTAATCCGGGAAAGCGAAGATATCATCTTTAATGGTGAAGAGTGACTTTTGTCGAATGTCTTCTTACTTTTCAGAGGTTCAAGTTACCAAAGTGGTCAAGGGACCAACTCCAATCCTGAAATAAAATAGAAGAGTGATTGTTCGGACGTAACATTTCTCGACGAGGAAAGAACTGACAACTCGATTGATGAAAGGACTTTTATAACCTGAGGATAAGACTAACTAGAGTGATAGTGATGCAATATGAATATGAGTAAGAATTAATAATGCATGATGTATCTATGTTTATACTGACAAAACTGACATGACATACAGACTAGTGGATGAACATGACTGGATACTCGGCCACTACAGGGGACAAGGAAGTACAATTTGGTCCAAGTTAGCAATTCTGCCTTGCATAGGAGAGATAATCCTCGTGGGGAAAAACGTTGGTCAAACTTAGGAGGTAAGAACTCTGCCGGGGATGTCGGACGGAATATTCGCATCTGACACAGCTGATCCTTCATCCAGGCGCACTGGTTTAAAATGAGTACTTTGATTCTGCACTTTGAAGCTTAATTACTTTCGGAGATGCAATCGATGTTCTTTCGATGTTCAACAGTCAAAAGAATTGCCATCTTTATTTTAAAAGCAAAAAAAGTTTGACAAGTAAATTCATTTTTGTTTTATTTCAAGAATCGTTGATCATTTTAGAATGTCGTTCTTTAAAGCTAAAACAAATAAGAATTGCAAACAAAACCACTAGGGCTCAAATTTTCTTGATAGAATTGAAATCATAACAACCGCGTGATTCCATAGAGTATTTACGAAGTTTACAAATTGGTAATTTAAGGGAAAAGGGCTACATCGAAACATAACAACCGTTATCCTTCTACCAACATTGAATTCTGAACATCCTGAGCTTCCGTCGAAGATGACCTTGACTGGAGTTTTCCTGATGGGTGGCATGACTGTTGCTGGGGGATTTGCCCATTTGTTGGACATAGTTACTTGCCATGGATCCCTAACTTTTGCCTGGATTGTACTTTGAGATTTCCAATCCATCGGGATGATTTTTGATTATGTCTCTAATTTTTGCCTGGACCGCCCTTTCGGGTTTTCAATCCACCGAGACGTTTTTTTTATTTAGGCGAAGTATTTCTTGACTACATCAACATTTTTGGGGTAGGAAAATTCTTCTCCATCCATGGTTGCAAGTCTCAAGGAACCTCCTGAGAAACCTTTCTTGATCAAAAAAGGGCCGTCATAATTGGGAGTCCACTTGCCCCGGGAATCAGTGAGAAATGATTGTATCTTCTTGAGCATAAGGTCTCCTTTCCTGAAGACACGGGGCCGAACCTTTTTGTAAAATGCTTTCTTCATTCTTTGCTGATACAACTGACCGTGGCATAGTGCCGTTATTCGCTTTTCTTCGATCAAATTCAGTTCATCGTGTCGACTTTGACACCATTCAGCTTCTGTTAACTTAGCTTCCATCAATAACCGTATTGATGGGATCTCTACTTATATGGGAAGAACTGCCTCCATGCCATATACTAGGGAGAAAGGGGTTGCCCCTGTTGAAGTGCGGACAGATGTGCAATAACCGTGAAGGGCAAAGGGTAGCATCTCGTGCCAGTCTTTGTAGGTTACAACCATCTTCAGAACGATCTTTTTGATATTCTTGTTAGCAGCTTCTACCTCTCAGTTCATCTTGGGTTGGTAGGGAGACGAGTTATGGTGTTCGATCTTGAACTCAGCGCACAACTCTTTTATCATCTTGTTGTTCAAGTTGGATCCATTATCAGTAATGACCTGGCTTGGAACACCATAACGGCAGATGAGATTGTTTTTGATAAAGCGGATCATGACTTGTCTGGTTACATTGGTGTATGAGGCTACTTCGACCCACTTGGTGAAGTAGTCAATGGCTACCAGGATGAACCGATGTACGTTTGAAGCTTTGGGTTCAATTATGCCAATCATGTCGATTCCCCATATGGAAAAAGGCCATGAGGAAGAGAGAACTTTGAGATGTGTAGGCGGTACATGGATCTTGTCTGAGTATATCTGACACTTGTGACATATCCTCATGTACTTGTAGCAATCAGATTCCATCGTCAACCAATAGTACCCTGCTCTCAGAATTTTTCTCGCCATTGTGTGTCCGTTGGCATGAGTGCCAAAGGATCCTTCATGAATTTCTTTCATCATCAAGTTTGCTTCTGGTTTGTCTACACATCGGAGCAAGACCATGTCAAAGTTTCTCTTATAGAGTGTATCACCGCTCAGGAAGAAGTTGCCTGCCAATCTCCTGAGGATCTTTCTGTCTTTTCTGGATACCCCAGGTGGGTACTCTTATTTCTGAAGGAAGCATTTGATGTCGTGATACCAAGGTTGGTCGTTTATGACTGCTTCAATCGCGAAGATGTAAGTGGGCCATTCAAGGCGCATTATGTCAACCTTAGGTATGTCATTCCATTTACCTACATTAATCATGGAAGAGAGAGTGGCTAATGCATCAGCCATGTGATTCTCTTCACAAGGGATGTGATGAAACTCTATTCTGTTAAAGAATGGTAACAACCTTCTCGCTTAGCCTTTGTAAGGAATCAGTCCTGATTGGTATGTGTTCCCATCTCCTTTGATTTGATTGATAACCAGGGCTGAGTCTCCATACACGTCCAAGTTCTTAATTCTGAATTCGATCGCGTCTTCGAGACCCGATATAAGCTTTGTATTCGGCCTCGTTGTTTGTGCACTTGAATGTCAATTGGTCAGTGAAAGGAATATGGGTACCCTGAGGTGTTATGATGATTGCCTCAATTCCGTTTCCATAATGATTGATAGCTCCGTCAAAGATTAGTCCCCATTGGGAACCTGGTTCTGGCCCTTCACTGGGCAGCGGTTCATCGTAGTCTTTCATTTTTAGATACATAAAATCTCCGTCTGGGAAGTCAAATCCGACTGATTCCTGATCGTCAATCGGTTGATGAGCCAAATGATCGGCTAAAATACTTCCTTTGACGGCTTTTTGGGCATGGAACTCGATGTCGTATTCTAATAACAACATCTGCCAACGGGCTATCCTTCTCGTGAGAGCAGGTTTTTCAAAGACGTACTTGATAGGATCCATTTCGGAGATTAACCAAGTAGTGTGACTAATCATATATTGGCGAAGACGTTTGGCTGCCTAAGCCAGAGCACAACAAGTTTTCTCAAGCATAGTGTACCGAGTCTCGCAGTCAGTGAACTTCTTACTCAAATAGTAGATGGCTGACTCTTTTCTTTTCATTTTGTCTTGTTGGGCAAGTACATGACCCATGGAGTCCCCCAAGACTGTTAAATATATGATCAATGGTCTTCCCTCCACCGGAGGTGACAGGATAGGTGGATTCAACAGATATTCCTTGATACTGTCGAAGGAGGTTTGGCAGTCTTCTATCCAAACGCAGTCCTGATCCTTTTTGAGTAATTTGAAGATTGGCGCACATGTCGCAGTCATGAGGAATATAAATCTATAAATGTAATTCAAACGTCCCAAGAATCCCCTGACTTGTTTTTTAGACTTTGGAGAAGGCATTTCATGAATGGCCTTGACTTTGTCAGGATCAACCTCGATTCCTTTCTGGCTGACGGTGAACCCTAAAAGTTTCCCCGAACGGACACCGAATGTGCACTTGTTGGGATTCAAGCGGAGTTTGTACTTCCTCATACGCTCGAATAGTTTTGACAGGTGGGTCACATGCTCCTCTTCTGTTTTAGATTTGGCAATCATATCATCGACAAACACTTCGATTTCTTTGTGTATCATGTCATGAAACAGAGTAGTCATGTTCTTTGATAGGTTGCCCCAACATTCTTTAAACCGAACGACATTACCTTCTACCAAAAAGTGCCCCATGGGGTGATGAATGAAGTTTTCTCCATGTCTTTCGGCGCCATTTTAATTTGATTATAGCCCGAGAATCCATCCATGAAGGAGAAAACTTTTAACTTTGTTGTACTATCTACAAGCATGTCAATGTGTGGTAAGGGAAAGTCATCCTTTGGACTGGCCTTGTTCAGATCCCTGTAGTCTACACACATTCTAACCTTTTCGTCCTTTTTCGGAACTGGTACAATGTTGGCCAACCATTAAGGATATTCTGATGTGGCGAGGAAACCCGCGTCAATTTGTTTCTGTACTTCCTATTTGATTTTGATGGCCGTGTCTGGATGACTCCGTCTTAGTCTTTGTTTTACTGGCGCACATTCTGATCTTAATGGTAGATGATGTTCCACGATGCTGGTATCCAACCCTGGCATATCCTGATAGGACCAAGCGAATACATCGGGAAATTCTTTGAGAAGCTTTATCAAACTTTCTTTGACAGTCGAACTGAGCCGTGCCCCAATCTTGACTTCTTTTCTCTCTTCTTCTGAACCCAAGTTGACTGTTTCCAACGGCTCTTTGTGAGGTTCAATGGACCTTTCTTCTTATCTGAGTAATCGAGATATCTCTTCTGGAATTTCTTCATCATTTTCTTCTTCAGCCTCAAATACCGAGAATTCAAAGTTGGGAGAAGGCATTGGATCGTATGTTTCAATGGGGTTTAAAACAAGTAATTTGCATAATATGATGATTGTTTTTTAGAAGAGATAGAGAGAATGCAAGAGTGTGTGCAGTGTATTTTCTGAAAACTGCTTATTTTTATTATTAGAGTTATTTTTAGGATTACCATTTTCTGAAAAAGAGAAAAGAGAAAACAACAATAAAATGCAGAAATTACATAACGACGTTATTTTATTTATGATCTTGTCAATTCTTGAAACTACAGCCCTATAAAACAAAACTTTGTCGCTTTGGGCAAGGCGAAGAGAGACATTTACAGAAAGTGAGCCCTATAAAACATCCGTTTCACCTGGGCAGGGTGAAAGGTTAAAATAAAGACGACAATTACTTAGACTTATGAACCACTTTCGGAACGTTGACAACAACCCATTGGCGGAGAACTCCTCAGTGAATCACAAAGTCTGGTACCATCTTTCTTAATTTGTCTTCAAAAATAACGCTGATTTCTGGTGGAACAGGATCGTTGGAATCTGTCTCCCAGGCAGAGTTGTCGTCGGAGAATTCTTCTGTTGTATCTTGCACAGTGTTTGCACCCTCAGATAGATCTCCCCATCCAGTTGGCTTGATGTCTTCGAGCCTGATATGAGAGCTTTTAGGAGTGGTGTACTTTACCAAGAAGTCGTACTTGCCACTCGGTTGTCCTAAGGTGTCCCACACTTCTTTGGAACTGAATGAGTCATCCCTTTCAGATAGTTCCTGGATTGGCTAGAATTTTGGTAAAACAAAGGTTATTCAATGTTGATGTCAAGGTGCTGATGTTGTAACATTGAAGTCTTAACACTGGGTTGTGTTAAGTAGTTAAGTGCTGAAGTTGGATGTCTGATGTCACACAGGTGATGTTGTAACATCAGATATGCAGAATTAACAACAGCAGGTTATTAGGGCACGCGTATTAGCTGGAATTGTGGAGAGTGGTTGACTCATTGGATGAGAATATCTTGGGATAGATATTTTCTGTTACATGTGAGATTTGATTGCAGGTCTGTTGGAGAATTAAAAGGTTGAAGATTTAAAAAGATTTTGGGGATAAAATCTATTTTGAAGATTCAGTTTTAATTAACAAATCTGATCAAATATTGTGACAAGTTCAAGCCCAATTCAGGAGCTATATAAAGCGCACAAGACCAAAGGAAAAAGTACAGAAAACATTCAAAAGATCAAGAGCATGAGGCTTAGTGTCTAGAGTTTGTTTAAAGTCCTTGTATTTACACTATTCTAGGGTTTGAATAGGTGTTGAGTTTCTGTCCTCTCTAGAAGCTGTGAAGCAATAGAGAGTAGTTGATTGATCGGAGCTGTGAAGTAAGATCAAGGGTACTCAAAGTGGTTTCTTTGAGTGTTTGTAAGGGATTGAGTGGTGTTCTCATACCTAAGTGGTTTCTTAGGTAGGAAGTCATTAGTAGAGTATAAGTTTAGGAGATTGTCAACGGGTTGTTGAGTCTGTAAATTATATCTACAAGTAGTGAATTCCATCCCTGGCTTGGTAGCCCCCAGAGTAGGTTGGTTATAACCGAACTGGGTCAACAATTCTTGGTGTTATTTTACTATTATTGTTGTCCATTGTGCAGAGTGTGTTGTTGTGACATCACACCTTAACATCACATGTCTGATACCAGAATTTAAATTGGTATCAGAGCAGGCATCCTGTCTGTCTCTGGGTGAGATCTAGGGAAGTTACTTTCTGGTGAAATGATGGACAAAGAAGTTGGAGGATTCGTCAACAGACCCCCTATTTTGGATGGATCCAATTATGACTATTGGAAGCCAAGGATGACCACCTTCTTAAAATCCTTGGACTGTAGGGCTTGGAAGGCTGTTATTAAAGAGTGGAAAGCACCTGTCATGTGTGAGAAGGATGATGCTGGCAAAGATAAAGAAGGCACCTCTAAGCCAAAGCATGAAGAAGAGTGAACCAAGGAGGAAGATGAGCTTGCCCTTGGAAATTCCAAAGCTCTGAATGCTATCTTCAATGGAGTGGATAAGAACATCTTCAGGTTAATTAATACCTGTGAAGTTGCTAAGCAAGCATGGGATATCTTTCAGGCTACTCATGAAGGAACATCTAGAGTCAAGATGTCAAGACTTCAGTTTTTAACATCAAAATTTGAAAGCCTGAAGATGAAGGAAGATGAGACTATTCATGATTTCCACATGAGTGTTCTTGAGCTGGCCAATGCATCTAGTGCTCTTGGAGAGAAGATGTCAGATGAAAAGCTTGTGAGGAAGATCCTTAAGTCCCTACCTAAGAAGTATAAGATGAAGGTTACTGCCATTGAAGAATCACAAGACATCAGCAAGATGAGAGTAGATGAGCTCATTGGATCTCTTCAAACCTTTGAGCTTGGGTTGAATGAGGAAGAACCAGAAAAGAAGCCAAAGAGTATAGCCCTGGTGACAAATGGTGAAGAAGAGAAAGGGAAGAAATCTGAATCCCAGGAGGATCTGTCTCAGGCCATAGTGATGTTGGGAAGACAGTTCACCAAAGTATTCAAGAGAATGAATAATAACTCCAGGCCTAATGTTAAGAACATGACTTCTGACACCAGCAAGAAGGATGAAGAGAAAACTGCCCAAGATAAAGGAGTGCAGTGCTTTGAGTGTGAAGGGTATGGACATGTCAAGAAAGAATGTCCCACCTTCTTGAAAAAGCAGAAGAAGGGCATGACAGTTTCCTGGTCTGACTCAGATAGTGAAAGTGAAAGTGAGTCAGCAAAACATGTTAGAGCCCTAACATGAGCTGTTGTTTCTGATGACGATTCTAGTGATGGAGAAGTAACTTATGAGGAGTTAGCATCTACTTATCAAGAGCTGTGTTTAAAAAGTGTTGAGATTTGTCAAGAAAACAAGTGCCACAAGCAACAGATTGCTCAGCTAGAGAATGAAAAGACTGATCTTGAAAATGAAGTGGTGATAGTTAGAGCTCACCTTGATCAAATGACCAAGTCTGTTAGGATGCTGAGCTGTGGTACAGACACACTCGACAAGATCCTTCAGTCAGAAAAAGCTGCTGGAGACAAAGCTGGGATAGGTTATGTGGCTGAGGACAAGGGAACTTCAGAAGGAAGCACTTCAGGTTCAAAGAAGGAAGTGTCACAACTTTCATCTCAACATCAGCCAAAGAAGCAGGATCTTACCCCTAAGAAAGTTGATGTTTCACAACCTAAGAAGATTGAGAAGAAGACTGGTCCCTATCAGAAGAGAAAGCAGCCACAGGGAGCTAGCCAATATATGCCCCCACAATACCATGAGAGCATGCAAGCTGCTCAGTTCAAACAGCACATGTCTCATCAGATGTCTCAACATCAGGACAACTGGTATGGTTATGGTTATGGATACACCAATGTTGTTCCTTATATCTATGGAAGAAGAAAGCCACACCATCATGGGAGACAATCCAGGAAACAACATTCTCAGCCGTCTTATGGGAGAAGTTATCAACATAATAGATGGCAGGGCAGTTATGGTAGGAGGAGATCACATTATGGATGGCAGCATAAGCAATCTCATCATGGAAGAAGATTCAGAGATGAAAGGTGTCGCTCCCGAGATTTTCATCCTAGTACAAACGCGAAAGTGGCACCGAACAGAGTCGCCAGCAATGTGTATTTATCCCACGAGAGGGAAAGGAAACACCGCATAAACCTGAAGAGGAAGGAAAAGCATGGTCTTGCGACCAAGAGAAAGGGTAAGGGAGTCGGTTATGCGCAGGGAAGGTATTAGCACCCCCACGCGTCCATCGTACCCGATGGGATCCACGCTTGCTTGTTTCGATCAAAGGGTGTAAGAAAAGGATACTGGAAAAGGAGCTGGGAACTGGAGAACTGGAAAAGGAAAGGAGATAGAAAGAGAAACAAATGTAGGGAAAATAAAAGAAGTGCTCGCATGGGCCCTACCCCACTGCCTACGTATCTCATCAGGAGCATGAGAATCAGAACGGCGTAGTTCCCCTCACTAGGGATGGATTGCTTGTGTCTTTTAGTGGAATACGTCAACGTTCACGTTCTAGCAGTTTAGGTGTTGCAGCTCGCTGTAGGGAGACTTAGGTGTTACCTGTTTGCGGTAGAACGGAAATGACGCATCCTTAAGGAATGATTGAATGAGATGAGGAAAGAATTCCCGAAGGAAAGACGTTATTGTTTGTTTTTTGTCTTTTAGAAGTTTTTTCATTTGTTTGCATATGATAGTGTATCCAAATCTTAGCCATTGGAATGTGTACATTCTCACATTCCAAGATGGAATGAGTAAGAAAGCACACTAAGGGTGAAGAAGACCCCCACACTTAGTTCCAATTGTCAAGGTTCAAACACACTAGCATACTTGTGTTTATTAAGTGTTTTTGTTGATTATGAAAGGAAAGAAGTGTTTTTTATTTGTACCTTCAACAAGTATTGCATTTAAATCCCTCATACAAGATCAAATGTTTAACACATTGACCCAAGATGGGCTATATGCTACACATTCTAAGATTATAAGAGAAGACCCCTTTATAATCTCTTCTTTATATGAAAGGCCTAAATGCAATAAATGCCTATCTTTATTACATATTTTGAATTTTCTTTGAGATGAGAAAGAGAGACTCAAGAGAGGAGCAAAGGTAAAATCTATATGAACTAAGACTCAATCCTAATTGAAAATTAAAGGGAGTGGTTCTAATGGTTTGTGAGGTTTAAACCTAAAGTCTAAAGAAAGAATGAATTAAACAATTCACTTCTAAAGTAGAAGATGAATTGTAATTCAAAAAGGGAAAGTGATGAGTTATTAAAAGAAAGCACATAAGTGCTTAACAAAACACAAAATGGAATTGTAAAAGAGATGAGAGGAAAGAAGTTTGAATGTGGATTCCTTATCCACACTCAATTGCAACTTACCAAAGCCCCTACATGGTTAGTAAACATGTATAAGAAGTATAAGAAGTAAAAGAACATTTAATGCACCATAAAACTCAAAAGAATTAGATGAGAAATTGGTTACAACCAGAATGTACATCACATGGAAAACAAATGATCATTATCATGCAAGTCCAAGTGGATAGGCAACAAACATCATCCATGACATTAGAACATGCTACCATAAGCAAAGGGAGAATGAAAGATGAAAAGAAATGGAAGAAACATGCCTAAATGGAACATGTAATCCAAGGATCAGAATTGAAATGAAATGAAGAATGATATATAAACACATCACAAGCATTCATGAAACACCTATCAAGCCATTCAAGAAGCAATAGAAGAAGAGAGGAAATGGACACTCAAAAGATAACACAAGTACTTCATATTAAGGACACACAAAGTTCAAATGAAAATGCAATGATGACACATAACATGTACCAATGACCTATAATGTCAAATGGATGGTTTACAAAGTAGGAAAATGATCATGCAAGTATGTACAAAAGAAATGATGTAAACATGCACAAAGATTACAAGGATATGACATGTTGTAATGCTTCAAATGAAATGTTTTAAACAAAAATCAAATAAGTTCATGAAAATTATGAAAACATGGTATTGAGGTTCACAAATCAGAGGTGAATCACATATCAAAGTAGCATGCAAGAAACCAAGGCAAAATGATGTCAAACAATGCACTTAGGTCAAGTATGCACATCATACAAAGTAGCACAAAAATGAACACCAAACATGTCATAAACTGACCTAAAAAAATCAAATAGAAATCATTTAACATACCTCAAGATGATAATGACTCAATGCAAAAAGAAGAGCATCAAAACAATTTTTAATGATCAAGAACAAAATTAAACAAAATCATGCACCACATTAAGAATGCATACAAAAGAAAATCAAAGAAAATTATAGAACAAGGGCAAAAATGTCATAAAATCAAGAAATAAAATCATGAAAAATTTTCTAAATCTTTTAATGATGCTCATGAATTTTTGTGGAATTTTATAATGCCATTTGGTATTTTTAAAATTCAATTATGAAACATGTAGAAAAAAAGAAAATAAAATGAAGTAGAAAATGATATGGGGGTATGAACATAGTAAAATGTTAGTTCTAATTGGTTTGGGCTTGTAAAAGAGAGGTGCAGATAGCATTCTGGCTAAGTCCAATTCAGAAATTCGTGCACATGACTTGCACATGATTTTCAATGCGTTGTCAACTTGAAGGCCACACGATCATGGAAAAATAAACGGACACGATTAAAACATACATAAACCCTAGTCATTTGAAGTCACCGGCCGGAGGTGACCTCCGGTCACCTTCTCCGGCCAACAGCCACCACCTGCAACTTTCACATTTCACCACAATGCACAATCCAAATACCAAATTGAAAAGGAAGTTATGGAGATCAAGGATTCAACACTATTTTTCACATACCACACATACACAGAGAGAACAGAGAAGAGTAAAGCAAGCCCTAGGTTTTGCAACTAAGCCTTTAGAAGGCCTATCAACTAGCCGGTTTGAGTAGAGCCTCTAGCAAGCTTAGAGCACCAAAAACAAAGTAAAAAAAACCAGATATCATGCAATATAATTTCAAGAGTTCAAACCTGAAGATGATGAAACTTGGAATGCACAAGAACACCAGAAAGAGATGCTTCTTCCTTGAGTTTCACTTGGCCAAATAAAGGCTTGAGAGCTTGAATTCGTGCAGAAAATCAATTGGAATTTGATGCTGAACCTCTTTAACTGAACCTATGCACTCTTATTCTTGATCTCCCAAGTAGAATAATGATGAAGATGGAGATGAAATGTAGAAGAAGATGGTGAAACTCGTGTGAAATCAGAGGAAAAGTGGAGAGAATGTGAGAGAGATTTTGAAGTGTTTTGAGAGGAAAAAAGTGAGAATGAAGTGCTAGCTCGAAACCGTGAGGTGAAGTTTTGTTTTATAGTGAGCTAGGAAGTGAGTTGGGTGACTGAGTTGGGTGAGTTCACTCTAACTAACTGAGTCAGTTAGTTAGAGGCGAGTTGATCTTGGGTTTTTTATGGTGTGGGTGATGCTTAGAGTGTTATGGTGAGGATGAAGAGAATGAAGCTGGAGCAAGCAACTTGTTATACAAGTTTGTATTCTTTCCACTTCTATGCATGAGCAACACACGTGACCTGGTGAATGTAAAGGTGTTTGGCTAAATGAAGCAAAGGTTTGTGAGTGTGATCAAGCATACGCAAACTAATTCAATCAACAATAAATTCCACTTGCTTTTTTCTGATTTTATGTGACAGTTGAAGACAGATGGAGATAGGGTTGCTTGAGGATGCATTACTCCATGAAATGTGGATGGTTTGGTGAGTTCATGGGTTCATTTGAAAGAGGGTACATTGAGGAACAATATTGGTTTGAAAATTGAAGTGAAATGAGGTCTCAAACATGCCTAAAAATGACCACAAACAGATGGACAAAGAACTGGTACATATGCGTACGAAGCAAGTCATGGCATGGCAAGTGACATGCATGGAAGTTCAGCCTAATCAACCTATCTTGAGACCACTATAACCCACTCATAACTTAATCAATTCAAAATTTTCCCAACATCAATATTAAAGATGACACTACAAAGAACAACTTTGATGTTGAAAACTTTTCCATTTGAGGCTTTTATCTTGATGAAAAATGGGTGGACATTTGGCTCACCAACTGTTTGAGAAAATGACTGCGCGCGTGCCCTGAAAATCTTGGTCATGACCTAGTTTTGAACCTACTTTGCTCAAACTTTGATCAATCATATCTCACTCAATTTTTATCCAATAGAGATGTTCCACATATGGATGTGAAGCTTAAAACAAGATCTTTTGTTGTGGCCGAGTGGAATTTTCATTTGGTGCTTCAATTTTAAATGGCCTTGGTTCAAAGTCTTATGCAAAATGGCCAAAACATGCTATTTTTAGTAACCCTTCTTCTTCCAAAAATGGCAACTTTCCACCTCTTGATTTTTTTCATGATTCCTTTGGAGTTTCTTGACCAAATTTTGTACATTGGACACATATAACATGAATTTTATGGATTTGGCCTCAAAAAGTCAAGAGTTGACTTTTTCCTCTGATTATTTGACATGGCCCCAATTTTCCTGATTTTTGATCTTTCTTCCAATTGAACCACTTCTAAAACCAATTGAGAGGCAATTTTCCATACACATACACTTAAGAACATGTAGAATACCATGACATCAAGTTTTGTCCAAAAAATCAAAGATTCCCTGATTTAATGGGAAACCCTAGTTTTGGTGCCCACCTCCTAGGAGAAAAATGTGCAGTCTTCAATTTCAAATTCCTCAGAGTATGTTGTGTATCCTCTTAAAGGATGATGAGATATACCATTTGAGGATGATTTTGGATCAATGAGCTATCTCTTTTAAGGGTTTTCCTTCAGTTTTTGAACCTCTTGCATAGTGAAAGATGTAGTGCTTCAATCTCCCATTGAATCTCACTTCCTTGAGGTTTTGGATGATCAATTGAGATGGTATGAGACATGAGAGACTCTTGGCTTACTTTGAGGCAACTTGATTGACCTTTTTGTGCTTTGAATAATCCCTTGATTGTCCATCTTCCCCCTGATCACATGCCTTGATGGTAAGAGGAATGCTATGCTTCATTCTTCTATGTTAAATGCAATGCAATGCTAATGAGATGGATATGATATGATAGACGATAATGCTATGCTAAGATGACAAAAAGGGAGAGCAAATTTTGGGGTATTACAAAAGGGTGAGATGTTATTACTGTGGTAGGTTTGGACATATGCAGTACTCTTGCTACAAGCTGCATGGATACCCTCAACCTCAAAACAGATGGAGAGAGCACAGGCCCAAAGTTGTTAAACAATGGGTACCTAAGGAGAAGGTGAAGTGCTTATTGGCTCACATGGGTGATAGAGAAGGAACATGGTATTTTGACAGTGGGTGTTCCAAGCACAGGTCTGGATGTAGATCCATGTTTGATAATCTTAGACCTTGCCCCTCTCATGAGGTCATATTTGGCAATGGAGAAAAAGGTGTTGTTGCAGGAGTTGGGAAAGTGCAAGGTGATGGTAGACCTGAACTTGACAATGTTATGTTTATCAATGGCTTAAGTGCAAATTTGATCAGCATAAGCCAGTTGTGTGATGAAGGTTACAAGGTAAACTACACTAAGCATGAGTGTGTGGTTTCTGATGAGCATAATCAGATTGTTATGAAGGGTGCCAGAACCAAAGACAACTGTTATCAGTGGACCACTCTTGAAGGAGATTCAACTAGTGATGTTCTAGTTGATGTTATAACATCAAACTATGGCATCAGGATGCTGAAAGGTCACTCAGAATTAACAAGTGCAGATGTGAATGTTTTAAAAAGAAAGTCTTTATGGAGGGAGAAAATTAGTAATTGGTCTTTAAAGAGTATTCAAAATCAGGCGCCTTACTATATTGAGACTACATCAAGCCTTACCAAAGCATTCTCATCGCAACGCTTCATCTCCCTAAATCTCAACATAATAGAAAGTTCTCCTTCAAACCTAGTCTGTCACAAAGGAACGATGTCTGTCCCTTCCAAGAAATCTGAGCAGGAACAAACTAGGGTTTCTTCCGAAGAACTCATTTCTATTGCTCTTCCCGAGTCAAGTAACCCTAAACCCTCAACCACGGTAAACAAACCTGAAGCTAGGTCATCATCCTCTCATGCTGTTGAGGAGAAGTTTGATGTAGACGTGCATTTGGAACAGCTTGCCACCAAAATCCTTGAGAAGGGGATACGGGTGAAAGGGATTTCCGTCCCTCTAAGGTAAATGCCTGCTGAACAAGACAACTCTCAAGGAGAGGACAAAAATCTTCAAAGACAGGCCCTTAGTCAAGAAGCTGAAGGTGAAGATCCTGATGACACTGATGTCAGTCTTGATGTCAGAACATCATCCCCTAGGAATGAAAGCCACAGGGGTAAAGGGAAGGAACAGGTTGAGGTTATAGAAATTGAGGACTCATCTGATGATGATAGAATTGGAAGAGGGAAGGATAAGAAAAGGACTTCATTTACAGACCCTCCCAAGTCATGGAGCAAAGGTGCCAGGTCTGGCAAGAAGAGGAGAATCAGGGAGGAGTCAGATTCTGAGAGTGATGCTCAAGACATCAACCCTGCTACAAATCAAGTGCCTGATAACATCTCATCTCGCAGTGCCAGAAGTACATCCTTGTGGAGTTGTGTGAGCCTAAGAAAGATAGCTCTGGAAAGAGAGGTAGTAGCAAAAGACTTAGAGTCTACTAAAATTATAGACCTAATTAAACTTGATGGTCTCATAAGGACTGTGTCAGGGTTGACTAATTGCTATGATAGACTGGTCAGAGAATTCATAGTTAATATACCTGAATCAATAAATGACAACAAGAACCAAACTTTCAGAAGAGTTACCATCAGGGGTAAGTGTGTCTGGTTCTCTCCTGAGATGATCAATGCCTACTTAGGAAGAAATGAGGAAAATTATGGGGAATTAGAAGCCTCCGTCAATGTTATATGCAAAGAAATCACTGCTGGTCAGGTAGATGTTTGGCCCGTAGAAGGAAAGCTGTTAGTCAGTTTGTTGAGTGTCAAATATGCTTTTCTGCACAGAATAGGTATTGCCAACTGGGTTCCTACTAGTCACAAGACCACAATTTCTGTTAAATTGGGGAAGATAATTTATGCAGTTGGGACAAAGCAAAGAATTGACTATGGCTCCTACATCTATGATCATACTATTAAGCATGCTACTACAAATGCTGTAAAGATGCCCATTGCTTTTCCCTCTCTCATTTGTGGGATTGTCTTGTCTCAACATCCTGGAATTCTACAGCATTCAGATGTTGCTTGCAAAAGGAAGCCTGCCTTGTCACTCCATCACAAGTTGAAACATGTTCCTTACAGTGTCAAGACATCTGCTTCAACATCACAACAGTCACCAGCCAAGACTGGGTTGATTACAGAACTAGAGGAGGCTTGCAAGGAGCTAGATGAAGTCATAAGAGTTAGTACTGAAAGGAAACAAAAGTTTGAAAGACCTGTCATGTCTCTGAGATTGGCAACAAAGGAAGGTGAAGCTGTCAACACAAGGAAAGATGTTGTTGATGAAGATGATAATGATGATCTCAGCTCAGAAGATTCAAGCTTTTAATGTCTGCCTTCTAATTTAGAAGGGTTAGCTTTAGTTTCTGTCTTTGTTTTAGCACTTAATGTGCTTGGTTGTGTAATTTGAATATTGCGCTGTTTTATGCACTGTTTATGCTTTTAGTTTCCTTCTATGATTTATTTTGCCTGTTTACTAACTGAGAGGCTAACAAAAGCTAGGGTATACTGACTATAGTTAATAGGGCTTCTAACTGAAGTTTGCCTAATTATGGCTAAAAAGGGGGAGAAAATAGCCAAGATAGCCAAGAGTGTCATTGCCAAATGCTGCCAGTGTGGTGCAGATATTAAGGGGGGGATAAGCTGTTGCTGTTAAAAGGTGTTTAGTTGAAAAGTTTGTTGAGTGCAGCCAAGCAGACATCTAGGGGGAGTAAATTGCTGCACATTGTGAGCTACTGAACAGCTGTAATGCTGGTTCATGTTTCAAGGGGGAGCACCAATTGGCTGTTGTCAATAATGAAGATGGTGCTGCAGCAGATCAAGTAATGAAGACTATGAAGATTGTCAAACTGCTGCTAATGAGTTTCAAATTTCTGAAGATTATTCCACTGCTGAAATCTCTGAAGGTGCAGAGTGCAGAAGTTGATTGCAGAGTGCAGAGATTGTTTTACCCAAAATTAGCCAAAGGGGGAGATTGATAGTTCCTGGATTGGCTGGAATTTTGGTAAAACAAAGGTTATTCAATGTTGATGTCAAGGTGCTGATGTTGTAACATTGAAGTCTTAACACTGGGCTGTGTTAAGTAGTTAAGTGCTGAAGTTGGATGTCTGATGTCACACAGGTGATGTTGTAACATCAGATCTGCAGAATTAACAACAGCAGGTTATTAGGGCATGCGTATTAGCTGGAATTGTGGAGAGTGGTTGACTCATTGGATGAGAATATCTTGGGATAGATATTTTCTGTTACATGTGAGATTTGATTGCAGGTCTGTTGGAGAATTAAAAGGTTGAAGATTTAAAAAGATTTTGGGGATAAAATCTGTTTTGAAGATTCAGTTTTAATTAACAAATCTGATCAAATATTGTGACAAGTCCAAGCCCAATTCAGGAGCTATATAAAGCGTACAAGACCAAAGGAAAAAGTACAAAAAACATTCAGAAGGTCAAGAGCAGGAGGCTTAGTGTCTAGAGTTTGTTTAAAGTGCTTGTATTTACACTATTCTAGGGTTTGAATAGGTGTTGAGTTTCTGTCCTCTCTAGAAGCTGTGAAGCAATAGAGAGTAGTTGATTGATCGAAGCTGTGAAGTAAGATCAAGGGTACTCAAAGTGGTTTCTTTGAGTGTTTGTAAGGGATTGAGTGGTGTTCTCATACCTAAGTGGTTTCTTAGGTAGCAAGTCATTAGTAGAGTATAAGTTTAGGAGATTGTCAACGGGTTGTTGAGTCTGTAAATTATATCTACAAGAAGTGAATTTCATCCCTGGCTTGGTATCCCCCAGAGTAGGTTGGTTGTAACCGAACTGGGTCAATAATTCTTGGTGTTATTTTACTGTTATTGTTGTCCATTGTGCAGAGTGTGTTGTTGTGACATCACACCTTAACATCACACGTCTGATACCAGGTTTCACTTTCGATGACGTTGACCTCAGGAAAAGCGTAATTGATGAACTGCTGTCCTGCGATCTGTGCAAATTCATCGTTGTGCTGGATATTTTCTGAATTCCCTGAGTAATGATCCCATGATTTGGTGGGGGCACAGGTATTATTTTCAATGATGCTCAGCTGATATGTATCATTGGGCTAACTCTTTTTCCCCAAGTCTCTTGGGTACGGCTGCCAGATAGGCAGGCCATCCAGGGGGTCAAAATAGTCGTAGTCGAAGTTGTCTTTCATCGGATCGTCTTCTAATGAGTTTAGTGGAGCACGACATCCTTCCGGATCATAATCTCCGTATATCATTTTGACGTTTGATCTTGGTATATATCTCAGACTCTGTGCGGGATTACAAAATGGCATAGGCACCTCTTCCTGTAACATATAACTGTCCTCGTTGAGATAGGACTTCCATTCTTCATCTGTATCGGAGGAATCACCCTCGTTGATGGTATGGACTTCTTGAGACACTAGGTGAAGGAAACCTCCACTATGAAAAAAGTTCTGAATGGGATGAAGACTTTCATTAATAGTACCAGTCTGGGTACAGGTTGAAGAAAAACCAAGACCTTTTTTTGTCTTATTGTCAATCGGAATGACAAGCCATCCCCATCCTTTTGCGTTGTTACTTTTGATCACTTCGAGAGCATCTTTGTACGAAGAAATTGACGTTCCTATTTCTGATTGATTGTTATTGCTCACTGAAAATGCTTGGAACTGGGTTCCAACAACCTCCTCCGGTTCTACACAAGTGGACGATGATAAGTTGCTCACTATCAAGGCTTGATCTTCGCAGACTGTGACTAGTCGGTCATTCTTGACGAGCTTCAGCTTTTGGTGAAGTGTCGAAGTGACTTCCCCCGCCTCGTGTATCCAAGGTCTTCCTAATAAACAGCTGTATGCTGCACGGATGTCCATGACTTGAAAAGTGACTTGGAAAGTGTGAGGACCGATAATTATGGGAAGGTCGACTTCACCGATAACTGTTTTTCGAGATTCGTCAAATGTTTTGACGATGACCTCACTGCCTCTCATCGTAGATCCTCGAAATGATAGTCGTATTAGAGTAGATTTTGGCATAACATTCAGAGATGATCCGGTGTCTACCAGTACGCTCACTAAAGCACCGTCCTGGTAGTTGACTATAATATTTAGTGCCATGTTGTGACTTTTGCCTTCTTCTGGCAGTTCTTCATTACTGAATCCCAAGTTGTTGCAGGAAGTGATGTTGGAGACGGTGCTGTCAAATTGTCTTATTGTCACATCTTGTTCCACAAAGGCTTGCTCTAAGACTTTCTGTAGAGCTTCCCCGTGAGCTTCGAAACTGAGTAAAATAGATAGCACATAGATTTTTGAAGGAGTTTGCAACAGTTGATCAACAATGTTGTACTCACTCTTCTGGATGAGCTTCAGCATCTCATCGTTGTTCTTTGAAAGGTCGGGAATACTGGATTGCCCGACTGGTTGATTGGGAACTTCTGTTTGAAGTTCCTTTTCATTGGTAGGTTCTCCAACTCCTCGGTTGAAGATTCGACCGCTCCGTGTTACTCGACCGATGTCTACAATATTCACGACAGAGGATAATGGAGTTTCCTTTCCATTCTCAATTGTTATTGCACCGTATTTGTAAGGGATAGCCTTATCAGATTTGTACGGTACTGGTCCTGGCAGATAGATAACTACAGTAGCCTTCTGATTTTTTTGACCATCGTAGCCGGCCTCAATTTGTTCGAGGTTGAGAATCTTTCCACTATCAGGAGGAACTCTTGATTCATGGAGTAAAGGGATTATGGCACATACATCTTTGGCCACTTCTCATTTAGGGATCAAGACAACTTCTTTGCCTTGATTGGGACGATAGTCTGACATTGAGTTAATCGAACCAGAGCTCAAACACGGGTGAATCTCTTTGTAGTCCAACTGACTTTGATGGGCTGCTCGCTTGTTGTCTCGTTCAAAGGGTGTCGTCATCTGGAGCTCCACTGCTACTGGAACGGGGACGGAACGGGAACGACAAAGAACGAAGAAACAAAGAAGAAGAGAAAAAGAAGTGACTCGTTAGATTCGCGTCTGGCAGTTAGGGTCGATGCCTGTTTGCGACGAGACGGAAGTAACGTGCCCTTTTCTGAAAATGATTTGAAATTAACGATCCCGAAGGATGAAAAAGGTTTGAGTTTGTTTTGTGTTTTTTAGATAGAAGTGGATTGAAGTTAGCTCGTAACTCACATTGCACCAGAGTCTACCATGCGGGAACGAGTGAATCGCATGGTCGCCCCCAAATGGGACGTATGCTAAACACTCTAGAAGAGGAGGGGAGACCCCTCGTTCTTCACTTCCTACACTTAAGGCTCGAGCGCAATATTCATTATATTTATTAAGTGTTTTAGAAGTGTTATGAGATGAGAAGAGAACACTCAAAAGAAAACACTAAGGGGAAACTAAATATTCCTAATGTTATCATGCAAAGGTGGCCCTATAGTTGAGGTTGAAAGGGGAACTTCTACCTAAGTTACCATGCAAAGGGAAGCCTAATACTAATCCTACTCCATGCTTAATCTAAAATTAAGTTGGACTAGGTAGCTCTAAGGGAGTGAATCCAAGACTTAAACAAGTCTTGAGATTCAAGGGAGGAGAAAGAGTGAAGGAGACGAAGGAAAAAAAGAAGCGAATAAATAAAAATAGCGGCTACCACAACGTTCCTGCACCAAAACAGCGGTAAAAAGCAGCCCACAAGCAGCACAGTGTATAACAGCATACAATTCAGCACAAGAAAGGGTGTAAAATGGTCAAACAGCATCACATACAACAGCACACATACACATAGACAACTATAGAAACAGGACAGCATGCGATGCATTTGAAAGCAATTCAAACATGGCGTATCAAACATGCATCAAGCATCACATAGTCTTCACTCAAGCATGATCATAAATCAAATCAAACATCACGGTAAACATCATGAAGGAACAACATGAGAGGATGCACAACATTAATCACATGAACATATCAAACCAAGTATGCATCTCATGAAATTACAAAGCAAGCAAGCGTGCACAACACGATAAATCCAGCAACACCAGCAACAATCGACAATTATCATACTCAAAGAGTGTGTGCAAAGTGTTCATCACATCGGGAACGCAACATCGCAAACGTGATCATAAACGATAAAAATCCAAGCATCGCGTGTCGGAGAAATATGTGCATATAATAGTGTGAGGGGCAACAACTCAAGAATAGTCCGCAAATCATCATGGCACCAATCCATGAAGTTTAGACATGCAAAAGATCTCAAATAAGCAAGAAAATGCAAGAAAAACGCAATCTGCTTCAGTGGTAATCGATTACTCACATAGGGTAATCGATTCCTCAGTTGAAAATTAGCTAAAAATGTGAAAATCAGGCAGAGTAATCGGTTTCCCTGTTAGAGTAATCGATTGCCACTGAAACAGAGGCACAAGTTCAACTTTGAAAGCACTTTTCAGCAACAAATCACTTGTTCAAACATCCAAATGATCATGTAAACAATAATGCATGAAAATTATGTTCAATCACAGCAATCAAACATTAATTAGATCCATCAATAATCAACATCCACAATCAAGATCAAGCAAATGAATCAAAACACAACAAAATTCATGGATCTACATTGTATAAGTTGCAATTAAGCTAAAATGAGTGTGGATCTAAAATTAACCAACTTACAAAGCTGAGATTTGCTTTGGTAAGTGTTGTAAACAGAATTTGATGAATCCAAGTAGAGAATTCCAAGATCCACAAGCTCCTTGCACTCAAAAGTTGAAGATCCAAGCAAATAAGCAATAAAACTCCAAAATCACTTTCAATAATCACGTCTGAAAAATCAGAACCAGATCCAAATGAAAATCCAAATGGAAAAGCTTAAATGTAGTGATGATGAGAGGCTTTAGCTCAAGAATTAACAAGTTCCAATGAAGAACTTGTTATTCTCTATGAAGGAGCTTTGAGTGTCGTTGAAAATGGAGATTGAGAGTGAAAAAAGTGAGAGAGAATTGAGAGCAAAATTCTGAAAAACGAGAGTGAAAATGATCTAGGTTGGTGAGGTTTGGAATGAATTGGTTTAAATAACCCCTATGTTAGGAGTTAAGTTTGGGTTGGGAGTGAGGTTAAGTGAGTGGAAATTGGGGTGAAAAGTGGATTAGGAAATGAAATGAGGAATGAGAGTGGAAAAGTGATGGAGAGAATTTGAATTTTGGGTGGAAAATGATGAAAATAGATCAGTTCTAGATCCTTCCCACACATGCACAAGCCAAGTACATGACCACACAATACTCCAAAATTCTGCAGTGTTGAAAATGCCACATTTTTGAAATTTCGCCTAGAGTAATCGGTTACTCTGAGTAATCGATTACTCCATTCAAAAATTCAAAATTGGCGCTAAAAGGAGGGAAACTTGGATATTCGCCCGGTACCACCTGTTCTGGACCATGATAGACCTCTGAAACTTGCCTACTGATATTACCACTGGAATACACTTGAAATATACTGCGAAATGTTTTTCGCACTCGGATTGAACTGCTAATAACAACTGTCTGGTGCTGAATAATTGATCAAAAATCGACTACTGGGGTTTCTGATCATCCAATCGCTTAATGAGCAAAATAAATGCTCAAAAAGACTTGGAAAGTTATCTGCTGGGCTCTGAACACTATTAAAAATCACTGGAACTGATGCTGCCTTAAGCTGCTGAAAGAATACCTTGATCCCATGCTCAAAAGGACAATGTAAAAATGCATAAATGACGATGCAAATGAAATGAAGCATAAACCAGTTAATGCTAAAAGAAAAGGGGCAAATTTTGAGGTGTTACAACTGCCCCTATTCAAACTTCTTAGATCCGAAGGTATGGAAGCAACGACTTTCAGACGATCGGGATACACGGAGATTGAATACCAAAATAACCTGAAAATTTGCACCCTGTGGGGAGGATGAAATAATGCAAATACGAGAACGGCCGAAGGCGAACTCGGAAAGGCAAACCGGCCGAAGGCGGACTAAACTTGGGACATAAGGATAAACTAGAATGGCTGAAGGCGAACTCGAAAAGGTAGACCGGCCAAAGGCGAACCACGCTGGGGAGATACAAAGGGTACGAGACCATACCGAAGGTGGGCTCGAAGAGAAAGACCAAGCCGAAGGGGAGATTTCAAAGAAAGACTACGAGGCCATGTCGAGGGTGGGCTCGAAAAAGAAAGACCAAACCGAAGGTGAGCTTTCAAAGAAAGGATACGAGGCCATGCTGAGGGTGGGCTCGAAAAAGAAAGACCAAGCCGAAGGTGAGCTTTCAAAGAAAGACTAAGCCGAAGGTAGACTCTCAAACAAAGGATACGAGGCCATGCCGAGGGTGGGCTTGAAAAAGAAAGACCAAGCCGAAGGTGAGCTTTCAAAGAAAGACTAAGCTGAAGGTAGAATCTCAAGCAAAGGATACGAGGCCATGCCGAGGGTGGGCTCGAAAAAGAAAGACCAAGCTGAAGGTGAGCTTTCAAAGAAAGACTAAGCCGAATTTAGACTCTCAAACAAAGGATACGAGGCCATGCCGAGGGTGGGCTCGAAAAAGAAAGACCAAGTCGAAGGTGAGCTTTCAAAGAAAGACTAAGCCGAAGGTAGACTCTCAACAAAGGATACGAGGCCATGCCGAGGGTGGGCTCGAAAAAGAAAGACCAAGCCGAAGGTGAGCTTTCAAAGAAAGACTAGGCCGAAGGTAGACTCTCAAACAAAGGTTACGAGGCCATGCCGAGGGTGGGCTCGAAAAAGAATGACCAAGCCGAAGGTGAGCTTTCAAAGAAAGACTAAGCCGAACAGGATAACTCTACTAGGGATAACAAGATAACAACGAGTGCGAGGACAGCCGCAGGCGAACTCGAGAAAATAGAAAGACCAAGCCGAAGGTGGACTTTTAAAGAAAGACTAAGCTGAAGGTAGACTTTCAAACATCAATATGTAGAATCGATAGTTCCACAAAGATAACTCCGCTGAGGAAAAGAGAAATCTAAACAGACAACTCTGAGGGGAAGTACAGGAAGGACCAACAAGAAGGACGAATCTACTGGTTGCTGTGTAATGTTAAACAACATTTTCTGAATTTTGTTACTTTCTGCTGGGGAAAGAAACTGGTAAAGGAAATCAAACCTGGCTTATGCTTCGAATGCATATGTTTAAATTTTGCCGTAATGCTCCATATCAATGGAATGCTACGCTTTTGGGAGGATGCCATGCAAAAAATGCTTATACAATGCAAAAGAAACGTCCCAGCAAAATAAATGCCGAAGACAAAGGCAACTCCACCGGGGATGACAAACTAAATTGTCCTCTAAAATAAAAGACCCTACTGAGGAAGACTTCACTCTGCTTAGGAAGATCTTGATCACAAACTCTGCTGGATGAAACTCCGAGAGAATACCCGCTCTGTTGGGGATGGATAGAAACGAATAAAGAAGATGGAACCCAAAGAGAAACTCTCTCCGCTGGGGATTACCAATGACTTCCACCTGGATCTGAAAGAAATGTCAAGAATAATTCGACTTAAAACCTGCTGGAGATATCAACCGTTGTTGATCAAACCACTATGAAGATCACCATCAAACTTTGCTTGGGGAGACAAGTCAATAATTCCAAACCTGTTTGGGGATATTACCAAACTCAACCTGCTGTTGGGAGATGTCCTTGCTTTTACCCTGCCGGGGAATATCAGTACTTTTACCCTGCTGGGGAGTACCAGCCATGACCAGCAAACCTGCTTGAGGAATGGTAGATACTAACATCCACCTTGCTAGAGGATAACATCAAGCTCACTCATCTGAGGAGATTAACTCATACCATTGCTGGCGAGGTAAACATTTTTTGACTAGCTGAGGAGAATGAGTGTTCAGACTCTGTGGGGACCAAATACCTTTGTCCAAAGAAGGAAGATATTCCTTAAGTCTCCTGCTGGGGATGCAACAGCATCCACTTCTGATTGTTTGCTGAGAAAGTGATAAATCAATCACAACTATAGCTGGGAATTAAGCCTCTGTACTCTGCTGAGGAAGATAATCCTCGACACTCTGGTTGGGAAAAATAACAACCTGCTGCTGTTGGAGGAGAGAATCTACCCTGCTGGGGATAAGAGCATGCCTTTGCTGACGGAAATACACTACCTGACCTCCTGAGGAAAGTGGTTACCAGGACCTGTGGGGAACCTAAAGTCTTTGCAAATACATCCAGTACACCTCCTGTTGGAGATACACCCACACCCACCTCGGAGCAGTCTACTCTAAACTTGCTTGCTGGGGTATAGAGTTCTGCTGAGGATGATGAACTTTCAGTGTTGGGGGAGGCGACTCCACTGGGGAAGAACAAACCTGTTGTCCTGCAAACACAATCAACAGGAAGTTCTATACGCAAAAAGGTCACCTCTATTACCAATACAACAACCATTGCCTAAGCAATTTCCACTATTTTCTGATATGCTTCGCAAAGCTTAACATTTTCACATGCAATGTTTTATCAACATATCGGACGTTTTCACAAACAAAACAGTAAGGTAAAAAAACACAAATGGAAAGTTTTTTGAGTGAAATGAAGATTTTATTGAATGAAATTGGCCTGTGAATAAGCATTTACATTTGGAAGCAATTCCTGGAAAGAGGTAATTGCAAAAAAGAAATAAAAGAAAATACACATGTCGGCAATGTGGGGAACAGATATCCACCATAATTCAATTCAGCTATGACCCAGTATGCCTCACTTATCTGCAGATGCTTTGACCTTCGAAAAGACTGACTGGACTGATTCCTTTCCTTCGAAATTTCCATGTATCAAAAGTGTTCACAGATCGAACGCAGATCGTAGCCTCTTGCTTTCAAATCCCTAACTTTTGCCTGGATCGCCCTTTTCGGGTTTTCAATCCACCGGGATACCCTTTTTTGCCAAAGTTACCTTTTCAGGTTTTCAACTTTGCGGGTTTATTTTTTTTCTTTTTATCCCTAACTTTTTCCCAAACTCTTTCTTTTTATGGTTCGCCGGGATGCCCCTTTTTTGCCTGGACTTTTCTTTTTGTGTCCAGCGGGTCTCTTTTATGCAAAGTATTTTTTGACTACGTCTGCGTTCACAGGGGACGTAAAATCTTCGCCATCCATAGTTGAGAGTAATAAGGCTCCACCAGAGAAAACCTGTCTTACTACATATGGCCCTTTGTAGTTCGGAGTCCATTTTCCCCTGTGATCTGTTTGAGGAGGAAGGATCCTTTTCAAAACCAATTCACCAGCCTGAAAACACCGAGGACGCACTTTCTGATCAAAGGTTTTCTTCATCCTGCTCTGATACAACCGACCATGTGCAATGGCTGCCTATCTTTTCTCTTCAATAAGGTTCAGCTGATCCAGTCTAGAATGCACCCACTCAGCTTCATCAAGCTTCACGTCTGCCAGAATTCTTAAAGAAGGAATCTCAACCTCTAATGGTATGACTGCTTCCATACCATATACCAATGAGAAATGAGTTGCCCCAGTTGATGTGCGTACTGAAGTACGACTACCATCTTCTGCACAATCTTCTTGATGTTCTTATTTGCTGCTTCAATAGCCCCATTCATCTTCGGACGATAGAGAGAAGAATTGTGATGCTCGATCTTAAAGCTCTGACATAGCTCCTTCATCATCTTGTTATTCAAATTTGAACCATTATCATTAATGATTCTCTCCGGGACTCCATACCGGTAAATGATGTCCTTCTTGATAAACCTGGCTACCACTTGTTTGGTGACATTGGTAAACGAGGCTGCTTCCACCCACTTTGTGAAATAATCGATGGCAACCAAAATGAAACGACGCCCATTGGAAGAAGTCGGTTCAATCTTTCCAATCATATCAATGCCCCACATAGCAAAAGGCCAAGGTGATGACAACACATTCAGAGGAGTAGGCGGCACATGCACCTTATCAGCATAAATCTGGCATTTATGACACTTCCCAGCATATTTGAAATAATCAGATTCCATGGTCATCCAATAATACCCCGCTCTCAGCTGTTTTCTGGCCATAGCATGCCCATTGGCATGGGTACCGAAAGATCCTTCATGAACTTCCTCCATCAACAGGTTTGCCTCGTGTTCATCAACACAACGTAGCAAGACCATGTCAAAGCTTCTCTTGTATAACACGTCATCCTTATTTAGAAAGAAATTTCCTGCCATCCTCCTCAGAGTTTTCTTGTCTTTGGTAGATGCGCCTTCCGGATACTCTTGATTCTTCAGAAAAACCTTAATATCATGATACCAAGGTTTGCCATCCGATACACCTTCAATGCAAACACAAATGCTAGTCTGTCTAGACGCATGATTCTGATCGAAGGAGTCTCATTCCACCGATTCACCTGATACATCAAAGACAACGTTGCCAACGCATCGGCCATCTGATTCTCCAACCGGGGTATATGGTGGAAATCAACTCTTTCAAAGAAAGGTAACAACCTTCTGGCATAGTTGTTATATGGCACCAAATTCGCTTGACGAGTTTCCCATTCACCTGTGATCTGATTAACTACCAACATGGAATCACCATAAACATCGAGGTTCTTGATTCTCAAATCAATCGCTTCTTCCAACCCCATAATGCATGCTTCATACTCCGCCTCATTGTTGGTACATACGAACGCTAATCGGGAAGTGAAGGGTATATGAGAACCCTGTGGAGTTGTAATGACTGCCCCGATTCCGTTACCATATGAGTTGACAGCCCCATCAAAGACCAGCTTCCATTGGGATCCAATTTCTGACCCTTCATCAGGTAGAGGCTCTTCACAGTCTTTCATCTTCAGATACGTAATGTGCTCATCAGGAAATTCAAACTTCATCGGTTGATAATCCTCAATTGGTTGTTCAGCGAGATATTTTGATAAAACACTTCCCTTAATGGCGTTTTGGGAAACATATTGAATGTCGTAATCTGTCAGAACCATCTGCCACCGGGCTATTCTTCCAGAAAATGCCTGCTTCTCAAACACATATTTGATCAGATCCATCTTCGAAATCAAGAGGGTTGTGTGGTTTAACATATACTGCCTCAAACGCTTAGCTGCCCAAGCGAGTGCACAACATGTTTTCTCCAGCATCGAGTACCTCAACTCATAATCAGTAAACTTTTAACTCAGGTAGTAGATGGCATGCTCTTTTCTACCTGACTCGTCGTGTTGACTGAGCACACACCCCATTGAGTTCTCAAGAACCGTAAGATACATAATCAAAGGCCTTCCTGGCACTGGCGGCATAAGGACCGGAGGTTCCTGCAAATATTCTTTTATTTTTTCGAACGAATTTTGACAATTCTCATTCCACCTGACCTCTTGATCTTTTCTTAGCAACTTGAATATCGGTTCACACGTGGCTATAAGATGAGAGATGAATCTAGAAATGTAGTTCAACCTCTCTAAGAAACCACGAACCTCCTTTTCTGTTCTTGGCTCAGGCATTTCTTGAATGGCTTTTACTTTAGCAGGGTCCACCTCGATACCTTTTTCGCTGACAATAAAACCCAGTAACTTTCCAGATCTTACCCCGAAGGTGCACTTGTTCGGATTCAACCTCAGCCTAAAATTTCTCAACCTTTCAAACAGTTTCTGAAGATTAACCAGATGTTCTTCCTCCGTCTGTGGAAACGCTGATTAACCAGATGATTCTGCAGCATTTCCACCCCTGATTTTGCTGCTGCTGAGGTCGAAACGCTGCAGGAATTGTCACTGAAGCTACCTGCTGGTTATAACTCTGATGCTGCTTTCCTTTACCTCGGTGAGCCGTCACAGAATTGGTTTCCTCCTTTTTCTTATAATTAGCATAAGGTTTCTTCCCTTGACCAGAAGACGACCCATCACTACCTGCTACCTTCCCCGCTTTGATTCCACTCTCTAGCATTTCCCCGACCATGATTAAATGAGCACACTTTCCTGACGTGCAAGGTAACAATTTCTCATAATAATGTCCCGGCAAAGTATCCATGAACAAATTCAGCATTTCCTTTTCCAACATGGGCGGCTGTACCCTTGCCGCTGGTTCACACCATCTCTGCGCATATTCCTTGAAGCTTTCGCTATTCTTCTGGGACATATTCTGTTACTGGGTCCTGTTGGGAGCCATATCAGTGTTATATTGGTAATGCATGATGGAGGCCTCGACCAACTCTCTCCAATTACGGACATGGCATCTCTCTAGTTGCATATACCATTCCAAGGATGCCCCAGACGGGCTGTCCTAGAAAAAATGCATCAGCAACTTCTCATCTTTAGAATACGCGGCCATCTTCCTCGCGTACGCCCTAACATGCGTCTTGGGACAGGTTGTACCATTAGATTTCGCAAAAGTGGGCACCTGAAATTTGTGCGGAATTACAACTCCAGGAACCAGCCCCAAATCCTCCAGATCCATTCCTACAGAATTCTGATTCACCACTCCGTTTAGTTGTTCTCCAATGAGTCTGAACCTTTGATCATTGTCGGCTTGAGGACCAGCATCCCCGCCTGGCATAGAGAAAATGTCATCTTGTTGGTCTTCAAAACGACGACCATGAACAACAGAAATACTTCCTCCTCCCACAACAGAAGGAATCACAAGCTGCTCTCCTCCTCCCGGAGGGATCACAACACCAGGAATGGGGATCTCTACGCCCACAGGACCTCCCTGAGCACCGCTACCAACAACTCCATTATGGACTCCACCATGAAGAACCCCGTCTTCATCCACCCTTGCCATTAAGGGTTGGACCAAAGTCCTTAATTGCTCTTGCCCTTGGACAACACCTTGCATCAGCTCCATGATTTGGTCTATACGAGCCTCCATGGCAGCCATATCAGCCTGCATCTTCTCCATAATTCTCTTCTGATTTGATCTAGTAGAATACCGGTGAAATAGCTGGTAATCAATCCTGCCTGCAACCAAATAAAGGTTAGAAAAGCCCGAGACGAACACCTGCGATGCAAAAATGATTATGATTATGCATATGCAAATGAACATGTTTGAATATTTGCAGGGCGATCCACCCCTTGATTCCAGTTTAAAGACGAGATAGGATGAAACTGCTGCTCATATAAATCAGAGAAAATCACTGTCGGAGTTTACAACCCATGATAACAATAATAAGTCTGAAAACAAAAGAAGCAAAGATCCTAGCCAACAAATCTGGTGGTGACCAAAGAAAAGAAAACTACAGAGTGTCACCCACTGCCTGATCTAGAGCCTTCAGCCCTAGGCCTCTTCACTTCAGCTCGTATCTTCAGCTCTTCTATGGTCGCCATGGCCTCATTCAGTCGCTCCTCAACTGCGTGTCTCTGGAATGTCCTTGATAAGATCTCCTCATCCTTCTTCTTGAGCTTCATCTTCAAACTCTCGACCTGATCCAGGAACTTATCTTCTTTCTACTTGTTGGCTGTTATTGCAGTATCTCGGTAAGCATTGAACTGGTGGATTTTTGACCAAGCCTTGGCTAGGTCTTCCTTCTTGGATTTGAGAATCCTGCTAACACCTTTCAGAGCTTGTCCTACCTTTTGTCTGGCTATGACCTCTTCAGCTAGCTCTTTTTCTTTCTTAGCGAGCAATTCTGTTTTCAACTTGGCGACATGAATAGCTTCGCCTCGCTCATGTTTCAACTGGTAGATTTCTCTTTGCAGCTCACCGTTCTCCTCTCGAAGCTTCTCCTTTTCAGCTCACAGTTTGTCATACTTCTCTATTTCAATTGTGGTCGGAGGTTCAATCAGCAGGGGGTAAGATGTAGGTTCTCTGCAGAACGGTAGAAGTACATTCTCTACTCTCCTCTGAATCCAGTCATCGTATGCAGGGAAGGCTTTGTTGTTACACTTTCCGAAAGAAGTCTTTCCTTTCTTGTGGCAATCTCCCCAAGTATTTGCAGCTTCCTTTAACCCTTCCAGATTGACTTCTCCACTTACATATAGAGACTCTTGAACATCTTGGTCCTTTGGCGGCTCTTTTAAAGCATACCCAAATTGCCTAACAGCAAGAATAGGGTTATAATTAATTCCCCCTTTTCTTCCTATTAAAGGTACGTTTGGGTAGCCTCCACAGCTAATCAGGATCTCTTGGCCCAGCAAATCACGATTAATCCAAATCAAGTTGTCAGCCCTTAATCCCATCAATCTCCTCGACCAATCCAATGTTTCTCAAGTGTCTTCGAATGCCCCAGATTTGGGAAGGCGATCGACAAACCACTTGTAGAGAACTGGAGCACAAAAGTAAAGAGGTCCTCCTCTCCTCTTCACATTCTTATAGTGCATTGAATAGTACAGATCCCCAAGCAAGGTAGGCACCGGATTCTTCATGGTGAATATCCGGACAGCATGCACGTCTACAAAATCCTTCACGTTAGGGAACAACGTCGTTCCATAAACACACATAGCCAGAATTGTATTGAACCCCGACCAACACTTAGCCTTAGCATAAATAGCGGGCTGCTCGATCAAAAACTTCGTGTGAAAGCCTTTATAACCCCCTTTACTCGCAACATTCTTCTTCAGCAAAGACTGATCCAAGCGTAACGCACCAGCAACCTTTTCTAGATCGGGAAACTCCTTAGAAGGATAGAAGGGAACTTCTTCTTTGACCGAAACATCCAGAATGAGAGCATACTCTTCCAAGATCATTTTGTGGATAAAAACATGATTTTAGAAACATTGAGCCAAAATCACAACTCATTTCTCACATGTTTTCAATGATTTTATTAATTTTTAATCAAAATTAATTCCATTTTTAACAAAATTAGGGTTTTGACTGATTCCACCCTCATCAATCTTTTTCAAACACTCATGGGCCTCTAATAGAGTGTAAGACCCAATCCCCTTTTAACCAAAACCATTTTAAGCCTCAGACATTATATATGTCCCGCTGCATTAAAAAAAATCCCAGCGCAATCGCCATTTCAAAACAAAAATCATTTGGGCCTACCCTTGTGTTGTAAATCCCATTTATTTTCTCTTAAAACACTATGGGCCTATCCTTGAATTGTAAGACCCATCCCTTTTGTAAATAAACCTCTTTGGTCCTCAGTCGTTGTATAAGTCCCGATGTGATCGTTAAAACAATGGTGCGATCATTGTTAAAACTTGGGCCTCTCCTTGAGTATAAGTCCCACGATCTTTTCAAAACAATTTCCCTTTTGATTTAGATTCAATATACATGTTATTATCAAAACTTTCTTTAATTTCTCTGAACAACTAACAATACAACATGGAATCTTGCTCACCTGTAAGTTTTAACAGCTTTCATTTACTCACTTTCATATAAATATAACTGTATTGTGGGAAGCTGCGCACGGTTAGTCTTCTTTCATATCCTTTTAAATACTCGTCATTTATCAACTATATATATACTAGAATAGCTATTTAGATTTTTCCCTGACAACTAGGTCTAGAACTAGGTAAAGCCATGTTGGTCACTCTTAAATACAGTCAAAACTATATCCCCATAGGATTTCATGATATAGTCTTGCCTCCTCTTGGACTTATACAATATGGAACAAAGAGAAAGGCAGTATTCTCGGTGAACCTTTTCTCAGGCTATAACTATTAGAAATTGTCAAAGGAGTTCTACTCCCCAGAGTTGATCTATTCTCGGTGAATAGCATCTCTTGAGTTTCTTCAAACCTCAGAAATTTCACTAAATGATCTATTCTCGATGAATAGCATTTCTTGAACTTTTCTTGGTTTCGGACCCACAGGCTTCCTAAAAGCATCCCCTCCTCCTCTTGGGCTTTGTACAAGGACCCTTTGGCTTCTTATAAGTTCTCATGCCTTCTCTTGGTCTTAATACAAGGACCCTAACGACCTCTTAAAGGTATAAGAGAGAACTTAGTCATCCTTCGCTAGAGCAGTCTTTCCAGTGTCAAATCTCAGACCAATTTATGGTTGATTCGCATCCCTTAATACACCCGCCTCCTCTTGGGCATCATACAAAAGATAAAACTCTTCCACACCAATAGACTTGGACAGTCTGAATCCCCTTGAGTCTCAAAGACATTCTCAAGTCCCCTACAAACATAGGAAACCCCGGTCATTCTGGATAAAGCTCCAGTAGAGTTAAAATCCATGGGTTCTAAAACCCAGTCTCTCTCCCAAAAATCCCCAACCAAGATCAGTTTATCATGAGTATAACACTATCCTAAATCAGAACCTCAAGGCATCTGTGTAGCACAGTTTTTATGGTTTTGAATCACTATCGCTTTGGTACTACAGTTCGATTCATTTTTTATCCTGTGAAGTTGATTAAGGAAGGGAAATAGATGTCTCCAATTAACCCTGCTTGCATACTGAGGTTAAACAGTCAAAACTGTTGGTTTACAGATGCTATCAAAATAGGGGGGGGGGTCCTTCTTAGGGTTATTTTCTTAAGAATACAAGTGTCTGGATTATCTGTGAGGCTTTTGGTTAGGATACTAGACCATATTTTCTTTGGTTGATGTATGGGGGTACTGGATTTTGAGTTTTTGATTAGTATGCTCGCTAAGATTTTACAATCTTATGCCTACGTATTCCCGTTTAACGAAATAGGGAAATCAGAGCAATCATAGTTCCCCTATTTGTTGCACCCCAAAATTTGCCCTCCTTACTTTATTACTAACTGGCTTTTGTTGCATTGCATTTTGCATTATCATGTGTGCATATCATTGGTTCTTAGCATGGGGTCAAGGTGCCTGAGGCAAGTTCAAGAGGAGAATATGTTCTTCAAAGGGTCAAGCAAGAGAGTTCAAGTGGATCACTCTCTCCTAACCAGTGCATAAATTAGGGTTTTGAAATTCTTGGGTTTATTGCTCCAATGGGCAAGCTCCTTGGGTTTTTATCATCACCAAATGGCATATCTTATCTTTGTTGCAGAAGATACACATCATGTTCAGAGGAATTTGGATTTGGAGACTGTGTTATTTCCTCCAAGACTCAGGGTACCAAAACTAGGGTTTGCTATAAAGTCAGTTTATTTCTGATTTTCTGGGCAAGACTTGATTCTATGGTATTCCTTGGGTCCCTAAGCATCTAGGAGTGGAAGATTGTCCATCAGTTTGATTCAGGAGAGATTCAATTGGCCAATGGATTGGAAATCAGGTGAATTGGGTAAAAGTCAACAGTGAGAAGAGAAGTCAACTGTGGAATTTTGAGGTCCTCTCCAAGGTTTTCAAGGTCTCACATCCTCATATGGTCATCAAGAGTAAAGTTTCATGCCATTTATCAAGAATCAGGAGTTGGTGCAAAAGTTACTAAATATGGAAATGACCTATAATTTGAAAGTTTCCTTTTTTGGAAAGTTCCTACACTACATTCACCTTGACTTTTCGTCATCAAAGAAGCTTCAAATGAATTTTTCTCCAACATGAAAGTTGAAGATCTTTTTCTCCTCTTTCCAACATGTAGTAGTGGGTCTCCATATCATTTGTGAAACTCAACTTATGATCAAAAGAAGGCAAAGTGGTTTTTAGGGTTTCATTTTCACAACTTTTGGATTTTGGGACATATGGACCTATAATTGATTCCATTGCTTCAAGGTACCTTTTAACATCAAAGGACAATTCATAAGGATCATTTTAGACTTTTGAATCAAGTGAATTCATGGTGTATGTATCACTTATTCTCCATTATTCAAAATTCCCAAATTATTTAAAAGTTATGAATCAAATTGTTTCAAGGCCCAAATCAAATTCAGGTGTGGTTAGCAATTTAAACATAATTGATCCATCATGAAATATTTGAATATCCATGCATGGAAGGAGGTGTATCTAACATTATGCAAAATTCCAAATTTGTCCAAAACTCTTTAAACAAAGAATTGCCCAAGCCCAAATCATTATCAGTGAGAAACCCTAGTCTATTTAAACTCATCCATGCACTGGTTAGGGGAGATTACACGTGATATTTGGAAGAGAAGAAAACTTAAACCCTAAAGCTTTTTCTTGTTGGATCTCTCATTCCCTTAGGTCTTTTGAAGAACTTCTTCCACAAACCTCCTCCTTGTGATCAATAGAGTGCAAACCATCCCCCATTCGCAACTAAGAGCAAGGATAAGGGCTGTGCCATCTCAGGTTAGTCACTTTTTTCATGATCACGAAACTCTCCTTTTAAGTATGCATATTGATGTGTGATGTCTGCTGGTCATCCTGATATAGTTTTTGTTGAGTTTGGACGTGTGGTTTGCTTGTATGGTGCGTTTAAAGTTTTGTGCCCTAATATTATTCCTTGCGTTTTTTATTGTGTGCTAATGGTTTGTGATTTTTGATGAGAGATTTGGAATCCTCGTTGAATTCTGGACGGAATGGTGTATTGGTTCGCATTTTCTGGAAAATTTTAGTTGCAGGTGACCGGAGAAGGGAGCGGAACCTTAACTCCGGCGGCGGCGGTCGAACCAGTCCGGCGAGGGTGGCTGGAGGTAGGTGATGGGTTCTAGGCCGTTGATCTCTCTCATCGTGTGGCTATCATCGCGCCACGCATTTTTTCTTTTTTTTTTTCTTTTTTTTTTTCGATTTTTAATTAATGATCACATGTACATTCCCCCACTGTACTTACCATGTTCCACCAATTATTTTATTCCATTTTGATTACTTTTTGTTTAGTTGACTCAACCACGTGTATTGGATGAATCGTGTGGCTAATAACGTGCCAGCGAATAAAAAAGGCATATGCCAGGCACATGGGCGTCCATGGTATACTGACCAGTTGTATGCGTGCGTGTGTATCATAACTATGGTGTGTATTTAATCCAGGCCCCTTATCATGATTACTTTTTATTTTGTTTGACCATTTGTGAACGCAGGATTGATCCAAGGGTAAGTGGCAGTCAACTAGTTTGACTAGAGTCTATTGTTCCTTTTTTTTATTTTATTATTTCGCCGATGGACTGGGCTCGCTATTGACACCCCCACCCCTTAGCCCATTAACTATTCCAATGCATTTTTCTTACTAAACGCACCCCTTCCATTTTCATTTCATTTTATTTTTATTTTAATTATTATATCTCCTTTTTAATTTTGAAAAATAGTTTATTGCATCAAAAAATCACCAAAAAATTCATGCATCATATTTATCATTTTATAAAATTTTCTAAATTTTATTTTATCATTTTATTTTATTTTTTATCTTCTGAATTAAATTTTTGTTTATTTTCTTTTTGAATTACTCATCTCATGCATACTTAAATTTGTTTATTTTATTTCTCTGCATCCATAAACTATTTTCAATCCGTTCTTTTTGCATTTGTTAGATAACAGTCTGAGATGCATTAAAATATTTTTCTTTCATTTTAAAATTATTTCATATTGCATTTTGGTCCTCCTTTTTTGCATATTAAGTCATATTCCTCATCTGAACTTTGTATGATTGTTTGAAGGACTAACATCTTCAATTTTTGCAGGAGTTTTTGGTATTTTGTTTGTCTCTGGTTGAGTAACTTTGATATTTAATTTGGTGATTTTAGAAGTTGTTTTACTAATTGTTTAATGGCTCTTGGTGTGAGATTTTCTTGTATGCGCATCCTTGATCTTGTCTGATTATCTGTTTGAAAAGGCAATTGTGCCATTGTTTTGTGGTTGTTTATTTGACTTCTTAATTCATGTTTGGATTGTTATCACTATTATATGCCATTGTTTGGTTTCATTTTCCTTGATATTATTTATATCCGTTTGATACTAACCTTTTATGCAGGGACTAAGGTAAGTTATTTTAAGGGTGTGGATAGTCATCCATACTCACCCTTACTCCTCCCTTCTCTTTTCCTTCCTTTAGGCTTAGGTTGTCGTCAAACCTCACTAACCGTAGGTCACCCATGCATGATAACATTAGGACTCCTAGTTCCCTTAGAGTTACCTTTGTGTCTTCTCTCTTCTCATCTCAAAACTTTCTGAAAACACTTAATAAGAATAAAGTGTATTGCGCACGAGCCTTGAGCGTGGGGAATGAGAAATGAGGGGCTTCCTCTCATCTTTCTAGAGTGCTTAGCGAACGTCCTATCTTGGGACGATGCGTTAAGTATTCGCCCATGTGCCCTAGACTTTGGTGCAATGCAAGTTATGAACTAACTCAAGTCACTTCTGTCCTAAAAAATACAAACAAACTTCAAACCTTTTTGTCCTTCGGGATCGTCAACCTAAAGGGTATTTTCAAAAAGGGCACGTTACTTTCCGTCTGAGACGCAAACAGGCATCGACTCTAACTGCCGGACGCGGACTTAACGTCACTCATAAAAAAAACACAAAAAGAACTTGGTCCGAACTACGTTGACTCTGAATTCCCCATTGCACAAAGGGGGTACATAGGCCTAGGACGTCGACGTCCTACCGAGTCGGTCTTTGTTTTCCCTCCCCCATCTTAGTACAGCCATAGATGATAGTATAACTCACTCTTAGATTAGACAACAAGTGTGGATCCCATCGAGTACGATGGACGCGTGGGGTGCTAGCACCTTTCCCTCGCGTAACCGACTCCCGGACCCAGGCAATGGTTGCGATGACCATTCCTTTCCCTTTTCCTCAGGTTTACGCAGTGTTCCCTTTCCCCTTCTTGGGATAAATTTACACGGCTGACGACTCTATTTTTTCCGCGCCACTCTCGCGCTTGTACCTGGATGAAAATCCTGGGAGTGACAGCTGGCGACTCTGCTGGGGAGCGGGTTGACCTATGCTGGTCCATCCCTAAGCGAGTCAATCCTAGCGCTTGCTTGTCTTTGTTCTCTTTGGGTGTTTTGTTTTTGTTTTGCTTTATGTGTTGTATTTTATTTTTATTTTTACCGCATTTTCTGCATTGTATTTCATTTTTATTACTGTCATACTGCTGTGTTGTGCTGGCTGTTTTTGTTTTGCAGGTTGGGTGGGTCTGAGAGATAAGCCCAAATCCCAAGCTTGAGTATACCCTAGGACTAGAGTGGAAAGTAGTGGGACCTACATGCCCGCTTGGTACGTTTGTGTGTTCACGAAATTCACAACCAGACGAGGCTATCTTGGGACGCATTCTAACGTGTGTGTCTTGCGTATGTTGGGGTGTTGATTTAGAGAGCTGTCGACTCTGGTGACCGATCATCGAGGACCTTAGTGGAAACATCCCTCTTTAATGGTGATAGTGGCAGACCACATCCTGTGGCAAACCCATTCGCACCCGAGGGCCCACTTTGAAACTCGCATAGGATGGCCCCTACCTTTTGAAGAGAATCAGTGGAGGCACTCCTCGATTGACGATAGTACTGTACCCCGAGGGATGAATGTACTATTGTTTCTCGACCTCAGTGCCAAAGCTGAGGACTTTCTGCTTTGGAGAATCAGTTGAGGCCTCCTCGATTGATGATGATGCCAAACCAGAAATGGTGAACGTATCATCATTTCTCGACCTGAGAGCCCGGGATACTGAACATCCTAGTACCCACATGTGAGAGGGGATGGGCGTTTGCAGGTTTGCAGGTAACCAAAACCTTCAACCTATCCTGTTTTTCTGGATTTCTCATCAATGTCAGATTATTTGGGTTCCTGGTTATCTCAGTGGTTCAGAATTCTGGTTTTCTGGGTTGTGGTTCTCGTTCAGTTAATAGCACAGCACATCCAGCCGTGTTGCCTTGACCCCATGTTTGCATGAGCATATCATTTTCTTGCATTCTAACATGTTTGACATTTTTCAGGGCTTGCATCTTACTCTTGATTCCGGTTTTCTGAGGTTACCTTGGCATGGATGTCCAGAGAAAGAAAACTGTTGCCTATTCGTTCCCAGATCCGACCTTGACGTTGATTCACAAGCTGATTAATATGGCTGGTCCTGGAGTTCGTACAGAGTTCAGCGGAGGGTATGGGAGACTTCTGAAGTTTGTCTATAATATCTCCAAGTATGAGAAGGATGCCATTCACACACTTCTTCAGTTTTAAGATCCGTCTTTGCGTTGCTTCACTTTCCCAGATTACATCTTGGCCCCAACATTGAAGGAGTTCTCATTTATTTTGGGAAACCCCATCAGGTATGATATAGTTTTCTTTTCTGAAGAACACCCCAGGATAAAAGAAATGGTTGTCGCTCTTCATATTGGTGAATCCGTTCTGAGCAGTAATATTGAGGAAAAACAAGGAGCTAAGGGTTTCTTATTGAAGTTCTTGTTTGATCAAGCTTGCATACATGTCAAAGAGAAGAATTGGACTGCTTTCCAAGCTATTCTGGCTAGGTGCATCTATGGGATTGTCCTGTTTACCAATGTTCCTGATCTGGTGGATATGCATGCTGTCAGAATCTTTATTTCAAAAAATCATGTACCTACCTTGCTAGGTGATGTGTATCACTCAGTCCACTACAAGAATGAAAATAGGCGGGGAAAAACCGTGAGTTGTTGTCCACCACTCTTATCTACTTGGTTTCTGAGCCATCTCCCCGAAACTGGTGCCTTTGTTGATACAAAAGATTCTATGAAGTGGTCAAAGAGGTTAATGGGCTTGACTGCTGACAACATTGTCTGGTTCAACCGTGATTTGCTAGGAATAGAGATTATTTGCAAGTGCGGAGAATTCCCTAATGTACCCTTGATAGGGAGAAGAGGTGGAATTAACTATAATCCTTCCCTTGTTATCAGGCAGTTTGGTTATCCTTTGAAAGGTCCACCTGAAGAGCGAGATGTCAAAGAATCCTTATTCTTCAATGGTACTGAGGATCAAGAGATGATAAGAAGGATTGTGAATGCTTGGAAGCAAGTGACCAAGAGGGGAAAAACTTCATTCGAGAAATGTAACAATCGGGCTTTCCCTTCCTATAAAGAGTGGATTAAGAAGAGGAGCTTCTTCCCTTCCCGGTAGAACCACCATCTTACCCCTTACTGATTGAGCCTCATACCACAATTGAGATAGAGAAGTTTAACAAGTTGTGGGCTGAAAAGGAAAAGCTGCGAGAAGAAAATAGTGAGCTACAAAGGGAGATTTATCAGTTGAAACATGAGCGGGGTGAAGCTGTTCGTGTCGCCAAGCTGAAGACAGAGCTTCTCGCTAAGGCAGAAAAGGAGCTAGCTGACTTGGTCGCATCCAGACAAAGGATGAAGCAAGCGCTAGACGGTATCAGTAAAGTTCTCGAGTCACCGAGAAACTGCAATGGCTGAGAATAAGAGAAAGGAAGACGATTACCTGGCTCAAATTGATAAACTGAAGTCACAGCTCAAGAAGAAATACGCTGAGATCCTGTCAGGGGTATTCAAGAGACAAGCAGTCGAGGGTCGACTTAATGAAGCCATAGCCTCCATAGAGGAACTGAAGGTCCAAGCTGGAGTGAAGAGATCTAGACATGAGGGACCTAGCATGGATGGTGTTTCTGGAGAAGACGCTTGGGAGTTACATTGCAGATACTTGGAAGGGATTATGCATAGGAGAGACGTTCTAATTCAAGAGCTAATTCAGAGACCGAAGCATCCCGACACCAAAAAGCTGTTCAAAGAAATTCAAGACTGGAGCAAAAAGTATAATGGATGGGGGGGATTGACACTTGAGGACTTTGATGATATGCCATAGTTTTCTGTTTTCTTTCGTGTTTTGGGATCACCACCAGGCCTGTTGGTTGGGACCTTTGTTTTGTGTTCAGACTTGTTGTCTTGGATTTGTGATTGTTGACATTTGGCTTTTCTCTGGTTTTCTTAATATATGAGCAGAAGTCCCATTATATCTTGTTGTTAAACCGGAATCAAGGGGTGGATCGCCCTGTGAATTTTCAAGCATGTCCATTTGCATTTGCATAATCATTTTGCATGACAGGTGTTTATCTCCGGAGTTCTTATCTTGTTCTAATCCCAGGATTACAGATCAGCACATTCACCGGTATCCTACCAGACAAAATTAGAAGAGACTCATGGATCAGGTACAGAATGAGATCATTGAGATGCGGACTCGCATGAACCAATTCATGGAATTAATGCAAGGTGTTGCTCAGGGCCAAGAGTAGTTGAGGACTCTCGTTCAGCCACTGATTGCGAGGATTGATGAAGATGGTGTCCTTCATGGAGGAATTCAGACTGGTGTCACTGGTAATAATGTTCAGAATGGCCCTCCGGGCGGAGGTATTCCTGTTGCTGGTGTTGTGATCCCTTCGGGCGGAGGAGAAAGTATTGTGGTGCCCACTGCTGGGGGAGGTGGTACTGTTGCTGGCACAGTTCATGGCCATCAGTATGATGATGTTCAAGATGATGCCTTCTCTATACCAGGTGGGGATGCTGGACTCCAGATTGACAATGATCAGAGGATCAGGTTGATTGAGGAACAGCTAAGGGGTGTTGTGAATCAGGATGCTTTGGGTATGGATCTAGAGGATTTAGGGCTGGTTCCAGGCGTTGTTATTCAGCACAAGTTTCAGACTACCACTTTCGAGAAGTATAATGGTATGACTTGTCCGAGGACCCATGTGAGGGCATACGCAACCAAAATGGCTGCGCATGCGAAGAATGAAAAGCTGATGATGCATTGCTTCCAGGATAGCCTATCTGGGGCATCCCTGGAGTTGTACATGCAACTAGAAAGGAAAGATGTGCGAAGTTGGAGAGATCTGGCAGGAGCATTCATTAGACACTATCAATATAACACCGATATGGTTCCTAACAGAACACAACTGCAGAATCTGTCACAGAAGAACAATGAGAGTTTCAAGGAGTACGCTCAGAGGTGGCGTGAGCTGGCTGCGAGGGTCCAGCCTCCCATGTTGGAACGTGAAATGATAACTATGTTTATGGCCACCTTGCAGGGTCATTACTATGAAAAGCAGGTACCGTGTATGACTGGAAAGTTTCCTGATCTGATCTTGGAAGGAGAGATGGTGGAAAGCAGAATTAAGGCAGGAAAAATATCAGGCGGTGATGGGTCCTCATCTGGAGGAAGTAAGAAGCCTTATGCTAGTGGTTACAAGAAGAAGGAGGGAGATACAAACTCTGTGTCATCATATCGTCGTAGAGAAGGACCTCGTCAGAGCTACAATCAGCAGGTGGCTTCTGTAACCATCCCAGCAGCACCTTAGCAGCCAGCAGTGTCTTAACAATAAAATCAGGCTCCTTACCGATCACAGCCTCAGAATAGGCGGGATAGGCATTTTGACACTCCACCTATGTCCTACTCTCAACTATTCCAGCACTTGTTAAAACTGCAGTTAATTCAGACGAGAACATTGGCTCCACCTACTGGTAATCCACCTCCCGGCTATGACGCCAACGCCCACTATGAGTTTCATTCCAGGGCACCCGGACATCATACTGAGAACTGTAAAGCTTTTAAGCATAAGGTTAAAGATTTGGTGGATTCCAAAGCCATCAATTTCTCCAATGACGTTCGAAATGTGAATCAGAACCCGATGCCGAATCACGGTGGGCCGAAGGTCAATGCTATTATTAAAGACTGTGAAGACTTGAGTTTGATTTCAGATGTGAACGAAGTCCAAACTCCCTTGGGTGTGGTGAAGGAAAGACTATTGAAGGGAGGGGTATTTCCCGGTTGTGATGAAGGTTGTGTAGGATGTGTGTCGCAGCCAGGCGGTTGTGAGTTATTGAAAGCAGGTATTCAGAGAATGATCAATGAAGGGGTATTATAGTTTGACAGAGGTTGCAAGCAGAGTAATGTTACTGACAGAGAGATTGATGTTGCCACGATAACAATTCCATTCAAAACACTAACTATATCAGCGCCGGCGAGACCAACGCCGGTCACTATCACTGTTCCTGGACCAGTCCAGTATGAGACTACCAAGGCCATCCCATGGAACTATGGGGACGAGGTGTTTGTTAATGGTAAGAAGCAGGAATTGGAAGACACATCAGCTGTGAATACAGGGGTTGGAAATCTTGTTGAAGTAGGGGCTATCACTAGGAGTGGTAGAGTCTTTATTCCGTCCGAGAATCAAGCTGGTAGTTCAAGACAAGACAAAGGTAAACAGATGATGGATGAGTCCGTACAGAGGCAGGAAGCTAATAATTCTACGACAAAGCCAGGTGGGGATACTTTCTCAGAAGATGTAGAAGAGTTTATGAGGTTGATAAAAAAAAGTGATTACAAGATTGTTGACCAACTTCACCAAACTCCATCGAAGATTTCCATTCTATTCTTACTGTTGTGCTCCGAGGCACACCGAAATGCATTGCTGAAGGTTCTGAATATGGCTTATGTACCACAGGAAATATCTGTCAACTAATTAGAAGGGGTTGTGGCTCATGTGAATGCTGGTAATGGTTTGGGTTTCACCGATTTATATCTGACTCCGGCTGGGAGGAATCACAACAACGCTCTGCATATTTCAGTGGAATGCCATGGCTCCTTAATGTCGCATGTGTTAGTTGATACTGGGTCGTCTTTGAATGTGATACCGAAGAAGGCTTTGATGAAACTGGATACTTGTGGGTTGATTTGTACACAAAGTGACTTGGTGGTACGTGCTTTTGATGGCTCCAAGAGGTCAGTTTTTGGAGAGTTAGTTCTGCCAATCAAGGTGGGTCCTGAGGTTTTCAACACCACCTTTTATATAATGGATATTCAGCCTGCCTATAGTTGTTTGTTGGGTCGCCCTTGGATCCATGGTGCTGGGGCAGTAACTTCTACGCTGCACCAGAAGTTGAAGTATATGGTGGATGGCCACGTTGTGACTGTTTGTGGTGAAGAAGATATTATGGTGAGTCACCTATCGACCTTCAAGTATGTAGAGGTAGATGGTGAAGTACAGGAGACTTTGTGCCAGGCCTTTGAAGCTGTGAAGATTCCCGAGGGACCCCCAAAGGCAGCCAGTCAGCCTAAGGTGGTTGCCCAACCTGAAGTTGTCAGACAACCAGAAGTTCCAATGTCCTCTTTCAAAGAGGCGCGCGCTATAGTTGAAGCAGGTGGTTCTCAGAAGTGGGACAGTGTCATTGATGTTCAAAGGAAGCAAGATACTCATGGACTGGGTTACAAGCCACCTAGGCGTTCTGAAGAGCCTCCCAAGTTCTATGGTCCAGTCCGTTTCACCAGTGCCAGTGTTTTCTTCGACAAAGTCAATGCTATTGAGGATGAAGGAGATAGTGATTGTGACATGGATGAATGGATCCGTCCCTGGACCCCTGGTCAGAGTCTAGGCAACTGGTCCTCCGAGAAAGTCATCCAAGTGACGCACCCGGAGTAATTTACTTTTGTTTTCTGTTATGTTGAGTCCTACGTTCTGCCCAAGACGTAGTGACATTTATTTGTTGGGCTTGGATGTTTATTTGCTATTTTTATCATCAATAAAGGACGTTTTTCATTCAAATATTTTGATCCCTGTCTTTCTATTTTTTACTTTTTGCATTAACCCACATCAAAATGGCAATGTGTTTTCTTGTTTGTTGCACTTATAATAAACATAAAACACCCATCATGCAGGTTCCTTTGTTCAGATTCCACCCATTGCTTAGCTATGGCTCTATATGACTTCGACAATCCCATTTATCAGGCCGAAGAAGAGGCTGACGAAGACTGTGACTTACCAGAAGAATTAGCCAGGCTACTGAAACAAGAGGAAAGGGTTATTCTACCTCATCAGGAGGAAGTTGAGACTGTTAATCTGAGAACCGAGGATGTTAAAAAAGAAGTAAAGGTTGGGGCTGCCCTGGAAGACACTGTTAAGGGAAGGTTGATTGAGTTGCTTCGAGAGTATGTGGATATCTTCGCCTGGTCTTACCAAGACATGCCCGGGCTTGACACTGACATTGTTTCACACCGGCTGCCGCTTAAAGAGGGTTGTACTCCAGTCAAGCAGAAATTGAGAAGGACGAAACTAGATATGGCTGTCAAGATCAAGGAAGAGGTTCAGAAACAGTTGGACGCCGGATTTCTGGCTGTGACAAATTATCCTCCGTGGGTTGCTAATATTGTACCTGTACCTAAGAAGGATGGGAAGGTCAGGATGTGTGTTGATTACCGAGATTTGAATAGGACGAGCCCGAAGGATGATTTCCCGCTCCCCCACATTGAAGTGTTAGTGGACAATACTGCTCAATATTCTGTGTTTTCTTTCATGGATGGCTTCTCTGGGTATAACCAAATCAAAATGGCCCCAGAGGACATGGAGAAGACTACTTTCATAACACCGTGGGGAACATTTTCCTACAAGGTAATGCCCTTTGGATTGAAGAATGCTAGGGCAACCTATCAGCGGGCGATGGTGACTCTCTTTCATGATATGATTCACAAGGAGATTGAAGTCTATGTTGATGACATGATTGCGAAGTCACAAACAGAGGAAAAACACTTGGTAAACCTCCAGAAGTTGTTTAAAAGGTTGAGAAAGTTCAGATTGAGATTGAATCCGAACAAGTGCACTTTCGGCGTGAGGTCTGGTAAATTGATGGGATTCATTGTTAGTGAAAGAGGTATCGAGGTTGATCCTGCAAAGATAAGAGCCATACAAGAGATGCCTGAGCCAAGGACAGAGAAAGAGGTTCGTGGTTTCTTGGGGAGGTTGAATTACATTGCCAGGTTTATCTCTCATCTGACAGCCACATGTGAACCAATTTTCAAGTTGTTAAGAAAGGACCAAGAGGTCAGGTGGAATGAAAATTGTCGAGAGGCGTTTGAAAGGATAAAGACGTATTTGCAGGAACCTCCAGTCCTTATGCCACCGGTGTCCGGGAGACCATTGATTATGTACCTTACGGTTCTTGAGAATTCAATGGGTTGTGTGCTCGGTCAACACGATGAGACAGGTAGGAAAGAGCACGCCATTTACTACCTGAGTAAGAAGTTCACTGATCGCGAATCAAGATACTCTATGCTGGAAAAGACATGTTGTGCACTCGCTTGGGCAGCCAAGCGCCTAAGGCAGTATATGTTAAACCACACAGCCTTGTTGATTTTGAAGATGGATCCGATTAAGTACGTGTTTGAGAAGCAAGCACTTTCTGGAAGGATAGCCCATTGGCAGATGGTTTTGACAGAGTACGATATTCAGTATGTTTCTCAGAAGGCCATTAAGGGAAGTGTTCTGTCAGAATATCTCGCTGAACAGTCGGTCGAGGATTATCAGCCAATGAAGTTTGAGTTTCCGAACGAGCATGTTATGTTTTTGAAAATGAAATATTGTGAAGAACCTCTGCTTGACGAAGGACCTGAGATTGGGTCTCAGTGAAAGATGATCTTTGATGGGGCTGTCAACTCATATGGTAATGGAATTGGGGCAATCATTACGACCCCGAAGGGTTCTCATATACCTTTCACTGCCCGGTTAGCATTCGTGTGTACCAACAACGAGGCGGAGTATGAAGCATGCATCATGGGGTTAGAGGAAGCAATTGATTTAAGAATTAAGAACCTCGATGTCTATGGTGATTCCGCATTGGTAGTTAATCATATTACAAGAGAATGGGAGACTCGTCAGGAGAATTTGGTGCCTTATAACAACTATGCCAGAAAGTTGTTACCGTTCTTTGACAGAGTGGATTTTCATCATGTGCCCAGAGCTGAGAATCAGATGGCTGATACGTTGGCTACATTGGCATCCATGTATAAGGCAAACCATTGGAATGAAACTCCGTCGATTAGAATCATGCGTCTGGACAGACCGGCTTTTGTGTTTGCAATTGAAGATGTGTCAGATGGAAAGCCATGGTATCATGATATTAAGGTCTTTCTGAAGAGAAAGGAGTATCCAGAGGGTGCCTCCACCAAAGATAAGAAGACTCTGAGGAGGTTGGCAGGGAACTTCTTTCTGAACAAGGATGATGTGTTATATAAGAGGAACTTCGATATGGTCTTGCTACGTTGTGTTGATGAACACGAGGTAGGCTTATTGATGGAGGAAGTTCACGAGGGTTCCTTCGGTACTCACTCTAGTGTACACATCATGGCTAGAAAGTTGTTGAGGGCAGGGTATTATTGGATGACTATGGAGTCTGATTGTTTCAAGTACGCCCGAAAGTGTCATAAATGCCAGATTTACGCAGATACGATGCATGTACCGCCTACGCCTCTGAACGTATTATCATCTCCTTGGCCTTTTGCAATGTGGGGCATAGATATGATTGGAAAGATTGAGCCCACTGCGTCCAATGGGCATCGTTTCATTTTGGTTGCCATTGACTATTTCACAAAGTGGGTGGAGGCAGCCTCGTACGCCAACGTCACCAAGCAAGTGGTAACCCGGTTTATAAAAAAGGATATCATATGTCGTTATGGGGTCCCCGAGAGAATCATCACTGATAATGGCTCGAATTTGAACAACAAGATGATGAAGGAACTATGTCAGAGTTTGAAGATCGAGCATCATAATTCCTCTCCACATCGTCCGAAGATGAATGGGGCTGTCGAGGCAGCGAATAAGAATATCAAGAACATTGTGCAGAAGATGGTGGTAACGTATAAAGACTGGCATGAGATGTTACCTTATGCTCTACATGGTTACCGTACTTCGGTGCGTACGTCAACTGGGGCAACCCCTTTCTCCTTGGTATATGGTATGGAAGCAGTGTTACCCTTAGAGGTCGAGATTCCTTCTTTGAGAATTCTGGCAGATGTGAAGCTGGATGAAGCTGAATGGGTACGCTCCAGGTTGGATCAGTTGAACCTTATTGAAGAAAAGAGATTGGCAGCCATTGCACATGGTCGTTTGTATCAGAGCAGGATGAAGCATGCCTTTGACCAGAAAGTGCGTCCTCGGAGTTTTCAGATAGGTGAATTGGTTTCGAAAAGGATCCTTCCTCCTCAGACAGATCACAGGGGCAAATGGACTCCGAACTACGAAGGGCCATATGTAGTAAGAAAGGTTTTCTCTGGTGGAGCCCTATTACTTTCAACTATGGATGGCGAGGATTTTACGTCCCTTGTGAACGCAGACGTAGTCAAAAAATACTTCGCATAAAAGAGACCCGCTGGACATAAAAAGAAATTCCAGGAAAAAAAGGGCATCCCGGCGAACCATAAAAAAGGAAAAAGGTTCGGGCAAAAGTTAGAGATAAAGTGTAAAAAGAGATGTGTAAACCCGCAAAGTTGAAAACCTGAAAAGGCAACTTTGGAAAAAATGGGTATCCCGATGGATTGAAAACCCGAAAAGGGCGATCCAGGCAAAAGTTAGGGATTTATAAGCGAAAGGCTATGGTCTACGTTCGATCTGTGAACACTCTCGATACCTGGAAGTTCTGAAAGAAAGGAATCGGTACAGTTAGTCTCTTCGAAGGTCAAGACATTTGTGGATAAGCAAGTCATATGGGTCATAGCTGAGTCAAATCATGGCGGATATCTGTTCCCACATTGCCGACATGTGTATTTTCTTTTTGCTTTTGCGCAATGACCTCTTTTAGGATTTGCTTCCTATTGTAAATGCCTATTTACAGGCCACTTTTCTCAATAAAATATTCATTTCACTCAAAGAGATTTCCATTGTTTGTTTCACTTTTACTGTTTTGTTTGCTAAAAACGTCTGATATTTTTGATAAACATTGCATATAAAATTTCGAGCTTTGCGGAGCATAACGAAAAGCAGTAGAAATTACTTAGGCGTTAAATGTGATGGTCATGTTGTGGCATATTCCTTTTATTGTTATCTGACTTGCAGGGCAACAGGATTGTATTCCCCAGCAGTTGGCTTTCCCCAGCATTGAGATTGCACCTTTCCTTAGCAGAGCAGACTTTCCCCCAGCAGGAGACTTGGGAAATATTTCCTCCAGATCAAGACGTTGTTTCCCCACAGAATCAGGATGTTCACCTTCCCCGTCCAATCAGGAAGCATGCTTTCGCCGACAATGTCATATTCCAATCCCTAGCGAGGCGGGAGTAAAAGTCATTCCCCCCATCAACAGGCTGAGGTCAGCAGTATCCCCAAGCAGGATGGTATTATGGACAGTTTTCCCCAAGCAGGATGGTATTATGGGCTGGCATCCCCCAGCAGGTCCTGAGCCCAATTGGTTATTAGCAATCCTCATCCATAGACTTCCGGTTCCGTTATTGGTGTTCATTCTCAACTCCCCCAGCAGAGGAGAAATCTCAGGTTTTGGATGTTACCTTCAGTGAAAGACAGGTGTGGCCCCCGGTAGTTCTCGGGATTTCATCCCCAGCAAAAGTTGTTGATCTGAAGAGTCGATCGATATGACACTTCTCAGCAGAGTTCCTAGATTCAGAGGACAATTTATTTTTGTCATCCCCAGCTAAATGGATCTTTTCTCTCCGGCATTTATTTTGCTGGAGGGACCCTTTATGCATATCATGAGCATTCGCATTGCATCGGAAAACGCATAGCATTTCCATGTCGTGTGGAGCATTACAGTAAAATTCAAACATTTGCATTTGAAGCATAAGCCAGGTTTGATACTTTCCTTGCCAGTTCTCTTTCTCAACAGAGATGGCATAACTCAGGAGATCTTGGAGGGATACCTTCCTCATATTTGTGCTCCCTGGCAGAGTCTTTTATTTAGACTTCTCCTTCCCCAACGGAGTCATCTTGACTGTGTATTTTGAGTCGGTTGGGAGTTTGCCTTTGTTTGGCCCTTCTGTGAAATCCCGTTCTCACCTGGTAGTCAATTTTTGCTTGACATATTTTGCTGGCCAATTTCCCTTTATCAGCAGGGATGGCATTTGTTTGGCTAGATCTCTTTATCAGCAGAGATAGAAATCTTTCCAGTATGTTCTTCGTCAATTCCCTTTATCAGCAGTGATGGCAATTATTTTGCTAGTTCTCTTTATCAGCAGAGATAGTAATCTTTTGGATACTTTCTTCGTCAGTTCCCTTCATCAGCAGGGATGTCATTTGTTTTGCTAGATCTCTTTATCGGCAGAGATAGCAATCTTTTGAAAGGTTTATTTCGTCAGTTCCCTTCGCCAGCAGGGATGGCATTTATTTTGCTAGATCTCTTTATCAGCATAGATAGCAATCTCTTGAAGGTTTATTTCGTCAGTGCCCTTTATCAGCAGGGATGGCATTTATTTTGCTAGATCTCTTTATCAGCAGAGATGGCAATCTTTTGGAGATTTTCTTCGTCAGCTCCATTTATCAGCAGGGATGGCATTCATTTTGCTAGTTCTCTTTATCAGCAGAGATGGAAATCCTTTGAACATTTCTTCTGTCAGTTCCCTTTATCAGCAGGGATGGCATTTTTCTAGTTCTCTTTATCAGCAGAGATGGCAATCTTTTGGAGATTTTCTTCGTCAGTTCCCTTTATCAGCAGGGATGACATTTGTTTTGCTAGATCTCTTTATCAGTAGAGATAACAATCTTTTGGATAGTTCTTTGTCAGTTCCCTTTATCAGCAGGGATGGCATTTATTTTTCTAGTTCTCTTTATCAGCAGAGATAGCAATCTTTTGGATACTTTCTTCGTCAGTTCCCTTCATCAGCAGGGATGGCATTTGTTTTGCTAGTTCTCTTTATCAGCAGAGATAGCAATCTTTCGGATATGTTCTTCGTCAGTTCCCTTTATCAGCAGGGATGGAATTTATTTTGCTAGATCTCTTTATCAGCAGAGAGAGCAATCTTTTGAATAGTTCTTTGTCAGTTCCCTTTATCAGCAGGGATGGCATTTGTTTTGCTAGTTCTCTTTATCAGTAGAGATAGCAATCCTTTGAAGATTTTCTTTTCGTCAGTTCCCTTTATTAGCAGGGATTGCATATTCCGAGATCCCTTTGTCAGTTCTCTTTATCAGCAGAGATGACATAACTTGGGAGAGTTTGTTTCACTTTATACCCAACATAGCTAGCACTCGTTTGTGTTGCGACAGTACAGCATTTATGGCAAGTTCTCCAGCGGAGGATTGCAAATTTTTGGGTTCTTTGGTATTCAATCTCCGTGCATCCCGAATGTCTGAGAGCCGTCGCTATCATACCTTCAGGACCAAGTTGATTGAATAGGGGCAGCTGTTGCACCCCAAAATTTGCCCTCCTTACTTTATTACTAACTGGCTTATATTGCATTGCATTTTGCATTATCATGTGTGCATATCATTGGTTCTTAGCATGGGGTCAAGGTGCCTGAGGCAAGTTCAAGAGGAGAATATGTTCTTCAAAGGGTCAAGCAAGAGAGTTCAAGTGGATCACTCTCTCCTAACCAGTGCATAAATTAGGGTTTTGAAATTCTTGGGTTTATTGCTCCAATGGGCAAGCTCCTTGGGTTTTTATCATCACCAAATGGCATATCTTATCTTTGTTGCAGAAGATACACATCATGTTCAGAGGAATTTGGATTTGGAGACTGTGTTATTTCCTCCAAGACTCAGGGTACCAAAACTAGGGTTTGCTATAAAGTCAGTTTATTTCTGATTTTCTGGGCAAGACTTGATTCTATGGTATTCCTTGGGTCCCTAAGCATCTAGGAGTGGAAGATTGTCCATCAGTTTGATTCAGGAGAGATTCAATTGGCCAATGGATTGGAAATCAGGTGAATTGGGTAAAAGTCAACAGTGAGAAGAGAAGTCAACTGTGGAATTTTGAGGTCCTCTCCAAGGTTTTCAAGGTCTCACATCCTCATATGGTCATCAAGAGTAAAGTTTCATGCCATTTATCAAGAATCAGGAGTTGGTGCAAAAGTTACTAAATATGGAAATGACCTATAATTTGAAAGTTTCCTTTTTTGGAAAGTTCCTACACTACATTCACCTTGACTTTTCGTCATCAAAGAAGCTTCAAATGAATTTTTCTCCAACATGAAAGTTGAAGATCTTTTTCTCCTCTTTCCAACATGTAGTAGTGGGTCTCCATATCATTTGTGAAACTCAACTTATGATCAAAAGAAGGCAAAGTGGTTTTTAGGGTTTCATTTTCACAACTTTTGGATTTTGGGACATATGGACCTATAATTGATTCCATTGCTTCAAGGTACCTTTTAACATCAAAGGACAATTCATAAGGATCATTTTAGACTTTTGAATCAAGTGAATCCATGGTGTATGTATCACTTATTCTCCATTATTCAAAATTCCCAAATTATTTAAAAGTTATGAATCAAATTGTTTCAAGGCCCAAATCAAATTCAGGTGTGGTTAGCAATTTAAACATAATTGATCCATCATGAAATATTTGAATATCCATGCATGGAAGGAGGTGTATCTAACATTATGCAAAATTCCAAATTTGTCCAAAACTCTTTAAACAAAGAATTGCCCAAGCCCAAATCATTATCAGTGAGAAACCCTAGTCTATTTAAACTCATCCATGCACTGGTTAGGGGAGATTACACGTGATATTTGGAAGAGAAGAAAACTTAAACCCTAAAGCTTTTTCTGGTTGGATCTCTCATTCCCTTAGGTCTTTTGAAGAACTTCTTCCACAAACCTCCTCCTTGTGATCAATAGAGTGCAAACCATCCCCCATTCGCAGCTAAGAGCAAGGATAAGGGCTGTGCCATCTCAGGTTAGTCACTTTTTTCATGATCACCAAACTCTCCTTTTAAGTATGCATATTGATGTGTGATGTCTGCTGGTCATCCTGATATAGTTTTTGTTGAGTTTGGACGTGTGGTTTGCTTGTATGGTGCGTTTAAAGTTTTGTGCCCTAATATTATTCCTTGCGTTTTTTATTGTGTGCTAATGGTTTGTGATTTTTGATGAGAGATTTGGAATCCTCGTTGAATTCTGGACGGAATGGTGTATTGGTTCGCATTTTCTGGAAAATTTTAGCTGCAGGTGACCGGAGAAGGGAGCGGAACCTTAACTCCGGCGGCGGCGGTCGAACCAGTCCGGCGAGGGTGGCTGGAGGTAGGTGATGGGTTCTAGGCCGTTGATCTCTCTCATCGTGTGGCTATCATCGCGCCACGTGTTTTTTCTTTTTTTTTTCTTTTTTTTTTCCGATTTTTAATTAATGATCACATGTACATTCCCCCACTGTACTTATCGTGTTCCACCAATTATTTTATTCCATTTTGATTACTTTTTGTTTAGTTGACTCAACCACGTGTATTGGATGAATCGTGTGGCTAATAACGTGCCAGCGAATAAAAAAGGCATGTGCCAGGCACATGGGCGTCCATGGTATACTGACCAGTTGTATGCGTGCGTGTGTATCATAACTATGGTGTGTATTTAATCCAGGCCCCTTATCATGATTACTTTTTATTTTATTTGACCATTTGTGAACGCAGGATTGATCCAAGGGTAAGTGGCAGTCAACTAGTTTGACTAGAGTCTATTGTTCCTTTTTTTTATTTTATTATTTCGCCGATGGACTGGGCTCGCTATTGACACCCCCACCCCTTAGCCCATTAACTATTCCAATGCATCTTTCTTACTAAACGCACCCCTTCCATTTTCATTTCATTTTATTTTTATTTTAATTATTATATCTCCTTTTTAATTTTTAAAAATAGTTTATTGCATAAAAAAATTACCAAAAAATTCATGCATCATATTTATCATTTTATAAAATTTTCCAAATTTTATTTTATCATTTTATTTTTTTTTTATCTTCTGAATTAAATTTTTGTTTATTTTCTTTTTGAATTACTCATCTCATGCATACTTAAATTTGTTTATTTTATTTCTCTGCATCCATAAACTATTTTCAATTTGTTCTTTTTGCATTTGTTAGATAACATTCTGAGATGCATTAAAATATTTTTCTTTCATTTTAAAATTATTTCATATTGCATTTTGGTCCTCCTTTTTTGCATATTAAGTCATATTCCTCATCTGAACTTTGTATGATTGTTTGAAGGACTAACATCTTCAATTTTTGCAGGAGTTTTTGGTATTTTATTTGTCTCTGGTTGAGTAACTTTGATATTTAATTTGGTGATTTTAGAAGTTGTTTTACTAATTGTTTAATGGCTCTTGGTGTGAGATTTTCTTGTATGCGCATCCTTGATCTTGTCTGATTATCTGTTTGAAAAGGCACTTGTGCCATTGTTTTGGGGTTGTTTATTTGACTTCTTAATTCATGTTTGGATTGTTATCACTATTATATGCCATTGTTTGGTTTCATTTGCCTTGATATTATTTATATCCGTTGGATACTAACCTTTTATGCAGGGACTAAGGTAAGTTATTTTAAGGGTGTGGATAGTCATCCATACTCACCCTTACTCCTCCCTTCTCTTTTCCTTCCTTTAGGCTTAGGTTTTCGTCAAACCTCACTAACCGTAGGTCACCCATGCATGATAACATTAGGACTCCTAGTTCCCTTAGAGTTACCTTTGTGTCTTCTCTCTTCTCATCTCAAAACTTTCTGAAAACACTTAATAAGAATAAAGTGTATTGCGCACGAGCCTTGAGCGTGGGGAATGAGAAATGAGGGGCTTCCTCTCATCTTTCTAGAGTGCTTAGCGAACGTCCTGTCTTGGGACGATGCGTTAAGTATTCGGCCATGTGCCCTAGACTTTGGTGCAATGCAAGTTATGAACTAACTCAAGTCACTTCTGTCCTAAAAAAACAAACAAACTTCAAACCTTTTTGTCCTTCGGGATCGTCAACCTAAAGGCTATTTTCAAAAAGGGCACGTTACTTTCCGTCTGAGACGCAAACAGTCATCGACCCTAACTGCCGGACGCGGACTTAAAGTCGCTCATAAAAAAAACACAAAAAGAACTTGGTCTGAACTACGTTTACTCTGAATTCCCCATTGCACAAAGGGGGTACGTAGGCCTAGGACGTCGACGTCCTACCGAGTCGGTCTTTGTTTTCCCTCCCCCGTCTTAGTACAGCCATAGATGATAGTATAACTCACCCTTAGATTAGACAACAAGCGTGGATCCCATCGAGTACGATGGACGCGTGGGGTGCTAGCACCTTCCCCTCGCGTAACCGACTCCCGGACCCAGGCAATGGTTGCGATGAACATTCCTTTCCCTCTTCCTCAGGTTTACGCAGTGTTCCCTTTCCCCCTCTTGGGATAAATTTACACGGCTGGCGACTCTGTTTTTTCCGCGCCACTCTCGCGCTTGTACCTGGATGAAAATCCTAGGAGCGACATTATTCTATGGGAGGAAAAAGGTGTTTTGGTGTCTTGTTTAAAGCCCAAGATTGAAGCTAAAAGTGATTTGTATCTTGTTCAAAGCCCAAGATGTGAAGCTAAAGAGTTTTGATTGAGAGAAAATTTGTCTTCTCTAAAGAGGGATTGTTGATGTTTGTGTGCTTTGATCAAAGCACAAGTTTGATGCTAAAAGGTTGATTGACTCAACCGGGGATTCCTTTGTACAAAGCCCAAGAGGAGGCTGGAAGTTTGACTTTTTTGGGAAAAATGTTCTTTCTGTCTTGTACAAAATCCAAGATTTGAGGCTAAAAGGGATTTTTAACTCCGTTGGGGAGAATGTATCTTGTATAAAGCCCAAGATGGAGGCTGAACTGAGTTTGACTCAACAAGAGAGTGCTTTTGTGTGTTTTTTACAAAGCCCAAGACGGACGCTCAAAGAGTTGACTCAACAAGAGAGTCTTGGACTAGTGATTGACTCAACAAGGGGGTCTGAAGGTTGACTGACTCAATAAGAGAGTCTTTTATACTCAACAAGAGAGTGATTTGATGTCTCGTACGAATCCCGAGATTGAGGCTGAAAGGAGATTGACTCAACAAGATATTCTTTTATACTAAACAAGAGAGTGTTTTATATGTGTCTTGTACGAAGCCCAAGATGGAGGCTAAAAGTTGACTCAACAAGAGAATCTTTTATACTCAACAAGAGAGTGGGTTTTTATATGTCTTGTACAAAGCCCAAGACGGAGGCTAAAAGTGGTTGACGAGAACCATTTGTACAAGGCCCAAGAGGAGGATGACTTACTGCTGGGGATTGTTGAGATCCTGAAGCGGGTCCAAGTGTGGGGAACTCTCATGAGAGAGACCAGGTTTCAGAGTGATCGGTGTTTTTTCCTATGTTTGTAAGGAACTTGAGAATGTCTTTGAGACTCAAGAGGCTTAGACTGTCCAAGTCTAGAGTTTTATCTCTTGTACAATGCCTAGGAGGAGGCACGAGCATTAAGGGATGAGTATCAACCCTAAAATGGTCGGAGTTTTTTACGCTGGAAAGAATACTCTAGCAAAGGATGACTAAGTTCTGTCGTATACCTTTAAGAAGTCGTCAGGGTCCTTGTATTAAGCCCAAGAGAAGGCATGAGAACTTCTAAGAAGCCGAAGGGTCCTTGTACAACGCCCAAGAGGAGGCGGGGATGCTTTTAGGAAGCATGTGGGTCCCCAAAATAAGAGAAATTCAAGAAATGCAATTCACAGAGAAGAGATCATTCCAGGAAAGTTCGAGAATTTGGAAGAAACTCAAGAGATTCCATTCACGGAGAAAAGATCATCTCTGGGGAGTTAGAGTTTCGTTGATAATTTCTAAGGGTGACAGTCTGAGAAAAGGTTCACCGAGAATACTGCTTTTCTCTTTGTTCCATATTGCTTAACCCCAGGAGAAGGGAAGGTTGTATCTGAAATCCTACGGGGGATCTAGCTTTGATTGTATTTAAGAGTGACCAACAAAGCTTTACCTAGAGCTAGACGTAGTTTCCGGGGAAAACTCTAAATAACTATACTAGTATTACACAGTGGATATGTGACAAGTATATAAAAGGATGTGAAAGAAGACTTACAGTGAAACAGCCCCACAATATAGTTATATATATGAAAGCACATAAAAAAAGCGGATAAACACTTACCCGTTGTAGAGCTTCCATGTTGTTTTGTTAGTTTTTCAACAAAGTAATTAAAGAAAGTTTTGATAATAACTGTATATTTGGATTCAAAATCAAAGGAGAACGTGCTTTGAAAAGATTGTTAGGGCTTACAGCTCAAGGAGAGGCCCAAGTTTTAACGATGATCGCACCGTTGTTTTGAAAACTGTACAGAGGGACTTATGCAATATGTGAGGCCCTAAAAGTTTTTTTATGTACAAGGGGATGGGTCTTACACCCTATTTAGAGGCCCAAAGGAATTTAAAGAAAATAAATGGGGCCTATAACACGAGGGTAGGCCCAGATGATTTGTTTGAAAACGGCGATCGTGCCGAGGGTGTTTTTTAATGCACAGGGACTTATACAATATCTGAGGCCCAAAATGGTTTTGGTTAAAAGGGGATTGGGTCTTACACTCTATTAGAGGCCCAAAGGAATCTTGTGCAAAATTGGAACTGATGAAGATGATGTTGCAACTCAGATTCAATGGTAGAGCCACTACAGATCCAATCTATTGCATACAAATGCTTCAATCAAGCATGGAGATGAAGATTCGAGGGAGAAATTGCAGAGAGAAAGCTTATAGAGAGAGATTTGATTGAAAATGACAAGTGAAATGGGAATGAAAGAGTGAGCAAAAACGGTTGTAACTAACTCGGTTCAAGCTTGGTTTAGGCTTATATAGGCTGTTAGGAAGGATTAACCAGGGTTAGAGTGTTGTTAGAGCTGGGTTAATTGTGATTGAAAAAAATGAGAATGAAACTTATTTGGTGTTTATGTATGGAGGAGTATGTATTTATGGTGAGGATATGATGAAGGGTGATGATGTATTCAAGGTACAATGCAGGCTGAGGCAATGTATCATAGCATAACAACTTGTCAACCAAGTTTCTTTTCTCTCTTTGTTTGGACAAATAAGGCAAGGTGATTGTATGGGTGCATGAATGTGTAAGGTGTTGCATGGCTAATTATGGCAATGTTTGACATGTACATGGCTATGGTACAGCAACAATGATGCATCTAGAATTTGGGTGAAGATAATGCACCAAAAGAGAGTTCATGGCAGCAACTTTGATGGCACATATCTCATTGGGTAGTGAATCAAATGGGATGATTTTTGTATCTTTGGAAAGATGAGCCATAATACAACGCATTTCATGTTGGATGTAATTGAAGTTGAGGTTTGTATCATAGAGAAAATGAGGTTGAAGTCATGGAATCACAAATGCCTTGGCCTGCAAATGTCTGGCTCACATACATGAAGCTTATGCCTGGCAAATTTCATTCTTGCATGGTCATGACTTTCTCTTGGAATAACTCTTGATATGTTGATCAAATGAGAAAACTTCCAACATGAAAGTTGTAGGAGGGATGAAAATAAGAAACTTTCATGTTGGGAACTTTTTCATATGAAGCTTGTATAATGGTGTAATTGGTCCCTGAACCTGAACCTAGCATGCACACAACATGTTTGATCAATTGCATGCGTGTGGCTCGCCCATGACATGGTCATGCTGGCCAAAACGCAACTTGGAACCTCCAACTTTAAAACATCATAACTTCTTCAATTTTGGTCCAATGGAAGTGTTCTAGCTATGGTCTTGAAGCTGGGAGCTAAAACTACAAGATAGGGCTTGGAATTTTTCCATTTGAAGCTTTTATCCTGAAGAAAGAGAGCTCTAAAGATGGTCCATCACCTTGCCAAAACTTACCAAATAAGGAAACTTTATGAAATCTATTTTTGGAAACTTTTCTCATCTTCTGATTTTGGTGAATCCCTTGATATTTCTTGATCCAATCTTCATCAATGATCATATTTGAGATGAGGAACATGAAATTGACCTCAAAAAGTATAGAGTTGACTTTTTCCTCTGCACAGTTGACTTTTCCCCCATTCTCCTGATTTTCAAACAATTGATCAATTGAAACCCCTATGAACCAAATTGATGGACAATTCTCCAATCTTAGACACTTAAGGACTTGAGGAATACCATAGAATCAAGTCTTGCCCAAAAATCAGAAGTAAACTGAGTTTATGGCAAACCCTAGTTTTATACCCTCAGTCTAGGAGAAATCAGCACGTCCTCTAAATCCAAATTCCTCTGAATATGATGTGTATCCTCTCAAACAAAGATGAGATGTACCATTTGGTGAGGATAAAAGCTCAAGGATCTTTTCCATTGGAGTGTTATACTATAGAATTCCAAAAACCCTAATTTTGCACCGATTAGGAGAATGTGATTTCCTTGAAATTTCTTGACCAGCTTGATCATATGATAAAGAGATGAATCAATCAAGATCTCTTGAGGCTCAAGGCTCCTTGGATTTGATCTAGATACCTTGATCCCATGCTAAGGCCAATGATATGCAAAGATGATAATGCAAAGCAGGCCATTAAACAAAAGCCAGTTAATGCTAAAATAAGAGGGCAAATTTTGAGGTGTTACAGCTGCCCCTATTCAAACTTCTTGGATCTGAGGGTATGATAGCAACGGCTTTCTGACAATTAGGATACGCGGGGTTTGAATACCAAAATAACCTGGAAATTTGCAACCTGTGGGGGTAATGAAATAAAGCAATAACGAGGGCGGCCGAAGGTGAACTCGAAAAGAAAGACCGACTGAAGGAGTATTCTGCGGGGGGACAAGATAATACGAGGACGGCCGAAGGCGAACTATGCTGGGGAGGAAGACAAGACCGGCCGAAGGCGAGCTAATCAACAAAAAGATACGAGAATGGCCGAAGGCGGACACGAAAAGGAAGACCAAACCGAAGGTGGACTTTCAAAGAAAGACTATGTCGAAGGTAGACTTTCCAACAAAGGAATACGAGGACGGCCAAAGGCGAACTCGAAAAGAAAGACCAAACCGAAGGTGGACTTTCAAAGAAAGGCTATGCCGAAGGTAGACTCGAAAAAGAAAGACCAAACCAAAGGTGGACTTTCAAAGAAAGGCTATGCAGAAGGTAGACTTTCTAACCAAGGAATACGAGACCAAGCCGAAGGTAGACTCAAAAAAGAAAGACCAAACCGAAGGTGGACTTTCAAAGAAAGGCTATGCCGAAGGTAGACTTTCTAACCAAGGAATACGAGACAAAGCCGAAGGTAGACTCAAAAAAGAAATATCAAACGGAAGGTGGACTTTCAAAGAAAGGTTATGCCGAAGGTAGACTTTCCAACACAGGGATACGAGACCAAGCCGAAGGTAGACTCAAAAAAGAAAGACCAATACGAATGTGCACTTTCAAAGAAAGACTATGTCGAAGGTAGACTTTCCAACACATGGATACGAGACCAAGCTAAAGGTAGACTCGAAAAAAAAAGAAAGACCAAACCGAAGGTGGACTTTCAAAGAAAGACTATGTCGAAGGTAGACTTTCCAACACAGGGATACGAGACCAAGCCGAAGGTAGACTCGAAAAAGAAAGACCAAACCGATGGTGGGCTTTCAAAGAAATACTATGCCAAAGGTAGACTTTCCAACACAGGGATACGAGACCAAGCCGAAAGTAGACTCGAAAAAGAAAGACTAAACCGAAGTTGGACTTTCAAAGAAAGACTATGCCGAAGGTAGACTTTCTAACACAGGGATACGAGGCCAAGCCGATGGTAGACTCGAAAAAGAAAGACCAAATCGAAGGTGGACTTTCAAAGAAAGACTATGCCAAAGGTAGACTTTCTAACCAAGGAATACGAGACCAAGCCGAAGGTAGACTCGAAAAAGAAAGACCAAACTGAAGGTGGACTTTCAAAGAAAGACTATGCCGAAGGTAGACTTTCCAACATAGGGATACGAGACCAAGTCGAAGGTAGACTCGAAAAAGAAAGACCAAACTGAAGGTGGACTTTCAAAGAAAGGCTAAGCAGAATCAACAGATCTACAAAGTTGACTCCACTGGGGAAAAGAGAAATCTAAACAGACAACTCTGTAGGGGAGTATAGGAATGAACAACAGTGAGAAGGACGAATCCACTAGTTGCGGTGTAATGTCAAACAACATCTCCTGAATTACATCTCTTTCTGCTGGGGAAAGAAACTGGTAACAGATATCAAACCTGGCTTATGCTTTGAATGCATATGTTTGAATTTTTCTATGGCGTAATGCTCCTTATGAAATGGAAATGCTACGCGTTTAGGAGGATGCCATGCAAGAATGCTTATGCAATGCACAAGAGGCGCCTTAGCAAAATAAATGCTGAAGGCAAAGACAACTCCACCGGGGATGACAAACTAAATTATCCTTTGAATTAAAAGATCCTGTTGAGGAAGATTTCACTGAAGGACTTCCTGATCACAAACTCTGCTGGAGATGAAAAACTCCGAGAGAAATTCCACTATGTTGGAGATGAATGAATATTGCAGATGGAACCAAAGAAATTCTCCCCGGTGGAGCTTACCCATGGCTTCTACCGAAGATAGAACCTAAAACCTGGTTTTGAAAAGATGCCAATAACAATTGTACTTAAACTTGCTAGGGATGTCAATCGCTGTTGGACAAACCATTGTGAAGATCACCGCCAAACTCTGCTTGGGGGACTAGTCAATAATACTGAACCCGCTTGGGGGTATTACTGAGCTTAATCTGCTACTGGGAGACATCTTTACCCTCACCCTACTGGGGAATATCAACCACTATTAGGAAACCTGCTTGGTGATTGACGACATCAACTCTGCTAGGGGATACCATCAAGCTTACTCATTTGTCGGGGATCAGATCATACCGTTGCTGATGAGAAAAACACTTCCTGCCTAGCTGAGAAAAATGAGTGCCAAGACTCTGTGGGGAAAACAACCTCTTTGTCCAAAGAAGATATTCCATCAGTCTCTTGCTGGGGATGCAGAAGTATCAACTTCTGGCTGCTTGCTAAGAGAATAATCAACCAACCCCAACTCTAGCTGGGGAAGTAATCCTCTGTACCCTGGCTGGGGAGAGCAACTACCCTATTGGGGATTAGAGCATGCCGTTGCTGACGGAACTACACTTCGTGACCTCCTGAGGAAAGTGATTACCGGCCTCTTTAGGGAAAACAAAGTCTTTTCAAAGACATCCAACACGCCTCCTGCTGGAGATACAACCACACTAACCTCAGAGCAATCCACTTTAAACTGCTTGCTGGGGAGAATAAACTCTGTTGAGGATGATGAACCTTCAGCGCTGGGGAGAGTAACTCTATTGGGGAGAAATACTGCTACCCTGCAAACAAAATCAGTAGTATATGCAAAATGGCTATCTCGATTACCATTACAATGACTGTTACCTGAGTAATTTCCACTATTTTTCGATATGCTTAGCAAAACTTAACATTTTCGCATGCAATGTTTATCAAAAAATATCGAACGTTTTCACAAACGAAAATAGTTAAAGTAAAAACACAAATGGAAAGCTCTTTGAATGAAAACAAAAGTTTTATTGAATGAATTAGCCTGTAAATAAGCATTTACATCCGAAAGCAATTCCTAAAAAGAGGTAATTGCACAAAAGAAATAAAATAAAATACACATGTCGGTAATGTGGGGAACAGATATCCACCATGATTCAATTCAGCTATGAACCGATATGGCTCGTTTATCCGCAGATGCTTTGACCTTCGAAGAAACTGACTGGACGGATTCCTTTCCTTCGAAATTTCCAAGTATCAAGAGTGTTCACAGATCGAACGCAGATCGTAGCCTCTTGCTTTCGAATCCTTAACTTTTTCTTGGATCGCCCTTTTCGGGTTTTCAATCCACTGGGATACCCATTTTTGCCAAAGTTTCCATTCCAGGTTTTCAACTTCGCGGGTTTATTCTTTTCTTTTCTTTTTATTCCTAATTTTGCCCGAACCTTTTCTTTTTACGGTTTGCTGGGATGCCCTTTTTTGTCTGGATCTTCTTTTTATGTCCAGCGGGTCTCTTTTATGCAAAGTATTTTTTGACTACGTCTGCATTCACAGGGGACATAAAATCTTCGCCATCCATAGTTGAGAGTAATTAGGCTCTGTAATACCCCAAAATTTGCTCTTCCCTTTTGGCATCATAGCATGGCATTATCATTTATCATATCATATCCACCTCATTAACATTACATTGCATTTAACATAGAAAAATGAAGCATGGCATCCTTCTTACCATTAGGGCATGTGATCAGGTGGAAGGTGGACAATCAAGGAATCATTCAAAGCACAAAAAGGTCAATCAAGTGGTCTCAAGGCAAGCCAAGAGGTCTCTCATGTCTCATACTACCTCAATTGATCATCCACAACCTCAAGGATAAGAGATACAATGGGAGATTGAAGCATTACATCCTACACTATGCAAGAAGTCCAAAATTGAAGGAAAACCCTCAAAAGAGATAGCTCATTGATTCAAAATCATTCCCAAGTGGCATTTCTCATCATCCTTTAAGAGGATACACAACATACTCTGAGGAATTGGAAATTGAAGACTGCACTTTTATCTCCTAACCAGAGGGGGCCAAAATTAGGGTTTCCAGTTAAATCAGGGAATCTTTGCTTTTTTGGGCAAAACTTGATGTCATGGTATTCTACATGTTCTTAAGTGTATGTATGTGTAAAATTGCATCTCAATTGGTTTTAGAAGTGGTTCAATTGGAAGAAAGATCAAGAATCAGAGAAATTGGGGCAAAGTCAAATAATCAGAGGAAAAAGTCAACTCTTGACTTTTTGAGCCCAAATTCATGAAATTCATGTTACATGTGTTCAATGTACAAAATTTGGTCAAGAAATTCCAAAGGAATCATGAAAAATTCAAGGTGTAGAAAGTTGCCATTTTTGGATGAAGAAGGGTTACTAAAAATAGCAAGTTTTGGCCATTTTGCATCAGAATTTGAACCAAGGCCATTTAAATTTGGAGCACCAAATGAAAAATCCACTCTGCCTCAATGAAAGATCTTGTTTTAAGCTTCAAATCCATGTGCAGAACATCTCCATTGGATAAAAATTGAGAGAGATATGATTGATCAAAGTTGGAGGAAAGTAGGCCAAAACTAGGCCATGACCAAGAATTTTCAGGTCATGCACGCAGTCATTTCAACAAGCATGTGGTGGGCCAGAAGTCAACCCTAATTTCTCCAAGAAGAAAGCTCCAAATGAGAAAATTTTCAACATCAAAGTTATTCCTTGTAGTGCACTCTTCAATGTTCATGTTGGACAAAATTTGATTTGATCATGTTATAAGGGAGAAATATTGGTTCCAAGTTAGGGTGATCTTGCTGAAAATCCATGCCATACACACCATGCCAGCCAACCTCACCTGCACGCCCATACACCAATTGGTTTCCTTCTGTTTCAAGCTATTTTTCATCATCTTGTACACCTCCATTTGACTTGTCTTCAACACCAATATTGCTCCCCAATGTACCCTCTTCCAAATGAACCCATAAACTCACCAACTCATTCATGGAGTAGAGAGAAAAACACTTGCAAAGCACCCTATGTTGGCACTGATACATTAATGGTTCTGCTGCACAATTTGGTTCACACACACACCAAACACCTCACATCAGATTTCCACATTAAACCAAACACACATGACATAAACCTCATACACTAGCACGTGCCTGGCATGAAAATGGAAAGAGCAAACTTGTTGAACAAGTTTCTGATGACAGCCGTGCCATTCATTCCACTTTCTTCTTCACCATAGCTTACCATAGGGAATCACCACCATATCATTACTCTCCCTAACTAACTTGACTCAGTTAGTTAGGGATGACTCACTCAAACCACCATGACTCAGTTAATTCACTCAGCTTAACCCTGGTTAGCTCCCCCTATAAAACAGATTTCACCCTATTCTTTCTTCCCTAGCTTCATTTTTCTCATTTTTCACTTCAAAACACTTCAAACTCTCCCTCACATTCTCTCTACTTTCCCTCTGATTTCACACGAGCTTCACCATCTTCCCTTCATCTACTTCATCTTCATCATCATCAATGGCATTGGATTGAAGTTTTCTACACAGTCCTCAAGGTTTTGGAAGCATTGTTCAACATTGAATCTCTCTGCTCTCAAGACCACTGGTTATATAGCATTCATTTTGCTAAGTTTGTGAAGCTCCAAGGTTGAAGAAGAAGCTAAGATCTCTGGTTTTCTGAAGAGTACTTCCAAATCTCCAATATTCAGGTACGAGTTTCATCCATTATAGACTTGATGTGAGTTTGTTTTCAGGTTCTTGCAGCTTCTTATAAGCTCAAGAACTTGCCTGGCTAGTTGATAGGCCTTTAGAGGCATAGACCAAATGTTAGGGCAAATCTGTTTCCGTTGGATTCTCTCATATCATGAATTGTTTGTGCATTTTGTTCTTGAATTCGTGTTCTACCTTAGTTCCTCTTTCTATTGGTATACGTTTTGTGGATTTCTGGAGAAATCAAGGTTGCAGACGGTGGTGAGTGACCGGAGAAGGTGACCGGAGGTCCCTCTCCGGCCGGTGGCTTCATGTTAGGGTTTTATGACCAGTTTGAATGTGATCCGTTGGATGAGCGTGATCTAATGGCTACCATGCTGCCAACGCATAAAAATTCATGTGCATGTCACGTGATTCTTCTGATTTCACTTTTAAACATTGTGTGGCATGGTACATGGTAGCTATGGTGAACATTCATGCACATGCGTGAGATTAGGTTACTTTGACTTTGGTTTGACTTGGACTTGATCTGATGGTTGGGAGTGAGTCAAGATTGTTGACTGAGGGTTCATGTTTGTTAATATGCTCTGCGCGCTTAGTGGACTTAGCCAGAATGCTATTCGCACCTCCCTGTTTTAAGGCCCAATTGATTTTGAACTGAATAGTTACTAGGCATGCACCCCCATTCACATTTACATTCCATTTTATTTTTTTTCCATTTTTGCTACACGTTTCATAATTGATTTTTAAAAATATCAAATGATATTGGAAAATTCTACAAAAATTCATGTGTATTCTTAAAACATTTAGGAAATTTTTCATGATTTTATTTTCTGATTTTATGACCATTTTGCCCCTGTTCCATTATTTCTTTTGAATTTCCATTTGCATGCATACTTAATGTGACATATGATTTTGTGCATTTTTGTTCTTGATCATAAAAATTGATTTTGATGCCTTTCTTTTTGCATTGTGGTCACAATATGTTGAGGTATGTTTGAGATTTATGAGATGATTTTTAAGTCTTTTTTGGATGACTTTTGATGTGTTGCTTTGAGCATGAATGCATGAAACTTCCATGGGACTTTGACCTAATTGTTGAGTGACTTTGGTTCTGATTCATTGCTTGTGGACTTGATATGTTAATGGCATGTGTTCAAGGTGTTTGATTGGTGAAAGTCATAATTTTTGAAGCATGTTTGCTATTTGTTTGAAGCATGAAGTTTAACTTGTTCATTTTGTGAATGCATGCCTCATGTTTGGTTTGCTTGATCATGAAGGCACTTGTGCCATGAGTTGTGGTTTTGTTTGAGGATGTATAGCATGTTAATTGACTTCTGATTGTGACATATGGGTTTCATCTTTGCATGTTTGATGTTTATCTTGCACCTTAAGTCACTTGTTCCACAAGTATGAACCACATTCACATCACTTCACCTTTTCTTCTTTGCTTCTTGTTGGATTGAGATTTTGTTTGCATGATTTGGTATGCTCATTTAGGATAACATTAGGTGGTGTAAATATGAGTTACATTCTGACTTGGAAGCATGTATAGCATTCAATCTCATTTTATTTTGTTTGTCAACTTGTTTGAATTTGATTTGTTCATTATATTTTCTTACTTTACTTGTAAGTGATTGTGCTAACCATGTAGGGGCTTTGGTAAGTTTCAATTGAGTGTGGATAAGGAATCCACATTCAACTTCTATCCTTTCTCTTTTACAATTTAATTTTGTGTTTTGTTAAGCACTTATGTGCTTTCTTTTAATAACTCATCACTTGCCCTTTGTGAATTACAATTCATCTTCTACTTTAGAAGTGAATTGTTTAATTCATTCTTTCTTTAGACGTTAGGGTGAAACCTCACAAACCTTAGGATCACTCCCTTAACTAATCAATTAGGATTGAGTCTTAGTCCATATAGGTTTTACCTTTTCTCCTCTCTTGAGTCTCTTTTCTCATCTCAAAGAAAATTCAAAACATATAATAAAGGTAGGCATTTATTGCATTTAGGCCTTTCATATAAAGAAAAGATTATAAGGGGTCTTCTCTTATAATCTTAGAATGTATAGCATATAGCCCATCTTGGGTCAATGTGTTAAACATTTGATCTTGTATGAGGGACTTAAATGCAATACTTGTTGAAGGTGCAAATAATAAAAAAACACTTCTTCAATTTCTTAATCAACAAAACACTTAATAAACACAAGTATGCTAGTGTGTTTGAACCTTGACAATTGGAACTAAGTGTGGGGGTCTTCTTCACTCTTAGTGTGCTTTCTTACCCATTCCATCTTGGAATGTGAGGATGTACACATTCCAATGACTAAGATTCAGATACACTATCATATGCAAACAAATGAAAAACTCTTAAAAGACAAAAACAAACAATAACGTCTTTCCTTCGGGAATTCTTTTCTCACCTCATTCACTCTCAACGCACGAACGCGCTTCTACTCGTTCTCTTGCAAGATGGTAACGCACTCGGACCAGCGAGCCTGCAACACCTGAGCTAGAACGTCAGCCGTTCTCTAAAAAACACAAACAATTCATCCCTAGTGAGGGGAACTACGTCGCTCTGATTCTCATATTCCCGATGAGATACGTAGGCAGTGGGGTAGGGCCCATGCGAGCACTTCTTTTATTTTCCCTACATTTGTTTCTCTTTCTCCTTTCCTTTTTCAGTTCTTTCTCAGTATTCCTTTCTTTACACCCTTTGATCGAGACAAGCAAGCGTGGATCCCATCGGGTACGATGGACGTGAGGGGGTGCCAATACCTTCCTCTCGCGTAACCGACTCCCTTACCCAGTTCTCTTGGTCGTAAGACCATGCTTTTCCTTTCTCTTAGGTTTACGCGGTGTTTCCTTTCCCTCTCTTGGGATAAATACACATTGCTGGCGACTCTGTTCGGTGCCACTTTCGCGTTTGTACTTGGATGAAAATCCCGGGAGCGACAGCTGGCGACTCTGCTGGGGACAGAATCCAGAATCTCTGGTTTCCTTAGCGAGTCAATCCTAGCGCTTGTCTGCTTTTCTTTCATTGGGTGTTTACTGTTGTGCTGTATTTACTGTTTTATTGTATGGTTATTTACCGTTTTACTGTACATTACTGTATTTACCGCATTTTAGCATTACATATCACATATTATATGGTGTTGCACTGTTTTGTCTGTTTGGCGGGATGGGTGTTCTGAGAGATAAGCCCACTACCAAGGCTTGAGTACATACATAGGTATTAGAGTGGATAGTCATGACGCTTGCGTGGTGGTGACCACGTATTGTTGTTCATGAGACCCACAACCAGACGAGGTTCTATCAGGAGCTTTCTGCTACTGCATGTTATGCAGGCCAGTGGTTATTCTCTTGAGGAACTGTCGACTCTGGTGACCATTCCCGAGGACTCAGTTGCGGCACTCTTCCCGAGTTGTGACAGTGGCAGACCACATTCCGTGGCAAACCCATTGCACATTCTCGATCCGAGGACCCAATGCTGGGAACTTACTATAGGACATCCCTTTTTGAAAGAGAATCAGCGGAGGCACTCTTCGATTGGCGGTAGTACTGTACCCTGAGGGATGAATGTACTATTGCTTCTCGACCTCAGTGCCAGAAGCTGAGGACCTTTTTGTTTTGGAGAATCAGTTGAGGCCTCCTCGATTGATGATGATGCCAAACCAGAAATGGTGAACGTATCATCATTTCTCGACCTGAGAGCCCGGGATACTGAACATCCTAGTACCCACATGTGAGAAGGGCGGGTTGTTTACAGGTTTGCAGGTAACCATGACCTCCTACATACCCGGTTTTCTATCATCATTGTACAAAAAGGAAGTTTCATCCTATTGTATTCAGATGGTTCTTATCTATGGTTCTATATTAGTCTCAGAGCTACACTGACACCGTTCACAGTTCAGCACAGACACCTGATTACCTGATCACATTGCCCTTTGCATTGCATTATCATATCCTAACATACATGTTTATTCATTTCCAGGTGCATATTACCCTTGATTCCAGTCATCAGGTCGCTGCAAAGATGAACACTAAAGAGAGGAAGAATATCATCAGCTATAAGTTCCTTACGCCTACTTTGGGCCCTATTGTTATGCTGAAGGGAATGGCGAGTCCTGCAGTACGAGAAGCTTTTGAAGAGAAATATGGGTGGATTTTATCTATGGTTCGTAATGTCAGTGATTATGAAGCCAGAGGTCTCCATACGTTGATGCAGTTCTATGATCCGCCTCTGAGATGTTTTGTGTTTCCAGACTATGTGTTGGTTCCTACCCTGGAGGAGTATTCCAACATGTTGGGGATTGCTATCAAGGAGGAGCCCCCTTTCTTTGGATCGGTGGGGGATCTTGACTTTGGGAAGTTGGCTGGTGCTCTGTATTTGAGCAAATCAGAGTTAAGTGACAATGTCTCCAACAAAGGAAAGTTTCGTGGTTACAAGCTGGAATATCTGATTAAGAAGGCCCAGGAAGCAGCTAAAGGCGAGAAGTGGCTTGTTTTTAATGCTTTGCTAGCCCTTTGTATATACGGCATAGTGTTGTTTCCCAACGAGCCGGATTTCATTGATACGGACGCTATACGAATATTCATGATGAAGAACCCGGTGCCAACGCTACTGGGAGATCTTCACTATTCATTGTACAACCGAAATGAAAAGAAAAGAGGAGGGATAATTCGTTGTTGTGCACCCTTATTCTATAAGTGGTTTGCGGGCCGTTTACCACAATCAGGGGCTTTTGTGGATTCCAAAGATTCTCTAGAGTGGAAACAGCGTTTAATGGGATTGGTGGCCAAGGACATCGTATGGGTAGATCATGGGCTGATTGGCAAGAATATTATCCACAGCTGTGGTAAGTTCCCTAACGTTCCACTGATAGGAAGACTGGGTGGGATTAACTACAATCCTTCTCTGGCCATTCGGCAATTTGGATATGCCCTGACAGGTCCGCCTATCAAGAGAGATGTGGAGGAGTCCCTCTATTTTCATACATCAGATGGTTGGGAAGCAGCACAGAAAGCTTCTAAAAGCTGGGGTAGCATACTGAAAAAGGGGAAATTTACTCTAGGAAAGCCTAACAACCGGGTTTATCCAGCATATGAAGAGTGGGTGAAGAAAAGAGTTGAAGATTTTCTCTTGCCTTTTGGTAAGGCACCCCTTTTGTATCCGGAGAATGAGAAAGCAAAAAGCACTGCTACTGTGGAAGAAGTTGACAAGTTGCAAGCCTTGGTGAAAAAGCTCCAAGGAGAGAATTTCGAGTTGAGTAGCCGTCTTCAGAATGCTCTACATGCCAACAAAGAGCTGGAGCGGAAAGCCCAAGATGCTGAACAAATCCTAACTGCAAAAGAAAAAGACTTTGCTGGAAGAGCCCAACATTTCCGGAAGATTAGTAAAGGTGCTGATGATGCTACTCAAGCCCACAAGCAAACCAAACAGGCGTTAGCACAGACCAAAGAAAAGTTAACAAAGTTTCAGCACGCTTGGGACGAAGTTAGGATAGAGAATGCCGAATTACAGGAACAGTTGCAGATTAAGGACGAAGAGCTTGAAAAGGCGCATGAGCAGAGGAGAAAGTATCGGGAAAGCCTCGGTAAGAGTCAGGAACAGCTAGAAGAAGCTAGAGGTGAGCTAAGGAATACCAAGAAAGAGCTTGAAGAAGTCATGATAGAAAGGGAGATACTCAAGACGCAAGCCGGCATAAAGAGACACAAAGGAGTGTGTGATGACGAGGCTCTGATGCTGCACATGGGTTCTTTAACTGAAGCTCTTGAGAAAAGGGATGTCTTGATCAAAGAAATGATTGAAAAGCCGAATCACCAGCGTACCCGTATACTTTTTGAGGAGATCAAATACTCAAGTGATAAGCTGAAGGGTGTGGAATTGTCAGACTGATGTTCTTTTCCTTATATTTTGTTATTAATGGTTACCATCAGGCTTGTTGATGGATCCATTTTTCCTTGTATTGCATTTGCGGATGAGCCTTTCTTAAATGTACTTGAATACTTTGTTGAATGAGTATGAGCAGTTTTATTCAGAATTATTCCTTATCTGATAGCTGCACACAAGCACATGACCACGACACGTCTCTTTATATCACAATTTCTGGTCTTCAGATTTCTGTGGTTGGATTGGAATCAGGGTATAAAGCACCTCGGAAATGACAAACATAGCATTGCATGGCATTGCATATCATTTTGCATTTTTGTTACTTGCTTTTCAGGTACTCGTTGCAGGGTCTCTAACCTTTATTTGGTTTCAGGCAGTATAGCGGAGAGTCATATTCACCGATATTCGACGCGAAGGAATCAAGTAAGAATCATGGATCAAGTGCAAAGTGATTTGGCGGAAATGAGGGCGCGTATGGACCAGTTCATGACCCTCATGACTGGCATGGCGCAAAATCAGGAGAGACTGAGGCTTCTGGTAGAGCGTCCCGACAATGGGCCCGAAGGTGATCATCATGACAATTCACAGGGACATGGCATTCCTCCTCCCGGTGGCAACCCTCCTCCTGGTGGTAACAATCGGGGTAATGGAAATGGTAGGCAGGCTGGTGTTACTCTTGAAGATACTCTGGAAGACCAATTTACTCTACTAGACGCTGATGTGGGTAATCAAGGTGATCGAAGGTATGAGGAGTTAGCAGAAAAGATCAGGGCCATAGAATGCAAGAACTCTATGGGTATTGATGTTACCAGCTTGGGGCTGGTCTCAGGAGTCAGAATTCCCCCTAAATTCAAACCTCCCACTTTTGATAAGTATCACGGCAATGCGTGTCCCCAAACGCATCTTCAAGCTTACTTTGGGAAGATTTCAGCCCATACGGAAGACGAGAAGCTATGGATGCACTATTTTCAGGACAGTCTGGCTGGGGCATCCTTGACCTGGTACATGAAGTTGAATAGAGCTGCTGTGAAGAATTGGAAAGATCTGGCAGAAGCGTTCTTGAAGCAATACCAGTACAATATTGACATGGCGCCCAACCGCACCCAATTGCAGGGATTGTCACAAAATGCCAAGGAGAGTTTCAAAGAATATGCACAGAGGTGGAGGGAAATGGCTGCCCAGGTCCAACCTCCCTTGTCAGACAGAGAAATGGCAGATATGTTCATGGGCACCTTGCAAGGGGCCTATCTGGATAGATTAGCTGCTTGTCCGTCAACTGGATTTGCTGATATTGTGATTGCGGGAGAAAGAATAGAAAGTCTGTTAAAGCTTGGAAAGATCCAGGATGTGAGTGGGGCTGGCTCTTCGGGGACGAAGAAACCGTTTGCTAGTAACCAGAAAAGAAGAGAAGGTGATACGAATGCTGTGTTTAGAGGACGAGGCAGAGGGCGTTCTCGAGCTTATTATCAGGTAGATGCTGTGACAATCCCCACACCGTCTGTTCAGAAACAACAACCCCAACAACAAGTTCAACAGCAACAACCTTTTTTCCAGCAAAGGTCTAGACAGAGGGATCGTAAGATGGATCCTCTCCCTATGACTTATGCCGCGCTGTTGCCCCGGCTACTCGAGTTAAAGTTGGTAGAACTCCGTACTATGAAAGCTCCGGTTGCCGGAAACCTGCCACCTAACTTCGATGCTAATGCTCGTTGTGAGTTCCACTCAGGTGCTCAGGGGCACTCCATTGAAAAATGCTGGGCTTTCCATCATAAAGTACAAGATTTGATTGATGCTAAAGCCATCAATTTCTCTCCCGCTCCTAATATTACTCAGCATCCCATGCCTGATCATAGCGCAGCAAATGTGTACGCTATTGAAGATGGGAGGAGATTGAATCTGGTGACAGATATCCGTCAAGTGAAAACTTCTTTGTTGGTTGTAAAAGATCGTTTATTGAAGGGACAGGTGTTCCCGGGCTGTAATCAAGATTGCTTTGAGTGTATGAATCAGGAGAACGGCTGTGATAAGTTGAAGATGGGTTTACAGAATCTGATCGATGAAGGATGTCTACAGTTCGACAGAGTCGTGAAAGACACTGATGAGATATCAACCGTGACCATCTATTACACTCCCGCTGAGATTCAAATGCCGGTCAATGCAGTTCCCGTGGCGAGTGTTGCGCCAGAAGGGCCCAGTCCTGTCACTATCACGGTGCCAGGACCAATTCCGTTCACATCCACGAAAGCTATCCCATGGCACTATGGGGCAGATGTATATTACGAAGGTAAAAAACAGGAAGTTGAGTCATCAGTCAGCCCAAATGTTGATAACGTAGGGGGCGTAGGGGGCTTTACAAGGAGTGGAAGGTTGTTCGCTCCCCCAACCTTGAGAAGTGATAAAGAGGCAGAAGCTGCAGCAAAGGCTAAGGGTAAACAGGTGGTTGAAAGTGCGCCTACACCTGAAGCAGAGACAAAGATTACTTTTGATAAGGAAATGGAAGAATTTATGAAGATAATCAAGAAAAGCGATTATAAGATTGTGGACCAACTGAATCAGACCCCTTCAAAGATTTCAATCTTGTCACTATTGATGTGCTCTGATGCGCACCGGCAGGCGTTGTTGAAAGTGTTGAAGAGTGCGTACGTGCCGCAAGAAATTACTGTTAATCAGCTCGAGGGCGTAATCTCCAATGTTAATGTCAGCCATGGCTTGGGATTTACAAGCAGAGATCTGACTATTGAAGGAAGAAACCACAATAAGGCTTTGCATATCACGATGGAGTGTAAGGGCGCAGTGTTATCTCATGTACTGGTAGACACTGGTTCATCACTCAATGTCTTGCCCAAGAAGGCATTAATGAAGCTGGAAGTTGATGGTTTGATCTTAAGGCCTAGTGAATTGGTGGTCAGAGCATTCGATGGAACTAGACGATCTGTGTTTGGTGAGGTGGAATTGCCCGTACAAATTGGACCACAGGTATTCAAATCCACGTTCCATGTAATGGACATACAACCTGCATATAGCTGCCTATTGGGACGCCCTTGGATTCACGGAGCCGGGGCTGTTACCTCTACTCTACATCAAAAGCTGAAGTATGAGTTTGAAGGGCAGGTTGTGACAGTGTGTGGGGAGGAAGACATCTTTGTGAGTCACTTGTCCACATTCAAGTACATTGAAATGGATGGGGAAATTCATGAGATGCTGTGCCAATCATTTGAAGCAGTCAATATTGACGATGCACCTGAGTCTTCTTCTGTACCAGTTGGGGCTGGTACCTCCATTTCATCTTACAAACAAGCTGTCGAGGTCGTCAGGGCAGGCAACGCCCAAGGTTGGGGCAGGTTGATAGAGACCCCAATGATGGAAGACAAATTTGGTATTGGTTATCATCCCTCTACAACTTCAGATGCGGGGAGCAGGGGACCCATTACTTTCAATAGTGGGGGAATTATCTACATGGACCAGTTTTGTGCAGCCACGGAGGATAGTGTTGACAGTAATTGTGACCTGGACAACTGGGTACGCCCTCATGCTTCGGGACAACAAGTGCAGAACTGGTTCGTTGAAGAAGTCATTCGGGTTACTCTTCAGACAGAGTAATTTTTCTTTGTTTTTTCTAACCATAATGCATGACAAAATCTTGCGCTCTGCCCAAGGCGTATAGATTCATTTGTAGGGCCACCATGGTTGCATTTGCAATGTTTAATCATTAATAAAGGACGTTTTGCAATCAAATTTTGTTCTCTGTCTTTCAGTTTTTATTTTTGCACAAAAAAAAAATAAAATGGCAATGTTTCATTTTCTTTTGTTTTACTTAAAAATAAATTCTAAAATAAGGCATGAACCCGTTCATGCAGACTTGATCCTCCGGATACCACTGATAACGATTTTGATATGGCCATGTATGACTTTGACAATCCGATTTATCAAGCCGAAGAAGGGGATGAGAAAGATTGTGAACTCCCTGAAGAACTGGCCAGATTGTTGAAACAGGAGGAAAGGGTCATCCAGCCTCATCAGGAGACTGTAGACATCATCAATATTGGTACCAAGGACGCCAAAAAAGAGATCAGGATTGGTGCCAGCTTGCAAGCAGATGTGAAGCAAACTTTGACGGAAATGTTGCGCGAGTATGTTGACGTCTTCGCCTGGTCGTATCAAGACATGCCGGGGTTGGATACGGATATTGTCGTGCACAGGCTACCATTGAGAGAAGAATGTCCGCCAGTTAAGCAGAAACTTCGTCGGACTCACCCCGACATGGCCTTAAAGATTAAGGAGGAAGTCCAGAAGCAGTGGGACGCTGGTTTTCTTGCTGTGACAAAGTATCCTCCATGGGTAGCCAACATCGTGCCAGTACCGAAGAAAGATGGAAAAGTGAGAATGTGTGTGGATTATCGAGATCTCAATAAAGCTAGCCCGAAAGATGATTTTCCACTACCTCATATTGAGGTGCTGGTCGATAATACAGCTCAGTTTTCAGTGTTCTCATTTATGGACGGTTTCTCCGGGTACAACCAGATCAAGATGGCACCTGAAGACATGGAGAAGACCACGTTCATTACTCCGTGGGGTACATATTGTTATAAAGTAATGCCTTTTGGGTTGAAAAACGCAGGGGCAACGTACCAGCGGGCGATGGTGACATTGTTTCATGACTTGATTCATAAGGAGATCGAATGTTATGTAGATGATATGATTGCCAAGTCGAGAACAGAAGAGGAACATCTGGTTAACCTGAAAAAGCTGTTTGAAAGGTTGAGAAAGTTCCGTCTAAGATTGAACCCAAACAAGTGCACGTTTGGGGTACGTTCTGGAAAATTGCTAGGTTTCATTGTGAGCGAAAGAGGAATCGAGGTTGATCCTGCCAAGGTGAAAGCAATACAAGAAATGCCTGAACCGAGAACAGAAAAAGAGGTTCGTGGTTTCTTGGGTAGATTGAACTACATTGCAAGGTTCATATCTCACCTAACAGCCACATGTGAACCAATATTTAAATTGTTAAGGAAAGACCAAACGGTCAGGTGGAATGACGATTGCCAATTGGCATTCGATAAGATAAAAGAATACTTGCAGGAACCTCCGATTCTAATGCCTCCAGTTGAAGGGAGACCGCTGATAATGTATCTGACAGTGCTTGAAGGTTCCATGGGTTGTGTTCTCGGTCAACATGACGAGACAGGTAGGAAGGAGCATGCTATTTACTACCTGAGCAAAAAGTTCAATGATTGTGAGTCCCGATACTCAATGCTTGAAAAGACATGCTGTGCACTTGCATGGGCCGCTAAGCGATTGAGGCAATATATGGTTAGGCACACGACCTTGTTGATTTCAAAAATGGATCCTATCAAGTACATTTTCGAGAAACCAGCATTGACAGGCAGAGTTGCACGGTGGCAAATGGTCTTGACAGAGTATGACATTCAGTACACTTCACAAAAGGCCATCAAAGGAAGTATCTTGTCCGACTATCTTGCGCAACAGCCGATTGATGATTACCAACCCATGAAGTTTGACTTCCCTGATGAAGACATCATGTTTCTCAAAGCTAAAGACTGCGAGGAACCACTTCCGGAGGAGGGGCCAGACCCTGAATCCAAATGGAGTCTGATGTTTGATGGGGCTGTCAATATGAATGGGTGCGGAGTTGGAGCAGTTCTTATCACGCCGGAAGGTGTTCATATGCCGTTCACTGCCCGAATAACTTTCGGATGCACCAACAATGAAGCAGAGTACGAAGCTTGTATAATGGGGATCGAGGAGGCGATTAATCTACGGATTAAAACCCTTGATATATTCGGTGATTCAGCTTTGGTAATCAATCAAGTGAAAGGGAGTTGGTACATGCACCAAGCAAATCTAGTGCCGTATAGAGATTATACGAGGAGATTGCTGACATTTTTCACAACAGTGAAACTGTACCACATTCCTCGAGATGAGAATAGGTTCGCTGATGCCTTGGCCACCCTGTCTTCCATGATCAAAGTGCAAGGATGGAACCATGTACCTAAGATTGAGGTATCCCGCCTTGACAGACCAGCATTTGTGTTTGCGGTCGATGCGACGTCTGATGACAAGCCATGGTTTCATGATATTAAGTGTTTCTTGAAAAGTCAAGAGTACCCGTCAGGGGCATCGTCCAAAGACAGGAAGACTTTGAGAAGGTTAGCTGGTAGTTTCTTCTTGAACAAAGATGGCGTGCTGTATAAAAGAAATTTTGACACGGTCCTGCTTAGATGTGTGGATAGACATGAAGCAGACTTGTTGATGATTGAAGTGCACGAAGGCTCTTTCGGTACTCACGCCGGAGGGCATGCAATGGCTAAAAAGTTGTTAAGATCGGGATATTATTGGTTGACTATGGAGTCAGATTGTTGTAAATATGCCCGCAAATGCCATAAATGCCAGATCTATGCAGACAAGGTGCATGTGCCTCCAAATCCGTTGAGCATCATGTCGTCGCCTTGGCCGTTTGCCATGTGGGGCATTGATATGATCGGAAAGATTGAGCCTACAGCTTCCAATGGTCATCGTTTCATCTTGGTGGCAATCGATTACTTCACCAAATGGGTTGAAGCCGCATCCTATGCCAATGTTACAAAACAAGTGGTCGCTCGTTTCTTAAAACGGGATATCATTTGCCGATATGGAGTTCCCGAAAGAATCATTACTGATAATGGTTCTAATTTGAACAATAAGATGATGGCTGAATTATGCCGGGACTTCAAAATCGAACACCACAATTCTTCTCCGTACCGCCCAAAGATGAATGGCGCGGTCGAAGCGGCCAACAAAAATATCAAGAAGATTGTACAGAAGATGGTTGTCACGTACAAAGATTGGCATGAGATGTTGCCGTTTGCTTTGCATGGGTATCGAACGTCGGTACGCACGTCCACTGGGGCAACCCCATTCTCACTTGTATATGGTATGGAGGCAGTGCTACCGGTTGAAGTAGAGATTCCGTCCCTCAGAGTTATGATGGATGTTAAGCTAGATGAGGCTGAATGGGTACGAGCCAGATTTGATCAGTTGAGCCTTATTGAGGAAAAGCGATTGGCGGCTGTATGTCATGGGCAACTATATCAGCGCAGAATGAAACAGGCATTTGACCAAAAGGTGCGTCCTCGGGTTTATAAAGTCGGAGATGTGGTACTCAAAAGGATCCTTCCTCCCAATACAGATCACAGGGGCAAATGGACTCCTAATTATGAAGGTCCATTCGTGGTTAAAAAGGTCTTTTCGGGCGGAGCTTTATTGCTTACAACCATGGATGGCGAAGACTTTTCATCCCCTGTCAACTCGGACGTAGTCAAAAAATACTTCGCATGAATAGACCCGCTGGATAAGAAAAATAAAAAAAATCCAGGCAAAAAAGGGCATCCCGGCGAACCAAAAACAGAATAAGGTTCGGGCAAAAATTAGGGATATAATTAAAAAAATTTGTACACCCGGTAAGTTGAAAACCCGAAAGGGCAACTTAGGCAAAAAAGGGTATCCTGGTGGATCGAAAACCTGAAAGGGCGGTCCACACAAAAGAGGGATTTAAGCGAATGACTACGGTTTGAGTTATCTGTACCCTGTCACCGTTTGAACAACTGACGTTCTGAAGGATAGGAATCGGTCTGATCATTCCTCAGAAGGCAAGGTCGGGGAGTTTTGAAGACATACTGGTCATAACAGAATGGAAACTCAGTGGAATTCCGTTTTCACATTGCCATTAGGATAGTTTCTTTTCTCAATTTTCAGCGATCACCTCTTTCCAGGGATTGCTTCCAGATGTAATTGCCTATTCTGGGCTCTCAGTCAATAAATTGAATTTCAGTAAAAAGCTTGCCATTTTTGTTTTATTGCTTTGTTTGCAAAAACGTCCTAATTTTTGATAAAACATTGCATTTGAAAACATGACAGCCTTGCAATAACATGCGCAAAAAAAACATTTGAAATTACTTCGAATGTTGAGTACTCCCGGATGGTGGATTCTAGCCACGCAATATTCGGGGCATGTGGGCATATTCTTTTGTTGCAGGTAGCAGGTGCAGATGATTTTAAGCACAAGACCAGCAATAAATCACCCCACGCAAAAGACGGGGGCAATTATGGGTAAGGAGATCGGCGTTCATCGTTCGGTCGACGATTGTTCATAACGGGTCGATATCAGTGAATTAAGTTCAACTGGGTACCGTTGCATCTTATTAAGTCGATTCTCCCATTCAGTACTTCCAACAGCTACAAGCTTTTCTATATCGATAACGGTCACAGGTTCCCCAAAAGAGTGGTCTCGTCGACACCGAAACTGATGGTCATTATCCCTAGCGAAGTCACAAGAGTTTGAAGAGGCTAGATCTTCTGTAAAATCCTCTTATGACATCCTTTGCGGGGACGATTTGTTGTGTTGTCCAAGCATGGGGCATGATTGTTTCCCCAGCATGAAGTGTTGGTCACCCCCAGTAGAGTTTGAGGACAGTTGGTCTTCTGTAAAATTCTCTCAAAAGGCATTCCCCAACACGAGACGCTTTAAAGCAGTTTTCTCCAGCAGAGTTTGTTATAAACTCGTCATCCCCAACGGAATTGTCCAAAGGGAAAGCTCGCCTAACATGGGGCATTGTGGTACTCATCCTAAGCTTGACAGTCATATTCTTCAGCAGACTACTGTGGATTTGCTTTGGGTTTCCCCAACAGATCTCTAAGGACTCTTTCTAGCAAGTTGCAGTAGAATGTTCTAACCAGGATTTGCATATCCCTGGCAGAGTAGCCCGATACCCAGCAAGATCGTATCTCTGGTCATGGTATCCCCACAGAGGTCAGCATCGAATCGTATCAGCAACTTCCAGCTGAGTTGTTGTTCTCTCCGCAGAGGTTTATCAGATCGACAGAATCTATTCCTCAACAAGGATGGTACAGCCTTTCCCTAGCCGGGTCAGAAGGTTGATAATCCCTATAAAGGATCTTGGGTTGAATAAATCCCCAAGCAGAGTTTTAATGGCTCATTTCCCCAGCAGGACGTCATTTAAAAATTCTCATCCCCAGCGGAGTTGCTGTGACCAGAATCCAGCCCCAAACAGATGGAATAATTCCTGCCAGAGTCGTCATTCCCTCATATCTTAAAGTCCAATTTATTTTTGGCAAGCTTGACAATTCGAAGCAGACGGATTGTTCATCCATTCGCCAGCAGAGATATTATCCTTTTAGGAGTCTCCGAGATTAAATCATTGATTGTGGTTCCTCAGCAGAGTCGGCAGAGATGTCTGGCGCAGAGGCAGAGAGTAATTCGATTTTAAAATTCCAAAAGTCCAACAGTGGATTGGCAAAAGTCCATCTTCGGGTGGCAAAGCATCTAAAAGTCCAACAGTGGATTGGCAAAAGTCCGTCTTCGGGTGGCAAAGGTCCAACAGTGGATTGGCAAAAGTCCGTCTTCGGGTGGCAAAAGTCCAACAGTGGATTGGCAAAAGTCCGTCTTCGGGTGGCAAAAGTCCAACAGTGGATTGGCAAAAGTCCGTCTTCGGGTGGCAAAAGTCCAACAGTGGATTGGCAAAAGTCCGTCTTCGGGTGGCAAAAGTCCAACAGTGGATTGGCAAAAGTCCATCTTCGGGTGGCACGAAGCTGTAAAGTCCACCAGTAGTGTGGCAGGCCAGTAGTCGTCTGGAATTGCATAAAAGACATTATTAAAGTCCATCAGTAGCGTGGCAAGCCAGTAGTCGTCTGGCGTCGTTCAAAAGACATTATTAAAGTCCATCAGTAGCGTGGCAAGCCAGTAGTCGTCTGGCGTCGTTCAAAAGACATTATTAAAGTCCACCAGTAGCGTGGCAGGCCAGTAGTCGTCTGGAATTGCATAAAAGACATTATTAAAGTCCACCAGTAGCGTGGCAGGCCAGTAGTCGTCTGGAATTGCATAAAAGACATTATTAAAGTCCACCAGTAGCGTGGCAGGCCAGTAGTCGTCTGGAGTTGCATAAAAGACATTATTAAAGTCCACCAGCAGTGTGGCAAGCCAGTAGTCGTCTGGCGTCGTTCAAAAGACGTTGTTAAAGTCCACCAGCAGCGTGGCAAGCCAGTAGTCGTCTGGCATCGTTCAAAAGACAGATCTCTCCGACGTTTCATCGAGGACTCAATCCAGCAGTCTCGTTGGGTTTATATCCCTGTTTTTCTTCATCATCCAGAGCAAATTTTTGGTTATATTTGGTATTCAATCACTATATACCTTGAAAGTCCGAAAGCAATTGCTTTCAGGCATTCAGGTCTACAGCGCTTGAATAGGGGCAGCTGTAATACCCCAAAATTTGCTCTTCCCTTTTGGCATCATAGCATGGCATTATCATTTATCATATCATATCCACCTCATTAACATTACATTGCATTTAACATAGAAAAATGAAGCATGGCATCCTTCTTACCATTAGGGCATGTGATCAGGTGGAAGGTGGACAATCAAGGAATCATTCAAAGCACAAAAAGGTCAATCAAGTGGTCTCAAGGCAAGCCAAGAGGTCTCTCATGTCTCATACTACCTCAATTGATCATCCACAACCTCAAGGATAAGAGATACAATGGGAGATTGAAGCATTACATCCTACACTATGCAAGAAGTCCAAAATTGAAGGAAAACCCTCAAAAGAGATAGCTCATTGATTCAAAATCATTCCCAAGTGGCATTTCTCATCATCCTTTAAGAGGATACACAACATACTCTGAGGAATTGGAAATTGAAGACTGCACTTTTATCTCCTAACCAGAGGGGGCCAAAATTAGGGTTTCCAGTTAAATCAGGGAATCTTTGCTTTTTTGGGCAAAACTTGATGTCATGGTATTCTACATGTTCTTAAGTGTATGTATGTGTAAAATTGCATCTCAATTGGTTTTAGAAGTGGTTCAATTGGAAGAAAGATCAAGAATCAGAGAAATTGGGGCAAAGTCAAATAATCAGAGGAAAAAGTCAACTCTTGACTTTTTGAGCCCAAATTCATGAAATTCATGTTACATGTGTTCAATGTACAAAATTTGGTCAAGAAATTCCAAAGGAATCATGAAAAATTCAAGGTGTAGAAAGTTGCCATTTTTGGATGAAGAAGGGTTACTAAAAATAGCAAGTTTTGGCCATTTTGCATCAGAATTTGAACCAAGGCCATTTAAATTTGGAGCACCAAATGAAAAATCCACTCTGCCTCAATGAAAGATCTTGTTTTAAGCTTCAAATCCATGTGCAGAACATCTCCATTGGATAAAAATTGAGAGAGATATGATTGATCAAAGTTGGAGGAAAGTAGGCCAAAACTAGGCCATGACCAAGAATTTTCAGGTCATGCACGCAGTCATTTCAACAAGCATGTGGTGGGCCAGAAGTCAACCCTAATTTCTCCAAGAAGAAAGCTCCAAATGAGAAAATTTTCAACATCAAAGTTATTCCTTGTAGTGCACTCTTCAATGTTCATGTTGGACAAAATTTGATTTGATCATGTTATAAGGGAGAAATATTGGTTCCAAGTTAGGGTGATCTTGCTGAAAATCCATGCCATACACACCATGCCAGCCAACCTCACCTGCACGCCCATACACCAATTGGTTTCCTTCTGTTTCAAGCTATTTTTCATCATCTTGTACACCTCCATTTGACTTGTCTTCAACACCAATATTGCTCCCCAATGTACCCTCTTCCAAATGAACCCATAAACTCACCAACTCATTCATGGAGTAGAGAGAAAAACACTTGCAAAGCACCCTATGTTGGCACTGATACATTAATGGTTCTGCTGCACAATTTGGTTCACACACACACCAAACACCTCACATCAGATTTCCACATTAAACCAAACACACATGACATAAACCTCATACACTAGCACGTGCCTGGCATGAAAATGGAAAGAGCAAACTTGTTGAACAAGTTTCTGATGACAGCCGTGCCATTCATTCCACTTTCTTCTTCACCATAGCTTACCATAGGGAATCACCACCATATCATTACTCTCCCTAACTAACTTGACTCAGTTAGTTAGGGATGACTCACTCAAACCACCATGACTCAGTTAATTCACTCAGCTTAACCCTGGTTAGCTCCCCCTATAAAACAGATTTCACCCTATTCTTTCTTCCCTAGCTTCATTTTTCTCATTTTTCACTTCAAAACACTTCAAACTCTCCCTCACATTCTCTCTACTTTCCCTCTGATTTCACACGAGCTTCACCATCTTCCCTTCATCTACTTCATCTTCATCATCATCAATGGCATTGGATTGAAGTTTTCTACACAGTCCTCAAGGTTTTGGAAGCATTGTTCAACATTGAATCTCTCTGCTCTCAAGACCACTGGTTATATAGCATTCATTTTGCTAAGTTTGTGAAGCTCCAAGGTTGAAGAAGAAGCTAAGATCTCTGGTTTTCTGAAGAGTACTTCCAAATCTCCAATATTCAGGTACGAGTTTCATCCATTATAGACTTGATGTGAGTTTGTTTTCAGGTTCTTGCAGCTTCTTATAAGCTCAAGAACTTGCCTGGCTAGTTGATAGGCCTTTAGAGGCATAGACCAAATGTTAGGGCAAATCTGTTTCCGTTGGATTCTCTCATATCATGAATTGTTTGTGCATTTTGTTCTTGAATTCGTGTTCTACCTTAGTTCCTCTTTCTATTGGTATACGTTTTGTGGATTTCTGGAGAAATCAAGGTTGCAGACGGTGGTGAGTGACCGGAGAAGGTGACCGGAGGTCCCTCTCCGGCCGGTGGCTTCATGTTAGGGTTTTATGACCAGTTTGAATGTGATCCGTTGGATGAGCGTGATCTAATGGCTACCATGCTGCCAACGCATAAAAATTCATGTGCATGTCACGTGATTCTTCTGATTTCACTTTTAAACATTGTGTGGCATGGTACATGGTAGCTATGGTGAACATTCATGCACATGCGTGAGATTAGGTTACTTTGACTTTGGTTTGACTTGGACTTGATCTGATGGTTGGGAGTGAGTCAAGATTGTTGACTGAGGGTTCATGTTTGTTAATATGCTCTGCGCGCTTAGTGGACTTAGCCAGAATGCTATTCGCACCTCCCTGTTTTAAGGCCCAATTGATTTTGAACTGAATAGTTACTAGGCATGCACCCCCATTCACATTTACATTCCATTTTATTTTTTTTCCATTTTTGCTACACGTTTCATAATTGATTTTTAAAAATATCAAATGATATTGGAAAATTCTACAAAAATTCATGTGTATTCTTAAAACATTTAGGAAATTTTTCATGATTTTATTTTCTGATTTTATGACCATTTTGCCCCTGTTCCATTATTTCTTTTGAATTTCCATTTGCATGCATACTTAATGTGACATATGATTTTGTGCATTTTTGTTCTTGATCATAAAAATTGATTTTGATGCCTTTCTTTTTGCATTGTGGTCACAATATGTTGAGGTATGTTTGAGATTTATGAGATGATTTTTAAGTCTTTTTTGGATGACTTTTGATGTGTTGCTTTGAGCATGAATGCATGAAACTTCCATGGGACTTTGACCTAATTGTTGAGTGACTTTGGTTCTGATTCATTGCTTGTGGACTTGATATGTTAATGGCATGTGTTCAAGGTGTTTGATTGGTGAAAGTCATAATTTTTGAAGCATGTTTGCTATTTGTTTGAAGCATGAAGTTTAACTTGTTCATTTTGTGAATGCATGCCTCATGTTTGGTTTGCTTGATCATGAAGGCACTTGTGCCATGAGTTGTGGTTTTGTTTGAGGATGTATAGCATGTTAATTGACTTCTGATTGTGACATATGGGTTTCATCTTTGCATGTTTGATGTTTATCTTGCACCTTAAGTCACTTGTTCCACAAGTATGAACCACATTCACATCACTTCACCTTTTCTTCTTTGCTTCTTGTTGGATTGAGATTTTGTTTGCATGATTTGGTATGCTCATTTAGGATAACATTAGGTGGTGTAAATATGAGTTACATTCTGACTTGGAAGCATGTATAGCATTCAATCTCATTTTATTTTGTTTGTCAACTTGTTTGAATTTGATTTGTTCATTATATTTTCTTACTTTACTTGTAAGTGATTGTGCTAACCATGTAGGGGCTTTGGTAAGTTTCAATTGAGTGTGGATAAGGAATCCACATTCAACTTCTATCCTTTCTCTTTTACAATTTCATTTTGTGTTTTGTTAAGCACTTATGTGCTTTCTTTTAATAACTCATCACTTGCCCTTTGTGAATTACAATTCATCTTCTACTTTAGAAGTGAATTGTTTAATTCATTCTTTCTTTAGACGTTAGGGTGAAACCTCACAAACCTTAGGATCACTCCCTTAACTAATCAATTAGGATTGAGTCTTAGTCCATATAGGTTTTACCTTTTCTCCTCTCTTGAGTCTCTTTTCTCATCTCAAAGAAAATTCAAAACATATAATAAAGGTAGGCATTTATTGCATTTAGGCCTTTCATATAAAGAAAAGATTATAAGGGGTCTTCTCTTATAATCTTAGAATGTATAGCATATAGCCCATCTTGGGTCAATGTGTTAAACATTTGATCTTGTATGAGGGACTTAAATGCAATACTTGTTGAAGGTGCAAATAATAAAAAAACACTTCTTCAATTTCTTAATCAACAAAACACTTAATAAACACAAGTATGCTAGTGTGTTTGAACCTTGACAATTGGAACTAAGTGTGGGGGTCTTCTTCACTCTTAGTGTGCTTTCTTACCCATTCCATCTTGGAATGTGAGGATGTACACATTCCAATGACTAAGATTCAGATACACTATCATATGCAAACAAATGAAAAACTCTTAAAAGACAAAAACAAACAATAACGTCTTTCCTTCGGGAATTCTTTTCTCACCTCATTCACTCTCAACGCACGAACGCGCTTCTACTCGTTCTCTTGCAAGATGGTAACGCACTCGGACCAGCGAGCCTGCAACACCTGAGCTAGAACGTCAGCCGTTCTCTAAAAAACACAAACAATTCATCCCTAGTGAGGGGAACTACGTCGCTCTGATTCTCATATTCCCGATGAGATACGTAGGCAGTGGGGTAGGGCCCATGCGAGCACTTCTTTTATTTTCCCTACATTTGTTTCTCTTTCTCCTTTCCTTTTTCAGTTCTTTCTCAGTATTCCTTTCTTTACACCCTTTGATCGAGACAAGCAAGCGTGGATCCCATCGGGTACGATGGACGTGAGGGGGTGCTAATACCTTCCTCTCGCGTAACCGACTCCCTTACCCAGTTCTCTTGGTCGTAAGACCATGCTTTTCCTTTCTCTTAGGTTTACGCGGTGTTTCCTTTCCCTCTCTTGGGATAAATACACATTGCTGGCGACTCTGTTCGGTGCCACTTTCGCGTTTGTACTTGGATGAAAATCCCGGGAGCGACAGGCTCCACCAGAGAAAACCTGTCTTACTACATATGGCCCTCTGTAGTTTGGAGTCCATTTGCCCCTATGATCTGTTTGAGGAGGAAGGATCTTTTTCAAAACCAATTCACCAGCCTGAAAACACCGAGGACGCACTTTTTGATCAAAGGCTTTCTTCATCCTGCTATTATACAACCGATCATGTGCAATGACTGCCAATCTCTTTTCCTCAATAAGGTTCAGCTGATTCAATCTGGAACGCAACCATTCAACTTCATCAAGCTTCACATCTACCAGAATTCTCAAAGAAGGAATCTCAACCTCTACTGGTAGAACTGCGTCCATACCATATACCAATGAGAAAGGAGTTGCCCCAGTTGATGTATGCACCGAAGTATGATGACCATGTAAAGCATAAGGCAACATCTCATGCCAGTATTTATACGTCACTACCATTTTCTGCACAATCTTCTTGATATTCTTATTTGCTGCTTCAACCACCCCATTCATCTTCGGACGATAGGGAGAAGAATTGTGATGTTCAATCTTAAAGCTCTGACATAGCTCCTTCATCATCTTGTTATTCAAATTTGAACCATTATTAGTAATGATTCTCTCCGAGAGTCCATACCGGCAGATGATGTCCTTCTTGATAAACCGAGCTACCACTTGCCTGGTGACATTGGCATATGAGGCTGCTTCCACCCACTTCGTGAAATAATCAATATCAACCAAATTGAAACGATGCCCATTGGAAGCAGCCGGCTCAATCTTTCCAATCATATCATGCCCCACATGGAAAAGGGCCAAGGTGATGACAACACATTCAGAGGAGTAGGCGGTACGTGCACCTTATCTGCATAAATCTGGCATTTATGACATTTTCGGGCGTATTTGAAACAATCAGACTCCATAGTCATCCAGTAATACCCCGCTCTCAATAGCTTTCTAGCCATAGCATGCCCATTGGCATGGGTACCAAAAGATCCCTCATGAACTTCTTCCATTAACAGGCTTGCCTCGTGTTCATCAACACAACGTAGCAAGACCATGTCAAAGTTCCTCTTGTACAGCACACCATCTTTATTCAAAAAGAAGTTCCCTGCCAACCTCCTCAGAGTTTTCTTATCTTTGGTTGATGCACCTTTTGGATACTCTTGACTCTTCAGAAAAACCTTAATATCATGATACCAAGGTTTGCTATCTGATACACCTTCCACCGCAAACACAAAAGTTGGTCTATCCAGACGCATGATTCTGATTGAAGGAGTTTCAATCCAACGATTCACCTGATACATAGAAGACAACGTTGCCAACGCATCTGCCATCTGATTCTCCAACCGGGGTATATGATGGAAATCGACTCTGTCAAAGAAATGTAACAACCTTCTGGCATAATTGTTATAAGGCACCAAATTCGCTTGACGAGTTTCCCATTCACCTGTAATTTGATTAACTACCAACGCAGAATCACCATAAACATCGAGGTTCTTGATTCTCAAATAAATTGCTTCTTCTAACCCCATGATGCATGCTTCATACTCCGCCTCATTGTTGGCGCATATGAATGCTAATCAGGCAGTGAAGGGTATATGAGAACCCTGTGGAGTCGTAATGATTGCCCCGATTTCATTATTGTATGAATTAACAGCCCCATCAAAGAACAGCTTCCATTGGGATCCAATTTCAGGTCCTTCATCATGCAAAGGCTCTTCACAGTCTTTCATCTTCAGAAACATGATATGTTCATCGGGAAATTCAAACTTCATCGGTTGATAATCCTCAATTGGCTGTTTAGCAAGATATTCTGACAAAACACTTCCCTTAATGGCCTTTTGGGAAACATATTGAATGTCGTATTCTGTCAAAACCATCTGCCAACGTGCTATTCTCCCAGAAAGTGCTTGCTTTTCAAACACATACTTGATCAGATCCATCTTCGAAATCAAGAGGGTTGTGTGGTTTAACATATACTGCCTCAAACACTTAGCGGCCCAAGCGAGTGCACAACATGTTTTCTCTAGCATTGAGTATCTCGACTCACAATCAGTGAACTTTTTACTCAGGTAGTAGATGGCATGCTCTTTTCTACCTGACTCGTCGTGTTGACCGAGCACACACCCCATTGAATTCTCAAGAACCGTAAGATACATAATCAATGGCCTTCCTGGCACTGGCGGCAAAAGGACCGGAGGTTCCTTTAAATATTCTTTTATTTTTTCAAATGCCTTTTGAAAATTTTCGTTCCACCTGACCTCTTGATCTTTTCTTAGCAATTTGAATATTGGCTCACACGTGGCCGTAAGATGAGAGATGAATCTAACAATGTAGTTCAACCTCCCTAAGAAACCGCAAACCTCTTTTTTTGTTCTTGGTTCAGGCATTTCTTGTATGGCTTTTACTTTAGCAGGATCAACCTCGATACCTTTTTCACTAACAATAAACCCCAGTAATTTTCCAAACCTCACCACGAAGGTGTAATTGTTCGGATTCAACCTCAGTCTGAACTTTATCAACCTTTCAAACAGTTTCTAAAGATTCACCAGATGCTCTTCCTCTGTTTGTGACTTTGCAATCATGTCATCAACATAGACCTTGATCTTTTTGTGAATCATATCATGAAAGAGAGTCACCATTGCCCGCTGATAGGTTGCCCCAGCATTTTTCAATCCAAAGGGCATTACCTTATAACAGAATGTTCCCCACGGTGTTATGAACGTCGTCTTCTCCATGTCCTCTGGGGCCATTTTGATTTGGTTATACCCAGAGAAACCATCCATGAAGGAAAATACAGAGTATTGAGCAGTATTGTCCACCAACACGTCAATGTGAGGAAGCGGGAAATCGTCTTTCGGGCTTGCTCTATTCAGATCTTTGTAGTCAACACACATCCTGACCTTTCCGTCCTTCTTAGGTACAGACACAATGTTAGCAACCCACGGAGGATAATTTGTCACCGCCAGAAATCCAGCATCTATCTGTTTCTGAACCTCTTCCTTAATCTTGACAGACATTTCCAGTTCCGTCCTTCTCAGCTTCTGCTTAACTGGAGTACATCCCTCTTTGAGCGGCAGCCGGTGTACCACGATGTCAGTGTCAAGCCTAGGCATGTCTCGGTAAGGCCAGGCGAAGATATTAACATACTTTTGAAGCATTTCAATCAATCATCCCTTTACACTCTCTTCCAAACCAACCACAATCTTTACTTATTTCTTTGCGTCCTCGGTTCCCAAGTTAACAATCTCCAATTCCTCCGGATGAAATAGAATAACCTTTTCCTCCTGTTTCAACAGTCTGGCCAATTCCTCGGGTAAGTCACAATCTTCATCAGCCTCTTCTTCAGCCTGATAAACTAGATTGTCGAAATCATACCCAGCCATAGCTGAATCATGATTGGTGGCATCTGAATAAGGAAACCTGCATGATTGATGATTTATGTTTATTATGTATGCAACAAACAACAACACATTGCCAGTTTGATGTGATTTAATGCAAAAAGGTAAAAACAGAAATACAGGGATTAAAATATTTGAATGTGAAAAACGTCCTTTATTAATGATAAAGAAAGCACACAAAATATTCAAGCCCTACAAAGAAAAATCACTACGCCTTGGGCAGAACATAGGATTGTCATAACAGGAAAACAAAGGCAATTACACTGGGCTGGTCACTTGAATGGCTTTCTCTGATGACCAGTTGCAAAGACTTTGACCTGGAATGCAGGGGCGGATCCAACTATCCATATCGCAATCGTTATCCCCTTCCCCATCAACAGCGTTGACTCTGTCAAAGAACACACCAGCGCTGGTGAAACGAACCGGACCATAAAACTTGGGAGGATCCTCAGGACGCCTGGGTGGCTTATATCCCAGCCCGTAAGTATTCTGATTTTTCTGGACCTCGATAAACTGACCCCATTTATGCGAACTGCCGGCTTCAACCATAGCCCGTGCATCCTTGAAGGAAGACATGGAGACCTCTGGCTGATATACCACTACAGGCTTAACCATTTTCAGTTGGCTGACTTCCTTGAGATCCTCAGTGATCTTCACCTCCTCAAAACCTTGACATAAAGTTTCATGTATTTCGCCATCTACCTCCACATATTTGAAAGTAGATAGATGACTTATCATGATATCCTTTTCTCCGCAAACTGTCACTACATGTCCGTCTACCATGTACTTCAGCTTCTGATGCAGTGTGGACGTCACTGCTCCAGCACTATGAATCCATGGACGTCCCAGTCAACAACTGTAAGCAGGTTGGATATCCATGATATAGAAGGTAGCATCAAAAACCTCTGGACAACCCTTAATTGGCAGCATAATTTCCCCGAAGACAGATCTCTTGGAACTGTCGTATGCACGCAGCACCCAATCACTTGGTGTGCAGATTAACCCACAAGTGTCCAACTTCATCAATGCTTTCTTCGGTAAAACATTCAAAGATGACCCTGTGTCAACAAGCACATGCGACATCAAAGATCCTTGACATTCAATTGAAATGTGCAAAGCATTATTATGATTTCTCCCAGCTGGCGTCAAATCCACATCAGTAAACCCCAAGCCATTTCCTGCATTAACATGGGCCACTACCCCCTCCAGTTGATTAACTGAGATCTCTTGGGGTACATACGCAACATTCAATACTTTCAACAATGCATTTCGATGCGCCTCAGAGCATAATAACAGAGATAAAATGGATATCTTAGACGGTGTTTGGTGCAGTAGGTCAACGATTTTGTAATCGCTTTTCTGAATCAGCTTCATAAACTCTTCTACATTTCTGAGAATAAGTTGTCACCTGGCTTTATTATGGAATCATTCACTACCGGCGTCTGCACAGAATTATCCAGAACCTGTTTTCCTTTGTCTGGCCTAGAACCACCAGCCTGATCATTAGATGGGATAAAGACTCTACCGCTCCTCGTGATAGCTCCTGCTTCCTCATTATTCTCAGAACCGGAGTTCACCACTGGCGTTCCCATTAACTCTTGCTTCTGCCCGTTAACAAACACTTCAGCACCATAATTCCAAAGAATAGCTTTGGTGCCCTCATACGGAACTGGCCCAGGAGTGGTGATAATGATCGGCGCTGGTCTTGCCGGCGCTGAAATAATTAATGTTTTCAAAGGGATAGTAACAGTGGCAATATCATTCCTTCTGCCAATAACTTCCTTCTTCTGATCACACCTATCAAACTGCAACTGACCTTCGTCAATAAGCTTTTGAATGCCTGATATCAATAGATCACAACCATTTGTTTGCACCATACACTCTGAACAGCTTTTATCACAACCGGGAGACACCCCACCCTTTAGTAATCTCTCCTTCACTACCAACAAAGGAGTCCTTAATTCATTCACGTCTAGAACCAAATTCAAAGATTCACCATCTTCTATAACAGCATTAACCCTCGGGCCACTATGGTTCGGCATTGGGTTTTAAATGACATTTGGCCCATCGTTGGAAAATTTGATGGCCTTCGAATCCACCAAATCTTGGACTTTATTCTTAAAAGCTTTACAGTCCTCAATGTGGTGCTCGGGTGCCCCATAATGAAATTCACAGTGGGCATTGGGATTGTAACCCGGAGGTGGATCGCCAGTAATAGGAGCCAAAGTCCTCTTCTGAATTAATTGCAATTGCATCAAATGTTGAAACAACTGGGAATAAGGCAATGGTGGAGTGTCAAAGTGCCTATTCTGCTTATGCCTTGGCTGATATTGGCCAGGAGCCTGATTTTGCTATTGAGGTGGAAGTGCTGCAGGAATAGTCACTGAGGCTACCTGCTGATTATGATTTTGACGTTGCTTTCCCTTACCACGGTATGAAGAAACATAATTCGCTTCCTCTTTTTTCTTGTAGTTCACATAAGGTTTCTTCCCTCCACTAACAGAAGACCCATCACTGCCTTACACCTTTCCAGTTTTAATTCCACTTTCCAACATTTCCCCAACCAAGATCAGATCAGCAATCTTTCCTGACATGCAAGGCAGCAACTTCTCGTAATAATGACCCAGCAAGGTAGCCATGAACATATCCAGCATCTCCTTCTCCAACATGGGAGGCTGTACCCTCGCTACCATTTCACGCCACCTCTTGGCGTATTCTTTGAAGCTTTCATTGTTCTTCTGAGACATGCTCTGCAGTTGAGTCCTATTGGGAGCCATATCAGTATTATACTGATAGTGCTTGACAAAAGCCTCTACCAGTTCTCTGCAGTTGCGGACATTACATCTCTCCAATTGCATATACCATTCCAGCGATTCCCCAGATAGGCTATCCTGGAAGAAATGCATCAGTAATTTCTCGCCCCTAGAGTACGCAGCCATTTTCCTTGCGTATGCCCGGACATGAGTGTTTGGGCAAGTGGTACCATTGTATTTCTCAAAGGTGGGAACCTGAAACTTGTGCGAAATTATGACACTAGGGATCAGCCCTAAATCATCCAAATCCATACCCATAAAGTTCTAATTCACAACCCTTTTCATCTGTTCTTCAATCAACTTGATCCTTTGATCATCTACAATTGGGGGAATACCAGCATCCTCGCCTTGCACAGAAAATATGTCATCCTGTTGGTCATCATACCGACGGCCATGAACAACACATACACTATTTCCTCCTCCTCCAACAGAAGGAATCACAACCTGCTCTCCTCCGCCCGGAGGGATCACAACAGAAGGGCCATGAACACCTCCGCCCAGAGGACCAATAGGAATACCATTACCATCAACACCTCTGCCCGGAGGAATGACATCATTATGAAGGCCGCCATGAAGAACTCCATCCTCGTCAACTCTCGCCACCAAGGGTTAGACAAGGGTCCTCAGCTGTTCTTGCCCTTGTGCCACGCTTGCATTAATTCCATGAACTAGGCCATGCGAGCCTGCATGGCAGCCATCTCAACCTACATCTGTTCCATAGCTCTCCTTTGATTGGATCTGGTAGAATTCCGATGAATCTGCTGATCAAAGGTTAGAAAATCCCTAGATGAGTACCTGTTATGCAAAATGATATGTATGCATGCAAATGACATGTTTAACCACTTCCAGGTCATTTAACACCCTAATTCCAGTCTTAAACACAACAAGCTGAATAATATACACATTTTGTTAAGAGAATTTTGTGGAGAAGAAATGTGTTGTGATAATGTGTTTGTGAATATCAACATTGACAAGGAGTCAACTCTGAATAAACCAGTCATTTTCAAACTAACAGAAAGCCAGTACATGCCAAAACACTCTACAATGAAATCATAAATTAGAAATACATCAAGAGAATGGCTCCATCAACAGGCCTTATGGTAACCATAGTACATCCACAAAAACTGCATTAGGAAAATGGAAATAGAACTATAAATCATTTAGCTCCAAATCTTTCAACTGCTCGCTAGAATGCCTGATTTCTTTAAAGACTATTCTGGTGCGCTGATGGCTTGGCCTTTCAATCATTTCCTTGATCAAAACATCCATCTTCCCCATAGATTCAACTAATGAGTCCATATGCAATAAGAGAGCCTCGTCATTACTCACTTCTTTAGGCTTTTTCACACCAGCTAATATTTTGAGTTCTTCTGCTTCAGCCATAGCATCTTCAAGTTCTTTCTTGGAAGATTTCAACTCATCTATAACCTTCTTCAACTGCTCATGGCTTTTACCGACATCTTCACGATGCTTTCTTCGTTGTGCATGCACTCTCTGAAGTTCATCGTCTCTGGACTTTAACTGCTCTTGCAACTCTACATTCTCAATTCTAACTTCATCCCATGCTTGCTGAAGTTGAGTGAGCTTGGCTTTGGTTTCGGCCAAGGATTGTTTAGTCTGTTTGTGAGTCTGGGCGGAAACATCAGCGACCATACTTGCCTTCTGATAATGTCGGGCTCTGTCAGCAAAATCATTTTCTTTCTCCGTCAAGATCTTCATTACATCTTGGGTTTTCCATTCCATTTCTTTGTTGGTATGTAGAGCGTCTCGAAGACGGTTGCTCAAATCAGAATTCTCCACTTGAAGCTCTTTCACCAAGGCTTGCAATTGGTTGAATTCTTCCATGGTGGCAGTATCTCCTTCTTTCTCATTCTCAGGATACAAAGGGGGTGCCTTATCAAAAGGCAAGTGAAAATATTCAACCCTCTTCTTCACCCAATTTTCATATGCTGGATAAGCCCGATTGTTGGGTTTGCCTAGAGTGACCTTTCCTTTCTTTTGTACACTGGCCCAGGCCTCAGAAGCTTTTTGCGCCGTTTCCAAACCATCTGATGTGTGGAAACACAACGACTCCTCTACATCTCTCTTAATGGATGAACCTATCAGAGCGTACCCAAATTGCCTAATGGCCAGAGAAGGATTATAGTTGATTCCTCCCTTTCTTCCTATCAATGGAACATTGGGGAACTCACCACAACTATGGATAATGTTCTTGCCAAGTAGCCCATGGTCTATCCATACAATGTTTTTGGCGACCAGTTCCATCAAACGCTGACTCCATTCTAGAGAACTTTTGGAATCCACAAAAGCACCTGACTGTGGTAGGCGATTTGCGAACCATTTATAAAATAAAGGTGCGCAGCAATGAACCACCCCTCCTTTTTTTTTTCATTTCTATTGTATAAGGCATAATGAAGATCTCCCAACAGGGTGGGCACTGGATTTTTCATCAGCAAAGTCAGGCTTGTTGGGGAACAATACAATACCATATACGCAAAGAGCCAATAATGCATTGAAAACAACCCATTTATTGTATTTCGCTGCCTCCTGAGCTTTCTTTATCAGATACTCCAGCTTATAACCACAGAGCTTTCCTTTGTTAGAGATATTGGCTTCTAACTCTGACTTGCTCAAATAATGAGCACCAGCCATTTTCCCAAAGTCCAGATCGCCCTTAGACCCAAAGAATAGAGGATCTTCCTTCATAGAAATCCCTAGCATGTTGGAATACTCCTCTAAGGTAGGTACCAACAGATAATCCGGAAACACAAAGCATCTCAGAGGAGGGTCGTAGAACTGCATTAAAGTATGAAGACCTCGGTATTCGTAATCACTGATATTGTGAACAAAAGATAAAATCCACCCATATTTTTCTTTGAAGGCCTCCAACACATCAGGGTTTGCCATTCCTTTCAGGATAGTAATAGGGCCTAGAATAGGCATGAGGAATTTGTAAATAATGATGTTCTTCTTCTCTTTAGTATTCATCCTTGTGAGAACCCGGTGACTGGAATCAAGAGTAGAATATGAACCTGGAAATGAGTAAACATGTATGTTAAGATATGTAAATGCAATGCAAAAGACATGGGATCAAAGTGTCGCGTGTCTGTGCTGGACTGTGAATAGTGTCGGTGTAGATCTGAGAATATTATAGAATTGTGGACATGAACCATCTGAATACATTAGGATGAATCATCCTTTTGTGTAATAACACCAGAAGACCGGGTATGTGGGAGGTTATGGTTACATGCAAACCTGCAAACACCCGCCCATCCTCACATGTGGGTTCTTGAAAGGCGAGGATCCTCAATATAACGGGCTCTCAGGTCGAGAAATGATGATACGTTCACCATTTCTGGTTTGGCATCATCATCAATCGAGGAGGCCTCAACTGATTCCCCTAAAAAAGGATATCCTATAGCAAGTTCCCAGCATTGGGTCCTCAGATCGAGAAGTGTAATAGGTTTGCAATTTCTGGTCTGCCATTATCACATCTCGGGAGGAGTGCCGTTACTGAGTCCTCGAGAATGGTCACCAAAGTCGACAGTTCCTCAAGAGAATATCCACTGGCATGTATCAATATACAATAGCAGATAGCTCCCGATAGAACCTCGTCTGGCTGTGGGTCTCGTGAACAACAATACGTGGTCACCACCACGCAAGGGTCATGACTATCCACTCTAATACCTATGTGTATGCTCAAGCCTGGGTAGTGGGCTTATCTCTCATATCACCCTATCCACCAAACAGAAAAAACCAATACAGCACAGCATAGTCCAGCATAATAATGAAATGCAATGCCATAAATACAGTAGATATAGTAAAACAGCAATACAGTAATACAGTAATACAGTAATGTACAACAAAATAAAGCACCACAATAAACACCCAATGAAAATAAACAACCAAGCGCTAGGATTGACTCGCAAAGGGGATGGACCAGCAAGAGGTCAATCGATCCCCAGCAGAGTCGCCAGCTGTCGCTCCCGGGATTTTCATCCAAGTAGAAACGCGAAAGTGGCGCGGAAACAGAGTCGCCAGCAATGTGTATTTGTCCCAAGAGAGGGAAAGGAAACATTGCGTAAACCTGAGGGAAGGGAAAAGACATGGTCTCGCGACCAAGAGAAACGGGTAAGGGAGTCGGTTATGCGAGGGGAAGGTATTAGCACCCCCACGCGTCCATTGTACTCGATGGGATCCACGCTTGTTGTCTCGATTAAAGGGTGTCGTTGTTTGGAACTCCACTGCTACTGGAAAGGAGAAGGAACTGGAACGGAGAAGAACGGAGAAACGAGGAAGAAAAGAAAAAGAAGTGACTCGATAGGACATCACTTGTCCCATGCCTACGTATTCCCTCGTGCAATGGGAAAGTCAGAATCAACGTAGTTCAGACACGAACTAAGGGGGGAGGTTGCTCGCCAAGACATCGTCGTCTTGTTCCTACATATCCTCAATCTAACCAGAAGAAGGAAGTCTGAGCAGTCGTAGTTCGACCTAATGAGGTCTTAGTGTTTTTTATGAGCGACGTTAAGTTCGCGTCCGACAGTTAGGGTCGATGCCTGTTTGCGACGAGACGGAAGTAACCTGCCCTTTTCTGAAAATGAGTTTGAAAGTTAACAATCCCAAAGGATAAAAAAGGTTTGAGTTTGTTTTGTGTTTTTACACAGAAGTGGATTGAAGTTAGTTCATAACTTGCATTGCATCCAAGTCTTCAACGTAGGAACGAATGCGTCGCATATCGTCCCCAACAGGACGTACACTAAGCATCCTAGAAGAATGAAGGGAAACCCCTCATTTCTCATTTCCCATATACAAGGCTCATGTGCAATACACATTAATCTTTATTAAGTGTTTTGGAGAGGTTATGAGATGAGAAGAGAAGACTCAAGGAAAAGGAAACTCTAGAGGGAATTTCTATCCTAATGTTATCATGCGAAGGTGGCCCTAAGGTTGGTGATGTATAAGAGCAACCTAAGTCTAAATAAGAGAGAGGGATAACACTACCTAATGCTTATACTACCTTACTTTAATGAAAGATTAAAGTTGAGCTAGGATCCCAAAGGGATGTGAAGAAGTTCTACACAATCAAGCATTATATCATGCTATTCACTAAAGTAAAAGACAAGTAAGATAGATGAGAGATAAAAGAAGAGATGAACATGGATAACCATCCACATTTTCAAGCACCTTACCTCTGCCCCTACATGAAAGGTTAGCAAAATAATCACAAGAAATGAGTATAAGTGCTAAAAAGTAAACCAATCAATGCTAGTTGTCTTAAGAAGACAACTTAAGAAGTAAACAAAGCTTAAACCAAAAGAGAAGGGTCCTAAGGGTTAAGGAACAACCAAGGTCAGTAAGTACATGTCAAGGGTCCTTACCAAAGTAAACATGCCAAATGAAAGCAAACAATGTCAAACTATGCATCAAAAGTTCATACATATGCAAGTTAAGTAAACACTATGTAAGATGAATGCAAATGAATCATGTTCATGAATAAATGCACATGTAAGCATCAAAGTCAGAAGTGAATGACATTTATTAAGGCATGGAGATGACATTAAGATATCATGAGATTCATAATGCAAACATTGATCAAGTAGGAAGACGTGGGAGCAAACATCATTCAAGTTCCAACAATGAAGCATACTTGTAATGCAAGTAAGAAATAAAGATGTAAGATGAACAATCATGTAATATGAATGCAAGTCAGTAGCATGTGGCATTGGAGATGACATTTATAAGTCAAGAATGTATGCACAAAGTTCACACAAGTGTCATGTTGAAGCACATTAAAGATTAAAAGCAAACATGGTTCAAACTAAGTCAAACAAGTTCAAACAAACATCCTAAAATTTATGAACTTAAGAGACATGTGAAGTGATGTTAGAAGCCATGGCATAGGGTCAAGAATTATTACAAACAGCAGTGGAATCATGTCAAAGTGAATGTGCAAACCATACAAGAGTTGATACAAACATGTGCTCAAAGAAGGTCAAGTGAGAATGCACAATTACACAACACATTTCAAGTTAAAACATTGGCACACAAGTCATGTAAGGATGAACTTTGAGTGACGTATAACATAAGAAAAGTGACCTATAATGTTCATGCATCATGTGTCAAGAGGTTTCAACAATTGTCAAAGAAGGTTGCACACAATGCATATTAAAACCTAGCACAAGTCTTCTAACATCCACACAAACAAACATGCTTTTATATAATCCCTAAGATCATGTTAGAAGGATGATAAAATTGGAAGAAGGCAAGCAAATTGAGGTATAATCAATGTGCAAACATGTCTCAAAAAGATAGCTCAAAATCATTTAGAATCATGCACAAACATGCCTTACAAGTTCCCATAAATGACACAAGTAATAGGCACAAATAATACATTCAACAGTCAATGAGAAATGACCTAAAAAATATATGAAAAATGCATGGCATGCCTCCACATATCATAAATGCATGTATCAATTATTAGGCAAAAATTCAATCCACAACTATGTCAAGCAATTCCAAAATGAAATATGTATTATGAATAAATGCACAAACAAAAGATATTAAAAGAATATTCATGGAGAAATGACAAAATATGATAAAATCAGAAAATAAAATATGTCAAAATTATTTAAATGTCTTATAATGCTTCATGGATTTTTTTGGGATTTTTGGATGCTTGGAAGTAATTATCATAAAATGAAATAAAAAATGTATGCAAAAAAAATAAAAAAAACAAATGGAAAGAGCCAGGGGTTGCATAGAAAGTAACCACGCTGTTCAAAAGTGCGTTGGGATCAGGAACGTTGGGGTGTGGATAGTAATCATTCTTGGCCCAACACGCATGTGGCCTGTGGTCTATGCTATGGTCTCAAGGAAAAATTGTTGACTCACGGAGAACCATCAGATGGAGTCAAAGCAACTAGTATCCCAATCCAAGGGCTGGGAACATCTGACCATGCTAACACGTGAAAGCTTCATGTACACCGCCAATGAAAAGCACGTGCAGAATGAATGGAGAATTTAATTCAGTGGCGTGTTCTCATTGGTTAATCCATAAACGCATGAACGGACCAGAAAATTACACGTGTGTCCTGACTAAAAGCTTAGACGCCGGAGCCCTAGCTCTGGTCGTCTTCTCCGGCCAGTCTCGCCGGAGTTGACTGAAACCCTAACCAAAAACATCATCTGAGCACATCGTTTTGCACGGTTTTTCATGTAGATTCTAAATCTACCACTATCTTTCACGTACCATGCATGTACAAGCTAGATCGAAGCAAACAAAATCAAGATCTAAAACTGAAACTCATGTCAAAGCTACATTTCCTACCAGATACCAGTGCCTACACTCCATAGGACTTCAAATAACCACTCCTCCATCATTTTAACCAATTGCTACAACATAAATTAGAACTTGAAAGAAACTCACTAACCTTCGATGGAGAATGTTGCAGATTCTTCAAGGAACCTTGAGCAAGCTTCCAGTGCTCTTCAAATTACTTCTGAACATGAAATAAACGTGTATAAACCACTGAATCTTGCGCAAAATTGGAACCAATGAAGATGATGTTGCAACTCGGATTCAATGGTAGAGCCACTACAGATCCAATCTATTGCGTACAAAAGCTCCAATCAAGCATGGAGATGAAGATTCGAGGGAGAAATTGCAGAGAGAAAGCTTGTAGAGAGAGAGATTCGATTGAAAATGGCAAGTGAAATGAGAATGAGAGAGTGAGCAAAAACGGTTGTAACTAACTCGGTTCAGGCTTGGTTTAGGCTTATATAGGTAGTTAGGAAGGATTAACCATGGTTAGAGTGTGGTTAGAGTTGGGTTAATTGAGATTGAAAAAAATGAGAATGAAACTTATGGTGTGTGCTTGGCACGGGTTTGGTGTTTATGTATGGAGGAGTATGAAACTTATGGTGAGGATATGATGAAGGGTGATGATGTATTCAAGGTACAATGTAGGCTGAGGCAATTTATCATAGCATAACAACTTATCAACCAAGTTTCTTTTCTCTCTTTGTTTAGACAAACAAGGCAAGGTGATTGTATGGGTGCATGAATGTGTAAGGTGTTGCATGGCTAATTATGGCAATGTTTGACATGTATATGGCTATGGTACAGCAACAATGATGCATCTAGAATTTAGGTGAAGATAATGCACCAAAAGAGAGCTCATGACAGCAACTTTGATGGCACATATCTCATTGGGTAGTGAATCAAATTGGATGATTTTTGTATTTTTGGAAAGATGAGCCATAATACAACGCATTTCATGTTGGATGTAATTGAAGTTGAGGTTTGTATCATAGAAAAAATGAGGCTGAAGTCATGGAATCAAAAATGCCTTGGCCTACCCATGTCTGGCTCGCATACATGAAGCTTATGCCTGGCAAATTTCATTCTTGCATGGTCATGACTTTCTCTTGGAATAACTCTTGATATGTTGATCAAATGAGAAAACTTCCAACATGAATGTTGTAGGGATGATGAAAATAAGCAACTTTCATGTTGGGAACTTTTTCATATGAGGCTTGTATCATGGTGTAATTGGTCCCTGAACCTAAACCTAGCATGTACACAACATGTTTGATCAATTGCATGCGTGTGGCTCGCCCATGACATGGTCATGCTGGCCAAAACGCAACTTGGAACCTCCAACTTTAAAACATCATAACTTCTTCAATTCTGGTCCAATGGAAGTGTTCTAGCTATGGTCTTGAAGCTGGGAGCAAAAACTACAAGATAGGGCTTGGAATTTTTCCATTTGAAGCTTTTATCCTAAAGAAAGAAAGCTCTAAAGATGGTCTCTCACCTTGCCAAAACTTACCAAATAAGGAAAGTTTATGAAATCTATTTTTGGAAACTTTTCTCATCTTCTGATTTTAGTGAATCCCTTGGTATTTCTTGATCCAATCTTCATCAATGATCATATTTGAGATGAGGAACATGAAATTAACCTCAAAAAGTCAAGATTTCACTTTTTCCTTTGCACAGTTGACTTTTCCCCAATTCTCCTGATTTTCAAACAATTGATCAATTGAAACCCCTCTGAACCAAATTGATGGACAATTCTCCAATATTAGACACTTAAGGACTTGAGGAATACCATAGAATCAAGTCTTGCCCGAAAATCAGAAGTAAACTGATTTTATGGCAAACCCTAGTTTTATACCCTCAGTCTAGGAGAAATCAGCACATCCTCCAAATCCAAATTCCTCTAGGTATGATGTGTATCCTCTCAAATAAAGTTGAGATGTGCTATTTGGTGAGAATAGAAGCTCAAGGATCTTGCCCATTGGAGTGTTATACTCAAGAATTCAAAAACCCTAATTTTGCACTGGTTAGGAGAATGTGATTTCCTTGAAATTTCTTGACCAACTTGATCATAAGATAAAGAGATGAATCAATCAAGATCTCTTGAGGCTGAAGGCTCCTTGGATTTGATCTAGATACCTTGATCCCATGCTAAGGCCAATGATATACAAAGATGATAATGCAAAGCATGCCATGAAAAATAAGCCAGTTAATGTTAAAACAAGAGGGCAAATTTTGATGTGTTACAATGTCCAGGTTATACTTATATTGTTGAACGAAGGCAGCGCCAAGATCTCTGAAAGTTCCGATCGTAGTAAGGTTTAAACCCATGTACCATTTGAGTGCAGCACCGGTTAAACTATCCTGAAAATAATGAATCAGTAGCTCCTGGTTCTTTGTCTGAGTTGACATTCACCGAGCATGCATCACCAAATGGCTTTGAGGGGAAGAGTTACCCATGTATTTTTCAAATTTGGACACTTTGAACTTGTGCGGAACTTTCACATTGGCGACCAAACAAAGGTCTGCGGCGTCTTTTCGAAAGAGATCCTGACCGCAAAGGGCTTTGAGTTCTTTCTGCATCTCCAGGAACTGTTCCTGGAACTCATTCATTCTATCATACATACTTTCGTTTCCACCAGAAGGTATCTATGGAATCTGTCCTTCCGGGACAGTGTGTACCATGGGTGGGGGTATAGTCATTACGGTCGAGACTCGTGGTGCTTCCCGATGTTTGTAACCTTCAGGAGTTGTTGTCATGCCCCTGGCATCTTTTCTTTCCCAAAGTTTGTAACCTTTAGGCCCAACGGCTCCTAATGCAGTTGCCGGATCCACCGTGATTGGCGGAATACATCCTTCCGGGATATAGTTGATAGGCATGCCCCAGGGACGATCTTTCGGCATTTTATACCTAGGATCATACTTCTCCACTATGGGCGTTGATGTGATCTCTGAGATCACAGTCCTTTGTTGTTGCATCTGAGCTTTTGCCAGAGCTTGCATATCGTTGTGAAGCTTTCTCAGATCCTCTTTCAGAGTGTCGATCTATTCCCTCAACTCTCTGTTCTCCTCGTCGAGATCATCCATCTTTTTCTGTCGATTGGCCCGAGTATTGTACGAATGAGACAGTTTGACTCTAGAATCGAGACACAAACGTGAGATTCGCAGGGAAGAAGAATGCGTTACGTGAGAATGATGAATGATATGCAATGATTATATTAATTATATATATATATTTTTTGTTTATTCAAAGTAAACTTCGACAATTGGATTGCAAATATCAAACAGTGGGGAAACCACGTTTTATTGAATTCAAAGATTGCGGAAATGGGAATACAGTAATTTACATAGTGCTGTAAAAGAAAATGTCTAAACTAATGGATCCTGAGTCCTCTCCGAGGGGAGCTCAAGTGCTGGTTCTGGTACTTTCCTCTTCTTTGACTGGGGCTCTTGGGCCATTGTTGGGTTGTCATTCCTTTGCCAAGTGAAAGGAGCGAGCAAATTCATATGGTCATCCTGATTTTCTACAGCATGTTGCTCTAAAATCTCAATCAGAGCATCTTTTTCTTTTAGGGTTAAATATGTATAAGGTCCCTACAAATATCCCAATTTTTAAGTTTGGTCCCTCCAAAATTTTCCTTCAAACAATGGGCCTCTGAAAGTTTTCCGTCTCTAACTTTAGTCCCTCCCGTTAGTTTCCACTAACGGTGGCTTATGTGGCATGCCATGTGGAAATTTTTTGATGACGTGACTTACATGTGGCATTGCCAACGTGGAAAAAATGCTGACATGTATGCCACATGTCAATTGTTTCAATTTTAATTTTTTTTATATTAATCTCATATTTAAACCTAGAAATGGTAGCTAATCTGCAGCTACTTCCTAGCTAATCTCTAGCTAATTTAAACACACCATTCTAATAATTAGTAGCTAATACCTAGCTAATCCCTAGCTAATTCCATTTCAAAATTTCTAATTCAATTTTAACTTCAACTTAGGACAACTAACTTTCTTATTCAAGATAATCCTCACTACCAAATTCAATTAATTTAATCCAACTAACCTAGTTCACATTTCTAGTTTTCACTAAATAACCATTAACTCTCATTTCACTAAATAATTGTTGTACGGCAGCAACAAAAGACAAATGAAAACAAATATTTCAAAATTATTCCTCTTGGCATATTTCACATATTATGTGTGCTATGCAAGAACAAATCATATCAATGAAGAGAACAAAACAAGCTTATTAATAGTTGCACAAGCAAGACAATAAAGAAAGCTTAGCCACAAAATTCTGATTACCATGATTATAATAAACATGTGCAAAATCAAAACTTCAATTCAACTTTCAATTTTTTTCCTTATAGACAAATTTTCAATTTTACATAAGTGTCAATTCATACAATCTCATTTCTATTTTAAATCAAGTTCAATCCAATTTTACCTTCAAAACCATTCAAGTTTAATTCCAATTTCAATATCCAAATTGCAATTTTTTTTTTTTAAATGTCAAAGTTCTTTCTAATTTTCCCTTCAAGACTCAAGACTCAAGCCAAGTTCATATCAAAAGTTTCAATTTCAATTCAAGATTCAATTACAAATGTTAAAGCCCTTCTATATCAAGCTACAAGTTTCATACAAATTTCAAACTTTTCAAATGGTAGAATTTCATCCCAAGATTACAAAATAAGTGGCAATTAAACTGCAGCAAGCCAATACATACACGCAAGCACCAAATTTCATCAACAAAAGTCCTTTAGACTACAAGATCCTGTTAAAGTAATGAAGCTACCAATTCAACAACACTTCCTGCATCAAACTCTTAGGCTAAGTGTATATCCGGTAGTCTTCCACAGAATACTAGTTCATCATGTTCTAATAATCTGGCCAAGAAAGAGGTTGAAACATCTAATAAGTCCTTATGCCAAAAGTGGTTTACATAGAAATGTTTATTCTTGATATGAAAGAATCGAAAAAAGGTGAAAATAACATGCATTCCAATAGTGCAATTGTACCTTCAGTATTGAACAAGCATCGCATTGGCGTTAATTCTCGAACCTTTTCATAGGCCTTGATCAAGATAAGGCTGCACCTTACATTTTGAACACTAACAAGGAAGTTTCAACTATAAATGGTCTTGCTGTTTCAAACCAGTCACTAAGAATTCCCTCAAAAACAAAAGAAGCTAGTTGCTGCCGGTGTCTTCAATTCTACTGGGAAAATAGACGAGCTCGTTGTAACTTTAACAAATGATGCTTCTAGAAGGGTTCTGTATGAGCCTAGTGCTTGCATTACGGTTATGCTGTCAAAAGTTGCTCAGGTGCTTAAATCATCTCAAAATCCTTCCTTTGACCTCCAAGAACACGAGAAATTTGCAAACCTCTGCTGAACACTTGGTTGAACAGCATTCAGGTTTGAAATTATGAAACAAAAGGAAACCAAACCAGAAAAGCAATTGGAGTGGACAAAAGCAAACATATGACTATCTCATAATCGCGAGCAAGATTTTTAATTATTCCCCAATATCCAGCACGGCGTACTATAGGTTTTAATGCTTGCGGAATCTGTTAAACTAAAAGAAACTCAGTAGTATTTACATTTCATAGGCTAGAGTAGAGATGAACAAGGCTGGCTGTATTTTACTAAATTTTAAATAAAAAGAAACTACCCAAACAAAAGATCAATGAGTGAATGGCTCCAGAGAGAATATAATGTGCACAATTTGGAAGCATACATGTATAAATTATAGCATAATCCTAACAGTTAGGGAGGCAACTAGCTACTAACCTTCATCACGAATAGTATTACAAAGATCACCAACCACGAAATGCCATAGACCTGTTAGCCAAGGAAAGCTTATTATTTCATTCAACCAACAAAATTATAGGTAGGAAAAAAGGAAAGCAAGGGTACACAGTGAGAACTAAGTGGAAATAAAGCTCAATGAGTACATTGAATTTTTATTTCCTTTTAGGATGATTGAAAATTTTGATTTGTTAACAATTTATTGAAAAACACTAGCAGTTTACTAACAATCCCATTCTAATTGTGAGTAATATTTCATTAACAAGGTAAGCTTTGAAATTGCATTACTACCAAAATTGAGGCACACCCTGGACAACAGCATGAAATTATCAAAACATCCCCCAAAGAAAACACGAGCTATTAATTGCACTACCAAAATTTGAGGCATCCTGATCTATAATTAAGAAATGTCTGAGGTAAACAAGAGCATCCAGAGTCATCAATTCCTTATCACAATAAGAAAATAAATGATAGTAGAATATTCACCTTCCCTGTCTGCATAACCAACTCTACCCTTCATATTTCCTTATTTAGAAAGATCATTGTGATAATTAGAATCAAGAAGCTTCTTCGTCTCGGGTTGACTGGCTGGAGGGCTACCCATCTTTCTCTTGCGATTGTTCAACAAGGATGAAGCATCGTCTTATCTGCACAAAATTAATGTGGAAGAAAGAGATTCAGACACAGATGATATTAAAACTAACATAATATGACCAGAGTCATAGATCTTATGGTACTTCCCACTTCAAGATTAGGAGGAAGTTGTTAGCTAGGGTACAACTACCCACCTGCAGTTTCCCAATCCCCAATAAATCCAACTAGCGATATTTATGGTTAAAAATAAGAAAACAAAACAAATACTCAATTCAAGTAAAATTTAATCCTGGGGATACATACAAGAGTACTGAAATAAAACCCAATTGTAGTAAAATAACATGACAACATTCTAAAGAAACTTGGCTAACAGATCTAGACGATGGATCCCAATCCAACGTAGAGGATTGAATCTTAGACAGAACCATGAAAACCTCAGAAACATTTGGTCTTGAATTATGGTCACGAGCAACACATCTTTTGGGTCTGCTTTCTGTAACCTCTCCCATTTTCTTAACAGTAAAGGTGAAGCAAAACCAATGACACAAGGCCTTAATATACTCCTGCAATGAAGCCAACCCTTAAAATAACAACCCTTAATACTAGAAAAGGCACAATTTCTACACGAAAATAAAAACCCTAAAAATGAAAATATCCATAAAGAGAGGAGGAAGATGAACTTACCTAAAAAGGAGGAGAGTGAGAGTCTGAGTTACAGAAAGCAGAGCCAGTGGCGACGACGGCGAGTAATTGCAGTGAAGTAGAAAGCTTGAGAATATGTTTGGAGAGAAGAAGATTGAAGAAGAAGGGTGAATGATGGAGACTTTGTTGTTGTAACAGAGAGCACACGTTAAATAATAATAAAAATATATATTTTACAATATATCTGATGTGGAAAAATAATAATAAAAATTATAATGCCACATCTTTCGGTAGTGGAAACTAACGGGAGGGACTAGAGTTAGGGACGGAAAACTTTGGAAGGACCAAAGTTTGAAGAAAATTTTTTTAGGGACTAAACCTCAAAGTTGGGTTATTTTCAAGGATCTAATAATTATTTAACCATTTCTTTTAACAGTTGATGTATTTTCTTACACTCGACATTGAGAATACGGTACTTGTTCTTCCAAGACCTCCTCTCCTGTTGAACTCTATTGAGAGTAACATGAAGCTTTTCCGTATCAGACATAAAGTAAAGGACAGGGTCCCTTAATGGAAGAACTTCCTGACGAGGGTAAGGCATCCTCAGCATGAGAGCTCTAGTTTGTACCCAGTGGAGATAAGGCTCCACCGAGACACAGTCTTGTTTTCCTAAAGACTCTCTTCCTTTCCTATGAACGTGTTTCCAGGCATGCACTATTTCTGTCTTCAGTGCTCTGTCATTTTCTCCTTCCTTGAAGAAAAGACCTTCCAAATGAATATTACGTGGGACATGTCTCATTGGGAATCCGAATTGACCACAAACTAAAACTGGATGATAATTGATTCCTCCTTTAGTTCCTATAAGGGGTACATTTAGGAAATTTCCACAACGGTCAATGATTCTGATCCCGTCATAGATTCAATTTTACCAATCGATGTCAGAGTTGGTAAGAGACATGATTCTCTGCGACCAACGTAAAGAATTCTTTTGATCCCAAAATGCAACAGACTTTGGCAAGTGGGAAGTGAACCATTTGTATAGCATGGGTACACAGCATATGATCATTCCTTCGCTGTACAAATTCCTTAAGTGTACAGAATAATAAGCTCTGCGAGCAAGGTCGGTACAGGGTTTCCAATTAGAAAAATCTTAATGGCGATGATATCTACAAAGTTATCGATGTTGGGAAAAAAAAACCCGTAGGTAAGCAAAACAAATATGCTTTCGAAAGCGGTCACGTTCCCTATACTAGCAAAGTACAGAGCTTTCTTGATTAAGAATTGGGCTGGAAAACCCTGGATTCCACCCTTAGTGGTCATGTGAGTCCTGACTTCTGAATCGTCCAAATAGATTGCTCTTCCAATAGTTTGATCCTTTGGAATCTCTTCCATTCCAGAAAAGGGAGCTTGATCAGTAATATATAAGTCAGTCAGGTGAGAGTACTCCTCCAGTGTTGGTGCTAGTTGATAATCCGAGAATGTGAAACAGTGATAGACCGGATCATAGAACTGGATTAGTGTGGACATGATTCCTTCGATTACATGGACCCTTAACAGAGACAGCAGTCCTCCATACTTAGCTCTGAAAGCCTCAGGGTTGGTTATCATCCTTGCCAATCCTCTTAAATCCTCTAGTTTTGGAACCTTGAATGTGTACTTGTGAGTTTTCCTTCTACCGAAATCCATTAGCAATCTCTTTATCTGACATTTGCAATCATTGTCTTAGTTTAATTTGAAAAAGAGAGACTAGAAGAGAAGATTTTTCTTTGTTTAATGTTTTTTAATGAATGCATGAATGCAGCACACAAAAACATAGAAAAAACATGGGGTCAAAGGGTCGGTGTCATGAAGTCAAGGCTCTACCCATCCCCAATGGTTTATACTGGTGATTTTTTGTACCTGTCCTCAAAATCACTGACACCTCTTGGGATAACGACATTAAACGGATCGCCAGCGAGCTGTAGTATCTTAGAGTAGTCTCAAATGAGGGTAGTATCGCATGACAACAATTTCCGATAGCTTCCGCACTACAAAATGGTTTCATCTACTAAAATCCTCAGCTTCTCTAATAACCCAATGGAACAATCTGCTTTCAACAACCAAAGTCGTATAGGCATTGAATCCACAAAGGGCATCTCCACTGATTTGATGGTCGACCGGGACCTCATATCTGGGATTCACTCCCCGTAAGATTACCCGTAAAATGCCATCACTTATCTTAGGTGTATACTCAATCTTTCCAGATGCGGTATCACACGCATTCCCATTAGCAGAAAAGTAAACACAAATATCAATTAGGAAAAGCAGTATATATATTTGTCCTAACATCCTAGACCTCTAGTCTTATGATCCTATACAGACAATGACTCCTCCAGCAGAGTCGTCATTTCTGTGACATTTTGTGAATTAAAAGCTTTCTACCTAAGACTGTGAGAGAGAAATGCCTCCCACTGTAAGACTGCAAGAGATAAATACCTCCCACTATGGTCGCCATTTTTCTGTAGCGCGGTTTTTGTGGTTTCGAAACACTATCTCTTTGGTACTACAGTTCGATTCATTTTTTATCCTGTGAAGCTGATTAAGGAAGGGAAATAGATGTCTCCAATTAACCATGCTTGCATACTGAGGTTAAATAGTCAAAACTGTTGGTTTACAGATGCTATCAAAATAGGGGGTCATTCTTAGGGTTATTTTCTTAAGAACACAAGTGTCTGGATCATCTGTGAGGCTTTTGGTTAGGATACTAGACCTGATTTTCTTTGGTTGAAGTATGGGGGTACTGGATTTTGAGTTTTTGATTAGTATGATCGCTAAGATTTTGCAATCTTATGCCTACGTATTCCCGTTTGACGAAACAGGGAAATCAGGGCGATCGTAGTTCCTCCTATTCTATGGGAGGAAAAAGGTGTTTTGGTGTCTTGTTCAAAGCCCAAGATTGAAGCTAAAAGTGATTTGTATCTTGTTCAAAGCCCAATATGTGAAGCTAAAGGGTTTTGACAGAGAGAATTTGTCATCTCTAAAGAGGGATTGTTGATGTTCGTGTGCTTTGATCAAAGCACAAGTTTGATGCTAAAAGGTTGATTGACTCAACTGGAGATTCCTTTGTACAAAGCCAAATAGGAGGCTGGAAGTTTGAATTTTTCGGGAAAAATGTTCTTTCTGCCTTGTACAAAGCCCAAGATTTGAGGCTAAAATGGATTTTTGACTCCATTGGGGAGAATGTATCTTGTATAAAGCCCAAGATGGAGGTTGAACTGAGTTTGACTCAACAAGAGAGTGCTTTTGTGTGTCTTGTACAAAGCCCAAGACGGAGGCTCAAAGAGTTGACTCAACAAGAGAGTCTTGAACTAGTGATTGACTCAACAAGAGGGTCTGAAGGTTGACTGACTCAACAAGAGAGTCTTTTATACTCAACAAGAGAGTGATTTGATGTCTTGTACGAAGCCCGAGATTGAGGCTGAAAGGAGATTGACTAAACAAGAGAGTCTTTTATACTCAACAGGAGAGTGTTTTATATGTGTCTTGTATGAAGCCCAAGACGGAGGCTAAAAGTGGTTGACTCAACAAGAGAGTATGAAAAGGTTAGCTCCGCTAGGGAGAACCATTTGTACAAGGCCCAAGAGGAGGCAGACTTACTGCTGAGGATTGTTGAGATCCTGAAGCGGGTCCAAGTGTGGGGAACTCTCATGAGAGAGACCGGGTTTCAGAGTGATCGGTGTTTTTTCCTATGTTTGTAAGGAACTTGAGAATGTCTTTGAGACTCAAGAGGCTTAGACAGTCCAAGTCTAGAGTTTTATCTATTGCACAATGCCCAAGAGGAGGCACAGGAATTAAGGGATGAGTATCAACCCTAAAATGGCCAGAGTTTTTGACACTGGAAAGATTTCTCTAGCAAAGGATGACTAAGTTCTGTCTTATACCTTTAAGAGGTCGTCAGGGTCCTTGTATTAAGCCCAAGAGAAGGCATGAGAACTTCTAAGAAGCCGGAGGGTCCTTGTACAACGCCCAATAGGAGGCGGGGATGCTTTTAGGAAGCCTGTGGGTCCCCAAACCAAGAGAAGTTGAAGAAATTCAATTCACAGAGAAGAGATCATTCCAGGAAATTTTGAGAATTTGGAAGAAACTCAAGAGATGCCATTCACAGAGAAAAGATCATCTCTGGGGAGTTAGAGTTTCTTTGACAATTTCTAAGGGTGACAGTCTGAGAAAAGGTTCACCGAGAATACTGCCTTTCTCTTTGTTCCATATTATTTAACCCCAAGAGAAGGGAAGACTGTATCTGGAATCCTACGGGGGATCTAGTTTTGTTTGTATTTAAGAGTGACCAACAAGGATTTACCAAATGCTAGACGTAGTTGCTGGGGAAAACTCTAAATAACTATACTAGTTGGTCACCAACCCTGATGCTTTTAGAGCTAAGTACGGAGGACTGCTGTCTCTGTTAAGGTTCCATGTAATTAAGGGAATCCTGGCTACGCTAATCCAGTTTTACGATCCGGTCTATCACTGTTTCACATTCCCAGATTATCAACTTGCACCAACACTGGAGGAGTACTCTTATCTGACTGATTTACCCATCACTGATCAAGTTCCCTTTTCTGGACTGGAAGAAATTCCAAAGGATCAAACCATTGCAAGAGCAATCTATTTGGACGAGTCAGAAGTCAGGACTCACATGACCACTAAGGGTGGAATCCAAGGTTTACCAGCCAAGTTTTTGGTAAAGAAGGCTCTGTACTTTGCTAGCATAGAGAACATGACTACTTTCGAGGGCAATCTATTTCAGCCTCAATCTTGGCCTTTGTACATGACCACTAATTGGAAACACTGTACCGACCCTGCTCGCAGATGCTTATCATTCTGTACACTTAAGGAATTTGTATAGCGGAGGAATGATCACATGTTGTGCACTCCTGCTATACAAATGGTTTACTTCCCATTTACCTAAGTCTGCTGGATTTTAGGATCATAAGAGTACTTTACGTTGGTCACAAAGAATCATGTCTCTTACCAACTCTGACATTGATTGGTACAATCGAATCTACGATGGGATAAGAATCATTGACCATTGTGGAAACTTCCCTAATGTACCCTTCATAGGAACTAAAGGAGGAATCAATTATCATCCAGTTTTAGTTCGTCGTCAACTCGGATACCCGATGAGCCATATCCCACGTAATATTCATTTCGAAGGTCTTTTTTTCAAGGAAGGGGAAAATGATAGGGCACTAAAGACAGAAATAGTGCATGCCTGGAAACATGTTCACAGGAAAGGAAGAGAGTCTCTAGGAAAACCGAACTGTGTCTTTGTTGAACCTTATCTCCACAGGGTAAAAACTAGATCTCTCAAGCTGAGGATGCCTTACCCTCATCAAGAAGTTCTTCCGTTAAAGGAATTTGTCCTTTATTTTATGTCCGATACGGAAAAACTTCAGGTTACTCTCAACAAAGTTCAACAGGAGAAGAGGTCTTGGAAGAAAAAATACCGTATTTTCAGCGTGGAATGTAACAAAATACAATAACTATTAAAAGAAAAGGATGCTCTGATCGAGATTTTAGAGCAACATGCTGTAGAAAGTCAAGAAGACCAAAGGAATTTGCTCGCTCCTTTCACTTGGCAAAGGAATGACAACCCGACAACGGCTAAAGAGCCCCGGTCAAAGAAGAGGAAAGTACCAGAACCAGCACCTGAGCCCTCCTCAGAGAGGACTCAGGATCCATAAGTTTAGACATTTCCTTTTACAGCACTTTGTAAATTACTTTATTTTCATTTCCGCAATCTTTGAATTCAATAAAACACGGTTTCCCCACTGTTTGATATTTGCAATCTAATTGTTGATGTTTCTTTTGATTAAACAAAAAATAATTAATATAGATCATTGCATATCATTCATCATTCTCACATAACGCATTCTTCTTATCTACGAATCTCACGTTTGTGTCTCGATTCTAGAGTCAAAGTGTCTCATTCGTACAATACTCGGGCTAATCGACAAATGAAAATGGGTGATCTCGAGGAAGAGAACAGAGAGTTGAGAGAAGAGATCGACACTCTGAAAGAAGATCTGAGAAAGCTTCACAACGACATGCAAGCTCTGGCAACATGTCAAATACAACAACAAAGGATTGTGATCTCAGAGATCACATCGACGCCCATAGTGGAAAAGCCTGATCCCCGGTATACATGCCTAAAGATCGTTCCTGGGGCATGCCTATCAACTATATCCAGGAAGGATATTTTCCGCGAATCACGGAAGATCCAGAAACTACAGCAGGAGCCACTGGGCCCGAAGGTTACAAACTTCGGGAAAGCGAAGATGCAAGGGGCATGACAGTAACTCCTTAAGGTTACAAACTTCGGGAAGCACCAAGAGTCACGGTCGTAATGACTATACCACCACCCGTGGTACACACTGTCCCAGAAGGACAGATTCCAAAGATACCCTCTGGTGGAAATGAAAGTATGTACGACATAATGAATGAGTTCCAGGAACAATTCCTAGAGATGCAGAAGGAGCTGCAAGCCATTCACGGTCAGGATCTATTTGGAAAGGACGCCGCAGACCTTTGTGTAACACCTTAAAATTTGCCCTCTTATTTCTATTTCTAACAGGCTTATGTTTCATTTCATTCTTGCAATATCATCTTTGCATATCATTGTTTTCTTTGGGGCATGGGATCAAGGTATTTTCCAGCAGCTCATGGTGTTATCAGTTCCAGTACTATTTTCAGCAGTATTTAGAGCCAAGCAGATAATTTTCAAGGTCTTTTGGAGCTTTTATTTTGCTCATTAGACGTTTTAATAATCAGAGGCTTCAACAATCATTTTCTGATCCAGTTATCCGGTGTCAGACATTACTAATTCAGCAGGATATTCTGAGGTGTCAACAAGAATTTGTGTTTCATTCCAGGTGTTACTAAGTAGCAATATCAATTTTGAGTTTCAGAGGCTTAACAGGTTCAAAACAACTATCAGAAGTCACTTTTCCAAGTTTCCCTCCAAAAGGCGCCAAAATTCAAAATTTGAACTGAGTAAGTTTGAACTGAGTAAGTTACTCACGCGTTAACCGGTTACTCCCTTGTTTTTCTGCGCATCCTCATCAAGTTTGAACTGAGTAACCGGTTACTCACCACACGTTAACCGGTTACTCTGAGCACAGTTTGAAAAAATCAAATTTGCATTATGTGCTTGGCTTATGCATGTGTGGGAAGGATCTTGAATTGATTCATTTTCATCATTTTCCACCCAAAAATTCAAATTCCCTCCATCACTTTCCACTCTTATTCCCCACTATTCTTTCCAGATTCCATTCCTAATCTCCATTCCACTCATTAACCCATACTCCAAACCACATTTGAATTCCTAACCTAGCTTCTATTTAAATCAATTCATTCCAAACCTCACATAACCTTGATCCATTTTCTGAATTCTCTACCGTTTTCAATCCAATTTTCTCTAAACTTTTCTCTCATTTCAAAACCCTCACTCAAAGTTCCTTCATCAAAGTTCAACAAATTTTGCATTGAAATTTGTTGATCTTGGAACTAAACCTTCATCCATTCACCAATTCTTGAAAGGATCTTGAATTTGCTGCTGTCTCACTCTTGATTTTGAGCTTTTGGAACTGATTTTGGAGGAAGCTTGAAGCAAAACCATCACATTGCTTGGATCTTGAAGTTTCTTGCTAGGATCTTGAACTTTCATGCATAGATCTTGGATTTCTTGCTTGGATTCATCAATTTTCGTTTGCAACACTCACCAAAGAAAATCTTAGCTTTGTAGGTTGGTTTTTTGTAGATCTATACTTGTTTTAGCTTATTTACAACTTATTCGATGTAGATCTTTGGTGATTTTTGATTTGGATCCATTTTGCTTGAATTTGATTCATGATGTTGATGATTATTGGATTTAATTGATGTTTGATTGCTGTTATTTGATGTGAATTTCGTGATTAATTGATTACATGATCATTTAGATGTTTGGAGAAGTGATTTGTTGCTGAAAAGTGCTTTTGAAACAGGTTTTTTTGGCCACTGTCCCAGAGTAACCGGTTATTCACCATGCGTTAACCGGTTACTCCTTTGTATTTTTGCGTAACTTGTCTGATTTTGAACTAAGTAACCGGTTAACACCCACACGTTAACCGGTTACCACTGCTGCAGAATGTGATTTTCTTGCATTTTCTTGTTTGTTTGAGATCCTTTGCATGTCTAAACTTCATGGATTAATATGTTAATGATTTGTGGATTATTCTTGAGTTGTTTCACCTCACACCATTGCATGAACATGATCCTTCAACACGCGATTCTTGGTTTTCATCGATAAATGTTCATGTTTTGCATTGATGTTTTCTTAACGTGATGAGCACTTTGCACACACTCCTTGAGCATGTTAATTGTGAATTATTGCTGGTGTTGCTGGAGTTGTTGTGTTATACATGCTTGCTTGCATTTAATTTCATGTGACGCATGCTTGATTTAACTTGTTCATGTGCTTAATGTTGTGCATTCTTTCATGATTGTCTCCAAGCATTGCTTACTTTGGTGTGTGGGGTGTTTGTAATCATGATTGATTGAGGAATGTGTGATGCTTGATGCATGTTCGCTATGCCATGTTCGATTCGCTCACAATTACATGCTGCCCTATTTTTTTACAGTTGTTGTTCTGAATTATTTATGTGATGTCTATTGCATTCACTTGCTGCCTGCTGCCTTTTACATCTATTTTATGCTGAAAATGTGTGCTGTTAAAAGCTGTCTTGTTTGTACGCTGGTTTTTACCGCTATGCAGGTGCTGTAGCACTGTTGTAGCTGTTGTTTTTAGTTTCGTTTCTTGTTTTTCGATTCTTTTTTTGCATGCTAAATTAGGTAGATATTCCCTTTTTGAACTCAACTATAGGGCCATCTTTGTATGACAACATTAGGATAGATTTCCCCTTAGTGTTTTTCTTTTTCTTGAGTCTTCTCTTCTCATCTCATAACAACTCTAAAACACTTAATAAAGGTAACGTGTATTGTGCATTAGCCTTGTATGTGGGAAATGAGGAATGAGGGGTTTCCTCTCATCTTTCTAGAGTGTTGAGCGGACGTCCTGTCTTGGGATGATTTGCTATGCATTCGTTCCTATGTCATAGACTTCGGTGCAATGCAAGTTACGAACTAACTTCAATCCACTTCTGTCTAAAAAACACAAAAACAAATTCAAAGTTTTTTATCCTTCGGGATTGTTGAGTTTCAAACCATTTTCAGAAAAGAGCACGTTATTTCCGTTCAAGTCGCAAACAGGTATCGACCCTAACAAGCGTGGATCCCATCGAGTACGATGGACGCGGGGGGTGCTAATACCTTCCCCTCGCGTAGCCGACTCCTGAACCCAGACTATGGTTGCGATGACTATGTCTTTCCCTATATTTAGGTTTTCTTCAATCATTTCCTTTCCCTGCATCGGGATAAATAACGTTCGGTGGCGACTCTTCTGTTCAGTTTCTCGCCGGTTGTTTTTCGCAGTTGCGACACTTTATTTAGTCCCCAATGTGAAAGTTCCGCACAAATTCAAGGTGCCCGAATTTGAAAAGTACAAGGGTAACTCTTGCCCTCAAATTCATTTGGTGATGTATGCTCGGAGAATGTCAACCCAGACAGAGAACCAACAGCTACTGATCCACTATTTCCAAGATAGTTTAACCGGTGCCGCACTCAAATAGTACATGGGGTTAAACTGCACTAAGATCGTCACTTTCAGAGACCTTGGCGCTGAATTTGTTCAACAATATAAGTATAACCTGGACATGGCACTAGACAGAGATCAACTCCGAGCCATGTCGCAGAAGGATAAGGAAACCTTTAAGGAGTATGCTCAGAGATGGCATGAAATTTCCTCCCAGATTTTTCCACCTCTCGAGGAAAAAGAGATGACAAAGATCTTCTTGAAAACCTTGAACTCATTTTACTATGACAGAATGGTAACCAGTGCGCCCAGCAACTTCGCCGATATGGTAGGCATGGAAGTATGTCTGGTAGAAGTAGTCCGGGAAGGACGTATTATTAAAGATGCTGGATCATCAAGCAGTACTAAAAGATACGTTAGTGCTCTCCATAAGAAAAAAGAGCAAGATATTGGTAATATCTCTCTCGAAAAGCAAAGGCGACAGTACCAACCAGTAGCAGCTGTAACTCCTGCTATCAACCCTGCGCCTGTTCCTACGTATCAACCTCAGGTTGCTCAGAGCCAACCGAATCAACAACAATATCAGTAAAGGACACAACAGCCTCTTCAGCAGGCTCGTCCTCAGTACAACAACAACCTTACAACGCGACTACCAGGGTTCAACCCTATACCAATGTTGTATGCATAACTGTTTCCATTACTACTGGTCAAGGGGCACGTCCAAACCATGTCTCCTCTCGCAATACCGGAGAATCTGCCTTTTTGGTTCAAAGCGGATCAGACTTGCCCTTACCATCAAAGAGGACCAGGGCATAACATAGAGAACTATCTCAGCTTCAAGTCCGATATGCAGAAGCTTGTCAGGAGCGGGGTCTTATCCTTCAAGGATACAAATCCAAATTTTCAGGAGAACCCGTTGCCTCATCACGAGAAAGCTGCAGTAAATTTGATAGAAGAAGAGTCTAAACACAGCTATCAAATTCATGATGTACTCTTATTGGGAACCAACCTGGTCAAGATGCATTGCAGACAGAGTGGAAATGGGCATGTACCCTCTCACAACTATCACCAGAGTGATATCTGCTCTAAAAACGATCAAGGATGTTATGTGGTGCAATCCGCTCTACAGGAACAGATGGATCTTAGATGGATCCAAGATCACCGAATTCGTGGATTCAACATGACTTATACGAATTCTAACATCATCCAAAACCACGACATCCGTGCAATGAATGTCAACTTGGTGGCAATGCACTCAAGGCAAAGCCAACATCATAATCTGCCACGACACAATTATGATTCCTGTCTAATCTGCCCAGTAAATAATCAGGGATGCTCTTTTGTACAAGAGGCCCTCCAGCGTCAGATGGATCTTGGATGGATTCAGGATTACCACGATAGAAGTCATTATCAAGTGAAAATGGTTCAAATATTTGATATTCGCTTGGTGAATACTAGCTTGGTGGAATTACACGCTACACAAGTCCAGCTCGGTTTTCTGACTTCGCACGACTATTAGAGCTGTTAAGTGTGTCATGGGAATGACCAAGTAACTGCACTCATTCAGAGGACACTTCAATACTTATTGAACCACTGGTGGCTTCCGATCTATCTAGATGAAGACACACAACAAGTCAGCATGACTAACGGGAACCCTACTAGGCATCAAAGCCAGGATGTTCGATCCATGGAAACAAACCTAGTGAGGTTACACTGCATACAAAGAGGACGTGGCTGGGTGCCACCACACAACTATGAGCGATGTAGAGTTTGCTCAGAGAATAATCAAGGATGCTACCTCATGCGGGAAGCCCTTCAAGGTCAGTTGGACAACAAAGAGATTCAACCATGGTCGAGCTCTAGTTCAACGTCAAACTATCATCCTAATCAAGGCAAAGATGTTGTCTTGATCCCTAAGCGAGAAATGGCCAAAGATGTGTGTCCCATAATCCCTCTACTCCATGAATCAAGAGTTCCTCTTGATGGTGGAAGGATTCTCAACCAGGAACCAATTGAGGCCGGTCAGAAAAATCAGAAGGCTCCAGTGGTTATCTATCTACCGGGACCAGTACCGTACAAGTCTGATAAAGCTATCCCTTATAAATATGGTGGGACAACAATTAAGAATGGAAAGGAAACTCCATCACCCTCTGTCGTGAATATTACAGACATCAGTCAAGTAACATGGAGCGGTCGGATCTTCAACCGAGGAGTTGGAGAACCCAGCAAAGAAAAGGAACCTCAAACAGAAGTTCCTGATCAACCAGTCGGTCAATCCAATGGTCCCGACCTTTCAAAGAACAATGATGAGATGCTGAAACTCATCCAGAAGAGTGAGTAAAACATTGTTGATCAACTATTGCAAACTCCTTCAAAAATCTTTGTGCTCTCTCTTTTACTAAGTTTTGAAACTCACAGGGAAGCTCTACAGAAAGTCTTAGAGCAAGCCTTTGTGGAACAAGATGTAACAATAAGAAAATTCGATAGTATCATCTCCAACATCACTTCCTGCAACAACTTGGGATTTAGTGATGAAGAACTGCCGGAAGAGGGCCAGAATCATAATATGGCACTCAACATTACAGTCAACTGCCAGGACGATGCTTTAGCCAGCGTACTGGTAGACATTGGATCGGCTTTGAATGTTATGCCGAAATCCACTCTGATGAGATTATCATACGAAGGATCTCCGATGAGAGGCAGTGAGGTCATCGTCAAAGCATTTGACGGGTCCCGAAAAATGGTTATCGGCAAAGTCGACCTTCCTATAACTACCGGTCCTCACACTTTCCAAGTCACTTTCCAGGTCATTGACATCCAAGTAGCATACAACTGTTTGTTGGGAAGACCTTGGATACACGAGGCTAGGTGTCATACCCCAAATTTTGACCACTAAGATTTCCCATCATTGTGCAAATCATCATCACAATATGGATGAACCATCATGCCTCATCAAAAGCCTCAAGGGTTGTTGAGCATTCACTACAATCAAAATTAGGGTTTCAAGCCCTCTCAGAGCCTTATACAAAGGATCAATCAAGGAATAACATGATCTTCAACTTGTCTAACCTCTCAAGCATTTACAATGGATCAAGAGGACTCCCACTTCAAGGATTAAGCACAAGGTTGCTCCCTTCTAGGTGGATCAAGCTTCAAGATCGACAGTGTCACCAAATTAGGGTTTTGGTCGACTAGGGCCCCCAGATGGAAATTTTCATCTGGGCATGAGCCAATGATCCAAAACATAACCTAATATACTCCATGGAACCTCATGGACCCAATCACCAAGTCAATTTTGCCTCAGGGGATGCATACATCAAAAATCAGGAATTAGGGTTTCTTGACCTAATTCACCCCTAAGTTGACTTTTGGTGTAAATCTTGAACCAAGACCTCAAGAGAGGGTTTGAAGGTATCTAATTAACTATATTTATCCATTTGGAACAATGGATTAATCCAAGAAGCTTGAGCAACAAGTCTCAATTTCATCTGCACCACAATTAGGGTTTTAAGGAAAAAGTCAACTGTAACTTTGACTTTTGACCAGGACATGCTCCTAAGCCCTAAGACATGCCTCAATATACCCTATGACACCCATGGAACATGTCCATCAAGTTTGATTTAGGTCAAGGACATGATTTCTTGAAGAATTGCACAGTTTGGAATTCATCTGATAAAAAGTCAACTGTGTACAAAAGTCAACTTTGACTTTTTGAGATTTTTCACCAAAATGGATTTTTAACCCTAAAATGATGTTAATGTATGATTTGAATCATCATTCATCAAGGAAAATCAAGAAAAGTTGGATAACTTGTAAAAGGGGTAACCATAAAAACTTAGAAAATTTTCTAAGTTAAAAATAAAGTGACAAGGGTACCAACTTTGGAGGATCATAACTCCTAAACCACAAGTCCATTTTTTATCATCCAAATATGGATTTGTAGCCCTCATTACCCTCTACAAAAACTTCAACTAGACCTAAATCCAATTCATTAAGGATTTTGAGTTATGGAGTGACCAAAATGGCTGAAAAATGAAAATGTCACTTTTTCCAACACTTAGTGAAATTTTCACTAAGTCAGAATCTGTCTTCATTTTTTTCCAAATGTAGGGGGATTTTTCACTTGGATTCAAAAGATATCAAAACCAAACATGTTCAAACAGTTGTTGTATCATGTAAGGGCTTTCCAAAATGACCAAGAACATTGCCAAATTCCATTTGAGTCATGAGATATGACATTGGAAAGTTGCCTTGCTGAAATCTGTCAAAGGCAAGGCAGAATTTGCAATTTTGCTCGATTTGCCAAAATCAGCCAAATTCAAATGGTCCTATCCACTTGGACACCTCAGAGGATTGAATCTAAAGGGGACAATCACTGAGCCAAGCCTCCAAAGTCCATGGAACAAGAAATAGCAAGTTGAACCTAGAATGGCCAAAATAGGGACAAGACTCCAAATTTAGATTGAAGCATTCAATGGAAGCATCAAGGTGGCATGGACTGAGCCATTCTCATCTGAAATCAGTCAAGACTTATCCAAGACCAAGGGAACCAAATCTCTGTTCCCTAACCTCTAGTCAATGGCTAGAGGAGACTTGGATTTTCATTTGCCAACATTGGCCAAACCTACTTAGCAGCTGCCATTCATTATTCCTTACAAAACAAACTTGCTCTACTATAAATAGAGCTCAATTGTGATCAGTTTGAGTACACCAAAGCCATCTAACAGATGCTTTCCTCAAAATCTCTTTCTCTTGGCAAAAATGCCTTTCTTAGCAAGGTAGCTATCGGGTTTTAAGTTTGAGAGCTTTTCCAATCAAACCAATCACTCACACACCTCACATACATCATATAGAAGTGATCCAAACACTCACATAACATCTGGAACACATATTTCACAAAATCACCAGCCAATTGCTCAAGTTCTTGACAGTTTTGCAGTTGAGGAGCCATCTTCAATTCCAAACCATTTCAATCCATTCCAAGCACTCAGACACATCACTTGGTACCTAGGGAAGCCATCCACACCATTGGAACCTAGCTGTAACACCTCCAACACAAATCACGATCACCAGCTACAAGTGGTAAGCATGAGCTCTTCTAACTCTATGATCCACACAATTTTTGCTGCACAATAATTTGGCCATATGTTCATAATCATGCATGGAATGTTTCCCCTCAATTAATTGCATTCTTTGAATCGTGTATAAAAAATCATAGCCTTCATGCAGAAATTAGGGTTCTTGAGGATTTTTCATGATTTCTTGTTATATGTTTAATTTAAATGAAATTAATGGACATAGACATGATCGTGAGGTTGAGACGAGCATAATGATATGTGGATTGCATGTTATAATCAAGTATTCAAGGAGATTGGATAGAAAATGTAAATCAGCCAAACCCAGAACACGCGCGTGTTCTTCAGCTTTTCTTGGCGCCTTTTTTTGAATTTTCAAATATTCTAATTTTGTGATTTTCTTTAATTGATTCAAATATTAATTTCTCTCTGAGTTTTAATGATTTTGAGTTGATTCTTTTTTTAATAATTCACAAAAATGTTAAAATATTTTATATTCCCAAAAATCCCAAAAATATTATTTATTTCATATAATTGATATTTTTGCAAAGAATTAATATTTTAATTGTTTTTGACATTTTGAATATTTTTTCTACATTGATTTTGCAACTTTTAATGCTTTCTAATTATTTTGTAGGTCAATACTTAATTTTTGAAGTATTATCCAAGATCACAATTTGGTTTTCATATGATAAACTATTTTGATCATTTTAATTGAATTTTTATTTAATTAAATACATTTTTGAAAACAAATTAGGGTTTTTGGATTAATTCAACCCTCATAAATCATTTTCAAAATAAACTTATGGACCTCTAATAGAGTGTAAGACCCAATCCTTTTTTTGACCAAATCATTTTTGGGCCTCAGTGTATTGTATAAGTCCCGATACCGTCAAAAACAAACGGCGCGATCGTCGCCTTTTAAAAATAACCTTGGGCCTCTCCTTGAGCTATATGACCCATTCAAACTTTTGGGCCTCTATTAGACTGTAAGACCCAACCCCCTTTTAACCAAAACATTTTGGGCCTCACTTATTGTATAAGTCCCTCTGCGTTAAAAGAAAACCTCGGCGCGATCCCCATTTTTAAACGAAAAATCATCTGGGCCTACCCTCGTGTTATAAGCCCCACTCTTTTTCTTTAAAACTTTTTGGGCCTCTTGAGAGAGTGTAAGACCCATCCCTTTATACAGAAAACCTTTTTTGGGCCTCAGTCACTTGTATAAGTCCCTCTGTACAAATTCAAACAGTGCGCTCACTGATAAAACCCTGGGCCTCTCCTTGAGCTGTAAGCCCCAAATCTTTCTTTTTCAAATCACTTTCTCCTTTGATTTTGAATATACTGTTGTTTTCAATCTTTCTTTGTTGAACAACTAACTAAACAGCATGGAAGCTCTACAACCGAGTAAGTGGTTATTGCTTTCATTTACCGCTTTTATATGCATATAACTGTATTGTGGGGCTGTTTCACTGTAAGTCTTCTTTCATAAACTCATATCAACTGTGTAATAATAGTATAGATATTTCGAGTTTCCCCGGCAACTACGTCTAGAACTAGGTGACGCCGTTTTGTTTATTCGTAGAAATAGACAACTAGATCCCCAATAGGATCACCAGATACAGTCTTCTCTTCGACTGTCCTCATTAGGAATTGTCAAGAAACTCTACTCCCCAAGATGAATGTATTCTCCGTGAATGGCATCTTTGAGTTTCTTCCAAATTCTCGAACTTTCCTGACTTTGATCTATTCTCGGTGAATAGCATTGCCTTGAATTTCTCGGGGTTTGGGGACCCACGGGCTTCTTAAAAGCATCGGCCTCCTCTTGGGCATCGTACAAGGACTCACAGGCTTCCTAAAAGCAACCCTGCCTCCTCTTGGGCTTAGTACAAGGACCCTACGGCTTCTTTGAAGTATTCACACCCTCCTCTTAGGCTTCGTATAATGATCTCTTCCTTCGGGAATGATAGCCTCCTCTTGGGCTTAGTACAAGGACCCGTCAGCTTCTTAATAGCTTCCATCCTCCTCTTGGGCTTCGTACAAATTGTCCCGACGACCTCCTAGAGGTATAGGAACAGAACTTAGTCATCTTCATAGAACAGTCCTGTCATAGAGTCTACTACTCTTTCTCAAAACATAGTACAAAGGATAAAACTCTAGACTTGGATAGTCTAAATTCCTTGAGTCTCAAAGACATTCTCAAGTGATCCCTTCGAAAAGAGGAAGGAAACTCGCAGACTCGGACAGTCTCAATACCCTTCGGATTTCCCGCTTCCTTAAAGAACAAGAATAACCCGGGTCCTCGAACCAAATCCTTGAGTACAGTGTTACTCATATAAGAACTGATTTTCTCTTTTATAATCAGTATATTGGACATGTCACTCAACTGAAACAGTAACCCTAGCCTCTCTCTTGGGCTTTATACAATGATTCTCCCCAGCGGAGCTAACAATTTTAGCCTCTCTCTCGGGCTTTATACGAGACATATAAGAGACTCCCTTGTTGAGTCAATCACCCATTTCGCTTCCATCTCGGGCTTTATACGAGATACAAAAAGGTTCTTATTGAGCCAAACAAATTTTTGCCTCCATCTCGGGCTTTATACGAGATACAAAAACTCTCTTGTTGAGTCAAACAGCCTCCACCTCGGGCTTTATACGAGATACCAAAAGATTCCATCGTCGAGTCAAAACCTTTTCGCCTCTCTCTCGGGCTTCGTACGAGAAACATACTAGCCTCATCTTAGGCTTTATATAAAAAACCACTGGTTGATCCAATCAACCTTTTAGCATCAAAGTTGTGCCTCGTTCACAGTACACAAACATTAACAACTCATTCCCCCTTCATCTAATTGCTGTAAGCGGCAAGCCTCTGGATCATCTACATCCATGCCACTGTCCCTCTTTTAGCATGAGAAATTCCTAAGGAAAGATAGCACTGCTCTACACTGAGTTAAAGTCTTCTCCTTCAGGTTAAAATCCCCTTTAAAGGAAATTATGGCATTCCTAGGATTCGCGTATCTCGGCTAAACTAATTCTCCTTTATAGTCAGTCACCCAACAGTTGTGACAAACAGACCCCCCTTTAGAGATGACAAATTCTCTCTAAAGTCAACACCTTTAGCTTCACATCTTGGGCTTTGAACAAGATACAAACCATCTTTCGCTTCACGTCTTGGGCTTTGCACAAGACACCAAAACACCCATTTCCTCCCATAGAATAGGAGGAACTACGAATGCTCTGATTTCCCTGTTTCAGTAAACGGCAATACGTAGGCATAAGATTGAAAGAAAAATCTTAGCGAGCACACTAAACAAAAACCCAAAATCCCATACTCTCATGTATCTATCAAAAAGCATCAATCCTAACATCCTAATCCTTGTTCCCCGCCAGAATACTTCTGTCTAGATAAAAACCAGTATTGGCGAAAATACAAAAAACAAGTACAAAGGCCCCCACATTGATAGCATCTGTAACCTAACAGACCGCTGTTTAAACTCAGTATGCAAAGTAGGGTTAATTGGAGACATGTATTTTCCTTCCTTCATCAGCTTTAATAGGATAAAAAATGAATCGACCTGTAGTTTAAAGCTCAACCGCAGAGAGCGACCAGCGATTAAGAACCGCGTCCAAAATCGCTCGCTACAGAAAAATGGCACCCACCGTGGGGCCTTTCAAAGTTAGATCTAGGCATGGCCTTTTTCCTTTTCACCTTTTGTGTGAAAAACCACAGATTGGGGCTTCCGCCGGGGAACCCATTTTCTGTTAGGAACTTAAGATTCATAGCTTTAGAGGTCTAGGATGTTTAGGACAAATATATATACTGCTTTTCCTAATTGCTATAGGTGTTTATTTTTCTGCTAATGGGAATGTGGGTGATGCCGTATGTGGAAAGATTGAGTATACACTTAAGATAAGTGATGGCGACGGGGTCGACCATCAACCTCAGTGGAGGCTGACCAATGCAACCCATTCTCTCACCTAGACAATGGGCCGATTGTTAAGTCTGAGAAGCTGAGGAGCCAAACCCTTTCGTAGTGCGGAAACTATCGGAAATAGTTGTTACGCGATGCTACCCTCATTTGAGGCTGGTGATCTATTCTCGGTGAATGACACTTACTCTAAGATTGCACTACAACTCGCTGGCGATCCGCTTGTTGTTTTGCTTTCTTGGGAGGAGCTGATGATAATGAGTACAGGTACAAAAATCACCCTAGTATAAACCTTTGGGGATGGGTAGAGCCTTGACTTCATGACAACGACCCTTTGACCCCATGTTTTTTCTATGTTTTTGTGTGCTGCATTCATGCATTCATTTAAAAAAACATTAAAACATTCAAAAAATTTCTCTTCTAGTCTCTCTGCTTTTCAAATTAAACTAAGACTGTGATTGTAAATATCAGAGAAAAGGATTGCACTGATGGATTTCGGTAGAAGGAGAACTCATAAGTACACCTTCAAGGTTCCAAAACTAGAGGATTTGAGAAGGTTGGCAACTATGATCACAAACCCTGAGGCTTTCAGAGCCAAGCACGGAGGTCTGCTACCACTATTAAGAGTCCATGTGATTGAGGGAATCATGGATGCGCTCATTCAGTTTTATGATCCAGTTTATCACTGTTTCACATTCCCGGATTACCAGCTAACACCAACGCTGGAGGAGTATTCTCACCTGATCGATCTATATATCACTGATCGAGCTCCATTTTCTGGACTGGAAGAAATTCCAAAGAATCGGACCATTGCAAGAGCAATTCATTTGGACGAGTCTGAGGTCAGGACTCACCTAACTACTAAGGGTGGCATCCAAGGTTTGCCAGCCCAGTTCTTGACGAAGAAAGCCCTGTATTTTGCCAGTATAGGAAACGTGACTGCTTTTGAAAGCAGCTTTGTCTTGCTCACCTACGGGTTATTTTTGTTTCCCAACATCAATAACTTCGTCGATATTAACTCCATTAAAGTTTTTCTCATTGGAAACCCTGTGCCGACTTTGCTCGCAGATGCGTATCATTCTGTACACTTGGGGAATTTGTACAGCGGAGGGGAGATCATATGCTGTGTACCTCTGCTTTATAAATGGTTTATTTCCCACTTGCCCAAGTCTGCTGCTTTTTGGGATTGCAAGAGTGCCTTACGTTGGTTGCAGAAGATCATGTCTCTTACCAACTCTGATATAGATTAGTGTACTAGGATTTATGAGGGAATCAGGATCATTGACCGTTGTGGAAACTTCCCCAACGTACCCCTCATAGGAACTAAGGGAGGAATCAACTACCATCCGGTATTAGTTCGCCGTCAATTTAGATATCCGATGAGACACGTCCCACGGGGTGTTCATCTGGAAGGTCTTTTCTTCAAGGAAGGAGAAAACGACAGAGCACTAAAGATGGAAATAATGCACGCTTGGAAACATGTTCATAAGAAAGGACGAGAGTCTCTAGGAAAACTGGATTGTGTCTCGGTGGAGCCTTATCTCCACTGGGTACAAACTAGAGCTTTCAAGCTAAAGATGCCTTATCCTCGTTACAGAATTCTTTCGCCGAGGGAATCTGTCATGTACTTCATGACTGAGACTGAAAAGCTTCAGGTTACTCTCAATAAAGTTCAACAGGAAAGAAGGTCTTGGAAGAACAAGTATCGCACCCTCGACGTAGAGTGCATCAAAATACAGTAATTACTGAAAGAAAAGGATGCTCTGATTGAGATTTTAGAGCAACATGCTGTAGAAAATCAAGATGACCAAAGGAATTTGTTCGCTCCTTTCACCTGGCAAAGGAATGACAACCCGACAACGGCCCAAGAGCCCCGATCAAAGAAAAGGAAGATACCAGAATCAGCACCCGATTTCTCTTCAGAGAGGACTCGGGACCCATTAGCCTAGATTTTTGTTTCTGCACCTTGTAATCTACTGTATTTCCATTTCTGTAATCCTTTGAATTTAATAAAAAGGGGTTTCCCCACCGTTTGATATTTGCAATCTAATTGTCGAAGTTTGTTTTGATTAAACCTTAAATAATTAATATAATCATTGCATTCATCATTCTCATGTCACGTATTCTTCTTACCTACGAATCTCACGTTTGGGTCTCGGTTCTAGATTCAAACTGTCTCATTCGTACAATACTCGGGCCAATCGTCAGAAAAAGATGGATGATCTTGAGGAAGAAAACAGAGAGTTGAAAGAAGAGATCGACGCTCTAAGAGAGGATATGAGAAAGCTTCGTAACGACATGCAAGCCATGGCAGAAGCTCAGCTACAAAGAACTGTGATCTCAGAGATCACCTCAACGCCCATAGTGGAGAAGTATGATCCTAGGTATCAGATACCGAAAGATCGTCCTTGGGGCATGCCTGTTAACTATATCCCGGAAGGATATGTTGCGCCGATCACTGAAGATTAGGGAATCACAACAGAAGCCGCTGGGCCTGAAGGTTACAAACTTCGGGAAAGCGAAGATGCCAGGGGCATACTGAAGACTCCTGAAGGTTACAAACTTCGGGAGACGCCAAGACTCACTGTCGTAGTCACGGTCCCACCCCCTGTGGTGCACACTGTCCCGGAATGACAGATTCCACCAACACCTTTTGGTAAGAAGGAAACTATGTTCGATAGAATGGATGAATTCTAGGAACAGTTCCTGGAAATGCAGAAAGAACTGAAAGCCATTCGCGGTCAGGATCTATTTGGAAAGGACGCCGCAGACCTCTGCTTGGTCCCCAATGTGAAAGTCCCGCACAAATTTCAAGTGCCCGACTTTGAAAAGTACAAGGGTAACTCTTGCCCTCAAAGCCGTCTGGTGATGTACACTCGGCGGATGTCAGCTCAGACGGAGAATCAGGACCTACTGATTCACTACTTCCAGGATAGTTTAACCGGTGCCGCACTAAAATGGTACATGGGTTTAAATCGTGCCACAATCAGCACTTTCAGAGATCTTGGTACTGCCTTCGTCCAACAATACAAATACAATTTGGACATGGCACCCGACAGAGATCAACTCAGATCAATGTCTCAAAAGGACAAGGAAACCTTTAAGGAGTATGCTCAAAGGTGGCGTGAAATTGCCGCTCAAATTTGTCTGCCTCTTGATGAAAAAGAGATGACAAAGATCTTCTTAAAGACCTTAAGCTCATTTTACTATGACGGAATGGTTGCCAGTGCACCCTGTGATTTCACCGAAATGGTGGGCATGGGCGTACGTCTTGAGGAAGCAGTCCGAGAAGGAAGTTTGGTAAAAGACACTGGATCGACGAGCGGTACTAAAAAATACGGTAGTGCTCTCCCTAAGAAAAAAGAGTAAGATATTGGGAATATCTCTCTCGGAAAGCAAAGGCGACATTATCAACCAGTAGCAGCTGTGACTCCAGCTATCAGCCTTGCGCCTATTCCTACGTATCAACCTCAGGTTGCGCAGAGCCAACCTGATCAGCAAAGGACGCAACAGCCTCTTCAGCAGGCTCGTCCTCAATACAACAACAACCGTACAACACGGCCACTAGAATTTGATCCTATACCCATGACGTACGCAGAGCTGTTTCCATTACTGCTAGCCAAAGGGCACATTCAGAATAAGTCCCCTCTTACAGTACCGGAAAATCGGCCTTTTTGGTTTAAGGTGGATCAAACATGCCCTTATCATCAAGGAGGATCAGGGAATAACATAGAGACTTTCCTCAATTTCAAGTCTGACGTGCAAAAACTTGTTAGGAGCGGAGTCCTATCTTTCCAAGATACGAATCCCAATGTTCTCACGAACCCGCTGCCTCAACATGAGAAAGCTACAGTCAATTTGATAGAAGGAGAATTTAACAATGTCTATCAAATTTACGATGTACTCTTGTTAAAAACCAATCTGGTTAAGATGCATTGTAGACAGAGTGGATATGGCCATGTGCCACCTCATAATTATCACCGGTGTGATATCTGCTCTAAAGACAATCAAGGATGTTCTGTGGTGCAAGCAGCTCTACAGGAACAGATGGATCTCGGATGGATCCAAGAGCACCGAGTTCGTGGAGTTAACATGGTCTACACGAATTCTAACGTCATTCAGAACCACGATATCCGTATAATGAATGTCAACTTGGTGGCAATGCACTCAAGGCAAAGCCAGTATCATAATCTGCCATGGCACGATTACAGTTCCTGTCTAACTTGCTCGGTAAACAAACAGGGATGCTCTTTCATACAAGAGGCCCTCCAGCGTCAGATGGATCTTGGATGGATCCAAGACTACCATGATAGGAATTCCTATCAGATCAACATAGTTCAGATATTTGACATTCGCGTGATGAATACCAGCCTGGTAGAATTACATGCTGAACAGGTCCGACTCGGATTCCTGGTATCACATAATTATCACAGCTGTAAAGCGGGTTGCGAAAATGATCGAGGTTGTACCCTTGTCCAGGAGGCACTTCAGCACTTGTTAAATCACTGTTGGATGCCAATTTATATGGATGAAGATACTCAGCAAATTAGTATCAGTAACGGGAATCCTACTCGACGTCAGAGTCAGGATGTCCGATCAATGGAAGCTAACCTAGTGAGGTTACATTGTATTCAAAGTGGGTGTGGCCAAGTGCCACCACACAATTATGACCGTTGTAGCGTCTGTTCGAAAAGTAACCAAGGGTGCTACCTTGTGCGAGCAGCTCTCCAGGGGCAGGTGGACCGTGGAGAAATTCGTCCATATCCGTGTTCTGGACCCACCAACTGGTCGCCGAATTACCTTGCCGATCAAGTTGAGGATGTTGTCACAATCTCTGGTCATCACAGGACCAGGGATGTTTTTTCCATCATCCCTCTACTTGATGAATCTAAGGTTCCCAACTGGGAACGAATCAAGATTACTTACGATGGTTAGAAAAATCATAAGGCTCCTGTAGTCATTTATCTGCCGGGACCATTACCGTATGAATCAACTAAGGCTATCCCTTACAAATACGGTGCAACAAAAATTGAAAATGGAAAGGAAATTCCATTACCCTCCATCGTGAATATTGCAGACATTAGTCGAGTAACACGGAGTGGTAGAATCTTCAACCGAGGAGTTGGAGAACCTAACAAGGAAAAGGAACTTCAGACAGAAGCTCCCGATCTATCAGTCGGTCAATCCAGTAATCCCGACCTTTCAAAAAATAATGATGAGATGGTGAAGCTCATCCAAAGGAATGAATACAACATTGTTGATCAACTGTTACAAACTCCTTCAAAGATCTCAGTATTATCACTATTACTCAGTTCAGAAGCACATAGGGAGGCTCTACAGAAAGTCTTGGAGCAACCCTTTGTGGAACAGGATGTAACAATCAGACAGTTCGATAGTATTGTCTCTAACATCACTTCTTGCAATAATTTGGGATTTAGTGATAAGGAATTACCCGAAGAGGGTCGCCGTCATAACATGGCGCTCAATATCACAGTTAACTGCCAGGACGATGCTTTAGCCAGCGTACTGGTAGACACAGGGTCAGCCCTGAATGTTATGCCGAAGTCTACTTTGATGCAGTTATCATTCAAAGGCTCTCCGATGAGAATCAGCGAGGTAGTCGTCAAAGCATTCGACGGATCCAAAAAAACGGTTATCGGCGAAGTTGATCTTCCCATAACTATTGGTCCTCACACTTTCCAAGTCACTTTCCAGGTCATGGACATCCGGGCAACATACAGTTGTTTATTAGGAAGACCTTGGATACATCAGGCTGGAGCGGTTACTTCAACCCTCCACCAAAAGCTAAAGTTCATCAAGAACGATCAACTTGCCATAGCCTGTGGAGAACAAGCCTTGCTTGTAAGCAACTTATCATCATCTACTGGTATAGAACCCGAGGAGGTTATTGGAACTCAGTTCCAAGCACTGTCGGGGAGCAAGGACAATCATTTCAAAGGAGGAACCTCGATTTCCTCATACAACGATGCTATCAAAGCGGTCGAGAGTACCGATACGACAGGATGGGGACAACTTGTCATTCCCACTGACAATAAAACAAAGAAGGGTCTTGGTTTTTCTGCAACCTGTACCCGGACAGCTGCCAACGATGAAAGTCTTCATCCCCTTCAAAACTTCTTCCACAGTGGAGGTTTCCTTCACCCGGTGTCTCGAGCGGTACATTCTATCAATGAGGAAGATCCCTCTGACACGGATGAAGAATGGAAGTCCTATCTTAACGAGGACGGTTATATGTCTCAAGAAGAGGTGCCTACGCCTTTTTGTTTTCCTACAGAGAGTCCGAGATTTATACCCAGGTCAGACGTCGAAATGATATACGGGGATGGTGATCCGGAAGGATGCCGCGCTCCGCCAAATTCATTAGAGGAGGACACTCCGATGAAAGACAACTTTGGCTACAACTACTATGGCCAAATGGATGGTCTGCCAATGTGGCAGCCTTACCCAGGAAACTTGGGGCAAGAAAGTCAACCGAACAATGAAACTCAGCTGACCGTCATTGAACAGAATACCTGTGTCCCCACCATGTCATGGGATCAACACTCAGGTAATTTAGAAACTACTCAACATGAAGATGAATTTGCAACGTTTGCCGGACTAGAATTCATCAACTATGCTTTTCTCGAGGTCAACGTCATCGAGAGGGATGACTCCTCTAGTTCCAAAGAAGTTTGGGACACTCTGGGAGAACCAAGTGGAAAATACGACTTTATGGTCAAGTACACTGCGCCCGAAAGCTCTCGTATCAGGTTCGAAGACATCCAGCCAACTGGATGGGGAGATACAGCTGAGAGCACAAATGCTCTGCAAAATGCAACTGAGGAATTCTCCTACGACAACTCTGCCTGGGAGACAGATTCTAATGATCCTGCTCCACCAGAAATCAGTGTTATTTCTGAAGACAAATCAAGGAAGGTGCCAAACTTTGTGATTCACCGAGGAGTTCGCCGCCAATGGATTGCTGTCGATGTTCCGCAGGTCATTCATCAGTCAAAGTAATTGCCATCTTTTAACCTTTCACCCTGCCCAGGTGAAACGGATGTTTTGATAGGGCTCGCTTTTTGTAAATATCCCTCTTCGCTTCGCCCAAAGTGACAGAGTTTTGTTTTATAGGGCTGTAGTTTCAAGAATTGACTTGTTCATTAATAAAATAACGCCGTTCTGTAATTTCCGCATTAATTGCTGTTTTCTCTTTTTGCTTTTTCAGAAAATGGTAATCCTAAAAAACAATTCAATAATAAAAACAAGCAGTAATAGAATAAATACACTGCACACACTTGCATTTTCCTCTATCTCTTCTAAACACGAATCATCACGTCATGCAGATTGCTTGTTTTAAACCCAGTTGAAACATACGATCCGATGCCTTCGCCCAACTTTGAGTTCCCGGTATTCGAGGCTGAAGAAGAAAATGACAACGAAATTCCAGAAGAGATCTCCCGACTACTCAGACAAGAGGAAAGGTCTATTGAACCTCACAAAGAACTGTTGGAAACGGTAAACTTGGGTTCAGAGCAAGAGAGAAAAGAAATCAGGATCGGAGCACTGCTCAGTCCAACTGCCAGAGAGGGTTTGATAAAGTTTCTCAAAGAATTCCCCGATGTGTTCGCTTGGTCCTATCAGGATATGCCAGGGTTGGATACCAGCATCGTGGAACATCACTTACCGTTGAGGTCGGAATGTCCGCCAGTAAAGCAAAGGTTGAGACGCACTCACCCGGACATGGCCATCAAAATCAAAGAGGAGGTACAGAAACAGATTGACGCGGGTTTCCTCGCTACATCTGAATATCCTCAATGGTTAGCCAACATCGTACCCGTTCCCAAAAAGGACGGAAAGGTCAGAATGTGTGTTGATTACAGCGATCTGAACAAGGCAAGTCCAAAGGACGACTTTCCTTTACCACACATTGACATGTTGGTTGATAGTATAGCAAAGTTCAAAGTATTCTCCGTCATGGATGGATTCTCGGGCTATAACCAAATCAAAATGGCACCGAAAGACATGGAGAAAAATTCGTTCATTACCCCATGGGGCACCTTTTGTTACAAGGTTATGCCATTCGGTTTGAAGAACGCCGGGGCAACCTATCAAAGGCCCATGACTACTCTGTTTCATGGCATGATACACAAAGAAGTCGAGGTATATGTCGATGACATGATTGCAAAATCAAAAACAGAGAGTGAGCGCGTTGAACATCTATCCAAATTGTTCGAACATCTAAGAAAATTCAAGCTCCGCTTGAATCCCAACAAGTGCACCTTCGGTGTCCGTTCAGGGAAACTACTAGGGTTCATCGTCAGCCAGAAAGGAATTGAGGTTGATCCTGACAAGGTCAAGGCCATTCAAGAAATGCCATATCTGAAAACTGAGATACAAGTCAGAGGATTCCTGGGACGTTTGAACTACATCTCCAGATTCATATTCCTTATGACTGCCACATGTGCGCCGATTTTCAAATTACTCAAAAAGAACCAGGATTGCGTTTGGTCAGAGGACTGCCAAACCGCCTTCGACAGTATCAAGGAATATCTATTGAATCCTCCAATTCTATCACCTCCAGTGGAAGGAAGACCACTGATCATTTACCTCACAGTCTTGGAAGACTCAATGGGATGTGTACTTGGCCAACAAGAAAAAACCAAACAGAAAGAGTCTGCCATTTACTATCTAAGAAAGAAATTCACCGACTGTGAAACTCGGTACACGATGCTCGAGAAAACTTATTGTGCTTTGGCTTGGGTAGCCAAACGTCTTCGCCAATACATGATTCGTCACACTGCTTTGTTAATCTCCGAAATGGATCCAATTAAGTATGTTTTCGAAAAACCTGCTCTTACGGGAAGGATTACCCATTGGCAGATGCTGTTATCAGAATATGACATAGAGTACCACGCTCAGAAAGCCGTTAAAGGAAGTATTTTAGCTGATCATTTGGCTTATCAACCGATTGACGATCAAGAATCGGTCGGGTTTGACTTCCCAGACGAAGATGTCATGTATCTAAAAATGAAAGATTGCGATGAACCGCTACCCAGTGAAGGGCCAGTACCAGGTTCCCAATGGGGACTAATATTTGACGGAGCAGTCAATCATTATGGAAATGGAATTGGGGCAATCATTATTACCCCTCAGGTACCCACATTCCTTTCACCGCCAAACTTACATTCAAATGTACGAACAACGAGGCCGAATACGAAGCTTGTATTATGGGTCTCGAGGAAGCAATTGATTTAAGGATAAAAAACATGGACGTATATGGCGACTCCGCCTTGGTTATCAATCAGATAAAAGGAGATTGGAACACGTACCAATCAGGACTGATTCCTTACAAAGACTACGCAAGAAGGTTGCTACCTTTCTTCAACAGAGTCGAGTTTCACCACATCCCTCGTGATGAGAATCACATGGCTGATGCATTAGCCACCCTATCTTCCATGATTAGTGTATGTCAATGGAATGACATACCTAAGATTGACATCATGCGCCTTGAACGACCCGCTTACATCTTCACGATTGAAGCAGTCATATACGACAAACCTTGGTATCACGATATCAAATGCTTCCTTCAGAAACAAGAGTACCCTCCTGGGGCATCCAGGAAAGATAGAAAGACCCTCAGAAGATTGGCTGGAAACTTCTTCCTGAGCGGTGACACTCTCTATAAGAGAAATTTTGACATGGTCTTGCTCCGATGCATAGACGGACCAGAAGCAGACATGCTTATGAAAGAAATTCATGAAGGATCCTTTGGCACTCATGCCAATGGACACGCAATGGCGAGAAAAATTCTAAGAGCAGGGTACTACTGGTTGACCATGGAATCCGACTGCTACAAGTACATGAGGAGGTGTTACAAGTGTCTGATATACTCCGACAAAATTCATGTACCGCCATCACATCTCAAAGTTCTTTCTTCCCCGTGGCCTTTTTCCATATGGGGAATCGACATGATTGGCTTGATCGAACCTAAGGCTTCAAACGGACATCGGTTCATCCTGGTAGCCATTGACTACTTCACCAAGTGGGTCAAAGCAGCGTTATTCGCTAATGTAACACGACAAGTGGTGGTCCGATTTATCAAAAACAATATCATATGCCGTTATGGTGTTCCAAGCGAGATCATTACTGATAATAGATCTAACTTGAACAATAAGATGATGAAAGAGTTGCGTGCAAAGTTCAAGATCGAACACCATAACTCATCTCCCTACCGACCCAAGATGAACGGAGCGGTAGAAGCGGCTAACAAGAACATCAAGAGGATCGTTCAAAAGATGGTTGTAACCTACAAAGACTGGCACGAGATGCTACCCTTTTCTCTTCACGGTTATCGCACATCTGTCCGTACTTCAACAGGGGCAACCCCTTTCTCTCTAGTATATGGCATGGAGGCAGTTCTCCCCATAGAAGTAGAGATCCCATCAATCCGGGTATTGATGGAAGCTAAGCTTTCAAAAGCCGAATGGTGTTAAAGTCAACACGACAAACTGAATCAGATCGAAGAAAAGCGAATCACAGCACTATGCCACGGTCAGTTGTATCAATAGAGAATGATGAGGGCGTTTGACAAAAAGGTCCGACCTCGTGTCTTTAGAAAAGGAGACCTCGTGCTCAAGAAGATACAATCATTTCTCACTGATTCTCGAGGTAAATGGACTCCAAATTATGATGGCCCCTATGTGGTCACGAAAGATTTCTCAGGCGGCACCTTGAGACTTGCAACCATGGACGAAGAGGAATTTGCCTACCCCACGAATGTTGACGTAGTCAAGAAATACTTCGCCTAAAAAAAAACGTCTAGGTGGATTGAAAACCCGAAAGGGCGGTCCAGGTAAAAGTTAGAGACATATAAAAAATCATCCCGGTGGATTGGAAACATCAAAGTACAATCCAGGAAAAAATTAGGGATAATGGCAAGTAACTATGTTCAACAGAGGCAAGTCCCTCAGCAGCAGCAGTTACATCATCTGTCAGAAAACTCCAGCCAAGGTCATCTTCGACAAAAGCTCAGGATGCCCCGAATTCAAAGTTGGTAGAAGGACAGTGGTCGTTATGTTTCAACGTAGCCCTTTTCCCTGTAAATTACCATTTTCAAACTTTGTATATACTCTTTGGAATCACGCGTTTGGCTGATCTCCATCTTATCAATAAAATTTGAGCCCTTGTGCTTTTGTTTGTACTTCTTATTTGTTTTAGCTTTACAGAACGACATTTTAACATGATCAACGATTCTTGAAATGAAACAAAAATGAATTTACTTGATAAAAATTTTTCTGCTTTTTTAAATAGAGATGGCAATGTCTTTTGACTGTTGAACATCGAAAGAACATCAATCGCGTCTCCAAAGGTGTTCGAACCTCAAAGTGCAGAATCAAAGTACTCCTTCTAGGCCCAGTACGCCTGAATGAAGGAATCAACTGTGTCAGAGACCTTGTTTCATCTGACACACCTCGGCTGAGTTCTCATCTCCTAAGTCCGACCAACATAGCCCCCAACAGGGACTATCTCTCCTAAGCAAGGTGGAATTGCTATCTTGAACCAGCGATATCTCTACATGCCCCGCGATGGTCGAGTATCCAGTCATGTTCATCTTTTAGTTTGTATGTCGCGTCAGTTTTGTCAGCATATACATACATACATCATGCATTATTGATTTGCATTCACATTTCATATTGCATCACCATCACTCTAGTCGGTCTTGTCCCCTAGTGATAACAGTCCTCTCAATCGAGTTGTCAGTTCTTGCCTCGTCAGGAAATGCTGCGTTTGGACAATCTCGCTTCCAGTGTATCTCTGGATTAGAGTCGGCACTCGACCACTTTGATAACTTGAATCTCTAAAAGACCAGAGAACGTTCAATAAGCATCACTCTTCGCCATTGAAGATGATATCCTTGCTTTCCTGGATTAAGGAAAATCCCCAGAGAAAGCCTCATAATCAGAGATTCGGCAGTACAACAGTTTTTCTCTGAAAAACCCGCTGATGAAAAGATCATCGGCACCTCAAAATTGGATTACATCATATGGCATTTCTCCAGGAAGATCCCGAAAAACGTATGATGTAAGACCCCAAGCGGAAACAGTCTTTCAAGAGACTTGTTTTCCCCAGTAGAAACAAATGGCGTCTCCAACAGAGAAGTTTGTACAACTCTACAACTCAGACAACTGGGTTCCCCAGCAAGTCTGACATCAAAACATTTTCTACTCAAATGGCATCTCCCCAGGAAAATTCGGCGAGAAGTTTGAGGAAAACCGCTACGAATAGCATCCCTTGTCAATAAAGCTTATTGACAAAAGAAACTAAGACTAGTTCCTTGGTAGGAAACCAGGATCGAGGGGAAGTTGACAAAAGAAACTAAGACCAGTTCCTTGGTAGGAAACCAGGATCAAGGGGAAGTTCATCTCAAAAAACTGAGACCAATTCCTTGGTAGGAAACCAGGATCGAGGGGAAGTTGACAAAAGAAACTAAGACCAGTTCCTTGGTAGGAAACCAGGATCGAGGGGAGGTTTATTTCAGGAGAAAACTAAGACCAGCTCCTTGGCTAAAGACCAGGATCGAGGGGAAGTTTACCTTTTCTAAGCATCATCGCTTAGCTAAAGAAGATGAATGCGTAAGCTACCATTCATAACCACCATCAAAATTTTGGGAATTACGATATTTAATCCTCTTGCACCCCGAATGCCCGAATACTTTCGTTATTCACACCTTCGGGTCCAAGAAGATTAAATAGGGGCATCTATCATACCCCAAATTTTGACCACTAAGATTTCCCATCATTGTGCAAATCATCATCACAATATGGATGAACCATCATGCCTCATCAAAAGCCTAAAGGGTTGTTGAGCATTCACTACAATCAAAATTAGGGTTTCAAGCCCTCTTAGAGCCTTAGACAAAGGATCAATCAAGGAATGACATGATCTTCAACTTGTCTAACCTCTCAAGCATTCACAATGGATCAAGAGGACTCCCACTTCAAGGATTAAACACAAGGTTGCTCCCTTCTAGGTGGATCAAGCTTCAAGATCGACAGTGTCACCAAATTAGGGTTTTGGTGGACCAGGGCCCCCAGATGGAAATTTTCATCTGGGCATGAGCCAATGATCCAAACCATAACCTAATATACTCCATGGAACCTCATGGACCCAATCACCAAGTCAATTTTTCCTCAGGGGATGCATACATCAAAAATCAGGAATTAGGGTTTCTTGACCTAATTCACCCCTAAGTTGACTTTTGGTGTAAATCATGAACCAATACCTCAAGAGAGGGTTTGAAGGTCTCTAATGAACTATATTGATCCATTTGGAACAATGGATTAATCCAAGAAGCTTGAGCAACAAGTCTCAATTTCATCTGCACCACAATTAGGGTTTTAAGTAAAAAGTCAACTGTAACTTTGACTTTTGACCATGACATGCTCCTAAGCCCTAAGACATGCCTCAATATACCCTATGACACCCATGGAACATGTCCATCAAGTTTGATTTAGGTCAAGGACATGATTTCCTGAACAATTGCACAGTTTGGAATTCATCTGATAAAAAGTCAACTGTGAACAAAAGTCAACTTTGACTTTTTGAGATTTTTCACCAAAATGGATTTTTAACCCTAAAATGATGTTAATGTATGATTTGAATCATCATTCATCAAGGAAAATCAAGAAAAGTTGGATAACTTGTAAAAGGGGTAACCAAAAAAACTTAGAAAATTTTCTAAGTTAAAAATAAAGTGACAAGGGAACCAACTTTGGAGGATCATAACTCCTAAACCACAAGTCCATTTTTTCTCATCCAAATATGGATTTGTAGCCCTCATTACCCTCTACAAAAACTTCAACTAGACCTAAGTCCAATTCATTAAGGATTTTGAGTTATGGAGTGACCAAAATGGCTGAAAAATGAAAATGTCACTTTTTCCAACACTTAGTGAAATTTTCACTAAGCCAGAATCTGTCTTCATTTTTTTCCAAATGTAGGGGGATTTTTCACTTGGATTCAAAAGAGATCAAAACCAAACATGTTCAAACAGTTGTTGTATCATGTAAGGGCTTTCCAAAATGACCAAGAACATTGCCAAATTCCATTTGAGTCATGAGATATGACATTGGAAAGTTGCCTTGCTGAAATCTGTCAAAGGCAAGGCAGAGTTTGCAATTTTGCTCGATTTGCCAAAATCAGCCAAATTCAAATGCTCCTATCCACTTGGACACCTCAGAGGATTAAATCTAAAGGGGACAATCACTGAGCCAAGCCTCCAAAGTCCATGGAACAAGAAATAGTATGTTGAACCTAGAATGGCCAAAATAGGGACAAGACTTCAAATTTGGATTGAAGCATTCAATGGAAACATCAAGGTGGCATGGACTGAGCCATTCTCATCTGAAATTAGTCAAGACTTATCCAAGACCAAGGGAACCAAAGCTCTGTGCCCTAACCTCTAGTCAATGGCTAGAGGAGACTTGGATTTTCATTTGCCAACATTGGCCAAACCTACTTAGCAGCTGCCATTCATTATTCCTTGCAAAAAAAACTTGCTCTACTATATATAGAGCTCAATTGTGATCAATTTAAGTACACCAAAGCCATCTAACAGATGCTTTCCTCAAAATCTCTTTCTCTTGGCAAAAATGCCTTTCTTAGCAAGGTAGCTATTGGGTTTTGAGTTTGAGAGCTTTTCCAATCAAACCAATCACTCACACACCTCACATACATCATATAGAAGTGATCCAAACACTCACATAACATCTGGAACACAGATTTCACAAAATCACCAGCCAATTGCTCAAGTTCTTGACAGTTTTGCAGTTGAGGTGCCATCTTCAATTCAAAACCATTTTAATCCATTCCAAGCACTCAGACACATCACTTGGTACCTAGGGAAGCTATCCACTCCTTTGGAACCTAGTTGTAACACCTCCAACACAAATCATGATCACCAGCTGCAAGTGGTAAGCATGAGCTCTTCTAACTCTATGATCCACACAATTTTTGTTGCACAATAATTTGGCCATATGTTCATAATCATGCATGGAATGTTTCCCCTCAATTAATTGCATTGTTTGAATCGTGTATAATAAATCCTAGCCTTCATGCAGAAATTAGGGTTCTTGAGGATTTTTCATGATTTCTTGTTATATGTTTAATTTAAATGAAATTAATGGACATAGACATGATCGTGAGGTTGAGACGAGCATAATGATATGTGGATTGAATGTTATAATCAAGTATTCAAGGAGATTGGATAGAAAATGCAAATCAGCCAAACCCAGAACACGCGCGTGTTCGTCAGCTATTCTTGGCGCCTTTTTATGAATTTGCAAATATTTGAATTTTGTGATTTTCTTTAATTGATTCAAAAATTAATTTCTCTCTGAGTTTTAATGATTTTGAGTTGATTCTTTTTTTAATAATTCACAAAAATGTTAAAATATTTTATTTTCCCCAAAATCCCAAAAATATTATTTATTTCATATAATTGATATTTTTGCAAAGAATTAATATTTTAATTGTTTTTGACATTTTGAATATTTTTTCTACATTCATTTTGCAACTTTTAATGCTTTCTAATTATTTTGTAGGTCAATACTTAATTTTTGAAGCATTAATCCAAGATCACAATTTGTTTTTCATATGATAAACAATTTTGATCATTTTAATTGAATTTTTATTCAATTAAATACATTTTTGAAAACAAATTAGGGTTTTTGGATTAATTCAACCCTCATAAATCATTTTCAAAATAAACTTATGGGCCTCTAATAGAGTGTAAGACCCAATCCTTTTTTTGACCAAATCATTTTTGGGCCTCAGTGAATTGTATAAGTCCCGATACCGTCAAAAACAAACGGCGCGATCGTCGCCTTTTAAAAATAACCTTGGGCCTCTCCTTGAGCTATAAGACCTATTCAAAACTTTTGGGCCTCTATTAGAGTGTAAGACTCAACCCCCTTTTAACCAAAACATTTTGGGCCTCACTTATTGTATAAGTCTCTCTGCGTTAAAAGAAAACCTCGGCGCGATCGCCATTTTTAAACGAAAAATCATCTGGGCCTACCCTCGTGTTATAAGCCCCACTCTTTTTCTTTAAAACTTTTTGGGCCTCTTGAGAGAGTGTAAGACCCATCCCTTTGTACAGAAAACCATTTTTGGGCCTCAGTCACTTGTATAAGTCCCTCTGTACAAATTCAAACACTGCGCTCACTGATAAAACCCTGGGCCTCTCCTTGAGCTGTAAGCCCCAAATCTTTCTTTTTCAAAGAACTTTCTCCTTTGATTTTGAATATACTGTTGTTTTCAATCTTTCTTTGTTGAATAACTAACTAAACAGCATGGAAGCTCTACAACCGAGTAAGTGGTTATTGCTTTCATTTACCGCTTTCACATACATATAACTGTATTGTGGGGCTGTTTCATTGTAAGTCTTCTTTCATAAACTCATATCAACTGTGTAATAATAGTATAGATATTTCGAGTTTCCCCGGCAACTACGTCTAGAACTAGGTGACGCCGTTTCGTTTATTCGTAGAAATAGACAACTAGATCCCCAATAGGATCACCAGATACAGTCTTCTCTTCGGCTGTCCTCAATAGGAATTGTCAAGAAACTCTACTCCCCAAGATGAATGTATTCTCCGTGAATGGAATCTTTGAGTTTCTTCCAAATTCTCGAACTTTCCTGACTTTGATCTATTCTCGGTGAATAGCATTGCCTTGAATTTCTCTGGGTTTGGGGACCCACGGGCTTCTTAAAAGCATCGGCCTCCTCTTGGGCATTGTACAAGGACCCACAGGCTTCCTAAAAGCAACCCCGCCTCCTCTTGGGCTTAGTACAAGGACCCTACGGCTTCTTAGAAGTATTCACAGCCTCCTCTTAGGCTTCGTATAATGATCTCTTCCTTCGGGAATGATAGCCTCCACTTGGGCTTAGTACAAGGACCCGTCGGCTTCTTAAAACCTTCCAGCCTCCTCTTGGGCTTCGTACAAATTGCCCCGACGACCTCCTAGAGGTATAGGAACAGAACTTAGTCATCTTCATAGAACAGTCCTGTCATAGAGTCTACTATTGTTTCTCAAAACATAGTACAAAGGATAAAACTCTAGACTTGGACAGTCTAAATTCCTTGAGTCTCAAAGACATTCTCAAATGATCCCTTCGAAAAGAGGAAGGAAACCTGCAGACTCGGACAGTCTCAATACCCTTCGGATTTCCCGCTTCCTTAAAGAACAGGAATAACCCGGGTCCTCGAACCAAATCCTTGAGTACAGTGTTACTCATATAAGAACTGATTTCTCTTTTACAATCAGTATATTGGACCTGTCACTCAACTGAAACAGTAACCCTAGCCTCTCTCTTGGGCTTTATACAATGATTCTCCCCAGCGGAGCTAACAATTTTAGCCTCTATCTCGGGCTTTATACGAGACACATAAGAGACTCCCTTGTTGAGTCAATCACCCCTTTCGCCTCCATCTCAGGCTTTATACGAGATACAAAAAGGTTCTTATTGAGCCAAACAAATTTTTGCCTCCATCTCGGGCTTTATACGAGATACAAAAACTCTCTTGTTAAGTCAAACAGCCTCCACCTCGGGCTTTAATGAGATACCAAAAGATTCCATCGTCGAGTCAAAACCTTTTCGCCTCTCTCTCGGGCTTCGTACGAGACACATACTAGCCTCATCTTAGGCTTTATATAAGAAAACCACTGGTTGATCCAATCAACCTTTTAGCATCAAAGCTGTGCCTTATTCATAGTACACAAACATCAACAACTCCTTTCCCCTTCATCTAATTGCTGTAAGCGGCAAGCCTCTGGATCATCTACATCCATGCCACTGTCCCTCTTTTAGCATGAGAAATTCCTAAGGAAAGATAGCAATGCTCTACACTGAGTTAAAGTCTTCTCCTTCAGGTTAAAATCCCCTTTAAAGGAAATTATGGCATTGCTAGGATCCGCGTATCCAGGTTAAAGTAATTCTCCTTTATAGTCAGTCACCCAACAGTTGTGACAAATAGACCCCCCTTTAGAGATGACAAATTCTCTCTAAAGTCAACACCTTTAGCTTCACATCTTGGGCTTTGAACAAGATACAAACCATCTTTCGCTTCACGTCTTGGGCTTTGAACAAGACACCAAAACACCCATTTCCTCCCATAGAATAGGAGGAACTACGAACGCTCTAATTTCCATGTTTCGGTAAACGAGAATACGTAGGCATAAGATTGAAAGAAAAATATTAGCGAGCATACTAAACAAAAACCCAAAATCCCATACTCTCATGTATCTATCAAAAAGCATCAGTCCTAACATTCTAATCCTTGTTCCCCGCCAGAAAATTTCTGTCTAGATAAAAACCAGTATTGGCGAAAATACAAATAACCAGTACAAAGGCCCCCACATTGATAGCATCTGTAACCTAACAGACCGCTGTTTAAACTCAGTATGCAAAGCAGGGTTAATTGGAGACATCTATTTCCCTTCCTTCATCAGCTTTAATAGGATAAAAAATGAATCGACCTGTAGTTTAAAGCTCAACCGCAGAGAGCGACAAGCGCTTAAGAACTGCGTCCAAAATCGCTCGCTACACTAGGGCAGTCACTTCGACACTTCACCGAAAGCTAAAGTTTGTCAAAAATGATCAACTCGTCACAGTCTACGGAGAGCAAGCCTTGATCGTGAGCATTTTATCATCGTCCACTTGTGTAGAACCAGAGGAGATTGTTGGAACCCAGTTCCAGGCACTTTTGGTGAGCCATGACAACCAATCAGAAAAAGGAACGTCAATTTCCTCGTACAAGGATGCTCTCGAAGTGATCAAAACTAACAATGCAAAAGGATAGGGACGGATTGTCATTCCTACTGATAACAGAACAAAGAAGGGTCTTGGCTTTTCTTCAACCTGTACCCAGAATGCTGCTAGCAATGAAAGTCTTCATCCCATTCAGAACTTCTTCCACAGTGGAGGTTTCTTTCACCCAGTGTCTCAAGAAGTCCATACCATCAACGAGGGTGATTCCTCCAACACAGATGAAAAATGGAAGTCCTATCTCAACGAGGACGGTTATATGTCTCAGGGAGAGGTGCCTACGCCACTTTCCTATCCCGCACAAAGTCCGAAATTTATACCAAGGGCAGATGTCAAAATGATATACGGAGATTGTGATCCAGAAGGATGTCGTGCTCCACCAAATTCATTAGAGGAGGACACTCCGATGAAAGACAGCTTTGACCATGACTATTATGGTCTAATGGATGGCCTGCCTATCTGGTAGCCGTACCCAGGAGACTCGGGGGCAAGAGAGTCAGCCGAACGATGCATATCACCTGGGCATCATTGAAAAGAATACCTGTGTCCCCACCGAATCATGGGATCATTACTCAGGGCACTAAGAAAATATCCTATACGATGATGAATTTGCAAAGATTGCAAGACAACAGTTCATCAACTACTCTTTTCCTGAAGTCAACGTCATCGAAAGGGATGACTCCTCTAGTTCCAAAGAAGTATGGGACACCCTGGGACAACCGAGTGGCAAGTTCAACTTCTTGGTCAAGTACACCATTCGTGAAAGTTCTCGTATCAGGCTCGAGGACATCCAACCAACTGGATGGGGAGATCTGCCTGAGAGTGCAAACTCTATACAAGATACAGCTGAAGAATCCTCCTACGACAACTCTGCCTGGGAGACAGATTCCAATGATCCTGCTCCACCAAAAATCAGCGTTATTTCTAAAGACATGCAAAGAAAGAAGGTTCCAGACTTTGTGATTCACCGTGGAGTTCGCCGCCAATGGGTCGCAGGCAACGTTCCGAAAGTTGTCCATAAGTCTAAGTAATTGTCGTCTTTATCTTAACCTTTCACCTTGCCCAGGTGAAACGGATGTTTTGATAGGGCTTAATTTCTGTAAATGTACCTCTTCGCTTTGCCCAAAGCGACAGAGTTTTGTTTTATAGGGCTGTAGTTTCAAGAATCGACAAAATCATAAATAAAATAAATGACGTTCTGTAATTTCCGCATTTATTGCTGTTTTCTCTTTTCACTTTTTCAGAAAATGGTAATCCTAAAAAAAAAACAACTCAAAATAAAAACGAGCATTTTTAAAAAAATACACTGCACACTCTTGCATTTCTCTCTATCTCTTCTAAAAAAAAATCACCACGTCATGCAGATTGCTTGTTTTAAACCCCATTGAAACATACGATCCAGTGCCTTCTCCAAACTTTGAATTCCCGATATTTGAGGCTGAAGAAGAAAATGATGAAGAAATTCCAGAAGAGATCTCCTGATTACTCAGACAAGAGGAAAGGTCCATTGAACCTTACAAAGAGCCGTTGGAAATGGTCAACTTGGGTTCTGAAGAAGAGAGAAAAGAGGTTAAGATTGGGGCACTGCTTAGTCCAACTATCAAAGAAAGTTTGATAAAGCTTCTCAAAGAGTTTCCCGATGTATTCGCTTGGCACTATCAGGATATACCAGGGTTGGACACCAGCATCGTGGAACATCATCTACCGTTATGGTCAGAGTGTCCGCCAGTAAAACAGAGACTGAGAAGAGCTCATTTAGACATGGCTATCAAAATCAAAAAGGAAGTGCAGAAACAGATTTACGCGGGTTTCCTCGCCACCTCAGAATATCGTCAACGGTTAGCCAACATAGTACAAGTTCCGAAAAAGGACGAAAAGGTCAGAATGTGTGTAGATTACAGGGATCTGAACAAAGCAAGTCCAAAGGATGACTTTCCCATACCACACATTGACATGCTGGTAGACACTACAGCAAAATTCAAAGTCTTCTCCTTCGTAGATATATTCTCGGGCTATAATCAGATAAAAATAGCGCCGAAAGACATGGAGAAGACTTCGGTCATCACCTCATGGGGCACTTTTTGTTACAAGGTGATGCTGTTCGGTTTGAAGAACGCCGGAGCAACCTATCAAAGGGCCATGACTACTCTATTTCATGACATGATACACAAAGAAATCGAATTATATGTCGATGATATGATTGCCAATTCTAAGGAGGAGGAGGAGCATGTGACCCACTTGTCAAAACTATTCGAGAGGTTGAGGAAATACAAACTCCGCTTGAATCCCAATAAGTGCACATTCGGTGTTCGTTCGTGGAAACTTTTAGGGTTCATCGTCAGCCAGAAAGGAATTGAGGTTGATCTTGACAAGGTCAAGGATATTCAAGAAATGCCTTCTCCAAAGACTGAAAAACAAGTCAGGGGATTCCTGGGACATTTGAATTACATTTCCAGATTCATATTCCTGATGACCGCGACATGCGCGTCGATCTTCAAATTACTCAAAAAGAATCAGGACTGTGTTTGGACAGAAGAATGTCAAACCTCCTTTGACAGTATCAAGGAATACCTCTTGAATCCACTTATTCTATCACCTCCAGTGGAAGGAAGATAACTGATCATATACCTAACAGTCTTGGAAGACTCAATGGGTTGTGTACTTGGCCAACAAGACGAAACCAAAAAGTCTTCCATTTACTATTTGAGCAAGAAATTCACCGACTGCGGAACTCGGTACACTATGCTTGAGAAAACTTGCTGCGCTCTGGCTTGGGCGGCCAAACGTCTTCGCCAGTATATGATTTGTCACACTACTTGGTTAATCTCCGAAATGGATCCGATCAAGTACGTCTTTGGAAAACTTGTTCTCACGGGAAGGATTGCCCGTTGGCAGATGTTGTTATCAGAATACGACATCGAGTACCGTGCTCAGAAAGCCGTAAAAGGAAGTGTTTTAGCCAATCATTTGGCTCATCAACCGATTGATGATCAAGAACCAGTCGGGTTTGACTTCCTAGACGAAGATGTCATGTACTTGAAAATGAAAGATTGCGATGAACCGCTACCCAGTGAAGGGCCAGAACCAGGTTCCCAATGGGGACTAATCTTTGACGGAGCTGTCAATCATTATGGAAACGGAATTGGGGCAATCATCATAACACCTCAGGGTACCCACATTCCTTTCACTGCCCGACTGACATTCAAGTGGGCAAATAACGAGGCTGAATACGAAGCATGTATCATGGGTCTCGAAGAAACGATCGACTTAAGGATCAAGAACTTGGATGTATATGGCGACTCAGCCCTGGTGATTAATCAAATCAAAGGAGATTGGAATACATACCAATCAGGACTAATTCCTTACAAAGATTATGCGAGAAGGTTGTTACCATTCTTTAACAGAATCGAGTTTCATCACATCCCTCGTGAAGAGAATCACATGGCTGATGCGTTAGCCATTCTCTCTTCCATGATTAGTATAGGTCAATGGAACGACGTACCTAAGATTGATATAATGCGCCTAGAAAGGCCAGATTACATTTTCGTGATTGAAGCCGTTATAGATGACAAACCTTGGTATCACGATATCAAATGCTTCCTTCAAAGACAAGAATACTCACCTGGGGCATCCAGAAAAGAAAGAAAGACCCTCAGAAGACTGGTTGGCAACTTCTTTCTGAGCGGTGATACACTCTATAAGAGGAACTTTGACATGGTCTTGCTCCGATGCGTAGACAGACCAGAAGCAGACATGCTGATGAAAGAAATTCATGAAGGCTCTTTTGGCACTCATGCCAACGGACACACAATGGCAAGAAAAATTCTAAGAGCAGAGTACTATTGGTTGACAATGAAATCCGACTGCTACAAGTACATGAGGAGGTGTCACAAGTGTCAGATATACTCAGACAAAATCCATGTACCGCCAACACATCTCAAAGTTCTCTCTTCCCCATGGCCTTTTTCCATATGGGGAATCGACATGATTGGCATGATCGAACCCAAGGCTTAAAACGGACATCGGTTCATCCTAGTAGCCATTGACTACTTCACCAAGTGGGTCGACGGAGCGTCAAACGCCAATGTTACCCGACAAGTGATGGTCCGATTTATCAAAAACAATATCATTTGTCGTTATGATGTTCAAGGCCAGATCATTACTGATAATGGATCTAACTTGAACAATAAGATGATGAAAGAGTTGTGCGCTGAGTTCAAGATCGAACACCATAACTCGTCTCCTTACCAGCCGAAGATGAACGGAGCGGTAGAAGCAGCTAACAAGAACATCAAGAAGATCGTTCAAAAGATGGTTGTAACCTACAAAGATTGGCTCGAGATGCTACTCTTTGCTATTCCCGGTTATCGCACATCTGTCCGCACTTCAATAGGGGCAACCCCTTTCTCTCTAGTATATGGCTTGGAAGCAGTACTTCCCATAGAAGTAGAGATCCCATCAATCCGGGTATTGATGGAAGCCAAGCTAACAGAGGCTGAATGGTGTCAAAGTCAGTATGAAGAATTGAATCTGATCGAAGAAAAGTGAATAACGACACTATGCCATGGTCAGTTGTATCAGCAAAGAATGAAGAAGGCGTTTGACAAAAAGGTCCGACCTCGCGTCTTCAGGAAAGGAGACCTCGTGCTCAAGAAGATACAATCCTTTCTCACTGATTCCCGGGGCAAATGGACTCCGAATTATGATGGCCCCTATGTGGTCAAGAAAGCCTTCTCAGGCGGCGCCTTGAGACTTGCAACCATGGATGGAGAGGAATTTGCCTACCCCACAAATGTTGATGTGGTCAAGAAATACTTCGCCTAAAAAAAAACGTCTCGGTGGATTGAAAACCCGAAAGGGCGGTCCAGGCAAAAATTAGAGACATAAGCAAAAATCATCCCGATGGATTGGAAATCTCAAAGTACAATCCAGGCAAAAGTTGGGGATAAACGGCAAGTAACTACGTCTGACAGGGGAAAATTCCCTCTGCGGTAATGCCATCCATCAAGAAAACTTCAGTTAAAGTCATCTTCGACGGAAGCTCAGGATGTCCAGAATTCAAAATTCGTAGAAGGATAGCAGTCGTTATGTTTCAATGTAGACCTTTTCCTTTAAATTAGCATTTTCTAAACTTTGTAAATACTACATGGAATCACGCACTTTGCTGATTTCCATCGTATCAATAAAATTTGAGCCCTAGTGCTTTTTTTGTAATTCTTATTTGTTTTAGCTTTACAGAATGACGTTTTAACATGATTAACGATTCTTGAAACAAAACAAAAATGAATTTACTTGTCAAATTTTTTTTGCTTTTAAAATAAAGATGGCAATTCTTTTGACTCTTGGACATAGAAAGAACATTGATCGCTTATCAGGGGTGACCGAGCTTCAAAGTGCATAATCAAAGTACTCCTTCTAAACCAGTGCACCTGAATGAAGGATCAGCTGTGTCAGAGACCGTGTTTCATCTGACATCCCCAACAGAGTTCTTATCTCCTAAGCCCAACCAACGGTTTTCCCCGCAGAAATTATCTCTCCTAAGCAAGGTAAAATTGGTGTTTTGACCCAAATTGTACTTCTTCGTCCCCAACAGTTTCCGAGTATCCCGTAGTGTTCATCCATTAGTCTGTATGTCTCATCAGTTTTGTCAGCATAAATATACATACATCATGCATTACTGATTTGCATTCATATTCATTTTGCCTCACTTTCACGCTAGTCGGTCTTATCCCTTAGTGTTAAAAGTCCTCTCAATCGAGTTGTCAGTTCTTTCCTTGTCAGGAAATGTTGCGTCTGAACAATCCCTCTTCTAGTTTATTTCTAGATTGGAGTTGGTCCCTTGACCACTTTGATAACTTGAACCTCTGAATGACAAGAAGAACTTCGAGAAATGTCACTCTTCGCCATTGAAGATGATATCTTCGCTTTCCCGAATTAAGGAAAATCCCCAAAGAAAGCCTTTTAATCAAAGATTCGGCAATACAGCAGTTATTTTTCAGAAAATTCGCTGACGAAAAGGTTATCAGCACCTCAAAATTGGATTACATCTCATGGCATTTCTCTGAGAAAGATCTCGGGGAAAAGTATGATGTAATATCCCCAAGCGGAAAGCAGTCACTCAAGAGACTCGTTTTCCCCAGTAGAGTCAACAAATGGCGTCTCCAACAGAGAAGTTTGTACACCTCTACAACTCAGACGAATGGGTTCCCCAGCAAGTCTGACATCCAATCTTTTTCCGTCAAATGGCATCTCCCCAGGAAAATTCAGTGAGAAGTTTGAGGAAAAACGCAACAAATAGCGTCCCTTGTCAAGAAAGTTTATTGACAAAAGAAATTAAGACTAGTTCCTCAGTAGAAAACCAGGATCGAGGGGAAGTTTATATCAAAAACTGAGACCAGTTCCTTGGATGAAGACCAGGATCGAGGGGAAGTTTACATCAGAAAACTGAGACCAGTTCCTCGGTAGAAAACCAGGATCGGGGGGAAGTTTACATCAGAAAACTGAGACCAGTTCCTTGGCTAGAGACCAGGATCGAGGGGAAGTTTTTACCTTTTCTAAGCATCATTGCTTAGCAAAAGAAGATGGATGGGCAAGCTTCCATTCATAACCACCATCAAAATTTTGGGTATTCCGATATTTAATCCTCTTGCACCTCGAATGCCTGAATACCTTCGCCATTCACACCTTCGGGTCCAAGAAGATTAAATAGGGGCATCTGTCATACCCCAAATTTTGACCACTAAGATTTTCCATCATTGTGTAAATCATTACCGCAATATGGATGAACCATCATGCCTCCTCAATTTCCTCAGGAATTGTTAGGCATTCTCTACAATCAAGAGTTAGGGTTTTGAGCCCTCTCAGAGCACCATAATGGAACAGAGTGGCTGCTAGGGTACCAACTTCCAAGGACCAGGTCGAAAGTCAAAGGTAAGAGATCAAGAGGACTTCCACATCAATAATCAAGCACAAAGTTGCAGCATTCTAAGTGGATCAAGCCTCAAGATTGCCAGGGTCACCAAATTAGGGTTTTGGTCGACTGAGGCCTCCAGATGGAAATTTTCCTCTGGGCATGAGCCAATACTTCAAAACATAACCGAAGATACTCCAAGGGACCTCATGGACCCAATCATCAAATCAATTTAACCTCAGGGGATGCATTAATCAAAAATCAAGAAATAAGGTTTCTTGACCTCATTCACCCCTAAGTTGACTTTTGGGACAAAACATGAGCCAAGACCTCAAGACATGATTTGAGGGTCTCTAATACACTACATTGATCCATTTTTCCACTATGGATTGATCCAAGAAGCTTGATCCACAAGTTTCAATTTCATCTGGACCACAATTAGGGTTTTGAGGAAAAAGTCAATTGTACCTTTGACTTTCGACCTTGGAGTTGGTCTCAGAGCACCATAATGGAACAAAGTGGCTGCTATGGTGCTCTACAATCTGGACTACAAAGTGGCTGCTAGGGTACCAACTTCCAAGGACCATAACTTGAGATCCAAGCAACCATTTTGGATGATCCAAAGCTGGATTTGTATCTCTCATGGCATACTTCAAAAATGTCAACTACATCTCATCCTAATTCTCCATGGATTTTTAGTTATGGAGTGATCAAAATGGCAAAAAACATGAAAATGACATTTTTCCAACACTAAGTGAAATTTTCACTAAGTCAGAATCTCCCTTATTTTTTTTCAAATGTAGAGGCTTTTTTCATTGTAATTCAAGTTTATTCAAACCCAAAGTTGGACATTGTGTTGAAATAGGATATATCAGCTTTCCAAAATGTCCAAGAATCCCATGAAACTCCACCTGAGCTAGAGGTTATGACAGCTGCAACATGCCTTGCTGCAAACTGTCTTGGCAAGACAGATTTGTGCATAAGGGGTCGATTTGATTAAATTGTGCAACAACAAGCATGGTTATCCATCTGATCACCTCAAGGGGGAACAAACAAGGGACAAGCACTAATCTATCAGCCTCCAAAGTCCCAAAATCTACAATAGCCATGCCAAACCTAAAAGAGCTAAAAAGGTGCCAAGACTCCAATTTTGTTGCAATGCATTTAATGGATACACCAAGGTGGCATGGGCTGATACATTCCTAACTGAATGAGTCAAGGATAAGCTCTGAATCAAATAACCATAGGCATGTGCTCTAACCTCAAGTCAATGGCTAGAGGAAACTTGAGATTCCATTCGATTACCATTGGCCACAGACCTGTACCAGTTGCCATACACTATTGCTTATAAAACAAACTTGATCTACTATAAATAGAGCTCATTTGTGCTCAGTTTGAGTACACCAAAGCAACCAAACTGATGCTTTCCTCAAAATCTAATCTTTCACTCCAATTTTGCCTTTTAAGCAAGTCACTATCGGGTTTTGAGTTTGAGAGCAATTCAAACCAAACCAATGGCTCACACACCTCACATATAACATATAGAAGTGATCCATATCACAAAATAACATCTGGAACATCAATTTCACAAAATCACAAGCCAACTGCTCAAGCTTTTGACAGATTTGCAAATGGGGTACCATCTCAAGTTCCAGATCATTTCCATTCACTCCAAGTATTCCGACACACTCCATAGCACATAAGGAAGCTGTCCACATCATTGGAACCAAGCTGCAACACCTCCATTTGGTCGTCTCATGATTCATGCATATTTCCTCGCATAATAATTTTGCCATATGTTCATAATCATGTATGAAGTGTTTCCCCTCAATTAATTGCTTTGTATGAATCGTATATGGAATTTCTTAGCCTTCATGCAGAAATTAGGGTTCTTAAGGTTTCTCTTTGATTTCTTATTCCATGCTTAAAATAAATGAAATTAAAGACCATAGACATGATCGTGAGTTGAAAACGAGCAGATTGATATGCGGATTGTGTGATTTCATCAAGTATTCAGTGAGATTAATGAGAAAATGCAAATCACCCAAGAACAGGGCACGCGGGCAAAACCAAGATGTTCTTGGCGCCCTTTTTCAAACTTTTGAAATTTTGAATTTTATTATTTTGTTTTGATTGATTCAAAAATTAATTTCTCTCTGAATTTTAATGATTTTGAGTTGATTCTTTTTTTCAAAATTCACAAAAATGTTAAAATATTTTATTTTACAAAAATTTCCCAAAAATATTATTTATTTCATATATTTGATATTTTTACAAAGAATTAATTTTTATTTGTTTTTTTACATTTTAAAAATATTCTTTCTCTTGATTTTCCAAACTTGAATGGTTTTCAATCATTTTGTGGATAAAAACATGATTTTTGAAACATTGAGCCAAAATAACAACTCATTTCTCATATGTTTTCAATGATTTTATTAATTTTTAATCAAAATTAATTCCATTTTTAACAAAATTAGGGTTTTGACTGATTCCACCCTCATCAATCTTTTTCAAACACTAATGGGCCTCTAATAGAGTGTAAGACCCAATCCCCTTTTTAACCAAAACCATTTTGGGCCTCATACATTGTATAATTCCCTATGCATTAAAAAAAATCCCGGCGAGATCGCCATTTCAAAACAAAAATCATTTGGGCCTACCCTTGTGTTGTAAGTCCCATTTCTTTTCTCTTAAAACACTATGGGCCTATCCTTGAATTGTAAGACCCATCCCTTTTATAAATAAACCTCTTTGGGCCTCTGTCGTTGTATAAGTCCCGATGCGATCATCAAAACAACAGTGCGATCACTGTTAAAACTTGGGCCTCTCCTTGACTATAAGTCCCACAATATTTTCAAAACAATTTCCCTTTTGATTTAGATTCAATATACATGTTATTATAAAAACTTTCTTTAATTTCTATGAACAACTAACAATACATCATGGAAGCTTGCTCACCTGTAAGTTTTAACAGCTTTCATTTACTCGATTTCATATAAATATAATTGTATTGTGGGAAGCTGTGCATGGTTAGTCTTCTTTCATATCCTTTTAAATACTCGTCATATTTCAACTATATATATACTAGTATAGCTATTTAGAGTTTTCCCCGGCAACTAGGTCTAGAACTAGGTAAAGCCATGTTGGTCGCTCTTAAATACAGTCAAAACTAGATCCCCATAGGATTTCCAGATACAGTCTTGCCTCCTCTTTGGCTTATACAATATGGAACAAAGAGAAAGGCAGTATTCTCGGTGAACCTTTTCTCAGGCTGTCACCCTTAGAAATTGTCAAAGAAATTCCACTCCCCAGAGTTGATCTATTCTCGGTGAATAGCATCTCTTGAGTTTCTTTAAACCTCAGAACTTTCACTAAACGATATATTCTCGGTGAATAGCATCTCTTGAGTTTCTTTAAACCTCAGAACTTTCACTAAATGATATATTCTCGGTGAATAGCATTTCTTGAACTTTTCTTGGTTTGGGACTCAATGGCTTCCTAAAAGCATCCCCGCCTCTTCTTGGGCTTTGTACAAGGACCCTTCGACTTCTTAGAAGTTCCCATGCCTTCTCTTGGGCTTAGTACAAGGACCCTGACGACCTCCTAAAGGTATAAGACAGAACTTACTCATCATTCGCTAGAGTTGTCATTCCAGTGTAAAACCTCAGACCAATTTAGAGTTGATTCTCATCCCTTAATACACTTGCCTCCTCTTGGGCATCATACAAAAGATAAAACTCTTCCACACCATTAGACTTGGACAGTCTGAATCTCCTTGAGTCTCAAAGACATTCTCAAGTCCCCTACAAACATAGGAAACCCCGGTCATTCTGGATAAATCTCCAGTAGAGTTAAAACCCATGGGTTCTAAAACCCAGTCTCTCTCCCAAAAATCCCCAACCAGGGTCAGTTTATCATCAGTATAACACTATCCAAAATCAGAACCTCAAGGCATATGATAACTCAAATTTTCTGTAAACCTTAGCAAGAGTTGATTACCCATTTTGGACCTGCCTCAGGATCACAAATAACCCCAGCAGAGAGTTGGTCTCCTCTTAGGCTTTGTATAATGATCCTTCCTCAGCGAAGTTAGCCTCCTCTTGGGCTTTGTACAAATGATTCTCCCCAGCAGAGCTATCCATTTTAGACTCTCTTGTTGAGTCAATCACACTTTCAGACTCTCTTGTTGAGTCAATTAGCTTTTCAGACTCTCTTGTTGAGTCAATCACCTTTTAGCACTCTCTGGTTGAGTCAAAACCCTTTAGCCTCAATCTTGGGCTTCGTACAAGACATAAATCTTCATCTTTTAAGCTTGGGACAGATATATTCCCCAGCGAAGTCATTTCCTCCTAACCTTCGTTTAGGATTTGAGGAATGAATTCCCAAGCAGAGTCAAACTCATTTCAGCCTCAATCTTGGGGTTTGTACAAGACACATAAAAATATCCTCACCGGAGTCAGTTACATTTCCCATTTTAGCCTCAATCTTGGGCTTTGTACATGACACATACAAACCTCCCCGGCGGAGTCAAAATCCTTTTTTAGCCTCAATTTTGGGCTTTGTACAAGATAGATAATACTCTCCTGCGGAGTCAAACTTTTAGCCTCCTCTTAGGCTTTGTATAATGATATCCCCAAAGAGTCAGTCTCTTTTTTGCCTCAATCTTGGGCCTCGTACAAGACACATAAACACTCTCTTGTTGAGTCAGTGAGTTCCAGCCTCCTCTTAGGCTTTGTATAAGGGCTTCCCTAATGGAGTCAATTAACCTCTTAGCTTCAACCATGGGCTTTGATCAAGGCACACAAAAATCAACAATCCCCTTAGAGGAAGTCCAATCGCTCTTTAGAGATGACAAGTTATCTCTCAATCAAACCTTTATCTTCAATCTTGGACTTTGAACAAGATACAAATAAACCCTTTTAGCTTTAATCTTGGGCTTTGAACAAGACACCAAAAAATATTTTTCCTCCCTTAGAATAGGAGGAACTACGATTGCTCTGATTTCCCTGTTTCATTTAAACGGGAATACGTAGGCATAAGATTGCGAAATCTTAGCGAGCATACTAAACAAAAACTCTAGGTCCAGTACCTTCATACATTATTCAAAACTTAGGTCTAGTACCATACCAAAAACATAAAAAAAACCCGAACATCAACAAAAACTCACTCACTCACTAATACTTCCCAAGAAACTTTCCCAACCCATTAACGGATAAACACCATCAAGTATAAAGTGAAACCTAAAGCTAATATCCTGTGGATAACCACATATAGGATGGGTAATTGACAACTCCTTATTGTATAACCTAACCCCGACTCCCCAAATCTCTTTAAGCATTTGTTCAGTTAAACATTCGCGTGCAAGGTTAGTTTTAGGTAGCTTCCCTTTCCCTTCCAGCTTCACGGGATAAATAAGAAATCAGAAAGTAGCACCCACTCCTCCTCCTTGCGGTGAGGAGAAAACCCAGCGATAAGGTGGTCGCGTCACCGATAAAAATCGTTCGCTACACTCATGATCAAAACACCTCTAATATGTTGTATCTAAGTTGTCCAAACACTAACATGTGACCTGTAACACCAAAATCTCAAAGTCCACTTCCAAAACCTCAAAATTGGACTTTTTTGCATTTTTCAAGCCATGTCTTGATTCAGTCACTTTCAAAACCAGATAAAACCTCAAACACACTCCAAATATCATCCTTGAACTGTCCTAAATGGTTCCCCACATCTGGAACACAATTTGAGAGAGTTGTCATATTGGTCACTTTTGCCCCTTTTGCAAGAAAGAGCTCAAACTTGTTCCTGAGGATTCCAGCTGGTTCTAACCATTCTAAAAGCTTCTAAGGGATCAATTGAGAGTGTCTAAAGCACCAAATTACTTCTGGCACAAGATACTTGGCAGATAACACAAAAAGCTCCCAAAGAGGTAAGCATCACAACTTGAACTCTTTGAATTATGCATTGCTTTGAAGTCCACTGCTCATAAACATCTCATACATGTTGTATATGTTGTGTTTGAACCAATTCATCATGTAATTCTTGCCTGTTGTAATGCCCAGTTATTTAATTAATTATTTTATTAAATATCTTCGTATTATTTGTGTGATTTGTGTTGGTTATCGAAATGTTGTGTTAAGTTGCTATGCCGATTTAGCTAAATTAATTAATTTAATTTGTGTTGGCTTTAGTTGAATTAATTTAATTAAGTTGATTTAAGTTGTAGAAATAATATAATGTTGGTAGATTAGAATAATAAAATCATTAGTGCGCTTACTTGTGGTTAGAAGTAGTATTAGTGGGGGTGTAGTATTGAGGCCCAATAAAAACAAATAGAATAATAGTTTTATCAAATTGGGTAATTAGATTGTGGGGAGTTAGTAGTAGCAGTTACGGAGAAGAAGAAGAGGAGCAAGGGTTGGAAACCATACGTAGAGGCTGCAAGCGGGAGAACCCAATCGGAGTTTTAGAGCGACCTTCAATGCAAGGTAAGGGTGGGGTTCTGACTCTATAATGGGGTATTTGATGAATGATATGTGGGGTTGGGTTTGTAGAATTATTTCCTCTGTCTGTGTTGCAATGGTTGTCGTGGATGTTGAAATGCGTTTGCTGTTGATGAATTGATTGTAGGAATTTAGTCTAAGTTGCTTCAGGGTATAATTTTATTTTGTTTATGTTGGACTGTGTTGGATGATTAGCCTGAAATGGGGGGGACAGGAATAGGAACCACCTTAGGAAGGGTGACGAGTGCCACCCGTTTGGTTTTGAGGTGGCGGCGGCCACTAGGGCATGTGGCTTGCGCCACTATGAGAAGTGGATGTGGCAGGAGCCACTAAAGGGGGTAGCTCGCGCCACCATTGGAATTGAGGTGGCTGGAGCCACTAGGCATGTGGCTTGCGCCACTTTGAAGGATTAATGTTGCAGGAGCCACTAAGTGAGGTGGCTTGCGCCACTAGTAATGTTTTAGGTGGCCAGTGCCACCAGTTTTATTTGTTTGAATTATTAATAATGACCAGAAACATTAGTAATGACATAATTATGTTAGTAAGAAATATTAAGGAATATTAGCAATATGTTAGTAATAGTAAATACTAGGGTGATATAGTGAATGAGCAGATAAATTCCAGTAGCAGTAGCAGAGATAATTTAAGCAGAATAGGGATTAAATATAGCAGAATTTGTTGTATAATAACAGTACTAGGATAGACTTAATAACATTGAAGTAGAACAAAAATATTAGTAATTTTGGTAGAAGATTAATTAACCGTTTAAATCTAGGACTGCCAGATGATTTGTGTTGAATTATAGTATATGTTGGTTGCCTCGTTTTGTTGTGCTTTTGGTTGTGAATTGCGAGTTGCAGGTGATGTAGTGTCTTGTCGAAGTGCCTCTAAATTATTGGCAAGAATAAGTTGTAGGCCTATGGCAAATGTTGGTTTGTTGTTGCTGTCAAGTTGTAGGCCTATGCCCAGTGTTGATTTGTTGTCGTGTGGTTACATAACTATTATTGTTGTTATTATGATATTCATGTTTAGTCGCATTGCATAGCATATCAAGTTGGAGCTGATGCTCGGTAAGTTGGCCTGGATTGGCAAATTTAAGTTGAAGGCTTATGCCTTGTTGACGTCAATATTAATTGACAAGTTTCTAAGTTGGGAGTTTTTCTCCAATGGTACCACATGCATGTGCATAGTTTAAGTCGCATTTCATGTTGCATAATTGTTGTTGTGTTGTTGGTTGATGTTGATAATATGTTGTGAAGCGGTGATTTTTACATAATCTGAACTAATGTATTATTTATCATATATCCGATTATATTGTTTGATATCTCACCCCTTCTGTGTATGGTGATGGTTTATACGCCATCCTGCAGGTAATCCGGAGTGAAGGTTGTCTACCTTCATTAGTTCAAGTCGGTGTCATCGCTCTGATACGTAACACTCGGGGGGATGAACGCTTGTTTCTTTATTGTTGTTTTTATCATTGTTGCTGAATTTTAAGTTGTTTCCTTTAAAGATTATTATTTTGAAGATGTTTTGAGTTAGATAAAGTTGTTATGTCATTTAAGTTGAAGTTTGTGATTCCGCTGCTTAATTATAAAAAGTTGTTTTGTTTCAAAGACTAAAATTATGTGTTACGCATTCAGTTTATATGTGATTATAAGCCGTTGTTATGAGTTGTATGTGTAGCATCCCATGTGTATGTTGGAATTTTGAAACTCTGATTTTATATTATTCGATGGGTAGAAATGGGGTGTTACATTAGTGGTATCAGAGCTGGTCGGTCCATCCGGCCAAGTTGTCGAGTCGTAGTTTGTTTGACAATCGAGTATTGTTAACTAGTTCTAACCTTTGTTTATGTTGTAGTGATAAGTTGAGATGGCTGGAAGGAACGATGCTGCAATTGCTACTGCGATGCAAGCAATGGCTCAAGCTTTGCAGAATCAGCCTAACACCAACAAGAATGCTGGATCTCGCAGTTTGGAAACTTTTCAGAGGGAGAATCTGCCTACCTTCAAGGGCAAGTATGATCCTTATGGAGCGTTGGATTGGTTGAAAGAGATGGAGAGAATCTTCCGTGTGATGGACTACACTCCAGCGCAGAAGGTTCGATATGGGACTCATATGCTAGCATTCAAGGCTAATGACTGGTGGCTAGAGACTCGTCAGAGGTTGGAAGCTGCAGGTGAAGGTATCACTTGGGATGTGTTCCGAAGAGAGGTCCTGAGGAAGTATTATTCAGAGGATGTTCGTGGTAAGAAGCAAATCAAGTTTCTCGAGCTGAAGCAAGGGAACATGTCGGTTACTGATTATGCTGCAAATTTTATTGAATTGGTTAAGTTTTATCCGCACTATAACGATGATAATGCTGAGTTTTCAAAATGCATCAAGTTTTAGAGTGGGTTGCGCCCAGAGATCAAGAAGGCAGTTGGATATCAAAAGATTCATGTTTTTGCTGATTTGATTGATAGTTGCAGAATTTTTGAAGAGGATAACAATGCTCATTATAAGATCATTAATGAGAGGAAGAGCAAGCACCAACAGAATCGTGGCAAGCCTTATGATGCTCCAGCTGGAAAAGGTAAACAGAAAGTGGCTGATGGCAAGAGGACTAGTGGGGGAGATGCTCCTGCTGACATAACTTGTTTTAAATGTGGGAAACCTGGTCATAAGAGTAATGTGTGTACTGCTAAGGTGAAGAGGTGTTTCCGTTGTGGTAAGACTGGGCATGCCATATCTGAGTGCAAGCATAAAGAGATGATTTGTTTCAACTATGGTGAAGAAGGACACATTGGTAGTCAGTGTCAGAAACCAAAGAAGGCGCAAACCGGTGAGAAAGTGTTCACTTTGGCTAGGACTCAGACAACTACTGAGGATAGACTCATCAGAGGTACATGTTTCATTAATAGTACTCCTTTAATTACTATGATTGATACTGGTGCCACTCATTGCTTTATTGCTGCTGAATGTGTTGAATGATTGGGTCTTGTGTTGTCTTCTATGAAAGGAGAAATGGTCGTCGAGATTCCAGCTAAGGGATCGGTGACTACTTCTCTTGTGTGTTTAAAGTGTCCTTTGACGATCTTCGACAGAGACTTTACTGTTGATTTGGTGTGTTTGCCGTTATCTGGGATGGATTTAATCTTGGGAATGAACTGGTTAGAATATAACTATGTTCATATCAATTGTTATAACAAGTCAGTGAGATTTTCTACTCCTGAAGAGGAAGTAGGTGGTTTGCAGTCTTTTAGGGAGCTACAGCAGATGATGCAAGAAGGAGCTCAGATGTTCTCAGTGATGGCGTCATTATCTGTTGAGAGTTGAGCTGTAATTGAGGAGTTGCAAGTGGTGCGTGAATTTCCTGAAGTTTTCCCTGATGAAATTCCTGATGTTCCTCCAGAAAGAGAAGTGGAATTTGAAATTGACCTTGTACCTGATACCAGGCCTGTTTCTATGGCACCATACAGGATGTCTGCATCTGAATTGTCAAAATTAAAGAAGCAATTGGAGGATTTACTTGAAAAGAAGTTTGTGAGGCCAAGTGTATCACCGTGGGGAGCTCCAGTGTTGTTAGTAAAGATGAAAGATAGAAGTATGAGACTCTGTGTTGATTATATCAATTAAATAAAGTGACGATTAAGAACAAGTATCCGCTTCCGAGAATAGATGACTTGATGGATCAATTGGTAGGTGCTCGTGTGTTTAGCAAGATTGATTTGAGGTCGGGATATCATCAGATTAAAGTGAAGGATGAAGATATTCAGAAGACGGCCTTCAGAACGCGTTATGGACATTATGAGTATTCGGTGATGCCTTTCGGTGTTACTAATGCGCCAGGAGTATTCATGGAGTACATGAACCGTATCTTTCATACTTATTTGGATCGATTTATGGTGGTGTTTATTGATGATATATTAATTTACTCTAAATAGGAAGAAGAGCATGCAGAACACTTAAGACTAGTATTGCAAGTTTTGAAAGAGAAGAAGTTATATGCAAAGCTGTCCAAATGTGAATTTTGGTTAAAGGAGGTTAGTTTTCTTGGTCATGTCATTTCAGGTAGTGGCATTGTTGTGGATCCATCTAAAGTAGATGTTGTGTTGCAATGGGAAACTCCAAAGTCGGCTACCGAGATTAGAAGCTTTTTGGGACTAGCCGGTTATTACCGAAGGTTTATCAAAGGATTTTCTAAGTTAGCACTTCCGTTGACTAAGTTGACTTGTAAAGGTAAAGCTTTTGTGTGGGACATTCAATGTGAAGAAAGTTTCACGAAATTGAAGAAAAGATTGACATCGGTTTCGGTTTTGACATTACCTAATCCAGGAGAACCTTTTATGGTGTATTGTGATGCTTCTAAGATGGTTTTAGGAGGTGTGCTTATGCAGAATGGTAAGGTAGTTGCTTATGCGTCGAGGCAGTTGAGAACTCATGAAAGGAACTATCCTACGCATGATTTGGAACATGCTGTAGTTGTTTTTGTGCTGAAGATTTGGAGGCATTATCTTTATGGTTCGAGATTTGAAGTGTTTAGTGACCATAAGAGCTTAAAGTATTTGTTTGATCAGAAGGAATTGAATATGAGACAGCAAAGATGGTTGGAATTATTGAAAGATTATGATTTCAGTTTGAACTATCATCCAGGTAAAGCTAATGTTGTGGCTGACGCCCTAAGTCGGAAAACTTTGCATATGTCGGCGAAGATGGTTAAAGAATTAAAATTGATTGAGCAGTTTAGAGATATGAGCTTAGTCTGCGAAGTGACAACGCAGAGTGTGATGTTGGGGATGCTGAAGATTAACGATGATTTGCTGGACAGTATCAAGGAAGCTCAGAAGTTAGACGTGAAACTGGTAGATTTGATTAGTTAGGATCGATCAGTCCGAGAATGATGATTTCAAGTTAGATGCCTATGGTGTGTTGAGATTCCATAATCGAATTTGTATTCCTGATGGTGCAGAGATGAAGAAAGTGATTCTTGAGGAAAGTCATAGAAGTAAATTGAGTATTCATCCGGGGGCTACAAAGATGTATCAGGACTTGAAGAAATTATTTTGGTGGCCTGGGATGAAGCGTGATGTGGCTCGATTTGTGTATGCATGTTTAACTTGTCAGAAGTTGAAAGTTGAACATCAGAAGCCTGCGGGGTTGATGCAACCGTTAGAAGTTCCAGAATGGAAATGGGATATCATTTCAATGGACTTTGTGACAGGATTACCTAATACTTCAAGAGGACACAATTTGATTTGGGTGATTATTGATAGGCTTACAAAGTCGGATCATTTTATTCCTATTAACATCAGTTTTCCAGTATCGAAGTTGGCGGAGATTTATACTAGCGTAATTGTAAAGCTGCATGGTGTTCCTCTGTGTGTTGTGTCTGTTAGGGATCCGAGGTTTACGTCTGATTTTTGGAAGAGTTTGCAAGAGGCGTTGGGTTCTAAGTTGAGGTTGAGTTCGGCGTATCACCCTCAGACGGATGGTCAAACTGAGAGGACTATTTAGTCGTTGGAGGATTTATTGAGAGCTTGTGTTCTTGGGCAGGGAGGTTCGTGGGATACTTATCTTCCATTGATCGAGTTCACTTATAATAACAGTTACCATTATAGTATTGGAATGGCCCCTTTTGAAGCATTATATGGTCGGAGATGTAGGACTCCGTTATGTTGGCATGAATCTGGAGAAAGTGTAGTGCTTGGACCTGAAATCGTTCGAGAGACTACTGAAAAGGTGAAGTTGATTCGAGAAAAGATGAAATCTTCCCAGAGTAGGCAGAAGAGTTATCATGACAAGCGAAGGAAAGACTTAGAATTTCAAGCAGGTGACCATGTGTTTTTAAGAGTTACACCTGTGACAGGTGTTGGGCGTGCATTGAAGTCTAAGAAGCTCACTCCTCGTTTTATTGGTCCGTATCAGATTTCGAACAGAGTTGGAAATGTTGCTTATAGAGTGGCTTTACCGCCTAATCTGTCGAATTTACATGATGTGTTTCATGTGTCACAACTCCGGAAGTACGTTCCAGATCCATCTCATGTAATTCATATGGATGATGTGCAAGTACGGGATAATCTTACTATGGAAAAGATGTCTGTATGGATCGCGGATCGGGAAATGAAGACTCTAAGAGGAAAGGAGATTGCGTTGGTAAAAGTAGTCTGGTTAGGAGCTTCCGGAGAAAGTATGACGTGGGAGTTGGAAAGCAAGATGCGGGAATCCTATCCTGATCTGTTTGAACAAGGTTAATTAAATATCTTCGTATTATTTGTGTGATTTGTGTTGGTTATCGAAATGTTGTGTTAAGTTGCTATGTCGGTTTAGTTAAATTAGTTAATTTAAGTTATGTTGGCTTTAGTTGAATTAATTTAATTAAGTTGATTTAAGTTGTAGAAATAATATAATGTTGGTAGATTAGAATTATAAAATCATTAGTGGGTTTATTTGTGGTTAGAAGTAGTATTGGAGGGGGTGTAGTATTGAGGCCCAATAAAAACAAATAGAATAATAGTTTTATTAAATTGGGTAATTAGATTGTGGGGAGTTAGTAGTAGCAGTTACGGAGAAGAAGAAGAGGAGCAAGGGTTGGAAACCATACGTAGAGACTGCAAGCAGGAGAACCCAATCAGAGTTTTAGAGCGACCTTTAATCCAAGGTAAGGATGGGGTTCTGACTCTATAATGGGGTATATGATGAATAATATGTGGGGTTGAGTTTGTAGAATTGTTGCCTCGGTCTGTGTTTTAATGGTTGTCGTGGAAGTCAAAATGCATTTGCTATTGATGAATTGAATGTAGGAATTTAGACTAAGTTGCTTCAGGGTATAATTTTATTTTGTTTATGTTGGACTGTGTTGGATGATTAGTCTGAAATGGGGGACGGGAATAGGAACCACCTTAGGAAGGGTGACGAGTGCCACCCGTTTGGTTTTGAGGTGGCAAAGGCCACTAGGGCATGTGGCTTGCGCCACTATGAGAAGGGGATATGGCAGTAGCCACTAAAGGGGGTGGATCACGCCACCATTGGAATTGAGGTGGCTGGAGCTACTAGGCATGTGGCTTGCGCCACTTTGAAGGATTAATGTGGCAGGAGCCACTAAGTGAGTGGTTTGCGCCGCTAGTAATGTTTTAGGTGGCCGGTCGCTCTCTGCGGTTGAGTTTACTACAGGTCGATTCATTTTTTATCCTATTAAGGCTAAATAAGGAAGGGAAATAGATGTCTCCAATTAACCCTGCTTGCATACTGAGTTTAAACAGCGGTCTGTTAGGTTACGGATGCGATCAATGTGGGGGGCCTTTGTATTGGTTATTTGTATTTTCGCCAATACTGATTTCTCTCTGGGATTTTGTTAGTATACTGCTTCAGGTTATGATATATGGGATTTTGGGTTTTTTGTTGATTGCGCTCGCTAAGATTTTTTCTTTCAATCTTATGCCTACGTATTCCCGTTTACCGAAACAGGGAAATCAGAGCGTTCGTAGTTCCTCCTATTCTATGGGAGGAAATGGGTGTTTTTGGTGTCTTGTTCAAAGCCCAAGACGTGAAGCGAAAGGTGGTTTGTATCTTGATCAAAGCCCAAGATGTGAAGCTGAAAGGTGTTGTCTTTAGAGAGAATTTGTCATCTCTAAAGGGGGGTCTGTTTGTCACGACTGTTGGGTGACTGACTGTATAGGAGGATTACTTTAACCGGGATACGCGGATCCTAGCAATGCCATAATTTCCTTTATAGGGGTTTTTAACCTGAAGGAGAAGACTTTAATTCAGTGTAGAGCAATGCTATCTTTCCTTAGGAATTTCTCATGCTAAAAGAGCGACAGTGGCATGGATGTAGATGATCCAGAGGCTTGCCGCTTACAGCGATTAGATGAAGGGGAAAGAGTTGTTGATGTTTGTGTACTGTGAACGAGGCACAACTTTGATGCTAAAAGGTTGATTGGATCAACCAGTGGTTTTCTTATACAAAGCCTAAGAGGAGGCTAATATGTGTCTCGTACAAAGCCCGAGAGAGAGGCTAAAAGGTTTTGACTCGACGATGGAGTCTTTTGGTATCTCGTACAAAGCCTGAGATGAAGGCTAAAATTTGTTTGGCTCAATAAGAACCTTTTTATATCTCGTATAAAGCCCGAGATGGAGGCGAAAGGGGTGATTGACTCCACGAGCGAGTCTCTTATGTGTCTCGTACAAAGCCCGAGAGAGAGGCTAATCGTTGTTTGACTCTGCTGGGGAGAATCATTTTATAAAGCCCAAGAGAGAGGCTATGGTTACTGTTTCAGTTGAGTGACAGGTCCAGTATACTGATTTTAAAAGAGAAAATCAGTTCTTATATGAGTAATGCTGTACTCAAGGATTTGATTCAAGGATCCGGGTTATTCCTGTTCTTTAAGGAAGTGGGAAATCCGAAGGGTATTAAGACTATCCGAGTCTACGGGTTTCCTTCCTATTTAACGAAGGGGGTCACTTGAGAATGTCTTTGAGACTCAAGGAGATTAGACTGTCCAAGTCTAGAGTTTCATCTTTTGTACTATGCTTTGAGAAACAGTAGTAGACTCTTGAAAAGACTGTTCTATGGAGATGATTATGTTTTGTTCCTATACCTTTAGGAGGTCGTCGGGACAATTTGTAGGAAGCCCAAGAGGAGGCTGGAAACTTTTAAGAAGCCGACAGGTCCTTGTACGAAGCCCAAGAGGAGGATATCATTCCCGGAGGAAGAGGTCATTATACCAAGCCTAAGAGGAGGCTGTGAAGACTTCTATGAAGCCGGCGGGTCCTTGTACTAAGCCCAAGAGGAGGCGAGGTTGCTTTTAGGAAGCCTGTGGGTCCTTGTACGTTGCCCAAGAGGAGGCCGATGCTTTTACGAAGCCCGTGGGTCCCCAAACCCTAAGAAATTCAAGGAAAGCTATTCACAAGGAATAGATCAAGTCAGGAAAGTTCGAGAATTTGGAAGAAACTCAAAGATGCCATTCACGGAGAATACATTCATCTCTTGGAGTAGAGTTTCTCGACAATTCCTAACAAGGACAGCCGGAGAGAAGACTATATCTAGTGATCCTATTGGGGATCTAGTTGTCTATTTCTACAAATAAACGAAACGCCGTCACCTAGTTCTAGACGTAGTTTCCAGGGAAACTCGAAATATCTATACTATTATTACACAGTTGATATGAGTTTATGAAAGAAGACTTACAGTGAAACAGCCCCACAATACAGTTATATGTATATGAAAGCGGTAAATGAAAGCAATAACCACTTACTCGGTTGTAGAGCTTCCATGCTGTTTGGTTAGTTGTTCAACAAAGAAAGATTGAAAACAACAGTATATTTCAAAATCAAAGGAGAAAGTGCTTTGAAAAAGAAAGATTTGGGGCTTACAGCCCAAGGAGAGGCCCAGGGTTTTTCAGTGATCGCACTGTTTGAATTTGTACAGAGGGACTTATACAAGTACTGTGGCCCAAAAATGGTTTTCCGTACAAAGGGATGGGTCTTACACTCTCTCAAGAGGCCCAAAAGTATATTAGAGATCCTCAAACCCTCTCTTGAGGTCTTGGCTCATGATTTGCCCTAAAAGTCAACTTAGGGGTGAATTAGGTCAAGAAGCCCTAATTCCTGATTTTTTATGAATGCATCCCCTGAGGAAAAATTGACTTGATGATTGGGTTTATGATGTCCCTTGGAGCATCATAGGTTATGCCTTAAAGCATTGGCTCATGCCCAGAGGATAATTTCCATCTGGAGGCCCTAGTCGACCAAAACCCTAATTTGGTGGCACTGGCGATCTTGGGGCTTGATCCACTTAAAAGGAAGCAGCCTTGTGCATAATCCTTGAAGTGGGAGTCCTCTTGATCCATTGTAGATGTTGGATAGGTTTATAAAAGTTGAAGATCATGTCATTTCTTGATTGATCCTTTGTCTAAGAGCTCTGAGAGGGCTTGAAACCCTAATTTTAATTGTAGTGGATGCTCACCCATCTTTGGGGAGACTGATGAAATATAATGGTTCCTCCATATTGTGATGATGATTTGCACAATGATGGGAAATCTTAGTGGTCAAAATTTGGGGTATGACAGATGCCCCTATTTAATCTTCTTGGACACGAAGGTGTGAATGACGAAGGTATTTGGGCATTCGGGGTGCAAGAGGATTAAATATCGGAATATCCGAAATTTTGATGGCTATGAATGGCAGCTTGCGTATTCATCTTCTTTTGCTAAGAAATGATGCTTAGAAAAGGTAAACTTCCCCTCGATCCTGGTCTTCAACCAAGGAACTGTTCTCAGTTTTCTTTTGAGATGAACTTCCCCTCGATCCTGGTTTCCTACCAAGGAACTGGTCTCAGTTTCTTTTGTCAATAAACTTTATTGACAAGGGACGCTATTTGTAGCGGCTTTCCTCAAACTTCTCGCCGAATTTTCCTGGAGAGATTCCATTTGACGGAAAAACTTTTAATGTCAGACTTGCTGGGGAACCCAGTCGTCTGAGTTGTAGAGTTGCACAAACTTCTCTGTTGGAGACACCATTTGTTTCTACTGGGGGGAAAGCAGGTCTCTTGGGAGACTGCTATCGCTTGGGATCTTACATCATACTTTTCTCGGGATCTTCCCGGAGAAATGCCATATGACGGGGTCCAATTTTGAGGTGCCGATGACCTTTTCATAAGCAATCTTTTTGGAGCGAAACTGGCGTGCTGCCGAATCTCTGATTACGAGGCTTTCTATGTGGATTTTCCTTAATCCAGGAAAGCAAGGATATCATCTTCAATGGCGAAGAGTGATGTTGACTGAAAGTTCCTCTGGTTTTTCAGAGGTTCAAGTTATCAAAGTGGTCAAGGGCCAACTTCCTTCCAAAAATAAACCGGAGGCGAGGTTGTTCAAACGCAGCCTTTCCTGACGAGGCAAGAACTAACAACTCGATTGAGAGAACTTCTATCACTAGGGGACAAGACCGACTAGAGTGATAGTGATGCAATATGAAATGTGAATGCAAATCAATAATGCATGATGTATGTATGTTTATGCTGACAAGACTGACGCGACATATAAACTAAAAGATGAACATGACTGGATACTCGGCCATCGCGGGGCGAAGAAGTACCGTTGGTTCAGAATAGCAATTCCACCTTGCTTAGGAGAGATAGTCCCTGTTGGGAGCTATTTTGGTCGGGCTTAGGAGATAAGAACTCAACCGAGGGGTGTTGGACGAAACAAGGTCTCTGACATAGTTGATCCCTTCATTCAGGCGTACTGGCATAGAAGGAGTACTTTGATTCTGCACTTTGAGGTTCGATTACTTCTAGAGAAGCGACCGATGTTCTTCTGATGTTCAACAATCAAAAGAAATTGCCGTCTTTATTAAAAAGCAGAAAAAGTTTTAACAAGTAAATTCATTTTTGTTTTATTTCAAGAATCGTTAATCATGTTAACAACGTCGTTCTGTAAAGCTAAAACAAATAAGAATTACAAACAAAAGCACAAAGGCTCAAATTTTATTGATAAGACGGAGATCAGCCAAACGCGTGATTCCAAAGAGTGTATACAAAGTTAGAAAATGGTAATTTACAGGGAAAAGGGCTACGCTGAAACATAACGACTACTATCCTTCTACCAACTCTGAATTTGGGGCATCCTGAGCTTCTGTCGAAGATGACCTTGACTGGGGTTTTCTGGCAGATGATGTGACTGCTGCTACTGAGGGACTTGCCTCTGTTGAACATAGTTACTTGCCATTATCCCTAATTTTTGCCTGGATTGTACTTTGATGTTTCCAATCTAACGGGATGATTTTTTTTCATGTCTCTAATTTTTTCCTGGACCGCCCTTTCGGGTTTTCAATCCACTGAGACATTTTTTTTTAATTTTAGGCGAAGTATTTCTTGACTACATCAACATTCGTGGGGTAGGAAAATTCCTCTCCGTCCATGGTTGCAAGTCTCAAGGCGCCGCCTGAGAAAGCTTTTGTGACCACATAGGGGCCATCATAATTTGGAGTCCACTTGCCCTGGGAATCAGTGAGAAATGATTGTATCTTCTTGAGCACGAGGTCTCCTTTCCTGAAGATGCGAGGTCGGACCTTTTTGTCGAACGCCTTCTTCATTCTTTACTGATACAACTGACCGTGGCATAGTGCCGTTATTCTCTTTTCTTCGATCAGATTCAGTTCGTCGTGTCGACTTTGACAGCATTCAGCTTCGGTGAGCTTAGCTTCCATCAATACTCGGATTGACCGGATCTCTACTTCTATGGGGAGCACTGCTTCCATGCCATACACTAGAGAGAAAGGGGTAGCCCTTGTTGAAGTGAGGACAGATGTGCGATAACCGTGAAGAGAAAAGGGTAGCATGTCGTGCCAGTCTTTGTAGGTTACAACCATCTTTTGAACGATCTTCTTGATGTTCTTATTAGCCGCTTCTACCGCTTCGTTCATCTTTGGTCGGTAGGAAGATGAGTTATGATGTTCGATCTTGAACTCTGTGCACAACTCTTTCATCATCTTGTTGTTCAAGTTAGATCCATTATCAATAATGATCTCGCTTGGAACACCATAACGGCAGATGATATTGTTTTTGATAAATCAGACCACCACTTGTCGGGTTACATTGGCGAATGATGCTTCTTTGACCCACTTGGTGAAGTAGTCGATGGCTACCAGGATGAACCGATGTTCGTTTGAAGCCTTGGGCTCAATCATGCCAATCATGTCGATTCCCCATATCGAGAATGGCCATGGGGAATGTAGAGGCAAAATCGTGAGTATAAGCTATTGATTAACTTAACTCGAAAAGCAAGAGTCGCCACCGCACTTTTATTTTATCCAAAAAGGAAAGGAAAAAGAGCGAACAAAACCTACACAAGCTCTACAAAGAGAACAAGTGAAGAGAGTCTGGGTTCGGGGGGTTGGTTACGCAATGGGAAGGTGTTTGCACCCAAAACGTCTATAGTACTCTATAGGAGCCCTTTGAAATATCTACCGCTTTTGGTCTGAAAAAGTTTGCTTGAAAAGAGATTGAGGAGATGAGAAGAGAAATTGTTTTTTTTAAGATTTTTGTGTTTGAAGAGACTTGTAGTCTCATGCCTACGTACCCACGATGTGCAATGTAGGATCAAAACCCCGTAGTTCGTGGTACAAAGAGTGAAAATTGTTTGTTTTGGTTGTTTTTAAATGTAAAGACAAGTCGTCATTTCCAAGCGAATAATTCCGCTTAAAGAAATGAATCATGTCTAAACTTGTGAAAAGGTTAAAGTAAAAAGTGCACGAGGGCACAAAAGAGAGTAAGTGAGTTTGATGTTTTTTAAGTATTTTGAAAAAGGTGTCAATATGCTTATGTAGTTTAGCATTTGATTAAGAAATGAAAAGAAAAGAGAGTAAAGTCACTTGACAAAGTCAAGGTTTGTTTAAGAAAGCGGTGAAAGTTTGAAATCAAGAAGGTTTTGAAAAAGAGAGAGAGTTTTGAAAATTAAAGAATGGGGAGGAGAAGAAGAGACTATCCTAAAGCATAAAAGAAAATCTAAGGAAGAGAATAGCCTAACCACACAAGTATGCTTCCAAGTCTTCGAACCATAATTCCAAAGCAAAGGAAGGAATGTCCTAAGTTCTAAGTCCAAGGTTCCAAGAATTGCATTGGATGTCCAAGGTCCAAGTTCAAAACTCCAAGTCCATTTGCAAAGGATAGTAACCATAGTCCAAGATTAGAATTACAAGTCTTTTAGAGGTTTTGGCCTTTATTAGTGTTTTAGGTCCAAGTGGACAAAAAGAAAAAGGCATAAGCATAAACATGTGTCCAACGGACAAAGGAAAAATTGCAGAAGCATAAACATATGTCCAACGGACAAAGGAAAAATTGCGGAAGCATAAACATATGTCCAACAGACAAAAGAAAAATTGCGGAAACATAAACATGAAATGAAATGATAAAATGAAGCATAAAAGTAAAAGAGATAGGGTGCGAGAAGTAATTGTAAAGAAATTAGTACAAGAGTAAATGTTAGTAAGTTAGTAATTAGTTGTTAGAGTTAGTGATCAATTATAATTGAATACTTGCACTTAGGTCAAGATTAATGAGAACTCATTAGAGGATTGATAAGACCAAAGCCTCCTAACAATAAGTTCCATAAGTTTTGAACCAAAAGACAAATAATCAACTATTTTTGATAGTTTTTCGAGGCGGGACAAATTTTGGTCTATGTTAAGCGCACGCCGAGTAATTTGTTCGAGCAATTACCCTACGAATGAGGTCGGCCATGAGATGTATGTGTTAATGCACGCAAGATGGACGATATATGGATCGTCATCCTAAAGCGATGCCACACGAAAAGAAAAGGTGGTAATGATCTCGTCTCGATCGAAATTCAACAAAGGAATTCCAAGATCACTTCGACTTTCATCGATCAAAAAGAAAAAGAAATAAGATGAAAAGAAGTGGATCTAACATTTATGATCCACACAACCAACAATAAAGTCAAAGATTAAAAGGAAATGGAAATGAAAAGAAGAAAGAAATTAAAATATTTTTTCAAGTGATTTTTTCCAAGAAATTTTCCAAAAAAATTTTTAAATCCAAATCTCAAATGAGAAATGTTAAAAAAGAAAATATGTAAAAAAGTTTTGAAAAAGAAATTAATAGAAAAAAAAAAAGAAAGCGAGGGTGAAAGAGAACACGGTGGTGTGTAGAATAAGCATACGGGCTCTAGGCCCAAACGATTTGAAAAAAAGAAAATAAAAAAAATATTAAAGAGGAAAGAAAAGAAATCCGAAAAAACAATGTTCATTTATCTTCTTCTTCTCCTTTGTAACGCGTCTGGTACTATTCATATCTTCCATGGCCGAAATCAAAGCTCTAATGAATCAGAGCGACATGAAACAAGTCATACGCGAAATGAATCGAAATCAAGCGCTCTTCTCAAATATGTATTCGATTTCAAAGATTATGCCAACACGTTCTCAAATTCAAGTCGCGAAAGTTCGTCGAAGTTCAACAAATACCTTCAAATGACAAGTAAGAATCCGCTTAAAACTCTCTCTTCTCCTTTTCCGCGGATTTTCGGAGTTGTTGTGAAATGTTGATGAAGAACGGTTGATGAATTTACGGTGTGTTGATGATGTTGAAGGTGTGCGCGTTGTTGTTGAAATTGCGAAAGAATTGCGGATCTGTGTGTTGAATCTTGGTTGCGTGAATTTTATTGTTGTTGCTGCAAGTGATATGAATTTGAGGAGAGTTTTGAAATTGAAGGATTAACGGAGATTGAATTGGAATGGAGAGTTTACGGAAGATTCTTGAAGGTTTATGAATTTGGATTGAATAACAAGAGATGGAAGAAGATTTATTGAAGAAGGTGAAATTGAAAAGTTAATTGAAGCTTGGTTCTGGAATTGATTTTTGCAGAGTGTTTTTGGCTTTCAAGCTTGAAATAATTGAAGGAGGAAGCTTCTTATTTATAGAGGGATGTGAGGTGAGTTGTAAATTGATTTTCCGTTTTGCTTTGATCTGCATGCGTTTTGTGACGCGGTTTGGAACTGATGTGTTTTGAATTTATTCTGCAGCTTGTTTTTGGCTGCGGCTTGGAGTGTAGAGTGTAATGCGTTTGGCTTTTATTTTCCATTAGCTGCGTGATGACAGCTTGGAACAGTTGGGCTGGTGTATTATTTTCACGGCTGGGATTGTTGAAATTTGTAGTTGGCTTGTGGTTTGGCACAGCTTGGCTGGAAGTGTAATTTAATTCACGTTGATGGTGCATTGGAGATCAACCTGTAACTCATTTTCACGGCTTGAAAGTGCCTTTTTGCTTGGTTGTAGTAGCAAGTCACGTGAGGTTGTGTGTGTTGGAATGAATTGGTGTGGTATGTGCATCAGCGGCTGAAAGTTGTGGCTGAGATGATGGCTGAAGTTTTAAACCATTTAGCTTGAATTTGTGTGTGGTATATTGGTTGAAAAAATAGTCATGTAGCCTGTGAATTGTGATAGTGGGCCGTGGTAAATGATGAGGGCCTTGGCTCTATTTTTTTTATTTAGTATTTGTTTGTATCATAAAAAAGAGAAATGGGCTCATGATGTAGTGAACTTTTTATTTGGTAAGGGACATTGGTTTTTTTATTTGTAATATGGATAATGATTTAGAAACATAAATAGTCATGGACAAATTGAAAAATAGATTTGGCAAAATAAGTGGTTATGAAAAAAATGGATTTGGAAATGTGGATAGAAAAAGATTTAAGAAAAATGGATATTTGAAAGAATTGAATGTTAAAATGGATATTAAATGGATAAATGGAAAATAATGGGTATTAGTCATGGATATTGGAAATGTGATGGAATTAGTTTCTAAAATGGATAATTGGAATTAGATTTATGAAAATGGATAATAAATAGTTTAGAAACAAAATGGTTAATAGAAATGGTTTAAGGAATGGATAGTTGAATTTGGATATTTGAAATGTAAAATGATAAATGTGGATATTTAGTTTAGGAAATGGATTAGGGAAAAATGGTTTTGGTAGTAAAATAAAAGGATATGGATAAATTGGTTAAAAATGTGGATAATGGATAGCAAATGGATAACCAAGCTTTATTTTTTTTTTTAGCCCAAAACCAAACTTGAATTTTTCACAAGCCTCTGATAAACATATGCCACACAACAAGCCACAACTGAAACAACGGCCATCTGAATCTGTCTGGACCCAAAACTCATATGCACCACTGCCTGATAAACTGAAGAATCTCAGCACAAGACATCTTACTTTTGAACAAACACCTGTGACTTGAAATCACTTCATCGTCTTTGACAAACCTGCACAACACACAGAGAGAAACAAGCAGACGACAGCATTTTTTTTTGCATTTTTGGTTAGAGGTTAGATAAACAGAAGCAAGTAAGCAACAGAGAATCACCTAGGTGCTCAGGAGGAACACAACCTGTGATCTTGTTTGTGGTAATGAAATGCAAATGAAACGAGTGAAATCTTAGGGGTAAAAATTAGGGTCTTACAGTTGCCCCTATTTAAGATTCTTCAATCAGGAGATATGAAGGTTGAAAACTTCGTCTCGACATGATTGAAGATACTTAAATACAGAAAATCGAATTTTTAGCCATAAGATGTCACAAGATGATATGAATGCAAAGGATGAAATAGACTGCGGGGAAAATTGAAACAAAGAAGGTATGGTAAATTAAGAGAAAATACGCGAAGGGACACGCCAGGGAACACGAGCTATTTCTGGAGATCTGTCAAGGCGACAAGAAGTATCCATCAATAGTTGGAAAGAGAGGGACAAGACCTTAGGAAGACAAGTAGTGACATCCAAGAATAGCATTGGATAGAAACTACAAACGAGACAAAAGGGATGTCAAAGGACGTCCAAGAATGGCATTGGACAACAACACGAAAGTTTCTAGCAACAACTACATCATCCAAGAATAGCATTGGATGGAGGTATAAAACACTCTATTGGGGGTAAGATATCCAAGAATGGCATTGGATAAAGGAACTGCAACATTCAAGAATGGCATTGAATGAGGCAACAACAAGCATCAGAGGCATCCAAGAATAGCATTGGACTCAGCTGAGGAAAAGATATCCAAGAATGGCATTGGACTTAGCTGGGGAAAAGGTGTCCAAGATTGGCATTGGACTCTGTTGAGGAAATCATATCCAAGAATGGCATTGGACAGAAGAAATCACAACATCCAAGAATGGCATTGAATGTAGTGAAAAAAGTTCTGGAAAATATATCAGAATTATCTAAGAATGGCATTGGATAAAAGGTTCACAATATCCAAGAATAGCATTGAATAAAGTGAGCAAGGACCTTCAGGAATGGCACTGAAAGGTAAAGATAAACTCATTCAAGAATGACACTGAATGAACAGATACAACTTTCAGGAATGGCACTGAAAGGTAAAGGTAAATCACTTCATTCAAGAATGGCATTGAATGACAGTGAAAAAGACATCCAGGAATAACACTGAATGCAAAGGAGAAAACTCATCCAGGAATGGCACTGAATGAACAGGTAAAACTTTCAGGAATGGCACTGAAAGTAAAGGTAAAAACTCATCCAGGAATAGCACTGAATGAACAGGTAAAACTTTCAGGAATGGCACTGAAAGTAAAGGTAAAAACTCATCCAAGAATGGCACTGAATGAACAGGTAAAACTTTCAGGAATGGCACTGAAAGATAAAGGTGAACCACTACATTCAAGAATGGCATTGAATGATAGTGAAAAAGACATCCAGGAATAGCACTGAATGCAAAGGAGAAAAATCATTCAGGAATGACACTGAATGAACAGGTAAAACTTTCAGGAATGGCACTGAAAGTAAAGGTAAAACACAACATTCAAGAATGGCATTGAATGACAGTGAAAAAGACATCCAGGAATAGCACTAAATGCAAAGGAGAAAACTCATTCAAGAATGGCACTGAATGAACAAGTAAAACTTTCAGGAATGGCACTGAAAGTAAAGGTAAAAACTCATCCAGGAATGGCACTGAATGAACAGGTAAAACTTTCAGGAATGGCACTGAAAGATATCCAAGCAGATGTAATGGGGATTACTGAAGAGAGGCAAAACTTCTAGGAATAGCATTGGGAGAAATAGGAGGGACAAGATATATCCAGGAATGGCACTGGAAATTAAAAGAGACAGACATCCAGGAATGGCACTGGAGTGAAAGAATACAAAGATCCAGGAATAGCACTGGAAAGAAAGAAAATAGGTAAGACATCCAGGAATAACACTGGAATGAAAGAAGACATCCAGTAATAGCACTGGATGAAAAGATGGGTAAACGATAATATCCAGGAATGGCACTGAATGAGAAGGCAGGTAAAAGTTTTGGTAGGCACCAAGTAAGTTGGACTTTGATCACAAGGTAAGATGTTGAAAGCAACAGGACCTCAGGAAAATGCATATGATCACGAAGCAAACTTTGAGCTATGAAAATATTTCTATGTATGATATGTGAATGATTTATGTAGGCAATGCATATGATAGGGACAACTGAGATAGACTCTTTTGTGAGGGAAGAATGGGAACTGTAATTCCTCAACACATGGAATGCTGCCCACTCTGCTTGGAGAGAAGATGTTGAACACATCTCTGTCACACTTATGAATTGTATCAGGCTGATGGTCTTTTGAGGAAAGACGTCTTGAGGATTCTTGAATAAGACTGCCCCAGATTGATTGACTGATGAGGATAAACTGATCATGGCTTCAGTTGCTGGGGATGAACTGATCATGGCTTCAGATCTTGAAATGATTGTTGAGAAGGCTAAACTCAGTATGGGTCCTGAAAGAGATCTTCTGGTTAACCAATTCTGAGAATAACTTGCACTGAGCAACAAATCTTGGATTGATTCACAACAGGATCTGGAAGTAATGTGCCCCTGATAGAATCACTGACCAAGTTTCTCAACTGTTTGAAAATTCTTGATGAGGAAAGTTTGCCTGCAAACAAGATTATTCAAACAAACATGGTAATTTTAATGCAGAGCTCATGCAATTTTTGAAATCAAAAATCATTTTTGGAATGATATTATTGATGTAAAGCAAATGAACCACTTGTCAAAACACGGCGGTTTAGACATGCAAAAATGAAAGATAAAGCAAAGGTATGACATCAAAGCAAATGATTGGCAACAAACATAGGAGTCAATTTACACAACCTTTCCGTAGTATGCTTTCAAAAGAAACCTGGCTTCAATTAGGTCTTTTGAAGGTTGTAACGTGGTATGTTTCACGGTTTTTGAAACAAAGGATATAGGCTCAAAGTTTATTTGTACCCAACCCATTCATCATGATGATCTCCAGTGCTATGCTCAGTTAATTCAAACTATGCATTCAAGTTCCAAGTGATTTTGGAATTGCAACACAGTTATGATGATGGCTCAAGGGATTTTTTGAGATTGCAGTCACTCTTTCTTACAACATTTTGTTGTTTTTTGATGAGGACCTCAGTCAACTCGTTTTGTCTTTGAGGATTTTGGCAACCTCTTGATTTTTCTTTTGTTATCCCTAACTTTTGCCTGAACTGTGTCATTTGACTTTACAGTCAGCGGGATGCCCCAATTTTTGCCTAAGTCTCCTTCATAGGTTTTGACTTAGCGGGCTTTTTTTTTCATTTTTTCATTTTTTTTTGAAAGATAGTGACTGCCTGGCTTAATGATTACGGTGAACCATCATTGGCTTTTGATTTGAAAGACATCTTCGACACTTCTTTGATGTGTACGAAGGAAAACTTGTGATTGCAACCTTTATTGAAAGTGTTTTGCATGCACAGTCAAATTAACTGAGAACTACCCATCCCCAGGTTAAGATGCGGGTTTTTTCGTACAGAAAGAAACTCCAACTTCTAGGCTCAAAGGGGTTGACAAGGGATTAACTTCCTTATTTCTCCAGTGTTTAGGAGTTGAAACAATGCCTATACATCCTCAGCCAAGTTTCAATTGAAAGCATATAGTTTAGCAATTTTAGGTATTTCGTTTTCATCATCCTCCCTCCAATATTTGCATAAACAAAAGCTTGATAAAGAAATTGAACAGGAGATATATTTTTTGTGAAAAAGAAAGCATAAAAATGCACACAGTGGATATAAATGAAATTGAATCAAACATTGCATTGCTCATTTCATTGAAATTACCATGAAAGTACAAATAAAATTTGAAAGCAAACAGTCAATACAATCAAAGAAAAATGTAAACAGAAAGAAACAAGGCCTAGTGACTAATCAGCAACAAGGATGAGCTGTCCTGTCTGAAGCACTGGCTTTAGGAGATGATCCGTCTGAACTAACTTAAACTTCACTTGGCATGTTCTGGCAAAGGGTTGTTGACAACATTGGGATTATTATCAATAAAGTCCAGAATCTTTAAGTTCACCAACTCTTGTACTCTAGCTTTTAGTGCAAAACAACCTTCTAAGTTATGACCTGCCCCACCTTGATGGAACTCACAGTGAAGATCAGCCATGTAGCCGGCTGGGAGAGGATTTGGAGGAGGAGGTAGAGTCCTTGTTGTAATCAAACCTTTCTTTACAAGACATGGATACAGCTCAGTGTAGGACATCGGGATAGGATCAAAGTTAACCCTATTGCGAGTCTGATTCTGTCTAACAGTCTGACAAGGAGCTTGAGCTGGTTGAGCATTAACAACTGGAGCAACTGTAGCTACATATTGTTGTCTCTGACAAGGTTTCCTCTCAACTGAAACAGCATGGGTATCACCATCCTTTTTCTTTTGAAAATTCCCAGCATACTTTTTAGCACCACTGAAGGCTTCAGCATTAGCAATCCTTCCTTTCTTGATACCTTCTTCTAGTCTCTCTCCAATAGTGACTAGGTTAGCAAATCCGGATGATACACTGCCTATCATCTTTTCCCAATAGAGTGGCTGAAGAGTGTCCATGAACAATCCAGTCAATTCTTTTTCTGCTAAGGGTGGCTCCACTTGAGCAGCTAGCTCTCTCCATCGCTGAGCGTACTCTTTGAAGGATTCTTTTTCTTTCTGAGACATATTCTGCAATTGACGGCGGTCAGGTGCCATGTCCAGATTGTACTTATTCTGCTTTAAGAAAGCATCAGACAAATCCATCCAACTTTGGATACTGTTCTTGTCAAGTCCCATATACCATTTCATTGAAGCGTCACTCAAGCTGTCTTGGAAACAGTGAATGAGTAGTTTGTCATCTTTTGCATGAGCGGCCATTTTGCGGCAGTACATCACCAAGTGGGTTCTGGGACAGGTGTGCCCCTGGTATTTCTCAAAATTAGGAGTTTTGAATTTTGGAGGAATAACCAAGTCGGAAACCAGACACATGTCCATTGCAGCAGCATTAAAGACATCATTTCCTTCCACAGCTCTTATCCTTTTGTCTAGAGTTTTCCATTGCTCTCTGACTTCTTCAATGTATCCAGGTTCTTCCTGACTTTCAGATTGTGGACCAGCAACATGGTACACGAAAGGATTCTCAGGAATAGCTTGAGCAATAGAATGCACAACAGGCTGAGGTTCAGTGAACAATGGAGCTGAAGATATTGGCGAGACGAACACAGGAGTAGTTGCAAAGGGTGGCGAGTAATTCGGAGGTAACCCAAATTATGGCCAAGTAGAAGCTGGTTGTTGAGTCAGTGGAGGGTCAACAGCAGCAGGTGAAGTTTCAACAATCACAGTCCTCTGAGGTGGTTCACCTCTAGCAATCAGAACTTGCAGCATTTCTGTGAGCTTGGTCATACCGGCCTTCAGCTCATCAATTTCCATTCTGACTTTGGCGTTGTGTTGTTCTTGATTTTCCATTCTCAAACTGACAGCAGCTCTAGTTCCGTAGTTATGTTGAGGAAACAGCTTAACGACGAACAGATAACTGGAGAAGGAGACAGCTGAAATGAGTTTCTGAGATAACCTGGAGGAAATGCATATGTATGCTCATGAATGCAAGAGTGCATGGATACAGTAACCACAAACAAGATCACTCAAAGCACACAAGTTCAAAGGTTCGAGTCACGAGCATGGAGTCGAGGTCAAGAACCAGTCCACAAAAGGTATGTGCTAAGGTTTGTCTTCATTGTACCTGTAGAAAACAGTGGTTCTAACAGAGTGCCCAGGGTCCACAATTCACTATCAGACACACCAGCACACCGATTTGCTCGGAGGTTGGTAGTTATCCTCAAGAGAATCTAACCTGAGTGTGGCCTCGCGTGACAGCTAAGTCAGATTTGCATCTTCATAGCTTCCGCGCCACTATCCTAAAATGGCTAAGATGGGTTAAGGGTTACTACGGTCCTCAATGTTATAGGCTTCTATGGAAAAAGTAATGCCTTCTCGATTGCTCGATCGGCATCAGTAATTCCAAAGAAGCAACCACCAAGTGGATGGATTCTCAAGTTCTTCTTTTTCAGGATTCGACTCCCTCAAAGTTCCCTTGACTATATTATCCTCCTATCTTAAAGTACACTCTGGTCCGGGTATAGGACCTATCTCACACAGAGGAACTCCAAAATAGAACAATCCTGTAACAAGCAAAATCAGACAAAAGGTAGTAAATAAATCGAAGTAGGCTAAACCCCTCAAGGAACCAGAGATTCCCCAGCAGAGTCGCCACTTTTCTGTAGTGGCAAAATCGTGAGTATAAGCTATTGATTAACTTAACTTGAAAAGCAAGAGTCGCCACCGCACTTTTATTTTATCCAAAAAGGAAAGGAAAAAGAGCGAACAAAACCTACCCAAGCTCTACAACGAGAACAAGTGAAGAGAGTCCGGGTTCGGGGGGTTGGTTATGCAATGGGAAGGTGTTTGCACCCAAAACGTCTATAGTACTCTATAGGAGCCCTTTGAAATATCTACCGCTTTTGGTCTGAAAAAGTTTGCTTGAAAAGAGATTGAGGAGATGAGAAGAGAAATTGTTTTTTTTAAGATTTTTGTGTTTGGAGAGACTTGTCGTCTCATGCCTACGTACCCACGATGTGCAATGTAGGATCAAAACCCCGTAGTTCGTGGTACAAAGAGTGAAAATTGTTTGTTTTGGTTGTTTTTAAATGTAAAGACAAGTCGTCATTTCTAAGCGAATAATTCCGCTTAAAGAAATGAATCATGTCTAAACTTATGAAAAGGTTAAAGTAAAAAGTGCACGAGGGCACAAAAGAGAGTAAGTGAGTTTGATGTTTTTTAAGTATTTTGAAAAAGGTGTCAATATGCTTATGTAGTTTAGCATTTTATTAAGAAATGAAAAGAAAAGAAAGTAAAGTCACTTGACAAAGTAAAGGTTTGTTTAAGAAAGTGGTGAAAGTTTGAAATCAAGAAGGTTTTGAAAAAGAGAGAGAGTTTTGAAAATTAAAGAATGGGGAGGAGAAGAAGAGACTATCCTAAAGCATAAAAGAAAAGCTAAGGAAGAGAATAGCCTAACCACACAAGTATGCTTCCAAGTCTTCGAACCATAATTCCAAAGCAAAGGAAGGAATGTCCTAAGTTCTAAGTCCAAGGTTCCAAGAATTGCATTGGATGTCCAAGGTCCAAGTTCAAAACTCCAAGTCCATTTGCAAATGATAGTAACCATAGTCCAAGATTAGAATTACAAGTTTTTTAGAGGTTTTGGCCTTTATTAGTGTTTTAGGTCCAAGTGGACAAAAATAAAAAGGCATAAGCATAAACATGTGTCCAACGGACAAAGGAAAAATTGAGGAAACATAAACATATGTCCAACGGACAAAGGAAAAATTGCGGAAGCATAAACATATGTCCAACAGTCAAAAGAAAAATTGCGGAAACATAAACATGAAATGAAATGATAAAATGAAGCATAAAAGTAAAAGAGATAGGGTGCGAGAAGTAATTGTAAAGAAATTAGTACAAGAGTAAATGTTAGTAAGTTAGTAATTAGTTGTTAGAGTTAGTGATCAATTATAATTGAATACTTGCACTTAGGTCAAGATTAATAAGAACTCATTAGAGGATTGATAAGACCAAAGCCTCCTAACAACAAGTTCCATAAGTTTTGAACCAAAAGACAAATAATCAACTATTTTTGATAGTTTTCCGAGGCGGGACAAATTTTGGTCTATGTTAAGCGCACGCCGAGTAATTTGTTCGAGCAATTACCCTACGAATGAGGCCGGCCATGAGATGTATGTGTTAATGCATGCGAGATGGACGATATATGGATCGTTATCCTAAAGCGATGCCACACGAAAAGAAAAGGTGTTAATGATCTCGTCTCGATCGAAATTCAACAAAGGAATTCCAAGATCACTTCGACTTTCATCGATCAAAAAGAAAAAGAAATAAGATGAAAAGAAGTGGATCTAACATTTATGATCCACACAACCAACAATAAAGTCAAAGATCAAAAGGAAATGGAAATGAAAAGAAGAAAGAAATTAAAATATTTTTTCAAGTGATTTTTTCCAAGAAATTTTCCAAACAAATTTTTAAATCCAAATCTCAAATGAGAAATGTTAAAAAAGAAAATATGTAAAAAAGTTTTGAAAAAGAAATTAATAGGAAAAAAAAAAAGAAAGCGAGGGTGAAAGAGAACACGGTGGTGTGTAGAATAAGCATACGGGCTATAGGCCCAAACGATTTGAAAAAAAGAAAATAAACAAAATATTAAAGAGGAAAGAAAAGAAATCCGAAAAAACAATGTTCATTTATCTTCTTCTTCTCCTTTGTAACGCGTCTGGTACTATTCATATCTTCCATGGCCGAAATCAAAGCTCCAATGAATCAGAGCGACGGGAAACAAGTCATACACGAAATGAATCAAAATCAAGTGCTCTTCTGAAATATGTATTTGATTTCAAAGATTATGCCAACACGATCTCAAATTCAAGTCGCGAAAGTTCGTCGAAGTTCAACAAATACCTTCAAATCACAAGTAAGAATCCGCTTAAAACTCTCTCTTCTCCTTTTCCGCGGATTTTTGGAGTTGTTGTGAAATGTTGATGAAGAACGGTTGATGAATTTACGGTGTGTTGATGATGTTGAAGGTGTGCGCGTTGTTATTGAAATTGCGAAAGAATTGCGGATCTATGTGTTGAATCTTGGTTGCGTGAATTTTATTGTTGTTGCTGCAAGTGATGTGAATTTGAGGAGAGTTTTGAAATTGAAGGATTAACGGAGATTGAATTGGAATGGAGAGTTTATGGAAGATTCTTGAAGGTTTATGAATTTGGATTGAATAACAAGAGATGGAAGAAGATTTATTGAAGAAGGTGAAATTGAAAAGTTAATTGAAGCTTGGTTCTGGAATTGATTTTTGCAGAGTGTTTTTGGCTTTCAAGCTTGAAATAATTGAAGGAGGAAGCTTCTTATTTATAGAGGGATATGAGGTGAGTTGTAAATTGATTTGCCGTTTTGCTTTGATCTTCTTGCGTTTTGTGACGCGGTTTGGAACTGATGTGTTTTGAATTTATTCTGCAGCTTGTTGTTGGCTGCGGCTTGGAGTGTAGAGTGTAATGCGTTTGGCTTCTATTTTCCATTCGCTGCGTGATGACGGCTTGGAACAGTTGGGCTGGTGTATTGTTTTCACGGCTGGGATTGTTGAAATTTGTAGTTGGCTTGTGGTTTGGCACGGCTTGGCTGGAAGTGTAATTTAATTCACGTTGATGGTGTGTTGGAGATCAACCTGTAACTCATTTTCACGGCTTGAAAGTACCTTTTTTCTTGGTTGTAGTAGCAAGTCACGTGAGGCTCTGTGTGTTGGAATGAATTGGTGTGGTATGTGCATCAGTGGCTGAAAGTTGTGGCTGAGATGATGGCTGAAGTTTTAAACCATTTAGCTTGAATTTGTGTGTGGTATATTGGTTGAAAAAATAGTCGTGTAGCCTGTGAATTGTGATAGTGGGCCGTGGTAAATGATGAGGGCCTTGGCTCTATTTTTTTTTTTTTAGGATTTGTTTGTATCATAAAAAAGAGAAATGGGCTCATGATGTAGTGAACTTTTTATTTGGTAAGGGACATTGGTTTTTTTATTTGTAATATGGATAATGATTTAGAAACACAAATAGTCATGGACAAATTGAAAAATAGATTTGGCAAAATAAGTGGTTATGAAAAAAATGGATTTGGAAATGTGGATAGAAAAAGATTTAAGAAAAATGGATACTTGAAAGAATTGAATGTTAAAATGGATATTAAATGGATAAATGGAAAATAATGGGTATTAGTCATGGATATTGGAAATGTGATGGAATTAGTTTCTAAAATGGATAATTGGAATTAGATTTATGAAAATGGATAATAAATGGTTTAGAAACAAAATGGTTAATAGAAATGGTTTAAGGAATGGATAGTTGAATTTGGATATTTGAAATGTAAAATGATAAATGTGGATATTTAGTTTAGGAAATGGATTAGGGAAAAATGGTTTTGGTAGTAAAATTAAAGGATATGGATAAATTGGTTAAAAATGTGGATAATGGATAGAAAATGGATAACCAAGCTTTATTTTTTTTTTAGCCCAAAACCAAACTTGAATTTTTCACAAGCCTCTGATAAACATATGCCACACAACAAGCCACAACTGAAACAACGGCCATCTGAATCTGTCTGGACCCAAAACTCATATGCACCACTGCCTGATAAACTGAAGAATCTCAGCACAAGACATCTTACTTTTGAACAAACACCTGTGACTTGAAATCACTTCATTGTCTTTGACAAACCTGCACAAAACACAGAGAAAAACAAGCAGACGACAGCATTTTTTTTTGCATTTTTGGTTAGAGGTTAGATAAACAGAAGCAAATAAGCAACAGAGAATCACCTAGGTGCTCAGGAGGAACACAACCTGTGATCTTGTTTGTGGTAATGAAATGCAAATGAAACGAGTGAAATCTTAGGGGTAAAAATTAGGGTCTTACAGGGAAGATAGAACTTTGAGATGCGTTGGCGGTACATGAATTTTGTCGGAGTATATCTGACACTTGTGACACCTCCTCATGTACTTGTAGCAGTCGGATTCCATTGTCAACCAATAGTGCCCTGTTCTGAGAAATTTTCTCGCCATTGCGTGTCCGTTGGCATGAGTGCCAAAGGATCCTTCATGAATTTCTTTCATAAGCATGTCTGCTTCTGGTCTGTCTATGCATAGGAGCAAGACCATGTCAAAATTTCTCTTATAGAGAGTGTCACCACTCAGGAAGAAGTTTCCAGCCAGTCTTCTGAGGGTCTTTCTATCTTTCCTGGATGCCCCAGGTTGGTACTGTTGTTTCTGAAGGAAGCATTTGATATCGTGATACCAAGGTTTGTCGTCTATGACTGCTTCAATCGTGAATTTGTAAGCAGGCCTTTCAAGGCGCGTTATGTCGATCTTAGGTATGTCATTCCATTGACCTACACTAATCATGGAAGATATGGTGGCTAATGCATCAGCCATGTGATTCTCCTCACGAGGGATGTGATGAAACTCGACTCTGTCGAAGAAAGGTAACAACCTTCTTGCATAGTCTTTGTAAGGAATCAATCCTGATTGTTATGTGTTCCAATCTCCTTTTATCTGATTGATAACCAAGGCTGAGTCGCCATATACGTCCAAGTTTTTAATCCTTAAATCAATTGCTTCCTCGAGACCCATAATACAAGCTTCGTATTCGGCCTCGTTGTTCGCACATTTGAACGTAAGTCTGGCGGTGAAAGGAATGTGGGTACCTTGAGGGGTAACAATGATTGCCCCAATTCCGTTTCCGTAATGATTGACTGCTCCGTCAAAGATAAGTCCCCATTGGGAACCTGGTTCTGGCCCTTCACTGGGTAGCGGTTCATCGCAGTCTTTCATCTTTAGATACATGACATCTTCGTCTGGGAAGTCAAACCCGATTGATTCTTGATCATCAATCGGTTGATGAGCCAAATGATCGGCTAAAATACTTCCTTTAACGGCTTTTTGAGCGTGGTACTCTATGTCATATTCTGATAACAGCATTAGCCAACGGGCAATCCTTCCCGTAAGAGCCGGTTTTTCGAAAACATATTTGATTGGATCCATTTCGGAGACCAACCAAGTAGTATGACGAATCATGTATTGACGTAGACGTTTGGCTGCCCAAGCCAAAGCACAACAAGTTTTCTCAAGCATCGTGTACCGAGTTTCGCAGTCGGTAAATTTCTTGCTTAGATAGTAGATGGCAGACTCTTTCCGTTTGGTTTCGTCTTGTTGGCCAAGTACACATCCCATTGAGTCCTCTAGAACTGTGAGGTAAATGATCAGTGGTCTTCCTTCCACCAGAGGTGATAGAATCGGAGGATTCAACAGATATTCCTTAATAGTGTCGAAGGCGGTTTGGCAATCTTCTGACCAAACGCGATCCTGGTTCTTTTTAAGTAACTTGAAGATCGGCGCACAGGTCACGGTCATGAGGAATATGAATCTGGAGATGTAGTTCAAACGTCTCAGGAATCCTCTGACTTGTTTTTCAGTTTTCGGAGAAGGCATTTCTTGAATGGCCTTGGCCTTGTCAGGATCAACCTCAATTCCTTTCTAGCTGACGATGAACCCTAGTAATTTCACTGAACGGACACCGAAGGTGCACTTGTTAGGATTCAAGCGGAGCTTGAATTTTCTTAAATGTTCAAACAATTTTGACAGATGTTCAACGTGCTCACTCTCTGTTTTTTATTTTGCAATCATATCATCGACATACACCTCGATTTCCTTCTGTATCATGTCACGAAACAGAGTAGTCATGGCCCTTTGATAGGTTGCCCCGGCGTTCTTCAAACCGAACGGCATTACCTTGTAACAAAAGGTGCCCCATGGGGTAATGAACGAAGTTTTCTCCATGTCTTTCGGCGCCATTTTGATCTGATTATAGCCCGAGAACCCATCCATGAAGGAGAAAACTTTGAACTTTGTAGTACTGTCAACCAGCATGTCAATGTGCGGTAATGGAAAGTCGTCCTTTGGACTTGCCTTGTTTAGATCCCTATAATCGACACACATTCTGACCTTTCCGTCCTTTTTGGGAACGGGTACGATGTTGGCTAACCATTGAGGATATTCAGATGTAGCGAGGAAACCCGCGTCAATCTGTTTCTGTACCTCCTCTTTGATTTTGATGGCCATGTCCGAGTGAGTGCGTCTCAACCTTTGCTTTACTGGCGGACATTCCAATCTTAATGGTAAATGATGTTCCACGATGCTGGTATCCAACCCTGGCATATCCTGATAGGACCAAGCGAATACATCGGGGAATTCTTTGAGAAGCTTTATCAAACTCTCTTTGGAAGTTGGACTGAGAAGTGCCCTAATCCTGATTTCTTTTCTTTCTTTTTCTGAACCCAAGTTTATCGTTTCCAACGGTTCTTTGTGAGGTTCAATGGACCTTTCCTCTTGTCTGAGTAATCGGGAGATCTCTTCTGTAATTTGGTCGTCATTTTCATCTTCAGCCTCGAATACCGGCAACTCAAAGTTGGGAGAAGGCATCTGCATGATGTGATGATTAGTGTTTAGAAGAGATAAAGAAAAATGCAAGTGTGTGCAGTGTTTTATTTTACTGCTTGTTTTTATTTTTGAATTGTTTTTTAGGATTACCATTTTCTGAGAAAAGCAAAAAGAGAAAACAGCAATTAATGCGGAAATTACAGAACGACGTTATTTTATTAATGAACAAGTCGATCCTTGAAACTACAGCCCTATAAAACAAAACTCTGTCGCTTTGGGCGAAGCGAAGAGGGAAATTTACAGAAAGCGAGCCCTATCAAAACATTCGTTTCACCTGGGCAGGGTGAAAGGTTAAAAGATGGCAATTACTTTGAATGATGAACGACCTTCAGAACCTCGATGGCAACCCATTGGCGGCGAACTCCTCGGTCAATCACAAAGTCTGGCACTTTCCTTGATTTGTCTTCAGAAATGACGCTGATTTCAGGTGGAGCAGGATCATTGGAATCCGTCTCCCAAGCAGAGTTGTCGTAGGAGGATTCCTCTGTTGCATTTTGCATAGCATTTGTGCTCTCAGTTGTATCTCCTCATCCAGTTGGCTGGATATCTTCGAGCCTGATACGAGAGCTTTCGGGAGCGGTGTACTTGACCATATAGTTGTACCTTCCACTCGGTTGTCCCAGAGTGTCCCAAACTTCTTTGGAACTGGAGGAGTCATCCCTCTCGATGACGTTAACCTCGGGAAAAGCATAGTTGATGAATTCGAGTCCTGCAAACGTTGCGAATTCATCTTCATGTTGAGTAACTTCAGGATGACCTGAGTGTTGATCCCATGACATGGTGGGGACACAGGTATTCTGTTCAATGACGGTCAGCTGATTTTCATTGTTCAACTGACTCTCTTGTCCCAAGTTTCCCGGGTAAGGCTGCCACATTGGCAGACCATCCATTGGGCCATAGTAGTTGTGGTCTTTCATCATTGTGTCCTCCTCTAATGAATTTGGCGGAGCACGACATCCTTCCGGATCACAATCTCCATATATCATTTTGACATTTAACTTTGGTATAAATCTCGGACTCTCTGTAGGAAAGCAAAAAGGAGTTTGCATTTCGTCCTGAGACATATAACCGTCTTCGTTAAGGTAGGACTTCCATTCTTCATTTGTGTCAGAGGGATCTTCCTCATTGATAGCATGTACTGCTTAAGACAATGGGTGGAGAAAACCTCCACTGTGGAAGAAGTTTTGAAAGGGATGAATACTTTCATCGTTGACAGCTGTCTGGGTACAGGTTGTAGAAAAACCAAGACCCTTCTTTGTTTTATTATCAATAGGAATGACAAGCTGTCCCCATCCTTTTGTATTGGTACTCTCAACCGCATTGATAGCATCGTTGTATGAAGAAATGGAAGTTCCTTCTTTGAACTGATTGTTCTTGCTCACCGACATTGCTTGGAACTGCGTTCCAATAACCTCCCCGGGTTCTATACTAGTAGACGATGACAAGTTGCTTACAAGCAAGGCTTGTTCCCCACAAACCATGACAATTTGATCGTTCTTGATGAACTTTTGCTTTTGGTGGAGGGTTGAAGTAACCACTCCAGCCTAGTGTATCCAAGGTCTTCCTAATAAACAACTGTACATTGCCCGGATGTCCATGACCTGGAAAGTGACTTGGAAAGTATGAGGACCGATAGTTATGGGAAGATCAACTTCGCCGATAAACGCTTTTCTGGATCCATCGAATGCTTTGACGACAACCTCGCTGATTCTCATCGGAGGGCCTTTGAATGATAATTGCATCAAAGTGGACTTCGGCATAACATTCAGGGCTGACCCTGTGTCTACCAGTACGCTGGCTAAACCATCGTCTTGGCAATTGACTGTGATATTGAGTGCCATGTTATGACGACGACCCTCTTCAGGTAATTCCTCATCACTAAATCCCAAATTGTTGCAGGAAGTAATGTTAGAGACAATGCTATCGAACTGTCTGATTGTTACATCCTGTTCCACAAAGGCTTGCTCCAAGACTTTCTGTGGAGCCTCCCTATGCACTTCTGAACTGAGTAACAGTGATAACACAGAGATCTTTGAAGGAGTTTGTAATAGCCGATCAACAATGTTATATTCACTCCTTTGGATGAGCTTCAGCATCTCATCATCATTTTTCAAAAGGTCGGGATTACTGGATTGACCGACTGGTAGGTCAGGAGCTTCCGCCTGAAGTTCCTTTTCTTTGTTAAGTTCCCCAACCCCTCGGTTGAAGATTCTACCACTCCGTGTTACACGACTGATGTCTACAATATTCACAACGGAGGGTAATGGAATTTCCTTTCCATTTTCAATTGTTGTTGCACCATATTTGTAAGGGGTAGCCTTAATTGATTCATACGGTAATGGTCCCAGCAGATAAATGACTACAGGAGCCTTTTGATTTTTTCGAGCATTTTAAGTAATCTCGATCCGTTCCCAATTGGGAACTTTAGATTCGTCAAGTAGAGGGATAATGGCAAAAACATCTCTGGTCCTGTGATGACCAGAGATTGTGACAAAATCCTCAACTTGATCGGCAACATAGTTCGGTGTCCAGTTGATGGGTCCAGAACCCGGATATGGACGAATTTCTCCACGATCCACTTGACCCTGAAGAGCTGCTCTCACAAGGTAACACCCTTGGTTACTTTCCGAACAGACGCTACAACGGTCATAATTGTGTGGTGGCACCTGGCCACGCCCACTTTGAATACAATGTAACCTCACTAGGTTAGCTTCCACTGATCGGACATCCTGACTCTGACGCCGAGTAGGATTCCAGTTATTGATACTAATTTGCTGAGTATCTTCATCCATATAAATTGGCATCCACCAGTGATTTAACAAGTGCTGAAGTGCCTCCTGGACAAGGGTACAACCTCGATCGTTTTCGCAACCCGCTTTATAGCTGTGATAATTATGTGACACCAGGAATCTAAGTCGGACCTGCTCAGCATGTAACTCTAACAAGTTGGTATTCATCACGCGAATATCAAAGATCTGAACCATGTTGATCTGATAAGGGTTCCTATCATGGTAGTCTTGGATCCATCCAAGATCCATCTGACGCTGGAGGGCCTCTTGTATGAAAGAGCATCCCTGTTTATTTACCGAGCAAGTCAGACAGGAACTGTAATCATGTCGTGGCAGATTATGATACCGGCTTTGCCTTGAGTGCATTGCCACCAGATTGACATTCATTGCACGGATATCGTGGTTCTGAATGACGTTAGAATTCGTGTAAACCATGTTAACTCCATGAACTCGGTGCTCTTGGATCCATCCGAGATCCATCTATTCCTGCAGGGCTGCTTGCACCACAGAACATCCTTGGCTGTTTTTAGAGCAGACATCACATTGATGATAATTATGAGGTGGCACATGGCCATATCCACTCTGTCTACAATGCATCTTGACCAGATTGGTTTTTAACAAGAGTACATCGTGAATTTGATAGACGTCGTTAGTCTCTCCTTCTATCAAATTGACTGCAGCCTTCTCGTGTTGAGGCAGCGGGTTCGTAAGAACATTAGGATTTGTATCCTTGAAGGATAAGACCCCGCTCCTAACAAGTTTTTGCACGTCGGACTTGAAATTGAGATAAGTCTCTATGTTATGCCCTGGGCCTCCTTGATGATAAGGGCATGTTTGATCCACCTTAAACCAGAAAGGTGGATTTTCCAGTACTGTAAGAGGGGACTTAGTCTCAATGTGCCCCTTGGCTAGCAGTAGTGGAAACAGCTCTGCGTACGATACGGGTATAGGATCAAATCCTGGTGGCCGTGTTGTACGGTTGTTGTTGTATTGGGGACGAGCCTGCTGAAGAGACTGTTGTGTCCTTTGCTGATCAGGTTGGCTCTGCGCAACGTGAGGTTGATACGTAGGAATAGGCGCAGTGTTGATAGCAGGAGTCACAGCTGCTACCGGCTAATAACGTCGACTTTGCTTTCTGAGAGAGATATTCCCAATATCTTGCTCTTTTTTCTTAGGGAGAGCACTACCGTATTTTTTAGTACCGCTCGTCAATCCAGTGTCTTTTACCAAACGTCCTTCTCGGACGGCTTCCTCAAGACGTACGCCCATGCCCACCATTTCGGTGAAATCACTAGGTGCACTAGCAACCATTCGGTCATAGTAAAATGAGCTTAAGGTCTTTAAGAAGATCTTTGTCATCTCTTTTTCCTCAAGAGGCAGACAAATTTGAGCGGTAATTTCAAGCCACCTTTGAGCATACTCCTTAAAGGTTTCCTTGTCCTTTTGCGACATTGATCTGAGTTGATCTCTGTCGGGTGCCATGCTCAAATTGTATTTGTATTGTTGGACGAAGGCAGTACCAAGATCTTTGAATGTACTGATCGTAGTACGGTTTAAACCCATGTACCATTTTAAGGCAGCACCGGTTAAACTATCCTAAAAGTAGTGAATCAGTAGGTCCTGATTCTCCGTTTGAGCTGACATCCGCGGAGCGTACATCACCAAATGGCTCTGAGGGCAAGAGTTACCCTTGTACTTTTCAAAGTCGGGCACTTGGAACTTGTGCTGGACTTTCAATTTGGGGACCAAGCAGAGGTCTGCGGCGTCCTTTCCAAATAAATCCTGACCGCGAATGGCTTACATCTACTTCTGCATTTCCAGGAACTGTTCCTGGAATTCATCCATTCTATCGAACATAGTTTCCTTTTTACCAGCAGGTATTTGCAGAATCTGTCCTTCTGGGACAGTGTGCACCACAGGGGGTGGGACCGTGACTACGGCAGCGAATCTTGGCGTTTCCCGAAGTTTGTAACCTTCAGGAGTCTTCAGTATGCCCCTGGCATCTTCGCTTTCCCGAAGTTTGTAACCTTCAGGCCAAGCGGCTTCTGTTGTGATTCCCTGATCTTTAGTGATCGGCGGAACATATCCTTCCGGGATATAGTTAACAGACATGCCCCAAGGACGATCTTTCGACATTTGATTCCTAGGATCATACTTCTCCACTATGGGTGTTGAGGTGATCTCTGAGATCATAGTCCTTTGTAGCTGAGCTTCTTCCATGGCTTGCATGTCGTTACGAAGCTTTCTCATATCCTCTCTCAGAGCGTCGATCTCTTCTTTCAACTCTCTGTTTTCTTCCTCAAGATCATCCATCTTTTTCTGACGATTGGCCCGAGTATTGTACGAATGAGATGGTTTGACTCTAGAATCAAGACACAAATGTGAGATTCGTAGGGAAGAAGAATACGTGATGTGAGAATGATGAATGCAATGATTATATTAATTGTTCTTTTGGTTTAATCAAAATAAACTTCGACAATTAGATTGCAAATATCAAACAGTGGGGAAACCCCTTTTTATTGAATTCAAAGGATTACCGAAATGGAAATACAGTAGATTACAAGGTGCAGAAACAGAAACCTAAGCTAATGGGTCCCGAGTCCTCTCTGAAGAGAAATCGGGTGCTGATTCTAGTACTTTCCTCTTCTTTGACCGGGGCTCTTGGGTCATTGTCGGGTTGTCATTCCTTTGCCAAGTGAAAGGAGCGAGCAAATTCCTTTGGTCATCTTGATTCTCTACAGCATGTTGCCCCAAAATTTCAATCAGAGCATCTTTTTCTTTTAGTAATTGTTGTATTTTGATGCACTCTACGTCGAGGGTGCGGTACTTGTTCTTCCAAGACCTTCTCTCCTTTTGAACTTTGTTGAGAGTAACCTGAAGCTTTTCAGTTTCCGTCATGAAGTACATGACAGATTCCCTCGGCGGAAGAATTCCATAACAAGGATAAGGCATTTTTAGCTTGAGAGCTCTAGTTTGTACCCAATGGAGATAAGGCTCCATCGAGACACAGTCCAGTTTTCCTAGAGACTCTCGTCCTTTCTTATGAATGTGTTTCCAAGTGTGCAATACTTCCGTCTTTAGTGCTCTGTCGTTTTCTCATTCCTTGAAGAAAAGACCTTCCAGATGAACACCCCGTGGGACGTGTCTCATTGGGTATCCAAATTGACGACGAACGAGAACTGGATGGTAATTGATTCCTCCCTTATTTCCTATAAGGGGTACGTTGGGGAAGTTTACACAACGGTCAATGATCCTGATCCCATCATAAATCCTATTACACCAATCAATGTCAGAGTTGGTGAGAGACATGATTTTCTGCGACCAACGTAAGGCACTCTTGCAATCCCAAAAAGCAGCAGACTTGGGCAAGTGGGAGATAAACCATTTGTAAAGCAAAGGTACACAGCATGTGATCTCCCCTCCGCTGTACAAATTTCCCAAGTGTACAGAATGATACGCATCTGCGAGCAAAGTCGGCACAAGATTTCCAATGATAAAAACCTTAATGGAGTTAATATCGATGAAGTTATTGATGTTGGGAAACAAAAATAACCCGTAGGTGAGAAAGACAAAGATGCTTTCAAAAGCAGTGACGTTTCCTATACTGGCAAAATACAGGGCTTTCTTTGTCAAGAACTGGGCTGGCAAACCTTGTATGCCACCCTTGGTAGTTATGTGAGTCCTGACCTCAGACTCGTCCAAATGAATTGCTCTTGCAATGGTCTGATTCTTTGGAATTTCTTCCAGTCCAGAAAATGGAGCTCGATCTGTAATATGTAGATCAATCAGATGAGAATATTCCTCCAGCGTTGGTGCTAGCTGGTAATCCGGGAATGTAAACAGTGATAAACCGGATCGTAAAACTGAATGAGCGCATCCATGATTCCCTCAATCACATGGACTCTTAATAGTGGTAGCAAACCTCCGTGCTTGGCTCTGAAAGCCTCTTGGTTTGTGATCATCCTCGCCAAACCTCTTAAATCCTCTAGTTTTGAAATCCTGAAGGTATACCTATGAGTTCTCCTTCTACCGAAATCCATTAGCACAATCCTTTTCTCTAATATTTGCAATCACAGTCTTAGTTTAATTTGAAAAACAGAGAGACTAGAAGAGAATTTTTTTTTTGATGTTTTTTAACGTTTTTTTAAATGAATGCATGAATGCAGCACACAAAAACATAGAAAAAACATGGGGTCAAAGGGTCGTTGTCATGAAGTCAAGGCTCTACCCATCCCCAAAGGTTTATACTAAGGTGATTTTTGTACCTGTACTCATTATCATCAGCTCCTCCCAGGAAAGCAAAACAACAAGCGGATCTCCAGCGAGTTGTAGAGCAATCTTAGAGTAAGTGCCATTCACCGAGAATAGATCACCAGCCTCAAATGAAGGTAGTATCGCGTAACAACTATTCCCGATAGTTTTTGCACTACAAAAGGGTTTGGCTCCTCAGCTTCTCAGACATCACAATCGGCCCATTGTCTAGGTGAGAGAATGTGTTGCATTGGTCAGCCTCCACTGAGGTTGATGGTCGACCTCGTCGCCATCACTTATCTTAAGTGTATACTCAATCTTTCCACATGTGGCATCACACGCATTCCCATTAGCAGAAAAATAAACATGTATAGCAATTAGGAAAAGCAGTATATATATTTGTCCTAAACATCCTAGACCTTTAAAGCTATGAATCCTAAGTTCCTGACAGAAAATGGGTTCCCCGGCGGAAGCCCCCATCTGTGGTTTCCACACAAGTGAAGAGAAAAAATAAATCAGGCCCCATGGTAGGCGCCATTTTTTCTGTGGTGGCCACCGCCATGAGAATGACTGGTCAAAGGATTAAAGTTGTAAGAAAGAACGAGAAGGCCCGACGGTGGGCGCCATTTTTTCTATAGCGAGCGATTTTGGACGCGGTTCTTAAGCGCGGTCGCTCTCTGCGGTTGAGTTTACTACAGGTCGATTCATTTTTTATCCTATTAAAGCTAAATAAGGAAGGGAAATAGATGTCTCCAATTAACCCTGCCTGCATACTGAGTTTAAACAGCGGTCTATTAGGTTACGGATGCGATCAATGTGGGGGGCCTTTGTATTGGTTATTTGTATTTTCGCCAATACTGATTTCTCTCTGGGATTTTGTTAGGATACTACTTCAGGTTATGATATATGGGATTTTGGGTTTTTTGTTGATTGCGCTCGCTAAGATTTTTTCTTTCAATCTTATGCCTACGTATTCCCGTTTACTGAAATAGGGAAATCAGAGCGTTCGTAGTTCCTCCTATTCTATGGAAGGAAATGGGTGTTTTTGGTGTCTTGTTCAAAGCCCAAGACGTGAAGCGAAAGGTGGTTTGTATCTTGATCAAAGCCCAAGATGTGAAGCTGAAAGGTGTTGTCTTTAGAGAGAATTTGTCATCTCTAAAGGGGGGTCTGTTTGTCACGCTGTTGGGTGACTGACTGTATAGGTGGATTACTTTAACCGGGATATGCGGATCCTAGCAATGCCATAATTTCCTTTATAGGGGGTTTTAACCTGAAGGAGAAGACTTTAACTCAGTGTAGAGCAATGCTATCTTTCCTTAGGAATTTCTCATGCTAAAATAGGGACAGTGGCATGGATGTAGATGATCCAGAGGCTTGCCACTTACATCGATTAGATGAAGGTGAAAGAGTTGTTGATGTTTGTGTACTGTGAACGAGGCACAACTTTGATGCTAAAAGGTTGATTGGATCAACCAGTGGTTTTCTTATACAAAGCCTAAGAGGAGGCTAATATGTGTCTCGTACAAAGCCCAAGAGAGAGGCTAAAAGGTTTTGACTCAGCGATGGAGTCTTTTGGTATCTCGTACAAAGCCCAAGATGAAGGCTAAAATTTGTTTGGCTCAATAAGAACCTTTTTATATCCCGTATAAAGCCCGAGATGGAGGCGAAAGGGGTGATTGACTCCACGAGGGAGTCTCTTATGTGTCTCGTGCAAAGCCCGAGAGAGAGGCTAAACGTTGTTTGACTCCGCTGGGGAGAATCATTGTATAAAGCCCAAGAGAGAGGCTATGGTGACTGTTTCAGTTGAGTGACAGGTCCAGTATACTGATTTTGAAAGAGAAAATCAGTTCTTATATGAGTAATGATGTACTCAAGGATTTGATTCAAGGATCCGGGTCATTCTTGTTCTTTAAGGAAGTGGGAAATCCGAAGGGTATTGAGACTGTCTGAGTCTACGAGTTTCCTTCCTATTTAACGAAGGGGGTCACTTGAGAATGTCTTTGAGACTCAAGGAGATTAGACTGTCCAAGTCTAGAGTTTCATCTTTTGTACTATGCTTTGAGAAAGAGTAGTAGATTCTTGAAAAGACTATTCTATGGAGATGATTAATTTATGTTCCTATACCTTTAGGAGGTCGTCGGGACAATTTGTCTGAAGCCCAAGAGGAGGCTGGAAACTTTTAAGAAGCCGACGGGTCCTTGTACGAAGCCCAAGGGGATGCTATCATTCCCGGAGGAAGAGATCATTATACAAAGCCTAAGAGGAGGCTGTGAAGACTTCTAAGAAGCCGGTGGGTCCTTGTACTAAGCCCAAGAGGATGCGAGGTTGCTTTTAGGAAGCCTGTGGGTCCTTGTACGATGCCCAAGAGGAGGCCGATGCTTTTACGAAGCCCGTGGGTCCCCAAACCCCGAGAAATTCAAGGCAAGTTATTCACAAGGAATAGATCAAGTCAGGAAAGTTTGAGAATTTGGAAGAAACTCAAAGATGCCATTCACGGAGAATACATTCATCCCTGGGAGTAGAGTTTCTTGATAATTCCTAATGAGGACAGCCGGAGAGAAGACTGTATCTGGTGATCCTATTGGGGATCTAGTTGTCTATTTCTACGAATAAATGAAACGGCGTCACCTAGTTCTAGACGTAGTTGCTGGGGAAACTCGAAATATCTATACTATTATTACACAGTTGATATGAGTTTATGAAAGAAGACTTACAGTGAAACAGCCCCACAATACAGTTATATGTATATGAAAGCGGTAAATGAAAGCAAAAACCACTTACTCGGTTGTAGAGCTTCCATGCTGTTTGGTTAGTTGTTCAACAAAGAAAGATTGAAAACAACAGTATATTTCAAAATCAAAGGAGAAAGTGCTTTGAAAAAGAAAGATTTGGGGCTTTCAGCTCAAGGAGAGGCCCAGGGTTTTTCAGTGATCGCACTATTTGAATTTGTACATAGGGACTAATTCAAGTGACTGAGGCCCAAAAATCATTTTCTGTACAAAGGGATGGGTCTTACACTCTCTCAAGAGGCCCAAAAATTTTAAAGAAAAAGAGTGGGGCTTATAACGCGAGGGTAGGCCCAGATGACTTTTCGTTAAAAAATGGCGATCGCGCCGAGGTTTCCTTTTAACGCAGAGGGACTTATACAATAAGTGAGGCCCAAAAGGTTTTGGTTAAAAGGGGATTGGGTCTTAAACTCTAATAGAGGCCCAAAGTTTTGAATGGGTCTTATAGCTCGAGGAGAGGTCCAAAAGGTTATTTTTTCAACTGGCGACGATCGCCCCGTTTGTTTTTGACGGTATCGGGACTTATACAATACACTGAGGCCCAAAATGATTTGGTCAAAAAAAAGATTGGGTCTTACACTCTATTAGAGGCCCAAAGTGTTTTGAAAATGATTTATGAGGGTTGAATTAATCCAAAACCCTAATTTGTTTTCAAAAATGTATTTAATTGAATAAAAATTCAATTAAAATGATCAAAATTGTTAAACATATGAAAAACAAATTGTGATCTTGGATTAATGCTTCAACAATTAATTATTGACCTACAAAATAATTAGAAAGCATTAAAAGTTGCAAAATCAAGGTGGAAAAAATATTTTAAATGTTAAAAACAATTAAAACATTAATTCTTTGCAAAAATATCAATTATACAAAATAAATAATATTTTTGGGATTTTTTGGGAAAATAAAATATTTTAACATTTTTGTGAATTATTAAAAAAAGAATCAACTCAAAATCATTAAAACTCAGAGAGAAATTAATTTTTGAATCAATTAAACAAAATCACAAAATTCAAATATTTGAATTTGAAAGAAATGGCGCCAAGAACAGCTGAAGAACACGTGCGAGTTTCAGCTTGGCCCAGATTTGCATTTTTTATCCAATCTCACTGAATACTTGATCATATCATGTAATCCACATACCAATCAACTCGTTTCAACCTCACGATCATGTCCATGGTATTTAATTTCATTTAAATTAAACATATAACAAGAAATCATGAAAAATCCTCAAGAACCCTAATTTCTGCATAAAGGCTAGGATTTTTGATACACGATTCAAACAATGCAATTAATTGAGGGAAACATTCCATGCATGATTATGAACATATGGCCAAATTATTGTGCAGCAAAAATTGCATGGATCATAGAGTTAGAAGAGCTCATGCTTACCACTTGCAGCTGGTGATCGTGATTTGTGTTGGAGGTGTTACAGCTAGGTTCCAATGATCTGGATAGCTTCCCTAGGTGCCATGGAGTGTGTATGGATGCTTGGAATGGATTGAAATGGTTTGGAGTTGAAGATGGCACCTAAACTGCAAAACTGTCAAGAACTTGAGCAATTGGCTGGTGATTTTGTGAAATCAGTGTTCTAGATATTATGTGAGTGTTTGGATCACTTCTATATGATGTATGTGAGGTGTGTGAGTGATTGGTTTGATTGGAAAATCTCTCAAACTCAAAACCCGATAGTGACTTGCCTTAGAAGGCAAAATTGGAGTGAAAGAAGAGATTTTGAGGAAAGAATTTGTTTGATGGCTTTGGTGTACTCAAACTGATCACAATTGAGCTCTATTTATAGTAGATCAAGTTTGTTTTGCATGGAATAGTGAATGGCAACTGCAGCAGAGGTTTGGCCAATGTTGTCCAATGGAAATCCAAGTCTCCTCTAGCCAGTGACTAGAGGTTATGGCACAGGGCTGTGGTTCCCTTGGTCTTGGATAAGTCTTGACTGAATTCAGTTGAGAATGGCTCAGTCCATGCCACCTTGATGCTTCCATTGAATGCTCCAATCCAAAATTGAAGTCTTGTCCCTATTTTGGCAATTCTAGGTTCAACATGCTATTTCTTGTTCCAAAGACATTGGAGGCTTGGCTCAGTGATTGTCCCCATTAGATTTAATCCTCAGAGGTGTCCAAGTGGATAGGAGCATTTGGATTTGGCTGATTTTTGCAAATCGAGCAAAAATGCAAAATCAGCCTTGCCTTGACAAATTTCAACAAGGCAACTTGCCAATGTCATATCTCATGACTCAAATTGAATTTGGTAATGTTCTTAGCCATTTTGGAAAGCCCTTACATGATACAACAACTGTTTGAGCATGTTTGGTTTTGATCTCTTTTGGATCCAAGTGAAAAATCCCCCTACATTTGGCAAAAAGTAGGGTAAAATCTGACATAGTGAAATTTTCAGTAAGTGTTGGAAAAAAGTGACTTTTCTTGATTTTGATCACTCCATAACTCAAAATCCATGAGGAATTTGGACATAGGTCAGTATGAAGCTTTTGTAGAGGGCAATGAGATCTACAAATCAAGCTTTGAATGGGGCACAATGGCCTTGTGGTTTAGGAGTTATGGTCCTCCAAAGTTGGCACATTAGTGTCACTTTTTCCATAACTTAGAAATTTTTCTAAGTTTTTATGGTTACCCCTTTTGCAAGTTATCCCACTTTCTTTGATTTTTCTTGATGAATGATGATTCAAATCATACATTAACATCATTTTAGGGTTAAAAATCCACTTTGGTGAAAAATCTCAAAAAGTCAAAGTTGACTTTTGTGCACCCTTGACTTTTTATCAGATGAATTCCAAACTGTGCAATCCTTTATGAAATCATGTCCTTGACCTAAATCAAACTTAATGGACATGTTCCATGGGTTTCATAGGGTATGTTGAATCATGTCTTAAGGTTTGGGAGCATGTCCAGGTCAAAAGTCAAAGTTACAGTTGACTTTCCTCGCGAAACCCTAATTGTGGTGCAGATGAAATTGAAACTTGTTGCTCAAACTTCTTGGATCAATCCATTGTTCTAAATGGATCAATATAGTATATTAGAGATCCTCAAACCCTCTCTTGAGGTCTTGGCTCATGATTTGCCCTAAAAGTCAACTTAGGGGTGAATTAGGTCAAGAAGCCCTAATTCCTGATTTTTGATGAATGCATCCCCTGAGGCAAAATTGACTTGATGATTGGGTTTATGATGTCCCTTGGAGCATCATAGGTTATGCCTTGAAGCATTGGCTCATGCCCAGAGGAGAATTTCCATCTGGAGGCCCTGGTCGACCAAACCCCTAATTTGGTGACACTGGCGATCTTGGGGCTTGATCCACTTAAAAGGAAGCAGCCTTGTGCTTAATCCTTGAAGTGGGAGTCCTCTTGATCCATTGTAGATGTTGGAGAGGTTTAGACAAGTTGAAGATCATGTCATTTCTTGATTGATCCTTTGTCTAAGAGCTCTGAGAGGGCTTGAAACCCTAATTTTAATTGTAGTGGATGCTCACCCATCTTTGGGGAGACTGATGAAATATAATGGTTCCTCCATATTGTGATGATGATTTTCACAATGATGGGAAATCTTAGTGGTCAAAATTTGGGGTATGACAGTGGTTACATAACTATTATTGTTGTTATTATGATATTCATGTTGAGTCGCATTGCATAGCATATCAAGTTGGAGCTGATGCTCGGTAAGTTGGCCTGGATTGGCAAATTTAAGTTGAAGGCTTATGCCTTGTTGACGTCAATATTAATTGACAAGTTTCTAAGTTGGGAGTTTTGCTCCAATGGTACCACATGCATGTGCATAGTTTAAGTCGCATTTCATGTTGCTTAATTGTTGTTGTGTTGTTGGTTGATGTTGATAATATGTTGTGAAGCGGTGATTTTTACATAATCTGAACTAATATATTATTTATCATATATCCGATTATATTGTTTGATATCTCACCCCTTCTGTGTATGGTGATGGTTTATACGCCATTCTGCAGGTAATCCGGAGTGAAGGCTGTCTACCTTCATTAGTTCGAGTCGGCGTCGTCGCTCTGATACGTAACACTCGGGGGGATGAATAATTGTTTCTTTATTGCTATTGTTAGTTCTGCAGCTATGCAGTATTTGTGTTGGCTAAATTTTGTTAAAACCTATATGATAGCTTTATGTCACTGAAGTTGTTCTAACATGTTGTTCTGCACTAACTAGTTATGTTAAGTATTTGTCATATTAGATTAGTTGCAGGTTGTGGAGATGTCAAGTGTGATGTCTTGACATGTTATGCTGCACTAAGCTGATTTGAGTGCATGGTTGTTTTAAGGTGTTGCTGGTTTGCTGTCATGTGATGGTTAATCAAGATGTTCTAACTTACTGCATTCAACATGTCGAATAAAGATGTCCCATCCTGGATCATAGGACATCGCGCCTGTGCTGAGCTGACAGTTAAATTCTGTTATGATTTAACAGATGCAGAATATTCTGGGAATATTATGTTACTCTTTGTGGAGCTGTTTTGTTTGGTCTGGAAGATTCAAGTCAGAATCAATAAGGATAATGACTCTCTAAATTATGGAGATAATTTAGGAAAGATTTGATTGGAGACCTATTTTGGTGCAGAAGTTATTGCAGATTTTTAACACCAGTTTTATTGTGATTTGAAGCCCAAATCCAGTTGGGTTGTAGGTTATAAATAGGAGTGTTTGTAACCTGATTTAACAATGATTCCAAGATGTAAAATTATTAGGGTTTCGTTCTTGTGAACCACTCTCTAGGAGAGTTGGTATGTGTGAACCACTCGGATTGTGAGATGGTCACTGTTCTCCTCGAAGCTTTTAAGCAAGAGTGAGTATTGTTCTTGGAGGAAGTTGTTAAGAAACTCTAAGTATTGTTCTTAGTCATGTGAGTCATGTCTAGGTATTAGCATATAAGTGTGTTTGCTATTTTTCTGTGATTGAAGAGCTATTGGAAATCAAGCTGTTGATGCAGTAGCTGAGGTGTTGACTGCTAGACATCATTACGATGATTGGAAGTGAGATGGAGTCTCTTACTTAGGGAGGACTTAGGTAGAAGGGTCATTGGGTAGTGATTAAGTGAGTAGATCATCAACGGGTGTGTTGATTGTAGGGTCTACGAATTGATACTGCTAATAGTGGACTTCCTTCCTGGCTTGGTATGCCCCCAGATGTAGGTTGTCGACCGAACTGGGTGAACAAATTCTGTGTGTTGTTCTTATTTCTTTTCAGTACCATGTTTATTAGATTATACCTTGCCATTTATGATCATGTCAGACCAGATGTCGAACGGCATGTTCTAGGACATCTGAATTCTGCACATGTACCAGAATTTCAATTGGTATCAGAGCAGGTCATTCTGTTTTGTATCTGGATGAGATCCGAGGGAAGATACTTTCTGGTTCATGGTCAAGGTAGAAGCTTTCTACTGAAAAGTTGTTTGGACTTGGAGAAGTTCATATAGTTGTGAGAATGGTCCCTAGAAGTGGAGGATGGACTGTTCGTGACAGGCAGTGGCCTGTGCTGAAGGCTTAGAGTTTTGGTTGAAAAGCTGCCGTGTTGTGGTTATGTGTGGTTTGATTTATTTTCAAACCTATGTTGACCTATTGCACATGGAGTGGCGTGGGTTATTATGTTTTGCCTGAAGGCTGTAGAGGAGTTTTCTGGTGTGTATTCCGCTGCATATATATTTCTGATGGAAAATTCCTGGTTGTTCATATTGCTGAGGGAGATTCTACAACATCTTTGAAAGAAGTGGCTAGTTCTTTTGTTGACGTGTCTTATAAGATGATCTGACATCTTATTAGGGCAAGCAGGATCTGTTTCCTTGGTTGTTCCGCTGCATGAGATGTCAACCGGTGTGATATCACATAGCATTCCAAAGTCGGGAGCAGAGGGGTGTCTTTGTGATGGTTGAGTTTTGTATGAGTGGTTTCATCATGTATGCTGAAGTCAGATTGAAGGGTTAGATGAATTATCAAACTCATGCTCTAGGGGTTTGATGATTTCTTGTTGATTAAGTTGTTGAAGACACTTGATATGGTGATCAAGTCCAATCAAGGCAACTGAGTCATGTTCTGGAGTCTTCTAGTTATTCTTCAGGTTAGGAGGTGCTTCCTAGGAAGCATAGGGTTGAAGCCCGTGGAGGTGATTTATGTTCACCTTTCACAAAAACAGCAAGGAAGGATGCATCTCTCTTGACCCTAAGAGTGAATCCAATCTGTTTGAAGATTTGTTGAGGTAAAGAAGACTTGTTCAGAGAAAGTCTTAGTTACTTGAGTCAAGAGTGGCAGCCTTGGTATCTCAACGTTGTCATTGAAAAAGATACTTGCAACAAGACTGAATACTTTATAAGTGTTCATGACATGATATGGTGGAGCTCAGCTACAGCAGTGAAGAAGGGTTATTGTATAAGGATTTAAGATCAATTGCTATTTGTGAAATCCACAAGTATTTAATTGATTATCCTTGAGATTCAAGAGTGGGGATGTTCTGTCAGATGTTCTGACATCTTTTCATCAGAGGTTTGAAGAATCATGGGAGGGGTTCTACATTCGCTCACAAGTTGCCTAGGTGTTGACTTGAGATTATTGCTTAGCATTTGTTCCTAGAAAGTATTGTGGATGACTTGTCTAGACGGTGGCGCTGTTGAAGATGAAGATGGAAGACTATGAAGACATCATAATCTTGATGGTTACAACTTGGATCAGTTTGTTTCTGATCTAAGTGGTTTGGAGCATGGTGTTTGCTCTGGTTGTGAAGGTCGAGGATAAGTGGCAGTTATCTCTGGCTTTCTACTGACGGCTCTACTAAGGGAAGTGGCATTCTTTGGTATAGCTATGGGGTAGTCGTGAACTACTTATTTTCTTAAGATTTAGATGTGGTACGTTTGAAGTCTTTGGAGTTTCTAAGCAGGATGAAGGTTGTCTACTCAAACTTGATTGTTGAATCAAGTCTATGAGAGCATGGAAATCTGTTTCTGCAAAGGGAGGAGGTTCTTCTAAGTGGCAGAAGGAGGAGCTGAATTCAACAGTTGGATGTCATAATGCTCTGACATCTAGCTTAACATCAGAAGTCTCAGTTAGTGATGTGGCACATCAGCTTATGATAGGGTGATCTACAGGAATGAACAATAGGATGTTTCAAAAAGAACGTTCTCATGGCAGTTTGTGGGAGCTGCAGGAAGGAGAAGATGTTACATGATCATGGCTTAGGGAGTCTAAGTGTGTTTGCTATTGAGCAATTGGAACATGTGACTTGAAGATCAAGTTTCCTTGGTGGATCAGGATATCTTTGTGAGAGTTCTGACAAACTTGAAAAAGATCAAAATGTGGCATTTGGTTGTTTTCATATGAGGATTCATGAATGAGGTGATCAAACTGTGGCATTTGGTTGATCTCAGAAGTGGTTTCGAAGAATCAAGATAATCAGAGTGTGGCAGCTAGTTATTATTGAGGATTGTCTTGGAACAAGTTACTCTTGGGCAGAAGGGTGATGAGTTGAAGACTCAAGGAGATTATTCTTCTTGAAGGTGGATGAGAGTTTATTTCTCTAGTTCTTTGGATTACTATAGTAAGTCCAGTTGGTGGAGCATATCAAGAATCATGGTGACGATGTCTTGGTGTGTGGTAGATGGTCTAACTTGGTGTTGGAACATTATCTGGGTTAGATTTCCTTGGTAAAGGAGGATTGTGGTCTGGTTCAGGAGCTTGGTGCCTACATTATGCCTAAGGAGCGTCTACATAGTCATACAGGAGAATGATGAAGTAGAAGGTTTGCCTTGGATGGAGAATGTAGAGAAGACTGAAGTAGATCAAGTATTGATTGTTTGAAAGTCTGAAGGTGAAGATACTCATCAACTGATCAGGAGTATTCTAAATTATCATACGGGAGAATGATAGGGAATGATTGCCTTTGAAGAGTTGGGTGAGAGAATACTGTTCCTGTGTTCTTGTGATCTTCTGTGATGTGATGTGTTTTTGTTCTGGTTGTTTATGGTCCCTTGGCTTAAGAGGGAGCTTGGAGATTCTGTTTTTATTTGGAATATGGTGTTTTTCTTAATGCAGATGGATTCTGTTCATGATGTCAAGACTGATGTCTTAACATCTGCTGATAGAACATTCTGTTCAGAATGTTATGGTTTTTGTCTCCAGAGAACACAAGCTTCTATCTGATTTATGTATTGTTGTGGTACATGGTTTGCTTGAGGGTCAAGCAGTAGGTGAATGCGTTCAGCAGGTGTGTTAAACAGAGGGTGCGCTCTTAAAGACATGAAGATGCATCTTGTGTTTTCCATTCATTTTGGGTGTTCTTCTTGCAATGGAGCATTGGTTATCAATGTCAGGGAGAGTACTGTATACTGTCAGATTGTACAAGCTTCTGAGTTGGATGTGTTCTGCTACTGACCTGCTTGCGGTTGGTTGATTGTCCTTAGATGCATAATTTCTTGGTTTAGTATATTATGACTAAAAAGGGGGAGAAGTAAGAAGTAGTAGTGTTCCTTGGTTGTTTCCTTGAGGGGGAGCTGGTTGTGTTATTCCAAGGTTGTAAGGATATTGCTCTGGTGTGCTATTGCTTTGTCAAATATGGCTAAAAAGGGGGAGAGAGTGTGATTGCATGATGTGCTGATATCTGATGTCCCATATGATGTTCTAACATTTATTTGTGATTGCTAGTGTGAGTGGTGAGCTAGTTGGTAAATGTTGTTGTGAAGTTGCTGCTGTGTGAGGTTGTGTATGTGTGCAGATGAAGATTGAGTGTTGATCTGCTTGTGTAGCCGTTGCAGTGCTGATAATTGTTTTATCTGCTACTGATGTGTGTGACTATCTTCTGCTGCTGATATATTTGATATGATTGATGGTTTTAGCCCAAATTTGCCAAAGGGGGAGTTTTTTAGTTCTGCAGCTATGCAGTATTTGTGTTGGCTAAATTTTGTTATAACCTATATGATAGCTTTATGTCACTGAAGTTGTTCTAACATGTTGTTCTGCACTAACTAGTTATGTTCAGTATTTGTCATCTTAGATTATTTGCAGGTTGTGGAGATGTTAAGTGTGATGTCTTGACATGTTATGCTGCACTAAGCTGATTTCAGTGCATGGTTGTTTTAGGGTGTTGCTGGTTTGCTGTCATGTGATGGTTAATCAAGATGTTTTAACTTACTGCATTCAACATGTCGAATAAAGATGTCCCATCCTGGATCATAGGACATCGCGCCTGTGCTGAGCTGACAGTCAAATTCTGTTATGATTTAACAGATGCAGAATATTCAGGGAATATTATGTTACTCTCTGTGGAGCTATTTTGTTTGGTCTGGAAGATTCAAGTCAGAATCAATAAGGATAATGACTCTCTAAATTATGGAGACAATTTAGGAAAGATTTGATTGAAGACCTATTTTGGTGCAGAAGTTATTGCAGATTTTTAACACCAGTTTTATTGTAATTTGAAGCCCAAATCCAGTTGGGATGTAGGTTATAAATAGGAGTGTTTGTAACCTGGTTTAACAACGATTCCAAGATGTAAAATTATTAGGGTTTCGTTCTTGTGAACCACTCTCTAGGAGAGTTGGTATGTGTGAACCACTCAGATTGGGAGATGGTCACTGTTCTCCTCGAAGCTTTTATGCAAGAGTGAGTATTGTTCTTGGAGGAAGCTGTTAAGGAACTCTAAGTATTGTTCTTAGTCATGTGAGTCATGTCTAGGTATTAGCATATAAGTGTGTCTACTATTTTTCTGTGATTGAAGAGCTGTTGGAAATCAAGTTGTTGATGCAGTAGCTGAGGTGTTGACTGCTAGACATCATTGCGATGATTGGAAGTGAGATGGAGTCTCTTAATTAGGGAGGACTTAGGTAGAAGGGTCATTGGGTAGCGATTAAGTGAGTAGATCATCAACGGGTGTGTTGATTGTAGGGTCTACGAATTGATACTGCTAATAGTGGACTTCCTTCCTGGCTTGGTATGCCCACAGATGTAGGTTGTTGATCGAACTGGGTGAACAAATTCTGTGTGTTGTTCTTATTTCTTTTCAGTACCATGTTTATTAGATTATACCTTGCCATTTATGATCATGTCAGACCAGATGTCGAACGGCATGTTCTAGGACATCTGAATTCTGCACATGTACCAGAATTTCAGCTATTTTTATCATTGTTGCTGAATTTTAAGTTGTTTCCTTTAAAGATTATTATTTTGAAGAGGTTTTGAGTTGGATAAAGTTGTTATGTCATTTAAGTTGAAGTTTGTGACTCCGCTGCTTAATTATAAAAAGTTGTTTTGTTTCAAAGACTAAAATTATGTGTTACGCATTCAAGTTATATGTGATTATAAGCCGTTGTTAGGAGTTGTATGTGTAGCATCCCATGTGTATGTTGGAATTTATAAACTCTGATTTTATATTATTCGATGGGTATAAATAGGGTGTTACACCTGTAACATGAGGTAGCATAGAAAATGCACATCATGGCCTATTTCAAAACCACAATCGGGTTTTAAAATGGAGGCCTCATCTGAAAAAACCAAGGGCACCATTGGATTCCTTATGAAATTCTAGGCAGGATATACCTAAATTTTGTCCCAATCAATGGAGAAATGAGAAAGTTACAACCTCGGATTGGGACAAAATTTAGGTCAATCCTGGCTAGAATTTCACAAGGAATCCAATGGTGCCCTTGGTTTTTTTAGATGAGGTCTCCATTTTAAAACCCGATGGTGGTTTTGAAATAGGATATGATTTGCATTTTCTATGCTACCTCATGGTATAGGCCAGAATTTTATGATGAATTGATTCAAACAGAACATATACAACATGTATGAGATGTTTATGATCAGTGGATTTCAAAGCAATGCATAATTTAAAGAGTTCAAGTTGTGATGCTTACCTCTTTGGGAGCTTTTTGTGCTATCTGCCAAGTTTCTTATGCCAGAAGTAATTTGATGCTTTAGACACTCTCAATTGATCCCTTAGAAGCTTTTAGGATGGTTGGAACCAGCTGGACTCCTCAGGAACAAGTTTGGGCTCTTTCTTGCAAAAGGGGCAAAAGTGACCAATATGGAAACTCTCTCAAATGGTGTTCCAGATGTGGGGAACCATTTGGGACGGTTCAAGGATGATATTTGGAGTGTGTTTGAGGTTTTATCTGGTTTTGAAAGTGACTGAATCAAGACATGGCTTGAAAAATGCAAAAAAGTCCAATTTTGAGGTTTTGGAAGTGGACTTTGAGATTTTGGTGTTACAGGTCACATATGAGAGTTTGAACAGCTTAGATACAACATATTAGAGGTGTTTGGATCATGAGCTGTGATGGAATTGCTCTCTAACTCAAAAACCTAGAGATACCTTGCAAAAGAAGGCATTTTGGCCTAAAGAGAGGGATTTTGAGGAAAGCATCAGTTTGGGTGCTTTGGTGTACTCAAACCATGCACAAATGAGCTATATTTATAGTAGAGCAAGTTTGTTTTGGCATCAATAGTGAATGATGGCTGTAGCAGGCCTTTGGCCAATGTTATGCAAAAGGAATCTCAAGTCTCCTCTAGCCATTGACTTGAGATTAGAGCACAGGCTTTGTAGCTTTGGTTCAGAGATAAACTTGGACTGAATTCAGTTGGAATAGGCTCAGTTCATGCCACCTTGGTGCATCCATTGAATGCTTGGGAACAAAATTGGACTCTTGGCACTTTTTAGCGCTTTTAGGTTTGGCATGGCTATTGTAGATTCTTGGACTTTAGAGGCTTGGGGATCAGATCATTCCCTTCTTGTTTTATCCTCAGATGTGTCCAAATTGATGACAAGGCTTGGATTGATCAGATTTGGACAAATCGAACAAAATGCACAAATTCTGCCTTGTAAAAACCAGTTCAGGATCCCATGTTCCAAGGGTTGTATCTCCTTGCTCAAATGGAATTTAGAGATGATGTGACACTTGTTGGAAAGCCCTCATGGCATACTTTAACTTTGATGTTTACCCCTAGACCTAGTTTGACTTGGATCAAGGTGAAAACTGTCCCTACATTTTGAAAAAAGAAAGGCAGATTTTGACTTAGTGAAAATTTCACTAAGTGTTGGAAAAGTACCAATTTCATGTTTTCAGCCATTTTGACCACTCCACAACTAAAAATCCATGAGGAATTGGAATGAGCTGTAGTTGAAGCTTTTGTAGAGTGTAGCAAGACCTACAAATCCTGCTTTGGACCATCCAAAATGGTTGCTTGGATCTCAAGTTATGGTCCTTGGAAGTTGGTACCCTAGCCACTTTGTTCCATAACTTAGAAAAATTTTAAGTTTGTTATGGTTACCCCTTTTACAAATTAACTCACTTTGTTTGATTTTTCTTGAAGAATGATGATTCAAATCATATATTAACATTGTTTTAGGGTTAAGTAACCATTCCAAAAAGTCAAACTTGATTTTGCGCATAGTTGACTTTTTATCGGATGAAATCCAAACTGTGCGATCCTTTGTGAAATCAAGTCCTTGACCTAAATCAAACCTAATGGATATAGGGTGTATTGAATAATGTCCCAAGGTTTAGGAGCATGTCTTGGTCCAAAGTCAAAGGTACAGTTGACTTTTTCCTCGATACACTAATTGTGGTCCTGATGAAATTGAAACTTGTGAATCAAGCTTCTTGGATCAATCCATTGTTGCAAATGGATCAATGTAGTGTATTGGAGACCCTCAAATCATGTCTTGAGGTCTTGGCTCATGTTTTGTCCCAAAAGTCCACTTAGGGGTGAATTAGGTCAAGAAACCCTAATTCCTGATTTTTGGTAAATGCATCCCCTGAGGTTAAACTGGCTTGATGATTGGGTCCATGAGGTCCCTTAGATTATCTTGGGTTATGTTTTGAAGTATTGGTTCATGCCCAGATGAAAAATTCCATCTGGAGGCCTTGGTCGACCAAAACCCTAATTTGGTGACACTGGCGATCTTGAGGCTTGATCCACTTGGAATGTTACAACCTTGTGCTTGATTCTTGATGTGGGAGTCCTGTTGATCCTTTATTGGTGTTTGAGAGGTTAGACAAGTTGAAGATCATGTCATTTCTTGATTGATCCTTTGTCTAAGTGCTCTGAGAGGGCTTGAAACCCTAGTCTCTGATTGTAGTGAATGCTCAACAATCCTTGAGGAGATTGATGAGGCATGATGGTTCATCCATATTATGGTAATGATTTGCACAATGATGGGAAATCTTAGTGGTCAAAATTTGGGGTATGAAAGATGCCCCTATTTAATCTTCTTGGACCCGAAGGTGTGAATGGCGAAGGTATTCGGGCATTCAGGGTGCAAGAGGATTAAATATCGGAATACCCAAAATTTTGATGGTGGTTATGAATGGCAATTTCCTTATCCATCTTCTTTTGCTGAGTAATGATGCTTAGAAAAGGTAAAAACTTCCCCTCGATCTTGGTTTTTAGCCAAGGAACTGGTCTTAGTTTTGAAATAAACTTCCCCTCAATCCTGGTCTTCAGCCACGGAACTGGTCTCAGTTTCTGATATAAACTTCCCCTCGATCCTTGTCTTCAGTCAAGGAACTGGTCTCAGTTTCTGATATAAACTTCCCCTCGATCTTGGTCTTCAGCCAAGGAACTGGTCTTAGTTCCTTAATCCGGGAAAGGGAAGATATCATCTTCAATGGTAAAGAGCGACGTTTGTCGAATGCTTTCTTGCCTTTCAGAGGTTCAAGTTATCAAAGTGGTCAAGGGACCAACTCCAATCCAGAAATAAACTGGAGGAGAGATTGTTCAGACGCAACATTTCCTGATGAGAAAGAACTGACAACTCGAGTGAGAGGACTTTTATCACTAGGGGATAAGACCGACTAGAGTGATAGTGATGCAATATGAATGTGAATGCAAATCAATAATGCATGATGTATGTATGTATATGCTGATAAAACTGATGCGACATACGGACTAGTGGATGAACACGACTGGATACTCGGCCACTGCAGGGGACGAAGAAGTACCATTTGGTCCAAAATTGAAATTCCGCCTTGCTTAGGAGAGATAGTCCCTATGGGGAAAACATTGGTCGGGCTTAGGAGATAAGAACTCGGTCGGGGATGTCGGACGGAATATTCGTATCTGACCTAGCTGATCCTTCATTCAGGTGTACTAGTTAAGAAGGAGTACTTTGATTCTGCACTTTGAGGTTCGATTACTTCTGGAGAAGCGATCAATGTTCTTTCGACGTTCAACAGTCAAAAGAAATTGCCATCTTTATTTTAAAAGAAGAAGAAAAGCTTGACAAATAAATTTATTTTTTGTTTTATTTCAAGAATCGTTAATCATGTTAAAATATCGTTCTGTAAAGCTAAAACAAATAAGAATTGCAAACAAAAGCACTAGGGCTCAAATTTTATTGATTGAATGGAAATCAGCCAAACGTGTGATTCCATAGAGTATATACAAAGTTAGAAAATGGTAATTTAAGGGAAAAGGGCTACATTGAAGCATAATGACCCCTATCCTTCTTCCAACTTTGAATACTGGACATCCTAAGCTTCCGTCGAAGATGACCTTGACTGGATTTTTCCTGATGGATGGCATGACTGCGGCTGGGGGATTTGCCCCTTTGTTGGACGTAGTTACTTGACATTATCCCTAACTTTTTCCTGGATTGTACTTTGAGACTTCCAATACATCGGGATGATTTTTTTTTATTATTTCTCTAATTTTTACCTGGACCGCCCTTTCGGGTTTTCAATCCACCGAGACGTTCTTTTTTTATTTAGGCAAAGTATTTCTTGACTACGTCATCATTTGTGGGGTAGGAAAATTCCTCTCCGTCCATGGTTGTGAGTCTCAAGGCGCTTCCTGAGAAAGCTTTCTTGACCACATAGGGGCCGTCATAATTTGGAGTCCATTTGCCCATGGAATCAGTGAGAAATGATTGTATCTTCTTGAGCACGAGTTCTCCCTTTCTGAAGACGTGAGGTCGAACCTTTTTGTTAAATGCCTTCTTCATCCTATGCTGATATAACTGACCGTGGCATAGTGTCGTTATTCGCTTTTCATCGATCATATTTAATTCATCGTGTCGACTTTGACACCATTTAGCCTCTGTTAGCTTAGCTTCCATTAATACGCGGATTGATGGGATCTCTACCTCTATGGGGAGCACTGCTTCCATGCCATATACTAGAGAAAAAGGGGTTTCCCATATTGAACTGCGGACAGATGTGCGATAATCGTGAAGAGCAAAGGGTAGCATCTCATGCCAGTCTTTGTAGGTTATAACCATCTTCTGAACAATCTTCTTGATGTTCTTGTTAGCCGCTTCTACCGCTCCGCTCATCTTGGGTAGGTAGGGAGATAAGTTTTGGTGTTCGATCTTGAACTCAGCACACAACTCTTTTATCATATTACTGTTCAAGTTGGATCCATTATCAGTAATGATCTGGCTTGGAACACCATAACGGCAGATGGGATTGTTTTTGATAAATTGGACCACCACTTGTCGGGTTACATTCGCGTATGACGCTGCTTCGACCCAATTGGTGAAGTAGTCAATGGCTACCAGGATGAACCGATGTCCGTTTGAAGCCTTGGGTTCGATCATGCCAATCATATCGATTCCCCATATGGAGAAAGGCCACGGGGAAGAGAGAACTTTGAGATACGTTGGCGGTACATGGATTTTGTCTGAGTATATCTAACACTTGTGACATCTCCTCATGTACTTGTAGCAATCAGATTCCATGGTCAACCAATAGTACCCGGCTGTTAGAATTTTTCTCGCCATTGTGTGTCCGTTGGCATGAGTGCCAAAGGATCCTTCATGGATTTCTTTTGTCAGTATGTTTGCCTCTGGTCTGTCTACACATCTGAGCAAGACCATGTCGAAATTTCTCTTATAGAGTGTGTCACCGATCAGAAAAAAGTTTCCTGCCAATCTTCTGAGGGTCTTTCTGTCTTTTCCTAATGCCCCAGGTGGTTACTCTTGTTTCTGAAGGAAGTATTTGATATCGTGATACCAAGGATTACCGTCTATGACTGCTTCAATTGCAAAGATATAAGCGGGCCTTTCTACGAGGGCTAAGGTCTCTCATCTATTTTGGTTTTAATGTTGTCAACCAATAAGAGTGTCATTATATTGTAATTTGAGCGGTATCACTTTAGTGTCGAGCAAATTGCATCTAGCCATCGTTTTTCATGTGTCCAAACATATAGGAAGAGGTGTTACCCAAAATTACATATGCATGATCATAATATTGATGTTTGGTATGTTTGTCTTAGTCTTGGTCAGCTATAATGTGTAGAAAAAGGAGTTTTTGAAAATATGCAGGTCATGAGCCGACCCAAAGTATGCATGAGTCAACTCATGCTAGTTGGAACAAATTCTGTGAAAAATTCAGGAAAGTGCACGCTGACCCCCTGCAGGACTTGGGTCGATGCATGCTTCTGAGTATTTGAAAAAATGCAAAATCTGCAGACTTGCGTCGACGCAAGGTGCTGATGGGTCGACGCATGGTTGTTAAATTTGCGTAGTGAGACCTGCGGGATAGCACACACCGACCCTCTTTAAAAGGGCGGTCGACCCATGGCTGTCTGAGCTGATTTTTTTCTGCATTAAATTTTTCTGTTATTTCAGTTACTTCATTTTGTGGGTCATATTTCTCATTATAAATAGTTGGGTCATCTCACTTATCAAAATAACAAGAAACGTGAAAATTTAAACCAATCTTTCTCTTCATCTTCATCTTCATCCTTGAGTCAACCAACAATTACACATAATCATTTTTGCTTGTGTTGTCCATTGTTTTGATGTGATAACGTTCTGAATTAGGAAGTGTTGTGATCTTCATTTCTGGGTTGAGAATTGGTAGGTGTTTCTTGAATAAAATCTTAGGTTTTATCCTCCAAGAAACAAAGGAGATTTTGGGGGGTTTTTGGCACAAACCGTTTCGTTCTACAGGGGTTCAGCCGTACGAAGGTAACCGAAGAACAGAGTATTCTTTTGGTTTAGTAGCTACAGTCGGAGGATCGTAGAAGAAAGGTTTGGGGATCGAATTGCAGAGAATTGAAGTCGACCGAGTGAAGGTGACTGAAGAACGGTGGTTTCTTACAGTCTAGTAGCGTGGGACGGTGACTTGTTCAACCGAATTCGAGGCACTTGATTCGTCTTGAATCAAGGGGAGATAAGACTTTGCATCAACAATCAAAGACGTTTGAGAGTTTGGATGTTCATAGTTCTTCTCTTGTATAAAGAATTTGTAAACACCAACATATATATATACATATATATATATATATATATATATATATATATATATATATATCAATTCCAATTGTGGAATTGGGGACAGAGGTACCCAAAGCGAGGACGATTGGGGAACTGCCTAATCAAATCTCGTTTGTTCTCTCTTTCCCTTAACTCTTTACGTTTGATATCATTCGAATTTGCGAAGTTTAAATTGATCGAAGTATTTGAGCTGGTGTTATATTGAGCTGTTAAATTGTTTTGTAAATCTGATACAATCCCTTGGGTTATATTTAGGAGCAGCTCAACATCACATTACTTTGAAATTTGCACTTAGTGTGTTAACGCACACCAAGTGTTCGATAATTTTGTTTCAGCGCAAAATCGAACGTATTCACAATTAATTATTTGTCGATTTACCTCGTTGGGTTGGATTAACTATCAAGCAAATAAAACATTGTTGATTGCGTTTAAACTATGTTAATCAATCTGAATTTTTCTCATCCATAATTTATTCCTAATATTATCGTGCATATCTGATCCCTCTAGTAGAGGTTCGTTGTAGACGTAATTCAGTGGCCGCTTCCGCCAAACTTTTAAAACAAATTTTTGGAAAGTCATTTGCGTGTAAAACTCGAAGGATCTATTCAACCCCCGCTTCTAGATCCTAGCCATCATCTAACAAGTGGTATCATGAGCTCCGGTTTATCTGGTGCTTCGGTAAAACTTGTTGGATCCTGACGAACGAACCCAAAGGGGCTTATAATAGAGCTCTAGTTTTTAAAGGCGAGAATTACAGCTACTGGAAGGATTGTATGTGCGTCCATATAAATTCCATGGATCGGAAGGTTTGGAACGTTATTTTAAACGATCCTATGAAAATTACAATGACAAATGCCGAAGGCATTGTCGTTCCCAAACCCGAAGACTAATGGAATGAGGAGGACGAGAAAAAGTACAGCTACGATTGGAAGGCTTGAAATATGTTGATCTCCTCTTTGGGAGTTGACGAGTATTATCGAGTCTCTCATTGTGAAACGGCCAAAGTGTAGTGAGTGATTTTTGGATGTGGTTGCGAAGCACAATCGCTCTGGTACTACAGCTCGATTCATTTTTTATCCTATTGAAGCTGATGAAGGAAGGGAAATAGATGTCTCCAACTAACCCTGCTTGCATACTGAGGTTAAACAGTCAAAATTGTTGGTTTACAGATGGTACAAATATTCGGGGTCTCTCCTAGGTTATTTTGTTGAAAAGGGGTGTTTTAGGCTATCGGTTGAGATGTTAGGACGGATGTATGAAAGTATGGGATTTTGGGTTTTTTGTTAGTGTGCTCGCTAAGATTTTTCAATCTTATGCCTACGTATTCCCGTTTACCGAAACAGGGAAATCAGAGCAATCATAGTTCCTCCTATTCTATGGGAGGAAATGGTTGTTTTGGTGTCTTGTTCAAAGCCCAAGACGTGAAGCTAAAGGTAGTTTGTATCTTGTTTAAAGCCCAAGATATGAAGCTAAAGAGTCTATTTGTATCTTGTTCAAAGCCCAAGATATGAAGCTAAAAGGGTTTGACTTTAGAGAGAATTTGTCATCTCTAAAGAGGAGTTTGTATGTCACAACTGTTTATAAAGGAGAATTACTTTAACCGGGATATGTGAATCCGGCAATGCCATAATTTCCTTTATAGGGGATTTCCAACCTGAAGGAGAAGACTTTAACTCAGTTTAGAGCAATGTCATCTTTCCTTAGGAATTTCTCATGCTAAAGGAGGGACAGTGGCATGGATATAGATGATCCAGAGGCTTGCCGCTTACAGCGATTAGATGAAGGGGAAGGAGTTGTTAATGTTTGTGTACTGTGAACGAGGCACAGGTTTGATGCTAAAAGGTTGATTGGATCAACCAGTGGTTTTCTTATACAAATCCTAAGAGGAGGCTAATATGTGTCTCGTACAAAGCCCGAGAGAGAGGCTAAAAGGTTTTGACTCAACGAGGGAGTCTTTTGGTATCTCGTATAAAGCCCGAGATGGAGGCTATTTGACTCAACAAGAGAGTTTTTTGTATCTCGTACGAAGACCGAGATGGAGGCTATTTGTTAGCTCCGTTGGGGAGAATCATTGTACAAAGCCCAAGAGGAGGCTATTTTGACTGTTTCAGTTGAGTGACAGATTCAATATGCTAATTTAAAGAGAAAATCAGTTCTTATATGAGTAATGTTTGCACTCAAGGATTTGTTTCGAGGATCAGGGTTATTTCTTGTTCTTTAAGGAAATGGGAAATCCAAGGGTATTGAGACTGTTCGAGTCTACGGGTTTCATCTCCTAGTTTTGGAAGGGTACTTGAGAATATCTTTTGAGACTCAAGGTAATTAGACTGTCCAAGTCTAGAGTTTCATATTTTGTACTATGCTTTGAGAAACTGTAGTAGACTCTTGGAAAGACTGTTCTATTAAGATGACTGATTTCTATTCCTATACCTCTAGGAGGTCGTCAGGACAATTTGTAAGAAGCCCAAGAGGAGGCTGGAAACTTTTAAGAAGCCAAGGGACAATTTCTACTAAGCCCAAGAGGAGGCTATCATTCCCGGAGGAAGAAATCATTTATACGAAGCCTAAGAGGAGGCTGTGAATACTTCTAAGAAGCCGACGGGTCCTTGTACAACGCCCAAGAGGAGGCGGGGATGCTTTTAGGAAGCCTGTGGGTCCCCAAACCCCGAGAAATTCAAGACAGGCTATTCACAAAGAATAGATCAAGCCAGGAAAGTTTGAGAATTTGGAAGAAACTCAAGAGATGCCATTCACGGAGAAAAGATCATCTCTGGGGAGTAGATTTTCTTTGACAACTTCTACCAGTGACATTCTATGAAAGGGTTCACCGAGAATGCTGCCTTTCATGTCTCCATATTGTTTAACCCCAAGAGGAGGGAAGACTGTGTCTGGTAATCCTATGGGTGTCATACCCCAAATTTTGACCACCTAGATTCCCATCATTGTACTAATCATCATCACAATATGGAGGAACCATTATATTTCATCAGTCTCCCCAAAGATGGGTGAGCATCCACTACAATTAAAATTAGGGTTTCAAGCCCTCTAAGAGCTCTTAGACAAAGAATCAATCAAGAAATGGCATGATCTTCAACTTGTATTAACCTCTCCAACATCTACAATGCATCAAGAGGACTCCCACTTCAAGGATTAAGCACAAGGCTGCTTCCTTTTAAGTGGATCAAGCCCCAAGATCGCCAGTGTCACCAAATTAGGGTTTTGGTCGACCAGGGCCTCCAGATGGAAATCCTCCTCTGGGCATGAGCCAATGCTTCAAGGCATAACCTATGATGCTCCAAGGGACATCATAAACCCAATCATCAAGTCAATTTTGCCTCAGGGGATGCATTCATCAAAAATCAGGAATTAGGGTTTCTTGACCTAATTCACCCCTAAGTTGACTTTTAGGGAAAATCATGAGCCAAGACCTCAAGAGAGGGTTTGAGGGTCTCTAATATACTATATTGATCCATATGGAACAATGGATTAATCCAAGAAGCTTGAGCAACAAGTCTCAATTTCATCTGCACCACAATTAGGGTTTCACGAGAAAAGTCAACTGTAACTTTGACTTTTGACCAGGACATGCTCCCAAGCCCTAAGACATGATTCAATATCCTCTATACCACCCATGGAACATGTCCATCAAGTTTGATTTAGGTCAAGGACATGATTTCCTGAAGAATTGCACAGTTTGGAATTCATCTGATAAAAAGTCAACTGTGCACAAAAGTCAACTTTGACTTTTTGAGATTTTTCACCAAAATGGATTTTTAACCCTAAAATGATGTTAATGTATGATTTGAATCATCATTCATCAAGAAAAATCAAAGAAAGTGGGATAACTTGTAAAAGGGGTAACCATAAAAACTTAGAAAAATTTCTAATTTATGGAAAAAGTGACACTAATGTGCCAACTTTGGAGGACCATAACTCCTAAACCACAAGGCCATTGTGCCCCATTCAAAGCTTGATTTGTAGATCTCATTGCCCTATACAAAAGCTTCATACTGACCAATGTCCAAATTCCTCATGGATTTTGAGTTATGGAGTGATCAAAATCAAGAAAAGTCACTTTGTTCCAACACTCAGTGAAAATTTCACTAAGTCAGATTTTACCCTACTTTTTGCCAAATGTAGGGGGATTTTTCACTTGGATTCAAAAGAGATCAAAACCAAACATGTTCAAACAGTTGTTGTATCATGTAAGGGCTTTCCAAAATGGCCAAGAACATTACCAAATTCAATTTGAGTCATGAGATATGACATTGACAAGTTGCCTTGTTGAAATCTATCAAGGCAAGGCAGATTTTCCATTTTTGCTCGATTTGCCAAAATCAGCCAAATCCAAATGCTCCTATCCACTTGGACACCTTTGAGGATTGAATCTAAAGGGGACAATCACTGAGCCAAGCCTCCAAAGTCTTTGGAACAAGAAATAGCATGTTGAACCTAGAATTGCCAAAATAGGGACAAGACATCAATTTTGGATTGGAGCATTCAATGGAAGCATCAAGGTGGCATGGACTGAGCCATTCTCAACTGAATTCAGTCAAGACTTATCCAAGACCAAGGGAACCACAGCCCTGTGCCCTAACCTCTAGTCAATGGCTAGAGGAGACTTGGATTTCCATTGGACAACATTGGCCAAACTTCTGCTGAAGTTGCCATTCACTGTGGATCCCAAAACAAACTTGCTCTACTATAAATAGAGCTCAATTGTGATCAGTTTGAGTACACCAAACCCATCAAATAGATGCTTTCCTTAAAACCTTTTTCTCTTGGCAAAAATGCCTTCTTTAGCAAGGCAACTTTGAGTTTTTGAGCTTGAGAGCTTTTCCATCACAATAAATCACACACACACCTCATATATATCATATGTAAGCTGTACAAACTATCACAAGTGACCTGTAATCACAAAATCACAAAGTCACCTCTCAAAACCTCAAAATAGGCTTTTTTTGAATTTTCAAGCCATGTCTTGATCCAGTCACTTTCCAAACCAGATAAAACCTCAAACACACTCCAAATATCATCCTTGAACTGTCCCAAATGGTTCCCCCCGTCTGGAACACCATTTGAGAGAGTTGCTATTTTGGTCACTTTTAACCCCTTTTGCAAGAAAGGGACTGTTTGTGTTTTTGCAGGTACCAGTCAATTCCAATCATCCTAAAAGCTTCTAAGGGGTCATTTGAGTGTGTCTAAAGCATAAAATCCTTTCTGGAACAAGAGGTTTGACAGATTGCACAAAAGCTCCAAAATCTCAAAAAAAGAGGTAAGCCTCACAACTTGGAATCTTTGAATCATGCAATGCTTTGAAGTTTACAGATCATAAACATCTCATACATGTTGTATATGTTGTGTTTGAGCTAATTCACCATGTAATCCATGCTTGTACCAAGTTGTAGCATAGAAAATGCAATTATAGGTCATTTTCAAAACCACTATCGGGTTTTGAGGAGGGAGTGTGATTTGAAAAAACTACCACCACCATTTGAAAATTAATAACTCTTTCAATTTTAATTATTTTTGATTGATTCTTTTTGAAAAAAATCACCAAAATGTTGAAATATTTTATTCCACAAAAAAATTGAGTTTATATTATTTATTTAATATAATTAGTATTTTTGTGAATAAATTCATTTTATTGGTTTTTAAACATTTTAAAATGAATATTCATCTTGAAAAATCAAGACCAAATGAGTTTTAATATCTCTTGTGATTTATACCTAAATTTTCAAACCTTAAACAAAAATCACAAGTGGTTTATTCAAACCTATTTGGTATTTTTCATTGATTTTCTTTAAATATTTACTTTTAAAGAATAAAATTAGGGTTTCTTTGATTTTCACTCAAACAAATCATTGTCAAACTTTTGGGCCTCTAATAGAGTGTAAGACCCAATCCTTTTTTGACCAACTCATTTTTTGGGCCACAGTGTATTGTATAAGTCCCGATACCGTAAAAAACAAACGGCGCGATCGTCGCCAGTTGAAAAAATAACCTTTTGGGCCTCTCCTCGAGCTATAAGACCCATTCAAAACCTTTTGAGCCTCTATTAGAGTGTAAGACCCAACCCCCTTTTAACCAAAACATTTTGGGCCTCAGATATTGTATAAGCCCCTTCGCGTTAAAAGAAAATCTCGGCGCGATTGCCATTTCAAACGAAAAGTCAACTTGGCCTACCCTCGTGTTATAAGCCCCACTCTCACTCTTTTTCTTTAAACTTTTTGGGCCTCTTGAGAGAGTGTAAGACCCATCCCTTTGTACAGAAAACCTTTTTGGGCCTCAGTCACTTGTATAAGTCCCTTTGTACAAATTCAACAGTGCGCTCACTGATAAAACCCTGGGCCTCTCCTTGAGCTGTAAGCCCCAAATCTTTCTTTTTCAAAGCACTTTCTCCTTTAATTTTGAATATACTGTTGTTTTCAATCTTTCTTTGTTGAACAACTAACCAAATAGCATGGAAGCTCTACAAACGAGTAAGTGGTTATTGCTTTCATTTACCGCTTTCATATACATATAACTAAATTGTGGGGCTGTTTCAGTGTAAGTCTTCTTTCATAAACTCATATCAACTGTGTAATAATAGTATAGATATTTAGAGTTTTCCCGGCAACTACGTTTAGAACTAGGTGACGCCGTTTCGTTTATTGGTTGAAATAGACAACTAGATCCCCAATAGGATCACCAGATACAGTCTTCTCTTCGGTTGTCCTCATTAGGAATTGTCAAGAAACTCTACTCCCAGAGATGAATGTATTCTCCGTGAATGGCATCTTTGAGTTTCTTCCAAATTCTCGAACTTTCCTAGCTTGATCGATTCTTTGTGAATAGCCTGTCTTGAATTTCTCGGGGTTTGGGGACCCACGGGCTTCCTAAAAGCATCGGCCTCCTCTTAGGCATCGTACAAGGACCCACAGGCTTCCTAAAAGCAACCCCGCCTCCTCTTGGGCTTAGTACAAGGACCCTACGGCTTCTTAGAAGTATTCACAGCCTCCTCTTAGGCTTCGTATAATGATCTCTTCCTCCAGGAATGATAGCCTCCTCTTGGGCTTCGTACAAGGACCGATCGGCTTCTTAAAAGTTTCCAGCCTCCTCTTGGGCTTCGTACAAATTGTTCCGAAGGCCTCCTAGAGGTATAGGAACACAACTTAATCATCTCCATAGAACAGTCTTTTCAAGAGTCTACTACTGTTTCTCAAAGCATAGTACAAAAGATGAAACTCTAGACTTGGACAGTCTAATCTCCTTGAGTCTCGAAGATATTCTCAAGTGACCCCTTTCAAAATAGGTAGAAAACCCGTAGACTCGGACAGTCTCAATACCCTTCGGATTTCCCACTTTCTTAAAGAACAGGAATAACCCGGATAATTGAATCGAAATCCCTGAGTACAGCATTACTCATATAAGAACTGATTTTCTCTTTAAATCATCATAGTGGACCTGTCACTTAACTAAAACAGTAACCATAGCCTCCTCTTGGGCTTTGTATAATGATCCTTCTCCAGTGAAGTTAGCCTCTCTCTTAGGCTTTGTACAATGATTCTCCCCAGCGGAGTCAAACAACGTTTAGCCTCTCCCTCGGGCTTTGTACGAGACACATAAGAGACGCCCTCGTTGAGTCAATCACCCATTTCGCCTCCATCTCGGGCTTTATACGAGATACAAAAAGGTTTTTATTGAGCCAAACAAACAACAGCCTCCATCTCGGGCTTCGTACGAGATACAAAAAACTCTCTTGTTGAGTCAAATAGCCTTCATCTCGGGCTTTAAACGAGATACCAAAAGACTCCATCGTCGAGTTAAAACCTTTTAGCCTCTCTCTCGGGCTTTGTACGAGACACATATTAGCCTCCTCTTAGGCTTTATATAAGAAAACCACTGGTTGATCCAATCAACCTTTTAGCATCAAAGCTGTGCCTCGTTCACAGTACACAAACATCAACAACTCTTTCCCCTTCATCTAATCGCTGTAAGCGGCAAGCCTCTGGATTATCTACATCCATGCCACTGTCCCTCTTTTAGCATGAGGAATTCCTAAGAAAAGATGGCATTGCTCTAAACTGAGTTAAAATCTTTTCCTTCTGGTTAAAATCCCCTATAAAGGAAATTATGGCATTACTAGGATCCGCGTATCCCGGTTAAAGTAATCCTCCTTTACAGTCAGTCACCCAACAGTTGTGACAAACAGACCAAATATCCCCCTTTAGAGATGACAAGTTCTCTCTAATGTCAAAACCTTTTAGCTTCACATCTTGGGCTTTGAACAAGATACAAATAGACTTTTCAGCTTCATATCTTGGGCTTTGAACAAGATACAAACCACCTTTCGCTTCACGTCTTGGGCTTTAAACAAGACACCAAAAAACACCCATTTTCTCCCATAGAATAGGAGGAACTACGAACGTCCTGATTTCCCTGTTTCGGTAAACGGGAATACGTAGGCATAAGATTGAAAGAAAAAATCTTAGCGAGCACACTAAACGAAAACCCAAAATCTCATACTCTCATGTATCTATCAAAAAGCATCAGTCCTAACATCCTAATCCTTGTTCCCTGCCAGAAACTCGTCATTCTGTCAAAATAGCACAAGAAAGGCCCCACCACATTGATCGCATCCGTAACCTAACAGACCGCTATTTAAACTCAGTATGCAAGTAGGGTTAATTGGAGACATCTATTTCCCTTCCTTATTCAGCTCACAATAGGATAAAAAATGAATCAACCTATAGTAAACTGACTGCGGAGAGCGACAGCGCTTAAGAACCGCGTCCAAAATCGCTAGCTACAGAAAAATGACGCCCACCGTGGGGCCCGATTTCTTTTTTTCTCTTCACTTATGTGGAAACCACAGATTGGGGCTTCCGTCGGGGAACCCATTTCTGTCAGGAAATTAGGATTCATATCTTTAAAGGTCTAGGATGATTAGGACAAATATATATACTGCTTTTCCTAATTGCTATACATGTTTATTTTTTTTGCTAATGGGAATGCGTGTGATGCCGCATGTGGAAAGATTGAGTATACACTTAAGATAAGTGATGGCGACGAGGTCGACCATCAACCTTAGTGGAGGCTGACCAATGCAACCCATTCTCTCACCTAGATAATGGGCCGATTGTGATGTCCGAGAAGCTGAGGAGCCAAACCCTTTTGTAGTGCGGAAGCTATCAGAAATAGTTGTGACGCGATACTACCCTCATTTGAGGCTGGTGATATATTCTCGGTGAATGGCACTTACTCTAAGATTGCCCTACAACTCGCTGGTGATCCGCTTGTTGTTTTGCTTTCCTAGGAGGAGCTGATGATAATGAGTACAGGTACAAAAATCACCTTAGTATAAACCTTTGGGGATGGGTAGAGCCTTGACTTCATGACAACGACCCTTTGACCCCATGTTTTTTCTATGTTTTTTTTGTGCTGCATTCATGCATTCATTTAAAAAAAACATTAAAACAAGAAAAATTTTCTCTTCTAGTCTCTCTGTTTTTCAAATTAAACTAAGACTGTGATTGCAAATATTAGAGAAAAGGATTGCACTAATGGATTACGGTAGAAGGAGAACCCATAGGTATACCTTCAAGGTTCCAAAGCTGGAGGATTTAAGAGGTTTGGCGAGAATGATCACAAACCAAGAGGCTTTAAGAGCCAAGCACGGAGGTTTGCTACCACTATTAAGAGTCCATGTGATTGAGGGAATCATGGATGCGCTCATTCAATTTTACGATCCGGTTTATCATTGTTTCACATTCCTGGATTACCAGCTCGCACCAACGCTGGAGGAATATTCTCATCTGACTGATCTACACATTACTGATCAAGCTTCATTTTCTGGACTGGTTGAAATTCCAAAGAATCAGACCATTGCAAGAGCAATTCATTTGGATGAGTCTGAGGTCAGGACTCACATGACCGCTAAGGGTGGCATCCAAGGTTTTCCAGCCCAGTTCTTGACAAAGAAAGCCCTGTATTTTGCCAGTATAGGAAACGTGACTGCTTTTGAAAGCATCTTTGTCTTGCTCACCTACGGGTTATTTTTGTTTCCCAACATCAATAACTTCCTCGATATTAACTCCATTAAGGTTTTTCTCATTGGAAATCCTGTGCCGACTTTGCTCGCAGATGCGTATCATTCTGTACACTTGGGAAATTTGTACAGCGGAGGGGAGATCACATGCTATGTACCTTTGCTATACAAATGGTTTATCTCCCACTTGCCCAAGTCTGCTGCTTTTTGGGATTGCAAGAGTGCCTTACGTTGGTCGCAGAAAATCATGTCTCTCACCAACTCTGCCATTGATTGGTGTAATAGGATTTATGATGGGATCAGGATCATTGACCGTTGTGTAAACTTCCCCAACGTACCCCTTATAGGAAATAAGGGAGGAATCAATTACCATCCAGTTCTCGTTCGTCATCAATTTGGATACCCAATGAGACACGTCCCACGGGGTGTTCATCTGGAAGGTCTTTTCTTCAAGGAATGAGAAAACGACAGAGCACTAAAGACAGAAATAGTGCACGCTTGGAAACACGTTCATAAGAAAGGACGAGAGTCTCTAGGAAAACCGGACTGTGTCTCGGTGGAGCCTTATTTCCATTGGGTACAAACTAGAGCTCTCAAGCTGAAGATGCCTTATCCTCGTTACGGAATTCTTCCGCCGAGGGAATCTATCATGTACTTCATGACGGAAACTGAAAAGCTTCAGGTTACTCTCAACAAAGTTCAAAAGGAGAGAAGGTCTTGGAAGAACAAGTACCGCACCCTCGACGTATAGTGCATCAAAATACAGCAATTAGTAAAAGAAAAAGATGCTCTAATTGAAATTTTGGAGCAACATGCTTTAGAGAATCAAGATGACCAAAGGAATTTGCTCACTCCTTTCACTTGGCAAAGGAATGACAACCCGACAACGGCCCAGGAGCCCCGGTTAAAGAAAAGGAAAGTACCAGAATCAGCACCCGATTTCTCTTCAGAGAGGACTCGAGACCCATTAGCTTAGGTTTCGGTTTCTGCACCTTGTAATCTACTGTATTTCCATTTTTGTAATCCTTTGAATTCAATAAAAAGGGGTTTCCCCACTATTTGATATTTGCAATCTAATTGTCGAAGTTTATTTTGATTAAACCAAAAAACAATTAATATAATCATTGCATTCATCATTCTCACATCACGTATTCTTCTTCCCTATGAATCTCACGTTTGTGTCTCGATTCTAGAGTCAAACTCTCTCATTCGTACAATACTCGGGCCAATCGTCAGAAAAACATGGATGATCTTGAGGAAGAAAACAGAGAGTTGAAAGAAGAGATCGACGCTCTGAGAGAGGATATGAGAAAGCTTCGTAACGACATGCAAGCCATGGCAGAAGCTCAGTTACAAAGAACTGTGAGCTCAGAGATCACCTCTACGCCCATAGTGGAAAAGTATGATCCTAGGTATCAAATGCCGAAAGATCGTCCTTGGGGCATGCCTGTTAACTATATCCCGGAAGGATATGTTTCGCCGATCCCTGAAGTTCAGGGAATCACAACAGAAGCCGCTGGGCCTGAAGGTTACAAACTTCGGGAAAGCGAAGATGCCAGGGGCATACTGAAGACTCCTGAAGGTTACAAACTTTGGGAAAAGCCAAGATTCGCTGCCGTAGTCACGATACCAACCCTTGTGGTGCACACTGTCCCGGAAGGACAGATTCCGCCAATACCTGCTGGTAAAAAGGAAAATATGTTCGATAGAATGGATGAATTCCAGGAACAGTTCCTGGAAATGCAGAAGGACCTGCAAGCCATTCGCGGTCAGGAGTTATTTGGAAAGGACGCCGCAGACCTCTGCTTGGTCCCCAATGTGAAAGTCCCGCACAAGTTCCAAGTGCCCGACTTTGAAAAGTACGAGGGTAACTCTTGCCATCAGAGCCATCTGGTGATGTACGCTCGGTGGATGTCAGCTCAGACGGAGAATCAGGACCTACTGATTCACTACTTTCAGGATAGTTTAACCGGTGCTGCCTTAAAATGGTACATGGGTTTAAACCGTGCCACGATCAGCACATTCAGAGATCTTGGCACTGCCTTCGTCCAACAATACAAATACAATTTGGACATGGCACCCGACAGAGATTAACTCAGATCAATGTCGCAAAAGGACAAGGAAACCTTTAAGGAGTATGCTCAAAGGTGGCGTGAAATTGCCGTTCAAATTTGTCCGCCTCTTGAGGAAAAAGAGATGACAAAGATCTTCTTAAAGATCTTAAGCTCATTTTACTATGACCGAATGGTTGCCAGTGCACCCAGTGATTTCACCGAAATGGTGGGCATGGGCGTACGTCTTGAGGAAGTCGTCCGAGAAGGAGTTTGGTAAAAGACACTGGATCGACGAGCGGTACTAAAAAATACGGTAGTGCTCTCCCAAAGAAAAAAGAGCAAGATATTGGGAATATCTCTCTCAGAAAGCAAAGGCGACGTTATCAGCCGGTAGCAGCTGTGACTCCTGCTATCAACACTGCGCCTATTCCTACATATCAACCTCAGGTTGCGCAGAGCCAACCTGATCAGCAAAGGACACAACAGCCTCTTCAGCAGGCTCGTCCCCAATACAACAACAACCCTACAACACGGCCACCAGGATTTGATCCTATACCCATATCGTACGCAGAACTGTTTCCATTACTGCTAGCCAAGGGGCACATTCAGACTAAGTCCCCTCTTACAGTACCGGAAAATCCGCCTTTTTGGTTTAAGGTGGATCAAACTTGCCCTTACCACCAAGGAGGACCAGGGCATAACATAGAGACTTGTCTAAATTTCAAGTCCGACGTGCAAAAACTTGTTAGGAGCGGGGTCTTATCCTTCAAGGATACAAATCCTAATGTTCTTACGAACCCGCTGCCTCAACACGAGAAGGCTGCAGTCAATTTGATAGAAGGAGAGACTAACGACGTCTATCAAATTCATGATGTACTCTTATTGAAAACCAATCTGGTCAAGATGCATTGTAGACAGAGTGGATATAGCCATGTGCCACCTCATAACTATCATCAGTATGATGTCTGCTCTAAAAACAATCAAGAATGTTCTGTGGTGCAAGCAGCTCTGCAGGAACAGATGGATCTCGGATGGATCCAAGAGCACTGAGTTCGTGGAGTTAACATGGTTTACACGAATTCTAACATCATTCAGAACCACGATATCCGTGCAATGAATGTCAATCTGGTGGCAATGCACTCAAGGCAAAGCCAGTATCATAATTTGTCGTGGCATGATTATTGTTCTTGTCTGACTTGCTCGGTAAACAAACAGGGATGCTCTTTCATACAGGAGGCTCTCCAGCGTCAGATGGATCTTGGATGGATCCAAGACTACCATGATAGTAATTCCTATCAGATCAATATGGTTCAAATCTTTGACATTCGCGTGATGAATACCAACCTGGTAGAGTTACATGCTGAACAGGTCCGACTCAGATTCTTAATATCACATGACTATCAAAGCTGTAAAGTGGGTTGCGAAAATGATCGAGGTTGTACCCTTTTCCAGGAGGCACTTCACCACTTGTTAAATCACTGGTGGATGCCAATTTATATGGATGAAGATACTCAGCAAATTAGTATCAGTAACAGGAATCCTACTCGGCGTCAGAGTCAGGATGTCCGATCAATGGAAGCTAACCTAGTGAGGTTACATTGTATTCAAAGTGGGTGTGGCCAGGTGCCACCACACAATTATGAACGTTGTGGAGTCTGTTCGGAAAGTAACTAGGGCTGCTACCTGGTGCGAGCAGCTCTCCAGGGGCAGGTGGACCGTGGAGAAATTCATCCATATCCGGGTTCTGGACCCATCAACTGGACACCGAACTATCTTGCTGATCAAGTTGAGGATGTTGTCACAATCTCTGGTCATCACAGGACCAGGGATGTTTTTGCCATCATCCCTCTACTTGACGAATCTAAAGTTCCCAACCGGGAACGGATCGAGATTACTTATGATGGTCAGAAAAATCAGAAGGCTCCTGTAGTCATTTATCTGCCGGGACCATTACCGTATAAATCAACTAAGGCTATCCCTTACAAATACGGTGTAACAACAATTGAAAATGGAAAGGAAATTCTGTTACCCTCCGTTGTGAATATTGCAGACATCAGTCGTGTAACACGGAGTGGTAGAATCTTCAACCGAGGGGTTGGGGAACTTAACAAAGAAAGGGAACTTCAGACAGAAACTCCTGATCTACCAGTTGGTCAATCCAGTAATCCCGACCTTTCGAAAAATGAAGATGAGATGCTGAAGCTCATCCAAAGGAGTGAATATAACATTGTTGATCAACTGTTACAGACTCCTTCAAAGATCTCTGTGTTATCACTGTTGCTCAGTTCAGAAGCGCACAGGGAGGCTCTACAGAAAGTCTTGGAGCAAGCTTTTGTGGAACAGGATGTAACAATCAGACAGTTCGATAGCATTGTCTCTAACATCACTTCCTGCAAAAATTTGGGATTTAGTGATGAGGAATTACCTGAAGAGGGTCGTCGTCATAACATGGCGCTCAATATCACAGTCAACTGCCAGGACGATACTTTAGCCAGCGTACTGGTAGACACAGGGTCAGCCCTGAATGTTATGCCAAAGTCCACTTTGATGCAATTATCATTCAAAGGCCTTCCGATGAGAATTAGCGAGGTTGTCGTCAAAGCATTCGAAGGATCCAGAAAAATGGTTATCGGCGAAGTTGATCTTCCCATAACTATCGGTCCTCACACTTTCCAAGTCACTTTCCAGGTCATGGACATCTGGGCAACGTACAGTTGTTTATTAGGAAGACCTTGGATACATCAGGCTGGAGCGGTTACTTTAACCCTCCACCAAAATCTAAAGTTCATCAAGAACGATCAACTTGTCACGGTTTGTGGGGAACAAGCCTTGCTTGTAAGCAACTTGTCATCGTCTACTAGTATAGAACCTGAGGAGGTTATTGGAACGTAGTTCCAAGCACTGTCGATAAGCAAAGACAATCAGTTCAAAGAAGGAACTTTGATTTCTTCATACAACGATGCTATCAAAGCGGTCGAGAGTACCGATACAAAAGGATGGGGACAACTCATTCCTATTGACAATAAAACAAAGAAGGGTCTTGGTTTTTCTGTAACCTGTACCCGGACAGCTGCCAACAATGAAAGTATTCATCCCCTTCAAAACTTCTTCCACAGTGGAGGTTTTCTTCACCCATTGTCTCAAGCAGTACATGCTATCAATGAGGAAGATCCCTCTGACACAGATGAAGAATGGAAGTCCTACCTTAACGAGGACGGTTATATGTCTCAGGAGGAGGTGTCTATACCATTTTGCTATCCCGTACAGAGTCTGAGATTTATACCAAGGTCAGATGTCGAAATGATATATGAAGATTGTGATCCGGAAGGATGCCATGCTCTGCCAAATTCATTAGAGAAGGGCACTCTGATGAAAGACAACTTTGACCACAACTATTATGGCCCAATGGATGGTCTGCCAATGTGGCAGCCTTACCCAGAAACATGGGGCAAGAGAGTCAGTGGAACAATGAAAATCAGCTGACCGTCATTGAACAGAATACCTGTGTCCCCACCATGTCATGGGATCAACACTCAGGTCATCCTGAAGCTACTCAACATGAAGATGAATTCGTAATGTTTGCAGGACTCGAATTCATCAACTATGCTTTTCCTGAGGTTAACGTCATCGAGAGGGATGACTCCTCCAATTACAAAGAAGTTTGGGACACTCTGGGAGAACCGAGTGGAAAATACGACTATATGGTCAAGTACACCGCTCCCGAAAGCTCTCGTATCAGGTTCGAAGACATCCAGCCTACTGGATGGGGAGATACAGCTGAGAGCACAAATGCTATGCAAAATACAACTGAGGAATTCTCCTACGATAACTCTGCCTGGGAGACAGATTCCAACGATCCTACTCCACCAGAAATCAGCGTCATTTCTGAAGACAAATCAAGGAAAGTGCCAGACTTTGTGATTCACCGAGGAGTTCGCCGCCAATGGGTTGCCGTCGAGATTCTGAAAGTTGTTCATCAGTCAAAGTAATTTCCATCTTTTAACCTTTCACACTGCCCAGGTGAAACGGATGTTTTGATAGGGCTCGCTTTTTGTAAATTTCCCTCTTCGCTTTGCCCGAAGCGACAGAGTTTTGTTTTATAGGGATGTAGTTTCAAGGATCGACTTGTTCATTAATAAAATAACGTCGTTCTGTAATTTCCGCATTAATTGCTGTTTTCTCTTTTTGCTTTTTCAGAAAATGGTAATCCTTAAAAACAATTAAAAATAAAAACAAGCAGTAAAATAAAACACTACACACACTTGCATTTTCTTTATCTCTTCTAAACACGAATCATCACGTCATGCAGATTGCTTGTTTTAAACCCAGTTGAAACATACGATCTGATGCCTTCTCCCAACTTTGAGTTCCCGGTATTCGAGGCTGAAAAAGAAAATGACAACGAAATTCTAGAAGCGATCTCTCGATTACTCAGACAAGAGGAAAGGTCCATTGAACCTCACAAAGAATTGTTGGAAACGGTAAACTTGGGTTCAGAAAAAGAGAGAAAAGAAATCAGGATTGGGGCACTGCTCAGTCCAACTGCCAGAGAGGGTTTGATAAAGCTTCTCAGAGAATTCCCCAATGTATTCGCTTGGTCCTATCAGGATATGCCAAGGTTGGATACCAGCATCATGGAACACCATCTACCGTTGAGATTGGAATGTCCGCCGGTAAAGCAGAGGTTGAGACGGACTCACCCGGACATGGCCATCAAAATCAAAGAGGAGGTACAAAAACAGATTGACGCGGGTTTCCTCGCCACATCAGAATATCCTCAATGGTTAGCCAAAATCGTACCCGTTCCCAAAAAGGACGGAAAGGTTAGAATGTGTGTTGATTACCAAGACTTGAACAAGGCTAGTCCAAAGGACGACTTTCCTTTACCACACATTGACATGCTGGTTGACTGTACAACAAAGTTCAAAGTTTTCTCCTTCATGGATGGATTCTCGGGCTATAACCAGATCAAAATGGCGCCGAAAGACATGGAGAAAACTTTGTTCATTACCCCATGGGGCACCTTTTGTTACAAGGTAATGCCGTTCGGTTTGAAGAACGCCGGGGCCACCTATCAAAGGGCCATGACTACTCTGTTTCATGACATGATACACAAGGAAATCGAGGTATATGTCGATGATATGATTGCAAAATCAAAAACAGAGAGTGAGCACGTTGAACATCTGTCAAAATTGTTCGAACGTTTAAGAAAATTCAAGCTCCGCTTGAATCCCAACAAGTGCACCTTCGATGTCCGTTAAGGGGAACTACTAGGATTCATCTTCATCCAGAAAGGAATTGAGGTTGATCCTGACAAGGTCAAGGCCATTCAAGAAATGCCTTCTCCGAAAATTGAAAAACAAGTCAGAGGATTCCTGGGACGTTTGAACTACATCACCAGATTCATATTCCTTATGACCGCGACCTCTGCGCCGATTTTCAAGTTACTCAAAAAGAACCAGGATTGCGTTTGGTCAGAAGATTGCCAAACCGCCTTCGACAGTATCAAGGAATATCTGTTGAATCCTCTGATTCTATCACCTCCAGTGGAAGGAAGACCACTGATCATTTACGTCACAGTTCTAGAGGACTCAATGGGATGTGTACTTGGCCAACAAGACGAAACCAAAAGGAAAGAGTTTGCCATCTACTATCTAAGCAAGAAATTCGCCCATTGCGAAACTCGGTACACGATGCTCGAGAAAACTTGATGTGCTTTGGCTTGGGCAGCCAAACGTCTACGTCAATACATGATTCGTCATACTACTTGGATGGTCTCCGAAATGGATCCAATCAAATACGTTTTTGAAAAACCTGCTCTTACGGGAAGGATTGCCCGTTGGCAGATGCTGTTATCAGAATATGACATAGAGTACCATGCTCAAAAAGCCGTTAAAGGAAGTATTTTAGCCGATCATTTGGCTCATCAACCGATTGACGATCAAGAATCAATCGTGTTTGACTTCCCAGACGAAGATGTCATGTATCTAAAGATGAAAGACTGCGATGAACCGCTACCCAGTGAAGGGCCAGAACCAGGTTCCCAATGGGGACTTATCTTTGACGGAGCAGTTAATCATTATGGAAACGGAATTGGGGCAATAATTGTTACCCCTCAGGGTACCCACATTCCTTTCACCGCCAAACTTACGTTCAAATGTACGAACAACGAGGCCGAATACGAAGCTTGTATTATGGGTCTCGAGGAAGCAATTGATTTAAGGATCAAAAACTTGGATGTATATGGCGACTCAGCCTTAGTTATCAATCAGATAAAAGGAGATTGGAACACATACCAATCAGGATTGATTCCTTACAAAGACTATGCAAGAAGGTTGTTACCTTTCTTCGACAGAGCCGAGTTTCATCACATCCCTCGTGAGGAGAATCACATGGCTGATGCATTAGCCACCATCTCTTCCATGATTAGTGTAGGTCAATGGAATGACATACCTAAGATTGACATAACGCGCCTCGAAAGGCCCGCTTACATCTTCACGATTGAAACAGTCATAGACAACAAGCCTTGGTATCACGATATCAAATGCTTCCTTCAAAAACAAGAGTACCCACCTGGGGCATCCAGGAAAAATAGAAAGACCCTCAGAAGACTGGCTGGAAACTTCTTCCTGAGCGGTGACACTCTCTATAAGAGAAATTTTGATATGGTCTTGCTCCGATGCGTAGACAGACCAGAAACAGACATGCTTATGAAAGAAATTCATGAAGGATCCTTTGGCACTCATGCCAATGGACACGCAATGGCGAGAAAAATTCTCAGAGCAGGGTACTATTGGTTGATAATGGAATCCGACTGCTACAAGTACATGAGGAGGTGTCACAAGTGTTAGATATACTCCGACAAAATTCATGCACCACCAACGCATCTCAAAGTTCTCTCTTCCCCATGGCCTTTTTCCATATGGGGAATCGACATGATCGGCATGATTGAGTCCAAGGCTTCAAACGGACATCGGTTCATCCTAGTAGCCATTGACTACTTCACCAAGTGGGTCGAAGCAGCGTCATTCGCTAATGTAACCCGACAAGTGGTGGTCTGATTTATCAAAAACAATATCATCTGCCGTTATGGTGTTCCGAGCCAGATCCTTACTAATAATGGATCTAACTTGAACAACAAGATGATGGAAGAGTTGTGCGCAGAGTTCAAGATCGAACATCATAACTCATCTCCCTACCGACCAAAGATGAAAGGAGCGGTAGAAGCGGCCAATAAGAACATCAAGAAGATCGTTCAAAAGATGGTTGTAACCTATAAAGACTGGCACGACATGCTACCCTTAGCTCTTCACGGTTATCGCACATCTGTCCGCACTTCAACAGGGGCTACCCCTTTCTCTCTAGTATATGGCATGGAAGTTGTGCTCCCCATTGAAGTAGAGATCCCGTCAATCCGAGTATTTATGGAAGCTAAGCTTATAGAAGCTGAATGGTGTCAAAGTCGACACGACGAACTGAATCTGATCGAAGAGAAGAGAATCACGGCACTATGCCATGGTCAGTTGTATCAACAAAGAATGAAGAGGGCGTTCAACAAAAAGGTCCGACCTCGCGTCTTCAGAAAAGGAAACCTCGTGCTCAAGAAGATACAGTCTTTTCTCACTGATTCCCGGGGCAAGTGGACTCCGAATTATGATGGCCCCTATGTGGTCACAAAAGCTTTCTCAGGCGGCACCTTGAGACTTGCAACCATGGACGGAGAGGAATTTTCCTACCCCATGAATGTTGATGTAGTCAAGAAATACTTCGCCTAAAACTAAAAAAAAAATGTCTCGGTGGATTGAAAACCCGAAAGGGCGGTCCAGGCAAAAGTTAGAGACAAAATAAAAAAAAATCATCCCGATGGATTAGAAACATCATAGTACAATCCAGGCAAAAATTAGAGATAATGGCAAGTAACTATGTTCAACAGAGGCAAATCCCTCAGCAGCAGCAGTTACATCATCTGTCAGAAAACTCCAGTCAAGGTCATCTTCGACAGAAGCTCAGGATGCCCCGAATTCAAAGTTGGTAGAAGGTTAGTGGTCATTATGTTTCAACGTAGCCCTTTTCCCTGTAAATTACCATTTTCAAACTTTGTATACACTCTTTGGAATCACGCGTTTGGCTGATCTCCGTCTTATCAATAAAATTTGAGCCTTTGTGCTTTTGTTTGTAATTCTTATTTGTTTTAGCTTTACAGAACGACGTTGTTAACATGATTAATGATTCTTGTAATAAAACAAAAATGAATTTACTTGTTAAGACTTTTTCTGCTTTTAAAATAAAGTCGACAATTTCTTTTGACTGTTAAACATCAAAGGAGCATCGACCGCTTCTCCAGAAATAAGCGAACTTCAAAGTGCAGAATCAAAGTACTCCATCTAACCCAGTACGCCTGAATGAAGGGATCAACTGTGTCAGAGACCTTGTTTCGTCTAACACGCCACGACAGAGTTATTACCCCCTAAGCGCGATCAACGGGAGTTCCCCACGGGGACTATCTCTCCTAAGCAAGGTGGAATTACTATCTTGAACCAGCGATGTTTCTACACGCCCCGCGATGGCCGAGTATCCAGTCGTGTTCACCCGTCAGTTTGTATGTCGTGTCAATTTTGTCAGCATATAAATACATACATCATGCATTATAGATTTGCATTCACATTTCATATTGCATCACTATCACTCCAGTCGGTCTTGTCCCGTAGTGGTAACAGTCATCTCAATCGAGTTATCAGTTCTTGTCTCGTCAAGAAGCGCGGCGCCCGAACAATCTCGCCTCCAGTTATTTCTAAATTGGAGATAGGCTCTGGACCACTTTGATAACTTGGACCTCTGAAACATCAGAGAGCCCTCAGTTAACATCACTCTTCGCCATTGAAGATGATATCCTTGCTTTCCCGGATTAAGGAAAATTCACAGAGAAAGCCTCGTAATCAGAGATTCGGCAGCACGCCATTTTCGCTCCGAAAAGATTGCTGATGAAAAGGTCGTCGGTACCTCAAAATTGGACCCCATCATATGGCATTTCTCCGAGAAGATCCCGAGAAAAGTATGATGTAAGATCCCAAGCGACAACAGTCTCCCAAGAGACCTGCTTTCCCCCCAGTAGAAACAAATGGCGTCTCCAACAGAGAAGTTTGTGCAACTCTACAACTCAGACGACTGGGTTCCCCAGCAAGTATGACATCAAAAGTTTTTTCGTCAAATGGCATCTCTCTAGGAAAATTCGGCGAGAAGTTTGAGGAAAGCCGCTACAAATAGCGTCCCTTGTCAATAAAGTTTATTGACAAAAGAAACTAAGACCAGTTCCTTGGTAGGAAACCAGGATCGAGGGGAAGTTTATTTCAGAAACTAAGACCAGTTCCTTGGTAGGAAACCAGGATCGAGGGGAAGTTTATTTCAGAAACTAAGACCAGTTCCTTGGTAGGAAACCAGGATCGAGGGGAAGTTCATCTCAAAAGAAAACTGAGATCAGTTCCTTGGCTGAAGACCAGGATCAAGGGGAAGTTTACCTTTTCTAAGCATCACTGCTTAGCAAAAGAAGATGAATGCGCAAGCTGCCATTCATAGCCGTCAAAATTTCGGAAATTCCGATATTTAATCCTCTTGCACCCCGAATGCCCGAATACCTTCGTCATTCATACCTTCGGGTCCAAGAAGATTAAATATGGGCATCTGTCATACCCCAAATTTTGACCACCTAGATTCCCATCATTTTACTAACCATCATCACAATATGGAGGAACCATTATATTTCATCAGTCTCCCTAAAGATGGGTGAGCATCCACTACAATTAAAATTAGGGTTTCAAGCCCTCTCAGAGCTTTTAGACAAAGGATCAATCAAGAAATGACATGATCGTCAACTTGTCTAAACCTCTCCAATATCTACAATGGATCAAGAGGACTCTCACTTTAAGGATTAAGCACAGGGCTGCTTCCTTTTAAGTGGATCAAGCCCCAAGATCGTCAGTGTCACCAAATTAGGGTTTTGGTCGACCAGGGGCTCCAGATGGAAATCCTCCTGTGGGCATGAGCCAATGCTTCAAGGCATAACCTATGATGCTCCAAGGGACATCATAAACCCAATCATCAAGTCAATTTTGCCTCAGGGGATGCATTCATCAAAAATCAAGAATTAGGGTTTCTTGACCTAATTCACCCCTAAGTTGACTTTTAGGGAAAATCATGAGCCAAGACCTCAAGAAGCTTGAGCAACAAGTCTCAATTTCATCTGCACCACAATTAGGGTTTCGCGAGAAAAGTCAACTGTAACTTTGACTTTTGACCAGGACATGCTCCCAAGCCCTAAGACATGCTTCAATATCCTCTATACCACCCATGGAACATGTCCATCAAGTTTGATTTAGGTCAAGGACATGATTTCCTGAAGAATTGCACAGTTTGGAATTCATCTGATAAAAAGTCAACTGTGCACAAAAGTCAACTTTGACTTTTTGAGATTTTTCACCAAAATGGATTTTTAACCCTAAAATGATGTTAATGTATGATTTGAATCATCATTCATCAAGAAAAATCAAAGAAAGTGGGATAACTTGTAAAAGGGGTAACCATAAAAACATAGAAAAATTTCTAAGTTATGGAAAAAGTGACACTAATGTGCCAACTTTGGAGGACCATAACTCCTAAACTACAAGGCCATTGTGCCCCATTCAAAGCTTGATTTGTAGATCTCATTGCCCTCTACAAAAGCTTCATACTGACCTATGTCCAAATTCCTCATGGATTTTGAGTTATGGAGTGATCAAAATCAAGAAAAGTCACTTTGTTCCAACACTTAGTGAAAATTTCACTAAGTCAGATTTTACCGTATTTTTTGCCAAATGTAGGGGGATTTTTCACTTGGATTCAAAAGAGATCAAAACCAAACATGTTCAAACAGTTGTTTTATCATGTAAGGGCTTTCCAAAATGGCCAAGAACATTACCAAATTCAATTTGAGTCATGAGATATGACATTGGAGAGTTGCCTTGTTGAAATCTGTCAAGGCAAGGCAGATTTTGCATTTTTGCTAGATTTGCCAAAATCAGCCAAATCCAAATGCTCCTATCCACTTGGACACCTCTGAGGATTGAATCTAAAGGGGACAATCACTGAGCCAAGCCTCCAAAGTCTTTGGAACAAGAAATAGCATGTTGAATCTAGAATTGCCAAAATAGGGACAAGACTTCAATTTTGGATTGGAGCATTCAATGGAAGCATCAAGGTGGCATGGACTGAGCCATTCTCAACTGAATTCAGTCAAGACTTATCCAAGACCAAGGGAACCACAACCCTGTGTTCTAACCTCTAGTCAATGGCTAGAGGAGACTTGGATTTCCATTGGACAACATTGGCCAAACCTCTGCTGCAGTTGCCATTCACTGTGGATCCCAAAACAAACTTTCTCTACTATAAATAGAGCTCAATTGTGATCAGTTTGAGTACACCAAAGCTATCAAACAGATGATTTCCTCAAAACCTCTTTCTCTTGGCAAAAATGCATTCTTTAGCAAGGCAACTTTGAGTTTTTGAGCTTGAGAGCTTTTCCATCATAATCAATCACACACACACCTCATATATATCATATGTAAGTTGTGCAAACTATCACAGGTGACCTGTAATCACAAAATCACAAAGTCACCTCTCAAAACCTCAAAATAGGCATTTTTTGCATTTTTCAAGCCATGTCTTGATTCAGTCACTTTCCAAACCAGATAAAACCTCAAACATACTCCAAATATCATCCTTGAACTGTCCCAAATGGTTCCCCCCATCTGGAACACCATTTTAGAGAGTTGCTATTTTGGTCACTTTTAACCCCTTTTGCAAGAAAGGGATTGTTTGTGTTTTTGCAGGTACCAGTCAATTCCAATCATCCTAAAAGCTTCTAAGGGATCATTTGAGTGTGTCTAAAGCATCAAATCATTTCTGGAACAAGAGGTTTGACAGATTGCACAAAAGCTCCAAAATCTCAAAAAAAGAGAGGTAAGCCTCACAACTTGGAATCTTTGAATCATGCAATGCTTTGAAGTCCACTGATCATAAACATCTCATACATGTTGTATATGTTGTGTTTGAGATAATTCACCATGTAATCCATGCTTGTACCAAGTTGTAGCATAGAAAATGCAATTATAGGTCATTTTCAAAACCACTATCGGGTTTTGAGGAGGGTGTGTGATCTAAAAAAAACTACCACCACCATTGGATTCCTTATGAAATTTTGGTCCAGATGCATATAAATTTTGTCTCAAACCATTAAGAATTGAGAAATTTATGACCTTCACGTTTCTGAGCCAAAACTAGCCAAAACTTGCCTTGGGCCAGGCCTAAAACCAAGGCATGACTTGTATATTTGTTGTTTTGTTTCAAACAATGGATGTATCACCACCCAAGTGGTAAGGCGCGCGCCTTGTAACCTTGAGGTCTTGGGTTCAAACCCCACCTATGTCATTTTGTGTTTTTTCACATTTTGCCATTTTTTTCCAATATTTTCATGGTTTATTAATTAATTGGAAAATTAATAACTCTTTCAATTTTAATTATTTTTTATTGGTTCTTTTTGCAAAAAATCACAAAAATGTTGAAATATTTTATTCCACAAAAAAATTGAGTTTATATTATTTATTTAATATAATTAGTATTTTTGTGAATAAATTCATTTTATTTGTTTTTAAACATTTTAAAATGAATATTCATCTTGAAAAATCAAGACCAAATGAGTTTTAATATCACTTGTGATTTATACCTCATTTTTCAAACCTTAAACAAAAATCACAAGTGGTTTATTCAAACCTATTTGGTATTTTTCATTGATTTTCTTTAAATATTTACTTTTAAAGAATAAAATTAGGGTTTCTTTGATTTTCACTCAAAAAATCATTGTCAAACTTTTGGGCCTCCGATAGAGTGTAAGACCCAACCCTTTTTTGACCAACTCACTTTTTGGGCCTCAGTGTATTGTATAAGTCCCGATACCGTCAAAAACAAACGGCGCTATCGTCGCCTGTTGAAAAATAACCTTTTGGGCCTCTCCTCGAGCTATAAGACCCATTCAAAACATTTTGGGCCTCTATTAAAGTGTAAGACCCAACCCCATTTTAACCAAAACATTTTGGGCCTCAGATATTGTATAAGCCCCTTCGCGTTAAAAGAAAATCTCGGCGTGATCGCCATTTCAAACGAAAAGTCAACTGGGCCTACCCTCGTGTTATAAGCCCCACTCTCACTCTTTTTCTTTTAACTTTTTGGGCCTCTTGAGAGAGTGTAAGACCCATCCCTTTGTACAGAAAACCTTTTTGGTCCTCAGTCACTTGTATAAGTCCCTCTGTACAAATTCAACAGTGCGCTCACTGATAAAACCCTGGGCCTCTCCTTGAGCTGTAAGCCCCAAATCTTTCTTTTTCAAAGCACTATCTCCTTTGATTTTGAATATACTGTTGTTTTTAATCTTTCTTTGTTGAACAACTAACCAAACAGCATGGAAGCTCTACAACCGAGTAAGTGGTTATTGCTTTCATTTACCGCTTTCATATACATATAACTGTATTGTGGGGCTGTTTCACTGTAAGTCTTCTTTCATAAACTCATATCAACTGTGTAATAATAGTATAGATATTTAGAGTTTCCCCGGCAACTACGTCTAGAACTAGGTGACGCCGTTTCGTTTATTCGTAGAAATAGACAACTAGATCCCCAATAGGATCACCAGATACAGTCTTCTCTTCGGCTGTCCTCATTAGGAATTGTCAAGAAACTCTACTCCCAGAGATGAATGTATTCTCCGTGAATGGCATCTTTGAGTTTCTTCCAAATTCTCGAACTTTCCTGGCTTGATCTATTCTTTGTGAATAGCCTGTCTTGAATTTCTCGGGGTTTGGGGACCCACGGGCTTCCTAAAAGCATCGGCCTCCTCTTGGGCATCGTACAAGGACCCACAGGCTTCCTAAAAGCAACCCCGCCTCCTCTTGGGCTTAGTACAAGGACCCTATGGCTTCATAGAAGTATTCACAGCCTCCTCTTAGGCTTCGTATAATGATCTCTTCCTCCAGGAATGATAGCCTCCTCTTGGGCTTCGTACAAGGACCGATCGGCTTCTTAAAAGTTTCCAGCCTCCTCTTGGGCTTCGTATAAATTGTCCCGACGGCCTCCTAGAGTTATAGGAACAGAACTTAATCATCTCCGTAGAACAGTCTTTTCAAGAGTCTACTACTATTTCTCAAAGCATAGTTTAAAAGATGAAACTCTAGACTTGGACAGTCTAATCTCCTTGAGTCTCGAAGATATTCTCAAGTGACCCATTTCAAAATAGGAAGAAAACCCGTAGACTCGGACAATCTCAATACCCTTCAGATTTCCCACTTCCTTAAAGAACAGGAATAACCCGGATCCTTGAATCGAAACCCCTGAGTACAACATTACTCATATAAGAACTGATTTTCTCTTTAAATCAGCATACTAGACCTGTCACTTAACTGAAACAGTAACCATAGCCTCTTCTTAGGCTTTGTATAATGATCCTTCTCCAGTGAAGTTAGCCTCTCTCTTGGGCTTTGTACAATGATTCTCCCCAGCGGAGTTAAACAACGTTTAGCCTCTCTCTCGGGGTTTGTACGAGACACATAAGAGACTCCCTCGTTGAGTCAATCACCCCTTTCGCCTCCATCTCGGGCTTTATACGAGATACAAAAAGGTTCTTATTGATCCAAACAAACAACAGCCTCCATCCCGGGCTTCGTAAGAGATACAAAAAACTCTCTGGTTGAGTCAAATAGCCTTCATCTCGGGCTTTATACGAGATACCAAAAGACTCCATCGTCGAGTCAAAACCTTTTTGCCTCTCTCTCGGGCTTTGTACGAGACACATATTAGCCTCATCTTAGGCTTTATATAAGAAAACCACTGGTTGATCCAATCAACCTTTTAGCATCAAAGCTGTGCCTCGTTCATAGTACACAAACATCAACAAGTCTTTCCCCTTCATCTAATCGCTGTAAGCGGCAAGCCTCTGGATTACCTACATCCATGCCACTGTCCCTCTTTTAGCATGAGAAATTCCTAAGGAAAGATGGCATTGCTCTAAACTAAGTTAAAGTCTTCTCCTTCAGGTTAAAATCCCCTATAAAGGAAATTATGGCATTACTAGGATCCGCGTATCCCGGTTAAAGTAATCCTCCTTTACAGTCAGTTACCCAACAGTTGTGACAAACAGACCAAATATCCCCCTTTAGAGATGACAAGTTCTCTCGAATGTCAAAACCCTTTAGCTTCACATCTTGGGCTTTGAACAAGATACAAATAGACTTTTCAGCTTCATATCTTGGGCTTTGAACAAGATACAAACCACCTTTCGCTTCACGTCTTGGGCTTTAAACAAGACACCAAAAAACACCCATTTCCTCCCATAGAATAGGAGGAACTACGAACGCTCTGATTTCCCTGTTTCGGTAAATGGGAATACGTAGCCATAAGATTGAAAGAAAAAATCTTAGCGAGCACACTAAACGAAAACCCAAAATCCCATACTCTCATGTATCTATCAAAAAGCATCAGTCCTAGGATCCTAATCCTTGTTCCCCGCCAGAAACTCGTCATTCTGTCAAAATAGCACAAGAAAGGCCCCACCACATTGATCGCATCCTTAACCTAACAGACCGCTGTTTAAACTCAGTATGCAAGCAGGGTTAATTGGAGACATCTATTTCCCTTCCCTATTCAGCTCACAATAGGATAAAATAGGAATCGACCTGTAGTAAACTGGCCCCAGAGAGCGACAGCGCTTAAGAACCGCGTCCAAAATCGCTCGCTACAATGGGGATCTAGTTTTGACTATTTAAGAGTGATTAACGGGCTTAATGCTAGACGTAGTTGCCGGGGAAACTCTAAATATCTATACTATTATTACACAGTTGATATGAGTTTATGAAAGAAGACTTACAGCGAAACAACCCCACAATACAGTTATATGTATATGAAAGTGGTAAATGAAAGCGTGTAAACACTTACTCGGTTGTAGAGCTTCCATGCTATTTGGTTAGTTGTTCAACAAAGAAAGATTGAAAACAATAGTATATTTCAAAATAAAAGGAGAAAGTGCTTTGAAAAAGAAAGATTTGGGGCTTACAGCTCAAGGAGAGGCCCAGGGTTTTATCAGTGATCGCACTGTCGAATTTGTACAGAGGGACTTATACAAGTGACTAAGGCCCAAAAATTGTTTGTTGTACAAAGGGATAGGTCTTACACTCTCTCAAGAGGCCCAAAAGGTTTAAAGAAAAAGAGTGGGGCTTATAACACGAGGGTAGGCCTAGATGATTTGATTTTGAATTGGCGATCGCGCCGAGATTTTCTTTTAACGCAAAGGGGCTTATACAATATATGAGGCCCAAAGTTGTTTTGGGTTAAAAGGGGATTGGGTCTTACACTCTATTAGAGGCCCAAAAGTTTTGAAATGGGTCTTACTACTGGAGGGTAGGCCCAAAGTTTGTTTTTCAACGGATGATGATCGCGTCGAACTTTTTGAAATACAACGGGACTTATACAATAAGTGAGGCCCAAAATAGGTTGTATTTACAAAGGGTTGGATCTTACACTCTATTAGAGGCCCAAAAGGTTTTGAAAATGATTTATGAGGGTTGAATTAATCAAAAACCCTAATTTGTTTTCAAAATGTGTTTTAATTGAATAAAAATTCAATTAAAATGATCAAAATTATTTAACTTATGGAAAAAAATTGTGATCTTGGATTAATGCTTCAAAAATTAAGTATTGACCTACAAAATAATTAGAAGGCATTAAAAGTTGCAACATCAAGGTGGAGAAAATATTCAAAATGTCAAAAACAATTAAAATATTAATTCTTTGCAAAAATATCAATTATATGAAATAAATAATATTTTTGGGATTTTTTGGGAAAATAAAATATTTTAACATTTTTGTGAATTATTAAAAAAAGAATCAACTCAAAATCATTAAAACTCAGAGAGAAATTAATTTTTGAATCAATTAAATAAAATCACAAAATTCAAATATTTGAATTTGAGAGAAATGGCGCCAAGAACAGCTGAAGAACACGCGCGTTTTTCAGTTTTGCCCAGATTTGCATTTTCTATCCAATCTCACTGAATACTTGATCATATCATGCAATCCACATACCATTCAACTCGTTTCAACCTCACGATCATGTCTATGGCAATTAATTTCATTTAAATTAAGCATAAAACAAGAAATCACGAAAAATCCTCAAGAACCCTAAATTCTGCATGAAGGCTGGGATTTTTGATACACGATTCAAACAAAGCAATTACTTGAGGGGAAACATTCCATGCATGATTATGAACATTTGGCAAAAGTATTGTGCGAGGAAATATGCATAGATTGAGATATGACCAAGTTTAGGCTTACCTCTATGTCGTCACAGCAAGAGCAAATTGATTTCTGAGTTGGAGGTGTTACAGATGAATTGTGATGATCTGAACAGCTTCCCTACACCCCATGGAGTGTGTTTGAATGCTTGGACTTGATGGAAATTGGCTGGATCACTTCATGGCATCTCAACTGCAACTTGGTTAAAACCTTGAGCAATTGACTGTTGATTCTGAGAAATCAGTGTTCCAGATGTTGTTTAAGTGTTTGATCAGCTCACATATGATGTATATGAGGTGTGTGTGTGTGATTGGTTTGAGTGGAAATGCTCTCTAATGAAAAACCCGATAGTGACTTGCTAAGAAAGGCATTTTTGAGAGTGAGAAGTGGATTTTGAGAAAGTCAAGTGTTGTAGGCCTTTGGTGTACTTAAACTGATCACAATTGAGCTCTATTTATAGTAGAGCAAGTTTGTTTTGCAAGGAATAGTGAATGGCAACTGCTGAGTAGGTTTGGCCAATGTTGGCAAATGAAAATCCAAGTCTCCTCTAGCCATTGACTAGAGGTTAGGGCACAGGCTGCTGGTCCCCTTGGTCTTGGATAAGTCTTGACTGAATTCAGTTGCTAATGGCTCAGTCCATGCCACCTTGATGCTTCCATTGAATGCTCCAATCCAAAATTGGAGTCTTGTCCCTATTTTGGGCAATTCTAGGTTTAGCATGCTATTTCTTGTTCCAAGGACTTTGGAGGCTTGGCTCAATGATTGTCCCCTTTAGATTCAATCCTCAGATGTGTCCAAGGTGATGACAAGGCTTGGAATTGGCTGATTTTGGTAAATCGACCAAAAGTGCAAAAATCTGCCTTGCCTTGGCAGATCTCATGGCTCAAGTTCAGCAACTGTTTGATCATATTTGGTTTTGATACTTTTTTGGATCCAAGTGAAAAATGTCCCTACATTTGGAAAAAAGTAAGGCAAAATCTGACTTAGTGAAATTTTCACTAAGTGTTGGAACAAAGTGACTTTTGTTGATTTTGATCACTCTGTAACTCAAAATCCATGAGGAATTTGGACATAGGTCAGTATGAAGCTTTTGTAGAGGGCAATGAGATCTACAAATCAAGCTTTGGATGGAAAAAAATGGCTTTGTGGTTTAGGCGTTATGTTCCTCCAAAGTTGGTACCTTTGTCACTTTTTTTTCCTAACATAGAAATTTTTCTAAGTTTTTATGGTTACCCCTTTTACAAGTTATCCCATTTTCTTTGATTATTATTGATGAATGATGATTCAAATCATACATTAACATCATTTTAGGGTTAAAAATCTATTTTTGTGAAAAATCTCAAAAAGTCAAAGTTGACTCTTGTGCACAGTTGACTTTTTATCCGATGAATTCTAAACTGTGCAATTCTTTAGGAAATCATGTCCTTGACCTAAATCAAACTTGATGGACATGTTCCATGGGTAGTATATAGTGTATTGAATCATGTCTTAGGGCTTGAGAGCATGTCCTGGTCAAAAGTCAAAGTTACAGTTGACTTTTCCAACGAAACCCTAACTGTGGTTCAGATGAAATTGAAACTTCTTGCTCAAGCTTCTTGGATCAATCCACTGTCCCAAATGGATCAATATAGTATATTAGAGACCCTCAAATCATGTATTGAGGCCTTGGTTCATGATTTGTCCCAAAAGTCAACATAGGGGTGAATTAGGTCAAGAAACCCTAATTCCTGATTTTTGATAAATGCATCCCCTGAGGCAAATTTGACTTAATGATTGGGTTTATGAGGTTCCATGGAGCATATAAGGACATGCTTTGAAGTATTGGCTCATGCCCAGAGGAAAATTTCCATCTGGAGGCCCTGGTCGACCAAAACCCTAATTTGGTGACACTGGCGATCTTGAAGCCTGGTCCACCTAGAAGGAAGCAACCTTGTGCTTAATCCTTGATGTGGGAGTCCTCTTGATCCATTGTGGATGTTCGAGAGGCTAGACAAGTTGAAGATCATGTCATTTCTTGATTGATCCTTTGCCTAAGAGCTCTGAGAAGGCTTGAAACCCTAAGTCTGATTGTAGTGAATGCTCAACAATTCCTTGAGGAGATTGATGAGGCATAAAGGTACATCCATATTGTGATGATGATTTGCACAATGATGGGAAATCTTAGTGGTCAAAATTTGGGGTATGACAGATGCCCCTATTTAAGCTTCTTGGACACGAAGGTGTGAATGGCGAAGGTATTCGAGCATCGAGGTGCAAGAGGATTAAATATCGGAATATCAAAAATTTTGACGGCGTCTATGAATGGTAATTCCCGCATCCATCTTCTTTCGCTAAGTGTTGATACTTAGAAAAGGTAAAACTTCCCCTCGATCCTGGTTTCCTACCAAGGAACTGGTCTTAGTTGCTGAAATAAACTTCCCCTCAATCCTGGTTTCCTGCCAAGGAACTGGTCTTAGTTTCTGATTTAAACTTTCCCTCGATCCTGGTTTCCTACCAAGGAACTGGTCTTAGTTTCTGATTTAAACTTCCCCTCGATTCTGGTTTCCTACCAAGGAACTGGTCTTAGTTTCTTTTGTCAATAAACTTAATTGACAAGGGACGCTATGCGTAGCGGTTTTCCTTAAACTTCTCACCGAATTTTCCTGGGGAGATGCCATTTGATGGAAAAAGTTTTGATGCCAGACTTGCCGGGGAACCCAGTCGTCTGAGTTGTAGAGGTGTAGAAACTTCTCTGTTGGAGATGCCATTTGTTGACTCTATTTGGGGAATGCGAGTCCCTTGAGAGACTGCTTTCACGCTTGGGGATATTACATCATACTTTTCTCGGGATCTTCCCGGAGAAATTCCATATGATGGGATCCAATTTTGAGGTGCCGATGACCTTTTCATCAGTGGTTTTTTTGGGGAAAAACTGCCGTATTGCCGAAGCTCCGATTAAGGGGATTTCTCTAGGGATTTTCCTTAATCCGGGAAAGCAAAAATATCATCTTCAATGGCAAAGAGTGATGTTGACTTAGAGCTCTCTAGTTTTTCAGAGGTTCAAGTTATCAAAGTGGTCGAGGAGCTAACTTCATTCCAGAAATAAACTGGAGGAGAGAGATTGTTCAGACGCAACATTTCCCAACGAGGAAAGAACCGACAACTCGATTGAGAGGACTTTTATCACTAGGGGATAAGACCGACTAGAGTGACAATGATGTAATGCGAATGCGAATGCAAATGAACAATGCATGATGTATGTATGTTTATGCTGACAAAACTAACGCGATATACAGACTAATAGATGAACATGACGAGATACTCGGCCACAGTGGGAGATGTAAAGTATCACTTGTTCACGATAGCAATTTTACCTTGCTTAGGAGAGATAATCCCTGCGGGGAATACCGTTAATCGGGCTTAGGAGATAAGGACTCTACCGAAGATGTCAGATGGATTAGTTGCATCCGACACTGTTGATCCTTCATTCAGTCGCACTGGCGTAGAAGGAGTACTTTGATTCTGCACTTTGAAGTTCGCTTACTTCTGGAGAAGCGGTTGATGCTCTTTTGATGTTCAACAGTCAAAAGAAATTGCCATCTTTATTTTAAAAGCAGAAAAAAAATTACAAGTAAATTCATTTTTGTTTTATTTCAAGAATTGTTGAGCATGTGAAAATGTCGTTCTGTAAAGCTAAAACAAATGAGAATTACAAACAAAAGCACAAGGGCTCAAATTTTATTGATAAGATGGAGATCAGCCAAAAGCGTGATTCCAAAGAGTATATACAAAGCTAGAAAATGGTAATTTACAGGCACTACAAGAAAATTGGCAAGTTCCGACGGTTAATATTGGGTGATTTCGGTGGTTTGAACCGCCACAATTTACTAGTCGCGGCGGTTTTTCTTCTGTCGCGAAAACGTGTATCGCCAGGCTATATAGCGACAGTTCCTAAAACCGTCACTCCAACCGTCGTTCTATGTTGCGACGGGTAAGGAACTGTCGTAAATTGAAAATTGCGGCGGTTAAAACCGCCATAAATATTTGTTTTTAGCCAAAAATAATAAACCATAAGTATTACCAAAGGTAAATCCGCAGAAAATGTAAAATCCGCAGGTAATTCCGCAGCTAATATATTTCTAAAATTAAAAAAAAATCAAATGAACTTTTAGCACACACATGAATAATGGCAAATTACGGCGGTAACAACGACTTTCCACTTGACCAAAGATTACTTGTGTAAAGGTTTTGTTGCACAAAAGTACATTCGCGACATAACCCATGATTAACAGTAGCACATATAGCACTTGACAAATGCTGCTTGTTGGAATAGTGAGGCCATCCTGCAAACCTATGAACACAAATGCTTTCATTTTTTTATATTAATTTCCAAATGTGTCTCTAAATGCAACAAAAAATATCATTTACATTACATTTGATCAACTCTCTGAATCAAAGTGTCCTAAATCAGAGAAAATGGATATATATTTGCACAAAACCTAAAGACACAACCATGTATCCAGAGTTTGGATGGTCTTTCGGGATCATCGGTGAATCAACCTCAGATAGTGTCAGCATCACCATAAATTGAACACAAGATAACACCTCAAACCACACATTTTCTATACTACTATTCTGCAAAGAAAAGACATTAACATGTTTGAAAATAAATCCAAAACCAATGATGAAAAAATAAAAAAATTAAGAATGATATTAAAAGTAACCATACTTGTCTTCCATCTTCCAAGTTTTTCCACTTAAATTTTATTAGTCGTTCAAGACCATACTCTGCACGATACAAAGGTTATAACTCATTTTAAATATAAACAGAACATAGAGAGAATAAATTATTTATATTATTTTGAGAAATTATGAACCTTTATTAGTAAGTCCAATAAGAAGAGATAAGTATTGATTTAAAGCTCGCCGCAATTCAGCAATAGCTGATCCATTTGCACTATCAACTATGCAAATTTTCAAATATTCAAAACATGTTTAATTACTTTTTCTATTCATCATGATATTTTAGAAAAAAAACTATAATAGAATTCATATTAACAAACCAATATCTTCTGCTACCAACACAATCTGGTTCCTTAGAGAAGATAATTTATCACCAAGATCATTTGGAATCAATCCTTAAAGCATTCTTTGAAAATCAGATTGCACTGGAATTCTGATTGATGGAGTTAAAACAACTACTTTGTGAATGATTGATTTCTTCTTCTTATACACAGAATCTAGTGACTGAAAATAACCGAGTCATACAAAATGATGCATCCCATTCATTCCAGCATAAATATGCTTGCTCTAAGTAACTCAATGCATAATAAAATAGTATTAAAAAATGAAACAAGAAGAAATGTATTAGTAAAAGTTACAGACTTTCAATGAATCAGCTACCTGGTCTTATCTTCATCATCAAATCTGATCATGTTGCTATAATTCATATTTTCCAAGGCAGAAAGTTGTACATCAAGAAGGTTTACTCTTGTATGCATTGTCCATCACATGACACTGGCGTTGGTTTTGCAGTTAATGCGTATTTTTCTCGGCTCCACCAATTTTCAATACTGGCACAGAACCAGATCTGATTCCTAGTTGAACTAGCTGATCCAATCTGGTTTTAATAGCACTGGTTTAGAGCATGATGTATCATTTCATCAAGCAAGTAACTTCAAAACAACCAACTATATTTTAAAATAGTAACTTCTAAGAATTCATAGAGACTAATATACAAAGAATCCATGAGTAATTATCAAAGTCACACCATTTTATGAGAAAGTTCATAAGAGGAACAATGGTTTTACGTGGTTGAAATTGCCAAAGCTGTAATGAGCAAAACTACTAGAAGTATAACTTATTCGGACGAGAACATTGTCGACTCATTGAAGCTTAATTTCCAAGTCCTATCTTTCCTCCTTAAAATCAAGGGGATTATATTTTACAATCGTATTTGAAGGAGGCGGTATGGCAGTTTCGACATTCCTAGAACTACAGCCAACTCCAGAGCATATTCCAAATTGGTAAATAATCTAGGGCCCAATGTATATACTCATACGTCATTAATTGACGGTCTTTGCAAGAAAGGATGGACTGAGAAAGCGTTTAGATTGTTTCTTACGCTTGTTCACAGTGAAAATCACAAGCCAAATGTACTTACATATACTGTTATGATAAATGGGTATTATAGAGATAACAAACTAAACCGGACAGAGATGCTACTGATTCAAATGAAAGAGCAGGGATTAGTCTCGAACACCAACACATACACAACTGTCATTGACAGGTATTGCAAAGCTGGAAATTTTGAAAGAGCGTATGATTTGATGAATCTAATGAGTAGTGACAGTTTCAGCTTGACTACACACTTTAGATGGCTGCAGAGTTGAATTAGTTAGACAGAAATCAACATATGAGAATATTGGTGGAGTTTAGCTTGATATGACCAAGGAACATATCACTGAAGATTGAAGATTATATGTCATTTTGATTTGGTTTCAAAAACCACAACCATCTATAATCTATCTAATGGAAATGTATATGATTCCTAATAGTTTGATGCATATCATTATTTCTAAGCTCCAGACTTGCACGGTCAAGGTCTTTATGACTAGTCATTTTAGGTGGTGAGACTAATGTACCAGTGTCATCCTTGCCAATCGAATCAAATGATTGCTTAGTTCTTTGTGGTAAAACTGACTTCTCAGTTGGATAAGGGATTCTATCCCTCGACAAAGCTTGCCATGAAGAAATAAAGAGTTCTTTGAGATTGCTTTTCATGATCATTGATTCTTTGTTTTCCAATTTCCTACTAAGTCAAAAAATCCATAGTGCAGGACCAAACAATTTCTGTCTATTTACAAGGAATTATAAAGATACGTACAAAAGAAAATTATATTTATCCATGAATTTAGGGGATCAAATCAATTTACCAGACTGTCAATGGTAATGAAAATTTCATGAAGCTTGATATTTCTTTATATACTCATAAAAGCTCTTCACTAGATCCAAAATTATAGTGTCTTTCAATGTTAATGAATATGATTAATCTAGAGACAACTCATCGTTTATATATTTTCCATTAAAAACCAAAATGCTTTCATTTACCATAGATTTCAAACTTCAAAAAGATATATGCATATGCAGTAAAAAATAAAATTAACTTACAAATTGTTTGGATCTGATACTATTCCGCTCTGCAATTGTTTCGATCATGTACCAAGCATCATTGTCAAGAAGTCCTAGCCTTGCATTAATCAAGGCAAATGAGTCTCAATATTTAGAATAAAATGATAATTATTATTTTCTCTAATCACACCAGTTAGTAGAGTTATTTCCATGGTACCTTCAAGGTGTTAATTTTTCACATCTATTGGGTCCAAGAAGCATCCAAAACAGCCCAGAAGGAATGTGAAGAAAGCAATCTCTAAGAGACAATACATCATTGGTTTGTATTGCAGTGAATGCAAAAGACAAATTATGGCCTTCAATTAGAACACTATCCATACTTTTACCCCTGTAAAATCCAAATACACAACCTGTTTGAGAAAATGTCCAAACTAAAAATGAACTAAAACAAATCCAGAAATTAGATAAACCTATAAGTTGATAAATAAAAAACAACTAAAATAACAGCAGCACGATTAGAAAAATGCTAGATTCAATCTTATGTTCAAAGAATATATATAAAGACAGTGGTAAAAGATTAACCTAATTGTGTCAAACATTCAAACATATAAAGACAGTGGTAAAAGATTAACCTTAGTTTTCAAGCTACTCTGAGTCTCCATGAAATCAGGATCATCTTCTTGGTCTTCTTACTCGCAGATCAACATCAAATATTTTTGATGAAAAATCAAACAGGGATTTCTTCAGAGCATGGATGTCAGATCTATTGAAGTTATATATCATTACACATCATATATTATAAGCACATATATGCACTTGACATCAATAAGTACAGTTAGCAAAGTCATTATTTGAAACATCCATTTGAAAGAAAACATTGGATTTTAGTACCTGTTCTGTAGTCTTTTTCATGATAACACCTCTGTGAAACTCCTTGATCAGTTTCTACCGAATAAGTGTTAGGGAAAACAATCCTACCTAATGGAAAAATAGTTAGGGAGATAACAAAACAATATACTCTTCATTAAAAAACCAATAATCCTGACAATATACTCTTCATTAAAAAACCAATATACTCGTCTTCACTCGAAGAACTAAAATTACTCATACTCGTTTTCACTAAGCATACAAGGGAATGGACGATTGTTAATAAATCGCTAAACCTCAAGATTCTTGTGACCGTAATAAACACGACGGTAGATGGAGGAAGGGGTTTTGCGATTTAGGGCTTTTTCTAAAGGTTAATATCAAATTACTCACTATGCATACAAGGGCAGGGACGATTGTTGATGAATCAGTAACCCTTTAGATTTTCGCTACTGCAATAAACATGACGGTAGATGAAAGAAAGGTTTTTTACGATTTAGGGATTTTCCTGAAGGATAAAGAATGCTGTTGTTGGGATTCAGTGAGAAGATTATGTTTAATTAGAAGGATTCATGGTTTCTTTTGAGATTCAGTGAGAAGATTATGGGTTGGAATAATCAGAGTGTTTTTTTTAGATAAATGATTTTTTTACAATAAAAAAGAAATTAATTTCAGGTAATAAGTTAAATTTTACATAATAAAATTCTCAAGTCATTAGATTTAGCCACAAAATATAACGACGAGTGCCTAATACCGTCGCAGACAGTGTCATAAATATCATATTGCGACAGTTTGGTCTGAACCGTCGCAATCTAAGTGTCGCAAAATGACTATTTTCTTGTAGTGAGGGAAAAAGGGCTACGTTGAAACATAACGATCACTATCCTTCTACCAACTTCGAATTCTGGGAATCCTGAGCTTCTGTCTAAGATGACCTTGACTGGCGTTTTCCTCCAATGGATGGTGTAACTGCTGCTGAGGGACTTGCCTCTGTTGAACATAGTTACTTGCTATTATCCCTAATTTTTTCCTAGATTGTACTTTGATGTTTCGAATCCACCGAGACCCATAATACAAGCTTCGTATTTGGCCTCATTGTTTGTACATTTGAACGTAAGCCGAGCGGTGAAAGGAATGTGGGTACCCTGAGGGGTAATGATGATTGCCCCAATTCCGTTTCCGTAATGATTGACAGCTTCGTCAAAGATAAGTCCCCACTGGGAACCTGGTTCTGGCCCTTCACTGGGTAGCGGTTCATAGCAATCTTTCATTTTTAGATACATGACATCTTTGTCTGGGAAGTCAAACCCGATTGATTCTTGATCCTCAATCGGTTAATGAGCCAAATGATCAGCCAAAACACTCCCCTTAACGGCTTTCTGAGCGTGATACTCTATGTCATATTCTGATAGCAACATCTGCCAACAAGCAATCCTTCCTGTGAGAGCAGGTTTTTCGAAAACATACTTGATTGGATCCATTTCTGAGATTAACCAAGTAGTGTGACAAATCAAGTACTGGAGAAGACATTTGGCTGCCCAAGCCAAAGCACAGCAAGTTTTCTCAAGCATCGTGTACCGAGTCTCGCACTCGGTGAACTTCTAGCTTAGATAGTAAATGGCAGACTCTTTCCGTTTGGTTTCGTCTTGTTGGCCAAGTACACACCCCATTGAGTCTTCCAAGACTATGAGGTAGATGATCAGTGGTCTTCCTTCCACTGGAGGTTATAGAATTGGAGGATTCAACAGATATTCCTTAATACTGTCGAAGGCAGTTTGGCAGTCTTTTGTCCAAACGCAATCCTGGTTCTTTTTAAGTAATTTGAAAATTGGCGCACAGGTCGCGTTCATGAGGAATATGAATCTGGAGATCTAATTCAAACGTCCCAGGAATCCTCTGACTTGTTTTTTAGTTTTCGGAGAAGGCATTTCTTGAATGGCCTTGACCTTGTCAGGATCAACCTCAATTCCTTTCTGGCTGACGATGAACCCTAAAAGTTTCCCTGAACGGACATCGAAGGTGCCCTTGTTGGGATTCAAGCAGAGTCTGTACTTTCTCAGACGCTCGAATAGTTTCGACAGGTGGGTCACATGCTCCTCTTCTATCTTAGATTTGGCAATCATATCATCGATATATACCTCAATTTCTTTGTGTATCATGTCATGAAAAAGAGTAGTCATGGCCCTTTGATAGGTTGCCCCGGCGTTCTTCAAACCGAACGGCATTACCTTGTAACAAAAGGTACCCCATGGGGTAATGAACGAAGTTTTCTCCATGTCTTTCGGCGCCATTTTGATCTGGTTATAGCCCGAGAATCCATCCATGAAGGAGAAAACTTTTAACTTTGTTGTACTGTCTACCAGCATGTCAATGTGCGGTAAAGGAAAGTCGTCCTTTGGACTTGCCTTATTCAGGTCCCTGTAATCGACACACATTCTGACCCTTCCATCCTTTCTCGGAACGGGTACGATATTGGCTAACCATTGAGGATATTCTGATGCAGCGAGGAAACCTGCGTCAATCTATTTCTGTACCTCCTCTTTGATTTTGATGGCCATGTCTGGGTGAGTGCGTCTCAACCTCTGCTTTACTGGCAGACATTCCGATCTCAACGGTAAATGATGTTCCACGATGCTGGTATCCAACCCTGGCATATCCTAATAGGACCAAGCGAATACATCGGGGAATTCTTTGAGAAGCTTTATCAAACTCTCTTTGGCAGTTGGACTGAGCAGTGCCCCAATCTTGATTTCTTTTCTCTCTTTTTCTGAACCCAAGTTTACCATTTCCAACGGCTCTTTGTGAGGTTCAATAGACCTTTCCTCTTATCTGAGTAGTCGGGAGATCTCTTCTGGAATTTTGTTGTCAACTTCTTCTTCAGCCCCAAATACCGGTAACTCAAAGTTGGGAGAAGGCATCGGATCGTATGTTTCAACGGGGTTTAAAACAAGCAATCTGCATGACGTGATGATTCGTGTTTAGAAGAGATAGAGAAAATGCAAGTGTGTGCAGTGTATTTTTCTTTATTACTGCTTGTTTTTATTTGAATTGTTTTTTTTAGGATTACCATTTTCTAAGAAAAGCAAAAAGAGAAAACAACAATTAATGCGTAAATTACAGAACGACGTTATTTTATTAATGAACAAGTCGATTCTTGAAACTATAGCCCTATAAAACAAAACTTTGTCGCTTTGGGTGAAGCGAAGAGGGAAAATTTATAGAAAACGAGCCCTATCAAAACATTCATTTCACCTGGGCAGGGTGAAAGGTTAAAGATGGCAATTACTTTGATTGGCGAACGACCTTCGGAGCATCAACAGCGACCCACTGGCGGCGAACTCCTCGGTGAATCACAAAGTATGGTACCTTCCTCGATTTCTGGTGGAGCAGGATTATTGGACTCTGTCTCCCAGGCAGAATTGTCGTAGGAGAATTCCTCAGTTGTATTTTTCATAGCATTTGTGCTCTCAGCTGTATCTCCCCATCCAGTTAGTTGGATATCCTCGAGCCTGATACGAGAGCTTTCGGGAGCGGTGTACTTGACCATGAAGTCGTATTTTCCACTCGGTTGTCCCAAGATGTCCCACACTTCTTTGGAACTGGAGGAGTCATCCCTCTCGATGACGTGGACCTCGGGAAAAGTATAGTTGATGAATTCAAGTCTTGCAAATGTTGCAAATTCATCGTCATGTTGAGTAGTTTCTGAATGACCTGAGTGTTGATTCCATGACATGGTGGGGACACAGGTATTTTTTTCAATGATGCTCAGCTGAGTTTCATTACTCGGCTGACTTTCTGGCCCCAAGTCTCCTGGGTAAGGCTGCCACATTGGCAGACCGTCCATCGGGCCATAGTAATTGTGGTCAAAGTTGTCTTTCATCGGAGTGTCCTCCTCTAATGAATTTGGAGGAGCACGACATCCTTCCGGATCACAACCTCCGTATATCATTTCGATATCTGACTGTGGTATAAATCTCGGACTCTGTGCAGGATAGAAAAATGGCGTAGGCACCTCTTCCGGAGACATATAACCGTCCTCGTTAAGATAGGACTTCCATTCCTCATCTGTGTCGGAGGGATCCTCGTCATTGATAACATGGATTATTTGAGACACTGGGTGAAGGAACCCTCCACTGTGAAAGAAGTTCTGAATGGGATGAAGACTTTCATCGTTAGCAGTTGTCCGGGTACAGGTTGCAGAAAAACCAAGACCCTTCTTTGTTGTATTGCTAGTAGGAATGACAAGTTGTCCCCATCCTGTTGTATCGGTACTCTGACTGCTTTAATAACATCTTTGTATGAGGAAATCGAAGTTCCTCCTTCGGATTGTTCGTCCTTGTGTAGCGAAAGCGCTTGGAACTAGGTTCCGATTATCCCTTTTGGTTCCACATAAGTGGATGACGATAAATTGCTGACGAACAAGGCCTGTTCCCCACAGACTGTGATGAGTTGGCCATTCTGGACGAACTTTAGCTTTTGGTGGAGCGTTGAAGTGACCGCTCCAGCCTGATGTATCCAAGGTCTTCCTAATAAACAACTGTACATTGCCCGGATGTCCATGACCTGGAAAGTGACTTGGAAAGTGTGAGGACCAATAGTTATGGGAAGGTCAACTTCGCCGATAACCGTTTTTCTGGATCCGTCGAACGGTTTGACGACGACCTCGCTAGTTCTCATCGGAGGTCCTTTGAATGATAATTGCATCAAAGTGGACTTCGGCATAACATTCAGGGGTGACCCTGTGTCTACCAGTACGCTGGCTAAAGCATCGTCCTGGCAGTTGACTATGATATTGAGTGCCATGTTGTGATGGCGACCCTCTTCAGGTAAATCCTCATCACTAAATCCCAAATTATTGCAAGAAGTGATGTTAGAGACAATACTATCGAACTGTCTAATTGTTACATCCTGTTCCACAAAGGCTTGCTCCAAGACTTTCTGTAGAGCCTCCCTGTGCGCTTCTGAACTGAGTAACAGTGATAATACCGAGATCTTTGAAGGAGTTTGTAATAGCTGATCAACAATGTTGTATTCACTCCATTAGATGAGCTTCTGTATCTCATCATCGTTTTTCAAAAGGTCGGGATTACTCGATTGACCGACTGATGGATCGGGAACTTCTGTCTGAAGTTCCTTTTCTTTGTTGGACTCTCCAACTCCTCTGTTGAAGATTCTACCACTCTGTGTTACACGACTGATGTCTGCAATATTCACGACGGAGGGTAATGGAATTTCCTTTCCATTTTCAATTATCGTTGCACCGTATTTGTAAGGGATTGCCTTAGCTGATTCATACGGTAGTGGTCCAGGAAGATAAATGACTATGGGAACCTTCTGGTTTTTCTGAGCATCGTACGTAATCTCGATCCTTTCCCGGTTGGGAATTCTTGATTCGTCAAGCAGAGGGGTAATGGCAAAAACATTCCTGGTCCTCTGATGATCAGAGATGACGACAACATCCTCAATTTGATTGGCAAGGTAGTTCGGCGACCAATTGATGGGTCCGGAACCTGGATATGGGCGAATCTCTCCACGATCCACCTGCCCCTGGAGAGCTGCTCGCACAAGGTAGCACCCTTGGTTACTTTCCGAACAGACTCCACAACGTTCATAATTGTGTGGTGGCACCTGGCCACGCCCACTTTGAATACAATGTAACTGTCATACCCCAAAATTTGACCACTAAGATTTCCCATAATTGTGCAAATCATCATCACAATATGGATGAACCATCATGCCTCATCAATCTCCTCAAGGAATTGTTGAGCATCCACTGCAATCAAATTTAGGGTTTCAAGCCCTCTCAGAGCTTAGACTAAGGATCAATCAAGGAATGACTTAATTTTCAACTTGTTTAACCTCTAAAATATCCACAATGGATCAAAAGGACTCCCACTTCAAGGATTAAGCACAAGGCTGCTCCCTTCTAGGTGGGTCAAGTCTCAAGATCGACAGTGCCACCAAATTAGGGTTTTGGTCGACCAGGGCCTCCAGATGGAAATTTTTCACCTGGGCACAAGCCTATGATCCAAAACATAACCTAATATACTTCATGGAACCTCATGGACCGAAGCATCAAGTCAATTTTGCCTCAGGGGATGCATTCTTCAAAAATCAGGAATTAGGGTTTCTTGACCTAATTCACCCCTAAGTTGACTTTTGGGACAAATCATGAGCCAAGACCTCAAGAGAGGGTTTGAGGGTCTCTAATGAACTATATTGATCCATTTGGAACAATGGATTAATCCAATAAGCTTGAGCAACAAGTCTCAATTTCATCTGCACCACAATTAGGGTTTCGCGAGGAAAGTCAATTGTAACTTTGACTTTTGACCAGGACATGCTCCCAAGCCCTAAGACATGATTCAATATACCCTATGACACCCATGGAACATGTCCATCAAGTTTGATTTAGGTCAAGGACATGAAGAATTGCAGAGTTTGGAATTCATCTGATAAAAAGTCAACTGTGCACAAAAGTCAACTTTGACTTTTTGAGATTTTTCACCAAAATGGATTTTTAACCCTAAAATGATGTTAATGTATGATTTGAATCATCATTCATCAAGAAAAATCAAAGAAAGTGGGATAACTTGTAAAAGGGGTAACCATAAAAACGTAGAAAAATTTCTAAGTTATGGAAAAAGTGACACTAATGTGCCAACTTTGGAGGACCATAACTCCTCAACCACAAGGCCATTGTTCCCTATTCAAGGCTTGATTTGTAGATCTCATTGCCCTCTACAAAAGCTTCATACTGACCTATGTCCAAATTCCTCATGGATTTTGAGTTATGGAGTGATCAAAATCAAGAAAAGTCACTTTGTTCCAACACTTAGTGAAAATTTCACTAAGTCAGATTTTACCTTACTTTTTGCCAAATGTAGGGGGATTTTTCACTTGGATTCAAAAGAGATCAAAACCAAACATGTTCAAACAGTTGTTGTATCATGTAAGGGCTTTCCAAAATGGCCAAGAACATTACCAAATTCAATTTGAGTCATGAGATATGACATTGGAAAGTTGCCTTGCTGAAATCTGCCAAGGCAAGGCAGATTTTTACACTTTTGGTCGATTTGCCAAAATCAGCCAAGTCCAAATGCTCCTATCCACTTGGACACCTCTGAGGATTGAATCTAAAGGGGACAATCACTGAGCCAAGCCTCCAAAGTCTTTGGAACAAGAAATAACATGTTGAATCTAGAATTGCCAAAATAGGGACAAGACTCCAATTTTGGATTGGAGCATTCAATGGAAGCATCAAGGTGGCATGGACTGAGCCATTCTCAACTGAATTCAGTCAAGACTTATCCAAGACCAAGGGAACCAGCAGCCTGTACCCTAACCTCTAGTCAATGGCTAGAGGAGACTTGGATTTTCATTTGCCAACATTGGCCAAACCTACTCAGCAGTTGCCATTCACTATTCCTTGCAAAACAAACTTGCTCTACTATAAATAGAGCTCAATTGTGATCAGTTTGAGTACACCAAAGCCATCAAATAGATGCTTTCCTCAAAATCTCTTCTTTCACTCCAATTTTTCATTCTAAGGCAAGTCACTATCGGGTTCTGAGTTTGAGAGCTTTTCCAATCAAACCAATCACACACACACCTCATATACATCATATAGAAGTGATCCAAACACTCACATAACATTTGGAACACAGATTTCACAAAATCACCAGCCAATTGCTCAAGTTCTTGACAGATTTGCAGTTGGGGTACCATCTCAAGTTCCAGATCATTTCAATCCATTCCAAGCATTCATACACACTCCATGGCACCTAGGGAAGCTATCCAGATCATTGGAACCTAGCTGTAACACCTCCAACACAAATCACGATCACCAGCTGCAAGTGGTAAGCATGAGCTCTTCTAACTCTATGATCCATGCAATTTTTGCTGCACAATAATTTGGCCATATGTTCATAATCATGCATGGAATGTTTCCCCTCAATTAATTGCATTGTTTGAATCGTGTATCAAAAATCCTAGCCTTCATGCAGAAATTAGGGTTCTTGAGGATTTTTCATGATTTCTTGTTTTATGCTTAATTTAAATGAAATTAATTATCATAGACATGATCGTGAGGTTGAAACGAGTTGATTGGTATGTGGATTGCATGATATAATCAAGTATTCAGTGAGATTGGAGAGAAAATGCAAATCTGGGCAAACCCAGAACACGCGCGTGTTCTTGGCGCCATTTTTTGAAAATTCAAATATTTGAATTTTGTGATTTTATTTAATTGATTCCAAAATTAATTTCTCTCTGAGTTTTAATGATTTTGAGTTGATTCTTTTTTTAATAATTCACAAAAATGTTAAAATATTTTATTTTTTAAAAGAATCCCAATAATATTATTTATTTTATATAATTGAAATTTTTGCAAAGAATTAATGTTTTAATTGTTTTTAACATTTAAAATATTTTTTCCACCTTGATTTTACAACTTTTAATGCCTTCTAATTATTTTGTAGGTCAATACTTAATTTTTGAAGCATTAATCGAAGATCAAAATTTGTTTTCCATATGTTAAACAATTTTGATCATTTTAATTGAATTTTTATTCAATTAAATACATTTTTGAAAACAAATTAGGGTTTTTGGATTAATTCAACCCTCATAAATCATTTTCAAAACACTTTGGGCCTCTAATAGAGTGTAAGACCCAATCCTTTTTTTGACCAAATCATTTTTTGGGCCTCAGTATATTGTATAAGTTCTGATACCGTCAAAAACAAACGGCGCGATCGTCGCCTTTTCAAAACAAAAAACCTTGGGCCTACCCTCGTGTTATAAGCCCCACTCTTTTTCTTTTCAAAACTTTTGGGCATCCATTAGAGTGTAAGACCCAACCCCCTTGTACAAAAAACTTTTTGGGCCTCATTCGTTGTATAAGTCCCTCTGTACATTTTCAGATAAACGATACGATCGTCGCCAGTTTAAAATTAACCATTTGGGTCTCTCCTCGAGCTATAAGACCCATTCAAAACTTTTTGGGCCTCTAATAGAGTGTAAGACCCAATCCCCTTTTAACCAAAACCATTTGGGTCTCACTTATTGTATAAGTCTCTCTGCGTTAAAAGGAAACCTCGGTGTGATCGCCATTTTTAAACGAAAAATCAACTGGGCCTACCCTCGTGTTATAAGCCCCACTCTTTTTCTTTAAACCTTTTGGGCCTCTTGAGAGAGTGTAAGACCTATCCTTTTGTACAGAAAACCTTTTTTGGGCCTCAGTCACTTGTATAAGTCCCTCTGTACAAAACAACAGTGCGCTCACTGATAAAACCCTGGGCCTCAGTCACTTTCTCCTTTGATTTTGAATATACTGTTGTTTTCAATCTATCTTTGTTGAACAACTAACCAAACAGCATGGAAGCTCTACAACCGAGTAATTGTTTATACGCTTTCATTTACCGCTTTCATATACATATAACTGTATCGTGGGGTTGTTTCACTGTAAGTCTTCTTTCATAAACTCATATCAACTGTGTAATAATAGTATAGATATTTAGAGTTTCCCCGATAACTACATCTAGAACTAGGTGACGCCGTTTCGTTTATTCGTAGAAATAGACAACTAGATCCCCAATAGGATCACCAAATACAGTCTTCTCTTCGGCTGTCCTCAATAGGAATTGTCAAGAAACTCTACTCCCAGAGATGAAATTATTCTCTGTGAATGGCATCTTTGAGTTTCTTCTAAATTCTCAAACTTTCCTGGCTTGATCTATTCCTTGTGAATAGCCTGTCTTGAATTTCTCGGGGTTTGGGGACCCATCGGCTTCTTAAAAGCATCAGCCTACTCTTGGGCATTGTACAAGGACCCACAGGCTTCCTAAAAGCACCCCCGCCTCCTCTTGGACTTAGTACAAGGACCCTACGGTTTCTTAGAAGTATTCACAGCCTCCTCTTAGGCTTCGTATAATGATTCTTCCCCTGGGAATGATAGCCTCCTCTTGGGCTTCGTACAAGGACCTCTTGGCTTCTTAAAAGCTTCCAACCTCCTCTTGGGCTTTGTACAAATTGTCCCGACGACCTCCTAGAGGTATAGGAAGAGAACTTAATTATCTGCATAGAACAGTCCTTTCAAATAGTCTACTACTGTTTCTCAAAGCATAGTACAAAAGATGAAACTCTAGACTTGGATAGCCTAATCTCCTTGAGTCTCAAAGACATTCTCAAGTGACCCCTTCGTTAAATAGGAAGAAAGCCCGTAGACTCGGACAGTCTCAATACCCTTCGGATTTCCCACTTTCTTAAAGAACAGGAATAACCCGGATCCTCGAATCAAATCCTTGAGTACAGTGTTACTCATATAAGAACTTATTTTCTCTTTAAATCAGTATACTGGACCTGTCACTCAACTGAAACAGCAACCATAGCCTCCTCTTGGGCTTTGTACAATGATTCTCCCCAGCGGAGTCAAACAACGTTTAGCCTCTCTCTCGAGCTTTGTACGAGACACATAAGAGACTCCCTCGTTGAGTCAATCACCCCTTTTGCCTCCATCTCTGGCTTTATACGAGATACAAAAAGGTTCTTATTGAGCCAAACAAACCTTTAGCCTCCATCTCGGGGTTTGTACGAGATACAAAAACTCTCTTGTTGAGTATAAAAGATCCTCTTGCAGGATCAACCCCTTTTAGCCTCCCTCTCGGGCTTTGTACGAGACACATATTAGCCTCCTCTTAAGCTTTGTATAAGAAAACCACCGGTTGATCCGATCAACCTTTTAGCATCAAATTTGTGCCTCGTTCACAGTACACAAACATCAACAACTCCTTCCCCTTCATCTAATTGCTGTAAGCGGCAAGCCTCTGGATCATCTACATCCATGCCACTGTCCCTCTTTTAGCACGAGAAATTCCTAAGGAAAGATGGCATTGCTCTAAACTGAGTTAAAGTCTTCTCCTTCAGATTGGAAATCCCCTATAAAGGAAATTATGGCATTGTCGGATTCACAAATCCCGGTTAAAGTAATTCTCCTTTATAAACAGTTGTGACATACAGACCCCTTTAGAGGTGACAAATTCTCTCTAAAGTCAAACCCCTTCAGCTTCACATCTTGGGCTTTGAACAAGATACAAATAGACCTTTCAGCTTCACATCTTGGGCTTTGAACAAGATACAAACCACCTTTCGCTTCATGTCTTGGGCTTTGAACAAGACACCAAAAACACCCATTTCCTCCCATAGAATAGGAGGAACTACGAACGCTCTGATTTCCCTGTTTCGGTAAACGGGAATACGTAGGCATAAGATTGAAAGAAAAATCTTAGCGAGCACACTAAATAAAATCCCCAAAATCCCATAGTCTCACATATCTATCAAGAAGCATCCGTCCCAACATCTAAACCTCCCACCACTTTTAAAAAAATAAACCCGATAGAGACCCCGAATCTTTGTAGCATCTGTAACCTAACAGGTCGCTGTTTAACCTCAGTTTGCAAGTAGGGTTAATTTAAGACATCTATTTCCCTTCCTTCATCAGCTTTAATAGGATAAAAAATGAATCGAGCAGTAGGCACCAAAGAGCGATAGCGCTTCGTAACTGCGTCCAAAATCGCTCGCTACAGAAAAATGGGGACTATGCTGGGGATCTGTCATTAGGATCTATCTCACCTTTGTAGCGAGATCTTGCTCTCTTCCCATCTATCAGGTGGAAAACTTTAAAAGCGGCGCCCACCGTAGGGGCTCTTCTAACCTTTTTTCTTGTATGAAACCACAGATTGGGGCTTCCGCCGGGGAACCCATTTTCTGTCAGGAACTTAGGATTCATAGCTTTAAAGGTCTAGGATGATTAGGACAAGTATATATATACTGCTTTTCCTAATTGCTATACGTGTTTATTTTTCTGCTAATGGGAATGCGTGTGATGCCGCATGTGGAAAGATTGAGTATACACTTAAGATAAGTGATGGCGACGAGGTCGACCATCAACCTCAGTGGAGGCTGACCAATGCAACCCATTCCCTCTCTTAGGAAATGGGCCGATTGTGATGTCTGAGAAGCTGAGGAGCCAAACCCTTTTGTAGTACAGAAACTATCGAAAATAGTTGTCACGCGATACTACCCTCATTTGAGGCTGGTGATCTATTCTCGGTGAATGGCACTTACTCTAAGATTGCTCTACAACTCGCTGGCGATCCGTTTGTTGTTTTGCTTTCCTAGGAGGAGCTGATGATAATGAGTACAGGTACAAAAATCACCCTAGTATAAACCTTTGGGGATGGGTAGAGCCTTGACTTCATGACAACGACCCTTTGACCCCATGTTTTTTCTATGTTTTTGTGTGCTGCATTCATGCATTCATTTAAAAAAACATTAAAAAACATCAAAAAAAAAATCTTCTCTTCTAGTCTTTCTGTTTTTCAAATTAAACTAAGACTGTGATTTCAAATATCCGAGAAAAGGATTGCGCTAATGGATTTCGGTAGAAGGAGAACCCATAGGTATACCTTCAAGGTTCCAAAGCTAGAGGATTTGAGAAGGTTAGCAAGGATGATCACTAACCCTGAGGCTTTCAGAGCCAAACACGGAGGTTTGCTACCACTGTTAAGAGTCCATGTGATTGAGGGAATCATGGATGCGCTCATTCAGTTTTACGATCCGGTTTATCACTGTTTCACATTCCCGGATTACCAGCTCGCACCAACGCTGGAGGAGTATTCTCATCTGATTGATCTACACATCACTGATCGAGCTCCATTTTCTGGACTGGAAGAAATTCCAAAGAATCAGACCATTGCAAGAGCAATTTATTTGGATGAGTCTGAGGTCAGGACTCACATGACTACTAAGGGTGGCATACAAGGTTTGCCAGCCCAGTTCTTAACAAAGAAAGCTCTGTACTTCGCTAGTATAGGGGACGTAACTACTTTTGAAAGCATCTTTGTCTTGCTCACCTACGGGTTATTTTTGTTTCCCAACATTAATAATTTCGTCGATATCAGCTCCATTAAGGTTTTTCTCATTGGACACCCTGTACCGACTTTGCTCACAGATGCATATCATTCTGTACACTTAGGGAATTTGTACAGCGGAGGGGAGATCACATGATGTGTACCTCTGCTTTACAAATGGTTTATCTCCCACTTGCCCAAGTCTGCTGCTTTTTGGGATTGCAAGAGTGCCTTACGTTGGTCGCAAAAAATCATGTCCCTCAACAACTCTGATATAGATTGGTGTAATAGGATCTATGATGGAATCAGAATCATTGATCGTTGTGGAAACTTCCCCAACGTACCCCTTATAGGAACTAAGGGAGGAATCAACTATCATCCGATATTGGTTCGCCGTCAGTTTGGATACCCGATGAGGCATATTCCGCTGAATGCTCATCTGGAAGGTCTTTTCTTCAAAGAAGGAGAAAACGACAGAGCACTAAAGATGGAAATAGTGCACGCTTGGAAACACGTTCATAAGAAAGGACGGGAGTCTCTAGGAAAACCGGATTGTGTCTCGGTGGAGCCTTATCTCCATTGGGTACAAACTAGAGCTCTCAAGCTAAAAATGCCTTATCCGCGTCACGAAATTCTTCCGCCAAAGGAATCTGTCATGTATTTCATGACAGAAATAGAAAAACTTTAGGTTACTCTCAACAAAGTTCAAAAGGAGAGAAGGTCTTGGAAGAACAAGTACCGCACCCTCAACGTAGAGTGCATCAAAATACAGCGACTACTGAAAGAGAAAGATGCTCTGATTGAAATTTTGGAGCAACATGCTGTAGAGAATCAAGATGACCAAAGAAATTTGCTTGCTCCTTTCACTTGGCAAAGGAATGACAACCCGACAACAGCCCAAGAGCCCCGGTCAAAGAAAAGGAAAATACCAGAGTCAGCACCCGATTTCTCTTCAGAGAGGACTCGAGACCCATTAGCTTAGGTTTCTGTTTCTGCACCTTGTAATCTACTGTATATCCATTTATGTAATCCGTTGAATTCAATAAAAAGGGGTTTCCCCACTTTTTGATATTTGCAATCTAATTGTCAAAGTTTATTTTGATTAAACCAAAAGAACGATTAATATAATCATTGCATTCATCATTCTCACATCACGTATTCTTCTTACCTACGAATCTCACGTTTGTGTCACGGTTCTAGAGTCAAACTGTCTCATTCGTATAATACTCGGGCCAATCATCAGAAAAAGATGGATGATCTTAAGGAAGAAAACAGAGAGTTGAAGGAAGAGATCGACGCTCTGAGAGAGGATATGACAAAGCTTCGTAACGACATGCAAGCCATGGCAGAAGCTCAGCTACAAAGAACTGTGATCTCAGAGATCACCTTGACACCCATAGTGGAGAAGTATGATCCTAGGTATCAAATACCGAAAGATCGTCCCTGGGGCATGCCTGTTAATTATATCCCGGAAGGATATGTTCCGCCGATCACTGAAGATCAGGGAATCACAACAAAATCCGCTGGGCCTGAAGGTTACAAACTTCGGGAAAGTGAAGATGTCAGGGGCATACTGAAGACTCCTGAAGGTTACAAACTTTGGGAAACGCCAAGATTCGCTGCCATAGTCACGGTACCACCCCTTGTGGTGCACACTGTCCCAGAAGGACAGATTCCACAGATACCTTCTGATAAAAAGGAAACTATGTTTGACCGAATGGATGAATTGCAGGAACAGTTCCTAGAAATGCAGAAGGAACTGCAAGCCATTCGTGGTCAGGATCTATTTGGGAAGGATGCCGCAGACCTTTGTCTGGTCCCTAATGTGAAAGTTCCGCACAAATTTCAAGTGCCCGACTTTGAAAAATACAAGGGTAACTCTTGCCCTCAGAGCCATCTGGTGATGTACGCTCGACGAATGTCAGCTCAGACGGAGAATCAGGACCTACTGATTCACTACTTCCAGGATAGTTTAACCGGTGCCGCATTAAAATGGTACATGGGGTTAAACCGTACTACGATCAGAACATTCAGAGATCTTGGCACTGCCTTCGCCCCACAATACAAATACAATTTGGACATGGCACCCGACAGAGATCAACTCAGATCGATGTCGTAAAACGACAAGGAAACCTTTAAGGAGTATGCTCAAAGGTGGCGTGAAATTTCCGCTCAAATTTGTCCGCCTCTTGAGGAAAAAGAGATGACAAAGATCTTCTTAAAAACCTTAAGCTCATTGTACTATGATAGAATGGTTGCCAGTGCACCCAGTGATTTCACCGAGATGGTGGGTATGGGAGTTCGTCTTGAGGAAGCCGTCCGAGAAGGACGTTTGGCAAAAGACGCTAGATCATCGAGTAGTACAAAATGATACGATAGTGCTCTCCCTAAGAAAAGAGAGCAAGATATTGAGGATATCTCTCTCGGAAAGCAAAGGCGACGTTATCAGCCAGTAGCAGCTGTAACTCCTGCTATCAGCCCTGCGCCTATTCCTACGTATCAACCTCAGGTTGCGCAAAGCCAACCTGATCAGCAAAGGACACAACAGCCTCTTCAGCAGGCTCGTCCTCCATATAACAACAACTGTACAACACGACCATCAGGGTTTGATGCTATACCCGTATCGTATGCAGAGTTATTTCCATTACTGCTAGCCAAGGGGCACATTCAGACTAAGTCCCTTCTTCCAGTATCGGAAAATCCGCCTTTCTGGTTTAAGGTGGATCAAACTTGCCCTTACCACCAAGGAGGACCAGGGCATAACATTGAGACTTGTCTCAATTTCAAGTTCGACGTGCAAAAGCTTGTTAGGAGCGGGGTCTTATCCTTCAAGGATACAAATCCTAATGTTCTTACGAACCCGCTGCCTCAACACAAGAAGGTTGCAGTCAATTTAATAGAAGGAGAATCTAACAATGTCTATCAAATTAACGATGTACTCTTGTTAGAGACCAATCTGGTCAAGATGCATTATAGACAGAGTGGATATGACCATGTGCCACCTCATAACTATCACGAGTGTGATATCTGCTCTAAAAACAACCAGGGATGTTCTATGGTGCAATCAGCTCTACAGGAACAAATGGATCTCGGATGGATCCAAGAGCACCTAGTTCATGGAGTTAACATGGTCTATACGAATTCCAACGTCATTCAGAACCACGACATCCGTGCGATGAATGCCAATCTGGTGGCGATGCACTCAAGGCAAAGCTAGTATTATAATCTGCCGCGACATAATTACAGTTCCTATCTGACTTGCCCGGTAAACAAACAGGGATGCTCTTTCATACAAGAGGCCCTCTAGTGTCAGATGAATCTTAGATGGATCCAAGACTACCATGATAGGAACCCTTATCAGATCAACATGGTTCAGATCTTTGATATTCGTGTGATGAATACCAACTTAGTAGAGTTACATGCTGAACAGGTCCGACTCGGATTCCTGATATCACATGACTATCAAAGCTGTAAAGCGGGTTGCGAAAATGATCGAGGTTGTACCCTTGTCCAGGAGGCACTTCAACACTTGTTAAATCACTAGTGGATGCTAATTTATATGGATGAAGATACTCAGCAAATTAGTATCAGTAACAGGAATCCTACTCGGCATCAGAGTCAGGATGTCTGATCAATGGAAGCTAACCTAGTGAGGTTACATTGTATTCAAAGTGGGCGTGGCCAGGTGCCACCACACAATTATGATCGTTGTAGCGTCTGTTCGGAAAGTAACCAAGGGTGTTACCTTGTGAGAGCAGCTCTTCAGGGTCAGGTGGATCGTGGAGAGATTCGTCCATATCCGGGTTCTGGACTCATCAACTGGACGCCGAACTACCTTGCCGATCAAGTTGAGGAAGTTGTCACAATCTCTGGTCATCATAGGACTAGGGATGTTTTTGCCATTATCCCTCTACTTGACGAATCTAAAGTTCCCAACCGGGAAAGGATCGAGATTACTTACGATGGTCGGAAAAATCAGAGGACTCCCGTAGTCATCTATATGCCGGGACCACTACCGTATGAATCAACTAAGGCTATCCCTTACAAGTACGGTGCAACAACCATTGAAAATGGAAAGGAAATTCCATTACCCTCCGTCGTAAATATTGCAGACATCAGTCGTGTAACACTGAGTGATAGAATCTTCAACCGAGGGGTTAGGGAACCTAACAAAGAAAAGGAACTTCAGACGGAAACTCCTCATCTACCAGTCGGTTAATCCAGTAATCCCGACCTTTCGAAAAATGATGATGAGATGCTGAAGCTCATCCAAAGGAGTGAATACAACATTGTCGATCAACTGTTACAAACTCCTTCAAAGATATCTGTATTATCACTGTTACTCAGTTCAGAAGCGCATAGGGAGGCTCTACAGAAAGTTTTGGAGCAAGCCTTTGTGGAACAAGATGTAACAATCAGACAGTTCGATAGCATTGTCTCTAACATGACTTCCTGCAACAATTTGAGATTTAGTGATGAGGAATTACCTGAAGAGGGTCGCCGTCATAACATGGCAGTCAACATTACAGTTAACTGCCAAGAAGATGCTTCAGCCCGCGTACTGGTAGACACAGGGTCAGCCCTGAATGTTATGCCGAAGTCCACTTTGATGCAATTATCATTCAAAGGCCCTCCGATGAGAATCAGCGAGGTAGTCGTCAAAGCATTCGAAGGATCCAGAAAAACGGTTATCGGCGAAGTTGATCTTCCCATAACTATTGGTCCTCACACTTTCCAAGTCACTTTCCAGGTCATGGACATCCGGGCAATGTACAGTTGTTTATTAGGAAGACCTTGGATACATCAGGCTGGAGCGGTTACTTCAACCCTCCACCAAAAGCTAAAGTTCATCAAGAATGATCAACTTGTCACAGTTTGCGGGGAACAAGCCTTACTTGTAAGTAACTTGTCATCATCTACTGGTATAGAACCCGAGGAGGTTATTGGAACTTAGTTCCAAGCATTGTCGGTGAGCAAGAACAATCAGTTCAAAGAAGGAACTTCCATTTCTTCATACAACGATGCTATCAAAGCAGTGGAGAGTACCAATACAAAGGGATGGGGACAGCTTGTCATGCCTATTGGCAATACAACAAAAAAGGGTCTTGGTTTTTCTGCAACCTGTACCCAGACAGCTGCCAATGATGAAAGTCTTCATGCCCTTCAAAACTTCTTCCACAGTGGAGGTTTCCTTCACCCAGTGTCTCAAGCAGTACATGCTATCAATGAGGAAGATCCCTCTGACACAGATGAAGAATGGAAGTCCTACCTTAACGAGGACGGTTATATGTCTCAGGAAGAGGTGCCTATACCATTTTTCTATCCCGCACAGAGTCCGAGATTTATACCACGGTCAGATGTCGAAATGATATATGGAGATTATGATCCGGAAGGATGTCGTGCTCCACCAAATTCATTAGAGGAAGACACTCTGATGAAAGACAACTTTGACTACAACTACTATGGCCCAATGGATGGTCTGCCAATGTGGCAACCTTATCCAGGAGATTTGAGGCAAGAGAGTCAGCCGAACAATGAAAATCAGCTGACCATCATTGAACAGAATACCTGTGTCCCCACCATGTAATGGGATCAACACTCAGGTCATCCTGAAGCTACTCAACATGAAGATGAATTCGCAACGTTTGCGGGACTTGAGTTCATCAACTATGCTTTTCCCGATGTCAACGTCATCGAGAAAGATGACTCCTCTAGTTCCAAAGAAGTTTGGGACACTCTGGGAGAACCAAGTGGAAAATACGACTATATGGTCAAGTACACCGCTCCCGAAAGCTCTCGTATCAGGCTCGAAGATATCCAGCCAACTGGATGGGGAGATACAGCTGAGAGCACAGATGCTATACAAAATACAACTGAGGAATTCTCCTACGACAATTCTGCCTGGGAAACATATTCCAATGATCCTACTCCACCAGAAATCAGCGTCATTTCTGAAGACAAATCAAGGAAGGTACCAGACTTTGTGATTCACCGAGGAGTTCGCCGCCAATGGGTTGCTGTAGATGTTCCGAAGGTCGTTCACCAGTCAAACTAATTGCCATCTTTTAACCTTTCACCCTGCCCAGGTGAAACAGATGTTTTGATAGGGCTCGCTTTCTGTAAATTTCCCTCTTCGCTTTGCCCAAAGCGACAAAGTTTTGTTTTATAGGGCTGTAGTTTCGAGAATCGACTTGTTCATTAATAAAATAACGTCGTTCTGTAATTTCTGCATTAATTGCTGTTTTCTCTTTTTGCTTTTCTTGGAAAATGGTAATCCTAAAAAACAAATAATAAAAACAAGCAGAAATAAAAAAAAAATACACTGCACACACTTGCATTTTCTCTATCTCTTCTAAATAAAAATCATCACGTCATGCAGATTGCTTGTTTTAAACCCCGTTGAAACATACGATCTGATGCCTTCTCCCGACTTTGAGTTCCCGGTATTTGGGGCTGAAGAAGAAGTTGACAACGAAATTTCAGAAGAGATCTCCCGACTACTCAGACAAGAGGAAAGGTCCATTGAACCTCATAAAGAGCCGTTGGAAACGGTAAACTTGGGTTCAGAAAAAGAGAGAAAAGAAATCAAGATTGGGGCACTGCTCAGTCCAACTGCCAAAGAGAGTTTGATAAAGCTTCTCAAAGAGTTTCCCGATGTATTCGCTTGGTCCTATCAGGATATGCCAGGGTTGGATACCAGCATCGTGGAACATCATCTACCGTTGAGATCGGAATGTCCGCCGATAAAGCAAAGGTTGAGACGAACTCATCCAGACATGGCCATCAAAATCAAGGAGGAAGTACAGAAACAGATTGACGCAGGTTTCCTCGCCACATCAGAATATCCTCAATGGTTAGCCAACATTGTACCCGTTCCCAAAAAGGACGAAAAAGTCATAATGTGTGTCGACTACAGAGACTTGAACAAGGCTAGTCCAAAGGACGACTTTCCTTTACCACACATTGACATGCTGGTACATAGTACAACAAAGTTCAAAGTCTTCTCCTTCATTGATGGATTCTCGGGCTATAATCAAATCAAAATGGCACCAAAAGACATGGAGAAAACTTCGTTCATCACCCTATGGGGCCATGACTACTCTGTTTCATGACATGATACACAAAGAAATCAAGGTATATGTCGATGATATGATTGCAAAATCAAAAATAGAGAGTGATCACGTTGAACATCTGTCAAAATTATTCGAACGTTTAACAAAATTCAAGCTCCGCTTGAATCTTAACAAGTGCACCTTCGGTGTCCATTCAGGGAAACTCTTAGGGTTCATCGTCAGCCAGAAAGGAATTAAGGTTGATCTTGACAAGGTCAAGGCCATTCAAGAAATGCCTTCTCCGAAAACTGAAAAACAAGTCAGAGGATTCCTGGGACGTTTGAACTACATCTCCAGATTCATATTCCTTATGACCGCGACCTGTGCGCCAATTTTCAAGTTACTAAAAAAGAACCAGGATTGCGTTTAGTCAGAAGATTGCCAAACCGTCTTCAATAGTATTAAGGAATATCTGTTGAATCCTCCGATTCTATCACCCCCAGTGAAAGGAAGACCACTGATCATCTACCTCACAGTCTTGGAAGACTCAATGGGGTGTGTACTTGGCCAATAAGACGAAACCAAATGGAAAGAGTCTGCCATTTACTATTTGAGCAAGAAATTCACCGACTGCGAAACTCGGTACACGATGCTTGAGAAAACTTATTGCGCTTTGGCTTGGGCAGCCAAACGTCTTCGCCAATACATGATTCGTCATACTACTTGGTTAATCTCCGAAATGGATCCAATCAAGTATGTATTTGAAAAACCTGCTCTCACGGGAAGGATTGCCCTTTGGCAGATGTTGTTATCAGAATATGACATAGAGTACCACGCTTAGAAAGCCGTTAAAGGAAGTATTTTAGCCGATCATTTGGCTCATCAACCGATTGACGATCAGGAATCAGTCGGGTTTGACTTCCCAGACGAAGATGTCATGTATCTAAAGATGAAAGACTGCGATGAACCGCTACCTAGTGAAGGGCCAGAACCAGGTTCCCAATGGGGACTTATCTTTGACGGAGCAGTTAATCATTATGGAAACGGAATTGGGGAAGTCATTGTTACCCCTCAGGGTACCCACATTCCTTTCACCGCTCGACTTACGTTCAAGTGTACCAACAACGAGGCCGAATACGAAGCTTGTATCATGGGTCTCGAGGAAGCGATTGATTTAAGGGTCAAAAACTTGGACGTATACGGCGATTCAGCCTTGGTTATCAATCAGATAAAAGGAGATTGGAACACATACCAATCAGGATTGATTCCTTACAAAGACTACGCGAGAAGGTTGCTACCCTTCTTCAACAGAATTGAGTTTCATCACATCCCTCGTGAGGAGAATCACATGGCTGATGCATTAGCCACTATCTCTTCCATGATTAGTGTAGGTCAATGGAACAACCTACCTAAGATCGACATAATGCGCCTTGAACGGCCCGCTTACATCTTCACGATTGAAGCAGTCCTAGACGACAGACCTTGGTATCACGATATCAAACGCTTCCTTCAGAAACAAAAGTACCCATCTGGGGCACTCAGAAAAGACAAGAAAACCCTCAGAAGATTGGCTGGAAACTTCTTCCTGAGCGGTGACACTCTCTATAAGAGAAATTTTGACATGGTCTTGCTCCGATGCGTAGACAGACCAGAAGCAGACATGCTTATGAAAGAAATTCATGAAGGATCCTTTGGTACTCATGCCAATAGACACACAATGGCGAGAAAAATCCTAAGAGCATGGTACTATTGGTTGACAATGGAATCCGACTTCTACAAGTACATGAGGAGGTGTTACAAGTGTCAGATATACTCCGATAAAATTCATGTACCGCCATCACATCTCAAAGTTCTCTCTTCCCCATGGCCATTCTCGATATGGGGAATCGACATGATTGGCATGATTAAGCCGAAGGCTTCAAACAGACATCGGTTCATCCTAGTAGCCATTGACTACTTCACCAAGTGAGTCGAAGCAGCGTCATTCGCCAATGTTACCCGACAAGTGGTGGTCCGATTTATCAAAAACAATATCATCTGTCGTTATGGTGTTCCGAGCCAGATCATTACTGATAATGGATCTAACTTGAACAACAAGATGATGAAAGAGTTGTGCGCAGAGTTCAAGATCGAACATCATAACTCATCCCCCTACCGACCAAAGATGAATGGAGCGGTAGAAGCGGCCAATAAGAACATCAAGAAGATCGTTCAAAAGATGGTTGTAACCTACAAAGACTGGCACGAGATGTTACCCTTTGCTCTTCATGGTTATCGCACATCTGTCCGCACTTCAACAGGGACTACCCCTTTCTCTCTAGTATATGGCATGGAAGCAGTGCTCCCCATAGAAGTAGAGATCCCATCAATCCGAGTATTGATGGAAGCTAAGCTCACCGAAGCTGAATGGTGTCAAAGCCGACACGACAAACTGAATCTGATCGAAGAAAAGAGAATAACGGCACTATGCCATAGTCAATTGTATCAACAGAGAATGAAGAGGGCGTTTGGCAAAAAGGTCCGACCCCACATCTTCAGGAAAGGAGACCTTTTGCTCAAGAAGATACAATTGTTTCTCACTGACTCCCGGGGCAAGTGGACTCCGAATTATGATGGCCCCTACGTGGTCACGAAAGCTTTCTCAGGCTGCGCCTTAAGACTCGCCACCATGGACGGAGAGGAATTTGCCTACCCCACGAATGTTGATGTAGTCAAGAAATACTTCGCCTAAACTAAAAAAAAAATGTCTCGGTGGATTGAAAACCCTAAAGGGCGGTCCAGGCAAAAGTTAGAGACATAAAAAAAAATCATCCCGATGGATTGGAAACATCATAGTACAATCCAGGCAAAAATTAGGGATAATGGCAAGTAACTATGTTCAACGGAGGCGAGTCCCTCAGCAGCAGCAGTTACATCATCCGTCAGAAAACTCCAGTAAAGGTCATCTTCGACAGAAGCTCAGGATGCCCCGAATTCAAAGTTGGTAGAAGGATAGCGGTCGTTATGTTTCAACGTAGCCCTTTTCCCTGTAAATTACCATTTTCTAACTTTGTAAATACTCTTTGGAATCACGCGTTTGGCTGATCTCCATCTTATCAATAAAATTTGAGCCCTTGTGCTTTTGTTTGTAATTCTTATTTGTTTTATCTTTACAGAACGACATTTTAACATGATTAACGATTCATGAAATAAAACAAAAATGAATTTACTTGTTAAAACTTTTTCTGCTTTTTAATAAAGACGACAATTTCTTTTGACTGTTGAACATCAGAAGAACATCGGTCGCTTCTCTAGAAGTAATCGAACCTCAAAGTGCAGAATCAAAGTACTCCTTCTAACCCAGTACGCCTAAAAGAAGGGATCAACTGTGTCAGAGACCTTGTTTCGTCTGGCACGCCTCGGCTGAATTCTCATCTCCTAAGCCCGACCAACATAGTTCCCCGCGAGGACTACTCCTAAGCAAGGTAGAATTTCTACTTTTGGACTAACGGAACTTCATCTCCCACTGTGGCCGAGTATCCAGTAATGTTCATCTATTAGTCTGTATGTCGCGTCAGTTTTGTCAGCATATACATACATACATCATGCATTATTGATTTGCATTCACATTTCATATTGCATCACTATCACTCTAGTCGGTCTTGTCCCCTAGTGATAGAAGTTCTCTCAATCGACTTGTCAGTTCTTGCCTCGTCAGGAAACGCTGCGTTTGAACAACCTCGCCTCCAGTTTATTTCTGGAAGGAAGTTGGCCCTTGACCACTTTGATAACTTGAACCTCTGAAAAACCAGAGGAACTTTCAGTCAGCATCACTCTTCTACATTGAAGATGATATCCTTGCTTTCCCAGATTAAGGAAAATCCACAGAGAAAGCCTCGTAATCAGAGATTCGGCAGCATGCCAGTTTCGCTCCGAAAAAACCGCTGATGAAAAGGTCCTCGGTACCTCAAAATTAGACCCCATCATATGGCATTTCTCCGGGAAGATCCCGAGAAAAGTATGATGTAAGATCCCACGCAGAAGCAGCCTCTCAAGAGACTCGCTTTCCCCAGATAAAGTCGGCAAATGGCGTCTCCAACAGAGAAAATTGTGCAACTCTACAACTCAGACGACTGGGTTCCCCAGCAACTTTGACATCAAATTGTTTCCGTCAAATGGCATCTCCCCAGGAAAATCCGGCGAGAAGTTTGAGGAAAACCGCTACAAATAGCGTCCTTTGTCAATAAAGATTATTGACAAAAGAAACTAAGACCAGTTCCTTGGTAGGAAACCAGGATCGAGGGGAAGTTGACAAAAGAAACTAAGACCAGTTCCTTGGTAGGAAACCAGGATCGAGGGGAAGTTTAAATCAGAAACTAAGACCAGTTCCTTGGTAGGAAACCAGGATCGAGGGGAAGTTAACAAGAGAAACTAAGAACAGTTCCTTGGTAGGAAACCAGGATCGAGGGGAGGTTTATTTCAAAAGAAAACTGAGACCAGCTCCCTGGCTGAAGACCATGATCGAGGGGAAGTTTACCTTTTATAAGCATCATCGCTTAGTTAAAGAAGATGAATGCGTAAGCTACCATTCATAACCACCATCAAAATTTCGAGTATTCCGATATTTAATCCTCTTGCACCCCGAATGCCCGAATACCTTCGTCATTCATACCTTCAGGTCCAAGAAGATTAAATAGGGGCATCTGTCATACCCCAAATTTTGACCACTAAGATTTCCCATCATTGTGCAAATCATCATCGCAATATGGATGAACCATCATGCCTCATCAATCTCCTCAAGGAATTGTTGAGCATCCACTGCAATCAAATTTAGGGTTTCAAGCCCTCTCAGAGCTTAGACAAAGGATCAATCAAGAAATGACTTGATATTCAACTTGTCTAACCTCTAAAATATCCACAATGGATCAAAAGGACTCCCACTTCAAGGATTAAGCACAAGGCTGCTCCCTTCTAGGTGGGTAAAGTCTCAAGATCGACAGTGTCACCAAATTAGGGTTTTGGTCGACCAGGGCCTCCAGATGGAAATTTTTCATCTGGGCACAAGCCAATGATCCAAAACATAACCTAATATACTTCATGGAACCTCATGGACCCAAGCATCAAGTCAATTTTGCCTCAGGGGATGCATTCTTCAAAAATCAGGAATTAGGGTTTCTTGACCTAATTCACCCCTAAGTTGACTTTTGGGACAAATCATGAGCCAAGACCTCAAGAGAGGGTTTGAGGGTCTCTAATGAACTATATTGATCCATTTGGAACAATGGATTAATCCAAGAAGCTTGAGCAACAAGTCACAATTTCATCTGCACCACAATTAGGGTTTCGCGAGGAAAGTCAACTGTAACTTTGACTTTTGATCAGGACATGCTCCCAAGCCCTAAGACATGATTCAATATACCCTATGACACCCATGGAACATGTCCATCAAGTTTGATTTAGGTCAAGGACATGATTTCATGAAGAATTGCACAGTTTGGAATTCATCTGATAAAAAGTCAACTGTGCACAAAAGTCAACTTTGACTTTTTGAGATTTTTCACCAAAATGGATTTTTAACCTTAAAATGATGTTAATGTATGATTTGAATCATCATTCATCAAGAAAAATCAAAGAAAGTGGGATAACTTGTAAAAGGGGTAACCATAAAAACATAGAAAAATTTCTAAGTTATGGAAATAGTGACACTAATGTGCCAACTTTGGAGGACCATAACTCCTAAACCACAAGGCCATTGTTCCCCATTCAAAGCTTGATTTGTAGATCTCATTGCCCTCTACAAAAGCTTCATACTGACCTATGTCCAAATTCCTCATGGATTTTGAGTTATGGAGTGATCAAAATCAAGAAAAGTCACTTTGTTCCAACACTTAGTTAGATTTTTCACTTGGATTCAAAAGAGATCAAAACCAAACATGTTCAAACAGTTGTTGTATCATGTAAGGGCTTTCGAAAATGGCCAAGAACACTACCAAATTCAATTTGAGTCATGAGATATGACATTGGCAAGTTGCCTTGCTGAAATCTGCCAAGGCAAGGCAGATTTTTACACTTTTGGTCGATTTGCCAAAATCAGCCAAATCCAAATGCTCCTATCCACTTGGGCACCTCTGAGGATTGAATCTAAAGGGGACAATCACTGAGCCAAGCCTCCAAAGTCTTTGGAACAAGAAATAACATGTTGAACCTAGAATTGCCAAAATAGGGACAAGACTCCAATTTTGGATTGGAGCATTCAATGGAAGCATCAAGGTGGCATGGACTGAGCCATTCTCAACTGAATTCAGTCAAGACTTATCCAAGACCAAGGGAACCAGCAGCCTGTACCCTAACCTCTAGTCAATGGCTAGAGGAGACTTGGATTTTCATTTGCCAACATTGGCCAAACCTACTCAGCAGTTGCCATTCACTATTCCTTGCAAAACAAACTTGCTCTACTATAAATAGAGCTCAATTGTGATCAGTTTGAGTACACCAAAGCCATCAAACAGATGCTTTCCTCAAAATCTCTTCTTTCACTCCAATTTTTCATTCTAAGGCAAGTCACTATCGGGTTTTGAGTTTGAGAGCTTTTCCAATCAAACCAATCACACACACACACCTCATATACATCATATAGAAGTGATTCAAACACTCACATAACATCTGGAACACAGATTTCACAAAATCACCAGCCAATTGCTCAAGTTCTTGACAGATTTGCAGTTGGGGTACCATCTCAAGTTCCAGATCATTTCAATCCATTCCAAACATTCATACACACTCCATGGCACCTAGGGAAGCTATCCAGATCATTGGAACCTAGCTGTAACACCTCCAACACAAATCACGATCACCAGCTGCAAGTGGTAAGCATGAGCTCTTCAAACTCTATGATCCATGCAATTTTTGCTGCACAATAATTTGGCCATATGTTCATAATCATGCATGGAATGTTTCCCCTCAATTAATTGCATTGTTTGAATCGTCTATCAAAAATCCTAGCCTTCATGCAGAAATTAGGGTTCTTGAGGATTTTTCTTGATTTCTTGTTTTATGCTTAATTTAAATGAAATTAATTGTCAGACATGATCGTGAGGTTGAAACGAGTTGATTGGTATGTGGATTGCATGATATAATCAATTATTCAGTGAGATTGGAGAGAAAATGCAAATCTGGGCAAACCCAGAACACGCGCGTGTTCTTGGCGCCATTTTTTGAAAATTCAAATATTTGAATTTTGTGATTTTATTTAATTGATTCAAGAATTAATTGCTCTCTGAGTTTTAATGATTTTGAGTTGACTCTTTTTTTAATAATTCACAAAAATGTTAAAATATTTTATTTTCCTAAAAAATCCCAAAAATATTATTTATTTTATATAATTGTTATATTTTGCAAAGAATTAATGTTTTAATTGTTTTTAACATTTAAAATATTTTTTCCACCTTGATTTTACAACTTTTAATGCCTTTTAATTATTTTGTAGGTCAATACTTAATTTTTGAAGCATTAATCCAAGATCACAATTTGTTTTCCATATGTTAAACAATTTTGATCATTTTATTTGAATTTTTATTCAATTAAATACATTTTTGAAAACAAATTAGGGTTTTTGGATTAATTCAACCCTCATAAATCATTTTCAAAACACTTTGGGCCTCTAATAGAGTGTAAGACCCAATCCTTTTTTTGACCAAATCATTTTTTGGGCCTCAGTATATTGTATAAGTCCCGATACCGTCAAAAACAAATGGCACGATCGTCGCCTTTTCAAAACAAAAAATCTTGGGCCTACCCTCGTGTTATAAGCCCCACTCTTTTTGTTTTCAAAACTTTTGGGCCTCTATTAGAGTGTAAGACCCAACCCCCTTGTACAGAAAACTTTTGGGGCCTCATTCGTTGTATAAGTCCCTCTGTACATTTTCAAATAAACGAGGCGATCGTCGCCAGTTTAAAATTAACCATTTGTGCCTCTCCTCGAGCTATAAGACCCATGCAAAACTTTTTGGGCCTCTAATAGAGTGTAAAACCCAATCCCCTTTTAACCAAAACCATTTGGGCCTCACTTATTGTATAAGTCCCTCTGCGTTAAAAGGAAACCTCGGTGCGATCGCCATTTTTAAACGAAAAATCAACTGGGCCTACCCTCGTGTTATAAGCCCCACTCTTTTTATTTAAACCTTTTGGGCCTCTTGAGAGAGTGTAAGACCCATCCATTTGTGCAGAAAACCTTTTTTGGGCCTCAGTCACTTGTATAAGTCCCTCTGTACAAAACAACAGTGCGCTCACTGATTAAACCCTAGGCCTCTCCTTGAGCTGTAAGCCCCAAATCTTTCTTTTTCAAAGCACTTTCTCCTTTGATTTTGAATATACTGTTGTTTTCAATCTGTCTTTGTTGAACAACTAACCAAACAACATGGAAGCTCGACAACCGATTAAGTGTTTATACGCTTTCATTTACCGCTTTCATATACATATAACTGTATTGTGGGGCTGTTTCATTGTAAGTCTTCTTTCATAAACTCATATCAACTGTGTAATAATAGTATAGATATTTAGAGTTTCCCCGGCAACTACGTCTAGAACTAGGTGACGCCGTTTCGTTTATTCGTAGAAATAGACAACTAGACCCCCAATAGGATCACTAGATACAGTCTTCTCTTCGGTTGTCCTCATTAGGAATTGTCAAGAAACTCTACTCTCAGAGATGAATGTATTCTCCATGAATGGCATCTTTGAGTTTCTTCCAAATTCTCGAACTTTCCTGGCTTGATCTATTCCTTGTGAATAGCCTGTCTTGAATTTCTCGGGGTTTGGGGACCCATCGGCTTCTTAAAAGCATCAGCCTACTCTTGGGCATTGTACAAGGAGCCACAGGCTTCCTAAAAGCACCCCTGCTTCCTCTTGGGCTTAGTACAAGGACCCTACCGCTTCTTAGAAGTATTCACAGCCTCCTCTTAGGCTTCGTATAATGATTCTTCCCCCGGGAATGATAGCCTCCTCTTGGGCTTCGTACAAGGACCTCTCGGCTTCTTAAAAGCTTCCAGCCTCCTCTTGGGCTTCGTACAAATTGTCCCGACGACCTCCTAGAGGTATAGGAATAGAACTTAATCATCTGCATAGAACAGTCCTTTCAAAGAGTCTACTACTATTTCTCAAAGCATAGTACAAAAGATGAAACTCTAGACTTGGACAGCCTAATCTCCTTGAGTCTCAAAGGCATTCTCAAGTGACCCCTTCGTTAAATAGGAAGAAAACCCGTAGACTCAGATAGTCTCAATACCCTTCGGATTTCCCACTTCCTTAAAGAACAGGAATAACCCGGATCTTCGAATCAAATCCTTGAGTACAATGTTACTCATATAAGAACTGATTTTCTCTTTAAATCAGTATACTGGACCTGTCACTCAACTGAAACAGCAACCATAGCCTCCTCTTGGGCTTTGTACAATGATTCTCCCCAGCTGAGTGAAACAATGTTTAGCCTCTCTCTCAGGCTTTGTACGAGACACATAAGAGACTCCCTCGTTGAGTCAATCACCCCTTTCGCCTACATCTCGGGCTTTATACGAGATACAAAAAGGTTCTTATTGAGCCAAACAAACCTTTAGCCTCCATCTCGGGCTTTGAACGAGATACAAAAACTCTCTTGTTGAGTATAAAAGATCCTCTTGCAGGATCAAGATACCCCTTTTAGCCTCCCTCTTGGGCTTTGTACGAGACACATATTAGCCTCCTCTTAGGCTTTGTATAAGAAAACCACCGGTTGAGCCGATCAACCTTTTAGCATCAAAGTTGTGCCTCGTTCACAGTACACAAACATCAACAACTCCTTCCCCTTCATCTAATTGCTGTAAGCGGCAAGCCTCTGGATCATCTACATCCATGCCACTGTCCCTCTTTTAGCATGAGAAATTCCTAAGGAAAGATGGCATTGCTCTAAACTGAGTTAAAGTCTTCTCCTTCAGGTTGGAAATCCCCTATAAAGGAAATTATGGCATTGCCGGATTCACAAATCCCGGTTAAAGTAATTCTCCTTTATAAACAATTGTGACATACAGACCCCTTTAGAGGTGACAAATTCTCTCTAAAGTCAAACCCCTTCAGCTTCACATCTTGGGCTTTGAACAAGATACAAACAGACCTTTCAGCTTCACATCTTGGTCTTTGAACAAGATACAAACCACCTTTCGCTTCACGTCTTGGACTTTGAACAAGACACCAAAAACACTCATTTCCTCCCATAGAATAGGAGGAACTACGAACGCTCTGATTTCCCTATTTCGGTAAACGAGAATACGTCGGCATAAGATTGAAAGGAAAATATTAGCGAGCACACTAAACAAAAACCCAAAATCCCATACTCTCACATATCTATCAAGAAGCATCCGTCCCACCATCTAAACCTCCCACCACTTTTAAAAAAATAAACCCGATAGAGACCCCGAATCTTTGTAGCATCTGTAACCTAACAGACCGCTGTTTAACCTCAGTTTGCAAGCAGGGTTAATTTGAGACATCTATTTCCCTTCCTTCATCAGCTTTAATAGGATAAAAAATGAATCGAGCTGTAGACACCAAAGAGCGATAGCGCTTCGCAACCGCATCCAAAATCTCTCGCTACAGTAACCTCACTAGGTTAGCTTCCACGAGTCGGACATCCTGACTTTGACGCCGAGTGGGGTTTCTGTTATTGATACTAATTTGCTGAGTATCTTCATCCATGTAGATTGGCATCCACCAATGATTTAACAAGTTCTGAAGTGCCTCCTGGACAAGGGCATATCCCTGATCGTTTTCACAACCCGCTTTACAGCTGTGATAATTATGTGAGATCAGGAATCTGAGTCAGACCTGCTCAACATGCAGCTCTACCAAGTTTGTATTCATCAAGCGAATGTCGAAGATTTGGACCATATTGATCTGATAAGGATTCCTATCATGGTAGTCCTGGATCCATCCAAGATCCATCTGACGCTGGAGGGCCTCCTGTATGAAAGAGCAGCCCTATTTGTTTACCGAGCAAGTCAGACAAGAACTGTAATCATGTCGTGGTAGATTATGATACTGGCTTTGCCTTGAATGCATTACCACCAGGTTGACATTCATTGCACGAATGTCGTGGTTCTGAATGATGTTAGAATTCGTATAGACCATGTTAACTCCACGAACTCGGTGCTCCTGGATCCATCCGAGATCCATCTATTCCTGTAGGGCTGCTTGCACCACAGAACATGCTTGATTATTTTTAGAGCATATATCACACTGATGTTATTATGAGGTGGCACATGGTCGTACCCACTCCGTCTACAATGCATCTTGACCAGATTGGCCCTCAACAAGAGTACATCGTGAATTTGATAGACATTGTTAAATTCTTTCTCAACCAGGTTGACTGCAGCTTTCTCATGTTGAGGCAGCGGGTTCGTAAGAACATTGGGATTCGTATCTTTGAAAGATAAGAGCCTACTCCTAACAAGATTTTGCACGTCGGACTTGCAATTGAGACAGTTCTCTATGTTATGCCCTGATCCTCCTTGATGATAAGGGCATGTTTGATCCAGTTTGAACCAAAAAGGTGAATTTTCTGGTACTGTAAGAGGAGACTTAGTCTGGATATGCCCCTTAGCCAGTAGTAATGGAAATAGTTCTGCATACAACATGGGTATAGGATCAAACCCTGATGGCCGTGTTGTACGTTGTTATTGTATGGAGGACGAGCCTGCTGAAGAGGCTGTTGTGTCCTTTGCTGATTAGGTTGGCTTTGCGCAACCTGAGGCTGATACATAGGAATAGGCGCAGGATTGATAGCAGGAGTCATAGCTGATACCGGTTGATAACGTCGCCTTTGCTTTCCGAGAGAGATATTCCCAATATCTTGCTCTTTTTTCTTAGGGAGATCACTACCGTATCATTTTGTACTACTCGATGATCCAGCGTCTTTTACCAAACTTCCTTCTCGGACGGGTTCCTCAAGACAAACTCCCATGCCCACCATCTTGGTGAAATCACTGGGTGCACTGGCAACCATTCTATCATAGTAAATTGAGCTTAAGGTCTTTAAGAAGATCTTTGTCATCCCTTTTTCCTCAAGAGGTGGACAAATCTGAGCGGCAATTTCGCGCCATCTCTGAGCGTACTCCTTAAAGGTTTCCTTGTCCTTTTGTGACATTGATCTGAGTTGATCTCTGTCCGGTGCCATGTCCAAATTTTATTTGTATTGTTGGACGAAGGCAATACCAAGATCTCTGAATGTGCTAATCGTAGCACGGTTAAAACCCATGTACCATTTGAGTGCGGCACCGGTTAAACTATCCTGAAAGTAGTGAATCAGTATGTCCTGATTCTCCGTCTGAGCTGACATTCGCCGAGCGTACATCACCAGATGGCTCTGAGGGCAAGAGTTACCCTTGTATTTTTCAAAGTCGGGCACTTGAAATTTGTGCGGAACTTTTACATTGGGGACCAGACAGAGGTCTGCGGCGTCCTTTCCAAATAGATCCTGACCGCGAATGGCTTGCAGTTCTTTCTGCATTTCCAGGAACTGTTCCTGGAATTCATCTATTCTATCGAACATAGTTTCCTTCTTACCATAAGGTATCGGCGGAATCTGTCCTTCCGGGACAGTGTGCACCATAGGGGGTGAGACCGTGACTACGGTAGGAATCTTGGCATTTCCCGAAGTTTGTAACCTTCAGGAGTCTTTAGTATGCCCCTGGCATCTTCGCTTTCCCGAAGTTTGTAACCTTCAGGCCCAGCGGCTTTTGTTATGATTCCCTGATCTTCAGTGATTGGCGGAACATATCCTTCTGGGATATAGTAAACAGGCATGCCCCAAGGATGATCTTTCGGCATTTGATACCTAGGATCATACTTCTCCACTATGAGCGTTGAGGTGATCTCTGAGATCACAGTCCTTTGTAGCTGAGCTTCTGCCATGGCTTGCATGTCTTTACGAAGCTTTCTCATATCCTATCTCAGAGCGTCGATCTCTTTTTTCAACTCTCTGTTTTCTTCCTCAAGATTATCCATCTTTTTCTGACGATTGGCCCGAGTATTATATGAATGAGACAGTTTGACTCTAGAACCGAGACACAAATGTGAGATTCGTAGGCAAGAAGAATACGCGATGTGAGAATGATGATTGTAATGATTATATTAATTGTTTTTTGGTTTAATCAAAATAAACTTCGACAATTAGATTGCAAATATCAAACAGTGGGGAAACCCCTTTTTATTGAATTCAAAGAATTACAGAAATGGAAATACAGTAGATTACAAGATGCAGAAACAGAAACCTAAGCTAATGGATCCTGAGTCCTCTCTGAAGAGAAATCGGGTGCTGATTCTGGTACTCTCCTTTTCTTTGACCGGGGCTCTTGGGCCGTTGTCGGGTTGTCATTCCATTGCCAGGTGAAAGGAGCGAGCAAATTCCTTTGGTCATCTTGATTCTCTACAGCATGTTGCTCCAAAATTTCAATCTGAGCGTCCTTATCTTTCAGTAGTTGCTATATTTTGATGCACTCCATGTTGAGGGTGCGATACTTGTTCTTCCAAGACCTCCTCTCCCGTTGAACTTTGTTGAGAGTAACCTGAAGCTTTTCAGTCTCAGTCATGAAGTACATGACAGACTCCCTCGGTGGAAGAACTCCGTGACGAGGATAAGGCATCTTTAGCTTGAGAGCTCTAGTTTGCACCCAATGGAGATAAGGCTCCACCGAGACACAGTCGAGTTTTCCTAGAGACTCCCATCCTTTCTTATGAACATGTTTCCAAGCGTGCACTATTTTCGTCTTTAGTGCTCTGTCACTTTCTCCTTCCTTGAAGAAAAGACCTTCCAGATGAACACCCCGTGGGACGTGTCTCATCGGGTATCCAAATTGACGACGAACGAGAACTGTATGGTAATTGATTCCTCCCTTAGTTCCTATAAGGGGTACGTTGGGGAAGTTTCCACAATGTTCAATGATCCTGATTCCGTCATAAATCCTATTACACCAGTCAATGTCAGAGTTGGTGAGAGGCATGATTTTCTGCGACCAACGAAGGCACTCTTGTGATCCCAAAAAGTAACAGACTTAGGCAAATGGGAGATAAACCATTTATAAAGCAAAGGTACACAGCATGTGATCTCCCCTTTGCTGTACAAATTTCCCAAGTGTACAGAATGATACGCATTTGCGAGCAAAGTTGGCATAGGGTTTCCAATGAGAAAAACCTTAATGGAGTTGATATCGACGAAGTTATTAATGTTGGGCAACAGAAATAACCCGTAGGTGAGTAAAACAAAGATGCTTCCGAAAGCAGTCACGTTCCCAATACTGGCAAAGTACAAGGCTTTCTTTGTCAAGAACTGGGTTGGAAAACCTTGTATGCCACCCTTAGTGGTCATGTGAGTCCTGACCTCGGACTCGTATAAATGAATTGCTCTTGTAATGGTCTGATTCTTTGGAATTTCTTCCAATCCAGAAAATGGAGCTTGATCGGTAATGTGTAAATCGATCAGATGAGAGTACTACTCCAGCGTTGGTGCGAACTGGTAATTCGGGAATGTGAAATAGTGATAGACCGGATCGTAGAACTGAATGAGCGCATCCATGATTCCCTCAATCACATGGACTCTTAGCAGAGATAGCAAACCTCCATACTTTGCTCTGAAAGCCTCTTGGTTTGTGATCATCCTCGCCAAACCTCTTAAATCCTCTAGTTTTGGAATCCTGAAGGTGTACTTATGAGTTCTCCTTCTACCGAAATCCATTAGCGCAATCCTTTTCTCTGATATTTGCAATCACAGTCTTAGTTTATTTTGAAAAAAACAGAGACTAGAAGAGAATTTTTTTGAATGTTTTAATGTTTTTTAAATGAATACATTAATGCAGCACACAAAAACATAGAAAAAACATGGGGTCAAAAGGTCGTTGTCATGAAGTCAAGGCTCTACCCATCCCCAAAGGTTTATACTAGGGTGATTTTTGTACCTGTACTCAAAATCATCAGCTCCTCCCAGGATAACAAACAACAACCAAATCGCCAGCGAGCTGTATGAAATCTTAGAGTAAATGCTATTCACCGAGAATAGATCATCAGCCTAAAATGAGGGTAGTATCGCGTGACAACTATTTTTGATAGTTTCCGCACTACAAAAGGGTTGGCTCCTCAACTTCTCAGACGTCACAATCGGCCCATTGCCTATGAGAGGGAATGGGTTGCACTAGGAAGCCTCCACTGAGGTTGATGGTCGACCTCGTCGCCATCACTTATCTTAAGTGTATACTCAATCTTTCCACATGCGGCATCACACGCATTCCCATTAGCAAAAAAATAAACACGTATATCAGTTAGGAAAAGCAGTATATATATTTGTCCTAAATATCCTAGACCATTAAAAGTTAAGAATCTTAAGTTCCTGACAGAAAATGGTTTCCCGGCGGAGTCACCATCCTGTGGTTTCGTTCCAAATTAACGGCATTTTGACCTAAGATCCTAACGACGTCAGGGTTTCAAGAGATAAGAGGAACAAAATTCCTTGAAAGGCGTCATTTTTGTGGTACCCCCTTTCAAGATTTCTACCTAGGGGACGAGAAGAGAACAAGATCCCTAAAGACTCCCCAGCAGAGTCACCATTTTTCTGTAGCGAGTGATTTTTGCATGTGGTTGCGAAGCACAATTGCTCTAGTACTACAGCTCGATTCATTTTTTATCCTATTGAAGCTGATGAAGGAAGGGAAATAGATGTCTCCAACTAACCTTGCTTGCATACTGAGGTTAAACAGTCAAAACTGTTGGTTTATAGATGCTACAAAGATTCGGGGTCTCTCCTAGGTTATTTTGTTGAAAAGGGGTGTTTTAGGCTATCGGTTGAGATGTTAGGACTGATGTATGAAAGTATTGGATTTTGGGTTTTTTTGTTAGTGTGCTCGCTAAGATTTTTCCTTTCAATCTTATGCCTACGTATTCCCGTTTACCGAAACAGGGAAATCAGAGCGATCATAGTTCCTCATATTCTATGGGAGGAAATGGTTGTTTTGGTGTCTTGTTCAAAGCCCAAGACGTGAAGCTAAAGGTAGTTTGTATCTTGTTTAAAGCCCAAGATATGAAGCTAAAGAGTCTATTTGTATCTTGTTCAAAGCCCAAGATATGAAGCTAAAAGGGTTTGACTTTAGAGAAAATTTGTCATCTCTAAAGAGGGGTTTGTATGTCACAATTGTTTATAAAGGAGAATTACTTTAACCGGGATATGTGAATCCGGCAATGCCATAATTTCCTTTATAGGGGATTTCCAACCTGAAGGAGAAGACTTTAACTCAGTTTAGAGCAATGCCATCTTTCCTTAGGAATTTCTCATGCTAAAGGAGGGATAGTGGCATGGATATAGATGATCCAGTGGCTTGCCACTTACAGCGATTAGATGAAGGGGAAGGAGTTGTTGATGTTTGTGTACTGTGAACGAGGCACAGCTTTGATGCTAAAAGGTTGATTGGATCAACCAGTGGGTTTCTTATACAAAGCCTAAGAGGAGGCTAATATGTGTCTCGTACAAAGCCCGAGAGAGAGGCTAAAAGGCTTTGACTCAACGAGGGAGTCTTTTGGTATCTCGTATAAAGCCCGAGATGGAGGCTATTTGACTCAACAAGAGAGTTTTTTGTATCTCGTATGAAGCCCGAGATAAAGGCTGTTTGTTAGCTCCGCTGGGGAGAATAATTGTACAAAGCCCAAGAGGAGGCTATTGTGACTGTTTCAGTTGAGTGACAGATTCAATATGCCGATTTAAAGAGAAAACCAGTTCTTATATGCGTAATGTTTGCACTCAGGGATTTGACTTGAGGATCAGGGTTATTTCCTATTCTTTAAAGAAATGGGAAATCCAAGGGTATTGAGACTGTTCGAGTCTACGGGTTTCATCTCCTAGTTTTGGAAGGGTGCTTTAGAATGTCTTTTGAGACTCAAGGTAATTAGACTGTCCAAGGCTAGAGTTTCATCTTTTGTACTATGCTTTGAGAAATAGTAGTAGACTTAAATGATTGATTTCTGTTCCTATACCTCTAGGAGGTCATCGGGACAATTTGTACGAAGCCCAAGAGGAGGCTGGAAACTTTTAAGAAGCCGAGGGGCAATTTGTACTAAGCCCAAGAGGAGGCTATCATTCCCGGAGGAAGAAATCATTTATACGAAGCCTAAGAGGAGGTTGTGAATACTTCTAAGAAGCCGACGGGTCCTTGTACAACGCCCAAGAGGAGACGGGGATGCTTTTAGGAAGCCTGTGGGTCCCCAAACCCCGAGAAATTCAAGCCAGGAAAGTTCGAGAATTTGGAAGAAACTCAAGAGATGCCATTCACGGAGAAAATATCATCTCTGGGGAGTAGAGTTTCTTTGACAACTTCTACGAGTGACAGTCTATGAAAGGGTTCACCGAGAATGTTGCCTTTCATGTCTCCATATTGTTTAACCCCAAGAGGAGGGAAGACTGTGTCTGGTAATCCTATGGGGATCTAGTTTTGACTATTTAAGAGTGATCAACGAGCTTAATGCTAGACATAGTTGCCGAGGAAACTCTAAATATACATACTATTATTACACAGTTGATATGAGTTTATGAAAGAAGACTTACAGCGAAACAGCCCCACAATACAGTTATATGTATATGAAAGCGGTAAATGAAAGCGTGTAAACACTTACTCGGTTGTAGAGCTTCCATGCTGTTTGGTTAGTTGTTCAACAAAGAAAGATTGAAAACAACAGTATATTTCAAAATCAAAGGAGAAAGTGCTTTGAAAAAGAAAGATTTGGGGCTTACAGCTTAAGGAGAGGCCCAGGGTTTTATCAGTGATCGCACTGTCGAATTTGTACAGAGGGACTTATACAAGTGACTGAGGCCCAAAAATTGTTTGCTGTACAAAGGGATGGGTCTTACACTTTCTCAAGAGGCCCAAAAGGTTTAAAGAAAAAGAGTGGGGCTTATAACACGAGGGTACGCCCAGATGATTTATTTTTGAATTGGCGATCGCGCCGAGATTTTCTTTTATCGCAAAGGGGCTTATACAATATCTGAGGCCCAAAGTTGTTTTTGGTTAAAAGGGGACTGGGTCTTACAATCTATTAGAGGCCCAAAAGTTTTGAAATGGGTCTTATTACTCGAGGGTAGGCCCAAAGTTTGTTTTTCAACGGATGATGATCGCGTCGAACTTTTTGAAATACAACGGGACTTATACAATAAGTGAGGCCCAAAATAGGTGGTATTTACAAAGGGTTGGGTCTTACACTCTATTAGAGGCCCAAAAGGTTTTGAAAATGATTTATGAGGGTTGAATTAATCAAAAACCCTAATTTTTTTTCAAAATGTGTTTTAATTGAATAAAAATTCAATTAAAATGATCAAAATTGTTTAACATATGGAAAACAAATTGTGATCTTGGATTAATGTTTCAAAAATTAAGTATTGGCCTACAAAATAATTAGAAGGCATTAAAAGTTGCAAAAAGTATTGTGCGAGGAAATATGCATAGATTGAGAGATGACCAAGTTTAGGCTTACCACTATGTCGTGACAGCAAGAGCAAATTGATTTCTGAGTTGGAGGTGTTACAGATGAATTGTGATGATCTGAACAGCTTCCTTACACCCCATGGAGTGTGTTTGAATGCTTGGACTTGATGGAAATTGGCTGGATCACTTCATGGCATCTCAACTGCAACTTGGTTAAAACCTTGAGCAATTGAATGGTGATTTTGAGAAATCAGTGTTCCAGATGTTGTTTAAGTGTTTGTTCAGCTCACATATGATGTATATGAGGTGTGTGTGTGATTGGTTTGAGTGGAATTGCTCTCTAATGAAAAACCCAATAGTGACTTGCTAAGAAAGGCATTTTTGAGAGTGAGAAGTGGATTTTGAGAAAGGTAAGTGTTGTAGGCCTTTGGTGTACTTAAACTGATCACAATTGAGCTCTATTTATAGTAGAGCAAGTTTGTTTTGCAAGGAATAGTGAATGACAACTGGTGAGTAGGTTTGGCCAATATTGGCAAATGAAAATCCAAGTCTCCTCTAGCCATTGACTGGAGGTTAGGGCACAGGCTGCTGGTCCCCTTGGTCTTGGATAAGTCTTGACTGAATTCAGTTACTAATGGCTCAGTCCATGCCACCTTGATGCTTCCATTGAATTCTCCAATCCAAAATTGGAGTCTTGTCCCTATTTTGGGCAATTCTAGGTTTAGCATGTTATTTCTTGTTCAAAGGACTTTGGAGGCTTGGCTCAGTGATTGTCCCCTTTAGATTGAATCCTCAGATGTGTCCAAGGTGATGACAAGGCTTGGAATTGGCTGATTTTGGCAAATCGACCAAAAGTGCAAAAATCTGCCATGCCTTGGCAGATTTCAGCAAGGCAAATTGCCAATGTCATATCTCATGGCTCAAGTTGAATTTGGTGATGTTCTTGGCCATTTTGGAATGCTCTTATATGATACAACAATTGTTTGATCATATCTGGTTTTGATACTTTTTGGATCCAAGTGAAAAATGTCCCTACATTTGGAAAAAAGTAAGGCAAAATCTGACTTAGTGAAATTTTCACCAAGTGTTGGAACAAAGTGACTTTTCTTGATTTTGATCACTCCATAACTCAAAATCCATGAGGAATTTGGACATAGGTCAGTATGAAGCTTTTGTAGAGGGCAATGAGATCTACAAATCAAGCTTTGGATGGAAAAAAATGGCTTTGTGATTTAGGAGTTATGATCCTCCTTGGTACCTTTGTCACTTTTTTTTCCTAACTTAGAAATTTTTCTAAGTTTTTATGGTTACCCCTTTTACAATTTATCCCATTTTCTTTGATTTTTCTTGATGAATGATGATTAAAATCATACATTAACATAATTTTAGGGTTAAAAATCCATTTTTGTGAAAAATCTCAAAAAGTCAAAGTTGACTGTTGTGCACAGTTGACTTTTTATCCGATGAATTCCAAACTGTGCAATTCTTCAGGAAATCATGTCCTTGACCTAAATCAAACTTGATGAACATGTTCCATGGGTAGTATAGAATGTATTGAATCATGTCTTAGGGCTTGAGAGCCTGTCCTGGTCAAAAGTCAAAGTTACAGTTGACTTTTCCCCCGAAACCCTAATTGTGGTTCAGATGAAATTGAAACTTGTTGCTCAAGCTTCTTGGATCAATCCATTGTCCCAAATGGATCAATATGGTATATTAGAGACCCTCAAATCATGTCTTGAGGTCTTGGTTCATGATTTGTCCCAAAAGTCAACTTAGGGGTGAATTAGGTCAAGAAACCCTAATTCCTGATTTTTGATGAATGCATCCCCTGAGGCAAAATTGACTTAATGATTGGTTTATGAGGTTCCATGGAGCATATTAGGATATGCTTTGAAGTATTCGCTCATGCCCAGAGGAAAATTTCAATCTGGAGGCCCTGGTCGACCAAAACCCTAATTTGGTGACACTGGCGATCTTGAAGCCTGATCCACCTAAAAGGGAGCAACCTTGTGCTTAATCCTTGATGTGGGAGTCCTCTTGATCCATTGTGGATGTTTGAGAGGCTAGACAAGTTGAAGATCATGTAATTTATTGATTGATCCTTTGCCTAAGAGCTCTGAGAGGGCTTGAAACCCTAAGTCTGATTATAGTGAATGCTCAACAATTCCTTGGGGAGATTGATGAGGCATAAAGGTACATCCATATTGTGATGATGATTTGCAAAATGATGGGAAATCTTAGTGGTCAAAATTTGGGTATGACACAAAGCCATGTGGGATGCTTTACAAGTAGCCCACGAAGGCACTAATGATGTTAAAATGGTCCGTATCAACACACTAACGCAAGAGTTCGATCTTTTTTACATGAAGCAAGGGGAAACCATTGCAGATATGCAAAAGCAATTTACTCACGTTATCAACAAATTGCATGTATTTGGTAAACCAATTCCAAACGAGGTTGCTACTAATAAGATTTTGAGGTGTCTTAACAGGGAATGGCAGCCGAAGGTCACCGCGATCACGGAGGCCAATGATCTAGCTACTCTAAACCTCACCACACTATTTGGAAAACTCGATGAGCCTGAGCAAGTGCTCATTAGCCTTGAAAAACATGAGAAGAGTATAAAGAAGGAGAAAACGAAAGATACGGAATAGAAGTCGATTGCTCTTAAGGCTTCTTGTTTAAAGTCCACATCTAAAGAGCAAAGTGATGATGAAACCAACAATGACGAAGATGATGACTCAGATGATGATATGAGTCTATTTGTGAAGAGATACAATAGGTATGTTCGGAAGAATGAGATTCAGCACTCGGATAAGAATCTAGTCAAATTCAAGAGGCAATCTAGAAATGAAGGAAATAAGAATGGCAAGGTTAAAGGAACGTGTTACAACGGTGGAAAATCTAGAAATGGTTAAAGGAATGGCAATCTAGAAATGAAGGAAATAAGAATGGCAAGGTTAAGAAAGACAAGGATAAGGACAAGGATAAGAATCGTCAACACAAAAAGTCAAACAAGTCTAGAAGAGCAAACATCGCGTGGGAAAGCGATAGCGAGTCGGAAAAAGATGACAACTCAAGTGACGAGAGTGAATCCGTTAATCTATGTCCTATGGCACGTCAAGAAAAGAAGAAAGAGGTAAAACACTCTAAATATGATCTTTCTAAAAGTATGTCTCGTTTAGAACTTTAAAAGGCTTTTGATATGTTGCACCTCGAGGCTAAGGAAGCTTTTCAACGCTTAGCCTCAAACAAAAAGATTTTTAAATACTTGGAGAAAAAGGTTTACGATTCCGAAAAGGAATTGGAAGCTCTTAAAAACTCCATGGTGGATGCATCAAAAGCTAAGATTTATGAGAATAAGTCTCCATGGTTCAAGTTTGGGGGCTGTGATACTTGTCATATTTGGCAAAAAGAGATGATATCTCTTAAGGCCAAATTAGACAAGGCTCTTAAGCCTAAAGTTACGTTTGCTATTGATCGATCACATTATCTAGAAAGTATGAATAATCCGTATCAACAGTATACATATGTGATTCGAGATAGTGATAGCAAAGGTAAATTCCAAATGAAATGTGATTGCCTATATTGTTGTAAGCCTGGTTATACTATTGCTAAATGTCATTTTAGAAGATTTCTTGTTCCAAAAGGCATTTATCAATAGTTGCCCAAGTGCGATCTTGGTTTCACTTACCGCAAAGGACCCAATGAGAATTGGGTACCTACTCTCCCTTGATTGTTTTTATAGGTACAAAGTCTTGAGACCACTGAAAAAAGATGGGTTATGGATAGTGGCTGCTCAAGACATATGACCGGTGACATATCTCTTTTCATCGACTTTGTGGCAAAGAAAAAGGGGTTTGTCACCTACGGAGATAACAACAAGGGACAGATTCTCGGCAAAGGTGGTGTAGGTAACCCCTCATCTACTACTATCTCTGATGTGCTTCTTGTGGAAGGCCTTAGACACAACCTTTTAAGCATTAGCCAACTATGTGACAAGAATTATAAAGTATCATTTTCAATAGATTGTTGCATAGTTGAAGATAGTGACAAAAAGAATGTGTTTAAGGGATTGAGGGTGAACAACGTCAATATGCTAGAATTAAATGAGGTATCGTTGAATGGAGACAAGTGTCTAGTCACTATGAATGAAGATTCATGGTTGTGGCATAGACGGTTGGCTCATATCAACTTTGATTTGCTTAACAAAATAGTCTCTAAAGACCTAGTCATCGGTTTGCCCAATATCAAATTCACAAAGGATCACCTTTGTGATGCTTGCCAAATGGGGAAGCAAACAAGGATCTCATTCAAATCTAAAAACATCGTTTCAACTATGAGACCCCTTGAGCTCCTCCATGTGGACCTCTTTGGACCATTTAGGGTTAAAAGCCTAAGTGGTAACTATTATGGTTTTGTAATAGTCGATGATTTTTCTAGGTTTTGTTGGACCATTTTCTTAGCAAATAAAAGTGATACCTTTTCGGCCTTTGAGAGATTTGCTAAGTTATCTCAAAATAAGTTAAACACGAACATTGTGTCAATTAGAAGTGATCATGGGGGTGAGTTTGAAAACCATTTATTTGAAGCATTTTGTGAATCCCATGGAATTGATCATAATTTTTCCGCACCACGTATCCCTCAACAAAACAGGGTTGTGGAACGTAAAAATAGAATTTTGGAAGAATTAGGAAGAACTATGATCAATGAGAGAGGACTTCCAAAATACTTTTGGACCGACGCCATAAGTACGGCTTGTTACGTTTTGAATAGGGTGCTCATCCGGCCTATTCTAAACAAGACACCGTATGAGCTTTTAAAAGGGCGTAACCCAAATATCTCTCACTTTCACATTTTTGGTTGCAAGTGTTTCGTGTTGAACAATGGTAAAGAGACACTTGGTAAGTTTGATGCCAAGGCCGACGAGGGTATTTTTCTTGGATACTCTCAGTCAAGTAAAGCTTATAGAATATTTAATAAAAGGCTACGAATTATTGAAGAGTCGGTACACATTACTTTTGATGAGTCTTATCCGAGAAATGTCGGAGAAGGTAGTTCTTTTCATGGTGCAGGTGTATCTTCTGAAGACATACTCAAGGACACTGATAAGGGAACTAATCAGCTGAAGCAGTGCGTATTGAGGAGGAAAAGGATCACCAACCTATGAAGAGTGAGGAGGATCATCCAACTAGTGAAGACGACCTTCCTCTAGCATGGAAGTCTTCCAAAGTCCATCCAATCGACAATATCATCGGTGATATCTCTAAGGGAGTAACCACTCGCTCTAAACTTAGTAACTTTTGTTATTACTCCGCTTTTGTCTCCCAAGTTGAACCTAAAAGCGCAAAGGAGGCGTTACTCGATGAGGATTGGTTTTTGTCAATGCAAGATGAACTAAACCAATTCAAGAGAAATGAGGTATGGGACCTTGTCCCTCCTCTACGAGATCATCGAGTAATCGGCACCCGATGGGTATTTAGAAATAAACTTGATGAAAACGGAGTTATAACACGTAACAAAGTGTGCTTGTAGCGCAAGGCTATAACCAAGAGGAAGGAATCGACTATGAGGAAACTTATGCGCTGGTTGCCCGACTCGAGGCTATACGCCTTTTACTTGCTTATGCTTGCACTAAGAACTTCAAATTATTCCAAATGGATGTTAAAAGTGCTTTCCTTAATAGATACATAAATGAAGAGGTTAATGTTTCCCAACCTCCGGGTTTTGAATCCCATGAATATCCCTATCATGTCTACAAACTTAAACGTGCTTTATACAGACTTAAACAAGCCCCTAGGGCTTGGTATGAACGTCAAAGTAAATTTTTACTTGATCAAGGGTATTCAAGAGGGAAGGTTGACACAACCCTCTTTATTAAACGTCAAGGAAAACACTTAATATTGGTACAAATTTATGTTGACGCTATTATATTTGGGTCTACTAACATGACCTTGGTCAAGGAGTTCTCTAGTCTTATGCAGGGGGAGTTTGAGATGAGCATGATGGGGGAGCTCAACTATTTACTCGGATTGCAAATCAAACAACTCGAAGAGGGCACATTAGTGAGTCAATCGAAATATTGTTTTGAACTTCTCAAACGTTTCGACATGCTAAACTACAAAGCAATAGATACTATTATGCCTACATGTGCCAATCTTGATCGTGATGAACATGGTAAGGATGTAGAGATAAAGAAGTATCGAGGTATGATTGGATCTCTTCTTTATCTTACCGCATCACGTCCCGATATTATGTTTAGTGTATGCATGTGTGCGAGGTATCAAGCACGTCCCAAGGAATCCCACTTAAAAGCAGTTAAGCGCATACTTCGATACCTTTCCGGTACTCCAAAGTATGGGTTGTGGTATTCTAAAGGTAGTGTTTGTTCCTTAGTTGGTTATTCCGATTCCGACTTCGTCGGGTGCAAGTTGGATAGGAAAAGTACTAGTGGCACGTGTCACCTTTTCGCAAATTCCTTGGTGAGTTGCCATAGCAAGAAACAAGTTTCGGTTGCTTTGTCAATAACCGAGGGGGAATACGTTGCCGCCGGAAGTTGTTGTACTCAATTCCTATGGCTTAAGCAACAATTGCTTGATTTTAATTTAAAACTTGAACGTATTCCTATTTTGTGCGATAACACTAGTGCTATTAATCTAACTAAGAACCCCGCATTACATTCACGCACCAAGCATATCGAAATACGTTATCATTTCCTTAGGGATAATGTAGAGAAGGGTGATGTGGTCTTTGAGCATATTGATACTAAAAATCAACTTGCTGACATCTTTACAAAACCACTAACTACTGAGCCTTTCTTTCACATCCGTAGGGAACTAGGCGTTCTCGATATTTCGGATCGTGTTTGATAATTCTTTAGGATATTAGCTCTTCACCTCTATATATGCTTGTTTATGGTTTTGACTAACTATACCAAGAGTTATTGAGCAATATGTGAGGGCTCTCATCATCGTTCATGGTCAAGGTAATATCGTTCCGCTTTGTAGATTCCATTTAAGTATATATACCATGTTGAGTGCTTTACAATTGATGTTTATTACATATTTTAGTATATATTATTCATTTGGATGTTTGATCTATGTGTTTGCATGGTTATTTGTCTTATTTTGGAACATTTGTTTGCAAAAATTTAAAAAAATTTCCATGTTTAACTTGGATGAGTCGACCTAAGAGTGCCATGTGTCGACTCATGAATTGAAAGTGTTTAAATGAAATCAATCGGGTCAGCGCGCGCCAACCTACGGTCGACGCATCTCAATTTTTTATAAAAATTTCAAAAACACGTCATCTTGCGCCGATGCATCCAGTGCTTGGGTCGACGCATACCTGATAAATTCTGAATCCTTTCTTATTGGGAACGCGTGCGCCGACCTAGTGTTTCTAAACTTCACTACATACTTTCAATGCACTTAATATCTCTTCATTGCATGTCATAATTTGATCGTTCTTGGTCTTTTCCTCTCTTTCGGTTCCAAATTCTCATTCAAAGCTCCATTAAAACCCTAAAACTCAAAACCCACAAAGGTTGATTCACAAGGTTTATAAGAAGAGGGTTTCACAAGGTTTTTTGGAAGCAAGCACTCTATCATTTGTTCATCATTTGCGCACTATTCACCAAATACTATTCATCATCTTCCTCCATTCTTCAACAATAGCTTCTCGACGTGTAACTAGTAAACGGTCTACAAGAGCTTCAACTTCAAGAGCCGGAACTTCTTCAACTCCGGTAAATACTATGTCTCTACTCTCCATTGCTATGTCTGAGTCTTTCAATGATGATTTCCGCAACCATTCTGTTATTCGACAACACGTATACTACCCCTTGATGGCTCCGGACTATCATTTCTCCGAGGAGGTAATTGACATTATAAATGCTCAGAATTTTGGTGAATTTCTTGAATGTGATGATAAGTTCAACTGTGATCTGGTGCGTTTGTCTATTGCGGGATTGAAGGATTATTTGAAGGTACGAATTTTTCATATTCTATGAATAATGCGCCTCATTCTATGAACAATGCTGTGTGGACTAGTTTGTTCAATTTGGAAACTGCTGAAAATCTTCCTCAAGTAACTGACACCAATTTTGTTCAAAACTATGAGTTTAAAACTGCCTTGAATTCTATGTTTCGTGAACCATACTCAGATGATGTTGTAGCAAGCGAGTTATTTCTGAAAAATGTTACAACTGGTCATCTAAAGTTTGCTGAGCGCATTCTGCAGTGGATCGTCGCACACATTTTGCGACCCAAGAAAGGTGGATTCTCTAGAGTGGATAAAGTTGAAGTTCATCTTATCTACATTCTGAAGAACAAGATTAAGATTAACTTGCCATATTACTTCACATACAGTATGTTTGCCCTTCGTGACTCCACAAAAGGTACGGCTTTGGGGTATGCATCATGTATTCAGAACATTTTGGATAAGGTTGGGATCTCTGTTCCGAACATGCGTTATGTCTATGTTTCATTCGAGCATCGATTTCAACAAAATACTCTCACCATGATGGGTTATACTTGGGATCCGGTTGAAAATGAGTACATCTACAAATTTAGATCAACTCACCCTTTTCCTAATGTTCCTGACGATATTGCTGAAGGACATGTCAATGAAAACCAAGATAATGCGGCATGGATGGGTAACAATCTTGATGAGAATATGGTGGACGAAGAAAATGAAGCATGGATGGGTAACTCTCAACCAGAGGAGAATTCTGATGATCAAGGCTGGGGTCAATGGCAAAATGACAGTTGGACTGTTCTTGGAGATGCTTATGTCCCTTCAAACTATGGTTGGCAGCAAAGTGATGAATATGACTAGCAACAGCCTGAATATTCTATACCTCCGACTCCGCAGCCATAGCAAGAGCAAGATTTCCAGGCCTCTGAAGAAATCCTGGCCATGTTGCACCAAATGAACCTCGAACAAGAGTAATTTCGGGAACTACAGGATCAGAGGTACACTGCTCAGCAAGAGCAACTTACTACACTGTCAAATTGGTTTGCTGCTCATACACAGGATTTCACTCGGTTTACTGATGCCTCCATGACCAGATTCACACATTTGGAAAATGTTATGGCTATTCAGACTCAAAATCTATCTAACAGCCTCAACATTCTCAATAACATGGTCATCGAATTGAATCGTTTCGTAGAGGACTTGCCACCACCAGACCATTATTACCGAGGAAGAGGTCACCGATTTAGGGGGAGGAGACCATAGGAATTAGCATCATCATTATTAGTGCATTATATTGTTTGTACTTTTGATTCTATGTTTTGTTTTTTAGATTGCATGTTATTTTGGTTTGTTTTTCCTTTGAACTATGTTTTTGGGTGTCCTTGACTTTATGTCTTAAACTATGGAATGAATTATGTTTGCTTCTTGCGTTCCGTATTTATCCGTTCATAGTATTGCATTAACTGTATCATATGTGGATGCTTGTTAATGTCGCTATTTTGCAAATTGGTGAATGAACCATTACTTAATATGATGATATCTTTGACCACATTCTTTTAGTCTTTTTGATGTTGTCAAAGGGGGAGAAGGATACTAGCAGCAGAAAAATATCAAAGCAGCAGACGTTAAAGTGTTAAAGATAGGGGGAGTGTTTCCGTTCTCAAATTACAAATCAAGAGAAAGACATACAGGGTTTCCATCATCAAAAAGGGGGAGTATGTGAGGGCTAAGGTCTCTCATCTATTTTGGTTTTAATGATGTCAACCAATAAGAGTGTCATTAGATTGTAATTTCATCGGTATCACTTAAGTGTCGAGCAAATTGCATCTAACCATCGTTTTTCATGCGTCCAAACATATAGGAAGAGGTCTTACCCAAAATTACATATGCATGATCATAATATTGATGTTTCGTATGTTTGTCTTAGTCTTGGTCAGCTACAATGTGTAGAAAAAGGAGTTTTTGAAAATATGCAGGTCATGAGCCAACCCAAACTAGGCATGAGTCGACTCATGCTAGTTGGAACAAATTCTGTGAAAATTTCGGGAAAGCGCACGCTAACCCCCTGCAGTACTTGGGTCGACGCATGCTTCTGAGTATTTGAAAAATTGCAAAATCTGCAGACTTACATCGACGCAAGGTGCTGATGGGTCGACGCATGGTTATTAAATTTGAGTAGTGAGACCTGTTGGATAGCACACGCCGACCCTCTTTAAAAGGGCGGTCGACCCCTGGCTGTCTGAGCTGATTTTATTCTGCATTAAATTTTTCTGTTATTTTTGTTACTTCATTTTGTGGGTCATATTTCTCATTATAAATAGTTGGGTCATCTCACTTATCAAAATAACAAGAAACGTGAAAATTTATACCAATCCTTCTCTTCATCTTCATCTTCATCCTTGAGTCAACCAACAATTACACATAATCATTTTTGCTTGTGTTGTCCATTGTTTTGAAGTGATAACGCTCAGAATTAGGAAGTGTTGTGATCTCCATTTCTTGGTTGAGAATTGGTAGGTGTTTCTTGAATAAAATCTTAGGTTTTATCCTCCAAGAATCAAAGGAGATTTTGGGGGTTTTTGGCACAAACCATTTCGTTCTACAGGGATTCAGCCATGCGAAGGTAACCGAAGAATAGAGTATTCTTTCGATTTAGTACCTACAGTCGGAGGATCGTAGAAGAAAGGTTTAGGGATCGAATTGCAGAGAATTGAAGTCGGCCGAGTGAAGGTGACTGAAGAACGGTGGTTTCTTGCAGTCTAGTAGCGTGGGACGGTGACTTGTTATACCGAATTCGAGGCACTTGTTCAACCGAAATTTCTGAGCTGGTGTTATATTGAGTTGTTAAATTGTTTTGTAAATTTGATACAATCCCTTGGATTGTATTTAGGAGCAGCTCAACATCACATTACTTTGAAATCTGCACTTAGTGTGTTAACGCACACCAAGTGTTCGATAATTTTGTTTCAACGCAAAATTGAACGTATTCGAAATTAATTGTTTGTCGATTTACCTTGTTAGGTTGGATTAACTATCAAGCAAATAAAACATTGTTGATTGCGTTTAAACTGTGTTAATCAATCTGAATTTTTCTCATCCATAATTCATTCCCAATATTATCGTGCATATTCGATCCCTCTAGTAGAGGTTCGTTGTAGACGTAATTCAGTGGCCGCTTCCGCCAAACTTTTAAAACAAATTTTTGGAAAGGCATTTGCGTGTAAAACTCGAAGGATCTATTCAACCCCCCTTCTAGATCCTAGCCATCGTCTAACACTTTCTAAGCGTATTATGTCAATCTTAGGTATGTCATTCCATTGACCTACACTAATCATGGAAGAGAGAGTGGCTAATGCATCAGCCATGTGATTCTCTTCACGAGGGATATGATGAAACTCAATTCTGTTGAAGAATGGTAACAACCTTCTCGCGTAGTCTTTGTAAGGAATCAGTCTTGATTGGTATGTGTTTCAATCTCCTTTGATCTGATTGATAACCAAGGCTGAGTCTCCATATACATCCAAGTTCTTTATCCTTAAGTCAATTGCTTCTTCGAGACCCATGATACAAGCTTTCTATTCGGCCTCGTTGTTTGTGAACTTGAACGTCAGTCGGGCAGTGAAAGGAATGTGGGTACCCTGAGGTGTTATGATAATTGCCCCAATTACGTTTCCATAATGATTGATAGCTCCGTCAAAGATTAATCCCCATTGGGAACCTGTTTCTGGCCCTTCACTTGGTAGCGGCTCATCGTAATCTTTCATTTTCAAATACATAACATCTTCGTCTGGGAAGTCAAATTTGACTAATTCCTGATCGTCAATCGGTTGATGAGCCAAATGATCAGCTAAAATACTTCCTTTGACGGCTTTCTAGGCATGGACATCTGCCAACGGGCGATCCTTCCCGTGAGAGCAGGCTTCTCAAAGACGTACTTGATCAGATCCATTTCGAAAATTAACCAAGTAGTGTGACAAATCATGTACTGGCGAAGACGTTTGGCTGCCCAAGCCAGAGCGCATCAAGTTTTCTCAAGCATAATGTATAGAGTCTCACAGTCGGTGAATTTCTTGCTCAAATAGTAAATGGCAGACTCTTTCCTTTTGGTTTCATCTTATTGGCCAAGTACACAACCCATTGAGTCTTCCAAGACTGTCAGGAAGATGATCAATGGTCTTCCTTCCATTGGAGGTGATAGAATCGGTGGGCTCAATAGGTATTCCTTGATACTGTCGAAGACGGTTTGACATTCTTCTGTCCAAACGCAGTCCTGATTCTTTTTGAGTAATTTGAAGATTGGCGCGCATGTCACAGTCATGAGGAATATAAATCTGGAAATGTAATTCAAACGTCCCAGGAATCCACTGACTTGTTTTTCAGTCTTTGGAGAAGGCATTTCTTGAATGGCCTTGACTTTGTCAGGATCAACTTCAATTCCTTTCTGGCTGACGATGAACCCTAAAAGTTTCCCTGAACGGACACCGAATGTGCACTTATTGGGATTCAAGCGGAGTTTGTACTTTCTCAGCCGCTCGAATAACTTTGACAAGTGGGTCACATGCTCCATCTCTGTTTTAGATTTAGCAATCATATCATTGACATACACTTCTATTTCTTTGTGTATCATGTCGTGGAACAGAATTGTCATGGCCCTTTGATAGGTTGCCCCGGCGTTCTTCAAACTGAACGACATTACCTTGTAACAAAAAGTGCCCCATGGGGTGATGACCAAAGTTTTCTCCATATCTTTCGGCTCCATTTTGATTTGATTATAGCCCGAGAATCCATCCATGAAGGAGAATACTTTGAACTTTACTGTACTGTCTACAAGCATGTCTATGTGTGGCAAGGGGAAGTCGTCCTTTGGACTGGCTTTGTTCAGATCCCTGTAGTCTACACACATTCTGAACTTTCCGTCCTTTTTCAGAACTGGTACTATGTTGGCTAGCCATTGAGGATATTCTGATGTGGCGAGGAAACCCGCGTCAATCTATTTCTGTACTTCCTCTTTGATTTTGATGGCTGTGTCTGATTGAGTCCGTCTTAGTCTTTGTTTTACTGGCGGACATTCTGATCTCAATGGTAGGTGATGTTCCACGGTGCTGGTATCCAACCCTGGCATGTCCTGATAGGACCAAGAGAATACATCGGGAAACTCTTTGAAAAGTTTTATCAAGTCTTCTTTGACAGTTGGACTGAGCAGTGCCCCAATCTTGACTTCTTTTCTCTCTTCTTCTGAACCCTAGTTGACCGTTTCCAACGGCTCTTTGTGAGGTTCAATGGACCTTTCCTCTTGTTTGAGTAATCGGGAGATCTCTTCTGGAATTTCTTCGTCATTTTCTTCTTCAGCCTCAAATACCGGGAATTCAAAGTTGGGAGAAGGCATTGTATCATATGTTTCAATGGGGTTTAAAACAAGCAATCTGCATGACGTGATGATTGTTTTCTGAAAACTGCTTGTTTTTATTATTTGAGCTGTTTTTAGGATTACCATTTTCTGAAAAAGCGAAAAGAGAAAACAGCAATAAAATGCGGAAATTACAGAACGACGTTATTTTATTTATGATCTTGTCGATTCTTGAAACTATGGCCCTATAAAACAAAACTCTGTCGCTTTGGACAAACCGAAGAGGTACATTTACAGAAAGTGAGCCCTATAAAAACATCAGTTTCACCTGGGAAAGGTGAAAGGTTAAGATAAAGACGGCAATTACTTAGACTTATGAACGACTTTCGGAATGTTGATAGCAACCCATTGGCGGCGAACTCCTCGGTGAGTCAAAAATTCTAGTACCTTCCTTCTTGATTTGTCCTCAGAAATGACGCTGATTTCTGGCGGAGCAGGATCGTTGGAATCTGTCTCCCAGGCAGAGTTGTCGTAGGAGGATTCTTCAGCTGTATCTTGAACAATGTTTAGACTCTCAGGAAGATCTCCCCATCCAGTTGGTTGGATGTCATCAAGCCTAATACGAGAGCTTTCGGGAGCGGTGTACTTGACCAGGAAGTCATGCTTGCCACTCGGTTGTCCTAGGGTGTCCCATACTTCTTTGGAATTGGATGAGTCATCCCTTTCGTTGACGTTGACCTCGGGAAAAGCATAGTTAAGGAACTTTTGTCCTGCAATCTTTGCGAATTCATTGTTGTACTGGATACCGTCTGAATGCCCTGAGTAATGATCCCATGATTCTGTGGGGACGCAAGTATTCTTTTCAGTGATGCTCAACTGATATGCATCGTTTGGCTGACTCTTTTGCCCCAAGTTTCCTGGGTATGGCTGCAAGATAGGCAGGCCATCTGTCGCTCCCGGGATTTTCATCCAAGTACAAACGCGAAAGTGGCGCGGAAACAGAGTCGCCAGCAATGTGTATTTATCCCAAGAGAGGGAAATGAAACACTGCGTAAACCTGAGGGAAGGAAAGAACGAGGTCTTGCGACCAAGAGAAATGGGTTCGGGAGTCGGTTACGCGAAGGAAAGGTATTAGCATCCCCACGTGTCCATTTTACTCGATGGGATCTACGCTTGTTGTCTCGATCAAAGAGTGTAGGAACTGGATATGAACTGCTAACTGGAGAACTGGAAATGAAAGGTAGAAAGGAGAAGGGGAAAAAGGAAAAAAGTGACTCGATAGGACATTATCGTTGTCCTAGGCCTACGTATTCCCTCAGTGCAATGGGAAAGTCAGAGTCAACGTAGTCCGACGGACTACGGGAAAGGTTGCTCGTCGAGATATCGCATCTCGTGCCTACGTATCTTCAATCAGACGAGAAAGAAGAATCAGAGCAAACGTAGTTCAGCTTAACAAGGGTTGCTTTGTTTGTGTTTTTTAATGGAAACGTCAGAGTGTGCGTCCCAGCAGTTAGGTGTTGCAGCTCGCTGTATGGAGACTTAGGCGTTACTTGTTTGCGGTAGAATGGGCATGACGAGTCCTTTTAGAAAGGAGTGAAGTATATGAGAAGAGAATTATTTGTTTGTCTTTGTATTTTGAAAAGAAGTGTTTTGATTATTTTTGTGTTTACAACGCATATTGTATTTAAGTCTCTCATGTGGGATCGAATGCCTCGCATATCGACCCAAGACGGGACGTACGCTAAACATTCTAAGAAAGTTAGAGACGACCCCTCACTATCTTATTCTCACATGAAAGGCTCAAATTCAATATATGTTATGCCTTTATTATGTGTTTTTTTGCTTTTGTTTTGAGGTGAGAAGAAGAGAGACTCAAAGGTTAAGAAAGGTAAAAGTCTAAAGGGAGACTAATAATCCTATGAGTTATCACGCTTGGATGTTCCTAATGGTTAAGTGTGATTTAGAAACCTAAGTCTAAAACAATAGAGAAGAAGAGTGAGTTCTAACTTACTTCAAAGAATGAAGTTAAGTTAAGAACTCAAAGGGATGAAAGAAGTTGTACAAAGAAAGCATTGAAATGCTTTGCACAAACATAAAAGAGAAGCATATCCACACACTCAACTTACCATTAGCCCCTACAAGCAAAGGTTAGCTAAACAATTGAATATGAAAGCATAAGTAAAAGAAGGAAGACAATTAAGCATCAAACTACTTATGAAATGAACTTATGAATCAAACAAAGCCTAAACCTACAAGGAAAGGATCCTAAGTGTTCAAAGGATTCTAAAGTCAGTAGCTATGTCTAATGATGTTCAATTAGGGTTAGGGTACCAAACACAAGCAAACTTTGCACAAACAATGTCTTAAACATCAAAGAAATGCACCATGAAAGTAGTGGATGAAAGATGAATAAAAATGCAAAATGAACATGTATTTATGCTTAATGAAATGTCAAGGTCAGAAGTATACATCATTTATGAATGTCCTATAATGCATATGAACAATCATACAAGTCATGTATGAAATGATTCAAGTAGAAGAAAATAGATGAAGAAGAAAGGAAAAGGAGAGAAACAAGTTTCAATTAGACGCACAAATTTACATGTTAAAGATGCATGACATATGAAATGAGTATGAGTGCATATAGACCAGTAGCATACAATTGATGATATGCAAATGATATGAATGAAATGGCATACACAATGCAAACACAAATCATGTAGAGCACAAGAAGAAATGAGATGTGGAATTAGGTCAAAAATGGAAGTTAAAATGCACAAACACACATCAATGGTAAACACAAATCAAAAGGACCTATAAATGAACCAAGAAGGACCTATAATCCTCTAGACAAACCCTATAATCTCACACAAAGCAAGCATAATAAGGTGGCACAAGTGCCTCATCAAAATCATGTTAGATGGAAGTAGAAGAATATGCACAAATGTTGCTTCAAATGCAAGGTATCAAACAATTACCAAATCACATGAGAAAAAAATATGAAAATAGGTCTCAACCAACCTAAGTCAGGGGCTAAACATGCATCAAAAATCATGTCAAAACTCAAAAGGAAACATGCTCAAAAGGTCTCATAAAGTCTCATTGAAAAACATCATAAGAAAGCTCAAATATGAACATCAAAACCCAAGATAAAATGACTTTAAAAATAAAATGAAAATGTTTTTAGATACTTTAATGCGTTATTTAACAAGTACAAAAATAATGAGTGCAAAAGATTATGTGAGATGGGAGAAATGAAATAGGGAATTTCAAGTATCAATGAAGAAGATCCTTTAAAAGATAATAAAAGGAAATTATGAAAATATGAACTAAACTCAATAAAGTCAGAATTAAAAATAATAGAAAATTATTTTTATGTATCAAGATAACATGTGAATTTATTTGGAATTTTTAGAGTTGAATTAGTATTTTTAAAAATAGAAAATGGAAGATATGTAAAAAAATGAAATAACAAAAGAAAATAGAAGAGGGGTGCAGTGGAAGTAAAATGCCAGTTCAAATATGCTTGGGCCCAATACGTGGGGTGTGTGAAAAGCAAAAATGTCCAGGTCCACAAACGCGCGGAGAGTACAGTAGTAGCGGTGCACACTCAGTCAACATTTGACCCACTCACAACCACATGATGAAGTCAACAAGATCAATCAAACAATGTATGCATAATGGACGGATCACAATGCATGTACACACAAGCAAACATAAACGCACATGCAGGAAATGGTCAATAGTCAACGAATCTGGAAATTAAAAGTCACGCGCCAGGCACATGCTCATTAATGTGCTGGCAGTTCTCACCCACACGATCACACATATCCAACTGACAAATTTTAATTTGAGATTAAAACCCTAACAAACCCTCACCGGTTGGAGAAAGACCTTCGGTCATCTTCTCTGGCCACCTCCGGCGACCTGCAACACTCACATGCTCCAGAATTTGACAAAATGTATATCAAATGAAAGCTGAGCTCATGAGGAACATGGATCCACAATTATTTTTCACAAACAATACACAATCAGAGAGAATCGAAGGGATGAATCTTGCCTTAGGTTTTGCAACTATGCATCTAACATGCATATCAACTAGCCGGAAGTACCAGAGCTCCTATTGAGCTAAAGTCCATAGAAACAAACTTGAAAATCAGTGAATCGAGCAAGGGAAAAGTGAACTGAAACCTGGAAATTGAAGAACCTTGAGATCAAAAGAAGGCCAGAGAGGAGAATCTTGAGCTTCTTGTGCTTGATCTTGAGCAAAATAAATGCTAATAGAAACTTGATCTGGAAGAAGAGATACGAAGATGCTTGAAATCTTCAATGCTTCAGTGATTCCATATATCTTGATGATGAAGATTGAGGAAGAAAAGTGATGAATTCGTGCAGTGGGAGAGAGAGAGAGTTCAGAGAGAATTTCAGAGAGTGTTTTGGAATGTGAGAGTGAGAAATGAAGTGTTGTCGGAAAAACAGTTAGAGGTTTCTATTTATATGGTGAGTTAAATTCTAACTGTCTCAGTTGACAGTTATAACTGTGGTTGGGTTAATTGTGGTAGTGTGAAGCAAGGAGAGGGTGAGGATAGCAAGTTCTGAAAATGAGAGGGAGAACCAATTCGTGTAGTGTTGTTGTTGTTTATGTATGTGAGCATGGTACGGAATGATGGTGATAATGTATGTTGTTGCTGCAGCATGGTTACTTGTACCATAAGCTTGATTTCCCATTATGGTACATGATAGCATGGCATGGCATATGTTGCATACGGTTGTGTTGGTCCAAAAGAAGAAAAGAAAGGACTGGTGTAAAGTCATGCGTGTACCTATGTGAATCAAACAAGGAACCAAAGCAACACATTCTATTTTGGCATCAAAACAAATCAGTGAAAATGTGATAGTTTGAAGAGGGATTTCTTTATGTATGGTGGATGGAATGAGGAGTTTTTGGTGTCATTAGAAAGAGGAGACATAAGAGAACATGTTTGGTGTTGATTTTAGGTTAATGGGAAGCTTGCAAAGTGGTGGAAAAATGACTTAAAATACAAGGAATCCAAACTGCATCATGGGCGAGGCAAATTGTTGGCAGACCTGGTCATGGACCTATGAAAAATTCAGTGTGTAGCTTCCATGTTTGGACCACTATAACTCCTTCATAACTTGTTCAAATGAGAAAATGCCCAACATCAAAGTTAAAGAGGACATGGAGATGAACAACTTTGATGTTCAACAATTTTTCATTTGAAGCTTTATTAATGGAGAAAACTAGCTTGACATTTGGCACACGAAGTGTTTGATGAAATTATGGCCTGGAGGCCCGAATCTGCCTTGCCATGACTTGAGATTTGCCTTGATTTTGTCAAACTTTGATTGACCATAACTCCCTCAATTTTGATCCAATGGAAGAGTTCTTTATATGGATTTGTAGCTTAAGATGTGATCTTTAATTGGCTCAACTTGGGCCTGAAGTTTGAAGCTTTTATCATGGAGAAATAATGCCTTGAAAATAGGTGCAAAATGGTCCAAACTTGCCATTTTTGGAAACCCTAACTTTCTAAAAATAGAAACTTTGTAGAATTCTTTATTTCTTATGAATCTCTTGACATTTCTTGATAAAATCTTGTCCAATGAACATATGTGACTTGAATTTTGTGAATTTGACCTAAAAAAGTCAGGGGTTGACTTTTTCCTTTGCACAGTTGACTTTTCCCCAAATTTCTTGATTCTCAAGCAACTGACCAATTTAAACTCTTCTAAAATGAACCAATGGGCAATCTTCCATCTTTAGATACTTGATATCAAGTAGAAAACATTGAGATCAAGTTTGAACCAAAATTTCATCAGGAGACTGCTTGAATCACAAACCCTAATTTGGACTACTTTTGCTAGGAGATGATGAACTGTCAAACTTCTTGGTGAATTCTCTTCTTCCAATGACTTGTGGGATCAAATGAGATGATATATGATATAAGAGACTCTTGAGGCTTGCTTGAAGACCCTTGGCTCTTGTTCTCTGGCTTTGAATAAACAAGGCTCTGAAAACCACTGATCACATGCCCCAATGCAACAGGTATGAGATATGAGATGAAATGAGATATAAATGCAATGCAATGAAACATAAGCTAGGCAATAACAAGAGGGCAAATTTTGGGGTGTTACAGCTACCCCTATTCAATCATCTGTTAACCTGAGAAGGATGAAAGCAACGGCTATTCATACAATCAAGGTGAATTGTGATTGAATACCAAAACAACCAGAAAATTTGCACCCTGAATGAAGAAGAAAAGGGATATAAACCCTTCTGGGAGTATTTACAAAAAACTGCACAGATTGATACGACGTGTATCGAAATAGGGATACAGATGATTATCAATGATCATATGGACGAGTACGGAAAGAAAACACGGATGGGTGTTTAGGTCAACGATGCGAACGAGCAACAGACAGTCATCAAAGGAACATGATGAGTGACCAAGTCGGCGATACGAACGAGTATCGGACGATGATTAAGAAGGGAACACACAAGTGTTCAGGTCAACGATACGGACGAGCATCGGACAATCATCAAAGGAACACGACGAGTGACCAAGTCGACGATACGAACGAGTATCGGACGATGACTAAGAAGGAACACACACAAGTGTTCGGGTCAACGATACGAACGAGCATCAGACAATCATCAAAGGAACACTACGAGTGACCAGGTCGACGATACGAACGAGTATCGGACGATGATTAAGAAAATTTGGACGAGAATCGGACAATCATCAAAGGAACACTACAAGTGACCAGGTCGACGATACGAACGAGTATAGGATGATGATTAAGAAAATACGGACGGGTATTGGCTAAAAAGTTCAAACACGAACGGGTGCTGAAAGGACACGGACGAGTATCAAAGATAATACGGACGGGTATTGAAAAATAAAATTTTATAAAGTGATCTCACTAGGGATTAAAACGCTAAAGAGGACACGGACGAGTGTTGAAAGGACACGGACGGATGTACGAGGTCAATACGGACGGGTATTGGCTAAAAAGTTCAAACACGGACGAGTGCTGAAAGGACACAGACGGGTGTCTAAGGTCAATACAGACGAGTATTGAAATAAGAAGTTCATACACGGATGGGTGTTGGCTGAAAAGCTCAAGCACTGACGCGTGCTGAAAGAAAAGGCTAAAACAAATGACAACTCTACTGGGGATTGGAATGTTAAACCGAACACTGACGAGTGTTAAAGGAACACGGACGAGTGCTTAAGATCAATACGGATGAAGTATTGAGGAAACGCAAGAGGGCACGGATGAGTGTCACAAGAGCACGGACGAGTGTCACAAGAGCATGGGCGAGTGTTGAAAGGACACGAACGGATGTCCAAGGTCAATACAGATGGGTACTGAATTAAGAAGTTCAAACACAGACGAGTGCTGAAAGGACACGGATGAGTGTCAAAGGTCAATATGGACGAGTATTGAAACAAAAGGTCAAACACGGACGAGTGCTGAAAGGACACGGACGAGTGTCAAAGGTCACGGTCTAGTGTCTTAGAATTCCTAGGATCAATACGAACGAGTATTGATTAACCTGAAACAAACACGGACGAGTGTTGAAAGACCACGGACGAGTGTCCAAGACGTTCTAGGATCAATACAAACGAGTATTGATTAACCTGAAATAAACACGGACGAGTGTTGAAAGGACACGAACGGATGTCCAAGGTCAATACAGACGGGTACTGAATTAAGAAGTTCAAACACGGATGAGTGCTGAAAGTACACGGACGAGTGTCAAAGGTCAATACGGACGAGTATTGAAACAAAAGGTCAAACACGGACGAGTGCTGAAAGGACATGGACGAGTGTCAAAGGTCACGGTCGAGTGTCTAAGAATTCCTAGGATCAATACGAACGAGTATTGATTAACCTGAAACAAACACGGATGAGTGTTGAAAGACCACAGACGAGTGTCCAAGACGTTCTAGATTCAATACGAACGAGTATTGATTAACCTAAAACAAACACGGACGAGTGTTGAAAGACCACGAACGAGTGTCCAAGACGTTCTAGGATCAATACGAACTAGTATTGATTAACCTGAAACATATACGGACGAGTGTTGAAAGACCACGAACGAGTGTCTAAGACGTTCTAGGATCAATACGAACGAGTATTGATTAACCTGAAACAAACACGGACGAGTGTTGAAAGACCACGGACGAGTGTCTAAGACGTTCTAGGATCAATACGAACGAGTATTGATTAACCTGAAACAAACACGGACGAGTGTTGAAAGACCACGGACGAGTGTCTAAGACATTCTAGGATCAATACGAACGAGTATTGATTAACCTGAAACAAACACGGACGAGTGTTGAAAGAATAGGACGAGTGTCAAAGGTCAATACGGACGGGTATCGAAGAAATGAAAAAGGACACAAACGAGTGTTTAAAATCAATACGGATGAAGTATTGAGGCGATGGAAAGGAACACGGACGAGTGTTTAACGCAAACTACTTTGAGGAAATAACCCACAAGACCACCTGGACGAAGGGGTGAAAGGAAGAGAACTCACGGATTGACGATCTTGACAAACAACTCTGCAAGGGATAAACCAAATAGAGTGACTACAAAGACAGCCGAAGGCGGACTTGAAAAGTAAGACCAGTCGAAGGCGGAATTTCAAGCCCAAGATTAGTAGAGTCAACAGATCTACAAAGATGACTCCACTGGGGAAAAGAGAAACCTAGACAAACAACTCTGTAGGGGAGTATAGGAAGAACCAATAAGAAGGACGAATCTACTGGTTGCGGTGTAATGTCAAACAACATCTCCTGAATGACATCTCTTACTGCTGGGGAAAGAATTTGGTAGAAGATATCAAACCTGGATTATGCTTCGAATGCATATGTTTGAATTTTTCTTTCTATGGCGTAATGCTCCATACGAAATGGAAATGCTACGCGTTTTAAGGATGCAAATGTCATGATATATGCAAATGCAAAAGAGACTCCGGACGAGGGATCCAACTCCGCGGGGAAAAGATCATTGTTCGATCCTTCAATTGCTCTGTGGGGATTAACCCTTCTGCCGGGGATAACGCTTGCCACAAATTGCCAAAAATAAATTGGCTTGCAGATGCGCTGAGGCGTGATGATCCTGTTGAAGAAGTTTCCACTGGAATGACTCTGCCCTAGAGAGAGATTATTCTGCTCATGGAACTTCACTGGGGATGAGAACTTTCTGAATGACGTTCTGCTGAGGAAAAAAAATCATTAAAACTCTGCTTAGGGATCTATCAAACCCAAGATCCTTTGCTAGAGATAATCAGCCTTCTGACTCAGCTGGGGAATCAACAACTATTATCGACACAGAAAAGCTTGTAGCTGTTGGAAGTACTGAATTGGAGAACCGACTTAATAAGATACAATGATACCTAGTGGAAATTGATTTGCCGATAACGAATCGTCGTGAGCAACCGTCGGCCGAATGATGGACTCAGTTAGTAAAAGTTGTGACAAAAAGGTGACATGTGAACCCTTTCCTGAACATGATTGCCCCGGTACTCTGCCTTAGGGATAAGTGATTACTCGTTTGGAAGAAACGATCCATGCTCTCGTGTTTTTGAAACTGCTTCAATCTTGCTTTTGAGCCTAATACGAGGCTGCTACCTATAAGCAAAAGATATGCACATATACCCCGTGCCGGATATGACTTCTGTAATTGAGAAAATTCAACTCTGAACCACCACTTGTTGGGGAAAAAGGTTTTGATGCATCTCTTGCTGGGAGCATGATTAATGATGCCTGCTGAAGACAGGGGACCACAAATGTGTTGGTTGGAATGCCCCTTTGTTTCAAACCTTTTGGCTGATTAACTGCATATGCGTGAACAATAGTTTTTTACAATTTTCCGTTTGCCCCAGACCAACATGGTCCACCAGAAGAAATTTTCCCAAGAGGATTTTACAGAAGACTTAACATCCGAAACACCTCAATGTCTTCAAACTCTTGGAGAGATTCGTCGGATCTCGAAGTAACTGCCTCAGACTGTACGGTCAACAGAGAAATTTGCCTCGAGAAGATTCATGAACAATCTCATATCCCCGTGAGATATTCTTCCCCAATATTCTGAACCCTGGATAGGCTAATCAGTCATCTGGATGGACTAACTTCTCATGCTCTTGGGATGGCCTACCCCAGTATGAACCTGGAAGTGGTTTTGCCCCTGACTACTGATCTTCGAAGGAAGACCCAGAATACCTGCCTTTGGAGAGATTTGAATCTCGAAGTAATTGCCCCAGGTTGGCTTTGAAGAGATTTCTCGACGTGATTGGCCCAGATTGGCTACACCTTAAAGAGATGATCTGATGTGATTGCCCCAGATCGACTACGTCTTAACTTGTTGGGAAAGCTCCTGCACAACAAATTTTCCTGAGGAAGTACCACTGGATGTGGCTGCCCTTCGGGAGTTTCAGGATTCTCAACTCGACAAGATTAAGCTTCTGGACTGAATTTCCATATGTAAACTTCTTTGGATGTCAAACAAATGTATGCAAGCAGAAAATGTTTTATTCTGAGAATGAAAATTCTAATGCAACGCACATGTTAATCTTGAAGTTTTACTGAAAAGATGTCGCAAACCCTTTGTGAGCGGATCACGAGTTTGAATATGACATTAATTTTTGAACGAAAGAATGAAATGAACATGCAACACCAACAAAGATCTTTTAGCACAACTCACAGGAGTCAGGAACGCTATCTCTTGGTAGTACGCTTTCGAAATAACCCTGTTTCAATTGAGGGCTTTCGATTTTGTAACGGGGCCTGGTTCACGGTTATTGAAACAAAGGATATAAGGCTCAAAATTTATTAGTACCCACCCACTCTTCGTGATGTCCTCCAGTCCTACATTCAGCTAGTTTGGCACTAGCGTTCACCTCTCAAAAGAAACCTTTGCAATGGTTGAGGAACCATTGTCTTTTTAACGGTTTAAGCACCAATCATTTTATTGGAGTAATAGTCATCCCTTTTCGTCTTTGTGTCTGTGTCACATGACTTTGTTCTTTTGCTTGAGGATCTTTCTTGGGTAATCTTGTTCGCATTTCGCTTTCACATTCTTTTGCTATTCCCTAACTTTTGCCAAGAAATCCAGATGAAAACTGGATAAACCTCCTTTGGTGGTGAGGTTATCTTTTACCACAGGTACACTCAGATGGAGAGCCTTAGCTACCTACTCATTCTTTGGAGTACGCATATCAGAGTTAAAAGGAATATGGTGTTTGAGAGGCACACCTAGAAGAATGGCATACTCTTCTAGCATCGCAGCCAACTGAAAGTCCGAAAAAGTGAAGCACCTTAACTGTGGGTCATAAAACTGGAAGCAAGTATGAATAACACTCCTCTCTGAAGCTTTCTTGATGGAGAAAACTAGCTTGACATTTGGCACACCAAGTGTTTGATGAAATTATGGCCTGGAGGCCTGAATCTGCCTTGCCATGACATGAGATTTGCCTTGATTTTATCAAACTTTGATTGACCATAACTCCCTCAATTTTGATCCAATGGAAGAGTTCTTTATATGGATTTACAGCTTAAGATGTGATCTTTAATTGGCTCAACTTGGGCCTGAATTTGAAGCTTTTATCATGGAGAAAGAATGCCTTGAAAATCGGTGCAAAATGGTCCAAACTTGCCATTTTTGGAAACCCTGACTTTCTAAAAATGGAAACTTTGTAGAATTCTTTATTTCTCATGAATCTCCTGACATTTCTTGATCAAATCTTGTCCAATGAACATATGTGACTTGAATTTCGTGAATTTGACCTAAAAAAGTCAGGGGTTGACTTTTTCCTTTGCACAGTTGACTTTTCCCCAAATTTCTTGATTCTCAAGCAACTGACCAATTGAAACTCTTCTAAAATGAACCAATGGGCAATCTTCCATCCTTAGATACTTCATATCATGTAGAAAATGTTGAGATCAAGTTTGAACCAAAATTTCATCAGGAGACTGCTTGAATCACAAACCCTAATTTGGACTGCTTTTGTTAGGAGATGATGAACTGTCCAACTTCTTGGTAAATTCTCTTCTTCCAATGACTTGTGGGATCAAATGAGATGATATATGATATAAGAGACTCTTTAGGCTTGCTTGAAGACCCTTGGCTCTTGTTCTCTGGCTTTGAATAAACAAGGCTCTGAAAACCACTGATCACATGCCCCAATGCAACAGGTATGAGATATGAGATGAAATGAGATATAAATGCAATGCAATGAAACATAAGCTAGGGAATAATAAGAGGGAAAATTTTGGGGTGTTACACCATCCATTGGGCCATAATAGTCATGGTCAAAGTTGTCTTTCATCAGAGTGTCCTCCTCTAATGAGTTGGGTGGAGAACGACATCCTTACGGATCACAATCTCCGTATATCATCTTGACATCCGACTTCGGTATATATCTCGGACTCTGTGCGAGATAGTAAAATGGCATAATTAAGATAGAACTTCCACTCTTCATCTGTATCGGAGGAATCACCCTCATTCATGGTATGTACTTCTTGAGACACTGGGTGAAGGAAGCCTCCACTACGGAAGAAGTCTTAAATGGGATGAATACTTTCATCGTTAGTAGCAGTCTGGGTACAGTTTGAAGAAAAACCAAGACCTTTCTTCGCCTTGTTATCAGTAGGAATGACAAGCTGTCCCCATCCTTTTGCAGTGTTACTTTTGATTACTTCAAGAGCATCTTTGTACGAGGAAATCGACGTTCCTCTTTCTGATTGGTTGTCATTGCTCACCGAAAGTGCTTGGAACTGGGTTCCTACGACCTCATCTGGTTCTACACAAGTGGACGACAATAAGTTGCTCACGATCAAGGCTTGCTCTCCGCAGACTGTGACTAGTTGGTTGTTCTTGATGAACTTCAGCTTTTGGTGAAGTGTCGAAGTGACTGCCCCAGTCTCGTGTATCCAAGGTCTTCCTAACAAATAGTTGTATGCTGCCCGGGTGTCAATGACCTGGAAAGTGTGAGGACCGATAGTTATGGGAAGGTCGACTTTGCCGATAACTATTTTTCGGGATCCATCAAATGCTTTGACGATGACCTCCCTGCCTCTCATCGAAGATCCTTGAAATGATAATCACATCAGAGTAGACTTTGGCATAACATTTAGAGATGATCCGGTGTCTACCAGTACGCTGGCTAAAGCATCGTCCTGGAAGTTGACTGTAATGTTGAGTGTCATGTTACGATTCTGGCCCTCTTCTGGCAGTTCCTCATCGCTAAGTCCTAAGTTGCAGGAAGTGATGTTTGATATAATGCTGTCGAATTGTCTTATTGTTACATCCTGTTCCACAAAGGCTTTCTCTAAGACTTTCTGTAGAGCTTCCCTTTGAGCCTCGGAACTAAGTAAAAGAGATAACACAGAGATTTTTGAAGGAGTTTGCAACAGTTGATCAACAATGTTGTACTCACTCTTCTGGATGAGCTTCAGCATCTCATCGTTGTTCTTTGAAAGGTCGGGATCACTGGATTGACCGACTGGTTGATTAGGAACTTCTATTTGAGGTTCCTTTTCTTTGTTGGGTTCTCCAACTCCTCGGTTGAAGATCCGACCGCTCAATGTTACTCGACTGATGTGTGCAATATTCACGACGGAGGGTAATGGAGTTTCCTACCCATTCTCAATTGTTGTTACACCGTATTTATAAGGGATAGCCTTATTGGACTTGTACAGTATTGGTCCTGGTAGATAGATAACTACAAGAGCCTTCTGATTTTTCTGACCATCATAGCTGGCCTCAATTGGTTCGAGGTTGAGAATCCTTCCACTATCAAGAGGAACTCCTGATTCATGGAGTAGAGAGATTATGTCGCACACATCTTTGGCCACTTCTCGCTTAGGGATTAAGACAACATCTTTGCCTTGACTAGGACGATAGTCTAACATTGAGTTAATCGAACCAGAGTTCGAACACGGGTGAATCTCTTTGTGGTCCAACTGACTTTGAAGGGTTGCTCGCATGAGGTAGCATCCTTGGTTATTCACTGAGCAAACTCTACAGTGCTCATAGTCGTGTGGTGGCACCCGGCCACGTCCGCTTTGTATGTAGTGCAACCTCACTAGATCTTTTTCCATTGATCGAATATCCTGATTTTGATGCCTAGTAGGGTTCCCGTTAGTCATGCTGACTTGTTGTGTGTCTTCCTCTAGATAGATCGGAACCCACTAGTGGTTTAATAAGTGTTTCAGTGTCCTTTGAACGAGTGCACATCCTTGGTCACTCTCACGACACACATTGCAGTTCTGATAATCATGCGAAGTCAGAGAACCAAGCTGGACTTGTGTAGCGTGTAATTCCACTAAGTTGGTATTCATCAAGCGAATATCAAATATTTGAATCATATTCACTTGATAATGACTTCTATCACGATAATCCTGAATCCCTTCAAGATCCATCTGACGCTGGAGGGCTTCTTGTATAAAAGAGCATTCCTAATTGTTTACTAAGCATGTCAGACAAGAATCATAATCGTGTCATGGCAGATCAGATGTTGGCTTTGCCTTGAGTGCATTGCCACCAAGTTGACATTCATTGCCAGAATGTTGTGGTTCTGAATGATGTTGGAATTTGTATAAGTCATGTTGACCTCACGAATTCGGTGATCTTGGATCCATCCGAGATCCATCTGTTCCTATAGAGCAGATTGCACCACAGAACATTCTTGATTGTCTTTAGAGCTGATTTCACACTAGTGATAGTTATGAGACGGTACATACCCGTATCCGCTCTGTCTACAATGCATCTTGACCAACTTGGTTCCTAATAAGAGTACATTGTGAATTTGATAGCTGTACTTAGACTCTTCCTCTATCAAATTTACCGCATCTTTCTCGTGCTGAGGCAACAGGTTCGTCTGAACGTTTGGATTTGTATCCTTGAAGGATAAGACCCCGTTCCTAACAAGCTTTTGCACATCAGATTGGAAGCTGAGACATTTTTTTATGTTATGCACTGGTCCTCCTTGATGGTAAGGACAAGTCTGATCCGCTTTGAACCAAAAAGGCAGATTCTCTGGTATCGCAAGAGGAGCCCTGGTTTGGACGTGCCCCTTGAACAGTAGTAGTGGAAACAGTTTTGCTTACAACATTGGTATAGGGTCAAAACCTGGCGGTCGCATTGTACGGTTGTTGTTATATTAAGGATGAGCCTGATGAAGAGGCTGTTGTGTCCTTTGCTGATATTGTCGTTGATTCGGTTAGCTCTGAGCAACCTAAGGTTGATACTTAGGAACAGCGCAGGGTTGATAGCAGAAGTTACAAATGCTACTGGTTGGTACTGTCTCCTTTGCTTTTCGAGAGAGATATTGCCAATATCTTGCTCTTTTCTCTTAGGGAGAGATCTACTATATCTTTTAGTACTGCTTAATGTTCCAGCGTCTTTAACTAAACGCCCTTCTCAGACTGCTTCCTCGAGACGAACCCCCATGCCAACCATCTCAGTGAAGTCACTGGGCGCACTGGTGACCATTCTGTAGTAGTAAAATGAGCTCAAGGATTTCAAGAAGATCTTTGCCATCTCCTTTTCCTCAAGATGTAGATAAATCTGGGCGGCGATTTCACGCCATCTCTGAGCATATTCCTTAAAGGTTTCCTTATCCTTCTGTAACATGGCTTTAAGTTGATCTCTGTACGGTGCCATGTCCAGGTTATACTTATATTATTGAACAAAGGCAGCGCCAAGATCTCTGAAAGTGACGATTTTAGTGCGGTTTAATCCCATGTACCATTTGAGTGCGGCACCAGTTAAACTATCTTGGAAATAGTGGATCAGTAGCTGTTGGTTCTCTGTCTGAGTTGACATTCTCCGAGCGTACATCACCAAATGACTTTGAGGGCAAGAGTTACCCTTGTATTTTTCAAATTCGGGCACCTTGAACTTGTGCGAAACTTTCACATTGGGGACCAAACAAAGGTCTGCGGCGTCTTTTCCAAATAAATCCTGACCGCGAATGCCATGCAGTTCTTTCTGCATCTCCAAGAATTGCTCTTGGAACTCCTTCATTCTGTTGAACATACTTTTGTTTCCACCAGAAGGTACCTGTGGAATCTGCCCTTCCGGGACAGCATGTACCACGCGTGGTGGTATAGTCATTATGGCAGTGACTCTTGGTGCTTCCCTCTCCCGAAGTTTGTAACCTTCAGGAGTTGCTGTCATGCCCCTTGCATCTTCGCTTTCCAAAAGTTTGTGACCTTCAGGCCTAGCAGCTCCTGCTACAGTTTTTGGATCTTTCGTGATTGGCAGAATATATCTTTCCGAGATATAGTTGAGTGGCATGCCCCAGGGACGATCTTTAGGCATGTTATACCGAGGATCATATTTTTCCACTATGGGCGTTGATGTGATCTCTGAGATCACAGTTCTTTGTATCTGAGCTGCTGCCAGAGCTTGCATGTCATTGTGAAGTTTCCTCAAATCTTCTTTCAGAGCGTCGATTTCTTCTCTCAACTCTCTGTTCTCTTCCTCGAGATTATCCATCTTCTTCTGTCGATTGGCCCGAGTATTGTACGAATGAGACAATTTGATTCTGGAATAGAGACATAGACGTGAGATTCGTAGGTAAGAAGAATGCGTTATGTGAGGATGATGAATGATATGCAATGATTATATTAATTAATTAATTTTTTTTGTTTAATCAAAAGAAACCTCAACAATTAGATTGCAAATATCACATAGTGGGGAAACCCCATTTTATTGAATTCAAAGATTGCGGAAATGGAAGTACAATAATTTAAAAAGTGTTGTAAAAGGACATGTCTAAACTTATGGATCGTGAGTCCTCTCTGAGGAGGGCTCAGGTGTTGGTTCTAGTACTTTCCTCTTCTTTGACCGGGGCTCTTGAGCCGTTGTCGGGTTGTCATTCCTTTGCTAAGTGAAAGGAGCGAGAAAATTCCTCCGGTTTTCTTGATTTTCTACAGCATGTTGCTCTAAAATCTCAATCAGAGCATCTTTATCTTTTAAAAGTTGTTGTATTTTGTTACACTCCACGTTGAGAATGCGGTACTTGTTCTTCCAAGACTTCTTCTCCTACTAAACTTTGTTGAGAGTAACCTGAAGCTTTTCCATATCAGACATAAAATAAAGGACAGATTCCTTTAGCGGAAGAACTTCTTGACGAGGGTAAAGCATCCTCAGCTTGAGAGCTCTAGTTTATACCTAGTAGAGATAAGGTTCTACAGAGACACAGTCCGGTTTTCCTAGAGACTCTCTTCCTTTCCTGTGAACATGTTTCCAGGCATGCACTATTTATGTCTTTAGTGCCCTGTCATTTTCTCCGTCATTGAAGAAAAGACCTTCCAGATGAACATTACGCGGGACATGCCTCATCGGGTATCCAAATTGACAATGAACTAAAACTAGATGATAGTTGATTCCTTCTTTAATTCTTATGAGGGGTACATTATCAATGATTCTTATCCTATCATAGATTCGATTGTACCAATCGATGTCAGAGTTGGTAAGAGACATGATTCTCTATGACCAACGTAAAGTACTCTTATGATCCCAAAAAGCGCCAGACTTAGGCAAATGGGAAGTGAACCATTTGTATAGAAGGGGTACATAACATGTGATCATTCCTCCGTTGTACAAATTTCTTAGGTGTACAGAATGATAAGCATCTGCGAGCAAGGTCGGTACAGGGTTTCCAATTAGAAAAATCTTAATGGCATTGATATCAACGAAGTCATCAATGTTGGGAAACATAAATAACCCGTAGGTGAGTAGAACAAAGACGCTCTCGAAAGCAGCCACGTTCCCTATACTAGCAAAGTACAGAGCCTTTTTTACCAAAAACATGGCTGGTAAACCTTGGATTCCACCTTTAATGGTCATGGGAGTCCTGACTTCTGACTCGTCCAAACAGATTGCTCTTGCAATGGTTTGATCCTTTGGAATTTCTTCCAGTCCAGAAAAGGGAGCTTGGTCAGTAATGGGTAAATCAGTCAGGTGAGAGTACTCCTTCAGTGTTGGTGTAAGTTGATAATCCGAGAATGTAAAACAATGATAAACCGGATCATAGAACTGGATCAGCGTAGACAGGAGTTAAACCAGATTGCTTACAGATTGTTGTGATAAGACGGTTATTTTTCTTGAACCTGAGAATGAAGGAGGCTTGTTTATGTCTGCTAAGCAAGAGAATGAGTCGGTGCAAGATAGTGTTGAGATGTTTACGTTGATGGTAAATTTGAGTATTAGTGGAAGTGGAGCAGTGGGTGCTTTACCGATTGTTTGTGATTTCTGGAAGTTTTCCTGATGAGATAAGTGATTTACCGTCGGAACGTGAGGTGGATTTTACGATCAACTTAGTTCCTGGAACTAGTATCGATGGCTCCATATCGTGTGTCCGCATCGGAATTGAAAGAGTTGAAGAGTCAACTTGAGGATTTGCTTGAGAAGAGGTTTATTCATCCAAGTGTGTCACTGTGGGGTGCACCAGTTTTGTTGGTAAAGAAGAAAGAAGGTTCTATGAGACTTTGTGTGGCTTATAGACAATTGAACACATTGACTATCAAGAACAAGTATCCACTTCCGAGGATTGATGATTTGATGGATCAGTTGGTTGGTGCAAGTGTGTTTAGTAAGATAGATTTGAGATTTAGGTATCATCAGATTCGTGTGAAGGCTGAAGATATTCAGAAGACTGCTTTTAGAATAAGGTATGGACATTATGAGTATTTTGTGATGCCATTTGGTGTGTCTAATGCACCAGGTGTATTTATGGAGTACATGAACATGATTTTCCATCCTTATTTGGATAAGTTTGTGGTTGTGTTCATTGATGATATTTTGATCTATTCGAAGAACGAAGAAGATCATGTCGAGCATCTGAAGATTGTGTTATCTATGTTGAAAGAGAAGCAGTTGTATGCTAAACTTTCTAACTGCGAGTTTTGGTTAAAGGAAGTGAGCTTCCTCGGCCATGTGATCTCAAGTAGAGGTATTGCAGTTGATCCGTCGAAGGTTGAAGCGGTGTCGCAATGGGAAACTCCGAAATCGGTTTTTGAGATTAGAAGTTTTCTGGGTTTAGCAGGTTATTATCGGAAATTTATTGAAGGATTTGCTAATTTATCTTTTCTATTGTCGCAATTAACTATGAAGGGTCAAGCTTTTGTTTGGAATGCAAGGTGTGAAGAAAGTTTTCAAGAGCTTAAGAGATGATTGACGAAAACTCCTGTTTTGATTTTCCCAAATCCGTCGAAACCATTTATTGTGTATTGTGATTCTATTTTGATGGGTTTGGGAGGTGTGTTGATGCAAAATTGACAAGTTGTACCTTTTGCTTCAAGGCAACTTAAAGTGCATGAAAGGAATTATCTGGCGCATGACTTAGAGTTGGTCACTGTTGTGTTTGTGTTGAAGCTTTGGAGGCATTATTTTTATTGGCACGAGATTTGAGGTGTATAGTGATCATAAGAGTTTGAAGTATCTCTTTGACCAGAAGGAATTGAATGCGAGGCAAACGAAATGGTTGGAACTTTTGAAAGATTATGATTTTGGTTTGAATTACCATCCGGGTAAAGCAAACATGGTAGCTGATGCATTGAGTAGGAAATCTTTGCATATGTCGATGATGATGGTAAAAGAGTTGGAAATGATTGAACAATTTCGTGATTTGAGTTTGGTGTGTGAGAAGACTTCTCATGGAGTTAAGCTTGGTATGTTGAAGTTGACTAGTGGCATTCTTGATGAGATTTGAGAAGGACAGAAATCTGAGTTGAGTTTAGTTGATCGGTTGACTTTGATCAATCAAGGTCAAGGTGGTGATTTTTGGATTGATGAGGACGGTATCATGAGATGTTGTGATAGAGTTTGTGTTTTGGATATTGTTGAGCCGAAGAAGAGTATTCTTGAAGAAGGGCATCGTAGTGGATTGAGTATTCATCCCGGTGCTACTAAGATGTATCAGGATTTGAGGAAAGTATTTTGGTGGCCTCGTATGAAGAAGGATATCGCCGAGTTTGTGAAATCTTGTTTGACTTGCCAGAAGTCGAAGATTGAGCATCAGAAACCGTCGGGTTTGATGCAACCGTTATCTATTCCTGAGTGGAAATGGGATAACATATCTATGGATTTTGTGTCTGGTTTACCTAGAACACCGAGTAACTTTGAAGCTATTTGGGTTACTGTGGATAGATTGATAAAATCTGCTCACTTTATTCCTATACGAATGGATTACCCATTGGAGAGATTAGCAAAGTTGTACATTGAGAGGATAGTCAGTTTGCATCATCTTCCATCTAGCATTGTGTCAGCTAGAGATCTGAGGTTTACTTCAAGATTTTGGGAGAGTTTGCAAGGTGCCTTTGGTACAAAGTTACGTTTGAGTTCTGCTTATCATCCGCAGACCGATGGTCAGACTGAGAGGACTATTCAGTCACTTGAGGATCTTTTGAGAGCTTGTGCGTTGGAAAAAGGAGGAGCTTGGGATAACTACTTGCCTTTGATTGAGTTCACTTACAACAACAGCTTTCATTCGACTATTGGGATAGCCCCGTTTGACTCACTGTATGATAGACGGTGTAGGACGCCCTTATGTTGGTATGAGTAGGGAGAGAGTGTCGTGGTTAGACCTGAGATAGTCCAACAGACTACTGATAAGATTAAGATGATTCAGGAGAAGATGAAGATTTCTCGGAGTCTTCAGAAGAGTTATCATGACAAGAGGAGGAAAGCACTTGAATTCCAAGAGGGAGATCACGTGTTTCTTTGAGTTACTCCGATAACTGGTGTTGGTAGAGCATTGAAGTCGCGTAAGTTGACACCGCGTTTCATTGGTTCTTATCAGATCTTGCAGAGGATAGGAGAGGTAGCCTATCAGATTGCTTAGCCGCCGTCGCTTACTAATCTCCATGATGTGTTCCATGTATCTCAACTGAGGAAATACATTGCGGATTCGTCTCATGTCTTCCAACTAGATGATGTGCAGGTGAGAGACAACCTGACTGTGGAGACATCACTAATGTGGATTGAGGATCGGGAGTTGAAGCAACTTCGAGGTAAAGAGATTGTTTTGGTGAATGTCGCTTGGGGAGAACCAGCCGGTGGAAACGTGACTTAGGAGCTTGAGAGTCAGATGAGGGAGTCTTATCCCGAGTTATTCGCTTGAGGTAATTTTCGAGGGCGAAAATCTTTTAATTGGGGGAGGGTTGTAACACCCCAATTTTAGTAATTATTTATTTATATTAATTAATTGAGTGATTTTATGAATTAATTGATTTATGTGATTTATTTGAATTATTCAATTTAAATGAATTATTTGATTTATTGAATTTATATGAATTATTTTATTTATATAAATTAATTTATTTATTTGAGTTATTTGGATTAATTGATTTATTTGAGTTAATTGGATTAATTGATTTATTTGAGTTATTTGGATTATTTGGTTTATTGGACTTATTTGAAAATAATTGATTTATTTAATTTATATGATTTAATTGATTTAATTGAAATGGATTTGTTTGGATTTATTTGAAATAATTGATTAATTAGTTACTTGATTTATTTGAATTATTTAAATTAAGTAAATTATTTAATTTAATTCAATTTGGTGGATTAATATAGTTGCTAGACTTTAGTTGGGTTAGTGTAAGGCGTGAATAGTGATTGGGTTGGTTTAGGACCATTAACTTTAAGACAAGTTAAGGTTTTAGAGAAAACAAAGTTAGTAAGAAAAATTGGAAAAGAGAAATATTGAAGAGAACAGAAGAAAGAGTAGAAGAGAAGAAGAAGAGTGGAGAAGAAGAAGAAGAGAAAACTAAGAGGAAGCTCAAAAACTCAAGAAAACCAAGGTAAGGGTCGGTTTTTACTCATTATTGGGATTATTGGGTAGAAATAGGGTTAGATTAAAATCCCCAAAAATTTTCTATGAGATTGAAATTATTAGGTTATTATGAAATTCTAAAAATTATTAATTTTTGGTGTGTTTAGAATTGATTTTGGTAATATTTAAGAGATCCATTTAATATTTAGAGTAATTATTTGAGTTGAAAAATTAGAATATATGTGTGTTGCTAATTGATTAAATTCTTATGGTTTATGAGTATAAGATGATGGAATATATGATGCAAATGTTAGATTATGTTTGGGGTTGATGAAGTATGGATTGGAGGTGTTTTGGTTGATGAAAAACAGAGTTTTTCAGTTCTGCAACAGTGGTAACCGATTACTTATATGGGGTAATCGATTACCATGAGAAAAATGATGTTTCGCCACTGAAGTTGGTCAAGTAATCGACTACCAAGATAGGGTAACCGATTACCACTGATAGTTTGTGAAAAATGAAAATTAAATCGATCATAACTTGAGTTTCGTAACTCCGTTTGACGCGCGGTTGGAAGCGTTGGAAAGCTAATTTCATGCTATATGTGACGGTGAGGTAGAAACATGGTTATATGCCATGTATGGTTAAGATAAATTCGAGAAAGTAATATATGTGATTATATTGATATATATGTGTTTGAAAATCACCATGTTTGGTTATATCGATGTGAGGGGCTGTTATATGTGATACATGTATGCTATTATGTTATGCCATATATGTATGTTATTAAATGTGATTGTGTGATAACATGCTTAAAATGAATTATTTATCCTATATTTAATCAGTGATTTGGTTTTGTGAATTGTGATTGGATCGAGCCGACCCTTGTGTATTATTGGCTAATTGTAGTGATGATGTTTAAAGTATGAGTACTTTATTATGGAAATGTATTTGTGTGTGAAATTTTGTGATAATTCAAGTGTGATGAATTATTTGAGATATGCATGATATTAAGATTAGGGAATGGTCTTAATTATATATGATTGTTGATTGCATACGCATCATTTGTGTCAAGAGGCAATGCTTGCTAGTTCTGTGGGAGCTAGTGACTTGTCCCAAACCTAGAGTGGGGTTTGAAAGCTTAGGGGATGGGCTTTTTTTTGTTATTGGTCTAGGGGATGGACCCGGTTTAAGTGTAACAACAGAAAAATAATAACAAGTGTTGGTACCACATGGCATGAGTTGCATTGAATCTTGTATCGAGTCACATTGCATATCTGTTTGTCATATGGAAGCATGAGTAAGTGTGTGACTTGTTAATTTGGAAAAATTGTGAATTTTGTGATTACTTGAATAATACTTTGTGGATGAAACTTTGAAGTGTGAGATTAGTTGTACTTATGTTTGTATGCCTTACATTAATCATTATCTTATAATTTCAATAATTAAGTGAAATCTCACCCTTCTGTTGGAATGATGTTTTATACGACATAACTCAGGTACCGAGGAGTAGAGTTGCTCGTAGAGCGAGGTAGCCGTTGGAGTGGCTGTTTAGCGTCTTTATTTTATGTTGGGTCGAGTCATGCTCTGATCATGTAACATCCGGATCGTTTGATTTATGTTTTTGAGACATACATTATGCACTCACTTTATGTTGCTATATTTATTTTGAATTATGTGGATTATTGGCTTTTATGCCTTAGTATTGATTATGAATGGGATGAGCATGAAACTTCATTATGTCAATTATGAATAACTTGAATCCGCTGCTACATGCTAAGTGAAGTTAGTTTTTGAAAAGCATAAATTATTTAAGTGTTAATGAGCATGACACATGTTTTATGATGTATTGAAAAATGTGTGACACCCTTTTGTGAAATGCATGATATTTACTCTGATTTATTTATAATTATTCCGCAGGGTTTAAAAGGGTGTTACAATATGAATCTTGAGATGTAATTGAGACGTCCCAAAATTCCCCGTACTTGTTTTTCAGTCTTTGGTGAAGGCATTTCTTGAATGGCCTTAACTTTGTCAGGATCCACCTCAATTCCTTTTTGGCTAAGGATGAATCCCAAGAGCTTTCCTGAACGAACACCGAATGTGCATTTATTGGGGTTCAAGCAGAGTTTGTATTTCCTCAGACACTGGAACAACTTTGATAGATGTTCCACATGTTCTTCTTCTGTTTTAGATTTGGCAATCATGTCATCGACATATACTTCAATTTCTTTGTCATCGCCCTTTGATAAGTTGCCCCTACGTTCTTTAGACCGAAATGCATTCCTTTGTAACAAAAGGTGCCCCAAGGGGTGATGAATGAAGTTTTCTCCATGTCTTATGGCGCCATTCTGATTTGATTATAGCCTGAGAATCTATACATGAAGGAGAAGACTTTGAATTTTGTTGTGCTGTCTACCAGCATGTCAATGTGTGGTAGGGGAAATCATCCTTTGGACTTGCTTTGTTTAAATCCCTATAATCTTCACACATTCTGACATTCCCGTCCTTCTTTGGAACTGACACTATGTTGGCTAGCTATTGAGGATACTCTGAGGTGGCAAGGAAACCAAAATCGATCTACTTCTGCACTTCCTCCTTAATTTTGATGGCCATATCTAGATGAGTCCTTCTCAGTCTTTGTTTTACCAGAGGATATTCTGTTTTCAGTGGTAAGTGATGTTCCACGATGCTGGTATCCAACCCTGGCATGTCTTGGTAGGACCAAGAAAACACATCTGGAAATTCTATGAGAAGTTTTATCAAGCCTTTTCTGACAGTTGGACTGAGCAGTGCTCCAATCTTAACTTCTTTCCTTTCTTCTTCTGAACCTAAATTGACCATTTCCAACGGCTCTTTGTAAGGTTCATTGGACCTTTCCTCTTGTCTGAGTAGTCGGGAGATCTCTTTTGGAATTTCTTCGTCCTCTTCTTCTTCAGCTTTAAATACCAGGAATTCAAAGTTGGGAGAAGGCATTGGATCGTATGTTTCAATGGGGTTTAAAACAAGTAATCTGCATGACGTGATGATTCCTTTTTAGAAAAGGCAGAGAGAATGCAAAAGTGTGTGCAGTGTATTTTTTTTTGAAAACGCTTGTTTTTATTTTCGGTTGTTTTTTAGGATTACCATTTTCTGAAAAAAAAAATGAAAAGTGAAAATAGTAATTAATGCAGGAATTCAGAATGACATTATTTATTTATGATTTGTCAATTCTTGAAACACAAACCTATAAAACAAAACATTGTCGTATTGGGCGAAGCGAAGAGGGACATTTACAGAATAATAAGCCCTATAAAACATCCATTTCACCCGGGCAAAGTGAAAGGTCGAAACAAAGATGCGGCAATTACTTCGATTTATGAACGAAATTCAGGACATCGACCGTAAATCAATGGTGACGAACTCCTCTGTGGATTACAAAGTTCGATACTTTCCTTCTCGGTTTGTCTTCGGTAATGACACTGATTTCTGGCAGAGTGGGATCATTGGAGTCTTCTTCCCATGCAGAGTTATCATAGGAGGACTCTTCTGTTACATCTTCCATAGTATTTACACTCTCAAGAGAATCTCCCCATCCACTTGGCTGGATGTCCTCATATCTGATGCGAGAGCTTTCGGGATCAATGTATTTTACTAGAAAGTCGTACTTGCCGCTTGGCTACCCCAAGGTATCCCATGTTTTTGTGGGAATAGATGAATCATTTTCTTCAATGACGTTGACCTCAGGAAATGTATATTTAATAAATTCTTGTCCCACGATATTTGCAAATTCATCAACGTGGTGTTGGACATTTCTGGAATGTTCCAGGTAAGGATTCCATGACTTTGGAAGAACAGGCGTATTCTTTTCAAGATCATTCAACAGATATGCATTATCCGGCTGACTCTTTTGCCCCGAGTCTTCCATGTAAGGCTTCCAGATAGGCAAATCATCCAAGGGATCATAAGAGTTGTAGTCGAAGTTGCCTTTCATTAGAGCGTCTTCCTCTAATGAGTTGGGTGGAGCACGACATCCTTCGGGATCGCAATCTTCGTAGTTTATTCTGACGTCTGATCTTGGTATATATCTGGGACTTTGCTTTGGAGAGCAGAATGACATGTACGTTTCTCCTTGAGATATATAACCTTCATCGTTAAAATAGGATTTCCACTCTTCATCTATATCAGAAGAGTTGTTCTCCTCGATGGTGTGGACTTCTTGAGATACCGGGTGAAGGAAACTCCACCGTGGAAGAAATCCTAAATGGGACGAAAGCTTTCATCCTTCTTTGTAGTCTGTGTACATGTTGGAGAAAAACCAAGGCCTTTTCTCGTCTTGTTATCAGCAGGAATTAAAATCTGTCCTCATCCTTTTATGTTATCACTCCCCATTACTTGGAGAACATCTTTGTACGAGGAAATCGACGTTCCTCTTTCTTGGTGATTCTCATTGATCACCGAGAGTGCTTGAAATTGAGTTCCAACAACCACCTTTGGTTCTAAGTATGAAAATGATTATAGGTTGCTCACAATTAAAGCTTTTTCTCCACATACTGTGACCAACTTGTCGTTCTTGACAAACTTTAGCTTCTTGTGAAGTGTCAAAGTGACTACCCTGGCTTCATGTATCCAAGGTCTTTATAATAAATAGCTGTATGCTGCTCAGATGTCCATGACCTGGAAAGTGACTTGGAAAGTGTGGGGACCGATGGTTATGGGAAGATCGACTTTGCCGATAACTGTTTTCGCGGATCCGTCAAAGGCTTTGACGATGATCTCATTGCCTATCACGGGAGTACCTTGAAAAGATAGTCGTACCAAAGTTGACCTTGGCATGACCTTTAAGGATGAACCTGTGTCTACGAGTACGCTGGCTAAAGCATCTTCCTGACAATTGACTGTGATTTTGATTGCCATGTTATCATTCTTGCCTTCCTCAAGAAGTTTTTCATCACTGAATCCTAAATTGTTGTGGAAATGATGTTGGAGATGATGCTGTCAAACTGACCCATAATCACATCTTGTTCTACAAAGGCTTGTTCTAAAACCTTCTACAGAGCTTCTCTGTGAGCTTTTAAAGTGAGAAAGAGAGATAACAAAGAGATCCGAGAAGGAGTTTTCAAAAATTGATCCACAATGTTGTACTCGCTTTTCTGGATGAGCTTTAGTATTTCATCGTTATTCTTTACAAGTTCTGTGTTGCTGGATTGACCGATTTGTTGATTAGGAACTTCAGCTTGAGGTTCCTTTTCTAATGCAGGTTCTGCAACTCCTCTGTTGAAGATTCGACCGCTCCGGGTAACTCGACTAATATCAACAATGTTTATAATAGATGGCAGTGGAATTTCTTTTCCATCTTCTATCGTAGTTGCATCGTACTTGTATGAAATAGCCTTTTCTGACTTGTATGGTATTGGTCCCAACAAGTAGATAACCACAGGGGTCTTTTGGGTCTTTCGACCGTCATAGGGAACCTCAATAGGCTCTAGGTTGGGAACTTTTCTACTGTCAAGGGGGAACTTTGACTCATTGAGCAGAGGAATTATGGTGCAAACATCCTTGGTGATTCCATGATTGACAGGTTCTCTTTTATTGGAGACTGTGACAATGCTTCTGTCTAGTAGTCCTCGATCCTTGTTTTGAATAGGGAGGCAACCTTGCACCATGTTGGTTGGTTGAGAATTAAAGCATGGTTGAGTTTCCTTTTGGTCTAACCGATGCTGGAGAGCTGCCCGCACGTGGTAGCCTCCTTGGTTATTTTCAGAACATATTCCACAGCATTTATAGTTATGAGGTGGCATCTGACCGTACCCACTTTGTATGCAGTGCATCCTTAACATATCTGTTTCTAGTAAGCAGATATCATAACTTTGATGTCTATCAGGATTTCCATTAGTTATGCTAACCTGACGTGTATCTTCATCCTGGTAGATTGGAAGCCATCAGTGGTCCAATAGATGTTAAAGAGTTCTTTGTACAAGTGCATAACCTTGATCGTTTTCGGAGCATTCTTTGGAGTTTTGATAATCATGCGGGGACAGGAAACCAAGTATGACCTGCTCAGCATGCAATTCCACTAGACTGGTATTCATTTAGTGGATGTCGAAGATTTGAACCTTGTTTACCTGATGATCATTCCTTTCATGGTAGTCTTGGATCCATCCGAGATCCATTTGACGCTAGAGGGCCTCTTGTACAAAAGAGCATCCCAGATTGTCCTTTGGGCAAATCGGGCAAGCGTTGTAGTCATGTAGCGGTAAGTTGTAATACTGACTTTGTCTTGAATGCATCGCCACTAAATTGACGTTCATTGCACAGATGTCATGATTTTGAACAATGTTTGGATGTGCATGGGCCATGTCTACTTCACGAATCCTGTGATCTTGAATCCAACCTAAATCCATTTGCTCTTGAAGAGCTGCGTGTACTATGGCACAACCTTGATTGTTCATGGAACATATATCACACTAATGATAGTTATGAGGTGGCACATGGCCATACCCACTCTGTCTGTAATGCATTTTCACCAGATTTGTTCCCAGTAGGCATACATTGTGAATTTGATAACTGCTGCCAGGTTCTCCTTTTATTAAATTCACCGTAGTCTTCTCATGTTACAGAAATGGGTTCGTTTTAACATTCGGATTAGTATCTTTGAAAAATAAAACCCCGTTTCTGACGAGCTTCTGTACATTAGATTTAAAGCTCAGGAAATTATCAATGTTATGTCCTGATCCTCCTTGATGGTAAGGACAAGTTTGATCTACTTTGAACCAAAAAGGTGGATTGTCCTGTACTGTGAGAAGAGTCCTGTTTTGAATGTGCCCCTTGGCCAGCAGAAGTGGAAATAACTCTGCATATAAAATTTGGTATAGCGTCAAACCCTGATGATCGTGTAGTAAGATTGTTATTATTGTACTGCAAGCGAGCCTGCTGAAGAGGCTGTTGCGGCCTTTGCTGATACTGTTGTTGATTTTGTTGTCTCTGAGCAACCTGAGGTTGATATGTCGGAGTTACTGCTGCTACCTACCGAGGTAGATACTTTCATCTTTTGCTTACCCAGAGAGATATTACTGATATCTTCCTCTTTCTTCTTTTAGAAAGCACTGCCATATCTTTTAGTACTTCTAGACTATTCTGCATCTTTGTCCAATTGTCCTTCTCGGATTGCTTCTTCAAGGCGTACCCCCATGTTCACCATTTCAATGAAGTCACTAGGTGCACTGGCAACCATCCGGTCATAATAAAACGAGCTTAATGTTTTCAGGAAGATCTTTGTCATTTCTTTCTCCTCATAAGGAGGACAGATCTGGGCGGCGATTTCACGCCATCTCTGAGCATACTCCTTGAAGGTTTCTTTATCTTTTGGGACATTGCTCTGCGCTGGTCCCAATCTGGTGCCATGTCCAAGTTGTATTTATACTGCTGAACAAAGGCTGCCCCAAGATCTCTGAAAGTACTGATCTTTGTGAGGTTTAAACCCATGTACCATTTGAGTGCGGCACCGGTTAAAATATCTTGGAAGTAATGGATTAGTAGCTGTTGGTTTTCTGTCTGGGTAGACATTTTCCAAGCGTACATTACCAAATGACTTTGACGGCAAGAGTTGCCTTTGTATTTTTCAAAGTCAGGCACCTTGAATTTGTGCGTTATCTTTATATTAGGGACCAAACAGAGGTCAGCGGCGTCCTTACTAAACAAGTCCTGTCCACGAATGGCATGCAGTTCCTTTTGCATTTCCAAGAATTGTTCCTGGAATTCATTCATCCTTTTGTATACTTCTTCGTTTCTGCCAGAAATGGCCTGCAAAATCTATTCCTCTAGGATAGTGTGTACCACCGGTTGTGGTATAGACATTACGGCGGTAACTCTTGGTGCTTAAGTGACCTGAAGTTTGTAACCTTCAGGAGTTTCTGTCGTAACCCTTGCATCTTCATTTACCTGAAGTTTGTAACCTTCAGGAGTTTTTGTCGTAACCCTTGCATCTTCATTTACCTGAAGTTTGTAACCTTCAGGTCTAAAGGTTCTTGTTATGGCTTTCGGGTCTTCAGTGACCGAAGGTATATATCCTTTAGGTATAAAATTGAAAGGCATGCCCCAGGGAAAACCTTTAGGCATGTTGTACTGAGGATGACTGCCAGGTGTCTCAAACGCTGGTGTAGACATAATCTCTGAGATTGCAGTCCTTTGAGGTTGTTGATCCTGAGCTGCTGCCAGGGATTCCATGGTGTTGTGGAATTTCTCCAAACTCTTTTTTCAGAGCGTTGATTTCTTCTCTTAGTTCTCTGTTTTCTTCTTCGAGATCGTCCATTTTCTTTTGTCGATTGGCCAGAGTATTGTACGAATGAGATAGTTTGACTCTAGAGTGCGACACATATGTGAGACTCAATGACAAAGATGTGTTATGTGAGAATGATGAATGATATGCAAAAAATGAGAATGATCTGTTTTTTTTAGTTAGTTTTTTTTCAAAAGAACTTATAACAATTATGTTGCAAATATTATACAGCGGGGGGAAACCCTTTTATTGAACTCGAAAGATTGTAGTATTTTACAAGGAAAAATACAGTATTTTACAAAGTGCGAGAAGGAAAATTAGGCCTATGGATCCAGAGTTTTCTTTGAGGAAAGCTCAGATGCTAGTTCCTGAATTTTTCTTTTCTTTGATCGGGCCCCTTCAACTGTTGTCGGGTCTGTGATCCTTTGCCAAGTGAAAGGAGAGAGCAAATTTCTTTGTTCCTCCCGACTTTCTATAACATGCTGCTCTAATATCTCAATCAGAGGATCCTTTTCCTTCAATAGTTCTTGGATCTTTGTGCACTCCAAATTAATTATTTGGTACTTGTTCTTCCAAGAGTTCTTCTCACGTTGGACTTTTTTAAGAGTGATCTGGAGTTTTTCCGCATCGGACATGAAATAATGGACAAATTCCTTCAGTTTGATGGCCCTAGTTTGTACCCAATGGAGATAAGGCTTTGCAGAGATGCAATTTGGCATTCCAGGGACTCTATTCCCTTCCTGTGAACATGTTGCTAGGCATGCAATATTTCTTTCTTTAGTGCCCTGTCATTCTCTCCTTCCTTGAAGAAAAGACCCTCCAGATGAATATTATGTGGGATATTCTTCATCGGGTATCCAAGTTGACGGCAAGCTAAAATTGGATGGTAGTTGATTCCTCCCTCAGTACCAATGAGGGGTATGTTGGGGAAATTTCCACATTTGTCGATATTTTGTCATAGATACGATTGTACCAATCTATATTATAATTAGTAAGAGAAATAATCTTCTGCGACCATCGCATACCACTCTTATGATCCCAAAAAGCAGCAGACTTGGGTAAGTGGGAAATAACCCATTTGTAGAGTAATGGTACACAACATGTGATCATCCCTCCATTGTACAAATTCCTTAAGTGTACAGAATGATGAGCAAGGTTGGGACTGGGTTCCCAATTAAGAATATCTTAAAAGCATTGGTTACGACGAAGTTGTCAATGTTGGGAAAGAGGAACAACCCATATATGAGCAGAACAAAGACATCGTCGAAAGCAGTTATATTTCCTATACTCGCAAAGTATAGGGTTTCTCCATCAGGAATTTAGCTGGTAAACCCTGGATTCCTCCTATGGTGTTCATATGAGTTCTGATATCTGACTCTTCCAAAGAGATTGCTCTTGCAATGGCCTGATCTTTTGGAATTTCTTCCAGTCCAGAAAATGGATCTTGATCAGTGATAGGTAAATCAATCAGGTGAGGGTACTCTTCCAATGTGGGTGTGAACTGATAGTCTGGAAAAGTGAAGCAGTGGTATATTGCATCGTACAACTGAACTAATGTAGACATAACTCCTTCTATCATGTTGACCTTCAAAAGAGACAATAGTCCTCCGTGCTTAGCTCTGAAAGCTTCGGGATTAGTAATCATCCTTCCTAATTTCCTTAGGTCTTCCAGTTTTGGAGCCTTGAAGATGTACTTGTGCGTTTTTCTTCTACCGAAATCCATAACGCAACTTCTGATATTTGCATTTATTGTTTTAGTTCTTTTAGAAAATGATTTTTTCTTGTTAAAAAGAGTTTTTTTTAAAATGCATGGATGCATGAATGCAGCAAACAAAAACATTTGAAAACATGGGTTTAAGGGTTCATCATCACGAGCATGGAGCCATGGATCTACCCATCCACAAGGTATGTACTAAATAACGGGTTCTAACAAAGGTTCCCAAAATCATTGACCCCTCTTAAGGATATTAACAGCAAACCGACTGACTCATGAGAGCTGTAATATCCCAAGATGAATCTCCTTAGAGTGTTGTATCGCGTATCAACTATTCCCGATAGTTACCGCACTACCTAATGGTCAAATGTTTAAATGTTTACTAATCCTCAGCTTCAAGGGTACCCAATGGGAAAAAACAATGCTTTCACGACTTTCTCGTTCAACATTGATAATTCTACGAGGGTACCACCACTGATTCGACGGACTCTCAAGTTAGCTTGGTCGAGACTCACTCTCTATAAGCCTTCCTGAATATGCCACCACTTATCTCAATGTTCTATCGGACTCACCACACGCGTATTAATCGCATTCGCAGATAACAGTAATTTAAACAAATATATCAAGTAATATGACAGCATATGATATATAAAAAATGAGAAAGCAAGTAAAATAGAAGAAAAGTAAATGCAAAGCAAGGCCTAAGCCTCTCAGGAAATCTAATCGTAAAAATCCCCAATAGAGTCGCCATTTTTCTGTAGCGTCGGTTTTTTGGTGACGCGACCATCTACCACATTTGGTGCTACTTTCTGATTTCTGTATTTATCCTATGAAGCTTAAAAGGAAGGGGAAGATATCATAAACTAACCCTACACGCAAGTGTTTTCTTTAACAAATGCTAAGAGATCGGGGAATAGGGTTTGGTTATACATAGGGAAGATATTAACACCCAGAGTATCTATAGTAATCTATATGAACCTTCTTTTGCATGTATTTCTGCTGTTTGAAATGCTTTCTTGTGTTTATATGCTATGGATTGGGAAAGTTTATCCTTTGGGAGGGTTAAGAGAATGTTTTTGTTGTTTTCGGGTTTTCTATTGTTTTTGGGAAGGTGCTGGACCTAAGATTTTTGTTTTGTGTGCTCGCTAAGATTTCACAATCTTATGCCTACATATTCCCATAAAGAGATTTAGTAAAGGGGAAATTACTTTAACTGAGATTTATGGAATCCAGCAATGCAATAACTTCCTTTATAAGAGAGATGTCATGAAGGAAAAAGCTTTAACTCATTGTAGAGCAATGCCACTTTTTCCTTTATGAATCTTTCATGCTAAGAGAGGGATGTTGGATTGGATGTGTAGAATCCAGAGGCTTGCCACTTATCAATTAGATGAAAGAGAAGTTTTAGCTAGGATAAGGGAAGGACTCCAACTTGGATTTTGAATCAACAAGTGTGCCACTTACATCAATTATCTGGAAAAAGGTTTTGATTGTTTGTTTTGATATGTGATGTTTAGAAGAGGTATCTTTCTACAGAGAGGACTCATGGTCTCATCTGAAGGAATGTTGTTTTTTTTGTGTGCCTTGCTCAAAGCCCAAGGTTGAAGCTGAAAGAAAATGACTCCTCTGGGGAGAGTTATATTTGTCTTGTACAAAGCCCAAGATTGAGGCTAACTGGGAAAATCATTATATAAAGCCTAAGAGGAGGTTGTCTCTTGCTTAGGATTTATTCAAATCTAGGAGAAGAACTAAACTGCATTGGGGAATCCAAAGGGAAACTAACTCTTGTTGGGAAATCAGGGAAGAGTTAAATAACCAGATGCCATGAGGCTCTGATTCTGTTGGGGATTTGTTAATGGTACATTGACCCTGGCTGGGATTTTCAAGGTGAAAGTTAAGCCTTGTTGGAGGTCAGAGAAGTTTAAAGGTGAGTTTGAAAACCATATAAGTTTTAACTCTTCTGGGGGCTGGTGTATTTGTAAAATGATCAGGATTTATCCAATGCATTTAGGAAGCCTGTGGGTCCTTGTGTTAAGTCCAAGACGAGACTATGAGGGTGAGACTTTCCAAGTCTACTTGAATGAAGCCCAAGAGGAGGCTGAGACTGTCCAAGTCTCTTAAGAAGAGGTAGACTCTGGTTGGAGAGAGATCTTTGTATGATGCCCAAGAGGAGGCTGTGGGTTTAAGGGATGAAGATCAACCCTTGGATGATTGGATGTTTTGGGGCTTTAACTTTCCTGAGGAATGAACTAGCAGAGATGACTGAATTTTATCCTATGCTTTTAGGAAGCCTTTGGGGTCCTTGTACTAAGCCCAATAGGAGGCTAGGAGAACTTTTAAGAAGTCTGTTGGTCATTGTACTAAGCCCAAGAGGAGTCTAGGGAAACTTCTAAGAAGCCTGTGGGTCCAAACCTAAAAAAAGTTCAAGAAAGGTTTCATCGAGAATAAGTCTTTTCTTTGTTGAACAATTCTAAGGTTCGAAGAAATTTCAAAAGAGGTTTCACCTGGAATTAATCCTCTCTAGGGAAATGAATTTCTTTTAATATATATATGTTTCTATGTTTTGACAGTCTTGAGAAAAGTTTCACTGGGAATAATGTCTTTCTCTGTTCAATATTGAATAAAGCCCAAGAGGAGGCAGACTGTATTGAGGGAAGTTTCCTATGAGGAAACTAGTTATTGACTATGTTAGAACCAACCTTTGGTTTGACCTAAGTGTAGACCTAACTGCTGGGAAAACTCTAGACAGATATGCACAAGTATATACAGATAAGTGGATTAACGGGTATATAAACAAGTATGCATTGAATTGAAAAGATGTTGGATCTTACACTCTGAAAAGAGGCCTAAGTGTATTGTGATTAATTGTATGATTTTAACTGTATGATTAGGGTTTTAGGAAATTGAAGAAAGTTTTGAGAAAACTTTGAATTTGAATTTGAAAGAAAGTTTATTGAGAAATGTGTTGTTATTTGAAAAGAATGTTTGGGGCTTATAACTCAAAGAGAGGCCCAAGTGGTCTAAGAGCAGTTTCACCGGGAATAATGCCCCTCTTAGTACTATTTTAAAAAACGGACAGATGATTTTGAAAACAAAGGTATGGGGCTTACAACTCAAGGAGAGGCCCATGGAGGTTGTTTATTGTTTAAAACAAAGTTTATGTACAAAAGGATGGGGATATTACTCAAGGTGAGGCCCAGATGACTTATTTGAAAACAGTGGTCGCACTGCGATAGCGAAAGAAGTTGTGGGACTTATACTATAGCAGAGACCCAAACTTTATTTATGTACAAAGGGGTTTGGGTGTTACACTCTATTAGAGGCCCAAAAGAGTTTGTAAAGAAAGAAAAGTGGGGCTTATATTCAAGGAGATGCCCAGATGAAAAATAATGAACGCGACGTTATTTTGAAAATCGCACCGGGACTTATACTATGACAGAGGCCGAGGAATTATTTATATACAAAAAGGGGTTGGGTCTTACACTCTAATAGATGCCCGAAATTATTTCAAATAAAGTTTGAAAATTTAAAATCAAGGAAAAACCCTAATTTTAATTAAAATATATTTTTTCAATGAGAAATTAAATAAAAATAATAATATCAAATATCAAATATATTCAAAAACATGTTTTGAACTTTGAAAAATGTTTGAAAATAGATGTTTTAATTAACAAGATGATTTGAAATTCAATTGGTTTTGAAAACTTAGGAGGAAGAATTTATTTTAAAATGTTTAAAACAATTAAAAAGAAATTATTTGAAAAATTCAAAAATATATCAAATATAAAATATTTTTTTAATTTTTTTGTGGAATTAAATATCAAAATGTATCAATGATTTATGTTAAAAAAAATCATTTGAAAAAGATTAAAAATGAGTGAGATATGAATTTTTGAAATAAATTGAAAAATAATCAAAATAATTAAAAATTAAAAAACTTTAAAAAGGGCACGAAGAGCATCATCTTCTTCCTCGTGCCACCCTCCATTTTCAGATATGCAAAAACTCCTCTATCTTACTGAATGCGTAATGAAATTGACTTTTGTAAACATAAAAGTTGCTCGTTTTTTAACTAGGATTTCAATGATACCAACTAATTGCATTTCTTTTAAGTTTAGAGTGAGAAATCATGGAATGAACAGATGAACCCTAATTATTGCATGAACACTATGAAACTCCATACACGATAGATACAAAGCAACTAATTAAGGGAAGTTTCCTATGAGGAAACTAGTTATTGACTATGTTAGAACCAACCTTTGGTTTGACCTAAGTGTAGACCTAACTGCTGGGAAAACTCTAGACAGATATGCACAAGTATATACAGATAAGTGGATTAACGGGTATATAAACAAGTATGCATTGAATTGAAAAGATGTTGGATCTTACACTCTGAAAAGAGGCCTAAGTGTATTGTGATTGATTGTATGATTTTAACTGTATGATTAGGGTTTTAAGAAATTGAAGAAGGTTTTGAGAAAACTTTGAATTTGAATTTGAAAGAAAGTTTATTGAGAAATGTGTTGTTATTTGAAAATAATGTTTGGGGCTTATAACTCAAAGAGAGGCCCAAGTGGTCTAAGAGCAGTTTCACCGGGAATAATGCCCCTCTTAGTACTATTTTAAAAAACGGACAGATGATTTTGAAAACAGAGGTATGGGGCTTACAACTCAAGGAGAGGCCCATGGAGGTTGTTTATTGTTTAAAACAAAGTTTATAAACAAAAGATTGGGGATATTACTCAAGGTGAGGCCCAGATGACTTATTTGAAAACAGTGGTTGCACTGCGATAGCGAAAGAAGTTGTGGGACTTATACTATAGCAGAGACCCAAACTTTATTTATGTAAAAAGGGGTTTGGGTCTTACACTATATTAGAGGCCCAAAAGAGTTTGTAAAGAAATAAAAGTGGGGCTTATATTCAAGGAGATGCCCAGATGAAAAATAATGAACGCGACGTTATTTTGAAAATCGCACCGGGACTTATACTATGACAGAGGCCGAGGAATTATTTATATACAAAAAGGGGTTAGGTCTTACACTCTAATAGATGCTCGAAATTATTTCAAATAAAGTTTGAAAATTTAAAATCAAGGAAAAACCCTAATTTTAATTAAAATATATTTTTTCAATGAGAAATTAAATAAAAATAATAATATCAAATATCAAATATATTCAAAAACATGTTTTGAACTTTGAAAAATGTTTGAAAATAGATGTTTTAATTAACAAGATGATTTGAAATTCAATTGGTTTTGAAAACTTAGGAGGAAGAATTTATTTTAAAATGTTTAAAACAATTAAAAAGAAATTATTTGAAAAATTCAAAAATATATCAAATATAAAATATTTTTTTAATTTTTTTGTGGAATTAAATATCAAAATGTATCAATGATTTATGTTAAAAAAAATCATTTGAAAAAGATTAAAAATGAGTGAGATATGAATTTTTGAAATAAATTGAAAAATAATCAAAATAATTAAAAATTAAAAAACTTTAAAAAGGGCACGAAGAGCATCATCTTCTTCCTCGTGCCACCCTCCATTTTCAGATATGCAAAAACTCCTCTATCTTACTGAATGCGTAATGAAATTGACTTTTGTAAACATAAAAGTTGCTCGTTTTTTAACTAGGATTTCAATGATACCAACTAATTGCATTTCTTTTAAGTTTAGAGTGAGAAATCATGGAATGAACAGATGAACCCTAATTATTGCATGAACACTATGAAACTCCATACACGATAGATACAAAGCAACTAATTAAGGGAAGTTTCCTATGAGGAAACTAGTTATTGACTATGTTAGAACCAACCTTTGGTTTGACCTAAGTGTAGACCTAACTGCTGGGAAAACTCTAGACAGATATGCACAAGTATATACAGATAAGTGGATTAACGGGTATATAAACAAGTATGCATTGAATTGAAAAGATGTTGGATCTTACACTCTGAAAAGAGGCCTAAGTGTATTGTGATTGATTGTATGATTTTAACTGTATGATTAGGGTTTTAAGAAATTGAAGAAGGTTTTGAGAAAACTTTGAATTTGAATTTGAAAGAAAGTTTATTGAGAAATGTGTTGTTATTTGAAAATAATGTTTGGGGCTTATAACTCAAAGAGAGGCCCAAGTGGTCTAAGAGCAGTTTCACCGGGAATAATGCCCCTCTTAGTACTATTTTAAAAAACGGACAGATGATTTTGAAAACAGAGGTATGGGGCTTACAACTCAAGGAGAGGCCCATGGAGGTTGTTTATTGTTTAAAACAAAGTTTATAAACAAAAGATTGGGGATATTACTCAAGGTGAGGCCCAGATGACTTATTTGAAAACAGTGGTTGCACTGCGATAGCGAAAGAAGTTGTGGGACTTATACTATAGCAGAGACCCAAACTTTATTTATGTAAAAAGGGGTTTGGGTCTTACACTATATTAGAGGCCCAAAAGAGTTTGTAAAGAAAGAAAAGTGGGGCTTATATTCAAGGAGATGCCCAGATGAAAAATAATGAACGCGACGTTATTTTGAAAATCGCACCGGGACTTATACTATGACAGAGGCCGAGGAATTATTTATATACAAAAAGGGGTTAGGTCTTACACTCTAATAGATGCTCGAAATTATTTCAAATAAAGTTTGAAAATTTAAAATCAAGGAAAAACCCTAATTTTAATTAAAATATATTTTTTCAATGAGAAATTAAATAAAAATAATAATATCAAATATCAAATATATTCAAAAACATGTTGTGAACTTTGAAAAATGTTTGAAAATAGATGTTTTAATTCACAAGATGATTTGAAATTCAATTGGTTTTGAAAACTTAGGAGGAAGAATTTATTTTAAAATGTTTAAAACAATTAAAATGAAATTATTTGAAAAATTCAAAAATATATCAAATATAAAATATTTTTTTAATTTTTTTGTGGAATTAAATATCAAAATGTATCAATGATTTATGTTAAAAAAAATCATTTGAAAAAATTAAAAATGTCTGAGATATGAATTTTTGAAATGAATTGAAAAATAATCAAAATAATTAAAAATTAATAAACTTTAAAAAGGGCACGAAGAGCATCATCTTCTTCCTCGTGCCACCCTCCATTTTCAGATATGCAAAAACTCCTCTATCTTACTGAATGCGTAATGAAATTGACTTTTGTAAACATAAAAGTTGCTCGTTTTTTAACTAGGATTTCAATGATACCAACTAATTGCATTTCTTTTAAGTTTAGAGTGAGAAATCATGGAATGAACAGATGAACCCTAATTATTGCATGAACACTATGAAACTCCATACACGATAGATACAAAGCAACTAATTAAGGGAAGTTTCCTATGAGGAAACTAGTTATTGACTATGTTAGAACCAACCTTTGGTTTGACCTAAGTGTAGACCTAACTGCTGGGAAAACTCTAGACAGATATGCACAAGTATATACAGATAAGTGGATTAACGGGTATATAAACAAGTATGCATTGAATTGAAAAGATGTTGGATCTTACACTCTGAAAAGAGGCCTAAGTGTATTGTGATTGATTGTATGATTTTAACTGTATGATTAGGGTTTTAAGAAATTGAAGAAAGTTTTGAGAAAACTTTGAATTTGAATTTGAAAGAAAGTTTATTGAGAAATGTGTTGTTATTTGAAAATAATGTTTGGGGCTTATAACTCAAAGAGAGGCCCAAGTGGTCTAAGAGCAATTTCACCGGGAATAATGCCCCTCTTAGTACTATTTTAAAAAACGGACAGATGATTTTGAAAACAGAGGTATGGGGCTTACAACTCAAGGAGAGGCCCATGGAGGTTGTTTATTGTTTAAAACAAAGTTTATAAACAAAAGATTGGGGATATTACTCAAGGTGAGGCCCAGATGACTTATTTGAAAACAGTGGTTGCACTGCGATAGCGAAAGAAGTTGTGGGACTTATACTATAGCAGAGACCCAAACTTTATTTATGTAAAAAGGGGTTTGGGTCTTACACTATATTAGAGGCCCAAAAGAGTTTGTAAAGAAAGAAAAGTGGGGCTTATATTCAAGGAGATGCCCAGATGAAAAATAATGAACGCGACGTTATTTTGAAAATCGCACCGGGACTTATACTATGACAGAGGCCGAGGAATTATTTATATACGAAAAGGGGTTGGGTCTTACACTCTAATAGATGCCCGAAATTATTTCAAATAAAGTTTGAAAATTTAAAATCAAGGAAAAACCCTAATTTTAATTAAAATATATTTTTTCAATGAGAAATTAAATAAAAATAATAATATCAAATATCAAATATATTCAAAAACATGTTTTGAACTTTGAAAAATGTTTGAAAATAGATGTTTTAATTAACAAGATGATTTGAAATTCAATTGGTTTTGAAAACTTAGGAGGAAGAATTTATTTTAAAATGTTTAAAACAATTAAAAAGAAATTATTTGAAAAATTCAAAAATATATCAAATATAAAATATTTTTTTAATTTTTTTGTGGAATTAAATATCAAAATGTATCAATGATTTATGTTAAAAAAAATCATTTGAAAAAGATTAAAAATGAGTGAGATATGAATTTTTGAAATAAATTGAAAAATAATCAAAATAATTAAAAATTAAAAAACTTTAAAAAGGGCACGAAGAGCATCATCTTCTTCCTCGTGCCACCCTCCATTTTCAGATATGCAAAAACTCCTCTATCTTACTGAATGCGTAATGAAATTGACTTTTGTAAACATAAAAGTTGCTCGTTTTTTAACTAGGATTTCAATGATACCAACTAATTGCATTTCTTTTAAGTTTAGAGTGAGAAATCATGGAATGAACAGATGAACCCTAATTATTGCATGAACACTATGAAACTCCATACACGATAGATACAAAGCAACTAATTAAGGGAAGTTTCCTATGAGGAAACTAGTTATTGACTATGTTAGAACCAACCTTTGGTTTGACCTAAGTGTAGACCTAACTGCTGGGAAAACTCTAGACAGATATGCACAAGTATATACAGATAAGTGGATTAACGGGTATATAAACAAGTATGCATTGAATTGAAAAGATGTTGGATCTTACACTCTGAAAAGAGGCCTAAGTGTATTGTGATTGATTGTATGATTTTAACTGTATGATTAGGGTTTTAAGAAATTGAAGAAGGTTTTGAGAAAACTTTGAATTTGAATTTGAAAGAAAGTTTATTGAGAAATGTGTTGTTATTTGAAAATAATGTTTGGGGCTTATAACTCAAAGAGAGGCCCAAGTGGTCTAAGAGCAGTTTCACCTGGAATAATGCCCCTCTTAGTACTATTTTAAAAAACGGACAGATGATTTTGAAAACAAAGGTATGGGGCTTACAACTCAAGGAGAGGCCCATGGAGGTTGTTTATTGTTTAAAACAAAGTTTATAAACAAAAGATTGGGGATATTACTCAAGGTGAGGCCCAGATGACTTATTTGAAAACAGTGGTTGCACTGCGATAGCGAAAGAAGTTGTGGGACTTATACTATAGCAGAGACCCAAACTTTATTTATGTAAAAAGGGGTTTGGGTCTTACACTATATTAGAGGCCCAAAAGAGTTTGTAAAGAAAGAAAAGTGGGGCTTATATTCAAGGAGATGCCCAGATGAAAAATAATGAACGCGACGTTATTTTGAAAATCGCACCGGGACTTATACTATGACAGAGGCCGAGGAATTATTTATATACAAAAAGGGGTTAGGTCTTACACTCTAATAGATGCTCGAAATTATTTCAAATAAAGTTTGAAAATTTAAAATCAAGGAAAAACCCTAATTTTAATTAAAATATATTTTTTCAATGAGAAATTAAATAAAAATAATAATATCAAATATCAAATATATTCAAAAACATGTTGTGAACTTTGAAAAATGTTAGAAAATAGATGTTTTAATTCACAAGATGATTTGAAATTCAATTGGTTTTGAAAACTTAGGAGGAAGAATTTATTTTAAAATGTTTAAAACAATTAAAATGAAATTATTTGAAAAATTCAAAAATATATCAAATATAAAATATTTTTTTAATTTTTTTGTGGAATTAAATATCAAAATGTATCAATGATTTATGTTAAAAAAAATCATTTGAAAAAATTAAAAATCTCTGAGATATGAATTTTTGAAATGAATTGAAAAATAATCAAAATAATTAAAAATTAAAAAACTTTAAAAAGGGCACGAAGAGCATCATCTTCTTCCTCGTGCCACCCTCCATTTTCAGATATGCAAAAACTCCTCTATCTTACTGAATGCGTAATGAAATTGACTTTTGTAAACATAAAAGTTGCTCGTTTTTTAACTAGGATTTCAATGATACCAACTAATTGCATTTCTTTTAAGTTTAGAGTGAGAAATCATGGAATGAACAGATGAACCCTAATTATTGCATGAACACTATGAAACTCCATACACGATAGATACAAAGCAACTAATTAAGGGAAGTTTCCTATGAGGAAACTAGTTATTGACTATGTTAGAACCAACCTTTGGTTTGACCTAAGTGTAGACCTAACTGCTGGGAAAACTCTAGACAGATATGCACAAGTATATACAGATAAGTGGATTAACGGGTATATAAACAAGTATGCATTGAATTGAAAAGATGTTGGATCTTACACTCTGAAAAGAGGCCTAAGTGTATTGTGATTGATTGTATGATTTTAACTGTATGATTAGGGTTTTAAGAAATTGAAGAAAGTTTTGAGAAAACTTTGAATTTGAATTTGAAAGAAAGTTTATTGAGAAATGTGTTGTTATTTGAAAATAATGTTTGGGGCTTATAACTCAAAGAGAGGCCCAAGTGGTCTAAGAGCAGTTTCACCGGGAATAATGCCCCTCTTAGTACTATTTTAAAAAACGGACAGATGATTTTGAAAACAGAGGTATGGGGCTTACAACTCAAGGAGAGGCCCATGGAGGTTGTTTATTGTTTAAAACAAAGTTTATAAACAAAAGATTGGGGATATTACTCAAGGTGAGGCCCAGATGACTTATTTGAAAACAGTGGTTGCACTGCGATAGCGAAAGAAGTTGTGGGACTTATACTATAGCAGAGACCCAAACTTTATTTATGTAAAAATGGGTTTGGGTCTTACACTATATTAGAGGCCCAAAAGAGTTTGTAAAGAAAGAAAAGTGGGGCTTATATTCAAGGAGATGCCCAGATGAAAAATAATGAACGCGACGTTATTTTGAAAATCGCACCGGGACTTATACTATGACAGAGGCCGAGGAATTATTTATATACAAAAAGGGGTTAGGTCTTACACTCTAATAGATGCTCGAAATTATTTCAAATAAAGTTTGAAAATTTAAAATCAAGGAAAAACCCTAATTTTAATTAAAATATATTTTTTCAATGAGAAATTAAATAAAAATAATAATATCAAATATCAAATATATTCAAAAACATGTTGTGAACTTTGAAAAATGTTAGAAAATAGATGTTTTAATTCACAAGATGATTTGAAATTCAATTGGTTTTGAAAACTTAGGAGGAAGAATTTATTTTAAAATGTTTAAAACAATTAAAATGAAATTATTTGAAAAATTCAAAAATATATCAAATATAAAATATTTTTTTAATTTTTTTGTGGAATTAAATATCAAAATGTATCAATGATTTATGTTAAAAAAAATCATTTGAAAAAATTAAAAATGTCTGAGATATGAATTTTTGAAATGAATTGAAAAATAATCAAAATAATTAAAAATTAAAAAACTTTAAAAAGGGCACGAAGAGCATCATCTTCTTCCTCGTGCCACCCTCCATTTTCAGATATGCAAAAACTCCTCTATCTTACTGAATGCGTAATGAAATTGACTTTTGTAAACATAAAAGTTGCTCGTTTTTTAACTAGGATTTCAATGATACCAACTAATTGCATTTCTTTTAAGTTTAGAGTGAGAAATCATGGAATGAACAGATGAACCCTAATTATTGCATGAACACTATGAAACTCCATACACGATAGATACAAAGCAACTAATTAAGGGAAGTTTCCTATGAGGAAACTAGTTATTGACTATGTTAGAACCAACCTTTGGTTTGACCTAAGTGTAGACCTAACTGCTGGGAAAACTCTAGACAGATATGCACAAGTATATACAGATAAGTGGATTAACGGGTATATAAACAAGTATGCATTGAATTGAAAAGATGTTGGATCTTACACTCTGAAAAGAGGCCTAAGTGTATTGTGATTGATTGTATGATTTTAACTGTATGATTAGGGTTTTAAGAAATTGAAGAAGGTTTTGAGAAAACTTTGAATTTGAATTTGAAAGAAAGTTTATTGAGAAATGTGTTGTTATTTGAAAATAATGTTTGGGGCTTATAACTCAAAGAGAGGCCCAAGTGGTCTAAGAGCAGTTTCACCGGGAATAATGCCCCTCTTAGTACTATTTTAAAAAACGGACAGATGATTTTGAAAACAGAGGTATGGGGCTTACAACTCAAGGAGAGGCCCATGGAGGTTGTTTATTGTTTAAAACAAAGTTTATAAACAAAAGATTGGGGATATTACTCAAGGTGAGGCCCAGATGACTTATTTGAAAACAGTGGTTGCACTGCGATAGCGAAAGAAGTTGTGGGACTTATACTATAGCAGAGACCCAAACTTTATTTATGTAAAAAGGGGTTTGGGTCTTACACTATATTAGAGGCCCAAAAGAGTTTGTAAAGAAAGAAAAGTGGGGCTTATATTCAAGGAGATGCCCAGATGAAAAATAATGAACGCGACGTTATTTTGAAAATCGCACCGGGACTTATACTATGACAGAGGCCGAGGAATTATTTATATACAAAAAGGGGTTAGGTCTTACACTCTAATAGATGCTCGAAATTATTTCAAATAAAGTTTGAAAATTTAAAATCAAGGAAAAACCCTAATTTTAATTAAAATATATTTTTTCAATGAGAAATTAAATAAAAATAATAATATCAAATATCAAATATATTCAAAAACATGTTGTGAACTTTGAAAAATGTTAGAAAATAGATGTTTTAATTCACAAGATGATTTGAAATTCAATTGGTTTTGAAAACTTAGGAGGAAGAATTTATTTTAAAATGTTTAAAACAATTAAAATGAAATTATTTGAAAAATTCAAAAATATATCAAATATAAAATATTTTTTTAATTTTTTTGTGGAATTAAATATCAAAATGTATCAATGATTTATGTTAAAAAAAATCATTTGAAAAAATTAAAAATCTCTGAGATATGAATTTTTGAAATGAATTGAAAAATAATCAAAATAATTAAAAATTAAAAAACTTTAAAAAGGGCACGAAGAGCATCATCTTCTTCCTCGTGCCACCCTCCATTTTCAGATATGCAAAAACTCCTCTATCTTACTGAATGCGTAATGAAATTGACTTTTGTAAACATAAAAGTTGCTCGTTTTTTAACTAGGATTTCAATGATACCAACTAATTGCTTTTCTTTTAAGTTTAGAGTGAGAAATCATGGAATGAACAGATGAACCCTAATTATTGCATGAACACTATGAAACTCCATACACGATAGATACAAAGCAACTAATTAAGGGAAGTTTCCTATGAGGAAACTAGTTATTGACTATGTTAGAACCAACCTTTGGTTTGACCTAAGTGTAGACCTAACTGCTGGGAAAACTCTAGACAGATATGCACAAGTATATACAGATAAGTGGATTAACGGGTATATAAACAAGTATGCATTGAATTGAAAAGATGTTGGATCTTACACTCTGAAAAGAGGCCTAAGTGTATTGTGATTGATTGTATGATTTTAACTGTATGATTAGGGTTTTAAGAAATTGAAGAAAGTTTTGAGAAAACTTTGAATTTGAATTTGAAAGAAAGTTTATTGAGAAATGTGTTGTTATTTGAAAATAATGTTTGGGGCTTATAACTCAAAGAGAGGCCCAAGTGGTCTAAGAGCAGTTTCACCGGGAATAATGCCCCTCTTAGTACTATTTTAAAAAACGGACAGATGATTTTGAAAACAGAGGTATGGGGCTTACAACTCAAGGAGAGGCCCATGGAGGTTGTTTATTGTTTAAAACAAAGTTTATAAACAAAAGATTGGGGATATTACTCAAGGTGAGGCCCAGATGACTTATTTGAAAACAGTGGTTGCACTGCGATAGCGAAAGAAGTTGTGGGACTTATACTATAGCAGAGACCCAAACTTTATTTATGTAAAAAGGGGTTTGGGTCTTACACTATATTAGAGGCCCAAAAGAGTTTGTAAAGAAAGAAAAGTGGGGCTTATATTCAAGGAGATGCCCAGATGAAAAATAATGAACGCGACGTTATTTTGAAAATCGCACCGGGACTTATACTATGACAGAGGCCGAGGAATTATTTATATACAAAAAGGGGTTAGGTCTTACACTCTAATAGATGCTCGAAATTATTTCAAATAAAGTTTGAAAATTTAAAATCAAGGAAAAACCCTAATTTTAATTAAAATATATTTTTTCAATGAGAAATTAAATAAAAATAATAATATCAAATATCAAATATATTCAAAAACATGTTGTGAACTTTGAAAAATGTTTGAAAATAGATGTTTTAATTCACAAGATGATTTGAAATTCAATTGGTTTTGAAAACTTAGGAGGAAGAATTTATTTTCAAATGTTTAAAACAATTAAAATGAAATTATTTGAAAAATTCAAAAATATATCAAATATAAAATATTTTTTTAATTTTTTTGTGGAATTAAATATCAAAATGTATCAATGATTTATGTTAAAAAAAATCATTTGAAAAAATTAAAAATGTCTGAGATATGAATTTTTGAAATGAATTGAAAAATAATCAAAATAATTAAAAATTAAAAAACTTTAAAAAGGGCACGAAGAGCATCATCTTCTTCCTCGTGCCACCCTCCATTTTCAGATATGCAAAAACTCCTCTATCTTACTGAATGCGTAATGAAATTGACTTTTGTAAACCTAAAAGTTGCTCGTTTTTTAACTAGGATTTCAATGATACCAACTAATTGCATTTCTTTTAAGTTTAGAGTGAGAAATCATGGAATGAACAGATGAACCCTAATTATTGCATGAACACTATGAAACTCCATACACGATAGATACAAAGCAACTAATTAAGGGAAGTTTCCTATGAGGAAACTAGTTATTGACTATGTTAGAACCAACCTTTGGTTTGACCTATGTGTAGACCTAACTGCTGGGAAAACTCTAGACAGATATGCACAAGTATATACAGATAAGTGGATTAACGGGTATATAAACAAGTATGCATTGAATTGAAAAGATGTTGGATCTTACACTCTGAAAAGAGGCCTAAGTGTATTGTGATTGATCGTGTGATTTTAACTGTATGATTGGGGTTTTAAGAAATTGAAGAAAGTTTTGAGAAAACTTTGAATTTGAATTTGAAAGAAAGTTTATTGAGAAATGTGTTGTTATTTGAAAAGAATGTTTGGGGCTTATAACTCAAAGAGAGGCCCAAGTGGTCTAAGAGCAGTTTCACGGGTAATAATGCCCCTCTTAGTACTATTTTAAAAAACGGACAGATGATTTTGAAAACAGAGGTATGGGGCTTACAACTCAAGGAGAAGCCCATGGAGGTTGTTTATTGTTTAAAACAAAGTTTATGTCCAAAAGGTTGGGTATATTACTCATGGTGAGGCCCAGATGACTTATTTGAAAACAGTGGTCGCACTGCGATAGCGAAAGAAGTTGTGGGACTTATACTATAGCAGAGACCCAAACTTTATTTATGTACAAAGGGGTTTGGGTCTTACACTATATTAGAGGCCCAAAAGAGTTTGTAAAGAAAGAAAAGTGGGGCTTATATTCAAGGAGATGCCCAGATGAAAAATAATGAACGCGACGTTATTTTGAAAATCGCACCGGGACTTATACTATGACAGAGGCCGAGGAATTATTTATATACAAAAAGGGGTTAGGTCTTACACTCTAATAGATGCCCGAAATTATTTCAAATAAAGTTTGAAAATTTAAAATCAAGGAAAAACCCTAATTTTAATTAAAATATATTTTTTCAATGAGAAATTAAATAAAAATAATAATATCAAATATCAAATATATTCAAAAACGTGTTGTGAACTTTGAAAAATGTTTGAAAATAGATGTTTTAATTCACAAGATGATTTGAAATTTAATTGGTTTTGAAAACTTAGGAGGAAGAATTTATTTTAAAATGTTTAAAACAATTAAAAAGAAATTATTTGAAAAATTCAAAAATATATCAAATATAAAATATTTTTTTAATTTTTTTGTGGAATTAAATATCAAAATGTATCAATGATTTATGTTAAAAAAAATCATTTGAAAAAGATTAAAAATGAGTGAGATATGAATTTTTGAAATGAATTGAAAAATAATCGAAATAATTAAAAATTAAAAAACTTTAAAAAGGGCACGAAGAGCATCATCTTCTTCCTCGTGCCACCCTCAATTTTCAGATATGCAAAAACTCCTCTATCTTACTGAATGCGTAATGAAATTGACTTTTGTAAACATAAAAGTTGCTCGTTTTTTAACTTGGATTTCAATGATACCAACTAATTGCATTTCTTTTAAGTTTAGAGTGAGAAATCATGGAATGAACAAATGAACCCTAATTATTGCATGAACACTATGAAACTCCATACACGATAGATACAAAGCGACTAGTTAAGGGAAGTTTCGTATGAGGGAACTAGTTATTGACTATGTTAGAAGTAACCTTTGGTTTGACCTAAGTGTAGACCTAACTGCTAGGGAAACTCTAGACAAATATGCACAAGTATATACAGATAAGTGAATTAACGGGTATATAAACAAGTATGCATTGAATTGAAAAGATGTTGGGTCTTACACTCTGAAAAGAGGCCTAAGTGTATTGTGATTGATTGTATGATTTTAACTGTATGAATAGGGTTTTAAGAAATTGAAGAAAGTTTTGAGAAAAGTTTGAATTTGAATTTGAAAGAAAGTTTATTGAGAAATGTGTTGTTATTTAAAAAGAATGTTAGGGGCATATAACTCAAAGAGAGGGCCAAGTGGTCTAAGAGTAGTTTTACCGGGAATAATGCTCCTCTTAGTACTAGTCTAAAAAACAGACAGATGATTTTGAAAACAAAGGTATGGGGCTTACAACTCAAGGAGAGGCCCATGGAGGTTGTTTATTGTTTAAAACAAAGTTTATGTACAAAAGGTTGGGGGATATTGCTCAAGGTGAGGCCCATATGACTTATTTGAAAACAGTGATCGCACTGCGATACCGATAGACGTTATGGGACTTATACTATAACAGAGACCCAAACTTTATTTATGTACAAAGGGGTTTGGGTCTTACACTATATTAGAGGCCCAAAAGAGTTTGTAAAGAAAGAAAAGTGGGGCTTATGCTCAAGGAGATGCCCAGATGTAAAATAATGAACGGGACGTTATTTTGAAATTCGCATCGGGACTTATACTATTGCAGACGCCCATGAATTATTTATTTACAAAAAGGGGTTGGGTCTTACACTCTAATAGATGCCCGAAATTATTTCAAATAAAGTTTGAAAATTTAAAATCAAGGAAAAACCCTAATTTTAATTAAAATATATTTTTTCAAAGGGAAATTAAATAAAATAATAATATCAAATATCAAATATATTAAAAAACATGTTGTGAACTTTGAAAAATGTTTGAAAATAGATGTTTTAATTCACAAGATGATTTGAAATTCAATTGGTTTTGAAAGATCACGAGGAAGAATTTATTTTAAAATGTTTAAAACAATTAAAACAAAATTATTTGAAAAATTCAAAAATATATCAAATATAGAATATTTTTTTAATTTTTTGTGTGGAAATTAATATTAAAATGTATCAATGATTTATGTTTAAAAAAATCATTTGAAAAAGATTAAAAATGATAGAGATATGAATTTTTGAAATTAATTGAAAAATAATCAAAATAATTCAAAATTCAAAAGTTTTAAAAAGGGCGCGAAGAACATCATATTCTTCCTCGTGCCACACTCCATTTTCAGATTTGCAAAAACTCCTCTATCTTAGTGAATACGTAATGAAATTGACTTTTGTAAACATGAAAGTTGCTATTTTTTTTACAAGGATTTCAATGATACCAACTAATTGCATTTCTTTTAAGTTTAGAGTGAGAAATCATGTGATGAACAGTGGAACCCAAATTTTTGCATGAACACTATGAAACTCCGTACACGATAGATACAAAGCAATTAATTGAGGGAAGTTTCCTATGAGGGAACTAGTTATTGACTATGTTAGAATTAACCTTTGGTTTGACCTAAGTGTAGACCTAACTACTGGGGAAACTCTAGACAGATATGCACAAGTATATGGAGATAAGTGAATTAACGGGTATATAAATAAGTATGCATTGAATTGAAAAGACGTTGGGTCTTACACTCTGAAAAGAGGCCTAAGTGTATTGTGATTGATTGTATGATTTTAACTGTATGATTAGGGTTTTAAAAAATTGAAGAAAGTTTTGAGAAAACTTTGAATTTAAATTTGAAAGAAAGATTATTGAGAAATGTGTTGTTATTTGGAAAGAATGTGCAGGGCTTATAACTCAAAGTGAGGCACAAGTGGTCTAAGAGCAGTTTCACCGGGAATAATGCTCCTCTTAGTACTAGTTTAAAAAACAGACAGATGATTTTGAAAACAGAGGTATGGGGCTTACAACTCAAGGAGAGGCCCATGGAGGTTTTTTATTGTTTAAAATAAAGTTTATGTACAAAAGGTTGGGGATATTACTCAAGGTGAGGCCCAAATGACTTATTTGAAAATAGTGATCGCAGTGCGATACCGAAAGACGTTGTGGGACTTATACTATAGCAGAGACTCAAACTTTATTTATGTACAAATGGGTTTGGGTCTTACACTCTATTAGAGGCCCAAAAGAGTTTGTAAAGAAAGAAAAGTGGGGCTTATACTCAAGGAGATACCCAGATGAAAAATAATAAACGCGACGTTATTTTGAAATTCGCACCGGGACTTATACTATGACAGAGGCCCAGGAATTATTTATTTACAAAAAGGGGTTGGGTCTTACACTCTAATGGATGCCCGAAGTTATTTCAAATAAAGTTTGAAAATTTAAAATCAAGGAAAAACCCTAATTTTTATAAAAATATATTTTTTCAAAGGGAAATTAAATAAAATAATAATATAAAATATCAAATATATTAAAAACATGTTGTGAACTTTGAAAAATGATTGAAAATAGATGTTTTAATTCACAAGATGATTTGAAAATCAATTGGTTTTCAAAGATCACGAGGAAGAATTTATTTTAAAATGTTTAAAACAATTAAAACGAAATTATTTGAAAAATTTAAAAATATATCAAATATAGAATATTTTTTTAATTTTTTGTGTGGAAATAAATATTAAAATGTATCAATGATTTATGTTTAAAAAATCATTTGAAAAAGATTAAAAATGATAGAGATATGAATTTTTGAAATTAATTGAAAAATAATCAAAATAATTAAAAATTCAAAAAATTTGAAAAAGGGCGCGAAGAACGTCATCTTCTTCCTCGTGCCACACTCCATTTTCAGATTTGCAAAAACTCCTCTATCTTAGTGAATACGTAATGAAATTGACTTTTGTAAACATGAAAGTTGCTATTTTTTTAACAAGGATTTCAATGATACCAACTAATTGCATTTCTTTTAAGTTTAGAGTGAGAAATCATGTGATGAACAGATGAACCCAAATTTTTGCATGAACACTATGAAACTCCGTACACGATAGATACAAAGCAATTAATTGAGGGAAGTCTCCTATGAGGGAACTAGTTATCGACTATGTTAGAAGTAACCTTTGGTTTGACCTAAGTGTAGACCTAACTGCTGGGGAAACTCTAGACAGATATGCACAAGTATATGTAGATAAGTGAATTAACGGGTATATAAATAAGTATGCATTGAATTGAAAAGACGTTGGGTCTTACACTCTGAAAAGAGACCTAAGTGTATTGTGATTGATAGTATGATTTTAACTGTATGATTAGGGTTTTAAAAAATTGAAGAAAGTTTTGAGAAAATTTGAATTTAAATTTGAAAGAAAGTTTATTGAGAAATGTGTTGTTATTTGAAAAGAATGTGTAGGGCTTATAACTCAAAGTGAGGCCCAAGTGGTCTAAGAGCAGTTTCACCGGGAATAATGCTCCTCTTAGTACTAGTTTAAAAAACAGACAGATGATTTTGAAAACAGTGGTATGGGGCTTCCAACTCAAGGAGAGGCCCATGGAGGTTTTTTATTGTTTAAAATAAAGTTTATGTACAAAAGGTTGGGGATATTACTCAAGGTGAGGCCCAAATGACTTATTTGAAAATTGTGATCGCAGTGCGATACCGAAAGACGTTGTGGGACTTATACTATAGCAGAGACTCAAACTTTATTTATGTACAAATGGGTTTGGGTCTTACACTCTATTAGAGGCCCAAAAGAGTTTGTTATACTCAAGGAGATACCCAGATGAAAAATAATAAACGCGACGTTATTTTGAAATTCGCACCGGGACTTATACTATGACCGAGGCCCAGGAATTATTTATTTACAAAAAGGGATTGGGTCTTACACTCTAATAGATGCCCGAAATTATTTCAAATAAAGTTTGAAAATTTAAAATCAAGGAAAAACCCTAATTTTAATTAAAATATATTTTTTCAAAGGGAAATTAAATAAAATAATAATATCAAATATCAAATATATTAAAAAACATGTTGTGAACTTTGAAAAATGTTTGAAAATAGATGTTTTAATTCACAAGATGATTTGAAAATCAATTGGTTTTGAAAGATCACGAGGAAGAATTTATTTTAAAATGTTTAAAACAATTAAAACGAAATTATTTGAAAAATTCAAAAATATATCAAATATAGAATATTTTTTTTATTTTTTGTGTGTAAATAAATATTAAAATGTATCAATGATTTATGTTTAAAAAAATCATTTGAAAAAGATTAAAAATGATAGAGATATGAATTTTTGAAATTAATTGAAAAATAATCAAAATAATTAAAAATTCAAAAATTTGAAAAAGGGCGCGAAGAACATCATCTTCTTCCTCGTGCCACACTCCATTTTCAGATTTGCAAAAACTCCTCTATCTTAGGGAATACGTAATGAAATTGACTTTTGTAAACATGAAAGTTGCAATTTTTTTAATAAGGATTTCAATGATACCAGCTAATTGCATTTCTTTTAAGTTTAGAGTGAGAAATCATGTGATGAACAGATGAACCCAAATTTTTGCATGAACACTATGAAACTCCGTACACGATAGATACAAAGCAATTAATTGAGGGAAGTCTCCTATGAGGGAACTAGTTATCGACTATGTTAGAAGTAACCTTTGGTTTGACCTAAGTGTAGACCTAACTGCTGGGGAAACTCTAGACAGATATGCACAAGTATATGTAGATAAGTGAATTAACGGGTATATAAATAAGTATGCATTGAATTGAAAAGACGTTGGGTCTTACACTCTGAAAAGAGACCTAAGTGTATTGTGATTGATAGTATGATTTTAACTGTATGATTAGGGTTTTAAAAAATTGAAGAAAGTTTTGAGAAAATTTGAATTTAAATTTGAAAGAAAGTTTATTGAGAAATGTGTTGTTATTTGAAAAGAATGTGTAGGGCTTATAACTCAAAGTGAGGCCCAAGTGGTCTAAGAGCAGTTTCACCGGGAATAATGCTCCTCTTAGTACTAGTTTAAAAAACAGACAGATGATTTTGAAAACAGTGGTATGGGGCTTCCAACTCAAGGAGAGGCCCATGGAGGTTTTTTATTGTTTAAAATAAAGTTTATGTACAAAAGGTTGGGGATATTACTCAAGGTGAGGCCCAAATGACTTATTTGAAAATTGTGATCGCAGTGCGATACCGAAAGACGTTGTGGGACTTATACTATAGCAGAGACTCAAACTTTATTTATGTACAAATGGGTTTGGGTCTTACACTCTATTAGAGGCCCAAAAGAGTTTGTTATACTCAAGGAGATACCCAGATAAAAAATAATAAACGCGACGTTATTTTGAAATTCGCACCGGGACTTATACTATGACCGAGGCCCAGGAATTATTTATTTACAAAAAGGGATTGGGTCTTACACTCTAATAGATGCCCGAAATTATTTCAAATAAAGTTTGAAAATTTAAAATCAAGGAAAAACCCTAATTTTAATTAAAATATATTTTTTCAAAGGGAAATTAAATAAAATAATAATATCAAATATCAAATATATTAAAAAACATGTTGTGAACTTTGAAAAATGTTTGAAAATAGATGTTTTAATTCACAAGATGATTTGAAAATCAATTGGTTTTGAAAGATCACGAGGAAGAATTTATTTTAAAATGTTTAAAACAATTAAAACGAAATTATTTGAAAAATTCAAAAATATATCAAATATAGAATATTTTTTTTATTTATTGTGTGTAAATAAATATTAAAATGTATCAATGATTTATGTTTAAAAAAATCATTTGAAAAAGATTAAAAATGATAGAGATATGAATTTTTGAAATTAATTGAAAAATAATCAAAATAATTAAAAATTCAAAAATTTGAAAAAGGGCGCGAAGAACATCATCTTCTTCCTCGTGCCACACTCCATTTTCAGATTTGCAAAAACTCCTCTATCTTAGGGAATACGTAATGAAATTGACTTTTGTAAACATGAAAGTTGCAATTTTTTTAATAAGGATTTCAATGATACCAGCTAATTGCATTTCTTTTAAGTTTAGAGTGAGAAATCATGTGATGAACAGATGAACCCAAATTTTTGCATGAACACTATGAAACTCCGTACACGATAGATACAAAGCAATTAATTGAGGGAAGTCTCCTATGAGGGAACTAGTTATCGACTATGTTAGAAGTAACCTTTGGTTTGACCTAAGTGTAGACCTAACTGCTGGGGAAACTCTAGACAGATATGCACAAGTATATGTAGATAAGTGAATTAACGGGTATATAAATAAGTATGCATTGAATTGAAAAGACGTTGGGTCTTACACTCTGAAAAGAGACCTAAGTGTATTGTGATTGATTGTATGATTTTAACTGTATGATTAGGGTTTTAAAAAATTGAAGAAAGTTTTGAGAAAACTTTGAATTTAAATTTGAAAGAAAGTTTATTGAGAAATGTGTTGTTATTTGAAAAGAATGTGTAGGGCTTATAACTCAAAGTGAGGCCCAAGTGGTCTAAGAGCAGTTTCAACGGGAATAATGCTCCTCTTAGTACTAGTTTAAAAAACAGACAGATGATTTTGAAAACAGAGGTATGGGGCTTCCAACTCAAGGAGAGGCCCATGGAGGTTTTTTATTGTTTAAAATAAAGTTTATGTACAAAAGGTTGGGGATATTACTCAAGGTGAGGCCCAAATGACTTATTTGAAAATAGTGATCGCAGTGCGATACCGAAAGACGTTGTGGGACTTATACTATAGTAGAGACTCAAACTTTATTTATGTACAAATGGGTTTGGGTCTTACACTCTATTAGAGGCCCAAAAGAGTTTGTTATACTCAAGGAGATACCCAGATGAAAAATAATAAACGCGGCGTTATTTTGAAATTCGCACCGGGACTTATACTATGACCGAGGCCCAGGAATTATTTATTTACAAAAAGGGGTTGGGTCTTACACTCTAATAGATGCCCGAAATTATTTCAAATAAAGTTTGAAAATTTAAAATCAAGGAAAAACCCTAATTTTAATTAAAATATATTTTTTCAAAGGGAAATTAAATAAAATAATAACATCAAATATCAAATATATTAAAAAACATGTTGTGAACTTTGAAAAATGTTTGAAAATAGATGTTTTAATTCACAAGATGATTTGAAAATCAATTGGTTTTGAAAGATCACGAGGAAGAATTTATTTTAAAATGTTTAAAACAATTAAAACGAAATTATTTGAAAAATTCAAAAATATATCAAATATAGAATATTTTTTTTATTTTTTGTGTGTAAATAAATATTAAAATGTATCAATGATTTATGTTTAAAAAAATCATTTGAAAAAGATTAAAAATGATAGAGATATGAATTTTTGAAATTAATTGAAAAATAATCAAAATAATTAAAAATTCAAAAATTTGAAAAAGGGCGCGAAGAACATCATCTTCTTCCTCGTGCCACACTCCATTTTCAGATTTGCAAAAACTCCTCTATCTTAGGGAATACGTAATGAAATTGACTTTTGTAAACATGAAAGTTGCAATTTTTTTAACAAGGATTTCAATGATACCAGCTAATTGCATTTCTTTTAAGTTTAGAGTGAGAAATCATGTGATGAACAGATGAACCCAAATTTTTGCATGAACACTATGAAACTCCGTACACGATAGATACAAAGCAATTAATTGAGGGAAGTCTCCTATGAGGGAACTAGTTATCGACTATGTTAGAAGTAACCTTTGGTTTGACCTAAGTGTAGACCTAACTGCTGGGGAAACTCTAGACAGATATGCACAAGTATATGTAGATAAGTGAATTAACGGGTATATAAATAAGTATGCATTGAATTGAAAAGACGTTGGGTCTTACACTCTGAAAAGAGACCTAAGTGTATTGTGATTGATTGTATGATTTTAACTGTATGATTAGGGTTTTAAAAAATTGAAGAAAGTTTTGAGAAAACTTTGAATTTAAATTTGAAAGAAAGTTTATTGAGAAATGTGTTGTTATTTGAAAAGAATGTGTAGGGCTTATAACTCAAAGTGAGGCCCAAGTGGTCTAAGAGCAGTTTCATCGGGAATAATGCTCCTCTTAGTACTAGTTTAAAAAACAGACAGATGATTTTGAAAACAGAGGTATGGGGCTTCCAACTCAAGGAGAGGCCCATGGAGGTTTTTTATTGTTTAAAATAAAGTTTATGTACAAAAGGTTGGGGATATTACTCAAGGTGAGGCCCAAATGACTTATTTGAAAATTGTGATCGCAGTGCGATACCGAAAGACGTTGTGGGACTTATACTATAGTAGAGACTCAAACTTTATTTATGTACAAATGGGTTTGGGTCTTACACTCTATTAGAGGCCCAAAAGAGTTTGTTATACTCAAGGAGATACCCAGATGAAAAATAATAAACGCGGCGTTATTTTGAAATTCGCACCGGGACTTATACTATGACCGAGGCCCAGGAATTATTTATTTACAAAAAGGGGTTGGGTCTTACACTCTAATAGATGCCCGAAATTATTTCAAATAAAGTTTGAAAATTTAAAATCAAGGAAAAACCCTAATTTTAATTAAAATATATTTTTTCAAAGGGAAATTAAATAAAATAATAATATCAAATATCAAATATATTAAAAAACATGTTGTGAAATTTGAAAAATGTTTGAAAATAGATGTTTTAATTCACAAGATGATTTGAAAATCAATTGGTTTTGAAAGATCACGAGGAAGAATTTATTTTAAAATGTTTAAAACAATTAAAACGAAATTATTTGAAAAATTCAAAAATATATCAAATATAGAATATTTTTTTTATTTTTTGTGTGTAAATAAATATTAAAATGTATCAATGATTTATGTTTAAAAAAATCATTTGAAAAAGATTAAAAATGATAGAGATATGAATTTTTGAAATTAATTGAAAAATAATCAAAATAATTAAAAATTCAAAAATTTGAAAAAGGGCGCGAAGAACATCATCTTCTTCCTCGTGCCACACTCCATTTTCAGATTTGCAAAAACTCCTCTATCTTAGGGAATACGTAATGAAATTGACTTTTGTAAACATGAAAGTTGCAATTTTTTTAACAAGGATTTCAATGATACCAACTAATTGCATTTCTTTTAAGTTTAGAGTGAGAAATCATGTGATGAACAGATGAACCCAAATTTTTGCATGAACACTATGAAACTCCGTACACGATAGATACAAAGCAATTAATTGAGGGAAGTCTCCTATGAGGGAACTAGTTATCGACTATGTTAGAAGTAACCTTTGGTTTGACCTAAGTGTAGACCTAACTGCTGGGGAAACTCTAGACAGATATGCACAAGTATATGTAGATAAGTGAATTAACGGGTATATAAATAAGTATGCATTGAATTGAAAAGACGTTGGGTCTTACACTCTGAAAAGAGACCTAAGTGTATTGTGATTGATTGTATGATTTTAACTGTATGATTAGGGTTTTAAAAAATTGAAGAAAGTTTTGAGAAAACTTTGAATTTAAATTTGAAAGAAAGTTTATTGAGAAATGTGTTGTTATTTGAAAAGAATGTGTAGGGCTTATAACTCAAAGTGAGGCCCAAGTGGTCTAAGAGCAGTTTCATCGGGAATAATGCTCCTCTTAGTACTAGTTTAAAAAACAGACAGATGATTTTGAAAACAGAGGTATGGGGCTTCCAACTCAAGGAGAGGCCCATGGAGGTTTTTTATTGTTTAAAATAAAGTTTATGTACAAAAGGTTGGGGATATTACTCAAGGTGAGGCCCAAATGACTTATTTGAAAATTGTGATCGCAGTGCGATACCGAAAGACGTTGTGGGACTTATACTATAGCAGAGACTCAAACTTTATTTATGTACAAATGGGTTTGGGTCTTACACTCTATTAGAGGCCCAAAAGAGTTTGTTATACTCAAGGAGATACCCAGATGAAAAATAATAAACGCGACGTTATTTTGAAATTCGCACCGGGACTTATACTATGACCGAGGCCCAGGAATTATTTATTTACAAAAAGGGGTTGGGTCTTACACTCTAATAGATGCCCGAAATTATTTCAAATAAAGTTTGAAAATTTAAAATCAAGGAAAAACCCTAATTTTAATTAAAATATATTTTTTCAAAGGGAAATTAAATAAAATAATAATATCAAATATCAAATATATTAAAAAACATGTTGTGAACTTTGAAAAATGTTTGAAAATAGATGTTTTAATTCACAAGATGATTTGAAAATCAATTGGTTTTGAAAGATCACGAGGAAGAATTTATTTTAAAATGTTTAAAACAATTAAAACGAAATTATTTGAAAAATTCAAAAATATATCAAATATAGAATATTTTTTTTATTTTTTGTGTGTAAATAAATATTAAAATGTATCAATGATTTATGTTTAAAAAAATCATTTGAAAAAGATTAAAAATGATAGAGATATGAATTTTTGAAATTAATTGAAAAATAATCAAAATAATTAAAAATTCAAAAATTTGAAAAATGGCGCGAAGAACATCATCTTCTTCCTCGTGCCACACTCCATTTTCAGATTTGCAAAAACTCCTCTATCTTAGGGAATACGTAATGAAATTGACTTTTGTAAACATGAAAGTTGCTATTTTTTTAACAAGGATTTCAATGATACCAACTAATTGCATTTCTTTTAAGTTTAGAGTGAGAAATCATGTGAAGAACAGATGAACCCAAATTTTTGCATGAACACTATGAAACTCCGTACACGATAGATACAAAGCAATTAATTGAGGGAAGTCTCCTATGAGGGAACTAGTTATCGACTATGTTAGAAGTAACCTTTGGTTTGACCTAAGTGTAGACCTAACTGCTGGGGAAACTCTAGACAGATATGCACAAGTATATGTAGATAAGTGAATTAACGGGTATATAAATAAGTATGCATTGAATTGAAAAGACGTTGGGTCTTACACTCTGAAAAGAGACCTAAGTGTATTGTGATTGATTGTATGATTTTAACTGTATGATTAGGGTTTTAAAAAATTGAAGAAAGTTTTGAGAAAACTTTGAATTTAAATTTGAAAGAAAGTTTATTGAGAAATGTGTTGTTATTTGAAAAGAATGTGTAGGGCTTATAACTCAAAGTGAGGCCCAAGTGGTCTAAGAGCAGTTTCATCGGGAATAATGCTCCTCTTAGTACTAGTTTAAATAACAGACAGATGATTTTGAAAACAGAGGTATGGGGCTTCCAACTCAAGGAGAGGCCCATGGAGGTTTTTTATTGTTTAAAATAAAGTTTGTGTACAAAAGGTTGGGGATATTACTCAAGGTGAGGCCCAAATGACTTATTTGAAAATTGTGATCGCAGTGCGATACCGAAAGACGTTGTGGGACTTATACTATAGCAGAGACTCAAACTTTATTTATGTACAAATGGGTTTGGGTCTTACACTCTATTAGAGGCCCAAAAGAGTTTGTTATACTCAAGGAGATACCCAGATGAAAAATAATAAACGCGACGTTATTTTGAAATTCGCACCGGGACTTATACTATGACCGAGGCCCAGGAATTATTTATTTACAAAAAGGGGTTGGGTCTTACACTCTAATAGATGCCCGAAATTATTTCAAATAAAGTTTGAAAATTTAAAATCAAGGAAAAACCCTAATTTTAATTAAAATATATTTTTTCAAAGGGAAATTAAATAAAATAATAATATCAAATATCAAATATATTAAAAAACATGTTGTGAACTTTGAAAAATGTTTGAAAATAGATGTTTTAATTCACAAGATGATTTGAAAATCAATTGGTTTTGAAAGATCACGAGGAAGAATTTATTTTAAAATGTTTAAAACAATTAAAACGAAATTATTTGAAAAATTCAAAAATATATCAAATATAGAATATTTTTTTTATTTTTTGTGTGTAAATAAATATTAAAATGTATCAATGATTTATGTTTAAAAAAATCATTTGAAAAAGATTAAAAATGATAGAGATATGAATTTTTGAAATTAATTGAAAAATAATCAAAATAATTAAAAATTCAAAAATTTGAAAAATGGCGCGAAGAACATCATCTTCTTCCTCGTGCCACACTCCATTTTCAGATTTGCAAAAACTCCTCTATCTTAGGGAATACGTAATGAAATTGACTTTTGTAAACATGAAAGTTGCTATTTTTTTAACAAGGATTTCAATGATAACAACTAATTGCATTTCTTTTAAGTTTAGAGTGAGAAATCATGTGATGAACAGATGAACCCAAATTTTTGCATGAACACTATGAAACTCCGTACACGATAGATACAAAGCAATTAATTGAGGGAAGTCTCCTATGAGGGAACTAGTTATCGACTATGTTAGAAGTAACCTTTGGTTTGACCTAAGTGTAGACCTAACTGCTGGGGAAACTCTAGACAGATATGCACAAGTATATGTAGATAAGTGAATTAACGGGTATATAAATAAGTATGCATTGAATTGAAAAGACGTTGGGTCTTACACTCTGAAAAGAGACCTAAGTGTATTGTGATTGATTGTATGATTTTAACTGTATGATTAGGGTTTTAAAAAATTGAAGAAAGTTTTGAGAAAACTTTGAATTTAAATTTGAAAGAAAGTTTATTGAGAAATGTGTTGTTATTTGAAAAGAATGTGTAGGGCTTATAACTCAAAGTGAGGCCCAAGTGGTCTAAGAGCAGTTTCATCGGGAATAATGCTCCTCTTAGTACTAGTTTAAAAAACAGACAGATGATTTTGAAAACAGAGGTATGGGGCTTCCAACTCAAGGAGAGGCCCATGGAGGTTTTTTATTGTTTAAAATAAAGTTTATGTACAAAAGGTTGGGGATATTACTCAAGGTGAGGCCCAAATGACTTATTTGAAAATTGTGATCGCAGTGCGATACCGAAAGACGTTGTGGGACTTATACTATAGCAGAGACTCAAACTTTATTTATGTACAAATGGGTTTGGGTCTTACACTCTATTAGAGGCCCAAAAGAGTTTGTTATACTCAAGGAGATACCCAGATGAAAAATAATAAACGCGACGTTATTTTGAAATTCGCACCGGGACTTATACTATGACCGAGGCCCAGGAATTATTTATTTACAAAAAGGGGTTGGGTCTTACACTCTAATAGATGCCCGAAATTATTTCAAATAAAGTTTGAAAATTTAAAATCAAGGAAAAACCCTAATTTTAATTAAAATATATTTTTTCAAAGGGAAATTAAATAAAATAATAATATCAAATATCAAATATATTAAAAAACATGTTGTGAACTTTGAAAAATGTTTGAAAATAGATGTTTTAATTCACAAGATGATTTGAAAATCAATTGGTTTTGAAAGATCACGAGGAAGAATTTATTTTAAAATGTTTAAAACAATTAAAACGAAATTATTTGAAAAATTCAAAAATATATCAAATATAGAATATTTTTTTTATTTTTTGTGTGTAAATAAATATTAAAATGTATCAATGATTTATGTTTAAAAAAATCATTTGAAAAAGATTAAAAATGATAGAGATATGAATTTTTGAAATTAATTGAAAAATAATCAAAATAATTAAAAATTCAAAAATTTGAAAAATGGCGCGAAGAACATCATCTTCTTCCTCGTGCCACACTCCATTTTCAGATTTGCAAAAACTCCTCTATCTTAGGGAATACGTAATGAAATTGACTTTTGTAAACATGAAAGTTGCTATTTTTTTAACAAGGATTTCAATGATAACAACTAATTGCATTTCTTTTAAGTTTAGAGTGAGAAATCATGTGATGAACAGATGAACCCAAATTTTTGCATGAACACTATGAAACTCCGTACACGATAGATACAAAGCAATTAATTGAGGGAAGTCTCCTATGAGGGAACTAGTTATCGACTATGTTAGAAGTAACCTTTGGTTTGACCTAAGTGTAGACCTAACTGCTGGGGAAACTCTAGACAGATATGCACAAGTATATGTAGATAAGTGAATTAACGGGTATATAAATAAGTATGCATTGAATTGAAAAGACGTTGGGTCTTACACTCTGAAAAGAGACCTAAGTGTATTGTGATTGATTGTATGATTTTAACTGTATGATTAGGGTTTTAAAAAATTGAAGAAAGTTTTGAGAAAACTTTGAATTTAAATTTGAAAGAAAGTTTATTGAGAAATGTGTTGTTATTTGAAAAGAATGTGTAGGGCTTATAACTCAAAGTGAGGCCCAAGTGGTCTAAGAGCAGTTTCATCGGGAATAATGCTCCTCTTAGTACTAGTTTAAAAAACAGACAGATGATTTTGAAAACAGAGGTATGGGGCTTCCAACTCAAGGAGAGGCCCATGGAGGTTTTTTATTGTTTAAAATAAAGTTTATGTACAAAAGGTTGGGGATATTACTCAAGGTGAGGCCCAAATGACTTATTTGAAAATTGTGATCGCAGTGCGATACCGAAAGACGTTGTGGGACTTATACTATAGCAGAGACTCAAACTTTATTTATGTACAAATGGGTTTGGGTCTTACACTCTATTAGAGGCCCAAAAGAGTTTGTTATACTCAAGGAGATACCCAGATGAAAAATAATAAACGCGACGTTATTTTGAAATTCGCACCGGGACTTATACTATGACCGAGGCCCAGGAATTATTTATTTACAAAAAGGGGTTGGGTCTTACACTCTAATAGATGCCCGAAATTATTTCAAATAAAGTTTGAAAATTTAAAATCAAGGAAAAACCCTAATTTTAATTAAAATATATTTTTTCAAAGGGAAATTAAATAAAATAATAATATCAAATATCAAATATATTAAAAAACATGTTGTGAACTTTGAAAAATGTTTGAAAATAGATGTTTTAATTCACAAGATGATTTGAAAATCAATTGGTTTTGAAAGATCACGAGGAAGAATTTATTTTAAAATGTTTAAAACAATTAAAACGAAATTATTTGAAAAATTCAAAAATATATCAAATATAGAATATTTTTTTTATTTTTTGTGTGTAAATAAATATTAAAATGTATCAATGATTTATGTTTAAAAAAATCATTTGAAAAAGATTAAAAATGATAGAGATATGAATTTTTGAAATTAATTGAAAAGTAATCAAAATAATTAAAAATTCAAAAATTTGAAAAATGGCGCGAAGAACATCATCTTCTTCCTCGTGCCACACTCCATTTTCAGATTTGCAAAAACTCCTCTATCTTAGGGAATACGTAATGAAATTGACTTTTGTAAACATGAAAGTTGCTATTTTTTTAACAAGGATTTCAATGATACCAACTAATTGCATTTCTTTTAAGTTTAGAGTGAGAAATCATGTGATGAACAGATGAACCCAAATTTTTGCATGAACACTATGAAACTCTGTACACGATAGATACAAAGCAATTAATTGAGGGAAGTCTCCTATGAGGGAACTAGTTATCGACTATGTTAGAAGTAACCTTTGGTTTGACCTAAGTGTAGACCTAACTGCTGGGGAAACTCTAGACAGATATGCACAAGTATATGTAGATAAGTGAATTAACGGGTATATAAATAAGTATGCATTGAATTTAAAAGACGTTGGGTCTTACACTCTGAAAAGAGACCTAAGTGTATTGTGATTGATTGTATGATTTTAACTGTATGATTAGGGTTTTAAAAAATTGAAGAAAGTTTTGAGAAAACTTTGAATTTAAATTTGAAAGAAAGTTTATTGAGAAATGTGTTGTTATTTGAAAAGAATGTGTAGGGCTTATAACTCAAAGTGAGGCCCAAGTGGTCTAAGAGCAGTTTCATCGGGAATAATGCTCCTCTTAGTACTAGTTTAAAAAACAGACAGATGATTTTGAAAACAGAGGTATGGGGCTTCCAACTCAAGGAGAGGCCCATGGAGGTTTTTTATTGTTTAAAATAAAGTTTATGTACAAAAGGTTGGGGATATTACTCAAGGTGAGGCCCAAATGACTTATTTGAAAATTGTGATCGCAGTGCGATACCGAAAGACGTTGTGGGACTTATACTATAGTAGAGACTCAAACTTTATTTATGTACAAATGGGTTTGGGTCTTACACTCTATTAGAGGCCCAAAAGAGTTTGTTATACTCAAGGAGATACCCAGATGAAAAATAATAAACGCGGCGTTATTTTGAAATTCGCACCGGGACTTATACTATGACCGAGGCCCAGGAATTATTTATTTACAAAAAGGGGTTGGGTCTTACACTCTAATAGATGCCCGAAATTATTTCAAATAAAGTTTGAAAATTTAAAATCAAGGAAAAACCCTAATTTTAATTAAAATATATTTTTTCAAAGGGAAATTAAATAAAATAATAATATCAAATATCAAATATATTAAAAAACATGTTGTGAACTTTGAAAAATGTTTGAAAATAGATGTTTTAATTCACAAGATGATTTGAAAATCAATTGGTTTTGAAAGATTACGAGGAAGAATTTATTTTAAAATGTTTAAAACAATTAAAACGAAATTATTTGAAAAATTCAAAAATATATCAAATATAGAATATTTTTTTTTATTTTTTGTGTGTAAATAAATATTAAAATGTATCAATGATTTATGTTTAAAAAAATCATTTGAAAAAGATTAAAAATGATAGAGATATGAATTTTTGAAATTAATTGAAAAATAATCAAAATAATTAAAAATTCAAAAATTTGAAAAAGGGCGCGAAGAACATCATCTTCTTCCTCGTGCCACACTCCATTTTCAGATTTGCAAAAACTCCTCTATCTTAGGGAATACAAAATGAAATTGACTTTTGTAAACATGAAAGTTGCAATTTTTTTAACAAGGATTTCAATGATACCAACTAATTGCATTTCTTTTAAGTTTAGAGTGAGAAATCATGTGATGAACAGATGAACCCAAATTTTTGCATGAACACTATGAAACTCCGTACACGATAGATACAAAGCAATTAATTGAGGGAAGTCTCCTATGAGGGAACTAGTTATCGACTATGTTAGAAGTAACCTTTGGTTTGACCTAAGTGTAGACCTAACTACTGGGGAAACTCTAGACAGATATGCACAAGTATATGTAGATAAGTGAATTAACGGGTATATAAATAAGTATGCATTGAATTGAAAAGACGTTGGGTCTTACACTCTGAAAAGAGACCTAAGTGTATTGTGATTGATTGTATGATTTTAACTGTATGATTAGGGTTTTAAAAAATTGAAGAAAGTTTTGAGAAAACTTTGAATTTAAATTTGAAAGAAAGTTTATTGAGAAATGTGTTGTTATTTGAAAAGAATGTGTAGGGCTTATAACTCAAAGTGAGGCCCAAGTGGTCTAAGAGCAGTTTCATCGGGAATAATGCTCCTCTTAGTACTAGTTTAAAAAACAGACAGATGATTTTGAAAACAGGGGTATGGGGCTTCCAACTCAAGGAGAGGCCCATGGAGGTTTTTTATTGTTTAAAATAAAGTTTATGTACAAAAGGTTGGGGATATTACTCAAGGTGAGGCCCAAATGACTTATTTGAAAATTGTGATCGCAGTGCGATACCGAAAGACGTTGTGGGACTTATACTATAGTAGAGACTCAAACTTTATTTATGTACAAATGGGTTTGGGTCTTACACTCTATTAGAGGCCCAAAAGAGTTTGTTATACTCAAGGAGATACCCAGATGAAAAATAATAAACGCGGCGTTATTTTGAAATTCGCACCGGGACTTATACTATGACCGAGGCCCAGGAATTATTTATTTACAAAAAGGGGTTGGGTCTTACACTCTAATAGATGCCCGAAATTATTTCAAATAAAGTTTGAAAATTTAAAATCAAGGAAAAACCCTAATTTTAATTAAAATATATTTTTTCAAAGGGAAATTAAATAAAATAATAATATCAAATATCAAATATATTAAAAAACATGTTGTGAACTTTGAAAAATGTTTGAAAATAGATGTTTTAATTCACAAGATGATTTGAAAATCAATTGGTTTTGAAAGATCACGAGGAAGAATTTATTTTAAAATGTTTAAAACAATTAAAACGAAATTATTTGAAAAATTCAAAAATATATCAAATATAGAATATTTTTTTTATTTTTTGTGTGTAAATAAATATTAAAATGTATCAATGATTTATGTTTAAAAAAATCATTTGAAAAAGATTAAAAATGATAGAGATATGAATTTTTGAAATTAATTGAAAAATAATCAAAATAATTAAAAATTCAAAAATTTGAAAAAGGGCGCGAAGAACATCATCTTCTTCCTCGTGCCACACTCCATTTTCAGATTTGCAAAAACTCCTCTATCTTAGGGAATACGTAATGAAATTGACTTTTGTAAACATGAAAGTTGCAATTTTTTTAACAAGGATTTCAATGATACCAACTAATTGCATTTCTTTTAAGTTTAGAGTGAGAAATCATGTGATGAACAGATGAACCCAAATTTTTGCATGAACACTATGAAACTCCGTACACGATAGATACAAAGCAATTAATTGAGGGAAGTCTCCTATGAGGGAACTAGTTATCGACTATGTTAGAAGTAACCTTTGGTTTGACCTAAGTATAGACCTAACTGCTGGGGAAACTCTAGACAGATATGCACAAGTATATGTAGATAAGTGAATTAACGGGTATATAAATAAGTATGCATTGAATTGAAAAGACGTTGGGTCTTACACTCTGAAAAGAGACCTAAGTGTATTGTGATTGATTGTATGATTTTAACTGTATGATTAGGGTTTTAAAAAATTGAAGAAAGTTTTGAGAAAACTTTGAATTTAAATTTGAAAGAAAGTTTATTGAGAAATGTGTTGTTATTTGAAAAGAATGTGTAGGGCTTATAACTCAAAGTGAGGCCCAAGTGGTCTAAGAGCAGTTTCATCGGGAATAATGTTCCTCTTAGTACTAGTTTAAAAAACAGACAGATGATTTTGAAAACAGAGGTATGGGGCTTCCAACTCAAGGAGAGGCCCATGGAGGTTTTTTATTGTTTAAAATAAAGTTTATGTACAAAAGGTTGGGGATATTACTCAAGGTGAGGCCCAAATGACTTATTTGAAAATTGTGATCGCAGTGCGATACCGAAAGACGTTGTGGGACTTATACTATAGTAGAGACTCAAACTTTATTTATGTACAAATGGGTTTGGGTCTTACACTCTATTAGAGGCCCAAAAGAGTTTGTTATACTCAAGGAGATACCCAGATGAAAAATAATAAACGCGGCGTTATTTTGAAATTCGCACCGGGACTTATACTATGACCGAGGCCCAGGAATTATTTATTTACAAAAAGGGGTTGGGTCTTACACTCTAATAGATGCCCGAAATTATTTCAAATAAAGTTTGAAAATTTAAAATCAAGGAAAAACCCTAATTTTAATTAAAATATATTTTTTCAAAGGGAAATTAAATAAAATAATAATATCAAATATCAAATATATTAAAAAACATGTTGTGAACTTTGAAAAATGTTTGAAAATAGATGTTTTAATTCACAAGATGATTTGAAAATCAATTGGTTTTGAAAGATCACGAGGAAGAATTTATTTTAAAATGTTTAAAACAATTAAAACGAATTTATTTGAAAAATTCAAAAATATATCAAATATAGAATATTTTTTTTATTTTTTGTGTGTAAATAAATATTAAAATGTATCAATGATTTATGTTTAAAAAAATCATTTGAAAAAGATTAAAAATGATAGAGATATGAATTTTTGAAATTAATTGAAAAATAATCAAAATAATTAAAAATTCAAAAATTTGAAAAAGGGCGCGAAGAACATCATCTTCTTCCTCGTGCCACACTCCATTTTCAGATTTACAAAAACTCCTCTATCTTAGGGAATACGTAATGAAATTGACTTTTGTAAACATGAAAGTTGCAATTTTTTTAACAAGGATTTCAATGATACCAACTAATTGCATTTCTTTTAAGTTTAGAGTGAGAAATCATGTGATGAACAGATGAACCCAAATTTTTGCATGAACACTATGAAACTCCGTACACGATAGATACAAAGCAATTAATTGAGGGAAGTCTCCTATGAGGGAACTAGTTATCGACTATGTTAGAAGTAACCTTTGGTTTGACCTAAGTGTAGACCTAACTGCTGGGGAAACTCTAGACAGATATGCACAAGTATATGTAGATAAGTGAATTAACGGGTATATAAATAAGTATGCATTGAATTGAAAAGACGTTGGGTCTTACACTCTGAAAAGAGACCTAAGTGTATTGTGATTGATTGTATGATTTTAACTGTATGATTAGGGTTTTAAAAAATTGAAGAAAGTTTTGAGAAAACTTTGAATTTAAATTTGAAAGAAAGTTTATTGAGAAATGTGTTGTTATTTGAAAAGAATGTGTAGGGCTTATAACTCAAAGTGAGGCCCAAGTGGTCTAAGAGCAGTTTCATCGGGAATAATGCTCCTCTTAGTACTAGTTTAAAAAACAGACAGATGATTTTGAAAACAGAGGTATGGGGCTTCCAACTCAAGGAGAGGCCCATGGAGGTTTTTTATTGTTTAAAATAAAGTTTATGTACAAAATGTTGGGGATATTACTCAAGGTGAGGCCCAAATGACTTATTTGAAAATTGTGATCGCAGTGCGATACCGAAAGACGTTGTGGGACTTATACTATAGTAGAGACTCAAACTTTATTTATGTACAAATGGGTTTGGGTCTTACACTCTATTAGAGGCCCAAAAGAGTTTGTTATACTCAAGGAGATACCCAGATGAAAAATAATAAACGCGACGTTATTTTGAAATTCGCACCGGGACTTATACTATGACCGAGGCCCAGGAATTATTTATTTACAAAAAGGGGTTGGGTCTTACACTCTAATAGATGCCCGAAATTATTTCAAATAAAGTTTGAAAATTTAAAATCAAGGAAAAACCCTAATTTTAATTAAAATATATTTTTTCAAAGGGAAATTAAATAAAATAATAATATGAAATATCAAATATATTAAAAAACATGTTGTGAACTTTGAAAAATGTTTGAAAATAGATGTTTTAATTCACAAGATGATTTGAAAATCAATTGGTTTTGAAAGATCACGAGGAAGAATTTATTTTAAAATGTTTAAAACAATTAAAACGAAATTATTTGAAAAATTCAAAAATATATCAAATATAGAATATTTTTTTTATTTTTTGTGTGTAAATAAATATTAAAATGTATCAATGATTTATGTTTAAAAAAATCATTTGAAAAAGATTAAAAATGATAGAGATATGAATTTTTGAAATTAATTGAAAAATAATCAAAATAATTAAAAATTCAAAAATTTGAAAAAGGGCGCGAAGAACATCATCTTCTTCCTCGTGCCACACTCCATTTTCAGATTTGCAAAAACTCCTCTATCTTAGGGAATACGTAATGAAATTGACTTTTGTAAACATGAAAGTTGCAATTTTTTTAACAAGGATTTCAATGATACCAACTAATTGCATTTCTTTTAAGTTTAGAGTGAGAAATCATGTGATGAACAGATGAACCCAAATTTTTGCATGAACACTATGAAACTCTGTACACGATAGATACAAAGCAATTAATTGAGGGAAGTCTCCTATGAGGGAACTAGTTATCGACTATGTTAGAAGTAACCTTTGGTTTGACCTAAGTGTAGACCTAACTGCTGGGGAAACTCTAGACAGATATGCACAAGTATATGTAGATAAGTGAATTAACGGGTATATAAATAAGTATGCATTGAATTTAAAAGACGTTGGGTCTTACACTCTGAAAAGAGACCTAAGTGTATTGTGATTGATTGTATGATTTTAACTGTATGATTAGGGTTTTAAAAAATTGAAGAAAGTTTTGAGAAAACTTTGAATTTAAATTTGAAAGAAAGTTTATTGAGAAATGTGTTGTTATTTGAAAAGAATGTGTAGGGCTTATAACTCAAAGTGAGGCCCAAGTGGTCTAAGAGCAGTTTCACCGGGAATAATGCTCCTCTTAGTACTAGTTTAAAAAACAGACAGATGATTTTGAAAACAGAGGTATGGGGCTTCCAACTCAAGGAGAGGCCCATGGAGGTTTTTTATTGTTTAAAATAAAGTTTATGTACAAAAGGTTGGGGATATTACTCAAGGTGAGGCCCAAATGACTTATTTGAAAATTGTGATCGCAGTGCGATACCGAAAGACGTTGTGGGACTTATACTATAGCAGAGACTCAAACTTTATTTATGTACAAATGGGTTTGGGTCTTACACTCTATTATAGGCCCAAAAGAGTTTGTTATACTCAAGGAGATACCCAGATGAAAAATAATAAACGCGACGTTATTTTGAAATTCGTACCGGGACTTATACTATGACCGAGGCCCAGGAATTATTTATTTACAAAAAGGGGTTGGGTCTTACACTCTAATAGATGCCCGAAATTATTTCAAATAAAGTTTGAAAATTTAAAATCAAGGAAAAACCCTAATTTTAATTAAAATATATTTTTTCAAAGGGAAATTAAATAAAATAATAATATCAAATATCAAATATATTAAAAAACATGTTGTGAACTTTGAAAAATGTTTGAAAATAGATGTTTTAATTCACAAGATGATTTGAAAATCAATTGGTTTTGAAAGATCACGAGGAAGAATTTATTTTAAAATGTTTAAAACAATTAAAACGAAATTATTTGAAAAATTAAAAAATATATCAAATATAGAATATTTTTTTAATTTTTTGTGTGGAAATAAATATTAAAATGTATCAATGATTTATGTTTAAAAAAATCATTTGAAAAAGATTAAAAATGATAGAGATATGAATTTTTGAAATTAATTGATTAATAATCAAAATAATTAAAAATTCAAAAGTTTGAAAAAGGGCGCGAAGAACATCATCTTCTTCCTCGTGCCACACTCCATTTTCAGATTTGCAAAAACTCCTCTATCTTAGTGAATACGTAATGAAATTGACTTTTGTAAACATGAAAGTTGCTATTTTTTTAACAAGTATTTCAATGATACCAACTAATTGCATTTCTTTTAAGTTTAGAGTGAGAAATCATGTGATGAACAGATGAGCCCAAATTTTTGCATGAACACTATGAAACTCCGTACACGATAGATACAAAGCAATTAATTGAGGGAAGTCTCCTATGAGGGAACTAGTTATCGACTATGTTAGAAGTAACCTTTGGTTTGACCTAAGTGTAGACCTAACTGCTGGGGAAACTCTAGACAGATATGCACAAGTATATGTAGATAAGTGAATTAACGGGTATATAAATAAGTATGCATTGAATTTAAAAGACGTTGGGTCTTACACTCTGAAAAGAGACCTAAGTGTATTGTGATTGATTGTATGATTTTAACTGTATGATTAGGGTTTTAAAAAATTGAAGAAAGTTTTGAGAAAACTTTGAATTTAAATTTGAAAGAAAGTTTATTGAGAAATGTGTTGTTATTTGAAAAGAATGTGTAGGGCTTATAACTCAAAGTGAGGCCCAAGTGGTCTAAGAGCAGTTTCACCGGGAATAATGCTCCTCTTAGTACTAGTTTAAAAAACAGACAGATGATTTTGAAAACAGAGGTATGGGGCTTCCAACTCAAGGAGAGGCCCATGGAGGTTTTTTATTGTTTAAAATAAAGTTTATGTACAAAAGGTTGGGGATATTACTCAAGGTGAGGCCCAAATGACTTATTTGAAAATTGTGATCGCAGTGCGATACCGAAAGACGTTGTGGGACTTATACTATAGCAGAGACTCAAACTTTATTTATGTACAAATGGGTTTGGGTCTTACACTCTATTATAGGCCCAAAAGAGTTTGTTATACTCAAGGAGATACCCAGATGAAAAATAATAAACGCGACGTTATTTTGAAATTCGTACCGGGACTTATACTATGACCGAGGCCCAGGAATTATTTATTTACAAAAAGGGGTTGGGTCTTACACTCTAATAGATGCCCGAAATTATTTCAAATAAAGTTTGAAAATTTAAAATCAAGGAAAAACCCTAATTTTAATTAAAATATATTTTTTCAAAGGGAAATTAAATAAAATAATAATATCAAATATCAAATATATTAAAAAACATGTTGTGAACTTTGAAAAATGTTTGAAAATAGATGTTTTAATTCACAAGATGATTTGAAAATCAATTGGTTTTGAAAGATCACGAGGAAGAATTTATTTTAAAATGTTTAAAACAATTAAAACGAAATTATTTGAAAAATTCAAAAATATATCAAATATAGAATATTTTTTTTATTTTTTGTGTGTAAATAAATATTAAAATGTATCAATGATTTATGTTTAAAAAAATCATTTGAAAAAGATTAAAAATGAAAGAGATATGAATTTTTGAAATTAATTGAAAAATAATCAAAATAATTAAAAATTCAAAAATTTGAAAAAGGGCGCGAAGAACATCATCTTCTTCCTCGTGCCACACTCCATTTTCAGATTTGCAAAAACTCCTCTATCTTAGGGAATACGTAATGAAATTGACTTTTGTAAACATGAAAGTTGCAATTTTTTTAACAAGGATTTCAATGATACCAACTAATTGCATTTCTTTTAAGTTTAGAGTGAGAAATCATGTGATGAACAGATGAACCCAAATTTTTGCATGAACACTATGAAACTCTGTACACGATAGATACAAAGCAATTAATTGAGGGAAGTCTCCTATGAGGGAACTAGTTATCGACTATGTTAGAAGTAACCTTTGGTTTGACCTAAGTGTAGACCTAACTGCTGGGGAAACTCTAGACAGATATGCACAAGTATATGTAGATAAGTGAATTAACGGGTATATAAATAAGTATGCATTGAATTTAAAAGACGTTGGGTCTTACACTCTGAAAAGAGACCTAAGTGTATTGTGATTGATTGTATGATTTTAACTGTATGATTAGGGTTTTAAAAAATTGAAGAAAGTTTTGAGAAAACTTTGAATTTAAATTTGAAAGAAAGTTTATTGAGAAATGTGTTGTTATTTGAAAAGAATGTGTAGGGCTTATAACTCAAAGTGAGGCCCAAGTGGTCTAAGAGCAGTTTCACCGGGAATAATGCTCCTCTTAGTACTAGTTTAAAAAACAGACAGATGATTTTGAAAACAGAGGTATGGGGCTTCCAACTCAAGGAGAGGCCCATGGAGGTTTTTTATTGTTTAAAATAAAGTTTATGTACAAAAGGTTGGGGATATTACTCAAGGTGAGGCCCAAATGACTTATTTGAAAATTGTGATCGCAGTGCGATACCGAAAGACGTTGTGGGACTTATACTATAGCAGAGACTCAAACTTTATTTATGTACAAATGGGTTTGGGTCTTACACTCTATTATAGGCCCAAAAGAGTTTGTTATACTCAAGGAGATACCCAGATGAAAAATAATAAACGCGACGTTATTTTGAAATTCGTACCGGGACTTATACTATGACCGAGGCCCAGGAATTATTTATTTACAAAAAGGGGTTGGGTCTTACACTCTAATAGATGCCCGAAATTATTTCAAATAAAGTTTGAAAATTTAAAATCAAGGAAAAACCCTAATTTTAATTAAAATATATTTTTTCAAAGGGAAATTAAATAAAATAATAATATCAAATATCAAATATATTAAAAAACATGTTGTGAACTTTGAAAAATGTTTGAAAATAGATGTTTTAATTCACAAGATGATTTGAAAATCAATTGGTTTTGAAAGATCACGAGGAAGAATTTATTTTAAAATGTTTAAAACAATTAAAACGAAATTATTTGAAAAATTAAAAAATATATCAAATATAGAATATTTTTTTAATTTTTTGTGTGGAAATAAATATTAAAATGTATCAATGATTTATGTTTAAAAAAATCATTTGAAAAAGATTAAAAATGATAGAGATATGAATTTTTGAAATTAATTGATTAATAATCAAAATAATTAAAAATTCAAAAGTTTGAAAAAGGGCGCGAAGAACATCATCTTCTTCCTCGTGCCACACTCCATTTTCAGATTTGCAAAAACTCCTCTATCTTAGTGAATACGTAATGAAATTGACTTTTGTAAACATGAAAGTTGCTATTTTTTTAACAAGTATTTCAATGATACCAACTAATTGCATTTCTTTTAAGTTTAGAGTGAGAAATCATGTGATGAACAGATGAGCCCAAATTTTTGCATGAACACTATGAAACTCCGTACACGATAGATACAAAGCAATTAATTGAGGGAAGTCTCCTATGAGGGAACTAGTTATCGACTATGTTAGAAGTAACCTTTGGTTTGACCTAAGTGTAGACCTAACTGCTGGGGAAACTCTAGACAGATATGCACAAGTATATGTAGATAAGTGAATTAACGGGTATATAAATAAGTATGCATTGAATTTAAAAGACGTTGGGTCTTACACTCTGAAAAGAGACCTAAGTGTATTGTGATTGATTGTATGATTTTAACTGTATGATTAGGGTTTTAAAAAATTGAAGAAAGTTTTGAGAAAACTTTGAATTTAAATTTGAAAGAAAGTTTATTGAGAAATGTGTTGTTATTTGAAAAGAATGTGTAGGGCTTATAACTCAAAGTGAGGCCCAAGTGGTCTAAGAGCAGTTTCACCGGGAATAATGCTCCTCTTAGTACTAGTTTAAAAAACAGACAGATGATTTTGAAAACAGAGGTATGGGGCTTCCAACTCAAGGAGAGGCCCATGGAGGTTTTTTATTGTTTAAAATAAAGTTTATGTACAAAAGGTTGGGGATATTACTCAAGGTGAGGCCCAAATGACTTATTTGAAAATTGTGATCGCAGTGCGATACCGAAAGACGTTGTGGGACTTATACTATAGCAGAGACTCAAACTTTATTTATGTACAAATGGGTTTGGGTCTTACACTCTATTATAGGCCCAAAAGAGTTTGTTATACTCAAGGAGATACCCAGATGAAAAATAATAAACGCGACGTTATTTTGAAATTCGTACCGGGACTTATACTATGACCGAGGCCCAGGAATTATTTATTTACAAAAAGGGGTTGGGTCTTACACTCTAATAGATGCCCGAAATTATTTCAAATAAAGTTTGAAAATTTAAAATCAAGGAAAAACCCTAATTTTAATTAAAATATATTTTTTCAAAGGGAAATTAAATAAAATAATAATATCAAATATCAAATATATTAAAAAACATGTTGTGAACTTTGAAAAATGTTTGAAAATAGATGTTTTAATTCACAAGATGATTTGAAAATCAATTGGTTTTGAAAGATCACGAGGAAGAATTTATTTTAAAATGTTTAAAACAATTAAAACGAAATTATTTGAAAAATTAAAAAATATATCAAATATAGAATATTTTTTTAATTTTTTGTGTGGAAATAAATATTAAAATGTATCAATGATTTATGTTTAAAAAAATCATTTGAAAAAGATTAAAAATGATAGAGATATGAATTTTTGAAATTAATTGATTAATAATCAAAATAATTAAAAATTCAAAAGTTTGAAAAAGGGCGCGAAGAACATCATCTTCTTCCTCGTGCCACACTCCATTTTCAGATTTGCAAAAACTCCTCTATCTTAGTGAATACGTAATGAAATTGACTTTTGTAAACATGAAAGTTGCTATTTTTTTAACAAGTATTTCAATGATACCAACTAATTGCATTTCTTTTAAGTTTAGAGTGAGAAATCATGTGATGAACAGATGAGCCCAAATTTTTGCATGAACACTATGAAACTCCGTACACGATAGATACAAAGCAATTAATTGAGGGAAGTCTCCTATGAGGGAACTAGTTATCGACTATGTTAGAAGTAACCTTTGGTTTGACCTAAGTGTAGACCTAATTGCTGGGGAAACTCTAGACAGATATGCACAAGTATATGTAGATAAGTGAATTAACGGGTATATAAATAAGTATGCATTGAATTGAAAAGACGTTGGGTCTTACACTCTGAAAAGAGACCTAAGTGTATTGTGATTGATTGTATGATTTTAACTGTATGATTAGGGTTTTAAAAAATTGAAGAAAGTTTTGAGAAAACTTTGAATTTAAATTTGAAAGAAAGTTTATTGAGAAATGTGTTGTTATTTGAAAAGAATGTGTAGGGCTTATAACTCAAAGTGAGGCCCAAGTGGTCTAAGAGCAGTTTCATCGGGAATAATGCTCCTCTTAGTACTAGTTTAAAAAACAGACAGATGATTTTGAAAACAGAGGTATGGGGCTTCCAACTCAAGGAGAGGCCCATGGAGGTTTTTTATTGTTTAAAATAAAGTTTATGTACAAAAGGTTGGGGATATTACTCAAGGTGAGGCCCAAATGACTTATTTGAAAATTGTGATCGCAGTGCGATACCGAAAGACGTTGTGGGACTTATACTATAGCAGAGACTCAAACTTTATTTATGTACAAATGGGTTTGGGTCTTACACTCTATTAGAGGCCCAAAAGAGTTTGTTATACTCAAGGAGATACCCAGATGAAAAATAATAAACGCGACGTTATTTTGAAATTCGCACCGGGACTTATACTATGACCGAGGCCCAGGAATTATTTATTTACAAAAAGGGGTTGGGTCTTACACTCTAATAGATGCCCGAAATTATTTCAAATAAAGTTTGAAAATTTAAAATCAAGGAAAAACCCTAATTTTAATTAAAATATATTTTTTCAAAGGGAAATTAAATAAAATAATAATATCAAATATCAAATATATTAAAAAACATGTTGTGAACTTTGAAAAATGTTTGAAAATAGATGTTTTAATTCACAAGATGATTTGAAAATCAATTGGTTTTGAAAGATCACGAGGAAGAATTTATTTTAAAATGTTTAAAACAATTAAAACGAAATTATTTGAAAAATTCAAAAATATATCAAATATAGAATATTTTTTTTATTTTTTGTGTGTAAATAAATATTAAAATGTATCGATGATTTATGTTTAAAAAAATCATTTGAAAAAGATTAAAAATGATAGAGATATGAATTTTTGAAATTAATTGAAAAATAATCAAAATAATTAAAAATTCAAAAATTTGAAAAAGGGCGCGAAGAACATCATCTTCTTCCTCGTGCCACACTCCATTTTCAGATTTGCAAAAACTCCTCTATCTTAGGGAATACGTAATGAAATTGACTTTTGTAAACATGAAAGTTGCAATTTTTTTAACAAGGATTTCAATGATACCAACTAATTGCATTTCTTTTAAGTTTAGAGTGAGAAATCATGTGATGAACAGATGAACCCAAATTTTTGCATGAACACTATGAAACTCCGTACACGATAGATACAAAGCAATTAATTGAGGGAAGTCTCCTATGAGGGAACTAGTTATCGACTATGTTAGAAGTAACCTTTGGTTTGACCTAAGTGTAGACCTAACTGCTGGGGAAACTCTAGACAGATATGCACAAGTATATGTAGATAAGTGAATTAACGGGTATATAAATAAGTATGCATTGAATTTAAAAGACGTTGGGTCTTACACTCTGAAAAGAGACCTAAGTGTATTGTGATTGATTGTATGATTTTAACTGTATGATTAGGGTTTTAAAAAATTGAAGAAAGTTTTGAGAAAACTTTGAATTTAAATTTGAAAGAAAGTTTATTGAGAAATGTGTTGTTATTTGAAAAGAATGTGTAGGGCTTATAACTCAAAGTGAGGCCCAAGTGGTCTAAGAGCAGTTTCATCGGGAATAATGCTCCTCTTAGTACTAGTTTAAAAAACAGACAGATGATTTTGAAAACAGAGGTATGGGGCTTCCAACTCAAGGAGAGGCCCATGGAGGTTTTTTATTGTTTAAAATAAAGTTTATGTACAAAATGTTGGGGATATTACTCAAGGTGAGGCCCAAATGACTTATTTGAAAATTGTGATCGCAGTGCGATACCGAAAGACGTTGTGGGACTTATACTATAGTAGAGACTCAAACTTTATTTATGTACAAATGGGTTTGGGTCTTACACTCTATTAGAGGCCCAAAAGAGTTTGTTATACTCAAGGAGATACCCAGATGAAAAATAATAAACGCGGCGTTATTTTGAAATTCGCACCGGGACTTATACTATGACCGAGGCCCAGGAATTATTTATTTACAAAAAGGGGTTGGGTCTTACACTCTAATAGATGCCCGAAATTATTTCAAATAAAGTTTGAAAATTTAAAATCAAGGAAAAACCCTAATTTTAATTAAAATATATTTTTTCAAAGGGAAATTAAATAAAATAATAATATGAAATATCAAATATATTAAAAAACATGTTGTGAACTTTGAAAAATGTTTGAAAATAGATGTTTTAATTCACAAGATGATTTGAAAATCAATTGGTTTTGAAAGATCACGAGGAAGAATTTATTTTAAAATGTTTAAAACAATTAAAACGAAATTATTTGAAAAATTCAAAAATATATCAAATATAGAATATTTTTTTTATTTTTTGTGTGTAAATAAATATTAAAATGTATCAATGATTTATGTTTAAAAAAATCATTTGAAAAAGATTAAAAATGATAGAGATATGAATTTTTGAAATTAATTGAAAAATAATCAAAATAATTAAAAATTCAAAAATTTGAAAAAGGGCGCGAAGAACATCATCTTCTTCCTCGTGCCACACTCCATTTTCAGATTTGCAAAAACTCCTCTATCTTAGGGAATACGTAATGAAATTGACTTTTGTAAACATGAAAGTTGCAATTTTTTTAACAAGGATTTCAATGATACCAACTAATTGCATTTCTTTTAAGTTTAGAGTGAGAAATCATGTGATGAACAGATGAACCCAAATTTTTGCATGAACACTATGAAACTCCGTACACGATAGATACAAAGCAATTAATTGAGGGAAGTCTCCTATGAGGGAACTAGTTATCGACTATGTTAGAAGTAATCTTTGGTTTGACCTAAGTGTAGACCTAACTGCTGGGGAAACTCTAGACAGATATGCACAAGTATATGTAGATAAGTGAATTAACGGGTATATAAATAAGTATGCATTGAATTGAAAAGACGTTGGGTCTTACACTCTGAAAAGAGACCTAAGTGTATTGTGATTGATTGTATGATTTTAACTGTATGATTAGGGTTTTAAAAAATTGAAGAAAGTTTTGAGAAAACTTTGAATTTAAATTTGAAAGAAAGTTTATTGAGAAATGTGTTGTTATTTGAAAAGAATGTGTAGGGCTTATAACTCAAAGTGAGGCCCAAGTGGTCTAAGAGCAGTTTCATCGGGAATAATGCTCCTCTTAGTACTAGTTTAAAAAACAGACAGATGATTTTGAAAACAGAGGTATGGGGCTTCCAACTCAAGGAGAGGCCCATGGAGGTTTTTTATTGTTTAAAATAAAGTTTATGTACAAAAGGTTGGGGATATTACTCAAGGTGAGGCCCAAATGACTTATTTGAAAATTGTGATCGCAGTGCGATACCGAAAGACGTTGTGGGACTTATACTATAGTAGAGACTCAAACTTTATTTATGTACAAATGGGTTTGGGTCTTACACTCTATTAGAGGCCCAAAAGAGTTTGTTATACTCAAGGAGATACCCAGATGAAAAATAATAAACGCGGCGTTATTTTGAAATTCGCACCGGGACTTATACTATGACCGAGGCCCAGGAATTATTTATTTACAAAAAGGGGTTGGGTCTTACACTCTAATAGATGCCCGAAATTATTTCAAATAAAGTTTGAAAATTTAAAATCAAGGAAAAACCCTAATTTTAATTAAAATATATTTTTTCAAAGGGAAATTAAATAAAATAATAATATCAAATATCAAATATATTAAAAAACATGTTGTGAACTTTGAAAAATGTTTGAAAATAGATGTTTTAATTCACAAGATGATTTGAAAATCAATTGGTTTTGAAAGATCACGAGGAAGAATTTATTTTAAAATGTTTAAAACAATTAAAATGAAATTATTTGAAAAATTCAAAAATATATCAAATATAGAATATTTTTTTTATTTTTTGTGTGTAAATAAATATTAAAATGTATCAATGATTTATGTTTAAAAAAATCATTTGAAAAAGATTAAAAATGATAGAGATATGAATTTTTGAAATTAATTGAAAAATAATCAAAATAATTAAAAATTCAAAAATTTGAAAAAGGGCGCGAAGAACATCATCTTCTTCCTCGTGCCACACTCCATTTTCAGATTTGCAAAAACTCCTCTATCTTAGGGAATACGTAATGAAATTGACTTTTGTAAACATGAAAGTTGCAATTTTTTTAACAAGGATTTCAATGATACCAACTAATTGCATTTCTTTTAAGTTTAGAGTGAGAAATCATGTGATGAACAGATGAACCCAAATTTTTGCATGAACACTATGAAACTCCGTACACGATAGATACAAAGCAATTAATTGAGGGAAGTCTCCTATGAGGGAACTAGTTATCGACTATGTTAGAAGTAACCTTTGGTTTGACCTAAGTGTAGACCTAACTGCTGGGGAAACTCTAGACAGATATGCACAAGTATATGTAGATAAGTGAATTAACGGGTATATAAATAAGTATGCATTGAATTGAAGAGACGTTGGGTCTTACACTCTGAAAAGAGACCTAAGTGTATTGTGATTGATTGTATGATTTTAACTGTATGATTAGGGTTTTAAAAAATTGAAGAAAGTTTTGAGAAAACTTTGAATTTAAATTTGAAAGAAAGTTTATTGAGAAATGTGTTGTTATTTGAAAAGAATGTGTAGGGCTTATAACTCAAAGTGAGGCCCAAGTGGTCTAAGAGCAGTTTCATCGGGAATAATGCTCCTCTTAGTACTAGTTTAAAAAACAGACAGATGATTTTGAAAACAGAGGTATGGGGCTTCCAACTCAAGGAGAGGCCCATGGAGGTTTTTTATTGTTTAAAATAAAGTTTATGTACAAAAGGTTGGGGATATTACTCAAGGTGAGGCCCAAATGACTTATTTGAAAATTGTGATCGCAGTGCGATACCGAAAGACGTTGTGGGACTTATACTATAGTAGAGACTCAAACTTTATTTATGTACAAATGGGTTTGGGTCTTACACTCTATTAGAGGCCCAAAAGAGTTTGTTATACTCAAGGAGATACCCAGATGAAAAATAATAAACGCGGCGTTATTTTGAAATTCGCACCGGGACTTATACTATGACCGAGGCCCAGGAATTATTTATTTACAAAAAGGGGTTGGGTCTTACACTCTAATAGATGCCCGAAATTATTTCAAATAAAGTTTGAAAATTTAAAATCAAGGAAAAACCCTAATTTTAATTAAAATATATTTTTTCAAAGGGAAATTAAATAAAATAATAATATCAAATATCAAATATATTAAAAAACATGATGTGAACTTTGAAAAATGTTTGAAAATAGATGTTTTAATTCACAAGATGATTTGAAAATCAATTGGTTTTGAAAGATCACGAGGAAGAATTTATTTTAAAATGTTTAAAACAATTAAAACGAAATTATTTGAAAAATACAAAAATATATCAAATATAGAATATTTTTTTTATTTTTTGTGTGTAAATAAATATTAAAATGTATCAATGATTTATGTTTAAAAAAATCATTTGAAAAAGATTAAAAATGATAGAGATATGAATTTTTGAAATTAATTGAAAAATAATCAAAATAATTAAAAATTCAAAAATTTGAAAAAGGGCGCGAAGAACATCATCTTCTTCCTCGTGCCACACTCCATTTTCAGATTTGCAAAAACTCCTCTATCTTAGGGAATACGTAATGAAATTGACTTTTGTAAACATGAAAGTTGCAATTTTTTTAACAAGGATTTCAATGATACCAACTAATTGCATTTCTTTTAAGTTTAGAGTGAGAAATCATGTGATGAACAGATGAACCCAAATTTTTGCATGAACACTATGAAACTCCGTACACGATAGATACAAAGCAATTAATTGAGGGAAGTCTCCTATGAGGGAACTAGTTATCGACTATGTTAGAAGTAACCTTTGGTTTGACCTAAGTGTAGACCTAACTGCTGGGGAAACTCTAGACAGAAATGCACAAGTATATGTAGATAAGTGAATTAACGGGTATATAAATAAGTATGCATTGAATTGAAAAGACGTTGGGTCTTACACTCTGAAAAGAGACCTAAGTGTATTGTGATTGATTGTATGATTTTAACTGTATGATTAGGGTTTTAAAAAATTGAAGAAAGTTTTGAGAAAACTTTGAATTTAAATTTGAAAGAAAGTTTATTGAGAAATGTGTTGTTATTTGAAAAGAATGTGTAGGGCTTATAACTCAAAGTGAGGCCCAAGTGGTCTAAGAGCAGTTTCATCGGGAATAATGCTCCTCTTAGTACTAGTTTAAAAAACAGACAGATGATTTTGAAAACAGAGGTATGGGGCTTCCAACTCAAGGAGAGGCCCATGGAGGTTTTTTATTGTTTAAAATAAAGTTTATGTACAAAAGGTTGGGGATATTACTCAAGGTGAGGCCCAAATGACTTATTTGAAAATTGTGATCGCAGTGCGATACCGAAAGACGTTGTGGGACTTATACTATAGTAGAGACTCAAACTTTATTTATGTACAAATGGGTTTGGGTCTTACACTCTATTAGAGGCCCAAAAGAGTTTGTTATACTCAAGGAGATACCCAGATGAAAAATAATAAACGCGGCGTTATTTTGATATTCGCACCGGGACTTATACTATGACCGAGGCCCAGGAATTATTTATTTACAAAAAGGGGTTGGGTCTTACACTCTAATAGATGCCCGAAATTATTTCAAATAAAGTTTGAAAATTTAAAATCAAGGAAAAACCCTAATTTTAATTAAAATATATTTTTTCAAAGGGAAATTAAATAAAATAATAATATCAAATATCAAATATATTAAAAAACATGATGTGAACTTTGAAAAATGTTTGAAAATAGATGTTTTAATTCACAAGATGATTTGAAAATCAATTGGTTTTGAAAGATCACGAGGAAGAATTTATTTTAAAATGTTTAAAACAATTAAAACGAAATTATTTGAAAAATTCAAAAATATATCAAATATAGAATATTTTTTTTATTTTTTGTGTGTAAATAAATATTAAAATGTATCAATGATTTATGTTTAAAAAAATCATTTGAAAAAGATTAAAAATGATAGAGATATGAATTTTTGAAATTAATTGAAAAATAATCAAAATAATTAAAAATTCAAAAATTTGAAAAAGGGCGCGAAGAACATCATCTTCTTCCTCGTGCCACACTCCATTTTCAGATTTGCAAAAACTCCTCTATCTTAGGGAATACGTAATGAAATTGACTTTTGTAAACATGAAAGTTGCAATTTTTTTAACAAGGATTTCAATGATACCAACTAATTGCATTTCTTTTAAGTTTAGAGTGAGAAATCATGTGATGAACAGATGAACCCAAATTTTTGCATGAACACTATGAAACTCCGTACACGATAGATACAAAGCAATTAATTGAGGGAAGTCTCCTATGAGGGAACTAGTTATCGACTATGTTAGAAGTAACCTTTGGTTTGACCTAAGTGTAGACCTAACTGCTGGGGAAACTCTAGACAGAAATGCACAAGTATATGTAGATAAGTGAATTAACGGGTATATAAATAAGTATGCATTGAATTGAAAAGACGTTGGGTCTTACACTCTGAAAAGAGACCTAAGTGTATTGTGATTGATTGTATGATTTTAACTGTATGATTAGGGTTTTAAAAAATTGAAGAAAGTTTTGAGAAAACTTTGAATTTAAATTTGAAAGAAAGTTTATTGAGAAATGTGTTGTTATTTGAAAAGAATGTGTAGGGCTTATAACTCAAAGTGAGGCCCAAGTGGTCTAAGAGCAGTTTCATCGGGAATAATGCTCCTCTTAGTACTAGTTTAAAAAACAGACAGATGATTTTGAAAACAGAGGTATGGGGCTTCCAACTCAAGGAGAGGCCCATGGAGGTTTTTTATTGTTTAAAATAAAGTTTATGTACAAAAGGTTGGGGATATTACTCAAGGTGAGGCCCAAATGACTTATTTGAAAATTGTGATCGCAGTGCGATACCGAAAGACGTTGTGGGACTTATACTATAGTAGAGACTCAAACTTTATTTATGTACAAATGGGTTTGGGTCTTACACTCTATTAGAGGCCCAAAAGAGTTTGTTATACTCAAGGAGATACCCAGATGAAAAATAATAAACGCGGCGTTATTTTGAAATTCGCACCGGGACTTATACTATGACCGAGGCCCAGGAATTATTTATTTACAAAAAGGGGTTGGGTCTTACACTCTAATAGATGCCCGAAATTATTTCAAATAAAGTTTGAAAATTTAAAATCAAGGAAAAACCCTAATTTTAATTAAAATATATTTTTTCAAAGGGAAATTAAATAAAATAATAATATCAAATATCAAATATATTAAAAAACATGATGTGAACTTTGAAAAATGTTTGAAAATAGATGTTTTAATTCACAAGATGATTTGAAAATCAATTGGTTTTGAAAGATCACGAGGAAGAATTTATTTTAAAATGTTTAAAACAATTAAAACGAAATTATTTGAAAAATTCAAAAATATATCAAATATAGAATATTTTTTTTATTTTTTGTGTGTAAATAAATATTAAAATGTATCAATGATTTATGTTTAAAAAAATCATTTGAAAAAGATTAAAAATGATAGAGATATGAATTTTTGAAATTAATTGAAAAATAATCAAAATAATTAAAAATTCAAAAATTTGAAAAAGGGCGCGAAGAACATCATCTTCTTCCTCGTGCCACACTCCATTTTCAGATTTGCAAAAACTCCTCTATCTTAGGGAATACGTAATGAAATTGACTTTTGTAAACATGAAAGTTGCAATTTTTTTAACAAGGATTTCAATGATACCAACTAATTGCATTTCTTTTAAGTTTAGAGTGAGAAATCATGTGATGAACAGATGAACCCAAATTTTTGCATGAACACTATGAAACTCCGTACACGATAGATACAAAGCAATTAATTGAGGGAAGTCTCCTATGAGGGAACTAGTTATCGACTATGTTAGAAGTAACCTTTGGTTTGACCTAAGTGTAGACCTAACTGCTGGGGAAACTCTAGACAGAAATGCACAAGTATATGTAGATAAGTGAATTAACGGGTATATAAATAAGTATGCATTGAATTGAAAAGACGTTGGGTCTTACACTCTGAAAAGAGACCTAAGTGTATTGTGATTGATTGTATGATTTTAACTGTATGATTAGGGTTTTAAAAAATTGAAGAAAGTTTTGAGAAAACTTTGAATTTAAATTTGAAAGAAAGTTTATTGAGAAATGTGTTGTTATTTGAAAAGAATGTGTAGGGCTTATAACTCAAAGTGAGGCCCAAGTGGTCTAAGAGCAGTTTCATCGGGAATAATGCTCCTCTTAGTACTAGTTTAAAAAACAGACAGATGATTTTGAAAACAGAGGTATGGGGCTTCCAACTCAAGGAGAGGCCCATGGAGGTTTTTTATTGTTTAAAATAAAGTTTATGTACAAAAGGTTGGGGATATTACTCAAGGTGAGGCCCAAATGACTTATTTGAAAATTGTGATCGCAGTGCGATACCGAAAGACGTTGTGGGACTTATACTATAGTAGAGACTCAAACTTTATTTATGTACAAATGGGTTTGGGTCTTACACTCTATTAGAGGCCCAAAAGAGTTTGTTATACTCAAGGAGATACCCAGATGAAAAATAATAAACGCGGCGTTATTTTGATATTCGCACCGGGACTTATACTATGACCGAGGCCCAGGAATTATTTATTTACAAAAAGGGGTTGGGTCTTACACTCTAATAGATGCCCGAAATTATTTCAAATAAAGTTTGAAAATTTAAAATCAAGGAAAAACCCTAATTTTAATTAAAATATATTTTTTCAAAGGGAAATTAAAAAAATAATAATATCAAATATCAAATATATTAAAAAACATGTTGTGAACTTTGAAAAATGTTTGAAAATAGATGTTTTAATTCACAAGATGATTTGAAAATCAATTGGTTTTGAAAGATCACGAGGAAGAATTTATTTTAAAATGTTTAAAACAATTAAAACGAAATTATTTGAAAAATTCAAAAATATATCAAATATAGAATATTTTTTTTATTTTTTGTGTGTAAATAAATATTAAAATGTATCAATGATTTATGTTTAAAAAAATCATTTGAAAAAGATTAAAAATGATAGAGATATGAATTTTTGAAATTAATTGAAAAATAATCAAAATAATTAAAAATTCAAAAATTTGAAAAAGGGCGCGAAGAACATCATCTTCTTCCTCGTGCCACACTCCATTTTCAGATTTGCAAAAACTCCTCTATCTTAGGGAATACGTAATGAAATTGACTTTTGTAAACATGAAAGTTGCAATTTTTTTAACAAGGATTTCAATGATACCAACTAATTGCATTTCTTTTAAGTTTAGAGTGAGAAATCATGTGATGAACAGATGAACCCAAATTTTTGCATGAACACTATGAAACTCCGTACACGATAGATACAAAGCAATTAATTGAGGGAAGTCTCCTATGAGGGAACTAGTTATCGACTATGTTAGAAGTAACCTTTGGTTTGACCTAAGTGTAGACCTAACTGCTGGGGAAACTCTAGACAGAAATGCACAAGTATATGTAGATAAGTGAATTAACGGGTATATAAATAAGTATGCATTGAATTGAAAAGACGTTGGGTCTTACACTCTGAAAAGAGACCTAAGTGTATTGTGATTGATTGTATGATTTTAACTGTATGATTAGGGTTTTAAAAAATTGAAGAAAGTTTTGAGAAAACTTTGAATTTAAATTTGAAAGAAAGTTTATTGAGAAATGTGTTGTTATTTGAAAAGAATGTGTAGGGCTTATAACTCAAAGTGAGGCCCAAGTGGTCTAAGAGCAGTTTCATCGGGAATAATGCTCCTCTTAGTACTAGTTTAAAAAACAGACAGATGATTTTGAAAACAGAGGTATGGGGCTTCCAACTCAAGGAGAGGCCCATGGAGGTTTTTTATTGTTTAAAATAAAGTTTATGTACAAAAGGTTGGGGATATTACTCAAGGTGAGGCCCAAATGACTTATTTGAAAATTGTGATCGCAGTGCGATACCGAAAGACGTTGTGGGACTTATACTATAGTAGAGACTCAAACTTTATTTATGTACAAATGGGTTTGGGTCTTACACTCTATTAGAGGCCCAAAAGAGTTTGTTATACTCAAGGAGATACCCAGATGAAAAATAATAAACGCGGCGTTATTTTGAAATTCGCACCGGGACTTATACTATGACCGAGGCCCAGGAATTATTTATTTACAAAAAGGGGTTGGGTCTTACACTCTAATAGATGCCCGAAATTATTTCAAATAAAGTTTGAAAATTTAAAATCAAGGAAAAACCCTAATTTTAATTAAAATATATTTTTTCAAAGGGAAATTAAAAAAATAATAATATCAAATATCAAATATATTAAAAAACATGTTGTGAACTTTGAAAAATGTTTGAAAATAGATGTTTTAATTCACAAGATGATTTGAAAATCAATTGGTTTTGAAAGATCACGAGGAAGAATTTATTTTAAAATGTTTAAAACAATTAAAACGAAATTATTTGAAAAATTCAAAAATATATCAAATATAGAATATTTTTTTTATTTTTTGTGTGTAAATAAATATTAAAATGTATCAATGATTTATGTTTAAAAAAATCATTTGAAAAAGATTAAAAATGATAGAGATATGAATTTTTGAAATTAATTGAAAAATAATCAAAATAATTAAAAATTCAAAAATTTGAAAAAGGGCGCGAAGAACATCATCTTCTTCCTCGTGCCACACTCCATTTTCAGATTTGCAAAAACTCCTCTATCTTAGGGAATACGTAATGAAATTGACTTTTGTAAACATGAAAGTTGCAATTTTTTTAACAAGGATTTCAATGATACCAACTAATTGCATTTCTTTTAAGTTTAGAGTGAGAAATCATGTGATGAACAGATGAACCCAAATTTTTGCATGAACACTATGAAACTCCGTACACGATAGATACAAAGCAATTAATTGAGGGAAGTCTCCTATGAGGGAACTAGTTATCGACTATGTTAGAAGTAACCTTTGGTTTGACCTAAGTGTAGACCTAACTGCTGGGGAAACTCTAGACAGATATGCACAAGTATATGTAGATAAGTGAATTAACGGGTATATAAATAAGTATGCATTGAATTGAAAAGACGTTGGGTCTTACACTCTGAAAAGAGACCTAAGTGTATTGTGATTGATTGTATGATTTTAACTGTATGATTAGGGTTTTAAAAAATTGAAGAAAGTTTTGAGAAAACTTTGAATTTAAATTTGAAAGAAAGTTTATTGAGAAATGTGTTGTTATTTGAAAAGAATGTGTAGGGCTTATAACTCAAAGTGAGGCCCAAGTGGTCTAAGAGCAGTTTCATCGGGAATAATGCTCCTCTTAGTACTAGTTTAAAAAACAGACAGATGATTTTGAAAACAGAGGTATGGGGCTTCCAACTCAAGGAGAGGCCCATGGAGGTTTTTTATTGTTTAAAATAAAGTTTATGTACAAAAGGTTGGGGATATTACTCAAGGTGAGGCCCAAATGACTTATTTGAAAATTGTGATCGCAGTGCGATACCGAAAGACGTTGTGGGACTTATACTATAGTAGAGACTCAAACTTTATTTATGTACAAATGGGTTTGGGTCTTACACTCTATTAGAGGCCCAAAAGAGTTTGTTATACTCAAGGAGATACCCAGATGAAAAATAATAAACGCGGCGTTATTTTGAAATTCGCACCGGGACTTATACTATGACCGAGGCCCAGGAATTATTTATTTACAAAAAGGGGTTGGGTCTTACACTCTAATAGATGCCCGAAATTATTTCAAATAAAGTTTGAAAATTTAAAATCAAGGAAAAACCCTAATTTTAATTAAAATATATTTTTTCAAAGGGAAATTAAATAAAATAATAATATCAAATATCAAATATATTAAAAAACATGTTGTGAACTTTGAAAAATGTTTGAAAATAGATGTTTTAATTCACAAGATGATTTGAAAATCAATTGGTTTTGAAAGATCACGAGGAAGAATTTATTTTAAAATGTTTAAAACAATTAAAACGAAATTATTTGAAAAATTCAAAAATATATCAAATATAGAATATTTTTTTTATTTTTTGTGTGTAAATAAATATTAAAATGTATCAATGATTTATGTTTAAAAAAATCATTTGAAAAAGATTAAAAATGATAGAGATATGAATTTTTGAAATTAATTGAAAAATAATCAAAATAATTAAAAATTCAAAAATTTGAAAAAGGGCGCGAAGAACATCATCTTCTTCCTCGTGCCACACTCCATTTTCAGATTTGCAAAAACTCCTCTATCTTAGGGAATACGTAATGAAATTGACTTTTGTAAACATGAAAGTTGCAATTTTTTTAACAAGGATTTCAATGATACCAACTAATTGCATTTCTTTTAAGTTTAGAGTGAGAAATCATGTGATGAACAGATGAACCCAAATTTTTGCATGAACACTATGAAACTCCGTACACGATAGATACAAAGCAATTAATTGAGGGAAGTCTCCTATGAGGGAACTAGTTATCGACTATGTTAGAAGTAACCTTTGGTTTGACCTAAGTGTAGACCTAACTGCTGGGGAAACTCTAGACAGATATGCACAAGTATATGTAGATAAGTGAATTAACGGGTATATAAATAAGTATGCATTGAATTGAAAAGACGTTGGGTCTTACACTCTGAAAAGAGACCTAAGTGTATTGTGATTGATTGTATGATTTTAACTGTATGATTAGGGTTTTAAAAAATTGAAGAAAGTTTTGAGAAAACTTTGAATTTAAATTTGAAAGAAAGTTTATTGAGAAATGTGTTGTTATTTGAAAAGAATGTGTAGGGCTTATAACTCAAAGTGAGGCCCAAGTGGTCTAAGAGCAGTTTCATCGGGAATAATGCTCCTCTTAGTACTAGTTTAAAAAACAGACAGATGATTTTGAAAACAGAGGTATGGGGCTTCCAACTCAAGGAGAGGCCCATGGAGGTTTTTTATTGTTTAAAATAAAGTTTATGTACAAAAGGTTGGGGATATTACTCAAGGTGAGGCCCAAATGACTTATTTGAAAATTGTGATCGCAGTGCGATACCGAAAGACGTTGTGGGACTTATACTATAGTAGAGACTCAAACTTTATTTATGTACAAATGGGTTTGGGTCTTACACTCTATTAGAGGCCCAAAAGAGTTTGTTATACTCAAGGAGATACCCAGATGAAAAATAATAAACGCGGCGTTATTTTGAAATTCGCACCGGGACTTATACTATGACCGAGGCCCAGGAATTATTTATTTACAAAAAGGGGTTGGGTCTTACACTCTAATAGATGCCCGAAATTATTTCAAATAAAGTTTGAAAATTTAAAATCAAGGAAAAACCCTAATTTTAATTAAAATATATTTTTTCAAAGGGAAATTAAATAAAATAATAATATCAAATATCAAATATATTAAAAAACATGTTGTGAACTTTGAAAAATGTTTGAAAATAGATGTTTTAATTCACAAGATGATTTGAAAATCAATTGGTTTTGAAAGATCACGAGGAAGAATTTATTTTAAAATGTTTAAAACAATTAAAACGAAATTATTTGAAAAATTCAAAAATATATCAAATATAGAATATTTTTTTTATTTTTTGTGTGTAAATAAATATTAAAATGTATCAATGATTTATGTTTAAAAAAATCATTTGAAAAAGATTAAAAATGATAGAGATATGAATTTTTGAAATTAATTGAAAAATAATCAAAATAATTAAAAATTCAAAAATTTGAAAAAGGGCGCGAAGAACATCATCTTCTTCCTCGTGCCACACTCCATTTTCAGATTTGCAAAAACTCCTCTATCTTAGGGAATACGTAATGAAATTGACTTTTGTAAACATGAAAGTTGCAATTTTTTTAACAAGGATTTCAATGATACCAACTAATTGCATTTCTTTTAAGTTTAGAGTGAGAAATCATGTGATGAACAGATGAACCCAAATTTTTGCATGAACACTATGAAACTCCGTACACGATAGATACAAAGCAATTAATTGAGGGAAGTCTCCTATGAGGGAACTAGTTATCGACTATGTTAGAAGTAACCTTTGGTTTGACCTAAGTGTAGACCTAACTGCTGGGGAAACTCTAGACAGATATGCACAAGTATATGTAGATAAGTGAATTAACGGGTATATAAATAAGTATGCATTGAATTGAAAAGACGTTGGGTCTTACACTCTGAAAAGAGACCTAAGTGTATTGTGATTGATTGTATGATTTTAACTGTATGATTAGGGTTTTAAAAAATTGAAGAAAGTTTTGAGAAAACTTTGAATTTAAATTTGAAAGAAAGTTTATTGAGAAATGTGTTGTTATTTGAAAAGAATGTGTAGGGCTTATAACTCAAAGTGAGGCCCAAGTGGTCTAAGAGCAGTTTCATCGGGAATAATGCTCCTCTTAGTACTAGTTTAAAAAACAGACAGATGATTTTGAAAACAGAGGTATGGGGCTTCCAACTCAAGGAGAGGCCCATGGAGGTTTTTTATTGTTTAAAATAAAGTTTATGTACAAAAGGTTGGGGATATTACTCAAGGTGAGGCCCAAATGACTTATTTGAAAATTGTGATCGCAGTGCGATACCGAAAGACGTTGTGGGACTTATACTATAGTAGAGACTCAAACTTTATTTATGTACAAATGGGTTTGGGTCTTACACTCTATTAGAGGCCCAAAAGAGTTTGTTATACTCAAGGAGATACCCAGATGAAAAATAATAAACGCGGCGTTATTTTGAAATTCGCACCGGGACTTATACTATGACCGAGGCCCAGGAATTATTTATTTACAAAAAGGGGTTGGGTCTTACACTCTAATAGATGCCCGAAATTATTTCAAATAAAGTTTGAAAATTTAAAATCAAGGAAAAACCCTAATTTTAATTAAAATATATTTTTTCAAAGGGAAATTAAATAAAATAATAATATCAAATATCAAATATATTAAAAAACATGTTGTGAACTTTGAAAAATGTTTGAAAATAGATGTTTTAATTCACAAGATGATTTGAAAATCAATTGTTTTTGAAAGATCACGAGGAAGAATTTATTTTAAAATGTTTAAAACAATTAAAACGAAATTATTTGAAAAATTCAAAAATATATCAAATATAGAATATTTTTTTTATTTTTTGTGTGTAAATAAATATTAAAATGTATCAATGATTTATGTTTAAAAAAATCATTTGAAAAAGATTAAAAATGATAGAGATATGAATTTTTGAAATTAATTGAAAAATAATCAAAATAATTAAAAATTCAAAAATTTGAAAAAGGGCGCGAAGAACATCATCTTCTTCCTCGTGCCACACTCCATTTTCAGATTTGCAAAAACTCCTCTATCTTAGGGAATACGTAATGAAATTGACTTTTGTAAACATGAAAGTTGCAATTTTTTTAACAAGGATTTCAATGATACCAACTAATTGCATTTCTTTTAAGTTTAGAGTGAGAAATCATGTGATGAACAGATGAACCCAAATTTTTGCATGAACACTATGAAACTCCGTACACGATAGATACAAAGCAATTAATTGAGGGAAGTCTCCTATGAGGGAACTAGTTATCGACTATGTTAGAAGTAACCTTTGGTTTGACCTAAGTGTAGACCTAACTGCTGGGGAAACTCTAGACAGATATGCACAAGTATATGTAGATAAGTGAATTAACGGGTATATAAATAAGTATGCATTGAATTGAAAAGACGTTGGGTCTTACACTCTGAAAAGAGACCTAAGTGTATTGTGATTGATTGTATGATTTTAACTGTATGATTAGGGTTTTAAAAAATTGAAGAAAGTTTTGAGAAAACTTTGAATTTAAATTTGAAAGAAAGTTTATTGAGAAATGTGTTGTTATTTGAAAAGAATGTGTAGGGCTTATAACTCAAAGTGAGGCCCAAGTGGTCTAAGAGCAGTTTCATCGGGAATAATGCTCCTCTTAGTACTAGTTTAAAAAACAGACAGATGATTTTGAAAACAGAGGTATGGGGCTTCCAACTCAAGGAGAGGCCCATGGAGGTTTTTTATTGTTTAAAATAAAGTTTATGTACAAAAGGTTGGGGATATTACTCAAGGTGAGGCCCAAATGACTTATTTGAAAATTGTGATCGCAGTGCGATGCCGAAAGACGTTGTGGGACTTATACTATAGCAGAGACTCAAACTTTATTTATGTACAAATGGGTTTGGGTCTTACACTCTATTAGAGGCCCAAAAGAGTTTGTTATACTCAAGGAGATACCCAGATGAAAAATAATAAACGCGACGTTATTTTGAAATTCGCACCGGGACTTATACTATGACCGAGGCCCAGGAATTATTTATTTACAAAAAGGGGTTGGGTCTTACACTCTAATAGATGCCCGAAATTATTTCAAATAAAGTTTGAAAATTTAAAATCAGGGAAAAACCCTAATTTTAATTAAAATATATTTTTTCAAAGGGAAATTAAATAAAATAATAATATCAAATATCAAATATATTAAAAAACATGTTGTGAACTTTGAAAAATGTTTGAAAATAGATGTTTTAATTCACAAGATGATTTGAAAATCAATTGGTTTTGAAAGATCACGAGGAAGAATTTATTTTAAAATGTTTAAAACAATTAAAACGAAATTATTTGAAAAATTCAAAAATATATCAAATATAGAATATTTTTTTTATTTTTTGTGTGTAAATAAATATTAAAATGTATCAATGATTTATGTTTAAAAAAATCATTTGAAAAAGATTAAAAATGATAGAGATATGAATTTTTGAAATTAATTGAAAAATAATCAAAATAATTAAAAATTCAAAAATTTGAAAAATGGCGCGAAGAACATCATCTTCTTCCTCGTGCCACACTCCATTTTCAGATTTGCAAAAACTCCTCTATCTTAGGGAATACGTAATGAAATTGACTTTTGTAAACATGAAAGTTGCAATTTTTTTAACAAGGATTTCAATGATACCAACTAATTGCATTTCTTTTAAGTTTAGAGTGAGAAATCATGTGATGAACAGATGAACCCAAATTTTTGCATGAACACTATGAAACTCTGTACACGATAGATACAAAGCAATTAATTGAGGGAAGTCTCCTATGAGGGAACTAGTTATCGACTATGTTAGAAGTAACCTTTGGTTTGACCTAAGTGTAGACCTAACTACTGGGGAAACTCTAGACAGATATGCACAAGTATATGTAGATAAGTGAATTAACGGGTATATAAATAAGTATGCATTGAATTGAAAAGACGTTGGGTCTTACACTCTGAAAAGAGACCTAAGTGTATTGTGATTGATTGTATGATTTTAACTGTATGATTAGGGTTTTAAAAAATTGAAGAAAGTTTTGAGAAAACTTTGAATTTAAATTTGAAAGAAAGTTTATTGAGAAATGTGTTGTTATTTGAAAAGAATGTGTAGGGCTTATAACTCAAAGTGAGGCCCAAGTGGTCTAAGAGCAGTTTCATCGGGAATAATGCTCCTCTTAGTACTAGTTTAAAAAACAGACAGATGATTTTGAAAACAGAGGTATGGGGCTTCCAACTCAAGGAGAGGCCCATGGAGGTTTTTTATTGTTTAAAATAAAGTTTATGTACAAAAGGTTGGGGATATTACTCAAGGTGAGGCCCAAATGACTTATTTGAAAATTGTGATCGCAGTGCGATGCCGAAAGACGTTGTGGGACTTATACTATAGCAGAGACTCAAACTTTATTTATGTACAAATGGGTTTGGGTCTTACACTCTATTAGAGGCCCAAAAGAGTTTGTTATACTCAAGGAGATACCCAGATGAAAAATAATAAACGCGACGTTATTTTGAAATTCGCACCGGGACTTATACTATGACCGAGGCCCAGGAATTATTTATTTACAAAAAGGGGTTGGGTCTTACACTCTAATAGATGCCCGAAATTATTTCAAATAAAGTTTGAAAATTTAAAATCAGGGAAAAACCCTAATTTTAATTAAAATATATTTTTTCAAAGGGAAATTAAATAAAATAATAATATCAAATATCAAATATATTAAAAAACATGTTGTGAACTTTGAAAAATGTTTGAAAATAGATGTTTTAATTCACAAGATGATTTGAAAATCAATTGGTTTTGAAAGATCACGAGGAAGAATTTATTTTAAAATGTTTAAAACAATTAAAACGAAATTATTTGAAAAATTCAAAAATATATCAAATATAGAATATTTTTTTTATTTTTTGTGTGTAAATAAATATTAAAATGTATCAATGATTTATGTTTAAAAAAATCATTTGAAAAAGATTAAAAATGATAGAGATATGAATTTTTGAAATTAATTGAAAAATAATCAAAATAATTAAAAATTCAAAAATTTGAAAAATGGCGCGAAGAACATCATCTTCTTCCTCGTGCCACACTCCATTTTCAGATTTGCAAAAACTCCTCTATCTTAGGGAATACGTAATGAAATTGACTTTTGTAAACATGAAAGTTGCAATTTTTTTAACAAGGATTTCAATGATACCAACTAATTGCATTTCTTTTAAGTTTAGAGTGAGAAATCATGTGATGAACAGATGAACCCAAATTTTTGCATGAACACTATGAAACTCCGTACACGATAGATACAAAGCAATTAATTGAGGGAAGTCTCCTATGAGGGAACTAGTTATCGACTATGTTAGAAGTAACCTTTGGTTTGACCTAAGTGTAGACCTAACTGCTGGGGAAACTCTAGACAGATATGCACAAGTATATGTAGATAAGTGAATTAACGGGTATATAAATAAGTATGCATTGAATTGAAAAGACGTTGGGTCTTACACTCTGAAAAGAGACCTAAGTGTATTGTGATTGATTGTATGATTTTAACTGTATGATTAGGGTTTTAAAAAATTGAAGAAAGTTTTGAGAAAACTTTGAATTTAAATTTGAAAGAAAGTTTATTGAGAAATGTGTTGTTATTTGAAAAGAATGTGTAGGGCTTATAACTCAAAGTGAGGCCCAAGTGGTCTAAGAGCAGTTTCATCGGGAATAATGCTCCTCTTAGTACTAGTTTAAAAAACAGACAGATGATTTTGAAAACAGAGGTATGGGGCTTCCAACTCAAGGAGAGGCCCATGGAGGTTTTTTATTGTTTAAAATAAAGTTTATGTACAAAAGGTTGGGGATATTACTCAAGGTGAGGCCCAAATGACTTATTTGAAAATTGTGATCGCAGTGCGATACCGAAAGACGTTGTGGGACTTATACTATAGTAGAGACTCAAACTTTATTTATGTACAAATGGGTTTGGGTCTTACACTCTATTAGAGGCCCAAAAGAGTTTGTTATACTCAAGGAGATACCCAGATGAAAAATAATAAACGCGGCGTTATTTTGAAATTCGCACCGGGACTTATACTATGACCGAGGCCCAGGAATTATTTATTTACAAAAAGGGGTTGGGTCTTACACTCTAATAGATGCCCGAAATTATTTCAAATAAAGTTTGAAAATTTAAAATCAAGGAAAAACCCTAATTTTAATTAAAATATATTTTTTCAAAGGGAAATTAAATAAAATAATAATATCAAATATCAAATATATTAAAAAACATGTTGTGAACTTTGAAAAATGTTTGAAAATAGATGTTTTAATTCACAAGATGATTTGAAAATCAATTGTTTTTGAAAGATCACGAGGAAGAATTTATTTTAAAATGTTTAAAACAATTAAAACGAAATTATTTGAAAAATTCAAAAATATATCAAATATAGAATATTTTTTTTATTTTTTGTGTGTAAATAAATATTAAAATGTATCAATGATTTATGTTTAAAAAAATCATTTGAAAAAGATTAAAAATGATAGAGATATGAATTTTTGAAATTAATTGAAAAATAATCAAAATAATTAAAAATTCAAAAATTTGAAAAAGGGCGCGAAGAACATCATCTTCTTCCTCGTGCCACACTCCATTTTCAGATTTGCAAAAACTCCTCTATCTTAGGGAATACGTAATGAAATTGACTTTTGTAAACATGAAAGTTGCAATTTTTTTAACAAGGATTTCAATGATACCAACTAATTGCATTTCTTTTAAGTTTAGAGTGAGAAATCATGTGATGAACAGATGAACCCAAATTTTTGCATGAACACTATGAAACTCCGTACACGATAGATACAAAGCAATTAATTGAGGGAAGTCTCCTATGAGGGAACTAGTTATCGACTATGTTAGAAGTAACCTTTGGTTTGACCTAAGTGTAGACCTAACTGCTGGGGAAACTCTAGACAGATATGCACAAGTATATGTAGATAAGTGAATTAACGGGTATATAAATAAGTATGCATTGAATTGAAAAGACGTTGGGTCTTACACTCTGAAAAGAGACCTAAGTGTATTGTGATTGATTGTATGATTTTAACTGTATGATTAGGGTTTTAAAAAATTGAAGAAAGTTTTGAGAAAACTTTGAATTTAAATTTGAAAGAAAGTTTATTGAGAAATGTGTTGTTATTTGAAAAGAATGTGTAGGGCTTATAACTCAAAGTGAGGCCCAAGTGGTCTAAGAGCAGTTTCATCGGGAATAATGCTCCTCTTAGTACTAGTTTAAAAAACAGACAGATGATTTTGAAAACAGAGGTATGGGGCTTCCAACTCAAGGAGAGGCCCATGGAGGTTTTTTATTGTTTAAAATAAAGTTTATGTACAAAAGGTTGGGGATATTACTCAAGGTGAGGCCCAAATGACTTATTTGAAAATTGTGATCGCAGTGCGATGCCGAAAGACGTTGTGGGACTTATACTATAGCAGAGACTCAAACTTTATTTATGTACAAATGGGTTTGGGTCTTACACTCTATTAGAGGCCCAAAAGAGTTTGTTATACTCAAGGAGATACCCAGATGAAAAATAATAAACGCGACGTTATTTTGAAATTCGCACCGGGACTTATACTATGACCGAGGCCCAGGAATTATTTATTTACAAAAAGGGGTTGGGTCTTACACTCTAATAGATGCCCGAAATTATTTCAAATAAAGTTTGAAAATTTAAAATCAGGGAAAAACCCTAATTTTAATTAAAATATATTTTTTCAAAGGGAAATTAAATAAAATAATAATATCAAATATCAAATATATTAAAAAACATGTTGTGAACTTTGAAAAATGTTTGAAAATAGATGTTTTAATTCACAAGATGATTTGAAAATCAATTGGTTTTGAAAGATCACGAGGAAGAATTTATTTTAAAATGTTTAAAACAATTAAAACGAAATTATTTGAAAAATTCAAAAATATATCAAATATAGAATATTTTTTTTATTTTTTGTGTGTAAATAAATATTAAAATGTATCAATGATTTATGTTTAAAAAAATCATTTGAAAAAGATTAAAAATGATAGAGATATGAATTTTTGAAATTAATTGAAAAATAATCAAAATAATTAAAAATTCAAAAATTTGAAAAATGGCGCGAAGAACATCATCTTCTTCCTCGTGCCACACTCCATTTTCAGATTTGCAAAAACTCCTCTATCTTAGGGAATACGTAATGAAATTGACTTTTGTAAACATGAAAGTTGCAATTTTTTTAACAAGGATTTCAATGATACCAACTAATTGCATTTCTTTTAAGTTTAGAGTGAGAAATCATGTGATGAACAGATGAACCCAAATTTTTGCATGAACACTATGAAACTCTGTACACGATAGATACAAAGCAATTAATTGAGGGAAGTCTCCTATGAGGGAACTAGTTATCGACTATGTTAGAAGTAACCTTTGGTTTGACCTAAGTGTAGACCTAACTACTGGGGAAACTCTAGACAGATATGCACAAGTATATGTAGATAAGTGAATTAACGGGTATATAAATAAGTATGCATTGAATTGAAAAGACGTTGGGTCTTACACTCTGAAAAGAGACCTAAGTGTATTGTGATTGATTGTATGATTTTAACTGTATGATTAGGGTTTTAAAAAATTGAAGAAAGTTTTGAGAAAACTTTGAATTTAAATTTGAAAGAAAGTTTATTGAGAAATGTGTTGTTATTTGAAAAGAATGTGTAGGGCTTATAACTCAAAGTGAGGCCCAAGTGGTCTAAGAGCAGTTTCATCGGGAATAATGCTCCTCTTAGTACTAGTTTAAAAAACAGACAGATGATTTTGAAAACAGAGGTATGGGGCTTCCAACTCAAGGAGAGGCCCATGGAGGTTTTTTATTGTTTAAAATAAAGTTTATGTACAAAAGGTTGGGGATATTACTCAAGGTGAGGCCCAAATGACTTATTTGAAAATTGTGATCGCAGTGCGATGCCGAAAGACGTTGTGGGACTTATACTATAGCAGAGACTCAAACTTTATTTATGTACAAATGGGTTTGGGTCTTACACTCTATTAGAGGCCCAAAAGAGTTTGTTATACTCAAGGAGATACCCAGATGAAAAATAATAAACGCGACGTTATTTTGAAATTCGCACCGGGACTTATACTATGACCGAGGCCCAGGAATTATTTATTTACAAAAAGGGGTTGGGTCTTACACTCTAATAGATGCCCGAAATTATTTCAAATAAAGTTTGAAAATTTAAAATCAGGGAAAAACCCTAATTTTAATTAAAATATATTTTTTCAAAGGGAAATTAAATAAAATAATAATATCAAATATCAAATATATTAAAAAACATGTTGTGAACTTTGAAAAATGTTTGAAAATAGATGTTTTAATTCACAAGATGATTTGAAAATCAATTGGTTTTGAAAGATCACGAGGAAGAATTTATTTTAAAATGTTTAAAACAATTAAAACGAAATTATTTGAAAAATTCAAAAATATATCAAATATAGAATATTTTTTTTATTTTTTGTGTGTAAATAAATATTAAAATGTATCAATGATTTATGTTTAAAAAAATCATTTGAAAAAGATTAAAAATGATAGAGATATGAATTTTTGAAATTAATTGAAAAATAATCAAAATAATTAAAAATTCAAAAATTTGAAAAATGGCGCGAAGAACATCATCTTCTTCCTCGTGCCACACTCCATTTTCAGATTTGCAAAAACTCCTCTATCTTAGGGAATACGTAATGAAATTGACTTTTGTAAACATGAAAGTTGCAATTTTTTTAACAAGGATTTCAATGATACCAACTAATTGCATTTCTTTTAAGTTTAGAGTGAGAAATCATGTGATGAACAGATGAACCCAAATTTTTGCATGAACACTATGAAACTCTGTACACGATAGATACAAAGCAATTAATTGAGGGAAGTCTCCTATGAGGGAACTAGTTATCGACTATGTTAGAAGTAACCTTTGGTTTGACCTAAGTGTAGACCTAACTGCTGGGGAAACTCTAGACAGATATGCACAAGTATATGTAGATAAGTGAATTAACGGGTATATAAATAAGTATGCATTGAATTTAAAAGACGTTGGGTCTTACACTCTGAAAAGAGACCTAAGTGTATTGTGATTGATTGTATGATTTTAACTGTATGATTAGGGTTTTAAAAAATTGAAGAAAGTTTTGAGAAAACTTTGAATTTAAATTTGAAAGAAAGTTTATTGAGAAATGTGTTGTTATTTGAAAAGAATGTGTAGGGCTTATAACTCAAAGTGAGGCCCAAGTGGTCTAAGAGCAGTTTCACCGGGAATAATGCTCCTCTTAGTACTAGTTTAAAAAACAGACAGATGATTTTGAAAACAGAGGTATGGGGCTTCCAACTCAAGGAGAGGCCCATGGAGGTTTTTTATTGTTTAAAATAAAGTTTATGTACAAAAGGTTGGGGATATTACTCAAGGTGAGGCCCAAATGACTTATTTGAAAATTGTGATCGCAGTGCGATACCGAAAGACGTTGTGGGACTTATACTATAGCAGAGACTCAAACTTTATTTATGTACAAATGGGTTTGGGTCTTACACTCTATTATAGGCCCAAAAGAGTTTGTTATACTCAAGGAGATACCCAGATGAAAAATAATAAACGCGACGTTATTTTGAAATTCGTACCGGGACTTATACTATGACCGAGGCCCAGGAATTATTTATTTACAAAAAGGGGTTGGGTCTTACACTCTAATAGATGCCCGAAATTATTTCAAATAAAGTTTGAAAATTTAAAATCAAGGAAAAACCCTAATTTTAATTAAAATATATTTTTTCAAAGGGAAATTAAATAAAATAATAATATCAAATATCAAATATATTAAAAAACATGTTGTGAACTTTGAAAAATGTTTGAAAATAGATGTTTTAATTCACAAGATGATTTGAAAATCAATTGGTTTTGAAAGATCACGAGGAAGAATTTATTTTAAAATGTTTAAAACAATTAAAACGAAATTATTTGAAAAATTAAAAAATATATCAAATATAGAATATTTTTTTAATTTTTTGTGTGGAAATAAATATTAAAATGTATCAATGATTTATGTTTAAAAAAATCATTTGAAAAAGATTAAAAATGATAGAGATATGAATTTTTGAAATTAATTGATTAATAATCAAAATAATTAAAAATTCAAAAGTTTGAAAAAGGGCGCGAAGAACATCATCTTCTTCCTCGTGCCACACTCCATTTTCAGATTTGCAAAAACTCCTCTATCTTAGTGAATACGTAATGAAATTGACTTTTGTAAACATGAAAGTTGCTATTTTTTTAACAAGTATTTCAATGATACCAACTAATTGCATTTCTTTTAAGTTTAGAGTGAGAAATCATGTGATGAACAGATGAGCCCAAATTTTTGCATGAACACTATGAAACTCCGTACACGATAGATACAAAGCAATTAATTGAGGGAAGTCTCCTATGAGGGAACTAGTTATCGACTATGTTAGAAGTAACCTTTGGTTTGACCTAAGTGTAGACCTAATTGTTGAGGAAACTCTAGACAGATATGCACAAGTATATGTAGATAAGTGAATTAACGGGTATATAAATAAGTATGCATTGAATTGAAAAGACGTTGGGTCTTACACTCTGAAAAGAGACCTAAGTGTATTGTGATTGATTGTATGATTTTAACTGTATGATTAGGGTTTTAAAAAATTGAAGAAAGTTTTGAGAAAACTTTGAATTTAAATTTGAAAGAAAGTTTATTGAGAAATGTGTTGTTATTTGAAAAGAATGTGTAGGGCTTATAACTCAAAGTGAGGCCCAAGTGGTCTAAGAGCAGTTTCATCGGGAATAATGCTCCTCTTAGTACTAGTTTAAAAAACAGACAGATGATTTTGAAAACAGAGGTATGGGGCTTCCAACTCAAGGAGAGGCCCATGGAGGTTTTTTATTGTTTAAAATAAAGTTTATGTACAAAAGGTTGGGGATATTACTCAAGGTGAGGCCCAAATGACTTATTTGAAAATTGTGATCGCAGTGCGATACCGAAAGACGTTGTGGGACTTATACTATAGCAGAGACTCAAACTTTATTTATGTACAAATGGGTTTGGGTCTTACACTCTATTAGAGGCCCAAAAGAGTTTGTTATACTCAAGGAGATACCCAGATGAAAAATAATAAACGCGACGTTATTTTGAAATTCGCACCGGGACTTATACTATGACCGAGGCCCAGGAATTATTTATTTACAAAAAGGGGTTGGGTCTTACACTCTAATAGATGCCCGAAATTATTTCAAATAAAGTTTGAAAATTTAAAATCAAGGAAAAACCCTAATTTTAATTAAAATATATTTTTTCAAAGGGAAATTAAATAAAATAATAATATCAAATATCAAATATATTAAAAAACATGTTGTGAACTTTGAAAAATGTTTGAAAATAGATGTTTTAATTCACAAGATGATTTGAAAATCAATTGGTTTTGAAAGATCACGAGGAAGAATTTATTTTAAAATGTTTAAAACAATTAAAACGAAATTATTTGAAAAATTCAAAAATATATCAAATATAGAATATTTTTTTTATTTTTTGTGTGTAAATAAATATTAAAATGTATCGATGATTTATGTTTAAAAAAATCATTTGAAAAAGATTAAAAATGATAGAGATATGAATTTTTGAAATTAATTGAAAAATAATCAAAATAATTAAAAATTTAAAAATTTGAAAAAGGGCGCGAAGAACATCATCTTCTTCCTCGTGCCACACTCCATTTTCAGATTTGCAAAAACTCCTCTATCTTAGGGAATACGTAATGAAATTGACTTTTGTAAACATGAAAGTTGCTATTTTTTTAACAAGGATTTCAATGATACCAACTAATTGCATTTCTTTTAAGTTTAGAGTGAGAAATCATGTGATGAACAGATGAACCCAAATTTTTGCATGAACACTATGAAACTCTGTACACGATAGATACAAAGCAATTAATTGAGGGAAGTCTCCTATGAGGGAACTAGTTATCGACTATGTTAGAAGTAACCTTTGGTTTGACCTAAGTGTAGACCTAACTGCTGGGGAAACTCTAGACAGATATGCACAAGTATATGTAGATAAGTGAATTAACGGGTATATAAATAAGTATGCATTGAATTGAAAAGACGTTGGGTCTTACACTCTGAAAAGAGACCTAAGTGTATTGTGATTGATTGTATGATTTTAACTGTATGATTAGGGTTTTAAAAAATTGAAGAAAGTTTTGAGAAAACTTTGAATTTAAATTTGAAAGAAAGTTTATTGAGAAATGTGTTGTCATTTGAAAAGAATGTGTAGGGCTTATAACTCAAAGTGAGGCCCAAGTGGTCTAAGAGCAGTTTCACCGGGAATAATGCTCCTCTTAGTACTAGTTTAAAAAACAGACAGATGATTTTGAAAACAGAGGTATGGGGCTTCCAACTCAAGGAGAGGCCCATGGAGGTTTTTTATTGTTTAAAATAAAGTTTATGTACAAAAGGTTGGGGATATTACTCAAGGTGAGGCCCAAATGACTTATTTGAAAATTGTGATCGCAGTGCGATACCGAAAGACGTTGTGGGACTTATACTATAGCAGAGACTCAAACTTTATTTATGTACAAATGGGTTTGGGTCTTACACTCTATTAGAGGCCCAAAAGAGTTTGTTATACTCAAGGAGATACCCAGATGAAAAATAATAAACGCGACGTTATTTTGAAATTCGCACCGGGACTTATACTATGACCGAGGCCCAGGAATTATTTATTTACAAAAAGGGGTTGGGTCTTACACTCTAATAGATGCCCGAAATTATTTCAAATAAAGTTTGAAAATTTAAAATCTAGGAAAAACCCTAATTTTAATTAAAATATATTTTTTCAAAGGGAAATTACATAAAATAATAATATCAAATATCAAATATATTAAAAAACATGTTGTGAACTTTGAAAAATGTTTGAAAATAGATGTTTTAATTCACAAGATGATTTGAAAATCAATTGGTTTTGAAAGATCACGAGGAAGAATTTATTTTAAAATGTTTAAAACAATTAAAACGAAATTATTTGAAAAATTAAAAAATATATCAAATATAGAATATTTTTTTAATTTTTTGTGTGGAAATAAATATTAAAATGTATCAATGATTTATGTTTAAAAAAATCATTTGAAAAAGATTAAAAATGATAGAGATATGAATTTTTGAAATTAATTGAAAAATAATCAAAATAATTAAAAATTCAAAAGTTTGAAAAAGGGCGCGAAGAACATCATCTTCTTCCTCGTGCCACGCTCCATTTTCAGATTTGCAAAAACTCCTCTATCTTAGTGAATACGTAATGAAATTGACTTTTGTAAACATGAAAGTTGCTATTTTTTTAACAAGTATTTCAATGATACCAACTAATTGCATTTCTTTTAAGTTTAGAGTGAGAAATCATGTGATGAACAGATGAGCCCAAATTTTTGCATGAACACTATGAAACTCCGTACACGATAGATACAAAGCAATTAATTGAGGGAAGTCTCCTATGAGGGAACTAGTTATCGACTATGTTAGAAGTAACCTTTGGTTTGACCTAAGTGTAGACCTAACTGCTGGGGAAACTCTAGACAGATATGCACAAGTATATGTAGATAAGTGAATTAACTGGTATATAAATAATTATGCATTGAATTGAAAAGACGTTGGGTCTTACACTCTGAAAAGAGGCCTAAGTGTATTGTGATTGATTGTATGATTTTAACTGTATGATTTGGGTTTTAAAAAATTGAAGAAAGTTTTGAGAAAACTTTGAATTTAAATTTGAAAGAAAGTTTATTGAGAAATGTGTTGTTATTTGAAAAGAATGTGTAGGGCTTATAACTCAAAGTGAGGCCCAAGTGGTCTAAGAGCAGTTTCACCGGGAATAATGCTCCTCTTAGTACTAGTTTAAAAAACAGACAGATGATTTTGAAAACAGAGGTATGGGGCTTCCAACTCAAGTAGAGGCCCATGGAGGTTTTTTATTGTTTAAAATAAAGTTTATGTACAAAAGGTTGGGGATATTACTCAAGGTGAGGCCCAAATGACTTATTTGAAAATAGTGATCGAAGTGCGATACCGAAAGACGTTGTGGGACTTATACTATAGCAGAGACTCAAACTTTATTTATGTAGAAATGGGTTTGGGTCTTACACACTATTAGAGGCCCAAAAGAGTTTGTTATACTCAAGGAGATACCCAGATGAAAAATAATAAACGCGACGTTATTTTGAAATTCGCACCGGGACTTATACTATGACCGAGGCCCAGGAATTATTTATTTACAAAAAGGGGTTGGGTCTTACACTCTAATAGATGCCCGAAATTATTTCAAATAAAGTTTGAAAATTTAAAATCAAGGAAAAACCCTAATTTTAATTAAAATATATTTTTTCAAAGGGAAATTAAATAAATTAATAATATCAAATATCAAATATTTAAAAAACATGTTGTGAACTTTGAAAAATGTTTGAAAATAGATGTTTTAATTCACAAGACGATTTGAAAATCAATTGGTTTTGAAAGATCACGAGGAAGAATTTATTTTAAAATGTTTAAAACAATTAAAACGAAATTATTTGAAAAATTAAAAAATATATCAAATATAGAATATTTTTTTAATTTTTTGTGTGTAAATAAATATTAAAATGTACCAATGATTTATGTTTAAAAAAATAATTTGAAAAAGATTAAAAATGATAGAGATATGAATTTTTGAAATTAATTGAACAATAATCAAAATAATTAAAAATTCAAAAATTTGAAAAAGGGCGCGAAGAACGTCATCTTCTTCCTCGTGCCACACTCCATTTTCAGATTTGCAAAAACTCCTCTATCTTAGTGAATACGTAATGAAATTGACTTTTGTAAACATGAAAGTTGCTATTTTTTTAACAAGTATTTCAATGATACCAACTAATTGCATTTCTTTTAAGTTTAGAGTGAGAAATCATGTGATGAACAGATGAACCCAAATTTTTGCATGAACACTATGAAACTCCGTACACGATAGATACAAAGCAATTAATTGAGGGAAGTTTCCTATGAGGGGACTAGTTATTGACTATGTTAGAAGTAACCTTTGGTTTGACCTAAGTGTAGACCTAACTGCTGGGGAAACTCTAGACAGATATGCACAAGTATATGTAGATATGTGAATTAACGGGTATATAAATAAGTATGCATTGAATTGAAAAGACGTTGGGTCTTACACTCTGAAAAGAGGCCTAAGTGTATTGTGATTGATTGTATGATTTTAACTGTATGATCAGGGTTTTAAAAAATTGAAGAAAGTTTTGAGAAAACTTTGAATTTAAATTTGAAAGAAAGTTTATTGAGAAATGTGTTGTTATTTGAAAAGAATGTGTAGGGCTTATAACTCAAAGTGAGGCCCAAGTGGTCTAAGAGCAGTTTCACCGGGAATAATGCTCCTCTTAGTACTAGTTTAAAAAACAGACAGATGATTTTGAAAACAGAGGTATGGGGCTTACAACTCAAGGAGAGGCCCATGGAGGTTTTTTATTGTTTAAAATAAAGTTTATGTACAAAAGGTTAGGGATATTACTCAAGGTGAGGCCCAAATGACTTATTTGAAAATAGTGATCGAAGTGCGATACCGAAAGACGTTGTGGGACTTATACTATAGCAGAGACTCAAACTTTATTTATGTAGAAATGGGTTTGGGTCTTACACACTATTAGAGGCCCAAAAGAGTTTGTTATACTCAAGGAGATACCCAGATGAAAAATAATAAACGCGACGTTATTTTGAAATTCGCACCGGGACTTATACTATGACCGAGGCCCAGGAATTATTTATTTACAAAAAGGGGTTGGGTCTTACACTCTAATAGATGCCCGAAATTATTTCAAATAAAGTTTGAAAATTTAAAATCAAGGAAAAACCCTAATTTTAATTAAAATATATTTTTTCAAAGGGAAATTAAATAAATTAATAATATCAAATATCAAATATTTAAAAAACATGTTGTGAACTTTGAAAAATGTTTGAAAATAGATGTTTTAATTCACAAGACGATTTGAAAATCAATTGGTTTTGAAAGATCACGAGGAAGAATTTATTTTAAAATGTTTAAAACAATTAAAACGAAATTATTTGAAAACTTAAAAATTATATCAAATATAGAATATTTTTTTAATTTTTTGTGTGTAAATAAATATTAAAATGTACCAATGATTTATGTTTAAAAAAATAATTTGAAAAAGATTAAAAATGATAGAGATATGAATTTTTGAAATTAATTGAACAATAATCAAAATAATTAAAAATTCAAAAATTTGAAAAAGGGCGCGAAGAACGTCATCTTCTTCCTCGTGCCACACTCCATTTTCAGATTTGCAAAAACTCCTCTATCTTAGTGAATACGTAATGAAATTGACGTTTGTAAACATGAAAGTTGCTATTTTTTTAACAAGGATTTCAATGATACCAACTAATTGCATTTCTTTTAAGTTTAGAGTGAGAAATCATGTGATGAACAGATGAACCCAAATTTTTGCATGAACACTATGAAACTCCGTACACGATAGATACAAAGCAATTAATTGAGGGAAGTTTCCTATGAGGGGACTAGTTATTGACTTTGTTAGAAGTAACCTTTGGTTTGACCTAAGTGTAGACCTAACTGCTGGGGAAACTCTAGACAGATATGCACAAGTATATGTAGATATGTGAATTAACGGGTATATAAATAAGTATGCATTGAATTGAAAAGACGTTGGGTCTTACACTCTGAAAAGAGGCCTAAGTGTATTGTGATTGATTGTATGATTTTAACTGTATGATTAGGGTTTTAAAAAATTGAAGAAAGTTTTGAGAAAACTTTGAATTTAAATTTGAAAGAAAGTTTATTGAGAAATGTGTTGTTATTTGAAAAGAATGTGTAGGGCTTATAACTCAAAGTGAGGCCCAAGTGGTCTAAGAGCAGTTTCACCGGGAATAATGCTCCTCTTAGTACTAGTTTAAAATACAGACAGATGATTTTGAAAACAGAGGTATGGGGCTTACAACTCAAGGAGAGGCCCATGGAGGTTTTTTATTGTTTAAAATAAAGTTTATGTACAAAAGGTTAGGGATATTACTCAAGGTGAGGCCCAAATGACTTATTTGAAAATAGTGATCGCAGTGCGAGACAGAAAGACGTTGTGGGACTTATACTATAGCAGAGACTCAAACTTTATTTATGTACAAATGGGTTTGGGTCTTACACTCTATTAGAGGCCCAAAAGAGTTTGTTATACTCAAGGAGATACCCAGATGAAAAATAATAAACGCGACGTTATTTTGAAATTCGCACCGGGACTTATACTATGACCGAGGCCCAGGAATTATTTATTCACAAAAAGGGGTTGGGTCTTACACTCTAATAGATGCCCGAAATTATTTCAAATAAAGTTTGAAAATTTAAAATCAAGGAAAAACCCTAATTTTAATTAAAATATATTTTTTCAAAGGGAAATTAAATAAATTAATAATATCAAATATCAAATATTTAAAAAACATGTTGTGAACTTTGAAAAATGTTTGAAAATAGATGTTTTAATTCACAAGATAATTTGAAAATCAATTGGTTTTGAAAGATCACGAGGAAGAATTTATTTTAAAATGTTTAAAACAATTAAAACGAAATTATTTGAAAAATTAAAAAATATATCAAATATAGAATATTTTTTTAATTTTTTGTGTGTAAATAAATATTAAAATGTACCAATGATTTATGTTTAAAAAAATAATTTGAAAAAGATTAAAAATGATAGAGATATGAATTTTTGAAATTAATTGAACAATAATCAAAATAATTAAAAATTCAAAAATTTGAAAAAGGGCGCGAAGAACGTCATCTTCTTCCTCGTGCCACACTCCATTTTCAGATTTGCAAAAACTCCTCTATCTTAGTGAATACGTAATGAAATTGACGTTTGTAAACATGAAAGTTGCTATTTTTTTAACAAGGATTTCAATGATACCAACTAATTGCATTTCTTTTAAGTTTAGAGTGAGAAATCATGTGATGAACAGATGAACCCAAATTTTTGCATGAACACTATAAAACTCCGTACACGATAGATACAAAGCAATTAATTGAGGGAAGTTTCCTATGAGGGAACTAGTTATTGACTATGTTAGAAGTAACCTTTGGTTTGACCTAAGTGTAGACCTAACTGCTGGGGAAACTCTAGACAGATATGCACAAGTATATGTAGATATGTGAATTAACGGGTATATAAATAAGTATGCATTGAATTGAAAAGACGTTGGGTCTTACACTCTGAAAAGAGGCCTAAGTGTATTGTGATTGATTGTATGATTTTAACTGTATGATTAGGGTTTTAAAAAATTGAAGAAAGTTTTGAGAAAACTTTGAATTTAAATTTGAAAGAAAGTTTATTGAGAAATGTGTTGTTATTTGAAAAGAATGTGTAGGGCTTATAACTCAAAGTGAGGCCCAAGTGGTCTAAGAGCAGTTTCATCGGGAATAATGCTCCTCTTAGTACTAGTTTAAAAAACAGACAGATGATTTTGAAAACAGAGGTATGGGGCTTACAACTCAAGGAGAGGCCCATGGAGGTTTTTTATTGTTTAAAATAAAGTTTATGTACAAAAGGTTAGGGATATTACTCAAGGTGAGGCCCAAATGACTTATTTGAAAATAGTGATCGAAGTGCGATACCGAAAGACATTGTGGGACTTATACTATAGCAGAGACTCAAACTTTATTTATGTAGAAATGGGTTTGGGTCTTACACACTATTAGAGGCCCAAAAGAGTTTGTTATACTCAAGGAGATACCCAGATGAAAAATAATAAACGCGACGTTATTTTGAAATTCGCACCGGGACTTATACTATGACCGAGGCCCAGGAATTATTTATTTACAAAAAGGGGTTGGGTCTTACACTCTAATAGATGCCCGAAATTATTTCAAATAAAGTTTGAAAATTTAAAATGAAGGAAAAACCCTAATTTTAATTAAAATATATTTTTTCAAAGGGAAATTAAATAAATTAATAATATCAAATATCAAATATTTAAAAAACATGTTGTGAAATTTGAAAAATGTTTGAAAATAGATGTTTTAATTCACAAGACGATTTGAAAATCAATTGGTTTGAAAGATCACGAGGAAGAATTTATTTTAAAATGTTTAAAACAATTAAAACGAAATTATTTGAAAAATTAAAAAATATATCAAATATAGAATATTTTTTTAATTTTTTGTGTGTAAATAAATATTAAAATGTACCAATGATTTATGTTTAAAAAAATAATTTGAAAAAGATTAAAAATGATAGAGATATGAATTTTTGAAATTAATTGAACAATAATCAAAATAATTAAAAATTCAAAAATTTGAAAAAGGGCGCGAAGAACGTCATCTTCTTCCTCATGCCACACTCCATTTTCAGATTTGCAAAAACTCCTCTATCTTAGTGAATACGTAATGAAATTGACGTTTGTAAACATGAAAGTTGCTATTTTTTTAACAAGGATTTCAATGATACCAACTAATTGCATTTCTTTTAAGTTTAGAGTGAGAAATCATGTGATGAACAGATGAACCCAAATTTTTGCATGAGCACTATGAAACTCCGTACACGATAGATACAAAGCAATTAATTGAGGGAAGTTTCCTATGAGGGGACTAGTTATTGACTTTGTTAGAAGTAACCTTTGGTTTGACCTAAGTGTAGACCTAACTGCTGGGGAAACTCTAGACAGATATGCACAAGTATTTGTAGATATGTGAATTAACGGGTATATAAATAAGTATGCATTGAATTGAAAAGACGTTGGGTCTTACACTCTGAAAAGAGGCCTAAGTGTATTGTGATTGATTGTATGATTTTAACTGTATGATTAGGGTTTTAAAAAATTGAAGAAAGTTTTGAGAAAACTTTGAATTTAAATTTGAAAGAAAGTTTATTGAGAAATGTGTTGTTATTTGAAAAGAATGTGTAGGGCTTATAACTCAAAGTGAGGCCCAAGTGGTCTAAGAGCAGTTTCATCGGGAATAATGCTCCTCTTAGTACTAGTTTAAAATACAGACAGATGATTTTGAAAACAGGGGTATGGGGCTTACAACTCAAGGAGAGGCCCATGGAAGTTTTTTATTGTTTAAAATAAAGTTTATGTACAAAAGGTTAGGGATATTACTCAAGGTGAGGCCGAAATGACTTATTTGAAAATAGTGATCGCAGTGCGAGACAGAAAGACGTTGTGGGACTTATACTATAGCAGAGACTCAAACTTTATTTATGTACAAATGGGTTTGGGTCTTACACTCTATTAGAGGCCCAAAAGAGTTTGTTATACTCAAGGAGATACCCAGATGAAAAATAATAAACGCGACGTTATTTTGAAATTCGCACCGGGACTTATACTATGACCGAGGCCCAGGAATTATTTATTTACAAAAAGGGGTTGGGTCTTACACTCTAATAGATGCCCGAAATTATTTCAAATAAAATTTGAAAATTTAAAATCAAGGAAAAACCCTAATTTTAATTAAAATATATTTTTTCAAAGGGAAATTAAATAAATTAATAATATAAAATATCAAATATTTAAAAAACATGTTGTGAACTTTGAAAAATGTTTGAAAATAGATGTTTTAATTCACAAGATGATTTGAAAATCAATTGGTTTTGAAAGATCACGAGGAAGAATTTATTTTAAAATGTTTAAAACAATTAAAACGAAATTATTTGAAAAATTAAAAAATATATCAAATATAGAATATTTTTTTAATTTTTTGTGTGTAAATAAATATTAAAATGTACCAATGATTTATGTTTAAAAAAATAATTTGAAAAAGATTAAAAATGATAGAGATATGAATTTTTGAAATTAATTGAACAATAATCAAAATAATTAAAAATTCAAAAATTTGAAAAAGGGCGCGAAGAACGTCATCTTCTTCCTCGTGCCACACTCCATTTTTAGATTTGCAAAAACTCCTCTATCTTAGTGAATACGTAATGAAATTGATGTTTGTAAACATGAAAGTTGCTATTTTTTTAACAAGGATTTCAATGATACCAACTAATTGCATTTCTTTTAAGTTTAGAGTGAGAAATCATGTGATGAACAGATGAACCCAAATTTTTGCATGAACACTATGAAACTCCGTACACGATAGATACAAAGCAATTAATTGAGGGAAGTTTCCTATGAGGGAACTAGTTATTGACTATGTTAGAAGTAACCTTTGGTTTGACCTAAGTGTAGACCTAACTGCTGGGGAAACTCTAGACAGATATGCACAAGTATATGTAGATAAGTGAATTAACGGGTATATAAATAAGTATGCATTGAATTGAAAAGACGTTGGGTCTTACACTCTGAAAAGAGGCCTAAGTGTATTGTGATTGATTGTATGATTTTAACTGTATGATTAGGGTTTTAAAAAATTGAAGAAAGTTTTGAGAAAACTTTGAATTTAAATTTGAAAGAAAGTTTATTGAGAAATGTGTTGTTATTTGAAAAGAATGTGTAGGGCTTATAACTCAAAGTGAGGCCCAAGTGGTCTAAGAGCAGTTTCACCGGGAATAATGCTCCTCCTAGTACTAGTTTAAAATACAGACAGATGATTTTGAAAACAGAAGTATGGGGCTTACAACTCAAGGAGAGGCCCATGGAGGTTTTTTATTGTTTAAAATAAAGTTTATGTACAAAAGGTTAGGGATATTACTCAAGGTGAGGCCCAAATAACTTATTTGAAAATAGTGATCGCAGTGCGATACCGAAAGACATTGTGGGACTTATACTATAGCAGAGACTCAAACTTTATTTATGTACAAATGGGTTTGGGTCTTACACTCTATTAGAGGCCCAAAAGAGTTTGTTATACTCAAGGAGATACCCTGATGAAAAATAATAAACGCGACGTTATTTTGAAATTCGCACCGGGACTTATACTATGACCGAGGCCCAGGAATTATTTATTTACAAAAAGGGGTTGGGTCTTACACTCTAATAGATGCCCGAAATTATTTCAAATAAAGTTTGAAAATTTAAAATCAAGGAAAAACCCTAATTTTAATTAAAATATATTTTTTCAAAGGGAAATTAAATAAATTAATAATATAAAATATCAAATATTTAAAAAACATGTTGTGAACTTTGAAAAATGTTTGAAAATAGATGTTTTAATTCACAAGATGATTTGAAAATCAATTGGTTTTGAAAGATCACGAGGAAGAATTTATTTTAAAATGTTTAAAACAATTAAAACGAAATTATTTGAAAAATTAAAAAATATATCAAATATAGAATATTTTTTTTATTTTTTGTGTAAATAAATATTAAAATGTACCAATGATTTATGTTTAAAAAAATAATTATGATTTTAGGTCAGACTCAGAAGCATCTTTCGATGTCACATGCAATGTGGTTTCAATGCTGCTTAGAGACTATGATAGAGTGATGGAGATCGAAGACGAAGAAGATAAGGTTGAAGATGGCAGCATGGGGCTCAGGCCTGTATGTTATTATATAATGAACAATGGTTGTGTCGAAGAGCAAAACGCTTTCTTTGAAAGACCAGATGATGCAATGAAAGCGTACTTGAAGCCTTTGTTCATAAAAGGAAAAGTGGAGAATGTTGGTGTCAACAAGATCTTAGTAGATGGTGGAGCTGCTGTGAATTTAATGCCCCATTTCATGATAAAAAGGATTGGAAAGGATGACTCAGACACAAAGCCCCACAGCATGGTGTTGTCAAATTATGAGGGAAAAGTAGGAAATACCATGGGAGTGATCCAGGTGAACTTAACTGTTGGAACCATAACAAGGCCAACAATGTTTATAGTAATAGCTTCAAGGGCGGATTATAACTTGCTGCTTGGAAGAGAATGGATTCATGGGGTAGGAGCGGTACCATCATCCATGCACCAACGAATAGCCATCTGGAGGCCAGATGGGATTGTCGAGAATATTGAAGCAGATCAAAGCTATTTTATAACTGAAGTAAACAATGTGAATAGTCGAAGTTTCGACAAGAATTTGGCTCACATACCTCCCTGCAACCCAGCAGAATTCGACTTGAAGGCAACTGACAACGCCTATTGTTCCATGTACCTTCACCCAACACATGGTTTTCAATGGGACAACGAAGTAATTGGCGAACCAAGTCACATATGGGGAACTTCGCCTATTGAGCCAACCGGTTGGGGAAGTGAATTTGATGATTATGATGGGTGAAGCCTCAGCGATCGAAAGAATTACGACTTATATATCCGAAAATAAACTCAAAGCGGCCCTAGAGGCCGAAGTGAAATACATGGCTGTCGAAGCCAACAAAGAAGATTTTGAAGAACAATGTCCCCAAAGGGATATTGACAAGGGTTATGACAATAATCATACTGGCGAATGGCAGAATCAGAAGCTTGACGCCATCTATGATGACGAACCCTTGGGGTTCGAAAAGGATCCAGCGTCGACTAACATGAAGATGGTGGCACAGGATCCATTAGAAGAAATCAATTTAGGACTGGGGGCAGAAAGAAAGCCAACTTACATCAGCGCCAAGATGGATCCTCAGTTCAAAGTCGAAATAGTCCAATTGCTAAATGAGTACAAAGACTGTTTTGCATGGGATTACGACGATATTCCAGGATTAGACAGGAGTTTGGTCGAATTGAAGCTGCCAATAATGGAGGGAAAGAAGCCAGTAAAGCAGACTCCCAGACGCTTCGCACCAGAAATCTTGTCGAAAATAAAAGAAGAAGTCGAAAGGCTTCTAAAATGTAGATTCATCCGCACCACTAGGTATGTCGAATGGATTGCAAACATTGTTCCTGTAATTAAGAAAAATGGCAAGCTGAGGGTATGCATTGATTTCAGAGATTTGAATTCAGCTACCCCTAACGATGAATATCCTATGCCAGTAGCAGAAATGCTCATAGATTCTGCAGTAGGCCATGAGTATTTGAGTATGCTTGATGGATACTCTGGCTATAATCAAATTTTTATAGCCGAAGAAGATGTTCCTAAAACAACTTTTCGTTGCCCTGGAGCAATAGGAACCTATGAATGGGTAGTAATGCCCTTTGGTTTAAAAAATGCTGGGGCAACTTATCAAAGAGCCATGAATTCAATTTTTCATGACTTTATTGACACTTTTTATGCAAATATACATTGATGATATTGTGGTTAAGTCTGTTTCAGGAACAAGTCATATAGACCATCTTCGACAGTCCTTTGAAAGGATGAGAAAGTTTGGTTTAAAAATGAATCCCCTTAAATGTGCTTTTGGTGTGCAGGCGGGTGATTTCCTAGGTTTTGTGGTCCACAAGAAAGGGATCGAAATAAATGAAAACAAAGCCAAAGCCATAATGGAAGCGAAAGCGCCATCGACAAAGAAGGGATTGCAGTCTCTACTAGGGAAAATCAACTTTCTCAGAAGGTTCATTTCCAACCTTAGTGGGAAGACACAAGCCTTCTCACCTCTACTTCGACTAAAGAAGGAAGATTTCACATGGGGGCAAGAACAACAAGATGCCTTCGACAAGATCAAAGAGTATCTGGCTAGTCCTCCAGTTTTGATGTCTCCTTGTAGAAAAAGAAGTATGAGATTATACATTTCAGCGTCAGACAAAACTTTGGGAAGCATGCTGTGTCAAGAAGATGAAAATGGCGTCGAAAGGGCCACCTATTATCTCAGCAGAGTCCTAAATGATGCTGAAACTAGATATAGTGTGATAGAAAAATTATGTTTGTGTGTATATTTCTCTTGTACAAAGTTAAAGCACTATATAAAACCTGTTGATGTATATGTTTCTTCTCATTTCGACGTAATAAAATATATGTTATCTAAATCTATTTTACATAGTCGAATTGGGAAATGGGCTTTGGCATTGACAGAATATTCCTTAAAATATTTGCCTTTAAAGGCTGTTAAGGGACAAGTGGTTGCTGATTTCATAGCTGACCACTCAATAAATGAAAATGAAGTGGAATATGTCGAATTAGAACCATAGAAGTTATATTTCGACGGTTCCAGTCATAAGAATGGAACTGGTGTTGGAATGCTAATTATTTCTCCTGACAAAATTCCAACAAAATTCAAGTACAAAGTCGAAGGCTTCTGTTCAAATAATGAAGCAGAATATGAAGCTTTGATTGCCGGACTTGAAATATTGTTGGAATTTGGGGCAACAAGAGTCGAAATAATGGGTGACTCTGAGTTGGTGATAAAACAATTGACAAGAGAATATAAATGTGTCAAAGAGAATTTGATTAAGTACTTCGTAATAACTAACAGACTTCTCAAAAAATTTGACAATATGGCCATTAGACACATTCCTAGATTGAAGAATCAAGAAGCGAATGATTTGGCTCAACTTGCGTCAGGTTACAAAGTGTCGAAAGAAAACTTGGAGAAAGCTATTGAAGTAAGAGGAAGAGTCATATCCACCAAATTGGCTCCTTCAGATTTGGAGACAATAAGATTAGGTTATGGGGATGAGGAAAATTTTGAAATTTTCAATATAGATGATTCATAAATTAAAGATTGGAGAAAACCTATCAAGGATTATCTACAAGACCCAAATCAGAAAGTCGAAAGAAAAGTAAAGTACAGAGCTTTGAGCTATGTACTTTTTGGAAATGAATTATTTAAAAAGACTGCAGAAGGAGTCTTGCTGAAATGTTTGGGCGAAGATGAAGCTTACATAGCTTTGTCGAACGTTCACAGTGGTGCATGTGGCGCACACCAAGTAGGTCACAAAATGAAATGGTTATTATCTCGACAAGAAATGTACTGGCCAACAATGTTGAAAGACTGTGTCGAATTTGCAAAAGGTTGTCAGGAATGCCAAGTGCATGCGGGTATACCACATGTTCCTGCAAATGAGTTGCATTCAATTATAAAACCTTTGCCATTCAGAGGTTGGGCTTTGGATTTAATTGGTGAAATTCGACCAGCCTCTTCAAAAGGGCAGAAGTACATTTTAGTTGGAATAGATTATTTCACTAAGTGGATTGAAGCTATACCACTGGTAAATGTGGATCAAGAGGCAGTTATAGAGTTTATCCAGAAACATATAATTTACAGATTTGGGATACCAGAAACAATAACTACTGATCAGGGATCTGTGTTTACTGGGAAAAACATGCAAATGTTTGCAAAAGACACAGGTTTTAAGCTCTTAACTTCGACACCTTATTACGCCCAGGCAAATGGACAAGTCGAAGCAGCAAATAAGGTTGTGATAAGTTTGATCAAAAAGCACGTGGGTAGAAAACCTAAGAACTGGCATAAGACTTTGGATCAGATTTTATGGGCTTGTCGAACGTCTCCTAAAGAAGCAACAAATTCTACTCCATTCAAATTGACTTATGGACACGATGCAGTGCTACCGGTCGAAATTTATTTACAGTCAATACGAGTTCAAAGGCATCATGAAATTCCATCAGAAATGTATTGGAGCATGATGATGGATGAACTAGTTGATTTGGATGAAGAGAGATTGCGTGCGTTAGACCTGATAAAGAGACAAAAAGAGAGAGTCGAAAAGTTTTACAATAAGAAAGTGAAATTTAAGACCCTTTCAGTGGGGGATCTTGTTTGGAAAGTAATTCTTCCTATGGATCAAAAAGATAGGTTAATGGGAAAATGGTCTCCTAAGTGGGAAGGACCTTTCCAAATTTTAAAAGTTTTTTCAAATGGCGCATATGAGGTCGAAGAGATAGATAAAGATAAAAGAATACTGAAGATAAATAGCAAGTATTTGAAAAAATATAAGCCAACATTGCAAGAAATTAAAATAGCAGTCGAATAATTGTAAAAATAAAGGCAATATGGCGGATTAAAAAAAAAATCTTCTCGCCAAATAATACAGATCCATTGTCATTACAAAAAGGGATTTAAAAGCCAAAACAAAAATTACAAGTGTTCAAACGGGAAAGGATGCTTTCAGCTTCTCAAATTTCGACTTCTGAATTTGAAGGCGTCGCTCACAAAGTGCCTTGTTCTTAGAAATCTCCTCAATCTCCTCGCCAAGCTTACGGGCCCTGTCGACATGGTGCACACCAACTTCCAGCTCTTTGCAGATTTCTTCCTGGTCATTCTTCTGCAGTTCTGATTGACGTTTTTTCGCCTGTGAAATTTTGCCTTGGAGGACAGAAATTTGTTTCTCCCATTTTAGAATGTCTTCGCCACACAAAGCTGCTTCCCGCTGATTTTGCTCAGACACTTGCTCCATTTCAGTTACCTTGTTGGACGAATTCGACGCAGCTTCCCACTCAACAAGTTGGCTCTCTGTTTTGTTTTCAAGCTTCTTGGAGCACTCTCGAAGTCGATTAAAGTCAGTTACCACAAGATCTATCAAAGTAGTAAGGTCCAGCACCACATCAGTGACTTCAGGAGAAGCCTCCAGGACATTGACTTGCTTTAGGATTTTCTTCAGGTCGAAGTGAGCAGAGGAGTCATTCTCCAGAAGTTGAAATAAGTCAATATCAAGGACCTTCTGTCGAACGTTTGCCAGCGATTCGTCCATTGATTTGGCATCAGAAGTGGTCCCTGAGGTAGTCGAGCTACTGATAGTAGTGTCAACGAAATTGTAGCGAGAACTGAGCATGGTCTTCAGGTATTCGAAAGGTCTTTGTACCTTCATACTTTCTAGCTCCTCATGAGAGAACTGGGTCAAAGTTGTCCCGGTCGAAGCAGCTTTAGTTGTTTTACCAAGACGTTCTTCGACGTTTTCTGTCTTTTCGCCAGTATCAGCAGCAGGAGTTGGTGGCCTTTCATGTTCTTCTTCTTCTCCTTCTTCGGCATCACTTACAGCCTCCTTGTCTCACTCTTCGTCAGCAAATTCTGAATGAGGGGGAGATTGATCTTCAGCTTCATTTCTAGTGGCAGCCATCACGGTGTCCCCATCAGTTTCAACAAAGTCTTCAGTATCGGGACCAGTCTTTTCTTCCACTGCTTTTGGAATTCGTATAGAAATGGCAATGGGTTGATCTACTTCAGTGGCTGATTCCTTCGCTGAACTCTTAGGGGAGGATTTGGAGGCACTGGCTGGGTTATAAGTAGGATCACTGCTAGTCTTGGGAAGAACTTGGATCATAGGTTATCCGTGAATATCGACAGGTACCTGAAGGATAAGCAGGTCAAAGGAGCGAATACAAGTAAAACAGCTTGTGAGCATTAAGAGGAAAAGAAAAAAAATCATACCTTTAGAATTTTGGTCTTTAGACTAGAACTTTCACTTTCCGCTGGAGCAGGGGTGATTCCCTCACCTGGTTCCTTTGATAGTATTTTCTCTAAAACTTTGGGAGTAGGAGGTTTCTGTGAGAAAGGTTTGGTTGCTTTCTTCCTCTTCTTGGTGGGTTTTGCCTGATCTGGTGACGCATCACCATCCTTTTCAGTATTTACTGCTGGACGAACAAGAGAATTATCATAGTACTCTTCCAGGTCAGTGTCGAATTCATCAATGGTTTGCCTTTCATAGCTACCAGCGTCAGGGTCGACTCCATCTTGGAGTCTCTCAGCTAAAGTCTTTTCAGAATCAAGATCAATTATGTCCTGCTCTTTTTCCTTTGTTGAGTTCTTTGTCGAAGCTTTAGAAGAGGTAGGCATTGAGCTAGCTGTTTTAAAGGTAGGACCACCTGTCAATGTTGGCATTTCTTTTGCTATGGGGTGTCCTTCGACATCAACTTGGATCTGAGAACAAGCAAAAAGTCAAGGAAAAGAAAATGCAAGTAAAAGTGAATATCATCAGTCGAAATAAAAGGTTTACCTGAGGGATCTCAGTATTAAAGCTAGAATTCCCACTTTCTGTATCTTTGATAAGAACTTTTGTAACTGGACTAGTGGGGGGAGTTTTCTTGGTCGAGCGGACAATGGACCTTTGGGAGGCAACTGTCTTGATCTTCGGGACCTTCTTTCTCTTGAGAGGTTGTTGGTCTGGAGATTCATCCCCAGATTCTTCATCGACCACCTTTACCTCCTCCTCTTGTTTTCTTTTCTTGGAGGGTGGTGGGTTTTGGCTCACCTAAAAGCACAGGAGAAAATTGTTTTAGTTCGAATTAAACAGAATTTATTACATGGAAAAAGTTGATATTTTCTGGTAAAAGCTTTTCGACTGTAGAGGTTGGTCGTTCGACCACCTTTCCAGAATTACTTCCGAAAGAAGCCTTTTTAGGAGTAATCTTGACAGCTGAAAGAAAGAAAGAAAAGTAAAGAAATGAATACAAAGGGAAAAAACAGAAGAAGGAAGTTAGAATAGAGTAAAGAAAAATTGTGTTTCTTTAAACACCTTCAAGAATGGGAGATTCCACGCGAACGTGTTCTATTCCAATATGAAGGTGTCCTGGGAAATTATCCAAATGATACTTAGTTGGAACCACATGCTCAGCAGGTTTTTTACAAGATTCACGGAGCAGTTTTAGGTGAGATCCACAAATAAACCAATCTGGGAATGGAGGGCTTAATGCTACACCAAATTCCGCAGAAGGAAGAGGGGGAAACTTTGGCGGATAATAGCTGTATGCCAAATCATAACGTATTTCTGGACGAACATACGAAGGCAACACCAGCTTCTCTAATTTTGATGTAAATTTGTGTTTCAAAGTCACTGCTGCTTCGCTTATGGTTCAACTAAGATCATTTGGCCGGTAAATAGTTTCAAAATAATGCTGAAACTTTTGGATTTCTTTAATATGTCTTTCAGTACCTTTCTTTGTTCGATCCTGCACAAAAGTAAAAGCATTCATCAGATGAGTCGTAAAGGCCGTCACGTCGAAGAATCTAGTGAGGTAGTAGTCTTTCCACCAAACATCGAATTCTTGAGTGCAGAGGAAAGATGGTCGAAAGACCGCCGGTTGAATCTCCAGAGTCTCATCAAAGTATTTTTCTGATAACTCTATGCTTTTCTCCAGATTATGAAAAGAATTGTGGAAAATAATACAACCTTTCTTTGGATAAACGGGTTTTGTTTTCATTTGGATTAACCCAAATTGTCGAGCCACTAGGTTGGGTTGATAAACAATAAGGGAAATTTTTGTGTTATTCCTGTTGTGATGGGAGAAAAGGTGTCTTGGTGTTAGGAACGATTCCCAGATAACCAAAAATGTGTCTTCTTCTTTCTGCATCTCAAAAGGAAGTTGTTTGGTAAACCATTTGGGACCAACAATTCTGTTGGCAAAGGGTGCCATGGACGGAGTAAAGTTGTATCGTTTGGCAAACATCATTACATAACTGGTGAAGGCATGTCGAAGGCTAATCCCTTCGTCAGATGGAGTTAGCTTTACCAACCTAGGCCATTCGACGTTTCTGTCCTTAACTTCTTCCTCATTTACTTTATTCTTGACAGGGAGAGAAGCCTCGAAGGTGGCATTTAGCCATAACTGTAGAAGCCAGAAAGGCCTTGCCAAGCTTAGTTTTCCTTTCTCTTTGACAGTCTTCAAAAACTCCACACTCTCACTAATGGATTCATAAAGGTTCGCCAAAACCATTTCGCTTAAACAAAGTTTTTTCCCAGCATGAAGTTGGTTGGCTATGGTAAGGTATTTTTTGGCAACCTGAAGAGAACGAGAGCAAAAGACAAATTTCGACAACCAGAGGGTCAAAAAGGCTATGTGCTCTACATCAGAGACTTCTGTAGTTGTTTTGTCATAGTAATGAGCAATAAACAAGGAATATGAGGCATGTTTGGTATTGAAACCTATAGTATCTTCATCTAAATCAGTAGGATCGAAGTCTAACCCTATAGGGCTAAGGCCAACTATGGCAGCTATGTCGAAGAAGGTTGGAGTGACCATTCCACAGGGAAGATGGAAGTTGTTGTAGGTGTTATCCCAAAAGTAAAGGGAAGCCAGGAGCATGTTTGGGCAATAACTAGGGCCCACCTTCGACAGTTGGATCAAGTCGAAAATGCCAGTTTGCTTCCAGAAATCCCCTTTAATTTTTTCGACCTTAGTCAGCCAGGCCAAATAGTCTGAAGGATCTTTTGTCAAAGGGCAACTTCTAAAGATCCTAGCTTGGTTCTAATATGCTAAATCTATTTCTTCAGAAGCTGAGGAGCTATCAGGATTTTTTGGGGACGTTTCACTAGGTTTGGGTTTTACTCCAGCACCTATGGGTTTTGAATAAGAATACGTAGGGAAAAAATCCTTTAAACGATCAGCGTTAGCATTGGGGTCAGGGAGTGGACCCAACATTGCATGGCAAGTGCCAGAAATAAGAACCGAAATGAGTACCTGGGATTGATAAATGCTTGCTTTCTCTCTTTCATTTGGAGGCTCTGGAATGTACTGTTGATTGCTCACAATAACTGGTCCAGGCAACTCGTGCGCATAAGGGAGAACAGTATTGTTCCTGGTCTTCTTGGTTTTCTTGTCAGTAGGAGCTTTGCGAGGAGCCATTGATGAGGGAAGCAGAGAAATTTCAGAAGAAAGTATGAAGGTTTGAAATGGGTTTGTGAAGAAGAAGAAGGTCAGGAACGTAAAAGTGTTAAAAGATTTGGAAAATAAGTATTTATAGAGGGAAAGATGAGAAAACGTTCCATTTTTTATATTGATCGTGGGACACGTGTCAAGATTTCAATGGTAATGATCAAAGAGTATGGAAAGTTGAGAAAAGCATGGCTAGCTAGTTTTTAGGGTTATGCAGATCGTGTCTAAACGTGGGATTAGATGGGACGTTTAAAGAAAAGTGTAATGATGGATTTTCTTGGGACTTAACAAAAGGTCACGTCTTGAAAACCAGCATCATTAATGCAAGTAACATGGCATCGAAATATTTTCGACAGCAAATGATGGTTTCTCCAGAAATAAGTCGAAACATCTTTGCTGGGGGGCAATTTGTAGACATATATTTTCGACACCATGTCTTGGTAGGCAAAAATGATGTTCTTCAACTAAAGAAAATGGCTACAGATGAGGAAGAAAGGAAATGAAGGTATTCAAAAGAAGTTCTCGACACTTCGACAAGAACAGCGTTTCGACATTTCGACAGAAACATAAGGAAGTTTTCGTCAGACAAGGTTCAAGGGACATTTGTTACTTTTCGACAATTCGACAAAGTGAAGAGGCGCAACGCTTCGACGGAAAGGGAAAATTCAAATTCAAAAGATATGACGTTTGGCAGAAAACGCGTGGAAGCTTTAGAAGAAACGAAGACATGCAGAAGGCCAAATGTCAAAGATTTAGAATTTTTCCGTTACTAAACAGTTATTGTATTTTTCTATAAATAGGATAGTTGTTGTAGAATTTTAGTGTGTGAAAACTTGTACAAAATTCCTGTAAATACTCAAAGTACCCGTGTGAGAGAAAAAAGTTTGTTATCTGGAAAATGTACGTGTAAACACCATCTTTTAAGTTTATAAAAATTCAAATTCTTTTATAATTGCCTTTACTTTTCCCAGTCATTTATCTTTTGTCATTTACTTTATGCAAGTTTTACTTTCATTCAACTTATTTTTCGCCAGAAGTTGTTAGTTAGTTCTTTAACCAAACCATTCATACATAAAAGATACAACAAAACAAACCATTAAAACACCATTCTTCTAAGAATTAGATAAATTTTGCACATGTATCCCAGGATTTGTGTGGTTGGTCCTGCAAGTAACCCAATTTTATAAGAGATTGGTAAACCAGAGGTTGTTCGCCAAAATCTACAGCGAACACCATGGCTAAGATAAAAAGGAAAGGGGACAAAGAATCTCCTTGTCTGAGACCTTTGCTGACCTTGAAGTCCTTTGTGGTGCTTCCGTTAACGAGAACCGACATAGTTCCATCAAAAACCAAAGCCTCCAACAACTTCAACTTCGAGCCAAAATTCATAACTCCTAATATATGTCTCAAATAGTCCCAACTAACACAGTCGTAGGCCCGGTCGAAGTCAACTTTCAGCACGAGACATTCTTTCTACGACCTCTTGGCCATGTCTACGATTTCATTGAGGACCACAACTCCATCTAGCATATTTCTCCCCGCCACAAACGCCGACTATTCCAAAGACACAAGTTTTCCAACTACTGCTTTAACCTGTTTGCAAGCAGTTTCACAAGAATTTTTTGGAAAGCGTTAACAAGACAAATTGGTCGGTAGTTAACCAAGGACTAAGGGTCTAAAATCTTAGGCACCAGAGTAAAAAACGAAGCCATGACAGCCTTGGACATCTTAGGATTAGAGTAAAAATCCTTGACAAAGTTAATCACATCGACCTTAATAATCTCCCAACATTTCTGGAAGAAAAGAAAAGAGAATCCGTCACAGCCAGGACTCTTAGGACCTTCGCACTGCTAAACCGCATCCTATATTTCACTTTAGGAGAAGGGAGCCTCAAGCGAGATGCTGTCATCATCAGACAATTTCTTAAAACACACATCATCTAGAGTAGGTCTAGAGAACATCTTCTCCTCGAAGTTATCCTTAAAATGTCTGCTCACTTCCTCTTTCACCTCTCTCACTCTCTCGACTCTTCCATGAACCGTGTGAACAAAGGAGATGTAGTTTCTCCTTTGTCTAGCCTTCAGAACACTGTGGAAAAATCTAGTATTACGATCACCGTCCTTCAGCCAAAGAGCTTTAGAATTATGCCTTAACATCCATTCCTTCAGATTCAAGTTACCCCATATCGCCTTGTTAGCCATCGCCCTTTTCTCTGCAAACACAACCTGATTACTCGTAGCAACTTTCTCAGCCTCTGCATCAAGAACATTCAAATCTGTGACGGCTTTATCGATTTTAAGATTCACCCACCCAAACACTTCAAAATTCCAGCGCCTCAAATAGAATTTAAGCGTCTTTAGTTTTTCTTTTTAAACAAAATCTCCTCTACCTGACACTTCAAAACGGCTCCACTATTCTTTCACAACGGAATAAAAATATTTATGTGAAATCCAACAGTTGTTAAAAAAGAAAGGTTTAGGGCCCCAATGAACCGAAACAGATTTTAGCCAAATATGAGAGTGATAAGAGATGTCTCTCGTACCAATAATCTGACCAACGAACTCCCAACTTTCTGCAAGCGAATCCGACAACAGAAATCTATCTATTCTATTCATGTCTGTACCAGAATGATTGAACCAGGAGAACTTACCTTCCAAAATAGGCAAATCAATACAGTTAATCTCAGCAATGAAATGACCGAAATCTTCCATCTCACCAAGGTTACTGTTCTCACTCAAACCTTTCCTCTCTGAACGAGAAGACACTCCATTAAAATCTCCTCCAATGAGCCACTCTCCAACACAGAATTTCCTCTTCACCTCTACAAGCTCCCTCCACATAGATCTCTTCAACTATAAACAACAAGGAGAATAAACATTGACAAGGAAAATGACCTGCCCCTTGTACTCTCCACTGACCCCAATGAAACCACTACCTCTGAAACTCAAAGAAAGGTTCAGGAGGTTCTTCCTCCACATGATCAAAAGGCCCCCTGCTCTCCCAACAGAAGCAGCTTCAGTCCACTCCACCTCTCCGCTACCCCAAAACGCCGAAACAACTTCCAGATCTAACGAATTAAGCTTAGTTTCCTAAAGAAAACAAATGTCGACTTTACCGGATTAGATGAAGTGAACCACCCTTTTCCATTTAACAGTCGAGCCCCCCTCCGATGTTGTAAGAAAGGACTATCATTTAGAGACCGTTTTAATATTCACCCTCTTACTTCTTCCTTCTTTGTACCTATTCTCCATTTTCCTTAAATGATCTATATAAGTGTCCTTGTCACCTTCACCAGAAATCCCCAATGAGGACATAATCTCCCAAACCTTATCTGAAACTTTAGACTCCATCTCATTCTAGAATCTGCAGTTCCCTTGATGAACCTCTGAGTCGGTCACAGAAAAACATATAGGTTCCTCAATGCTACAAATTGCCTTTTTCTTGGAAACCTTTTCCCTTTCTATGCTGCCCTCACTAACCTTGCCAGAAACAGAAAAAAGGGAGGAAGAAATGATACCTTGGTTAGTCTTCAAGGATACTCCACCTGTGTTGTCTGTCACGAGACTCTTCAAGCACTGATCAAAAAAATTCTTTGAGATAGAAGTTTTGCTGGACCCAGAACCGTGATCAGGAGAAAATTTAGAGATGATATCCGAAGTGTTACCCATTACAAGCCCTACTTCCTCCAAAATGGGCCTACTGATCAAGCCCAAATTACCCCTATTCGACTGGGCCTTTGAAACATGGGCCTTGATGTAGGAGTCAAAACTACCAATCTTGCCTACTTCACAGTCCATGGAGTTAGGAAGCAACTTTTTAGTTCCAGGGGAAGACTCCAAAAGTGACTTTTCCGCTGCAAATTCAAGCTGACTAGGCACAGTAGGGCCTATATTATGAGCAAAACTATCTGAAACATAGGCCTCCAAAACAGAACTAGCCTCTCAGCCACAAGGAACGTATGCTAGTGCAGAAGGGGAAGGGTCAACATTATTAACAGGTGGCTCTGCTACTTCCTTTTCCTTAAACGAGTCATGTAACGTCACATTATCATTTAATGCCTTAAACTCACCTTCCTCGACTTCCACACCCCCACCGGAAACACCATCCTCAACCTCCCACCACGATCTCTCTATCTGCGACGACGAATCCTCATCAGACACCGGAGCAACTTCTTCCTTCTTGACAACCTTGATAGAAGGTCCCAGAGGTTCTTCAACCATTCTGATCCTATACAACTTACCATTTATTCTCACTCTAAAAACTTCGTTGATCACCATACTAACAGAGGTTCTTACCATAAAACAAGCGACATCCAGTTTGGAGAACTCACTGGTACATTATTCACTACGCACAAACTTCCCCACCTTATCAGCTAAAAACTGGAAAAACTCAGACGACCATGCATGGCACGGGATTCCATACACCTGCAGCTAAGTCAAACGTTCTTGGTCCACCACTCCTTCTTTCCATTTGACTACCTCAGAGAACCATTGGCCTAGCCACTTCTTGGTGCCTGAGATGAGAGCTTCCAATTCACCGCTATCTTCTTCCTCCAGAAGGCACAGGTTAGCTCCCAAAGGAGTTACTTTAAGGGAGAAATAACCTTCAGAGTGCAACATCGTCTGAATATTATAAGTAGCCCCTGGGTTTAACACTTTTCCGACATATGCCCTTTTGAACCTTTCCAATCCTTCAAGACCTACCTCAAACTTCAACTCATGACCAGACCTAAAGGAAAAACTAGCTTTGTCCTTCTGCTTACAGTCCTCCCGCGTTGCTTCAGCGTAGGTTTTCCCATTGAACGATGGATTAAACCTCTGATTCCGAGGTGGGAAAGAACTGGGATGAACACCTTTCATTTTCTCAGAACCCTTCTCCGCAGCAAACACTCTATCGACAGCCCTCGTGAATCTTGGAAAATTAGCACGAAGTTTACGCCCACCAATAAACATGTTATCCATCTTCAACACAAGACTTCTCACGTCTTCAACCCTGAAGAATCTCATGAATCCGTATTTCCTGTCCCTCTTATCCTTCTTAGGAGGGATCACTACTTCGTCTACCTCCCCCAGCTCCGCGAACACGCCATAAAGGTCCTTAACTCTGATGTGATCTGGGAGCTCTGTGATGAATACCGATGTGGTTTCCTTAGGAACGCTTCCTCTACCCTTACTCTCGTCATCCCTCTTCTTCTCTATATCCCATCTAGTCTTAGCTGCGAAAGATTTCCGACGGCTAACGATAGACCACCCTCCTCCTTGGTCCATACTCGACTAGTCAGAAATTCAACATTCCACAAGAATAACCAGTGTTATGCATTTAATATTTGGGGACCAATTACCCTTTTTCAGGTGGTAGTGTTGGTTTAGGATTGTCTGCTTGTTCGCTGATCATTCACTTGGATCTGGCTTCTGTTTTGTTTCTGTTTATCTTGCTGTCTAGAGTTTATGGAGTTGGGTGGCAAGTGCTTTGTGAAGCCTCGGGTGTAAGTTAATTTGGTTGACCTTAGGGGTCTTTTTTTGTGCTTGCTTCAGTTGGTCTCTTGTTCTGGCATATCTTATGTCATTTGCTATTAAAAAATAGTTTTTTTGTTTTTCCAAAAAAAATAGTGGTTGTAGTTATATGCTAAAATTTGACTAAAACCAATCTATTAAAATTAATGGTTGTAATTATATGCTAAAATTAGATTTTTGGTGTTAATAGTACATTTTCCATCTCTTGGGTTCCCACATTTTCCTTTCATATGAAATCCATCTCTTCCCATCTTAATGATTTTGTCTTGAAACTTTAAAAAAACACATGACATCATGTAATACCTCTTCCCATCTTATTGATTTTGTCTTGAAACTTTAAAAAAACACATGACATCACGTAATACGCCACACACAAAATAAGTTTTCATCATTTAAATCTACAACATATTAGTACCACACAAAAAACGGTGACTCTTCGTAAACTTCTTAGAAGACCAGGAAAGAGTCATTAAAGGAGAGGTAATTTTTTTTATTTTCATTCATTGTTTGTTTGATTCATTTAGCAATTTATGATAAAAAAACTGAGCATTGTATGCTTGTTGATGCCATTTTAAATTTCTGAGGGATTTATTCTTTCACAAATCTTAGATAGAATCAATTTCCGTCACAATATTAATTTGACTAATTTAGTGATAGGATCCATTTTCATCACTAATTTAATGATGATATTAATATTGTATATTTTCTGCCTATGTCTATCTATGATACTAATAGTGAAAATGCATTCAAGAATAATTTTAATCCATAAACATGAACAACTTTAATATGTATGTAGACACAATAATAAAAGTTATATTAAGAAATTACAAGTTTTAATATTGTAATTAATAATCGCTCAAAGATTCAGCATACAAGAGTTTTATGAACTATTTCACATTCTAACATGCTCAACCTAATTTATATATGCAGCTTCTATAGTCAATAATAAGTCTTCAATCTAAGGCTGGAAATCCCATTTCCTCCAAACATACAATGTTGAAAATAGACCACAGCTAAAACCTATAAATTTCCTTTGTCCCCAACCTATATTTAAACCTGGCTAATCATAGTTAAATAATAATGCTGATGAAAAAAAAAAAAAGTAGAAATCTTAGTATCATTATCTATGCCTCTCAATTCAAATCCCTTGCAAAGTTTTAGTTTTAATTGTATAAGAAATATCTTAATATGTGAAATTGTTAATTTGTAAATGATAATTAACAACCAATAGAGAAGTCACGAATAATTCACTAAATTGTAAGCCTGTATACTGAATTACATAAGGGACTTTAGAGTCCCTAACATTATCTTGTCGTTCTAAATAATGATATAAAAAACATAAGAATATCAAATTCAACAGAGTAAATAGAAATATTTTTGCCGTCTTACAATTGAAGTGAACCAAAACAAAACACAAACATGCAGTTAATAAATTCAGTAGAGTAAATAGAAATATTGAAATAGGGGTGTTCATGGTTAGTTATTTTTAAAAATCAAATCATAATCATTTTTAAACCAGTTAAATGATTTGGATTCATAATTATAACTACATTTTAAACAAAACTGGTTATAAAACCGGTTATAAATATGGTTATGGTTATAAAACTAGTTTTAAACCGGTTATTATTTTGTTTTCAAAAAATTTATTTATTTTTCACATAAAAATTTTCCCAAAAATAAAAAATATTTTTTTTCCAAAAAAATTAATTAGTTTTTACAAAAATTAATTTTTTCAAAAAAAAAGAATTCTTTTTTGAAAATTTAATTTATATTCGATATTATTATTTTATTTCACAAAAAAGTTTATTTATTTTTTTTCGAAAAATTAAAATTTTTTTTCAAAAAATTAATTTTTACTCAATATTTTTTTTCACAAAAATATTTATTAATTTTTTTCAAAAAATATAATTTAATATTTCATGGTGACATCTAAGGTGCACCATCAAATAAGTGGTTCCCGGTTTAAAAAAGAGCCATTAGTTTAAACGATTCTACAAGATTTTATAATGTATTGCCATTTATATAGAGTTTTTTTTTCTTCATCTCTCTTCCTCTCAGACTCTCTCAACCACCACCTTTGGCATTAATCACAAACCACATTCTCCAATTATAAAACTTCACTCTTTTTTTTAGTTGATTAAATTTTTTTGTCTCATTTTGTGTTTCTGTAATTTAATTTTAAAAATCTTAAAATATGTTAATAGAAAATTCCGTTAAAAGACTGTATAAAAAAATCTGTGCGTTAAAAAATCACCATGGTTTCGGAAACTTCTAAGCTTTTGTTAAAAATTACATGAAATTAAGAGTGTGAAATAGACAAGTTTCATGAGAGTAAGATAATTAAAAAAAATTGTGTTTCTATTCAAGTATTCATAGATGTGTGAATTTTTTTTAATATAACATATTTATTCAAGAAAATTTAAAAAAAAAACACACATTTCAGAAGATTGACCAAAATGACGTACTTTGGAAAAAAAGTAGAAGGGTGGCGCCATATGCCATGGCGACTCAGGCAAAAGGGAAATGCCCCAAAAGCCGTGTTATATGGCGCCTCAGGCTTAAAGTCTTTGCCCTAATTTTGTTTCTCATTTTACAGGGGAGGCGCCATATGGTATGGCGCCTCAGGTCATATTGTTTTTTTTTTTAATTTTGAATTTAATTTGGAAATTGAAAAAATTTAAGGAAAAAAATTAGGTGTATGATGTTGGGCATGTGGATGGGCATGCGGCCGTGAGGAAGAGGCACGTTGGTGTGGATCATTAAATACGTCGGTTGAGATAGGAATGGTCGGGGTGTTGTAACAGACCAAAACCAATTCATATATTATTGCGTTGGTGTAGCATCTTCTACAACAGGGTCGGAAAAGACGTGTTGGTGCCGGTTCTCCCAATGTTCACACATCTCTCTTGCAAAGTTCGTCCACTCACCCACATCCCACTGTGTGTCCACTCTACGCAGATGCCACGATCCCAAACTTGTCAGAGCCACCGGAATATCCTGATGCATTCCGAACTAAAGTTTTACTCGATCGCTTTGATGCATCTCCATAGTGGTGAACCGAATGATGGGTGTTTTTGATGTCCACACAACAGCATCATTCGCGTTGGGCTGGTGGTCGAGATCTTCGTACGGCCTCCAGACAAGCTACAAGAACAAAAGCTTTAATGAGAAACTGTACGGTGCTTTAATGTGTTAAGAATATTTATGGAAGTTTAAGGATAATTTACATCGTTGGGGCCAATGTGATCTATTAGGTTGCGGTAGACTATTATAGCGCTTCTGGGGTTACGATGGTAGTTCATTCCCGGAACTGACCACCTAAAAAAGTAGTTAGACATAAATTAGTTACAATGGAGACCTAGGGCAAACCCATATGACCTAAGGCGCCAATGGCGCTTCACGTGATTCTAATTTTATATCATTGCTTTTATCTTTCAATGTGATAACCTTTCTCCAGGTTCTGAAGGAGAGACAAAGATCCTATATTCTTACAGATGATGTAATTTCCTTAAAAGACAAACTTTATGTGATTCTACTTTTATATTATTGTTTGCTTTTAGTTTCCACAATCTTCATGTGATTCTAATTTTATATCATTGCTTTTATCTTTCAATGTGATAACCTTTCTCTAGGTTTTGAAAGAGAGACAAAGATCCTATATTCTTGCAGATGATGTAATTTCCTTAAAAGACAAACTTTATGTGATTCTACTTTTATATTATTGTTTGCTTTTAGTTTCCACAATCTTCACGTGATTCTAATTTTATATCATTGCTTTTATCTTTCAATGTGATAACCTTTCTCCAGGTTCCGAAGGAGAGACAAAGATCCTATATTCTTGCAGATGATGTAATTTCCTCAAAAGACAAACTTTATGTGATTCTACTTTTATATCACTGTTTGCTTTTAGTTTCCACAATCTTCACGTGATTCTAATTTTATATCATTGCTTTTATCTTTCAATGTGATAACCTTTCTCCAGGTTTTGAAGGAGAGACAAAGATCCTGTATTCTTGCAGTTGGCTCATATGTAAGTGATGTAATGTATATATGTTCCATTTTCTTTGGCTAATTGTTGTCAGAATTTGGGTTGAGTCTAACTCATCCCTACAAAACTGACTTGTAACAAAACATCATGTTGTTAAAATATTTAATATTTTATTCTACAATAACATATTTTTTTACATCTTTATATGCATTTTTTTTCAATCAATTTAAACATGCAGTGTTCCTTTATATGCGATGGAGAAAGATCTTCATTATAATGTAGAGTTGTTTTGGGAGAAAAAAATCACCAAAGGATCTAAAGGCGGAAAAAATGTCATGGTAAGTTTTCGTATAAAACATTTTATTGTCTTTACATATTTATCTTTTTAATTTCTTATAATTGGTTTGCTGTATAATAATTGAAAATTCTTTTTTTTAGCATATTCCGGCTGAAATCATTAGGGATGGTCTACCGGCGAATAAAAATGAAGTTACTTTAATGGACCTTGATGAAATGGCATATTATGAATGTCAGATTCTTAAAGCAAAAAAACAACATAATAAAGTATACCTTGGAAATGGTTGGTATCAATATGCAAGATCCAGAAACTTATGCGTTGCTGATATGTTGATCTTTCATTACGTATCTTATTCCCATATGATGTATGTTAAGTATAACAGAAAGCGTCGAAGAATTTATCAAGCATTAGAATAATTTATAATTGCATTTTTATTATTTAAATGGTTGTATAAGCTATATATGAATTTATGTACCCTTTGCCTAAACCTTTATAGGTAATTTCTTCTCATAAGTTAAAATATTTTGTTTTATGATATAAAAAAGAAAATGCTTCCATGTGAGCTATATTATGATATGAAGTACACAGTTCCTTGTTTAACATTTTCAAGCATTGTCAATAGTATGGAAGTCATAAGATTTGTTGAAAGTTTGTTTAAAGCTTCTGAGTGATTAATATTTTGTTGGTGTTCAGTGTTCAATTTTATCAGATTGAACATCACTTTTTTGTATGTTACACATTAAACATCAAATTGAGAATCTTCATTACCACCAAAAATTCAAACATAGCCTTTTAGAGTATTATTTATCTTGCAACACGAATAGATTGTTAGGTTACACTATAACTACTAACAAATATAAAATTTGCATGAAGAAGAAGACATAAAAACAACTTTCAGACTGTTTTCGTATTCTTCAATGAGCAGGAAACAACATATTTAAAGCTAGGGTTTTTGGGAGATGGGTTAAACACATAGGCCCAAAAGACACTAATACAATTTAAAACAGACTAAATAAAATTTACTAAAGACACCCTTAATAATAAAAGTCTCTAAGCAAGACAGATTCTTTTCTATTTCTGATGGGCCTCTTCATATCAATACTCATTGGGTCAATGAGAACCTTGTCCTGAAGGTTCATAGAGGAGACATTGTGAGTTGGGCTTAGGGGCTGAAGTATTGGGTCGTTGGGTTGAGTAGGAGTTGTGAGGGAGGCTAAGTTTTGAGTGGCTGAAGAGTGATAGTCGTTGGAAGGGAAAATGAGTTTGAAAGGTCTGGGACACATGGCGGATGAAGGCTTCATAGCAGGGCGGTGGGTGGTGACAAGTGGGGGGCATGCGTCTCGAGCCACGTGAGAAGTGGGGGTAGGTGGGGAAAAGTTACTTTGGGCAGTGTGTGAGTTGGAAGAATCCAAAGGTACCGCCACTTTGATTTGATGAGGCGTGAAAGTATAAGTTTCCCAAGCCTGCATGGGAACTGTATCCAAGGTATGGGGCCCACTTATTGTTCTCTTTACTGAAACATCACGTGAGGCTTTTGACCGTTGCCTAGGGAGAGTGGGAACATGAGAGTCTTTAAGAAGGTGTGTTAGACGCCTCAACTCATTTCGTTCCCTTGTGTCTTCAATTTCTCAAACTTCTTTCTCTTCTCTTCCATTTTTTTCTGTATCAGTTCCACTCTTCAATTTTTCCCTTGTACCTTCAGTTTCAGAGACTTCTTTTTCTTCTCTTCCATGTTGAACACTAATATCTTCACTCTTCGATGTTTGTTCTTCCTCACTTTCCTCATGCATGTCCTGTGTTTCTCCTTGGAACCTCGTGGGCTTAGAGATGTCGTTAAAAGCAGCTTCAAAGCTGATGGCGTCACAAGGGAGGTCACGTAATCCCACTGGAGGTATAGAAGAATGGTATGGTCGCAAAAGAGAGACATGCACGACTGGGTGTACCTTGGAAGATGAAGGGGGATCTAACATATAAGCCACTCCGCCAACACGCTTAATGACTGTGTATGGGCCAAAAAAACATTTTGCCAACTTCTGTGAGGTCCGCTTGTTGACAGTTTGTTGGAGATAGGGTTGGACCTTTAACAGAACAAGATCGCCACTTTTAAAGGTGAACTCCACTCTTTTTGTGTTAGCTTGCTTTTCCATTTGGATCCTTGTTTTCTTTAAGTTCTCTTTTAACCTAGTAATAATGTTACTTTTGTTTTGCAAGGCGCGGTCCAAAGAGTCATCTTCAACGGATCCAGAGATGTAGTTCGGAATGTTTGGTGGGTCGCGGCCGTAAAGAGCTGAGAAGGGTGTCATCTGAATCGCAGTATGAAAAGACGTGTTGCACCAAAACTCTGCAAGGTGGAGGAACTTGTACCATTGACGAGGGTTATCCCCTGCAAAGCATCTCAGGTATGTGCCGAGTGAGCGATTTACCACTTCCGTTTGCCCATCTGTCTCAGGGTGGTATGGGGTACTGTATTTTAATGTTGTGCCTTGTACTTTGAAAAACTGTTTCCAGAACTTGCTGAGGAAGAGCGAATCACGGTTCGAGATGATGGATTTTGGAGTTCCATGAAGACGAGCAATTTCCACTGAGAAACGGGAAGCAAGATCCTTAGCGGTGAAGTTTTTTGGTAACGCGATGAAGTGACAGTATTTTGAGAGGCGATCACAGATGACCCCGATAGTTGTATGGCCAAATGAATTGGGTAAGTTTGTGATGAAATCCATAGTCAACTCGTCCCACATTTAGTTTGGAACTGGTAAAGGTTGGAGTAACCCCTTTTTTTTCTGTGTTTGGTACTTGTTATGCTGACAGGTGGGACAATGTTTGATGAACCTTTTGGCTACAACGTAAAGACCTAGCCAGGAGAAGGAGGAAGATAAACGAGCTAGTGTAGCTTGAACATCCGAATGTCCTGAGGTTGGCGTGCTATGGTATTCCTGTAAAATACTTTGGCGATGTCCATTCATATCAGGTATGAACAATCTATCTGTTGCACCCCAAAATTTGCCCTCCTTACTTTATTACTAACTGGCTTATGTTGCATTGCATTTTGCATTATCATGTATGCATATCATTAGCATGGGGTCAGGGTAAAGTCCTATCTGGTCTACTACCTCATCAAGGGTTCACAAGTTGCAAGGGATCTCAAGTGGAATCATTCTCCTAACTAGTGCATGAATTAGGGTTTTGAAATTCTTGGGTTTATTGCTCCAATGGGCAGGCTCCTTGGGTTTTTATCATCATCAAATGGCATATCTTATCTTTGTTGGAGAGGATATACCTCATATTAAGAGGAATTTGGATTTGAAGACTGTGTTATTTCCTCCTAGACTGAGGGTACCACAACTAGGGTTTGCTACAAAGTCAGTTTATTTCTGATTTTTTGGGCAAGACTTGATTCTATGGTCTTCCTTGGGTCCCTGAGTATCTAGGAGTGGAAGATTGTCCATCAGTTAGGCTCAGGAGAGGTTCAATTGATCAGAAGATTGGGAATCAGGAGAATTTGGGGAAAAGTCAACAGTGAAATTTTGAAGTTCTCTTCAGGAATTTCAAGGTCCCACATCCTCATATGGTCTCCAGGGGTCAAGTTTCATACATGTTTGTCAGGAATCAGGAGTTGGTGCAAAGTTTCCAAATTTGGAAAGTGACCTATAATGAAAAGTTTCCATTTTTGGCAAGTTTCTACACTTCATTCAACTTAACTTTACACTATCAAATAAGCTTCAGATGAATTTTTCTCCAACATGAAAGTTGAAGATCTTTTTCTCCTCTTTCCAACAAGTACTAGTGGGTCTCCATATCATTTGTGAAACTCCAGTTATGATCAAAAGAAGGCAAAGTGGTATTTAGGGTTTCTCATGATGCCATTTTCATAATTTTGGGCATAGTGACCTATGATCAATTCCATTGCTTCAAGACATGTTCCAACATCCAAAAAAAAATTCCTAAGTAGCATTTTTGGCTTTTTAATCAAGTGATTCCATGGTTTATTTTTCACCTATTTTCCATTATTCAAATTTCCCAAAATGTCTAAAACTCATTAATCATTTGTCCTCAAGGCCCAAGTTAAATGTGGTGTGATTAGCAACTCAGATACAAGTGATCCATCATGAATTCAAGGGCATGGAAAGAATGTATTTTTCACTTATTCAACATAATGCAAAATTCCAAAATAATTCAAAAATCATTAAACAAGCAAATTACCTAAGCCCAATTCATATTCAGTAGAAAACCCTAGTCTATATAAGCTCAATCATGCATTGGCTAGGGTTCATGCACGTGAAGTTGGAGGAGTTCTCAAGAAAACCCTAAAAGAGGATTTTTCATCAAAACTCACGACTCAGAAGGTCTCATTGCAAAATTCTTCCACAAACTTAACCCTTGGGATCCCTAGGACAAAAACCAACCGTCGCTTGAAGCTAAAAGCAGGGATAAGGGCAGTGCCATCTCAGGTTTGTCGTTTTTTTCATGATCACGAAACCTTTCCTTTTGATATGCATAATGACGTGTTATGCCTCCTGATCATCCTAGTATATTTGGTTTTGATTTTGAACGTGCGTACTGCTTGTTGTGTTGATTTAAAGTTTTGGACCCACTTTTTCTTTCTTTCGAATCTCTTTGTACGTTAATCTTTTGTGAAAAATAATAGGATATTCATGATCCTCATAAAAATCTGGACAAAGTGGTACGCGGTTTGGTTTTTTCTGGGTACCTTGTAGGTTGCAGGTGGTGGTGGCAGGCGGCCGGAGCTAGGGCTCCGGCGATCTGTGAAGTTCCGGCCGGTGAAGGGTCCAAGTGGAGAAGACGACCTTTCCACCGTCGATCTGGTCGATCCAGCGGTCAATGCGTTGCCACGTTTTATTTCATTTTCTTTTTTCTGATTTTTAATTTAATGATTACATGTTTATTCACCCATGCTTGCTACCATGCTCCTCCAATGAGGATACGACGTTTTGCTTACCTTTTGGTTGACTGTTGACCCATTGACTCAATCGTGTACGTTTGATGAATCATACGAACAGGAACGCGCCAACGCATTAAAAACGCACGCGTTTGGCACATGGGGGGCCACACAGTGAACTCCCCAGTTTTTTTGTTTTTTCTGATAGTTTAGTGGGCTGGGTTGCTATGCGCACCCCCACCCTTTGACCCAACCACAATTCCAACGCACTTCCCTTACTCACTGCATCCCGCAGGTTTTTTTATTTTTTTTTTCAGGTGGACTTAACGCCTTGGGCTTGCTATCCACGCCCCCCCTTTAGCCCATTTCAACCATCCCAATGCAATTGTTCTACTTTTCACACCCCATGCACATTTTTATTTTATTAAACTACCATATTTCATTATTAATTATTAAAATCGTCTAAGTGCATTAAAAAAATCCCAAAAAAAATCATACATCATCTTTATTAATTTCTAAAATTTTTAAAAATTTTATTATTTTTATTTTATTTTATTTTTATCATTTAAATTAATTGTTTAATTCAAGTGCTTTTTACATTACACATCTCATGCACACATAAATTTCTTTATTTTAATTCTCTTCATCTATAAAACATTTTTTATCCGTTCTTTTTGCATTTGCTCATTGACATCCTAAATTGCATAAAAATATTTTTCTTGAATTTTTAAATTTACTTTACATTGCATTTAGGTCCTTCTCTTTGGCACACCGAGCCTTAATTCCCACCTGAACTTTGCCTAATTATTTGAATGACTAATATCTTGATTTTTGCAGGGACTTTTTATATGTTGTTTGCCTCTAGTTGAGGAACCTTAATGTTTAATTTGGGAATTTTAGGAGTCATTTTCCTAATTATTTTATTTGTTTTCACTCGAGACTTTCGTGTGTGCGCATCTTTGATCTTGTCTGATTATCTTGTTTAAAAGGCACTTGTGCCATTTGCTTTGGGGTTATTCCGTTGATTTATAAGTTCATGATTGGATTATTATCATTGTTGTTTGCCATTGCTTGATTTTCATTCACCTCATTTCTCTTATTTACATCTGTTTTTCACTAACCTTTTATGCAGGGACTAAGGTAAGTTCTTTAAGGGTATGGATAAGCATCCATGGTTACCCTTACCTTTTTCTCTCCTATCTTTATTCTTTAGGATTTAGGTTGTCGTCAAACCTCACTAACCATAGGTCACCCACACATGATAACTTTAGGACTCATAGTCTCCCTTAGAGTCACCCTTGTGTCTTCTCTCTTCTCATCTCAAATTTCTCTAAAACACTTAATAATAATAAGGTGTATTGCGCACGAGCCTTAAGTATGGGGAATGAGAAATGAGGGGCTTCCTCTCATCTTTCTAGAGTGCTTAGCGAGCGTCCTGTCTTGGGACGATGCGTTAAGTATTCGCCCCTGTGCCTTAGACTTTGGTGCAATACAACTTAGCAACTAACTTAAGCCACTTCTGTCCTAAAAAACACAAACCAACTTCAAACCTTTTTGTCCTTCGGGACCTTCAACTTAAAGGTTATTTTCAAAAGGGCACGTTACCTTCCGTCTGAGTCGCAAACAGGCATCGACCCTAACTGCCGGACGCGAACTTAACGTCGCTCATAAAAAAACACAAAAAAACTTTGTCCGAACTACGTTGACTCTGAATTCCCCATTGCACAAGGGGGGTACGTAGGCCTAGGACGTCGACGTCCTACCGAGTCTGTCTTTGTCTTTCCCTCTCCCGTTTTAGTACAGCCCTAAATGATAGTATAACTTACCCTTAGATTAGACAACAAGCGTGGATCCCATCGAGTACGATGGACGCGTGGGGTGCTAGCACCTTCCCCTCGCGTAACCGACTCCTGAACCCAGGTTATGGTTGCGATGACCATTCCTTTCCCTCTTCCTCAGGTTTATGCGGTGTTCCCTTTCCCTCTCTTGGGATAAATTTACACGGCTGGCGACTCTGTTTTCCGCGCCACTCTCGCGTTTGTACCTGGATGAAAATCCTGGGAGCGACACTATCCTTGTAATAAAGTAACCCATTTGCTAACTTGTAGAAGTTTTGAGTGTTTGGATTCGGTAATGTCTGTTCCACTAACACTTGACCTGCCTTGTCATGTGTATAGAAGGTACGAAGGGTGTTCAATAGATCTGGAATAGGAGAAGAGAGAGCCGACAAGAAGGAGTCGTCTGAATGGAATTTACGACTCAAGGCATCCGCGACCAAGTTTGATTTGCCAGGTTTGTAGAAAATCTCAAAATTAAAGCCTTGTAGTTTTGATGCCCATTTTTTTTGTTCAGGCGTCTGGATTTTTTGAAGTAGTAAATTACGTAGGCTCTTTTGGTCCGTGTATATGTAAAATTTCTGCCCAATTAATTATTGACGCCATTTCTTAACAGCTTCGGTGATAGCATACATCTCACGAACGTAGACGGAGGCGGCTTGCATTCGAGGACACATCTTTATGCTGAAGAACGCAATTGGATGACCATCTTGGGACAACACTGCACCAACAGCAACACCATACGCGTCTGTTTCCACTATGAATGTTTTTCTAAAATCTGGCAATGCCAGAACCGGCATGTCAGTCATCTTTTTCTGTAATTCTGTAAAGGCTTCGGCCGCCTCTGTGCTCCAACTAAATTTAGTGGAACGTAACAAGTCGGTGAGAGGAGCGGCGAGAGTGGAATAGTTGCGTACAAAACGTCGATAAAATCCAGTGAGACCTAGAAAACCTCGGAGAGCCGTGAGTGATCGAGGTTGTGGCCAATCTAAAATGGCCTGAACCTTTGCTGGGTCGGGTGCAACACCACCCACTGAGATGACATGACCTAAATAATGGATTTGCTCAACTGTAAACACACACTTGGTTAACTTCACCACAAAAGAATTGGACTTCAATAAATCAAATATAACCTGCAAGTGACCTAAGTGATCATGGATATTTGCACTGTAAATTAAGATGTCATCAAAGAAAACTAAAACAAATTTTCGCAAAAAAGGTCGAAGTAAATCATTCAGGGCAGATTGAAAAGTAGAAGGGGCGTTAGTGAGCCCGGACGGCATGACGAGAAACTCGTAATGACCGTCGAAAGTCCGAAAGGTAGTTTTATGTGTATCTTCAGATGCAACTCGTATCTAATGGTAGCCAGAGCGTAAATTTAACTTGGTAAAAAGTTTAGCTGAACCCAATTCATCAAGTAACTCATCAATGGTGGGTATAGGAAATCGATATTTAATAGTGACCGCAATTAGAGCGCGGTAATCCACACAGAAATGCCAAGTTCCATCCTTCTTCTTAACAAGGAGGACTGGTGAAGAAAAAGGGTTATGGCTAGGGACAATAACACCATCATGAAGCATATCTTGAATAATTGTAGTCATGGCCTCTTTTTGTGAATGTGGGTAGCGATAAGGTTTGACGTTAATGGGAGGGGTGTTTGGTACGAGTGGAATGTGGTGATCATGAGGGTGTTTAGGTGGTAGTCCAGAATGAGGTTGAAAAATGGTGTGGTAAGTCCGGATAAGTGAGAGGATTTTGGGGTTGAGGTTGGCTGGGACGGATTCCAAATTGGGGGTTGTGGTTTATGGGTCTATTGGAGTTTGGTCTCTTGGGTGAAAGGACAACAAGTGGAAAGATGAAATGGAGTTTGTGTGGATGAGTTGTTTGAGTTGGTGAAAGGTAGTATGGGTTGGATGTGAAGTAGGGTCGCCTTTTAGTGTGATGGTTTGGTCAAGGTGAGTGAATGTTAATGAGGGAATGGAGAAGTCCGCTTGGATTTGGCCTAAGGTCCGCAACCATGCCATTCCAAGAACAACATCAGCGCCTTCAATTGGTAGTAAATAAAATGGTAGTTTGAAGGGGTCATTTTGCAGAAATAGTGGAACACTATTGCAAATACCCTCACATTGGAGATAAGAGCCATTTCCTACCATGACTGAAAATTGAGGGATTGGGGTAGTCTTGAGGTTAAGGTGTCTTGCAATTCTGGGATGCAAGATATTATGTGTGCTTCCGGTATCCACCAAGACCATGACTTGTAATCTACCTATCAGGCCTTTAAATTTTAGGGTTTGTGGGGAGAATTGACCAGTCATTGTCTGGGTAGATAGTTGAAAATATGTATCACCTTGGTCTGTATCATCAATATCTTGTATAATGTCATGAACTTCAGGTGGAGGATCCGTTAAAGGTTCCTCATCTGCCAGCAGTAAAACGAAACGATTTGCAGAACATTTGTGACCAGCAATGAATTTTTCATCGCAATTAAAACAAAGTCCTTGTACCCGATGTTCTTGCAATTGGGTTTGGGAGAGACGGCGGATGGGCAGTTTAGAAGGATTGGAGTTTAGGGGGGTGCGTTGGGGTACTGTTCCTGTTCCGGTGGGGTGTAAGGAAGGCTGGGAATTGGTAACTTGGGTGGGGTTTGTTTGGGATGTAGCTGGTCTACTGTAAGAGTTTGAAATGGGTTTGATGAACTTGTGTTTTGCATCCTTGATTTTAGATTCAATGAGTTTTGCTAGTCTAATGGCTTGAGAAATTGAAATAGGTTGGTGTAGGGCCATTTCATTTCGAATTTCAAGGATAAGACCCGAAATGAAGCAGTTTAGAATTGCTTCTTGAGGTAATCCCATAACCTGATTGCACAATTTTTCAAATTGCGTTTGGTATTCCATAATTGTTCCAACCTGCTTTAATTTAAACAACTCAGCCTGATGGTTCACATATGAAGAGGGACCAAATCGTAATTCCAAAGCCTTTGTAAAGGAAAACCAATCAGTTAACAATTGACTTTGATACATCCATTTAAACCACCCTAATGCCTCACCTTTCATGTAAAAGGAAATAAATGATAATCTGTTTTCTGGTGGAAGTTGATAAAAATTAAAGAACTGGTCTGCTTGAAACAACCATTTAAGTGGGCTGGATCCATCAAACATGGCCAACTCTAATTTAGGGGTACGGATCTGAGGCATAGGGGTTGTTTAAGGAATGGTAGAATATGGGATTGGGTGGAAAAAAGGGAGGGTATAGTTCTGTGTGGGTGTGAATGCTGAATGGGAAGGGATGTAGGTGGGGTAAGGGGGCGGGGGCGCAGCCGTGTTTCGCATAACTGCTGTAGCGTTAGGTTGAGGGAAAGTGTTGGAGAAGGTTGCTGAGTTTCTAATAGGGGTAGGTATAGATATAGGTGAGTTATGATGGGAAATAGGTGTGGAAACCATAGAAGTAGAAGAAGGGATTTGTGTTAAACCTGATGAGCTAGCTGTTGCTTGAGAAAGAACAGGTTGTTGCTTTTCTTTTTGAGCAGCCAGCTTGTGAAGCATGTTCATAATATTCTCATATCTCGAATCAGAAATTTGTTTCTAACTGTCTATACGGGTCTGAATCTGTTCAAGATCTGCATTTGTTTTATCAAAACGCTCATCCATTTGCTGCTGGATTTGATTCATTGCATTATCTAAATGTATATGAGCAGTTTGGACAGCCTCTTTAATGATTTCCCTAGAAGAGGGGTTGTTGGGTTTTGGGGGAGCCAAGGGTTCAATAATGAAAGCACCAATGTTAGGTTACACTATAGCTACTAACAAATATAAAATTTGCATGAAGAAGAAGACATAAAAATAACTTTCGAACTTTTTTCGTATTCCTCATTGAGCAAGAAACAACATATTTAAAGCTAGGGTGTTTGGGAGATGGGCTAAACACATAGGCCCAAAAGACACTAATACAATTTAAAACAGACTAAATAAAATTTACTAAAGACACCCTTAATAATAAAAGTCTCTAAGCAAGACAGATTCTTTTCTATTTCTGATGGGCCTCTTCATATCATAGATCCTCTCCTGTTTTTTTTTCTCTTTTGTTCTATCCTGCTCTAAATCCAACAATTGTTAAGCTAGAAAAGAATAATGAAGTAAACGAGAGGTAGGCATATAATATGGGCTTTGTGGAGTTTATGGGCTTTGCGTAATGATATTCAATTCATGGGGGCCATTTTTAGTTTCAATGAGTGTTTGTCATCGTCCATAGATCGTGGGTGTGGGCGGGTCTTTCTTATAATTTTTCTTCCTTACATCTTTTCATGATTGGCACACCTCTTCTCTATCATGTTGTAGGAGGTAAAGGTGATTGTCCTCTTTGTATTATTGGAGCATATCTTTTTCTCTTATTAATATAATTTTGCCCTATTGAAAAAAAAATCTAATGATCAGAATTATAGCTGAACAAAAGGCAGTACAAGAAAAGCTGTAAAGGATTCATATCCATATCTATGTTGCAACATGCATCATATTTTGATGGTATCAGTATCATTTGGTTTCGTCACATATTTTTTAAATAAAAATTTTTATTATTTTTGCATGTTTAATTTAGAAATATATTATTTAAAAGTTAGGTTAGACTATATAATTCATACACAAAATAATTATTTGTCACTAATTAATGTAATATATTATTTAAGCTAAAATTTTTATTATTTTCACATATTTAATTTAGAAATATATTATTTAAAAGTGATATTAGACTATATAATTCAGATACAAAATAACTATTTGTCACTAATCAATTCTTCTATGAATCAGAATGTTTTAATATCAGAATGTGGAGAATGGAGTGGCGATAGGTGGTCTTGGGATTTGGTTGGAAGAAACATTATCAGGTCTGTTGAAGGAGAGGAGGATGCCTCTGAAACCGAAATTGGCCAGTTAGTAGAAGAGGCAGTTTTTAATATTCAGAATACTGATGAAATCATTTGGCCCAGAGACACTAATAACAAGTATAGTGTGAAGACAAGTTATGTGAATATGGTGCAGAACCAAGAAGTGGACAATGCTGGCGATGATTTGAATACAGTTCTGGATACCATGTGGAACATCAAGATTCCTCTCAAGACTTCAATATTTGGCTGGAGATTATTGCAAAACAAGCTATCAACTCGAGAGAACCTTATTAGGAGAGGCATAATCACAGATCCACATCAGAAATCCTGTGTGTTCTGCTTTCAAGTTATTGAAGATGCAACACACCTATTCTTAAATTGTGACAAAACCAGACAGGTTTGGAGGGAGGTTGCACTATGGTTGGAAATCAACTTGCATAGAGGTGCTAATTGTAGGGAAGACCTTATAACTTGGAGTCATCATCTAGGGAGGGGAAAGTCTCTAAGCTACTTTTGGATGGTAACCTGCTGGTTTATTTGGAGAGCAAGGAACCAAGGTGTTTTCAATGATCTTGTCGCTTTCCCAAAAAACATATTTCATGATATTGTTCTTTGGACTCGGAGATGGAGAGAGCTAGTTGTAAAGAAGAACTCAGTAGGTACTTTGTATAAGTGGTATAAGATGTCTCTTGAATTGTTTTTGTAATAGAGGAGGGCTAAATTGAGGTGGAAATTCAAACCATTACTGGTTTCTGGTCTGGTTTGTTTTTCAACTTCCTATTTTTCCTGCATAATTGCAGGCATCCTTGTATTTTGGTCTATACTTAAGACCTAATTAATGATATTTTGATTATTAAAAAAATAATATTTTTTAAATTTATTAAAAAATATACAATACAAATGTGTATGTGTGTAAAATATTCTTACAAAATTTTATCATGTTAATTTTTGTAAATGAATCAATAAAGATCACTGATGAATAATATAAATATATGTATTTACATTTATATAGATATATTAAGAATAAATTATTTTTAAAAAATCTTGATAATATATAGAATTTTTTTTAAATGATTCATTGTGAATTCTCATTTATATACATAACTTTTTAAATTCTTTTATGTAAATTTTCTTTTGACTATTTCGAACAAAACATTAGATTAGTGAAGAGAGGATTTGTTCTAAACAATAAGCAAGAAAAAGAAGCAATCTGGGTGAGTGAAAGCACGAGCAACGAGTGGAAGACAATGAGCACGAGTAATGGTTTCAATATAGTAAGAAATTGTAGTTTGGAAAACGTCTCATGAGACGCGGGGAAGAGGAAGAGTGTGTTTTTAATTTTCTTCTAATAGCATCTTTTTCAATTTCTTTTAAACTTTAATTGCTCTCCCACTAACACTATTGTCTCTTAATTTATTTATTATAATACTATTAAATTATGACAACCAAAAAAATGATATAATTTTTTAGTCGATCTGAAAATAAATTAGTAAAATAATAAGTATTCTTCCCCATGAATGCTAAAAAATCATGGCAAATTCTTATTTACCCATTAAGAAAAATTAGGTATTATTGTTACTCAACTGATTTGTTAAAAGCTGAATGGTCATTGTCTATCCTACTTTTTAATGTTATTAAAAAGTTATGTGCTTTTATATCTTGTCATTTATTTTATATAATTGTAATACAACCTTTTGCATTGAATTTTCTTAAACATCCATAATTCTATAGCTCATAAATTCACCTGCAATTGATCTACCATTACCTTTACATTAGCAATCAAAATATTTGTGGTTTATTTCAAATATTTTGTTTGCATTTAAATTAAGAAATATTTTATTCTTTTAATACTAATTATATGAAATCTGATATTTTGATCATGCTATTATTTGCTAGTTCTTTATTTCTAATTTTTTAAAGTGAGATTAACATTTTAAATAATGTGACTATGAAATTTTAAACCTCTAATTTTTTTTCTTCTTCCAAAGCATTAATAACAAGTTGCATGTGTTCAAAGTTATGCTACCACTGTAAAATAAAGTTATTTCACACAATTAAAAGAAAATTTCATAGACTAAAAGGAAAAACACACAGTAAAAAATTATTAGTAAGTGTCAAGACATCAATAATTGAATATCAAGTTGTACAATAATTTTTTTGGTTTGAATGTTTTACAAAAATATATTATATAACCATTATTCATGACTTTATAGTTAATTTTATAAGTTTATAATTTTTTTTATAAATTAATTGAAATAATTTAGAGGTTATTACTTTATATTTTAATTTTTCATCTATTATTTTAATTCAAATACAAATTTTTATGTCATTTTTAGTGGCAAGAAACAAAAGAAGCAGAAAAAATAGAAGATCAAATAGATTTTCACCAATGTTTAGTTCTTCAATTGTTTGAATAATTTTAATTGATGAATTGAATTGCTTTTAAATTTAAATGTTGCTGGAATATAAATTTTTTTTTAATGAGCAATTGTATTATAAGAGTAGGAGAGATATTCCAAATATAGAGAAAGCAACAACTAAGTCCTACCACTCAAAATAGAATTAGCGAGCCAGTCAACAAAATTAATACAACCGGGCCGCTTACGCTTTAAACCCAATCAGGCCCAAGATCTAAAAATGATCACAGACATACATTTATCAAAGCTAAAAACAGCGTCGTTAAAATGAATGTCGTTTCGCATAAGCCAAATGCTCCACACCGTTGCTAACTAGATGATTCTCACTGTGTTTCTGTCCTTATACTTATTGAGCTGATGGAACCTCCATGGAAAAACCATTAGATCCTGCAAAGACAAGTTGCTATGTTTTCCTAACCAATCCGAAATCTTCACCCACAACCTGGAATTTCTAAGACAGCAGAAAAATAGATGTGGCATAGTTTCCTCATAAATAAAACAAAAAGCGCAGGCTGCATCGATCGCGTTGTTTAGAATCCCTCTGCGTATCAACAGGTCTTTAGTCGGCAGCCTATTAATTAACAGTTTCCACCCGAAGAACAGAACTTTTGAGGGCACAACCAAATTCCACAGGAAATTCTGCGCTTCCCTGGTTGTGTGTGTCCACGAAGGGTTGATACCGTCCATCAGCACCGAGTAACAGAACTTGACAGAGAATTTTCCGTCGTCGTTCAACTTCCAAATCAATTCGTCTTTTGCATACTGTTGCGGTTCGTGTCCTGAAAGCGATTCCCTAAAGTCCTATTTGGTAAGATCCTCCAAATCGTCCCAACCACTGATAATGGCGCGATAATTCCAAATCCATTCTTCATCAATCCTAACACCAGCTTCTTGAACCAAAAGTTTTTTCTGGAATTTAAATACAAAGTTATGTTTGATATAAAATGTGACCTGTGCCAAATTTAGAATTAAGTATTTACATTTTACTTTGTTAAATATAAAACTAAGGAGGGAATGACAATTTTCAAAGGATTGCCATGTAATTAAGATATCTTCCTTTTGGTCATTTTTCCGTTGGTGGTTGTTTAGTACAAAAATTGACTAAAATTTCCTTCAGATAGATTTTAAGGCAATTTTCATTAGTGAATATTTAGTGTAAATATTGACCAAACGTTCATTCAGACAAAAATTTATAAAGTCCAAACACCTCAAACACAACACTTACATTAACACGTCGATATCAATAAAATTTGTTTTTCTAATCTATTTTAAAGAAGAAAATTAAAAAAAAATATTTGTTTCATAAACTAATTTTAAAGGATGGCCAAGTAATTAAGATATCTATCTTTTGGTCCTTCTTCCACTGGTGGATGTTTAGTACAAAAATTGACTAAAAGTTCATTCAGACAGATTTAAAGGCAACTTTCACTGGTGGATATTCAATGAAAATATTGACCAAAAGTTTTTTCAGACAGAAATTTATAAAGTCCGAACACTTCGAACACAACACCTACATTGACACGACGATATCAATAATATTTGTTTTTCTAACCTATTTTAAAGAAGAAGATTATTTTTTTTTATAAACCAACTTCTAAGGATGACAATATAATTAAGATATCTACCTTTTGGTCATTCTTCCACTCGTGGATGTTTAGTACAAAAATTGACCAAAAATTCCTTCAGACAAATTTAAAGAAAATTTCCACTGGAGGATATTTAGTCCTTAAAATTTGTTTTTAATCTATTTTAAAGAAGAAATGCGCGTAACACACAGTATTGGGACGAACACACAGGTACTGATATGAATATCCCACGAAATAGAGATTTGTAATAATACTTACATTCAAAGTTTGGATATTGATTACTTATATAAGTAAAAATAATTAATTTTTATTATGATTAAGAAAATTATTTAAATATATTTCATTTTATTAATTTCATGTTAAACAAAATAAAATTTATCATAATTTCCTTTGTTATATTTTGATGAATCAACAACTATATTAAATTATTTTGACTTAAATAAAAGGTATATTAATAAGGGTTAAATATGTTTTTGATCCCTATAAAATTATCAAATTTTGTTTTTGCTCCCTATAAAAAATATCGTGTTTTGGTTCTTACAAAATAATTCTACACATACTTTTAGTCCATCTGTTAAACCAATGTGTATTTTTGAATGATTATTTTGCAGATATGTTTAGAACGTTATAAAAAGTTCTTCGAAAAAAAAGGAAATCAAAATTTGATTTATAAGTCGAGATTTTCATTACTTTTATCATTATTTTTTGAAATTTAAAAAATTCATATTTAATAATTCTCATTTTAAAAAATTATATAATTTGGTAAATAAATATTTTATACTAATCTGAACATGTATGAAATAAATTATTCAAAAATTTAAAAGTTTAAGGATAATTAAATAATTTTCAAAATTTTAGAAAATAGTAAGGACTAAAATTGAATGCATAAAATTTTTGTAGGGACCAAAATATATCATTTTTTTATAGGGACTAAAAATAAAATGTGAGATATTTATAGTAACCAAAAATATATTTAACCCTATTAATAATAATAATATTATTAATTAATTTAAAAATTAATTATTGTTACTTATAATAGTGGTTAAGTTTTAAGATATTTTTTTTCTTATAATATGATTTTAATTTATCTATATTTTTTAATATTAAATGCGTTTTTAGTGTTTATGAAATTTATATAAAAAAGTTGTTTTTAGTTCTTGAATGATGGCATATTTCAGTTCCGATAAATTACTTTTAAAATTTAATACTAGCCCCAAAAAAGTATATTCTAGTGGATTTTTTATTGAAAGTTTTTTATCATCTTCTTTGAAGATTAGTTATGGTCTTATGGACTAAAAGTTACTTTTTTTTATACCTATATAATTTTCTCCAAAAAAATAACTAACAAAAAAATATAATAAAGTTGAGGTCTTCGGGAAGCACGATTTACACATTGATGAGTGTGAAAAGAAGATCAATCAAGGAGAGTTTGAGGCTGACTTGAACAATGGGGTAATTTCGGATGATTTCATTTTGGAGCGGAAGAATGCTATGGGCCGGTTTTGGTTGAATATGAAAATAAAGGAAAATATGCTTATTCAAAAGGCCAAGTTAAAGTGGCTTAATGACGGTGATAACAATTCTCGTTACTTTCATAGTGTCATGAAGGAGAGGAGAAGGCGTAACTTTATTGGTTCTTTAATTACGGATAGGGGAGTAACGGAGTCGGTCAAGGAAGTTAAGGAAGAGGTGAGAAATCATTTCGCTAGTAAATTTGCGTAATCGGACTTTAATCGTCTGATGTTGGAGAATATTCAATTTAAGAAACTTAGTGAGGAGGATAGGGTTGCCCTTGAGAAACCATTTTCCGAAGAGGAAGTTAAAGATGCGATTTGGAGTTGTGATGGGTCTAAAAGTCCGGGTCCGGATGGATATTCCTTTTTGTTTTTCAAGAAATATTGGTACTTTCTCAAAAAGGACTTTTGTCGCTTTTTCAATGATTTCCATAGAGGGGCCATCTTGTCTAAAGTCATAGTGTCTTCTTTTCTCACTTTAGTCCCCAAAAGTGTGAATCCTTTGGGCCTTGACGATTATATACCCATTTGCCTCGTTGGTAGTTTGTATAAAGCTTTATCAAAGCTTTTGTCGGCTAGATTGAAATTGGTTTTGAATTCTATTATTTCCAATTGTCAAACGGCGTTCGTTTCGGGTAGGCAATAACTTGATGGTGTCTTGGTGGCTAACGAGTTGGTAGATTATGCGGTTAAGGAGAAAAAAGTAGTCTCGCTTTTCAAGGTGGATTTTGAGAAAGCTTATGATAAAGTTAGTTGGGAATTCCTTAGATTTATGATGAGGAGAATGGGTTTTGGTGATCTTTGGTTACGGTGGATGGAGGCCACAATTTTTTCGAGCAAAATGTCCGTTTTGGTAAACGGTAGTCCGACGATGGAGTTTGAGGTGGAGAGAGGTTTGAGGCAAGGAGATCCTATCTCTCCTTTTCTTTTTGTTTTGGTGGCGGAAGGGTTAACGGAATTGGTGAAGAGGTCGGTCCTAGTCGGAGAGTTTGCGGGATGTAATTTGAACGGTTGTTGTTTCATTGATATTCTTTAATTTGCGGACGATACTCTTTTGGTGGGTGATGGGAGTTGGAAGCACATGTGGGCAATCAAGACTATTTTGAGAGGTTTTGAATTAATTTCGGGGCTTGGTATCAATTTTTACAAGAGTAAGCTAATTGGTATCAATATCCCTCCCATAAATCTTGAAGCGGCGGCTTTATTTCTTGCGAGTAAAACGGAGAAGAAAGAGTTTACTTTCCTTGGAATTCCCATTGGCTCCAATCCTAGGAGGTTATCCACTTGGTCTCCTTTGGTCTCCAAGTTGGAGAGAAGGCTATATAGTTGGCACAATCGGTTGTTAAGTTTCGGAGGGAGAATTACTCTTCTCAAGTCCGTTCTTGGTAGCTTGTCCATTTTCCAATTATCTTTTTACAAGGTGCCGGTGAAAATTCGTAAGGAAATTACCAAACTACAAAGTAATTTCCTTTGGGGTAGTTCGGAGGATAAGAAGAGGACGCATTGGATTTGTTGGAAGTCTTTGTGTTTACTAACCGAGAAAGGGGGTTTGAATCTTAGAAGGATCGGGGATTTCAATATTTCCCTTCTCCATAAGTGAAGGTGAAGAATTTTAAAAGGAACGGAGGAGCTTTGGTTTTAGGTTTTGAAGGCGCGGTACAGTGATATTAGGCTTCAAATGTCGGGGAGCGACGGTTCTCACTCAAGCGGGAGTTCCTTTTCAAATTGGTGGTTGGATTTGCTATCTATTCATAATTTCTTCCCTTCGGACATTTTGATGGATAACACAATATTTAGAGTTGGTGATGGGTTCGCCACTTCCTTTTGGCATGTGAATTGGACCGGCGGAGGTGTTATGAAGTTTATGTTTCCCAACTTTTACTCTATTTCTCATTTACATCACGTTTCCGTTGGAGCCATGGGAGGATGGTTGACCGAAGGTTGGAGGTGGGGTGATTTTGGGGTGCTTCCGGGGGATTTAAATGCAGTCCACGACGTGAATTCAGACCTGGAACCGTAGCCTGCTAGCACGCGAACAGGTTCTGTTTTGGAAGCTGATATCTTGATGAGGGAGTCGCAGCAGGCCAGTTACAACGCGTCTTCTGGTGTGCGCCATCCTGCTTCTTCGGTTGGCAGGGCTGCAGTGCTGCAGCAACACAGTTTTTCGCATAATGCAACCGCTACTGTTTCTGGTGTGGAAGTTCAGCGGGAATTACGCGACTTGCTTACTCTTCTTGCGGGAGTGAGGATGGATTATAAAGTGAAAGATACGGTACAGTGGCAGCTGGAAGATAATTGTAATTATTCGGTGAGTTCTTTTTTTAAAAAACTCTGGTTTTTAATTATCCATTTGGTCCGGCTAATCGGGGTGATGCTGTTTTTGAGTTGGTTTGGAAGGTTTTAGCGCCCTTGAAAGTTAAGGCCTTTGATTGGAGATGTTTCCTCAATAAACTCCCGACGAAGGACCTCCTTACAATTAGAGGAATTATTCCTCCGGACAGTGAGAATAAGTGTGTGTTTTGTGATCGCAACTTGGAGTATCTGAGTCATTCCCTCATGGAGTGTGGTGTCGCTAAATTGGTTTGGAAAGAGGTTGCGGAGTGGATCGGGTTTTTGACATACATAGGAGTTGATTTTAAAGAGAACTTTTTAAATTGGTTTAATTACGGTAAATTAATGAAGGTAAGGCCCGGTAGGGAAGGTGTTTTTTGGCTCTCGGTGTGTTGGAATTTATGGATTCTCAGGAACGGTATAATTTTTTAGCATGCCGTTTGGAATGTAAATGATACGGTGGATGGTGAAATACACGGTTTGGAGATGGATTTTAATTGGTGGGTAATTTCATTTTTTTTGTCGAACTTAGTTTCGGTTCTTTTGTAATCAGGGTTGGAATACCCATTGTACTCCGTTTTAATATATTTATTGATTACAAAAAAAATATAATAAAAACTAACGTATATTTTTTTTTGGAAAAGACAAAAATAATATATTGAGAACTATCTACGTGAAGTCATGAAACATATGGGATTTGGTTCGAAATGGTTGAGATGGATGGACCTTGGAGTTTTTAATAGTTTCTCATCTGTTTTGGTTAATGGCAGTCCATCTCAGGATTTCAGAGTGTCTAGGGGTCTCAAGTAAGGAGATCCCCTTGCTCATTTCCTTTTCTGTTTGGCTGCAGAGGGTCTGGCAGTTATCATGAATTGTGCTATAGAAGCTGGTATATTTTCAGAGTTTAAAGTCAACTCAGATATTGATTTTCATCTGCTGCAATATGCTGATGATTCTGTCCTAATTGGTGATGGTTCTTGGAAAAATATTATTGCTATTAAGTCCATTTTGAAAGGCTTTCATCTCACTTCAGGGTTGGATATTAATTTCAGCAAGAGTTCTTTGATTTGTGTAGGTTTGGAAGAGAACAAGATTAGAGCTGCAGAGTTGTACCTCTCCTGTAAAATCTCTCCCCCTCAGTTTTTGTTTCTTGGGATCTTAATAGGAGGTAACCACAGGTTAATATCATTTTGGAAGCCGGTGATAGATAAGATGCGTGCTAGATTGAATACTTGGAGAAGTCGTTTCTTATCGATTGGAGGTAGAGTTACTTTAATCAGTTCTGTCTTGAATAATTTGCTAATCCACTACATGGCTTTCTATAAAATGCCTGTCAAGGTGGTTAGAATTCTTATATCGATTCAAAAATCATTTTTATGGAATGGCTTGGAGAACAAAAGAGGGATTTCATGGATAAGCTGGAATATGGTATGCAGAAATAGAGAGTTGGGTGGTTTAGGGGTGAAAGATCTTAAATTATTCAATTTGGCATTGTTCCTTAAATGGTCTTGGAAGATTTTAGAGAATAAGACTTCAATTTGGAAGGATTTGATCAACCATAGATATCCTTTTAGTTGCTCTGATTTTTTTAGTGGAGAGTTTTCAAACTTGCAGGTATCTCCTTCTACATGGTTTCTAGATCTGATCCATGCCACGAAAGCTGCTGGAGAGGGTATGTTGGCTGATCTAATTGCATACGACATTGGAGATGGAAGTAGGGTGGACTTTTGGAGGGCTAAATGGGCAACGAATGAAACCTTCAGTAGGCAGTTTCCTGTTCTGTTGGTTTTGCAGATACGAGCTCAAACACAGTCATGGATAATGGATTTTGGGAAGGAGAGAATTGGATTTGGGCCATTAAAGTGCAGGTCACTGATTTGCCAGAGCAGGCTCAGTTACAGCTTGAAGAACTTTATTTGTTACTGGCTGACATTTCCATAGACCAGAATGCCATTGTTTCGGTCAAGTGTTTGCTCGAGGAAAATCATGTTTTTCCTGTCTCTTCTATGTATGTTTTTTTGCAGGAGAAACTTGGAGAGAATGACGTTCAGTTTGGAATTGAAACTAAAGCGGCGTTCAAATTAATTTGGTTAGCTCAAGTTCCTTTTAAGGTGAAAGTTTTTGGATAGAGGGTGTTTCACAAGAGAATTCCAACGAGGGATAACTTGATTCGTAGAGGTATTATCACTAATAGGCACGAGATGACTTGTCCTTTTTGCTTCCTAGAAACGGAGTCGGTTGAGCATGTTTTATTCTATTGCTGTAAGACGATTTTGGTTTGGAATTATGCTTGTAAATGGTTGGGGATTCCTTGTATATTGGTGGGGAATATGCTAACTCATTTAATATGTTGGGTGCAGGGCTGTGTTGATAGGGGGTTGGTTGTTAGAATAGCAATTAGGCTATGATTATCGATTTGTTGGATTATTTGGTCATCCCGTAACAATATCGTATTTAGGGATGGATTTTGGGATTTAGATACGATTTCAAATCGAATTTTACTTTAAACGTGGTGGTGGATAGGGAAGAGTTATAATAGTCCGTATTTTTGTAATTATTTCACTTGGGTTAACTCTCTTAGTGATTTTTGTAGCCGGTGAATTTTGATCAGGCTATAGATGTATACGGGTTGGGGTACCCCTTTGTACCCCAGTTTATATGAAAGTTTAAGTTATTAAAAAAAAAAGGAAAACATACAGAACAAGGCTAAAAATAGCCAACACAAAAAAAGACACCATCTGCATGCAGCTAACTGCAGAACTGAATAAGAAAAAAAGAATTCAATGTACAATTTTTTACTATAATATGAATATTTTTTTATGAAATAATTTTGTATAAACAATATAAATATAAAAACAACAGTATGTAAAATATTTATATTAAAAGTACATAATTGAGTGTTATCCATTAATTTTTGTAAAGAAAATGAATGGCAGTAATGATAAGCAGAGAAAAAGGAGTCTAGGAAAATGCATGAATAGAGAATTGGGAACGATGAACAGAGGATTGGGAATGCATGAATGACAGCAAAATATTTATATTAAAACACATACACCCTCCGGTCACTATTATAAGCAACAAAAACCTTTTTAGATTCATTGAATAAATGATGTATCTGGACATTATTATATAACTGATACATCAATTATTCAATGAACCTAAAAAGTTTTTTGTTGCTTATAATAGTGACCAGAGGGTGTAATTGAATATTATCCATTAATTTTTGTAAAGATAATGAATGGCAGTAATGATAAGCTGAGAAAAAGGAGTCTACATTGTTAGGAAATACATGGTCAGTATAAATAGCAAATTTTTTTGGAATGATGAACAGTTTGATTATTATTATTATTGGAGTAAATGATTTAACAATACATCTCTAACACATTGTATAGAATGTAATGGAATGAAATAAATCTTTTTCAATGGGTTTCACCTTGAAGTTTTAATAGATACAATGAATTTTGATAGATAGAATACAGTGAAACAAAATTGAATAAGCAAACAAATGGGAAAACTGAGGAGGCATCAGAAACTGTAGGGTTTCGCCAATTACTTTTGCTCTTATAAATAGTTAGCTTATTTCTCCTTAAGATATACACAAAACACTCTTCTCCTCCCTTCTTTGTTGCTGTTTTTTATCTAAATTCGACAATATAAATGTTGATACAGTTAATGCTGGTGCTGAAGATGAGATTTTTGTCTGGCCTTGGATGGCAGTTCTGGAAAACATTGTTATAAAGTATAAGCCTAAGTCTGGTAAGTATACAGGAAAGAATAATAATATAATTGAGGAGGAACTGATCGCGAAAGGGTTTAATCTGCTGAAAGTTACTAGACTGTGGAATGATAAAGGGCAAACACAGTTTGCAATTGTTGAATTTGGAAAAGAAATGGATGGTTGGGCCGGTGCTTGGAAGCTAGAAACCAGCTTTGAAAGAGAACATTGTGGGAAGAGAGATTACTTGAGTTTAAGTGAACGAGGAGATAAACTCTTTGGGTGGATAACACGTAGAGATGACTATAATTTCAAGGATATTGTGGGCAGCTACCTTCGGAAAAATGGGGATTTGAAATCTGTTGCTGGAAAAGAAGCCGAGGAAAATAGAAAATTCATGATGCATATATCCAGAATGGCTAACACTTTAAAGCAATATAAGGAGGAATTGGAACAATTAACAAGAAAGTATAATGAGAAAAATGGGTTTGTATAGTGGGGACTCTTACTTTTTTTTTTGTTCGATGGGTTTGTATTTTGGTGTCTATGTTGTATTTTGGTTGAAGTACTCATTGTACTTCTATGAATATAAATCTCATTGCTTATAAAACAAAATCGTATTGAGTTCAAATAAGGTAAAACAGGGAGAATTTAAATTGGAAGATTAAAACGACACATACTAAATTTTATGTAACAAAGTATTTATTCAATTAAACTAGTAATTATACCCGTGAACAACAATGGATATGAGCTTTGGATGCGTAAGTCAATAAAGGAAAGAAAATAGTGAATGAAATTTGGATTTGAAATTGTGTGCCTGAATTCTTTGTGAGTATCCTTGATATAGTGAAACAATTATAACACCCCGCTATTTGTAAGGCTTGTGATGCGAGGAGCCGTTAGATGTATCTTGGATATGTATCTCATGTACTCATCCTCATGGTAGTTTTCCAGCACTACGAGTAATCCAGACGAATGGTAACTCCTCCTAAACCCTAAACCCTAAACCCTATATCAGGCTGTTTGGAGGGAGGTGGCAAATTGGGTGGGATTGCAATGGACAGGGATAAATGATATTAAGGGGGATTTCCTTTATTGGTTTAAGTTATGTAAATCGTTGAGGATTAGAGAAGGGAAACAGGGATGTATTTGGTTGGCGGTATGTTGGGTGGTGTGGAATCTCAGGAATAGCATTGTGTTTAAAAAGGAAGGCTGGAGTGTTCCAGACACGGATTGGAAGGTTAAGTATAACATTTGGCGGTGGTCTTTTATTGGAGATATTATCCATTCCAATTGTAATCTGAACGAGTTTAACAAAGACCCATTGTTTTATTTGTCTTAGGTTCCAATTGGTAGGTAATCTCTCTTTTGTCGAGATCCTTCTCGTTGTTTTGTAAACAGGTTCGAGTACCCTTAGTACTCCTCTTAATGGAACTTGCATTATAAAAAAAAAACTCCTTCTGAGTGGTCGGTTGATGGTCAATTTGATCGGCCCGTAACAGTTTCCTCCGGACTCTTGAATTTGTATGATAGTACAAGGGTTTTTCGTATCATCCTTGTCTACCGATCACCTTTTAAGCTTGCCTAAAAAACTAAGAGAAAATATTAATGTTTCATGAGAAGTTGCGCTTTTAGTGTGCACCTATTAGCTGGAATTTCGACGCTAAGATGGATTAAAGATGTCATAAAAAACTAAAGGAAATATTTGGAGTAAGTAACTCGAGTATAACTAAAAAGATCTTGGTGAGATTTCGACTGAATTCAGCGAAGAGATTAATAAACAAGGACTTTCCATTTTGTTCATTTTTCAATTTCTAAACCTTCCTCCTTCTTAGATCTATCTTTCTTTCCTTATCTATTTCTCTCACTTATAAGCAGTTAGACAATGTTTAATGAAAATGTATAAGACTGTGATTTTATGTATGTTGCAGAGGAGTATTGGTGTAAATTAGTCAACAAGATGAAGTGTGGAACAACAGGAAAAGAAAAAGGACGTTTTTTTAATTGAGAATATTTTTAATATTTAAAATAAATTATTTTTAAGACAACTCTAGTAATCGAAGTGTTTAGTTTAGTCTATTTTTTTTCTCTTCAAAAGGGCAAAATCCCAAATATATATAAATAGAAGCGGGTACAAAACTTAGGAGACTAGATCAAAATTTCACGATATGTGTTGGAAAATTAGTTTATTTCAAAGTAAAACCTCCACCGTGGAAGTTTAGTGCAAAATTAGACTAAAATACAATTGCAACTATTTTAAGAGTAACTTCCAGTAGAGGAAGTTTAGTGCAAAACATGACCCAAAATTTTACATGTGTCAAATTGTTGCACCGGCCACTTTGACTAAATCAGTATGATTTTCTGTGCTGTCGTCCAAGTTTTTAAACCTTACCGTCCATCATTTATTTCCTTCCTCTACCTTGTTATTGTTAGAGGAGTTTTTAGGCTAAGAAACATTGATACATAATGTAGGACTAAGCACCTTTGTGAGAGACACACCACTTGTCCACCTAAAACCTTAAGGTGATAGGTGTATGGGTTCTCTCTTTTATAAATGCTCAAGTCACCACATTCCTATCCAATGTGGGACTATTATCCATACTACTCACACTTGTTATATTATTCCCAACACTCCCCCTCAAGTGTGAGTCCACAATGCTCTCCCTCATGTGGAAACTCTTTTGTCCACATATATTTGTATTGCCGTTGACACCTATTACTAGGCGCCTCTTATTAGGTATTTCGAATACACCTCTTCCTTGGGCATTTCGATTTCAACGGAACACCACTTCCTGGGCATTTCGATACAAGTAAGTCGGTCTCTTTACGAACCAGTCTCTAAATACCATGTTTTGAGGTATGAGGAGGAGCATCAACATTGGGTCAAGAGCAACACAAGTGAGAGAGACACCACATACTCACCCAAAATCTTAAGGTGATAGGTGAGTGAGTTCTCACAAATTTTGTCCTATAAATAGTTAGCTTATTTCTTAATAAGATATACACAAAACAATTTTCTCCTCCCATCTTTGTTGTTGTTTTTGCTATATATCCAACAATATGAATTTGATACCATTAATTCGCTGTTGTGCGAAAAGCAAAAAAAAAAAAAAAAAATACATATACAATTTATTATATAAATTTAGTATTATATATTTTTATTTCTTACTTATACTTTAATTTTATTTAATTTTTTTTCTTTTTAGTTTTTGTAGAAATATAAGGATTTAATGGATAGAGAAATGTTATATTGAATATATTATTAAAATATTCATCAAATTTTCTATTTTATCAATTTATTATAATATTCAAATATTTTGTATAAAAATATCTATTTATTTACATTATTTATCTCTTTATTTTATTGTTGTTGCCGTATCATGTCATGAATAATATAATTGCATATGAAATTAATATATTTTTACATTTTTCTACTTTATCAATTCATTATATATTTTTTATTCTTTTATTCTTTGTTTTTATTTTATGAATTTATTATTTTTTTTACTTATATATATATATATATATATATATATATATATATATAGGATAATTAGTGATAAATAAACTTAATCAGTAGTTGTTTTTAAAACTAAAAGATTATTATTTATATTAGTTATTATTTTATTAATTTATAGATTTTTCAATTTTTTAAATGAGATAAATACATTTAAGTAATATGCTTGTTATAGTACATAGCATAATTTTCTTTTTGGAAATATTTGCTTAATAATATATGTAAACAAAATAAAATTGTCGAGAATTTTCAAATTATACAATAGAATTTTATAATTTTCAAATTTAAAATATTCAAACAAGGATTAAACAACTAATAAAATGATTCGTCATAAAAAAATTAATCATATAATATTTTTTTCTAATTATTTAGAAACAAAATTGATTATTATTTTGTGAACAAAACACAACAATTTAGCATCACGCATCTTGTTCTCTTTGTTTCGTGTTTCACGTTGAAGACCTTTGTGGTCGTCGCTGAAGACTCTTGTCATCGTTGTTTAATTCGTAGTCGAACTCGCGTCCGTTGTTGATGATATCACTGTTACAAACTAAATTAAATCTCTAGAAAGTTTTATCGTGTAATTCCATGTTCTTTTCAACCAAAAAATAGAGAAGGACAAAATTAATTATTTAAAATTAAGAAAAATATCAAAACAAGTACCTCACACTAGATATCTCCTTGATATCACCTCATTATATATATATATATATATATATATATATATATATATATATATATATATATATATATATATATATATATGAAATTTAACAAGATATCTAAAATAATAATATTGTAATTTTAACTTATATTCCAATAAAGTGCATATTTTCTCTCTCTCAAAATCCATGATATGCCTACTAATAAATAAATATATTCAATTATTCATTATCATATTTATATAAATAATACATTAATAATAAAAACTCAAGTAATAAATAATTAAAATGATAATTTAAAAGTAATAAAAAATAATTCAATGTATTGAATTAAAATATTTCATTAATAAGAAGGGAAAGATTACCAATGCTGAAGCTTCTAGTGGTGCAAGAAAGTCCTATGGGACCTTTCAAAAGAAGAAAGAGGGCGATACCCATGTTGTTTCAGGTGAAAGGAAACCTTATGATATACATCACGTGGCTTATAAAAGTGCTTATTGTTTGTGAATGTCTCAATATGTAAGATATTTTCTTCATCTAATTTTGCTTTGATTTTCTGTCTCATCTGATTGACGTTTTCCAAAGGAAAACTACAAATTGGAAGGAATATGAACATATAAGGAAAGAAGAAGAAGACGAAGAAGAGAGACCTCCCCGACATGGTACCTAATGCCCAACGGAAAACATGATCCTCCCCGACACACAATCCAGAAAGATTCACAGAGGTTTTCGTCAGAAAATTCATACATTCATCATGAAATTCCTAGGTTTACCAGGAAATTCATGTGTTCATCGGAGAACACGTGAATTTCAACTGGAAAGTTCATAATTACCGAAAAATTCAAGAAATTTTCCACAAAATTCCCTAAATTTAACCAGAAACCCTAGAAATCACATGCATTCAAAGTAGGAGGATAAACAAACGTATCCCAAGTATATTATGAAAACTGTACTGAGAAGGGAATCATACTAATCTGATCTTGGAGGGGAGACATAGTTGGGTATCTTTCAAGCAGGCTGTTCTGGGCGTACTTGGATTCGGTGCGCAACTTAAAGCATATGTTCTTTGTTGTAAAACCCATGTTGACGGCGACCAAGAATTCCATGCTCACCAAGGTGACTGTGGAGGAGGATGGCCAGAAAGTAGAGAAGGTGACTGTGGGAGCCTGCTCTGGCGCCCCGATATATAAATACGAAAGCCCTCATCGAATACGAGAGTGATGAGGACTCACTAGAACTCTTAGGTAGAGAGTTATTTTTGCTTTGTGTTCGTTGATGGTCTCTTAAGTGTACTAACTTGCTTGGGATTTCACGATCATGTCGTCCATGTATACTTCAAGCATGTCTCCTATTTCTCCCCGAAAGACTTTGTTCATCATTCTCTGGTATGTAGCGCCAACGTTTTTCAAGCCGAAGGGCATTACATTATAGTAAAAGTTGTCTGATTCGGTCATGAAGGCCGTGTACTTTTTATCGCCTTTGGCCATGGGTATTTGACTGTACCTTGAATAGGCGTCCATGAAGGATAACAATTTAAAACCGACAAAATTATTAACTATTTTATCTATGTTGGGGAGGGGATAAGCATCTTTCGGGCAAGCCCGATTGAGATCGCTATACTCAATGCACATTCTCCATTTTCCATTTGATTTTTTCATGAGTACAAAATTTGAGATCCATGTAGTGTATTTGGCCTCGGAAATAAAATTCTCCTCTAAAAGGTCTTTTACAGCCTGCTCGGTAGCCTCCGTTTTCTCCGGAGACTGCTCGCATCTACACTGAGCAACTTCCCTAACGGCAGGATCTATCGTAAGTTGATGACAAGCTACGTCGGGATCTAGTCCAGAAATTTCTGATGCGCTCCATGCGAAGAGATCTACGTTTTTTCGGAGGCAGGATTTTAGTAGTTTTCTCGCGATGTCGGGGATACCATCTTCGATCTTCACTCCTTTGTTGAGGTCTTCCTTGAAGAGGACAAGTTCGAAGTCTCCATCTGGGATTAGTTGAGTAGGATGGGAAAGATTGTGGGAGCTGTTCGAAGGGATGTCCGTGTCCTATTGCGCTTCTTTCCTCATGTCATCTTTGGAAAAGCGGCTGTCGAGGTCGACGGAGTTGACCCGTGGTAACGACTTTGGCTCTTTGGAACTTTCGGGCAAGGCTGGCTTAATGGAAGTTTTTGGTCGGGCAACGATGGTGTTCATCCCCTTTGATGCAGATTCAAAGCACCTCCTTGCGACTTCGATGTCCCCATGTAAAGTGGCAACAAGCCCATCGAAAGTGTAGTACTTCATCTTCAGATGGACTGTAGAAGGCACCGCTACTAGTTCGGCCTGAGTAGGATGTCCAAAAATGCATTGGTAGAGGGACGAACAGTCTATCACCCGGAACTGGACTCTGATAGACCTGGTCGTCTCAGCAGCCTCAAACATGACGATCAGTTCTACTTAACCCCAGGGTTTAGTGACTGTCCCGTTGAAGCCTTGTAGGTCGGAACCTACATAAGGAGTCAGATGCGTTTTATTAAGCTGTAATGTGGAGAACACCTGGATGTACATAATGTCGACCAAACTGCCTTGGTCGACCAGTATTCGCCGGATGTCAAAATTCTTCATCTGCGCTCTCACAAGAAGAAGGATGCTGGAATTTGGGGATCCACCGGGGAGCTCTTCGTGGTAGAACGTAATGGGAGCGGAGTTTCCTCTGACCTTGTCAAGTGTGGCACTCTATTGGAGCTCATGCTAATCAAATGGTCGAACCTTCTTTTCACCGAGCCCACGGTGACCTTGTTGAATCCTCCCCCTGAGATGACCAGGGCGGAAGAGAAAGTCTCCCTCGGGCTATGGGTCACAAAGTACAGAGGGATGTCGAGCTCCTCCTGGATATGGAAGTCCTCTGGCCGTGAGATACTCAGGGCAATTTGGAGACCAGTGTTGTCCGAGGAAGGAGTATCCTCCTCGACCTTCTTCGACTCCTAGACGTCCTGCTGAGGAGCTTCTTTGTTCTTTGTGAACTGCTTTAAGTGGTCGTCACAGATCAAGATCTCGATTGCATCCTAGAGATGGAAACTTTAGCATCGGAGTGCCTTGCAGGTGATGTAACACCCCAAAATGAGTAGAATATTTATTTAATTGATTATTTTAAATATTCTTACTTTTGTGAATTTTTATTGAATTATGTGGGGTTTGATGATCGATGTTGTGGGGTGTTATGATGTTAAGAGGGGTGCTGAGAGTATTTAGAAGTATGCGATGTATCAATATTATTTTAGTAATAATAATATGGAATTATGTGAATTATATTACTATTATTATTATTATAAATAATTAAGAGAAACATTAAGGGCAAGTTGGTAAATTTGGATGAGTTAAGTGAGGACAAAGTTGGGAAAGCATATTAAAGGTTCTAGGGGTAAGTTTGACCAAAATAATTAGAGAGAAGGGAGAATCATTGGGTGAAACGATCAGTTTTGGAGGAAAGCTCTAAAGAAAAAAAAGAAGAAAGCTATGGCTTAGAGAGGTTTCGGAAGAACTCGAAGAGAAGGAATCAGAATCGATTTTTCTAAGGTATGGAGAGTATTACTTATCATTATATTTGATATAGGGTAAGATGTATGTAGGTAGTTGAGGTTTGGGGTTTTGATGGAATTTGATAATAAAATGATGAATTATGCTGGGATTGATAATTTGGGGGTGTATAAAATGATGAGATTTGATATGTGTGTTGTTGCTATGATGTATGGTTGTTGTAGTATGATTTCTTTGTGATTGATATGTATTTTCATACTGTGAGAGGTGGGAATCACAAGGGGTTTAGGGTCTGGTTTGATGCAGAAACGCAAAAGCGGAATTCACTAATACGCACATTTCACCAGGTGAGCGAGCTGCTTCTTCGAGAGAAAGTGATTCGCTTTGAATTCGCTGGGCGAAAGAAGAAGCGAAGGAAAGGTGGAAAAAGGAGTTTATGGAATTTGTATGGGGTAAATGAATTCGCTTCTCCTTCGTCGGGCGAGCATGGGGCGAAAACGAGATTTCTCCTGGAGAATGAGGATTTCACCGGGCGAAAGGGAGTTCACTGGCGTCTCGCTGGGTGAACGTCAGGCGAGTAGAGATAATGGTTGGCTACTACTGGAACGGACATAATTTTGTAAAACTTTAAAAACTCATATCTTTCGATTCATAGGTCCGTTTTAATTGCCGTTCAAATAGTTGGAAAGCTGGTTCCGTGTACTTTCTATACAAATTATTTTCAATACCAGAATTCCAACTATTCGACGCGTTAATTATGTTTCGTGTACGTCGTGATATGTTGAACATTGAAAGGTTAAGTTTGGTTGTGCGAATGTGTGTTGTAGCTGTGAGTTACAGTTGTTGCATGTTCTGGCAGGTATATACTGCGTGTTAGACAGTTGTAGTGTTTATGTTGTGACGTGATGGAATCCGAAATATATGCTGTAAGTTGTCGTTGATGATGTAGTTGAGCTGTTATAGCATTGTTGTTGCATAGTGACTAGTATTGGTGTGGTATAATGATTAAGATGAATATCATTGTACGCTATATTTTATGTTGTGGTTGATATGCATGTCAGTTTGCATAAGTTGTACGATAAGTCGTGATCCCATGTGGGGTGTGAGCGCCTTATCCGGATTCCTCGAAACGGAATCATGTTGTTGTTGTTGAGGTAATCGTGTGCCCATGTGGGGTGTGAGCGATTACGGATGTCGTGTGTCCATGTGGGGTGTGAGCAACTTATATGGAAATTCCAACGGGAATTAGGATCATGAAAAAGGGATCGAATTGGTACCACATGCATTGAATCGAGTTGTGAGTCTCATTTCATTGCATTGTAGTTGTAACCATCGTCGTGTTTTGATGATGAATGTTGATTTGGATGATTTTATGATGAAGATGTTTATATGTTATTACGATAGGAAGAGGTGAGTATAATACGTGGTAAATGGTGACGTAGGTGACTTCTAAGTGATGTAAATGATGTTATTGATGACGTGATTTTCTAAGTGATGTATGATGATGATTATTTGGTTTGATGATACTATGACGATGTAAATGAACTGTTGATGCTGCTGTACTGATATATATTTTCTTTATATCTTTCATAATGAATTGTGATTACTCACCCTGCCTGTTTGAATGTTGCCTCCATATGGGTAACGTGCAGATTCTAAGGAATAGCTCAGAGCAGCATCAGTGATGGCTTTGGAGTTATTTATTTGTGTTGCCGTTAATAGTAGAGGTGTCTTGCTCTGATATGTAACATCGGGTGGGGAACGCTTGAGTTGAAGCTATGTTGTTTTGTTAAACCTATTTTATGATTTTTCATATACGCTGAATTGTTTGATGATGATTTTTGACAATGACCAAAAGGTCTTGATGTTTGATGAAATAAATGAAGTTATTTTGTGAATATGATTCCACTGCGATGTTTGAATTTATATGTTGAAGTACCAGAGAAATGTTTTTATAAATGTTTGAAAACCCGTATTACAGATTAGGAAGTTCACTAAGAGGTTTATATGTTGCATGTGACACCCTGGTTGGTGCAATGTGTTGGCTTAACTATTAATTTTATTTATGATATACTTGGGGGGTTTAGAAGGGTGTTACAGGTACACCCCCTCCTCCTCATTTCCAGCATCAGAGACGAAGTCACATGCCCACTTCAAGTTCTAATCAGTCGTCAAGATCAGTGGCACCGTCTGAGGGAACACTTGTTCTCCCCATATTTCTTTCCCCGAAAACCAAAGATCAAAGCAGATTTCTAAGATTTCAATCAAGGCCAGGCATGATAACATCAATGATGCACGTATCACTGCCATCTTCCCCGTCAGTAAGACGGAAAATAGTGGGCCAACTTCCTTCCTTGAAGACAACGTCCCCCTGCAAAGGGACAAAGTCAAAGGGACAAAGTCAATGCGACCCCTTCCCCAATTCACAATGAAGTGGAGGTTCGGCGACTAGATCATAGCAAATCAGGAGAGGTCCCCAACAAAGCCCCAGAAGATCTCCAGCCCATCCCAGTGGCGCCCAATGGCGATCTGGCCATGGCTGCCCTCGTCAAGGCCCTTAACAAGAACTTCCGATTCCTCCACCAGAATGTGAGGATTTAAACGGAAGAAGTCCATCGCTCCAGATCTCTCCCTCCCAGGCGCGAGCGTCAGAGATCCTAGTGCCTTTCTCCTCGACGAAGGAGGAACCACCAGGAACCTGGGAGGCCAGAATCCCTGGCCACCAGAAAACGTGACTGCATGCCTCCTAGGAGCCAGCGCTCCCCAAGAGCCAAAATTACAAGAAGAGAATTACGGGAAGAGACTCAGTGCTCCCCACCGCATAGTACTAGAGGACGCTCAAGGACTCCATCACCTCACCAGAGACGTAATCCTCGACATACGAGGGACATCCTCTCTCGGTCACGGTCACCGAGCGACAATGATGATGAACGACGAGGCCTGCTGTCCCAAGAAATCATGGACATCTGCCTACCCATAGGATTGGAGAAACCCCCTCCTTTTGGAACATACAATGGTACTACAGACCTGGACGAGCACATTGAAAATATTGATGAGATGCTCGATTACTGCGGCGTCCGAGGCACCATAAAATGTAGGTTGTTCCCAACAACCCTAAGGAAAAGAGTGATGTCCTGGAATAAAAGTCTGCCCGACGAGTCCATCACATCATGGAGATATTTGGGGAGGATGTTCTCCAGACACTTTACCGCGTTTCACTGTCACCTGAAGATAGTAGTCTCACTCGAGGCCATCATCCAAGGGAAGGATGAATCTCTATGAGCCTACATCAATAGATTTAATAAAGAAGCTGTTCAGGTCTCCACGACTGACGATATGAAAAAATATTTGCTAGAACGAGGGCTCTGTCCTTGCAGTGACTTTGCCAAGACTGTTGACATTGAGACCCCAGCGACACTGGACGCCTTCCTCCTTAAAGCTCAAGCATACATACAATACGAAGAAAAGGAGGCCGCTAATACTGCTCGTGACTCGAGGCATAAAGAAAGTGCAAAGTCCTTGAAATACAAAGAATCTTCGACATCTCGTTGAGGAGGAGAAAGAAGAAAAGAAGACCGTTCTCGGGATTCCCGAGATCATAAAAGGCCATCTGGAGGTTTCCACGAGTACACTCTATTGACTGTTTCACACGAGAAGATACTCACTGAATGCGCGAATTCATAATTCAAACAGGTCGGCGTCCGCTTCCCCAAGCAGATACCGACCAAGACCAACACAGATAAGATGAAGTATTTCAGGTTCCTTAAGAGCCACAGGCATAATACTGATGATTGTAAGGGGGTGTACCTGCAAGGCACTTCAATGCTAAAGTAAGAATTGGTGAGAGAAAAGGGCAAGTACAAAGAGTGTTTTTAGGATGATTTTTGGATACCTGACCCTCTCAAATGAGAGGGTTTTTATAATGTCCCCAGTAATTGGCCATTGGTCCCTATTTGTGGGCGCGGATCATGGATCCTCCAAAAATATGTAACTGCCAGAACCTAGCCATTGGAATGGGCAGACCTGTTCGGAACTAGTCGTTGCTTTGAGCAGGGGAGTGATTCCGGGAAAACATATTCCTGCTTGGTTCTGGGTGACTATATTATGGGTGACGGGTAGAGGTGATACAGAGGGCAGAGATGGGCAACTTCCCCATGGAGGTCAGCTCGTCATCTCTCCTCGGTTGAGGGGCAGAGGGAAAATTGGTCCCCTTTTGTAGCATGCGATTTTTGTCGGTGACGCGACCACCTTACCGCAATGGTTTAAATTTGGTGCTACTTTTTGATTTCTTATTTATGCTATGAAGCTGGAAAGGAAAGGGAAGCTATCTAAAGCTAACCTTGCACGCAAATGTTTTCTTTAACAAATGCTAAGAGATTGGGGCGTCCGGGGTCTGGTTATCAAACGAAGTTGTTAGCACCCAATGAATATATGGTTATCCATAGGTATTCTATTACTTATTTATTTAATATCTTTAAATATTGTCCATTGTTTATCTGTCATGGATTGGTAAAGTTTCTCCTTTGGGAGGTTTAAGAGGATGTTTCTGTTTATTTTCGGGTTTTCCGTTGTTTTTGGGAAGGTTCTGGACTTAAGGTTTTTATTTTGTGTGCTCGCTAAGATTTCGCAATCTTATGCCTACGTATTCCCGTAAAGAGGTACAGGGAAATCAGAGCAATCATAGTTCCTCCTATTTTATGGGAGGAAAACTGAGTTTGGTGTCTTATTTAAAGCCCAAGATTGAAGCTAAAAGTTTGTGTCTTGTTCAAAGCCCAAGATTGAGGCTAAAAGGGTGTTTGTGTCTTGTTCAAAGCCCAAGATTGAAGCTAAAGGTTTGACTGAGAGAGAATTTGTCATCTCTAAAGGGAGATATCTCACCTATTCATCACAGAAGTTGGGTAAGTGGTTATAAGGGAAATTACTTTAACTGGGTAGCGGAGTCCAGCAATGCCATAATTTCCTTTAAAAGGGAGATGTCACGAAGGAAGAAACTTTAACTCAGTGTAGAGCAATGCCATTTTTCCTTATGAATTTTTCATGCTAAGAGAGGGACATTGCCATGGATGTAACTAATCCAGAGGCTTGCCACTTACAGCAATTAGATGAGAGCAGCAATTTTCCAGGATAAAAGAGGGACTACAACTTGGATTTTTGAATCAACAAGTGTGCCACTTACATCTGTTATTTGGAAGTAGGGGTTTTTTACTGTTTGTTTTGATATGTGATGTACAGAGAAACTATCTTCCTACAGAGAGAATTATCGATTTCCTCTGAGGGTATGTTATTTCAGTGTGCCTTGATCAAAGCCCAAGTTTGAAGCTAAAAGGTTAACTCTACTAGAGAGTATTTTATCTATCTTGTACAAAGCCCAAGATTGAGGCTGAAAGAAATTGATTGACTCCACTGGGGAGGTTTTATCTGTCTTGTACAAAGCCCAAGATTAAGGCTGAAGAGTATTGACTCCATTGGGGAGTTTTTTATTTGTCTTGTACAAAGCCCAAGATTGAGGTTAGAAGTTGACTGAATCCACTGGGGAATGTTTTATCTGTCTTGTACAATGCCCAAGATTGACGCTAAAAGGAACTGACTCAACAAGAGAGTGTTTTGTATGTCTTGTACAAAGCCCAAGATTGAGGCTAACTCTACTGAGGAATCATCATTATGCACAGCCTAAGAGGAGGCTGACTAGGGAATTTCTTATATGAAGCCTAAGAGGAGGCTGTCTTCTGCTGAGGATTATTGAAATCAAGAGACAGGTCCAATAGGTATTTGAGGAATCCAAAGGGAAATCAACTCTTGCTGGGGTTTGAAGAAGAGTTTAAATATCAGATGCCATGAGGTTATGATAATATTAGGGATTTGAAAAAGAATATGCTGACCCTGGTTTGGGAATTCTTGAACCTTGTTGGGGATCAAAGAGATTTCAAGGTGAGTTTGGGGACCTTGAGAATTTAAACTCTCTTGGGGATTAGACATGTATGAATGACTAAACTTTTTCTTATGTTTTCAGGAAGCTTGTGGGTTTATTTTGTGAGATCCAAGAGGAGATAAGACTTTCCAAGTCTACTGGTATGAAGAGTTTAACTCTCAGTTAGAGAATGGTGTTTGTATGATGCCCAAGAGGAGGCCGATGTTTTAAGGGATGAAGGTCAACCCTGAAATGATCTGATGTTATTGAATTTTTACTTTCCCGAGGATTGAACTAGTAGAGATGACTACGTTGTGTCCTATGCCTATAGGAGGCCTTTGGGTCCTTGTACTAAGCCCAAGAGGAGGCTGAGAACTTCTAAGAAGCTTGAGGGTCCTTGTAATAAGCCCAAGAGGAGGTTGGGGGTGCTTTTAGGAAGCTTGTGGGTCAAAAACTTAAGAAAAGTTCAAGAAAGGTTTCACCGGAAATAATCCTTTCTTTGCAGAACAATTCTAGGGTTTGAAGAAATTCAAGAGAGGTTACACTGGGAATTAAACCTCTCTGGGGAAATAAATTTCTTATATATATATATATATATATATATATATCTATATATATTTGGAAAGTCTTGAGAAAAGTTTCACTGGGGATAATCCCTTTCTCTGTTCCATATTGTAAAAGCCCAAGAGGAGGCAAGGCTGTATCTGGAATTTCCTATTGGGAACTAGTTTTGACTATGTTGAAAGAGTAATCTCTGTTTTGACCTAAACCTTGACCTAATTGCTGGGGAGAACTCTAAGCAAGTATGCCCAAGCATATATATATATATATATATATATATATAGATGAAATATATAAACAAGTATGCATATAAGAGATAGTGAAACTTACAGGTGTGCAAGCCCAAGCAGATTAACTACAGCTGTATAGTTAGGTTTTCAAGAAATTGATGAAAGTTTTGACAAAACTTTGAATTTTAAATCAACAAGAAAGTTGTTTTAGAAAGAAATTTTGGGGCTTATACTCAAGAAGAGGCCCATATTACTTATTTTGAAAGGCGACGATCGCGTCGTAGTTTTGAAAATCACTAAGGGACTTATACAATGACCGAGGCCCAAGTTATTGTATTTACAAAGAGGATTGGGTCTTACACTCAATTAGAGGCCCAAAAAAAAGTTATTTTTATACAATAGTTGGGGTTTATAGCTAAATGAGATGCCCAGATGAAAAAGAGTGATCGCACCGTTTATTTTGAAAATCGTATCGGGACTTATAAAATGATTGAGGCCCAAATTTATTTGTGTACAAAGTGTCATACCACAAATTTTGACTACCAAGAATTCACATCATTGTGAGAATCATCTACACAATATAGATATACCATCATGTCTCATCAATCTCCTCAAAGATTATTGAGCATTCACCTCAACCAAGAATTAGGGTTTTGAACCCTCTCAGAACATTTGGACAAAAGATGAATCAAAGAATGACATGATCTTCAACTTGTTTAGCCTCTCAAGCATCCAAGAAGGATCAAGAGGTCTCCCATATCAAGAATCAAGCACAAGAGTGCAACATCTCAGGCCAATCAGGCCTCAAGATTGCCAGTGTCACCAAATTAGGGTTTTGGTCGACCAAGGCCACCAGATAAAAATTTTCATCTGGGCATGAGCCAATACTTCAAAACATGGTCTAAGAAGATCAAATGAACCTCATGGATCCAATAATTAAGTCAAAGCAACTTCTGGGGGAGCATTCATCAAAAATCAGGAATTAGGGTTTCTTGACCTAATTCACCCCTAATTGACTTTTGAAGCAAAACATGAGCCAAAACCTCAAGACATGATTTTAAGTCCTGAAATACACCACATTGACACATTTACAACAATGGATTAACCCAAAAAGCTTGATTCACAAGTTTCAATTTCATCAGGGCCACAATTAGGGTTTTGAAGAAAAACTCAACTATATCTTTGACTTTTGACCAAAACATGTTCCCAAACCTTGGGACATGGTTCAAGATACCCTAAAACACCTATTAAATCCATCCATTAGGTTTGAATTATGTCAAGGACTTGATTTCATAAGGAATCACACAGTTTGGAATTCATCTGACAAAAAGTCAACTGTGCCTAAAGTCAAGTTTGACTTTTTGGATTTTTTCACAAAAATGGTTCCCCTAAGTCCAAGACAATGTTAATGTATGGTTTTGATCATCATTCATCAAGAAAAATCAAGGAAAGTGAGGTTTCTTGTAAAAGGGGCAACCGTAGGAAACTTGAAATTTTTCTAAGTTATGGAATACAAGTGATTTTGTACCAACTTTGCAAGGTCATAACTCCTAAACCACAAGGCCATTCAAAGCCCAAATGAAATTTCATCTTACATACTTTTAAAGTGTCAACAACAAGAGATCCCAATTCCTTATGGACTTCAAGTAATGAATTGATCAAAATCACAAAAAGTGAAAATGATCACGTTTTTCAACACTTAGAAAAATTTCAAACAAGTCAGAATCTGTTTCATTTTTTCTCATCTTTGAGGTCCTTTTTAATTTTGATCCGAGCTGAATTAGGTCTATTGGCGGACATCAAAGTTAAAGTACATTATGCAAGATTTCTAAATTGTCCAAGAACTCCATCAAACTGCATTTGAGCTAAGAGTTATGGATCTTCCAAGTTGCCTTGCTGCAACAGTTTTCATGACAGGTTTTGGTGCAAACTTGCACCCCACGGTTCCTTAGACTGATTTTGAACACTTTGATCATTGAAATTCTGTTCAATTACAACACAAATGGGTGAATGATCTGATCCATAACACCAAATGCCAAAGACCAAGCCTTCCATGTGCAAAATCATCATGAAAGGAATCTTGAAATTCAAATTTGGCATCAAGCATTAAAATGATGCATTGAGGTGGCATGAATGAACTACAAACCAGTCTAAATTAGTCAAGACATATCCAAATATCAGAGGACCTAAACCTGCAAAGTTTGGTACAAGTCAATGGCTAGAGGAGACCATTAACCAAAGAACCAAGGCATTCAATGCAATCTGATCCAAGCTGCCATTCACTATTGATGCCAAAACAAACTTGCTCTACTATAAATAGAGCTCATTTGTGATCAGTTTGAGTACACCGAAGCACCCAAACTAATGCTTTACTCAAAATCTCTCTTTCACTCAAATTTTGCCTTCTAACTCAAGTCACTATCGGGTTTTGAAATTTAGAGTGATTCAAACCAAACCAATCATGCAAACACCTAATAAACATCATATTGTAATACCCCAAATTTTGACCACTTAGATTTCCCATCATTGTGAAAATCATCATCACAATATGGATGAACCATCATGCTTCATTAGCCTCCCCAAAGATGGGTGAGCATCCATTACAATCAAAATTAGGGTTTCAAGCCCTCTCTGAGTGCTTAGACAAAGGATCAATCAAGAAATGACATGATCTTCAACTTGTCTAATCTCTCAAACATCCACAATGGATCAAAAAGGACTCCCACTTCAAGGATTAAGCACAAGGCTGCTCCCTTCTAGGTGGATCAAGTCTCGAGATCGACATTGTCACCAAATTAGGGTTTTCGTCGACCAGGGCCTCCAGATGGAAATTTTCATCTGGGCACAAGGCAATGATCCAAAACATAACCTAATATACTTCATGGAACCTCATGAACCCATGCATCAAGTCAATTTTGCCTCAGGGGATGCATTCATCAAAAATCAGGAATTAGGGTTTCTTGACCTAATTCACTCCTAAGTTGACTTTTGGGACAAACCATGAGCCAAGACCTCAAGACATGATTTGAGGGTCTCTAATATACCATATTGATCCATTTGGAACAATGGATTGATCCAAGAAGCTTGAGCAACAAGTCTCATTTTCATCTGCACCACAATTAGGGTTTTAAGGGAAAAGTCAACTGTAACTTTGACTTTTGACCAAGACATGCTCCCAAACCCTAATACATGATTGAATATACCCTATGACACCCATGGAACATGTCCATCAAGTTTGATTTAGGTCAAGGACATGATTTCCTGAAGAATTGCACAGTTTGGAATTCATCTGATAAAAAGTCAACTGTGCACAAAAGTCAACTTTGACTTTTTGAGATTTTTCACCAAAATGGATTTTTAACCCTAAAATGATGTTAATGTATGATTTGAATCATCATTCATCAAGAAAAATCAAGAAAAGTGAGATAACTTGTAAAAGGGGTAACCATAAAACTTAGAAATTTTTCTAAGTTAAAAATAAAGTGGCAAAGGTACCAACTTTGGAGGACCATAACTCCTAAACCACAAGGCCATTTTTTCTCATCCAAAGATGGATTTGTAGCCCTCATTATCACCTACAAAAACTTCAACTACAAGTCATTCCAATTCATTAAGTATTTTGAGTTATGGAGTGATCAAAGTGGCTGAAAAGTGAAAATGTCACTTTTCCCAACACTTAGTGAAATTTTCACTAAGTCAGAATTTGCCTTCACTTTTTGCCAAATGTAGGGGGATTTTTCACTTGGAATCAAAAGAGATCAAAACCAAACTTGTTCAAACAGTTATTGTATCATGTAAGAGCTTTCCAAAATGGCCAAGAACATTGCCAAATTCAACCTACATCATGAGATACAACATTGGCAAGTTGCCTTGCTGAAATCTGTCAAAGCAAGGCAGAATTTGCATTTTGGCTCGATTTGCCAAAATCAGCCAATTTCAATTGCTCCAATCCACTTGGACACGTCAGAAGATTGAATCTAAAGGGGACAATCACTGAGCCAAGCCTCCAAGGTCCAAGGAACAAGGAATAGCATGTTGAACCTAGAGTTGGCAAAGTAGGGACAAGACTTTAAATTTGGAATGAGGCATTCAATGGAACCATCAAGGTGGCATGGACTGAGCCATTCTCATCTGAAATCAGTCAAGACTTATCCAAGACCAAGGGGACCAAAGCTCTGTGCCCTAACCTCTAGTCAATGGCTAGAGGAGACTTGGATTTTCATTGGACAACATTGGCCAAACCTACTTACCAGCTGCCATGCACTATTCCTTGCAAAACAAACTTGCTCTACTATAAATAGAGCTCAATTGTGGTCAGTTTGAGTACACCAAAGCCATCTAACAGATGCTTTCCTCAAAATCTCTTTCTCTTGGCAAAAATGCCTTTCTTAGCAAGGTAGCTATCGGGTTTTGAGTTTGAGAGCAATTCTGCACAAACCAATCACTCACACACCTCACATACATCACATATGAGCTGATCAAACACTCACATAACTTCTGGAACATCAAAATCTCAAAATCACTTGCCATCCACACAAGTTTGAAGTGAAGTTGCAGCTGAGATGCCATAAACTGATCCAGTCCATTTCAATTCAATCCAAGTGTCCAAACACAATCCATAGGGTGTAGGGAAGCTGTTCAGATCATCACCACTCATCTGTAACACCTCCAAATCAAAAATCACTTTGAACTTGCTGTCACGGCTTGGAGGTAAGCACATACTTGGTCATCTCTCAATCTATGCATATTTCCTCGCACAATAATTTGGCCATATGTTCATAATCATGCATGGAATGTTTTCCCTCAATTAATTGCATTGTTTGAATCGTGTATAAAAAATCCTAGCCTTCATGCAGAAATTAGGGTTCTTGAGGTTTCTTCATGATTTCTTGTTGTATGTTTAATTTAAATGAAATTAAAGTACATAGACATGATCGTGAGGTTGAGACGAGCATAATGATATGTGGATTGCATGATATGATTACGTATTCATGGAGATTGGATAGAAAACGCAAATCTGAGAAACCAAGAACACGCGCGTGTTCTTCAGCCTGTTCTTGGCGCCATTTTTCATATATTCAAATATTTGAATTTTGTGATTTTGTTTAATTGATTCAAAAATTAATTTCTCTCTGAGTTTTAATGATTTTGAGTTGATTCTTTTTTTAATAATTCTCAAAAATGTTAAAATATTTTATTTTATCAAAAAATCCCAAAAATATTATTTATTTCATATAATTGATATTTTTGTAAAGAATTAATATTTTGATTGTTTTTGGCATTTTAAATATTTTTTCTACATTGATTTTGCAACTTTTAATGCTTTCTAATTATTTTGTAGGTCAATACTTAATTTTTGAAGCATTAATCCAAGATCACAATTTGTTTTCCATGTGTTAAACAATTTTTGATCATTTTAATGGAATTTTTATTCAATTAAATACATTTTGAAAACAAATTAGGGTTTTGGATTAATTCAACCCTCATAAATCATTTTCAAAACACTTTGGGCCTCTATTAGAGTGTAAGACCCAATCCTTTTTTTGACCAAATCATCTTTTGGCCTCACTTATTGTATAAGTCCCGATACCGTCAAAAAACAAACGGCGCGATCGTCGCCTCTTCAAAAATCATCTGGGCCTACCCTCGAGTAGTAAGACCCATTTATTCATCTCAAAACTCTTTGGGCCTCTTGAGAGAGTGTAAGACCCATCCCCCCTTGTACAAAACTTTTTTGGGCCTCACTCATTGTATAAGTCCCTCTGTACAAGTAAACGACGCGATCGTCGCCCGTTTAAAAATAAAAACCATCTGGGCCTACCCTCGAGTAGTAAGACCCATTTCTTTTTCTTCAAAACTCTTTGGGCCTCTATTAGAGTGTAAGACCCAATCCCCCTTTTAACCAAAAACATTTTGGGCCTCACTTATTGTATAAGTCCCTCTGCGTTAAAAGAAAACTTCGGCGCGATCGCCATTTTTAAACGAAAAATCATTTGGGCCTACCCTCGTGTTATAAGCCCCACTCTTTTCTTTAAACCTTTTTTGGGCCTCTTGAGAGAGTGTAAGACCCATCCCTTTGTACAGAAAACCTTTTTGGGCCTCAGTCACTTGTATAAGTCCCTCTGTACAAAGTCAAACAGTGCGCTCACTGATAAAACCCTGGGCCTCTCCTTGAGCTGTAAGCCCCAGATCTTTCTTTTTCAAAGCACTTCCTCCTTTGATTTTGAATATACTGTTGTTTTTAATCTTTCTTTGTTGAACAACTAACCAAACAACATGGAAGCACTACAACCGAGTAAGTGGTTATCGCTTTCATTTACCGCTTTCATATTATAAACTGTATTGTGGGGCTGCTCACTGTAAGTCTCCTTTCATAAACTCATATCTACTGTGTAATAATAGTATAGATATTTCGAGTTTCCCCGGCAACTAAGTCTAGAACTAGGTGACGCCGTTTCACTTATTCGTAGAAATAGACGCCTAGATCCCCAATAGGAGCACCAGATACAGTGTTCTCTTCGGCTGTCCTCCTTAGGAATCGTCAAGAAGCTCTACTCCCCAAGATGAATGTATTCTCCGTGAATGGCATCCTTGAGTTTCTTCCAAATTCTCGAACTTTCCTGACTTGATCTATTCCTTGTGGATAACTTGCCTTGAATGTCTCGGGGTTTGGGTACCCACTACGGTCATAATCTTGGACCTTAACTAAGGAACCCTCTTTAAAAGCTAGAAGTCGCTGGATAGTAAACCTCGCACATTTACCAGTGGTTTTTATCTTTAAAAGAGTTATCTCTCCAAATGGAAAGGAGATGATAGACCCACGGGCTTCTTAAAAGCATCGGCCTCCTCTTGGGCATTATTCAAGGACCCTACGGCTTCTTAGAAGTATTCACAGCCTCCTCTTAGGCTTCGTATAATGATCTCTTCCTCCGGGAATGATAGCCTCCTCTTGGGCTTCGTACAAGGACCCGTCGGCTTCTTAAAAGTTCCCAGCCTCCTCTTGGGCTTCGTACAAATTGTCCCGACGACCTCCTAGAGGTATAGGAACAGAACCTAGTCATCCTCATAGAACAGTACCTTCATAGAGTCTACTACTGTTTCTCAAAGCATAGTACAAAAGATAAAGCTCTAGACACGGACGGTCTAACTTCCTTGAGTCTCAAAGACATTCTCAAGCACCCTTCGTTAAATAGGAAGGAAACCCGCAGACTCGGATAGTCTCGATACCCTTTGGATTTCCCGTTTCCTCAAAGAGAAGGAAATATCCTTGATCCTCAAATTAAATCCCTGTGTACAGTGTTACTCATATAAGAACTGATTTTCTCTTTTAAATCAGTATATTGGATCTGTCACTCAACTGAAACAGTTACAATAGCCTCCATCTCGGGCTTTGTACGAGATACCAAAATTCTCCCCAGTGGAGTCAAAACAACCTTTTTGCCTCTCTCTCAGGCTTTGTACGAGATACAAAAACACTCTCTTACTGAGTATAAAAGATTCTCCAACTGAGTCAACTCTTTGCTAGCCTCCTCTTAGGCTTTGTATAACGATATGCCCCACTGGGTCAAAAAATTTTATCCTCTCTCTCTCGGGCTTTGTACGAGACACAAAATAGCCTCCTCTTAGGCTTTGTATAATGATTTTCCTAGCGGAAATTAGCCTCCTCTTAGGCTTTGTATAAGAAAACCACTGGTTGATCCAATCGACCTTTTCGCATCAAAGCTGCGCCTTGTTCACAGTATACAAACATCAACAACTCCTTTCCCTTCATCTAATTGCTGTAAGCGGCAAACCTCTGGATCATCTACATCCATGCCACTGTCCCTCTTTTAGCATGAGAAAATCCTAAGGAAAGATGGCATTGCTCTACACTGAGTTAAAGTCTTCTCCTTCAGGTTAAAACCCTTTCTTCGGAAATTATGGCATTGCTCGGATCCGCGTATCCCAGTTAAAGTAATTCTCCTTCTCCCCTCTTGAGAGATGACAAATTCTCACTAAAGCCGAGGTCTTTTAGCTTCACGTCTTGGGCTTTGAACAAGACACAAATAGACCTTTTAGCTTCACATCTTGGGCTTTAAACAAGATACAAATCACCTTTCGCTTCATGTCTTGGGCTTTGAACAAGACACCAAAAACACCCCTTTCCTCCCATAGAATAGGAGGAACTACGAACGCTCTGATTTCCCTGTTTCGGTAAACGGGAATACGTAGGCATAAGATCGAAAGAAAAGATCTTAGCGAGCGCAATCAATAAAAAACCCAAATCCCATATCTTCGTCAATCAAAAGCAGTAATTCAAAAGCACCAGTCCTAACATCCTAATCCTTATTCCCCGCCAGAAACCTTCTGCCCAGGTAAAAAGAAAGAGAACAGTATTGGCGAAAATACAAATAACCAGTACAAAGGCCCCCCCACATTGATAGCATCCATAACCTAAGAGACCGCTGTTTAAACTCAGTATGCAAGCAGGGTTAATTGGAGACATCTATTTCCCTTCCTTATTCAGCTCACAATAGGATAAAAAATGAATCGACCTGTAGTTTAAAGCTCAAACTGCAGAGAGCGACCAGCGCTTAAGAACCGCGTCCAAAATCGCTCGCTACAGAAAAGTGGCGCCCACCGTGGGGCCCTTGTTTTTCTTTCTGTCTGTTTTCCTTGTAAAATGGAGACTCTGCTGAGGAGTCTCCTTTTCTTCCTTAGGGCATCATCCCCGTTTTCCACGGAAAATGGGAACTCTACTGAGGAGAAAGATTGACCTATGCTGGTCCATCTCTTAGGCAGGGAACCACAGATTGGGGCTTCCGCCGGGGAACCCATTTCTGTCAGGAACTTAAGATTCATAGCTTTATAAGTCTAGGATGATTAGGACAAATATATATACTGCTTTTCCTAATTGCTATACGTGTTTATTTTTCTGCTACTGGGAATGCGTGTGATGCCGCATGTGGTGAGATTGAGTATACACTTAAGAAAAGCCAACCTTTTTCGTAGTGCAGAAGCTATCGGAAATAGCTGTTACGCGATACTACCCTCATTTGAGGCTGGTGATCTATTCTCGGTGAATGGCACTTACTCTAAGATTGCACACAACTCGCTGGCGATCCGCTTGTTGTTTTGCTTTCCTGGGAGGTGCTGATGATAATGAGTACAGGTACAAAAATCACCCTAGTATAAACCTTTGGGGATGGGTAGAGCCTTGACTTCATGACAACGACCCTCTGACCCCATGTTTTTTCTATGTTTTTGTGTGCTGCATTCATGCATTCATTTAATAAAACATTAAAACATTCAAAAAATTTCTCTTCTAGTCTCTCTATTTTTCAAATTAAACTAAGACTGTGATTGCAAATATCAGAGAAAAAGATTGCATTAATGGATTTCGGTAGAAGGAGAACTCACCAGTATACCTTCAAGGTTCCAAAACTAGGGGATTTGAGAAAGTTAGCGAGGATGATCGTTAACCCAGAGGCTTTCAAAGCCAAGCATGGTGGTTTGCTACCACTCTTAAGAGTCCATGTGATTAAGGGAATCATGGACACGCTCATTCAATTCTACGATCCGGTTTATCACTGTTTCACATTCCCGGATTACCAGCTAGCACCAACGCTGGAGGAGTATTCTCATCTGACTGATTTACATATCATAGATCGAGCTCCATTTTCTGGACTGGAAGAAATTCCAAAGAATCAGACTATTGCAATAGCAATTCATTTGGACGAGTCTGAGGTCCGGACTCACATGACCACTAAGGGTGGCACCCAAGGTTTGCTAGCCCAGTTCCTGACCAAGAAAGCTCTGTACTTTGCTAGTACAGGGAACATGACTGCTTTTGAAAGCATCTTTGTCTTGCTCACCTACGGATTATTTTTGTTTCCTAACATCAATAACTTCGTCGATATCAACGCTATTAAGGTTTTTCTCATTGGAAACCCTGTGCCGACTTTGCTCGCAGATGCGTATTATTCTGTACACTTAGGAAATTTGTACAGCGGAGGGGAGATCACATGCTGTGTACCTTTGCTTTACAAATGGTTTATCTCTCACTTGCCCATGTCTGCCGTTTTTTGGGATTGCAAGAGTGTCTTACGTTGGTCACAGAAGATCATGTCTCTCACCAACTCTGATATAGATTGGTGTAATAGGATTTATGAGGGAATCAGAATCATTGACCGTTGTGGAAACTTCCCCAGCGTACCCCTCATAGGAACTAAAGGAGGAATCAACTATCATCCGATATTGGTTCTTCGTCAATTTGGATACCCGATGAGACACGTCCCACTCGGTGTTCATCTGGAAGGTCTTTTCTTCAAAGAAGGAGAAAACGACAGAGCACTAAAGATGGAAATAGTGCAAGCTTGGAAACATGTTCATAAGAAAGGACGAGAGTCTCTGGGAAAACCGGACTGTGTCTCGATGGAGCCTTATCTCCATTGGGTACAAACCAGAGCTCTCAAGCTAAAGATGCCTTATCCTCGTTACGAAATTCTTCCGCCGAGGGAAATTGTCATGTACTTCATGACGGAAACTGAAAGGCTTCAGGTTACTCTCAACAAAGTTCAAAAGGAAAGAAGATCTTGGAAGAACAAGTACCGCACCCTCGACGTAGAGTGTATCCAAATACAACAACTACTAAAAGAGAAAGATGCCCTGATTGAAATTTTGGAGCAGCATGCTGTAGAGAATCAAGATGACCAAAGGAATTTGCTCGCTCCTTTCACCTGGCAAAGGAATGACAACCCGACAACGGCCCAAGCGCCCCGGTAAAAGAAGAGGACTCGGGACCCATTAGTTTAGGTTTCTGTTTCTGCACTTTGTAATCTACTGTATTTCCATTTCTACAATCCTTTGGAATCCAATAAAAAGGGGTTTCCCCACTGTTTGATATTTGCAATCTAATTGTCGAAGTTTATTTTAATTAAACCTAAACACAATTAATATAATCATTGCATTCATCATTCTCACATCGCGTATTCTCCTTACCTACGAATCTCACGTTTGTGTCTCGATTCTAGAGTCAAACTGTCTCATTCGTATAATACTCGGGCCAATCGTCAGAAAAAGATGGATGATCTTGAGGAAGAAAACAGAGAGTTGAAAGAAGAGATCGACACTCTGAGAGAGGATATGAGAAAGCTTCGTAACGACATGCAAGCCATGGCAGAAGCTCAGCTACAAAGAACTGTGATCTCAGAGGTCACCTCAACGCCCATCATAGAAAAGTATGATCCTAGGTATCAGATGCCGAAAGATCGTCCTTGGGGCATGCCTGTTAACTATATCCCGGAAGGATATGTTCCGCCGATCACTGAAGATCAGGGAATCGCAACAGAAGCCGCTGGGCCTGAAGGTTACAAACTTCGGGAAAGCGAAGATGCCAGGGGCATACTTAAGACTCCTGAAGGTTACAAACTTCGGGAGGCGCCAAGACTTACTGCCGTAGTCACGGTACCACCCCCTGTGGTGCACACTGTCCCGGAAGGACAGATTCCACAGACACCTTCTGGTAAGAAGGAAACTATGTTCGATAGAATGGAGGAATTCCAGGAACAGTTCCTGGAAATGCAGAAAGAGCTGCAAGCCATTCGCGGTCAGGATCTATTTGAAATGGACGCCGCAGACCTCTGCTTGGTCCCAAATGTGAAAGTCCCGCACAAGTTCCAAGTGCCCGACTTTGAAAAATACAAGGGTAACTCTTGCCCTCAAAGCCATCTGGTGATGTATGCTCGGCGGATGTCAGCTCAGACGGAGAATCAGGACCTGCTGATTCACTACTTCCTGGATAGTTTAACCGGTGCCGCACTCAAATGGTACATGGGTTTAAACCGTACTACGATCAGTACATTCAGAGATCTTGGTACTGCCTTCGTCCAACAATACAAATATAATTTTGACATGGCACCCGACAGAGATCAACTCAGATCAATGTCGCAAAAGGAAAAGGAAACCTTTAAGGAGTATGCTCAAAGGTGGCGTGAAATTGCCGCTCAAATTTGTCCACCTGTTGAGGAAAAAGAGATGACAAAGATCTTCTTAAAGACTTTGAGCTCATTTTACTACGGCCGAATGGTCGCCAGTGCACCCAGTGATTTCACCGAAATGGTCGGCATGGGTATACGTCTTGAGGAAGCCGTCCGAGAAGGACGTTTGGTAAAAGACACTGGATCAACGAGTGGTACTAAAAAATACGGTAGTGCTCTCCCTAAGAAAAAAGAGCAAGATATTGGGAATATCTCTCTCAGAAAGCAAAGTCGACGTTATCAGCCAGTAGCAGCTGTTACTCCTGCTATCGGCCCCGCGCCTGTTCCTATATATCAACCTCAGATTGCGCAGAGCCAACCTAACCAACAAAGGACATAACAGCCTCTTCAGCAGGCTCGTCCCCCATATAACAACAACCATACAACACGGCCACCAGGATTTGATCCTATACCTGTAACGTACGCAGAACTATTTCCGTTACTGCTAGCCAAGGGGCACATTCAGACTAAGTCTCCCCTTTCAGTTCCGGAAAATCCGCCTTTCTGGTTTAAGGTGGATCAAACATGCCCTTATCATCAAGGAGGTTCAGGGGATAACATTGAGACTTGTCTCAATATCAAGTCCGACGTGCAAAAGCTTGTTAGGAGCGGGCTCTTATCTTTCAAAGGTACGAATCCTAATGTTCTTATGAACCCGCTGCCTCAACACGAGAAAGCTGCAGTTAATCTGATTGAGAAAGAGACTAACAATGTCTATCAAATTCACGATGTACTCTTATTGGGGACCAATCTGGTCAAGATGCATTGTAGACAGAGTGGATATGGCCATGTGCCACCTCATAACTATCACCAGTGTGATATCTGCTCTAAAGATAACCAAGGATGTTCGGTAGTGCAATCAGCTCTACAGGAACAAATGGATCTTGGATGGATCCAGGAGCACCGAGATCGTGGAGTTAACATGGTCTCTACGAATTCTAACGTCATTCAAAACCACGACATCCGTGTGATGAATGTCAACTTAGTGGCGATGCACTTAAGGCAAAGCCAGTATCATAATCTGCCGCGGCACGATTACAGTTCCTGTCTGATTTGCTCGGTAAACAAACAGGGATGCTCTTTCATGCAAGAGGCACTCCAGTGTCAGATGGATCTTGGATGGATCCAAGACTACCATGATAGGAACTCCTATCAAATCAACATGGTTCAGATCTTCGACATCCGCGTAATGGATACCAACCTGGTAGAGTTACATGCTGAGCATGTCTGACTTGGATTCTTAATATCACATGACTATCAAAATTGTAAAGCGGGTTGCGAAAACGATCGAGGTTGTACCCTTGTCCAGGAGGCACTTCAGCACTGGTTAAATCACTGGTGGATGCCAATCTATATGGACGAAGATACTCAGCAGATTAGTATCAATAACAGGAATCCTACTCGTCGTCAAAGTCAGGATGTCCGATCAATGGAAGGTAACCTAGTGAGGTTACATTGTATTCAAAGTGGGCGTGGCCAGGTGCCACCACACAACTATGACAGTTGTAGCGTCTGTTCGGAAAGTAACCAAGGGTGTTACCTTGTGAGAGCAGCTCTTCAGGGTCAGATCGATCATGGAGAAATTCATCCATATCCAGGTTCAGGACCCATCATTTGGTCGCCGAACTACCTTGCCGATCAAGTTGAGGATGTTGTCACGATCTCTGGTCATCACCAGATCAGGGATGTTTTTGCCATCATTCCTCTACTTGACGAATCTAGAGTTCCCAACCGGGAACGGATCGAGGTTACTTATGACGGTCAGAAAAATCAGAAGGTTTCCATAGTCATCTATCTACCGGGACCACTACTGTATGAATCAGCTAAGGCAATCCCTTACAAATATGGTGCAACAACAATTGAGAATGGAAAGGAAATTCCATTACCCTCCGTCGTGAATATTGCAGACGTCAGTCGTGTAACACGGAGTGGTAGAATCTTCAACTGAGGGGTTGGGGAAGCTAACAAAGAAAAGGAACTTCAGGCAAAAATTCATGATCTGCCAGTCGGTCAATCTAGTAATCCCGACTTTTCAAAAGACAAAGATGAGATGCTAAAGCTCATCCAAAGGAGTGAATATAACATCGTTGATCAACTGTTACAGACTCCTTCAAAGATCTCAGTATTGTCACTGTTACTCAGTTCAGAAGCACATAGAGAGGCTCTACAGAAAGTCTTGGAGCAAGCCTTTGTGGAACAGGATGTAACAATCAGACAATTCGATAGCATTGTCTCTAACATCACTTCCTGCAATAATTTGGGATTTAGTGATGAGGAATTACCTGAAGAGGGTCGCCGTCATAACATGGCGCTCAATATCACAATTAACTTCCAGGGCGATGCTTTAGCCAACGTACTGGTAGACACAGGGTCAGCCCTGAATGTTATGCCAAAGTCCACCTTGATGCAATTATCATTCAAGGGCCCTCCGATGAGAGTCAGCGAGGTCGTCGTCAAAGCATTCGACGGATCCAGAAAAACAGTTATCGGCGAAGTTGATCTTCCCATAACTAGTGGTCCTCACACTTTCCAAATCACTTTCCAGGTCATGGACATTCGGGCAACATACAGTTGTTTATTAGGAAGACCTTGGATACATCAGGTTGGAGCCGTTACTTCAACCCTCCACCAAAAGCTAAAGTTCGTCAAGAACGATCAACTTGTCACGGTTTGTGGGGAACAAGCCTTGCTTGTAAGCAACTTGTCATCATCTACTTATGTGGAACCCGAGGAGGTTATTGGAACTCAGTTCCAAGCACTATCGGTGAGCAAGAACAATCAATCCGAAGAAGGAACTTCAATTTCTTCATACAAAGATGCTATCAAAGCGGTCGAGAGTACCGATACGACAGGATGGGGACGGCTTGTCATTCCTATTGACAATAAAACAAAGAAGGGTCTTGGTTTTTCTGCGACCTGTACCCAGACAGCCGCCAACGATGAAAGTCTTCATCCCCTTCAAAACTTCTTCCACAGTGGAGGTTTTCTTCACCCGGTGTCTCAGACAGTTCATGCTATCAATGAGGAAGGTCCCTCTGACCCAGATGAAGAATGGAAGTCCTACCTTAACAAGGACGACTATATATCTCAGGAAAAGGTGCCTATGCCTTTTTTCTTTCCTACAGAAAGTCAGAGATTTATACCAAGATCAGATGTCAAAATGATCTACGGAGATTGTGATTCGGAAGGATGCCGTACTCCGCCAAATTCATTAGAGGAAGACAACTTTGACCACAATTACTATGGCCCGATGGATGGCCTGCCAATGTGGCAGCCTTACCCAAGAAACTTGGGGCAAGAAAGTCAGCCGAGTAATGAAACTCAGCTGAGCGTCATTGAACAGAATACCTGTGTCCCCACCATGTCATGGGATCAACATTCAGGTCATTCGGAAACTACTCAACATGAAGATGAATTCGCAACGTTTGCAGGACTAGAATTCATCAACTATGCTTTTCCTGAGGTCAACGTCGTCGAGAGGGATGACTTCTCCAGTTCCAAAGAAGTTTGGGACACTTTGGGACAACCAAGTGGAAAATACGACTTTATGGTCAAGTACACTGCTCCCGAAAGCTCTCGTATCAGGCTCGAAGACATCCAGCCAACTGGATGGGGAGATACAGCTGAGAGCACAAATGCTATGCAAAATGCAACGCAGGAATCCTCCTACGACAATTCTGCCTGGGAGACAGATTCCAATGATCCTGCTCCACCAGAAATCAGCGTCATTTCTGAAGACAAATCAAGGAAGGTGCCAGACTTTGTGATTCACTGAGGAGTTCGCCGCCAATGGGTTACCGTCAAGGTTCTGAAGGTCGTTCATCAGTCAAAGTAATTGCCATCTTTAAACCTTTCACCCTGCCCAGGTGAAACGGATGTTTTGATAGGGCTCGCTTTTTGTAAATTTCCCTCTTCGCTTTGCCCAAAGCGACAGAGTTTTGTTTTATAGGGCTGTAGTTTCAAGATTCGACTTGTTCATTAATAAAATAATGTCGTTCTGTAATTTCCGCATTAATTGCTGTTTTCTCTTTTTGCTTTTTCAGAAAATGGTAATCCTAAAAAACAATTCAAAAATAAAAACAAGCAGTAAAATAAATACACTGCACACACTTGCATTTTCTCTATCTCTTCTAAACACGAATCATCACGTCATGCAGATTGCTTGTTTTATACCCCGTTGAAACATACGATCCGATGCCTTCTCCCAACTTTGAGTTCCCGGTATTCGAGGCTGAAGAAGAAAATGACAACGAAATTCCAGAAGAGATCTCCCGACTACTCAGACAAGAGAAAATGTCCATTGAACCTCACAAAGAACCGTTGGAAACGGTAAACTTGGGTTCAGAAAAAGAGAAAAAAGAAATCAGGATCGGAGCATTGCTCAGTCCAACTGCCAGAGAGGGTTTGATAAAGCTTCTCAAAGAATTCCCCGATGTGTTCGCTTGGTCCTATCAGGATATGCCAGGGTTGGATACCAGCATCGTGGAACATCACTTACCGTTGAGATCGGAATGTCCGCCAGTAAAGCAAAGGTTGAGACGCACTCACCCACACATGGCCGTCAAAATCAAAGAGGAGGTGCAGAAACAGATTGACGCGGGTTTCCTCGCCACATCTGAATATCCTCAATGGTTAGCCAACATCGTACCTGTTCCTAAAAAGGACAGAAATGTCAGAATGTGTGTCGATTACAGAGATTTGAACAAGGCAAGTCCAAAGGACGACTTTCCTTTACCACACATTGACATGCTGGTAGACAGTACAGCAAAGTTCAAAGTTTTTTCCTTCATGGATGGATTCTCGGGCTATAACCAGATCAAAATGGCGCCGAAAGACATGGAGAAAACTTCGTTCATTACCCCATGGGGTACCTTTTGTTACAAGGTAATGCCGTTCGGTTTGAAGAATGCCGGGGCAACCTATCAAAGGGCCATGACTACTCTTTTTCATGACATGATACATAAGGAAATCGAGGTATATGTCGATGATTTGATTGCAAAATCAAGAACAGAGAGTGAGCACGTTGAACATCTGTCAAAATTGTTCGAACGTCTAAGAAAATTCAAGCTCCGCTTGAATCCCAACAAGTGCACCTTCGGTGTCCGTTCGGGGAAATTACTAGGGTTCATCGTCAGCCAGAAAGGAATTGAAGTTGATCCTGACAAGGTCAAGGCCATTCAAGAAATGCCTTCTCCGAAAACTGAAAAACAAGTCAGAGGATTCCTGGGACGTTTGAACTACATCTCCAGATTCATATTCCTTATGACCGCCACTTGTGCGCCGATTTTCAAATTACTGAAAAAGAACCAGGATTGCGTTTGGTCAGAAGACTGCCAAACTGCCTTCGACAGTATCAAGGAATACCTGTTGAATCCGCCGATTCTATCACCTCCAGTGGAAGGAAGACCACTAATCATTTACCTCACAGTCCTAGAGGACTCGATGGGATGTGTACTTGGCCAACAAGACGAAACTAAAAGGAAAGAGTCTGCCATTTACTATCTAAGCAAGAAATTCACCGACTGCGAGACTCGGTACACAATGCTTGAGAAAACTTGTTGCGCTTTGGCTTGGGCAGCCAAACGTCCTCGCCAGTACATGATTCGTCATACTACTTGGTTAGTCTCCGAAATGGATCCAATCAAGTACGTTTTCGAAAAACCTGCTCTCACGGGAAGGATTGCCCGTTGGCAGATGTTACTATCAGAATATGACATAGAGTACCACGCTCAGAAAGCCGTTAAAGGAAGTATTTTAGCCGATCATTTGGCTCATCAACCGATTGATGATCAAGAATCAATCGGGTTTGACTTCCCAGACGAAGATGTCATGTATCTAAAAATGAAAGATTGCGATGAACCGCTACCCAGTGAAGGGCCAGAACCAGGTTCCCAGTGGGGACTCATCTTTGACGAAGCAGTTAATCATTATGGAAACGGAATTGGGGCAATCATTGTTACCCCTCAGGGTTCCCACATTCCTTTCACTGCCAGACTTACGTTCAAGTGTACGAACAACGAGGCCGAATACGAAGCTTGTATTATGGGTCTCGAAGAGGCGATTGATTTAAGGATCAAAAACTTGGACGTATACGGTGATTCAGCCCTGGTTATTAACCAGATAAAAGGAGATTGGAACACATACCAATCAGGATTGATTCCTTACAAAGACTATGCAAGAAGGTTGTTACCCTTCTTCAACAGAGTCGACTTTCATCACATCCCTCATGATGAGAATCACATGGCTGACGCATTGGCCACTCTCTCTTCCATGATTAGTGTAGGTCGATGGAATGACATACCTAAGATCGACATAATACGCCTTGAACGGCCCGCTTACATCTTCGCGATTGAAGCAGTCATAGACGACAGACCTTGGTATCACGATATCAAATGCTTCCTTCAGAAACAAGAGTACCCATCTGGGGCACTCAGAAAAGACAGGAAAGCCCTCAGAAGATTGGCTGGAAACTTCTTCCTGGGCGGTGACACTCTTTATAAGAGAAATTTTGACATGGTCTTGCTCCGATGCGTCGACTGACCAGAAGCAGACATGCTCATGAAAGAAATTCATGAAGGATCCTTTGGCACTCATGCCAACGGACACACAATGGCGAGAAAAATTCTCAGGGCCGGGTACTATTGGTTGACAATGGAATCCGACTGCTACAAGTACATGAGGAGGTGTCACAAGTGTCAGATATACTCCGACAAAATTCATGTACCGCCATCACATCTCAAAGTTCTTTCTTCCCCGTGGCCTTTTTCCATATGGGGAATCGACATGATTGGCATGATTGAGCCCAAGGCTTCAAACGGACATCGGTTCATCCTGGTAGCCATTGATTATTTCACCAAGTGGGTCGAAGCAGCGTCATTCGCCAATGTAACCCGACAAGTGGTGGTCCAATTTATCAAAAACAATATCATCTGCCGTTATGGTGTTCCAAGCGAGATCATTACTGATAATGGATCTAACTTGAACAATAAGATGATGAAAGAGTTATGCGCAGAGTTCAAGATCTAACACCATAACTCATCTCCCTACCGACCCAAGATGAACGGAGCGGTAGAAGCGGCTAACAAGAACATCAAGAAGATCGTTCAAAAAATGGTTGTAACCTATAAAGATTGGCACGAGATGCTACCCTTTGCTCTTCATGGTTATCGCACATCTGTCCGCACTTCAACAGGGGCTACCCCTTTCTCTCTAGTATATGGCATGGAGGCAGTGCTTCCCATAGAAGTAGAAATCCCGTCAATCAGGGTATTGATGGAAGCTAAGCTCACCGAAGCTGAATGGTGTCAAAGTCGACACGACGAACTGAACTTGATCGAAGAGAAGCGAATCACGGCACTATGCCACGGTCAGTTGTATCAACAGAGAATGAAAAGGGCGTTCGACAAAAAGGTCCGACCTCGTGTCTTCAGGAAAGGAGACCTTGTGCTCAAGAAGATACAATCATTTCTCACTGACTCTCGGGGCAAATGGACCCCAAATTATGATGGCCCCTATGTGGTCACGAAAGCTTTCTCAGGCGGCGCCTTGAGACTTGCAACCATGGACGGAGAGGAATTTGCCTACCCCACGAATGTTGATGTAGTCAAGAAATACTTCGCCTAAACTAAAAAAAAAAACGTCTCGGTGGATTGAAAACCCGAAAGGGCGGTCCAGGCAAAAGTTAGAGACATGAAAAAAAAAGAATCATCCCGATGGATTGGAAATCTCATAGTACAATCCAGGCAAACGTTAGGGATAATGGCAAGTAACTATGTTCAACAGAGGCAAGTCCCTCAGCAGTAGTTACATCATCTATCGGAGGAAGTCTCCAGTCAAAGGTCATCTTCGACGGAAGTCCAGGATGTCCCGAATTCAAAGTTGGTAGAAGGATAGTGGTCGTTATGTTTCAACGTAGCCCTTTTCCCTGTAAATTACCATTTTCTAACTTTGTATATACTCTTTGGAATCACGCGTTTGGCTGATCTCCATCTTATCAATAAAATTTGAGCCCTTGTACTTTTGTTTGTAATTCTTGCTTGTTTTAGCTTTACAGAACGACGTTGTTTAAACTTAATCAGCGATTCTTGAAATAAAATGAAAATGAATTTACTTGTTAAAAACTTTTTCTGCTTTTAAATTAAAGATGGCATTTCTTTTGACTGTTGAACATCAGAAGAACATCGATTGCTTCTCCCGAAGTAAGCGAACTTCAAAGTGCAGAATCAAAGTACTCCTTCTAAGCCAGTATGCCTGAATGAAGGGATCAACTGTGTCAGAGACCTTGTTTCGTCTGACATCCTCGGCCGAGTTCTCATCTCCTAAGCCCGATCAACATAGCTCCCAATGGGACTATCTCTCCTAAGCAAGGTGGAATTGCTATTTTGAATCAACGGTACTTCTTCGCCCCGCGATGGCCGAGTATCCAATTGTGTTCATCCATTAGTCTGTATGTCGCGTCTGTTTTGTCAGCATATACATACATACTTCATGCATTTTATTTGCGTTCGCATTTCGTATTGCATCACTATCACTTGAGTCGGTCTTGTCCCCTAGTGATAAACAGTTTTCTCAATCGAGTTTGTCAGTTCTTTCCTCGTTAGGAAGTGTTGCGTCTGCACAATCTCGCCACTAGTGTATCTTTAGATCAGAGTCGGCACTTGGCCACTTTGATAACTTGAACCTCTGAAAAGCCAGAGAAAACTCTCAATAAACATCACTCTTCGCCATTGAAGATGATATCCTTGCTTTCCCGGATTAAGGAAAATCCACAGAGAAAGCCTCGTGATCAGAGATTCGGCAGCATGCCATTTTTGCTCCGAAATGACCGCTGATGAAAAGGTCATCGGCCCCACAAAATTGGACCCCATCATATGGCGTTTCTCCGGGAAGATCCCGAGAAAAGTATGATGAAAGATCTCAAATGAAAACAGTCTCTCAAGAGACTCGCTTTCCCCAGTAGAATCGACAAATGGCGTCTCCAAAACAGAGAAGTTTATGTACCTCTACAACTCAGACGAATGGGTTCCCCAGCAAGTCTGACATCAAAACTTTTTCCACTCAAATGGCATCTCCCCAGGAAAATTCGGCGAGAAGTTTGAGGAAAGCCGCTATGAATAGCGTCCCTTGTCAAGAAAGTTTATTGACAAAAGAAACTAAGACCAGTTCTTGGTAGGAAACCAGGATCTAGGGGAAGTTTAAATCAGAAACTAAGACCAGTTCTTGGTAGGAAACCAGGATCGAGGGGAAGTTTAAATCAGAAACTAAGACCAGTTCCTTGGTAGGAAACCAGGATCGAGGGGAAGTTTATTTCAAAAGAGACTGAGACCAGTTCCTTGGTAGGAAACTAGGATCGAGGGGAAGTTTACCTTTTCTAATCATCATTGCTTAGCTAAAGAAGATGAATGCGTAAGCTACCATTCATAACCACCATCAAAATTTCTGATATTCCGATATTTAATCCTCTTGCACCCCGAATGCCCGAATCCCTTCGTCATTCATACCTTCGGGTCCAAGAAGATTAAATAGGGGCATCTGTAATACCCCAAATTTTGACCACTTAGATTTCCCATCATTGTGAAAATCATCATCACAATATGGATGAACCATCATGCTTCATTAGCCTCCCCAAAGTTGGGTGAGCATCCACTACAATCAAAATTAGGGTTTCAAGCCCTCTCTGAGTGCTTAGACAAAAGATCAATCAAGAAATGACATGATCTTCAACTTGTCTAATCTCTCAAACATCCACAATGGATCAAAAAGGACTCCCACTTCAAGGATTAAGCACAAGGCTGCTCCCTTCTAGGTGGATTAAGTCTCGAGATCGACAGTGTCACCAAATTAGGGTTTTGGTCGACTAGGGCCTCCAGATGGAAATTTTCATCTGGGCACAAGGAAATGATCCAAAACATAACCTAATATACTTCATGGAACCTCATGAACCCATGCATCAAGTCAATTTTGCCTCAGGGGATGCATTCATCAAAAATCAGGAATTAGGGTTTCTTGACCTAATTCACTCCTAAGTTGACTTTTGGGACAAACCATGAGCCAAGACCTCAAGACATGATTTGAGGGTCTCTAATATACCATATTGATCCATTTGGAACAATGGATTGATCCAAGAAGCTTGAGCAACAAGTCTCATTTTCATCTGCACCACAATTAGGGTTTTAAGGGAAAACTCAACTGTAACTTTGACTTTTGACCAAGACATGCTCCCAAACCCTAATACATGATTGAATATACCCTATGACACCCATGGAACATGTCCATCAAGTTTGATTTAGGTCAAGGACATGATTTCCTGAAGAATTGCACAGTTTGGAATTCATCTGATAAAAAGTCAACTGTGCACAAAAGTCAACTTTGACTTTTTGAGATTTTTCACCAAAATGGATTTTTAACCCTAAAATGATGTTAATGTATGATTTGAATCATCATTCATCAAGAAAAATCAAGAAAAGTGAGATAACTTGTAAAAGGGGTAACCATAAAACTTAGAAATTTTTCTAAGTTAAAAATAAAGTGGCAAAGGTACCAACTTTGGAGGACCATAACTCCTAAACCACAAGGCCATTTTTTCTCATCCAAAGATGGATTTGTAGCCCTCATTATCACCTACAAAAACTTCAACTACAAGTCATTCCAATTCATTAAGTATTTTGAGTCATGGAGTGATCAAAGTGGCTGAAAAGTGAAAATGTCACTTTTTCCAACACTTAGTGAAATTTTCACTAAGTCAGAATTTGCCTTCACTTTTTGCCAAATGTAGGGGGATTTTTCACTTGGAATCAAAAGAGATCAAAACCAAACTTGTTCAAACAGTTGTTGTATCATGTAAGAGCTTTCCAAAATGGCCAAGAACATTGCCAAATTCAACCTACATCATGAGATACAACATTGGCAAGTTGCCTTGCTGAAATCTGTCAAAGCAAGGCAGAATTTGCATTTTGGCTCGATTTGCCAAAATCAGCCAATTTCAATTGCTCCAATCCACTTGGACACCTCAGAGGATTGAATCTAAAGGGGAAAATCACCGAGCCAAGCCTCCAAGGTCCAAGGAACAAGGAATAGCATGTTGAACCTAGAGTTGCCAAAGTAGGGACAAGACTTCAAATTTGGAATGAGGCATTCAATGGAACCATCAAGGTGGCATGGACTGAGCCATTCTTATCTGAAATCAGTCAAGACTTATCCAAGACCAAGGGGACCAAAGCTCTGTGCCCTAACCTCAAGTCAATGGCTAGAGGAGACTTGGATTTTCATTGGACAACATTGGCCAAACCTACTTACCAGCTGCCATGCACTATACCTTGCAAAACAAACTTGCTCTACTATAAATAGAGCTCAATTGTGGTCAGTTTGAGTACACCAAAGCCATCTAACAGTTGCTTTCCTCAAAATCTCTTTCTCTTGGCAAAAATGCCTTTCTTAGCAAGGTAGCTATCGGGTTTTGAGTTTGAGAGCAATTCTGCACAAACCAATCACTCACACACCTCACATACATCACATATGAGCTGATCAAACACTCACATAACTTCTGGAACATCAAAATCTCAAAATCACTTGCCATCCACACAAGTTTGAAGTGAAGTTGCAGCTGAGATGCCATAAACTGATCCAGTCCATTTCAATTCAATCCAAGTGTCCAAACACAATCCATAGGGTGTAGGGAAGCTGTTCAGATCATCACCACTCATCTGTAACACCTCCAAATCAAAAATCACTTTGAACTTGCTGTCACGGCTTGGAGGTAAGCACATACTTGGTCATCTCTCAATCTATGCATATTTCCTCGCACAATAATTTGGCCATATGTTCATAATCATGCATGGAATGTTTTCCCTCAATTAATTGCATTGTTTGAATCGTGTATCAAAAATCCTAGCCTTCATGCAAAAATTAGGGTTCTTGAGGTTTCTTCGTGATTTCTTGTTGTATGTTTAATTTAAATGAAATTAAAGTACATAGACATGATCGTGAGGTTGAGACGAGCATAATGATATGTGGATTGCAAGATATGATTACATATTCATGGAGATTGGATAGAAAACGCAAATCTGAGAAACCAAGAACACCGCGTGTTCTTCAGCCTGTTCTTGGCGCCATTTTTCATATATTCAAATATTTGAATTTTGTGATTTTGTTTAATTGATTCAAAAATTAATTTCTCTCTGAGTTTTAATGATTTTGAGTTGATTCTTTTTTTAATAATTCTCAAAAATGTTAAAATATTTTATTTTATCAAAAAATCCCAAAAATATTATTTATTTCATATAATTGATATTTTTGTAAAGAATTAATATTTTGATTGTTTTTGGCATTTTAAATATTTTTTCTACATTGATTTTGCAACTTTTAATGCTTTCTAATTATTTTGTAGGTCAATACTTAATTTTTGAAGCATTAATCCAAGATCACAATATGTTTTCCATGTGTTAAACAATTTTTGATCATTTTAATTGAATTTTTATTCAATTAAATACATTTTGAAAACAAATTAGGGTTTTGGATTAATTCAACCCTCATAAATCATTTTCAAAACACTTTGGGCCTCTATTAGAGTGTAAGACCCAATCCTTTTTTTGACCAAATCATCTTTGGGCCTCACTTATTGTATAAGTCCCGATACCGTCAAAAAACAAACGGCGCGATCGTCGCCTCTTCAAAAATTATCTGGGCCTACCCTCGAGTAGTAAGACCCATTTATTCATCTCAAAACTCTTTGGGCCTCTTGAGAGAGTGTAAGACCCATCCCCCCTTGTACAAAACTTTTTTGGGCCTCACTCATTGTATAAGTCCCTCTGTACAAGTAAACGGCGCGATCGTCGCCCGTTTAAAAATAAAAACCATCTGGGCCTACCCTCGAGTAGTAAGACCCATTTCTTTTTCTTCAAAACTCTTTGGGCCTCTATTAGAGTGTAAGACCCAATCCCCCTTTTAACCAAAAACATTTTGGGCCTCACTTATTGTATAAGTCCCTCTGCGTTAAAAGAAAACTTCGACGCGATCGCCATTTTTAAACGAAAAATCATTTGGGCCTACCCTCGTGTTATAAGCCTCACTCTTTTCTTTAAACCTTGAATGTCTCGGGGTTTGGGTACCCACTACGGTCATAATCTTGGACCTTAACTAAGGAACCCTCTTTAAAAGCTAGAAGTCGCTGGATAGTAAACCTCGCACGTTTACCAGTGGTTTTTATCTTTAAAAGAGTTATCTCTACAAATGGAAAGGAGATGATAGACCCACGGGCTTCTTAAAAGCATCGGCCTCCTCTTGGGCATTATTCAAGGACCCTACGGCTTCTTAGAAGTATTCACAGCATCCTCTTAGGCTTCGTATAATGATCTCTTCCTCCGGGAATGATAGCCTCCTCTTGGGCTTCGTACAAGGACCCGTCGGCTTCTTAAAAGTTCCCAGCCTCCTCTTGGGCTTCGTACAAATTGTCCCGACGACCTCCTAGAGGTATAGGAACAGAACCTAGTCATCCTCATAGAACAGTCCCTTCATAGAGTCTACTACTGTTTCTCGAAGCATAGTACAAGAGATAAAACTCTAGACACGGACGGTCTAACTTCCTTGAGTCTCAAAGACATTCTCAAGAACCCTTCGTTAAATAGGAAGGAAACCCGCAGACTCGGATAGTCTCGATACCCTTTGGATTTCCCGTTTCCTCAAAGAGAAGGAAATATCCCTGATCCTCAAATTAAATCCCTGTGTACAGTGTTACTCATATAAGAACTGATTTTCTCTTTTAAATCAGTATATTGGATCTGTCACTCAACTGAAACAGTTACAATAGCCTCCATCTCGGGCTTTGTACGAGATACCAAAATTCTCCCTAGTGGAGTCAAAACAACCTTTTCGCCTCTCTCTCGGGCTTTGTACGAGATACAAAAACACTCTCTTACTGAGTATAAAAGATTCTCCAACTGAGTCAACTCTTTGCTAGCCTCCTCTTAGGCTTTGTATAACGATATGCCCCACTGGGTCAAAAACTTTTAGCCTCTCTCTCGGGCTTTGTACGAGACACAAAATAGCCTCCTCTTAGGCTTTGTATAATGATTTTCCTAGCGGAAATTAGCCTCCTCTTAGGCTTTGTATAAGAAAACCACTGGTTGATCCAATCGACCTTTTAGCATCAAAGCTGTGCCTTGTTCACAGTATACAAACATCAACAACTCCTTTCCCTTCATCTAATCGCTGTAAGCGGCAAGCCTCTGGATCATCTACATCCATGCCACTGTCCCTCTTTTAGCATGAGAAATTCCTAAGGAAAGATGGCATTGCTCTACACTGAGTTAAAGTCTTCTCCTTCAGGTTAAAACCCTTTCTTCGGAAATTATGGCATTGCTCGGATCCGTGTATCCCAGTTAAAGTAATTCTCCTTCTCCCCTCTTTAGAGATGACAAATTCTCTCTAAAGCCGAGGTCTTTTAGCTTCACGTCTTGGGCTTTGAACAAGACACAAATAGACCTTTTAGCTTCACATCTTGGGCTTTGAACAAGATACAAATCACCTTTCGCTTCATGTCTTGGGCTTTGAACAAGACACCAAAAACACCCCTTTCCTCCCATAAAATAGGAGGAACTACGAACGCTCTGATTTCCATGTTTCGGTAAACGGGAATACGTAGGCATAAGATCGAAAGAAAAGATCTTAGCGAGCGCAATCAATAAAAAACCCAAATCCCATATCTTCGTCAATCAAAAGCAGTAATTCAAAAGCACCAGTCCTAACATCCTAATCCTTATTCCCCGCCAGAAACCTTCTGCCCAGGTAAAAAGAAAGAGAACAGTATTGGCGAAAATACAAATAACCAGTACAAAGGCCCCCCACATTGATAGCATCCGTAACCTAACAGACCGCTGTTTAAACTCAGTATGCAAGCAGGGTTAATTGGAGACATCTATTTCCCTTCCTTATTCAGCTCACAATAAGATAAAAAATGAATCGACCTGTAGTTTAAAGCTCAAACTGCAGAGAGCGACCATCGCTTAAGAACCACGTCCAAAATCGCTCGCTACACATATGTAGGTGATCCAAACACTAAAACAACATCTGGAACATCAAATTCACAAAATCACCAGTCAATTGCTCAAGTTCTTGACAGAGTTGCAGTTGAGGTACCATATCAAGTTCCAACTCACTTCAATCTATTCTAAGCATTCAAACATACTCCTTGGCACCTAAGGAAGCTATCCAGATCATTGGAACACTTCATAAACACCTCCAAACCAGAATTCGATTCTCACTTGCAAGAGGTAAGCCTCAAACTTTCAAACTCATTAATGCATGCATCATAAACATGTTTTCAAGTTACCATTGTGTTTCTGGATGCTCATAGATAATTTTCCCTCAATTAATTTCTATGAATCAATCGTGTATGGAATTTCATATTGGTTTGTGCAAATTAGGGTTCATCTGGTTCGTGCATGATAATTCTTTCCACACTTAAGTTAAATGAAATTGAATAATACCATCTTGTTCCTTGTTTAAAAGCGAGCAAAATTGATGCTTATTTCATCCAATTCCATTGAGAAACAAGGGAGATTAGATTGAATCTGTTTCAGGTGGCAAAACAAATAAGACGATGTTCTTCGCGCGTTTTTTTGAATTTTAAATATTTGAATTATTTAATTAATTTTGATATTTTCTTAATTGATTCAAAAATTAATTTCTCTCTGAATATTTGTGTTTTTGAATTGATTCTTTTTCTCAAAATTCACAAAAATGTTAAATTATTTTATTTTATAAAAAAATACATTTATATTATTTATTTAATATAGTTGATATTTTTGTGAATAACTTCATTTTCATTATTTTCCAATATTTTAAAATGAAATTCCATCTTGATTTTTTCAAATTCAAATGATTTCTACACTTTCATGTGTTTAAACATGATTTTTCAAAATATTTTTCAAAACCTACAACTTGTTTTTTAAATATTTTTTTATATTTTATATCATTTTTATTTAATTTTTCTTAAAAAAATGAATTTAATTTAAAATTAGGGTTTTCCTCTTGATTTTAAATTTTTTAAATACACTTTGGGCCTCTAATAGAGTGTAAGACCCAACCCATTTTGAAAACAAAACATTTTGGGTCTCAGTCATTATATAAGTCCCACTGTGTTTTCAAAAATCTCGGCGCGATCGCCATTTCAAAACAAAATCAACTGGGCTTACCCTTGTGTTGTAAATCCTATTTCTTTCTTTAAAACCTCTTTGGGCCTCTAATAGAGTGTAAGACCCAACCCTTTTAAAAACATAAATATTTTGGGCCTTAGTCATTGTATAAGTCCCACTGTGTTTTCAAAAATCTCAGCGCGATCGCCATTTTAAAATAGAATCATCTGGGCCTACCCTTATGTTGTAAGTCTCATCTTTATTCATTTTTTAAATACACTTTGGGCCTCTAATAGAGTGTAAGACCCAATCCTCTTTGTTCATAAACATTTTGGGCCTCTGTCATTGTATAAGTCCCGATACAGTTTTCAAAATAACAGTACGATCATTATTTATCTGGGCATCTCCTTGAGTTGTAAGCCCCATGTTCTGTACAAAAATAACATTGGGCCTCTAATAGAGTGTAAGACCCAATCCTCTTTGTAAAAATACAAACCTTTTTGGGCCTCTGCTATAGTATAAGTCCCATAACATCTATTAACATCACAATGCGATCAATGTTATCAAATAAGTCATTTGGGCCTCTCCTTGAGCAGTAGCCCCCAAACTTCTTTTCAAAAACAGCTTTCCTTGTGATTTAAATTCAAGTGTATAGTTGTTATCAAAACTTTCTTCAATTTATTGAATAACTAACCATACAGCTGTAACAATGGAAGCTTGCTCGCCTGTAAGTTTTTATCAGCTTTCTTTTTACATGCTTATATATATATATATATATATATATATATATCAGTTTGTAATGCTGGAAGCTTGCTCACCTGTAAGTCCTCTTCCACTATTTTTACATACTTGTCTGTATATATTTGTATATATATACCTGTATATCTACTAAGAGTTTTCCCCGACAATTAGGTCTAGAATTTAGATTAAAGCCAGTTGGTCACTCTTTCAACACAGTCAAAACTAGTTCCTTATAGGAATTTCCAGATACAGTCTTGCCTCCTCTTGGGCTTACACAATATGGAACAAAGAGAAAGGCATTATTTCCGGTGAAACTTTTCTCAGACTGCCACTATTAGAAATTTGTCAAAGAAATTCAATTTCCCCAGAGAGGATTAATTCCCGATGAAACTTCTCTTGAATTTCTTCAAACCTTAGAACTGTTCATTAAAGAAAGGATTAATTCCCGGTGAAACCTTTCTTGAACTCATCTTAATTTTGGACCCACAGGCTTCCTAAAAGCATCCCCACCGTCCTCTTGGGCTTTGTACAAGTACCCTCAGGCTTCTTAGAAGTTCTCATGCCTCCTCTTGCGCTTAGTACAAGGACCCAAATGCCTCTTAAAGGTATAGGACAAAACCTAGTCATCCTTTGTTAGAGCAGTCTTCCAGAGTAAAAACTACATATATTAGGGTTGATTCTCATCCCTTAAAATACCAGCCTTCTCTTGGGCATCATACAAAAGTAAACCTCTTCATACCAATAGACTTGGATAGTCTCATCTCCTCTTGGATCTCAAAGAAACCCTCAAGTTTCCTAAAAGGAAGAGGAAACAATCTTAATCATTTCATCCATTACCAGCAGAGTAAACCCCCCCCCCCCCCCAAAGGTCAAAACTCAATCTTTATACCTTCAGTTTAAATTCCCCAGCTAGGGCCAATTTATTGTCAATAAACCCTCATAAAATCAGAACCTCAAGGCATCTGATATTTCAACTCCTCTACAATCCCTAGCAAGAGTTGATCCCATCATTTGGAACTGTTTCTAAATATCAATAATCCTCAGCTGAAGTTAGCCTCCTCTTAGGCTTGATATAAGAAATTCCCCAACCAGCCTCCTCTTAGGCTTTGTATAATGATCATTCCTCAGTAGTCTTTCAGCCTCAATCTTGGGCTTTGTACAACACCCCCATAAATATCTCTCCAGTAGAGTCAGTCTTAATCATCAGCCTCAATCTTGGGCTTTCTACAAGACACCTAAATATTTTCCAACTGAGTCAGTAAAGTTAACTTTTAGCCTCAATCTTGGGCTTTGTACAAGACAGATAAAAACTCCCTAAACAAAGTCAACATTTTTAGCCTCAATCTTGGGCTTTGTACAAGATAGATAAAACTTTTCCCCAAAAGAGTCAATTTTCTTTCAGCCACAATCTTGGGCTTTGTACTAGACAGATAAAAACTCTCTTGTTGAGTCAAACTTTTCAGCCTCCTCTTAAGCTTTGTATAATGATCTCCCTAGTTGTAATCAATTAATCTCTTAGCTTCAACCTTGGGCTTTGATCAAGCCACACAAAAATCAACATCCCCTCAGAGGAAATCAAAAATCTCTCTATAGGAAGATATTTATCTGTATATCACACATCACAATAGATAACTAAACAAACCCTAATTCCAGATAATTGCTGTAAGCGACACACTTATTGATTCAGACATCCAAGCTGTAGTCCATCTCTTATCCTGATAAACCTTATCTCATCTAATTGATGTAAGTGGCAGGCCTCTGGATTATTTACATCCAAGCCAATGTCCCTCTTTTAGCATGATAAAATCATAAGGAAAAATGGTGAAATTCTGGTGCATGTGCAGAATTCAGATGTCTTAGAACATGCCGTTCGACATCTGGTCTGACATGATCACAAAGGGCAAGGTATATAGCAATAATCATGGTACTGAAAAGATAAAAGAAAGACACACAGAATTGTTAACCCAGTTCGGTTTAACACACCTACTCTGGGGGCTACCAAGCCAGGGATGAAGTCCACTATCAGTAGTATCAATTCAAAGCTAAACTCTCCGTTTACAGCTTATCACTCAATCATTACCCAATGACCCTTCTACCTAGATCCTCTCTAGCTATGAGAAACTCTTCTCACTCCCAATCATCGCAATGATGTCTAGCAGTCGACAATCCGCCACTGCATCAACGGCTCTTTACCTATACAACAGTTCAACAAGGAAGACACCCTTCTAAGACACAACTTAGAGTTACTTAAAAGCTTCCTCCAAGAACAATACTCCTCTTACTTAACAGCGTCGAGGATCACACTAACAAACTGTCCAACTCACAGGTCGAGTGGTACAGGAACCAACCCTAATACTAGAACTTTTACATCTTTGGTTGCGTTACAAAACTAGGTTACAAAACATCTATATATAACCTATTCCCAACTGGATTTTGGGCCTACAAACACGCAGCAAATGAGCTGCTGCAAATCAGCAGAAACTTCTGCTACAAAATAGGACTTCAATCTATAACTTCCTAAAATATCTCCATATTTAGAAAGTGTATATTTTCCAATATTCTTCTCAATTTCAGACTTGATTCTTCAGACCTTTTAATTCAGCGCCACATAGAAATTGCATATTATTTCCTGAATCTTCTGCATCTGTTAAGGCATAACAGAATTCTAAATTCTCTTCAGTTCTGGCGCGATGTCGAATGAACCTGCATGGGACATCTTGATACGACATGTTGTTCCAGATGTTGAAACTACTTCAGCTCAACATGTTCCAATGCACACTAGGACATCTTGCTCAACCTGTTCTTCTTTAGCAAGATACACTATCCTATCTAACATATTGTTGCTATTATTTGTTTTACAAAATTAATGCCAACCCTTAAAATTAAAGAACTAACAAATGGCATTGCTCTAAACTGAGTTAAACTTTCCTCCTTCATGATATATCCCTTTCAAAATAAATTATGGCATTGCTGGATCCCGCATCCCAGTTAAAGTAATTTTCTTTTAAAACAAATCCCTAACAAATGTGATAAACAGATGAGATATCTCACTTTAGAGATGACAAATTCTCTCTATCAATCAAACTTTTAGCTTCAATCTTGGGCTTTGAACAAGACACAAATACCTCTTTAGCTTCAATCTTGGGCTTTGAACAATACACCAGACATCTTTTCCTCCCATAGAATAGGAGGAACTACGATTGCTCTGATTTCCCTGTATATCTTTACGGGAATACGTAGGCATAAGATTGCAAATTCTTAGCGAGCACACTAAACAAAAACCTTTGGTCTAGTACCTTACCAAAAACCATAGAAAATCCGAAAACAACAAAAATACTCTCTCTCAGCATTTCCACAAAGGAGAAACTTCCCCATTTATGACAAATAAAGACCATCAAGTATAAAAGCAGAACCTAATGCTAATCAACCCATGGATAACCATGTATAGGATGGGTAATTGACAACTCCCCATTGTATAACCTGAACCCAAACACCCCAATCTCTCTCAGCATTTGTTCAGTTAAACATTCGCCTGCAAGGTTAGTTTTAGATAGCTTCCCTTTCCTTTCCAGCTTCATAGGATAAACAAGAAATTAGAAAGTAGCACCCAATTCCTACCATTGTAGTGAGGAGAAACCAATGGTGATAAGGTAGTAACGTCACCGAAAAAAAATCACACGCTACAGAAAAATGGCGACTCTGCTGGAGAGCCAAAGTAGGATTAGAATTTCTAAGAGGTCTAGGTTGATTAGTTTAAAGTATTATATATATATATATATATATATATATATATATATATATATATATATATATATATATATATATATATACTGCTTTTCCTACTTGATATCCGTGTTTATTTTTCTGTCAATGGGAATGCGATTGATACGCATGTGGAAAGTTTGAGAGAATAATAAGATAAGTGATGGCATAGATAGGGATGGCAAATAAACCCGGACCCGCCCGCACCCGCCCGGGCCCGCCCCGAAATTAACGGGGAAAACCCGATTTAATTGGGTGCGGGTGCGGGCGTGGGTGAAACCCGGTTCTTAACTACGGGTGCGGGTGCGGGGGAAGGTAGACACTAAGACCCACCAGCACCCGCCCCCGCCCCGCCCCCGAATAATGCATTTTATTTTAATTCCGTTATTTTACTTATTTTTATATTCATTTATTAATTATATTTTTAATTAAATTATTAATACCCCTATGGCAATTAAAATAGTCAAATTTATCAAGTTAATATTTATTTACTAATTAAAATTTTAATTAAATAATTAATTAATTAATTAAAATAATCAATTTTTTAATTAAAATTATTAATTTTTATTGCAATTAAAAAGAAATTATTTTTTTGCGGGTGGGGGCGGGGCGGGTGCGGGTGCACCCGTTCACTACTGGGGGCGGGTATGGGTGATAAATTTTTACCCCCGATTGGGTTTAGGGGCGGGGGCGGGTGTGTTATATGGAGGCGGGTGCGGGTGCGGGTATAGTTAAACCCGCCCCCGCCCCCGCCCCGTTGCCATCCCTAGGCATAGATGGGGAACGCTTATCTGGAGTGAATCCCGACTAAGTTGAATCTAGTGGACCATCAAATCAGTGGAGGTACCCGTGTGGATACTATGCTGAACGACCGCTCGTTGTGAAAGCAGACGATATCTAAGTGCGGTACTCGTGAAACTGAGGATTTAGTAGACATTAACCATAGAGACTATTTGGTAGTGCGGTGACTATCGAGAATAGTTGATACACGATACTACACTTAAATTGAGATTCATCCTAGGATGTTACAGCTCACTCGGGTGTACCAGATTGCTGTTGATATTCCTAGGGGGGTCAGTGATTTTGGGAACCTTAGAACCCGTTCTAAAGGTACAAAATTATCCAAAATAATACAACCTTTGGGGATGGGTATAGCCGTGACTCCATGCTCATGACATTGAACCCTTGAACCCATATTTTTTCAATGTTTTTATGTGGTGCATTCATGCATTCATCTAAAAAACTCTTTTTAAACAAGAAAAAGTCTTTTTCAAAATAAACTAAACGGTAAATTGCAAATATCAGAGAAGGATTGCGTTATGGATTTGGATAGAAGAAAGACGCACAAGTACACCTTCAAGGCTCCAAAACTAGAGGATTTAAGGAAGTTAGCAAGGATGATTACCAACCATGAAGCTTTCAGAGCTAAGCATGGCAGACTGTTGTCTTTGTTAAGGGTCCACGTAGTTGAAGGAATCATGTCTACACTATTGCAGTTCTACGATCCAGTTTACCACTGCTTCACCTTTCCGGATTACCAACTGACACCAACTCTGGAGGAGTACTCTCATCTGATTGAGTTACCTATCACTGATTAAGCTCCATTTTCTGGACTGGAAGAAATTCCAAAGGATCAAACCATTGCAAGAGTGATCTCTTTGGACGAGTCAGAGGTTAGGACTCACATAACCACTAAAGGAGGAATCCAGGGTTTACCAGCTAAATTCCTGACGGAGAAAGCTCTATACTTTTCCAGTGTAGGAAACATAACTGCTTTCGAAGATATCATTGTCTTACTCACATACAAATTATTCCTTTTTCCCAACATCGATAACTTCGTCGATACTAATGCCATTAAGATATTTTTGATTGGAAACCCCGTACCAACCTTGCTCGCAGATGCTTATCATTCTGTACACTTAAGGAATTTGTACAGCAGAGGAATGATCACATGCTGTGTACCCTTGCTTTACAAATGGTTCATTTCCCATTTACCCAAGTCTGCTGCTTTTTGGGATCATAAGAACACCTTACGTTGGTCGCAGAGAATCATGTCTCTCACCTTCTGACACAGATTAGTACAATAGGATTTACGATGGGATAGAGATCATTGATCGATGTGGAAATTTCCCTAACGTACCCCTCATAAGAACTAAAGGAGGAATCAACTATCATCCAGTTTTAGCTCGCCGTCAACTCGGATACCCAATGAAGCATATCCCGCATAATATTCATTTAGAAGGTATTTTCTTAAAAGAAGGAGAAAATGACAGGGCACTTAAGAAGGAAATAGTGCATGCCTGGCAACACATTCACAGAAAAGGATGAGAGTCTCTAGGAAAACCAGGTTGTATCTCCATGGAACCTTATCTCCATTGGGTGTAAATTAGAGCCCTCAAGTTGAGGATGCCTTACCCTCATCAAGAAGTTTTTCCGTTAAAGGAATCTGCCTTTTATTTTATGTCTAATACGGAAAAACTCCAGATCGCTGTCAACAAAGTTCAACGGGAGAAGAGTTCTTGGAAAAACAAGTACCGAATCCTCAGTGTAGAGTGTACCAAAATTCAGGAACTATTGAAAGAAAAGGATGCTCTGATTGAAATATTAGAACAGCAAGCTGTAGAAAGTCGGGAAGATCAAAGGAACTTGCTTGCTCCTTTTTTTTGGAAAAGGGCTGATAACCCGGCAGCGGTTAAAGAACGCCGATCAAAGAAGAGGAAACTACCAGAACCGGCATCTGAGCTCTCTTTAGAGAGGACTCGGGATCCTTGAACTTAGAGTTTTTCCCTTACAGCACTTTGTAAAATACTGTACTTTTTCTTGCAACATACTGCAATCTTTCGATTTCAATAAAAAAGGCTTCCCCCTCTCTGTATGATATTCGCAATTTTGTTTGTTGAAGTTTCTTTTTGATTGAAACAAAAACTAAAAATATGTCATTGCATTCATCATTCTGACATAAACGCATTCTCTCGAGTCTCACGTACGTGTCACAATTCTAGAGTCAAACTATCTTACTCATACAATACTCAGGCCAATCGACAAAAGAAAATGGACGAACTCGAGGAAGAGAACAGAGAGCTGAGAGAAGAAATCGACGCTCTAAAGGAATGTTTGGAAAAACTTCACAGTGACATGCAATCCTTGGCAGCAGCTCAAGAGCAACTTCAAAGGTCTATAATCTCGAAGATTACATCTACGCCCATGATGGAGACATATGAGAATCATCCTCGATACAACATGCCTAAGGGTCGGCCCTGGGGCATGCCTCTTAACTTTTTCCTTGAAGGATACATCCCGCCGGTCACTGAAGACCCAAAAACTGTAGCAGGAACCACTGATCTGGAAGGTTACAAACTTAGGGAAAGTGAAGACGCAAGGTTTACAACAACAACTCCTGAGGGTTACAAACTTCAGGGCATTGAAGCGCCAATAATTACAACTATAATGACCATACCACAACCAGTGGTACACACTGTCCCGAAAGGACAGATTCCACAAACAATCTATGGTGGAAACGATAACATGTATGAAAAGATGAATGAGTTCCAAGAACAGTTCTTGGAAATGCAGAAGGAACTGCATGCCATTCACGGTCAGTACTTATTCGGAAAATACGCCGCCGACCTCTGTCTGGTCCCTAATGTCGAAAGACCTCACAAATTTAAGGTGTCTGACTTTGAAAAATACAAGGGCAACTCTTGCCCTCAAAGTCATTTGGTGATGTACGCTCGCAAAATGTCTACCCAGACAGAAAATCAACAGCTACTGATCCATTACTTTCTGGACAGTTTAACCGGTGCCGCACTCAAATGGTACATGAGTTTAAACCGCACCAAGATTAGCACTTTCAAAGATCTTGGCGCTGCTTTCGTTCAGCAATATAAATACAACCTGGACATGGCACCAGATAGAGATCAACTCAGAGCAATGTCGCAAAAGGACAAAGAGACATATCAGGAGTATGCTCAGAGATGGCGTGAAATTGCTGCCCAGATCTGTCCCCCTCTTGAGGAAAAAGAGATGACAAAGATCTTTCTGAAAACCTTGAGCACATTCTACTACGACCGAATGGTCGCCAATGCGCCCAGTGACTTCACTGAAATGGTGAACATGGGAGTACACCTCGAAGAGGCAGTCCGAGAAGGACGATTGGTCAAAGATACAAAGCCATCCAGCAGTACCAATAGATACGGTAGTGCTTTTCAAAAGAAGAAAGAACAGGAGATCAGTAATATCTCTCTGGGAAAGAAAAGGCGAAGTTATCAACCAGTAGTGGCCATAACTCCCGCTATCAGCCCTGTGCCGGCTCCGACTTATCAACCTCAGGTTGCTCAAAGCCAACCAAGTCAACAACAGTATCAGTAAAGGCCGCAACAGCCTCTTCTGCAGGCTCGTCCATAGTACAACAATAACAATCGTACAACACGACCACCAGGGTTTGACCCTATACCGATGTTGTACGCAAAACTTTTTCCACTTTTACTGGCCAAGGGGCACGTACAAACCAGGTCTCCTCTTACAGTACCAGAAAATCTGCCTTTTTGGTTCAAAGTGGATCAAACTTGCCCTAACCATCAAGGAGGAGTGGGGCACAGCATTGAAAATTGTCTCAGCTTCAAGTCTGACGTATAGAAACTTGTCAGGAACTGGGTCTTATCCTTTAAAGATACTAATCTAAATGTTCAGATGAACCCGTTGCCACAACATCACAAGGCTGCAGTAAATTTGATAGAGGAAGAATTTAGCCGCAATTATCAAATTCACGATGTACTCCTATTAGGAAGCAATCTGGTCAGGATGCATTGCAGACAGAGCGGGTACACTCACGTACCAACTCATAACTATCACCAGTGTGATATCTGCTCCAAGAATAATCAAGGGTGTTATGTAGTACAATTAGCTCTACAAGAATAGATGAATCTCGGTTGGATTCAAGATCACAGAATCTGAGATGTCAACATGGCTCATACAAATCCTGACATTTTTCAAAACCATGACATCCTTGCGATGAACGTTAATTTGGTGGCGATGCACTCAAGGTAAAGTCAATATCATAATCTGCCACGGCACGATTACAACACCTGTCCGATCTGCTCCACAAGCAATCAGGTATGCTCTTTTATACAAGAGGCCCTCCAACGTCAGATGGATCTGGGATGGATCTAGGATTACTAAGAAAGAAATAGCCATTAAGTCAATATGGTTCAGATCTTTGACATAAGATTGATGAATACCAGTCTAGTAGAATTACATGCTAAACAAGTCAGGCTCGGTTTTCTGGCTTCACATGATTATCAGGACTGCGAAGAATGCGACGAAGATGACCAAAGGTGCGCACTGGTGAAAAGAACACTTCAACATTTATTGGACCACTGGTGGCTTCCAATTTACTTGGACAAAGCTACACAGAAGATCAATATGACTGACAGAAATCCTGGTAGGCATCGGAGTCAAGATGTCCGCTCGATGGAAACAGATCTAGTAAAGATGCACTGTATACAAAGTGGGCGTGGTCAGTACCACCACATAATTATGAACGCTGTAGAGTTTGATCAGAAAATAACCAAGGATGCTACCTTGTACGAGCAGCACTTCAAAAACAGTTGGACTAGAAGGAAATTCGACAATGTTCAAGTTCTAGGTCGATTAACATGATACAAGAATCTCTTCCTGATCAAATTGAAGATGTTGTCTTACTTTCCAAGCAAGAAATGGCCGAAGACGTTTGAGCCATAATTCCTATGCTCGATGAATCAAGGTTTTCTATTGACAGCAGAAAGACTCTCAAACTCGAACCAATTGAGGATGCATATGATGGTCGGAGAAATCAAAAGGCTCTTGTGGTTATCTACTTGCCAGGACCAATACCGTACAAATCAGATAAGGCTATCCCTTATAAGCATGGTGCAACAACAATCGAAAATGGAAAGGAAACTCCATTACCCTCCATCTTAAACATTGCCGACATAAGTCGAGTCACATGGAGTGGCCGGATCTTCAACCGAGGAGTTGAAGAGCCTGCCAAGGAAAAGGAACCTCAAGCAGAAGTTCCAAATCAACAAATCGGGCAAACCAGTAATCCCGAACTTACAAAGAACAACGATGAGATGCTGAAACTCATCCAGAAAAGCGAGTACAACATTGTAGACCAACTGTTGCAAACTCTTTCCAAAATCTTTGTATTATCTCTCCTACTTAGTTCCGAGGCTCACAGGGAAGCTCTACAGAAAGTCTTAGAGCAAGCTTACGTGGAACAAGATGTAACGGTAGGACAATTTGACAGCATTATTTCCAACATCACTTCCTGCAACAATTTAGGATTCAGTGATGAAGAATTGCCAGAATAGGGAAAGAATCATAATATGGCGCTCAACATTACAGTCAACTGCCAAGACGATGCTTTAGCCAGCGTACTGGTTGACACATGATCATCTCTGAATGTTATGCCAAAATCAACTATGACAAGACTATCATTTTAAGGAGCTCCGATGAGGGACAGTGAGATCAATGTCAAAGCCTTTGACGGATCCAGAAAAATAGTTATTGGCGAAGTCGACCTTCCCATAACTATTGGTCCCCACACTTTTCAAGCCACTTTTCAAGTCATGGACATCCAGGTAGCATACATCTGTTTATTACGAACACCTTGGATACACAAGGCTGGGGCAGTCACTTCGACACTTCACCAGAAGCTGAAGTTCGTCAAGAATGACAAGCTGATCACAGTCTATGGAGACCAGGCGTTAATCGTGAGCGACTTATCATTATTCTCCTGTGTAGAACCAGAGGAGGTTGTTGGAACTTAGTTCCAAGCACTTCCGCTGGGGAATGAGAATCGATCAGAAAGGGGAATGTTGATTTCTTTATACAAAGACGCTCTCTAAGGGATCAAGAGTAACGACGTAAAAGGATGGGGACAACTTGTAATTCCTACAGATAACAAGACAAAGAAAGGTCTTGGTTTCTCTTCAACCTATGTGTCATACCCCAAATTTTTACCAGCAAGATTTCCCGTTATTGTACAAGTCATTACCACAATATGGATGCACCATCATGCCTTATCAATCTCCCCAAAGTTAATTGAGCATCTACCACGATCAAGAATTAGGGTTTCGAGCCCTCTAAGAATGTTTAGACAAAATATCAATCAAGAAATGACATGATCTTCAACTTGTCAAGTCCCTCAAACATCCATAAGAGATCAAGAGGACTCCCACATCAATAATCAAGCACAAGGTTGCAACATTCTAAGTGGATCAAGCCTCAAGATCGCCAGTGTTACCAAATTAGGGTTTTGATAGACCAAGGCCTCCAGATGAAAATTTTCATCTGAACATGAGCCAATACTTCAAAACATGATTCAAGATACTTCAAGGGACCTCATGAACCCAATCATCAAGTCAATTTAGCCTCAGGGGATGCATTCCTAAAAAATCAGGAATTATGGTTTCTTGACCTAATTCACCCCTAAGTTGACTTTTGGAGTAAGACATGATCCAAGGCCTGAAGAAATGTTTTGAAGACCTCCAATACATCATATTGATCCATTTACAAGATTGGATTGATTTAAAGAACTTGGTACATGAGCTACACATAGATTCAAATTCATCTGGACCAATTAGGGTTTCCTAATGAAAAAGTCAACTGTATCTTTGACTTTTGACCAAGACATGTTCCCAAACCTTGAGACATTGTTCAAGATACCCTAAAACGCCTATGGAATCCATCCATTAGGTTTGAATTAGGTCAAGGACTTGATTTCATAAAGAATCACACAATTTGGAATTCATCTGACAAAAAGTCAACTGTGCCAAAAATCAAGTTTGACTTTTTGGAATTTTTCACAAGTATGGTTCCCCTAAGTAAAATATAATGTTAATGTATGGTTTTGATCATCATACATCAAGAAAAATCAAGAAAAGTGAGTTAACTTGCAAAAGGGGCAACTTAGAGAAACTTAAATATTTCTAAGTTATGGAACAAAATGGATTTGGTACCAACTTTACAAGGTCATATCTCCCAAAACCTAAGGCCTTTTTCTCCCATTCAAAGCTCAAATGAAAGTCCATCTGACATACTTTAAAAGTGTCAACCACAAGAAATTCCAAATCTTCATCGATTGAGAAGACTGTCACCACTACGAGACAAGACCGACTGGAGTGATAGTGATGCAATATGAATGTGAATGCAAATCAATAATGCATGATGTATGTATGTATATGCTGACAAAACCGACGCAACATACAGACTAAAATATGAACATGACGGGATACTCAGCCATCGCGGGGCGAAGTCGTACCGTTGTTCCAAAAGTAGCAATTATGCTTTGCTTAGGAGAGACAGTCCCTACGGGGAATACCGTTGGTCGAGCTTAGGAGATGAGAACTCGGCCGAGGGTATCAGATGGGAAAACCGCATTCGATACAACTGATTATTCATTCAGGCGCACTGGCTTAGAAGGAGTACTTTGATTCTGCATTTTAACATTCGAACACTTTTGGAGAAGCGATCGATGTTCTTTCGGTGTTCAACCGTCAAAAGAAATTGCCGTCTCTATTTTTTTAATTTTTTTTAAAAGCAGAACAATTTTAACAATTAAATTCATTTTTTCTTCATTTCACGAATCGTTGATCATGTTAAAATGTCGTTCTATAAAGCTAAAACAAATAAGAATTACAAACAAAAGCACAAGGGCTCAAATTTTATTGATAGGATGGAAATCAGCCAAACGCGTGATTCCAAAGAGTATTTACAAAGTTTAGAAAATGGTAATTTAAGGGAAAAGGGCTACATCGAAACATAACGACCACTATCCTTCTACCAACTTTGAATTCGGGGCATCCTGAGCTTCTGTCGAAGATGACCATGACTGGAGCATTTCTGATGGACGACGTAACTGCTGCTGAGGGATTTGCCCCTTTGTTGAACGTAGTTACTTGCCATTATCCCTAATTTTTGCCTTGATTGTACTTTGACCTTTCTAATCCATCGGGATGATTTTTTATTATGTCTCTAATTTTTTCCTGGACTGCCCTTTCGGGTTTTCAATCCACCGAGACGTTTTTTTTAGGCGAAGTATTTCTTGACTACATCAACATTCGTGGGGTAGGCAAATTCCTCTCCGTCCATGGTTACAAGTCTCAAGGCGCCGCCTGACAAAGCTTTCTTGACCACGTAGGGGCCGTCATAATTCGGAGTCCACTTGCCCCGAGAATCAGTGAGAAATGATTGTATCTTCTTGAGCATGAGGTCTCCTTTCCTGAAGACGCGAGGTCGGACCTTTTTGTCAAACGCCTTCTTCATTCTATGTTGATACAACTGACCGTGGCATAGTGTCGTTATTCACTTTTCTTCGATCAGGTTTAATTCGTCGTGTCGACTCTGACACCATTCAGCTTCTGTAAGCTTAGCTTCCATCAATACCCGGATTGATGGGATCTCTACTTCTATGGGGAGAACTGCTTCCATGCCATACACTAGAGAGAAAGGGGTTTCCCCTGTTGAAGTGCGGACAGATGTGCGATAACCGTGAAGCGCAAAGGGTAACATCTCGTGCCAGTCTTTGTAGGTTACAACCATCTTTTGAACAATCTTCTTGATGTTCTTGTTAGCTGCTTCTACCGCTCCGTTCATCTTAGGCCGGTAGGGAGATGAGTTATGGTGTTCAATCTTGAACTCTGTGCACAACTCCTTCATCATCTTATTATTCAAGTTAGATCCATTATCGGTAATGATCTGGCCTGGAACACCATAACGGCAGATGATATTGTTTTTGATAAATCGGACCACCACTTGTCGGGTTACATTAGCGTATGCCGCTGCTTCGACCCACTTGGTGAAATAGTCAATGGCTACCAGGATGAACCGATGTCCATTCGAAGCCTTGGGCTGAATCATGCCAATCATGTCGATTCCCCATATGGAAAAAGGCCACGGGGAAGAAAGAACTTTGAGATGCGTTGACGGTACATGAATTTTGTCGGAGTATATCTAACACTTGTGACATCTCCTCATGTACTTGTAGCAGTCGGACTCCATGGTCAACCAATAGTACCCTGTTCTTGGAATTTTTCTCGCCATTGTATGTCCGTTGGCATGAGTGCCAAAGGATCCTTCGTGAATTTCTTTTATCAGCATGTCTGCTTCTGGTCTGTCGATGCATCGGAGCAAGACCATGTCGAAATTCCGCTTATAAAGTGTATCACCGCTCAGAAAGAAGTTTCCAGCCAGTCTTCTGAGGGTTTTTCTATCCTTTCTAGACGCCCCATGTGGGTACTCCTGTTTCTTAAGGAAGCGTTTGATATCGTAATACCAAGGTTTGTCGTATATGACTGCTTCGATCGTGAAGATGTAAGCGGGCCGTTCAACGCGCATTATGTCGATCTTAGGTAAGTCGTTCCATTGACCTACACTAATCATGGAAGAGAGAGTGGCTAATGCATCAGCCATGTGATTCTCTTCACGAGGGATGTGATGAAACTCAATTCTGTTGAAGAAGGGTAACAACCTTCTTGCATAATCTTTGTAAGGAATTAGTCCTGATTGGTATGTGTTCTAGCCTCCTTTGATTTGATTGATAACTAGGGCTGAGTCGCCGTATACGTCCAAGTTTTTGATTCTCAAATCAATTGCTTCCTCGAGACCCATGATACAAGCTTCGTATTCGGCCTCGTTGTCTGTACACTTGAATGTAAGTATGTCGGTGAAAGGAATGTGGGTACCCTGAGGTGTAACAATGATTGCCCCAATTCCGTTTCCGTAATGATTAACTGCTCCGTCAAAGATAAGTCCCCATTGGGAACCTGGTTTTGGCCCTTCACTGGGTAGCGGTTCATCGCAATCTTTCATTTTCAAATACATGACATCTTCGTCTGGGAAGTCAAACCCAATTGATTCTTGATCGTAATCAGTAGATAATCAGTGGTCTTCCTTCCACTGGAGGTGATAGAATTGGAGGGTTCAATAAGTATTCCTAAAAACTCTCGAAGGCGGTTTGGCAGTCTTCTGTCCAAACACAATCCTGGTTCTTTTTCAGTAATTTGAAAATCGGCGCACATGTCGCTGTCATGAGGAATATTAATCTGGAGATGTAGTTCAAACGTCCCAGGATTCCTCTGACTTGTTTTTCAGTCTTCAGAGAAGACATTTCTTGAATGGCCTTGACCATGTCAGGATCAACCTCAATTCCTTTCTGGCTGACGCTGAATCCTAAGAGTTTCCCTGAACGGACACCGAAGGTGCACTTGTTGGGATTCAAGCGGAGTCTGTATTTTCTCAACCGCTGAAATAGTTTTGACAGGTGGGTCACATGCTCCTCTTCCATTTTGGATTTGGCAATCATGTCATCGACATATACCTCAATTTCCTTGTGTCTCATGTCATGAAAAAGAGTAGTCATGGCCCTTTGATAGGTTGCCCCGGCGTTCTTCAAACCGAACGACATTACCTTGTAACAAAAATTACCCCATGGGGTGATGAACAAAGTTTTCTCCATGTCTTTCGGCGCCATTTTGATTTGATTATAGCCCGAGAATCCATCCATGAAGGAGAAAACTTTGAACTTTATTGTACTGTCTACCAGCATGTCAATGTGTGGTAAAGGAAAGTCGTCCTTTGGACTAGCCTTGTTTAGATCCCTGTATTCGACACACATTCTGAGTTTTCTGTCCTTTTTTGGAACGGGTATGATGTTGGCTAACCATTGAGGATATTCTAATGTGGCGAGGAAACCTGCGTCAATCTGTTTCTGTACCTCCTCCTTGATTTTGATGGCCATGTCTGGATGAGTCCGTCTTAACTTCTGTTTTACTGGTGGACATTCCGATCTCAATGGTAAATGATGTTCCACGATGCTGGTATCCAACCCTGGCATATCCTGGTAGGACTAAGCGAATGCATCGGGAAACACTTTGAGAAGCTTTATCAAACTTTCTTTGACAATCAGACTGAGCAGTGCTACAATCTTGACTTCTTTTCTCTCTTCTTCTGAACCCAAGTTGACCATTTCCAACGGCTCTTTGTGAGGTTCAATGGAACTTTCCTCTTGTCTATGTAATCGGGAGATCTCTTCTGGAATTTCTGCGTCCTCTTCTTCTTCAGCCTCAAATACCGGGAATTCAAAGTTGGGAGAAGGCATTGGATCATATGTTTCAATGGGGTTTAAAACAAGCAATCTGCATGATGTGATGATTTGTGTTTTAGAAGAGATAGAGAGAATGCAAAAGTGTGTGCAGTGTTTTTTTCTTTTACTGCTTGTTTTTATTGAGTTGTTTTTTTAGGATTACCATTTTCTTAGAAAAGCAAAAGAGAAAACAACAATTAATGCAGAAATTACAGAACGACGTTTATTTATTTATGAACAAGTCGATTCGTGAAACTATAACCCTATAAAACAAAACTCTGTCGCTTTGGGCAAAGCGAAGAGGGAAATTTACAGAAAGTAAGCCCTATCTAAACATCCGTTTCACCTGGGCAGGGTGAAAGGTTAAAAACAACAATTACTTTTACTTTTGAACAACTTTCGGAATATCGACAGCAACCCATTGGCGGCGAACTCCTCTGTGAATCACAAAGTCTGGTACCTTCCTTGATTTGTCTTTAGAAATAACACTGATTTCTGGTGGAACAGGATCATTGGAATCTGTCTCCCAGGAAGAGTTGTCGTAGGAGGATTCCTCAGTTGTATTTTACATAGTATTGGTTCTCTCAGGCAAATCTCCCCATCCAGTTGGCTGGATATCTTCAAACCTGATACGAGAGCTTTCAGGAGCGGTGTACTTGACCATGAAGTCGTATTTTCCACTCGGTTGTCCCAAGGTGTCCCATACTTCTTTGGAACTGGAGGAGTCATCCCTTTCGATGACGTTGACCTCGGGAAAAACATAGTTGATGAACTCTAATCCTGCGAACGTTGCGAATTCATCGTTGTGTGGGGTATCTTCAAGATACCCTGGGTGAGGATCCCATGACATGGTGGGGACACAAGTATTCTTTTCAATGATGCTCAGCTGATTTTCATTGTTCGGCTGATTGTCTTGCCCGAAGTCTCCTGGATACGGCTGCCACATTGGAAGGCCATCCATTGGGCCATAATAGTCGTTGTCAAAGTTGTCTTTCATCGGAGTGTCTTCCTCTAAAGAGTTTGATGGAGCACGACATCCTTCCGGATCACAATCTCCATATATCATTTCGACATCTGACCGGGGTATAAATCTCGGACCCTGTGCAGGAAAGCAAAATGGAGTCTGCCTTTCATCCTGAGACATATAACCGTCCTCGTTAAGATAGGACTTTCATTCCTCATCTATGTCGGAGGGATCCTCCTCATTGATAGTGTGTACTTCTTGGGTCACCGGTTGAAGGAAACCTCCACTGTGAAAGAAGTTCTGAATGGGATGAAGACTTTCATCGCTGGTAGTAGCTGTCTGGGTGCAGGTTGCAGAAAAACCAAGACCCTTCTTTGTTTTATTGTCAATAGGAATGACTAGCTCTCCTCATCCTGTTGTATTGGTACTCTCGATCGCTTTGATAACATCTTTGTATGAGGAAATGGAAGTTCCCTCTTTGGATCGATTGTCCTTGCTCACCGAAAGCGCTTGGAACTGAGTCCCAACAATCTCCTCGGGTTCTACACAAGTAGATGATGATAAGTTACTCACGAGCAAGGCTTGTTCTCCACAGACCGTGACGAGCTAGTTGTTCTCAACGAACTTTAACTTTTGGTGGAGGGTCGAGGTGACCGCCCCAGCCTGATGTATCCAAGGTCTTTCTAATAAACAACTGTACGTTGCCCGGATGTCCATGACCTGGAAAGTGACTTTGAAAGTGTGAGGACCGATAGTTATGGGAAGGTCGACTTCACCAATAACCGTTTTTATGGATCCGTCAAACGCTTTGACGACGACCTCGCTGGTTCTCATCGGGGGTCCTTTGAAGGATAATTGCATCAAAGTGGACTTCGGCATAACATTCAGGGCTGACCCTGTGTCTACCAGTACACTGGCTAAAGCATCTCCCTGGTAGATGACCGTGATATTAAGCGCCATGTTATGACGGCTACCGTCTTCAGGTAATTCCTCATCGTTAAATCCCAAGTTATTGCAGGAAGTGATCTTAGAGACAATGCTATCAAACTGTCTGATTGTTACATCCTGTTCCCCAAAGGCTTGCTCCAAGACTTTCTGTAGAGCCTCCCTGTGCGCTTCAGAACTGAGTAACAGTGATAATACCGAGATCTTTGAAGGAGTTTGTAATAGCTGATCAATAATGTTGTATTCACTCCTTTGGATGAGCTTCAGCATCTCATCATCATTTTTCGAAAGATCGGGATTACTGGATTGACCGACTGGTGGATTGGGAACTTCTGTCTGAGGTTCCTTTTCTTTGTTGGACTCTCCAACTCCTCTTTTGAAGATTCGACCGCTCTGTGTTACACGACTGATGTCTGCAATACTCACGATGGAGGGTAATGGAATTTCCTTTCCATTCTCAATTATCGTTGCACCGTATTTGTAAGGGATAACCTTAGTTGATTCATACGGTAGTGGTCCCGGTAGATAGATGACTATGGGAGCCTTCTGATTTTTCTGACCATCGTAAGTAATCTCGATCTGTTCCTGGTTAGGAACTCTTGATTCGTCAAGTAGAGGGATGATGGCAAAAACATCCCTGGCCCTTTGATGATCAGAGATTACGACAACATCCTCAATTTGATCAGCGAGGTAGTCCGGCGCCCAGTTGATTGGTCCGGAACCCGGATATGGGCGAATCTCTCTACGATCCACCTGACCCTGAAGAGCTGCTCGCACAAGGTAAAATCCTTGGTTACTTTCTGAACAGACTCTACAACGTTCATAGTTGTGTGGTGGCACCTGGCCACGCCCGCTTTGAATGCAATGTAACCTTACTAGGTTAGCTTCCACAGATCAGACATCCTGACTTTGACGCCGAGTAGGGTTCCTGTTATTGATACTAATTTGCTACGTATCTTCATCCATATAGATTGGCATCCACCAGTGATTTAACAAGTGCTGAAGTGCCTCCTGGACAAGGGCACAACCTTGATCATTTTCGCAACCCGCTTTACAGCTCTGGTAATCGTGTGATACCAGGAATCCGAGGCAGACCTGGTCAGCATGTAACTCTACCAGGTTGGTATTCATTAAACGAATGTCGAAAATTTGAACCATGTTGATCTGATAGGGATTCCTATCATGGTAGTCCTGGATCCATCCAAGATCCATCTGACGCTGGAGGGCCTCTTGTACAAAAGAGCATCCCTGTTTGTTTACCGAGCAGGTCAGACAAGAACTGTAATCGTGTCGTGGCAGATTATGATACTGGCTTTGCCTAGAATGCATCGCCACCAAGTTAAAATTCATTGCACGGATGTCGTGGTTCTGAATGATGTTAGAATTCGTGTAAACCATGTTAACTCCACGAACTCGGTGCTCTTGGATCCATCCGAGATTCATCTGTTCCTGTAGGGCTGATTGCACCACGGAACATCCTTGATTGCTTTTAGAGCAGATATCACACTGATGATAATTATGAGGTGGCACATGGCCATATCCACTCTGTCTACAATGCATCTTGACCAAGTTAGTTTTCAATAAGAGTACATCGTGAATTTGATAGACTTTGTTAGACTCTCCCTCTATCAGATTGACTGCGGCTTTCTCATGTTGAGGCAGCGGGTTCGTGAGAACATTGGGATTTGTATCCTTGAAAGATAAGACCCCACTCCTAACAAGCTTTTGCACATCGGATTTGAAATTGAGACAATTCTCTATGTTATGCCCTAGTCCTCCTTGATGCTAAGGGCATGTCTGGTCCACCTTAAACCAAAAAGGCATATTTTCCGGTACTGCAAGAGGGGATTTAGTCTGGATGTGCCCCTTGGGCAGTAGTAACGGAAATAGTTCTGTGTATGATACGGGTATAGGATCAAATCCTGGTGGCCGCGTTGTACAGTTGTGTCCTTTGCTGATTAGGTTGGCTCTGCGTAACCTGAGGTTGATACGTAGAAATAGGCGCATGATTGATAGCAGGAGTCACAACCGCTACTGGCTGATAACGTCGCCTTTGCCTTCCGAGAGAGATATTCCCAATATCTTGCTCTTTTTTCTTAGGGAGAGTACTACCATATCATTTTGCACTACTTGATGATCCAACGTCTTTTATTAGACGTCCTTCTAGAACAGATTCCTCGAGACGTACCCCCATACCGACCATTTCGGTGAAGTCACTGGGCGCACTGGCAACCATTCTGTCATAGTAAAATGAGCTTAAGGTATTTAAGAAGATTTTTGTCATCTCTTTTTCCTCAAGAGGTGGACAAATTTGGGTGGCAATTGCACGCCATCTCTGGGCGTACTCCTTAAAAGTTTCCTTGTCCTTTTGTGACATCGATCTGAGCTGATCTCTGTCTGGTGCCATGTCCAAATTGTATTTGTATTGTTGGACGAAGGCAGTGACAAGATCTCTGAAAGTGCTGATCGTAACATGGTTTAAACCCATGTACCTTTTTAAGGCGGCACCGGTTAAACTATCCTGAAAGTAGTGAATCAGTAGATCCTGATTTTCCATCTGAGCTGACATTCGCCGAGCGTGCATCACTAAGTGACTCTGAGGGCAAGAATTACCCTTGTATTTTTCAAAGTCGGGAACTTGGAACTTGTGCGGAACTTTCACATTGGGGACCAGACAAAGGTCTGCGGCGTCCTTTCCAAATAAATCCTGACCACGGATGGCTTGTAGTTCTTTTTGCATTTCCAGGAACTGTTCCTGGAACTCGTCCATCCTGTCGAACATAGTTTCCTTTCTGCCAGAAGGTATCAGTGGAATCTATCCTTCTGGGACAGTGTGCACCACAAGGGGTGGTACCGTTACTACGGCAGTGAATCTTGGTGTTTCCCGAAGTTTGTAACCTTCAGGAGTCCTCAATATGCCTCTGGAATCCTCGCTTTCCCGAAGTTTGTAACCTTCAGGTCCAACGTCTTCTGCTGAAGTTTCCAGATCTCCAGTGATCGGCAGAACATATCCTTCCGGGATATAGTTGACAGGCATGCCCCAGGGACGATCTTTCGGCATTTTGTACATAGGATCATACTTCTCCACTATGGGCGTTGAGGTGATCTCTGAGATCACAGTTCTTTGGAGCTGAGCTTCCGCTATGGCTTGCATGTCTTTACGAAGCTTTCTCATATCCTCTCTCAGAGCGTCGATCTCTTCTTTCAAATCTCTGTTCTCTTCCTCAAGATCATCCATCTTTTTTTGACGATTGGCCCGAGTATTGTACGAATGAGACAGTTTAACTCTAGAATCGAGACACAAACGTGAGACTCGTAGGTAAGGAGAATACGTGATGTGAGAATGATGAATGCAATGATTAAGTGTTTTTTTGTTTAATCAAAATAAACTTCGACAATTAGATTGCAAATATCAAACAGTGGGGAAACCCCATTTTATTGAATTCAAAGGATTGCGGAAATGAAAATACAGTAGATTACAAGGTGCGAAAACATAAACCTAAGCTAATGGGTCCCGAGCCCTCCCTGAGGAGAAACCGGGTGCTGATTCTGGTATTTTCCTTCTCTTGGACCGGGGCTCTTGGGCCGTTGTAGGGTTGTCATTCCTTTGCCAGGTGAAAGGAGTGAGCAAATTCCTTTGGTCATCCTAATTTTCTACAGCATGCTGCTCCAAAATTTCAATCAGAGCATCTTTATCCTTCAGTAGTTGCTGTATTTTGATACACTCCATATTGAGGGTGCGATACTTGTTCTTCCAAGACCTTCTCTTCCGCTGAACTTTGTTGAGAGTAACCTGGAGTTTTTTCGTTTCAGTCATGAAGTACATGACAAACTCCCTTGGCGGAAGAACTCCGTGACGAGGATAAGGCATCTTAAGCTTGAGAGCTCTAGTTTGTACCCAGTGGAGGTAAGGCTCCACCGAGACACAGTCCGGTTTTCCTAGAGACTCTCTTCCTTTCTTATGAACATGTTTCCAAGCGTGCACTATTTTCATATTTAGTGCTATGTCATTTTCTCCTTCTTTGAAGAAAAGACCTTCCAGATGAGCATTCCGCGGGACATGCCTCATCGGGTATCCAAATTGACGACGAACCAACACCGGATGGTAATTGATTCCTCCCTTAGTTCCTATGAGGGATACGTTGGGGAAGTTTCCATAATGGTCAATGATCCTGATTCCCTCATAAATCCTATTGCACCAATCTATGTCAGAGTTGGTAAGTGACATGATTCTCTGCGACCAACGTAAAGTATTTTTATGATCCCAAAAGGCAGCAGACTTAGGAAAATGGGAGATAAACCATTTGTATAGTAGAGCTACACAACATGTGATCTCCCCTCCACTGTACAAATTCCCTAAGTGTACAGAATGATATGCGTTTGCGAGCAAAGTCGGCACAGGGTTTCCGATGAGAAAAACCTTAATTGAGTTGATATCGACGAAGTTATTGATGTTGGGAAACAAAAATAACCCGTAGGTGAGTAAAACAAAAATGTTTTCAAAAGCATTCACGTTCCCTATACTAGCGAAATACAGGGCCTTCTTTGTCAAGAACTGGGTCGGCAAACCTTGTATGCCACCCTTAGTGGTCATGTGAGTCCTGACCTCTGACTCGTCCAAATAAATTGCTCTTGCAATGGTCTGGTCCTTTGGAATTTCTTCCAGTCCAGAAAAAGGAGCTCGATCAGTGATGTGTAAATCAATCAGATGAGAATATTCCTCCAGCGTTGGGGCGAGCTGATAATCCGGGAATGTGAAACAGTGATAAATCGGATCATAAAACTGAACGAGTGCATCCATGATTCTTTCAATTACTTGAACCCTTAATAGAGATAGCAAACCTCCATACTTGGCTCTGAAAGCCTCTTGGTTCGTGATCATTCTCGCCAAACCTCTCAAATCCTCTAGTTTTTGAACCTTGAAGGTATACCTATGAGTTCTCCTTCTACCGAAATCCATGAGCGTAATCTTTTTCTCTGACATTTGCAATCATTGTCTTAGTTTAATTTGAAAAAGAGAGACTAGAAGAGAAGGTTTCCTTTGTTTTAATGTTTTTTTTTTAAATTTAAATGAATGCATGAATGCAGCACACAAAAACATAGAAAAAAAAGGGGTCAAAGGGTCGGTTTCATGGAGTCAAAGCTCTACCCGTCCCAAAGGTTTATACTAGTGATTTTTGTACCTGTCTCTCAACATCATCAACTCTTGTCGAGAAAAACACCAGCGGGCCAGGAACCGTGCTAGGTGGTGTTTTTTCGAAGAGTCCTCAGAAGAGGGTGGTATCGCATGACAACCATTTCCGATAGCTTCCGCACCACTAAAGGGGTTTTTCCTAGGTGTATACTCAATCTTTCCACATGCGGCATCACACGCATTCCCATTAGCAGAAAAATAAACACATATATCAATTAGGAAAAGCAGTATATATATTCGCCCTAATGTCCTAGACTTTTAAGAGCTATAAATCCTATGTTCCTGATAGGAAATGGATCCCCGACGAAGTCGCCATTCTGTGGTTCCTTCCCAACTTTAAAGGTTTTGACCTTAGATCCTAGTGAAGTCAAAGAAAAAAAAAGTTCTATCCTAGTGAAATCCCCTAGAAAGAAAGAAAGGAAGAAAGGCCCCACGGTGGGCGCCACTTTTCTGTAGCGAGCGAAACTGGACGTGTTTCTTAAGCACTGTCGCTCTTTGTGGGTTACTTCGATTAATTTTTTATCCTATTGAAGCTAATGAAGGAAGGGAAATATATGTCTCCAATTAACCCTGCTTGCATACTGAGTTTAAACAACGGTCTGTTAGGTTACAGATGCTATATGGTAATGGGGCCTTTTTCTTCTTACTCTTTTTTTCAAGGGTGAAAACATTGGACGGTTCATGGGTAGGATGTTTAGGACTGAGGGTATGGGATTTTGAGTTTTTGTTTAGTGTGCTCGCTAAGATTTTTCTTTCAATCTTATGCCTACGTATTCCCGTTTGCCGAAACAGGGAAATCAGAGCGATCGTAGTTCGTCCTATTCTATGGGAGGAAATGGTGTTTTTGTGTCTTGTTCAAAGCCCAAGACGTGAAGCTGAAAAGGTAGTTTATATCTTGTTCAAAGCCCAAGATGTGAAGATGAAGGGTCTATTTGTATCTTGTTCAAAGCCCAAGATGTGAAGCTAAAAGGGTGTTGACTTTAGAGAAAATTTGTCATCTCTAAAGTGGTCTGTTTGTCAGGGGTGACGGATTATAAAGGGGGATTACTTTAACCGGGATATGCGAATCCTAGCAATGCCATAATTTCCTTTATACGGAGTTTTAACCTGAAGGAGAAGACTTTAACTCAGTGTAGAGCAATGCTATCTTTCCTTAGGAATTTCTCATGCTAAAAGAAGGACAATGGCGTGGATGTAAATAATCCAGAGGCTTGCCGCTTACAGCAGTTAGATGAAGGGAGTTGTTGATGTTTGTATCCTGTGAACGAGGCACAATTTTGATGCTAAAAGGTTGATTGACTCAACCGGGGTTTCCTTATACGAAGCCTAAGAGGAGGCTATCGACCCAACAAGAGGGTGTTTTTATGTGTCTCGTACGAAGCCCGAGAGAGAGGCTAAAAGGGTTGACACAACAAGAGAGTGCTTTGTATCTCGTACGAAGCCCGAGATGGAGGCTATGGTTATTGTTTCAGTTGAGTAACAAGTCCAATATGCTGATTTAAAGAGAAAATCAGTTCTTATATGAGTAATGTTTGCACTCAGGGATTTTTATTCGAGGATCAGGGATATTTCCTGTTCTTTAAGGAAATGGGAAATCCAAAGGGGATTGGGACTGTCCGAGTCTATGGGTTTCATCTCCTAGTTTTGAAAGGAACTTGAGAATGTCTTTGAGACTCAAGGAAATTAGACTGTCCAAGTCTAGAGTTTCATCTTTTGTACTACGTTTAAGAAACAGCAGTAGCAGGATCTAGACTCTTTGAAAAACCTATTCTATTAAGATGACTAATTTCTGTTCCTATACCTCTAGGAGGTCGTCGGGATAATTTGTACGAAGCCCAAGAGGAGGCTGGAATCTTTTAAGAAGCCGAGGGATAATTTTTACGAAGCCCAAGAGGAGGCTATCATTCCCGGAGGAATAAATCATTTATACGAAGCCTAAGAGGAGGCTGTGAATACTTCTAAGAAGCCGACGGGTCCTTGTACAATTCCCAATAGAAGGCGAGGATGCTTTTAAGAAGGCTGTGGGTCCCCAAACCCCAAGAAATTCAAGACAGGCTATTCACAGAGAATAGATCAAGCCAGGAAAGTTCGAGAATTTGGAAGAAACTCAAGAGATGCTATTCACGGAGAATAGATCAACTCTGGGGAGTAGAGTCTCTTGACAATTCCTAGGAGAACAGTCGAAGAGAAGACTGTATCTGGTAATCCTATAGGGATCTAATTTAGTTTATTTAAGAGTGATTAATAGGGCTTAGTGTTAGACGTAGTTGTTGGGGAAGCTCTAAATAGCTATACTATTATTACACAGTTGATATGAGTTTATGAAAGGAGACTTACAGTGAAACAACCCCACAGTACAGTTATATACATATGAAAGCGGTAAATGAAAGTGTATAAACATTTACTCGGTTGTAGAGCTTCCATGCTGTTTTGTTAGTTGTTCAACAAAGAAAGATTGAAAACAACAGTATATTCAAAATCAAAGGAGAAAGTGCTTTGAAAGGAAAGTTGGGGCTTACAGCTCAAGGAGAGGCCCAGGGTTTTTACCAATGATCGCACTATCGTTCTATACAGAGGGGCTTATACAAGTGACTGAGGCCAAAAAGGTTTTCTGTACAAAGGGGTGGGTTTACACTCTCTTAAGAGGCCCAAAAGGTTATAAAGAAAAAGAGTGAGGCTTATAACACGAGGGTAGGCCCAGATGATTTTTCGTTTGAAATGGCGATCGCGCCGAGATTTTGAAAACGCAGTGGGTCTTATACAATGACTAAGGCCCAAGATAATTTGGTTTTCAAAAGGGGTTGGGTCTTACACTCTAATAGAGGCCCAAAAGTTTTGAATGGGTCTTATAGCTCGAGGAGAGACCCAAATGGTTTATTTTTAAACAGGCGACGATCGCGCCGAACTTTTCTTTTAACGCAGAGGGACTTATACAATATCTGAGGCCTAAAATTGTTTTGGTTAAAAGGGGATTGGGTCTTACACTCTACCAGAGGCCCATGAGTGTTTGAAAATGATTGATGATGGTGAAAATCAAAGAAACCCTAATTTGTTATTCTTTTAAAAGTAAATATTAAAAGAAAATCAAGGAAAAATACCAAATGAATTTGAATAAACCACTTGTGATTTTTGTTTAAGGTTTGAAAAATGAATTTTTAATCACAAGAGATATTAAAACTCATTTGTTCTTGATTTTTCAAGATGAATGTTCATTTTAAAATGTTTAAAACAAATAAAAAATGAAGTTATTCACAAAAATACTAATTATATTAAAAAAATAATATAAAGTTATTTTTTTGGTGGAATAAAATATTTCAACATTTTTGTGATTTTTTTCAAAAAGAACCAATAAAAAATAATTAAAATTTAAAGAGTTATTAATTTTCCAATTAATTAATAAAACATAAAATATTGGAAAAAATGACAAAATATGAAAAAACACAAAATGGCATGGGTGGGGTTTGAACCCATGATCTCAAGGTCACAAGGCGCGTGCCTTACCACTGGGGTGGTGATACATCTATTGTTTGAAGTGAAATCACAAATATACAAGTCATGCCTTGGTTTTAGGTCTGGCCCAAGGCAAGGCAAGGCAAGTTTTGGCTCAGAAACATGAAGGTCATAACTTTCTCAATTCTTAATGGTTTGAGACAAAATTTATATGCATCTGGACCAGAATTTTACAAGGAAACCAATGGTGGTGGTAGTTTTTCAGATTACACTCCCCCCTCAAAACCCGATAGTGATTTTGAAAAAGGCCTATAATTCCATTTTCTATGCTACACTTTGATACAAGCATGAATTACATAATCAATTGGTTCAAACACAACATATTTAACATGTATGAGGTGTGCATGATCAGTGGACTTTAAAGCATTGCATATTTTGGAAAGATCAAGTCATGAGGCTTACCTCTTTTTGAGCTTTTTTGGAGTTTTTGTACAATCTGTCAAGCCTCTTGTTTCAGAAATGATTTGATGCTTTAGACACACCCAAATGATACCTTAGAAGCTTTTAGGATGATTGGAATCAGCTGGTACCTGCAAAAACACAAACTGGCCCTTTCTTGCAAAAGGGGTTAAAAGTGACCAAAATAGCAACTCTCTCAAATGGTGTTCCAGATGGGGGGACCATTTGGGATAGTTCAAGGATGATATTTGGAGTGTGTTTGAGGTTTTATCTGGTTTGGAAAGTGACTGAATCAAGACATGGCTTGAAAAATGCACAAAGAGCCTATTTTGGGGTTTTGAGAGGTGACTTTGTGATTTTGTGATTACAGGTCACTTGTGAGAGTTTGGATCACCTACATATGATGTTTACGAGGTGTGTGTGTGATTGGTTTGATTGAAAAGGCTCTCAAACTCAAAAACTCAGAGTTACCTTGCTAAAGAAGGCATTTTTGCCAAGAAAAAGGGATTTTGAGGATAGCATCTGTTTGATGGCTTTACTGTACTCAAACTGAGCACAAATGAGCTCTATTTATACTAGAGCAAGTTTTTTTTGGGATCAATAGTGAATGGTAACTGCAGTAGAGGTTTGGCCAATGTTGGCAAATGAAAATCCAAGTCTCCTCTAGCCATTGACTAGAGGTTAGAGCACAGAGCTTTGGTTCCCTACTTGTTGGAGAAATCTTGACTGAATTCAGTTGCAAATGTGTCAGTCCATGCCACCTCTAAGCATCTATTAAATGCTCCAATCCAAAATTGGAGTTTTGTCCCTCTTTTAGGCAATTCTAGGTTTGGCATGCTACTTCTTGTTCCAAGGACTTTGGAGTCTTGGCTCAGTGATTGTCCCCTTTAGATTTGATCCTCAGATGTGTCCAAGATGATGACAAGGCTTGAAATTGGCTGATTTTGACAAATCGACCAAAAATGCAAAATTCTGCCTTGCCTTGGCAGTTTTCAGCAAGGCATTTTGCCACTACCATAACTCTTAGCTCAAATTGAATTTGGTGATGTTCTTGGCCATTTTGGAAAGCCCTTATATGATACAACAACTGTTTTATCATATTTGGTTTTGATACTTTTTGGATCCAAGTGAAAAATGTCCCTACATTTGGAAAAAAGTCAAAGCAGATTCTGACTTAGTGAAAATTTCACTAAGTGTTGGAAAAAAGTGACATTCTCACTTTTTGTGATTTCGATCAATCCATAACTCAAAATCCATGAATAATTGGAATGAGGTCTAGTTGAAGTTTTTGTAGAGGGCCATGAGATCTACAAATCAAGTTTTGGATGGGGAAAAATGGCTTTGTGGTTTAGGAGTTATGATCCTCCAAAGTTGGTACCCTTGCCACTTTGTTCATAACTTAGAAAATTTTCTAAGTTTTTATGGTTACCCCTTTTTCAAGTTATCCCACTTTCTTTGATTTTTCTTGATGACTGATGATTCAAATCATACATTAACATCATTTTAGGGTTAAAAATCCATAATTGTGAAAAATCTCAAAAAGTCAAAGTTGACTTTTGTGCACAGTTGACTTTTTATCAGATGAATTCCAAACTGTGCAATCCTTTAGGAAATCATGTCCTTGACCTAAATCAAACTTGAAGGACATGTTCCATGGGTGGTATAGGGTATATTGAATCATGTCTTAGGGCTTGGGAGCATGTCCTGGTCAAAAGTCAAAGTTACAGTTGACTTTTCCCGTGAAACCCTAACTGTGGTTCTGATGAAATTGAGACTTGTTGCTCAAGTTTCTTGGATCAATCCATTGTTACAAATGGATCAATGTGGTGTACTAGAGTCCCTCAAATCCTCTCTTGAGGTCTTGGCTCATGATTTGTCCCAAAAGTCAACTTAGGGGTGAATTAGGTCAAGAAACCCTAATTCCTGATTTTTTTATGACTGCATCCCCTGAGGCAAAATTGACTTGATGATTGGGGTTATGAGGTTCCATGGGGCATATTAGGTTATGTTTTGAAGTATTAGCTAATGCCCAGAGGAAAATTTCCATCTGGAGGCCTTGGTCGACCAAAACCCTAATTTAGTGACACTGGCGATCTCGAGGCTTGATCCACCTAGAAGGGAGCAACCTTGTGCTTAATCCTTGAAGTGGGAGTCCTTTTTGTCCATTGTGGATGTTTGAGAGGTTTAGACAAGTTAAAGATCATGTCATTCCTTGATTGATCCTTTGTCTAAGAACTCAGAGAGGGCTTGAAACCCTAATTTTGACTGTAGTAAGTGTCCACCCATCTTTGGGGAGACTAATGAGGCATAATGATACAACCATATTGTGATGATGATTTGCACAATGATGGGAATCTTAGTGGTCAAAATTTGGGGTATGACAGATGCCCCTATTTAATCTTCTTGGACCCGAAGGTGCGAATGACGAAGGTGTTCGGGCATTCGGGGTGCAAGAGGATTAAATATAGGAATACCCAAAATTTTGATGGTGGTTATGAATGACAGTTTGCGCATTCATCTTCTTTTGCTAAGCAATGACGCTTAGAAACGGTAAACTTCCCCTCGATCCTGGTTTCCTACCAAGGAACTGGTCTTAGTTTCTGGAATAAACTTCCCCTCGATCCTGGTTTCCTACCAAGGAACTGGTCTCAGTTTCTGAAGTAAGCTTCCCCTCGATCCTGGTTTCCTACCAAGGAACTGGTCTCAATTTCTGATGTAAACTTCCCCTCGATCATGGTTTCCTACCAAGGAACTGGTCTTAGTTTCTTTTGTCAATAAACTTTCTTGACAAGGGACGCCATACGTAGCGGTTTTCCTCGAACTTCTCGCCGAATTTTCCTAGGGAGATGCCATTTGATAGAAAAATTTTGAGGTCAGACTCGCTGGGGAACCCAATCGTCTGAGTTGTAGGGGTACACAAGCTTCTCTATTGGAGACAGCATTTGTTTCTACTAGGGAAAGCGAGTTTCTTGAGAGACTGCTTTCGCTTGGAGTCTTACATCATACTTTTCTCGGGATCTTCCCGGAGAAACGCCATATGATGGGATCCAATTTTGAGGTGCCGATGACCTTTTCATCAGCGGTTTTTTTTTCGGAGCAAAACTGCTGCATTGCCGAATCTCTACTAAAGAGGCTTCCTCTAGGGCCAGTTCAAAAATCAAATCATCTGGGCCTACCCTCGTGTTGTAAGCCCCATTTCTTTTCTTTTCAAAATCTTTGGGCCTCTAATAGAGTGTACGACCCATCCCCTTGTACATAAAAACTTTTTGGGCTTCACGTTTTGTATAAGTCCCTTTGTACAGTTTTTAAAATAACGGTGCGATCATCGTTAAAACTTGGGCGTCTCCTTGTGCTGTAAGCCCCAACACTCTTTTCAAAGCACTTTCTCCTTTGATTTTGAATTAAATATATGTTGTCATCAAAACTTTCTTTAATTTCTTTGTTGAACAACTAACAAAACAACATGGAAGCTCTACAACGGGTAAGTGTTTATCCGCTTTCAAATATATATATATATATATAACTGTATTGTGGGGCTGTTTCACTGTAAGTCTTCTTTCACATCTTTTTATATACTTGTCACATATCCATTGTGTAATACTAGTATAGTTATTTATAGTTTTCCCTGGCAACTACGTCTAGAACTAGGTAAAGCCATGTTGGTAACTCTTAAATACAAACAAAACTAGATCCCCCGTAGGATTCCAGATACAGTCTTCCCTCCTCTTGGGGTTAAACAATATGGAACAAAGAGAAAGGCAGTATTCTCGGTGAACCTTTTCTCAGACTGTCACCCTTAAAAATTATCAAAGAAACTCTAACTCCCTAGAGATGATATTTTCTCCGTGAATGGCATCTCTTGAGTTTCTTCCAAATCCTCGAACTTTCCTGGAATGATCTCTTCTCGGTGAATTTCATTTCTTGAACTTCTCTTGGTTTGGGGACCCACAGGCTTCCTAAAAGCATCCCCGCCACCTCTTGGGCATTGTACAAGGATCCTTCGGCTTCTTAGAAGTTCTCATGCCTTCTCTTGGGCTTAATACAAGGACCCTGATGACCTCTTAAAGGTATTAGATAGAACTTAGTCATCCTTTGCTTGAGCAGTCTTTCTCGCATCAAAACTCTGGCCATTGTAGGGTTGATACTCATCCCTTAATGCCCGTGCCTCCTCTTAGGCATTGTACAAAAGATAAAACTCTAGACTTGGACAGTCTAAAACTCTTGAGTCTCAAAGACATTCTCAAGTTCCTTTCAAACATAGGAAAAAATACCGATCACTCTGGATCAATCTCCAGCAGTAACCCGGTCTCTCTCATGAGAGTTCCCCACACTTGGACCCGCTTCAGGATCTCAATAATCCTCAGTAGTAAGTCAGCCTCCTCTTGGGCTTTGTACAAATGATTCTCCCCAGTGGAGCTAACCTTTTCAGACTCTCTTGTTGAGTAAACTTTTACCCTCCATCTCGGGCTTCGTACGAGATAGAAAAACACTCGCTTGTTGGGTATAAAAGATTCTCTTGTTGAGTCAACTTTTAGCCTCCGTCTTGGGCTTTATACAAGACAGATAGTAAAACACTCCCTTGTTGAGTATAAAAGACTCTCTTGTTGAAAGCCTCCGTCTTGGGCTTTTTACAAGACATATACAAAACTCTCTCTTGTTGAGTATAAAGGACTCTCTTGTTGAGTCAATCAACTTTTAGCCTCCGTCTTGGGCTTTGTACAAGACATATATAAAACACTCTCTTGTTGAGTCAACTTTTAGCCTCCGTCTTGGGCCTTGTACAAGACATATAAATTAGTCTCTTGTTGAGTATAAAAGACTCTCTTGTTGAGTCAATCTCCTTTTAGCCTCAATCTCGGGCTTCGTACGAGACAGTAGATCACTCTTTTGTTGAGTATGAAAGACTCTCTTGCGGAGTCAATCACTTGATCAAGTCTCTCTTGTTAAGTCAACCTTTTTAGCCTCCGTCTAGGGCTTTGTACAAGACACATACCAGCACTCTCTTATTGAGTCAAAATCATTTCAGCCTCCATCTTGGGCTTTATATAAGATACATCCTCCCCAACGGAGTCAAAATCCCTAATGGGGGACTCAATCCTAGTGTTATCATACAATGATGGCCCTATGGTTGCGGTAAGAAATAGAAAAAAAGGAACTTCTACCTAGATGGACAAGTAGGGATTGCATTACCTAATGGTCATCCTACCTTAACCTTAGTCAAAAGTTAAGGTTAAGCTAAGATCCCAAAGGGGTGTGAAAGAGTTATACAAACAAGCATTATATCACACAATCCACTAATGAAAGAATAAGAGAAAGCAAAATAGAAAATGATGAAAGAAGAGTTGAGTAATCATGTACTCATGTTCCTTACCTCATAAGCCAACTTAAGCAACCTTGGTTAAAATAAGGTAAATCACAAGCACTAGTTACCAATTACTTGAAAAGTTATGCATTAAGTTCCTAAACTAAGACTAGGTGTCCTATAATTGCGTTAGATGCAACATACAACTATAAACAATGCAAGATGAGTTCTAAGAGTGAAGTAACATGAATAGGTCAGTAAGTACACCTAATTAACTTCTAATTATGTTAACATGTCAAAAGAAATCAAACTAGGTCAAACTATGCACTAAAACACCACACAATTACATATTGCTCACAAACTAGGTGAGATAAGTGTTTAGGAGTCATGTAAATGGATTAGGACATGAATATTCATCAAATTCAGAAGTTAACATCATGTTGAATATAGTTAAGAATGTGTACATGGAATCATGGCATTCGTATCTAAACACTCTCAAAAGATCAAGACAATCTTTCTTAAGAACATGCCATTTGAAGTGAAACTACCACATGAAAAGGTATGGCACACAAGTGAAGATCAAATGGGCACACAATGGAACCAAGTCAGTATGTAAGCCATATTACAATGTCTAAATATTTCCTACCATCATCACATATATCTCAATTCATTACATGTTTAGGGGATAAAGCCAAAGCAAGCACAAAGCACAATCAACTAGTTCTTAAATGTTAGTAACTTGAAGTGCAAGTAAAAGTGAAACATCAATGATTCATACACATGTTAAACAAGTTAAGGTCAGTACCTAATGACTTCTAATAAATCATATCTAAGTCCTATAAAAGTTGGGGAAAGATGAGACTTAAAGAGTTAGACAAGTTGATCAAACAAAGTGCAATTGAAAAATGCAAGTCAAGGCTATGTTTCATTGATCATGGGATGCAATTTTGGGTCCTAAAAATTAAAGGAAACAATTCATATTATCATGGAATCAGTGGTTAATCACACTAAGAAAATAAGCTCAAAATTGATCTCCTAACATGCTCAAATTATTGCACCTACTTCATATTCAATCAATCATGATACATTCACAAGAGATTACCACAAGCACCCCTATAAATATTCTAAAGTACCCCAAAAAAATGGATAAGACTCTTCAATGCGTGCTAAATTCAAGTGTCATGTTTTATGTAAAAATTCAGTTCACAACTAGTTGGAAAAATTCATTTATGAAGTATATGGCAAAACTATGAACATAAGAACACATTTTAAAGAAAATTCAAGGGAAAATACCAAAACAATTCAAAAGTGGGATTAAAAATCAATGAAAATTAATTAACATCTTCAGGTACACACGTGAATTTATTAGTAATTTTCCTCACCATTTTACTATTTTTAGAAATAGAAATCCAAACACGTATCAAAAATAAATTAAAGAAATCATAGACAAAGCCTAAGGGGTGTAGCAGTAGCAATTTCCCACTTCACTATGTTATTGGGCCAAAAACTAGGGGTGGGAATATCATATTTGCGCGTGGCCCATCCATTTATAACACTAACCATTTTTGTCTGATTTTATTAACTATATTCAGAAAATAAAAAATAAAAAATAATAATAATAAAAACAATGAATGCAATGAAGCACGTGTGTTATTTCTTGGGTCATTAATGCGTTGGTGATTGCTAATTGGTTGGTTTGAATTAAAAACTACACGCGGAAGAATGAGTTTAAATGATAGATAAGTCAATATTGCGTGTACCAATCACATCAAGGCTGACCAGCCAAGTAAGCTAGGGTTTTGACCCTCAGGCGGCCGGAGAAGACTCCCGGTCGTTTTCTCCGGTGGGATCTCCGCCGTGATTTACAAAAATTGCCCAGAAATCCAAGATATGACCATGGTTGGACTCGTCTCATCGCGTGGAACACAAATATGCCATTAGGAATCCCATACAATGCACTCACAGAGAGAAACGAACGTGATAAGTTAGACCTGGCATGTTCAAGATCTCATACATCAATGCGTTTCAATCATGAACCAATGCCTCAGGTAGGAGGGCTTCAGATGCACACAATATCATGCTTCTAATTCTCATACATAGAACTAGAATGATGCTTGAACAGTTCAGTAAACTCATCGGGCCGGAAATGGTTTTCAAGCTCACAAAACCCAAGAACCTTCGTGTTATTCTTGTAATCTTCACTTGGAGCAGAATAAATGCTCCAAAGAACTCTGAATCTCTGGAATTTTGAGGAAAATGAGAGATCTTGAAGTTGAGATACAGGCTCGGTTATGGATTCTCAATGATTCCAGTTGCAATTTGTTGCGCACAGTAGTGAGAATAGATGATGGTAATGATGATTGTGCAAAGAAAATGCCAGAAGCTCTAAAGAAGAAAATGATTCAAAGCTCTAAATTCTAGGATGAAGAAATGTGATGTTCTGATGAATGTGTGTAACTGACTCTCTCCCCCGTTTCTGTTAGGGTTGTTAGCTTATACAGGTGAGGTTTAAGTATGGTTAGTGAGTGAATCAGGGTTAGTTAACAGTGTCGCACCCTAATTTTTGGCCCTAAGACCCCCGCCTTGTTCTTTGCATAGCATCTTTAGGTCTTTGTGTGCATGTTTTATCACTACCCTATTTGTGTAGGTACAACAATTCCAATAGGAGATAAAGGAGAGATATGCCCTCATTCTCATTATTAAGTAGTCATGCTTTGCTTTGGTGAATGTTGAACCATACTCAAATCGACCCCGAGGCTATGTAACGAACCAAGATAGGTGATGGGAAGTATTTGTTGAAAATTTATTCAAAAAAGTGATTTTCCAAGCTTCAAAGAGAACACTATTCAAATTGGCATTATTGATGGTTGATTTATCCAAGGGGGTCTCGGAACCATTACTTCATAAACAAAGATAAGGTCAAGGCATAAGAGGTGAACCACATACAAAGATGAAAGGCATAATCAAACCCACAAGGATTCTCAAAGTCATGCCTGGACGTTCTTTTTGATTAAGAAATATGACTACCCATGGAAGGCCCCATTTGAAATCATGATGCACGCAATTACAACATTAGCATATACCACTTTGACTGCAATTCACAAGATAAATATTTTTTGTCCAAGGGTATTAATTTGCAAAAATTCATTACATAAATTGGAGTTGCAAAGTTACTTTTGAAGTGTAACATCAAACTTAAATTCAAAATGCTCAAAAAAGTTACAACCAAAAGAAGGTACAAGCTACAGTTTACTCAAAGGTCATGACAATGTCAAGTTCTAATTGAATCAAAATAATATTATAGAGCTATTAATACAAAACGCAAAGGCTTTTGTGTAACGACAAGTTGATACAAGCTCATTCCCATATTCAAACGTCCAAGTGGAGCTTACATCACAAATTACATCATAAACCACCGCCAGCCTCCAAAGTTTAAGTGTGAAGGTTCATTACATTACACAATCAAAGATATCACAATTGCACTATTTTCAAGAGTTTACATTGTATATTCTCGTGGAAATTGCATACGAGGCAATGTGCTCTTGCAGGCTGCTGTGACCCTCTGATTTGAAATGTTCAGCGTGAAGATTAGTCCACCAAATAAACCTGCAATATCACACCATCTCAGTACATTAATAACAATCACTGCCATGCCAAAATACTATTGTGCCATGTCTAACCAAGCATATACCAGCTCTCTCACACATTGAAACCTGTCGTTCTCCTCCATCCTTCCTGGTAATTCATGGAGAAATATAGAAGACTACCGTGTAACCTGAGAAATTGAGCAACTCGTGACATCACAATCTAAATCCCTATGGTAACAAGGAATCAATTCGCATTCTCCTGAGGTTAACTGCAGTAAAACAAATATTAGCATGCAATAAGCTCTTCTACACCCTACAAGCTTGTTATAATCGAAAATGAATTGATAATGAAAATGGGAAGATACCTCGCCACCGCTTTGCAACGTGTAGAGCATGCTACAGTCTCAGGTTGGTAGAAATAATTCATGTCGTTCGCGCACCTGTCCAGAACGAAGCCATGGAAGTAATTCAAGAGAGTTTTGTACAGTTCAACACAAAAGGAAATTAAACACGGCTACCAATTTGGAAAACAGAAACAAACCCTCAAACAGTACCACAAAGCAAATCATTTACCAAATAATTCTTATAGTTGATCACAATCTAACTCGATTACATTGCCAAGTTCAAGTAAAAAGACTCAATCAAAGTTATTTCAAATCAGTTGAGGTACCTTGAGACTCATTGTTAAGTCTTTGAGAGCAGGTTGCGCGATTATAAAGTTGTTGTTGACAGCTCTGTAGATGAAGACCCAAGGCAGGCACATCATGATGTATTAGAATTATCACAAACTGCAAATAATCAATCCAAACATGGGAATTCAAGTTGTAAATGATTAATGATGATGGGCTCACAGATTTTATGCAGTTTCTAAGATTGATTTCTCATGTTACGTTTTGACTCCTTGCGGATTCTTGTCGAGTTGCCATGGCGGACGATCTGTCACGGGGAGATTTGGGGGCCCTGTAGGATTCTTTCAATCCTATTTCCAGAACATGGGAGTTTTCAGGTCATACATGCTGACTTGGGGACATAAAGGAAAATCAGACTGATAATTTGTTTTCAGGAAGTAAATTTGGTGTTGTGATGCATTTTTCCAGACGTAGGAGAAAACACTTTACCTTGTTGGTACTGGAGGCTATGGCTGATGTATGAGGTGAAGACATTCGCGTATCCGAGTACGTTGCAACATATGGAGAATTTGACAGATGCTTGTTATAGGAGTAACAAATCATCAGTCCATTTGATCTATTTTCTAAAACAAGTCTCCAACACGATTAAAGATTCTCATGACAAAATCAAGCTCATTTCCATAAACATAACTCAAAAGTCATTACCGGAGTTGTAAACTTACAGGGATCCTCTCTTTCATCAGGGTGATCACCGTTCCAGCCAGGGTCGTGATGAATACTTCCATCTGCAATTTCCAACACATTAAAACTGACGGAAAGGAAACAGAAGCCCTGGCAACCTTTGTTACAGCTCAACAAGGAAACCTGATTTCATGAGCAAGTTAATAAACTATTAAAGTTTTGAAAAGGAGAAAACAAGAGGAGATGAGGGTTCAAATCATTCGTACAGATGGAATACCAAGATTTTAAGGACAATCAGATGGCAGTTTTTCTCCCTGTCGGTTCTGTCTACATAAAATTGTGTTATCCTCTTGATAGTGTGTAGAGGCCTAGGATTAGTACCATTCCAAGCATAATCTCCATCACCTTTATTATGCTGTCAACTATCACCACTTTGGAATTTCCAGCCGGCTGCTGCCATGACTCTTCCTCTGCATTTGAAAAATTTAAGTTGCATCAACAGGTGGTAAAACCTTAGTCACACCCATAACATCATCGGTACGCAAACACGGCTGAGAAATTGAAAGAATTCACATCAACATCCATCAAGATTCAACACAAATTTACATTCAAAGTCGTCATACAAGAAAATAATAATAAACCCAGAAGCGATAATTTCAAGTATCCACTGTTGCAATACAAACACAAGGAAGTACGTCCAAAACTTTTCAGGATTCCCTATTTTGGCCTCAGAGTATTTTTGAATCAGAAAATTTTCCTCATATTCAAAATTAAGGATGGAGGGCAACATTGTAAAGACGCCGCCAACACCTTTTCCTTCCAATTTTGGATCGATTTGAGCTTTCAATCCAACGATTACTAGAGATCATATCATGCGTGTCACAAATTCAATTTCAGGTTCAAAAATTTTCCAAATCGGTAACATCAGAATTGTTTCAAGACGAAGAAGGAAGGTTTTCAAAAAGTTTCCAAAAACTTTTCAGATTTGAAAACCGAATCATCAAAGCATTCAAATCAGTCCAAAACTTTCCCAAATCCAAATCACAGTCAGATCGTATCAAACCTTTCAAGCCCTTCAAGACCTTTCCAAATCCAACCAAATCGGATCACACATTACCACACAATCAAATCGGCATTAAACACAAGATCAAATCAGCATAAAGAGCTTCCCAATTGAATCATCATCGGCCTTATAAATACCTAGCCCCTAGGCATCAGATAGAACAACGAAAAAACCAGAGACGAAAGAGAGACAAATCACAAAATCAAGCAGTCACGCAAAATTACCAAACCCATTCCCAAACCCACCGACCCAGGCTCAGAGCACCGGATGTGATCATCATCGCCGCAACATTCAAAGCAGAAGAAGCAAAGCAACAACGCAACCAGGCTCGCGAAATAAAAAAGGTAAAGAGAGAAAGGAGTTCTTCCCCGACGGAGATCCGTGAAGTTCTCGCCGCCATCGCCGACCCACCCTTTTCTTTTCTCGCTTTTGCTGGTTTATCTTTTCTCATGTAACTGTAATCATCATGAAATAGTGAAATCGGGGTAACGGGCTGTGTGGGGTGGGGTTATTTGATGTTTTTGATTGTTTTTTTGCAGGTCGCCGGAGAGATGAGAGATCGTGAGAGATAGCGAGATCGGCGACGGCGGATTGGGGTCAAAACCCTAGTTTCGTTTCTTCATCGAGAGCGTGAGAGTTGAGAATAGGAGAGATCCTTTTTTTTCTTCCGTTAGATCCTTTTATTTAGTTAAAATTAACTTTTTATTATAACCAACTAAAACTTAATAATCTTTTTCTAATTAAGAATAAATCATTTTATTAGTAATTTGATTTAAGATCTTCTTATAACAATTTAATTTAAAATTTTTTTTTATAATTAAATTAAACCATTCATAATAATTAATTAATTTTCTTTTATAATAAAATTAAGCTTTCTTTTAATAATTAATCCAAACCCTTTTTTCTTATAGTAACTAAAATCAAGTTTTTTTTATAATAATGTTTAGAACTAATAATCAATTCTTTAGTCAACTTTAATCGTTTATAATGATTAGCACTAAGATAACTATTTCCTTTTTTTATAATTAATCTAACTCCTTTTTTTGGTGGAATTAACTTTTTCTTTAAACCAAATTATAATTAATTAACTTTAGAGTTTTTTTATGATAACTAATCTAAACCTTTTTCAAAGTAACCCCCTAGAACTAAACCCTTTTATAATTAAAACTTCCCTAGCCTCCCCGTAATAATGATAGTATTGATCTTAAGTAAAATACCAAACCTTTAGAAATCTCGTTACGATTAGCCATAGGCTCGTATGAGAACGCTTTGGTGGTATGCTTTGTTTATGTCTTATGTATTTGATTTTTTTGTTCTTGCTTATGTCTAAACCCTTTCAAAAATAAATAAAAATACTCGATCCAACGTCGAGCCAATTTTCTACCTATGTAAGTCGATCGCCTTCGGGCATCGCATTCGACCTTTCGATCACTGGACACAAGTCCAGCATCATTTTGCTAGCACACTCGCCTAAATAATATAATCAAACTACATAAATATCCAAGGGAAAATCCCATGCATGATAATCATATTATTGTGCATGATGCATATCATTAGCATTTCATTAGCATTTCATAATCATCACCCTTAAGATAAATCAATTAGACAACTTAGGATAGACTTCCTAGGTTAGTCCCTCTTCAATTTTGATTTCAAATCAAACTTTAGCCTACCTAATTCTCCACACAAGAGAATTAGATGTTAATCATCTCAAAGAAGGGACATACAATCCCATACCCCACAAATACAAACATTTTCAAAGAACTGTGGTGGTTTTCTTAAGATGATGACTCATCTTCCTCTCCTAAGCCTTTAAAACATTTAGTATCCGTAATGAGGAACTACATGTGCTCTGATTCCCTCCTGACAGGATATGTAGGCACAAGATGCGATATCTTGTCAAGCACACTTAGGATTAAAATTATAAATCACCTACCCTTAAACCCTTAGCAAAACAGATAACAAAATAACATAAAATGAATCAAGAGGCTCCTGTAGAGTACTACAGATATCTAGGATGCTAACACCTTCCCTAGGTATAACCAACCCCCGAACTTAGAATCTTAGTGTATTTGCATTGCATTGTGGGAATTCGGTTTTTCTCCCTTCCCTTGGATAAAATCAAAGACCGGTGGTGACATTAAAATTGTGATTCAAGTTAATATAATAGCTTGGTATCCAATTTTCACCGCGACAGAAATGGCGACTCTGCTGGGGATTCTCATAAGAGGGTTCCCCCTAACTTGAACCTTTTAATGTTATCTGTTATATATTTGTTTTGCTGTTTGGAGGGATTCTTGAGTGGTGAGAGTCCTAGACCCGGACATGAGTGTAATTATAGGAGATGATATGGTTAAGGGTACTTTGACATAGTCGATTCCTGAAAAGTCGAATTGAGAAAATCATCGCTCAGTTTAGGTTCTTTTGAACTTAATATTGTTTGAACGAGTTCATTCGTGAAAACGATATTAACTTCGACCAAGGACCCTTAAGACTGAGGACCGTAGCACCTTTAACCCCACTTGGCCTTTTAGGATGTAGTGCGGTGACTATGCGGGAGTCTATTTCCAAATAGTTGTCACGCGATACTACACTCAGACGAGATTCTCTTGAGAATATTATTGACTAACTGAGTAATTTGGGAAGTCGATAATATTCGAAAGATGGGTCGTAGACTCTGGGAACTTCTAGAACCCGTTCGGCAGGTACATTTGAAACCACACTACCTTATGGGATGGGTAGACCTTGACTCCATTCATACTCCTTTGAACCTAGGACCTTTTGTTTGGTTGTTTGTGTGCCCTTTTATTTGTGTGTTTGTGCATATATACATAAGCATCATTTTCATTCAAGTTCGTGGAATCTGAGTCTTTTATTTACATCTTAGGGTACCATGGACAATGAAAGAAGGAATACCGTGAAGTATACTTACAAGAGGTTTGATACGATTAATCTAAGGAGGTTGGAGACTCTGTTGGCTAATTCAGAAGGATTCCAAAGTAGGTATGAGGTACTATTGTCTTTATTGAAGGTGAGGGTTGATAAAGGACTTCTCTCCATCCTGCTTCAGTTTTATGATCCGCTCTATCATTGCTTTACCTTTCCTGACTACCAGCTGGTACCTACTCTCGAGGAATATTCTAGTTTAACTGGTTTACCTATTCTGGATAAGTCTCCTTTCCCTATTTTTGATAAGGATCCCAAGGAACAAGAGATTGCTAAGGCAACGCATTTGGAGTTAGTGGACATCCGAAAGAATATGACTACTAAAGGAGGGATTTCTATTTTGCCTATGAAGTTTCTGATGGAGAAATCTCAACATTATGCCAAACGTTCAGACATGGCTGCATTTGAGGCTATCTTTGCTTTGATGATTTATGGTACCTTTCTGTTTCCCAACCTCAAAGACTTTGTGGGCCTCAATGCTATTAAGATATTCATAAGGAGGAACCCGATCCTTACTTTATTGGCAGAAGCTTATCACTCTATCCATCTGAAGCACGTCAAAGGAGGACAAATCACCTGTTGTGTACCCCTATTGTATAAGTGGTTTACTCAACACTTGCCCAAAGCCATCGCTTTCTGGGATCCTAGTAAGGGCTGGTGGTCTAAGAAAATCATGGCCCTCACTCATTCTGACGTCGTTTGGTATAATCATAGGTATGATGAAGTCGTAATCATCGATAGCTGCGGGGATTTCGGGAATGTGCCTCTTCTTGGCATACAAGGAGGAATTAGTTATAATCCGATCTTAGCCCGCCAACAGCTGGGGTACCCTTTTAAGGACAAACCCCTCGGTATTCATACAGAAGGGGTCTTTTTCAAAGAACATGAAGAGCAGGAAGGGTTGAAGAATGAGATTTTAAAGGCTTGGAGGGACAAGAGCAAGAAGGATAGGAATGCCATGGGGAAGCGTAATTGTGTCTCTTTAGACCCTTATCTACAATGGGTTAGAAGAAGAGCCATCGAGCTTAGGATGCCCTACGACCGCCAAGAATCTATGGTCCTGAACGAAGAACCTGTCTTCGTCTTTGCATCTGAAACAGAGGAATTAGAGATTGCCTTAAGGAAAGCTCAGCAAATAGGGAATGCTTGGAAGGATAAGTATGAAGTAGTTGTGGAAGAGAATGAAGCGCTTCAAAGACGACTGAAAGCAAAGAGTGAGGAAGTTCTCTCCTACAAAAAAAGGAAGTTACAAGAAGACCCAAGTTCCTCAAATTCTGAGTCTACTTCGTGGGAGTCGATAGTAGATGAGCTGATTCTCGAGAAGTCCCGAATGGAAGAGGAAATTAAGAAGTACAAGCTGATATTATTGGGGGAGTCTCCTTAGGCCTTTTATTGGCTTTTTTTTAATTATCGTTAAAAGCTCTTGTGAGAATACCAACGGTTGTAACGTTTTCATTATGAGTTTTCAATTCCCGTTTCTTTTATTTGTAACAGTTTTTTATGATTAATAAAATTTGTGTCATTTGGTATTCTATGACGACTATAAGTACTCAAATTCCATGAACTTTTGCATCTCATCTGCATTGGCATTCTCTTTTTTGTTTTTTTCTTCAAGGAACTCAAAGCTTGTTTTTTTTAGATATCGTAAAATGGATTATGGAAGGAAAGGAACTTTTCCATACACCTTCAGGGTCTTTAATGTGGAACAAGTAAGGGAACTAGGAGGTCAGATAAAGGATCCAGAGGCCTTCGCTGCAAAACATGGATAGATCCTCTCTTTGTTGCAGGTCCAAGTAGTTGCTGGTTTATTGGAGATGCTGGTTCAGCTCTATCATGTAATCTACCATTGCTTTATCTTTCAAGATTTCCAGTTGATGCCCACATTGGAAGAATATTCCGCTCTATTGGGAATCCCCGTCAAAGACTTGCCTCCTTTCCATGGTGGAGAAGGAAGACCCAGTCAGGAAGACATCGCAAGAGTGACCCGCATCAAGCTGTTGGAGATCCAGACTCACATGACGGTCAGAGGAGGAATCGACGGTTTGCCTGCTCAGTTCTTATTCGAGAAAGCTCAACAATTCGCCAACAAGGGGAGTACTGAGGCCTTTGAGAACCTGTTCGCGTTACTAGCTTATGGTTTGTTCCTGTTTCCTAATGTCGAAGACTTCGTCGATGTCCACGCAATTAGAATTTTTATGCTCAAGAATCCTGTTCCAACACTATTGGCCGACGCATACCATTCGATTCATTCAAAGATTCTGAAAGGAGAAGGCCAAATTGTTTGCTGCACTGCTATCCTCTATAGGTGGTTTATTTTGCACCTACCGAGGTCCGCAGCCTTTTGGGATGTGAAAGATGTTTCTGAATGGCACATTAAACTTATGGCTCTCACCCACTTAGACATTGTTTGGCATGATCCAATGTACGGAGGAATTCCCATGATTCACAATTGTGGAGATTTTCCCAATGTGCCTCTCCTCGGCATAAAGGGATGCACCAGTTACAACCCCGTTCTCGCCCGTCGCCAGCTTGGACATCCGATGAATCAAATACCTGATCCAGAGAACTTGAAGAGAATTTTCCTTTATGAGGGAGAAGACCTTCAGCTGAAGATTCAGATTTTATTTGCTTGGCGTCGAATCAACAGACAAGGGATAACTGCAACAACGAACCCTAATTGCACAGTTACGGAATCTTGCCTGGAGTGGTCACGCAAACGAGCTCTCACTCTGACAATGCCGTATCCTCGACCCAAGCCTCCCATGGTGGAATCAAATGAAGTATTAAGGTTGAAGGCAGAAGTAGAGAAGCTGACCCTGGACAAGTTTATATTGCAGGAAAGGATTGACAAGCTGATGGAAGAACTCAGTGAAAGGAAAGGAGCATCATCCAGTGGATCGAAGCCCTAGTTCCCTTTTTTATATATCTTGTTCGTTTATTATAATAAAGCCCCGAAGGTGTATCATTGTTATGAAAAATTAACATTTTAAATAAAATAAATTTCCAATTACGATGTTTAAAATACGCTTTGAATTCCTTGAAGTGCATGCCGCATCATACGCATCATTTCACATTTGCATTCCTTTGCATTCCAGGTTCTCACCCGTGTCTCTCTTCTCTGTCAAACATCTTCGATACAATACTCAGGCCAATCAAAGAGAAAAGAATGGACAACATTGAACAGGAAAATCGCGAACTCCGCAAGGAAGTGGCTACTTTGAGGGCTGGCGTGGAGAGGCTCTCTGCTTTGGTTGAAACTCTGATTGCTGCCCGAAGTCAACCTTCTCCTCATGTCTCTCAAACTCCGTTTCAAAGGACCAGGATTTCTGAAGTCATGCCAATACTCACTTTTACGGTTCCCAATAATATTCCTAACAGCTCTAAGGATCCCAGGGAGAGTCTGCTCAAAAGGAAGGAGCAAGAGGTAAGCGTTGTGCATCACGATCGATCTAGAAAAAGGTATCAGCGACCTCAACATGTTGCTGTTACATCTCATGTCATCAACAATCAGAACCGCGTTCAAAGACAGTTTGATCCGATTCCAATGACCTATGCAAAATTGTATCCGCACTTGATACAAAGGAATCTGGTGCAGACACGAGCTCCGCCACCCATCCCAGAAGATCTCCCATGGTGGTATAAGCCCGAAGCTCGTTGTGCTTTCCATCGAGGTGCACCTGGACACGACATCGAGGATTGTTTTCCTTTGAAGCACGAAGTACAAAAGCTAATGCGAAGTGGTGTCTTGTTTTTTGAGACTCTCGACCTAATGTGAAGGCCATAAGCTCAGACTGGGACGAACTCCTCAAAGCTTTAGTTAATTTACTACTTTTCGTGTGTGATGCTTTTTATTTGTTAATGCATTTGTTATTTGCGTGTAAGAACTTGTTATTTTGAATGATTGATGCAATGAATAATGTTTGTCTAGAAGAAATCCATTCGTTTCACTCTTCTTAAAATGTTTTTATTTTATAATGCCAACGTTGCCCAATCTCTTGCTTTGGCAGAGAATTGAGTGGAGGATGATGAAACCAAATGCAAGATCTCTTGTTGTATGCTTTTGATTAAAACTCTGCTAGTGATATAAGGCATTATTTCAAAATCCCTAAACACCGGAGATATAAGGAGATAGACCCTCGTTAACCCTTTTGAGCCTTTGAGGTAGGAGTTTCTTTCTTCCAAATGAAAAAACCCTCATTTTAACCTGGGGCAGGGTAATTTTTAAAAAAAAAATGGAGTAAAATATCACGAAGACTGGGTGGGCACAAACAAACTTCGAGCCTTATATCCTTTGTTTCTTAAACCGTGAACCAATCCATAATACAACCCTCAAAAGTCCTAATTGAAGCAGGGTTTATTCCAAAGCATACTCATTGAGATATCGTTTCTTGACTCCTATGAGCTATGCTCAAATTTTTCTTGGCATTATAAAATTGGTAATTCAATCACAAAAATATTTTAAATAAAACTTCAAGAGAAACATATGTGGCATTATCTATTTCAGAATTAACATTTTCTACTTGCTAACATTGCTTGACATAGTAGAAATTAGCATACGTGCGACATTGATGAGCTAAAAATTTAGTACTGTTTCAAGGAGATGATAGTATCCAGGGGCACGATACCTGAAGACTTTGGTGAGCAGGGGGAAGTTGTTTCCCAGCTGTTTCTTTCATTGACTCACCCCAAGAGGCAAGTTTGAAGACTCAGAATACCGTCAATCCGGGGCAGTTACATCGAGATTTGGTAAATCTCTCAAAGAATTTGAAGAAATCGGTTACAGAATACAGTCAATCCAGACCAGTTACGTCGAGATTCGACAATCTCTCTAAGAGTTTGAAAACATTGGGAAATTTGGACGCCACGTTTTCTGTAAAATCCTCTTGGGATGACTTCTTATAAACCAAGTGGCCTGGGGCATTTGAGGATCGAAGACTCTTGATCCATTCGCAACAACTGTTGTTCAAAATGGTGACTACCATGCGGTTCATCAATACAGACTTACATCAGTCTCACTACAGTCTCCGTAATACATGTCTCAAGGAGTTTCTACCCCAGGCAAGGTGGCAGCTCCCCAATAAGTTTTATTTCAGGTAGTCGTGACTGTTCCCCGGCAAACTTCTTCGGTTTCGACTCTCCCCAGCGAAGCGAACATTTATTTCGCTCCTCATTATCAATCTTCTCTAGTGAAGGCGGATGTTTATTTCACCCTTTCGAAGTTTTATCGCTGATATTCTCAACTACTATTGATCCAAGTTTCCCAGACGAAGCAGATATTTATTTTATCTAGCTACAACTTTTGTTCAAGACTATTTCAGTCCACAGCGAATATTTATTTTATCCCCATTAAAGTCTTGTCGATCATGAGTTTGATTCGTTCCCAGTGAATCTTCCTCATCTCTCAGCAGAATGGCCAGATCCATCTTGACATTTCCCCAAGTGGAGTGCTCTCTTTTCCCCAGAGAAAGTTTGAATCTATGAATTAGGGCTTGTTTGGTTTTCCATTCATCCCCAGTAATGCTTCTTATATTGCAAAGATTGGCCGAGTATCCGTATCGAGATGCTTGTTTTCGTCTCCAGTTTGCTTTTTGTTGTTGTTTTGTCAGCATAAGCATAAGCATAGCATGGAATCCTTTCATTTAGATTCATGGCATGTGCGCTTTTTGCATCTTGCATTTTTGTGTTGTTTGTTCTGTCATTTTGTCCGCGGTTATCCCCAAGTGACTGGGTTTGTCTGTTCCCTCCAAGTATAGTCGTCAGCCCTAAGCAAAAAAAAGCACATATTTTCTAATTCCCCACTGAGCTCGATCCTCGTGGAGGATGTTTGCTTTAGTTTTCTTTTCCATTTTTGGATAAAGATAAACCCATTAAGCTCAATCCTCAATGGATGGAGTCTTGTTTGACCATTTCTTTCCAGTTATTTCCTGGATTGAACTTTGGTCCCTGACAATCGCAATTTTGGATATCTCTAGGCTGTTGAACCTAGACTGAGCGTGCATTTATTTTGCACTTTGTCTCCTAAAGAAGAGCTTACTTGAAGATCTCTATGGAAGACATGAATTATTTCTCCAACAATGATTATTACGTGTTCAAGGGATTTACACCCAGACGACAAGTAGCTGCTCTTTATTTGATCAGTTTGGTTATCAAGATTTCTACGACAAATGGCAGTCTCCTCAGGACAGTTTGTTTATCCCCAGCAAAGTTATCAAGGTTATCAATTCATTTTCCATCAAATGTTATCTCCTCGGAAATCCGTCCGGGAAACTTATTGAGGACTTTACAGGCATTCTCTTTATTTGAGAACTCCCATTGCAAGAATTCTATTTACTTCACTGAAATTTCAACTACAGCCATGTCGCTCTACAATGGCTACCTCCAGTGAATCCATTATTCAAGTTACTCCCACCAGATGATATCTCTTTGAAGAGGGTAGGAAATTCAAGACTTTGTTTGAGGCAGACAACCTCACAACACTTATTTTCAAGACTTTCCCGTGGCATACAACAGTGGGGCATGGGAAAGTATTTACTCTTCCTAAGTGGAACATTTCAAGAAGCTGGATCATCACCTTGATTGTTGAAGCTTATTTCAGTCTATTACCTCTGCTTAGGCTATCGTGTGATAATAGGTAATATGTTTGTATTTTGGGTCAGATGCCTCGCTTAGGCTACCGTGGTGGTAGTAGGTCATCTTTCTTTCTTGTGTTTACCTGGCTTAGGCTATCATATGCTTGATAGTAGGTAACACAACCTTTTTGGGGTCAAATGCCTCGATTAGGCTACCGTAGTGGTAGTAGGTCATCTTTTCCTTCTTGTGTTTACCTGGCTTAGGCTATCATATGCTTGATAGTAGGTAACACAACCTTTTTGGGCCAGATGCCTCGCTTAGGCTACCGTAGTGGTAGTAGGTCATCTTTTCCTTCTTGTGTTTACCTGGCTTAGGCTATCATATGCTTGATAGTAGGTAACACAACCTTTTGGGTCAGATGCCTCGCTTAGGCTACCGTGGTGGTAGTAGGTCATCTTTCCTTCTTGTGTCTACCTGGCTTAGGCTATCATATGCTTGATAGTAGGTGACACACCTTTTTGGTCGGACGCCTTTGCTCAGGCTGCCACGAGTTGGTAGTAGGTGATCCTTCTTCCCCAGTTTATTACCTCTGCTTAAGCTATCGCGTGATAGTAGGTAATACGACTGTATTATGGTCAGATGCCTCGCTTAGGCTACCGTGGTGGTAGTAGGTCATCTTTCCTTCTTGTGTTTACCTGGCTTAGGCTATCAAATGCTTGATAGTAGGTGACACACCTTTTTTTGGTCGGACGCCTTTGCTTAGGCTACCGTGTTTGGTAGTAGGTGATCTCTCCTCCCTATTTTATTACCTCTGCTTAGGCTATCCTGTGTGATAGTAGGTAATATACATCCTTTTATTGCAACTGGATACCTTGGCTTAGGCTACCAGCTGTTAGTAGTAAGTTATCCTGTTCCTTTCAAATTTCTTGCCGTGTGCTTAAGCTGCCTTGTGATTGTCAGTTGGTAGTCTCTTCTTCCCCAGTGGAGTTAGATCTTTCCCCGTGGTGTCTCGTTTTGTTGAGTTGCCCGCGTCGGGTCTTTCTTTCTTTGTGTTTCAACATCGGTTATCCCCTGTGACATCATCCCTCACAGATTCCTTGTCTTGCATAGCATATCATATCATGTGCATTTGGCGGCATCTTAGGGCCAAAAATTTGTACATGTTTGTATTTAAGTCTCTCCTATCTCGTCGAGACGAATATTTTCAATCTACATATCTTCGAATAGGAGAAACTTAAATAGGGGCATCTGTCGCACTCTAATTTTTGACCCTAAGACCCCCGCCTTGTTCTTTGCATAGCATCTTTAGGTCTTTGTGTGCATGTTTTATCACTAACCTGTTTGTGTAGGTACAACAATTCCAATAGGAGATAAAGGAGAGATATGCCCTCATTCTCTTTATTAAGTAGTCATGCTTTGCTTTGGTGAATGTTGAACCATACTCAAATCGACCCCGAGGCTATGTAACGAACCAAGATAGGTGATGGGAAGTATTTGTTGAAAATTTATTCAAAAAAGTGATTTTCCAAGCTTCAAAGAGAACACTATTCAAATTGGCATTATTGATGGTTGATTTATCCAAGAGGGTCTCAGAACCATTACTTCATAAACAAAGATAAGGTCAAGGCATAAGAGGTGAACCACATACAAAGATGAAAGGCATAATCAAACCCACAAGGATTCTCAAATTTATGCCTGGATGTTCTTTTTGATTAAGAAATATGACTACCCATGGAAGGCCCCATTTAAAATCATGATGCACGCAATTACAGCATTAGCATATACCACTTTGACTGCAATTCACAAGATAAATATTTGTTGTCCGAGGGTATTAATTTGCAAAAATGCATTACATAAATTGGAGTTGCAAAGTTACTTTTGAAGTGTAACGTCAAACTTAAATTCAAAATGCTCACAAAAGTAACAACCAAAAGAAGGTACAAGCTACAGTTTACTCAAAGGTCATGACAATGTCAAGTTCTAATTGAATCAAAATATTATTATAGAGCTATTAATACAAAACGCAAAGGCTTTTGTGTAAAGACAAGTAGATACAAGCTCATTCCCATATTCAAACGTCCAAGTGGAGATTACATCACAAATTACATCATAAACCACCGCCAGCCTCCAAAGTTTAAGTGTGAAGGTTCATTACATTACACAATCAAAGATATCACAATTGCACTATTTTCAAGAGTTTACATTTTATATTCTCGTGGAAATTGCATACGAGGCAATGTCCTTTTGCAGGCTGCTGTGACCCTCTGATTTGAAATGTTCAGCGTGAAGATTAGTCCACCAAATAAACCTGCAATATCACACCATCTCAGTACATTAATAACAATCACTGCCATGCCAAAATACTATTGTGCCATGTCTAACCAAGAATATACTAGCTCTCTCACACATTGAAACCTGTCGTTCTCCTCCATCCTTCCTGGTAATTCATGGAGAAATATAGAAGATTTATCGTGTAACCCGAGAAATTGAGCAACTCGTGACATCACAATCTAAATCCCTATGGTAACAAGGAATCAATTCGCATTCTCCTGAGGTTAACTGCAGTAAAACAAATATTAGCAAGCAATAAGCTCTTCTACACCATACAAGCTTGTTATAATTGAAAATGAATTGAGAATGAAAATGGGAAGATACCTCGCCACCGCTTTGCAACGTGTAGAGCATGCTACAGTCTCAGGTTGGTAGAAACAATTCATGTAGTTCGCGCACCTGTCCAAAACGAAGCCATGGAAGTAATTCAAGTGAGTTTTGTACAGTTCAACACAAAAGGAAATTAAACACGGTTACCAATTTGGAAAACAGAAAGCAGGTTCAAGTAATTCTTATAGTTGATCATAATCTAACTTGATTACATTGCCAAGTTCAAGTAAAAAGACTCAATCAAAGTTATTTCAAATCAGTTGAGGTACCTTGAGACTCATTGTTAAGTCTTTGAGAGCAGGTTGCGCGATTACAAAGTTGTTGTTGACAACTCTGTAGATGAAGACCCAAGGCAGGCACATCATGATGTATTAGAATTATCACGAACTGCAAATAATCAATCCAAACATGGGAATTGAACTTGTAAATGATTAATGATGATGGGCTCGCAGATTATATGCAGTTTCTAAGATTGACTTCTCATGTTACCTTTTGACTCCTTGCGGATTCTTGTCGAGTTGCCATGGCGGACGATCTGTCACTGGGAGATTTGGGGGCCCTGTAGGATTCTTCCAATCCTATTTCCAGAACATGGGAGGTTTCAGGTCATACATCCTGACTTGGGGACATAAAGAAAAATCATACTGATAATTTGTTTTCAGGAAGTAAATTTGGTGTTGTGATGCATTTTTCCAGACGTAGGAGAAAACACTTTACCTTGTTGGTACTGGAGGCTATGGCTGATGTATGAGGTGAAGACATTAGCGTATCCGAGTACGTTGCAATATATGGAGAATTTGGCAGAATGCCTGTTAAAGGAGTAACAAATCATCAGTCCATTTGATCTATTTTCTAAAACAAGTTTCCAACACGATTAAAGATTCTCATGACAAAATCAAGCTCATTTCCGTAAACATAACTCAAAAGTCATTACCGGAGTTGCAAACTTACAGGGATCCTCTCTTTCATCAGGGTGATCACCGTTCCAGTCAGGGTCGTGATGAATACTTCCATATGCAATTTCCAACACATTAAAACTGACGGAAAGGAAACAGAAGCCCTGCCAACCTTTGTTACAACTCAACAAGGAAACCTGATTTCATGAGCAAGTTAATAAACTATTAAAGTTTTGAAAAGGAGAAAACAAGAGGAGATGAGGGTTCAAATCATTCGTACAGATGGAATACCAAGATTTTAAGGACAATCAGATGGCAGTTTTTCTCCCTGTCGGTTCTGTCTACATAAAATTGTGTTATCCTCTTGATAGTGTGTAGAGGCCTAGGATTAGTACCATTCCAAGCATACTCTCCATCACCTTTATTATGCTGTCAACTATCACCACTTTGGAATTTCCAACCGGCTGCTGCCATGACTCTTCCTCTGCATTTGGAAAATTTAAGTTGCATCAACAGGTGGTAAAACCTTAGTCACAACCATAACATCATCAGTACACAAACACGGCTGAGAAATTGAAAGAATTCACATCAACATCCATCAAGATTCAACACAAATTTATATTCAAAATCGTCATACAAGAAAATAATAATAAACCCAGAAGCTATAATTTCAAGTATCCACTGTTGCAATACAAACACAAGGAAGTACGTCCAAAACTTTTCGGGATTCCCTATTTTGGCCTCAGAGTATTTTTGAATCAGAAAATTTTCCTCATATTCAAAATTAAGGATGGAGGGCAACATCGTAAAGACGCCGCCAACACCTTTTCCTTCCAATTTTGGATCGATTTGAGCTTTCAATCCAACGATTACTAGAGATCATATCATGCGTGTCACAAATTCAATTTCAGGTTCAAAAATTTTCCAAATCGGTAACATCAGAATTGTTTCAAGACGAAGAAGGCAGGTTTTCAAAAAAGTTTCCAAAAACTTTTTAGATTTGAAAACCGAATCATCAAAGCATTCAAATCGGTCCAAAACTTTCCCAAATCCAAATCACAGTCAGATCGTATCAAACCTTTCAAGCCCTTCAAGACCTTTCCAAATCCAACCAAATCGGATCACAGATTACCACACAATCAAATCGGCATTAAACACAAGATCAAATCAGCATAAAGAGCTTCCCAATTGAATCATCATCGGCCTTATAAATACCCAGCCCCTAGGCATCAGATAGAACAACGAAAAAACCAGAGACGAAAGAGAGACAAATCACAAAATCAAGCAGTCACGCAAAATTACCAAAACCATTCCCAAACCCACCGGCCCAGGCTCAAAGCACCGGAGGTGATCATCATCGCCGCAACATTCAAAGCAGAAGAAGCAAAGCAAAAACGCAACCAGGCTCGCAAAATAAAAAAGGTAAAGAGAGAAAGGAGTTCTTCCCCGACGGAGATCCGTGAAGTTCTCGCCGCCATCGCCGACCCACCCTTTTCTTTTCTCGCTTTTGCTGGTTTATCTTTTCTCATGTAACTATAATCATCATGAAATAGTGAAATCGGGGTAACGGGCTGTGTGGGATGGGGTTATTTGATGTTTTTGATTGTTTTTTCGCAGGTCGCCGGAGAGATGAGAGATCGTGAGAGATAGCGAGATCGGCGACGGCGGATTGGGGTCAAAACCCTAGTTTCGTTTCTTCATCGAGAGCGTGAGAGTTGAGAGTAGGAGAGATCCTTTTTTTTCTTCCGTTAGATCCTTTTATTTAGTTAAAATTAACTTTTTATTATAACCAACTAAAACTTAATAATCTTTTTCTAATTAAGAATAAATCATTTTTTTAGTAATTTGATTTAAGATCTTCTTATAACAATTTAATTTTAAAATTTTTTTTATAATTAAATTAAACCTTTCATAATAATTAATTAATTTTCTTTTTTAATAAAATTAAGCTTTCTTTTAATAATTAATCCAAACCCTTTTTTCTTATAGTAACTAAAATCAAGTTTTTTTATAATAATGTTTAGAACTAATAATTAATTCTTTAGTCAACTTTAATCTTTTATAATGATTAGCACTAAGATAACTATTTCCTTTTTTTATAATTAACTAACTCCTTTTTGTGGTGGAATTAACTTTTTCTTTAAACCAAATTATAATTAATTAACTTTAGAGTTTTTTTATGATAACTAATCTAAACCTTTTTCATAGTAACCCCCTAGAACTAAATCCTTTTATAATTAAAACTTCCCTAGCCTCCCCGTAATAATGATAGTATTGATCTTAAGTAAAATACCAAACCTTTAGAAATCTCGTTACGATTAGCCATAGGCTCGTATGAGAACGCTTTGGTGGTATGCTTTGTTTATGTCTTATGTATTTGATTTTTTTGTTCTTGCTTATGTCTAAACCCTTTCAAAAATAAATAAAAATCCTCGATCCAACGTCGAGCCAATTTTCTACCTATGTAAGTCGATCGCCTTCGGGCATCGCATTCGACCTTTCGATCACTAGACACAAGTCTAACATCACTTTGCTAGCACACTCGCCTAAATAATATAATCAAACTGCATAAATATCCAAGGGAAAATCCCATGCATGATAATCATATTATTGTGCATGGTGCATATCATTAGCATTTCATAATCGTCACCCTTAAGATAAATCAATTAGACAACTTAGGATAGACTTCCTAAGTTAGTCCCTCTTCAATTTTGATTTCAAATCAAACTTTAGCCTACCTAATTCTCCACACAAGAGAATTAGATGTTAATCATCTCAAAGAAGGGACATACAATCCCATACCCCACAAATACAAACATTTTCAAAGAACTGTGGTGGTTTTATTAAGATGATGACTCATCTTCCTCTCCTAAGCCTTTAAAACATTTAGTATCCTTAATGAGGAACTACATGTGCTCTGATTCCTTCCTGACATAAATGTAGGCACAAGATGCGATATCTTGTCGAGCACACTTAGGATTAAAATTATAAATCACCTACCCTTAAACCCTTAGCAAAACAGATAACAAAATAACATAAAATGAATCAAGAGGCTCCTGTAGAGTACTACAGATATCTAGGATGCTAACACCTTCTCTAGGTACAACCAACCCCCGAACTTAGAATCTTAGTGCATTTGCATTGCATTGTGGGAATTCGGTTTTTCTCCCTTCCCTTGGATAAAATCAAAGACCGGTGGTGACATTAAAAATGTGATTCAAGTTAATATAATAGCTTGGTATCCAATTTTCACCGTGACAAACAGTTGGAGCTTGGTTAAGGAAAATTTTGAGAATGAGATTATGTTATGTTGCATACGTGTTATGTGATTTTGTGAGTGTGTTTGAAATGTTATGGTGGTGCAGGATGATGAGGATGCTTAATGGATGGGAAGGACAACACAAATCAGAATGGTTAATGCTTGCTTATTAAGTTTATGTTTCTCTCCCTCATGGCCATATGGAGTAAATGTGGTGTATGCATATGGTTTGTAAGGACTATGCATGCTTAATTATGGTAAAGATGGTGACAAGATGGTGTTATGCGCATGGAAATGTACTAAAAATACAAGGACAGACTTGATTCTTGCAAGTGGAGTGGAGTCTTGGTAACTTTGGGAATGCATGGGCCTACTTGAAACATCTTCATGATGCCAACTTTGAACCATCATAGCTCATGAATCACTTATCCAATTCTTTCACTCTTAGATGACTTGAGAAGAAGGAACTTTGTAGATCATTTTCTTTGTTTGTATCAAGGAGAAATAAGGTGATTAGCATGGTGAAAAGTGAGGTGTAACATAGAGATTCAAGGGCTGCCATAAGCATTTGTTCTTGCATGAAATTTCACAACTTACCAAGGTTGATACTTCTTGATTTTGAAGGGATAGATATTCATGAATAATTATCCAACTACCATAGTTCTTGTACTCATTTTGAAGGGCATGTTTCATACCACACTTTTCCTGTTGAAAGTAAGTGGAAAAGATATCTCAAACATGGTGAAAAGTTGACTTGAACCTTGCTATCCACGAGCTGCCACAAGACATGAATTTTTTCCAAGTTATTTTCATGCTTCACAACTTGATGATCCCATCTTCCTTTGATCATAACTTTTGATTCACAAAGCCAAATGAGGAGTTCTTGATATGGTTGAAAAGCTTGGAATTCATGCTACAACTTTTATCTAAAAAAAAAATCCAAATGAGGTTTGGATCATAGAGAAAAATGGCCATAAAGTTGGTTGCATGGCATGCAAAACTTTCCCAAAATGGAAAGTTCTAAAACCCTTGTTTTCCAAAAATGGCAATTTTCCATAATTCTTGATTTTTCTTTATTCCTTTGATAATTCTTGAGCAAATTCCACTTAAGGACCATATTTGACATGATGAACATGAGTTTGACCTAAAAAGTTGAGAGTTGACTTTTTCCTCGATCAGTTGACTTTTTTCTCAATTTGTCTGATTTTCAACCATGTGGCCAATTGAAATCCTTCTGAATGAAATTGTGAATCAAATGAGATGTCTTGACCTTGAGGAGCATCATTATCTTTGCTTTGAACAATTCATGCCATGTAAACCTCTGATCCTATGCCTTGAGAAAATGATGCATGTGCAATGCTTGTGACCTAAATGCATATGGGATGTGAAACATAAGCCACTTATTGGGAAAAAATAAAAGGGCAAAATTTGGGGTGTTACACTCAAGAATACAATTGGATGATCTCTGGTGATCTTACTCCTTCAATCTCTTCCAAAACTCATGGATGGCCTCTAAGGATGTTTAGTGTCATGTGGAATCATGTCCCAAGGCTTGGGAACATGTCTTGATCAAGATCAAAGGCAATGGTTGACTTGTCCTGACAAAACCCTAGTTTGAGGTATAAATAACTTGTGGCTCATGGAATTTGTAATAGGAACCAAACACACTTGATTTCTTGTTGAATAAAACTTCTTGGATGCATTTAAGTTCAAGGGGTTGTATTTGGAGTCTCAGTGGTTTTTCATGAACAGATGACTTCTCATACCAATCTCACTCACACTGGTGAACACTTGTGAAGGTTATATGGAGTCAGAGAATGCCTTAGGAGACCTTGACACATCTGAGAGCCTGGCTTAGGAGACTTTGTTCTCTTTCTTGTGTAAACCGTATTTTCCATACCAAAAAAACAACTGGAAAGGTATAGTGGTTAGTTAACAATGCATAGATGATTGAATCTAAATGCAAATGCAAGATGTTATGACATCTAAGGGGTAAAATTTGGGGTACAACAATAAGCCCCAATATTTTGTACACAAACTTTGTTTTTAACAATAAACAACTTCCACGGGCCTCTCCTTGAGTTGTAAGACCCATACCTCTGTTTTCAAAATCTTCTGTCTATTTTAACTGGTATTAAGAGGAGCATTATTCCCGGTGAAACTGCTCTTAGACCACTTGGGCCTCTCTTTGAGTTATAAGCCTCAAACAAACATTCTTTTTAAACAAATTTCTTTTTTAATTCAAATTCAAAATTCAAAGTTTTCTCAAAACTTTATTCAATTTCTTGAAACTCTAATTAATCATACAGTTGTAGTCAATACAAAAGATCACAATACACTTGGGCATCCTCTTAGAATGTAAGTCCCAACATCTTTTTCAATGCAATATTTGTTTATATACCTTTTAATCAATTTATCTGTATATACTTGTGCATATCAGTTTAGAGTTTCCCCAGCAGTTAGGTCTTCACTTAGGTAAGACCAGAGGTTACTTTCTAACTTAGTCAAAACTAGTTCCCTCATAGGAAATTCCATATACAGTCAGCCTCCTCTTGTGCTTATTGAATATGGAACAGAGAAAGGAATTATTCCCGGTGAAACTTTTCTCAAGACTGTCAAAACTTAGAAATATATATTTACACAAGAAATTTATTTCCCCATAGAAGATTAATTCCCGGTGAAACCTCTTTTGAATTTCTTTAAACCTTGGAACTGTTCAATAGAGAAAGGATTAATTCTTGGTGAAACCTTTCTTGAACTTTTTTTTGGCTTGGACCCACAGGCTCCCTAAAAGCATCCCCAGCCTCCTCTTCGGCTTAGTACAAGGACCAACAAGCTTCTTAGAAGTTCCCCCAACCTCTTCTTGGGCTTAGTACAAGGACCCAAAGGCTTCCTAAAAGCATATGATAAAATTTAGTAAACTCTACTAGTTCAATCCCCAGGAGAGTCAAAATTCCAGAACATCATACCATTCTAAGGGTTGATGTTTATCCCTTAAACCCTCAGCCTCCTCTTGGGCATCATACTAAGACCCATCTCCACATCAGAGTCTATCCCTTCTTAATGAGACTTGGACAGTCTCAGCCCCCTCTTTGGTTTCATTCAAGTAGACTTGGAAAGTCTCATTTCCTCTTGGATCCCACACAGAGACCCTCAAGTTTCCTAAAAGCACAGGAAAAACACTGATCATTTTACCAGTACACCAGTTTCGAGAAGAGTTAAAACCTCCAAGGTTTTCAAACTCAACTTTCAACTTCCCTGACCCCCAACAAGGTTTAAGCTATTACCTTAAAAATCCCCAACCAAGGTCAATTTACCATCAACAAATCCCCAATAGAATCAGAACCTCATGGTGTATGATATTTCAACTCTTCCTTGATTCCCAGCAAGAGTAAAATCCCTTTGGATCCCCCAATACAATTTGGACCTGCCCTTGGATTTCCATAAATCCTCAGCAAGAGATAGCCTCCTCTTAGGCTCCATATAAGAATTTTTCCCCAGTCAGCCTCAATCTTGGGCTTTGTACAAGACATATAAAACCCTCCCCAGTGGAGTCATTTTCTTTTAGCTTCAAACTTAGGGTTTGATCAAGGCACACAAAAAAAAACATCCCCTCAGATGAGACCATGAGTCCTCTCTGCAGGAGGATATTTCCTCTATACATCAGATCTCAAAAACAAAGAATCAAAACCTTTTTCTAGATAATTGTTGTAAGTGGCACCCTTGTTGATTCAAAATCCAAGCTAGAGTCCTTCCTTTATCCTGGATAAAATTCATCTTTCATCTAACAGCTATAAGTGGCAAGCCTCTGGATCCCTAACATCCAAGCCAATGTCCCTCTCTTAGCATGAAAGATTCATAAGGAAAAAGTGGCATTACTCTACACTAAGTTAAAGCTTTCTTCCTTCATGACATCACCCTTATAAAGGAAATTATGGCATTGCTGGGTTCTACATATCCCAGTTAAAGTAATTTCCCTTTATGACCAATTACTCAACATCTGTGATGAATAAGTGTGATTTCTCCCTTTAGAGATGACACATTCTCTCTCTGTCACCCTTTTAGCTTCAATCTTGGGCTTCGAACAAGACACAAACACCCTCAGAGCTTCAATCTTGTGCTTTGAACAAGACACAAATACTCTGCTAGCTTCAATCTTGGGCTTTGAACAATACACTAAACTTTCCTCCCATAGAAATAGGAGGAACTATGATCGCTCTGATTTCCCAAATCTCTTTACGGGAATATGTAGGAATAAGATTGCGAAATCTTAGCGAGCACTCAAATTAAAAACTTTAGGTTCAGTACCTTCCCAAAAACAACAGAAAACACGAATACCACAAAAACATTCTTTCAATACTCCAAAGGAGAAAATTTCCCAATCCACAGTCGATAAACACAAGAAAGCATTTCAAGTTAACAGAAAAATATGCAATAAAAGGTTCCTATGGATTACCATAGATACACTGGGTGTTTATAGCTTCCCTTTGTATAACGAGACCCCAATCCCCGATCTCTTAACATTTGTTAAAGAAAACATTTGCGTGCAAGGTTAGTTTTAGATATCTTCCTATTCCTTTCTAGCTTCATAGGATAAATACGGAAATCAGATAGTAGCACCCAAATCCATTGCGACAAGGTGGTTGCGTCACCGACAAAAATCGCACGCTACATAATGAAGAGGGACATTCAAGAGATGATGGATCAGAATTTGATTGAGGTCACTGTAAAGACAGATGAATATCAGAATGAGGTGAATGTTATTGTACCACACTTTAATATTCCTGAACGAGTTGTTATCTCTTATGACAATCGGAAGACCGCTGTTACACCTTTGGTGATTCGATTACCCGATACAGTAATGATTGAATCTGACAATGTTGTTCCGTATAAATACGATGCCACCATGGTAGATGAGGGTAAGGAAGTTCCCATTCCTTATTTATCTTATGTGGTAAGAATCGCTGATGTTAGTAGAGTGACCCGTAGTGGTCGTGTCTTTGCTTCTGAGCCTCCAAAGATTGTGGAGAATGTTGTTGCTGGCAAGCGACCTCAAGATGAGAGTAATGACGATATTTTATGGTCAGTTAAGTGGTTTGATTAAGAAGACTTATGAGGATGAGGTATTGAAATTGATCAAGAAGAGTGAGTACCGTGTGGTAGATCAACTCTTGCACACCCCGTCCATGGGAATCTTTGTTGAAAGTGTTAGAACAAGCGTATGTTGAGCATAATGTGTTAATCAATTTGATGGCATTGTTACCAACCTCACAGTGTCATACCCCAAATTTTGATGACTAAGATCTCCCATTATTGGTCAAATCATCATCACAATATGGATGTACCTTCAGGCCTCATCAATCTCCTCAGGAATTGTTGAGCATTCACTACTATCAAAGATTAGGGTTTCAAGCCCTCTCAGAGCCTTAGACAACGGATCAATCTAGAAGTGACATGACCTTCAACTTTTCTAACCTCTAAAACACCCATAAAGGATCGAGAGGACTCCCACATCAAGAATCAAGCACAAGGTTGCAACATTCCAGGTGGATTAAGCCTCAAGATCCCCAGTGTCACCAAATTAGGGTTTTGGTCGACCAGGGCCTCCAGATGGAAATTTTCATCTGGGAATGAGCCAATGCTTCGAATCATAACTTAAGATACTCCAAGGGACCTCATGAACCCAATCATCAAGTCAATTTTGCCTCAGGGGATGCATTCATCAAAGATCAGGAATTAGGGTTTCTTGACCTAATTCACCCCTAAGTTGACTATTGGGACAAAACATGAGCCAAGACCTCAAGAGATGATTTGAGGGTCTCCAATACATTACATTGATCCATTTATAACAAAGGATTGATCCAAGAAGCTTGATCAACAAGCCTCAATTTCATCACTACCACAATTAGGGTTTCGGGGAAAAAGTCAATTGTACCTTTGAATTTTGACCCAGGCATGCTCCCAAACCTTGGGACATGATTCAATACACCCTATAACACCCATGGAACATGTCTATCAAGTTTGATTTAGGTCAAATACTTGATTTCATGGAGGGTCGCACAGTTTGGAATTCATCTGATAAAAAGTCAACTGTGCACAAAAGTCAAAGTTGACTTTTTGAGATTTTTCATAATTATGGTTCTTTAACCCTAAAATGATGTTAATGTGTGATTTGAATCATCATTCATCACGAAGAAATGAAGGAAAAAAGAAAAAGAAGTGACTCGATAGGACATCGCTCGTCCTATGCCTACGTATTCCCTCATGCAATGGGAAAGTCAGAGTCAACGTAGTTCGGACACGAACTAAGGGGGAAGGTTACTCGCCAAGACATCGCCGTCTCGTGCCTACGTATCCTAAATCTTACTAGAGAGAGTAAATCAGAGTAGTCGTAGTTCGACCTAACGAGGTCTAGTGTTTTTTATGAGCGACGTTAAGTTCGCGTCCGGCAGTTAGGATCGATGCCTGTTTGCGACTTGAACGGAAAATAACGTGCCCTTTTCTGAAAAATTGGTTTGAAACCGAACGATTCCGAAGGATAAAAAGGTTTGAGTTTGTTTTTGTGTTTTTTAGACAGAAGTGGATTGAAGTTAGTTCACAACTCATATGGCACCAAAGTCTACCATGCGGGAACGAGTGAGTCGCATGGTCGCCCTCAAATGGGACGTATGCTACACACTCTAGAAGAGGAGGGGAGACCCCTCGTTCTTCATTTCCTACACTTAAAGCTCGAGCGCAGTATATGTTATATTTATTAAGTGTTTTAGAAACTAATTGATGAGAAGAGAGGACTCAAGTCGAAAAGAAAACACTAAGGGGAAACTAATTGTTCCTAATGTTATCATGCAAAAGATGGCCATAAGGTTGAGTTCAAAAGGGGAATATCTACCTAAGTTAGCATGCAAAACGAAAGCCTAATGCTAATCCTACTCCAAGCGTAATCAAATATTAAGTTAGACTAGGTAGCTGTAAGGGAGAAAATCCAAGACTTAAACAAGTCTTGATATTCAAGGGAAGAGAAGGAGTGAAACAAGAGATGGATAAACCAAAAAAAAAAAAGCAGCTATAACAACGCTCCCACATCTACACAGCGGTAAAAAAATAGCAAACAAACCAAACTGCTTTCAACAGCTCATATACTCAGCGCAAAATAGGTGTAAAAGGCAGCAGGTAGCAAGTGAATGCAATAGACAGCACATAAGCACATAAACACCAGTAGAAACAGGGCAACATGCAATACATCTGAAGATGATTCAACCATGGCGTAGCAAATGTGCATCCAACATCATGAATTCCTCAATTAATCATGATCACAAACACATCACACATCATACCGAATAAACTTGGAAACATCATGGCAAAATGCACATCATTTGGGTACATGAACAAGTCAAATCAAACATGCATCTCATGAAGTTAAATGCAAGCGATCACGTTCAAAACAACAACTCCAGTGACACCAACAATAAATCACAATTAAATTGCTTCGAGGAGTGTGTGCAAGGTGTTCATCACATAAAGAGAACATCAATGGAAACATGAACATCCAACAATGAGAAACCAAAAATCGCGTGTCGAAGAATTGTGTTCATGCAATAATGTGAGGTGAAACAACTCAAGAATGATCCACAAATCATCAACATATTAATCCATGAAGTTTAGGCATGCAAAGGATCTCAAACAAACAAGAAAATGCACAAAAATACACATTCTGTCCCAGAGTAACCGGTTAACAAACGGTGAGTAACCGGTTACTTAGTTAAAAATCAGACAATTTATGCAAAAATACAACATATTAATCGGTTAACCAACGGTGAGCAACCGGTTACTCTGGGACAGTGGCCAAAAAAACTGTTTCAAAAGCACTTTTCAGCAGCAAATCACTTCTCCAAACATCCAAATGAACATTCAATCAATTCAGCACCCAATTACATTGAATCACAGCCATCAAACATCAATTGAATCCAACAAACAACAACATCCACAATCAAATTGAAGCAAATGAATCAAAACACATCAAAAGTCATGGATCTACATTGTATAAGTTGCAATTAAGCCAAATCAAGTATGGATCTAAAGAAAACCAACCTACAAAGCTGAGATTTGCTTTGGTGAGTGTTGTAAATGAAAATTGATGGATCCAAACAAGAAAACCAGAGATCTATGAAGCTTTATCAAGAAAACTTGAAGATCCAAGCAAGAACACTCCAAATAAGCAAAAACTCCTCCAAAAGTGATTCCAACAACTTTATTCAAGATCTAAACCAGTAGCTACTGCAGAATTGAACCAAGAATGAGGATGTGATGGAGGTTTAGCTCAAGAATTCACAAATTCCAATGAAGAATTTGTGAATCTATGAATATGGAGCTTTGGGTGTGGTTGAAGATGAAGTTGGAGAATGAAAAAGTGAGAGAGAATTGGGAGTAAATTCTGAAAAATGAGAGTGGAAAATGATCTAGGTCCCTTGTGGTTTGGGATGAATTGATTTAAATAACCCCTAGGTTAGGAGTTAAGTTTTGGGTTTGGAGTGAGGTTCAGTGGGTGGAAATTGGGGTGAAAAATGAATTAGGAAAGGAAAAGAGGAATTAGAGTGGAAACTCTTGGAAGGGATTTGAATTTTGGATGGAAAATGATGAAATTGAATCAATTCTAGATCCTTCCCACACATGCACAAGCTAAGCACATGATCATTAATGATGCAAACTTAATTTTTTCAAAATGTGCTCAGTGTAACCGGTTAACAAACGGTGAGTAACCGGTTACTTAGTTCAAATCTGCTAATTGTGCGCAGAAAAACAAAGGAGTAACCAGTTAACGCATGGTGAGTAACCGGTTACTCAGTTCAAATTTTGAATTTTGGCGCCTTTTGGAGGGAAACTTGGAAAAGTGACTTCTGATAGTTGTTTTGAACCCGTTAAGCCTCTGAAACTCAAAACTTGATATTGTTACTGAGTAACACCTGGAATGAAACACAAATTCTTCCTGACACCTCAGAATATCCTGCTGAGTTAGTAATGTCGGCCACCATATCGTTGGATCAGAAAATGACTGTTGAAGCCTCTGATTATCAAAACGTCTAATGAGCAAAATAAAAAGCTCCAAAAGACCTTGAAAATTATCTGCTTGGCTCTGAATGCTGCTGAAAGTAGTACTGGAACTGATAACGCTGTGAGCCGCTTTAAAATACCTTGATCCCATGCCCAAAAGAAACATGCCAATGGAAAAATGACGATGCAAATGAAATGAAACATAATCCAGTTAAGATTAAAAAACAAGAGGGCAAATTTTGAGGTGTTACAGCTGCCCCTATTCAAACTTCTTGGATCCGAGGGTATGGGAGCAAAGGCTTCCAGACAATCGGGATACACGGGGTTTGAATGCCAAAAATAACCTGGAAATTTTCCAACCGAAGGCGGACTTAGAAACAGTGGATACCAACCAATAGTTGGGATAACGAGGACGCCGATCACGGGCGTACTCACAACCAAAGAGACCAACCAAAAGTTGGGATAAAGAAAACTAACCAATATTGAAAGTAAAAACAGAGAAGACCAACCAAAGGTTGGGACAACAAAGAGAATACCAACCAAAAGTTGGGATAACAAAGGGAATACCGACCAAAAGTTGGAATGACAAATAGAAGACCAACCAAAAGATTGGACAACAAAGAGAATACCAACCAAAAGTTGGGACAACAAATAGAATACCAACCAAAAGTTGGGATAACAAAGAGAATACCAAACAAAAGTTGGGATAACGGGGACGTCGACCAAAGGCGTACTCACAACGATAGAGACCAACCAAGAGTTGGGATAAAGGAAGGATACTAACCAAAAGTTGGGATAGAAGATACTAACAAAAAGTCAGGCTAAGCGAGAACGCCGACCAAAGGCGAACTCAACGAAGGATACCAACCAATAGTTGGGATAAAAGATACTAACCAAAAGTTAGGATGAACTAGAACCCCGACCAAAGGCAAACTCAACAAAGGATACCAACCAAAAGTTGGGATAAAAGATACTAACCAAAAGTTAGGATAAGCGAGAACGCCGACCAAAGGCGAACTCAATGAAGGATACCAACCAATAGTTGGGATAGAAGATACTAACCAAAAGTTAGGATAAGCGAGAACTCCGACCAAAGGCGAACTCAACGAAGGATACCAACCAATAGTTGGGATAAAAGATACTAACCAAAAGTTAGGATGAACGAGAATGCCGACCAAAGGTGAACTCAACAAAGGATACCAACCAAAAGTTGGGATAGAAGATATTAGCCAAAAGTTAGGATAAGCGAGAACGTCGACCAAAGGCGAACTCAACGAAGGATACCAACCAATAGTTGGGATAAAAGATACTAACCAAAAGTTAGGATAAGCGAGAACGCCGACCAAAGGCGAACTCAACGAAGGATACCAACCAATAGTTGGGATAGAAGATATACTCGCTGGGGAAAAAGAGAAATCTAAACAGACACTCTGTAAGGGAGAATACTAATAAAAGAGGATGAATCCACTGGTCGCAGCGTAATGTTAATCAACATCTCATGTGTTGTACCATTTTCCGCTGGGGAAAGAAATTGGTAAAAGATATCAAACCTGGCTTATGCTTCGAATGCATATGTTTGAATTTTTCTATGGCGTAATGCTCCATACAAATGGAAATGCTACGCATTTGGGAGGTTGCCATGCAAGAATGCTTATGCAATGCAAAAGAAGTGTCTCAGCAAAATAAATGCTAAAGACAAAGGCAGCTCCATCGGGGATGACAAACTAAATTGTCCTTTGAATTGAAAGACCCTGCTGAAGAAGATTCTACTGAATGACTTCCTGTTCACAAACTCTGCTGGAGATGAAAACTCCGAAAGAAGTTCCACTCTGCTGGAGATGGATAAGAACGAATATTGAAGATGGAACCCAAAGAGAAATTCTCTCAGGTGGGGATTACCCATGACTTCTACCAAAGACAGGACTCAAAACCTGGATCTGAAAGATGCTAGTAACAATTGGACTTAAGACCTGCTGGGTGTCGCTCCCGGGATTTTCATCTAGGTACAAACGAGAAAGTGGCGTTGAAACAGAGTCGCCAGCAATGTGTATTTATCCCAAGAGAGGGAAAGGAAACACTGCGTAAACCTGAGGGAAGGGAAAAGAGCATGGTCTCACGACCAAGAGAAATGGGTAAGGGAGTCGGTTATGCGAGGGGAAGGTATTGGCAATCCCACACGTTCATCTTACTGGATGGGATCCATGCTGGTTGTCTCGATCAAAGGTTTGAATTTGTTTTGTGTTTTTTAGACAAGAAGTGGATTGAAGTTAGTTTGTAACTCGCATTGCACCTAAGTCTACAACATAGGAACGAATACGTCGCGTATCGTCCTCAACAGGACGTACACTAAGTACCCTAGAAGAATGAAGGGAGACCCCCCATACCTCACTTCCCACATATAAGGCTCATGCGCAATACACGTTAACCTTTATTAAGTGTTTTAGAAATATTATGAGGTGAGAAGAGAAGACTCAAGTTGAAAAGAAAACACTAAGGGGAATCTAATTGTTCCTAATGTTATCATGCAAAGGTGGCCCTAAGGTCAAGGTTTGAGAACCTAAGTCTAAAGAGAAGAGAGGGATAACACTATCTAATGCTTATCCTACCTCACCTTAATAAAAAATTAAGGATGAGCTAGGATCCCAAAGGGATGTGAAAAAGTTCTACACAATCAAGCATTATATCATATAATCCAACACATAAGAGAGAAAGAGAAGTAGAAAAAATGAGAGATACGAATGAACAAGAACAGCAGCTACAACAGTGCATATGTACCAATACAACAGTAAATTCCAGCCGACACACTAAACAGCATTCAATAGCTCATATTCAGCACAAAAAAGGTGTAAAAGGCCAAACAATAGCACATACAACAGCACCTATGCACATAGTCACAAGTGGAAATAGGGCAACATGCAATGCATTTGAATACAATTCAATCATGGCATAGCAAATGTGTATCCAACACCATGCATTCCTCAATTAATCATGATCACAAACACATCATACATCATGTTGAATAAACTTGAAGACATCACAGAAAAATGTACATCATGAAAGGATGCATAACATTAAGCATATGAACAGGTTGAAACAAGTATGCACCTCAAGGAATAGAAAGCAAACAAGCATGCACAACACAATTCCAGCAACAAAAACATTAATTCACAATTAGCATGCTCAAGGAGTGTGTGCTATGTGTTAATCGCATCAAGAACGCAACAATGCAAACCTGATCATAAACGATAAAAATCCAAGAGTCGCGTGTCGAAAAATTGTGTGCATACAATGGTGTGAGGCGCAACAACATCAAAACAGTCCTTACACAAGTATCATATCAATCCATGAAGATATAAAATGAAACGGGATCGAAACAAGCTCAGAAATGCACAAAAAACTCACTCTGTAACAGTGTTAATCGGTTAACCAAGTGTGTTAACCGATTAACAGCTCCAAAATCAACAGAAACAACAAAAATACACCGGTTAACCGATTAACCAACTTGAACTAATTTTGGTTAATCGGTTAACACTGTTATGACAGCAAAAAACAATTTGAAAAATCACTTCCAGCAGCAAAATCACTTATGTAATCATCTCCAATGATCATGTAATCAACAATGCACGAAAATTACGTCCAGTATCAGTAATCAAACACCAATTACATCGAATAATCATCAACATCAAGAATCACATTCAAGCAAATGGATCAAAATCGAGAACAACCAAAGATCTACATTGTAAAAGTAGCAAATAAGCTAAATCAAATATAGATCTAAGGAAAACCAACCTACAAAGCTGAGATTTGCTTTGGTAAGATTTGTGAACGAAAATTCGTGAATCTAAGCAACAAAACCAGAGATCTATAAAGCTTTATCAAGAACACTTGAAGATCCAAGCAAGAAACCTTCAACTAAGCAAAAGTTCCTCCAAAAGTGATTCCAACAACTTAATCCAAGATCCAAACCAGCTGCTATTGCAGAATTGAACCAAGAATGATGATGTGATGGAGGTTTAGCTCAAGAATTCACAAATTCCAATGAAGAATTTGTGAATCTATGAATATGGAGCTTTGGTGAGAGGTTGAAGATGAAGATGGAGAATGAAAAAGTGAGAGAGAATTGAGAGCAAATTCTGAAAAATGAGAGTGAAAAATGATATAGCATTTTAGAGGTTTGGAATGAATTAGTTTAAATAACACCTAGATTAGGAGTTAAGTTTGGGTTTGGATTGAGGTTAAGTGGGTGGAATTTGGGGTGAAAATGAATTAGGAAAGGAATATGTGGAATTAGAGTGGGAAGAATTTGAATTTGGATGGAAAATCATTTTCTCTAGATCCTTCCACTTGGGCAAAAATCAAACTTCGTGATTAAAATTTGAACCCCAAAGAAACAACGCTGAAAATGAAGTATTTGGGCAAAATTTATAATGATTAGCCGGTTAACCACTTTTAGTACAAACTGTGTTAACCGGTTAACACGAGGAAATTTTGAATTTGGCGCCTTTTAGAGGGAAACTTGGAGAATTGCCTGATTCCACCCGTTCTGAGCTACATTATACCTCCGAAGCTTGCAATTGCATATCACCACTGATACATTCTTGAAATATGCTGTGAAATGTGTTTCTCACTCGGAATAACTTGCTGAAAACAACTGTCTGGTTCTGAATCGCTGATAACAAAATGGCTGCAGGAGCTCCTGATTATCAAATCATCTAGTAAGCAAAATAAATGCTTAAAAAGTCTTTGAAAGCTATCTGCTTGGCTCTGAACATTGTGGAAAATGATACTGGAACTAATGACACCATGAGCTGCTGGAAAATACCTTGATCCCATGCCCTGAAGAACCATGCAAATGCAGAAATGAAGATGCAAATGAAATGAAGCATAAGCCAGTTAGTGCTAAAAGTAAGAAGGCAAATTTTGAGGTATTACATCTGCCCCTATTCAATCAACTGTGGACTTGAATGGATGAAAGCAACGGCAGTCAGAAATTCAAGGTACATAGGGATTGAATACAAAAATAACCAGAAAATTTGCACTCTGTGGGTAAAAGGACGAATATAAAACAAACAAAGCAGTTATGATAAAGATAGTTGTGGGGAAAGATTATGAACAAGTGAAATACAAAGGGTGCCTGTCGGGAACGGCTGAGGTCTACAACATGCCTGTCGGGAACGGTTAAGGTAAGCCTGTCGAGAATGGTCAATGGGCCTGTCGGGAACGGTTAAGGTAAGCCTGTCGGGAACGGTCAATGGGCCTGTCGAAAATGTTTAAGGTGAGCCTGTTGGGAACGGTTAAGGTAAGCCTATCAGGAACGGTCAATGGGCCTGTCGGGAAAGGTTAAGGTGAGCCTATCGGGAACGGTTAAGGTGAGCCTGTCGGGAACGGTCAATGGACCTGTCGGGAGCAGTTAAGTTTAAAACTCAAAGGTTGCCTGTCGGGAACGGCTAAAGTTGAAAAACCTGTGAGTTACCTATCAAGAACGGTAAATAGGCCTGTCGGGAACGGTTAAGTTTAAAACTCAAAGTCCCCTGTCGGGAACGGCTAAAGTTTGCTTGTCGGGAACGGCTGACGTTTGCCTGTCGGGAACGACTGAAGTTTTCCTATCGGGAATGGTTCTTTAAAATGTTTGTTGAGGAATGAGCGAGGCATTCTTTCTGGCTTTGTCAATATGATTGAAGGAAAAACAGTTCTGGGCTCTCGCACGAGGTATCAAAACTGGCTTATGCTTCACATACATATGTTTGAATTTTTCCATGGCGTAATGCTCCATCTCAAATGGAAATGCTACGCGTTTTTGAGGATGAAATGATTACAATATGAAAAATGCAAGGAAACCCCTCAGCAAAATAAATGCTGAGGACATGAAGTCAACTCCGCTGGGGATAACAATAGCAATTCTGCTGAGCAAATAACTGCTGATCTGATCTTTTGACACTCTGTGGAAAAGCATCCACTCGTCTGGGGAAGACATTGACACAATCTGGTCTTTGAACTACCAAGCTTGCTGAGGATTACTGTATGGAATGACGAGGAACCATCTGAAATTGACTTCTTGGGGAAGAAGCAACTATATAGCTCTGCTGGGGATTGCAATCTCAAAGAAGAACTTTCCTGTTGAGGGAGCCATTTCCGCTTGGGGAGAGATATCCTTTGAGTCTTGCTAGATAAAATAGGCTGAAGACATCACATGTTATCGATGGGCTAACCAGCGAGCGCTGACACCTGCAAACAAAATGATGTACACATATGCCCCAGGGTATCATGGATTTTGAATTCATCACCCAAGGACACCTGACATTTAAAGCAATTTTAATTGTTTTCTTTTGCACGCATGTCATTGTAAAACCTCGATACTTTCAAATGCAATGTTTATCAAAAATTTGGACGTTTTTGCAAACAAAACAGACTATAAAAGAAAACAAAAGAGATAAGTATTCTGAATAACAAAAATTTTATTGATTGATTGTTTGAAAAGCCCCAAAAACAGGCGCCTACATCAAGAAGCAATTCCTGGAAAGAGGTAATTCCTTAAAAGAGAAAAGAAACTATCCTAACGGCAATGTGGAAAACGGAAATCCATTGAGTTTCAACCCTGCTATGGTTCATATGTCTTCAAGACTCTCCAAGTGCTCTGCTTTCCGAGGGGGATGATTGGACCGACTCCTGTCCTTCAGAATGCTTATTACTGAAACGAGACAGGATCCCTCTTTTTCCCGGATCTTCCTTGGCGGGTTTTCAATCCACCGGGATACCCATTTTTGCCTAAGTTGCCCTTTCGGGTTTTCAACTTACCAGGTTTACTCCTCATTTATTCATTTTATCCCTAATTTTTGCCAGAACCCCTTTTTTTTTATTCTTCTTTTTTGGTTCACCGGGATGCCCTTTTTTTTCCTGGACTCTCTTTTTATTGTCCAACGGGTCTATTTATGCGAAGTATTTTTTGATTGCGCCTGAGTTCACAGGCGACGGAAAATCCTCACCATCCATAGTTGTAAGCATCAAGGCTCCGCCCGAGAAAACCTTCTTGACAACATATGGACCTTCATAATTCGGAGTCCATTTGCCCCTGTGATCTGTATTAGGAGGAAGAATTCTTTTCAACACCAAGTCACCCGTCTGATAATTCCGAGGACGCACTTTCTGATCGAATGCCTGTTTCATCCTTCTCTGATACAGTTGCCCATGGCACACTGCTGCAAATCTCCTTTCTTCTATGAGACTTAACTCCTTGAACCTGGTTCGAACCCATTCAGCCTCATCAAGCTTGACATCCATCATGACCCTCAGAGAAGGAATCTCAACTTCAACCGGTAGAACTACTTCCATACCGTACACAAGAGAAAATGGGGTTTCCCCAGTAGACGTATGTACTGATGTACGGTACGAATGTAAAGCGAAAGGCTACATTTCATGCCAATCCTTATACGTCACGACCATCTTTTGCCCAATCTTCTTGATGTTTTTATTGGCTGCGTCGACGGCACCATTCATCTTTGGGCGGTACGGAGAAGAATTGTGATGCTCAATTTTGAAGCTCTGGCACAACTCTTGCATCATTTTATTATTAAGATTAGACCCATTATCAGTGATAATCCTCTCGGGCACCCCGTATCAACAAATAATATCTTTCTTGATAAACCGGGAAACTACCTGTTTGGTGACATTGGCAAATAAAGCAGCCTCTACCCACTTGGTGAAGTAATCAGTGGCCACCAAAATGAAGCGATGTCCATTAGAAGCGGTGGGCTCAATCTTCCCAATCGTGTCAATGCCCCACATGGCGAAGGGCCAAGGAGAATTCATCACGTTTAAAGGATTTAGTGGCAAATGCACTTTATTAGTATAAATCTGGCACTTATGGCATTTTCGGGCATATTTAAAACAATTAGCCTCCATGGTCATCCAGTAATAACCGGCTCGCAACAATTTCCTTGCCATAGCATGCCCACCAGCATGGGTACCGAAAGAACCTTCGTGCACTTCTTGTATTAACATGTCTGCTTCGTGTCTATCAACGCATCTGAGCAAGACCCTGTCAAAAATTCGCTTGTACAACACATCCTCATTCAAGAAGAAACTGCCCTCCAACCTCCTCAGAGTCTTCTTATCGTTATTGGATACCCCAACCGGATACTCTTGACTTTTCAAGAAACGCTTGATATCATAATACCAAGGTTTATCATCAGTCCTCGTATCAGCTGCAAACACATGAGCAGGTCTATCAAGCCGCATCACATCAATATTGGGTATATGATTCCACCAATTCACTTGAATCATAGAAGATAACGTTGCCAAAGCGTCTTCCATCTGATTCTCATCGCGAGGTACATGATACATTTTTTCTGTTTTGAAGAAAGTCAACAGTCTTCTCGCATAATCTCTGTAAGGGATCAAGTGGGATTGATGGGTGTGCCAATCTCCATTGACCTGATTGATCGCTAGAGCAGAGTCCCCAAATACATCAAGAGTCTTGACCCTTAAATCAATGGCTTCTTCAATACCCATAATGCAGGCTTCATATTCGGCTTCATTGTTGGTGACGTCAAAAGTTAGTCTGGCAGTGAAAGGTATACGGGAACCTTTCGGAGTTATGAGAACTGCCCCAACACCGCTACCATTCACATTAACAGCCCCGACAAACATCAATTTGCACTTGTCATCAGGATCTGGTCCTTTATCCACTGGCGGCTCCTCACAATCTTTCATTTTCAAATACATGATGTCTTTATCAGGGAACTCAAACTTCATTGGCTGATAATCATCAATTGGTTGCTCAGCGAGATAGTCAGACAGAATACTACCCTTTATGGCTTTTTGGGAAGTATATTGTATGTCATACTCTGTCAGCACCATCTGCCAACGAGCGACCCTTCCGGTGAGAGCTGGCTTTTCAAAAATGTATTTAACTGGATCCATCTTTGATATCAATAGAGTTGTGTGAGTCAGCATGTATTGTCTCAATCGCTTAGCAGCCCATGCAAGTGTACAACATGTCTTCTCAAGCATTGAGTATCTAGACACGCAATCTGTGAACTTCTTACTCAGGTAGTATATGGCATGTTCTTTCCTACCTGTCTCGTCGTGTTGACCGAGAACACAACCCATTGAATTGTCATGCACAGATAGGTACATTATCAGTGGTCTCCCTAGAACTGGAGGCATGAGAATCGGAGGCTTTTGCAAATATTCTTTTATTTTATCAAATGCCCTTTGGCAATCATTATTCCACCGGATTGATTGATCTTTTCTCAACAATTTGAATATTGGCTCGCAAGTGGCTGTAAGGTGAGAGATGAATCTAGAAATGTAGTTCAATCTCCATAGGAAACCGCGAACTTGATTTTCTGTTCTTGGCTCGGGCATCTCTTGAATTGCTTTTACTTTTGCTGGATAAACCTCGATACCTCTTTCACCTACAATAAAACCCAACAACTTACCAGATCTCACCCCGAAAGTACACTTATTCGGGTTCAGCCTCAGTCTGAATTGTCTCAACCATTCAAAAAGCCTTTTCAGATTCACCAAGTGCTCTTCCTCAGTCTGCGACTTGGCAATCATATCATCAATATAAACCTCAATCTCTTTATGAATCATATCATGAAAGAGTGTCACCATAGCACGCTGATAAGTTGTCCCTGCGTTTTTCAAACCAAAAGGCATTACTTTATAGCAGAATGTGCCCCATGGGGTAATAAACGTTATTTTCTCCATGTCTTTCGGCGCCATTTTTATCTGATTATAACCAGAAAAGCCATCCATGAAGGAAAATACCGAGAATTGAGCTGTATTATCTACCAACACATCAATGTGAGGTAATGGAAAGTCATCTTTCGGACTTTCTCGATTTAAATCACGGTAGTCAACACACATCCGAACCTTACCATCTTTCTTAGGTACTGGGACAATATTCGCAACCCATGGCGGATAGCTGGTGACGGCCAAGAAACCTGCATTTAACTGTTTCTGCACCTCCTCTTTGATCTTAATGGCCATATCTGGTTTGGTTCTTCTGAGCTTCTGTTTGACGGGGGAGCAACCTTCTTTGAGAGGCAACCTGTGCACAACAATATCTGTATCCAACCCCGGCATATCTTGATAGGACCAGGCAAAGATATCGACATATTCGTGCAACATCTCAATCAGCTCTTTCTTCATATTCTCTGCTAGGCTTTCCCCTATTTTGACCTCTTTCTTCACATCCTCGGTGCCAAGGTTGATAACTTCTATTGACTCTTGATGAGGCTGAATAGCTCTTTCCTCCTGTTTCAATAATCTGGACATTTCTTCGGGACGTTCACAATCTTCCTCACCCCCCTCTTCAGCTTGGTAAATTGGATTGTCAAAGTCATATTGAACTATAACAGGACCGTTATCAATAGAATCCGGAGGATTATTTCTACATGAGTGATGGTTCATGCTTTATTTTAGAAATAGCTTTTTGAAAAAAAAGAAAACAAACTATGAAGAAAGAAAAACATTGCCATTTTTAAAGAAAAATGTAAAATGAAAGACAGGGATCACAATTTTTTAATACAAAAACGTCCTTTTATTGATGATAAACTTGCATATGAAATAAATGTGGCCCTACAATGAAATCACTAAGCCTTGGGCAGGGCATAGGATTTTACATGCAACATGAAAAAAAAAGAAAATTACTCTTTCTGCATGGTAACTTGGATGAGGTCTTTAGAGAACCAGTTGTTCCGCTTCTGCCCCGGGACACATGGGTGCACCCAATTGTCTATGTCACAGTCGCTGTCACCCTCGTCTTCAGTTGTAGCAAAGACTTGACCAGGGTTGATGATTCCCCCACTAGAGAAAAAGATAGGTCCCTGACGCTCTTGACCTTTTGGAAGAGGAGTTCGAGGAGGCTGATAACCAATTCCACACTTGTCCTCTTTGAAAGGCAACTCAATCAACTAAACCCAACCTTCTGCATGGCCTGACCGTACTACCTCAAGAGCCTGCCTGTAAGAAGCCATGGAAGCCCCTGCTTTTGTTTCACTGGAAGGAGGATCATTCTCAATATTCACTGTTTCGAATACCTGACAAAGAGTTTCATGAATCTCGCCGTCCATTTCCACATATTTGAACGATGACAGATGGCTGACAAATATATCCTCCTTCCCACATACTGTGACAACCTGACCATCCACGACAAACTTTATCTTCTGATGGAGTGTTGACGAAACGGCCCCTGTAGCATGTATCCATGGGCGCCCTAGCAAGCAGCTATAGGCGGGCTGGATATCCATCACATAGAAAACTATATTAAACACCTGGGGTCCGATCTTCACAGGCAACTCTACCTCCCCAAAAACTGATCTTTTGGAGCCATCAAAAGCACGCACAACCAGATTACACGGTCGGAGTACAACCCCTTCAACATCCAATTTTGCCAAAGCTTTCTTTGGCAGTACATTCAAGAACGAGCCCGTATCCACCAACACATGGGACAAGACTGCCCCTTTGCACTCCATGGAGATGTGGAGAGCTTTGTTATGATTTCATCCCTCTGGCGTTAGATAAAAATCAGTAAACCCCAATCCGTTACTGGCATTGACATGGGCAATAACACCCTCGAGTTGGTTCACCGATATCTCCTGTGAAACATACGCCATATTTAAAATCTTCAGCAAGGCGTCACGGTGTGCCTCGGAACATAACAGTAATGACAAGATAGAGATCTTGGAGGGAGTTTGATGCACGTGATCCACTATTTTATAATCTCTCTTTCGGATAATCCTCATAAACTCCTAAACTCTTTTTCAAAGGAATTACCGGGCTCTGCCCTCTGCACGGGCTCTTCATTTACTACCTGCTTACCTTTAGCTTTCGCCAAAGCTTCAGCCTCATCGTTTCGGAGCGTCTGTGGAGCAAAGACCCTTCAACTTCGGGTAAAACCACCCATTCTTACTACATTCCCCACACTTGAGCCAGTTTCCTTGGGAGCCTCTACTTCCTATTTCTGCCCTTGATAATAAACATCAGCTCCATAATGCCATGGGATTCCTTTTGGACTTTCGTATGGCATAGGACCCGAAATAGTTATAGTCACAGGGGCTACCTGTTCAGGTGTAGGGATCTGTATAGGTGTCGGCATAGGAATCTCTGCTGGAGTAAAGTAGATAGTAATTGTTGAGACTGTATCGTCCTTCATTCCCATCTGATCAAACTGTAAACGACCCTCTTCCATCATCATCTGAAGGTAATTCCTCAATTCATCACAGCCGTTCACCGCACTCAAACATTCTGAACAATTTTCCAAACAACCAGGGAACACGCACCCTTTCAACAAACGCCCCTTCACCACTGCCAAAGGTGTTCTAACATTATTAACATCTATCACCAAATTCAAACCTCTGTCTTCCTCTATTGCATTGACCTTTGGTTTGCCATGTGAGGGCATGGGGTTTTGAATCACATTGGGATTAGGAGCGAAGTTGATAGCTTTTGAATCAACCAGGTCCTGAACTACGTGCTTAAAAGCTTTTCAATTCTCTATATGGTGGTCGGGCGCACCCGAATGGAATTCACACTTCACATTTGCATCATAGCCATAAGGTAGCTTGCCTGCTGGTGGTGCCAAAGTTCTCAACTATACCAACTTTAAGCGGAGCAAATTCTGCAACATCTGGGCATATGTCATAGGTAAAGTGTCAAAGTGGCGATCACTCGTTCTCTGCCTCAGTTGGTATTGTCTTTGAGATTGTGGCTGCGATTCGGCAGCTGGAACCAGAATAGTTATAGCTGCTGCTTGATGGTACGAGCCCTGACATCCTTTACCTTTACCCCCCTGTCCATAGGCAGCACTAGTCTCACCTTCACGTTTCTTCGAGCCACTCCCGAAAAGCCTTTTCGCACTGGAAGAGCCTGCCCCACTTCCATCTTGAATTTTCCCCGATTTCAATAGATTTTGAATTCTCTCTCCAGCAATTACAATGTCAGAGAACCCAGTGGATGGACATCCAGCCAAGCGCTCCAAATATGGGCCTTGTAAGGTATTCATAAACATGTCAGCCATGTCCCTTTCCATCAGCGGGGGTTGTACTCGAGCTGTTAGCTCACACCACCTATGGGCGTACTGTTTGAAACCTTCTTTTGGATCCTGTGTCATATTCTACAATTGGGTACGATTGGGGGCCATATCAATGTTGTACTAGTATTGTTTCAAGAAAGCATCACCCAAATCCTTCCAGTTTCTGATATAGGCTCTCTCTAGCTTTATATACCACTCTAAGGAAGCTCCTAACAAGCTATCCTGAAAGAAGTACATCCACAGCTTTTCATTGTTAGAATATGCAGAGATCTTCCTGAAATATGCCTGAATGTGAGTCTTGGGACAAGTACTGCCATTGTATTTGTCGAAGGTCGTAGGCTTAAACTTTGGAGGGATCCTCACCCCTTGCACCAACCCCATGTCAGCAACATCAATTCCCATGGAGTTTTGACATTCCATGGGTCTGACCTTTTCAGCCAACTCTTCATACCTTCTGACATCATTATGAACGCCATGTCAGCATTTAGTACAGAGAATTGATCATCCTGATTGTCCTTCACATGTTGATTATTAACATGGCCAAAACCACCTGGAACTCCGCCTGGAGGATCAACTGCCGCTCTGCCAGAAGGATTAACTGCCGCTCTTCCAGGAGGATTAACATTGGGGATTTCCACTTCCAACCTTTGAACTACAGTTCTCAAATCTTGCTGCCCCTAGGCTAGGCCCTGCATAAGGTTCATGAACTGCTCCATACGGGTCCACATTTCAGTGAGTACTGCCTGCACCTGTTCCATGATCCTGGCTTGATTTTGTCGAGTCGCGTACCGATGAATGTTAAAATAAGCTATTCTGCCTACAACCAAATAAAGGTTAGAAAATCCCTGGGCCGAGTACCTGTTATGTAAAAAAATGATATGTTATGCAAATGCAAATGCAACATACAAACATCACATTAATCATTTCTAGGGAATCTCTACTTTGGTTCCGGTCTCTGAAACCGGGTGAGGGATCGGACACAACATCGGAAAATAAATCCGAATCCATAAATACTGCAAAATCACAATCAGGGAGACAAACCCCTTTAAGAACAAGAATTTCCGAGGCACAAATGGTTGAACCAGGTTTTCATTATCGTAATCATAAGAATTCATACATACGGGTCTGATATAATCACAAATAATTCCATCAACAATCCTGATGGTAATCACAATATACAATAAGATCATTACAACTCAATCCCAAGCAAACTAGCTTCCACTTCTTCGAGAAGATTCACAGTGTCTAGATGTGTAGGTTGCTCCATCAGCCCTTTGATCAATCTGTTTCTCTTCTCAATTTCTTGATTCAATCAAAAGATCTGCTCTTCAACATTTTTGCCTTCGCACTTTGATTTCTTAACCTCAGCCTGCAACTTGAGCTCTTCATTTTCTTTCTGAACTTCTTTCCATTTGTCGAAGAGATGCTTTCCCCTATCTTTCACTCTCTGCAGCTCTTCTTTTAGCTCCCCATTTTCAATCTTGGTCTTCTCCCACATCTTCTGGTATGTGTCAAGCTTGTCCTCCGTCTCAGTCAAGGTCTTCTTGATCTTCCTGTGAGCTTTGCCTGATGAGTCTGCCGTCATGATGACTTTTCTGAAGTGTTGGGCTCTATCAGTGAGATCCATCTCCTTTTCTTCCAGGTGCCTTGTCAGATCTTGAACTTGCCATTGTCATAACCCAAATTTTGACCACTAAGATTCCCATCATTGTGCAAATCATCATCACAATATGGGTGTATCATTATGCCTCATTAGTCTCCCCAAAGATGGGTGAACACTTACTACAGTCAAAATTAGGGTTTCAAGCCCTCTCTGAGTTCTTAGACAAAGGATCAATCAAGGAATGACATGATCTTCAACTTGTCTAACCTCTCAAATATCTACAAGGGATCAAGAGGACTCCCACTTCAAGGATTAAGCACAAGGCTGCTCCCTTCCAGGTGGATCAAGCCTCAAGATCGCCAGTGTCACTAAATTAGGGTTTGGTCGACCAGGGCCTCCAGATGAAAATTTTCCTCTGGGCATGAGCAAATACTTCAAAGCATATCCTAATATGCCCCATGGAATCTCATGACCCCAATCATCAAGTCAATTTTACCTCAGGGGATGCAGTCATAAAAAAAATCAGGAATTAGGGTTTTCTTGACCTAATTCACCCCTAAGTTGACTTTTGGGACAAATCATGAGCCAAGACCTCAAGAGAGGATTTGAGGGTCTCTAGTTCACCACATTGATCCATTTGTAACAATGGATTGATCCAAGAAGCTTGACCAATAAGTCTCAATTTCATCAGAACCACAGTTAGGGTTTCGCGGGAAAAGCCCACTATAACTTTGACTTTTAACCAGGACATGCTCCCAAGGCCTAAGACATGATTCAATATACCCTATATAACCCATGGAACATGTCCATCAAGTTTTATTTAGGTCAAGGACATGATTTCCTAAAGGATTGCACAGTTTGGAATTCATCTGATAAAAAGTCAACTGTGCACAAAAGTCAACTTTGACTTTTTGAGATTTTTCACAATTATGGAGTTTTAACCCTAAAATGATGTTAATGTATGAGTTGAATCATCATTCATCAAGAAAAATCAAAGAAAGTGGGATAACTTGTAAAAGGGGTAACCATAAAAACTTAGAAAATTTTCTAAGTTATGAACAAAGTGGCAAGGGTACCAACTTTGGAGGATCATAACTCCTAAACCACAAAGCCATTTTTCCCCATCCAAAGCTTGATTTATAGATCTCATGGCCCTCTTCAAAAACTTCAACTAGACCTCACTCCAATTCCTCATGGATTTTGAGTTATGGATTGATCAAAATCACAAAAAGTGAAAATGTCACTTTTTTCCAACACTTAGTGAAATTTTCACTAATTCAGAATCTGCCTTCACTTTTTTCCAAATGTAGGGACATTTTTCACTTGGATCCAAAAAGTATCAATACCAAATATGATCAAACAGATGTTGTATCATATAAGGGCTTTCCAAAATGGCCAAGAACATCACCAAATTCAATTTGAGCTAAGAGTTATGGTAGTGGCAAAATGCCTTGCTGAAAACTGCCAAGGCAAGGCAGAATTTTGCATTTTTGGTCGATTTGCCAAAATCAGCCAATTTCAAGCCTTGTCATCATCTTGGACACATCCGAGGATCAAATCTAAAGGGGACAATCACTGAGCCAAGCCTCCAAAGTCCTTGGAACAAGAAGTAGCATGCCAAACCTAGAATTGCCTAAAAGAGGGACAAGACTCCAATTTTGGATTGGAGCATTTAATAGATGCTTAGAGGTGGCATGGACTGACACATTTGCAACTGAATTCAGTCAAGATTCCTCCAACAAGTAGGGAACCAAAGCTCTGTGCTCTAACCTCTAGTAAATGGCTAGAGGGGACTTGGATTTTCATTTGCCAACATTGGCCAAACCTCTGCTGCAGTTTCCATTCACTATTGATCCCAAAAAAACTTGCTCTACTATAAATAGAGCTCATTTGTGTTCAGTTTGAGTACACCAAAGCCATCAAACAGATGTTTTCCTCAAAATCCCTTTTTCTTGGCAAAAATGCCTTCTTTAGCAAGGTAACTCTGAGTTTTTGAGTTTGAGAGCTTTTTCAATCAAACCAATCACACACACACACCCCTCATAAACATCATATGTAGGTGATCCAAACTCTCACAAGTGACCTGTAATCACAAAATCACAGTCACCTCTCAAAACCTCAAAATAGGCTTTTTTGTGCATTTTTCAAGCCATGTCTTGATTCAGTCACTTTCCAAACCAGATAAAACCTCAAACACACTCCAAATATCATCCTTGAACTATCCCAAATGGTTCCCCCATCTGGAACACCATTTGAGAGAGTTTCCATTTTGGTCACTTTTAACCCCTTTTGCAAGAAAGGGCCAGTTTGTGTTTTTGCAGGTACCAGCTGATTCCAATCATCCTAAAAGCTTCTAAGGGATCATTTGAGTATGTCTAAAGCATCAAATCATTTCTGGAACAAGAGGCTTGACAGATTGCACAAAAACTCCAAAAAGCTCAAAAAGAGGTAAGCCTCATGACTTGAACTTTCCAAAATATGCAATGCTTTGAAGTCCATTGATCATGCACACCTCATACATGTTAAATATGTTGTGTTTGAACTAATTGATCATGTAATTCATGCCTGTATCAAAGTGTAGCCTAGAAAATTAAATTATAGGCCTTTTTCAAAACCACTATCGGGTTTTGAGGAGGGAGTGTGTTCTGAAAAAACTACCACCACCATTGGAATCCTTGTGAAATTCTGGTCCAGATGCATATAAATTTTGTCTCAAACCATTAAGAATTGAGAAAGTTATGACCTTCACGTTTATGAGCCAAAACTTGCCTTGCCTTGCCTTGGGTCAAGCCTAAAACCAAGGCATGACTTGTATATTTGTTATTTCACTTCAAACAATGGATGTACCACCACCCCAGTGATAAGGCGCGCGCCTTGTGACCTTGAGGTCGTGGGTTCAAACCCCACCCATTCCATTTTGTGTTTTTTCATATTTTGCCATTTTTTCCAATATTTTATGTTTTATTAATTAATTGGAAAATTAATAACTCTTTCAATTTTAATTATTTTTTATTGGTTCTTTTTGCAAAAAATCACAAAAATGTTGAAATATTTTATTCCACAAAAAAATTAAGTTTATATTATTTATTTAATATAATTAGTATTTTTGTGAATAACTTCATTTTTTATTTGTTTTAAACATTTTAAAATGAACATTCATCTTGAAAAATCAAGACCAAATGAGTTTTAATATCTCTTGTGAATGTCAGAGAAAAAGATTGCGTTCATGGATTTCGGTAGAAGGAGAACTCATAAGTATACCTTCAGGGTTCCAAAACTAGAGGATTTGAGAGGTTTGGCGAGAATGATCACGAACCAAGAGGCTTTCAGAGCCAAGTTTGGAGGTTTGCTATCTCTATTAAGGGTTCAAGTAATTGAAAGAATCATGGATGCACTCGTTCAGTTTTACGATCCGGTTTATCACTGTTTCACATTCCCGGATTATCAGCTCGCACCAACGCTGGAGGAATATTCTCATCTGATTGATTTACACATCACTGATCGAGCTCCTTTTTCTGGACTGGAAGAAATTCCAAAGGATCAGACCATTGCGAGAGCAATTTATTTGGACGAGTCAGAGGTCAGGACTCACATGACCACTAAGGGTGGCATACAAGGTTTGTCGGCCCAGTTCTTGACAAAGAAGGCCCTGTATTTCGCTAGTATAGGGAACGTGACTGCTTTTGAAAGCATCTTTGTTTTACTCACCTACGGGTTATTTTTATTTCCCAACATCAATAACTTCGTCGATATCGACTCCATTAAAGTTTTTCTCATCGGAAACCCTATGCGGACTTTGCTCGCAGACGCATATCATTCTGCACACTTAGGGAATTTGTACAGCGGAGGGGAGATCACATGTTGTGTACCTCTGCTATACAAATGGTTTATCTCCCGTTTTCCTAAGTGTGCTGCTTTTTGGGATCATAAGAATGCTTTACGTTGGTCGCAGAGAATCATGTCTCTTACCAACTCTGACATAGATTGGTGCAATAGGATTTATGAGGGAATCAGGATCATTGACCATTGTGGAAACTTCCCCAACGTACCCCTCATAGGAACTTAGGGAGGAATCAATTACCATCCAGTGTTGGTCTGTCGTTAATTTGGATACCCGATGAGGCATGTCCCGCGGAATGCTCATCTGGAAGGTCTTTTCTTCAAAGAAGGAGAAAATGATAGACACTAAAGATGGAAATAGTGCATGCTTGGAAACATGTTCATAAGAAAGGACGAGAGTCTCTAGGAAAACCGGACTGTGTCTCGGTGGAGCCTTACCTCCACTGGGTACAAACTAGAGCTCTCAAGCTAAAGATGACTTATCCTCGTCACGGAGTTCTTCCGCCAAGGGAGTCTGTCATGTACTTCATGACTGAAATTAAAAACTCCAGGTTACTCTCAACAAAGTTCAGCGGGAGAGAAGGTCTTGGAAAAACGGGTACCGCACCCTCAATGTGGAGTGTATCAAAATACAACAACTACTGAAGGATAAAGATGCTCTGATTGAAATTTTGGAGCAGCATGCTGTAGAAAATCAGGATGACCAAAGGAATTTTCTCACTCCTTTCACTTCGCAAAGGAATGACAACCCGACAACGGCCCAAGAGCCCCGGTCCAAGAGAAGGAAAGTACCGGAATCAGCACCCGGTTTCTGCTCAGGGAGGGCTCGGGACCCATTAGCTTAGGTTTCTGTTTCCGCACCTTGTAATCTACTGTATTTTCATTTCCGTAATCCTTTATATTCAATAAAACGGGGTTTCCCCACTGTTTGATTTTTGCAATCTAATTGTCGAAGTTTATTTTGTTTAAACAAAAAAAACACTTAATCATTGCATTCATCATTCTCACATCATGCATTCTCCTTACCTACGAGTCTCACATTTGTGTCTCGATTCTAGAGTCAAACTGTCTCATTCGTACAATACTCGGGCCAATCGTCAGGAAAAGATGGACGATCTAGAGGAAGAGAACAAAGAGTTGAAAGAAGAGATCGACACTCTGAGAGAGGGTCTGAGAAAGCTTCGTGACGACATGCAAGCCATGGCGGAAGCTCAACTACAAAGAACTGTGATCTTAGAGATCACCTCAACGTCCATAGTGGAGAAGTATGATCCTAGGTACAAAATGCCGAAAGATCGTCCCTGGGGCATGCCTGTTAACTATATCTCGGAAGGATATGTTCCACCGATCAATGAGGATCAGGGAACCGTAGCAGGAGCCGCTAGGCCTGAAGGTTACAAACTTCGGGAAAGCGAGGATGCCAGGGGCATATTGAGGACTCCTGAAGGTTACAAACTTTAGGAAATGCCAAGATTCACTGCCGTAGTAACGGTACCACCCCCTGTGGTGCACACTGTCCCAGAAGGACAGATTCCACAGATACCTTCTATGTTCGACATGATGGACGAGTTCCAGGAATAGTTCCTGGAAATGCAAAAAGAACTGCAAGCCATTCGCGGTCAGGATTTATTTGGAAAGGACGCCGCAGACCTTTGTCTGGTCCCCAATGTGAAAGTTCCGGACAAGTTCCAATTTCCTGACTTTGAAAAATACAAGGGTAGTTCTTGCCCTCAGAGTCACTTGGTGATGTACGCTAGGCGAATGTCAGCTCAGACGGAAAATCAGGATCTACTGATTCACTACTTTCAGGATAGTTTAGCCGGTGCCGCATTAAAATGGTACATGGGTTTAAACCGCACTACGATCAGCACTTTGAGAGATATTGGCACTGCCTTTGTCCAATAATGCAAATACAATTTGTACACGGCACCAGACAAAGATCAGCTCAGATCAATGTCACAAAAGGACAAGGAAACTTTTAAGGAGTACGCTCAGAGATGGCGTGAAATTGCCGCTCAAATTTGTTCGCCTCTTGAGGAAAAAGAGATGACAAAAATCTTCTTAAAGACCTTAAGCTCATTTTACTATGACAGAATGGTTGCCAATGCGCCCAGTGACTTCACCGAAATGGTCGGTATGGGGGTACGTCTCGAGGAAGCTGTTCGAGAAGGACGTCTAATAAAAGACGCTGGATCATCAAGTAGTACAAAACGATATGGTAGTACTCTCCCTAAGAAAAAAGAGCAAGATATTGGCAATATCTCTCTCGGAAGGCAAAGGCGACGTTATCAGCCAGTAGCGGCTGTGACTCCTGCTGTCAATCCTGCGCCTATTTCTACGTATCAACCTCAAGTTGTGCAGAGCCAACCTAATCAGCAAAGGACACAACAACCTCTTCAGCAGGCTCGTCCTCCATACAATAACAACCGTACAACGCGGCCACCAGGATTTGATCCTATACCCATATCATACGCATAACTATTTCTGTTACTATTGGGCGAGGGCCACATCCAGACTAAATCCCCTCTTGCAGTACCGAAAAATCCGCCTTTTTGGTTTAAGGTGGACCAGACATGCCCTTATCACCAAGGAGGACCAGGGCATGACATAGAGAACTGTCTCAATTTCAAATCCGACGTGCAAAAGCTTGTTAGGAGCGAGGTCTTATCTTTCAAGGATACAAATCTCAATGTTCTCACGAACCCGCTGCCTCAACATGAGAAAGCCACAATCAATCTGATAGAGGGAGAATCTAACAAAGTCTATCAAATTCACGATGTACTCTTATTGAAAACCAACTTGGTCAAGATGCATTGCAGACAGAGTGGATATGGCCATGTGCCATCTCATAATTATCATCAGGGCGGTATATGCTCTAAAAGCAATCAAGGATGTTCTGTGGTACAATCAGCTCTACAGGAACAGATGGATCTCGAATGGATCCAAGAGCACCGAGTTCGTGGAGTTAACATGGTTTACACAAATTCCAACGTCATTCAGAACCACGGCATCGGTGCAATGAATGTTAACTTGGTTGCGATGCACTCAAGGCAAAGCCAGTATCATAATCTGCCACGGCACTATTACAGTTCTTGTCTGACTTGCTCGGTAAACAAACAGGGATGCTCTTTTGTACAAGAGGCCCTCCAGCGTCAGATGGATCTTAGATGGATCCAGGACTACCATGATAGGAATCCCTATCAGATCAACATGGTTCAAATTTTTGACATTCGTTTAATGAATACCAACCTGGTAGAGTTACATGCTGAGCAGGTCCGTCTCGGATTCCTGGTATCACATGATTACCAGAGCTATAAAGCAGGTTGCGAAAACGATCAAGGTTGTGCCCTTGTCCAGGAGGCACTTCAGCACTTGTTAAATCACTAGTGGATGCCAATCTATATGGATGAAGATACTCAGCAAATTAGTATCAATAACAGGAACCCTACTCTGCGTCAAAGCCAGGATGTCCGATTTGTGGAAGCTAACCTAGTAAGGTTACATTGCATTCAAAGTGGGTGTGGCCAGGTGCCACCACATAACTATGAACGTTGTAGAGTCTGTTCGGAAAGTAACCAAGGATGTTACCTTGTGCGAGCAGCTCTTCAGGGTGAGGTGGATCATAGAGAGATTCGCCCATATCCGGGTTTCGGACCAATCAACTGGGCGCCGGACTACCTCGCTGATCAAATTGAGGATGTTGTCGTAATCTCTGATCATCAGAGGGCCAAGGATGTTTTTGCCATCATCCCTCTACTTGATGAATCAAGAGTTCCTAACCAGGAACGGATCGAGATTACTTACGATGGTCAGAAAAATCAGAAGGCTCCCATATTCATCTATCTACCGGGACCATTACCGTATGAATCAACTAAGGCTATCCCTTATAAATACGGCGCAACGGTAATTGAGAATGGAAAGGAAATTCCATTACCCTCTGTCGTGAATATTGCAGACATCAGTCATGTAACATGGAGCAGTCGAATCTTCAACAGAGGAGTTGGAGAGTCCAGCAAATAAAAGGAACCTCAGACAAAAGTTCCCAATCCACCAGTCGGTCGATCCAGTAATCCCAACCTCTCGAAAAACGATGATGAGATGATGAAGCTTATCCAAAGGAGTGAATACAACATTGTTGATCAACTGTTACAAACTCCTTCAAATATCTCGGTATTATCACTGTTACTCAGTTCAGAAGCGCACAGGGAGGCTCTACAGAAAGTCTTGGAGCAAGCCTTTGTGGAGTAGGATGTAACAATCAGACAGTTCGATAGTATTGTCTCTAACATCACTTCCTGCAATAACTTGGGATTTAATGATGAGGAATTACCCGAAGAAGGTCGCCGTCATAACATGGCGCTCAATATCACGGTCAACTGCGGGGGCGATGCTTTAGCCAGCGTACTGGTAGGCACAGGGTCAACCTTGAATGTTATGCCGAAGTCCACTTTAATGCAATTATCCTTCAAAGGACCCCCGATGAGAACCAGCGAGGTCGTCGTCAAAGCGTTTGACGGATCCAGAAAAATGGTTATCTGTGAAGTCGACCTTCCCATAACTATCGGTCCTCACACTTTCAAAGTCACTTTCCAGGTCATGGACATCCAGGCAACGTACAGTTGTTTATTAAGAAGACCTTGGATACATCAGGTTGGGGTGGTCACCTCGACCCTCCACCAAAAGTTAAAGTTCGTTCAGAACAACCAGCTCGTCACGGTCTGTGGAGAACAAGCCTTGCTCGTGAGTAACTTATCATCATCTACTTGTGTAGAACCCGAGGAGATTGTTGGAACTCAGTTCCAAGGGCTTTCGGTGAGCAAGGATAATTGATCCGAAGAGGGAACTTCACTTTTCCTCATACAAAGATGCTATCAAAGCGGTCGAGAGTACCAATGCAACAGGATGGGGATAGCTAGTCATTCGTACTGACAATAAAACAAAGAAGGGTCTTGGTTTTTCTGCAACCTGCACCCAGACAGCTACTACCAGCAATGAAAGTCTTTATCCCATTCGGAACTTCTTTCACAGTGGAGGTTTCCTTCAACCAGTGACCCAAAAAGTACACACTATCAATAAGGAGGATCCCTCAGACACAGATAAGGAATGGAAGTCCTATCTTAACGAAGACGGTTATATGTCTCGGGATGAAACGCAGACTCCATTTTGGTTTCCTGCACAAGGTCCGAGATTTATACCCCGGTCGGATGTCGAAATGATATATGGAGATTGTGATCCGGAAGGATGCCGTGCTCCACCAAACTCATTAGAGGAAGACACTCCGATGAAAGACAACTTTGACCATGACTATTATGGCCCAATGGATGGCCTGCCAATGTGGCAGCCGTATCCGGGAGACTTGGGGCAAGAGAATCAGTCGAACAATTAAAATTAGCTAAGCATCATTGAACAGAATACCTGTGTCCCCGCCATGTCATGGGATCAACACCCACGTTATCCTGAAAATACCCTGCACGACGATGAATTTGCAACATTTACAGGATTAGAATTCATTAACTATGCTTTTCCCGAGGTCAACGTCATCGAGAGGGATGACTCGTCCAATTCCAAAGAAGTGTGGGACACCCTGGGACAGCCGAGTGGAAAATACAACTTCATGGTCAAGTACACCGCTCCTGAAAGCTCTCGTATTAGGCTCAAAAACATCCAGCCACCTGGATGGGGAGATCTACCTGAGAACACAAATACTATGCAAAATGCAACAGAGGAATCCTCCCACGACAATTCTGCCTGGGAGACAGATTCCAATGATCCTGTTCCACCAGAAATCAGTGTTATTTCTGAAGACAAATCAAGGAAGGTACCAGACTTTGTGATTCACCGAGGAGTTCGCCGCCAATGGGTTGCTGTCGATATTCCAAAAGTTGTTCAAAAGTCAAAGTAATTGCCAGTTTTTAACCTTTCACCCTGCCCAGGTGAAACAGATGTTTTGATAGGGCTTACTTTCTGTAGATTTCCCTCTTCGCTTTGCCCAAAGCGACAGAGTTTTGTTTTATAGGGCTGTAATTTCACGAATTGACTTGTTCATTAATAAATAACGTCGTTCTGTAACTTCCGCATTAATTGTTGTTTTCTCTTTTTGCTTTTTTCAGAAAATGGTAATCCTAAAAAAACAACTCAATAAAAACAAGCAGTAAAAGAGAAAAACACTGGACACACTTTTGCATTCTCTTTATCCCTTCAAAAACACGAATCATCACGTCATGCAGATTGCTTGTTTTAAACACCGTTGAAACATATGATTCGATGCCTTCTCCCGACTTTGAGTTCCCAGTATTTGGGGCTGAAGAAGAAGTTGACAATGAAATTCCCGAAGAGATCTCCCGACTACTCAGACAAGAGGAAAGGTCTATTGAGCCTCACAAAGAGTTGCAGGACATAATCAACTTGGGCTCAGAAGAAGAGAGAACAGAAGTCAAGATTGGGGCGCTACTCAGTCCAACTGCCAAACAGAGTTTGACAAAGCTTCTCAAAGAGTTTCCCGATGTATTCGCATGGTCCTATCAGGATATGCCAGGGTTGGATACCTGCATCGTGGAACATCATTTACCGTTGAGATCGGAATATCCGCCAGTAAAACAAAAGTTGAGACGGACTCACCCAGACATGGCCATCAAAATCAAGGAGGAGGTACAGAAACAGATTGACTCAGGTTTCCTCACCACATCAGAATATCCTCAATGATTAGCCAACATCGTACCCGTTCCAAAAAAGGACGAAAGAGTCAGAATGTGTGCCGACTACAGGGATCTAAACAAGGCTAGTCTAAAGAACGACTTTCCTTTACCACACATTGACATGCTGGTAGACAGTACAGCAAAGGTCAAAGTTTTCTCCTTCATGGATGGATTCTCGGGCTATAATCAAATCAAAATGGCGTCGAAAGACATGGAGAAAACTTCGTTCATCACCCCATGAGGTACTTTTTGTTATAAGGTAATGCCGTTCGGTTTGATGAACGACGGGGCAACCTATCAAAGGGCCATGACTACTCTTTTTCATGACATGATACACAAAGAAATTGAGGTATATGTCGATGATATGATTGCAAAATCTAAGACAGAAGAGGAGCATGTGACCCACATGTCAAAACTATTCGAACGGTTGAGAAAATAGAGACTCCGCTTGAATCCCAACAAGTGTACCTTCGGTGTCCGTTAAGGGAAACTCTTAGGGTTCATCGTCTGCCAGAAAGGAATTGAGGTTGATCCTAACAAGGTCAAGGCCATTCAAGAAATGCCTTCTCTGAAAACTGAAAAACAAGTCAGGGGAATCCTGGGACGTTCGAACTACATCTCCAGATTCATATTCCTCATGACCGCGACATGTGCACCGATTTTCAAATTACTGAAAAAGAACCAGGACTGTGTTTGGACAGAAGACTGCCAAATCGCCTTCGACAATATTAAGGAATACTTGTCAAATCTGCCTATTCTATCACCTCCAGTGGAAGGAAGACCACTGATTATCTACCTCACCATCCTAGAGGACTCAATGGGATGTGTACTTGGCCAACAAGACGAAACCAAAAGGAAAGAGTCAACCATCTACTATCTGAGCAAGAAATTCACCAACTGCGAGACTCGGTACACTATGCTTGAGAAAACTTGTTGCGCTTTGGCTTAGGCAGCCAAACGTCTGCGCCAGTACATGATTCGTCACACTACTTGGTTGGTCTTCGAGATGGATCCAATCAAGTATGTCTTTGAAAAGCCTGCTCTCACGGGAAGGATTGCCCGTTGGCAGATGTTGCTATCAGAATATGATATAGAGTATCACGCTCAGAAAGCCGTTAAAGGGAGTGTTTTAGCCGATCATTTGGCTCATCAACCGATTGACGATCAAGAATTAATCGAGTTTGACTTCCCAGACGAAGATGTCATGTATCTAAAAATGAAAGATTGCGATGAACCACTACCCAGTGAAGGGCCAGAACCAGGTTCCCAATGGGGACTTATCTTTGTAGGAGCAGTTAATCATTACGGAAACGGAATTGGGGCAATCATTATTACACCTCAGGGTACCCACATTCCTTTCACCGCCATACTTACATTCAAGTGTACAAAGAACGAGGTCGAATACGAAGCTTGTATCATAGGTCTCGAGGAAGCAATTGATTTGCGGATCAAAAACTTGGACATATACGGCTACTCAGCCCTGGTTATCAATCAGATTAAATGAGATTGGAACACATACCAATCAGGATTGACTCCTTACAAAGATTATGCAAGAAGGTTGCTACCCTTCTTCAACAGAGTTGAGTTTCATCACATCCCTCGTGAGGAGAATCACCTGGCTAATGCATTAGCCACTCTTTCTTCCATGATTAGTGTAGGTCAATGGAACGACTTACCTAAGATCGACATAATGCGCCTTGAACGACCCGTTTACATCTTCACGATCGAAGCAGTCATATACGACAAACCTTGGTATTACGATATCAAACGCTTCCTTCAGAAATAGGAGTGCCCACATGGGGCGTCTAGAAAGGACAGAAAAACCCTCAGAAGACTGGATGGAAACTTCTTTCTGAGCGATGATACACTTTATAAGTGGAATTTTGATATGGTCTTGCTCCGATGCGTCGACAGACCAGAAGCAGACATGCTGATGAAAGAAATTCACGAAGGATCCTTTGGCACTCATGCCAACAGACATACAATGGCGAGAAAAATTCTAAGAGTAGGGTACTACTGGTTGACCATGGAGTCCGACTGCTACAAGTACATGAGGAGATGTCACAAGTGTCAAATATACTCTGACAAAATTCATGTACCATCAACGCGTCTCAAAGTTCTTTCTTCCCTATGGCCTTTTTCCATATGGGGAATCGATATGATTGACATGATTAAGCCCAAGGCTTCAAATGGACATCGGTTCATCCTGGTAGCCATTGACTATTTCACCAAGTGGGTCGAAGCAGCGTCATACGCTAATGTAACCCGACAAGTGGTGGTCCGATTTATCAAAAACAATATCATCTGCCGTTATGGTGTTCCCGGCCAGATCATTATCGAATATGGATCTAACTTGAACAATAAGATGATCGAACACCATAACTCATCTCCCTACCGGCCTAAGATGAACGGAGCGGTAGAAGCGGCTGACAAGAACATCAAGAAGATTGTTCAAAAGATGGTTGTAACCTACAAAGACTGGCACGAGATGCTACCTTTTGCGCTTCACGGTTATCGCACATTTGTCCGCACTTCAACAGGGGCAACCCCTTTCTCTCTAGTATATGGCATAGAAGTAGTGCTCCCCATAGAAGTAGAGATCCCATCAATCCGGGTATTGATGGAAGCTAAGCTTTCAGAAGCTGAATGGTGTCAGAGTCGACACGACGAATTAAACCTGATCGAAGAGAAGCGAATAATGGCACAATGCCATGGTCAGTTATATCAACAGTAAATAAAGAAGGTGTTTGACAAAAAGGTCCGACCTCGCGTCTTCAGGAAAGGAGACCTCGTGCTCAAGAAGATACAATCATTTCTCACTGATTCTCAGGGCAAGTGGACTCTAAATTATGACGGCCCCTACGTGGTCAAGAAAGCTTTCTCAGGCGGCGCCTTGAGACTTACAACCATAGACGAGAGGAATTTGCCTACCCCACGAATGTTGATGTAGTCAAGAAATACTTTGCCTAAAAAAATGACTCGGTGGATTGAAAACCCGAAAGGGGGGTCCAGCCAAAAATTAGAGACATAATCAAAAATCATCCCGATGGATTGGAAATCTCAAAGTACAATCCGGGCAAAAATTAGGGATAATGGCAAGTAACTATGTTCAACAAAGGGGCAAATCCCTCAGCAGCAGTTACGTCGTCCATCAGAAAAATGCCAGTCACGGTCATCTTCGACAGAAGCTCAGGATGCCCCGAATTCAAAGTTGGTAGAAGGATAGTGGTCGTTATGTTTCAATGTAGCCCTCTTCCCATAAATTACCATTTTCTAAACTTTGTAAATACTCTCTGGAATCACGCGCTTGCCTGATTTCCATCCTATCAATAAAATTTGAGCCCTTGTGCTTTTGTTTGTAATTCTTATTTGTTTTAGCTTTATAGAACGACCTTTTAACATGATCACCGTTTCGTGAAACGAAGCAAAAATGAATTTATTTGTTAAAATTGTTCTGCTTTTAAAAAAAATATAATAAAGACGACAATTTCTTTTAACGGTTGAACACCGAAAGAACATCGATCGCTTCTCCAAAAGTGTTCGAACGTCAAAATGCAGAATCAAAGTACTCCTTCTAAGCCAGTGCGCCTGAATGAAGGATCAGCTGTATCGGATGCGGTTTTCCCATCTGATACCCTCGGCCGAGTTCCCATCTCCTAAGCCCGAACGACGGTATTCCGCGCATGGATTGTCTCTCCTAAGCAAGGCAGAATTGATACTTTTGGATCAACGGTACGACTTCGCCCCACGATGGCCGAGTATCCCGTCATGTTCATCTTTTAGTCTATATGTTGCGTCAGTTTTGTTAGCATATACATACATGCATCATGCATTATTGATTTACATTCGTATTCATATTGCATCACTATCTCTCTAGTCGGTCTTATCCCCTAGTGATAAAAGTCCTCTCAATCGAGTTGTCAAATTCTTTCCTCGTCAGGAAAGGTTGCGTTTGAACAATCTCTCTCCTCCACTTTATTTCTGGTATGGAATTGGCCCTTGACCACTTTGATAACTTGAACTTCTGAAAGACCAGAGAACCTTCGACAAATGTCATTCTTCTCCATCGAAGACGACATCTTCGCTTTCCCGGATTAAGGAAAATCCCCAGAGGAAGCCTCTTAATCAAGAGATTCGGCGCTACGGGAGTTTTTCTCTAAAAAAAGCCGCTGATGAAAAGGTCATCGGCACCTCAAAATTGGATCCCATAATATGGCATTTCTCCGGGAAGATCCCGAGAAAAGTATGATGTAAGACTCCAAGCGGAAGCAGTCTCTCAAGAAACTTGCATTCCCCAGTAGAAACAAATGGCGTCTCCAACAGAGAAGTTTGTGTACCTCTACAACTCAGACGATTGGGTTCCCCAGCAAGTCTGACATCAAATCTTTTTCCATCAAATGGCATCTCCCCAGGAAAATTCGGTGAGAAATTTGAGGAAAACTGCTACAAATAGCGTCCCTTGTCAAGAAAGTTTATTGACAAAAGAAACTTAGACCAGTTCCTTGGTAGGAAACCAGGATCGAGGGGAAGTTTACATCAGAAACTGAGACCAGTTCCTTGGTAGGAAACCAGGATCGAGGGGATGTTTATTTTAGAAACTGAGACCAGTTCCTTGGTAGGAAACCAGGATCGAGGGGAAGTTTATTTTAGAAACTGAGACCAATTCCTTGGTAGGAAACCAGGATCGAGGGGAAGTTTATTTCAGAAAGTAAGACCAGTACCTTGGTAGGAAACCAGGATAGAGGGGAAGTTTATTCCAGAAACTAAGACCAGTTCCTTGGTAGGAAACCAGGATCGAGGGGAAGTTTACCTTTTCTAAGCGTCATTTCTTAGCAAAAGAAGATGAATGCGCAAACTGCCATTCATAACCACCTTCAAAATTTCGGGTATTCCGATATTTAATCCTCTTGCACCCCGAATGCCCGAACACCTTCGTCATTCGCACCTTCGGGTCCAAGAAGTTTAAATAGGGGCATTTGTCATACCCCAAATTTTGACCACTAAGATTCCCATCATTTTGCAAATCATCATCACAATATGGGTGTATCATTAAGCCTCATTAGTCTCCGCAAAGATGGGTAAACACTTACTACAGTCAAAATTAGGGTTTCAAGCCCTCTCTGAGTTCTTAGACAAAGGATCAATCAAGGAATGACATGATCTTCAACTTTTCTAACCTCTCAAATATCTAAAAGGGGTCAAGAGGACTGGCTACTTCAAGGATTAAGCACAAGGTTGCTCCCTTCCTGGTGGATCAACCCTCAAGATCGCCAGTGTCACCAAATTAGGGTTTGGTCGACCAGGGCCTCCAGATGAAAATTTTCCTCTGGGCATGAGCCATTGCTTCAAAGCATATCCTAATATGCCCCATGGAACCTCATGACCCCAATCATCAAGTCAACTTTGCCTCAGGGGATGCAGTCATAAAAAAATATCAGGAATTAGGGTTTTCTTGACCTAATTCACCCCTAACTTGACTTTTGGGGAAAATCATGAGCCAAGACCTCAAGAGAGGATTTGAGGGTCTCTAGTACACCACATTGATCCATTTGTAACAATGGATTGATCCAAGAAGCTTGAGCAACAAGTCTTAATTTCATCAGAACCACAGTTAGGGTTTCGCGGGAAAAGTCCACTATAACTTTGACTTTTAACCTGGACATGCTCCCAAGCCCTAAGACATGATTCAATAGACCCTATATCACCCATGTAACATGTCCATCAAGTTTGATTTAGGTCAAGGACATGATTTCCTAAAGGATTGCACAGTTTGGAATTCATCTGTTAAAAAGTCAACTGTGCACAAAAGTCAACTTTGACTTTTTGAGATTTTTCACAATTATGGAGTTTTAACCCTAAAATGACGTTAATGTATGATTTGAATCATCATTCATCAAGTAAAATCAAAGAAAGTGGGATAACTTGTAAAAGGGGTAACCATAAAAACTTAGAAAATTTTCTAAGTTATGACCAAAGTGGTAAGGGTACCAACTTTGGAGGATCATAACTCCTAAACCACAAAGTCATTTTTCCCCATCCAAAGCTTGATTTGTAGATATCATGGCCCTCTACAAACACTTCAACAAGACCTCATTCCAATTCCTCATGGATTTTGAGTTATGGATTGATCAAAATCACAAAAAGTGAAAATGTCACTTTTTTCCAACACTTAGTGATATTTTCACTAAGTCAGAATCTGCCTTCACTTTTTTCCAAATGTAGGGACATTTTTCACTTGGATCCAAAAAGTATCAAAACCAAATATGATCAAACAGTTGTTGTATCATATAAAGGATTTCCAAAATGGCCAAGAACATCACCAAATTCAATTTGAGCTAAGAGTTATGGTAGTGGCAAAATGCCTTGCTGAAAACTGCCAAGGCAAGGCAGAATTTTGCATTTTTGGTCGATTTGCCAAAATCAGCCAATTTCAAGCCTTGTCACCATCTTGGACACATCTGAGGATCAAATCTAAAGGGGACAATCACTGAGCCAGCCTCCAAAGTCCTTGGAACAAGAAGTAGCATGCCAAACCTAGAATTGCCTAAAAGAGGGACAAGACTCCAATTTTGGATTGGAGCATTTAATAGATGCTTAGAGGTGGCATGGACTGACACATTTGTAATTGAATTCAGTCAAGATTCCTCCAACAAGTAGGGAACCAAAGCTCTGTGCTCTAACCTCTAGTCAATGGCTAGAGGAGACAGGGATTTTCATTTGCCAACATTGGCCAAACCTCTGCTGCAGTTGCCATTCACTATTGATCCCAAAACAAACTTTCTCTACTATAAATAGAGCTCATTTGTGTTCAGTTTGAGTACACCAAAGCCATCAAACAGATGTTTTCCTCAAAATCCCTTTTTCTTGGCAAAAATACCTTCTTTAGCAAGGTAACTCTGAGTTTTTGAGTTTGAGAGCTTTTTCAATCAAACCAATCACAAACACACCTCATAAACATCATATGTAGGTGATCCAAACTCTAACAAGTGACCTGTAATCACAAAATCACAAAATCACCTCACAAAACCTCAAAATAGGCTTTTTGTGCATTTTTCAAGTCATGTCTTGATTCAGTCACTTTCCAAACCAGATAAAACCTCAAACACACTCCAAATATCATCCTTGAACTGTCCCAAATGGTTCCCCCCATGTGGAACACCATTTGAGAGAGTTTCCATTTTGGTCACTTTTAACCCCTTTTGCAAGAAAGGGCCAGTTTGTGTTTTTGCAGTTACCAGCTGATTCCAATCATCCTAAAAGCTTCTAAGGGATCATTTGAGTGTTTCCAAAGCATCAAATCATTTTTGGAACAAGAGAGGCTTGACAGATTGCACAAAAACTCCAAAAAGCTCAAAAAGAGGTAAGCCTCATGACTTGAACTTTCCAAAATATGCAATTCTTTAAAGTCCACTGATCATGCACACCTCATACATGTTAAATATGTTGTGTTTGAACCAATTGATCATATAATTCATGCCTGTATCAAAGTGTAGCATAGAAAATGCAATTATAGGACTTTTTCAAAACCACTATCGGGTTTTGAGGAGGGAGTGTGATCTGAAAAAACTACCACAACCATTGTATTCCTTGTGAAATTTTGGTCCAGATGCATATAAATTTTGTCTCAAACCAATAAGAATTGAGAAAGTTATGACCTTCACGTTTTTGAGCCAAAACTTGCCTTGCCTTGCCTTGTGCCAGGCCTAAAACCAATGCATGACTTGTATATTTGTGATTTCACTTCAAACAATGGATGTATCACCACCCCATTGGTAAGGCGCGCGCCTTGTGACCTTGAGGTCGTGGGTTCAAACCCCACCCATGCCATTTTGTGTTTTTTCATATTTTTCCATTTTTTCCAATATTTTATGTTTTATTAATTAATTGGAAAATTAATAACTCTTTCAATTTTAATTATTTTTTATTGGTTCTTTTTGCAAAAAATCACAAAAATGTTGAAATATTTTATTCCACAAAAAATTAAGTTTAAATTATTTATTTAATATAATTAGTATTTTTGTGAATAACTTCATTTTTTTATTTGTTTTAAACATTTTAAAATGAACATTCATCTTGAAAAATCAAGACCAAATGAGTTTTAATATCTCTTGTGATTAAAACTTCATTTTTCAAACCTTAAACAAAAATCACAAGTGGTTTATTCAAATTCATTTGGTATTTTTCCTTGATTTTCTTTTAATATTTACTTTTAAAACAATAACAAATTAGGGTTTCTTTGATTTTCACCCTCATTAATCATTTTCAAACACTCATGGACCTCTGAAAGAGTGTAAGACCCAATCCCCTTTTAACCAAAACAATTTCTGGCCTCAGATATTGTCTAAGTCCCTCTGCGTTAAAAGAAAAGTTCGGAGCGATCATCGCTCGGTAAAAAAAAAAACCATCTAGGCCTCTCCTCGAGCTATAAGACCCATTCAAAACTTTTGGGCCTCAATTAGAGTGTAAGACCCAACCCCTTTTGAAAACCAAATTATCTTGGGCCCCAGTCATTGTATAAGACCCACTGCATTTTCAAAATCTCGGCGCGATCTCCATTTCAAACAAAAAATCATCCGGGCCTACCCTCGTGTTATAAGCCCCACTCTTTTTCTTTAAAACCTTTTGGGCCTCTTGAGAGAGTGTAAGACCCACCCCTTTGTACAGAAAACCTTTTTTGGGCCTCAGTCACTTGTATAAGTCCCTCTATTCAAAATGATAGTGCGATCATTGGTAAAAACCCTGGGCCTCTCCTTGAGCTGTAAGCCCCAATTTTTTTCTTTCAAATCACTTTCTCCTTTGATTTTGAATATACTGTTGTTTTCAATCTTTCTTTGTTGAACAACTAACAAAACAACATGGAAGCTCTACAACCGAGTAAGTGTTTATACGCTTTCATTTACCGCTTTCATATGTATATAACTGTACTGTGGGGCAGTTTCACTGTAAGTCTCCTTTCATAAACTCATATCAGCTGTGTAATAATAGTATAGCTATTTAGAGTTTCCCCGGCAACTACGTCTAGCACTAAGCCATGTTGATCACTCTTAAATAGACTAAACTAGATCCCCATAGGATTACTGTAACGCCCGGTTATTTAATTAATTATTTAATTAAATATCTTCGTATTATTTCTTTGATTTGTGTTGGTTGTCAAAAATGCTGTGTTGAGTCGCTATGTCGGTTTTGGTTTAATTAATTAATTTAAGATGTGTTGGCTTTAGTTGAATTAATTTAATTAAGTTGATTTAAGTTGTAGAAATAATATAATGTTGGTAGATTAGAATTATAAAATCATTAGTGGGTTTACTTGTGGTTAGAAGTAGTAAATAGTGGGGTGCAAGAATTAGGCCCAAGGGGAATTATTAAAATGAATAGAATTATAAGATTATTGAAAAACATAAGAAAAATTAGGTTATCAGTAAAATATAAAAGAGGCTTTTGGGATAAGTACGGGAAGTTGCAGAGAAAATTAGTAGTAGCAGTTACGAAGAAGAAGAAGAGGAGCAAGGGTTTGGAAACAAACACGGAGAGTCGGCTGCGAGAACGGGAACCCAATCGGAGATTTAGAGCGACCTTCAATCCAAGGTAAGGGTGGGGTTCTGACTCTATAATGGGGTATTTGATGAATGATATGTGGATTTGGGTTTGTAGAATTATTGCCGCTGTATGTGTTGAAATGGTTGTCGTGGATGTTGAAATACGTTGGTTGTTGATGAATCGGTTGTGGAAAGATTAGTCTATGTTGCTTTAGGGTATGATTTTATTTGTTTCTGTTGTACTGTGTTGGATGTTTGGTCAGAAACGGTAAATGGAGAACGAGAATAAGAACCACCTTAGGAAGGGTGACGAGTGCCACCCGTTTTGTTTTTGAGAAGGTGACGACGGCCACTAAGGCATGTGGCTTGCGCCACTATGAGAAGTTGATGTGGCTGGAGCCACTAACTGAGGTGGCTTGCACCACCATTGGAATTGAGGTGGCTGGAGCCACTAGGCATGTGGCTTGCGCCACTATGACGGGATAATTTGGCAGGAGCCACTAAGTGAGGTGGCTTGCGGCACTAGGGATGTTTTAGGTGGCCAGAGCCACCAATTCATGTGGCTTGCGCCACTAGTGGTGTTAGGTGGGGACCATGATGTGTTGCAGTCAATAGACCCTGCAATTACACAGTCAAACATTTCTAACCATTTGATCATGATCTAGTGCCTTTAAATTAAACAGGAATTATAAAATAAAATATAAATGGATTTTTATGAATTGTGTGATTAAGATCAAACTGCTATGGATTCTTTTGACTATGTGATGGTGGGAAAATATTGACTGTAGGGAATTAATTTCCATTTAGGTGGCCAGTGCCACAAGTTTATGTGGCGTGCTCCACTTTAGACATTTTCGTGGCTAGGACCTTATTTATATGTTTTCCTGATTGGTTTCTTCCATGAGAATAAATCTGTAACCCAGTTTTACATAGAGTTTGAATCATTGGAAAATACCTAGATAAATTCTGTGAATTATTGATGATTGTCTGTCGTAATATCAGTAGCAGTGATAACTTATTAGAAGGATAATTAAAGCAGCATAGTGGTTAAACATAGCAGAACTTGTTGTAGAATAACAGTACCAGAATAGTCGTAATAATATTAAAATAGAACAGAAACATTAGTAATTTTAGTCGGAGAATAATTAACCGGTTTTGAAAATCTTGTCCGAATAAATTCGAGAAGCGTTTGTGATATAAGATGGTTGGTACAGAGTTGGATATAAGTTGTCGTGATATCGTCGTGTTTAAGTTGTGAAGTTGTTGGTATGAATTTTTTGTTGCTGTTAAGTTGTAGGCCTATGGCCAATGTTGATTTGTTGTTAGTGTTAAGTTGTAGGCCTATGGCCAATGTTTATTTGTTGTTGCTGTTAAGTTGTAGGCTTATGGCCAATGTTGATTTGTTGTCGTGTGGTTACATAACTATTATTGTTCTCATTATGATATTCATGTTGAGTTGCATACATCGCATATCAAGTTGGAGCTGATGCTCGGTAAGTTGGCCTGGATTGGCAAAATTTAAGTTAAAGGCTTATGCCTAGTTGACGTCAATATTAATTGGCAAGTTTTCTAAGTTGGGAGTGTTTCTCCAATGGTACCACATGCATGTGCATAGTTTAAGTCGCATTTCATGTTGCATAATTGTTGTTGTGTTGTTGGTTGATGTTGATAATGATGTTGTGACGCGATGATTTTTACATAATCTGAACTAATATATTATTTATAATATATCCGATTATATTGTTTGATATCTCAGCCCTTCTGTGTATGGTGATGGTTTATAAGCCATCCTGCAGGTAATCAGGAGTGAGGGTTGTCTACCTTCATTAGTTCGTGTCGGTGTCGTCGCTCTGATACGTAACACTCAGGGGGATGAACGACTGTTTTCTTTATTTCTGATTTTAGTATTGTTGCTGAATTTTAAGTTGGTTTTCATTAAAGACCTGATGTCTTAGAGTTGTTTTGAACCAAACCAGATGTTATGGTATTTCAGTTGTATTTATGAATCCGCTGCGTATTAATAAAGTTGTTTTGTGTCAAAGATTGAATTATGTTCATCTGAGTATTAAGTGTTATGTATCCATGTTTATGCGGTTAAATGCCGTTGTTTTTAAGTTGAAAATGTGGCATCCTATTTGAGTGTTGAAATTTCGAAACTCTGATTTATTATTATTCGATGGGTAGAAGTGGGGTGTTACGTTAGTGGTATCAGAGCAGGTCGGTCTGTCCGGCCAGGTTGTCTAATGTTGTTTGTCCCTTAGTACGCGACATGTGTGTGAAACACTGTCGGTACTTGCTTGTGTTCTAACCATTGTCTGCAGGAATTGGTTGAAACAAGTGGGGGAGAAGGTGGTGCTTCTCTAAGGTGCTTCGAGTGTGGAGCGTTGTCTAAGGTAGTGTTGGACACTGTGATAGTTGGTGAGGATAGTTTGTACCTCCTTATGATATCGGTTGTTATTGACAAATTGAGGAACTGATCACCCTTAATCTCTTGTTGATAATGGATGGGATCATGTTGGATGGGATAGACGTGTCTTGCGAGCTTGAGTAGTGTGCGCAATGAATTGTCGAGGTTAAGATGAGTGCTTGCGGATTGTTTGGATGAGTCGATGCAGACTGTTAGATTTGAAGAGGAGGCGAATTAGAGTTTCTTGCCTGTCGGTCAAGTTGGAATATCCTGAGGAGAACGATCAAGTATTGTTGATGTCTGCTTTTGAAGGATAGAGAACAGTGTGATGGCTAGTGATATGCCAGTGGTGTGTAATTCCTGATGTTCACCTGAATCTAATTTCGATGAGGGTGAAGAGTTGTTTGTTATGTTAAGCAAGTGAATGAATCTGTGGAAGATGGTGCAAAGGTGTTTATGATGTTGGATTCCTTGAAGCTTAAGAGGATGCCGTGGAAAGTGAGCTACCTTTGGTGGGCGATTATTTGGAGGTGCTCCCATGAGATATCAGCGATGTACCACTGTAGTGTGGAGTGTAACTTACTATCGACTGGTACTCGATGCGAGCTTGATGTCGATGGTTGCATACAGAATGTATGTTTCTGAATGAGTGAATTGGAGAAACAGTTGGAAGAGTTGTTTGAGAAGAGGTTTGTTCGACCAAGTGTTTCTCCGTGGGGTGCTCCTGTATTGTTAGTGAGGAAGAAAGATAGAAGTATGAGGTTGTGTGTTGACTATCGGCAGTTGAATAAAGTGACGATCTGGAATAAGTGTCTGATTCCGAGGATTGAGAATTTGTTGGATCAGTTAATAGATGCATGTGTGCTTAACAAGATTGATTTAAGGTCTGGATTATCATCAGATTTGTTTTAAGCCGGATGATATTCCGAAGACAGTCAGGACGAGGGATGGTAAAAATGAGTATACTGTGATGTCGTTTGGAGTGTCTTATGCACCTGATATTCATGGAGTATATGAATCGGATTTTCTTGAGTATTTGGATAATTTTGTAGTGAGTTTTATTGACGATCTTCGGATAGACTCTAAATCTGAAGAAGAGTATGCTAAGCATTTAAGCACTATGTTACAAGGACCGAAAGAGAAGCAGCTATATGCAAAGCTGTCTAAATGTGGATTTTGGTTAAAGGAGGTTAGTTTTCTTGGTCATGTCATTTCAGGTAGTGGCATTGCTTTGGATCCATCTAAAGTAGATGTTGTGTTGCAATGGGAAACTTCAAAGTCGGCTACCGAAATTAGAAGCTTTTTGGGACTAGCTGGTTATTACCGAAGGTGTATCGAAGGATTTTCTAAGTTAGCACTTCCGTTGACTAAGTTGACTTGTAAAAATAGAGCTTTTGTGTGGGACATTCAATGTGAAGAAAGTTTTACGAAATTGAAGAAGAGATTGACGTCGGCTCCGGTTTTGATAGTACCTAATCCAGGAGAACCTTTTGTGGTACATTGTGGTGCTTCTAAGATGGGTTTAGGAGGTGTGCTTATGCAGAATGATAAGGTAGTTGCTCACGCGTCGAGGCAGTTGAGAACTCATGAAAAGAACTATCCTACGCATGATTTAGAACTTGCTGCAGTTGTTTTTGTGCTGAAGATTTGGAGGCATTATCTTTATGGTTCCAGATTTGAAGTGTTTAGTGACCATAAGAGTTTAAGGTATTTATTTGATCAGAAGGAATTGAATATGACACAACAAAGATGGTTGGAATTATTAAAAGATTATGATTTCGGTTGATCTATCATCCAGGTAAAGCTAATGTCGTGGCTGATGCCCTAAGTCGGAAAACATTGCATATGTCGGTGATGATGGTTAAAGAATTGGAATTAATTGAGAAGTTCAGGGATATGAGCTTAGTTTATGAAGTGACACCGCGGAGTGTGATGTTGGGAATGCTGAAGATTATCAATGATTTTCTGGATAGTATCAAGGAAGCTCAGAAGTTAAACGTGAAACTGGTAGATTCGATGGTTGGGATCGATCAGTCCGAGAATGATGATTTCAAGTTAGATGCACAAGGTGTGTTGAGATTCCGAAATCGAATTTGTATTCCTGATGATGTAGAGATGAAGAAAGTAATTCTCTAGGAAAGTCATAGGAGAAATTTGAGTATTCATCTGGGAGCTACTAAGATGTATCAAGACTTGAAGAGATTGTTTTGGTGGCTTGGGATGAAGCGTGATGTAGCTCGATTTGTGTACGCATGTTTAACTTGTCAGAAGTCGAAAGTTGAGCATCAGAAGCCTGCGGGGTTGATGCAACCGTTAGATGTTCCAGAATGGAAATAGGCTAGCATTTCAATGGATTTTGTGACGGGATTACCTAATACTTCAAGAGGACACGATTCGATTTGGGTGATTGTTGATAGGCTTACGAAGTCGGCTCATTTTATTCCTATTAACATCAGTTTTCCAGTATCAAAGTTGGCGGAGATTTATACTAGCGTAATTGTAAAGTTGGATGGTGTTCCTCTGTGTATTGTGTCGGATAGAGATCCGAGGTTTACTTCTGATTTTTGGAAGAGTTTGCAAGAGGCGTTGGGTTCTAAGTTGAGGTTGAGTTCAGCGTATCATCCTCAGACGGATGGTCAAACTGAGAGGACTATTCAATTATTGGAGGATTTGTTGAGAGCTTATGTTCTTGAGCAGGGAGGTTCATGGGATACTTATCTTCCATTGATCGAGTTCACGTATAATAATAGTTACCATTCTAGTATTGGAATGGCACCTTTTGAAGGGTTATATGGTCGGAGGTGTAGGACTCCTTTATGTTGGCATGAATCTAGATAAAGTGTAGTGCTTGGACCTGAAATCGTTCGAGAGACTACTGAGAAGGTGAAGTTTATCCGAGAAAAGATGAAATCTTCCCAAAGTAGGCGGAAGAGTTATCATGACAAGCGAAGGAACGACTTAGAATTTCAAGCGGGTGACCATGTGTTTTTAAGAGTTACACCTGTGACAGGTGTTGGGCGTGCATTGAAGTCTAAGAAGCTCACTCCTCGTTTTATTGGTCCGTATCAGATTTCGGACAGAGTTGGAAATGTTTCTTATAGAGTGGCTTTACCGCCTAATCTGTCGAATTTACATGATGCGTTTCATGTGTCACAACTTTGAAAGTACATTTCAGATCCATCTCATGTGATTCATATGGATGATGTGCAAGTACGGGATAATCTTACTATTGAAACGATGCCTGTACGGATCGCGGATCGTGAAGTGAAGACTCTAAGGGGCAAGGAGATTGCGTTGGTAAAAGTAGTCTAGTTAGGAGCTGCCGGAGAAAGTATGATGTGGGAGTTGGAAAGCAAGATGCGGGAATCTTATCCCGAGCTGTTTGAACAAGGAAAATTTTTTAGGACGAAAATATTCTAAGTGGGGGAAAGTTGTAATGCCCGGTTTTTTAATGAATTATTTAATTAAATATCTTCGTATTATTTGTTTGGTTTGTGTTGGTTCTCGAAAATGTTGTGTTGAGTCGCTATGTCGGTTTTGGTTAAATTAATTAATTCAAGATGTGTTGGCTTTAGTTGAATTAATTTAATTAAGTTGATTTAAGTTGTAGAAATAATATAATGTTGGTAGATTAGAATTATAAAATCATTAGTGGGCTTACTTGTGGTAAGAAGTAGTAAATAGCAGGGTGCAAGACTTAGGCCCAAGGGGAATTATTAAAATTAATAGAATTATAAGATTATTGAGAAAAATAAGAAAAATTAGGTTATCAGTAAAATAGAAAAGAGGATTTTGGGAGAAGTACGAGAAGTTGCAGAGAAAATTAGTAGTAGCAGTTACGAAGAAGAAGAAGAGGAGCAAGGGTTTGGAAACAAACACGGAGAGGCGGCTGCGAGAACGGGAACCCAATCGGAGATTTAGAGCGACCTTCAATCCAAGGTAAGGGTGGGGTTCTGACTCTATAATGGGGTATTTGATGAATGATATGTGGGTTTGGGTTTGTAGAATTATTGCCTATGTATGTGTTGAAATGGTTGTCGTGGATGTTGAAATACGTTGGTTAGAGATGAATCGGTTATGGAAAGATTAGTCTATGTTGCTTCAGGTTATGATTTTATTTGTTTCTATTGTACTGTGTTCGATGATTGGTCTGAAACGGTAAATGAAGAACGGGAATATGAACCACCTTATGAAGGGTGACGAGGGCCACCCGTTTAGTTTTTGAGAAGGTGACGGCGGCCACTAAGGCATGTGGCTTGAGCCACTATGAGAAGTTGATGTGACAGGAGCCACTAAGTGAGGTGGCTTGCGCCACCATAGGAATTGAGGTGGCTGGAGCCACTAGGCATGTGGCTTGCGCCACTATGAAGAGAGCCACTCAGTGAGGTGGCTTGAGCCACTAGGGATGTTTTAGATGGCTAGAGCCACCAATTCATGTGGCTTGCACCACTAGTGGTGTTAGGTGGGGACCATGATGTGCTGCAATCAATAGACCCTGCAATTACATAGTCAAACATTTCTAACCATTTGATCATGATCTAGTGGCTTTGATTTAAACAGGAATTATAAAATAAAATATAAATGGATTTTTAGGAACTGTGTGATTAAGATCAAACTACTATGGATTCTTTTGACTATGTGATGGTGGCAAGATATTGAATGCATAGGATTAATTTCCGTTTAGGTGGCCAGTGCCACCAGTTTATGTGGCGTGCTCCACTTTAGACATTTTCGTGGCCAGGACCTTATTTATATGTTTTCCTGATTGGTTTCTTCCTTGAGAATAAATCTGTAACCCAGTTTTACATAGAGTTTGAATCATTGGAAAATACCTAGATAAATTTTGTGAATTGTTGATGATTGTCTGTCGTAATATCAGTAGCAGTGATAACATATTAGAAGGATAATTAAAGCAGCATAATGGTTAATCATAGAAGAACTTGTTGTAGAATAACAGTACCAGAATAGTCGTAATAATATTAAAGCAGAACAGAAACATTAGTAATTTTAGTCGGAGAATAATTAACCGGTTTTGGAAGTCTTGTCCGAATAAATTCGAGAAGCGTTTATGATATAAGATGGTTGGTACAGAGTAGGATATAAGTTGTCGTGATATCGTCGTGTTTAAGTTGTGAAGTTGTTGGTATGAATTTGTTGTTGCTGTTAAGTTGTAGGCCTATGGCCAATGTTGATTTGTTGTTGCTGTTAAGTTTTAGGCCTATGGCCAATGTTGATTTGTTGTTGCTGTTAAGTTGTGGGCCTATGGCCAATGTTGATTTGTTGTTGCTGTTAAGTTATAGCCCTATGGCCAATGCTGATTTGTTGTCGCGTGGTTACATAACTATTATTGTTGTCATTATGATATTCATGTTGAGTTGCATACATCGCATATCAAGTTGGAGCTGATACTCGGTAAGTTGGCCTGGATTGGAAAAATTTAAGTTGAAGGCTTATGCCTTGTTGATGTCAATATTAATTGGCAAGTTTTCTAAGTTGGGAGTGTTGCTCCAATGGTACCACATGCATGTGTGTAGTTTAAGTCGCATTTCATGTTGCATAATTATTATTGTGTTGTTGGTTGATGTTGATAATGATGTTGTGAAGCGGTGATTTTTACATAATCTGAACTAATATATTATTTATCATATATCCGATTATATTGTTTGATATCTCGCCCCATCTGTGTATGGTGATGGTTTATACGCCATCCTGCAAGTAATCAGGAGTGAGGGCTGTCTATCTTCATTAGTTCGAGTCGGTGTCATCGCTCTGATACGTAACACTCGGGGGGATGAACGATTGTTTTCTTTATTTTTGATTTTAGTATTGTTGCTGAATTTTAAGTTGGTTTTCGTTAAAGACCTGATGTCTTAGAGTTGTTTTGAACCAAACCAGATGTTATGGTATTTCAGTTGAATTTATGAATCCGCTGCGTATTAATAAAGTTGTTTTGTGTCAAAGATTGAATTATGTTCATCTGAGTATTAAGTGTTATGTATCCATGTTTATGCGGTTAAATGCCGTTGTTTTTAAGTTGAAAATGTGGCATCCTATTTGAGTGTTGAAATTTCGAAACTCTGATTTATTATTATTCGATGGGTAGAAATGGGGTGTTACAATTACCAGATACAGTCTTCTCTTCGGTTGTCCTCCTAGGAATTGTCAAGAGACTCTACTCCCCAGAGTTGATCTATTCTCCGTGAATAGCATCTCTCGAGTTTCTTCCAAATTCTCGAACTTTCCTGGCTTGATCTATTCTCTGTGAATAGCCTGTCTTGAATTTCTCAGGGTTTGGGGACCCACAGGCTTCTTAAAAGCATCCCTGCCTGCTCTTGGGCATTGTACAAGGACCCGTCGGCTTCTTAGAAGTATTCACAACCTCCTCTTAGGCTTCGTATAAATGATTTCTTCCTCCCGGAATGATAGCCTCCTCTTGGGCTTCGTACAAATTGTCCCTCGGCTTCTTAAAAGTTTCCAGCCTCCTCTTGGGCTTCATACAAATTGTCCCGACGACCTCCTAGAGGTATAGGAACAGAAATTAGTCATCTTAATAGAACAATCTTTCAAAGAGTCTAGATCTTTCTACCGTGAACGTGACACTGTTGTTTCTTAAATGTAGTACAAAAGATGAAACGCTATTCTTGGACACTCTAATTTCCTTGTGCCTCAAAGATATTCTCATGTTCCTTTCAAAACTAGGAGATGAAACTCGTAGACTCGGACAGTCTCCAATATCCTCTAGATTCCCCATTTCCTTAAAGAACAGGAAATAACCCAGATCCTTTGGCCAATCCCAATGGATAGCCTTACCTTTAATCAGTCACTTTATAAGAACTGATTTTCTCTTTTAACCAATCGTTTGGACCTGTCACTCAATTGAAACAACATTCCTTTTAGCCTCTCTCTCTCGGGCTTCGTACGAGACACATAAAAGACTCTCTTGTTGAGTCAAACACCTTTTAGCCTCCCTCTCAGGCTTCGTATGAGATACAAAACACTCTCTTGTTGAGTATAAAAGACTCTCTTGTTGAGTCAATCCCTTTTAGCCTTTCTCTCGGGCTTCGTACGAGACACATAAAAACACCCTCTTGTTCGGTCGATAGCCTCCTCTTAGGCTTTGTATAAGGAAACCCCGGTTGAGTCAATCAACCTTTTAGCATCAAACCTGTGCCTTGTTCACAGGATACAAACATCAACAACTCCCTTCATCTAACTACTGTAAGCGGCAAGCCTCTGGATTATTTACATCCACGCCACTGTCCTTCTTTTAGCATAAGAAATATCTAGGGAAAGATAGCATTGCTCTACACTGAGTTAAAGTCTTCTCCTTCAGGTTAAAACTACCTATAAAGGAAATTATGGCATTGCTAGGATTCACATATCCCGGTTAAAGTAATCCTCCTTTATAGTCAGTCACCCAACAGTTATGACAAGCAGACCCCTTTTAGAGATGACAAATTCTCTCTAAAGTCAACACCCTTTTAGCTTCACATCTTGGGCTTTGAGCAAGATACAAATAGACCCTTCAGCTTCACATCTTGGGCTTTGAACAAGATATAAACTACCTTTTCAGCTTCACGTCTTAAGCTTTGAACAAGACACCAAAACACCAGGAACTACGATCGCTCTGATTTCCCTGTTTCGGAAAACGGGAATACGTAGGCATAAGATTGAAAGAAAAATCTTAGCGAGCACACTAAACAAAAACTCAAAATCCCATACCCTCAGTCCTAAACATCCTACCCATGAACCGTCCAACGTTTTCAATCTCGGAAAAAAAGTAAGAAGAAAAAGTCCCCATTACCATATAGCATCCGTAACCTAACAGAACGCTGTTTAAACTCAGTATGCGAGCAGGGTTAATTGGAGACATCTATTTCCCTTCCTTCATCAGCTTCTTGAGTGATAGTGCTTAAGAAACACGTCCAGTTTCGCTCGCTACAGCTATTTCAACTCTCGGTTGTCATGTAGAGCCTCTTGCAACTGACTGCTCATACCGGTATTCTCTACCCTTAACTCATATATCAACTCCCGTTGCTTGTTGAATTCTTCGATGGGTACGGTAAGTCTTTCCTCCACAACCTTAAGATACAGGGGAGGCGCATGGTCAAAAGGCAGGTATAACTCTTCCACCCTCTTCTTTACCCAATCTATATACAGAGAGAAGGCTTGATTATTGGGCTTTCCCAAGACGGCCTTTCCTTTCTTCTGTCTACTGAGCCATGCTTCGGAAGCTTTCTACGCAACAGCTAAATCATCAACCATGTGAAAATACAATGACTCATTCAGATCTTTCTCAACCGGAGGTTCTTTCAAAGCATACCCGAACTGCCTGATTGCTAGAGAAGGGTTGTAATTGATGCCCCCTTTTCTCCCTATCAGTGGTACATTAGGGTATTCACCACATCTGTGCAAAATATCTTGGCCAAGCAATTCCTGATCCACCCAAAGAATATCTTTAGCAGCTAGACCCATCAAACGCTTATTCCAATCCAAGGAGGTCCTAGTATCCACAAAGGCACCTGACCAAGGCAGACAATTTGCAAACCTCTTGTAGAAAAGAGATGCACAACAGACAACCACTCCACCTCATCTCTTCTCATTTCTGTTGTATAAGGCATAGTGGAGATCTCCTAACAAGGTTGGCACCAGATTCTGAGCTGTAAATATCTGTATGGCATCCGTATCACTAAACTCAGACTTATTAGGAAATAGTACAATGCCATATATACAGAGGCCTAGTATTGCATTGAAGGTTGTCCACCTCTTCTCCTTAGCTGCATCTTGAGCCTTCTTTACCAGATACGCCAAGTGATAGCCACGATACTTTCCCTTATTTGTAATGTCAGCTTCCAAGGTTGATCTGCTCAAATAAAGAGCACCAACCACTGCTTTGAAGTCAAGATTTGCCTTGGAACCACAGAAAAGAGCACCTTCTTTAATGGGATTCCTCAGGATGTGTGAATACTCTTCCAAGGTAGGAACCAATACATAATCGGGCATCACAAAGCACCTCAGGGAAGGATCATAGAACTGCATCAGGGTGTGCAAGCCATTATACTCATACTCACTGAGGTTCTGAACCAGAGATAAGATCCAACCATACTTCTCTTTGAACATTCCTAACACTTCCAGACCGGCCATCTCTTGTAAGCTACAAATCTGACCAAGAATGAGCTTCGGGAACTTGTACACAATGGTATTCTTCTTACTCCTTTTAGTGTCCATCCCTATAACTGCCCATTGACCGGAATCAAAATATCATATACTACCTGGAAATGAAAAATATGAATGTTAAAAAAAGATGATGCAATGCAAAGCATGGGATCAAGGTGCCACGTGTCTGTGCTGGACTGAAATAACTGAATAATTCCAAGGCTCAAATTCCCCAGAATTCCAGAACAACAAAGTAACCACACAGATAAACCATACTGATAAAAACTCTAAAGTACTGGGTATGCTGAAAGTCAAGGTCACCTGCAAACCTGTAAACAACCTGCCCCTCTCACATGTGGGTACTAAAAAATGAAAGATCCTCAGCTTCTGGCACTGAGGTCGAGAAGCAATAGTACATTCATCCCTCGGGGTATAGTACTATCGCCAATCGAGGAGTGCCTTCACTGATTCTCTTTCAAAAAGGACATCCTATAGCAAGTTCCCAGCATTGGGTCCTCGGATCGAGAATGTGTAATGGGTTTGCCATTTCTAGTCTTCCATTATCACAACTCGAGAGGAGTGCCATTATTGAGTTCTCGGGAATGGCCACCAGAGTCGACAATTCGTCCAAAGAATATCTATTGGCCTGTATCAAACATACAGTAGCAGATAGCTCCGGATAGAACCTTGTCTGGCTGTAGGTCTCGTGAACACCCACACATGGCCAAACACCACGGGAGCGACACGCCTGCCCACTCTAATACCTATGTGTATGCTCAAGCCTGGGTAGTGGGCTTATCTCTCAGAACATCCCAACCTGACAAACAGAAAACCAGTACAGCACATCACAATCCAGTATAATAATGACATGCAATGCAATAAATGCGGTAAATACAGTAATACAGTAAAACAGCAATACAGCCAATAGAGCACAACAGCAAACACCCAATGAAAACAAACAACCAAGCGCTAGGATTGACTCGCAAAGGGGATGGACCAGCAAGAGGTCAACCTATCCCCAGCAGAGTCGCCAGTTATCGCTCCCGAGATTTTCATCCAGGTACAAACGCGAAAGTCGTGCTGAAACAGAGTCACCAACAATGTGTATTTATCCCAAGAGAGGGAAAGTAAACACTGCGTAAACCTGAGGGAAGGGAAAAGAGCATGCTCTCGCGACCAAGAGAAACGGGTAAGGGAGTCGGTTACGCGAGGGGAAGGTATTAGCACCCCCACACGTCCATCGTACTCAATGGGATCCACACTGGTTGTCTCGATCAAAGGGTGTCATCAACTAGAGCTCCACTTCTACTAGAAAGAAGAAGGAAATAGGAACGAAAAAGAACGAAGAAATAGGGGAGAAAAGAAGAAGAAGTGACTCGATAGGACATCGTCGGAGTCCTAGGCCTACGTGTTCCCTCGTGCAATGGGAAAATCAGAGTCAACGTAGTTCGGACACAAACTAGGGGAGAGGTTGCTCGCCAAGACATCGCCGTCTTGTGCCTACGTATCCTCCATCTAACCAGACCATCTAACCAGAAGGAGGAAATCAGAGCAGTCGTAGTTCGACCTAACAAGGTCTGTGTTTTTTATGAGCAACGTTAAGTTCGCGTCCGGCAGTTAGGGTCGATGCCTGTTTGTGACGAGACGGAAAATAACGTGCGCTTTTCTGAAAATGGTTTGAAACTGAACGATCCCGAAGGATAAAAAGGTTTGAATTTGTTTTGTGTTTTTTAGACAAGAAGTGGATTGAAGTTTGTTTGTAACTCGCATTGCACCCAAGTCTACAACATAGAAACGAATACGTCGCGTATCGTCCCCAACGGGACGTACACTAAATACCCTAGAAGAATGAAGGGAGACCCCCTATACCTCACTTCCCACATATAACGCTCATGCGCAATACACGTTTACCTTTATTAAGTGTTTTAGAAAGATTATGAGGTGAGAAGAGAAGACTAAAGTTTAAAAGAAAACACTAAGGGGAATCTAATTGTTCCTAATGTTATCATGCAAAGGTGGCCCTAAGGTCAAGGTTTGAGAACCTAAGTCTAAAGAGAAAAGAGGGATATCAGTATTTAATGCTTATCCTACCTCACCTTAATAAAAAATTAAGGATGAGCTAGGATCCAAAAGGGATGTGAAAAAGTTCGACACAATCAAGCATTATATCATGTAATCCAACACATAAGAGAGAAAGAGAAGTAGAAAAAATGAGAGATACGAATGAACAAGAACAACAGCTACAACAGCGCATCTATACCAATACAGCAGTAAATTCCAGCCGACACACTAAACAGCATTCAACAGCTCATATTCAGCACAAAAAAAGGTGTAAAAGGCCAAACAGCAGCACATACAATAACACCTATGCACATAGTCAGCAGTGGAAACAGGGTAGCATGCAATGCATTTGAATACAATTCAATCATGGCGTAGCAAACGTGTATCCAACATCATGAATTCTTCAATTAATCATGATCACAAACACATCATACATCATGTTAAACAAACTTGAAGACATCACGGAAAAATGTACATCATGAAAGGAAGCATAACATTAAGCATGTGAACAGGTTGAAACAAGTATGCACCTCAAGGAATAGAAAGAAAACAAGCATGCACAACACAATTCCAGCAACACAAACATTAATTCACAATTAGCATGCTCTTGGAGTGTGTGCTATGTGTTAATCGCATCAAGAACGCAACAACGCAAACATGATCTTAAACGATAAATATCCAAGAGTCGCGTGTCAGAAAATTGTGTGCATACAATAGTGTGAGGTGGAACAGCATCAAAACAGTCCTTAGACAAGTATCATATTAATCCATGAAGATAAAAAATGAAACGGGATCGAAACATGCTCAGAAATGCACAAAAAACTCACTCGGCAACAGTGTTAATCGGTTAACCAAGTGTGTTAACCAATTAACAGCTCCAAAATCAGCAGAAACAGCAAAAATACACTGGTTAATCGATTAACCAACTTGAACTGGTTTTGGTTAATCGGTTAACACTGTTATGACAGCAAAAAACAATTTGAAAAATCACTTCCAGCAGCAAAATCACTTATGTAATCATCTCCAATGATCATGTAATCAACAATGCACGAAAATTGCGTCCAGTATCAGTAATCAAACATCAATTAGATCCAATAATCGTCAACATCAAGAATCACATTCAAGCAAATGGATCAAAATCGAGAACAACCAAAGATCTACATTGTAAAATTTGCAAATAAGCTAAATAAAATATAGATCTAAGGAAAACCAACCTACAAAGCTGAGATTTACTTTGGTAAGATTTGTGAACGAAAATTGGTTAATCCAAGCAAGAAACCCAGATATCTATGAAGCTTTATCAAGAACACTTGAAGATCCAAGCAACAAAACTTCAACTAAGCAAAAGTTCCTCCAAAAGTGATTCTAACAACTTAATCCAAGATCCAAACCAGTTGCTACTGCAGAATTGAACCAAGAATGATGATGTGATGGAGGTTTAGCTCAAGAATTCACAAATTCCAATGAAGAATTTATGAATCTATGAATTTGGAGCTTTGGTGAGAGGTTGAAGATGAAGATGGAAATGAAAAAGTGAGAGAGAATTGAGAGCAAATTCTGAAAAATGAGAGTGAAAAATGATCTAGCATTTTAGAGGTTTGGAATGAATTGGTTTAAATAACCCCTAGGTTAGGAGTTAAGTTTGGGTTTGGAGTGAGGTTAAGTGGGTGGAATTTGGGGTGAAAAATGAATTAGGAAAGGAAAATGTGGAATTAGAGTGGGAAGAATTTGAATTTGGATGGAAAATCATTTTCTCTAGATCCCTCCACAGGTGCAAAAATCAAACTTGGTGATTAAAATTTGAACCCCAAAGAAACAACGCTGAAAATGAAGTATTTGGGCAAAATTTATAATGGTTAACCGGTTAACCACTTTTAGTACAAACTGTGTTAACCGGTTAACACGAGGAAAATTTGAATTTGGCGCCTTTTGGAGGGAAACTTGGAGAATTGCCTGATTCCACCCGTTCTGAGCTACATTAGACCTCTGAAGCTTACAATTGGATATCACCACTTATACATTCTTGAAATATGCTGTGAAATGTGTTTCTCACTCAGAATAACTTGCTGAAAACAACTGTCTGGTGCTGAATCGCTGATAACAAAATGGCTGTCGGAGCTTCTGATTATCAAATCTAGTAAGAAAAATAAATGCTTAAAAAGACTTTGAAAGCTATCTGCTTGGCTCTGAACATTGTGGAAAATGATACTGGAACTAATGACGCCATGAGCTGTTGTAAAATACCTTGATCCCATGCCCAGAAGAACCATGCAAATGCAGAAATGAGGATACAAATGAAATGAAGGATAAGCCAGTTAGTGCTAAAAGTAAGAGGGATTTTGAGGTATTACACTAGGGATATCAACCGCTATTGAACAAACCACCGCGAAGATCATCACCAAACTCTTCTTAGGGAGACAAGTCAATAATTGCGAACCTGCTTAGGGATATTACAGAACTTAACCTACTGCTAGGAGATGCCTTTACCTTTACCCTGTTGGGGAATACCAACCAGTACCAACAAACCTGTTTGGAGAAAGGTGGTTGATGACATCGACTCTGCTAGAGGATAAAACCAAGCTTACTCATCTGTTGGGGGTTAACTCATACCGTTGCCGGTGAGAAAAACATTTCCTGGCTAACTGAGGAAATTGGGTGCCAGGACTCTGTGAGGAAAATAACATCCTTGTCCAAAGATGATATTCCATAAGTCTCCTGTTGGGGATACAATAGCATCAACTTTTGACTTCTTGTTGAGAGAGCAATGAATCAATCACAACTCTAGCCGGGGAATAATCCTCTATACTCTGGCTGGGGAGAGTAACAACATGCTGAGGAGGATGAAATTTCAATGTTAAGGATAATAGCTCTACTGGGGAGAGATCTTGCTACCCTGCAAACAAAATCAACAGAAAGTTCTATATGCAAAAATGGCTACTTCGATCACCATCAAAACGACCATTGCCTGAGCAATTTCCACTGTTTTCCAATATGCTTCGCAAAGCTTAACATTTTCGCATGCAATGTTTATCAAAAATATCAGACGTTTTCACAAACAAAACAGTAAAAGCGAAAACACAAAGGGAAAGCTTTTTTTGAGTGAAATGAAAATTTTATTGAATGGATTGGCCTGTAAATAGGCATTTACATTCGGAAGCAATTCCTAAAAAGAGGTAATTGCACAAAAAGAGTAAAATAAAATACACATGTCGGCAATGTGGGGAACAGATATCCACCATGATTCAATTCAGCTATGACCCAACATGCCTCGTTTATCCGCAGATGCTTTGACCTTCGAAGAGACTGACTGGATTGATTCCTCTCCTTCAAAATTTCCAAGTATCAAAAGTGTTCACAGATCGAACGCATATCGTAGCCTCTTGCTTTTAAATCCCTAACTTTTTCCTGGATCGCCCTATTCGGGTTTGCAATCCATCGGGATAACCATTTTTGCCAAGGTTGCCTTTTCAGGTTTTCAACTTTGCGGGTTTATTCTTTTTCTTTTTATCCCTAACTTTTGCCTGAACCTTTTCTTTTTATGGTTCACCAGGATGCCCCTTTTGGCCTGGACTTTCTTTTTATGTCCAGCGGGTCTCTTTTATGCAAAGTATTTTTTGACTACGTCTGCGTTCACAGGGGACATAAAATATTCACCATCCATAGTTGAGAGTAATAAGGCTCCACCAAAGAAAACCTGTCTTACTACATATGGCCCTTCGTAGTTTGGAGTCCATTTGCCCCTGTGATCTGTTTGAGGAGGAAGGATCCTTTTCAAAACCAATTCACCAGCCTGAAAACAACGAGGACACACTTTCTGATCAAAGGCTTTCTTCATCCAGCTCTAATACAACCGACCACGTGCAATGGCTGCCAATCTTTTTTCCTCAATGAGGTTGAGCTGATTCAATCTGGAACGCACCCATTCATCTTTATCAAGCTTCACATCTGCCAGAACTCTCAAAGAAGGAATCTCAACCTCTAATGGTAGAACTGCTTCCATACCATATACTAGTGAGAAAGGAGTTGCCCCAGTTGATGTGCGCACCGAAGTATGATAACCGTGTAAAGCATAAGGCAACATCTCATGCTAATCTTTATACGTCACCACCATTTTCTGCACAATCTTCTTGATATTCTTATTTGCTGCTTCAACACCCCCATTCATTTTTGGACGATAGGGAGAAGAATTATGATGTTAAATCTTAAAGCTCTGACATAGCTCCTTCATCATCTTGTTATTCAAATTTGAGCCATTATCAATAATGATTCTCTCCGGGACTCCATACCGGCAGATGATGTCCTTCTTGATAAATCGAGCTACCACTTGTCTGGTGACGTTGGCATATGAGGCTGCTTCCACCCACTTCGTGAAATAATCAATGGCAACCAGGATGAAACGATGCCCATTGGAAGCAGTCGGCTCAATCTTTCTGATCATATCAATGCCCCACATGGCAAAGGGCCAAGGTGATGACAACACATTCAGAGTAGTAGGCGGTACGTGCACCTTATCTGCATAAATCTAGAATTTATGACATTTTCGGGCGTATTTGAAGCAATCAGACTCCATAGTCATCCAGTAATACCCCGCTCTCAACAATTTTCTAGCCATAGCATGCCCATTGGCATGGGTACTGAAAGAACCCTCATGAACTTCTTCCATTAACAGGTTTGCCTCGTGTTCATCAACACAACGTATCAAGACCATGTCAAAGTTCCTCTTGTACAACACATCGTCTTTGGTCAGAAAGAAATTTCCTGCCAACCTCCTGAGAGTTTTCTTGTCCTTGGAAGACGCACCCTCTGGATACTCTTGACTCTTCAGAAAAACCTTTATATCATGATACCAAGGTTTGCCATCTGACAAGTCTTTAACCACAAACACAAAAGCTGGTTTATCTAAGCGTATGATTCTGATTGAGGGAGTTTCATTCCAACGATTCACCTGATACATCGAAGACAACATTGCCAACGCATCTGCCATCTGATTCTCAGAACGAGGTATATGATGGAAATCAATTCTTTCAAAGAAAGGTAACAACCTTTTGGCGTAGTTGTTATAAGGCACCAGATTGGCCTGACGAGTTTCCCATTCTTCTGTAATCTGATTGACCACCAACGTAGAATCACCGTAAACATCGAGGTTCTTGATTCTCAAATCAATTGCTTCTTCTAACCCTGTTATGAATGCTTCACACTCTGCCTTATTGTTGGTGCATATGAATGCTAATCGGGCAGTGAAGGGTATATGAGAACCCTTTGGAGTCGTAATGATTGCCCCGATTCCGTTACCATACGAGTTAACATCTCCATCAAAGACTAGCTTCCATTGGGATCCAATTTCAGGTCCTTCGTCAGGCAAAGGCTCTTCACAGTCTTTCATCTTCAGAAACATGATATGTTCATCAGGAAATTCAAAATTCATCGGTTGATAATCCTCAATTGGTTGTTCAGCAAGATATTCTGACAAAACACTTCCCTTAATGGCCTTTTGGGAAACATATTGAATATCGTATTCCGTCAAAACCATCTTCCAACAGGCTATTCTTCCAGAAAATGCTTGCTTTTCAAACACATAATTTATCGGATCCTTCTTCGAAATCAAGAGGGTTGTATGGTTTAACATATACTGCCTTAAACGCTTAGCTGCCCAAGCGAGTGCACAACAAGTTTTTTCCAGCATCGAGTACCTTGACTCACAATCAGTGAACTTTTTACTCAGGTAGTATATGGCATGCTCTTTTCTACCTAACTCGTCGTGTTGACTGAGGACACACCCCATAGAGTTCTCAAGAACCGTAAGATGCATAATCAAAGGCCTTCCTGGCACTGGCGGCATAAGGACCGGAGGTTCCTGCAAATATTCTTTTATCTTTTCAAACACCCTTTGACAATTTTCGTTCCACCTGATCTCTTGGTCTTTTCTTAACAATTTGAATATTGGTTCACACGTGGATGTAAGATGAGAGATGAATCTAGCAATGTAGTTCAACCTCCCTAAGAAACCACAAACGTCTTTTTCTGTTCTCGGTTCAGGCATTTCTTGTATGGCTTTTACTTTAGCAGGATCAACCTCGATACCTTTTTCATTGACAATAAACCCTAGTAATTTTCCAGACCTCACCCCGAAGGTGCACTTGTTCGGATTCAACCTCAGTTTGAACTTTATCAACCTTTCAAACAACTTTGGAAGATTTACCAGATGCTCTTCCTCCGTTTGCAACTTTGCAATCATGTCATCAACATAGACTTCGATCTCTTTGTGAATCATATCATGAAAGAGAGTCACCATTGCCCGCTGATAGGTTGCCCCAGCATTTTTCAATCCCAAGGGCATTACCTTGTAACAGAATGTTCCCCACGGTGTTATGAACGTCGTCTTCTCCATGTCCTCTGGGGCCATTTTGATTTGGTTATACCCAGAGAAGCCATCCATGAAGGAAAATACAGAGTACTGAGCAGTATTGTCCACTAACACGTCAATGTGGGGAATCGGGAAATCGTCTTTCGGGCTTGCTCTATTCAGATCTCTGTAGTCCACACACATCTTGACCTCTCCATCTTTCTTAGGTACAGGTACAATATTAGCAACCCATGGAGGATAATTTGTTACAGCAAGAAACCCAGCATCTAACTGCTTCTGAACCTCTTCTTTGATTTTGACAGACCTATCCAATTTCGTCCTTCTCAGCTTCTATTTAACAGGAGTACAACCTTCTTTGAGCGGCAGCCGGTGTACCACAATGTCAGTGTAAATCCCAGGCATGTCTTGGTAAGACCAGGCGAAGATATCCACATACTTCCGAAGCATTTCAATCAATCTTCCCTTGACATTGTCTTCCAAAGCAGCCCCAATCCTTACTTTTTTCTTTGCATCCTCGGTTCCCAGATTAACAGTCTCAATTTCCTCCTGATGAGGTAGAATGACCCTTTCCTCCTGTTTCAATAGCCTGGCCAACTCCTTGGGTAAGTCACAATCTTCGTCAGTCTCTTCTTCAGCCTAATAAATGGGATTTTCGAAGTCACACCGAGCCATAGCTGAATCATGATTGGTGGAATCTGAACAAGGAAACCTGCATGATCGATGATTTATGTTTATTATGAATGCAACAAACAAAAACCCATTGCCATTTTGATGTGATTCAATGCGAAAAGTAAAAACAGAAAAATAGGGATCAAAATATTTGAATGCAAAAACGTCCTTTATTAATGATAAAGTATGCACACAAAGTATTAAAGCCCTACAAACAAGAATCGCTACGTCTTGGGCAGAACGTAGGATCAACATAGCTGGAAAACAGAGGCAATTACTCTGGGCCGGTCACTTGAATGACTTTCTGAGATGACCAGTTGAGGAGAGCAGTACCATTGTAGAGTCTGGAGAGATACACCTTGCTGAAGAGCAGCACCGTTGAGGAGTCTGGAGAGATACACGTCACACTGAAGAGCAGCACCATTGAAGAGTCTGGAGAGATACCTTTCACTGGAGAGCAGAACCATTGAAGAGTCTGAAGAGCTCCACTTCCTTGGAAAGCCACCGTTGAAGAGTCTGCAGAGATACACCTTCCCTAGAGAGCAGCACCGTCGAAAATTCTGGAGAAATACACTTTGCTAAAGAGCAATACCGTCGAAGAGTCTGGCGGAGGTAACTGTCTGAGAGTAGAAGTAAGTTGTATTTGCAATGTAGTTGAGTAAAATTCTGGATGTAGGCTTTAGATTCCACAGAGACGTCGTTCCAATCAACACTGTTGGGGAACAGATTCGTCCAAGAGGATCTATAAAAGATTAATCCATGAGACGCCGTGCAAAAATATATGCACGCTCAAAATAGGGTTGGACACCAAAAAGTTAAAGGTGGTACCCCTAGGGACCAAAGTTCGATCTAGGATCAAGCTAGAAAGAAACGGTCAAACAAGACCCACCATTGAGAAATGAACTTTAATGGTGATTTATCTTATCCAAGCACGGAAAAAGATAACTGAAATAACCATCAACCACGAGGGTTGAACTCTGCGGGGAAACTTAGAATAGATAGCACTTTCTGCCTAAGGCTGACGACTCTATTTGGAGAGATCGGACAAACCCAAATTTGGCGCAAACACAACCAAAGAAAAGATAATGCGACAAGAAACAAACAGAAAGAAAAGACACACAGAGGCGAATGCAAATGATGTTATGCCATGATTATGCTCATGCTGACAAAAAAAAAGAAAACAGAAGAAAAAAGAAAAACAACGAGGAAGCCTGTCCATCCTCTTCACGAGAGATACATCTGTCAAGCTTGTATAGAAATCCAAGGGTGAAGCCGACCATACTTCATAATTTCCAAATTCTCTGGGGAAACAGCAATCCACTTGGGGGATACGAACATCATAACTTCACTTAGGGGACCGTCAAGATGAATATGATTATTCAGATGAGAAAGATCCACTTGGAACAGATCAAACTTGTATTCATAGAGACTTTGATGGGGATAAAATAAATATCCTCGATAACTGAAATAAGCTAAAATGAAGTAGTATATGCCACGGGAATAAAATGAATATCCGCTAAAACTGAGATAATCCGAAGTGAGAATGTAGTAGTAGATACCATAGATGAGGCGGCACGGGGATAAAATAAATGTCCACTGCTTCGTTGTGAAAGCTTGAACCATAGTGTAGCTGTAAACGTCAGAGTCTAGTCTTCAGTAGGGATGAAATAAACATCCAATGTTGAGGAAGATTGAAATCCTGAGAAGACACCGTGGAGTGAAATAAACACTCACTTCATCGGGGAAAGTTGAGACCGAGGATATTCTATGGGGATCCTTAGGTCAACCAGATGCTGAAATTTTGCACTGATCCTGTCAATATTGCTTGAAATAATGATTCACTAGGGAATCGTCATGACTACCTAGAGTGAAAACTTGCTGGGGAGTATCATACTATTAGAATATCTTCGGGAAATTAGGTGAAGAGATGTTGTAAGTTAATGTAGCTTTGTCTTGCATGGTAGTCGCCATTTTCAAATATCAACTATTGGAAAAGTATTTGATTCTCGAATGCCCCTGACTGCATGGTCTACGAAAATAAATCATCTCAAGAGGATTTTACAGGAGACTTGGCATCCCAACTGTTCCAATGTCTTCTAACTCTTGAGAGATTGGTAGAATCTCGACGTAATTGACTCAGATTGCCGGTATTCTGTGTACTGAGTCTTCGATCTTGCCCCTCAAGGTTAATCTATTTGCAACAACTGAGGAATAACCTTCCCCAGTTCATCATGATCTTCAGGCAGTATGCCCCGGACTGATATTTTGAAATGACTATCTTCAACAGAGCTCCATATCTCAGAGGTTGAACTTCTCGTAACTGTTTGTGAACTTCTGTTACATCAACCAGTATTTAAATGCAGAAAGTGTAAATTTCGAAATTGCTAATACAACATCATGTTTGTTTTGAAGTTTTATTGAAAAAGGCATATCGCAAACTTGTGACCGAATCACTAGTTAGGATATGAAGTAATTCCCTTTTCTATAATGCCAATACGAATTTTAAGCGTAGCTCATAGGAGTTAGGAAACATTATCTCATCGAGTATGCTTTTGAAATGAACTCTGCTTCAACAAGGTCCTTTGAGGGTTTTATAGTGGTTTTAGGGCATAGTTGAAGAAACAAAGGATATGTGGCTCAAATTTTATTTGGTACCCACCCCCTTCTTCGATATACTTACTCTTTTTTTGAAACTTACCCTGCCCCTGGTACAACATGAGGGTTCTTTGAAGTTTTTTAGAGAAAAAAACTACTACTCCAAGGCTCAAAAGGGTTAACGAAGGTTTATCTCTGGTGTTTGGGATTTTGAAACAATGCCTTATATCCTTAGCAGGGTTTTCGTTCAAAAGCATACAACATAAGAGATTGCGTTTTTGTTCATCATCCTCCATTCAGTAGTATTGGCACTATAAAATGGTACACAGTTTCAAAAATGAGCGAAGCGAATGGATTTCTTTGAAACAAACATTAAATTGCATTAATGTTCCAAATAATAAGTTCTTACATGAAAACGTGCTTTAATAATCATAGAACATAATAAACACAAACAAAATAAACAACTTAAAGATCCCAGGAAAGAATTCTCTTTATTGCACCGGCTTGAAAAGAAGTCCTTCGAGCCTTCAACATTGATTGTCGAGATCTGTCTGTGAAACATCTTCACATCCAGTCTTGGTAATTTCTTCCATAGCTGGGATTGATGAGTCTGCATGATTGGGTGGAGGGCTTTGAATCTGAATGCCTTGAGGCGTGAAGGAGATCATCTTAGAGTCGAGCAGAGTCTGAATCTTGCTTTTGATCACCTTACAGTCTTCAGTCGAGTGCCCCGGTGCCCCAGCATGGTAGTCACATCGGGCGTTAGCGTTAAAGTCGGGTGGATATGGAAAAGGCACTAGCTTCAGCTCCTTTGGCACTATAAGCCCACTTTTGATTAAGTCTGGCAAGAACTGACTGTATGGCATTGATAGCGGAGTGAAATGCCTCTGCTTCATTAGTCTTTGTCTAGCATGTTGGAGCGGCTTGCGGTGGTAAGATTGTTGGTGTTGATGACGTCTACGATTAACCCACCACTGGCTGCGAACCTGGGCATGATTCTGATGTATACTCTGATGAGATGGTGATTGATAATTCAAAGTTGCTTGGGTAGCAGGAGCACTATCATTACGAGCTTTCTTAACACTTGGCTGAGAATCGCCGAAAGACAAAATCTTCTGGTCCATTAATTTCCTTACCATACCCTTAAGAGTATAACAACTTTCTAGATCATGGCCAGATGCCCCTTCATGAAACAAGCAATGAGCATTGGGATTATAATTAGGTGGAAGTGGATTAGGAGGAGGACCCAAAGCTCTGGTAGTAATCAAACCTCGTTGCACCAGGGAGGGGTACAACTCAGTATAAGTCATCGGAACTGCAGGTTTATGTGATCTTCTATTATGAGCATTTGGATGAGGTACTGGAGCCCTCTGTTGTAGATAATTAGGATCGTTGGGCACTCGTTGATGATTCTGCGAAGTTTATCCTGGCTGATAAGCAGGAGTCAGTGGATAAACAAAAAGTTAATAGACGGGTGCCTGTTGCATAGGCTGATAGGTATGATATTGTTGATACTAAAGAGGTCTTCGGTCAGAATGATAATATTGCTCCTTATGTTGTTTAACTTGGCTACGAGATCCTTTATAATTTCCTTGTAACATGGTCTTAACAGCTTGTTCCTTAAGGTCGGGAATCTCGGAAGTGGGCATCGGTGTGATCCCAGAAATCACCGTCTCTTGAAGCGGGGTCTGGGAAGCAGATTGATTTGCAACCAGAGTTTCAACTAAAGCAGAGAGCCTTTCAATACCAACTTTCAGAGTAGTTACTTCCTTGCGGAGTTCCTGATTTCCTTGCTCCATGTTATTTATCTTCCTTCCTGAATAGTGACTTTACAGCTCGTCTCTCAGAACAAAGGATTCAGGGTGACAGAAACTGAAGAGACATAGCAAGAATAAGAAAAAAGAGAGGCCAAGGTACATGCAAAGATGCAAATGATATGAGATGCAAATGTAAGAAAAATACAACTATCAAGGGACTCAAATCGTGTTTGCAGTCATTGTAGATATAACATTTTATTAAAATTTTCAAAAGGCCAGTACACCTCCAAAGTTTTATTACATAATCAACATTACACAAAAGGAACTAGGAGTCTAATCCACTGGATGATGCCCCTTATCTTCCACGGAGTTCTTCCATCAGCCTGTCGATCTGGTGTTGCATTCTTGCTTTGTCCTGGGTAAGCTTCTTTATTTCAATCTTCAGCTTCGAAACTTCATCTGATTGGACCACGGGAGGCTTGGGACGAGGATAAGGCATTCTCAACATGAGAGCCTTTTCACGCGCCCATGCTAAACATTCTTCAGTAATTGAGCAATCAGGATCCGTTGTTGTCGTCATTCCTTGTCGATTGATGCGACGCCAGGCAAACACAATTTTGGTTTTCAATTCCAGGTTCTCTCCTTGATAAAGAAAAAGTCTTGTCAGGCTTTCTGGATCAAGTACTTCTTTCATTGGGTGCCCCAGTTGATGACGGACGAGCACGGGGTTATAGCTGATGCATCCCTTTGTACCAAGAAGAGGTACATTGGGAAAATCTCAACAGCTATGAATCATGGGGATCCCTCCATACATCGGGTTATGCCAAACAATATCCGAGTGGGTAAGAGCCATGAGCTTCACATGCCATTCCGAACCATCCTTCACATCCCAGAAATCGGTAGACCTCGGTAGGTGCAAAATAAACCACTTATAGAGGATAGCGGTGCAACACATAATCCGACCTTCTCCCATCAGAGCATTCGAGTGGATAGAATGGTAGGCATCTGCTAGCAATGTAGGCACTGGATTGTTTAGCATAAAAATCCTTATGGCATGGACGTCAACAAAATCTTCGACATTGGGGAATAAGAACAAACCATAGGCCAGTAGCGCAAAGATGTGTTCGAATACTTCAGTGTTCCCTACACTAGAAAAGTGTCGAGCCTTTTCGAAGAAAAATTGGGCAGGTGTCATACCCCAAATTTTGACCACTAATATTTCCCATCATTGTGCAAATCATCATCACAATATTGATGAACCATTATGCCTCATTAGTCTCCCCAAAGATGGGTGAACACTTACTACAGTCAAAATTAGGGTTTCAAGCCCTCTCAGATTTTTTAGACAAAGGATCAATCAAGGAATGGCATGATCTTCAACTTGTCTAAACCTCTCAAACATCCACAATGGATCAAAAGGACTCCCTTCTAGGTGGATCAAGCCTCGAGATCGCTAGTGTCACCAAATTAGGGTTTTGGTCGACCAGGGCTTCCAGATGGAAATTTTCCTCTGGGCATGAGCCAATACTTCAAAACATAAACTAATATGCTCCATGTAACCTCATGACCCCAATCATCAAGTCAATTTTTGTCTCAGGGGATGCAGTCATAAAAAAATCAGGAATTAGGGTTTCATGACCTAATTCACCCCTAAGTTGACTTTTGGGACAAATCATGAGCCAAGACCTCAAGATAGGATTTCAGGGTCCCTAGTACACCACATTGATCCATTTGTAACAATGGATTGATCCAAGAAGCTTGAGCCACAAGTCTCAAATTCATCAGAACCACAGTTAGGGTTTTGCGGGAAAAGTCAACTGTAACTTTGACTTTTAACCCGGACATGCTCCCAAGCCCTAAGACATGATTCAATATACCCTATAATACCCATGGAAAATGTCCATCAAGTTTGATTTAGGTCAAGGAGATGATTTCCTAAAGGATTGCACAGTTTGGAATTCATCTGATAAAAAGTCAACTATGCACAAAAGTCAACTTTGACTTCTTGAGAATTTTTACAATTATGGATTTTTAACCCTAAAATGATGTTAATGTATGATTTGAATCATCATTCATCAAGAAAAATCAAAGAAAGTGGGATAACTTGTAAAAGTGGTAACCATAAAAAACTTAGAAAATTTTCTAAGTTATGAACAAAGTGACAAGGGTACCAACTTTGAAGGATCATAACTCATAAACCACAAAGCCATTTTTCCCCATCCAAAGCTTGATTTGTAGAACTCATGGCCCTCTATAAAAACTTCAACTAGACCTCATTCCAATTCTTCATGGATTTTGAGTTATGGATTGATCAAAATCACAAAAAGTGAAAATGTCACTTTTTTCCAACACTTCGTGAAATTTTCACTAAGTCTGAATCTGCCTTCACTTTTTTCCAAATGTAGGGACATTTTTCACTTGGATCCAAAAATTATCAAGACCAAATGAGTTTTAATATCGCTTGTGATTAAAACTTCATTTTTCATACCTTAAACAAAAATCACAAGTGGTTTATTTAAATTCATTTGGTATTTTTCCTTGATTTTCTTTTAATATTTACTTTTAAAAGAATAACAAATTAGGGTCTCTTTTATTTTCACCCTTACAAATCATTTTCAAACACTCATGGGCCTCTGATAGAGTGTAAGACCCAATCACCTTTTAACCAAAACAATTTTGGGCCTCAGATATTGTATAAGTCCCTCTGTGTTAAAAGAAAAGTTCGGCGCGATCGTCGCCCATTTAAAAATAAACCATCTGGGGCTCTCCTTGAACTATAAGACCCATTCAAAACTTTTGGGCCTCTAATATAGTGTAAAACCCGACCCCTTTTGAAAACCAAATTATCTTGGGCCTCAGTCATTGTATAAGACCCACCGCGTTTTCAAAATCTCGCCGCGATCGCCATTTCAAACGAAAAATCATCTAGGCCTACCCTCGTGTTATAAGCCCCACTCTTTTTCTTTAAAACCTTTTGGGCCTCTTGAGAGAGTGTAAGATCCATCCCTTTGTACAGAAAACCTTTTTTGGCCTCAATCACTTGTATAAGACCCCTTTGTACAGAAAACATTTTTTGGCCTCAATCACTTGTATAAGTCCCCCTGTACAAAACAACAGTATGATCACGGGTAAAATCTTGGGCCTCTCCTTGAGCTGTAAGCCCCAATCTTTCTTTTTAAAGCACTTTCTCCTTTGATTTTGAATATACTGTTGTTTTCAATCTTTCTTTGTTGAACAACTAACAAAACAGCATGGAAGCTCTACAACCGAGTAAGTGTTTATACGCTTTCATTTACCGCCTTCATATGTATATAACTGTATTGTGGGGCTATTTCAATGTAAGTCTCCTTTCATAAACTCATATCAACTGTGTAATAATAGTATGGCTATTTAGAGTTTCCCCGGCAACTACGTCTAGCACTAAGCCCTGTTGAGCACTCTTAAATAGACTAAACTAGATCCCCATAGGATTACCAGATATAATCTTCTCTTCGGCTGTCCACCTAGGAATTGTCAAGAGACTCTACTCCCTAGAGTTGATCTATTCTCCGTGAATAGCATCTCTTGAGTTTCTTCCAAATTCTCGAACTTTCCTGGCTTGATCCATTCTCTGTGAATAGCCTGTCTTGAATTTCTCGGGGTTTGGGGACCCACAGGCTTCTTGAAAGCATCTCCGCCTCCTCTTGGGCGTTGTACAAGGACCCGTCGGCTTCTTAGAAGTATTCACAGCCTCCTCTTAGGCTTCGTATAAATGGTTTCTTCCTCCGGGAATGATAGCCTCCTCTTGGGCTTCGTACAAATTGTCCCTCGGCTTCTTAAAAGATTCCAGCCTCCTCTTGGGCTTCGTACAAATTGTCCCGACGACCTCCTAGAGGTATAGGAACAGAAATTAGTCATCTTAATAGAACAGTCTTTCAAAGAGTCTAGATCCTGCTAATACTGTTTCTCAAAGCATAGTACAAAAGATGAAACTCTAGACGTGGACAGTCTAATTCCCTTGAGTCTCAAAGACGTTCTTAAAGTCCCTTTAAGAAAAAATAGGAAGAAAACCTATACACTTGGGCAGTCTCAAAACCCATTTGGATTTCCCATTTCCTTAAAGAATAGGAAATAACCCTGATCCTCTGATCAAATCCCAAAGCATAGCCTTACTTTTAATCAGTCTCTTTATAAGAACTGATTTTCTCTTTTAACCAACATAATGGACCTGTCACTCAACCGAAATAGCCAACCTTTTAGCCTCTATCTTCGGCTTTGTATGAGATACAAAAGACTCTCTTGTTGAGTCAAACCTTTTAGCCTCTATTTCGGGCTTTGTACGAGATACAAAAGACTCTCTTGTTGAGTCAAACCTTTTAGCCCCTATCTCGGGCTTTGTACGAGATACAAAAGATTCTCTTGTTGAGTCAAACCTTTTCGCCTCTATCTCGTGCTTCGTACGAGATACAAAGACTCTCTTGTTGTGTTAAACCTTCTCGCCTCCATCTCAGGCTTTGTACGAGATACAAAAACACTCTCTTAATGAGTCAACCTCTTTTCACCTCCATCTCGGGCTTCGTACGAGACACATAAAAACACCCTCTTGTTGGGCAACTAGCCTCCTCTTAGGATTTGTATAAGAAAACCCCGATTGAGTCAATCAACCTTTTAGCATCAAAGTTGTGCCTCGTTCACAGTATACAAACATCAACAACTCCTTTTCCCCCATCTGGATTATTTACATCCACGCCACTGTCCCTCTTTTAGCATGAGAAATTCCTAAGGAAAGATAGCATTGCTCTACACTGAGTTAAAGTCTTCTCCTTCAGGTTAAAACCCCCTATAAAGGAAATTATGGCATTTCCGAATTCACATATCCCGGTTAAAGTAATTCTCCTTTATAAAACAGTTGTGACAAACATACCCCTCTTTAGAGATGACAAATTCTCTCTAAAGTCAACGCCCTTTTAGCTTCACATCTTGGGCTTTGAACAAGATACAAATAGACCCTTTAGCTTCACATCTTGGGCTTTGAACAAGATACAAATAGACCCTTTAGCTTCACATCTTGGGCTTTGAACAAGATACAAATCACCTTTTGCTTCACGTCTTGGGCTTTGAGCAAGACACCAAAACACCATTTCCGCCCATAGAATAGGAGGAACTACGATCGCTCTGATTTCCCTGTTTCGGAAAACAGGAATACGTACGCATAAGATCGAAAGAAAAATCTTAGCGAGCACACTAAACAAAAACTCAAAATCCCATACCCTCAGTCCTAAACATACTATCCATGAACCGTCCAATGTTTTCAATCTCAAAAAAAGAGTAAGAAGAAAAAGGCCCCATTACCATATAGCATCTGTAACCTAACAGACCGCTGTTTAAACTCAGTATGCAAGCAGGGTTAATTGGAGACATCTATTTCCCTTCCTTCATCTGCTTCAATAGGATAAAAAATGAATCGAACTGTAGTAACCCCCAAAGAGCGATAGTTCTTAAGAAACACGTCCAATTTCGCTCGCTACAGAAAAGTGGCGCCCACCGTGGGGCCTTTCTTCCTTTCTTTCTTTTTTGGGAATTTCACTAGGATAGGAATTTTTTTGACTTCAGTAGGATCTTAGGTCAAAACCTTTAAAGTTGGGAAGGAACCACAGAATGACGACTCCGTCGTGGAGCCGATTTCTGTCAGGGACATAGGATTCATAGCTCTTAAACGTCTAGGACATTAGGATGAATATATATACTGCTTTTCCTAATTGATATATTTGTTTATTTTTCTGCTAATGGGAATGTGTGTGATTCCGCATGTGGAAAGATTGAGTATACACCTAGGAAAAACCCCTTTAGTGGTGCGGAAGCTATCGAAAATGGTTGCCACGCGATACCACCCTCTTTTGAGGACTCTTCGAAAAAACACCACCTAGCACGGTTCCCGGCCCGCTGGTGTTTTTCTCGACAAGAGTTGATGATGTTGAGAGACAAGTACAAAAATCACTGGTATAAACCTTTGGGACGGGTAGAGCATTGACTCCATGACACCGACCCTTTGACCCCATGTTTTTTCTATGTTTTTGCGTGCTGCATTCATGCATTCATCTAAAAAACATTAAAACAAAGGAAATCTTCTCTTCTAGTCTCTCTTTTTCAAATTAAACTAAGACAATGATTGCAAATGTCAGAGAAAAAGATCGCGCTCATGGATTTCGGTAGAAGGAGAACTCATAAGTATACCTTCAAGGTTCCAAAACTAGAGGATTTGACAGGTTTGGCGAGAATGATCACGAACCAAAAGGCTTTCAGGGCCAAGTATGGAGGTTTGCTATCTCTATTAAGGGTTCAAGTAATTGAAAGAATCATGGATGCACTCGTTCAGTTTAACGATCCGGTCTATCACTGTTTCACATTCCCGGATTATCAGCTCGCACCAACGCTGGAGGAATATTCTCATCTGATTGATTTACACATCACTGATCGAGCTCCTTTTCCTGGACTGGAAGAAATTCCAAAGGATCAGACCATTGCAAGAGCAATTTGTTTGGACGAGTCAGAGGTCAGGACTCACATGACCACTAAGGGTGGCATACAAGGTTTGCCGGCCTAGTTCTTGACAAAGAAGGCCTTGTATTTCGCTAGTATAGGGAACGTGACTGCTTTTGAAAGCATCTTTTTTTTTACTCACCTACAGGTTATTTTTGTTTCCCAACATCAATAACTTCGTCGATATCAACTCCATTAAGGTTTTTCTCATCGGAAACCCTGTGCCGAATTTGTTCGCAGACGCATATCATTCTATACACTTAGGGAATTTGTACAGCTGAGGGGAGATCACATGTTATGCACCTCTGCTATACAAATGGTTTATCTCCCATTTGCCTAAGTCTGCTGCTTTTTGGGATCATAAGAATAATTTACGTTGGTCGCAGAGAATCATGTCTCTTACCAACTCTGACATAGATTGGTGCAATAGGATTTATGAGGGAATTAGGATCATTGACCGTTGTGGAAACTTCCCCAAAGTACGCCTCATAGGAACTAAGGGAGGAATTAACTTTTGGTTGGTACCCTTTGTTTGTTATCCCAACTTTTGGTTGGTCTCCATTTGTTATCCCAACTATTGGTTGGTACACTTTCCCTTACCCCAACCTTTGGGGAATAGCCTTTTTGTTATCCCAACTTTTGGTTGGTATCAATTGCTTTTGAGTCCACTTTCGGTTGGCGAGCACTTTATTTTGTACCTCCCCGCAGTGTGAAAATTTCCAGGTTACTTTGGTATTCAAACACCGCGTATCCCGTTTGTCTAAAAGTCATCGCTATCATACCCTCAGATCCACGAAGTTTGAATAAGGACAGTTGTAGCACCTCAAAATTTGCCCTCTTGCTTTTAGCTTTTACTGGCTTATGTTGCATTACATTTTGGCATAATCATCATTTGCATTTCATTGGTTCTTTGGCATGGGATCAAGGTGTCTAAGCCAAATCCAAGGAGCCTTGAGCCTCAAGAGGTCCTAATGGGTCATCACTTCACCATATGGTGAAGTTTGACAAGAGAAAGCAAGGGAATCACGTTATCCTATTCAGTGCCAAACTAGGGTTTTGGAATTCTTGAGTAGAATGCCCCAATGGGCAAGATCTGTGAGCTTTTATCATCTCCAAATGTCATATCTCATCTTTGTTAGACAGAGCATACATCATATTCAGAGGAATTTGGATTTGGAGGATGTGCTATTTTCTCCTAGACTAAGGGTTTTAAAACTAGGGTTTGCCAGGAAAGCAGTTTATTTCTGATTTCTTAGGCAAGACTTTATCTCATGGTGTTCTACATGTCCTCAAAGGTTTAAGGATGGAAGACTGGCCATTGGTTCATTTCAGAAGAGGTTCAATTGGTCAGTTGCTTGAGAATCATGAAATTGTGGAAAAAAGTCAACTGTGCAGTGAAAAAAGTCAACTCCTGACTTTTTGAGGTCAAAATCATGAAATTCAAGTTACATATGGTCAATGGACAAAATTTGATCAAGAAATGATGGGGGAATCATGAAAAATCAAAGAATGTACAAAGTTTCCATTTTTAGAAACTTAGGGTTTTCCAAAAATGGCAAGTTTGGACCATTTTGCACCACACTTTGAGGCTTTCTTTCTCCATGATAAAAACTTCAAACCTCAGGTCCAAGTTGAGCCAATTAAAGTTCACATTATAAGCTTCAAATCCATATAAAGAACTCTTCCATTGGATCAAAATTGAGGGAGTTATGATCAATCAAAGTTTGGCAAAACTAGGTCAAAAACCAAGTCATGACCAAGCAAGACTAGGCCCATGCGCCATAATTTTGTCAAACACTTGGTGTGCCAAATGTCAAGCCATTTTTCTCATTGAAGGAGGCTTAAAATGAAAAAAATGTTGAACATCAAAGTTGTTCATCTCAATGTCCTCTTCAACTTTGATGTTGGACATTTTTCCATTTGAGCAAGTTATGATGGGGTTATGATGGGCCAAAGTTGAGGTGTTCATGCTGAAAATTCATAGGCCATGTTGCCATGCCATGCCAAGTTTGGCACGCCCACAAATAAGTTTTGTTCCCTTGAGTTCATATCCATTTTCAGGTGTGTTTGAGGTCGCATTTCAATTCAATTTCCACACCAACCTTGTTCTATGATGAATCCTCTTTCATTTGACATCAAAAGCACCTCAAATCATCCATCATACATAGAGAAATTCATCACCAAACCTCCATGTTTCCATTGATACCAAGCTGCCAAGAATAGCATGTTTTTACATTGTTGTTGTTAAAGAACTCAGCTTGCACGCATCCTTACATCATTCACCCCATTTCCTCATTTGTACCAACACATTCCCTTACACACATACATACATGCTTTACCATACATGAAAGAAGAAAGTGCCATACTTGTTCAACAAGTTTCTGCAGCAACCTCACCATACACTTCATGACTCAACCACACCATATCACAAGTATGGCACTTTCTCTTCATTGTGGTATGTGAAAACTGAGCCTAGATTCTTGACCTACGTGACTTCCTCTTCATTTTGGTGTGCGGTTTGCATGTTTCTGGGAAGTGTGAGATTTGCAGGTGACGGAGGTGGCCGGAGAAGATGACCGGAGGTCCTTCTCCGGTCGGTGAGGAGTTCAATTAGGGTTTTTGGGATTTTATATCATGACCGTCTGATTTGTATGATCCAACGTCTAATAATGTGCCAACGCATTAATGAGAGTTGTTGCATGTGTGTGAGTGTATGGTAATTAATGTGTGCTTGCATTCTCATCCATGTGATTGTCTTGCTTTTCTTTATGGTTGACTGAATGATTGATCTTAGGGCTCACAACTTGCCAGCGCATAAATGAATGTGTGGTCTTGCACGTGCTTCCTTTTTTTGGTTTCAGATGTTCACGTGTGTGTGAGTGCATGTTAACTGTGGTGTGCGTGTTATGTGTTGCATTGGACTATGTTGTTTGATTAATTGTGTGGCCATGATTGCATCTTAATGTTAACTGCACATACACCATGTCACACGCGCACACATTTGTAATGGATTGGGTCATTAATTGATATCTGCATCCCACATGTTCAGGCCCAATCATTTTAAAACTGGCAAATTACTTACGTTACACCCCTTCCCATTTCTTTCACATTTTTATTTTTATTTCATATATTGGTTAGTTTTCTTATTTTAAAAATAGTAAAACATTTCTAAAAATCCCAAATTAATTCATGAGTGTTCTTAATGCATTTAATTAATTTTCCATTATTTTTAATTTCTGACTTTGTGAATTTTTTAGCATAATTCCCTATTTTTCTTTTAATTTCTTTTGAGTGAATTCCTTCTTTGATACTCAAATTTGTACATTTTATTTCTCTCATCTCACACAATGTTTTTAACTCATTCTTTTTGTATTGATTAGACACCACATTAAAGCATCTAAATAAATTTTATTTTGATTTTTAAAGTCATTTTATCACTTGTTTGTATTTTCATATTTTCACTTTCTTTTAGTTTGTTCAATGTGATCTTGTGATTTCTTTGAGACATGTTTTCTTTTGATTTTCGCTGTGAGTTTTGGTCCATGTTTTTGCCTCTGACTTAGGTTAGTTGTGGTTCATTTTCATAATTTCCTCATGTGCTTTGATGGTTGTTTAATGCCTTGCATTGGAAGTTACTTGTGTGCACCTTCTTGTACCTCATTCTTATATGATTTTTTGAGGCATTTATGGTATCATTTGATGACTGTTTAGGCATCTTTTGTATGTCATTTGCATGATATTATAGGTCATCTTAGTCTCATTATAGGTCACTTTGACTTGTGTTTGCATTTGACTTGAGTTTATACATTGTAACTTGAAAGTTTGACATGAATTCTTGTATCTTCTCCTCTTATGCTCTACATGTCACATGTGCACATTTTGTATGACATTTCCCTCCTTCCATTTGTATTACATCAATGGTATGCCACTGCCCATATGCATTCTTCAATCATGTTACATGTATGCACATCTAATATGTCACTTTGTGCACCTAATTGAACATGTTTCTCTTATGCTTACTTCTCCTTCATCTTATTTCTCCTACTTGTACTCTTCTATCCATGATTTGTATGATTATTCATATACATTAGAAGACTTTTATAATTGTTATATGGTTCTGACTTTGTTCTTTTGTGAAGCATTAATACATGATCACTTTGCATGTCCACTCATTCTTCATCTATTTCTTCCATGATTCACTTCTTGGATGTTTAAGACATTTGATTGTGCATAGTTGGTTTGTGTTTAACATCTTAACATTAGAGAACACCTTTAGATGTAGGTTCTGACCTTGATTTAGTTTAATCCCTTAGGATCCTTATTCATTGATTCTTAATTGGTTTGATCACTACTTGTTAGTCTTTCTTCATTTCACTACTTGTAAATGGTTTTTGAACTAACCTTTTCATGTAGGTGCAAATCGTAAGTAAGTGGGTGGATATGCTTCCAAATACACTTCTTTCTTTCGTCTTCTCTTATTTCTTTTAATAACTCAACTTGTGATCATGATAAGCATTTATATGCTTTCCTTGAATAACTTCTTCTTCATCCCTCTTTAAGATCAACTTAACTTCCATCTTGGAAGTAAGTTGCTTCTTTTGCTCTTCTTCTCTTTTCTTTTAGGATTAGGTTTCTTAAACCACATTAACCATAGGAACATCCATGTATGATAACATTAGGGTGAGTCTTAGTCCCCATTAGTTTTCACCTTTTGCTCCTATTTGAGTCTCCTCTTCTCATCTCAAAACAAAAGTAAAAAATACTTAATAAAGGCATAACAAATATTGTATTTGAGCCTTTCATGTGAGAATAAGGAGGTGAGGGGTCTTCTCTCACTTTCTTAGAATGTTTAGCGTACGTCCCGTCTTGGGTCGATATGCGAGACATTCGATCCGACATGAAGGACTTAAATACAATATATGTTACAAAACACAAAAAACAATCAAAACACTTCTTTCTAAAAGACAAATACAAACAAACAATTTTCTTCTCATCTTCTTCACTCATTCTTTAAGGATGCGTCATTTCCGTTCTACCGCAAACAGGTAACGCCTAAGTCTCCATACAACGAGCTTCAACACCTAACTGCTAGGACGCGAACGTTGACGTTTCCACTAAAAAAACACAAACAACTTTCCCTAGGTGAGGGGAACTACGTCGCTCTGATTCTCATGCTCCCGATGAGATACGTAGGCAGTGGGGTAGGGCCCATTCGAGCACTTCTTTTATTTTCCCTACATTTGTTTCTCTTTTTCTCTCCTTTCCTTTTCCAGTTCTCCAGCTAGCAGTTCCTTTTCCAATATCCTTTCCTTACACCCTTTGATCGAGACAAGCAAGCGCGGATCCCATCGGGTTATATGGACGCGTGGGGGTGCTAATACCTTCCTCGCGCGTAACCGACTCCCGAACCCAGTTCTCTTGGTCGCAAGACCATGCTCTTTCCTTTCCCTCAGGTTTACGCAATGTTTCCTTTCCCTCTCTTGGGATAAATATACATTGTTGGCGACTCTGTTTTGGTGCCACTTTCGCGGTTGTACCTGGTTGAAAATCCCGGGAGCGACAGCTGGCGACTCTGCTGGGGATCGAACCCAGAATCTCTGGTTCCCTTAGCGAGTCAATCCTAGCGCTTTTCTGTTTTTCTTTCATTGGGTGTTTACTTTGATGTTGTAGTTACTATTTTTACTGTATTATTGTTTACTGTATTATTGGTTTACTGTACATTACTGTATTTATCGCATTTTTTACATTACATAACATTATTATACTGGACTGTGTTGTGCTGGTTTTCTGTTTGGCGGGATGGGTATTCTGAGAGATAAGCCCATTACACAGGCTTGAGTACATACATAGGACTAGAGTGGACGGTAGTGTGGCCTACGTAGCATCTTGTTATGTATGGTTTATACGAAATCCACATCCAGACGAGGTTTTCTTGGGAGATGGTCTGATTTGCGCGTCTTGTGCATCTCAGAGTGTTAACCTAGAAAGTTGTCGACTCTGGTGACCGATCATTGAGGACCTTAGTGGAAACATCCCTCTCTAGTGGTGACAGTGGCAGTCCACATTCTGTGGCAAACCCATTCGCACCCGAGGGCCCACTTTGGAACTTGCATAGGATGGCCTTTATTTTTGGGGAATCAGTGAACGTTCTCTTGGTTTGGCGATAGCATTGTATCCTACGGGCTGAATGTGTTATTGCTTCTCAAAATAGAGAATCTGAAACTGAGGAACCGATGTTCTAGTACCCACATGTGAGTATGGGCGGGGTTTACAGGTTTGCAGGTGACCATGCCTCCTACATACCTGGTTTTCTGTTGTCATTACACAAAAGGAGAGTTCATCCTATTGTATTCAGATGGTTCCTATCTATGGTTCTATGGTTCTCAGAGCTACACTGACACCATTCACAGACCAGCACAGACACTTGGCACCTTGATACCATGCCTTTTGCATTGCATTATCATATCATAACATTCATGTTTGTCATTTCCAGGTGCTTATTTTACCTCTAATTCCAGTCAATGGGTTCGATGGAGACAAATGCTAAGAGGAAGAATAATGTCGCTTACAAATTCCCAGAACCTACTTTGGATTTACTACATAAGGTGATAAATATGGCTGACCCGAGTGTTCTTGTCCACTTCCAGAAGAAATATGGGAAATTGGTTGAGATTGTCCGCAGAATCACACAGTATGAACATGATGCTCTTCACACTTTGCTACAGTTTTATGAGCCTTCGTTGCGATGCTTCCTCTTTCCTGATTACATTTTGATACCTGCTTTGGAGGAGTTCTCATTTATTTTTGGAATTCCGGTCGAATCAGCAGTACCATTCTTTTCTAGTAGTCATCCTAGCATTGAGGAGATTGCAGCTGCGGTACAAGTGAAAGATTCAGCGCTAAAAGGAAATGTGGTTATCAAGAATGGGGTCAAACGTTTTCACTTAGCCTTTCTTACTGATCAAGCTCAAGAGGCTCCTGGAGCAAAAGATTAGGCAGTTTACAATTCCATCCTGGCTTTGTGCATCTATGGCATTGTTCTTTTCCCTAATCAACAAGATTTTCTGGATATGCAGGCTATAAGAGTTTTTGTTCTCAAAAATACGGTTCCTACTTTGTTAGGAGATTTTTATTACTCTGTGCACTTCAAGAATGAGAAAAGAAGGGGGGGTCCTGTTAACTGCTGTACTTCACTTTTGTCCGATTGGTTTCTGAAGCATTCGCCTCAATCTGGTGCATTTGTGGACACGAGGGATTCTCTAAAGTGGTCTAAGCGGATAATGGGATTGACTGCCAATAACATCGTCTAGTTCAATCGTAAGTTGATGGGAATAGAGATTATCACCCGTTGCGGGAATTTTCCCAATGTGCCTCTAATCGGCAGGAAAGGGTGAATCAACTATAACCCGATCCTGGCCATTAGACTATTTGGATACGCTTCCATGTATCCTCCCTAAGATCAGGATGTCGGGAAATCTTTGTTCTTTACAGGGACTAAAAATGCGGAAATGTTGCGAGAAGTTGTGAACGCTTGGGGACACCAGCATAAAACAGGAAATACAGTTTTTGGAAAAATGGATTGCAGATCTTATCCTGAGTATGAAAGATGGATTGAAATGAAGCTGAATGAATTACTCTTGCCTTTTTCAAAGGAACCCCCTTTATATCCCGTAATGCCAGAGCAGCCTACCACAGTAGCCGTGGAGGAGTTTAACAAGCTGCAAGCTTTAGTGAAGAAGCTTCGGGTGGATAATTCAAGTTTGAGTAGTCTTCTTCAAAACACTCTGCATGCCAACAGAGAGTTGGAACATAAAGCCCAAAACGCCGAAAAAATCTTAGCGGCAAGAGAGAAGGATTTCGCCGAAAGAGCTCAACATTTCCAGAAAATTAGTAAAGGTGTCGATGTTGCCACTCAAGCTCATAAGAAGACCAAGCAGACTTTAGCTCATACTAAAGACACGCTAGCCAAGCTTCAGCAAGCATGGGATGAAGTCAGAATAGAGAATGCAGAGTTGCGAGAGCAATTAAAGGCCAAGGACGACGAACTTCTTAGAGCGCATGAACAACGGAGAAAGCATTGGGAAGACTTTGGAAAAAGCCAAGAGCAGCTGAAGAATGTTAACGATGAATTAAAAGTATCCAAGAAAAAGCTTGAGGATTCCATGGCAGAGATGGGAAAGCTCAAGATACAAGCTGGGGTGAAAAGGTTTAAGGAAGTGAGTATTGATGAAGCTCTCTTGATGCATGCGGATTCATTAGGCGAAGCTCTGAAGAAGAGAGACATTTTGATCAAAGAGATGATTAAGAGGCCAGGTCATCAGCGCACCAGAATCCTCTTTGAAGAAATCAAGTGTTCTAGTGACAAATTGAAAGATTTGGAGTTAGACGTTTGATCTTACTTTTCCATCTCCTTAATGTAGTTTTGTTGATGTAATGATTGGCTACCATCAGGCTTGTTGATGGAGCCATTTCTTTGATGTAATTCTCATTTACGGACTCATTGTAAAATGCTTCGGCGCTTATTAGTTTTCTGTTGAATTCAATGAATGGCTTATTCAAAGGGGTTTCTTCGGCATCACATTATTAACCAGCACATTATCACAACATTTTATCACAGCACAATTCTTCGCAATATTTTTCTCCCAACATTATGCGACTATTATTGAGTATCTTGTGATTAAGACTGGAATCAAGGTGTAAAACGCCCTGGGGATGAAAAACCTGACATTTACATTTTCATAATCATAAGCATTTTTGCATAACAGGTACTTGTTCCGGTTTTCCCTAACTCTTATTTGGTTTCAGGCAGGATAGCTGATCAGCCGATTCATCAGTATTTACTCGTCTCAACCAGAAAAGAGTAATGGAGCAAATGCAAGCAGAAATGGCCGCCATGCAAGCCCGTATCACCCAATTCATGGAAATGATGCAAGGAGTCGTAAAGGGACAGGAGCAACTCAGAACTCTCGTCCAACCTCTCGTGGCAAGGGTGGATGAGAATGGGGTACTTCATGGTGGTGTCCAGAACAATGATATTCCTCCAGGCAGATGTGCTAATGGACACAATATTCAGAATGGACCTCCGGGCGGAGTTCTAGTTCCCACTGTTGTCATCCCTCCGGGCGGAGGAGAGAATGTGGTGATTCCTCCTGTGGTTGGATGAGGAAATAATATCCATGCAGTTCATGGCCATCACTTTGATGACCAACAAGATGATGTTTTCTCTGTACCAGGTGGAGATGTTGGTCTCCCGATTGTTGATAACCAAAGGATCAGAATAATTGAAGAGCAGCTAAGAGGGGTTGTAAATCAAAATTCTGTTGGAATGGATCTGGATGACCTAGGGCTGGTTCCAGATGTGAGAATTCCTCATAAGTTTCAAGTCCCCACTTTTGAGAAGTACAACGGCACTACTTGGCCCAGGACACATGTTCGGGCCTACGCAAGAAAGATGGCTGCGTACTCTAGTGATGAAAAATTGTTGATGCACTTCTTCACAGTTTGTCTGGAGCGTCCCTGGAATGGTATATGCAACTTGAGAGGAGCCATGTATGCAACTGGAGAGAGATGGTGGAAGTATTTGTGAAACACTATCAATATAATACTGACTTGGCTCCCAATCGTACACAGTTACAAAATATGTCTCAAAAGAGTGGTGAAAGCTTTAAAGAATATGTGGAGAGATGGCGCGAGTTGGCGGCGAGGGTACAACCGCCCATGCTGGAGAAGAAAATGCTGAATTTGTTCATGGATACTTTGCCGGGACATTATTTTGAAAAATTGTTACCTTGCATGTCGGGTAAGTTTGCTGACTTGATCGTGGTTGGGGAGATGCTAGAGGGTGGAATCAAAGCTGGTAAAGTTTTGGGTAATGACGGGTCGTCTTCTAGTCAGGGAAAGAAACCATATGCGAATTACAAAAGGAAGGAGGAAACCAATTCCGTCTCGTCTCATTGAGGTAAACAGAAGCAGCGCCAGAACTATAATCAGCAAGTAGCTTCAGTGACAATTCCTGCAGCGCTTCCACAGCAACAGTAAAATCAGGCACCTCGCCGTTATCCAGCTAGACAAAGGACGACAGATAGGCATTTTGAAACACCTCCCATGCCGTATTCCCAGTTATTACAGCATTTGCTACAACTACAGTTAGTCCAGAAGAGGACATTGGCCCCTCTCACAAGTAATCCACCTCCGGGTTATAATCCCAATGCCCACTGCGACTTTCATTCTGGGGCACCCGGACATCATATCAAAGACTGCAAGGCTTTCAAGCACAAAGTCCAAGACTTGGTGGATTCTAAGGCGATAAAATTTTCAAATGATGTGCCGAATGTTATCCAGAATCCGATGCCGGATCATGGCGGGCCAAGGGTTAACGCTGTGTTAGAGGAGAAGGAATTTTTGAATCTGGTTATGGATGTGAACAAATTAAAGACTCCTTTGATGGTGGTAAAGGAGAGATTATTGATGGGTGGAGTGGATCCTGGTTGTGACAAAAATTGTTCAGAGTGTTTGGTACAGACGAATGGTTGTAGGTTGTTGAAATCAGGAGTTCAAAAGTTGATCGATGAAGGTAGGGTGCAGTTCGACAGATGCGACCAACGAAAAGAGGTTATTGGCAGCGATGTGGCTAACATCACTATTCCATTTAAGAAAATCACAATTTCAGCGGTGGCAAGACCAGCGCCGGTGATAATTACAGGTCCTGGACCCATTCCTTATGAGAGCTTCCATTCCTTGGAACTATGGGGCTGAAGTTTTCGTTAATGAGCTGAAACAGGAGTTAATGGGAACGTCGGTAGCAAGTTCTAGTCTCGAGGAAGCAGGAGCTATTAACCGAAGCGGCAGAATCTTCACTCCTTCTGATGAACAGGCTGATAGTTCCAAACAGAACAAGGGTAAACAGGCTGTAGATAATTCTGTACAGACCCCGGCAGTGACTGACTCCGTAGTAAAGCCAACTGATAGTCCTTTCTCCGATAATGTAGAGGAATTTATGAGATTGATTCGAAGAAGTGACTATAAAATTGTGTATCATTTGCATCAGACACCATCCAAGATATCTATCTTGAAATTCTGGCACAGATATCAGATGTCCTACACAGATGTTGAGACACTGATATCCGACACAATAAACAAGATAACAATAATAATAATAGTGCAAAAAGTAAAGAACACGGTGATATGTTTACCCAGTTCGGATCAACAATCCTACTCTGGGGGCTACCAAGCCAGGGACAAAACCAATATACGATAGTATCAATTCACAGATCATACAATAACCGAACCCTGTCATAATCTGCTCACTTAATCACTACCCTTCCTATGACTTCTACCTAAGACTCACCTAGGTATGAGGCCCTCCTCAAATCCCTCTACAACCACAACCCGTGATTGGGTCCTTTCAACACTAGTAACAAAACGAAATTCACACTTTCAAAACACATAATTCTCAATACTTCAAAGCTTATGAGAATTGACACAAGAAACTCAATGCTTAAAAGCTTATGAGTAACTGACAGAACTTACAACACAAAAACCAGTCCTTATACTGTTATCAGAATGATACCAGTTAGGCTCACAAATAACTCTCGAAAACCCTAACAAAACACACGTAAGTTCCACACCTAAACTAGGTTTACACCAGTCAATATATAGCATTAAATCTGGACTGGATTGGGCTTCAAAAACGCAACAAATAGACTACTCACAAATCTGCAAAATAAACTCCAACAAAATAGGTCTTCAATCTAAAGTTTCCTAATATGTCTCCATAATTAGAAAGCGCTGAAAATCCGAAAAACCAATACAAAAACACAATCCAAAAATACTTTGGATGCCACATAGGATAACCAAATATTCACAGAATATTCAGTAACAATAAACAGCAACAGAATCTCCTTTTAAAACTGAGTTTAGGCGCGATGTCCTATGAGCCAGTATGGGACATCTTCATTCGACATGTTGAATGCAGCAAATTAAAACATCTTGTTTCAACATCTTGCTGCTATAATAGTTTTAGCAAAATAAATTCCAACCACAAAAACAACGAAATAACAATCTTCCCTTTGGCTTATTTTGGCTAAAACTACACACCAAAAAAATCTTGTAAAGAAGCACAAGCAAAAAACATCCATATCAGAGACAACAGCGAAATACAGAAAAAAAACTCCTTCAACTACAGCAACACACAGCACAGCATAAAAAAAACTCCCCCTCAACTGTAGCAACACAAACATTCCACGTTCTCCCCCTCAGTTGCAGCACCAGCACAAGCATAACACACACAAGCACACTACTCCCCCTTTTTAGCCAGAAATATGACAAAGACAAGTAGAACAGTTATTAATATTTGAGAAATGGTCAAGTCATAGACCAGAATAAACAGCATCAGAGAGTAGATGCCCACCACATCACATGACCAAGTGTCATGTACAAACTTCAGCATTTTCCCTTTTATAACCTCATGCACACACTACACTACCAGAACCTTCTTTAATCTTTCCAATCTAGAAGCCAGAAGGAACATTAATTGCTATAGTTCCTCATGAATGCAAACCCCAAGTCTGCTTCTCAGGTTTTCAAACTGAACTGCATCCAGAGCCTTGGTAAATATGTCAGCAAGCTGATTTTCTGTGCTCACATGCTCAAGAGTTATGACTTTGTCCTCCACAAGTTCTTTGATGAAGTGATGCCTGATATCAATGTGCTTAGTCCTGCTATGTTGAATAGGATTTTTAGAAATATTGATAGCACTCAGGTTGTCACAAAATAATGTCATGACATCTTGTGTGACATTATACTCCGATAGCATTTTCTTCATCCACACCAATTGAGCACAACTACTTCCAACTGCTATGTACTCAGCTTCAGCAGTAGAAAGAGAAACAGAATTTTGATTCTTACTAAACCATGAAATAAGATTATTTCCCAAAAAGAAACATCCTCCAGAGGTACTCTTCCTATCATCAGCACTTCCAGCCCAATCAGCATCACAGTATCCTACTAAAATGGGACTTGAGTCATGGGAGTACAACAACCCATAATCACATGTACCACTCACATACTTAAGAATTCTCTTAACTTGATTGATGTGACTGACCTTGGGTTCTGCTTGGTATCTTGTACACACACCAACAACAAAGGTTATGTCTGGCCTACTTGCTATAAGATACAGCAGACTTCCAATCATGTTTCTGTGTAAACTTTGTTCAACATTCACTCCCTTTTCATCTTTGGATAACTTCAAGTGAGTAGGAGCATGAGTTCTCTTATGCTTGGCATTATCCAGTCCAAACTTCTTCACAATGTTCCTCGCATATTTGCTCTGACAAATAAAAATGGAATCTTCCATCTGCTTGACTTGTAATCCAAGGAAGTAGGTCAATTCACCTACCAAGCTCATCTCAAATTCAGACTGCATTTGGTTGACAAAATGTTGGACCATTTCATCCGACATCCCACCAAACACAATATCATCTATATAAATCTGAGCAATCATTAGTTTCCCATCCTTCTCCTTGACAAAAAGTGTTTTATCAATACCACCCTTCCTGTATCCATTGTTGAGTAAGAACTCAGTCAGCCTTTCTTACCAAGCTCGTGGAGCTTGTTTCAACCCATACAAAGCCTTCTTTAGCTTGAATACATGATCAGGAAAATTTGGATCCACAAACCCTTTAGGCTGCTCAACATAGACTTCCTCATTAAGATAGCCATTAAGAAAGGCACTCTTGACATCCATTTGAAACAATCTAAATTTCAACAAACATGCAACTCCTAGCAGCAATCTGATGGATTCCAATCGAACCACAGGAGCAAATGTTTCATCGAAGTCTACTCCTTCAATCTGTGTGTATCCTTGAGCAACTAATCTGGCTTTGTTCCTGGTAACAACTCCTTGTTCATCAGACTTATTCTTATAAACCCATTTTGTTCCAATCATATTTGTTCCTGCTGTTCGTGGTACCAGTTCCCAGGCTTCATTCCTCTTGAATTGATAAAGCTCATCTTGCATAGCACTTATCCAGAACTCATATGTCAATGCTTCTTTGACATTCTTTGGTTCAATCTTTGAAACAAGGCATGCATTTGACACAGCCTCCCTCGTTCTGGTTCTTACACCTTCATTCAAATTTCCAATAATCAATTCCTTAGGGTGATCCTTCTGAATCCTTATAGAGTGTCTCCTGTTAGCATCCTCTACCTCTTCATTCTCAGGTCTAGTGTCGGTTTCATGAGCATTATTTTCTACGGACTCAATGTCTTGTGAGATTTCATTGTTCATGGGAAGGCATGCTCCAACATCATCTGGGACATCTTCGTCTTTCCCAGAGTCATCAACCACCACATTTATGGATTCCATCATCACCTTAGTTCTGGAATTAAATACCCTATATGCTTTACTGTTTGTAGAGTATCCCAAAAATATCCCTTCCTCGCTCTTAGGATCCATCTTTCGCCTCTGCTCACGATCCGCCAAGATATAGCACTTACTCCCAAACACATGGAAATACTTCACATTTGGCTTTCTACCTTTCCATAGCTCATAAAGAGTGACAGAAGTACCTGATATGATAGTCACCCTATTGTGTATATAGCAAGCGGTATTCATGGCTTCAGCCCAAAAATGATATGCAAGCCTTTTGGCATGAATCATGACCCTTGCACACTCTTGTATAGTCCTATTCTTGCGTTCCACCACACCATTCTGCTGAGGAGTGATCGGTGATGAGAATTCAAGAGTGATTCCTTCATATAAGCAAAACTCTTCAAACCTGCTATTTTCGAATTCTTTCCCATGGTCACTTCTGATTCGAACAACACCACAATCCTTTTCCCGTTGAATCCTTTGACACAACTCTTTGAAGGCTACAAATACTTCAGACTTTTCTCTGATAAAGCTTATCCAGGTGAATCTGGAGTAATCATCAACGACAACATATGCATACTTCTTCCCACCAAGACTTTCAACCTGCATAGGTCCCATTAAGTCCATGTGAAGCAGTTCCAGAACTCTAGAAGTTGTGGTAAGATGTTGAAGCCTCTTGTGTGACACCCTTGTTTGCTTCCCAACTTGACATTCACCACATATTCTATCCTCATCAATCTTCAGGTTGGGAATACCTCTAACAGCTTCACTTGACATAACTTTCTTCATCCCTTTCAAGTGTAAGTGACCCAATTTCTGATGCCACAACTTGGTTTCATCTTCCTTTGACATCAAACAGGTAGACAAACATTCCGATTCTCGAGGATTCCACAGATAGCAGTTATCCTTAGACCTGGTTCCCTTCATAACAACTTCATCTTTCTCATTGGTTACTAGACATTCAGATTTTGTGAAATTTACTTTGAGTCCTACATCATACAGTTGGCTTATGCTGATCAAATTTGCGGTCAGCCCTTTGACAAATAGAACACGATCCAGATTTGGTTGTCCTGTGTAGTCCAGCTTTCCAACACCTTTTATTTCACCTTTTGATCCATCCCCAAAAGTGACATAATTGGTGGAGTGAGGCTTGATATCTGACAAGAATTTCTTCACACCAGTCATGTGTCTTGAACAACCACTATCAAAGTACCAATCTTCCCTTGTAGATGCTCTAAGAGAGGTATGTGCTATGAGACCGGCCATCATATTTCTAGGAGTCCATCTTCTCTTCACTTTAGCCCAACTCTGTCCTTTATTTTGTTGATGAGCAGTTTTGGGATAGTCGTGCAACTTGTAGCAAAAGGACTTTAAGTGACCAATCTTTCCACAGTAATGACATCTCCATGATTTATACTTTGAACTACATACTCTTTCTGATGCTTCATCTGATGTTGAAACATGTGATTTGACATCCCCTCTTCTTGCTTTATTTTTTTAGGAACAAACTTTAATACAGGCTTCTTGTAGTTCTCTGCTTGATTGTTAAAACCAAGGCCTTGCACATTTCCAGCATCTTTCCCAGTATGAAGAATCTCATCCAGCTGCGTGGTACTATTGTTCAGCATTCTTATAGATTTGGTCATATTGTCAAGTTTTGACTTTTGCCATACGACCTCCTCTTTCAGATCAACAATGATTGATAGATGTTCTTCCTTCTCAGCTTCTAGTTGAGCTATCAGAACCTTCTGTTCTAATATTATCTGGCACCTTTCTTCATTATTGATACACAACTCTGAGAACCCGGTGAAGACTTCTTCCTTAGTGAGTTCTCCAATATAAGATTCTTTGTCAGAGTTAGACTCACAAGTAGTTTCTCCGTCAGCCTTACATATCCCGGTCAAGGCTGTCACCAATTTTGTTGATTCTTCTTCAAGATCACTTTCAGACTCTCCTTCTTACCAAGACACAAATAAGCCCTTCTTCTTCCTTTTGAGATACGTGGGACACTCAGTCTTTATGTGCCCAAATCCCTCACATTCAAAACACTGAACTCTCTTCCCTTGATTGGAGTCTTCTTCAGTTCTGGACCTTCTGCCTCCATCCTGGTTTTTACTGATGTCGAGTGACTTGTTCTGAGCATTTGCTCTCGAATTCCAGTCAATCCTTTTCAACACTTTGTTAAATTGTTTTCCAAGCAATACCAGATCTTTAGACACCCCTTCATCTCTGACCAGGTCACCTTCATCTTCTGAATCACCAGCATTTGACACAAAAGCTATGCTCTTCTTCTTTTCAGACTTCTCACTGATCCCTAATTCAAATGTTTGAAGAGATCCCACAAGTTCATCAACTTTCATCTTGTCTATATCCTGAGCTTCCTCTATAGCAGTCACTTTCATGTCAAATCTCTTAGGTAGAGATCTGAGGATTTTTCTGACCAGTTTGCTGTCAGACATCTTTTGACCTAGGGCACTTGAGGCATTAGCTATCTCAATAATGTTCATGTGAAAATCATGAATGTTCTCATCCTCCTTCATCTTCAAACTCTCAAACTTGCTAGTGAGAAGCTGAAGTTTTGACATCTTCACCATTGAAGTCCCTTCATGAGCAACCTTCAAGACCTCCCATGCCTCTTTTGCAATGGTGCAATGTTCAATCAACCTGAAGATATTCTTATTGACACCATTAAACAATGCATTCATTGCTTTGGAATTTCCCACAGACCGTTTGTAGTCTGCATCATCCCAGTCTTCCTCTTCCTTCACCACATCAGTAGGGGTACCTTTTACATCTTTAACCTTTGGGGGTTCCCATCCTTTTATAACAGCTTTCCATGTTTGATCATCCATGGATTTGATGAATGCTATTATCCTTGGTTTCCAATAGTCATAGTTGGAACCATCAAGCAGAGGTGGTTTGTTCAAAAATCCTCCATCCTTGTCCATTGTACCAGAAAGTATCTTCCCTGAATCTCACCCAGAACCAAACAAAGGTGCAAGCTCTTGATGCCAATTGAAATTCTGGGACAGATATCAGATGTCCTACACAGATGTTGAGACACTGATATCCAACACAATGAACAAGATAACAATAATAATAACAGTGCAGAAAGTAAAGAACACAGTGATATGTTTACCCAGTTCGGATCAACAATCCTACTCTGGGGGCTACCAAGCCAGGGACAAAACCAATATACGATAATACCATTTCACAAATCATACAATAACTGAACCCTCTTATAATCTGCTCACTTAATCACTACCCTTCCTATGACTTCTACCTAAGACTCACCTAGGTATGAGGCCCTCCTCAAATCCCTCTACAACCACAACCCATGATTGGTTCCTTTCAACACAAGTAATAAAATGAAAGTCACACTTTCAAAACACAATTCTTAATACTTCAAAGCTTATGAGAATTGACACAAGAAACTCAATGCTTAAAAGCTTATGAGTAACTGACAGAACTTACAACACAAAAACCAGTCCTTATACTGTTATCAGAATGATACCAGTTAGGCTCACAAATAACACTCGAAAACCCTAACAAAACACATGTAAGTTCCACACCTAAACTAGGTTTACACCAGTCAATATATAGCATTAAATCTGGACTGGATTGGCCTTCAAAAACGCAGCAAATAGACTGCTCACAAATCTGCAAAATAAACTCCAACGAAATAGGTCTTCAATCTAAAGTTTCCTAATATGTCTCCATAATTAGAAAGCGCTGAAAATCCGAAAAACCAACACAAAAACACAATCCAAAAATACTTTGGATGCCACATAGGATAACCAAATTTCACAGAATATTCAGTAACAATTAACAGCAACAGAATCTCCTTTTAAAACTGAGTTTAGGCGCGATGTCCTATGAGCCAGTATGGGACATCTTCATTCGACGTGTTGAATGCAGTAAATTAAAACATCTTGTTTCAACATCTTGCTGCTAGAATAGTTTTAGAAAAATAAATGCCAACCACAAAAACAACGAAATAACATATCTTATCCTTGTTGTTATGTTCGGAAGCTCACCGAAACCATTGTTGAAAGTACTGAATCCTGCTTATGTGCCCCAAGAGATCACGGTCAATCAGCTTGAGGGGGTGATAGCCCATGTTAATGCAGGCAATGGTTTATGGTTTACTGATGCTAACTTGACTCCAACCGGGAGAAAATATAACAATGCCTTGCATATTTCTGTCGAGTGTCATGGGTCGTTGATGTCTCACGTGCTGGTGGATACAGGATCATCTTTAAATGTTTTTCCTAAGAAGGCATTGATGAAGTTGGATACCCGAGGGTTGATATGCACACCCAGTGATTTGGTGATGCGCGCATTTGATGGTTCTAAGAGGGCTGCTTTTGGAGAGGTTGTGCTGCCAATTAAGGTTGGCCCGGAGGTCTTTGACGCCACGTTCTACATAATGGATATTCAGCCCGCTTACAGTTGCCTACTTGGTCGGCCGTGGATTCATAGTACTGGGGCTATAACGTCTACACTCCATCAGAAGCTGAAATATATGGTGGACGGACACGTGGTGACAGTTTGCGGAGAGGAGGACATTATGATAAGCCATCCATCTACTTTCAAATATGTGGAGGTAGATGGCGAGATACCGGAAATGTTATGCCAAGCTTTTGAAACAGTAAAAGTTAATGAAGAAGTTCCCAAAGAGGTTAGCCCATCTGAAATGGTTAAGCAGCTTACAGTGATAGAGCAGCCGGAGATTTCTATGTCATCCCTTAAAGATGCACGGGCTTTAGTTGAAGCTGGAAACTCACAAAAATGGGGTCAGATTATTGAGGTACAAAAGAAGCAAGATACCTATGGACTGGGTTACAAGCCACCTAGGCGTCCGAAAGAGCCTCCGAAGTTTTACGGCCCGGTTCGTTTTACCAGTGCTGGGGTATTCTTTGATATAGTCAATGCTAGTGAAGAAGATGGGGATAGTGATTGTGACATGGATAACCGGATCCGCCCCTGCATGTCTGGTCAAAGTCCATGCAACTGGTCATCATAGAAGATCATCCAAGTGACTGGACCAGAGTAATTATCTCTGTTTTTCTGTTATGTTTGATCCTACGCTCTGCCCAAGGCATAGTGATTCTTGTTTGTAGGGCTTGAACATTTCATATGCTTTTCCTTATCAATAATAAAGGACTTTTTGCATTCAAATATTTTTTATCCCTATTTTTCTATTTTCTTTTGTGCATAAAATCACATCAAAATGGCAATGTGTTTTGATTGTTGCATACATAATAAAACATGAATCATCTATCATGCAGGTTACCTTGTTCAGATTCCATCCCCCATGATTCAGCTATGGCTCAGTATGATTTCGATAATCCCATATATCAGGCTGAAGAAGAGGCTGAGGAAGGTTGTGAACTTCCTGAGGAATTGGCCAGACTACTAAAACAGGAGGAAAGGGTCATCGTGCCTCATCAGGAGGAGATTGAGATTATTAATTTGGGAACTGAGGATGAGAAGAAAGAGGTAAAGATTGGAGCTGCTTTGGAAGATAGTGTGAAGAGAAGATTGATTGAGATGCTTAGAAAGTTTGTGGATATCTTCGCCTGGTCTTACCATGACATGCCTGGGCTTGACACTGACATTGTGGTACACTGGTTGCCGCTCAAAGAGGGATGTACTCCGGTCAAGCAGAAATTGAGGAGAACGAAACCTGAAATGTCTGTCAAGATCAAAGAGGAGGTTCAAAAGTAGATAGATGCTGGATTTCTGGCTGTGATAAGTTATCCCCCATGGGTTGCAAACATTGTGCCTGTACCTAAGAAGGACGGAAAGGTCAGGATGTGTGTTGATTATAGAGATATGAATAGAGCAAGCCCAAAAGATGATTTCCCACTCCCTCACATCGACGTGTTAGTGGACAATACCGCTTAATACTCTGTGTTTTCCTTTATGGATGGCTTCTCTGGGTATAACCAAATCAAAATGGCCCCAGAGGACATGGAGAAAACAACGTTCATAACACCGTGGGGGACATTCTGTTAAAAAGTAATGCCCTTTGGATTGAAAAATGCTGCGGCAACTTATCAGCAGGCAATGGTGACTCTCTTTCATGATATGATTCACAAAGAGATCGAATTATATGTTGATGACAAGATTGCGAAGTCACAAATGGAGGAGGAGCATCTGGTAAATCTGCAGAAGCTTTTTGATAGGTTGATAAAGTTCAGACTGAGGTTGAATCCGAACAAGTGCACCTTCAAGGTGAGATCGGGAAAACTACTGGGGTTTATTGTCAGCGAAAGAGGTATCGAGGTTGATCCTGCTAAAGTAAAAGCCATACAAGAAATGCCTGAGCCGAGAACAGAAAAAGAGGTTCGTGGTTTTCTGGGGAGGTTGAACTACATTGCTAGATTCATATCTCATCTTACAGCCACTTGTGAACTAATATTCAAATTGTTAAGAAAAGCGCAAGCGGTCAGGTGGAATGAAAATTGTTAAAAGGCGTTCGAGAAAATAAAAGAATATTTGCAAGAACCTCCGGTCCTTTTGCCACCAGTGCCAGGAAGGCCATTGATTATGTATCTTATGGTTCTTAAGAACTCAATGGGGTGTGTGCTCGGTCAATAAGACGAGTCAGGTAGAAAAGAGCATTCCATATACTACCTGAGTAAAAAGTTCACTGATTGTGAGTCGAGGTACTCAATGCTGGAAAAAATATGTTGTTCACTCGCTTGGGCAGCTAAGCGTTTGAGGCAGTATATGTTAAACCACACAACCCTCTTGATTTCGAAGATGGATCCGATCAAGTATGTGTTTGATAGAGTACGATATTCGATATGTTTCCCAAAAAGCCATTAAGGAAAGTGTTTTGTCAGAATATCTTGCCGAACAGCCAATCGAGGATTATCAACCGATGAGGTTTGAGTTCCCGGATGAGCATATTATGTATCTGAAGATGAAAGACTGTGATGAGCCTTTACATGATGAAGGACCTGAAATTGGATCCTAGTGAAAGCTAGTCTTTGATGGGGTCGTCAACTCATATGGTAATGAAATCGGGGCAGTCATTACGACTCCACAGGGTTCTCATATCCCCTTTACTGCCCGGTTAGCATTCATATGCACCAACAATGAGGCGGAGTATGAAGCATGCATCATGGGGTTAGAAGAAGCAATTGATTTGAGAATCAAGAACCTCGATGTTTATGGTGATTCCGCGTTGGTGGTTAATCAGATCACAGGTGAATGGGAAACTCGTCAAGCGAATTTGGTGCCTTATAGTAACTATGCCAGAAGGTTGTTACCTTTCTTTGACAGAGTTGATTTCCATCACATACCCGGTTAGAAAATCAGATAGCAGATGCGTTGGCGATGTTATCTTCAATGTATCAGGTGAACTGGTGGAATGAAACTCCCTCTATCAGAATCATGCATCTGGATAGACCCGCTTTTGTGTTTACAGTTGAAGGGGTATCAGATGGCAAGCCTTGGTATCATGATATTAAGGTCTTTCTGAAGAGTCAAGAGTATCCGGTTGACGCATCCGCCAAAGATAAGAAAACTCTGAGGAGGGTGGCGGGAAACTTCTTTTTGAACAAAGACGATGTGCTGTACAAGAGGAACTTTGACATGGTCTTGCTACGTTGTGTTGATCAACACGAGGCAGACCTGTTAATGGAAAAAGTTCACGAAGGTTCTTTCGGTACTCATGCCAATGGGCATGCTATGGCCAGAAAATTGTTGAGAGCGGGTTATTATTGGATGACTATGGAGTCGGATTGTTTCAAATACGCTTGGAAATGTCATAAGTGCCAGATCTATGCAGATAAGGTACACGTACCGCCTACTCCTCTGAATGTGTTGTCATCACCTTGGCCCTTTGCCATGTGGGGCATTGATATGATCGGGAAGATTGAGCTGACTGCTTCCAATGGGCATCGTTTCCTTTTGGTTGCCATTGATTATTTGACGAAGTGGGTGGAAGCAGCCTCATATGCTAACGTTACCAAACAAGTAGTTGCCCGGTTTATCAAGAAGGACATCATCTGCCGGTATGGAGTCCCAGAGAGAATCATTACTGATAATGGTTCAAATTTTAATAACAAGATGATGAAAGAGCTGTGTCAGAACTTTAAGATCGAGCATCACAATTCTTCTCCTTATCGCCCAAAGATGAATGGGGTTATTGAGGTGGAAAATAAGAATATCAAGAAGATTGTGCAGAAAATGGTGGTGACGTATAAGGACTGACATGAGATGTTGCCATATGCTTTACATGGTTATCGTACTTTGGTGCGTACATCAACTAGGGCAACACCTTTCTCGCTTGTATATGGTACGGAAGCGGTTCTACCGGTAGAGGTTGAGATTTCTTCGTTACGAATTTTGGCAGATGTGAAGCTTGACAAAGCTGAGTGGGTGCATTCCCGATTGAATCAGTTGAACCTGATCGAGGAAAAGAGATTGGCAGCCATTGCACATGCCCGGTTATACCAGAGCAGGATGAAGAAAGCCTTTGATCAGAAGGTGCATCCTCGGTGCTTTCAGGCTGGTGAATTGGTCTTGAAAAGGATACTTCCTCCCCAAACAGATCAGAGGGGCAAATGGACTCCAAATTACGAAGGTCCATATGTAGTAAGACAGGTATTCTCTGGCAGAGCCTTATTACTATCAACTATGGATGGCGAAGATTTTACATCCCCTGTGAACATAGACGTAGTCAAAAAATACTTTGCGTAAAAGAGACCCACTGGACATAAAAAGAAGATCCAGGAAAAAAGGGGCATCCCGACGAACTATAAAAAGAAAAGGTTTGGGCAAAAGTTAGGGATAAAAATAAAAAATAAACCCGCAAAGTGGAAAACCTGACAAGGCAACTTTGGCAAAAATGGGTATCCCGGTGGATTGAAAACCCGTAAAGGGCGATCCAGGCAAAAGTTAGGGATTTGAAAGCAAGAGGCTGCTGTCTGCGTTCGATCTGTGAGCACTTTTGATGCATGGGAATTCTGAAGGAAAAGAATCAGCCCAGTCAGTCTCTTCGAAGGTCAAAACATAAGCGGATGAGCGAGACATACGGGTCATAGCTGAATCAAAGCATGGTGGATATCTGTTACCCACATTGCCGACATGTGTATTTTCTTTTACTTTTTGTGCAATTACCTCTTTTCAGGAATTGCCTCCGAATGTAAATGCCTATTTACAGGCTAATTCATTCAATAAAATTTTCACTTCAGTCAAAGAGCTTTCCATTTATGTTTTACTTTTTTACTGTTTGTTTGTGAAAAGTCTGATATTTTGATAAGACATTGCATGCAAAACGTTAAGCTTTGCGAAGCACATCGGAAAATAGTGGAAATTGCTCATGAAATAGTCATTAGGATGATAATCTAGATAGCTATTTTGCGTTGTCTGTTGATCTTGTTTGCAGGGTAGCAGGATTTCTTCCCCAGTAGAGTTACTCTCTTCTGCATCTGAAAGATCATCATCCTCAGTAGAGCTTACTCTTCCTTATAAGTGTATCGGGTATTGTGTCCCCAACAGAAGTCAGGGTTGATCTATTACCCCCCCCCCGGCAGGTAGTCAGAAGTGGGTTGTTACAAGGGCAGGAAATGTATGTTTCACTAGCAGCTGAATGCTCTAATCCCCGGCAAGGTAAAGTGAATCTTTTCCTCAGCAGGTTAATACTCTCCCCAGCCAGAGTACAGAGGATGGTATCCCCAGCTAGAGTGGTGGTTGGTCCATTACTCTCTTAGCAAATTGCCAGAAGCTGATACGTCTATATCCCTAGCAAGAGACTGTTGGAGTATCTTATTGGGGCAAAGATGTTATTCCCCCACCGAGTCTGAATACATATCGCCCTCAGCTAATCAGGAAATGTTTTCTCACCAATAATGGTTTGGTCTGATCCTCAGCAGTGGATTAATCTTGGTGATATCCCCTAGCAGAGCTGATGTTATCAATCAACGTTCCCCAAGCAGAGTTGCTGGTGTTGGTTGATATTCCCCAGCCGGATAAGGGTAAGGGTATCTCCCAACGGCAGAGTAAGTTCAGTAATACGCCGAGCAGGGTTGGCATTGTTGACTTGTTTCCCCAAGCATAGCGTGATGGTGATCTTTCCAGTGGTTTGTTCAACAGCAGTTGGTATCCCCAGCAGGTCTTAAGTCCAATCGTTATTGGTATTCTTTCAGATTCAGGTAGAAGTCATTGGTAATCCTCAGCGAAGAGCATTTCTCTTTGGGCTTCACTTTAATAGTTCCATCCACCCCCAACAGAGAGGAAGTTCTCTCAGAGTTTTCATCTCCAGTAGAATGTGGGATCAGGAAGTTATTCCTGGAAGTCTTCATCAACATGGTCTGTTAAGTCAGAGGATAATTTGGTTTGTCATCCCCGGTTGAGCTGCCTTGGTCTTCAACATTTATTTTGCTGGAGCACCTATTTTGCATTGCATAAGCATTCTTGCATGGCATCCTCCCAAACGCGTAGCATTTCCATTTTGTATGGAACATTACGCCATAGAGATTCAAGCATATACATTCGTAGCATAAGCCAGGTTTGATATTTGTGACCAGTATCTTTCCCAGCAGAAAGAGACGATACTCAAGAGATGTTACACTGCAACCAGTGGGCCTTTCTTACTGTTGTCCCTTCTGGTACTCCCCTACAGAGTTGCTTGGGTAGATTTATTTCCTCCCTAGCGGAGTCATTTTCTTTTCAGGTCGTAAGTCCGTTGATTCTACTTCCTGTGCATTTGCGGTGGTAATCCCAATTTTTGGTTGGTATTCCATTTCTTTTCCCAACTTTTGGTTGGTATTCTCTTCTCTCACGCAATATTGGTTAGCTTCCCCCATTCCAACTTTTGGTTGGTATACTTGCTTTATCCCAACTCTTGGTTGGTCTTTTTTGTTGAGTTCGCCTTTGGTCGGCGTTCTTGTATATCCTAACTTTTGGTTAGTATCTCTTATCCCAACTATTGGTTGGTATTCTCTCGTTATTCCAACTTTTGGTTGGTACCCTTCGGTTATCCCAACTTTTAGTTGGTCTTGCTTATTGTGAGTATGCCTTTGGTCGGCGTCCTTGGTATCCCAACTTTTGGTTGGTATCTCTTGCTTCATTCCAACCTTTGATTAGTATCCTTCCTTTATCCCAACTTTTGGTTGGTACCCTTTGTTTATTATCCCAACTTTTGGTTGGTCTCCGTTTGTTATCCCAACTATTGCTTGGTACACTTTCCCTTACCCCAACCTTTGGGCAATAGCCTCTTTGTTATCCCAACTTTTGGTTGGTATCATTTGCTTTTGAGTCCACTTTCGGTTGGCGAGCACTTTATTTTGTACCTCCCCACAGTGTTCAAATTTCCAGGTTACTTTGTTATTCAAACACCGCGTATCTCGTTCGTCTGAATGTTGTCACTATCATACCCTCGGATCCACAAAGTTTGAATAGGGGCAGTTGTAGCACCTCAAAATTTGCCCTCTTGCTTTTAGCTTTTACTGGCTTATGTTGCATTGCATTTTGGCATAATCATCATTTGCATTTCATTAGTTCTTTGGCATGGGATCAGGGTGTCTAAGTCAAATCCAAGGAGCCTTGAGCCTCAAGAGATCCTAATGGGTCATCACTTCATCATATGATCAAGTTTGACAAGAGAAAGCAACCCAAACTAGGGTTTTGGAATTCTTGAGTAGAATGCCCCAATGGGCAAGATCTGTGAGCTTTTATCATCTCCAAATGTCATATCTCATCTTTGTTAGACAGAGCATACATCATATTCAGAGGAATTTGGATTTGGAGGATGTGTTATTTTCTCCTAGACTGAGGGTTTTAAAACTAGGGTTTGCCAGGAAAGCAGTTTATTTCTGATTTCTTAGGCAATACTTGATCTCATGGTGTTCTACATGTCCTCAAAGGTTTAAGGATGGAATATTGGCAATTGGTTCATTTCAGAAGAGGTTCAATTGGTCAGTTGCTTGAGAATCATGAAATTGGGGAAAAAAGTCAACTGTGCAGTGAAAAAAGTCAACTCCTGACTTTTTGAGGTCAAAATCATGAAATTCAAGTTACATATGGTCAATGGACAAAATTTTATCAAGAAATGATGGGGGAATCATGAAAAATTAAAGAATGTACAAAGTTTCCATTTTTAGAAACTTAGGGTTTCCAAAAATGGCAAGTTTGGACCATTTTGCACCACACTTTGAGGCTTTCTTTCTCCATGATAAAAACTCCAAACCTCAGACCCAAGTTGAGCCAATTAAAGTTCATATTCTAAGCTTCAAATCTATATAAAGAACTCTTCCATTGGATCAAAATTGAGGGAGTTATGATCAATCAAAGTTTGGCAAAACTAGGTCAAAAACCAAGTCATGACCAAGTAAGACCAGGCCCATGCGCCATAATTTTGTCAAACACTTGGTGTACCAAATGTCAAGCCATTTTTCTCATTGAATGAGGCTTCAAATGAAAACATGTTGAACATCAAAGTTGTTCATCTTAATGTCCTCTTCAACTTCGATGTTGGACATTTTTCCATTTGAGCAAGTTATGATGGGGTTATGATGGGCCAAAGTTGAGGTGTTCATGCTGAAAATTCATAGGCCATGTTACCATGCCATGCCAAGTTTGCCACGCCCACATATCAGTTTTGTTCCCTTGAGTTCATATCCATTTTCAGGTGTGTTTGAGGTCCCATTTCAATCAAATTTCCACACCAATATTGTTCTATGATGAATCCTCTTTCATTTGACATCAAAAGCTCCTCAAATCATCCACCATACATAGAGAAATTCATCACCAAACCTCCATGTTTCCATTGATACCAAGCTGCCAAGAATAGCATGTTTTTACATTATTTTTGTTAAAGAACTCATCTTGCACGCATCCTTACATCAGTCACCCCATTTCCTCATTTGTACCAACACATTCCCTTACACACATACATACATGCTTTACCATACATGAAAGAAGAAAGTGCCAAACTTGTTCAACAAGTTTCTGTAGCAACCTCACCATACACTTCATGACTCAACCACACCATATCACAACCTCACCCACTCGCCCCTAACTAACTTGACTCAGTTAGTTAGGGTGGACTCACTCAACTCAGTCACCAAACTCACTTCCTAACCTCACCTATATAAACAAACTCACACATAGTTTCACTGGCTCTCTTATTTTTCACATTCTCACACTTCATTTTCACTCTCACTTCACTTCATTCTCACTTTTCTCTCAAATTATCTCTGCTCTCTCTCTCTCTTTCTCTCTCTCACCTCACACGGTTCAGTTCTTTTCATCACACATCTGCATCAATCATCATCATCAGTGTAAATTTTTGAGCAAGAATCAGCAAGAACAAGTGTGGAATATTCAAGTGCAGTCTCAATTTTCTTCTCATACTCAAGATCAACAACATTTATTTTGCTCAGAGTTGAAGTTCTACAAGGTCAAGATCTCACAAGTTCTCTGGTTTTCTCAACAGTTCCAAGTTCTTCAAGTTTCAGGTTACAAAATCTCCAAACCATTCTTGCACGATTTCTTGTCTATTTTGCTTCTTTTCTATTGATTTGTGCTTAATAGAAGCACCTTAACATTTCTGGCTAGTTGATAGACCTCTTAGAGGTGTAGAGCAAAACCTAGGGCAAACTTATTGTGTTTAATTCTCTACGTATGATTGTGGTATGTGAAAACTAAGCCTAGATTCTTGACCTACGTGAATTCCTCTTCATTTTGGTGTGCGGTTTGCATGTTTCTGGAAAGTGTGAGATTTGTAGGTGACGGAGGTGGCCGGAGAAGATGACCGGAGGTCCTTCTCCGGCCGGTGAGGAGTTCAATTAGGGTTTTTGGGATTTTATATCATGACTGACTGATTTGTATGATCCAACGTCTAATAATGTGCCAACACATTAATGAGAGTTGTTGCATGTGTGTGAGTGTATGGTAATTAATGTGTGCTTGCATTCTCATCCATGTGATTGTCTTGCTTTTCTTGATGGTTGACTGAATGATTGATCTTAGGGCTCACAACTTGCCAGCGCATAAATGAACGTGTGGTCTTGCACGTGCTTCCTTTTTTTGGTTTCAGATGTTCACGTGTGTGTGAGTGCATGTTAACTGTGGTGTGTGTGCTATGTGTTGCATTGGATTATGTTGTTTGATTAATTGTGTGGCCATGATTGCATCTTCATGTTAACTGCACATACACCATGTCACACGCGCACACATTTGTAATCGATTGGGTCATTAATTGATATCTGCACCCCACATGTTCAGGCCCAATCATTTTAAAACTGGCAAATTGCTTACGTTACACCCCTTCCCATTTCTTTCACATTTTTATTTTTATTTCATATATTGTTTAGTTTTCTTATTTTAAAATTAGTAAAACATTTCTAAAAATCTCAAATTAATTCATGAGTGTTCTTAATGCATTTAATTAATTTTCCATTATTTTTTATTTCTGACTTTGTGAATTTTTTAGCATAATTCCATATTTTTCTTTTAATTTCTTTTGAGTGAATTCCTTCTTTGATACTCAAATTTGTACATTTTATTTCTCTCATCTCACACAACGTTTTTAACTCATTCTTTTTGAATTGATTAGACAACACATTAAAGCATCTAAATAAATTTTGTTTTGATTTTTAAAGTCATTTTATCACATGTTTTCATGTTCATCTTTGTACTTTCTTTTAGTTTGTTCAATGTGATCTTGTGATTTCTTTGAGACATGTTTTCTTTTGATTTTCGCTGTGAGTTTTGGTCCATATTTTTGCCTTTGACTTAGGTTAGTTGTGGTTCATTTTCATAATTTCCTTATGTGTTTTGATGGTTGTTTAATGCCTTGCATTGGAAGTTACTTGTGTGCACCTTCTTGTACCTCATTCTTATATGATTTGTTGAGGCATTTATGCTATCATTTGATGATTGTTTAGGCATCTTTTGTATGTCATTTGCATGATATTATAGGTCATCTTAGTCTCATTATAAGTCACTTTGACTTGTGTTTGCATTTGACTTGAGTTTATACATTGTAACTTGAAAGTTTGACATGAATTCTTCTATCTTCTCCTCTTATGCTCTACATGTCACATGTGCACATTTTGTATGACATTTCCCTCCTTCCATTTGCATTACATCAATGGTATGCCACTGCCCATATGCGTTCTTCAATCATTTTATATGTATGCATATCTAATATGTCACTTTGTGCACCTAATTGAACATGTTTCTCTTATGCTCACTTCTCCTTCATCTTATTTCTCCTACTTGTACTCGTTTATCCATGATTTGTATGATGATTCATATGCATTAGAAGACTTTTATAATTTGTATATGGTTCTGACTTTGTTCTTTTGTGAAGCATTAATACATGACCACTTTACATGTCCACTAATTCTTCATCTATTTCTTGCATGATTCACTTCTTGGATATTTAAGACATTTGATTGTGCATAGTTGGTTTGTGTTTAATATCTTAACATTAGAGAACACCTTTAGATGTAGGTTCTGACCTTGATTGAGTTTAATCCCTTAGGATCCTTATTCATTGATTCTTAATTGGTTTGATCCCTACTTGTTAGTCTTTCTTAATTTCACTACTTGTAAATGGTTTTTGAACTAACCTTTTCATGTAGATGCAAATGGTAAGTAAGTGGGTGGATATACTTCCACATACACTTCTTTATTTCGTCTTCTCTTATTTCTTTTAATAACTCAACTTGTGATCATGATAAGCATTTATATGCTTTCCTTGAATAACTTCTTCTTCATCCCTCTTTAAGATCAACTTAACTTCCAGCTTGGAAGTAAGTTGCTTCTTTTGCTCTTCTTCTCTTTTCTTTTAGGATTAGGTTTCTTAAACCACATTAACCATAGGAACATCCATGTATGATAACATTAGGGTGAGTCTTAGTCCCCTTTAGTTTTCACCTTTTGCTCCTATTTGAGTCTCCTCTTCTCATCTCAAAACAAAAGTAAAAAATACTTAATAAAGGCATAACAAATATTGTATTTGAGCCTTTCATGTGAGAATAAGGAGGTGAGGGGTCTTTTCTCACTTTCTTAGAATGTTTAGCGTACGTCCCGTCTTGGGTCGATATGCGAGACATTCAATCCGACATGAAGGACTTAAATACAATATATGTTACAAAACACAAAAAACAATCAAAACACTTCTTTGTAAAAGACAAATACAAACAACCAATTCTCTTCTCATCTTCTTCACTCATTCTTTAAGGATGCGTCATTTCCGTTCTACCGCAAACAGGTAACGCCTAAGTCTCCATACAGCGAGCTGCAACACCTAACTGCTAGGATGCAAACGTTGACGTTTCCACTAAAAAAACACAAACAAGTTTCCCTAGGTGAGGGGAACTACGTCGCTCTGATTCTCATGCTCCCGATGAGATACGTAGGCAGTGGGGTAGGGCCCATTCGAGCACTTCTCTTATTTTCCCTACATTTGTTTCTGTTTCTCTCACCTTTCCTTTTCCAGTTCTCCAGCTAGTAGTTCCTTTTCCAGTATCCTTTCCTTACACCCTTTGATCGAGACAAGCAAGCGCGGATCCCATCGGGTACGATGGACGCATGGGGGTGCTAATACCTTCCTCGGGCGTACCCGACTCCCGAACCCAGTTCTCTTGGTCGCAAGACCATGCTCTTTCCTTTCCCTCAGGTTTACGCAGTGTTTCCTTTCCCTCTCTTGGGATAAATACACATTGCTGGCGACTCTGTTTCGGTGCCACTTTCGCGTTTGTACCTGGATGAAAATCCCGGGAGCGACAATAATCATTGAATTCATCATTCTCACATCACATATTCTCCTTACCTACGAGTCTCACATTTGTGTCTCGATTCTAGAGTCAAACTGTCTCATTCGTATAATACTCGGGCCAATCGTCAGAAAAAGATGGATGATCTTGAGGAAGAGAATAGAGAGTTGAAAAAAGAGATCGATGCTCTGAGAGAGGATATGAGAAAGCTTCGTAACGACATGCAAGCCATGGCGGAAGCTCAGCTACAAAGAACAGTGATCTCAGAGATCACCTCAACGCCCATAGTGGAGAAGTATGATCCTAGGTACAAAATGCCAAGAGATCGTCCCTGGGGCATGCCTGTTAACTATATCCCGGAAGGATATGTTCCACCGATCACTGGAGATCCGAAAGCTTCAGCAGAAGCCGTTGGGCCTGAAGGTTACAAACTTCGGGAAAGCAAGGATCCCAGAGGTATATTGAGGACTCCTGAAGGTTACAAACTTCAGGAAACGCCAAGATTCACTGCTATAGTAACGGTACCACCCCCTGTGGTGCACACTGTCCCAGAAGGACAGATTCCACAGATACCTTCTGGTGGAAACGACTATGTTCGACAGGATGGATGAGTTCCAGGAACAGTTCCTAGAAATGCAAAAGGAACTGCAAGCCATCCGCGGTTAGGATTTATTTGGAAAGGACGCCGCAGACCTTTGTCTGGTCCCCAATGTGAAAGTTCCGCACAAGTTCCAAGTTCCCGACTTTGAAAAATACAAGGGTAATTCTTGCCCTCAGAGTCACTTAGTGATGTACGCTCGGCAAATGTCAGCTCAGACGGAAAATCAGGATCTACTGATTCACTACTTTCAGGATAGTTTAACCGGTGCCGCCTTAAAATAGTACATGGGTTTAAACCGTGCTACGATCAGCACTTTCAGAGATCTTGGCACTGCCTTCGTCCAACAATACAAATACAATTTGGACATGGCACCAGACAGAGATCAGCTCAGATCGATGTCACAAAAGGACAAGGAAACTTTTAAGGAGTACGCTCAGAGATGGCGTGAAATTGCCGCCCAAATTTGTCCACCTCTTGAGGAAAAAGAGATGACAAAGATCTTCTTAAAGACCTTAAGCTCATTTTACTATGATAGAATGGTTGCTAGTGCGCTCAGTGACTTCACCGAAATGGTCGGTATGGGGGTACGTCTCGAGGAAGCTGTTCGAGAAGGACGTCTAATAAAAGACGCAGGATCATCAAGTAGTACAAAACGATATGGTAGTACTCTCCCTAAGAAAAAGGAGCAAGATATTGGGAATATCTCTCTCGGAAGGCAAAGGCGACGTTATTAGCCAGTAGCGGCTGTGACTCCTGCTATCAATCTTGCGCCTATTTCTATGTATCAACCTCAGGTTACGCAGAGCCAACCTAATCAGCAAAGGACACAACAGCCTCTTCAGCAGGCTCATCCTCCATACAATAACAACCGTACAACGTGGCCACCAGGATTTGATTCTATACCCGTATCATATGCAGAACTATTTCTATTACTACTGGCCAAGGGGCACATGTTGACTAAATCCGCTTTTTTGGTTTAAGGTGGACCAGACATGCCCTTACCATTAAGGAGGACCAGGGCATAACATAGAGAACTGTCTCAATTTCAAATCCGACGTGCAAAAGCTTGTTAGGAGCGGGGTCTTATCTTTCAAGGATACAAATCCCAATGTTCTCACGAACCCACTGCCTCAACATAAGAAAGCCACAGTCAATCTAATAGAGGGAGAGTCTAACAAAGTCTATCAAATTCACGATGTACTCTTATTGAAAACCAACTTGGTCAAGATGCATTGTAGACAGAGTGGATATGGCCATGTGCCACCTCATAATTATCATTAGTGTGATATCTGCCCTAAAAGCAATCAAGGATGTTCCGTGGTGAAATCAGCTCTACAGGAACAGATGGATCTCAGATGGATCCAAGAGCACCGAGTTCGTGGAGTTAACATGGTTTACACGAATTCTAACATCATTCAGAACCACGACATCCTTGCAATGAATGTCAACTTGGTGGCGATGCATTCTAGACAAAGCCAGTATCATAATCTGCCACGGCACGATTACAGTTCTTGTCTGACTTGCTCGATAAACAAACAGGGATGCTCTTTTGTACAAGAGGCCCTCCAGTGTCAGATGGATCTTGGATGGATCTAGGACTACCATGATAGGAATCCCTATCAGATCGACATGGTTCAAATCTTTGACATTCGTTTAATGAATACCAACCTGGTAGAGTTACATGCTGAGCAGGTCCGCCTCGGATTCCTGGTATCACATGATTACCAGAGCTGTAAAGCGGGTTGCAAAAACGATCAAGGTTGTGCCCTTGTCCAGGAGGCCCTTCAGCACTTGTTAAATCACTGGTGGATGCCAATCTATATGGATGAAGATACTCAGCAAATTAGTATCAATAACAGGAACCCTACTCGGCGTCAAAGTCAGGATGTCCGATCTGTGGAAGCTAACTTATTAAGGTTACATTGCATTCAAAGCGTGTGTGGCCAGGTGCCACCACACAATTATGAACGTTGTAGAGTCTGTTCGGAAAGTAACCAAGGATGTTACCTTGTGCGAGCAGCTCTTCAGGGTCAGGTGGATCGTAGAGAGATTCGCCCATATCCGGGTTCCGGACCAATCAATTGGGTGCCAGAGTACGTCGCTGGTCAAATTGAGGATGTTGTCATAATCTCTGATGATCAGAGGGCCAGGGATGTTTTTACCATCATCCCTCTACTTGACGAATCAAGAGTTCCTAACCAGGAATAGATAGAGATTACTTACGATGGTCAGAAAAATCAGAAGGCTCCTATAGTCATCTATCTATCGGGACCACTACCGTATGAATCAACTACGACTATCCCTTACAAATACGGTGCAACGATAATTGAGAATGGAAAGGAAATTCCATTACCCTCCGTCGTGAATATTGCAGACATCAGTCGTGTAACACGGAGCGGTCGAATCTTCAACAGAGGAGTTGGAGAGTCCAGCAAAGAAAAGGAACCTCAGACAGTAGTTCCTAATCCACCAATCGGTCAGCCAGTAATCTCGACCTTTCAAAAAATGATGATGAGATGCTAAAGCTCATCCAAAGGAGTGAATACAACATTGTTGATCAACTATTACAAACTCCTTCAAAGATCTCGGTATTATCACTGTTACTTAGTTTAGAAGCGCACAGAGAGGCTACACAGAAATTCTTGGAGCAAGCCTTTGTGGAACAGGATGTAACAATCAGACAGTTCGATAGCATTGTCTCTAACATCACTTCCTGCAATAACTTGGAATTTAGTGAAGAGGAATTACCTGAAGTGGGTCGTCGTCATAACATGGTGCTCAACATCACGGTCAGCTGCCAGGGCGATGCTTTAGCCAGCGTACTAGTAGACATAGGGTCAGCCCTGAATGTTATGCCGAAGTCCACTTTGATGCAATTATCCTTCAAAGGACCCCCGATGAGAACCAGCGAGGTCGTCGTCAAAGCGTTTGACGGATCCAGAAAAACGGTTATCGGCGAAGTCGACCTTCCCATAACTATCGTTCCTCACACTTTCAAAGTCACTTTCCAGGTCATGGACATCCGGGCAACGTACAGTAGTTTATTAGGAAGACCTTGGATACATCAGGCTTGGGCGGTCACCTCGACCCTCCACCAAAAGTTAAAGTTCGTTTAGAACAACCAGCTCGTCACGGTCTGTGGAGAACAAGCCTTGTTCATGAGTAACTTATCATCATTTACTTGTGTAGAACCCGAGGAGATTGTTGGGACTCAGTTCCAAGCGCTTTCGGTGAGCAAGGACAATTGATCCGAAGAGGGAACTTCCATTTCCTCATACAAAGGTGCTATCAAAGCGGTCGAGAGTGCCAATACAACAGGATGGGGACAGCTAGTCATTCCAACTGACAATAAAACAAAGAAGAGTCTTGGTTTTTCTGCGACCTGCACCCAGATAGCTACTACCAGCAATGAAAGTCTTCATCCCATTCGGAACTTGTTTCACAGTGGAGGTTTTCTTCAACCAGTTACCCAAGAAGTACATACTATCAATGCGGAGGATCCCTCCGACACAGATGAGGAATGGAAGTCCTATCTTAATGAGGATGGTTATATGTCTCAGGACGAAACGCAGACTCCATTTTGCTTTCCTGTACAGGGTACGAGATTTATACCCCGGTCGGATGTCAAAATGATATATGGAAATTGTGATCCGGAAGGATGCCGTGCTCCACCAAACTCATTAGAGGAAGACACTCCGATGAAAGACATCTTTGACCACGACTATTATGGCCTAATGGATGGTCTGCCAATGTGGCAGCCGTATTCGGGAGACTTGGGGCAAGAGAATCAGCCGAACATTGAAAATCAGCTGAGCATCATTGAAAAGAATACTTGTGTCCCCACCATGTCATGGGATCCTCACCCAGGGTATCCTGAAGATACCCCACACAACGATGAATTTGCAATGTTCGTAGGATTAGAGTTCATCAACTATGCTTCTCCCGAGGTCAACGTCATCGAAAGGGGTGACTCCTCCAGTTCCAAAGAAGTGTGGGACACCTTGGGACAACCGAGTGGAAAATACGACTTCATGGTCAAGTACACCACTCCTGAAAGCTCTCGTATCAGGCTCGAAGACATCCAGCCAACTAGATGGGGAGATCTGCCTGAGAGCACAAATACTATGCAAAATGCAACAGAGGAATCCTCATACGACAACTCTGCCTGGGAGACAGATTCCAATGATCCTGTTCCACCAGAAATCAGTGTTATTTCTGAAGACAAATCCAGGAAGGTACCAGACTTTGTGATTCACCGAGGAGTTCGCCGCCAATGGGTTGCTGTCGATATTCCGAAAGTTGTTCAAAAATCAAAGTAATTGTTGTTTTTAACCTTTCACCATGCCCAGGTGAAACGGATGCTTTGATAGGGCTTACTTTCTGTAAATTTCCCTCTTCGCTTTGCCCAAAGCGACAGAGTTTTGTTTTATAGAGCTGTAGTTTCACAAATCGACCTGTTCATTAATAAAATAACGTCGTTCTGTAATTTTCGCATTAATTGCTGTTTTATCTTTTCGTTTTTTTAGAAAATGGTAATCCTAGAAAATAAATCAACAATAAAAACAAGCAATAAAAGAAAAAACACTGCACACACTCTTGCAGTCTCTCTATCTCTTCTAAACACAAATCATACCGTCATGCAGATTGCTTGTTTTAAACCCCGTTGAAACATACGATCTGATGCCTTCTACCGACTTTGAGTTCCCGGTATTCAGGGCTGAAGAAGAAGTTGACGACGAAATTCCAGAAGAGATCTCCCGATTACTCAGACAAGAGGAAAGGTCCATTGAACCTCATAAAGAGCCGTTGGAAACGGTAAACTTAGGTTCGGAGGAGGAGAGAAAAGAAATCAGGATTGGGGCACTGCTCAGTCCAATTCCCAAAGAGAATTGTTAAAGCTTCTCAAAGAGTTTCCCGATGTATTCGCTTGGTCCTACCAGGATATGCCAGGGTTGGATACCAGCATTGTGGAACATCATTTACCATTGAGATTGGAATGTGCGCCAGTAAAACAGAAGTTGAGACAGACTCATCCAGACATGGCCATCAAAATCAAAGAGGAGGTACAAAAATAGATTGACGCAGGTTTCCTCACCACATCAGAATATTCTCAATGGTTAGCCAACATCGTACCCATTCCAAAAAAAGACGGAAAGGTCAGAATGTGTGTGGACTACAGAGATTTGAACAAGGCAAGTCCAAAGGACGACTTTCCTTTACCACACATTGACATGTCGGTTGACAGTACAGCAAAGTTCAAAGTTTTCTCCTTCATGGATGGATTCTCGGACTATAATCAAATCAAAATGGCGCCGAAAGACATGGAGAAAACTTCGTTCATTACCCCATGGGGTACCTTTTGTTACAAGGTAATGTCGTTCGATTTGAAGAATGCCGGGGCAACCTATCAGAGGGCCATGACTACTCTGTTTCATGACATGATATAAAGAAATTGAGGTATATATCGATGATATGATTGCAAAATCTAAGACAGAAGAGGAGCATGTGACCCACCTGTCAAAACTATTTGAGCGGTTGAGAAAATACAGACTCCGCTTGAATCCCAACAAGTGCACCTTCGGTGTCCGTTCAGGGAAACTCTTAGGGTTCATCGTCAGCCAGGAAGGAATTGAGGTTGATCCTTACAAGGTCAAGGCCATTCAAGAAATACCTTCTCCGAAGACTGAAAAACAAGTTAGAGGATTCCTGGGACATTTGAACTACATCTCCAGATTCATATTCCTCATGACCGCGACATGTGCGCCGATTTTCAAATTACTGAAAAAGAATCAGGACTGTGTTTGGACAGAAGATTGCCAAACCGCCTTCGACAGTATTAAGGAATACCTGTTGAACCCTCCGATTCTATCACCTCCAGTGGAGGGAAGACCACTGATTGTCTACCTCACAGTCCTAGAGGACTCAATGGGTTGTGTACTTGGCCAACAGGATGAAACCAAATGGAAAGAGTCTGCCATCAACTATTTGAGCAAGAAATTCACCGACTGTGAGACTCAGTACACTATGCTTGAGAAAACTTGTTGCGCTTTGGCTTGGGCAGCCAAACGTTTGCGCCAGTACATGATTTGTCACACTACTTGGTTGGTCTCCGAGATGGATCCAATCAAGTATGTCTTTGAAAAGCCTTCTCTCACGGGAAGGATTGCCCGTTGGCAGATGTTGCTATCAGAATATGACATAGAGTACCACGCTCAGAAAGTCGTTAAGGGGGTGTTTTAGCTGATCATGTATCTTAAAATGAAAGATTGCGATGAACCGCTACCCAGTGAAGGGCCAGAACCAGGTTCCCAATGAGGACTTATCTTTGACGGAGCAGTTAATCATTACGGAAGCGGAATTGGGGCAATTATCATAACACCTCAGGGTACCCACATTCCTTTCACCGCTAGACTTACGTTCAAGTGCACAAACAACGAGGTCGAATACGAAGCTTGTATCATGGGTCTCGAGGAAGCAATTGATTTGAGGATCAAAAACTTGGACGTATACGGCGACTCAGCCCTGGTTATCAATCAGATCAAAGGAGATTGGAACACATAGCAATCAGGATTGATTCCTTACAAAGATTACGCAAGAAGGTTGTTACCCTTCTTCAATAGAATTGAGTTTCATCACATCCCTCGTGAAGAGAATCATATGGCTGATGCATTAGCCACTCTCTCTTCCATGATTAGTGTAGGTCAATGGAATGACATACCTAAGATCGACATAATGCGCCTTGAAAGGGCCGCTTACATCTTCACGATTGAAGCAGTCATAGATGACAAACCTTGGTATCACGATATCAAATGCTTCCTTCAGAAACAAGAATACCCACCTGGGGCATCCAGAAAGGACAGAAAGACCCTCAGAAGATTGACTGGAAGCTTCTTCCTGAGCGGTGATGCACTCTATAAGAGAAATTTCAACATGGTCTTGCTCCGATGCGTAGACAGACCAGAAGCAGACATGCTGATGAAAGAAATTCACGAAGGATCCTTTGGCACTCATGCCAACGGAAACACGATGGCGAGAAAAATTCTAAGAGCAGGGTACTATTGGTTGACCATGGAATCCGACTGCTACAAGTACATGAGGAAGTGTCACAAGTGTCAGATATACTCTGACAAAATTCATGTACCGTCAACGCATCTCAAAGTTCTTTCTTCCCCATGGCCTTTTTCCATATGGGGAATCGACATTATTGGCATGATTGAGCCCAAGGCTTCGAATGGACATTGGTTCATCCTAGTAGCCATTGACTACTTCACCAAGTGGGTCGAAGCAGCGTCATATGCTAATGTAACCCGACAAGTGGTGGTCCCGTTTATCAAAAACAATATCATCTGCCGTTATAGTGTTCCCGGCCAGATCATTACCGATAATGGATCTAACTTGAACAATAAGATGATGAAGGAGTTATGCGTAGAGTTCAAGATCGAACACCATAACTCATCTCCATTCCGGCCTAAGATGAACGGAGTGGTAGAAGCGGCTAACAAGAACATCAAGAAGATTGTTCAAAAGATGGTTGTAACCTACAAAGATTGGCACGAGATGCTACCCTTTTCGCTTCAAGGTTATCGCACATCTGTCCGCACTTCAACAGGAGCAACCCCTTTCTCCCTAGTATATGGCATGGAAGCAGTGCTCCCCATAGAAGTAGAGATCCCATCAATCCGTGTATTGATGGAAGTTAAGCTTACAGAAGCTAAATGGTGTCAGAGTCGACACGACGAATTAAACCTGATCGAAGAAAAGCGAATAACGGCACTATGCCACGGTCAGTTGTATCAACTGAGAATGAAGAAGGCGTTTGACAAAAAGGTCCGACCTTGCGTCTTCAGGAAAGGAGACCTCGTGCTCAAGAAGATACAATCATTTCTCACTGATTCTCGGGGCAAGTGGACTCCGAATTATGACGGCCCCTACGTGGTCAAGAAAGCTTTCTCAGGCGGCGCCTTGAGACTTGCATCCATGGACGGAGAGGAATTTGCCTACCCCACGAATGTTGATGTAGTCAAGAAATACTTCGCCTAAAAAAAAGTCTCGGTGGATTGAAAACACAAAAGGGCGGTCCAAGCAAAAATTAGAGACATAATAAAAAATCATCCCGTTGGATTGGAAACCTCAAAGTACAATCCAGGCAAAAATTAGGGATAATGGCAAGTAACTATGTCCAACAGAGGTGAATCCCTCAGCAGCAGTTACGTCGTCCATCAGAAAAACGCCAGTCACGGTCATCTTCGACAGAAGCTCAGGATGCCCCAAATTCAAAGTTGGTAGAAGGATAGTGGTCGTTATGTTTCGATGTAGCCCTTTTCCCTTAAATTACCATTTTCTAACTTTGTAAATACTCTTTGGAATCACGCGTTTGGCTGATTTCCATCCAATCAATAAAATTTGAGCCCTTGTGCTTTTGTTTGTAATTCTTATTTGTTTTAGCTTTATAGAACGACATTTTAACATGATCAACGATTCTTGAAACGAAACAAAAATGAATTTACTTGTAAAATTTTTTCTGCTTTTAAAATAAAGATGGCAATTTCTTTTGACGGTTGAACACCGAAAGAACATCGATCGCTTCTCCAAAAGTGTTCGAACGTCAAAATGCAGAATCAAAGTACTCCTTCTAAGCCAGTGCGCCTGAATGAAGGATCAGCTGTATCAGATGCGGTTTTCCCATCTGATACCCTCAGTCTAGTTCCCATCTCCTAAGCCTAACCAACGTTATTCCCCGCAGAGACTGTCTCTCCTAAGCAAGGCAGAATTGCTACTTTTGGATCAACAGTACGACTTCGCCCTGCGATGGCCGAGTATCCCGTCATGTTCATCTTTTAGTTTGTATGTCGCGTCAGTTTTGTCAGCATATACATACATACATCATGCATTATTGACTGGCATTCACATTCATATTGCATCACTATCACTCTAGTCGGTCTTGTCCCCTAGTGATAACAGTCTTCTCAATCGAGTTGTCAAAATTCTTTCCTCGTCAGGAAAGGTTGCGTCTGAACAGTCTCTCTCCTCCAGTTTATTTCTGGATCAGAATTGGCCTTTGACCACTTTGATAACTTGAACCTCTGAAAGACCAGAGAACCTTCGACAAATGCCATTCTTCGCCATTGAAGACGACATCCTTGCTTTCCCGGATTAAGGAAAATCCCCAGAGAAAGCCTCTTAATCAAGAGATTCGGCGGTACGGCAGTTTTTCGCCTGAAAAAGCCGCTGATGAAAAGGTCATCGGCACCTCAAAATTGGATCCCATCATATGGCGTTTCTCCCGGAAGATCCCGAGAAAAGTATGATGTAAGACTCCAAGCGGAAGCAGTCTCTCAAGAAACTCGCTTTCCACAATAGAAACAAATAGCGTCTCCAATAGAGAAGTTTGTGTACCTCTACGGCTCAGACGATTGGGTTCTCCAGCGAGTCTGACCTCAAAATTTTTCTATCAAATGACATCTCCCCAGGAAAATTCGGCGAGAAGTTTGAGGAAAACCGCTACGTATAGCGTCCCTTGTCAAGAAAGTTTATTGACAAAAGAAACTGAGACCAGTTCCTTGGTAGGAAACCAGGATCGAGGGGAAGTTTATTTCAGAAACTGAGACCAGTTCCTTGGTAGGAAACCATGATCGAGGGGAAGTTTATTTCAGAAACTGAGACCAGTTCCTTGGTAGGAAACCAGGATCGAGGGGAAGTTTATTTCAGAAACTGAGACCAGTTCCTTGGTAGGAAACCAGGATCGAGGGGAAGTTTATTTCAGAAATTGAGACCATTTCCTTGGTAGGAAACCAGGATCGAGGGGAAGTTTATTCAAGAAACTAAGACCAGTTCCTTGGTAGGAAACCAGGATCGAGGGGAAGTTTACCTATTCTAGGCGTCATTGCTTGGCAAAAGAAGATGAATGTGCAAACTACCATTCATAACCACCATCAAAATTTTGGGTACTCCGATATTTAATCCTCTTGCACCCCGAATGCCCGAATACCTTCGCCATTCACACCTTCGGGTCCAAGAAGATTAAATAGGAGCATCTGTCATACCCCAAATTTTCACCACTAAGATTTCCCATCATTGTGCAAATCATCATCACAATATGGATGAACCATTATGCCTTATTAGTCTCCCCAAAGATGGGTGAACACTTACTACAGTCAAAATTAGGGTTTCAAGCCCTTTCAGAGTTTTTAGACAAAGGATCAATCAAGGAATGACATGATCTTCAACTTGTCTAAACCTCTCAAACATCCATAATGGATCAAAAGGACTCCCACTTCAAGGATTAAGCACAAGGTTGCTCCCTTCTAGGTGGATCAAGCCTCGAGATCGCCAGTGTCACCAAATTAGGGTTTTGGTCGACCAGGGCCTCTAGATGGAAAGTTTCCTCTGGGCATGAGCCAATACTTCAAAACATAACCTAATATGCTCCATGGAACCTCATGACCCCAATCATCAAGTCAATTTTTGTCTCAGGGGATGCAGTCATAAAAAAATCAGGAATTAGGGTTTCTTGACCTAATTCACCCCTAAGTTGACTTTTGGGACAAATCATGAGCCAAGACCTCAAGAGAGGATTTGAGGGTCCCTAGTACACCACATTGATCCATTTGTAACAATGGATTGATCCAAGAAGCTTGAGCAACAAGTCTCAAATTCATCAGAACCACAGTTAGGGTTTCGCGGGAAAAGTCAACTATAACTTTGAATTTTAACCTGGACATGCTCCAAAGCCCTAAGACATGATTCAATATACCCTATAACACCCATGGAACATGTCCATCAAGCTTGATTTAGGTCAAGGACATGATTTCCTAAAGGATTGCACAGTTTGGAATTCATCTGATAAAAAGTCAACTGTGCACAAAAGTCAACTTTGACTTTTTGAGAATTTTCACAATTATGGATTTTTAACCCTAAAATGATGTTAATGTATGATTTGAATCATCATTCATCAAGAAAAATCAAAGAAAGTGGGAAAACTTGTAAAAGGGGTAACCATAAAAAACTTAGAAAATTTTCTAAGTCATGAACAAAGTGGCAAGGGTACCAACTTTGGAGGATCATAACTCCTAAACCACAAAGCCATTTTCCCCATCCAAAGCTTGATTTGTAGAACTCATGGCCCTCTACAAAAACATCAACTAGACCTCATTCCAATTCTTCATGGATTTTGAGTTATGGATTGATCAAAATCACAAAAAGTGAAAATGTCACTTTTTTCCAACACTTAGTGAAATTTTCACTAAGTCAGAATCTGCCTTCACTTTTTTCCAAATGTAGGGACATTTTTCACTTGGATCCAAAAAGTATCAAGACCAAATGAGTTTTAATATCTCTTGTGATTAAAACTTCATTTTTCAAACCTTAAACAAAAATCACAAGTGGTTTATTCAAATTCATTTGGTATTTTTCCTTGATTTTCTTTTAATATTTACTTTTAAAAGAATAACAAATTAGGGTTTCTTTGATTTTCACCCTTACAAATCATTTTCAAACACTCATGGGCCTCTGATAGAGTGTAAGACCCAATCCCATTTTAACCAAAACAATTTTGGGCCTCAGATATTCTATAAGTCCCTCTGCGTTAAAAGAAAAGTTCGGCGCGATCGTCGCCCTTTTAAAAATAAACCATCTGGGCCTCTCCTCGAGCTATAAGACCCATTCAAAACTTTTGGGCCTCTATTAAAGTGTAAGACCCAACCCCTTTTGAAAACCAAATTATCTTGGGCCTCAGTCATTGTATAAGATCCACTGCATTTTCAAAATCTCGGCGCGATCGCATTTCAAACGCAAATTCATTTGGGCCTACCCTCGTGTTATAAGCCCCACTCTTTTTCTTTAAAACCTTTTGGGACTCTTGAGAGAGTGTAAGACCCACCCCTTTGTACAGAAAACCTTTTTTGGCCTCAATCACTTGTATAAGACCCCTTTGTACAGAAAACCTTTTTTGGCCTCAATCACTTGTATAAGTCCCCCGGTACAAAACAACAGTATGATCACTGGTAAAACCTTGGGCCTCTCCTTGAGCTGTAAGCCCCAATCTTTCTTTTCATAGCACTTTCTCCTTTGATTTTGAATATACTGTTGTTTTCAATCTTTCTTTGTTGAACAACTAACAAAATAACATGGAAGCTCTACAACCGAGTAAGTGTTTATACGCTTTAATTTACCGCTTTCATATGTATATAACTGTATTGTGGGGCTGTTTCACTGTAAGTCTCCTTTCATAAAATCATATCAACTGTGTAATAATAGTATAGCTATTTAGAGTTTCCCCGGCAACTACGTCTAGCACTAAGCCTTATTGATCACTCTTAAATAGACTAAACTAGATCCCCATATGATTACCAGATACAGTCTTCTCTTCGGCAGTCCTCCTAGGAATTGTCAAGAGACTACTTCCCAGAGTTGATCTATTCTCCGTGAATAGCATCTCTTGAGTTTCTTCCAAATTCTCGAACTTTTCTGGCTTGATCTATTCTCTATGAATAACATGTCTTGAATTTCTCGGGGTTTTAGGACCCACAAGCTTCTTAAAAGCATCCCCGCCTCCTCTTGGGGATTGTACAAGGACCCGTCGGCTTCTTATAAGTATTCACAGCCCCCTCTTAGGCTTCGTATAAATGATTTCTTCCTCCGGGAATGATAGCCTCCTCTTGGGCTTCGTACAAATTGTCCCTCGGCTTCTAAAAAGATTCCAGCCTCCTCTTAGGCTTCGTACAAATTGTCCCGACGACCTCCTAGAGGTATAAGAACAGAAATTAGTCATCTTAATAGAACAATCTTTCAAAGAGTCTAGATCCTGCTACTACTGTTTCTCAAAGCATAGTACTAAAGATGAAACTCTAGACTTGGACAGTCTAATTCCCTTGAGTCTTAAAGACGTTCTTAAAGCCCCTTTAAAAAAAAAATAGGAAGAAAACCTATACACTTGGGCAGTCTCAAAACCCCTTTGGATTTCCCATTCCTTAAAGAACAGGAAATAACCCTGATTCTCTGATCAAATCCCAAAGAATAGCCTTACTTTTAATCATTCTCTTTATAAGAACTGATTTTCTCTTTTAGCCAACATACTGGACCTGTCACTCAACCGAAACAGCCAACCTTTTATCCTCTATCTCGGGCTTTGTACGAGATACAAAAGACTCTCTTGTTGAGTCAAACCTTTTAGCCTCTATCTCGGGCTTTGTACGAGATACAAAAGACTCTCTTGTTGAGTCAAACCTTTTAGCCTCTATCTCGGGCTTTGTACAAGATACAAAAGAGTCTCTTGTTGAGTCAAACCTTTTCGCCTCTATCTCAGGCTTCGTACGAGATACAAAGACTCTCTTGTTGAGTCAAACCTTCTCGCCTCCATCTCGGGCTTTGTACGAGATACACAAACACTCTCTTGTTGAGTCAACCTTCTTTCGCCTCCATCTCGGGCTTCGTACGAGACACATAAAAACACCCTCTTGTTGGGCCACTAGACTCCTCTTAGGCTTTATATAAGAAAACCCCGGTTGAGTCAATCAACCTTTTAGCATCAAAGTTGTGCCTCGTTCACAGTATACAAACATCAACAACTCCTTTTCCCCCATCTAATTGCTGTAAGCGGCAAGCCTCTGGAATATTTACATCCGCGCCACTGTCCCTCTTTTAGCATGAGAAATTCCTAAGGAAAGATAGCATTGCTCTACACTGAGTTAAAGTCTTCTCCTTCAGGTTAAAAACCCCTATAAAGGATATTATGGCATTGTCGGATTCACATATCCCGGTTAAAGTAATTCTCCTTTATAAAACAGTTGTGACAAACATATCCCTCTTTAGAGATGACAAATTCTCTCTAAAGTCAACGCCCTTTTAGCTTCACATCCTGGGATTTGAACAAGATACAAATAGACCCTTTAGCTTCACATCTTGGGCTTTGAACAAGATACAAATCACCTTTAGCTTCACGTCTTGGGCTTTGAACAAGACACCAAAACACCATTTCCTCCCATAGAATAGGAGGAAATACGATCGCTCTGATTTCCCTGTTTCGGAAAACGGGAATACATAGGCATAAGATCGAAAGAAAAATCTTAGCAAGCACACTAAACAAAAACTCAAAATCCCATACCCTCATTCCTAAACATCCTACCCATGAACCGTCCAATGTTTTCAATCTCGAAAAAAGAGTAAGAAGAAAAAGGCCCCATTACCATATAGCATTCGTAACCTAACAGACCGCTGTTTAAACTCAGTATGCAAGCAGGGTTAATTGGAGACATCTATTTCCCTTCCTTCATCAGCTTCAATAGGATAAAAAATGAATCGAACTGTAGTAACCCCCAAAGAGTGACACTGCTTAAGAAACACGTCCAGTTTCGCTCGCTACAACAGGTAAGCCATCGATTCCTCCTCTGACCGTCATGTGAGTTTGGATCTCCAAAAGCTTTACGCGGGTCGCCCTTACGATGTCTTCCTGGCTAGGTCTTCCTTCTCCACCGGAGAACGGTGGTAAATCTTTGACCGGGATACCCAACAGAGGGGAGTACTCTTCTAAAGTAGGCATCAGTTGGAAATCTTGAAAGATGAAACAATGACAGATCAAACTGTAAAGTTGAACCAACATTTCCAAAAGACCATCGGCTATTCGAATCTGCAATACTGGAAGGATCCTTCCATACTTCGTGGTAAATGCTTTGGGATCTTTGATCTGGCTTCCTAGTTCCCTTAGTTGTTCAACACTCGAAACTTTGAAGGTGTACGACACAACTCCCTTCTTTCCGTAATCCATCGTACGATGCTTGCAACACAAAATTTCAAGTTCCTTGATAGGGAGAGAAATGCAAATGCGAATGCTATGCAACAAGATTCATGGAAACTCATCTATTTATAACCATTGAGGAATACCAACAGACTTATTTTAATAATCATAAAAAAAAGCGGTTACAATCATTAGTACCAGAATACTAAAGATTGGTTTATTATAAAATTAAAACGCGTCTATACGCTTTACAACAGTCATAAGGTAAAGCTAAATAAAAGCTAATAATGATAGAACTAAGGAGATTCTTCAATCGGTCTTCTTTCTTCTAGACTAAGCTTGTCGACAAAGTGTTGGCTAATGATTAGAATGGGATAAGACGTCTTCTTGAGCTTTCCATTTCTTGCAAGAAATAGGTTCTTCCCAAAAATTCTCCTTTTGTAGTTATGTTAGTTTGCATATGAGCCGAAGATAGGAAATGAAATTTGTCTTGAAATAGCAACTCCATCATTTGAGAACATTCTTCAAGGATAGGTACCAATTGATAATCAGGAAAACAGTAGTAGAATGGAGATAATAACTTCCCATATCTAGTCTTGAACCATTCTTCATTTGTCCGCAAGGTCTCCAGTCCCCTTAGATCGTCCAGGTTATGACTCTTGTAAGTGTACTTCAACGTTTTCTTTATTTTTCAGAGTCTATGGTATCCCTACGATGTTTACAAATAGAGCTAAGTTCCATGAATCTTTATGATATGATGCTAATGGATGCATGAATGCAACAGCCACACGGAAACACACAAGGCAAAGCGTACAAAGCACACACAAGCAAAGAAAACAGGCAAAGGGCCCTAGGTTTGAAAGGTCATAGCATGGAGCCAAGGTCTAACCGTCCCAATAGGTGTGTACTATGGTTTCAAATGTACCTGCCGTACGGGTTCTACAAAGTTCCCAGAGTCTACAACCCATCTTTCGGATATTATCGATTTCCCAAATCACTTGGTAGTCAATAATATTCTCAAGAGAATCTCGTCTGAGTGTAGTATCGCGTATCAACTATTTTGGAAATAGACTCCCGCATAGTCACCGCACTACATCCTAAAAGGCCAAGTGGGGTTAAAGGTACTACGGTCCTCAGTCTCACGGATTCTTGGTCGAAATTAATATCGTTTTCACGAATGGACTCGTTCAAACAATATTAAGTTCAAAAGAACCTAAACTGAGCGATGATTTTCTCAACTCAACTTTTCAGGAATCGACTCCTTTAAAGTATCCTTGACCATATCATCTCCTATCATAATTGCACTCAAGTCTGGATCTAGGACTCCTCACCACACAAATAGTAACCCAGAAAACTAGCACAGATAATAAGCAAATATAACAAGCCAATAAAGAAAGATAACATAAAAAAAACAAGATAGGGGAAACCCTCGACATTCCCCAGTGAAGTCGCCAGTTCTGTTGCAGTGAGAATTGGATACCATAGTTATTAATGAACTAGGATCACATTTCTTTAAATGTTCACGACCGACTTTGATTTATCCAAAGGAAAGGTTCAAAAGCGAAAAAACCTAGAGATCTAAGGTTTGGGGGTTGGTTACGCCTAGGGAAGGTATTAGCATCCTAAACGTTCGTAGTACTCTACGGAAACCTCTTGTTAGTATCCTAAAGGTGTTATGCTAAAGGTTGAAACCCTAGGGGTTAATATCTAAGTATACTCGACAAGGTATCGTACCTTGTGCCTACGTATCCTCGGGAGTAGAATCAGAGTAATGCGTAGTTCTGAAAAGAGGAACTTCTTGACGGGGCCAAGGTTCCAAGGGGAAGTAAAGTCTTGGGCAAGACCTTACATAGAGTGCGGCGACTCTAAAGTTGTAGGTTGGTTGAAGAGGGGTAGGATTGTAAATGTTCGCAGCGGAGCATTTACTTGGAGTGCGGCGACTCCGATCCTATGGCTAAGATTCTAAGTGTCTACGGCGAGACATGGAGTACGGCGACTCCGAATCCTAAGGCCGAGGGTTCTAAAGATTAGTCCTATGACGTGGCGGTCGATGTTTAGGGTGAACCTTCCTTTGGAATGTCGAGGGGAGATAACTTAGATTAGTTGTGCAAACAAGCAAAGGTGGGCTAGCATTGTGGATGGTGACCCAAAAGGTTGAATGCGATGCCCAAAGGCACTCGACTTACATGGGTAGAAAATGGGCTCGACATTGGATCGAGAGTTTTTTATTTTTGAAAGGGGTTTTGACAGTAATATCATGCATACATAAGCAAAGGCAAAAACAAGATCATAAACAAATAGAGGTATAAGCAAGGCATCAATCATGAACAACATGCTAAATAAACATGCAAACGTACACTCAAGTGAGAAATGAAATATGTGAGATAAGAGTTTTGATTGATTAAGGTTTATTATGTGAGAAATATCGTTTAGAGATTATTATTAATAAAACTTACTGGTTTTTTATTTTAAATGAATTTTAATGTTTCGACAAAGAGAAGTTTTACTATTATGAGATGTTATGTTAAGAGCTTATTTTAATTTTACAAAGTTTTCTTTTAGATAAAGAAAGTTTTAATTATGAAAAGGTTTTAAAGTTTTATTAACTCAAGAGTTTCTTAATTTTAATATTTATAGAATAGTTTTATTATTTTTTATTATATTAGAGATTAAATGTCATTTTGAAAAAAGGTTAAAGGTTTTCCATAAACGAAGATCTAGATGGAAAGTGCATGGCGGTGGGATGTACGTGTGTACATGTGATCAAAGCAGTAAGACATCACAAAAGAAGTGTAATGACTCACACTCTCTCGTCCCTCTCGTTCGTCTTCTCTCAAAAGGGGGGTTCAGAAACCCTAAACACTCATCTCCCTCACTCGATCTCTCTCAACCTCTCTCGATCTCTGCAAATCAAAAATCCAAAATCACAAAACCCTAACCCCAATAGACCTATACCCCATCATTCTCATTATAATTTGAGATTACAATTACAAAGATTATGAAGCAGAAATCAAAACAATGGGAAGGCCGGTGGATGCACCGAATTCCGTCTGAGTCGCGGCCAAGGGAATCACCAGCAATGGTTATCAGTTGAGCGGCGTGGCGTCTGTGGAGTGACGTCAATGGCGATGATTTAAGGTACGTTGTGCACCGCTACTACCCACTTCTCCAGTCGTGTATACCTGCAGCGTTTTGATGTTGTCTGTGTGTTTGTTTCAATTTCTGGTATGGGTTGGATTTGTGAATGGTTGTATTGGTGAATTTGTTTGGTCTTGATGATTATTTCTCGTGCGGTTGAATTTTTGTTGTATATATATGATAAACTTGGTTTTGTTTCTCCTCCCCCCTTTGTGTGTTGTGTATGTGTGTACTTATATAGGCCTCAAGAAAAAGGGACTTAATTTTTCCAAATAATACCTGTTAGAACATGTTTGCCTTGTTTAGGGAAGTTTTTTCAAACCTGTCTAGGCATGTCTGATATGGTTTTGGAAACAAAATAAATCCATTTGGAGACGTTTTTGGAAATAACATAGGCCATTACTTCTTGTCTGGCACACGTTTTGGATCACTTTGATTACTCTGTTTTGCTTACCAAAATTACTGCCAACATTGTAATGGATTTTGGTTGAAACATGTTTGGACATATTTTACAAGTTTCCTTTTTATTCAAACATGTATATGACCCAATGAATGGCTTTCTATTATCATAAGATATGCTTGTGGTTTGTCTTGGAATTGAAGCCATATCTTTAAAATTATCTGATTATGTTTGGACAGTTATGTAAAGACCTTGAAAGCATGTTTGATGACGTTTGTGGATCTGTTCTGGAAATTATGTAATGATTCTTGGCTTCTGGTTTTTAATGCACTTGCAGGTTGCAACTTCTGTTGTGGCAGGAACAAAAGCCCTGATGCCCGAACTCGCCTCAATGCAAGTCTGATACACTTTTTTACAAAAAAAATTCGGCCCCTCCAATGGTACTTTGCGAGAAGCTGGAGTTTATCTTCACTGAATAGTCATTCCTTTGGTTTGAAACCTGAATGCTAACACCTGTTTAGTTGGCTCTTGACTTGGTTGTTTTCCATGATTTTAGTACCGTGATCGTATTTTGTGACGTCTTCATGGACTGATGATAACTTTGTTTCCAAATTTATCCTTGCAGCAGTAGTGCCACCATCAATCCTCAATCTTCAGAAGTCATCACCAAAACCTGGTCCAAGTTATGGAGGGGATTTCTTTGTGGCGCTGATAATCCTCAAATGTTCAGCATCACAAGAAGTTTGGCGGCTGGAGACCAAGACTTGGAAATGTCTCTCATTTGGATTGCAAAGCATTCGCAGTATCACAAAGACAATAGCACGGCCCACTCTTCTATCATGTAGCAGCTTTTAATCTGTTGTCTTTATGCACTTCCTTTCCAAAATATTTTTTCGGTTCATATTGTTCATTGCCCTTATGACACCACTTACAATTACTTCGGTAGATCAATGTTGTGACCTTTATGAAAGACATTCCGTAACATGAAGTCTTCCAGTTTGTATAGTCACTTTGATGTATGTTTCAAAATTTGAATAATGATTCTAGTATCTTCCATATCCATTAGTTCACTTTGAAAATTAAAGCTTCATGAAAGCACACTTGTAATTTAGTTTGTATTGTAGCCAGTAACTTTAAAACAAATATGATGATATTCTTGTATAGAAAATCTTGAGTTTTGTAAATGGACTTAGAGATGAATGGTCTTGGAAGGACAAAATGTAACTTGTTCTTGATGAAGCAACCTGAACTTGATTTAGAACTCAATCTTTGTATGCTTTTAGATTTCTAAAAGAATTTCATAGGTTTTTCCTTAGGATGACTTTGGGCATCTTGGGTTTGAAATTAAACCTTGAATTTTGTAACAACCTTGAGTCTGAAGTTATGTGAATCTCTTATATCTTTGGCATAAATGTTGAAACATGTAGGATATTGAAACTGTTGAATTTGTAGTCATAGTGATGAATCTTGGTTCCTTTAATTAATCTTGCAAATTTGAAAGTTCTTGAATCTTATGATGGCTTGCCTTGGGAAATTGTTTTAATGGTGGATAAGAAAATTTTACAGATTTTGATGAGATAATAGAAATGCATATTGAAGAGTTTGGTGATCCAATAATAGATTCGGCGAGGGATACCCATGAAATAAAAAGAAGCCTATTCATAGATACAGTAGTAATAACCGATTTAAAGGCTGGTAATGGACTAGGAAGTACAAGATGATGCCTTGTCTACTGTGATGTAAAGCCATTTCCAAAATTCCAACTCGATCCTACAAACTTCTTGTATATGCAATCTGTGCCTCTTAGTGTACCAACAACATTATCTCTACTTGAATAACTATGCGACCCATCTTTTTTTTTGTAATTTCTGACCTTGATGATCAACTCTACATGTCCGAAATAATCCTCCTTTTCGGAGTGGCCTTTTGAACTCGACAACTCTTTCGGTGTTGGGTTATATTGGACTTATAAAATTGCGTAGATCATAATCAAAATTTTGATCCCATGTAACTTTGATTGGTCTTTGAACCTTTAGTTTTCCATCGATCTTCAAAATTGCTTAAAGAAGACTTGACAGCTTCAAGAATATAAAATTCGAACCAAATGAATTAAAAAAGTAGAAATCTTCGATTTGATTTTGTAAACTTGTGATAAAATAAGATGGATTTGACTTTGCATCTTGGAATTCAAGCTTCTAATTCTTTCTCAAATGACCTTCCTTGATGAACCATCGTTTAAGAACATAGAGCAGACACATCTCTTCAAATTGAGGAGCTTACAGAAGGGAAATGCCATCTTGTGATACAACATGCTACACAACCGATGACTAGTCTTTTAAGGGACCATCTTTCATGTCAAAAGGTATAAAGTTCTGATCTTCTATGCATAAACTCCTGGGAAATCAAATGAGGGAAGGAGGACATTGTAGAGGCTTAGGAACCAACAGGATGAGGGTGCAATCTCACGGGAGTCCAACACAAACTTGCAGAGACCAGAGAACCTCCACAAACACACACACAACACAGCCTCCAAGATCTTGAACCTTTTGCAGCAGCACCTGCGTTCACAAATGAAACAAACAAGCAAAACCTAGATAAAGAGGTTGGCCATGCACGAATGATTGAACTAAGATGTTATGCAGACGCATCAATGTATCTAAGGGAAAAATTTTGGGTACAACAATGGGTTTGCCATTTCTAGTCTGCCATTACTACCTCTTGGGAGGAGTGCCTCAACTGAGTCCTCGGGGAAACGGTCGCTAGAGTCGATAGTTTTCCAGGTTACATTCCATCGTCTGCCCCAAATGCGCAAGATAGAATATTACCAAAGAAAACCTCGTCTGGATGTGGAGTTTTCATGTATACTACGTCTGGCCAAATGCCACACAAGTCACACTACTTTCCACGCTAATCATAGGTGTATACTCAAGCCTGGGTATTAGGCTTTTCTCTCATGAATCCAACCCACCCAACAGAACAGCATCAGCAAAACAGTATAGCAAATGACAGTAATGAAATGAAATGCAATAAATGCGGTAAAAACTATAATACAGTAATACAGTAATATACAACAACATAAAGCACAACAGCAAACACCCAATGAAAATAAACAGAGAAGCGCTAGGATTGACTCGCTAAAGGGATGGACCGGCATGAGGTCAACCACATCCCCAGCAGAGTCGCCAGTTGTTGCTCCCGGGATTTTCATCCAGATACAAACACGAAAGTGGCGCGGAAACAGAGTCGCCAGCAATGTGTATTTTTCCCGCCTGTGAATTGCATTTCTTGAACTTCTCTTGGTTTGGGGACCCAAAGGCTTCCTAAAAGTATTCGCGCCTCCTCTTGGGCGTTGTACAAGGACCCTTCGGCTTCTTAGAAGTTCTCGTGCCTTCTCTTGAGCAGTCTTTCCAGTGTCAAAACTCAAGCCATTTTTAGGGTTGATTCTCATCCCTTAATGCTCGTGCCTCCTCTTGGGCATAGTACAAAAGATAAAACCCTAGACTTGGACAGTCTAAGCCTCTTGAGTCTCAAAGACATTCTCAAGTTCCTTATAAACATAGAAACAACACCGATCACTCTAGATCAATTTCCAGTAGAAACCCGGTCTCTCTCATGAGAGTTCCCCACTTGGACCTGCCTATGGATATAATCCTCGGTAGTAAGATAGCCTCCTCTTAGGCTTTGTATAATGATCCTTCCTCAGGAAGCTAGCCTCCTCTTGGGCTTTGTACAAATGTTTCTCCCTAGTGGAGCTAACCTTTTCAGACTCTCTTGTTGAGTCAATCTCCCTTTTAGCCTCAATCTCGGGCTTCGTACGAGACAGAAAATCAATTTCTTGTTGAGTATAAAAGAATTTCTTGTTGAGTCAATCTCCTGTTAGCCTCCGTCTCGAGCTTCATACGAGACACCTAATCACTCTCTTGTTGAGTATAAAAGATTCTCTTGTTGAATCAATCCCCCTTTTTAGACTCTCTTGTTGAGTATAAAAGACTCTCTTGTTGAGTCAATCTTCCTTTTGGCCTTCGTCTCGGACTTCATACGTGACACCAAATCAGTCTCTTGTTGAGTATAAAAGATTCTCTTGTTGAGTCAAACCATTTTAGCCTCCGTCTTGGGTTATGTACAAGACATATAAAAAACACTCTCTTGTTGAGTTAACCCTTTTAGCCTCAATCTTGGGCTTTGTCCAAGACAGAAAGAACATTTTCCCCCGGAAAAGTCAATCTTATAGCCTCCTCTTAGGCTTTGTATAAAGAAATCCCTGGTTGAGTCAATCAACCTTTTAGCATCAACTTTGTGCTTTGATCAAGGCACACAAAAATCAACAATCCCTCTTTAGAGATGACAAATTCTCTCTCAGTCAAAACCCTTTAGCTTCACATCTTGGGGTTTGGTGTCTAAAGGGTTTTGAGTGATTGTTCTAAATCAACAATCTGTCTTGTTCAAACCCCAAGAGGAATGATTTAGAACAATCCGTAAAACCCTTAGGAAGATTGTTCTTAGGAGATGCCCTTTGCGGATTCAATGCCTATACGACTTGGGTTGTTGAAAGCAGATTGTTCCATTGGGTTATCTGAGAAGCTGAGGATTTTAGTAGACTAAAACCATTTTGTAGTGCGGAAGCTATCAGAAATAGTTGTCACGCGATACTACCCTCATTTGAGATTACTCTAAGATACTACAACTCACTGGCGATCCGCTTGTTGTCGTTATCCCAAGAGGAATCAATGATCTTGAGAGACAGGTACAAAAATCACCAGTATAAACCTTTGGGGATGGGTAGAGCCTTGACTTCATGACGCCGAACCTTTGACCCCATGTTTTTTCTATGTTTTTGTGTGCTGCATTCATGCATTCATTTCATTAAAAAACATTAAAAAACATTAAAAAAACAAAGAAATATCTTCTCTTCTAGTCTCTCTATTTCAAATTAAACTAAGACAATGATTGCAAATGTCAGAGAAAAAGATTGCGCTAATGGATTTTGGTAGAAGGAAAACTCACAAATACACCTTCAAGGTTCCAAAACTAGAGGATTTTAGAGGGTTGGAAAGGATGATCACCAACCCAGATGCTTTCAGACCTAAGTACAGAGGTTTGCTATTTCTGTTAAGAGTACATGTAATCGAGGGAATCCTGGCTACGCTCATTCAGTTTTATGATCCGGTTTATCACTGTTTTACATTCCCGGATTATCAACTAGCACCAACACGGAGGAGTACTCTCACCTGACTGATTTACCCATTACTGACCAAGCTCCCTTTCTGGACTGGAAGAAATTCCAATGGATCAAACCATTGCAAGAGCAATTTATTTGGACGAGTCAGAAGTCAGGACTCACATGACCACTAAGGGTGAAATTCAAGGTTTACCGGCCAAGTTCCTGATAAAGAAAGCTCTGTAATTCGCTAGTATAGGAAACGTGACTGCTTTTGAAAGCTACTTTGTTTTGCTCACCTACGGGTTATTTCTGTTTCCCATTAAGGTTTTTTCTGATTGGAAACCTTGTGCCGACCTTGCTCGCAGATGCGTATGATTCTGTACACTTAAGGAATTTGTACAGCAGAGGAATGATCATATGCTGTGTACCCCTGCTATACAAATGGTTCACTTCCCACTTACCTAAGTCTGCTGCATTTTGGGATTATAAGAGTTCTTTACGTTGGTCGCAGAGAATCATGTCTCTTACCAACTCTGACATCGATTGGTACGATCGAGTCTATGACGGGATCAGAATCATTGACCGTTGTGGAAACTTCCCTAATATACCCCTCATAGGAACTAAAGGAGGAATTAACTATCATCCAATTTTAGTTCGCCGTCAACTCGGATACCCGATAAGGCATGTCCCGTGCAATTCTCATCTGGAAGGTCTTTTCTTTAATGAAGGAGAAAATGATAGGGCACTAAAGACAGAAATAGTGCATGCCTGGAAACATGTTCATAGGAAAGGAAGAGAGTCTATAGGAAAACCGGACCGTGTCTCAGTGGAACCTTATCTCCACTGGGTATAAACTCGAGCTCTCAAGCTGAGGATGCCTTACCCTCACCAAGAAGTTCTTCCGTTAAGGGACCCTGTCCTTTATTTCATGTCTGATACGAAAAAACTTCAAGTTACTCACAACAAAGTTCAAAAGGAGAAGAGGTCTTGGAGGAACAAGTACCGTATTCTCAATGTGGAATGTAAGAAAATACAGCAACAGGAACCGAAAGATCGTCCCTGGGGCATGCCTATCTACTATATTCCGGAAGGATATATTCCGCCGATCTCGGAAGATCTGGAAACAGCAACAGGAACCGCTGGGCCTGAAGGTTACAAACTTCGGGAAAAGGAAGATGCCAGGGGAATGACAGCAACTCCTGAAGGTTACAAACTTCGGGAAGCATCAAGAGTCTAGGTCGTAATGACTATACCACCACCCGTGGTACACACTGCCCCGGAAGGACAGATTCCCTAGATACCCTCTGGTGGAAATGAAAGTATGGACGAGAGAATGAGGGAATTTCAGGAACAGTTCCTGGAAATGCATAAGGAACTGCAAGCCATTTGCGGTCAGGATTTATTCGGATAGGATGCCGCAAACCTTTGTTTGGTCCCCAATGTGAAAGTTCCACACAAATTCAAAGTGCCCGAATTTGAAAAGTACAAGGCTAACTCTTTCCCTCAAAGCCATTTGGTGATGTACGCTTAGAGGATGTCAATTCAGACAGAGAACAACCAGCTACTGATCCATTATTTCCAAGATAGTTTAACCGGTGCTGCGCTCAAATGGTACACGGGGTTAAACCGCACTAAGATCGCCACTTTCAGAGATCTTGGGGCTGCCCTCGTGCACCAATATAAGTATAATATGTACATGGCACCAGACAGAGATCAACTCAGAGCCATGTCGCAGAACGACAAGGAAACCTTTAAGGAGTATGCTCAGAGATGGCATGAAATTGCCGCTCAGATTTGTCCACCTCTTGAGGAAAAAGAGATGACAAAAATCTTCTTAAAAACCTTAAGCTCATTTTACTCAGACAGAATGGTTGCCAGTGCACCCAGCGACTTCACCTAAATGGTCGGTATGGGAGTTCGTCTTGAAGAAACAGTCCGAGAAGGACGTTTAGTAAAATACGCTGGATCATCAGGTAGAACAAAACGATACAATAGTGCTCTCCCTAAGAAAAAAGAGCAAGATGTTGGGAATATCTCTCTCGAAAAGCAAAGGCGACGGTATCAACCAGTAGCAGCTGTAACTCCTACTATTAACCATGCGCCTGTTCTTACGTATCAACCTAAAGTTACTCAAAGCCAACCTAAATCACAACAATTTCAGCAAAGGACACAACAGCCTCTTCAGCAGGCTCGTCCTCAGTGCAATAACAACCGTACAACGCGACCGCCAGGGTTCGACCCTATACCAATGTTGTACACAGAACTGTTTCCATTACTACTGGTCAAAGGACACATCTAAAGCAGGTCTCCTCTTACAATTCCATTACTACTAGTCAAAGGACACATCCAGACCAATGTTGTACGTAGAACTGTTTCCATTACTACTGTTGGTTCAAAGCGGATCAGACCTGCCCTTACCATCAAGGAGGACCAGGGCATAACATAGAGAATTGTCTCAGTTTCAAATCGGATGTGCAAAAGCTTGTTAGGAACGGGGTCTTATCCTTCAAGGATACAAATCCAAATGTTCTCACGAACCCGCTGCCTCAACACGAGAAAGCTGCAGTTAATTTGATCGAAGGAGAATATAATAACAGCTATAAAATTCATGATGTACTCTTATTAAGGGCCAACTAGGTCAAGATGCATTGTAGACAGAGTGGATACGGCCATGTGCCACCTCATAACTATCACCAGTGTGATCTCTACTCTAAAGACAATCAAGGATGTTCTGTAGTGCAATTAGCTCTACAGGAACAATTGGATCTCAGATGGATCCAACATCACCGGATTCGTGGGGTCAACATGATTTATATGAATTCCAACATTATTCAGAACCACAACATCCATGCAATGAATGTCAACTTAGTGGCAATGTACTGAACGCAATGCCAACATCATAGTCTGCCACGACACGATTACGATTCTTGTCTGATTTACTCGGTAAATACATAGGGATGCTCTTTTGTACAAGATGCCCTCCAGCGTCAGATGGATCTTGGATGGATTCAGAATTACCGCGATAAAAAATAGTATCAAGTGAATATGATTCAAATCTTTGATATTCGTTTGATAAATACCAGCTTGGTGGAGTAACATGCTACACAAGTCCAACTCAGTTTCCTGACTTCGCATAATTATCAGAACTACAAGGTATTTCGTGAGAGTGGCCAAGGATATGCTCTCGTTCAAAGGACTTTGCAACACTTGTTGAACCACTGGTGGCTTCCGATCTATATGGATGAAGATACACAACAAGTCAGTATGATTGATGGGAACCCTACTAGGCATCAAAGTCAGGATGTATGATCAATGAAAACAGACCTAGTGAGGTTACACTGCATACAGAGTGGGTGTATCTAGGTGCCACCACATAACAATGAACGCTGTAGAGTTTGCTCTGAAGATAATCAAGGATGTTACGTTGTGCGAGCAGCCCTTCAGAGTCAGTTGGACCACAAAGAGATTCGACCATGTCCAAATTCTGGGTCAATCAACTTGATGCCCGACTATGTCACTTATTGAATCAAGGACGTTGTCGTAATCTCTGATCATAAAAGGACCAAGGATGTTTGTACCATCATCCCTTTACTTGAAGAATCGAAGGTTTCCAACCAGGACGTGATTGAAATTACTTACAATGGTCAGAAAAATTTGGAGGCTCCTGTAGTTATCTATCTACCGGGACCATTATCGTATGAATCAACTTAGGTTATCCCTTACAAATACGGTGCAACAACAATTGAGAATGGAAAGGAAATTCCATTACCCTCCGTCGTGAATATTGCAGACATCAGTCGGGTAACACGGAGCGGTAGAATCTTTAACCGAGGAGTTGGAGAACCCAACAAAGAGAAAAGGAACCTCAAACGGAAGTTCCTAATCAACCAATCGGTCAATCCTGTGATCCCGACCTTTAAAAGAACGATGATGAGATGCTGAAGCTCATCCAAAAGAGTGAATACAACATTGTTGATCAACTGTTGCAAACTCCTTCAAAAATCTTAGTGCTATCGCTTTTACTCAGTTCCAAAGCTCATAGAGAAGCTCTTCAGAAAGTGTTAGAGCAGGCCTTTGTGGAACAGGATGTGTCGATAAGGCAATTCGACAGCATCGTCTCTAACATCACTTCCTGCAACAATTTGGGATATAGTGATGAGGAACTACCGGAAGAGGGCACGAATCATAACATGGCACTCAATATAACGGTCAACTGCCAGGACGATGCGTTAGCCAGCGTACTGGTAGACACTAGATCAGCTCTAAATGTAATGCCAAAGTATACATTGATGCGGTTATCATATTGAGGATCCCCGATGAGAGCCAGTGCGGTCACCGTCAAAGCATTTGATGGATCCCATAAAATAGTTATCGGCAAAGTCGACCTTCACATAACTATCGGTCCTCACACCTTCCAAGTCAGTTTCCAGGTCATGGACATCCGGGAAACATACAGTTGTTTGCCGGGAAGACCTTGGATACACGAGACAGGGGCAGTCACTTCGACACTTCACCAGAAGCTGAAGTTTTTCAAGAATGACCAACTCGTCACAGTCTGCGGGGAGCAAGCCTTGATCGTGAGTAACTTATCGTCATCCACTTGTGTAGAACCGGAGGAGGTTGTTGGAACCTAATTCCAAGTACTTTCGGTGAGCAATGACAATCAATCAGAAAGAGGAACCTCGATTTCCTCGTACAAAGATGCTCTCAAAGCGATCAAAAGTAACAATGCAAAAGGATGGGGACAACTTGTCATTCCTACTGATAACAAAGCAAAGAAAGGTCTTGGCTTTTCTTAAAACTGTGCCCAAACAGCTGCTAGCAATAAAAGTCTTCATCCCATTCAGGACTTCTTCCCCAGTGGAGGTTTCCTTCACCTAGTGTCTCAAGAAGTACATACCATCAACGAGGGAGACTCCCCCAATACAGATGAAGAATGGAAATCCTATCTTAACGAGGATGCTTATATGTCTCAGGAAGAGGTGCCTACGCCATTTTGTTTTCCCGCACGAAGTCCGAGATTTATACCAAGGTCAGATGTCAAGATGATGTACGGAGATTGTGATCCAGAAGTATGTCGTACTCCACCAAACTCATTAGAGGAGGACACTCTTATGAAAGATAGCTTTGACCATGACTATTACGGCCCAATGAATGGCCTTCCTATTTGGCAGCCGTACCGAAGAGACTCAGTACAAGAGAGTCATCCGAACGATACATATCAGCTGAGCATCATTGAAAAGAATACCAGTGTCCCCACTGAATAATGGGATCATTACTCAGGGCATTCAGAAAACATCCAGTACAACGATGAATTTGCGACAATTGCCGGACTAGAATTCATCAACTATGCTTTTCCCGAGATCAACGTCATCGAAAGGGATGAGTCCTCCAGTTCCAAAGAAGTTTGGGACACGTTAGGACAACCGAGTGGAAAATACGACTTCATAGTCAAATACACCGCTCCCGAAAGCTCTCATATCAGGCTCAAAGACATCCAGCCGACTGGATGGGGAGATATACCTAAGAGTACACGTACTATGAAAGATATAGCTGAGGAATCCTCCTACGACAACTCTGCCTGGGAGACAGATTCCAATGACCCTGCTGCGCCAAAAATCAGCGTTATTACTGAGGACAAACCAAGAAAGAAGGTACCCGACTTTGTGATTCACTGAGGAGTTCGCCGCCAATGAATTGCAGTCAACGTTCAGAAAATCGTTCATAAGTCAAAGTAATTGTCGTCTTTACTTTAATCTTTCATCCTGCCCAGGTGAAATAGATGTTTTGATAGGGCTCATTTTCTGTAAATGTACCTCTTCGCTTTGCCCAAAGCGACAGAGTTTTGTTTTATAGGGCTGTAGTTTCAAGAATCGACAAGATCATAAATAAAATAACGCCGTTCTGTAATTTTCGCATTTATTATTGTTTTCTCTTTTCGCTTTTTCAGAAAATGGTAATCCTAAAAAATAACACAAATAATAAAAACAAGCATTTTTCAGAAAATACACTTCACACACTCTTGCATTCTCTCTATCTCTTCTAAAAACAATCATCGCGTCTTGTAGACTGCTTGTTTTAAACCCCGTTGAAACCCACGATCTAATGCCTTCTCCCAACTTTGAATTCCCGGTATTTGAGGCTGAAGAAAAAGATCCAAAGAAATTCCATAAGAGATCTCTCGATTACTCAGACAAGAGGAAAGTTCCATTGAACCTCACAAGGAACCGTTGGAAACGGTCAACTTGGGTTCGGAAAAAGAGAGAAAAGAAATCAGGATTGGGGCACTGCTCAGTCCGACTGTCAATGAAAATTCGATAAAGCTTCTCAAAGAGTTTCCCGATGTATTTGCTTGGTCCTATCAGGACATGCTAGGGTTGGATACCAGAATCGTTGAACATCACCTACCACTGAGATCAGAATGTCCACCAGTAAAACAAAGGTTGAGACGGACTCATCCGGACATGGCCATCAAATAAAAGAGGAAGTACAGAAACAAATTGACCCAGGTTTCCTCACCACATCAGAATATCCTCAATGGTTAGCCAACATAGTACCAGTTCTGAAAAAGGAAGGAAAAGTTAGAATGTGTGTAGACTACAGGGATTCGAACAAAGCAAGTCCAAAAGACGACTTTCCCTTATCACACATTAACATGCTGGTAGACAGCACAACAAAGTTCAAAGTTTTCTCCTTCATGGATGGATTCTCTGGCTATAATCAAATCAAAATGGTGCAGAAAGACATGGAGAAAACTTCGTTCATCACCCCATGGGGTACCTTTTGTTACAAGGTAATGTCGTTCGGTTTGAAGAACATCGGGGCAACCCACCAAAGGGCCATGACTACTCTGTTTCATGACATGATACACAAAGAAATCGAAGTGTATGTCGATGATATGATTGCAAAATCTAAAATAGAAGAGGAGCATGTGACCCACTTGTCAAAACTATTCGAGCGGTTGAGAAAGTATAAACTCCGCTTGAATCCCAATAAGTGCACATTCGGTGTCCGTTCAGGGAAGCTTTTAGGGTTCATCTTCAGCTAGAAAGGAATTGAGGTTGATCCTGACAAGGTCAAGGCCATTCAAGAAATGCCTTCTCCAAAGACTGAAAAACAAGTCAGGGGATTCCTGGGACGTTTGAATTACATTTCCAGATTCATATTCCTCATGACTGCAACATGTGCGCCAATCTTCAAATTACTCAAAAAGAATCAGGACTGCGTTTGGACAAAAGAATGCCAAACCGCCTTCGACAGTATCAAGGAATACTTGTTAAACCCACCGATTCTATCACCTCCATTGGAAGGAAGACCACTGATCATTTATTTAACAGTTTTGGAAGACTCAGTGGGTTGTGTGCTTGGCCAACAAGGCGAAACAAAAAGGAAAGAGTATGTCGTCTACCATTTAGGCAAGAAATTCACTGACTGCGTGACTCGTTATACTATGCTCGAGAAAACTTATTGTGCTCTGGCTTGGGCAGCCAAACGTTTGCGTCAGTATATGATTTGCCACACTACTTGATTAGTCTCCGAAATGGATCCAATCAAGTACGTCTTTGAAAAGCCTACTCTCACTGAAAGGATAGCCTATTGGCATATGTTGTTATCAGAATATGACATTGAGTACCATGCTCAGAAAGCCATCAAAGGAAGTGTTTTAGCCGATCATTTGGCTCATCGACCGATTGGCGATCAGGAATCAGTCGGGTTTGACTTCCCAGACGAAGATGTCATGTACTTGAAAATGAAAGACTGCGATGAACCGCTACCCAGTGAAGGGCCAGAATCAGGTTCCCAATGGGGACTAATTTTTGACGGAGCTGTCAATCATTACGGAAATGGAATTGGGGCAATCATCATAACCCCTTAGGGTACCCACATTCCTTTCACCGCCCGACTGACATTCAAGTGTACAAACAACGAGGCCGAATACGAAGCTTGTATCATGGGTCTCGAAGAAGCAATCGACTTAAGGATCAAAAACTTGAATGTATATGGTGACTCAGCCCTGGTTATCAATCAGATAAAAGAAGATTGGAACACATACCAATACGGACTGATTCCTTACAAAGATTATGCAAGAAGGTTGTTACCCTTCTTTAATAGAATCGAGATGGTCCTGCTTCGACATGGTCCTGCTTCGCTGCGTAGACAGCCCAGAAGCAAACATGCTAATAAAGGAAATTCACGAAGAATCGTTTGGCGCTCATGCCAATGGACACACAATGGCAAGAAAAATTCTAAGAGCAGGGTACTATTGGTTGACAATTGAATCTGATTGCTACAAGTACATGAGGAGATGTCACAAGTGTCAGATATACTCAGACAAAATTCATGTACCACCAACGCATCTCAAAGTTCTTTCATCCCCATGGCCTTTATCCATATGGGGAATCAACATGATTGGCATGATTGAACCAAAGGCTTCGAATGGACATCGGTTCATCCTGGTAGCCATTGATTACTTCACCAAGTGGGTCGAAGCAGCGTCATTCGGCAATGTGACCCGACAAATGGTGGTCCGATTTATCAACAACAATATCATCTGCCGTTATGGTGTTCCAAGCTAGATCATTACTAAAAATGGATCTAACTTGAACAATAAGATGATGAAAGAGTTGTGCGCTGAGTTCAAGATCGAACACCATAACTCATCTCCCTACCGACCTAAGATGAACGGAGTGGTAGAAACGGCTAACAAGAACATCAAGAAGATTGTTTAAAAGATGGTTGTAACCTACAAAGACTGGCATGAGATGTTACCTTTTTCTCTTCACGGTTATCGCACATTTGTTCGCACTTCAACAGGGGAACCCCTTTCTCTCTAGTATATGGCATGGAGGCAGTGCTCCCCATAGAAGTTGAGATCCCATCGATTCGGGTATTGATGGAAGCTAAGTTAACAGAGGCTGAATGGTGTCAAAGTCGACACGAAGAACTGAATCTGATCAAAGAAAAGCGAATAACGGCTCTGTGCCATGGTCAATTGTATCAACAAAGAATGAAGAAGGCATTTTTCAAAAAGGTTCGACCTCGTGTCTTCAGGAAAGGAAACCTCGTGCTCAAGAAGATACAATCATTTCTTCCTGATTCTCGAGGCAAGTGGACTCCGAATTATGACGGCCCATATGTGGTCACGAAAGCTTTCTCAGGCGGCGCCTTGAGACTCGCAACCATTGATGGAGAGGAATTTGCCTACCCCACAAATGTTGACGTAGTCAATAAATACTTCGCCTAAATAAAAAATTAAAAAAATGTCTCTGTGGATTGAAAACCTGAAAGGGCGGTTCAGGAAAAAATTAGAGACATAATCAGAAAACATCCCAGTGGATTGGAAGTCTCAAAGTACAATCCAGGCAAAAATTAGGGATAATGGTAAGTAACTACGTTCAACCAAGGGGCAAGTCCCTCAGTAGCAGTTACATCATCCATCGGAGGAAAATTCCAGTCAAGGTCATCTTCAACGGAAGCTCAGGATGCCCGAAATTCAAAGTTGGTAGAAGGATAGTGGTTGTTATGTTTCAATGTAGCCCTTTTTTCTGTAAGTTACCATTTTCTAACTTTGTAAATACTCCATGGAATCACGCGTTTGGCTAATTTCCATCCTATCAATAAAATTCGAGCCCATGTGCTTTTGTTTGCCATTCTTATTTGTTTTAACTTTACAGAACGATAGTTTAACATGATTAACGATTCTTGAAATAAAACAAAAATGAATATAATTGTCAAACTTTTTCTGCATTTAAAATAAAGATGGCAATTTCTTTTGACTCTTGAACATTGAAAGAACATCGATCGCTTCTCCAGAAGTAATCGAACCTCAAAGTGCAGAATCAAAGTATTCCTTCTAAACCAGTACGCCTGAATGAAGGATCCACTGTGTCAGAGACCACGTTTCATCTGACCTCTCTAGCAGAGTTCTTATCTCCTAAGCTCGACCAACGGTTTTCCCTACAGGGACTATCTCCCCTAAGCAAGGCAGAATTGCTACCCTTGAACCGTTGATACTTTTCATTCCCCGTAGTGGTCGAGTATCCAGTAGTGTTCATCTATTAGTCTGTATGTCGCGTCAGTTTTGTCAGCATAAGCATACATACATCATGTATTATTGATTTACATTCATAATCATATTGCATCACTATCATTCTAGTCGGTCTTGTTCCCAGAGTCCTCTCAATTGAGTTGTCAGTTCTTTCCTCATCTGGAAGTGTTGCATCTGAACAATTTCTCCTCGAATTTACAGTTGGATTGAAGTTGGTCCCTTGACCACTTTGATAACTTGAACCTCAGAAAAGCCAAAGGACCTTCGACAAATGTCACTCTTCGCCATTGAAGATGATATCTTCGCTTTCCCGGATTAAGGAAAATCCCCAGAGAAAGCCCTTGCAAAATTGGATGACATCACATGGCATTTCTTCGAAAGGGTCTCGAGGAAAAGTATGATGTAATATCCCCAAACGGAAACAGTCTCTCAAGAGACTCGTTTTCCCCAGTAGAGTTAACAAATGGCGTCTCCAACAGAGAAGTTTGTGCACCTCCACAGCTCAGACGGATGGGTTTCCCCAGCAAGTCTGACACCAAATTTTTTCCCATCAAATGCAATGTCCCCAGGAAAATTCGGCGAGTAGTTTGAGGAAAACCGCTACGAATAGCATCCCTTGTCAAGGAAGTTTATTGACAAAAGAAACTTAGACCAGTTCCTTGGTAGGAAACCAGGATCGAGGGGAAGTTTATTTTAGAAACTTAGACCAGTTCCTTGGTAGGAACCAGGATCGAGGGGAAGTTTATTTCAGAAACTTAGACCAGTTCCTTGGTAGGAAACCAGGATCGAGGGGAAGTTTGTATCAGAAACGGAGACCAGTTCCTTGGTAGGAAACCAGGATCAAGGGGAAGTTTAACTTTTCTAAGCATCATTCTTTAGCAAAAGAAGATGGATGCGCAAACTGCAGTTCATAACCACAATCAAAATTTTGGGTATTCCGATATTTAATCCTCTTGCACCCTGAATGCCCGAATACCTTCGCCATTCACACCTTCATGTCCAAGAAGATTAAATTGTGGCATCTGTCATACCCCAAATTTTGACCACTACGATCTCCCATTATTGTGCAAATCATCATCACAATATGGATATACCTTCATGCCTCATTAATCTCCTCAGGAATTGTTGAGCATTCACTACTATCAAAGATTAGGGTTTCAAGCCCTCTCAGAGCCTTAGACAAATGATCAATCTAGAAGTGACATGATCTTCAACTTGTCTAACCTCTCAAACACCCATAAAGGATCAAGAGGACTCCCACATCAAGAATCAAACACAAGGTTGCAACATTCCAGGTGGATTAAGCCACAAGATCCCCAGTGTCACCAAATTAGGGTTTTGGTCGACCAAGGCCTCCTGATGGAAATTTTCATCTGGGCATGAGCCAATGCTTCAAAGCATAACTTAAGATACTCCAAGGGACCTCATGAACCCAATCATCAAGTCAATTTTGCCTCAGGGGATGCATTCATCAAAGGTCAGGAATTAGGGTTTCTTGACCTAATTCACCCCTAAGTTGACTTTTTGGACAAAACATGAGCCAAGACCTCAAGAGATGATTTGAGGGTCTCCAATACATTACATTGATCCATTTGTAACAATGGATTGATCCAAGAAGCTTGATCAACAAGCCTCAATTTCATCAGTACCACAATTAGGGTTTTGGGGAAAAAGTCAACTATACCTTTGACTTTTGACCCAGACATGCTTCCAAACCTTGGGACATGATTCAATACACCCTATAACACCCATGGAACATGTCTATCAAGTTTTATTTAGGTCAAAGACTTGATTTCATGAGGGTCGTACAGTTTGGAATTCATCTGATAAAAAGTCAATTGTGCACAAAAGTCAAACTTGACTTTTTGAGATTTTTCATAATTATGGTTCTTTAATCCTAAAATAATGTTAATGTGTGATTTGAATCATCATTCATCAAGAAAAATCAAAGAAAGTGGGATAACTTGTAAAAGGGGTAACCATAAAAACTTAGAATTTTTCTAAGTTATGGAACAAAGTGGCTAGGGTACCAACTTCCAAGGATCATAACTTGAGATCCAAGCAACCATTTGGGCTGATCCAAAGATGGATTTGTAGCTCTCATGGAATACTTTAAAAGTGTCAACTACACCTCATTCCAATTCATCATGAATTTTGAGTTGTGGTTGGATCAAAATGGCTGAAAACATGAAATGTCACTTTTTCAAACACTTAGTGAAATTTTCACTAAGTCAAAATCAGTTTCACTTTTTCCAAAATGTAGGGGCATTTCTCACTTGGATCCAAAAATTACCAAAACAAAATATTATCACACATTTGTTGTATCACATAAGAGCTTTCCAAAATGGCCAAGAACTTCATCCAATTCCATCTGAGCTATGAGATATGACAGTGGCAATATGCCTTGATGCGAACTGTCACACAAGGCAGATTTGTGCATTATAGCTCGATTTGATCAAATTGAGCAACTCCAAGCCTTTTCATCATTTTAGACACATCTGAGGATAAAACAAGAGTGGAATAGTCTGATCTCCAAGCCTCACAAGTCCATGAATCTACAAGTAGCATGCCAAAACTAAAAAGGCTAAAATGTGCCAAGAATACAAGTTTGTCTCCAAGCATTCAATGGGTGCACCAAGGTGGCATGAACTGAGCCTATTCCAACTGAATGAGTCAAGGCTTATCTCTAAACCAAAGAACCATAGGCCTGTGCTCTAACCTCTAGTCAATGGCTAGAGGATATTTGAGATTCCAAAATGATCCAATTGGCCACAGACCTGTACCAGTTGCCATTCCCTATTCCTTGCAAAACAAACTTGCTCTACTATAAATAGACCTCATTTGTGATCAGTTTAAGCACACCAAAGGCCTACAACACTTGCCTTTCTCAAAATGACCCTCTCACTTCCAAATTTACCTTCCAAAGCAAGTCACTATCGGGTTTTGAGTTTGGGAACAATTCCAACCAAACCAATCACCCACTCACCTCATAAACATCATGTAGAAGTGATCCAAACACTTAAACAACATCTGGAACACCAATTTCACAAAATCACCAGCCAATTGCTCAAGGTTTTAACCAAGTTGCAGCTGAGGTGCCATACTTTGTTCCAGCTATTTCCAATCAAGTCCAAGCATTCAAACACACTCCATATGATGTAGGGAAGCTGTTCAGATCATCACAACTCATCTGTAACACCTCTAACTCAAAAATCACATTGCACTTGTTGTCACGACCTTCAAGTAAGCCTAAACTTGGTCATCTCTTAATCTATGCATATTTCCTCGCACAATACTTTTGCCAAATGTTCATAATCATGCATAGAGTGTTTCCCCTCGATTAATTGCTTTGTTTGGATCATGTATCAAATTTCTCAGCCTTCATGCAAATTTTAGGGTTCTTGAGGTTTTGTCTTGATTTCTTATTCCATTCTTAAAATAAAAGAGATTAAAGACCATAGACATGATCGTGAGGTGAAAACGAGTAGATTGATAGGTGGATTGTGTGATATCATCAAGTATTCAGTGAGATTGGTGAGAAAATGAAAATCTGCAGAAACAGGGGGGTGGCGCTTGTTCTTCCCTTGTTCTTGGCGTCATTTTTCGAATATTTGAATATTTGAATTTTGTGATTTTATTTAATTGATTCAAAAATTAATTTCTCTCTGAATTTTAATGATTTTGAGTTGATTCTTTTTTTAATAATTCACAAAAATGTTAAAATATTTTATTTAACCAAAATTTCCCAAAAATATTATTTATTTCATATACTTGCTATTTTTGCAAAGAATAAATTTTTATTTGTTTTCTAACATTTAAATTATTTTTTCTCACTTGATTTTCCAAAATTAATTGGTTTCCAATCATTTTGTAAATAAAAACATGAGTTTTCAAACATTAATCCAGGATCACAACTTGTTTTCCACACATGTTTGATAATTTTGCTTATTTTAATTAAATTTTTGTTTAATTAAAATACATTTTGAAACTAATTGAGGGTTTTGATCTTAATCACTCTAAACAAATCATTTTCAAACTCTTTGGGCCTCTAATAGAGTGTAAGACCGAACCCCCTTTTGTACATAAATAGTTTGGGCCTCAGACATTGTATAAGTCCCGACACGATTTTCAAAATAACGGTGCGATCCTTGTTTTTCATCTGGGCCTCTCCTTGAGTTGTAAGCCCCACCTCTTGTACAAAAATAAACTTTGGGCCTCTAATAGAGTGTAAGACCCAACCCCTTTTGAAAACCAAAATAGTTTGGGCCTCAGTCATTGTATAAGACCCACGGTGTTTTCAAAAATCTCGGCGCGATCGCCAGTTCAAAATCAAATCATCTGGGCCTCTCCCTAAGTTGTAAGCCCCATTATTTTCTTTTAATAATACCTTTTTGGGCCTCTTGAGAGAGTATAAGACCCATCCCTTTGTACAGAAAACCTTTCTTTGGGCCTCAGTCACTTGTATAAGTCCCTGTACAAATTCAAAACAACGGTGCGTTCACTGTTAAAACCTTGGGCCTCTCCTTGAGCTGTAAGCCCCAACCATCTTCTCAAAATACTTTCTCCTTTGATTTTGAATCCAAATATATAGTTGTTATCAAAACTTTCTTTAATTTCTTTGTTGAAACAACTAACAAAACAACATGGAAGCTCTACAACGGGTAAGTGTTTATCCGCTTTCATTTACTGATTTCCTATATATAACTGTATTGTGGGAAGCTGCACATGGTTAGTCTTCTTTCATAACCTCTTATACACTTGTCATATATCAACTGTATATATACTAGTATAGTCATTTAGAGTTTCCCCTGGCAACTACGTCTAGCACTAAGTAAAGCCTGTTGGTCACTCTTAAATACAAACAAAACTAGATCCCCCGTAGGATTCCAGATACAGTCTTCCCTTCTCTTTGGGTTAAACAATATGGAACAAAGAGAAAGACAGTATTCTCGGTGAACCTTTTCTCAGACGGTTACCCTTAAAAATTGTCAAAGAAACTCTAACTCTCCAGAGATGATCTTTTCTCCGTGAATGGCATCTCTTGAGTTTCTTATAAATCCTCGAACTTTCCTTGAATGATCTCTTCTCTATTGATCGCTCTATTTAGTGTGCGTAAATAAATCTAACTGCAAGTATACAGTCGTATCGCGTAGTTTTAAAAGATTATCGATCCCACAGAGACTAGAAATTGAACGCACCGTTATCTATCGTTACTATGTTTATCTAAGGCTAATCGGAATTGGTTTTTAAGTTCAAACGGGAAATTAAAGAGAAATTAAAATTCGGGAATACTAGTTATGAATAAGATATCGGTATATAATTTAGTAAATCTACGTGGAATTAATTAAACTTAAGCGTATAAAGATTTATCACCCTATGCATCTGTAGGAAAAACCAGTTTAAAAGCCCTCACCTCACACTCCCATGGTTATTGCTTCGGACTATACTCTTAAGTCAATATGTCTGCTCTCACTAGCCCATATGAGGTTAAAAATACTTTTTGAAAACTAATAAGACCAAATTAACTTTAAAGCGCTTCCGCTGTTTTTAAAACTAATGCCCGATTTCAGCTATCCGGGTAAAGCCTCACACTCCTGTGGTCTTGACCTTAACCTTTGTTACTTTTTTACTCTCGTAATAAAAGTTGGGTTTAAAATTAAGAAATCAAAGCCAGAAGAAGAGTTAATTATTGATTTTAGCTTAGAGTTATTTAATCCATTTGGTTACTTCATTACATACCAATAAAATTGGTTTAGCTAGACATAATAATGAAATTAAACGTAAAGGCAAAGAGATAAATAGACATAGACATAATTAAGAAGGAAATAAACAATACGTTGAATTAAATAATGGAAACCTGGTAATTCGTAATAATAGGGATAACAATCCCTCCACAAGCTGGTAGGTTCTTGCTTGAATAAAGTAATTGGCAAATGATGAAGGCAATGAAAAAAATCTAATGCTAAAGTGTAATAGTTCCTCAATGTGAGAAACTATTACTTTGTTCGGTAATGGTTGACAAGGAATGGAAATATTTTGGCAGCAAAACGGTACTTCAGAATGCAGAAAAATGGTCACCCTTTGTTCTTCGAAAACTCTCGTATTTATAGACTGAGTTGAGGTAGAGGTTGGAGAGAATGTAGGCACTCCTCTTGACAGTTAAGTGACTTTTTGAACCTAGTATTCTTTGGATAAAATAAGGTCGTGTGTAACTACTCCTCTGAAAACTCATAACCACGTCTCTGTTAACGGATTAAACACATTTTGGACCCATGACGATCGTAATGGATTGTGACGGTCGTGTTGGATTTCGCAACTGCCACGGTCGTGGTGGGCTGTGACGATCGTCACACCAGCAAAGTTTGGGATTCTGCTATTTTGCTTCACTTTTCTGCTCTTTTCTTGCATGTTTTGGTTCTTTTCCACACTTAGCATACTTTGACTTGGAAAATGGGATTACCTGCAAAAACACTTAAATAATCTCGAGAAAATCGGATATTAGACGAAAACAGAATAAGAAAATAACATAAATCAAAGTAAAAACATGATATATTTTCGTGTTATCAAACACTCCCACACTTTAATCTTTGCTTGTCCTCAAGCAATCAATCTATTAAATCGGACAAACTTCATCAAATGCACATACCTGGTATACCAATGGATTTGAAAAGGAGTTTCTTGTTAGTAAGACAGGTACTAGTGTAAAACACTAAGGATACAATAATGACACAGAGCAACAAGCTTGTCATAGACCTCTCTTTTGTACAATCCAGTTCTAATCATTCTATTATAGTTCAACCAAAAGTTTTCGTGTCTATTTCACCCGGCTTCATTCCAGCGCAATCACATTAAGCCCTTTGCCTTATTCACGCACGTAGTGGAGTAACCGGTTAGTGACTTTGATCCCTTTTTCTCACGGGGCCTGATACACAAGTGTGGTAACCCTTTATACATCCCATTCGTAGATTGCGGGGGATCGAACAGTAGTTTGCCCTACCAAGTTCAGAATCAGGTACCTCTGAACCAATCGACAACAGATTTTCTTTCTTTTCTTGTAAATTTCCACAAATGTGAGAGTTGTTGCATATTCTATTTTTCTCGCCATATAGATAAGAAAGATGTTTTTCTTTTCATGATTGGGCATCAAACACTTATATTCATCGGCTCCCCACGTGGTTTGTGATTTAGACGGTGTTGACTGCTGATATAAACTACTAGGGGTTACTTTAGGACTGAACTCAAGGTATCGTATAATAAGTATCGAAACTGATATCGCATATGCAAGAGGTCTAAGGTGTCAAGACGGTATCGATCTTGTTAGCACTTTCCCAACTTCCTAACATAGTTTAAAGCTTGGTATCGCACGGTGTGCATTAATCGTAAAATTTTTTTGTTATGGCAGAATAAAATGGGGAAATCGGAATACTGAACGAAAATACTCATATATTAACTTTGATAAGAAAAAAGAAAGTACAAGAAAGGGAAATAAAATAGAAATAAACTAACTCTCCCACACTATATCGGACATTGTCCTCAATGTTGCGATATAAAGGGGACTAACAAGAAAAACTAAAAAGAAAAACAAAATAAAATCAGGGAGCCCCACGTCCTCTGCCTCTAGAGCGTCCTCTTCCATGCTGTGCTACGTGATCAGGAATGCCCACGTGATGGATGTACTCATGTAGGCTCTGCACTCGCAGTGTCAATGCACGCATCTCATCGATGACACCGTCAAGCCTCTGACCTTGGTCAACTTGCCCTTGCTGGATTTGATGCATAAGAGTCATCATTTCATTGTGTTGTGTCTGTTGTTGTGCTTCTCTCTGTTCGGCCAGCTGGTTTTGTTTCCATATAGCCCTCGAGATTTCTTCATTAGTAACGGGGTCTTGGTCAGGGCGGCAACGGCGTCTGGAGGTCGAAGGAGCATCATTGGCAGGCGGTGGTTGGTTTTCTGGGGCGTTATCCATCTCTTGCTCCATCTCATCAACAGGGTCCTGATTTTGATCATCAGGGGCAGGCGTATTTTACTCAGGAGCATTCAGATCAAAGAGCCAATTGGCCATATTCTGAGGGTCAATGCGGCTCCTGCAAGGCATAATGATACTTCTAACAGTTCTGGCTCAGACCATAGGATGGTATTTCCCATCTCGTCGTAACTTGATGAGGTGTCAGCTGCGACAGTAGTCTATGTCGAGCAACACTGGAGGCATGGAGGGTAATCTGTTAAGTGCGTCCCCCAAGTCCAAACTCAGAGCAATATAAGTGACAATCCCTCCAAAATAGAAGGGTTTGGAACCTCTAGCACAATTAGCCTGGATGTGTGCTAACAGAAATGGTGCGGCATTGATCGGCTCTGGGTGGAACATACAATGGAGGAAGAAAAGCTCCTTAGAGTTTACCTTGTGGTTATTATCTCGTGCAAAAATAGTGCTTCCTAATGTGCGGTGAACATATCTGATGGCTGGGTTGTGGATATATGTTGCGTTAAGGCTATCCCAGCTGTCAACTGTTGTTCCTGTCAACCGATTCCATAATTGAAATGCTTCTTGAAAGAAATTTTCCTGTGGTACTCGGCGGTGCACATCCTCACCATGGTGGAAACCAAGCATTCCGGCAAGTTGCTCTTGGCCGATTGAGTACTCGGTACCAAACATGCGGAATTTAGCGATACCGGTTAATTGATTCGTCTCGCCCGGAGGAGTAATGTAAGTGAATAAACTGAGAAATTTGAGCGTTAGGGCTTCGTAAGTAGGCCGACTCTGAGTGTAGAGCTGCCACATACCGGTATTTTGTAACATCCATTTAACTCCCTCAAGCATTCCGAGTTCTTCTAGACATGCAACGTCTACGTAACGGGTTGGTTGTACGAAACGTTGGTAGTAATCGATGTACCTAGCCATTTGACGCTCTCCTAGTTCGCAATCTCTGAAGTTCAATGTTGATAGGTCAGGAATTTGTCGTGCCATTGGTGGGTTGCAGAGAAATTAGGGAAGAAAATGGGTTGTGGAGAATTGAGGGTTTGTGAAAAGGAAGGGTACACGGTATGAATATATAGTGAATGGGGAAGACGAATGGTGAAGGAAAATGTTGAATTTGGGTCAAATGGTAATGGTGGGATGGTTATGGAATTGGTAAAGAAAGTGGGACTGCCGTGTTTTGAGTGAGGGAAAGAAGAGGGAGATGAATGAAGCAGTTCTGTTTTAATGCAAAACCTGTTCCAAACCCGCGTGACGGTCGTCACGGGGTCGTCACGATCGTGACGCTCGCAATTTCTGGGTGGTGAAATAGTTTATGACAGAAACAATTCCAAACATAATATTTTAGTAACAGGCAATGGTAAACATGTAGAAACAGCATTATATTACATACACAGAGATAAGAAACATGACAACATAGATTAAAACAGAATTAAAAGTATGAACAGGAATGAAATTGAAATCTTAAAGAGTCAACATTAGCAGCAAATGAAATTATCCTTTAAAACCAAAGAGGTGCTAGTAAAATACTAGCAATGTATCAAAACTATATGAAGATCAAATTATTTCCGACATGAAAAAGGAAAACTGAAATAATGTAAAATTGTTCTAAAGTAAATGCATAAAAAATCTTGAAAATAAGGTGCTTCATAAATCTAGCCAAGGTGTTTCTTCAAAGATGCGATGGCTTGATTTAAATGATCAAATTGTTCAACGGTCAAATCCATGAGTCCAACAATGTTTTGTCGCATAGTGTTTCGCTCATCCTTTACTGAAGTGATTTCTTTATGATACTCATCCATAGTCTTTAGAATAGAATTCAGATTAGCAGCATAGTTAGTGGCATCAACTTTAGGAATGTCAATGTCTTCTTGGAATTCCATATAATCAAGATCATGATAATGAGGGGGTGTTTTTGGGTCGATCTCAGGTTCAGGAAAGGTTTCTTCCGGTTTAGGCACGAGTTCATTAAGGTCATATAGCCAATTATGTTGATTGTGCACACTTGTGCGTTCATGATTTGGAAGTGTAAATGTGGTACGACAAGATTGTTAATCAGAAGCTGAAAATGGTTCGGGCCTTGGTTCCTAATCCTAGCCCTATTGAAACAAAAAGTGATATTCATGGGTCTAAATTCTCCAAAGGGGTTAATCTTATAAAGTCGGGTTCTGAATCCCATAGCATCAGCTATTTTTGTAACTAGGCTACCTATCAGGATTGGACTGTTATCATTATTAATGAGTTTGCAAAAGTTGTTCAACATAAAAGTGAGTCCATTGACCTCTCTAGACTGAGAAGCACAAAACATAATGAAAAGCTCATCCCTCAAAATAGTGTTATCATTCTCAGGTTTACCAAATAAAGTATAGGCCAAGATCATATGAAAGTAACGGAAAGCGGGGTTATGTATTTCTGTTGAAAGCATAGGGTCCATGTCAAAATCAGGTTTCCTTGAAATTCTACCCCAAAAATCACTCAACTCTCCAACCAACACTAAGTCCTCTTGAACCACAGAGAAAACATTAGGTCCTTTAGGAAATCCTAAAAGATGCGACAGTTCCTTTTTGGTGAACTGGCAGCTGTATCCAAATAGTCTAAAGGTAATTCTTCCCCTGGTTAAACCTTTTCCACAGTGAGGGTTTTAGCTTAAAGAGCTCAGGAATTCTAAAGTCAACCTACGGTAGCACTTATGTTTCTTGTTGGCAAAACCCTCCCAACCTAATTGGTTAAACAGAAAGTCTACGCTCTCACCTACACCTAAGGCGGTCATGGTGGGTCTGTGGGCAAATTTTGTCAAGGCAAATGATCTAAGGGACAAAGCCTCATAGCGATGCAACTGTGCTCCATCTCTGAATTCTACTAACAAGTTATCCTCGTTTTCCATTAATTAGTACTTTTTGCAAAAATGTAAGCAGAAGAGGAGAACAGAAAGAGTAGAGAGACTTTATAATCCTGTAGTTTTTTCAATTTTAAGATTAGCACAACATTTTCAAATGAAATTTAAAATGATATAAATGAAACTAAAAATTTGCAAAATAAAAATAAAACATAGAAAACGGGAAGAAATAACAAATATAAAGCAAGAAAAACAAAAATCATGGGTTGCCTCCCATTAAGCGTTGTTTTTAACGTCGAAAGTCTGACGGATTCAATTAGATGCTTAGTTAGGGGGTTCGGTGTGCAACTCTAAAAGTCTTAGGCAGTTCAAATAATCTCTATTTTCAATGTTGTGATAGTGTTTTAGACGTTGTCCATTAACTAAAATGGATTACTATTCCTCCACTTTATTTCTACCGCTCCACTTTGTAGAATTTTTGTAATCTCAAAAGGACCGGACCATCTAGACCTTAATTTCCCAGGAAAGAGTTTTAATCTTGAGTTAAATAGGAGTACAACGTCTCCCACACTAAATTCTTTTCTAGATAAGCGCTTATCGTGCCATTTTTTTAGTTCGTTCTTTATATATTTTAGCATTTTCATAAGCGTCTAATCTTAACTCTTCTAGTTCATACAGATCTAGGATACATTTTTCACCTGCGGAATCATACCTTAAGTTCAATCTTTTAATAGCCCAATAGGCTTTATGTTCTAATTCCACTTGTAGATGGCAAGATTTACCATAGACCAGCTTGAAAGGTGTAGTTCCGATTGGTGTTTTGTAGGCCGTCCTATATGCCCATAAAGCTTCGTTGAGTTTAGATGAACAGTCTTTCCTAGAGGTGGCTATGGTCTTTTCTAGAATTTGTTTTATTTCTCGATTCGAGACCTCAACCTGTCCACTTGTTTGTGGATGATATGGTGTCGCTACGCGGTGTCTTACTCCATACTTCGATAGTAATTTGTCAAATATTTTTGATATGAAATGAGAGCCACCGTCACTTATGACAAGTCTCGGCATGCCAAATCTGGGAAAGATTGTGTTTTTGAAGAGCTTTATGACTACTCGTGCGTCATTTGTAGGAGAAGCTATTGTCTCAATCCATTTTGACACATAATCGACAGCTACGAGTATATATTTATTTCCAAAGGATGATGGGAAAGGTCCCATAAAATCAATCCCTCATACATCAAAGACTTCTACTTCTAATATACCTTTTTGAGGCATCTCATAGCGTTTTGATATGTTACCCGTGTGTTGGCACCAGTCGCAGTTTAGTATTGCAATGTGGACATCCTTCCAAAGGTTGGGCCAGAATAGGCCGGATTGCAAGATCTTAGCACATGTCTTTGGGTACTAGCATGTCCTCCATAAGGAGCAGAATGACATTGAGAGATGATGTTTTCTATTTCTTCTTCGGGGATGCAACGACGGAAGATACCGTCGGCTCCTCTCTTAAACTGCAAAGGTTCATCCCAATAATAATGTTTTAGATCATGAAAGAATTTTTTATTTTGTTGATAAGATAAGTCTGGTGGAAGTACTCCAGCTGCTGAGTAGTTGACTATGTCAGTATACCATGCCAGGGTTGTGTGCATGTTAGTTTCTTCCACGACTTCTTCCATCTTTGGGTCATTCAACCGTAGAGTAGACATATCACTTTCTAGTTGGGCTATGAGTCATTCATATGGGAAATCCTCATTAATGGGTACTGGCTCTGGTTTAATGCCCTCTAATCGGGATAAGTGGTCTACTACTACGTTTTCAGTTCCTTTCTTATCTTTGATCTCTAAATCAAATTCTTGTAAAAGTAGGATCCACCTTAGCAGTCTAGGTTTTGCATCCTTTTTGTTGATTAAATATCTAATAGCTGCGTGGTCTGTATAAATGATGATCTTAGCTCCCACTAGGTAGGAACGGAATTTGTCAAGGGCGAAAACCACGGTTAAAAGTTCTTTTTCTGTGGTAGCGTAGTTCATTTGAGCAGAATCTAAGGTTCTACTTACATAGTAAATGGCATGAAGTTTTCTATCCCTCCTCTATCCTAAGACTGCACCTACAACATAATCACTTGCATCACACATGATTTCGAAAGGTAATCTCCAATTTGGTTGTTGCATGATAGGTGCAGTAATAAGAGTTGTTTTCAGCTGTTCGAACGCCTTTAGACATTTCTCATCAAAGATAAATTCAGCGTCTTTCATTAATAAGCCGGTAAGAGGTTTAGTAATTTTTGAGAAATCCTTTATGAATCGTCAGTAGAAACCGGCGTGTCCCAAGAAACTTCGTATTTCTCGTACGGTTTTCGGAGGTTGAATATTTTTTATAATTTCTATCTTAGCTTTATCAACTTCGATTCCTCTATCGGACACAACGTGTCCAAGTACGATTCCTTGATTTTCCATAAAATGGCATTTCTCCCAGTTTAATACGAGATTAACTTTTACACATCTTTCCAGTACCATTTCTAGGTTCGATAGACATCCTTCAAAGCTCTGCCCACAAACAGAAAAGTCATCCATAAACACTTCCATAATGTCATCTATAAAATCAGCAAAGATTGACATCATGCATCTTTGGAATGTGGTAGGTGCGTTACATAGTCCAAACGACATTCGTCGATAAGTAAATGTACCATTGGACATGTGAAGGTTGTCTTTTCTTGGTCATCAGGATGAATAGGAATTTTAAAGAATCCTGAATAACCGTCTAAATAGCAGAAGTATGAGTGTTTAGCCAATCTTTCCAACATTTGGTCAATAAAAGGCAATGGGAAATGGTATTTACGAGTGGCTTTGTTTAACTTCCTATAATCGATGCACATTCTACTTCCAGTTACAAACCTTTTTGTTATAGATTCACCTTTTTTGTTCTTAACAACTGTAACACCTCCCTTTTTTGGAACGACATGTACTGGGCTAACCCATTTACTGTCTGATATCGGCTATATAATTCCTGCTTCTAAAAGTTTTTTCACTTCGTCTTTGACTACAGTACTCAAGATCGGGTTAATCCTTCTCTGATGTTCCCTAGAGGATTTACAGTCTTCCTCCAGCATAATGTGATGCATACAAATAGAAGGACTTATTCCTTTAAGGTCAGCGATGTTATAGCCTAACGCAGTTGGGTATTTTCTTAAGACGTCTAATAGTTTCTTGGTTTCGGTCTGTCCTAAGTCTGCATTGACTATTACAGGTCGTTCGAGATCTTCGTCTAGGAATTCATACCTTAAATTTTTGGGTAATGTTTTCAGTTCTAGGGTTGGTTTCTTCGAGCAAGGTAGATGATCTGGTGTAAGTCTTAAGCATTCGCTTAGGCTATCATCTTGATAAGGTTCACGCCAGTTATCATCTTTGAAAATCGGAGGTATTGGAATTTTTAGAATATCTGAGTATGTGGTCGGTTCCATCTCTATTTCTCTTACGCACTCGTCTATGACATCTAGCAGATAACATGTGTCGTCTATAGCTGGAGCTTGTAAGAATTGTGTCAAAATGAATTCAACCTTCTCTTCACTAACTTCAAAAGTTAGCCTGCCTCTCTTTACATCTATAACTGCTCCAGCAGTAGCTAAGAATGGTCTTCCTAATATGATAGGAGTAGTAGAGTCTTCTGTAATATCCATGATTATGAAATCAGTAGGGATATAGAATTGTCCTATACGAACTGGAACATTTTCTAGTATACCAACTGGGTATTTAACAGAGCGGTCAGCTAATTGAACAGACATCTTAGTTGGTCTTAGTTCTCCCATATCAAGCTTCTTGCATATGGATAAGGGCATAACACTAATACTGGCTCCTAAGTCGCGTAGAGCTTTGTCTATGACGAACTTCCCAATTACACAAGGGATGGAGAAACTACCTGGGTCTTTCAGCTTAGGAGGCATTTTGTTTTGAATTATTGCGCTACACTCAGCAGTAAGTGTAACTGTTTCGTTTTCCTCAATCTTTTTCTTATTGGATAAGATTTCTTTCAGGAACTTAGCATATGAGGGCTTTTGAGTGATAGCTTCTGTAAACGGTATCGTGATGTTTAATTGTTTCAGAAGTTCAACAAATTTCTTAAATTGCCCTGCAGTTTTGGAATTTGTCAATCTTTGAGGATACAGAATAGGTGGTTTATAAGGTGGGGGAGGCACATTAGGTTTTTCTTTGTTGACAGCCTCTTGGTCATTATCTTCCTTTTCCTTGGGTTCATTATCCTTCTCAGTTGTTGTGTCGTTAGCAGATTTTTGGTACATGGCTCGATTTTGAAGTCTTGGATCAATGGGTTCATCTAATTCTTTTCCACTTCTCAGTATAACAGCATTTGCATGTCCTTTAGGATTAGGTTGTGGCTGTCCAGGAAATGTTCCAGCAGGAGCAGCAGTAGGTGCTTGTTGTTGGGCCACTTGGGAAATTTGTGTTTCAAGCATTTTGTTGTGAGTGGCCAAAGCGTCTACTTTGTTTGCTAACTGCTTAATCTGTTCACTAGTGTGTACGTTTTGATTCAGGAACTCTTTGTTTGTCTGAGTCTGGGTAGCTATGAAGTTTTCTATCATCAGTTCAAGGTTAGACTTCCTAGGAACATTTGGAGCAGCTGTTGCAGCCTTTTGATAACCTGGTGGTGCAGCAGATGCTTGACCAGGTGCATATAGTGCATTATTGTTTTTGTAAGAGAAGTTCGGGTGATTCTTCCAACCAGGATTGTAGGTATTTGCATAAGGGTTTGCTTAAGCATAATTCACTTGATCTCTAGAGGCTCCTGCTAAAACTTGGCATTCAGGGACAGCGTGTCCAGCTGTTCCACATAATTCACAGTTTGGCGCTACAGCAGCCACGGTGGCTGTGGGTGTTATGGTCAAATTGTCTATCTTTTGAGCTATTGCATCTACCTTAGCACGGACATGATCTAGGCTAGAAACTTCGTACATTCCTCCTTTTGGTTGGGATTTCTCCACTTGAGTTCTTTCACCTCCCCATTGGTAGTGATTCTGAGCCATACTCTCGATGAGTTGTTGGGCTTCATCATAGGGTTTATCCATGAGTGTACCACCAGCGGCGGCATCTATTGTCAATGTTGTATTGTACAAGAGACCGTTGTAAAACGTGTGGATAATTAACCAATCCTCAAGACCATGATGCGGGCATATCCTCCTCATATCTTTGTATCTTTCCCAAGCATCATATAAAGACTCGTTGTCTTTTTGTCTGAAGTGTTGATTTGGACTCTCAGCATAGCTGTTTTGCTTGGCGGAAAATATCGTGCCAGAAAGACCTTCTTTAAATCCTCCCAAGAAGTAATAGAGTTCGATGGCAAGGATTGCAACCAAGCCCAAGCTCTATCTCTTAATGAGAAAGGAAAAAGACGTAGTCTTATGGCGTCTGCGGTTACACCATTTGCTTTCACTGTGTCTACATACTGCACAAACTTGGTCAGATGTTCGTTTGGATCTTCTGTTGGGTTTCCACAAAATTGATTTTGTTGCATAGCAGATAACATCGAGGGTTTCAACTCGAAATCATTTTGGTTGATATCTGGAGCGACAATGTTGTTGTGAGGTTCTTGTTGAGATGCGGCGGCATAATACTTAAAAGGTCGGTTTTATGGTGGGTCAACCATGTCTGTTTCTGATTCGGAATCTGATTCAGATTCAAGTTCAGGATCTGATTGAGATTCAGGTTCTGATAAAGGAAAAGGGATATCATGAGCTAAGCAGTATTCTTGGATACGTCTTTTTACGGTAAGAAGACGTTCAGGTTCGTCTGTCGGTCGTATGAGCTCTTCGCCAGAAGAGCGAGTACTTGGCATACACTCGACAGAAAGGGGAATTTTGGTTTTTTTTGCCTTAGTCTATACGACGTAACAAAGGAATTACGATGTCGACTTAATTAGTCCCTGGCAACGGCGTCAAAAACTTGATCGCTCTATTTAGTGTGCCTAAATAAATCTAACTGCAAGTATACAGTCGTATCGCGTAGTTTTTAAAGATTATCGATCCCACAACGACTAGAAATCGAACGCACCATTATCTATCGTTACTATGTTTATCTAAGTCTAATCGGAACTGGTTTTTAAGTTCAAACGGGAAATTAAAGAGAAATTAAAATTCGGGAATACTAGTAATGAATAAGATATCGGTATATAATTAAGTAAACCTACGCGGAATTAATTAAACCTAAGCGTATAAAGATTTATCACCCTATGCATCTGTAGGAAAAACCAGTTTAAAAGCCCTCACCTCACACTCCCGTGGTTATTGCTTCGGACTATACTCTTAAGTCAATATGTCTGCTCTCGCTAGCCCATATGAGGTTAAAAATACTTTTTGAAAACTAATAAGACCTAATTAACTTTAAAGCGCTTCCGCCGTTTTTAAAACTAATTCCCAATTTCAACTATCCGGGTAAAGCCTCACACTCCTGTTGTCTTGACCTTAACCTTTGTTACTTTTTTACTCTCGTATTAAAAGTTGGGTTTAAAATTAAGAAATCGAAGCCAGAAGAAGAGTTAATTATTGATTTTAGCTTAGAGTTATTTAATCCATTTGGTTACTTCATTACATACCGATAAAATCGGTTTAGCTAGACATAATAATGAAATTAATCATAAAGGCAAAGAGATAAATAGACATAGACATAATTAAGAAGGAAATAAACAATGCTTTGAAGTAAATAATGGAAACCTGGTAATTCGTAATAACAGCGATAGCAATCCCTCCACAAGCTGGTAGGTTCTTGCTTAAATAAAGTAATTGGCAAATGATGAAGGCAATGAACAAAATCTAATTCTAAAGTGTAATAGTTTCTCAATGTGAGAAACTATTACTTTGTTCGGTAATGGTTGACAAGGAATGGAAATGTAAACAAACGAAATAAAATCTGGAAATAATTTGGCAGCAAAACGGTACTTCAGAATGCAGAAAAATGGTCACCCTTTGTTCTTCGAAAACTCTCGTATTTATAGATTGAGTTGAGGTAGAGGTTGGAGAGAATGTAGGCACTCCTCTTGACAGTTAAGTGACTTTTTGAACCTAGTATTCTTCGGAGAAAATAAGGTCGTGTGTAACTGCTCCTCTGAAAACTCATAACCACGTCTCTATTAACGGATTAAACACATTTTGGACGCATGACGATCGTAATGGATTGTGACGGTCGTGGTGGATTTCGTAACTGCCACGGTCGTGGTGGCTATGACGATCGTCACACCAGCAAAGTTTGGGATTCTGCTATTTTGCTTCACTTTTCTGCTCTTTTCTTGCATGTTTTGGTTCTTTTCCACACTTAGCATACTTTGACTTGGAAAATGGGATTACCTGCAAAAACACTTAAATAATCTCAAGAAAATCGGATATTAGACGAAAACGGAAAAAGAAAATAACATAAATCAAAGTAAAAACATGATATATTTTCGTATTATCATCTATGAATTGCATTTCTTGAACTTCTCTTGGTTTAGGGACCCACAGGCTTCCTAAAAGCATCTCCGCCTCCTCTTGGGCTTTGTACAAGGACCCTTCGGCTTCTTAGAAGTTCTCATGCCTTCTCTTGGGCTTAATACAAGGACCTTGACGACCTCATAAAGGTATAGGACAGAACTTAGTCATCCTTTACTAGAGCAGTCTTTCTAGTGTCAAAACTCCGGCCATTTTTAGGCTTGATTCTCATCCCTTAATGCATGTGCCTCCTCTTGGGCATAGTATAAAAGATAAAACCCTAGACTTGGACAGTCTAAGCCTCTTGAGTCTCAAAGACATTCTCAAGTTCCTGACAAACATAGAAAAAACGCCGATCACTCTGGATCAATTTCCAGCAGAAACCCGATCTCTCTCATGAGAGTTCCCCACTTGGACTTGCCTACGGATATAATCCTCGGTAGTAAGATAGCCTCCTCTTAGGCTTTGTATAATGATCCTTCCTCAGGAAGCTAGCCTCCTCTTGGGCTTTGTCTAAATGTTTCTCCCTAGCGGAGCTAACCTTTTCAGACTCTCTTGTTGAGTCAATCTCCCTTTTAGCCTCAATCTCGATCTTCATACGAGACAGAAAATCACTCTCTTTTTGAGTATAAAAGACTCTCTTGTTGAGTCAATCTCCTGTTAGCCTCCGTCTCAAGCTTTATACGAGACACCAAATCACTCTCTTGTTGAGTATAAAAGATTCTCTTGTTGAATCAATCCCCCTTTTTTGACTCTCTTGTTGAGTATAAAATACTCTCTTGTTGAGTCAATCTTCCTTTTGGCCTCCGTCTCAGGCTTCATACAAGACACCAAATCATTCTCTTGTTGAGTATAAAAGATTCACTTGTTGAGTCAAACCTTTTTAGCCTCCGTCTTGGACTTTGTACACGACATATAAAAAACACTCTCTTGTTGAGTTAACCCTTTTAGCCTCAATCTTGGGCTTTGTACAAGACAGAAAGAACATTTTCCCCCAGAAAAGTCAAACTTCTAGCCTCCTCTTAGGCTTTGTATAAATAAATCCCTGGTTGAGTCAATCAACCTTTTAGCATCAAATTTGTGCTTTGATCAAGACACACAAAAATAAACAATCCCTCTTTAGAGATGGCAAATTCTCTCTCAATTAAAACCCTTTAGCTTCACATCTTGGGCTTTGAACAAGACACCAAAACACCTATTTCCTCCCATAGAATAGGAGGAACTACGATCGCTCTAATTTCCCCGTTTCGGGAATACGTAGGCATAAGATTGCAAAATCTTAGCGAGCATACTAATCAAACACTCTAAATCCAGTACCTTCATACATCAACCAAAGAAAATCAGGTCTAGTATCCTAACCGAAAGCCTCATAAATAATCTAGACACTCGTGTTCTTAAGAAAATAACCTTAAAGATAGACCCCCTATTTTTATAGCATCTGTAAACCAACAGTTTTGACTGTTTAATCTCAGTATGCAAGCAGGGTTAATTGGAGACATCTATTTCCCTTCCTTAATTAGCTTAACAGGATAAAAAATGAATCGAACTGTAGTACCAAAGTGATAGTGATTCGAGACCACAAAAATCGCGCTACACACAGCATGCAAGAATTTGAGTTTCTGTGATGAAGAGTTACCCGAGGAGGGGAGAAATCACATTTTCGCTTTAGATATCTCTATGAACTGTCAAGAAGATCCACTTTCCAATGTGTTGGTTGATAGAGGCTCTTCCTTGAATGTGTTACCAAAGTCTACTTTGTCGAGGCTTTAGTACCAAGTTGCTCCCATGAGGTATAGAGGGTTAGTGGTTAAAGCTTTTGATGGATCTAGAAAAACTGTGATTTGAGAGGTTGATCTCCCTATCAAAATAGGACCATGCTTCTTCCAAATTACTTTTCAAGTAATGGATATCCGTCCTGCTTATAGTTATCTGCTTGGCTGACCTTGGATTCATGAAGCTGGGGCAATGACCTCGACTCTTCATCAGAAATTGAAATTCGTTAAGAATGACAAGCTGGTAATTGTTGGAGGCATGCAAGCGATTCTAGTGAGCCATGTTTTATCCTTTTCATATGTAGATGCCGACAAAACAGTTGGGACTCCGTTCCAAGCTCTTTTCGTTGATGATAAAGCTGTTAAGAAGAATGGGTTGCCCATGTCTTCGTTGAAAGACGCTCTGCATGTATTAGAGACTGGTCGGTCTGACGGTTGGGGCCGAGTTATTGATGTGGTTGATAACCAAGGCAAAAATGGTTTAGGTTTTGCGCCTGGAAAAGTTAGAAGAGATTTGAAGCGTATTAATGCGGCCTTTCACAGTGCTGGATTCATCAACAAAGATCATTCTATAGCTACAATTCTTGAAGATTACTCTGAAGATTACATCTCAGATGGCTCTGAAGATGATTCCATTCTGCTCAAGATTGGGAGCCTTATTTAGAAGATCCAGAATAAGGTTCTGAGATGGAAGATGTATATGTGCCCTTTTATTCCCCTCGACCAAGGCTTAAAGAACCTAAATGTGAAGTCAGTGACATCATGGAAGATGATGAAGAGGAAGAATTTCCCATTTTTTGTGACCCATGGACAGATGTACCAGAATTGGATAGTTATTGATGTTCCTACTGTTATTAATAAATCAAAGTAATTTGTTTTTGTTTCTTTCAAAAATCCTTTCACTCTGCCCAAGGTGAAAGTTAATTTGTGAGGGCTTTGTTTCAACTATTATCATCATCAATAAAATGTTATTTTGTTTATCCGTATTATGTTTTCCCTTTTTGATTTATTTCCCAAAAATGGTAACATAAAAAAACTAAAAAAATAATAATAATGTGATAATCACTTTTATCTTGTTCATATTCTAAAATTAAACCTAAATCATTATGCAGATTGATTGTTAAACCCATTGAAAATAATGACCCTATGCCCTCTCCCAATTTTGAGTTCATTGTGGTTGGAGTTGAAGAAGAGGATATTGAAGAGATCCCTGATGAAATTTCCCGATTACTTAAGCACGAGGAAAACACCATTCAACCTCATGAAGAGCCGGTGGAGTTGGTTAATTTGGGTTCAGAGGAAAATATAATAAAAAGTCAAGATTGGGGCAGTGCTTCAGTCAGATGTTAAGAAGAGGATAGTAGAGCTTCTTAGAGATTATGTTGACGTGTTTGCTTAGTCCTACAAGACATGCCTGGTCTTGATACTGATATTATGGACACCATTTGCAATTGAAGCCTGAATGTCCACCTGTGAAACAAAAATTGAGAAGAACTCATCCCGACATGCCTGTGAAGATCAAAGAGGAGGTTCAAAAGCAGATTGATGCTGGTTTTCTTGTGACTGTTGAGTATCCTTAATGGGTAGCCAATATTGTGCCTGTTCCAAAGAAAGACGGAAAAGTCTGAATGTGTGTTGACTATAGAGATTTGAATAAAGCAAGTCCAAAAGATGATTTTCCACTGCCACACATTGATATGCTGGTAGATAATACTGCTAAATAAAGATGGCACCCGAGGATATGGAAAAAACAACATTCATTACACCCTAGGAACATTCTGTTACAGATGATGCCCTTCGGTTTGAAAAATGCTAGTGCAACGTACCAGAGAGCTATGACCACTTTGTACCATGATATGATATATAAGGAAATTGAGGTCTATTTAGACGATTTAATTTATAAGTCGAATACTGAAGAATGTCATATTGAGTATATGTTGAAGCTATTTCAGTGTTTCAGAAAGTTTAAGCACAGTCTGAATCCTAATAAATGCACTTTTGGTGTCCGTTCTGGAAAGTTGTTGGGCTTTATTGTCAGCCAGAAAGTCATGGAAGTTGATCCTGGTAAAGTTAAAGCTATTTAGGAAATGCCTGCGTCCAAAATAGAAAAAAAGTAAAAGGATTCTTGGGACTTGTGCGCCCAAAATAGAAAAAAGTAAGAGGATTCTTCGTCCTGCTTATCTCTCGGTTTTTTACCCAATATGACTGTCACTTGTGTGCTGATCTTCAAGCTTCTCCGCAAAGATCAGGGTTGTGTATGGACAGAGGATTGTTAGAAAGATTTTGATAGTATTAAATAATATCTGCTTGAACCTCCGATTTTGTCTCCTCCCATGGAAGGAATGCCTCTGATTATGTATTTGACTGTGTTGGAAGAGTCTATGGGTTATGTTCTGGGTCAATAAGAAGAATCTGGTCGAAAAGAATTTGCCATTTATTATTTGAGCAAGAAGTTCACCGATTGTGAGTCTTGATACTCAATGCTTGAAAAGACATGTTGTGTTTTAGCTTGGGCTGCTAAGCGCCTCCGCTAATATAAGTGGAATCATACTACTTAGTTGATATCCAAAATGGGTCCAATCAAGTATATTTTTGAAAACCCTGCTTTGATTGGGAGGATCGCTTGTTGGCAAATGTTGTTGTCAGAATATGATATCGAGTACCGAACTCAAAAAGCATTAAAAGGAAGTGTTTTAGCTGACCATCTGGCACGCCAGCCAATTGATGATTATCAACCTATCAGGTTTGATTTTCCTGATGAGGATGTGATGTATCTGAAGGTTAAAGATTGTGAGGAATCATTACCTGAAAAAGGGTTGGAGCCTGGATCCTGATGGGGTTTGATTTTTGATGGAGCTATTAATGAGTATGGCAATGGTATTGGGGGCAATAATTGTTACTCCTCATGGTTCACATATTCCTTTCACTGCAAGGTTGATGTTCACTTGCAAAAATAATGCGGCAGAGTATGAAGTGTGTATTATGGGCTTGGAAGAAGCTATTGATTTGAGAATCAAGATTCTTAACGTATACTGAGATTCAACCCTAGTGGTTAATCAGATTAAAGGGGAGTGGGAGACACGTCAACCTGATTTGATTCCTTATCAAGATTATGCAAGAAGGTTGTCAACTTTCTTCAATAAGGTTGAGTTTCATTATATACCCAGAGAAAGGAATCGATTGGCAGATGCTTTAGCAACTTTATCTTCCATGATTGTGGTAAATCGGTGGACTGATGTGCCCAAACTCAATGTCATGCGTCTTGATAGAACGACTCTTGTGTTCGCCGTTGAAGAGGTCGTTGATGATAAACCATGGTATTAAGATATCAAATGCTTTCTTCAAAATCAAGAGTACTCAGTTGGGGCATTTGATATCTTAATACCACGGTTTATCATCAAAGACCTCTTCAACGACAAACATGCGTGGATAGACACGAAGCAGACATGTTGATGAAAGAAATTCATAAAGGATTCTTTGGTACCCATGCCAATGGACATGCATTGGCTAAGAAAATGTTGAGGGCAGGTTACTATTGGTTGACAATGGAATCTGACAGTTACAAATATCTAAAGAAATGTCATAAATGCCAGGTTTATGCTGACAAAATTCAAGTGCCTCCAACTCCTCTCAATGTTATCTCTTCTCCATGGCCTTTCTCCATGTGGGGCATCAATATGATTGGAATGAGTGAGCCCAAAGCGTCGAACGGACATTGTTTCATATTGGTGGCTATTGATTATTTTAACAAGTTGGTTGAAGAGGCATCATTTGCCAATGTGTCCAAGCAAGTAATGGTCCAGTTTATCAAGAACCAAATCATCCTTCGGTATGGTGTTCCGAGCAAGATTATCACTGATAATGGGTCGAATCTGAATAACAAGATGATGAAGGAATTATGCGATGAGTTTAATATTGAGCATCATAATTCTAATCCTTACATACCTAAGATGAATGGTGTTGTTGAAGCTGCTAATAAGAAAATTAAGAAGATCATTCAGAAGATGGTTGTTACATACAAGGATTGGCATGAGATGCTCCCTTTTGCTTTGCATAGGTATTGTAAATATGTATGCACTTCAACAGGGGCAACCCATTTCTCTCTTGTTTATGGTATGGAGGCAGTGCTCCCAACAGAAGTTGAAATCCCTTCTATGAGTGTTTTGTTGGAAGTTGAATTGTCTGAGGCTGAATGGTGCCAGAGCTGATACGATCAGTTAAATTTGATTGAAGAGAAAAGAATGACGGCCTTATGTCATGGCCAGTTATATCAATGGATAATGAAGAAAGCTTTTGATAAGAAGGTTCGGCCTCGTGTATTTAGAGAATGCGACCTCGTGCTAAAAAAGATCTCGACTTTTACTACTGAGCCTAGGGGCTAGTGGACTCCTAATTATGAAGTCACATATGTTGTTAAGAGAGCCTTCTCTGGCGGTGCACTAATTCTTACAACTATAGATGGTGAAGAGTTCATTCGTCCTGTGGATGTCGATGCAGTCAAGAAATAATTCGCCTAAAAAAGAATTAAATAATAGCTCGCTACGTTGAAAACTCGAAAGGGCGGATTAGGTAAAAATTAGCGTCTCGGTGGGCAGAAAACCTGAAAGGGCGGTCCAGGAAAAAGTTAGAGACAAAAACAGAAATAACCATCTCGGTAGATTGAAAACCCTATAGGGAAACCTAGGCAAAAGTTAGGGATTATGGCAAGTAACTGCATTCGGCCAGTGTTGATCATTTGAAGCAACATTGCCTGTTAGCGATTCTTGTTCAACTATTCTCGACGGAAGTTTTGAGCACAGTGGAATTCAAAATTGTTAGGGAGAATAATGGTCATTGTATTTCAATGTAACCCTTTCCATGTATTTACCATTTTTAAAACTTTGTAATGATCTATGGAGTTACGCCATTTGCGGACTACCATTTTATTAACAAAATTTCAGCCTTTGTACCTTTATTTGTAATTCTTACTTTGTTTTTGTTTACAAAATTTCATTTATTGTTGATGATGATTTTTGAAACAAAATGTGAATAATTGATTTAAATATTTGAAAATGATAAAAACATTTTACTTTGATTTATGTATACAAAATGGAATGTCAATGGTTACTCTAAGAACGGTAAGATCGTGAAGCACAAAGCTTAATGCTTTCCTCAGTAGGGTTCATTCTTACTCCCCAGTATAGTTTGTTGGTATTTCCTCAGCCGACTTTGTTCTTATGGATATAATCGGTTGTTGACAAGATGATGGGTTCCTTCAATGGTTTGTTATGATGTGTGGAATTCATAAGGTCTAATGTTGTTTGGTTTTTCCCCAGCTAGGTCTTAATCCAGATCTTCTCAGCTGATTATGTTATGGCCAGGTAGTTGAGTAGTTTTGAGGTCCACCTCTCCTTGATGGTAGTCCCCATGCAAAGATTCATTTTTGCTATCCCCGGTATAAGTCATATGAGGAATCCTCACTCAGAGTTTTACCCTCTAGACGTGTTGTTGTTGTTGTGGATGTCCCCAACAGAGAGCAATGTTATTTCCCTCTAAGAAGCATTGACATAGTGGCCGCTTGTCGGTTTTTATCATGTCTTGTGGATGTCTTTCTCTCCAGATTGTTTTACTTAAAGATTTATCCTCCTAGTGAAATTGTGCATCACTATTTGAGATGTTCCCCAGTAAGTAGCTGATGATGTCTCTATTTAGGGATTATTGATATATTTAGTCACCTGTGGGGTTTTCTCTCATTTATGATGAGTATTGATCTAAAATCCCCCACAGTTTGACCTTTTGATGTTTTCCCCAGCAAGTTCAGGATGCTTATTAATTCATTTAGGTTGCTTATTAATCCATTTACCTAGTTATGAGCCTAGGTTTCCTCACTCATCTTCATAATGTTTTAAGCATGTTATTTCACAATCACGCATGTATATCATACATAATAGCATAACACAATTGTAGCGTAGGTTTTTTGGTGACACGACCACCTACCGCTTATTGGTGCTACTTTTTGATTTCTCTATTTATCCTATGAAGCTTAAAAGGAAGGGGAAGATATCTTAAACTATCCCTGCACGTAAGTGTTTTCTTTAACAAATGCTAAGAAATCGAGGAACGAGGTTTTGTTATACAAAGGGAAGCTATTAACACCCAGAGTATCTATAGTAATATATAGGAACCTTCTTTTGCATGTATTTCTGTTGTTTGAAATGCTTTCTTGTGTTTATCTGACGTGGATTGGGAAAGTTTCCCCTTTGGGAGTGTTAAGAGAATGTTTTTGTTGTTTTTGGGTTTTTCTATTATTTTTGGGAAGGTACTGGACCTAAGATTATTGATTTGTATGCTCGCTAATATTTCGTAATCATATGCCTACGTAATCCCGTAAAGAGATTTGAGAAATTAAAGCAATCCTAGTTCCTCCTATTCTATGGGTGAAGATTGTATAGTGTCTTGTTCAAAGCCCAAGATTGAAGCTAAAAGTTGACTGAGAGAGAGATAATTTGTCATCTCTAAAGGGAGATATCTCACCTATTCATCACAAATGTCAGGTAATTGGTTATAAGGGAAATTACTTTAACTGGGATGTGTGGAATCCAGCAATGCCATGATTTCCTTTATAAGAGAAATGTCATGAAGGAAGAAGCTTTAACTCAGTGTAAAGCAATGCCACTTTTTTCTTTATGCAAATTTCATGCTAAGAGAGGGACATTGGCTTAGATGTGTAGAATCCATAGGCTTGCCACTTATAACTGTTAGATGAAAGAAAAGTTTTAGCCAGGATAAGGGAAGGACTCCAACTTGGATTTTGAATCAACAAGTGTGCCATTTACAACAATTATCTGAAAAAAAATGGTTTGGATTGTTTGTTTTAATATGTGATGTATATAGAGGATATTCTCCTACAGAGGGGACTCATGGTCTCATCTGAGGGGATAATGGATTTTGTGTGCCTTGATCAAAGCCCAAGGTTGAAGCTGAAAGAAAATGACTCCTCTAGGGACTGTTAAATCTGTCTTCTACAAAGCTCGAGATTGAGGCTGTCGGGGAAAATCATTATATAGGGCCTAAAAGGAGGTTGTCTCTTGCTGAGGATTTATAGAAATCCAGGAGAAGAACTAAAATGTATTCGGGAATCGAAAGGGAAACTAACTCTTGCTGGGGAATCAGGGAAGAGTGAAATTGTCAGATGCCATGAGGCTCTGATTGTGATAGGGATTTGTTGATGGTAAATTCACCCTGGCTGGGATTTTCAAGGTGAAAGTTAAGCTTGGTTGGGGGTTAGAGAAGTTAAAAGGTGTTTTTGAAAGCCTCAAAGGTTTTAGCTCTTCTTGGGGGCTGGTGTAATGGTAAAATGATCAGGATTTACCCTATTATTTTAGGAAACTTGTTGGTCTTGGTGTTAAAAAGGAGACTATGATAATGAGACTTTCCAAGTATATTCGTATAAAGCCCAAGAGGATACTGAGATTGTCTATGTCTCTTAAGGAGAGTTAGACTCTGGTTGGAAAAGGGGTCTTTATATGATGCCCAAGAGGAGGTTGTTGGTTTAAGGGATGAAGATCAACCCTGGAATGATCTGGATTTTTGACTCCCCTGAGGATTGAACTAATAGAGATGACTAATTTATACCCTATGCTTTAGGAAGCCTTTGGGTCCTTGTACTAAGCCCAAGAGGAGGCTGGGGAAACTTTTAAGAAGCTTGTTAGTCCTTGTACTATGCCCAAGAGGAGGCTGAGGGGAACTTCTGTCATACCCCAAATTTTGACCACAAGATTTACCATCATTGTGAAGATCATTACAACAATATGGATGTACCATCATACCTCATCAATCTCCTTAAGGATTGTTGAGCATTCACTACAATCAAGAATTAGGGTTTTGAGACCTCTTAGAACATTTAGGCAAAAGATCAATCAAGAAATGACATGATCTTCAACTTGTCTAAACTCTAAAACATCCATGAAGGATCAAGAGGTCTCTCATATCAAGAATCAAGCACAAGGTTGAAACATTCCAAGTGGATTGAGCTTCGAAACACCCAGTGTCACCAAATTTGGGTTTTGGTCGACTAAGACCTCCAGTGTGAAATTTTCACAAGGGAATGAGCCAAGGCTTCAAAATGTGACTCAATCTGCTCAAAATAACCCTAGGAGTCCATTTTCAAAGTTAACTTACTCTCAGAGAATGCATTCCTCAAAAGTCGATAGTTAGGGTTTCTCCGCACCGAACCGCTCCGGAGCCAAAAGTCAAAACATGACTTTTTAGGCAAAAATGATCCTTATGACTCATATTCTCATAAAATGTGATTTATAATGTCATTTGAACAAGAATTGTTCAAGAAATCATGATAACTTGTAAAAGGGGTAATCTTGGGCTTTGGATGGTTTTGGTACCAACTTCCAAGACCATAACTTTTGATCGAGGTAGCCATTTTGAGTGATCCAAAACCTGATTTGTAGGTCTTCCTACATTCTACAAAAGCTTCAACTACATAAAACTCTAATTCTTCATGGACTTTTGGTTGTGAATGGATCAAAGTGGTTAATTATCAAAGATTTAACACTTAGTAAAAATCTGTCTAAGTTTTCAGCCTTTAACATCAATGTTCATGAGGATTTTTCAATTTGATTCAAATTGTTTAAAGATAAAATATGATCACACATGGATTCTAGCATATGATAGCTTTCTAAAAAGTACAACAGCCTTCCATAACTCAATTTAAGCAAGGCAATTTGAGCAAGGAGATATGATCATCCCAAAATGACACTTTCAAACTGTCTTATACAAGGCAGTTTTGTGCATTTTTGCTCGAGCTGGCCAAATTGTGCAACCTTAAGCCTTGTCACACTTCTGAAAACATATAACAATATCATATAAGCAAGTATCTCTGATCCACAAGCCTCACAAGTCCATGAGCTATCGTTTAGGCATGTGGAAATTCAAGATTCTTATTCAAAATTTTCAAAGTTATCAAGAAGCATTGAATGAATGCATAGAGGTGGCATGCATCAAGACAATGTTATCAAAGATGAGTCAAGCCTTATCTATGAACCAATGGACTCGTAGCATGTGCCCTAACCTCAAGTCAATGGCTAGAGGAGACTTGAGATTCCATTTGATCACCATTGGCCAAGGGACTGTCCAAGCCTCCATTCACTATTGATGCCAAAACAAACTTGTTGCACTATAAATAGACATCAATTGTGATCAGTTTCAGTACACCAAAGCCTCAGAACACTTGCTTTATTCAAAATCTTTCTCAGCAGAAATGCCTTCATTTGTAAGTCACTATCGAATTTTTCATTGAGAGCAATTCCATCACAACCAATTGTTCTAATATAACACCCCAAATTTGATTATGATTAATTGTTCGATTATGATTAATTGTTGCTTATTTGATGATATAAGGTGATTTTGATGATATGTGGTTATGTGGCACGATGTATTATGGTGAAACTATTTTAATAATATTAATAATAAGAATAATCATATAGTATTATTCAGATTATTGTTTATTACTTAAAATAATAGAAGTGGGAGTATTGAGGGTATGTTGGTCATTAGGGATGGATAAGTGAGGGTATAATGGGAAGAGCACATTTAGGGGTATTTTAAGAGTGAATAGTGAAAGGAACTCATTATTCGTATTATTTTTTAGGAAGAGGCAAAGGGGCTCTGAAGAACAAGTGAGAAGGAGGCTAGGGCATAGAAGAATTCCGGCGAAACTTCAAGAGAGGTCGAAGGAGACAATATTCTAAGGTATGGGGAGTATCACTTTGCAATATTTTGATACAAAGATTAGGTGTTGTTGGGTGATTGGGGTTTTGGGGGGAAAACCTAGGAATTGGAGGTTAGGGATGATGGATTTTGATGATTTACTATGGGATGATTGTTGCTATTGATGTATATGTGATAGTTCTAGGTTATAATAGCATAAGTTGTGATAATTTAAGGATAAAACATGGTTTAGGGGTGTTGAATCGCAGATGGAGAAGTACTGTTATCGTAGGGTTTTTCTGCCAAAATCGCAGAGGGCGCTTAGCGCGGCCTAGCGCGCTTAGCGCAGTCTGGTGGAATTTGGCCTCCTCGAGGCAGTGAGTAGAGCTCTTAGCGCGGGTGGGGCTCGCTTAGCGCGACCTGGGGCTGAAAAATATTATTTTTATTGACTTAAAATTCATGGAAAATATCTGTTTTATATTATATTAATGTTGTGATGTTGCTGTAAATTGCTGCTATGTGTTGACGTGTTATATGATGATTATTTAGTGAGGAAAATGATGACAGAAGTAGGATTCATGAGAACTTATAGCTAGTATGATTTATGTGATTAATTGAGTAGATGTTGTATTGATGAGTACGAGAAATATCGATATGAATGTTGATGCAAACGATGATTTTAATGACAATTATGACGATGTTGTTGCATCATGCATTCATGGCATTCTATGATGGGACTTAGGTCTGTTATTTTGGTGGCTTCAATCCCATTGTGCAGATTGGAGTATTCTGTAACGTGCTCCCTTGTGGAGGGTTGATGGCCTAGTGTCCATTATTATGATGATTTGGTACCACATGCATTTTTATGATGTTGCATTTCATTCTTGGTGGCATTGCATGATTTCATATGAGTGATATTGGTGATGTGATGTTTTAAATGATGTTTTGGGTGAGTCGCTATAGTATTTGATCAAAACAACTGTTGCCTGTTAATGTCTTTTCTTTATATGATTTATATTGAATTGTGATTACTCACCCTGCCTGTTTGAATGTTGCCTCTATGTGGGTAACGTGCAGATAACCAAGATTAGTTCGCGGTGCGTGAAGAGTTACCTTTGGAGTCAGTTTTCTTTTCAGTTGAGTAGAGGGTGTGTCTTGCTCTGATTATGTAACATCGGTGTTGGGAACGCTTTTGTTTGAAATATTGCGTTACTTTGATTAACATGTTTTATGAGGATTTTTAAAGATGTTGAGTTGTTTTAAATTCCAATTTTGATGAGATTAAATTATTATGAGTTGTTTTATAGAGGAGATTTTATTTTTATGACGATAATTCCGCTGCGACGTTTTTGTTTTAAAGGAGGTGTTGATCCAAAATAAGTTGTTATTCCTATATGTTATAACCCGTGTTACGGAGCAGAAAAATAATTATGATGCCTTTGTGAAGTCTGACACCCTTGAGCGGTGATTTTATTTGATTTAATTTCCATACGTATGTGAAATATTTATTGGGTTAGAAGGGTGTTACATTAGTGGTATCAGAGCAGGTCGGTCCGTCCGGCCAGGTTTTTACTTGATGTCTGTCCCTGTCAGTCAACAAGTGTGTGTACACTGTCGATGTTTTAGTTCTTCTAACCTTGTTGGTGGTGTACAGGATGGCTCGAAGAAATGATCGTGCAATTGCTGATGCGTTGGAATCGGTTGCTAATGTGGTGGCGCAGCTGAATCCAAATGGTGGAGCTCCTGATGAGTTTCATGCTTTTGGGGAAGTTTCAAAGGAACAATCCACCGACTTTTGTGGGTACACATGATCCAGCAAGTGCACACAAGTGGCTGAAGGTGATCGAGAAGATCTTCTGGGTGATAGGGTGTTCTGATGAGCAACAGGTTTAGTTCGGAACACATATGCTGGAAGAAGAGGCTGAGGAATAGTGGGATAACATCCGTCAGAGACTTGCAGATGTTGGCACTGTGATAACTTGGGTTGTGTTTAGGCAAGAGTTTCTAGGAAATTATTTTCCAGAGGATGCTCGTGGCAAGAGAGAAGTGGAATTCCTTGAGCTGAAGCAAGGAGATATGACTGTGGTAGAGTATGCCGCGAAGTTTGAGAAGTTGGTGAAGTTTTGTCCGCACTACAATCGTGCTGATGCTGAGATGTCCAAATGTCTCAAGTTCGAGAATAGGCTGAGACCAGAGATTAAGCAGGGTATTGGGTATCAGCAGATCCGCAGGTATGCTGAGTTGGTTCACAAGAGCAGAATCTACGATGAGGATAACCGAGCTCGATCTGCTCACTACAAGCAGTTGAGTGAGAAGAAAGAGCAGTATAGGGGTAAGCCTTATACAACTTCAGCTGATAAAGAGAAGCAGAAGGCTTCAGATGGGAAGAAGATAAGTGGGGGAGCAACTCCCGCTTCTGGAAAGTGTCATATGTGTGGTGGGTAAGGTCACCGTTCTGATGCGTGCACCAATTATATGGTGAGGTGCTATCGATGTGGTTAGAAGGGGCATAGAGCTACTGACTTCAAAGATGAAGGTCCGACCTATTTCAATTGTGGTGAGAAAGGTCATATTAGTACTCAATGTCAAAAGCCGAAGAAGACTGCTACTGCTGCCCAGACCAGTGGCCGTGTGTTTGCTTTGAGTGGTGCAGAAGTTCCAGAGAAGGATAACCTGATTAGAGGTACTTATTTTATTAATAATATCGAGTTAGTTGCTATTATTGATACTGGTGTTACTCATTCTTTTATCTCGCTTGAATGTGCTAATAGATTGAGTTTGAAGTTATCTGATATGAATGGGAATATGGTAATAGAAACTCCAGCTAATGGTTCAGTTACTACTACCCTTGTGTGTTTGAGATGTCCTGTGACAATTTTTGAGAAGAGTTTTGTGATGGATTTGGTGTGCCTACCCTTACACCAAATTGACGAGATCTTTGGAATGAACTGGTTGGAGTTCAACCGTGTTCATATCAATTGTTATAACAAGACTGTAGAGTTTCCTGAGATTCATAATAGTGGGGAGTTGTTGTTCTTGTCTGCTAAGCAAGTAGACGAACTTCAAGAAGACGAAGCTTTGGTGTTTGCAATGTTTGCATCATTGCAAATTAATCGTGAAGCTGTGAGTGTGGAGTTGTCGGTTGTTTGTGAATTCCCAGATGTGTTTCTAGATGACATCAGTGATTTTCCTCCAGAGCGTGAGGTGGAGTTTGCAGTGGACTTAATACCAGGTACGAGTCCAGTTTCGATGGCTCCTTATCGGATGTCAGCTTCTGAGCTAAGTGAATTGAAGAAACAGTTGGAAGAGTTGCTTGAGAAGAGGTTTGTTTGACCAAGTGTTTCTCCATGGGGTACTCCAGTGTTGTTAGTGAAGAAGAAAGACGGGAGAATGAGGTTGTGTGTTGATTATCGGCGGCTGAATAAAGTGACCATCAAGAATAATTATCCGCTACCGAGGATCGACGATTTGATGGATCAGCTAGTAGGTGCCTATGTGTTCAGCAAGATTGATTTGAGGTCGGGTTATCATCAGATCCAAGTTAAGCCTTATGATATTCCGAAGAAGGCTTTCAGGACGAGGTACGGACACTATGAGTGCACTATGATGCGGTTTGGTGTATCTAATGCACCTGGAGTGTTCATGGAGTACATGAATTGGATTTTTCATGAGTATTTGGATAAGTTTGTGGCGGTGTTTATCGATGACATCTTGATATATTCTATATCTGAAGAAGAACATGCTGGGCATTTGAGGACTGTGTTGCAAGTGTTGAAAGAGAAGAAGTTGTATGCAAAGCTGTCGAAGTGTGAGTTCTGGTTGAAGGAAGTGAGCTTCCTTGGCCATTTGATATCTAGTGGTGGTGTTTCTGTTGATCCTTCTAAGATTGGTGCCATGTTGCAGTGGGAGACTCCGAAGTCCGCGATTCGTATACGAAGTTTTCTGGGATTAGTGGGTTATTACCTCAAGTTTATTGAGGGCTTTTCTAAGTTGGCACTACCGTTGACTCAGTTGACTCGAAAGGGTCAAACTTTTGTGTGGGATGTAGCTTGCGAAGAGAGTTTTATGGAATTGAAGAAGAGATTGAATACTGCTTCAGTGTTGATTTTGCCTAATCCGAGTGAGTCTTTTGTAGTGTATTGTGATGCATCGAAGATGGGTCTTGGTGGAGTATTGATACAGAATGGACAAGTTGTTGCCTATGCTTCGAGACAATTGCGAGTTCATGAGAGGAATTATCCTACACATAACTTGGAATTAGCCGCGGTGGTGTTTGTGTTGAAGATTTGGAGACATTATCTGTTTGGCTCTATATTTGAGGTGTTTAGTGATCATAAAAGTCTGAAGTACTTATTTAATCAGAAGAAATTGAATATTAGGCAGAGAAGGTGGTTAGAGTTGTTAAAGGATTTCGATTTTGATTTGAGTTATCATCCTGGCAAAGCAAATATAGTGGCCGATGCGTTGAGCATTGAGCAGAAAGTCATTGCATATGTCGATACTTATGGTGAAAGAGTAGGAACTAATGGAAAAATTCAGAGATTTGAGTTTGGTATGTGAGGTGACCCGTGACAGTGTGAAGTTGGGAATATTGAGGTTGACTAGTAGTATTCTGAAAGAAATCAGAGTGGGACAACAATCCGATTTAAAGTTGGTTGACAAATTGACTTTGATTAACCAAGGTAACGAAGGTGACTTCAGGATTGATGAGAATGGTGTGATGAGGTTTCGAGATAAAGTATGTGTTCCGGATGTTCCAGAAATCAAGAAGAGTATTCTAGAAGAAGGACATCGAAGTAGACTGAGTATCCATCCTGGGGCTACGAAGATGTATCAGGATCTACATAAGTTGTTTTGGTGGCCAGGTATGAAGAGAGACATTGCCGAATTTGTGTATGCATGTTTGACTTGTCAGAAGTCAAAGATTGAACATCAGAAGCCTTCAGGTATGATGCAACCGTTGAATGTTCCTGAATGGAAATGGGATAATATTTCCATGAATTTTGTGACGAGATTACCGAAGACTGTGAAATGGAATGATTCGATATGGGCAATTGCAGATAGATTAACAAAGTTAACTCATTTCTTACCGATGAAGATTAATCATTCCACGCAGAAATTAGCGGAGTTGTACATCAATGAAATTGTGAAGTAACATGGGGTACCTTCAAGTATTGTGTCAGATAGAGATCCGAGGTTTACATCGAGGTTTTGGAAGAGTTTGTAAGATGCTTTGGGTACTAAGTTAAGGATGAGTTCTGACTATCATCAGCAGACGGACGATCAGACAGAAAGGACTATCCAATCTTTAGAAGATTTATTGAGGGCTTGTGTGTTGGATCATGGAGGATCGTGGGATAGCCATTTGCCATTGATTGAGTTCACGTACAATAATAGTTTTCATGCTAGCATTGGAATGGCGCCTTATGAAGCTTTGTATAGGAGAAGTGTAGGACTCCGTTGTGTTGGTATGAGTTGGGCGAGAGTGTTTTACTCGAACCTGAAATTGTGCAAGAGACGAATGAGAAGATGTTGCACCCTAATTTTTCACACTAAGATCCCTTTTCTTTTTGCATAACATATTAGGTACATCATTCGTGCATAACTAACCGCTTTATCAAGCTTCGTCTGCTAGTTTCTTTTTTTTAAGGACAGGTACTGCTGCAGAAGACCCAAGGTCCCGAAGGCTGTGCTGTGTGTGTGATTGTGGAGGTTCCCTGGTCCTTGCAAGATGTGTGTGGATTCCTATGAGATTGTTCCCCATCCTTTTAGCCCCTAAAACCATTATCAAGCCTTTTCTCCTCAGCTTCCCCCCACAGAATACCCTCTGATATGGAATTTGGTACCCTAAGACTAGTCACTGGTGGTGTAGCAGCTAGATTGCAAGATGGCACCTTTCCTCCTCTGTCAGCTCCTCAAGTTTGAGATATTTGTGTTGCTCCGTGTTATTAAATGATGGAAAGTTTAATTTGAGAAGAATCAAAAAATGCAAGTCGTATTCAAAGGCCAAGTTCAAGTTTCCAAAGGATATAAAGACTTATTACACTCAAGCGTAGAAATGCAAGTTAATATTGTTTCACCATGCAAGTACTCAAGGTACAAGTTCCAAGTGATCTTCGTGCGACTGAGATTCAAAAAGCTAAAGTTTCATCGAGATGTTCAAGTCCATTCCAATTCGAAAATTAAGTGCACGTTTATTCAAACTTCAGAGTTCATATTATGAGTTTCCTTCTAAGAATCATAGTTTGGAGCTATCCAAGTCCTAAGAACCCCATAATTTGGATTCAATGGCTTACTACTATGGCAAGCACTATCATTGCTTGGCGTGTAGTCGTGACCACGGTATGACCGTTAAGGTACCTGGAGTGAGGAAAGTTTGGTATTTAGAATCAGATGCAATAATGGAAATGTCATTATGGTTATGAAAAATCTAGTGCTGATTGGAGATTATAAAAAATATTGACTGGAGAAAACAATAGTGGAACCTATGATATAAGACAAACAAGATAGATAAGTTGTTACTTGATGTGACATGGCATCCATTCCCAAACTATCTTCGCTTGTCTCTCCTATGCATCAAAGTTGAATCCGCTCAAATTTCAGCAGGATAGTGTAAAAAGAAAAATGGAAGATTAAAAGTTTGGAACACTAATAGGCTTGGAACACAAATGTACAAGGTCATCTGTGCTGAATTCATTAAAGTTTGCTCCTACAACGTCATCGATCTTTACACTAAACATATTCTCAAATTCTCAAATCAAAGCATAAGTCCAAAAGCTACCGAGTCTAAAATATAGTACAAGATAGCAGCAAACTGCCACCATTCTACGTGTTTTATTTCAACAAAAATAGTGACAACAATACGAGGCAAAGCCATGAACCAATTTCAATGCCTAGAAGACTAAAACTCCTTGCCCCATTTTTTCCACTGCAGTTGATGGCATCCACCAAAAGAGGTCTCTGGTCTGCCATATTACTGTAAAACTTTCATGACGATACCTCACGAAACACCCTCACAATTTTACACCATCCTTGGAAGCTCGTTCTTCATTCGCGATGAAGAAAAAGATAAGCTATTGCAACATATTTTTAATAAAATGATTCAGTGCAGCCATCCTCCTAACACATTAGGCCGAGCCTCCATCATGCTTGAATTAGAATTTGCAATAACCTTGCGTCATCATTTAAACAGCCTGCAGAGTTCAAAAGCAGAAACAAGTCCTCAGGATATTACTCTTAAGGAGAACAAACCCAAAACATATAGTTTCTACCCTAGGTTACCTTCGGCAAATACGGAGGCAAGGACAAGCAAAATAACAATGATAGGTTCTACCTCCCAAGGTCGCTTTCACGATTGGTATTCTATATAGCCCTAGGTTATGAGCCTCTCCCCAAAGCCTTGCAGCCTCCCACACGTTGAGCAATACGATGTAACTGTTAAAAGCGATATAGTGAGAATAGCGGCAACGAATACACCCAAATCAAAGAGTAGAGAAGAGTTCACTAAAATGCATACGGCACAAGTGAGAAGTGTCAAATTTCCAAAAGAAAAGAAAATGTTGGACCTATGAGAAAACATGATCAAACACCAAATTGACTCCTCAATTGACGCATGCTTATGTCACACATTACAATAGAGACCAACATTTGAAAATCACGCAACATTCAATAGAGATATCATTCACGCTTTAATCAACAACATCAAATCACTATGAGGATTACGAAGTAATTACAAATTCCACACACAGGATAAGCTGGAAAGGGAAACTTATAAAACCCAATCAGGACGCATTTCCAAAGTAAAGGATCTTGTCTAGTGAATTTCCAAAACAATAAGCAACACGTTGGATCACAAAAGGAAAGGAATTCATTCTCATTAACAACACGCTTCAATTCAAGTTTCAAAATCACCTATATAAGAAGAAGAATCAATACGCAGAAGGGGGGAACGGAGATCATACACGCATATCACCACGGAGAAAATTCATGCCATAACAACAAAAATCATAACACCAGTGAAGAACACATCCCACATACACCCCAACAATCACACGATTTCGAAAAAACAACAACAACAACAAGTTGTAACAATATCAGCAACCAACACTACACACGCACAACCGGGGAGGAGTAACACCACATCTACATCAATTCACGAAGCCACACCGCATACACACAAAGCGCAGAAAAAGAAAGAAGAAAGAGACTTATCTTTGGAGATCACGAGTCTCGCATCCTTTCGTCTTCAATCACCGGCAGCGACTTTTTTCCCTCTGAATTTTTTTTATGCTTTGACATACTTTGTAAATTGTAATCACCAGAAAGATAGTGGATTGGGGTATTGGGACTGCTGGGGGTTAGGGTTTTGATTGTCGTGATTATTAAATTTAGGGCGATCGAGAGAGATGAACGAGGGCGATTGAGTGAGGTACGAGATGGTTGAGGGAGATGAAACGGAGAAGACGTGAGAGAGATGAGCGATCGTGAGAGCGAAAGCTGCGCTTTCATTTCTTTGTTTTTTTTTTCCTTTTAATCTAAAATAGACTTTTTTAAACAATTATTAAAACTAACTCTCTTTCTAAACTAAAATTAAAACTTTTATGTAAGTACTTTAAAACCTTTTTATAATAACAGTTTTTTTTTTAATCTCTTTCTTATAATAATTAGTTTTTTTATCAATTAATTAAGACTTTTTTATGATAATAATTCAAATTAAAACTTTTTAATTTAAAACTTTTTTAATAATAATTAACATTAAAACTTTTATAATAATTAAGTTAAAACTTTTTTTTTATAATAATAATTAATCTAATCCCTTTTTTTTAAAACTTTTTAATAATATTTAATTTTAATAATAATAATAATAATTAATCTAATCCCTTATAAGCTTTTTTTTTTAAAAACAAAGATTTAGAATTCTAGTATAACTTTAATATAATCGCTAATTGTTAAACCTTTTTTAAAACTAAAATAAAAATAATAATCTCTAAATAAGAAAAATAAAATAAGTCTAAAATCAAACTTTTCTTAATAATTCGTCCTCTAATTAGAAATCTCTCGCCGCGCTTCGGTATACGCTTGTGTGTGATTTGGTTTAACCTTAGTTGATGTTATTGTGTTTATCATTTACTTGATTGTTGTTTGTCTTACTTCAAAATCTTTTCAAACTTATAAAAATCTTGATCGAACGTCGAGTCCACTTTTCTACCCATGTAAGTCGCTCGCCTTAGAGCATCGCATTCGACCTACCGATCACAAGACACAAGTATAGCATCACTTTGCTAGCACCCTCGCCTAAATAACAATAATTAATCGCATTAATATCCAAGGGAAAATCCCATGCATGATAACCATGTTATTGTGCATGGTGCACATCATTTGCATCATAATCGACACCTTAAGATAAGTTAATTAGATAACTTAGGATAGATTACCTAGGTTAGTTCCCCTTCAACTTTGATTTCTTTAATCAAATTTTAGCCCACCTAATTCCCCACACAAGAGAATTAGATGTGAATCATCTCGAAGAAGGGACATACAATCCCATACCCCACAAAATACAAACAATTTTCAAAAAAAACTGTGGTGGTTTCTTAAGATGATGACTCATCTTCTCTCCTAAACTTTTAAACAACTTTAGAATCCTTTAGAGAGGAACTACATGTGCTCTGATTCCCTCCTGACAGGATATGTAGGCACAAGATGCGAAATCTTGTCGAGCACACTTAGGAATAAAAATAATAAATCACGTACCCTTAAACCCTTAGCAAAATAGATAACAAATAACATAAAATAAAATCAAGAGGTTCCTGTAGGGTACTACAGATATCTAGGATTCTAACACCTTCCCTAGGTATAACCAAGCCCCGAACTTAGAATCTTAGTGCATTTGCATTGCATTGTGGGAATTCGGTTTTTCTCCTTTCCCTTGGATAAAATCAAAGACTGGTGGTGACATTAAAAATGCGATCCTAGATAACAAATAACTATGGTATCCAATTTTCACCGTGACAGAAATGGCGACTTCACTGGGGACTCTCATAAGAGGGTTCCCCCTAACTTGTTTCTTTTATGTTATTTGTTTATACTTGTATATATCTGTATACTTGTTTATCTGTTTGCCTGGATTTTCTGTTTGGCAGGGTTGTTACACTTGAGTGGTGAGATAAGTCCTAACCTGGACTTGAGAGCACATATAAGATAGGATCATGGATATAATCGAGGAGATTTCGAGGAAATAATTCCAAAGAAGTCAATTTGATTCCACACTCAGTTGAGGCCCTCTCGAAGGTGGTATTTGTTGAACGAGCTATCGTGAATACATTTCTACTTTCGACCTAGGAGCCCGGGATATTGAGAACCGTAGTTAACTTTAACCCAACTTGGCCTTTTAGGATGTAGAGCGATGACTATGAGGGAGTAATTCCAAAATGGTTGATACAGGATACTACACTCAGACAAGATTCTCTTGAGAATATTGTTGACTACCAAGTAATTGGGAAATCGATAATATCCGAAAGATGGATTGTAGACTCTGGGAACTTTGTAGAACCCGTTCGGCAGGTACATTTGAAACCATAGTACACACCTATTGGGATTGTTAGACCTTGGCTCCATGCTGTGACCTTTCAAACCTAGGACTTCTTGTTTGTCTGTTTGCTTGCTTGTGTGTGCTTTATCTGTGTGTTTGCATACATGCACTCATGAGCATCATATCATAAAGATTCATGGAGCTTAGTCTCGTTTGTAAACATCATAAAGATATCATGGACTCTAAAAAATAATAATAATCGTTGAAGTACACTTACAATAGTCATAACTTGGACGATCTAAGGAGACTGAAGACTTTGCGGGCAAATGAAGAAAGGTTCAAGACCAGATATGGGAAGTTATCATCTTCGTTCTACTGACATCTATCATTATCAGTCGATACCTAACCCTGGAGAATCTTTCTCAACTAATGGAGTTACTAATTTAGGACAAGTATCCATTTCTCAATTTCGATTGATATGCGAGCTAAGATAACTACAAAAAGAGGATTTGTTGGAAAGAGGTTACTTCTTGCATAAACGAAAAGCTCAAAAGACGCCTTATCTCATTCTAATCTTCAGTCAACACTTCTAGAAGAAGCTCAATTGGAAGAAGCCAAAGGACTCAAAGAAGACTGTTGGAAGAGTCTCCTTAGATCCATCATTATTAGCTTTTATTTGGATTTACGTTATGACTGTTGTAAGGTGTACATACGCGTTTTAATTTTTGTATTAAACCAATCATTTAGTATTCCGGTACTAATGATTGTAACCATTTTTATGATTATTAAGACACATCTTTTGATATTTCTTGATGATTATAAATAGTTGAGTTCCATGAATCTTGTTGCATCATACGCATCATTTGCATTTGCATTCCTTTGCATTCCAGGTTCTCATTTGTGTTTCTCTTCTCAGTTAAGCTGAATCACCGATACAATACTCTAATCAGTCGCAAGAAAAGGATGGATCATTTGGAACAGGAACACCAAGCACTCCGAGCGGAGATTGCCACTCTAAAGGCCAACATGGAAACTTTTTCTACTACTATGAAGAATCTGATAGACATTCAAGAGCATGAAAAGCAAGAACTTCGCGAAGAGGTTGCAGACTTAAAGATTACCAAGAGGAGCCTGATGGATTTGGTCAAAGAGTTGGTCATATCCCAACGCCAGGATGGATTTTCTGCCTCCTCAGCCAACCAGCCCGTTGAACGAAGTGGTGAACTTTTGGATATCCCTGTGCTCTACGCTAATATGTTACCTACCCTCTTACAATATGGTTTAATCAAGAAGGACACTCCACTATCCATCCCGGTGACCCATGGGAGTTATTTCAAAGTTGATGCCTTCTGTGCCTTCCATCAAGGGGCACCCGACCATGATATCGAGGAATGTTATGTCTTGAAGGAGAAAGTGAAAGATATGGTTCAGAAGGGAGTCTTGTCTTTCGAAGTGTGCGAACCCCAAGTTGAGATCCATCTCTCACTCGAACAAGAAGCAATCCCCTCCTTGCACATGGTGGATTGATACCAAGGACGGTTTCTTTAAGGCTACGTCTCGTCATATTTTATGCTTATTTGATGTTTTCATATGCAATTTTCTACGATTGTTAATGCATTTGTTTTGGCATGTAAGAACTTGTTTGTTTTGAATAATTAATGCAATAATAATGTTTGTCTTGAAGAAATCCATTCGTTTCACTCATTTTTAAAATGCTATTTCTATTTTATAATGCCAATGCTGCCCAGTCTCTTGCTTTGACAAAGAATTGAATGGAGGATGACGAAATCAAACGGAATACCTCTTGTCGTATGCTTTTGAATAAAACTCTACTGGTGATATAAGGCATTATTTCAAAAATCCTAAACACCGGAGACATAAGGAGATAAACCCTTGTTAACCTTTTTGAGCCTTTGAAGTAGAAGTTTTCTTCTCTAAAAAAAAAAATCTCTTTCTTAACCTGGGGCAGGGTAATTTTAAAAAAAAAATGGAGTAAAATATCACGAAGATGGGGTGGGCACAAACAAACTTTGAGCCTTCTATCCTTTGTTTCTTAAACCGTGAACCAATCCGTGATACAACCCTCAAAAGACCTTAGTGAAGCAGAGTTTATTTCAAAGGCATGCTCAGTGAGGTATCATTTCCTGACTCCCATGAGCTATGCTCAAATTTGTCTTGGAATTATAAAATCGATGATTCGACCACCAAAATCTTTTAATAAAATTTCAAGACAAACCTAAGTTGCAATATTAATTTCGGAATTAACATTTTTCTACTTGCTAACATTGCTTGACGTCATAGAAGGTGACATACGAGCATCAGTGATAAGCTAGATCCTTTGAGATTTGAAACTCTGATGAGTAGATGGCGGAACATTTCAAAAGGATGACCATAACCAGGGGCATGTACCTGAAGACTTTGGTGATCAGGGGCAAGTTGTTTCCCAGCTATTACTCCACAGTCTAAATGATAAGTTCGAAGACTCGGTTATACAGAACATTGTCAATCTGGGGCAGTTAAGTCGAGATTTGATAAATCTCTCCAAGTTTGAAGATTCAAAACACCGTCAGTCTGGGGCAGTTACGTTGAGATTTGACAAATCTCTCCAAATTTGAAGACTCAGTGGTACGGAACACAGTCGATCAGGGTCAGTTACGTCGAGATTTGACAAATCTCTCTAAGAGTTTGAAGACATTGGAACAAGCGGATGCCATGTTTTCTGTAAAATCCTCTTGTGATCACTTCTTCTCATAAACCATGTACCCTGGGGCATTTAAAAATCGAAGATCACTCTCCATCCATTCACAACAATTGTTATTCAAAATGGCGACCACCATGCAGTTCATCAATACAGAGTTACATCAGTCTCACAATAGTCTCCGTAATCCATGTCTCGAAGAGTTTCTATCCCAAGTAATGGGACGAATCCCTAGTAAGCCTTTTGCTCCAGGTAGTCACGACTATTGCCCGGTAAATCTCCACTTCAAGAAGTTACGGCACATTTGACACAAGATTTCTCCAGTCGGCAACCTAAGAATCCTCAGTGATTCTCTTGGGTTTCAACCTTCCCCATCGAAGCGAGTGTTTATTTCACTGCTCATTGGATTTTCCTAGTACCTCAATCTTCTCCAGTGAAGGTGGATGTTTATTTCATCCCCTCGAATTTTTTATCTCCGACATTTCCAACTACTATTGATCCAAGCTTCCCCGACGAAGCAGATATTTATTTTATCCGGTTACAATTTTCATTCAGACTATTTCAGTCCGCAACAGATATTTATTTTATCCCCCATGAAGCCTTTTCGATCGTGAGTTTGATTCGTTCCCAGTGAATCTTTCTCATCCCCAACCGAATCACAAGGTTCATCTTGACAATCCCAAGTGAAGTCTTGATGTTCATCCCCAAGTGGAGTACTCTCTTTTCCCCAGAGGAAGATTGAAGCCTTTAAGTGGGATTTGTTTCCATATATGGCTCTCCCTTCATCCCCAGTGATGCTTCTACCTTGCGAAGATTGGCCGAGTATCCGTATCAAGTTGCTTGTTTTCATCTCCAGTTTGCTTCTTGTCGTTGTTCTGTCAGCATAAGCATAAGCATAAGCATAGCATGTCATACATTCTTTCATATAGATTCATGGCATGTGCGCTTTTTTTTTGTGTCTTGCATTTTGTGTTGTTTGTTGTTTGTTCACTTTGGATGTGTTTATTCCCCCAAGTGATCGGGTTTGTATGCTCCCTCCAGGTAGAGTCGTCATCCCTAAGTAGAAAGAGCACATCCTTTCTAATTCCCCACTGAGTTTGACCCTCATGGAAGACGTTTTATTTAGTTTCTTTTCCATATTTGGATAAAGATAAACCCCAGTTGAGCTCATTCCTCACTGGATGGAGTCTTGTTTGACCGTTTCTTTTAAGTTATTTCCTGAATTGAACTTTGGTCCCTGACAATCACAAATTTTAGATGTCTCTGAGATGTTGAACCTAGATTAAGCGTGCATTTATTTTGCACTTTGTCTCCCCAGGAAGAGTTTATTTGAATATCTATATGGAAGACAGGAAATTATTTCTCCAGCAATATTATTTCAACATTTCATGAGAGTTAAACCTGGACAAAAAGTGGTAGCTCTTTATTTGAGCTCTGTTTTCTATCTGGATGGCAAATGGCAGTCTCCTCAAGACAGTTCATCTATCATCGGTGAAGTTATCAAGGTTATCAACCATTCTCCATCAAGCATTACCTCGCCGGAAATCCGTCAGAAAGGCTCATTGAAGACTTTCCAAGTATTCTCTTTATTTGAGAATCCCTATTACAAGAATTGTACTGGCTTCAACGTAGTGTTCAACTACAAAAATATTACTTCTCAGTGGTATTCTCCCCAGTGAGTGCACAATTCAATTTGCTTTCATCAAATGGCATCTCTTCGAGAAGTTTGGTGAAGATTCAGATGATCTTTTCTTTGTGGACTACCCAGTAAATCGGTAGCAAGTAATATTTTTCTACCCAGTAAATTGGTAGCACGTAATATTTTCTTTGCTGACTACCCAGTAAACCGGTAGCAGATGATTTTTCTTTGTGAACTACCCAGTAAATCGGTAGTAGATATTCTATCTCCAAAGAAGAAACTGAGACCTGTCCGTGGCTTATGACCCGAGACGAGGGGAGGTTTATATTTTACCCTTTTCAAGTGAAATACTTGATTAAAGAAGAAACTGAGACCAGTCTGTGGCTTATGACCCGAGACGAGGGGAAGTTTATTATCCTTTAAACAGATTGCTTGATTATCAGAAGGTATTTTCCTTGTTATTCTCGGCAGTAGATTTCCAGAAGACCTCGGCAGTAGGTATTTTCCTGGTTATTCTTGGCAGAAGATTTCCAGAAGACCTCGGTAGTAGGTATTTCCCTAGTTATTCTCGGTAATAGATTTTCAGAAGACCTCGGCAGTAGGTATTTCCCTGGTTATTCTCGGCAATAGATTTCTAGAAGACCTCGGCAGTAGGTATTTCATATTAAATTTTCCGGTTATTCTCGGCAGTAGATCTCCAGCAAACTTTGACAAACAGTCATTTCTTTCCAGGATCTCGGCGGTAGATTCCCAGGTTAATTTTAAACTTCGATCGACAGTCGCTTATTTCCAGAATCTTGGCGGTAGATTCCCTGTTTAATTCTATATTTTGACAGACAATCATTTTTCTCAGCAGATTTCTCAGTATCTTTTACGGTGGACACATTTTCAATAAAATGTTCGAAGAAGGTATTCTCATATGAGGTTCTAAGTCTCAGCAATAGACCCCTCCAGCCGATATCTCTTGAAGATTCCTCCGGTTGACCACTACGGCAGTTTCTCCAAGTGGATTTTATTAGAAGATTTCGTCATAAGTTCACCACCATATGTTTAAGCTACCTTGTGATTGTCAGTTGGTAGTCTCTTTCCCCAGTGGAGTTAGATCATTCCCCGTGGAGTCTTATTTTGCTAGTCGTGCTCGTCGAGTCATTCTTTCTTTAAGCTTCAACTTCGGTTATCCCCTGTGACGTTATTCCTCACAGGATCCTTGTCTTGCATTTCATACCATATCATGTGCATTTGGCGGCATCTTAGGGCCAAAAATTTGTGCATGTTTGTATTTAAGTCCCTCCTATCTCGTCGAGACAAAGATTTCAATCTCCATATCTCCAGATAGAAGAAACTTAAATAGGGGCATCTGTTGCACTCTAATTTTTTACCCTAAGATCCCTTTTCTTTTTGCATAACATATTAGGTACATCAGTCGTGCATAACTAACCGCTTTATCTAGCTTCGTCTGTTTGTTTCTTTTTTTTAAGGACAGGTACTGCTGCAGAAGACCCAAGGTCCCGAAGGTTGTGCTGTGTGTGTGATTGTGGAGTTCCCTGGTCCTTGCAAGATGTGTGTGGATTCCTATGAGATTGTTCCCCATCCTTTTAGCCCCTAAAACCATTATCAAGCCTTTTCTCCTCAGCTTCCCCCCACAGAATACCCTCTGATATGGAATTTGGTACCCTAAGAATAGTCACTGGTGGTGTAGCAGCTAGATTGCAAGATGGCGCCTTTCCTCCTCTGTCAGCTCCTCAAGTTTGAGATATTTGTGTTGCTCCGTGTTCTTAAATGATGGAAAGTTCAATTTGAGAAGAATCAGAAAAGGCAAGTCGTATTCAAAGGCCAAGTTCCAGTTTCCAAAGGATATAAAGACTCATTACACTCAAGCGTAGAAATGGAAGTTAATATTGTTTCACCATGCAAGTACTCAAGGTACAAGTTCCAAGTGATCTTCGTGCGACTAAGATTCAAAAAGCTTAAGTTTCATCGAGATGTTCAAGTCCATTCCAATTCGAAAATTAAGTGCACATTTATTCAAACTTCAGAGTTCATATTATGAGTTTCCTTCTAAGAATCATAGTTTGGAGCTATCCAAGTCCTAAGAACCCCATAATTTGGATTCAATGACTTACTACTATGGCAAGCACTATCATTGCTTGGCGTGTAGTCGTGACCACGGTATGACCGTTAAGGTACCTGGAGTGAGGAAAGTTTGGTATTTAGAATCGGATGCAATAATGGAAATGTCATTATGGTTATGAAAAATCTAGTGTTGATTGGACATTATAAAAGATATTGACTCGAGATAACAATATTGGAACCTATGATATAAGACAAACAAGATAAATAAGCTGTTGCTTGATGTGCCATGTCATCTGTTCCCAAACTATCTTCGCTTGTCTCTCCTATGCACCAAAGTTGAATCCGCCCAAATTTCAGCAGGATAATGTAAAAAGAAAAATGGGAGATTAAAAGTTTGGAACACTAATAGTTGGTCGAAAATTAAATAGTACACAAATGTACAAGGTCATCTGTGCTGAATTCATTAAAGTTTGCTCCTACAACGTCATCGATCTTTACACTGAACATATTCTCAAATTCTCAAATCAAAGCATAAGTCCTAAAGCTACTGAGTCTAAAGTATAGTACAAGATAGCAGCAAACTGCCACCATTCTACGTGTTTTATTTCAACAAAAATAGTGACAACAATACGAGGCAAAGCCATGAACCAATTTCAATGCCTAGAAGACTAAAACTCCTTGCCCCGTTTTTTCCACTGCAGTTGATGGCATCCACCAAAAGAGGTCTCTGGTCTGCCATATTACTGTAAAAATTTCATGACGATAGCTCATGAAAACCCTCACAATTCTACATCATCCTTGGAAGCTCGTGCTTCATTCGCGATGAAGAAAAAGATAAGTTGCTGCAACATATTTTGAACAAAATGATTCAGTGCAGCCATCCTCCTAACACATTAGGCCGAGCCTCCGTCATGCTTGAATTGGAATTTGCAAGAGCCTTGCGTCATCATTTAAACAACCTATAGAGTTCAAAAGCAGAAACAAGTCCTCAGGATATTACTCTTAAGGAGAATAAACCCAAAACATATAGTTTCTACCCTAGATTACCTTCGGCAAATACGGAGGCAAGGACAAGCAAAATAACAATGACAGGTTCTACCTCCCAAGGTCGCTTTCACGATTGGTATTCTATATATCCCTAGGTTATGAGCCTCTCCCCAAAGCCTTGCAGCCTCCCACACGTTGAGAAATACGATGTAACTGTTAAAAGCGATTTAGTGAGAATAGCGGCAACGAATACACCCAAATCAAAGAGTAGAGAAGCGTTCACTAAAATTCATACGGCACAATTTAGAAGTGTCGAATTTCCAAAAGAAAAGAAAATGTTGGACCTGTGAGAAAACATGATCAAACACCAAATTGACTCCTCAATTGACGCATGCTTATGTCACACATTACATCTATGGAAGGAGCGATTTCCCGTGGCTGCAACTAAAGTAGTAAGCTTGATTGGCAATGTGATAGTTCTTGCATGTTAATACAAATAATAGTTATTTCAAGGCATTCAATAAGATGATAAGATGATGGTACGACCTACAAAAGGTGCTAGGCTAACCAACTAAATGGATGCGTTAGAGATACCGTACGTTGAAGAGGCAAGTTTACGAAAAGCATTGAGTTTCGGATTTCATCTGCAAGAGATGATCCATTTGTTTGAAACTTAACGGACCTGGTGGGATGCTTAAAAGGAAAACCATCCCTGCATTTAAAATGCCACAATACCATAGTTAAAAGAATAAGGGACATGTTGCCTTATCAAAAAAGCCAACCATTTTCTGTTTGTTCGAATCATGTACCAAAGAATCAAACCTTTTGCCCGAGGAAAACTTGTGATGCTGAGAAGCATGATATTCTGATTGTGACGTGTTTTTGCAGAAGAATTCTCACGTTGCTGACTCAGATTGATCTGCATTAAATATCAAGGCAGTTATTAACACAATCAATATGTGGGAAATCAAAACAATTCAAATATTCACAAGACAATTTGGAACTTCTTTCCAAAACAGCCCAAAGACAGGATTAAACATTTCAATTCAAATGGAAATATTGCCAAATTGAAAACAATAAATATCCACACAAACAATCAAGAGAGGTGGAAACTCTGTCATTTACAGCGAGTTGATTGTACTTCTTCCAAAACCGAAAATGGAAGTTTTCGATCCAAATGGCAATCAGTGAAGACCAACATTTGAAAATCACGCAGCATTGAATAGAGATATCATTCACGATTTAATTAACAACATCAAATCACTATGCGGATTACGAAGTAAATACAAATTCCACAGACAGGATAAGCTGGAAAGGGAAACTTATAAAACCCAATCAGGACGCATTTCCAAAGTAAAGGATTTTGTCTAGTGAATTTACAAAACAATAAGCAACATGTATGATCACAAAAGGAAAGGAATTCATTCTCATTAACAGCATGCTTCAATTCAAGTTTCAAAATCACCTATATAAGAAGAAGAATCAATACGCAGAAGGGGGAACGCAGATCATACGCGCATATCACCACGGAGAAAATTCATGCCATAACAACAAAAATCATCACACCAGTGAAGAACACATCCCACATACACCCCAACAATCACACGATTTCGAAAAAACAACAACAACAACAAGTTAAAACAATATCAGCAACCAACACTACACACGCACAACCGGGGAGGAGTAACACCACATCTACATCGATTCACGAAGCCACACCGCATACACACAAAGCGCAGAAAAAGAAAGAAGAAAGAGACTTATCTTTGGAGATCACGAGTCTCGCATCCTTTCGTCTTCAATCGCCGACAGCGACTTTTTTCCCTCTGAATTTTTTTTATGCTTTGACATACTTTGTAAATTGTAACCACCAGAAAGATAGTGGATTGGGGTATTAGGACTGCTGGGGGTTAGGGTTTTGATTTTTGTGATTGTTTGATTTAGGGCGATCGAGAGAGATGAACGAGAGCGATTGAGTGAGGTACGAGATGGTTGAGGGAGATGAAACGGAGAAGACGTGAGAGAGATGAGCGATCATGAGAGCGAAAGCTGCGCTTTCATTTCTTTGTTTTTTTTTCCTTTTAATCTAAAATAAACTTTTTTAAACAATTATTAAAACTAACTCTCTTTCTAAACTAAAATTAAGACTTTTATGTAAGTAATTTAAAACATTTTTATAATAACAGTTTTTTTTTTTTAATCTCTTTCTTATAATAATTAGTTTTTTATCAATTAATTAAGACTTTTTTATGATAATAATACAAATTAAAACTTTTTAATTTTAAACTTTTTTAATAATAATTAACATTAAAACTTTTATAATAATTAAGTTAAAACTTTTTTTTTTATAATAATAATTAATCTAATCCCTTTTTTTTATAATTAAATTTTTTTAATAATAATTAATTTAAAACTTTTTTCATAATAATTAAAGTAAAACCTTTTATGATAATTAATCTTCCTTTTTTTAGGTTAAAATAATCCTTATAAGCTTTTTTTTTTTAAAACAAAGATTTAAAATTCTAGTATAACTTTAATATAATCGCTAATTGTTAAAAAAATTTTAAAACTAAAATAATAATAATAATCTCTAAATAAGAAAAATTAAATAAGTCTAAAATCAAACTTTTCTTAATAATTCGTCCTCTAATTAGAAATCTCTCGCCGCGCTTAGGTATACGCTTGTGTGTGATTTGGTTTAACCTTAGTTGATGTTATTGTGTTTATCATTTACTTGATTGTTGTTTGTCTTACTTCAAAACCTTTTCAAACTTATAAAAATCTCGATCCAACGTCGAGTCCACTTTTCTACCCATGTAAGTCGGTCGCCTTAGGGCATCGCATTCGACCTACCGATCACAAGACACAAGTCTAGCATCACTTTGCTAGAACCCTCGTCCAAATAACAATAATTAATCGCATTAATATCCAAGAGAAAATCCCATGCATGATAACCATGTTATTGTGCATGGTGCACATCATTTGCATCATAATCGACACCTTAAGATAAGTCAATTAGATAACTTAGGATATATTACCTAGGTTAGTCCCCCTTCAACTTTGATTTCTTTAATCAAATTTTAGCCCACCTAATTCCCCACACAAGAGAATTAGATGTGAATCATCTCGAAAAAGGGACATACAATCCCATACCCCACAAAATACAAACAATTTTCAAAAAAAACTGTGGTGGTTTCTTAAGACGATGACTCATCTTCTCTCCTAAACTTTTAAACAACTTTAGAATCCTTTAGAGAGGAACTACATGTGCTCTGATTCCCTCCTGACAAGATATGTAGGCACAAGATGCGATATCTTGTCGAGCACACTTAGGAATAAAAATAATAAATCACCTAACCTTAAACCCTTAGCAAAACAGATAACAAATAACATAAAATAAAATCAAGAGGTTCTTGTAGGGTACTACAGATATCTAGGATGCTAACACCTTCCCTAGGTATAACCAACCCCCGAACTTAGAATCTTAGTGCATTTGCATTGCATTGTGGGAATTCGGTTTTTCTCCCTTCCCTTGGATAAAATCAAAGACCGGTGGTGATATTAAAAATGAGATCCTAGTTAACAAATAACTATGGTATCCAATTTTCACCGCGACAGAAGATTAGGAAGATCCAAGAGAGGATGAAAGCTTCACAGAGTCGTCAGAAGAGCTACCATGATAAGAGGAGTAAAGCACTTGAATTCTAAGAGAGAGATCACGTGTTTTTGAGAGTGACGCCAGTGACTTGTGTGGGTCAAGCTTTGAAGTCTAGGAAGCTCACTCCATGTTTCGTTGGTCCATATCAGATATCGCAGAGGATAGGAGAGGTAGCCTATCAAATTGCTTTACCGCCGTCACTTGCGAATTTGCATGACGTGTTCCATGTGTCTCAATTGAGGAAGTACATTCCAGATCCGTCGCATGTGATTCAGATGGATGGTGTACAAATGAGGGATAACCTAACTATGGAAGTATTGCCGGTGTTGTCGATGGTCGAGAAATGAAACAACTGTGAGGTAAAGAGATTGCTTTGGTGAAAGTTCTGTGGGGAGGACCAGCTGGTGAAAGTTGGACTTGGGAGCACGAAGACCAGATGAAGGAGTCATATGCGAATCTATTTGCTTCAGGTAAATTTTTGAGGACGAAAATTCCTTAAGTGGGGGAGAGTTGTAACACCCCAAATTCGATTATGATTAATTGTTGCTTATTTGAGGATATAAGGTGATTTTGACGATATGTGGTTATGTGGCACGATGCATTGTGGTGAAATTATTTTAATAATATTAATAGTAAGAATAATCATATAGTATTATTCAGATTATTGTTTATTATTTAAAATAATAGAAGTGGGAGTATTGAGGGTATGTTGGTCATTAAGGATGGATAAGTGAGGGTATAATGGGAAGAGCACATTTAGGGGTATTTTAAGAGAGAATAGTGAAAGGAACTCATTATTCGTATTTTTTTGAGGAAGAGGCAAAGGTGCTCTGAAGAACAAGTGAGAAGGAGGCTAGGGCCTAGAAGAATTCCGATGAAACTTCAAGACAAGTCGAAGGAGACAATATTCTTAAGGTATGGGGAGTATCACTTTGCAATATTTTGATACAAAAATTAGGTGTTGGTGGGTGATTGGGGTTTTGGGGGGAAAACCTAGGAATTGGAGGTTAGGGATGATGGATTTTGATGATTTACTATGGGATGATAGTTGTTATTGATGTATATGTGACAGTTATAGGTTATAATAGCATAATCTGTGGTAATTTAAGGATAAAAACTGGTTTAGGGGTGTTGAATAGCAGATGGAGAAGTGCTGTTATCGCAGGGTTTTTTTGCCAAAATCGCAGAGGGCGCTTAGCGCGGTCTGGAGGAATTTCGCCTCCTCGAGGCAGTGAGTAGCGCACTTAGTGCGGGTGGGGCTCGCTTAGCGCGACCTGGGGCTGAAAAATATTATTTTTATTGACTAAAAATTCATGGAAAATATCTGTTATATGGTATATTAATGTTGTGATGTTGCTGTAAATTGCTGCTATGTGTTGACGTGTTATATGATGATTATTTAGTGAGGAAAATGATGACAGAAGTAGGATGCATGAGAACTTATAGCTCGTATGATTTATGTGATTGATTGAGTAGATGTTGTATTAATGAGTACGAGGAATATCGATATGAATGTTGATGCAAACGACGATTATGACGATGTTGTTGCATCATGCATTCTTGGCATTTTATGATGGGACTTCGATCCGTTATTTTGGTGGCTTCAATCCCATTGTACGGATTGGAGTATTCTGTGACGTGCTCCCTTGTGGAGGGTTGATGGCCTAGTGTCCATTATTATGACGATTTGGTACCACATGCATTTTTATGATGTTGGATTTCATTCTTGGTGGCATTGCATGATTTCATATGAGTGATATTGGTGATGTGATCTTTTATATGATGTTTTGGGTGAGCCGCTGTAGTATTTGATCAAAACAACTGTTGCCTGTTAATGTCTTTTCTTTATATGATTTATATTGAATTGTGATTACTGACCCTGCCTGTTTGAATGTTGCTTCTACGTGGGTAATGTGCAGATAACCAAGATTGGTTCGCGGTGTGTGAAGAGTTAGCTTTGGAGTCAGTTTTCTTTTCAGTTGAGTAGAGGGTGTGTCTTGCTCTGATTATGTAATATCGGGGTTGAGAACGCTTTTGTTTGAAATATTGCGTTACTTTGATTAACATGTTTCATGAGGATTTTTGAAGATGTTGAGATGTTTTAAATTCCAATTTTGATGAGATTAAATTATTATGAGTTGTTTTATAAAGGAGATTTTATTTTTATGACGATAATTTTGCTGCGACGTTTTTGTTTTAAAGGAGGTGTTGATCCAAAATAAGTTGTTATTCCTATATGATGTAACCCGTGTTACGGAGCAGGAAAATAATAATGATGCATTTGTGAAGTGTGACAACCTTAGGCGGTGATTTTGTTAGATTTAATTTCCATACGTATGTGAAATAATTATTGGGTTAGAAGGGTGTTACATCTAACACATACCATACATCATATATGAGCTGATCAAACACTTCTCACACTTCTAAACCATCAGGATCACCATCTCCATTTCTCAGTTGGTCAAACTGCAGTCAGAATCGAGCCAGCTTATCCAAAAAGTTTCAAAACATTCTAAAGGTTGCAACACAATCTTTGAGGCCTAAGGAAGCTATCCAGATCATTGTTTCATTTCTGCAACACCTCTACAACATAATTCGATTCCTTCTTGCAGAAGTATGCCTTGAACTTTCAAACTCCATACTAAATGCATCATAAATGTTGTTTCAAGTTACCAACGTGTTTCTGGATGTTCATAGATCATTAACCCTCAAACAATTGCTATTTATCTTATGTGTATAAGATTTCATATAGTTTTTGCATTTTTTAAGCTTCATCTGATCATCATGTAATAACTTCCCCTATACTTAAAATAAATGAAATTAAATGCCACCATCATGTTCCTTGTTTAAAAACGAGTGATTTTCATGTTTACATCCTCCCATTTGATTACGTATTGAGTGAGATAGCATGTATTTTGCAAATCTGGCTAGAGGTTGAAGATGAAGTTCTTCACGCGAAAATTTGAATTTACCATGTATTTATCATATATTATGTGTTGGTTGTGTTTCAATATCACCAGCACACGCTGGCTTAGTTGGCAAGAGCGTGTTTTGCTTGTGTGTGGGTGAGAAGTTGTGGGTTCAATCCCTACCCATGACAAATTTTTATCACTTGTCCAATTTCACTTCTTTTTTCATATTATTTTCTTAAATGATTTAAAAAATTAATTTCTATCTGAATTTTAAGGTTTTTGAATTAATTGTTTTTTTCAAAATTCACAAAAATGTTAAAATATTTTATTTTACAAGAATTTCACAAATATATTATTTATTTTATATATTTTATATTTTTGTATAGAATTTATTTTAATTTGTTTTTAAACATTTAAAAATATTTCTTTCTCTTGATTTTTCAAATTCAAATGATTTTCAAATTATTCTATGGATATAACATGATTTTTCAAACATTTATCGAAAACCACAATTTGTTTTTCACACATGTTTGATAATTTTGATCATTTTTAAATCATTTTTATTCAAATTAAAATGTATTTTTCAAATCAAATTAGGGTTTTGATTATTTTCACCCTCACAAACATTTTTCAAAACACTTTTGGGCCTCTATTAGAGTGTAAGACCCATCCCTTATCACACACAAATTTTTTGGGCCTCAATCATTGTTTAAGACCCGATAAGATTTTCAAAATAACGGTGCGATCACTGTTTTTAATGTGGGCCTTTCCCTGAGTTATATATCCCATTCTCTCTTATTTTTAAATACTCTTGGGCCTCTTGATAGAGTGTAAGTCCTATCCCTTTGTAAATAAACCATTTTGAGCCTCAGTCATTGTATGAGTCCCAATACGATTTGAAAAACCTCGGCGCGATCGCCGTTTTCAAAACAATTTTCATCTGGGCTTCCCTTGTGTAGTAAGCCCCATTTTTCTCTTTTTTTTTTCAAACACTTTTGGGCCTCTAATAGAGTGTAAGACCCAACCCCCTTCGTACATTAATAATTTGGGCCTCAGTCATTGTATAAGTCCGGATACAATTTTCAAAATAACTGCGCGATCGTTGTGTTTCATCTAGGCCTCTCCATGAATTGTAAGCCCTATCTCTTGTATAAAAATAAACTCTTGGGCCTCTAGTAGAGCGTAAGACCCAACTCTTTTGTAAATACAAATAATTTGGGCCTCTGTAAATTTCAAAACTACGACGCGATCGTCGCCTTTTTCGAAAGAATTTATTTGGGCCTCTCCTTGAGTATAAGCCCCAAACTTCCTTTAAAATTAACTTTTCTTTTAATTTAGATTCAAATTCAAATTTATATCAAAACTTTCTTCAATTTCTTGAATAACTAACCATACAATTATAGTTATTATGTTTGGGCTTGCACACTTGTAAGTTCCCCTATCTCTTCTCAACAATGCTTGTTTATATATTTTATCTGTATATACTTGTATATATTTGCTTAGAGTTTTTCCCAGCAATTAGGTCTAGGTCTAGACCAAATCAGTGGTTACTCTTTTAACACAATCAAAACTAGTTCCCCATAGGAAACTCCAGATACAGTCTTGCCTCCTCTTGGGCTTATACAATATGGAACGGAGAAAGGCATTATTCCCGGTGAAACTTTTCTCAAGACTGTCACAACTTAGAAGTATTCGTACAAGAAATTAATTTCCCCAAAGAGGATTAATTCCCGGTGAAACCTCTTCTGAATTTCTTCAAACCCTAGAACTGTTCACTAAAGAAAGGATTATTCCCGGTGAAACCTTTCTTGAACTTTTCTTAGGTTTGGACCCACGGGCTTCCTAAAAGCATCCCCAACCTCCTTTTGGGCTTTGTACAAGGACGCTCAGGCTTCTTAGAAGTTCTCAGCCTCCTCTTGGGCTTAGTACAAGGACCCAAAGGCCTCCTACAGACATAGGATAGAACTTAGTCATCTTTTTCTAGTTTAATTCTCCAGAGAGTCAGAACATCAGACCAGTTTAGGGTTGATTCTCATTCGTTAAAACATCAGCCTCCTTTAGGGCATCATACAAAGATCATCCTACAACTAAGAGTTAACCTTTTCATACCAGTAGACTTGGAAAGTCTCATCTCTTCTTGGATCTCAAAGAAACCCTCAAGTTTCCTAAAAGCACAGGAAAAAACCTGGTCACTTCATTAATCTTCAGCCCAGTTAAAACCTCCATAGGTTTTAAAACTCAATCTTTAAGCCTTCATTTTAAATTCCCTAGCTAGGGTCAAATTACCACCAATAAACCCTCAGAAAACTCAGAGCCTCATGGTCTCTGATATTTCAACTCTTCTTCAATCCCCAGGAAGAGTTGATTCCCCAATTTGGACCTGTCTCTGGATCTCAATAATCCTCAACAAAAGCAAGCCTCCTCTTAGGCTTTATATCAGAAATTCTCCAACCAGACTCCTCTTAGGCTTTGTATAATGATTTTCTCTCAACCTTTATAGCCTCAATCTTGGGCTTTGTATAAGACAGACAAAATATTGTCCAGCTGAGTCAAAGACTTTTAGCCTCAATCTTGGGCTTTAAACAAGACAGATAAAACCCCTCCCCAATGGAGTCAAGTCCTTTAGCCTCAATCTTGGGCTTTGTACAAGGCAGACAAAACTATCCTTGGAAAATTCAATTCTGTTTAGCCTCAATCTTGGGCTTTGTACAAGACAAAAATAAAACTCCCTAAACAGAGTCAACCTTTTAGCTTCAACCTTGGGCTTTGATCAAGGCAAACAAAAATCAACATCCCTCAGAGGATATCAAAATTTCTCTGTAGGAAGATATTTCTGTGTAGATCACACATCAAAACCGACAGCCAAAAAACCATAATTCTAGATAATTGATGTAAGTGGCACATTTGTTGATTCAAAAATCCAAGCTGTAGTCCATCTCTTATCCTGGTAAACTTCATCTTTAATCAAATTGATGTAAGTGGCAAGCGTCTGAATTATTTACATCCAAGCCAATATCCCTCTCTTGGCATGAAAGACTCCTAAGAAAAAATGGCATTGCTCTACACTGAGTTAAAGTTTCCTCCTTCAGGATATTCCCCTTATAAAGGAGATTATGGCATTGTTGGATTCAATGCATTCCAGTTAAAGTAATTCTCCTTTATAATCTAAAACCCAACAACTATGATGAACATATGAGATATCTCCCTTTAGAGATGACAAATTCTCTCTCAAACAAACCTTTAGCTTCAATCATGGGCTTTGAACAAGACACAAATAACTTCTAGCTTCAATCTTGGGCTTTGAACAAGACACCAAACATTTCCCCCCATAGAATTGGAGCAACTACGATTGCTCTGATTTTTCAATTTTCTTTAACAAGAATATATAGGCATAAGATTGCGAAATCTTAGCGAGTACACATATCAAAATCCTGAGGTCCATTACCTTGCCAAAAACATCGAAAAACTCGAAAACAACAAAAATACTCTCTCAACACTCCCAAAGGAGAAACTTTTCCAACTTATAATAGATAAACACCAGGAAGTATAGAAAGACATTCCAAAGACAATCTATGGATAACCATATATACATTGGGTAATTGACAACTTCCCTTTGAATAACCTGACCCCGTTCGCCAGTCTCTTAGCATTTGTTAAAGAAAACATTTGCGTGCAAGGTTAGTTTTAGATATCTTCCCTTTCCTTTCCACCTTCATAGGATAAATAAGAAATCAGAAAGTAGTACCCAATTCCAACCATTGCGGTAAGGTGGTCGCGTCACCGACAAAAATGGCACGCAACAGAAAAATGGCGACTCTGCTGGGGAGTCCTTAGGATTAGAGTTCCTAAGAGGTCTAGTTTGTTTGGCATTTTCTATACTATATATATATATATATATATATATATATATATATATATATATATATAATTTACTGTTATATTACTTGATACCCGTGTTTAATTTTCTGTCAACTGGGAATGCGATTAATACGCATGTGGAAAGTTTGAGAGAACATTACGATAAGTGGTGGCCTATCCAGGAAACGCTTATAGGGAGTGAATCCAGACGAAGCTAACTTGGCAGTCCACTGAATAAGTTGAGGTACCCGTGCGGAAGTATCAATGTTGAACGAACGATTATCGTGAAAGCATTGTCTTTCCTAGTGCGGTACCTATGACCCAGAGGGTTTAGTAGACATTAACCATATGACCATTTGGTAGTGCGGTGACTATCGGGAATAGTTGATATGCGATACTACACTAAAATGAGATTCATCCTAGGATATTACAGCTCGTTCAAGTGAATAAGCTTGTTGTTGATATCCCTAGGAGGGGTGAATGACTTTGGGAACCTTTGAACTCGTTCTACAGGTACAAAAAATTTGACCAAAATAGTACAACCTTTGGGGATGGGTAGATCCATGACTCCATTCTCGTGACGTTGAACCCTTGAACCCATTTTTTCCAATATTTTTGTGTCCTGCATTCATTTAAAAGACTATTTTCAAACAAGAAAAAATCTTTTTTTCAAAAGAACTAAAATAAATAATTGCAAATATCAAAGGTTGCGTTATGGATTTCGATAGAAGAAAGGCGCACAAGTACACCTTCAAGGCTCCAAAACTAAAAGAATTAAGGAAATTGGCAAGGATGATTACCAATCCCGAGGCTTTCAGAGCTAAGCACGGAGGATTGTTGTCTCTGTTAAGGGTTAACGTAGTTGAAGGAATCCTGTCTAAGCTGATTCAGTTCTACGATCCGATTTATCACTGCTTCACTATCCCTGATTACCAACTTGCACCAACATTGAAAGAGTATTCCCATCTGATTGATTTACTTATCACTGATCGAGCTCCATTTTCTGGACTGGAAGAAATTCCAAAGGAACAAACCATTGCAAAAGCAATCTCTTTGGATGAGTTAGAAGTTAGGACACATATAACCACTAAAGGAGAAATCCAGGGTTTACCAGCTAAATTCATGACGGAGAAAGCTCTATACTTTGCTGGTATAGGAAACATAACTGCCTTCGAATACATCTTTGTCCTGCTCATTTATAGGTTATTCCTTTTTCCCAACATCTACAACTTCGTCCATACCATTGCTGTTAAGATATTTTTGATAGGAAACCCCGTGCCAACCTTGCTTGCAGATGCTTATCATTCTTTACACTTTAGGAATTTGTACAGTGGAGGAATGATCACATGTTGTGTACCCTTACTCTACAAATGGTTCATTTCCCACTTGCCCAAATTTGCTGCTTTTTTGGATCACAAGAGTACTCTACATTGGTCACAAAGGATTATGTCTCTTACTAACTCTGACATAGACTGGTACAATCGGATTTACAAAGGGATAGAGATCATAGACATATGTGGAAATTTCCCTAACGTACCCCTCATTAGAACTAAAGGAGGAATCAACTACCATCCAATTTTAGCTCGCCGTCAACTCATATCCCCGATGAAGAATATCCCATATAATGTTCATCTGGAAGGTCTTTTCTTCAAGGAAGGGGAAATGACAGGGCACTAAAGAAAGATATAGTGCACACCTGGCAACACATTCACCTGAAAGGGAGAGAGTCTTTGGAAAGGCCAAACTCTACCTCCATGGAACCCTATCTCCACTGGGTGAAAACTAGAGCCCTCAAGCTGAGGATGCCTTACCCTCGCCAAGAAGTTTTTCCATTAAAGGAATCAGTCCTTTATTTCATGTCTGATGCGGAAAAACTCTAGATCGCTTTCAACAATGTTCAACGTGAAAAGAGATCTTGGAAAAACAAATACCGAATTCTCAATTTGGAGTGTACCAAGATTCAGGAACTGTTAAAAGAGAAGGATGCTCGGATTGAGATACTAGAACAGCATGCAATGGAAAGTCAAGAAGACCAAAGAAATTTGCTTGCTCCTTTCGCTTGGCAAAGGACTAACAACCTGACAATGATTGAGGAGTCCCGATCAAAGAAAAGAAAATTACAGGAACCAACATCTGAGCTCTCTTCAGAGAGGACTCATGATCCATGAGCTTGGACATTTTATTTACAGCACTTTGTAAAATACTGTACTTTTTCCTTGTAAAATATTGCAATCTTTCGAATTCAATAAAAGGGGTCTCCCCCCACTGTGTGATATTTGCAATCTATTTGTCGAAGTTTCTTTTTGAATAAAACAAAAACTAAAAATATGTCTTTGCATATCATTCATCATTCTCACATAACGCATTTTTCTTATCTTTGAGTCTCACGTATGCATCACAATTCTAGAGTCAAACTGTCTAACTCATACAATATTCAGGCCAATCGACAAAAGAAAATGGACGATCTCGAGGAAGAGAACAGTGAGCTTGAGAGAAGAAATCGATGCTCTGATGTAAAGTTTGGAAAAACTTCACAGTGACATGCAATCCTTGGCAGCAGCTCAGGAGCAGCGACATCAAAAGACTATAATCTCAAAGTTTACATCTACGTCCGTAATGGAGACACATGATAATCATCCTAGGTACAACATGCCCAAGGGTCGTCCCTAGGGCATGCCTTTCAACTTCATACTTGAGGGATACATCCCACCGGTCACTGAAGACCCAAAAGCTGTAGCAGGAACCGTTGGACCTGGAGGTTACAAACTTCGGGAAAGTGAAGATGCAAGGGTTACAACAACAACTCCTGAAGGTTACAAACTTCAAGGCACTGAAGCGCCAAGGTACACACTGTCTCGGAAGGACATATTCTGTAAGCAATTTCTAGTGGAAACGAAGACATATACAAAAGGATGAATGAGTTCCAGGAACAATTCCTGGAAATGCATAAGGAACTGCCTGCCATACGCGGTCAAGACTTATTCAGAAAGGATGCCACAGACCTTTGTTTGGTCTCTAATGTAAAGATACCGCACAAGTTCAAGGTGCCTGACTTTAAAAAATACAAAGGCAACTCTTCCCCTCAAAGTCATCTGGTGATGTACGATCGATAAATGTCTACTCAGACAAAAAATCAACATCTACTAATCCATTACTTCCAAGACAGTTTAACGGGTGCCGCACTCAAATGGTACATTGGTTTAAACTGCACCATTATCACTACTTTAAGAGATCTCGGGGAAGCTTTTGTTCAGTAGTATAAATACAATTTCGACATGGCACCGGATAGGGATAAACTCAAAACAATGTCACAAAAGGACAAAGAAAATTTCAAAGAATATACTCAGAGATGGCGTTAAATTGCCGCTCAGATTTGTCCCCCTCTTGAGGAAAAGGAGATGACCAAGATCTTTTTGAAAACCTTAAGCTCGTTCTATTAAGACCGAATGGTTGCCAGTGCACCTAGTGACTTCACTGAAATGGTGAACACAGGAGTACGCCTTTAAGAGGCAGTCCAAGAAGGATGATTGGTCAAGGAGGCAGAGCCATCCAGCAGTACCAAGAGATACGGTAGTGCTTTCCAAAAGAAGAAAGAGCAAGATATTAGTAATATCTCTCTAAGAAAGCAAAGACAAAGGTATCAACAAGTAGAGGCGATAACTCCCGTTATCAACCTTAGGTTACTCAAAGCCAACCAAATCAACAACAGTATCAGCAAAGGCCGCAACCACCTTTTCAGCAGGCTCGCACATAGTATAACAATAATCGTACGTCACGACCATCAGGGTTTGACATTATACCGATGTTGTACGCAAAACTATTTCCACTTCTACTAGCCAAGGGGCATGTTCAGACTAGGACTCCTCTTGCAGTATCGGAAAATCCACCTTTTTGGTTCAAAGCAGATCAAACTTGCCCTTACCATCAAGGAGGATTGGGGCATAACATTGAGAATTGTCTTAGCTTCAAGTGTAATGTACAGAAGCTTGTCAGGAATGGTATCTTATCTTTCAAAGATACAAATCCAAACGTTCAGACGAACCCATTACCACAACACGAGAAGACTGTAGTAAATTTAATAGAGGAAGAATCTAGCCGCAGTTATCAAATTCACAATGTACTCTTACTAGGAATAAATTGGGTAAAGATGCATTGCAAACAGAGCGGGTACGGTCATGTGCCATCTCACAACTATCATCACTGTGATGTTTGCTCAAAGGACAACCAAAGGTGTTTTGCAGTACAAGCAGCTCTGCAAGAACAAATGGATCTGAGCTGGATTCAGGATCACAGGATTTGTGAAGTAAACATGGCCCATGCACATCCCAACATTGTCCAGAACCACGACATCCATGCAATGAACATCAACTTAGTGGCGATGCATTCGAGACAAAGTCAATATTACAATATGTCACGACAAGATTACATTGCTTGTCCAATCTGCTCTACAGATAATCAGGGATGCTCTTTTGTACAAGAGGCCCTCCAACGTCAGATGGATCTCGGATGGATCACAGATTACCGTGAAAGAAATGACCATCAAGTCAATATGGTTCAGATCTTTTGGCATACGCTTGATGAATACCATTCTAGTGAAATTACATGCTAAGCAAGTCAGGCTCGATTTTCTGGATTCACATGATTATTAAGATTGTGAAGAATGCTGTAAAAATGACCAAGGATGTGCGCTTGTGCAAAGAACACATCAACATTTGTTGGACCACTGGTGGCTTCCAAACTACTTGGATGAAGACACACAACAGATTAGCATGACAGATGGAAATCTTGATAGACATCAAAGTGTGATAACCGCTCAATAGAAACAAATATAGTAAAGATGCACTGCATACAAAGCGGGTATGGTCGGGTACCACCGCACAATTATGAGGAATGTAGAGTTTGCTCGGAAAATAACCAAGGATATTTTCTCGTACGAGCAGCCCTCCAGGATCAGTTGGACCGAAAGGAGATTCGACCATGTTCGAGTTCTGGGTCGATTAACATGATACAAGACTACCTCCCTGGCAAAGAAAAAGCGTTGTTGTAATCTCCGATCATGGAATAACCAAGGACGTTTGAGCCATAATTCCTCTGCTCAACGAGTCAAAAGTCTCTCTTGGCAGTAGAAGAATTCTCAATCATGAACCAATTGTGGCTGCCTATAACGGTTAGAGAACTCAAAAAGCTCATGTGGTTATCTACCTGCCAGGTACAATACCGTACAAGTTAGAAAAATCTATCCCATACAAGTACGGTGCGAGGACCATAGAAAATGGAAAGGAAACTCCATTACCCTCCGTTGTGAACATTGCCGACATCAGTCGAGTTACCCGGAGCGGTAGGATCTTCAATAGAGGAGTTGGAGAACCTGCCAAAAAAAGGAACCTCAAACGGAAGTTCTTAACTAACAAGTTGGACAATCTAGTAATCCAGAACTTGTAAAGAACAATGATGAGATGCTGAAGCTCATCCAGAAAAGCGAGTACAACATTGTGGACCCATTGTTGCAAACGTTGTGAGCAACTTATCATCATTCTCCTGTGTAGAACCGGAGGAAGTTGTTGGAACCCAGTTCCAAGCACTCTTGGTGAGAAATAAGAATCAATCAGAGAGAGGGACATCGATCTCCTCATACAAAGATGTTCTCGAAGAGATCAAGAGTAATAACATAAAGGTATGGGGATAAATTATAACTCCTATGAATAACAAGACGAAGAAAGGTCTTGGTTTTTCTCCAACCTGTGCCCAGACTATAAACAAGGAAGAAAGTTTTTGTCCCATTCATGATTTCTTCCACAGTGGAGGCTTCCTCCATCCAGTATCTCAAGAAGTACATACCATCAATGAGAGCGACTCCTCCGATATGGATGAGTAGTGTAAATCTTACCATAATAGTGACGATTATATGTCTCCGAAAGAAGCGTACATGCCATTCTGTTTTCCAAAACAGAGCCCGAGATATATCCTGAGGTCAAACGTCAGGATGATCTATGGAGATTGTGATCCTGAAGGATGCCGTGCTCCACCCAATTCATTAGAGGAAGTCAATCTAATGAAGGACAACTTTGACTATGACTATTATGATCCCATGGATAACTTGCCCATCTAGAAGCCATACGCGAAAGACTTGGGGCAAAAGTGTAAGCCGGACGATACCTATCAGTTGAGTAATATTGAAAAGAATACCCATTTCCCCATAGAGTCATGGAATCATTACTTAAGACATTCCAAAAATGCCCAAATTCATGATGATGAATTTACAAAGGTCGCAGGACAAGAGTTTATCAACTATGCATTTCCTGAAGTCAACGTCATTGAGGAAGATGGCTCATCCACTCCCATAGAAATATGGGACACTTTAGGGTAGCCAAGCGGCAAGTATGACTTTTTAGTCAAGTACACTGCTCCTGAAAGCTTTCGTATCAGATACGAGGACATCTAGCCAACTGGTTGGGGAGATCCCGTTGAAAGTGAAAACACTATGGAAGATACAACAAAAGAGTTTGTTTACGACAATTCTGCTTGGGAGGAAGACTCCAATGATCTTACTCTGCCAGAAATTAGCGTTTTTTCTGAAGACAAACCAAGATAGAAGATACCAGACTTTGTGATTCACAGAGGAGTTCGTCGCCACCGGATTGCTGTCGATGTCCCGAAAGTCGTCCATAAGTCTAAGTAATTACCACCTTTGTTTTAACCTTTCACCTTGCTTGGGTGAAACATATGTTTTTATAGGGCTCACCTTTCTGTAAATATCCCTCTTCGTTTCGCCCAAAGCGACAGAGTTTTGTTTTATAGGGCTGTATTTCAAGAATCGATAAATCATGAATAAATAATGTCATTCTGAATTCTAGCATTTATTGCTGTTTTCACTTTTCGAGTTTCAGAAAATGGTAATCCTAAAAAAAAACCCAAAATAAAAACGAGCATTTTTCAGAAAATACACTGCACACACTCTTGCATTCTCTCTGTCTTTGCTAAAAAATTAATCATCACGTCATGCAGATTGCTTTTTTTAAACCCCATTGAAACATACGATCCAATGTCTTCTCCCAACGTTGAATTCCCGGTATTTAAAGTTGAAGAAGAAGAGGACGAAGAAATTCCCGAAGAGATCTCCCAACTACTCAGACAAGAGGAAAGGTCTATTGAGCCTCACAAAGAGCCATTGGAAACGGTCAATTTAGGTTCAGAAGAAGAAAAGAAAGAGGTTAAGATTAGGGCACTGCTCATTCCAATTGTAAGAGAAGGCATAATAAAAGTTCTCAAAGAATTTCCCGATGTGTTTTCTTGGTCCTATCAGGACATAATAGGGTTGGATACTAGCATCGTGGAACATCATTTACCACTAAAGACAGAATGTCTTCTGGTGAAACAAAGATTGAGAAGGATTCATCGAGATATGACCATCAAAATTAAGGAGGAAGTGCAGAAGCAGGTCACGCATGTTTCCTTGACACCTCAGAATATCCTCAATGGTTAGCCAACATAGTGTCAGTTCCGAAAAAGGACGAAAAAGTCAGAATGTGTGTACTTGGCCATTGATCATCTACTTAACAGTCTTGGAAGACTCCATGGGTTGTGTACTTAGCCAACAAGACAAAACAAAGAGAAAAGAGTCTGCCATTTACTACTTTAGCAGGAAGTTCACGAACTGTGAAACTCGGTACATTATGTTTGAGAAAACTTGGTGCGCTCTGGCTTGTGCAGCCAGACGTCTTCGCATGTACATGATTTGTCACACTACTTGGTTAATCTCCAAAATGGATCCAATCAAGTACGTCTTTGAAAAGCCCGCTCTCACAGGAAGGATTGCCCGTTGGCAGATGTTGTTATCAGAATACTACAACGAGTATCATGCTTAGAAATCCGTCAAAGAAAGTATTTTAGTCGATCATTTGGCACACCAACTGTTTGACGACCAGGAATCAGTCGAATTTGACTTCCCAGACGAAGATGTCATGTACTTGAAAATGAAATATTGCGATGAACAGCTACCCAGTGAAGGGCCAGAACCAGGTTCCCAATGGGAACTAATATTCGACGGGGCTGCCAACACTTATTGAAATGGAATTAGGGCAATCATCGTAACACCTTAGGGTACTTATATTCCTTTCACCGCCCGACTAACGTTCAAATGCACAAACAACGAGGCCGAATACAAAGCTTGTATCATGGGTCTCGAAGAAGATATTGACTTAAGGATTAAGAATTTGGATGTGTATGGAGACTCTGCCCTGGTTATCAATCAGATTAAAGGAGAGAGGAACACATACCAATCGGGATTGATTCCTTACAAAGTTTACGTGAGAAGGTTGTTACCATTCTTCAACCGAATCGAGTTTCATCATATCCCTCGTGAAGAAAATCACATGGCGGATGCACTAGCCACTCTCTACCATGATTAGTGTAAGTCAATGGAACGACGCACCTAAGATTGACATAATGCGCCTTGAAATGCCCGCTTACATCTTCACAATTGTAGCAGTCATAGATGACAAACCTTGGTATCACGATATCAAGTTCTTCCTTCAAAGACAAGAGTACCCACCTGTGGCATCGAGAAAAGACAGGAAGACTCTCAGAAGACTGGCAGGCTACTTCTTCCTGAACAGTGATATACTCTATAAGAGAAACTTTGACATGGTTTTTCTCAAACGCGTAGACAGACCAGAAGCAAACATAAAAGAGATTCACGAAGGATCCTATGGCACTCATGCCAATGGACATTCAATGGCGAGGAAAATTCTAAGTGTAGGATATTATTGGCTGACAATGGAATCCGATTTCTACAAGTACACAAGGAAATGTCACAAGTGTCAGATATACACTGACAAAATCCATGTACCGCCAACGCATCTCAAAGTTCTTTCTTCTACATGGCCTTTTTCTATATGGGGAATCCACATGATTGGCATGATTGAACCCAAAGCTTCAAACGAACATCGGTTCATCGTGGTAGCCATTGACTACTTCACCAAGTGGGTCGAAGTAGTCTCATACACCAATGTAACCAGATAAGTGGTGGTCCAATTTATTAAGAACAATCTCATCTTCCTTTATGGTGTTCAAAGCCAGATCATTACTAACAATGGATCCAAGTTGAACAACAAGATGATGAAAGAGTTGTGTGTTGAGTTCAAGATCGAACATTATAACTCATCTCCCTACCGACCTAAGATGAATGGAACGGTGGAAGCAGCTAATAAGAACATCAAGAAGATCGTTCAGAAGATGGTGGTAACCTACAAAGAATGGCACGAGATGCTACCGTTTGCTCTTCACGGTTATCGCACATGTGTCTGCACTTCAACAAGGGCAACCCCTTTCCCTATAGTATATGGCATTGAGGCAGTGCACCCCATAGAAGTAGAAATCCCATCAATCTGGGTATTGATGGAAGCTAAGCTTACAGAGGATAAATGGTGTCAAAGTACCATAGGCTTGCTGCATTGACCCAAGTCAATGGCCAAAGAAGACTTGAAAACCTTTATTCTACAATTGGAAAAGGCCTGCTGCAGTTGCCATTCACTATTGATGCCAAAACAACCTTGACACACTATAAATAAACCTTAATTCTAATCAGTTTGAGTACCCCAAAACACTACAATACTTGCTTTCCTCAAATTCTCTCTTTCACTCCAAATTTGCCTTCTTTTGCAAGTCACAACTGAGTTTTTGAGTTAGAGAGCAATTCCACCACAGCTTATGATCCAAACACATCCAATGTATCACGTACAAACTGTTCAAACAATCAAATTTGATATGAAATCCCAAAATCAAAAAGTCAACCTCCAAAACCTCAAAATTTGACTTTTTTACATTTTGCAAGCCATGTCTTGATTAAGTCACTTTCAAAACCAAACAAAGCCTCAAACACATTCCAAATAACATCCTAGAAAGGTCCCAATTGTTTTCCCTCATCTGGAACACCATTTGAGAGAGTTCCCCTCTTGGTCACTTTTGCCACTTTTCCAAGAAAGAGCCAATAATTGTTCCTGAGGATTCCAGCTGGTTTTAATCATCCTAAGAGCTTCTAAGGGATCAATCAAGAGTGTCTAAAGCATTAAATTACTCCTGGCACAAGGATCTTGACAGTTAGCACAAGGAGCTTCAAGAGGTAAGTGCATCACAACTTGAACTCTCTAAATCATGCGTTGTTTTGATGTCCATTGATCATGGACATCTCATACATATCATATAGGTTGTGTTCGAATCAATTTGTCATGCTATTATTTCCTGTGTGATGAGATAGCATAGAACATGCAAATCTAGGCCTATTTTGAAATCACTATCCTATTTTAAAATAGAAGCATTTTCAGAAAATTCCAAAAGCACCATTGGATTCCTTGTGAAATTCTAAGCTGGATGCACCTAAATTTTGTCCCAATCCATGGAGAAATGAGAAAGTTAGAGCCTTCATGCAAATCCACCAAAACTTGGTTTTTTGCCTTGGCCAGGCCAAAAAACCAAGTCACCCATATATGTTGATGGGGTGGTTTTGATACACGGATGTATCACCACCCCAGTGGTAGCGTGCATGTGTGTTTGGTTGAGAGGTCGTGGGTTCAAGACCCACCCATAGCATTTTGCCATTTTGTAATATTTTGATATTTTTCACATTTTTATGTTTTTTGTTAATTAATTCAAAAATTAATTTTTCTCTCAATTTTAATTATTTTTTATTGGTTCTTTTGGTAAAAATTCACAAAAATATAAACATATTTTATTCTACAAAAATTTCCCAAAAGTATTATTTATGTCATATATTTGTATTTTTGTAAAGAATTATATTTTTATTTGTTTTTAAATATTAAAAATATTTTCTTTCTCTTGATTTTGCAAATTCAAATGATTTTTCAAATCATTCTATGAATGAAACTTGATTTTTCAAACACTAATCCAAGACTACAACTTGTTTTTCACACATGTTTGATAATTTTTATCAATTTTAATTGAATTTTCATTCAATTAAAATACATTTTATAATCAAATTAGGGTTGATTATTTTTCCCCTTTGCAAATATTTTTCTAAACACTCTTGGGCCTCTAATAGAGTGTAAGACCTAAACACTTATTCAATACAAACATTTTTGGGCCTCAGTCATTGTATAAGTCCCATTGTGTTTTCAAAAATCTCGGTGCGATCCCAATTTCAAAACAAAATCAACTGGGCCTACCCTTGTGTTGTAAGTCCCATTTCTTTCCTTTTTATCACTTTGGGCCTCTAATAGAGTGTAAGACCCAACCCCCTTTTGAAAACCAAACTATTTTAGGCCTCAGACATTGTATACGTCCCGACACAATTTTCAAAACAACGGTGCGATCATTGTTTTCATTGGGCCTCTCCTTGAGTTGTAAGCCCCATCCTTTATACAAAAATAAACTTTAGGCCTCTAATAGAGTGTAAGACACAATCCTCTTTGTAAAAATACAGATAAATTTGGGCCTCTGCTTTGCTATAAGTCCCACAATGTCTGTTAATATCGCAGTGCGATCAATATTATCAAATAAGTCATTTGGGCCTCTCCTTGAGTATAAGCCCCAAACTTCTTTTCAAGACAACTTTTCTTGTGATTTAAATTCTGATGAACAATTGTTATCAAAACTTTCTTCAATTTCTTGAATGACTAACCATACAACTGTTACAATGGAAGCTTGCTCACCTGTAAGTTTTTATCAGCTTTTTTTTTATGCTTACACATATATATATTTGTTTGTAATGCTAGAAGCTTGCTCACCTGTAAGTCCTCTTCCACTACTCTTTAAATACTTGTCTATATATATATCAACTGTATATATACCTATATATCTGCTTAGAGTTTTCCCTGGCAATTAGGTCTAGAATTTAGATTAAAGCTAGTTGGTCACTCTTTCAACACAGTCAAAACTAGTTCCCCATAGGAATTTCCAGATACAGTCTTGCCTCCTCTTGGGCTTATATAATATGGAACAAAGAGAAAATTGTCAAAGAGATTCATTTCCCCAGAGAGGACTAATTCCCGGTGAAACCTCTCTTGAATTTCTTCAAACCCTAGAACTGTTCATTAAAGAAAATATTATTCCAGGTGATACTTTTCTTGAACTTTTCTTAAGTTTGGACCTACAAGCTTCCTAAAAGCATCCCAACCTCCTCTTGGGCTTTGTACAAGGACCCTCAGGCTTCTTAGAAGTTCTCATGCCTCCTCTTGGGCTTAGTACAAGGACCCAGAGACCTCTTAAAAGGTATAGGACAGAACCTAGTCATCTTTTGCTAGAGCAGTCTTCCTGAGTCAAAGTATCAAACCAATTTAGGGTTGATTCTTATCCCTTAAAACATTTGCTTCCTCCTGGGCATCATACAAAGATGATTCTTCAACTAAGAGTCAACCTCTCCATACCAGCAGACTTGGATAGTCTCATATCCCTTTAAACTTTCGAGAAACCTCCAAAATTCCTAAACTGGAAAAATCCTGATCACCTAATTAATCTCCAAGCAGATTTCTAACCTCCACAGGTTTCACAACTCAATCTCTAAACCCTCACCCAGTCAGGGTGAATTACTGTTAATTCACTATTAACAAAATCCCCAACAGAATCAGAATCACAAGGCCTCTGATATCTCAACTCTTCTGTAATCCCCGACAAGAGTTGATTTCCCCAATTTGGACCTGTCTATGGATCTCAATAATCCTCAGCACAAGTTATCCTCCTCTTAGACTTTGTATAAGTAATTCCCCAACCAGCCTCCTCTTAGGATTTATATAAGTAATTCCCCAACCAGCCTCCTCTTAGGCTTTGTATAATGATCATTCCTCAGCAGTCTTTCAGCCTCAATCTTGGGCTTTGTACAAGACACCACAAAAATGTCCCTCCAGTAGAGTCAGTTAACTTTTAGCTTCAATCTTGGGCTTTGTACAAGACAGATATAAAAACTCCCTAAACAGAGTCATAATTTCAGTCTCAATCTTGGGCTTTGTACAAGACAGATACTCTCCAACTGAGTCAAAACCTTTAGCCTCAATCTTGGGCTTTGTACAAGACAAATAAAACCATTTCCCATAAGAGACAATTCTCTTTAGCCTTAATCTTGGCCTTTGTATAAGACACAAATAAACACTCTCTTTTTGAGTCAATCCTTTCCCAGCCTCCTCTTAGATTTTGTATAAGGATCTCCCAAGTGGCGTCAATCAATCTCTTAGCTTCAACCTTGGGCTTTAATCAAGGCATACAAAAATCAACATACCCTTAGAGAAAATAAAAAATCTCTCTGTAGGAGGACATTTCTTTGTGTATCACACCAAAACAGATAATCAAAACAAACCCTAAATCTCAGATAATTGTTGTAAGTGGCACACTTGTTGATACAAACATCCAAGCTATGGTCCCTCATTATCCTGGTTAAAACTCTTTCATCTATTTGCTGTAGGTGGCAAGCCTCTGGATTATTTACATCCAAGCCAATGTCCCTCTCTTAGCATGTAAGATTCCTATGGAAAAATGGCATTACTCTTGATTGAGTTAAAGTTTTCTCCTTCAGGAAAAATCCCCTATAGATGAAATTATGGCATTCCTGAACTCCATACATTCCAGTTAAAGTAATTCTCCTTTATAACCAGTCACCTAAACCACTGTGACAAACAGATGAGATATCTCCATTTAGAGACGACAAATTCTCTCACAAACAACCTTTAGCTTCAATCTTGGGCTTTGAACAAGACACAAACAACCTTTAGCTTCAATCTTGGGCTTTGAACAAGACACCAGACATATTTTCTTCCCATAAAATAGGAGGAACTACGATTGCTCTAATTTCTGTGTACTTCATTATGCGAATAGGTAGGCATAAGATTGCGAAATCTTAGCGAGCACACTAAACAAAAACCTTAGGTCCAGTACCTTACCAAAAACATCGAAAAACTCGAAAAACAACAAAAATACTCTCTCTCTTTCCACTTTCCTAAAGAAGAAACTTTCCCGTTTATAGACAAACACCATCAAGTAGAAAGCAGAACCTAATGATAATCAACCCATGGATAACCAAGTATAGGATGGGTAACTGACAACTCCCTATTGTATAACCTGACCCCGAACTCCCCAATCTCTCTTAGCGTTTGTTCAGTTAAACATTCACGTGCAAGGTTAGGTTTAGATAGCTTCCCTTTCCCATCCAGCTTCACGGGAAAAATAAGAAGTCAGAAAGTAGCACCCAAGTTCCTCCCATTTAGGTGAGGAAATCCCCATGGCGATAAGGTGGTCCCGTCACCGACAAAAATCGCACGCTACAGAAAAATGGTGACTCTGCTGGGAAGCCAAAGTAGGATTAGAATTCCTAGGAGGTCTAGGTTGATTAGTTTTAAGTGTTATACTATATATATATTTACTGCTTTGCCTACTTGATACCCATGTTTATTTTTCTGTCAATGGGAATATGATTGATACGCATCTGGAAAGTTTGAGAGAAACTATAAGATAAGTGATAGCATAGACATGTACGCTTATCGGGAGTGAATCCCGACTAAGTTGAACCTGGTAGGCCATCAAATCAGTGGAGGTCCTCATGCGAATACTATGCTGAACAACCGATCATTGTGAAAGCAAACGATATTCCAGTGCGGTACCCGTGAAACTGAGGATTTAGTAGACATTAACCATAGAGACCATTTGGTAGTGTGGTGGCTATCGGGAATAGTCGATACGCGATACTACACTCAAATTGAGATTCATCCTAGGATACTACAGCTCCCTCAGGTGAACCAGCTTGCTGTAGATATTCCTAGGGGGGTCAATGATTTTGGGAACCTTAAGAACCCGTTCTGTAGGTACAAAAATAATCCAAAATAGTACAACCATTGGGGATGGGTAGACCCATGACTCCATGCTTGTGGCGTTGAACCCTTGAACCCATGTTTTTTCAATGGTTTTTTGTGTTACATCCATGCATTCATCTAAAAAACTCTTTTCAAACAAGAAAAAAAATATCTTTTTTAAATTAAACTAAACAGTAAATTGCAAATATCAGAGAGAAGGATTGCGTTATGGATTTCGGTAGAAGAAAGACGCACAAATACACCTTCAAGGCTCCAAAACTAGAGGATTTACGGATGTTGGCAAGGATGATTACCAACCCAGAGGCTTTCAAAGCTAGGCACGGCGGACTGTTATCTTTGTTAAGGGTCCACGTAGTTGAAGGAATCATGTCTACACGGTTGCAGTTCTACGATCCGGTTTACCACTGCTTCACATTCCCGAATTACCAACTAACACCAACCCTAGAGGAGTACTCTCATCTGATTGAGGTACCTATCACTGATCAGGCTCTATTTTCTGGACTGGAAGAAATTCTAAAGGATCAAATCATTGCAAGAGCAATCTATTTGGACGAGTCAGAAGTCAGGACTCACATAACCACTAATGGAGGAATCTAGGGTTTACCAGCTAAATTCCTGACGGAGAAAGCCCTTTACTTTGAGAGTATAGGAAACATAACTGATTTCGAGGATATTTTGTTTTACTCACATATGGATTATTCCTCTTTCCCAAAATCGACAACTTCGTCGACACCAATGCCATTGAGATATTTCTGATTGGAAACCCTGTACCAACCTTGCTCGCAGATGCTCATCATTCTGTACACTTAAGGAAAGATCACATGATGTGTACCCCTGCTCTACAAATGGTTCATTTCCCATTTACCCAAGTCTGCTGCTTTTTGGGACCATAAAAACACCTTACGTTGGTCACAGAGAATCATGTCTCTCACCAACTCTGACATAGACTGGTACAATAGGATTTACGATGGGATATAAATCACTGATCGATGTGGAAATTTCCCTAATGAAGCATATCCCGTATAATGTTCATTTGGAAGGTCTTTTCTTCAAAGAAGGAGAAAATGACAGGGCACATAAGAAGGAAATAGTGCATGCCTAGCAACACATTCACAGAAAAGGACAAGAGTCTCTAGGAAAACCAGACTGTATCTCCATGGAGCCTTATCTCCATTGGGTGCAAACCAGAGCCCTTAAGATGACTAGAAGTTTTTCCATTGAAGGAATCTGCCGTTTATTTTATGTCTAATACGGAAATACTCCAGGTCGTTCTCAACAAAGTTCAACGTGAGAAGAGTTCTTGGAAAAAAAAGTACCGAATCCTCAATGTGAAATGTACCAAAATACAGGAAGTGTTGAAAGAAAAGGATGTTCTGATTGAAATATTAGAACAACATGCTATAGAGAGTCAGGAAGACGAAAGGAATTTTCTTTCTCCTTTCATTTGGCAAAGGACTGATAACCCGACAGCGGTTGAGGAACCCCGATCAAAGAAGAGGAAACTACCCGAACCGGCATCTGAGCTCTCTTCAGAGAGGGCTCTGTGAAAGCTCTTATGGTTTGACGAAATTTTGGTAAAACATGAATTTGATAAAGATGAAGAAATCTGCTCAAGATTAAAGATGTCCTAACATCTTACCAATACAGCAGGTTTAATTACTTAACAAATCTGTTAAAAGATTTGGTGCAAATTTGCAGAGTGGATAAAGGAGAAGCACTTGAAAGTCCCACGACGTCTATTAATATCACAGTGAGATCAATATTATCAAATAAGTAATTTGGGCATCTCCTTGAGTATAAGCCCCAAAATTCTTTTCAAGACAACTTTCCTTGTGATTTAAATTCAAATGAACAGTTGTTATCAAAACTTTCTTCAAATTCTTGAATGACTAACCATACAGCTCTTACAATGGAAGCTTGCTCACCTGTAAGTGTTTATCAGCTTTTTTTTTATGCTTACATATATATATATATATATATTTGTTTGTAATGCTGGAAGCCTGCTCACCTATAAGTCCTCTTCCACTACTCTTTAAATACTTGTTTATATATATATCAACTGTATATATACCTGTATATCTGCTTAGAGTTTTCCCCGACAATTAGGTCTAGAATTTAGATTAAAGCCAGTTGGTCACTCTTTCAACATAGTCAAAACTAGTTCCCCGTAGGAATTTCCAGATACAGTCTTGCCTCCTCTTGGGCTTATACAATATGGAACAAAGAGAAATTGTCATAGAGATTCATTTCCCTAGAGAGGACTAATTCCCGGTGAAACCTCTCTTGAATTTCTTCAAACCCTAGAACTGTTCATTAAAGAAAATATTATTCCCGGTGATAGTTTTCTTGAACTTTTCTTAAGTTTGGACCAACGAGCTTCCTAAAAGCATCCCAGCCTCCTCTTGGGCTTTGTACAAGGACCCTCAGGCTTCTTAGAAGTTCTCATGCCTCCTCTTGGGCTTAGTACAAGGACCCAGATACCTCTTAAAAGACATAGGACATAACCTAGTCATCTTTTGCTAGAGCAGTCTTCCTGAGTCAAAGTATCAAACCAATTTAGGGTTGATTCTTATCCCTTAAAACATCAGCTTCCTCTTGGGCATCATGCAAAGATTATTCTTCAACTAAGAGTCAATCTCTCCATACCAGCAGACTTGGATAGTCTCATATCCCTTTAAACTTCCGAGAAACCTCCAAAATTCCAAAACTGGAAAAATCCTGATCACCTGATTAATCTCCAAGCAGATTTCTAACCTCCACAGGTTTCACAACTCAATCTCTAAACCCTCACTCAGTCAGGGTGAATTACTGCTAATTCACTATTAACAAAATCCCCAACAGAATCAGAATCCCAAGGCATCTGATATCTCAACTCTTCTGTAATCCCCGACAAGAGTTGAATTCCCCAATTTGGACCACTCTATGGATCTCAATAATCCTCAGCAGAAGTTATCCTCCTCTTAGGCTTTATATAAGTAATTCCCCAACCAGCCTCCTCTTAGGCTTTGTATAATGATCATTCCTCAGCAGTCTTTCAGCCTCAATCTTGGGCTTTGTACAAGACACCACAAAAATGTCTATCCAGTAGAGTCAGTTAACTTTTAGCTTCAATCTTGGGCTTTGTACAAGACAGATATAAAAACTCCCTAAACAAAGTCATAATTTCAGCCTCAATCTTGGGCTTTGTACAAGACAGATACTCTCCAGCTGAGTCAAAACCTTTAGCCTCAATCTTGGGCTTTGTACAAGACAGATAAAACCATTTCTTATAAGAGACAATTCTCTTTAGCCTAAATCTTGGCCTTTGTACAAGACACAAATAAACACTCTCTTGTTGAGTCAATCATTTCCCAGCCTCCTCTTAGGCTTTGTATAAGGATCTCCCAAGTGCCGTCAATCAATCTCTTAGCTTTAACCTTTGGCTTTATAAAAGGCATACAAAAATCAACAATCCCTCAGAGAAAATAAAAAATCTCTCTGTAGGAGGACATTTCTCTGTGTATCACACCAAAACAGATAATCAAAATAAACCCTAAATCCCAGATAATTGTTGTAAGTGGCACACTTGTTGATACAAACATCCAAGCTATGGTCCCTCATTATCCTGGTTAAAACTCTTTCATCAATTTGCTGTAGGTGGCAAGCCTCTGGATTATTTACATCCAAGCCAGTGTCCCTCTCTTAGCATGGAAGATTCCTAAGGAAAAATGACATTACTCTAGATTGAGTTAAAGTTTTCTCCTTCAGGACAAATCCTCTATAGATGAAATTATGGCATTGCTGAACTCCATACATTCCAGTTAAAGTAATTCTCCTTTATAACCAGTCACCTAAACCACTGTGACAAACAGATGAGATATCTCCCTTTAGAGATGACAACTTCTCTCACAAACAACCTTTAGCTTCAATCTTGGGCTTTGAACAAGACACAAACAACCTTTAGCTTCAATCTTGGGCTTTGAACAAGACACCAGACATATTTTCTTCCCATAAAATAGGAGGAACTACGATTGCTCTGATTTATGTGTACTTCATTACGGGAATACGTAGGCATAAGATTGTAAAATCTTAGCGAGCACACTAAACAAAAACGTTAGGTCCAGTACCTTACCAAAAACATCGAAAAACTCAAAAAACAAAAAAAATACTCTCTCTCTCCACTTTCCTAAAGAAGAAACTTTCCCATTTACAGGAAAACAATATCAAGTAGAAAGCAGAACCTAATGCTAATCAACCCATGGATAACCAAGTATAGGATGGGTAACTGACAACTCCCTATTGTATAATCTGACCCCGAACTCCCCAATCTCTCTTAGCGTTTATTCAATTAAACATTCATGTGCAAGGTTAGGTTTAGATAGCTTCCCTTTCCCATCCAGCTTCACGGGAAAAATAAGAAGTCAGAAAGTAGCACTCAAGTTCCTCCCATTGAGGTGAGGAAATCCCCATGACGATAAGGTGGTCCCGTCACCGACAAACATCGCACGCTACAGAAAAATGGTGACTCTGCTGGGAAGCCAAAGTAGGATTAGAATTCCTAGGAGGTATAGGTTGATTAGTTTTAAGTATTATACTATATATATATTTACTGCTTTTCCTACTTGATATCCATGTTTATATTTCGGTCAATGGGAATGCGATTGATACGCATTTGGAAAGTTTGAGAGAAACCATAAGATAAGTGATGGCATAGACAAGTACGCTTATCGGGAGTGAATCCCGACTAAGTTGAACTTGGTAGACCATCAAATCAGTGGAGGAACTCATGTGAATACTATGCTGAACAACCGATCATTGTGAAAGCAGACGGTATTCCAGTGCGGTACCCATGAAACTGAGGATTTAGTAAACATTTGTTGGTTCTTGGGTTGGCTAGAATTTTGGTAAAACAAAGTTGTTCAATGTTGGAGTCACATGGGTGATGTCTTACATTGAGTCTTAACATTGGTTTTTATTAAGTATTTAACTTATTGATGTTTTGAAGTCTGATGTCACATGCGATGTCATGACATCAGGTCTGCAGAAGATTAATAACATTAGGGTTAGTGATGTTGTTAGGGTTTGCGTTTTAGCTGAATATTGGGAGAGCTGTTAGCCTCATTGGATGCAGATATCTTGGGATAGATATTCTCTGTTGCATAGAGATTTGATGCAAATTTGTAGGGAGGTTTAAAGGCTGAATATTTAAGAAGATTATGAGAGAGAAAATCTGTTTTGAAGATGCAGTTTTAAATAACAAATCAGGTCAGATATTGTAGCAGGTCGAAGCCCAATTCAAATAGCTTTATAATGCGCATCATTCCTGAAGGAAAAGTAACGAAGAAAGAGAGCTAAAGACTGAGAGTCGATTGAGTCTTCGTGTTTGTAACCATTCGAGTGTGAATTGGTATTGTTGTTTTGAGTTGTTCTTGATCAAAGCTGTGAAGCAGAATCAAGTTGTGTTTTTCAAAGTGTGTGATCTTTGAATTATGTCACTGAAGTGATTTAAGGATTGAGTAGTGTTCTCATACCTAAGTGGTCTCTTAGGTAGAAGGTTCATTAAGTAGAGATTAAGTTTAGGAGATGTCAACTGGGTTGTTGAGTCTGTAAATTTATCCTACTGATAGTGAAATTCATCCTTGGCTTGGTAGCCCCCAGACGTAGGTAGTTAAAACCGAACTGGGTGAACAATTCATTGTGTTGATTTATTGTTGCTTTACATTGTCCATTGCAGAGTGTGTTGTTGTGACATCACACGTAACATCACATATCTGGTACCAGAATTTCAATTGGTATCAGAGCAGGCATCCTGTCTGTCTCTGGGTGAGATCTAGGGAAGTTAATTTCTGGTGTAAAGATGGACAAAGAAGTTGGAGGATTTGTCAACAGACCCCCTATTTTGGATGGCTCGAATTATGATTATTGGAAGCCAAGGATGATCACCTTTTTGAAATCCTTGGACAACATGGCTTGGAAGGCTATCATTAAAGAATGGAAAGCACTTGTTGTGTTTGAAAAAGATGATGCTGGGAAAGATAAAGAGGGCACCTCAAAGCCGAAGCCTGAAGAAGAATGGACCAAGGAAGAAGATGAGCTTGCCCTTGGTAATTCCAAAGCTTTAAATGCAATTTTCAATGGAGTGGATAAGAACATATTCAGGTTGATCAATACCTGTGAAGTTGCTAAGGAAGCTTGGGATATTTTGAAGGCTACACATGAAGGAACATCTAGAGTTAAGATGTCAAGACTTCAGCTTCTAACCTCAAAGTTTGAAAGTATGAAGATGAAGGAAGATGAGACTATCCATGACTTCCACATGAGTATTCTTGAGCTATCCAATGCATCCAGTGCTCTGGGAGAAAAGATGTCAGAAGAAAAGCTTGTAAGGAAAATCCTTAGGTCCCTTCCTAAGAGGTACAAGATGAAGGTGACTGCAATTAAAGAAGCTCAAGACATCAGCAAAATGAGGGTTGATGAGCTTATTGGATTTATTCAAACATTTGAGCTTGGGTTAAGTGATGAAGAACCTGTGAAGAAGTCCAAGAGTATAGCTTTAGTTTCCAGTTCTGAAGAAGCCAAGAAAGAGAAAGTAGATGACTCTCAGGAGGAGCTCTCTCAGGCTATTGCTTTGCTGGGTAAACAGTTCAACAAAGTTATGAAGAGGATAAATAGGAGTTATAATCCCAATGTCAAGAACATTACCTCTGACAACAACAGATCAGGAGAACAAGGGAAGAAGTCTAAAGATGAAGAAAAATCCAGTAATGAAAAAGGGATACAATGCTTTGAGTGTGAAGGGTATGGACATGTCAAGAAGGAATGTCCTACTTTTCTAAAGACGCAGAAAGGGTTATCAGCTTCTTGGTCTGACAGTGAGAGTGAATCTGAAGAAAATTCAGCTAAACTGGTTAGAGTTATGGTTGGGGTTTATGAGTCAGATGATGAGTCTTGGAATGATGAAGTTACTTATGATGAACTCGCTGTCACTTATAAAGATCTTTTCATGAGAAGTGAACACGTGTGTCTTGAAGGAGAAGAGCTGAAGAAAACCATAGTACAGTTAAAAGCTGAAAAGACTGACCTTGAAGCTGAAGTCAGTATACTTAACTATAAGCTGGACTCTATGACCAAAACTATCAGAATGTTGAACAATGGTACTAATGCGTTAGACAACATTCTTAGTATTGGGAAGATGACTGGAGACAAATGTGGTTTGGGATTCACCAGTGATGCAGGTTCTATCACCCGAAAACTAGTGATGTTAAAACAGATGTTAAAACATCATGACAGAACTCCATCTAAGAAGAAATACAGATGCTGGAGGTGTCACCATTGTGGATGTTTTGGACACATTATGGCTTATTGTTATAAGCTACATGGGTATCCACAGAAGGCTCATCAGGTTGTTCCCAAACTGAACTGTTATAAAGGAAGGCAGGTTTCCAAGCCTAAGAAGCAATGGGTCCCTAAAGTTGAGGTTACCAGCTTGATAGCTCACACTTCTTTAAGGGTTTCTACCAAAGATGATTGGTACTTTGACAGTGGGTGTTCAAGGCACATGACTGGAGTAAAGAATCTATTGGTAGATGTGAAGCTTCATTCTTCAGGCTATGTTACATTTGGTGATGGGGTCAAAGGAGAGATCAAGGGGATTGGTAAACTAAACTGTGCTGGTGCTCCCAAACTGGAGGATGTCCTTCTTGTTAAAGGACTGACTGCAAACTTGATTAGCATTAGTCAACTTTGTGATCAAGGATTCAAAGTAGACTTTACCCAATCTGAATGCATTGTCAAAGATGATAAAGGAGAAGTTATTATGAAGGGAGCCAGGTCTAAGGACAATTGTTATCTTTGGGTGCCACAAGAATCATATTCTTCCCCTTGTGTTTTTGCTAAAGAAGATGATGTCAAAATCTGGCATCAGAAGTTGGGACATCTTCACTTGAAGGGAATGAAGAGAATCATCTCCTCAGAAGTAGTTAGAGGAATTCCCAAACTTAATACTGAGGAAGGAAAAGTGTGTGGAGACTGTCAAAAAGGGAAGTAGGCAAAAATGTCTCATCCAAAGCTTCAACATGACACCACCTCCAAGGTCTTGGAACTACTTCATATGGACTTGATGGGACCTATGCAGGTTGAAAGTCTGGGTGGAAAGAAACATGCGTATGTGGTTGTGGATGACTATTCAAGGTACACCTGGGAGAGCTTCATCAAAGACAAATCAGAGGTGTTTGATGTTTTTAAAGATCTCTGTCAAAGACTCCAAGGAGAGAAGGAGAGTAATGTTATCAGGATAAGGAGTGACCATGGAAGAGAGTTTGAGAATAGCAAGTTTGAAGAATTTTGCTCTGTTGAAGGTATAAGTCATGAGTTTTCATCTCCCATTACTCCTCAGCAAAATGGAGTAGTTGAGAGGAAGAACAGAACTATCCAAGGGTCTGCTAGAGCTATGATCCACGCCAAGAAACTTCCCTATCATTTCTAGGCTGAAGCCATGAATACTGCTTGCTATATTCACAACAGGGTTACCCTGAGAAAAGGCACTTCATCCACTCTGTATGAACTATGGAAGGGAGAAAACCTAATGTTAAATACTTTCATGTTTTTGGAAGTAGATGTTATATTCTGGCTTATAGAGAACAGAGAAGAAAATTGGATTCCCAAAGTGATGAAGGAATATTTTTGGGATACTCTACTAACAGCAGAGTATATAGGGTTTTTAACTCTAGAACCAAGGTGATGATGGAATCAATCAATGTGGTGATTGATGACAATGACAAGCAGGAAGATGATGATGTCCTAGATGATGTTGGAACATCAGTTGGTGAAGTTGCACCAGAAGCTGAAGACAGAAGTCCAACTCCTAGTGTTGCTGCTGCTGAGCCTGAAACTGAGCAACCTCATAACGATCCCTCCATCAGAGTGCAGAAGGACCACCCAAGGGAGCTCAATATAGGTGATCCAAACTCTGGAGTGAGGACTAGGTCAAGAGATGTTATAGCAAGTTCATGTTTTGTCTCCAAAATTAAGCCAAAGAATGTCAAGGAAGCCTTGACTGATGAGTTTTTGATAAATGCAATACATGAAGAACTGGAGCAATTCAAGAGAAATGAAGTATAAGAGCTTGTACCTAGGCCTGATGGAGTTAATGTGATTGGCACTAAGTGGATCTACAAGAATAAATCTGATGAACAAGGAGTGGTCACCCGAAACAAGACCAGATTAGTTGCCCAGGGATACACTCAGGTTGAAGGAATTGATTATGATGAAACCTTTGCTCCTGTGGCAAGACTGGAATCTATCAGATTGCTCTTAGGTGTGGCTTGTAATTTCAAATTCAAGCTTTTTCAGATGGATGTTAAAAATGCCTTCTTGAATGGTTACTTAAATGAAGAAGTGTATGTTGATCAACCAAAAGGATTTATTGATCCAACATTTCCTGACCATATGTACAAACTAAGGAAAGCTCTATATGGTTTGAAGCAAGCACCAAGAGCTTGGTATGAAAGACTTACTGAATTCCTGGTTGTGAATGGCTACAGAAAAGGAGGGATTAACAAGACTTTCTTTGTTAAAGAGGAAGGAGGAAAACTGATGATAACTCAAATCTATGTTGATGACATAGTATTTGGTGGGATGTCAGATGCAATGGTGAAACATTTTGTGGAACAGATGCAGTCTGAATTTGAAATGAGTCTTGTTGGTGAGCTGAACTATTTTTTTGGTCTACAAGTTAGACAAATGGAGGACTCCATATTCATTTCTCAGAGCAAGTATGCCAAGAACATAGTGAAGAAGTTTGGTCTAGAGAATGCTAATCACAAGAGGATTCCTGCTCCTACTCATCTAAAATTATCCAAGGATGAACATGGTGTCAGTGTGGATCAAAGTTTATATAGAAGCATGATTAGGAGTCTATTGTATCTCACAGCTAGCAGACGTGACATTACTTTTGCTGTTGGAGTTTGTGTCAGATATCAATCTGAACCTAAGGCTAGTCACTTGAATCAAGTGAAAAGGATCTTGAAACATGTTAATGGCACTAGTGACTATGGGATGTTGTATAGTCATGGTTCTGGGACTGAGTTAAGGGGATATTGTGATGCTGACTGGGCTGGGAGTGCTGATGATAGGAAAAGCACTTTAGGAGGTTGTTTCTTCTTAGGGAATAATCTGATATCCTGGTTCAGTAAAAAGCAGAACTGTGTGTCTCTTTCTACTGCTGAAGCTGAGTACATAGCAGCAGATAGTAGTTGTTCTCAACTTGTGTGGATGAAGCAGTTGTTAACAGAATACAATGTCAAGCAAGATGTCATGACATTTTACTGTGATAATTTGAGTGCTATCAATATCTCTAAGAATCCTATTCAACATAACAAAACTAAGCATATTGATATAAGGCATCATTTTATAAGAGAATTGGTTGAGGACAAAGTTGTTGCATTGGAGCATGTCGCTACAGATAAACAGTTAGCTGACATCTTCACTAAAGCATTAGATGCAAACCAATTTGAAAGTTTGAGAAGTAAATTGGGAATTTACATTTATGAAGATTAAATGTGCTAGAGAGTGTATTATGCAGTTGTATTAATCGAAATTGATTCAACTGCTGAAGGCATACAGGTTTGAAGTACATCATTAGTTACAGATTATCCCAACCCCCTGCATCTAGAAAAGCTTTCGAGTCTTCATCCCAATCATCATCAGCAGCTTGTTGTTGCACAGGAAGCTTTTTGCTTGGTTTCATAGTTGTTTCTGAGGTTCTGCCTGTCTTTGTGGTACCTGAAGGTGTTTCAGCTGTAGTTATTATTTTGCTCCTCTTCTGAGGTGGATCTGAAGTCGTGTTCTTCTGCTTGAAGTTCTTTGCTGCATGTTTGCTGTTTGACTGGCTCATTCTTGGTTGCTGAGTGGTGCTGCTAGAAGAAAGGCTTGTGTTTATAATGAAAAACAAGGAGCATCATTTGTATCGACTGGACAGTCAATATGTTGGAACTTGTGTTTTTGGGAAGCATGATGTTTGACCATGACTTTATGTCAGGACATTGTGTTTGGTAATTGTCCAATTGTGGCTAAAAAGGGGGAGAGTTAGCCTAGGTGTGTAGAGTGTACCCTATATCTGGTGTGGTGCAGATGTTGAGGGGGAGTGTGCATGTTGAACAGTTGGTTATGTTGGTGCTGGTTTTGAGGGGGAGTTTGCTCTTTGTTAATGGGAGCTGTTTGTTGGTTGTTGTTAAATTTTTTATCCGCTGCCGAAGTCTCTGATGTTGCAGAGATTGTTTTAGCCAAAATTAGCCAAAGGGGGAGATTGTTGGTTCTTGGATTGGCTAAAATTTTGGTAAAACAAAGTTGTTCAATGTTGGAGTCACATGGGTGATGTCTTAACATTGGTTTTTGTTAAGTATTTAACTTGTTGATGTTTTGAAGTCTGATGTCACATGCGATGTCATGACATCAGGTCTGCAGAAGATTAATAACATCAGGGTTAGTGATGTTGTTAGGGTTTACGTTTTAGCTGAATATTGGGAGAGTTATTAGTATCATTGGATGCGGATATCTTGGGATAGATATTCTCTGTTGCATAGAGATTTGATGCAGATTTGTAGGGAGGTTTAAAGGCTGAAGATTTAAGAAGATTTTGAGAGAGAAAATCTGTTTTGAAGATTCAGTTTTAAATAACAAATCAGGTCAGATATTGTAGCAGGTCGAAGCCCAATTCAAATAGCTTTATAATGCGCATCATTCCTGAAGGAAAAGTAACGAAGAAAGAGAGCTAAAGACTGAGAGTTGATTGAGTCTTCGTGTTTGTAACCATTCGAGTGTGAATTGGTATTGTTGTTTTGAGTTGTTCTTGATCAAAGCTTTGAAGCAGAATCAAGTTGTGTTTTTCAAAGTGTGTGATCTTTGAATTATGTCACTGAAGTGATTTAGGGATTGAGTAGTGTTCTCATACCTAAGTGGTCTCTTAGGTAGAAGGTTCATTAAGTAGAGATTAAGTTTAGGAGATGTCAACTGGGTTGTTGAGTCTGTAAATTTTTCCTACTGATAGTGAAATTCATCCCTGGCTTGGTAGCCCCCAGATGTAGGTAGTTAAAACCGAACTGGGTGAACAATTCATTGTGTTGATATATTGTTGCTTTACATTGTCAATTGTAGAGTGTGTTGTTGTGACATCACACGTAACATCACATATCTGGTACCAGAATTTCAACATTAACCATAGAGACCATTTGGTAGTGTGGTGGCTATCGGGAATAGTCGATACACGATACTACACTCAAATTGAGATTCATCCTAGGATGCTACAACTCGCTCGGGTGAACCAGCTTGCTGTTGATATTCCTCGGGGGGTCAATGATTTTGGGAACCTTAAGAACCCGTTCTGTAGGATCAAAATTTATCCAAAATAGTATAACCTTTGGGGATGGGTAGAGCCATGACTCCATGCTCGTGACGTTGAACCCTTGAACCCATGTTTTTTCAATGTTTTTGTGTGTTACATTCATGCATTCATCTAAAAAACTCTTTTCAAACAAAAAAAAATCCCTTTTTTAAATTAAACTAAACAGTAAATTGCAAATGTCAGAGAGAAGGATTGCGTTATGGATTTTGGTAGAAGAAAGACACACAAATACACCTTCAAGGCTCTAAAACTAGAGGATTTAAGGAAGTTGGCAAGGATGATTACCAACCCAGAGGCTTTCAAAGCCAGACACGGTAGACTGTTATCTTTGTTAATGGTCTACGTAGTTGAAGGAATCATGTCTACACTGTTGCAGTTCTACGATCCGGTTTACCACTGCTTCACATTCCCAGATTACCAACTAACACCAACCCTAGAGGAGTACTCTCATTTGATTGAGGTACCTATCACTGATCAGGCTCTATTTTCTGGACTGGAAGAAATTCCAAAGGATCAAATCATTGCAAGAGCAATCTATTTGGACGAGTCAGAAGTCAGAACTCACATAACTACTAAGGGAGGAATCTAGGGTTTACCAGCTAAATTCCTGACGGAGAAAGCCCTTTACTTTGAGAGTATAGGAAACATAACCGCTTTCGAGGATATTTTGTTTTACTCACATACGGATTATTCCTCTTTCCCAACATCGACAACTTCGTCGACACCAATGCCATTAAGATATTTCTGATTGGAAACCCCGTACCAACCTTGCTCGCAGATGCTCATCATTCTGTACACTTAAGGAATGATCACATGTTGTGTACCCCTACTCTACAAATGGTTCATTTCCCATTTACCCAAGTCTGCTGCTTTTTGGGACCATAAAAACACCTTACGTTGGTCGCAGAGAATCATGTCTCTCACCAACTCTGACATAGACTGGTACAATAGGATTTACGATGGGATATAAATCATTGATCGATGTGGAAATTTCCCTAATGTACCCCTCATTGGAACTAAAGGAGGAATCAACTAATATCCAGTTTTAGCTCGCCGTCAACTCGGATACCCAATGAAGCATATCCCGCATAATGTTCATTTGGAAGTTCTTTTCTTCAAAGAAGGAGAAAATGACAGGGCACTTAAGAAGGAAATAGTGCATGCCTAGCAACACATACACAGAAAAGGACAAGAGTCTCTAGGAAAACCAGAATGTATCTCCCTGGAGCCTTATGTCCATTGGGTGCAAACCAGAGCCCTTAAGATGAGGATGCCTTACTCTCGTCAAGAAGTTTTCCATTGAAGGAATCTGCCCTTTATTTTATGTCTAATACGAAAATACTCCAGGTCACTCTCAACAAAGTTCAACGTGAGAAGTGTTCTTGGAAAAAAAAGTACTGAATCCTCAATGTGAAATGTACCAAAATACAGGAAGTGTTGAAAGAAAAGGATGCTCTGATTGAAATATTAGAACAACATGCTATAGAGAGTCAGGAAGACCAAAGGAATTTGCTTTCTCCTTTCATTTGGCAAAGGACTGATAACCCGACAGCGGTTGAGGAACCCCGATCAAAGAAAAGGAAACTACCCGAAACGGCATCTGAGCTCTCTTCAGAGAGAACTCTGTGAAAGCTCTTGTGGTTTGACGAAATTTTGTTAAAACATGAATATGATAAAGATGAAGAAATCTGCTCAAGATTAAAGATGTCGACAAAGATGTCCTAACATCTTACAAATACAGCAGGTTTAATTACTTAACAAATCTGTTAAAAGATTTGGTACAAATTTGCAGAGTGGATAAAGGAGAAACACTTGAAAGCGCAAGACAACAGAAGACTATATAAGGAGACTTAGACCTAGGGTTAAAACGATTGTACCATTGTATCACTTGTAAATTTGTAACCTAGTTCTCTTGTGTTGAATAAGGGTTTAGGTTTGAGAGTCGTTGGCTCTCTTAGGAGTTGTAAGTCTCCACTCTGTATTATGGGATGCAGGGAGGAAGGCATAGTTACAGGGACACATCCAGAAACCTGTAGGTAATGGTTGTTGTATTATTCTTGGACGAAGCTTTGAAGCAAGTCCAAGATAACTTGGAGGTCAAGAATCCGCGACAGTTCTGTATTGGCAGAAGACAGAGATTTTACAGGTTGTGATTAGGATGTGAGTGGGGTATCTCATATCAATGTTGTAAACGTTTGAGTTTAACCTTGGTAAAGATGTTTATCGGGTAGATGTTAGGTATAAGTTGTAAACGGGGGAGTTTAGCTTTGTAACAGTTAAACAGATAGTGAACTCTTCATCCTGGATTGGTATTCCCGAGATGTAGGTGATTTGCACCAAACTGGGTTAACACATACTGTCTTATTTAACATTCTGCAATTTACAGTTTTGTTACTGTTCTTGACTGATATGTTGTATCAAATGTTGTGACATCTGTGATTGTGCAGTTCTGATATTCAAGGAATCAGTCTGCTGTTGCGCCTCTGAGTTTAAATGATTATGTAGCACAATGTCTTGACATGTGTTAGGACATCTGCTATCTGCATAGGCTAGAATTTCAATTGGTATCATAGCAAGCATCCTGTCTGGTTCTGGATGAGATCTTTGGGAGATACTTTTTGGCAATTAAACAAGGAGGAGTTTGAAGATCAGATCAATCAAGTTAGACATACTCAACGGTATTAATGGATGAGATGGATGTTCTGGATCGAAGGGAGCAACATGGAGGTTGTTCATGTTGCTGAGGAGATTCTACAACAACAACAGGAGAAGTGGCTAGTTCTCTTGTTGGTGTGTCTTATAAGATGTTGTGACATCTTATTAGGGCAAGCAGGATCTAGTCCTTGGTGGTTCCACTGCATGTGTTTCTAATGGAAAAGCACTAGAATTATGGGATTCTGGAGTTGTTATTGAAGACAGTTGGTGGAAGGTCTCAATCGTCGACCTCTGTATTTGAAGATATCTGCATTCCTTTCTTCGAAAGTCGAGAGCGATGGAGTGAAGGGAGTTGTGGTTAGATATCTAGTTTAGTGACTTAGTACCTGGAAGCTTGGTTTCCTGGTGCAGTTTGAAGTCAGTTGAAGAAGATAGGAGTTGAGTTAAGTTTATTAGGTTCTTTCTCTAAGAGTTTGATAAATTATTGGTCGGCTAGGTTGTCAAAGATACTTGAGAATCCTCTCAAGTCCACTCATAAAGGCATCTATGTCATGTATCTAGAGTCTTCTAGTTACTCTTCTGACTAGAAGGTGTTTATTTGAAACATAATCTTAAGAAAGTGGAGGTGATTTATTTTCACCATCCAAAAAAACCAAGGAAGGATTCATCTCTCTTGACCCTAAGAGTGGATCCAATCTGATTGAAGGATTGTTGAGGTAAATAAGATTTATTCAGAGAAAGTCTTAGTTACTTGAGTCAAGGGTGGCAGCCTTGGTATCTCAATATTGTCAAAGAAGATACTTGCAAAATGATTGAATACTTTATAAGTGTTCATGATATGATCTGGTGGAGCTCAGCTACAACAGTGAAGAAGGGTTATTGGACAAGGATTTAAGATCAATTTCTATTTGTGGAATACACAAGTATTTGATTGATTATCCTCGAAAGTCTAGATTTATGATGTTCAAAAAGATGTTGGAACATCTCATCATCAGAGTTTATGCAGAATCATGGGAGAGGTACTGCATACGCTTTAGCATCTGTTTTAGTCTTAGGTGGTGGCCTAAGAAGTGGCTTCAATCGGGTGTGACAGAAGCATGTGTTCTCTGGAGAGTTTCCTGGCAAGAAACTAGTCTGGATTTTGATGCTGTTGAAGATGAAGATGAAGACATCAAAATCTTGATGGTTATAGCTTGGATCCGTTTATTTTTTATCTAGGTGCTTTGGAGCATAGTTTTTGCTCTGTTTGTGAAGGTCGAGGATAAGCGGCAGTTATCTCTGGCTTTCTACTGACGGTTCTACTAAGGAAAGTGGCATTCGTTGGTATAGCTATGGGGTAGTCTTGAACTACTTATTTTCTGAAGATTCAGACGTGGCAGGTTTGAAGTCTTTGGAGTTTTAAAGCAGGATGGAGGTTGTCAACTCAAACTTGGTTGTTGAATCAAGTCTATGAGAGCATGGAACTCTTGTTCTGCAAAGGGAGAAGGTTCTTCTAAGTTCGATTCATTTTTTATCCTATTAAGTTGATTAAGGAGGGGAAATAAATGTCTCCAATTAATCCTACTTGCATACTGAGTTTGAACAATGGTCTGTTAGGTTACAGATGCGATTAAGATGTGGGTCCCTCTTCGGTTTATTTTGTTAAAATTACAATGTCTGGATCATTTGCGAGATTTTTGGTAGGATGTTAGGACTTGGTGCTTTTGGGTTGATATATAGGGGGACTGGATTTGGGTTTTTTATTAGTATGCTCGCTAAGATTTTTGCAATCTTATGCCTACGTATTCCCGTTTAACGAAACAGGGAAATCAAAGTGATCGTAGTTCCTCCTATTCTATGGGAGGAAAAAAGGTTGTTTTGGTGTCTTGTTCAAAGCCCAAGACGTGAAGTTAAATGTGATTTGTATCTTGTTCAAAGCCCAAGATGTAAAGCTAAAGGGTTAGAGAGAGTTTGTAATCTCTAAAGAGGAGTTGTTGATGTTTGTATGCTGTGAGCAAGGCACAACTTTGATGCTAAAAGGTTGATTGACTCAACCGGGGTTTTCTTTATACAAAGCCTACGAGGAGGCTAGAAGTTTGACTTTTCTGGGGAAAATGTTCTTTCTGTCTTGTACAAAGCCCAAGACTGAGGCTAAAAGGGATTTTGACTCCGTTGGGGAGAATGTATCTTGTATAAAGCCCAAGATGGAGGCTGAAGGGGTTGGACTCAACAAGAGAATACTTTTATCTGTCGTGTATAAAGCCCAAGGCGGAGGCTAAACTGGTTGACTCAACAAGAGAGCCTTAAACGTGTGATTGACTCAACAAGAGAGTCTGAAGGTTGATTGACTCCACAAGAGAGTCCTTTATACTCAATAAGAGAGCGATTTTATATGTCTTATACAACGCCCAAAACGGAGGCTAAAGGAGAGCCTGACTCAACAAGAGAGTCTTTTATACTCAACAAGAGAGTGATTTGCTGTCTCGTACGAAGCCCGAGATTGAGGCTAAAAGGGAATTGACTCAACAAGGGAGCCCTTTATACTCAACAAGAGAGTGTTTTCTATCTCGTACAAAGCCCGAGATTGAGGCTAAAAGGTTGAATCAACAAGAGAGTCCTTTATACTCAACAAGAGAGTGTTTTCGATCTCGTACAAAGCCCGAGATTGAGGCTAAAATGTTGACTCAACAAGAGAGTCTTTTATACTCAACAAGAGAGTGTTTTATAAGACTTGCACAAAGCCCAAGACGGAGGCTAAAAGTGATTGACTCAACAAGAGAGTCTGAAAAGGTTAACTCCGCTAGGGAGAATCATTTGTACGAAGCCCAAGAGGAGGCTGTCTTACCGCTGTGGATTCTGGAGATTTAGAGGCGGGTCCAAGTATGGGGAACTCTCATGGGAGAGACCTGAGTTTCTTCCTATATTTGAAAGGAACTTGAGAATGTCTTTGAGACTCAAGGGTCTTAGACTATCCAAGTCTAGATTTTCATCTTTTGTACAATGCCCAAGAGGAGGCACGGGCATTAAGGGATGAGTATCAACCCTAAAATGGCCAGAGTTTTGACACTGGAAAGACTGCTCTAACAAAGGATGACTAAGTTCTGTCTTATACCTTTTGAGAGGTATCGCTCCCGTGATTTTCATCCTAGTACAAACGCGAAAGTGGCACCGAAACAGAGTCTCCTGCAATGTGTATTTATCCCAAGAGAGGGAAAGGAAACACTGCGTAAACCTGAAGGAAAGGATAGAGCATGGCCTTGCGACCAAGAGAAAGGGTAAGGGAGTCGATTACGCGAAGGGAAGGTATTAGCACCCCCACGCGTCCATCGTACCTGATGGGATCCACGCTTGCTGCTCGATCAAAGGGTGTAAGAAAAGAATACTGGAAAAGGAACTGCTAACTGGAGAACTGGAAAAGGAAAGGAGAGAGAAAGAGGAACAAATGTAGGGAAAATAAAAGAAGTGCTCGAATGGGCCCTACCCCACTGCCTACGTATCTCATCGGGAACATGAGAATCAGAGCGACGTAGTTCCCCTCACTAGGGATGGATTGTTTGTGTTTTTTAAGGAACGGCTAACGTTCTAGCTCAGGTGTTGCAGGCTCGCTGGTCCGAGTGCGTTACCATCTTGCAAGAGAACGAGAAGAAGCACGTTTGTACGTTGAGAATGAGTGAGATGAGAAAAGAATTCCCGAAGGAAAGACGTTATTGTTTGTTTTTATCTTTTAAGAAATTTGGTTATTTGTTTGCATATGATAGTGTATCTAAATCTTAATCATTGGAATGTATACATCCTCACATTCCAAGATGGAATGAGTAAGAAAGCACACTAAGTGGGAAGAAGTCCCTCACACTTAGTTCCAATTATTAAGGTTCAAACACACTAGCATACTTGTCTTTATTAAGTGTTTTTGTTGATTATGAAATGAAGAAGTGTTTTTTTATTTGTATCTTCAACAAGTATTGCATTTAAGTCCCTCATACAAGATCAAATGTTTAACACATTGACCCAAGATGGGCCATATGCTACACATTCTAAGATTATGAGAGAAGACCCCTTATAATCTTTTCTTCATATGAAAGGCCTAAATGCAATAAGTGCCTACCTTTATTAGATATTTTGAATTTTCTTTGAGATGAGAAAATGAAAGACTCAAGTGGGCGAGAAAGGTAAAATCTATGTGAACTAAGACTCAATCCTAATTGATTAGTTAAGGGAGTGATCCTAAAGGTTTGTGAGGTTGCAAAACCTAAAGTCTAAAGAATGAATGAATTAAACAATTCACTTCTAAAGTAGAAGATGAATTGTAACTCAAAACGGAAAGTAATGAGTTAATCAAAGAAAGCACATAAGCGCTTAACAAAACACAAAGATTGAATTGTAAAAAAATGAAAGGAGGGAGGTTTGAATGTGGATTCCTTATCCACACTCAATTTCAACTTACCAAAGCCCCTACATGGTTAGTAAACATGGAAACATGTATAAGAAGTAAAAAGTACTTAATACACATTAAAGTGCAAAATAATAAGATGAAGAATCAAATCTTAATATCACAACCAGAATGTAAATCATATTGACAACAAATGATTATCATCATACAAGTTCAAATGAATAAGCAACAATCATCATCCATAGCATTTAAACATGTTATCATAAGAAAGGATAGATGAAAGATTAAAAGAAATGAAAAGAACATACCTAAAGGGAACATGTAATCCAAAAATCAGAATTGAAACTAAATGGAAAATAGTCTATAAACATCTCAAAAGTATTCATGAATCAACATTAGAGACATTCAAGAAGTATAGAAGAAGAAGTGAAGTGAAAGTTCAAAAGGAAAGTGCAAACAATACATGTTAAGGATGCACAAAATTCAAGTTGAAATGAACATGTAAAGATGACCTATAGTGTGTACCAAGGACCTATAATATCATATGAATAGCTCATAAAATATGCAAATGCTCATACAAATATGCACAAAAGAATTCATGCAAACATACACCAAAGTTAGAATGATATGACATGTATTAGGCTTCAAATGTAATGCATCAAACAAAAATCAAATGGACTCATGAAAATTATGCAAGCATGGTATTTAAATGCCTAAATCAGAAGTAAATCATACATCAAGATAGCATGTCAAAATTCAAAGCAAAAATGACTTCAAACAATGCATTAAGTCAAGTTGAAACATCATGCAAAGTGGTGCAAAGACAAGCATCAAAACATGTCATAAAGTGACCTAAAAAATCAAACAAAAATCACCTAACATGCTTCAATGTATCACATACATCCAGCAACTAGAGGTTAAACAACCCTAGAAAATTCCACAAATATGCATCACACAAAGCCATGAAGGTTAGAGGTGGAATAGGTATCAATACATGCTTCAAAACAAGCCAAAAACACAAAAGTTACAGGTGCAAATCGATTGCAGCAGGGTGCAAATCGATTGCACAGCTACAGAATGCACTTTTTAGTGAAAAAACAAAGGTGCAATCGATTGCACTAAGATGCAAATCGACTGAACAGTACCAGACCTGCAAAAATCACTTCTCATAACCACTTTTCAAGCACCAATCACTTATCCAAACATCCATATGATCATGTAATAAATTAAGCACGAAATTACATTGAATTATGATCCTCAAACATCAATTAAACTCAATAATCAACCACAACAAGAATCACATTCAAGCATACGAATCCAAATCGAAAATCCACTAAAAGTCTACATCGAATAAGTTGCGAATAAGCTAAAAACAGTGTAGATTTGAGGAAAACCAACCTACAAAACGGAGATTTGCTTTGGTAATTGTTGCAAAGTGATCTTGATGCAGAAAATTCAAGAAAACCAGAGATTCCTCGATTAGTAGCCGAAATGCGTCGAAACCGAACAAAATCGCGAAAATTCAACGAGATCGAACTTGCACCAAAATAAATGGTGAGAAACCTTTGGATTGAAGTAGAATAAGCTGCAATTCTAGAAATCCAACTGAAGAAAACCAAATGATGGAGTTTAAGCTCAAGAATTAATCACTTTTCAATGTAAAAAGTGATTATTCTTCAAGAAATAAGAGCTTTTGTGTGTGGTTTTGGAAGAGAGAAGTAGAAGTTGATGAAGAATGAGTAGAGAAATTAAAGAGAAATGTGAGAGAATTGAGAGTGAAAATGGAACAAAAATGGTTTTAGGCTTGAAAATGAGTGAAGCATCGCTTAAATAGATTTTAGGTTTGGAGTATAAGTGGTTTGGAATGAGGTTTGGAATGAGGTTTGGGTTTGGAGCTAGGGTCGGAGTTAGTTAGACTCAACTCACCGAGTCAAGTTAGTTAACTCGGTTAGTTAGGATCAACTCGGTTGCTTGGAAAACAAGGAACCTCAATTGGTGCATGTGTGTATGACGTGGGCTGCAAGCAAGGCCTTGTGACTTGTGAATTTTCAGCATGAAACCACCATGTTCGAGCCCCCGTATGACCTTCATAACCTGTTCAAATGAAAAAATGTCCAACATCAAAGTTGAAGAGGACATGGAGATGAACAACTTTGATGTTCAACAATTTTTCATTTGAAGCTTCCTTGGTGGAGAAAATTGGCTTGACATTTGGCACGCCAACTGTTCGATGAAATTATGGCCTATGGGCCTGCACTTGCCTTGCCATGACTTGAGATTTGCCTTGATTTTACCAAACTTAGTTTGATCATAACTCCCTCAATTTTGATCCGATGGAAGAGTTATTTATATGGATTTGAAGCTTAGAACATGAACTTTAATTGGCTCAACTTGGGCCTGAGGTTTGGATCTTTTATCTTGGAGAAAAAGAGCCTCAAAGTGTGGGGCAAAATGGTCCTAACTTGCCATTTTTGGAAACCCCAAAGTTTCTATTTTTGGCAGTTTTGTAATTTCTTGATTTTTCATTATTCCTCCATCATTTCTTGATCAAATCTTGTCCAATGAACATATATAACTTGAATTTCACGAATTTGACCTTAAAAAGTCAGGAGTTGACTTTTTTCACTACACAGTTGACTTTTCCCCAATTTCTCGATTATCACGCAACTGATCAATTGAACCTCTTCTGAAATGAATCAATGGCCAATATTCCATCCTTAGACACTTAATATCATGTAGAAAACATTGAGATCAAGTTTGAATCAAAATTTCATCAGGAGACCACTTGAAACCAAAACCCTAATTTGGACTGTTTTTTATAAGAGATGCTGCACTGTTCAATCCTCTGGATGATTTCCCTTCTTTAAATGATTATGAGATCACTTGAGATGATATATGATATAATAGACCCTTGTGCTTGTTTGAAGACCCTTGGCTCTTGCTCTCTTGCTTTTCTCTGGCTTTCCATTATTAACACCTTGAAGCACACTGATGAGGAAATGTCCTGAACAGAGAAAGAACCAAACCCTGATTCACACCTAATAAAACCTGACCCAATGCCTCTGATGAATCCTCTGAATAGAAAATTACAAGGACCAGAATTCAAATTCTTGCAAATAGAAAACCCTTATTTATATAAATGCTCTGATCTCATGTCTCAGAAAACCAATGCGATGATATGATTATGCGTGATGACCTAATGGATATGCAGATGGATGCGAAACAAAAGCCATAAAAAGTTAGGGAAAATTTTGGGGTACTACAAGAGGTCGTCAGGGTCCTTGTATTAAGCCCCAAGAGAAGGCATGAGAACTTCTAAGAAGCCGAAGTTATACAACGCCCAAGAGGAGGCGGGGTGCTTTTAGGAAGCCTGTGTGTCCCCAGACCTCGAGAAGTTCAAGACATGCTATTCACCGAGAATAGGTCATGCCAGGAAAGTTCGAGAATTTGGAAGAAACCCAAGAGATTCCATTCACGGAGAAAAGATCATCTCTGGGGAGTTAGAGTTTCTTTGACAATTTCTAAGGGTGACAGTCTAAGAAAGGGTTCACCGAGAATGCTGCCTTTCACGTCTCCATATTTTTTAACCCCAAGAGGAGGGAAGACTGTATCTGGAATCCTACCAGGGATCTAGTTTTGTTTGTATTTTAGAGTGACCAACAGGGCTCTACCTAGTGCTAGACGTAGTTGTCGGGGAAAACTCTAAATAACTATACTAGTATTACACAGTGGATATTTGACAAGTATATAAAAGTTTCTGAATGAAGACTTACAGTGAAACAGCCCCACAATACAATTATATACATATGAAAGCGGTAAATGAAGGCGGATAAACACTTACCCATTGTAGAGCTTCCATGCTGTTTGGTTAGTGGTTCAACAAAGAAACTAAAGAAAGTTTTGAAAAGATTGTTGGGGCTAATAGCTCAAGGAGAGGCCCAAGGTTTTATCAGTGATTGCACTGTTGTTTTGAAAACTGTACAGAGGGACTTATACAATGTGTGAGGCCCAAGGAAAGGTTTTCTGTACAAAGGGGTAGGTCTTAAGAGGCCCAAAGATTTATTTTTGTACAGGTGATGGGGCTTACAACTCAAGGAGAGGCCCAAGTTTTAACGATGATCGCACCATTGTTTTTGAAAATACAGTGGGACTTACACAATGACTGAGGCCCAAAAAGGGTTGGTACAAAAGAGGGTTAGGTCTTACACTCTATTAGAGGCCCATGGTTTTTAAAAAAGATTTGTGAGGGTGAAAATCAAAGAAACCCTAATTTTGTTTTTTCTTTAAAAGTAAATATTTAAAGAAAATCAATAAAAATGATAAAAATACCAATAGATTTTAATAAACCACTTGTAATTTTTGTTTCAGGTTTGAAAAATGAACTCATTTGGTTTTGATTTTCAAAATAAATATTCACTTTTAAATGTTTAAAAATAATTAAAAATGAATTTATTCACAAAAATACTAACTATATTAAATAAATAATATAAATTTGATTTTTTTGTGGAATAAAATATTTTACTATTTTTGTGATTTTTCAGAAAAAGAACCAATAAAAAATAATTAAAATTGAGAGAGTTATTAATTTTTCAAATCATTAAAAATAATATGAAAAATAGTAAAAATGGAAAAAATAGTAAAAAGAGGGTCTGGGGAGAGGGGGATTCGAACCCCAGACCTCTTGTGTACAGCATGCGCGCCTTACCACTGGGGTGGTGATACATCCGTGTATCAAACCCCAGCCACAAATATACAAGGCTTGCCTTGTTTTTGGCCTGGCCAAGGCAAGGCAAGGCAAGGTTTTTGGTCAGAAATGTGAAGGCCATAACTTCCTCATTTCTCCATGAATGGAGACAAAATTTATATGTATCTGGCCTAGACTTTCCTAAGGAATCCAATGGTGGTGGTGGTTTTTCCAGAAATAAATCCTCCTCAAAACCCGATAGTGGTTTTGAAATAGGCATTGGTTTGCATTTTTGTGCTACCTCTTGGTACAGGAATGAATTACATGATGAATTGGTGCAAACACAACACAAATGACATGTATAAGAGATGCATGATCAATGGACTTCAAAACAAGGCATATCTCAAAGACTTCAAGTTGTGATGCTTACCTCTTTTTGGAGCTTTTAGGCTATCTACCAAGTGCTTCGTTCTAGAAATGTTTTGATGCTTTGGACACCCTCAAATGATCCCTTAGAAGCTTTTAGAGTGGTTGGAACCAGCTGGAAACCTCAGGAATGGAAATTGGCCCTTTCTTGCAAAAGGGGCAAAAGTGGCCAAAATATCAACTCTCTCAAATGGTGTTCCAGATGTGTGGAACCATTTGGGACTGTTCAAGGTTGATATTTGGAGTGTGTTTGAGGTTTTATCTGGTTTGGAAAGTGACTGAATCAAGACATGGCTTGAAAAATGCAAAAAAGTCCTATTTTGAGGTTTTGGGAGGAGACTTTGTGATTTTGGTGTTACGGGCCACTTGTGAGAGTTTAGACAGCTTAGATATGACATATTGGATGTGTTTGGATCATGAGCTATGGTGGAATTGCTCTCTAACTCAAAAACTCAGAGTTACCTTGCTAAAGAAGGAATTTTTGCCTAGAGAAAGAGATTTTGAGGAAAGCAAGTGTTATAGTGCTTTGGTGTACTTAAACTGAGCATAAATGAGCTCTATTTATAGTAGAGCAAGTTTGTTTTGGCTGCAATAGTGAATGGCAACTGTTGCAGAGGTTTGGTCAATGTTGATCAATGGGAATCCAAGTCTCCTCTAGCCATTGACTAGAGGTTAAGGCACAGGCTCCTGGTTCCCTAATTGTTGGATAAGTCTTGACTGAATTCAGTTGGAAAGGGCTCACTCCATGCCACCTTGGTACATCCATTAAATGCTCCAAACCAAAATTGGAGTCTTGTCCCTCTTTTAGGCATTTCTAGGTTTGGTATGCTACTTTTGGTTTCAAAGACTTGGGAGGCTGATGGATCAGTGTTTGTCCCTCCTTGGTCCCCCCTTGACGTGTACAGATGGATAGATTTGCTTGCCCTTTGCAAAATTTGAACAAATCGATCAAAATCCCCAAATCTGCCTTGCCATGACAGTTTGCAGCAAGGCATATTAGCATGGTCATATCTCATGGCTTAAGTGGAGATTCATGGAGTTCTTGGCCATTTTGGAAAGCCCTTAAATCATACAACATGTGTGTGATCAAATTTTGTCTTGATACTTTTTGGATTCAAGTGAAAAATCCCCCTACTTTTGGAAAAAAAGCAAGAAAGATTCTGACTTAGTGAAAATTTCACTAAGTGTTGGAAAAAGTGACATTTCATGTTTTCAGCCATTTTGATCATTCCATAACTCAGAATCCATGATGAATTGGAATGAGGTGTAGTTGACACTTTGGTAGAGGGCCATGAGAGCTACAAATCTAGCTTTGAATGGGGAAAAATGGCCTTGTGGTTTAGGAGTTATGATCCTCCAAAGTTGGTACCCTAGCCACTTTGTTCCATAACTTAGAAAATTTCTAAGTTTTTTATGGTTACCCCTTTTACAATTTATCCCTCTTTTCTTGATTTTTCTTGATGAATGATTATTCAAATCACACATTAACACCATTTTAGGGTTAGGGAACCATAATTGATCAAAAAATCAAAAAGTCAAACTTTGACTTTTGGGCACAATTGACTTTTTATCAGACGAAGTCCAAACTGTGCGATCCTCTATGAAATCAAGTCCTTGACCTAAATCAAACTTGATGGATTGATTTCATAGGTGTTATAGGGTGTTTAGAATCATGTCCCAAGGTTTGGGAGCATACCTGGGTCAAAAGTCAAAGGCACAATTGACTTTTCCCGCGAAACCCTAGTTGTGATTCTGATGCATTTGAAACTTGTTGATTAAGCTTCTTGGATTAATCCATTGTTGCAAATGGATCAATGTAGTTTATTAGAGATCCTCAAATCATGTCTTGAGGTATTGGCTCATGTTTTGTCCCAAAAGTCAACTTAGGGGTGAATTAGGTCAAGAAACCCTAATTCCTGATTTTTTATGAATGCATCCTCTGAGGCTAAATTGACTTAATGATTGGGTTTATGATGTCCCTTGGAGCATCTTAGGTTGTGCTTTGAAGCATTGGCACATGCCCAGAGGAAAAATTCCAACTGGACGCCCTGGTCGACCAAAACCCTAATTTGGTGACACTGGCGATCTTGAGGCTGGGTCCACATGGAATGCTGCAGCCTTGTGCTTGATCCTTGAAGTGGTAGTCCTCTTGATCCATGGGGGATGTTTGAGAAGTTTAGACAAGTTGAAGATCATGTCATTCCTTGATTGATCCTTTTTCTAAGAGCTCTGAGAGGGCTTGAAACCCTAAGTTTGATTGTAGTGGATGCTCACCCATCTTTGGGGAGACTACTAAGGTATGATGGTTCATCCATATTGTGATGATGATTTGCACAATGATGGGAAATCTTATGGTCAAAATTTGGCGTATGACAGATGCCCGTATTTAATCTTCTTGGACCCGAAGGTGTGAATGGTGAAGATATTCGAACATTCGGGGTGCAAGAGGATTAAATATCAGAATACCCGAAATTTTGATGGTGGTTAGGAATGATAGTTCACACATCCTTCTTCTTTTACTAAGCAATGACGCTTAGAAAAGGTAAACTTCCCCTCGATCCTGGTTTCCTACCAAGGAACTGGTCTTAGTTTCTGAAATGGACTTCCCCTCGATCCTGGTTTCCTACCAAGGAACTGGTCTCAGTTTATGATATAAACTTCCCCTCGATCCTGGTTTCCTACTAAGGAACTGGTCTAAGTTTCGGATATAAACTTCCTCTCGATCCTGGTTTCCTACCAAGGAATTGGTCTAAGTTTCTGATACAAACTTCCCCTCGATCCTGGTTTCCTACCAAGGAGCTGGTCTCAGTTTCTTTTGTCAATAAACTTTCTTGACAAGAACCGCTATTCGTAGCGGTTTTCCTCAAACTTCTCGCCGAATTTTCCTGGGGAGATTCCATTTGATGGAAAAAGTTTCGATGTCAGACTTGCTGGGGAACCCATCCGTCTTAGTTGTGGTGGTATACAAACTTCTCTATTTGGAGACGCCATTTGTCAACTGTACTAGGGAAAGCAAGTCTCTTGAGAGACTGCTGTCGCTTGGGGGTGTTACATCATACTTTTCTCGAGGTCTTCTCAGAGAAATGCCATTGGATGTACCTCAATTTTGAGGTGCCGATGACTTCGTTAACATTGACCTTCTGGAGAGAAGAACCAATGTGTTGCTGAAAGTCTTTAGTTGTGAGGCTTTCTCTGGGGATTTTCCTTAATCCGGGAAAGCGAAGGCATCATCTTTAATGGCGAAGAGTGACATTTATGGAATGTTTTCTTGCCTTTTCAGAGGTTCAAGTTATCAAAGTGGTCGAAAGCCCGCTACCATCCAGAAATAAACTGGAAGAGGGACTGTTTGGACGCAACATTTCCTGACAAGGACAGAACTGACAACTCGATTGAGAGGACTTTTATCACCAGGGAACAAGACCGACTAGAGTGATAGTGATGCAATATGAATATGAATGTAAATCAATAATGCATGATGTATATATGTATATGCTGATAAAACTAACGTGACATACAAACTAATGGATGAAAACGACGGGATACTCGGACACTACGGGGGACGAAGAGGTATCACTGGTCCAAAATTTACAATTCTGCCTTGCTTAGGAGAGATAGTCCCTGTTGGGAGCTATGTTGGTCGGGCTTAGGAGGTAAAAACTCTGCCGGGGGTGTCATATGGAACATTCACATCTGACACAGCTGATCCTTCATTCAGGTGCACTGGTTTAGAAGGAGTACTTTGATTCTACACTTTGAGGTTCGATTACTTCTGGAGAAGCGATCAATGTTCTTTCGATGTTCAATAGTCAAAAGAAAATGCAATTCTTATTTAAGAAGCAGAAAAAATTTGACAAGTAAATTCATTTTTGTTTTATTTCAAGAATTGTTGATCATGTTAAGATGTCGTTTTATAAAGCTAAAACAAAATAAGAATTGCAAACAAAAACACTAGGGCTCAAATTTTATTGATAGGATGGAAATCAGCCAAGCGCGTGATTCCATGGAGTATTTACAAAGTTAGAAAATGGTAATTTTAAGGGAAAAGGGGCTACATTAAAACATAATAACCGCTATCCTTCTACCAACTTTTAATTATAGACATCCTAAGCTTCCGTCGAAGATGACCTTGACTGGAGTTTTCCTGATGGATGGCTTAACTACCGCTGAACGATTTGCCCCTTTGTTGGACGTAGTTACTTGCCATTATCCCTAATTTCTGCCTGGATTGTACTATGAGATTTCCAATCCACCAGAATGATTTTTGATTATGTCTCTAATTTTTGCCTGGACCGCCCTTTCGAGTTTTCAATCCACCGAGACATTTTTTTTTTAATTTAGGCGAAGTATTTCTTGACTACGTCAATGTTTGTGGGGTAGGAAAATTCTTCTCCATCCATGGTTGTAAGTCTCAAAGCACCACCTGAGAAAGCTTTCTTGACCACATAGGGGCCATCATAATTCGGAGTCCATTTGCCCCGGGAATCCGTGAGAAATGATTGTATCTTCTTGAGCACAAGGTCTCCTTTCCTGAAGACGCGAGGTCGGGCCTTTTTGTCAAACGCCTTCTTCATTCTCTGTTGATACAACTGACCATGGCATAGAGCCGTTATTCGCTTTTCTTAGATCAGATTTAGTTCATCGTGCCGACTTTAACACCATTCAGCTTCTGTTAGCTTAGCTTCCATCAATACCCGGATTGATGGGATCTCTACTTCTATGGTGAGCACTGTTTCCATGCCATATACTAGAGAGAAAGGGGTTACCCCTGTTGAAGTGCGTACAGACGTGCGATAACCGTGAAGAGCAAATGGCAGCATCTCGTGCCAGTCTTTGTAGGTTACAACCATCTTTTGAACGATCTTCTTGATGTTCTTGTTAGCCGCTTCTACCGCTTCGTTCATCTTAGGTCGGTAGGGAGATGAGTTATGGTGTTCGATCTTGAACTCAGCACACAACTCCTTCATCATCTTATTGTTTAAGTTGGATCCATTGTCAATAATGATCTGGCTTGGAACACCATAATGGAAAATGATATTATTTTTGATAAATCGGACCACCAATGTCGGGTTACATTGGCGTACGATGCTGCTTCGACCCACTTGGTGAAGTAGTTAATGGCTACTAGGATGAACCGATGTCCATTCGAAGCCTTGGGTTCGATCATGCCAATCATGTCGATTCCCCATATGGAAAAAGGCCATGGGGAAGAAAGAAATTTGAGATGTTTCGGTGGTACATGGATTTGGTCTGAATATATCTAACACTTATGACACTTCCTCATGTACTTGTAGCAGTCGGATTCCATGGTTAACCAATAGTACCCCGCTCTTAGAATTTTTCTCGCCATTGTGTGTCCGTTGGCATGAATACCAAAGGATCCTTCATGAATTTGCCGGATTAACAGGTTTGCTTCTGGTCCGTCTACACATCGGAGCAAGACCATGTCAAAATTTCTCTTATAGAGTGTATCACCGCTTAGGAACAAACTGCCAGCTAGTCTTCTGAGGGTCTTTTGGTCCTTTCTGGATGCCCCAGGTGGATACTCTTGTTTCTGAAGGAAGCATTTGATATCGTGATACCAAGGTTTTTCGTCTAAGACTGCTTCAATCGTGAAGATGTAAGCGGGCCGTTCAAGGCGCGTTATGTCAATCTTAGGTATGTCATTCCATAGACCTAAACTAATCATGGAAGAGAGAGTGGCTAATGCATTAGCCATGTGATTCTCTTCACGAGGAATATGATGAAACTCGATTCTGTGGAAGAATGATAACAACCTTCTCGCGTAGTCTTTGTAAGGAATCAGTCCTGATTGGTATGCGTTCCAATCTCCTTTGATCTGATTGATAACCAGGGCTGAGTCGCCATATATGTCAAAGTTCTTGATCCTTAAGTCAGTTGCTTCTTCGGGACCCGTGATACAAGCTTCGTATTCGGCCTCATTGTTTGTACACTTGAACGTAAGTCTAGTGGTGAAAGGAATGTGGGTACCCTGAGGTGTTATGATGATTGCCCCAATTCCGTTTCAGTAATGATTGACAACTTTGTCAAAGATTAGTCCCTATTGGGAATCTGGTTCTGGCCCTTCACTGGGTAGCGGTTCATCGCAGTCTTTCATTTTCAAGTACATGGCATCTTCGTCTGGGAAGTCAAACCCGACTAATTCTTGGTCGTTAATCGGTTGATAAGCTAAATGATCGGCTAAAACACTTCCCTTAACGGCTTTCTGAGCATGGTACTCAATGTCGTATTCTGATAACAACATCTGACAACGGGCAATCCTTCCCGTGAGAGCAGGTTTTTCAAAGACGTACTTGATTGGATCCATTTCAGAGATTAACCAAGTAGTGTGACGAATCATATACTGGCGAAGACGTTTGGCTGCCCAAGCCTGAGCACATCAAGTTTTCTCAAGCATAGTGTACCGAGTTTCGCAGTCGGTGAATTTCTTGCTCAAATAGTAAATGGCAGACTCTTTCCTTTTTGTTTCGTCATGTTGGCCAAGTACACAACCCATTGAGTCTTCCAAGATTGTTAAGTAGATGATCAGTGGCCTTCCTTCCAATGGAGGTGATAGAATCGGTGGGTTCAACAGATATTCCTTGATACTATCGAAGGCGATTTGGCAGTCTTATGTCCAAATGTAGTCCTGATTCTTTTTTAGTAATTTGAAGATTGGCGCGCATGTCGCGGTCATGAGGAATATAAATCGGGAAATGTAATTCAGACGTCCCAAGAATCCCCTGACTTGTTTTTCAGTTCGCGGAGAAGGCATTTCTTGAATGGCCTTTGACCTTGTCTAGATCAACCTCAATTACTTTCCGGCTGACGATGAACCTGTCATACCCCAAATTTTGACCACTAAGATTTCCCATCATCGGGAAAATCCTCATCACAATATGGATGAACCGTTATGCCTCATTAAGTCTCCCCAAAGATGGGTGAGCATACACTACAATTAAAAATAGAGTTTTAAGCCCTCTCAGAGCTCTTAGACAAAGGATCAATCAAGGAATGACATGATCTTCAACTTGTTTAACCCCTCAAACATCTACAAAGGATCAAAAGGACTCCCACCTCAAGGATCAGTCACAAGGTTGCAGCCTTCTAAGTGGATTAAGCCTCGAGATCGCCAGTGTCACCAAATTAGGGTTTTGGTCGACCAGGGCCTCCAGATGGAAATTTTCCTCTGGGCATGAGCCAATGCTTGAAAGCATAACCTATGATGCCCCAATGGACATCATGAACCCAACCATCAAGTCAATTTAGCCTTAGGGGATGCATTCATCAAAAATAGGAATTACAGTTTTTTGACCTAATTCACCCCTAAGTTGACTTTTGGGACAAATCATGAGCCAAGACCTCAAGTGAGGATTTGAGGGTCTCTAATAAACTACATTGATCCATTTGCATCAATGGATTGATCCAAGAAGCTTGAGCAACAAGTTTCAATTTCATCTGAACCGCAATTAGGGTTTCGCAGAAAAAGTCAACTGTACCTTTGACATTTGACCAAGACATGCTCCCAAACCTTTGGACTTGATTCAATACACCCTATAACACCTATTGAACATGTCCATCAAGTTTGATTTAGGTCAAGGACTTGATTTCATAGAGGATCGCACAGTTTGGAATTCATTTGACAAAAAGTCTACTGTGCACAAAAGTCAACTTTGACTTTTTGAGATTTTTCATAAAAATGGTTTTTCAACCCTAAAATGATGTTAATATGTGATTGGAATCATAATTCATCAATAAAAAACAAAGAAAGTGGGATAACTTGTAAAAGGGGTAACCATAAAAAACTTAGAAATTGTCTAAGTTATAAAACAAAGTGGCTAGGGTACCAACTTTGGAGGATCATAACTCCTAAACCACAAAGCCATTTTTCCCCATCCAAAGTTGGATATGTATCCCTCATGGCCCTCTACAAAAGCTTCAACTACACCTTATTCCAATTCATTATGGATTTCGAGTTATGGAATGATCAAAATGGCTGAAAACATGAAATGTCACTTTTTCCAACACTTAGTGAAATTTTCCCTAATGTAGGGGCATTTTTCACTTGGATCCAAAAAGTATCAAAACCAATTATGATCAAATAGTTGTTGTATATTATGAGGGCTTTCCAAAATGACCAAGAACATCACCAAATTCCACTTGACCCATGAGATATGACAAGGGCAATATGCCTGGCTGAAAACTGCCAAGGCTAGGCAGAATTTTGCATTTTTGCTCGATCTGGAAAAATCAGCTAATTCCAAGCCTTGTCATCATCTTGGACATATCTAAGGATCAAATCCAAAGGGGACAAACACTGAGCCAAGCCTCCAAAGTCCTTGGAACAAGAAGTAGCATGCCAAACCTAGAAATCCCTAAAAGAGGGACAAGACTCCAATTTTGGATTAGAGCATTTAATGGATGCTTAGAGGTGGCATGAACTGACACATTTGCAACTTAATTCATTCAAGAATGATCCAACAACTAAGGAACCAAAGGCCTGTGCCCTAACCTCTAGTCAATGGCTAGAGGAGACTTGGCTTCCCATTGATCAACATTGGCCAAACCTCTGCTGTGGTTGCCATTCATTATTGATCCCAAAACAAACTTGCTCTACTATAAATAGAGCTCATTTGTGCTCAGTTTGAGTACACCAAAGCCATCAAACAAATGCTTTCCCCAAAATCTCTTTCTCTTGGGAAAAATGCCTTCTTTAGCAAGGTAACTCTAAGTTTTTGAGTTAGAGAGCAATTCCAACCAAACCAATCACACACACACACACCTCATATATGCCATGTATAAGCTATCCAAACTCTCACAAGTGACCTGTAATCCTTAAATCACAAAGTCACCTCTCAAAACCTCAAAATAGTACTTTTGTACATTTTTCAAGCCATGGATTGATTCAGTCACTTTCCAAACCAGATAAAACCTCAAACACACTCCAAATAACATCCTTGAACTGTCCCAAATGGTTCCTCCCATCTGGAACACCATTTGAGAGAGTTGCTATTTTGGCCATTTTAACCCCTTTTGCAAGAAAGGGCCAGTTTGTGTTTTTGCAGGTTCCAACTGATTCCACTCTCCCTAAAAGCTTCTAAGGGATCATTTGAGAGTGTCCAAAGCATCAAACCATTTCTGGAACTAGATGCTTGACAGATTGCACAAAGACTCCAAAAAACTCAAAAGGAGGTAAGCCTCATGACTTGAACTTTCCAAAATATGCATTGTTTTGAGGTTCACTGATCATGCATCTCTTATATATGTCATATGTGTTATGTTTGAACCAATTCATCATGTAATTCATGCCTGTACCAAAGTGTAGCATAGAAAATGCAATTATAGGCCTATTTCAAAACCCCTATCGGATTTTGAGGAGGGATCATGATCTGAGAAAAATACCACCACCATTGGATTCCTTGTGAAATTCTAGGCCAGATGTATACAAATTTTGTCCCCAAACATGGAGTAATGAGAAAGTTATGGACCTTCCCGTTTCTTGCCAAAACTTGTCTTGCCTTGCCTTGGGCCAGCCCAAAAACAAGGCATGCCATGTATATTTGTTGGTTTGTTTCAATCAACGGATGTATCACCACCCCAGTGGTAACGCGCGCGCCCTATAACATTGAGGTCGTGGGTTCAAACCCCACCCATGCCATTTTTTGTTTTCTCACATTTTTGCTATTTTCCTCATATTTTCATGTTTTATTAATTAATTGGAAAATTAATAACTCATTCAATTTTAATTATTTTTTATTGGTTCTTTTTGCAAAAAATCACAAAAATGTTGAAATATTTTATTCCACAAAGAAATTAGATTTACATTATTTATTTAATATAATTAATATTTTTGTGAATAAATACTTTGTATTTGTTTTTAAACCTTTTAAAAATAAATATTCATATTAAAAAATAACACCAAATAGGTTTTAATTCATCTTGTGATTAAAACCTCATTTTTCAAACTTAAAACCAAAATGACAAGTTGTTTATTCAAACTTATTTGGCATTTTCATCATTTTTTATTAATTTTCTTTGAATAATTACATTAAAAAATGATGAAATTAGGGTTTTATTGATTTTCACCCTAACAGACTTTTTCAAACACTCATGGGCCTCTAATAGAGTGTAAGACCCAACCCTCTTTGAAACAAAAAACTTTTGGGCCTCAATCATTGTATAAGACCCACGGTGTTTTCAAAACTTCGGCGCGATCATCGCCCATTTAAAATAAACCATCTGGGCCTCTCCTCGAGCTATAAGACCCATTCAAAATCACTTTGGGCCTCTAATAGAGTGTAATACCCAATCCCCTTTTAACCAAAACCTTTTTTTTGTGCTTCAGATATTGTATAAGTCCCTTTGTGTTAAAAGAAAACCTCGGCGCAATCGCCAGTTGAAAAATCAAACCATTGGGCCTACCCTCGTGTTATAAGCCCTATTTCTTTTCTTTAAAACTTTTTAGGCCTCTTGAGAGAGTGTAAGACCCATCCCTTTGTACAGAAAACCTTTCTCGGGCCTCAGTCACTTGTATAAGTACCTGTACAAAACGACAGTGCAATCACTGATAAAACCCTAGGCGTCTCCTTGAGCTATAAGCCCCAATTTTCCTTTCAAAGCACTTCCTCCTTTGATTATGTAATATACTGTTGTTTCCAACTTTTCTTTGTTGAACAACTAACAATACAACATGGAAGCTCTACAACCGAGTAAGTGTTTACCCGCTTTCATTTACTGCTTTCATATGTATATAACTGTACTGTGGGGCTGTCTCATTGTAAGTCTTTTTTCATAAACTCATATCAACTGTGTGATAATAGTATAGATATTTAGAGTTTCCCCGGCAACTACGTCCAGAACTAGACAAAACCTCGCCTACTCACATCAACATTAGATAACTAGATCTAAGGAATTTCCCCGTGAACAGTTCATATACAAAAGGACATTGTTCCATGTGAAACCCCTTCTGGAACTGTTCATCAGCCTCCTCTTGGCCTTAGTGCAAGGACCCGCAGGCTTACTAAAAGCATCCCCGCCTCCTCTTGGGTGTCGTACAAGGACCCGCCGGCTTCTTTGAAGTTTTCACAGCCTCCTCTTAGGCTTCATATAATGATTCTTCCTCCGGGAAGATAGCCTCCTCTTGGGCTTCGTACAAATTATCCCTCGGCTTCTTAAAAGTTTCCAGCCTCCTCTTGGGCTTCGTACAAATTGTCCCGACGACCTCCTAGAGGTATAGGAATAGAAATTAGTAATCTTAATAGAACAGTCTTTCGAAGAGTCTAGATCTTTCCACCGCAAATGAACTCTCCCTTAAATTCTATTAAGCATAGTGCAAAAGATAAAACTCTAGACTTGGATAGTCTAAGACCCTTAAGTCTCAAAGACATTCTCAAGCCCCTCTTAAGAAAGGGAAGAACACCCGTAGACTTGGACAGTCTCAAAAACCCTTTGGATTACTCGTTTTCCTAGAGAACAGGAAATAATTCCAACCCTCAAATCAAGTCCATGAGTGCAACATTAATCATATAAGAACTGATTTTCTCTTTTAACCAACATACTGGACCTGTCACTCAACTGAAATAGTTACTCTAGCCTCCTCTTGGGCTTTGTACAATGATTATCCCCAGTGGAGCTAAACCTTTTAGCCTCCATCTTGGGCTTTGTACGAGATACAAAAACACTCTCTTGCTGAGTCAACCAACTTCCTTTATCCTCCGTCTTGGGCATCGTACAAGACACAAAACACTCTCTTGTTGAGTATAAAAGATCCTCTTGTTGGGCCACAAACCTTTTAGCCTCCATCTCGGGCTTCGTACGAGATACAAAAACACTCTCTTGTTGAGTATAAAAGACTCTCTTGTTGAGTCAAAACAACTTTCAGCCTCCGTCTCGGGCTTCATACGAGACACCAAATCACTCTCTTGTTGAGTATAAAAGACTCTCTCGTTGAGTCAAACCCCTTTAGTTTCCGTCTTGGGCTTCGTACAAGACACACAAAAAGGCTCTCTTGTTGAGTCAGAGCCTTTTTAGCCTCAAATCTTGGGCTTTGTACAAGACAGAAAGAACAGTTTCCCCAGAAAAGTCAACCGTTTAGCCTCCTCTTAGGCTTTGTATAAGGAAACCCCGGTTGAGACAATCAACCTTTTAGCATCAAATCATGCTTTGGTCACAACATACAAACATCAACAACTCCTTTTCCCCCATCTAATTGCTGTAAGCGACAAGCCTCTGGATTATTTACATCCACGCCATTGTCCCTCTTTTAGCATGAGAAATTCCTAAGGAAAGATGGCATTACTCTACACTGAGTTAAAGTCTTCTCCTTCAGGTTAAAAATCCCCTATAAAGGAAATTATGGCATTGCTGGATTCACATATCCCAGTTAAAGTAATTCTCCTTTATAATTAGTCACCCAACTATTGTGGCAAACCGACCCCTTTAGAGATGATAAATTCTCTCTAAAGTCAAAACCCTTTAGCTTCATATCTTGGGCTTTGAACAAGATACAAACAAATCACCTTCAGCTTCACATCATGGGCTTCGAACAAGATATAGATCACTTTTAGCTTCACGTCTTGGGCTTTAAACAAGACACCAAAACACCATTTCCTTCCATAGAATAGGAGGAACTACGATCGCTCTGATTTCCCTGTTTCGGTAAACGGGAATACGTAGGCATAAGATTGAAAGAAAAATCTTAGCGAGCACACTAATAAAAAACCTAACATCCCGTACCTTCACACATCAATCTAAAAGCATCAGTCCTAACATCCTACCAATAGCACAGTCCCGTCATTTCAGCTCTAACAAAGTAAGCAGAAAGAGCCCCCACTTCCATATAGCATCTGTAACCTAACAGACCGCTGTTTAAACTCGGTATGCAAGCAGGGTTAGTTGGAGACATCTATTTCCCTTCCTTCATCAGTTTCAACAGGATAAAAAATGAATCGACATGTAGTCCCCCCAAAGAGCGACAGTGCTTAAGAACCACGTCCAAAATCGCTCGCTACAGAAAAGTGGCGCCCACCGTAGGGCCAAATCTTTCTTTCCTACAAGTTAAGATGAAAACCTTGGACGAGTTATTTTCATGACGGTTTCATCGGGGAATGTCATTATTTCAAGGATCGGCCCACACTAGGATCTTAGGTCAAAACCTTTAAAATGGGAAGGTACCACAGAATGGCGCCTCCGCCGGGGAGCCATTTTCTGTCAGGATCATAGGATTCATAGCTCTTAAAAGTCTAGGACATTAGGACAAATATATATACTGCTTTTCCTAATTGATATATGTGTTTATTTTTCTGCTAATGGGAATGCGTGTGATGCCACATGTGGAAAGATTAAGTATACACCAAGGAAAAACCTCTTTTAGTAGTGCTGAAGCTATCGGAAATAGCTGTTACGCGATACTACCCTCTTCTGAGATTCTTTAAAAATTATATCACCTAGCACGGTTCCCAGCCCGCTGATGTGATCTCGACAAGAATTAATGATTTTGAGAGACAGGTACAAAAATCACTAGTATAATCCTTTGGGATGGGTAGAGCCTTGACTTCATGACACCGACCCTTTGACCCCATGTTTTTTCTATGTTTTTGTGTGCTGCATTCATGCATTCATTTTAAAAAAATTAAACAAATAAAATTTTTTCTTCTAGTATCTCTTTTTCAAATTAAACTAAGACAATGATTGCAAATTTCAGAGAAAAAGATTGCGCTCATGGATTTCGGTAGGAGAAAAACTCACAAGTATACCTTCAAGGTTCCAAAACTAGAGGATTTAAGAGGATTAGCAAGGATGATCACTAACCCTGAGGCTTTTAGAGCCAAGTACAGAGGTCTTCTACCTCTGTTAAGGGTTCATGTCATTGAAGGAATCCTGGAGGCACTCATTCAGTTTTACGATCCGGTCTATCACTGTTTCACATTCCCGGATTACCAGCCCGCACCAACGCTGAAGGAGTATTCTCATCTGACTAATTTACATATCACTGATCGAGCTCCATTTTCTGGACTGGAAGAAATTCCAAAAGATCAAACCATTACACGAGCAATTTATTTGGATGAGTTAGAACAAGACTCACATGACCACCAAAGGAGGAATCCCAGGTTTACCAGCCAAGTTTCTGGTAAAGAAGGCTCTGTACATTGCTAGTATAGGGAACGTGTCCGCTTTCAAGAGCATCTTTTTTTTGCTCACCTACGGGTTATTTTTGATTCCCAACATCGATAACTTTGTAGATATCAACGCCATTAAGGTTTTTCTCATTGGAAACCCTGTACCAACTCTGCTCGTAGATGCATATCATTCTGTACACTTAGGGAATTTGTACAGCGGAGGGGAGATCACGTGTTGTGTACCCCTGCTATACAAATGGTTTATCTCCCATTTGCCTAAGTCTGCCGCTTTTTGGGATCATAATAATGCCTTACATTGGTCGCAGAAAATCATGTCTCTTACAACTCTGACATAGATTGGTGCAATAGGATTTATGATGGGATCAGGATCATTGACCATTGTGGAAACTTCCCCAACATACCCCTCATAGTAACTAAAGGAGGAATCAATTACCATCCAGTGTTGGTTCGTCGTCAATTCGGATACCCGATGAGGCATGTTCCGCGTAATGCTCATTTGGAAGGTCTTTTCTTCAAGGAAGGAGAAAATGACAGGGCACTAAAGATGGAAATAGTGCACGCTTGGAAACATGTTCATAAAAAAGGACGAGAGTCTCTAGGAAAATCGGACTGTGTCTCAGTGGAGCCTTATCTCCACTGGGTACAAACTAGAGCTCTCAAGCTAAAAATGCCTTATCCTCGTCACGGAGTTCTTCCACCAAGGGAATCTGTCATGTACTTCATGACTGAAACAGAAAAACTTCAGGTTACTCTCAACAAAGTTCAGCAGGAGAGAAGGTCTTGGAAGAACAAGTACCACATTCTCAATGTGGAGTGTATCAAAATACAACAACTACTGAAAGATAAGGATGCTCTGATTGAGATTCTGGAGCAACATGCTGTAGAAAATCAGGATGACCAAAGGAATTTGGTTGCTCCTTTAACTTGGAAAAGGAATGACAACCCGACAACGGCCCAAGAGCCCCGGCCAAAGAAAAGAAAAGTACCAGAATCAGCACCCGAGTTCTCTTGAGAGAGGACTCGGGACCCATTAGCTTAGGTTTCAGTTTGCACACTTTGTAATTTACTGTATTTTCATTGCCGCAATCCTTTGAATTCAATAAAATGGGGATTTCCCCACTGTTTGATATTTTCAATCTAATTGTCGAAGTTTATTTTGATAAAACCAAAAAACAATTAATATAATCATTGCATTCATCATTCTCACGTAACGTATTCTTCTTACCTACGAATCTCACGTTTGTGTCTCGGTTCTAGAGTCAAACTGTCTCATTCGTACAATACTCGGGTCAATCGTCAAAAAAAGATGGATGATCTCAAGGAAGAGAATAGAGAGTAGAAAGAAGAGATCAACGCTCTGAGAGAGGATACGAGAAAGCTTCGTAACGACATGCAAGCCATGGCAGAAGCTCAGCTACAAAGAACTGTGATCTCAGAGATCACCTCAACGCCCATAGTGGAGAAGTATGATCCTAGGTACAGAATGCCGAAAGATCGTCCCTGGGGCATGCATGTTAACTATATCCTGGAAGGATATGTTCCGCCGATCACTGAAGATCAGGGAATTATAGCAGAAGCCGTTGGGCCTGAAGATTACAAACTTCGGGAAAGTGTAGATGCCAGGGGCATACCAACAACTCCTGAAGGTTATAAACTTCGAGAAACTCCAAGATTCACTGTCGTAGTAACGGTACCACCCCCTGTGGTGCACACTGTCCCGGAAGGACAGATTCCACAAATACCTTCTGGTAGAAAGGAAACTATGTTTGACAGAATGGATGAATTCCAGGAGCAGTTCTTGGAAATAAAGAAAGAACTGCAGGCCCTGCGCGGTCAGGATTTATTTGGAAAGGACGTCGCGGACCTCTGATTGGTCCCTAATGTGAAAGTCCCGCACAAATTACAGGTGCCCGATTTTGAATATTACAAGGGTAACTCTTTCCCTCAAAGCCATTTGGTGATGTACGCTCGGCAAATGTCAGCTCAGACAGAGAATCAGGATCTGCTGATTCATTACTTCCAAGATAGTTTAATCGGTGCCGCACTCAAATGGTGCATGGGTTTAAACCGCGCTACGATCAGCACTTTCAGAGATCTTGGCACTGCATTCGTCCAACAATATAAATACCATCTGGACATGGCACCGGACAGAGATCAACTCAGATCAATGTCGCAAAGGGACAAAGAAACCTTTAAGGAATACGCTCAGAGATGGCGTGAAATTGTTGCTCAAATTTGTCCACCTCTTGAGGAAAAAGAGATGACGAAGATCTTCTTGAAGACCTTGAGCTAATTTTACTATGACAGAATGGTCGCCAGTGCGCCCAGTGACTTCACCAAAATTGTAGGCATGGGAGTTCGTCTTGAGGAAGCCGTTCGAGAAGGACGTCTAGTCAAATACACTGGGTCGACAAGCGGTACTAGGAAATACGGTAGTGCTCTCCCTAAGAAAAAAGAGCAAGATATTGGGAATATCTCTCTTGGAAGGAAAAGGCGACGATACCAACCAGTAGCAGCTATAACTCCTGCTATCAACCCCGCGCCTACGAATTAACCTCAGGTTGCGCAGAGCCAACCTAATCAACAACAATTTTAGCAAAGGATACAACAGCCTCTTCAGCAGGCTCGTCCTCCATACAACAACAACCGTACAACGCGGCCACCAGGATTTGATCCTATACCCGTATCGTACGCAGAACTATTTCCGTTACTACTGGCCAAGGGGCATGTCCAGACCAAGGCTCCTCTTACAGTATCGGAAAATCCGTCGTTTTGGTTTAAGGTGGATCAGACTTGCCCTTACCATTAAGGAGGACCAGGGCATAACATAGAAAATTGTCTCAGTTTCAAGTCCGACGTGGAAAAGCTTGTTAGGAGCGGGGTCTTATCTTTCAAGGATACGAATCCTAATGTTCTCACGAACCCGCTACCTCAACATGAGAAACCTGCAGTTAATTTGATAGAAGGAGAGTCTAGAAACATCTATCAAATTCATGATGTACTCTTATTGAAGGACAACTTAGTCAAGATGCATTGTAGACAGAGTGGATATGGCCATGTGCCACCTCATAATTATCACCAGTGTGATGTCTGCTCTAAAAGTAATCAAGGATGTTCCGTGGTGCAATCAGCTCTACAGGAACATTTGGATCTCAGATGGATCCAAGAGCACCGAGTTCGTGGAGTTAACATGGTTCATACGAATTCCAACATCATTCAAAACCACGACATCCGTGCGATGATAGCCAACTTGGTGGCGATGCACTCAAGGCAAAGCCAGTATCATAATCTGTCGCGGCATGAGTATAATTCCTGTCTGACTTGCTCGGTAAACAAACAGGGATGCTCTTTTGTTCAAGAGGCCCTCCAGAGTCAGATGGAACTTGGATGGATCCAAGACTACCATGATAGGAATCATTATCAGATCAACATGATTCAAAACTTCGATATTCACTTGATGAATATCAGCCTGGTGGAGTTACACGATACGCAACTCCAACTCGGTTTTCTCACTTCACATGATTATCAGAGCTGTAAAGCGGGTTGCGAAAACGATCAAGGTTGTGCCCTTGTCCAGGAAACACTTCAGCACTTGTTGAACCACTGGTGGCTTCCAATCTATATGGACGAAGACACCCAGCAAATTAGTACCACTAACAGAAATCCTACTAGATATCAAAGTCAGGATGTTCGGTCGATGGAAATAGACCTCGTCAGGTTATACTGTATTTAAAGCGGACGTGGCCAGCTGCCACTACACAACTATGAGTCGTGTGGAGTTTGCTCAGTGGATAATCAAGGATGCTACCTCGTGCGAGCAGCCCTTCAAAGTCAGTAAGACCGCAAAGAGATTCAGCCATGGTCAAGTTCTGGGTCAGTCAACTTGATGCCAGACTATTGCGCTGATCAAATCGAGGACGTTGTCATAATCTCTGATCATCAGAGGTCTAGGGATGTCTGTGTCATCATCCCTCTACTTGAAGAATCGAGAGTTCCCAACCGGGAACGGATCGAAATTACTTACGATGGTCAGAAAAATCATAAGGTTCCCATAGTCATCTATCTACCGGGACCACTACCGTATGAATCAACTAAGGCTATCCCTTAAAAATACGGTACAACAACAATTGAGAATGGAAAGGAAATTCCGTTACTCTCTGTCGTGAATATTGCAGACATCAGTCGAGTAACACTGGGTGGTAGAATCTTCAACAGAGGAGTTGGAGAACCTAACAGCGAAAAGGAACCTCAGACAGAAGTTCCCAATCCACCGGTCGGACAATCCCATAATCCCGACATTTCAAAAAGCAATGATGAGATGCTAAAGCTCATCCAGAAGAGTGAATACAACATTATTGATCAACTGTTGCAAACTCCTTCAAAGATCTCGGTATTATCACTATTACTTAGTTCAGAAGCGCACAGGGAGGCTCTACAGAAAGTCTTGGAGCAAGCCTTTGTGGAACAGGATGTAACAATCAGATAGTTCGATAGCATTGTCTCTAACATCACTTCCTGCAATAACTTGGGATTTAGTGATGAGGAATTACCTGAAAAAGGTCGCCGTCATAACATGGCGCTCAATATTACAGTCAACTGCCAGGACGATGCTTTAGCCCGCGTACTGGTAGACACAGGGTCAGCCCTGAATGTTATGCCGAAGTCCACCTTGATGCAATTATCATTCAAAGGACCTCCGATGAGAGCCAGCGAAGTCGTCGTCAAAGCATTTCACGGATCTAGAAAAACGGTTATCGGCGAAGTCGACCTTCCTATAACAATCGGTCCTCACACTTTCTAAGTCACTTTCCAGGTCATGGACATCCGGGTAACATACAGTTGTTTATTAGGAAGACCTTGGATACATCAAGCTGGGGAGGTCACTTCAACCCTTCACCAAAAGCTAAAGTTCGTCCAGAACGACCAACTCGTCACCGTCTATGGAGAACAGGCCTTGCTCGTAAGCAATTTATCGTCATCCACTTATATAGAACCGGACGAGGCAATCGGAACCCAGTTCTAAGCGCTTTCGCTACACAAGGATGATCAATTCGTAGGGGGAACTTCGATTTCCTCATACAAAGATGCTATCAAAGCGGTTCAGAGTGCCAATATAATAGGATGGTGGCAGCTTGTCATTCCTACTGACAATAAAACAAAGAAGGGTCTTGGTTTTTCTGTAACCTGTACCTAGACAGCTGCTAACGATGAAAGTTTTCATCCCATTCAGAACTTCTTCAATAGTGGCAGCTTCCTTCAACCAGTGACTCAAGAGGTGCATACCATCAATAAAGATGATTCATCTGATAGGGATGAAGAATGGAGGTCCTATCTCAACGAGGACGGTTATATGTCTCAGGATGAAACGCATACTCCCTTTTGCTTTCCTACACAGAGCCCGAGATTTATACCCCGGTCGGATGACGAAATGATATATGGAGATTGCGATCCGGAAGGATGTCGTGCTCCAGAAAATTCATTAGAGGAGGACACTCTGATGAAAGACAACTTCGACCACAGCTATTATGGCCCGATGGATGGCTTGCCAATGTGGCAGCCCTACCCAGGAGACTTAGGGCAAGAAAATCAGCCAAACCATGAAAATCAGCTGAGCATCATTGAAAAGAATACCTGCGTCCCCACCATGTCATGGGATCAACACCCAGGTTATCCTGAAAATACTCAGCACGACGATGAATTCGCAACGTTTGCAGATTGCTTTTCTTAGAAAATGGTAACCCTAAAAAAACAGTTCAATAATAAAAGCAAGCAGTTTTCCAAAGAAAATACACTACACACACTTTTGCATTCTCTCTATCTCTTCTAAACACAGATCATCACGTCATGCAGATTTCTTGTTTTAAACCCTGTTGAAACATACGATCTAATGCCTTCTCCCAACTTTAAATTCCCGGTATTTGGGGCTGAACAAGAAAATGACGACGAAATTCCAGAAGAGATCTCCCGACTACTCAGACAGGAGAAAAGGTCCATTGAACCTTACAAAGAGCCATTGGAAACGGTCAACTAGGTTCAGAAAAAGAGAAAAAAGAAATCAGGATTGGGGCACTCCTCAGTCCAACTGCCAAAGAGAGTTTGACAAAGCTTCTCAGAGAATTTCCCGATGTGTTTGCTTGGTCCTATCAGGATATGCCAGGGTTGGATACCAGCATCGTGGAACATCATCTACCATTAAGATCGGAATGTCCGTCAGTAAAACAAAGGTTGAGACAGACTCATTCAGACATGGATATCAAAATCAAAGAGGAGGTACAGAAACAGATTGACACGGGCTTCCTCGCTACATCATAATATCCTCAATGGTTAGCCAACATCGTACCTGTTCCAAAAAAGGATGGAAAAGTCAGAATGTGTGTCGATTACAGAGATTTAAACAAGGCTAGTCCAAAGCACGACTTTGCTTTGCCACACATTGACATGCTGGTAGACAGTACAACAAAGTTCAAAGTTTTCTCCTTCATGGATGGATTCTCGGGCTATAACCAAATAAAAATGGCGCCGAAAGACATGGAGAAAACTTCATTCATTACCCCATGGGGTACTTTTTGTTACAAGGTAATGTCGTTCGGTTTGAAGACCGTCGGGGAAACCTATCAAAGGGCCATGACTACTCTGTTTCATGACATGATACACAAGGAAATCGAGGTATATGTCGATGATATGATTGCAAAATCTAAGACAGAAGAGGAGCATGTGACCCACCTGTCAAAACTATTCGAGCGGTTGAGAAAGTACAAACTCCGCTTGAATACCAACAAGTGCATATTCGGTGTCCGTTCAGGGAAACTCCTAGGGTTCATCATCAGCCAGAAAGGAATTGAGGTTGATCCTGACAAGGTCAAGGCCATTCAAGAAATGCCTTCTCCGAAAACTAAAAAACAAGTCAGAGGATTCCTGGGACGTTTGAACTATATCTCCATATTCATATTCCTCATGACCGCGACATGTGCACCGATTTTCAAATTACTCAAAAAGGACCAGGACTGCATTTGGACAGAAGACTTCCAAACCACCTTCGACAGTATTAAGGAATACATGTCGAACTCGTCGATTCTATCACCTCCAATGGAAGGAAGATCACTGATCATCTACCTCACAGTCTTGGAAGACTCGATGGGTTGTGTACTTGGCCAACAAGACAAAACAAAAAGGAAAGAGTTTGCCATTTACTATCTAAGCAAGAAATTCACCGACCACGAGACTTGATACACTGTGCTCGAGAAAACTTGTTGCGCTTTGGCTTGGGCAGCCAAACATCTATGCCAGTACATGACTCGTCACACTACTTGGTTAATCTCCGAAATAGATCCAATCAAGTATGTGTTTCAAAAACCTGCTCTCACGGGAAGGATTGCCCGTTGGCAGATGTTGCTATCAGAATATGACATAGAATACCACGCTCAGAAAGCCGTTAAAGGAAGTATTTTAGCCGATCATTTGGCTCATCAACCGATTGACGATCAAGAATCAATCGGGTATGACTTTCTAGACGAAGATGTCATGTATTTGAAAATGAAAGATTGCAATGAACCGCTACCCAGTGAAGGGCTAGAACCAGATTCCCAGTGGGGACTTATTTTTGACGGAGCTGTCAACCATTACGGAAATGGAATTAGGGAAATCATCATAACACCTCAGGGTACCCACATTCCTCTCACTGCCAGACTGATATTCAAATGTACAAACAACGAGGCCGAATACAAAGCTTGTATCATAGGTCTCGAAGAAGCGATCGACTTAAGGATCAAAAACTTGGATGTATACGGCGATTCAGCCCTGGTTATCAATCAGATCAATGGAGATTGGAACACATACCAATCAGGACTCATTCCTTACAAAGATTATGCAAGAAGGTTGTTGCCCTTCTTCAACAGAATCGAGTTTCATCATATCCCTCTTGAGGAGAATCACATGGCTGATGCATTAGCCACTCTCTCTTCCATTATTAGTGTAGGTCGATGGAGTGACATACCTAAGATCGACATAATGCGCCTTGAAAGGCCCGCTTACATCTTCACGATTGAAGCAGTCATAGATGACAAACCTTGGTATCACGATATCAAATGCTTCCTTCAGAAACAAGTATACCCACCTGGGGCACTAAGGAAGGACAGAAAGACCCTCAGAAGACTGGCTGGCAGTTTCTTTCTGAGCGGCGATACTCTTTATAAGAGCAACTTTGACATGGTCTTGCTCCGATGCGTAGATAGACCAGAAGCAAACATGCTGATAAAAGAAATTCAGGAAGGGTCCTTTGGCACTCATGCCAACGGACACACAATGGCAAGAAAAATTCTCAAAGCAGGGTACTATTGGTTGAACATGGAATTTGACTGCTACAAGTACAGGAGGAGGTGTCACAAGTGTCAGATATACTCAGACAAAATCCATGTACCGCCAACGCATCTCAAAGTTCTTTCTTCCCCGTGGCCTTTTTCTATATGGGGAATCGACATGATTGGTATGATTGAACCTAAGGCTTCGAACGGACATCGGTTCATCCTGGTAGCCATTGACTACTTCACTAAGTGGGTCAAAGCAGCGTCATTCACCAATGTAACCAGACAAGTCGTGGTTCGATTTATCAAAAACAATATCATCTGCCGTTATGGTGTTCCAAGCCAGATCATTATGGATACTTGTCACTTTCAATCATAATTCAATCAACATAAAATGATAATGCAATGCGACTCAACAATAGACACAATGCATGTGGTACCAACATTCACCATGGTTCATTCAATCAAACCCGGATAAATCACATACACCTCTACTTGGCAATGATTTATCCCACCACTCTCCACATTGGAGTTTGGATGAATCACATACACTCCTCCTGAGAAATGATCCATCACCACCGACACACCATGAATGCATGACATCAATATGCATATAATTCATGTATAATCACACTCATACATTTCCACGATCCTCCTGATCACAATTAATACATAACACCACAGAAAACACCTCGCACGACGCTAATTAGCTGATTACTAATTAATTCACCAAAATTATTAAATTAATTATCTTTATCACCAATCCTACATTTTTCAAGGTCTGACATCTATCCCCAACCTCTAAAACCAAAAGAAATAACTTCGGACGCGAAAACGGGAAGGAAATCGGCAAACGGCAAAACTCTGCACTCTCACTGGCCATACGCGCTGGGCAATACGCGTATTGCCCATCTCGCTCGCCCATCCATACGCGTATTGCCCCACTTTATACGCGTATGGGAAGAGACCTTTTTTTCCATCAAAATTCCACTTCAGATCTCGTTACGCGTAACGCCCCCTCTTACGCGTAATGCCAAGCTTCCATACGCGTACTGTTACGAGTACGGGCAGAGGGTCGTGCCAAGCCTCCTTTTGGTCCTCCCATACGCGTATTGACCATAGCCATACGCGTATTGCCCTACCTGATACGCGTATGGCCAGATCTATTACGCAAATGCAATTTCCCCACACCAGTCTGGATTCTGCTACGGGATCCTCACTTTTCCACTCCAATTCAGTCCTAAATTTGTTTCTACACTAGTTTTAGGTCCTATTCTTCATCTGACTTCTTTTACCTATCATTACTAGTCAAATTTATGGTCCTTGGATCTAATTTCGATCACTCAACCTGCACCAAAACTCAGATCTGCAACATTCATAATCATACAGTACCAGCAACACCAAAATATCAAATAATCAGAATCGCAATGATTTAATTCACATAATTTTCATCATAGATTCACATATGCATCACATATTCATAATGCAACATAAATTCATACAAATTCCTACGGGGTTAAGGACTCCCCACTACCCTCTCATGATTACCTTGCCAATATTAAACCCATTCTCCCCCCTTTACCTCGAATTTCCTGATCAAATTCCTGCAAAATTGATGAAGATGGGTGCCCTAGCTCTTCCTTGTTCTTCCTTCTCTAACTCTTTCTTTTCCAAAATCTGATTATGGCTCACTCACCCACTAACCCTCACTAATCTCAGCTTAATTACTAAACTTCCCCTTAATTCATCCATTAGCCCATTATCAAATTAATTAAATAAGATTTTAATTTAAAATAATAATAGTATTAATAATAGTAATAAGGATAATAATAATAATAATAATAATAATAATGTTAATAATAATAATAATAATATTACTAATAAAATAAGTTCCATATTACTATTAATGGATACACCCCCACCTTATCACTATTAACATTACCCCTTCGTACTCAGACACCCCCCCTAAACAAGGCCAACCAATTGAAAATGAAACACGACAATTAAATAATTTAAATTGGGGTGTTACAACTCTCCCCCACTTAAATTATTTTCGTCCTAAAAAATGTACCTGATGGAAATAGCTCCGGATACGACTCTCGTATCCTGCTCTCTAATTCCCAGGTTACACTTCGCCAGCAGCTCCTCCCCAAGCTACTCTCACCAAGGGTATCTCCTTTCCTCTGAGTTGTTTCATCTGGCGATCCTCGATCCTTATTGGCCTCGCCTCCACAGTAAGATTATCCCTAATCTGAACTTCATCTCTCTGAATGACATGAGATGGATTCGATACATACTTTCGAAGTTGCGACACATGAAACACATCATGCATGTTCGAAAGTTCAGGCGGTAACGCCACTCTGTAAGCAACTGCACCGACTCTCTGCAAGATCTGATACGGTCCAATAAACTTAGGATCCAACTTCTTCGATTTTAATGCACGTTCCACACCGGTCACTGGGTTAACTCTCAGGAACACATGATCCCCTTCACTGAATTCCAAATCTTTCTTCCGATTATCATGGTAACTTTTCTGCCTACTCTGAGACTCCTTCATCTTTTCACGGATCATTTGAATTGTCTCAGTAGTCTGTTGCACAATTTCTGGTCCAAGCACCACATTCTCACCTGTTTCATACCAACACAGAGGTGTCCTACACCTCCTACCGTACAAAGCTTCGAAAGGCCCATTCCAATGCTAGAATGGTGACTGTTATTATACGTGAACTCAATCAATGGCAAATGAGTATCCCACGCACCCCCTTTCTCCAACATCCAGGCCCTCAGTAAATCTTCCAACGACTGGATAATCCTCTCTGATTGACCATCTGTCTGTGGATGATAAGCCGAGCTCAACTTCAATTTAGAACCCAAGGCTTCCTATAGAATCTTCCAAAATTCTGAAGTAAACCTCGGATCTCTATCCGTCACTATGCTTGATGGAACACCATGTAACTTCACAATTGTTCTGATATATATCTCCGCCAGCTTCGACAATGGGAAACTGATGTTAATTGGTATAAAATGTGCGGATTTCGTAAGTCGATCCACCACTACCCAAATAGCATCAAAGCCTCTCGGCGTATTTGGCAAACCAGTAACAAAATCCATAGCAATACTGTCCCATTTCCATTCCGGAATTTCCAACGGTTGCATTAATCCCGACGGTTTCTAGTGTTCCACCATTGACTTCTAACATATCAAACAAGCATAAACAAACTGAGCTATGTCCCTCTTCATACCGGACCACCAAAATAACTTCTTCAAGTCATGATACATCTTTGTAGCTCCCAGATGAATACTCAAGCTACTCCGATGACTTTCCTCTAAGATTGCCTTTTTCAATTCCTCATTATCCGGTACACAAATTCTGCCCCGAAATCTCAACACCCCAACATTATCCACTTTAAAATCACTATCAGGATCATCTCCTCCTGTAGGCATTAAGTCCATTAGCTTCACATCCAGTTTCTGGTTTTCTTTAATTACATCCAAAAAGTCATTATTCACCTTCAGCATACCCAATCTAATACTCTCTGACGTAGTTTCACAAACCATACTCAAGTCTCTAAACTGCTCAATCAATTCCATTTCTTTCACCATCAAGGCTGACATATGGATTGTCTTCTGACTCAGAGCATCTGCCACAACATTACCTTTTCCCGGATGGTAACTCAATTTGAAATCATAATCCTTTAAGAACTCTAACCACCTTCTCTGCCTCATATTCAACTCCTTCTGATCGAATAAATATTTCAGACTCTTATGATCACTGAATACTTCAAATCTTGATCCATACAAATAATGCCTCCAGATTTTTAACATGAACACCACTGCAGCTAATTCAAGATCATGAGTAGTATAGTTCCTCTCATGCACCCTCAATTGCCACGAAGCATAAGCCACTACCTTGCCATCTTGCATCAACACACCACCTAATCCCATCTTAGACGCATCACAATACACCACAAAACATTCACTTGGACTCGGTAGAGTTAGCACTGGCGCTGAAGTCAATTTCTTCTTCAGTTCCTCAAAACTTTCCTTACAAGCAGCATCCCAAACAAAAGCTTGATTCTTTCTAGTTAACTGAGTCAATGGCAACGCCAAATTATAAAATCCCTCGATGAATCTTCGGTAATAACCCGCCAAACGCAAAAAGCTTCTAATTTCCGTTGCTATCTTCAGGGGCTCCCACTGAAGTACTGCACTTACTTTAGGTGGATCCACCGCTATGCCATCACCAAAAATAACATGACCCAAGAAACTCACAGTATTCAACCAGAATTCACACTTCGAGAACTTGGCAAACAATTTATTATCTTTCAACACCTGCAATGCAATTCTCAAGTGTCCTGCATGATCTTCGTCAGACTTAGAATAAATTAGTATATCGTCAATGAATACTATAATAAACTGATCCAGATAAGAGTGGAAGATACGATTCATATATTCCATAAACACACCCGGCGCATTAGACACTCCGAAAGGCATTACTGCATATTCGTAATGTCCGTAGCGAGTTCTGAAAGCAGTTTTTTGAATGTCATCTTCCTTCACTCTAATTTGATGGTAACCCGACCTCAAATTAATTTTGCTGAAAACACGAGCTCCCACAAGCTGATCCATTAAGTCATCAATCCTCGGAAGTGGATATCTATTTTTAATGGTCACTTTATTCAACTGACGGTAATCGATGCACAGACGCATACTACCATTCTTCTTTTTCACTAACAACACTGGAGCTCCCCACGGCAACACACTTGGTCTAATAAACTTCTTATCAAGCAATTCTCCAATTTGAGACTTCAACTCTGCTAATTCTGATGCAGATATCCTGTATGGCGCCATAGATATGGGTCTAGTACCAGGAACAAGATCAATAGTAAATTCAACTTCTCTCATCGGAGGCAACTCTGAAATGTCATCTAGAAATACCTCAAGAAATTCATTCACTACTGGTAACTCATTAACCGAAGTCTTACTTTCGACAGATAACGAGGCAAACACTACAAACATCTTAGCTTCATCCTCCAACAATGTCCTCAACTCCCTGCTAGACAACGAATCCGCTAATGCTTCCTCCTCAGGAGTAAGAAACAATAACATCTTCCTAAAACAATCAATGTAGACCCGATTGAATTCCAACCAGTTCATCCCCAGAATAACATCGAGACTACCGAGTGGTAAACAGATCAAGTCCACTCTGAAATCTCTACCGAACATAGTCAGTGGACACTTCAAACACACCAAAGAAGTAACCACCGAACCAATAAACATTGTTTCAATCATCATCCTCTGCTATAGAGTAGATGGAACAATCCCTAATCTCTTCACACAGTCAACAGAAATAAACGAGTGTGTTGCACCCGTGTCAATGATAGCAATCAAAGGAATACCATTAATAAAGCAAGTACCTTTGACGGAGTGCTCCTCATCGGTGGATCGGGCTCCCACCAAGGCAAATACTTTCCCACTAGCATGGGCTTTCTTTGGCTTCTCATAGTGAGTGCTAATGTGACCCTTTTCTCCGCAGTTATAACAGGTAGGCATAGTGGCCCTACAATCTGCTATAACATGACCCGGTTTACCGCACTTGAAACACTTCTTCACCTTATTCGGACAGTTATTAGCACGGTGACCCGCACCACCACATCTAAAACACTTGAGAGTATCAGCACCTACTCCTTTCTCCTTTGGTTTCTTTCCTACGTCAGTTTTATGTTTCCCTTTATCAGCTGGAGCACTGTAAGGAGTACCTCCAAACCTCTGCTTACCCTTCTTCTCATTCACAGCCTTGTAATGAGTAATTCTGGCTCTGTTATCGTTGTCATAGATTCTGCTTCTGCTTACCAGTTCTGGATAATTTCTTATTTTCTGACAAGCAATGCCCAGTTTGATCTCGGGATGCAGCCCATTCTCAAACTTCAAGCACTTCGAAGTCATAGCTTCTTTAGTATTCTAATGAGCACAATACTTTACCAATTCTTCAAATCGGGCAGCATATTCAGCAACTGTCTTATCACCCTGTTTCAGCTCCAGAAACTCAACTTCCTTTACACTACGAATATCTTCAGGAAAATACTTTTCTAGAAACTCAGTTTGAAACACTGTCCAAGTAATCTCAGTACCCGCAGCTTCCAATCTCTGATGGCTGTTGTCCCACTAGACCTCAGCCCCCCTTCAGCATATGAGTGCCAAATCATACTTTCTGAGCGTCACTGCATTCCATGGTCCTGAAGATCTTCTCAACAGCCTTCAGCCATTTCTGTATAGCCTCTAGATTCAAAATACCTCCCTCACATGTAGGCGGCTCATTGCTCTGGAACTGTGCTAAGTCACGAAACTGAGCACCTCTAGCCTGATTGTTGTTCTCTATAGCTTGTGCCATGGCTTACATAGCAATAGCAAGAGCAACATCATTCCTTCCTGCCATACTGGTCAACAATCAACACACGATCAGAACACACAATCGACCCCTTTACTAAGGACAAACTCAACTACTACACCTGGCCAGACGGACCGACCTGCTCTGATACCAATTGTAACACCCCACTTTCCCATTTTATAAAAATAAAAGTAATACGGATAAAATCAGAGTTTTCAACTTTTACAAGTAGGATGCTCCACCAAATAAAATCAACAATAAAACTCCTGTCGTACTAAATGAAGTAAAACAGCGGAATAATCAGTTCATAAGTTCATGGCACACTTGCTAAAATACTCCAAAACTCCACATAAACTCGTGGTCCTCAAAATATTGAATTCAAAAGAGATACGTAACAAAATTGAATGAAGATTAACAATTAATAAAATCCAAAAAATACTCGTGTTACGTATCAGAGCGACTCCTACGACTCGAACAGGCAACACACACTCCAAGTAACTCAAGTACCTGGATTATTTGTACTTCCAAAGAAGCACAGACATAACAATAACAAAGGGGTGAGAACTACATTTAATAATAAATGGCAAATAACACATGATAAGAGTAGTTGCTCAGACACAATCATATCATCACATAAGCACGACCTACTTGTCACTTTCAATCATAATTCAATCAACATAATATGATAATGCAATGTGACTTAACAATGGACACAATGCATGTGGTACCAACAATCACCATGGTTCATTCAATCGAACCCGGATAAATCACATACACCTCTACTTGGCAATGATTTATCCCACCACTCTCCACATTGGAGTTCGGATGACTCACATACACTCCTCCTGAGCAATGATCCATCACCACCGACACACCATGAATGCATGACATCAATATGCATATAATTCATGTATAATCACACTCATACATTTCCACGATCCTCCTGATCACAATCAATACATAACATCACAGAAAACACCTCACACGACGCTAATTAGCTGATTACTAATTAATTCACCAAAATTATTAAATTAATTATTTTTATCACCAATCCTACATTTTTCAAGGTCTGACATCTATCCCTAACCTCTCAAACCAAAAGAAACAACTTCGGACGCGAAAACAAGAAAGAAATCGCGAAACGAAAAAATTCTACACTCTCACTAGCCATACGTGTATTGCCTTGGGCCATACGCGTATTGCCTTGGGCCATACGCGTATTGCCCATCTCGCTCGCCCATCCATACGCGTATTGCCCCACTTGATACACGTATGGGCAGAGACCTGTTTTTCCATCAAAATTCCACTTCAGATCTCGTTATGCGTAACGCCTCCTCTTACGCGTAATGCCAAGCTTCCATACGCGTACTGTTATGCGTACGGGCAGAGGGCCATGCCAAGCCTCCTTTTGGTCCTCCCATACGCGTATTGACCATAGCCATATGCATATTTCCCTACCTGATACGCGTATGGCCAGATCTATTACGCAAATGCAATTTCCCCACACCAGTCTGGATTCTGCTACGGAATCCTCACTTTTCCACTCCAATTCAGTCCTAAACTTGTTTCTACACTAGTTTTAGGTCATATTCTTCATCTTACTTCTTTTACCTATCATTACTAGTCAAATTTATGGTTCTTGGATCTAATTTCGATCACTCAACCTGCACCAAAACTCAGATCTACAACATTCACAATCATACAGTGCCAGCAACACCAAAATATCAAACAATCAGAATCGCAATGATTTAATTCACATAATTTTCATCATAGATTCACATATGCATCACATAATCATAATGCAGCATAAATTCAAACGAATTCCTATGGGGTTAAGGACTCCCCACTACCCTCTCATGATTACCTTGCCAATATTAAACCCATTCTCCCCTCTTACCTCGAATTTCTTGATCAAATTTCTGCAAAATTGATGAAGATGGGTGCCCTAGCTCTTCCTTGTTCTTCCTTCTCTAACTCTTTCTTTTCCAAAGTCTGATTATGGCTCACTCTCCCACTAACCCTCACTAATCTCAGCTTAATTACTAAACCGCCCCTTAATTAATCCATTATCCCATTATCAAATTAATTAAATCAGATTTTAATTTAAAATAATAATAGTATTAATAATAATAATAAGGATAATAATAATAATAATAATAATAATAATAATATTACTAATAAAATAAGTTCCATGTTACTATTAATGGATACACCCCCACCTTATCACTATTAACATTACCCCTTCGTACTCAGACACCCCCCCCCCCCAACAAGGCCAACCAATTGAAAATAAAATACGACGATTAAATAATTTAAATTGGGGTGTTACATAGAAGGCATAGGTACAGGGACACAACCAGAAACCTCTAGGTAATAGTTGTTGTATTGTTCGTGGACGAAGCTTTGAAGCAAGTCCAAGATAACGTGGAGGACAAGAAACCGCGACAGTTCGGTTTTGGCAGAAGACAAAGATTTTACAGGTTGTGACTAGGATGTGAGTGGGGTATCTCATATCAAGGTTGTAAACATTTGAGTTTAACCTTGGTAAAGATGTTCATTGGGTAGATGTTAGGTATAATGTTGTAAACGGGGGAGTTTAGCTTTGTTATAGTTCTACAGATAGTGAAGTCTTCATCCTGGATTGGTATCCCCCAGATGTAGGTGATTTGCACCGAACTGGGTTAACACATACTGTCTTATTTAACATTCAACAATTTACAGTTTTGTTATTGTTCTTGACTGACATGTTGGATCAGATGTCGTGACATTTGTGATTGTGCAGTTCTGATATTCAAGGTATCAGTCTGTTGTTGCACCACTGAGTTTAAATGATTATGTAGCACAATGTCTTGACATGTGTTAGGACATCTACTGTCTGCATAGGCTAGAATTTCACTCAGGATCCATGAACTTAGAGTTTTTTCCTTTACCAACACTTTGTAAAATACTGTACTTTTCCATGTAACATACTGGAATCTTTCAATTTTAATAAAAAGGGGTTCCCCCACTCTGTATGATATTTGCAATTTTATTTTCTTGAAGTTTCTTTTTGATTAAAACAAAAAAAACTAAAAAAATTGTCATTGCATTCATCATTCTCACATAAACGCACTCTCTCATGTCACAATTCTAGTGTCAAACTATCTTACTCGTACAATACTCGGGCCAATCAACAAAAGAAAATGGACGAACTCAAGGAAGAGAACAGAGAGCTGAGAGAAGAAATCGACGCTCTGAAGGATAGTTTGGAAAAACTTCACAGTGACATGCGATCCCTAGTAGCAGCTCAGGAGCAACGTCAAAGGCCTGTAATCTTGGAGATTACATCTACAACCATGATGGAGACACATGAGAATCATCCTCGATACAACATGCCTAAGGGTCGGCCCTAGGGCATGCCTCTTAACTTTGTCCCTGAAGGATACATCCCACCGGTCACTGAAGACCCAGAAACAGTAGCAGGAGCCACTGGTCGTGAAAGTTACAAACTTCGGGATTGTGAAGATGCGAGGTTTATAACGGCAACTCCTGAAGGTTACAAACTTCAGGGCATTGAAGCGCCAAGAGTTACTTCTATAATGACCATACCACAATTAGTGGTACACACTATCCCGGAAGGACAGATTCCACAAGCAATCTCTGGTGGAAACGAAAACATGTGTGAAAAGATGAATGAGTTCCAGGAACTATACTTGGAAATGCAGAAGGAACTCCATGCTATTCGCAGACATGATTTATTCGTAAAAGACGCCGCGGACCTCTGTCTGGTCCCCAATGTAAAAATCCCGCACAAATTCAAGGTGCCTGACTTTGAAAAATACAGGGGCAACGCTTGCCCTCAAAGTCATTTGGGGATGTACGCTCGAAAGATGTCAACTCAGACAGAAAATCAACAGCTACTAATCTATTACTTTCAAGACAGTTTAACCGGTGCCGCAGTTAAATGGTACATGGGTTTAAACCTCACCAAGATCAGTACTTTCATAGATCTTGGCGCTGCTTTCGTTCAGCAAGATAAATATAAACTGGACATGGCTCCAGATAGAGATCAACTAAGAGAAATGTCACAAAAGGACAAAGAGACATTTAAAGAGTATGCTCAGAGATGGCATGAAATTGCCGCCCAGATTTGTCCACCTCTTGAGGAAAAAGAGATGACAAAGATCTTTCTGAAAATGTTGAGCACATTCGACTACGAACGAATGGTTGCTAGTGCGCCCAGTGACTTCACTGAAATGGTGAATATGGGAGTATGCCTTGAAGAGGCAGTCCGAGAAGGACAATTGGTCAAAGATGCAGAGCAATCCAGCAGTACCAAAAGATACGGTAGTGCTTTTCAAAAGAAAAAGGAACAGGAGATCAGCAATATCTCTCTCGGAAAGCAAAGGCGACGATATCAACCAGTAGCGGCAATAACTCCCGCTATTAATCCTACGCCAACTCCGACTTATCAACCTGAGGTTGCTCAAAGCTAACCAAGTCAACAACAATATCAGCAAAGGCCGTAACAGCCTCTTTAGTAGGCTCGACCACAGTATAACAATAACAATCGTACAACACGACCGCCAAAGTTTGACCCTATACCAATGTTGTACGCAGGACTTTTCCACTTTTACTAACCAAGGGGCACGTCCAAACCAGGTATCCTCTTACAGTACCGGAAAATCCGCCTTTTTGGTTCAAAGCAGATCAAACATGCCCTTACCATCAAGGAGAATCGGGGCACAACATTGAAAATTATATCAGTTATCAAAGCAGATCAAACATGCCCTTACCGCAGTTATCAAATTCGCGATGTACTCCAATTGTGAATTAATCTGGTCCAAATGCATTGTAGACAGAGCGAGTACGGTCATGTACCACCTCACAACTATCACTAGTGTGATATCTACCCAAAGAATAATCAAGGGTGTTTCGTAGTGCAATCAGCTCTACAAGAACAGATGAATCTCGGCTGGATTCAACATCACAGAATCCTTAAGTCAACATGGCTTATTCAAATCCTAACATCATTCAGAACCATAACATCCTTGGGATGAATGTCAATTTGGTGGCGATGCACTCAAGACAAAGTAAATATCATAATCTGGCATGGCACGATTACAACACCTATCAGATCTTCTCAATAAACAATCAGGGATGCTCTTTTATACAAGAGGCCCTCCAACGTCAGATGGATCTCGGATGAATCCAGGATTACCAAGAGAGAAATAACCATCAAGTCAATATGGTTCAGATCTTCGACATACGCTTAATGAATACCAGCCTGATAGAACTACATGCTAAGCAAGTCCGACTCGACTTTCTGGCTTCACATGATTATCAGGGCTGTGAAGGATACGCAGAAGACGACCAAGGGTGGGCACTGGTGCAAAGAACACGTCAACATTTATTGGACCATTGGTGTCTTCCAATTTACTTGGATAAAGCTAAGCAGAAGATTGGTATGACTAACGAAAATCCTAGTAGGCATCAAAGTCAGGATGTGCGCTCGATGGAAACAACTCTGGTCAAGATGCACTGCATACAAAGCGGGCGTGGTCGGGTACCACCACATAATTATGAACGCTGTAGAGTTTGCTCAGAGAACAACCAAGGATGCTACCTTGTACGAGCGGCTCTTCATAAATAGTTGGACCGAAAAGAAACTCGACAATGTTCAAGTTTTAGGTCGATCAATGTGATACAAGACTATCTTCTTAATCAAAGCAAAGATGTTGTCATAGTTTCCAAACATGAAATGACCGAAGACCTGTGCGTCATAATTCCTCTGCTCGATGAATCAATATTTCCTCTTGATAGTAGAAAGATTCTTAACCACGAACCAATTGAGGCTACATATGATGGTCAGAGAAATCAAAAGGCTCCTGTGATTATCTATTTTCCAGGACCAATACCATGCAAATTAGATAAGGATATCCCTTATAAGTACGGTGCAACAACAATAAAAAATGGAAAGGAAACTCCATTACCCTCCGTCGTAAACATTGTTGACATCAGTCGAGTCACACTGAGTGGTCAGATCTTCAATAGAGGAGTTGGAGAATCTACCAAAGAAAAGGAAACTCAAGCAGAAGTTCTGAACCAGCAAATCGGGCAATCAAGTATTCTTGAACTTTCAAAGAACAACAATGAGATGCTGAAGCTCATCCAAAAAAGCGAGTACAACATTTTAGACCAACTGTTGCAAACTCCATCCAAAATCTCTGCACTATCTCTCCTACTTAGTTTCGAGGCTCATAGGGAAGCTCTACAGAAAGTCTTAGAGCAAGCTTATGTGTAACAAGATGTAACGGTAGGGCAATTTGACAGCATCATTTCCAACATCACTTCCTGCAACAATTTAGGATTAAGTGATGAAGAATTGCTGGAAGAGGGCTAGAATCACAATATGGCACTTAACATTACAGTCAACTGCTAGGATGATGCTTTACGCAATGTACTGGTTGACACTGGATCATCTCTGAATGTTATGCCAAAATCAACTTTGACGCTACTATCATTTCAAGGAGCTCCGATGAGGGGTAGTGAGATCATCGTCAAAGATTTTGACGGATCTAGAAAAATAGTTATCGGCAAAGTCGATCTTCCTATAACCATCGGTCCTCACACTTTCCAAGTCAATTTCCAGGTCATGGACATCCGGGCAGCATACAACTATTTATTTGGAATACCTTGGAAACACGAGGCTAGTGCAGTCACTTCGACATTTCACCAAAAGCTGAAGTTCGTCAAGAATGACAAGCTAGTCATAGTCTATGGAGAGCAGGACTTAATCATGAGCAACTTATCATCATTTTCTTGTGTAGAACGAGAGGAGGTTGTTGGAACCCAGTTCCAGGAACTTTCAGTGAGCAATGAGAATCGATCAGAAAGAGGAACATCGATTTCCTCGTACAAGGACGCTCTAAAAATAATCAAGAGTAACGACGTCAAGAGGCGGGGATAACTTGTAATTCCTACAGATAACAAGACAAAGAAATGTCTTGGTTTCTCTTCAACCTGTGCCCAAACTGCTAAGAAAGATGCAAATTTTCGTCCCATTCAGGATTTCTTCCTAAGTGGGGGCTTTCTCCACCCAGTGTCTCAAGAAGTACACACTGTTAATGAGAGTGACTCCTCCGATATGGATGAGGAGTGGAAATCTTATCTCAACGAGGACGGTTATTTGTCTCAAGAAGAGGTGCATATGCCATTTTGCTTTCCCACGCAAAGTTCGAGATACATACCAAGATCGGACGTCAAGATGATGTACGGAGATTGTGATCTAGAGGGATGCCGAACTCCACCTAACTCATTAAAAGATGATCCGATGAAAGATAAATTTAACTATGACTATTATGGCCCACTGGATGACTTGCCTATCTGGCAGCTATACCCAGAAGACATGGGGCAAAAGAGTCAGCCCAACGATGCATATCATTTAAGCAACATTGAAAAAAATACCTGCGTCCCCACCGAGTTGTGGGATCATTATTCAGGATATTCAAAAAATGCTCATCGTAACGATGAATCTTCAAGGACTGTAGGACAAGAATTCATCTGTTATGCTTTTCCAAAGGTCAACTTCATCAAGGAAGATGACTCCTCTTCTGCCGCTGAAGTTTGGGACACTTTGGGACAACCAAGTGGAAGGTACGATTTCTTAGTCAAATATACTGCTCCTGAAAGCTTCCGTGTCAATATTGATGATATCCAGCCAACTGGATGGGAAGATTCCCTTGAGAGTGAAAATACCGTAGAAAATACAACAAAAGAGTTCGTTTATGACAACTCTGCGTAGGAAGAAGATTCCAACGATCCTGATCCACCAGAAATCAGCGTCATTTCTGAGGACAAAACAAGAAAGAAGGTTCCAAACTTTGTGATTCACCGAGGAGTTCGTCGCCAATGGGTTGCTGTTGATGTCCCAAAAGTCGTCCATAAGTCTAAGTAATTTCCATCTTTGTTTTGACCTTTCACCCTGCCCAGGTGAAACAGATATTTTTATAGGGCTTACTTTTCTGTAAATGTCCCTCTTGGCTTCGTCCAAATGTAGCGAGCGATTTTGGACTTGGTTCTTAAGCACTGCCGCTCTGGGATACTACAGGTCGATTCATTTTTTATCCTATTGAAGCCGATGAAGGAATGGAAATAGATGTCTCCAATTAACCCTGCTTGCATACTGAGTTTAAACAGCGGTCTGTTAAGTTACAGATGCTATATGGTAATGGGGCCTATTTCTTCTTACTTTGTCAAGGATGTAATGACGGGACTAGGCTATTGGTGAGGGTGTTAGGACTGATGCTTCTTGATTGATGTTTGAAGGCACGGGATTTTGGGTTTTTGATTAGTGTGCTCGCTAAGATTTTTCTTTCAATCTTATGCCTACGTATTCCCGTTTACCGAAACAGGGAAATCAGAGCGATCGTAGTTCCTCCTATTCTACGGGAGGAAATGGTGTTTTGTTGTCTTGTTCAAAGCCCAAGACGTGAAGCTAAATTGTTTGTTTGTATCTTGTTCAAAGCCCAAGATGTGAAGTTGAAGGTGATTTGTTTGTATCTTGTTCAAAGCCCAAGATGTGAAGCTGAAGGGTTTGACTTTTGAGAGAATTTGTCATCTCTAAAGAGGGGATGTTTGGTCTGTTCGTCACAACTATTGGGTGACTGATTATAAAGGAGAATCACTTTAACTGGGCATATGAATCCAGCAATGCCGTAATTTCCTTTATAGGGGATTTTTAACCTGAAGGAGAAGACTTTAACTCAGTGTAGATCAATGCCATCTTTCCTTAGGAATTTCTCATGCTAAAAGAGGGACAGTGGCGTGGATGTAAATACTCCAGAGGCTTTCCGCTTACAGCAATTAGATGGGGGAAAGGAGTTGTTGACGTTTGTATGCTATGAACAAAGCACAATTTGATGCTAAAAGGTTGATTGTCTCAATCGGGGTTTCCTTATACAAAGCCTAAGAGGAGGCTAAAAGGTTAACTTTTCGGGGAAAATGTTATTTCTGTCTTGTACAAAGCCCAAGATTGAGGCTAAAAGGGTTTGAATCAACAAGAGAGTCTTTTATACTCAACAAGAGAGTGATTTGGTATCTCGTACGAAGCACGAGATGGAGGCTAAAAGGTTCGTGACCCAACAAGAGGGTCTTTTACACTCAACAAGAGAGTGTTTTGGTATCTCGTACGAAGCCCGAGATGGAGGCTAAAAGGTTTGTGACCCAACAAGAGGGTCTTTTATACTCAACAAGAGAGTGTTTTTGTATCTCGTACGAAGCCCGAGATGGAGGCTAAAAGGTGACTGACTCAATAAGAGAGTCTTTTATACTCAACAAGAGAGTGTTGAAAGGTTAGCTCCGCTGGGGAGAATCATTGTACCAGGCCCAAGAGGAGGCCAGGGTAACTGTTTCAGTTGAGTGACAGGTCCAGTATGTTGGTTCAAAGAGAAAATTAGTTCTTATATGAGTAATGTTGTAGTCATGGATTTGATCTGAGGATTGGGATTATTTCCTGTTCTCTAGGGAAACGGGGAATCCAAAGGGTTTTTGAGACTGTCCAAGTCTACGGGTTTTGTCTTTTGTACTTTGCTTAAGAGATAGTAAGAGACAATATGTTTGCAGTAGAAAAATCTAGACTCTTTGAAAGACTGTTCTATTAAGATGACTAATTTCTGTTCCTATACCTCTAGGAGGTCGTCAGGACAATTTGTACGAAGCCCAAGAGGAGGCTGGAAGCTTTTAAGAAGCCGAGGGACAATTTGTACTAAGCCCAAGAGGAGGCTATCTTCACGGAGGAAGAATCATTATATGAAGCCTAAGAGGAGGTTGTGAAAACTTCTAAGAAGCCGACGGGTCCTTGTACAACGCCCAAGAGGAGGCAGGGATGCTTTTAGGAAGCCTTTGGGTCCTTGCACTAAGCCCAAGAGGAGGCTGATGAACAGTTCCAGAAGGGGTTTCACATGGAACAATGTCCTTCTGTGTATGAACTGTTCACAGGGAAATTCCTTAGATGTAGTTGTCTAATGTTGATGTAAGAAGGCGAGGTTTTGTCTAGTTCTAGACGTAGTTTCCGGGGAAACTCTAAATATCTATACTATTATTACACAGTTGATATGAGTTTATGAAAGAAAACTTACAGTGAAACAGCCCCACAGTACAGTTATATACATATGAAAGCGGTAAATGAAAGCAGGTAAACACTTACTCGGTTGTAGAGCTTCCATGTTGTGTTGTTAGTTGTTCAACAAAGAAAAGTTGGAAACAACAATATATTACATTATCAAAGGAGAAAGTGCTTTGAAAGGATTGTTGGGGCTTACAGCTCAAGGAGAGGCCCAAGTTTTAACGATGGTCGCACCGTTGTCTTTAATTTGTACAGAGGGACTTATACAAGTGATTGAGGCCCAGGAAAGGTTTTCTATACAAAAGGAATGGGTCTTACACTCTCTCAAGAGGCCCAAAAGGTTTTGAATAAAAGAAATGGGGCTTATAACACGAAGGTAGGCCCAAGGATTTGATTTTTCAACTGGCGATCGTGCCGAGGTTTTCTTTTAACACAGAGGGACTTATACAATATCTGAGGCCCAAATTATTTTGGTTAAAAGGGTATTGGGTCTTACACTCTATTAGAGGCCCAAAAATTTTTTGAATCGGTCTTATAGCTCGAAGAGAGGCCCAAGGGTTTTGTAAAAAGGCGACGACCGCGCCGTTTGTTTTCGAAAATACAGTGGGTCTTATACAATTACTGAGGCCCGAGAAAGGTGTATTTACAAAGGGGTTGGGTCTTACACTCTAATAGAGGCCCAATGAGTGTTTGGAAAAGTTTGTTAGGGTGAAAATCAAGTAAAACCCTAATTTCATCATTCTTTAATATAATTATTCAAAGAAAATTAATAAAAATGATAAAAAAATACAAATAAGTTTGAATAAACAACTTGTGATTATGGTTTTAGGTTTGAAAAATGTGGTTTTAATCACAAGATAAATCAAAACCTATTTGGTATTGATTTTCCAATATGAATATTATTTTTAAAAGGTTTAAAATCAATAAAAAATGAATTTATTCACAAAAATATTAATTATATTAAATAAATAATATAAATCTATTTTTTTTTTGTGGAATAAAATATTTCAACATTTTTGTGATTTTTTGCAAAAAGAACCAATCAAAAATAATTAAAATTGAGTGAGTTATTAATTTTCCAATTAATTAATAAAAACATGAAAATATAGGAAAAAATAACAAAAATGTGAGAAAACACAAAATGGCATGGGTGGGGTTTGAACCCACGACCTCAAGGTTATAGGGCGCGCACCTTACCACTGGAGTGGTGATACATCCGTTGATTGAAACAAACCAACAAATATACAAGGCATGCCTTGTTTTTGGCCTGGCCCAAGGCAAGGCAAGGCAAGTTTTAGCTCAGAAACGTGAAGGCCATAACTTTCTCATTTCTCCATGTTTGGGGACAAAATGTATATGTATCTGGCCTAGAATTTCACAACAAATCCAATGGTGGTGTTATTTTTTTCAGATCATGCTCCCTCCTCAAAATCCGATAGTGGTTTTGAAATAGGCCTATAATTGCATTTTCTATGCTACACTTTGATACAGGCATGAATTACATGATGAATTGGTTCAAACACAACATATATGACATGTATAAGAGATGCATGATCAGTGGACCTCAAAACAATGCATATTTTGGAGAGTTCAAGTTATGAGGCTTACCACCTTTTGAGTTTTTAGAGTTTTTGTGCAATCTGTCAAGCCTTTTGTTCCAGAAATGGTTTAATGCTTTGGCACTCTCAAATGACCCCTTAGAAGCATTTAGGGTGAGTGGAATCAGTTGGAACCTGAAAAAACACAACCTGGCCCTTTCTTGCAAAAGGGGTTAAAATGGCCAAAATAGCAACTCTCTCAAATGGTGTCCCAGATGGAGGGAACCATTTGGGACAGTTCAAGAATTTTATTTGGAGTGTGTTTGAGGTTTTATCTGGTTTGGAAAGTGACTGGATCAAGCCATGGCTTGAAAAACGCACAAAAGTACTATTTTGAGGTTTTGAGAGGTGACTTTGTGATTTAAGGATTACAGGTCACTTGTGAGAGTTTGGATAACTTATACATGACATATATGAATTGTGTGTGTGTGATTGGTTTGGTTGGAATTGCTCTTTAACTCAAAAACTCAGAGTTACCTTGCTAAAGAAGGCATTTTTGTCAAGAGAAAGGGATTTTGAGGAAATCATTTGTTTGATGGCTTTGGTGTACTCAAACTGAGCACAAATGAGCCCTATTTATAGTGGAGCAAGTTTGTTTTGGGATCAATAGTGAGTGGCAACCACAACAGAGGTTTGGTCAATGTTGATTAATGGGAAGCCAAGTCTCCTCTAACCATTGACTAGATGTTAGAGCACAGAACTGTGGTTCCCTAGTTGTTGGAGGAATCTTGACTGAATTCAGTTACAAATAGCTCAGTCCATGCCACCTCTAAGCATCCATTAAATGCTTCAATCCAAAATTGGAGTCTTGTCCCTCTTTTAGGGATTTCTAGGCTTGGCATGCTACTTCTTGTTCCAAGGACTTTGGAGGCTTGGTTAAGTGTTTGTCCCCTTTGGATTTGATCCTCAGATGTGTCCAAGATGATGACAAGGCTTGGAAATAGCTGATTTTGCCAAATCGAGCAAAAATGCAAAATTCTGCTTAGCCTTGGCAGTTTTCAGCAAGGCATATTGCCCTTGTCATATCTCATGGCTCAAGTTGAATTTGATGATGTTTTTGGTCATTTTGGAAACCCCTCATATGATACAACAACTGTTTGATCATAATTGGTTTTGATACTTTTTGGATCCAAGTGAAAAATGTCCCTACATTTGGAAAAAAGTAAGGCAGATTCTGACTTAGTGAAAATTTCACTAAGTGTTGGAAAAAGTGACATTTCATGTTTTCATCCATTTTGATCATTCCATAACTCAAAATCCATTATGAATTTGAATGAGGTGTAGTTGACACTTTTGTAGAGGGCCATGAGGGCTACAAATCTAGCTTTGGATGGGGAAAAATGGATTTGTGGTTTAGGAGTTATGATCCTCCAAAGTTGGTACCCTAGCCACTTTATTTCATAACTTAGAAAATTTCTAAGTTTTTTATGGTTACCCCCTTTTACATGTTAAAACAACTTTAGTGACATAAAGCTATCATATAGGTTTTAACAAAATTTAGCCAACACAAATACTGCATAGCTGCAGAACTAACAGTATGTTTCAACAGGGTTTAAAACAAGCAATCTGCATGACGTGATGATTTGTGTTTAGAAGAGATAGAGAGAATGCAAAAGTGTGTGCAATGTATTATTTTTTTTACTGCTTGTTTTTATTATTTGTTTTGTTTTTTAGGATTACCATTTTCTAGAAAAACGAAAAGAGAAAACAACAACATATGCGGAAATTACAGAACGACGTTATTTTATTTATGAACAAGTCGATTCTTGAAACTACTGCCCTATAAAACATAAATCTGTCGCTTTGGGCGAAGCGAAGAGGGAAATTTACAGAAAGTGAGCCCTATCAAAACATTCGTTTCACCTGGGCAGGGTGAAAGGTTAAAGTAAAGATGGAAATTACTTTGACTTATGAAAAATCTTCAGAACATCGACCGCAACCCATTGGCGGCGAACTCCTCGTTGAATCACAAAGTCTGGTACCTTCCTTGATTTGTCTTCAGAAATGAAGCTGATTTCTGGTGGAGCAGGATCATTGGAATCTGTCTCCCAGGAAGAGTTATCGTAGGAGGATTCCTCAGTTGTATTTGGCATAGTATTTGTGCTCTCAGTTGTATCTCCCCATCCAGTTGGCTGGATGTCTTCAAGCCTGATACGAGAGCTTTCAAGAGCGGTGTACTTGACCAGGTAGTCGTACTTTCCACTCGGTTGTCCCAAGGTGTTCCACACTTCTTTGGAACTGGAGGAGTCATCTCTCTCGATGACGTTGACCTCGGGAAAAGCATATTTAATGAATTTTAGTCCTGCAAATGTTGTGAATTCATCATCGTGCTGAATATTTTTAGGATAACCTGGGTGTTGCTCCCATGACATGGTTGGGACGCAGGTATTTGTTTTAATGACACTCAGCTGATTTTCGTTGTTCGGCTGATTTTCTTGCCCCCAGTCTCCTGGGTAAGGCTGCCACTTTGGCAAGCCATCCATCGGGCCATAGTAGTTGTGGTCAAAGTTGTCTTTCATTAGAGCGTCTTCCTCTAATGAATTTGGCGGAGCACAACATCCTTCGGGATCACAATCTCCATACATCATTTTGACGTCTGACGGGGGTATAAATCTCGGGCTCTGTGTAGGAAAGCAAAAGGGAGTCTATATTTCATCCTGAGACATATAACCGTCCTCGTTGAGATAAGACTTCCATTCTTTATCCGCATCGGATGAATCATCCTTATTGATGGTATGCACCTCTTGAGTCACTGGTTGAAGGAAGCCTCCACTGCGGAAGAAGTTCTAGATGGGATGAAGACTTTCATCGTCAGCAGTTGTCTGGGTACAGGTTGTAGAAAAACCAAGACCCTTCCTTGTTTTATTGTCAGTAGGAATGACAAGCTGCCCCCATCCTGTTGTATTGGCACTCTCGACCGCTTTGATAGCATCTTTGTACGAGGAAATCGACGTTCCCCCTTCGACTTGATTGTCCTTGTGTAGCGAAAGCGCTTGGAACTGAGTTCCAATTACCCCCTTCGGTTCTACGTAAGTGGAGGACGATAAGTTGCTTACGAGCAAGGCCTGTTTTCCACAGACTGTGACGAGTTGGTCGTTCTGGAAGAACTTTAGCTTTTGGTGGAGGGTTGAACTGTCCGCCCCAACCTGATGTATCCAAGGTCTTCCTAATAAACAATTGTATATTGCCCGGATGCCCATGACCTGGAAAGTGACTTGGAAAGTGTGAGGACCGATAGTTATGGGAAGGTCGACTTCGCCGATAACCATTTTTCTGGATCCGTCAAATGCTTTGATGACGACTTCGCTGGTTCTCATCGGAGGGCCTTTGAATGATAATTGCATCAAAGTGGACTTCGGCATAACATTTAGGGTTAACCCTGTGTCTACCAGTAAGCGGGCTATAGTATCGTCTTGGCATTTGACTGTAATATTGAGCGCCATGTTATGACGGCCACCTTCTTCAGGTAATTCCTCATCACTAAATCCCAAGTTGTTGCAGGAAGTGATGTTAGAGATGACGTTATCGAACTGTATGATTGTTACATCCTGTTCCACAAAGGTCTGCTCTAAGACTTTCTATAGAGCTTCCATGTGCGCTTCTGAACTAAGTAACAGTGATAGGACCGAAGTCTTTGAAGGAGTCTGTAACAGTTGATCAAAAATATTGTATTCACTCCTTTGGATGAGCTTCTGCATCTCATCATTTTTTTTCGATAGGTCGGGATTACTGGATTGACCGACTGGTGGATTGGGAACTTCTGTTTGAGGTTCCTTTTCTCTGTTAGGTTCTCCAACTCCTCTGTTGAAGATTCTACCACTCCGTGTTACTCGACTGATGTCTGCAATATTCACGACGGAGGGTAACAGAATTTCTGTTCAGTTCTCGATTGTTTTTGCATCATACTTGTAAGGGCTAGCCTTAGTTGATTCATACAGTAGTGGTCCCGGTAGATAAACGACTATGCGAACCTGCTGATTTTTCTAACCATCGTACGTAATTTCGATCCATTCCTGGCTGGGAACTCTCGATTCGTCAAGTAGAGGGATGATGGCACAAACATCCCTAGTCCTCTGATGATCAGAGATTATGACAACGTCCTCGATTTGATCAGCAAGATAGTTGACTGATCTAGAACTTGAGCATGGTTGAATCTCTTTGCGGTCCAACTGTCTTTGAAGGGCTGCTAGCACGAAGTAGCATCCTTGATTATCCACCGAGCAAACTCCACACCTCTCATAGTTGTCTTGTGGTACCTGGCCACTTTCGCTTCGAATACAATGTAACCTTATGAGGTCCGTTTCCATCGACCAAACATCCTGACTTTGATATCTAGTAGGATTTCCATTAGTGATACTAATTTGCTGGGTGTCTTCGTCCATATAGATTGGAAGCCGCCAGTGGTTCAACAAGTGCTAAAGTGTTTCCTGGACAAGGGCACATCCTTGATCGTTTTCGTAACCCGCTTTACAACTCTGATAATCATGTAAAGTGAGAAAACCGAGTTGGACTTGCGTAGCGTGTAACTCCACCAGGCTGATATTCATCAAGCGAATATCAAAGATTTGAATAATGTTGACCTGATAATGATTCCTATCATGGTAGTCTTGGATCCATCCAAGATCCATCTGACGTTGGAGGTCCTCTTGTACGAAAGAGCATCCCTGTTTGTTTACCGAGCAAGTCAGACAGGAATTGTACTCATGCCGCGACAGATTATGATATTGGCGTTGCCTTGAGTGCATCGCCACTAAGTTGGCATTCATTGTACGGATGTCGTGGCTCTGAATGATGTTGGAATTCGTATAAACCATGTTAACCCCATGAACTCGGTGCTCCTGGATCCATCCGAGATCCATCTATTCCTGTAGAGCTGATTGCACCACAGAACATCCCTGATTGTTTTTATAGCAGACATCACACTGGTGATAATCATGAGGTGGCACATGGCCATATCCACTATGTCTACAATGCATCTTAACCAAGTTGGCCCTTAACAAGAGTACATCGTGAATTTGATAGACGTTGCTAGACTCTCCTTCTATCAGATTGACTGCAGCTTTCTCGTGTTGAGGCAGCAGTGTAAGTTCTTGTAATTGGCTGAAATTTTGTTAAAACAATGTTGATGTCATGGTTGATGTTGCAACATGACCTGCTAACAGTCTGGGTTGTAAATAGTGTTGAAGAGTTAAAGTGCTGAAGAGTGATGTCACATGCGAAGTCTTAACATCACTATACTAGAACATTATAACATCAGGTCTGGGATGATTAATTAGGGTTGCACGTGTTTCTGGTGTGAATGAGAAATTCTGCTAAAGAGAATCAGAGAATACAGGCGAAGATCAAGGGAGAGATATATTCTGTTACAATCAGTTATGAAGATCAGTTTGTTGTGAATTTAAAGCATAAAGATATGGAGAATATTAAGAGTTAATAAGTGAAGATTTAATTGAAGATATGATTGAAGATCTATTTAGAAGCAGATTTGTTACAGAAGATATGATATGGTTTGAAGGCGCAAATCCAGTTGGGATTATGTTATAAATAGAATGCTTGTAACCTAGAATAGGTACGGGTCCAAGATGTAGATCATTAGGGCTTTGTCTAAGTGAACTACTCGGGTTGTGAGATGGTCACTATGTTTAACTCAGAAACCTGTAGGTAATGAGTTTGGTATTGTTCTTGGAGGAAGCTTTGAAGCAACTCTAAAGGGTGTCATGGAAGGGTGTCTTCTATGTGTTTGGAGAGTTTTTGGAAATCAAGCTGTTGATGCAGTGACAGTGTAGTTGACTGCTAGACATCATTGTGATGATAGGAAGTGAGATGGAGTCTCTTACCTAGGGAGGACTTAGGTAGAAGGGTCATTAGTAGAGTATAAGTTTAGGAGATTGTCAACTGGTATGTTGAGTATGTAATTTGAAACTACTAATAGTGGACTTCCTTCCTGGCTTGGTATGCCCCCAGATGTAGGTTGTTGAACCGAACTGGGTGAACAATTCAGTGTGTTATTTACTGTTTCTATTATTGCCTTGTTCAGCAGATTGCGATGTTGTGACATTACACAAAGACATCACACATCTGTACTAGAATTTCAATTGGTATCAGAGCAGGCATCCTGTCTATTTCTGGATGAGATATAGGGAAGATACTTTCTGGTCCATGAGCAAGGAAGATAGTTAGAGGATTTCGTATGATCCCTTGGAGTGAAGAATGAAGGCCTGTAGCTTTGGTGGTAAGCTGCTGTGTGGTTTGACTTATTTGCAAACCTATGATGACCTATTGCACGTGGAGTGTTGGGCAAGGGTTATTATGTTTTGCCTGAAGGTAGTAGAGGAGTTTTCTAGTGTATGTTCCGCTGTATATATATATCTGATAGAAAATTCCTGGTGGTTTAGTGTTAAGACTGCAACTTTCTGCTCTCCTCTGAAGATGTGGTGATATGTGAGGACATCTTCAACTAACTTGTTCATCCCAAGTCCACTCATAAAGGAACTCTTCTATAAGCATGTTGAAAAGAGGTCTGAAGAAAGGTAGAAGTAATTTATTCTTGCATCCAACCTTACAAGGTCAATCTTTGGGTTGTATTAAAGGATCTTTTGGTGTAAAGAGAACTTATGTCCTACCAGCAGAGTGTGACATAACAGATGCTTGGGGGCTAAATAAATGTGTTGATCACATCTGTTTGGAACCTACTCCTGACTTGGAAGAGGAGGCATCTGGGCTGTGTGAGGATTCATCAAGAAAGAAGCTGAGCTTAATATGTCAATCAGCCTTTGGTCAATTGGAATTGGTGTCTGCAAGGATCAGAAGAAGAAGACCAATCTGTTAAGTACTGTGACTCCTTCATCCTTTTGATGGTGAAAGAAGAAGGTAGAGCTAAAGCTAAAGAGGATCACTGTCAAAGTTTTCATGCGGGAGTGAAGATCTTGATAATTTATCTCTTAAGCTTAGTTGTAGTAACTGAGTGAGGATGACATCAAAAGTTTGAAGATTCCTGAAATATTAGAGTACGCTAATTCATGTGATTGGTGATGTTAAAACATTATTTCAGTCTTTGCCTTCTCAGCCACAGGAAGTTTGTTATGCTCACGGTGAAGTATCAGGTCAGGCCACTTAGCCAATCTAAAGTGATCAGTGGGGTGGATTAGCAAAAGAAGGATCAATCAGCGCCTCAAGTCTGCAGGAAAAGGATGTCAGACCAGATAAAATGTTGTATCTTGCATGACAATAGTGGAATATTTGTTTGCTTTGGATAGTGTTGTGCATGAAATTATACATTGACGGGAGACTATGTATTTGTCTGAGGTTAAAGTGCAGGTCTGCAGAAGGTTTGAGAATTTACTTTATGTGACTGTGTTGAAATTATTTTCAAGGGTTAAGCATCCTGGAGTTGAATCAACTGGTGAAGTTGATTGGTGACTATGGAGTATTATCCATATTGTCTGGGGTAAGAGGCAGATAGATTCTGGAATGTTGATGACATCCAACATATCTAAGTCAGACAGTGGCTGAGGCTGTAAGATATGAAGTCATCACATCTTGATGGTTACAACATGGTCCAGTTGATGGATCATATCAAGAATCATGGTGATGATGTCTTGGTGGGTGGCAGATGTTCTAACGTGTGTTGGGACATTATCTGGTTGGATATCCTTGGTGAAGGATGATTATGCTCTGGTTCAGAAGCGTGGGGCCTACATTATGCCTAAGGAGCGTCTACATAGTCATACGGGAGAATGATGAAGTAGAAGGTCTACCTTGGATGGAAAATGCAGTGAAGACTGGAGTGGATCGGGTATTGTTTGATTGGGAGTCGGAAGATGAAGAGCATGATAAGGAATGAATGCCTTTGGAGAAAGGGACAATGGTGCCAAAATGCATGTACTCAGCAAGTGTGCTCGAGTGTTCATCTTCATCTAGAGCATTAGTTAACCATGACAGGGGGAGTACTTGTCTATGGTTGATGCTGCAAAGGTGCATATATTGTGAAGCTTGCATGATGATCAAGATTGTGAAGATTGGTTGAATCTTGTGAGGAGTGAGCTCTTGAAGACATAAAGATACAAGAAGCACATGTTACCCCTGATAGGGGGAGATTATTAAAAGTTTGTGCAGCTGGACGTGTGACGAATATGTCTGCAGTTTTTGTTGTGAGGACACTCATTGGGAGGTTGCATACATGAGAAGTTAGTGTATTGTGCATTTGTGTTCCTTATTGATTTTGTTTAGTATAGATGGAACAGAATTAAAACAGAAGTTTATTGCTTTTTGGAAGCTTACAAGATAAGTAAAAACAACAAGCAAAGAGTCTAAAGATTATCCCAACCCCCTGAATCAAGAAATGTCTTCCAATCTTCATCCCATTCATCATCAGAGGCTTGAAGCTGCACTTGGTTTTTCTTGATAGTCTTCATCCTTGTCTCTGATGTCTTGCGTATTCTTGTTGCTCCAGAAGATGCTCCAGCTTTAGACAGTGTTGTGTCCTTCAACTTCGGAGGATCTGGCTACGTGTCCTCTTGCATGTGTCTCTTTGCTGCATTCTTGTTAGACTGACTCATAATTCCTTCCTTGGTGTGCTGATAGGAGCAAGGAGGTTTGGTATTTATAATGGATAATATGGCATTGTTTGTATCTCCTGACCAGTCAGAGTAGTCTTTGGTGTGGGAATCTGTTTTTCTTGGGAACCTAATTTTCATGACATATTGGTTACCAGAACTTCGTGCTTTGTGCCTGGGTGGAAGTGATCCTAGTAGGATGAGGCTAGGTATTGTCTAGTTGTCTGATGTTATAACTGCTGGGCTGGTTAAGTAGGGTGGTCTTTTGACTCATGCTGATGTCCTACATGTTGTTACAACATTATGGTTGGATATGTACCATACTTATGAAGTTTGAAGAAGCAGCATTATTGTTTGAAGTGGCAGTTCTGACATAGTGTGGATTAGAATGGGCAGATTCTAATCTTGATGGTAAGTAGTTCAGGAAATACTTGGCTACTTTCATGATGATGACTTCATTAGGAGCTGGTGGATGTAAGGACAGAAAGGTGTTGTCATTAGTGTTACCTGAAGATGGTGAAAATATTTATCTCGTGTGAGATCAAATGGGTCTTTGTTGGACCTGGCAGACCTCATATCGAAAATCCCCATGTGGCATTATTGGTGGGATATCATAAAAGGCATTGTATGTAAGGCTGTTAACTATAGCCTATTGCAGCATGTGTGGTGGTCAAGCTTGTGCAGTATGATGGGACCTATCATAGTTGTGTGAAGATAGTACCTATGCAGGAGAGGTCTGAAAAGCAAAGTGGTGTACATGGCTGATGGTTTAAAGGAGTCTAGAAGAAGTTGTGAGAAGTCGTATCGATACCCATTAGATAAGAAGATGTGTTGGGTTACTGAGCCAGCAGGCAATGTCTGAAGAGATGTCAGAACATGATATAAGACATGTTTTTCTTGAGCCAAACAGGGAAGTATTTTGGACGGTGGTGTTAGGATAAAGTGAAACACGTGGCTTCGACTATGCATGGAGCGTTATTGGCCTAATTTATGGTAAGATTCAGTTGTGAAATATTTAAGGCAGTCAAGGCAGTTTTTGGAAGGTAGGCATTGAATTTGAATGCAGTTTTTGATACCTAAAATAGCGTTTGTTTGATCAAGAACATTGACATATTCAAGGCTCGTTAATTTATAAGTTACTGGTCAGCTATTTATAGGGGTTAGTTTGTTCACCTTCAGCCAGTGAGTCATATGGCATTTATTCGTGTTTGGGTGAGCACTTCTTGGGTCTGGTTTTGTGAGGGTTTCCTTTGCCAATTTGTGGCTAAAAAGGGGGAGAAAGGAGAAGATCTGGCTAAGTGTCTTGTGCAGATGTTATGCCTGGAGTCTGCAGTTTCTAATGCAGCAAAAGAAGATGGTACATCCCTGAGTTCTTGTTGAGTCTTTGTGACTTGTGTCCTGAGTTATGAACACAGTGTGACTTGTGTTCTGAGTTACCTGGGTTAGCTGAATGGCACTTCTTAAGTTTCCTCTTATGCCATGGACTAAACCCAGTGTTGATCAATGATGGTGTGCAGAATTATCTTATGCCACCATTGGTCTTTGATGAATAGACAAACATTTCTTTTCTAGGGGAGTCTTCCACAATGTTTTCGGGTCTGAGTTGAAAGGAAAAAGAAATGTGTTGTATTAAGGGGGAGTGTCTAAAATCTTCTTCCTCATGTACACCAGATATCTGTAATCTGAGTGCATAACTTCGGGACTTTCTACTTCTTCCTCCTAATGTGCTGCCTGAAGTGATTGCGGTGGGGCTGTGCTGCCAAAAGAAGTTGTCAGACATGATGTCTTAACATCATTCAAATATCCCCTAGAAGATGTTTCTCCAGGATTGCTGCTCACAGTAGCTACTGATGGTTACTGTTAGGTTCAGTGGTTACTGATGACTACTGACAGTAGTGTAGGATTGTAATTACTGCTGCAATCTGAGTGGTAATGTTTATATATATGTTTTAGCCAAAATTAGCCAAAGGGGGAGATTGTAAGTTCTTGTAATTGGCTGAAATTTTGTTAAAACAATGTTGATGTCATGGTTGATGTTGCAACATGACCTGCTAACAGTCTGGGTTGTAAATAGTGTTGAAGAGTTAAAGTGCTGAAGAGTGATGTCACATGCGAAGTCTTAACATCACTATACTAGAACATTACAACATCAGGTCTGGGATGATTAATTAGGGCTGCACGTGTTTCTGATGTGAATGAGAAATTCTGCTAAAGAGAATCAGAGAATACAGGCGAAGATCAAGGGAGAGATATATTCTGTTACAATCAGTTATGAAGATCAGTTTGTTGCAAATTTAAAGCATAAAGATATGGAGAATATTTAGAGTTAATAAGTGAAGATTTAATTGAAGATATGATTGAAGAACTATTTAGAAGCAGATTTGTTACAGAAGATATGATATGGTTCGAAGGCCCAAATCCAGTTGGGATTATGTTATAAATAGAATGCTTGTAACCTAGAATAGGTACGGGTCCAAGATGTAGATCATTAGGGCTATGTCTAAGTGAACCACTCGGGTTGTGAGATGGTCACTATGTTTAACTCAGAAACCTGTAGGTAATGAGTTTGGTATTGTTCTTGGAGGAAGCTTTGAAGCAACTCCAAAGGGTGTCATGGAAGGGTGTCTTCTGTGTGTTTGGAGAGTTTTTGGAAATCAAGGTGTTGATGCAGTGACGGTGTAGTTGACTGCTAGACATCATTGTGATGATAGGAAGTGAGATGGAGTCTCTTACCTAGGGAGGACTTAGGTAGAAGGGTCATTGGGTAGTGATTAAATTAGGTAGATTGTCAACTAGTCTGTTGAGTCTATAATTTGATACTACTAATAGTGGACTTCCTTCCTGGCTTGGTATGCCCCCAGATGTAGGTTGTTGAACCGAACTGGGTGAACAATTCAGTGTGTTATTTATTTTTTCTATTATTGCCTTGTTCAGCAGATTGCGATGTTGTGACATTACACAAAGACATCACACATCTGTACCAGAATTTTAAGCAGGTTTGTGAGAACATTCAGATTCGTATATTTGAAAGATAAGACCCCGCTCCTAACAAGCTTTTGCACATCGGATTTGAAACTGAGACAGTTCTCTATGTTATGCCCTGGCCCTCCTTGATGGTAAGGGCAAGTATGATCCACCTTAAACCAAAAAGGCTGATTTTCCGGTACTATAAGAGGAGCCTTAGTCTGGACATGCCCCTTGGCCAGTAGTAACGGAAATAGTTCTGCGTACGATACGGGTATAGGATCAAATCCTGGTGGCCACGTTGTACTGTTGTTGTTGTATTGAGGATGAGCCTGCTGAAGAGGCTGTTGTGTCCTTTGCTAAAATTGCTGCGAATGTTGTTGGCTTTTAGCAACCCGAGGTTGATATGTAGGAACAGGCACAGGGTTAATAGCATGAGTTACAGTTGCTACTGGTTGATAACGTCGCCTTTGCTTTCTGAGATTGATATTCCCAATATCTTGCTCTTTTTTCTTAGGGAGAGCACTACCGTATTTCTTAGTACCGCTTGTCGACCCAGTGTCTTTGACTAGACGTCCTTCTCGAACGACTTCCTCAAGATGAACTCCCATGCCTACCATTTTGGTGAAGTCACTAGGCGCATTGGCGACCATTCTGTCATAATAAAATGAGCTCAAGGTCTTTAAGAAAATCTTTGTCATCTCTTTTTCCCCAAGAGGTGGACAAATTTGAGCGGAAATTTTACCCCATCTCTGAGCGTATTGCTTAAAGGTTTCCTTGTCCTTTTGCGACATTGATCTGAGTTGATCCCTGTCTGGTGCCATGTCCAGATTGTACTTATATTGTTGGACGAAGGCAGTGCCAATATCTCTGAAAGTGTTGATCGTAGCCCGGTTCAAACCCATGTACCATTTTAATGCGGCACCGGTTAAGCTATCCTGAAAGTAGTGAATCAATAGATCCCGATTCTCTGTCTGAACTGACATTCGTCAGGCGTACATCACCAAATGGCTTTGAGGGCAAGAGTTACCCCTGTACTTTTCAAAGTCGGGCACCTGGAACTTGTGCGGGACTTTCACATTGGGGACCAAGTAGAGATCTGCGGCGTCCTTTCCAAATAAATCCTGACCGCGAATAGCTTGCAGTTCCTTCTGCATTTCCATGAACTGCTCCTGGAACTCGTCCATTCTGTCAAACATAGTTTCCTTTCTACTAGAAGGTGTCTGTGGAATCTGTCCTTTCGGGACAATGTGCACCACAGGGGGTGGTACCGTTACCGTTACTACGGCAGCGAATCTTGGTGTTTCCCGAAGTTTGTAACCTTCAGGAGTTATTGGTAGGCCCCTGGCATATTCGCTTTCCCGAAGTTTGTAACCTTCAGGCCCAGCGGCTCCTGCTGAAGTTTCTGGATCTCCAGTGATTGGCGGAATATATCCTTCCGGGATATAGTTAGGTGGCATGCCCCAAGGACGATCTTTAGGCATTTTGTACCTAGGTTCAAACTTCTCCACTATCAGCGTTGAAGTGATCTCTGAGATAACAGTTCTTTGTAGATGAGCTTTTGCCATGGCTTGCATGTCGTTACGAAGCTTTCTCATATCCTCTCTCAGAGCGTCGATCTCTTCTTTCAACTCTCTGCTCTCTTCCTCGAGATCATCCATCTTTTTCTGACAATTGGCCCGAGTATTGTACGAATGAGACAGTTTGACTCTAGAACCGAGACACAAACGTGAGATTCGTAGGTAAGAAGAATATGTGACGTGAGAATGATGAATGCAATGATCATATTAATTAATTTTTGGTTTAATCAAAATAAACTTCGACAATTAGATTGCAAATATCACACAGTGGAGAAACCCCGTTTTATTGAATTCAAAGGATTACGGAAATGGAAATACAGTAGATTACAAGGTGCGGAAACAAAAACCTAAACTAATGGGTCCCGAGTCCTCTTTGAGGAGAACGCGAGTGCTGATTCTCGTACTTTCCTTTTCTTAGACCGGGGCTCTTGGGCCGTTGTTGGGTTGTCATTCCTTTTCCAAGTGAAAGGAGCGAGCAAATTCCTTTGATCATCCTGATTTTCTACAGCATGCTGCTCCAAAATCTCAATCAGAGCATCCTTATCTTTCAGTAGTTGCTGTATTTTGATACACTTTACATTGAGAATGCGGTACTTGTTCTTCCAAGACCTCCTCTCCTGTTGAACTTTGTTGAGAGTAACCTGAAGTTTTTCAGTTTCAGTCATGAAGTACATGACAGATTCCCTTGGTGGAAGAACTCCGTGACGAGGATAAGGCATCTTTAGCTTGAGAGCTCTAGTTTGTACCCAGTGGAGATAAGGCTCCACCGAGACACAGTCTGGTTTTCCTAGAGACTCTCGTCCTTTCTTATGAACATGTTTCCAAGCGTCCACTATTTCCATCTTTAGTGCCCTGTCATTTTCTCCTTCTTTGAAGAAAAGACCTTCCAGATGAACATTACACGGGACATGCCTCATCGGGTATCCAAATTGACGACAAACTAAAACTAGATGGTAATTGATTCCTCCCTTAGTTCCTATGAGGGGTACGTTGGGGAAGTTTCCACAACATTCAATGATCCTGATCCCATCATAAATCCTATTGCACCAATCTACGTCAGAGTTGGTAAGGGACATGATTTTCTGCAACCAACATAAGGCACTCTTATACCCCCAAAAGTGGTAGACTTAGGCAAATAGGAGATAAAACATTTAAATAGCAGAGGTATACAGCATGTGATCATTCCTCCACTGTACAAATTCCCTAAGTGTACAAAATGATACGCATCTGCGAGTAGAGTTGGTACAGGGTTTCCGACGAGAAAAACCTTAATGGCGTTGATATCTACAAAGTTATCAATGTTGGGAAACAGAAATAACCCGTAGGTGAGTAGAACAAAGATGCTTTCGAAAGCAATCATGTTCCCTATACTAGTAAAGTACTGAGCCTTCTTTACCAGAAATTTGGCCGGTAAACCTGGGAGCCCACCCTTGGTGGTCATGTGAGTCTTGACCTCTGACTCATCCAAATAAATTGCTCTTGCAATGGTCCGGTCCTTTGGAATTTCTTCCAGTCCAGAAAACAGAGCTCGATCAGTGATATGTAAATAAGTTAGATGAGAATACTCTTCCAGCGTTGGTGTGAGTTGGTAATCCGGGAATGTGAAACAGTGATAAACCAGATCGTAAAACTGAATGAGTGTCTCCAGGATTCGCTCAATTACATGGACCCTTAACAGAGGTAGCAGACCTCCGTACTTGGCTCTAAAAGCATTAGGGTTAGTGATCATCCTTGCTAATCCTCTCAAAACCTCTAGTTTTGGAACCATGAAGGTGTACTTATGAGTTTTCCTTCTACCGAAATCCATGAGCGCAATCTTTTTCTCTGACATTTGCAATCATTGTCTTAGTTTAATTTGAAAACGAGAGACTAGAAGAGAAAATTTTCTTTTCATGTTTTTTTTACATGAATGCATGAATGCAGCACACAAAAACATAGAAAAAATATGGGGTCAAAGGGTTGGTGTCATGAAGTCAATGCTCTACCCCCCCCCCCCCCCCCCCCAAAGGTTTATACGAGTGATTTTTGTACCTGTCTCTCAAAATCATTAATTCTTGTCGAGAAAACACCAGCGGGCCGGGAACTGTGCTAGGTGATGTTTTTTCGAAGAATCTCAGAAGAGGGTAGTATCGCGTAACAACTATTTCCTATAGCTTCCGCACTACTAGAAGAGGTTTTTCCGAGGTGTATACTCATTCTTTCCATATGTGGCATCACACGCATTCCCATTAGCAGAAAAATAAACACAGATGTCAATTAGGAAAAGCAGTATATATATTTGTCCAAATGTCCTAGACTTTTAAGAGCTATGAATTCTATGTTCCTGACAGAAAATGGCTCCCCGACGGAGGCGCCATTCTGTGGTCCCTTTCCAAATTTAAAGGTTTTGACCTAAGATCCTAGTGAAGGCCGATCATTGCAATAATGACATTCCCTGATGGAACCATCACGAAAATAACTTGTCCAAGGGTTTTTACCCTAGCTTGTAAGAAAGAAAGAAAGTCTAAAGCCCCACGATGGGCGCCACTCTTCTGTAGCGAGCAATTTTGGACGTGGTTCTTAAGCACTGCCGCTCTGAGGTACTACAGGTCGATTCATTTTTTATCCTATTGAAGCTGATGAAGGAAGGGAAATAGACGTCTCTAATTAACCCTGCTTGCATACTGAGTTTAAACAGCGGTCTGTTAAGTTACAGATGCTATATGGTAATGGGGCCTCTTTCTTCTTACTTTGTCAAGGCTGTAATGACGGGACTAGGCTATTGGTGAGGGTGTTAGGACTGATGCTTTTTTATTGATGTGTGAAGGCACGGGATTTTGGATTTTTGATTAGTGTGCTTGCTAAGATTTTTCTTTCAATCTTATGCCAACATATTCCCGTTTACCGAAACAGGGAAATCAGAGCGATCGTAGTTCCTCTTATTCTACGGGAGGAAATGGTGTTTTGGTGTCTTGTTCAAAGCCCAAGATGTGAAGCTGAAGGCGATTTGTTTGTATCTTGTTCAAAGCCCAATATGTGAAGCTAAAGGGTTTGACTTTAGAGAGAATTTGTCATCTCTAAAGAGGGGATGTTTGGTCTGTTCGTCACAACCGTTGGGTGACTGATTATAAAGGAGAATCACTTTAATTGGGCATATCAATCCAGCAATGCCATAATTTCCATTATAGGGGATTTTTAACCTGAAGGAGAAGACTTTAACTCAGTGTAGAGCAATGCCATCTTTCCTTAGGAATTTCTCATGCTAAAAGAGGGACAGTGGCGTGGATGTAAATAATCCAGAGGCTTGCTTCTTACAGCAATTAGATGGGGGAAAGGAGTTGTTGATGTTTGTATGCTATGAACAAAGCACAATTTGATGCTAAAAGGTTGATTGTCTCAATTGGGATTTCCTTATACAAAGCCTAAGAGGAGGCTAAAAGGTTGACTTCTCTGGGGAAAATGTTCTTTTTGTCTTGTACAAAGCCCAAGATTGAGGCTAAAAGGGTTTGACTCAATAAGAGAGTCTTTTATACTCAACAAGAGAGTGATTTGGTATCTCGTACGAAGCCCGAGATGGAGGCTAAAAGGTTCGTGACCCAACAAGATGGTCTTTTATACTCAACAAGAGAGTGTTTTGGTATCTCGTATGAAGCCCGAGATGGAGGCTAAAAGGTTTGTGACCCAACAAGAGGGTCTTTTATACTCAACAAGAGAGTGTTTTTGTATCTCGTACGAAGCCCGAGATGGAGGCTAAAAGGTGACTGACTCAACAAAAGAGTCTTTTATACTCAACAAGAGAGTGTTAAAAGGTTAGCTCCGCTGGGGAGAATCATTGTACCAGGCCCAAGAGGAGGCCAGGGTAACTGTTTCAGTTGAGTGACAGGTCCAGTATGTGGTTCAAAGAGAAAATCAGTTCTTATATGAGTAATGTTATACTCATGGATTTGATCTGAGGGTTGGGATTATTTCTTGTTCTCTAGGGAAACGGGGAATCCAAAGGGTTTTCGAGACTGTCAAAGTCTACGGGTTTTGTCTTTTGTACTATGCTTAAGAGACAGTAAAAGACAGTATGTTTGCGGTAGAAAAATCTAGACTTTTTGAAAGAGCAGAAAAATCTAGACTCTTTGAAAGACTGTTCTATTAAGATGACTAATTTTTGTTCCTATACCTCTAGGAGGCCGTCGGGACAATTTGTACGAAGCCCAAGAGGAGGCTGGAAACTTTTAAGAAGCCTAGGGACAATTTGTACTAAGCCCAAGAGGAGGCTACCTTCCTGGAGGAAGAATCATTATATGAAGCCTAAGAGGAGGCTGTGAAAACTTCTAAGAAGCCGACGGGTCATTGTACAACGCCCAATAGGAGGCTGGGATGCTTTTAGGAAGCCGGTGGGTCCTTGCACTAAGCCCTAGAGGAGGTTGATGAACAGTTCCAGAAAGGGTTTCACATGGAACAATGTCCTTCTGTATATGAACTATTCACGGGGAAATTCCTTAGATCTAGTTATCTAATGTTGATGTAAGGAGGCGAGGTTTTGTCTAGTTCTAGACGTAGTTTCTGGGGAAACTCTAAATATCTATATTATTATTACACAGTCTATATGAGTTTATGAAAGAAGACTTAGATTGAAACAGCCCCACACTACAATTATATACATATGAAAGCGGTAAATGAAAGCGGGTAAACACTTACTTAGTTGTAGAGCTTCCATGTTGTGTTGTTAGTTGTTCAACAAAGAAAAGTTAGAAACAACAGTATATTACATAATCAAAGGAGAAAGTGCTTTGAAAGGATTGTTGGGGCTTACAGCTCAAGGAGAGGCCCAAGTTTTAACGATGGTCGCGCCGTTGTCTTTAATTTGTACAGAGGGACTTATACAAGTGACTGAGGCCCAGGAAAGGTTTTCTGTACAAAAGGAATGGGTCTTACACTCTCTCAAGAGGCCCAAAAGGTTTTGAATAAAATAAATGGGGCTTATAACACGAAGTTAGGCCCAAGTATTTGATTTTTCAACTGGCGATCGCGCCGAGGTTTTCTTTTAACACAGAGGGACTTATACAATATCTGAGACCCAAATTATTTTGGTTAAAATGGGATTGGGTCTTACACTCTATTAGAGGCCCAAAAAGTTTTTGAATGGGCCTTATAGCTCGAAGAGAGGCCCAAGGGTTTTGTAAAAACGCGACGATCGCGCAGTTTGTTTTGGAAAATACAATGGGTCTTATACAATGACTGAGGCCCGAGAAAGGTGTATTTACAAAGGGGTTAGGTCTCACACTTTAATAGAGGCCCAATGAGTGTTTGGAAAAGTTTGTTAGGGTGAAAATCAAGTAAAACCCTAATTTCACCATTCTTTAATATAATTATTCAAAGAAAATTAATAAAAACGATAAAAAAATCCAAAGAAGTTTGAATAAACAACTTGTGATTTTGGTTTTAGGTTTGAAAAATGTGGTTTTAATCACAAGATGAATCAAAACCTATTTGGTATTGATTTTCCAATATGAATATTATTTTTAAAAGGTTTAAAAACAAAAAAATTGAATTTATTAACAAAAATACTAATTATATTAAATAAATAATATAAATCTAATTTTTTTATGGAATAAAATATTTCAACATTTTTGTGATTTTTTGCAAAAAGAACCAATAAAAAATAATTAAAATTGGGTGAGTTAATAATTTTCTAATTAATTAATAAAAACATGAAAATATAGGAAAAAATAGCAAAAATGTGAGAAAACACAAAATGGCATGGGTGGGGTTTGAACACAAAAATGTGAGAAAACACAAAATGGCATGGGTGGTGATACATCCGTTGATTTAAACAAACCAACAAATATACAAGGCATGCCTTGTTTTTGGCCTGGCCCAAGGCAAGGCAAGGCAAGTTTTAGCTTAGAAACGTGAAAGCCATAACTTTCTCATTTCTCCATGTTTGGGGACAAAATTTATATGTATCTGGCCTAGAATTTCACAAGGAATCCAATGGTGGTGGTGTTTTTTTCAGATCATGCTCCCTCCTCAAAATCCGATAGTGGTTTTGAAATAGGCATATAATTGCATTTTCTATGCTACACTTTGATACATGCATGAATTACATGATGAATTGGTTCAAACACAACACATATGACATGTATAAGAGATGCATGATCAGTGGACCTCAAAACAATGCATATTTTGGAAAGTTCAAGTCATGAGGATTACCTCCTTTTGGGTTTTTGGAGTTTTTGTGCAATCTGTCAAGCCTCTTGTTCCAGAAATGGTTTGATGCTTTGGACATTCTCAAATGATCCCTTAGAAGCTTTTAGGGTGAGTGGAATCAGTTGGAACCTGCAAAAACACAAACTGGCCCTTTCTTGCAAAAGGGGTTAAAATGGCCAAAATAACAACTCTCTCAAATGGTGTTCCAGATGGGGGGAACCATTTGGAACAGTTCAAGGATGTTATTTGGAGTGTGTTTGAGGTTTTATCTGGTTTGGAAAGTGGCTGAATCAAGCCATGGCTTGAAAATGTACAAAAGTACTATTTTGAGGTTTTGAGAGGTGACTTTGTGATTTAAGGATTACAGGTCACTTGTGAGAGTTTGGGCAGCTTATACATGACATATATGAGTTGTGTGTGATTGGTTTGGTTGGAATTGGTCTCTAACTCAAAAACTCAGAGTTACCTTGCTAAAGAAGGCAGTTTTTCCAAGAGAAATGGATTTTGAGGAAAACATCTGTTTGATGGCTTTGGTGTACTCAAACTGAGCACAAATGAGCTCTATTTATAGTGGAGCAAGATTTCTTTGGGATCAATAGTGAATGGAAACCACAGCAGAGGTTTGGCCAATGTTGATCAATGGGAAGCCAAGTCTCCTCTAGCCATTGACTAGAGGTTAGAGCATAGAGTTGTGGTTCCCTAGTTGTTGGAGGAATCTTGACTAAATTCAGTTGCAAATAGCTCAGTCCATGCCACCTCTAAGCATCCATTAAATGCTCCAATCCAAAATTGGAGCCTTGTCCCTCTTTTAGGGGTTTCTAAGTTTGGCATGCTACTTCTTGTTCCAAGGACTTTGGAGGCTTGGCTCAGTGTTTGTCCCCTTTGGATTTGATCCTCAGATTTGTCCAAGATGATGACAAGGCTTGGAATTAGCTGATTTTTCCAAAACGAACAAAAATGCAAAATTCTGCCTAGCCTTGGCAGTTTTCAGCAAGGCATATTGCCCTTGTCATATCTCATGGCTCAAGTTGAATTTGATGATGTTCTTGGTCATTTTGGAAAGCCCTCATATGATACAACAACTGTTTGATCATAATTGGTTTTGATACTTTTTGGATCCAAGTGAAAAATGTCCCTACATTTGGAAAAAAGTAAGGCAGATTCTGACTTAGTGAAAATTTCACTAAGTGTTGGAAAAAGTGTCATTTCATGTTTTCATCCCTTTTGATCATTCCATAACTCAAAATCCATAATGAATTGGAATGAGGTGTAGTTGACACTTTTGTAGAGGGCCATGAGGGCTACAAATCCAGCTTTGGATGGGGAAAATGGCTTTGTGGTTTAGGAGTTATGATCCTCCAAAGTTGGTACCCTAGCCACTTTATTTCATAACTTAGAAAATTTCTAAGTTTTTTATGGTTACCCCTTTTACAAGTTATCCCACTTTCTTTGATTTTCCTTGATGAATGATGATTCCAATTATACATTAACATCATTTTGGGGTCAAAGAACCATATTTGTGAAAAATCTCAAAAAGTCAAAGTTTGACTTTTGTGCACAGTTGACTTTTTGTCAGATGAATTCCAAACTGTGCAATCTTCAATGAAATCAAGTCCTTGACCTAAATCAAACTTGAGGGATTGATTTCATAGGTGTTATAGGCTGTATTGATTCATTTCCTAGGGTTTGGGAGCATGTCCTGGTCACAAGTCAAAGATACAGTTGACTTTTCTCGCAAAACCCTAATTGTGGTTCAGATGAAATTGAAACTTGTTGCTCAAGCTTCCTGGATCAATCCATTGTTGCAAATGGATCAATGTAGTGTATTAGAGACCCTTAAATCCTCTCTTGAGGTCTTGGCTCATGATTTGTCCCAAAAGTCAACTTAGGGGTGAATTAGGTCAAGAAACCCTAATTCCTGATTTTTAAGAATGCATCCCCTGAGGCAAAATTGGCTTGATGCTTGAGTTTATGATGTCCCTTGGAGTATTTTAGGTTATGCTTTGAAGCATTGGCTCATGCCCAGAGGAAAATTTCCATCTGGAGGCCCTGGTTGACCAAAACCCTAACTTGGTGACATTGGCGATCTTGAGGCTTAATCCACCTAGAAGGGAGCAGCCTTGTGCTTAATCCTTGAAGTGGGAGTCCTCTTGATCCTTTGTGGATGTTTGAGAGGTTAGACAAGTTGAAGATCATGTCATTCCTTGATTGATCCTTTTTCTAAGACTCTGAGAGGGCTTGAGACCCTAATTCTTGATTGTAGTGAATGCTCACCCATCTTTGGGGAGACTGATGTGGCATGATGATACATCCATATTGTGGTACTGATTTACACAATGATGGAAGATATTAGTGGTCAAAATTTGGGGTATGACACCAAAGCGATAGAGTTTTGTTTTATAGGGCTGTAGTTTCAAGAATCGACAAATCATAAATAAATAAATGTCATTTTGTCACTCCAGCATTTATTGCTATTTTGACTTTTTCGATTTTCAGAAAATGGTAATCCTAAAAAAACCCAAAATAAAAACAAGCATTTTTCAGAAAATAAACTGCACACGCTTTTGCATTCTCTCTATCTCTACTAAAAATAAATCATCACGTCATACATATTGCTTGTTTTAAACCCCATTGAAACATATGATCCAATGCCTTCTCCCAACTTTGAATTCCCGGTATATGAAGCTGAAGAAGAAGAGGACGCAGAAACTCCAGAAGAGATTTCTTGACTACTCAGACAAGAGGAAAGGTCTATTGAGCCTCACAAAGAGCCGTTGGAAACGGTCAACATGGGTTCAGAAAAAGAAAGGAAAGAAATTAAGATTGGAGCACTGCTCAGTTCAACTGTCAGAAAAGACTTGATAAAGCTTCTCAAAGAGTTTCCAAATGTGTTTGCTTGGTCCTATCAGGACATGCCATCATCGTGGAACATCATTTACCGTTAAAACTAGAATGTCCTCCAATAAAACAAAGACTGAGAAGGACTCACCCGGATATGGCTATCAAAATCAAAGAGTAAATATAGAAACAGATCGACGTTGGTTTCCTTGCTACCTCAGAATATCCTCAATGGCTAGCCAACGTAGTGTCAATTCCGAAAAATGACGGAAAAGTTAGAATGTGTGTAGACTACAGGGATCTGAACAAAGCGGGTCCAAAATATGACTTCTCCCTACCACACATTGACATGCGGGTAGACAGTACAGGAAAATTAAAAGTATTCTCCTTCATGGATGGATTCTCGGGCTATAATCAAATCAAAATGGCACCGGAAGATATGGAGAAAACTTCATTCATCACCCCATGGGGCACCTTTTGTTACAAGGTAATGTTGTTTGGTCTGAAGAACGTCGGGCAAACCTATCAAAGGGCCATGACGACTCTGTTTCACGACATATTGCACAAGGAAATTGAAGTATATGTCGATGACATGATTGCCAAATCTAAAACAGAGGAAGAGCATGTTGAACATTTGTCAAAGTTGTTCGAACGTCTAAGGAAATACAAACGTCGCTTAAATCCTAACAAATGCACATTCGTTGTTCGCTTAGGAAAGCTCTTAGGGTTCATCGTCAGCCAGAAAAGGATTGAGGTTGATCCTGATAAGGTCAAGTTCATTCAAGAAATGCTTCTCTAAAGACTGAAAAACAAGTCACATGATTTTTGGGACGTCTGAATTACATCTCAAGATTCATATCCCTCATGACCGCGACATGCGCGCCAATCTTCAAACTACTCAGAAAGAATCAAAGTTGTGAATGGACAGAAGACAGCCAAAAAGCTTTCGACAATATCAAGGAATATCTGTTGAAACCTCCGATTATGTCACCTCCAATGGAAGGAAGACCACTGATCATTTACCTGACAGTCTTGGAAGACTCGATGGGTTGTCTACTTGGCCAACAAGATAAATCAAAAAGAAAAGAGTATGCCATTTACTACTTAAGCAAGAAATTCACGGACTGTGAAACTCGGTACACTCTACTAGAGAAAACTTGCTGCGCTTTAGCTTGGGCAGCTAAACGTCTTTCCCAGTACATGATTTTCCATACTACTTGGTTAGTCTCCGAAATGGATCCTATCAAATACGTCTTTGAAAAACCTGCTTTCACGGGAAGGATTGCTCGCTGAAAGATGTTGATATCAGAATACGACATTGACTACCATGCTCAAAAAGCCATCAAAGGAAATATTTTAGTTGATCATTTGGCTCATCAACCGATTGACGATCAGGAATCAGTCGGATTTGACTTCCCAGACGAAGATGTCATGTACTTAAAAATGAAAGATTGTGACTAACCACTACCCAATGAAGGGCCAGAACCAGGATCCCAATGGGGATTAATATTTGACGGAGTTGTCAACACTTATGGAAAAGGAATTGGGGCAATCATTGTTAACCCTCAGGGTACTCATATTCCTTTCACTGCTAGATTAACATTTAAGCGTACAAATAATGAGGCCGAATACGAAGCTTGTATCATGGGTCTCAATGAAGTAATTGAATTAAGGATAAAGAATTTAAATGTGTATGAGGACTCAGCCCTGGTTTTTAATCAGATCGAAGGAGAGTGGAACACATATCAATCAGGACTGATTCCTAGCAAAGATTACGCAAGAAGGTTGTTTCTATTCTTCGACAGAATCGAGTTTCATCATATCCCTCGTGAAGAAAATCACATGGGTGATGCACTAGCCTCTCTCTCTTCCATGATTGCGGTAAATCATTGGAACGATGTACAAGATTGACATAATGCGCCTTGAAAGGCCCGCCTACATCTTCGCAATTGAAGCATTCACAGACGACAAACCTTGGTATCATAATATCAAGTGGTTCATTCAAAAACAAGAATACACACCTGGGGCATCCAGAAAAGATAGGAGGACCCTCAGAAGACTGGCTAGCAATTTCTTCCTAAACGGTGATACCCTTTATAAGCGAAACTTCGACATGGTTCTGCTCAGATGCGTTGACAGACACGAGGCAGACATGTTGATAAAAGAGATTCACGAAGGATCCTTTGGCACTCATGCCAACGGACACACGATGGCGAGAAAAATTCTAAGAGCGGAGTACTATTGGCTGATAATGAAATCTAATTGCTACAAGTACATGAGGAAGTGTCACAAGTGTTAGATATACGCTGACAAAATCCATGTACCGCCAACGCATCTCAAAGTTCTTTCTTCTCCATGGCCTTTTTCTATATGGGGAATCGACATGATTGGTATAATTGAACCTAAAGCTTCGAACGGACATCAGTTCATCCTGGTAGTCATTGATTACTTCACCAAGTGGGTCGAAGCAGTGCCATACACTAATGTAACCCGACAAGTGGTGGTCTGATTCATCAAGAACAATATCATCAGTCGTTATGGTGTTCCGAGCCAGATCATTACTAACAATGGATCGAACTTGAATAATAAGATGATGAAAGAGTTGTTTGTTCTGTTCAAGATCGAACACCATAATTCATCTCCCTACCGACCAAGAATGAATGGAGCGGTAGAAGCAGCTAACAAGAACATCAAAAAGATTCATTCAAAAGATGGTTGTAACCTACAAAGACTGGCACGAGATGCTACCCTTTGCTCTACACAGTTATCGCACATCTCTCTGCACTTCAACAAGGGAAACCCCTTTCTCTCTAGTATATGGCATGGAGGTGGTACTCCCCATAGAAGTAGAGATCCCATCAATAAGGGTATTGATGGAGGCTTAACTAATAGAAGCTGAATGGTGTCATTGCCGACACGATGAACTGAACCTAATCGAGGAAAAGAGAATGACAGCTTTATGCCATGGTCAGTTATATCAGCAAAGGATGAAGAAAGCGTTTGACAAAAAGGTCCGACTTCGTGTCTTCAGAAAAGGAGACCTTGTGCTCAAAAAGATACAATTATTTCTCACTGATTCTCGGGGCAAATAGACTCCAAATTATGACGGCCCCTATGTGGTCATGAAAGCCTTCTCAGGCGGTGCCTTGAGGCTCGCAACCATGGATGGATATGTAGTCAAGAAATACTTCGCCTAAACTAAAAAAAAAACGTCTTGGTGGATTGAAAACCCGAAAGGGCGGTCTAGGAAAAAATTAGAGACATAATCTGAAAAAATATCCCAGTGGATTGGAAACCTTAAAAGACAATCTAGGCAAAAGTTAGGGATTCATGGCAAGTAACTACATCCAACATGGGTAAATTCTCGAGCGGTAATACTTTCCATCAGGAGAACTTCAGTCAAGGTCATCTTCGACAGAAGCCCAGAATGTCTGGAATTCAAAGTTGGTAGAAGGATAGTGGTCGTTATGTTTAATGTAGCCCTTTTCCTGTAAATTACCATTTTCTAAACTTTGTAATCACTCTATGGTATCACATGCTTGGCTGATTTCCATCCTATCAATAAAATTCGAGCCCTTGTGCTTTTGTTTGCAACTCTCATTTATTTTTGCTTCATGGAATGACATTATAACATGATCAACAATTCTTGAAACAAAAATGAATTTACTTGTCAAACTTTTCTTCTACTTTTAAAATAAAGATGGCATTTCCTTTTTGACTTTGGACATCAAAAGGAACATCGACAGCTTCCTTGGAAGTGATTAAACTTCGCAGAATCAAAAGTACTCCTTCTAAAACTGGTACACCTGAATGAAGGATCCACAGTTTCAAACGTCAGGTTTCACCTGATATCCCCGGCAGAGCCCTTACCTCTGAAGGACCATTATTAAGTTCCTTCTTCCCCAGTAGGGTCTACTTCCCCTAAGCAAGGCAGGATTGCTATTTTTGAACCAACGATACTTTTTGCCCCCCGGCTGTGGCCGAGTATCCAGTCATGTTCATCCATTAGTTTGTATGTCGCGCGTTAGTTTTGTCAGCATAAACATACATTCATCATGCATAATTGATTCATATTAATATTTATATTGCATTACTATCACTCTGGTCATATTCAATCCCCAATTGATAAAAGTCATCTCATTGAAAGTTGTCAATTCTTTCCTCATCCGAAAAAGGGTCTCCTAAGCCATCTCCCCCCAGTTTATTTCTGGATTAGAGACTGTCCTTGACCACTTTGATAACTTAACCCTCTGAAAGGAAAGAGAATTCGAAAGACACCTTTGAAACACCACTCTTCACCATTGAAGATGATATCTTCGCTTTCCCGGAATCAGGAAAATCCCTAGAGAAAGCCTCTTAACCAAAGACTCTCGACAATACATCAGTCTTTCTCCAGAGATACTCAATGTTAATGAAGTCATCAGCACCTCAAAATTGGATCACATCACAAGGCATTTCTTCGTGAGAATCCCGAAGAAAAGTGTGATATCCCAAGGCAAAAAAGAAACAGTCTCTCAAGAGACTCGTTTTCCCCAGTAGAGTCAACAAATGGCATCTCCAAACAAAGAAGCTTGCACACCTCTACATCTCAGACAATGGGTATCCCCAACGGGTCTAACATCAAATTTTCCCTCAAATGGCATCTCCTAGTAAAACTCGGTTAGAAGTTTGATGAAAATCGCTACGAATAGTACTCCTTATCAAGAAAAGAAATTCGAAATGAAGAAACTGAGACCTGTTCCTTGGCTGAATACCAAGATCGAGGGGAGTTTTATTTCAGAAACTTAGAGCAGTTCCGTGGCTGAAAACCAGGATCGAGGGGAAGATTATTTCAGAAACTGAGACTAGTTCCTTTGCTGAAAACCAGGATCGAGGGGAAGTTTATTTCAGAAACTGAGACCAGTTCCGTGGCCGAAAACCAGGATCGAAAGGGAAGTTTTACCTTTTCTAAGTATCAATACTTAGAAAAAGAAGATGAATGAGTGAACTTCGATTCATGACCACCGTCAAAATTTTGGGTATTCTGATATTTAATCATCTTGCACCCTGAATGTCCGAATATCTTCGCCAATATCTTCGCCATTCACACCTTCGGGTCCAAGAAGATTAAATAGGGGCATCTATCATACCCCAAATTTTTACCACAAGATTTCCCATCATTGTGAATATTATCATCACAATGTGGATGTACCATCATGCCCCATCAATCTCCTCGAGGGTTGTTGAGCATTTACCTCAACCAAGAATTAGGGTTTCGAGCCCTCTCAAAATGTTTGGACAAAAGATCAATCAAGAAATGACATGATCTTCAACTAGTCTAATCCCTCAAACATCCACAAGGAATCAAGAGGACTGTCACATTAAGAATCAAGCACAAAGTTGTAACATTCCAAGTGGAATGGGCCTCGAAATACCCTATATCACCGAATTAGGGTTTTGAACGACTGTGACCTCCAGTGTGAGATTTTCACAAGATGATGAGCCAAGGCTTCAACGTATGCCTCAACATGCTCAAAATAACCCAAATAAACCATTGGAAAAGTTAAAACACCCTCAGAGAGTGCATTCCCCAAAAGTCGGGAATTAGGGTTTTATGCATCGAACCGATCCGGAGCCAAAAGTCAACACATGACTTTTTTTGGAAAAATGATCCTTATGACTCATATTTTCATAAAATATGGTTTATAATGTTATTTGAACAAGAAATGATCAAGAAATCAAGATAACTTGTAAAAGGGGTAATCTTAAAAAATTGAAAAATTTTCTAAGTTACTAAATTTGGATGGTTTTGGTACCAACTTTCAAGGACCATAACTCTTAATCTAGACAAACTTTTTGAGTGATCCAAAGCTTGATTTGTAGGTCTTCCTACCCTCTACAAGAGTGTCAACTACCTCAAACTCCAATTCTTCATAGAGTTTTAGTTATGGATGGATCAAAGTGGTAAAAAAATTCAAAATTCAGACACTTAGTGGAAACTGCCTAAGTTTTCATCGTTGAACATCAATATTCATGAGGATTTTTTAGTTGGATTCATATAGTTTCAAAAAAAACTATGATCACACATAGATTATATCATGTTAGGGATTTTTAAAAAGAAAAAGAGCTTTCCATAACTCCATCTGAGCAAGGAGATATGATCCTTCCAAAATGCCACTTTCCAACAGTCATGTACAAGGCTGTTTTGGGTACTTTTGCTCGAGCCAGCCAAATTGTGCAACTTTAACCCTTGTCACACTTCTGAAAACATACAAGGATCTTATCCAAGAAAATATCTCTGATCCACAAGCCTTGCAAGTCAAGACCCTACCTCTTTTGGCATGTGGAATTCAATGTTCCAAATCCAAAAAACTCCATATCTATTCCATGGCATTCAAAAGGTGCATTGAGGTGGCATGGACTGAGTCCTTAATCACTAAATAAGTCATCTGGGCCTCTCCTTGCGTATAAGTCCCAAACTTCTTTTCAAAACAACTTTCCTTGTGATTTAAATTCAAATGAACAGTTGTTATCAAAACTTTCTTCAATTTCTTGAATGACTAACCATATAGCTGTTACAATGGAAGCTTGCTCGCCTGTAAGTTTTTATCAGCTTTCTTTTTATGCTTACACATATATATATTTGTTTGTAATGCTGAAAGCTTGCTCACCTGTAAGTCCTCTTCCACTCCTCTTTAAATACTTGTCTATATATATATATATCAACTGTATATATACTTGTATATCTGCTTAGAGTTTTCCCCGGCAATTAGGTCTAGAATTTAAATTAAAGCCAGTTGGTCACTCTTTCAACACAATCAAAACTAGTTCCCCATATAAATTTCCAGATACAGTCCTGCCTCCGCTTGGGCTTATACAACATGAAACAAAGAGAAAGGCATTATTCCCGGTGAAACTTTTCTCAGACTGTCACTATTTAGAAAATTGTCAAAGAGATTCATTTCCCTAGAGAATACTAATTCCCGGTGAAACCTCTATTTAATTTCTTCGAACCCTCGGACTGTTCATTAAAGAAAAGATTATTCCCCGTGTTATACCCCAAATTTTTACCACTAAGATTCCCATCATTGTGAAAATCATCATCACAATATGGATGAACCATTAGTCTCCCCAAAGATGGGTGAACACTTACTACAGTCAAAATTAGGGTTTCAAGCCCTCTCTGAGTTCTTAGACAAAGGATCAATCAAGGAATAACATGATCTTTAACTTGTATAGCCTCTCAAACATCCACAATGGATCAAAAGGACTCCCACTTCAAGTATTAAGCACAAGGCTGCTCCCTTCTAGGTGGATAAAGCCTCGAGATCCCCAGTGTCACCAAATTAGGGTTTTGGTCGACCAGGGCCTCCAGATGGAAATTTTCCTCTGGGCATGAGCCAATACTTCAAAGCATAACCTAATATGCTGCATGGAACCTCATGGACACAATCATCAAGTCAATCTTGCCTCAGGGGATGTAGTCATAAAAAAATCAGGAATTAGGGTTTCTTGACCTAATTCACCCCTAAGTTGACTTTTGGGACAAATCATGAGCCAAGACCTCAAGAGAGGATTTGAGGGTCTCTAGTACACCACATTGATCCATTTGTAACAATGGATTGATCCAAGAAGCTTGAACAATAAGTCTCAATGTCATCATAATCACACTTAGGGTTTCGCGGGAAAAGTCAACTATAACTTGACTTTTGACCAGGACATGCTCCCAAGCCCTAAGACATGATTCAATATACCCTATAAGACCCATGGAACATGTCCATCAAGTTTGATTTAGTTCAAGGACATGATTTCCTAAAGGATTGCACAGTTTGGAATTCATCTGATAAAAAGTCAACTGTGCACAAAAGTCAACTTTGACTTTTTGAGATTTTTCACAATTATGGATTTTTAACCCTAAAATGATGTTAATGTATGATTTGAATCATCATTCATCAAGAAAAATCAAAGAAAGTGGGATAACTTGAAAAAGGGGTAACCATAAAAACTTAGAAAATTTTATAAGTTATGAACAAAGTGGCAAGGGTACCAACTTTGGAGGATCATAACTCCTAAACCACAAAACCATTTTTCCCCATCCAAAGCTTGATTTGTATATCTCTTGGCCCTCCACAAAAACTTCAACTAGACCTCATTCCAATTCTTCATAGATTTTGAGTTATGGATTGATCAAAATCCCAAAAAGTGAAAATGTCACTTTTTTCCAACACTTAGTGAAATTTTCACTAAGTCAGAATCTGCCTTCACTTTTTTTCCAAATGTAGGGACATTTTTCACTTGGATCCAAAAAGTATCAAAACTAAATATGATCAAACAGTTGTTGTATCATATAAGGGCTTTCCAAAATGGCCAAGAACATCACCAAATTCAATTTGAGCTAAGAGTTATGGTAGTGGCAAAATGCCTTGCTGAAAACTGCCAAGGCAAGGCATAATTTTGCATTTTTGGTCGATTTACCAAAATCAGCCAATTTCAAGCCTTGTCATCATCTTGGACACATCTGAGGATCAAATCTAAAGGGGACAATCACTGAGCCAAGCCTCCAAAGGCTTTAGAACAAGAAGTAGCATCCCAAACCTAGAATTGCCTAAAAGAGGGACAAGACTCCAATTTTGGATTGGAGCATTTAATAGATGCTTAGAGGTGGCATGGACTGACACATTTGCAACTGAATTCAGTCAAGATTCCTCCAACAAGTAGGGAACCAAAGCTTTGTGCTCTAACCTCTAGTCAATGGATAGAGGAGACTTGGATTTTCATTTTCCAACATTGGCCAAGCCTCTGCTGCAGTTGCCATTCACTATTGATCCCAAAACAAACTTGCTCTACTATAAATAGAGCTCATTTGTGCTCAGCTTGAGTACACCAAAGCCATCAAACAGATGCTTTTCCCAAAATCCCTTTTTCTTGGCAAAAATTCCTTCTTTAGCAAGGTAACTCTGAGTTTTTGAGTTTGAGAGCTTTTTCAATCAAACCAATCACACACACACACACACACACCTCATAAACATCATATGTAGGTGATCTAAACTCTCACAAGTGACCTGTAATCACAAAATCACAAAGTCACCTCTCAAAACCTCAAAATAGGCTTTTTGTGCATTTTTCAAGCCATGTCTTGATTCAGTCACTTTCCAAACCAGATAAAACCTCAAACACACTCCAAATATCATCCTTGAACTGTCCCAAATGGTTCCCCCCATCTCGAACACCATTTGAGAGAGTTGCCATTTTGGTCACTTTTAACCCCTTTTGCAAGGAAGGGCCTGTTTGTGTTTTTGCAGGTACCAGTTGAATCCAATCACCCTAAAAGCTTCTAAGGGATCATTTGAGTGTGTCTAAAGCATCAAATCATTTCTGGAACAAGAGGCTTGACAGATTGCACAAAAACTCCAAAAAGCTCTAAAAGAGGTAAGCCTCATGACTTGAACGTTCCAAAATATGCAATGCTTTGAAGTCCACTGATTATGCACACCTCATACATGTTAAATATGTTGTGTTTGAACCAATTGATCATGTAATTCATGCCTGTATCAAAGTGTAGCATAAAAAATGCAATTATACGCTTTTTTCAAAACCATTATCTGGTTTTGAGGAGGGAGTGTGATCTAAAAAAACTAGCACAACCATTGGATTCCTTGTGAAATTCTGTTCCAGATGCATATAAATTTTGTCTCAAACCATTAAGAATTGAGAAAGTTATGACCTTCACGTTTCTGAGCCAAAACTTTCCTTGCCTTGCCTTGGGCCAGGCCTAAAACCAAGGTATGACTTGTATATTTGTGATTTCACTTCAAACAATGGATGTATCACCACCCAAGTGGTAAGGCGCGCGCCTTGTGACCTTGAGGTCGTGGGTTCAAACCCCACCCATGCCATTTTTTGTTTTTTCATATTTTGCCATTTTTTCCAATATTTTATGTTTTATTAACTAATTGGAAAATTAATAACTCTTTCAATTTTAATTATTTTTGATTGGTTCTTTTTGCAAAAAATCACAAAAATGTTGAAATATTTTATTCCACAAAAAAAATTAAGTTTATATTATTTATTTAATATAATTAGTATTTTTGTGAATAACTTCATTTTTATTTATTTTAAACATTTAAAAATGAACATTCATCTTGAAAAATCAAGACCAAATGAGTTTTAATATCTCTTGTGATTAAAACTTCATTTTTCAAACCTTAAACAAAAATCACAACTGGTTTATCCAAATTCATTTGATATTTTTCCTTGATTTTCTTTTAATATTTACTTTTAAAAGAATAACAAATTAGGGTTTCTTTGATTTTCACCCTCATCAATCATTTTCAAACACTCATGGGCCTTTGATAGAGTGTAAGACCCAACCCCCTTTTAACCAAAACAATTTAGAGCCTCAGATATTGTATAAGTCCCTCTGCGTTAAAAGAAAAGTTCGGCGCGATCGTCGCCCATTTAAAAATAAACCATCTGGTCCTCTCCTCGAGCTATAAGACCCATTCAAAACTTTTGGGCCTCTATTAGAGTGTAAGATCCAACCCCTTTTGAAAACCAAATTATCTTGGGCCTCAGTCATTGTATAAGACCCACTGCATTTTCAAAACCTCGGCGCGATCGCCATTTCAAACGAAAAATCATCTGGGCCTACCCTCGTGTTATAAGCCCCACTCTTTTTCTTTAAAACCTTTTGGGCCTCTTGAGAGAGTGTAAGACCCACCCCTTTGAACATAAGACCTTTTTTGGACTCAGTCACTTGTATAAGCCCCTCTGTACAAAACGATAGTGCGATCATTGGTAAAAACCCTGGGCCTCTCCTTGAACTGTAAGCCCCAATTTTTCTTTCAAAGCACTTTCTCCTTTGATTTTAAATATACTGTTGTTTTCAATCTTTCTTTGTTGAACAACTAACAAAACAGCATGGAAGCTCTACAATCGAGTAAGTGTTTATACGCTTTCATTTACCGCTTTCATATACTCATATCAACTATGTAATAATAGTATAGCTATTTAGAGTTTCCTCGGCAACTACGTCTAGCACTAAGCCCTGTTTATCACTCTTAAATAGACTAAACTAGATCCCCATAGGATTACCAGATACAGTCTTCTCTTCAGTTGTCCTCCTAGGAATTGTCAAGAGACTCTACTCCCCAGAGTTGATGTATTCTCCGTGAATAGCATCTCTTGAGTTTCTTCCAAATTCTTGAACTTTCCTGGCTTGATCTATTCTCTGTGAATAGTCTGTCTTGGATTTCTCGGGGTTTGGGGACCCACAGGCTTCTTAAAAGCATCCCCGCCTCCTCTTGGGCGTTGTACAAGGACCCGTCGGCTTCTTAGAAGTATTCACAGCCTCCTCTTAGGCTTTTGATAAATGATTTCTTCCTCCGGGAATGATAGGTCCCTACTTGGGCTTCGTACAAATTGTCCCTCGGTTTCTTAAAAGTTTCCAGCCTCCTCTTGGGCTTTGTACAAATTGTCCCGACGACCTCCTAGAGGTATAGGAACAGAAATTAATCATCTCCTAGAGGTACTACTGTTTCTTTAAGCATAGTACGAAAGATGAAACTCTAGACTTGGACAATCTAATCTCCTTGAGTCTCGAAGGCATTCTCAAGTAGGGAAAAAACACCAGCAGACTCGGACAGTCTCCAATACCCTCTGGATTCCCCATTTCCTTAAAGAACAGGAAATAACTCTAATCCTCTTATTAATCCCAAAGCATAGCCTTACCTTTAGTCAGTCTCATATAAGAACTGATTTTCTCTTTTAACCAACCTACTGGACCTGTCACTCAACTGAAACAGCAATCCTTTTAGCCTCCATCTCAGGCTTCATACGTGATACAAAACACTCTCTTGTTGAGTATAAAAGACTCTCTTATTAATTCAACCTTTAGCCTCCGTCTTGGGCTTCATACAAGACACATATAAAAAGACTCTCTTGTTGAGTCAAAACCCTTTTAGCCTCCCTCTCGGGCTTCGTACGAGACACATAAAAACACCCTCTTGTTGGGTCGATAGCCTCCTCTTATGCTTTGTATAAGGAAACTCCGGTTGAGTCAATAAACCATTTTAGCATCAAAACTATGCCTCGTTCATAGGATACAAACATCAACAACTCCCTTCATCTAACTGCTATAAGCGGCAAGCCTCTGGATTATTTACATCCACGCCACTGTCCTTCTTTTAGCATGAGAAATTCCTAAGGAAAGATAGCATTGCTCTACACTGAGTTAAAGTCTTCTCCTTCAGGTTAAAACCCCCTATAAAGGAAATTATGGCATTGCTAGGATTCACACATCTCGGTTAAAGTAATCCTCCTTTATAGTAAGTCACCCAACAATCGTGACAAAACAGACTCCCTTTAGAGATGACAAATTCTCTCTAAAGACAACACCTTTTTTAGCTTCATATCTTGGGCTTTGAACAAGATACAAATCACTTTTAGCTTCACGTCTTGGGCTTTGAGCAAGACACCAAAACACCATTTCCTCCCATAGAATAGGAGGAACTACGATCGCTTTGATTTCCCTGTTTCGGAAAACGGGAATACGTAGGCATAAGATTGAAAGAAAAATCTTAGCGAGCACACTAAACAAAAACTCAAAATCCCATACCCTCAGTATGCAAGCAGGGTTAATTGGAGACACCAATTTCCCTTCCTTCATCAGCTTCAATAGGATAAAAAATGAATCGAACTGTAGTAACCCCCAAAGAGCGTCAGTGCTTAAGAAACACATCCAGTTTCACTCGCTACAGAAAAGTGGCGCCCACTATGGGGCCGTTTCTTCCTTTCTTTCTTTTTTGGGGATTTCACTGGGATAGGACTTTTTTTTTACTTCACTAGGATATTAGGTCAAAACCTATAAAGTTGGGAAGGAACCACAGAATGGCGACTCCGCCGGGGAGCCATTTTCTGTCAGGAACATAGGATTCATAGCTCTTTAAAGTCTAGGACATTAGGACGAATATATATACTGCTTTTCCTAATTGATATATGTGTTTATTTTCTGCTAATGGGAATGCGTGTGATGCCGCATGTGGAAAGATTGAGTATACACCTAGGAAAAACCCCTTTAGTGGTGCGGAAGCTATCAGAAATGGTTGTCACGCGATACCACCCACTTCTGAGGACACTTCGAAAAAACACCACCTAGCACGGTTCCCGGCCCGCTGGTGTTTTTCTCGACAAGAGTTGATGATGTTGAGAGACAGGTACAAAAATCACTAGTATAAACCTTTGGGACGGGTAGAGCCTTGACTCCATGACACTGACCCTTTGACCCCATGTTTTTTCTATGTTTTTGTGTGCTGCATTCATGCATTCATCTAAAAAACATTAAAACAAAGGAAATCTTCTCTTCTAGTCTCTCTTTTTCAAATTAAACTAAGACAATGATTGCAAATGTCAGAGAAAAAGATTGTGCTCATGGATTTCGGTAGAAGGAGAACTCATAAGTATACCTTCAAGGTTCCAAAACTAGAGGATTTGAGAGGTTTGGCGAGAAAGATCACGAACCAAGAGGCTTTCAGGGCCAAGATGGAGGTTTGCTATCTCTATTAAGGGTTCAAGTAATTGAAAGATTCATGGATGCACTCGTTCAGTTTTACGATCCGGTCTATCGCTGTTTCACGTTCCCGGATAATCAGCTCGGACCAACGCTGGAGGAATATTCTCATCTGATTGATTTACACATCACTGATCGAGCTCCTTTTTCTGGACTGGAAGAAATTCCAAAGGATCAGACCATTGCAAGAGCAATTTGTTTGGACGAGTCAGAGCTCAGGACTCACATGACCACTAAGGGTGGCATACAAGGTTTGCCGGCCTAGTTCTTGACAAAGAAGGCCCTGTATTTCGCTAGTATAGGGAACGTGACTTCTTTTGAAAGCATCTTTGTTTTACTCACCTACGGGTTATTTTTGTTTCCCAACATCAATAACTTCGTCGATATCAACTCCATTAAGGTTTTTCTCATCGGGAACCCTGTGCCGACTTTGCTCGTAGACGCATATCATTCTGTACACTTAGGGAATTTGTAGAGCGGAGGGGAGATCACATGTTGTGTACCTCTGCTATACAAATGGTTTATCTCCCATTTTTCTAAGTCTGCTGCTTTTTGGGATCATAAGAATACTTTACGTTGGTCGCAGAGAATCATGTCTCTTACCAACTCTGACATAGATTGGTGCAATAGGATTTATGAGGGAATCGGAATCATTGACCGTTGTGGAAACTTCCCCAACGTATCCCTCATAGGAACTAAGGGAGGAATCAATTACCATACAGTGTTGGTTCGTCGTCAATTTGGATACCCGATGAGGCATGTCCCGCGTAATGCACATCTGGAAGGTGTTTTCTTCAAAGAAGGAGAAAATGACAGAGCACTAAATATGGAAATAGTGCACGCTTGGAAACATGTTCATAAGAGAGGACGAGAGTCTCTAGGAAAACTGGATTGTGTCTCGATGGAGCCTTACCTCCACTGGGTACAATCTAGAGCTCTCAAGCTAAAGATGCCTTATCCTCGTCACGGAGTTCTTCCGCCAAGGGAGTCTGTCATGTACTTAATGATTGAAACGGAAAAACTCCAGGTTACTCTCAACAAAGTTCAGCGGTAGAGAAGGTCTTGGAAGAACAAGTACCACACCCTCAATGTCGAGTGTATCAAAATACAGCAACTACTAAAGGATAAAGATGCTCTGATTGAAATTTTGGAGCAGCATGCCGTAGAAAATCAGGATGACCAAAGGAATTTGCTCACTCCTTTCACCTGGCAAAGGAATGACAACCCGACAACGGCTCAAGAGCCCCGGTCAAAGAAAAGGAAAGTGTCAGAATCAGCATTCGGTTTCTCCTCAGAGAGGACCCGGGACCCATTAGCTTATGTTTCCGTTTCTGTACCTTGTAATCTACTGTATTTTCATTTCCATAATCCTTTGAATTCAATAAAACGGGGTTTCCCCACTATTTAATATTTCCAATCTAATTGTCAAAGTTTATTTTGATTAAACAAAAATAATAAATATAATCATTGCATTCATCATTCTCACATCACGTATTCTCCTTACCTACGAGTCTCACGTTTGTGTCTCGATTCTAGAGTCAAACTGTCTCATTCGTACAATACTCGGGCCAATCGTCAGAAAAAGATGGATGATCTTGAGGAAGAGAACAGAGAGTTGAAAGAAGAGATCGACGCTCTGAGAGAGGATATGAGAAAGCTTCGTAACGACATGCAAGCCACGGCGGAAGCTCAGCTACAAAGAACTGTGATCTCAGAGATCACCTCAACGCCCATAATGGAGAAGTATGATCCTATGTACAAAATGATGAAAGATCGTCCCTGGGGCATGCCTGTTAACTATATCCCAGAAGGATATGTTCCGCCGATCACTGGAGATCCGGAAACTTCAGCAGAAGCCGCTGGGCCTGAAGGTTACAAACTTCGCGAAAGCGAGGATGCCAGAGGCATATTGAGGACTCCTGAAGGTTACAAACTTCGGGAAACGCCAAGATTCACTGCCGTAGTAACGGTACCACCCCCTGTGGTGCACACTGTCCCGGAAGGACATATTCCATAGATACCTTCTGGTGGAAACGACAACATGTTTGACAGAATGAATGAGTTCCAGGAACAGTTCCTGGAAATGTAAAAGGAACTGCAAGCCATCAGTGGTCAGGATTTATTTCGAAAGGACGTCGCAGACCTTTGTCTGGTCCCCAATGTGAAAGTTCCGCACAAGTTCTAAGTTCCCGACTTTGAAAAATACAAGGTTAATTCTTGCCCTCAGAGTCACTTAGTGATGTACGCTCGGCGAATGTCAGCTCAGACGGAAAATCAGGATCTACTGATTCACTACTTTCAGGATTGTTTAACCGGTGCTGCCTTAAAATGGTACATGGGTTTAAACTGTGCTACGATAAGCACTTTCAGAGATCTTGGCACTGCCTTCGTCCAACAATACAAATACAATTTGGACATGGCACCAGACAGAGATCATCTTAGATCGTTGTCACAAAAGGACAAGGAAACCTTTAAGGAGTACGCTAAGAGATGGCGTGAAATTGCCGCCCAAATTTGTCCACCTCTTGAGGAAAAAGAGATGACAAAAATCTTGTTAAAGACCTTAAGCTCATTTTACTACGACAGAATGGTTGCCAGTGTGCCCAGTGACTTCACCGAAATGGTCGGTATGGGGGTACGTCTCGAGGAAGCTGTTCGAGAAGGACGTCTAATAAAAGACGCTGGATCATCAAGTAGTACAAAACGATATGGTAGTACTCTCCCTAAGAAAAAAGAGCAAGATATTGGGAATATCTCCCTCGGAAGGCAAAGGCGACGTTATCAGCCAGTAGCGGTTGTGACTCCTGCTATCAATCCTGCACCTATTTCTACGTATCAACCCCAGGTTACGCAGAGCCAACCTAATCAACAAAGGACACAACATCCTCTTCAGCAGGCTCGTCCTCCATACAATAACAACCGTACAACGTGGCCACCAGGATTTGATCCTATACCTGTATTGTATGCAGAACTATTTCCGTTATGTAATACCCCAAAATTTGCTCTCTCTTTTGTCATCATAGCATAGCATTATCATATATCATATCATATCCATCTCATTAGCCCACTACAAGAAAAATGGCAGACTGCGACGGTTATTTTGGCAGGTTACGACGGTTAAAACCGCCATAATTTACAATCTACGACGGTAGTGGTACCGTCGCAGAAACATGTGTCCCCAAGCTATTTAACGACGATTTCCAAAACCGCCACACCAACCGTCGCTATATTTCACGACGGGTTGGAACTGACCTAAAGTGGAAATGGCGACGGTTAAATACCGTCGCGAAAATACTTTTGATTTTTGTTTTCATTGTTGATTGCGACGGTTTAAAACTGTCGTGAATGTGATATCCTGACAGTTCAAACCGTCGTAATTTGATTTATAAATATTGTTCGACGGTTAAATACCGTCGTGAATATAATTTTGATTTTTGTTTTCATTGTTGATTGTGACGGTTTAAAACTGTCGTGAATGTGATATCCTGACGGTTCAAACCGTCGTAATTTGATTTATAAAATTTAAATATAATTTATTTGGTAACGATTTGAAGCGCTACTAATTATTTAATTTTTACATTTAACAATAGTTTAAACTATTATTAATTTTTATCTATTATATTTTTTTTATAATACATTTTTTTATTTAAATTATTACCTACTAAAATATTTTTAAATATAGTATCATTCTTTTTAATATTATTTTTTTCTTTAAATTATTTCTACTATAATAATTTTATTTATAGTATTATATTTTTATTTTATTTTCTATCACTTTTTAACATAGTAAAATTAATTCTAATAAAAAACATATAATATTAAATAAGCATCATAATATCAAAATATTGTGAGTTCTACAATCATATAAAATGTGAGTTTCATAATCATGTCATGTAGTAAAAAAAACCAAAAAACATATCAAATCCTAATCTTATAATAATAAGTATTATTATGCCAAAATTATATAAGAAAGTTCATAATCTAGAAAATATATCATTATGCACGGTAGCTAAACTCAGATGAACGTCTACCTTCAGCGGGTGATTCCAATCCCTGAAGAAAAAAAAAAGTATTAAAATAATACTTTTTAAAATAATACTCATAAGCTTTAACTTTAAATTCATCAAAATAATATACCTGTCTTCCACTCGAATTTTGCATTCGCATTAAGAGTTCAATTTCCTCCTTCCTAGCATTGTCCCTTTGCTTTAAGAATACGATTGCCTCCATCAATTCATCAATTTTTGAATTTTGTTCTTTTAGTGCATTCATTTCTTCTTGCATTTCCTTTATTTTTTTCATTTTCTGCAAAAGAAGATGCCGATCTCGTAGATCTATTAATCTGAGATGGAGTAACTCCAAGTCCCATACTACGAATATATTCATGTTGTTCTTTTCCAAATACTTTCTGAAATGCCTCATTTTCAGACACAGAATCCTTAATTGCAGCTTGTAATTTTTCCTGCACATGAAAAAGAGCAAATTGAGCAAACAACATTACTCATTCTGAAAAAAGATAACCATAAGAATCACAATATTTCTAATCGGGTCTTTCTTAATCTAGCATACAACTTCTTAAGTATAAAAAACTTTGTCAATGTTGAAATGCATCAATTGTATCTTTACATAATTGTTGTTTATCATACATTTGAGGTCTATCTACATATATTACACAAAACCAATATAATAGCAAAATTAGGAAAAAAAATCAAAAACTTGAGACATGTTTATCAAATGATGTTCGTGGGGTTCCTTGCTAAACACCTCACGAGACTGCTAGTTACTATGTTGTATATTCTTCATCCATTGATATCAACTTTTCTACCACAAATTTTGGTTTTTAACTTAAAAATGACAACACAATAATTGTTTAGATATATGCAATTACTTTTAACTTAAGGTTCTATTCTTTCTATTAACTTTTATCTTTAGAGTGTGAAATCATTATTTGTTCCTTCTTTGGGACTAGTTTAACAATGTACTTTATTTATGTTTAAACATGATGAATGTATTTTTTATGTTTAAATATGGTTAATATCATAGTTTATGATTTTGAATGTTAATATCATATTTTTCGTACACAACAGAACTGTCTAAGCATAAACTAAGTGTATCATGAGACAAAATAGTTGCATACTAATTAATTAACTCAAATAATCACAATTCTCAACTTAATTTAACCAGTTTTCAGACAAATTCTCCCCACCTCTAAGAGATGCCAAAATGTTTGATTTTTTTTCCCAAACCTTAAGGAGACTAACAAATATTTCAAAAGAATTAACTTGTACTTACATTATTGTTGTATGCATCTTCATTAACAAAAGACCCGTCAGACTTTTTATGAGAAACTTCATACATTTCTCCTCTGCTGTATGTTCGTCCATCTCTCAATTCCTACAAATAAGAACAATTATTAATTATTTGTACCATCAGGCATACAATCAACTCTATAGATTTAGACATACCAACTCATGTTTCTTCCTTGCAAGCGACTTAGATCCGAGTGTATGAGGAGACTTTAATTTTGCTCTATTTTGAGCATTTGAGGAAGTTATATCACATACAAAAATCTAAGTATTAGATAAATAAGTTGGATAACACGTGAGAAAAAATTCCAAATAAAAAAATAAATGATCATAAAGTGTCATTTTAGAAGTGATAATTTCACTTTATGTGAATATTTAATATTTTAGAAGTGATACTACCAAATGTCAGTTGTTTAGTTATAGATTGTATAACTTCACTGCAGATGGTTCAACAGACCCTTCAATCGACTCTTTGTTTCTTCCAAATTTATAAATGCTTTATTCCAAAATAGAGATGCTTCAAATAGAGTAGTTTTGGACAATGAGAACCAAAATAGATTTAACAACTCTTATTTTAGAAGTCTTAAAATTGGCCGGGAAATTCTTCAATCCGCCCAAGCAATGTACACTGATTCTTCTACAAAAAGGATTATGCAAAAATACTTTGATATATTAGACCTATTTAATATAATAAAAAAACTTTTTTATATCAGACCTGTTTAAAAAATTTTTGATATATCAGACCTGTTTAGAAATCTTAAATTAAGTGTTTAATATATGATATAGAAAAATTAAGTGTTTCATATATGACATATAAGTGTTTAGAAAATTAAGTGTTTCTATATCATATATGTCATATATAATATATCAAACTTGTTTAATATGTGATATGTGTATAATACTTTGATATATCAGACCTGTTTAGAAATTTTAAATTAAGTGTTTAATATAATAAAATACTTTGATATATCATACCTGTTTAGAAAAAATTTTAAGTGATACTGCCGGAGCGGCCATGTCAGAAAGGTGTTGTTCCTAATCCAATCTCATTATCGTGGTCGTTCCAACCGAGTCACTCTTAAGTGACAGAATGGCACAGCCTGACACAGTTTTCTTGGTTGTGTAGTTCCGTGACGAAATAACGGCCTGAACGGATGAGTTTAATAACATAGGTCTTTATCACTCTATAAGCTTGAGACTCAATTGTAATCTAAACTTAAGATCTATTTTCACAAATATCAGTTCAGAATTTCAGTTTCCTTTCATTTTCCCTCTTCTACCACAATCTAATAATCTATATATGTAATGATTATTAACGGACATTGCGATTTTCAACTTAAAAATGAAGAAAAAGGATGGAAAAGAGAAACGGGACAGTGTGATGACACTCGATACAATCCTTGTTGAACTTGCTATCAGAAGCCAATGTCCAAATAACTACATGGCAAAGAGTGTGGTGTTGTTTAGTTGTGGCTTGGAGGGTATTTGTGTAGGGGGATTTGGGCCTGGGGTTATCTCGCTCTGTGGAGTTTTTATGCTATTTTTTCTGAGCTGGTTTTGAGATCATTGTGCTCTTGGTGTGTATTATGTTGCGGTTTGGTGGTTCTATGTCCAATTTTGGTAGCTGTTAGTTGTTTTGGTTGCATATTTGGATCTAATGTTTTCCTTGGACATTTCATATGTCTTGCTTTAATTGAATGGCTGGAACCAATGGACGAACAACCAAAATTAGTGGACATCTGATCAAAATCAAATATCAATGGACAAACAAGGGAAATTAGTGGACATCTAAACAAAATCAATGGACACCTAATCCAGATATGTGGCAAGTTCCAGCTACTAGAGCTTCACCTGACCTTGCAGCTAGATACTCAGATTCCTCAGCAAGAACAACCTCAAGCCTATCTTACAGGTACTGGTATTGACAGGAAAAATACATTCAGTCCAACCACTCAACAATGGTACCCAGACTCAAGAGCAACTCGTATCTGATGAGATTTGGCCCATCCTCCACTCAAGAAACCGACCCCCTTGCAGTTCCCAGACTACTGATGTGTTCATTTCAAAGCTTCCAGGTAGCCTTAACTGACTCATCGTTCAAAGTGATTGTGTCGAAGTGTTGAGTGACTCCGTCGATGAACTCCGAAGGTCTATCAGTGAGATGAGCCATTTTAGAACTTCAAATTTTGGACTAACAATAAGTGATGTACAAACTTGGGTTAGTGCTGCTTTGACAGATGAGAGCACTTGTACCGACGAATTTCAAGAGATTAATGCAAAGGAAAATATTCAGAGGGTTAGTGCTTCAAAATTACAGCATTATTAATGAAATTCAAGTTGCAGTTTCAAGATTTGTTGCATCAGTTGGTATATACCTTAACCTCAGTGTTAATTGTAAATTTTAACAATTAGATGTTGAAATTTATTTCAATACATGTGAGTGAATGTTTATTTCTTATCCACCCATCTCCCAATTGAGATATAGAATAATATAGGAAGAAAATACATGTGAGTGAATGTTTATTTCTTATCCACCCATCTCCCAATTGAGATATAGAATAATATAGGAAGAAACAACACAATCACTTTCTTTAAATTTCCTTCTCATATTTTTTTCCTTTAGTTTCATCACACACTCTGTAGAAGCAACATAAACCAACACCTTATTCATTAGAAACTCTTGTAGTTCCACAACTTATCCAAGACTATGCTATACATCCTTAGTGAAGCACGTAGATTTCATTCAATCAAATCACATCCTTTTAACGGGCACGGCTCTAAATGTGACTCTTGCATCGGCGGATTTTTTCCATAGTTAATCAAAGGCTTAATTTTTTCCTCTAAAATATAAGTATTAGGGATGCACTTAGACTTAAAAAATTTATGAATTAAGGTGTCTTAAATTAATTAATGTATCATTTAAAATATTCATCTTTCTTATTCCAAGACCTGTTTTGTACTTGTTTTGGCAAAGCTTATTCCAAGACCTGCTTGTCCTAGTTAAGGATGGTTTGGAATTATGGTTTGATTATGGCTCTAGTATGGGGTTGAATAACTACTATGTGGTAATAATGATGAAAATTATTCAATCAGCCATAGTTATCAAAGCACATTGAAACATTCAAGCATAAAAAATTACACAATCGGCCATAGTTATCAAAGCACATAGAAACATTGAAACATAAAAAATTACTCAATCAGCCATAGAAACTCACAGACAAGACATTGAAAGCAATTAAAATGACAATACAACAACTCAAAAGGTGATTCTATACTCACAAACAAGTACAGCAAATTGTAGGTAAACTTAGATGAATTTCTGTTATCTATTTCAACAATACAAACACAGATATACTACCCCATTCAGATTTACTCATAATCCGATTCAGATATACTATTTGGAACAACAAAATTTTACACTCTAGACCTATTAGCCAAAGTTTTAATCATCATCCTCCCCATTACCCCCCAAATGTAAAAAGCGAGTTATTTCACATTTTTCAAAATTAAGGTTTGAGATGACAAACCTATTAAGATTCAAATTGATGGTGGTTGCTTTGACGGTGATTCGTAGTGCCGGCGTGAGTGGTTGAAAGAAAATATCGCTTCCCTCTTTTTCCAAGGGCGTGTGTTTCTGAAAAAGAAGAGAAAAAACATATAAGTGGATTGAATTTTCAATTTTAGTGCCAAACATGAATTTGTGGAGAGCGACAAGGGAAATTACCGTCGCGGCTATTGTGAATGGAATGGAATAGCCACGGTAGCTTTACTGTCGTGTTGCTTCAGTTTTATTTTAATTAAATTTATTTTTTTCTGTTATTTTTATTTAATACATGGAAGTTAGTATTTTTTTATTTATTTGAAGTTGTATACTTTAATTTTGAGTATGTATACTTTATATCAAAATGGGTGTAGTATAAAATAGAAATTGGGTGTAGTATTTTGAGTAATGTATACTTTAATTTTGAAAGTTTAATTTTGGGTTTAATTTTTACTATAAAAAGTGTTTCTAAAATTTTGAGTTTTTAAAACTTTCATATATAAAATTTTGATATATACTTTAATTTTGATACTTTAATTTTAGGTATAATATTTTGAGTTTAATTTTTACTATAAAAATTGTTTCTAAAATTAAAGTTTTATTTTGAGTATATATAGAATTTTCATTTTTATAGTTTAATTTTGATACATAAACTATTTTAATAAAATTAACTGTAATTTTTTAAAAAATTATGTATTTTGAGTTTAATTTATTACTATAATTGTATTTTATAAATGTTTTTAGTGATTTATTTATTCAAAATACAAATATTAATTTTTAGTCCCCGCGATAAATAATTCTGAATCCGCCACTAGTTGTAGTGTGTGTTACAAAGGCTTAAGGGGTGACGGTTGTTCTACCGTCATGACTTAAAATTTAGGGCGGTTTTTAAGACAGTCGTGAACTTATTAGTATGGCGGTTTAATGATAACCGTCGTAATATTTATTAATTTTTAAAAATTCTAAGGACGGTAGGTGTATATCGTCGTGAAACGCGTCTCTATTTTAGAGTTACGACGGTTATCAACTAACCGTCGCAATTTTTGTGTCGTAAAACCTTAATTTTCTTGTAGTGGCCTTGCATTGCATCTTTAACATAGAAAAATGAAGCATAGCATCCATCTTACCATCAAGGCATGTGATCAAGGGAAAGATGGACAATCAAGGAATCATTCAAGGCACAAAAGGTCAAACAAGTTGCCTCAAGAAAAGCCAAGAGGTCTTTCATGTCTCATGCTATCTCAATTGATCATCCAAAACCTCAAGAAAGTGAGATTCAATAGGAGATTGAAGCATTACATCCTTCACTATGCAAGAGATCCAAAAAAACTGAAGGAAAATCCTCAAAAGAGATAGTTCATTGGTTCAAAATCACCCTCAAGTGGCATATCTCATCATCCTTTAAGAGGATACACAACATACTCTGAGGAATTTGAAATTGAAGACTGCACATTTTTCACCTAGGAGGTGGGTACCAAAATTAGGGTTTCCAATTAAATCAGGTTATCTCTGATTTTTTGGACAAAACTTGATGTCATGGTATTCTACATGTCCTTAAGTAAATGTGTGTAGAAAATTGCCTCTCAATTGGTTTTAGAAGTGGTTCAATTGGAAGAAAGATAAAAAATCAGGAAAATTGGGGCTAGGTCAAATAATCAGAGGAAAAAGTCAACTCATGACTTTTTGAGGCCAAATTCATGAAATTCATGTTATATGTGACCAAGGTACAAAATTTGATCAAGAAACTCCAAAAGGGCCACGAAAAATCAAGAAATTGCAAAACTGCCAAAAATAGAAATTTTGGAGTTTCCAAAAAGAGTAAGTTTTGGCCATTTTGCACCAAACTTTGAACCAAGGCCATTCAAAATTGAGACATCAAATAAAAATTCCACCAGGCCACAACAAAAGATCTTGTTTCAAGCTTCAAATCCATATAAAGAACAGCTCCATTGGATAAAAATTGAGTGAGATATGATTGATCAAAGTATGAGCAAAGTAGGTCAAAAACCAAGTCATGGCAAGGCAAGTGCAGGCCCATGCGCCATAATTTTGTCGAACACTAGGTGTGCCAAATGTCCAGCAACTTTTCTCCATGATGGAAGCTCCAAACGAAAAAATGTCGAACATCAAAGTTGTTCATCTCAATGTCCTCTTCAACTTTGATGTTGGACATTTTTCCATTTGAGCAAGTTATGATGGGTTTATGATGGTCCCAAGTTGACGTGTTCATGCTGAATTTTCCAAGTCAGATTGCCATGCCACCCTACCAACCTGCCAAGCCCGTGCACCAGTTCTGAACCATGATGTTTGGAGTCATTTTACACCATTCTACAAGCCTCTATTCAATTCAATTTCAACATCAAAATTATTCTTCTATATCTACTCTTTCATTTGCCACAAAAATTACACATTTCCATTCATTAAAGTGGGAGAAATTCATCACCAAACTTCCTTGTTTTAATTGATTTTATGCTGCTATAAAACCAGAAAAATAACATTGGTGTTGTTGTTAATTCAAATACTCATACATGCTACACACCAGTCCACATTCCATTTTATTAAACTAAAAATTTCCTTACATCACCACCCTCCATTTTAAACCCCACCATACACTTCATAAACTCACCCACACCATAATAAATTTTCCCAATTCACCTATAACTGTCATGACTCAGTTAGTTAGAGCCCACTCAGTTAACCCAACTCTAACTCACTTAACCCACTCAGTTTACCATGGTTAAACACACTAAACCCTAACTATATAAACAAATTCACACACAATTTCAACTCTCTCTCTCATTTTTTTCCACATTTCTCAGAACTCATTCTCAATCATTCTCTCAATTTCCTCTCTAATCTCACACATTTCTCACACTTTTCATCACAATTTCTCAAGAAATCTCAAATTTCTCTTTCACTCTCAAGAATTCAGATCCAGATTTCTCTTTCGTTTCTTCATCATTTTCGAAGATCTTTGAAGCAGAATCATCTCCATAATCTCATCTTTCTACTGTATGCATTAGATTCGATTGAATCCACCATCGAAAAATCTCAAGTTTCACTCATCACTTCCAATTTCTACTCCAAGCAAGTATTGGATCTGGTTTTCGCCTTTATTAGGCACAAAGTGTTGATTTGAAGATCTTGCAAGAAGTTATTGGATTTCTAAAACAAAAAATTGCATTCACAAGGTTAGAGATCTTGACACTTTTCCTTTAGTTCATCATATTTTTAGAGATTTACAATGTGAAATTAGTACTCTTGCATTGCATTTGGAAGTCCTGAAATGATGGCACACCACTGTTGTTTAATTTGAAGTTTATGTGATTTTGTGATTTTTGTGAAATTCATGTTGAATGTGTCACTTTCGTGCCATTTTTCTTGATGTTAGAATGATCTTTTTTAGATTTAATTGGTATATTCATGATCTATGAAGTTTGGGCTTCAGTTTGGTATCTTACTTTGTTAATTTTCATTAAGATTTGATGAAGTTATGTGGTGTAGAAGTTGGGAAAAAAGTGCTGCATTTTTAGTTGATTGTGTTGCTGAGTTTAATTTCCATTTGCATGAATATCGCCACGTGGCAGCGTTTTATTGGTGGTGTTCTTCCACTTTAATAATTAAATAATAATCATGGCAATGATTGAGTGATAATGAGTGCATGATTGAGGAGAGAGAAGACAAATGGCGAATTCTGGTTGGTGGTTGCCTTTAGATTTTCGGCGGACCAATAAGAAATCAGCACCAAATTAATGATTCCTAAGTCCTCACGTGATGGTATGGTGATATACTTCAGCTTGTTCGCGTGTGGGAGAGTACATTTTAGGTTGGGTGAGCTTGCATCATCATCCGCTGATGTGGAGATCTTGGTTTGATCGCATGGCTTAGATAGAACGTTCATGGAACCAATCGTGCACCACTACCACACACGATTCTACAGTTTAATGGACTATAAATTGCTTTTCGCACCATTCTTTTTTTTAGGCCCATGGCTTTTAAACTGAAAAATGACTATTATTGCACCCCTCTCTTGCTTTATTTCTTTTTTATTTTCTTCATTTCATACACATTTCATTTCTAATATTTAAAATTACAAAATAACATCAAAAAATTCTGGAAATATTCATGAGTGTTATCAAGACATTTAGGAAATTTTTGATATTTTTATTTCATGATTTTATTACATTTTTACCCCTGTTTCATGATTTTCTTTGAATTTCCATTTGCGTGCATTCCAAATATGATACATGAATTTGTAGAATTTTGTTCTTGCTCATTACAGATTATTTTGACATGATTCTTTTTTAATTGATTCACTAATACATTGAAGCATGTTATATTATTTTTATATGATTTTTTAAGTCATTTTATGCCATGTTTTGATGCTTATCTTTGCACTACTTTGCATGATGTTTCAACTTGACATATTTGCATTGTTTGAAGTAATTTTTCTTTGAATTTTGACATGTTATCTTGATGTGTGATTTACTTCTGACTTAGGCATTTAAATACCATGCTTGTATAATTTTCATAAGTCCATTTGATTTTTGTTTGATACATTACATTTGAAGCATAATAACATGTCATATCATTCAAATTTTAGTGTATGTTTGCATGAATTCTTTTGTGCATATTGGTATGAGCCTTTGCATATTTTATGAGCCATTCATATGATATTATATGTCTTTGGTACACATTATAGATCATCTTTACATGTTCATTTCAATTTGAACTTTGTGCATCCTTAACATGTATTGTTTGCACTTTCTTTTTGAACTTCCACTTCACTTCTTCTTCTATTACTTCTTGAATGTCTTGATGTTGATTCATGAACACTTTTGAGATGTTTATAAACCATTTTTCATTTAGTTTCAATTATGTTTGTTGATTTACATGTTCCATTTATGCATGTTCATTTCCTTTCTTTTCATCTTTCATCCATCTTTTCTTATGATAACATGTTTGAATGCTATGGATGGTGATTGTTGCTTATTCATTTAAACTTGCATGATGATATTCACTTGTTGTCCATATGATTCACATTCTGGTTGTGATATTAAGATTTGATTCTTCATCTTATTCTTTTGGACTTTAATGTGTATTAAGTACTTTTTGCTTCTTATACATGTTTTTATGTTTACTAACCATGTAGGGGCTTTGGTAAGTTGAAATTGAGTGTAGATAAGGAATCCACATTCAAACCTCTTTCCTTTCATCTTTTACAATTCAATCTTGTGTCTTGTTAAGTACTTATGTGCTTACTTTGGTTAACTCATTACTTTCCCTTTTGAGTTACAATTCATCTTCTACTTTAGAAGTGAATTGTTTAACTCATTCCTTCCTTAGATTTTAGGTTTTGAAACCTCACAAACCCTTAGGATCACTCCCTTAACTAATCAATTAGGATTGAGTCTTAGTTCACATAAATTTTACCTTTCTCTCCTCTTGAGTCTTTCATCTTCTCATCTCAAAGAAAATTCAAAATATGTAATAAAGGTAGGAATTTATTGCATTTAGGCCTTTCATATAAAGAAGAGATTATAAGGGGCCTTCTCTTATAATCTTAGAATGTGTAGCATATAGCCCATCTTGGGTCAATATGTTAAACATTTGATCTTGTGTGAGGGACTTAAATGCAATACTTATTGAAGGTACAAATAAAAAACACTTCTTCATTTCATAACCAACAAAAACACTTAATAAACACAAGTATGCTAGTGTGTTTGAACCTTAATAGTTGGAACTAAGTGTGAGGGTCTTCTTCACCCTTAGTGTGCTTTCTTACTCATTCCATCTTGGAATGTGAGAATGTACACATTCCAATGGCTAAGATTTGGATACACTATCATAAGCAAACAAATGAAAAAACTCTTAAAAGACAAAAACAAACAATAACGTCTTTCCTCGGGGATTTCTCTCCTCATCTCATTCACTCATTCCTTAAGGATGCGTCATTTCCGTTCTACCGCAAACAGGTAACGCCTAAGTCTCCCTACAGCGAGCTACAACACCTAAACTGCCAGGACGCGAACATTGACCTATTCCACTAAAAAAACACAAACAACTTTCCCTAGTGAGGGGAACTACGTCACTCTGATTCTCATGTTCCCGATGAGGTACGTAGGCAGTGGGGCAGGGCCCATTCGAGCACTTCTTTTATTTTCCCTACATTTGTTTCTCTTTCTCTTTCCATTCCTTTTCCATTCTTTTTCCTTTCTTTCTTTCAGTTCCTTTTCCAGTATCCTTTCCTTACACCCTTTGATCGAAACAAGCAAGCGTGGATCCCATCGAGTACGATGGACGCGTGGGGGTGCTAATACCTTCCTCTCGCGTAACCGACTCCCTTACCCTTTCTCTTGGTCGTAAGACCATGCTCTTTTCTTTCCCTCAGGTTTATGCAGTGTTTCCTTTCCCTCTCTTAGGATAAATACACATTGCTGGCGACTCTGTTTCGGTGCCACTTTCGCGTTTGTACTTGGATGAAAATCCCGGGAGCGACAGCTGGCGACTCTGCTGGGGAATGGTTGACCTATTGCTGGTCTATCCTAAGCGAGTCAATCCTAGCGCTTGTTTGCTTTTCTTTCATTGGGTGTTTACTGTTATCTAGTATTTGTTGTTTACTGTATTTTATTACTTGTACCATATTTACAGCATGTTAGCATTTACATTTCATATATTATACTGTGTTGCACTATTCTGTCTGTGTGGCAGGATGGGATTTCTGATAGATGAGCCCAGTACACAGGCTCGAGTATACACTTAGACTTAGAGTGGAGATTAGTGGGACCTACGTGCCATCTGTGTACGTTGGGTAATCACGAAATTCACAGCTAGACGAGGCTATCTTGGGACCCATCATGGCGTACGCATCTTGCGTATTCCAGGATGTCGATCTAGAGAGCTGTCGACTCTAGTGACCGATCATGAGGACCTTAGTGGAAACATCTCTCTTTAGCGGTGACAGTGGAAGACCACATTCTGTGGCAAACCCACTCGCACCCGAGAGCCCACTTTGGAACTTGCATAGGATGACCTTTATTTTCTAAGGTGAGTCAGTGGACGACCTCTTTGATTGGCATAGCATTGTATCCTATAGGCTGAATGTGCTATCGCTTCTCAAACCTCCGAAGCTGACAAGCCTTGTTTTCTAGGAACCACATGTGAGTATGGGTGGGATGTTTACAGGTTTGCAGGTAACCCAGCCTCCTACATACCTTAATTGTGATTCTATGATCGTTACAGACAGTGTATCCTATGACAGTGGTTTGAGTATTCATCTCAGATATATTGCCAGATTCAGTACAGAGACACAGTGCACACAGTTCAACGCAGACACAGAGACTTGGATACCTGATCACATGCCTTTTGCATTTGCATACTCATATCATAACAGGGTATGTTTTTCATTTTCAGGTACCTACCATATTGTCTGATTCCAATCATGAGTTCCCAAGAAGTTGAGGTTAAAAGGAAGAATAATGTGTCATATAAATTCCCTGATCCTAAGCTGGATTCATTGAACAAGATGATAGGCATGGCTGGTTCTGGTGTCCTCAGCACTTTTCAGAAGGAATATGGAGAGCTGATTAAAATGGTATGTGCATTCACAAAGTATGCGAAGGAGAGGTTGCACACTTTCTTACAGTTCTATGAACCATCCATGAGATGTTTCCTATTCCCTGACTACATTTTGATGCCCACTTTGGAGGAATTCTCATTTATTTTGGGAATTCCAGTCACGTCTTCTATACCGTATTTTTCTGAAGGTGCTCTTACCCCCGAAGTCATTGCTGCTGTTCTGCATCTGGACCTGTCTGTTGTGAAAAGTGGCCTGACTAAACTTAAAGAAGATGAAGGATTTCATTTGGAGTTTCTTTTCCAATGAGCTCAGGAAGCTGCCAGGGCTAAAAACTGGACTACTTACAGTGCTGTGTTAGCTCTTTGTATCTATGGTTTGGTGCTTTTCCCCGGTCAACCTAACTTTGTTGATATGCAGGCGATGAAAGTGTTCGTTTCGAAGAATCCGATTCCTACCCTGCTAGGGGATTTTTATTACTCAGTACACTACCAAAATGAGAAGGGAAGAGGAAGTCTGGTTAGTTACTGTACCCAATTGTTATGTCATTGGCTCTTCAAACATTTACCTCGAACTGGTGCTTTCGTAGAAACTATTAAGACAATGAAATGGTCCAAGAGATTGATAGGTTTGACTGCCAATAACATCATTTAGTTTGATCCCAAATTACTGACAATAGAGCTTACTGTTAAATGTGTAATTTTTCCGAATGTGCCTCTACTTGGAAGAAGAGGTGGGATTAACTACAACCCGGTGTTGGCTATTAGACAATTTGGTTATGCTTCAAGAAATCCTCGTGCTGATGAAGAGATTAGTGCTTCTATGTTTTTTGTGGGAACCAAGAATGAAAGAGTGCCAGAAGTAATAAATTCCTGGAAATTTAGGCAAAGAGGGGGAAAGTTGATCTTTGGCAAAGGAGACTGTAGATCATACCCTGACTATGATGCTTGGATTGAGATGAAGGTCAAAGAGCTGTTGCTACCCTTTTCCAGAGAGATTCTCTTATGTCCGAATCAACACTCCATGGTACCGGCTGAAGAGTGCGAGAAATGGAAGAAAATGGTTAGAGAGTTGCAGATAGAGAACTCTGGGATGAGCAGATGTCTTCAGAAAGCTTTGGTTGATAATAAAGATTTGGAGAAAAGAGCATTGAAAACGGAGAAAATCTTGGCGGACAAAGAAGAAGATTTTGATGATAGAGCTCGTTACTTCCGGAAACTTACTATGGGAGCAGATGATACTAGTCAGGCTCACAAGACTACAAAGCAGGCTTGAGCCCGAAGCAGGGATTCATTAGCTAAACTTCGTCAGGCTTGGGATGAAGTCAGAATTGAAAACTCTGAATTGCTGACCCAATTAAAAGATAAAGATGAAGAGCTGAAGAAAGCACGTGTAGAAAGAAGAAGGTATCGAGAGGACCTCGGCAAACGTCAAGAACAGGTAAGGAATGCTGAAGATAAGCTGAAAATTTCCAACAAAGAGCTTGAAGATGTCACAGTAGAGCTGAAGCTGGTTAAAATTCAAGCTGGGATTAAGAGGCGCAAAGGAGCCAATGAAGATGAAGCCTTGCTGATGCACGTGGGCTCATTATCTGATGCATTGGAAAAAAGGGACGTCGTAATCAAAGAGCTGATTGAGAAGCCACATCATCAGCGTACCCGCATCCTATTCGAAGAGATTAAGTATTCCAGCCAGAAGCTGAAAGACGTAGAGCTATCAGATTAATGATTTTTGTCATTTCTTTGTAATTTGCAATGGTTACCATCAGAATTGTTGATGGATCCATTTGACTGCTTGTTTCTTATTCTGTTGCTGAAACTATGACAAATGTGCTTGAAAACTTTTGGGAATTTGTATGATACGAGTTATTTCTGTTCACAATTCCTGGTCTTCAGATATATGTGATAAGATATCTGCACACTGGTACACTACAATAATCACTATTTCTGGTCATCAGATATTTGTGATTGGCGTATATGAATGTCCCTTCAAGGCAAAACTCAATAATCATGATTTCTGGTCTTCAGAAATTTGTGGTTACGATTGGAATCAGGATATGAAAAAGTATCTTGAAATGACAAACATAACTTTGCATTTGCATAACATATCATTTTTGCATTGCAGGTGTTCTTTTTGCAGGCGCCTGCTAACCTTTATTTGGTTTTCAGGCACGATAGCTGATACCCCAGTTCACCGATATTCTACCCGACACAATTAAGCGAGAGTCATGGAACAAGTTCAGACTGAATTAGTTGATTTGAGGGGGATGATGGAACAGTTCATGAACCTTATGCAGGGGATTGCTCAAGGTCAGCAGGAGCTGAGGGCCGGTCAGGAAAACATGAGGGTTGGTCAAGATGCCATGAGAGCCACTATTCAGAGGCTGGAGACTGAAATTCCAAATCGCAATTTGCGCACTCCTCCTGTTGGCACCATCCCCACTGGTGGGGTACATCTGGGATTTGATAATAATGGTTTAGAGGATGGTCAAGATGACTAGTTTACCGCATTCAACAACGACATGGGTTTCTACAATGAAGACCGGAAGTACGAAGGGTTAGATGAAAGACTCATGGCTATTGAGAGCCAAAATCCTCTGGGGATTGATGTAGAAGACATGGGTCTCGTGCAGGGTATGAGAATCCCTCCCAAATTCAAGCTCCCTACATTGGATAAGTACAATGGCAGTACCTGTCCCAAAACACATTTGCAAGCTTACAATCGCAAGATTGCCGCTTATACTAAAGACTATAAGCTCTGGATGTATTTTTTCCAAGACAGCCTGTCAGGCGCCTCCCTGGAATGGTACGTTAAGCTGGACAGGGTTCATATAAAGAGTTGGAAAGATTTGTGTGCTGCGTTTCTGAAGCAGTATCAATATAATTTGGACATGGCACCCAATCGTACTCAACTCCAGAGTATGACTCAGGATCACAAGGAGGGCTTTAAGCAGTACGCACAGAGATAGAGAGAATTGGCTGCTCCAGTTCAACCACCTTTGGGTGACACTCCAAGGGCCGTATTTGGATAGATTGGCTACGTGTCCTTCCACAGGGTTTGCCGACATTGTTATTGCTGGGGAACGAATAGAGAGTTTGCTGAAGTTGGGTAAGATTCAAGACGTCAGTGGGACTGGCGCTTCGAGTTCGAGGAAACCCTTTGCTAAGGGACCAAGGAAAAGAGAAGGGGAGTCCAGTACTGTGCATAGAGGAGGGGGCAGAGGTAGGACTCAATCCTATCATCAGGTGGATGTTGTAACCATTCCGGTTCCAGCAGGACAGCAAGCTCCAGATCAGCAAGCTAGACCCTGATTCCAGACAAATAGACCAAGGGACCATAAGTTTGATCCCTTGCCTATGACATATGCTGCTTTGTTACCACAATTGCTCAGAGAGAAGTTAGTTGAACTTCGGACCATGAGGCCGCTAGATACTGGAAAATTGCCTCAAGGTTATGATACTAATGCTCGATGTGAATTTCATTCTGGTGCACCAGGTCATTCGATAGAAAAGTGTTGGGCTTTTCAACATAAGGTTCAGGACTTGATTGACGCAAAAGCTATTAATTTCTCTAAGCCGCCGAATGTTCATGATAATCCAATGCCTCATCATGGAGGTGCAAGCATGAATGCTATTTCTGAAGGTGAGAAATTGAATCTGATTACCGATGTTAATTTGGTAAAGACTCCGCTGTTGATTGTAAAAGAGCGTTTGTTAAAAGGAAAGGTATTTCCTGGATGTGGCTCTGATTGTGAGGATTGTTCAAGATAGATTAATGGCTGCAGTAAGTTGAAAGTTGGACTGCAGGATCTTATGGACGAAGGAAGCCTTCAGTTTGATAAGGTAGAGAAGGAAAAAGATGTTTCAGCCGTTACCATTTATTATAATCCAGTTGAGATACAGGTGCCCGTTGAAGATCCTGTTGCTATCATCATGCCCGAGAGGCCGAGACCAGTTACGATTATAGTTCCTGAATCTGCTTCTTACATGTCTAATAGGGCAGTCCCATGGCAATATGGAACTAATACTCATCAAGGAGGAAGTCAACAGAAAGAAGAGGCTGTTGTTGGTACCAGTGTTGAGAATGTCAATGGACCAAGTGGTTTCACCAGAAGTGGTCGACTGTTTCCTCCCCAGACTCTAAGGAGTGATAAAGAAGCTGAAGCCGCTGCAAGAACAAAAGGAAAACAGGTTGTTGATAACAAGGCGCTTGTTCAGGAGGAGGACCCTAAAGTTAATTTTGATAGTGATGTTGAGGAATTTATGAGGATTATCAAAAAGAGTGATTACAAGATCATTGATCAGCTCAATCAGACACCCTCTAAATCTCAATATTATCCCTGTTAATGAGTTCAGATGCATACCGAGCTGCTTTGTTGAAGGTTTTGAATATGGCATACGTTCCCCATGAGATCACTGTGAATCAGTTGGAGGGAGTAATTTCTAATGTCAATGTGAGCCACGGGTTAGGGTTTACGAATAGGGATTTGACTCCAGATGGACGTAATCACAACAAAGCGTTGCACATCACACTTGAATGCAAAGGAGTTGTTTTGTCGCATGTGCTGGTCGACACAGGTTCTTCCTTGAATGTATTACCCAAAAAGGCCCTGATGAAAATTGAAGTAGATGGATTGATTCTTAGACCCAGTGATCTGATTGTGAGAGCTTTCGATGGATCCCAGAGATTCGTGTTTGGAGAGGTAGAATTGCCAATACAGGTTGGTCCACAGATATTCAAGACAATCTTTCACGTTATGGACATTCAGCCTGCTTACAGCTGTTTGTTGGACCGACCATGGATTCACGCAGCAGGTGCAGTTACCTCCACACTACATCAGAAGCTCAAATACGTGTTCGAGGGTCAAGTGGTCACCGTTTGCGGTGAGGAAGATATATTTGTGAGTCATCTATCCACTTTCAAATATGTGGAAATGGATGGAGAGATTCATGAAACCCTGTGCCAGTCTTTTGAAGCTCTGAATATCAACAAATCCCCAGAATCTGCTTCAACATCAGTGGTGTCAAATGTACCAGTTGGGCCGAGTGCATTAATTGCGTCCTACAAGCAGGCCATAGAAGTGGTTGAAAGCGGAAATGCCCAAGGTTGGGGTAAAGCTATCGACGTGTTCGTGAAGGAAGATAAGTTCGGCATTGGATACCAGCCGGGCCAGGCGCCAGTTCCCCGATTTCGTGGGCCAATCAATTTCAACAGTGGAGGAATTATCAACCCTAATCAGTCCTGCTCAGCAATAGAAGATGACGCTGAAAGCTCAGATTATCTGGACAGATGGGTGTATTCACTGGCTCCATACGAGGCATTGCAAAACTGGTCTAGTGAAGAAATCATTCATGTTGTACATCATTCAGAGTAATAATTCTTGTCTTTCATAATGCATGAAATCCCACACTCTGCCCAAGCTGTGAGGATCCATTTGTAGGGCCACCATATTTTCTCATATAATGTTCAAATATCAATAAAAAGGACGTTTTTGTTTACAAATTTGTGTTCCTTTATTCCTTCTTTATTTTTTATTTTTGCACAAAGAAAATTAAAAATGATAATGCACTTTCTTTTCTTTTGTTTTCAAGCAAAAGTAATCTAAAATAAGGCATCAATCCAATCATGCAGACTTGATTTTGTGGATTCCGTTGAAAATGATTCTGTTATGCCCACGTATGATTTCGACAATCCGATTTATCAAGCTGAGGAGGAAAGTGATGAAGACTATGAACTCCCGGAAGAGTTGGCTAGATTGTTGAAACAGGAAGAAAAGACCATTCAGCCTCATCAGGAAGATCTTGAGGTTATTAATATCGGTTCAGAAGAAAGCAAGAAAGAGATCAAGATCGGTGCAAGTCTGCGGGCTGATGTAAAGCAAGAGCTGATAGTTATGCTACGTGAATACGTTGACATCTTTGCTTGGTCATATCAAGATATGCCAGGTTTAGATACAGACATAGTTGTGCATAGACTACCATTGAAAGAGGACTGTCCACCGGTCAAGCAAAAGCTGCGCAGAACAAAACCAGAAATGGCTTTGAAGATCAAGGAAGAGGTACAGAAACAGTTGGATGCAGGTTTTCTGGCAGTAACCAACTATCCTCCCTGGGTGGCCAATATAGTACCAGTGCCGAAGAAAGATGGAAAAGTCAGAATGTGCGTGGATTACAGAGATCTCAACAGGGCGAGCCCTAAAGATGACTTTCCACTCCCTCATATTGATGTGCTGGTTGACAACACTGCTCAGTTTTCAATGTTCTCATTTATGGATGGATTCTCCGCGTACAATCAGATAAAGATGGCGCCTGAGGACATGGAGAAGATGACATTCATTACCCTGTGGGGTACCTTCTATTACAAAGTAATGCCTTTTGGGTTGAAGAACGCAGGGGCAACTTATCAAAGAGCAATGGTGACGTTATTCCACGATCTAATTCATAAAGAGATCGAGTGCTACGTGGATGACATGATTGCTAAATCAAAGACAGAAGAGGAACATCTGATCAACTTGAAGAAGTTGTTTGAGAGGTTGAGGAAATTCAGGTTGAGACTGAATCCTAACAAGTGTACTTTTGGCATGCGGTCCGAAAAATTGCTTGGTTTCATTGTCAATGAAAAAGGAATAGAGGTTGATCCTGCTAAAGTGAAAGCTATACAAGATATGTCTGTATCGAGAACTGAGAAAGAAGTTCGCGGCTTTTTAGGGAGATTGAACTACATTTCAAGGTTCATATCTCACCTAACTGCCACATGCGAACCAATATTCAAAATGCTAAGAAAAGATCAAACGCACAGGTGGAATGATGATTGTTAAAATGCATTCGATAAAATAAAGAGATATTTGCAGGAACCTCCGATTCTGATACCTCCAGTTCAAGGGAGACCACTAATTATGTACTTGACAATTCTCGAAGGATCCATGGGTTGTGTTCTCGGTCAACACGACGAGACGGGTAGGAAAGAACATGTTATCTACTACCTGAGCAAGAAGTTTACAGATTGTGAATCACGTTATTCAATGCTTGAGAAGACATGCTGTGCACTTGCATGGGCCGCCAAGCGATTGAGACAATATATGCTCACAAATACAACCCTGTTGATCTCAAAAATGGATCCGGTCAAGTATATTTTTGAGAAACCAGCACTTACAGGCAGAGTTGCAAGGTGGAAGATGGTACTGACAGAGTACGATATTCAATTTACTTCGCAAAAAGCAATCAAAGGAAGTATACTGTCAGATTATCTTGCGCAACAGCCTCTTGATGATTACCAGCCCATGAAGTTTGATTTCCCTGATGAGGACATCATGTTTCTCAAAGCGAAAGACTGCGACGAACCACTTCTGGAGGAGGAGCCCGACCCTGAATCCAAATGGAGTTTGATGTTTGATGGGGCAGTTAATATGAATGAGTGCGGAGTTGGTGCAGTTCTCATTACGCCAGAAGGCGTTCACATTCCCTTCACTGCCCGAGTAACTTTCGGATGTACCAACAATGAAGCAGAATACGAAGCTTGCATACTAGGGATTGAGGAAGCTATTGATTTACGAATCAAGACCCTCGATATGTTTGGTGATTCAGCACTGGTAATCAATCAAGTAAAGGGAACTTGGCACACACATCAGGAAAATTTGATTCCGTATAGAGATTATACGAGGAGATTGTTGACATTCTTTACAACTGTCAAGTTATACCATGTTCCTAGAGATGAAAATAAGTTTGCAGACGCCTTGGCCACTATATCTTCGATGATCAAAGTGCATGGTTGGAACTTTGTACCCAGGATTGATGTATCTCGTCTTGATAGACATGCTTTTGTGTTTGATATTGATGTAGTGTCTGACGACAAGCCTTGGTACCATGACATTAAATGCTTCTTAAAAAATCAAGAATACCTGCCTGGAGCATCTTCCAAAGACAAGAAGACATTAAGAAGGCTAGCCGGTAGTTTCTTCTTGAACAAAGATGGCGTGCTGTATAAAAGAAACTTTGACATGGTTCTGCTCAGATGCGTGGATAGACACGAAGCAGACCTGTTGATGATTGAAGTGCACGAAGGCTCTTTCGGTACCCATGCCGGAGGACATCCGATGGCTAATAAATTGTTGAGATCGGGGTATTATTAGTTGACAATGGAGTCTGATTGCTGCAAGTATGCTCGCAAGTGTCACAAATGCCAGATCTATGCAGACAAAGTACACGTTCCTCCCAATCCGTTGAGTATCATGTCCTCTCCGTGGCCCTTTGCAATGTGGGGCATTGATATGATCAGGAAAATTGAGCCTACTGCTTCAAACGGCCATCGTTTCATCTTAGTCGCCACTAAATGGGTTGAAGCAGCGTCTTATGCCAATGTCACTAAGCAAGTAGTAGCTCGTTTCTTGAAACGAGATATCATTTGTCGATATGGAGTGCCCGAAAGAATCATTACTGATAATGGTTCTAATTTGAATAATAAGATGATGGTTGAGTTATGCCGGGACTTCAAAATCGAACATCACAATTCTTCTCCGTACCGCCCAAAGATGAATGGCGCGGTCGAAGCGGCCAACAAAAATATCAAGAAGATTGTACAGAAGATGGTTGTCACATACAAAGATTGGCATGAGCTGTTACCATTTGCTTTGCATGGGTATCGAACATCAGTCCGCACGTTCACTGGGGCAATACCATACTCACTTGTATACGGTATGGAGGCAGTTCTACCGGTCGAAGTTGAGATTCCCTCTCTCCAAGTATTGATGGATGTTAAGCAAAGTTTCCGAAGGAGGAATTGTTTTGACCACGAGCTTCCGAAGGCGAAGATAATCAAGAGAGTTGGAATACATACTGGTTATAACAGAATCAGAAATCAGTTGGAATTCCATTTCCGCATTATCATTAGGATATATTTCTTTTCTCAATTTTATGGCAATCAACTCTTTCAGGGGTTTGCTTCTGATTGTAAATTCGCCGATTTTGGCATTTCATCAATAAAATTGAATATTCAGTCACAAGCTTTTATTTTCATTTTACTGTTTTGTTTGAAAAAATGTTTGATTTTTTATAATAAAACATTGCTTTGAAAATATCATGGCCTCACAAAAACATGCACAAAGAAGACAATTAAAATTACTTTGCTTGTTGGACAACCATGGATGGTGGACTCAAAAAAAACCACGCAATATCCTGGGGCATGTGCATATGTTTTTCTGTTGCAGGTAATGAGTACGATCGATCCAAGCGGCACGAAGGTTATCTCTCAGCACCAACAGATATTTGTTATGACTTGGATATCGTTGTATCTTATTAAGTCGATTCTCTCATTTAGTACTTCCAACAGCTACAAGCTTTTCTGTGTCGATAACGGTTGCAAATTCCCCAGTAAAGTTACTTCGCGGACACCGAAGTTGATAGTCAATCCCCAGTGAAGTCGCCACGAGTTGGAAGATGCTTAATCTTCTGTAAAATCCTCCTATGACGTTTTATTCAGATAAGTCCTGTATCTGGGGTAAAAGCAAGTTGTTGAACATCCCAAGCATGGGGCATGTTTAATTTCCCCAGCAGGAGATGTTCCAGTTTTATTATCCCCAGTAGAGTTGGAAGATGTTTGGTCTTCTGTAAAATACTCTCAAAGGGCATCCCCAGCACGAGACGCTTTAAAGCAGTTTTCTCCAGCACAGTTTGTTATAAACTCGTCATCCCCAGCGGAGTCATCAAACGGAAAGTTCGCCTAACATGGGGCATTGTGGCGCTTATCCTAAGCTTGACAGTTTTATTCCTCAACAGACTACCGTGGAGTTGCTTTGGATTTCCCCTGCAGATCTCTAAGAACTCTCTCCCGGCATGTTGCAACGGGATGTCTTCTAACCGGATTTGCATATCCCCGGCAGAGTAGCCCTGATTCCCCAGCAAGATCGTATCTCTGGTAATGGTATCCCCACAGAGTTCAACATGTTGATAGTAATTTCCCCAGCAAGGTCTAAATAGATCGAGGGTGTCTCTTCTGCAGTAAAGTGTCAGCATGTGATATTACCCAGCCGGTGGTGTAATTCTTAGCATTGCTCATTTACAACTCAAAGTCCAATTTATTTTTGGCGTACAGATAATTGTTAATATTATTCCAGCAGGTGGGATAGTATTGCAGATGGTTATTCCAGCATGTGGGATGATCATTATATACAGTTTGCTCATATTATTCCAGCAGGTGGGATAGTATTGCAGGAGGTTATTCCAGCAGGTGGGGTGATCATTTGGCAAAGCTTCCAAAGCCGATTTGGTAAGCACTAAAGTCCAACGACAGATTGGCAGAAATCCAACACGAATTGGTAAAAGTCCAACGACAGATTGGCAGAAATCCAACACGAATTGGTAAAAGTCCAATGTTAGTTTGGAAAAGCTGCAAAAGTCCATCTGAAGATGGCAAGTTTGAGATTCCAAAGCCGGTTTGGTAATCATTAAAGTCCAATGACAGATTGGCAGAAATCCAACACGAATTGGTAAAAGTCCAACGACAGATTGGCTGAAATCCAACACGAATTGGTAAAAGTCCAACGACAGATTGGCAGAGCAGCTCAAGTCCATCGACAGTATGGCAAGCTAGTATTCGCCTGGCGTCGTTCAAAAAGACATTGTTGAATGTCCATCGACAGTATGGCAAGCCAGTAGTCGTCTGGCGTCGTTTAAAAAGACATTGTTGAAAGTTCATCGACAGTATGGCAAGCCAGTAGTCGTCTGGCGTCGTTCAAAAAGACATTGTTGAAAGTCCATTGACAGTATGGCATGCCAGTAGTCGCCTGGCGTCGTTCAAAAAGACATGCTTGAAAGTCCATCGATAGTATGGCAAGCCAGTAGTCGTCTGGCGTCGTTCAAAAAGACATTGTTGAAAGTCCATCGACAGTATGGCAAGCCAGTAGTCGTCTGGCGTCGTTCAAAAGACAGATCTCTCCAACAACGTTCATGGAAGATTTAATCCAGCAGTGTCATTGGGTTTATATCCCTTTTGTTCTTCATTATCTAGAGCAAATTTTTGGTTATATTTGATATTCAATCACTATATACCTTGAAAGTCTGAAAGCAATCGCTTTCAGGCATTCAGGTCTACAGCGTTTGAATAGGGGCAGCTGTAATACCCAAAATTTGCTCTCTCTTTTGACATCATAGCATAGCATTATCATATATCATATCATATCCATCTCATTAGCCTTGCATTGCATCTTTAACATAGAAAAATGAAGCATAGCATCCCTCTTACCATCAAGGCATGTGATCAAGGGAAAGATGGACAATCAAGGAATCATTCAAGGCACAAAAGGTCAAACAAGTTGCCTCAAGAAAAGCAAAAAGGTCTTTCATGTCTCATGCTATCTCAATTGATCATCCAAAACCTCAAGAAAGTGAGATTCAATAGGAGATTGAAGCATTACATCCTTCACTATGCAAGAGATCCAAAAAAACTAAAGGAAAACCCATAAAAGAGATAGTTCATTGGTTCAAAATCACCCTCAAGTGGCATATCTCATCATCCTTTAAGAGGATACACAACATACTCTGAGGAATTTGAAATTGAAGACTGCACATTTTTCACCTAGGAGGTGGGTACCAAAATTAGGGTTTCCAATTAAATCAGGTTATCTCTTATTTTTTGGACAAAACTTGATGTCATGGTATTCTACATGTCCTTAAGTGTATGTGTGTAGAAAATTGCCTCTCAATTGGTTTTAGAAGTGGTTCAATTGGAAGAAAGATAAAAAATCAGGAAAATTGGGGCTAGGTCAAATAATCAGAGGAAAAAGTCAACTCTTGACTTTTTGAGGCCAAATTCATGAAATTCATGTTATATGTGACCAAGGTACAAAATTTGATCAAAAAACTCCAAAAGGGCCCTGAAAAATCAAGAAATTGCAAAATTGCCAAAAATAGAAATTTTGGAGTTTCCAAAAATAGTAAGTTTTGGCCATTTTGCACCAAACTTTGAACGAAGGCCATTCAAAATTGAGACATCAAATAAAAATTCCACCAGGCCACAACAAAATATTTTGTTTCAAGCTTCAAATCCATATAAAGAACAGCTCCATTGGATAAAAATTGAGTGAGATATGATTGATCAAAGTTTGAGCAAAGTAGGTCAAAAACCAAGTCATGGCAAGGCAAGTGCAGGCCCATGCACCATAATTTTGTCGAACACTTGGTGTGCCAAATGTCCAGCCACTTTTCTCCATGATGGAAGCTCCAAACAAAAAAATGTTGAACATCAAAGTTGTTCATCTCAATGTCTTCTTCAACTTTGATGTTGGACATTTTTCCATTTGAGCAAGTTATGATGGGGTTATTATGGTCCCAAGTTGACGTGTTCATGCTGAATTTTCCAAGTCAGATTGCCATGCCACCCTACCAACCTGTCAAGCCCGTGCACCAGTTCTGAACCATGATGTTTGGAGTCATTTTACACCATTCTACTAGCCTCTATTCAATTCAATTTCAACATCAAAATTATTCTCCTATATCTACTCTTTCATTTGCCACAAAAATTACACATTTCCATTCCTTAAAGTGGGAGAAATTCATCACCAAACTTCCTTGTTTTAATTGATTTTATGCTGCTATAAAACCAGAAAAATAACATTGTTGTTGTTGTTAATTCAAATACTCATACATGCTACACACCAGTCCGCATTCCATTTTATTAAACTAAAAATTTCCTTACATCACCACCCTCCATTTTAAACCCCACCATACACTTCATAAACTCACCCACACCATAATAAATTTTCCCAACTCACCTCTAACTGTCATGACTCAGTTAGTTAGAGCCCACTCAGTTAACCCAACTCTAACTCACTTAACCCACTCAGTTTACCATGGTTAAACACACTAAACCCTAACTATATAAACAAATTCACACACAATTTCAACTCTCTCTCTCATTTTTTTCCACATTTCTCAGAACTCATTCTCAATCATTCTCTCAATTTCCTCTCTAATCTCACACATTTCTCACTCTTTTTATCACAATTTCTCAAGAAATCTCAAATTTCTCTTTCACTCTCAAGAATTCAGATCCAGATTTCTCTTTCGTTTCTTCATCATTTTCGAAGATCTTTGAAGCAGAATCATCTCCATAATCTCCTCTTTCTACTGTATGCATTAGATTCAATTGAATCCACCATCGAAAAATCTCAAGTTTCACTCATCACTTCCAATTTCTACTCCAAGTAAGTATTGGATCTGGTTTTCGCCTTTATTTGGCACAAAGTGTTGATTTGAAGATCTTGCAAGAAGTTATTGGATTTCTAAAACAAAAAATTGCATCTCACAAGGTTAGAGATCTTGACACTTTTCCTTTAGTTCATCATATTTTTAGAGATTTACAATGTGAAATTAGTACTAATGCATTGCATCTGGAAGTCCTGAAATGATGGCACACCACTGTTGTTTAATTTGAAGTTTATGTGATTTTGTGATTTTTGTGAAATTCATGTTGAATGTGTCACTTTCGTGCCATTTTTCTTGATGTTAGAATGATCTTTTTTAGATTTAATTGGTATATTCATGATCTATGAAGTTTGGGCTTCAGTTTGGTATCTTACTTTGTTAATTTTCATTAAGATTTGATGAAATTATGTGGTGTAGAAGTTGGGAAAAAAGTGCTACGTTTTTAGTTGATTGTGTTGCTGAGTTTAATTTCCATTTACATGAATATCGCCACGTGGCAGCGTTTTATTGGTGGTGTTCTTCCACTTTAATAATTAAATAATAATCATGGCAATGATTGAGTGATAATGAGTGCATGATTGAGGAGAGAGAAGACAAATGGTGAATTCTGGTTGGTGGTTGCCTTTTGCTCTTCGGCGGACCAATAAGAAATCAACACCAAATTAATGATTCCTAAGTCCTCACGTGATGGTATGGTGATATACTTCAGCTTGTTCGTGTGTGGGAGAGTACATGTTAAGTTGGGTGAGCTTGCATTATCATCCGTTGATGTGGATATCTTGGTTTGATCGCATGGCTTAGATTGAACGTTCATGGAACCAATCGTGCACCACTACCACACACGATTCTATAGTTTAATGGACTATAAATTTCTTTTCACACCATTCTTTTTTTTAGGCCCATGGCTTTTGAACTGAAAAATGACTATTGTTTCACCCCTCTTTTGCTTTATTTCTTTTATATTTTCTTCATTTCATACACATTTCATTTCTAATTTTTAAAATTACAAAACAACATTAGAAAATTCTGGAAAAATTCATGAGTGTTATCAAGACATTTAGGAAATTTTTTATATTTTTATTTCATGATTTTATTACATTTTTACCCCTGTTTCATAATTTTCTTTGAATTTCCATTTGTGTGCATTCCAAATATGATACATGAATTTGTAGAATTTTTTTCTTGCTCATTACAGATTTTTTTGACATGATTCTTATTGAATTGATTCACTAATACATTGAAGCATGTTAGATGATTTTTATTTGATTTTTTAAGTCATTTTATGCCATGTTTTGATGTATATCTTTGCACTACTTTGCATGATGTTTCAACTTGACATATTTGCATTGTTTGAAGTCATTTTACTTTGAATTTTAACATGCTATCTTGATGTATGATTTACTTCTGACTTAGGCATTTAAATACCATGCTTGTTTAATTTTCATAAGTCCATTTGATTTTTGTTTGATACATTACATTTAAAGCATAATAACATGTCATATCATTCTAATTTTAGTGTATGTTTGCATGAATTCTTTTGTGCATATTGGTATGAGCCTTTGCATATTTTATGAGCCATTCAATTGATATTATATGTCTTTGGTACACATTATAGGTCATCTTTACATGTTCATTTCAATTTGAACTTTGTGCATCCTTAACATGTATTGTTTGCACTTTCTTTTTGAACTTCCACTTCACTTCTTCTTCTATTATTTCTTGAATGTCTTGATGTTGAGTCATGAACACTTTTGAGATGTTTATAAACTATTTTTCATTTAGTTTCAATTCTGGTTGTTGATTTACATGTTCCATTTATGCATGTTCATTTTCTTTCTTTTCATCTTTCATCCATCCTTTCTTATGATAACATGTTTGAATGCTATGGATGGTGATTGTTGCTTATTCATTTAAACGTGCATGATGATATTCACTTGTTGTCCATATGATTCACATTTTGGTTGTGATATTAAGATTTGATTCTTCATCTTATTCTTTTGGACTTTAATGTGTATTAAGTACTTTTTGCTTCTTATACATGTTTCTATGTTTACTAACCATGTAGGGGCTTTGGTAAGTTGAAATTGAGTGTGGATAAGGAATCCACATTCAAACCTCTTTCCTTTCATCTTTTACAATTCAGTCTTGTGTCTTGTTAAGTACTTATGTGCTTACTTTGATTAACTCATTACTTTCCCTTTTGAGTTACAATTCATCTTCTACTTTAGAAGTGAATTGTTTAACTCATTCCTTCCTTAGATTTTAGGTTTTGAAACCTCACAAACCCTTAGGATCACTCCCTTAACTAATCAATTAGGATTCAGTCTTAGTTCACATAGATTTTACCTTTCTCTCCTCTTGAGTCTTTCATCTTCTCATCTCAAAGAAAATTCAAAATATGTAATAAAGGTAGGCATTTATTGCATTTAGGCCTTTCATATAAAGAAGAGATTATAAGAGATTATAAGGCCCATTCGAGCACTTCTTTTATTTTCCCTACATTTGTTTCTCTTTCTCTTTCCATTCCTTTTCCATTCTTTTTCCTTTCTTTCTTTCAGTTCCTTTTCCAGTATCCTTTCCTTACACCCTTTGATCAAAACAAGCAAGCGTGGATCCCATCGAGTACGATGGACGCGTGGGGGTGCTAATACTTTCCTCTCGCGTAACCGACTCCCTTACCCTTTCTCTTGGTCGTAAGACCATGCTCTTTTCTTTCCCTCAGGTTTATGCAGTGTTTCCTTTCCCTTTCTTGGGATAAATACATATTGCTGGCGACTCTGTTTCGGTGCCACTTTCGCGTTTGTACTTGGATGAAAATCCCGGGAGCGACACGTTACTACTAGCCAAGGGGCACATCCAGACTAAATCCCCTCTTGCAGTACCAGAAAATCCGCCTTTTTGGTTCAAGGTGGACCAGACATGCCCTTATCACCAAGGAGGACCAGGGCATAACATAGAGAACTGTCTCAATTTCAAATCCGACGTGCAAAAGCTTGTTAGGAGCGGGGTCTTATCTTTCAAGGATACAAATCCCAATGTTCTCACGAACCCGCTGCCTCAACATGAGAAAGTCGCAGTCAATCTGATAGAGGGAGAGTCTAACAAAGTCTATCAAATTCATGATGTACTCTTATTGAAAACCAACTTGGTCAAGATACATTGTAGACAGAGTGGATATGGCCATGTGCCACCTCATAATTATCATCAGTGTGATGTCTGCTCTAAAAGCAATCAAGGATGTTTCGTGGTGCAATCAGCTCTACAAGAACATATGGATCTCGGATGGATCCAAGAGCACCGAGTTCGTGGAGTTAACATGGTTTACATGAATTCCAACATCATTCAGAACCACAACATCTGTGCGATGAATGGCAACTTGGTGGCAATGCACTCAAGGCAAAGCCAGTATCATAATCTACCACGGCACGCTTACGGTTCTTGTCTGACTTGCTCAGTAAATAAATGGGGATGCTCTTTTGTACAAGAGACCCTCCAGCATCAGATGGATCTTGGATGGATCCAGGACTACCATGATAGGAACCCTTATCAGATCAACATGGTTTAAATCTTCGACATTCGTTTAATGAATACCAACCTGGTAGAGTTACATGCTGAGCAGGTCCGCCTCGGATTCCTGGTATCACATGATTGCCAGAGCTGTAAAGCGGGTTACGAAAATGATCAAGGTTGTGCCCTTGTCCAGGAGGCACTTCAGCACTTGTTAAATCCTTGGTGGATGCCAATCTATATGGATGAAGATACTCAGCAAATTAGTATCAATAACAGGAACCCTACTCGGTGTCAAAGTCAGGATGTCCGATCTGTGGAAGCTAACCTAGTCAGGTTACATTGCATTCAAAGCGGGCGTGGCCAGGTGCCACCACACAACTATGAACGTTGTAGAGTCTGTTCGGAAAGTAACCAAGGACGTTACCTTGTGCAAGCAGCTCTTTAGGGTCAGGTGGATCGTAGAGACATTCGCCCATATCCGGGTTCCGGACCAATAAACTGGGCGCCGGACTACCTCGCTGATCAAATTGAGGATGTTGTCGTAATCTCTAATCATCATAGTGCCATGGATGTTTTTCCCATCATCCCTCTACTTGACGAATCGAGAGTTCCTAATCGGGAATGGATCTAAATTACTTACGATGGTCAGAAGAATCAGAAGGCTCCTGTAGTTATCTATCTACCGGGACCATTACCGTATGAATCAACTAAGGTTATCCCTTACAAATACGGTGCGACAACAGTCGAGAATGGAAAGGAAATTCCAATACCCTCCGTCGTGAATATTGCAGACATCAGTTGTGTAACGCGAAGTGGTCAAATCTTCAACAGAGCAGTTGGAGAGTCCAGCAAAGAAAAGGAACCTCAGAAAGAAGTTCCTAATCCACCAGTCGGGTAGTCCAGTAATCCCGACCTTTCAAAAAACAACGATGAGATGCTAAAGCTCATCCAAAGGAGTGAATACAACATTGTTGATCAGCTATTACAAACTCCTTCAAAGATCTCGGTATTATCACTGTTACTCAGTTCAGAAGCACACAGGGAGGCTCTACAGAAAGTCTTGGAGCAAGCCTTTGTAGAACAGGATGTAACAATCAGACAGTTCGATAGCATTGTCTCTAACATCACTTCCTGCAATAACTTTGGATTTAACGATGAGGAGTTACCTGAAGAAGGTCGTCGTCATAACATGGCGCTCAATATCACGGTCAGCTGCCAGGGCGATGCTTTAGCCAGCGTAATGGTAGACACAGGGTCAGCCCTGAATGTTATGCCAAAGTCCACTTTGATGCAATTATCCTTCAAAGGACCCCCGATGAGAACCAGCGAGGTCGTCGTCAAAGCATTTGACGGATCCAGAAAAACGGTTATCGGCGAAGTCGACCTTCCCATAACTATCGGTCCTCACACTTTCAAAGTCACTTTCCAGGTCATGAACATCCGGGCAACATACAGTTGTTTATTAGGAAGACCATGGATACATCAGGCTGGGGCGGTCACCTCGACCCTCCATCAAAAGTTAAAGTTCGTTCAGAACAACCAACTCGTCACGGTCTGTGGAGAACAAGCCTTGCTCGTGAGTAACTTATCATCATCTACTTGTGTAGAACCCGAGGAGATTGTTGGAACTCAGTTCCAAGCGCTTTCCGTGAGCAAGGACAATCGATCCGAAGAGGGAACTTTCATTTCCTCATACAAAGATGCTATCAAAGCGGTCGAGAGTACCAATACAATAGGATGGGGACAACTAGTCATTCCTACTGACAATAAAACAAAGAAGGGTCTTGGTTTTTCTACAACCTGCACCCAGACAGCTACTACCAGCGATGAAAGTCCTCATCCCATTCGAAACTTCTTTCACAGTGGAGGTTTCCTTCAACCGGTGACTCAAGAATTACACACCATCAATGAGGAGGATCCCTCCGACATAAAAGAGGAATGGAAGTCCTATCTTAACGAGGACGGTTATATGTCTCAGGACGAAACGCATACTCCATTTTGCTTTCCTGCACAGGGTCCGAGATTTATACCCCAGTTGGATGTCGAAATGATATATGGAGATTGTGATCCAGAAGGATGTCGTGCTCCACCACACTCATTAGAGGAAGACACTCCGATGAAAGACAACTTTGACCACGACTATTATGGCCCAATGGATGGCCTGCCAATGTGGCAGCCGTATTCGGGAAACTTGGGGCCAGAGAATTAGCCGATCAATGAAAATCAGCTGAGCATCATTGAAAAGAATACTTGTGTCCCCACCATGTCATGGGATCCTAACCCAGGATATCCTGAAGATACCCCACACGATGATGAATTTGCAATGTTTGCAGGACTAGAATTCATCAACTATACTTTTCCCGAGGTCAACTTCATCGAAATGGATGACTCCTCCAGTTCCAAAGAAGTGTGGGACACCTTGGGACAACCAAGTGGGAAATACGACTTCATGGTCAAGTACACCGCTCCTGAAAGCTCTCGTATCAGGCTCGAAGACATCCAACCAACTGGATGAGGAGATATGCCTGAGAGCCTAAATACTATGCAAAATGCAACAGAGGAATCCTCCTACGACAATTCTGCCTGGGAGACAGATTCCATTGATCTTGTTCCACCAGAAATCAGCGTTATTTCTGAAGACAAATCAAGGAAGGTACCAGACTTTGTGATTCACTGAGGAGTTCGCCGCCAATGGGTTGCTGTCAATATTCCGAAAGTTGTTCAAAAGTCAAAGTAATTGTCGTTTTTAACCTTTCACCCTACCCAGGTGAAACAGATATTTTGATATGGCTTACTTTCTGTAAATTTTTTGTCTTCGCTTTGCCCAAAGCGACAGAGTTTTGTTTTATAGGGCTGTAGTTTTAAGAATCGACTTGTTCATTAATAAAATAACGTCGTTCTGTAAATTCCACATTAATTGCTGTTTTCTCTTTTTGTTTTTCTTAGAAAATGGTAATCCTAAAAACTCAAATATAAAAACAAGCAGTAAAAGAAAAAAACACTGCACACACTTTTGCATTCTCTCTATCTCTTCTAAAACATGAATCATCATGTCACGCAGATTGCTTGTTTTAAACCCCGTTGAAACATACGATCTGATGCCTTCTCCCGACTTTGAGTTCCCGATATTTGGGGCTGAAGAAGAAGTTGACAACGAAATTCCAGAAGAGATCTCTCGATTACTCAGACAAAAGGAAAGGTCCATTGAACCTCATAAAGAGCCATTGGAAACGGTAAACTTAGGTTCGGAAAAAGAGAGAAGATAAATCAAGATTGGGGCACTGCTCAGTCTAACTGCCAGAGAGGGTTTGGTAAAGCTTCTCAAAGAATTCCCCGATGTATTCGCTTGGTCCTATCAGGATATGCCAGGGTTGGATACCAGCATCGTGGAACATCATTTACCGTTAAGGTCAGAATGTCCGCCTGTAAAACAGAAGTTGAGACGGACTCATTCAGACATGGCCATCAAAATCAAAGAGGAGGTACAGAAACAGATTGATGCAGGTTTCCTCGCCACATCAGAATATCCTCAATAGTTAGCCAACATAGTACCCGTTCCAAAAAAGGACGGAAAAGTTAGAATGTGTGTCGACTACAGGGATCTAAACAAGGATAGTCCAAAGGACGATTTCCTTTACCACACATTGTCATGCTGGTAGACAGTACATCAAAGTTTAAAGTTTTCTCCTTCATGGATGGATTCTCCGGCTATAATCAAATCAAAATGGCACCGAAAGACATGGAGGAAACTTCGTTCAGCACCCCATGGGGTACTTTTTGTTACAAGGTAATGCCGTTCGGTTTGAAGAACGCTGGGGCAACCTATCAAAGGGCCATGACTACTCCTTTTCATGACATGATACACATAGAAATAGAGGTATATGTCGATGATATGATTGCAAAATCTAAGACAGAAGAGGAGCATGTGACCCACCTGTCAAAACTATTTGAGCGGTTGAGAAAATACAGACTCCGCTTAAATCCCAACAAGTGCACCTTCGGTGTCCATTCAAGGAAACTTTTAGGGTTCATCGTCAGCCAGAAAGGAATTGAGGTTGATCCTGACAAGGTCAAGGCCATTCAAGAAATGCCTTCTCCTAAAACTGAAAAATAAGTCACGGGATTCCTGGGACGTTTGAACTACATCTCCAGATTCATATTCCTGATGACCGCGAAATGTGCCCCGATTTTCAAATTACTGAAAAAGAACCAGGACTCTGTTTGGACAGAAGATTGCCAAACCGCCTTCGACAGTATTAAAGAATACCTGTTGAACCCTCCAATTCTATCACCTCCCATAGAAGGAAGACCACTAATTATCTACCTCATAGTCCTAGAGGACTCAATGGGATGTGTACTTGGCCAACAAGACGAAACCAAAAGGAAAGAGTCTGCCATCTACTATCTGAGCAAGAAACTCACCGACTGCGAGACTCGGTACACTATGCTTGAGAAAACTTGTTGTGCTTTGGCTTGGGCAGCCAAGCGTCTGCGCCAGTAGATGATTCATCACACTACTTGGTTGGTCTCCCAGATGGATCCAATTAAGTACGTCTTTGAAAAGCCTGCTCTCACGGGAAGGATAGCCCATTGGCAGATGTTGCTATCAGAATATGACATAGAGTACCACGCTCAGAAAGCCGTTAAGGGGAGTGTTTTAACCGATCATTTGGCTCATCAACCGATTGACGATCAAGAATCAATCGGGTTTGACTTCCCAGACAAAGATGTCATGTATCTAAAAATGAAAGATTGCGATGAACTGCTACCCATTGAAGGGCCAGAACCAGGTTCCCAATGGGGACTTATCTTTGACGGAGCAGTTAATCATTACGGAAACGGAATTGGGGAAATCATTGTTACACCTCAGGGTACCCACATTCCTTTCACCGCCATACTTACATTCAAGTGTACAAACAACGAGGCCGAATACGAAGCTTGTATCATGGGTCTCGAGGAAGCAATTGATTTGAGGATAAAAAACTTGGACGTATACGGTGACTCAACCCTGGTTATCAATAAGATCAAAGGAGGTTGGAACACATACCAATCAGGACTAATTCGTTACAAAGATTATGCAAGAAGGTTGTTACCCTTCTTCAACAGAATTGAGTTTCATCACATCCCTCGTGAAGAGAATCACATGGTTGATGCTTTAGCCACTCTCTCTTCCATGATTAGCGTAGGTCAACGGAACGACTTACCCAAGATCGACATAATGCGCCTTGAACAGCCCGCTTACATCTTCACGATCGAAGCAGTCATATACAACAAACCTTGGTATTACGATATCAAACGCTTCCTTCAGAAACAGGAATACCCACATGGGGCGTCTAGAAAGGACAGAAAAACCCTCAGAAGACTGGCTGGAAACCGCTTTCTGAGCGATGATACACTTCATAAGTGGAATTTCGACATGGTCTTGCTCCGATGCATCGACAGACCAGAAGCAGACATGCTGATAAAAGAAATTCACGAAGGATCCTTTGGCACTCATGCCAACGGACATACAATGGCGAGAAAAATTCTAAGAGCAGGGTACTACTGGTTGACCATGGAGTCCGACTGCTACAAGTACATGAGGAGGTGTCACAAGTGTCAGATATATTCCAACAAAATTCATGTACCGTCAACGCATCTCAAAATTATTTCTTCCCCGTGGCCTTTTTCCATATGGGGAATCGACATTATTGGCATAATTGAGCCCAAGGCTTCAAATGGACATCGGTTCATCCTGGTAGCCATTGACTATTTCACTAAATGGGTCGAAGCAGCGTCATACAATAATGTAACCCGACAAGTGGTGGTCCGATTTATCAAAAACAATATCATCTGCCGTTATGGTTTTCCCGGCCAGATCATTACCGATAATGGATCTAACTTGAACAGTAAGATGATGAAAGAGTTGTGTGCTGAGTTCAAGATCAAACACCATAACTTAACTCCCTACCGACCCAAGATGAATGGAGCGGTAGAAGCGGCTAACAAGAACATCAAGAAGATTGTTCAAAAGATGGTTGTAACCTATAAAGACTGGCACGAGATGCTACCTTTTGCTCTTCACGGTTATCGCACATCTGTCCGCACTTCAACAGGGCAACCCCTTTCTCTCTAGTGTATGGCAAGGAAGCAGTGTTCCCCATCGAAGTAGAGATCCCATCAATCCGGGTATTGATAGAAGCTAAACTAACAAAAGCTGAATGGTGTTAGAATCGACACGACGAATTAAATCTGATCGAAGGGAAGGGAATAACGACACTATGCCACGGTCAGTTGTATTAGCAAAGAATGAAGAAGGCGTTTGACAAAAAGGTTCGACCTCGTGTCTTCAGAAAAAGAGACCTCGTGCTCAAAAAGATACAATCATTTCTCACTGATTCTCGGGGCAAGCGGAGTCCAAATTATGACGGCCCCTACGTGGTCAAGAAAGCTTTCTCAGGCGGCGCCTTGAGACTTGCAACCATGGACGAAGAGGAATTTGCCTACCCCATGAATGTTGATGTAGTAAAGAAATACTTCACCTAAAAAAAATGTCTCGGTGGATTGAAAACCCGAAAGGGCGGTCCCGGCAAAAATTAGAGACATAATCAAAAATCATCCTGATGGATTGGAAATCTCAAAGTACCATCTAGGCAAAAATTAGGGATAATGGCAAGTAACTACGTTCAACAAAAGGGGCAAATCCCTCAGCAGCAGTTACGTCGTCCATCAGGAAAACTCCTGTCACGGTCATCTTCGACAGAAGCTCAGGATGCCCCGAATTCAAAGTTGGTAGAAGGATAGTGGTTGTTATGTTTTGATGTAGCCCTTTTACCTTAAATTACCATTTTCTAACTTTTTAAATACTCTTTGGAATCACGCGTTTGGTTGATTTCCATCCTATCAATAAAATTTGAGCCCTTGTGCTTTTGTTTGAAATTCTTATTTGTTTTAGCTTTACAGAACGAAATTTTAACATGATTAACGATTCTTGAAATAAAACAAAAATGAATTTACTTGTCAAAAATTTCTGCTTTTAAAATAAAGACGGCAAGTTCTTTTGACGGTTGAACACCGAAAGAACATCGATCGCTTCACCAAAGGTGTTCGAACGTCAAAATGCAGAATCAAAGTACTCCTTCTAAGCCAGTGCGCCTGAATGAAGGATCAGCTGTATCAGATGCGGTTTTCCCATCTGATACCCTCGGCCGAATTGCTACTTTTGGATCAACGGTACAACTTCGCCCCGCGATGGCTGAGTATCCTGTCATGTTTATCTTTTAGTTTGTATGTCGCGTTAGTTTTGTCAGCATATACATACATACATCATGCCTTATTGATTTGCATTCATATTCATATTGCATCACTATCATTCTTGTCGGTCTTATCCCCTGGTGATAAAAGTCCTCTCAATCGAGTTGTCAAATTCTTTCCTCCTCAGGAAAGGTTGCGTTTGAACAATCTCTCTCCTCCAGTTTATTTCTGGATCAAAATTTGTCCTTGACCACTTTGATAACTTAAACCTCTGAAAGACCAGAGAACCTTCAAAAAATGTCATTCTTCGCCATTGAAGATGACATCCTTGCTTTCCCGGATTAAGGAAAATCCCCAAAGAAAGCCTCTTAATCAAGAGATTCGGCAGTACGGCAGTTTTTCTCCAAAAAAGCCACTGATTAAAAGGTCATCGGCACCTCAAAATTGGATCCCATCATACGGCGTTTCTCCAGGAAGATCCCGAGAAAAGTATGATGTAAGACTCCAAGCGAAAGCAGTCTCTCAAGAAACTCGCTTTCCCCAGTAGAAACAAATGGCGTCTCTAATAGAGAAGTTTGTGTACCTCTACAATTCAGACGATTGGGTTCCCCAGCGAGTCTGACCTCAAAAATTTTCTGTCAAATGGCATCTCCCAAGGAAAATTCGGCGAGAAGTTTGAGGAAAACCGCTACAAATAACGTCCCTTGTCAAGAAAGTTTATTGACAAAAAAATTTGAGACCAGTTCCTTGGTAGGAAACCAGGATCGAGGGGAAGTTTACTCCAGAAACTAAGACCAATTCCTTGATAGGAAACCAGGATCGAGGGGATGTTTACAAAAGAAACTGAGACCAGTTCCTTGGTAGGAAACCAGGATCGAGGGGAAGTTTACAAAAGAAACTGAGACCAGTTCCTTGGTAGGAAACCAAGATCGAGGGGAAGTTTATTCTAGAAACTGAGACTAGTTCCTTGGTAGGAAGCCAGGCTCGAGGGGAATTTTATTCCAGAAACTGAAACCAGTTCCTTGGTAGGAAACCAGGATCGAGGGGAAGTTTATTTCAGAAACTGAGACCAGTTCCTTGGTAGGAAACCAGGATCGAGGGGAAGTTTATTTTAGAAACTAAGACCAGTTCCTTGGTAGGAAACCAGGATCGAGGGGAAGTTTACCTTTTCTAAGCGTCATTGCTTAGCAAAAGAAGATGAATGCGTAAGCTACCATTTTTAAACGCCATCAAAATTTTGGGTATTTCGATATTTAATCCTCTTGCACCCCGAATGGCCAAACACCTTCGTCATTCACACCTTCGGGTCCAAGAAGTTTAAATAGGGGCATCTGTCATACCTTAAATTTTGACCACTAAGATTCCCATCATTGTGTAAATCATCATCACAATAGGGATGAACCATTAGTCTCCCAAAAGATGGATGAACACTTACTACAGTCAAAATTATGGTTTCAAGCCCTCTCTGAGTTCTTAGACAAAGGATCAATCAAGGAATGACATGATCTTCAACTTGTCTAGCCTCTCAAACATCCACAATAGATCAAAAGGACTCCCACTTCAAGGATTAAGCACAAGGTTGCTCCCTTATAGGTGGATCAAGCCTCGAGATCGCCAGTGTCACCAAATTAGGGTTTTGGTCGACCAGGGCCTCCAGATGGAACCTCATGGACCCAATCATCAAGTCAATCTTGCCTCAGGGGATGCAGTCATAAAAAAATCAAGAATTAGGGTTTCTTGACCTAATTCCCCCCTAAGTTGACTTTTGGGACAAATCATGAGCCAAGACCTCAAGAGAGGATTTGAGGGTCTCTAGTACACCACATTGATCCATTTGTAACAATGGATTGATCCAAGAAGCTTGAGCAACAAGTCTCAATTTCATCAGAACCACAGTTAGGGTTTTGCGGGAAAAGTCAACTGTAACTTTAACTTTTGACAAGGACATGCTCCCAAGCCCTAAGACATGATCCAATATACCCTATAACACCCATGGAACATGTCCATCAAGTTTTATTTAGGTCAAAGACATGATTTCCTAAAGGATTGCACAGTTTGGAATTCATCTGATAAAAAGTCAACTGTGCACAAAAGTCAACTTTGACTTTTTGAGATTTTTCACAATTATAGACTTTTAACCTTAAAATGATGTTAATATATGATTTGAATCATCATTCATCAAGAAAAATCAAAGAAAGTGGGATAACTTGAAAAAGGGGGTAACCATAAAAACATAGAAAATTTTCTAAGTTATGAACAAAGTGGCAAGGGTACCAACTTTGGAGGATCATAACTCCTAAACCACAAAGCCATTTTTCCCCATCCAAAGCTTGATTTATAGATCTCATGGCCCTCTACAAAAACTTCTACTATACCTCATTCCAATTCTTCATGGATTTTGAGTTATAGATTGATCAAAATCACAAAAAGTGAAAATGTCACTTTTTTCCAACACTTAGTGAAATTTTCACTAAGTCAGAATCTGCCTCCACTTTTTTCCAAATGTAGGGACAATTTTCACTTGGATCCAAAAAGTATCAAAACCAAATATGATCAAACAGTTGTTGTATCATATAAGGGTTTTCCAAAATGGCCAAGAACATCACCATATTCAATTTGAGCTAAGAGTTATGGTAATGGCAAAATGCCTTGCTGAAAACTGCCAAGGCAAGGCAGAATTTTGCATTTTTGGTCGATTTGCCAAAATCAGCCAATTTTAAGCCTTGTCATCATCTTGGACACATCTGAAGGGGACAATCAATGAGCCAAGCCTCCAAAGTCTTTGGGACAAGAAGTAGCATGCCAAACCTAGAATTGCCTAAAAGAGGGACAAGACTCCAATTTTTTATTGGAGCATTTAATAGATGCTTAGAGGTGGCATGGACTGACACATTTGAAACTCAATTCAGTCAAGATTCCTCCAACAAGTAGGGAACCAAAGCTCTGTGCTCTAACCTCTAGTCAATGGATAGAGGAGACTTGGATTTTCATTTGCGAACATAGGCCAAACTGCTGCTGCAGTTGCCATTCACTATTGATCCCAAAACAAACTTGCTCTACTATAAATAGAGCTCATTTGTGCTCAGTTTGAGTACACCAAAGCCATCAAACAAATGCTTTTCCCAAAATCCCTTTTTCTTGGCAAAAATGCCTTAATTAGCAAGGTAACTCTGAGTTTTTGAGTTTGAGAGCTTTTTCAATCAAACCAATCACACACACACACCTCATAAACATCATATGTAGGTGATCCAAACTTTCACAAGTGACCTGTCATCACAAAATCACAAAGTCACCTCTCAAAACCTCAAAATAGGCTTTTTGTGCATTTTTCAAGCCATGTCTTGATTCAGTCACTTTCCAAACCAGATAAAACATCAAACACACTCCAAATATCATCCTTGAACTGTCCCAAATGGTTCCCCTCATCTGGAAACCATTTGAAAGAGTTGGCATTTTGGTCACTTTTAACCCCTTTTGCAAGAAAGGGCCAGTTTGTGTTTTTGTAGGTACCAGCTGATTCCAATCATCCTTAAAGCTTCTAAGGGATCATTTGAGTGTGTCTAAAGCATCAAATCATTTCTGGAACAAGAGGCTTGACAGATTGCACAAAACTCCAAAAAACTCAAAAAGAGGTAAGCCTCATGACTTGAACTTTCCAAAATATGCAATGCTTTGAAGTCCACTGATCATGCACACCTCATACATGTTAAATATGTTGTGTTTAAACAAATTGATCATGTAATTCATGCCTGTATCAAAGTATAGCATAGAAAATGCAATTATAGACTTTTTTCAAAACCACTATCGGGTTTTGAGAAGGGAGTGTGATCTGAAAAAACTACCACCACCATTGGATTCCTTGTGAAATTCTAGTCCAGATGCATATAAATTTTGTCTCAAACCATTAAGAATTGAGAAAGTTATGACCTTCACGTTTCTGAGCCAAAACTTGCCTTGCCTTGCCTTAGGCCAGGCCTAAAACCAAGGCATGACTTGTATATTTGTGATTTCACTTCAAATAATGGATGTATCACCACCCCAGTGGTAAGCCGCACGCCATGTGACCTTGAGGTCGTGGGTTCAAACCCCACCCATGCCATTTTGTGTTTTTTCATATTTTGCCATTTTTTCCAATATTTTATGTTTTATTAATTAATTGGAAAATTAATAACTCTTTCAATTTTAATTATTTTTTATTGGTTCTTTTTGCAAAAAATCACAAAAATGTTGAAATAATTTATTCCACAAAAAAAATTAAGTTTATATTATTTATTTAATATAATTAGTATTTTTGTGAATAACTTCATTTTTATTTGTTTTAAACATTTTAAAATGAACATTCATCTTGAAAAATCAAGACTAAATGAGTTTTAATATCTCTTGTGATTAAAACGTCATTTTTTAAACCTTAAACAAAAATCACAAGTGGTTTATTCAAATTCATTTGGTATTTTTCCTTGATTTTCTTTTAATATTTACTTTTAAAAGAATAACAAATTAGGGTTTCTTTGATTTTCACCCTCATCAATCATTTTCAAACACTCATGGGCCTCTGATAGAGTATAAGATCCAATCCCCTTTTAACCAAAACAATTTTGGGCCTCAGATATTGCATAAGTTCCTCTGCGTTAAAAGAAAAGTTCGGCGCGATCGTCGCCCGTTTAAAAATAAACCATCTGGGCCTCTCCTCGAGCTATAAGACCCATTCAAAACATTTGGGCCTCTATTAGTGTGTAAGATCCAACCCCTTTTGAAAACCAAATTATCTTGGGCCTCTTGAGAGAGTGTAAGACCCACCCCTTTGTACATAAGACCTTTTTTGGCCTCAGTCTCTTGTATAAGCCCCTTCAGTACAAAACGATAATGCTATCATTGGTAAAAACCCTGGGCCTCTCCTTGAGCTGTAAGCCCCAATTTTTCTTTCAAAGCACTTTCTCCTTTGATTTTGAATATACTATTGTTTTCAATCTTTCTTTGTTGAACAACTAACAAAACAGCATGGAAGCTCTACAACCGAGTAAGTGTTTATACGCTTTCATTTACCGCTTTCATATGTACATAACTGTACTGTGGGGCTGTTTCATTGTAATAATAGTATAGCTATTTAGAGTTTCCCCGGCAACTACGTGTAGCACTAAGCCCTGTTGATCACTCTTAAATAGACTAAACTAGATCCCCATAGAATTACTAGATACAGTCTTCTCTTCGGCTGTCCTCCTAGGAATTGTCAAGAGACTCTACTCCCCAGAGTTTATCTATTCTCCGTGAATAACATTTCTTGAGTTTCTTCCAAATTCTCGAACTTTCCTGGCTTGATCTAATCTCTGTGAATAACCTGTCTTGAATTTCTTGGGGTTTGGGGACCCACAGGCTTCTTAAAAGCATCCCCGCCTCCTCTTGGGCGTTGTACAAGGACCCGCCGGCTTCTTAGAAGTATTCACAGCCTCCTCTTAGGCTTCGTATAAATGATTTCTTCCTCCAGGAATGATAGCCTCCTATTGGGCTTCGTACAAATTGTCCCTCGGCTTCTTAAAAGTTTCCAGCCTCCTCTTGGGCTTTATACAAATTGTCCCGACGACCTCCTAGAGGTATAGGAACAAAAATTAGTCATCTTAATAGAACAGTCTTTCAAAGATTCTATATCTTTCTACCGTGAACGTACTACTACTATTTCTTTAAGCATAGTACGATAGATGAAACTCTAGACTTGGACAGTCTAATCTCCTTGAGACTCGAAGGCATTCTCAAGTAGGGAAAAAACACCAGCAGACTCGGACAATCTCCAATACCCTCTGGATTCCCCATTTCCTTAAAGAACAGGAAATAACCCCAATCCTCTGATCAATCCCAAAGCATAGCCTTACCTTTAATCAGTCTCATATAAGAACTAATTTTCTCTTTTAACCAACCTACTGGACTTGTCACTCAACTGAAACAACAATCCTTTTAGCCTCAATCTCGGGCTTTGTACGAGATACAAAACACTCCCTTGTTGAGTATAAAAGACTCTCTTATTAAGTCAACCTTTAGCCTCCGTCTTGGGCTTCATACAAGACACATCTAAAAAGACTCTCTTGTTGAGTCAAAACCCTTTTAGCCTCTCTCTCGGGCTTCGTACGAGACACATATAAACACCCTCTTGTTGGGTCGATAGCCTCCTCTTATGCTTCGTATAAGGAAACTCCAGTTGATTCAATCAACCCTTTTAGCATCAAAGCTGTGCCTCGTTCACAGGATACAAACATCAACAACTCCCTTCATCTAACTGCTGTAAGCGGCAAGCCTCTAGATTATTTACATCCACGCCACTGTCCTTCTTTTAGCATGAGAAATTCCTAAGGAAAGATAGCATTGCTCTACACTGAGTTAAATTCTTCTGCTTCAGGTTAAAACCCCATATAAAGGAAATTATGGCATTGCTAGGATTCACACATCCCGGTTATAGTAATCCTCCTTTATAGTCAGTCACCCAACAGTCGTGACAAAACAAACTCCCTTTAGAGATGACAAATTCTCTCTAAAGACAACACCTTTTTTAGCTTCATATCTTGGGCTTTGAACAAGATACAAATTACTTTTAGCTTCACGTCTTGGGCATTGAACAAGACACCAAAACACCATTTCCTCCGATAGAATAGGAGGAACTACGATCGCACTGATTTCCCTGTTTCGGAAAACGGGAATACGTAGGCATAAGATTGAAAGAAAAATCTTAGCAAGCACACTAAACAAAAACTCAAAATCCCATACCCTCAGTCCTAAACATCCTACCCATGAACCATCCAATGTTTTCAATCTCGAAAAAAAAGTAAGAAGAAAAAGGCCCCATTACCATATAGCATCCGTAACCTAACAGACCGCTGTTTAAACTCAGTATGCAAGCAGGGTTAATTGGATACATCTATTTCCCTTCCTTCATCAGCTTCAATAGGATAAAAAATGAATCGAACTGTAGTAACCCCCAAAGAGCGACAATGCTTAAGAAACACGTCCAGTTTCGCTCGCTACACCCCGTGAAACGTTTCTTTAACTTTTCTTAAGTTTGGACTCACAGGCTTCCTAAAATCATCCCCAGCCTCCTCTTGGGCTTTGTACAAGGACCCTCAGGCTTCTTAGAAGTTCTCATGCCTCATCTTTGGCTTAGTACAAGGACCCAGAGACCTCTTAAAATGTATAGGAAAGAACCTAGTTATCTTTTGCAAGAGCAGTCTTCCTAAGTCAAAGTATCAAACCAATTTGGGTTGATTTTCATCCCTTAAAACACTCGCCTCCTCTTGGGCATCATACAAATATAATTCTCCAACTAAGAGTCAACCTCTCCATACCAGTAGACTTGGACAATCTTATCTCCCTTTAGACTTCAAAGAAACCTCCAAACTTCCTAAACTGAAAAAATCTTGATCACATTATTAATCTCCAAGCAGAGTTCTGACCTCCACAAGTTTCACAACTCAATCTCTAAACCCTCACTTTAATTCCCCAGTCAGGGTCAATTACTGTTAATTCACTATTAACAAAATCCCGAACAGAATCAGAACCCCAAGGCATCTGATATCTCAACTCTTCTGTAATCCCCGACAAGAGTTGAATTCCCCAATTTGGACCTGTCTCTGGATCTCAATAATCCTCAGCAAAAGTTAGCCTCCTCTTAAGTTTTATATAAGAAATTCCCCAACCAGTCTCCTCTTAGGCTTTGTATAATGATTATTCCTCAGCAGTCTTTCAGCCTCAATCTTGGGCTTTGTACAACACACCCCAAAAATGTCAATCCATTAGAGTCAGTTAACTTTTAGCCTCAATCTTGGGCTTTGTACAAGACAAATATAAAAACTCCCAAAACAGAGTCATAATTTCAGCCTCAATCTTGGGCTTTGTACAAGACAGATACTCTCCAGCTGAGTTAAAACCTTTAGCCTCAATCTTGGGCTTTGTACAAGACAGATAAAACCTTTTCCCAGAAGAGACAATTCTCTTTAGCCTTAATCTTGGGCTTTGTACAAGACACAAATCAACAATCTCTTGTTGAGTCAATCATTTCCCAGCCTCCTCTTAGGCTTTGTATAAGGATCTCCCCAGTGGAGTCAATCAATCTCTTAGCTTCAACCTTGGGCTTTAATCAAGGCATACAAAAATCAAGATCCCCTCAGAGGAAATCAAAAATCTCTTTGTAGGAGGACATTTCTCTGTGTATCACACAAATCAAAACAAACCCTAAATCCCAGATAATTGCTGTAAGTGGCACACTTGTTGATATAATCATCCAAGAAGTGGTCCCTCATTATCCTGGTTAAAACTCTTTCATCTATTTGCTGTAGGTGGTAAGCCTCTAGATTATTTACATCCAAGCCAATGTCCCTCTTAGCATGGAAGATTCCTAAGGAAAAATGGCATTGCTCTACATTGAGTTAAAGTTTTCTCCTTCAGGACTAATCCCCTATAAAGGAAATTATGGAATTGTTGGACTCCATACATTCCAGTTAAAGTAATTCTCCTTTATAATCAGTCACCCAAACCACTGTGATAAACAGATGAGATATCTCCCTTTAGAGATGACAAATTCTCTCACAAGCAACCTTTAGCTTCAATCTTGGGCTTTGAACAAGACACAAACAACCATTAGCTTCAATCTTGGGCTTTGAACAAGACACCAAACATCTTTTCCTCCCATAGAATAGGAGGAACTACGATTGCTCTGATTTCCCTGTACTTCATTACGGGAATACGTAGGCATAAGATTGGGAAATCTTAGCGAGCACACTAAACAAAAACCTTAGGTCTAGTACCTTACCAAAAACATCGAAAAACTCGAAAAACAACAAAAATACTCTCTCTCTCTCTCCACTTTCCCAGAGAAGAAACTTTCCCATTTATAGACAAACACCATCAAGTAGAAAGCAGAACCTACTGCTAATCAACCAATGGATAACCATGTATAGGATGGGTAACTGACAACTCCCTATTGTATAACCTGATCTCGAACTCCCCAATCTCTCTTAGCGTTTGTTCAGTTAAACATTCGCGTGCAAGGTTAGTTTTAGATAGCTTCTCTTTCCCTTCCAGATTCATGGGATAAATAAGAAATCAGAAAGTAGCACCCACGTTCTTCCCATTGAGGTGAGGAAATCCCCATGGCGATAAGGTGGTCGCGTCACCGACAAAAATCGCACGCTACATCCACGAATGTTGATATAGTCAAGAAATACTTCGCCTAAATAAAATTCAAAAAATGTCTCGGTGGATTGAAAATTTCAAAGGGAGGTCCAGGCAAAAATTAGAGACATAAAGAAAAAAATCATCCCGATGGATTGGAAACCTCAGAAAGCAATCAAGGCAAAAGTTAGGGAATCATGGCAAGTAACTACATCTGACAAGGTTGACTCCCCAGCGGTAATGTCATCTATCAGGAAATCTTCTGTCAAGGCCATCTTCAACAGAAGCTCAGGATGTCCAGAATTCAAAGTTGGTTGAAGGATAGCGGTCGTTATGCTTCAATGTAGCCCCTTTTCCATTAAATAACCATTTTCTAAACTTTGTAATGCTCTATGGGATCACACACTTGGCTGGTTACCACTCTATCAATTAAATTTGAGAACAAGTGCTTTTATTTGTAATTCTCATTTAGTTTTCTTTACAGAATGACATTTTTAACATGATCAACAATTCTTGAAAAAAAAATTAATTTAATTGTCAAATTTTTCTTCTGCTTTTAAAATAAAGATGGCAATTCTTTTTTACTAACTAAACACAAAAAGGAACATCGATGGCTTCTCCGAAAGTCGATTAAAACTCAAAATGCAGAATCAAAGTACTCCTTCTAAACCAGTAGATCTGAATGAAGGATCAATTGTTTCAGATGTAATATCCCGTCTGACATCCCCGACAGTGTTCTTACCTCTGAAGACCAATGGATGGCTCTTTCTCCCCAAATAGGGTTTACCCCTCCTGAAACAAGAAGGGATTGCTATCTTAAACCGATGGTACTTTTCATCCCCCATAGTGGCTGAGTATCCAGTCGTATTCACTCACTAGTTTGTATGTCGCGTCTGTTTTGTCAGCATAAACATATATACATCACGCATAATTGATTCATATACATATTCAGATTGCATTATTATCGCTTTGGTCATACTCATCCCAAAGTGATAAAAGTCCTCTCACCGAAAGCTGCCAGTTGTTTCCTCATCCAGAAATGTATCTTCTGAGCAATCTCTCCCTAGTTTATTTCTGGATTGGGGCCTATCCTTGACCACATTGATAACTTGAACCTCTGAAAGGCAAGAAGACGTTCAACAGACACCTTTGGAAATCACTCTTTGCCATTGAAGATGATATTTTCGCTTTCCCGGATTAAGGAAAATCCCTAGAGAAAGCCTCTTAACCGAATACTCTCGGCAATGCATCAGTTTTTCTCCCAAGAAATTCGATGTTAATGAAGTTATCAGCGCCTCAAAATTGGATCGCATCACATGGCATTTCTTCAAAAAGATCTCGAAGAAAAGTATGATGTAATATCCCCAAGGAAATAGCAGTCTCTCAAGAGACTCGTTTTCCCTAGTAGAGTCTACAAATGTCATCTCCAACAGAGAATTTTGCACACCTCTACAGCTCAGACAGATGGGTGTCCCAAGCAACTCTGACCTCAAACTTTTTCCATCAAATGGCGTATTCCCAGTATAGCCCGGCGAGAAGTTTGAGGAAGACCGCTACAAATAGCGTTCCTTGTCAAGAAAGAAACTCGACAAGAAGAAACTGAGACCAGTTCCGTGGCTGAACACCAAGATCGAGGGGAGGTTTATTTAAAAAGAAACTGAGACTAGTTCCATGGCTGAAGACCAGGATCAAGGGGAGGTTTATTTCAAAAGAAATTGAGACCAGTTCCATAGCTGAAGACCAGGATCGAGGGGAAATTTATTTCAAAAGAAACTAAGACCAGTTCCGTGGCTGAAGACCAGGATCGAGGGGACGTTTATTTCAAAAGAAACTGAGACCAATTCCATGGATGAAGACCAGAATCGAGGGGAAGTTTATTTCAAAAGAAACTAAGACCAGTTCCGTGGCTGAAGACAAGGATCGAGGGGGGTTCATTTCAAAAGAAACTGAGACTAGTTCCATGGCTAAAGACCATGATCGACGGGAGGTTTATTTGAAAAGAAACTGAGACCAGCTCCATGGCTAAAGACCAGGATCGAGGGGGAGTTTATTTCAAAAGAAATTGAGACCAGTTCCATGGTTGAAGACCAGGATCGATGGGAGGTTTATTTCAAAAGAAACTAAGACCAGTTCCATGGCTGAAGACCAGGATCGAGGGGAAGTTCATTTCAAAAGAAACTAAGCCAGTTCCGTGGGCAAAGACCAGGATCGAGGAGAAGTTTTACCCTTTTCTAAGTAACATTGCTTAGCAAAATAAGATGGATGAGCAAACTGCTATACATAACCACAGTCAAAATTTTGGGTATTCCGATATTTAATCCTCTTGCACCGTGAATGTCCAAATATCTCTGCCTTTCACACCTTCAGGTCCAAGAAGATTAAATAGGGTCATCTGTCATACCCCATATTTTGACCACAAGATTTCCCATCATTGTGAAGATCATTACCACAATTTGGATGTACCATCATACCTCATCAATCTCCTTAATGATCGTTGAGCATTTACTACAATCAAGAATTAGGGTTTTGAGCCCTCTCAGAACATTTAGACAAAAGATAAATCAAGAAATGACATGATCTTCAACTTTTATAACCTCTCAAACATCCATGAAGGATTAAGAGGTCTCTCATATCAAGAATCAAGCACAAGGTTGCAACATTCCAAGTGGATTGAGCTTCGAAACACCCAGTGTCACCAAATTATGGTTTTGGTCGACTAAGACTTCCAGAGTGAAATTTTCATAGGGGAATGAGGCAAGGCTTCAAAATTTGACTTATTGTGCTCAAAATAACCCTAGGAGTCCATTTGAAAAGTTAACTTACCCTCATAGAGTGTATTCCTCAAAAGTCAGGAATTAAGGTTTCTCCGCACCGAACCGCTCCGGAGCCAAAAGTTAAAACATGACTTTTTAGGCAAAAATGATCCTTATGACTCATATTCTCATAAAATATGATTTATAATTTCATTTGAACAAGAATTGATCAAGAAATCACGATAACTTGTAAAAGGGGTAATCTTGAAAAATTGAAAATTTTTCTAAGTTGCTAAATTTTGATGGTTTTTGTACAAACTTCCAAGGACCATAACTTTTGATCGAAACAACCATTATGAGTGATCCAAAGCTTGATTTGTAGGTCTTCCGACATTCTACAAAAGCTTCAACTACATAAAACTCTAATTCTTCATGGATTTTTGGTTGTGGATGGATCAAAGTGGTGAAAAATCAAAGATTTAACACTTAGTAAAAAAACTGTCTAAGTTTTCAGCCTTGAACATCAATGTTCATGAGGACTTTTCAATTGGATTCAAATAGTTTCAAGATAAAATATGATCACACATGGATTGTACCGTATGAGCGCTTTCTAAAAAGTATAAGAGCCTTCCATAACTCAATTTGAGCAAGGAGATATAATCATCCCAAAATGACACTTTCAAACTGTCTTGTACAAGGCAGTTTTGTGAATTTTTGCTCGAGTTGGCCAAATTGTGCAACCTTAAGCCTTGTCACACTTCTGAAAACATATAAGAATCTCATCCAAGCAAGTATCTCTTATCCACAAGCCTCACAAGTCCAAGAGCTATCATTTAGGGATGTGGAAATTCAAGATTCTTATTCAAAATTTTCAAAGTTGTCAAGAAGCATTGAATGAATGCATAAAGGTGGCATGCATCAAGACAATGTTATCCAAGATGAGTCAAGCCTTATCTCTGAACCAAAGGACTCATAGCTTGTTCCCTAACCTCATGTTAATGGCTAGAGGAGACTTGAGATTCCATTTGATCACCATTGGCCAAGGGACTGTCCAAGCCTTCATTCACTATTGATGCCAAAACAAACTTGTTGAACTATAAATAGACATCAATTGTGATCAGTTTGAGTACACCAAAGCCTTAGAACACTTGCTTTACTCAAAATCTCTCTCTCACACCAGAAATGCCTTGATTTGAAAGTCACTATCGAATATTTCATTAGAGAGCAATTCCATCACAACCAATTATTATTACACATCCCATATGTCATATATGAGCTGATCAAACACTCCTCACACTTCTAAAACATCAGGATCACCATCTCCTCAAATTGTAGTCAGAATCTAGACCATTGTTTCACTTCTGTAACACCTCTACAACAGAATTTGATTCCTTCTTGCAGAGGTAAGCCTTGGATTTTCAAACTCCATACTACATGCATCATAAATGTTTTCAAGTTACAAACATGTTTCTGGATATTCATAGATCATTAACCCTCAAACAATTGCTATTTATCTTATGTGTATAGGATTTCATATAGTTTTTGCATTTTTTAGGGTTCATCTGATCATCATGTAATAACTTCCCCTATACTTAAAATAAATGAAATTAAACGCCACCATCGTGTTCCTTGTTTAAAAATGAGTGATTTTCATGTTTACATTATCCCATTTCATTACGTATTGAGTGAGATAGCATGGATTTTGCAAATCTGGCTAGAGGTCGAAGATAAAGTTCTTCGCGCGAAAATTAGAATTTACCATGCATTTATCATATATTATGCGTTGGTTGTGTTTCAATATCACCAGCACACGTTGGTTCATTGGCAAGAGCTTGTTTTGCTTGTGTGTGGGTGAGAGGTCGTGGGTTCAATCCCCACCCATGACAAATTTTTATCACTTGTCCAATTTCACTTCTTTTTTCATATTATTTTTTTAAATGATTTCAAAAATTAATTTCTCTCTGAATTTTAATGTTTCTGAATTAATTCTTTTTTTCAAAATTCACAAAAATGTTAAAATATTTTATTTTACAAGAATTTCACAAAAATATTATTTATTTTATATATTTGATATTTTTATATAGAATTTTTTTTATTTTTTTAAAACATTTAAAATATTTATTTCTCTTGATTTTTCAAATTCAAATGATTTTTGAATCATTCTATAGATATAACATGATTTTTCAAACATTTATCCAAGATCACAATTTGTTTTTCACACATGTTTGATAATTTTGATCATTTTTAAATGATTTTTACTCAAATTAAAATGTATTTCTCAAATCAAATTACGGTTTTGATTATTTTCACCCTCACACACATTTTTCAAACCCCTTTTGGGCCTCTAATAGAGTGAAAGACCCATCCCTTGTCCCACACAAATTTTTTGGGCCTCAATCATTGTTTAAGACCCGATACGATTTTCAAAATAACGGTGCAATCACTGTTTTTAATCTGGACCTCTCCCTGAGTTATAAGTCACATTCATTCTTCTTTTAAAAATACTCTTGGGCCTCTTGATAGAGTGTAAGTACCATCCCTTTGTAAATAAATCATTTTGGGCCTCAGTCATTGTATGAGTCCCGATACGATTTTAAAAATCTCGGCGCGATCGCGTTTTCAAAACAATTTTCATCAGGGCCCCATTTTGGGCCTCCCTTGTGTTGTAAGCCCCAATTTTCTCCTTTTTTTCAAACACTTTTGGGCTTTTAATAGAGTGTAAGACCCAACCACCTTTGTTCATAAATAATTTGGGACTTAGTCATTGTATAAGTCTGTTTGCTTGGAAAATTCGCAAACAACCGCTGATCTCCTAATTTATGAAAAAAATTAGTTTGCTTACAGGACCGATCAAACAAATCCTAGGAGAATGTGCTTTAACAATCTTGACAATTTGTGTTATAAAACCTTTTGTTTATTGAATTCATCCTGGTTCTCACCAACTTCCATATTTTCCAACAAAAGTAGTAAAACTTTGCTTCTTGAAATAAATGGCAAAATGTAAATAACTTGCAAGTAAGAAAATGAAAGAAATGTAAAGGGAATTGTAAATGAAGAACTTAAAACTTTATTAAAATGCAAGGAATGAAAACTGGTGTCTTTCAAACATACATTTTCTCAGTAACTACTCTTTTCTCTCTCACGGTTACTTTGAGTATTTCTTGAGTGATTTGTACAAATTCTGAACACACCGGAAATCTAACACTAAGACTCCCTATTTATACACAATCGAAATAACCACCAATAACAGTTATTTCTCTTAATGGCGACAAATGGCATTATGCATGCATTCGTCAACTAGATGTGTTCCACACGTCCAATTTCAAAATGAAACTCCCTCCTAAATTTGAATTTCAAACACTTGTCGAACGAGGCCTATTACTCCTCTGCCAAAATATTCCTAATACTTAGAAAGATCTGCCAATGCTTTCCCTTAAGTAACATTTGCCTTCGACTGACTTTCTCCCATCAGAAATACCTTCCTGTCGAAATGGCCTGGCGAATTTCCGAATTTGCTCTTGAACAATTATCTTGGCGTCAAAATTAGCAACCTACAAATTGCCCCCCAGAAAATGCATTTTCGATAAAGGGAGAAAAGCAATTTTTGCCAATGCAATTCGACGCCATCAATAATTCGACCAGTGACTGTTCATATGACTAGACGTTGGTAATGTCAGAGTCATCATTGCAATTTTCTCAAACGTCTCTTCAGCCCACGTTTTTAAGATCTTCCATCATCACTACTCTAGTCCCTAGCAGATCATGGGTCAAAAACTTAACTGCCGCCGTCTGAATCCATCCACTTCATAACCTCCACGTGTCCTATAATCTTTTCATAATTTTTCCATTAAAAACTTCTGAATTCCAACCGCTTCAATCTTTCTTCCTATAATTAAGTTAGAAAACTTTATTTTGCACTTTTCACGTTTCCTCTTTTTAAACAAGAACTTTCTTCAACTTCATCTTCTTCATTTCTCTTCATTTCTTCTGCAATCAACAATGGCATCTTCCGCTGCTCTCCAAATCACAAGTCAAGATTCCAAAAAATCCAAAAACTTACCACCTGTCCACAAGATCCTTGGGCCAAAGGTGGTGGGGAACCAACAATACGTACCAGAGCCTCCAAATGAAGTGGAGAAACGACGCATTTACCAGTCTCAGGTACTAATTCCTATTTTAATTTCTGGTAAATCCCATGCAATGCTAGGACCTTTGCCTGACTTAAAATTAGATCCGGTGAAGGTAAAAGAATTTTTCCCAGTCTATCACTGTTATAAACCCATAGCTAAAGGGGTTAAACCTAGAACTGTAAAAGAAAAGGCCATAGACGAGAAATCCACCGTTGATGGTCAAGGTTCACCTTCTGAAGAACCCATAAGTTTAGAATACCTAAACCATGCTAGAATTTTTAGATCTTGTCCCTTGTCGAAAGATCCTTCTGACTATTTAGCTTGGCTGGCGAAGATTGAAAAAGTTAAAGCTGGCTTTTGGAAAGATATATGTATTTTTGACTTAATTCAACTGTCGAAAGTAGGACCAGGTTATTGTCCAAATATGCTCTTGGCTACCCTCTACTTCTGGGACATCACCTATAATAATTTCCACCTTCCTTGTGGGATGGTTACTCCTACCCTATTCGACGTAGCTGCCATCACTGGCCTCAGCCCTTTAGGAGTAGACTATGACCCCAACGTGTTATCTAAAGATTCTATAGGATTCGACACAAACAAAGCCACCTTCACAACTTACATTGCCAATTATCATGATCAAGAGACTAAGGAAGTTTTTGATCAGGAACATGTAGCTTTTCTGGCCCTCTGGATGTCGAGATGTGTCTTTTGCTCCAGATCACTCCAAGTAGCCAAACGTTACATTACTATGGCTAATCAGCTTCATGCTGGGCGTTGATTATGCCTGAGTGAAATGATATTAGCCAATATTTATGAATCCTTGGGAAAAGGTGTTACTTTCCTGAAGACCATCAAGAATAAAGGCAACCTTCTTTTTTCAGGACCGTTTTGGCTTCTGTAATTATGGCTAAATGCCACCTTTGAAACCTCTCTCCTATCAAAAATATTGTGAATGAGGACTCCTTGAGGGACAGGAGGGTCGAAGGGACTAGATTGGTGTAATTAACACCCACTGACGAAGGACTAAGCCTCCAACAAGCCTTTACTAGCTACGTCATGATGTTCGCCAAACACTACAACTTTACTCCCAGTATGGCCCCTTTAGCCAACAGGGTGATTGGACCAGAATGGTTCACCAGAAAACTGCCTGTGGAGTCGAAGACTGAAGAAGATGACTTACTCAATGTCTGGGAATCCTTCCTGACACCTAGACTTCTAGCTTCCAGAATTAGTCCTGGGAAATCAAAGATCTCTTTGGTTGCTTACCAGCACAACTTTGTCTCTCGACAGTTTGGGTTAATTCAGATACAACCTAAACCCCTCTTTTCCAGAAAAGGGTCTCTCATTCACTACAACATATTTCACAACGAAGATAAATGCTCAGAATTATTGGAGAAGTATTCTAACCTGGTCGAGATTCAACCAGTGGTCTTTCGACCATCATTCCTTTGTACTCAGGAATTCAACGAATGGTGGAAAGATTACTACACCACCCAGTTTTTCGACGTGCCTTCCTTCAACACCCTTCTAACTAAAGCTTTTACACTTGTGCAGGATAAGACCAAAAAATTTATTTCGACATACGTCAAGGAAATCCAAGCATTACAAAGATACTTTGAAACTACCTATAGGCCCAATGAACTTAGTCGAACCATAAGCGAAACAGCAGTTACTTTGAAACACAAATTTACCAGAAAACTGGATGAGTTAAAACTACCTGCATATGTTCGACCAGAACAACGTTATGAGGTAGCCTTTAACCTCTATCCACCAAAATTTCCTCCTATACCATCTGCTGAATTTGGCATGGCTTTTAGCCCTCCATTTCCAGATTGGTTCACTTGTGGGGATTCTATGAAACTTCTTCGCTAAGAATACCAAACACGTGCTAAGCGAGTGGTTCCGACTAAGTACACCTTGGACAATTTCAAAGGCCACCTTCATATTGGCATAGAACACGTTCGCGTGGAAACTCCTATATATGAAGGTGTGGAATGGGAAGATGTTCGACCCCACTTTTTCATTTACCTACGCACGCATATGTTAATTTACGTTTAAACCTTTTCTTCCTTTCTTTTCCAGCCATCAAAATTACGACCAAGAAGTCAGCTACTGGCGAAGCGTCAATTGCAGGAGATGCAGAAACCCAAAAAGATACTACCAAGACACCTTTGGCGAAGGTATTATTTTGCTTTTCTTTAGGTTAACATATATTTTCTTATTTTCTGAAATAATAATAAAATCTCTTTTGTTCCACAGGGAAGTCGAAGACCTCCATCGACGCCAAAGAAAAGAAAGGAGAAAGAACCTGATGTCAAAGTTGTTGCACCGATGATGGTGACGAATCACCAGACCAAGTGAAGCCTTCAAGGAAGAAAAAGAAAACGACCAAATCTCAACAAAAAAAACCTCCTGCTTTTTAGAACATTGGAAAAAAACCCCCTCAAAAATCCTGACAAGAAAGTTACCCCTGCTCCAGCAGAAAGCGAAAGTTATAGTCTTAAGACTAAGATTTCCAAGGCATGTTTTTTTTCTTTTCTTTTTATAGTTCGACGCTGAAAGGCAGTTTCCTTATGATACCTCTCTTAATTCATTTATCTTCCAGGTCCTTGTCGATACTCACGGGCATCCTATGGTCCAAGTTCTCCCAAAGACTAGCAGCGATCCTACCTACAAGCCAACCAGCGTCTCCATACCTTCTCCTAAGGATTCGACAAAAGAATCAGCCATTGAAGTGAATCAGCCCACTGCTGTCTCTAAACAAATTCAAGACGTAGTGAAAGAAGAAACTGGTCCTGAGGCCGATGTCTTAGTCGACATTGGCGGGGACACTATGATGCCTACTGCAGCACCCACAACAGATAATGATCCTGAAGACAATTCCCCCCTCAACTTACAAAGTGCTGACAAAGAAAAGGATGAGGAGGCTGAAACTGATGGCGAAGAGGAGGAAGAGAAAGTAGACGAAGAGCCAACAACTCCCCCAGCTGCTACGGATGAAGAAGGAGAAAGCGACAAAAAAGACCTTGGTGAACCAAACAAAGCTGCTTCGACTGCTACAACTTTGACCCGACTCTCTTAAGAGGAACTTGAGAATCTGAAGGTGCAAAGACCATTTGAATACCTAAAGGCCATGCTTAGTTCCCTCTATAATTTTGCTGATACTACCGTCAGTAGTTCGACAACCTCAGGAACTACGTCTGACGCCAAATCCATGGACGAAGCGCTGACCCATATTCTACAAAAAAACCTCAACATCGATTTATTTCAACTTTTAGAGAACGACTCATCTGCTCACTTTGACCTAAAAAAGATCTTAAAGCAAATTAATGTCCTGGAGGCTCCTCCTGAAGTTACTGATGTTATTTTGGACCTGACTACTCTAATAGATCTTGTAGTGGCAGACTTTAACTGGCTTCAAGATTACTCCAAGAAGCTCGAAAATAAGACAGAAACCCAACTTGCTGAGTGGGATGCTGCTTCAAGTTCGTCCAACAAAGTAACTGAACTGGAAAGAGCTTCTGAGCAAAACAAGAAAGAAGCAACTTTGTGTGGTGAAAACATCCTCAAGTGGAAGAAACCAATTGTTGTTCTTCAAAACAAAATTTCTCAGGCGGAGAAACGCCAAGAAGAACTGCAACAAATCAATCAAGAGGAAATAACTAAAGAGCTTAAGGTTGGGGTGCACCATGTTGACAGGGCTAAAAAACTTGGTGAGGAAATCGAGGAGCTTTCAAATGGCAAGGCCCTTTGCGAGCGTCGTCTTCAAATTCCGAAATCCAAATTTGAAAAGCTGAAAGAATCTTTCCCCGTTTAAATATTTGTAATTTTTATTTGGCCTTTTTAAGGCCTTTTTGTAATGACATTTGAGCTATTTTATTTGGCGAAAAGAATTTCAATCGACCATGTTGCTTATTTTCGTATGCATGATTATTCGACTGTTATCTTTACTTCTTGTAATGTGGGCTTGTATTTTTTCAAATATTTCCCGTTTATTTTTAATATTCTCTTATCTTTATCCAATTCTTCGACTTCATAAGCGCCATTGGAAAATACTTGTATGATTTGAAAAGGTTCTTCCCACTTAGGGGACCATTTTCCCATAAGTCTATCTTTTCAATCCATGGGAAGAATCACTTTCCACACAAAGTCACCAATCAAAAAGGCTTTATTTTTCACTCTTTTATTGTAGAATTTCTCCACTCTTTCCTTTTGCCTTTTCAATAAGTCTAACGCGTTTAATCTTTCTTCGTCTAAATAAACTAATTCATCTATCGTCATATTCCAATATGCATCTGATGGAATTTCATGATGTCTTTGAACCCTTATTGACTGCAAGTATATTTCGATTGGTAAGACCGCATCATGGCCATACGTTAATCGGAAAGGTGTAGCATTTGTAGCTTCCTTAGGAGAGGTTCGACAAGCCCATAGAATTTGGTCCAAAGTTTTGTGCCAACTCTTTGGTTTTCTTCCCACGTACTTCTTTAATAAACCAATTATAACCTTGTTTGCTGCTTCGACCTAACCATTGGCTTGAGCGTAGTAAGGCGTTGATGTGAGAAGTTTGAAACCCATTTCCTTCGCGAATGCTTGCATGTTTTTTCCAGTGAAAACAGATCCTTGATCCGTTGTTATTGTCTCTGGATACCAAACCTGTAAATGATGTGCTTTCGAATGAATTCGATTACTGCTTCTTGATCCACGTTTACTAAGGGTATGGCTTCGACCCATTTCGTAAAATAATCGATCCCAACCAAAATAAACCTCTGGATTTTTGAAGTGGCCGGTTAAATTTCTCCAATCAAATCCAAAGCCCAACCTCTAAAATGCCAAGGATTTATTATAGAATGTGATTCACTTGCAGGAACATGTGGTATCCCTGCGTGTATCTGGCACTCTTGACATCCTTTCGCATATTCGACACAATCTTTTAACATAGTTGGCCAATATATTCCCTGTCGGAATAATAACCACTTCATCTTATGGCCTGCCTGATGTGCACCACATGCCCCACTGTGTACATTCGACAAAGCTATGTATGCCTCAGATTCGCCTAAACACTTAAGTAGTATCCCTTCCAGAGTTTTCTTAAATAGTTCATTCCCCAAAATCACATAACTCAAAGCTCGATACCTGATTTTTCGTTCGACTGGTCCTGTTGGGTTTTGGAGGTACTCTATTATAGGCTTTCTCCAATCTCCAGTCATTGAATCATCTATGTTAAAAATTTCAAAATGTTCTTCGTCAGCGTATCCAAGCTTTATCGTCTCCAAATTTGACGGGGATAATCTAGCTAACACGACTCTTCCTCTAACTTCAATGGCTTTCTACAACTTTTCCTTCGACGCTTTGTATCCAGAAGCTATCTGCGTTAAATCATTTGCTTCCTGATTTTCTATTCGCGGGACATGTCGAATCGTAACCATATCGAATTTTTTTAAGAGTCGATTAGCTATTACAAAGTACATGATTAAATTCTCCTTAACACATTTGTACTCCATTGTTATCTGCTTTATGACTAACTCAGAGTCGCCCATTATTTCGACCCAAGTTTCCCCCAATTCCAACAAGATTTCAAGTCCTGCTATCAAAGCCTCATATTCTGCCTCATTATTTGAGCAGAGGCCTTCGACTTTGTACTTGAATTTTGTTGGAATTTTGTTAGGAGAAATAACAAGAACCCCTATTCCAGTTCCATTTTTATGACTAGAACCGTCGAAGTACAACTTCCATGGTTCCACTTCAATATAGTCCAAAGACTTTTCATTTATAGAGTGGTCGACTATGAAATTTGCCACTACTTGTCCTTTGACAGCATTTAAAGGCAAATATGTCAAAGAATACTCAGTCAATGCTAATGCCCATTTTCCAATTCGACTATGCAAGATTGGTTTAGATAACATGTATTTTATAACGTCGAAATGAGAAGAAACGTAAACATCAACTGGTTTTATACAGTGCTTCAATTTCATACAAGAAAAGTATACACATAAACACAACTTTTCAATCACACTATACCTAGTTTCCACATTGTTCAAGACCCTACTGAGGTAGTAGATGGCTCTTTCGACACCATTCTAATCCTCCTGAGCCAACATGCTCCCTAATGACTTGTCTGACGCGGATATGTACAACCTCATACTTCTAATTCTACAAGGTGACACTAAAATTGGAGGATGCATCAAGTACTCCTTGATCTTGTCGAAGGCATCCTGCTGCTCTTTCCCCCATTCGAAGTCTTCCTTCTTTAATAGAAGTAGAGGGGAAAAGGCTTGCGTCTTCCCACTAAGGTTGGAGATGAACCTTCTGAGAAAGTTGATCTTACCAAGTAAAGACTGCAACTCCTTCTTTGTAGATGGCTCTTTCGCCTCCATTATTGGCTTGGCCTTGTTTTGATTGATTTCGATCCCTTTCTTGTGGACCACAAAGCCTAGGAAGTCTCCCGCCTGCACACAAAACGCACATTTGAGAGGATTCATCTTCAAGCCAAACTTCATCATCCTTTCAAAGGTCTGTCGAAGATGGCCTATATGATTTTTCCCTGAAACGGACTTAATGACAATATCGTCAATGTAAATCTGCATAAAATCCTCAATGAAATCGTGAAAAATCGAATTCATTGCTCGCTGATATGTTGCCCCAGTATTTTTTAAACGAAAAGGAATTACCACCCATTCGTAAGTGCCTAAGACTACAGGGCATCAAAATGCTGTTTTTGGAACATCTTCCTCAGCAATAAAAATTTGGTTATAACCAGAGTACCTGTCAAGCATACTGAGGTACTCATGGTCCGCGGCAGAATCGACAAGCATTTCCGCCACTGGCATAGGATATTCATCCTTTGGGGTAGCTGAATTCAAGTCTCGAAAATCAATGCATACCCTTAACTTGCCATTTTTCTTTATTACAGGAACTATGTTAGCAATCCATTCGACATACCTGGTTGGACGGATGAACTTGCACCTGAGGAGTCTTTTGACTTCTTCTTTAATCTTCGAGAGGACTTCTGGGGCGAATCTCCTTAGAGTTTTCTTAACAGGTTTCCTCCCAGGTTTTATTGGCAACCTTAATTCGACCAGGCTCCTATCCAGCCCGGGCATTTCGTCGTAGTCCCATGCGAAACAATCTTTGGATTACTTTAGTGACTGGGCTATTTCGCTCTTGAGTTAGGGGCTCACTTTCGCACTGATATAGGTTGGTCATTTCTCTGCCCCTGATCCCAAGTCAATTTCTTCGAGTGGATCCTGTGCCATCATCTTGATATTTACTGCTAAAAGGTCCTTTTCGAAGCCCAACGGCTCATTGTCATAAATCACGTCCAGCCTCTGGTTTTGCAAATCTCCTAGATCTTTATCTAGAGGATCCCTATTAGACCCTTTTTCAAGACCTTGTTGATCTGCTTCGATTTGGTTGGCTTCGACAGCCATATATCTTACTTCGGCCTCTAAGGCCGCTTTGAGTTTGTTCTCGGCTATATAAGCCGTGATCTTTTCGAGAACTAGTGACTCACTCATTGTCACTGAATTCGCTGCCCCAGCCAGTTGGCCGGATGTGTGAGGTTCCAAAAAGGTAATCTTCTTCGCCAACTACCTCTCTATCCCACTGAAACCCGTGAGTGGGAAGAAGGCATAATGAGCAAAAAGCATTGTCCGTTGGCATCATGTCGAAGGTGGCTGGGCTACAAGGAGCTATGTAAGCTAGATTCCTGCCGAAACTTCGCCTATCCACCTGGTTTACTTCAGCCAGAAAAAAACTCTGGTCAGCCACTTTTCCTTTTATAAATAGGGGTTTCAAGTGGTTCCTCCTTGAGTCATCTGGCCTTTCAAAAAATGTGTTATGTTCTTCAACGCATCCATTGTTCATGATATAGTAGCAAACGGGGCTGTGTCTGGCCGTTTCGACCTCCAAAGCGTCCTCATCCTCTTCGACTTCCATTATTTGATCATACTCCCTAGGGAGCACTGAAATGACATTACATGTTACGTCGAATGATGCCTCTGACTCTGAGTTAAAATCGTATGTCATTTCATCATCCTTGGTTACTTCCTCCTTTGACGCTTCTTGCACTAGAGCAGTAGGTGGCTTATCAAACTTCACTCCTTCCATTTGAGACAAAGTTTGAACGTTGCTGCTGGTTTCTGGCTTGTCTTTTCCTGCAGCCTCCTTCTCAGCCTTATTTCGACGTTGGTATCTCCTTCACTGTGACTTTGTCATAGGATTCTTGCCCTTATAATTTTCCGAAGGGTAAGTCACCTTTTTGGACTTTTGGAATTATTTTCTGTATGATATAGACTATCCCCCATGTACTTCGAAGTTCTTCCATTTTCCTTGCCCTTGGGCTTGCCGGATTAGATTAACCCACCTTTCGTCTGGAGCTTTGGTTGTTGGTTTGAATGTTTAGGGTGTCTTTCCCCTAACATTTCCCTGTTTCGGTCCCCTCTTATGGGGTCAAATCATTCTCCAAAAGGCCTCCAATTTCCTCTTCTTCTTGCCCTCTCCACTCCCTGTAAGTTTTGTGATGCCTTTTTGTCGAAGACGGCACTACAGCAAGGGCAAAGCATCACCTCAGACCTTTTCCTCTGGCATCTATGAATAAAATCTGCCAGATTTTCTTCCTCCTTATGGTAAGCCACTTTTTGGTACTCCTCTCGTCGACGTTCTTCATCAACTTGTATCGACGTATTCTGAGCCACTTCGACCATGTTTATATTGGTAGGTGACTCTGTGTCCATGCTTAACTTATTCAACTTCAAGCTGATGCCTTCATTGACCTCGTGTTCCTTCTTTGTTCGATTGAAATCCTCAGAGATTTTCTTCGTTAGAACCTTTGGGAGTGAACTCCTGGCAACTTGTGGCCTGACGAATCTGACAGCTTTGGCTTTTGGATCCTCCATGGTTCTTCGGAGAATACCAACAGCAGCTTATTTGCAAGAGCCTTTAGCAGTTCCTTTGTAGCTTTTGGCGAAACCCTCAGTGGTTTCATTGTTGACTTTGTCGAAACTCTCAGTAGTTTCGTTGTTGATTTTGGCGAAACCCTCAGTGGTTTCAGCAATGTAGTTCTCGATGATCTTTGCGTCAAGGCCTTCAGTAACCTGGACCATCACTAGCTGGTCCACGCAGTCAGTTGTAACTTCGACCATGTCACCTTTGTTAGCGGGATCTTCAGCAACCTCCACCATATTCACGTTGTTGTCGAAGCCATCAGCTGCCTTCATCATACCCATGCTATCGTCAAAGCCTTCAGCAACCTCGACCATATTCACTATGGATGGCTCAGCATAGTGGGCCTCCACCATCTGCAAGGAGTTTGAATCCACCTTCGCCTGGGATTTCGACTTGTCGCCGAATTTGAGCCTTCCATCTCTTATTGCATTCTGCACTAGATCCGTAAAAAGGAAACATTGAGACGTTTTATGACCCAAAAAGTTGTGATATTTGCAAAAACCTCTCTTTTTCTGTTGTTCTAAAGGAGGCATCTTAGTACCAGGAGGCACTATCATTTGGCCATCCTTGACCAATAAATCAAATATTTCGTCACATTTTGTAACGTCAATCGTATAAGTTCTTTTAGGGAACTTGCCGTTCTTCTCCAATTCGATTGGATTTTTTCCATTCGACGAAGCCAAGACTTTGCAAGAATAAGGCGGACACTGTTTTAACTCCGCCAAATCTACCTCTTGTTCGTCGAAATTTGATGATTCCTCTTCGTCATCATCCTCACAAACTCCGACATATGCTACCCTTTCTTTCCTATTTTTATTAACCCTAGCTTTTTCGGCTTTTAGTCGTTCGACTTGTCTAACCCTATCAGCCAATTGGGCCATGTCTCTTAAATATTGGGTGTCAAATTTCTTCCTGATGGAATAGTCAAGGGCACCAGCGGCCATTTCGACTAACTCATGCTCGGGAACTTGTGTGAAACACCTTGCCTTGGGCAATCTAAACTTATTCAAATAATCATCGATTGGTTCTGAGAACTTTCTCTTTACGCTAGCCAATTCTTTCAGACTTATCTTCGTCTGCCCTATGTAAAATTGTTCATGGAATAACCTCTCCAATTGGGTCCAGGTATGTATCGAATTCGCGGGCAATGTGGTGAACCAAGTGAAAGCATTCTTCGTCAAGGAACTAGGGAAATATTTTATTCTCAAATTCTCATTTTGCACTATTTCGCATGCTTCAATTAAGTATCGTGCCCATGTTCGACCGTCGATTCACTGGTATCCCCTGAAAATTTTGTGAACTTGGGAACTTTCCATCTATGGGGTAAATCTTGCTACAAAATATACTCCGATAAGGGGGAGGTATAACTGGGTCTTTGCAATCCCAAATTCATACCATTTCGCGCCATAATTCTTTCGACCATGGAAGCCAAATTGTTCTCTGCCGGCATATCATTTCAACGCATTTGTTGTATAATATTGTCAGCATTTTGGTTTCAGTTTACTAGCAACACTCTTGGTTCTTGTTGAATATGGATTTCGACCCCAGGGGGTTCGCTGTCCCTCCTTGGTTCAGAACTTCCGCCTGAGGGACTTTTGGTTGCCTTTGGTTTATCGTAGGTTCTTCTTCGATGGCTACCCTTGGGTTCTGAACTACTTGTTCCCTTGGGGGAGGTTGGGGGACACCAAAGAAATCAGCAATGCGCGTCATCTGTGCTGCCAATTGTTGATTCGTTTGTGTCGTGTTTTGGATCAAAGGATTGAATATAACCCCCATCTGTTGGGCTAACATCTGGACCATATCATGGTTACTCTCATCCATTTGTTGCCTGATTACTTGTGAGGAGTTATTGGTAATGTTTGGCATGTAAGTTTGATATCCCGTTCCTAAAGGCTAGCTAATTCTGCCCATATGGTTTACACCAGAACCGGACCCTTGCAAGAGCGGATTTATGTTCATTATTGGATCCGTAAATGCTGATGGCGTGTTTTTCAAACTTGCCATTACTGAAGTTGGCATTCCATATGGTTGTTCTCGATTTAGAGGCATCGAAAACCTAGATATAAAGGGTCTGTACATACTTTCTGAAGGGGGAGGAGTCATTTGAGGCATTTGGGGTCCCATAGTTGAAAAACTAGGCGCACTCTGGGGAATTGAAAGCGCAGGCGTCGAACCCGCTGTTGATGGCATAGCCTCCGATACTGATATTGAGGCCGTATTGCCCCCTGTCGAAGGATTAGGGGGTGGTACTTCATTATTCATAGGATTCTGATTGTTAGGCGGATTTGGATTCGCCATTCTACGTACTCGTCTGCCTCTGGGTCTTTCTTCGTTATTTATGGCTATTTTACAACTTCTTAGTCTCATGCAACAAGAACGAAGAAAATTTCTTACGAGTAAAGTGTAAAATGAAGGTTTTCAAATGTTAATAGCACAAGGTCCCACTGGGCGTGCCAATTTATTTGCTTGGAAAATTCGCAAACAACCGCTGATCTCCTAATTTATGAAAAAAAATTAGTTTGCTTACAGGACCGATCAAACAAATCCTAGGACATTGTGCTTTAACAATCTTGACAATTTGTGTTAGAAAACCTTTTGTTTATTGAATTCATCATGGTTCTCACCAACATCCGTATTTTCCGACAAAAGTAGTAAAACTTTGCTTCTTGAAATAAATGGCGAAATGTAAATAACTTGCAAGTAAGAAAATGACAGAAATGTAAAGGGAATTGTAAATGAAGAACTTAAAACTTTATTAAAATGCAAGGAATGGAAACTGGTGTCTTTCAAACGTACATTTTCTCAGTAACTACTATTTTCTCTCTCACGGTTACTTTGAGTATTTCTTGAGTGATTTGTACAAATTCTGAACACACCGGAAATCTAACACTAAGACTCCCTATTTATACACAATCGAAATAACCACCAATAATAGCTATTTATCTTAAATGCGACAAATGGCATTCTGGATGCATTCGTCAACTAGATGCGTTCCACGCGTCCAATTTCAAAATTAAACTCCCTCCTAAATTTGAATTTCAAACACCTGTCGAACGAGGCCTATTACTCCTCTGTCGAAATGTTCCTAATACTTAGAAAGATCTGCCAATGCTTTCCCTTAAGTAACATTTGCCTTCGACTGACTTTCTCCCATCAGAAATACCTTCCTGTCAAAATGGCCTGGCGCATTTCCGAATTTGCTCTTGAACAATTATCTTGGCGTAGAAATTAGCAACCTACAAAGTCTCGGTACAATTTTCAAAATAATTGCGCGATCGGTGTGTTTCATGTGGGCCTCTCCTTGAGTTGTATGCCCCATCTCTTGTATAAAAATAAAGTCTTGGGCCTCTAGTAGGGTGTAAGACCCACCTCTTTTGTAAATACAAATAATTTGGGCCTCAAACATTTTATAAGTCCCTCGGTAATTTTCGAAACTGTTGAGTCCCTGCTTCTGAGGTTGGCATTAATTTTGGTAAAACTAACTTAGAAGAACGATGTTGGACAAGATGTCTTAACATGTTGAAATAACTGCATGTTAAGATGTTACACAAGATGTCCTGTCAGGAGAATTTGACATCTTTGTCTATTACAGTTTTAAACTAACTGTTTTTAGTGATAAGTGTGATTGTAATATGTTTAGGATTCCAGGTGGCACCTGAGATGGTGGAATCAGAGATTCTGATTCTAAATGAATTTGCGGTTTCCTTGTGAAGGAGACATTTTTGGTAACTTGGGATTAAAGAAAGAATTAGGTCGCTAATTCTGAGGAACATATATGCTGTGTTTTTGAAGCCCAAGTCCAGCCGTGGTTTGCAATATAAATAGGTTAGAGTTAACCTAGTTTGTTGGTTGATTATTGCAGCTGTTTTTAGAAGTACTAGGGTTTGTACTTGTGAGCCTCTTGTGTATTGTGTGAATACTTGAGAAGGACTGATTATTGAGTTGTAATATTTTTTAGTCACTGTTGTGATTGGAAGGGATTTGAGAGGGGTCTCATACCTTGGAAGAGTCTTAGGTAGAAATCTATGAAGGGTAGTTTCTAGGTACTAAGTTATAAATGTTAGAGTTTAGCTTAGAACTAATTCTACTTAGTGATTTCATTCCTGGCTTGGTAGCCCCCATACGTAGGTGTTGTTGATCACCGAACTGGGTTAACAATTCTGTGTGTTGTTTACATTCTGCAATTTATCTTTGTTCTTCCTTAGATCCTTGTGAGAAGCAGAGATCAAGTGTCACGACATCCTGTGTGATATCTTTGTGATCTGCTTAACCAGAATTTCAATTGGTATCTGGGTGAGATTCAGGGACGGTACTTTCTGGTACGATGGATAAAGAAGGAGGAATTCTAAACAGACCACCAATACTTGATGGTTCCAATTATGATTATTTGAATGTTCGCATGGTGGCATTTATCAAGTCTATGGATGGAAAGGCCTGGAAGTCTGTGGTCAAGGGGTGGGCTCCACCAAAGATCAAAGACAAAGATGGGAAGCTCACTGAGGAGCTAAAACCTGAAGAAGATTGGGACGATGAAGATGATAAGCTTGCTCAAGGAAACTCAAAAGCTTTGAATGCCTTGTTTAATGGGGTGGACAAGAACATCTTCAAACTCATAAAAAATTGTACCGTTGCAAAGGATGCAAGGGAAATCCTGAATACTGCTCATGAAGGTACCTCTCGTGTAAAAACCTCAAAAGTTCATCAGCTTACCACTAAGTTTGAGAACCTGGGGATGAGAGAAGATGAAAGTATACATGACTTTCACATGAATATTGTTGATATAGCCAACACATCTAGTGACCTTGGTGAGAAAATTCCTGAAGCCATGTTGGTTCAGAAGATTCTAAGGTCTCTTCCCAAGAGGTTTGACATGAAAGTGATTGCCATTAAAGAATCTCAGGACATAAATACCTTGAAGGTAGATGATCTTATGGGGTCTCTTCAAACCTTTGAGATGGTTATTAGTCAAAAGGATGAAAAGAAGAAAAGTCTTGCTTTTGTGACCAACAAAGAAGAGGGTGACACTAAATAGGACTTTTCCAAAGCTGTGGGATCCCTTGAAAAACAATTTCATCAACTGGCAAAGCAATTGGAAGAGAAGTCGAATGGTAATGTCAAGGCTCAGACTTCTGACATCCACAGATCAATAAATTTTGGGAGAAGACCTAACTATGATAGAAAACCCAACCGAGGAAAGGGGATTCCTTGCTTTGAGTGTGGAGGTTTTGGACATAGAAGAGGTGAGTGTCCCACCAACCACAAGAAGGAGAAAAAGGGTCTATCCACATCGTGGTATGAGGATGACTCCTCAAGCGATGGAGAGACTACTAAGAATGTGTCTGCAATGACTGGAGTATATGATTCTAACAAGGAGTCATATAACTGATTGGTCAATTCTAATGGCTTTGCTGAATTGTATCAACTAGGACAAGATCAGCAGAATTTTATCTCACAACTGTGTGATGAAAGACGGAACCATCTGGAAACGATCTCAGAATTGGAGGATAAAGTGGAGTGGTTGAACTCCAAACTCAACAACCTGACCAAGTATATAAGGATGATGAATAATAACTCAGACATGCTAGATGAAATCCTTATGTCAGGAAGAAATGCTGGAAGTGGAAAGGGTCTTGGCTATAATGATCAATTTAAGATCAAAGGACATAGGACTGAAGGGAACTCAGGTCAAGTGATGTCAAGTAGGATGTCTCAACATCATCAAAGGCCTCATAACAACTCTCCAAGAAAATAAAAACAAGAAAAACAGTGTTACTACTGTGGGAAGTTTGGTTATATACAGGCTCACCGCTACAAGTTGAATGGATATCCTAAATCTTCAAAATAATCCAGAAGAAGAAGGAAGACTTCCAAAGGGAAGAAGAACTGGATACCTAAGGGTCAAACTGTAGCTTTCATTGCCCATACCTCCCTGAGAGCCTCCGCCAAAGAAGACTGGTACTTTGACAGTTGTGGCTCCAGGCACATGATTGGTGTGAAGAAGTTCTTGGCTGACATCAAACCCCATCCCACTGGTCATGTCATCTTTGGAGATCGCTCAAAAGGATTAATCAAAGTTGTTGGAAAGCTGAAGTATGAAGGTCAACCTTGCCTTAATAGAGATTTGTATGTCAAGGGCTTGACTGCAAATCTAATAAGCATCAGCCAACTGTGTGACCAAGGTCTTAAGGTAAACTTCTCTGAATCTGAGTGCCTGGTTACAAATGATAAAGAAGAACTCATTATGAAAGGTTCCATATCCAAGGATAACTGCTACTTGTGGGCTCCTCATGAAACTCAGAGTCCCTCCACCTGCTTGGTGACTAGAGAGGATGAAGTAAAGCTGTGGCATCAGAAACTGAGGCATTTGCACTTAAAAGGAATGAAAGAAGTCATATCCAAGGAAGCTGTCAGAGGAATTCCAAATCTTAAAATAGATGAAGGGAAGATATGTGGGGAATGCCAGATTGGGAAACAAAATAGAATGTCACACAAAAGGCTTCAACAACAAACCACCTCAAGGAACTTAGAGCTTCTTCATATGGATTTAATGGGCCCTATGCAAGTTGAAAGTGTTGGAGGAAAAAGGTATGCCTATATGGTTGTTGATGATTTTTCTAGATACACTTGGGTGCACTTTATCAAGGAGAAATCAGAGGTGTTTGAAGTTTTTAAGGGATTGTGCCAGAGACTTCAAAGAGAAAAGGATTGTGGTATCATCAGAATCAGAAATGATCATGGGAGGGAATTTGAAAATAACAAGTTTGATGAGTTCTGCTCCTTAGAAGGAATTAGTCAAGAATTCTCTTCACCCATCACTCCTCAACAGAATGGCGTGGTTAAAAGGAAAAATAAAACTGTTCAAGAGTGTGCAAGTGTTATGCTCCATGCAAAGAAACTTCCGTATCACTTATGGGCTGAAGCAATTAATACAGCTTGTTACATCCTAAACAGGGTAACCATCAGATTGGGAACTTCTGCTACCTTGTATGAATTATGGAAGGGTAGAAAACCAACGGTGAAATACTTCCATGTCTTCGGAAGCAAATGCTACATTCTAGAAGACCGTGAGCAGAGGAGGAAGATGGATCCCAAGAGTGAGGAAGGAATCTCCCTAGGTTACTCCACAAACAGCAGAGCATACTGTGTCTACAATCAAAGAACTCAAGTTGTATTGGAGTCCATAAATGTTGTGGTTGATGAGTCTCCTATGGTGGTTGAAGATAAAAATTATATTGGAGCATTCTTTCCAATGGAAGAAGAAGAAGATGTCACAGAAGAAGTTGAAACACCTCAAGACGACTCTGAAGATATTGTAGTACCCAACGATGACAATCATGAGTTTATTGTGTCCGAGAGAGTTGACAAGGGACCTTCCATCAGAATACAGAAGGATCATCCTATGGAACTCATAATAGGGGATCCAAATGGAGGTAGGATGACTAGATCACGCGATATGGTGGCAAGTGCCTGCTTTGTGTAAAAAATGGAACCAAAAAATGTTAAGGAGGCTTTGACAGATTAAATTTGGATTAATGCAATGCAAGAAGAGCTTGAGCATTTCAAAAGACATGATGTTTTGGATTTGGTACCCAGACCAGAAGGATCAAATATGATCGACACTAAGTGGGTCTTTAAGAATAAGTCTGGTGAACATGGAGTTGTCACAAGAAACAAGGCCAGACTCGTCGCACTGGGATATACCCAGATAGAGGGAGTGGATTTTGATGAGATTTTTGCACCTATAGCTAGACTGGAATCTGTATGACTGCTCCTTGGAATAGCTTGTCTTATGAAGTTCAAACTCTTTCAAATGGATGTTAAAAGTGCATTTTTGAACAAAAATCTCAGTGAAGAGGTCTATGTGGAACAACCCAAAGGCTTTGATGATCCGACATTTCCAGATCATATCTACAAGTTGAAGAAAGTCTTATATGGGTTGAAACAAGCTCTAAGGTCCTGGTATGAAAGGCTAGCTGAGTTCCTTGTTACAAATGGCTACAGAAAGGGAGGAATTGATAAAACTCTCTTCGTCTGAGAAAGGGAAGGTAACCTCATGATAGCACAAATCTACGTTTATGACATTGTTTTTGGAGGAATGTCTGAAGAGATGGTTCAGCATTTTGTTAAGCAAATACAATCTAAATTTGAAATGAGTTTAGTTGGGAACTAACCTACTTCCTTGGACTCCAAGTCAAACAAATGGAAGATTCAATTTTTCTCTGTCAAGGGAAATATGCCAAGAATATTGTTAAGAAGTTTGGCTTGGAAAATGCAAAGCACAAAAGGACTCCTGCCCCCACACACCTAAAACTGACAAGAGATGAAAATAATGTAAGCGTTGATTAGAGTCTCTATAGAAGCATGATTGGAAGTCCCCTATACCTTACAGCCAGTAGACCTGATATAACGTTCTCAGTAGGAGTCTGTGCAAGGTATCAGGCTGAACCCAAGGCAAGCCATATTAATTAAGTCAAGAGGATTCAGAAGTTTGTGAATGGAACATACAACTATGGACTACTCTACACATACAACTCTGACTCTATATTAATAGGATATTGTGATGCTGACTGGGCTAGAAATACAGATGATAGAAAATGTACCTCAGGGGGATGCTTTTTCTTAGGAAACAATTTAATTTCCTGGTTCAGCAAAAAGAAAAACGGTGTCTCCCTGTCCATTGCTGAAGCTGAGTACATTACTGCAGGGAGTAACTGCTCTCAAATTATGTGGATGAAACAAATGCTGACGGAATACAATGTCCCACAAGATGTTATGACACTCTTCTATGACAACTTAAGGGAAACAAATATTTCTAAGAATCCCATCCAGCACAGATGAACTAAACACATTGACATCAGGCATCACTTCATTCTAGATCTGGTGAAGATAAAGTCATCACTCTGGAACATGTGGCCACAGAAAATTAATTAGCTGACATCTTCACTAAAGCTCTGGATGCAAATCAATTTGAGAAGTTGAGAGGCAAGCTTGGATTTTTCCTTTCTGCTGAGGCATAACTTTCCAGTGGTTGGAGGGAATGATATTCTGGTCTCTGAATATGTGTAACACCCCAAAATTTACTTTTTTTTAAGCTAACTGGCTTATGTTTCTTTGCATTTCTTGCATTAGAATTTGTGCATAGCATTGTTTCTTAGCATGGGATAAAGGTACTTGGTTTATCTCAAAGGAGTATCAAGCCTCAAGGTGGTTTGAGGGGTTCATCATATCTTCATAAGATCAAGAATGGCAAGGGATTTCAAGTGAATTTTTCCCTCATAACCAGAGGGACCAAATTAGGGTTCTTGGGTTCAAAGAGCTGCTTGAGAAAACTTTGTGGATTCAAGCATTCTCTCATGGGTTCCATATGCTCACAAACACTCATAGAAGAAGGTTTGGCTAGTGGTTCATTGTGGAAGGTGTTCAGTGGATCAGTTGCTTGTGAACCAAGAAAAGTCAACTGTAAGGAGGAAAGTCAACCATGGAATTTTGAGGTCCTCTTCATGTTTTTTAAGGTCTTATGCCCTCATATGGTCCTCAAATATTAGGATTCATGACATTCATCAAGAGTAAAGAGTTTGTGCAAAAGTTACTATTTTTGGAAAATGACCTATAATGTGAAACTTCCATTTTTGGCAACTTTTCAAACCATCTTCAACTTGACTTTTCATCATCAGAGAAGCTTCAAATGAATTTTCCTCAAACATGAAAGTTGAAGATCTCTCTCTCCCCTTTCCAAAAAGTACTAGATTATCTTCATACCATTTGTGGTTCTCAAGTTATGATCAAAAGAAGGCAAGGTGCTTTTTAAGGTTTTCTCATGTATCCATTTTTCCACCTTTTGCATTTTGATTCAAAATGACTTGTAATGACCTCTAATGACTCAAGTCACATTGCCATATTCAATTACACTCCATGAGGACCACTTTTGACCCTTGAATCACTCCAATCCGTGCCATGTACTTCATGTATTTCACAAAATGCAAATTTGCAAGATGGATTGAATCTCACAAATCAGACCACTACAAAGCCCAAACCCAATTCCATTATGATCAGCAAGTAAAATGGAGATGAATCATACTTATTTCATGACTCACACGCGTGTGAACAAGGGTGTGCATCACAACTTGCATTTTTGCAAATCAATTTGGATAGCTTTAATCAAGGGATTAATCAAACCCTAATCATGCTCAGAGCTCTAACCAAGTGTATATAAGGAAACTCACACATTCATTCACACGTCATGCACACTCATTTGCTCAGAATTCTATTTTTCACTCAAACTTTCTCTCCTTCAAAACTCTCTCCTCACAAGGGTTTCTGAAGATTTTTTTCCATATTCTTGATCTACACACTCCATAGAACAAGATTCAACCATTGTTTGAAGCTCTAAGCAAGGTCTTCATCAGATTAGAATTTGATCTGTTCACTTTCAAAATCCAAGATCCAGCTTGATTCAAGTCTCTAGTTGCATTTATTTTGCAATCAGAGGTCCTAAGGAGTAGATCTGCAGCTTTCTGAAGGATTTCTTAGTGTATTTTGAGCTCTACAAGTTTCAGGTTAGTGTGATTTTCTTGATCATAGAACTCAGTTTTCTTGTGTGCTTAATGTTCCTCGTGAGTTGATGATCATCCTGATGAGTTTAGATTTGAATTTGAACGTGTATCATGGCTGTAATGTGGATTTGAAATTTTTAGATCCAAAATGTTTTCCTTCGATTTGCATTATGTGTTGATGATCTGTTGAAAAGGTTTGCATATTTGAAATCCAGGTGAAAATCTGAGTAAGATAGTGTACTTGCTTGCAATTTCTGGAAAATTTTGAAGTGCAGGTCGCCGGAGAATACGACCGGAGCTAAGGCTCTGGCGTCTGGTTATGTTTCAGGCCAGTGAGGGTTTAGAGGAAGAAGGTGAAATCTGGACCGTTGGTTGTCCAGATCTGATGGTCCTCATTGTGCCAGATCATTTAATTTTCACGTTTTCATTTTAATGCATGTGTGTGATATTCCTTGATTGTTACCATGTATGTGAAATCTGGACCACTCATCATATATGACCTTTTGATCTGTTGACTGATTCTTGCACGTTAGATGAATCTGATGGTTGTCTTGTTGCCAGCACATTAAAATTACCACATGCCTCTCACGTGATTTGTTTTAAAGTCAGATGTGTTATGTGTGCGCGTGAGTATGCTTATTACCATGTACCTTTAATCCTGGCCACAGATCTTGTGTACTTTGTGTTTTGTTTGACTGGATGTGGAGCGTGGGATTAATCCAGCGGTTTATATGAGTCCAGATGGTTGAATGTTTTCCATGGTATTTGTTTGACTGCGCTGGTTACTGGACTGGCTATCTGCACCTCCTCCTTGGGCCCAATTGACTTTTGAATGTGCTTGGTCTGCTTGTTGCACCCCCTGGCTTGTTTTATTTAATTTTATTTCCACATATTTGCCTTTTTGCATTTTAATTTTTAAAAATTAGATTTATGCATCTAAAAATCACCAAAAAAATTCATGAAGCATATTTGGAATTTTATAAAATTTTGTCAAATTTTATTTTTCCATTTTATTTTATTTTGTGCATCTGAATTAACTATTTGATTAATTTCTTTGTGAATTGTCTCAATTGTGCACACCCTGTCATGTTGATTTTTGTTTTCATCATTGGTGTATGATTTGCATCCCATTCTTTTCGCATATTTCAGAGGACATCTTGAGGTCCTTAAAAACATTTTTCTCATATTTTTAAACTCATTTCATATTGCATTTTAGTCCCTCTGTTTGTGCATTGTTCTCCTTGGTTCTTATGCAACTTTGAAGCATTGTTTGAGGTACTTAACTTGTGAATTTTTGTGTGATCTTTTGGCATGTTGCTAGCTTCTGACTTAGCTCACTTGGTTTTTAATTCCACAATTTTTGAATGTTATTGGATATATGTTTGATTATTTGTACTTAAGTGAATTATGCATGATCATCTCTTGACATCTCTTAACCCTAATTGTTTTGCCATGCCTAATTGATTGAGTTTCTTTATGATTCTTTGTATGAGTATTTGATATGATGCTTACCCCTAGTTGAGGTCCCTGTGACCAAATTTTGCAATTTGTACATCATATTTGGGTATGCTTTAAGTGCTTGTACTTTGACTTCCTTTTGTGGACTTTCTTTAGTGTATAATGTTTCATGTTTTGATCTTCTCTTGCACATGAGAATTGTTGATGATGGTATGATCTTGATTCTGACTTGCTTTCATCTTCATCTTATTTTCCTCATTTCATCTTGATATGAAGTTCATTGGTGCTTAATTGTGCATTTCATATAAGTATGCTTGCATTCTTTCATGATTACCTCTGCATGCTTACTTGAGATGTTTTGCATGATCTTAGAGACTTGTTTATTCATGTGAGTTGGATATACTTGATATGATGTGCTTGCTGCCCTATCTTGTTTCCTATCTCATCCTTCTCTTTCTCATTCTTCTCTTTCACTCTCTTTCTCCCATGAATCTCAAGACTTGTTTAAGTCTTGGAATCTCTCCCTTTAGAGCTACCTAGTCCAACTTAATTATTGATTGAGCTTGGAGTAGGATTAGCATTAGGTTTTAGGTAGTCGTCCCTCCTAAGCCTCACTAACCATAGGTCATCCATGCATGATAACATTAGGACTCTTAGTCTCCCTTTAGAGTTTCCCTCACATTGACGTGTTAGTTGACAATACTGCTCAGTATTCGATGTTTTCCTTCATGGATGGCTTCTCTGGGTATAACCAAATCAAGATGTCCCCAGAGGACATGGAGAAAACAACATTCATAACACCGTGGGGAACCTTTTGCTACAAAGTGATGCCCTTTGGATTGAAGAATGCAGGGGCAACCTATCAGCCGGCGATGGTGACTCTCTTTCATGATATGATTCACAAAGAAATTGAGGTATATGTTGATGACATGATTGCGAAGTCACAAACAGAGGAAGAACATCTGGTGAATCTTCAGAAGCTATTTGATAGATTGAGGAAATTTAGACTGAGGTTGAATCCAAAAAAATGCACCTTCGGGGTGAGATCAGGTAAATTGCTGGGGTTTATTATTAGTGAAAAAGGTATCGAGGTTGATCCTGCGAAGGTAAAAGCCATACAAGAAATGCCTGAGCCGAGAAGAGAAAAAGAGGTTTGTGGTTTCTTGGGGAGGTTGAACTACATTGCTAGGTTCATCTCGCATCTCACAGCCACGTGTGAACCAATCTACAAGTTGCTAAGAAAAGATCAAGCGTTCAGGTGGAATGAAAATTGTCAAAAGGTGTTTGAAAATATTAATGAATACTTGCAGGAACCTCCGGTCCTTATGCCGCCAGTGCCAGGAAGGCCTTTGATTATGTATCTCATAGTTCTTGAGAATTCAATGGGTTGTGTGCTCGGTCAACCAGACGAGTCAGGTAGAAAGAAGCACGCCATCTACTACTTGAGTAAAAAGTTTACTGATTGCGAGTCAAGGTACTCGATGCTGGAGAAAACATGTTGTGCACTCGCTTGGGCCGCTAAGCGTTTGAGGCAGTATATGTTAAACCACACAACCCTCTTGATTTCGAAGATGGATCCGATCAAGTATGTGTTTGAAAAGCAAGCACTTTATGGTAGAATAGCCCGTTGGCAGATGGTTCTGACGGAATACGATATTCAGTATGTTTCCCAAAAGGCCATTAAGGGAAGTGTTTTGTCAGAATATCTTGCTGAATAGCCAATTGAGGATTATCAACCGATGAAGTTTGAATTTCTGGATGAGCATATCATGTATCTGAAGATGAAGGATTGTGAAGAGCCTTTGCCTGATGAAGGACCTGAGATTGGATCTCAGTGGAAAATGGTTTTTTATGGAGCTGTTAATTCATATGGTAATGGAATCGAGGCAATCATTACAACTCCAAAGGGCTCTCATATACCCTTCACTTCCCGATTAGCGTTCGTATGCACCAATAATGAGGCTGAGTATGAAGCATGCATCATGGGGTTAGAAGAAGCAATTGATTTGAGAATCAAGAACCTCGATGTTTATGGTGATTCTGTGTTGGTGGTTAATCAGATTACAGGTGAATGGGAGACTCGTCAAGCGAATCTTGTTCTGTATAACAACTATGCTAGAAGGTTGTTACCTTTCTTTGACAGAGTGGACTTCCATCATATTCCCCAGATAGAGAATCAGATGGCTGATGCGTTGGCAACGTTGTCATCGATGTATCAAGTGAATCGTTGGAATGAAACTCCTTCAATCAGAATCATACGCTTGGACATACCTGCTTTTGTATTTGCAGTTGAAGGTGTATCAGATGGCAAACCTTGGTATCATGATATCAAGGTCTTTTTGAAGAGTCAGGAATACCCAGCTTGGGCATCTTCCAAATATAAGAAGACATTGAGGAGGTTATCAGGAAAATTCTTTTTGAACAAAGACGATGTGTTATACAAGAGGAACTTCGACATGGTCTTGCTACGGTGTGTTGATGAACACGAGGCAGGCCTGTTAATGGAAGAAGTTCACGAAGGTTCCTTTGGTACTCATGCCAATGGGCATGCTATGGCAAGAAAATTGTTAAGAGCGGGGTATTATTGGATGACTATGGAGTCTGATTGTTTTAAATATGCCCGGAAATGTCATAAATGCCAGATTTATGCTGATAAGGTGCACATACCGCCTACTCCTCTGAATGTTTTGTCGTCACCTTGGCCTTTTGCCATGTGGGGCATTGACATGATTGGGAAGATCGAGCCGACTGCTTCGAATGGACATCATTTTATCCTGGTGGCTACTGATTATTTCACGAAGTGGGTGGAAGCAGCATTATGTGCCAACGTCACCAGACAAGTGGTAGCCCGGTTTATCAAGAAGGACATCATCTGCCGGTATGGAGTCCCGGAGAGGATCATTACTGACAATGGTTCAAATTTGAACAACAAAATGATGAAGGAGCTATGTTAGAGCTTTAAGATTGAACATCACAATTCTTCTCCCTATCGCCCGAAGATGAATGGGGTTGTTGAAGCGGCTAATAAGAACATAAAGAAGATTGTGCAGAAGATGGTAGTGACATACAAGGACTGGCATGAGATGTTGGCTTACGCTTTGCACGGATATCGTACTTCGGTATGCACATCAACTGGGGCAACCCCTTTCTCACTGGTGTATGGTATGGAAGCAGTTCTGCCATTAGAAGTTGAGATTCCTTCTTTGAGAATTCTGACAGACGTGAAGCTTGATGAAGCTGAGTGGGTGCGTTCCCGGCTGAATGAACTGAACCTCATTGAAGAGAAGAGATTGAAAGCCATTGTACATGGCGGGTTGTATCAGAGCAGGATGAAAAAAGCATTTGATCAGAAAGTGCGCCCTCGGTGTTTTCAGGCTGGTGAATTAGTCCTGAAAAGGATCACTCCTCCTCAAACAGATCACAGGGGCACGTGGACTCCGAATTACGAAGTGCCATATGTAGTAAGACAAGTTTTCTCTGCGGGAGCCTTATTACTCTCAACTATGGATGGCGAAGATTTTACGTCCCCTGTGAACGCGGATGTAAGCAAAAAATACTTTGCATAAAAAAAGGACCCGTTGAACATAAAAAGAAGGTTCAGCCAAAAATGGGCCATCCTGTCGAACCATAAAAAGAAAAGGTTCGGGCAAAAATTAGGGATAAAAAGGAAAAAGAAATAAACCCGCAAGGTTGAAAACCTGAAAAGGTAACTTTGGCAAAAATGGGTATCCCGGTGGATTGAAAACCAGAAAAGGGCGATCCAGGCAAAAGTTAGGGATTTAAAAGCAAAGACTATGATCCGCGTTCGATCTATGATCAATATTCACACTTGGAAAATTCAAAGGAAAGGAATCAGTCTAGTCAGTCATCTTCAAAGGCCAAAGCATCTGCGGATAAAGAAGTCATATGGGTTATAGCTGAGTCGAGTCATGGTGGATGTTTGTTCCCCACATTGCCGACATATGTATTTTCTTGTACTTTTTGCGCAATTACCTCTTTTCAGGAATTGCTTTTAAATGTAAATGCCTATTTACAGGCTGATCATTCAATAAAGTTTGCATTTCAGTCAAAGAGCTTTTGTTTTTGGTTTACCTGTTTTGTTTGTGAAAATGTCCGATATTTTTTATAAACATTACATGCTAAAATGTTGAGCTTTGTGAAACAAGTTGGAAAACAGTGACAATTGCCTAGGCGTCAGTCACTATGATGATAATCAAAGTAATCATTTTTGCACGTAGACCTTTCTGTTGGTTTTGCAGGATGACAGGTGTACTTCTCCAGTAGATTTGCTCCCCAACTTTGAAATCTGATCATCTTCAGCAGTTTGCTGCTCTCCCCAGTCAGAGTATCGAGGATCGTCTTCCTCAACAGAGTATAAAGAAGTAATTCCCTAAGCGGAGTCGTTGAGGATCGTCCCCCTCAGCAGGATATAAGAGGTTTACCCCCAGCTAGAGTTGTGATTTGGCTCATCTTTCCTCAGCAGGTAGCCATAAGTTGTTATTTTTACAACCTCTCCTCCAAGAGATTGATGGAGCATCTTCTTTGATCAAAGATGGTGTTTCCCCACAGAATATGAGGCAGTCGTTTTTTCCTCAGCTAGAGGAAACATTTGTTTATCCCCTAGCAGAGTGGATATTGACAACTACTAATTTACAAGCAGATGTGCCGATGATGATCAGTACTCTTCAGCAGGATAAAGGTGCTCATATCCCCAAGCAGAGTCTGGTGGTGATTGGTATCCCCAGCAGGTCTTAAGTCCAATCATTTTTGGCAGGCATCAAATCCAAGTTCTGAAGTATTTGGTGATCCCCAGCGGAGGAGTTTCCATTTTCAGTATTTGGTTTCCATCCCCAAGCAGAGTTTATTGGCGATTAGTATCCCCGGCAGGTTTCGAATCCAGGTTCTGAAACATTTGGTCATCCCCGGCGGAGGAGTTTCCATCTTCAGTTTTCAGTTCCTCCCCGATAGAGTGGGTTTCCTCTCGGATATTCGTCCATCTCCAGCAGAATTGGTGATTGTGATCTTCCCTAGCAGGGTGAAGTTTTCCTCAACACGTGTTCTTTGGTTTGATGACAATGTAGTTTGTCGTCCTCAGTGGAGCTGCTTCTGTTCTCAGCGTTTATTTCACAGGGACGGTCTTTTTGCATGGCATAAGCATTTTTTTTTACATGGCATCCTCCTAAATGCGTAGCATTTCCACTTCGTGTGGAGCATTACGGAAAAATTCAAACATATGCATCTGAAGCATAAGCCAGGTTTGGGTTTTCCTTCATCGGGAAAACTGGATTTCAGGAAAATATCATTCGACTTTACTCCACAAGTGTTGGGTTTCGTCATTCAAAGCAATATTTGACAGTCCCACGGCAGAGTGTTTTGCCAGAATTGTGAACCCATGATATCTCTTCACCCCATTCGTCCAGGTGGCCTTTTGATTCATCCCTTCAAGGTTTTTACTTTGACACCCGTCCGTGTTTCCTTCAGCACCCGTCCGTGTTTGAACCTTTGATTTCAATACCCGTCCGTATTGAACCTTTTTACACCCGTCCGTGTATCTTTTCGATACCCGTCCGTATTGAACCTTTTTTACACCCGTCCGTGTATTTTTTGATACCCATCCGTATTGAACCCTTTTACACTCGTCCGTGTATCTTTTCGATACCCGTCCGTATTGAACCTTTTTACACTCGTCTGTGTATCTTTTCGATACCCGTCCGTATTGACCTTTTTACACCCGTCCGTGTATCTTTTCGATACCTGTCCGTATTGAACCTTTTTACACTCGTCCTTGTATCTTTTTGATACCTGTTTGTATTGAACCTTTTTACACCCGTCCGTGTATCTTTTCGATACCCGTCCGTATTGAACCTTTTTACACCCGTCCGTGTATCTTTTCGATACCTGTCCGTATTGAACCCTTTTACACCTGTCCGTGTACCATTTCGAAACCCCTCCGTATTGAACCCTTTTACGCCCGTCCGTGTACCTTTTCGATACCCGTCCGCATTGAACATCTTTACACCAGTCCCTGTATTTTTTTGATACCCGTCCGTATTGAACCCTTTTACACCCGTCCGTGTACCTTTTCGATACCCGTCCGTATTGAACCCTTTTACACCCGTCTGTGTACCTTTTCGATACCTGTCCGTATTGAACCCTTTTACACCCGTCCGTGTACCTTTTTGATACCCATCCGTATTGAACCTCTTTACACCCGTCCGTGTATCTTTTCGATACCCGTCCGTATTGAACCCTTTTACACCCGTCTGTGTACCTTTTCGATACCCGTCCGTATTGAACCTCTTTACACCCGTCCGTGTATCTTTTCGATACCCGTCCGTATTGAAACCTTGACACCCGTCCGTGTATCTTTTCGATACCCGTACGTATTGGACCCTTTTACACCCGTCCATGTATCTTTTTGATACTCGTCCGTATCTGATATCTTTGATTACTCTACACTCGTCCGTGTTGAGACAATGCATTATTTATTGCTTGTTCCCCAGTGGAGTCGTCCCTCCTTTGAGGATTGCAAATTTTTAGGTTTCTTTTGGTATTCAATCTCCGTGAATCCTTTGAACGCATGACAACCGTTGCTATCATACCTTCAGGACCAAGTTGATTGAATAGGGGCAGCTGTAACACCCCAAAATTTGTTTTTTTGTTTTGAAGCTAACTGGCTTATGTTTCTTTGCATTTCTTGCATTAGCATTTGTGCATAGCATTGGTTCTTAGCATGGGATCAAGGTGCTTGGTTTATCTCAAAGGAGTATCAAGCCTCAAGGTGGTTTGAGGGGTTCATCATATCTTCATAAGATCAAGAATGGCAAGGGATTTCAAGTGAATTTTTCCCTCATAACCAGAGGGACCAAATTAGGGTTCTTGGGTTCAAAGAGCTGCTTGAGAAAACTTTGTGGATTCAAGCATTCTCTCATGGGTTCCATATGCTCACAAACACTCATAGAAGAAGGTTTGGCTAGTGGTTCATTGTGGAAGGTGTTCAGTGGATCAGTTGCTTGTGAACCAAGAAAAGTCAACTGTAAGGAGGAAAGTCAACCATGGAATTTTGAGGTCCTCTTCATGTTTTTTAAGGTCTTATGCCCTCATATGGTCCTCAAATATTAGGATTCATGACATTCATCAAGAGTAAAGAGTTTGTGCAAAAGTTACTATTTTTGGAAAATGACCTATAATGTGAAACTTCCATTTTTGGCAACTTTTCAAACCATCTTCAACTTGACTTTTCATCATCAGAGAAGCTTCAAATGAATTTTCCTCAAACATGAAAGTTGAAGATCTCTCTCTCCCCTTTCCAAAAAGTCCTAGTTTATCTTCATACCATTTGTGGTTCTCAAGTTATGATCAAAAGAAGGCAAGGTGCTTTTTAAGGTTTTCTCATGTATCCATTTTTCCACCTTTTTCATTTTGATTCAAAATGACTTGTACTGACCTCTAATGACTCAAGTCACATTGCCATATTCAAGTACAATCCATGAGGACCACTTTTGACCCTTGAATCACTCCAATCCGTGCCATGTACTTCATGTATTTCACAAAATGCAAATTTGCAAGATGGATTGAATCTCACAAATCAGGCCATTGCAAAGCCCAAACCCAATTCCATTATGATCAGCAAGTAAAATTGAGATGAATCATACTTCATTACTCACACGCGTGTTAACAAGGGTGTGCATCACAACTTGCATTTTTGCAATTCACTTTGGATACCCTTAATCAAGGGATTAATCAAACCCTAATCATGCTCAGAGCTCTAACCAAGTGTATATAAGGAGACTCACACGTTCATTCACACCTTATGCACCCTCATTTGCTCAGAATTCCATTTTTCACTCAAACTTTCTCTCCTTCGAAACTCTCTCCTCACAAGGGTTTCTGAGGATTTTTTTCCATATTCTTGATCTACACACTCCATAGAACAAGAATCAACCATTGTTTGAAGCTCTAAGCAAGGTCTTCATCAGATTCGAATTTGAGGTGCTCACTTTCAAAATCCAAGATCCAGCTTGATTCAAGTCCCTATTTGCATTTATTTTGCAATCAGTGGTCCTAAGGAGTATATCTGAAGCTTTCTGAAGGATTTATTGGTGTATTTTGAGCTCTACAAGTTTCAGGTTAGTGTGATTTTCTTGATCATAGAACTCAGTTTTCTTGTGTGCTTAATGTTCCTCGTGAGTTGCTGATCATCCTGATGTGTTTATATTTGAATTTGAACGTGTATCATGGCTGTAATATGGATTTGAAGTTTTTAGATCCAAAATGTTTTCCTTCGGTTTGCATTATGTGTTGATGATTTGTTGAAATGGTTTGCATATTTGAAATCCTGGTGAAAATCTGAGTAAGATAGTGTACTTGCTTGCAATTTCTGGAAAATTTTGAAGTGCAGGTCACCGGAGAAGACGACCGGAGCTAGGGCACCGGCGTCTGGTTATGTTTCAGGCCAGTCAGGGTTTAGAGGAAGAAGGTGAAATCTGGACCGTTGGTTGTCCAGATCTGATTGTCCCCATTGTGCCAAATCATTTAATTTTCACGTTTTCATTTTAATGCATGTGTGTGATATTCCATGATTGTTACCATGTATGTGAGATCTGGACCACTCATCATGTATGACCTTTTGATCTGTTGACTGATTCTTGCACGTTAGATGAATCTGATGGTTGTCTTGTTGTCAGCACATTAAAATTACCACATGCCTCTCACATGATTTGTTTTAAAGTCAGATGTCTTATGTGTGCGCGTGAGTATGCTTGTTACCATGTACCTTTAATCCTGGCCACAGATCTTGTGTACTTTGTGATTTGTTTGACTGGATGTGGAGCTTGGGATTGATCCAGCGGTTTATATGAGTTCAGATGGTTGAATGTTTTCCATGGTATTTGTTTGACTGCGCTGGTTACTGGACTGGATATCTGCACCTCCTCCTTGGGCCCAATTGACTTTTGAATGTGTTTGGTCTGCTTGTTGCACCCCCTGGCTTATTTTATTTCAGGGGAAATCTTGAGGTCCTTAAAAACATTTTTCTCATATTTTTAAACTCATTTCATATTGCATTTTAGTCCCTCTATTTGTGCATTGCTCTCCTTGGTTCTTATGCAACTTTGAAGCATTGTTTGAGGTACTTAACTTGTGAATTTTTGTGTGATCTTATGGCATGTTGCTAGCTTCTGACTTAGGTCACTTGGGTTTTAAGTCCACAATTTTTGAATTTCATTTGATATATGTTTGATTATTTGTGCTTAAGTGAATTATGCATGATCAACTCTTGATATCTCTTAACCCTAATTGTTTTGCCATGCCTAATTGATTGAGTTTCTTTGTGATTCTTTGTATGAGTATTTGATATGATGTTTACCCCTGGTTGAGGTCCCTTTTGACCAAATTTTGCAATTTGTGGATCATGTTTGGGTATGCTTTAAGTGCTTGTACTTTGACTTCCTTTTGTGGACTTTCTTTGGTGCATAATGTTTCATGTTTTGATCTTCTCTTGCACATGAGAATTGTTGATGATGGTATGATCTTGATTCTGACTTTCTTTCATCTTCATATTATTTTCCTCATTTCATATTGATATGAAGTTCATTGGTGTTTAATTGTGCATTTAATATAAGTATGCTTGCATTCTTTCATGATTACCTTTGCATGCTTACTTGAGATGTTTTGCATGATCTTAGAGACTTGTTTATTGATGTGAGTTGGATATACTTGATATGATGTGCTTGCTACCCTATTTTGTTTCCTATATCATCCTTCTCTTTCTCATTCTTCTCTTTCACTCTCTTTGTCCCATGAATCTCAAGACTTGTTTAAGTCTTGGATTCTCTCCCTTTAGAGCTACCTAGTCCAACTTAATTTTTTATTAAGCTTGGAGTAGGATTAGCATTAGGTTTTAGGTAGTCGTCCCTCCTAAGCCTCACTAACCATGGGTCATCCATGCATGATAACATTAGGACTCTTAGTCTCCCTTTAGAGTTTCCTTTGGGTCTTCTCTCTTCTCATCTCAAAATTTCTTGAAAACACTTAATAAAGATAAAGTGTATTGCGCACGAGCCTTAAGCGTGGGGAATGAGAAATGACGCGCTTCCTCTCATCTTTCTAGAGTGCTTAGCGAGCGTCCTGTCTTGGGACGATTCGTTACGTCTTCGTCCTTGTGCCCTATACTTTGGTGCAATGCAAGTTATGAACTAACTTAAAAAACACTTCTGTCTAAAAAACACAAAAACAAATTCAAATATTTTTATCCTTCGGGATTGTTGGGTTTCAAACTTCATTTTCAGAAAAGAGCTCGTCGCTCACGTAAAAAACACTTACCCATTCGTGGTCGTACCCACGAACTACATTAGCTCTGATTCCTCTCTCTCATCCGATTGAGGATATGTAGGCACAAGACAGCGATTGTCTTGGCGAGCAACCTTCCCCCACAGTTCCCATCGAAACTACGTTCACTCTGACTTTGCCATTGCACTGAGGGAGTACGTAGGCCTAGGGCATCGAATATGTCCTACCGAGTCCGTCTTAGTCACCCCCATCCCCGTTTTCTTTTGTTCAGCCATAGATAGTAGGACAGCTCACCCTCCGTTTGGACAACAAGCGTGGATCCCATTGAGTACGATGGATGCGTGGGGTGGTAACACCTTCCCCTCGCATAACCGACTCCCGAACCCAAACTATGGTTGCGATGACCATGTCTTTCCCCCTTTCTCGTCACGTTTATGCAGTGTTTCCTTTCCCTCTCTCGGGATAAATGCACATTGCTGGCGACTCTGTGTTTTCTGCGCCACTCTCGCGTTTGTACCGTTGGATGCGAATCTTTCGGGAGCGACAATATGTATTCCCACCATAGTGAGAGGATTTTTTAGTATTCTCTCTTTTTTTTGTTTTTTTTCTTTTGGTTATGTAAGGGCTGAGTGCCCAGGATATTATTTTTGTTTTTGTTGGGTGTGTAACATAAATTTACTCTGAACTGGTTTATTGGTTTTTGAGTTAGTCCTTTTACCTTTGTCATATTGTGGCTAAAAATGGGGAGAATTACTAACATCACTAACCACTGCTGTCTGCTAATTGTCTAATAACCATTGAGGGGGAGTAGATCTGATCTGATTGAGGGGGAGACATGTTATCATTCTGCTGCTGCTCTGAAAGTGGTCTCCCTGATTTGTTTCTGTAGGTCTATGAAAGTTAATTTTAGCCAAAATCTACCAAATGGGGAGATTGTTGAGTCCCTGCTTCTGAGGTTGACATTAATTTTGGTAAAACTAACTTAGCAGAATGATGTTGGACAAGATGTCCTAACATGTTGAACTAACTGCAGGTTAAGATGTTAGACAAGATGTCCTATTAGGAGGATTCGACATCTTTGTCTGTTACAGTTTTAAACTAACTGTTTTTGGTGACAGGTGTGATTGGAATATGTTTAGGATTCCAGGTGGCACTTGAGATTTTGGAATCAGAGATTCTGATTCTAAATGAAATTGCGGTTTCCTTGTGAAGGAGACATTTTTGGTAACTTGGGATTGAAGAAAGAATTAGGTCGCTAATTCTGAGGAAGATGTCTGCTGCGTTTTTGAAGCCCAAGTCTAGCTGTGGTTTGCAATATAAATATGTTAGAGTTAACCTAGTTTGTTGGTTGATTATTGCAGCTGTTTTTAGAAGTATTAGGGTTTGTACTTGTGAGCCTCTCGTGTATTGTGTGAATACTTGCGAAGGACTGATTATTGAGTTAATATTTTTTAGTCACTGTTATGATTGGAAGGGAATTGAGAAGGGTCTCATACCTAGGAAGAGTCTTAGGTTGAAATCTAGGAAGGGTAGTTTCTAGGTACTAAGTTATAAACGTTAGAGTTTAGCTAAGAACTAATTCAACTTAGTGATTTCATTCATGGCATGGTAGCCCCCAGACGTAGTTGTTGTTGATCACCGAACTAAGTTAACAATTTTGTGTGTTGTTTACATTCTGCAATTTATCTTTGTTCTTCCATAGATCCTTGTGAGAAGCAGAGATCAAGTGTCACGACATCCTATCTGACATCTTCGTGATCTGCTTAACCAGAATTTCAAAAACTACGACTCGATCGTCGCCTTTTTCGAAAGAATTTATTCTGGCCTCTCCTTGAGTATAAGCCTCAAACCTCCTTTAAAATTAATTTTTCTTTTGATTTAGATTCAAATTCAAAGTTATATCAAAACTTTCTTCAATTTCTTGAATAACTAACCATACAGTTGTAGTTATTATGCTTAGGCTTGCACACTTGTAAGTTCCCATATCTCTTCTCAACAATGCTTGTTTATATATTTTATCTGTATATACTTGTATATATTTGCTTAGAGTTTTCCCCAGCAATTAGCTCTAGGTCTAGACCAAAATAATCAAAACTAGTTCCCCATAGGAAATTCCAAATATAGTCGTGCCTCCTCTTGGGCTTATACAATATGGAACAGACAAAAGAATTATTCTCGGTGAAACTTTTCTCAAGACTGTCACAACTTAGAAGTATTTGTACAAGAAATTCGTTTCCCCAAAGAGGATTAATTCCTGGTGAAACGTCTTCTGAATTTCTCCAAACCCTATAACTGTTCACTAAAGAATGGATTATTCCCGGTGAAACCTTTCTTCAACTTTTCTAAGGTTTGGACCCACAGGCTTCCTAAAACATCCCCAGCCTCCTCTTGGGCTTTGTACAAGGACCCTCTGGCTTCTTAGAAGTTCTCAGCCTCCTCTTGGGCTTAGTACAAGGACCCAAAGGCCTCCTACAGGCATATGACAAAACTAAGTCATCTTTTTCTAGTTTAATCCTCCAGAGAGTCAAAACATCAAACCAGTTTAGGGTTGATTCTCATCCCTTAAAACATCAGTATCCTCTTGGGCATCATACAAAGATCATCCTCCAACTAAGAGTTAACCTTTTCATATCAGTAGACATGGAAAGTCTCATCTCCTATTGGATCTCAAAGAAACCCTCAAGTTTCCTAATAGCACAAGAAAAACCCTGGTCACTTCATTAATCTCCAGCAGAGTTAAAACCTCCATAGGTTTTAAAACTCAATCTTTAAGCCTTCAGTTTAAATTCCGTAGCTAGGGTCATATTACCACCAATAAACCCTCATAAAACTCAGAGCCTCATGTTCTTTGATATTTCCACTCTTCTTCAATCCCCAGCAAGAGTTGATTCCCCAATTTGGACCTATCTCTGGATCTCAATCATCCTCAGCAAAAGCTAGCCTCCTCTTAGGCTTTATATAAGAAATTCCCCAACCAACCTCCTCTTAGGCTCTGTATAATGATTTTCTCTCAACCTTTTTAGTCTCAATCTTGGGCTTTGTATAAGATAGAAAAAATATTGTCCAGCTGAGTCAATGACTTTTAGCCTCAATCTTGGGCTTTATACAAGACAGTTAAAACCCCTCCCCAATGGAGTCAATTCCTTTAGCCTCAATCTTGGGATTTGTCCAAGAAAGACAAAACTTTCCCTGGAAAAATCAATTCTTTTTAGCATCAATCTTGGGCTTTGTACAAGATAGAAATAAAACTCCCTAAACAGAGTCAACCTTTTTTCTTCAACCTTGGGATTTGATCAAGGCACACAAAAATCAACACCCCTTAGAGGAAATCAAGATTTTTCTATAGGAAGATATTTCTCTGTACATCACACATCAAAATAGACAGCCAAAAAACCCTAATTCAAGATAACTGCTATAAGTGACACACTTGTTGATTCAAAAATCCAAGTTGTAGTCCATCTCTTATCCTGGTAGACTTCATCTTTCATCAAATTATTGTAAGTGGCAAGCCTCTGGATTATTTACATCCAAACCAATTGTCGTAATTGCGAAAAAACAACCGGCGAGAAACTACAACAGAAGAGTTGCCACCGAACGTTATTTATCCCGGCGCAGGGAAAGGTAACGATCGAAGAAAACCTGAAGGAAGGGAAAGACATGGTCATCGCAGCCATAGTCTGGGTTTGGGAGTCGATTACCCAAGGGGAAGGTATTAGCACCCCCACGCGTCCATCGTACTCGATGGGATCCACGCTTGTTGTCTAACCAAAGGGTGAGTTATCCTAAAGTCTACGGCTAAACAAAAACAGGAAAGGGGAAAACAGAGACAGACTCGTAAGGATTATCGCAATCCAATGCTTACGTATCTTAGTGGACGGACGAAGAATCAGATCAACGTAGTTCGACAGATTACACACTAAAGGGGGAGGTTGCTCGTCGAGATATCACATCTCGTGCCTACGTATCCTCAATCGGATGGGAGAAAGGAATCAGAGAATCTGTAATTCACGGCTACGGGAAGAAAGGTGGGAAGAGTGCTCGCCAAGACATCGCTGTCTTGTTCCTACGTATCCTTAACCGGACGAGAGAGAGAGAGGAAGTTAGAGCGTCCATAGTTCGTGGGACTACGGGAAGAAAGATGGAAGGGTGCTCGCCAAGACATCGCCGTCTTGTGCCTACTTATCCTTAATCTAACCAGAGAGAGGAAATCAGAGCGTCCGTAGTTCGCGGGACTACAGAAATGAAGGTGAAAGGGTGCTCGACAAGACATCGCCGTCTTGTGCCTACGTATCCTCAATCTAACCAGAGAGAGGAAATCAGAGCGTCAGTAGTTCGTGGCTACCACAAAGGTTAAGTGTTTTTTATGAGTGACGTTAGGTTCGTGACCGACATTTATGGTCGATGCATGTTTGCGACTGAACGGAAATAACGTGCTCTTTTCTGAAAATGGTCTGGAACCAAACAATCCCAAAGGATAAAAAGATTTGAATTTGTTTTTTGTGTTTTTTAGACAGAAGTGGATTTGAGTTAGTTCGTAACTTGCATTGCACTAAAGTCTATGACATAGGATGTATGCTAAACACCCTAGAGGAATGAAGGGAGACCCCCTATTCCCCATTTCCCACATACTCAAGGCTCATGCGCAATACACGTTGCCTTTATTAAGTGTTTTAGAATTGTTATGAGATGAGAGAAGAAGACTCAAAGTTGAAAAGAAAACACTAAGGGAAATCTATCCTAATGTTATCGTACAAAGGATTGAAAGCCTAATGTTTCTCCTACTCCCAACTTAATCAGAAATCAAGGGGGACAAGGAATCCTAAAGGATCATGTGAACAAGCACAAGTAAACATAACCAATTCAATCACAAATATCAAAAAAATCAAGACTTCAACAAGTCTCAATAAAAGAAAGAAAGCTCAAAGATGTACAAGTGTTCAATCATCAACATGTTGACACAAGAGAGATACAAAGTACTTAAGTACTAAACATGATGCGCAAACAGAGCCTAAATTGATGTAGGGATTCAAATGTACTGAATATGCTTCTAACATGGATTAAACCCTATAATGATACTTGAAAGAGAAATAACATTGAGATTCCAGGGATACCTAACCGGGAAAGGTCCGCTGCCTCTTCAAAGTGCTCAACAAGCTCAAGAATTGTTAGAAGCTTCACCATTATCAATTCGATCAATCCTCAAGTGTCCAACATCAAAAATCAACATCTAAGATCATTGAGTAAAATTCAAAAGTGCTAACAAGAGAATAAAACAGTTAGCAAAAACTTAATAAAATAAAGTCAATTAAAATTATAATCAAAATCCACTAAGAAATCAACATTAAGGTCTAATTCTAAAATTTAGCAAAAGTCAGAATTAATGTATAAAACAAAAAAAATGAAATCTCGGTCTAAAATTTAATAAGAATAAAATTAAACTAAATTAGTATTTAATCCAAAATTCAACTTAATATTAATTTAAAAAAAAAATCTAATTAAACAATTAAGCTTAAACTACAACGGGTGGAATATTGATTAAGAGGCAGTGAAAAAGTAAAAATAAACATGGGCCTCACGACCCAGTAATTTAATAAAAAAAACAAAGTTTAATAAGCCAAGGTGTTGTTTTCATCATGTTCCAGAAAGAAAGATTCAGATCCCAAGGCCATGATACCAAGATGAAACGGCTTGGCATCTTCTTCACACGTGTTCGTCATCACGCTCACAGCAAGAAAGAAAAAAGGGAATCGGAGAAAACCATCATCAGTGCAACTCGACCTTTCTCTTCGCGATTTCATCTCCCTCAATCGATCTCTTTCTTCTTTCGATTCTGGTTCGTTTACGATTTGGGTCGGTTTGTTGTTTTGACTTCATCGAATCACCTTCGCCTCTGATGAGATTGCTTCGATTCTCTCTCCGTCTCTGCTTCAGATTTAATTCCAGGTTTGCAATTAGATTTTGTGTGACTCAAACTCTTCTTCTTCTTCTCCCTTCCATCTCTGTTCTTGATCTGGTTTTGAGGTTTTGAAAGGCTAAGTTGAAGAGGGTGAAGAGGAAATTGAAGGGTTTAGTTGATGGAATGGTGATTGTTGCAGCTATTGAAGGTGATTTACGGTGAAGAATGGAAAGTGATGTAGAGGGGGCAGATTGTGTAGTTTTTATTGTTGTTGAAGATAGTTGTTGGCTGATTTGTGAACAAAAATGGATGGAGGGTGAAGAGGAAATTGAAGGGTTTAGTTGATGGAATGGTGATTGTTGCAGCTATTGAAGGTGATTTACGGTGAAGAATGGAAAGTGATGTAGAGGGGGCAGATTGTGTAGTTTCTATTGTTGTTGAAGATAGTTGTTGGCTGATTTGTGAAAAAAAATGGATGGAGGATTGTGTGCGTTAGTTTGGTTGAGAGTGAGTTGTTTTGGAAAGAGCTCGAAGCGGTTTATTTCTGAAACAGGTTTTGTAAGGCAGGTGGTCTGTGAAGAAAGGTCGAGTGAGGTTTTATCATTTGAAGTTTGGAAGAAGATGGAGGAGGTTTAAGGTTGTTGGAGGAGGAATGGATTTGAGTTTATGATTCGAAGGAAAAAGGTGAACCGGGAATGGAGTGATGAAGGTGGTAATTGTAACGCCCCATTTTGTCCGATTTATTTAATCGAGTCGATTTAATTATTTTCGTTATTATATTTTTTATTCTTTAATTTTATTTGACAATATATTATTTTTCATCGTTATTATGTTTTATCACATTTTGAGAGCGTTTGCGAGATATTTGAGCTGAGGGGTAAAATGGTCATTTTGAGAGGTTAGATATTTTAGAAAAATAAGATATTTTTAATAAATAGAAAGTGGAGACAAAAGGAGAGAAAAGAAAGGGAAAGGAAAAGAAGAGAAAGAAAAGGAGAAGAAAGAAAGAGAGAAGAGGAGAAAGAGGAAAATCGAGGAAACCTCCGTTTCAATCGCGATTAATCGGGTAAGGGTGAGAAGTTTCGATTATATCTTGCTTGTGTATGTATATGTGTTGTTTGTTGTAATTGTTTTGGTTGTTTCACAACTTTTTCTTATTGATAAATTGACGAACAATTGATAGAAATCGATGTTTTCACGAATGAATTTCGATATAAACTGCATAGAATACTTGTTGATTATGTTGGAACATGTTTTGGTTGATATATTGTGATTTGGAAGTGTTTGGGTGGAAGAAATGATGAATTTTGGTCTCATATGACCTATATTGACGCTGCTGTGAATTTCTAGGTTCGCAGGTTCGCTTTGCGAACCCCAGCGAAGGGGAAACCGAAGGTTCGCCCAGAAGTTTGCATTGGGAACTTTGTGCTGTTTTTTCTCTGCCACGGTTCGCTGGGGGTTCTCATTGCGAATAGGAAAGCGAACGTGACAGATTTTCCATTTTGTTTTCTTCATAACTTTTGATCCGTAAATCGGATTGAGGCACGGTCGGATGCGTTGGAAAGCTATTTCAATGCTCTTTATGATAGTGGAATAGGAACATATGTTTATTCCATCAATTGATAAGAACTATGGCAAAGTAATGTAGGCGTGAATACGGTATTCCCCGTTTCCGCCAATATTCATGAATCGGGAATCCGATTGATATGGGACTTGAAGCCTTGGAAACAGAATCCAACGTGCTAGTAAATGGTTATGTGATATCATATGTTAACTAAGAATATTTGGTAGAGGATGATTTGTGGTTTGTAGGTTTTGTTATGTTTGTTGGTGTTCGATGCGATATGCTATCGTCATATAAATATGGGGCTTTTGTGCTATCAATATGATGTTGATGCATGTGATAATGTTGTTGTGGTGTGGTAAAATGCATTGTTTGATTGAATATTAATGAATGTTGTTATGATTATTGTGGTTGATGGTGAGTAATTCTTAATGTGAATTGATATGAGTATATATGCTAAAGTGCTAATTGTTGTGGTTTGTGGATTATGATGAAATCCAATGTGTGTTAATTGGTGGCCTTATGGCAAGTAAATGTATTGTTTGAATTGATTTCCAATGCATGAATAATGATGATGAGATAATCCATATTGTTTATTTGTGAAGATGCATTTGATTGTCATGAGTCCTTGTATGCCAAGCATCATGATATGCATTCTCGTGATGTCGTGTGCCCTAGTGGGTGTGAGTGACGAAACGATTCCCGAGGGAATCCTGCTGTAACGATCGTGTGCCTTATACAAAGAAGACCGAAAGCAATCGGATCGTGTACCTTATACAAAGAGTACCGAAAGCGATCCATAAACGTCGTATGCTTTATACAAAGAGGACCGAAAGCGACGGGGAACATCGTTTGCCCGACGGGGATTTACACTAAGTAACAAGCGATGATTCTAATAATTCCTTAGTGAATTAATGATGAGAATGATGGATGGAACGGTACCGCATTGCATTTGCAATGAGTCGTTGTGTCGGTCTCTTTGCATTTGCATAAATCATGAATGGATTAATTATGTGTGGAAAATCATGAATGGATTGATTATGTGTGGAAATTGTGAATTGATTGATTATGTGTGGAGCTTGTGATAGCATTGGTAATTTGATATACAATTGTGATAAATGCATTGGTTATGGATGATATGTTTTATGTATAGACATATGCTATGTTTTGTGGGGATGTTGTACATTACAAAGATTGTATTAATTATCTATGGTATGCTATATATGAATATATGTGATGTGGTGGTGTGTTTCCATATGTCATAACCTTGGTATGCCTTATGTGTGAATATGTGATTATGTTGGTATAATCGATATATGCTATATGTGTTGGTATGTGATGCTTGTGGTGAGAATAACTATGCTTGTGAATTTATATGTGTTTGCATATTATTATGCAATCTTGATTTAGTTGTTATTTCTCACCCTTCTGCTGTGGTTTGTTGCTCTATGAGGCAATTGCAGATTAGTAGTCTTAGAGGCTTTTGTGAAGATTAGTTCTCCATCCGTTTGTCTGTCTGTCTGCTCTGATACGTAACACGTGAGTCGGGGAACGCTTTTGTTATATATGTATACATTTGTTGGATCTATTTTGTATTAACTTTGTATGAATATTTTGATGTTATAAAACCATTTATTTTGTAAAACAAGTCAGTTATGGATCTTTTCACTTTATTCCATAATTGAACTTTCCTTTTTTATGGAAAAAGTTTCCCTTTTACGTTTATTCCATTTTGTGTTATGTATCAAATTTATGAGCATGGATTGTGTTTTCTTTCTTTAAATGTGGCATCCTTGTTTCTGTCTAAGAATAATAAATTTTTATTTACTCTGATTTATTTATGTATCAATTATTCGCGATGGGAATTGGGGTGTTACATTAGTGGTATCAGAGCTGGCCGGTCCGTCCGGCCAAGTTGTTGAGTCAGTTGGTGTGACCGTTGAATACTGTCGATGTTGTTTGTCCCTTAGTACGTGATATATGTGTGAAACACTGTCAGTACTTTTTGGTTTTTCTAATCCTTTGTCTTCAGGTGTGAGAATGAGATAAGTGGGGGAGAAGCTGGTGCTTCTCCAAGTTGCTTCGGTTGTGGAGCGTTGGTTGCAAGATTGTAAGTGTTATTTGGACAGTGTTGTTCTCGATTCCAGAGGGAATGCGGAGGTAAGGTTTATGTCGACTAAGGATTTGTGCCTTAGGTAGTTGTGTGCACAAGATGCAAGAAATGCTGTTATAGTTTGGTAAAGACGGTTTATGCCCCATCATGATTGTCGAATGTCTATTGACAAATTGAGGAACTGATCACCCTTAATCTCTTGTTGATAGTAGACGAAATTATGTTGGATGGAATAGACGTGTCTTTTCGCCTTTGATAGTGTGTGCAATGAATTGTTTGGAATTAAGGAAATGATTACGGATTATTTTGATGAGTCGATAAAGATTCTTATATCGGAAGATAAGACGGATTAGAGGTTTTGGTATGTTGGTTCAGTTGGGAAGTCGTTGAGAGGGAACGATTGGGTATCGTTAATGGTTGTTCTCCGAGAGTAGAGTGTAAACTCAAATTGGAAGAAGGTGAATAGTTGAGGTTTATATCTGCTAAGTAAGTAGAAAAATCTCAAGGGATGGGACTAAGATGTTTGTTATGTTTGTGATGATAGTTTTCTAGAAATTGACAGAAAGGCCACAGTGATGGGCTGCCAGTTGTGCATGATTTCCAGATGTGTTTCTAGATGGAATATTGGATGTTAGCATTAGAAGTACCTGGACTGAAAAAGCAGTGAGAAGATTTACTGGAAAAGGGATTTGTGAGACCAAGTGTGTCATCTTAGAGAGCTCCAGCTTTGTTTGTAGCAAAAAGGAATGATGATTGAACGGAATAACAAGCATGATGTGTGTAAGGGTATTGAGACTATGGAAAGTAAAACTTAGAGTTTTGGTGAGTTTTGGAGTTTTTAAAAGTTTTAGGGCATTAATGGAAATCTTGAGAAAACCCTAGGGCTAGATGTAATATTTGAGAGTTCTTTTTGGGTTGGTTGTTGCTACATGTTGGGATTTATGGAATTTGGACTGTCCAGAGAAGAAATTGTGTATGGATTACTGACAGTTGAATAAGGTAATGATGGAGAACAAGTGTCCACTTTCATAAACAGATGACTGGAATGGTTTGGCTGAGTTTGAGTGAAATTACAATTGTTTGGAATGTTTGATAAGAGTGGTGAATTGTGTGAGTTGAGGCTTTGATCGATTTAATGTGACTGGTTATGTTTGTTATCATCGGGATATGCTGTTATTTACTCGGTTAAGCTTGTATGTGAGTAACCAGTTACCCAGGGAAAATTTTTGCAAAAGCTTTAAGAATTTATATCTTTTGGAATTTGGTTGGGCATTACAACGTACAGTGATGTTATATGGTGTTAGTAATGCGTCTGTAATGTTTTTGGAGTAGAGGAATCGTATCTTCCATATTTATTTGGATAAGTTCGTAATGGCTTTGATTGAGGATATTCGGATCTGTTATAAACTCAGAGGAAGAACAGGTAGAGTGTTTGAGATTTGAATTACAAGTGTTGAAAAGAGACGAAGTTTTATGCTAAGTTATTCAAGTGAGAATTTGGGTTGAAAAAAGGTTAGTTTTCTTGGATATGTTATTTCAGATGAGAGTATGGTTATGGATCCATCGAAAGTAGATGCAGTTCTATGATGAGAGGCTCCGAAGTTGGTTAAGGAGATTAGAATCTTTTTGGACTTTAGTTTGTTATTACCGGAGGTTATGGAAGGCTTTTCCAAGTTAGCGTTTTCGTTACTTCGATTGAATTGCAAAAGGTAAGTCGTTTGTTTGGGATGTTCGTTGTAAGGAAAGTTTCAGAGAGCTAAAGCAGAAGTTGTCTACGGGTCCAGTTTTGATACTGTGTGATCCTGATGAACCATTTCTGAGGTATTGGGATGCGTCTTTGATGAGTTTAGTCAGTGTGTTAATGCACGAGAGTAAAGTCGTGGCTTATGCTTTACTACGATTGAGGATTCATAAAAGGATCTATACTACTCCAGATTTGGGATTGGTTTCGGTTGTATTGTGTTGGAATATTTGGAGGTATTATCTTTATGGTTCTAGGTTCGAATTATTTAGTAATCACAAGAGTTTAGAGTACTTGTTTGGTCTGAAGGAATAGAGTATGAGACAACGAGGATGGTTAGAATTCGTGACGAGTTATGAATTTGGCTTGGATTATGCTTCGGGAAAAGCTAATGTTGTGCCTGAAGAGTTAAGTTGATAGTCTTTGCATATGGCTGTTTTGATGGTCAGAGAATTAAAATTATTTGAGCAGTTCAGAGACTTGTGTCTGGTGTGTGAGATAACACAGTAGAGTGTGAGGTTGGATATATTAAAAGTGGACAGTGATTTTTGGTGAATATGAGAATGAGATAGACTTTGGACGTGGGATTGGTGGATTTGATTGTTGCGAGTAATCAGAGTGCACATCGAAAGCGTGATATGGCACATTTCGTATAGGCGTGTGTGACTTGTAAGAGTTCATAGGTTGAACATTGTAAACATGTAGGAATGATGAGACCATTGGACGTTTCAGAATGGAAGTGTTAGGTGAAAGGTTTAAATATTATTCAAGGGCTACTATGTAGATGGATGTTTTGGTTGGTGAATCGTAGCATTTTTGTAATAGTGTTGTGTGATAAGGATGTTGGATTGTGGTTATGTGGAGGTTATTGAAACGATGTTGGGTCGTGGAGCTTTATGTTCTTGTTTGTGTTGTTGCGTCGTTTCTATCGTGCTAGTTCGAGTGCGAGTAGCAAATCCCTTTGTGGGAGATTAGGGGAGTGTTACCTGTGTGGTCATAACTTGGGTATTCTTTGAGTTGTGAGTTGGTCGTCAAGTGCATTGTATGGGCATTGCATCTTGTTGTTGTAGTTGTCGTCGTTGTCGGGTCGTTGTTGTAGTCGTTGTTAGCGAGGTGGTTTGTCAGTTTGTGTTATTCGTGGTGTGCCTTTTGTTGGCATGATAGTTTGTTAGTTGGGTGCGAGAGTTGTATCCGGGGTTGTTCGTATCAGTTATATTTTCGAGGACGAAAATGTATAAGTGGGGGAGAATTGTAACGCCCCATTTTGTCCGATTTATTTAATCGAGTCGATTTAATTATTTTTATTATTATATTATTTTATTCCTGACTTTTATTTGACAATATATTATTTTTCATCGTTATTATGTTTTATCGCATTTTGAGAGCGTTTGCGAGATATTTGAGCTGAGGGGTAAAATGGTCATTTTGAGAGGTTAGATATTTTAGAAAATTAGTTATTTTTAATAAATAGAAAGTGGAGAGAAAAAGAGAGAAAAGAAAGGGAAAGGAAAAGAAGAGAAAGAAAAGGAGAAGAAAGAAAGAGAGAAGAGGAGAAGGAGGAAAATCGAGGAAACCTCTGTTTCAATCGCGATTAATCGGGTAAGGGTGAGAAGTTTTGATTATATCTTGCTTGTGTATGTATATGTGTTGTTTGTTGTAATTGTTTTGGTTGTTTCACAACTTTTTCTTATTGATAAATTGACGAACAATTGACAGAAATCGATGTTTTCACTGATGAATTTCGATATAAACTGCGTAGAATACTTGTTGATTATGTTGGAACGTGTTTTGGTTGTATATTGTGATTTGGAAGTATTTGGGTGGAAGAAATGATGAATTTTGGTCCCATATGACCTATATTGACGCTGCTGTGAATTTATGGGTTCGCAGGTTCGCTTTGCGAACCCCAGCGAAGGGGAAAGCGAAGGTTCGCCCAGAAGTTCGCATTGCAAACTTTATGCTATTTTTTCTCTGCCACGGTTCGCTGGGGGTTCGCATTGAGAATAGGAAAGCGAACGTGACAGATTTTCCATTTTGTTTTCTTCATAACTTTTGATCCGTAACTCGGATTGAGGCACGGTCGGATGCGTTGGAAAGCTATTTCAATGCTCTTTATGATAGTGGAATAGGAATATATGTTTATGCCATGGATTGATAAGAAATATGGAAAAGTAATGTAGGCGTGAATACGGTAGTCCCCGTTTCTGCCAAAATTCCTTAATCGGGAATCCGATTGATATGGGACTTGAAGCCTTGGAAAGAGAATCGAACGTGCTAGTAAATGGTTATGTGATATCATGTGTTAACTAAGAATATTTGGTAGAGGATATATAAATGTGGGGCTTTTGTGCTATCTATATGATGTTGATGCATGTGATAATGATGTTGTTGTGTGGTAAAATGCATTGGTTGATTGAATATCAATGTATGTTGTTATGATTGTTGTGGTTGATGGTGAGTAATTCTTGATGTGAATTGATATGAGTGTATATGCTAAAGTGCTAATTGTTGTGGTTTGTGGATTATGACGAAATCCAATGTGTGTTATTTGGCGACCTTATGGCAAGTAAATGTATTGTTTGAATTGATTTCCAATGCATGAATAATGATGATGAGATAATCCATATTTTTTATTTGTGAAGATGCATTTGATTGTCATGAGTCCTTGTATGCCAAGCATCATGATATGCATTCTTGTGATGTCGTGTGCCCTAGTGGGTGTGGGCGATCTAATCGTGTGCCTTATACAAAGAGGACCGAAAGCAATCAGATCGTGTGCCTTATACAAAGAGGACCGAAAGCGATCCATAAACGTCGTTTGCCTTATACAAAGAGGACCAAAAGCGACGGGGAACATCGTTTTCCCGACGGGGAGTTACACTAAGTAACAAGCGATGATTCCAATAATTCCTGAGTGAATTAATGATGAGAATGATGGATGGAACGGTACCGCATTGCATTTGCATAGAGTCGTTGTGTCGGTCTCTTTGCATTTGCATAAATCATGAATGGATTGATTATGTGTGGAAAATCATGAAGGGATTGATTATGTGTGGAAATTGTGAATTGATTGATTATGTGTTGAGCTTGTGATAGCATGGGTGATTTGATATGCAATTGTGATAAATGCATTGGTTATGGATGATATGTTTTATGTATAGACATATGCTATGTTTTGTGGGGATGTTGTACATTACAATGATTGTATTAATTATCTATGGTATGCTATATATGAATATATGTGATGTGGTGGTGTGTTTCCATATGTCATAACCTTGGTATGCCTTATGTGTGAATATATGATTATGTTGGTATAATCGATATATGCTATATGTTTTGGTATGTGATGCTTGTGGTGAGAATAACTATGCCTGTGAATATATATATGTTTGCATATTATTATGCAATCTTGATTTAGTTTTTATTTCTCACCCTTCTGCTGTGGTTTGTTGCTCTATGAGGCAATTGCAGATTCGTAGTCTTGGAGGCTTTTGTGAAGATTAGTTCTTCATCTGTTTGTCAGTCTGTCTGCTCTGATACGTAACACGGGAGTCGGGGAACACTTTTATTATATATGTATACATTTGTTGCATCTATTTTGTATTAACTTTGTATGAATAATTTGATGCTATAAAACCATTTATTTTGTAAAACAAGTCAGTTATGGATCTTTGCGCTTTATTCCATAATTGAACTTTCCTTTTTTATTGAAAAAGTTTCCCTTCTATGTTTATTCCATTTTGTGTTATGTATCAAATTTATGAGTATGGATTGTGTTTTCTTTCTTTAAATGTGGCATCCTTATTCCTGTATAAGAATAATAAATTTTTATTTACTCTAATTTATTTATGTATTATTTATTCGCGATGGAAATTGGGGTGTTACAGTAATGGTGAAGGTGAAGTAGAGGTTATATGGTTGGATTTGAAACAGTGAAAGTGGAAAGAAGACCAAAATGATGGTTGTATGGTGGCGAGTGAAGATTAGAGGTGGCTATATTATGTGATGATGGCAGTGATGACTTGCAGGTTGTGAAATTGGTGTAACTGATGGTTGGTTTGTGGCCGTTTTCGCAGGTTTTGGGTAGCGTGATTTTGTTTGTACGTTTGCGTAGCAGGCTGAAAGTGTTGGTTGGTCTAGTGTGGTCTTGTGGTGGCGAGGAATCACGCTGTGAATATTGTTGCTATTGTGAGATGTTGTTTGGTTTTTATGTAATTGAATACTGCTGGAAGTTGTTTTGTAGGATGTAGCAGACTGCGTATTTCTCATTTTGTGCAGGTTGTGCATAAGATTTGTGGGGCCTTGTTGTACGATTTGTTTTCTCTAAAAAATAGGGTGTGTTGTGAATTGGCTGCAAGATGTGTGGGGAGTTGTACATTTAGGACAAGTTGTGGTTGGCTGATATGGAATGTTGGCAAGGTTTTGGTAGCATGGTTGCTATGTATGGGTTGTGTGAAAAAAATGAGAATCAAAACTTTTGCACAATTGTCTTTTATAACAGTTGGATGAATGCGTGATTCACAGGGTCTTGCATTGATACTCATGACGTGCGTGTTGTTCCATTTTGCAGGTCATCTGGAAATAAGGTTGGATGTGGAGGGTGTGAAGTTATGCAAATTGTGTGGGTCATGGCCAAAAAAGAAAAAAAAATAAAATATGGTGGTTTCAAAGTAGCAGCTAAGCGAATGGCTCATGTTTCCTTTCTGCGGTTTTCATGGTGTGTGTAGGACAAATTACTTTTGTTGTTGCAGGTACACGGCTGTTGTGTGGGAAAATGAATGGTAGCAGGGTTGTGCAGGTAGTGGGAATGTGGTTTTGGCATGAGGTGAAGGTGGCTTAGAATTATTTCATATTGTACAGGATGAAACATGGTGTCATGCGTGATGGGCCCTTCCCTTTTTGTGTAATCTTGTAATTTTTGTAAAGAAAAAAATGTCATGGGTTTTGTACACTTCATGAGCCCTTTTTTGTATGAACTTCTTTTCTGTTCTTTTGGTAGAACTTTAAATGGAGATAAAAACTTAGAATGGACTTGTAAATTAAATTGAAAATGGAAGTAATATGAAAAAAGAAAAATGGAAATTGAAATTGGTTAATAAATTGATATTATGGAAATTGCATATTTGATATTAAAAAGTGGAAAATGAATATAAAATGAAAAAAATGGAAATGGATAGTTGTGGATTTAGAAAAAAAGGCTTATGGTTTGGATAATGGATTTAGAAAAATATAAAAATGGAAAAAATGGTTATGATAAAAAAATGGATTTGAATATGGATGTGTAGAATTAGATATGGATAAGAAAATGGTTTTGAACGCCTACAAACGGACATTTGAATTTGATGAACTTGAATAATCATCCACCAATATCTTTCACTAACATGCAACTTGACTGAATTTAATTCAAAAGCCACACATAAATCTCTTCCAACAACCTCTGATAAAATGAGCACAGCTACCACTAAACAAACCGCAATTGAAACATCGACCTAACCATTAATTTTATGAATCTCTGGTAAAAAATGGAATAAATTCTGAATCATTTTGAATTTGTCTGAAAGAATCTCTGGGAAAATAAATCCACAGAGGAGCACAATCTGAACTGATGGATCCTGATAAACCAGATCTTCTGGACCAAACATCACATGAACCACAGCTTGATGACCTGATGAGTTCCACACAACAATTTGACCTTGAATACACTTTGCCTGAGAAAATGCCACTGATACAGGTAATCTTGGTAGTTTGAGCGAGATTCGGTCAAACATCCATCTTGATCCTGATTATGACTGAATAAACGACACCTTATTTGAAACACCATCATCCCTGATAACCCTGATCTCTATCAATGATGAGAAACAAACCCTAATTTTGAGCCATCTGAATGTGAGCTTGCGAACAAACTTGAACCAAAGAAATGATGAAACCCTAGGCTTTTGATACACTTGAAACTTGATGAACTCTGATGTGAAATTACAACAACAAGAATTCCAACCTCTGCCAAACTTGAATGAAAGAATCTCAAGGCAAATAGGAAGCCCTGACTCAGAGAAAATCCTGATCCCATGTCTTAGAAGACCAATGCAAAGCATGATTATGAGCTATAACCTGACGATGATGCAAATGAAAAAGAAACATAAACCAGTTAGAGGTTACAAAAAGAAAGGAAAATTTTGGGGTGCTACAGCTACCCCTACTCAAACTTCTTGGATCCGAGGGCATGGAAGCATAAGCTTTCAGACCGTCTGGATACACGGAGATTGAATGCCAAAAGAACCCTGAAATTTGCAAACTGTGGGGAAATATAATAGTGTTAGCCAGCCGAAGGTGGACTCAAAGTGGGGATGCCACTCGAAAGTGGACTTGCAGTAAGATTGTTTAAGAAGGAAAGAATGTCGGCCGGAGGCGGACTCACATCAAAACGAAGGTGAACTTTAATTAGAATGTTGGCCGTAGGCAGACTCACATCTAAAAAAGGTAGGCCGACATGAATACGGACTCATAACCAAAGGATAACATAGGAATTCCGGCCGAGGGCGTACTCAGATCACAAACACCAAGGTAGGCCGACACAAAGGCAGACTCATAACCGGAGGGCAAAAGATGAATGCCGACCGGAGGCAGACTCAGATAATTCACAAGAAAAGGAATGTCGACGCAAAGGCGGGCTCACAACCAAACACAAAGGTTTACCAGCCGAAGGTGGGTTTTAAAAAGGTAACATAGGAATGTCGGCCGAAGGCGGACTCATAACGAATGATTTAAAAGGAAAGCCGACACAAAGGCGGACTCACGACCTGACAAAGGTTTACCAGCTGAAGGTGGGTTCATAACCAAAGTTAACAGAAGAATGTCGGCTGGAGGCGAACTCATATCATCGCAATAAAGAGGAATGCCGACAAGAAGGCGGACTCAGATCCAAATACAAAGGTAGGCCGACACGAAGGCGGACTCATAACCAGAGGTCACCATCACTAGATGGATTTTAAAATGGAATGCCGGCAGGAAGGCAGACTCACGACCTGACAAAGGTTTACCAGCCGAAGGTGGGTTCATAACCAAAGTTAACAGATGAATGTCGGCCGGAGGCGGACTCATATCATCACAAGAAAAAGGAATGCCGACACGAAGGCGGACTCAGATCTAAACACAAATGTAAGCCGACACGAAGGCGGACTCATAACCACAGATCACCATCACTAGATGGATTTTCAAAAGGAATGCCGGTACGAAGGCGGACTCAGATACAAAACACAAAGGTAGGCCGACACGAAGGCGGACTCATAACTAGAGGTTACCATCACTAGATGGATTTTCAAAAGGAATGCCGACACGAAGGAGGACACAGATCCAAAACACCAAGGTAGGCCGACACGAATGTGGACTCATAACCAGAGGTTACCATCTTAAGATGGATTTTCAAAAGGAATGCCGGCACGAAGGCGGACTCAGATCCCAAGGTTAGTAGGATCAACAGATCTAGTAAAACGACTCCGCCAGGGAAAAGAGAAATCTAAACAGACAACTCTGCAGGGGAGTATAGGAAGGAACAACAATAAGGAGGACGAATCGATTGGTTACAGTGTAATGTTAAACAACATCTCTCGAGTTATGCCATTTTCTGCTCTTCACTGAGTTAAAATTTTCTCCTTCAGGACAAATCCCTCATAAAGGAAATTAGGGCATTGCTAGACTCCATATATTCCAGTTAAAGTAATTCTCCTTTATAATCAGTTACCCAACAACTGTGATAAACATATGAGATATCTCCCTTTAGAGATGACAAATTCTCTCTCAATCAAACCCTTTAGCTACAATCTTGGGCTTTAAACAAGACACAAATAACCTTTAGCTTCAATCTTGGGCTTTGAACCAGACACCAAACATTTTCCTCCTATAGATATAGGAGGAACTACGATTGCTCTGATTTCCCTATTTTCTTTAACGGGAATACGTAGGCATAACATTGCAAAATTTTAGCGAGCACACAAATCAAAAACCTTAGGTCCAGTACATTACCAAAAACATCGAAAAAAACCGAAAACAACAAAAATACTGTCTCTAACATTCCCAAAGGAGAAACTTTCCCAATTTATGATAGACAAATATCAATAAGTAGATAATAGAAGAATATGCCAAACAATCTATGGATAACCATGTATACGTTGGGTAATTGACAACTCCCCATTGTATAATCTGACCCCGAACCCCCCAATCTCTTAGAATTTGTTAAAGAAAACATTTGCATGCAAGGTTATTTTTAGATAGCTTCCATTTCCTTTCCAGCTTCATTGGATAAATAAGAAATCAGAAAGTAGCACCCAATTCAAACCAATGTGGTAAGGTGGTCGCGTCACCGACAAAAATCGCACGTTACAGAAAAATGGCGACTCTGCTGGGAATTCTTTAGGATTAGAGTTCCTAAGAGGTCTAGGTTATTTAGCATTTTCTATATATATATATATATATATTACTATTTACTGTTATTCCTACTTGATATTCGTGTTTAATTTTCTGTCAAATGGGAATGCGATTGATACGCATGTGGAAAGTTTGAGAGAACTTTAAGATAGGGGTGGCGTAGACAGGAAACGCTTATAGGGAGTGAATCCTGACCAAGCTAACTTGGTAGCCCATCGAATTTGTCGAGGTTTCTACGTACTCTTCTTCTTCAGCTTCAAATACCAGGAATTCACAGTTGGGATACGACATTGGATCGTATGTTTCAATGGGGTTTTAAACAAGTAATCTGCAAGGCGTGATGATTTGTGTTTAGAAGAGATAGGGAGAATCGAAGTGTGTGTGCAGTGTATTTTCAGAAAAATGCTTGTTTTTATTTTGGGTTGTTTTTAGGATTACCATTTTCTGAAAAGCGAAAAGTGAAAACATCAATAAATGCGGGAGTGATAGAATGAAATTTATTTATTCATGATTTTGTCGATTCTTGAAACTACAGCCCTATAAAACAAAACTCAGTCGCTTTGGGCGAAGCGAAGAGGGACATTTATAGAAAGTGAGCCCTATAAAAACATTCGTTTCACCTAGGCAGGGTGAAAGGTTAAAACAAAGATGGCAATTACTTAAAATTATGGACGACTTTCAGAACATCAACAGTAACCCATTGGCAACGAACTCCTCGATGAATCACAAAGTCTGGCACCTTCTTTCTTGGTTTGTCCTCAGAAATGACTCTGATTTCTGGCGGATCAGGATTATTGGAATCTTCTTCCCAAGCAGAGTTGTCATAAACGAACTCTTCTATTGTATTTTCAACGGTATTTTCACTCTCAAGGGAATCTTCCCATCCAGTTGGCTGGATATCATCAATATTGATATGAAAACTTTTAGGAGCAGTATACTTGACTAAGAAGTCGTACTTGCTGCTTGGCTGTCCTAAAGTGTCCCATACTCCAGCGGGAGAAGAGGAGTCATGTTCCTCGATAACGTTGACCTCTGGAAAAGCATAGTTGATGAACTCTTGTCTTGCAGTCCTTGCAGATTCATCGTTGTGATGAGCATTTTCTGAATATCCTGATTAATGACCCCATGATTTGGTGGGGACGCAGGTATTCTTTTCAATGTTGCTCAGCTGATATGCCTCGTTGGGCTGACTCTTTTGCCCTAAGTCTTCTGGGTATGGCTGCCAGATACGCAAGTCATCCAGTGGGTCATAATAGTTATAGTTGAAGTTATCTTTCATCGGATCATCTTCTAATGAGTTAGGCGGAGCACGACATCCTTCAGGATCACAATCTCCATAAATCATCCTGACATCCGATCTAGGTATATATCTTGGACTTTGTGTGGGAAAGCAAAATGGTGTATGTGCCTCTCCCTGAGACAAATAACCGACCTCATTGAGATATGATTTCCACTCCTCGTCCATATCGGAGGAGTCACTCTCATTACTAGTGTGTACATCTTGAGACACTGGGTGAAGGAATCCTCCACTGAGGAAGAAATCTTGAATGGGACGAAAACTTTCGTCCTTCTTAGCAGTCTGGATACAGGTTGAATAAAAATCAAGACCTTTCTTAGTCTTGTTATCTTTAGGAATCACAAGTTATCCCCATCCTCTTACGTCGTTACTCTTGATCACTTCGCGAGCGCCCTTGTATGAAGAAATCGACGTTCCTTTTTCTGGTCGATTCTCATTGCTCACCAAAAGTGCTTGGAACTGAGTTCCAATAACCTCCTCTTATTCTACACAGGAGAATGATGATAAGTTACTCACGATTAAGGCCTGCTCTCCATAGACCGTGACTAGCTTATTATTCTTGACAAACTTCAGCTTCTGGTGAAGTGTCAAAGTGACTGCCCCAGCCTCGTGTATCCAAGGTCTTCCTAATAAACAGCTGTAAGCTGCCCGGATATCCATGACCTGGAAAGTGACTTGAAAAGTGTGAGGTTCGATGGTTATCGAAAAATCGACTTCGCCGATAACTATTTTTCTGGATCCGTCTAAAGCTTTGACAATGATCTCGCTGCCTCTCATCGGAGCTCCTTGAAGTGATAGTCGTGTTAGAGTTGATTTTGGCATAACATTCAGATATGATCACGTGTCAACTAGTACGCTGGCTAAAGCATCGTCTTGGCAGTTGACTATAATGTTAAGCGCCATGTTGTGATTCCTGCCTTCTTCCGGAAGTTCCTCATCATTGAACCCTAAATTGTTGCAGGATGTGATGTTAGAAATAATACTATCAAATTGTCCTACAGTTACATCTTGTTTCACGTAAGCTTGCTCTAAGACTTTCTGCAGAGCTTCTCTGTGAGCCTCGAAACTAAGTAGGAGAGATAGTACAGAGATCCTGGATGGACTTTGCAATAGTTGGTCTACAATGTTGTACTCACTCCTCTGGATGAGTTTCAGCATCTCATCGTTGTTCTTTGAAAGTTCAGGACTACTGGACTGCCCAATTTGTTAATTGGGAACTTCTGCTTGAGGTTCCTTTTTTTTGGCAAGTTTTCCAACTCCTCGGTTAAAGATTTGGCCACTCCGTATGACTCGACTGATGTCGGCAATGTCTACGACGGAGGGTAATGGAGTTTCGTTTCCAATTTTTATTGTTGTTGCACCGTACTTATAAGGGATAGCCTTATCAGATTTGTACAGTATTGGTCCTGGCAAATAGATAACCACAGGAGCCTTTTGATTTCTCTGACCATCATATGTAGCCTCAATTGGTTCAAGATTGAGAGCCTTTCTGTTGTCAAGTGGATATCTTGATTCATCGAGCAGAGGTATTATGGCGCACATATCTATGGCCATTTCTTATTTGGAAAGTTAGAAACATCTTCGCTTGAATCAGGAAGATAGCCTTGTATCACGTTGATCGACCCGGAACTTGATCAGTCTTTCCGGTCCAACTGATTTTGAAGAGCTGACTGCATAAGTTAACATCCTTGGTTATTTTTTGAACAAACTCTACAACGTTCATAGTTATGTCGTGGTACCCGACCATGCCCACTTTGTATGCAGTGCATTTTGACCAGATCTGTTTCCATTGAGATGACATCTTTACTCTAATGTCTATTGGGGTTTCCGTCAATCACACTGATCCTTTCTGTAGCTTCGTCCTGTAGCGAGCGAAACTGGACGTGTTTCTTAAGCACTGTCGCTCCTTGGGGGTTACTACAGGTCGATTCATTTTTTATCCTATTGTGAGCTGACTAAGGAAGGGAAATAGATGTCTCCAATTAACCCTGCTTGCATACTGAGTTGAAACAGCGGTCTGTTAAGTTACGAATGCTATCACTGTGGGGGGCCTCTTTCTTCTCTCTTTGTTTTGCACTGGGATAATGGGACTATTTATGGGCAGGACGCTAGGGCCCTAGGACTGATGCTTTTCGATTGATATGTGAAGGTACGGGATTTTGGGTTTTTGTTTAGTGTGCTCGCTAAGATTTTTCTTTCAATCTTATGCCTACGTATTCCCGTTTTTCCAAAATAGGGAAATCAGAGCGATCGTAGTTCCTCCTATTCTACAGGAGGAAATGGTGTTTTGGTGTCTTGTTCAAAGCCCAAGACGTGAAGCTGAAGGTAGTTTGTATCTTGTTCAAAGCCCAAGATGTGAAGCTAATAGGGTTTGACTTTAGAGAGAATTTGTCATCTCTAAAGAGGGGTTTGTCTGTCACAACTATTTATAAAGGAGAATTACTTTAACCGGGATGTGTGAATCCGGCAATGCCATAATTTCCTTTATAGGGAATTTCCAACCTGAAGGAGAAGGCTTTAACTCATTGTAGAGCAATGCCATCTTTCCTTAGGAATTTCTCATGCTAAAAGAGGGATAGTGGCATGGATGTAGATGATCCAGAGGCTAGCCGCGTACAGCGATTAGATGAAGGGGGAAGGAGTTGTTGATGTTTGTGTACTGTGAACGAGGCACAACTTTAATGCTAAAAGGTTGATTGGATCAACCAGTGGTTTTCTTATACAAAGCCTAAGAGGAGGCTATTGGCCCAACAAGAGGGTGTTTTTTATGTGTCTCGTACGAAGCCCGAGAGAAAGGCTAAAAGGGTGTTTGACTCAACAAGAGAGTCTTTTTTCTTTTTGTATCTCGTATAAAGCCCGAGATGGAGGCTAAAGTGTTAATTCAATAAGAACCTTTTTGTATCTCGTACAAATCCCGAGATGGAGGCGAAAGAGGGTACTATTTCAGTTGAGTGACCAGTATATGGGTTCGAAGAGAAAATCAGTTCTTATATGAGTAACACTGTACTCGGGGATTTTGATTCGAGGATCAGGGATATTTCCATTTCTTTGAGGAAATGGGAAATCCAAAGGGTATTGAGACTGTCCGAGTCTACGGGGTTCCTTCCTATTCTTGAAGGGTGCTTGAGAATGTCTTTGAGACTCAAGGAAATTAGACTATCCAAGTCTAGAGTTTCATCTTTTGTACTATGCTTTCACTACAAGAAAATTGGCAAATTGCGACGATTCATTTTGGCAGATTACGTAGGTTCGAACCGTCGCAATTTGTAAGTTACGACGGTTCCAGCTCTGTCGCGGAAACGTGCGTCGCGAGGCCGTATTGCGACGGTCGTGAAAACTGTCGTACAAACCGTCGTTATTTTCACGACGGGTAGCTAACTGTTGTAATCTCCATATTGTGAAGGTTTCCAACCGTCTTAACTTTTAATGATTTTTGTTTTCATTGTTGATTGCGAAGGTATATTGTGACGGTTTGAACCGCCGCAAGTTGCAAATATTTTAAAAAAAAAAATCTAAGGTATATTGTGGCGGTTTGAACCGCCGCAAGTTGCAAATATTTTTTAAAAAAAAAATCTACACTCAGTTTAGGATTCAGAATACAACTATTGTAGATTACATTAATGGCAATCATCAATCTTCATGATATTCACACTATAAACACAAAAATTAAATCGTGAGTCTAGAAAACACAAAGATATGTATGTATACAATTTTGTCTTTTAATACAAGGTCTTCCAGAAAAAATAGTGTTGTTAGTAGTATCATAAATTAACATAAGACCTATCTTTCTAATAAATCTTCAAGATTCAGTTATTTTAGTTTAACAGTCTTCAATCAAATGCAAAACTTATTCTATGTATATTTTCAGTACATCACAGAAACGAATAGCGTTGAAGTAGGACGAAAAATAAAGTTTCCAAACTGGTATTATACAATTACCTCCTAGAATTGTTACATCTTGATCTGGGATTTTCTAAAATCCAATACACCAAACTGATCCATCTCCCTGTAAAACCAACAGGTTTATTATATCATTCAACTAGTGAGATAACATTCAATATAGAAACATTTCAAAGCACAATATGGCCAGAAAGGTTTAGATCATCTATTTTAGAAACATCCATCTCCCTGCAAAGTTCAGACTTACTTGAGAAAACATGTCAAGGCTGCTAAACACAGTATGGCCAGAAAGAAGCAGAGAAAGATAATCTATGAACATTTCCATTTTAATCTGGTGGTAACTAAGTAACATTGATTTCCTCTGGAAAGAACAGTGCGCACTGATTGTGGGATGGCAGCGGTAATCTACACAGAACAACATTTCCGTTAATATTTAGATAAATCAAAGCAATATCTGTTATTGATCAATTGGACGAAAAGAAATTACCTAAGTGAAACTCACTGCATTGATAAAGGGATTGTAAGCCTGTTCAGCAATGTATGCCAAAGTTGTTCCAGAATCTAAAATGTTTACCATAGAACTAAGCTTAATGTTTTATATAATCTAAAATGTAAAATAATATTTTATGTAAATATAAAAATTTGTAGACATGGTCTATACATTACATACATACATGTTTAGTCCAAAAGTGAATTTTGTTAAAGTCCAAAAGTGAGTTTTGTAATACATGTATCGGTAAAAAAATTAGCAAACAATATAACAGTATCTAACAATTGCAACACCATTAAAATTAGCAAAATAAAATAGACCAGTCCATTATGAGTTTCCACTAAGGCTCCAGCACCAGTTGATTCAAAATTGATTCCATTAACATATTCTTGAGTACCAGGAAATAGATAAGCTTGAATTAACGACAACTTAGCATACTCAGCTACAATAATAAAGAAATATCTGTAAGTTGAATTAATCAACAAATAATACTAATATTATTTCTTACCTATGAAATCTAGAATCACGCGTCCATCAGAAAATCTACCAGTTGGAAACTTGAAGAATGTTTCACCATATGGTGAATAATTTGCTAGGTAATCAGTAGTAGTATTGATGTAATTATTGTTTCACCATAAGCGTATATGTCTATTAATAATCCAAACTGACATCTATTAATAATTCATCCAAAGAAACATTTATCAGAGCATATATTTTGGTATCAGAAGAACTTGCAAGAAGAATGGTAGGGTTGCGAGAAAACATCCTAAGCAAGTTTCCATTGCAGACAACTGTGTAAGAGTCAAAATTTCAGATTCAGAGTTCACAAAATGTAGCAAAATAAGAAGGAATATAATCTCAAACGTATTACCAGTAAAAGTGGTCGTCTTCCAAATTTATCCAGCAAAAATCTCCTAAAGTTGTCATTGGAATCTATAAACATAGACGATGAAATTGTGTGAAGAGACTCATGAGCCAATAATGAAGCGTGAGTCCATTATCTTATACAGAATTAAACCAACATAAATGCTGAAATTGTGTGAAGAAAATTAAGAACCTTAACAACAACCATTGTTATAGTTGCGATACTCTCTGAGAACCCTATCATAGATAAGAAATATTGCAATTGTGTGAATCATGATGTCGTAAATCTAACATTCTTGCATTCATCTTCTTTCATTTGTTGTATAGTAGTAAAAATAGTACTAGCATAGAAAAGAACTTGCGCATATCCGCAGAGGTAAATATAGAATTTGCGGGGGAAAAAAACGAGGCCATTAATCACTCCAAACTGTTATAGTATCATCATGTCGTGTCCTACCTAAACGAAGTAGGTAAATATCATAAGAATCTGCGGAAAAAAAACTAAGATATGATCCATGAATAGGACTAATTTAGAAAGCTCACTGTAAGTGACTTCAAATATTTCAATTGAAATAAGCCAATAATGCTACCCTCTGTTTGTTGCTGAAGGACGTCGGTATAATTCTACAAATAAAAATACAATTCACTATATGATATACTGATCCATTTGGTGCTTATAAAAACAACTCTGTTCATCGTCGCAGAAGGAAAAAACAACATATACTCCCAAAAATATAGCCATGAGATTGGTTTCCATGTGATGATGTTTATTGACCAATACCGTAAAAAAGAAACTAGTTAGCATTAAGTAAAGTCTTTGAAGTCTCGGGTAATTGAAGACTCATATTGCTGTAAGTATATAGTTCGGTAAGTATATACAGAATCCTGTAAGTATATACAGAATCTTGTTGGTGTTTGTTCATTAATATTATATACAGAATTTAGATATACAGAACTAAGATTATATCAATCCTAGAATACCAGAATTTAGATATTTCTGTAAGTATATACATAATCCTGTTGGTGTTTGTTCATTAAGATTAAACTAGGAATTTTATCTGGGTAGAAAACTTAAACATTTCATTACTCTTTCTCGAAGACAATAAACAAGCTAAATTGGATAAAAAGTTCGTAAGACACAAGAAAGAAGGAAAGAGTCATTTTTATACCTTCAACTTCATTGTTGGAGCCCAACCAAGTGTATTGTCTGAGTTACGACCACGAACACCCTCTGGGCCTGGAATGTGATGTATAGGAGTTTTCTTGTCATCAAAACCAAGAACGATCTCAGCCATCTCATTCATGCTCACCATTTCATCACTTCCAATATTTACCGGCTCACGGAAGTCGGATTTAGTCAGTCTAAACACAACAATAGACCAACATGTCAATTCTTATATCATAGAATATGAATTTCTTTTAAAGTAAAAGATTAAACAAATGTGCACAGACACCATACAACTAATAAATCTGACACAGACACCAAGCCATATACGAAAATAACATCCATAAATCTGACACGTCGACGTTAAATGTGTTTCCAGAGCAAATGTACCTTGACTAAATGCACCGGAACCTTTGCTGCTTCTAGCTTTTCAAGCATTTGAGTTTCTGAAGGCAATAGAAATAAAACTGACTTTCCATCAGATTTATAACGAGCAGTACGCCCAACTTTATGCATGTAAGATGCTACATTTTCAGGACAATCTACCTACATAAATATAAGAGAAAAGTTAGATTCTAACCATAATAAGAAACTTTTACCTTCCAACCCCCGCCTGAAATCCTTAAGACCCGCATTGAGACAAGAAGCAAGAAGCAAAACACTCACCTGAACAACCCAGTCAACTGCTTTATTAAAATCAAGACCTCTTGCAGCCACATCAGTTGAGAAGAGAATTGAGAGATTCTCACAGAAATCAAAATATATTGCCATTCTTTTTTCCTCTTTCATCCTCCCATGGAGGCACTTCAACGGTATGCCAGGGTGAAGTTTTTTAAATGCCTCTGAGACATAATTTACCTATTAAGACGGGATGTGAATGTTAAATGCTTTGGAAGACATTTAAGCTTAAGAGTGGAAATTTGCAGCAAGAACACACATAAATATGATCAACACAAATCTTTGTAAATGGAAAAACTTCTTCCCTATTTAAATGTTAGAATTGTCATCAGTTTGTCTTGCAAATCCTTTAAAAGCCTTACAATTACAATAAACACAACCGGCACAGCTGATAAACCAGAACAGAAGTTCCACAAATGCAGACCAAGGGATAAATTGATTGTGTACTTAATTTTTCATTTTGAAAACTGTTTTGTAAAATTCTTCGAAGAACTATTTTTCAGGAAAATGCGATTCCAATCAAGTAGAAAAATATCCTTGACAAAGGACAAAGAAGTGGAGTTACCTGTTTACAGCTTGATAGAAAGACAATTGTTTTGAACTATAGATGAGTCTTTATGAAAGTCCACAGCATATCTAGGAGTGGCAGCCACAGACTCTTCGTGTACACTCAGATACTCTGGGTCCTTCAAACTTAGTCTTGCAAGATCTTGAACTGACTTTGTTTGAGTTGCTGAGAAAAGCATAGTTTGCGTACATTTTGGTAACTGTGAGATGATTACATTTAGTGCCTTCTTGAATCCACTATCAAGAATACGATCAGCCTCATCTAGTACCAAAACCTATATCCAAGAAGTCCACTCAATCATCAGCTATTTTTACGACCACCAATGAGTTGACCAGCACTAAAACCATGATACTTCCCAACATAATTCAACACCTCGAATATCTGACCAGCTAATTCTCTTGTAGGTGATATTATTATGCTCCCAACCCCATCTTCCGGTCCCCATCACTCTCTATACAATTTCTCCAACACCTATCATTCACAAAATAAACCCCCAAAAACCAAACAATAATTAACAAGCAAAAAATAAATAATCATTTTGGTCTCACTTGTAGGAGTTAACAATTTAATCTCAAGTAAACCAATAATTTAGTAGAAGATGTATCACTTTCTCTTTTATACAGTCCCTAAGGCATATGAAAATGATAAATAGCAGTACTTAACACTATATGAAATCCAAAGTTTTAAAAAACAGTCTGCGACTGCGAAAACGGCTGCGACAAAACAGTATCGGCATACCAATACCTTTATTCACCGCTTTTATGTAAAAAAAAACAAATTGTGGTTAATTCACACTGTGACGGCTGAAATTAGTGTCGCAACACTTGTACCAACCAAAATTGCAAAGGCCTTGATGGAATCCATCATACTAGTCCCTAAACTATATAAATATGTCTCTGTAATCCCTAATATCTCTTGCCAATATATAACAACGGGAACTAATTTTAACATTGGTTACACATAGTTTAAGAACGACTTCATATTTTTATATACTTTAGGGACTAAATAGGAGATAGTGTTACTTAGAGACTAATTGACGATATAGGCATTAATCTCTCTAACTTCCCTTGTGAGTTGTGACAACCTAATAAGTGCTAACACCCCAAACACGACCTCGACAGAACGACACCAATAATAATTTGAAAAAATGAATAAATTAAACTTAATTACAAGGGTTGTAATAGGTGTCTAACACACGCCTTTTCATCTAGGGGTGTTAGTGCTACGTCGCCGAGAACATCACGGCCACAGAGTGCATGAGGAAGAGAAGCTCTTTGAATATCAGTCAAGGAAACGAACTTGGAGCTTCGCAATGCGTCTTTGGTTTTCTTCGACAGTGACAACTGCTCAAACCGCACGACGCCGGCGTAAAAGGAGAACGTATTGTCGCCGAGGTGACCGACGGGGGAGTTTTTGGGGAGAGGTGGAAGAGACATTGGGTTCGAACCGGAATCGGGTTTCTGGAACTGAATCCATGAATTCAATTGCTTAATCTCATCTTCTTCTAAGAGGCGTTATTGTTTGCGAAACTGCTTGGATTTAGGTCTTCTCATTGTTCCTCAATTTTCAAACTGAATTTGTCGAGAGAGAAAGAGAGAAGCCAATGTCATCATGGCTTTGGTAAACTTTTTAGATATTTAACTAGGAATTAATTAATAAGTTTTTAGTGGGCGACAGTTTCAATTTTTTTTTACCGCCGTAAACGTTATATTAGGATGGTTACATCAACCGTCGTAATATTAATTTTAGGGCGGTTTATGTTACAACCGTCGCAATCTTCATTAATTTTTAAAAAATGTAAGAATGGTTGGTGTAAACCGTCGTGGCAACCGTGTCAATAGGAGAATTACGACAGTTTTTAAGTAACCGTCGCAATTTTTGTGTCGTAAAACCCTAATTTTCTTGTAGTGTTTAAAAAACAGTAGTAGACTCTTGGAAAGACTGTTCTATTAAGTACCTCGTGTTATAAGCCTCACTCTTTTTCTTTAAACCTTTTGGAAACTTTTAAGAAGCCGAGGGACAATTTGTACTAAGCCCAAGAGGAGGCTATCATTCCCGGAGGAAGATATCATTTATACAAAGCCTAAGAAGAGGCTGTGAATACTTCTAAGAAGCCGACGGGTCCTTGTACAACGCCCAAGAGGAGGCGGGGATGCTTTTAGGAAGCCTGTGCGTCCCCAAACTCCGAGAAGTTCAAGACAGGCTATTCACGAAGAATAGATCAAGCCAGGAAAGTTCGAGAATTTGGAAGAAACTCAAGGGATGCAATTCATGGAGAAGAGATCATCTCTGGGGAGTAGAGTTCCTTGACAATTCCTAAGCGGGCTTTTAAGAAGCCTGTGGGTCCCCAAACCCCGAGAAGTTCAAGACAGGCTATTCACAAAGAATAGATCAAGCCAGGAAAGTTCGAGAATTTGGAAGAAACTCAAGAGATGCAATTCATGGAGAAGAGATCATCTCTGGGGAATAGAGTTCCTTTGACAAAAAGAACTGTGTCTGGTAATCCTATGGGGATCTAGTTTTGACTATTTAAGAGTGACCTACGGGCTTAATGCTAGACGTAGTTTCCAGGGAAACACTAAATATCTATACTAGTATTACATAGTTGATATGAGTTTATGAAAGAAGACTTACAGCGAAACAACCCCACAATACAGTTATATGTATATGAAAGCGGTAAATGAAAGAGGATAAACACTTACTCGGTTGTAGAGCTTCCATGTTGTTTGGTTAGTTGTTCAACAAAGAAAGATTGAAAACAACAGTATAATTTAAAATCAAAGGAGAAAGTGCTTTGAAAGGAAATATTTGGGGCTTACAGCTCAAGGAGAGGCCCAGGGTTTTATCAGTGATCGCACAGTTGAATTTGTACAGAGCCACTTATACAATTGACTGAGGCCGAAAAGGTTTAAAGAAAAAGAGTGGGGCTTATAACACGAGGGTAGGCCCAGATGATTTTTCGTTTGAAATGGCGATCGCGCCGAGATTTTCTTTTAACGAAAAGGGGCTTATACAATATCTGAGGCCCAAAGTTGTTTTGGTTAAAAGGGGATTGGGTCTTACACTCTATTAGAGGCCCAAAAGTTTTGAATGGGTCTTATAGCTCGAGGAGAGGCCCAAGGTTTGTTTTTCAATGGACGATGATCGCGTCGAACTTTTTGACATACAACGGGACTTATACAATAAGTGAGGCCCAAAATAGGTTTTGTATTTACAAAGGATTGGGTCTTACACTCTATTAGAGGCCCAAAGAGTTTTGAAAATAATTTATGTGGGTTGAATTAATCAAAAACCCTAATTTGTTTTCAAAATGTGTTTTAATTGAATAAAATATTCAATTAAAATGATCAAAATTTTTTAACATGTGGAAAATAAATTGTGATCTTAGATTAATGCTTCATAAATCAAGTTTTGCCCTACAAAATGATTAGAAATCATTAAAATTTGCAAAATCAATAAGGAAAAAATATTTTAAATGTCAAAAACAATTAAAACATTAATTCTTTGAAAAAATATCAATTATATGAAATAAATAAAAATTTTGGGATTTTTTGGTAAAATAAAATATTTTAACATTTTTGTGAATTATTAAAAAAAGAATCAACTCAAAATCATTAAAAATCAGAGAGAAATTAATTTTTGAATCAATTAAAGAAAATCACAAAATTCAAATATTTGAATTTGAGAGAAATGGCGCCAAGAACAGCTGAAGAACACACGCGTTTTTCAGTTTTTCCCAAATTTGCATTTTCTATCCAATCTCACTGAATATTTGATTATATCATGCAATCCACATATCAATCTGCTCGTTTTCACCTCACGATCATGTTTATGACAGTTAATTGCATTTAAATTAAGCATAAAACAAGAAATCACGACACATCCTCAAGAACTCTAAATTCTGCATGAAGGCTGGGATTTTTGATACACGATTCAAACAAAGCAATTACTTGAGGGGAAACATTCCATGCATGATTATGAACATTTGGCAAAAGTATTGTGTGAGGAAATATGCATAGATTGAGAGATGACCAAGTTTAGGCTTACCTCTAGGTTGTGACAGCAAGGGCAAATTGATTTCTGAGTTGGAGGTGTTACAGATGAGTTGTGATGATCTGAACAGCTTCCCTACACCCTATGAAGTGTGTTTGAATGCTTGGACTTGATGGAAATTGGCTGGATCACTTCATGGTATCTCAACTGTAACTTGGTTAAAACCTTGAGCAATTGACTGGTGATTCTGAGAAATCAGTGTTCCAGGTGTTGTTTAAGTGTTTGATCAGCTCCCATATGATGTATGTGAGGTGTGTGTGTGATTGGTTTGAGTGGAATTGCCCTCTATTGAAAAACCCGATAGTGACTTGCTAAGAAAGGCATTTTTGAGAGTGAGAAGTGGATTTTGAGAAAGGCAAGTGTTGTAGGCCTTTGGCGTACTTAAACTGATCACAATTAAGCTTTATTTATAGTAGAGCAAGTTTGTTTTGCAAGGAATAGTGAATGGCAACTGCTGAGTACGGTTGGCCAATGTTGGCAAATGAAAATCCAAGTCTCCTCTAGCTATTGACTAGAGGTTAGGGCACAGGCTGCTGGTCCCCTTGGTCTTGGATAAGTCTTGACTGAATTCAGTTGCTAATAGCTCAGTCCATGTCACCTTGGTGCTTCCATTGAATGCTCCAATCCAAAATTGGAGTCTTGTCCCTATTTTAGGCAATTTTAGGTTTGGCATGCTATTTATTGTTCCAAGGACTTTGGAATTGGATGATTTTGGCAAATCGACCAAAAGTGCAAAAATCTGCCTTGCCTTGGCAGATTTCAACAAGGCATCTTGCCACTACCATATCTCAAAGCTCAAATTGAATTTGGTGATGTTCTTGGCCATTTAGGAAAGCCCTTATATGATACAACAACTGTCTGATCATATTTGGTTTTGATACCTTTTGGATCCAAGTGAAAAATCCCCCTACATTTGGAAAAAAGTAAGGCAGATTCTGACTTAGTGAAATTTTCACAATGTGTTGGAACAAAGTGACTTTTCATGATTTTGATCACTCCATAACTCAAAATCCATGAGGAATTTAGACATAGGTCAGTATGAAGCTTTTTTAGAGGGCAATGAGATCTACAAATCAAGCCTTGGATTGGAAAAAATGGCTTTGTGGTTTAGGAGTTATGATCCTCCAAAGTTGGTACCTTTGTCACTTTTTTTCATAACCTAGAAAATTTCCTAAGTTTTTATGGTTACCCCTTTTACAAGTTATCCCACTTTCTTTGATTTTTCTTGATGAATGATGATTCAAATCATACATTAACATCATTTTAGGGTTAAAAAACCATTTTTGTTAAAAATCTCAAAAAGCCAAAGTTGACTTTTGTGCACAATTGACTTTTTATCCGATGAATTCCAAACTGTGCAATCCTTTAGGAAATCATCTCCTTGACCTAAATCAAACTTGATGGACGTGTTCCATGGGTGTTATAGGGTGTATTGAATCATGTCCTAGGTTTTGGGAGCATGTCCTGGTCAAAAGTCAAAGCTACAGTTGACTTTTCTCGCAAAACCCTAACTGTGGTTCAGATGAAATTGAAACTTGTTGCTCAAGCTTCTTGGATCAATCCATTGTTCCAAATGAATCAATATGGTATATTAGAGACCCTTAAATCATGTCTTGAGGTCTTGGTTCATGATTTGTCCCAAAAGTCAACTTAGGGGTGAATTAGGTCAAGAAACCCTAATTCCTGATTTTTGATGTATGAATCCCCTGAGGTCCAATTGAGTTGATGCTTGGGCCCATGAGGTTCCATGGAGTATATTAGGATATGCTTTGAAGCATTGGCTCATGCCCAGATGAAAATTTCCATCTAGAGGCCCTGGTCGACCAAAACCCTAATTTGGCGACTCTGGCGATCTTGAAGCTTGATCCACCTAGAAGGGAGCAACCTTGTGCTTAATCCTTGAAGTGGGAGTCCTCTTGATCCATTGTGGATGTTTGAGAGGTTAGAAAAGTTAAAGATCATGTCATTCCTTGATTGATCCTTTGTCTAAGCACTCAGAGAGGGCTTGAAACCCTAATTTTGATTAAGGTGAATGCTCAACAATTCCTTGAGGAGATTGATGAGGCATAAAGGTACATCCATATTGTGATGATGATTTGCACAATGATGGGAAATCTTAGTGGTCAAAATTTGGGGTATGACAGATGCCCCTATTTAATCTTCTTGGACACGAAGGTGTGAATGGCGAAGGTAATCGAGCATTCGACGTGCAAGAGGATTAAATATCGGAATATCTAAAATTTTGACGGCGTCTATGAATGGTAATTCACGCATTCATCTTCTTTCGCTAAGCAATGATACTTAGAAAAGGTAAACTTCCCCTCGATCCTGGTCTTCATCCAAGGAACTGGTATCAGTTTCATATTTAAACTTCCCCTCGATCCTGGTTGCCTACCAAGGAACTGGTCTTAGTTTCTTTTGTCAATAAACTTTATTGACAAGGGACGCTATTTGTAGCGGTTTTCCTCAAACTTCTCGCTGAATTTTTCTGGGGAGATGCGATTTGACGGAAAAAGTTGACGTCAGACTTGCTGGGGAGCCCAATCTACTGGGAAGAGCGAGTCTCCTAAAAGACTGCTTTCGTTTGGGGTCTTACATCATACTTTTCTTGGGATCTTCCCGGAGAAATGGCATATGATGGGATCCAATTTGAGGTGCTGATGACCTTTTCATCAGTGGTTTTTTCAGAGAAAAACTGCTGTACCACCGAATCTCTGATTAGGAGGCTTTCATTCGGGATTTTCCTTAATCCGGGAAAGCAAGGATATCATCTTCAATGGTGAAGAGTGATGTTGGCTGAGAGCTCTCTGGTTTTTCAGAGGTTCAAGTTATCAAAGTGGTCGAGGAGCCAACTTCATTCCAGAAATAACTGGAGGAGAGAGATTGTTCAGACGCAACCTTTCCTGACTAGGAAAGAACTGACAACTCGATTGTGGAGACTTTTATCACTAGGGGACAAGGCCGGATAAAGTGATAGTGATGCAATATTAAATGTGAATGAAAATCAATAATGCATGATGTATGTATGTTTATGCTGACAAAACCGACGCGACATACAAACTAATGGATGAACACGACTTGATACTCGGCCGTCGCGGGGCGAAGAAGTACTGTTGGTCCAAAAGTAGCAATTCTACCTTGCTTAGGAGAAGTAGTCCTTGCGGGGAACTATGTTGGTCGGGCTTAGGAGATAAGAACTCGGCCGAGGCGTGTCAGACAAAACAAGGTCTCTAAGACAGTTGATCCCTTCATTCAGGCGTACTGGGTTAGAAGGAGTACTTTGATTCTGCACTTTGAAGTTCGCTTACTTCTGGAGAAGCGATTGATGTTCTTTTGATGTTTAACAGTCAAAAGAAAGTGCCATCTTTATTTTAGAGCAGAAAAAGTTTTACAAGTAAATTCATTTTTGTTTTATTTCAAGAATCGTTGATCATATTAAAATGTCGTTCTGTAAAGCTAAACAAATGAGAATTACAAACAAAAGCACAAGGGCTCAAATTTTATTGATAAGATGGAGATCAACCAAACGCGTGATTCCAAAGAGTATTTTCAAAGTTAGAAAATGGTAATTTACAGGGAAAAGGGCTACGTTGAAACATAACAACCACTATCCTTCTACCAACTTTGGATTCGGGACATCCTGAGCTTCTGTCGAAGATGACCTTGACTGGAGTTTTCCTCCGATGGATGGTGTAACTGCTGTTAAGGGACTTGTCTCTGTTGAACATATTTACTTGCCATTATCCCTAACTTTTGCTTGGATTGTACTGTGATGTTTCCAATCCACCGGGATGATTTTTTTTTTGTCTCTAACTTTTGCCTGGACCGCCCTTTCGGGTTTTCAATCCACCGAGACGATTTTTTTTAGGCGAAGTATTTCTTGACTACATCAATGTTTGTGGGGTAGGAAAATTCCTCTCCGTCCATGGTTGCAAGTCTCAAGGCGCTGCCTGAGAAGGCTTTCTTGACCACATAGGGGCCGTCAGAGTTTGGAGTCTATTTGCCCCGAGAATCAGTGAGAAATGATTGTATCTTCTTGAGCACAAGGTCTCCTTTCCTAAAGATGCGAGGTCGGACCTTTTTGTCAAAGGCTTTCTTCATTCTCTGTTGATACAATTGACCATGGCATAGTGCCGTTATTCGTTTTTCTTCGATCAGATTCAGTTCGTCGTGTCGACTTTGACACCACTCAACTTCGGTGAGCTTGGCTTCCATCAATACTCGAATTGACGGGATCTCTACTTCTATGGGGAGCATTGCTTCCATGCCATATACTAGAGAGAAAGGGGTGGACCCTGTTGAAGTGCGGACAGACATGCGATAACCGTGAAGCGCAAAGGGTAACATCTCATGCCAGTCTTTGTAGGTTACGACCATCTTCTAAACAATCCTCTTGATATTCTTGTTAGCCGCTTCAACCACTCCATTCATCTTTGGTCGGTAGGGAGATGAGTTATGGTGTTCGATCTTGAACTCTGAGCACAACTCTTTCATCATCTTATTGTTCAAGTTTGATCCATTATCAGTAATGATCTGGCTTGGAACACCATAATGGCAGATGATATTGTTTTTGATAAATCGGACCACCTCTTGTTGGGTTACATTAGCGTACGACGCTGCTTCGACCCACTTGGTGAAATAGTCAATGGCTACCAGGATGAACCGATGTCCGTTTGAAGCCTTAGGCTCAATCAAGCCAACAATGTCGATTTCCCATATGGAAAAAGGCCACGGGGAAGAAAGACCTTTGAGATGCGTTAGCGGTACATGAATTTTGTCGGAGTATATCTGACACTTGTGACACCTTCTCATGTACTTGTAGCAGTCGGATTCCATTGTCAACCAATAGTACCCTGCCCTTAGAACTTTTCTCGCAATTGTATGTCCGTTGGCATGAGTGCCAAAGGATCCTTCGTGAATTTCTTTCAACACCATGTCTGCCTCTGGTTTGTCGACGCATCGGAGCAAGACCATGTCAAAATTCCGCTGATACAGCGTATCACCGCTTAGGAAGAAACTACCTGCTAGCCTTTTGAGGGTCTTTCTATCCTTTCTGAATGCCCCAGGAGGGTACTCTTGTTTTTGAAGGAAGCATTTGATATCGTGATACCAAGGTTTGTTGTCTATGACTGCTTTAATCGTGAAGATGTAAGTGGGCCTTTCAAGGCGCATTATGTCGATCTTAGGTAGGTCAATCCATTGACCTACACTAATCACAGAAGAGAGAGTGACTAAGGCATCAGCCATGTGATTCTCATCACGAGGGATGTGATGAAACTCAATTCTGTGAAGAAAGGTAACAACCTTCTTGCATAATCTTTGTAAGGAATCAGTCCTGATTGGTATGTGTTCCAATCTCCTTTGATCTGATTGATAACCAGGGCTGAGTCGCCATATACGTCCAAGTTTTTTATCCTTAAATCAATCGCTTCTTCGAGACCCATAATACAAGCTTCCTATTCGGCCTCGTTGTTTGTACATTTGAACGTAAGTCGAGCGGTGAAAGGAATGTGGGTACCCTGAGGGGTAACAATTATTGCCCCAATTCCATTTCCATAATGATTAACTGCTCCGTCAAAGATAAGTCCCCACTAGGAACCTGGTTCTGGCCCTTCACTGGGTAGCGGTTCATCGCAGTCCTTCATCTTTAGATACATGACATCTTCGTCTGGGAATTTGAACCCGGTTGATTCTTGATCGTCAATCAGTTGAGCATGGTACTCTATGTCATATTCTGATAGCAACATCTGCCAACGGGCGATTCTTCCCTTGAGAATAGGTTTTTCAAATACATACTTGATTGGGTCCATCTCGGAGATTAACCAAGTAGTGTGACGAATCATGTACTGGCGAAGACGTTTGGCTGTCCAAGCCAAAGCACAACAAGTTTTCTCGAGCATCGTGTACCGAGTTTCACAGTCGGTGAACTTCTTGCTTAGATAGTAAATGACAGACTCTTTCCGTTTGGTTTCGTCCTGTTGGCCAAGTACACACCCCATTGAATCCTCTAGGACTGTGAGGTAAATGATTAGTGGTCTTCCTTCCACTGGAGGTGATAGAATCGGAGGTTTCAACAGATATTCCTTAATACTGTCGAAGTCGGTTTGGCAATCTTCTTTCCAAACGCAGTCCTGGTTCTTTTTGAGTAACTTGAAAATCGGCACACATGTGGCGGTCATGAGGAGTATGAATATGGAGATGTAGTTCAAACGTCCCAGGAATCCTCTGACTTGTGTTTCAGTTTGCGGAGAAGGCATTTCTTGAATGGCCTTGACCTTGTCAGAATCAACCTCAATTCCTTTCTGGCTGACGATGAACCCTAAGAGTTTCCTTGAACGGACACCGAAGGTGCATTTGTTGGGATTCAAGCGGAGTTTGTACTTTCTCAACGGTTCGAATAGCTTTGATAGGTGGGTTACATGCTCCTCCTCTGTCTTAGATTTGGCAATCATATCATCGACATACACTTCGATTTCTTTGTGTATCATGTCATGAAACAGAGTAGTCATGGCCCTTTGATAGGTTGCCCCGGCGTTCTTCAAACCGAACGGCATTACCTTGTAACAAAAGGTACCCCATGGGGTAATGAACGAAATTTTTTCCATGTCTTTCGGCGCCATTTAAATTTGGTTATAGCCCGAGAATCCATCCATAAAGGAGAAAACTTTGAACTTTGCTGTACTGTCAACCAGCATGTCAATGTGTGGAAAAGGAAAGTCGTCCTTTGGACTTGCCTTGTTCAGATCCCTGTAATCGACACACATTCTGACCTTTCCATCCTTTTTAGGAACAGGTACGATATTGGCTAACCATTGAGGATATTCTGATATGGCGAGGAAACCCGCATCAATCTGTTTCTGTACCTCCTCTTTGATTTTGATGGCCATGTCCGGGTGAGTGCGTCTCAACCTCTGCTTTACTGGCGGACATTCCGATCTTAACATGAAGTGATGTTCCACGATGCTGGTATCCAACCCTGGCATATCCTGATAGGACCAAGCGAATACATCGGGGAATTCTTTGAGAAGCTTTATCAAACTCTCTTTGGCAGTTGGACTGAGCAGTGCCCCAATCCTGATTTCTTTTTTCTCTTTTTCTGAACCCAAGTTTGCCGTTTCCAACGGCTCTTTGTGAGGTTCAATGGACCTTTCCTCTTGTCTGAGTAATCGGGAGATCTCTTCTAGAATTTCGTTGTCAACTTCTTCATCAGCCCTAAATACCGAGAACTCAACGTCGGGAGATGGCATCGGATCGTATGTTTCAACGGGGTTTAAAACAAGCAATCTGCATGACGTGATGATTCGTGTTTAGAAGAGATAGAGAGAATGCAAAAGTGTGTGCAGTGTATTTTTTATTACTGCTTGTTTTTATTATTGAATTGTTTTTTTAGGATTACCATTTTCTGAGAAAAAGTAAAAAGAGAAAATTGCAATTAATGCGGAAATTACAGAACGATGTTATTTTATTAATGAACAAGTCGATTCTTGAAACTACAGCCCTATCAAAACATCCGTTTCACCTGGGCAGGGTGAAAGGCTAAAGATGGAAATTACTTTGACTTATGAACAATCCATAGAACATCGACAACAACCCACTGGCAGCGAACTCCTCGGTGAATCACAAACTCTGGCGCCTTCCTTGATTTGTCTTCAGAAATAACGCTGATTTCTAGTGGAGCAGGATCATTGGAATCTGTCTCCCAGGAAGAATTGTCGTAGGAGGATTCCTCTGTTGCATTTTGCATAGCATTGGTGCTCTCAGGTAGATCTCCCCATCCAGTTGGCTGGATATCTTCGAGCATGATACTGGAGCTTTCGAGAGCGGTGTATTTGACCATATAGTCGTATTTTCCACTCGGTTGTCCCAAGGTGTCCCACACTTCTTTGGAACTGGAGGAGTCATCCCTCTCGATGACGTTGACCTCGGGAAAGGCATAATTAATGAATTCTAGTCCTGCAAACATTGCAAATTCATCGTCATGTTGAGTAGTTTTTGAATGACCTGAGTGTTGATCCCATGACATGGTGGGGACACAGGTATTCTGTTCAATGATGCTCAGCTGAGTTTCATTACTCGGCTGACTTTTTGGCCCCAAGTCTCCTGGGTAAGGCTGCCACATTGGCAAGCCATCCATCGGGCCATAGTAATTGTGGTCAAAGTTGTCTTTCATCAGAGTGTCCTCCTCTAATGAATTTGGCGGAGCACGGCATCCTTCCGGATCACAACATTCGTATATCATTTTGACATCTGACCGTGGTATAAATCTCGGACTCTGTGCAGGATAGCAAAATGGCGTAGGCACCTCTTCTTGAGACATATAACCGTCCTCGTTATGATAGGACTTCCATTCTTCATCTGTGTCGGAGGGATCCTCCTCATTGATAGCATGGATTACCTGAGGCACTGGGTGAAGGAATCCTCCACTGTGGAAGAAGTTCTGAATGGGATGAAGACTTTCATCGTTGGCAGCTGTCTGGGCGCAGGTTGCAGAAAAACCAAGACCCTTCTTTGTTTTATTGTCAATAGGTATGACAAGCTGTCCCCATCCTTTTGTATTGGTACTCTCGACCGCTTTGATAGCATCTTGGTATGAGGAAATCGAAGTTCCTCCTCCGAATTGATCGTCCTTGTGTAGCGAAAGCACTTGGAACTGGGTTCCGATTATCCCTTCTGGTTCCACATAAGTGGATGACGATAAATTGCTGACGAGCAAGGCCTGTTCCCCACAGACTGTGATGAGTTGGCCGTTCTGGACGAACTTTAACTTTTGGTGGAGGGTTGAAGTGACCGCCCCAGCCTGATGTAACCAAGGTCTTCCTAATAAACAACTGTACGTTTCCCGGATGTCCATGACCTGGAAAGTGACTTGGAAAGTGTGAGGACCAATAGTTATGGGAAGGTCAACTTCGCCGATAACCGTTTTTCTGGATCTGTCGAACGCTTTGACGACGACCCCGCTGGTTCTCATCGGAGGTCTTTTGAAGGATAATTCCATCAAAGTGGACTTCGGTATAACAATTCAGGGCTGACCCTGTGTCTACCAGTACACTGGCTAAAGCATCGTCCTGGTAGTTGACTGTGATATTGAGTGCCATGTTATGACGGCGACCCTCTTCTAGTAATTCCTCATCACTAAATCCCAAATTATTGCAAGAAGTGATGTTAGAGACAATACTATCGAACTGTCAGATTGTTACATCTTGGTCCACAAAGGCTTGCTCCAAGACTTTCTGTAGAGTATCCCTGTGTGCTTCCGAACTGAGCAACAGTTATAATACCAAGATCTTTGAAGGAGTCTGTAACAGTTGATCAACAATGTTGTATTCACTCCTCTGGATGAGCTTCAGCATCTCTTCATCACTTTTTGAAAAGTCGGGATTACTAGATTGACCGACTGATGGATCGGGAGCTTCTGTCTGAAGTTCCTTTTCTTTGTTGGACTCTTCAACTCCTCTGTTGAAGATTCTACCACTCCGTGTTACTCGACTGTTGTCTGCAATATTCACGACGGAGGGTAACGAAATTTCCTTTCCATTCTCAATTGTTGTTGCACCGTATTTGTAAGGGATTGCCTTAGTTGATTCAGACGGTAGTGGTTCCGGTAGATAGATGACTATGGGAACCTTCTGGTTTTTCTGACCATCATAAGTAATCTCGATCCGTTCCCGGTTGGAAATTCTTGATTCGTCAAGCAGAGGGGTAATGGCAAAAACATTCCTAGTCCTCTGATGATCAGAGATGACGACAATGTCCTCAATTTGATTGGCAAGGTAGTTCGGTGACCAATTGATGGGTCCGGAACCTGGATATGGGCGAATCTCTCCACGATCCACCTGCCCCTAGAGAGCTGCTCACACAAGGTAGCACCCTTGGTTACTTTCTGAATAGACTCCACAACGTTCATAATTGTGTGGTGGCACCTGGGCACGCCCACTTTGAATACAATGTAGCCTCACTAGGTTAGCTTCCACAAGTCGGACATCCTGACTTTGACTCCGAGTGGGGTTTCTTTTATTGATACTAATTTGCTGAGTATCTTCATCCATGTAGATTGGTATCCACCAATGATTTTAGAAGTGCTGAAGTGCCTCCTGGACAAGGGCACATCCCTGATCGTTTTCGCAACCCGCTTTACAGCTGTGATAATTAGGTGATATCAGGAATCTGAGTCGGACCTGCTCAGCATGCAACTCTATCAAGTTGGTATTCATCAAGCGAATGTCGAAGATCTGAACCATATTGATCTGATAGGGATTCCTATAATGGTAATCTTGGATCCATCCAAGATCCATCTAACGCTTGAGGGCCTCTTGTATGAAAGAGAATCCCTGTTTGTTTACCGAGCAAGTCAGACAAGAACTGTAATCGTGCCGCGGCAAATTATGATACTGGCTTTGCCTTAAATGCATTGCCACCAGGTTGACATTCATTGTACGGATGTCGTAGTTCTGAATGACGTTGGAATTCGTATAGACCATGTTAACTCCACGAACTCGGTGCTCTTGGATCCATCCGAGATCCATCTGTTCCTGAAGAGTTGATTGCACTACAGAACACCCTCGATTGCTTTTAGAGCAGATATCACACTGATGATAATTATGAGGTGGCACATGGCCATATCCACTCTGTCTACAATGCATCTTGACCAGATTGGTCCTTAACAAGAGTACATCATGAATTTGATAGAAGTTGTTAAATTCTTTCTCAATCATGTTGACTGCAGCTTTCTCAGGTTGAGGCAGCGGGTTTGAAAGATAAGAGCCCACTCCTAACAAGCTTTTGCACGTCAGATTTGAAATTGAGACAATTCTCTATGTTATGCCCTGGACCTCCTTGATGATAAGGGCATGTCTGATCCACTTTAAACCAAAAAGGTGGATTTTCCGGTACTGTAAGAGGAGACTTAGTCTGGATGTGCCCCTTAGCCAGTAGTAACGAAAATAGTTCTGCTTACAACATGGGTATAGGATCAAACCCTGGTGGCCGCGTTGTACGGTTGTTGCTATATGGAGGACGAGCCTGCTAAAGAGGCTGTTGTGTCCTTTACTGATTAGGTTGGCTCTGCGCAACCTGAGGTTGATACGTAGGAATAGGCGCAGGGCTGATAGCAGGAGTTACAACTGCTAACGGCTGGTACCGTCGCCTTTGCTTTCCGAGAGAGATATTCCCAATATCTTGCTCTTTTTTCTTAGGGAAAGCACTACCGTATTGTTTTGTACTACTCGATGATCTAGCGTCTTTTACCAAACATCCTTCTCGGACGGCTTCCTCAAGACGAACTCCCATGCCCACCATCTCGGTGAAATCACTGGGCGCGCTGGCAACCATTCTGTCATAGTAAAATGAGCTTAAGGTCTTTAAGAAGATCTTTGTCATCTCTCTTTCCTCAAGAGGTGGACAAATCTAAGCGGCAATTTCACGCCATCTCTGAGCGTACTCCTTAAAGGTTTCCTTGTCCTTTTGGGACATTGATCTGAGTTGATCTCTGTCCGGTGCCATGTCCAAATTGTATTTATATTGTTGGACGAAGGTAGTACCAATATCTCTGAATGTGCTAATCGTAATACGGTTTAAACCCATGTACCATTTGAGTGCGGCACCAATTAAACTATCCTAAAAGTAGTGAATCAGTAGGTCCTGATTCTCCGTCTGAGCTGACATTCGCTGAGCGTACATCACTAGATGGCTCTGAGGGCAAGAGTTACCCTTGTATTTTTCAAAGTCTGGCACTTGAAATTTATGCGGAACTTTCACATTGGTGACCAGACAAAGGTCTGCGGCGTCCTTTCCAAATAAATCCTGACCGCGGATGACTTGCAGTTCCTTCTGAATTTCCAGGAACTGTTCCTGGAATTCATCCATTCTATCGAACATAGTTTCCTTCTTACCAGAAGGTATCGGTGGAATATGTCCTTCCGGGACAGTGTGCACCACAGGGGGTGGTACCGTGACTATGGCAGTGAATCTTGGCGTTTCCCGAAGTTTTTAACCTTCAGAAATCTTCAGTATGCCCCTGGCATCTTCGCTTTCCCGAAGTTTGTAACCTTCAGGCCCAGCGGCTTCTGTTATGATTCCCTGATCTTTAGTGATCGGCGGAATATATCTTTCCAGGATATAGTTAACAGGCATGCCCCAAGGACAATCTTTCGGCATTTGATACCTAGATCATACTTCTCCACTATGGGCGTTGAGGTGATCTCTGAGATCACAGTCCTTTGTAGCTGAGCTTCTGCCATGGCTTGCATGTCGTTAAGAAGCTTTCTCATATCCTCTCTCAGAGCGTCGATCTCTTCTTTCAACTCTCTGTTCTCTTCCTTGAGATCATCCATCTTTTTCTGACGATTGGCCTGAGTATTGTACGAATGAGACAGTTTGACTCTAGAACCGACACACAAACTTGAGATTCGTAGGTAAGAAGAATACGTGACGTGAGAATGATGAATGCAATGATTATATTAATTGTTTTTTTTTGTTTAATAAAAATAAACTTCGACAATTAGATTGCAAATATGAAACAGTGGGGAAGCCCCTTTTTATTGAATTCAAAGGATTACATAAATGGAAATACAGTAGATTACAAGGTGCAGAAACAGAAACCTAAGCTAATGGGTCTCGAGTCCTCTCTGAAGAGAAATCGGGTGCTGACTCTGGTATTTTCCTTTTCTTTGACCGGGGCTCTTGGGCCGTTGTCAGGTTGTCATTCCTTTGCCAGGTGAAAGGAGTGAGCAAATTCCTTTGGTCATCTTGATTCTCTACAGCATGTTGCTCCAAAATTTTAATCAGAGCATCCTTATCTTTCAGTAGTTACTGTATTTTGATCCACTCCACGTTGAGGGTGCGAAACTTGTTCTTCCAAGACCTCCTCTCCCGTTGAACTTTGTTGAGAGTAACCTGAAGCTTTTCGGTCTCAGTCATGAAGTACATGACAGACTCCCTCGGTGGAAGAACTCCGTGACGAGGATAAGGCATTTTTAGCTTGAGAGCTCTAGTTTGTACCCAGTGGAGATAAGGCTCCACCGAGACACAGTCCGATTTTCCTAGAGACTCCCGTCCTTTCTTATGAACATGTTTCCAAGCGTGCACTATTTCTGTCTTTAGTGCTCTGTCATTTTTTCCTTCCTTGAAGAAAAGACCTTCCAGATGAGCATTACGTGGGACATGCCTCATCGGGTATCCAAATTAACGACGAACGAGAACTGGATGGTAATTGATTCCTCCCTTAGTTCCTATAAGGGCTACGTTGGGGAAGTTTCCACAACAGTCAATGATCTTGATCCCATCATAAATCCTATTACACCAATCAATGTCAAAGTTGGTGAGAGACATGATTTTCGGCGACCAACATAAGGCACTCTTGTGATCCCAAAAAGCAGCAGACTTAGGCAGATAGAAGATAAACCATTTATAAAGCATAGGTACACAGCATGTGATCTCCCCTCCACTGTACAAATTCCATAAGTGTACAGAATAATACTCATCTGCGAGCAAAGTTGGCACAGGGTTTCCAATGAGAAAAACCTTAATGGAGTTGATATCGACGAAGTTATTAATGTTGGGCAACAAAAATAACCTGTAGGTGAGTAAAACAAAGATGCTTTCAAAAGCAGTCAAGTTCCCGATACTGGCGAAGTACAGGGCTTTCTTTGTCAAGAACTGGGTTGGAAAACCTTGTATACAACCCTTAGTGGTCATGTGAGTCCTGACCTCAGACTCGTCCAAATGAATTGCTCTTGCAATGGTCTGATTCTTTGGAATTTCTTCCAATCCAGAAAATGGAGCTTGATCGGTAATATGTAGATCAATCAGTTGAGAATATTCCTCCAGCGTTGATGCTAGCTGGTAATCCGGGAATGTGAAACAATGATAGACCAGATTGTAGAACTGAACGAGCGCATCCATGATTCCCTCAATCACATGGACTCTTAAATCCTCTAGTTTTGGAATCCTTAAGGTGTACTTATGAGTTCTCCTTCTACCGAAATCCATTAGCGCAATCCTTTTCTCTAATATTTGCAATCACAGTCTTAGTTTATTTTGAAAAGATAGAGAGACTAGAAGAGAAATTTTTTGAATGTTTTAATGTTTTTTAAATGAATGCATGAATGTAGCACACAAAAACATAGAAAAAACATGAGGTCAAAGGGTCGTTGTCATGGAGTCAAGGCTCTACCCATCCTCAAAGATTTATACTAGGGTGATTTTTGTACCTGTACTCAAAATCATCAGCTCCTCCCAGGATAACAAACAGCAAGCGGATCGCCAGCGAGCTGTATGAAATTTTAGAGTAAATGCTATTCACCGAGAATAGATCATCAGCCTCAAATGAGGGTAGTATCGTGTGACAACTATTTCCGATAGTTTCCGCACTACAAAAGGGTTAGCTCCTCAGCTTCTCAGACGTCACAACTGACCCATTGCTTGTGAGAGGGAATTGGTTGCATTGGGAAGCCTCCACTGAAGTTAATAGTCGACCTCGTCGCCATCACTTATCTTAAGTGTATACTCAATCTTTCCACATGCGGCATCACACGCATTCCGATTAGCAGAAAAATAAACACAGATATCAATTAGGAAAAGCAGTATATATATTTGTCCTAATGTCCTAGACTTTTTAAAAGCTTTGAATCTTATGTTCCTGACAGAAAATGGCTCCCCGGCAGAGTCGCCATTCTGTGGTTCCTTCCCCACTTAAAGGGTTTTGACCTAAGATCCTAGTGAAGTAAAAAAAAAGTCCTATCCCAGAAGAGAAAGAAAGAAAGAAAGACCGGCCCCACGGTGGGCGCCATTTTTCTGTAGCGAGCGAAACTGGACGTGTTTCTTAAGCATTGTCACTCCTTGGGAGTTACTACAGGTCGATTCATTTTTTATCCTATTGTGAGCTGACTAAGGAAGGGAAATAGATGTCTCCAATTAACCCTGCTTGCATATTGAGTTTAAACAGTGGTCTGTTAGGTTACGGATGATATCAATGTGGGGGGCCTCTTTTTTCTGTCTTTATTTCGGACTGGGATAATGGGACTGTTTATGGGTAGGACGCTAGGACTGATGCTTTTCGATTGATATGTGAAGGTACGGGATTTTGGGTTTTTGTTTAGTGTGCTCGCTAAGATTTTTCTTTCAATCTTATGCCTACGTATTCCCGTTTTTCCGAAACAGGGAAATCAGAGCGATCGTAGTTCCTCTTATTCAACGGGAGGAAATGGTGTTTTGGTGTCTTGTTCAAAGCCCAAGACATGAAGCTGAAGGTAGTTTGTATCTTGTTCAAAGCCCAATATGTGAAGCTAAAAGGGTTTGACTTTAGAGAGAATTTGTCATCTCTAAAGAGGGGTTTGTTTGTCACAACTGTTTATAAAGGAGAATTACTTTTACCGGGATGCGTGACTCCGACAATGCCATAATTTCCTTTATAGGGGATTTCCAACCTGAAGGAGAAGACTTTAACTCAGTGTAGAGCAATGCCATCTTTCCTTAGGAATTTCTCATGCTAATAGAGGGACAGTGGCATGGATGTAGATGATTCAGAGGCTTGCCGCTTACAGCGATTAGATGAAGGGGGAAGGAGTTGTTGATGTTTGTGTACTGTGAACGAGGCACAGCTTTGATGCTAAAAGGTTGATTGGATCAACCAGTGGTTTTCTTATACAAATCCTAAGAGGAGGCTATTGGCCCAACAAGAGGGTGTTTTTTATGTGTCTCGTACGAAGCCCGAGAGAGAGGCTAAAAGGGTGTTTGACTCAACAAGAGAGTATTTTTTCTTTTTGTATCTCGTATAAAGCCCGAGATGGAGGCTAAAGTGTTGATTCAATAAGAACCTTTTTGTATCTCGTACAAAGCCCGAGATGGAGGCGAAAGAGGGTACTATTTCAGTTGAGTGACCAGTATATGGGTTCGAAGAGAAAATCAGTTCTTATATGAGTAACACTGTACTCGGGAATTTTGATTCGAGGATCGGGGATATTTACTTTTCTTTGAGGAAATGGGAAATCCAAAGGGTATTGAGACTGTTCGAGTCTACGGGGTTCCTTCCTATTCTTGAAGGGTGCTTGAGAATGTCTTTGAGACTCAAGGAAATTAGACTATCCAAGTCTAGAGTTTCATCTTTTGTACTATGCTTTGAAAAACAGTAGTAGACTCTTGGAAAGACTGTTCTTTTAAGATGACTGATTTTTGTTCCTATACCTTTAGGAGGTCGTCGGGACAATTTGTATGAAGCCCAAGAGGAGGTTGGAAACTCTTAAGAAGCCGAGGGACAATTTGTACTAAGCCCAAGAGGAGGCTATCATTCCCGGGGGAAGAAATCATTTATACGAAGCCTAAGAGGAGGCTGTGAATACTTCTAAGAAGCCGATGGGTCCTTGTACAACGGCCAAGAGGAGGCGGGGATGCTTTTAGGAAGCCTGTGGGTCCCCAAACCCCGAGAAGTTCAAGACAGGCTATTCACGAAGAATAGATCAAGCCAGGAAAGTTCGAGAAATTGGAAGAAACTCAAGCGATGCAATTCACGGAGAAGAGATCATCTCTAGGGAGTAGAGTTCCTCGATAATTCCTAAGGGTACTTTTAAGAAGCCTGTGGGTCCCCAAACCCCGAGAAGTTCAAGACAGGCTATTCACAAAGAATAGATCAAGCCAGCAATGTTCGAGAATTTGGAAGAAACTCAAGAGATGCAATTCACGGAGAAGAGACCATCTTTGGGGAATAGAGTTCCTTTGACAACTTCTACGAGTGACAGTCTGAGAAAGGGTTTAAAAAGAATCTGCCTTTCACATCTCCATATTGTTTAACCCCAAGAGGAGGGAAGACTGTGTCTGGTAATCCTATAAGGATCTAGTTTTGACTATTTAAGAGTGACCAACGGGCTTAATGCTAGACGTAGTTGCCGGAGAAACTCTAAATATCTATACTAGTATTACACAGTTGATATGAGTTTATGAAAGAAGACTTACAGCGAAACAACCCCACAATACAGTTATATGTATATGAAAGCGGTAAATGAAAGCGGATAAACACTTACTCGGTTGTAGAGCTTCCATGCTGTTTAGTTAGTTGTTCAACAAAGAAAGATTGAAAACAACAGTATAATTCAAAATCAAAGGAGAAAGTGCTTTGAAAGGAAAGTTTTGGGGCTTACAGCTCAAGGAGAGGCCCAGGGTTATATCAGTGATCGCACTGTTGAATTTGTACAGAGGGACTTATACAAGTGACTGAGGCCAAAAAATTGTTTTCTGTACAAAGGGATGGGTCTTACACTCTCTCAAGAGGCCCAAAAGGTTTAATGAAAAAGAGTGAGGCTTATAACACGAGGGTAGGCCCAGATGATTTTTCGTTTGAAATGGCGATCGCGCCGAGATTTTCTTTTAACGCAAAGGGGCTTATACAATATCTGAGGCCCAAAGTTGTTTTGGTTAAAAGGGGGTTGGGTCTTACACTCTATTAGAGGCCCAAAAGTTTTGAATGGGTCTTATAGCTCGAGGAGAGGCCCAAGGTTTGTTTTTCAACGGACGATGATCGCGTCGAACTTTTTGAAATACAATGGGACTTATACAATAAGTGAGGCCCAAAATAGGTTTTGTATTTACAAAGGATTGGGTCTTACACTCTATTAGAGGCCCAAAGAGTTTTGAAAATGATTTATGAGGGTTGAATTAATCAAAAACCCTAATTTGTTTTCAAAATGTGTTTTAATTGAATAAAATATTCAATTAAAATGATCAAAATTGTTTAACATGTAGAAAACAAATTGTGATCTTGGATTAATGCTTCATAAAACAAGTTTTGCCCTACAAAATGATTAGAAATCATTCAAATTTGCAAAATCAATAAGGAAAAAATATTTTAAATGTCAAAAACAATGAAAACATTAATTCTTTGTAAAAATATCAATTATATAAAATAAATAATATTTTTGGGATTTTTTTGGGAAAATAAAATATTTTAACATTTTTGTGAATTATTAAAAAAAGAATCAACTCAAAATCATTAAAACTCAGAGAGAAATTAATTTTTGAATCAATTAAATAAAATCACAAAATTCAAATATTTGAATTTGAGAGAAATGACGCCAAGCACAGCTGAATAACACGCGCGTTTTTCAGTTTTGCCCAGATTTGCATTTTCGATCCAATCTCACTGAATATTTGATTATATCATGCAATCCACATATCAATCTGCTCGTTTTCACCTCACAATCATGTTTATGACAATTAATTGCATTTAAATTAAGCATAAAACAAGAAATCACGACAAATCCTCAAGAACCCTAAATTCTGCATGAAGGCTGGGATTTTTGATACACGATTCAAACAAAGCAATTACTTGAAGGGAAACATTCCATGCACGATTATGAACATTTGGCAAAAGTATTGTGCGAGGAAATATGCATTAGATTGAGAGATGACCAAGTTTAGGCTTACCTCTAGGTCATGACAGCAAGAGCATATTGATTTCTGAGTTGGAGGTGTTTCAGATGAGTTGTGATGATCTGAACAGTTTCCCTACACCCTATGGAGTGTGTTTGAATGCTTGGACTTGATGGAAATTGGATGGATCACTTCATGGCATCTCAACTGCAACTTGGTTAAAACGTTGAGCAATTGACTGGTGATTCTAAGAAATCAGTTTTCCAGGTGTTGTTTAAGTGTTTGATCAGCTCCCATATGATGTATATGAGGTGTGTGTGATTGGTTTGAGTGGAATTGCCCTCTATTGAAAAACCTGATAGTGACTTGCTAAGAAAGGCATTTTTGAGAGAGAGAAGTGGATTTTGAGAAAGGCAAGTGTTGTAGGCCTTTGGCGTACTTAAACTGATCACAATTGAGCTCTGTTTATAGTAGAGCAAGTTTGTTTTGCAAGGAATAGTGAATGGCAACTGCTGAGTAGGGTTGGCCAATGTTGGCAAATGAAAATCCAAGTCTCCTCTAGCCATTGACTAGATGTTAGGGCATAGGCTGCTGGTCCCCTTGGTCTTGGATAAGTCTTGACTGAATTCAGTTGCTAATAGCTCAGTCCATGCCACCTTGGTGCTTCCATTGAATGATCCAATCCAAAATTGGAGTCTTGTCCCTATTTTAGGCAATTCTAGGTTTGGCATGCTATTTCTTGTTCCAAGGACTTTGGCGGCTTGGCTCAGTGATTGTCCCCTTTATATTCAATCCTCAGATGTGTCCAAAGTGATGACAAGGCTTGGAATTGGCTGATTTTGGCAAATCGACCAAAAGTGCAAAAATTTGTCTTGCCTTGGCAGATTTCAACAAGGCATCTTGCCACTACCACATCTCAAAGCTCAAATTGAATTTGGTGATGTTCTTGGCCATTTTGGAAAGCCCTTATATGATACAACAATTGTCTGATCATATTTGGTTTTGATACCTTTTGGATCCAAGTGAAAAGATCCCCCTACATTTGGAAAAAAGTAAGGCAGATTCTGACTTGTTGAAATTTTCACAATGTGTTGGAACAAAGTGACTTTTCATGATTTTGATCACTCCATAACTCAAAATCCATGAGGAATTTGGACATAGGTCAGTATGAAGCTTTTGTAAAGGGCAATGAGATATACAAATCAAGCGTTGGATGGGAAAAAATGGCTTTGTGGTTTAGGAGTTATGATCCTCCAAAGTTGGTACCTTTGTCACTTTTTTTCATAACCTAGAAAAATTTCTAAGTTTTTATGGTTACCCCTTTTACAAGTTATCCCACTTTCTTTGATTTTTCTTGATGAATGATGATTTAAATCATACATTAACATCATTTTAGGGTTAAAAAACCATTTTTATGAAAAATCTCAAAAAGTCAAAGTTGACTTTTGTGCACAGTTGACTTTTTATCCGATGAATTCCAAACTGTGCAATCCTTTAGGAAATCATGTCCTTGACCTAAATAAAACTTGATGGACATGTTCCATGGATGTTATAGGGTGTATTGAATCATGTCCTAGGGTTTGGGAGCATGTCCTAGTCAAAAGTCAAAGCTACAGTTGACTTTTCTCGCAAAACCCTAATTGTGGTTCAAATGAAATTGAAACTTGTTGCTCAAGCATCTTGGATCAATCCATTGTTCCAAATGGATCAATATGGTATATTAGAGACCCTCAAATCATGTCTTGAGGTCTTGGTTCATGATTTGTCCCAAAAGTCAACTTAGGGGTGAATTAGGTCAAGAAACCCTAATTCCTGATTTTTGATGTATGCATCCCCTGAGGTCGAATTGACTTGATGCTTGGGCCAATGAGGTTCCATGAAGTATATTAGGATATTCTTTGAAGCATTGGCTCATGCCCAGATGAAAATTTCCATCTGGAGGCCCTGCTCGACCAAAACCCTAATTTGGCGACTCTGGCGATCTTGAAGCTTGATCCACCTAGAAGGGAGCAACCTTGTGCTTAATCCTTGAAGTGGGAGTCCTCTTGATCCATTGTGGATGTTTGAGAGGTTATACAAGTTGAAGATCATGTCATTCCTTGATTGATCATTTGTCTAAGCACTCAGAGAGGGCTTGAAACCCTAATTTTGATTGTGGTGAATGCTCAACAATTCCTTGAGGAGATTGATGAGGCATAAAGGTACATCCATATTGTGATGATGATTTGCACAGTGATGGGAAATCTTAGTTGTCAAAATTTGGGGTATGACACATACAAGTAAATTAGAAGCCACCAGTGGTCCAATAAGTTTTGAAGTGTTCGTTGTACAAGTGCACAACCTTGGTCGTCCTCTTGACACTCCTCAAATTCTTGATAATCACGTGAAGCCAGAAAGTCGAGCCTGACTTGCTTAGCATATAGGTCTACTAGGATAGTATTCATCAATCATATATCAAAGATCTGAACCATATCGACTTGATGGTTATTTCTCTCTTGGCAAACCTAGATCCATCCGAGATCCATTTGACGTTGGCGGGCCTCTTGTACAAAAGAGCATCCCTGATTGCTTGTTGAGCATATCTGACAGGTGTTATAATCTTGTCGTTACAGATTATGATATTTACTTTTCCTTTAGTGCATGGCTACCAAATTGACATTCATCGCAAGAATGTTGCAGTTCTGAACAATGTTGGGATTTGCGTGAGCCATGTTGACTTATCGGATTCTGCGATCTTGAATCCATCCGAGATTCATCTGTTCTTGTAGAGCTAACTGTACTACAGAACACCCTTGATTATTCTTTGAGTAGATATCACACATGTGATAATTGTGAGGTGGTACGTGACTATACCCGCTCTGTCTGTAATGCATCCTTACCAAATTGGTTTCTAATAGGATCACATCGTGAATTTGATAACTGCGGCTAAATTCTTCCTCTATCAAATTTACTGCAGCCTTGTCATGTTGTGGCTGAGACAATTTTCAATGTTGTGCCCCGATCCTTCTTGATGGTAAGGGCAAGTTTGATCCGCTTTGAACCAAAAAGGCAGATTTTTCGATATAGTAAGAGGAGACCTGGTTTGGACGTGCCCCTTAGCCATTAGAATTGGAAAAAGTTCTGCGTACAACATCGATATAGGGTTAAACCCTGGCGGTCGTGTTGCACGATTATTGTTGTGATACTGTGGTCGAGCCTGCTGAAAAGGCTGGTTGATATCATCGCCTTTGATTTCCCAGAGAGATATTGCTGATCTCCTATTCATTCTTTTTCTATATAGCACTATCGTATCTTTTGGTACTACTGGATGGTTCTGCATCCTTAACTAATCATCCTTCTCGGACTGCCTCTTCAAGGCGTACTCCCATGTTTACCATCTCGGTGAAATCGCTGGGCGCACTGGCGATCATCCGGTCGTAATAGAATGTGCTCAAGGTTTTTAAAAAGATCTTTGTCATCTCCTTTCCCTCAAGAGGTGGATAAATGTGAGCGGAAATTTTACGCCATCTCTGAGCGTATTCCTTAAATGTCTCTTTGTCCTTTTGCAACATCGCTTTTAGTTGATCTCTATCTGGTGCCATGTCCAGGTTATATTTGTATTGCTGAACAAAAGCTACCTCAAGATCTCTGAAAGTACTGATCTTGGTACGGTTTAAACCCATGTACCATTTGAGTGCGGCACCGGTTAAAGTGTCCTAGAAATAATGGATTAGTAGCTGTTGATTTTCTGTCTAGGTAAACATTTTGCGAGCGTACATCACCAAATGACTTTGAGGGAAAGAATTGCCTTTGTATTTCTCAAAGTCAGGCACCTTGAATATGTGCAGAATTTTGACATTAGGGACCAATCAGAGGTCTGCGGCGTCCTTTCCGAATAAATCCTGACCGCGAATAGCATGCAGTTCCTTCTGCATTTTCAAGAATTGTTCCTGGAACTCATTCATCTTTTCATACATGTTTTCGTTTCCACTAGAGAATTCTTGTGGAATCTGATCTCTCGGGACAATGTGTACCACTGCTTGTGGTATGGTCCTTACGGCAATGACTCTGGGTTCTTCAGAGCCGTGAAGTTTGTAACCTTCAGGAATTCTTGTCGTAAATCCTGCGTCTTAACTTTCCCGAAGTTTGTAACCTTCAGGACCAGTGGCTCCTGCTACAGTTTCTGGGTCTTCAGTGACCGGCGGGATGTATCCTTCAGGGATAAAGTTGAGAGGCATACCCCAGGGCCGACCTTTTGGCATGTTATAACGAGGATGATTCTCATGTGTCTCCACTATGGGCGTTGATGTAATCTCCAAGATTACAATCCTTTGACGTTGCTCTTGAGCTGCTGCCAGGGATTGCATATCACTGTGAAGTTTTTGTAGATCTTCTTTTAGAGTGTCGATTTCTTCTCTCAGCTCTATGTTCTCTTCCTCGAGATCGTCCATTTTCTTTTGTCGATTAGCCGAGTATTGTATGAATAAGACAGTTTGACTCTAGAATTGAGATACGCGCGTGAGACTCGAGAGAATGCATTTATCTGAGTATGATGAATGCAATGACATATTTTTTTGTTTTTGTTTTAATCAAGAGAAACTTAAACAAAATAAAATTGCAAGTATCATACAGAAAGGGGGAACCCTTTTTTATTGAAATCGAAAGATTGCAGTATGTTACAAGGGAAAGTACAATATTTTACAAAGTGCTGGTAAAAGGAAAAATCTAAGCTCAAGGATCCTAAGTCCTCTCTAAAGAGAGCTCAGATGCCGGTTCTGGTAGTTTCCTTTTCTTTGATCTGGGTTCTTCAACCGTTGTCGGGTTACCAGTCTTTTGCCAAATGAAAGGAGCAAGCAAACTCCTTTGATCTTCCTGACTTTCTATAGTATGCTGCTCTAATATTCCAATCAGAGCATCCTTTTCTCTTAAAAGTTTCCAAAAGTTCATGAAATAAAGGGCAGATTCCTTTAACGAAAAAACTTCCTGACGAGGGTAAGGCATCCTCAGCGTGAGGGCTCTAGTTTGCACCCAATGGAGATAAGGCTCCATGGAGATACAGTCTGGTTTTCCTAGAGACTCTCATGCTTTTCTGTGAATGTGTTGCCAGGCATGCACTATTTCCTTCTTAAGTGCCCTATCGTTTTCTCCTTCTTTGAAAGAAATACCTTCCAAATGAACATTATGCGAGATATGCTTCATTGGGTATCCAAGCTGACGGTGAGCTAAAACTGGATGATAATTGATTCCTCCCTTAATTCCAATGAGGGGTACATTAGGGAAATTTCCACATCGATCTATGATTCTCTATGACCAGTCTATGTTAGAGTTGGTAAGAGACATGATTCTCTGTGACCAAAGTAAAGAGTTCTTATGATCCCAAAAAGCAGCAGACTTGGGCAGATGGGAAATGAACCATTTGTAGAGCAGGGGTACACATCATGTGATCATTCCTCCGCTGTACAAATTCCTTAAGTGTACATAATGATAAGCATCTGCGAGCAGGGTGTCGCTCCCGGGATTTTCATCCAAGTACAAACGCGAAAGTGGCACCGAAACAGAGTCGCCAGCAATGTGTATTTATCCCAAGAGAGGGAAAGGAAACACCGCGTAAACCTGAGAGAAAGGAAAAGCATGGTCTTACGACCAAGAGAAATGGGTTCGGGAGTCGGTTACGCGAGAGGAAGGTATTAGCACCCCCTCGCGTCCATCGTACCCGATGGGATCCACGCTTGCTTGTTTCGATCAAAGGGTGATAGAAAAGAATACTGGAAGAGGAACTAGAAAAGGAATGGAAAGAGAAAGAGAAATAAATGTAGGGAAAATAAAAGAAGTGCTCGCATGGGCCCTACCCCACTGCCTACGTATCTCATCGGGAACATGAGAATCAGAGCGACGTAGTTCCCCTCACTAGGGATGGATTGTTTTTTAGAGAACGGCTTACGTTCTAGCTCAGGTGTTGCAGGCTCGCTGGTCCGAGTGCGTTACCATCTTGCAAGAGAACGAGTAGGAGCGCGTTCGTGCGTTGAGAATGAATGAGATGAGAAAAGAATTCCCGAAGGAAAGACGTTATTGTTTGTTTTTGTCTTTTAAGAGTTTTTTCATTTGTTTGCGTATGATAGTGTATCTGAATCTTAGTCATTGGAATGTGTACCTTCTCACATTCCAAGATGGAATGGGTAAGAAAGCACACTAAGGGTGAAGAAGACCCTCACACTTAGTTCCAATTATCAAGATTCAAACACACTAGCATACTTGTGTTTATTAAGTGTTTTGTTGATTATGAAGTGAAGAAGTGTTTTTTATTATTTGCACCTTCAACAAGTATTGCATTTAAGTCCCTCATACAAGATCAAATATGTAACACATTGACCTAAGATGGGCCATATGCTACACATCTTAAGATTATAAGAGAAGACCCCTTATAATCTTTTCTTTATATGAAAGGCCTAAATGCAATAAATGCCTACCTTTATTAGATATTTTGAATTTTCTTTGAGATGAGAAAAGAGACTCAAGGGAGGATAAAGGTAAAAATCTATATGGACTAAGACTCAATCCTAATTGATTAGTTAAGGGAGTGATCCTAAGGTTTGTGAGGTTTCAACCTAAAGTCTAAAGAAAGAAAGAATTAAACAATTCACTTCCAAAGTAGAAGATGAATTGTAATTCAAAAAGGGAAAGTAATGAGTTATTAAAAGAAAGCACATAAGTGCTTAGCAAAACACAAAATGGAATTGTAAAAGAGAAAGGATAGAAGTTGAATGTGGATTCCTTATCCACACTCAATTGAAACTTACCGAAGCCCCTACATGGTTAGTAAACATGTAGAAGAAGTATAAGAAGTAAAAGAACATGTAATGCATCATAAAACTCACAAGAATTCAATGAGAAAACAAATCCTAGAACCACAACCAGAATGGGCATCATATGGAAACCAATGGTTATTATCATACAAGTGCAAGTGAATAAGCAACCATCATCACCCATTAGCATTTAAACATGTTACAAGAAGAAGGGGTAGATGAAAGATGGAAAGAAATGAAGAGGACATGCATAAATGGAACATGTAAATCAACAACCAGAATTGAAACTAAATGGAAAATGGTTTATAAACATCTCAAAAGTATTTATGAGGTAACTTCAAGACATTCAAGAAGTAATATAAGAAGAATTGAAATGAAAGTTCAAAAAGAAAGGGCAAACAATACATGTTAATGATGCACAAAGTTCAAATTGAAATGAACATGTAAAGATGACCTATAATGTGTATCAAAGACCTATAATATCATATGAATGGCTCATAACATATGCAAATGCTCATACAAATGTGCACAAAAGAATTCATGTAAACATGCACTAAAGTTGTAATGACATGCCATGGATTATACATCCAATGTGATGCATCAAACAAAGACCAAATGGATTCATGAAAATTATGCCAACATATCATTGGAATGCCTAGGTCAGAAATGCATCATACATCAAGATAGCATGTAAAAATTCAGAGCAAAATGACTTCAAACAAAGCAATTAGGTCAAATTGAAACATCATGCAAAGTGGTGCAAATATAGGCATCAAGACATATGATAAAGTGACCTAAAAAATCAAACAAAAATCATCTAACATGCTTCAATGTATTAGTGAATCAATGCAAAAAGAATCATGTCAAAATAGTTGGTAATGAGCAAGAACAAAATTAAACAAATTCATGTATCATGCTTAGAATGCATCTAAGTGGAAATTCAAAGAAAATTATGGAACAGGGGCAAAAAGGTCATAAAATCAGAAAATAAAATCATGAAAAATTTCCTAAATGTTTTAAGAATACACATGAATTTTTGTAGAATTTTCCAATATGTTTTGGTATTTTTAAAAATTAATTATGAAACGTGTAGCAAAAATGAGAAATAAAATGAAATGGAACTAAAGAAGGGGGTGCATGCATAGCAAATTAACAGTTCAAAATCATTGGGCCTTGAAAACATGGGGTGTGGATATCAATCTGGCTTAGGTCCAGTAAGCACGCAAAACACCATAACTAGCGTGTACCATCAGTCAACCATTTTGACTCACTCATAACCATCAGATTAGGTCAGGTCAATGTAAAAGTCAAGGTAATCAAATCAAGCATCTCACATTGCTAGTACACACTAATAACCATGTACACACGCGCATGCTAATCATCAGATGGAAAAAATGAAGCACGTGACACACACCCTCTCCATTTATTCGCTGGCACCACCACCACCCTTGGATCAAAACAAATCAACGGACACGACTTAATCTGGCATATAAACCCTAATGAAACCTCACCGGCCGGAGAGGGACCTCCGGTCACCTTCTCCGGCCACTCTCCGGCACTGCAATCAATCAAACATTCCAGAAATTTATGCAATACACATCAAAATGTTCAGGAAGTCACATAGATCATGAATCTAGGCTTATTTTTCACAAACAACACACAAACAGAGAGAATCGACGCAATGAAATTAGCCCTAGGTTTTGGATCTAAGCTTCTAAGAAGCTCTATCAACTAACCGGTTTCATATAGCTTCTAATAAGCTCAAATAACACATCAACCAGTTAAAATAACATCAAATCGTGCAAGCAAAGTTTGAGAACTTTTGGAACCTGAAACTTGAAGATCTTTGGATTTTTGAGAAAACCAGAGATGAGAACTTGTTCTTGAACTTCTAGAACTTCAATTTGAGCAAAATAAATGCTATTTGATCTTGAGAATAAGAGGAAATCTGAATCTGAAATTGGAGATAACTGTGCTATTCCATGCTTCAGTGATGTCTTCTTGCTTGATTGTGAAGGTTGAAGAAGAACTTGAGGAGTTCGTGCAGGTAGAGAGAAAATTCAGAGAGAAAGTTGAGAGTGCTTTTGGAGTGAGAGTGAAACAATGAGAATCCCCCTTTCCAAATCTGTTAGAATTGTTTATATAGGCGTGGTTATGATTTGACCCTGGTGGTTGATGGTTAGAACTACAGTTAACTGAGTTAGTTAACTGAGTTTGAGTTAACAGAATGAGTCATGACAGTTAGTGACACGAGTTGGAGAGGTTTTGTTTTAGTGTGGAAGAGCTCATGGTCACTTATGGTGAGGATAATGGTGAGGTGGTGTTATGCAGCAGTAGCTTGTGGTGGAAGTTTTGCAAGTTTCCCTTCTCATGTAAGAAGTAACAAAGTGGAAGCACGTGCAAGAATGTTTGGGCAAATGAGGAAAAGAAATCAGCTGGTGATGATGAAGTGTTTGTGGTGTGACTGAACCAAAAAAAATGTGTGAACTGCTACACATGGCAGTCAATGCATCAATGCAGATGGTGATGTTTGAACATGGATTTCTTTATGACCAAGGCACGAAAATGAATCATCTTGGTGTCAATGGATTGAGGAAGCATCATAGGACAATTTTGGTGTTGGACTTGAGTTGAAAAGGTACCTCAAACATGTCTAAAAATCATCATAAACAGATGGAAAAACGACTGGTGCATGGGCGAGCAATTTGTGGCATGGCATGGCAAGGTGTGCATGGCATGGATTTTCAGTTGTGTTGACCAATCTTTGAGCTATCATAACTCCTTGTCCTTTGATCAAATGAAAAAATCATGAACATCAATCTTGAAGATCTCACATAGGGGAACAACTTTGATGTTGCAAGATTTTTCATTTGAAGCCTTTAACCATGAGTAAAATGAGTGGACATTTGGCCCACCACATGTTTGTTAAAATGACTGCGCGCGTGCCCTGAAAATCTTGGTCATGACCTAGTTTTGAACCTACTTTGCTCAAACTTTGATCAATCATATCTCCCTCATTTTTTATCCAATGGAGATGTTCCACACATGGATTTGAAGCTTAAAGCAAGGCCTTTCATTGAGGCAGAGTGGAATTTTCATTTGGTACTCCAAATTTGAATGGCCTTGGTTCAAATTCTGATGCAAAATGGCCAAAACTTGCTATTTTTAGTAACCCTTCCTCTTCCAAAAATGGCAACTTTCCACATCTTGATTTTTTCATGATTCCTTTGGAGTTTCTTGACCAAATTTTGTACATTGGACATATGTAACATGAATTTCATGAATTTGGCCTCAAAAAGTCAAGAGTTGACTTTTTCCTCTGATTATTTGACTTGGCCCCAAATTCCCTGATTTTTTATCTTTCTTCCAATTGAAACACTTCCAAAACCAATTGAGAGGCAATTTTCCATACACATACACTTAAGAACATGTAGAATATCATGACAACAAGCTTTGTCCAAAAAATTAGAGATATCCTGATTTTATTAGAAACCCTAATTTTGACCCTCTCTGGTTAGGAGGAAATTGCACATCTTCCAAATCCAAATTCCTCAGAGTATGTTGTGTATCCTCTTAAAGGATGATGAGAAATGCCACTTGAGAATGATTTTGAATCAATTAGCTATCTCTTTTGAGGGTTTTCCTTCAATTTTTGAACCTCTTGCATAGTGAAAGATGTAGTGCTTCAATCTCCCATTGAATCTCACTTCCTTGAGGTTTTGGAAGATCAATTGAGATAGTATGAGACATGAGAGACCTCTTGGCTTGCCTAGAGCCAACTTGATTGACCTTTTTGTCCTTTGAATGATTCCTTGATTGTCCACCTTCCACCTGATCACATGCCCTGATGGTAAGAAGGATGCCATGCTTCATTTTTCTATGTTAAATGCAATGTAATGTTAATGAGGTGGATATGATATGATAAATGATAATGCCATGCTATGATGACAAAAGGGGAGAGCAAATTTTGGGGTATTACAGCTGCCCCTATTCAAGCGCTGTAGACCTGAATGCCTGAAAGCAAATGCTTTCGGACTTTCAAGGTATATAGTGATTGAATACCAAAAATAACCAAAAATTTGCTCTGGGTGATGAAGAAGAAAAGGGATATAAACCCAACGAGACTGCTGGATTGAATCTTCGATGAAACGTCGGAGAGATCTGTCTTTTGAATGACGCCAGACGACTACTGGCTTGCCACACTGCTGGTGGACTTTAATAATGTCTTTTATGCAATTCCAGACGACTACTGGCCTGCCACACTACTGGTGGACTTTGATAACGTCTTTTGAACGACGCCAGACGACTACTGGCTTGCCACACTACTGGTGGACTTTAATAATGTCTTTTATGCAATTCCAGACGACTACTGGCCTGCCACACTACTGGTGGACTTTGATAACGTCTTTTGAACGACGCCAGACGACTACTGGCTTGCCACACTACTGGTGGACTTTGAGAATATGCCACCCTTAGATGGACTTTTGCCAATCCACTGTTGGACTTTTGCCACCCGAAGACGGACTTTTGCCAATCCACTGTTGGACTTTTGCCATCCGAAGACGGACTTTTGCCAATCCACTGTTGGACTTTTAGCTGCTTTGCCACCCGAAGATGGACTTTTGCCAATCCACTGTTGGACTTTTGCCACCCGAAGACGGACTTTTGCCAATCCACTGTTGGACTTTTAGCTGCTTTGCCACCCGAAGATGGACTTTTGCCAATCCACTGTTGGACTTTTGCCACCCGAAGACGGACTTTTGCCAATCCACTGTTGGACTTTTAGAATTTCAAAATTGAATTACTCTCTGCCTCTGCGCCAGACATCTCTGCCGACTCTGCTGAGGAACCACAATCAATGATTTAATCTCGGAGACTCCTAAAAGGATAATATCTCTGCTGGCGAATGGATGAACAATCCGTCTGCTTCGAATTGTCAAGCTTGCCAACAATAAATTGGACTTTAAGATATGAGGGAATGATGACTCTGCCAGGAATTATTCCATCTGTTTGGGGCTGGATTCTGGTCACGGCAACTCCGTTGGGGATGAGAATTTTTAAATGACGTCCTGCTGGGGAAATGAGCCATTAAAACTCTACTTGAGGATTTATTCAACCCAAGATCCTTTATAGGGATTATTAACCTTATAACTCGGCTGGGAAGTATTGCTGACAAGATTCGATGCTGACCTCTGTGGGGGATCATTACCAGAGACACAATCTTGTTGGGGATCATGGCTACTCTGCCAGGGATATGCAAATCCTGGTTAGAACATTCCACTACAACTTGCTAGAAAGAGTCCTTAGAGATCTGTTGGGGAAACCCAAAGCAAATCCACAGTAGTCCGCTGAAGAATATGACTGTCGAGCTTAGGATAAGTACCACAATGCACCATGTTAGGCGAGCTTCCCTTTAGACAATTCCGTTAGGGATGACGAGTTTATAACAAACTCTGCTGGAGGAAACTGCTTTAAAACGTCTCATGTTGGGGAATGCCTTTCGAGAGGATTTTACAGAAGACCAACTGTCCTCAAACTCTACTGGGGGTGACCAACACTTCATGCTGGGGAAACAATCATGCCCCATGCTTGGACAACACAACAATTCGTCCCCGCAGAGGATGTCATAAGAGGATTTTACAGAAGATCTAGCCTCTTCAAACTCTTGTGACTTCGCTGGGGATAATGACCATCAGTTTCGGTGTCGACGAGACCACTCTTTTGGGGAACCTGTGACCGTTATCGACATAGAAAAACTTGTAGCTGTTGGAAATACTGTATGAGAGAATCGACTTAATAAGATGCAACGGTACCCAGTTGAACTTAATTCACTGATATCGACCCGTTATGAACAATCGTCGACCGAACGATGAACGCCGATCTCCTTACCCATAATTGCCCCAGTCTTTTGCGTGGGGTGATTTATTGCTGGTCTTGTGCTTAAAATCATCTGCACCTGCTACCTGCAACAAAAGAATATGCCCACATGCCCCGAATATTGCGTGGCTAGAATCCACCATCCGGGAGTATTCAACATTCGAAGTAATTTCAAAAGTTTTTTCTGCGCATGTTATTGCAAGGCTGCCATGTTTTCAAATGCAATGTTTTATCAAAATTAGGACGTTTTTGCAAACAAAGCAATAAAACAAAAATAGGAGGCTTTTTATTGAAATTCAATTTATTGACTGAGAGCCCAGAATAGGCAATTACATCTGGAAGCAATCCCTGGAAAGAGGTGATCGCTGAAAATTGAGAAAAGAAACTATCCTAATGGCAATGTGAAAACGGAATTCCACTGAGTTTCCATTCTGTTATGACCAGTATGTCTTCAAAACTCCCCGACCTTGCCTTCTGAGGAATGATCGGACCGATTCCTATCTTTCAGAACGTCAGTTGTTCAAACGGTAATGGGGGATAGATAACTCAAACCGTAGTCATTCGCTTAAATCCCTCTTTTGTGTGGACCGCCCTTTCAGGTTTTCGATCCACCAGGATACCCTTTTTTGCCTAAGTTGCCCTTTCGGGTTTTCAACTTACCGGGTGTACAAATTTTTTTAATTATATCCCTAATTTTTGCCCGAACCTTATTCTGTTTTTGGTTCGCCGGGATGCCCTTTTTTGCCTGGATTTTTTTTATTTTTGTTATCCAGCGGGTCTATTCATGCGAAGTATTTTTTGACTACGTCCGAGTTGACAGGGGATGAAAAGTCTTCGCCATCCATGGTTGTAAGCAATAAAGCTCCGCCCGAAAAGACCTTTTTAACCACGAATGGACCTTCATAGTTAGGAGTCCATTTGCCCCTGTGATCTGTATTGGGAGGAAGGATCCTTTTGAGTACCACATCTCCGACTTTATAAACCCGAGGACGCACCTTCTGGTCAAATGCCTGCTTCATTCTGCGCTGATATAGTTGCCCATGACATACAGCCGCCAATCGCTTTTCCTCAATAAGGCTCAGCTGATCAAATCTGGCTCGTACCCATTCGGCTTCATCTAGCTTAACATCCATCATAACTCTGAGGGACGGAATCTCTACTTCAACCGGTAGCACTGCCTCCATACCATATACAAGTGAGAATGGGGTTGCCCCAGTGGACGTGCGTACCGACGTTCGATACCCATGCAAAGCAAATGGTAACATCTCATGCCAATCTTTGTACGTGACAACCATCTTCTGCACAATCTTCTTGATATTTTTGTTGGCCGCTTCGACCGCGCCATTCATCTTTGGGCGGTACGGAGAAGAATTGTGATGTTCGATTTTGAAGTCCCGGCATAACTCAGCCATCATCTTATTATTCAAATTAGAACCATTATCAGTAATGATTCTTTCGGGAACTCCATATCGGCAAATGATATCCCGTTTTAAGAAACGAGCGACCACTTGCTTTGTAACATTGGCATAGGATGCGGCTTCAACCCATTTGGTGAAGTAATCAATTGCCACCAAGATGAAACGATGACCATTGGAAGCTGTAGGCTCAATCTTTCCGATCATATCAATGCCCCACATGGCAAACGGCCAAGGCGACGACATGATACTCAACGGATTTGGAGGTACATGCATTTTATCTGCATAGATCTGGCATTTATGGCATTTGCGGGCATATTTGCAACAATCTGACTCCATAGTCAACCAATAATATCCCGACCTTAACAACTTTTTAGCCATGGCCTGTCCTCCGGCATGGGTACCGAAAGAGCCTTCGTGTACTTCAATCATCAACAAGTCTGCTTCACGTCTATCCACACATCTAAGCAGGACCGTGTCAAAATTTCTTTTATACAGCACGCCATCTTTGTTCAGGAAGAAACTACCAGCTAACCTTCTCAACGTCTTCCTGTCTTTGGACGATGCCCCGGACGGGTACTCTTGACTTTTCAAGAAACACTTAATGTCATGAAACCATGGCTTGTCATCAGACGTTGCATCTACCGCAAACACAAATGCTGGTCTGTCAAGGCGGGATACCTCAATCTTAGGTACATGGTTCCATCCTTGCACTTTGATCATGGAAGACAAAGTGGCCAAGGCATCAGCGAACCTATTCTCATCTCGAGGAATGTGGTACAGTTTCACTGTTGTGAAAAACGTCAGCAATCTCCTTGTATAATCTCTATACGGCACTAGATTTGCTTGGTGCGTGTACCAACTCCCCTTCACTTGATTGATTACCAAAGTTGAATCACCGAATATATCAAGGGTTTTAATCCGTAGATTAATCGCCTCCTCGATCCCCATTATACAAGCTTCGTACTCTGCTTCATTGTTGGTGCATTCGAAAGTTATTCGTGCAGTGAAAGGCATATGAACACCTTCCGGCGTGATAAGAACTGCTCCCACTCCGCACCCATTCATATTGACAGCCCCATCAAACATCAGACTCCATTTGGATTCAGGGTCTGGCCCCTCCTCCGGAAGTGGTTCCTCACAGTCTTTAGCTTTGAGAAACATGATGTCTTCATCAGGGAAGTCAAATTTCATGGGTTGGTAATCATCAATCGGCTGTTGCGCAAGATAGTCGGACAAGATACTTCCTTTGATGGCCTTTTGTGAAGTGTACTGAATGTCATACTCTGTCAAGACCATTTGCCACCGTGCAACTCTGCCTGTCAATGCTGGTTTCTCGAAAATGTACTTGATAGGATCCATTTTTGAAATCAACAAGGTTGTGTGCCTAACCATATATTGCCTCAATCGCTTAGCGGCCCATGCAAGCGCACAGCATGTCTTTTCAAGCATTGAGTATCGGGACTCACAATCATTGAACTTTTTGCTCAGGTAGTAAATAACATGCTCCTTCCTACCTGTCTCGTCATGTTGACCGAGAACACAACCCATGGAACCTTCAAGCACTGTCAGATACATTATCAGCGGTCTCCCTTCAACTGGAGGCATTAGAATCGGAGGTTCCTGCAAGTATTCTTTTATCTTATCGAATGCCAATTGGCAATCGTCATTCCACCTGACCGTTTGATCTTTCCTCAACAATTTAAATATTGGTTCACACGTGGCTGTTAGGTGAGATATGAACCTCGCAATGTAGTTCAATCTACCCAAGAAACCACGAACCTCTCTTTCTGTTCTCGGTTCAGGCATTTCTTGTATTGCTTTCACCTTGGCAGGATCAACCTCGATTCCTCTTTCGCTCACAATGAAACCTAGCAACTTTCCAGAACGCACCCCAAACGTGCACTTGTTTGGATTTAATCTCAGACAGAACTTTCTCAACCTTTCAAACAGCTTTTTCAGGTTAACCAGATGTTCCTCTTCTGTTCTCGACTTGGCAATCATATCATCTACATAACATTCGATCTCCTTATGAATCAAGTCATGAAACAATGTCACCATCGCCCGCTGGTACGTTGCCCCTGCGTTTTTCAACCCAAAAGGCATTACTTTATAACAATATGTACCCCACGGAGTAATGAACGTGGTTTTCTCCATATCTTCAGGTGCCATCTTGATCTGGTTGTACCCGGAGAAACCGTCCATAAATGAGAACACTGAGAACTGAGCTGTATTATCGACAAGCACATCAATATGAGGTAGTGGAAAATCATCTTTCGGGCTAGCTTTATTAAGATCTCGATAATCCACACACATTCTCACTTTTCCATCTTTCTTCGGTACTGGCACGATGTTGGCTACCCATGGAGGATACTTTGTCACAGCAAGAAACCCAGCATCCCACTGCTTCTGGACTTCCTCCTTAATCTTTAAAGCCATGTCGGGGTGAGTCCGACGAAGTTTCTGCTTGACTGGCGGACATTCTTCTCTTAATGGCAGCCTGTGCACAACAATATCTGTATCCAACCCCGGCATGTCTTGATACGACCAGGCGAAGATGTCAACATACTCGCGCAACATTTCCGTCAAAGTTTGCTTCACATCTGCTTGCAAGCTGGCACCAATCCTGATCTCTTTCTTGGCGTCCTTGGTACCAATATTGATGATTTCTACAGTCTCCTGATGAGGCTGGATGACCCTTTCCTCTTGTTTCAACAATCTGGCCAGTTCTTCAGAAAGTTCACAATCTTTCTCATCCCCTTCTTCGGCTTGATAAATCGGATTGTCAAAGTCATACATGGCCATATCAAAATCGTTATCAGTGGTATCCGGAGGATCAAGTCTGCATGAACGGGTTCATGCCTTATTTTAGAATTTATTTTTAAGCGAAACAAAAGAAAATGAAACATTGCCATTTTATATTTTTTGTGCAAAAATAAAAACTGAAAGACAGAGAACAAAATTTGATTGCAAAACGTCCTTTATTAATGATTAAACATTGCAAATGCAACCATGGTGGCCCTACAAATGAATCTATACGCCTTGGGCAGAGCGCAAGATTTTGACATGCATTATGGTTAGAAAAAACAAAGAAAAATTACTCTGTCTGAAGAGTAACCCGGATGACTTCTTCAACGGACCAATTCTGCACTTGTTGTCCCGAAGCATGAGGGCGTACCCAGTTGTCCAGGTCACAATTACTGTCAACACTATCCTCTGTGGCTGCACAAGACTGGTCCATGTAGATAATTCCCCCACTATTGAAAGTAATGGGTCCCCTGCTCCCCGCATCTGAAGTTGTAGAGGGATGATAACCAATACCAAATTTGTCTTCCTTCATTGGGGTCTCTATCAACCTGCCCCAACCTTGGGCGTTGCCTGCCCTGACGACTTCGACAGCTTGTTTGTAAGATGAAATGGAGGTACCAGCCCCAACTGGTATAGAAGAAGACTCAGGTGCATCGTCAATGTTGACTGCTTCAAATGATTGGCACAACATCTCATGAATTTCCCCATCCATTTCAATGTACTTGAACGTGGACAAGTGACTCACAAAGATGTCTTCTTCCCCACACACTGTCACAACCTGCCCTTCAAACTCATACTTCAGCTTTTGATGTAGAGTAGAAGTAACAGCCCCGGCTCCGTGAATCCAAGGGCGTCCCAATAGGCAGCTATATGCAGGTTGTATGTCCATTACATGGAACGTGGATTTGAATACCTGTGGTCCAATTTGTACGGGCAATTCCACCTCACCAAACACAGATCGTCTGGTCCCATCGAATGCTCTGACCACCAATTCACTAGGCCTTAAGATCAAACCATCAACTTCCAGCTTCATTAATGCCTTCTTGGGCAAGACATTGAGTGATGAACCAGTGTCTACCAGTACATGAGATAACACTGCGCCCTTACACTCCATCGTGATATGCAAAGCCTTATTATGGTTTCTTCCTTCAACAGTCAAATCTCTACTTGTAAAGCCCAAGCCATGGCTAACATTAACATTGGAGATTACGCCCTCGAGCTGATTAATAGTAATTTCTTGTGGCACGTACGCACTCTTCAACACTTTCAACAACGCCTGCCGGTGCGCATCAGAGCACATCAATAGTGACAAGATTGAAATCTTTGAAGGGGTCTGATTCAGTTGGTCCACAATCTTATAATCGCTCTTCTTGATTATTTTCATAAATTCTTCCATTTCCTTATCAAAAGTAATCTTTGTCTCTGCTTCAGGTGTAGGCGCACTTTCAACCACCTGTTTACCCTTAGCCTTTGCTGCTGCTTCTACCTCCTTATCACTTCTCAAGGTTTGGGGAGCGAACAACCTTCCACTCCTTGTAAAGCCCCCTACACCCCCTACATTATCAATATTTGGGCTGACTGACGGCTCAACTTCCTGCTTTTTACCTTCGTAATATACATCTGCCCCATAGTGCCATGGGATAGCTTTCGTGGATGTGAACGGAATTGGTCCTGGCACCGTGATAGTGACAGGACTGGGCCCTTCTGGCGCAACACTCGCCACGGGAACTGCATTGACCGGCATTTGAATCTCAGCGGGAGTGTAATAGATGGTCACGGTTGATATCTCATCAGTGTCTTTCACAACTCTGTCGAACTGTAGACATCCTTCATCGATCAGATTCTGTAAACCCATCTTCAACTTTTCACAGCCGTTCTCCTGATTCATGCACTCAGAGCAATCTTGATTACAGCCCGGGAACACCTGTCCCTTCAATAAACGATCTTTTACAACCAACAAAGAAGTTTTCACTTGATGAACGTCTAACACCAAATTCAATCTCCTCCCATCTTCAATAGCGTACACATTTGCTGCACTATGATCAGGCATGGGATGCTGAGTAATATTAGGAGCGGGAGAGAAATTGATGGCTTTAGCATCAATCAAATCTTGTACTTTATGATGGAAAGCCCAGCATTTTTCAATGGAGTGCCCCTGAGCACCTGAGTGGAACTCACAACGAGCATTAGCATCGAAGTTAGGTGGCAGGTTTCCAGCAACCGGAGCTTTCATAGTACGGAGTTCTACCAACTTTAACTCGAGTAGCCGGGGCAACAGCGCGGCATAGGTCATAGGGATAGGATCCATCTTACGATCCCTCTGTCTAGACCTTTGCTGGAAAAAAGGTTGTTGCTGTTGAACTTGTTGTTGGGGTTGTTGTTTCTGAATAGACGGTGTGGGGATTGTTACAGCATCTACCTGATAATAAGCTCGAGAACGCCCTCTGCCTCGTCCTCTAAACACAGCATTCGTATCACCTTCTCTTCTTTTCTGGTTACTAGCAAACGGTTTCTTCGTCCCCGAAGAGCCAGCCCCACTCACATCCTGGATCTTTCCAAGCTTTAACAGACTTTCTATTCTTTCTCCCGCAATTACAATATCAGCAAATCCAGTCGACGGACAAGCAGCTAATCTGTCAAGATAGGCCCCTTGCAAGGTGCCCATGAACATATCTGCCATTTCTCTGTCTGACAAGGGAGGTTGGACCTGGGCAGCCATTTCCCTCCACCTCTGTGCATATTCTTTGAAACTCTCCTTGGCATTCTGGGACAATCCCTGCAATTGGGTGCGGTTGGGCGCCATGTCAATATTATATTGGTATTGCTTCAGGAACGCTTCTGCCAGATCTTTCCAATTCTTCACAGCAGCTCTATTCAACTTCATGTACCAGGTCAAGGACGCCCCAGCCAGACTGTCCTGAAAATAGTGCATCCATAGCTTCTCGTCATCCGTATGGGCTGAAATCTTCCCAAAGTAAGCTTGAAGATGCGTTTGGGGACACGCATTGCCGTGATACTTATCAAAAGTGGGAGGTTTGAATTTAGGGGGAATTCTGACTCCTGAGACCAGCCCCAAGCTGGTAACATCAATACCCATAGAGTTCTTGCATTCTATGGCCCTGATCTTCTCTGCTAACTCATCATACCTTCGATCCCCTTGATTACCCACACAGCATCCAGCAGAGTAAATTGGTCTTCCAGAGTATCTTCAAGAGTAACACCAGCATGCCTACCATTTCCATTACCCCGATTGTTACCACCAGGAGGAGGGTTACCACCGGGAGGAGGAATGCCATGTCCCTGTGAATTGTCATGATGATCACCTTCGGGCCCATTGTCGGGACGCTCTACCAGAAGCCTCAGTCTCTCCTGATTTTGCGCCATGCCAGTCATGAGGGTCATGAACTGGTCCATACGTGCCCTCATTTCCGCCAAATCACTTTGCACTTGATCCATGATTCTTACTTGATTCCTTCGCGTCGAATATCGGTGAATATGACTCTCCGCTATACTGCCTGAAACTAAATAAAGGTTAGAGACCCCGCAACGAGTACCTGAAAAGCAAGTAACAAAAAAATGCAAAATGATATGCAATGCCATGCAATGCCATGTTTGTCATTTCCGAGGTGCTTTATACCCTGATTCCAATCCAACCACAGAAATCTGAAGACCAGAAATTGTGATATAAAGAGACGTGTCGTGGTCATGTGCTTGTGTGCAGCTATCTGATAAGGAATAAATCTGAATAAAACTGCTCATACTCATTCAACAAAGTATTCAAGTACATTTAAGAAAGGCTCATCCGCAACTGCAATACAAGGAAAAAATGGATCCATCAACAAGCCTGATGGTAACCATTAATAACAAAATATAAGGAAAAGAACATCAGTCTGACAATTCCATACCCTTCAGCTTATCACTTGAGTATTTGATCTCCTCAAAAAGTATACGGGTACGCTGGTGATTCGGCTTTTCAATCATTTCTTTGATCAAGACATCCCTTTTCTCAAGAGCTTCAGTTAAAGAACCCATATGCAGCATCAGAGCCTCGTCATCACACACTCCTTTGTGTCTCTTTATGCCGGCTTGCGTCTTGAGTATCTCCTTTTCTATCATGACTTCATCAAGCTCTTTCTTGGTATTCCTCAGCTCACCTCTAGCTTCTTCTAGCTGTTCTTGACTCTTACCGAGGCTTTCCCGATACTTTCTCCTCTGCTCATGCGCCTTTTCAAGCTCTTCGTCCTTAATCTGCAACTGTTCCTGTAATTCAGCATTCTCTATCCTAACTTCGTCCCAAGCATGCTGAAACTTTGTTAACTTTTCTTTGGTCTGTGCTAACGCCTGTTTGGTTTGCTTGTGGGCTTGAGTAGCATCATCAGCACCTTTACTAATCTTCCGGAAATGTTGGGCTCTTCCAGCAAAGTCTTTTTCTTTTGCAGTTAGGATTTGTTCAGCATCTTGGGCTTTCCGCTCCAGCTCTTTGTTGGCATGTAGAGCATTCTGAAGACGGCTACTCAACTCGGAATTCTCTCCTTGGAGCTTTTTCACCAAGGCTTGCAACTTGTCAACTTCTTCCACAGTAGCAGTGCTTCTTGCTTTCTCATTCTCCGGATACAAAAGGGGTGCCTTACCAAAAGGCAAGAGAAAATCTTCAACTCTTTTCTTCACCCACTCTTCATATGCTGGATAAACCCGGTTGTTAGGCTTGCCTAGAGTAACTTTCCCCTTTTTCAGTATGCTACCCCAGCTTTCAGAAGCTTTCTGTGCTGCTTCCCAACCATCTGATGTATGAAAATAGAGGGACTCCTCCACATCTCTCTTAATAGGCGGACCTGTCAGGGCATACCCAAATTGTCGAATGGCCAAAGAAGGATTGTAGTTAATCCCACCCATTCTTCCTATCAGTGGAACGTTAGGGAATTCACCACAGCTGTGGATAATATTCTTGCCAATCAGCCCATGATCTACCCATACGATGTCCTTGGCCACCAATCCCATTAAACGCTGTTTCCACTCTAGAGAATCTTTGGAATCCACAAAAGCCCCTGATTGTGGTAAACGGCCTGCAAACCACTTATAGAACAAAGGTGCACAGCAACGAATTATCCCTCCTCTTTTCTTTTCATTTCGGTTGTACAACGAGTAGTGAAGATCTCCCAGTAGCGTTGGCACCGGGTTCTTCATCATGAATATTCGTATAGCGTCCGTATCAATAAAATCCGGCTCGTTGGGAAACAACACTATGCCGTATATACAAAGGGCTAGCAAAGCATTAAAAACAAGCCAATTCTCGCCTTTAGCTGCTTCCTGGGCCTTCTTAATCAGATATTCCAGCTTGTAACCACGAATCTTTCCTTTGTTGGAGACATTGTCACTTAACTCTGATTTGCTCAAATAAAGAGCACCAGCCAACTTCCCAAAGTCAAGATCCCCCACCGATCCAAAGAAAGGGGGCTCCTCCTTGATAGCAATCCCCAACATGTTGGAATACTCCTCCAAGGTAGGAACCAACACATAGTCTGGAAATACAAAACATCTCAGAGGCGGATCATAGAATTGCATCAACGTATGGAGACCTCTGGCTTCATAATCACTGACATTACGGACCATAGATAAAATCCACCCATATTTCTCTTCAAAAGCTTCTCGTACTGCAGGGCTCGCCATTCCCTTCAGCATAACAATAGGGCCTAAAGTAGGCGTAAGGAACTTATAGCTGATGATATTCTTCCTCTCTTTAGTGTTCATCTTTGCAGGGACCTGATGACTGGAATCAAGGGTAATATATGCACCTGGAAATGAATAAACATGTATGTTAAAATATGATAATGCAATGCAAAGGGCAATGTGATCAGGTAATCAGGTGTCTGTGTTGAACTGTGAACGGTGTCAGTGTAGCTCTGAGACTAATATAGAACCATAGATAAGAACCATCTGAATACAATAGGATGAAACTTCCTTTTTGTGCAATGATGATAGAAAACCGGGTATGTAGGAGGTCATGGTTACCTGCAAACCTGTAAACAACCCGCCCTTCTCACATGTGGGTACTAGGATGTTCAGTATCCCGGGCTCTCAGGTCGAGAAATGATGATACGTTCACCATTTCTGGTTTGGCATCATCATCAATCGAGGAGGCCTCAACTGATTCTCCAAAACAAAAAGGTCCTCAGCTTCTGGCACTGAGGTCGAGAAGCAATAGTACATTCATCCCTCAGGGTACAGTACTATCGCCAATCGAGGAGTGCCTCCGCTGATTCTCTTTCAAAAAGGGATGTCCTATAGCAAGTTCCCAGCATTGGGTCCTCGGATCGAGAATGTGCAATGGGTTTGCCACGGAATGTGGTCTGCCACTGTCACATCTCGGGAGGAGTGCCGCAACTGAGTCCTCGGGAATGGTCACCAGAGTCGACAGTTCCTCAAGAGAATAACCACTGGCCTGCATAACATGCAGTAGCAGAAAGCTCCTGATAGAACCTCGTCTGGTTGTGGGTCTCCTGAACAACAATACGTGGTCACCACCACGCAAGCGTCACGACTATCCACTCTAATACCTATGGGTGTACTCAAGCCTTGGTAGTCGGCTTATCTCTCAGAACACCCCGCCCGCCAAACAGAAAACAACAGCACAGTCCAGCACAATAATGATATGTAATGCAGTAAATGCGATAAATACAGTAATGTACAGTAAAGCAGTAAGTAACCATACAATAAAACGGTAAATATAGCACAACAGTAAACACCCAATGAAAGAAAAGCAAACAAGCGCTAGGATTGACTCGCTTAGGATGGACCAGCAATAGGTCAATCTGTCCCCAGCAGAGTCGCCAGCTGTCGCTCCCGGGATTTTCATCCAAGTACAAACGCGAAAGTGGCACCGAAACAGAGTCGCCAGCAATGTGTATTTATCCTAAGAGAGGGAAAGGAAACACCGCGTAAACCTGAGAGAAAGGAAAAGCATGGTCTTACGACCAAGAGAAATGGGTTCGGGAGTCGGTTACGCGAGAGGAAGGTATTAGCACCCCCTCGCATCCATCGTACCCGATGGGATCCACGCTTGCTTGTTTCGATCAAAGGGTGATAGAAAAGAATACTGGAAGAGGAACTAGAAAAGGAATGGAAAGAGAAAGAGAAATAAATGTAGGGAAAATAAAAGAAGTGCTCGCATGGGCCCTACCCCACTGCCTACGTATCTCATCGGGAACATGAGAATCAGAGCGACGTAGTTCCCCTCACTAGGGATGGATTGTTTTTTAGAGAACGGCTTACGTTCTAGCTCAGGTGTTGCAGGCTCGCTGGTCCGAGTGCGTTACCATCTTGCAAGAGAACGAGTAGGAGCGCGTTCGTGCGTTGAGAATGAATGAGATGAGAAAAGAATTCCCGAAGGAAAGACGTTATTGTTTGTTTTTGTCTTTTAAGAGTTTTTTCATTTGTTTGCGTATGATAGTGTATCTGAATCTTAGTCATTGGAATGTGTACCTTCTCACATTCCAAGATGGAATGGGTACGAAAGCACACTAAGGGTGAAGAAGACCCTCACACTTAGTTCCAATTATCAAGATTCAAACACACTAGCATACTTGTGTTTATTAAGTGTTTTGTTGATTATGAAGTGAAGAAGTGTTTTTTATTATTTGCACCTTCAACAAGTATTGCATTTAAGTCCCTCATACAAGATCAAATATGTAACACATTGACCTAAGATGGGCCATATGCTACACATCTTAAGATTATAAGAGAAGACCCCTTATAATCTTTTCTTTATATGAAAGGCCTAAATGCAATAAATGCCTACCTTTATTAGATATTTTGAATTTTCTTTGAGATGAGAAAAGAGACTCAAGGGAGGATAAAGGTAAAAATCTATATGGACTAAGACTCAATCCTAATTGATTAGTTAAGGGAGTGATCCTAAGGTTTGTGAGGTTTCAACCTAAAGTCTAAAGAAAGAAAGAATTAAACAATTCACTTCCAAAGTAGAAGATGAATTGTAATTCAAAAAGGGAAAGTAATGAGTTATTAAAAGAAAGCACATAAGTGCTTAGCAAAACACAAAATGGAATTGTAAAAGAGAAAGGATAGAAGTTGAATGTGGATTCCTTATCCACACTCAATTGAAACTTACCGAAGCCCCTACATGGTTAGTAAACATGTAGAAGAAGTATAAGAAGTAAAAGAACATGTAATGCATCATAAAACTCACAAGAATTCAATGAGAAAACAAATCCTAGAACCACAACCAGAATGGGCATCATATGGAAACCAATGGTTATTATCATACAAGTGCAAGTGAATAAGCAACCATCATCACCCATTAGCATTTAAACATGTTACAAGAAGAAGGGGTAGATGAAAGATGGAAAGAAATGAAGAGGACATGCATAAATGGAACATGTAAATCAACAACCAGAATTGAAACTAAATGGAAAATGGTTTATAAACATCTCAAAAGTATTTATGAGGTAACTTCAAGACATTCAAGAAGTAATATAAGAAGAATTGAAATGAAAGTTCAAAAAGAAAGGGCAAACAATACATGTTAATGATGCACAAAGTTCAAATTGAAATGAACATGTAAAGATGACCTATAATGTGTATCAAAGACCTATAATATCATATGAATGGCTCATAACATATGCAAATGCTCATACAAATGTGCACAAAAGAATTCATGTAAACATGCACTAAAGTTGTAATGACATGCCATGGATTATACATCCAATGTGATGCATCAAACAAAGACCAAATGGATTCATGAAAATTATGCCAACATATCATTGGAATGCCTAGGTCAGAAATGCATCATACATCAAGATAGCATGTAAAAATTCAGAGCAAAATGACTTCAAACAAAGCAATTAGGTCAAATTGAAACATCATGCAAAGTGGTGCAAATATAGGCATCAAGACATATGATAAAGTGACCTAAAAAATCAAACAAAAATCATCTAACATGCTTCAATGTATTAGTGAATCAATACAAAAAGAATCATGTCAAAATAGTTGGTAATGAGCAAGAACAAAATTAAACAAATTCATGTATCATGCTTAGAATGCATCAAAGTGGAAATTCAAAGAAAATTATGGAACAGGGGCAAAAAGGTCATAAAATCAGAAAATAAAATCATGAAAAATTTCCTAAATGTTTTAAGAATACACATGAATTTTTGTAGAATTTTCCAATATGTTTTGGTATTTTTAAAAATTAATTATGAAACGTGTAGCAAAAATGAGAAATAAAATGAAATGGAACTAAAGAAGGGGGTGCATGCATAGCAAATTAACAGTTCAAAATCATTGGGCCTTGAAAACATGGGGTGTGGATATCAATCTGGATTAGGTCCAGTAAGCACGCAAAACACCATAACTAGCGTGTACCATCAGTCAACCATTTTGACTCACTCATAACCATCAGATTAGGTCAGGTCAATGTAAAAGTCAAGGTAATCAAATCAAGCATCTCACATTGCTAGTACACACTAATAACCATGTACACACGCGCATGCTAATCATCAGATGGAAAAAATGAAGCACGTGACACACACCCTCTCCATTTATTCGCTGGCACCACCACCACCCTTGGATCAAAACAAATCAACGGACACGACTTAATCTGGCATATAAACCCTAATGAAACCTCACCGGCCGGAGAGGGACCTCCGGTCACCTTCTCCGGCCACTCTCCGGCACTGCAATCAATCAAACATTCCAGAAATTTATGCAATACACATCAAAATGTTCAGGAAGTCACATAGATCATGAATCTAGGCTTATTTTTCACAAACAACACACAAACAGAGAGAATCGACGCAATGAAATTAGCCCTAGGTTTTGGATCTAAGCTTCTAAGAAGCTCTATCAACTAACCGGTTTCATATAGCTTCTAATAAGCTCAAATAACACATCAACCAGTTAAAATAACATCAAATCGTGCAAGCAAAGTTTGAGAACTTTTGGAACCTGAAACTTGAAGATCTTTGGATTTTTGAGAAAACCAGAGATGAGAACTTGTTCTTGAACTTCTAGAACTTCAATTTGAGCAAAATAAATGCTATTTGATCTTGAGAATAAGAGGAAATCTGAATCTGAAATTGGAGATAACTGTGCTATTCCATGCTTCAGTGATGTCTTCTTGCTTGATTGTGAAGGTTGAAGAAGAACTTGAGGAGTTCGTGCAGGTAGAGAGAAAATTCAGAGAGAAAGTTGAGAGTGCTTTTGGAGTGAGAGTGAAACAATGAGAATCCCCCTTTCCAAATCTGTTAGAATTGTTTATATAGGCGTGGTTATGATTTGACCCTGGTGGTTGATGGTTAGAACTACAGTTAACTGAGTTAGTTAACTGAGTTTGAGTTAACAGAATGAGTCATGACAGTTAGTGACACGAGTTGGAGAGGTTTTGTTTTAGTGTGGAAGAGCTCATGGTCACTTATGGTGAGGATAATGGTGAGGTGGTGTTATGCAGCAGTAGCTTGTGGTGGAAGTTTTGCAAGTTTCCCTTCTCATGTAAGAAGTAACAAAGTGGAAGCACGTGCAAGAATGTTTGGGCAAATGAGGAAAAGAAATCAGCTGGTGATGATGAAGTGTTTGTGGTGTGACTGAACCAAAAAAAATGTGTGAACTGCTACACATGGCAGTCAATGCATCAATGCAGATGGTGATGTTTGAACATGGATTTCTTTATGACCAAGGCACGAAAATGAATCATCTTGGTGTCAATGGATTGAGGAAGCATCATAGGACAATTTTGGTGTTGGACTTGAGTTGAAAAGGTACCTCAAACATGTCTAAAAATCATCATAAACAGATGGAAAAATGACTGGTGCATGGGCGAGCAATTTGTGGCATGGCATGGCAAGGTGTGCATGGCATGGATTTTCAGTTGTGTTGACCAATCTTTGAGCTATCATAACTCCTTGTCCTTTGATAAAATGAAAAAATCATGAACATCAATCTTGAAGATCTCACATAGGGGAACAACTTTGATGTTGCAAGATTTTTCATTTGAAGCCTTTAACCATGAGTAAAATGAGTGGACATTTGGCCCACCACATGTTTGTTAAAATGACTGCGCGCGTGCCCTGAAAATCTTGGTCATGACCTAGTTTTGAACCTACTTTGCTCAAACTTTGATCAATCATATCTCCCTCATTTTTTATCCAATGGAGATGTTCCACACATGGATTTGAAGCTTAAAGCAAGGCCTTTCATTGAGGCAGAGTGGAATTTTCATTTGGTACTCCAAATTTGAATGGCCTTGGTTCAAATTCTGATGCAAAATGGCCAAAACTTGCTATTTTTAGTAACCCTTCCTCTTCCAAAAATGGCAACTTTCCACATCTTGATTTTTTCATGATTCCTTTGGAGTTTCTTGACCAGATTTTGTACATTGGACATATGTAACATGAATTTCATGAATTTGGCCTCAAAAAGTCAAGAGTTGACTTTTTCCTCTGATTATTTGACTTGGCCCCAAATTCCCTGATTTTTTATCTTTCTTCCAATTGAAACACTTCCAAAACCAATTGAGAGGCAATTTTCCATACACATACACTTAAGAACATGTAGAATATCATGACAACAAGCTTTGTCCAAAAAATCAGAGATATCCTGATTTTATTAGAAACCCTAATTTTGACCCTCTCTGGTTAGGAGGAAATTGCACATCTTCCAAATCCAAATTCCTCAGAGTATGTTGTGTATCCTCTTAAAGGATGATGAGAAATGCCACTTGAGAATGATTTTGAATCAATGAGCTATCTCTTTTGAGGGTTTTCCTTCAATTTTTGAACCTCTTGCATAGTGAAAGATGTAGTGCTTCAATCTCCCATTGAATCTCACTTCCTTGAGGTTTTGGAAGATCAATTGAGATAGTATGAGACATGAGAGACCTCTTGGCTTGCCTAGAGCCAACTTGATTGACCTTTTTGTGCTTTGAATGATTCCTTGATTGTCCACCTTCCACCTGATCACATGCCCTGATGGTAAGAAGGATGCCATGCTTCATTTTTCTATGTTAAATGCAATGTAATGTTAATGAGGTGGATATGATATGATAAATGATAATGCCATGCTATGATGACAAAAGGGGAGAGCAAATTTTGGGGTATTACACAGGGTTGGTACAAGGTTTTTAATAAGAAATATCTTAATGGCATTGGTATCAACGAAGTTGTCGATGTTGGGAAAGAGAAATAATCCGTATGTGAGTAACACAAAGATATCCTCGAAAGCGGTTATGTTTCCTACACTGGCAAAGTATAGGGCTTTCTCTGTCAGGAATTTAGCTGGTAAACCCTGAATTCCTTCCTTAGTGGTTATGTGAGTCCTAACCTCTGACTCGTCCAAATAGATTGCTCTTGCAATGGTTCGATCCTTTGGTATTTCTTCCAATCCAGAAAATGTAGCTAGATCTGTGATGGGTAACTCAATCAGGTGAGAGTACTCCTCCAGGGATGGTGTCAGTTGGTAATCCGGGAAGGTGAAGCAGTGATAGACCAGATCGTAAAACTGTATCAGCATAGACATAATTCCTTCGACTACATGGACCCTTAATAGAGATAACAGTCTGTTGTGCCTTGCTCCGAAAGCTTCAAGGTTGGTAATCATCCTTGCCAACTTCCTTAAATCCTCTAGTTTTGGAGCCCTGAAGGTGTACTTGTGCGTTTTTCTTCTACCGAACTCCATAACGCAATCCTTTTCTCTCTGATATTTGTAATTTATCGTTTATTTTAATTTGAAAAATATTGTTTTTCTTGTTTGAAAAGAGTTTTTTAGATGAATGCATGAATGCATCACACAAAAACATCGAAAAAACATGGTTTCAAATGTTCAGCGTCACGAGCATGGAGTCATGGCTCTACCCATCCCCAAAGGTTGGACTATTTTTGGATAATTTTTGTACCTGTAGAACGGGTTCAAAGGTCCCCAAAAATCACTGACACCTCCCAGAGATAACAACAGCAAGCTGGTTCACCCGAGCGAGCTATAGTATCCTTGAAGAAATCTCAATTTGAGTGTAGTATCGCGTATCGAGAATTCCCGATAGCCACCGCACTACCAAACAGTCTCTATGGTTAATGTCTACTGAATCCTCAGTTTCATAGGTCACCGCACTATGATATCGTCCACTTTCACAACAAACGGTTGTTCAGCATAGTATAACATGGGTACCACAATTGATTTGATGGTCTAGCAGGTTCAACTTAATCGGGATTCACTCCCGATAAATATGTAGGGCGATTTTTGTGATTTTGGATCACTATTGCTTTGGAACTACAGTTCGATTCATTTTTTATCCTGTTGAGCTGATTAAGGAAGGGAAATAGATGTCTCCAATTAACCCTGCTAGCATACTGAGGTTAAACAATCAAAACTGTTGGTTTACAGATGCTATCAAAATATGGGGGGTTCTCTTTTAGGGTTATTTGCTTAAAAACAGTGTCTGGACTATTGGTAAGATGTTAGACCTGATGCTTTTTGATTGATGTATGAAGGTACTATCATACCCCAAATTTTGACCACTAAGATTTCTCATCATTATGAAAATCATCATCACAATATGGGGGAACCGTCATACTTCATTAGTCTCCCCAAAGATGGGTGAGCATTCACTATAATCAATCTTAGGGTTTCAAGCCCTCTCAGAGCCTTTAGACAAATGATCAATCAAGGAATGACATGATCTTCAACTTGTATAACCTCTTAAACATCCACAAAGGATCAAGAGGACTCCCACATCAAGAATTAAGCACAAGAGTGCAACATTTCAAGTGGATCAAGCCTCAAGTTCATCTAATACAAAGTCAACTGACGCAGAAACTCAAAGTTTGACTTTTGGTCAACTTTGAGCTTCACAAGCCATTACTCAAGAAAGTATGATGGATGATTTAATTTGATCAAATTTAAATCAAGAAATCATGCAAAATTGCAAAATTGATCAAATTGAAAGAAACTTAGAAATTTTTTCTAAGTTAAAATCATGTTCAAGTGCACAACTTTTCAAGGTTGTAACTATTGATCCAAGCATCCATTGATTTCGAGTAAGAGCTAATTTTAAAGAGGGTATTTGATACTTCAACATTGTAAAAGGAATCAACTCAAAATATCATAAGGATTGAAAGATATAAGTGATCAAAGTTTGGAATTCTTAATGTCTGATGTTCTGACATTGCATATAACATCGCTAATATTTTTCCAGCAAGAATGTCCCAACTTCAAGGATGTTTTTATCCATGATCCAAGTTGATTCAAGCCAAACCTTGAACATCAAAGTTGAATTACATCATCTCAGCTTTCCAGAAAGTCCTAGAACGTCCATATAGCATACTCGAACAGCGAGTTATGGATTTTACAAAAAGGCTTGTTGCAGCTGAATTTTTCATGGGACAGATTTGCACATTTCTTGTGCCACACGAATTTCCAAGCCTTGTCATCATCTTGGACACATCTGAGGATCAAATCTAAAGGGGACAATCACTGAGCCAAGCCTCCAAAGTCCTTGGAACAAGAAGTAGCATGCTATTCCTAAAAATCCCTAAAAGAGGGACAAGACTCCAATTTTGGATTGGAGCATTCAATGGAAGCATCAAGGTGGCATGGACTGAGCCATTCTCAACTGAATTCAGTCAAGACTTATCCAAGACCAAGGGAACCACAACCCTGTGCCCTAACCTCTAGTCAATGGCTAGAGGAGACTTGGATTCTCATTGGACAACATTGGCCAAACCTCTGCTGCAGCCACCATTCATTATTGCTGCGAAAACAAATTTGCTCTACTATAAATAGAGCTCATTTGTGTTCAGTTTGAGTACACCAAAGCCATCAAACAGATGCTTTCCTCAAAATCTCTTCTTTCACCTCAAATTTTCCTTCCAAAGCAAGTAATTCCGAGATTTTGAGTTAGAGGGCAATTCCACTCAAATTAATCACACACACACCTCATATATATCATATGTAAGCTGTGCAAACTATCACAAGTGACCTGTAATCACAAAATCACAAAGTCACTTCTCAAAACCTCAAAATGGCACTTTTTTGCATTTTTCAAGCCATGTTTTGATTCAGTCACTTTCCAGACCAGATAAAACCTCAAACACACTCCAAATATCATCATTGAGCTGTCCCAAATGGTTCCCACCATCTGGAACACCATTTGAGGGAGTTGCTATTTTGGTCACTTTTAACCCCTTTTGCAAGAAAGGGACATTTTGTGTTTTTTCAGGTACCAGTTGATTCCAACCATCCTAAAAGCTTCTAAGAGGTCATTTGAGGGTGTCCAAAGCATCAAATCATTTCTGGAACAAAGCACTTGGTAGGTTTCACAAAATCTCCAAAAAAAGAGGTAAGATTCATAACTTGAATTCTTTGAATCATGCTTTCCTTTGATGTCCACATACATGCATCATATTGAACAATTCTTGAAGCAAAAATATAGTCCTTAATGTGTATGTTATGATCCTCCTACTGTTTGCACTTTAACATGTTTATATGTGGAGTTTATGTTGTTTTAAACTTAAGGTGCAGATCTGGTTTTTTGCCTTGTGTGTGCTGTACATTAAGTTTCAGTATGTATGAGTAATACCATTGGATTCCTTGCAAAAAATTGGTCAAGATAGGTTCTTACGGATTTCAATTTCGTTAAAAATTGAGAGAGTTATGAATGTTTGAAAATTTGATAAGCAAAGATGTTTAAACTTAAGGTGCAGATTCGGTTTTTTGCCTTGTGTGCGTTGTACATTAAGTTTCAGTATGTATGAGTGATACTATTGGATTCCTTGCGAAAAATTGGTCATGATAGGCTCTTCCGGATCTTAATTCCATTAAAAATTGAGAGTGTTATGAATGTTTGAAGTTTGATAAAAAGATGTTGAAAATCAAGGTGCAGTTCTGGTTTTTGTCTGATGTCGAATGTGATGTTGTGACATATTCCCTTGTTCACTTATCTTCAAAACTCATGAGTAATGTCGAATGTGATGTTGTGACATCACATTCCTCTTTTTCTTTGTTTATCTTCAAAACTCAACCAATTATTTCACATAGCAAAAATTATCATTTTTCAAATCTGTTTTACACACTTCTTATTCATACTCCATAATATTTTAATCCACCAAAAAATCACAAAAAATATTATTATTTGATATATTTTTAATATATTAAAAAATATTGTTTTAAATTGTTTTAAATGCTTTTAAAATGATTTCTTTTTCTTGATTTTTAAAACCAAAATGATTTTAAATATTCATGTGGATAAAATACTTTTTCATAAACCTTAATCACTGTTTATAACATGATTAATGATTTTATTTGATATTTTTATCATTTTTTTACTTGATTTTTCTTTGAAAAATGCCCTTTAAAAAATGAAATTAGGGTTTTTGATTAATTCAACCCTCATCAAACTTTTTCAAACACTCATGGGCCTCTAATAGTGTGTAAGACCCAATCCTTTTTTTGACCAAATCATTTTTGGGCCTCAGTGTATTGTATAAGTCCCGATACCGTCAAAAACAAACGGCGCGATCGTCGCCCTTTGAGAAATAATATTGGGCCTCTCCTTGAGCTATAAGACCCATTCAAAACACTTTGGGCCTCTATTAGAGTGTAAGACCCAACCCACTTGTACAGAAATATTTTGGGCCTCACTTATTATATAAGTCCCTCTGTACATTTTTAAATTCGGCACGATCGTTGCCAGTTTAAAAATAAACCATCTGGGCCTCTCCTTGAGCTATAAGACCCATTTAAAACTTTTGGGCCTCTAATAGAGTGTAAGACCCAACCCCCTTTTAACCAAAACAATTTTGGGCCTCACTTATTGTATAAGTCCCTCTGCGTTAAAAGAAAACCTCGGCGCGATCGCCATTTTTAACGAAAAATCAATTGGGCCTACCCTCGTGTTATAAGCCCCACTTTTTTTCTTTAAACCTTTTGGGCCTCTATTAGAGTGTAAGACCCAACCCCCTTTTGAAAACAATTTTGGGCCTACCCTCGTGTTATAAGCCCCACTATTTTTCTTTAAACCTTTTGGGCCTCTTGATAGAGTGTAAAACCCAACCCACTTGTACAGAAAATATTTTTGGGCCTCAATCACTTGTATAAGTCCCTCTGTACAAATTCAAACAGTGCGTTCACTGATAAAACCCTGGGCCTCTCCTTGAGCTGTAAGCCCCAAAATCTTTCTTTTTCAAAGCACTTTCTCCTTTGATTTTGAAATATACTGTTGTTTTCAATCTTCCTTTAAGTGGTTATTGCTTTCATTTACCGCTTTCATATACATATAACTGCATTGTGGGGCTGTTTCGTTGTAAGTCTTCTTTCATAAACTCATATCAACTGTGTAATAATAGTATAGATATTTAGAGTTTGCTCGGCAACTACGTCTAGAACTAGGAAAAGCCGTTTCGTTTATTTGTAGAAATAGACAACTAGATCCCCAATAGGATCACCAGATACAGTCTTCTCTTCGACTGTCCTCATTAGGAATTGTCAAGAAACTCTACTCCCAAAGATGAATGTATTCTCCGTGAATGGCATCTTTGAGTTTCTTCCAAATTCTCGAACTTTCCTGGCTTGATCTATCCCTTGTGAATAGCCTATCTTGAATTTCTCGGGGTTTGGGGACCCACGGGCTTCTTAAAAGCATCGGCCTCCTCTTGGGTATCGTACAAGGACCCACAGGCTTCCTAAAAGCAACCCCCGCCTCCTCTTGGGCTTAGTACAAGGACCTCTCGGCTTCTTAAAAGTATTCACAGCCTCCTCTTAGGCTCCGTATAATGATCTCTTCCTTCGGGAATGATTGCCTCCTCTTGGGCTTCGTACAAGGACCTCTCGGCTTCTTAAAAGATTCCAGCCTCCTCTTGGGCTTCGTACAAATTGTCCCGACGACCTCCTAGAGGTATAGGAACAGAACTTAGTCATCTTCATAGAACAGTCCTTTCAAAGAGTCTACTACTGTTTCTCAAAGCATAGTACAAAAGATGACACTCTAGACTTAGACAGTCTAATATCCTTGAGTCTCACAAACATTCTCAAGTGACCCCTTCAGCTTCATGTCTTGGGCTTTGAACAAGACACCAAAACAACCATGTCCTCCCATAGAATAGGAGGAACTACGAACGCTCTGATTTCTCTGTTTTCGAAAAACGGGAGTACGTAGGCATAAGATTGAAAGAAAAATCTTAGCGAGCACACTAAACAAAAACCCAAAATCCCATACTTTCATATACATCTGTCTTAACATCCTACCGATAGCCTAAAGCACCCCTTGTCAACAAAATAACCTAGGAGAAACCCCGAATCTTTGTAGCATCTGTAAACCAACAGTTTTGACTGTTTAATCTCAGTATGCAAGCAGGGTTAGTTGGAGACATCTATTTCCCTTCTTTCATCAGCTTCAATCGGATAAAAAATGAATCAAACTGTAGTACCAGAGCGATCGTGCTTCGAAACCACATCCAAAAATCACTTGCTACAGAAAAATGGCGACTCTGTTGGGGAAGGACGCAGGTCTCTTTAGGGATCTTGTTCTTTTTGTCCCTAGGTAGAAACCTTGACGTCATTAGGATCTTAGGTCAAAATGCCGTTAAGTTGGAATGAAACCACAGGATGGTAATTCCACCGGGGAACCCATTTTCTGTCAGGAACTTAGGATTCATAGCTTTAAAGGTCTAGGATGATTAGGACAAATATATATACTGCTTTTCCTAATTGATATCTGTGTTTAGGTTTCTGCTAATGAGAATGCGTGTTATGCCGCATGTGGAAAGATTGAGTATACACTTAAGATAAGTGATGGCGACGAGGTCGACCATCAACCTCAGTGGAGGCTGACCAATGCAACCCATTCCCTCTCTTAGGCAATGGGCCGATTGTGATGTCTGAGAAGCTGAGGAGCCAAACCCTTTTGTAGTGCGGAAACTATCGGAAATAGTTGTCACGGGATACTACCCTCATTTGAGGCTGGTGATCTATTGTCGGCGAATGGCACTTACTCTAAGATTGCTCTACAACTCGCTGGCGATCCGCTTGTTGTTTTGCTTTCCTGGGAGGAGCTGATGATAATGAGTACAGGTACAAAAATCACCCTAGTATAAACCTTTGGGGATGGGTAGAGCCTTGACTTCATGACAACGACCCTTTGACCCCATGTTTTTTCTATGTTTTTGTGTGCTGCATTCATGCATTCATTTAAAAAACATTAAAACATTCAAAAAAATTCTCTTTTAGTCTCTCTGTTTTTCAAATTAAACTAAGACTGTGATTGCAAATATCGAAGAAAAAGATTGCGCTAATGGATTTTGGTAGAAGGAGAACTCATAAGTACACCTTCAAGGTTCCAAAACTAGAGGATTTAAGAGGTTTGGTGAGAATGATCACAAACCAAGAGGCCTTCAGAGCCAAGTACAGAGGTCTGCTACCTCTGTTAAGGGTCCATGTGATTGAGGGAATCATGGATGCGCTCGTTCAGTTCTACGATCCAGTTTATCACTGTTTCACATTCCCGGATTACCAGCTCGCACCAACGCTGGAGGAGTATTCTCATCTGATCGATTTACATATCACAGATCGAGCTCCATTTTCTAGACTGGAAGAAATTCCAAAGAATCAGACCATTGCAAGGTTAATTCATTTGGACAACTCTAAGGTCAGGACTCACATGACCACTAAGGGTGGCATACAACGTTTGCCAGCCCAGTTCTTAACAAAGAAAGCCATGTACTTCGCTAGTAACAGGAACGTGACTGCTTTTGAAAGCATCTTTGTTTTACTCACTTACGGGTTATTTCTGTTGCGCAACATTAATAACTTCGTCGATATCAACTCCATTAAGGTTTTTCTCATTGGAAACCCTGTGCCGACTTTGCTCGCAGACGCGTATCATTCTGTATAGTTCGGAAATTTGTACAACGGAGGGGAGATCACGTGCTATGTACCTCTGCTATACAAATGGTTTATCTCCCATTTGCCCAAGTCTGCTACTTTTTGGGATCACAAGAGTGCCTTACGTTGGTCACAGAAAATCATGTCTCTCACCAACTCTAATATAGATTGGTGTAATAGGATCTATGATGGAATCAGAATCATTGATCGTTGTGGAAACTTCCCCAACGTACCCCTTATAGGAACTAAGGGAGGAATCAATTACCATCCAGTTCTCGTTCGTCGTCAATTTGGATACCCGATGAGACACGTCCCACGGGGTGTTCATCTGGAAGGTCTTTTCTTCAAGGAAGGAGAAAGTGACAGAGCACTAAAGACGGAAACAGTGCAAGCTTGGAAGCATGTTCATAAGAAAGGACGGGAGTCTCTAGGAAAACCGGTCTGTGTCTCGGTGGAGCCTTATCTCCACTGGGTACAAACTAGAGCTCTCAAGCTAAAGATGCCTTATCCTCGTTACAGAATTCTTCCGCCGAGGGAATCTGTCATGTACTTCATGACGGAAACTGAAAAGCTTCAGGTTACTCTCAACAAAGTTCAACAGGAGAGGATGTCTTGGAAGAACAAGTACCGCATTCTCAATGTGGAGTGTATCAAAATACAGCAACTACTGAAAGATAAGGATGCTCTGATTGAGATTTTAGAGCAACATGCTGTGGATAATCATAATGGCCAAAGGAATTTGCTCGCTCCTTTCACTTGGCAAAGGAATGACAACCCGATAACGGCCCAAGAGCCCCGGTCAAAGAAAAGGAAGATACCAGAATCAGCACCCGAGTTCTCTCGGGACCCCTTAGCTTAGGTTTCTGTTTCTGTACCTTGTAATCTACTGTATTTCCATTTCTGTAATCCTTTGAATTCAATAAAAAGGGGTCTCCCCACTGTTTGATATTTGCAATCTAATTGTCAAAGTTTATTTTGATTAAACCAAAAAACAATTAATATAATCATTGCATTCATCATTCTCACATCGCGTATTCTTCTTACCTACGAATCTCACGTTTGTGTCTCGATTCTAGAGTCAAACTGTCTCATTCGTACAATACTCGGGCCAATCGTCAGAAAAAGATGGATGATCTTGAGGAAGAAAACAGAGAATTGAAAGAAGAGATCGACGCTCTGAGAGAGGATATGAGAAAGCTTCGTAATGACATGCAAGCCATGGCAGAAGCTCAGCTACAAAGGACTGTGATCTCAGAGATCACCTAAACGCCCATAGTGGAGAAGTATGATCCTAGGTATCAAATGCCGAAAGATCATCCTTGGGGCATGCCTGTTAACTATATCCCGGAAGGATATGTTATGCCGATCACTGAAGATCAGGGAATCATAACAGAAGCCGCTGGGCCGGAAGGTTGCAAACTTCGGGAAAGCGAAGATGCCAGAGGTATACTGAAGACTCCTGAAGGTTTCAAACTTTGGGAAACGCCAAGATTCACTTCCGTAGTCACGGTCCCCCATATGGTTCACACTGTCCCGGAAGTACAGATTCCGTCGATACCTTCTGGTAAGAAGGAAACTATGTTCGATAGAATGGATGAATTCCAGGAACAGTTCTTGGAAATGCAGAAAGAACTACAAGCCATCTGCGGTCAGGATCTATTTGAAAAGGATGCCGCAGACCTCTGCTTGGTCCCCAATGTGAAAGTTCCGCACAAATTTCAAGTGCCCGACTTTGAAAAATACAAGGGTAACTCTTGACCTCAAAGTCACTTGGTGATGTACGCTCGGCGAATGTCAGCTCAGACGGAGAATCGAGACCTACTGATTCACTACTTCCAGGATAGTTTAACCGGTGCCGCATTAAAATGGTACATGGGTTTAAATCATGCTACGATTAGCACTTTCAGAGATCTCGGCATTGCCTTCGTCCAACAGTACAAATATAATTTGGACATGGCACCAGACAGAGATCAACTCAGATCGATGTCACAAAAGGACAAGGAAACCTTTAAGGAGTACGCTCAAAGATGGCGTGAAATTGCCGCTCAGATTTGTCCACCTCTAGAGGAAAAAGAGATGACAAAGATCTTCTTAAAGACCTTGAGCTCATTTTATTACGACAGGATGGTTGCCAGTGCACCCAGTGACTTCACCGAGATGGTGGGCATGGAGGTTCGCCTTGAGGAAGTCGTCCGAGAAGGACGTTTAATAAAAGACGCTGGATCATCGAGTAGTACAAAATGATACGGTAGTGCTCTCCCTAAGAAAAAAGAGCAAGATATTGGGAATATCTCTCTCGAAAAGCAAAGGCGACGTTATCAACCGGTAGCAGTTGTGACTCCTGCTATCAGCCCTGCGCCTATTCCTACGTATCAGCCTCAGGTTGCGCGGAGCCAACCTAATCAGCAAAGGACACAACAGCCTCTTCAGCAGGCTCATCCTCCATACAATAACAACCGTACAACACGACCACTAGGGTTTGATCTTATACCCATGTTATACGCAGAACTATTTCCGCTACTACTGGCCAAGGGGTACATCCAGACTAAGTCTCCTCTTACAATACCGGAAAATCCGCCTTTTTGGTTCAAAGCGGATCAGACATGCCCTTATCATCAAGGAGGATCGGGGCATAACATAGAGAACTGTCTCAATTTCAAATCTGACGTGCAAAAGCTTGTTAGGAGCGGGCTCTTATCTTTCAAAGATACGAATCCCAATGTTCTCAAGAACCCGCTGCCTCAACACGAGAAAGCTACAGTCAACCTGATTGAGAGAGAGTCTAACAATGTCTATCAAATTCACGATGTACTCTTATTGAGGACCAATCTGGTCAAGATGCATTGTAGACAGAGTGGATATGGCCATGTGCCACCTCATAATTATCATCAATGTGATGTCTGCTCTAAAAACAATCAAGGATGTTCTGTGGTGAAAGCAACTCTACAGGAACAGATGGATCTCGGATGGATCCAAGAGCACCGAGTTCGTGGAGTTAACATGGTCTACACGAACTCCAACATCATTCAGAACCACGATATCCGTGCAACGAATGTCAACTTGGTGGCAATGCATTCAAGGCAAAGCCAGTATCATAATCTGCCGCGGCATGATTACAATTCTTTTCTGACTTGCTCAGTAAACAAACAGGGATGCTCTTTCTTACAGGAGGCCCTCCAGCGTCAGATGGATCTTGGATGGATCCAAGACTACCATGATAGGAATTCCTATCAAATCAACATGGTTCAGATATTCGATATTCGCGTGATGAATACCAACTTGGTAGAGTTACATGCTGAGCAGGTCCGACTCGGATTCTTAATATCACACGACTATCAAAGCTGTAAAGCGGGTTGCGAAAACGATCGAGGTTGTACCCTTGTCCAGGAGGCACTTCAGCACTTGTTAAATCATTGGTGGATGCCAATCTACATGGATGAAGATACTCATCAAATTAGTATCAGTAACAGGAATCCTACTCGGCGTCAAAGTCAGGATGTCCGATCTGTGGAAACTAACCTAGTGAGGTTACATTGTATTCAAAGTGGGCGTGGTCAGGTGCCACCACACAATTATGACCGTTGTAGTGTCTGTTCAGAAAGTAATCAAGGGTGTTACCTTATGACAGCAGCTCTTCAGGGTCAGGTGGATCGTGGAGAGATTCGCCCATATCCGGGTTCTGGACCCATCAACTGGACGCCGAACTACCTTGCCGATCAAGTCGAGGATGTTATCACAATATCTGGTCATCACCAGACTAGGGATGTTTTTGCCATTATCCCTCTACTTGATGAATCTAAAGTTCCCAACCGGGAACGGATCGAGATTACTTATGATGGTCAGAAAAATTAGAAGGTTCTCGTAGTCATCTATCTGCCGGGACCATTACCGTATGAATCAACTAAGGTTATCCCTTACAAATACGGTGCCACAACAATTGAGAATGGAAAGGAAACTCCATTACCCTCCGTCGTGAATATTGCAGACATCAGTCGTGTAACACAGAGCGGTCGAATCTTTAACCGAGGAGTTAGAGAACCTAACAAGGAAAAAGAACTTCAGACAGAAACTCCCGATCCATCAGTCGGTTAGTCCAGTAATCCCAACCTTTCAAAAAATAATGATGAGATGCTGAAGCTCATCCAAAGGAGTGAATATAACATTATCGATCAACTGTTACAAACTCCTTCAAAGATCTCGGTATTATCACTGTTACTCAGTTCAGAAGCCCACAGGGAGGCTCTACAGAAAGTCTTGGTGCAAGCCTTTGTGGAACAGGATGTAACATTCAGACAGTTCGATAGCATTGTCTCTAACATCACTTCCTGCAACAATTTGGGATTTAGTGATGAGGAATTACCCGAAGAGGGTCGCCGTCATAACATGGCACTCAATATCACAGTCAACTGCCAGGACGATGCTTTAGCCAGCGTACTGATAGACACAGGGTCAACCCTGAATGTTATGCCGAAGTCCACTTTGACTCATTTATCGTTCAAGGGCCCTCCAATGAGAACCAGCGAGGTCGTCGTCAAAGCGTTCGACGGATCCAGAAAAACGGTTATCGGCGAAGTCAATCTTCCCATAACTATTGGTCCTCACACTTTCCAAGTCACTTGCCATGTCATGGACATCCGGGCAACGTACAGTTGTTTATTAGGAAGACCTTGGACACATCAGGTTGGAGCGGTAACTTCCACCCTCCACCAAAAGCTAAAGTTCGTCAAGAACGATCAACTTGTCACAGTTTATGGGGAACAAGCCTTGCTTGTGAGTAACTTGTCATCATCTACTGGTATAGAACCCGAGGAGGTTATTGGAACTCAGTTCCAAGCCCTGTCGGTGAGCAAGGACAATCAATCCCAAGGAGGAACTTCGATTTCCTCATACAACGATGCTATCAAAGCAGTCGAGAGTACCGATACGACGGTATGGGGACAACTTGTCATTCCTACTGACAATAAAACAAAGAAGGGTCTTGGTTTTTCTGCAACCTGTACCCGGACACCTGCCAACGATGAACGTCTTGGTCCCCTTCAAAACTTCTTCCACAGTGGAGGTTTCGTTCACCCAGTGTCTCAGGCAGTACATGCTATCAATGAGGAGGATCCCTCCGACACAGATGAAGAATGGAAGTCCTACCTTAACGAGGACGGTTACATGTCTCAGGAAGAGGTACCTATGCCATTTTGCTATCCCGTACAGAGTCTGAGATTTATACCACGGTCAGACGTCGAAATGATATATGGAGATTGTGATCCAGAAGGATGCCGTGCTCCGCCAAATTCATTAGAGGAAGACACTCTGATGAAAGACAACTTTGACCATAATTACTATAGCCCAATGGACGGTCTGCCAATGTGGCAACCTTATCCAGGAGATTTGAGGCAAGAAAGTCAGCCGAATGATGAAAATCAACTGAGTCTCATTGAACAGAATACCTGTGTCCCCGCCATGTCATGGAATCAACACTCAGGTCATTCGGAAACTACTCAACATGAAGATGAATTCGCAACATTTGCAGGACTTGAATTCATCAACTATGTTTTTCCCGAGGTCAACGTCATCGAGAGAAATGACTCCTCCAGTTCCAAAGAAGTTTGGGACACCTTGGGAGAACCAAGTGGAAAATACGACTTCATGGTCTAGTACACTGCTCCCGAAAGCTCTCGTATCAGGCTCGAAGACATCCAGCCTACTGAATGGGGAGATACAGCTGAGAGCACAACTACTCTGCATAATACAACAGAGGAATTCTCCCACGACAATTCTGCCTGGGAGATCAATTCCAACTATCCTACTCCACCAGAAATTAGCGTCATTTCTGAAGAAAAATCAAGGAAGGTGCCAGAATTTGTGATTCACCGAGGAGTTCACCGCCAATGGGTTGCCGTCGAGGTTCCGAAGATCGTTCACCAGTCAAAGTAATTGCCATCTTTAACCTTTCACCCTGCCCAGGTGAAACGGGTGTTTTGATAGGGCTCGCTTTCTGTAAATTTTCCCTCTTCGCTCCGCTCAAAGCAGGGCTGTAATTTCAAGGATCGACTTGTTCATTAATAAAATAACGTTGTTCTGTAATTTCCGCATTAATTGCTGTTTTCTCTTTTTGCTTTTTCCGAAAATGGTAATCCTAAAAAACAAATCGATAAATAAAAACAGGCAGTAAAAAAATACACTGCACACACTTTTGCATTTTCTCTATCTCTTCTAAACAAGAATCATCACGTCATGCAGATTGCTTGTTTTAAACCCCGTTGAAACATACGATCTGATGCCTTCTCCCGACTTTGAGTTCCCGATATTTGGGGCTGAAGAAGAAGTTGACAACGAAATTCCAGAAGAGATCTCCCGACTAATCAGACAAGAGGAAAGGTCGATTGAACCTCACAAAGAGCCATTGGAAACGATCAATGTGGGTTCGGAAAAAGAGAGAAAAGAAATCAGGATTGGGGCACTGCTCAGTCCAACTGCCAGAGAGGGTTTGATAAAGCTTCTCAAAGAATTCCCCGATGTATTCGCTTGGTCCTATCAGGATATGCCAGGGTTGGATACCAGCATCGTGGAACATCACTTACCGTTAAGATCGGAATGTCCGCCAGTAAAGCAGAGGTTGAGACAGACTCACCCGGACATGGCCATCAAAATCAAAGAGGAGGTACAGAAACAGATTGACGTGGGTTTCCTCGCTACATCTGAATATCCTCAATGGTTAGCCAACATCATACCCGTTCCCAAAAAGGACGGAAAGGTCATAATGTGTGTCGACTACAGAGATCTAAACAAGGCAAGTCCATAGGACGACTTTCCTTTACCACACATTGACATGCTAGTTGACAGTGCAGCAAAGTTCAAAACTTTCTCCTTCATGGATGGATTCTCGGGCTATAACCAGATTAAAATGGCGCCGAAATACATGGCGAAAATTTCGTTCATTACCCCCTGGGGTACCTTTTGTTACAAGGTAATGTCGTTCGGTTTGAAGAACGTCGGGGCAACCTATCAAAGGGCCATGACTACTCTGTTTCATGACATGATACACAAAGAGATAGAGGTATATGTCGATGATATGATTGCAAAATCTAAGACAGAAGAGGAGCATGTGACCCACCTGTCGAAACTATTCGAGCGTTTGCGAAAGTACAAACTCCGCTTGAATCCCAACAAGTGCACCTTCGGTGTCTGTTCAGGGAAACTCTTAGGGTTCATCGTCAGCCAGAAAGGAATTGAGGTTGATCCGTACAAGGTCAAGGCCATTCAAGAAATGCCTTCTCCGAAAACTGAAAAACAAGTCATAGGATTCCTGGGACGTTTGAACTACATCTCCAGATTCATATTCCTCATGACCGCGACATGCGCGCCAATCTTCAAACTGCTCAAGAAGATACAATCATTTCACATTGATTCCCGTGGCAAATGGACTCCGAATTATGATGGCCCCTATGTGGTCATGAAAGCTTTCTCAGGCGGTGCCTTGAGACTTGCAACCATGGACGGAGAGGAATTTGCCTACCCCACGAATGTTGATGTAGTTAAGAAATACTTCGCCTAAACTAAAAAAAAAAAATGTCTCGGTGGATTGAAAACCCGAAAGAGCCGTCCAGGCAAAAGATAGAGACATGAAAAAAATCATCCCGGTGGATTGGAAACATCGAAGTACAATCTAGGCAAAAATTAGGGATAATGGTAAGTAACTATGTTCAACAGAGGCAAGTCCCTCAGCAGCAGTTACATCATCCATCGGAGGAAAACTCCAGTCAAGGTCATCTTCGACAGAAGCTCAGGATGTCCTGAATTCAAAGTTGGTAGAAGGATAGTGGTCGTTATGTTTCTAACTTTGTATATACTCTATGGAATCACGCGCTTGGCTGATTTTCATCCTATCAATAAAAGTTGAGCCCTTGTGCTTTTGTTTGCAATTTTTATTTGTTTTAGCTTTATAGAATGATGTTTTTAACATGATTAGCGATTCTTGACATTAAACAAAATGAATTTACATGTTAAAACTTTTTCTGCTTTTAAATTAAAGATGGCAATTTCTTTTGACTGTTGAACATCGAAAGAACATCAATCGCTTCTCTAGAAGTAAGCGAACTTCAAAGTGCAGAATCAAAGTACTCCTTCTAAACCAGCATGCCTGAACGAAGGATCAACTGTATGAGATGCGGCTTTCCCATCTGATACCCTCGGCCGAGTTCGTATCTCCTAAGCCCGATCAACATAGCTCCCAACAGGGACTATCTCTCCTAAGCAAGGTGGAATTGCTATTCTGAACCAACGGTACTTCTTCGCCCCGCGATGGTCGAGTATCCAGTCATGTTCACCCGTCAGTCTGTATGTCGCATCAGTTTTGGCAGCATAAACATACATACATCATGCATTCTATTTGCATTCTCATTCATATTGTATCACTATCACTCCAGTCGGTCTTATCCCTAGTGATAGCTGTCCTCTCGGTCGAGTTGTCAGTTCTTTTCTCGATTAAGAAATTTTGTGTTTGAACGATCTCTCCTACAGTTTATTTCTGGATTGAAGTTGGGTCCTTGATCACTTAGATAACTTGAACCTCTGAAAAGCTAGAGAAGCTTTCTACAAACGTCACTCTTCACCATTGAAGATGATATCCTTTCTTTCCCGGATTAAGGAAAATCCACAGAGAAAGCCTCGTAATCAGAGATTCGGCAGCATGCCAGTTTCGCTCCGAAAAGGCCGCTGATGAAAAGGTCATCGGCACCTCAAAATTGGACCCCATCATATGGCATTTCTCCGGGAAGATCCCGAGAAAAGTATGATGTAAGATCCCACGCAGAAGCAGCCTCTCAAGAGACTCGCTTTCCCCAGATAGAGTTGACAAATGGCGTCTCCAACAGAGAAGTTTGTGCACCTCTACAACTCAGACGATTGGGCTCCCCAGCGAGTCTAACGTCAAACTTTTTCCCATCAAATGGCATCTCCCCAGGAAAATTCGGCGAGAAGTTTGAGGAAAATCGTTACGCATAGCGTCCCTTGTCAATAAAGTTTATTGACGGAAGAAACTGAGACTAGTTCCTTGGTAGGAAACCAGGATCGAGGGGAAGTTTACAACAGCAACTCAGACCAGTTCCTTGGTAGGAAACCAGGATCGAGGGGAAGTTTAAATTAGAAACTTAGACCAGTTCCTTGGTAAGAAACCAGGATCGAGGGGAAGTTAACAAGAGAAACTAAGACCAGTTCCTTGGTAGGAAACCAGGATCGAGGAGAGGTTTATCCCAAAAGGAAACTGAGACCAGCTCCTTGGTGGAAGACCAGGATCGAGGGGAAGTTTACCTTTTCTAAGCATCATCGCTCAGCTAAAGAAGATGAATGCGTAAGCTACCATTCATATCCACCATCAAAATTTCGAATATTCTGATATTTAATCGTCTTGCACCCCGAATGCCCGAATACCTTCGCCATTCACACCTTCGGGTCCAAGAAGATTAAATAGGGGCATCTGTCATACCCTAAATTTTGACCACTAAGATTTCCCATGATTGTGAAAATCATCATCATAATATGGGGGAACCATCATACTTCATTAGTCTCCCCAAAGATGGGTGAGCATTCACTATAATCAAGCTTAGGGTTTCAAGCCCTCTCAGAGCCTTTAGACAAATGATCAATCAAGGAATGACATGATCTTCAACTTGTCTAACCTCTTAAACAGCCACAAAGGATCAAGAGGACTCCCACATCAAGAATTAAGCACAAGAGTGCAACATTTCAAGTGGATCAAGCCTCAAGTTCATCTAATACAAAGTCAACTGACGCAGAAAGTCAAAGTTTGACTTTTGGTCAACTTTGAGCTTCACAAGCCATTACTCAAGAAAATATGATGGATGATTTAATTTGATCAAATTTAAATCAAGAAATCATGCAAAATTGTAAAATTGATCAGATTGAAAGAAACTTAGAAATTTTTTCTAAGTTAAAATCATGTTCAAGTGCACAACTTTTCAAGGTTGTAACTATTGATTCAAGTATCCATTGATTTCGATTAAGAGCTACTTTTAAAGAGGGTATTTGATACTTCAACATTGTAGAAGGAATCAACTCAAAATATCATAAGGATTGAAAGATATAAGTGATCAAAGTTTGGAATTCTTAATGTCTGATGTTCTGACATTGCATATGACATCGCTAATATTTATCCAACAAGAATGTCCCAACTTCAAGGATGTTTTTCTCCATGATCCAAGTTAATTCAAGCCACACCTTGAACATCAAAGTTGAAGTACATCATCTCAGCTTTCCAGAAAGTCCTAGAACGTCCATATAGCATACTCGAGCAGGGAGTTATGGATTTTACAAAAAGGCTTGCTGCAGCTGAATTTTTCATGGGACAGATTTACACATTTCTTGTGCCACACGAATTTCCAAGCCTTGTCATCATCTTGGACACATCTGAGGATCAAATCTAAAGGGGACAATCACTGAGCTAAGCCTCCAAAGTCCTTGGAACAAGAAGTAGCATGTTATTCCTAAAAATCCCTAAAAGAGGGACAAGACTCCAATTTTGGATTGGAGCATTCAATGGAAGCATCAAGGTGTCATGGACTGAGCCATTCTCAACTGAATTCAGTCAAGACTTATCCAAGACCAAGGGAACCACAACCCTGTGCCCTAACCTCTAGTCAATGGCTAGAGGAGACTTGGATTCTCATTGGACAACATTGGCCAAACCTCTGCTGCAGCCACGATTCACTATTGCTGCGAAAACAAACTTGCTCTACTATAAATAGAGCTCATTTGTGTTCAGTTTGAGTACACTAAAGCCATCAAACAGATGCTTTACTCAAAATCTCTTCTTTCACCTCAAATTTGCCTTCCAAAGCAAGTAATTCCGAGTTTTTGAGTTAGAGAGCAATTCCACTCAAACTAATCACATACACACCTCATATATATCATATGTAAGCTGTGCAAACTATCACAAGTGACCTGTAATCACAAAATCACAAAGTCACTTCTCAAAACCTCAAAATGGCACTTTTTTGCATTTTTCAAGCCATGTCTTAATTCAGTCACTTTCCAGACCAGATAAAACCTCAAACACACTCCAAATATCATCCTTGAACTGTCCCAAATGGTTCCCACCATCTGGAACACCATTTGAGGGAGTTGCTATTTTGGTCACTTTTAACCCCTTTTGCAAGAAAGGGACAGTTTGTGTTTTTGCAGGTACCAGTTGATTCCAACCATCCTAAAAGCTTCTAAGAGGTCATTTGAGGGTGTCCAAAGCATCAAATCATTTCTGGAACAAAGCACTTGGTAGGTTGCACAAAATCTCCAAAAAAAGAGGTAAGATTCATAACTTGAATTCTTTGAATCATGCTTTCCTTTGATGTCCACATACATGCATCATATTGAACAATTCTTGAAGCAAAAATGTAGTCCTTAATGTGTATGTTATGATCCTCCTACTGTTTGCACTTTAACATGTTTATATGTGGAGTTTATGTTGTTTTAAACTTAAGGTGCAAATCTGGTTTTTTGCCTTGTGTGTGCTGTACATTAAGTTTCATTATGTATGAGTAATACCATTGGATTCCTTGCGAAAAATTGGTCAAGATAGGTTCTTACGGATTTCAATTTCGTTAAAAATTGAGAGAGTTATGAATGTTTGAAAATTTGATAAGCAAAGATGTTTAAACTTAAGGTGCAGATCTGGTTTTGTTCCTTGTGTGCATTGTACATTAAGTTTTAGTATGTGTGAGTGATACCATTGGATTCCTTGCAAAAAATTGGTCAAGATAGGCTCTTCCGGATCTTAATTCCATTAAAAATTGAGAGAGTTATGAATGTTTGAAGTTTGATAAAAAGATGTTGAAAATCATGGTGCAGTTCTGGTTTTTGTCTGATGTCGAATGTGATGTTGTGACATATTCCCTTGTTCTCTTATCTTCAAAACTCATGATTGATGTCGAATGTGACGTAGTGACATCGCATTCCTCTTTTTCATAGTTTATCTTCAAAACTCAACCAATTATTTCACATAGCAAAAATTATCATTTTTCGAATCTGTTTTACACACTTCTTATTCATACTCCATAATATTTTAATCCACCAAAAAATCACAAAAAATATTATTATTTGATATATTTTTAATATATTCAAAAATATTGTTTTAAATTGTTTTAAATGCTTTTAAAATGATTTCTTTTTCTTGATTTTTAAAACCAAAATGCTTTTAAAATGATCTATTCCTTGTGAATAGCCTGTCTTGAATTTCTCGGGGTTTGGGGACCCACGGGCTTCTTAAAAGCATCAGCCTCCTCTTGGGCATCGTACAAGGACACACAGGCTTCCTAAAAGCAACCCCGCCTCCTCTTGGGCTTAGTACAAGGACCTCTCGGCTTCTTAGAAGTATTCACAGCCTCCTCTTAGGCTTCGTATAATGATCTCTTCCTTCGGGAATGATTGCCTCCTCTTGGGCTTTATACAAGGACCTCTCGGCTTCTTAAAAGATTCCAGCCTGCTCTTGGGCTTCGTACAAATTGTCCCGACGACCTCCTAGAGGTATAGGAACAGAACTTAGTCATCTTCATAGAACAGTCCTTTCAAAGAGTCTACTACTGTTTCTCAAAGCATAGTACAAAAGATGACACTTTAGACTTGGACAGTCTAATATCCTTGAGTCTCACAGACATTCTCAAGTGACCCCTTCGTTAAATAGGAAGGAAACCCGTAGACTCGGACAGTCTCAATACCCTTCGGATTTCCCACTTCCTTAAAGAACAGGAAATATCCTTGATCCTCGAATTGAATCCTTGAGTACAGTGTTACTCATATAAGAACTGATTTTCTCTTTAAATCAGCATATTGGACCTGTCACTCAACTAAAACAGTACCATAGCCTCCTCTTGGGCTTTGTACAATAATTCTCCCCAATGGAGTTAAACAACGTTTAGCCTCTCTCTCGGGCTTTGTACGAGATACATAAGAGACTCCCTCTTTGAGTCAATCACCTTTTCGCCTCCATCTCGGGCTTTATACGAGATACAAAAAGGTTCTTATTGAGCCAAACAAATTTCAGCCTCCATCTCGGGCTTCGTACGAGATACAAAAACACTCTCTTGTTGAGTATAAAAGATTCTCTTGCAGGATCAAACCCTTTTAGCCTCTCTCTCGGGCTTTGTACGAGACACATATTAGCCTCCTCTTAGGCTTTGTATAAGAAAACCACTGGTTGATCCAATCAACCTTTTAGCATCAAACTTGTGCCTCGTTCACAGTACACAAACATCAACAACTCTTTCCCATTCATCTAATTGCTGTAAGCGGAAAGCCTCTGGATCACCTACATCCATGCCACTATCCCTCTTTTAGCATGAGAAATTCCTAAGGAAAGATGGCATTGCTCTAAACTGAGTTAAAGTCTTCCCCTTCAGGTTGGAAATCCCCTTTAAAGGAAATTATGGCATTGTCGGATTCACATATCCCGGTTAAAGTAATCCTCCTTTATAACCAGTCACCCAACAGTTGTGACATACAACCCCCTCTTTAGAGATGACAAATTCTCTCTAAAGACAACACCTTTCAGCTTCACATCTTGGGCTTTGAACAAGATACAAATAAACTTTTTGGCTTCACATCTTGGGCTTTGAACAAGATATATATCACCTTTCGCTTCACGTCTTGGGCTTTGAACAAGACACCAAAACAACCATTTCCTCCCATAGAATAGGAGGAACTACGAACGCTCTGATTTCCCTGTTTCAGAAAAATGGGAATACGTAGGCATAAGATTGAAAGAAAAATCTTAGCGAGCATGCTAAACAAAAACCCAAAATCCCATACTTTCATATATATTTGTCCTAACATCCTAACCGATAGCCTAAAGCACCCCTTGTCAACAAAATAACCTAGGAGAAACCCCGAATCTTTGTAGCATCTGTAAACCAACAGTTTTGACTGTTTAATCTCAGTATGCAAGCAGGGTTAGTTGGAGACATCTATTTCCCTTCCTTCATCAGCTTCAATAGGATAAAAAATGAATCGAATTGTAGTACCAGAGCGATCGTGCTTCGCAACCACATCCAAAAATCACTCGCTACAGGTACTGGATTTTGGGTTTTTGATTAGTATGCTCTCTAAGATTTTGCAATCTTATGCCTACGTATTCCCGAAACAGGGAAATCAGAGGTGTTTTGGTGTCTTGTTCAAAGCCCAAGACGTGAAGCTAAAGGTGATTCGTATCTTGTTCAAAGCCCAAGATGTGAGGCTAAAAGTGATTTTTATCTTGTTCAAAGCCCAAGATGTGAAGCTAAAGGGTTTTGGCTTAGAGAGAATTTGTCATCTCTAAAGAGGAGTTGTTGATGTTTGTATGCTGTGAGCAAGGCACAACTTTGATGCTAAAAGGTTGATTGACTCAACTGGGGTTTTCTTTATACAAAACCTAAGAGGAGGCGGGAAGTTTGACTTTTCCGGGGAAAATGTTCTTTCTGTCTTGTACGAAGCCCAAGATTGAGGCTAAAAGGGATTTTTGACTCTGTTGGGGAGAATGTATCTTGTACAAAGCCCAAGATGGAGGCTGAAAGGGTTTTACTCAACAAGAGAGTGCTTTTATGTGTCTTGTACAAAGCCCAAGACGAAGGCTAAAAGAATTGACTCAACAAGAGAGTCTTGAACAATTGGTTGACTCAACAAGAGAGTCTGAAGGTTGTTTGATTGACTTAACAAGAGAGTCTTTAGTACTCAACAAGAGAGTGCTTTTCTATCTCGTACGAAGCCCGAGATTGAGGCTAAAAAGATTGACTCAACAAGAGAGTCCTTTATACTCAACAAAAGAGTGTTTTTCTATCTCGTACGAAGCCCGAGATTGAGGCTAAAAATGTTGACTCAACAAGAGAGTCCTTTATAATCAACAAGAGAGTGTTTTTCTATCTCGTACGAAGCCCGAGATTGAGGCTAAAAAGATTGACTCAACAAGAGAGTCCTTTATACTCAACAAGAGAGTGATTTTCTATCTCGTATGAAGCCCGAGATTGAGGCTAAAAGGAAATTGACTCAACAAGAGAGTCTTTTATACTCAACAAGAGAGTGATTTATATGTCTTGTACAAAGCCCAAGACGGAGGCTAAAAAGAGGTTGACTCAACAAGAGAGTCTTTTATACTCAACAAGAGAGTGTTTTTCTATCTCGTACGAAACCCGAGATGGAGGCTAAAAGTTGACTCAACAAGAGAGTCTGAAAAGGTTAGCTCCGCTGGGGAGAATCATTTGTACAAAGCCCAAGAGGAGGCTATCTTAATGCTGAGGATTATGGAGATCCTGAAGCGTGTCCAAGTGTGGGGAACTCTCATGAGAGAGACCGGGTTTCTGCTGGAGATTTATCTTTTGTACAATGCTCAAGAGGAGGCACGAGCATTAAGGGATGAGTATCAACCTGACAACAGCCGGAGTTTCGACGCTGGAAAGACTTCTCTAGCAAAGGATGACTAAGTTCTGTCTTATACCTTTAAGAGGTCGTCAGGGTCCTTGTATTAAGCCCAAGAGAAGGCATGAGAACTTCTAAGAAGCCGAAGGGTCCTTGTACAACGCCCAAGAGGAGGCGGGATGCTTTTAGGAAGCCTGTGGGTCCCCAAACCAAGAGAAGCTCAAGAAATACAATTCACCGAGAAGAGATCATTCCAGGAAAGTTCGAGGATTTAGAAGAAACTCAAGAGATACCATTCACGGAGAAAAGATCATCTCTAGGGAGTTAGAGTTTTTTTGACAATTTCTAAAGGTGACAGTTTGAGAAAAGGTTCATCGAGAATACTGCCTTTCTCTTTGTTCCATATTGTTTAACCCCAAGAGGAGGGAAGACAGTATCTGGAATCCTATGGGGGATCTAGTTTTGTTTGTATTTAAGAGTGACCAACAGGGCTTTACCTAGTTCTAGACGTAGTTGCCGGGGAAAACTCTAAATAACTATACTAGTATTACACAGTGGATATATGACAAGTATATAAAAGGATGTGAAAGAAGACTTACAGTGAAACAGCCCCACAATACAGTTATATACATATGAAAGCGGTAAATGAAAGTGGATAAACACTTACCCATTGTAGAGCTTCCATGCTGCTTTGTTAGTTGTTCAACAAAGAAATTAAAGAAAGTTTTGATAACAACATATATTGGAATTCAAAATCAAAGGAGAAAGTGCTTTGAAAAGATTGTTGGGGCTTATAGCTCGAGGAGAGGCCCAGGTTTTAACGATGATCGCACAGTTGTTTTGAAAACTGTACAGATGGACTTATACAATATGTGAGGCCCAAAAGGTTTTTATGTACAAGGGGATGAGTCTTACACTCTATTAGAGGCCCAAAGATTTTGAATAGAAAATAATTGGGGCTTATAACAAGAGGGGAGACCCAGATGGTTTGTTTTTGAACTGGCGATTGTGCCGAGGGTTTCTTTTAATGCACAGGGACTTATACAATATCTGAGGCCCAAAAATGGTTTTGGTTAAAAGGGGATTGGGTCTTACACTCTATTAGAGGCCCATGAGTGATTTAAAGAAAAAGAATGGGGCTTATAACCCAAGGAGAATCCCAAGGATTTTTGTTATTAAGGCGACGATCGTGCCGAACTTTTTGACAGTATCGGGACTTATACAATACACTGAGGCCCAAAAATATTTTGGTTTTTATGAAAAGGGTTGGGTCTTACACTCTATTAGAGGCCCAAAGAGTTTGAAAAAGTTTGATGAGGGTTGAATTAATCAAAACCCTAATTTGTTTTCAAAATGTATTTTAATTGAATAAAAATTCAATTAAAATGATCAAAATTGTTAAACATGTGTGAAAACAAATTGTGATCGTGGATCAATGTTTCAAAAATCATGTTTCTATCCACAAAATGATTGGAAATCAATTAAGTTTGGAAAATCAAGGGAGAAAAAACATTTTAAATGTTGAAAAAACAAATAAAATATTAATTCTTTGTAAAAATATCAAGTATATGAAATAATTAATATTTTTGGGATTTTTTGGTAAAATAAAATATTTTAGCATTTTTGTGAATTATTAAAAAAAAAATCAACTCAAAATCATTAAAATTCAGAGAGAACTTAATTTTTGAATCAATTAAATAAAATAAAAAAACTCAAATATTTGAATTTTCAAAAAAGGCGCCAAGAACATGACAAGAACACGCGCCACCCTTTGTTTCTGCAGATTTGCATTTTCTATCCAATCTTACTGAATACTTGATGATATCATGCAATCTACATATCAATCTGCTCGTTTTCACCTCACGATCATGTCTATGGTCTTTAATTTCATTTATTTTAAGCATGAAGGCTCAGAAATTCCACACACGATTCAAACAAAGCAATTGATTGAGGGTAAACACTCTATGCATGATTATGAACATATGGCCAAATTATTGTGCAGCAAAATATGCATGGATCATAGAGTTAGAAGAGCTCAGGCTTACCTCTTGCAGCTGATGATCGCGTTTTGTGTTAGTGTTGTTGAATGCTGGTTCCAATGTTTTGCACAGCTTCCTTAGGTGCCAAGTCATGTGTCTGAATGCTTGGAGTGGTTTGAAACAAGCTGAAACTTGAGGTGGTACCTCAACTGCACCTCTGTCAAGAACTTGAGAAGTTGGCAAGTGATTTTGTGATTTTGGTGTTACAGATGTTATGTGAGTGTTTGGATCACTTCTATGTGATGTTTATGAGGTGTGTGTGTGTGATTGGTTTGGTTGGAATTGCTCTAAAAAACACAAAACCCGATAGTGACTTGATTTGGAAGGCAAATTTGGAAGTGAGAAGGTGATTTTGAGGAAAGCATCTGTTTGATGGCTTTGTGAAATTCTGGTACCAGACGTGTGATGTTAAGGTGCGATGTCACAACAACACACTCTGCAATAATGGACAGAATAAGCAACAGGAAAACACAAGGAATTGTTCACCCAGTTCGGTCTAACTACCTACGTCTGGGGGCTACCAAGCCAGGGATGAAATTCACTACTTGTAGATATAATTTACAGACTCAACACACCAGTTGACAATCTCCTAAACTTATACTCTACTAGTGACTTTCTACCTAATAAGCCACTTATATATGAGAACACTACTCAATCCCCTAAAACACTCAAAGAACAACCTCTTTGAGATCCCTTGATCTTGCTTCCTAGCTTCGATCAATCAACAACTCTCTATTGCTTCACAGCTTCTAGAGAGGACAAAAAATTCAACACCTATTCAAACCTAGAATAGTGTGATTACAAGTACTCTAAACAAACCCTAGACTCTAAGCCTCCAGCTCTTGATCTTCAATCTATTTTCTGTACCTTCTTCCTTGGTCTTGTGCGCTTTATATAGCTCCTTGAATTTGGATTGGATTTGTCACAATATTTGATCAGATTTGTTAATTAAAAACTGAATCTTTTAAAACAGATTTTATCCCCAAAATCTTTTTAAATCTTCCACCTTTTAATTCTCCGACAAACCTGCAATCAAATCTCCCATGTAACAGAAAATATCTAGCCCAAGATATTCTCATCCAACGAGTCAACACTCTCCACAATTCCAGCTAATACGCGACCCTAATAACAACAAGCCCATGCTGTCATTAGCTTCAGTTCTGCAGGTCTGATGTTACAACATCACCTATGTGACATCAGACATCCACTTCAGCAACTAGCAACCTTAACACAGCCCAGTGTTAAGTGCAATGTTATGACATCAAGCCCATGACATCAAACATAGTTAACCTTCACAACTTAGTACAGCCCAGTACTAAGACTCAATGCTGCAACATCAACACCATGACATCAGCATTGAACACCTTGTTGTTTTACCAAAATTCCAGCCAATCCAGGAACTTACACTTTGGTGTACTCAAACTGAGCACAAATGAACTCTATTTATAGTAGAGCAAGTTTGTTTTGCAAGCAATATGGAATGGAAACTGCTGCACAAGTTTGGCAAATGTTGATCAATAGGAATCCAAGTCTCCTCTAGCCATTTACTAGCGGTTAGAGCACAGGCTGCTGGTTCCCTATTTCTTGGATAAGTCTTGACTAAATTCAGTTGGAAAGGGCTCAGTCCATGCCACCTTGGTGCATCCATTAAATGCTCCAAACCAAAATTGGAGTCTTGTCCCTCTTTTAGGCATTTCTAGGTTTGGCATGCTACTTTTGGTTCCAAGGACTTGGGAGGCTGATGGATCAGTGTTTCTCCCTTCTTGGTCTCCCCCTGAGGTGTTCAAATGGATAAACTTGTTTTTCATTTGTAAAATTTTCTCAAATCAAGAAAAATGCACAAATCTGCCTTGCCATGACAGTTTGCAGCAAGGCACATTGTCATTGTCATATCTCATGGCTTCAGTGGAGTTTCATGGAGTTCTTGGCCATTATGGAAACCTCTTATATGATACATCACATGTGTGATCATAGTTTGTCTTGATAATTTTTGGATCCAAGTGAAAAATCCCACTACTTTTGGGAAAAAAAACAAGATAGATTCTGACTTAGTGAAAATTTCACTAAGTGTTGGAAAAAGTGACATTTCATGTTTTCAGCCATTTTGATCCAACCATAAGTCAAAATCCATGATGAATTGGAATGAGGTGTAGTTGGCACTTTTAAAGTATGCCATGAGAGCTACAAATCCAGCTTTAGACCAACCAAAATGGTTGCTTGGATCACAAGTTATGATCCTTGGAAGTTGGTACCCTAGCCACTTTGTTCCATAACTTAGAAAATTTCTATGTTTTTTATGGTTACCCCTTTTACAAGTTATCCCACTTTTCTTGACTTTTCTTGATGAATGATGATCCCAATCACACATTAACATCATTTTTGGGTCAAAGAACCATAATTGTGAAAAATCTCAAAAAGACAAAGTTGACTTTTGTGCACAGTTCACTTTTTGTCAGATGAACTCCAAAACTGTGCGATCCTCTATGAAATCAAGTCCTTGACCTAAATCAAACTTGATATACATGTTCCATGGGTGTTATAGGGTGTATTGAATCATGTCCCAAGGTTTGGGAGCATGCCTGGGTTAAAAGTCAAAGGCACAGTTGACTTTTCCCGTAAAACCCTAATTGTGGTTCTGATGAATTTGAAACTTATTGATCAAGCTTCTTGGATCAATCCATTATTTCAAATAGATCAATGTAGTGTATTAGGGACCCTCAAATCCTCTCTTGAGGTCTTGGCTCATGTTTTGTCCAAAACGTCAACTTAGGGGTGAATTAGGTTAAGAAACCCTAATTCCTGATTTTTTATGAATGCATCCCCTGAGGCAAAATTGACTTGATGATTGGGTTCATGATGTCCCTTGGAGAATCTTAGGTTGTGCTTTGAAGCATTGGCTCATGCCCAGTGGAAAATTTCCAACTGGAGGCCTTGGTCGACCAAAACCCTAATTTGGTGACACTGGTGATCTTAAGGCTTGATCCACTTGGAATGTTGCAACCTTGTGCTTGATTCTTGATGTGGGAGTCCTCTTGATCCATTATGGATATTTAAGAGGTTTAGACGAGTTGAGGATCATGTTATTCCTTGATTGATCCTTTGTCTAAGAGCTATGAGAGGGCTTGAAACCCTAAGTTTGATTGTAGTGGATGCTCACCCATCTTTGGGGAGACTAATGATTATGAAAGTTCATCCATATTATGATGATGATTTGCATAATGATGGGAATATTAGTGGTCAAAATTTGGGGTATGATAAAATGTTCCCCGTCTATGTCATCACTTATCTATGGTTTCTCTCAAACTTTCCAGATGCGACATCACTCGCATTTCCATTGACAGAAAAATAAACACGGATATCAAGTAGGAAAAGTAGAATATATAGTATATAATATAATTCCTAAAACTAACATCCTATACCTCTTTGGAATTCTAGTCTTAATTTGGCTCCCCTGCAGAGTCGCCGTTTTTCTGTAGCGTACGTTTTTTGTCGGTGACGCGACCACCTTATCGCCATGGGATTTCCTCACCTCAATGGAAGGAACGTTGGGTGCTACTTTCTAATTTCTTATTTATCCGTGAAGCTGTAAGGGAAAGGGAAAGCTATCTAAAACTAACCTTGCACACGAATGTTTAACTGACTAAACGCTTGACAGTGATTGGGAAGTCTGGGGTCAGGTTATACAATGGGGAGTTGCCAGTTACCCATCCTATACATGGTTATCCATGAGATGATAGTTTTAGGCTCTGCTTTGTACTTGATGGTGTTTGTCTATAAATGGGAAAGTTTCTTTTTTTGTGGGGATGTTTGAGAGAGAGAGAGAGAGAGAGAGAGGGAGAGAGAGAGAATTTTTGTTGTTTTTCGGGTTTTCCTATGTTTTTGGTAAGGTATTGCACCTAAGGTTTTTTATTAGTGTGCTCGCAAAGATTTTTCAATATTATGCCGACGGATTCTCGTTATGAAGAGAAATTAGGGAAATCAGAGCAGTCATAGTTCCTCCTATTCTATGGGAGGAAAAGATGTATGGTGTCTTGTTCAAAGCCCAAGATTGAAGCTAAAAGGTTTTTTGTGTCTTGTTCAAAGCCCAAGATTGAAGCTAAAGGTTTGACTGATAGAGAGAATTTGTCATCTCTAAAGGGAGATATCTCATCTGTTTATCACAATGTTTGGGTGATTAGTTTATAAAGGAGCATTACTTTAACTGGGATGTGGGATCCAACAATGCCATTATTTCCTTTATCAGGGGATTTGTCCTGAAGGAGAAAACTTTAACTCAATGTGAGCAATGCCATTTTTCCTTACGAATTTTTCATGCTAAGAGAAGGACATTGGCTTGGATGTAAATAATCCAGAGGCTTGCCACGTACAACAATTAGATGAAAGAGTTTTAACCAGGATAATGAGGGACTACAACTTGGATGTTTGTATCAACAAGTGTGCCACTTAGAGCAGTTATCTGGGATTAGGGTTTGTTTCGATTGACTGTTTTGGTGTGATATACAGAGAAATATCTACCTACAGAGAGATTTTGATTTCCTCTGAGAGGATGTTGATTTTTGTGTGCCTTGATTAAAGCCCAAGGTTGAAGCTAAGAGGTTGATTGATTGACTCCACTGGGGAGATCATTATACAAAGCCTAAGAGGAGGCTGATAGATAGATTAACTCAACAAGAGAGTGTTTATCTGTGTCTTGTACAAAGCCCAAGATTGAGGCTGAAAGAGAATTGACTCTTTGGGGAAAAGTTTTGTCTGTCTTGTACACACCCCATGATTGAGGCTAAAGAGGTTGACTCTGTTTAGGGAATTTTTATATCTGTCTTGTACAAAGCCCAAGATTGAGGATGAAACTTTATGACTCCACTGGTGGAGGACACTTATCAGTGTCTTGTACAAAGCCCAAGATTAAGGCTAAAGATTAATTTGATTTAGTTGGAGAATATTTAGGTTTCTTGTACAAAGTCCAAGATTGAGGCTGAAAATTAAGATTGACTCTACTGGAGAGATATTTTTTGGGGTGTCTTGTACAAAGCCCAAGATTGAGGTTAAAAAATAACTGATGAGGGATGATTGTAACGCCCTGATTTCGATTATTTCCCATTTTGTTGAGTCTTTTATTTAAATTGAGTGATAAATTATTTTATCTGTGAAATTGGTATGTTAATATGCTATGTTGACGTATTATGTTATTTTACCGTTTTCGAAAGTTTTCGGAGAAAATTAGAATGGAGGGTATTTTAGACATTTCTCAATTAATATTAAGTTAGAAAATTTAGTAGAAGTAGATTTGTGAGTGAAAATGAATTAATTTGAATTTGTGTAGAAAGAAAAGAAAATAGAAAAGAAAAAGAGTTGAGAGGAAATAGAAGAGAAAGAGATAGAAAGGAAAAATAGAGAGAAAAAGGAGAGAAAGAAAGAGGAAGAGGAGAAAAGAGAAGGAAAATAGGGGAAAAGCTAGGAGATCAAGAAATCAACTTCTAGGAATCAATTAAATTCGGGTAAGGGTGTGAAATATCATTATCTTATCAATGTGTATGATTATGTATGAGTGTGTTGTTGTTGTTGTTGATTTTTATGAATTTTGGTGGAAACCCATTTGTATAGAAAATGATAGAAATCGATTTAATCGTGTTGAAAATAATGTTTCCGTGTCCCTTGTGGTTGTTACATGAATGATACATGTTGTTAGATATCAAATTGGTATTTTTCTGAGTTTAGATGATGAATTTGGGTGTGGGTTGGGTGGAAAACGCAGAATAGAATTCTGCAGGAAAATTCTGCATTCTGCCTGGCCATACGCGTAATGGGGAGGGCCATACGCGTATTGACTTGGGCAATACGCGTATGGATGGCGCATTTCAGGGCCAATACGCGTATGAACCTTCCTTTTTCTCGGCCATCTGGTGATTTGCGTAGTGTACGCGTAAGGGGTTTTGGCCATACGCTTATGACATAGGTCCATACGCGTATGAGCAGGAGAAGTGTTAAAATGAGATTTTTTCAAAATGTCGTTTTCGTTTTCATCCGTAACTTTTGATCCGTTTATCCGATTTTTATATTCTTGGTATCGTTGTGAAGCTATTGAGCTGTACTTTATTAATATAATGATGTGGAAATTGTTAGCCGATTTTATTATGTTGGAAAGTCGGGAATAGTGATATTTAGCGACTTTTACCGTTTTGACTATGTGATCGAATGTGAATCATAGAGTAGTGCATTAATGTGAATATATATAGATTGTATGTGATTGTATAAGAAGAATGCATGAATATATTGTGAATATGTATGCATTTCAAGAATGTCTTGAGTCATTTTGCATGTGAAGCATCATGATGTGCATTCTTGTGTTGTGTGATTCTAATGAGAATCCGCTATAACGTCGTGTGCCCATGTGGGGTGTGAGCGATGTTTATAGACGATCGTGTACCCGTGTGGGGTGTGACCGATCGAGTCGTGTGCCCGTGTGGGGTGTGAGCAATGGGTGAACAACGTAGGCCCGACAGGGAGTTACATTGGTAATGAGCGATGGTTCCAGCAGAGTTCCTGAGTGAACTAGTGATGATTGAGTCGGTACCGCATTGCATTTGCATAGAGTCGTGAGTCGGTCTCTATGATTTGCATTTATCATCTTTATATGATGCATTGGAGAATAAACATGAATATGTATGTTTATGTGGAATGATAAGAATTGTGGAAGTATACATGATGAATATGCTTAGTTATATATATATACAATGTGACGTATATGAATGAATTGTGATGAATTGGGGTGAGAATGTGGAATATGTGTATTTTTATGCTAAGGTATATAATTATATGCATTGTTATTATGATAATATTTCTCACCCTTCTGTTGTTTTATGATGCTCTATGAGGCATTGCAGAGTAGGTATGCTGGTGGTCTTTTTGTGAAGCGTGTCTTCATTCTTTTGGTCGGTCGGCTCTGATATGTAGCACCGGGTAGCTAGGATGTATATGATTCTTTTGTGATACATTTGTACATGTATCTTGTTGCTGAATGTTTATATAAACATGAATTACGTTGTTGGATTATACTCGATGATGTATATATATTTGATGTATTTCAATGTTTGGATTTTCTGCTTTTATTCTAAATATTGAGATGTGGGTGTAAGGACAAGTTCCTCTGTTGCAAAGTTACCCCATTGTTGCATATCAATGTTTGAGCAGGTGTTGTATGTTTTAAAATCGTGTTTGATGTGACACGCCTCTTTTATACCATGTTTATAATTATACTCTGGCGAAATATTTTATTATGTGCCTAAATGATTATGTGATTATTTGGGGGTATAGAAATGGGGTGTTACATTAAGTGGTATCAGAGCCAGAGTTGAGTCAGTTGTGTCTGTCTTGTTGTTGTGTTGGTTGAACTGTTGTTTAACCTTGTTGTAATTTTTGGGAATGATCAGAATATGGCTGGTAGAAACGACAATGTGATGGCTGCTGCTTTGGAAGCAATGGCTAGGGCGGTGCAAGGTGCACCTAACGTGAATGCTAATGACGAGTTCAGGAAGAATTAACCACCGGTCTTCAAAGGAAGATTTGATCCCGATGGTGCTCAACTATGGTTGAAAGAGATCGAAAGGATCTTCAGAGTTATGGGTTGTACAGAGGAGAATAAGGTGAGGCTTGGATCTCACATGCTGAAAGAAGAAGCCGACGATTGGTGGGTCGGTATGCGGGAAGTTCTTGAGGTGGATGATGAAGAAATAACTTGGAATTTATTTCGTATTGAATTCTTGAGAAAGTATTACCCTGAAAGTGTGAAGGGGAAGAAGGAGATGGAGTTTCTTGAACTTAAACAAGGTAGTATGTCGGTGGTGGACTATACTGCTAAGTTTGTGGAGTTGGTTCAATTCCATCCTCACTATGATGTAATTACTGCTGAGTTCTCAAAGTGTATTAAATATGAGAATGGTTTACGTCCTGAGATTAAGCAAGCTGTGGGATATCAAAGGATAAGAAGGTTTACAGATTTGACGGAATGTTGTAGAATCTTCGAGGAAGATAGTAAGGCTCGTTCTACACATTACAAAAGTTTGAATGAGAGGAAGGGAAAGCAACAAGCTAGAAGTGGACCTTATGTGACACCCGTTGATAAGGGCAAGCATAGGGGAAGCTTTGATATGAGATCAGGAGGAGGAGGTTCCGGTTCCATTAAGTGTTACAAGTTTGGTGGAATGGGTCATAAATCATTTGAGTGTGGGAAGACTGTGATGAAATGTTCTAACTATGGAGGAGTAGGGCATGCTACTACTGATTGTAGAAGGAATGTAGTGAAGTGCTATAATTGTGGAGAAGTGGGTCACATTAGTACTAAGTGTACTAAGCCGAAACAAGCTCAAGCGGGCAGAAAGGTGTTTGCATTGGCGGGAACTCAGACCACTAGTGCAGACCGTTTGATTAAAGGTACATGCTTTATTAATAGTACACCTTTAGTTGCTGTTATTGATACGGGAGCGACTCATTCGTTTATTTCGTCTGAGTGCGCAAAGCGTTTGAATCTTGCTTTGTCTTTGATGGGGATTGAGATGGTTATTAAGACTCCTGCTTCAGGGTCGGTAACTACGTCTTTGGTGTGTGTAAGTTGTCCTTTGACCATGTATGGTAAAGACTTCATTATGGATTTAGTATGTTTGCCGTTGGAGGGATTGGACGTAATCTTGGGTATGAACTAGTTGCAATTTAACCGAGTTCATATAGATTGCTATCACAAGTTAGTAAGGTTTCCTTCTTTGGAAGATGATGAAGATGAGAGTTTCCTATCCACTAAAGAGTTGAAGAAACTTTTAGCGGACGAAGCTCAATTGTTTGGTTTGTTTGCATCATTATCGGTGGAGAGTAAAGTTGAGCTTGATGTGTTCCCAGTGGTGTGTGATTTTCCAGAAGTGTTTCCGGAGGATATTACGAATGTACCGCCGGAAAGAGAAGTTGAGTTTTCTATTGATCTAGTTCCGGGTACTAGACCGATTTCGATGGCACCGTATCGTATGTCAGAATCGGAGTTGGTAGAATTGAAAAAGCAATTGAATGACTTGTTGGACAAGAAATTTGTAAGACCAAGTGTTTCTCCTTGGGGTGCTCCGGTATTGTTGGTAAAGAAGAAGGATGGGAGTATGCGGTTATGCATTGATTATCGACAATTGAACAAGGTGACAATTAAGAACAAGTATCCGCTTCCAAGGATCGATGATTTGATGGACCAATTGGTTGGTGCGCATGTTTTTAGTAAGATTGATTTGAGATCAGGATACCACCAGATTCGTGTGAAAGGAGGGGGTATTCAAAAGACGGCCTTTAGGACACGGTATGGTCATTACGAATATTCCGTGATGCCATTCGGGGTTTCTAATGCGCCGGGTGTGTTTATGGAATACATGAATCATATTTTTCATGAACAGTTGGATCGTTTTGTGGTAGTGTTCATCGACGATATTTTGATTTACTCTAAGTCTCAAGAGGAGCATGACGAGCATTTGAAGATTGTGTTACAAATTTTGAAAGAGAAACAATTGTATGCTAAGTTGTCGAAATGTGAATTTTGGTTGTCGGAAGTAAGTTTCCTTGGGCATGTTATTTCCGGTAGTGGTATTAGTGTTGATCCATCCAAGATTGATGCGGTGATGCAATGGGAGGTTCCTAGGTCGGTTACGGAGATTCAAAGATTTTTAGGCTTGGCGGGTTATTATCGAAAGTTTATTGAGGGGTTTTCGAAGTTGGCACTTCCGTTAACGCAATTGACTTGTAAAGGAAGGGCTTTCATTTGGGATATTCATTGTGAGGAGAGTTTCAATGAGCTTAAGAGAAGGTTGATAATGGCTCCGATCTTGATTTTACCGAATCCTAATGAACCATTTGTTGTGTATTGTGATGCTTCGTTGATTGGTTTAGGTGGTGTTTTGATGCAAGATGGAAAAGTTGTGGCTTATGCTTCAAGACAATTGAGAGTGCATGAAAAGAATTATCCTACACATGACTTGGAGTTAGCGGCCGTGGTGTTTATTTTGAAAATATGGAGGCATTACCTTTATGGTGCGAGATTTGAAGCTTTTAGTGATCACAAGAGCTTGAAATATTTATTTGATCAAAAAGAATTGAACATGAGACAGAGGAGGTGGTTAGGACTTTTGAAGGATTATGATTTTGTTTTGAATTACCATCCGGGTAAGGCAAACGTGGTGGCCGATGCCTTAAGTTAGAAATCGTTACATATGTCCACATTGATGATGAAAGAATGGGAACTTTTGGAGAATTTTAAAGACTTGAGTTTGGTTTGTGAAATGACGCCGAGAAGTGTGCGACTTGGTATGCTACATGTTACGAATGACTTTCTTGCAACCGTATGTGAAAAACAAAAATTGGATTTGAAATTCGTTGATTTGTTGTTGAATGAGAATGAGGATTTCAAGGTTGATAATTTTGGAGTATTGAGATTTCGTGGTCGTATTTGTATTCCCGATGATGCAGAGTTGAAAAAGATGATATTGGAAGAAGGACACCGAAGTAATTTAAGTATTCATCCGGGAGCGAATAAAATGTATCAAGATTTGAAGAAAATCTTTTGGTGGTCCGGATTAAAGAGGGATGTAGCTCAATTTGTGTATGCGTGCTTAACTTGCCAAAAGTCTAAGGTGGAACATCAAAAACCTAGTGGATTGATGCAACCGTTGGACATTCTGGAATGGAAATGGGATAGTATATCGATGGATTTTGTTACGGGGTTGCCGAATACGCAAAGAGGTCATAACGCTATTTGGGTAATTGTTGATAGGCTTACTAAATCTGCTCACTTCCTTCCAATTGATATTAGTTATCCTTTGGAGAGGTTAGCCGAGATTTATGTTCTTGTGGTGGTGAAGTTACATGGAGTTCCTAAGAGTATTGTATCGGATAGAGATCCTAGATTTACATCGAGGTTTTGGGAGAGTTTACAAAAGGCTTTGGGTTCTAAGCTAAGATTGAGTTCGGCTTATCATCCGCAAACGGATGGTCAAACCGAAAGGACAATTCAATCGTTGGAAGATTTATTGCGTGCTTGTGTGCTCGAGCAAGGTGGTGCTTGGGATAGTTATTTGGCGTTGATTGAGTTCACCTACGATAACAGTTTTCATTCGAGTATAAGTATGGCACCATTTGAGGCTTTGTATGGTCGGAGATGTCGAACACCTTTGTGTTGGCATGAAACGGGTGAGAGGACGATAGTTGGACCGGAGATAGTATAACAAACGACGGAGAAAGTGAAGTTTATTCGAGAGAAGATGAAAGCTTCTCAAAGTAGACAGAAGAGCTATCATGACAAGAGAAGGAAAGATCTTGAGTTTCAAGAAGGCGACCATGTGTTTTTGAGAGTTACACCGGTTACGGGTGTGGGTCGTGCTTTGAAGTCGAAGAAGTTGACTTCTCGTTTTATTGGTCCGTATCAGATTACTTCACGAGTTGGTGTTGTGGCTTACCGTGTGGCGTTGCCTCCGAAACTTTCGAATTTGCATGACGTATTCCATGTTTCGCAACTTCGGAAGTATGTTCCAGATCCGTCACATGTTATTCCTATGGATGAGGTTGAAGTGAGAGATAACCTTACGGTGGAAGCTTTACCGATTAGGATTTTGGACCGTGAAGTTAAGAAGCTAAGGGGCAAGGATATTGCGCTTGTGAAAGTGGCGTGGGGAGACGCTGCAGAAGGCAATATGACTTCGGAACTAGAGAGTAGGATGCGAGAGTCGTATCCGGAGTTGTTTGAATCAGGTAATATTTTCGAGGACGAAAATTTCTGAAGCGGGGGAGAGTTGTAACGCCCTGATTTCGATTATTTCCCATTTTGTTGAGTCTTTTATTTAAATTGAGTGATAAATTATTTTATCTGTGAAATTGGTATGTTAATATGCTATGTTGACGTATTATGTTATTTTACCGTTTTCGAGAGTTTTCGGAGAAAATTAGAATGGAGGGTATTTTAGACATTTCTCAATTAATATTAAGTTAGAAAATTTAGTAGAAGTAGATTTGTGAGTGAAAATGAATTAATTTGAATTTGTGTAGAAAGAAAAGAAAATAGAAAAGAAAAAGAGTTAAGGAGAGGAAATAGAAGAGAAAGAGATAGAAAGGAAAAATAGAGAGAAAAAGGAGAGAAAGAAAGAGGAAGAGGAGAAAAGAGAAGGAAAATAGGGGAAAAGCTAGGAGATCAAGAAATCAACTTCTAGGAATCAATTAAATCCGGGTAAGGGTGTGAAATATCATTATCTTATCAATGTGTATGATTATGTATGAGTGTGTTGTTGTTGTTGTTGATTTTTATGAATTTTGGTGGAATCCCATTTGTATAGAAAATGATAGAAATCGATTTAATCGTGTTGAAAATGATGTTTCCGTGTCCCTTGTGGTTGTTACATGAATGATACATGTTGTTAGATATCAAATTGGTATTTTTCTGAGTTTAGATGATGAATTTGGGTGTGGGTTGGGTGGAAAACGCAGAACAGAATTCTGCAGGAAAATTCTGCATTCTGCCTGGCCATACGCGTAATGGGGAGGGCCATACGCGTATTGACTTGGGCAATACGCGTATGGATGGCGCATTTCAGGGCCAATACACGTATGAACCTTTCTTTTTCCCGGCCATCTGGTGATTTGCATAGTGTACGCGTGTCGCTCCCGGGATTTTCATCCTAGTACAAACGCGAAAGTGGCACCGAAACAGAGTCGCCAGCAATGTGTATTTATCCCACGAGAGGGAAAGGAAACACCGCATAAACCTGAAAAGGAAGGAAAAGCATGGTCTTATGACCAAGAGAAAGGGTAAGGGAGTCGGTTACGCGAGAGGAAGGTATTAGCACCCCGTCGCGTCCATCGTACCCGATGGGATCCACGCTTACTTATTTTGATCAAAGGGTGATAGAAAAGGATACTGGAAAAAGGAACTGAAAGAAAGAAAGGAGAAAGAATAAAAAATGTAGGGAAAATAAAAGAAGTGCTCGCATGGGCCCTACCCCACTGCCTACGTATCTCATCGGGAGCATGAGAATCAGAGCGACGTAGTTCCCCTCACTAGGGATGGATTGCTTGTGTCTTTTAGTGGAATACGTCAATGTTCGCATTCTAGCAGTTTAGGTGTTGCAGCTCGCTGTAGGGAGACTTAGGCGTTACCTGTTTGCGGTAGAACGGAAATGACGCATCCTTAAGGAATGATTGAATGAGATGAGGAAAGAATTCCCGAAGGAAAGACGTTATTGTTTGTTTTTTGTCTTTTAGAAGTTTTTTGATTTGTTTGCATATGATAGTGTATCCAAATCTTAGCCATTGGAATGTTTACATTCTCACATTCCAAGATGGAATGAGTAAGAAAGCACACTAAGAGTGAAGAAGACCCCCACACTTAGTTCCAATTGTCAAGGTTCAAACACACTAGCATACTTGTGTTTATTAAGTGTTTTTGTTGATTATGAAAGGAAATAAGTGTTTTTTATTTGTACCTTCAACAAGTATTGCATTTAAATCCCTCATACAAGATCAAATGTTTAACACATTGACCCAATATGGGCTATATGCTACACATTCTAAGATTATAAGAGAAGACCCCTTTATAAACTCTTCTTTATATGCAAGGCCTAAATGCAATAAATGCCTATCTTTATTACATATTTTGAATTTTCTTTGAGATGAGAAAGAGAGACTCAAGAGAGGAGCAAAGGTAAAATCTATATGAACTAAGACTCAATCCTAATTGAAAATTAAAGGGAGTGGTCCTAATGGTTTGTGAGGTTTAAACCTAAAGTCTAAAGAAAGAATGAATTAAACAATTCACTTCTAAAGTAGAAGATGAATTGTAATTCAAAAAGGGAAAGTGATGAGTTATTAAAAGAAAGCACATAAGTGCTTAACAAAACACAAAATGGAATTGTAAAAGAGATGAGAGGAAAGAAGTTTGAATGTGGATTCCTTATCCACACTCAATTGCAACTTACCAAAGCCCCTACATGGTTAGTAAACATGTATAAGAAGTATAAGAAGTAAAAGAACATTTAATGCACCATAAAACTCAAAAGAATTAGATGAGAAATTGGTTACAACCAGAATGCACATCACATGGAAAACAAATGATCATTATCATGCAAGTCCAAGTGGATAGGCAACAAACATCATCCATGACATTAGAACATGCTACCATAAGAAAAGGGAGAATGAAAGATGAAAAGAAATGGAAGAAACATGCCTAAATGGAACATGTAATCCAAGGATCAGAATTGAAATGAAATGAAGAATGATATATAAACACATCACAAGCATGATAATGACCTAAAAAATGCCATAAACTTCAGCAGCAGTGGTGTCAAATGTGCCAGGCGGGCCGAGTGCATCAATTGCGTCGTACAAGCAGGCCAGAGAAGTGGTTGAAAGCGGAAATGCCCAAGGTTGGGGTAAAGCTATAGATGTGTTCGTGAAAGAAGATAAGTTTGGCATTGGATACCAGCCGGGCCGGACGCCAGTTCCCCGATTCCGTGGGCCAATCAACTTCAACAGTGGAGGAATTATCAATCCCAACCAGTCCTGCTCAGCAATAGAAGATGGCGCTGAAAGCTCAGATTATCTGGACAGATGGGTATATGCACTGGCTCCAGGCGAGGCGTTGCAAAATTGGTCTAGTGAAGAAATCGTTCATGTTGTTCACCATTCAGAGTAATAATTCTTGTCTTTCATAATGCATGAAATCCCACACTCTGCCCAAGGTGTGAGTATCCATTTGTAGGGCCACCATATTTTCTCATATAATGTTCAAATATCAATAAAAGGACGTTTTTGTTTACAAATTTGTGAACCTTTACTCTTTCTTTATTTTATTTTTGCACAAAGAAAATTAAAAATGATAATGCACTTTCTTTTCTTTTGTTTTCGAGCAAAAAATAATCTAAAATAAAGCATAAACCCAATCATGCAGACTGGATTCTGTGGATTTCTCTGAAAATGATTCTGTTATGCCCACGTATGATTTCGACAATCCGATCTATCAAGCTGAGGAAGAAAGTGATGAAGACTATAAACTCCCGGAAGAGTTGGCTAGGTTGTTGAAACAGGAAGAGAAGACCATTCAGCCTCATCAGGAAGCTCTTGAGATCATCAATATTGGGTCAGAGGAAAGCAAGAAAGAGATCAAGATTGGTGCGAGTCTGCGGGCCGATGTAAAGCAAGAGCTGATAGTCATGCTACGTGAATATGTTGACATCTTTGCTTGGTCATGCTACTGATATTCAGGGCTTTAAAAGATTGGTACAAAGTTTCATGAATCTCTCCATCCATTTCCACATATTTGAAAGTGGATAGATGACTCACGAATATATCTTCCTCGCCGCAAACAGTAACCACTTGACCCTCGAACACATACTTGAGCTTCTGATGAAGTGTGGAGGTAACTGCGCCTGCTGCGTGAATCCACGGTCGGCCCAACAAACAGCTATAAGCAGGCTGAATGTCCATAACATGAAAGGTCGTCTTGAATATCTGTGGACCAACCTGTATTGGTAGTTCAACCTCTCCAAACACCGATCTTTGGGATCCATCGAAAGCTCTCACAATCAGATCGCCGGGTCTCAGAACCAATCCATCTACTTCAATTTTCATCAGGGCTTTCTTGGGTAACACATTTAAGGAAGAACCTGTGTCAACCAGCACATGCGACAAAACTGCTCCTTTGCATTCAAGTGTGATGTGCAGTGCTTTGTTGTGGTTACGTCCATCTGGTGTCAAATCCCTGTTCGTAAATCCCAAACCGTGGCTCACATTCAGATTAGAAATTACCCCCTCCAACTGATTCACTGTAATCTCTTGGGGAACGTATGCCATATTCAGAACTTTCAACAAAGCAGCCCGGTGTGCATCTGAACTCATTAACAAGGATAATATCGAAATTTTAGAGGGTGTCTGATTAAGTTGGTCAATGATCTTGTAATCACTTTTTGATAACCCTCATAAATTCCTCAACATCATTATCAAAATTGACTTTAGGGTCCTCTTCCTGAGCAGGCACCTTGTCATCAACAACCTGTTTTCCTTTAGCTCTTGCAGTGGCTTCAGCCTCTTTATCATTCCTTAGAGTCTGGGGATCAAACAGTCGACCGCTCCTAGTAAAACCACTTGGTCCACTGACATTCTCAATGCTAGTACCAACAGCCTCTGCCTTCTGCCGACTTCCTCCTTGAAGAGTATCAGTTCCATACTGCCACGGAACTGCCCTATTAGACACATAAGCAGCCGATTCAGGAACTATAATCGTAACTGATCTCGGCCTCTCGGGCACGATGATAGCAACAGGCTCCTCAACAGGCACCTGTATCTCGACTGGATTATAGTAAATGGTAACGGCAGAAACATCCTGTTCTTTCTCTACTTTATCAAACTGAAGACTTCCCTCGTCCATAAGATCCTGCAGTCCAACTCTCAACTTACTGCAGCCATTAACCTGCTTTGAACAATCCTCGCAATCAGAGGCGCATCCAGGAAATACCTTTCCTTTTAACAAACGTTCTTTTACAATCAACAACGGAGTCTTCACCAAATGAACATCAGTAATCAAATTCAACTTCTCGCCATCAAAAATGGCATTTGTGCCTGCACCTCCATGATGAGGCATTGGATTGTCACGAACATTCGGCGACCTAGAGAAGTTGATAGCTTTTGCATCGATCAGATCTTGAACCTTATGTTGAAAGGTCCAGCACTTTTCTATTGAATGACCTGGCGCACCAGAATGATATTCACATCGAGCATTAGCATCGTAACCTTGAGGCAATTTTCCAGAATCCAGCGGCTTCATAGTCCGAAGTTCAACCAACTTCTCTTTGAGCAGTTGTGGTAACAAAGCAGCATATGTCATAGGCAAGGGATCAAACTTACGGTCCCTTTGTCTATTGTTCTAAAACCGGGGTCTACCTTGCTGATCTGGCGTTTGCTATCCAGCTGGAACCGGAATGGTTACCGCATCCACCTGATGATAAGACTGATTCTTCCTCTGCCCCCTCCTCTATACACAGCGCTGGACTCCCCTTCTCTTTTCCTTGGTCCATTGGCAAAGGGTTTCTTCGAACTTGAAGCAACATCTTGAATCTTACCCAATTTCAGCAGACTTTCTATTCGTTCCCCAGCAACGACAATGTCGGCAAACCCTGTGGAAGGACATGCAGCAAGTCTATCCAAATACGTCCCCTGAAGTGTGCTCATGAACATATCAGCCATCTCACGATCACCCAAAGGTGGTTGAACTCGAGCAGCCAATTCTCTCCATCTCTGTGCGTACTGCTTAAAGCCCTCCTTGTTATCTTGAGTCATACTCTGTAATTGAGTACGATCAGGTGCCATGTCCAGATTATATTGATACTACTTCAGAAAAGTAGCGCACAAATCCTTCCAACTCCTTATATGAACCCTGTCCAGCTTAATGTACCATTCCAGGGAAGCACCTGACAGGCTATCCTGGAAAAAATACATCCAGAGCTTTTGGTCCTCGGTATAAGCGGCAATCTTGTGATTGTAAGCTTGTAAATGTGTTTTGGGACAGGTACTGTCGTTGTACTTATCCAAAGCAGGAAGCTTGAACTTGGGAGGAATTCGCACGCCCTGCACGAGACCCATGTCTTCTACATCAATTCCAAGAGGATTTTGGCTCTCAATAGCCTTGAGTCTTTCATCCAGCCCTCCATACTTCCGGTCGTCATTGAAGAAACCCATGTCATTGTTGAATGCAGTGAACTGGTCCTCCTGACCATCCTCATTGTTATCAAAGCCCTGATGTACCCCACCAATAGGGATTGTGCCAACAGGAGGAGTGTGCACATTGCGATTTGGGATTTCAGTTTCCAGCCTCTGGATAGTGGTTCTCATAGCTTCTTGTCCAATCCTCATGTTTTCTTGACCGGTCCTAAGCTCTTGCTGACCTTGAGCAATCCCCTGCATGAGGTTCATGAACTGTTCCATCCTTCCCCTTAAATCAGCTAACTCTGTCTGAACTTGCTCCATGACTCTTGCTTGATTGCGTCGGGTAGATTATCGGTGAACCGGGGTATCAGCTATTGTGCCTGAAAACCAAATAAAGGTTAGCAGGCGCCTGCAAAAGGAAAACCTGCGATGCAAAAATGATATGCAAATACAAATGCAAAGTTATGTTTGTCATTTCAAAATACTTTTCATATCCTGATTCCAATCGTAACCAAGAATTCCTGAAGACCAGGAGTCATGATTACTGAGTTTTTCCATGAAGAGATATTCATATACATCGATCACAGATGTCTGAAGACCAGAAATAATGATTTTGTAGTGTGCTAGTGTGCAGATATCACATCACATATATCTGAAGATCAGAAATTGTGAACATAAATAAACCATTTCATACAAATTCCCAAAACTTCTCAAGTACGTTTGTCGTAGTTTCAGCAACAAAATAAGAAACAGGCAGTCAAATGGATCCATCAACAATTCTGATGGTAACCATTACAAATTACAAAGAAATGACAAAAATCACTAATCCGACAGCTCTACATCCTTCAGCTTCTGACTGGAGTACTTAATCTCCTCAAACAGGATGCGGGTACGCTGATGATGCGGCTTCTCAATCAGCTCTTTAATCACTACGTCCCTTTTTTCCAATGCATCCTCTAATGACCCCACGTGCATCAGCAAGGCTTTATCTTCATTGGCTCCTTTGCGCCTCTTGATTCCAGCTTGAATTTTAACCAGTTTCAGCTCTGCTGTGACATCTTCAAGCTCCTTGTTGGTGATTTTCAGCTTACCTTCAGCATTTCTCACTTGTTCTTGGCTTTTGCCAAGATCTTCTCGATACTTTCTTCTTTCCATGTGTGCTTTCTTCAGCTCTTCATCTTTATCTTTTAACTGGGCCTGCAATTCAGAGTTTTCAATTCTGACCTCATCCCAAGCTTGTCGGAGTTTAGCTAACGAATCCTTGCTTCGGGCCAGCGCCTGCTTTGTAGCCTTATGAGCCTGACTAGTATCATCTGCTCCCAAGGTAAGCTTCCGGAAGTATCGAGCTCTCTCATCAAAATCTTCTTCTTTGTCCGCCAGGGTTTTTTCTGCTTTCAACGCTCTCTTTTCCAACTCTTTGTTGTCAGCTAGAGCTTTCTGAAGACATCTGCTCATTCCAGAGTTCTCTATCTGCAGATCTCTAACCATTTTCTTCAATTTCTCATACTCCTCGGCCGGTACCATGGAATGTTGACCTGGGCATAAGAGAACTTCTCGGGAAAAGGGTAACAACAGCTTTTTGACCTTCATCTCAACCCAAGCATCGTAGTCAGGGTATGATCTACAGTCTCCTTTGCCAAAAGTCAATTTTCCCTCTCTTTGCCTAAATTTCCAAGCATTTATTACTTCCCGCACTCTTTCATTCTTGGTCCCTACGAAAAACAGAGAAGCGCTAATCTCTTCATCAGCGGGAGGATGTCTCGAGGCATAACCAAATTGTCTAACTGCCAACACTGGATTGTAATTAATCCCACCTCTTCTTCCAAGTAGAGGCACATTAGGAAAACTTCCACATTTGACAGTAAGCTCTATCGTCAGTAATTTGGGATCAAACCAAATAATATTATTGGCGGTCAAACCGATCAGTCTCTTGGACCACTTCATTGTCTCAGCAGTTTCTACAAACGCACCAGTCCGGGGTAAATGTTTGAAGAGCCAATGGCATAACAATTGGGTGCAACAACTAACCAAACTCCCTCTTGCCTTCTCATTTTTGTAGTGTACGGAGTGATAAAAATCCCCTAGCAGGGTAGGAATCGGATTCTTCGAGACAAACACTTTCAACACCTGCATATCAACAAAATCAGGCTGACTGGGGAAAAGTACCAAGCCATGGATACAAAGAGATAACACAGCGTTGTAAGTAGTCCAATTATTAGCCTTGGCAGCTTCCTGAGCTTGTCGAAAAAGAAACTCCACGTGAAATCTTTCATCTTCTTTGAGTCTGCTTAGGCCACCTTTCACAACAAACAGGTCCAGATGCAGGACAGCAGCGATTACTTCAGGGGCAAGAGCACCTTCAGAAAAGTACGGTATAGCAGACGTGATTGGAATTCCCAAAATAAATGAGAATTCCTCCAGAGTGGGCATCAGAATGTAATCAGGGAATAGGAAACATCTCATTGAGGGCTCATAGAACTGTAAGAAAGTATGCAACCCATCCTTCTCATACTTTGTGAATGCACAGACCATCTTAATCAGCTCTCCATATTCCTTCTGAAAAGTGCTGAGAACATCAGAACCGGCCATACCTATCATCTTGTTCAATACATCCAGCTTAGGATCAGGGAATTTGTATGACACATTATTCTTCCTTTTAACCTCAGCATCTTGAGAACTCGTGATTGGAATCAGACAATATGGTAAGTACCTGAAAATGACAAACATAACCTGTTATGATATGATTATGCAAATGCAAAAGGCATGTGATCAGGTATCCAGGTGTCGGTGTCTGTGTTGAACTGTGTGCACTGTGTCTCTGTATTGAATCTGGCAATATATCTGAGATGAATACTCAAACCACTGTCATAGGATACACTGTCTGTAATAATCATAGAATCACAAGTACGGTATGTAGGAGGCTGGGGTACCTGCAAACCTGTAAATATCCCACCCATACTCATATGTGGTTCCTAAAAAATAAGGCTTGTCAGCTTCGGAGGTTTGAGAAGCGATAGCACATTCAGCCCGTAGGATAAAATGCTATGCCAATCAAAGAGGTCGTCCACTGACTCACCGTAGAAAATAAAGGTCATCCTATTCAAGTACCAAAGTGGGCTCTCGGGTGCGAGTGGGTTTGCCACAGAATGTGGTCTGCCACTGTCACCGCTAAAGAGAGATGTTTCCACTAAGGTCCTCATGATCAGTCACTAGAGTCGACAGCTCTCTAGATCGACATCCTGGAATACGCAAGATGCGCACGCCATGATGGGTCCCAAGATAGCCTCGTCTAGCTGTGAATATCGTGATTACCCACGTACACAGATGGCACGTAGGTCCCACTACTCTCCACTCTAAGTCTAAGTGTATACTCGAGCCTGTGTACTGAGCTCATCTCTCAGAAATCCCATCCCGCCAAACAGACAGAACAGTGCAACACGGTATAATATATGTAATGTAAATGCTAACATGCTGTAAATATGGTACAAGTAATAAAATACAGTAAACAGCAAATACAAAACAACAGTAAACACCCAATGAAAGAAAAACAGACAAGCGCTAGGATTGACTCGCTTAGGATGGACCAGTAATAGGTGAACCTAGTCCCCAGCAGAGTCGCCAGCTGTCGCTCCCCGGGATTTTCATCCTAGTACAAACGCGAAAGTGGCACCGAAACAGAGTCGCCAGCAATGTGTATTTATCCCACGAGAGGGAAAGGAAACACCGCATAAACCTGAAGAGGAAGGAAAAGCATGGTCTTGCGACCAAGAGAAAGGGTAAGGGAGTCGGTTACGCGAGAGGAAGGTATTAGCACCCCCTCGCGTCCATCGTACCCGATGGGATCCACGCTTGCTTATTTTGATCAAAGGGTGATAGAAAAGGATACTGGCAAAAGGAACTGAAAGAAAGAAAGGAGAAAGATTAACAAATGTAGGGAAAATAAAAGAAGTGCTCGCATGGGCCCTACCGCACTGCCTACGTATCTCATCGGGAGCATGAGAATCAGAGCGACGTAGTTCCCCTCACTAGGGATGGATTGCTTGTGTCTTTTAGTGGAATACGTCAACGTTCGCGTTCTAGCAGTTTAGGTGTTGCAGCTCGCTGCAGGGAGACTTAGGCGTTACCTGTTTGCTGTTGAACGGAAATGACGCATCCTTAAGGAATGATTGAATGAGATGAGGAAAGAATTCCCGAAGGAAAGACGTTATTGTTTGTTTTTTGTCTTTTAGAAGTTTTTTCATTTGTTTGCATATGATAGTGTATCCAAATCTTAGCCATTGGAATGTGTACATTCTCACATTCCAAGATGCAATGAGTAAGAAAGCACACTAAGAGTGAAGAAGACCCCCACACTTAGTTCCAATTGTCAAGGTTCAAACACACTAGCATACTTGTGTTTATTAAGTGTTTTTGTTGATTATGAGAGGAAAGAAGTGTTTTTTATTTGTACCTTCAACAAGTATTGCATTTAAATCCCTCATACAAGATCAAATGTTTAACACATTAACCCAAGATGGGCTATATGCTACACATTCTAAGATTATAAGAGAAGACCCCTTTATAATCTCTTCTTTATATGAAAGGCCTAAATGCAATAAATGCCTATCTTTATTACATATTTTGAATTTTCTTTGAGATGAGAAAGAGAGACTCAAGAGAGGAGCAAAGGTAAAATCTATATGAACTAAGACTCAATCGTAATTGAAAATTAAAGGGAGTGGTCTTAATGGTTTGTGAGGTTTAAACCTAAAGTCTAAAGAAAGAATGAATTAAACAATTCACTTCTAAAGTAGAAGATGGATTGTAATTCAAAAAGGGAAAGTGATGAGTTATTAAAAGAAAGCACATAAGTGCTTAACAAAACACAAAATGGAATTGTAAAAGAGATGAGAGGAAAGAAGTTTGAATGTGGATTCCTTATCCACACTCAATTGCAACTTACCAAAGCCCCTACATGGTTAGTAAACATGTATAAGAAGTATAAGAAGTAAAAGAACATTTAATGCACCATAAAACTCAAAAGAATTAGATGAGAAATTGTTTACAACCAGAATGTCATCACATGGAAAACAAATGATCATTATCATGCAAGTCCAAGTGGATAGGCAACAAACATCATCCATGACATTAGAACATGCTACCATAAGAAAAGGGAGAATGAAAGATGAAAAGAAATGGAAGAAACATGCCTAAATGGAACATGTAATCCAAGGATCAGAATTGAAATGAAATGAAGAATGATATATAAACACATCACAAGCATTCATGAAACACCTATTAAGCCATTCAAGAAGCAATAGAAGAAGAGAGGAAATGGACACTCAAAAGATAACACAAGTACTTCATATTAAGGACACACAAAGTTCAAATGAAAATGCAATGATGACACATAACATGTACCAATGACCTATAATGTCAAATGGATGGTTCACAAAGTAGGCAAATGATCATGCAAGTATGTACAAAAGAAATCATGTAAACATGCACAAAGATTACAAGGATATGACATGTTGTAATGCTTCAAATGAAATGTTTTAAACAAAAATCAAATAAGTTCATGAAAATTATGAAAAACTGGTATTGAGGTTCACAAATCAGAGGTGAATCACATATCAAAGTAGCATGCAAGAAACCAAGGCAAAATGATGTCAAACAATGCACTTAGGTCAAGTATGCACATCATACAAAGTAGCACAAAAATGAACCCCAAACATGCCATAAACTGACCTAAAAAATCAAATAGAAATCATTTAACATACCTCAAGATGATAATGACTCAATGAAAAAAGAAGAGCATCAAAACAATTTTTAATGATCAAGAACAAAATTAATCAAAATCATGTACCACATTAAGAATGCATACAAAAGAAAATCAAAGAAAATTATAGAACAGGGGCAAAAAGGTCATAAAATCAAGAAATAAAATCAAGAAAAATTTTCTAAATGTTTTAATGATGCTCATGAATTTTTGTGGAATTTTATAATTCCATTTGGTATTTTTAAAATTCAATTATGAAACATGTAGAAAAAAAGAAAATAAAATGAAGTAGAAAATGACAGGGGGGTATGAACATAGTAAAATGTTAGTTCTAATTGGTTTGGGCTTGTAAAAGAGGGGTGCAGATAGCATTATGGCTAAGTCCAATTCCGAAATTCGTGCACATGACTTGCACATGATTTTTAATGCGTTGTCAACTTGAAGACCACACGATCATGGAAAAATAAACGGACACGATTAAAACATACATAAACCCTAGTCATTTGAAGTCACCGGCCGGAGGTGACCTCCGGTCACCTTCTCCGGCCAACAGCCACCACCTACAACTTTCAAATTTCACCACAATGCACAATCCAAATACCAAATTGAAGAGGAAGTTATGGAGATCAAGGATTCAACACTATTTTTCACATACCACACATACACAGAGAGAACAGAGAAGAGTAAAGCAAGCCCTAGGTTTTGCAACTAAGCCTTTAGAAGGCCTATCAACTAGCCGGTTTGAGTAGAGCCTCTAGCAAGCTTAAAGCACCAAAAACAAAGTAAAAATAACCAGATATCGTGCAATATAATTTCAAGAGTTCAAACCTGAAGATGACGAAACTTGGAATGCACAAGAACACCAGAAAGAGATGCTTCTTCCTTGAGTTTCACTTGGCCAAATAAAGGCTTGAGAGCTTGAATTCGTGCAGAAAATCAATTGGAATTTGATGCTGAACCTCTTTAACTGAACCTATGCACTCTTGTTCTTGATCTCCCAAGTAGAATAATGATGAAGATGGAGATGAAATGTAGAAGAAGATGGTGAAACTCGTGTGAAATCAGAGGAAAAGTGGAGAGAATGTGAGAGAGATTTTGAAGTGTTTTGAGAGGAAAAAAGTGAGAATGAAGTGCTAGCTCGAAACCGTGAGGTGAATTTTTGTTTTATAGTGAGCTAGGAAGTGAGTTGGGTGACTGAGTTGGGTGAGTTCACTCTAACTAACTGAGTCAGTTAGTTAGAGGCGAGTTGATCTTGGGTTTTTTATGGTGTGGGTGATGCTTAGAGTGTTATGGTGAGGATGAAGAGAATGAAGCTGAAGCAAGCAACTTGTTATACAAGTTTGTATTCTTTCCACTTCTATGCATGAGCAACACACGTGACCTGGTGAATGTAAAGGTGTTTAGCTAAATGAAGCAAAGGTTGGTGAGTGTGATCAAGCATGCGCAAACTAATTCAATCAACAATAAATTCCACTTGCTTTTTTCTGATTTTATGTGACAGTTGAAGACAGATGGAGATAGGGTTGCTTGAGGATGCATTACTCCATCAAATGTGGATGGTTTGGTGAGTTCATGGGTTCATTTGAAAGAGGGTACATTGAGGAACAATATTGGTTTGAAAATTGAAGTGAAATGAGGTCTCAAACATGCCTAAAAATGACCACAAACAGATGGACAAAGAACTGGTACATATGCGTACGAAGCAAGTCATGGCATGGCAAGTGACATGCATGGAAGTTCATCCTAATCAACCTATCTTGAGACCACTATAACCCACTCATAACTTGATCAATTCAAAATTTTCCCAACATCAATATTAAAGATGACACTACAAAGAACAACTTTGATGTTGAAAACTTTTCCATTTGAGGCTTTTATCTTGATGAAAATGGGTAGACATTTGGCTCACCAACTGTTTGAGAAAATGACTGCGCGCGTGCCCTGAAAATCTTGGTCATGACCTAGTTTTGAACCTAATTTGCTCAAACTTTGATCAATCATATCTCACTCAATTTTTATCCAATAGAGATGTTCCACATATGGATGTGAAGCTTAAAACAAGATCTTTTGTTGTGGCCGAGTGGAATTTTCATTTGGTGCTTCAATTTTAAATGGCCTTGGTTCAAACTCTGATGCAAAATGGCCAAAACTTGCTATTTTTAGTAACCCTTCTTCTTCCAAAAATGGCAACTTTCCACCTCTTGATTTTTTCATGATTCCTTTGGAGTTTCTTGACCAAATTTTGTACATTGGACACATATAACATGAATTTTATGGATTTGGCCTCAAAAAGTCAAGAGTTGACTTTTTCCTCTGATTATTTGACTTGGCCCCAGTTTTCCTGATTTTTTATCTTTCTTCCAATTGAACCACTTCTAAAACCAATTGAGAGGCAATTTTCCATACACATACACTTAAGAACATGTAGAATACCATGACATCAAGTTTTGTCCAAAAAATCAAAGATTCCCTGATTTAATGGGAAACCCTAGTTTTGGTGCCCACCTCATAGGAGAAAAATGTGCAGTCTTCAATTTCAAATTCCTCAGAGTATGTTGTGTATCCTCTTAAAGGATGATGAGATATACCATTTGAGGATGATTTTGGATCAATGAGCTATCTCTTTTGAGGGTTTTCCTTCAGTTTTTGAACCTCTTGCATAGTGAAAGATGTAGTGCTTCAATCTCCCATTGAATCTCACTTCCTTGAGGTTTTGGATGATCAATTGAGATGGTATGAGACATGAGAGAATCTTGGCTTGCTTTGAGGCAATTTGATTGACCTTTTTGTGCTTTGAATAATCCCTTGATTGTCCATCTTCCCCCTGATCACATGCCTTGATGGTAAGAGGAATGTTATGCTTCATTCTTCTATGTTAAATGCAATGCAATGCTAATGAGATGGATATGATATGATAGACGATAATGCTATGCTAAGATGACAAAAAGGGAGAGGAAATTTTGGGGTATTACAACGCGTAAGGGGTTTTGGCCATACGCGTATGACATAGGTCCATACGCGTATGAGCAGGAGAAGTGTTAAAATGAGATTTTTTCAAAATGTCGTTTTCGTTTTCGTCCGTAACTTTTGATCCGTTTATCCGATTTTTATATTCTTGGTATCGTTGTGAAGCTATTGAGCTGTACTTTATTAATATAATGATGTGGAAATTGTTAGCCGATTTTATTATGTCGAAAAGTCAGGAATAGTGATATTTAGCGACTTTTACCTTTTTGACTATGTGATCGAATGTGAATCATACAGTAGTGCATTAATGTGAATGTATATAGATTGTATGTGATTGTATAAGAAGAATGCATGAATATATTGTGAATATGTATGCATTTAAAGAATGTCTTGAGTCATTTTGCATGTGAAGCATCATGATGTGCATTCTTGTGTTGTGTGATTCTAATGAGAATCTGCTATAACGTCGTGTTCCCATGTGGGGTGTGAGCGATGATTATAGACGATCGTGTGCCCGTGTGGGGTGTGAGCGATCGGGTCGTGTGCCCATGTGGGGTGTGAGCGATCCATAAACATTGTGTGCCCGTGTGGGGTGTGAGCAATGGGTGAACATCGTAGGCCCGACGGGGAGTTACATTGGTAACGAGCGATGGTTCCAGCAGAGTTCCTGAGTGAACTAGTGATGATTGAGTCGGTACCCGCATTGCATTTGCATAGAGTCATGAGTCAGTCTCTATGATTTGCATTTATCATCTTTATATGATGCATTGGAGAATAAACATGAATATGTATGTTTATGTGGAATGATAAGAATTGTGGAAGTATGCATGATGAATATGCTTAGTTATATATATATATATATATATATATATATATATATATATGAATGAATTGTGATGAATTAGGGTGAGAATGTGGAATATGTGTATTTTTATGCTAAGGTATATAATTATATGCATTGTTATTATGATAATATTTCTCACCCTTCTGCTATTTTATGATGCTCTATGAGGCATTGCAGAGTAGGTATGCTGGTGGTCTTTTTGTGAAGCTTGTCTTAATTCTTTTGGTTGGTCGACTCTGATATGTAGCACCGGGTAGCTAGGATGTATATGATTCTTTTGTGATACATTTGTACATGTATCTTGTTGCTGAATGTTTATATAAACATGAATTACGTTGTTGGATTATACTCGATGATGTATATATATTTGATGTATTTCATTGTTTGGATTTTCCGCTTTTATTCTAAATATTGAGATGTGGGTGTAAGGACAAGTTCCTCTGTTGCAAAGTTACCCCACTGTTGCATATCAATGTTTGAGCAGGTGTTGTATGTTTTAAAATCTTGTTTGATGTGACACGCCTCTTTTATACCATGTTTATAATTATACTCTGGCGAAATATTTTATTATGTGCCTAAATGATTATGTGATTATTTGGGGGTATAGAAAGGGGGTGTTACAATGATCATTATACAAAGCCTAAGAGGAGGCTTGCAAGCGGAATTTCTTATATGAAGCCTAAGAGGAGGCTAGCTTCTGCTGAGGATATTTGAGATCCAGAGACAGGTCCAAATTTGGGGAATTCAACTCTAGCTGGGGATTACAGAAGAGTTGAGATATCAGATGCCTTGAGGTTCTGATTCTATTGAAGATTTTGTTGATAATGAATTAACAGTAATTAACCTTGACTAGGGAATTAGAGTGATGGTTTAGAGATTGAGCTATGAAGTATGTAGGGTTTTATCTCTGCTTGGAGATTGATCAGGTGATCATGGTTATTTCTTGTTCTTTAAGGAAATAAAAAAGGTTTCCTTGAAATTCAAGGGGATATGAGACTGTCCAAGTCTACTGGTATGGAAATGTTTTTCTTTGTATGATGCCTAAGAGGAGGCTGAGATGTTAAGGGATGAAGGTCAACCCTAAATTGGTTTGGTATTTTGGCACAGAAAGACTGCTCTATCAAAGGATAACTAGGTTCTGTCTTATACCTTTAAGAGGTCTTTTGGGTCCTTGTACTAAGCCCAAGATAAGGCATGAGATCTTATAAGAAGCCTGAGGGTCCTTGTACAAATCCCAAGAGGAGGCTGGGGATGCTTTTAGGAAGCATGTGGGTCCAAACTTAAGAAAGTCCAGGAAAGGTTTCATTGGGAATTAATCCTTTCTTTAGTGATTAGTTCCAGAGTTTGAAGAAATTCAAGAGAAGTTTCACTGGGAATTAATCCTCTCTGGGGAAATGAATTTCTTTGACAAGTGCTAATAGAGATGGTCTGAGAAAAGTTTCACCGGGAATAATGCCTTTCTCTTTGTTCCATATTGTTTAAGCCCAAGAGAAGGCAAGACTGTATCTGGAAATTCCTATGGGGAACTAGTTTTGACTGTATTGAAAGAGTGACAACTGGCTTTATCTAATTCTAGACTTAATTGCTGGGGAAAACTCTAATCAGATATACAGATATATATACAGTTGATATATGACATGTATTTAAAAGACAGTGGAAGAAGGACTTAAAGGTGAGCAAGCTTCCAGCAATACAGTTAAATATATATGTAAGCATGTAAAAGAAAGGTAATAAAAACCTATAGGTGAGCAAGCTTCCATAACTGTAATGTTAGTTGTTCATGAAATTGAAGAAAGTTTTGATAACAACTATGAATTTGAATTCAGATTAAAAGAGACAATTATTTAAAAAGAAGTCTGAGGCTTATACAACAAGAGATGCCCAGATGACTTATTTGATAACATTGATCATACTGTAATATTAACAGATGTTGTGGGACATATAGCAAAGCAGAGGCCCAAAGTTATGGGTATTTACAAAGATGATTGGTTCTTAAACTCTATTAGAGGCCCAAAGTTTATTTTTGTACAAGAGACGGGGCTTGAATCTCAAGGAGTGGCCCAGGTGGAAACAATGATCGCACTGTTATTTTGAAAATTATATCGGGACTTATACCATGATTGAGGCCCAAATTTATTTATGTATAAAGGGGGGTTGGGTCTAAAACTCTATTAGAGTCCCAAAGTGTTTTAAAGAAATGAAAATGGGACTTACAACACAAGGGAGGGCCCAAGTTACTTTGTTTTGAAATGGCGATCGCACCGAGATTTTTGAAATCGCAGTGGGACATATACAATGACTGAGGCCCAAAAAGGTTTTGGTTAACAAAGGGATTGGGTCTTACACTCTATTAGAGGCCCAAAGAATGTTTGAAAAAATTTGTGAGGGTGAGAATGATTAAAACCCTAATTTTTTATTTAAAATGTATTTTAATTGAATCAAATTTCAATTAAAATATTCAAACATATGAAAAAAGTTATGATCTTGGATTAATATTTGAAAAATCATGTTCCATTCATAGAATGATTTGAAAATCATTTGAATTTTACAAAATCAAGATAAAGAAAATATTTTTAATGCTTTAAAAACAAATAAAAACATAATTCTTTGCAAAATTACCAAATATATGAAATAAATAATATTTTTGTGAAATTTTTATGGAATAAAATATTTTAACATTTTTGGGAATTTTCAAAAAAAGAACCAATAAAAAAATAATTAAAATTGAGAGAGAAATTAATTTTTTAATTAATTAAATAAAAACCATAAAAATATGAAAAACAGAAAAATATAAGAAAGTGGGGTGGTGATACACCCGTGTATCAAAACCACCTCATTAATACATAAGGGTGTGTTGTTTCAAGGCCTGGCCTTTGCCCAAGGCAAGGCCAAATTTTGACAATTTGCATGAAGCCTCTAACTTTCTCATTTCTCCATGGATTGGGACAAAATTTAGGTGCATCTGACCTAGAATTTCATGAAGAATCCAATGGTGCCCTTGGAATTTTCAGAAAATGTTTCCATTTTAAAATCCGATAGTTATTTCAAAATAGGCATAATTTTGCATGTTCTATGCTAACACATCATACATGCACTAATAGCATGGTAAATTGGTTCAAACACAACATATATGATATGTATGAGATGACTATGATCAGTGGACTTCAAAGAAATACATAATTCAAAGAGTTCAAGTTATCATGCACTTACCTCTTGAAGCTTCTTGTGATAACTGTCAAGATCCAAGTGCCAGAAGTAATCCAATGCTCTGGACACTCTTGATTGATCCCTTAGAAGCTTTTAGGATGATCAAAACCAGCTAGAATCCTCAGGAACAAGATTTAGCTCTTTCTTGGAAAAGTGACAAAAGTGACCAATATGGTAACTCTCTCAAATGGTGTTCCAGACGAGGGAAACCAATTGGGACAGTTCAAGGAAGATATTTGAAGTGTGTTTGAGGTTTTGTTTGGTTTTGAAAGTGACTGAATCAAGACATGGCTTGAAAAATGCAAAAAAGGAAAATTTTGAGGTTTTGGAGGTTACTTTTTTATTTTGGTGTTTCAGATCAAGTGTGATTGTTTGAACAACTTAGACATGACATATTGGATGTGTTTGGATCATGAGCTGTGATGAAATTGCTCTCTAACTCAAAAACTCAGCTGTTACTTGCAAAAGAAGGCAAATGTGGAGTGAAAGAGAGAATTTGAAGAAATCAAATGTTGTAGTGCTTTGGGGTACATGAACAGATCAGAAATGAGCTCTATTTATAGTTGAGCAAGTTTGTTTTACAAGCAATAATGAACGGCAACTTGGATAGCCCCTTAGCCAATTGTCGCATAAAGGCATCTTTAGTCTTCCATAGCCATTTGCTTGAGGTTAGGGCACATGCCTGTGGTCCTTTGGTTCAGAGTTGAAACTTGACTCATTCAGTTATGAATGCCTCAGTTCATGCCACCTTGATGCATCCGTTCAATGCATTAAAACAAAATTAGAGTCTTTGCACTTTTTTGTCTTTTTAGGTTTGTTATGGCTACATGTAGAATCTTGGACTTTGGAGGCTTGTGGATCAGATCTTTTCTCTTAGATGTTATCCTCTGATGTGTTGAAATAGATGCCAAGGCTTGGAGTTGTCCAAATTAGCTAACTCGAGCAAAATGCAAAAATCTGCCTTGTAAAAATCAGTCCATGATGCCATGTTCCAAGGGTTGTATCTCCCTACTCAAATTGAATTTGGAGTTGATTTGGTACTTGCTGGAAAGCCCTCATGGCATACTTCAACTTTGATGTTCACCAATGGACCTGGTTCAACTTGGATCAAGGTGAAAAATGTCCCTACATTTTGAAAAAAGTAAGGCAGATTCTGACTTATTGAAAATTTCACTAAGTGTTGGAAAAAGTGTCATTTTCATGTTTTTGTGAATTTGATCAATGCATAACTCAAAATCCATGAAGATTTGGAATCTGGTGTAGTTGACACTTTTAAAGTATGTCAGATGGACTTTCATTTGAGCTTTGAATGGGGGAAAAAGGCCTTAGGGTTTGGGAGATATGACCTTGCAAAGTTGGTACCAAATCCATTTTGTTCCATAACTTAGAAAAATTTAAGTTTCTCAAAGTTGCCCCTTTTGCAAGTTAACTCCCTATTCTTGATTTTTCTTCATGAATGATGATCAAAATCATACATTAACATTGTTTTGGACTTAGGGGAAGCATATTTGTGAAAAATTCTAAAAAGTCAAACTTGATTTAGGGCACAGTTGACTTTTTGTCAAATGAATTCCAAACTGTGTGATCCCTTATGAAATTAAATCCTTGACCTAATTCAAATTGAATGGATGGATTCCATAGGTGCTTTAGAGTATCTTAAATCATGTCTCAAGGTTTGGGAACATGTCTTGGTTCAAAGTCAAAGGTACAGTTGATTTTTTCATCAGGAAACCCTAATTGGCCCAGATGAATTTGAATCTTTGTGTGGCTCATGAACCAAGTTCTTTGAATCAATCCAATCTTGTAAATGGATTAATATGATGCATTGTAGGTCTTCAAAACATTCCTTGAATCCTTGGACCATGCCTTGCTCCAAAAGTCAACTTAGGGGTGAATCAGGTCAAGAAACCCTAATTCCTGATTTTTTAGGAATGCATCCCCTAAGGTTAAATTAACTTGATGAGTGGGTTCATGATGTCTCTTTGAGCTTCTTGACTCATGTTTTGAAGTATTGGCTTATTCCCAGAGGAAAATTTTCATCTGGAGGCCTTGGTCAACCAAAACCCTAATTTGGTGACACTGGCGACCTTGAGGCTTGATCCACTTAGAATGTTGCAACCTTGTGCTTGATTCTTGATATGGGAGACCTCTTGATCCTTCATGGGTGTTTGAGAGATTAGACAAGTTAAATATCATGTCAATTCTTGATTGACCCTTTGTCTAAGTGTTCTGAGAGGGCTCGAAACCCTAATTCTGATCGTGGTAGGTGCTCAACCATCTTTGAGGAGGTGAATGAGGCATGATGATACATCCACATTGTGGTGATGATTTGCACAATGATGTGAGATCTTGGTGGTCAAAATTTGGGGTATGACCTATATGGCTGTATTTCAAGAATCGACAAATCATAAATAAATAATGTCATTGTCATTCCGCATTTATTGTTGTTTTCACTTTTCGTTTTTTTCTAAAAATGGTAATCCTAAAAACAACCCAAAATAAAAACAAGCAATTTTCTGAAAATACACTGCACACACTCTTGCATTCACTCTGTATTTTCTAAAAAAATGAATTATCACGTCATGCAGATTGCTTGTTTTAAACCCCATTGAAACATATAATCCAATGCCTTCTCCCAACTTTGAATACCAGGTATTTGAAGCTGAAGAAGAAGAGGAAGAAGAAATTCTAGAAGAGATCTCCTAACTACTTAGGTAAGAGGAAAGGTTTATTGAGCCTCATAGAGAGCCGTTGGAAACGGTCAATTTGGGTTCAGAAGAAGAAAAGAAAGAAGTTAAGATTGGGGCACTGCTCAGTCCATTTGTCAGAGAAAGCAATAAAACTTCTCAAAGAGTTTCCAGATGTATTTGCTTGGTCCTATCAGGACATGTCAGGGTTAGATACCAGCATCATGGAACATCATTTACCGTTGAAATCAGAATGTCCTTCGGTAAAATAAAGACTGAGACGGACTTATCCAGATATGGCTATCAAGATTATAGAAGAAGTGTAGAAACCGATTGACGCAGGTTTCCTCGCCACCTCAGAGTATCCTCAATGGCTAGCTAATATAGTGCCAGTTCAGAAAAAGGACGGAGAGGTCAGAATGTGTGTAGACTATTGGGATCTGAACAACGCAATTCTAAAGGATGACTTCCCCCTGCCACACATTGATATGCTGGTAGGCAGTATAATAAAATTCAAATTTTTCTCCTTCATGGATGGATTCTTGGGCTATAATCAAATCAGAATGGCGCCAGAAGATATGGAGAAAACTTCATTCATCACCCCATGGGGCACCTTTTGTTACAAGGTAATGATGTTCGGTTTGAAGAATGTGGGGGCAACCTATCAAAGGGCCATGACGACTCTGTTTCACGACATGATGCACAAAGAAATTGAAGTGTACGTCGATGATATGATCGCCACGTCTAAAATAGAAGAATAGCATGTGACACACCTGACAAAGTTATTCGAACGTCTGAGAAAATACAAACTCTGCTTGAATCCCAATAAATGCACATTCGGTGTTCGCTCAGGAAAACTTTTAGGATTCATCGTCAGCCAGAAAGGAATTAAGGTTGATCCTGACAAGGTCAAGGCCATTCAAGAAATGCCTTCACCAAAGACTGAAGGGTAAAGAGCTTGGATGTATATGGAGACTCAGCCAAACGAAGCTTGTATCATGGGTCTCGAAGAAGCAATTGACTTAAGGGTAAAGAACTTGGATGTATATGGAGACTCAGCCTTGGTTATCAATCAGATCAAAGGAGAGTGGAATACATACCAATCAGGATTGATTCCTTACAAAGACTATGCAAGAAGGTTGTTACCATTCTTCAACAGAATCGAGTTTCATCATATCCCTCGTGAAGAAAATCACATTGATGATGCATTAGCCACTTTATCCTCCATGATTAGTGTAAGTCAGTGGAACGACGTATCTAAAATTGACATAATGCACCATGAAAGGCCCGCTTACATTTTCATGATTAAAGCAGTCATCGATGACAAACCCTAGTATCATGATATCATGTACTTTCTTCGAAAACAAGAATACCCGCCTGGGGCATTAAGAAAAGACAGGAAGACTCTCAAAAGACTGACAGGTAACTTGTTTCTGAACGGTGATACACTCTTCAAGAGAAACTTCGACATGGTTTTGCTCAGATGTGTAGACTGACAAGAAGCAAACATGTTAATGAAAGAGATTCACGAAGGATCCTTTGGCACTCATGCCAACGGACACACAATGGCGAGAAAAAATTCTGAGAGTAGGATATTATTGGCTGACAATGGAATCTGATTGCTACAAGTATATGAGGAGGTGTCACAAGTGTCAGATATACGCTGACAAAATTCATGTACTGCCAACGCATCTCAAAGTTCTTTCTTCCCCATGTCCTTTTTTCTATATGGGGGATCAACATGATTGGTATGATCGAACCCAAGGCTTCGAACGGACATCAGTTCATCCTGGTAGCTATTGACTACTTCACCAAGTGCATCGAAGCAGTGTCATACACCAATGTAACCCGACAAGTGGTGGTTCGATTTATCAAGAACAATCTCATATGTCGTTATGGTGTTCCGAGCCAGATCATTAATGATAATGGATCTAACTTGAATAAAAAAATGATGAAAGAGTTGTGCACCGAGTTCAAGATCTAACACCATAACTCATCTCCCAACTGACCTAAGAAGAACGGAGCGGTAGAAGCATCTAACAAGAACATCAAGAAGATTGTTCAAAAGATGGTTGTAACATACAAAGATTGGCACGAGATGTTGCCCTTTGCTCTTCATGGTTATCGTACATCCGTCCGCACTTCAATAGGGGCAACCCCTTTCTCTGTAGTATATGGCATGGAGGCAGTGCTCCCCATAGAAGTCGAGATACCATCAATCAGAGTTTTGATGGGAGCTAAGCTCATAGAGGCTGAATGGTGTCAAAGTCGGCACAATGAGCCGAACCTGATCGAAAAAAAGAGAATGACGGCTTTATGCCATGGTCAATTATATCAGCAGAGAATGAAAAAGGCATTCGACAAAATGGTCGGACCCCGTGTCTTCAGGAAATGAGACCTTGTGCTCAAAAAGATACAATCATTCCTCACTAATTCCAGGGGAAAATGGACTCCGAATTATGATGGCCCTTACGTTGTTAAGAAAGCCTTCTCAGGCAGTGTCTTAAGACTCGCAACCATGGATGGAGAAGAGTTTACCTACCACACGAATGTTGATGTAGTCAAGAAATACTTCGCCTAAATAAAATAAAATAAAATAAAAAACGTCTCGGTAGATTGAAAACCCGAAAGGGCGATCCAGGCTAAAATTAGAGACATAAGCAAAAAAAAAAATCCTAATGGATTGAAAACCTCAAAAACCAATCCAGGCAAAATTTAGGGATCCTTGGCAAGTAACTACGTCTGACAAGTTCGACTCCTCAGCAGCCCAAAATGTCCAGAATTCAAAGTTGGTAGAAGGATAGTGGTCGTTATGTTTCAATGTAGCCCCATTTCCCTTAAATTACCATTTTTCTAAACTTTATAAATACTCTATGGTATCACGCGTTTGGCTGATTTCCATCCTATTAATAAAATTTGATCCTTAATGCTTTTGTTTGCAACTCACATTTATTTTTGCTTTACAGAATGACATTTTTAACATGATCAATGATTCTTAAAAAAAAATGAATTTAATTTTCGAATTTTCTTCTGCTTTTAAAATAAAGATGGCAATTCCTTTTGACTACTGAACATCAAAAGGAACATCGATGGCTTCTCCGGAAGCGATCAAACCTCAAAATGCAGAATCAAATTTCTCCTTCTAAAATAGTACACATGAATAAAGGATCAATTGTTTCACATGTAATGTCCCATCTGACATCCACGACAGAGTTCTTACCTCTTAAGACCGATTGACGATTCTTTTTCCCCCACATGGACTACCTCTCCTAAGCAAGACAGGATTACTATCTTGAACCAATGGTAATTTTCATCCCCCGCAGTGGCCGAGTATCCAGTCGTGTTCATCCACTAGTCTGTATGTCGCGTCAGTTTTGTCAGCATAAACATACACACACCATGCATTATTGATTCATATTCATATTCATATCGCATTACTATCACTCTGGTCATTTTCATCCCCAAGTGATAAAGTCCCCTTACCGATAAGGTTGTCAGTTCTTTCTTCGTCAAGAAATGTATCGTCTGAGCAATTCCTCTTCAGTTTATTTCAGGATTGGAGCCTGCCCTCGACCACTTTGATAACTTAAACCTCTGAAAGGTAAGAAGACATTCGACAGACACCTTTGGAATATCACTTTTTACCATTGATGATGATATTTTCGCTTTCTCGGATTTAACGAAAAATCCCCAGAGAAAGCCTCCTTACCAAAGACTCTCAACAATACATCAGTTTTTCTCCCAAGAAATTCGATGTTAATGAAGTCATCAGCACCTCAAAATTGGATCACATCACATGGCATTTCTCCGAAATGATCTCGAATAAAAGTATGATGTAATATCCCCAAGCAAAAAGCAGTCTTTCAAGAGACTCGTTTTCCCTAGTAGAGTCAACAAATGGCATCTCCAACAGAGAAGTTTGCACAACTCTACAACTCACACAAATGGGTTTCCCCAGCAAGTTTGACATCAAATTTTTCCATCAAATGGCATCTCCCCCAGTATAACTCGACGAGAAGTTTGATGAAGACCGCTACCAAAAGCGTTCCTTGTCAAGAAAGAAACTTGACAAGAAGAAACTGAGACCAGTTCCGTGGTTGAAGATCAAGACCGAGGGGAAGTTTTATTTCAAGAAGAAATTAAGACCAGTTCCATGGTTGAAGACCAGGATCGAGGGGAAGTTTATTTCAAGAAGAAACTAAGACCAGTTCTGTGGCTGAAGACCAGGATCGAGGGGAAGTTTATTTAAAAAGAAACTGAGACCAGTTCTGTGGCTGAAGACCATGATCGAGGGGAAGTTTTACCCTTTTATAAGTTACATTGCTTAGCAAAAGAAGGTGGGTGAGCGAATTCCATTCAAAACCAGAGTCAAAATTTTGGGTATTCCGATATTTAATCCTCTTGCACCCTGAATGTACGAATACTTCCGCCATTCACGCCTTCGGGTCCAATAGGATTAAATAGGGGCATCTGTCAAACCCCAAATTTTGGCCATAAGATCTCCCATTATTGTGAAAATCATCACCACAATATGGATGTACCATCATGCCTCATAAATCTCTTCAAAAATTGTTGAGCATTCACTATAATCAAGAATTAAGGTTTCAACCCCTCTCTGGGCATTTGGACAAAAGATCAATCAAGAAATTACATGATCTTCAACTTGTCTAACCTCTCAAACACCCATAAAGGATCAATAGGACTCCCACATCAAGAATCAAGCACAAAGTTGCAACATTCCAAGTGGAATGAGCCTCGAAACACCCAGTGTCACCAAATTAGGGTTTTTGTCAACTGAGAGCTCCAGAGTGTAATTTTCATAGGGGAATGAGCCAGAGCTTCAAAATGTGACTCAATGTGCTCAAAATAACCCTAGGAGTCCCTTTTCAAAGTTAAATCACCCTCAGAGAATGCATTCCTCAAAAGTCGGGAATTAGGGTTTCTCCGCACCGAACCGCTCCGGAGACAAAAGTCAAAACATGACTTTTTGGCAAAAATGATCCTTGTGACTCATATTCTCATAAAATATGATCTATAATGTCATTTGAACAAGAATTCATCAAGAAATCATGATAACTTGTAAAAGGGGTAACCTTGGAAATTTGAAAATTTTTCTAAGTTACTAAATTTGGATGGTTTTGGTGCCAACTTCCAAGGACCATAACTTTTGATCTAAGCAGCAATTTTGAGTGATCCAAAGCCTGATTTGTAGTTCTTCCAACACTCTACAACAACTTCAACTATATGAAGCTCTAATTCTTCATGGATTTTTGGTTATGGATGGAGCAAAGTGGTGAAAAATCAAAGATTTAACACTTAGCACAAAAACTGCCTAAGTTTCAGCCTTGAACATCAATGTTCATGGGGATTTTTTGACTAAGTCCAGATAGTTTCAAGACAAACTATGACCACACATGAATTGTACCAGATAAGGGCTTTCTAAAAGTACATGAGCTTTCCATAACTCAATTTGAGCAAGGAGATATGATCCTCCTAAAATGACACTTTCAAACTGTCTTGTACAAGACAGATTTATGCATTCTTGCTCGAATTAGCTCAATTAGACAACTACAAGCCTTGTCATCCATTTGGACACCACAGGGTATAAAATCAAAGGGAAAATATGTGATCCACAAGCCTCCCAAGTCCAAGGATCTACATGTAGCTATGTGTCACCTAAAAAGGCTAAGAATCTCAAAGACTCCAATTTTGTTTCAATGCATTCAATAGATTCACATGGTGGAAAGTATCAAGACATTGCCGAATGAATTAAATCAAGATTTATCTCAGAACCAAATAACTCATAACCTGTTGCACTGACCCAAGTCAATGGTTAGAGAAGACCAAAGATTCCTTTTGATCAACATTGGCCAAGGGACTGTCCAAGCCTCCATTCACTATTAATGCCAAAACAAACTTGTTGTACTATAAATAGACATCAATTGTGATTAGTTTAAGTACACCAAAACCTCATAACACTGGCTTTACTCAAAATCTCTCTTTCACTCCAAAAATGCCTTAATTTTCAAGTTACTATCGAATTTTTCATTAGAGAGCCACTTCTGAAACATCAGGATCATCATATCCATTTCTCACTTGGATCAATTGCAGTCAGAGTTGAGCCAGCTTATCCAAAGAGTTTCAAAACATCCTGAAGGTTGCAACACAATCCTTGAGGCCTAAGGAAGCTATCCAGATCATTGTTTCACTTCTGTAACACGTCTACCACAGAAATGGATTCCTTCTTATAGAGGTAAGCCTTAAACTTTTAAACTCAATGAATCATGCATCATAAACATGTTTTCAAGTTACCATTGTATTTCTGGATGTTCATATATCATTTTCCCTTAATCAATTGATATTTATCTTATGTGTATGAGATTTCATTTAGTTCTTGCATTTTTTAGGGTTTATCTTGAAAAGAACCATCATGTTCCTTGTTAAAAAACGAATAAATTTCATTTTTACATCATGTAAAATGGTTGAGAAATGAGAGAGATAGCTTGCTTCACGCAAGTCTGATGGTTGCCCAAAGAAGAAGATGGCCATGGCGCCATTTTCAGGTTTTTAGAACCAAACATAGTATATATTATACACTTACCAATATATGTTTGAATTGGCACTGCGCCATAATGGAAACACTAGTATTTGTGTGTGTGTAGCGAGCGAGAGGTCTAGGATTCGAATCCCCCTCGCCCCAGATGTTTTGGTATTTTTTTTTAATTATTTTCCAAAGGGAGTTTCACATATTATTCATTCTTGCCATCCTTTATCAGCCAACGCACTTGGCTCAGTTGGTAAAGTTTTAAACCCTCCACCCCAAGGGCGTGGGTTCAAACCTTGGGAGGGCCATCCTATTTTTTTTACCACTTATTTCTTTCAAATTGTTTTTCACCATCGTTTAATAACTTCCAAAACTAATTTCTCCCTCAATTTTTATCATTTTTTATTGGTTCTTTTTTTTAAAAGTCATAAAAATGTTAAAATATTTTATTCCACAAAAAGAATCAAAAAGATGTTAATTATTTAATATATTTTTAATTTTTGAAAAGAATTCCTTTTAATTGTTTTTAAACATTTAAAAATATTTCTTTGTCTGGATTTTTCAAATTCAAATGATTTTCTAATCATCCTATGGATAAAACATGATTTTTCAAACACTTATCCAAGATCACAAGTTATTTTTTACACATGTTTGATAATTTTGATCATTTTAAATGATTTTTATTTAAATAAAAGTGCATTTATCAATCAAATCAAGGTTTTGATTATTTTTCACCCTTACAAATCTTTTTCAAAAGATTATTCAGACTCTAATAGAGTGTAAGCCCCACCCTTGTCACATAAATAAATTTGGGCCTCAGTCATTGTATAAGTCCCGATACAATTTTAAAAATCTCGGCGCGATCGCCGGTTTTCAAACAATTTTAATCTAGGCCTCCCTTGTGTTGTAAGTCCCGTCTTTCTTTTTTTTTTCAAACTCTTGGGCCTCTAATAGAGTGTAAGACCCAACCCTCCTTTGTACATAAATAAATTTGGGCCTCAGTCATTGTATAAGTCCCAGTACAGTTTTCAAAATAACGGTGCGATAGTTGTTTTTCATCTGGGCATCTCCCTGAGTTGTAATCCTCATCTCTTGTATAAAAATAAACTCTTGGGCCTCTAATATAGTGTAAGATCCAACATCATTTTTATACAATAACTTTGGGCCTCAGTTATTGTATAAGTCCCTCTGTGATTTTCAAAACTACGACGTGATCGCCGCCTTTTCAAAAGAATTCATCTAGGCCTCTCCTTGAGTATAAGCCCCAGACTTCCTTTTAAAACAACTTTGCTTTTGATTTAGATTCAAATTCATAATTTGTTATCAAAATATTCTTCAATTTCTTGAATAACTAACCATACAGCTGTGTTTATAATGCTGGAAGCTTGCACACCTGTAAGTTCTACTTTTGCTTTTATACACACTTGTTTATATATTTCATCTGTATACATGCATGTATAAACCTGCTTAGAGGTTTCCCCGGCAATTAGGTCTTAGATTAGATCAAACGAGTGGTCACTTTTTCAACACAGTCAAAACTAGTTCCCTGTAGGAAATTCTAGATACAATCTTGCCTCCTCTTGGGCTTATACAATATGGAACAGAGAAAGGCATTATTCCCGGTGAAAATTTTCTCAAGACTGTCACTACTTAGAAATTTGTACAAGAAATTCACTTCCCCAAAGAGGATTAATTCCCGGTGAAACCTCTTTTGAATTTCTTCAAACCCTAGAACTGTTCACTAAAGAAAGAATTATTCCCGGTGAAACCCTTCTTGAACTTTTCTTAGGTTTTGTAGCGAGCGGTTTTTGTCGGTGACGCGACCACCTTATCTCTTAAGTTTGGGTTTTCCTCCTCGAGTAGAAAGGGTACTACTTTCTAATTTCTTATTTATCCCATGAAGCTGAAAGGGAAAGGGAAGCTATCTAAAACTAACCTTGCACGCAAATGTTTAATTGAACAAACGCTTAAAAGAGATTGGGGGGTCCGGGGTCAAGTTATACAATGGGTAGTTGTCAATTACCCATCCTATATGTGGTTATCCACAGGATATTAGCTTTAGGTTTCGCTTTGTAATTGATGGTGTTTATCTGATAATGGGTTGGGAAAGTTTCTTGGGAAGTATAAGTGAGTGAGTGAGTTTTTGTTGATGTTCGGGTTTTCCCGATGTTTTTGGTAAGGTACTGGACCTAGAGTTTTTGATTGGTATGCTCGCTAAGATTTCGCAATCTTATGCCTGCGTATTTGTGTTTAAACGAAACAGGGAAATCAGAGCAATCGTAGTTCCTCCTATTCTAAGGGAGGAAAAAGATGTTTTGGTGTCTTGTTCAAAGCCCAAAATTTAAGCTAAAGGGTTTTAGAGAGAATTTGTCATCTCTCAAATGGAATTTTTTATTCTTGTGTGCCTTGATCAAAGCACAAGGTTGATGCTAAAAGGTTAATTGACTCGGCTAGGGGATTTCCTTATACAAAGCCTAAGAGGAGGATAAATATCACCGACTCAACAAGAGAGTGTATATATTGGTGTCTTGTACATGGCCCAAGATTGAGGCAAAAAAGGGACTGACTCTTTGGGGATATCATTATACAAAGCCTAAGAGGAGGCTATAAGTTTGAATTTTTTGGGGGAAAATGTTCTATCTGTCTTGTACAAAGCCCAAGATTGAGGCTAAAAGGATTTTGACTCCGCCGGGGAGATTTGTATGTGTTTTGTACAAAGCCCAAGATTGAGGCTAAAAATAGGAAATTTAACTGACTGAGGATATTTTGAGTGTCTTGAACAAAGCCCAAGATGGAGGCTGAAATGAGTTTGACACTTTTTGGGGAAAAGCATTCCTCAAAGCCTTAAGGAAGGTTGGGAAGAAATGACTCTACTAGGGAAGATATTTGTCCCAAGATCAAGAGAGGGAGATTTATATCTTGTACAAATCCCAAGATTGAGGCTAAAGAGTTTTGACTCAACAAGAGAGTGTTTTTATCTATCTCGTACGAGGCCCGAGAAAGAGGCTAAAATGGGTATGACTCAACAAGAGAGTGTTTGACTCAACAAGAGAGCCTGAAAAAGGTGATTTGACTCAACAAGAGAGTCTGGAAAGTGATTGACTCAACAAGAGAGTCTGAATAGTGATTGACCCAACAAGAGAGTCTGAAAAGGTTAGCTCCGATGGGGAGAATCATTTGTACAAAGCCCAAGAGGAGGCAGACTTTGACAAGGAAGACTCATTATACAAAGCCTAAGAGGAGGCTATCTTTCTGCTGAGGAAAGATCCTTATACAAAGCCTAAGAGGAGGCTATCTTTCTGCTGGGGATTATTGAGATCCCGAGGCAGGTCTAAATGGGGAATCAACTCTTGCTGACGATTACAGAAGAGATGATGGATCAGATCCCTTGAGGTTCTGATAGTGTTATAGGATGATAAACTGACCCTGGTTGGGGAATTCTTAGGAGAGAGAGACTGGGATTTAGCTCTGCTGGAGATTGATCCAGAGTGATCAGGGTTTCTCCTATGTTTGTATGGAACTTGAGAATGTCTTTGAGACTCAAGGGGATTTAGACTGCCCAAGTCTACTGGTGTGGAAGAGTTTTATCTTTTGTATGATGCCTCCAAGAGGAGGCAAGGGTATTAAGGGATGAGAATCAACCCTACATTGGCCGGAGTTTTGACACTGGAAAGACTGCTCTAGCAAAGGATGACTAAGTTATGTCTTATACCTTTAAGAGGTCTTCAGGGTCCTTGTAATAAGCCCAAGAGAAGGAATGAGAACTTCTAAGAAGCCGAAGGGTCCTTGTACAAAGCCCAAGAGAAGGCGGGGATGGTTTTAGGAAGCCTGTGGGTCCCAAACCAAGAGAAGTTCAAGAAATTCTATTCACAGAGAATAGATCATTTAGTGAAAGTTCATTCATTTGAAGAAATTCGATAGATGCTATTCACAGAGAATAGATCAACTCCGGGGAGTAGAATTTCTTTGACAATTTCTAGGGGTGACAATCTGAGAAAAGGTTCACCGAGAATACTGCCTTTCTCTTTGTTCCATATTGTTTTACCCCAAGAGAAGGGACGACTGTATTTGGAAATTCTATGGGGGGATATAGTTTTGTTTGTATTTAAAAGTGACCAACATGGCTTTACCTAGTTCTAGACCTAGTTGCCGGGGAAAACTCTAAATAACTATACTAGTATATATACAGTTGATATATGGAAAGTATTTAAAAGGATATGAAAGAAGACTAACCATGCACAGCTTCCCACAATACAATTACATATCTTTGACATGTATTTAAAAGAATGAAAGAAGACTAACTATGCGCAGCTTCCCACAATACAGTTATATATATTAAAGCAAGTAAATGAAAGCTGTTCAAACTTACAGGTGAGTAAGCTTCCATGCTGTATTGTTAGTGGTTCAGAGAAATTAAAGAAAGTTTTGAACAATATATATATTTGAACTTAAATCAAAAGGGAAGTTGTTTTCAAAAGATGTTTAGGGCTTATACTCAAGGGGAGGCCCAAGGTTTTACAGTGATCACACCGTTGTTCTGAGGATCGTATCGGGACTTATACAACGACTGAGGCCCAATGAGGTTTATGTTCAACAAGGGCTGGGTCTTACAACTCAAGGAGAAGCCCAACGATTATTTTAAAGAAAAGAAATGGGACTTAGAACACAAGGGTAGGCTCGGATGATTTTCTTGTTTGAAAGCTGGATTTGTAGCTCTCATTACCCTCTACAAAAGCTTCAACTACACCTCACTCCAATTCATTGTGGATTCTGAGTTATGATTGGGACAAAATGACTAAAACATGAAAATACATCATTTTCCAACACTTAGAAAAATTTTGTCCAAGGCAGATTTTGTTGAAAACACCAAAACTTGTGAGATCTTTTCACATAGTTGCAAGCTGAATCAAGTCCAAAGGTAAACATCAATGTTGTTGCATATGTTTCTAAGAATCCAAAGAGCCTCTCAACATGAATTGATTCAACTTGAGCCAAGAGGAATCCATGCCCAAAGTCATGCTGCTGCAAGCTGTTTTGGAAAAATAAGTTTGCATGCTTGCTTGCCACACACGATTTCTGAATCAAAACCAAGGATCATTATGCCACATGTACTCAAACCAATCAAAATGCATCTGATCCAACCTACAAAGCTGAGTCATAAAGCCAAGGAATCTTCCAACTTGAATTTCATGCATTTTGTCACATTTTACCTTGAATTCAAAGAGCATTAATGTGAAATAGTGCATTGTCATGATTCTCACTCTCCTCAGTCAAGTTCTCTGATTAAACAACAATTAAAGTGACTGAGGAATGTGATTTCAGTTAAGTCATAGCTGATCTATTTGAGGCAGCTGTTACACCTAATGCAAGAGGCATTTATGTCCAACCAATCCCTTTGAAGGTGATCTGATCCAGCAGCCATTCACTATTCCTCCAAGACAAGAGTTGATCACCTATGAATAGAGGTTCCAATGGATCATTCAAGGCACACCAAAGCACTTTATAGCACTGCTTTCTCTCATTCGCTCTTAAGTGCCAATTTTCTTTGTTTTTGAGCAACCACCATCGGGTTTTGAGTTCCAAGCCTAAGAAATCCATTCCAATTGCTCAGACACATCACATATGATGTATTTGAGGTGTCCAAACACTTAACACCAACTGTAACACCCCTAGCTCAAAATCACTGTTCACCCAAGCCATTATGCCTCAATTATGCAGTTGGAGTGCTCCAACTTGATCCAGAAGTTTTCAGAGGGTTCCAAAGCTTGCAACACACTCCACAACATCCGTTGAAGCTGTAGGGATTATCAAATTGCATGTGGAACACCATCTGTGCAGAGTTCCATTTCAGCTTGCATCAAGGTAAGCCTCAAAACTCCATCTTCATGATCCATGCATATTTCCTCGCATGATATTTTTTCCAATTGCTTGCCATCATATGTGAGTGTTTCCCCTCAAGAAATTTGATCATAGCCCTCATAACCATGTCTGCACGACTGCTTTTGCAAAATTAGGGTTCATACGGTCATGATGATATAATTTACTATACACTGAAAATAAATAAAATCAAGTATTAACATCTTGTTCCTGGTTGAAAAACACACGAGTTTGGTGGTTGAATCATGTCAAATGGTTGAGAAATGAGTGAGTTAGAGGGCTTCACGCATCTGAGCTTGAGGTTGAAGATGGGCATGGCGCCATGCCTAAGAAACCAACCAAGTTTGCCTTATATTTTTCATTTGTCATACTATATTTGATTTGGCATTGCGCCCCAGTGGTTGATCAGCTGGTTTTGTGTGTATGGGCAAGAGAGAGGTCTAGGGTTCGAATCCCCCTCGCCCCAGATCTCTTTTTTACCACTTTTTCTTATTTTTTGTTATTTTTCATATTTATTTTAAATGATTTGAAAAATTAATAACTCACTCAATTTTAATTATTTTTTATTGGTTCTTTTTGCAAAAAATCACAAAAATGTTGAAATATTTTATTCCACAAAAAAATTAGATTTATATTATTTATTTAATATAATTAGTACTTTTGTGAATAAATTCATTTTTATTATTTTTAAACCTTTTAAAAATAAATATTCATGTTGGAAAATCAACACCAAATAAGTTTTAATTCATCTTGTGATTAAAACCTCATTTTTCAAACTTAAAACCAAAATCACAAGTTGTTTATTCAAACTTATTTGGAATTTGTGTCATTTTAATTCATTTTCTTTATATAATTACATTAAAAATGATGAAATTAGGGTTTTACTGATTTTCACCCTAACAAGCTTTTCTAAACACTCATGGCCTCTAATAGAGTGTAAGACCCAATCCTTTGTAAATACAAACCTATGTTGGGCCTCACTTATTGTATAAGTCCCGTTGTATTTCAAAAGTTCGGCGCGATCATCGCCCGTTTAAAACAAACCATCTGGGCCTCTCCTTGAGCTGTAAGCCCCACCATTTGTAAAAAAAATAAATCTTTGGGCCTCTAATAGAGTATAAAACCCAATCCCCTTTTAACCAAAACTATTTTGGGCCTCAGATATTGTATAAGTCCCTCTGTGTTAAAAGAAAACGTCGGCGCGATCGCCAGTTCAAAAATCAAATCATTTGGGCCTACCCTCGTGTTATAAGCCCCATTCCCTTTCTTTAAACACCTTTGGGCCTCTTGAGAGAGTGTAAGACCCATTCCCTTTGTACAAAAAACCTTTCCTAGGCCTCAGTCACTTGTATAAGTCCCTGTACAAAACGACAGTGCGATCAATGATTAAACCTTGGGCCTCTCCTTGAGTTGTAAGCCCCCAATTTTCCTTTCAAAAGCACTTTCTCCTTTGATTTTGTAACATACTTTAATTTTTCTTTGTTGAACAACTAACCAAACAGCATGGAAGCTCTACAACTGAGTAAGTGTTTACCCGCTTTCATTTACCGCTTTCATATGTATATAACCGTATTGTGGGGTTGTTTCACTGTAAGTCTTCTATCATAAACTCATATCAACTGTGTAATAATAGTATAGATATTTAGAGTTTCCCCGACAACTACGTCTAGAATTAGACAGAACCTCGTCTCCCGACGTTCTTCCGGATATTTCAACATAACCTAAACCATTTTCTTTTACAATAATTTTAGATAACTAGATCTAAGAAATTCCCCCTTTGAACAGTTCATATACAGAAGGCCAATGTTCCAAGTGAAACCCCTTCTGGAATTGTTCATCCGCATCCTCTTGGGCTTAGTGCAAGGACCCACAGGCTTCCTAAAAGCATCCCCGCCTCCTCCAGGGCGTTGTACAAGGACCCGTCGGCTTCTTAGAAGTTTTCACAGCCTCCTCTTAGGCTTCGTACGAGATACAAAAAGACTCTCTTGTTGAGTCAACCAAATCTTTAGCCTCCATCTCGTGCTTCGTACGAGATACAAAATCACTCTCTTGTTGAGTATAAAAGATTCTCTTGTTGAGTCAAAACCTTTAGCCCCCATCTCGGGCTTTGTACGAGATACAAAAACACTCTCTTGTTGAGTATAAAAGACTCTCTTGTTGAGTCAAAACCTTTAGCCTCCATCTCGGGCTTCGTACGAGATACAAATCACTCTCTTGTTGAGTATAAAAGACTCTCTTGTTGAATCAAACCCTTTTAGCCTCAATATTGGGCTTTGTACAAGACAGAAAGAACATTTTTCCCAGAAAAGTCAGCCTTTTAGCCTCCTTTTAGGCTTTGTATAACGAAACCCCGGTTGAGACAATCAACCTTTTAGCATCAAATCATGCTTTGGTCACAACATCAACAACTCCTTTTCCCCCATCTAATTGTTGTAAGCGACAAGCCTCTGATTATTTACATCCACGCCATTGTCCCTCTTTTAGCATGAGAAATTCCTAAGGAAAGATGGCATTGCTCTACATTGACTTAAAGTATTCTCCTTCAGGTTGAAAACCCCCCATAAAGGAAATGATGGCATTGTTGGATTCACAGGTCCAGTTAAAGTAATTCTCCTTTATAACCAGTCACCCAACAGTCATGACAAACAGACCAAAAATCCCCTCTTTAGAGATGACAAATTCTCTCTAAAGTCAGGACTCTTTAGCTTTATATCTTGGGCTTTAAACAAGATACAAATAGACTCTTTAGCTTCATATCTTGGGCTTTGAACAACATACAAACAAATCACCTTCAGCTTCACATCTTGGGCTTCGAACAAGATACAAATCATTTTCAACTTCACATCTTGGGCTTCGAACAAGATACAAATCATTTTTAGCTTCAAGTCTTGGACTTCGAACACGACACCAAAACACCATTTCCTCCCATAGACTAGGAGGAACTACGATCGCTCTGATTTCCCTATCCCGAGAATACGTAGGAATAAGATTGAAAAATCTTAGCGAACACACTAATCAAAAACCCAAAATCCCACATATCAACCGTATAGCATCAGTCCCCAGCACCTTACCCTGACACTGTTTTCAACAAAATAACCCCAAAGGGAGAACCCCCCTATTTTGATAGCATCTGTAAATCAACAGTTTTGACTGTTTAAACTCAGTTTGCAAGCAGGGTTAATTGGAGACATCTATTTCCCTTCCTTCATCAGCTTTAATAGGATAAAAAATGAATCAAACTATAGTAACCAAGCGATAGTGCTTCGAAACCACGTCAAAAATCGCTCTCTACAGAAAAATGGCGACCACAGTGGGAGACATTCTTTCTTGTTTCCCCAAGGATGAAAATCCTGAATTCAAGGTGTCACAGGCATGGTAATGTCACCGGGGACCAATATTATTGCTAGGATCGGCCTTCACTAGGATCTTAGGTAAAAAACCTTTAAAGTTGGGAAGGTACCACAGAATGGCAATTCTGCCGGGGAGCCATTTTCTGTTAGGATCATAGGATTCATAGCTCTTAAAAAGTCTAGGACATTAGGACAAATATATATATTTCTTTTCCTAATTGATATCTGTGTTTATTTTTCTGCTAATAGGAATGCGTGTGATGTCGCATGTAGAAAGATTGAGTATACACCTAGGAAAAACCTCTTTTAGTAGTGCGGAAGCTATCGGAAATAGTTGTTATGTGATATTACCCTCTTCAGAGATTCTTTGAATTACATCACCTAGCACGGTTCCCGGCCTACTGATGTGATCTCGGCAAGAATTAATGATTTTGAGAGACAGGTACAAAAATCACTAGTATAAACCTTTGGGATGGGTAGAGCCTTGACTTCATGACACCGACCCTTTGACCCCATGTTTTTCCTACGTTTTTGTGTGCTGCATTCATGCATTCATTTTAAAAACATTAAATAAAGAAAATTTTCTCTTCTAGTCTCTCTTTTTTCAAATTAAACTGAGACAATGATTGCAAATGTCAGAGAAAAGGAGATTGCGCTCATGGATTTCGGTAGACGGAAAATTCATAGGTATACCTTCAAGGTTCCAAAACTAGAGGATTTGAGAGGATTAGCAAGGATGATCACTAACCCTAACGCTTTCAGAGCCAAGTACGGAGGTTTGCTACCTCTGTTAAGGGTCCATGCAATTGAAGGAATCATGGAGGCACTTATTCAGTTTTACGATCCGATCTATCACTGTTTCACATTCCTGGATTACCAGCTCGCACCAATGCTGGAGGAGTATTATCATCTGACTGATTTACATATCACTGATCGAGCTCCATTTTCTGGACTGGAAGAAATTCCAAAGGATCAAATCATTGTAAGAGCAATCTATTTGGATGAGTCAGAAGTCAAGACTCACATGACCACTAAGGGTGGGCTCCCAGGTTTGCCAGCCAAGTTTCTGGTAAAGAAGGCTTTATACTTTGCTAGTATAGGGAACGTGGCCGCTTTCGAGAGCATCTTCGTTTTGCTCACCTACGGGTTATTTCTGTTTCCAAACATTGATAACTTCGTCGATGTCAACGCCATTAAGGTTTTTTTCATTGGAAATGCCGTACCAACCCTACTCGCAGATGCGTATCATTCTGTACACTTAGGGAATTTGTACAGTGGAGGGGAGATCACGTGCTGTGTACCCCTGCTATACAAATGGTTTATCTCCCATTTGCCTAAGTCTGCCGCTTTTTGGGATCATAAGAGTGCCTTGCGTTGGTCGCAGAAAATCATGTCTCTTATCAACTCTGACATAGATTGGTGCAATAGGATTTATGACAGGATCAGGATCATTGACCATTGTGGAAACTTCCCCAACGTACCCCTCATAGGAACTAAGGGAGGAATCAATTACCATCCAGTTTTAGTTCGTCATCAATTTGGATACTCGGTTAGGCATGTCCCGCGTAATGCTCATCTGGAAGGTCTTTTCTTCAAAGAAGGAGAAAATGACAGGGCACTAAAGATGGAAATAGTGCGCACTTGGAAACATGTTCATAAGAAAGGACGGGAGTCTCTAGGAAAACCGGACTGTGTCTCGAGGAGCCTTATCTCCACTGGGTACAAACTAGAGCTCTCAAGCTAAAAATGCCTTATCCTCGTCACAGAGTTCTTCCGCCAAGGGGATCCGTCATGTACTTCATGACTGAAACGGAAAAACTTCAGGTGACTCTCAACAAAGTTCAACAGGAGAGGAGGTATTGGAAGAATAAGTACCGCATTCTCAATGTGGATTGTACCAAAATACAGCAACTGCTGAAAGATAAGGATGCTCTAATTGAGATTTTGGAGCAACATGCTGTAGAAGATTAGGATGACCAAAGGAATTTGCTCGCTCCTTTCACTTGGCAAAGCAATGACAACCCGACAACGGCCCAAGGGCCCCGGTCCAAGAAACGGAAAGTACCAGAATCAACACCTGAGTTCTCCTTAGAGAGGACTCAGGGCCCATTAGTTTAGGTTTTTGTTTCCGCACCTTGTAATTTACTGTATTTCCATTTCCGCAATCCTTTTAATTCAATAAAATGGGGATTCCCCCCATTATTTGATATTTGCAATCTAATTGCTAAAGTTTATTTTGATTAAACAAAAAAAAAACAATTAGTATAATCATTGCATTCATCATTCTCACGTCACGTATTCTTCTTACCTACGAATCTCACGTTTGTGTCTCGGTTCAAGAGTCAAACTGTCTCATTCGTACAATACTCGGGCCAATCGTCAGAAAAAGATGGATGATCTCGAGGAAGAGAACAGAGAATTGAAAGAAGAGATTGATGCTACGAGAGAGGATATGAGAAAGCTTCGTAACGATATGCAAGCCATGGCAGAAGCTCAGCTACAAAGAACTGTGATCTCAGAGATCACCTCAATGCCCATAGTGGAGAAGTTTGATCCTAGGTACAAAATGCCGAAAGATCGTCCTTGGGGCATGCCACCCAACTATATCCCGGAAGGATATATTCCGCCGATCACTGGAGATCCGGAAACTTCAGCAGGAGCCGCTGGGCCTGAAGGTTACAAACTTCGGGAAAGCGAAGATGCCAGGGGCATGCCAACAACTCTTGAAGGTTACAAACTTTGGGAAACGTCAAGATTCACTGCCATAGTCACGGTACCACCCCCTGTGGTGCACACTGTCCCGGAAGGGCAGATTCCATAAATACCTTCTGGTAGAAAGGAAACTATGTTTTACAGAATGGATGAATTCCAGGAGCAGTTCCTGGAAATGCAAAAGGAACTGCAAGCCATTAGCGGTCAGGATTTATTCTGAAAGGACGTAGCGGACTTCTGCTTGGTCCCCAATGTGAAAGTCCCACACAAGTTCCAAGTGTTCGACTTTGAAAAATACAAGGGTAACTCTTGTCCTCAAAGCCATTTGGTGATGTACGCTCGGCGAATGTCAGGTCAGACAGAGAATCAGGATCTACTGATTCACTACTTTCAGGATAGTTTAACCGGTGCCGCATTAAAATGGTACATGGGTTTAAACTGTGCTACGATAAGCACTTTCAGAGATCTTGGCACTGCCTTCATCCAACAATATAAATACAATGTGGACATGGCACCAGACAGAGATCAACTCAGATCAATATCGCAAAAGGACAAGGAAACCTTTAAGAAATACGCTCAGAGATGGCATGAAATTGCCGCTCAAATTTGTCCACCTCTTGAGGAAAAAGAGATGACAAAGATTTTCTTAAAGACCTTAAGCTCATTTTACTATGACATAATGGTTGCCAGTGCGCCCAACGACTTCACCGAAATGGTCGGTATGGGAGTACGTCTCAAGGAAGCCGTTCAAGAAGGATGTCTAGTCAAAGACACTGGATCGACAAGCGGTACTAAAAAATATGGTAGTGCTCTCCCTAAGAAAAAAGATCAAGATATCAGGAATATCTCTCTCGGAAGCAAAGGCGACGTTACCAACCAGTAGCAGCTGTAACTCCTGCTATCAACCCTGCGCCTATTTCTACGTATCAACCACAGGTTGCTCAAAGCCAACCGCATTCGCAGCAATTTCAGCAAAGGATACAACAGCCTCTTCAGCAGGCTCATCCTCAATACAACAACAACCGTACAATGCGGCCACCAGGATTTGATCCTATACCCGTATCGTACGCATAACTATTTCCGTTAGTACTGGCCAAGGGGCATGTGTAGACTAAGTCTCCTCTTACAGTTCTGAAAAATCTGCCTTTTTGGTTTAAGGTGGATCAGACTTGCTCTTACCATCAAGGAGGACCAGGGAATAACATAGAGAACTGTCTCAGTTTCAAATCTGACGTGCAAAAGCTTGTTAGGAGTGGGGTCTTATCTTTCAAAGATTTGAATCCGAATGTTCTCACGAACTCGCTGCCTCAACACGAGAAACCTGCAGTCAATCTGATAGTGGGAGAGTCTAACAACGTCTATCAAATTCGCGATGTACTCTTGTTGAGGACCAATATGGTCAAGATGCATTGTAGACAGAGTGGCTATGGCCATGTGCCACCTCATAATTATCACCAGTGTGATGTCTTCTCTAAAAGCAATCAAGGATGTTCTGTGGTGCAATCAGCTCTACAGGAACCTATGGATCTCAGATGGATCCAAGAGCACCGAGTTTGTGGAGTTAACATGGTTTATACGAATTCTAACACCATTCAGAACCACGACATCTGTGCAATGAATGCCAAATTAGTGCGATGCACTCAAGGCAAAGCCAGTATCATAATCTGCCGCGACATGAGTACAATTCCTGTCTGACTTGCTCGGTAAACCAACAGGGAAGCTCTTTTGTACAAGAGGCCCTCCAGCGTCAGATGGATCTTGGATAGATCCAAGACTACCATGATAGGAATCATTATCAAATAAACATGATTCAAATCTTCGATGTTCGCCTGATGAATACCAGCCTGGAGGAGTTACATGCTAAACAGGTCTGGCTCAGGTTCCTGGTATCACATGATTATCAAGGCTGCAAAGCGGGTGGCGAGAACGATCAAGGCTGTACCTTTTTCCAGGAAACACTTTAGCACTTATTGAACCACTGGTGGCTTCCAATCTATATGGATGAAGACACCCAGCAAATTAGTATCACTGACGGGAATCCTACTAGATATCAAAGTCAGGATGTTCGATCGGTGGAAACTGACCTCGTCAGGTTACACTGTATTCAAAGCAAACGTGGCCAGGTGCCACTACACAACTATGAGCGGTGTGGAGTTTTCTCAATGGATAATCAAGGATGCTACCTCGTGCGAGCAACCCTTCAAAGTCAGTTGGACCGCAAAGAGATTCAACCATGGTCAAATTCTGGATCAGTCAACTATTTCAATGATCAGATCAAGGACGTTGTCGTAATCTCTGATCATCAGAGGACTAGGGATGTTTGTTCCATCATCCCTCTACTTGACGAATCGAGAGTTTCCAACTGGGAATGGATCGAAATTACTTAAGATGGTCAGAAAAATCAGAAGGTTCCCATAGTCATCTATCTATCGGGGCCACTACCTTATGAATCAACTAAGGCTATCCCTTATAAGTACGGTGCAACAACAGTCAAGAATGGAAAGGAAATTCCTTTACCCTCCGTCGTGAATATTGCAGACATCAGTCGAGTAACACGGAGCGGTCGAAACTTCAATAGAGGAGTTGGAGAACCTAGCAGAGAAAAGGAACCTTAGACAGAAGTTCCTAATCCACCAGTCGGTCAATCTAGTAATCCCGACCTTTCGAAAAACAATGATGAGATGCTAAAGCTCATCCAAAGGAGTGAATACAACATTGTTGATCAACTGTTATAGACTCCTTCAAAGATCTCGGTATTATAAATATTACTTAGTTCAGAAGCGCACAGGGAGGCTCTACAAAAAGTCTTGGAGCAAGCCTTTATGGAACAGGATGTAACGATCAGACAGTTCGATAGTATTGTCTCTAACATCACTTCCTGCAATAACTTGGGATTTAGTGATGAGGAGTTACTTGAAGAAGGTCGTCGTCATAACATGGCACTCAATATTACAGTCCACTGCCAAGACGATGCTTTAGCCAGCGTACTGGTAGACACAGGGTCAGCCCTGAATGTTATGTCGAAGTCCACTTTAATGCAATTATCATTCAAAGGATCTCCAATGAGAACCAGCGATGTCATCATCAAAGCATTTGACGGATCCAGAAAAATGGTTATCGGCGAAGTCGACCTTCCTATAACTATCGGTCCTCACACTTTCCAAGTCATTTTCCAGGTCATGGACATCTGGGCAACATACAGTTGTTTATTAGGAAGACCTTGGATACATCATGTTGGGGCGGTCACTTTGACCCTCCACCAAAAGCTAAAGTTCTTCCAGAACGGCCAACTCGTCACAGTCTGTGGATAACAGGCCTTGCTCATAAGCAATTTATCGTCATCAACTTATGTAGAACTGGAGGGGGAAATCGGAACCCAGTTCCAAACGCTTTCGCTACACAAGGACAATCAATCCGAAGGGGGAACTTTGATTTCCTCATACAAAGATGCTATCAAAGCGGTCGAGAGTGCCAATACAACAGGATGGGGGCAGCTTGTCATTCCTACTGACAATAAAACAAAGAAGGGTCTTGGTTTTTCTGAAACCTGTACCCAGACAGATGCTAACGATGAAAGTCTTTATCCCATTCAGAACTTCTTCCACAGCGGAGGCTTCCTTCAACCAGTGACTCAAGAGGTGCATACCATTGATAAAGGTGACTCCTCCGATACAGATGAAGAATGGAAGTCCTATCTCAATGAGGACGGTTATATATCTCAAGACGAAATGCAGACTCCCTTTTGCTTTCCCGCACAGAGTCCGAGATTTATACCCCTGTCAGATGTCGAAATGATATATGGAGATTGTGATCCAGAAGGATTTCGTGCTCCACCAAATTCATTAGAGGAAGAAACTCTAATGAAAGATAACTTTGACCATGACTACTATGGCTCGATGGATGGCCTGCTAATGTGGCAGCCTTACCTAGGAAACTTGGGGCAAAAGAGTCAGCCAAACAATGAAAATCAGCTGGCCATCATTGAAAAGAATACCTGCGTCCCCACCATGTCCTGGGATCAACACCCAGGTTATCCTGAAAATACCCAGCACGACGATGAATTCGCAACGTTTGTAGGACTAGAATTCATTAACTATGCTTTTCCCGAGGCCAACGTCATCGAGAGGGATGACTCCTCCAGTTCCAAAGAAGTGTGGGACACCTTGGGACAACCGAGTGGAAAATACGACTACTTGGTCAAGTACACCGCTCCTGAAAGCTCTCGTATCAGGCTCAAAGACATCCAGCCAACTGGATGGGAGATACAGTTGAGAGTACAAATACTACGCAAAATACAACTGAGGAATCCTCCTACGACAACTCTGCCTGGGAGACAGATTCCAATTATCCTGCTCCACCACAAATCAGCGTCATTTCTGAAGACAAGTCAAGGAAGGTACCAGACTTTGTGATTCACCAAGGAGTTCGCCACCAATGGGTCGCAGTTGATGTTTCGAAGATTGTTCATAAGTCAAAGTAATTGCCATCTTTACTTTAACCTTTCACCCTGCCCAGGTGAAATAGATGTTTTGATAGGGCTCACTTTCTGTAGATATCCCTCTTCGCTTCGCCCAAAGCGACAGAGTTTTGTTTTATAGGGCTATAGTTTCAAGAATCGACTTGTTCATTAATAAAATAAACGTCGTTCTGTAATTTGTGCATTAATTTTTTTTTCTCTTTTCACTGTTTCAGAAAATGGTAATCATAAAAGAACAAAACAAATAATAAAAATAAGCCGTTTTCAAAAGAAAAACACTGCACACACTCTTGCATTCTCTCTATCTCTTCTAAATACAAATCACAACGTCATGCAGATTGCTTGTTTTAAACCCAGTTGAAACATACGATCCGATGCCTTCTCCCAACTTTGAATTCCCGGTATTTGAGGATGAAGAAGAAGATGGCAAAGACATTCCAGAGGAGATCTCCCGATTACTCAGACAAGAGGAAAGGTCCATTGAACCTCACAAAGAGCCGTTGGAAATGGTAAACTTGGGTTCAGAAAAAGAGAAAAAAGAAATCAGGATTAAGGCACTGCTTAGTCCAACTGCCAAAGAGAGTTTGATAGAGCTTCTCAAAGAATTTCCCGATGTGTTCGCTTGGTCCTATCAGGATATGCCAGGGTTGGATACCAGCATCGTGGAACATCGTTTACCGTTAAGATCGGAATGTCCACCAGTAAAAAAAAGGTTGAGACGGACTCATCCAGACATGGCCATCAAAATCAAAGAGGAGGTACGAAAACAGATTGATGCGGGTTTTCTCGCTACGTCAGAATATCCTCAATGGTTAGCCAACATCGTACCCATTCTAAAAAAGGACGGAAAGGTCAGAATGTGTGTCGATTATAAAGATCTAAACAAGGCTAGTCCAAAGGACGACTTTCCTTTACCACACATTGACATGCTGGTAGACAATACAACAAAGTTCAAAGTTTTCTCCTTCATGGATGGATTCTCGGGCTATAACCAGATTAAAATGGCGCCAAACGACATGGAGAAAACTTCATTTATTACCCCATGGGGTACTTGTAGCGAGCGAAACTGGATGTGTTTCTTAAGCACTGTCGCTCTTTGGGGGTTACTACAGTTTGATTCATTTTTTATCCTATTGAAGTTGATGAAGGAAGGGAAATAGATGTCTCCAATTAACCCTGCTTGCATACTAAGTTTAAACAGCGGTCTGTTAGGTTACGGGTGCTATATGGTAATGGGGCCTTTTTCTTCTTTCTTTTTTTCTAGAGTGAAAACATTGGACGGTTCATAGGCAGTTTGTTTAGGACTGAGGGTATGGGGTTTTGAGTTTTTATTTAGTGTGCTCGCTAAGATTTTTCTTTCAATCTTATGCCTACGTATTCCCGTTTTTCGAAACAGGGAAATCAGAGCGATCGTAGTTCCTCCTATTCTATGGAAGGAAATGGTGTTTTGGTGTCTTGTTCAAAGCCCAAGACATGAAGCTGAAAAGGTGGTTTGTATCTTGTTCAAAGTCCAAGATGTGAAGGTGAAGGGTCTATTTGTATCTTGTTCAAAGCCCAAGATGTGAAGCTGAAAGGGTGTTGACTTTAGAGAGAATTTGTCATCTCTAAAGGGGGTCTGTTTGTCATGACAGTTGGGTGACAGACTATAAAGGAGGATTACTTTAACCGGGATATGCGAATCCTAACAATGCCATAATTTCCTCTATAGGGAGTTTTAACCTGAAGGAGAAGACTTTAACTCAGTGTAGAGCAATGCTATCTTTCCTTAGGAATTTATCATGCAAAAAGAAGGACAGTGGCGTGGATGTAAATAATCCAGAGGCATGCCGCTTACAGCAATTAGATGAAGGGAGTTGTTGATGTTTGTATTCTGTGAACGAGGCACAGTTTTGATGCTAAAAGGTTGATTTACTCAACCGGGGTTTCCTTATACGAAGCCTAAGAGGAGGCTATCGACCCAACAAGAGGGTGTTTTTATGTGTCTCGTACAAAGCCCGAGGAAGAGGCTAAAAGGGGTTTGACTCAACGAGAGAGTCTTTTTATATGTGTCTTGTACGAAGCCCAAGACGGAGGCTAAAAGGTTACTCCACAAGAGAGTCTCTTTGTATCTCGTACGAAGCCCGAGATGAAGGCTAAAAGGTGGTCGACTCAACCAGAGAGTCTTTTTATACTCAACAAGAGAGTGTTTTGTACAAAGCCCGAGATGAAGGCTAAAAGGATGAATGACTCAACAAGAAAGTCTTTTATGTTCAACAAGAGAGTGATTTTGTATCTCGTACGAAGCCCGAGATAGAGGCTAAAAGTGGCTATTTTAGTTAAGTGACAGGTCCAGTATGTTGGTTAAAAGAGAAAATCAGTTATTATATGAGTAATGTTTGCACTCAGGGATTTTGATTCGAGGATCAGGGATATTTCCTGTTCTTTAAGGAAAGGGAAATCCAATGGGGATTGGGACTGTCTGAGTCTACGGGTTTCATCCCCTAGTTTTGAAAGGAACTTGAGAATGTCTTTGAGACTCAAGGAAATTAGACTGTCCAAGACTAGAGTTTCATCTTTTGTACTACGTTTAGGAAACAACAGTAGCAGGATCTAGACTCTTTGAAAAAACTGTTCTATTAAGATGACTAATTTCTGTTCCTATACCTCTAGGAGGTCGTCGGGACAATTTGTACGAAGCCCAAGAGGAGGCTGAACTCTTTTAAGAAGCCGAGGGAAAATTTGTACGAAGCCCAAGAGGAGGCTATCATTCCCGGAGGAAGAAATCATTTATACGAAGCCTAAGAGGAGGCTGTGAATACTTCTAAGAAGCAGACGGGTCCTTGTACAACGCCCAAGAGAAGGCGGGGATGCTTTTAAGAAGCCAGTGGGTCCCCAAACCCCTAGAAATTCAAGACAGGCTATTCACAGAGAATAGATCAAGCCAGGAAAGTTCGAGAATTTGGAAGAAACTCAAGAGATGCCATTCACGGAGAAAAGATCATCTCTGGAGAGTAGAGTTTCTTTCATGATTTCTAAGGGTGACAGTCTGTGAAAGGGTTCACCGAGAATGCTGCCTTTCATGTCTCCATATTGTTTAACCCCAAGAGGAGGGAAGACTGTGTCTGGTAATCCTATGGGGATCTAGTTTTGTCTATTTAAGAGTGACCAACATGGCTTAGTGCTAGACGTAGTTGCCGGGGAAACTCTAAATAGCTATACTAGTATTACACAGTTGATATGAGTTTATGAAAGAAGACTTACAGCGAAACAACCCCAAAATACAGTTATATATATATATATATATGAAAGTGGTAAATGAAAGCGTATAAACACTTACTCGGTTGTAGAGCTTCCATGCTGTTTAGTTAGTTGTCCAACAAAGAAAGATTGAAAATAACAGTATATTCAAAATTAAAGGAGAAAGTGGTTTGAAAGAAAAAATTAGGGCTTACAACTTAAGGAGAGGCCTAGGATTTTTACCAATGATCGCACTATCATTTTGTACATAGGGGCTTATACAAGTGACTGAGGCCAAAAAGGTTTTCTGTACAAAGGGGTGGGTCTTACACTCTATCAAGAGGCCCAAAAGGTTTTAAAGAAAAAGAGTGGGGCTTATAACATGAGGGTAGACCCAGATGATTTTTCGTTTTTAATGGCGATCGCGTCGAGATTTTGAAAACGCAGTGGGTCTTATACAATGACCTAGGCCAAAGATAATTTGGTTTTCAGAAGGGGTTGGGTCTTACACTCTAATAGAGGCCCAAAAGTATTGAATGGGTCTTATAGCTCGAGGAGAGGCCCAGATGGTTTATTTTAAAAAGGCGACGATCGCGCCGAACTTTTCTTTTAACGCAAAGGGACTTATACATTATCTATGGTCCAAAATTGTTTTGGTTAAAAGGGGATTGGGTCTTACATTCTAACAGAGGCCCATGAGTGTTTGAAAATGATTGATGAGGGTGAAAATCAAAGAAACCCTAATTTATTCTTTTAAAAGTAAATATTAAAAGAAAATCAAGGAAAAATACCAAATGAATTTGAATAAACCACTTGTAATTTTTGTTTAAGGTTTGAAAAATGAAGTTTTAATCACAAGAGATATTAAAACTCATTTGATCTTGATTTTTCAAGATGAATGTTCATTTTAAAATGTTTAAAAGAAATAAAAAATGAAGTTATTCACAAAAATACTAATTATATTAAATAAATAATATAAACTTAATTTTTTTATTGAATGAAATATTTCAAAATTTTTGTGATTTTTTACAAAAAGAACCAATAAAAAATAATTAAAATTGAAAGAGTTATTAATTTTCCAATTAATTAATAAAACATAAAATATTGAAAAAAAATGGCAAAATATGATAAAACACAAAATGGTATGGGTGGGGTTTGAACCCACGACCTCAAGGTCACAAGGTGCGCGCCTTACCACTGGGGTGGTGATACATCTATTGTTTGAAGTGAAATCACAAATATACAAGTCATGCCTTGGTTTTAGGCCTGGCCCAAGGCAAGGCAAGGCAAATTTTGGCTGAGAAACGTGAAGGTCATAACTTTCTCAATTCTTAATGGTTTGAGACAAAATTTATATGCATCTGGACCAGAATTTCACAAGGAATCCAATGGTGGTGGTAGTTTTTTCATATCACACTCCCTCCTCAAAACCCGATAGTGGTTTTGAAAAAGGCCTATAATTGCATTTTCTATGCTACACTTTGATACAGGCATGAATTACATGACCAATTGGTTCAAACACAACATATTTAACATGTATGAGGTGTGCATGATTAGTGGACTTCAAAGCATTGCATATTTTGGAAAGTTCAAGTCATGAGGCTTACCTCTTTTTGAGCTTTTGGGAGTTTTTGTGCAATCTGTTAAGTCTCTTGTTCCAGAAATGATTTGATGCTTTAGACACACTCAAAGGATCCCTTAGAAGCTTTTAGGATGATTGGAATCAGCTGGTACCTGCAAAAACACAAACTGGCCCTTTCTTGCAAAAGGGGTTAAAAGTGACCAAAATGGCAACTCTCTCAAATGGTGTTCCAGATGGGGGGAACCATTTGGGACAGTTCAAGGATAATATTTGGAGTGTGTTTGAGGTTTTATCTGGTTTGGAAAGTGATTGAATCAAGACATGGCTTGAAAAATGCACAAAAAGCCTATTTTGAGGTTTTGAGAGGTGACTTTGTGATTTTGTGATTACAGGTCACTTGTGAGAGTTTGTATCACCTACATATGATGTTTATGAGGTGTGTGTGTGATTGGTTTGATTTAAAAAGCTCTCAAACTCAAAAACTCAGAGTTACTTTACTAAAGAAGGCATTTTTGCCAAGAAAAAAGGATTTTGAGGAAAGCATCTGTTTGATGGCTTTGGTGTGCTCAAACTGAGCACAAATGAGATCTATTTATAGTAGAGCAAGTTTGTTTTAAGATCAATAGTGAATGGCAACTGCAGCAGAGGTTTGGCCAATGTTGGCAAATGAAAATCCAAGTCTCCTCTAGCCATTGACTAGAGGTTAGAGCACAGAGCTTTGGTTCCCTACTTGTTGGAGGAATCTTGACTGAATTCAGTTGCAAATGTGTCAATCTATGACACCTCTAAGCATGTATTAAATGCTCCAATCCAAAATTGGAGTCTTGTCCCTATTTTAGGCAATTCTAGGTTTGGCATGCTACTTCTTGTTCCCAGGACTTTGGAGGCTTGACTCAGTGATTGTCCCCTTTAGATTTGATCCTCAAATGTGTCCAAGATGATGACAAGGCTTGAAATTGGCTGATTTTGGCAAATCGACCAAAAATGCAAAATTCTGCCTTGCCTTGGCAGTTTTCAGCAAGGCATTTTGCCAATACCATAACTCTTAGCTCAAATTGAATTTGGTGATGTTCTTCGCCATTTTGGAAAGCCCTTATATGATACAACAACTGTTTGATCATATTTGGTTTTGATACTTTTTGGATCCAAGTGAAAAATGTCCCTACATTTGGAAAAAAGTGAAGGCAGATTCTGATTTAGTGAAAATTTCACTAAGTGTTGGAAAAAAGTGACATTTTCACTTTTTGTGATCTTGATCAATCCATAACTCAAAATCCATGAAGAACTGGAATGAGATCTAGTTGAAGTTTTTGTAGAGGGCCATGAGATCTACAAATCAAGCTTTGGATGGGGAAAATGGCTTTGTGGTTTAGGAGTTATAATCCTCCAAAGTTGGTACACTTGCAACTTTGTTCATAACTTAGAAAATTTTCTAAGTTTTTATGGTTACCCCTTTTACAAGTTATCCCACTTTATTTGATTTTTCTTGATTAATGATGATTCAAATCATACATTAACTTCATTTTTGGGTTAAAAATCCATAATTGTGAAAAATCTCAAAAAGTCAAAGTTGACTTTTGGTGCACAGTTGACTTTTTATCAGATGAATTCCAAACTGTGCAATCCTTTAGGAAATCATGTCCTTGACCTAAATCAAACTTGATGGACATGTTCCATGGGTATTATAGGGTATATTGAATCATGTCTTAGGGCTTGGGAGCATGTCCAGGTCAAAAGTCAAAGTTACAGTTGCCTTTTCCCGCGAAACCCTAACTGTGGTTCAGATGAAATTGAAACTTGTTGCCCTAGCTTCTTGGATTAATCCATTGTTACAAATGGATCAATATGGTGTACTAGGGACCCTCAAATCCTCTCTTGAGTTCTTGGATCATGATTTATCCCAAAAGTCATCTTAGGGGTGAATTAGGTCAAGAAACCCTAATTCCTGATTTTTTATGACTGCATCCCCTGAGGCAAAATTGACTTGATGACTGGGGTCATGAGGTTCCATGGATCATATTAGGTTATGTTTTGAAGTATTGGCTCATGCCCAGAGGAAAATTTCCATCTGGAGGCCCTGGTCGACCAAAACCCTAATTTGGTGACACTGGCGATCTTAAGGCTTGATCCACCTAGAAGGGAGAAGCCTTATGCTTAATCCTTGAAGTGGGAGTCCTCTTGATCCATTTTGGATGTTTGAGAGGTTAGACATGTTGAAGATCATGTCATTTCTTGATTGATCCTTTGTCTAAGAACTCTGAGAGGGCTTGAAACCCTAATTTTGATTGTAGTGAATGCTCACCCATTTTTGGAGAGACTAATGAGGCATAATGATACACCCATATTGTGATGATGATTTGGACAATGATGGGAAATATTAGTGGTCAAAATTTGGGGTATGACATATGCCCCTATTTAATCTTCTTGGACCCGAAGGTGCGAATGACGAAGGTGTTCGGGCATTCGGGGTGCAAGAGGATTAAATATCGGAATACCCGAAATTTTGATGGTGGTTACGAATGGCAGCTTACGCATTCATCTCTTTTGCTAAGCGATGATGCTTAGAAAAGGTAAACTTCCCCTCGATCCTGGTTTCCTACCAAGGAACTGGTCTTAGTTTCTGGAATAAACTTCCCCTCGATCCTGGTTTCCTACCAAGGAACTGGTCTCAGTTTCTGCTATAAACTTCCCCTCGATCCTGGTTTCCTACCAAGGAACTGGTCTTAGTTTCTTTTGTAAACTTCCTCTAGATCCTGGTTTCCTGCCAAGAAACTCGTCTCAGTTTTTGATATAAATTTCCCCTCGATCCTGGTTTCCTACCAAGGAATCGGTCTCAGTTTCTTTTCTCAATAAACTTTCTTTACAAGGGACGCTATTCGTAGCTGTTTTCCTCAAACTTCTCGCCTAATTTTCTTGGGGAGATGTCATTTGACGGAAAAATTTTGAGGTCAGACTTGCTGGGGAACCCAATCTTCTGAGTTATAGAGGTACACAAACTTCTCTATTGGAGACGCCATTTGTTTCTACTGGGGAAAGCGAGTTTCTTGAGAGACTGCTTCTGCTTGGAGTCGTACATCATACTTTTCTCGGGATCTTCCCGGAGAAACGCCATATGATGGGATCCAATTTTGAGGTGCTGATGACCTTTTCATTAGTGGCTTTTTCGGAGAAAAACTGTCGTACCGCCGAATCTCTTGATTAAGAGGCTTTCTCTGTGGATTTTCCTTAATCTGGGAAAGCAAGGATGTCATCTTCAATGGCGAAGAATGACATTTGTCGAAGGTTCTCTGGTCTTTCAGAGGTTCAAGTTATCAAAGTGGTCAAGGGCCAATTCTGATCCAGAAATAAACTGGAGGAGAGAGATTGTTCAGACGTAACCTTTCCTGACGAGGAAAGAATTTGACAATACGATTGAGAGGACTTTTATCACTAGGGGATAAGACCGACTAGAGTGATAGTGATGCAATATGAATGTGATTGCAAATCAATAATGCATGATGTATGTATGTATATGTTGACAAAACCGACACAACATACACACTAAAAGATGAACATGACGGGATACTCGGCAATAGCGGGGCGAAGTCGTACCGTTGATCCAAAAGTAGCAATTCTGCCTTGCTTAGGAGAGACAGTCCCTGTGGGGAATACCGTTGGTCGGGCTTAGGAGATGGGAACTCGGCCGAGGGTATCATATGGGAAAACCGCATTCGATACAGCTGATCCTTCATTCAAACGCACTGGCTTAGAAGGAGTACTTTGATTCTGCATTTTGACGTTCGAACACCTTTGGAGAAGCGATCGATGTTCTTTCGGTGTTCAACCGTTAAATTCATTTTTGCTTCGTTTCACGAATCGTTGATCATGTTAAAATGTCATTCTATAAAGCTAAAACAAATAATAATTACAAACAAAAGCACAAGGGCTCAAATTTTATTGATAGGATGGAAATCAGCCAAGCGCGTGATTCCATAGAGTATTTACAAAGTTTAGAAAATGGTAATTTACGGGAAGAGGGCTACATTGAAACATAACGACCACTATCCTTCTACAAACTTTGAATTCGGGGAATCCTGAGCTTCTGTTGAAGATGACCGTGACTGGCGTTTTTCTGATGGATGATGTAAATGCTACTGAGGGATTTTCCCATTTGTTGAACGTAGTTACTTGCCATTATCCCTAATTTTTGCATGGATTGTACTTTGAGATTTCCAATCCATCGGGATGATTTTTGATTATGTCTCTAATTTTTTCCTAGACCGCCATTTCGGGTTTTCAATCCACCGAGACGTTTTTTTTAGGTGAAGTATTTCTTGACAACATCAACATTCGTCGGGTAGCCAAATTCCTCTTCGTCCATGGTTGCAAGTCTCAAGGCGCCGCTTGAGAAAGCTTTCTTGACCACGTAGGGGCCGTCATAATTCGGAGTTCACTTGCCCCGAGAATCAGTGAGAAATGATTATATCTTCTTGAGCACGAGGTCTCCTTTCCTGAAGACGCGAGGTCGGACCTTTTTGTCAAACGCCTTCTTCATTCTCTGTTGATACAACTGACCATGACATAGTGCCTTTATTTGCTTTTCTTCGATCAGGTTTAATTCGTCGTGTCGACTCTGACACCATTCAACTTCTGTAAGCTTAGCTTCCATCAATACCCGGATTGATGGGATCCTTCGTGAATTTCTTTTATCAGCATGTCTGCTTCTGGTCTGTCGACGCATCGAAGCAAGAGCATGTCGAAATTCAGCTTATAAAGTGTATCACCGCTCAGAAAGAAGTTTCCAGCAGTCTTCTGACGGTTTTTCTGTCTTTTCTTAGTGCCCCATGTGGGTACTCTTGTTTCTGAAGGAAGCATTTGATATTGAAATTCTGGTACATGTGCAGAATTCAGATGTCCTAGAACATGCCGTTCGACATCTGGTCTGACATGATCACAAAGGGCAAGGTATATTGCAATAATCATGGTACTGAAAAGATAAGAGTAAGACACATAGAATAGTTAACCCAGTTCGGTCTAACACACCTACTCTGGGGGCTACCAACCCAGGGATGAAGTCCACTATCAGTAGTATCAATTCAAAGCTGAACTCCCCGTTTACAGCTTATCAATTAATCACTACCCAATGACCCTTCTACCTAGATGCTCTCTAGCTATGAGAATCACTTCTCACTCCCAATCATCGCAATGATGTCTAGCAATTGACAATCCGCCACTACATCAACGGCTCTTTACCTATACAACAGTTCAACAAGGAAGACACCCTTCCAAGACACAACTTAGAGTTACTTAAAAGCTTCTTCCAAGAACAATACTCCTCTTACTTAATAGCTTCGAGGATCACACTTACAAACTGTCCAACTCACAGGTTGAGTGGTACAGGAACTAACCCTAATACTAGAACTTTTACATGTTTGGTTGCGTTACAAAACTAGGTTACAAAACATCTATATATAACCTATTCCCAACTAGATTTGGGCCTACAAAAACATAGCAAATGAGCTGCTACAAGTCAGCAGAAACTTCTGCTACAAATTAGGACTTTAATCTATAACTTCCTAAAATATCTCCATATTTAGAAAGTGTATATTTTCCAATATTCTTCTCAATTTCAGACTTGAACCTTCAGACCTTTTAATTCAGCGCCACATAGAATTTGCATATTAATTCCTTAATCTTCTGCCTCTGTTAAGACATATCAGAATTCTGAATTCTCTTCAGTTCTGGCGCGATGTTGAATGAACCTGCATGGGACATCTTGATACGACATGTTATACCAGATGTTGAAACTACTTCAGCTCAACATGTTCCATTTCACACTAGAACTCCTTGCTCAACCTGTTCTTCCTTTGCAAGATAAACTATCTTATCTAACATATTGCTGTTATTATTTGTTTTACAAAATTATTGCCAACCCTTAAAAATAAAGAACTAACATTCTCCACCTTTGGCAAATTTTGGCTAAAACAAATACATAAACATTACAACTCAGATTACAGCAGCAATCACAACTCTATACTAATGTCAGTAATCATCAACAACTACTGATCCTAACAGTAACCATCAGTAGCTACTGTGAACAGCAATCCTGGAGAATCATCTTCTAGGGAATACTTGAATGATGTTAGGACATCATGTTTGACAACTCTTTTGGCAGCACATTTCTATGAGCTCCATAACATCACCTTCGAGCACCACAGCACAATTACTTCAGGCAGCACATTAGGAGGTAAGAAGTAGAAAGTCCCGAAGTTATGCACATGAGGAAGAAGATATCTGGTGTACATGAGGAAGAGGATTTCTGACTCCCCCTTAATCCCACACATTTCTTTTTCCTTCCAGCTCAGACCTGGATAATTGTAGAAGACTCCTCCAGAAAAGAAACGTCTATCTTCACACAAAAGGCCAATGGTGGCATACGAGATTTCTGCACACCTTACTTGATCAGACACCCCCAGTCAACCTGTGGCATAAGATGAAACTTAAGAAGTATCAATCTATCAATCGAGGTAACTCAGAACACAAGTCACAACTGTGTTCATAACTCAGGACACAAGTCAAAATTGGACCTCAACACCAACTCAAGGAAATGACACCCTCTTCGCAAACAATTGGAACTGCAGAATCCAAACAAGGCATCTGCATAACCCATTTCACACACCCTTTCTCCCCCTTTTTTAGCCAAAAATTGGCAAAGAAGGCCCTCACAGAACCAGACCCAAGTGATGCTTACCCAAATACGAACAAATGCCATAAGACTAGTGAAACAAAACACTCACTTGGCTGGAGGAGAAGAGAACAGCCCCTATAAATAGCTGACCAGTAACTTAGGAATTAACGAGCCTTGAATATGTCAAGGTTCTTGGTCAAAGAAACACTATTTTAGGTATCAAAAACTGCATTCAAATTCAATGCCTACCTTCCAAAACTGCCTTGACTGCCTTAAATGTTTCTCAACTGAATCTTACCATAAATTAGGCCAATAACGCTCCATGCATAGGCAGAGACACGTGTTTCGCCTTATCCTTACACAACCGTCCAGAGTAATTCCTTGTTTGGCTCAAGAAAAACATGTCCTGTACCATGTTCTGACATCTTATCAGACAATGTCTGCTTGCTCACAACATTATCCACCCAAAACTCCACAGAAAATTATTCATTCCAAAACCCAAGCACATTTTCTTTTCTGTTGGATTCTGAGACGACTTCTATCGATCAGCGCAACTCATATTCCCTTCTAGATTTCTTCAGAGTAGCAAAGAAAAATAAATTCTCTCAGATACAACAATTCTGCTCTTCAGACTCCTCCTGCATAAGCACTAGCTTCACGCAGCTAGGATAGCACACCAGCCTTAGGAACACCCAACCACACTCAGTAGTACATGTCCCCTCATGTTGTTTGACATTACTCTGCACAAACTTGGACAGCACGCACGCTTCACAAAAATCTGCACCCTTGCAGTAATAGACCATAGACAACAGCCTTAACTCCCTCTGACATGAACAACTAATGCTCCTTATGAAGATGAACACTTGACACTAGATGATATTGCCACATTCTCAACATTAAGAACTTCCACTTCTTGTATTTGTTGAGCATAATCTCACCATGTTTATGCCAAGTCCAATATAGAAGCCTACTTGATTTGGAATTTCTCACATATTCCATAACAAATGTCTTTAGATTACTTGCAACACAAGATAAGGACTGCCACCACCTTTTACTTATATTAGAAGAAATCAACCTTCTGTCCTTACATTCACAAGCATCTAATTAAGTCTTCATCATGAAAGTAGTCATGTATTGCTAGAACAAACTACATAACATCAAGATCAGAATCTGCCCATTCTAATCCACATTGTGTCAGAACTGCCATTTCCGACAATAATGCTGCTTCTTCCAACTCCACAAGCACAGTCCAAGACCTTCATCCAGGATACATAACAAACAATGATGTTGTAACATTATGTAGGACATCAGCATTAGACAAAAGATCACACCTTCTGCATTTTATTTAGGTAATCACAACCACCTGATCACAACAGAGAGAAATAAACTCTCACACAATTCAGAAATCTGAATGGCATCCACACATCAGATAACTACCAAGCTCCCAACAAGGTATTTGTTATCCAAGAAAGATTCACAAACAAACAGCAGATGATGTTCACTTCTTCATTCACACACTTCTGATACAATCAACTGATAAGGCTACCTCAGGTTGTCATCAATCACAACCACTCAGAAAAAATAAATTCCTGAACCATAATATCCAGACTGCAGACTTGCATAATTCTCAAGACAAATACTTAGTCTCCCGTCAAAGTATTTACCCTTATGCATAACATCAATAATAGACAAATACTAAGTCTCCCGTCAAAGTATCTACTACTAGTCAGAATAAGATTACCTTCTCACACAAGGTATGACAAGTTGTTTGTCATCTTCTGCATACGTCTGACAACTTCTGATTCTTCTTTATGACAAATTGTCATGACATATATTCACAAGTTACTTTAACTAGGATCAGTGGCTTGATCTTGGACTTCTTTCTGCGCAGAACAACCTTGGCTGAACAAGCAACCACTTGAATTGATGTTCCAACATCAATCTCAATCACACATCTTCACAGAGCTTTTCTGAAGATATCATCTATAGTAAAGCTCTAGCACACGAGGATCAACCATCAGTAGCTGATCAAGCTTCCAGGTCATATCACAAACACATTCAGCAGCAGGAACAGCTCAAGAGTCTTCTCCTTAAATCACAACATCTTGTCTGACTTTGAGATGTTGGATGTTATCAACATTCCACAACCAATTTGCCTCTTCTAATCCTTCAGCCAAACTCATCCCAAATAATCCAAGCACATAGTCACCAACCAACCCCACCGGTTGATTCAACTCCACAGTGCTTAACCCTTGAAAGTTCTCCACTACACCAGAATAATAGTTCCATGCTCTCATAGACTTGATAAATGTCATCAAGTTTGAGTAACCAACCTCCATCCTGAATCAGAGAAACATCATCCAGACAGCTTGAGAAAATAAATTTTTAATACATCAGGTACTCTCCCTCAGAATCTGCCAAGAGCACTTCAGAGAATCATACATTCTCCCCTTTAATAGCAGCGCAGACTGTGATTAGATCACCTTAATCCTTAAGCACACACAGTCAATACTTATCTAGCTTCACAAGATCATTCAGATAATGCTTCCAAATAATAGAGAAAAATCATGACTTTTTGATCTTTGACCTTCATGTCCTAGAAGTCTGCTAGAGATAATACTTCTTGAATCTCAGGTTCTCCACTCCTGCAGCAAGGACCAGAAATAAACTGACCTCAGGAGTAAATAACATGTTGATCACACCTTGACCAACTCACACATCTAAGATAAGTTCCAAGACCTGAAACATCTTAGACATATCACCCAGATGCCTCCTCTTCCAGATCAGGAGTAGGCTCCAAACTCATGTGATCAACCCACAGTAATTTAGCACCCAGAGCATCTGCTATGCCATTCCTTCAGACAACAAAAACAACACAATTCTGATGTGATGTTCTAACACACAAGGAGATCAAGGACTGGAGAGTATCCCTTTTAGGAATAGATGCAAAAGTAAATTACTTCTCTCCTTTATAACTTCACTTATCAATGCCTTTATGAGTGGACTTGAACAATAATCTTCAAGTATCGTTGACAAAGTAAGTTGAAGCAGTTTTGCATATATCCCATCACTATAGTGTATACATTCAGAGAAGAATAACCTCCTCAATTGCAACCTCAGGAGTTTTCAGATAGATACGCAGCGGATCAAAACACAAACTCCTCAAAACCTTCAGGTGTCACATATCACCCCTAGCATCATAGTCTAGGTGACACCACAATACCACAGGTTTGAAAATAAATCAAACCTAACTAACCATAACACAGCAGCTTTTCAACCACTCCTCCAAGCCTTCAGCACATGCCACTGCCTGTCAAGAACAATCCATCCTCCACTTCTAGGGACCATTCTCACACCTATGAACTACTCCAAGTTCAAACAACTTTTCAGTAGAAAGCTTCTACCTTGACCATGAACCAGAAAGTATTTTCCCTTGGATCTTATCCAGATACAGAACAGAATGACCTGCTTTGATACCAATTAAAATTCTGGTACATGTGCAGAATTCAGATGTCCTAGAACATGTCGTTCGACATCTGGTCTGACATGATCACAAAGGGCAAGGTATATTGCAATAATCATGGTACTGAAAAGATAAGAGAAAGACACACAGAATTGTTAACCCAGTTCGGTCTAACACACCTACTCTGGCGGCTACCAAGCCAGGGATGAAGTCCACTATCAGTAGTATCAATTCAAAGCTGAACTCCCCATTTACAGCTTATCACTTAATCACTACCCAATGACCCTTCTACCTAGATCCTCTCTAGCTATGAGAATCACTTCTCACTCCCAATCATCGCAATGATGTCTAGCAGTTGACAATCCGCCACTGCATCAACGGCTCTTTACCTATACAACAGTTCATCAAGTAAGACACCCTTCCAAGACACAACTTAGAGTTACTTAAAAGCTTCCTCCAAGAACAATACTCCTCTTACTTAACAGCTTCGAGGATCACACTTACAAACTGTTTAACTCACGGGTCGAGTGGTACAGGAACCAACCCTAATACTAGAACTTTTACATCTTTGGTTGCGTTACAAAACTAGGTTACAAAACATCTATATATAACCTATTCCCAACTGGATTTGGGCCTAAAAAAACATAGCAAATGAGCTGCTACAAGTCAGTAGAAACTTCTGCTACAAATCAGGACTTCAATCTATAACTTCCTAAAATATCTCCATATTTAGAAAGTGTATATTTTCCAATATTCTTCTCAATTTAAGACTTGAACCTTCAGACCTTTTAATTCAGCGCCACATAGAATTTGCATATTAATTCCTGAATCTTCTGCCTCTGTTAAGACATATCATAATTCTGAATTCTCTTCAGTTCTGGCGCGATGTGGAATGAACCTGCATGGGACATCTTGATACGACATGTTATACCAGATGTTGAAACTACTTCAGCTCAACATGTTCCATTGCACACTAGAACTCCTTGCTCAACCTGTTCTTCCTTAGCAAGATAAACTATCCTATCTAACATATTGCTGCTATTATTTGTTTTACAAAATAAATGCCAACCCTTAAAAATAAAGAACAAACAGATATCGTGATACCAAGGTTTGTCGTCTATGACTGCTTCTATCGTGAAGATGTAAGTGGGCCTTTCAAGGCGCATTATGTCGATCTTAGGTAAGTCGTTCCATTGACCTACACTAATCATGGAAGAGAGAGTGGCTAATGCATCAGCCATGTGTTTCTCCTCACGAGGGATGTGATGAAACTCAATTCTATTGAAGAAGGGTAACAACCTTCTTGCATAATCTTTGTGAGGAATCAATCCTGATTGGTATGTGTTCCAATCTCCTTTAATCTGATTGATAACCAGGGCTGAGTCGCCGTGTACGTCCAAGTTTTTGATCCTCAAAACAATTGATTCCTTGAGACCCATGATACAAGCTTCGTATTCGGCCTCGTTGTTTGTACACTTGAATGTAAGTCTGGCTGTGAAAGGGATGTGGGTACCCTGAGGTGTAACAATGATTGCCCCAATTCTATTTCCGTAATGATTAACTGCTCCGTCAAAGATAAGCCCCCATTGGGAACCTGGTTCTGGCCCTTCACTGGGTAGCGGTTCATTAGAATCTTTCATTTTTAGATGCATGACATATTCTTCTGGGAAGTCAAACCCGATTGATTCTTGATCGTCAATCGGTTGATGAGCCAAATGATCGGCTAAAACACTCCCCTTAACGGCTTTCTGAGCGTGGTACTATATGTCATATTTTGATAGCAACATCTGCCAACTGGCAATCCTTCCCGTGAGAGCAGGCTTTTCAAAGACATACTTGATTGGATCCATTTCAGATACCAACCAAGTAGTTTGACGAATCATGTACTGGCGCAAACGTTTGGCTGCCCAAGGCAAAGCGCAACAAGTTTTCTCAAGCATAGTGTACCGAGTCTCGCAATCGGTGAATTTCTTGCTCAGATAGTAGATGGCAGACTCTTTCCTTTTGGTTTCATCTTGTTGGCCAAGTACACATCCCATTGAGTCCTGTAGGACTGTGAGGTAGATAATCAGTGGTCTTCCTTCCACTAGAGGTGATAGAATCGGCGAATTCAACAGGTATTCCTTAATACGGTCGAAGGCGGTTTGACAGTCTTCTGTCCAAACACAGCCCAGGTTTTTTTTTCAGTAATTTTAAAATCGGCGCACATGTCGCGGTCATGAGGAATATGAATCTAGAGATGTAGTTCAAACGTCCCAGGAATCCTCTGACTTGTTTTTCAGTCTTCGAAGAAGGCATTTCTTGAATGGCCTTGACCTTGTCAGGATCAACCTCAATTCCTTTCGGGCTGACGATGAACCCTAAGAGTTTCCCTGAACGGACACCGAAGGTGCACTTGTAGGGATTCAAGCGGAGTCTGTATTTTCTCAACCGCTCAAATAGTTTTGACAGGTGGGTCACATGCTCCTCTTCTGTCTTAGATTTTGCAATCATATCATCGACATATACCTCAATTTCTTTGTGCATCATGTCATGAAACAGAGTAGTCATGGCCCTTTGATAGGTTTCCCCGGCGTTCTTCAAACCGAACGACATTACCTTGTAACAAAAGGTACCCTATGGGGTGATGAACGAAGTTTTCTCCATGTCTTTCGGCGCCATTTTGATTTGATTATAGCCCGAGAATCCATCCATGAAGGAGAAAACTTTGAACTTTGTTGTACTGTCTACCAGCATGTCAATGTGTGGTAAAGGAAATTCTTCCTTTGGATTAGCCTTGTTTAGATCCCTGTAGTCGACACACATTCTGACTTTTCTGTCCTTTTTTGGAACGGGTAGGATGTTGGCTAACCATTGAGGATATTCTGATGTGGCGAGGAAACCTGTGTCAATCTGTTTCTGTACCTCCTCTTTGATTTTGATGGCCATGTCCAGATGGGTCCGTCTCAACTTCTGTTTTACTGGTGGACATTCCGATCTCAACGGTAAATGATATTCCACGATGCTGGTATCCAACCCTGGCATATCCTGGTAGGACCAAGCAAATACATCGGGAAACTCTTTGAGAAGCTTTATCAAATTCTCTTTGTCGATTGGACTGAGTAGCGCCCCAATCTTGATTTCTTTTCTCTCTTCTTCTGAGCCCAAATTGACTGTTTCCAACAACTCTTTGTGAGGCTCAATGGACCTTTCCTCTTGTCTGAGTAGTCGGGAGATCTCTACTGGAATTTCGTTGTCAACTTCTTCTTTAGCCCCAAATACTGGGAATTCAAAGTTGGGAGAAGGCATTAGATCATATGTTTCAACGGGGTTTAAAACAAGCAATCTGCATGACGTGACGATTCATGTTTTAGAAGAGATAGAGAGAATGAAAAAGTGTGTGCAGTGTTTTTTCTTTTACTGCTTGTTTTTATTGTTTGAATTGATTTTTAGGATTACCATTTTCTGAAAAAGCGAAAAGAGAAAACAACAATTAATACGGAAATTACAGAACGACGTTTATTTATTTATGAAGAAGTCGATTCGTGAAACTACAGCCCTATAAAACAAAACTCTGTCGCTTTGGGCAAAGCGAAGAGGGAAATTTACAGAAAGTGAGCCCTATCAAAACATCCGTTTCACCTGGGCAGGGTGAAAGGTTAAAAACGACAATTACTTTGACTTTTGAACAACTTTCAGAATATCGACAGCAACCCATTGGTGGCGAACTCCTCGGTGAATCACAAAGTCAGGTACCTTCCTTGATTTGTCTTCAGAAATAACACTAATTTCTGGTGGAACAGGATCATTGGAATCTGTCTCCCAGGAAGAATTTTTGTAGGAGGATTCCTCTGTTGCATTTTGCATAGTATATGTGTTCTCAGGCAGATCTCCCCTTCCAGTTGGCTGGATGTCTTCGAGCCTGATACGAGAGCTTTCAGGAGCAGTATACCTGACCATGAAGTCGTATTTTCCACTCGGTTGTCCCAAGGTGTCCCACACTTCTTTGGAACTGGAGGAGTCATCCCTTTCGATGACGTTGACCTCAGGAAAAGCATAGTTGATGAACTCTGATCCTGCTAACGTTGCGAATTCATCGTCGTGTGGGGTATCTTCAGGATACCCAGGGTGAGGATCCCATGACATGGTGGGGACACAAGTATTCTTTTCAATGATGCTCAGCTGATTTTCATTGTTCGGCTGATTCTCTTGCCCTAAGTCTCCCGGATACGGCTACCACATTGGCAGGCCATTCATTGGGCCATAATAGTCATGGTCAAAGTTGTCTTTCATCAGAGCGTCTTCGTCTAATGAGTTTGGTGGAGCACGACATTCTTCCGGATCATAATCTCCGTATATCATTTCGAAGTCCGACCGGGGTATAAATCTCGGACCCTGTGCAGGAAAGCAAAATGGAGTATGCGTTTCGTCCTGAGACATATAACCGTCCTCGTTAAGATAGGACTTCCATTCCTCATCTGTGTCGGAGGGATCCTCCTTATTGATAATGTGTACTTCTTGGGTCACCGGTTGAAGAAAACCTCCACTGTGAAAGAAGTTCCAAATGGGATGAAGACTTTCATAGTAGTTAGTAGCTGTCTGGGTGCGAGTCGCAGAAAAACCAAGACCCTTCTTTGTTTTATTGTCAATAGAAATGACTAGCTGTCCCCATCATGTTGTATTGGTACTCTCGACCGCTTTGATAGCATCTTTGTATGAGGAAATGGAAGTTCCCTCTTCGGATTGATTTTCCTTGCTCACCGAAAGAGCTTGGAACTGAGTCCCAATAATCTACTCGGGTTCTACATAAGTAGATGATGATAAGTTACTCACGAGCAAGGCTTGTTCTCCACAGACCGTGACGAGCTGGTTGTTCTGAACGGCCTTTAACTTTTGGTGGAGGGTCGAGGCGACCGCCCCAGCCTAATGTATCCAAGGTCTTCCTAATAAACAATTGTACGTTGCTCGGATGTCCATGACCCAGAAAGTGACTTTGAAAGTGTGAGGACCGATAGTTATGGGAAGGTCGACTTCGTCGATAACCGTTTTTCTGGATCCGTCAAACGCTTTGACGACGACCTCGCTGGTTCTATTCGGGGGTCCTTTGAAGGATAATTGCATTAAAGTGGACTTCAACAGAACATTCAGGGCTGACCCTGTGTATACCAGTACGCAGGCTAAAGCATCGCCCTGGCAACTGACTGTGATATTGAGCACCATGTTATGAGGGCGACCCTCTTCAGGTAATTCATCATCACTAAATCCCAAGTTATTGCAGGAAGTGATGTTAGAGATAATACTATCGAGCTGTCTGATTGTTACATCTTGTTCCATAAAGGCTTGCTCTAAGACTTTCTATAGAGCCTCCCTGTGCGCTTCTGAACTGAGTAACAGTGATAATACCGAGATCTTTGAAGGAGTTTGTAATAGCTGATCAACAATGTTGTATTCACTCCTTTGGATGAGTTTTAGCATCTCATCATCGTTTTTTGAAAGGTCGGGATTACTGGACTGGCCGACTGGTGGATTAGGAGCTTCTGTCTGAGGTTCCTTTTCTTTGCTGGACTCTCCAACTCCTCTGTTGAAGATTCGACCGCTCCGTGTTACACGACTGATGTCTGCAATATTCACGACGGAGGGTAATGGAATTTCCTTCCCATTCTCAATTATTGTTGCACCGTATTTGTAAGGGATAACCTTAGTTGATTCATACTGTAGTGGTCCCGGTAGATAGATGACTATGGGAGCCTTCTGATTTTCCTGACCATCGTAAGTAATCTCGATCTATTCCTGGTTAGGAACTCTTGATTCGTCAAGTAGAGGGATGATGGCAAAAACATCCCTAGCCCTCTAATGATCAGAGATTACGACAACGTCCTCAATTTGATCAGCGAGGTAGTCCGGCTCCCAGTTGATTGGTCCGGAACCCGGATATGGGCGAATCTCTCTATGATCCACCTGACCTTGAAGAGCTGCTCGCACAAGTTAACATCCTTGGTTACTTTCCGAACAGACTCTACAACGTTCATAGATGTGTGGTGGCACCTGGCCAAGCCCGCTTTGAATGCAATGTAACCTTACTAGGTTAGCTTCCACAGATCGGACATCCTGACTTTGACGCCGAGTAGGGTTCCTGTTATTGATACTAATTTGCCGGGTGTCTTCATCCATATACATTGGAAGCCACCAGTGGTTCAACAAGTGCTGAAGTGTCTCCTGGACAAGGGCACAACCTTGATCGTTTTCGTAACCCGCCTTACAGCTCTGGTATTCATGTGATACCAAGAATCCGAGGCGGACCGGTTCAGCATGTAAGTCTACCAGGTTGGTATTCATTAAACAAATGTCGAAAATTTGAACCATGTTGATCTGATAGGGATTCCTATGATGGTAGTCCTGGATCCACCCAAGATCCATCTGACGCTGGAGGGCCTCTTGTACAAAAGAGCATCTCTGCTTGTTTACCGAGCAAGTCAGACAAGAACTGTAATTGTGCCGTGGAAGATTTTGATACTGGCTTTGCCTTGAGTGCATTACCACTAAGTTGGCATTCATCGCACGGATGTCGTGGTTCTGAATGACGTTGGAATTCGTGTAAACCATGTTAACTCCACGAACTCGGTGCTCTTGGATCCATCCGAGATCCATCTGTTCTTGTAGAGTTGATTGCACCACGGAACATTCTTGATTACTTTTATAGCAGATATCACACTGATGGTAATTATGAGGAGTCACATGGCCATATCCACTCTGTCTACTATGCATCTTGACCAAGTTAGTTTTTAATAAGAGTACATCGTGAATTTGATAAACATTGTTAAACTCTCCCTCTATCAGGTTGACTGCAGCTTTCTCGTGTTGAGGCAGCGGGTTCGTGAGAACATTGGGATTTGTATCCTTGAAAGATAAGACCCCACTCCTAACAAGCTTTTGCATGTCGAATTTGAAATTGAGACAGTTCTCTATGTTATGCCCTGGTCCTCCTTGGTGATAAGGGCATGTCTGGTCCACCTTAAACCAAAAAGGTGAATTTTCTGGTACTGCAAGAGGGGATTTAGTCTGGATGTGCCCCTTGGCCAGTAGTAACGGAAATAGTTCTGCGTATGGTACGGGTATAGGATCAAATCCTGGTGACCACGTCGTACGGTTGTTGTTGTACTAAGGACGAGTCTGCTGAAGAGACTGTTGTGTCCTTTGCTAAAATTTCTGTTGACTGGGTTGGCTCGGTGCAACCTGAGGTTGATACGTAGGACCAGGCACAGGGTTGATAGCATGAGTCACCGCTGCTTCTTTTCTTAGGGAGAGCACTACCGTATCTTTTTGTACTACAAGATGATCCAGCGTCTTTTACTAAACGTCCTTCTCTGACGGCTTCCTCAAGACAAACCCCCATGCCGACCATTTTTGTAAAATCACTAGGCGCACTGGCAACCATTCTGTCATAGTAAAATGAGCTTAAGGTCTTTAAGAAGATTTTTGTCATCTCTTTTTCCTCAAGAGGTGGACAAATTTGGGCGGCGATCTCACGCCATCTCTGAGCGTACTCCTTAAAGGTTTCCTTGTCCTTTTGTGACATCGACCTTAGTTGATCTCTGTCTGGTGCCATGTCCAAATTGTATTTTTATTGTTGGACAAAGGCAGTGCCAAGATCTCTGAAAGTGTTGATCGTAGTACAGTTTAAACCCATGTACCATTTTAAGGCGGCATCGGTTAAACTATCCTGAAAGTAATGAATCAGTAGATCCTAATTTTCTGTCTGATCTGACATTCGCGGAGCGTAAATCACTAAGTGACTCTCAGGGCAAGAATTACCCTTGTATTTTTCAAAGTCAGGAACTTGGAACTTGTGCGGAACTTTCACATTGGGGACCAGACAAAGGTCTGCGACGTCCTTTCCAAATAAACCCTGACCACGGATGGCTTGCAGTTCCTTTTACATTTCCTGGAACTGTTCCTGGAACTCGTCCATCCTGTCGAACATAGTTTCCTTTCTACCAGAAGGTATCTGTGGAATCTGTCCTTCCGGGACAGTGTACACCACAGGGGGTCATACCGTTACTACGGCAGTGAATCTTGGCATTTCCCGAAATTTGTAACCTTCAGGAGTCCTCAATATGCCTCTGGCATCCTCGCTTTCGCGAAGTTTGTAACCTTTAGGCCCAGCGGCTTCTGCTGAAGTTTCCGGATCTCTAGTGATCGGCGGAACATATCCTCCCGGGATATAGTTAACAGGCATGCCCCAGGGACGATCTTTTGGAATTTTGTACCTAGGATCATACTTCTCCACTATGGGCGTTGAGGTGATCTCTGAGATCATAGTTCTTTGTAGCTGAGCTTCTGCCATGGCTTGCATGTCATTACGAAGCTTTCTCATATCCTCTTTCAGAGCGTCGATCACTTCTTTCAACTCTCTGTTCTCTTTGTAATACCCCAATATTTTCCCTCTCATTTCTTCATATCATTTAGCATGAGCTTTCATTTCATTGCATTGCATTCAATCATAGAAAAACAAAACATTAAGCATTTTGCATTGCATCTTGCATAAGGGCGTGGTATCAGTGATTCTCTAAGGTGTTGATCATCCAAAGTAAAGGAACAATAGCCAAGGGTCTTTCACAAGCCTCAAGGGTCCCTTAAGCCATATTTCATCTCAATTGGTCCTACACAAGGCATGAGAAGAGGAGAATTCATCAAGAAGAGTGGACAGTGCACCATCTCATACACAAGGTAGTCGAAAATTGGGATCTAACCCTCAAATGGGCAAGCTCTTTGAGTCTTCATCACCTCCAAAGGCCATATGTCATCTTTGTCAGATGGGATATACATCATATTCAGAGGAATTTGGATTTGGAGGATGTGATATTTCCTCCAAACCAAAGGGTGCCAAAATTAGGGTTTGACCTAAAATTAGTTTATCTCTGATTTTGTGGGCAAGACTTGATCTCATGGTATTCCTTATGTTCTTAAGTGTATATGGATGGAAAATTGTTCATCAATTGGTTTCAAAAGGCTTTCAATTAATTAGTTGCTTGATAATCAAGAAATTGGGGAAAAAGTTAATTGTGCAGTGAAAAAGTCAACTCTTGACTTTCTAAGGTCAAATTCATGAAATTCATGTTATATAGGTTCATTGGACAATATTTGATCAAGAAATGATTAAGGAATAATGAAAAACCAAGAAATCACAAAACTGCCCAAAATAGAAACTTTAGGGTTTCCAAAAATGGCAACTTTGGACCATTTTGCACCCTACTTTGAGGCTCTATTTCTCCAAGATAAAAGTTCCAAACCTCAGGCCCAAGTTGAACCAATTAAAGTTCATGTTCTAAGCTTCAAATCTATATAAATAACCCCTCCATTGGATAAAAATTGAGTGAGTTATGGTTGATCAAAGTTTGGGAAAACTAGGTCCAAAACTAAGTCATGACCAAGCGTGACCAAGCCCACCGGCCATCATTTTGACAAACACTTGGTGTGCCAAATGTCCACCCATTTTTCTCATTGATGGAGGCTCCAAATAAAAAAATGTTGAACATAAAAGTTGTTCATCTCAATGTCCTATTCAACTTTGATGTTGGACAAATTTTCATTTGAGCAAGTTATGAGATGGTTATCATGGTTCCAAGTTAGTGTGATTATGCTGAAATTTCATGTGCCATGCTTGCCATGCCATGCCAAGTTTACACGCCCACCAACCAGTTTTGAACCATTGTGTTCATAGCTATTTTTAGGTGTGTTTAAGGCTTCATTTCAATCCAATTCTCACATCAAATATGTTCTCCCGTGAATCCTCTTTCCATTGACATCAATACCTCATTATTTCATTCACTAACAAGAGAGATATTCACCCTCAAGCATCCATTGTTCCATTGAAACGTGTTGTTGCTACAAAACCAGAAAAATGAATTGTTGTTGTGGTTGTCTTAACATTCACACGCATACACCCTATGTCTCTTTGCCTCATTAAACCAAACACATTTCACATACACCATGCGTACATGCTTCATTATACATGGAAGAGGAAAGAAATAAAACTTGTGCAACAAGTTTCTGCTGCACCACTAACCTCACACGAGTTCATCACCACCTTTCTTTTCATCAACCTCACCATAAACCCCATGAACCTCAGCCTTACTATATCACAGCCAAGCAACTCGCCCCTAACTAACTTGACTCAGTTAGTTAGGGTGCACTCACTTAACCCAACTCACTGACTCATTTAACCATGAGTTAAGTCACTAAACTCAGCATATAAATCTAAATTTCACTTCACAATTTCATTCCAACACTTCATTCTCACACTTTCTCTCAAATCATTCTCAAATTTTCTCTGAACTTTATCTCTCTCTACATACGATTTCATCATCACCTACATTTGAATCCATCTTGGAGATTCAGTATCAAGCAGCATTGGAACACATTGAAGCTTGGTAGCATTGAAGAGATTGAAGTATCCTCCACTGCATATTGAATTCCATCCACGTTTTCAAGGATTTGTAAGCCTTTATTTGTCCAATTGAAGCTCAAAGAAGAAGCACAACACTCTGGTTTTCAAAATTTTTAGGTTTCAATATCTCAAACTTTTCAGGCACGATTTACATTCTGTTTAGCTTGTTTTTTGTTGATATGAGCTCAATAGGAGCATTTGACAATCCGGCTAGTTGATAGGCCTCTTAGAGGCGTAGATCCAAAATCTAGGGCATATTTTAGTCTCATCGGTTCTCTGTATATGTGCTTGATGTGTGAAAAGTGATTGTGTATTCTTAATCTACATGAGTTCCTCTTCCTTTTGGTACCATTGTTGCGCATTTCTGGACATGTTAAAGTTTGCAGGTGGTGGTTGCTCACCGGAGAAGATGACCGGAGTCCTACTCCGGCCGGTGGTTTGATGTTAGGGTTTGTGTTATTTTAAATCGTGGTCGTTGGATCATTGCATTGTGTGGTTAATATTGTGACAACGCATTAAAACGTACCCTCCCCCTCACGTGCATATTTTTGAACCTGAATGACTTGTGTATGGGCGTGTGCATGTTATCTTGTATAGACCTTGATTCTGATTGGTGTGATGCATGATTCGTGTGATGATCCTGCCTTAAGATTGATCCAATGTTTTGTATGTTGCCAACACATTAATGAATGTGTGGTCTCACGTGGCCTCAATTGTTTGATTTCTGATACTTACATGTGCGCGTGCGCATGGTAATTGATGTGCACTGATGTTCCAATCCATGTGATACTCATGCTTATTTTGATAATGTTTGACCAACTAATCCTATGGTTATGATTGTATCTGGTTATTGACTGCGGATGCACACTCATCACACACGATCACAATTTTAATTGGGTTGGACCTTAATTTCTATTTGCGCCCCACACTAAGCCCATTCTTGCTTTTGAACGTGAAAATTACTCTGACTACACCCCTTCTCATTTCTTTTACTATTTTTAATTCCTTTTTCACATCTGTTTCATTTTTAATTTTTAAATTTAGTTAGATGCATCTAAAAATGCCAAATAAATTCAAGAAACATCTTTATAGTTTTATAAAATTTTTGAAAATTTTATTTTCTATTATTCTATTATTTTTGCATCTGAATTAATTATTGTTTAAATTTCTTTTTGAAATGTTTCATTTGTGAACACTTTGTGTTGTTGATTTTATTTCTCATCATTGGTACATAGTTTGATCCTCATTATTTTTTTATATTTCAAAGGACACCTTTAAGCATTTAAAAACATTTTTTTCATATTTTTAAGATCATCTTTGCCTCCTTTTTGAGCCATTTCTTTGTGCATGATCATGTGAAACCCTAAGTGCTTTGCTATGTTTGTTTGATTGAGTTTGCTTGTGATTCTTTGCATGAGTTTTTGGTATGATATTTGCCTCTGGTTGAGGTCCCTTGGGACCTAATTTGGTGTTGTTTTAATCATGTTTGGTATTTTTTTGGTGACTCTTGTTTGAGGTCCTTTTTATGAACTTCCTTGATCATGTTTTGTTTACTTGCTTGAGAAGGCACTTGTGCCATTGTATGAGATCACTTACTTGACTTCTTGAGCCATGTTTAGATCATTATAGGTCTGTTGAATGAAATTATAGGTCATTGGTTTGAAGTTGATGCTTTCTTTGTGTACATATTCAATACTTGTTTCACATGTTTCCTTTTGACCTAATTCCTTATTCCTTTTCATCTAAGTGCCAACTTGACTTGTAATTGGTTTGTTTATGCCATGCCATACTGTCCATTTGCATTTCAAATGATGTATGCTTCTGAATTTAAAGCATTGCATTCATTCCATATGCCATTTATGTCTTACTTTGCATACTTGAACATGTTTCATCCAAATGCATGTTTCTTTTTCTTCTAGCTTCTAAATGACTTGTAATTGCTTGAATGTGATTGATTTGTGTATCTTATCCTCATCCTAACATGTCATACCACTTCTGACTTTGATACTTGAGTTTCATCTTGAACTCTTGTAGGTTTGACTTATGCCATGAATGTTTTCTTTCCATGTTAAATTCAAGTTCATATCTTCTCACTTCCTCTCCTAATCACTCTTAATGCTTGGATACTTGTTATATGCCTCATATGACATTTGTATATCATGTTTAGGCATATGTCTAGGTCATCCGCATTCTGACTTTGACATTACTTGAAGCATTATTGCATGATCACCTTGCATATCCACGCATTCTTCACCTATTTCTTCCATGATTCACTTCTTTGATGTTTAAGATCTTTAGTTGTGTATAGTTTGTCCTTGATTAATCAATTAGCATTAGAGTACACCCCTAGAGACTAGGTTCTGAACTTGATTAAGGTTCATCTCTTAGGAGCTTTATCCTTTAACTCTTAACTTGTTTGTTCACCACTTGTTATTCTTTTTCTTATTGCACTACTTGTAAATTGTTTTGGACTAACATTTTCATGTAGGCGCTAAAGGTAAGTAAGGGTGTGGACTTAATTCCACATACATTTCTCCCTCCTATATTCTCTTATTTCTTTTAATCTTTCTACTTGTGTATGTTAAGCATTTACATGCTTTCATTGAATAACTTTTCTTTCATCCCTCTTTAAGATCAACTTAACTTCCATTTTGGAAGTAAGTTGTTTCTTTTGCCCTTCTTCTTCTTTCTTTTAGAAGTAGGTTTGTTAAACCACATTAACCATAGGACTTCCAAACATGCTAACACTAGGGTGTGTCTTAGTCTCCCCTTAGTTTTCACCTTTAATCCCCTTTTGAGTCTCTCTTTCTCATCTTCAAACAAAAAAAGCAAAAAACACTTAATAAAGGTTAATGCATATTGCATGAGAGCCTAGTATGTGGGAAAAGGAAGGAGGGGAGTTTCTCTCCACCTTCCTAGAATGTTTAGCATACGGCCTGTTAGGACGACCATGCGACGCATTCGATCCTATATCATAGACTTGAATGCAATATGTGTTACGAATACAAATAACTTCAAAAACACTTCTTTCTTAAAAGCCTTCAAACAAACAATAACGTCTTTCCTTCGGGAATTATCTTCTCATCTCTTCACTCATTCCTTAAGGACTCGTCAAGTCCGTTCTACCGCAAACAGGTAACTCCTAAGTCTCCCTACAGCGAGCTGCAACACCTAAACTGCTGGGACGCGCACTCTGACGTTTCCACTAAAAAAACACAAACAAAGCGACCCTCGTTGAGGGGAACTACGTCGCTCTGAATCTCATGTTCCCGATGAGATACGTAGGTATTGTATTAGGGATAAGTTTGGGTTGGGTTTTTAATTTACTTTATATATATATTTAAAAATGTTTGGTTTATTCTTTTTAAAAAAAATAGGAATTAAGATTCTTTCATTTTTAGGAATTGTGTTTAGGATTTTTAGGACTAATCTTGGGATGGGGTTTTTTTATTTATAATTTATATATTTAAAATAATTTGTTCATCCTTCTTTGCTAAAGAAAAATAATAACAATAAGTTTTTTGTTAGGGAATTTTGTTTGGATAAGGTATTTTGGGAAATTTGAAATTTTACTAAAACTTGTGTTAGGGTTTATTTTCAAAAATTTTAGTATAGGTTTTATTTGGAAAATATGTGTTTTGGATAAAAATAAATTAAAGTCATTTTAATTTAATTTTGGGGATTAAATTTCTTTTATTTTAGGACTATCTTGAATTTAGAAATCTTTTTTTTAATTGGAATGTTTTGGGGATTAATTTTGCTATATTTCCTAGCATGAATGGTATTTTGGGTTTTATTAAATTCTTTGGAATTTGAGGATGTTATTGTTTTTTTAAATAGGGGATATAAAGGGATTTTTTAGGATTTAATTTTAGGGATAAAACTCTTGGTCCAAGAGTCTATATAAAGGATGGGGTTTAGGGATAAAACGGTTAGGTTCCAAGAGTTAAAATATAGGGCAAAGGGATTAAGGGATAGAACTCTCCATCTGAGAGTATAAACAATGGATAAGGGATTAAAGGATAAAACTCTCCATCTGAGAGTATAAACAATGGATAAGGATTTTAAGGGATATAACTCCTTGTCTAGGAGTATAAATAATAGATTAAGGGATATAACTCCTTGTGTAGGAGTATAAATAATAGATTAAGGGATATAACTCCTTGTCTAGGAGTATAAATAATAGATTTGGGGATAGAACTCTTTATTCAAAAGTATAAATAGTGGATTGGATTTGGGATTAGGGTTAGGAATAGGATTAGGAGGTAGGAATAGGGGAGGTGAACTACGATTACGATGATCCTTCAAAATTGAAGGTACGTAGGCATAGGGTTGTAAACCCTAGCGAGTACAATAATAAAAAACTTAGGATTCTTTTGTAAATAAATAAATTCAAACGACAAAAAATCATACCCTAGAACTTAAGGAGGATCCCATTGAGTACAATGAAAGTGTGGGGTGCCTAACACCTTCCACTCACTTAACTGACTCCCGAACCTTAGGAATCTCTACCCTTTTGGATTAGGATTTTAGGTTTATCATTTATTTTCCTTAAATAAAATATGATGGCGACTCGAATATTTTTGTTGGCCGCAACACAAGGAACTGGTCTAAGTTTTTTTGAAATAAAACTTCCCCTCGATCCTGGTCTCTAGCCACGGAACTGGTCTCAGTTTCTTTTGTCAATAAACTTTCTTGACAAGGGGCGCTATTCGTAGCGGTTTTCCTCAAACTTCTCGCCGATTTTTCCTGGGGAGATGCCATTTGAAAGAAAAAGTTGTGATGTCAGACTTGCTGGGGAAACCCATTCATCTGAGTTGTAGAGGTGCACAAACTTCTCTGTTGGAGACGCCATTTGTCGACTCTACTGGGGAAAATGAGTCTCTTGAGGGACTGCTTCCTGTTTGGGGATATTACCTCATACTTTTCTCGGGAACTTCTGGGAGAAATGCCATGTGATGTAATCCAATTTTGAGGTGCGGATGACCTTTTCGTCATCGAATTTTCCCAAGAAAAACTGCTATATTGCCGAAGCTTTGATTAAAAGGCTTTCTCTGGGGATTTTCCTTAATCTGGGAATACGAAGATATCAACTTCGATGGCGAAGTTTGATGTTTTTCGATGGTCCCCTTGCTTTTCAGAGGTTCAAGTTATCAAACCGATCGAGGATCGGCTCCAATAGAGAAATAAACTGGAGGAGAGATTGCTTAGATGATTCCTTTCTTGACGAGGAAATAACCGACAACTCAATTGACAAGAGGACTTTTATCACTAGGGGGTAAGACCGACTGGAGCGATAGTGATGCAATATGAATATGAATATGAATGTAAATTAATAATGCATGATGTATGTATGTTTATGCTGACGAAACTGACACAACATACAGACTAATAAATGAACACGACTGGATACTCGGCCACTGCGAGGAACGAGGAAGTACCATTTGGTCCAAAATAGCAATTCTGCCTTGCTTAGGAGAGATAGTCCATGTGGGGAAAACCGTTGGTCTGGCTTAGGAGATAAGAACTCTGCCGGGGATGTCAGACGGAATATTCGCATCTGACACAGCCGATCCTTCATTTAGGTGTACTGGTGTAGACATATATTTTCGACACCATGTCTTGGTAGGCAAAATGATGTTCTTCAGCTAGAGAAAATGGCTACAGATGAAGAAGAAAGGAAATTTAGGTATTCAAAAGAAGTTCTCGACACTTCGACAAGAACAGCGTTTCGATGTTTCGACAGAAACATAAGGAAGGTTTCGTCAGACAAAGTTCAAGGGACATTTGTTACTTTTCGACAATTCGACAAAGTGAAGAGGCGCAACGCTTCGACGCAAAGGGAGAATTCAAATTCAAAAGATATGAAGCTTGGCAGAAGACGCGTGGAAGCTTTAGAAGAAACGAAGACATGCAGAAGACCAAGTGTCAAAGATTTAGAGTTTTTCCGTTACTAAACAGTTATTGTATTTTTTCTATAAATAGGATAGTTGTTTTAGAATTTGAGTGTGTGAAAACTTGTACAAAATACCTGTAAATACTCAAAGTACCCGTGTGAGAGAAAAGAGTTTGTTATCTGGAAAATGTACGTGTGAACACCATCTTTTAAGTTTATAAGAAATTCAAAGTCTTTTATAATTGCCTTTACTTTTCCTAGTCATTTATCCTTTGTCATTTACTTTATGCAAATTTTGATTTCATTTAATTTACCTTTTCGCCAGAAGTTGTGAGTTACTTCTTTAACCAAACCATTCATACATAAACGATACAACAAAACAAACCATTAAAACACCATTATTCTAAGAGTTAGATAATTTTGCACATGTATCCCAGGATTTGTGTGGTTGGTCCTGCAAGTAACCCAGTTTTATAAGAGATTGGTAAACCAGTGGTTGTTCGCCAAAATCTACAGCGAACAAATTGGCACGCCCAGTGGGACCAGTGCGAAATTTTAAAATTTTTACAAAGAACTCTTAGCCAAATAGTTTCTACTTCATCGTATGCTTTTGATAAGCGGTAAATTAGCCATAACCGACGTAGAAAGACCTAAAAGGACAAGAGTAAGAAGAATGGCTAATCAGCCAAATAATCCAAATCTAAATGAAACCATTCCAGTTTCCAACCCTATCCCTTCAACAAGGGGAAATGTGGATTCAAACCCTGTTTTAGAAGAGGCTATGCCTTCGTCAACAGGATCTATACCAGCGGTTTCGCTCTCCCAAAATATGCCTAGTTCTTCCACAATGGGACATTCAATGCCCATGGGGACCCCTCCTCCTGGAGGACATAATTATAGGCCATTTCAGACAAATTTTTCCATGCCTATGTTTGGTAGAGAACAACCATATGGAATGCCAACTTCAGTGATGGCAAGCTTACAAAATGCACCATCCTTGTATTCTGATGCCATGGTCCACATATCTTCACCACTACAAGGGTCGGGATATGGTGGAAATACGAGTAGATTGAACCAACCCCTACCAAATTTCCAAATGCCAGCAATTACAAATAATTCTGCGCAAGTAATTCGACAACAAATGGACGAAAGTAATCATGATATGGTCCAAATGTTGACACAACAAATGGGAGCAGTGTTTAACCCTTTAATACAAAACACTACCCAAACCAACCAATTATTGGCTGCGCAAATGACACGTATTGCTGACTTTTTTGGTGTTCCTCAAACGCGACAAAGAGAACACATAATTCAAAACCCAGTAGTGACTGTCGAAGAGGAACCCACAATAAATCAAAGGCCTTTAGAGAATCCTCAGGCAAACCCTAGGAACCAAGAGGCGGTGGTCGAACAGCCGCGTGTCGAAATCCCCGTTCAACAAGAACCTAGGAGGATAATAGTCCCGAGGGGCCAAGATGCTGATGATGTGTTGCAACAGCAAATACGATATAATAACCTGCCTGCCGAAAATAATTTAACAGCCATGGTCGAAAGGATAATGGCGCAAAATGGGGTAAATATAGGATTACAAAGGCCTAATTATGCTTCCCCATTGTCTGAATATGTTCTACGACAGGAATTACCCCCAAGGTGGAAAGTACCCAAATTTCCCAAATTTTCAGGGGACACTAGCGAATCCACCATAGAACATATAGCGCGTTATTTAATCGAAGCAGGAGAAATAGCCCATATTGAAAATTTGAAAATGAAATACTTCCCAAGTTCTTTGACGAAAAATGCGTTTACTTGGTTTACATCCTTGCCTGCAAACTCTATATTCACTTGGACCCAACTAGAAAGATTGTTCCATGAACAATTTTATATGGGTCAGACTAAAATAAGTTTGAAGGAATTAGCCAGTGTTAAGAGGAAATTTTTAGAGCCTATAGATGATTACCTAAATAGGTTTAGGTTGGTTAAGGCAAGATGTTTCACACAAGTGCCAGAGCAAGAGTTGGTCGAAATGGCTGCAGGGGGTCTAGATTATTCTATAAGAAAGAAACTAGACACTCAATATTTGAGAGATATGGCACAATTAGCAGATAGGGTAAGGCAAATTGAAAGGCTAAAAGCTGAGAAATTTAGATCAAATAAAAATAAAAAGGAAAGAGTGGCCTATGTAGGAGTATGCCAGGATAATGATAGTGACGAAAATGAACTAATTTTGTTCGACGAACAAGAAATTGATCTGGCAGAACTAAAGTCAGGCCCACCATACGCCTGTAAAGTACTAGCTCCGTCGAATGGGAAAAATCCAGTCGAACCTGAAAAGAATGATAGGTTTCCTAAAAGAACTTATACGTTCGACGTTACCAAGTGTGACGAAATTTTCGACTTATTAGTCAAAGATGGTCAATTAATAAAACCAGCAGGCACTAAAGAGCCTCTGTGGACCAACAGAAAAAGAGAGGTTTTTGCAAATACCATAACTTTTTGGGTCATAAAACTTCTCAATGTTTCCTTTTCAGGGATCTTGTTCAGAATGCAATCCGTGATGGAAGACTGAAGTTTGGAGACAAATCAAAACAACAGATGAGGATTGACTCAAACCCCATGCAGGTGGTCGAAGCCAATTATGCTGAACCTTCCACTGTGAAAATGGTGGAAGTCGAAGTAGCCTCTGATTGTAGTTTTGAAATGGTGGAAGCTGCTGAGGGCTTCGACAATAATATTAACATGGTGGAGGTTGCTGATGACCTCCTAGACAAGCCTGAAGTGGAAGAAGTATCCAAGGACTTTGTAGACCAGCTAGTGTCAGTCAAGATTACTGAAAATCTTGATGTAGGAAATTTGAATGACCATATCAACAAAGTTAAGACTACTGAAAGTTTCAGAAAACAGAACGCAGTTGAGACTACTAAAGGTTTCGACAGAGAGAACAAAGTTGGAGATACTGAAGTCTTCGACAGAAAGAAGAAGGAGGAAACTACTGAAGATTTCAACAGCCAGAATGGAGTTGGAATTACTGAAGGTTTCAACGGAAAAAACAACAACAAAATTGCTGAAGATGGAGTAATTTGGGATAATTTAGGGGAGCCCAGTGGAAAATTCGACTATCTCGTGAAATACTCTGCACCCCCAAGTTCTCGTATCGACATTAACAAAATCCAGCCAACTGGATGGGGAGATTTCTTTAAAGATACTGATGAAGGAGCGAATGATAATGCCCCTATCATCAAAGAGGAGCCTACTGAAGGCCTTAATCATGACAAAATGGAGACAATGAGAATTGCTGACAAGTTTAAACCAGACAACAAGGATGTTGCCAGAATCAGGGCAGAGGCTGCTGAAGGCCTAGTGAAGCTTGCTCCTTATGGGATTTTGCGCAGAACAATAGAAGACCCTAAAGAAAACTCAGTCGAGCAATGCTGCAAACTCATCTCCAGGAACTTACCCTCAGAAGGAAGCTTCGACCAGGCGAAAGGGAATGCTGAAGAGGAGGCAAGACTTATTGAAAGAATGAATAAATTAAGTCTCACTGATGACCAGCATGTGGATATCAACATGGTGGAAATTTCTCAGAAGAAACAAATAGAAACTGACGAAGAACTCCGTCGAGAAGAGTATCAGAAGTTGGCTTACCCTAAGGAGGAGGAGAGCTTGGTCGAATTCATCCAAAGGTGCCAGAGAAAGAAAGCTGAAGTCATGTTGTGCCCACGTTGTAGTGCGGTGTTCGACAAGAAAGCAGCAAGCAATCTCGAGGGGGTGGAGAAAGCCAAAAGAAGAGGAAACTGGGGGGCAATCCCAACAGCCAGAAATGGAAGGTTCGATCCAAGGAAGAGTGAGCATCACACCCAAAAGTTTGGCAAAGGACATCATAAGACTTACAAGCCATCTGTCAAAGCTGAGAATGATAAGTGGGTCCAACCAATCAGAGGTGCTCAAGGGCAGAAAAGATGGAAGAACTTTGAAATACAGAGAGGTTCCTCCATGGAAGAAAAAAGGGAGGTCGAAAGACAGAAACCAAGACCATACCCGTCAGAAAACTATAAAGGAAAGAATCCAATGTCAAGGTCTCAGTGGAGAAGGTTCCAAAGACAGAAAAGAGCAGAAAAGGAGGCTGCAGAAAAGAACAAAATTAAAGAAAACACTCTTGATGAAAATAAAGCTGAGTCAAGCAGAAACTTGCAAACAATGAACCAAGAGTCTGCTCCAAAAAACGAGCCCTCTCAAAAGGACAAACCAAGCCACATGGTAGGGATGTCGAAGCCTAGCAACAAGGTGCCAGAAGACGACGAAGTAACTGATGATTTTAGGTCAGACTCAGAAGCATCTTTCGATGTCACATGCAATGTGGTTTCAGTACTGCCTAGAGACTATGATAGAGTGATGGAGGTCGAAGACGAAGAAGATGAGGTTGAAGATGACAGCATGGGGCTCAGGCCTGTATGTTATTATATAATGAACAATGGTTGTGTCGAAGAGAAAAACGCTTTCTTTGAAAGACCAGATGATGCAATGAAAGCGCACTTGAAGCCTTTGTTCATAAAAGGAAAAGTGGAGAATGTTGGTGTCAACAAGATCTTGGTAGATGGTGGAGCTGCTGTAAATTTAATGCCCCATTTCATGATAAAAAGGATTGGAAAGGATGACTCAGACACAAAGCCCCACAACATGGTGTTGTCAAATTATGAAGGAAAAGTTGGAAATACCATGGGAGTGATCCAGGTGAACTTAACTGTTGGAACCATAACTAGGCCAATAATTTTTATAGTGATAGCTTCAAGGGCGAATTATAACTTGCTGCTTGGAAGAGAATGGATTCATGGGGTAGGAGCTGTACCGTCATCCATGCACCAACGAATAGCCATCTGGAGGCCAGATGGGATTTTCGAGAATATTGAAGCAGATCAAAGCTATTTTATGACTGAAGTAAACAATGTGAATAGTCAAAGTTTCGACAAGAATTTGGGTCACATACCACCCTGCAACCCAGCAGGATTCGACCTTAAGGCAACTGACAACACTTATTGTTCCATGTACCTTCACCCAACACGTGGGTTTCAATGGGACAAATAAGTAATTGGCGAACCAAGTCACGTATGGGGAACTTCGCCTATTGAGCCAACGGGTTGGGGAAGTGAATTTGATGATTATGATGAGTGAAGCCTCAGCAATCGAAAGAATTACGGCTTATATAGCCGAAAATAAACTCAAAGCTGCCCTAGAGGCCGAAGTGAAATACATAGCTGTTGAAGCCAACAAAGAAGATTTTGAAGAACAATATCCCCAAAGGGATATTGAAAAAGGTTATGACAACAATCAGACTGGCGAATGGCAGATTCAGAAGCTTGACGCCATCTATGATGACGGACCTTTGGGGTTCGAAAAGGATCCAGCATCGACTAACATGAAGATGGTGGCACAGGATCCATTAGAAGAAATCAATTTAGGACTGGGGGCAGAAAGAAGGCCAACTTACATCAGTGCCAAGATAGATCCTCAGTTCAAAGTCGAAATAATCCAATTGCTAAATGAGTACAAAGACTGTTTTGCATGGGATTACGACGAGATGCCAGGATTAGACAGGAGTTTGGTCGAATTGAAGCTGCCAATAATGGAGGGAAAGAAGCCAGTAAAACAAAATCCCAGACGCTTCGCACCAGAAATCTTGTCAAAAATAAAAGAAGAGGTCGAAAGACTTCTAAGATGCAGATTCATCCGCACCACCAGGTATGTCGAATGGATTGCGAACCTAGTCCATGTAATTAAGAAAAATGGCAAGCTGAGGGTATGCATTAATTTTAGAGATTTAAATTCAGCTACCCCTAAGGATGAATATCCTATGCCAGTAGCAGAAATGCTCATAGATTCTGCAGCAGGCCATGAGTATTTGAGTATGCTTGATGGATACTCTGGCTATAATCAAATTTTTATAGCTGAAGAAGATCTTCCTAAAACAACTTTTCGTTGCCCTGGAGTAATAGGAACCTATGAATGGGTAGTAATGCCCTTTGGTTTAAAAAATGCTGGAGCAACTTATCAAAGAGCCATGAATTCGATTTTTCATGACTTTATCGACACTTTTATGCAAATATACATTGATGATATTGTGGTCAAGTCTGTTTCAGGAACAAGTCATATAGACCATCTTCGACAGTCCTTTGAAAGGATGAGAAAGTTTGGTTTAAAAATGAATCCCCTTAAATGTGCTTTTGGTGTGCAGGAGGGTGATTTCTTAGGTTTTGTGGTCCACAAGAAAGGGATCGAAATAATTGAAAACAAAGCCAAAGCCATAATGGAAGCGAAAGCGCCATCGACAAAGAAGGGATTGCAGTCTCTACTAGGGAAAATCAACTTTCTCAGAAGGTTCATTTCCAACCTTAGTGGGAAGACACAAGCCTTCTCACCTCTACTTCGACTAAAAAAGGAAGATTTCACATGGGGGCAAGAACAACAAGATGCCTTCGACAAGATCAAGGAGTATCTGGCTAGTCCTCCAGTTTTGATGTCTCCTTGTAGAAAAAGAAGTATGAGATTACACATTTCAGCGTCAGACAAAACTCTGGGAAGCATGCTGTGTCAAGAAGATGAAAATGGCGTCGAAAGGGCCATCTATTATCTCAGCAGAGTCCTAAATGATGCTGAAAATAGATATAGTGTGATAGAAAAATTATGTTTGTGTGTATATTTCTCTTGTACAAAGTTAAAGCACTATATAAAACCTATTGATGTATTTGTTTCTTCTCATTTCGACATAATAAAATATATGTTATCTAAATCCATTTTACATAGTCGAATTGGGAAATGGGCTTTGGTATTGACAGAATATTCCTTAAAATATTTGCCTTTAAAGGCTGTTAAGGGACAAGTGGTTGCTGATTTCATAGCTGACCATTCCATAAATGAAAATGAAGTAAAATATGTCGAATTAGAGCCATGGAAGTTATATTTCGACGGTTCCAGTCATAAGAATGGAACTGGTGTTGGAATGCTAATTATTTCTCCTGACAAAATTCCAACAAAATTCAAGTACAAAGTCGAAGGCTTATGTTCAAATAATGAAGCAGAATATGAAGCTTTGATTGCCGGACTTGAAATATTGTTGGAATTGGGGGCAACAAGAGTCGAAATAATGGGTGACTCTGAGCTGGTGATAAAATAATTGACAAGAGAATATAAATGTGTCAAAGAGAATTTGATTATGTACTTCGTAATAACTAACAGACTTCTCAAAAAATTCGACAATGTGGCCATTAGACACATTCCTAGATCGAAGAATCAAGAAGCGAATGATTTGGCTCAACTTGCGTCCGGCTACAAAGTGTCGAAGGAAAACTTGGAGAAAGCTATTGAAGTAAGAGGAAGAGTCGTATCCACCAAATTGGCTCCTTCAGATTTGGAAACAATAAGATTAGGTTATGGGGATGAGGAAAATTTTGAAATTTTCAATATAGATGATTCAGAAATTGAAGATTGGAGAAAACCTATCAAGGATTATCTACAAGACCCAAATCAGAAAGTCGAAAGAAAAGTAAAGTACAGAGCTTTAAGTTATGTACTTTTTGGAAATGAATTATTTAAAAAGACTGCAGAAGGAGTCTTGTTGAAATGTTTGGGCGAAGATGAAGCTTACATAGCTTTGGCGAACGTTCACAGTGGTGCATGTGGCGCACACCAAGCAGGCCACAAAATGAAATGGTTATTATTTCGACAAGGAATGTACTGGCCAACAATGCTGAAAGACTGTGTCGAATTTGCAAAAGGTTGTCAGGAATGCCAAGTGCATGCAGGTATACCATATGTTCCTGCAAATGAGTTGCATTCAATTATAAAACCTTGGCCATTCAGAGGTTGGGCTTTGGATTTAATTGGTGAAATTCGACCAGCCTCTTCAAAAGGGCAGAAGTACATTTTAGTTGGAATAGATTATTTCACTAAGTGGATTGAAGCTATACCACTAGTAAATGTGGATCAAGAGGCAGTTATAGAGTTTATCCAGAAACATATAATTTACAGATTTGGGATACCAGAAACAATAACTACTGATCAGGGATCTGTGTTTATTGGGAAAAACATGCAAATGTTTGCAACAGACACAGGTTTTAAGCTCTTAACTTCGACACCTTATTACGCCCAGGCAAATGGACAAGTCGAAGCAGCAAATAAGGTGGTGATAAATTTGATCAAAAAGCACGTGGGTAGAAAACCTAAGAATTGGCATAAGACTTTGGATCAGATTTTATGGGCTTGTCGAACGTCTCCTAAAGAAGCAACAAATTCTACTCCATTCAAATTGACTTATGGACATGATGCAGTGCTACCAGTCGAAATTTATTTACAGTCAATACGAGTTCAAAGGCATCATGAAATTCCATCAGAAATGTATTGGAGCATGATGATGGATGAACTAGTTGATTTGGATGAAGAGAGATTGCGTGCATTAGACCTAATAAAGAGACAAAAAGAGAGAGTCGAAAAGTTTTACAATAAGAAAGTGAAATTTAAGACCCTTTCAGTGGGGGATCTTGTTTGGAAAGTAATTCTTCCTATGGATCGAAAAGATAGGTTAATGGGAAAATGGTCTCCTAAGTGGGAAGGACCTTTCCAAATTTTAAAACTTTTTTCAAATGGCGCATATGAGGTCGAAGAGATAGATAAAGATAAAAGAGTACTGAAGATAAATGGCAAGTATTTGAAAAAATATAAGCCAACATTGCAAGAAATTAAAATAGCAGTCGAATAATTGTAAAAATAAAGGCAATATGGCGGATTAAAAATCTTCTCGCCAAATAATACAGATCCATTGTTAATACAAAAAAAGGGCTTTAAAAGCCAAAACAAAAATTACAAGTGTTCAAACGGGAAAGGATGCTTTCAGCTTCTAAAATTTCGACTTCTGAATCTGAAGGCGTCGCTCACAAAGTGCCTTGTTCTTAGAAATCTCCTCAATCTCCTCGCCAAGCTTACGGGCCCTGTCGACATGGTGCACACCAACTTCCAGCTCTTTGCGGATTTCTTCCTGGTCATTCTTCTGCAGCTCTGATTGACATTTTTTCGCCTGTGAAATTTTGCCTTGGAGGACAGAAATTTGTTTCTCCCATTTTAGAATGTCTTCGCTACACAAAGCTGCTTCCCGCTGATTTTGCTCAGACACTTGCTCCATCTCAGTTACCTTGTTGGACGAATTCGACGCAGCTTCCCACTCAGCAAGTTGGCTCTCTGTTTTGTTTTCAAGCTTCTTGGAGCACTCTCGAAGTCGATTAAAGTCAGTTACCACAAGATCGATCAAAGTAGTAAGGTCCAGCACCACATCAGTGACTTCAGGAGAAGCCTCCAGGAGATTGACTTGCTTTAGGATTTTCTTCAGGTCGAAGTGAGCAGAGGAGTCATTCTCCAGAAGTTGAAATAAGTCAATATCAAGGACCTTCTGTCGAATGCTTGCCAGCGATTCGTCCATTGATTTGGCATCAGAAGTGGTCCCTGAGGTAGTCGAGCTACTGATAGTAGTATCAGCGAAATTGTAGCGAGAACTGAGCATGGTCTTCAGGTATTCTAAAGGTCTTTGTACCTTCATACTTTATAGCTCCTCATGAGAGAACTGGGTCGAAGTTGTCCCGGTCGAAGCAGCTTTAGTTGTTTTACCAAGACTTTCTTCGACATTTTCTGTCTTTTCGCCAGTATCAGCAGCAGGAGTTGGTGGCCTTTCATGTTCTTCTTCTTCTTCTTCTTCGGCATCACTTGCAGCCTCCTTGTCTCTCTCTTCGTCAGCAAATCTTGAATGGGGGGATTGATCTTCATCTTCATTTCTAGTGGCAGCCATCACGGCATCCCCATCAGTTTCGACAAAGTCTTCAGTATCAGGACCAGTCTTTTCTTCCACTACTTTTGGATTTCGTGTAGAAAGAGCAATGGGCTGATCTACTTCAGTGGCTGATTCCTTCGCTGAACTCTTAGGGGAGGATTTAGAGGCGCTGGCTAGATTGTAAGTAGGGTCACTGCTGGTCTTGGGAAGAACTTGGATCATAGGTTGTCCGTGAATATCGACAGGTACCTGAAGGATGAGTAGGTTAAAGGAGCAAATACAAGTAAAGCAGCTTGTTAGCATCAAGGGGAAAAGAAAAAATCATACCTTTAGAATTTTGGTCCTTAGACTAGAATTTTCACTTTCCGCCGGAGCAGGGGTGATTCCCTCACCTGGTTCCTTTGATAGTATTCTCTCTAAAACTTTGGGAGTAGGTGGTTTCTGGGGGAGAGGTTTGATTGCTTTCTTCCTCTTTTTGGTGGGTTTTGCCTGATCCGGTGACTCATCACCATCCTTTTCAGTATTTAATGCTGGAAGAATAGGAGAATCATCAGAATGCTCTTCCAGGTCAGTGTCGAACTCATCAATGGTTTTCCTTTCATAGCTACCAGCATCAGGGTCAACTCCATCTTGGAGTCTTTCAGCTAAAGTCTTTTCAGAGTCAAGATCAATTGTGTCCTGCTCTTTTTCCTTTGTTGAGTTCTTTGTCGAAGATTTGGAAGAGGTAGGCATTGAGCTGGCTGCTTTAAAGGAAGGACCACCTGTCAATGTTGGCATTTCTTTTGCTATGGGGTGTCCTTCAACATCAACTTGGATCTAAAAACAAGCAAAAGGTCAAGGAAAAGAAAATGCAAGTAAAAGTAAATATCATCAGTCGAAATGAAGGTTTACCTGAGGGATCTCAGTAGTAAAGCTAGAATTCCCACTTTCGGTATCTTTGATAAGAACTTTTGTAACTGGACTGGCGGGGGGAGTTTTCTTGGTCAAGCGGACAATGGACCTTTGGGAGGCAGCCGTCTTGATCTTCGGGACCTTCTTTTTCCTGAGAGGTTGTTGGTCTGGAGATTCATCCCCAGATTCTTCATCGATCACCTTTACCTCCTCCTCTTGTTTTCTTTTCTTGGAGGGTGGTGGGTTTTTACTCACCTAAAAACACAGGAGAAAATTGTTTTAGTTCAAGTTAAACAGAATTTATTACATGGGAAAAATATTGATATTTTCTGGTAAAACCTTTTCGACTGTATAGGTTGGTTTCTCGACCACCTTTCCAGAATTACTTCCGACAGAAGCCTTTTTAGGAGTAATCTTGACAGCTGAAAGAAAGAAAGAAAAAATAAAGAAATGAATACAAAAGGAAAAACATAAGAAGGAAGTTAGAATAAAGTAAAGAAAAATTGTGTCTCTTTAAACACCTTCAAGAATGGGAGATTCCACGCGAACGTGTTCTATTCCAATATGAAGGTGTCCTGGGAAATTGTCCAAATGATACTTAGTCGGAACCACACGCTCAGCAGGTTTTTTACAAGATTCACGGAGCAGTTTTAGGTGAGATCCACAAATAAACCAATCTGGGAATGAAGGGCTTAATGCTACACCAAATTCAGCAGAAGGTAGAGGGGGAAACTTTGATGGATAATAGTTGTATGCCAAATCATAACGTATTTCTGGACGAACATATGAAGGCAACACCAGCTTCTCCAATTTTGCTGTAAATTTGTGTTTCAAAGTCACTGCTGCTTCGCTTATGGTTCGACTAAGATCATTTGGCCGGTAAATAGTTTCAAAATAATGCTGAAACTTTTGGATTTATTTAATATGTCTTTCAGTACCTTTCTTTGTTCGGTCCTGCACAAAAGTGAAAGCATTCGTCAGATGAGTCGTAAAGGCCGTCATGTCGAAGAATCTAGTGAGGTAGTAGTCTTTCCACCAAACATCAAATTCTTGAGTGCAGAGGAAAGATGGTCGCAAGACCACCGGTTGAATCTCCAGAGTCTCATCATAGTATTTTTTTGATAACTCTATGCTTTTCTCCAGATTATGAAAAGAATTGTGAAAAATAATACAACCTTTCTTTGGATAAACGGGTTTTGTTTTCATTTGGATTAACCCAAATTGTCGAGCCACTAGGTTGTGTTGATAAACAATAAGGGAAATTTTTGTGTTATTTGTATTGTGATGGGAGAAAAGGTGTCTTGGTGTTAGGAACGATTCCCAGATAACCAAAAATGTGTCTTCTTCTTTCTGCATCTCAAAAGGAAGTTGTTTGGTAAACCATTTGGGACCAATAGTTCTGTTGGCGAAGGGGGCCATGGACGGAGTGAAGTTGTATCGTTTGGCAAACATCATTACATAACTGGTGAAGGCTTGTCGAAGGCTAATCCCTTCGTCAGATGGGGTTAGTTTTACCAACCTAGGCCATTCGACGTTTCTGTCCTTCACTTCTTCCTCATTTACTTTATTCTTGATAGGGAGAGATGCCTCAAAGGTGGCATTTAGCCATAACTGTAGAAGCCAGAAAGGTCCTGCCAAGCTTAGTTTTCCTTTCTCTTTAACAGTCTTCAAAAACTCCACACTCTCGCTAATGGATTCATAAAGGTTCGCCAAAACCATTTCGCTTAAACAAAGTTTTTTCCCAGCATGAAGTTGGTTGGCTATGGTAAGGTATTTTTTGGCAACCTGAAGAGAACGAGAGCAAAAGACAAATTTCGACAACCAGAGGGTCAAAAAGGCTATGTGCTCTACATCAGAGACTCCTGTAGTTGTTTTGTCATGGTAATGAGAAATAAACAAGGAATAGGAGGCATGTTTGGTGTTGAAACCTATAGTATCTTCATCTAAATCAGTAGGGTCGAAGTCTAGTCCTATTGGGCTAAGGCCAACTATGGCAGCTATGTCGAAGAAGGTTGGAGTGACCATTCCACAAGGAAGATGGAAGTTGTTGTAGGTGCTATCCCAAAAGTAAAGGGAAGCCAGGAGCATGTTTGGGCAATAACTAGGGCCCACCTTGGACAGTTGGATCAAGTCGAAAATGCCAGTTTGCTTCCAGAAATCTCCTTTAATTTTTTCGACCTTAGTCAGCCAGGCTAAATAGTCTGAAGGATCTTTTGTCAAAGGGCAACTTCTAAAGATCCTAGCTTGGTTCGAATATGCTAAATCTATTTCTTCAGAAGCTAAGGAGTCATCAGGATTTTTTGGGGACATTTCACTAGGTTTGGGTTTTATTCCAGCACCTATGGGTTTTGAATAAGAATACGTAGGGAAAAAATCCTTTAAACGATCAGCGTTAGCATTGGGGTCAGGGAGTGGACCCAACATTGCATGGCAAGTGCCAGAAATAAGAACCGGAATGAGTACCTGGGATTGATAAATGCTTGCTTTCTCTCTTTCATTTGGAGGCTCTGGAATGTACTATTGATTGCTCACAATCACTGGTCCAGGCAACTCGTGCCCATAAGGGAGAACAGTAGTGTTCCTGGTCTTCTTGGTTTTCTTGTCAGTAGGAGCTTTGCGAGGAGCCATTGATGAGGGAAGTAGAGAAATTTTAGAAGAAAGTATGAAGGTTTGAGATGGGGTTGTGGAGAAGAAGAAGTTCTGGAACGTAAAAATATTAAAAGATTTGGAAATGAGTATTTATAGAGGGAAAGATGAGTAAACGTTCCAGTTTTAGTATTGATCATGGGACACGTGGCAAGATTTTAACGGTGATGATCAAAGAATATGGAAAGTTGAGAAAAGTATGGCTATCTAGTTTTTAGGGTTATGGAGATCATGTCTGAACGTGGGATTAGATGGGACGTTTTAAGAAAAGTGTAATGATGGATTTTCTTGGGACTTAACAAAACGTCACGTCTTGAAAACCATCATCACTAATGAAGGTAACATGGCGTCGAAATATTTTCGACAGCAAATGATGGTTTCTCCAGAAATAAGTCGAAACATCTTTGCTGGGGGGCAATTTGTAGACATATATTTTCGACACCATGTCTTGGTAGGAAAAATGATGTTCTTCAGCTAGAGAAAATGGCTACGGATGAAGAAGAAAGGAAATGTAGGTATTCAAAAGAAGTTCTCGATACTTCGACAAGAACAGCGTTTCGATGTTTCGACAGAAACATAAGGAAGGTTTCGTCAGACAAAGTTCAAGGGACATTTGTTACTTTTCGACAATTCGACAAAGTGAAGAGGCGCAACGCTTCGACACAAAGGGAGAATTCAAATTCAAAAGATATGACGCTTGGCAGAAGACGCGTGGAAGCTTTAGAAGAAACGAAGACATGCAGAAGACCAAGTGTCAAAGATTTAGAGTTTTTCCGTTACTAAACAGTTATTGTATTTTTTCTATAAATAGGATAGTTGTTGTAGAATTTGAGTGTGTGAAAACTTGTACAAAATTCCTGTAAATACTCAAAGTACCCGTGTGAGAGAAAAGAGTTTGTTATCTGGAAAATGTACGTGTGAACACCATCTTTTAAGTTTATAAGAAATTAAAAGTCTTTTATAATTACCTTTACTTTTCCTAGTCATTTATCCTTTGTCATTTACTTTATGCAAATTTTGATTTCATTTAATTTACCTTTTCGCCAGAAGTTGTGAGTTAGTTCTTTAACCAAACCATTCATACATAAACGATACAACAAAACAAACCATTAAAACACCATTATTCTAAGAGTTAGATAATTTTGCACATGTATCCTAGGATTTGTGTGGTTGGTCCTGCAAGTAACCCAGTTTTATAAGAGATTGGTAAACCAGAGGTTGTTCGCCAAAATCTACAGCGAACAAATGCTTACGAAAGAGTACTTTGATTATGCACTTTTAGGTTCGATTGCTTCTGGAGAAGCGATCGACGTTCTTTCGATGTTCAACAGTCAGTAGAAATTGTCATCTTTATTTTGAAAAGCAGAAAAATTTTGACAAGTAAATTCATTTTTGTTTTATTTCAAAGACCGTAAATCATGTTAAAATATCGTTCTGTAAAGCTAAAACAAATGAGAATTGCAAACAAAAGCACTAGGGCTCAAATTTTATTGATAGGATGGAAATCAGCCAAGCGCGTGATTCCATAGAGTATTTACAAAGTTAGAAAATGGTAATTTAAGGGGAAAAGGGTTACATTGAAACATAACGACCATTATCCTTCTACCAACTTTGAATTCTTCGACATCCTGAGCTTCCGTCGAAGATGACCTTGACTGGATCTTTTACTGACCGATGGAATGACCGTTGAGGAGTTGAACTGATCAGACGTAGTTACTTGCCATTAATCCCTAACTTTTGCCTAGATTGTACTTTGATATTTCCAATCCACCGGGATGATTTTTGATTATGTCTCTAATTTTTGCCTGGACCGCTCTTTCGGGTTTTCAATCCACCGAGACGTTTTTTTTATTTAGGCGAAGTATTTATTGACTACGTCAACATTTGTGTGTTAAGCAAATTCCCCTCCATCCATGGTTGCGAGTCTCAAGGCACCGCCTGAGAAAGCTTTCTTGACCACATAGGGGCCGTCATAATTCGGAGTCCATTTGCCCCGAGAATCAGTGAGGAATGATTGTATCTTCTTGAGCACGAGGTCTCCTTTCCTGAAGACGTGAGGTCGGACCTTTTTGTCGAACGCCTTCTTCATTCTCTGTTGATATAACTCACCATGGCATATAGCTGTTATTCATGTTTCTTCGATCAGATTCAGTTCATCGTGTCGACTTTGACACCATTCAGCCTCTTTTTGCTTGGCTTCCATCAATATCCGGATTGATGGGATGTCTACTTCTATGGGGAGAACTGATTCCATGCCATATACAAGAGAGAAAGGGATTGCCCGTGTTGAACTGCGAACAGATGTGCGATAACCGTGAAGGGCAAAGGGTAGCATCTCGTTCCAGTCTTTGTAGATTACAACCATCTTTTGAACAATCTTTTTAATGTTCTTGTTAGTCGCTTCTACCACCCCGTTCATCATAGGTCGGTAGGGAGATAAGTTATGGTGTTCGATCTTGAACTAAACACACAACTCTTTCATTATTCTATTGTTCAAGTTTGATCCATTATCAGTAATGATCTGGTTCGGAACACCATAACGGCAGATGAGATTGTTTTTGATAAATAGGACTATCACCTGTTGGGTTACATTGGCGAATGACGCTGCTTCGACCCACTTGGTGGAGTAGTCAATGGCTACTAGAATTAACCGATGTCCGTTCGAAGCCTTGGGTTCGATCATTCCAATCATATCTATTCCCCATATGGAAAAAGGCCATGGGGAAGAGAGAACTTTGAGATGCGTTGGCGGTACATGGATTTTGTCTGAGTATATCTGACACTTGTGAAACCTCCTCATATACTTGTAGTAATCGGATTCCATGGTCAACCAATAGTACCCAGCTCTTAGAATTTTTTTCGCTATTGTATGTCCGTTGGCATGAGTGCCAAAGGATCCTTCGTGAATTTATTTCATCGGCATGTTTGCTTCTGGTCTGTCTACACATCAAAGAGAGACCATATCAAAGTTTCTCTTATAGAGTGTATCACCGCTCAGGAAGAAACTGCCAGCTAGCCTTCTGAGGGTCTTTCTGTCTTTTCTGGATGCCCCAGGTGGGTACTCTTGTTTCTGAAGGAAGCATTTGATATCGTGATACCAAGGTTTGTCGTCTATGACTGCTTCAATCGTGAAGATATAAGCGGGCCGTTCTAGGCACATTATGTTAATCTTATGTATGTCATTCCATTGACCTACACTAATAATGGAAGAGAGAGTGGCTAGTGCATCAGCCATGTGATTCTCTTCACGAGGGATATGATGAAACTCGATTCTGTCGAAGAATGGTAACAACCTTCTCGCGTAGTCCTTGTAAGGAATCAGTCCAGATTGGTATATGTTCTTATCTCCTTTGATTTGATTGATAACCAGGGATGAGTCGCCATATACATCTAAGTTCTTAATCCTTAAATCAATTGCTTCTTCGAGACCCATGATACAAGCTTTGTATTCAGCCTCGTTGTTGGTACACTTGAACGTTAATCGGGCGGTGACAAGAATGTGCGTACCTTGAGGTGTTATGATGATTTCCCCAATTCCGCATCCGTAATAATTGACAGCTCTGTTAAAGATTAGTCTCCATTGGGAACCTGGTTCTGGCCCTTTACTGGGTAGCGGTTCATCGCAGTCTTTCATTTTCAAGTACATGACATCTTCATCTGTGAAGTCAAATCCGACTGATTCTTGATCGTTAATCGGTTGATGAGCCAAATGATCGGCTAAAACACTTCCTTTAACGGCATTCTGAGTGTGGTACTCGATGTCGTATTCTGATAACAACATCTGCCAACGGGCGATCCTTCCCGTGAGAGCATTTTCAAAGACATACTTGATTGGATCCATTTTGGAGATAAACCAAGTAGTGTGGCGAATCATATACTGGCGAAGACGTTTGGCTGCCCAAAACTAGAGCACAACAAGTTTTCTCAAGCATAGTGTACCGAGTTTCATAGTCAGTGAATTTCTTGCTTAAATAGTAAATGGCAGACTCTTTTCTTTTGGTTTCGTCTTGTTGGCCAAGTACACAACCCATTGAGTCGTCCAAGACTGTTAGGTAGATTATCAGTGGTCTTCCTTCCACTAGAGGTGATAGAATCGGTGGGTTCAACAGGTATTCCTTGATACGGTCGAAGGCGGTTTGGCAATCTTCTATCCAAACACAGTACTGATTCTTTTTGAGTAATTTTAAAATTGGCACGCATGTCGCGGTCATGAGGAATATAAATCTGGAAATGTAATTCAAACTTCCCAAGAATCCCCTGACTTGTTTTTCAGTCTTTGGAGAAGGAATTTCTTGAATGGCCTTGACCATGTCAGGATCAACCTCGATTCCCTTATGGCTGATGATGAACCCTAGTAGTTTTCCTGAACGGACACCGAATGTGCACTTGTTGGGATTCAAGCGGAGTTTGTACTTTCTCAGCCGCTCGAATAGTTTTAACAGGAGGGTCACATGCTCCTCTTCTGTCTCATATTTGGCAATCATATCATCGACATACACTTCGATTTCTTTGTGTATCATGTCATGAAACATAGTCATGGCCCTTTGATAGGTTATCCCGGCGTTCTTCAAACCGAACGACATTGCCTTGTAACAAAAAGTGCCACATGGGGTGATGAATGAAGTTTTCTCCATGTCTTTCGGCGCCATTTTGATGCTATTATAGCCCGAGAATCCATCCATGAAGGAGAAGACTTTGAATTTTGCTGTACTATCAACCAGCATGTTAATGTGTGGTAAGGGGAAGTCATCCTTCGGACTAGCTTTGTTCAGATCCCTGTAGTCTACACACATTCTGACCTTTCCGTCCTTTTTCGGAACTGGTACTATATTGGCTAGCCATTGAGGATATTCTTATGTGGTGAGGAAACCCGCATCAATCTGCTTTCTTACTCCCTCTTTGATTTTGATGGCCATGTCCGGATGAGTCCGTCTCAGCCTTTGTTTTACCGGCGGACATTCTGATCTCAATGGCAGATGATGATCCACGATGCTAGTTTCCAACCCTGGCATATCCTGATAGGACCAAGCGAAAACATCGGGAAACTCTTTGAGAAGCTTTATCAAACTTTTTTTGACAGTCAGACTGAGCAGTGCCCCAATCTCGACCTCTTTTCTTTCTTCTTCTAAACCCAAGTTAACCGTTTCCAACGGCTCTTTGTGAGATTTAATGGACCTTTCCTCTTGTCTGAGTAATCGGGAGATCTCTTCTGGAATTTCTTTGTCATTTTCTTCTTCAGCCTCAAATACCGGGAATTCAAAGTTGGGAGAAGGCATTGGATCGTATGTTTCAATAGGGTTTAAAACAAGAAATCTGCATGACGTGATTGTCATACCCCAAATTTTGACCACTAAAATTTCCCATCATTATGTAAATCATCACCATAATATGGATGTATCATTATGCCTCATTAGTCTCCCTAAAGATTGGTGAGCATCCACTACAATCAAAATTAGGGTTTCAAGCCCTCTCAGAGCTCTTAGACAAAGGATCAATCAAGGAATGACATGATCTTCAACTTGTCTTAACCTCTTAAACATCCCCAAGGGATCTAGAGGACTCCCACATCAAGGATTAAGCACAAGGTTGCAGCCTTCCAGGTGGATTAAGCCTCCAGATCGTCAGTGTCACCAAATTAGGGTTTTGGTCGACCAGGGCCTCCAGATGGAAATTTTCCTCTGGCCATGAGCCAATGCTTCAAAGCATAACCTAATATGCTCCAAGGGACATTATAAACCCAATCAGCAAGTCAATTTAGCCTCAGGGGATGCATTCATCAAAAAATCAGGAATTAGGGTTTCTTGACCTAATTCACCCCTAAGTTGACTTTTGAGACAAAACATGATCCAAGACCTCAAGAGATGATTTGAGGGTCCCTAACACACCACATTGATCCATTTTCAATAATGGATTGATCCAAGAAGCTTGAGCAACAAGTTTCAATTTCATCTGAACCACAGTTAGGGTTTCGCGAGAAAAGTCAACTGTAGCATTGACTTTTGACCAGGACATGCTCCCTAACCCTAGGACATGATTCAATACACCCTATAACACCTATGAAATGAATCCATCAAGTTTGGTTTAGGTCAAGGACTTGATTTCATAGAGGATTGCACAGTTCGGAATTCATCTGATAAAAAGTCAACTGTGCACAAAAGTCAAACTTTGACTTTTTTAGATTTTTCATAATTATGGTTTTTTAACCCTAAAATGATGCTAATGTGTGATTGGAATCATCATTCATAAAGAAAAATCAAGAAAAGTGGGATACCTTGTAAAAGGGGTAACCATAAAAATTTAGAAATTTTTCTAAGTTATGGAACAAAGTGGCTAGGGTACCAACTTTGGAGGATCATAACTCCTAAACCACAAGGCCATTTTTCCCCATCCAAAGCTGGATTTGTAGCTCTCATTACCCTCTACAAAAGCTTCAACTACACCTCACTCCAATTCATTGTGGATTCTGAGTTATGATTGGGACAAAATGACTAAAACATGAAAATACATCATTTTCCAACACTTAGAAAAATTCTGGCCAAGGCAGATTTTGTTAAAAACACCTAAACTTGTGAGATCTTTTCACATAGTTGCAAGCTGAATCAAGTCCAAAGGTAAACATCAATGTTGTTGCATATGTTTCTAAGAATCCAAAGAGCCTCTCAACATGAATTGATTCAACTTGAGCCAAGAGGAATCCATGCCCAAAGTCATGCTGCTGCAAGCCATTTTTGAAAAATCAGTTTGCATGCTTGCTTGCCACACACGATTTCTAAACAACATTTAAATTGACTGAGGAATGTGATTTCAGTTAAGGCATAGCTGATCTATTTGGAGCAGCTGTTACACCTAATGCAAGAGGCATTTATGTCCAACCAATCCCTTTGAAGGTGATCTGATCCAGCAGTCATTCACTATTCCTCCAAGACAAGAGTTGATCACCTATGAAGCACTTTATAGCACTGCTTTCTCTCATTCTCTCTTAAGTGCCAATTTTCTTTGTTTTTGAGCAACCACCATCGAGTTTTGAGTTGCAAGCCTAAGCAATCTATTCCAATTGCTCAGACACATCACATATGATGTATTTCAGGTGTCTAAACACTTAAACACCAACTGTAACACCCCTAACTCAAAATCACTCTTCACCCAAGCCATTATGCCTCAATTATGCAGTTGGAGTGCTCCAACTTGATCCAAAAGTTTTCAGAGTGTTCCAAAGCTTGCAATACACTCCACAACATCCATTGAAGCTGTAGGGATCATCAAATTGCATCTGGAACACCATCTGTGCAGAGTTTCATTCCAGCTTGCATCAAGGTAAGCCTCAAAACTCCATCTTCATGATCCATGCATATTTCCTCGCATGATATTTTTTCCAATTGCTTGCCATCATATGTTGAGTGTTTCCCCTCAAGAAATTTGATCATAGCCCTCATAACCATGTCTGCACGACTGCTTTTGCAAAATTAGGGTTCATACGGTCATGATGATATAATTTAAAATAAATAAAATCAAGTATTACCATCTTGTTCCTTGTTGAAAAACACACGAGTTTGGTGTTTGAATCATGTCAAATGGTTGAGAAATGAGTGAGTTAGAGGGCTTCACGCATCTGAGCTTGAGGTTGAAGATGGCCATGGCACCATGCCTAAGAAACCAACCAAGTTTGCCTTATATTTTTCATTTGTCATACTATATTTGATTTGGCATTGCGCCCCAGTGGTTGATTAGCTGGTTTTGTGTGTATTGGCAAGAGAGAGGTCTGGGGTTCGAATCCCCCTCGCCCCAGATCTCTTTTTTACCACTTTTTCTTATTTTTTGTTATTTTTCATATTTATTTTAAATGATTTGAAAAATTAATAACTCACTCAATTTTAATTATTTTTGGTTGGTTCTTTTTGCAAAAAATCACAAAAATGTTGAAATATTTAATTCCACAAAAAAAAATTAGATTTATATTATTTATTTAATCTAATTAGTATTTTTGTGAATAAATTCATTTTTATTGTTATTAAACCTTTTAAAAATAAATATTCATGTTGGAAAATCAACACCAAATAAGTTTTAATTCATCTTGTGATTAAAACCTCATTTTTCAAACCTAAAACCAAAATCACAAGTTGTTTATTCAAACTTATTTGGAATTTGTGTCATTTTAATTAATTTTCTTTGAATAATTACTTTAAAAATGATGAAATTAGGGTTTTTACTGATTTTCACCCTAACAAGCTTTTCTAAACACTCATGGGCCTCTAATAGAGTGTAAGACCCAATCCTTTGTAAATACAAACCTATGTTGGGCCTCACTTATTGTATAAGTCCCGTTGTATTTCAAAAATTCGGCGCGATCATCACCCGTTTAAAACAAACCATCTGGGCCTCTCCTTGAGCTGTAAGCCCCACCATTTGTAAAAAAATAAATCTTTGGGCCTCTAATAGAGTGTAAGACCCAATCCCCTTTTAACCAAAACAATTTTGGGCCTCAGATATTGTATAAGTCCCTCTATGTTAAAAGAAAACTTCGGCGCAATCGCCAGTTCAAAAATCAAATCATTTGGGCCTACCCTCGTGTTATAAGCCCCATTCCCTTTCTTTAAACACCTTTGGGCCTCTTTAGAGAGTGTAAGACCCATTCCCTTTGTACAGAAAACCTTTCCTGGGCCTCAGTCACTTGTATAAGTCCCTGTACAAAACGACAATGCGATCACTGATTAAACCTTGGGCCTCTCCTTGAGTTGTAAGCCCCCAATTTTCCTTTCAAAAGAACTTTCTCCTTTGATTTTGTAACATACTGTTATTTTTCTTTGTTGAACAACTAACCAAACAGCATGGAAGCTCTACAACTGAGTAAGTGTTTACCCACTTTCATTTACCGTTTTCATATGTATATAACTGTATTGTGGGGCTGTTTCACTGTAAGTCTTCTTTCATAAACTCATGTCAACTGTGTAATAATAGTATAGATATTTAGAGTTTCCCCGGCAACTACGTCTAGAATTAGACAGAACCTCGTCTCCCGGCGTTCTTCCGGATATTTCAACATAACCTAAAGCATTTTCTTTTACAACAATTTTAGATAACTAGATCTAAGAAATTCCCTCTTTGAACAGTTCATATACAGAAGGCCAATGTTCCAAGTGAAACCCCTTTTGGAACTGTTCATCAGCCTCCTCTTGGGCTTAGTGCAAGGACCCACAGGCTTCTTAAAAGCATCCCCGCCTCCTCTTGGGCGTTGTACAAGGACCCGTCGGCTTCTTAGAAGTTTTCACAGACTCCTCTTAGGCTTCGTACGAGATACAAAAACACTCTCTTGTTGAGTATAAAAGATTCTCTTGTTGAGTCAAAACATTTAGCCTCCATCTCGGGCTTTGTACGAGATACAAAAACACTCTCTTGTTGAGTATAAAAGACTCTCTTGTTGAGTCAAAACCTTTAGCCTCCATCTCGGGCTTCGTACGAGATACAAATCACTCTCTTGTTGAGTATAAAAGACGCTCTTGTTGAATCAAACCCTTTTAGCCTCAATATTGGGCTTCGTACAAGACAGAAATAACATTTTCCCCGGAAAAGTCAGCCTTTTAGCCTCCTCTTAGGCTTTGTATAAGGAAACCCCGGTTGAGACAATCAACCTTTTAGCATCAAATCATGCTTTGGTCACAACATCAACAACTCCTTTTCCCCCATCTAATTGCTGTAAGCGGCAAGCCTCTGGATTATTTACATCCACGCCATTGTCCCTCTTTTAGCATGAGAAATTCCTCAGGAAATATGGCATTGCTCTACAATGATTTAAAGTCTTCTCCTTCAGGTTTAAAATCCCCCATAAAGGAAATTATGGCATTGCTGGATTCACAGGTCCAGTTAAAGTAATTCTCCTTTATAACTAGTCCCCCAACAGTCATGACAAACAGGCCAAAAATCCCCTCTTTAGAGATGACAAATTCTCTCTAAAGTCAGGACTCTTTAGCTTCATATCTTGGGCTTTAAACAAGATACAAATAGACTCTTTAGCTTCATATCATGGGCTTTGAACAAGATACAAACAAATCACCTTCAGCTTCACATCTTGGGCTTCGAACAAGATACAAATCATTTTCAGCTTCACATCTTGGGCTTCGAACAAGATACAAATCATTTTTAGCTTCACATCTTGGACTTCGAACAAGACACCAAAACACCATTTCCTCCCATAGACTAGGAGGAACTACGATCGCTCTGATTTCCCTATCCCGGGAATACGTAGGCATAAGATTGAAAAATCTTAGCGAGCACACTAATAAAAAACCCAAAATCCCACATATCAACCGTATAGCATCAGTCTCCAGCACCTTACCTCGACACTGTTTTCAACAAAATAACCCTAAAGGGAGAACCCCCTATTTTGATAGCATCTGTAAATCAACAGTTTTGACTGTTTCAACTCAGTTTGCAAGCAGGGTTAATTGGAGACTTCTATTTCCATTCCTTCATCAGCTTTAATAGGATAAAAAATGAATCGAATTGTAGTAACAAAGCGATAGTGCTTCGAAACCACGTCCAAAATCGCTCTCTATAGAAAAATAGCGACCACAGTGGGAGACATTCTTTCTTGTTTCCCCAAGGATGAAAATCCTGAATTCAAGGTGTCACAGGCATGGTAATGTCATTGGGGACCAATATTATTGCTAGGATCGGCCTTCACTAGGATCTTAGGTCAAAAACCTTTAAAGTTGAGAAGGTACCACAGAATGGCAATTCCGTCGGGGAGCCATTTTCTGTTAGGATCATAGGATTCATAGCTCTTAAAAAGTCTAGGACATTAGGACAAATATATATATTTCTTTTCCTAATTGATATCTGTGTTTATTTTTCTGCTAATGGGAATGTGTGTGATGCCGCATGTGGAAAGATTGAGTATACACCTAGGAAAAACCTCTTTTAGAAGTGCGGAAGCTATCGGAAATAGTTGTTTTGCGATACTACCCTCTTCAGAGATTCTTCGAATTACATCACCTAGCACGGTTCCCGCCCTGCTGATGTGATCTCGATAAGAATTAATGATTTTAAGAGACAGGTACAAAAATCACTAGTATAGACCTTTGGGATGGGTAGAGCCTTGACTTCATGACACCGACCCTTTGACCCCATGTTTTTTCTATGTTTTTGTATGCTGCATTCATGCATTCATTTTAAAAACATTAAATAAATAAAATTTTCTCTTCTAGTCTCTCTTTTTTCAAATTAAACTGAGACAATGATTGCAAATGTCAGAGAAAAGGAGATTGCGCTCATGGATTTTGGTAGACGAAAAACTCATAGGTATACCTTCAAGGTTCCAAAACTAGAGGATTTGAGAGGATTAGCAAGGATGATCACTAACCCTGACACTTTCAGAGCCAAGTACGGAGGTTTTCTACCTCTGTTAAGGGTCCATGTAATTGAAGGAATCATGGAGGCACTTATTCAGTTTTACGATCCGGTCTATCACTGTTTCACATTCCTGGATTACCAGCTCGCACCAATGCTGAAGAAGTATTATCATCTGACTGATTTACATATCCCTGATCGAGCTCCACTTTCCGGACTGGAAGAAATTCCAAAAGATCAAATCATTGCAAGAGGAATCTATTTGGATGAGTCAGAAGTCAAGACTCACATGACCACTAAGGGTGGGTTCCCAGGTTTGCCAGCCATGTTTCTGGTAAAGAAGGCTCTATACTTTGCTAGTATAGGGAACGTGGCTGCTTTCGAGAGCATCTTCGTTTTGCTCACCTACGGGTTATTTCTGTTTCCAAACATTGATAACTTCGTTGATGTCAATGCCATTAAGGTTTTTTTCATTGGAAACGCCGTACCAACCCTGCTCGCAGATGCGTATCATTCTGTACACTTAGGGAATTTGTACAGTGGAGGGGAGATCACGTGCTGTGTACCCCTGCTATACAAATGGTTTATCTCCCATTTGCCTAAGTCTGCCGCTTTTTGGGATCATAAGAGTGCCTTACGTTGGTCGCAGAAAATCATGTCTCTTACCAACTCTGACATAGATTGGTGCAATAGGATTTATGACGGGATCAGGATCATTGACCATTGTGGAAACTTCCCCAACGTACCCCTCATAGGAACTAAGGGAGGAATCAATTACCATCCAATTTTAGTTCGTCGTCAATTTGGATACCCGGTGAGGCATGTCCCGTGTAATGCTCATCTGGAAGGTCTTTTCTTCAAAGAAGGAGAAAATGACAGGGCACTAAAGATGGAAATAGTGCACACTTGGAAACATGTTCATAAGAAAGGACGGTAGTCTCTAGGAAAACCAGACTGTGTCTCGGTGGAGCCTTATCTCCACTGGGTACAAACTAGAGCTCTCAAGCTAAAAATGCCTTATCCTCGTCACAGAGTTCTTCCGCCAACGGGATCCGTCATGTACTTCATGACTGAAACGGAAAAACTTCAGGTTACTCTTAACAAAGTTCAACAGGAGAGGAGGTCTTGGAAGAACAAGTACCGCAATCTCAATGTGGATTGTACCAAAATACAACAACTACTGAAAGATAAGGATGCTCTAATTGAGATTTTGGAGCAAATGCTATAGAAGATCAGGATGACCAAAGGAATTTGCTCGCTCCTTTCACTTTGCAAAGGAATGACAACCCGACAACGGCCTAAGAGCCCCGGTCCAAGAAAAGGAAAGTACCAGAATCAGCACCTGAGTTCTCCTCAGAGAGGACTCAGGGCCCATTAGTTTAGGTTTCTGTTTCCGCACCTTGTAATTTACTGTATTTCCATTTCTGCAATCCTTTTAATTTAATAAAACGGGGATTCCCCCCACTATTTGATATTTGCAATCTAATTGTTGAAGTTTATTTTAATTAAACAAAAAAAAAACAATTAGTATAATCATTGCATTCATCATTCTCACGTCACGTATTCTTCTTACCTACGAATCTCACGTTTGTGTCTCGGTTCTAGAGTCAAATTGTCTCATTCGTACAATACTCGGGCCAATCGTCAGAAAAAGATGGATGATCTCGAGGAAGAGAACAGAGAATTGAAAGAAGAGATCGATGCTCTGAGAGAGGATATGAGAAAGCTTCGTAACGACATGCAAGCCATGGCAGAAGCTCAGCTACAAAGAACTGTGATCTCAGAGATCACCTCAACGCCCATAGTGGAGAAGTTTGATCCTAGGTACAGAATGCCGAAAGATCGTCCTTGGGGCATTCCGCCCAACTATATCCCGGAAGGATATATTCCACCGATCACTGGAGATCCGAGAACTTCAGCAGGAGCCGCTGGGCTTGAAGGTTACAAACTTCGAGAAAGCGAAGATGCCAGGGGCATACCAACAACTCCTGAAGGTTACAAACTCTGGGAAACGCCAAGATTCACTGCCATAGTCATGGTATCACCCCCTGTGGTGCACACTGTCCCGGAAATGCAGATTCCACAAATACCTTCTGGCAGAAAGGAAACTATGTTTGACAGAATGGATGAATTCCCGGAGCAGTTCCTGGAAATGCAGAAGGAACTGTAAGCCATTAGCGGTCAGGATTTATTCTGAAAGGACGCCGCGGACCTCTGCTTGGTCCCCAATGTGAAAGTCCCACACAAGTTCCAGGTGGCCGACTTTGATAAATACAAGGGTAACTCTTGCCCTCAAAGCCATTTGGTGATGTACGCTCGGCGAATGTCAGGTCAGACAGAGAATCAGGATCTACTTAGTCACTACTTTCAGGATAGTTTAACCGGTGCCGGATTAAAATGGTACATGGGTTTAAACCGTGCTACGATAAGCACTTTCAGAGATCTTGGCACTGCCTTCGTCCAACAATATAAATACAATCTGGACATGGCACCAGACAAAGATCAACTCAGATCAATGTCGCAAAAGGACAAGGAAACCTTTAAGGAATACGCTCAGAGATGGCATGAAATTGCCGCTCAAATTTGCCCACCTCTTGAGGAAAAAGAGATGACAAAGATTTTCTTAAAGACCTTAAGCTCATTTTACTATGACATAATTGTTGCCAGTGCGCCCAGCGACTTCACCGAAATGGTCGGTATGGGAGTACGTCTCGAGGAAGCCGTTCGAGAAGGACGTCTAGTAAAAGACACTGGATCGACAAGCGGTACTAAAAAATATGGTAGTGCTCTCCCTAAGAAAAAAGAGCAAGATATCGGGAATATCTCTCTCGGAAAACAAAGGCGACGTTACCAACCAGTACAGCTATAACTCCTGCTATCAATCCTGCGCCTGTTTCTACGTATCAACCACATGTTGCTCAAAGCCAACCGCATTCGCAGCAATTTCAGCAAAGGATACAACAACCTCTTCAGCAGGCTCATCCTCAATACAACAACAACCGTACAACGCGGCCACCAGGATTTGATCATATACCCGTACCGTACGCAGAACTATTTCTGTTACTACTGGCCAAAGGGCATGTCTAGACTAAGTCTCCTCTTACAGTACCGGAAAATCTGTCTTTTTGGTTTAAGGTGGATCAGACTTGCTCTTACCATCAAGGAGGACCAGGGCATAACATAGAGAACTGTCTCAGTTTCAAATCTGACGTGCAAAAGCTTGTTAGGAGTGGGGTCTTATCTTTCAAAGATTTGAATCCGAATCTTCTCACGAACTCGCTGCCTCAACACCAGAAAGCTGCAGTCAATCTGATAGTGGGAGAGTCTAACAACGTCCATCAAATTCACGATGTACTCTTGTTGAGGACCAATCTGGTCAAGATGCATTGTAGACAGAGTGGATATGGCCATGTGCCACCTCATAATTATCACCAATGTGATGTCTGCTCTAAAAGCAATCAAGGATGTTCTGTGGTGTAATCAGCTCTACAGGACCAGATGGATCTCTGATGGATCCAAGAGCACCGAGTTCGTGGAGTTAACATGGTTTATACGAATTCTAACATCATTCAAAACCACGACATATGTGCAATGAATGCCAACTTAGTGGCGATGCACTCAAGGCAAAGCCAGTATCATAATCTGCCGCAACATGAGTACAATTCCTGTCTGACTTGCTCGGTAAACAAACAGGGAAGCTCTTTTGTACAAGAGGCCCTCCAGCGTTAGATGGATCTTGGATGGATCCAAGACTACCATGATAGGAATCATTATCAAATAAAAATGATTCAAATCTTCGATGTTCGCCTGATGAATACCAGCCTGGAGGAGTTACATGCTAAACAGTTCTGGCTCGGGTTCCTGGTATCACATGATTATCAAGGCTGCAAAGCGGGTTGCGAGACGATCAAGGTTATGCGTTTGTCCAAGAAACACTTCAGCACTTGTTGAACCACTGGTGGCTTCCAATCTATATGGATGAAGACACCCAGAAAATTAGTATCACTGACGGGAATCCTACTAGATATCAAAGTCAGGATGTTCGATCGGTGGAAACTGAACTCGTCAGGTTACACTGTATTCAAAGCAGACGTGGCCAGGTGCCACTACACAACTCTGAGCGGTGTGGAGTTTACTCAGTGGATAATCAAGGATGCTACCTCGTGCGAGCAGCCCTTCAAAGTTAGTTGGACCGCAAAGAGATTTAACCATGGTCAAATTCTGGATCAGTCAACTATTTCGCTGATCAGATCAAGGACGTTGTCGTAATCTCTGATCATCAGAGGACTAGGGATGTTTGTTCCATCATCCCTCTACTTGACGAATCGAGAGTTCCCAACTGGGAACGGATCAAAATTACTTAAGATGGTCAGAAAAATCAGAAGGTTCCCATAGTCATCTATCTACCGGGGCCACTACCTTATGAATCAACTAAGGATATCCCTTACAAGTACGGTGCAACAACAGTCGAGAATGGAAAGGAAATTCCGTTACCCTTCGTCGTGAAAATTGCAGACATCAGTCGAGTAACACGGAGCGGTCGAATCTTCAACAGAGGAGTTGGAGAACCTAGAAGAGAAAAGGAACCTCAGACCGAAGTTCCTAATCCACCAGTCGGTCAATCTAGTAATCCCGACCTTTCGAAAAACAATAATGAGATGCTAAAGCTCATCCATAGGAGTGAATACAACATTGTTGATCAACTGTTACAGACTCCTTCAAAGATCTCGGTATTATCACTGTTACTTAGTTCAGAAGCGCACAGGGAGGCTCTACAGAAAGTCTTGGAGCAAGCCTTTGTGGAACAGGATGTAACGATCAGACAGTTCGATAGCATTGTCTCTAACATCACTTCCTGCAATAACTTGGGATTTAGTGATGAGGAATTACCTAAAGAAGGTCACCGTCATAACATGGCACTCAATATTATAGTCCACTGCCAAGACGATGCTTTAGCCAGCGTACTGGTAGACACAGGGTCAGCCCTGAATGTTATGTCGAAGTCCACTTTAATGCAATTATCATTCAAAGGATCTCCGATGAGAACCAGCGATGTCATCATCAAAGCATTTGACGGATCCTGAAAAACGGTTATCGGCGAAGTAGACCTTCCCATAATTATCGGTCCTCACACTTTCCAAGTTACTTTCCAGGTCATGGACATCCAGGCAACATACAGTTGTTTATTAGGAAGACCTTGGATACATCATGCTGGGGCGGTCACTTTGACCCTCCACCAAAAGCTAAAGTTCTTCCAGAATGGCCAACTCGTCACAGTCTGTGGAGAACCTGCCTTGCTCATAAGCAATTTATCGTCATCTACTTATGTAGAACCGGAGGGGGAAATTGGAACCCAGTTCCAAACGCTTTCGCTACACAAGGACAATTAATCCGAAGGGGGAACTTCGATTTCCTCGTACAAAGATGCTATCAAAGCCGTCGAGAGTGCCAATACAACGGGATGGGGGCAGCTTGTCATTCCTACTGACAATAAAACAAAGAAGGGTCTTGGTTTTTCTGTAACCTGTACCCAGACAAATGCTAATGATGAAAGTCTTTATCCCATTCAGAACTTCTTCCACAGCGGAGGCTTCCTTCAACCTGTGACTCAAGAGGTGCATACCATTGATAAAGGTTACTCCTCTGATACAGATGAAGAATGGAAGTCATATCTCAACGAGGACGGCTATATATCTCAGGAAGAAACACAGACTCCCTTTTGCTTTCCCGCACAGAGTCCGAGATTTATACCCCTGTCAGATGTCGAAATGATATATGGAGATTGTGATCCAGAAGGATTTCGTGCTCCACCAAATTCATTAGAGGAAGAAACTCTAATGAAAGACAACTTTGACCATGACTACTATGGCTCGATGGATGGCCTGCCAATGTGGCAGCCTTACCCAGGAAACTTGGGGCAAAGGAGTCAGCCAAACAATGAAAATCAGCTGGCCATCATTGAAAATAATACCTGCGTCCCCACCATGTCCTGGGATCAACACCCAGGTTATCCTGAAAATACCCAGCACGACGATGAATTCGCAACGTTTGCAGGACTAGAATTCATTAACTATGTTTTTCTCGAGGCCAACGTCATCGAGAGGGATGACTCCTCCAGTTCCAAAGAAGTGTGGGACACCTTGGGACAACCGAGTGGAAAATACGACTACTTGGTCAAGTACACCGCTCCTGAAAGCTCTCGTATCAGGCTCAAAGACATCCAGCCAACTGGATGGGGAGATACAACTGAGAGTACAAATACTACTCAAAATACAACTGAGGAATCCTCCTACGACAACTCTGCCTGGGAGATAGATTCCAATGATCCTGCTCCACCAGAAATCAGCGTCATTTCTGAAGACAAGTCAAGGAAGGTACCAGACTTTGTGATTCACCGTGGAGTTCGCCACCAATGGGTCGTAGTTGATGTTCTGAAGATTGTTCATAAGTCAAAGTAATTGCCATCTTTACTTTAACCTTTCACTTTCTGTAGATATCCCTCTTCGCTTTGCCCAAAGCGACAGAGTTTTGTTTTATAGGGCTTTAGTTTCAAGAATCGACTTGTTCATTAATAAAATAAAAGTCGTTCTGTAATTTGTGTATTAATTTCTGTTTTCTCTTTTCACTGTTTCAGAAAATGGTAATCCTAAAAGAACAAAAAAAATAATAAAAATAAGCCGTTTTCCAAAGTAAAACACTGCACACACTCTTGCATTCTCTCTATCTCTTCTAAATACAAATCACAACGTCATGCCGATTGCTTGTTTTAAACCCAGTTGAAACATACGATCCGATGCCTTCTCCCAACTTTGAATTCCCGGTATTTGAGGCTGAAGAAGAAGATGGCGAAGACATTCCAGAGGAGATCTCCTGATTACTCAGACAAGAGGAAAGGTCCATTGAACCACACAAAGAGCCGTTGGAAATGGTAAACTTGGGTTCAGAAAAAGAGAAAAAAGAAATCAGGATTAAGGCACTGCTTAGTCCAACTGCCAAAGAGAGTTTGATAAAGCTTCTCAAATAATTTCCCGATGTGTTCGCTTGGTCCTATCAGGATATGCCAGGGTTGGATACCAGCATCGTGGAACATCATTTACCATTAAGATCGGAATGTCTGCCAGTAAAACAAGAGGTTGAGACGAACTCATCCAGACATGGCCATCAAAATCAAAGAGGATGTACAAAAACAGATTGATGCGGGTTTTCTCGCTACGTCAGAATATCCTTAATGGTTAGCCAACATCGTACCCGTTCCGAAAAAGGACGGAAAGGTCAGAATGTGTGTCGATTATAGAGATCTAAACAAGGCTAGTCCAAAGGACGACTTTCCTTTACCACACATTGACATGCTGGTAGACAGTACAACAAAGTTCAAAGTTTTCTCCTTCATGGATGGATTCTCGGGCTATAACCAGATTAAAATGGCGCCGGACGACATGGAGAAAACTGGACGTGTTTCTTAAGCACTGTCGCTCTTTGGGGGTTACTACAGTTTGATTCATTTTTTATCCTATTGAAGTTGATGAATGAGGGGAAAGAGATGTCTCCAATTATCCCTGCTTGCATACTAAGTTTAAACAGCGGTCTGTTAGGTTACGGATACTATATGGTAATGGGGCCTTTTTCTCCTTTCTTTTTTTCAAGAGTGAAAACATTGGACGGTTCATGGGCAGTTTGTTTAGGACTGAGGGTATGGGATTTTGAGTTTTTATTTATTGTGCTCGCTAGATTTTTCTTTCAATCTTATGCCAACGTATTCCCGTTTTCCGAAACAGGGAAATCAGAGCGATTGTAGTTCCTCCTATTCTATGGGAGGAAATGGTGTTTTGGTGTTTTGTTCAAAGCCCAAGACATGAAGCTGAAAAGGTGGTTTGTATCTTGTTCAAAGCCCAAGATGTGAAGCTAAATGGTCTATTTGTATCTTGTTCAAAGCCCAAGATGTGAAGCTGAAAGGGTGTTGACTTTAGAGAGAATTTGTCATCTCTAAAGGGGGTCTGTTTGTCATGACTGTTGGGTAACGGACTATAAAGGAGGATTACTTTAACCGGGATATGCGAATCCTAGCAATGCCATAATTTCCTTTATAGGGAGTTTTAATCTGAAGGAGAAGACTTTAACTCAGTGTAGAGCAATGCTATCTTTCCTTAGGAATTTCTCATGCAAAAAGAAGGACAATGGCGTGGATGTAAATAATCCAGAGGCTTGCCACTTACAGCAATTAGATGAAGGGAGTTGTTGATGTTTGTATCCTGTGAACGAGGCACAGTTTTGATGCTAAAAGGTTAATTTACTCAACCGAGGTTTCCTTATACGAAGCCTAAGAGGAGGCTATCGACCCTACAAGAGGGTGTTTTTATGTGTCTCATACAAAGCCCGAGAGAGAGGCTAAAAGGGGTTTGACTCAACGAGAGAGTCTTTTTATATGTGTCTTGTACGAAGCCCAAGACCGAGGCTAAAAGTTGACTCCACAAGAGAGTCTCTTTGTATCTTGTACGAAGCCCGAGATGAAGGCTAAAAGGTGGTCGACTCAACCAGAGAGTCTTTTTATACTCAACAAGAGAGTGTTTTGTATCTCGTACAAAGCCCGAGATGAAGGCTAAAAGGATGAATGACTCAACAAGAGAGTCTTTTATGTTCAACAAGAGAGTGATTTTGTATCTCGTACGAAGCCCGAGATAGAGGCTAAAAGCGGCTGTTTCAGTTAAGTGACAGGTCCAGTATGTTGGTTAAAACAGAAAATCAGTTATTAGATGAGTAATGTTTGCACTCAGGGATTTTGATTCGAGGATCAGGGATATTTCCTGTTCTTTAAGGAAACGGGAAATCCAAAGGGGATTGGGACTGTCCGAGTCTACGGGTTTCATCCCCTAGTTTTGAAAGGAACTTGAGAATGTCTTTAAGACTCAAGGAAATTAGACTGTCCAAGTCTAGTGTTTCATCTTTTGTACTACGTTTAGGAAACAGCAGTAGCAGAATCTAGACTCTTTGAAAAAACGGTTCTATTAAGATGACTAATTTCTGTTCCTATACCTCTAGGAGGTCGTCGGGACAATTTATACGAAGCCCAAGAGGAGGCTGAAATCTTTTAAGAAGCCGAGGGACAATTTGTACGAAGCCCAAGAGGAGGCTATCATTCCCGGAGGAAGAAATCATCTATATGAAGCCTAAGAGGAGGCTGTGAATACTTCTAAGAAGCCGACGGGTCCTTGTACAACGCCCAAGAGGAGGCGGGGATGCTTTTAAGAAGCCAGTGGGTCCCCAACCCTGAGAAATTCAAGACAGGCTATTCACAGAGAATAGATCAAGCCAGGAAAGTCCGAAAATTTGGAAGAAACTCAAGAGATGCCATTCACGGAGAAAAGATCATCTCTGGAGAGTAGAGTTTCTTTGACGATTTCTAAGGGTGAGAGTCTGTGAAAGGGTTCACCGAGAATGTTGCCTTTCATGTCTCTATATTGTTTAACCCCAAGAGGAGGGAAGACTGTGTCTGGTAATCCTATGGGAATCTAGTTTTGTCTATTTAAGAGTGACCAATTGAGCTTAGTGCTAGACGTAGTTGCCAGGGAAACTCTAAATAGCTATACTAGTATTACACAGTTGATATGAGTTTATGAAAGAAGACTTACAGCGAAACAACCCCACAATACAGTTATATATATATATATATATATATATATATATATATATATATATATATATATATATATATATAAGAAAACGGTAAATGAAAGCGTATAAACACTTACTCGGTTATAGAGCTTCCATGTTGTTTGGTTAGTTATTCAACAAAGAAAGATTGAAAACAACAGTATATTCAAAATCAAAGGAGAAAGTGGTTTGAAAGAAAAAATTAGGGCTTACAGCTCAAGGAGAGGCCCAGGATTTTTACCAATGATCGCACTATTGTTATGTACATAGGGGCTTATACAAGTGACTGAGGCCAAAAAGGTTTTCTGTACAAAGGGGTGGGTCTTACACTCTCTCAAGAGGCCCAAAAGGTTTTAAAGAAAAAGAGTGGGGCTTAAAACACGAGGGTAGGCCCAGATGATTTTTTGTTTTAAATGGCGATCGCGCCGAGATTTTGAAAACGCAGTGGGTCTTATACAATGACTTAGGCCCAAGATAATTTGGTTTTCAAAAGGGGTTGGGTCTTACACTCTAATAGAGGCCCAAAAGTTTTGAATGGGTCTTATATCTCGAGGAGAGGCCCAGATGGTTTATTTTAAAAAGGCGATGATCGCGGCGAACTTTTCTTTTAACGCAAAGGGACTTATACATTATCTAAGACCCAAAATTGTTTTGGTTAAAAGGGGAATGGGTCTTACACTCTAACAGAGGCCCATGAGTGTTTGAAAATGATTGATGAGGGTGAAAATCAAAGAAACCCTAATTTATTCTTTTAAAAGTAAATATTAAAAGAAAATCAAGGAAAAATACCAAATGAATTTGAATAAACCACTTGTGATTTTTGTTTAAGATTTGAAAAATGAAGTTTTAATCACAAGAGATATTAAAACTCATTTTGTCTTGATTTTTCAAGATGAATGTTCATTTTAAAATGTTTAAAACAAATAAAAAATGAAGTTATTCACAAAAATACTAATTATATTAAATAAATAATATAAACTTAATTTTTTTGTGGAATAAATCATTTCAAAATTTTTGTGATCTTTTGCAAAAAGAACCAATAAAAAATAATTAAAATTGAAAGAGTTATTAATTTTCCAATTAATTAATAAAACATAAAATATTGAAAAAAAATGGCAAAATATGAAAAAACACAAAATGGCATGGGTGGGGTTTGAACCCACGACCTCAAGGTCACAAGGCGCGCTCCTTACCTCTGGGGTGGTGATACATCCATTGTTTGAAGTGAAATCACAAATATACAAGTCATGCCTTGGTTTTAGGCCTGGCCCAAGGCAAGGCAAGGCATGTTTTGGCTCAGAAACGTGAAGGTCATAACTTTCTCAATTCTTAATGGTTTGAGACAAAATTTATATGCATCTGGACCAGAGTTTCACAAGGAATCTAATGGTGGTGGTAGTTTTTTCATATCACACTCCCTCCTCAAAACCCGATAGTGGTTTTGAAAAAGGCCTATAATTGCATTTTCTATGCTACACTTTGATACAGGCATGAATTACATGATCAATTTGTTCAAACACAACATATTTAACATGTATGAGGTGTGCATGATTAGTGGACTTCAAAGCATTGCATATTTTGGAAAGTTCAAGTCATGAGGCTTACCTCTTTTTGAGCTTTTTGGAGTTTTTGTGCAATCTGTCAAGCCTCTTGTTCCAGAAATGATTTGATGCTTTAGACACACTCAAATGATCCCTTAAAAGCTTTTAGGATGATTGGAATCAGCTGTACCTGCAAAAACACAAACTGGCCCTTTCTTGCAAAACGGGTTAAAAGTGACCAAAATGACAACTCTCTCAAATGGTGTTCCAGATGGGGGGAACCATTTGGGACAGTTCAAGGATGATATTTGGAGTGTGTTTGAGGTTTTATCTGGTTTGGAAAGTGACTGAATTAAGACATGGCTTGAAAAATGCACAAAAAGCCTATTTTGAGGTTTTGAGAGGTGACTTTGTGATTTTGTGATTACAGGTCACTTGTGAGAGTTTGTATCACCTACATATGATGTTATTGAGGTGTGTGTGTGATTGGTTTGATTGAAAAAACTCTCAAACTCAAAAACTCAGAGTTAGCTTACTAAAGAAGGCATTTTTGCCAAGAAAAAGGGATTTTGAGGAAAACATCTGTTTGATGGCTTTGGTGTACTCAAACTGAGCACAAATGAGATCTATTTATAGTAGAGCAAGTTTGTTTTGGGATCAATAGTGAATGGCAACTGCAACAGAGGTTTGGCCAATGTTGGCAAATGAAAATCCAAGTCTCCTCTAACCATTGACTAGAGGTTAGAGCATAGAGCTTTGGTTCCCTACTTGTTGGAGGAATCTTGACTGAATTCAGTTGTAAATGTGTCAGTCTATGACACCTCTAAGCATCTATTAAATGCTCCATTCCAAAATTGGAGTCTTGTCCCTCTTTTAGGCAATTCTACGTTTGGCATGCTACTTCTTGTTCCAAGAACTTTGGAGGCTTGGCTCAGTGATCGTCCCCTTTAGATTTGATCCTCTAATATGTCCAAGATGATGACAAGGCTTGAAATTGGTTGATTTTGGCAAATTGACCAAAAATGCAAAATTCTGCCTTGCCTTGGCAGTTTCAGCAAGGCATTTTGCCACTACCATAACTCTTAGCTCAAATTGAATTTGGTGATGTTCTTGGCCATTTTGGAAAGCCCTTATATGATACAACAACTGTTTGATCATATTTGGTTTTGATAATTTTTGGATCCAAGTGAAAAATGTCCCAACATTTGGAAAAAAGTGAAGGCAGATTCTGATTTAGTGAAAATTTCACTAAGTGTTGGAAAAAAGTGACATTTTCACTTTTTGTGATTTTGATCAATCCATAACTCAAAATCCATGAAGAATTGGAATGATGTCTAGTTGAAGTTTTTGTAGAGGGCCATGAGATCTACAAATCAAGCTTTGGATGGGGAAAAATGGCTTTGTGGTTTAGGAGTTATGATCCTCTAAAGTTGGTACCCTTGCAACTTTGTTCATAACTTAGAAAATTTTCTAAGTTTTTATGGTTACCCCTTTTACAAGTTATCCCACTTTATTTGATTTTTCTTGATGAATGATGATTCAAGGGTTAAAAATCCATAATTGTGAAAAATCTCAAAAAGTCAAAGTTGACTTTTGGTGCACAGTTGACTTTTTATCAGATGAATTCCAAACTGTGCAATCCTTTAGGAAATCATGTCCTTGACCTAAATCAAACTTGATGGACATGTTCCATGGGTATTATAGGGTATATTGAATCATGTCTTAGGGCTTGGGAGCATGTCCAGGTCAAAAGTCAAAGTTACAGTTGCCTTTTCCAGCGAAACCCTAATTGTGGTTCAGATGAAATTGAAACTTGTTGCTCAAGCTTCTTGGATCAATCCATTGTAACAAATGGATCAATATGGTGTACTAGGGACCCTCAAATCCTCTCTTGAGGTCTTGGATCATGATTTATCCCAAAAGTCAACTTAGGGGTGAATTAGGTCAAGAAACCCTAATTCCTGATTTTTTATGACTGCATCCCCTGAGGAAAAATTGACTTGATGATTGGGGTCATGAGGTTCCATGGATCATATTAGGTTATGTTTTGAAGTATTGGCTCATGCCCAGAGGAAAATTTCCATCTGGAGGCCCTGGTCGACCAAAACCCTAATTTGGTGACATTGGCGATCTTAAGGCTTGATCCACCTAGAAGGGAGAAGCCTTGTGCTTAATCCTTGAAGTGGGAGTCCTCTTGATCCATTGTTGATGTTTTAGAGGATAGACAAGTTGAAGATCATGTCATTTCTTGATTGATCCTTTGTCTAAGAACTCTGAGAGGGCTTGAAACCCTAATTTTGAGTGTAGTGAATGCTCACCCATCTTTGGGGAGACTAATGAGGCATAATGATACACCCATATTGTGATGATGATTTGGACAATGATGGGAAATCTTAGTGGTCAAAATTTGGGGTATGACAGATGCCCCTATTTAATCTTCTTGGACCCGAAGGTGCGAATGACGAAGGTGTTCGGGCATTCGGGGTGCAAGAGTATTAAATATCGGAATACCCGAAATTTTGATGGTGGTTACAAATGGCAGCTTACGCATTCATCTTCTTTTGCTAAGCGATGACGCTTAGAAAAGGTAAACTTCCCCTCGATCCTGGTTTCCTACCAAGGAACTAGTCTTAGTTTCTGGAATAAACTTCCCCTCGATCCTGGTTTCCTACCAAGGAACTGGTCTCAGTTTCTGTTGTAAACTTCCCCTCGATCCTGGTTTCCTACCAAGGAACTGGTCTCAGTTTCTTTTGTAAACTTCCCCTCGATCCTGGTTTCCTGCCAAGGAACTGGTCTCAGTTTCTGAAGTAAATTTCCCCTCGATCCTGGTTTCCTACCAAGGAACTGGTCTCAGTTACTTTTGTCAATAAACTTTCTTGACAAGGGACGCTATTCGTAGCGGTTTTCCTCAAACTTCTCGTCAAATTTTCCTAGGGAGATGTCATTTGACGGAAAAATTTTGAGGTCAGACTTGCTGGGGAACCCAATTGTCTGAGTTATAGAGGTACACAAACTTCTCTATTGGAGACGCCATTTGTTTCAACTGGGGAAACTGAGTTTCTTGAGAGACTGCTTCCGCTTGGAGTCGTACATCGTACTTTTCTCGAGATCTTCCCGGAGAAATGCCATATGATGGGATCTAATTTTGAGGTGCTGATGACCTTTTCATCAGCGGCTTTTTCGGAGAAAACCTGCCGTACCGCTGAATCTCTTGATTAAAAGGCTTTCTCTGGGGACTTTCCTTAATCTGGGAAAGCAAGGATGTCATCTTCAATGGCAAAGAATGACATTTGTCGAAGCTTCTCTGGTCTTTCAGAGGTTCAAGTTATCAAAGTGGTCAAGGGCCAATTCTGATCCAGAAATAAACTAGAGGAGAGAGATTGTTTAGACGCAACCTTTCCTGACGAGGAAAGAATTTGACAATTTGATTGAGAGGACTTTTATCACTAGGGGATAAGACCGACTAGAGTGATAGTGATGCAATATGAATGTGATTGCAAATCAATAATGCATGATGTATGTATGTATATGCTGACAAAATCGACACAACATACTGACTAAAAGATGAACATGACGGGATACTCGGCCATCGCGGGGCGAAGTCGTACCATTGATCCAAAAGTAGCAATTTTGCCTTGCTTAGGAGAGACAGTCCCTATGGGGAATACCGTTGGTCGGGCTTAGGAGATGGAAACTCGACCGAGGGTATCAGATGGGAAAACCGCATTCGATACAGCTGATCCTTCATTCAGGTGCACTCGCTTAGAAGGAGTACTTTGATTCTGCATTTTGACATTCGAACACCTTTGGAGAAGCGATCGATGTTCTTTCGGTGTTCAACCGTTAAAAGAAATTGCCGTCTTTTATATATATATATATATATATATTTTAAAGCAGAAAAATTTTAGCAAGTAAATTCATTTTTGCTTCGTTTCACGAATCGTTGATCATGTTAAAATGTCGTTCTATAAAGCTAAAACAAATAAGAATTACAAACAAAAGCACAAGGGCTCAAATTTTATTTATAGGATGGAAATCAGCCAAGCGCGTGATTCCATAGAGTATTTACAAAGTTTAGAAAATGGTAATTTAAGGGAAGAGGGCTACATTGAAACATAACGACCACTATCCTTATATCAACTTTGAATTCGGGGCATCCTGAGCTTCTGTCGAAGATGACCGTAACTGGTGTTTTTCTGATGGATGACGTAACTGCTACTGAAGGATTTTCCTCTTTGTTGAACGTAGTTACTTGCCATTATCCCTAATTTTTTCCTGGATTGTACTTTGATATTTCCAATCCATCGGGATGATTTTTGATTATGTCTCTAATTTTTTCCTGGACCGCCCTTTCGGGTTTTCAATCCACCGAGATGTTTTTTTTAGGTCAAGTATTTCTTGACTACATCAACATTCGTGGGGTAGGCAAATTCCTCTCCGTCCATGGTTGCAAGTCTCAAGGTGCCGCCTGAGAAATATTTCTTGACCACGTAGGGGCCGTCATAATTCGGAGTCCACTTGCCCCGAGAATCAGTGAGAAATGATTGTATCTTCATGAGCACGAGGTCTCCTTTCCTGAAGACACGAGGTCGAACCTTTTTGTCAAACGCCTTCTTCATTCTCTGTTGATACAACTGACCATGGCATAGTGTCTTTATTCGCTTTTCTTCGATCAGGTTTAATTCGTTGTTTTGACTCTGACACCATTCAGCTTCTGTAAGCTTAGCTTCCATCAATACCCGGATTGATGGGATCCTTCATGAATTTCTTTTATCAGCATGTCTGCTTCTGGTCTTTCGACGCATCGAAGCAAGAGCATGTCAAAATTCCGCTTCTAAAGCGTATCACCACTCAGAAAGAAGTTCCCAGCAGTATTCTGAGGGTTTTTCTGTCTTTTCTTAGTGCCCCATGTGGGTACTCTTATTTCTGAAGGAAGCATTTGATATCGTGATACCAAGGTTTGTCGTCTATGACTGCTTCTATCGTGAAGATGTAAGTGGGCCTTTCAAGGCGCATTATGTCGATCTTAGGTAAGTTGTTCCATTGACCTACACTAATCATGAAAGAGAGAGTGGCTAATGCATCAGCCATGTGATTCTCCTCACGAGGGATGTGATGAAACTCAATTCTGTTGAAGAAGGGTAACAACCTTCTTGCATAATCTTTGTGAGGAATCAATCCTTATTGGTATGTGTTCCAATCTCCTTTAATATGATTGATAACCAGGGCTGAGTCGCCGTGTACGTCCAAGTTTTTGATCCTCAAATCAATTGCTTCCTTGAGACCCATGATACAAGCTTCGTATTCGGGCTCGTTATTTGTACACTTGAATGTATGTCTGGCGGTGAAAGGGATGTGGGTACCCTGAGGTGTAACAATGATTGCCCCAATTTCGTTTCCATAATGATTAACTGCTCCGTCAAAGATAAGTCCCCATTAGGAACCTGGTTCTGGCCCTTCACTGGGTAGCGGTTCATCGGAATCTTTCATTTTTAGATGCATGACATCTTCGTCTGGGAAGTCAAACCTAATTGATTCTGGATCGTCAATCGGTTGATGAGCCACATGATCGGCTAAAACACTCCCCTTAACGGCTTTCTGAGCGTGGTACTATATGTCATATTTTGATAGCAACATCCGTCAACGGGCAATCCTTCCCGTGAGAGCAGGCTTTTCAAAGACATGCTTGATTGGATCCATCTCGGAGACCAACCAAGTAGTGTGACGAATCATGTACTGGCGCAAACATTTGGCTGTCCAAGCCAAAGCGCAACAAGTTTTCTCAAGCATAGTGTACCGAGTCTCGCAGTCGGTGAATTTATTTCTCAGATAGTAGATGGCTAACTCTTTCCTTTTGGTTTCGTCTTGTTGGCCAAGTACACATCCCATTGAGTCCTCTAGGACTATGAGGTAGATAATCAGTGGTCTTCCTTCCACTGGAGGTGATAGAATCGGCGAATTCAACAGGTATTCCTTAATACGGTCGAAGGCGATTTGACAGTCTTCTGCCCAAACACAGTCCAGGTTCTTTTTCAGTAATTTGAAAATCGGCGCACATGTCGCGGTCATGAGGAATATGAATCTGGAGATGTAGTTCAAACGTCCCAGTAATGCTCTAACTTGTTTTTCAGTCTTCGGAGAAGGCATTTCTTGAATGGCCTTGACCTTGTCAGGATCAACCTCAATTCCTTTCTGGCTGACGATGAACCCTAAGAGTTTCCCTGAATGGACACCGAAGGTGCACTTGTAGGGATTCAAGCGGAGTCTGTATTTTCTCAACCGCTCAAATAGTTTTGACAGGTGGGTCACATGCACCTCTTCTGTCTTAGATTTTGCAATCATATCATCGACATATACCTCAATTTCTTTGTGCATCATGTCATGAAACAGAGTAGTCATGGCCCTTTGATAGGTTTCCCCGGCGTTCTTCAAACCGAACGGCATTACCTTGTAATAAAAGGTACCCCATAGGGTGATGAACGAAGTTTTCTCCATGTCTTTCGGCGCCATTTTGATTTGATTATAGCCCGAGAATCCATCCATGAAGGAGAAAACTTTGAACTTTGCTGTACTGTCTACCAGCGTGTCAATGTGTGGTAAAGGAAATTCGTCCTTTGGACTAGCCTTGTTTAAATCCCTGTAGTCGACACACATTCTGACTTTTCTGTCCTTTTTTGGAACGGGTACGATGTTGGCTAACCATTGAGGATATTCTGATATGGTGAGGAAACCTGCGTTAATCTGTTTTTGTACCTCCTCTTTGATTTTGATGGCCATGTCAGGATGGGTCCGTCTCAACTTCTGTTTTACTGGTGGACATTCTGATCTCAACGGTAAATGATGTTCCACTATGCTGGTATCCAACCCTGGCATATCCTGGTAGGACCAAGCAAATACATAGAGAAACTCTTTGAGAAGCTTAATCAAATTCTCTTTGGCGATTGGACTGAGTAGCGCCCCAATCTTGATTTCTTTTCTCTCTTTTTTTGAGCCCAAGTTGACTGTTTCCAGCAACTCTTTGTGAGGCTCAATGGACCTTTCCTCTTGTCTGAGTAGTCGAGAGATCTCTTCTGGAATTTCGTTGTCAACTTCTTCTTCAGCCCCAAATACCGGGAATTCAATGTTGGGAGAAGGCATTGGATCATATGTTTCAACGGGGTTTAAAACAAGCAATCTGCATGACGTGACGATTCATGTTTTAGAAGAGATAAAGAGAATGAAAAAGTGCGTCCAGTGTTTTTTCTTTTACTGCTTGTTTTTATTGTTTGAATTGTTTTTTAGGATTACCATTTTCTAAAAAAGCGAAAAGAAAAACAACAATTAATGCGGAAATTACAGAACGACGTTTATTTATTTATGAACAAGTCGATTCGTGAAACTGCAGCCCTATAAAACAAAACTTTGTCGCTTTGGGCAAAGCGGAGAGGGAAATTTACAGATAGTGAGCCCTATCAAAACATCTGTTTCACTTGGGTAGGTTGAAAGGTTAAAAACGGCAATTACTTTGACTTTTGAACAACTTTCAGAATATCGACAGCAACCCATTGGTGGTGAACTCCTCGGTGAATCACAAAGTCATGTACCTTCCTTGATTTGTCTGCAGAAATAACACTGATTTTTGGTGGAGCAGGATCATTGGAATCTGTCTCCCAGGCAGAATTGTCGTAGGAGGATTCCTCTGTTGCATTTTGCATAGTATTTGTGTTCTCAGGCAGATCTCCCCATCCAGTTGGCTTGATGTCTTCGAGCCTGATACGAGAGCTTTTAGGAGCGGTATACTTGACCATGAAGTCGTATTTTCCACTCGGTTGTCCCAAGGTGTCCCACACTTCTTTGGAACTAGAGGAGTCATCCCTTTCGATGAAGTTGACCTCAGGAAAAGCATAGTTAATGAACTCTGATCCTGCTAACGTTGCGAATTCATCGTCGTGTGGGGTATCTTCAGGATACCCTGGGTGAGGATCCCATGACAAGGTGGGGACACAAGTATTCTTTTCAATGATGCTCAACTGATTTTCATTGTTCGGCTGATTCTCTTGCCCCAAGTCTCCCGGATACGGCTGCCACATTGGCAGGCCATTCATTGGGCCATAATAGTCGTGGTCAAAGTTGTCTTTCATCAGAGCGTCTTCCTCTAATGAGTTTGGTGGAGCACGACATCCTTCCGGATCACAATCTCCGTATATCATTTCGACGTCCGACCGGGGTATAAATCTCGGACCCTGTGCAGGAAAGCAAAATGGAGTCTGCGTTTTGTCCTGAGACATATAACCGTCCTCGTTAAGATAGGACTTCCAGTCCTCATCTGTATCTGAGGGATCCTCCTTATTGATAGTGTGTACTTCTTGGGTCACCGGTTGAAGGAAACCTCCACTGTGAAAGAAGTTCCGAATGGGATGAAGACTTTCATCGCTGGTAGTAGCTGTCTGGGTGCAAGTTGTAGAAAAACCAAGACCCTTCTTTATTTTATTGTTAGTAGGAATGACTAGGTGTCCCCATCCTGTTGTATTGGTACTCTCGACCGTTTTGATAGCATCTTTGTATGAGGAAATGGAAGTTCCCTCTTCGGATTAATTGTCCTTGCTCACCGAAAGCGCTTGGAACTGAGTCCCAACAATCTCCTCGGGTTCTACACAAGTAGATTATGATAAGTTACTCACGAGCAAGGCTTGTTCTCCACAGACCGTGACGAGCTGGTTGTTCTGAACGAACTTTAACTTTTGGTGGAGGGTCGAGGCGACCGCCCCAGCCTAATGTATCCAAGGTCTTCCTAATAAACAATTGTACGTTGCTCGGATGTCTATGACCCAGAAAGTGACTTTGAAAGTGTGAGGACCGATAGTTATGGGAAGGTCGACTTCGCCGATAACCATTTTTCGGGATACGTCAAACGCTTTGACGACGACCTCGCTGGTTCTCATCGGGGGTCCTTTGAAGGATAATTGCATCAAAGTGGACTTCAACAGAACATTCAGGGCTGGCCCTGTGTCTACCACTACGCAGGCTAAAGCATCACCCTAGCAGCTGACTGTGATATTGAGCGCCATGTTATGAGGGCGACCCTCTTCAGGTAATTCATCATCACTAAATCCCAAGTTATTGCAGGAAGTGATGTTATAGATACTACTATCGAGCTGTCTGATTGTTACATCTTGTTCCACAAAGGCTTTCTCTCAGACTTTCTGTAGAGCCTCCCTGTGCGCTTCTGAACTGAGTAACAGTGATAATACCGAGATCTTTGAAGGAGTTTGTAATAGCTGATCAACAATGTTGTATTCACTCCTTTGGATGAGTTTTAGCATCTCATCATCATTTTTTGAAAGGTCGGGATTACTGGACTGACCGACTGTGGATTAGGAACTTCTGTCTGAGGTTCCTTTTCTTTGCTGGACTCTCCAACTCCTCTGTTGAAGATTCGACCGCTCCGTGTTACACGACTGATGTCTGCAATATTCACGAAGGAGGGTAATGGAATTTCCTTCGCATTCTCAATTATCGTTGCACCATATTTGTAAGGGATAGCCTTAGTTGATTCATACGGTAGTGGTCCCGGTAGATAGATGACTATGGGAGCCTTCTGATTTTTCTGACCATCGTAAGTAATCTCGATCTGTTCCTGGTTAGGAACTCTTGATTCGTCAAGTAGAGGGATGATGGCAAAAACATCCCTAGCCCTCTGATGATCAGAGATTATGACAACGTCCTCAATTTGATCAGCGAGGTAGTCCGGCGCCCAGTCGATTGGTCTGGAACCCGGATATAGGCAAATCTCTCTATGATCCACCTGACCCTGAAGAGCTGCTCGCACAAGGTAACATCCTTGGTTACTTTCCGAACAGACTCTACAACGTTCATAGATGTGTGGTGGCACCTGGCCACGCCCGCTTTGAATGCAATGTAACCTTACTAGGTTAGCTTCCACAGATCGGACATCCTGACTTTGACGCCGAGTACGGTTCCTGTTATTGATACTAATTTGATGGGTGTCTTCATCCATATAGATTGGAAGCCACCAGTGGTTCAACAAGTGCTGAAGTGTCTCCTGAACAAGGGCACAACCTTGATCGTTTTCGTAACCCGCCGTACAGCTCTGGTATTCATGTGATACCAAGAATTCGAGGCGGACCTGCTCAGCATGTAACTCTATCAGGTTGGTATTCATTAAACGAATGTCAAAAATTTGAACCATGTTGATTTGATAGGGATTCCTATTATGGTAGTCCTGGATCCACCTAAGATCCATCTGACGCTGGAGGGCCTCTTGTACAAAAGAGCATCCCTGCTTGTTTACCGAGCAAGTCAGACAAGAACTTTAATCGTACCGTGGAAGATTTTGATACTAGCTTTGCCTTGAGTGCATTGCCACTAAGTTGGCATTCATCGCACGGATGTCGTGGTTCTGAATGACGTTGGAATTCGTGTAAACCATGTTAACTCCACGAACTCGGTGCTCTTGGATCCATCCGAGATCCATCTGTTCCTATAGAGCTGATTGCACCACGGAACATCCTTGATTGCTTTTAGAGCAGATATCACACTGATGATAATTATGAGGTGGCACATGGCCATATCCAATCTGTCTACTATGCATCTTGACCAAGTTGGTTTTTAATAAGAGTACATTGTGAATTTGATAAACATTGTAAAACTCTCCCTCTATCAGGTTGACTGCAGCTTTCTCGTGTTGAGGCAGCGGGTTCGTGAGAACATTGGGATTTGTATCCTTGAAAGATAAGACCCCGCTCCTAACAAGCTTTTGCATGTCGGATTTGAAATTGAGACAGTTCTCTATGTTATGCCCTAGTCCTCCTTGGTGATAAGGGCATGTCTGGTCCACCTTAAACCAAAAAGGCGGATTTTCTGGTACTGCAAGAGGGGATTTAGTCTGGATGTGCCCCTTGGCCAGTAGTAACAGAAATAGTTCTGCGTATGATACGGGTATAGGATCAAATCCTGGTGGCCGCATCGTACGGTTGTTGTTGTACTAAGGACGAGTCTGCTGAAGAGACTGTTGTGTCCTTTGCTGAAATTGCTGTTGACTAGGTTGGCTCGGTGCAACCTGAGGTTGATACGTAGGACTAGGCGCAGGGTTGATAGCAACAGTCACCGCTGCTACTGGTTGATACCGTCGACTTTGCTTTCTGAGAGAGATATTCCCAATATCTTGCTCTTTTTTCTTAGGAAGAGCACTACCGTATCTTTTTGTACTACTAGATGATCCATTGTCTTTTACTAAACGTCCTTCTCGGACGGCTTCCTCAAGACGAACCTCCATGCCGACCATTTTGGTAAAATCATTGGGCGCACTGGCAAGCATTCTGTCATAGTAAAATGAGCTTAAGGTCTTTAAGAAGATTTTTGTCATCTCCTTTTCCTCAAGAAGTGGACAAATTTGGGCGGCGATCTCACGCCATCTCTGAGCGTACTCCTTAAAGATTTCCTTGTCCTTTTGTGACATCGACCTGAGTTGATCTCTATCCAGTGCCATGTCCAAATTGTATTTGTATTGTTGGACGAAGGCAGTGCCAAGATCTCTGAAAGTGCTGATCGTATTACGGTTTAAACCCATGTACCATTTTAAGGCGGCACCGGTTAAACTATCCTGAAAGTAATGAATCAGTAGATCCTGATTTTCCGTCTGAGCTGACATTCGCGGAGCGTAAATCACTAAGTGACTCTGAGGGCAAGAATTACCCTTGTATTTTTCAAAGTCAAGAACTTGGAACTTGTGCGGAACTTTCACATTGGGGACCAGACAAAGGTCTGCGACGTCCTTTCCAAATAAATCCTGACCACGGATGGCTTGCAGTTCCTTTTGCATTTCTTGGAACTGTTCCTGGAACTCGTCCATCCTGTCTAACATAGTTTCCTTTCTACCAGAAGGTATCTGTGCAATCTGTCCTTCCGGGACAGTGTTCACCACAGAGGGTGGTAGTGTTACTACGCAGTGAATCTTGGCGTTTCCCGAAGTTTGTAACCTTCAGGAGTCCTCAATATGCCTCTGGCATCCTCGCTTTCGTGAAGTTTGTAACCTTCAGGCCCAACGGCTTCTGCTGAAGTTTCTGGATCTCCAGTGATCGGCGGAACATATCCTTCCGGGATATAGTTAACAGGCATGCCCCAGGGACGATCTTTTGGAATTTTGTACGTAGGATCATACTTCTCCACTATGGGCGTTGAGGTGATCTCTGAGATCACAGTTCTTTGTAGCTGAGCTTCTGCCATGGCTTGCATGTCGTTACGAAGCTTTCTCATATCCTCTTTTAGAGCGTCGATCTCTTCTTTCAACTCTCTGTTCTCTTTGTAATACCCCAAAATTTGCCCTCTCATTTCTTCATATCATTTAGCATGAGCTTTCATTTCATTGCATTGCATTCAAGCATAGAAAAACAAAACATTAAGCATTTTGCATTGCATCTTGCATAAGGGCGTAGTATCACTGATTCTCTAAGGTGCTGATCATCCAAAGTAAAGGAACAAGAGCCAAGGGTCTTTCACAAGCCTCAAGGGTCCCTTAAGCCATATGTCATCTCAATTGGTCCTACACAAGGCATAAGAAGAGGAGAATTCATCAAGAAGAGTGGACAGTGCACCATCTCATACACAAGGTAGTCAAAAATTAGGATCTAACCCTCAAATGGGCAAGCTATTTGAGTCTTCATCACCTCCAAAGGCCATATGTCATCTTTGTTAGATGGGATATACATCATATTCAGAGGAATTTGGATTTGGAGGATGAGATATTTCCTCCAAACCAAAGGGTGCTAAAATTAGGGTTTGACCTAAAATTAGTTTATCTCGGATTTTGTGGGCAAGACTTGATCTCATGGTATTCCTTATGTTCTTAAGTGTATATGGATGGAAAATTGATCATCAATTGGTTTCAAAAGGGTTTCAATTGATCAGTTGCTTGATAATCAAGAAATTGGGGAAAAAGTCAACTGTGTAGTGAAAAAGTAAACTCTTGACTTTCTAAGGTCAAATTCATGAAATTCATGTTATATAGGTTCATTGGACAAGATTTGATCAAGAAATGATTAAGGAATAATGAAAAACCAAGAAATCACAAAACTGCCCAAAATAGAAACTTTAGGATTTCCAAAAATGGCAACTTTGGACCATTTTGCACCCTACTTTGAGGCTCTATTTCTCCAAGATAAAAGTTCCAAACCTCATGCCCAAGTTGAGCCAATTAAAGTTCATATTCTAAGCTTAAAATACATATAAAGAACCCCTCCATGTTGATCAAAGTTTGAGAAAACTAGGTCCAAAACTAAGTCATGACCAAGCGTGACCAAGCCCACCGGCCATCATTTTTACAAACACTTGGTGTGCCAAATGTCCACCCATTTTTCTCATTGATGGATGCTCCAAATAAAAATATTTTGAACATCAAAGTTTCTCATCTCAATGTCCTCTTCAATTTTACTATTGGAAAAATTTTCATTTGAGTAAGTTATAAGATGGTTATGATGGTTCCAAGTTAGTGTGATCTTGCTGAAATTTCATGTGCCATGCTTGCCATGCCATGCCAAGTTTACACGCCCACCAACCAGTTTTGAACCATTGTGTTCATAGCCATTTTTAAGTGTGTTAAAGGCTTCATTTCAATCCAATTGTCACACCAAATATGTTCTCCCATGAATCTTCTTTCCATTGACATCAATACCTCATTATATCATTCACTAACAAGAGGCTTCATTTCATTCACTAACTATGTCAAATAAATTCACGAATCATCTTTATAGTTTTATAAAATTTTTGAAAATTTTATTTCCTACTTTTCTATTATTTTTGCATCTGAATTAATTGTTGTTTAAATTTCTTTTTGAAATGCTTCATTTATGAACACTTTGTATTGTTGATTTTATTTCTCATCATTGGTACATAGTTTGATCCTCATTATTTTTGTATATTTCAAAGGACACTTTGAAGCATTTAAAAACATTTTTTTCATATTTTTATGATCATCTTTGCCTCCTTTTTGAGCCATTTCTTTGTGCATGATCATGTGAAACCCTAAGTGCTTTGCCATTTTTGTTTGATTGAGTTTCTTTGTGATTCTTTGCATGAGTTTTTGGTATGATATTTGCCTCTGGTTGAGGTCCCTTGGGACCTAATTTGGTGTTGTTTTAATCATGTTTGGTATTTTTTTGGTGACTCTTGTTTGAGGTCCTTTTTGTGAACTTCCTTGATCATGTTTTGTTTACTTGCTTGAGAAGGCACTTGTGCCATTGTATGAGATCACTTACTTGACTTCTTGAGCCATGTTTAGATCTTTATAGGTCTGTTGAATGAAATTATAGGTCATTGGTTTGAAGTTGATGCTTTCTTTGTGTACATATTCAATACTTGTTTCACATGTTTCCTTTTGACCTAATTCCTTATTCCTTTTCATCTAAGTGCCAACTTGACATGTAATTGTTTTGTTTATGCCATGCCATACTGTCTATTTGCATTTCAAATGATGTATGCTTCTGACTTTAAAGCATTGCATTCATTCCATATGCCATTTATGTCTTACTTTGCATACTTGAACATGTTTCATCCAAATGGATGTTTCTTTTTCTTCTAGCTTCTAAATGACTTGTAATTGCTTGAATGTGATTGATTTGTGTATCTTATCCTCATCCTAGCATGTCATACCACTTTTGAATTTGATACTTGAGTTTCATCTTGAACTCTTGTAGGTTTGACTTTTGCCATTAATGTTTTCTTTCCATGTTAAATTAATGTTCATATCTTCTCACTTCCTCTCCTAATCACTCCTAATGCTTGGATACTTGTTATATGCCTCATATGACATTTGTATATCATGTTTAGGCATATGTCTAGGTCATCCCCATTCTGAATTTGACATTACTTGAAGCATTATTGCATGATCACCTTGCATATCCACTCATTCTTCACCTATTTCTTCCATGATTCACTTCTTTGATGTTTAAGATCTTTAGTTGTGTATAGTTTGTCCTTGATTGATCAATTAGCATTAGAGTACACCCCTAGAGACTAGGTTCTGACCTTTATTGAGGTTCATCTCTTAGGAGCTTTATCCTTTAACTCTTAACTTGTTTGTTCACCACTTGTTATTCTTTTTCTTATTGCACTACTTGTAAATTGTTTTGGACTAACATTTTCATGTAGGTGCTAAAGGTAAGTAAAGGTGTGGACTTAGTTCCACATACATTTCTCCCTCCTATATTCTCCTATTTCTTTTAAACGTTCTACTTGTGTATGTTAAGCATTTACATGCTTTCATTGAATAACTTTTCTTTCATCCCTCTTTAAGATCAACTTAACTTCCATTTTGGAAGTAAGTTGTTTCTTTTGCCCTTCTTCTTCTTTCTTTTAGAAGTCGGTTTGTTAAACCACATTAACCATAGGACTTCCAAACATGCTAATACTAGGGTGTGTCTTAGTCTCCCCTTTGTTTTCACCTTTGATCCCCTTTTGAGTCTCTCTTTCTCATCTTCAAACAAAAAAAGCAAAAAACACTTAATAAAGGTTAATGCATATTGCATGTGAGCCTAGTATGTGGGAAATGGAAGGAGGGGAGTTTCTCTACACCTTCCTAGAATGTTTAGCATACGGCCTGTTAGGACGACCATGCGACGCATTCGATCCTATATTATAGACTTGAATGCAATATGTGTTACGAATACAAATAACTTCAAAAACACTTCTTTCTTAAAAGACTTCAAACAAACAATAACGTCTTTCCTTCGGGAATTCTCTTCTCATCTCTTCACTCATTCCTTAAGGACTCGTCAAGTCCATTCTACCGCAAACAGGTAACGTCTAAGTCTCCCTACAGCGAGCTACAACACCCAAACTGCTGGGACGCGCACTCTGACATTTCCACTAAAAAAACACAAACAAAGCGACCCTCGTTGAGGGGAACTACGTCGCTCTGATTCTCATGTTCCCGATGAGATACGTAGGCAGTGGGGTAGGGCCCATCCGACCACTTCTTTTATTTTCCCTACATTTGTTTCCTGTTCTCTCTTTCCTTTCTATTTTCCCTTTTCCTGTTCCTTTTCCTTTCCAGTCGCAGCGAATCTGCAGTTTCCTACAACCTTTGATCGAAACAGCAAGCGTGGATCCCATCGAGTACGATGGATGCGTGGGGGTGCTAATACCTTCCCTTCGCGTAACCGACTCCCGAACCCAGATGTCTTGGTCGCAAGACCATGCTTTTCCTTCCCTCAGGTTTATGTGGTGTTTCCTTTCCCTCTCTTGGGATAAATACACGTTGCTGGCGACTCTGTTTCGGTGCCACTTTCGCGTTTGTACTAGGATGAAAATCCCGGGAGCGACAGCTGGCGACTCTGCTGGGGATCGAACCCAGAATCTCTGGTTTCCTTAGCGAGTCAATCCTAGAGCTTGTCTGTTTTCTTTCATTGGGTGTTTACTGTTATGTTGTACTTTACTATTTTGTTGTATTGTTATTTACTGTATTATTGCTTTACTGTATTACTATTTTACCGCACTTATTGCATTTTCATTTCATTATTACACTATACTGTGCTGTGCTGGACTTTTCTGTTTGGTGGGCAGGGTGTTCTGAGAGATGAACCCACTACCCAGGCTTGAGTACACACATAGGTATTAGAGTGGATAGTCGTGACGCTTGCGTGGTGGTGACCACGTATTGTTGTTCATGAGACCCACAACCAGACGAGGTTCTATCGGGAGCTTTCTGCTACTGCATGTTATGCAGGCCAGTAGTTATTCTCTTGAGAAACTGTCGACTCTGGTAACCATTCCCGAGGACTCAGTTGCGGCACTCCTCCCGAGATGTGACAGTGGCAGACCACATTATGTGGGAAACCCATTGCATATTCTCGACCAGAGGACCCAATGCTGGGAACTTGCTATAGGATGTCCTTTTGGGAAAGAGAATCATTGGAGGCACTCCTTGATTGGCGATAATACTGTACCTCGAGGGATGAATGCACTATTGCTTCTCGACCCCAGTGCCAGAAGCTGAGGACCTTTTGTTTTGCAGAATCAGTTGAGGCCTCCTCGATTGACGATGATGCCAAACCAGAAATGGTGAACGTATCATCATTTCTCGACCTGAGAGCCCAGGATACTGAACATCCTAGTACCCACATGTGAGAAGGTTGGGTTATTTATAGGTTTGCAGGTAACCATGACCTCCTGCATACCCGATTTTCTGTTGACAATACACAAAAGGAGGACTCATCCTATTGTATTCAGATGGTTTCTATTTATGGTTCTATATGGTTCTCAGAGCTACACTGGCACCATTCACAGGCCAACACAGACACTTGGCACCTTGATACCATGCCCTTTGCATTGCATTTACATATCCTAACATACATGTTTTTCATTTCCAGGTGTATATTTTACTCCCGATTCCAATCATCAGGTTATCACAAGGATGAATACCAAAGAAAGGAAGAATATCATCAGTTTAAAGTTCCTCACGCCTACTCTAGGCCATATTCTTGCCCTGAAGGGAATGGCGAGCCCTGAAGTGCGAGCAGCCTTTGAAGAGAAATATGGGTGGATTTTATCTGTTGTCTACAATGTTAGTGAGTACGAATATAGGGGTCTCCATACGTTGATGCAGTTCTACGATCCACCTCTGAGGTGTTTTGTATTCCCAGATTATGTGTTGGTCCCTACCTTAGAGGAGTATTCCAGCATGTTAGGGATTGCTATTAAGGAGGAGCCTCCTTTCTTTGGGTCTGTGGGTGATCTTGACTTTGGAAAAGTAGCTGATGCTCTTTATTTGAGCAAGTCTGAGTTAGAAGCCAACATCTCCAACAAAGGAAAGCTCTGAGGTTACAAGCTGGGGTATTTGGTAAAGAAGGTTATGGAAGCTGCGAAAGATGGGAATTGGGTTATTTTTAATGCCTTGCTAGCCCTTTGTGTATATGGCATTGTTTTGTTTTCCAATGAGCCTGATTTTGTCGATGCAGACGCTATCCGGATATTCATGATGAAAAATCCAGTACCAACACTGCTGGGAGATCTTCACTACTCCTTGTACAATAGAAATGAGAAGAAAAGAGGAGGGATAGTTCGTTGTTGTGTACCTTTGTTCTACAGGTGGTTTGCAAGTTGCTTACCACAATCAGGAGCGTTTGTGGATTCTAAATATTCTCTAGAATGGAGTCAGTGTTTAATGGGACTGGTTGCCAAGGACATCATATGGGTAGACCAAGGGTTAATCGGCAAAAACATCATCTGTAGTTGTGGGGAGTTTCCTAATGTTCCGCTAATAGGAAGAAAAGGGAGAATCAACTACAATCCTTCTTTGGCCGTCTGACAATTTGGGTACGCTTTGATGGGTCCGCCCGTTAAGAGAGATGTAGAAGAATCCCTATACTTCCATGCGTCAGATGGTTGGGAAATTACACAATAAACTTCTGAGAGTTGGGTTAGCGTAATGAAGAAAGGGAAAGTTGCTCTAGGCAAACCCAACAACCGGGCTTATCCGGAGTATGAAGAATGGGTGAAGAAAAGAGTTGAAGATTTTCTCTTGCCTTTTGGTGATGCGCCCCGTCTATATCCTGATGATAGGAAAGAAAGGAGTATTGCCACTGTGGAAGAAGTTGACAAGTTGCAAGCTTTGGTGAAAAAGCTCCAGGGAGAGAATTCTGAGCTGAATAGTCGTCTTCAAGAAGTGTTGATTACCAACCAAAGATTGGAACTAAAAGCACAAGATGCTGAACAAATCCTCGCTGCAAAAGAGAAAGATTTTACCGGAAGAGCTCAACATTTCCAGAAAATCAGTAAAGGTGCTGATGTTGCTACTCAAGCTCACAAGAAGACCAAAGAGGTCTTAGCGCAGAACAAAGAGAAGTTAGCCAAGTTTCAACAAGCCTGGGATGAGGTCAGACTTGAGAATGCAGATTTACAGGAACAATTAAAGGCCAAAGATGACGAACTTCTTAGAGCACATGAACAGCGTAGAAAGCATCGGGAAGACTTTGCAAAGAGCCAGGAGCAGCTGGAGAATGTTAATGATGAATTGAAGAGGTCCAAGAAAAAGCTTGAGGACGCCATGGTGGAAATGGGAAGACTCAAGATACAAGCTGGGGTGAAAAGGTTTAAGGAAGTGAGTGCTGATGAAGCTCTCTGGATGCAGGCAGATTCATTAACCAAAGCACTGAGTAGGAGAGACATCTTGATCAGGGAGTTGATTGGAAAGTCGGGTCATCAACGCACTAGTATCCTTTTTGAAGAAATCAAGCATTCTAGTGAGAGATTGAAAGATTTGGAATTAGATTTTTGATCTTAAGTTCTTGTCTTTTTAATGTAGTGTTGCTGATGTATTGTTGGCTACCATCAGGCTTGTTGATGGAGTCATTTCCTTGATGTATTTCCCATTTACAAACTCATTGTAAAATGTTTCGGCACTTATTAGTTTTCTGTTTAATGAATGGTTTATTCAAAGGGGTTTCTTCGGCATCACGTTAGTCACCAGCACATTATCACCACATTATCATAGCGCAATTCTTCACAATATTATTCTCGCAATATTATGTGACTATTAGTGAAATTCTTGTGATTAAGACTGGAATCAGGGTGCGAAATTCCCTGGAAGTGATAAACATGGCATTTGCATTGTATTTTATTTTGCATTCTGTTGCTTGCTTTTCAGGTGGTCGTGGCAGGGTCTCTAATCTTTATTTGGTTTCAGGCATTATAGCTGAGAATCACGTTCACCGATATTCAACTCGAAGAAATCAAGCAAGGATAATGGATCAAATGCAGAATGATTTGGCCAAAATGAGGGCACGCATGGACCAGCTCATGACTCTCATGACTGGTATGGCACATGCTCAAGAAAGATTGAGGCTTCTGGTCGAGTGTCCAGAAACTACGCCCGAAGGTAATCAAGTTGACAATCTACAGACAAGGGGTACTCCTCCTCCTGGTGACAATCCTCCTCCTGGTGGCAATCCTCCTCCTGGTGGTAATCTGGGTCATGGAAATGGCAGAAATGTTGGTGGTATTCAAGAAGATGTTCTGGAAGACCAATTCACCCTGCTAGATGCTGATATGGGTAACCTTGGTGACCGAAGATATGATGCGTTAGCTGAGAAGATCCGGGCCATAGAGTGCAATTATTCTATGGGTATTGATGTTACTAGTTTGGGGCTCGTACCAGGAGTTAGAATTCCTCCAAAAATAAAGCCGCCTACATTCGACAAACATTATGGCAATACGTGTCCCCGGACACATATTCAAGCTTATTTTGGGAGGATCTCAGCCCATACAGATGATGAGAAGTTATGGATGCATTACTTTCAAGACAGTCTGGCTGGAGCTTCTTTGACCTGGTATATGAAATTGAACAGAGATGCGGTGAGAAGATGGAAGGATCTGGCAGAAGCATTCCTAAAGCAGTACCAGTACAATATCGATATGGCGCCCAATCTCACTCAGCTGCAAGGGTTGTCACAGAATGCTAAGGAAAGTTTCAAGGAATACGCTCAAAGGTGGAGAGAGATGGCTGCACAGGTTCAACCTCCTTTGCTGGATAGAGAAATGGCAGACATATTTATGGGCACCCTGCAAGGGGCATTTATTGAAAGGTTGGTTGCTTGTCCATCAACCGGATTTGCTGATATCGTGATTGCTGGAGAAAGAATAGAGAGTATGTTGAAACTCGGGAAGATCCAAGATGTAAGTGGGGCTGGCTCTTCTGGAACGAAGAAACCATTTTCTAGTGGTCAGAAAAGAAGAGAAGGTGATACAAACGCTGTGTATAGAGGACGAGGAAGAGGACGTTCTCAAGCGTATCACCAGGTAGGTGCAGTGACAATCCCAGCGCCATCTGTTCAGCAACAACAACCACAACAGCAAGTTCAGCAGCAGCAACAACAATCTCCTTTCCAACAGAGGTCTAGGCAGAGGGACCGTAAGATTGACCCTCTCCCTATAACTTATTCAGCGTTGCTACCTCAGTTACTTAAACTGATGTTGGTTGAGCTCCGTACTATGAGACCTCCTGCCGCTGGCAACTTGCCACCTAATTTTGATGTTAACGCTCGCTGTGAGTTCCACTCAGGTGCTCAGGGGCATACCACTGAGAAGTGTTGGGCATTTCAGAACAAGGTTCAAGACTTGATTGATGCCAAAGCAATCAATTTCTTGTTACCTCCTAATGTTCTACAGAACCCCATGCCTGATCATGGTGTGGCAGATGTGCGTGCTATTGAAGATGGAAAGAGGTTAAATTTGGTAACGGATATCAGTCAGGTGAAGACTCCGTTGCTAGTGGTGAAAGATCGTTTGTTGAAGGGACAGGTGTTCCCGGGTTGTGATCAAGATTGTTCTGAATGTATGAGTCAAAAGAATGGCTGTGATAAGTTGAAAATTGGTTTGCAGGGTCTGATTGACGAAGGACATCTATAGTTTGATCGGGCTATGAAAGAAACTGATGAGGTGTCAACCGTGACCATCTATTATACTCTCGCTGAGATTCAGGTGCCCACAGGTACAACTCCTGTAGCAAGTGTTGTGCAAGAAAGATCCAGTCCTGTTACCATCACGGTGCCAGGACCAGTTCCGTTTGCATCTACGAAGGCAATCCCATGGCACTATGGGGCAGACGTGTATTATGAAGGGAAAAAGCAGGAAGTCGAGACATCAACTAGTCCAAATATTGATAATGTGGGTGGTGTAGGTGGCTTTACTCGGAGCGGAAGTTTGTTTGCTCCCCAAACGTTGCGCAATGATAAGGAAGTTGAGGCCGTGGCCAAAGCTAAAGTAAAACAGGTGGCTGAGAGTGTGCCTGTGCCTGAAACAGAGGCAAAGATTACCTTTGACAACGAGGTGGAAGAGTTCATGAGGATAATAAAGAAAAGTGATTATAAGATTGTCGATCAACTGAACCAGACGCCCTCGAAAATTTCAATTTTGTCATTGTTGATGTGTTCTGACGCGCACCGCGAGGCTTTATTGAAAGTGTTGAAGAGAGCATATGTTCCACAGGAAATCACCGTTAATTAGCTTGAAGGTGTGATCTCTAATGTCAATGTTAGCCACGGATTAGGGTTCACAAGCAGGGACTTGACTTCTGAAGGAAGAAACCACAACAAAGCTTTATACATTACAATGGAGTGCAGGGGTGCAGTGTTGTCTCACGTACTAGTAGACACTGGTTCCTCGCTCAATGTCCTGCCTAAAAAGGAGCTGATGAAGCTGGAAGTTGATGGGTTGATATTAAGGCCAAGTGAGTTGGTTGTCCGAGCGTTCGATGGAACAAAAGGATCTGTGTTTGGTGAGGTGGAATTACCCGTGCAAATTGGACCGCAAGTGTTCAAATCTACATTCCATGTGATGGACATACAGCCTGCTTATAGCTGCTTATTAGGTCGCCCTTGGATTCATGCGGCCGGGGCTGTTACATCCACCTTACACCAGAAGTTGAAATACGAGTTTGAAGGACAAGTTGTAATAGTGTGTGGCGAGGAAGACATTTTTGTTAGTCACTTATCCACGTTCAAGTATACTGAGATGGATGGGGAAATCCACGAAATGCTTTTCCAATCATTTGAAGTGGTGAATATTGACAACGTGCCTGAATCATCCCTTACACCAGATAGAGTCGGTACATCCATTTCGTCCTATAAGTAAGCCGTCGAGGTTGTCAGAGGAGGCAATGCCCAAGGTTGGGGCAAGCTGATAGAGACACCAATGAAGGAGGACAAGTTTGGTATTGGTTATCATCCTTCTATGACTTCAATTGCAGAGAAAAGTGGACCCATCACTTTCAGCAGTGGGGGGATCATTTACCCAGATCAGTCTTGTGCAGCTACAGAAGATGGCATTGACAGTGACTGTGACTTGGACAACTGGGTACGCCCACGTGCGCCGAGACAACCATTGCAGAATTGGTCCATTGAAGAAATCATCTGAGTTACTCTTCAAACAGAGTAATTTTCTTTGTTTTTCTAACAATAATGCATGTTAAATCTTGCGCTCTGCCCAAGGCGTATAGATTCATTTGTAGGGCCACCCTGTTTGCATTTGCAATTTTAATCATCAATAAAGGACGTTTTGCACTCAAATTTTGTTCCTTGTCTGTCTTTTTTATTTTTGCACAAAATAATAAAATGGCAATGTTTCGTTCCTTTTTGTTTTAAAAATAAATTCTAAAATAAAGCATGAACCCGTTCGTGCAGACTTGATCCTTCGAATTCCATTGATAACAGTTCTGCTATGGCTATGTATGACTTTGACAAACCGATTTATCAAGCCGAAGAAGGGGATGAGAAGGGCTGTGAACTCCCTGAGGAACTAGCTAGATTGTTAAAACAAGAGGAAAGGACCATCCAGCCTCATCAAGAGACCATAGAGATCATCAATATTGGTACCGAGAATGCTAAGAAAGAGATCAAGATTGGCGCTAGCCTGAAAGCACATGTGAAGAAAGCTTTGACTGAGATGTTGTGTGAATATGTTGATATCTTCGCCTGGTCGTATCAAGACATGCCAGGGCTGGATACTGATATTGTTGTGCACAGGCTGCCATTGAGAGAAGAATGCCCGCCAGTCAAGCAGAAACTTCGTCGGACTCATCCCGATATGGCTATAAAGACTAAAGAAGAAGTTCAGAAGCAGTGGGATGCAGGGTTTCTTGCTGTGACTAATTATCCTCCCTGGGTAGCCAACATCGTGCCGGTACCAAAGAAAGACGGAAAGGTTAGAATGTGTGTGGATTATCGAGATCTTAACAAAGCTAGCCCGAAAGATGATTTTCCACTACCTCACATTGATGTTCTGGTCGACAATACAGCTCAATTTTCAGTGTTCTCGTTTATGGATGGTTTCTCCGGGTACAACCAGTTTAAGATGGCGCCTGAGGATATGGAGAAGACCACATTCATTACTCCATGGGGTACATATTGTTATAAGGTGATTCCTTTTGGGTTGAAAAACGCAGGGGCAACGTACCAGCGAGCAATAGTAACGTTATTCCATGACTTGATTCACAAAGAGATTGAATGTTATGTGGACGACATGATTGCCAAGTCGCGAACGGAAGAGGAACATCTGATTAACTTGAAAAAGTTGTTTGAAAGGTTGAGAAAGTTCCGTTTAAGGTTGAATCCAAACAAGTGCACTTTTGGGGTGCGTTCTGGAAAGTTGCTGGGTTTCATTGTGAGCGAAAGAGGGATTGAGGTTGATCCTGCCAAAGTGAAAGCAATACAAGATATGCCTGAACCGAGAACAGAAAAAGAGGTTCGTGGTTTTCTGGGTAGATTGAACTACATTGCAAGGTCCATATCTCACCTAACAGCCACGTGCAAACCAATATTCAAACTGCTAAGAAAAGATCAAACGGTCAGGTGGAACGACGATTGCCAATTGGCATTCGATAAAATAAAAGAATACTTGCAGGAACCTCCAATCCTCATACCTCCAGTTGCAGGAAGACCTTTGATAATGTATTTGACAGTGTTTGAAGGTTCTATGGGTTGTGTTCTCGGTCAACACGACGAGACAGGTAGGAAGGAGCATGTTATCTACTACCAGAGCAAAAAGTTCAATGACTGCGAGTCCCGGTACTCAATGTTTGAGAAGACATGTTGTGCACTTGCATGGGCTGCTAAGCGATTGAGGCAGTATATGATCAGGCACACAACTTTGTTGATTTTTAAAATGCATCCTATCAAGTACATTTTCGAGATACCAGCACTAACAGGCAGGGTTGCACGGTGGCAAATGGTTTTGACGGAATATGATATCCAGTATACTTCTCAAAAGGCCATCAAAGGAAGTATCTTATCAGACTATCTTGCACAACAGCCGATTGATGATTACCAACCCATGAAATTTGACTTCCCTGATGAGGACATCATGTTTCTCAAAGCTAAATATTGCGAGGAACCACTCCCGAAGGAGGGGCCAGACCCTGAATCCAAATGGAGTTTGATGTTTGATGGGGCTGTCAACATGAATGGGTGCGGAGTTGGAGCAGTTCTTATCACGCCGGAAGGTGTTCATATGCCTTTCACTGCCCGAATAACTTTCAAAAGCACCAACAATGAATCAGAATATGAAGCTTGTATAATGGGGATTGAGGAGGTGATTAATTAACGAATTAAGACCCTTGATATCTTCGGTGATTCAGCTTTGGTAATCAATCAAGTGAAAGGGAGTTGGTACACGCACCAAGAAAATCTGGTTTCGTATAGAGATTATACAAGGAGATTGCTGACATTTTTCACAACAGTGAAGCTGTACCATATTCCTCGAGATGAAAATAAGTTTGTGGATGCCCTGGCCACGTTATCTTCCATGATCAAAGTGCAAAGATGGAATCATGTACCTAAGATCGAAGTATCTCGTCTTGACAGACCTGCATTTGTGTTTGCTGTTGATGCAACGTCTGATGACAAGCCATGGTTTCATGACATCAAGTGTTTCTTAAAAAGTCAAGAGTACCCGCCGGGAGCATCTACTAAAGATAAGAAGACGTTGAGAAGGTTGTCTGGTAGCTTCTTCTTGAATCAGGATGACGTGTTGTACAAACGAAATTTTGACATGGTTCTGCTCAGATGCGTGGATAGACACGAAGCAGACCTGTTAATGCAGGAAGTACATGAAGGCTCTTTCGGTACCCATGCCGGAGGCCACGCAATGGCTAAGAAACTATTGAGGTAGGGGTATTATTGGTTGACAATGGATACAGACTGTTACAAGTACGCCCGCAAGTGTCACAGATGCCAGATCTATGAAGACAAAGTGCACGTTCCTCCAAATCCGTTGAGTGGCATGTCCTCTCCTTGGCCCTTTGCCATGTGGGGCATTGACATGATCGAAAAGATTGAGCCTACTGCTTCAAACGTCCATCGTTTCATCTTGGTCGCCATTGATTATTTCACTAAATGGGTTGAAGCAGCATCTTATGCCAATGTCACTAAGCAGGTGGTTGCTCGTTTCCTGAAACAGGATATCATTTGTCGCTATGGAGTGCCCGAGAGAATCATTACTGATAATGGTTCTAATCTGAACAAAAAAATGATGACTGAACTGTGCCAGGACTTCAAAATTGAGCATGACAATTCTTCTCCGTATCGCCCGAAGATGAACGGCGCTGTGGAGGCGGCCAACAAGAATATTAAGAAGATTGTGCAGAAAATGGTTGTCACATATAAAGATTGGCATGAGATGCTACCGTTTGCCTTGCATGGGTACCGAACGTCAGTACGCACGTCCACTGGGGCAACACCATTCTCACTTGTATACGGTATGGAGGCAGTACTACCGGTTGAAGTTGAGATTCCATCCCTCAGAGTCATGATGGATGTCAAGTTAGATGAGGCTGAATGGGTTCGTGCCATATTTAATCAGTTGAGCCTTATTGAGGAGAAGCGATTGGCAGCTGTGTGTCATGGGCAGTTATACCAGCGGAGGATGAAGCTGGCATTCGACCAAAAGGTGCGTCCTCGGGTTAACAAAGTGGGAGACGTGGTACTCAAAAGGATCCTTCCTCCTAGTACAGATCACAGGGGCAAATGGACTCCCAACAATGAAGGTCCATTCGTGGTTAAGAAGGTCTTCTCGGGCAGAGCCTTATTACTTACAACCATTGACGGTGAAGACTTTTCATCCCCTGTCAACTCAGACGTAGTCAAAAAATACTTCGCATAAATAGACCCGCTGGACAGAAAAAAAGAAAAGTCCAGGCACAAAAGGGCATCCCGGCGAACTAAAAAAACAGAATAAAAAGGTTCGGGAAAAAATTAGGGATATAAAATTAAAAAATTGTACACCCGGTGAGTCAAAAATCCGCAAGGACAACTCAGGCAAAAAAAGGGTATCCCGATGTATTGAAAACCCGAAGGGCGATCCATGCAAAAGAGGGATTTAAGCGAACGACTATGGTCTGGGTTATCTGTACTCCATCACCGTTTCAGCAATTGACTTTCCATAGGGTAGGAATCGGTGTGACCACTCCTCAGAATGCAAGGTCGGGGAGTCTTGAAGACATACTGGCCATAGCAGAATTGAAACTCAGTGGAATGTCATTTTCATATTGCCATTAGGATAGTTTCTTTTCTCAATTTACATCATTCTCCTCTTTCCAGGGTTTGCTTTCTAATTGTACTTGCCTATTCTGGGCTTTTCAATCAATAACTTGAATTTCAGTCAATAACTTCTTATTTTGTTTTCACTGCTTTGTTTGCAAAAACGTCCTAATTTTTTATAAAACATTGCATTTGAAAACACTGTGGCCTTGCAAATAACATGCACAGAAAAACATTTAAAATCACTTTGAATGTTGAATAATCCTGGATGGTGGATTCAAACCACGCAATATCCTGGGGCATGTGTGCATATTCTTTTGTTGCAAGTAACAGGTACAGGTATTCCAAGAGCAGGGATCATATCCTCTAGACGAGGAATCACTTATCCCCATGCAGAAGTCTAGGGCAGGCAGGTTCAGGAAAAGGTTCGGATGTCACCTTTTGTCACAACGTTTACTGATTGAGTCCATCTTGGGCCGACGATCGCTCGCGGCGATTCGATATCGACAAGTTAATCTCAACTGGGTAGTGTTGTATCTTATTAAGTCGATTCTCCCATTCAGTACTCCCAACAGCTACAAGCTTTTCTGTGTCGATAATGGTTACAAATTCCCCAGTAGAGTTGCCTCGCTGTTAATGTTCAAGACTCAACGAGTGTCCATGAGTTGGAAGATACAAGTCTTCTGTAAAATCCTCTTGGGATGATTTCTTCAGATCAGTCGTGTAATCTGGGACAAAAGCAAGTTGTTGACTCTCCCAAGCATGGGGCATCAGATATTTCCCCGGTAGGAGATGTTCCATATCTACCATCCCCAGTAGAGTTTGCAGATGCGTGGTCTTCTATAAAATCCTCTTAAGAGACATTCCCCAGCGAAAGACGCTTTGAAGCAATTCTCCCCGGCAGAGTTTTTTGTCAACTCATTATCCCTAGTGGAGTCGTCAAACGAAAAGTTCGCCTAGCCTGGGGCAGTGTGGCACTTATCCTAAGCTCGACAGTTTTATCCCTCAGCAGATTACCGTACATTTGCTTGGTGTTTTCCAGCAGATCTTTAGGGACATTTTCCCAGCAAGTCACAACAGAAGGTCTTCTGACTAGGATTTGTGTATCCCTGATAGAGTAGTTCTGGTCCCCAGCAAGATCGTATTTCTGGTAATTGTACTCCTCATAGAGTATTCCCCACAGAGGCCAGCATTGAATCTTGTCAACAATACTCCCTAGCTGAGTTGATTTTCTTCCCCGCAGAAGTTTAACAGGTCAACAGAATCTCTTCCTCAGCAGAGTGTAGCATATTCTCCTCGGATTTGGTAGATCCCCAAGCCGAATTTTAATGACTTGTCTTCTTCAGCAGAGTGTTATCACATTCTTTCCCCAGCCGAGTCAGAAAATTCTCATCCCCAGCGGAGTTGCTGTGACCAGAATTCATCCCTAGGTAGATGAAGTAGTTCCTGGCAGAGTCATCATTCTCCTTATCGTAAAGTCCAATTTATTTTTGGCAAACGTGACAATTCGAAGAAAACAGACTGTTCGTTCATTCTCCAGCAGAGATATCATCCTTCCAGGTGTTTCTAAAGTCAAATTATTGATCACTCTTCCTCAGCAGAGTCAGCATGGATGTTTGACGTACAGGCAGAGCATAATCCAGTATTGGAATTTTACAGAAGTCCACCCATAGTGTGGCAAGACAGTAGTTGTCTGACATTGTTTAAAAGACTTTATCAAAGTCCAACCGTAGATTGGCAAAAGTCCACCCGCAGTGTGGCAAATTCTCAAAGTCCAACCGTAGATTGGCAAAAGTCCATCTAAGGGTGGCAAACCAAGTCAAAGTCCAACCGTAGATTGGCGCAAGTCCACCCGCAGTGTGGCAAGTCAGTAGTCGTCTGACTCCCTTTAAAAAACCGCAGCTAAGTCCAACCTTAGATTGGCAAAAGTCCATCCAAGGCTGGCAAATCATTGGCAAGTCCAACCGTAGATTGGAAAAAGTCCACCAGCACAGTGGCAATTCAGCTGCAAAGTCCAACCGCAGATTGGCAAAAGTCCACCCGTAGTGTGGCAGGTCAGTAGTCGTCTGACTCCATTCAAAAAGACAGTCCACCCATAGTGTGGCAAGCCATTAGTCGTCTGGCGTCGTGCTAAAAGACATTGCTAAAGTCCACCCACAGTCTGGCAAGCCAGTAGTCATCTGGCATTGTACCAAAAGACATTGTTAAAGTCCACCCGTAGTGTGGCAAGCCAGTAGTCGTCTGGCGTCGTTCTAAAAGACATTGTTAAAGTCCACCCGTAGTGTGGCAGGCCAGTAGTCATCTGGCGTCGTTCAAAAAGACATCTCTTCGGTATTATTCTTTTCATCAGAGTTTTCTTCAAGCAGAGTTCATTTGGTTGGGTTTATATCCGTTTTCTTCTTCTTCACAGAGTGCAAATTTTCTGGTTATTTTTGGTATTCAATCCCTCCATACCTTGAAAGTCTGACAGCAATCGCTATCATCCATTCAGGTCTACAGTGATTGAATAGGGGCAGCTGTAATACCCCAAAATTTGCCCTCTCATTTCTTCATATCATTTAGCATGAGCTTTCATTTCATTGCATTGCATTCAAGCATAGAAAAACAAAACATTAAGCATTTTGCATTGCATCTTGCATAAGGGGATGGTATCAGTGATTCTCTAAGGTGTTGATCATCCAAAGTAAAGGAACAAGAGCCAAGGTTCTTTCACAAACCTCAAGGGTCCCTTAAGCCATATGTTATCTCAATTGGTCCTACACAAGGAATGAGAAGAGGAGAATTCATCAAGAAGAGTGGACAGTGCACCATCTCATACACAAGGTAGTCAAAAATTGGGATCTGACCCTCAAATGGGCAAGCTCTTTGAGTCTTCATCACCTCCAAAGGCCATATGTCATCTTTGCCAGATGGGATATACATCTTATTCAAAGGAATTTGGATTTGGAGGATGTGTTATTTCCTCCTAACCAAATTGTGCCAAAATTAGGGTTTGACCTAAAATTAGTTTATCTTTGATTTTTTGGGCAAGACTTGATCTCATGGTATTCCTTATGTTCTTAAGTGTATATGGATGGAAAATTGTTCATCAATTGGTTTGAGAAGGGTTTCAATTGATCAGTTGCTTGATAATCAAGAAATTGGGGAAAAAGTCAAATGTGCAGTGAAAAAGTCAACTCTTGACTTTTAAGGTCAAATTCATGAAATTCATGTTATATAGGTTCATTGGACAAGATTTGATCAAGAAATGATGAAGGAATAATGAAAAACCAAGAAATCACAAAACTGCCCAAAAGAGAAACTTTAGGGTTTCCAAAAATGGCAACTTTGGACCATTTTGCACCCTACTTTGAGGCTCTATTTCTCCAAGATAAAAGTTCCAAACCTCAGGCCCAAGTTGAGCCACTTAAAGTTCATGTTCTAAGCTTCAAATCCATATAAAGAACCCCTCCATTGGATAAAAATTGAGTGAGTTATGGTTGATCAAAGTTTGAGAAAACTAGGTCCAAAACTAAGTCATGACCAAGCGTGACCAAGCCCACCGGCCATCATTTTGACAAACACTTGGTGTGCCAAATGTCCATCCATTTTTCTCATTGATGGATGCTCCAAATAAAAAAATGTTGAACATCAAAGTTGTTCATCTCAATGTCCTCTTCAACTTTGATGTTGGACAAATTTTCATTTGAGCAAGTTATGAGATGGTTATGATGGTTCCAATTTAGTGTGATCATGCTGAAATTTCATGTGCCATGCCAAGTTTACACGCCCACCAACCAGTTTTGAACCATTGTTTTCATATCCATTTTTAAGTGTGTTTAAGGCTTCATTTCAATCCAATTCTTACACCAAATATGTTCTCCCATGAATCCTCTTTCCATTGACATCAATACCTCATTATTTCATTCACTAACAAGAGAGATATTCACCCTCAAGCATCCATTGTTCCATTGAAACATGTTGTTGCTACAAAACTAGAAAAATGAATTGTTGTTGTGGTTGTCTTAACATTCACACGCATACACCCTATGTCTCTTTGCCTCATTAAACCAAACACATTTCACATACACCATGCGTACATGCTTAATTATACATGGAAGAGGAAATCAAAGGCCTGTTTCAGCACTGTTGGCACCTTTACATGAATATCAGAACCCTGCATTTTTATTGAACTATCTTTGACTAAGCTATATAAACAACATTGCAAAATACCAGTGTACACACTATCTCAAAACCTTGCATTTTGTAAGAAGAATGGGGAATAAAACTTACCTCTTTATCAACGACAACCATCTCAAAGTGTTCCTTTGCTTTCAAAACAACACTCCATTTGTGATGTACACGAACCGCTATTTTCCAGAGCTCCTTCCCATCATTTAAATCCCGAACCATTGCAAAAGGTCTTGCCATTGATGAGGTTGGAGGTGTTAAGGTTTTCTCAAGAATGTTAGGGTTTGCGGATGGAAGACCGAATCTGGATGTGGAAAAAATATGGAGTGTTTTCTGATGTTACTTGAAACACAAAGACAGTGGTAGTGAAATGATCACCCTTCTCCCTCGGTAAACCAAAGGAGCAGGTATGGCTTGGTTGGTGTGTTGCAGCAGCTTCGGAAGCTGCGCTGATGATGACCTGCATTGCATTTCTGTACCCACTTGTTTGTACATGTGCTAGCAACTCCAAGGTTGTAGTTCACTTTCACAGTTTCTTTTGCATGCTTTGGTTGCAGCAGTGAGCAAGCCATGCATGATTAACGCTAACTACCCAGTTACATGGCCAACCAACCCAAAACTGGTTGCAAATTGTTGGATTAGGACATGATTTACCCCTAAAAAGCTGATGTGGATTAATGTAGAAGAATGTTAGTCTAGTATTTGGTAGAGCCATCTAAGTTCCTATATTATAGATTGCTAAGCTTAAATTTTCTAAGAAACTGAATGATAATCAACTGGTGGGTGAAATTCCTAACGAGTTTGGGAAGCTTGAACATCTGTTCGAATTGTAAGTTATTTTTAACTTTTGGTTATGCACTCAATAACATGTATCAAGTGTAGTTTTCTAGTGCTAAATTGCTACTTATACCCTCTTCAGGAATCTTGCCAATAATCGTCCAAATGGATCTATTCCACATAACATAAGCTCATACACGGCCTTAAATCAGTTGTAAGAATATTAATATAGTAGTATGTGTTGTAACTTTTGTTTTTAACAACCTTGGCTCATAAATTAATAATTCATATGGTTATCTTTGGACAGACCCAAGGAAGATGATTTCTCCTTGGAGATGTAAGCATCTTGGAACTTAATGGAGTTAATTACTATATTTGATAGTTGGTATTATGGAACTATTTTACTATATAGCTGGTGTGATAATTTATATACTACTTATGCTTAACTTTCCATCCTTGTTACTTCTCTTGCCGATGAATTACAAAATCCCTCTTCGGTAGCCTACTGGAAGGGATGTTATATGAGTTTTTAATGTTAAAATCACTGCACAGGACATTCTTTCTTCTGGAAGCTTGACCAAGAGGTCAGTGGTAATAATATATTTCTCTACTATTGGCATGTGTTCTTTTCATCTTAAAATCCATCATTTCATCTTAATGTTCTCACTATTTTATTTGGTTACAAGATGATGATGTTCAATGAAGACCAAATTTTCTTTCGACTTACCTCCCTTATGCTTGATGATGTTGAAGACTACTTACACCAAATCGCAGAAATGATTTGACTTAGAAATGAATCCAACTTCATTCAAATTTAGAAATGAATAAACAAGTTGTTATTGTTTAATTATTGACTATAGAGTTTAGTATTTGTTTCATAACTTGAATAATAAGTTAATTTATTAAACAATGAATTTTTCAGGGATATGGCCTGAAGCAGCAAGTTTTTCAGACAAGGGAATGGGTCCTATTCCATCTCATTGGAAAGGAGTTTGCATGACATCAACTGATTTCAACTCGTCCAACTGTAACAGGTGTGTTGGTGAATAATGGTGCATGAGATTTTCTTATTTCTATCTTGAATTTTGGTTTCTTTTCATTTTTAGGAAGATAGCAGGAGCGAGGTATTATCCTAACATTGATGAGGATGCTGGTGCATCCAACACTGTCAGAGATGCATATGGACATGGGACCCACACTGCTTCGACAACGGCTGGGAACAACGTGAGTGGTGCATCATACTACGGTCTTGCGAAAGGGACAGCAAAAGGTGGATCTCCTGAATCGAGGTTGGCGATTTACAAAGTATGTTATTTTGGAATTACATGTTATGACTCTGCCATACTTGTGGCGTTTGATGATGCTATTCATGATAGAGTTCATGTACTTTTTCTTACGCTCGGTCCGGATCCGGATTCCTGGCATGCCTTGACAAACGACGCAATTGCAATCGGAGCGTTCCATGCAGTTGAGCACGACATTATGGTGGTTTGCTCCGGTGGAAATGAAGGACCGGGAAAGACTACCGTTCTTAACGACGTACCTTGGATATTTACTGTTGGAGCCACCACCATCGATCGTGATTTTCTGTCCAACGTTGTGTTGGGTAATAACAAAGTTATTAAGGTACAATTTACGTACTTATCTCTAAAATGTATCTTTTGACTAATTATAAAACATGAGCCATAAATTGTACATTAATTGTTATTCTTCAGGGTCGAGCTATAAATTTCTCTCCTCTTTCAAAATCCGCCAATTATCCATTGATAACCGGGGAGGCTGCAAAGACAACTACCGCAGACTTAGCAGAAGCAAGGTACTTAAGCAACATTTACTAGACAATGAAAATTTTGAATTTGTTGATCATAACCAACAGACTAGAACTTTAATTGTGAAATGCAAGCAGTGTCACTTTGATTCATTAGATAAAAATAAAGTGAAGGGAAAGATTGTCCTCTGAGTTGGTAAACTGATCATCTTTCAACCTATATCAAAATTGTTGCGGTAAAAGAGGTGGGGGGATTAGGTTTTGTTCATATTACTGACAGTGAAGGAGCAGTGGCAAATAACTATGTTGATTTTCCAGCAACAGAGGTAACGCCAAAAGATGCTATCGCAATTCTCGAATATGTTAATTCAACAAGGTAAATATTTTAAAGCTTTCTATTTAATGATACGGCCTCGCGATACGTTGGTTCCATACCCGTCGTGAAAAATAACGGCGGTTGGTGTGACGGTTTTGACAACCGACGCGATACGGCCTCGCGACACACGTTTCTACGACATTGTTGGAACCGTCGTGACCTGTAAATTACGGCGGTTTTAACCGTCGTAACCTGCCAAAATAACTGTCGCAATATGCCATTTTTCTTGTATTGTGTCCCTCTCATCTTTGGGTTTATACCATGCAGGGTTTACTAAGCATCTGTGTGTTTCTTATTCACTTTATTGCTTTATTTGTTTATATTTTACTAACCTTAACCAAAACCCAAAAATATTTTGTTTCCTCTTTATTGGCATTTTCAGGAAGAACAGGTTAAAAATGCCAAAATAACAGTCCCACAGCTCGAATGAATTTTATCTGAGAAAAGTCAAAGTTGATCCACAATCATGTCATATTTATCTGGTCAAGGATTCCCCAAGTTTTAATTGATTATAATTCAAAGAATTCCAAGGTTCGTGTGTTTATTTCCATGCCTTATTTGACAAGCAAAAGAATCGAGCCGGAACCTCAACAGTGCAACAAAATGCTCATTTTTCACAAATTTTACACAGAGTAACGGGTTATCATCGGGTGAGTAACAGGTTACTCAGTGTATTTTTACTCTATTTTTGAAAATTTGAACATAGTAATGGGTTATCACCCGGTGGGTAACCGGTTACTTGCGTTCATAATGGAAAATAATTAAGTTTCATTGCATTTTGCACCAATATCAGCCTTTGATCACATTTGGAATATTCTAGACCACCTCATTATAATTCCCTACATCATTAGAATTAATTCCTACCAGTACCTCCACTAATCACCACTCTGTTGATAATTTCCCTCCAAATTCAAATTCCAAGCCTAATTTTCATTTCCAAACCAAATTCCAAACTACCAAATTTTCCAAGCCTAAACTCTATAAATAGAGGCCTGATTTCATTCATTTCACAAGCTTTTGATAGCCAACAAACCTCTTGCAAATTCTATCCCCAACCACAAATATCACTAAAGCTGATTTTTCTTCTTTTGAAAGTTAACAAGAACTCACATTGAATCTTGTTCAACTTTGAGGTAAACCTCCATCCAAACTTGTTTTCTTCATCAATTCTCATAGATCAAGGCTTTGGGGTTTGGATCTTGAAGCAATTTGAAGGAATTTTCAGATTTGAAGTTGTAATTCATCTTTCACCATTGTTGAAGTTTCATCTTCATCTTCCATAATGTAGATCTTTGGAGATCTTTGTTACTTGATCCTTTGGATCTTTGTTACTTGATCCATGATCATAAGGTGTTTGTAAAAAGGTTTACAATATGGTTATGCTGAATTCTGCACAAATTTCTGCATTCTGGTGCAGAGTAACAGGTTACCCACTAGTGAGCAATGGGTTACTCTGTGTTAATTTTGAAAAACTGCGCTTATTTTGAACTAAGTAACCAGTTATCATCTGGTGAGTAACCAGTTACTCTGAGTCAGAATGCTATTTTTGCCTTGTTTTTGGGACTGTTTTGGTTATTTTGCCATTTTCTTCCCTTTCCCTTTCTTCTTAGCCTTAGATCACCTATTTTTGTGGTTTAACTAGGCTTTCTCTTCATCTATTTCTCTTTTCTTTTTATCGATGAAAGTCTTATGGATTTTGGAATTTCTTTGTTGAATTCTTGATCAAGACTAGATCGTTACCTATTTTCTTTTCGTGTGGTATTGCTTTAGGATGAAGATTTACATATCGTTCATCTAGCATGCATTAGCACATATAGCATTATTGATCGGCCTCATTGTAGGGTAATTACTACGTAAATTACTCGGCGATTGCTTAACATATCACTACATATGTCCCGTATCGAAAAATAATCAAGGATGGTTGATTATTGGTCTTTTGGTTCAATACTTATGAAACTTGTTGTTATGAGGCTTTGGTCTTATCAATCCTCTAATGAGTTTTCATTAACCTTGGCCTAAGTGCATTATTCAATCATTATTGATCACTTGCTCTAACAACTAATCACTAACTTACTAACAATATTAGTATACTAATCTTGTTTAGGTTTCCTTCTCGCTCTCTATCTCTCTTTTACTTTTATGCTCCATTATTATCATTTTATATCATGTTCATGCATCCGCAATTTTTCCTTTGTCCGTTGGATACATGTTTATGCTTCCGCAATTTTTCCTTTGTCCGTTGGACACATGTTTATGCTTATGCATTTTTCTCTTTGTCCACTTGGACCACAAACATTAATAAAGGCCAAAACCTCTAAAAAACTTGTGTTTCTAATCTTGGACTATGGTTACTATCCTATGCAATGGACATGGAGTTTTGCACCTAGACCTTAGACTTCAATGCTATTCTTGGATCCTTGGACTTAGAACTAGGACCTTTTCCCTTTGCTTTGGAATTATGGTTTGATGACTCTGAAGCCTTGTGTATTTGCTTGGTTTATGGTGAAGATAGCTACATTTGTGGTTAGATCTTTCTTATCCTTATCTTTTACTTTATACTTTAGGATAGTCACTTCTTCTCCACCCACTCTTCAATTTTCAAAATTCTCTCTCTTTTTTCAAAAACCTTCTTGATTTCAAATCGTCGCCTCTTTCATAATCAAACCTTGACTTTTTCAAGTGATTTTACTCTCTTCCTTTCATTTCTTAATAAATGCTAAACTACATAAGCATATTGACACCTTTTTCAAAAGACTTTAAAAAACACTAAACTCATCAACTCTCTCTTGTGCCCTTGTGCACTTGTCCTTTAAAACTTTTTCATAAGTTTAGTACTGATTCATTACTTTAAGCGGAATTATATGTTTGGAAATGACGACTTGTCTTTACATTTAAAAATCAACCAAAACAAACAAATTTCATTCTTTGTACCACGAACTACGAGGTTTTGATCCTACATTGCACTTCGTGGGTACGTAGGCATGAGACGACAAGTCTCTCCAAACACAAAAATCTTAAAAAACAATTTCTCTTCTCATCTCTGTAGCACCCCAAAATTTTCCCTTCGTTTTCTAACCTCTAACTGGATTATGTTTCATTTCATTTTGCATTATCATTTGTGTTTATCATTGGTTCTATGTATGGGATCAAGTTATCTTGGTAAGCTTAAGAGCAGGATCAAGCAAGATCACAATATGTGTTTCTCCTGAGCATCGGGGTGATTTCTCACTTGCTTTATTATTTGTTTATGTTTATTTAACCTCTAACCAAAATACCAAAAATATGTTGCAGTTTGCCTGTTCTTCTCTCTGTGTGTTTAGGTTTTGCAGGGTTGTCAAAGCAATGGCCTAACTTCAAGTCAAATGTGGTTGTTCGTTCTTGATCCAGTTCAGATGGATGTTTGACCTAATCTGGGTCAAACTATCAAGAGATTGCTTCAAGTGAAAGTTTTCTGTTTCAGTGGGCTATTCCTTAAGCAGTGACTGTCAAGGTGTTGTGTGGTGATGTCTATCAGTTAAGTCACTGGTTCAGGAACAAATGTGTTCATTTTTATCAGAGATGTGTGGAAAAGTTCAAGTTGGTTCAAATGGTCATTGTATCAGTTGCAAGTTATTCAATGGTTCAAGGAATGACTTCATTCACATTAACCAGATGCTGTGTCATGGATTTCTCACTTTAATGATGTTTTGGGGAGAATTCACAGACAGGGAGATCATCATAGTGCAGTTGATGAATTGAAAAGCATTCTAAGAAAATGGGAGTGTGAAGTAAATTATCTACTTGATGATGCTTAGTGTTTATTTGAATTTGATAAATGGAATATACATTAGTTTATTATTTAAAGTGGAAGATTTGATTGCAAGGAAAAAAAACAAACAAAAAAAATAAAAAATAAAAAAGAAAGGTCATGGCGCAGGAATTTTTAATTTGTACACACAAGTCATAAAAAGTTCACTTGTGGCGTGGAAAGTTTAGATGAAAAAGGAAATTTCACAACACGTGAAAAAATTACAAAGCCATTTTCAAAAACTCGGTGCAAAGACTCGTGACTGATTACACAAAGATCACATAACAGAATCACAATTTCTACTCTACAAATTTACATAACAGAATTTCATTGTGATTTCTATCCTACCCTCCAAGAATTCTGATATAAATCTACAACAGAAGAGAGCTTCATTTTAGAGACTGAATTTTTTCTGCTTCACTTTCACAATACCAAAACTTTCAGAGAAACCTCTTCCATTGAACCATCTTCAATGGTTCTGCACAAATCATCTCCAATATCTTCAATTCACCATTCATCATCTTCAAATCCATTACCGTATCTCATCTTCATCATTAACCTTTGAGAGCTTCCAAATTCTGCATCTCTTATGCCACCTTTCACAACCTGCAAAATAAAACAACCGAAATTCCAAATTGGATCACAAATCGCAACGGTTACAACAAAATTGAATCCAGCAATTTGAAGCATAATTTTGCATCAACACAAAGCCACAACTCAGATCACATCGACAGTGTAATTCGCAACAACGCAACTCACAGAAGCGATTCAAACACCAAATCCAAGATCTACACTCAACAACATAGCGAAGAAGCGAGAAGAAGAGGTGAGTTTGGAAAAAGCTAAAAGTGAAACGAATCTTACTTGGATTTCTGTTTGTTGTCACCGATTCGAAGGAGCAACGGACTATCTCCAGTTGGTACGTCAACCTCGCTTCAGACTTTGATTTCGTGTGACTTGTCTCTAGCATCTTTATTGTGTAATTCATAAGATTGCTGTGGATTTGGATTCGAACTCCATGTTTGAATTCGTTTTGTATTTTGGTCATTGATTTATGGCATTGCATCTCTTGTAATTCACGATTGTTGAAGAAAACAATGCGGATGAGGTGGAGAAGACGATATTGCCGACGACGTATCAGGAGGTTTCACGAATGGAAGAAGGAGAAGAGGTTGAGTTATGTCGTTGATGTTTGAAGAGCAGAGAAAAGAGAGCACGATAATGGTGGAGTCACGATCGAGAGAATGAGGGCGTGAAGATGAGAACGAGGAGATGATGTTTGGCGGTGATTTTGTGTGAGAGTTGAAAGAGGTGGTGGCGAAGCTGAGATGTAGAAGAGGAGAGGTTTTCATTGAGGATAAGCTGAGGCACGTGTCACCGGTGGAAGAGAGGGAGCCGCGGCGGTGAATGGAGTGTCCGACGGTGGCTCTGTGAGAATGCTGAGGAAGGGATAGACGGCACAATGAAGAGTTGAAGAAGATGAGAGCATATTAGGTTATTTCATTGGATTTGGTTTGGGCTTTCAGCCCCTTTTGTTTTATCTTTTTCGAACACCAATTTTCACTTGTGCACCCTCCCTGGATGCAAGTTTGGGCTGGGCTTGTAAGCCCCATACTACTGCTGACCACACGATCAAAATATTGTCTACACCCTCCTTAATTGTGGATTTTGTTTTAATTTTTGGTTATTAGCTTTAGATAATTAGGTTTAGATAATTGGTTTTAATAATTTGATATTGGTTAATTGGTTTAATAATTAATTTTGATTAAATTTAGTTTTAGGATAATTGTTGATTAATTTTGGTACCTATCTTGATTAATTTTTTATTAATTCCTGATTTTCTCTCTGTACTTAAATTTCTTTTAACTTGGTTTCATATTCGATTTTCCTTTGTGATTGAGCTGTCTGGTGTTTACTTGTTGATTTACTCTGTATCCACATGCTCCCTTAAGGCTCCTAGTCCGACTTAATTTCTGATTAAGTTCGGAGTAGGATAGACATTAGGCTCTCAATCCAAGCATGATAACATTAGGTAGACTTCCCTCCTAATCCTGACCTTCGAGCCATTTTGTATGATAACTTGTAGGATTCAGTTTCCCTTGGACCTTCTGTGTGTTCCCTTCTCTCTTGCCTCAGTGTGATCGAGACCGTTCCCGTTTTCCTTAGTCATGACAGATGCTCTGATTCTTATTCCAGATGAGATACATAGGCACAAGACGGCGATGCCTTGACGAGCAACCTCCCCCTTAGTTCGCGTTCGTTCTTTTTCCGTTCCCGTTTCTTTTCCCTTCCAGTAGCAGTGGAGCTCCAGATGACGACAACCCTTGATCAAGACAACAAGTGTGGATCCCATCGAGTACGATGGACGCGTGGGGGTGCTAATACCTTCCCCTCGTGTAACCGACTCCCTAACCCGTTTCTCTTGGTCGCGAGACCATGCTTTTCCTTTCCCTTGGGTTTACGCAGTGTTTCCTTTCCCTCTCTTGGGATAAATACACATTGCTGACGACTCTGTTTCCACCCCACTTTCGCGTTTATACTAGGATGAAAATCCCAATCTCCTCAATCACTTTTCAAACAAACCTTGTCAGACCAAAAGCGTAGATATTTCAAAGGGTTCCTATGGAGTACTATAGATGTATTGGGTGCGTAAAACCTTCCCTTTACATAACCAACCCCCTTACCCAGACTCTGTTTGTTCTTTTTCTAGAACTCTTTTGGTTTTGTTCGCTCTTTTTCCTTTCCATTTTTTGGATAAAATAAAAGTGTGGTGGCGACTCATGCTTTTCAAGTTAAGTTAATCAATAACTTACACTCACGATTTTGCTGCTACAGAAAAAGTGGCGACTCTGCTGGGGACTTTTCTCCCTTGAGGGGTTTAGCCTACTTTGATTTATTTACAGCTTTGATTTTCTTGTTACTTGTTTGTTATGTTTGGGAGTTCCTCTGTGTGTGTGAGATAGGTCCTATACCCAGACAAACGTGTACTTTGAGATAGGAGGATGGTATAGTCAAGGGAGCTTTGAGGGAGTCGAATCCCGAAAAAGCAGAACTTGAGAATCTATCCACTCGGTGGTTGCCTCTTTGGAATTACTGATGCGGATCGAGCGATCGTTGAAGGAATTACTTGTTCCATAGAAGCCTATAACACTGAGGACCATAGTAACCCTTAACCCATCTTAGCCTTTTTAGGATCGTGGCACGGAACCTATGAGGATGCAAATTCGATTTAGCTGTTACGCGATGCCACACTTAGGTTAGATTCTCTTGAAGATAACTACTAACCTCCAAGTAAATCGGTGCGATAGTGGTTCTGATAGTGGATTGTGGACCCTGGGCACTCTATGTTAGAACCGCTGTTTTCTGCAGGTACAATGAAGACAAAACCTTAGTACTCACCTTTTGTGGGAGGTTCTTAACCTTAACTACATGCTCGTGACTCGAACCTTTAAACCCGTGTGCTTTGAGTGATCTTGCTTGTAGTTGTTGCATTCATGCACTCTTGCATCCATAAGCATACATCTGCATTTATTCGAGTTGTCTCAGAAACTCATTTCAATTGTCTTCTTCTTCAGTTATCTGTTCACCGTCAAGCTGTTTCCGCGACACAACTACGGAACTAGAGCTGCCGTCAAATTGAGAATGGAAAATCAAGAACAACACAATGCCGAAGTCAGAATAGAAATTGATGAGTTGAAGGCCGGCATGACCAAACTTACCGAAATGATGCAAGTTCTGATTGTTAGAGGTGAACCACCTCAGAGGACTGTGATCTCTGAAATCTCACCTGCTGTTGTTGACCCTCCACTGACTCAGCAACCAGCTTCTACTTGGCCAGAATTTAGGTTACCTCCGAATTACTCACCACCCTTTGCAACTACTCCTGTGTTTATCCCGTCTGTACTGCTAGTATCTTCAGCTCCATTATTCATTGAACCTCAGCCTGTTGTGCATTCTGTTGCTTAAGTTATTCTTGAGAATACTCCTTTCGTGTACCATGCTGCTGGTCCACAATCTGAAAGTCAGGAAGAGCCTGGATACATTGAAGAAGTAACAGAACAATGGCAAACCCTAGACAAAAGGATAAGAGTTGAGGAAGGAAGTGATGTCTTTAGTGCTGCCGCAATGGACACGTGCTTAGTTTCAGACTTGGTTATGCCTGCAAAATTCAAAACTCCTGATTTTGAGAAATACAAGGGGCACACCTATCCCAGAAGCCACTTGGTGATGTACTGCCGCAAGATGGTTGCTTATACCAAAAATGACAAACTGCTCATTCACTGTTTCCAAGACAGCTTGAGTAGGGCTTCAATGAAATGGTATATGGGACTTGAGAAGAACCGTATCCAAAGCTGGAAAGACTTGGCTGATGCTTTCTTAAAGAAATATAAGTATAATTTGGATATGACACCTGATCTCCGTCAATTGCAGAATATGTCTCAGAAAGAAAAAGAATCCTTTAAGGAGTATGCTCAGCGTTGGAGAGAGCTAGCTGCTTAAGTGGAGCCACCTTTGGCAGAAAAAGAATTGACTGGATTGTTCATGGACACTCTTCAGCCACTATTTTGGGAAAAGATGATAGGCAGTGTATCATCTAGTTTTACTGACCTAGTCACTATTGGAGAAAGACTAGAATAAGGTATCAAGAAAGGAAAGATTTTTAATGCTGAAGCCTTTTGTGGTGCTAAAAAGTATGCTGGGAATTTTCAAAAGAAAAAGGATGGTGACTGTAGTACCCCAAAATTTTCCTTACCTTTTTCTGGCTTATGTTTCACACTCATTTGCATCTCATTAGGTCATAACTTCATATTCATTCATTTGCATTGGGCTCCTAAGGCGAGGGACCATGGTTTCTTATCTTCTGGGCGACTTGGTTGACTTTAATCAATTAAAGATGGATTGGGGTTCATCTTGACATGATATTCAGTTGTGGATTTATGTTGTAGTCAGGACAGGTTTATTCTCTCAGTTGCCTATTGTTGGTTGCTTGTAATACAAGTTAATTTGGATTCAAGGTTGGAGTGGGGAGTTTATTAAGAGTGTAAGATGATTTGGGACGGAGGTTTGTGTGGATTAACAGAAGAGAAGTTTCATTCAAGAGATTCTACAGGTTCAATTGGATAAAAGTTGTCAAGGGGGTTGAATGTCTTCAGAGAGTTCTTGGTATTCAAACTTATCATTTCTTGATCACTTTAATTCAAGATACAAGGCCATTTATTTTCTTAACCAATAACCATTTTCATGTTAATACCCATTTTACTCATTTTTCCAATTAATTTCTATATCCATTTCACTTTAATATCCTTTTACTAAACCAATAATTCTTTTATCCATTTTTTTGTTTCATATCCAAATGTTATCCATTATACCAAATCCATTTGATTTCAATTTTCAATATCCAAATTTAATAACCATCCATTTTTCCAACGCAAATAACCAGTTATACAACTTCATATCCATATCCATTTTCAAACCAAATTACCCAATCAACATTTCTAACCTTTTTAAATCCAAATTAACACATAACCATTCTTTTTTCAAGTCATTAACCATTTATCCATTTTTATTCAAAACCCATAACCGTCACTCACAGTTCAAATCCACTTTTGAATCCACATTTTAACCTTTTCTTTCAAATAGCCAACTGGACCACCTTGATATCCATCTTTAATCCATTAAAACCATATTTTAGTCCATTTTATTAAAATATCCAAAACCATACCTTTAATCCATTCCACTTTAAATCCATTTTAATCCAAGTTTGTGTCCAATTCAAAATCCATAGTTAAACCCACATCCATTTAAAGTCCATTTTTACCTTTGATCCATAATCATTAACCAAAAACCCATTGCAATAAATCAAGGCCATAGCAATAGCCAACATACAAGAAAAAACGCTGCAGCAAAAAAGGAAAAAGAAGAAATACATCAGAGTTTTTGGAAATTTTTACAACAAGAGGAAAATACACCAACAAATTCATCACGAGTTCTCAACAAAACTTGACTCCATTTTTTAAAATAGAATCCTAACCAATTCACCACCAAAAAGAGTTCATAAATTCACTCTAACCGAATCCTAACCTCTAACCAACTCTAACAGAATTGTAACAGAATTTCAATGTGAAATACCATTTTACCCTCCCTTGATTTCTACTATAAAATCATTACCACCTTCATTCTTCAATTCCCTTCTTCATTCTGGACGATTTCACAATTTTCATTCTACACAATCTCCATCTTCAATTAACTCTGCAACTCCTCATCAATCTTCATCGCCAAGCTTCAATTGTCACAAAATTCGCCACTTGTGAGAAACCGCTTCAAGACTTCTTCATCTTCAAAACTCTCACTCTCTCTGAGATTCAACCTGCAATTCCTCAAGTCACTTTCCTCAATTCTGCAAAATTCATCCACCTGCATAATCCGACTCAGTTCTGCATCAAAGCTACTTCGATTAATCCTCGTTTGCTCCATTTTCCGGATAGTTGCACAATAAGCTCCATCAAATTCGCAAACCTGCAAGGTCGGTGATTAACTCGCAACATACAACATGAATGAAGCAGAATTCAAAGGAAGATTGAGAGACCAAAAAATAAGAACGCTCAAGATTCAAAGTAGAGTGGATATTACCTCTGGTTTTTCGTTTGTATCCTCCGATCTGAAGACGCACCAGACGGTTCTCTGGTAGGTACGTCATCTCCTCTCAAGCTTTGATGCGTTGTTCGTGTTTGCAATTTGTAGTTAATTGTTGCTGATTAGAAATAGGATCGTTGTTGTGATTGCGTCCGAACCTTGCCGAGAGCATGAGTGAGAGCATTGTGGGGTCTGTTCCAGTAAAGGCTTTATGTGCGGTGGCTGTTGTTGAGCGAACTGAGAGAGTCCGTCGCGGCGAGGTTTGATGGCGACGTCGTGTGGTGAAGGTCTCTGAGTATGAGACGCGATCAGAAGAGACGAAGCCACGGCGCGAGCGAGATGAAGGAAAGGATCATGGTGCGTTGTTTGTTGTTGTTTCGGCACGGTATCGTTTGGTTTCTCCGGCGATGGTGATGTTGAAGGAAGGTGACGGTAAACAGTTGCTAATGGCGTTGATTTGTTAGGATGAAGAGAGTATATTTTTTTGTGGCGATGACGTTAGCGAGATGGAGGGGGTTGAGACGGCGTTGGATCGAAGAGAGTTCGAATCGGAGATGATGTTGGTGTAAGCAAATGGATGTTGGAGTTCGCGCAAAGGAGGATGAATCGGAGAAGAAGGAGAAGCTGATGGAGAGAGGTTTGGCGACGGAGTTTCGTTGGACGGCGGTTGAGATTTTAAGAGAGAGGTAAGTGCTTCAGAAAGGCTGCTAAGGTTTGGTTAGTAAGGTGAAGATCTTCTAGGGTTTTGAGGTTTTGAGTGGAAAAGGGGATTGGGCTTAGACCCGTTTGGTTTTCCATTTTCAAGCCCGTATGAGTACTAACATACCCCCTTGTGGCTGCATTGAAATCTTCGGGCCTGCTTCAATAGCCCACTCGGCTGGCAGCACTGCTAATCTGCACCCCCCAGCGCACAAACCCTTGGGCCATAACCTCAGCCCACACGTCTGAATTCTGTCCACACCACCTGGAGCCTAACTGCACCCCTGTTTTTAGTTTAATATTAGATTTTTATTTTTATTTGATTTCATTAATTGTTTAGTTAATAAACTTAGGATAATAATTTTCAAGATTAGTTTGCAATTAGATTTTAATTAGAAATTTCATTTAGATTTTAATATTAGTTTTTCTTTAGAACTAATTTTCTTTAAGATTAGTTTATGGTTTTAATTTTAGAATTTGATTAGTTTTAATTAGAAATTAATTGGAATTAATTTTAGGATTAATATTAGTTTTAATTCTAGATTTAACTTTAGGATTAATTTTTTTTAGATTTAGTTTAGAATTACCTTGAACTAATTTTAAGAGTAATTTTAGAATTTGACAAATTAACTTTTCTTGTTAGAATTTAATCTTCTTTTTTTTATTAGAATTTTAATTCTAGCTTGGTTATTTTTTACCATGATTTTAATTGCCTATTCTTGATTAATTTTTTATTAATTTCTGTTTAATTCCTTATTAAATGCTTCTGTGCTTACTTAATTTTCTTCATCCCTCTTTAAGATCAACTTAACTTCCATCTTGGAAGTAAGTTGCTTCTTATGTTCTTCTCTCTTTTTTTAGGATAGTGTTCTTATAGCACATTAACCATAGGATCTCCAAGCATGCTAACACTAGGGTGTGTCTTAGTCTCCCCTTAGTTTTCACCTTTTGCTCCATTTGAGTCACTCTTCTCATCTTATAATAAAAGTAAAAAACAATTAATAAAGGCATAACACCTATTGTATTTAGGCCTTTCATGTGGGAACAAGGAAGTGGGAGATCTTCTCACACTTTCTTGGAATGTTTAGCATGCGTCCCGTCTTGGGTCGATATGCGAGGCATTCGATCCTATATGAGGGACTTAAATACAATACGAGTTATAAAACGCACATAATCAAAAACACTTCTTTCTTAAAAGACAAAAACAAACAATAACGTCTTTCCTTCGGGAATTCTCTTCTCATCTCACTCATTCTCGACGTATGAACGCGCTTCTTCTCGTTCTCTTGCAAGATGGTAACGCACTCGGACCAGCGAGCCTGCAACACCTGAGCTAGAACGTTAGTCGTTCCATAAAAAACACAAACAATCCATCCCTAGTGAGGGGAACTACGTCGCTCTGATTCTCATGTTCCCGATGAGATACGTAGGCAGTGGGGTAGGGCCCATTCGAGCACTTCTTTTATTTTCCCTACATTTGTTTCTCGTTCCTTTTCCATTCTTTCTCCTTTCTTTCTTTCAGTTCCTTTTCCAGTATCCTTTTCTATCACCCTTTTATCGAGACGAGCAAGCGTGGATCCCATCGGGTACGATGGACGCGTGGGGGTGCTAATACCTTCCCTTCGCGTAACCGACTCCCTTACCCTTTCTCTTGGTCGCAAGACCATGTCTTTCCTTCCCTCAGTTTTATGCAGTGTTTCCATTCCCTCTCTTGGGATAAATACACATTGTTGGCGACTCTGTTTTGGTGCCACTTTTGCGTTTGTACTAGGATGAAAATCCCGGGAGCGACAGCTGGCGACTCTGCTGGGGACAGGTTGACTTATTGCTGGTCCATCCTAAGCGAGTCGATCCTAGCGCTTGTTTGCTTTTCTTTCATTGGGTGTTTACTGTTATCTTGTATTTGTTGTTTACTGTATTTTAATACTTGTACCATATTTACAGCATGTTAGCATTTACATTTCGTATATTATACTTTGTTGCACTGTTCTGTCTGTTTGGCGGGATGGGATTTCTGAGAGAGGAGCCCATTACCAAGGCTTGAGTGCACACTTAGATTTAGAGTGGAGAGTAGTGGGACCTACGTACCATCTGTGTACGTTGGGTAATCACGAAATTCACAGCTAGACGAGGCTATCTTGGGACCCATCATGGCGTACACATCTTGCGTATTCCAGGATGTCGATCTAGAGAGCTGTCGACTCTAGTGACCGATCATGAGGACCTTAGTGGAAACATCTCTCTTTAGTGGTGACAGTGGCAGACCACATTCTGTGGCAAACCCACTCGCACCAGAGGGCCCACTTTGGAACTTGCATAGGATGACCTTTATTTTCTTTGGTGAGTCAGTGGACGACCTCTTTGATTGGCATAACATTGTATCCTACGGGCTGAATGTGCTATCGCTTCTCAAACCTCCGAAGCTGGCAAGCCTTGTTTTCTAGGAACCACACGTGAGTATGGGTGGGATGTTTATAGGTTTGCAGGTAACCTAGCCTTCTACATACCTTTACTTGTGATTCTATGATTGTTACAGACAGTGTATCCTATGACAGTGGTTTGAGTATTCATCTCAGATATATTGCCAGATTCAGTACAGAGAAACAGTGCACATAGTTCAACACAGACACAGACACCTGACTACTTGATCACATGTCTTATTGCATTCATATTATTGCATTGCATTTGCATCTTGCATCATTATGCATATCCTTTCTCCAGGCCAAACCAGTGAGCTCCTCCATCCTTTATCTGAACTGCAGTTTGATTTCCTGACTTTTGTATTGGACTTGAATCAGCTTCTGGAAGAATCATGAACTCTGGGGAACAGAATCAGTTTGTGACTAGGGCCGATGTTGAATTGATGAAGCATCAGTTGGACCAACTTATGGAAGCTATGGCAGTCATGACAAGGGGAGAGGCCAATATTCAAAGAAATGAGAATGTCATTCCACCTCCGGCGAGCAATGTTGCCCAAACTCTTCCGGTGCGGATCCCTGTCGAGAATCAAGTTGAGCAAGAACCTCCTTTTGTCCGAGATGGACATTCATCTTCTCTTGATGCCGCTGATTATCAGAGTTTTGCATTCTCTGTGCCAAATGTCCGAGGGGTAGTTCCGAAGATGAACCCTAAGGATCCACGATATGTTGATGACGAAAGATACCGCGTGTTGGACGAGAAAATTAAAGCCCTGGAGAGGCGTGATACTCTTGATTTGAATGCTTCGAGCATGTGTTTGGTGTCTGGCCTGGTAATGCCTCCAAAGTTTAAAATGCCGAAGTTTGAGCAATACAAAGGAGATAGCTGTCCGAAGCTACATTTGGTGATGTTCTGCAGAAGAATGACCTCATATGTCGACAATGACAAGCTCATGATCCACTGTTTCCAAGACAGTCTGAGTGGGGCATCTTTGTATTGGTATATGCAGTTGCAGAGTGGTAGCATCCGATCATGGTCAGATCTAGCCAACGCCTTTGTGAAGCAGTACGATTATAATCTTGACATGCCTCCCAGTCGAATGCATTTGCAAGACTTGTCTCAAGCAGATAACGAACCATTCCGAGAGTATGCTCAGAGATGGAGAGAGTTAGCCGCTCGTGTTCAACTGCCACTTTCGGATAGAGAATTTGTTGATTTGTTCATGGATACCTTGCAAGGGCCGTACTTGGAAAAGATGATAGTCAATGGGGCAACAAAATTTTCTGACCTCGTGATGGTGGGAGAACGTATTGAGAGATTGCTCAATTGTGGAAAGCTCCAAGGCATCTCGAACTTCCAAGCTAATGAAAATGAATCAGTTGTTAGTTCTCAGGAAGAATTCGAGGAAGAAAATAGTTTCGTTCAGGAATCTCTACCACCTCGTTCTTAGTGTTCAGACATATCAACTGTTCAGAGTCAACAATCTTGTGGGTCTTCATATCAAGGACAATATTCATCTACAAATCAGAGACCTTCTCAACGGTCATATCGCCGCCAGCCGCGTCAGCACGCCCGACAAAGGCCAACAAAGCCAGTGAGGCAGTTCACTCAGTTGCCAATGTCGTACAGTCAGATGTTGCCAGATTTGATCAAAGGTGGATTGATAGTGCCGAAGGAGTTAAAGCCAGTGCCTTCTCCATATCCACCAGGTTTTGATGTCAACGCCCGTTGTGACTATCATGCTGGGGCACAGGGGCATTCAACGGAAGACTGTAAGGTGCTCAGGAGCAAGGTTCAGACTCTTCTTGACTCCAATATGTTCTCATTCACGCCTTAGGGTATTCAGATAAACAGTTCTCCTTCATCCAGTCAGGTGGGTTCATCAGTCCAGGATATGGAAGAAGTCACTGAGAGCAGTTGTGCAGATGAGTATCAGAATGACTTCGATGAGCAATTCTGAAGATGGCCAGCTCATTAGCAAATCAAGATTGGAAGGCCCAGTACCTCAAAGCTGATGACCATTTAGATCATGTCATTTCTTTGCATTTGTAGTTTCTTTTCTGCTAAAAAGTACAAACTCATTTGTAAAACTCGTCTGTTTTCGATTGATAATGATAATGAAATGAATATGCATGTTTTGGTTAAATCCAGTCGTGTTCACTCATACTTTTCTTTATTGGTATCTAACATTTGTTTAAGCAGGATCCGAGGGAGGATGATGATATTCAAAGACGCAGAGCTTCCAATGGTATGCTTTTGGGACAAAACCCTGTTGATGATGTACAGGCATTGTTTCAATTCCTCAAAACACCGGAGACATAAGGAAGATAATCCCTTGTCAACCACGTTGAGCCTAGAAGCAGGAGTTTCATTCTGAAAACGAAAAAACCCTCTATCTTAACCCGGGGCAGGGTAGGTGTCAGCTAATTTGATCGTGCGATCAAATTTCAAAAGGAGTGTCCCGTTCGAGGATCAATTACATCCACGGTTATCCCTCACCAACCGAAGAGTGAGACGGTCACAACCCTTTACAAGTCAAGACAAACCTGTGTCACACGATTTGTTCAAAAAAAAGAGAGAGAAAAAGAATCAAAAGAAAAAGAAAGCCCGCTAAGTCAAAACTTGAAAACAAGTGACTTAGGCAAAAGTTAGGGCATCCCGCTGGACTTCAAAATCAGAAAAAGATTCACAAAGGATCAGTCCAGGCAAAAATCAGGGATATCAAAAAAACAAAAGAATGAAAAAGCGAAAAGCGGAACGTATGACAAAAGAAAAATCCTCAAATAAAGAACAAATCGTGTGAATACAGACACCAAAGTAAAAAGGGGTGACTGTCGCTCCAAAAACCGTGTGGGGTCCTGCTATCCTCCTACCATTCATAAACCTTTTTGAAAGGTGAGCGCTTGTGTCAAGTTAGCTGAACGTAGGACTGGAGAACATCAAGAAGATTGGGTGGGTTAAAACAAAACTTTGAGCCTTATATCCTTTCTTTCTCGAACCGCGAACCAGTCCATGTTACAACATGCGAAAGACCTAATTGAAGCAGGGTTGTTTTGAAAGCATACTTCGGTTAAAATCGCGTCAGTTCTAACTCCTAAAGGGATCTTCTTACCATTCATGTTGGTATCAGTGACATTTTGATAAGTGATTCGTTCACTGCACGTCATGACATTTTTCCAGTGAACAGACTTGGATTGCAAAATTGTCATATGCATTGCATCAAAATTATCTTTTCAAAACAAATTGTTTTACTTGCGAGTCAGTACTTGGCATCAGGAAAGTTTCTACAATGGAAAGATGTATTAATCTAAGGTGCAAAGTGCCCGAGTACTCCGTTGAGTTGGGGCAAGTCATACCAAACGGGCGATCCATTCCAAGATTTAGTTAATCTGGGGCAATTATATCGAGAATCTGGGGCAATCAAGTCGAGATTCGACAAATCTCTCGAAGGTCAGTCAGTCAGAGGTATTCCATCACAGATCAGCCAGACAGGGGCACAAATTATTTCAAGACTGGGGCAGGCCGCCTCAAGAGCACAAAAAGTTATTCTCTCCGGAGAACGGTAAATCACAGTCTGGGGCATATATATCGGATCTTCACGAGACATCCTGAAGACATATTCATTTACAGGTTATGCTGCATCAGGGCACCTCTTTTGGTCATATCACGTTTGTGGGTTCATGTTGATAGCTGACACGTGACGTCCCTAGTAGAGTTGCTTCGCAGACACCAAAGTTGATGGTCAATCCCCAGTGAAGTTGCCAGGAATTTGAAGATGTTTAATCTTCTGTAAAATCCTCTTATGACAATTTCTTTAGATCAGTCTTGGGGCAAAAAGCAAGTTGTTGACTCTCCCAAGCATGGGACATTTGGAATTTCCCCGGCAGGAGGTGTTTCAGATCTATTATCTCCAGTAGAGTTTGAAGGTGTTTGGTCTTCTGTAAAATCCTCTCAAGAGACGTTCCCCAGCACGAGATGCTTTAAAGCGGTTTTCCCCAGCAGGGTTTGTGGTAAACTCATTATCCCCAACGGAGTCGTCAAAAGGAAAGTTCGCCTAACATGGGGCATTATGACACTTATCCTAAGATTGACAGTTTTATTCCTCAGCAGACTACCATGGAATTGCTTTGGGTTTCCCCAGCAGATCTCTAGGGACTCTTTCTCAGCATGTTGCAACGGATTCTCTTCCCACTAGGATTTGCATATCCCCGACAGATTAGCCCTGAGTCCCAGCAAGATCGTATCTCTGGTAATGGTATCCCCATAGAGTTCAGCATTGAATCTTGTCAACAATACTCCCCAGCTGATTTTTTGTTTTTGTCCCCACGGAGGCTTTTTGATCAGCAAAATCTATTCCTCATCAGAGTGATAGTATATTCTTGCCCCAGCCGGGTTAAAAGGTTGATTCTCCCCGTAAAGGATCTCGGGTTTGATAGATCCTCAAGCAGAGTTTAAATGACTTTTCTTCCCCAGCAGAACGTCATTCAAAAAGTCTCATCCCCAGCGAAGTTGCTGTGACCAAAATTCATCCCCAAGCAGATGAAGTAATTCCTGGCAGAATCTTCACTCCCCTCATATCTCAAAGTCCAATTTATTTTTGACAAACATGATAATTCGAAGCAGACGGATTGTTCATTCATTCTCCAGTAGAGATATTATCCTTTCAGGAGTCTTAGAGATCCAATCATTGATCATGGTTCCTCAGCAAAGTCCAACAGTAGATTGGCAAAAGTCTATCTTCGGGTGGCAGAAAGTCCAACAGTAGATTGGCAAAAGTCAGTCTTCGGGTGGCACAAGGTTGCAAAGTCCACCCAAAGTGTGGCAAGCCAGTAGTCGTCTGGCGTTGTACAAAAGTCGTCATTAAATTCCACCCAAAGTGTGGCAAGCCAGTAGTCGTCTGGCGTTGTAAAAAAGTCATTGTTAAAGTCCATCCGCAGTGTGGCAAGCTAGTAGTTGTCTGGCGTGTACAAAAGACATTGCTAAAAAAAGACATCCCTTCAGTGTTATTCTTCCCATCAGAGTTTATTCAGCGAGAGTTCATATTACCGTACAAGATAAGAGTGTTGTGAGTATTGGATTTGTGCTTCCACAGTTTGTGGTAAAGTTGTTCCCATCTCCCCAACAGAATAAGGGTAGAAGGTAAATTTCCAACAGAGAAGTAAGTCTGATCTTGTCCCCTAGCAGAGTTGATATCGTCAACCATTGATCCCAAGCAGATTTTTGGGTGGTGGTTAGCCTTCCCCAGCAAGTCAAAGGTAGATTGTCATCAGCAAGATTCCTGGGATGTTTCCTCTGCCAGAAGTTTGTTATTCATACTTTCCTGCAGAATGGAGGTTTAGTCGGGATCTCGAGCAGTTTATGACCTTGAAGGCGATTCAATTTGTTATCCCCAGTGGAGTTGGCCTCGTCTCTTCAGCATTTATTTTGCTGGAGTGATCCTGTTAAATATCATAAGCATCATGGCATAGGCATTACCACGCATATCATTATCATAGCATATCATGAAACCTTGTAAAACCAAACAGCAAATCCATAGCCCGACCTTGCTCACCTTCATCCACAGCCCACTTTGCTGGCATCTTTCAAAAACCTGAAGCCCTATCCCTATTGGCACCTCATACAAAATCCAATCCCTATTGGTACCCCAAAAGATTTCGCCTTTGAAAAACAATCACCATCAGGTTTCACCTGTCCTTGCCAGCAAAGTCCAATTATACTTGGCACATCCTTCTTTTCCCGGTAGCCCGAGCATGCGTCGACATTTTGCATATAGTGATCATTGCATTCTCAAAACGCGTAGCATTTCCATTTGATATGGAGCATTACGCCATAGAAAGAAAATTCAAACATATGCATGCGAAGCATAAGCTAGATTTGGTACCGTGCGCGAAAGCCCAAATCAATTTCCAGTCAAGACGGTGACATATCCCCCAGCAGACATTACAATCAACCCCTCTGCTTACCTTTCTTTTGGGTCGTAAATCATACGTCGATCTTACCCTCAATCAGTCTTTGTCCACCAACCCTTTGATGACGACGTTTTAAAGCAAGTTTTCTTCCCGTCAACCCTTTGACGACGTGTGTCCTTCGGATAGGTTCTCTTTTCGTCAACCCTTTGACGATGTGTTTACCTTTTTAGGTCAGCTTCTTTCTGTCATCCCTATGACGATGTGTTTTCTTCGTATAGAATTTCTTCTAGTCAACCCTTTGACGAAGTGTTCTTTCATTCAGGTCTTATTTCTGTCATCCCTATGACAATGTGCTCCCTAAGTCAGGTTTTCTTTCCGTCAAACCCCTTTGACAATGTGCTTTCTTCGGTTGAGTCTCCTTTCCGTCATTCCTATGACGATGTGTTCCTACGGTGGAATTTTCTTTCTGTCATCCCTATGACGATGTGTTTCCTTCGGTTAGATTTTCTTCCCGTCAATCCTTTGAGGACGTGTTCCCTTTTCAGCTTTCTTTCCGTCAAACCCCTTTGATAATGTGCTTTCTTTGGTCGAGTCCTCTTTCTGTCATCCCTATGACAATGTGTTTCTTTGGGTTCCATCTTCTTTTTGTCATCCCTATGACAATGTGTTCCTTCAGTTGAGTCTTCTTGCTGTCATCCCTATGACAATGTGTTCCTTTGGTCGAGTCCTCTTCCCGTCAACCCTTTGACGAGGTGTTTCTTGGGGTTCATCTTCTTTCTGTCATCCCTATGACGACGTGTCCTTTCAGTTGGGTTCCATTTTTCATTCCGTCAAATCCTTTTGACGATGTGGTTCGCTGGGTAGGTTTTCTTTCTGTCAAATTCCTTTGAAGAGGTATGACTGGGCCCCAGTTTACATTTTCTCTCCTCGCGGTTAGCAAATTTTGCGGTTCTTTTTGTATTCAATCACCTTCTACCTTGAATGTATGAAAGCAGTTGCTATCATCCTTTCAGGTCCAAGTTGATTGAATAGGGGCAGCTGTAGTACCCCAAAATTTGCCTTACCTTTTTCTGGCTTATGTTTCGCACTCATTTGCATCTCATTAGGTCATAACTTCATATTCATTCATTTGCATTGGGCTCCTAAGGTGTGGGACCATGGTTTCTTATCTTCTGGGCGACTTGGTTGACTTTCATCAATTAAAGATGGATTGGGGTTCATCTTGACATGATATTCAGTTGTGGATTTATGTTGTAGTCAGGACAAGTTTATTCTCTCAGTTGCCTATTATTGGTTGCTTGTAATACAAGTTAATTTGGATTCAAGGTTGGAGTGGGGAGTTTATTAAGAGTGCAAGATGATTTGGGACGGAGGTTTGTGTGGATTAACAGAAGAGAAGTTTCATTCAAGAGATTCCACAGGTTCAATTGGATAAAAGTTGTCAAGGGGGTTGAATGTCTTCAGAGAGTTCTTGGTATTCAAACTTATCATTTCTTCATCACTTTAATTCTAGATACAAGGCCATTTATTTTCTTAACCAATAACCATTTTCATGTTAATACCCATTTTACTCATTTTTCCAATTAATTTCTATATCCATTTCACTTTAATATCCTTTTACTAAACCAATAATTCTTTTATCCATTTTTTTTGTTTCATATCCAAATGTTTTCCATTATACCAAATCCATTTGATTTCAATTTTCAATATCCAAATTTAATAACCATCCATTTTTCCAACGCAAATAACCAGTTATACAACTTCATATCCATATCCATTTTCAAACCAAATTACCCAATCAACATTTTTAACCTTTTTAAATCCAAATTAACACATAACCATTCTTTTTTCAAGTCATTAACCATTTATCCAATTTTATTCAAAACCCATAACCGTCACTCACAGTTCAAATCCACATTTTAACCTTTTCTTTCAAATAGCCAACCGGACCACCTTGATATCCATCTTTAATCCATTAAAACCATATTTTAGTCCATTTTATTATAATATCCAAAACCATACCTTTAATCCATTCCACTTTTAAATCCATTTTAATCCAAGTTTGTGTCCAATTCAAAATCCATAGTTAAACCCACATCCATTTAAAGTCCATTTTTACCTTTGATCCATAATCATTAACCAAAAACCCATTGCAATAAATCAAGGCCATAGCAGTAGCCAACATACAAGAAAAAACGCTGCAGCAGAAAAGGAAAAAGAAGAAATACATCAGAGTTTTTGGAAATTTTTACAACAAGAGGAAAATACACCAACAAATTCATCACGAGTTCTCAACAGAACTTGACTCCATTTTTTAAAATAGAACCCTAACCAATTCACCACCAAAAAGAGTTCATAAATTCACTCTAACTGAATCCTAACCTCTAACCAACTCTAACAGAATTGTAACAGAATTTCAATGTGAAATACGATTTTACCCTCCCTTGATTTCTACTATAAAGTCATTACCACCTTCATTCTTCAATTCCCTTCTTCATTCTGGACGATTTCACAATTTTCATTCTACACAATCTTCATCTTCAATCAACTCTGCAACTCCTCATTAATCTTCATCACCAAGCTTCAATTGTCACAAAATTTGCCACCTGTGAGCAACCGCTTCAAGACTTCTTCATCTTCAAAACTCTCACTCTCTCTGAGATTCAACCTGCAATTCCTCAAGTCACTTTCCTCAATTCTGCAAAATTCATCCACCTGCTTAATCTGACTCAGTTCTGCATTAAATCTACATCGATTAATCCTCGTTTGCTCCATTTTCCGGATAGTTGAACAATAAGCTCCATCAAATTCGCAAACCTGCAAGGTCGGTGATTAACTCGCAACATACAACATGAATGAAGCAGAATTCAAGAGGAAGATTAAGAGATCAAAGAATAAGAACGCGCAAGATTCAAAGTAGAGTGGATATTACCTCTGGTTTTCCGTTTGTATCCTCCGATCTAAAGACGCACAGGACGGTTCTCCGGTAGGTACGTCATTTCCTCTCAAGCTTTGATGAGTTGTTCGTGTTCGCAATTTGTAGTTAATTGTTGCTGATTAGAAATAGGATCGTTGTTGTGATTGTGTTCGAACCTTGCCGAGAGCGTGAGTGAGAGCATTGTGAGGTCTGTTCCAGTAAAGGCTTTATGTGCGGTGGCTGTTGTTGAGCGAACTGAGAGAGTCCGTCGCGGCGAGGTTTGATGGCGACGTCGTGTGGTGAAGGTCTCTGAGTATGAGACGCGATCGGAAGAGACGAAGCCACGACGCGAGCGAGATGAAGGAAAGGATCATGGCATGATGCGTCATTTGTTGTTGTTCCGGCACGGTGTCGTTTGGTTTCTCCGGCGATGGTGATGTTGAAGGAAGGTGACGGTAAACAGTTGTTAATGGCGTTGATTTGTTAGGATGAAGAGAGTTTATTTTTTCGCGGCGGTGACGTTAGCGAGATGGAGGGGGTTGAGACGGCGTTGGATCGAAGAGAGTTCGAATCGGAGATGATGTTGGTGTAAGCAAATGGATGTTGGAGTTCGTGCAAAGGAGGATGAATCGGAGAAGAAGGAGAAGCTGACGGAGAGAGGTTTGGCGACGGAGTTTCGTTGGACGGCAGTTGAGATTTTGAGAGAGAGGTAAGCGCTTCAGAAAGGCTGCTAAGGTTTAGTTAGTAAGGTGAAGATCTTCTAGGGTTTTTAGGTTTTGAGTGGAAATGGGGATTGGGCTTAGACCCGTTTGGTTTTCCATTTTCAAACCCGTATGAGTACTAACATACCCCTCCTGTGGCTGCATTGAAATCTTCGGGCCTGCTTCAAAAGCCCACTCGGCTGGCAGCACTGCTAATCTGCACCCCCCAGCGCACAAACCCTTGGGCCATAACCTCAGCCCACACGTCTGAATTCTGTCCACACCACCTGGAGCCTAACTGCACCCCTGTTTTTAGTTTAATATTAGATTTTTATTTCTATTTGATTTCATTAATTGTTTAGTTAATAAACTTAGGATAATAATTTTCAAGATTAGTTTCCAATTAGATTTCAATTAGAAATTTCATTTAGATTTTAATATTAGTTTTTCTTTAGAACTAATTTTCTTTAAGATTAATTTATGGTTTTAATTTTAGAATTTGATTAGTTTTAATTAGAAATTAATTGGAATTAATTTTAGGATTAATATTAGTTTTAATTCTAGATTTAAATTTAGGATTAATTTTTTTTAGATTTAGTTTAGAATTACCTTGAACTAATTTTAAGAGTAATTTTTGAATTTGACAAATTAACTTTTCTTGTTAGAATTTAATCTTCTTTTTTTTATTAGCATTTTAATTCTAGCTTGGTTATTTTTGACCATGATTTTAATTGCCTATTCTTGATTAATTGTTGATTAATTTCTGTTTAATTCCTGATTAAATGCTTCTGTGCTTACTTAATTTTCTTCATCCCTCTTTAAGATCAACTTAACTTCCATCTTGGAAGTAAGTTGCTTCTTATGTTCTTCTCTCTTTTTTTAGGATAGTGTTCTTATACCACATTAACCATAGGATCTCCAAGCATGCTAACAATAGGGTGTGTCTTAGTCTCCCCTTAGTTTTCACCTTTTGCTCCATTTGAGTCACTTCTTCTCATCTTATAATAAAAGTAAAAAACAATTAATAAAGGCATAACACCTATTGTATTTAGGCCTTTCATGTGGGAACAGGGAAGTGGGCGATCTTCTCACACTTTCTTGGAATGTTTAGCATGCGTCCCGTCTTGGGTCGATATGCGAGGCATTCGATCCTATATGAAGGACTTAAATACAATACGAGTTATAAAACGCACATAATCAAAAACATTTCTTTCTTAAAAGACAAAAACAAACAATAACGTCTTTCCTTCGGGAATTCTCTTCTCATCTCACTCATTCTCAACGTATGAACGCGCTTCTTCTCGTTCTCTTGCAAGATGGTAACGCACCCGGACCAGCGAGCCTGCAACACTTGAGCTAGAACGTTAACCGTTTCTTAAAAAACACAAACAATCCATCCCTAGTGAGGGGAACTACGTCACTCTGATTCTCATGTTCCCGATGAGATACGTAGGCAGTGGGGTAGGGCCCATTCGAGCACTTCTTTTATTTTCCCTACATTTGTTTCTCGTTCCTTTTCCATTCTTTCTCCTTTCTTTCTTTTAGTTCCTTTTCCAGTATCCTTTTCTATCACCCTTTGATCGAGACGAGCAAGCGTGGATCCCATCGGGTACGATGGACGCGTGGGGGTGCTAATACCTTCCCTTCGCGTAACCGACTCCCTTACCCTTTCTCTTGGTCGCAAGACCATGTCTTTCCTTCCCTCAGGTTTATGCAGTGTTTCCTTTCCCTCTCTTGGGATAAATACACATTGCTGGTGACTCTGTTTCGGTGCCACTTTCGCGTTTGTACTAGGATGAAAATCCCGGGAGCGACTGCGACACCTATGCTGTTTCAGTTGAAGGTAAACTCATCGCAGACAACAACAATATGTAGCTGCAGTTGCTCCTGTTGTCAATGCTCAAATAGTTCAAGCTCCTCGACAATATCAGAATCGCAATAGGGTTAAATTTGATCCTATCCCGATGTCCTACACTGAGTTGTATCCATGTCTTGTAAAGAAAGGTTTGATTACAACGAGGATTCTACCTCCTCCTCCAAATCCTCTCCCAGCGGCTATAGGGCTGATCTTCACTGTGAGTTCCATCGAGGTGGGGCAGGCCATAACTTGGAAAGTTGCCATGCAATGAAAGCTAGAGTGCAAGAATTGGTGAACTCAAATATTCTGACTTTTCTTGATGATAATCCCAATGTTGTCAACAATCCTTTGCCAGAGCTTGACAAGTAAAGTTTGAGTCAGTTCAGACAGATAATCTCCTAAAGCCAGTGTTTCCGACAGGACAGCTCATCCTTGTTGCTGATTCATCACTAGGCCTTGTTTCTTTCTGTTTGCATTTTTCTTTGATTGTGTTGTTTGTTTGCTTTCGAACTTTATTTGTACTTCCATGGTAATTTCAATGAAATGAGCATTGCAATGTTTGATTCAATTCATTTATATCCACCGTGTGCATCTTTATTCTTTCTTTTTCATAAAACAAAAGTATATCTCCTGTTCACTTTCTTTATCAAATAAGTAATTATAATTTAATTAAGTAATTATAATTTATAAAATAACCGCTTATCATATAAATAATCTATAAGTTGTTTGTATACTTACAGATAAATGCAAATAAGTTAATCCAATCAGACTCGGCTGAGAGTCGACTTACAAAACGGATAGTTCCACGTGGAGATGACTAACACAACACCAAGTGGTTCAGGTATGATTTCAGCCGAGACGAAAAAGTTGTGATTGAAGTTTTAGCCTGAAATAATAAAAGAAACTTGATATGATAAATCAAATAAACTAGCTACATATAAGCAATATAACTGAAGTTAAAGTAAAAAAGAACCTTCTCTTGTGTCATCCATTGTTTCAATTCCTTCAACACGAGTTCACACGAGTTTTTAAACATACCAATCTACAAAACAAATTGTAACGGTTATTTAAGAGTTGAACTAACACCTAACTTTCGTTCACCTTCTCCACCTTCCATTCCATTCAACTTCCCCTATAAATACCTCCCCTCACTTCACCCATCTCACACATCCTTTCCCATACAATCCATCTATCTCTCTATTTCTACCACCATACCATCATGAAATGGGTTTGCCAGAAAGTTCTGAGTTATGTGATGTTCTTCTCAAAATGTTCAACTTCATTCAAGATGGAAAAGACCAAAAGAGAAGTGCTCCCTCTCCCTCAGTTTAAATGAGGTTGAACATCGTGAGAAGCAGCATGACATAAATTAAAACATTTTTGGAAAACCGATTTTATCGTATGGTAATAGAGAGAGAAACAGATTGATTAAATGAGTAAGTATCTCAATTTGAAGTTATTTTACATGTATAATAAAGAAAAATGCATTTAAGTTGTTATATATAGAACAAATTGATGAAGTTGCAACCATTCAATATCTTTTACTGTCAAGCTATTTTTTTCAAGTTGATATGCAATCAGTGAAGCTATTATGCAACATGTTTACGTTTTTCTTTCTATGTCATATGAGCAAACACGTTATTGTCCGGCCGGTTGAAGTTTAACAGGTCTGGTTTTAATTAAAGTCTTATATCTTGCATTGTTATAAATTTTGATTTTGAAATGTTTGATATTTCTATTACTTGGGTATATGATAAGTTTGGTATTCTAAAATTACTTTTGGACAAAGATTCTCAGCACTTAAAAACATATATCTACTTTTATATTTTAATTGAATTTTTATTACCATAAAAATAATATTAAACATGTATCTAAACATTTTTTCTTAAATTATTTTAATAACTTAAATTTTTAACATTTATTAAAAATATGTGTGCTATATACACTTGCTATTTGACATGTATGACAACAATTCAAATATCACTAATATTTTCAGTTTCGAATCTAAGCACATTTTTTCACCATTGCACACAAGATTTTGGTATCCTAGTAAAGTTGTTTTCAAAATCCACATGGTAGAGTCCAAAGCGTAATGTATATCCTAAGTTAAATTCCCAATTATCAAGCAATGACCATATAAAGTAACCCTTCACATTCTAATCATCTTCTCAGCATTAAGTTCATGTTATCTCAATATCAAGATGCAATGTTTCTTCAGTTACATGAACTCAAGCACTTGTGAAATTTTGCATTAATAATTTATAGCCACAGATAGGTTTGAGAGATAGTCACTATGATATCTATTCCTCTTTTTATCCTTTACTGCCTTTTCTAAGGTCATAAAGGTCCAGTTGAATATATAAAATTTATCTAATACATAAATTCAATTCAATTTTAGTCCATACTTAATTAATTTTGACATAAATTAGTAGTTATAGTCATCCTCATAAGAGAAAAATAAAAGCTAGAAATAAGCATAAACTTTGTTTAAACAAATGAAGTTGGCCATAAATTTAGCCATTACGATTTGTTTTGCAGATTGGTATGTTTAAAAACTCATGTGAACATTGGTATGTTTTGCAGATTCATTAGTCACAACAATCGGCCATAAAAAATAGTAGTGTGTGATTTGCATACGAAATTAACAAGTACAGTAACAGCCAGTTAGCAAAAAGCAACCATGAGTTATCAGACAATTAGCAAAAAGAATCACTACATGAAGTTTCACTCACCTGATCAAGGTGTTAACTTTCTTGGCCTGGATGTCATACATTTTCTTCACAGCATCCTTGATTTTCTTTTTGTCAGCGCGTAAGTCAACAATGAAAACCAAAGTGTTATTGTCTTCAATCTGACTCAGTAGTGAGTGGAAACTTCAGAATCTGATCATGATCAAGCTTATTCCTTGGTGTAGCACTAATGCGAGAGTACTCTGGGTTCCTCTCCTTCGACAAAGTCTTTGGCCTATGGAATGTAACAGTTGTCCTGACCTTCTTTGCCTTCTTCTTGATGGCAGTGCCTGACTTCACTGCTTTAGTAGCTTTCAAGGCCTATGCCTTTGGATCAGTCTTCTTCAAAACATCACTTGCAACAAAAAGTCAACATTACAACTGTTGGAATTTAGGGTATGATAATCCTGGATAACTTCGAAGAATCGTGTTCGTACACTTTCCGAACAAAGTATTTCGACCCTATTATTGTTGCCTGGGTTCACGAAATCTTTGTGGGGATAATTCTTGAAGAACAATCTGTTTCTGGCAAAGAGAATAGATTCAGAATGTAGAGAGAATTTCAATGTTTTCTGTCATCGAAACCAAGGCCAAATGACTCCTTATATAGGAGATCAATAACCGAAACTGAAAGGAAGCAACTGTTCGGAAAAACCGGTTATGTCGGTTGGGAAAGGGGCTCTCGCCCCTTGGACCCCGCCAGGGGCTCTGCCCCTTGGACCCCGCCAGGGGCTTCGCCCCTTGGAACCCCAACGGGGTGCAGCCCCGCACCTCGCCAGGGGCTCCGCCCCTTGGAACCCCGTTTCAATTATTCGTATTCAATTATACGTTGGCTCGACGAGTGTGCACTCCGCACTTCCCTAACTCGTTTCCGAGTTTAACGCATAATTGCATCGGCCTATAGTAAATCACATTACTACTAAAATACATTGATGATACTAAAATCACCAACAAATCCCCCCCATTTTAGTGTAATCCTTGATTTACTCAGTATATACAATAATATATACAAGGGTATAACACACAGGTATCACGATCAAACAAATGCATAGATGAAAATGTCTTACGATTGAATTTTCATCTTAGTACAAATACACATTCCAAATACTCGAAAATCTGGGTGTCATAACGATTGAACCCGTCAATCCATTTGAATATCTGAAGATATAGTACACATATGTTTCTTACAATACTCTATTATTCATACTTGACACTTTACAAGCCATGTGTCCTTATCCGTTAATAAGCATATAGGAAGCCAAGTCCAAGCTTCCTGAAGCGGCAAAACTTCATGCTCACATAGGTGATCCTTTTAATCTTGCACCTGCATTTGCAATTTTTCAAAAGAACCATTAAGAAGATATATTTCAACCTAGCCATCACTTGCAGGTCTGAGCACATACCTTGGGAAGATAAACACAATTGCTCCAATCTCTAACTATGATCTTTCCACATTGAATTCTGCTTCTAACGTTGTATTAGAAGGGAATTGGGTATACCACAGCTAATAGATTTAAATGGACTTTAATCCCATCCCAATTACCGACTTATTCACTAAGTCTCTAGCTAACCCCTTCGTCAAGTGATCAGCTAAGTTTTGTTGCGACCGAACAAAATCAATAGATATCACCCCATTCATGATTAATTCCCTAATCATACTATGTCTAACACCCAAATGTCTAGACTTTCCATTGTATATTTGACTATAAGCTTTAGCCAGTGTGGCAGTACTATCACAACGGATAGAAATTAGTGATATCGGTTTAGGCCATATCGGAATCTCATATACCAAGTTCCTTAGCCATTCCGCTTCTTTACCAGTAGCTGCTAATGCTACAAACTCAGATTCCATTGTGGAACCAGTTATACATGTTTGCTTCTTGGAAGCCCATGAGATGGCACCTCCCCCAAGCAAGAACACCCATCCACTTGTAGAGGATGAATCTTCAGCATTATTTATCCAACTAGCATCCGAATAACCCTCTAACACCGAAGGAAATCCCATATATGCCAATCCATAATTCATAGTACCCTTCAAGTACTTGAATACCCTAGTTATCGCATGCCAATGATGTCTACTAGGATTACTAGTAAATCTGCTCAACTTTCCAACCGCATAAGCAATATCCGGTCTAGTGCTAATCATAGCATACATCAAAGAGCCTATAGCTCTTGAGTATTCGAGTTGATCCACGGGTTTACCTGTATTTGGCATAAGTTTTTCTCCCGGATCCATGGGAGTACTTACTGGAGAACAACTTTCATAATTGAACTTCTTAAGTATTTTCTCAATGTAATGAGATTGCGTAATTACAATCCCCTTATTCTCCCGTTTAATCTTAATACCAAGAATAACATCCGCTTCTCCCATATCCTTCATGGAGAACTTTGATGACAAGAAATTCTTCGTTTTATCAACTTGATTTTGGTCGGTGCCAAAGATCAACATGTCATCAACATATAGACAAATGAAAACTCCTTTACCGGATGTATCAAATTTGCTATATACACATTTGTCTACTTGGTTTAGAATGAAACCATTAGACAAAACAACTTCATCAAACTTTTGATGCCACTGCTTCGGAGCTTGTTTCAGCCCATACAGCGACTTAACTAGCTTACACACTTTATGCTCATTACCAGGCATTACAAATCCTTCAGGTTGCTTCATATACACTTCTTCTTCCAAATCACCATTCAGAAATGCTGTTTTGACATCCATTTGATGAATCACTAGATTATGAATAGCCGCCAAGGCAATCAACAATCTAATAGTAGTGATTCGGGCAACTGGAGCATAGGTATCGAAATAATCAATCCCTTCCTTTTGTCTGAAGCCTTGGATAACTAATCTAGCTTTAAACTTGTCAATTGTACCATCGACTTTCATCTTCTTTTTGAAGATCCATTTGTAACCCAATGGTTTGCAACCTGGTGGTAAATCAGATAATACCCAAGTATTATTTTCCATGATAGAACCAATCTCTTCTTCAATTGCTTCTTTCCAAAAAACAGAATCTCGAGATTTCACAGCTTCATCATACGTTCTTGGATCCTCCTCTATACTATAGCAATAATAGTATTGAGTATCAATCTGATCCCTTGATCCCTCAACTAAATATAGTTGAAAATCAGATCCATAAGATCTAGATTTTCTAGCTCTTTTGCTCCTACGGGGTTCAAGTGTCTCACTTGGCACATCATTTGAATGATCATCCCTTAGAGATTCATCTGAATTAGGTATACAGCCCTTTGGTCTAGGTATAGAAGAGAAACAATTCTCATCAAATATGGCATCTCTCGATTCTATAATCGTGTTAATAGAAATCGAGTCATTAGGTTCTATAACATAAAACCTATAGGCCTTGGAGTGCTCAGCATATCCAACAAAGATGCAAGCTATACCCTTTTCACCCAAAGTTTTCCTTTTTGGGTCCGGGAGTCTAACCACGGCCCTACAACCCCAAACACGTAGAAATGTTAAGTTGGGTCATTTCTTATACCAAAGTTCATATGGGGTAGTCTTGTTCCTTTTATTAGGAACCCTATTTAACAAATAACAAGCCGTTAACATAGCTTCTCCCCAAAACCCTTCACTTAAACCAGAGTAAGATAACATGGCATTCACCATTTCTTTAAGAACTCTATTTTTCCTTTCAGCCACACCATTTTGTTGAGGTGTATAAGGTGCCGTAGTCTCATGAATGATTCCTACGGATTGGTAAAATACAGGATCATAATATTCACCACCTCTATCCGTACGTAATGTTTTAATCAGCACATTCTGTTGCACTTCGACTTCAATTTTATAAATTTTAAATTTATCTAAGGCTTCGTCCTTAGCGTGCAATAAATAAACATAGCAGAATCTAGATGCGTCATCTATGAAAGTGACAAAATATTTTTTATGCCCTAATGAAGGAGTAGCATGCAAATCACATAAATCACTATGTATCAATTCAAGAATGACAGATTTCCTTGTTATATTTTTAAAAGGTTGCCTAGTGATCTTGGTTAACATGCAAGTTTTACACTTTTCTACATTTTCATCAAAAACAGGAATTAAATCATCTTTAGACATTTCATGCATTCTTTTATAGTGTACGTGTCCTAGACGAGCATGCCATAACGAAAAATTTATAACATACGAAGAAGACATAAATACAGAACCAGAATCATTAGTAACTCCATTCAAATTCATCATAAACATACCATTATTATAGTATCCAAATCCTACAAACACACCAGACTTCGATAAAACATATTTATCGGATTCACACACTTGCTTGTATCCAAGCTTATTTAATACAGGACCAGAAATTAAATTCTTACGTAATTTAGGAACATACAAAACATTAAACAAAGTAATAGTCTTTCCAGAACTGAATTCTAGCACCACGTTTCCTTTGCCTTCAACGGGAGCGAAGTGATCATCTCCCATGTAGAGGACAGAACCATCTTCCACTGGAACAAGAGTCTTGAACCAGAAACGATCCTTGCAAACATGTGTTGTGGCGCCAGAATCAATCCACCACGCGATAGCATCATCCTGCACATAAAATGCTTCAGAATTTAGTGAAACCGAATGTTTAATCAAACTATTCAAATCACGAATTGATTTCTGACCTTGGTTTTCGGATTGGTCCTTAGACCCCTTTCCTGAACCACTTGCATTCGCGTTGTCGTGCTTTTTGCCGAAACGGCAATCCCTCTTGAAGTGGCCTGTTTTGCCACAATTCCAGCATTCTAGTTTCGGTTTCTTGTTAGCACCGAAACTGCCCTTTTTGTTCTTGAAAGCATGCTTCTTTCCTTTGTTTTTGTTGTTATCATTCTTACCACCCTCTTTGACCATATTAACCGAGGGTCCAGCAATTTCTTTGCCCTTTCCTTTGACATCCTCCTGCGCTCTTAGAGATTCTTCTATGCACAAGTGACTTCCAAGTTGGATCAAAGACAGTTCGTCTTTTCCATGTTTCAGATTGTGTTTGAAATCCTTCCACGAAGGAGGCAACTTGTCTATGATGCTTAAGACAGATATTGTTTCATCCATCTTCAATCCGTGTTGTGTGAACTGTCCAAGGATTCGGAGGAGTTCATTGAATTGTTCCATGACAGACCTCGATTCAACCATTTTGTAATTGTTGAAATCGGTTACCAGGAACTTTTTACTGGATGAATCCTCTGCCATGTACTTGGATTCGAGACAATCCCACAATTCCTTTGCAGATTCCATGTTTTGGTAAATATCAAATAAGGGATCAGACATACCGTTAAGAATGTGCCCTCTGCAAATGTAGTCGTCGTTCTCCCACTTTGATCTGCGTCTCAGATTTTCAACCGTGTCATCCTCCAAAAGTTCTGGAATCGGTGTAGACAGGACGTGCACCACCTTCAACGTTGTCAACATGAAATGCATCTTCTTCTGCCAACGCCTGAAGTCTTGTCCTTGAAACTTGTCCAATTTTCCGAAATTTTTAGTCATCTCCTTGACAGTGCTTCCTCCAGCCATGATTATCAGAAAAATTACTTTGTTCGTTTGTTGGAATTTAGGGTATGATAATCCTGGATAACTTTGAAGAACCGTGTTCGTACACTTTCCGAACAAAGTATTTCGACCCTATTATTGTTGCCTGGGTTCACGAAATCTTTGTGGGGATAATTCTTGAAGAACAATCTGTTTCTGGCAAAGAGAATAGATTCAGAATGTAGAGAGAATTTCAATGTTTTCTGTCATCGAAACTAAGGCCAAATGACTCCTTATATAGGAGATCAATAACCGAAACTGAAAGGAAGCAACTGTTCGGAAAAACCGGTTATGTCGGTTGGGAAAGGGGTTCTCGCCCCTTGGACCCCGCCAGGGGCTCTGCCCCTTGGACCCCGCCAGGGGCTTCGCCCCTTGGAACCCCAACGGGGCGCTGCGCCGCACCCCGCCAGGGGCTCCGCCCCTTGGAACCCCGTTTCAATTATTCGTATTCAATTATACGTTGGCTCGACGAGCGTGCACTCCGCACTTCCCTAACTCGTTTCCGAGTTTAACGCATAATTGCATCGGCCTATAGTAAATCACATTACTACTAAAATACATTGATGATACTAAAATCACCAACAACAACAACCAACAACAAATAAACTAACAGCACATGCATTGTAAACCAAAAAGAAAAATCACATAATCATGTAATTTGAGTCTTACTTATATAATCCTAGAAACCCTTCATGCTTTAGCAACTTCTTCAGAGATTGGTAAACACTAATATTATGGAATCCTCCGGTCCTAGTCTGAAAAAAAAAATAAGAAAAATAAACGAAGGTTATGCACACACAACAATAATACTAAGAGTCAAGCCTTATATGTCACTATTAGCAGCCTCAAAGATGAACACATAGTCTTGGGGAAAATAAGGTACAGAGAAAGAAACACCACCATTTATTATTGACTATCTATTACTAACATTAGGCAATAAACAACAAGTAAACCTTAAAAGCCTTGAAAATAGCTCTAGTACAGGGAGGTTGAAACAGGACAGGGGCAATAAGCTCTGATCCTCACTCGATGAATGAGAAGTTCCCAGAATTGCAAATCAAAAACTTCAAGAATCCAGTAATAGGCCCACAAATCAAGGAGCAGTAAATGATTGACAGTTTTACACCTTCAGACATAAAAGATCCAATAGCATCATATGTATACCTCTTTCTACACAGCCATTAGTAAATCCTCTCCCCTTTATATATATATATATATATATATATATTCATGCAAAAGGTTGTTGACCAATACATTCAAGACTAAAAATTAATTGTAGAAGTAAAAGAGCTTCAAGTTCTACACAATAAATGTAGAACATCCTAACAAGTTATAATTAATTTTACACCCACAGAATCAATTTCAACTTCTCTAAATAAAGAATATCATGATACATTTTCTATCATAAGTAATTCACACATTGGACTATCAGACAAAAAAAATTAATGGAAGAAAGAGGAAGGAGTTGGAAAAATGCGGTATACCTGCCAGAGTATCTTGACCCGTTCTAGAGGTGCAACGGAGCTCTTAGCAAGCGCACCAGCAAATCCACCACCAATCAACTCCTTAACATAAACAGGAACACGATCCAAACTAGATTCATCCCTCTTAACGGATGCATTCTGCACTAAACCATCAAACTTCGAATCCTGAGAAGAATCCATTTTCAAAATTCGATTTAAACCTAACAATCGGCTTAGAAAAACACCAAGAATTGGCAGTGTTTACAAGCCAATCCGATTCAAGATCAATTAGACTCATCAACAAACGAAAAATGATATTTTCAATCACAATAATAACCTAAGATCGATCACGATTTCAAAAGAGGAGGAGAACGAGCTGGGGAAGATGAAGAGACACCCGTTCCGTTCTCCTTTGGTTTCTTTAGATTTTGTTGTTGTGATTTGATTTTAGATTCGCGGTTGAAAAAATAATATTCGGCTGGGTTTGGAAAGAAAAAGAAATGATATTTGGCTGGGATACGGTTTTAGTGAGATTGAAGTTTTCACATCGGTTGCAAAGAGGCCTGAGGTAAAGGTCCACTTTTGTACATCGAGTTTAAATCCATAACTGATGTGAAATCCTTTATAACAAAACTTTATATTATTTACGAAACTGTCACCTTGTTATTTTTTCATCAATGAACTTTTCACATCGGGTGCAAATCCAGACCCGATGTGAAATCCATTATAACTAAATTTCATATTATTTACAAAACTGCCACCGTGTTATTTTTCACATCAGTGGAAATAAATATCTGATGTAAAATTCCTAAATCAAATATTTTTCACTTCATATTATTATGAAATCTGATTTAAAATCTTTTGACAAATATTTTTCACATCATATATCTTGAAATCTGATGTAAAATCATTTAACCAAATGTCTTATTTTTAGTAGTGTAAAAGTCAAAGACTCACCCAAACAAGTGAGAGTGACACCACATATTCACCCAAAACCTTAAGGTGATAGGTGTATGAGTCCTCTTACTAACAAAGTGCTCAACCTTCACTTTTCTAAATAATGTGATACTTAGAACTTACACTTATTTTTACAACACAACTCACATTTGTTTCCCTACAAAAACATCATAAGGGAGATTTGGAAGTTCTTGTAACATCAAAACCCAAAAAAATCCACTTAATGAGTAATCATGATCTTATTCTAAATGTTCAAACACATTATTATTTAACAAATTTGAAGATAGGACATTGTAGTGTGTCACGAGATCATGTGGCAAAGTCTTCATAACCATTTTCGCATAAACACCTTTTGTTGAAACCTAAATACTTTGTTCCTCCTATCATAATCTCCTGCATGAAAAACATAATATCTATCATTTATGCATTATTTGGTATCCTTAATTTTATAAATGCATTATGAAAATGTTTTTTTTTCATAAGCAATTGTATTAATAGGAGAAATAGGGTTTCTCCAACCCAATACAAAGGATCAAAATAAGGCTAAAAAGCCACAAAGAAGATTACATTACAAAAACTCAGTAGGACATTTTATCCACTCATAAAGGCTACATTTGACACTTCCAATATCTAACCATCTCCAAGATAAGATCGTGATTCGATGGAAGAGAGCTTCGATATCACAAAACTCATCACCAAAAATAATGTTATTTCTTAAGGTCCATATACACCATGCCGTGATATACCAAACAAAATTAGTCATGCCTTTCTTGCAAGAATCGAGAAGAGATAATTGCCAAGACTTAGCTAGGTTTAAGATTGAGTCGGCTAGAATCGAAGGGACTCCCAACCAAGAAGAAATCTTAAACCAAAGTTGTTGCGTTTTAGAGCAAGTCAAAAAAAGGTGGGTATCATCTACTTCCTCCATGAAGCAAAAGACGCAAACTTTGTCGTGGACGGAATCGATCACCCCTCTAGAAGCCAAGTTCTTTCGAGTCGGCAGTTTGTTGAGCACTAATCTCCAAATGAAGGCTTTGATTTTCATAGGGATGCTAGATCCCCACATCTTCTTAAGCACAACAAGACCCTCTTCTTGGAGACCATAGCCTATAAGAACTGAACTGCTCTTAGAATAAAAGGAATTAACATAAAATTTGGAATTAGTTTCCAACTTCCAAGTCCAAATATCATCATCCATTTGCTTCGTAGGATAAGCACTAACTAGAAAAAATAGAGCATGGACTACTCTTTCTTCAAGCTCCAAGGAAGAAGACCAAAGGTTCTTTAGGTTCCAATGTGATTCGAAAAATTTAGAACTTCTAATTTAAAAGATGCTATACCTTTTTTTTCAACAATCAATGCTATTCAATAACATCTGCACAAGGGGTGCAGAAAACCCACTACAAAACAGAAAAAAACCAGTACCAACAAGACTAATTTTTCAAGCACAACTGAGGAAAAGAGTACAACACATATAAATCGATAGAGACTTTCTTACAAGCTAAGGACAACCACTCCAACAGAAAAATTTAATGGAATCAACAATCTCCATACCAATCTTCTTCTTAGTGCCAAAAATTCCACAATTTCTGCTATACCAAAGATACCAAACAGTTCCAATCCCAAGAAAGATGCCATACCTTTTTGAGATCTTCTAGTTAACGACGCTGCCTCATCCTTTGCTCAAAATAATGGCGTCTAAGATGCATTTCTAGAAATCTGTAACCAAGATCAAAATAATGTATTTAATATGTTACAACCCTAATGAAAAAATATATCAGAATATCTTCAATAAAAAAGTTACATCATTAATAAAAATACATCTTGAGATAAGTTGAAATGACCAACATTAACTAAACAAATTCCTTTGGCACATTATCACACCCACCACTGACACATAAGTAAGAGAAAAATGTTCTACCTTTGATTAAGGACAACTTGAAATTTCTGAATGTTTATAACTAGATACGCATGAAGAAATAATCCCACTCCAGTGATGAACCATGTGAATAGGATCTCCTACGTAAAATAGTTTGGTGAAAGTTTCATAGCTAAATTACTGATTTGCTGTATTAAAGATCAGAAAAAAATAATTGGTAAGCGTTATTAAATCATTGATGTGCCTTTTAATGTTGGTATAAATTAGTATTGGACATTATGTCCATTGTATCATGTTTTTCAAAGTGAAACCCCTGTCTTACTCATTCTTCTTAATAAATTTTAAAAACAGAATGAATATGTTTGTAAAACTACATATGAAAATTAAAAGAGTTTTTTTAGTTAAAAACCTATTTACTCTTACAAAAATGATATTTTAAAACACAAATTTGACACAAAAAAATCGATAACAACTTGCATGGTAAAATCCCTTCAAATACATGGAAAGTTATGTTACGTGGTTGGCTATTAAGATTAACAAAGTGTCACAAGTCATCATGCACTAAAATTTATTAACCACTAGTTTGAATTAGAGGTGTCAATTTAGGTGGCTGTGGCCTAAATTTCAATGCCCCAAAAACTAGAAGGGCCCAAAATTTTAAAAATAAATGAGCCCCAAAATATGTAGGTCCCAAATCAGTTTTTTTCATTTTCGGAAAAAGTCGGTTTTTTTATATTCGAAAAAAATCGGTTTTTTTTAATTTCAGAAAAAATCGGTTTTTTTTTTATTTTTGAAAAAATTGGTTTTTTCATTTTCGGGAAAAATCGATTTTTTTATATTCGGAAAAAAATCGGTTTTTTCATTTTCGGAAAAAATCGGTTTTTTCATTTTCGGAAAAAATCGGTTTTTTTATTTTCGGAAAAAATTCGGTTTTTTCATTTTCGGAATAAATTTAGGGGGCTGGGTCACTGCTATTTTATTCTGGTTCACTGGTAACTAAGTTACTCCAGTCCACCCGCCAAGGTGATTTCAACTTCAATAAGAACTTAATCCATTATAACCAAACTAATTACATAATCCACAACAAGTCTAATGGACCTTGTTATAAACCACAATGGATAACTGCCACTGTCTTTTTGAAACTTCTACCTTAACCCTAATCTCTCAAGGAACTATCAACAACTATTGATTACAATTGTGTGTATACAAAGATGTTTCTACACAAACAAATTACACAAAGTTTAAGCACAATAACACAAAAGTGTTAAGAGTAAGATATGAACAAAAGCTCCTTGGTAATTTACAAAACTATATAAAATATATCTCAAAAGAGATTTGTGCAGCGTTCTAGCATAAGTTTTGTAGAGCGGATTACTAACTTTGCAATTAACCCAAGTCTTCCTTTTATATGTGAAAATAGATTCGTTGGAGGGTATAATAGGAAATAGAAATCCAGTTTTTTTCGTTCCCAATGGTCATTGTGGGAGTGATAGACAACGTCGTATCAAAAGACTGTCCTTGCGCTGCCTTAGGAGGTTAGTGGTCACAGTGTACCTTGTACTTTTATGCTTAGCATCTCACGCAAACCATTTTTGATCTTTATCTTCTATTCTTCAGAGGCTTCTGATATATGTTGATTAAGCGTGTTGTAGAAGGATCAAAACCTGAGTTTTCATAATCTTCAGAACTTGTTCAGTAGAAACTTGTCTTTAGAACTATGTCCTCAGAAAAAAAGCTTTAGAAGGCCTCAACAGCTTATTTATTTAATCATGATCAGAAGCTCTTGTACTAACGTTCTTTAGAACCGTTGTATTAGAAGCATTCCAGAATCTTAACTTGAATTTGTAAGCACCATATATATTGTTCTAGAGTGTTGAGTTCAGAGCCTGAATGTAACACCCCCTTTCTATACCCCCAAATAATCACATAAATCATTTAGGCACATATTAAGAAAAAAAAATTCGCCAGAGTACGATTAAAACATAGTATAAAAGAGGCATGTCACATCATACACGCATTTAATACATACAACACCTGCTCATTATATTGATATGCAACAGTGGGGTAACTTGCCACAGAGGAACTTTGTCCTTACACCCACATCTCAATATTTAGAATAAAAGCGGAAACATCTAAAATATTGAAGAACAACCACATATATATGCATCCTCCAGTATGAATCACAAGCATCATCATGTTTATATACACAAATTCGTCAGCAAGATACATGTGCAAATGTATCACAAAAGAATAATATACATCCTAGCTACCCGGTGTTACATATCAGAGCCAACCGACCAAAAGAATGAAGACACGCTTCACAAAAAGACCTCCAGCATACCTACTCTGCATTGCCTCATAGAGCATCATAAAACAGCAGAAGGGTGAGAAATATTATCATAATAACAATGCATACAGTTATATATATCTTAACATAAAAAAATACACATATTCCACATTCTCACCACAATCCATCAAAACTCATCCGTATACGTCACAGTGTATATATATATACAACCAAACATATTCATCGTACATACTTTCGCAATTCGCAATCATTCCACATAAACATACACATTCATGTTTATTCATCAATGCACAAATACAAAGATGATAAATGCAAATCATAGAGACCGACTCACGACTCTATGCAAATGCAATGCGGTACCGACTCAATCATCACTAGTTCACTCAGGAACTCTGCTGGAACCATCGCTCGTTACCGAAGTAACTCCCCGTCGGGCCTACGATGTTCACCCATTGCTCACACCCCACATGGGCACACAATGTTTATGGATCGCTCACACCCCACACGGGCACACGACCCGATCGCTCACACCCCACACGGGCACACGATCCGATTGCTCACACCCCACATGGGCACACAATCATTCGTAATCATCGCTCACACCCCACATGGGCACACGACGTTACGACGGATTCTCATTAGAATCGCTCAACACAAGAATGTATTTCATGATGCTTCATATACAAAATGACACAAGACATTCTTGAAATGCACACATATTCACAATATATTCATGCATTCATCTCATACAATCACATACAATCTATATACATTCACATCAATGCACTATTGTATGATTCACATTCAAACACACAGTAAAAACGGTAAAAGTCGCTAAATAGCACTATTCCCGACTTTCCGACATAATTAAATCGGCTAACGATTTTCAAAACATCTTAATAAGAAAGTACAGCTCAATACCTTCCCAACGACACCCAGAATGTAAAAATCGGATAATCGGAACAAAAGTTACGGACGAAAACGAAAATGACATTTTGGAAAAATCCCATTTTTACATTCCTCCTGTCCATACGCGTATCACCCATGTCCATACGCGTACGGACAGAAGCCATTTCCTTCACAATTCCACGTTTCCAAAACCCATACGCGTACGCCCCTTACCCATACGCGTATCACCAGAGGGCCGGGAAAAGCCACCCCCCATACGCGTATTGACCCTTCCATCGGCCATTGTTACGCGTATCGCCTTGGCTCATACGCGTATGGACATGCCCCTTACGCGTATGGCCAGGGAATTTCCAGAAAATTCTGCAGAACAATGTTCTGCGTTTTTCCACCTCCAACTTCACCAATTCATCATCTAAATTCAGAAAAACAACAGTTTGAAGTGTAACAATACATATTAAACATGTATAGACCAACAAGAACACAATCAACAAGAGTTTACACACTTTTGGATCAATTTCCAATCAATTTCTCAAAAATGGGTTATACCCTAAAACTCACAAAATTCATCAACAACAACAACAATTCATACATAATCACGTACATTGATAAGATAATAATGTTTCACACCCTTACCCGGATTCCAAGCTTGCTAATTGATTGATCTTGATGAATTTCTAAGTTTTTCCTCCTTTCCTCTTCTTTTCTCTTCCTCTTCTTTCTTTCTCTCCTTTTTCTTTCTATCTTTCTCTATTTTTCTCTATTTCTCTTTTCTATCTATTTTCTTTCTTTTCTATTTCTTTTCTCTCATTTTCCACTAAATCAATTTAATTCATTTTTCTCACACAATTCTAATTCCACAAAATTTCTAACTTATAATTAATTGAGAAAAGACTAAAATACCCTCCATTCTAATTTCCCCGAAAACTCTCGAAAACGGTAAAATAACATTTAACACTCCAATTCAACAAATAAAATAATTTATCACCCAATTAAATTAAAAGACTCAAGAATAATGGAATAATCAAAATCGGGGCGTTACAACTCTCCCCCACTTTAGAAATTTTCGTCCTCGAAAATAATACCTGATTCAAACAACTACGGATACGACTCTCGCATCCCACTCTCTAGTTCCCACGTCATATTGCCTTCCGCAGCGCCTCTCCACGCTACTTTCACCAGCGCAATATCCTTGCCCCTTAGTTTCTTAACTTCACGATCCAAAATCTTAATCAGTAAAACTTCAACCGTAAGGTTATCTCTCACTTCAACCTCGTCCATAGGAATAACATGTGACGGATCCGGAACATATTTCCGAAGTTGCGAAACATGGAATACGTCATGCAAATTCGAAAGGTTCGGAGGCAACGCTACACGGTAAGCCACAACACCAACTCGTGAAGTAATCTGATACGGACCAATAAAATGAGATGTCAACTTCTTCGACTTCAAAGCACGACCCACACCAGTAACTGGTGTAACTCTCAAAAACACATGGTCGCCTTCTTGAAACTCAAGATCCTTCCTTCTCTTGTCATGATAGCTCTTTTGTCTACTTTGAGAAGCTTTCATCTTCTCCTAAATAAACTTCACTTTCTCCGTCGTCTGTTGTACCATTTCTGGTCCAACTATCGTCCTCTCGCCGGTTTCATGCCAACACAAAGGTGTTCGACATCTCCGACCATACAAAGCCTCAAATGGTGCCATACTTATACTCGAATGAAAACTGTTATTGTAAGTGAATTCAATCAACGCCAAATAACCATCCCAAGCACCACCTTGCTCGAGTACACAAGCACGCAATAAATCCTCCAACGATTGAATCGTCCTCTCGGTTTGACCGTCCGTTTGCGGATGATAAGCCGAACTCAATCTTAGCTTAGAACCAAAAGCCTTTTGTAAACTCTCCCAAAACCTCGATGTAAACCTTGGATCTCTATCCGATACAATACTCTTAGGAACTCCATGTAGCTTCACAATCACAAGAACATAAATCTCGGCTAACTTCTCCAAAGGATAACTAATATCAATTGGAATAAAGTGAGCAGATTTAGTAAGCCTATCAACAATTACCCAAATAGCATTATGACCTCTTTGCGTATTCGGCAATCCCGTAACAAAATCCATCGATATACTATCCCATTTCCATTCCGGAATATCCAACGGTTGCATAAATCCACTCGGTTTTTGATGTTCCACCTTAGACTTTTGACAAGTTAAGCATGCATACACAAATCGAGCCACATCCCTCTTTAAACCGGACCACCAAAAGATCTTCTTCAAATCTTGATACATCTTATTCGCACCCGGATGAATACTTAAATTACTTCGGTGTCCTTCCTCTAAAATCATCTTTTTCAACTCCACATCATCGGGAATACAAATACGACCACGGAATCTCAAAACTCCCAAGTTATCAACCTTGAAATCCTCATTCTCATTCATCATTAAATCAACGAATTTCAAGTCCAACTTTTGCTCTTCACTAACCGTCGCAAGAAAATCATTCGTAACATGTAACATCCCAAGTCGCACACTTATCGGCGTCATTTCACAAACCAAACTCAAATCTCTGAAATCCTCCAAAAGTTCCCATTCTTCCATCATCAATGCGGATATATGTAACAACCTCTGACTTAAGGCATCGGCCACCACGTTTGCCTTACCCGGATGGTAATTCAAACCAAAATCATAATCCTTCAAAAGTTCTAGCCACCTCCTTTGTCTCATGTTCAATTCTTTCTGATCAAATAAATATCTTAAACTTTTGTGATCACTAAAAACTTCAAATCTTGCACCATAAAGATAATGCCTCCATATTTTCAAAACAAACACCACCGCCGCTAACTCCAAGTCATGTGTAGGATAATTCTTTTCATGCACTCTCAATTGTCTAGAAGCATATGCCACCACTTTTCCATCTTGCATCAAAACACCTCCTAAACCTGTCAATGAAGCATCACAATACACAACAAATGGTTCATTAGGATTAGGCAAAATCAAGATTGGAGTCGTTGTCAACCTTCTCTTTAAGTCATTGAAACTCTCTTCGCAATGAATATCCCAAATGAAAGCCTTTCCTTTACAAGTCAATTGCGTTAAAGGAAGTGCCAATTTCGAAAATCCCTCAACAAACCTCCGATAGTAACCCGCCAAGCCTAAAAAGCTTCGAATCTCCGTAACCGACCTAGGAGCCTCCCATTGCATCACCGCATCTATCTTGGATGGATCAACACTAATACCACTACCGGAAATAACATGTCCAAGGAAACTTACTTCCGATAACCAAAATTCACACTTTGACAACTTAGCATACAATTGTTTCTCTTTCAAAATTTGCAACACAATTTTCAAATGCTCTTCATGCTCCTCTTGAGACTTAGAGTAAATCAAAATATCATCGATGAACACAACCACAAAACGATCCAACTGTTCATGAAAAATACGATTCATGTATTCCATAAACACACCCGGCGCGTTAGAAACCCCGAATGACATCACGGAGTATTCGTAATGACCATACCGTGTCCTAAATGCCGTCTTTTGAATATCCTCTTCTTTCACACGAATCTGGTGGTATCCTGATCTCAAATCAATCTTGCTAAAAACATTTGCACCAACCAATTGGTCCATCAAATCATCGATCCTTGGAAGCGGATACTTGTTCTTAATTGTCACTTTGTTCAACTGTCGATAATCAATGCATAACCGCACACTCCCGTCCTTCTTCTTTACCAACAATACCGGAGCACCCCAAGGAGAAACACTTGGCCTTACAAATTTCTTGTCCAACAAGTCATTCAATTGCTTTTTCAATTCTACCAATTCCGATGCCGACATACGATACGGTGCCATCGAAATCGGTCTAGTACCCGGAACTAGATCAATAGAAAATTCAACTTCTCTTTCCGGCGGTACATCCGTAATATCTTCCGGAAACACTTCTGGAAATTCACACACCACTGGGAACACATCAAGCTCAACTTTACTCTCCACCGACAATGATGCAAACAAACCAAACAATTGAGCTTCGTCCGCTAAAAGTTTCTTTAACTCTTTAGTGGATAGGAAACTCTCAAATTCATCATCTTCCAAAGAAGGAAACCTTACTAACTTGTGATAGCAATCTATATGAACTCGGTTAAATTGCAACTAATTCATACCCAAGATTACGTCCAATCCTACCAACGACAAACATACTAAATCCATAGTGAAGTCTTTACCATACATGGTCAAAGGACAACTCATACACACCAAAGATGTATTTACCGACCCTGAAGCAGGAGTCTCAATAACCATTTCAGCACCCATCAAAGTTAACGCAAGATTCAAACGCTTCGCGCACTCAGACGAAATAAACGAATGAGTCGCTCCCGTATCAATAACTGCAACTAAAGGTGTACTATTAATAAAGCATGTACCTTTAATCAAACGGTCCGCATTCGTAGTTTGAGTTCCCGCCAATGCAAACACCTTTCCGCCCGCTTGAGCTTGTTTCGGCTTAGTACACTTAGTACTAATGTGACCCACTTCTCCACAATTATAGCACTTCACCATATTTCTTCTACAATCTGTAGCAGCATGCCCAAGACCACCACAATTAGAACATTTCGCTACAGGCTTCCCACACTCAAAAGATTTATGACCTATTTCACCACATTTGTAACACCTAACAACACCGGAACCTCCTCCTCCAGATCTTCTATCAAAGCTTCCCCTATGCTTGCCCTTATCAACGGGTGTCACATAAGGTTCACTCTTAGCTTGTTGCTTCCCCTTCCTCTCATTCAAACTTTTGTAATGTGTAGAACGAGCCTTACTATCTTCTTCGAAGATTCTACAACATTCCGTCAAATCCGCAAACCTCCTTATCCTTTGATATCCCACAGCTTGTTTGATCTCAGGACGTAAACCATTCTCATATTTAATACACTTTGAGAACTCAGCAGTAATCGCAGCATAATGAGGATGGAATTGAACCAACTCCACAAATTTAGCAGTATAGTCCACCACAGACATACTACCTTGTTTCAGTTCAAGAAACTCCATCTCCTTCTTTCCCTTCACACTCTCAGGGTAATACTTCCTCAAGAATTCAGTACGAAATAAATTCCAAGTTATCTCTTCATCATCCACCTCAAGAACTTCATGCATACCGACCCACCAATCGTCGGCTTCTTCCTTCAGCATGTGAGACCCAAGCCTCACCTTATTCTCCTCCACACAGCCCATAACTCTGAAGATTCTTTCAATCTCCTTCAACCACAATTAGCTCCATCGGGATCAAATCTTCCTTTGAAAACCGGTGGTTGATTCTTCCTGAACTCGTCATTAGCATTCACGTTAGGTGCACCTTGCACCGCCCTAGCCATTGCTTCCAAAGCAGCAGCCATCGCATTGTCGTTTCTACCAGCCATCTTCTGATTATTCCCAAAAATGACAACAAGGTTAAACAACAGTTCAACCAACACAACAACAAGACAGACACAACTGACTCAACTCTGGCTCTGATACCACTTGATGTAACACCCCCTTTCTATACCCCCAAATAATCACATAAATCATTTAGGCACATATTAAGAAAAAAAAATTCGCCAGAGTACGATTAAAACATAGTATAAAAGAGGCATGTCACATCATACACGCATTTAATACATACAACACCTACTCATTATATTGATATGCAACAGTGGGGTAACTTGCCACAGAGGAACTTTGTCCTTACACCCACATCTCAATATTTAGAATAAAAGCGGAAACATCTAAAATATTGAAGAACAACCACATATATATGCATCCTCCAGTATGAATCACAAGCATCATCATGTTTATATACACAAATTCGTCAGCAAGATACATGTGCAAATGTATCACAAAAGAATAATATACATCCTAGCTACCCGGTGTTACATATCAGAGCCAACCGACCAAAAGAATGAAGACACGCTTCACAAAAAGACCTCCAGCATACCTACTCTGCATTGCCTCATAGAGCATCATAAAACAGCAGAAGGGTGAGAAATATTATCATAATAACAATGCATACAGTTATATATATCTTAACATAAAAAAATACACATATTCCACATTCTCACCACAATCCATCAAAACTCATCCGTATACGTCACAGTGTATATATATATACAACCAAGCATATTCATCGTACATACTTTCGCAATTCGCAATCATTCCACATAAACATACACATTCATGTTTATTCATCAATGCACAAATACAAAGATGATAAATGCAAATCATAGAGACCGACTCACGACTCTATGCAAATGCAATGCGGTACCGACTCAATCATCACTAGTTCACTCAGGAACTCTGCTGGAACCATCGCTCGTTACCGAAGTAACTCCCCGTCGGGCCTACGATGTTCACCCATTGCTCACACCCCACATGGGCACACAATGTTTATGGATCGCTCACACCCCACACGGGCACACGACCCGATCGCTCACACCCCACACGGGCACACGATCCGATTGCTCACACCCCACATGGGCACACAATCATTCGTAATCATCGCTCACACCCCACATGGGCACACGACGTTACGACGGATTCTCATTAGAATCGCTCAACACAAGAATGTATTTCATGATGCTTCATATGCAAAATGACACAAGACATTCTTGAAATGCACACATATTCACAATATATTCATGCATTCATCTCATACAATCACATACAATCTATATACATTCACATCAATGCACTATTGTATGATTCACATTCAAACACACAGTAAAAACGGTAAAAGTCGCTAAATAGCACTATTCCCAACTTTCCGACATAATTAAATCGGCTAACGATTTTCAAAACATCTTAATAAGAAAGTACAGCTCAATACCTTCCCAACGACACCCAGAATGTAAAAATCGGATAATCGGAACAAAAGTTACGGACGAAAACGAAAATGACATTTTGGAAAAATCCCATTTTTACATTCCTCCTGTCCATACGCGTATCACCCATGTCCATACGCGTACGGACAGAAGCCATTTCCTTCACAATTCCACGTTTCCAAAACCCATACGCGTACGCCCCTTACCCATACGCGTATCACCAGAGGGCCGGGAAAAGCCACCCCCCATACGCGTATTGACCCTTCCATCGGCCATTGTTACGCGTATCGCCTTGGCTCATACGCGTATGGACATGCCCCTTACGCGTATGGCCAGGGAATTTCCAGAAAATTCTGCAGAACAATGTTCTGCGTTTTTCCACCTCCAACTTCACCAATTCATCATCTAAATTCAGAAAAACAACAGTTTGAAGTGTAACAATACATATTAAACATGTATAGACCAACAAGAACACAATCAACAAGAGTTTACACACTTTTGGATCAATTTCCAATCAATTTCTCAAAAATGGGTTATACCCTAAAACTCACAAAATTCATCAACAACAACAACAATTCATACATAATCACGTACATTGATAAGATAATAATGTTTCACACCCTTACCCGGATTCCAAGCTTGCTAATTGATTGATCTTGATGAATTTCTAAGTTTTTCCTCCTTTCCTCTTCTTTTCTCTTCCTCTTCTTTCTTTCTCTCCTTTTTCTTTCTATCTTTCTCTATTTTTCTCTATTTCTCTTTTCTATCTATTTTCTTTCTTTTCTATTTCTTTTCTCTCATTTTCCACTAAATCAATTTAATTCATTTTTCTCACACAATTCTAATTCCACAAAATTTCTAACTTATAATTAATTGAGAAAAGACTAAAATACCCTCCATTCTAATTTCCCCGAAAACTCTCGAAAACGGTAAAATAACATTTAACACTCCAATTCAACAAATAAAATAATTTATCACCCAATTAAATTAAAAGACTCAAGAATAATGGAATAATCAAAATCGGGGCGTTACACTGAAGACGTCGCACGCGTTTCCTTCTGAGTCAGAACCTATTTTAGCAAAAGTTACACACTTGACAGAAAACATTAGAGTATAAAATTATTCTTTAGAATAACTTTTGAAGTTATCATCAAAATTTAAAGCCATATGAAGTACCAAAACTTGTTCTTACAGATCATTGTCGAGATCAAGAACATCTTGAGCGGCAAACAACACACGCATCAAAATCATCCATCCATTCTAATTTTTTCCATCACATACCAGAAGCTTTGTGTTCACGTTACCATTTCAGCCATTCATCTTTGGTCTTGTGCAAATTCACTCAAAAACTCACCAACACTCATGTTTCCCAATCCCTTAGAATTAAGAAATGTGATTATGTTCCAATTTCGAACTTCTATTCATTATGAATTTCAGAACCGAAATCAATCACACACGTCTCAGGTACACATGTGTTTCTCATGTTTCACAAGGTTGAAGATGAAGTTAAAGATGATAGAGAGAGAGACCATAATTCGAGTCTAGTTTCCAATGCAAAAATATAAGAATACATAATGAAGTTCATATTAAGATATGTTCAAATTTTATGTCTAAGCTAATGAAATTTGAGCTAAATATTTCACTTTCTATTTATTTGTTTATTTTCTAGAACTTGATTTTTTTAATAGATAAGTTGTCATATAATACCTGTACGTTATGATTATACCTCTTTTCCCCTCTGTTCATAATCTTATTTCTTTGTGATGAAAGATTTACTAGAATTTAGTCTAAAATAATTTTTATAATTACCCTCATCTCTTTGGAGTAAGTGATGATTGAAAATATATATTGTGCACAAGCTCCAAGTTTAATACTGCTCATGGATTAACAATATTTTAAATTTAGGGTGGTCTTGTTAAATTAATAAAAAATAGAGAGACATGGATAAAAGTTTTGAAAAAAACAACCCATTAAAAAAGAGAATAAATAAAAATAAAATTAAATACAAAAAGAATGAGTATCTTTGAGAATAAAAAATATCAAATATTTAAAAGTTAGTAATATCTCCTAAATTATATCTTTGTTTTAAAAAGAGAAAGTTTATGAATAGCATGGTTGCAATGACGGAGGGCCAAGTGTTTGAGCATTTATTTCTCCTATTTATAATATTTTTTATGAACAATAGCCAAGTGTTTGAACATTTCTATCTCCTATTAATAGTTTTGTTTACTAACAATAACAATAGTCAAACATACATTTATATAACAGAAGGTGGGTTAGTTAATTGTATGTTGTTTTTAGATTTTTCAAAATCATAAACGAAACTTGTGGATTCTTTAAGGAGCATAGCGATGGCAATTGAGGTACACAAAGTAACTTTCATCTTTATCAATGTCAATCATTATAAAGAATGTGCCTTTTTTTTTTAAATAAGCAATTAATAATATTGGGGAAGAGCACAAAACGTGCTCGAAACTATTATAAAATCATTTCAACTTGAGATGTTCTAACGGATTTCTCCACCAATTGTAAAATACAGAACCGATTTACTCTTCCTCTCTAAAACTATTCAATTCCACAAAGTAACTTAAATATGATTGTACATTTCTTCTAAATTCAGCCCTACATTGTTGAAAATCACGTTTTTTCCGGATCCACAAACACCAACAAGTGGCCATTCAAATCAACATTCTCTTTTTTTTCCCAACCTTTTGACTTAATAATGAACTGAATTTCTCCGCATGTTTTGAAATAGATTCGTCAACAAAAACCTCCATATCCAACCAACTGCAAATTAGTTCCCAAATTCAAGTGGCAAACAGATAGTCAATAAACAAATAAAACGCGTCTTTTGAAGGATAAAAACACAAACCACAAGTAGTTTCGACAGGACTATGGATCACCCCCTTCTCAAATTCTAATGCCTTTTTTAATATATAGTGTAGTTTCTATTATGTTCATTATTATTTATGCATTTTATCTAACACTAAATTTGTACAACAGTGGAATAAAGTTTTGGCATTATATTGCTTTGTCGGATTTTTTGCAGATCCTTTATTTTTCTACTTAATCTATCTGGACGAGGTATGAATTTTCTCTTTTTTTTTATTTGTAAAATCTTCAAAAATTATTACTCTTATTTTCAACGATTTAAGAAAATAAATAAAACCATTTTTTCGCATTTATTTTCTACAGGATAACAAGTGTTTCCGTATTGATCGGACCGTGACAACAAACCTTGTTTACATTAGAAGCGTAACTGATTTTTGTGTATTTTTTGAACACTATTATGAAGGTAACTATTATTCAATATCCCAAAACCTTTTCTGTATACAGAGGTTGGCTCTGTCCTTTTACGAATCAAGTTTATTGATGGACAATATAAATATTAATATTTTTAATTATTTGTCTTATAATTTTCTTTAGTCTCTTTAATTTATAAGAAGAAAAAATGCACACGTCTTATATCTTTAAAATTGTTGTAAGTTTAGTTAAAAGTGTTTTAAAGATTTAAAGATTAAATAACTCTGCTAAGTTTCTTCTATGCAGCTTAGGATGGCTAGCTTATCTTTTTTATTTGACTTATTTATCGTATTACCAGTTCCTCAGGTATATATCTTTCTTTGTCTTCACATTTTTTAATTTTTTTAACGCATGTGATTACATGTGAAAACATGTATATCACCAGGAGTAAAACTATTTTAATCTTTCAAAAAGAAATTGGTTGTGCAATAAATATCTGAAAATCTTTGTCATAATATATGGTGTAAACTATTTGCAGATTATTATAATGTTTGTCCTACCAACATCTTTGGGGTTATCAGGAGAAAATTATGTTGGGAATCTTCTACACTTACTGATCCTTCTACAATATATTTATAGAACATTCAGATTTTTGCCTCTACTAGTTGAACTGTCTCCACCTGGATTTTTTTTTGAGTCAGCCAAGACAAATATCACTAAAAATATTCTCTTATATATTCTATTTACCAATGTGGTGGGATCATTGTGGTACCTCTTTGGAACACAGGTGAGTTCATTTTCAAAATTATAAATTTGTTTCATCAAAATAGTTTAATGCTTTGTTTTAAACTCTCAATTTGCATGAAAAATATTAGCGAGTTTCAATGCTCTCAAAATCAAAGGAATTTGTTCTAGGGGAAAATTTAAGAGGAGAAGAAAGAGGTGTGCTTTATAAAGTGAACAAATATATTGTTCTAGTTCCAAATTGTAATAAAAATGTTCGCTTTAGTATACATTTTTAAGAAACAAGATTTTATATAGATTTTATATTTTATGTAAGAACAACTTACAATTAAACCCTTTTTGATCAATAACTAGTTTATCTAATCGGGCCATATATCATGATAAAATATTGCAATAATTACAATCAACATTATGTTTTAAAAATAATTCAAGTATAATCAATAAATTATTTTGATAAATGAATGTAAGGTAAATCCTCCAATTAACTTTTTTTTATTACCTTTTTTCAGAGAGTTAATCAATGTTTGCAAGAGGCCTGCCATCTTGCTAATGTACCTAATTGCATGACATTGATTAATTATAATTCTGAATGGCGGAATATGTCAACTACATGGATCTGTGACAAGGATGTAAATGATTGTTTTTATCCCATGTCTTCTTTTTCTTTTGGAATATATACCGAGGTTGTTCCATATACTACAGGAACTTTTAGTGTAGTCGACAAATATATAAGGGCACTACATTGGGGATTGCAGGTATGCATTTTTTTTTCTTTTTTCTATCCTTAGTTATTTTTTGATAAACAACTTCATTAACTGAGGATTAAGAAAATCTCAAACCAAAGACCTACAAACAACTAAGAAAAAAGACGCTTATAAAAAATCGAGCGGATTCTTAAACCACTCGTACAAACTACACTTCTTGCTATTCTTTTGACCAAGACTCAACCAATTCCACGAGGTGATTTTAATATCAACAACAATATCATCAACGTTACAAAACGCGTCTTCAAACAAAATTCTATTTCTAGCCCTCCAAATATTCCTTAGTTATAATTATATACATTTTGTTTATAATATGGAGTTATAAAGATTCCAATAGTCTTAATAAAATGTTATTTCTTTGAAGATAAAAAGCATAATAACATAAGTTCTTAATTAAAAAACATTATAAAAGGAAACTATGAAGAAAAACAATGTAATTTAATATGGAAATTTGTTAAAAAGTTAATGTTGATGTCTCATAACCAATTATCGGAGTAGATAGAAAATATTTTTAAATGTAAGAGACGGGTTACTTAGACACAAAATTGAATGGAATAACATAAATCAAAAATAATTTGGATGGTTAATGCAGTGTAAATATATGGTTCATAAACCATGATTATACGTGTCACTAAATTTTATTCACTACAATTTACATGCGTATTTTCAAACACAAATAATGATTAATATATATTTTTGTATATCTGAAAACTTGAAAACCATATGCATGTTTAGACATAATTTATACAACTATATCGGATATTATGTTTAATTGAGGTTAATGACATTCAAACTAGTGGCTAATAAATTTTAGTGCATGATGACTTGTGACACTTTGTTAATCTTAATAGCCAACCACGTAACATAACTTTCCATGTATTTGAATGGATTTTACCATGCAAATTGTTATCGATTTTTTTGTGTCAAATTTGTGTTTTAAAATATCATTTTTGTAAGAGTAAATAGGTTTTTAACTAAAAAAAGTCTTTTAATTTTCATATGTAGTTTTACAAACATATTCATTCTGTTTTTAAAATTTATTAAGAAGAATGAGTAAGACAGGGGTTTCACTTTGAAAAACATGATACAATGGACATAATGTCCAATACTAATTTATACCAACATTAAAAGGCACATCAATGATTTAATAACGCTTACCAATTTATTTTTTTTCTGATCTTTAATACAGCAAATCAGTAATTTAGCTATGAAACTTTCACCAAACTATTTTACGTGGGAGATCCTATTCACATGGTTCATCACTGGAGTGGGATTATTTCTTCATGCGAATCTAGTTATAAACATCCAGAAATTTCAAGTTGTCCTTAATCAAAGGTAGAACATTTTTCTCTTACTTATGTGTCAGTGGTGGGTGTGATAATGTGCCAAAGGAATTTGTTTAGTTAATGTTGGTCATTTCAACTTTTTTACAAAGCCCAAGATTGAGGCTGAAAGAGATTACTGAGAAGTTATCATTATACAAAGCCTAAGAGGAGGCTGACTTCTGCTGAGGATTATTGAGATCCAAAGACAGCTCCAGGTTGGTAATTCAACTCTAGCTAGGGATTACAGAAGAGTTAAGATATCAGATGCCTTGAGGTTCTGATTCTGTTTTGACAGTTTTGAAAGTAAATTAACCCTGGTTGGGGATTTTCTTGAAGATATAACAATTGGAGTTTTTCTCTTTGAAGGGGTTTTTGTTAATGGTGAATTTACAGTAATTGACCCATGCTGAGGAAAATTAAAGGTAAGGTTTGAAGATGGAGTTATGAAACCTGTGGGTTTTAACTCTGTTTAGAGATTGATGGAACGATCAGGGTTATTTCTTGTTCTTTAAGGAAAAGGTTTCTTGGAAATCCAAAGGGAAATGAGACTGTCTAAGTCTACTAGTATTGAAGAGATTGGTTCCTAGATGGAGAATGATCTTTGTAAGATGCCCAAGAGTAGGCTGGTATGTTATGGGATGAGTTTCAACCCTAAACTGGTCTGATGTTTTGACTCAGAAAGACTGCTCTAGAAAACGATGACTAGGTTTTGTCTTATACCTTTAAGAGGTCTCTGGGTCCTTGTACTAAGCCCAAGAGGAGGCATAAGAACTTTTAAGAAGCCTGAAGGTCCTTGTACAAAGCCCAAGAGGAGGCTTAAGAATGTTCAAGAAAGGTTTCACCGGGAATTAATCCTTTCTTTAGTGAACGTTCTAGAGTTTGAAGAAATTCAAGAGAAGTTTCACCGGGAATTAATCCTCTCCGAGGAAACTGAATTTCTTTGAAAATTTCTAATAGTGAGAGTCTGAGAAAAGTTTCACCTGGAATAATGCTTTTCTCTTTGTTCCATATTGTTTAAGCCCAAGAGAAGGCAAGACTGTATCTAGAAATCCTATGGAGATCTAGTTTTGACTGTATTGAAAGAGTGATTACTGGCTTTACCTAATTCTAGACTTAGTTGCCGGGGAAAACTCTAAGCAGATATACAAGTATATATACAGTTGATATATGACAAGTATTTAAAAGGGAAGGAAAGAAGGACTTACAGGTGAGCAAGCTTCCAGCAATACAGTTATGTATATAAAGCATAAAAATGAAAGCAAATAAAAACTTACAGGTGAGCAATCTTCCATTGTTGTAATGGTTAATTGTTCAAAGAAATTGAAGAAAAGTTTTGATAACAACTATGAATTTTGAAAAAAAGAATCAACTCAAAATCATTAAAATTCAGAGAGAAATTAATTTTTGAATCAATTAAATAAACTAACAAAATTCAACTATTCAAAATTTGAAAAAATGGCGCCAAGAACACGCGCGTGTTCTGATTTTTGCAGATTTGCAAAATGTATGATATCTCACTGATTACTTGATGAAATCACACGATCCAAATATCAAACTTGCTCATTTTTAACTCACGATCACGACTATGGTATTTAATTTCATTTATTTTAAGTGTGGAGTGAGATAATCGTGATGAACATAGATGAACCCTAATATGCAAAAACAATTGTGAAATTCCATACACGATTGATTCATGGCAATTGATTGAGGGTTATCACTCTATATACATGCAGAAAAAAGATGGTAACTCAAAATTTCAATTATGATGCATGGATTATAGAGTTTGAGAGTGTCAGGCTTACCTCTTGCAGCTGATGATCGAATTCTAATTTGGAGGTATTGTAAGTTGGTTCCAATGGTCTAGACAACATCCTTAGGTGCCAAGGATTGTGTCTGAGTGCTTGGAGTGGTTTGAAATGAGCTGGAACTTGATATGGTACCTCAACTGTAACTCTGTCAAGAACATGAGCAGTTGGCTGGTGATTTGGTGAAATTGATGTTCCAGATGTTATGTAAGAGTTTGGATCGCTTCTATATGTTATATACGAGGTGTGTGAACCATTGGTTTGGTTGGAATCACTCTCAAATTCAAAACCCGATAGTGATTTGCAAGTGCTTGTGTTTTTGGAGTAAAAGTTGTGATTTTGAGTAAGGCATCTATTTTGGCCCTTTGGTGTACTTAATTTGAGCACAAACGAGCTCTATTTATAGTATAGCAAATTTGTTTTGGCATTAATAGTGTTTTGCAGCATGGATCAGATTGTATTGAATGTTTGGATTCTTTGGTCAATGGTTTCCTCTAGCCATTGACTTGCACTAGGCTTTGCAGGTTTAGGTACTCTGATCTTTGGACACATCTTGACTCAATTAGACTAGTTTGTGATTCATTCATGCCACCTCAATGCATCACTTTAATGCTTGATGCCAAATTTGAATTTCAAGGTTCCATTCATGATGATTTTGTACATGGAAGGCAATGTCTTTTGGCATTTTGTGTTATGGATCAGATCATCCACCCATTTATGTTGTAATTAATCATAATTCCAATGATCAAAGTGTCCAAAATCAGTTTAAGGAATCGTGGGGTGCAAGTTTGCACCAAATTCTGTCATGAAAACAGTTGCAACAAGGCAACTTTGAAGATCCATAACTCCTAGCTCAAATGGAGTTTGATGGAGTTCTTGGTCAATTTGGAAAGCCGATGTATCCTACTTTAACATGATGTCCAACTTTGGTTTTGAATTATCTTGTATTACAATGAAAAATTCCTCTACATTTTGGAAAAACTGAAACAGATCCTGACTTAGTGAAAATTTCACTAAGTGTTGGAAAAAGTGTGATTTTCATGTTTTTGTGATTTTGATCAATCCATAACTCATAATCCATGAAGATTTGGAATTTATTGTAGTTGACACTTTTAAAGTATGTGAGATGGACTTTTATTTGAGCTTTTAATAGGATAAAAAGGCCTCAGGGTTTGGGAGATATGGCCTTGCAAAGTTGGTACCCTAGCCACTTTTTTCATAACTTAGAAAAATTTAAGTTTCTCTAAGTTGCCCGTTTTGCAAGTTAACTCACTTTCTTTGTTTTTTCTTGATGAATGATGATTCAAATCACATGTTAACATCATTTTAGTGTTGAGGAAGCCATGGTTGACCAAAAATCTCAAAAGTCAAACTTGGTTTTGGCACAGTTGACTTTTTCATCAGATGAAATTTTGACTTTTTTGATCCTTTTATGAAATCAATCCTTGGGCCTAATTAAACTTCATGGATAGCCTTTAGGGGTATTTAGAAATGTCTTGGACCCTTCCCCAAGGTTTGAGATTATGGGTAGGTCAATAGTCAATGGTAGGGTTGACTTTTTTATCAGAAACCCTAATTTGTGATTAGATTATTTTGAGTTCTTATGGCTTATGAATCAAGCTCTTTGAGTCAATCAAATATTATAGATGAATCAATATGATGTATTTGAGTTCTTTGAAGTTCATCTTGAGGCTTCAAGTCATGCTTTGCTTCGCAAGTTAACTCAAGAGTTGAATTACGTCAAAACCCTAATTCCTGATTTTTTGATAGAAGGTCCTTTAAGGTGATTTTGCCATTGTGGATAGGCTCTTGAGACTTTTTTAAGTTTATTGGACCATATATTGAGGCATTGGCTCATGCCCAGATGGAAATTTTGATCTGGAGACCCTGGTCGACCAAAACCCTAATTTGGTGACACTGGCGATCCTGAGGCTTGATCCTCTTGGAATGCTGCACACTTATGCATGATTCTTGATATGGGAGACCCCTTGATCCTTCATGGATGTTTGAGAGGCTAGACAAGTTGAAGATCATGTCAATTCTTGATTGATCTTTTGTCTAAATGTTCTGGGAGAGGTTAAAACCCTAATCCTTGATTGTGGCTGAGGAGATTGATGAGGCATGATGGCATATCCATACTGTGGTGATGATTCTCAAAATGATGGGAAATTTTTGATGGTCAAAATTTAGGGTATGACAGATGCCCCTATTTATTCTTCTTGGACCCGAAGGTGTGAATGGCGAAGATATACAAACATTCAGGGTGCAAGAGGATTAAATATCGGAATACCCAAAATTTTGATGGTGTCCATGAATGGCAGTTTTCTCATTCATCTTCTTTTGCTAAGAGTTGATACTTAGAAAACGTAAAACTTCCCCTCGATCCTGGTCTATAGCCAAGGAACTGGTCTATGTTTCTTTTGTCAACAACCTTCCCCTCGATCCTGGTTTTCTACCAAGGAACTGGTCTCAGTTTCTGAAATAAACTTCCCCTCGATCCTAGTTTTCTACCAAGGAACTGGTCTTAGTCTCTTCATGTCAAGTTCCTTTTATTGACAAGGGAGGCTATGTGTAGCAGTTTTCATCAAACTTCTCGCCGATTTTTACAGGGAGATGCCATTTGATGGAAAATTTGATGTTAGATCCACTGGGGAAAACCCATTGTTCTGAGCTGTAGAGGTGTACAAACTTCTCTGTTGGAGATGCCATTTGTTGACTCTACTAGGGAAAACAAGTCTCTCGGGAGACTATTTTTTTTTTGCTTGGGGATATTGCATCATACTTTTCTTCGAGGTTCTCACGGAGAATTACCATGTGATGCGATCCAATTTTGAGGTGCTGATGACTTCAATAAAATCGAGTTTCATTGGAGAAAGACCAATGTATTGTCGAGAGTCTTTTTATTAAGAGGCTTTCTCTGGGATTTTTCCTTAATCTATGAAAGCAAGGGTATCGTCTTCAATGGTGAAGAGCGATGTTCCAAAAGGTATCTGTTGAACGTCTTCTTGTCTTTCAGAGGTTCAAGTTATCAAAGTGGTCAAGGACTGTTTCCAATCCAGAAATAAACTTTTGTTCAGACAAGACATTTCCTGACAAGGAAAGTACTGACGGCTCGAATGACAAGAGGACTTTATCACTTAGGAGTGAGACTGACCAAAGTGATAGTTGTAACACCCCGAATTTGTAAGAATATTTATTTAAATATTACATTCATGAATTTTAGTGAATTTTGGTGGTTTGTGTCGATGTTGGTATTTTGGTGGAGTTTTGGTTATTTTAATTAAATAATGGTATATAATATGAAATATATTAGTATTATTATTAATTTAAAATAATATTAGAGGAATTAAGGGCAAGATGGACTTTTGAGGAGGATTAGTGAGGGTAATTTGGGGAAAGCCCATTTTTGGAAGCCCGAGGGTTTAACAAAAAGGAATTGAGAGGAATAGGATTTATTTTGTTAGATCGTGAAAATATGGAGAAAGTGCAGAGCTTTGAGGAAAAAGGAAAAAGGCGACGATTCGTGAAGGTTTCCAAAGGCTCAATAGAGAAAGCTCTGAAATCGACAATCTAAGCTATGAGGAGTATTTTCTTTAATTGTTTTTAATATAGGAATGATGTGTTTAAAGTGGATTTTGGGGTTTTTGAAGGGTTTATGAGTTATTGATGATTTAGGGGTATTTTTGAGGATCATTGAGGGATTCTTAAGGGTTGAATCGATTCGGGTGAAAATAAGCCTTCGAGGCTAAACCTTCTTTGGTGATATGTGGGATCTTGTTGGAGAAAGGGATTTATGGGGTTTACGGGAAGCTTGAGAGTTTTGAAGGTTTAGGGGATTTAAGGTTTCCCGTAGTGTTCCAAATCGACCTAATAGACGTAGGTTTTGTGCCTTTAATTTTTGTGATGCTTTAGGACTGTTTTGGAGATGTTTTGGGGTGAATTGAGGTTGGAATCGTAAAGGTTTCTGGGGCTGGAATGCTACTGATGCATAGCAGCAATTGCAAAAATTGCTAGTTCGCAAAGCGAACAAATCATTCGCAAGGCGAATGTTTGCCAAGACTCACAAAGCGAGCAGCGCAGCGAATGCGCGATGATTGTGTGATGATACTGATGAAGTCTGGGAAGTGACTTTTGGGGCTCGCAAAGCGAATTTCCTAGCGAAGGGCTTCGCAAGGCGAATAGAGGTAGCGAGGAGGGACATAAGGGAACACTCTCTGGTTTTTGTATGGGGATGGGGACTCGCTTGTATCTTCGCAAAGCGAACGCCAAGGCGAGTAGGTTCGCAAAGCGAACTCAGTAGCGAACCCTGTTGTTCGCGAAATTTTGTTTATGATTTCTGTGATGTCCTGATGTTTCGGTGTTGTGATTTTATGATGTTCTACCATGATTCTATTGATGTTAACAATGATTATGAGATGATGATTTCGTCATATTTTGATGAGTAATTGATGATGTGAATTAATATGAGTTTATCGATGATTATGAACCGTTTGTAAATGATGTATGATGATTATTTGATGATGGGAATTTCCATGATGTATATGGATGATTATGAGTTGTTTATATATGACGTATGATGATTAATTGATGATATGAATTACCATGATATATATTGACGTTATGAGCTGCGTATATGTGATGTTCGATGATTAAATGACTATTTTGATGTGAATTTACCTGAGTTGTATTTGATGATCATAAGATGATGAAGCATGACGTTTTGATGAATGAATGACGATATGATGAGATTGTGATGACGTGATTACCATGGGATTTTGATGAATGATGATGATTATGACGTTGTGTATCATGCATTCATAGCATATTCTGGTGATGATTTTAGACTTCGGTCTATTGTGGCTTCCATCCCATTGTGTGGATGTGAAGTGGTTTAAGACGTGCTCCGGTTCTTGTGTGGGACCGATCCTATTTGACGGGGATCTTTGGAGGGTGATGGCCTAAGTGTCCATTAATTGTGACGATTGGTACCATATGCATGAGTCTTGTTGTGCATTGCATTTATGTGACATTTGTTGTGATTCATGATGATGTGTTTTGATGTTTTCCTTGTGATGACTCTGATGATGTTGTATATGATGATGATGCCATTTTTATGCATATCTTATTTTATATTGATTATAATGAATTGTATTATTCACCCTGCCTGTTTGAATGTTTCCTCCACGTGGGTAACGTGCAGGCGATCAGCATTAGCCGTGGATGCTTCGAGGAACTTTTGAAGTATTATTTTGCTTTTGGTTGATGTAGAGGGTCTTGCTCTGATAGTGCAACATCGGGTTGGGTCATTGCGTCGAACCATGTTGATTGAGTTGTTAGTTTGTTGTTATTTTGATGTTATGGTTTTTATTTTGAAAACCCTTTAGTGGTATTTTTGTGGTTATGGTGGTTCTGCTTCCCTTTTGAAGGCATATTGAGTTATTTTTAGAAAAACCCGTTGTTTACGGAGCAATTTTGTTGATTTGATTTTATTGAGAAATGTGCACCCTTTGAGGTGATTCTGATTAATTGATGATTTTATGTTTAATCCGTTGCAATATCTGTGGGGTAGAAAAGGGTGTTATAATAGTAATGCAATATGAATATGAATATGAATTAATAATGTGTGATGTATGTATGTTTATGCGAACATAACTAACGCGACATACATACTAGTGAATGAACAGGATTGGATACTCGACCACTGCGGGGGATTAAAAGTATCATTGGTTCAAGATAGCAATACCGCCTTGCTTAGGAGAAATAGACCCTGTGGGGTGAAATAAATTATTGATCGGTCTTAGGAGGTAAGAACTCTGCCGGAGATATCAGGTGGAACATGATGTTTGAACAGTTGATCCTTCATTCAGGTGCACTGGTTTAGAAGGAGTATTTTGATTCTGCATTTTGAAGTTCAATCACTTCCAGGGAAGTTGTCGATGTTCTTCCAGACGTTTAAAGTCAAAAGGAAATTCCATCTTTATTTTAAAAGCAGAAGAAAATATTTGCAAGTAAATTCATTTTTGTTTTATTTCAAGAATCCTTGATCATGTTAAATGTCATTCTATAAAGTAAAAATAAATAAGAGTTGCAAATAAAAGCACGAGGGCTCAAATTTTATTGATAGAATGGTAATCATCCGAGTGTGTGACACTATAGAGTATTTACAAAGTTTAGAAAATGGTAATTTATGGGAAAAGGGCTACATTGAAAACAGAACGACCATTATCCTTCTACCAACTTTGAATTCTAGACATTCTGGGTGTCTGTCGAAGATGACCTTGATGGAAGTCTTTTTTCTGATGGAAAGTATTACCGCTGGGGGATTTACCCGTGCTAGATGTAGTTACTTGCCATGAATCCCTAACCTTTTCCTAAATTGTACTTTGAGATTTCCAATCCACCGGGATGATTTTTAGATTATGTCTCTAATTTTTTCCTGGACCGCCCTTTCGGGTTTTCAATCCACCGAGATGTTTTTTTTAGTTTAGGCAAAGTATTTTTTGACTACATCAACATTCGTGGGGTAGGCGAATTCCTCTCCGTCCATGGTTGCAAGTCTCAAGGCGCCGCCTGAGAAGGCTTTCTTGACCACATAGGGGACGTCATAATTCGGAGTCCACTTGCCCCGAGAATCAGTGAGAAATAATTGTATCTTCTTGAGCACAAGGTCTCCTTCTCTGAAGACGCGGGGTCGAACCTTTTTGTCAAACATTTTCTTCATTCTTTATTGATACAAATTTAGTTCGTCGTGCGGCTTTGGCACCAATCGGCTTATATTAGCTTAGCTCCCATCAATACCTAGATTGATGGGATCTCTACTTCTATGGGAAGTACTTCCTCCATGCCATATACTTGAGAGAAAGGGGTTGCCCCTGTTGAAGTGCAGACATATGTGCGATAACCATGAAGAACAAAGGGTAGCATTTCGTGCCAGTATTTGTAGTTTACAACCATCTTTTGAACGATCTTCTTAATGTTATTGTTAGCCTCATCTACCGCGTTGTTCATCTTAGGTCGGTAGGGAGATGAGATATGGTGTTCGATCTTGAACTCAGTGCACAACTCTTTCATCATTTTATTGTTCAAGTTTGATCCATAATCTGTAATGATCTGGCTTGGAATGCCATATCGGCAGATGATATTGTTTTTGATAAATCAGACTACCACTTGTCGGGTTACATTGGTGTATGACACTGCTTCGACCCATTTGGTGAAATAGTCAATGGCTACCAGGATGAACCGATGCCCGCTTGATGCCTTAGGTTCAATCATGCCAATCATGTCGATTCCCCATATGGAAAATGGCCACGGGGAAGAAAGAACTTTGAGATGCGTTGGCGGTACATGGATTTTGTCAGCGTATATCTGACACTTGTGACACTTTCGCATGTACTTGTTGCAATCAGATTCCATTGTCAGCCAACCGTACCCTGCTCTTAGGATTTTTCTCGCCATTGTGTGTCCGTTGGCATGAGTGCCAAAGGATCCTTCGTGAATCTCTTTCCTCAACATGTTTGCTTCCAGTCTGTCTACGCATCAAAGCAGAACCATGTCGAAGTTTTGCTTATAGAATGTATCACCATTTAGAAATAAGTTTCCAGACAATCTCCTGAGAGTTTTCCTGTCTTTTCTCGATGCCCCAGGTGGGTACTCTTGTTTCTGAAGGAAGTACTTGATATCGTGGTACCAAGGTTTGTAATCTATGACAGCTTCAATCATGAAGATGTAAGCGGGCCTTTCCAGGCGTATTACATCAATCTTAGGTACGTCGTTCCATTGACCTACACTAATCATGGAAGAGAGAGTGGCTAATGCATCAGCCATGTGATTTTCTTCACGAGGGATATGGTGAAACTCGATTTTGTTGGAGAATGGTAACAACCTTCTCGCATAATCTTTGTAAGGAATCAACCTGGATTGGCATGTGTTTCAATCTCCTTTGATTTGATTGATAACCAGGGCTGAGTCGCCGTATACATCCAAGTTTTTGATCCTTAGGTCGATCGCTTCCTCGAGACCCAGGATACGCGCTTCGTATTCGAACTTGTTGTTCGTGCACTTGAATGTCAATCAAACAGTGAAAGGAATGTGGGTACCCTGAGGGGTAACAATGATTGCCCCAATTCCGTTTCCGTAATGGTTAATTGCTCCGTCAAAAATTAATCCCCACTGGGATCCTGGTTCTGGCCCTTCACTGGGTAGCGGTTCATCGCAATCTTTCATTTTCAAGTACAAGAAATCTTTATCTGGGAAGTCAAATCCGACTGACTCTTGATCGTAAATCAGTTGATGAGTTAAATGATCGGCTAAAATACTTTCTTTGACAATTTTCTCAGCATGCTACTCAATGTCGTATTCTGATAGTAATATCTCCCAGCGGGCAATCCTTCCCGTGAGAGCAGGCTTTTCAAAGACGTACTTGATGTGATCTTTCTCGGAGACCAACCAAGTAGTGTGGCATATCATATACTGGCGAAGACGTTTGGCTGCCCAAGCCAAAGCGCAGCAAGTTTTCTCAAGCATAGTGTACTGAGTTTCACAGTCGGTAAATTTCTTGCTTAGGTAGTAAATGGCAGACTCTTTTCTTTTTGTTTCGTCTTGTTGGCCAAGTACACAACCCATCGAGTCTTCCAAGACTGTTAGGTAAATGATCAGTGGTCTTCCTTCCACTTGAGGTGATAAAATTGGTGGGTTCAACAGATATTCCTTGACACTGTTGAAAGCTTTCTGGCAATCTTCTGTCCACTCACAACTTTGATTCTTTTCTAGTAGTTTGAAGATTGGCACGCATGTCGCTGTCATGAGGGATATGAACCTCGAGATGTAATTCAGACGTCCTAGGAATCCTCTGACTTGTTACGCTATTTTAGGTGAAGGCATTTCTTGAATGGCCTTGACCTTATCGGGTTCAACCTCAATCCCTTTCTGACTGACGATGAACCCTAGGAGCTTTCCTGAGCGAACACCGAATGTACACTTGTTAGGATTCAAGCAGAGTTTGTATTTTCTTAGACGTTCGAACAACTTTGACAAATGTTCAACGTGCTATTCCTCTATTTTTGATTTGGGAATCATATCATCGACATATACCTCGATCTCTCTGTGTATCATGTCATGAAACAGAGTCGTCATGGGGTGATGAAGAAAGTTTTCTCCATGTCCTTCGGCGCCATTTTGATATGATTATAGCCCGAGAATTCATCTATAAAGGAGAATATTTTGAACTTTGTTGTACTGTCTACAATATGTCAATGTGTGGTAAGGGGAAGTCGTCCGTTGGACTTGCCCTGTTCAAATCCCTGTATTCTACACACATTCTGAATTTTCCGTCCTTTTTCGAAACTGGCACTATGTTAGCTAGCCATTGAGGATACTCTGAGGTGGCAAGCAAACCAGCATCTATCTGTTTCTGCACTTCCTCTTTGATTTTAACGGCAAATGATGTTCCACGATGTGGTATCCAACCCTGGCATGTCCTGATAGGACCAAGCAAATACATCAAGAAATTATTTGAGAAGCTTTAGAAAGCCCTCTTACACTGTTGGACTGAGCAGTGCTCCAATCTTGACTTCTTTCCTTTCTTTTTCAGAACCCAAATTTACCGTTTCCAACGGCTCCTTGTGAGGCTCAATAGACCTTTCATCTTGTCTGAGTAATCGGGAGATCTCTTCCGGAATTTCTGCGTCCTCTTCTTCTTCAACTTCAAATACCGGGATTTCAAAGTTGGGAGAAGGCATGGGATCGTATGTTTCAACGGGGTTTAAAACAAGCAATCTGCAAGGTGAGATGATTTGTTTTTAGAAGAGATAGGGAGAATGCAAGAGTGTGTGCACTGTATTTTCTGAAACGAAGAGGGACATTTACAGAAAAGCGAGCCCTATAAAACATTCGTTTCACCTGGGCAGGGTGAAAGGTTCAAACAAAGATGGTAATCACTTAGACTTATGAATGACTTTCGGGACATCGACAGCAACCCAATGGAGACGAACTCCTCCGTGAATCACAAAGTCTGGTGCCTTCTTTCTTGATTTGTTCTCAGAAATGATGCTGATTTCTGGCGTATCAGGACTATTGGAGTCTTCCTCCCAGGCAGAGTTGTCGTAAACGAACTCTTGTGTTATATCTTCTACGGTATTTTTCACTCTCAGGGGAATCTTCCCATCCAGTTGGATGGATATCTTCGAGTTTGATATGAGAGCTTTCAGGAGCAGTGTACTTGACTAAGAAGTCGTACTTGTCACTCGGCTGTCCTAAAGTATCCCATACTTCAGCAGGAAAAGAGGAGTCATCTTCCTCAATGAAGTTGACCTCTGGAAAAGCATAATTGATGAACTCTTATCCTGTAGTCTGTGCAGGTTCGTCGTTGTGATGAACGTTTTCTTAATTGCCGGAGTAATAATCCCATAATTGGGTGGGGACGCAGGTATTCTTTTCAATGTTGCTCAACTGATATCCCTCGTTGGGCTAACTCTTTTGCCCCAAGTCCTCTGGGCATGGCTGCTAGATAGGCAAGTCATCCAGTGGGTCATAGTAGTCATAGTCAAAGTTATCCTTCATCGGATCGTCTTCTAATGAGTTAGGTGGAGCACGATGTAACACCCCACTTTCCCATTTTTCAAAATAAGTAAATACTACAAAAATAACCAGAGTTTACGACAAAAGTAGGATGTCACATTATTAAAACCAACAACAAAACTCCTTTTTCATTAATAAGCAGTGGAAATAATTGTTTTATTCAAAATACGACAATTTGCCAACAACACCAAAAATCCACATAAATCGTGGTCCACCAAAGTTTCAATCAAAGAACCATACGTAACAAAACAATAAAGAATAACAAATGGCGAAAAACTCCCAAAATCCCGTGTTACGTATCAGAGCGACTCCTAAGACTCGATCAAGCAACACGCACTCCATGCACACTCAAGTACCTGTATTATCTGTACTTCCGAAGAAGCACAGACGCCACAAACAATAAAAGGGGTGAGAAGTACATTCAATAAATAACGGTGTATAATACATGCTAAAGGTAGTACTCACACAATCATATAATAGAAGCACACCATCACGACATACTCACCAATTTCATTCAGATTTCACCAAACACATAATAATGCAATGTGACTCAAAAACATCGACACAATGCATGTGGTACCAATATCACCATGGGTCATTCAATTGAACCCGGATAAATCTTATGCACCCCTACATTGCAATGATTTATCTCCACCACACTCCACATTGGAGTTCGGATGAATCACATACACTCCTCCTGAGAATTGATTCATCACCACCGACACCATGAATGCATGACAGTAAATATGCATACAACACACATGTATGACAACAATCATACAACTTCACGATCCTCCTGATCACACGTGAGATACCTGCTCACCATCACACACATCAAACAAGAAAAATCCTCACTCGGCGTTCAATTAGTTAATTATCTAATTAATCCACCAAAATTACTAAATTGATTATTTTATCACCAATTCTACATTTCTCAAATTCTGACATCTATCCCTAACCTCTCAAACCAAAAGAAACAACTTCGGACGCGAAAACGGGAAAGAAATCGCGAAACGGCAAAATTTTGCACTCTCGCTGGCCATACGCGTATTGCCCTGTGCCATACGCGTATTGCTAGCTCGCTCACCCAGACCATACGCGTAATGCCCCAATTCACTACACCATTACGCGTAATGCCTCCTTCAGTACGCGTAATGCTCAAACTTTCATACGCGTACTATTACGCGTACGGGCAGAGGGTCGTGACAAGCCTCCTTTTGGCCCTCCCATACAGGTATTGACCACATCCATACGCGTATTTACCTACCTGATACGTGTATTACCAGATCTGGTACGCGAACTAGAATTCTCCACACCAGTCCATGTTCTGCTACGGGATCCTCACTTTTCCACTCCAATTCAGTCCTAAACTTGTTTCTACATCAATTTTACGCCCTATCTTTCATCTTACATCTTTCACCTATCATTACTACTCAAAATTACAGGTCTTAGATCTAATTTTGTTCTCTCAACCTGCACAAAAACCAGTTCTGCAACATATACATACATACAGCAGCAACAACATCAAGATGTCACACAATTAAGAATCTCAACAATTCGATTCACACAATTTTCATCACAGATTCATTTATGCACAACAGATTCATACGAATTCCTACGGGGTTAAGGACTCCCCACTACCCTCTCTTGATCATACCACCAATAATGAAATATATTCTCCCCCCTTACCTCAAAATTACTCAGAAAATTCATGTGAAAGTTGATTCTTCAAATCCCTAGTTCTTCCTTGTTCTTCCTCTCCCTAGCCATTATCTTGTGAAATTATGATTATGACTAACCCTACTCACTAACCCTCACTAATCTCTGCTTAATGACCAAACTGTCCTTATTTTTCTCTACAAGCCCATTATCCATTTAATTAAATCAGATTTTTAATTAAAAAAAAAAAATATTACTAGTAATGTGATTCACATAATAATCATAATAATACTAGTAATAATATTAATAATAATAATAATAATACAACTATTACTACTTATACCCCAGAATTACTCCCGACACATCCGATCTACCCGTCCCACTAAGGACTCCACGCCTACGCGCTCAACCACACACACCCTTAACAAGGCCAAACAACGGAAAATAACACGACGATCAAATAATTTAAATTGGGGTGTTACAACTCTCCCCCACTTAAATTATTTTCGTCCTCGAATATGTACCTGATGGAAATAGCTTCGGATACAACTCTCGGATCCTGTTCTCCAGCTCCCAGGTCACACTTCCTCTAGCAGCTCCTCCCCAAGCTATTCTCACCAAAGGAATCTCCTTTCCTCGGAGTTGCTTCATCTTGCGATCCTCGATCCTTATCGGCATCGCCTCCATAGTGAGATTATCTCTAATCTGCGCCTCGATCCTTCCGAAGTTGCAACACTTGAAACACGTAATGCAAGTTCGAAAGTTCATGCGGCAACGCCACCCTATATGTAACTGCGTCCACTCTTTGCAAGCTCTGATACGGCCCAATAAACTTAGGATCCAACTTCTTTGATTTCAATGCACGCCCAACACCGGTCATTGGGTTGACTCTCAGGAACACGTGGTCACCTTCACTGAATTCCAAGTCTTTCCTCCGAGTGTCATGATAACTTTTCTGCCTACTCTCAGACGTTTTCATCTTCTCACGGATCATCTGAATTGGCTCAGTAGTCTGTTGCACAATCACCGATCTAAGCACCACATTCTCACCGGTCTCGTACCAACACAGAGGCGTCCTACACCTCCTACCATACAAAGCTTCGAAGGGTGCCATCCCAATACTAAAATGGTAACTATTATTATACGTGAACTCGATCAATGGCAAATGAGTATCCCACGCACCACCTATTTCAAACACACAGGCTCTCAACAAATCTTCCAACGACTGAATAGTCCTCTCTGACTGACCATCGATCTGTGGATGATAAGTTGAGCTCAACTTCAATTTAGATCCCAAAGCTTCCTGCAGACTCTTCCAAAATTCTAAAGTAAACCTCGGATCTCTATCCGACACTATGTTTTCCGGAACACCATGCAACTTCACAATTATTCTGATATAAATCTCCGCCAATTTTGACAACGGGAAACTGATATTAATTGGTATAAAATGAGCGTATTTCGTAAGTCGATCCACCACTACCCAAATAGCATCAAAGCCTCTCGCCGTATTTGGCAAACCAGTAACAAAATCCATAGTGATACTATCCCATTTCCACTCCGGAATCTCCAACGGTTGCATTAACCCTGAAGGTTTCTGGTGTTCCACCTTTGACTTCTGACATATCATATAAGCATAAACAAACTGAGCTATGTCCCTCTTCATATCGGACCACCAAAATAACTTCTTCAAGTTATGATATATTTTTGTAGCTCCTGGATGAATACTCAAGCTACTTCGGTGACTCTCCTCTAAGATTGCCTTCTTCAATTCCACATTATCCGGTACACAAATCCTGCCTCGAAATCTCAATACCCCAACATTATCCACTTTAAAATCACCATCAGGATCACCTCCTCCTGTAGGCATCAAGTCCACTAGTTTCACATCAAGTCTCTGGTTTTCCTTAATCACATCCAAAAAGTCATTATTCACTTTAAGCATACCCAATCTAACACTCTCAGGTGTAGTTTCACAGACCATACTCAAGTCTCTAAACTACTCAATCAACTCCATTTCTTTTACCATTAATGTCGACATATGAATTGTCTTCCGACTTAGCGCATCTGCTACAACATTAGCTTTCCCCGAATGATAGCTCCAGTTAAAATCATAGTCTTTCAAGAACTCTAACCATCTCCTCTGCCTCATATTCAATTCCTTCTGATCGAACAAATACTTCAGACTTTTCTGATCACTGAATACTTCAAATCTCGATCCATACAAATAATGTCTCCAAATTTTTAATACAAAAACCACTGCAGCTAATTCAAGATCATGAGTAGGATAATTCCTCTCATGCACCCTCAATTGCCGTGAAGCATAAGCTACTACCTTGCCATCTTGCATCAACACTCCGCCTAATCCCATCTTAGACGCATCACAATACACCACAAAAGGTTCACTTGGACTTGGTAGAATTAACACCGGTGCCGTAGTCAATTTCTTCTTCAATTCCTCAAAACTTTCCTCATAAGCCACATCCCAAACAAAAACTTGATTCTTTCTAGTTAACTCAGTCAATGGTAACGCCAAATTAGAAAACCCTTCAATGAATCTTCGGTAATAACCTGCCAAACCCAAGAAACTTCTGTTCTCCGTTGCTGTTTTCGGTGGCTCCCCCTGAAGTACCACACTCACTTTAGATGGATCCACCGCTATGCCATCACCAGAAATAACATGCCCTAAGAAACTCACAGTCTTCAACCAAAATTCACATTTCGAGAACTTTGCAAACAATTTATTATCTTTCAACACCTGCAATGCATTCCTCAAATGTTCTGCGTGATCCTCGTCAGATTTAGAATAAATCAGTATGTCATCAATGAATACCACAACAAACTGATCCAGATAAGAGTGAAATATATGATTCATATACTCCATAAACACACCCGGCGCATTAGACACTCCGAAAGGCATCACTGCATATTCGTAATGTCCATAACGAGTTCTAAATGCAGTCTTCTGAACATCATCTTCCTTTTCTCTAATATGATGGTAACACGACCTCAAATCCATTTTGCTGAAAACATGAGCTCCCACAAGCTGATCCATTAAGTCATCAATCCTCGGAAGTGGATACTTATTTTTAATGGTCACTTTATTCAACTGACGATAATCAATGCACAGACGCATACTACCATCCTACTTTTTCACCAACAACACTAGAGCTCCCCACGGCGAATCACTCGGTCTAATAAACTTCTTATCAAGCAATTCCCGAATTTGAGATTTCAACTCTGCCAATTCTGATGCAGACATCTTGTACGGTGCCATAGATATAGGTCTAGTACCAGGAACAAGATCAATAGCAAATTCAACTTCCCTCGTCGGAGGCAACTCTGTAATATCATCTGGAAACACTTCAGGAAATTCATTCACCATCGGTAACTCATTGACTGAAGTCTTGTTTTCCACAAAGAACGAGGCAAACACTGCAAACGTCTTAGCTTCATCTTCCAACAACGTCCTCAACTCTCTGTTAGACAAAGAATCCGCTAATGATTCCTCTTCATGAGTAAGAAACAATAACGTCTTCCTAAAGCAATCAATATAAATCTGGTTGAATTCCAACCAGTTAATTCCCAAAATAACATCGAGATTACTGAGTGGCAAACAAATCAAGTCCACTCTGAAATCTCTACCAAACATTGTCAACGGACACTTCAAACACACTAAGGAAGTAACTACAGACCCAATAGACGGAGTTTCAATCGTCATCCTCAGGTCTAGAGTAGACGGTACAATTCCTAATCTCTTCACACAATTAACAGAAATGAACGAGTGGGTTGCACCCGTATCAATGATAGCAATCAAAGGAATATCATTAATAAAACAAGTACCTTTGATGGAGCGCTATTCATTGGTGGATTGGGTTCCCACCAAAGCGAACACCTTTCCACTGGCTTGAGATTTCTTTGGCTTCTCATAGTGAGTGCTGATATGGCCCTTTTCTCCACAGTTATAACAGGTAGGCATAGTGGCCCTACAATGTGCTATAACATGACCTGGTCCCCCGCACTTGAAACACTTCTTCACTTTATTTGGACAATTGTTAGCACGGTGACCCGCGCCACCACATCTGAAACACTTGAGAGCATTAGGAACCACTTCTCCCTCTTTTGGTTTCTTCCCCACAACAGCTTTCTATTTTCCCTTATCAGTTGGAACATTGTAAGGAGTACCCCCATACCTCTACTTACCCTTCCGGTCACTCACAACTTTGTAATGAGCAATCTGGGCCCTATTATCATTATCATAAATTCTTTTTCTGCTAACCATTTCTGGATAATTCTTTATCTTCTGACAAGCAATGCCCAATTTGATCTCGGGACGCAGCCCATTCTCAAACTTCAAGCATTTCAAATTCATAGTTTCTTCCGTATTGTAATGAGCACAATACTGCACCAACTCTTCAAATCGAGCAGCATATAAAGCAACAGTCATGCTACCCTGTTTCAGCTCTAGGAATTCAATCTCTTTTGCACTACGAATATCTTCCGTAAAGTACATTTCCAAAAACTCAGCCTGAAACACTGTCCAAGTAATCTCAGTGCTTGCAGCTTTCAACCTCTGACGACTATTGCCCCACCTGGCTTCATCCTCTCCCTCCAGCATATGAATGCCAAACCGTACTTTCTGAGCATCATTGCATCTCATGGTCCTGAAGATCTTCTCAACAGCCTTCAGCCATTTTTGTGCAGGCTCCGGATCCAAAATACCTCCCGCATATGTAGGCGGCTTATTGCTCTGAAACTGTGCTAAGTCGCGGAACTGCGCACCCCCAGCTTGGTTAGTGTTCTCTACCGCTTGTGCCATAGCTTGCATAGCAGCAGCAAGATCAGCATCATTCCTTCCTGCCATACTGTTCAACAATCAACATACGGTCAGAACACACAACTTAATTCTATTTTAAGGACAGACTCTACTACAACACCTGGCCGGACGGACCGACCTGCTCTGATACCAATTGTAACACCCCACTTTCCCATTTTACAAAATAAGTAAATACTACCAAAATAATCAGAGTTTACGACAACAGTAGGATGTCACATCATTAAAACCAACAACAAAACTCCTTTTTCATTAATAAGCAGCGGAAATAATTGTTTTATTCAAAATACGGCAATTTGCCAACAACACTAATAATCCACATAAATCGTGGTCCACCAAAGTTTTAATCAAAGAACGATGCGTAACAAAACAATAAAGAATAACAAATGACGAAAAACTCCCAAAATCCCGTGTTACATATCAGAGTGACTCTTAAGGCTCGATCAAGCAACACGCACTCCATGCACACTCAAGTACCTGGATTATCTATACTTCCAAAGAAGCACAGACGCCACAAACAACAAAAGGGGCGAGAACTACATTCAATAAATAACGGTGTATAATACATGCTAAAGGTAGTGTAGCGAGCAATTTTGGACGCGGTTGCGAAGCACTATCTCTCTTTGGTTTCTACAGCTCAATTTATTTTTTATCCTATTAAAGCTGATGAAGGAAGGGAAATAGATGTCTCAAATTAACCCTGCTTGCAAACTGAGTTTAAATAGTCAAAACTGTTGGTTTATAGATTCTACGAAGATTCGGGGTCTCTATTAGGTTTATTTTTTTAAAAGTGGTGTTCGGTTAATTGGTGGGAGGTTAAGATGTTATGACAGATATATGAAAGTATGGGATTTTGGGTTTTTTGTTTAGTGTGCTTGCTAAGATTTTTATTTCAGTCTTATGCCTACGTATTCCCGTTTACCGAAACAGGGAAATCAGAGCGTTCGTAGTTCCTCCTATTCTATGGGAGGAAATGGTTGTTTTGGTGTCTTGTTCAAAGCCCAAGACGTGAAGCGAAAGGTGGTTTGTATCTTGTTCAAAGCCCAAGATGTGAAGCTGAAAGGTCTATTTGAATCTTGTTCAAAGCCCAAGATGTGAAGCTGAAGGGGTTTGACTTTAGAGAGAATTTGTCATCTCTAAAGGGGGTCTATACGTCACAACTGTTTATAAAGGAGAATTACTTTAATTGGGATTTGTGAATCCGACAATGCCATAATTTCCTTTAAAGGGGATTTTAACCTGAAGGAGAAGACTTTAACTTAGTGTAGAGTAATGCTATCTTTCCTTAGGAATTTCTCATGCTAAAAGAGGGACAGTGGCATGGATGTAGATGATCTAGAGGCTTGCCGCTTACAACGATTAGATGAAGGGGAAAGAGTTGTTGATGTTTGTGTACTGTGAACAAGGCACAACTTTGATGCTAAAAGGTTAATTGGATCAACCAGTGATTTTCTTATACAAAGCCTAAGAGGAAGCTATTATGTGTCTCGTACAAAGCCCGAGAGAGAGGCTAAAAGGTTTTGACTCGACGATGGAGTCTTTTGGTATCTCGTATAAAGCCCGAGATGAAGGCTATTTGACTCAACAAGAGAGTTTTTTTTTTGTATCTCGTACGAATCCCGAGATGGAGGCTGTTGTTTGTTTGGCTCAATAAGAACCTTTTTGTATCTCGTATAAAGCCTGAGACGGAGGCGGAAGGGGTGATTGACTCAACGAGGGAGTCTCTTATGTGTCTCGTACAAAGCCCGAGAGAGAGGCTAAACGTTGTTTGACTCCGCTGGGGAGAATCATTGTACAAAGCCCAAGAGAAGGCTATGGTGACTGTTTCAGTTGAGTGACAGGTCGAGTATACTGATTTTGAAAGAGAAAATCAGTTCTTATATGAGCAACACTGTACTCAAGGATTTGATTCAAGGACCAGGGATATTTCCTTTTCTTTGAGGAAATGGGAAATCCAAAGGGGTATTGAGACTGTCCGAATCTACGGGTTTCCTTCCTATTTAACGAAGGGGTCACTTGAGAATGTCTTTGAGACTCAAGGAGATTAGAATGTCCGCGTCTAGAGTTTTTATCTTTTGTACTATGCTTTGAGAAACAGTAGTAAACTCTTTGAAAGGACTGTTCTATGCAGATGATTAAGTTCTGTTCCTATACCTCTAGGAGGTCGTCGGGACAATTTGTACGAAGCCCAACAGGAGGCTGGAAGCTTTTGAGAAGCCGAGAGGTCCTTGTACGAAGCCCAAGAGGAGGCTATCATTCCCGGAGGAAGAATCATTATACGAAGCCTAAGAGGAGGCTGTGAATACTTCTAAGAAGCCGAGAGGTCCTTGTACTAAGCCCAAGAGGAGGCGGGGTTGCTTTTAGGAAGCCTGTGGGTCCTTGTACGATGCCCAAGAGGAGACCGATGCTTTTAAGAAGCCTATGGGTCCCCAAACCCCGAGAAATTCAAGACAGGCTATTCATAGAGAATAGATCAAGCCAGGAAAGTTAGAGAATTTGGAAGAAACTCAAAGATGCCATTCACGGAGAATACATTCATCTCTGGGAGTAGAGTTTCTTGACAATTCCTAATGAGGACAGCCAAAGAGAAGACTGTATCTGGTGATCCTATTGGGGATCTAGTTTTCTATTTCTACGAATAAACGAAACGGCGTCACCTAGTTCTAGACGTAGTTGCCGGGGAAACTCGAAATATCTATACTATTATTACACAGTTGATATGAGTTTATGAAACAAGACTTACATCGAAACAGCCCCACAATACAGTTATATGAATATGAAAGCGGTAAATGAAAGCATATAAATACTTACTTGGTTGTAGAGCTTCCATGCTGTTTGGTTAGTTGTTAAACAAAGAAAGATTGAAGACAACAGTATATTCAAAATCAAAGGAGAAAGTGCTTTGAAAAAGAAAGGTTTGGGGCTTACAGCTCAAGGAGAGGCCCAGGGTTTTATCAGTGAGCGCACTGTTTGAATTTGTACAGAGGGACTTATACAAGTGACTGAGGCCCAAAAAAGGTTTTCTGTACAAAGGGATGGGTCTTACACTCTCTCAAGAGGCCCAAAGAGTTTTAAGAAAGGACATGGGTCTTACTACTCGAGGGTAGGCCCAGTTGACTTTTCTTTAAAAATTGGCGATCGCGCCGAGGTTTTCTTTTAACGCAGAGGGACTTATACAATAAGTGAGGCCCACAATTGTTTTGGTTAAAAGGAGATTGGGTCTTACACTCTATTAGAGGCCCAAGAGTTTTGAATGGGTCTTATAGCTCAAGGAGAAGCCCAATTGATTTTTTTTAAAAGGCGACGATTGCGTCGCTTATTTGAAAATGTACAGAGGGACTTATACAATGAATGAGGCCCAAAAAAGTTTTCTGTACAAAGGGGGTTGGGTCTTACACTCTAATAGAGGCCCAAAAAAGTTTTAAGAAAAGAAATGGGTCTTACTACTCGAGGGTAGGCCCAAGGTTTTTTGTTTTGAAAAGGCAACGATCGCGCCATTTGTTTTTGACGGTATCGGGACTTATACAATATACTGAGGCCCAAAAATGATTTGGTCAAAAAAAGGATTGGGTCTTACACTCTATTAGAGGCCCAAGTGTTTTGAAAATGATTTATGAGGGTTGAATTAATCCAAAACCCTAATTTGTTTGCAAAAATGTATTTAATTGAATAAAAATTCAATTAAAATGATCAAAATTGTTTAACATATGGAAAAAAATTTGTGATCTTGGATTAATGCTTCAAAAATTAAGTATTGACCTACAAAATAATTAGAAAGCATTAAAAGTTGCAAAATCAAGGTGGAAAAAATATTTTAAATGATAAAAACAATTAAAACATTAATTCTTTGCAAAAATATCAATTATACAAAATAAATAATATTTTTGGGATTTTTTGGGAAAACGAAATATTTTAACATTTTTGTGAATTATTAAAAAAAGAATAAACTCAAAATCATTAAAACTCAGAGAGAAATTAATTTTTGAATCAATTAAATAAAATCACAAAATTCAAATATTTGAATTTTCAAAAAATGGCGCCAAGAACAGCTGAAGAACACGCGCGTGTTTTGGGTTTGGCTGATTTGCATTTTCTCTCCAATCTCACTGAATACTTGATTATATCATGCAATCCACATACCAATCAACTCGTTTCAACCGCACGATCATGTCTATGACAATTAATTTCATTTAAATTAAGCATAAAACAAGAAATCACAAAAAATCCTCAAGAACCCTAATTTCTGCATGAAGACTAGAATTTTTTATACACGATTCAAACTATGCAATTAATTGAGGGGAAACATTCCATGCATGATTATGAACATATGGCCAAATTATTGTGCAGCAAAAATTGCATGGATCATAGAGTTAGAAGAGCTCATGCTTACCACTTGCAGCTGGTGATCGTGATTTGTGTTGGAGGTGTTACAGCTAGGTTCCAATGATCTGGATAGCTTCCCTAGGTGCCATGGAGTGTGTATGAATGCTTGGAATGGATTGAAATGATCTGGAACTTGAGATGGTACCCCAACTGCAAATCTGTCAAGAACTTGAGCAATTGGCTGGTGATTTTGTGAAATCTGTGTTCCAGATGTTATGTGAGTGTTTGGATCACTTCTATATGATGTATGTGAGGCGTGTGTGTGTGTGTGATTGGTTTGATTGGAAAAGCTCTCAAACTCAAAACCCGATAGTGACTTGCCTTAGAAGGCAAAATTGGAGTGAAAGAAGAGATTTTGAGGAAAGCATCTGTTTGATGGCTTTGGTGTACTCAAACTGATCACAATTGAGCTCTATTTATAGTAGCAAGTTTGTTTTGCAAGGAATAGTGAATGGCAACTGCTGAGTAGGTTTGGCCAATGTTGGCAAATGAAAATCCAAGTCTCCTCTAGCCATTGACTAGAGGTTAAGGCACAGGATGCTGGTTTCCTTGGTCTTGGATAATTTTTGACTGAATTCAGTTGGAAATGGCTCAGTCCATGCCACCTTGATGCTTCCATTGAATGCTCCAATCCAAAATTGGAGTCTTGTCCCTATTTTGGCAATTCTAGGTTCAACATGCTATTTCTTGTTCCAAAGGCTTTGGAGGCTTGGCTCAGTGATTGTCCCCTTTAGATTCAATCCTCAGATGTGTCCAAGTGGATAGGAGCATTTGGATTTGGCTGATTTTGGAAAATCGACCAAAAGTGCAAAAATCTGCCTTGCCTTGGCAGATTTCAGCAAGGCAACTTGCCAATGTCATATCTCATGGCTCAAGTTGAATTTGGTGATGTTCTTGGCCATTTTGGAAAGCTTTTATATGACACAACAACTGTTTGAACATGTTTGGTTTTGATCTCTTTTGAATCCAAATGAAAAATCCCCCTACATTTGGCAAAAAGTAAGGTAAAATCAGACTTGGTGAAATTTTCACTAAGTGTTGGAACAAAGTGACTTTTCTTGATTTTGATCACTCCATAACTCAAAATCCATGAGGAATTTGGACATAGGTCAGTATGAAGCTTTTGTAGAGGGCAATGAGATCTACAAATCAAGCTTTGAATGGGGAACAATGGCCTTGTGGTTTAGGAGTTATGGTCCTCCAAAGTTGGCACATAAGTGTCACTTTTTCCATAACTTAGAAATTTTTCTAAGTTTTTATGGTTACCCCTTTTATAAGTTATCCCACTTTCATTGATTTTTCTTGATGAATGATGATTCAAATCATACATTAACATCATTTTAGGGTTAAAAATCCATTTTGGTGAAAAATCTCAAAAAGTCAAAGTTGACTTTTGTGCACAGTTGACTTTTTATTAGATGAATTCCAAACTGTGCAATTCTTCATGAAATCATGTCCTTGACCTAAATCAAACTTGATGGACATGTTCCATGGGTGTAATAGGGTATATTGAATCATGTCTTAGGGCTTGGGAGCATGTCCTGGTCAAAAGTCAAAGTTATAGTTGACTTTCCTCGCGAAACCCTAATTGTGGTGCAGATAAAATTGAGACTTGTTGCTAAAGCTTCTTGGATTAATCCATTGTTCCAAATGGATCAATATAGTTTATTAAAGACCCTCAAACTCTCTCTTGAGGTCTAGGCTCATGATTTGCCCTAAAAGTCAACTTAGGGGTGAATTAGGTCAAGAAACCCTAATTCCCGATTTTTGATGAATGCATCCCCTGAGGCAAAATTGACTTGATGATTGGGTCCATGAGGTCCCATGAAGTATATTTGGTTATGTTTTGGATCATTGGCTTGTGCCCAGATGAAAAATTTCCATCTGGAGGCCCTGGTCGACCAAAACCCTAATTTGGTGACACTGTCGATCTTGAGACTTGATCCACCTAGAAGGGAGCAACTTTGTGATTAATCCTTGGAGTGGGAGTCCTTTTGATCCTTTGTAGCTACTTGAGAGGTTAGACAAGTTGAAGATCATGTCATTTCTTGATTGATCCTTTGTCTAAGGCTCTGAGAGGGCTTGAAACCCTAATTTTGATTGTAGTGAATGCTCAACAACCCTTGAGGCATTTGATGAGGCATGATGGTTCATCTATATTGTGATGATGATTTGCACAATGATGGGAAATCTTAGTGGTCAAAATTTGGGGTATGATAGATGCCCCTATTTAATCTTCTTGGACCCGAAGGTGTGAATGACGAAGGTATTCGGGCATTCGGGGTTCAAGAGGATTAAATATCGGAATACCCAAAATTTTGATGGTGGTTATGAATGGTAGCTTACGCATTCATCTTCTTTAGCTACCTGATGATGCTTAGAAAAGGTAAACTTCCCCTCGATCCTGGTCTTCAGCCAAGGAGCTGGTCTCAGTTTTGTTTTGAAATTAACCTCCCCTTGATCCTGGTTTCCTACCAAGGAACTGGTCTTAGTTTCTTTTGTCAACTTCCCCTCGATCCTGGTTTCCTACCAAGGAACTGGTCTCAGTTTCTTTTGAAATAAACCTCCCCTCGATCCTGGTTTCCTACCAAGGAACCGGTCTTCGTTTCTTTTGTCAACTTCCCCTCGATCCTGGTCTCCTACCAAGGAACTGGTCTAAGTTGCTGTTGTAAACTTCCCCTCGATCCTGGTTTCCTACCAAGGAACTGGTCTAAGTTTCTTTTGTCAATAAACTTTCTTGACAAGGAACGCTATTTGTAGCGGTTCTCCTCAAACTTCTCGCCGAATTTTCCTGGGGAGATGTCATTTTATGGGAAAACTTTTGATGTCAGACTTGCTGGGGAACCCAGTCGTCTGAGTTGTAGAGTTGCACAAACTTCTCTGTTGGAGACGCCATTTGCCGACTCTATCTGGGGAAAGTGAGTCTCTTGAGAGGCTGCTTCTGCGTGGGATCTTACATCATACTTTTCTCGGGATTCTCCTGGAGAAATGCCATATGATGGGGTCCAATTTTGAGGTGCCGAGGACCTTTTCATCAGCGGTCTTTTCGGAGCGAAACTGGCATGCTGCCGAATCTCTGATTACGAGACTTCCTCTATGGATTTTCCTTAATCCGGGAAAGCAAGGATATCATCTTCAATGGCGAAGAGTGATGCTGACTGAAAGTTCCTCTGGTTTTTCAGAGGTTCAAGTTATCAAAGTGGTCAAGGGCCAACTTCCTTCCAGAAATAAACTGGAAGCGAGGTGGTTCAAACGCAGCGTTTCCTGGCGAGGCAAGAACTGACAACTCGATTGAGAGAACTTCTATCACTAGGGGACAAGACCGACTAGAGTGATAGTGATGCAACAATGAAACGTGAATGCAAATCAAATGCATGATGTATGTATGTTTATGCTGAAAAAACTGACGCGACATACAAACTGACAGGTGAACACGACTGGATACTCGGCCACCGCGGGGCGAAGAAGTACCGTTGGTTCAGAATAGCAATTCCACCTTTCTTAGGAGAGATAGTCCCTGTTGGGAGCTACGTTGGTCCGGCTTAGGAGATAAGAACTCGGCCGAAGAGGTCAGATGAAATAGTCGCATTCGACACTGTTGATCCTTCATTCAGGTGCACTGGCGTAGAAGGAGTACTTTGATTCTGCACTTTGAAGTTCGCCTACTTATGGAGAAGCGGTTGATGTTCTTTTGATGTTCAACAGTCAAAAGAAATTGCCATCTTTACTTTAAAAGCAGAAAAAGTTTTAACAAGTAAATTCATTTTGGTTTCATTTCAAGAATCGCTAATCATGTTAAAATGCCATTCTGTAAAGCTAAAACAAATAAGAATTACAAACAAAAGCACAAAGGCTCAGATTTTATTGATAAAATGGAGATAAGCCAAATGCGTGATTCCAAAGAGTATTTACAAAGTTAGAAAATGGTAATTTACAGGGAAAAGGGCTACGTTGAAACATAACAACCGCTATCCTTCTACCAACTTTGAATTCGGGGCATCCTGAGCTTCTGTCAAAGATGACCTTGAATGGAGTTTTCTGACGGAAGATGTAACTGCTGTTGAGGGACTTGCCTCTGTTTAACATAGTTACTTGCCGTTATCCCTAATTTTTTCCTGGATTGTACTGTAATGTTTCCAATCCACCGGGATGATTTTTTTTTATTGTGTCTCTAACTTTTTCCTGGACCGCCCTTTCGGGTTTTCAATCCACCGAGACGTTTTTTTTTTTAGTTTAGGCGAAGTATTTCTTGACTACATCAACATTCGTGGGGTAGGCAAATTCCTCTCCGTCCATGGTTGCAAGTCTCAAGGCGCCGCCTGAGAAAGCTTTCGTGACCACGTAGGGGCCATCATAATTCGGGGTCCATTTACCCCGAGAATTAGTGAGAAATGATTGTATCTTCTTGAGCACAAGGTCTCCTTTCCTGAAGATGCGGGGTCGAACCTTTTTGTCGAACGCCTTCTTCATTCTCTGTTGATACAATTGACCATGGCATAGTGCCGTTATTCTCTTTTCTTCGATCAGATTCAGTTCGTCGTGTCGGCTTTGACACCATTCAGCTTCGGTGAGCTTAGCTTCCATCAATACTCGGATTGACGGGATCTCTACTTCTATGGGGAGCACTGCTTCCATGCCATATACTAGAGAGAAAGGGGTAGCCCTGTTGAAGTGCGGACAGATGTGCGATAACCGTGAAGAGTAAAGGGTAGCATCTCGTGCCAGTCTTTGTAGGTTACAACCATCTTTTGAACGATCTTCTTGATGTTCTTGTTAACCGCTTCTACCGCTCCGTTCATCTTGGGTCGGTAGGGAGATGAGTTATGGTGTTCAATCTTGAACTCTGCACACAACTCCTTCACCATCTTGTTGTTCAAGTTAGATCCATTATCAGTAATGATCTCGCTTGGAACACCATAACGGCTGATGATATTGTTTTTGATAAATCGGACCACCACTTGTCGGGTTACATTGGGGAATGGCGCTGCTTCGACCCACTTGGTGAAGTAGTCAGTGGCTACTAGGATGAACCGATGTCCGTTTGAAGCCTTGGGCTCAATCATGCCAATCATGTCGATTCCCCATATGGAAAAAGGCCACGGGGAAGAGAGAACTTTGAGATGCGATGGAGGTTCATGAATTTTGTCGGAGTATATCTGACATTTGTGACACCTCCTCATGTACTTGTAGCAGTCGGATTCCATTGTCAACCAATAGTACCCTGCTCTAAGAATTTTTCTCGCCATTGTGTGTCCGTTGGCATGAGTGCCAAAGGATCCTTCATGAATTTCTTTCATCATCATGTCTGCTTCTGGTCTGTCTACGCATCGGAGCAAGACCATGTCAAAATTTGTCTCATAGAGAGTGTCACCGCTCAGGAAGAAGTTTCCAGCCAATCTTCTGAGGGTTTTTCTGTCTTTCCTGGATGCCCCAGGTGGGTACTCTTGTTTCTGAAGGAAGCATTTGATATCATGATACCAAGGTCTATCGTCTAGGACTGCTTCAATCGTGAAGATGTAAGCGGGCCGTTCAAGGCGCATTATGTCGATCTTAGGTAGGTCGTTCCATTGACCTACACTAATCATAGAAGAGATAGTGGCTAATGCATCAGCCATGTGATTCTTCTCACGAGGGATGTGATGAAACTCAACTCTGTTGAAGAAAGGTAGCAACCTTCTCGCGTAGTCTTTGTAAGGAATCAATCCTGATTGGTATGTGTTCCAATCTCCTTTTATCTAATTAATAACCAAGGCTAAGTCGCCGTATACGTCCAAGTTTTTGATCCTTAAATCAATCGCTTCTTCGAGACCCATGATACATGCTTCGTATTCGGCCTCGTTGTTCGTACATTTGAACGTAAGTCGAGCGGTGAAAGGAATGTGGGTACCCTGAGGGGTAACAATGATTGCCCCAATTCCGTTTCCATAATGATTAACTGCTCCATCAAAGATAAGTCCCCATTGGGAACCTAGTTCTGGCCCTTCACTGGGTAGCGGTTCATCGCAGTCTTTCATTTTTAGATACATGACATCTTCGTCTGGGAAGTCAAACCCGATTGATTCTTGATCGTCAATCGGTTGATGAGTTAAATGATCGGCTAAAACACTTCCCTTAACGGCTTTCTGAGCGTGGTACTCTATGTCATATTCTGATAACAACATCTGCCAACGGGCAATTCTTCCCGTGAGAGCAGGCTTTTCGAAGACATACTTGATTGGATCCATTTCTGAGATTAACCAAGTAGTATGACGAATCATGTGTTGGCGAAGACGTTTGACTACCCAAGCCAAAGCGCAACAAGTTTCTCAAGCATCGTGTACCGAGTTTCGCAGTCGGTGAATTTCTTGCTCAAATAGTAAATGGCAGACTCTTTCCGTTTAGTTTCATCTTGTTGGCCAAGTACACATCCCATTGAGTCCTCTAGAACTGTGAGGTAAATGATCAGTGGTCTTCCTTCCACTGGAGGTGATAGAATCAGAGGATTCAACAGATATTCCTTGATACTGTCGAAGGCAGTTTGGCAATCTTCTAACCAAACGCAACCCTGGTTCTTTTTGAGTAACTTGAAAATCGGCGCACATGTCGCGGTCATAAGGAATATGAACCTGGAGATGTAGTTCAAACTTCCCAAGAATCCTCTGACTTGTTTTTCAGTTTTCGGAGAAGGCATTTCTTGAATGGCCTTGACCTTGTCAGGATCAACCTCAATTCCTTTTTGGCTGACGATGAACCCTAAGAGTTTCCCTGAACGGACTCCGAAGGTGCACTTGTTGGGATTCAAGCGGAGTTTGTACTTTCGCAAACGCTCGAACAATTTTGACAGATGTTCAACGTGCTCACTCTCTGTTTTTGATTTTGCAATCATATCATCGACATATACCTCGATTTCTTTGTGTATCATGTCATGAAACAGAGTAGTCATGGCCCTTTGATAGGTTACCCCGGCGTTCTTCAAACCGAATGACATTACCTTGTAACAAAAGATACCCCAGGGGGTAATGAACGAAGTTTTCTCCATGTCTTTCGGCGCCATTTTGTTCTGGTTATAGCCCGAGAATCCATCCATGAAGGAGAAAACTTTGAACTTTGTTGTACTGTCCACCGACATATCAATGTGTGGTAAAGGAAAGTCATCCTTTGGACTAGCCTTGTTTAGATCCCTATAGTCGACACACATTCTGACCTTTCCGTCCTTTTTGGGAACGGGTACAATGTTGGCTAACCATTGAGGATACTCTGATGTGGCGAGGAAACCCGCGTCTATCTATTTCTGTACCTCCTCTTTGATTTTGATGGCCATGTCCGGATGAGTCCGTCTCAACCTCTGCTTTACTGGCGGACATTCCGATCTTAACGGTAAGTGATGTTCCACGATGCTGGTATCCAACCCTGGAATATCCAGATAGGACCAAGCGAATACATCGGGAAATTCTCTGAGAAGCTTTATCAAACCCTCTCTGGCAATTGGACTGAGCAGTGCCCCAATCCTGATTTCTTTTCTCTCTTGTTCTGAACCAGAGTTTACCGTTTCCAACGGCTCTTTGTGAGGTTCAATGGACCTTTCCTCTTGTCTGAGTAATCGGGAGATCTCTTCTGGAATTTTGTCGTCAACTTCTTCTTCAGGTTCGAATATCGGGAACTCAAAGTTGGGAGAAGGCATCGGATCGTATGTTTCAACTGGGTTTAAAACAAGCAATCTACATGACGTGATGATTTGTGTTTAGAAGAGATAGAGAAAATGAAAAAGTGTGTGCAGTGTTTTATTTTACTGCTTGTTTTTATTTTTAAATTGTTTTTTAGGATTACCATTTTCTAAAAAAGTAAAAAGAGAAAACAGTAATTAATGCAAAAATTACAGAATGACGTTAATTTATTAATGAACAACTCGATTCTTGAAACTACAACCCTATAAAACAAAACTCTGTCGCTTTGGGCGAAGCGAAGAGGGAAAATTTACAGAAAGCGAGCCCTATCAAAACATTCGTTTCACCTGGGCAGGGTGAAAGGTTAAAGATGGCAATTACTAAGATTGGCGAACGACGTTCGGAACATCGACAACAACGCATTGGCGGCGAACTCCTCGGTGAATCGCAAAGTCTGGTACCTTCCTTGATTTGTCTTCAGAAATAACGTTGATTTCTGGTGGAGCAGGATCATTAGAATCTGTCTCCCAGGAAGAGTTGTCGTAGGAGAATTCCTCTGTTGCATTTTGCATAGCATTTGTGCTCTCAGCTGTATCTCCCCATCCAGTTGGCTGGATATCTTCGAGCCTGATACGAGAGCTTTTGGGAGCGATGTATTTGACCATATAGTCGTATTTTCCACTCAGTTGTCCCAAGGTGTCCCAAACTTCTTTGGAACTGGAGGAGTCATCTCTCTCGATGACGTTGACCACGGGAAAAGCATAGTTGATGAATTCAAGTCCTCCAAACGTTGCAAATTCATCGTCATGTTGAGTAGCTTCAGGATGACCTGAGTGTTGATCCCATGACATGGTGGGGACACAGGTATTCTATTCAATGAGACTCAGTTGATTTTCATTGTTCGGCTAACTTTCTTGCCCCAAGTTCCCTGGGTAAGGTTGCCACATTGGCAGACCATCCATTGGGCCATAGTAGTTGTAGTCAAAGTTGTCTTTCATCAGAGTGTCTTCCTCTAATGAATTTGGCGGAGCACGACATCCTTCCGGATCACAATCTCCATATATCATTTCGACATCTGACCGTGGTATAAATCTCAGACTCTGTGCGGGATAGAAAAATGGTATAGGCACCTATTCCTGAGACATATAACCATCCTCGTTAAGGTAGGACTTCCATTCTTCATCTGTGTCAGAGGGATCTTCCTCATTGATGGCATGTACTGCTTGAGACACTGGGTGAAGAAAACCTCCACAGTGGAAGAAGTTTTGAATGGGATGAAGACTTTCATCGTTGGCAGCTGTCTGGATACAGGTTGCAGAAAAACCAAGACCCTTCTTTGTTGTATTGCTAGTAGGAATGACAAACTATCCCCATCCTGTCATATCGGTACTCTCGACTGCTTTGATAGCATCGTTGTATGAAGAAATGGAAGTTCCTTCTTTGAACTGATTGTTCTTGCTTACTGACAGTGCTTGGAACTGAGTTCCAATAACCTCCTCGGGTTCTATACCAGTAGATAATGATAAGCTACTCACGAGCAAGAGATGTTCTCCACAAACTGTGACAAGTTGATCGTTCTTGACGAACTTTAGCTTTTGGTGGAGGGTGGAAGTAACCGCTCCAGCCTGATGTATCCAAGGTCTTCCTAATAAACAACTGTACGTTGCCCGGATGTCCATGACCTGGAAAGTGACGTGGAAAGTGTGAGGACCGATAGTTATGGGAAGGTCGACTTCGCCAATAACTATTTTTCTGGATCTGTCGAACGCCTTGACGACGACCTCGCTGATTCTCATCGAAGGGCCTTTGAATGATAATTGCATCAAAGTAGACTTTGGCATAACATTCAGGGCTGACCCGGTGTCTACCAGTACGCTGGCTAGAGCATTGTCCTGGCAGTTAACTATAATGTTGAGCGCCATGTTATGACGGCGACCCTCTTCAGGTAACTCTTCATCACTAAATCCCAAATTATTGCAGGAAGTAATGTTAGAGACAATGCTATCGACCTGTCTGATTGTTACATCCTGTTCCACAAAGGCTTGCCCCAAGACTTTCTGCAGAGCCTCCCTGTGGGCTTCTGAACTGAGTAACAGTGATAATACAGAGATCTTTGAAGGAGTCTGTAACAGTTGATCAACAATGTTGCATTCACTCGTTTGGATGAGCTTCAGCATCTCATCATCATTTTTCGAAAGGTCGGGATTACTGGATTGACCGACTGGTAGATCAGGAGCTTCCGTCTGAAATTCCTTTTCTTTGTTAGGTTCCCCAACCCCTTGGTTGAAGAATCTACCAATCCGTGTTACTCGACTGATGTCTGCAATATTCACGACAGAGGGTAATGGAATTTCCTTTCCATTTTCAATTATCGTTGCACCGTACTTGTAAGGGATTGCCTTAGCTGATTCATACGGTAGTGGTCCCGGCAGATAGATGACTATGGGAACCTTCTGATTTTTCTGACCATCATAAGTAATCTCGATCCGTTCCCGGTTGGGAACTTTAGATTCGTCAAGTAGAGGGATAATGGCAAAAACATCCCTGGTCCTGTGATGACCAGAGATTGTGACAACAACCTCAACCTGATCGGTAAGGTAGTTCGGCGTCCAGTTGATGGGTCCAGAACTCGGATATGGACGAATTTCTCCACGATCCACCTGAACTTGAAGAGCTGCTCTCACAAGGTAACACCCTTGGTTAGTTTCCGAACAGACGCTACAATGGTCATAATTGTGTGGTGGCACCTTGCCACGCCCACTTTGAATACAATGTAACCTTACTAGGTTAGCTTCCATAAGTCGGACATCCTGACTCTGACGCCGAGTAGGATTCCTGTTACTGATACTAATTTGCTGAGTATCTTCATCCATATAAATTGGCATCCACCAGTGATTTAACAAGTGCTGAAGTGCCTCCTGGACAAGGGTACAACCTCGATCGTTTTAGCAACCCACTTTACAGTTGTGATAATTATGTGATACCAGGAATCTAAGTCGGACCTGTTCAACATGTAACTCCACCAGGCTGGTATTCATAACGCGAATATCAAAGATCTGAACCATGTTGATTTGATAGGAATTCCTATCATGGTAGTCTTGGATCAATCCAAGATCCATCTGACGCTGGAGGGCCTCTTGTATGAAAGAGCATCCCTGTTTATTTATCGAGCAAGTCAGACAGGAACTGTAATCGTGCCGTGGCAGATTATGATACTGGCTTTGCCTTGAGTGTATTGCCATCAGATTGGCATTCATCGCACGGATGTCGTGGTTCTGAATGACATTGGAATTCGTATAGACCCTATTAACTCCACGAACTCGGTGCTCTTGGATCCATCCGAGATCCATTTGTTCCTGTAGAGCTGCTTGCACCACAGAACATCCCTGGTTATCTTTAGAGCAGATATCAAACTGATGATAATTATGAGGTGGCACATGGCCATATCCACTCTGTCTACAATGCATCTTGACCAGATTGGTCTTCAACAAGAGTACATCGTGAATTTGATAGACATTGTTAGATTCTCCTTCTATCAAATTGACTGCAGCCTTCTTGTGTTGAGGCAACAGGTTCGTAAGAACATTAGGATTTGTATCCTAGAAGGATAAGACCTCGCTCCTAACAAGTTTTTGCACGTCGGATTTGAAATTGAGACAATTCTCAATGTTATGCCCTGGTCCTCCTTGGTGGTAAGGGCAAGTTTGATCCACCTTAAACCAAAAAGACGGATTTTCTGGTACTGTAAGAGGAGACTTAGTCTGAATGTGCCCCTTAGCCAGTAGTAACGAAAATAGTTCTGCGTACAACATGGGTATAGGATCAAATCCTGATGGTCGTGTTGTACGGTTATTGTTGTATTGGGGACGAGCCTGCTGAAGAGACTGTTGTGTCCTTTGCTGATCAGGTTGGCTTTGCGCAACCTGAGGTTGATACGTAGGCGCGATGCTGATAGCAGGAGTTACAGCTGCTACTGGTTGATATCGACGCCTTTGCTTTCCGAGAGAGATATTCCCAATATCTTGCTCTTTTTTCTTAGGGAGACCACTACGGTATTCTTTAGTACCGCTCGTCGATCCAGTGACTTTTACCAAACGTCCTTCTCGGACGGCTTCCTCAAGACGTACGCCCATGCCGACCATTTCGGTGAAGTCACTGGGCGCACTGGCAACCATTCGGTCATAGTAAAATGAGCTTAAGGTCTTTAAGAAGATCTTTGTCATCTCTTTTTCCTCAAGAAGTGGACAAATTTGAGCGGCGATATCATGCCACCTTTGAGCACACTCCTTAAAGGTTTCCTTGTCCTTTTGTGACATCGATCTGAGTGGGTGCCATGTCCAAATTGTATTTGTATTGTTGGACGAAGGCAGTGCCAAGATCTCTGAATGTGCTGATCGTAGTACGGTTTAAACCCATGTACCATTTTAATGCAGCACCGGTTAAACTATCCTGGAAGTAGTGAATCAGTAGGTCCTGATTCTTCGTCTGAGCTGACATTCGCCGAGCGTACATCACCAGATGGCTCTGAGGGCAAGAGTTACCCTTGTACTTTTCAAAGTCGGGCACTTGAAATTTGTGCGGGACTTTCACATTGGGGACCAAGCAGAGGTCTCTGGCGTCCTTTCCAAATTAATCCTGACCACGAATGGCTTGCAGCTCCTTCTGCATTTCCAGAAACTGCTCCTGGAATTCATCCATTCTATCAAAAAAAGTTTCCTTTTTACCAGCCGGTATTGGCAGAATCTGTCCTTACGGGACAGTGTGCACCACAGGGGGTGGTACCGTGACTACGACAGCGAACCTTGGCGTTTCCCGAAGTTTGTAACCTTCAGGAGTCTTTAGTATGCCCCTGGCATCTTCGCTTTCCCGAAGTTTGTAACCTTCAGGCCCAGCAGCTTCTGTTGTGATTCCCTGATCTTCAGTGATCGGCGGAACATATCCTTCCGGGATATAGTTAACAAGCATGCCTCAAGGACGATCTTTCGGCATTTGATACCTAGGATCATACTTTTCCACTATGGCCGTTGAGGTGATCTCTGAGATCACAGTCCTTTGTAGTTGAGCTTCTGCCATGGCTTGCATGTCGTTACGAGGCTTTCTCATATCCTCTCTCGGAGCGTCGATCTCTTCCTTCAACTCTCTGTTTTCTTCCTCAAGATCATCCATCTTTTTCTGACGATTGGCCCGAGTATTGTACGAATGAGACAGTTTGACTCTAGAATCGAGACAAAAACGTGAGATTCGTAGGTAAGAAGAATACGCGATGTGAGAATGATGAATGCAATGATTATATTAATTGTTTTTTGGTTTAATCAAAATAAACTTCGACAATTAGATTGCAAATATCAAACAGTGGGGAAACCCCTTTTTATTGAAATTCAAAGGATTGCGGAAACGAAAATATAGTAGATTACAAAGTGCAGAAATAGAAACCTAAGCTAATGGGTCCCGAGTCCTCTCTGAAGAGAAATCGGGTGCTGACTCTAGTACTTTCCTTTTCTTTGACCGGGGCTCTTGGGCCGTTGTCGGGTTGTCATTCCTTTGCCAGGTGAAAGAAGCGAGCAAATTCCTTTGGTCATCTTGATTATCCACATCATGTTGCTCCAAAATTTCAATCAGAGCGTCCTTATCTTTCAGTAATTGCTGTATTTTGATACACTCTATGTCGAGGGTGCGGTACTTGTTCTTCCAAGACCTCCTTTCCCTTTGAACTTTGTTGAGAGTAACCTGGAGCTTTTCAGTTTCCGTCATGAAGTACATGACAGATTCCCTCGGCGGAAGAATTCCGTAATGAGGATAAGGCATTTTTAGTTTGAGAGCTCTAGTTTGTACCCAGTGGAGATAAGGCTCCACCGAGACATAGTCCGGTTTTCCCAGAGACTCTCATCCTTTCTTATGAACATGCTTCCAGGCTTGCATTATTTCCATCTTTAGTGCTCTGTCACTTTCTCCTTCCTTGAAGAAAAGACCTTCCAGATGAACACCCCGTGGGACGTGTCTCATCGGGTATCCAAATTGATGACGAACGAGAACTGGATGGTAATTGATTCCTCCCTTAGTTCCTATAAGGGGTATGTTGGGGAAGTTTCCACAACGATCAATGATTCTGATTCCATCATAGATCCTATTACACCAATCTATATCAGAGTTGGTAAGAGACATGATCTTCTGCGACCAACGTAAGGCACTCTTGTGATCCCCAAAAAGCGGCAGACTTAGGCAAATGGGAGATAAACCATTTGTAAAGCAGAGGTACGCAGCATATGATCTCCCTTCCGCTGTACAAATTCCCTAAGTGTACAGAATGATACACATCTGCGAGCAAAGTCGATACAGGGTTTCCAATGAGAAAAACCTTAATGGCGTTGATATCTACAAAGTTATTAATGTTGGGCAACAAAAATAATCAGTAGGTGATTAAAACAAAGATGCTTTCAAAAGCAGTCCTGTTCCCTATACTAGCGAAGTACAGAGCTTTCTTTGTCAAGAACTGGGCTGGCAAACCTTGTATGCCACCCTTGGTAGTCATGTGAGTCCTGACCTCAGACTCATCCAAATGAATTGCTCTTGCAATGGTCTGATTCTTTGGAATTTCTTCCAGTCTAGAAAATGGAGCTTGATCAGTGATATGTAAATCAATCAGATGAGAATATTCCTCCAGCGTTGGTGCTAGCTGGTAATCCAGGAATGTAAAGCAGTGATAAACCAGATCGTAGAATTGAACGAGCGCGTCCATGATTCCCTCAATCACATGGACTCTTAATAGTGGTAGCAGACCTCCGTATTTGGCTCTGAAGGCCTCTAGGTTTGTGATCATTCTCGCCAAACCTCTTAAATCCTCTAGTTTTGGAATCCTGAAGGTGTACTTATGAGTTCTCCTTCTACCAAAATCCATTAGCGCAACCCTTTTCTCTGATATTTGTAATCACAATCTTAGTTTAATTTGAAAAACAGAGAGACTAGAAGAGAAATTTTTTGAATGTTTTAATGTTTTAAATGAATGCATGAATGCAGCACACAAAAACATAGAAAAAACATGGGGTCAAAGGGTCGTTGTCATGAAGTAAAGGCTCTACCCATCCCCAAAGGTTTATACTAGGGTGATTTTTGTACCTGTACTCATTATCATCAGCTACTCCCAGGAAAGCAAAACAACAAGCGGATCGCCAGCGAGTTTTAGAGCAATCTTAGAGTAAGTGCCATTCACCGAGAATAGATCACCAGCCTCAAATGAGGGTAGTATCGCATGACAACTATTTCCGATAGTTTCCGCACTACAAAAGGGTTGGGCTCCTCAGCTTCTCAGACATCACAATCGGCCCATTGCCTAAGAGAGGGAATGGGTTGCATTGGTCAGCCTCCACTGAGGTTGATGGTCGACCTCGTCGCCATCACTCATCTTAAGTGTATACTCAATCTTTCCACATGCGGCATCACATGCATTCCCATTAGTAGAAAAATAAACAGGTATAGCAATTAGGAAAAGCAGTATATATATTTGTCCTAAACATCCTAGACCTTTAAAGCTATGAATCCTAAGTTCTTGACAGAAAATGGGTTCCCCGGCGGAAGCCCCAATCTGTGGTATTCACACAAGTGAAGAGAAAAAAGGTTAGAGGGGCCCCACGGTGGGCGCCACTTTTAAAGTTTCTACCTAATAGATGAGAAGAGAACAAGATCCTGCTACAAAGGTGAGATAGATCCTAATGACAAATCCCCAGCAGAGTCGCCAGTGTCCCCAGTGATGTCGCCATTTTTCTATAGCGAGCGATTTTGGACGCGATTGCGAAGCGCTATCGCTCTTTGGTGTCTACAGCTCGATTCATTTTTTATCCTATTAAAGCTGATGAAGGAAGGGAAATAGATGTCTCAAATTAACCCTGCTTGCAAACTGAGTTTAAACAGTCAAAATTGTTGGTTTACGGATGCTACAAAGATTCGGGGTCTCTATTAGGTTTATTTTTTTAAAAGTGGTGTTCGGTTAATTGGTGGGAGGTTAAGATGTTAGGACGGATATATGAAAGTATGGGATTTTGGGTTTTTTATTTAGTGTGCTCGCTAATATTTTTCTTTCAATCTTATGCCTACATATTCCCGTTTACCGAAACAGGGAAATCAGAGCGTTCGTAGTTCCTCCTATTCTATGCGAGGAAACAGTTGTTTTGGTGTCTTGTTCAAAGCCCAAGACGTGAAGCGAAAGGTGGTTTGTATCTTGTTCAAAGCCCAAGATGTGAAGCTAAAAGGTCTATTTGTATCTTGTTCAAAGCCCAAGATGTGAAGCTGAAGGGGTTTGACTTTAGAGAGAATTTGTCATCTCTAAAGGGGGTCTGTACGTCACAACTGTTTATAAAGGAGAATTACTTTAACCAGGATTTGTGAATCCAACAATGCCATAATTTCCTTTAAAGGGGATTTTAACCTGAAGGAGAAGACTTTAACTCAGTGTAGAGCAATGTTATCTTTCCTTAGGAATTTCTCATGCTAAAAGAGGGACAGTGGCATGGATGTAGATGATCCAGAGGCTTTCCGCTTACAGCGATTAGATGAAGGGGAAAGATTTGTTGATGTTTGTGTACTGTGAACGAGGCACAACTTTGATGCTAAAAGGTTAATTGGATCAACCAGTGATTTTCTTATACAAAGCCTAAGAGGAGGCTATTATGTGTCTCGTACAAAGCCCGAGAGAGAGGCTAAAAGGTTTTGACTCGACGATGGAGTCTTTTGGTATCTCGTATAAAGCCTGAGATGAAGGCTATTTGACTCAACAAGAGAGGTTTTTTTTGTATATCGTACGAAGCTCGAGATGGAGGTTGTTGTTTGTTTGGCTCAATAAGAACCTTATTGTATCTCGTATAAAGCCTGAGATGGAGGCGGAAGGGGTGATTGACTCAACGAGGGAGTCTCTTATGTGTCTCGTACAAAGCCCGAGAGAGAGGCTAAACGTTATTTGACTCCACTGGGGAGAATCATTGTACAAAGCCCAAGAGGAGGCTATGGTGACTTTTCAGTTAAGTGACAGGTCCAGTATAATGAAAGAGAAAATCAATTCTTATATGAGCAACACTGTACTCAAGGATTTGATTTAAGGCCCCAGGATATTTCCTTTTCTTTGAGGAAACGGGAAATCCAAAGGGGTATTGAGACTGTCCGAGTCTACGGGTTTCCTTCCTATTTAACGAAGGGGTCACTTGAGAATGTCTTTGAGACTCAAGGAGATTAGACTATCCGCGTCTAGAGTTTTTATCTTTTGTACTATGCTTTGAGAAATAATAGTAGACTCTTTGAAAGGACTGTTCTATGCAGATGATTAAGTTCTGTTCCTATACCTCTAGGAGGTCGTCGGGACAATTTGTACGAAGCCCAAGAGGAGGCTGGAAGCTTTTGAGAAGCCGAGAGGTCCTTGTACGAAGCCAAAGAGGAGGCTATCATTCCCGGAGGAAGAATGATTATACGAAGCCTAAGAGGAGGCTGTGAATACTTCTAAGAAGCCGAGAGGTCCTTGTACTAAGCCCAAGAGGAGGCGGGGTTGCTTTTAGGAAGCCTGTGGGTCCTTGTACGATGCCCAAGAGGAGGCCGATGCTTTTAAGAAGCCCGTGGGTCCCCAAACCCCGAGAAATTCAAGACATGCTATTCACAGAGAATAGATCAAGCCAGGAAAGTTCGAGAATTTGGAAGAAACTCAAAGATGCCATTCACGGAGAATACATTCATCTCTGGGAGTAGAGTTTCTTGACAATTCCTAATGAGGACAGCCGAAGAGAAGACTGTATCTGGTGATCCTATTGGGGGTCTAGTTTTCTATTTCTACGAATAAACGAAACGGCGTCACCTAGTTCTAGACGTAGTTGCCGGGGAAACTCGAAATATCTATACTATAATTACACAGTTGATATGAGTTTATGAAAGAAGCCTTACAGCGAAACAACCCCACAATACAGTTATATGTATATGAAAGCGGTAAATGAAAGCATATAAATACTTACTCGGTTGTAGAACTTCCATGCTTTTTGGTTAGTTGTTAAACAAAGAAAGATTGAAAACAACAGTATATTCAAAATCAAAGGAGAAAGTGCTTTGAAAAAGAAAGGTTTGGGGCTTACAGCTCAAGGAGAGGCCCAGGGTTTTATCAGTGAGCGCACTGTTTGAATTTGTACAGAGGGACTTATACAAGTGACTGAGGCCCAAAAAAGGTTTTTTGTACAAAGGGATGGGTCTTACACTCTCTCAAGAGGCCCAAAGAGTTTTAAGAAAGGAAATGGGTCTTACTACTCGAGGGTAGGCCCAGTTGACTTTTCGTTAAAAAATGGCGATCGCGCCGAGGTTTTCTTTTAACGCAGAGGGACTTATACAATAAGTGAGACCCACAATTGTTTTGGTTAAAAGGAGATTGGGTCTTACACTCTATTAGAGGCCCAAAAGTTTTGAATGGGTCTTATAGCTCAAGGAGAGGCCCAATTGATTTTTTTTAAAAGGCGACGATTGCGTCGTTTATTTGAAAATGAACAGAGGGACTTATACAATGAATGAGGCTCAAAAAGGATTTCTGTACAAAGGGGGTTGGGTCTTACACTCTAATAGAGGCCCAAAAAAGATTTAAGAAAAGAAATGGGTCTTACTACTCGAGGGTAGGCCCAAGGTTTTTTGTTTTGAAAAGGCAACGATCGCGCCATTTGTTTTTGACGGTATCGGGACTTATACAATATACTGAGGCCCAAAAATGATTTGGTCAAAAAAAGGATTGGGTCTTACACTCTATTAGAGGCCCAAGTGTTTTGAAAATGATTTATGAGGGTTGAATTAATCCAAAACCCTAATATGGAAAACAAATTGGGATCTTGGATTAATGCTTCAAAAATTAAGTATTGACCTACAAAATAATTAGAAAGCATTAAAAGTTGCAAAATCAAGGTGGAAAAAATATTTTAAATGTTAAAAACAATTAAAACATTATTTCTTTGCAAAAATATCAATTATACAAAATAAATAATATTTTTGGGATATTTTGGGAAAATAAAATATTTTAACATTTTTGTGAATTATTAAAAAAAGAATCAACTCAAAATCATTAAAACTCAGAGAGAAATTAATTTTTGAATCAATTAAATAAAATCACAAAATTCAAATATTTGAATTTTCAAAAAATGGTGCCAAGAACAGCCGAAGAACACGCGTGTTCTGGGTTTGGCTGATTAGCATTTCTCTCCAATCTCACTGAATACTTGATTATATCATGCAATCCACATACCAATCAACTCGTTTCAACCTCACGATCATGTTTATGACAATTAATTTCATTTAAATTAAGCATAAAACAAGAAATCACGAAAAATCCTCAAGAACCCTAATTTCTGCATGAAGGCTAGGATTTTTGATACACAATTCAAACAATGCAATTAATTGAGGGGAAACATTCGATGCATGATTATGAACCTATGGCCAAATTATTGTGCAGCAAAAATTGCATGGATCATAGAGTTAGAAGAGCTCATGCTTACCACTTGCAGCTAGTATTCGTGATTTGTGTTGGAGGTGTTACAGCTAGGTTCCAATGATCTGGATAGCTTCCCTAGGTGCCATGGAGTGTGTATGAATGCTTGGAATGGATTGAAATGATCTGGAACTTGATATGGTACCCCAACTGCAAATCTGTCAAGAACTTGAGCAATTGGCTGGTGATTTTGTGAAATTTGTGTTCTAGATGTTATGTGAGTGTTTGGATCACTTCTATATGATGTATATAAGGTGTGTGTGTGATTGGTTTGATTGGAAAAGCTCTCAAACTCAAAACCCGATAGTGACTTGCCTTAGAAGGCAAAATTGGAGTGAAAGAAGAGATTTTGAGGAAAGCATCTGTTTGATGGCTTTGGTGTACTCAAACTGATCACAATTGAGCTCTATTTATAGTAGAGCAAGTTTGTTTTGCAAGGAATAGTGAATGACAACTGCTGAGTAGGTTTGGCCAATGTTGGCAAATGAAAATCCAAGTCTCCTCTAGCCATTGACTAGAGGTCAGGGCACAGGCTGCTGGTTCCCTTGGTCTTGGATAAATCTTCACTGAATTCAGTTGAGAATGGCTCAGTCCATGCTACCTTGATGCTTCCATTAAATGCTCCAATCCAAAATTGGAGTCTTGTCCCAATTTTGGCAATTCTAGGTTCAACATGCTATTTCTTGTTCCAAAGACTTTGGAGGCTTGGCTCAGTGATTGTCCCCTTTAGATTCAATCCTCAGATGTGTCCAAGTTGATAGGAGCATTTGGATTTGGCTGATTTTGGCAAATCGACCAAAAGTACAAAAATCTGCCTTGCCTTGGCAGATTTCAGCAAGGCAACTTGCCAATGTCATATCTCATGGCTCAAGTTGAATTTGGTGATGTTCTTGGCCATTTTGGAAAGCTCTTATATGATACAACAACTGTTTGAACATGTTGGGTTTTGATCTCTTTTGAATCCAAGTGAAAAATCCCCCTACATTTGGCAAAAAGTAAGGTAAAATCTGACTTAGTGAAATTTTCACCAAGTGTTGGAACAAAGTGACTTTTCTTGATTTTGATCACTCCATAACTCAAAATATATGAGGAATTTGGACATAGGTCAGTATGAAGCTTTTGTAGAGGGCAATGAGATCTACAAATCAAGCTTTGAATGGGGAACAATGGCCTTGTGGTTTAGGAGTTATGGTCCTCCAAAGTTGGCACATTAGTGTCACTTTTTCCATAACTTAGAAATTTTTCTAAGTTTTTATGGTTACCCCTTTTACAAGTTATCCCACTTTCTTTGATTTTTCTTGATGAATGATGGATCAAATCATACATTAACATCATTTTAGGGTTAAAAATCCATTTTGGTGAAAAATCTCAAAAAGTCAAAGTTGACTCCAAACTGTGCAATTCTTCATGAAATCATGTCCTTGACCTAAATCAAACTTGATGGACATGTTCCATGGGTGTCATAGGGTATATTGAATCATGTCTTAGGGCTTCGGAGCATGTCCTGGTCAAAAGTCAAAGTTATAGTTGACTTTCCTCGCGAAACCCTAATTGTGGTGCAGAAGAAATTGAGACTTGTTTCTCAAGCTTCTTGGATTAATACATTGTTCCAAATGGATTAATATAGTTTATTAGAGATCCTCAAACCCTCTCTTGAGGTCTTGGCTCATGATTTGCCCTAAAAGTCAACTTAGGGGTGAATTAGGTTAAGAAACCCTAATTCCTGATTTTTGATGAATGCATCCCCTGAGGCAAAATTGACTTGATGATTGGGTCCATGAGGTCCCATGAAGTATATTAGGTTATGTTTTGGATCATTGGCTTTTGCCTAGATTAAAAATTTCCATCTAGAGGCCCTGGTCGACCAAAACCCTAATTTGGTGACACTGTCGATCTTGAGACTTGATCCACCTAGAAGGGAGCAGCTTTGTGCTTAATCCTTGGAGTGGGAGTCCTTTTGATCCTTTGTAGCTACTTGAGAGGTTAGACAAGTTTAAGATCATGTCATTCCTTGATTGATCCCTTGTCTAAGACTCTGAGAGGGCTTGAAACCCTAATTTTGATTGTAGTGAATGCTCAACAACCCTTGAGGCATTTGATGAGGCATCATGGTTCATCCATATTGTGATGATGATTTGCACAATGCTGGGAAATCTTAGTGGTCAAAATTTGGGGTATGACAGGTAGTACTCATGCAATCATATAATAGAAGCACACCATCATGACATACTCGTCAATTTCATTCAGATTTCACCAAACACATAATAATGCAATGTGACTCAAAAACATCGACACAATGCATGTGGTACCAATATCACCATGGTTCATTCAATCGAACCCGGATAAATCACATACACCCCTACTTGGCAATGATTTATCTCCACCACACTCCACATTGGAGTTTGGATGAATCACATACACTTCTCCTGAGCAATGATTCATCACCACCGACACCATGAATGCATGACAGTAAATATGCATACAACACATATGTATGACAACAATCATACATCTTCACAATCCTCCTGATCACACGTGAGATACCTACTCACCATCACACACATCACAACAAGAAAAATCCTCACTCGGTGTTTAATTAGTTAATTATCTAATTAATCCACCAAAATTACTAAATCAATTATTTTTATCACCAGTTCAACATTTCTCAAGTTCTGACATCTATCCCCAACCTCTCAAACCAAAAGAAACCACTTCGGACACGAAAACAGAAAAGAAATCTCGAAACAGAAAAATTTTACACTCTCGCTGGCCATACACGTATTGCTCTGTGCCATACGCGTATTTCTAGCTTGCTCACCCAGACCATATGCGTAATGCCCTAATTCCCTACACCATTACGCGTAATGCCTCCCCCAGTACGCGTAATGCCCAAACTTCTATACGCGAACTGTTACGCGTACGGTCAGAGGGCCGTGCCAAGCCTCCTTTGGGCCCTCCCATACGCATATTGACCACATCCATACGGGTATTGACCTACCTGATACGCGTATTTCCAGATCTGTTATGCGAACTAGATTTCTCCACACCATTTCATGTTCTGCTCGGGATCCTCACTTTTCCACTCCAATTCAGTCCTAAACTTGTTTCTACATCAATTTTAGGCCCTATCTTTCATCTTACATCTTTCACCTATCAATATTACTTAAAATTACAGGTCTTAGATCTAATTTCGTTCTCTCAACCTGCACAAAAACCAGTTCTGCAACATATACATACATACAGCAGCAACAACATCAAGATGTCCCACAATTCAGAATCGTAATAATTCGATTCACACAATTTTCATCACAGATTCATTTATGCACAACAGATTCATAAACAACATAATTCATACGAATTCCTACGGGGTTAAGGACTCCCCACTACCCTCTCATTATCATACCACCAATATTGAAATATATTCTCCCCCCATACCTCGAAATTACTCAGAAAATTCCTAGGAAAGTTGATTCTTCAAAGCCCTGGTTCTTCCTTGTTCTTCCTCTCCCTAGCCCTTCTCTTGTGAAATTCTGATTATGACTAACCCTACTCACTAACCCTCACTAATCTCTGCTTAATGACCAAACTGTCCTTATTTTTCTCTACAAGCCCGTTATCCATTTAATTCAATCTAATTTTTAATTTAATAAAAATAATAATATTACTAGTAATGTGATTCACATAATAATTGTAATAATACTAGAAATAATATTAATAATAATAATAATAATAATACCACTATTACTACTTATACCCCAAAATTACTCCCGACACCTCCAATCTACCCATCCCACTAAGGACTCCACGCCTACGCGCTCAACCACACACACCCTTAACAAGGCCAAACAACGGAAAATAACACGACGATCAAATAATTTAAATTAGGGTGTTACACACGACATCCCTCAGGATCACAATCTCCATACATCATCTTGACGTCTAATCTTGGTATGTATCTCGGACTCTGTGTGGGAAAGCAAAATGGCGTATTTGCCTCTCCCTGAGACAGTTAACCATCCTCGTTGAGATATGATTTCCATTCTTCATCCATATCGGAGGAGTTACTCTCATTAATAGTGTGTACTTCTTAAGACACTAGGTGAAGGAATCCTCCGCTAAGGAAGAAATCCTGAATGGGACGAAAACTTTCGTCTTTCTTAGCAGTCTGGGTGCAGGTCGAGGAGAAACCAAGACCTTTCCTTGTTTTGTTATCCATAGCAATCACAAGTTGTCCCCATCCTCTTATGTTATCGCCTTTGATTACTTCGAGAGCGCCTTTGTATGAAGAAATCGACGTTCCTTTCTCAGGTCGATTCTCATTGCTCACTGAAATTGATTGGAACTGAGTTCCAACAACCTCCTCAGGTTCTACACAAGAAAATGATGATAAGTTGCTCACTATTAAGTCTTGCTCTCCATAGACTGTGACGAGTTTGTCATTCTTGACGAACTTCAGCTTCTGGTGAAATGTCGAAGTGACTGCCCCAGCATCGTGTATCCAAGGTCTTCCTAATAAACAACTGTAAGCTACCCGGATGTCCATGAACTAGAAAGTGACTTGGAAAGTGTGAGGTCTGATGGTTATGGGAAGATTTACTTTGCCGATAACTATTTTTCTGGATCCGTCAAAAGCTTTGACAATGATCTCACTGCCCCTCATCGGAGCTCCTTGAAATGATAGTCGTGTCAGAGTCGATTTTGGCATAACATTTAGAGATGATCCTGTGTCAACCAGTATGCTGGCTAGAGCATCGTGCTGACAGTTGGCTATAATGTTAAGCACCACGTTATGATTTCGGCCTTTTTTGGCAGTTCCTCATCACTGAATCCTAAGTTGTTGCAGGAAGTGATGTTAGAAATGATACTGTCGAACTGTCCTACAGTTAAATCCTGTTCCACGTAAGCTTGCTCTAAGACTTTCTGCAGAGCTTCCCTATGAGCTTCGGAACTGAGTAGGAGAGATAATATAGAGATTCTGGATGGAGTTTGTAACAATTGGTCTACAATGTTGTACTCACTTTTCTGGATGAGCTTCAGCATCTCATCGTTGTTCTATGAAAGTTCGGGACTACTGGAAAACCCAATTTGCTGATTCAGAACTTCTGCCTGAGTTTCTTTCTCTTTGGTAGATTCTCCAACTCCTCGGTTGATGATTCGGCCACTTCGTGTGACTCGACTGATGTCGGCAATGTTTTCGATGGAGGGTAATGGAGTTTCCTTTCCATTCTCGATTGTTGTAGAATCGTACTTATAAGGCACCGCCTTATGTGACTTGTACGGTATTGGTCTCGGTAAATAGATCACCACTAGAGCTTTTTGATTTTTCTGACCATCATACTCAGCCTCAATTGGTTCGAGGTTGAGAGTCTTTCTACTGTCAAGAGGAACTTTCGACTCGTTGAGCAGAGGAATTATGATGCAAACGTCTTTGACCATTTCATGATTGGAAATGATGACAACATCTTCGCTTTGACCAGGAAGATAGTCTTGTATCACATTGATCGATCTGGAATTTGAACACGGTCGGATCTCCTTTCGGTCTAACTGATTTTGAAGAGTTGACCGCACAAGATAACAACCTTGATTGTTCTCTGAACAAACTCTACAGCGTTCATAGTTATGTGGTGGCACCCGGCCATGTCCGCTTTGTATACAGTGCATTTTGACCAGATCTGTTACCATCGAGCAGACAACTTGACTCTAATGCCTACTGGGATTTCCGTCAATCATACTAATCTTCTGTGTAGCTTCGTCTAAGTAAATTGGAAGCCACCAGTGGTCCAACAAGTGTTGGAGTGTTCTTTGGACAAACGCACAGACTTGGTAGTCTTCTTGACACTCCTCACAGTCCTCATTATCAAGTGAAGCCAGAAAACCGAGCCTAACTTGTTTAGCATGCAGTTCTACCAGACTAGTAATCATCAAGCGTATTTTGAATATCTGAACCATATTGACTTGATGAGTATTTCTTTCCTGATAATCCTGGACCCATCTGTAGCGCGGTTTTTGTGGTTTCGAATCACTATCGTTTTGGTACTATAATTCGATTCATTTTTTATCCTATTGAGCTGATTAAGGAAGGGAAATAGATGTCTCCAATTAACCCTGCTTGCAAACTGAGATTAAACAATCAAAACTGTTGGTTTACAGATGCTATCAAGAGGGGGTTCTTCTTTACGGTTATTTGCTTAAAACCAGTGTCTAGGCTATTGGTAAGATGTTAGGTCTGATGCTTTTCGATTGATGTATGAAGGTATGGAATTTTTAGTTTTTTTATTAGTATGTTCGCTAAGATTTTTCCAATCTTATGCCTACGTATTCCCGAAATTGGGAAATCAGAGCGATCGTAGTTCCTCGTATTCTATGGGAGGAAAGAGGTGTTTTGGTGTCTTGTTCAAAGCCAATTTGTCATCTCTAAAGAGGAGTTGGTGATGTTTGTATGTTGTGGACAAGGCACAACTTTGATGCTAAAAGGTTGATTGACTCAACCGGGGTTTTCTTTATACAAAGCCTAAGAGGAGGCTAAAAGTTGACTTTTCCGGGGAAAATGCTCTTTCTGTCTTGTACAAAGCCCAAGATATAGGCAAAAAGGGTTTGACTCAACAAGAGAGTCTATCATACTCAACAAGAGAGTAATTTGTTGTCTCATATGAAGCCCGGGACGGAGGTGAAAAGGGAAGATGGACTCAACGAGAGAGTCTGAAAAGGTGATTGACTCAACGAGAGAGTTTGAGAGTTTATTGACCCAACAAGAGAGTCTTTTATACTCAACAAGAGAGTGTTTTGCTGTCTCGTACGAAGCCCGAGATAGAGGCTAAAAGGAAATTGACTCAACAAGAGAGTCTGAAAGTTAATTGACATAACAAGAGAGTCTTTTATACTCAACACGAGAGTGTTTTATATGTGTCTTGTATGAAGCCCAAGACGGAAGCTAAAAGTGATTGACTCAACAAGAGAGTCTTTTATACTCAACAAGAGAGTGTTTTTATATGTGTCTTATATGAAGCGCAAGACGGAGGCTAAAAGTGGTTGACTTAACAAGAGAGTCTTTTATACTCAACAAGAGAGTGTTTTTATATGTGTCTTATATGTAGCCCAAGACGGAGGCTAAAAGTGATTGACTCAACAAGAGAGTCTGATAAGGTTAGCTCTGTTGGGGAGAACCATTGTACAAAGCCCAAGAGGAGGCTAAACTTACTGCCGAGGATTATTGACATCCCTAGGCCGGTCTAAGTGTGGGGAACTCTCATGAGACAGACTGAGTTTCAGAGTGATCGGTGTTTCTTCCTATGTTTGAAAGGAACTTGAGAATGTCTTTGAGACTCAAGAGGCTTAGACTGTCCAAGTCTAGAGTTTTATCTTTTGTACAATGCCCAAGAGGAGGCATGGGCATTAAGGGATGAGTATCAACCCTACAACGGCCGGAGTTTCGACACTAGAAAGACTGCTCTAGGAAATGATGACTAAGTTCTGTCTTATACCTTTAAGAGGTCGCCAGGGTCCTTGTATTAAGCCCAAGAGAAGGCATGAGAACTTCTAGGAAGCCAAAGGGTCCTTGTATAACGCCCAAGAGAAGGCATGAGAACTTCTAGGAAGCCAAAGGGTCCTTGTACAACGCCCAAGAGGAGGCGAGGATACTTTTACAAAGCCTGTGGGCCCCCAAACCCTGATAAGTTCAAGACATGCTATTCACCAAGAATAGATCAAGCCAGGAAAGTTCGAGAATTCAGAAGAAACTCAAGAGATGCCATTCACGGAGAAAAGATCATCTCTGGGGAGTTAGAGTTTCTTTGACAATGTCTAAGGGTGACAGTCTGAGAAAGGGTTCACCGAGAATGCTACCTTTCACGTCTCCATATTTTTTAACCCCAAGAGGAGGGAAGACTGTATCTGGAAATCCTACGGAGGATCTTGTTTCGTTTGTATTTAAGAGTGACCAACAGGACTTTACCAAGTGCTAGACGTAATTGCCGGGGAAAACACTAAATAGCTATACTAGTATTACAGAGTGGATATTTGACAAGTATATAAAAGTTTATGAAAGAAGACTTACTGTGAAACAACCCCACAATACAGTTATATAAATATGAAAGCGGCAAATGAAAGCGGATAAACACTTACCCGTTGTAGAGCTTCCATGCTGTTTGGTTAGTTTTTCAACAAAGAAAGTTAGATAACAGTATATATTCAAAATCAAAGGAGAAAGTATTTTGAAAAGATTGTTGGGGCTTACAGCTTGAGGAGAGGCCCAAGGTTTTATCAGTGATTGCACTATTGTTTGGGATTTGTACAGGGACTTATACAAGTGACTGAGGCCCGAAAAGGTTTTCTGTACAAAGGGATGGGTCTTACACTCTCTCAAGAGGCCCAAAGGTGTTTAAAGAAAAGGAATGGGGCTTATAACATGAGATTTTTGAAAGCACTGTGGGTCTTATACAATGACTGAGGCCCAAAATATTTTGGTTTCAAAAAAGTGTTGGGCTTACACTCTATTAGAGGCCCAAAGAGGTTATTTTTGTACAAGAGATGTGGCTTACAGCTCAAGGAGAGGCCCAAAGGTTTTTGTTAGAAAGGCGACGATCGCGTCGATCTTTATGATGGTATCGGGACTTATACAATACACTGAGGCCCAAATCATTTTGGCTTTCAAATAGGATTGGGTCTTACACTCTATTAGAGGCCCAAAGAGGTGAAAAAGATTTGTTTTAGGGTAATAAACCCATAAAATCCTAATTTCATCATTTTAAAGTAATTTATTCAAGGAAAATTAATAAAATGATAAAAATACCAAATAAGTGCTAATAAACAACTTATGATTTATGGTTAAGGTTTGGAAAACGAGGGATTAATCACAAGATGAATTAAAACTCATTTGGTTTTGATTTCCAAGATGAATATTCACTTTAAAAATGTTTTAAAACAATTAAAATGAATTTATTCATAAAAATACTAACTATATTAAATAAATAATATAACTTTGATTTTTTTGTGAAATAAAATATTTCAACATTTTTGTGATTTTTTGCAAAAAGAACCAATAAAAAATAATTAGAATTGAGGAAGTTATTAATTTTTCAAACTATTAAAAATAATATGAAAAATAGTAAAAAGTGGAAAAAAATAGCAAAAAGAGGGTCTGGGGCGAGGGGGATTCGAACCCCAGACCTCTTGTGTACAACATGCGTGCCTTACAACTAGGGTGGTGATACATCCGTGTATTGAAACACAACCACAAATATACAAGGCTTGCCTTGTTTTTGGCCTGGCCCAAGGAAAGGCAAGGCAAGATTTTGGTTAGAAACGTGAAGGCCATAACTTTCTCATTTCTCCTTGGATTGGGACAAAATTTAGGTCTATCCTACCTAGAATTTCATAAAGAATTCAATGGTGGTGGTGTTTTTTTCAAATCATGCTATTATTGAAAAACCCGATAGTGGTTTTGAAACAGGCCATGATTTGCATTTTTTGTGCTACCTCTTGGTACAGTAGTGAATTACATGATAAATTGGTGCTAACACAACACATATAACATGTATAAGATGTGCATGATCAGTGGACATCAAAGGAAAGCATGATTCAAAGAATTCAAGTTGTGAGGCTTACCTCTTTTTGGAGCTTTTGTGCAATTTGCCAAGTGCTTTGTTCAGAAATGATTTGATGCTTTGGACACCCTCAAATGATCTCTTAGAAGCTTTTAGGATGGTTGGAATCAGCTGGAAACCTACGGAACAAGTTTGAGCTCTTTCTTGCAAAAGTGGCAAAAGTGGCCAAAATCGCAACTCTCTCAAATGGTGTTCCCGATGTGGGGACCATTTGGGACAGTTCAAGGATGGTATTTGGAGTGTGTTTGAGGTTTTATCTAGTTTGGAAAGTGACTGGATTAAGACATGACTTGAAAAATGCACAAAAGTCATATTTTGAGGTTTTGAGAGGTGACTTTGTGATTTTGGTGTTAGAGGTCACTTGTGAAGGTTTGGACAGCTTATATATGACATATTGGATGTGTTTGGATCATGAGCTATGGTGGAATTGCTCTCTAACTCAAAAACTCAGAGCTACCTTGCTAAAGAAGGCAATTTTGCCAAGACAGATAGATTTTGAGGAAAGCAAGTGTTGTAGTGCTTTGGTGTACTCAAACTGAGCACAAATGAGCTCTATTTATGGTAGAGCAAGTTTTTTTTGGATGCAACAGTGAATGGCAACTGCTGCAGAGGTTTGACCAATGTTGATCAATAGGAATCTAAGTCTCCTCTAGCCATTAACAAGAGGTTAGGGCACAGGCTGCTGGTTCCCTAGTTCTTGGATCATCCTTGACTGAATTCAGTTGGAAGAGGCTCACTCCATGCCACCTTGGTGTATCCATTAAATGCTCCAAACCAAAATTGGAGTCTTGTCCCTCTTTTACGCATATCTAGGTTTGGCATGCTACTTTTGGTTCCAAAGACTTGGGAGGCTAATGGATCAGTGTTTGTCCCTCCTTGGTCCCCCCTTGAGGTGTTCAGATGGATAGATTTTCTTATCCTTGCAAAATTTGGGCAAATCGAGCAAAATCCCTAAATCTTCCTTGCCACGACAGTTTGCAGCAAGGCATATTGGCATGGTCATATCTCATGACTTAAGTGGAGTTTCATGGAGTTCTTGGCCATTTTCGAAAGCTCTCATTTGATACAACATATGTGTGATCATAGTTTGTCTTGATACTTTTTGGATCCAAGTAAAAAATCCCCATACTTTTGGAAAAAAAGCATGACAGATTTTGACTTAGTGAAAATTTCACTAAGTGTTGGAAAAAGTGACATTTCATGTTTTCAGCCATTTTAATCATTCCATAACTCAAAATCCATGATGAATTGGAATGAGGTGTAGTTGAAGCTTTTGTAGAGTGCCATGAGAGCTACAAATCCATCTTTGAATGGGGAAAAATGGCCTTGTGGTTAAGCAGTTATGATCCTCTAAAGTTGGTACCCTAGCCACTTTGTTCCATAACTTAGAAAATTTCTAAGTTTTTTATGGTTACTCCTTTTACAAGTTATCCCACTTTTCTTGATTTTTCTTGATGAATGCTGATTCTAATCATACATTAACATCATTTTAGGATCAAAGAACCATAATTGTGTAAAATCTCAAAAAGTCAAAGTTGACTTTTGTGCACAGTTGACTTTTTGTCAGATGAATTCCAAACTGTGCGATCCCCAATGAAATCAAGCCCTTGACCTAAATCCAAATTGATGGACATGTTTCATGGATTTTATATGGTGTATTGAATCATGTCCTAAGGTTTAGGAGCATGTCCTGGTCAAAAGTCAAAGGTACAGTTGACTTTTTCTGCGAAACCCTAACTATGGTTCTGATGAACTTGAAACTTGTGACTCAAGCTTCTTGGTTCAATCCATTGTGGTAAATGGATCAATGTAGTTTATTAGGGACCCTCAAATCATCTCTTGAGGTCTTGGCTCATGTTTTGTCCCAAAAGTCAACTTAGGGGTGAATTAGGTCAAGACACCCTAATTCCTGATTTTTTATGAATGCATCCCCTGAGGCTAAATTGACTCGATGATTGGGTTTATGAGGTCCCTAAGAGTATTTTGGGTTGTGCTTTGAAGCATTGGCGCATGCCCAGAGGAAAAAATCCATCTGGAATCCCTGGTCAACCAAAATCCTAATTTGGTGACACTAGCGATCTTGAGGCTTAATCCACTTGGAATGTTGCAGCCTTATGCTTGATTCTTAATGTGGGAGTCCTCTTAACCCATTGTGGATGTTTGAGAGGTTTAGACAAGTTGAATATCATGTCATTCCTTGATTGATCCTTTGTCTAAAGGCTCTGAAAGGGCTTGAAAACCTAAGTTTAATTACAGTGGATGCTCACCCATCTTTGGGGAGACTAATAAGGTATGATGGTACATCCATATTGTGATGATGATTTGCAAAATGATGGGGAATCTTAGTGGTCAAAATTTGTGGTATGACAGATGCCCCTATTTAATATTCTTGGATCCGAAGGTGTGAATGGCGAAGGTATTCGGGCATTCGGGGTGCAAGAGGATTAAATATCGGAATACCCGAAATTTTGATGGTGGTTATGAATGTTAGCTTATGCATTCATCTTCTTTAGCTAAGCAATGATGCTTAAAAAAAGTAGTAAATTTCCCCTCGACCCTGGTTTTCAGCTAAGGAACTGGTCTCAATTTTCTTTTGAAATAACCTTTCCCTCCATCCTGGTTTCCTACCAAGGAACTGGTCTCAGTTTCCGAAATATACTTCCCTTCGATCCTGGTTTCCTACCAAGGAACTGGTCTCAGTTTCTGAAATAAACTTCCCCTCGATCCTGGTTTCCTACCAAGGTACTGATCTTAGTTTCCGAAATAAACTTCCCCTCTATCTTGGTTTCCTACCAAGGAACTGGTCTTAGTTTCTGAAATAAACTTCCCCTCGATCCTGGTTTCCTACCAAGGAACTGTTCTTAGTTTCTTTTGTTAATAAACTTTCTTGACAAGGGACACAATTCGTAGCGGTTTTCCTTAATCTTCTCGCCGCAGTTTCCTGGGGAGATGCCATTTGATGGAAAAAGTTTTGATGTCAGAGTTGCTGGGGAACCCAGACGTCTGAGTTATAGAGGTGTACAAACTTCTCTAGTGGAGACGCCATTTGTTGACTCTACTGGGGGAAAATAAGTCTCTTGAGAGACTACTTTCTGCTTGGGGATATTACATCATACTTTTCCTCGAGATCTTCTTGAAGAAATGCCATGTGACGTAATCCAATTTTGAGGTGCCGATGACCTTTTCGTCTGCGAACTTTTCGGAGAAAAATGGCTGTATTGCCAAATATTTGCTTAAAAGGCTTTCTCTGGGGATTTTCCTTAATACGGGAAAGCGAAGATATCATCTCCGATGGCGAAGAGTGATGTTTGTCGAAGGTCTCCTTGTCTTTCAGGGGTTCAAGTTATCAAAGTGCTCAAGGGTCGGCTTCAATCCAGAAATAAACTGGAGGCGAGGTGGTTTAGATGATTCATTTCCTGACGAGGAAAGAACTAACAACTCGATTGAGAGGACTTTTATCACTAGGGAACAAGACCGACTAGAGTGATAGTGATGCAATATGAATAAGAATGTAAATGAAAAATGCATGATGTATGTATGTTTAGGCTGACAAAACTGATGCGACATACATAGTGATCGGTGAAAATGACTGGATACTCGGCTACAGTGGGAGATGAAAAGTATCACTGGTTCACGATAGCAATTCCGCCTTGCTTAAGAGAGATAGTCCATGCGGGGAAAATCGTTGGTCGGGCTTAAGAGATAAGAACTCTGCCGGGGAGTGTCAGATGAAACATGGTCTCTGACAAAGTTGATCCTTCCTTCAGGCGCACTGGTTTAGAAGGAGTACTTTGATTCTGCACTTTGAAGCTTGATTACTTCTGGCAAAACGATCGATGTTCTTTCGATGTTCAACAGTCAAAAGAAATTTCCATCTTTATTTTAAAAGCAGAAAAAATTTGACAAGTAAATTCATTTTTGTTTTATTTCAAGAATCATTAATCATGTTAAAATGTCGTTCTATAAAGCTAAAACAAATAAGAATTGCAAACAAAAGCACAAGGGCTCAAATTTTATTGATAGGATGGAAATCAGCCAAGCGGGTGATTCCATAGAGTATGTACAAAGTTTAGAAAATGGTAATTTAAGGGAAAAGGGCTACATTAAAACTTAACGACCACTATCCTTTTACAAATTTTGAATCCCGGACGTCCTGAGCTTCTGTCGAAGATGACCTTGTCTGGAGTTTTCCTGATGATGGCATGGCTGTTGCTGAGGGATTTGCCCCTTTGTCAGACGTAGTTACTTGCCATTATCCCTAATTTTTTTACCTGGATTGTACTTCGAGATTTCCAATCCATCGGGATGATTTTTGACCATGTCTCTAATTTTTGCATGGACTGCCCTTTCGGGTTTTCAATCCACCGAGACGTTTTTTTTAGGCGAAGTATTTCTTGACTACGTCAACATTCGTGGGGTAGGAAAATTCCTCTCCGTCCATGGTTGCAAGTCTCAAGGCGCCGCCTAAGAAGGCTTTCTTGACCACATAGTTGCCGTCATAATTCAGAGTCCTTTTTCCCCGAGAATCAGTGAGGAATGATTGTATCTGCTTGAGCACAAGGTCTCCTTTCCTGAAGACGCGAGGTCAGACCTTTTTGTCGAAGGCCATCTTCATTCTTTGTTAATTCAACTGACCGTGGCATAGTGCCATTACTCGCTTTTCTTCGATCAGATTTAGTTCGTCGTGTCGACTTTGACACCATTCAGCTTATGTTAGGTTAACTTCCATCGATACCCGGATTGATGGGATCTCTACTTCTATGGGGAGCAATGCTTCCATTCCATATACTAGAGAGAAAGGGGTTGCCTTTGTTGAAGTGCGGACAATTGTGCGGTAACTGTGAAGAGCAAAAGGCAGCATTTCGTGCCAGTCTTTGTAGGTTATAACCATCTTTTGAACAATCTTCTTGATGTCCTTGTTAGCCGCTTCTACCGCTCCGTTCATCTTGGGTCGGTAGGGAGATGAGTTATGGTGTTCGATCTTGAACTCAGTGCACAACTCTTTCATCGTCTTGTTGTTCAAGTTAGATCCATTATCAGTAATGATCTGGCTTGGACCACCATAACGGCATATGAGATTGTTTATGATAAATCGGACCACCATTTGTCGGGTTACATTAGCGTATGACGTTGCTTCGACCCACTTGGTTAAGTAATCAATGGCTACCAGAATGAACCGATGTCCGTTTGAAGCCTTAGCCTCAATTATACCAATCATGTCGATTCTCCATATGGAAAAAGGCCACGGGGAAAAAAGAACTTTGTGATACGTTGGCGGTACATGGATTTTGTCTGAATATATCTGACACTTGTGACACTTCCTCATGTACTTGTAGCAGTCGGATTTCATTGTCAACCAATAGTACCCTGCTCTTATAATTTTTCTCGCCATTGTGTGTCCATTAGCATGAGTGCCAAAGGATCCTTCATGAATTTATTTTATCAACATGTTTGTTTCTGGTCTGTCTACGTATCAGAGCAAAACCATATCGAAGTTTCTCTTATAGAGTGTATCACCGATCAAGAAGAAGTTGGTTACCAGTCTTCTGAGGGTCTTTCGGTCCTTCCTGGATGCCCCAGGTGGGTATTCTTGTCTCTGAAGGAAGCATTTGATATCGTGATACCAAGGTTTGTAGTCTATGACTGCTTCGATCGTGAAGATGTAAGCGGGTCGTTCAAGGTGCATTATGTCAATCTTAGGTAAGTCATTCCATTGACCTATACTAATCATGGAAGAGAGGGTGGCTAATGCATCAGACATGTGATTCTCTTCACAAGGGATATGATGGAGCTCGATTCTGTTGAAGAAAGGTAACAACATTCTTGCGTAGTCTTTGTAAGGAATCAGTCCTGATTGGTATATGTTCCAATCTCCTTTGATCTGATTGATAACCAGGGCTGAGTAGCCATATACATCCAAGTTCTTGATCCTTAAGTCGATCTCTTCTTCGAGACCCATGATACAAGCTTCGTATTCAGCCTTGTTGTTTGTACACTTGAATGTAAGTATGGAGGTGAAAGGAATGTGGGTACCCTGAGGTGTTAGGATGATTTCCCCAATTCCGTTTCCATAATGATTGACAGCTCCGTCAAAGATTAGTCCCCATTGGGAACCTGGTTCTGGCCCTTCACTGGGTAGCGGTTCATCGCAGTCTTTCATCTTTAGATACATGACATCTTCATCTGGGAAGTCAAATCTGAATGATTCTTGATTGTCAATCGGTTGATGAGCCAAATGACAGGCTAAAACACTTCCCTTAATGGCTTTTTGAGTGTGGTACTGTATGTCATATTCTGACAACAATATCTGCCAACGGGAAATCCTTCCCGTGAGAGCAGGTTTTTCAAAGACGTACTTGATTGGATCCATTTCGGAGATTAACCAAGTAGTGTGATGAATCATGTACTGGCGAAGACGTTTGGCTACCCAAGCGAGAGCACAACAAGTTTTCTCAAGCATAGTGTACCGAGTCTCGCAGTCGGTGAATTTCTTGCTTAAATAGTAAATGGCAGACTTTTTCCTTTTGGTTTCGTCTTGTTGGCCAAGTACACAACCCATCGAGTCTTCCAAGACTGTTAGGTAAATGATCAGTGGTCTTCCTTCCACTAGAGGTGATATAATCAGTGGGTTCAACAGATACTCTTTGATACTGTCAAAGGCGGTTTGGCAGTCATCTGTCCAAATGCAGTCCTGGTTCTTTTTTAGTAATTTGAAGATTGGCGCACATGTCGCGGTCATGAGTTCAAACGTAGTTCAAACGTCCCTGGAATCCCATGACTTCTTTTTCTGTCTTTGGAGAAGGCATTTATTGAACGGCCTTGACCTTGCCTGGATCAACCTCAATTCCTTTCTGGCTATCGATGAACCCTAGCAGTTTCCCTTAACGTACACCGAATGTGCACTTGTTGGGATTCAAGCAGAGTTTGTACTTTCTCAACCGCTCGAATAGCTTTGACAGGTGGGTCACATGCTCCTATTCTGTTTTAGATTTTGCAATCATATCATCGACATATACCTCGATTTCCTTGTGTATCATGTCATGAAAAAGAGTAGTCATGGCCCTTTGATAGGTTGCCCCGACGTTCTTCAAACCGAACGACATTACTTTGTAACTAAAGGTGCCCCATTGGGTGATGATTGAAATTTTCTCCATGTCTTTCAGCGCCATTTTTATCTGATTATAGCTCGAGAATCCATCCATGAAGGAGAAAACTTTGACCTTTGCTATACTGTCAACCAGCATGTCAATGTGTGATAAAGGAAAGTCGTCCTTTGGACTAGCCTTGTTTAGATCCCTGTAGTCTACACACATTCGGACCTTTCCATCCTTTTTCGAAACTGGTACGATGTTGGCTAACCATTGAGGATATTCTGATGTGGCGAGAAAACCCGCGTCAATCTGTTTTTGTACCTCTTCTTTGATTTTGATGGCCATGTCTGGATGAGTCCGTCTCAACCTCTATTTTTCTGGCGGACATTCTGATCTTAACGGTAGATGATGTTCCACGATGCTGGTATCCAACCCTGGCATGTCCTGATAGGACCAAGCGAATACACCGGGAAACTCTTTGAGAAGCTTTATCAAACTTTCTTTGACATTTGGACTGAGTAGGGCCCCAATCTTGACTTTTTTTCTCTCTTCTTCTAAACCCAAGTTGACCGTTTCCAATGGCTCTTTGTGAGGTTTAATGGACCTTTCCTCTTGTTTGAGTAATCGTGAGATCTCTTCTGGAATTTCTTCGTCATCTTCTTCTTCAGCCTCAAATACCGAGAATTCAAAGTTGGGAGAAGGTATTGGATCGTATGTTTCAATAGGGTTTAAAACAAGCAATCTGCATGACATGATGATTTGTGTTTAGAAAAGATAGAGAAAATGCAAGAGTGTGTGCAGTGTTTTTTTTTTATTATTTGTTGTTTTTTAGGATTACCATTTTCTGAAAAAACGAAATGAGAAAACGGCAATAAATGCGGAAATTACAGAACAACGTTATTTTATTTATGATCTTGTCGATTCTTGAAACTACAGCCCTATAAAACAAAACTCTGTCACTTTGGGCGAAGCGAAGTGGGATATTTACCAAAAGTGAGCCCTATCAAAACATCTGTTTCACCTGGGCATGGTGAAAAGTTAAAGTAAAGACGACAATTACTTTGACTTATGGACGATCTTCGGAATGTCGATCGTAACTCATTGGCGGCGAACTCCTTGGTGAATCACAAAGTCTGGTACCTTCCTTGATTTGTCTTCAGAAATAACACTGATTGCAGGTGGAGCAGGATCATTGGAATCGGTCTCCCAGGTGGAGTTGTCATAGGAGGATTCCTCAGTTGTATTTTGCATAGTATTTGTGCTCTCAGGTGGATCTCCCCACCCAGTTGGTTGAATGTCTTCGAGCCTAATGCGAGAGCTTTCAAGAGCGGTGTATTTGACCATAAAGTCGTATTTTCTACTCGGTTGTACCAAGGTATCCCATACTTATTTGGAACTGGAGAGGTCATCCCTTTCGATGACATTGACCTCGGGAAAAGCATAGTTAATGAATTCTAGTCCTGCAAATTTTACGAATTCATCGTCGTGCTGGATATTTTTTGAATGACCTGAGTGTTGATCCCATGACATGGTGGGGACGCAGGTATTTGTTTCAAAGATGCTCAGCTGATTTTCGTTGTTGGGCTGACTCTCTTGCCTTGAGTCTCCTGGGTACGACTGCCAGATAGGCAGACCATCCATCGGGCCATAATAGTCGCGGTTAAAGTTGTCTTTCATCAGAGTGTCCTCTTCTAATGAGTTTAGTGGAGCACGACATCCTTCCGGATCATAATCTCCGTATATCATTTTGACGTCTGACCTCGGTATAAATCTTGGACACTGTGCGGGATAGCAAAAATGGCGTAGGCACCTCTTCTTAAGACATATAACCGTCCTCGTTAAGATAGGACTTCCATTCCTCTTCTGTGTCGGAGGACTCTCCCTCGTTGATGGTATGTACTTCTTTAGACACTGGGTGAAGGAAACCTCCACTATGAAAGAAGTTCTGAATGGGATGAGGATTTTCATCGTTAATAGCCGTCTGCGTATTGGTTGCAGAAAAACCAAGACCCTTCTTTGTTTTATTATCAGTAGGAATGACAAGCTGTCCCCATCCTTTTGCGCTGTTACTCTCGATTACTTTGAGAGCATCTTTGTATGAGGAAATCGAAGTTCCTTTTTCTGACTGATTTTCATTGCTCACCGAAAGCGCTTAGAACTGAGTTCCAATAACCTCCTCTGGTTCTACACAAGCGGATGATGATAAGTTACTCATGATTAAGGCTTGTTCTCCACAGACCGTGACAAGTTGGTCATTCTTGACAAACTTCAGCTTCTGGTGAAGGGTCGAAGTTACTGCCCCAGCCTGGTGTATCCAAGGTCTTCCTAATAAGCAACTGTATGTTGCCTGGATGTCCATGACCTGTAGAGTGACTAGGAAAGTGTGAGGACCGATAATTATGGGAAGGCCAGCTTCACCGATAACTGTTTTCCTGGATCCGTCAAATGCTTTAACGATGACCTCACTGCCTCTCATCGGAGATCCTTTGAATGATAGTCGCATCAGAGTGGACTTCGGCATGACGTTGAGAGTCGATCCGGTATCTACCAGTACGCTGGCTAAGGCATAGTCCTGACAGTTGAGTGTGATATTGAGCGCCATGTTGTGGCTTTTGACTTCTTCTGGCAATTCCTCATTGTTGCTCCCGAAAAGATTCACATCCAACGGTACAAACGCGAGAGTGGCGCGGAAAACAGAGTCGCCAGCAATGTGTATTTATCCCAAGAGAGGGAAAGGAAACACTGCGTAAACCTGAAGAAAAGGAGGGAAAGAGCATAGTCTTGCGACCAAGAGAACTGGGTTCAGGAGTCAGTTACGCGTGAGGAAGGTATTAGCACCCCCACGCGTCCATCGTACCCGATGGGATCCATGCTTGCTTGTCTTGATCAAAGGGTGTCATCAACTGGAACTTCGCTGCTACTGGAAAGGAAAAGGAACGGGAAAAGGAAAAAGAAAGGAGAGGGAGAGAGCAAGAAACAAATGTAGGGAAAATAAAAGAAGTGCTCGCATGGGCCCTACCCCACTGCCTACGTATCTCATCGGGAGCATGAGAATCACAACGACGTAGTTCCCCTCACTAGGGGTGGATTGGGTTTTTTAAGGAACGACTTACGTTCTAGCCCAGGTGTTGCAGCTCGCAGAATCGAGACTTAGGCGTTACCGTCTTGTAAGAGAACGAGTAGGAGCGCGTTCATACGCTGAGAGTGAGTGAGATGAGAAAAGAATTCCCGAAGGAAAGACGTTATTGTTTGTTGAAGTTTTTTAGACAGAAGTGTTTTTTAAGTTAGCTTCTAACTTGCATTGCACCAAAGTCTATCGTGCGGGAACGAGTGAATCGCATGGTCGCCCCCAAATGGAACGTATGCTAAACACTCTAGAAGAGGAGGGGGGACCCCTCGTTCTTCATTTCCTACATTTAAGGCTCGAACGCAATACACGTTAACCTTTATTAAGTATTTTTACTTTTCTTTTGAGATGAGAAGAGAAACGACGCAAGGGAAACTCTAGAGGGAAACTAAGAGTCCTAATGTTATCATGCATGGATATCCTATGGTTAGTGAGGTTTAGGAGAAAAGACTACCTAACCTAATGCTAATCCTACTCCAAGCTTAATCAAAAATTAATTTGGACTAGGTAGATCTAAGGGGAAAGGAATCCAAGACTTGAACAAGTCTTGAGATTCATGGGATGAGAAAGAGTGAAAGAGAAGAAAAGAGAAGAGAAGAATGAGAAAAAAGATGGGGCAGCAAGCACACCATAATCATCATATCCAAATCATAACATAAAACATGCTTCAAAGATCATACAAGCACATATCAAGTATACAAGTGAAGGCACACAAGAAAGGATGCAAGTAAACTTGCACAAGATTCACAATTTCACATATTAAGGGTTCATACAAAGATGACATGAACAAAATAAGATAAAAGTGAAACCAAGTCATAATTCAATTCATATCATGATCACCTAATCCAAACATGCAAGAATATTTCACATTATGATGCATTATGAGCCAAAGAAATCACAAAATCAATGATGATGATATGCATCATACAAATCAAACCATGATGATCAAGTGAAATGAAAACCAAATAATGAACTCAAGGGGCAGTAGCATATGTATAAACATCATACCAACATCAAACTCAAGTCATACAAGATGAATCCTTAAGCAAAACATTCAAAACATGCATCAAAGTTAATCAAAACATCCACAAAACTCAAGTCAAAATAACATCAACTTAGAAAATCAAGAACAAATTGGAAAATGATCAAATGAGGATGATTCCAAAGCCACAAGTAAGCTCAAACAGAACATGATCATAACATAAAAACATCTCAAGCATCACTCCACCACCAGTAAGCAAATGCATTCAAACTATATCATGTATCAAAGTATACCTCAATCAAACTTGCATCACAAACAAAATTCAACCAAAAATAGCAAAGTGGATCAATAAAATCCCAAAAAATATCGAAACAGAGGTTAACTCAGTCAAGTAACATGTGCAAAAATATCAAACCAAAATTCACAAACTAAGTATCTCAAACAATTGGGTAAAGATCACATAAGAACAATGATTCAACATGCAAAAGAAAGGGACCAAAATGCAATATGGAAAAGCTTTAAAAATAAAACAAAAATGTTTTTATGCAATTTAATATGTCACCTAACAGATGCAAAAAGAATGGATTAAAAATGTATTGTGGATGGGGAGAAATAAAATTTGTAAGTTGGAGTGTGCAAGTGAAACAATTAAGAAAAGAAAATAAAGCAATTAATTAAAGGCTAAAATACAGTTTTGGTCCCCCTATTTGTCAAAATTCACGGTTTTGGTCCCCCCATTTTATTTTTTAACAGTTTTGGTCCCCCACCCTCACTGTTCATGTACGGACGTGTACTGTTCATGTACGGGTACTGTTCATCATTTTTTTGAGCCAAAATTGGGGTGGGGGACCAAAACTGTTAAAAAATAAAATGGGGGGACCAAAACCGTGAATTTTGACAAACAGGGGGACCAAAACTGTATTTTAGCCTTAATTAAAACAGATGCCAAAATAAAAATAAAATGAGAAAATAAAATATGGAAATATTTGAGAAAACTAAAAATGAGTTTCATGATTTTTTGTATGATTTTTAAATGCATAAAAGTAATTTTAGAAATTAAAAAGCAAAACAAATAAATAAAATGAAATAAAATGGAATGAAAGATGCAGGGGGTGTAAAAAAAATAGAAATACGTTGGAATATGAAACAGGCCTAATGGAGGGGGGTGCAAAAAATAAAGGCCCAAAGGAAATGAGCCCATTAGCGAAGTCAATGGGAGCATAGAACAAGTCAACAATCAGCATTAAATCCAGCCATACATGTGATCTAACGCACGAAAACAAAACTAACCACCACCACACGATCAAGATTAATGAATACCAACGAACCAGATTTAAAGGCCTGTGATAACCACTACACACACAAACAGTCAGCTACACCATATACCAGCCATGTGCCACGCACATGATTTCATTAATGTGTTGTCTTTACCACCACCACAAGATCAATCGGACGCACGGGATTACATCATCAAGTCAAATGGTAATTAAAAACAAAGGCCATGATGTGAGGATGCACGGCATTATCGTGGGAGAGCGAGCACGTAATTATTAAAATAAAACAGAAAATAAAAAGACACGTGGCTGTAAGAGGTGTGTAGGATCTGGAAATGAATGATCAGGATTGCTTCTTCTCCATGGATCTCCCTCGCCGGACTGGTTCTCCGGCAGCCGCCAGAGCTAGGGCTCCGGCCACCCTCTCCGGTGAGCTGCAGCAGGTTTTTTTCCAGAAATTGCAAGTAGGTACTCCATTTTGACCAGAAAAATGCAAGGATCTCAAATATGCAGTCCATTTTAACAAACAATCAACCAATAAGGAGAATCGAGCAAAAGCATAAATAGATCTAAAACTTTAAATCAACATATCTCACAAACCACACGTCCAAACTTCAAATAAAATATATCAGCATGCTCAGGGGAGTTCACAGATCATTATGCATATCAAAAATTCAAGTTCTGTGAGTATGAAAAATTCACCAACCTGAACCTTGTAGAACTTGAAATCCTCCAAGAAATCCCTCCAAATACTGCAGATCCACTCCTTGGAACCTCTAGCAGCAAAATAAATGCAACTAGAGCTTGAAATCTTCCTAGATCTTAAGATTTAAGTTTGTACCCTCTTGAATGGCACTTGATGAAATCTTCAGTATGAGCTCAAAACAACAGTGGATTCTTGCTCTATTCTCTTCACTGATCAAGAATGTGAAGAGAAAACTCAGAGAAGCTCCAAGAAGAATGAGATTCAATGAGAGGAAGTGCGAGAGCAAAAAACCACAAGTGTGCAAATGAGAGCTTATACCCTAGCTGTGAGGGCATGAGTAAGCATATATACCATTCATTAGTTCACTGATTAGGATTAGGAAGTGATTAGCACTCTTGTTAATGAGATTTGAGTGAAATTCCAAAAATGCATTTTACACCACCACCACCAATTTACACGTGGGAAACCCTTGCCACCAGTACAATTCACCTCCAATTTACTCATGTATCATTTCTGAATTGATTTTGGGCCTTGTACTTTCTTGGTTTGCAAGTTTTGAATTAATTTGGCAATTTTGCACTTTGTGAGAATAATGGGAAATATGGCATGGCATGAATTGATTCAAAGGCCAAAAATACTCCTCTTGACTTGTATTTTGATGTTGTAATATGGCATGAAGCAATTGGGAACATTACAAGTCCATTTGTGCAAAAAATGCAAAAGGTGGAAAATTTGACATATAAGGAAACCATGAAAAGCACCTTGCCTTGTTTTGGCCATAACTAGAGTTCCACAAATGATATGGAAATGTTCTAGTACTTTTTCGAAATGGGAGAGAAATATCTTCAACTTTCATGTTGGATGAAAATTCATTTGGAGCTTTCTTGATGATGAAAAGTCAAGTTGAATGTGGTTGAAAAATTGCCAAAAATGGAAAGTTTGTATTATAGGTCATTTTCCAAATTTAGTAACTTTTGCACAACCTCTTGATTCTTGATGAATGGTATGAATCTTGACAATTGAAGACCATATGAGGATGTGAGACCTTGAAAAACATGAAAAGACCCTCAAAATTCCACAGTTGACTTTCTCCTTTACAGTTGACTTTTGCTTATTTCACCAGCAACTGATCCACTGAACAGTCTTCACCATGAACCATGAACCAAATCCCCATCCATGAACACTTGTGATCATATGAAAGCCATAAAACATGCTTGAACCCCCAAAGTCTTCAAGAAACTCTCTTGAAACCAAAAACCCTGATTGGTCTCTCTGGTTAGGAGGGAGAGATCCACTTGCAATCTTTTGCCATGCTTGATCTTAAGAAGACATGATGAACCCCATGAGCCACTCTGAAGCTTGAGACTTGAGAATATGGACCAAGTGCCTTGATCCCATGCCCTATGCTGAATGCCATGCTATGCAATCTATGACCTACTATGGAATGCAAATGAGTAAAGCATAAACCAATTTGAGAAAAACAAGAGGGTAAATTTTGAGGTATTACAACTGCCCCTATTCAATCAACTATGTATCTGAATAGATGAAAGCGACGGCTATCAGGAATTCAAGATACATAGGGATTGAATACAAAAATAACCGAGAAAATTTGCACTGTGGTTAGAGAAGATGTTGTAAAGGTAAGGAAGAAAAGTTGGTGAAGAAGACCTTGGAACCATTGGATCCTATAGGAAACCTGTCGGGAACTGGTGAAATACCTGTCGGGAACGGGTGAGATACTTGTCGGGAACGGGTGAGATACCTGTCAGGAACGGGTGAGATACCTGTCGGGAACGGGTGAGCTTGGACCTGTTTTGTCTATCGGGAATGGGCAAGTGTACCTGTCGGGAACTGGCATGGTTAAAACTCAAAGGAGCGGTCGGGAACGGCTGCAGTTTATAACCATGGTTTACCTATCGGGAATGGGCAACGGGCCTGTCGGGAACTGGCATGGTTAAAACTCAAAGGAGCGTTCGGGAACGACTGCAGTTTATAACCAAGGCTTACCTATCGGGAATGGGTAACGGGCCTGTCGGGAACTGGCATGGTTAAAAATCAAAGGAGCGGTCGGGAACGGTTGCAGTTTATAACCAAAGCTTACCTATCGGGAATGGGTAATGGGCCTGTCGGGAACTGGCATGGTTAAAAATCAAAGGGAGCGGTCGGGAACGGCTGCAGTTTATAACCAAGGTTTACCTATTGGGAATGGGTAACGGGCTTGTCGGGAACTGGCATGGTTAAAAATCAAAGGGAGCGGTCGGGAACGGCTGCAGTTTATAACAAAGGTTTACCTATCGGGAATGGGTAACGGGCCTGTCGGGAACTGGCATGGTTAAAAATCAAAGGGAGCGGTCAGGAATGGCTGCAGGAATCCTATCGGGAATGGTTCCAAGAGACTTGCAAGTTGAGAGATATGACTCTGTGGGGAGAAAAATGATGAAACCTATTGTATCGTTTCGCAATGTCTGTCGAGGAATGAACTAGGCATTCTTTCTGGCTTTATCAATGATGTAAGGAGCAAAGTTCTGGACTCTCGCACGAGCTATCAAAACTGGCCTATGCTTCACATGCATATGTTTTAGTTTTGCCGTAATGCTCCATACGAAATGGAATGCTACACATTTTGGAGGATGCTATGCGTACTACATGCAAAATGCAAAGAGGTCCTCGGAAAAATAAATGCTGAGGAAAGGAAAGACAACTCTGTCGGGGAGAACCAGCTGTATTGACTTCGCGGTCGCAAACCGTACTGGGGAAGACACATTGACCAAACCTCCTAATCTGGGCACTGACCTGACAAACCCGTTGATGCTACTGTAGGAAATGATAACTTTGTCGAGGAGGCATCATCTGAACCTGTCTGCTTGGGGAATAACTATAACCATAGAACTCCGCTGGGGATTAATGAGCTGACGACAAACTTTGCTGGGGAGATGTCCCTTGAGAGGATTTTACAGAAGACCACGCCTCTTCAAACTCTACTGGGGAACTAGGTTCACAACAAACTCTGCTGGGGAGAATCACTTCAAAGTGTCTCATGCTAGGGAATGTTTCTTAAGAGAATTTTACAGAAGATTCAACATCTTCCAACTCTTAAACCAATACCGAGACTTGAGCTAGGATGCAGCAGTTGGGAGACCACCCTGTTGGTGATAATAGATCTGGAATACTCCTGCCGGGGATTTCATGATGCTCCATGCTTGAGATGGCCAACCATTTGATTTTGCCCCAAGATACAAGTCTGATCTGGAGAAAATGTCCCAAGAGGATTTTATAGAAGATTCGACATCTCCAAACTCCTGGACACTCACTGAGTCTTGGTCATTAACTGCAAATCTACTGGGGAGCTTACAACTGTTATCAACACAGAAAAGCTTGTAGTTGTTGGAAGTACTGAATAGGATACAATATTACCCTTTTGACAGCGCTGTTGGGGATCATGAAGCTCCGTAAGTACGCTGGGGATGACCACCTCCAGGAATGGCCTTCCTGTTGAGAAGTCCTCTCTGCCTGGGGGGAACGATCATTTGCGCTTCGTAAAGGATATTGGCTTGAAGACGTCATACATCTTTGCATAGCTATCCTGTGAAATCTACGCACCTGCAAACAAAAGAATGCGCACATATGCCCCAGAATAATACGAGATTCGGTAGAATTCAACCAAGCACATGCGTCATTTAAAGTAATTTTAAATGTTTTCTCCTTTATGCACATTATTGTAGAACCCCTAAGATTTTCGCATGCAAATGTTTATCAAAAATTTGGACATTTGTGTAAACAAAACAAATATAAAAACAAAACAACAGATAGAACTATTCTGAATAACGACAATTTTATTGATTGAAGAGCCTGAAAAATAGGCATTTACATCAAGAAGCAATTCCTGGAAAGAGGTAATTGCCAAAACAGAAAAGAAACTGTCCTAATGGCAATGTGAAAATGGAACTTCATCGAATTTCAACCCTGCTATGGTTCATATATCTTCAAGATTCTCCAACTGCTTTGCCTTCAAAGGGGAACGATTGAACTAATTCCTGACCTTCGGATTGCTTACTGATTGAGACGAGGCAATACAGATTACTCAGATCGCAGTTTTCGTTAAATCTCTCTTTTGCCTGGATCGCCCTTTACGGGTTTTCAATCCACCGAGATACCCTTTTTTGCCTAAGTTGCCCTTGCGGGTTTTCAACTTACCGGGTGTACTTCTTTTTTTATTTTATCCCTAATTTTTGCCCGAACCTTTTTTTTTTTTGGTTCGCTGGGATGCCCTTTTTTGCCTAGACTTTCTTTTTATTGTCCAGCGGGTCTCTTTATGCGAAGTATTTTTTAACGGCGTCTGAGTTCACAGGGGACAAAAAATCTTCACCGTCCATTGTTGTAAGCATCAAGGCTCCGCCCGAGAAGACCTTCTTAACAACAAACAGACCTTCATAATTAGGCGTCCATTTACCCCTGTGATCTGTATTCGGAGGAAGAATCCTTTTCAATACCAAGTCGCCCGTCTGGTAAATCTGAGGGCGCACTTTCTGATCAAATGCTCGTTTCATTCTCCTCTGATACAGTTGTCCATGACAAACTGCAGCCAATCGTCTTTCTTCGATGAGACTCAACTCGTTGAACCTCGCTCGAACCCATTCAGCCTCGTCCAGTTTAACGTCCATCATGACCCTTAAAGAAGGGATTTCCACTTCAACCGGTAGCACTGCCTCCATACCATATACAAGGGAAAACGGGGTTTCCCCAGTAGATGTACGAACAAAAGTACGGTACCCATGTAAAGCGAAAGGGAGCATTTCATGTCAATCCTTATATGTCACCACCATCTTCTGCACAATCTTCTTAATATTTTTGTTGGCTGCCTCAATGGCACCATTCATCTTCGGACGGTAAGGAGAAGAATTGTGATGTTCAATTTTGAAGCTCTGGCATAGTTCTTTCATCATCTTGTTGTTGAGATTCGAACCATTGTCAGTAATGATCCTTTCAGGCACCCCATATCTGCAAATAATCTATTTCTTAATGAATCGGGCTACCACCTGCCTGGTAACATTTGCAAAAGAGGCAGCTTCTACCCACTTGGTAAAGTAATCAATAGCCACCAGAATGAATCGGTGTCCGTTGGAAGCTGTAGGCTCGATCTTCCCTATCATATCAATGGCCCACATAACAAAGGGCCACAGAGAACTCATCACATTCAGGGGGTTTGGTGGAACATGCACCTTGTCTGCGTAGATTTGGCATTTGTGGCATTTTCGGGCGTACTTAAAGTAATCAGCCTCCATAGTTAATCAATAATACCCTGCTCGTAGTAATTTCTTCGCCATAGCATGCCCACCAGCATGGGTACCAAAAGGTCCTTCATGTACTTCTTGCATTAACAGGTCTGCTTCCTATTTATCCACACATCTGAGCAAGACCACGTCGAAGTTTCGCTTGTACAACACATCCCCATTCAAAAAGAAGCTTCCTGCCAACTTCCTCAGAGTCTTTTTGTCATTATTTGATGCCCCAGCTGGATACTCTTGACTCTCCAAGAAACGCTTGATATCAAAATACCAGGGTTTATCATCAGTCGTAGTATCAGCGGCAAATACATGAGCGGGTCTGTCTAATCTCATCACATCAATCTTCGGGATATGGTTCCACCAATTCACCTGAATCATGGAGGACAATGTAGCTAAAGCATCAGCCATCTGATTCTCATCACAAGGTATATAGTACAATTTCACTGTTGTAAAGAAGGTCAACAGTCTTCTCGCGTAGTCTCTGTAAGGAATCAAGTTATGCTTGTTGGTATGCCAATCTCCATTAATCTGGTTGATCACTAGAGCGGAATCACCAAATATCTCAAGAGTCTTGATCCTCAAATCAATGGCTTCCTCAATACCCAAGATACATGCCTCATATTCCGCTTTGTTGTTGGTGACATTAAAAGTTAACCTGGCAGTGAAAGGTATGTGTGATCCTTTCGGAGTAATCAAGACTGCCCCAACACCGCTTCCATTTATGTTAACGGTCCCATCAAACATCAGTTTCCATTTGTCATCAGGATCCGGTCCTTCATCAACCGGAGGCTCTTCACAATCTTTAGCCTTGAGAAACATAATGTCTTCCTCAGGAAAATCAAACCTCATTGGCTGGTAATCATCAATAGGCGACTCGGCAAGATAATCAGACAACACACTCCCTTTGATAGCTTTCTGAGACGTGTACTGTATATCATATTCAGTCAAAACCATCTGCCACCGAGCGACCCTTCCATTAAGAGCTGGCTTTTCAAAGATGTACTTGATTGGATCCATTTTTGAAATCAGTAGGGTTATATGAGTCAACATGTATTGCCTCAATCGCTTAGCAGCCCATGCTAATGCACAACATGTCTTCTCAAGCATCGAATACCTGGACTCGCAATCAGTGAACTTTTTGCTCAAGTAGTATATAGCAGTCTCTTTCCTACCTGTCTCGTCGTGTTGACCGAGAACGCAACCCATTGATCCATCACGTACAGTGAGATACATAATTAGTGGCCTCATAGGAACTGGAGGCATGAGAATCGGAGGATTTTGCAAGTATTCTTTTATTTTTTCAAAGGCTTTTTGACAATCACTGTTCCACTGGATTGATTGATCTTTTCTCAATAACTTGAATATTGGCTCACAGGTTGTGGTAAGATGAGATATAAATCTTGCAATATAATTCAACCTTCCCAAAAACCCTCGAACCTGCTTTTCAGTTCTCGGCTCCGGCATCTCTTGAATGGCTTTTACCTTTGCTGGATCCACCTCGATTCCCTTTTCACTGACAATGAAACCTAAAAGCTTACTAGATCTTACCCCGAAAGTACATTTATTCGGGTTTAGCCTCAGTCTGAAATGTCTCAACCGCTCAAACAACTTTTTCAAATTTATAAAATGCTCCTCTTCTGTTTGTGACTTGGCAATCATATCATCCACGTAAACTTCAATTTCTTTGTGAATCATATCGTGGAAGAGCGTTACCATGGCACGCTGATATGTAGCCCCAGCATTCTTCAAACCAAACGGCATCACCTTATAACAGAATATGCCCCAAGGGGTAATAAATGTAGTTTTCTCCAAATCCTCGGGTGCCATCTTAATCTGGTTGTATCCGGAAAACCCATCCATGAAAGAAAACACAGAGAATTAAGCCGTGTTGTCCACCAACACGTCAATATGTGGTAACGGAAAATCATCCTTTGGACTCGCCCTGTTCAAATCTCGATAATCCACACACATTCTGACTTTGCCATCCTTCTTCGGCACATGCACAATATTAGCGACCCACGGCGGATAATTAGTAACAGCTAGAAACCCCACATCCAACTGGTTTTGCACTTCTTCTTTAATCTTGATGGCCATCTCAGCTTTGGTTCTCCGAAGCTTCTGTTTGACAGGAAAACAACCCTCTTTCAGCGGCAATCTGTGCACATTGATGTCTGTATCCAACCCCGGCATATCTTGATAAGACCAAGCGAAGATGTCGACATACTCTTGCAACAAATCAATCAACTCTTTCTTTACATTCTCAGCCAGGCTTGCCCCTACTTTAACCTCTTTCCTTACCTCTTCAGTACCAAGATTGACAACTTCTACATCTTCCTGATGAGGCTGAATGGCTCTTTCTTCCTGTTTCAATAACTTAACCAACTCCTCTGGCAGTTCACAATCTTCCTCGTCCCCCTCTTCGGCTTGGTATATTGGATTATCGAAGTCATAATAAACCATAGCAGAGTCGTCATCAATGAGATCCAGAGAATCACTTTTGCATGAATGATAATTCATGCCTTTAGAACTGCTCTTTGAAAGGAAAAAAGGAAAAATGCAAGAAAACATTGCCATTTTTATTTAGATGATAAAAATAAAAAGAAAGACAGGGAACACAATTTGAATACAAAATGTCCTTTCAATAATGATAAAAACTTGTATGAAAACAAACATGGGGGCCCTACAATGAAGTCACTATGCCTTGGGCAGAGCATAGGACTTTTGCATGCTTAATGAAAGAAAACAAAGAAAATTACTTATTAGGCAGAGTAACTTGGATGAGATCCTCCAAAAACCAATTGTTCAGCTTCACTCCTGGGGCACATGGACGTACCCAGTTGTCCAGGTCACAGTCACTATCTTCACCATCTTCAATTGCTGCACAGGTATGGCTTGGATATATGACCCCTCCACTTGAGAAGAAAACTGGCCCTTGGCGCTCTTGACCCTGTTGTGGAACCCGAGGAGGCTTATAACCAATTCCATTCTTATCATCTTTGAAAGGTATCTCAACCATTTGTCCCCAGCCTTCGGCATGACCAGACTGTACCACCTCCAAAGCCTGCTTATATGAAGTCATAGAGGCTCCCACTCATGCCTCATCAGACGGAGATGGAGAATCTTTCACCATATTTATAGTTTCAAATGCCTGACAGAGGGTCTCGTGGATTTCTCCGTCCATCCCCACATACTTGAAGGATGACAGATGACTAACAAAAATATCTTCTTCTCCGTATACTGTAACAACTTGACCATCTACTATAAACTTTATCTTCTGATGCAAGGTTAAAGATACAGCCCCAGCAGAGTGAATCCAGGGACGACCCAAAAGACAACTATAGGCTGGCTGGATGTCCATCACATAAAACATTGTATTGAACACCTGGGGTCCTATCTGGACAAGCAGCTCTATCTCTCCAATCACTGATCTCCTTGAACCATCAAATGCTTTCACCACTAGATCACTAGGTGTGAGTATCACGCCTTCCACATCCAGCTTGGATAATGCTTTCTTAGGCAACACATTGAGGGATGAGCCAGTTTCCACCAATACATGGGATAACATAACACCTTTACATTCCATTGATATGTGGAGAGCCTTATTGTGATTCCTTCCTTCTGGCGTTAAGTCAAAATCTGTGAACCCCAGACCATTTCCAGCATTAACATTAGAGATCACACCTTCAAGCTGATTCACCGATATCTCTTGCGGTACGTACGCCATATTCAGAATTTTGAGTAGAGCATTCCAATGGGCTTCGGAACACAGCAACAATGACAAAATGGAAATCTTAGAAGAAGTTTGATGTAGATGGGCAACGATCTTATAATCGCTTTTTCTGATTATTCTCATGAATTCTTCAACATCTTTTTCAAATGACTTATCAGATTCTGCCTCTGGCACCGGCTCAGCCCCTGGCGTTGGTTCATCATTCAGCACCCGCTTCCCTTTGGCCCTTTCTGATGCTTCAGTATTGTCTTTCCTGAGTGTCTGAGAAGCGAAAAGCCTGCCACTGCGAGTAAAACCACCCACTCCTCCAACATTTCCGACACTTGAACCACTTTCCTTAGGAGTCTGCACCTCCTGCCTCTGTCTTTGACTACTAGTCCCATAGTACCACGGGATAGCAACCTTGTTCTCATTTGGGACGTAGCTGGGAACATTTATAGTGATAGGAGCCACTCGTTCAGGCGTAGATATCTGTACAGGAGCAGGCACCAGAATTTCCACAGGATCAAGGTAGATTGTAATAGTAGAAACCTCATCATCATTCTTTTTCAACTGGTCAAATTGTAAACATCCTTCATCTATCATACTCTGAAGGCCAATCCTCAGCTTTACACAACCATTATCAGCAGTCAAGCAATCTTCACAACTCTCTGAACAACCAGGAAATTCAGCCCCTTTCAGCAATCGTTCCTTCATAACTTTCAGTGGAGTCTTGACATCACTAATATCTCTTACCAGATTCAGCCCTCTATCTTCTTCAATGGCATGCACCCCCGGCCCACCATGCGGGGGCATGGGATTTTGAATTACATTAGGCCTCGGAGCAAAATTAATAGCTTTTGAATCAACAAGGTCTTGCACCACATGTTTGAAAGCCTTGCAGTTTTCCACATTGTGTCCTGGCGCATTGGAGTGAAACTCACATTTTTCATTTGCATCATATCCGGCAGGCAACCTGCCCACTGGTGGAGCCAAAGTCCTTAACTGTACCAAATTCAAACGAAGTAAATTCTGTAGCATCCGTGAACAGGTCATAGGGAAAACATCAAAATGTCTGTCATTCATTCTCTTTCTTGGGTGATACTGCCTCTGAGCTCCAGTTTGAGCCTCATTACCCGAAGTTGGAATAGTTATAGATGCTGCCTGATGATGTACACCCTGTTGTCCTCTACCTCTCCCCCCTTGTTAATACACAGCATTAGCGTCACCTTCACGCTTTCTGTTGTTGTTGCCAAAGAACTTCTTCGCAGGAGCTGAACTTGTACCACTTCCGTCTTGAATTTTCACCATCTTTATCAAACTTTCAATTCTCTCTCCAGTAATTACTATGTTAGCAAATCCAGTAGATGGACAAGCGGTTAGCCTGTCAAGATACGGACCTTGCAAAGTATTCATGAACATGTCAGTCATTTCTCTGTTAGCCAATGGAGGTTGCACCTGAGCAGCAAGTTCACGCCACCTCTGGGCGTACTATTTAAAACCTTCCTTGGGGTCCTATGCCATACTTTGTAACTGAGTGCGATTCGGTGCCATGTCAATGTTATATAGGTATTCCCTTAAGAAAGCCAAGCACAAATCTTTCCAGCTTCTGACGCGGGCTCTGTCCAATTTTATATACCATTCCAGTGAGGCTCCAGACAAGCTGTCCTGCAAAAAATACATCCATAATTTCTGATCATCAGAATAAGCTGCTATCTTCCGGTTGTAAGCCTGGAGATGAGCTTTGGGACAAGTACTACCATTGTACTTGTCGAAAGTGGGTGGTTTAAACTTCGGGGGAATCTTGACACCTTGTACCAGTCCCATATCCTCGACATCAATTCCCAAAGGATTCTGACTTTCTATAGCTTTCACTCTCTCAGCCAATCCCTCGTATTTCCTTTCATCATGGTAGAAACCCATATCAGCATTAAGTACAGAAAATTGGTCATCTTGACGATCTTCACCAGCCCAGTGTTGCCAGGAACAAAACCCACATTAACCCCAAACGGAGGAGGAGTAACCACAGGAGGATTGACCCTAGGTGGATCAACATGACCACCAGTAGGAATCTCAGTCTCCAACCTCTGGATGGTAGCTCTCATGTCTTCTTGCCCAGCTCTCAGGTCCTGCTGCCCCTAAGCAACCCCTTGCATCAGATTCATAAATTGTTCCATACGTGCCCTTAGCTCAGCCAATTCTGTCTGAATTTGATCCATAGCTCTAGCCTGGTTTTGTCTGGTTGAGTACCGATGAATGGGAGATTCAGCTATCGTGCCTGAAACCAAATAAAGGTTAGAGAGCTCCTGCAGCAAGTACCTGTTGTAATACCCCAAATTTTGACCACTTAGATTTCCCATCATTGTGAAAAATCATCATCACAATATGGATGAACCATCATGCTTCATCAGTCTCCCCAAAGATGGGTAAGCATCCAATACAATCAGAATTAGGGTTTCAAGCCCTCTCTGAGTGCTTAGACAAAGGATCAATCAAGAAATGACATGATCTTCAACTTTTCTAATCTCTCCAACATCCATAATGGATCAAAAAGGACTCCCACTTCAAGGATTAAGCACAAGGCTGCTCCCTTCTAGGTGGATCAAGTCTCAAGATCGACAGTGTCACCAAATTAGGGTTTTGGTCGACCAGGGCCTCCAGATGGAAATTTTCATCTGGGCACAAGGCAATGATCCAAAACATGACCTAATATATTTCATGGAACCTCATGAACCCATGCATCAAGTCAATTTTGCCTCAGGGGATGCATTCATCAAAAATCAGGAATTAGGGTTTCTTGACCTAATTCACCCCTAAGTTGAATTTTGGGACAAACCATGAGCCAAGACCTCAAGAGATGATTTGAGGGTCTCTAATACACCATATTGATCCATTTGGAACAATGGATTGATCCAAGAAGTTTGAGCAACAAGTTTCATTTTCATCTGCACCACAATTAGGGTTTTAAGAGAAAAGTCAACTGTAACTTTGACTTTTGACTAGGACATGCTCCCAAACCCTAATACATGATTGAATATACCCTATGACACCCATGGAACATGTCCATCAAGTTTGATTTAGTTCAAGGACATGATTTCCTGAAGAATTGCACAGTTTGGAATTCATCTGATAAAAAGTCAACTGTGCACAAAAGTCAACTTTGACTTTTTGAGATTTTTCACCAAAATGGATTTTTAACCCTAAAATGATGTTAATGTATGATTTGAATCATCATTCATCAAGAAAAATCAAGAAAAGTGAGATAACTTGTAAAAGGGGTAACCATAAAACTTAGAAATTTTTCTAAGTTAAAAATAAAGTGGCAAAGGTACCAACTTTGGAGGACCATAACTCCTAAACCACAAGGCCAATTTTTTCCATTCAAAGCTTGATTTGTAGATCTCACTGCCCTCTACAAAAACTTCAACTAGGCCTAACTCCAATTCCTTATGGATTTTGAGCTATGAGTGAGCCAAAGTGGCTGAAAATGTGAAAAAAATACCATTTTCCAACACTTAGAAAAATTCTGCCTAAAACAGAATTTTGTTGAAACACCAAAACTTGTGGGATTTTTGCACATAGATGCAAGCTGAATCAGTCCCAAAGTTAAACATCAATGTTGTTGCATATGTTGCTAAGAACTCAAAGGGCTCAACAGCATGAATTGATTCAACTCAAGCCATGAGAAATCCATGCCCAAAGTCATGCTGCTGCAAGCTGTTTTGGAAAAATCAGTTTGCATGTTTGCTTATCTCACACGATTTTGAGCCAAAGACTGAGGATCAGCATGCCACTTGTGTTCAAACCAATCACATTGCATCTAATCCAACTGATAAATCTGAGTCAAAAAGCCAAAGAACCTTCCAACTTGAAATTCATCCACTTTGGCACTTTTTGCCTTGAATTCAAAATGCATTTATGTGGAATAGTGCATTGTCAAGATTCTCACTCTCCTCAGTCAAGTTCTCTGATTAAACAACATTAAAAATATCTAAAGAATGTGATTTCAGTCAAGGCATAGCTGATCTATTTGGAGCAGCTGTTATGCCTAGTGCAAGAGGCATTTATGCCAAGCCAATCCAAGCAAATGTGATCTGATCCAGCTGCAATTCACTATTCCTCCAAGACAAGAGTTGATCACCTATAAATAGAGGTCTCAATGGATCACTCAACTCACCCCAAAGCCAGTTACAGCACTGCTTTCTCTCATTCTTTCTTGAACTTCAAGTTTTCTTGTTTTTGAGTAACCACTATCGGGTTTTGAGTTGCAGTCATAAGCAATCAATTTCAATTGCTCAAACACATCACATATGATGTATTTGAGGTGTCCAAGTGCTTAAACAACATCTGTAACACTCCCAGCTCAAAATCACTCTTCAACCAAGCCATTTTGCTTCAGTTTTGCAGGTGGAGGTCTCCAGCTTGATCCAGAGAATTTCAAAGTTTTCCAAAGCTTGCAACACACTCCATAACATCCATTGAAGCTGTAGGGATCATCAATTCACGACTGGAACACCATCTGGGCAAAGTTCCATTTCAGCTTGCATCAAGGTGAGCTTCAAACTCAAACTCCATGGTCCATGCATATTTCCTCGCATGATAATTTTACCATTTGATTACCATCATATGCTGATTGTTTTGCCTCAATAAATTTGATCATAGACCTCATAACCATGCTTGCACGATTGCTTTTGCAAATTAGGGTTCATCTGTGTTCATCATGATTATTTCACTCCACACTGAAAATGAATAAAATTGGGTATTGTCATCTTGTTCCTTGTGAAAAAACGCACGAGTTTGGTGTTTGAATCATGTCCAATGGTTGAGAGATGAGTGAGATAGGGTGCTTCATGCACGAGCTCGGGGAAGGAGATGGCCATGGCGCCATTTTCAGAAAACCAACCAAGTTCTCTATATAATTTTCACTTGCCATATATTTAATGAATTGGCATTGCGCCCCAGCGGTTCATCAGCTGGTTTTATGAGTATTAGCAAGCGAGAGGTCTGGGGTTCGAATCCCCCTCGCCCCAGACTTCTTTTTATCACTTTTTTATTTTATTATTTTTCATACTATAATTTTTAATGATTTGAAAAATTAATAACTCCTTCAATTTTTATCATTTTTGATTGGTTCTTTTTGCAATAATTCACAAAAATGTTAAAATATTTTATTTTACCAAAAAATCCCAAAAAATATTAATTATTTTATATAATTGATATTTTTGCAAAGAATTAATATTTTAATTGTTTTTTAACATTTGAAATATTATTTCCACAATGATTTTGCAACTTTTAATGCTTTCTATTTGTTTTGTAGGTCAATACTTAATTTTTTAAGCATTAATCCAAGATCACAATTTGTTTCCCATGTGTAAAACAATTTTTGATCAATTTAATTGAATTTTTATTCAATTAAATACATTTTTTGGAAACAAATTAGGGTTTTGGATTAATTCAACCCTCATAAATCATTTTCAAAACTCTTTGGGCCTCTTGAGAGAGTGTAAGACCCATCCCCCCTTGTACAAAAAACTTTTTGGGCCTCACTCATTGTATAAGTCCCTCTGTACAAGTAAACGGCGCGATCGTCGCCCGTTTAAAAATGAAAACACTTGGGCCTCTCCTTGAGCTATAAGACCCATTCAAAACACTTTGGGACTCTATTAGAGTGTAAGACCCAATCTCCCTTTTAACCAAAACATTTTTGGGCCTCACTTATTGTATAAGTCCCTCGCCATTTTTAAACGAAAAATCATTTGGGCCTACCCTCGTGTTATAAGCCCCACTCTTTTCTTTAAACCTTTTTGGGCCTCTTGAGAAAGTGTAAGACCCATCCCTTTGTACAGAAAACCTTTTTGGGCCCCAGACACTTGTATAAGTCCCTCTGTACAAATTCAAACAGTGCGCTCACTGATAAAACCCTGGGCCTCTCCTTGAGCTGTAAGCCCCAAATCTTTCTTTTTCAAAGCACTTTCTCCTTTGATTTTGAATATACTGTTGTTTTCAATCTTTCTTTGTTGAACAACTAACTAAACAGCATGGAAGCACTCCAACCGAGTAAGTGGTTATCGCTTTCATTTACTGCTTTCATATTATAAACTGTATTGTGGGGCTGCTCACTGTAAGTCTCCTTTCATAAACTCATATCTACTGTGTAATAATAGTATAGATATTTCGAGTTTCCCCTGCAACTATGTCTAGAACTAGGTGACGCCGTTTCATTTATTCGTAGAAATAGACGCCTAGATCCCCAATAGGAGCACCAGATACAGTCTTCTCTTCGGTTGTCCTCCTTAGGAATCGTCAAGAAGCTCTACTCCCCAAGATGAATGTATTCTCCGTGAATGGCATCTTTGAGTTTCTTCCCAATTCTCGAACTTTCCTGACTTGATCTATTCCTTGTGGATAGCTTGCCTTGAATGTCTCGGGGTTTGGGTACCCACTACGGTCATAATCTTGGACCTTAACTAAGGAACCCTCTTTAAAAGCTAAAAGTCGCTGGATAGTAAACCTCGCAGGTTTACCAGTGGTTTTCATCTTTAAAAGAGTTATCTCTCCTAATGGAAAGGAGATGATAGACCCACGGGCTTCTTAAAAGCATCGGCCTCCTCTTGGGCATTATTCAAGGACCCTACGGCTTCTTAGAAGTATTCACAGCCTCCTCTTAGGCTTCATATAATGATCTCTTCCTCCGGGAATGATAGCCTCCTCTTGGGCTTCGTACAAGGACCGATCGATTTCTTAAAAGATTCCAGCCTCCTCTTGGGCTTCGTACAAATTGTCCCGACGACCTCCTAGAGGTATAGGAATAGAACCTAGTCATCCTCATAGAACAGTCCTTTCATAGAGTGTACTACTGTTTCTCGAAGCATAGTACAAATGATAAAACTCTAGACTTGGACAGTCTAACTTCCTTGAGTCTCAAAGACATTCTCAAGCACCCTTCGTTAAATAGGAAGGAAACCCGCAGACTCGGATAGTCTCAATACCCTTTGGATTTCCCGTTTCCTCAAAGAGAAGGAAATATCCCTGATCCTCAAATCAAATCCCTGTGTACAGTGTTACTCATATAAGAACTGATTTTCTCTTCTAAATCAGTATATTGGATCTGTCACTCAACTGAAACAGTTACAATAGCCTCCATCTCGGGCTTCGTACGAGATACCAAAATTCTCCCCAGTGGAGTCAAAACAACCTTTTAGCCTCTCTCTCAGGCTTTGTATGAGACACAAAAGATTCCCTCGTTGAGTCAATCACCCCTTTTTTGCCTCCATCTCGGGCCTCGTACGAGATATAAATCCCTTAAGCAAGAGTCGAACTCTTTGCTAGCCTCCTCATAGGCTTTGTATAACGATATGCCCCACTGGGTCAAAAACTTTTAACCTCTCTCTCGGGCTTTGTACGAGACACAAAATAGCCTCCTCTTAGGCTTTGTATAATGATTTTCCTAGAGGAAATTAGCCTCCTCTTAGGCTTTGTATAAGAAAACCACTGGTTGATCCAATCAACCTTTTAGCATCAAAGTTGTGCCTCGTTCACAGTACACAAACATCAACAACTCCTTTCCCTTCATCTAATCGCTGTAAGCGGCAAGCCTCTGGATCATCTATATCCATGCCACTGTCCCTCTTTTAGCATGAGAAATTGCTAAGGAAAGATGGCATTGCTCTACACTGAGTTAAAGTCTTCTCCTTCAGGTTAAAACCCTTTCTTCGGAAATTATGGCATTGCTCGGATCCGCGTATCCCAGTTAAAGTAATTCTCCTTCTCCCCTCTTTAGAGATGACAAATTCTCTCTAAAGCTGAGGTCTTTTAGCTTCACATCTTGGGCTTTGAACAAGATACAAATCACCTTTTGCTTTATGTCTTGGGCTTTGAACAAGACACCAAAAAACCAATTTCCTCCCATAGAATAGGAGGAACTACGAACGCTCTGATTTCCCTGTTTCGGTAAACGGGAATACGTAGGCATAAGATCGAAAGAAAAGATCTTAGCGAGCGCAATCAACAAAAAACCCAAATCCCATATCTCCATCAATTAAAAGCAGTATTTCAAAAGCATCAGTCCTAACATCCTAATCCTTATTCCCCGCCAGAAACCCTTTGCCTAGAAAAAAGAAAGAAAGAACCGTATTGGCGAAATACGAATAACCAGTACAAAGGCCCCCCCACATTGATAGCATCCGTAACCTAACAGACCGCTGTTTAAACTCAGTATGCAAGCAGGGTTAATTGGAGACATCTATTTACCTTCCTTATTCAGCTCACAATAGGATAAAAAATGAATCGACCTGTAGTTTTAAGCTCAACCGCAGAGAGCGACCAGCGCTTAAGAACCGCGTCCAAAATCGCTCGCTACACGTGTTATGCAAAAAATGCTTATGCTTATGCAAATGCAAATGCAAACATGTTTGTATATTCGCAGGGTGATCCACCCCTTGATTCCAGTTTAAAAATGAAATAGGATAAAACTGCTGCTCATATAAATCAGAGTGAATCACTGTCAGAAATTACAACCCAAGGTACGACAAATAGCCTGAAACAAAAATAAGTAAAGGCCCCAGCCAACAATTCTGGTGGTGACCCAAAATACAAAGAAAGAACATAGTACAAACTACTGAGTAGAGTTCCCTTCAAGGATCTTGCACTGTATTAGGACCACTGCCCGAGCTAGAGCACTCCCACTTAGACCTCTTCACTCCTGCTTGTATTTTCAGCTCTTCCATGGTTGCTATGGCTTCTTTGAGCCGTTCCTCGACTGCGTGTCTTTGGAACGTCCCTGACAAGATCTCCTCGTCCTTCTTCCTGATCTTTGACTTCAGCCTCTCAATCTGCTCTAAATGCTTATCTTCTTTCTGCTTATTGGTCGTGATTGCAGTATCTCGGTAAGCATTGAACCTGTGAATCTTCGCCCAAGCCTTGGCTAAGTCCTCCTTCTTGGATTTGAGAGTCTTACAAACACCTTTTAGAGCTTGTCCTACCCTTTTCCTAGCTGCTATCTCTTCAACCAGTTCCTTTTCTTTCTCAGCGAGACGTTCTGTCTTCAGCTTGGCAATATGAACAGCCTCACCTCGCTCATGTTTCAACTGGTAGATTTCCTTTTGCAACTCACGGTTCTCCTCTCGAAATTTCTCCTTTTCAGCCCATAATTTGTTGTACTTCTCCATCTCAATCGTGGTTGGAGGTTCAATCAGCAAAGGGTAAGATGGAGGCTCCCTGCAGAATGGCAAAAGTACACTGTCTACTCTGCTCTGAATCCAGTCTTCATACGCAGGAAAAGCTTTGTTGTTACACTTTCCAAAATTAGTCTTTCCTTTCTTATGGCGATCTCTCCAAGCGTTTGCAGCTTCTTTCAACACCTCAGGATTGGTTTCCTCACCCAAAAATAGAGACTCTTGCACATCTTGGTCTCTTGGAGGCTCTTTCAAAGCATACCCACATTGCCTAATAGCAAGAATGGGGTTGTAGTTAATTCCCCCCTTCCTTCCTATTAAGGGTACGTTTAAGTAACCTCCACAACTAACCAGGATCTCTTGGCCCAACAAATCACGATTGATCCAAACCAAGTTGTCAGCCCTTAACCCAATTAATCTCTTTTCCCAATCTAAAGTTCCTTTAGTGTCTTCGAATGCCCCAGATTTGGGAAGACGATCAGCAAACCACTTATAGAAAATTGAAGCACAACAATAAAGAGGTCCACCTCTCCTTTTCTCATTCTTATAGTGCATTGAATAATACAGATCCCCAAGCATGCTAGGTACCGAATTCTTCGTGGTGAATATCCGGACAGCATGCGCATCTACAAAATCCTTCACATTAGGGAATAACGCCGTTCCATAAACACACATAGCCAGAATTGCATTGAACACCGACCAACACTTAGCCTTAGCACAAGTAGCAGCCTGTTCGATCAAAAACTTCGTGTGAAAACCCTGATAACCCCCTTTACTAACAATGTTTTTCTTCAACAGTGACTGATCCAAACGTAAAGCAGCAGCAACCCTTTCCAGATCAGGAAACTCCTTAGAAGGATAGAAGGGAGCTCCTTCCTTGACTGAAACATCCAAAATAAGAGCAAATTCTTCCAACGTAGGAGCCAAAAGATAATCAGCAAACAGAAAATACCGAAGTTGAGGGTTATAGAACTGTGCCAGAGTGTGCGGGGCCCTGAACTCATAGTTGGTAACATTCCGGGCGAAACTCAGAATCCTCCCATACTCTCCTCTGAAATCTGCCAATACTTCAGGTTTTGCCATAGCCGAGATCTTGTGCACAGCATCTAGATGAAGCTCTGGGAACTTGTACAGGATGATGTTCTTTCTTTCTTCAGTGCTAATACTCATCATGGACAGTCTTTAGACAACCAGAATCAAAGTTAGGATGCAACCCTACAAATGAACAAACATGTCAGAATGCAAAAAGATGATGCAAAATGCAGACATGGGATCAAGGTATCCAAAATGCTCAAACTACTGCTGTTCTGCTGACTGAATAAGACCCAGAATACCAGAAACCTAGAAATCCTGAATAACAACCCAATCGAACTGCCAGAATACCAGGATAATAATAGTACACTGATGAGACACCCAGAAACCAGATAGGTTGAAGGTTTCGGTTACCTGCAAACCTGCAAACCTGCAAACACCCATCCCCTCTCACATGTGGGATCTAGAAAGGCGAGGATCCTCAATATCCTGGGCTTTTAGGTCGAGAAATGATGATACGTTCACCATTTCTGGTTTGGCATCATCACCACTCGAGGAGGCCTCAACTGATTCCCCTTAAAAGAAAACATCCTATGGCAAGTCTTTAGCTTCGGCACTGAGGTCGAGAAGCAATAGTACATTCATCCCTCGGGGTACAATACTATCACCAATCAAGGAGTGCTTCCACTGATTCCTTTCCAAAAGGAAACCCTATAGCAAGTTCCCAGTATTGGGTCCTCGGATCGATAAGCGTAATGGATTTGCCACAAAGCGTGGTCTGCCATTATCACGTCTCGGGAGGAGTGCCGTTACTGAGTTCTCGGGAAACGGTCGCCAGAGTCGACAGCTTTCCAAGTTATATTCCATCGTCTGCCCCAAATGGACAGGACAGAATATTACCAAGAAAACCTCATCTGGATGTGGAGTTTTCATGTATACTTCATCTGGCCAAATGCCAAACAAGTCACACTACTTTCCATGCTAATCATAGGTGTATGCTCAAGCCTGGGTATTGGGCTTTTTTCTCATGAATCCATCCCACTGTAGCGAGCGATTTTGGACGCGGTTCTTAAGCGATGGCCGCTCTCTGCGGTTTGAGCTTTAAACTACAGGTCGATTCATTTTTTATCCTATTGTGAGCTGAATAAGGAAAGGAAATAGATGTCTCCAATTAACCCTGCTTTAAACAGTGGTCTGTTACGTTACGAATGCTATCAATGTGGGGGGGCCTTTGTACTGGTTATTTGTATTTTCGCCAATACTGGTTTGTTTATCTAGGCAGAAGTTTTCGGGCGGGGAACGAGGATTAGGATGTTAGGACTGATGTTTATGATTGATGGAGATGTGGGATTTGGGTTTTCTGTTGATTGTGCTCGCTAAGATTTTTCTTTCAATCTTATGCCTACGTATTCCCGTTTACCGAAACAGGGAAATCAGAGCGTTCGTAGTTCCTCCTATTCTATGGGAGGAAATTGGTTTTTGGTGTCTTGTTTAAAGCCCAAGACGTGAAGCGAAAGGTAATTTGTATCTTGTTCAAAGCCCAAGATGTGAAGCTGAAAGGTCTCAACTTTAGAGAGAATTTGTCATCTCTAAAGAGGGGTTTGTCTGTTACGACTGTTTATAAAGGAAAATTACTTTAGCCTGGATACGCGGATCCTAGGAATGCCATAATCTCCTTTATAGGGGGTTTTAACCTGAAGGGGAAGACTTTAACTCAGTTTAGACCAATGCCATCTTTCCTTAGGAACTTCTCATGCTAAACGAGGGACAGTGGTGTAACGCCCCAGTTTTGTTAGATTTATTTAATAGAGTAGATTTAATTGGTTTTGGTTTTATATTATTTTATTATTGACTTTTATTTGGCAATATATTATTTTTCATCGTTGTTTATGTTTTATCGCATTTTGAGAGAGTTTGGGAGATATTCGAGCTGAGGGGTATTTTGGTCTTTTGCTTGGGTAAGTTTATGTTTTTATATAAATAGAAAGAAATAGAGAAAAAATGAGAGAAAGAAGAAAAGAAGAAAGAAGAGAAAGAGAAAAGAAGAGGAAGAAGAGAGAAAAGAGGAGAAAGTGGGAAAAATCGGGAAAAGCTCTGTTTCAATCACGAATAATCGGGTAAGGGTGAGAAGTTTCAATTATATCATGCTTGTATATGTATATGTATGTGTTGTTTGAATGTTTGGGTGAAAAATATAGGTTTTTCTATTTGGGTGAAATTGTGAGTAATTTGTAGAAATCGATGTTTTCACGGATGAATTGATGAAATGTATGCCCAAACGTGTTCTAACATGTTGTTTTGGGTCATTGGGGGTAATACTATCATGTGGGGTGAAGATTTGGATCATTTTTGGGTCCCAAATGCATTTTTGAGAAATTCTGGTTCGTCCAGATTCGCCAGGCGAGTTGCTGGCGAGTCCGTTTCGCCAGGCATTCGCCAGGCGAATTTGCCTGGGACAGCAAAAACATCATTTTCGTATTTTGGCCATAACTTTTGAACCGTAAGTCCGTTTTGGTCCCCGTTCGAAGCGTTAGAAAGCTTATCAAATGTTCTTTCTTATAAAAATGGGTTTGAGGGCCGTAGATGATTTATGTAGATAGTGGTTTTGGAAAAGTGTTGGGTTGTCGGGTTTTTTTATCGCGTTAAACGCGTGCGGTCGGTGTTTTACCGTGCTATATGCTTTTAATATGTATCGTATGGCTTGTGTGCTGGTATATGATGTGAATATATATGATAAGTGTTGGTGATGATGGTTTGTGGTGTTATGGAGGAATAAATGTGTGTTTTGGGTTTTGATTTCAATGTGCGATAATGATGTGTTAGGAGTAGCATTTGATATGTGAATCCCTTGTGTGAGGAATTAATGATGTTGTTGTGTAGTAATATACATTGTTTGATTGAATATCAATGTATGTGGGTATGATGTTGTGTTGGTTTGTGGTTTGTTGTTGTGGTTTGTGATAATATGCATTGCTTATGTGAAATTCAATGTGTGTTTTGGATGTGAATCATACAATAGTGCATTGATGTGAATGTATATAGATTGTATGTGATTGTATGAGATGATTACAAACGATTGTGTGCCTAGGTGAGGTGTGAGCAATCGGATTGTGGGTAGCCTTTGTGGTGTGAATCCCTTGTGAAAGTAATTGTGATTGTATGATTGTTGTGGTATGTGGTATGTGATGAAATGCATTGTTTGAATTGTTTTCAATGCATGAATAATGATGAGGAGATAATTCATATTGTTGAATTGTGAATGTATATAGATGGTATGTGATTGTATGAGATGAATGCATGAATATATTGTGAATATGTATGCATTTCAAGAATGTCTTGAGTCATTTTGCATGTGAAGCATAATGAAGTACATTCTTGTGTTGAGCGATTCTAATGAGAATCCGTGGTAACATCGTGTGCCTATGTGAGGTGTGAGCGATGGTTACAAACGATTGTGTGCCTAGGTGAGGTGTGAGCAATCGGATTGTGTGCCTAGGTGAGGTGTGAGCAATCGGATCGTGTGCCCGCGTGTGGGGTGTGAGCGATCGGGTCGTGTGCCCAGGTGGGGTGTGAGCGATCCATAAACATTGTGTGCCCATGTGGGGTGTGAGCAATGGGTGAACATCGTAGGCCCGACGGGGAGTTACATTGGTAACAAGCGATGGTTCCAGCAGAAGTTCCTGAGTGAACTTGAGATGATTGAGTCGGTACCGCATTGCATTTGCATAGAGTCGTGAGTCGGTCTCTATGATTTGTATTTATCATCTCTATAATTGTGAATTGATGAATAAACATGAATATGAATGTTTATGTGGAATGATAAGAATTGTGAAAGTGTGCATGATGAATATGCTTGGTTTTGTATAGATATATACATTGTGATGTATATGAGTGAGTTGTGATGAATTGTGGTGAGAACTGTGAAGGGATGTGTTATGTGTGGAAAATCATGATTCGATTTATTATGTGTGATATGTTATGTATTGGTGCCATGCTATATGTGTTAGTATGTGATGTATGTGGTGAGAAATATTATATATGTGAATTATCTGTGTTGTGGCATATTATTATGCAATCTTGTTATAGTTTTTATTTCTCACCCTTCTGCTGGAATATGCTTTTTATGGCATAGTGCAGATTGTCAGCTTTAGAGGCGTGGAGGCAAGTGGAAGAGTTAGATCTTCGGTTGCTTAGGTCTTTGTGTCTGCTCTGATACGTAGCACGGGAGTCGGGGAACGATTATGTTATATATGTATATATTTGTAGGATATATTTTGTATGAATATTTTGATGTATAAAACTGTTTATTTTGTAAAACAAGTCGGTTATGGAACTTTCCGTTTTATTACATAATTGACATTTCCTTTATTATGGAAAAAGTTTCCCCCTTGAGGGTACTCTATTTTATGCTATGTATCAAATTTATAAGCAAGGATGATGTTTTGTTTATTTAAATGTGACATCCTTGTTTCTGTCGAAAAAATAAATTTTTAGTTACTCTGATTTTACTTATGTATTATTTATTCGCGATGGGAAAAAGGGTGTTAATTAAGTGGTATCAGAGCAGGTCGGTCCGTCCGGCCAAGTTGTTGAGTCAGTTGGTGTGACAGTTGATTACTGTCGTTGTTGGTTGTCCCTTAGTACGTGATATGTGTGTGGAGCACTGTCAGTACTTTCTGGTTTCCTAATCCTTTGTCTTCCGGAGTTAGAATGAGATAAGTGGGGGAGAAGCTGGTACTTCTCCAAGTTGCTTCAGGTATGGAGCATTGGCTCAGTGTGCCATTGGTTGCAAGATTGTAAGTGTTGTTTGGACGGTGTTGTTCCTGGTTCCGAAGGGAATGCGGAGGTAAGGTTATGTCAACTAAGGATTTGTGCCTTAGGTAGTTTTGTGCGCAGGATGTAAGGAATGCTATTATAGTTTGGTAAAGACGGTTTATGCCCCATCATGATTATCGGTTGTCTATTGGAAAATTGAGGAACTGATCACCCTTAATCTCTTGTTGATAGCAGACGGAAATTATGTTGGATGGGATAGATGTGTCTTTCCAGCCTTAATAGTGCGTGTGATGAATTGTTTGGAATTTGAAAATGTGTTGGTTTGAAAAAGTTGGATTTTGAGGTGTGGGAACCATGAAAGAGCAGCAGAAAATTTTGGTTCTGGTGTGATTCGCCAGGCGAATTGGGGATTCTCCAGGCGGATTAGGTATCGCCAATAGTTCGCCAGGCGAAGTGCTGGCGAAGGGGGATTCGCCAGGCGAAATCGTAAGTCGCCAGGCGAAAACGGAGAGACAGATTTGTGTTAGCTACTGGAAGTTTGGGTTTTTAGAAAAATCAGGTTCTGCCGCTTGTTCGCCAGGCGAAGGGCTGGCGAAGAGGTATTCGCCAGGCGAAATCTTGACTCGCCAGGCGAATCTGGCTATTTTCCAATAATTGACTTTCCTTCAAAAATTCATATCTTTTGACTCGGGTGTCCGATTTAAGCGTTCTTTATATCGATATGAAGCTATGAAAATGTTCTATGCTGTGGAAAGTGAAATTATTGTTTATGAGATGGATTGGAGGTTTTCGTATGTTGGTCAAGTTGAAATGTCTTTGTGAGAGAACGATTGGGTATCGTTAATGGTTGTTCTCAGAGAGTAGAGTGTGAACTCAAATTTGGCGAAGGTGAAGATTTGAGGTTTGTATCGGCTAAGTAGGTAGAAAACTCTTAGTAGATGGGGCTAAGATGTTTGTTTTGTTTGTGATAATAGTGTTCTGGGAATTGGCAGGAAGTCACAGTGATGGGCCGTCAGTTGTGCATGGTTTTCGGATGTGTTTTTGAATGGAACATTAAGGCGTTGTCTTAGAGAGCTCCAGCTTTGTTAGTAACAAAAGGGAATGATGGTTGAATGGAATAACGAGCATGAGGTGTATGATGGTATTGAGACTATGGAAAGCAAAACTTAGAGTTCTGGAGAGGTTTGGAGATTTTGGAATTTTAGAGCATTAATGGAAATTTTGAGAAAAACCTTAAGTGTGGATGTAATGTTTGAGAGTTCTTTTGAGATAGTTGTTGCTACATGTTGGAATTTATGGAATTTGGACTATTAAACGAAGAAATTGTGTAGGGATTACGGACAGTTTTAAAAGGTAACAATTGAGAATGAGTGTCCACTTTCATGAAAAGATAACTGGAATGGTTTGGTTGAGTTTGAGTGGAATCACAATTGTTTGGAATGTTTGATAAGAATGATGAATTGCATGAGTTGAGGCTTCGATCGATTTTATGTGACTGATTATGTTTGTTATCGGAATAGGCTGTTATTTACTCGGTTAAGTTTGTATGTGAGTAACCAATTACCCAGCGAAAAGTTTTGCAAAAGCTTTAAGAATTTTTATCTTTTGGAGTTTGGTTGGACATTACAACGTGTAGTGATGTTATTTGGTGTTAGTAATGCGTCGGTAATGTTGGTGGAGTAGAGGAATCGTATCTTCCAGATTTAATTGGATAAGTTCGTAATGGTTTTGATTGAGGATATTCGGATCTGTTATAAACTCAGAGGGAGAACAGGTAGAGTGTTTGAGAATTGGATTACAAGTGTTGAAAAGAGACGAAGTTTCATGCTAAGTTATTCAAGTGAGAATTTTGGTTAAAAAGGTTAGTTTTCTTGGATATGTTATTTCCGATGATGGCATTGTTATGGATCCATCGAAAGTAGATGCAGTTCTACAATGAGAGGTTCCGAAGTTGGTTAAGGAGAGTAGAAACTTTTGGGCTCAATTGGTTGTTACAGAAGGCTATGGAAGACTTTGCAAAGTTCGTACTTCTGTTATCTCAGTTGACTTGCAAAGGGTGAGTCGTTTGTCTTGGGTGTTCGTTATGCGTAAGTTTTGGTGAGCTGAAGTGGAATTTGTCTACGGCTCCAATTTTGATTCTGTGTGATCCTGATAAATCGGTTGTGAGGTATTGAGATGTGTCTCTGATAAGTTTAGTCTGTGTGTTAATGCAAGAGGGTAAAGTCGTGGCTTATGCTTTATGACAATTGAGAATTTATAAAAGGATCTATACTCTTTTGGGGTTTGGATTTGTTCACGGTTGTATTGTGTTGGAATATTTGGAGGTATTATCTTTATGGTTCTAGATTCGAAGTGTTCAGTAATCACAAGGATATGGAGTACTAGTTTGGTCTGAAGGAATAGAGGGTGAGACAACGAGGATGGTTAAAATTCATGACGAGTTATAAATTTGGCTCAGATTATCCTATTGGTAAAGTTAATGTCGTGCGTGATGAGTTAAGTTGGAAGTTTTTATACATGGTAGTTTTGATGGTTGCAAGTAATCAGAGTGCACAGCGGAAGCGTGAGGTGGCACATTTTGTATTTACGTGTAGGACTTGTAAGAGTTCATAGGTTGAACATTGAGAACATGTAGGAATGGTGAGACTATTGGACGTTTCAGAATGGAAGTGTTAGGTGGAAGGTTTGAATATTATTCATGGGCTACTATGTAAATGGATGTTTTGATTGTATATTCGATTGGTGAATCGTAGCATTGTTGTAGTATGGTTGTGTGACAAGGATGTTGGTGTTCTGGTTTTGTTGAGGTTGTTGAGACCTTGTGGTGTCGTGGAACTTTATGTTCTTGTTTGTGTTGTGCCTCGTTTCCATGGTGATGGTTCGAGTGTGTGTAGCTAATTCCTGTGTGGGGAATTAGGGGAGTGTTACCTATGGTAGGGTAACGATCTTGTTGTATTTCGGTTCTAGAGTGAACCTGTGTGTTGGTATCGTGGTATTCCTTGAGTTGTGAGTTGGTCGTCAATTGCATTGTATGGGCTTTGCATCTTGTCGTTGTTGTTGTCGTCGTTGTCGTGTCGTTGTGGTAGTTAGCAAGGTGGTTTGCTAGTTGTGTTATTCGTGGTGTGCCTTTTATTGGCATGTTGGTTTGTTAGTCGGATGCGAGAGTCGTATCCGGAGTTGTTCGTATCGGTTAGATTTTCGAGGACGAAAATGTCTAAGTGGGGGAGAATTGTAACGCCCCAGTTTTGTTAGATTTATTTAATAGAGTAGATTTAATTGGTTTTGGTTTTATATTATTTTATTATTGACTTTTATTTGGCAATATATTATTTTTCATCGTTGTTGATGTTTTATCGCATTTTGAGAGCGTTTGGGAGATATTTGAGCTGAGGGGTGTTTTGGTCTTTTGCTTGGGTAAGTTTATGTTTTTATATAAATAGAAAGAAATAGAGAAAAAATGAGAGAAAGAAGAAAAGAAGAAAGAAGAGAAAGAGAAAAGAAGAGGAAGAAGAGAGAAAAGAGGAGAAAGTGGGAAAAATCGGGAAAAGCTCCGTTTCAATCACGAATAATCGGGTAAGGGTGAGAAGTTTCAATTATATCATGCTTGTATATGTATATGTATGTGTTGTTTGAATGTTTGGGTGAAAAATATAGGTTTTTCTATTTGGGTGAAATTGTGAGTAATTTGTAGAAATCGATGTTTTCACGGATGAATTGATGAAATGTATGCCCAAACGTGTTCTAACATGTTGTTTTGGGTCATTGGGGGTAATACTATCATGTGGGGTGAAGATTTGGATCATTTTTGGGTCCCAAATGCATTTTTGAGAAATTCTGGTTCGTCCAGATTCGCCAGGCGAGTTGCTGGCGAGTCCGTTTCGCCAGGCATTCGCCAGGCGAATTTGCCTGGGACAGCAAAAACAGCATTTTCGTATTTTGGCCATAACTTTTGAACCGTAAGTCCGTTTTGGTCCCCGTTCGAAGCGTTAGAAATCTTAAGAAATGTTCTTTCTTATAAAAATGGGTTTGAGGGCAGTAGATGATTTATGTAGATAGTGGTTTTGGAAAAGTGTTGGGTTGTCGGGTTTTTTTATCGCGTTAAACGCGTGCGGTCGGTGTTTTACCGTGCTATATGCTTTTAATATGTATCGTATGGCTTGTGTGCTGGTATATGATGTGAATATATATGATAAGTGTTGGTGATGATGGTTTGTGGTGTTATGGAGGAATAAATGTGTGTTTTGGGTTTTGATTTCAATGTGCGATAATGATGTGTTAGGAGTAGCATTTGATATGTGAATCCCTTGTGTGAGGAATTAATGATGTTGTTGTGTAGTAATATACATTGTTTGATTGAATATCAATGTATGTGGGTATGATGTTGTGTTGGTTTGTGGTTTGTTGTTGTGGTTTGTGATAATATGCATTGCTTATGTGAAATTCAATGTGTGTTTTGGATGTGAATCATACAATAGTGCATTGATGTGAATGTATATAGATTGTATGTGATTGTATGAGATGATTACAAACGATTGTGTGCCTAGGTGAGGTGTGAGCAATCGGATTGTGGGTAGCCTTTGTGGTGTGAATCCCTTGTGAAAGTAATTGTGATTGTATGATTGTTGTGGTATGTGGTATGTGATGAAATGCATTGTTTGAATTGTTTTCAATGCATGAATAATGATGAGGAGATAATTCATATTGTTGAATTGTGAATGTATATAGATGGTATGTGATTGTATGAGATGAATGCATGAATATATTGTGAATATGTATGCATTTCAAGAATGTCTTGAGTCATTTTGCATGTGAAGCATAATGAAGTACAGTCTTGTGTTGAGCAATTCTAATGAGAATCCGTGGTAACATCGTGTGCCTATGTGAGGTGTGAGCGATGGTTACAAATGATTGTGTGCCTAGGTGAGGTGTGAGTAATCGGATTGTGTGCCTAGGTGAGGTGTGAGCAATCGGATCGTGTGCCCGCGTGTGGGGTGTGAGCGATCGGGTCGTGTGCCCAGGTGGGGTGTGAGCGATCCATAAACATTGTGTGCCCATGTGGGGTGTGAGCAATGGGTGAACATCGTAGGCCCGACGGGGAGTTACATTGGTAACAAGCGATGGTTCCAGCAGAAGTTCCTGAGTGAACTTGAGATGATTGAGTCGGTACCGCATTGCATTTGCATAGAGTCGTGAGTCAGTCTCTATGATTTGCATTTATCATCTCTATAATTGTGAATTGATGAATAAACATGAATATGAATGTTTATGTGGAATGATAAGAATTGTGAAAGTGTGCATGATGAATATGCTTGGTTTTGTATAGATATATACATTGTGATGTATATGAGTGAGTTGTGATGAATTGTGGTGAGAACTGTGAAGGGATGTGTTATGTGTGGAAAATCATGATTCGATTTATTATGTGTGATATGTTATGTATTGGTGCCATGCTATATGTGTTAGTATGTGATGTATGTGGTGAGAAATATTATATATGTGAATTATCTGTGTTGTGGCATATTATTATGCAATCTTGTTATAGTTGTTATTTCTCACCCTTCTGCTGGAATATGCTTTTTATGGCATAGTGCAGATTGTCAGCTTTAGAGGTGTGGAGGCAAGTGGAAGAGTTAGATCTTCGGTTGCTTAGGTCTTTGTGTCTGCTCTGATACGTAGCACGGGAGTCGGGGAACGATTATGTTATATATGTATATATTTGTAGGATATATTTTGTATGAATATTTTGATGTATAAAATAGTTTATTTTGTAAAACAAGTCGGTTATGGAACTTTCCGTTTTATTCCATAATTGACATTTCCTTTATTATGGAAAAAGTTTCCCCCTTGAGGGTACTCTATTTTATGCTATGTATCAAATTTATAAGCAGGGATGATGTTTTGTTTATTTAAATGTGACATCCTTGTTTCTGTCGAAAAAATAAATTTTTAGTTACTCTGATTTTATTTATGTATTATTTATTCGCGATGGGAAAAAGGGTGTTACATTAAGTGGTATCAGAGCAGGTCGGTCCGTCCGGCCAAGTTGTTGAGTCAGTTGGTGTGACAGTTGATTACTGTCGTTGTTGGTTGTCCCTTAGTACGTGATATGTGTGTGGAGCACTGTCAGTACTTTCTGGTTTCCTAATCCTTTGTCTTCCGGAGTTAGAATGAGATAAGTGGGGGAGAAGCTGGTACTTCTCCAAGTTGCTTCAGGTGTGGAGCATTGGCTCAGTGTGCCATTGGTTGCAAGATTGTAAGTGTTGTTTGGACGGTGTTGTTCCTGGTTCCGAAGGGAATGCGGAGGTAAGGTTATGTCAACTAAGGATTTGTGCCTTAGGTAGTTTTGTGCGCAGGATGTAAGGAATGCTATTATAGTTTGGTAAAGATGGTTTATGCCCCATCATGATTATCGGCTGTCTATTGGCAAATTGAGGAACTGATCACCCTTAATCTCTTGTTGATAGCAGACGGAAATTATGTTGGATGGGATAGATGTGTCTTTCCAGCCTTAATAGTGCGTGTGATGAATTGTTTGGAATTTGAAAATGTGTTGGTTTGAAAAAGTTGGATTTTGAGGTGTGGGAACCATGAAAGAGCAGCAGAAAATTTTGGTTCTGGTGTGATTCGCCAGGCGAATTGGGGATTCTCCAGGCGGATTAGGTATCGCCAATAGTTCGCCAGGCGAAGTGCTGGCGAAGGGGGATTCGCCAGGCGAAATCGTAAGTCGCCAGGCGAAAACGGAGAGACAGATTTGTGTTAGCTACTGGAAGTTTGGGTTTTCAGAAAAATCAGGTTCTGCCGCTTGTTCGCCAGGCGAAGGGCTGGCGAAGAGGTATTCGCCAGGCGAAATCTTGACTCGCCAGGCGAATCTGGCTATTTTCCAATAATTGACTTTCCTTAAAAAATTCATATCTTTTGACTCGGGTGTCCGATTTAAGCGTTCTTTATATCGATATGAAGCTATGAAAATGTTCTATGCTGTGGAAAGTGAAATTATTGTTTATGAGATGGATTGGAGGTTTTCGTATGTTGGTCAAGTTGAAATGTCTTTGTGAGAGAACGATTGGGTATCGTTAATGGTTGTTCTTAGAGAGTAGAGTGTGAACTCAAATTTGGCGAAGGTGAATATTTGAGGTTTGGATCGGCTAAGTATGTAGAAAACTCTTAGTAGATGGGGCTAAGATGTTTGTTTTGTTTGTGATAATAGTGTTCTGGGAATTGGCAGGAAGTCACAGTGATGGGCCGTCAGTTGTGCATGGTTTTCGGATGTGTTTTTGAATGGAACATTAAGGCGTTGTCTTAGAGAGCTCCAGCTTTGTTAGTAACAAAAGGGAATGATGGTTGAATGGAATACCGAGCATGAGGTGTATGATGGTATTGAGACTATGGAAAGCAAAACATAGAGTTCTGGAGAGGTTTGGAGATTTTGGAATTTTAGAGCATTAATGGAAATTTTGAGAAAAACCTTAAGTGTGGTTGTAATGTTTGAGAGTTCTTTTGAGATAGTTGTTGCTACATGTTGGAATTTATGGAATTTGGACTATTAAACGAAGAAATTGTGTAGGGATTACGGACAGTTTTATAAGGTAACGATTGAGAATGAGTGTCCACTTTCATGAAAAGATAACTGGAATGGTTTGGTTGAGTTTGAGTGGAATCACAATTGTTTGGAATGTTTGACAAAAATGATGAATTGCATGAGTTGAGGCTTCGATCGATTTTATGTGACTGATTATGTTTGTTATCGGAATAGGCTGTTATTTACTCGGTTAAGTTTGTATGTGAGTAACCAATTACCCAGTGAAAAGTTTTGCAAAAGCTTTAAGAATTTTTATCTTTTGGAGTTTGGTTGGACATTACAACGTGTAGTGATGTTATTTGGTGTTAGTAATGCGTCGATAATGTTGGTGGAGTAGAGGAATCGTATCTTCCAGATTTAATTGGATAAGTTCGTAATGGTTTTGATTGAGGATATTCGGATCTGTTATAAACTCAGAGGGAGAACAGGTAGAGTGTTTGAGAATTAGATTACAAGTGTTGAAAAGAGACGAAGTTTCATGCTAAGTTATTCAAGTGAGAATTTTGGTTAAAAAGGTTAGTTTTCTTGGATATGTTATTTCCGATGATGGCATTGTTATGGATCCATCGGAAGTAGATGCAGTTCTACAATGAGAGGTTCCGAAGTTGGTTAAGGAGAGTAGAAACTTTGGGGCTCAATTGGTTGTTACAGAAGGCTATGGAAGACTTTGCTAAGTTCGTACTTCTGTTATCTCAGTTGACTTGCAAAGGGTGAGTCGTTTGTCTTGGGTGTTCGTTATGAGTAAGTTTTGGTGAGCTGAAGTAGAATTTGTCTACGGCTCCAATTTTGATTCTGTGTGATCCTGATAAATCGGTTGTGAGGTATTGAGATGTGTCTCTGATAAGTTTAGTCTGTGTGTTAATGCAAGAGGGTAAAGTCGTGGCTTATGCTTTATGACAATTGAGGATTTATAAAAGGATCTATACTCTTTTGGGGTTTGGATTTGTTCACGGTTGTATTGTGTTGGAATATTTGGAGGTATTATCTTTATGGTTCTAGATTCGAAGTGTTCAGTAATCACAAGGATATGGAGTACTAGTTTGGTCTGAAGGAATAGAGGGTGAGACAACTAGGATGGTTAAAATTCATGACGAGTTATAAATTTGGCTCAGATTATCCTATTGGTAAAGTTAATGTCGTGCGTGATGAGTTAAGTTGGAAGTTTTTATACATGGTAGTTTTGATGGTTGCAAGTAATCAGAGTGCACAGCGGAAGCGTGAGGTGGCACATTTTGTATTTACGTGTAGGACTTGTAAGAGTTCATAGGTTGAACATTGAGAACATGTAGGAATGGTGAGACTATTGGACGTTTCAGAATGGAAGTGTTAGGTGGAAGGTTTGAATATTATTCATGGGCTACTATGTAAATGGATGTTTTGATTGTATATTCGATTGGTGAATCGTAGCATTGTTGTAGTATGGTTGTGTTACAAGGATGTTGGTGTTCTGGTTTTGTTGAGGTTGTTGAGACCTTGTGGTGTCGTGGAACTTTATGTTCTTGTTTGTGTTGTGCCTCGTTTCCATGGTGATGGTTCGAGTGTGTGTAGCTAATTCCTGTGTGGGGAATTAGGGGAGTGTTACCTATGGTAGGGTAATGATCTTGTTGTATTTCGGTTCTAGAGTGAACCTGTGTGTTGGTATCGTGGTATTCCTTGAGTTGTGAGTTGGTCGTCAAGTGCATTGTATGGGTTTTGCATCTTGTCGTTGTTGTTGTCGTCGTTGTCGTGTCGTTGTGGTAGTTAGCAAGGTGGTTTGCCAGTTGTGTTATTCGTGGTGTGCCTTTTATTGGCATGTTGGTTTGTTAGTCGGATGCGAGAGTCGTATCCGGAGTTGTTCGTATCGGTTAGATTTTCGAGGACGAAAATGTCTAAGTGGGGGAGAATTGTAACGCCCCAGTTTTGTTAGATTTATTTAATAGAGTAGATTTAATTGGTTTTGGTTTTATATTATTTTATTATTGACTTTTATTTGGCAATATATTATTTTTCATCGTTGTTGATGTTTTATCGCATTTTGAGAGCGTTTGGGAGATATTTGAGCTGAGGGGTGTTTTGGTCTTTTGCTTGGGTAAGTTTATGTTTTTATATAAATAGAAAGAAATAGAGAAAAAATGAGAGAAAGAAGAAAAGAAGAAAGAAGAGAAAGAGAAAAGAAGAGGAAGAAGAGAGAAAAGAGGAGAAAGTGGGAAAAATCGGGAAAAGCTCTATTTCAATCACGAATAATAGGGTAAGGGTGAGACGTTTCAATTATATCATGCTTGTATATGTATATGTATGTGTTGTTTGAATGTTTGGGTGAAAAATATAGGTTTTTCTATTTGGGTGAAATTGTGAGTAATTTGTAGAAATCGATGTTTTCACGGATGAATTGATGAAATGTATGCCCAAACGTGTTCTAACATGTTGTTTTGGGTCATTGGGGGTAATACTATCATGTGGGGTGAAGATTTGGATCATTTTTGGGTCCCAAATGCGTTTTTGAGAAATTCTGGTTCGTCCAGATTCACCAGGCGAGTTGCTGGCGAGTCCGTTTCGCCAGGCATTCGCCAGGCGAATTTGCTTGGGACAGCAAAAACAGCATTTTCGTATTTTGGCCATAACTTTTGAACCGTAAGTCCGTTTTGGTCCCCGTTCGAAGCGTTAGAAAGCTTATGAAATGTTCTTTCTTATAAAAATGGGGTTGATGGCAGTAGATGATTTATGTAGATAGTGGTTTTGGAAAAGTGTTGGGTTGTCGGGTTTTTTTTATCGCTGTTAAACGCGTGCGGTCGGTGTTTTACCGTACTATATGCTTTTAATATGTATCGTATGGCTTGTGTGCTGGTATATGATGTGAATATATATGATAAGTGTTGGTGATGATGGTTTGTGGTGTTATGGAGGAATAAATGTGTGTTTTGGGTTTTGATTTCAATGTGCGATAATGATGTGTTAGGAGTAGCATTTGATATGTGAATCCCTTGTGTGAGGAATTAATGATGTTGTTGTGTAGTAATATACATTGTTTGATTGAATATCAATGTATGTGGGTATGATGTTGTGTTGGTTTGTGGTTTGTTGTTGTGGTTTGTGATAATATGCATTGCTTATGTGAAATTCAATGTGTGTTTTGGATGTGAATCATACAATAGTTCATTGATGTGAATGTATATAGATTGTATGTGATTGTATGAGATGATTACAAACGATTGTGTGCCTAGGTGAGGTGTGAGCAATCGGATTGTGGGTAGCCTTTGTGGTGTGAATCCCTTGTGAAAGTAATTGTGATTGTATGATTGTTGTGGTATGTGGTATGTGATGAAATGCATTGTTTGAATTGTTTTCAATGCATGAATAATGATGAGGAGATAATTCATATTGTTGAATTGTGAATGTATATAGATGGTATGTGATTGTATGAGATGAATGCATGAATATATTGTGAATATGTATGCATTTCAAGAATGTCTTGAGTCATTTTGCATGTGAAGCATAATGAAGTACATTCTTGTGTTGAGCGATTCTAATGAGAATCCGTGGTAACATCGTGTGCCTATGTGAGGTGTGAGCGATGGTTACAAACGATTGTGTGCCTAGGTGAGGTGTGAGCAATCGGATTGTGTGCCTAGGTGAGGTGTGAGCAATCGGCTCTTGTGCCCGCGTGTGGGGTGTGAGCGATCGGGTCGTGTGCCTAGGTGGGGTGTGAGCGATCCATAAACATTGTGTGCCCATGTGGGGTGTGAGCAATGGGTGAACATCGTAGGCTCGACGGGGAGTTACATTGGTAACAAGCGATGGTTCCAGCAAAAGTTCTTGAATGAACTTGAGATGATTGAGTCAGTACCGCATTGCATTTGCATAGAGTCGTGAGTCGGTCTCTATGATTTGCATTTATCATCTCTATAATTGTGAATTGATGAATAAACATGAATATGAATGTTTATGTGGAATGATAAGAATTGTGAAAGTGTGCATGATGAATATGCTTGGTTTTGTATAGATATATACATTGTGATGTATATGAGTGAGTTGTGATGAATTGTGGTGAGAACTGTGAAGGGATGTGTTATGTGTGGAAAATCATGATTCGATTTATTATGTGTGATATTTTATGTATTGGTGCCATGCTATATGTGTTAGTATGTGATGTATGTGGTGAGAAATATTATATATGTGAATTATCTGTGTTGTGGCATATTATTATGCAATCTTGTTATAGTTGTTATTTCTCACCCTTCTGCTGGAATATGCTTTTTATGGCATAGTGCAGATTGTCTACTTTAGAGGCGTGGAGGCAAGTGGAAGAGTTAGATTTTCGGTTGCTTAGGTCTTTGTGTCTGCTCTGATACGTAGCACGGGAGTCGGGGAACGATTATGTTATATATGTATATATTTGTAGGATATATTTTGTATGTATATTTTGATGTATAAAACAGTTTATTTTGTAAAACAAGTCGGTTATGGAACTTTCCGTTTTATTCCATAATTGACATTTCCTTTATTATGGAAAAAGTTTCCCCCTTGAGGGTACTCTATTTTATGTTATGTATCAAATTTATAAGCAGGGCTGATGTTTTGTTTATTTAAATGTGACATCCTTGTTTCTGTCGAAAAAATAAATTTTTAGTTACTCTGATTTATTTATGTATTATTTATTCGCGATGGGAAAAGGGGTGTTACAAGTGGCGTGGATATAGACGATCCAGAGGCTTGCCGCTTACAGCGATTAGTTGAAGGGAAAGGAGTTGTTGATGTTTGTGTACTGTGAACGAGGCACAACTTTGATGCTAAAAGGTTGATTGGATCAACCAGTGGTTTTCTTATATAAAGCCTAAGAGGAGGCTGATATGTGTCTCGTACAAAGCCCAAGAGAGAGGAGAAAAGGTTTTTGACCCGACGAAGGAGTCTTTTGGTATCTCGTATAAAGCCCGAGATGGAGGCTATTGTTTGTTTGGCTCAATAAGAACCCTTTTGTATCTCGTACAAAGCCCGAGATGGAGGCGAAAAGGGTGATTGACTTAACGAGGAAGTCTCTGGTATCTCGTACGAAGCCCGAGATGGAGGCTAAAATTGTTAGCTCCGCTGGGGAGAATCATTGTACAAAGCCCAAGAGGAGGCTATGGTAACTGTTTAAGTGACAGGTCCAGCATACTGATTTCGAAAGAGAAAATCAGTTCTTATATGAGCAACACTGTACTCAAGGATCTGATTTCAAGGATCCGGGTTATTCTTATTTTTTTAAGGAAGCGGGAAATCCAAAGGGTATTGAGACTGTCCGAGTCTGCGGGTTTCCTTCCTATTCTTGAAGGGTGCTTGAGAATGTCTTTGAGACTCAAGGAAATTAGACTGTCCAAGTCTAGAGTTTTGTCTTTTGTACTATGCTTTGAGAAACAGTAGTAGTCTCTATAAAAGGACTGCTCTACGCATATGACTAAGTTATGTTCCTATACCTCTAGGAGGTCGTCGGGACAATTTGTACGAAGCCCAAGTGGAGGCTAGAAACTTTTAAGAAGCCGATCGGTCCTTGTACTAAGCCCAAGAGGAGGCTATCATTCCCGGAGGAAGAGATCATTATACGAAGCCTAAGAGGAGGTTGTGAATACTTCTAAGAAGCCGTAGGGTCCTTGTACTAAGCCCAAGAGGAGGCGGGGTTGCTTTTAGGAAGCCTGTGGGTCCTTGTACGATGCCCAAGAGGAGGCCGATGCTTTTAAGAAGCTCGTGGGTCCCTAAACCCCGAGAAATTCAAGGCAAGCTATTCACAAGGAATAGATCAAGTCAGGAAAGTTAGAGAATTTGGAAGAAACTCAAAGATGCCATTTCATGGAGAATACATTCATCTCGGGGAGTAGAGTTTCTTGACAATTCCTAATGAGGACATCCTGGGAGAAGACTGTGTCTGGTGATCCTATTGGGGGTCTAGTTCAGTCTATTTCTAGGAGTAAACGAAACGGCGTCATCTAGTTCTAGACATAGTTTCCGGGGAAACTTGAAATACTATACTATTATTACACAGTTGATATGAGTTTATGAAAGAAGACTTACAGTGAAACAGCCCAACAATACAGTTATATATATATGAAAGCAGTAAATGAAAGCAATAACCACTTACTCGGTTGTAGAGCTTCCATGCTGTTTGGTTAGTTGTTCAATAAAGAAAGATTGAAAACAACAATATATTCAAAATCAAAGGAGAAAGTGCTTTGAAAAAGAAAGATTTGGGGCTTACAGCTCAAGGAGAGGCCCAGGGTTTTATCAGTGAGCGCACTGTTGTTTTTGTACAGAGGGACTTATACAAGTGACTGAGGCCCAAAAAGGTTTTCTGTACAAAGGGAAGGGTCTTATACTCTTTCAAAAGGCCCAAAAGGTTTTTAAAGAAAAAGAGTGTGGCTTATAACACGAGGGTAGGCCCATATGATTTTTCCATTTAAAATGGCGATCGCGCCGAGGTTTCCTTTTAACGCAGAGGGACTTATACAATAAGTGAGGCCCAAATGATTTTGGTTAAAAGGGGGTTGGGTCTTACACTCTATTAGAGGCCCGAAAGTATTTTGAATGAGTCTTATAGCTCGAGGAGAGGCCCAAGGTTATTTTGAAAAGGCGACGGTCGCGCCGTTCGTTTTTGACGATGTCGGGACCTATACAATACACTGAGGCCCCAAAATGTTTTGGTCAAGAAAGGATTGGGTATTACACTCTATTAGAGGCCCATTTGTGTTTGAAAAAAGTTTGATGAGGGTTGAATTCATTCAAAACCCTAATTTGTTTTCAAAATGTATTTTTAATTGAATAAAAATTCAATTAAAAGGATCAATATTTGTTAAATATGTGAAAACAAATTATGATCTTGGATCAATGTTCCAAAAAATCATGTTTCTTCCTACAAAATGATTGAAATAAAATTAGGGTTAGAAAACAAAGGGAGAAAAAAATATTTTAAATGCTAAAAACACATAAAACATTAATTCTTTGCAAAAATATCAAATATATGAAATAAATAATATTTTTGGGATTTTTTGGTAAAATCAAACATTTAAACATTTTTGTGAATTATTGCAAAAAGAACCAATAAAAAATGATAAAAATTGAAGGAGTTATTAATTTTTCAAATCATTAAAAATAATAATATGAAAAATAACAAAATAAAAAAGTGATAAAAAGAAGTCTGGGGCGAGGGGGATTCGAACCCCAGACCTCTCGCTTGCCAATACTCACAAAACCAGCTGATGAACCGCTGGGGCGCAATGCCAATTCATTAATAACATGGCAAGTGAAAAATATATATCAAACTTAGTTGGAAAACCTGAAGAATGGCGCCATGGCCATCTTCTTCCTCGAGCTCGTGCGTGAAGCACCATATCTCACTCATCTCTCAACCATTGGACATGATTCAAACACCAAACCCGTGCGTTTTTTCACAAGGAATAAGATGGCAATACCCAATTTTATTCATTTTCAATGTGGAGTAAAATAATCATGATGAACACAGATGAACCCTAATTTACAAAAGCAATCATGCAGGCATGGTTATAAGGTCTATGATCCAATTTCTTGAGGAAAAACAATCAACACATGATGGCAATCAAATGGCAAAAATATCATACGAGGAAATATGCATGGATCATGGAGTTTGAGTTTGAAGCTCACCTTGATGCAAGCTGAAATGGAACTTTGCCCAGATGGTGTTCCAGTCGTGAATTGGTGATCCCTACAGCTTCAATGGATGTTATGGATCTTGTTGCAAGCTTTGGAACACTTTAAAATTCTTTGGATCAAGCTGGAGACCTCCACCTGCAAAATTGAAGCATAATGGCTTGGTTGAAGAGTGATTTTGAGCGTGGGGTGTTACAGTTGGTGTTTAAGTGTTTGGACACCTCAAATACATCATATGTGATGTGTTTGAGCAATTGGAATGGATTGATTGTGGATGCAACTCAAAACTCGATAGTGGTTACTCAAAAACAAGAAAACTTTAGGGTTAAGAAAGAATGAGAGAAAGCAGTGCTGTAACTGGCTTTGGTGTGAGTTGAATGATCCATTGGGACCTCTATTTATAGGTGATCAACTTTTGTTTTGGAGGAATAGTGAATGGCTGCTGGATCAGATCACATTTGCATGGATTGGCTTGGAGGATTTCTTCTCAAGCAAGGCAAGCTAGCCATTCCCAAGAGCAGGGCTATGCCTTGACCAAAACCACATTCCTCAGATGTTTTTAATGTTGTTTAATCAGAGAAATTGACTGAGTAGGGTAGCTACCTTGACAATGCACTATTCCACATTAATGCACTTTGAATTCAAGGCAAAATGTACCAAAGTGGATAAACTTCAAGTTGGAAGATTCCTTGGCCTTTTGACTCAGACTTATCAGTTGGATTAGTTGCATTGTGATTGGTTTGAACACAGGTGGCATAGTGATCCTTAGTCTTTGGCTCAAAATCGGGTGTGGCAAGCAAACATGCAAACTGATTTTTCCAAAACAGCTTGCAGCAGCATGACTTTGGGCATGGATTTCTCATGGCTTAAGTTGAATCAATTCATGCTGTTGAGCTCTTTGAATTCTTAGTAACATATGCAACAACATTGATGTTTAACTTTGGACTTGATTCAGCTTGCATCTATGTTAAAAGATCTCACAAGTTTTGGTGTTTCAACAAAATCTGTCTTGGACAAAATTTTTCTAAGTGTTGGAAAATGGTATATTTTCATGTTTTCAGCCACTTTGGCTCACTCATATCTCAAAATCCATAATGAATTAGAGTTAGGCCTAGTTGAAGTTTTTGTAGAGGGTAATGAGACCTACAAATCAAGCTTTGGGTGGAAAAAAATGGCCTTGTGGTTTAGGAGTTATGGTCCTTCAAAGTTGGTACCTTTGTCATTTTATTTTTAACTTAGAAAATTTTCTAAGTTTTTATGGTTACCCCTTTTACAAGTTATCCAACTTTTCTTGATTTTTCTTGATGAATGATGATTCAAATCATACATAAACATCATTTTAGGGTTAAAAATCCATTTTGGTGAAAAATCTCAAAAAGTTAAAGTTGACTTTTGTGCACAGTTGACTTTTTATCAGATGAATTCCAAATTGTGCAATTCTTCAGGAAATCATGTCCTTGACCTAAATCAAACTTGATGGACATGTTCCATGGGTGTCATAGGGTATATTGATGTATGTCCTAGGGTTTGGGAGCATATCCTGGTCAAAAGTCAAAGTTACAGTTGACTTTTCCCTTAAAACCCTAATTGTGGTGCAGATGAAATTGAGACTTGTTGCTCAACCTTCTTGGATTAATCCATTGTTCCAAATGGATCAATATAGTTCATTAGAGACCCTCAAACTCTCTCTTGAGGTCTTGGTTCATGATTTGTCCCAAAAGTCAACTTAGAGGTGAATTAGGTCAAGAAACCCTAATTCCTGATTTTTGATGTGTGCATCCCCTGAGGCCAAATTGACTTGATGATTGGGTCCATGAGGTTCCATGGAGTATATTAGTTTGTGTTTTGGATAATTGGCTTGTGCCCAGATGAAAAATTTCCATCTGGAGGCCCTGGTCGACCAAAACCATAATTTGGTGACACTGTCGATTTTGAGACTTAATCTACCTGAAAGGGAGCATCCTTGTGCTTAATCCTTAAAGTGGGAGTCCTTTTTGATCCTTTGTGAATGTTTGAGAGGTTAGACAAGTTAAAGATCATGTCATTTCTTGATTGATCCTTTGCCTAAGCCCTCAGAGAGGGCTTGAAACCCTAATTTTGATTGTAGTGGATGCTCACCCATCTTTGGGGAGACTGACAAGGTATGATGGTTCATCCATATTGTGATGATGATTTGCACAATGATGGGAAATCTTAGTGGTCAAAATTTGGGGTATGACAGATGCCCCTATTTAATCTTCTTGGACCCGAAGGTGTGAATGACGAAGGTGTTCGGGCATTCGGGGTGCAAGAAGATTAAATATCGGAATACCCAAAATTTTGATGGCTATGAATGGTAGCTTGCGCATTCATCTTCTTTTGGCTAAGCGATGATGCTTAGAAAAGGTAGACTTCCCCTCGATCGTGGTTTCCTACCAAGGAACTAGTCTCAGTTTCTGAAATAAACTTCCCCTCGATCCTGGTTTCCTACCAAGGAACTGGTCTTAGTTTCTGATTTGAACTTCCCCTCGATCCTGGTTTCTTACCAAGGAACTGGTCTTAGTTTCTTTTGTCAATAAACTTAATTGACAAGGGACACTATACGTAGCGGTTTTCCTTCAAACTTCTCGCCGAATTTTCCTGGGGAGATGCCATTTGAGTGGAAAAAGTTTCGATGTCAGTCTTGTTGGGGGAACCCAGTCGTCTGAGTTGTAGAGTTGCACAAACTTCTCTGTTGGAGACGCCATTTGTTGATTCTACTGGGGAAAGCGAGTCTCTTGAGAGACTGCCTCCGTTTGTGGTTTTACATCATACTTTTCTTGGGGTCTTCCCGGAGAAATGCCATATGATGGGATCCAATTTTGAGGTGCCGATGACCTTTTCATCAGTGAGTTTTTCGGAGAAAAAATGCCATACTGCCGAATCTCTGATTACGAGGCTTTCTCTGTGGATTTTCCTTAACCCGAGAAAGCAAGGATATCATCTTAAATGGCGAAGAGTGATGTTTACTGTAGGTTCCTCTGGATTTTCAGAGGTTCAAGTTATCAAAGTGGTCAAGGACCAACTTCATTCCAGAAATAAACTGGAGAGAGATTATTCAAACACAACGTTTCCTGACGAGGCAAGAACTGACGGATCGATTGAGAGGACTTCTACCACTAGGGGACAAGACCGACTAGAGTGATGGTGATGCAATATGAAATGTGAATGCAAATAAATAATGCATGATGTATGTATGTATATGCGGACAAAACTGACCGAACATACAAACTAAAGGATGAACACGACTGGATACTCGGCCACAGTGGGGCATGTAGAAATATCGCTGGTTCAAGATAGCAATTCTGCCTTGCTTAGGATAAATGGTCCCTGTCGGGGGCGACGCTGATCGGGCTTAGGAGATAAGAGCTCGGTCGAGGCGGGTCAGACGAAACAAGGTCTCTGACACAGTTGATCCCTTCATTCAGGCGTACTGGGTTAGAAGGAGTACCTTGATTCTGCATTTTGAAGTTCGCTTACTTCTGGAGAAGCGGTTAATGCTCTTCTGATGTTCAACAGTCAAAAGAAATTGCCGACTTTATTAAAAAGCAGAAAAAGTTTTAACAAGTAAATTCATTTTTGTTTTATTTCAAGAATCGCTAATCATGTTAACAACGTCGTTCTGTAAAGCTAAAACAAATAAGAAGTACAAACAAAAGCACAAGGGCTTAAACTTTATTGATAAGATGGAAATCAGCCAAACACGTGATCCCAAAGAGTATATACAAAGTTTGAAAATGGTAATTTACAGGGAAAAAGGCTACGTTGAAACATAACGACCACTATCCTTCTACCAACTTTGAATTCGGGGCATCCTGAGCTTCTGTCGAAGATGACCTTGACTGGAGTTTTGTGACAGATGATGTAACTGTTGCTGCTGAGTGACTTGCCTCTGTTGAACATAGTTACTTGCCATTATCCCTAATTTTTGCCTGGATTGTACTTTGAGATTTCCAATCCACCGGGATGATTTTTTTCATGTCTCTAATTTTTGCCTGGATCGCCCTTTCGGGTTTTCAATCCACCGAGACGTTTTCTATTTTTTTTTTAGTTTAGGCAAAGTATTTCTAGACTACATCAACATTCCTGGGGTAGGCAAATTCCTCTCCGTCCATGGTTGCAAGCCTCAAGGCGCCGCCTGAGAAAGCTTTCGTGACCACATAGGGGCCATCATAATTCGGAGTCCACATGCCCCGAGAGTCAGTGAGAAATGATTGTATCTTTTTGAACACGAGGTCTCCTTTTCTGAAAACACAGGGTCAGACCTTTTTGTCGAACGCCCTCTTCATTCTTTGCTGATACAACTGACTGTGGCATAGTGTCGCGATTCTCTTTTCTTCGATCAGATTCAGTTCGTCGTGTCGATTTTGACACCATTCAGCTTCGGTGAGCTTAGCTTCCATCAATACCTTGATTGATGGGATCTCTACTTCTATGGGGAGCACTGCTTCCATGCCATATACTAGAAAGAAACGGGTTTCCCCTGTTGAAGTGCAGACAGATGTGCGATAACCGTGAAGAGCAAAGGGTAGCATCTCGTGCCAGTCTTTGTAAGTTACAACCAACTTTTGAACGATCTTCTTGATGTTCTTGTTAGCCGCTTCTATTGCTCCGTTCATCTTGGGTCGGTAGGGAGTTGAGTGATGGTGTTTAATCCTGAACTCAGTACACAACTCTTTCATCATCTTATTATTCAAGTTAGATCCATTATCAGTAATGATCTGGCTCGAAACACCATAACGACATATGATATTGTTTTTGATAAATTGGACCACCACTTGTCGGGTTACATTAGCGAATGACGCTGCTTCGACCCACTTGGTGAAATAATCAATGGCTACAAGGATGAACCGATGTCCATTTGAAGCCTTAGGTTCAATCATGCCAATCATGTTGATTCCCCATATGGAAAAAGGCCACGGGGAAGAAAGAACTTTGAGATGTGATGGCGGTACATGAATTTTGTCGGAGTATATCTGACACTTATGACACCTCCTCGTATACTTGTAGCAGTCGGATTCCATGGTCAATCAGTAGTACCCTGCTCTCAGAATTTTCTCACCATTGTGTGTCCGTTGGCATGAGTGCCAAAGGATCCTTCATGAATTTCTTTCATAAGTGTGTCTGCTTCTGGCCTGTCGACGCATCGGAGCAAAACCATGTCAAAATTCCTCTTATAAAGAGTGTCGCCGCTCAAGAAGAAGCTGCCCGCTAGTCTTCTGAGGGTCTTTCTGTCTTTTCTGAGTGCCCTAGATGGGTACTCCTGTTTCTGAAGGAAGCATTTGATATCATGATACCAAGGTTTGTCGTCTATGACTGCTTCAATCGTAAAGATGTAAGCGGGCCGTTCGAGGCGCATTATGTCGATCTTAGGTAAGTCGTTCCATCAACCTACACTAATCATGGAAGAGATAGTGGCTAATGCATCAGCCATGTGATTCTCCTCACGAGGGATGTGATGAAACTCAACTCTGTTGAAGAAAGGTAACAACCTTCTTGCATAATCTTTGTAAGGAATCAATCCTGATTGGTATGTGTTCCAATCTCCTCTTATCTGATTGATAACCAAGGCTGAGTCACCATATACGTCCAAGTTTTTGATCCTTAAATCAATCGCTCCCTCGAGACCCATGATACAAGCTTCGTATTCGGCCTCGTTATTTATACACTTGAACATAAGTCGAGCGGTGAAAGGAATGTGGGTACCCTGAGGGGTAACAATGATTGCCCCAATTCCATTTCCATAATGATTAACTGCTCCGTCAAAGATCAGTCCCCATTGGGAACCTGGTTCTGGCCCTTCACTGGGTAGCGGTTCATCGCAATCTTTCATTTTTAGATACATGACATCTTCGTCTGGGAAGTCAAACCCGACTGATTCCTGATCGTCAATCGGCTGATGAGCCAAATGATCGGCTAAAATACTTCCCTTAACGGGTTTCTGAGCGTGGTACTCTATGTCATATTCTGATAACAACATCTGCCAACGGGCAATCCTTCCCGTGAGAGCAGGTTTTTCGAAGACATACTTGATTGGATCCATTTCAGAGATTAACCAAGTAGTATGACGAATCATGTATTGGCGAAAACGTCTGGCTGCCCAAGCCAAAGCACAACAAGTTTTCTCGAGAATCGTGTACCGAGTTTCACAGTCGGTGAATTTCTTGCTTAGATAGTAAATGGCATACTCTTTCCTTTTGGTTTCGTCTTGTTGGCCAAGTACACATCCCATTGAGTCCTCTAGGACTGTGAGGTAAATGATCAGTGGTCTTCCTTCCACTGGAGGTGATAGAATCAGAGGATTCAATAGATATTCCTTAATACCGTCGAAGGCGGTTTGGCAATCTTCTGATTAAACGCAATCCTGGTTCTTTTTGAGTAACTTGAAAATCGGCGCACAGGTTGCTGTCATGAGGAATATGAATCTGGAGATGTAATTCAAACGTCCAAGGAATCCTCTGACTTGTTTTTCAGTTTTCGGAGAAGGCATTTCTTGAATGGCCTTGACCTTGTCAGGATCAACTTTAATTCCTTTCTGGCTGACGATGAACCCTAGTAGTTTCCCTGAACGGACACCGAAGGTGCACTTGTTGGGATTCAAATGGAGCTTGAATTTTCTTAGACGTTCGAACAATTTTGACAGATGTTCAACGTGCTCACTCTCTGTTTTTGATTTTGTAATTATATCATCGACATATACCTCGATTTCCTTATGTATCATGTCATGAAACAGAGTAGTCATGGCCCTTTGATAGGTTGCCCCGGTGTTCTTCAAACCGAACGGTATTACCTTATAACAAAAAGTACCCCATGGGGTAATGAATGAAGTTTTCTCCATGTCTTTCGGCGCCATTTTGATTTGGTTATAGCCCGAGAATCCATCCATGAAGGAGAAAACTTTGAACTTCGTTGTGCTGTCTACCAGCATGTCGATGTGTGGTAAAGGAAAGTCGTCCTTTGGACTTGCCTTGTTTAAATCTCTGTAATCAACACACATTCTGACCTTTCCGTCCTTTTTGGGAACGGGTACGATGTTGGCTAACCATTGAGGATATTCTGACGTGGCGAGGAAACCCGCGTCAATCTGCTTTTGTACCTCCTCTTTGATTTTGATTGCCATGTTCGGGTGAGTGCGTCTCAACCTTTGTTTTACTGGCGGACATTCCGATCTTAATGGTAAGTGATGTTCCACGATGCTGGTATCTAACCCTGGCATATCCTGATAGGACCAAGCGAACACATCGGGGAATTCTTTGAGAAGCTTTATCAAACCCTCTCTGGCAGTTGGACTGAGCAGTACCCCAATCCTGATTTCTTTTCTCTCTTGCTCTGAACCCAAGTTTAGCGTTTCCAACAGCTCTTTGTGAGGTTCAATGGACCTTTCCTCTTGTCTGAGTAGTCGGGAGATCTCTTCTGGAATTTTGTCGTCATTTTCTTCTTCAGCCTCGAATGCCGGGAACTCAAAGTTGGGAGAAGGCATCGGGTCGTATGTTTCAACGGGGTTTAAAATAAGCAATCTGCATGACGTGATGATTCGTGTTTAGAAGAGACAGAGAAAATGCAAGTGTGTGCAGTGTATTTATTTTACTGCTTGTTTTTATTTGAATTGTTTTTTAGGATTACCATTTTCTAAAAAAGCAAAAAGAGAAAACAACAATTAATGCGAAAATTACAGAACGACGTTATTTTATTAATGAACAAGTCGATCCTTAAAACTACAGCCCTATAAAACAAACCTCTGTCGCTTCGGGCAAAGCAAAGAGGGAAATTTACAGAAAGCGAGCCCTATCAAAACATCTGTTTCACCTGGGCAGGGTGAAAGGTTAAAGATGGCAATTACTTTGACTGATGAATGACCTTCGGAACCTCGACGGCAACCCATTGGTGGCGAACTCCTCGGTGAATCACAAAGTCTGGCACCTTCCTTGATTTGTCTTCAGAAATGACGCTGATTTCTGGTGGAGCAAGATCATTGGAATCTGTTTCCCATGCAGAATTGTCGTAGGAGAATTCCTCTGTTGTATTTTGCATAGCATTGGTGCTCTCAACTGTATCTCCCCATCCAGTTGGCTGGATGTCTTCGAACCTGATACGAGAGCTTTCGGGCGCAGTGTACTTGACCATAAAGTCGTACTTTCCACTTGGTTGTCCCAAGGTGTCCCACACTTCTTTGGAACTGGAGGAGTCATCCCTCTCGATGACGTTGACCTCGGGAAAAGCATTGTTGATGAATTCAAGTCCTGCAAAAGTTGCAAATTCATCTTCATGTTGAGTAGTTTCTGAACGACCTGAGTGTTGATCCCATGACATGGTGGGGACACAGGTATTCTGTTCAATGATGGTCAGCTGATTTTTATTGTTCGGCTAACTTTCTTACCCCAAGTCTCCTGGGTAAGGTTTCCACATTGGCAGACCATCCATTGGGCCATAGTAGTTGTGGTCAAAGTTGTCTTTCATCAGAGTGTCCTCCTCTAATGAATTGGGCGGAGCACGGCATCCTTCCAGATCACAATCTCCATATATCATTTCGACATCTGACCTTGGTATAAATCTCGGACTTTCTGTAGGAAAGCAAAAAGGCATAGGCACCTCTTCCTGAGACATATAACCGTCCTCGTTAAGGTAGGACTTCCATTCTTCATCTGTGTCAGAGGGATCTTCCTCATTGATAGCATGAACTGTCGGAGACACTGGGTGAAGGAAACCTCCACTGTGGAAGAAGTTTTGAAGGGGATGAAGACTTCCATCATTGGCAGCTGTCTGGGTACAGGTTGCAGAAAAACCAAGACCCTTCTTTGTTTTATTGTCAATAGGGATGACAAGCTGTCCCCATCCTATCGTATCGATGTTCTTGACCACTTTGATAGCATCATTGTATGAGGAAATCGAGGTTCCTCTTTCGAATTGATTGTCCTCGCTTACCGACAGTGCTTGGAACTGTGTTCCAATAACCTCCTCGGGTTCTATACCAGTAGATGATGACAAGTTGCTCACAAGCAAGGCTTGTTCCCCACAAACCGTGACAAGTTGATCGTTCTTTACGAACTTTAGCTTTTGGTGGAGGGTCGAAGTGACTGCTCCAGCCTGATGTATCCAAGGTCTTCCTAATAAATAACTGTATGTTGTCCGGATATCCATGACCTGGAAAGTGACTTGGAAAGTGTGAGGACCGAAAGTTATAGGAAGATCAACTTCGCCGATAACTGTTTTTCTGGATCCGTCGAATGCTTTGACGACGACCTTGCTGACTCTCATCGGAGGGCCTTTGAATGATAACTGCATCAAAGTAGACTTCGGCATAACATTCAGGGCTGACCCTCTGTCTACCAGTACGCTGGCTAAAGCATCGTCCTGGCAGTTGGCTGTGATATTGAGTGCCATGTTATGACGGCCACCCTCTTCGGGTAATTCCTCATCACTAAATCCCAAATTATCGCAGGAAGTGATGTTAGACACAATACTATCGAACTGTCTGATTGTTACATCCTGTTCCACAAAGGCTTGCTCCAAGACCTTCTGTAGAGCCTCCCTGTGGGCTTCTGAGCTGAGTAATAGTGATAATACCGAGATCTTTGAAGGAGTCTGTAACAGTTGATCGACAATGTTATATTCACTCCTTTGGATGAGCTTCAGCATCTCATCATTGTTTTTCGAAAGGTCGGGATCACCGGATTGACCGACTGGGGGATCGGGAGCTTCTGTCTGAAGTTCCTTTTCTTTGTTAACTTCCCCAACCCCTCGGTTGAAGATTCTACCACTCCGTGTTACTCGACTGATGTCTGCAATGTTCACAACGGAGGGGTAATGGAATTTCCTTTCCATTCTCGACTATTGTTGCACCGTATTTGTAAGGGATAGCCTTAGTTGATTCATACGGTAATGGTCCCGACAGATAGATGACTATGGGAACCTTCTAATTTTTCTAACCATCATAAGTAATCTCGATCCGTCCCTGGTTGGGAACTTTAGATTCGTCTAGTAGAGGGATGATGGCAAAAACATCCCTGGTCCTGTGACAACATCCTAGACTTAATTGGCAAGGTAGTTCGGCGTCCAGTTGATAGGTCCAGAACCCGGATATGGACGAATTTCTCCACGATCCGCCTGACCCTGAAGAGCTGCTCTCACAAGGTAACACCCTTGATTACTTTCCGAACAGATGCTACAACGGTCGTAATTGTGCAGTGGCACCTGGCCACGCCCACTTTGAATACAATGTAACCTCACTAGGTTACCTTCCATTGCTCGGACATCCTGACTTTGACGTCGAGTGGGATTCCTGTTATTGATACTAATTTGCTGAGTATCCTCATCCATGTAGATTGGCATCCACCAGTGATTTAACAAGTGCTGAGGTGCCTCTTGGACAATGATACAACCCTGATCGTTTTCGCAACCTGCTTTACAGCTTTGATAGTCATGTGATATTAAGAATCCGAGTCAGACCTGTTCAACATGCAACTCTACCAGGTTGGTATTCATCACGCGAATATCAAAGATCTGAACCATGTTGATTTGATAGGAGTTCCTATCATGGTAGTCTTGGATCCATCCAAGATCCATCTGACGCTGTAGGGCTTCTTGTATGAAAGAGCATCCCTGTTTGTTTATCGAGCAAATCAGATAGGAACTGTAATCGTGCCGCGGAAGATTATGATACTGGCTTTTCCTTGAGTGCATTGCCACCAAGTTGACATTCATTGCACGGATATCGTTGTTCTGAATGACATTGGAATTCGTATAGACCATGTTAACTCCACGAACCCGGTGCTCTTGGATCCATCCGAGATCCATCTGTTCCTGTAGAGCTGCTTGCACCACAGAACATCCTTGATTGTTTTTAGAGCAAATATCACACTAGTGATAGTTATGAGATAACACATGGCCATATCCACTCTATCTACAATGCATCTTGACCAGATTGGTTTTCAACAAGAGTACATTGTGAATTTGATAGACATTGTTAGTCTCTTTCTCAATCAGGTTGACGGCAGCCTTTTCGTGTTGAGGCAGTGGGTTCGTAAGAACATTAGGATTCGTATCTTTGAAAGATAAGAGCCCGCTCCTAACAAGCTTTTGCACGTCAGAATTGAAATTGAGACAAGTCTCTATGTTATGCCCTGAACCTCCTTGATGATAAGGGCAAGTTTGATCCACCTTAAACCAAAAAAGCAGATTTTTCAGTACTGTAAGAGGAGATTTAGTCTGAATGTGCCCCTTAGCCAGTAGTAATGGAAACAGTTTTGCATATGTTACGGGTATAGGATCAAATCCTGGTGGCCGTGTTGTACGGTTGTTGTTATATGGAGGACGAGCCTACTGAAGAGGCTGTTGTGTCCTTTGTTGGTCAGGTTGGCTCTGCGCAACCTGAGGTTGATACGTAGGAATAGACGCAGGGCTAATAGCAGGAGTCACAGCTGCTACTGGCTGATAACGTCGCCTTTGCTTTCCGAGAGAGATATTCCCAATATCCTTCTCTTTTTTCTTAGGGAGAACACTACCGTATTTTTTAGTACCGCTCGTCGATCCAGTGTCTTTTGCCAAACGTCCTTCTCGGACGGCTTCCTCAAGACGTACGCCCATGCCGACCATTTCGGTGAAATCACTGGGCGCACTGGCAACCATTCGGTCATAGTAAAATGAGCTTAAGGTCTTTAAGAAGATCTTTGTCATCTATTTTTCCTTAGGAGGTGGACAAATTTAAGCGGCAATTTCACGCCACCTTTGAGCGTACTCCTTAAAGGTTTCCTTGTCCTTTTGTGACATCGATTTGAGTCGATCTCTGTCGGGTGCCATGTCCAAATTGTATTTGTATTATTGGACGAAGGCAGTACCAAGATCTCTGAAAGTGCTGATCGTAGTACGGTTTAAACCCATGTACCATTTGAGTGCAGCACCGGTTAAACTATCCTGAAAGTAGTGAATCAGCAGGTCCTGATTCTCCGTCTGAGCTGACATCCGCCGAGCGTACATCACCAGATGGCTTTGAGGGTAAGAGTTACCCTTGTACTTTTCAAAGTCGGGCACTTGGAACTTGTGCAGGACTTTCACATTTGGGACCAAGCAGAGATCTGCGGCGTCCTTTCCAAATAGATCCTGACCGCGGATGGCCTGCAGTTCCTTCTGCATTTCCAAGAATTGCTCCTGGAATTCATCCATTCTATCGAACATAGTTTCCTTCTTACCAGAAGGTGTCTGTGGAATCTGTCCTTCCGGGATAGTGTGCACCACAGGGGGTGGTACCGTGACTACGGCAGTGAGTCTTGGCATCTCCCGAAGTTTGTAACCTTCAGGGGTCTTCAGTATGCCTCTGGCATCTTCGCTTTCCCGAAGTTTGTAACCTTCAGGCCCAGCGGCTTCTGTTGTGATTCCCTGATCTTCAGTGATCGGCGGAACATATCCTTCCGGGATATAGTTAACAGGCATGCCCCAAGGACGATCTTTCGGTATCTGATACCTAGGATCATACCTCTCCACTACGGGCGTTGAGGTGATCTCTGAGATCACAGTTCTTTGTAGCTGAGCTTCTGCCATGGCTTGCATGTCGTTACGAAGCTTTCTCATATCCTCTCTCAGAGCGTCGATCTCTTCTTTCAACTCTCTGTTTTCTTCCTCAAGATCATCCATCTTTTTCTGACGGTTGGCCTAAGTATTATACGAATGAGACAGTTTGACTCTAGAATCGAGACACAAACGTGAGATTTGTAAGGAAGAAGAATACGTGATGTGAGAATGATGAATACAATGACTATATTAATTGTTTTTCTTGGTTTAATCAAAATAAACTTCGACAATTAAATTGCAAATATCAAACAGTGGGGAAACCCCTTTTTATTGAAATTCCAAGGATTACAGAGGTGGAAATACAGTAAATTATAAAGTGCAGAAACAGAAACCTAAGCTAATGGGTCCTGAGTTCTCTCTGAAGAGAAATTAGGTGCTGATTCTGGTATCTTCCTTTTCTTTGACTGGGGCTCTTGGGCCGTTGTCGGGTTCTCATTCCTTTGCCAGGTGAAAGGAGCGAGCAAATTCCTTTGGTCATCTTGGTTCTCTACAGCATGTTGCTCCAAAATTTCAATTAAAGCATCTTTCTCTTTCAGTAATTGCTATATTTTGATGCACTCTATGTTGAGAGTGCGATACTTGTTCTTCCAAGACCTTCTCTCCCGTTGAACTTTGTTGAGAGTAACCTGAAGCTTTTCAGTTTCCGTCATGAAGTACATGACAGATTCCCTCGTGGGAAGAATTCCATAATGAGGATAAGGTATCTTCAGTTTGAGCGCTCTAGTTTGTACCCAATGGAGATAAGGCTCCACCGAGACACAGTTCGGTTTTCCTAGAGACTCTCGTCCTTTCTTATGAACATGCTTCCAAGCGTGCACTATTTCCATCTTTAGTGCTCTGTCACTTTCTCCTTCCTTGAAGAAAAGACATTCCAGATGAACACCGAGTGGGATGTGTCTCATCGGGTATCCAAATTGACGGCGAACCAATACCGGATGGCAGTTGATTCCTCCTTTAGTTCCTATAAGGGGTACGTTGGGGAAGTTTCCACAACGGTCAATGATCCTGATTCCATCATAAATCCTATTACACCAATCTATATCAGAGTTGGTAAGAGACATGATCTTCTGCGACCAACGTAAGGCAATCTTGCAATCCCAAAAAGCAGCAGACTTGGGCAAGTGAGAGATAAACCATTTTTAAAGCAGAGGTACACAGCATGTGATCTCCCCTCCACTGTACAAATTCCCCAAGTGTACAGAATGATACGCATCTGCGAGCAAAGTCGGCACAGGATTTCCAATGAGAAAAATCTTAATGGAGTTAATATCGACGAAGTTATTGATGTTGGGAAACAAAAATAACCCGTAGGTGAGCAAGACAAAGATGCTTTCAAAAGCAGTTATGTTTCCTATACTGGCAAAATATACGGCCTTCTTCGTCAAGAACTGGGCCGGCAAACCTTGGATGCCACCCTTAGTAGTCATGTGAGTCCTGACCTCAGACTCGTCCAAATGAATTTCTCTTGCAATAGTCTGATTCTTTGGAATTTCTTCCAGTCCAGAAAATGGAGCTCGATCCATAATGTGTAGATCGATCAGGTGAGAATACTCCTCTAGTGTTGGTGCTAGCTGGTAATCTGGGAATGTGAAACAGTGATAAACTGGATCGTAAAACTGAATGAGCACGTCAATGATTCCCTCAATCACATGGACTCTTAACAGAGGCAGCAGACCTCCGTGTTTGGCTCTGAAATCCTCAGGGTTAGTGATCATCCTTGCTAACCTTCTCAAATCCTCTAGTTTTGGAACCTTGAAGGTGTACTTATGAGTTCTCCTTTTACCGAAATCCATCAGTGCAATCCTTTTCTCTAATATTTGCAAAAACAATCTTAGTTTAATTTAAAAAATAGCAGAGAGACTAGAAGAGAAGTTTTTTTTAATGTTTTAATGTTTTTTAGATGAATGCATGAATGCAGCACACAAAAACATAGAAAAAACATGGGGTCAAAGGGTCGTTGTCATGAAGTCAAGGCTCTACCCATCCCCAAAGGTTTATACTAGGGTGATTTTTGTACCTGTACTCATTATCATCAGCTATTTCCGATAGTTTCCGCACTACGAAAGGGTTTGGCTCCTCAGCTTCTCAGGCATCACAACCGACCCATTGTCTAGGTGAGAGAATGGTTACATTAGGATGCCTCTACTGAGGCTGATGGTCGACCTCGTCGCCATCACTTATCTTAAGTGTATACTCAGTCTTTCCACATACGGCATCACCCGCATTCCCATTAGCAGAAAAATAAACACGTATCGCAATTAGGAAAAGCAGTATATATATTTGTCTTAAACATCCTAGACCTTTAAAGCTATGAATCCTAAGTTCCTGACAGAAATGGGTTCCCCGGCGGAAGCCCCAATCTGTGGTATTCACAAGAGGTGAAAAAGATGATCGTGCCTAGATCTATCTTTGATAGACCCCACGGTGGGCGCCATTTTTCTGTAGCGAGCGATTTTGGATGCGGTTCTTAAGCGCTGGTCGCTCTCTGCGGTTTGAGCTTTAAACTACAGGTCGATTCATTTTTTATCCTATTGTGAGCTTAATAAGGAAGGGAAATAGATGTCTCCAATTAACCCTGCTTGCATACTGAGTTTAAACAGCGGTCTGTTACGTTACGAATGCTATCAATGTGGGGGCGCCTTTGTACTGGTTATTTGTATTTTTGCCAATACTGGTTTGTTTATCTAGGCAGAAGTTTTCGGGCGGGGAACGAGGATTAGGATGTTAGGACTGATGTTTATGATTGATGGAGATGTGGGATTTGGGTTTTTGTTGATTGTGCTCGCTAAGATTTTTCTTTCAATCTTATGCCTACGTATTCCCGTTTACCGAAACAGGGAAATCAGAGCATTCGTAGTTCCTCCTATTCTATGGGAGGAAATTGGTTTTTGGTGTCTTGTTTAAAGCCCAAGACGTGAAGCGAAAGGTGATTTGTATCTTGTTCAAAGCCCAAGATGTGAAGCTGAAAGGTCTCAACTTTAGAGAGAATTTGTCATCTCTAAAGAGGGGTTTGTCTGTTACGACTGTTTATAAAGGAAAATTACTTTAACCGGGATACGCGGATCCTAGCAATGCCATAATCTCCTTTATAGGGGGTTTTAACCTGAAGGGGAAGACTTTAACTCAGTTTAGAGCAATGCCATCTTTCCTTAGGAACTTCTCATGCTAAACGAGGGACAATGGCGTGGATATAGACGATCCAGAGGCTTGCCGCTTACAGCGATTGGATGAAGGGAAAGGAGTTGTTGATGTTTGTGTACTGTGAACGAGGCACAACTTTGATGCCAAAAGGTTGATTAGATCAACCAGTGGTTTTCTTATATAAAGCCTAAGAGGAGGCTGATATGTGTCTCGTACAAAGCCCGAGAGAGAGGCGAAAAGGTTTTTGACCCGACGATGGAGTCTTTTGGTATCTCGTATAAAGCCCGAGATGGAGGCTATTGTTTGTTTGGCTCAATAAGAACCCTTTTGTATCTCGTACAAAGCCCGAGATGGAGGCGAAAGGGGTGATTGACTCAACGAGGAAGTCTCTGGTATCTCGTACGAAGCCCGAGATAGAGGCTAAAATTGTTAGCTCCGCTGGGGAGAATCATTGTACAAAGCCCAAGAGGAGGCTATGGTAACTGTTTAAGTGACAGGTCCAGCATACTGATTTCGAAAGAGAAAATCAGTTCTTATATGAGCAACACTGTACTCAAGGATCTGATTTCAAGGATCCGGGTTATTCCTATTTTTTTAAGGAAGCGGGAAATCCAAAGGGTATTGAGGCTGTCCGAGTCTGTGAGTTTCCTTCCTATTCTTGAAGGGTGCTTGAGAATGTCTTTGAGACTCAAGGAAATTAGACTGTCCAAGTCTAGAGTTTTGTCTTTTGTACTATGCTTTAAGAAACAGTAGTAGACTCTATGAAATGACTGCTCTACGCATATGACTAAGTTCGGTTCCTATACCTCTAGGAGGTCGTCGGGACAGTTTGTACGAAGCCCAAGAGGAGGCTAGAAACTTTTAAGAAGCCGATCAGTCCTTGTACTAAGCCCAAGAGGAGGCTATCATTCCCGGAGGAAGAGATCGTTATACGAAGCCTAAGAGGAGGCTGTGAATACTTCTAAGAAGCCGTAGGGTCCTTGTACTAAGCCCAAGAGGAGGCGGGGTTGCTTTTAGGAAGCCTGTGGGTCCTTGTACGATGCCCAAGAGGAGGCCGATGCTTTTAAGAAGCCCGTGGGTCCCCAAACCCCGAGAAATTCAAGGCAAGCTATTCACAAGGAATAGATCAAGTCAGGAAAGTTCGAGAATTTGGAAGAAACTCAAAGATGCCATTTCACGGAGAATACATTCGTCTTGGGGAGTAGAGTTTCTTGACAATTCCTAATGAGGACAGCCTGAGAGAAGACTGTGTCTGGTGATCCTATTGGGGATCTAGTTCAGTCTATTTCTAGGAGTAAACGAAACGGCGTCACCTAGTTCTAGACGTAGTTGCCGGGGAAACTAGAAATATCTATACTATTATTACACAGTTGATATGAGTTTATGAAAGAAGACTTACAGTGAAACAGCCCCACAATACAGTTATATATATATGAAAGCAGTAAATGAAAGCAATAACCACTTACTCGGTTGTAGAGCTTCCATGCTGTTTGGTTAGTTGTTCAACAAAGAAAGATTGAAAACAACAATATATTCAAAATCAAAGGAGAAAGTGCTTTGAAAAAGAAAGATTTGGGGCTTACAGCTCAAGGAGAGGCCCAGGGTTTTATCAGTGAGCGCACTGTTGTTTTTGTACAGAGGGACTTATACAAGTGACTGAGGCCCAAAAAGGTTTTCTGTACAAAGGGAAGGGTCTTATACTCTTTCAAGAGGCCCAAAAGGTTTTTAAAGAAAAAGAGTGGGGCTTATAACACGAGGGTAGGACCATATGATTTTTCCGTTTAAAATGGCGATCGCGCCGAGGTTTCCTTTTAACGCAGAGGGACTTATACAATAAGTGAGGCCCAAATGATTTTGGTTAAAAGAGGGTTGGGTCTTACACTCTATTAGAGGCCCGGAAGTATTTTGAATGGGTCTTATAGCTCGAGGAGAGGCCCAAGGTTATTTTGAAAAGGCGACGGTCGTGCCGTTCGTTTTTGACGATGTCGGGACTTATACAATACACTGAGGCCCCAAAATGTTTTGATCAAGAAAGGATTGGGTCTTACACTCTATTAGAGGCCCATTTGTGTTTGAAAAAAGTTTGATGAGGGTTGAATTGATTCAAAACCCTAATTTGTTTTCAAAATGTATTTTTAATTGAATAAAAATTCAATTAAAAGGATCAATGTTTGTTAAATATGTGAAAACAAATTATGATCTTGGATCAATGTTCTAAAAAATCATGTTTCTTCCTACAAAATGATTGAAATAAAATTAGGGTTAGAAAACAACGGTAGAAAAAAAAATATTTTAAATGCTAAAAACACATAAAACATTAATTCTTTGCAAAAATATCAAATATATGAAAAAAATAACATTTTTGGGATTTTTTTATAAAATCAAATATTTAAACATTTTTGTGAATTATTGCAAAAAGAACCAATCAAAAATGATAAAAATTGAAGGAGTTATTAATTTTTCAAATCATTAAAATTAATAATATGAAAAATAACAAAATAAAAAAGTGATAAAAAGAAGTCTGGGGCGAGGGGGATTCGAACCCCAGACCTCTCGCTTGCCAATACTCACAAAACCAGCTGATGAACCGCTGGGGCGCAATGCCAATTCATTAATAACATGGCAAGTGAAAAATATATATCAAACTTAGTTGGAAAACCTGAAGAATGGTGCCATGGCCATCTTCTTCCTCGAGCTCGTGCGTGAAGCACCATATCTCACTCATCTCTCAACCATTGGACATGATTCAAACACCAAACCCGTGCATTTTTTCACAAGGAATAAGATGGCAATACCCAATTTTATTCATTTTCAGTGTGGAGTAAAATAATCATGATGAACACAGATGGACCCTAATTTGCAAAAGCAATCGTGAAGGCATGGTTATAAGGTCTATGATCCAATTTCTTGAGGCAAAACAATCAACACATGATGGCAATCAAATGGCAAAAATATCATACGAGGAAATATGCATGGATCATGGAGTTTGAGTTTGAAGCTCACCTTGATGCAAGCTGAAATGGAACTTTGCCCAGATGGTGTTCCATTCGTGAATTGGTGATCCCTACAACTTCAATGGATGTTATGGAGTGTGTTGCAAGCTTTGGAACACTTGAAAATTATTTGGATCAAGCTGGAGACCTCCACCTGCAAAATTGAAGCATAATGGTTTGGTTGAAGAGTGATTTTGAGCCTGGGGTGTTACAGTTGGTGTTTAAGTGTTTGGACACCTCAAATACATCATATGTGATGTGTTTGAGCAATTGGAATGGATTGATTGTGGCTGCAACTCAAAACCCGATAGTGGTTACTCAAAAACAAGAAAACTTGAGGTTTAAGAAAGAATGAGAGAAAGGAGTGCTGTAACTGGCTTTGGTGTGAGTTGAATGATCCATTGGGACCTCTATTTATAGGTGATCAACTTTTGTTTTGGAGGAATAGTGAATGGCTGCTGGATCAGATCACATTTGCATGGATTGGCTTGGAGGATTTCTTCTCAAGCAAGGCAAGCTAGCCATTCCCAAGAGCAGGGCTATGCCTTGACCAAAACCACATTCCTCAGATGTTTTTAATGTTGTTTAATCAGAGAAATTGACTAAGTAGGGTAGCTACCTTGACAATGCACTATTCCACATTAATGCACTTTGAATTCAAGGCAAAATTTGCCAAAGTGGATGAACTTCAAGTTGGAAGATTCCTTGGCCTTTTGACTCAGACTTATCAGTTGGATCAGTTGCATTGTGATTGGTTTGAACACAGGTGGCATAGTGATCCTTAGTCTTTGTCTCAAAATCGTGTGTGGCAAGCAAACATGCAAACTGATTTTTCCAAAACAGCTTGCAGCAGCATGACTTTGGGCATGGATTTCTCATGGCTTAAGTTGAATCAATTCATGCTGTTGAGCTCTTTGAATTCTTAGTAACATATGCAACAACATTGATGTTTAACTTTGGACTTGATTCAGCTTGCATCTATGTGAAAAGATCTCACAAGTTTTGGTGTTTCAACAAAATCTATCTTGGACAGAATTTTTCTATGTGTTGGAAAATGGTATATTTTCATGTTTTCAGCCACTTTGGCTCACTCATAGCTCAAAATCCATAATGAATTGGAGTTAGGCCTAGTTGAAGTTTTTGTAGAGGGTAATGAGACCTACAAATCAAGCTTTGGATGGAAAAAAATGGCCTTGTGGTTTAGGAGTTATGGTTCTTCAAAGTTCGTACCTTTGTCACATTATTTTTAACTTAGAAAATTTTCTAAGTTTTTATGGTTACCCCTTTTACAAGTTATCCAACTTTTCTTGATTTTTCTTGATGAATGATGATTCAAATCATACATAAACATCATTTTAGGGTTAAAAATCCATTTTGGTGAAAAATCTCAAAAAGTCAAAGTTGACTTTTGTGGACATTTGACTTTTTATCAGATGAATTCCAAATTGTGCAATTCTTTAGGAAATCATGTCCTTGACCTAAATCAAACTTGATGGACATGTTCCATGGGTGTCATAGGGTATATTGATGTATGTCCTAGGGTTTGGGAGCATGTCCTGGTCAAAAGTCAAAGTTACAGTTGACTTTTCCCTTAAAACCGTAATTGTGGTGCAGATGAAATTGAGACTTGTTGCTCAAGCTTCTTGGATTAATCCATTGTTCCAAATGGATCAATATAGTTCATTAGAGACCCTCAAACTCTCTCTTGAGGTCTTGGTTCATGATTTGTCCCAAAAGTCAACTTAGGGGTGAATTAGGTCAAGAAACCCTAATTCCTGATTTTTTATGTGTGCGTCTCCTGAGGCCAAATTGACTTGATGATTGGGTATATGAGGTTCCATGGAGTATATTAGGTTGTGTTTTGGATCATTGGCTTGTGCCCAGATGAAAAATTTCCATCTGGAGGCCCTGGTCGACCAAAACCCTAATTTGGTGACACTGTCGATCTTGAGACTTAATCCACCTGAAAGGGAGCATCCTTGTGCTTAATCCTTAAAGTGGGAGTCCTTTTTGATCCTTTGTGAATGTTTGAGAGGTTAGACAAGTTGAATATCGTGTCATTTCTTGATTGATCCTTTGCCTAAGCACTCAGAGAGGGCTTGAAACCCTAATTTTGATTGTAGTAGATGCTCACCCATCTTTGGGGAGACTGACAAGGTATGATGGTTCATCCATATTGTGATGATGATTTGCACAATGATGGGAAATCTTAGTGGTCAAAATTTGGGGTATGACACCCACCCTACAAACAGAAAAACCAGCAGCAGAACAGCACAACAATATCCAGTATGACAGTAATAATATGAAATGCAATGCAATAAAAGCTGTAAAAATAGTAAAGCAGTAAAGCAAAAATATTGTAAACAGCAATACAGTAATATACAACAAAGCAAAGCACCACAGAAAAACACCCTATGAAAGAAAACAAACAAGCGCTACGATTGACTCGCTAAAGGGGATGGACTAGGAAGAGGTCAACCAGAGTCCCCAGCAGAGTCGCCAGCTGTCGCTCCCGAAAAGATTCGCATCCAACGGTACAAGCACGAGAGTGGCGCGGAAAACAGAGTCGCCAGCAATGTGTATTTATCCCAAGAGAGGGAAAGGAAACACTGCGTAAACCTGAAGGAAAGGAGGGAAAGAGCATGGTCTTGTGACCAAGAGAACTGGGTTCGGGAGTCGGTTACGCGTGACGAAGGTATTAGCACCCCCATGCGTCCATCGTACCCGATGGGATCCACGTTTGCTTGTCTTGATCAAAGGGTGTCATCAACTAGAACTTTGCTGCTACTGGAAAGGAAAAGGAACGGGAAAAGGAAAAAGAAAGGAGAGGGAGAGAGCAAGAAACAAATGTAGGGAAAATAAAAGAAGTGCTCGCATGGGCCCTACGCCACTGCCTACGTATCTCATCGGGAGCATGAGAATCAGAGCGACGTAGTTCCCCTCACTAGGGGTGGATTGTGTTTTTTAAGGAACGGCTTACGTTCTAGCTCAGGTGTTCCAGCTCGCAGAATCGAGACTTAGGCGTTACCATCTTGCAAGAGAACGAGTAGGAGCGCGTTCATACGCTGAGAGTGAGTGAGATGAGAAAAGAATTCCCGAAGGAAAGACGTTATTTTTTGTTGAAGTTTTTTAGACAGAAGTGTTTTTTAAGTTAGCTTGTAACTTGCATTGCACCAAAGTCTATCGTGCGGGAACGAGTGAATCACATGGTCGCCCCCAAATGGAACGTATGCTAAACACTCTAGAAGAGGAGGGGGGACCCCTCGTTCTTCATTTCCTACATTTAAGGCTCAGATGCAATACACGTTCACCTTTATTAAGTATTTTTACTTTTCTTTTGAGATGAGAAGAGAAACGACGCAAGGGAAACTCTAGAGGGAAACTAAGAGTCCTAATGTTATCATGCATGGATATCCTATGGTTAGTGAGGTTTAGGAGAAAAGACTACCTAACCTAATGCTAATCCTACTCCAAGCTTAATCAAAAATTAAGTTGGACTTGGTAGCTCTAAGGGGAAAGGAATCCAAGACTTGAACAAGTCTTGAGATTCATGGGATGAGAAAGAGTGAAAGAGAAGAAAAGAGAAGAGAAGAATGAGAAAAGAGATGGGGCAGCAAGCACACCATAATCATATCCAAATCATAACATAAAACATGCTTCAAAGATCATACAAGCACATATCAAGTATACAAGTGAAGGTACACAAGAAAGGATGCAAGTAAACTTGCACAAGATTCACAATTTCACTCACTAAGGGTTCATACAAAGATGACATGAACAAAATAAGATAAAAGTGAAACCAAGTCAGAATTCAATTCATATCATGATCACCTAATCCAAACATGCAAGAATATTTCACATTATGATGCATTATGAGCCAAAGAAACCACAAAATCAATGATGAAGATATGCATCATACAAATCAAACCATGATGATCAAGTGAAATGAAAACCAAATAATGAACTCAAGGGGCAGTAGCATATGTATCAACATCATACCAACATCAAACTCAAGTCATACAAGATGAATCCTTAAGCAACACATTCAAAACATGCATCAAAGTTAATCAAAACATCCACAAAACTCAAGTCAAAATAACATCAACTTAGAAAATCAAGAACAAATTGGAAAATGATCAAATGAGGATGATTCCAAAGCCAAAAGTAAGATCAAACAGAACATGATCATAACATAAAAACATCTCAAGCATCACTCCACCACCAGCAAGCAAATGTATTCAAACTATATCATGTATCAAAGTACACCTCAATCAATCTTGTATCACAAAAAAAATTCAACCAAAAATAGAAAAGTGGATCAATAAAATCCCAAAAAATATCCAAACAGAGGTTAACTCAGTCAAGTAACATGTGCAAAAAGATCAAACCAAAATTCACAAACTAAGTATCTCAAACAATTGGGCAAAGATCACATAAGAACAATGATTCAACATGCAAAAGAAAGGGACCAAAATTAAATATGGAAAAGTTTTAAAAATAAAACAAAAATGTTTTTATGCAATTTAATATGTCACCTAACAGATACAAAAAGAATGGATAAAAAATGTATTGTGGATGGGGAGAAATAAAATTTGTAAGTTGGAGTGTGCAAGTGAAACAATTAAGAAAAGAAAATAAAGCAATTAATTAAAACAGATGCCAAAATAAAAATAAAATGAGAAAATAAAATATTGAAATATTTGAGAAAACTAAAAATGAGTTTCATGAGTTTTTTTATGATTTTTAAATGCATAAAAGTAATTTTAGAAATTAAAAAGCAAAACAAATAAATAAAATGAAATAAAATGGAATGAAAGATGCAGGGGGTGTAAAAAGAAATAGAAATACGTTGGAATATGAAACAGGCCTAATGGAGGGGGGTGCGAATAATAAAGGCCCAAAGGAAATGAGCCCATTAGCGATGTCAATGGGAGCATAGAACAAGTCAACAATCAGCATTAAATCCAGCCATACATGTGATCTAACGCACGAAAACAAAACCAACCACCACCACACGATCAAGATTAATGAATACCAACGAACCAGATTTGAAGGCCTATGATAACCACGACACACACAAACAGTCAGCTACATCATATACCAGCCATGTGCCACGCACATGATTTCATTAATGTGTTGTCTTTACCACCACCACAAGATCAATCGGATGCACGGGATTACATCATCAAGTCAAATGGTAATTAAAAACAAAGGCCATGATGTGAGGATGCACGACATTATCGTGGGAGAGCGAGCACGTAATTATTAAAATAAAACAGAAAATAAAAAGACACGTGGCTGCAAGAGGTGCGTAGGATCTGGAAATGAACGATCAGGATTGCTTCTTCTCCATGGATCTCCCTCGCCGGACTGGTTCTCCGGCAGCCGCCGGAGCTAGGGCTCCGGCCACCCTCTCAGGTGAGCTGCAGCGTGTTTTTTTTCCAAAAATTGTAAGTAGGTATTCCATTTTGACCAGAAAAATGCAAGGATCTCAAATATGCAGTCCATTTTAACAAACAATCAACCAATAAGGAGAATCGAGCAAAAACATAAATAGATCTAAAACTTTAAATCAACATATCTCACAAACCACACGTCCAAACTTCAAATAAAATATATCAGCATGCTCAGGGGAGTTCACAGATCATTATGCATATCAAAAATTCAAGTTCTGTGAGTATGAAAAATTCACCAACCTGAACCTTGTAGAACTTGAAATCCTCGAAGAAATCCCTCCAAATACTGCAGATCCACTCCTTGGAACCTCTAGATGCAAAATAAATGCAACTAGAGCTTGAAATCGTGCTAGATCTTGAGATTTAAGTTTGAACCCTCTTGAATGGCACTTGATGAAATCTTCAGTATGAGCTCAAAACAACAGTGGATTCTTGCTCTATTCTCTTCACTGATCAAGAATGTGAAGAGAAAACTCAGAGAAGCTCCAAGAAGAATGAGATTCAATGAGAGGAAGTGTGAGAGGAAAAAACCACAAGTGTGCATATGAGAGCTTCTACCCTAGCTGTGAGGGCATGAGTAAGCATATATACCATTCATTAGTTCACTGATTAGGATTAGGAAGTGATTAGCACTCTTGTTAATGAGATTTGAGTGAAATTCCAAAAATGCATTTTACACCACCACCACCAATTTACACGTGGGAAACCCTTTCCACCAGTACAATTCACCTCCAATTTACTCATGTATCATTTCTGAATTGATTTTGGGCCTTGTACTTTCTTGGTTTGCAAGTTTTGAATTAATTTGGCAATTTTGCACTTTGTGAGAATAATGGGAAATATGGCATGGCATGAATTGATTCAAAGGCAAAAAATACTCCTATTGACTAGTATTTTGATGTTGTAATATGGCATGAAGCAATTGGGAACATTACAAGTCCATTTGTGCAAAAAATGCAAAAGGTGGAAAATTTGACATATAAGGAAACCATGAAAAGCACCTTGCCTTGTTTTGGCCATAACTCGAGTTCCATAAATGATATAGAAATGTTCTACTACTTTTTGGAAATGGGAGAGAAAGATCTTCAACTTTCATGTTGGAGGAAAATTCATTTGGAGCTTTCTTGATGATGAAAAGTCAAGTTGAATGTGGTTGAAAAATTTCCAAAAATGGCAAGTTTGTATTATAGGTCATTTTCCAAATTTAGTAACTTTTGTACAACCTCTTTATTCTTGATGAATGGTATGAATCTTGACAATTGAAGACCATATGAGGATATGAGACCTTGAAAACCATGAAAAGACCCTCAAAATTCCACAGTTTACTTTCTCCTTTACATTTGACTTTTGCTTATTTCACCAGCATTTGATCCACTGAACAGTCTTCACCATGAACCATCAACCAAATCCCCATCCATGAACACTTGTGAGCATATGAAAGCCATAAAACATGCTTGAACCCCCAAAGTCTTCAAGAAACTCTCTTGAAACCAAAAACTCTGATTGGTCTCTCTGGTTAGGAGGGAGAGATCCACTTGCAATCTTTTGCCATGCTTGATCTTAAGAAGACATGATGAACCCCATGAGCCACTCTGAAGCTTGAGACTTGAGAATATGGACCAAGTGCCTTGATCCCATGCCCTATGCTGAATGTCATGCTATGCAATCTATGACCTACTATGGTATGCAAATGAGTAAAGCATAAACCAATTTGAGAAAAACAAGAGGGTAAATTTTGAGGTATTACACTCATCACTAAACCCCAAGTTGTGGCAGGAAGTGATGTTAGAGACGATGCTATCGAACTGTAGTATTGACACATCCTGTTCCACAAAGGCCAACTCTAAGACTTTCTGTAGAGGCTCTCTATGGGCTTCGGAACTGAGCAAAAGTGATAGCACAAAGATCTTTGAAGGAGTTTGTAACTGCTAATCAACAATGTTGTATTCACTCCTTTGGATGAGCTTCAGCATCTCATCATCGTTCTTTGAAAGGTCGGGATCACTGGATTGACCGACTGATGGATTAAGAACTTCTATTTAAGGTTCCTTTTCTCTGCTGGGTTCTCCAACTCCTCTGTTGAAGATTCTATCGCTCTGTGTTAGTCGACTGATGTCTGTAATATTCACGACGGAGGGTAATGGAATTTCCTTCCCATTCTCAATTGTTGTTGCACCGTATTTATAAGGGAGAGCCTTAGCTGATTCATACGGTAACGGTCTTGGTAGATAAATAACTATAGGAGCCTTCTGGCCTCTCTGACTGTCGTAAGTAACTTCGATCAATTCTAGGTTAAGAACCTTCGATTCGTCAAGTAGAGGGATGATGGCGTAAACATCCTTGGTCCTTTCATGATTAGAGATCACAACAACATCCTTAATCTGATCAGCGAAATAGTTGGGCGTCCAGTTGATAGACCCCGAAACTGAATATTGTTAGATTTCGTTGCAGTCCAACTGACTCTGAAGGGCCGCTCGCACGAGGTAACGTCCTTGACTATTTTCGGAGCAGACTCTACAGTGCTCGTAATTGGGTGGTGGCACCTGGCCATGTCCGCTTTGAATGTAGTGTAACCTCACTAGATCTGTTTCCGTAGATCGGACATCCTGACTTTGATGCCGAGTAGGGTTCCCGTCAACCACACTGATTTGTTGCGTGTCTTCATCCATATAGATTGGAAGCTACCAGTGGTTTAACAAGTGTCACAAATTTTTTTTAACGAGAGCGCACCCTTGGTTACTCTCGCAACATACTTTTCAGCTCAAATAATCATGTGAAGAGAGAAAACCTAGTTGGGCTTGCTTTGGCGTGTAACTCCACCAAGCTGGTATTCATCATACGAATATCGAAGATTTGAACCATGTTGATCTGATAGGGATTTCTTTCATGGTAATCCTGGATCCACTCAAGATCCATCTGACGTTGGAGGGCCTCTTGTAAAAAATAGCATCCCTGTTTGCTTACCGAGCAAGTCAGACAGGAATTGTAATCGTGCCGTGGTAGATTATGATACTGGCGTTTCTATGAGTGCATTACCACTAAGTTGACATTCATTGCATGGATGTCGTGGTTCTAAATGATGTTGGAATTCGTATAAGTCATGTTGATACCGCGAACTCGGTGTTCTTGGATCCATCCCAGATCCCATTATTCTTGTAGAGCTGATCACACCACAGAACATCCCTGATTGTCTTTAGAGCAGATTTTACACTCGTGATAATTATGAGGTGGCACATGGCCATATCCACTCTGTCTACATTGCATCTTGACCAAATTGGCCCTCAATAAGAGTACATCATGAATTTGATAGCTGTTGTTAGACTCTCCCTCTATCAAATTTACTGCAGCTTTCTCATGTTGAGGCAGCGGGTTTGTGAGAACATTCAGATTCGTATCTTTGAAAGATAAGACCCCGCTCCTAAAAACCTTTTGCACATCGGATTTGAAACTAAGGCAGTTTTCTATGTTATGCCCTGGTCCTCCTTGATGGTAAGGGCACGTCTGATCTGCTTTAAAACAAAAAGGCAGATTTTCCGGTACTGTAAGAGGAGACCTGGGTTGGACGTGTCCCTTGACCAGTAATAATGGAAACAGTTATGCATACAACATCGGTATAGGGTCGAACCCTGGTGGTCGCGTTGCACGGTTGTTGTTGTACGGAGGACGAGCCTGCAGAAGAGGTTGTTATGTCCTTTGTTGATATTGTTGTTGAATCAGTTGGCTCTAAGCAACCTGAGGTTGATATGCAGGAACAAGCGCAAGGTTAATAGCAGGAGTTACAGCTGCTACTAGTTGGTATCGTCGCCTTTGCTTTCTGGGAGAGATATTCCCTATATCCTGCTCTTTTTTCTTAGGGAGAGCATTACCGTATCGTTTTGTATTACTTGATGATCCATCGTCTTTAACTAAACGTCCCTCTCGGATTGCTTCCTCAAGACGAACTCCCATGCCCACCATCTCGGTGAAGTCACTGGGCGCACTGGCGACCATTCTGTCGTAGTAAAATGAGCTTAAGGTCTTTAAGAAGATCTTTGTCATCTCTTTTTCCTCAAGAGGTGGACAAATCTGGGCGGCAATTTCATGCCATCTCTGAGCGTACTCCTTGAAGGTTTCCTTGTCCTTTGGTGACATCGATCTGAGTTGATCTCTGTCCGGTGCCATGTTCAAATTGCGTTTATATTGTTGAACGAAAGCGGCGCCAAGATCTCTGAAACTGTTGATCTTATTGCGGTTTAAACCCATGTACCATTTTAATGCGGCACTGGTTAAACTAGCCTATAAATAGTGGATCAGTAGCTCCTGGTTCTTTGTCTGAGCTGACATTCGTCGAGCGTACATCACCAAATGACTTTGAGGGCAAGAGTTACCCTTGTGCTTTTCAAAATCGGGCACCTGGAATTTGTGCGGGACTTTCACATTGGGGACCAAACAAAGGTCTGCGGCGAACTTTCCAAATAAATCCTGACCGCGAAGGGCTTGCAGTTCTTTCTACATCTCCAAGAATTGTTCGTGGAACTCATTCATTCTGTCAAACATACTTTCATTTCCACCAGAGGGTATCTGTGGAATTTGTCCTTCTGGGACAGTGTGTACCACGGGTGATGGTATAGTCATTATGGCCGTTACTGTCGGTGCCTCCCGAAATTTGTAACCTTCAGGAGTTGCTGTCATGCCCCTGGCATCTTCGTTTTCCCGAAGTTTGTAACCTTCAGGCCCAGCGGCTCCTGATGCGGTTCCTTGATCCTCATTGATTGGCGGAACATATCCTTCAGCATTTCGTACCTAGGATCATACTTTCCCACTATGGGCGTTGATGTGATCTCTGAGATCACAGTCCTTTGTTGTTGCATATGAGCTTCTGCTAGAGCTTGCATGTCGTTATGAAGCTTTCTTGGATCCTCTTTCAGAGTGTCGATCTCTTCCCTCAACTCTCTGTTCTCTTCCTCGAGATCATCCATCTTTTTCTGACGATTGGCCCGAGTATTGTACGAATGAGACAGTTTGACTCTAGAATCGAGACGCAAACGTGTGATTTGTAGGTAAGAAGAATGTGTTAAATGAGAATGATGCATGATATGCAATAATTAAGATTAATTATATATTTTTGTTTATTCAAAGTAACCTTCGACAATTGGATTGCAAATATCAAACAGTGGGGAAATCCTGTTTTATTTAATTCAAAGATTGCGGAAATGGAAATACAGTAATTTACATAGTGCTGCAAAAGGAAATCTAAACTTATGGGTCCTGAGTCCTCTCTGAAGCCAGCTCAGGTGCGGGTTCTGGTACTTTCCTTTTCTTTGACCGGGGCTCTTGAGCCGTTGTCGGGTTGTCATTCCTTTGCCAAGTGAAAGGAGCAAGCAAATTCCTTTGGTCTTCTTGATTCTCTACAGCATGTTGCTCTAAAATCTCAATCAGAGCATCCTTTTCTTTTAACAGTTGTTGTATTTCTTGCACTCCACATTGAGAATAAAGTACTTGTTCCTCCAAGACCTCTTCTCCTACTGAAGTTTGTTGAGAGTAACCTGAAGTTTTTCCGTCTCAGACATAAAATAAAGGGCAGAATCCCTTAATGGAAGAACTTCCTGGCGAGGGTAAGGCATCCTCAGCTTGAGAGCTCTAGTTTGTACCTAGTGAAGATAAGGCTCCACTGAGACACAGTCTGGTTTTCCTAGAAAATCTCTTCCTTTCCTGTGAATGTGTTTCCAGGCATGCACTATTTCCGTTTTTAGTGCTCTGTCAATTTCTCCTTCCTTGAAGAAAAGACCTTCCAGATGAGCATTACACGGGATATGCCTCATTGGGTATCCCAATTGGCGACGGACTAGAACTAGATAATAATTGATTCCTCCCTTAGTTCCTATAAGGGGTACATTTGGGAAATTTCCACAACGGTCGATGATTCTGATCCCATCATAGATTCAATTGTACCAATCGATGTCAGAGTTGGTAAGAGACATGATTCTTTACGACCAACGTAAAGTATTCTTTTGATCCCAAAATGCAGCAGACTTGGGCAAGTGAGAAGTGAACCATTTGTACAGCAAGGGTACACAACACGTGATCATTCCTCCTCTATACAAATTCCTTAAGTGTACCGAATGATAAGCATCTTCGAGCAAGGTTGGTACCTAGTTTCCAATCAGGAAAATCTTAATGGTGTTGATATCTACAAAGTTATCAATGTTTGGAAACAAAAATAACCCGTAGGTGAGCCAAACAAAGATGCTCTCGAAAGCGGCCATGTTCCCTATACTAGCAAAAGATAGGGATTTCTTTGTCAAGAACTAGGCTGGAAAACCCTGGATTCCACCCTTAGTGGTCATGTGAGTCCTGACCTCTGACTCATCCAAATAGATTGCTCTGGCAATGGTTTGATCTTTTGGAATTTCTTCCAATCCAGAAAATGGAGCTTGATCAATAATGTGTAGATCAGTCATGTGAGAGTACTCCTCCAGCATTGGTGCAAGCTGATAATCCGGGAATGTGAAATAGTGATAGACTAGATCGTAGAACTGGATTAATGTGGATAGGATTCCTTCAATTACGTGGACCCTTAACAAGGACAGGAGTCCTCCATACTTGGCTCTGAAATCCTCGTGGTTGGTTATCATCCTAGCCAATCCTCTTAAATCCTCTAGTTTTGGAACCTTGAAGGTGTACTTGTGAGTTTTCCTTCTACCGAAATCCATTAGGGCAATCTTTTTACCTGACATTTGCAATCATTGTCTTAGTTTAATTTGAAAATGAGAGACTAGAAGATAAATTTTTCTTTGTTTTAATGTTTTTTTTATGAATGCTTGAATGCAGCACACAAAAACATAGAAAAAACATGGGGTCAAAGGGTCGGTGTCATGAAGTCAAGGCTCACCCCCCCCCCCCCCAAAGGCTTATACTGGTGATTTTTTGTACCTGTCTGCAAAATCATTGACCCCTCTTGGGATAGCAACAGCAAACGGATGGCTAGCGAGCTGATGTATCCTAGAGTGATCTCAAATGAGGGTAGTATCACGTGACAACTATTTCCGATAGCTTCCGCACTACAAAATGGTTTAAGTCAACTAACAACCTCAGCTTCTCAGATAACCCAGTCGACCACACTACTTTCAACAACTGAAGTTCTATAGGCAATGTATCTGCAAAGGGAGTCTCCATTGAGTTTGATAGTCGATCGGGGACTTTTAACTGGGATTCACTCCCCGCAAGATTACCCGCATTTCCATCACCTATCTTAGGTGTATACTCAATCTTTCCACATGCAGCATCACACGCACTCCCATTAGCAAAAAAATAAACACAGATATCAATTAGGAAAATTAGTATATATATTTGTCTTAATCATTCTAGACCTCTAGTATTATGATCCTATAAAGATAATGACCCCCCAGCAGAGTCGTCATTTCTGTGACATTTTGTTAAATTTAAAGGTTTTCACCCTAAAAGAGACTAGAAAGAATGTCTCCCACGGTGGTCGCCATTTTTCTGTAGCTCGGTTTTTGTGGTTTCGAATCACTATCGCTATTGTACTACAGTTCGATTAATTTTTTATCCTATTGAGCTAAGTAAGGAAGGGAAATAGATGTCTCCAATTAACCATGCTTGCAAACTGAAATTAAACAGTCAAAACTGTTGGTTTACAGATGCTATCAAGAGGGGGTTCTTCTTTAGGGTTATTTGCTTAAAAATAGTGTCTAGGCTATTGGTAAGATGTTAGGTCTAATGCTTTTCGATTGATGTATGAAGGTATGGGATTTTGGGTTTTTTTATTAGTATGCTCGCTAAGATTTTTGTAATCTTATGCCTACGTATTCCCGAAACAGGGAAATCAGAGCGATCGTAGTTCCTCCTATTCTATGGGAGGAAATAGGTGTTTTGGTGTCTTGTTAAAAGCCCAAAACGTGAAGCTAAAGGTGATTTGTATATTGTTCAAAGCCCAAGATGTGAAGCTGAAGGGTTTATGTTGAGAGAGAATTTGTCATCTCTAAAGAGGACTTGTCGATGTTTGTATGCTGTGGGCAAGCCACAACTTTGATGCTAAAAGGTTGATTGACTAAACCGGGGTGTTCTTTATACAAAGCCTAAGAAGAGGCTAGAAATTGACTTTTTCGGGGAAAATGCTCTTTCTGTCTTGTACAAAGCCCAAGACGGAGGCTAAAAGTGGTTGACTGAACAAGAGAGCCTTTTATACTCAACAAGAGAGTGTTTTTATATGTGTCTTGTATGAAGCCCAAGACGGAGGCTAAAAGTGATTGACTCAAAAAGATAGTTTGAAAAGGTTAGCTCTGCTGGGGAGAATCATTGTACAAAGCCCAAGAGGAGGCTAAACATACTGCCGAGGATTATTGAGATCCATAAGCAGGTCCAAGTGTGGGGAACTCTCATGAGAGAGAATGGGTTTCATAGTGATCAGTGTTTCTTACTATGTTTGAAATGAACTTGAGAATGTCTTTGAGACTCAAGAGGCTTATATTGTCCAAGTCTAGAGTTTTATCTTTCGTACCATGCCCAAGAGGAGGCATGGGCATTAAGGGATGAGTATCAACCCTACAACGACCGGAGTTTCGACACTGGAAAGACTGCTCTAGCAAAGGATGAGTAAGGTCTGCCTTATACCTCTAAGAGATTGTCAGGGTCCTTGTATTAAGTCCAAGAGAAGGCATGAGAACTTCTAGGAAGCCGAAGGGTCCTTGTACAACGCCCAAGAGGAGGCGAGGATGCTTTTAGGATTCCTGTTGGTCCCCAAACCCTGATAAGTTCAAGACATGCTATTCACCGAGAATAGATCAAGCCAGGAAAGTTTGAAAATTTGGAAGAAGCTCAAGAGATGCCATTCACGGAGAAAAGATCATCTCTTGGGAGTTAGAGTTTCTTTGACAATGTCCAAGGGTGACAGTCTGAGAAAGGGTTCACCGAGAATGCTTCCTTTCACATCTCCATATTGTTTAACCCCAAGAGAAGGGAAGAGTGTATCTAGAAATCCTTCGGGGGATCTAGTTTCGTTTGTATTTAAGAGTGACCAACGGGGCTTTACCTAGTGTTATACGTAGTTGTCGGGGAAAACTCTAAATAGCTATACTAGTATTACATAGTGGATATTTGACAAGTATATAAAAGTTTGTGAAAGAAGACTTACAGTGAAACAGACCCACAATACAGTTATATACATATGAAAGCGGCAAATGAAAGTGGATAGACACTTACCCGTTGTAGAGCTTCCATGTGATTTGGTTAGTTGTTCAACGAAGAAAGTTGGATAACAACATATATTCAAAATCCAAGGAGAAAGTTTATTGAAAAGATTGTTGGGGCTTACAGCTCGAGGAGAGGCTCAAGGTTTTATCAGTGATTGCACTACCGTTTGGGATTTGTACAGGGATTTATACAAGTGACTGAGGCCCAAAAAGGTTTTCTGTACAAAGGGATGGGTCTTACACTCTCTCAAGAGGACCAAAGGTGTTTAAAGAAAAGGAATGAGGCTTATAACACGAGGGTAGGCCCATATGATTTTGTTTTAAACTGGCGATCGCGCCGAGATTTTTGAAAGCACTGTGGGTCTTATACAAGGACTGAGGCCCAAAATATTTTGGTTTCAAAAAGGGGTAGGGTCTTACACTCAATTAGAAGCCCAAAGAGCTTATTTTTGAACAAGAGATGGGGTTTACAGCTCAAGGAGAGGCCCAAAGGTTTTTGTTAAAAAGGCGACGATCGCGCCGATCTTTTTGATGGTATCGGGACTTATACAATACATTGAGGCCCAAATCATTTTGGATTTCAAAAAGGATTAGGTCTTACACTCTATTAGAGGCCCAAAGAGGTGAAAATTATTTTTTTAGGGTATTAAACCCATAAAACCCTAATTTCATCATTTTAAAGTAATTTATTCAAGGAAAATTAATAAAATGATAAAAATACCAAATAAGTGCTAATAAACAACTTATGATTTATGGTTAAGGTTTGGAAAATGAGGGACTAATCACAAGATGAATTAAAACTCATTTGGTTTTGATTTCCAAGATGAATATTCACTTTAAAAATGTTTAAAAACAATTAAAATGAATTTATTCATAAAAATTTTAACTATATTAAATAAATAATATAAATTTGATTTTCTTGGGAATAAAATATTTCAATATTTTTGTGATTTTTTTCAAAAAGAACCAATAAAAAATAATTAGAATTGAGGAAGTTATTAATTTTTCAAACTATTAAAAATAATATGAAAAATAGTAAAAAGTGGAAAAAATTGCAAAAAGAGGGTCTGGGGCGAGGGGGATTCGAAACCCAGACCTCTTGTGTACAGCATGCGCGCCTTACTACTGGGGTTGTGATACATCCATGTATTGAAACACAACCACAAATATACAAGGCTTGCCTTGTTTTTGGCCTGGCCCAAGGCAAGGCAAGGCAAGATTTTGGTTAGAAATGTGAAGGCCATAACTTTCTCATTTCTCCATGGATGGGACAAAATTTAGGTCTATCCTGCCGAGAATTTCACAAGGCATCCAATGGTGGTGGTGTTTTTTTTCCTGATCATGCTCCTATTGAAAAAGCCGATAGTGGTTTTGAAATAGGCCATGATTTGCATTTTCTGTGCTACCTCTTGGTACAGGTGTGAATTACATGATAAATTGGTGCAAACAAAACACATGGTGAAAAAGTGGGGAACCATTTGGGACAATTGGAAACCTCAGGAACAAGTTTGAGCTCTTTCTTGCAAAAGGGGAAAAAGTGGTCAAAATAACAACTCTCTCAAATGGTGTTCCAGATGTGGGGAACCATTTGGGACAATTCAAGGATGATATTTGGAGTGTGTTTGAGGTTTTATCTGATTTGGAAAGTGACTTAATCAAGACATGGCCTGAAAAATGCACAAAAGTCCTATTTTGAGGTTTTAAGAGGTAACTTAGTGATTTTGGTGTTACAGGTCACTTGTGAAGGTTTGGACAACTTAGATATGACATATTGTATGTGTTTGGATCATGAGCTATGGTGGAATTGCTCTCTAACTCAAAAACTCAGAGTTATCTTGCTAAAGAAGGCATTTTTGCCAAGAGAGAGAGATTTTGAGGAAAACATGTGTTGTAGTGCTTTGGTGTAGTCAAACTGAGCACCAATGAGCTATATTTATAGTAGAGCAAGTTTGTTTTGGCTGCAATAGTGAATGGCAACTGTTGCAGAGGTTTGGGCAATGTTGATCAATAGGAATCCAAGTCTCCTCTAGCCATTGACTAGAGGTTAGGACACAGGCTGCTGGGTCCCTAGTTCTTGGATCATCCTTGACTGAATTCAGTTGCAAGAGGCTCAGTCCATGCCTCCTTGGTGCATCCATTAAATTCTCCAAACCAAAAGTGGAGTCTTGTCCCTCTTTTAGGCATTTCTAGGTTTGGCATGCTACTTTTGGTTACAAAGACTTGGGAGGCTGATGGATCAGTGTTTGTCCCTCCTTAGTCACCCCTTGAGGTGTTTAGATGGATAGATTTGCTTGTCCTTTGCAAAATTTGGGCAAATCGAGCAAAATCCCTAAATCTGCCTTGCCATGAAAGTTTGCAGCAAGGCATAATGGCATTTGTCATATCTCATGACTTAAGTGAAGTTTCATGGAGTTCTTGGCCATTTTGGAAAGCTCTCATATGATACGACATATGTGTGATCATAGTTTGTCTTGATACTTTTTGGATCCAAGTGAAAAATCCCACTACTTTTGGAAAAAAGCAAGACAGATTCTGACTTAGTGAAAATTTCACTAAGTGTTGGAAAAAGTGACATTTCATGTTTTCATCCATTTTGATCATTCCATAACTCAAAATCCATGATGAATTGGAATGAAGTGTAGTTGAAGCTTTTGTAGAGGGCCATGAGAGCTACAAATCCATATTTGAATGGGGAAAAATGGCTTTGTGGTTTAGGAGTTATGATCCTCCAAAGTTAGCACCCTAGCCACTTTGTTCCATAACTTAGAAAATTTCTAAATTTTTTATGGTTACCCCTTATAAAAGTTATCCCACTTTTCTTGATTTTTCTTGATGAATGATGATTCTAACCACACATTAACATCATTTTAGGGTCAAAGAACCATAATTGTGTAAAATCTCTAAAATTCAAAGTTGACTTTTGTGCACAGTTGACTTTTTGTCAGATGAATTCCAAACTGTGCGATCCCCTATGAAATCAAGTCCTTGACCTAAATCAAACTTGATGGACATGTTCCATAGGTCTTATATGGTGTATTGAATCATGTCCCAGGGTTTGGGAGCATGTCCTGGTTAAAAGTCAAAGGCATAATTAACTTTTTCCGCGAAACCCTAACTGTGGTTCTGATGAACTTGAAACTTGTGACTCAAGCTTCTTGGATCAATCCATTGTGGAAAATGGATCAATTTAGTTTATTAGGGACCCTTAAATCATCTCTTGAGGTCTTGGCTCATGTTTTGTCCCAAAAGTTAACTTAGGGGTGAATTAGGTCAAGAAACCCTAATTCCTGATTTTTTATTAATGCATCCTCTGAGGCTAAATTGACTTGATGATTGGGTTTATGAGGTCCCTTAGAGTATTTTGGGTTGTTCTTTGAAGCATTGGCTCATGCCCAGAGGAAAAAATCCATCTAGAGACCCTGGTCGACCAAAACCCTAATTTGGTGACACTGGCGATCTTGAGGCTTAATCCACTTGGAATGTTGCAGCCTTGTGCTTGATTCTTGATGTGGGAGTCCTCTTGATCCATTGTGGATGTTTGAGAGGTTTAGACAAGTTGAAGATCATGTCATTCCTTGATTGATCCTTTGTCTAAAGACTCTGAAAGGGCTTGAAACCCTAAGTTTGATTGCAGTGGATGCTCACCCATCTTTGGGGAGACTAATGAGGTATGATGGTACATCCATATTGTAATGATGATTTGCACAATGATGGGGAATCTTAGTGGTCAAAATTTGGGGTATGACACCATCCAAGATCAATCTGACGTTGAAGGGCCTCTTGTACAAAAGAGCATCCCTGATTGCTTATTGAGCAGTTCGGACAGGCATCATAATCGTATCGTGGCAGATTATGATATTGACTTTGCCTTTAGTGCATGGCTACCAAATTGACATTCATCGCAAGGATATTGCGGTTCTGAACAATGTTGGGATTTGAATGTGCCACGTTGACTTCCCTGATTCTATGATCTAGAATCCATCTAAGATTCATCTGTTCTTGTACGTGACCGTACCCACTCTGTCTACAATGCATCCTGACCAGATTGTCCCCAACTAGAGTACATCGCAAATTTGATAATTGTGTCTAAATTCATCCTCTATTAAATTTACTGTAGCCTTGTCATGTTTGTAACCTTTAGGACCAATGGCTCCTGCTATAGTGTCCGGGTCTTCCGAGACCGGCGGAATGTACCCTTCAGGGAAAAAGTTATGCGGCATGCCCCAGGGCCGACCCTCAGGCATGTTGTACCGTGGATGATTCTCTTGTGCTTCCTATAACGCCCAGGTTTTTGTTAGATTTATTAATCAAGTCGATTTAATTAATTTTTTTATATTATTTTATTCTTGACTTTTATTTGGCAATATATTATTTTTCATTGTTGTTATGTTTTATCGCGTTTTGGGAGCGTTTGCGAGATATTTGAGTGTAGGGGTATTTTGGTCTTTTTGGCTTGGTTAGATATTATGTTTTTCATAAAATAGTAAATAGAGAGAAAAATTGAGAGAAAGAAAAAGAGAAGAAGGAGAAGAAAAAGGAAAGAAGAAAAAAGAGGAAAAACTTGTAGAGTAAGAAAACGATCCAACCGACTTTTCAAAACATGATTATTCGGGTAAGGGTGCGAAACTCGGTTATTCTATACTTATGTATGATTATGTATGTATGTATTTGTTTGATATTTGGTTGAAATTGAATAGAAAACCATAACCATTAAAATGTTGAGTTTGTTAGAATTTGATGCAATTTGTGTTGGAAATCATGTTTTAAGGTTCCTATTGCTGAAACATGTTAGATATATGTTGTTGTGCATTCAATTGGTAGTTTGTTGATGTTTAGATGAGATTTGGGAAGGATTTTGGTTGAATTTCGCAGCAGAAATTCTGCAGGAAAAATTCTGGGTTTTTCTGCCCATATGCGTAACAGGCATAGCAATACGCGTATAGGGTTGGGCAATACGCGTATGGCTGGGGGGAAAGGAGGGCATTACACGTATGAAACCCATTTTGCACGGCCCTCTGCTGAAATGCGTAATGGTACGCGTAAGGGGCTGGGCATTACGCGTAACGAGGGAGGCAATACGCGTATTGGGTTTTTAGTGGAATTTTTTTGGAGAATTCAGTCTCTGCCCATACGCGTAGCACTTTGGACAATACGCGCATGGATGGGCGAGCGAGTTGGGCAGTACGCGTATGGCCCAAGGCAATACGCGTATGACCAGAGAGGGTGCAGAATTGTTCCCGATTTCGCGTCTGATGCCGTAACTTTTGATCCGTAACTCGGATCGAGGCGTTCTTGGTTCCGATGGAAAGCTATTGGAATGTTCTTTCTGATTAATATGGTTTTGAGATTTGTGGCCGATTTAATTAGGTTGGGATTTTGGAAATGTGTCGTTTTGTCGACTTTTACCATCGTAATTGTGTGTAATTGATGTGTTATCATGCAATGTGCTTTTGATATATATCGTATGACTTGTGTGCTGATATATGATGTGAATGCATGTGATGAAATGTTGTGATGATGGTTTGTGGCCTAAGGGCAAGTAAATGCATTATGTTGTGTTTTATTGTATATGCATGATTATGAGTGTATATATGTATGCATTTGATTGTCATGAGTCCTTGTATGCCAAGCATCATGATATGCATTCTTGTGATGTCGTGTGCCCTAGTGGGTGTGAGTGACAGAACGATTTCAGAGGGAATCTGCTATAACGGTCGCGTGCCTTATACAAAGAGGACCTAAAGCGACGTTATAGACGATCGTGTGCTTTATACAAAGAGGACCTAAAGCGATCGGGTCGTGTGCCTTATACAAAGAGGACCTAAAGCGATCGGGTCGCGTGCCTTATACAAAGAGGACCTAAAGCGATCTATAAACGTCGTGTGCCTTATACAAAGAGGACCTAAAGCGGCGGGGAACATCATTTTCCCGACAATGAGTTACACTAAGTAACAAGCGATGATTCCAATAATTCCTGAGTGAATTAATGGTGAGATGATGGATGGAATGGTACCGCATTACATTGCATAGAGTCGTAGTGTCGGTCTCTGTGCATTTGCATAAATCATGAATGGATTGATTAGGTGTGGAATTGTGAATGGAATTGATGAGTTGATATATATATTTATGTTGGTGATAAATGCAAGGAGCATGATTGATATGCCTTGGTTATGGATATATGAGAGATGCAGTGTATTGTTTTGTATTTGAATTATGGTGTAAGTTGTTGTGAGAATGTTTTGTATGTGTATTTTGATGTTATTATATAATTGTATGCAATTATATTATAATTTTGTTTCTCACCCTTCTGTTGTTTTGAATGCTCTATGAGGCATTGCAGATTAGATGTTAGAGGTCTTTTTGTGAAGATTATGTCTTCATTCTTTTGTCGATCGGCTCTGATATGTAGCACCGGGTAGTCGGGGGGATCGTTTGTGACTTATGTGTATATGTATATATTGTTTGGATTGTACATGTATGATTCTGTGTATGACAGACAAACTTTTTATGTTATATATATGAGATTTCAGTTGCAGATTTCCCGCTTTTATTCTGTATCTGAATTGTGGGTGTTAGGAACTGAGTTCCTCTGTTTATTGTTGCTACCTGATTGTTGCATATCTATATGAGCAGGTTGTTGTATTTTGTATTTTTAATGTGACGCTCCCGTCTATGCCGTGAATGTTTTCATTACACTCTGATTAATTGTTATCGCTTTAATTGCCTGGGGGTATAGATTGGGGGTGTTACATTATGTGGTATCAAAGCCAGTTTGTGTCAGTCCGTGCCAGTCCGTGTCGGTCTTTGTGTTTGGGTGAGGTGTTTGTTTAACCATAGTTGTTGTTATTGGATGTGAACCGAATATGGCTGGTAGGAATGACGCTGCTCTTGCTGCTGCTATGCAAGTTATGGCTCAGGTTGTACGGGGTGCACCTAATGCTGGTGGGAATGATGAGTTCAGGAAGAACAAACTGCCTATCTTCAAACGAAGATATGATCCTGATGGTGCTCAGATTTGGCTTAAGGAGATTGAAAGAATCTTTCGAGTGATGGATTGTGCTGAGGAACAGAAGGTGAGACTGGATACTCATATGTTGTAGGAAGAGGCTGATGATTGGTGTGTTAGCACGCGTCTTGTGTGGGAAGCTGTCGGTGAAGTTGTCACTTGGGCTTTGTTTAGCAGTGCGTTTTTGAAGAAGTATTTTCCTGAAGATGTTAGAGGAAAGAAACAGATAGAGTTCTTGGAGTTGAATCAAGGTAACATGTATGTTATTGATTACACTGCTAAGTTTGTGGAGCTTGTTCAATTTTATCCACATTATGCTGAAGCAACTGCGGAGTTTTCCAAATGTGTGAAGTTTGAGAACGGGTTACGTTCTGAGATCAAGCAGACAATTGGTTATCAAAGAATTAGGAGGTTTTCGGATTTGATGGATTGTTGTAGAATTTATGAGGAGGATAGCAAAGCTCGTTCTACTCACAGTACGAGTGTGAACGAAAGGAAAGGAAAGCAACCGTTTCGTGGTGGTCCTTATGTGTCACCAGCTGACAAGGGTAAACAAAGGGCTAATTTTGATAAAAGGCCAGGTGGGGGAGGTATGTCTAATCCTCTGAGATGTTTTAGGTGTGGTGACTTAGGACATCGTCAGTTTGAATGTAAGAAGGATATGAGGAAGTGTTCCAATTGTGGAGGTTTAGGACATGTCGCAGCTGATTGCAACAGGAATGTGGTGATGTGTTTCAACTGTGGTGAACTTGGTCATGTTAGTACTAAGTGTCCGAAACCAAAGCAAGCTCAAGCTGGAGCGAAAGTATTTGCATTGGCAGGAACTCAGACTACTAGTGCAGATCGTCTGATCAGAGGTACTTGTTTTATTAATAGTACGCCTTTAGTTGCTATTATTGATACTAGAGCGACTCATTCGTTTATTTAGTCTGAGTGTGTGAAGCGTTTGAATCTTTTGTTGTCTTCGATGGGTGGAGAGATGGTTATTGATACTCCAGCAATGGGGCCGGTAACTACTTCTTTGGTTTGTTTAAGTTGTCCTTTGACCATTTATGGTAAAGATTTTGAGATGGATTTGGTATGTTTGCCGTTGGAGGGTTTAGATGTGGTTCTGGGAATTAATTGGTTGCAGTTTAATCGAGTTCATATCGATTGTTATCATAATTTGGTACGATTTCCTTCTCTTGAAGAAGACGAGGAATCGAGTTTCTTATCTCCCAAAGAGTTGAAAAAAATTTTGGCGGATGAAGCTCAGTTGTTCGGGTTATTTGCATCGTTGACTGTGGATAGTCAAGTTGCAATTGATGTGTTTCTAGTTGTGTGTGATTTTCCATAGGTGTTTCCGGAGGATATTTCAGATGTGCCGCCAGAGAGAGAGGTGGAGTTTTCTATAGATCTAGTTCCTGGTACTAGACCTGTATCTATGGCACCATATCGTATATCGGCATCTAAGTTGGTTGAGTTGAAGAAGCAGTTGAATGAATTGTTAGAAAAGAGGTTTGTGAGGCCGAGTGTATCGCCTTGGGGTGCTCCAGTTTTATTGGTGAAGAAGAAAGATGGAAGTATGCGATTGGGTATTGATTATCGCCAGCTAAATAAGGTGACGATTAAGAATAAGTATCCTCTTCCGAGAATTGATGATCTGATGGACCAGTTGGTAGGTGCGTTTGTGTTTAGTAAAATTTATTTGAGGTCAGGTTATCATCAGATTAGAATGAAAGAGGAAGATATTCAGAAGACGGCTTTTAGGACACGATACGGTCATTACGAATATTCTGTGATGCCGTTTGGGGTTTCTAATGCGCCGGGTGTGTTTATGGAGTATATGAATCGTATTTTCCATGAGCATTTGGATCAATTTGTTGTTGTGTTTATTGATGACATCTTGATTTATTCTAAGTCCCAGGAGGAGCATGAGGAGCATTTGCGTATTGTGTTGCAAATTTTGAAGGAAAAGAGACTTTTTACGAAGTTGTCCAAGTGTGAGTTCTGGTTGTCAGGAGTGAGTTTTCTTGGGCATGTTGATTTCAGGTAATGGTATTGTTGTGGATCCATCTAAAGTAGAGGCAGTTCTACAATGGGAGGCTCCTAGATCTATTACGGAAATTAGAAGCTTTTTGGGTTAAGCTGGATATTATCGAAGATTCATTGAAGGTATTTCCAAGTTAGCACTTCCTTTGACCCAGGTGACTTGTAAAGATAAGGCGTTTATTTGGGATATTCAGTGTGAGGAAATTTTTAGTGAGCTGAAGAAAAGATTGACTACAGCTCCGATTTTGATCTTACCGAATCCTAAAGAACCGTTTGTGGTGTATTGCGATGCGTCTTTGATTGGTTTAGGTGGAGTTTTAATGAAAGAAGGTAAGGTTGTGGCTCATGCTTCGAGGAAATTGAGAATTCATGAGAAGAATTATCCTACTCATGATTTTGAATTAGCTGCGGTGGTTTTTGTATTGAAAATTTGGAGGCATTATATCTACGGTGCAAGATTCAAAGTCTTTAGTGATAATAAGAGTTTGAAATACTTGTTTGATCAGAAAGAGTTGAATATAAGGGAACGAAGATGGTTGGAATTTTTGAAGGACTACGATTTTAGCTTGAATTACCATCCCGGTAAAGCTAATGTGGTAGCCGATGCGTTAAGCCAGAAATCTTTGCATATGTCTGCTTTGATGGTTAAGGAGTGGGAGCTTATGGAAGCATTTAGAGATTTGAGTTTGGTGTGTGAATTGAAATCTGTTGGCGAAAGGCTTGGTATGTTAAAGGTTACTAATGATTTTCTGTTAACCGTTAGCGAGAAACAGAAGCTGGATGTGAAACTTGTTGATTTGATGACGGTTGGAGATAAAGGTGTGAATGGTGACTTTATAGTGGATGATAAGGGTTTTTAGAGATTCCGTGGGAGAATTTGTATCCCTGATGATTCTGACTTGAAAAAGATGATTTTAGAAGAAGGACACCGGAGTAGTTTGAGTATACATCCAGGAGATAATAAGATGTATCAAGATTTGAAGAAGTCCTTTTGGTGGTCCGTATTGAAGGGGGACGTGGCTCAGTTTGTTTATGCATGTTTGACGTGTCAGAAGTCGAAGGTAGAATATTAGAAGCCTAGTGGATTGTTGCAACCATTGGATATTCCCGAGTGGAAATGGGACAACATTTCTATGGATTTTGTGACAGGGTTGCCGAATACACAAAGGGGACATAATGCCATTTGGGTGGTTGTTTATAGGCTGACTAAATCGGCGTATTTCATTCCGATTGACATCAGTTTTTCTTTGGAGAGGTTGGCTGAGATTTATACCCGTGCGATTGTGAGATTACATGGTGTTCCGTTGTGTATTGTTTCAGATCGAGATCTGAGGTTTACTTCCAGATTTTGGGAAAGTTTGCAAAAGGCATTAGGTTCCAAGTTGAGATTGAGTTCTTCTTATCATCCTCAGACGAATGGTCAGACCGAGAGAACTATTCAGTCATTGGAAGATTTGTTGAGAGCTTGTGTTCTTGAGCAAGGTGGTGCTTGGGATAGTTATCTTTTGTTGGTTGAATTCACGTATAACAACAGTTTCCATTTGAGTATTGGAATGGCACCTTTTGAAGCGTTGTATAGAAGAAGATGTCGAACACCTTTGTGTTGGCATGTATCTGGTGAGAGTTAGGTGGTTGGACCGGAGTTAATTCAACAAACTACGGAAAAGGTGAAACTTATTAGTGAGAGAATGAAGGCTTCTCATAGTAGGCAGAAGAGTTATCATGATCGAAGGAGGAAAGATCTTGAGTTTTAAGAGGGCAATCATGTATTTTTGAGAGTTACACAGGTGACGGGTGTTGGGCGTGCATTGAAGTCGAAGAAGCTTAGTTCTCGATTTATTGGTCCTTACCAGATATCCGCGAGAGTGGGTGCTATGGCTTATCGGGTGGCGTTGCCACCGAGTCTTCCGAATTTACATGATGTGTTCCATGTTTTGCAGCTTCTCGAGTATGTTCCGGATCCGTCGCATGTGATTCCGATGGATGAGGCTGAGGTAAGGGAGAACCTTACGGTTGAGGCATTACCGGTGAGGATTTTTGATCGCGAGTTGAAGTGGTTAAGAGGCGAGGATATTGTGCTTGTGAAAGTAGCGTGGCGAGGCGCTGCTGAGGGAAATTTGACTTGGGAGTTGGAGAGTCGGATGCGGGAGTCGTATCCGGAGTTGTTCGTCTCAGGTAATATTTTCGAGGACGAAAATTTCTAAGTGGGGGAGAGTTGTAACGCCCCGGTTTTTGTTAGATTTATTAATCGAGTCGATTTAATTATTTTTGTTTTTATATTATTTTATTCTTGACTTTTATTTGGCGATATATTATTTTTCATTGTTGTTATGTTTTATCGCGTTTTGGGAGCGTTTGCGGGATATTTTAGTGTAGGGGTATTTTGGTCTTTTTGGCTTGGTTAGATATTAAATCGACTTTTCAAAACACGATTAATCGGGTAAGGGTGCGAAACTCGGTTATTCTATACTTGTGTATGATTATGTATGTATGTATTTGTTTGATATTTGGTTGAAATTGAATAGGAAACCATAGCCATTAATATGTTGAGTTTGTTAGAATTTGATGCAATTTGTGTCGGAAATCATGTTTTAAGGTTCCTAATTGCTTAAACATGTTAGATATATGTTGTTGTGCATTCAATTGGTAGTTTGCTGATGTTTAGATCAGATTTGGGGAGGATTTTGGTTGAATTTCGCAGCAGAAATTCTGCAGGAAAAATTCTAGGTTTCTCTGCCCATACGCGTAACAGGCATGGCAATACGCGTATTGGGTTGGGTAATACGCGTATGGCTAGGGGGAAAGGAGGGAATTACGTGTATGGAACCCATTTTGCACGGCCCTCTGCTGAAATGCGTAATGGTACGCGTAAGGGGCTGGGCAATACGCGTAACGAGGGAGGCAATACGCGTATTGGGTTTTTAGTGGAATTTTTGGGGAGAATTCAGTCTCTGCCCATACGTGTAGCACTTTGGGCAATACGCGTATAGATGAACGAGCGAGCTGGGCAGTACGCATATGGCCCAAGGCAATACGCGTATGACCAGAGAGGGTGCAGAATTGTTCCTGATTTCGCTTCCGATGCCGTAACTTTTGATCCGTAACTCGGATCGAGGCGTTCTTGGTACCGATGGAAAGCTATTGGAATATTCTTTCTTATTAAAATGGTTTTTAGATTTGTGGCCGATTTAATTAGGTCGGGAATTTTGAAATGTGTCATTTTGTTGACTTTTACCGTCGTAATTGTGTGTAATTGATGTGTTATATTGCAATGTGCTTTTGATATATATCGTATGACTTGTGTGCTGTTATATGATGTGAATGCATGTGATGAAATGTTGTGATGATGGTTTGTGGCATAAAGGCAAGTAAATGCATTGTGTTGTGTTTGATTATATATGCATGATTATGAGTGTATATATGTATGCATTTGATTGTCACGAGTCCTTGTAAGCCAAGCATCATGATATGCATTCTTGTGATGTCGTGTGCCCTAGTGGGTGTGAGCGACAAAACAATTCCAAAGGGAATCTGTTATAACGGTCATGTGCCTTATACAAAGAGGACCTAAAGGGACGTTATAGACGATCTTGTACCTTATACAAAGAGGACCTAAAGCGATCGGGTCATGTGCCTTATACAAAGAGGACCTAAAGCGATACATGAACGTCGTGTGCCTTATACATAGAGGACCTAAAGCGACGGGGAACATCGTTTGCCCGACGGAGAGTTACACTAAGTAACAAGCGATGATTCCAATAATTCCTGAGTGAATTAATGATGAGATGATGGATGGAATGGTACCGCATTGCATTGCATAGAGTCGTTGTGTCGGTCTCTGTGCATTTGCATAAATCATGAAAGGATTGATTATGTGTGGAATTGTGAATGGAATTGATGAGTTGATATATATATATTTATGTTGGTGATAAATGCATGGAGCATGATTGATATGCCTTGGTGATGGATATATGAGATATGCATTGTATTGTTTTGTATTTGAATTATGGTGTAAGTTGTGGTGAGAATGTTTTATATGTGTATTTTTGTGATATTATATAATTGTATGCAATTATATTATAATTGTGTTTCTCACCCTTCTGCTGTTTTGAATGCTCTATGAGGCATTGTAGATTAGATGCTGGAGGTCTTTTTGTGAAGATTATGTCTTCATTCTTTTGTCGGTCGACTCTGATATGTAGCACCGGGTAGTCAGGAAGATCGTTTGTGATTTATGTGTATATGTATATATATCGTTTAGATTGTACATGTATGACTCTGTGTATGATAGACAAACTTTTTATGTTATATATATATGAGATTTTAGTTGCGGATTTTCCGCTTTTAATCTGTATCTGAATTGTCGGTGTTAGGAACTGAATTCCTCTGTTTATTGTTGCTACCTAATTGTTGCATATCTATATAAGCAGGTTGTTGTATTTCGTATTTTTGATCTGAAGCTCCCGTCTATGCCGTGAATATTTTCATTACACTCTGATTAGTTGTTATCGCTTTAATTGCCTGGGGGTATAGATTGGGGGTGTTACACTTCCACTATGGGCGTAGATGTGATCTCCGAGATCAAAGTCCTTTGACGTTGTCCTGAGCTGGTGCCAAGGATTTCATGTCATTGTGAAGTTTCTTCAAATCGTCCTTTAGAGCGTCGATTTTTTCTCTCAGCTCTCTATTCTCTTCCTCAAGATCATGCATTTTCTTTTGTCGATTCGCCGGGGTATTGTACGAGTACGACAATTTGACTCTAGAGAATGCGTTATGTGAGAATGATGAATGCAATGACATATTTTTTTAGTTTTTTAGCTTTAATAAAAAAGAAACATTAAATAAATTACAAATATCATACAGAGAGGGGAAACCCCTTTGTTTATTGAATTGAAGGATTGCGATACTTTACAAAGAAAAGTACAATATTTTACAAAGTGTTGGTAAAAGGAAAAGTCTAAGCTTAAAGGTCATGAGTCCTCTCTGAAGAGACCTCAAAAGCAGGTTCTGGTAGTTTCCTTTTCTTCAATCGAGGTTCTTCAACCATTGTCGGGTTATCAGTTCTTTTCCAGATGAATGGAGCGAGTAAATTTCTTTGATCTTCCTGACTCTCTACAACATGTTACTCTAATATTCTGATCGGAGCATCCTTTTCTTTTAATAGTTCCTGGATTTTGATATAATCAACATTAAGAGTTTGTTTTTTTTTTCCAAGAATTCTTCTCTTGCTGAATTGTGTTGAGAACAACATGGAGTTTTTCCGTATTAGACATAAAATAAAGGATAGACTCCTTTAATGGAAAAACTTCTTGGCGAGGGTAAGTCATCCTCAGCTTGAGGGCTCTAGTTTGCACCCAGTGGAGATAAGTCTCCAAGGAGATACAGTTCGGTTTTCCCAGAGACTCTCGTCCTTTCCTGTGAATGTGTTGCCAGGAATGCACTATTTCCTTCTTAAGTGCTCTATCATTTTCTCCTTCTTTGAAGAAAAGACCTTCTAGATGAACATTTCACGGGATATGTCTCATCGGGTATCTGAATTGACAGCGGGCTAAAACTGGATGATAATTAATTCCACCTTTAGTTCCTATGAGGGGTACATTAGGGAAGTTTCCACATCGGTCGTAGATTTCTACACCCTCATAAATCCTATTTGACCAGTATATGTCCGAGTTGGTGAGAGACATGATTCTCTGCGACCAACGCAAAGTGTTCTTATGATCCCAAAAAGCAGCAGACTTGGGTAGATGGAAAATGAACCACTTGTAAAGAAAAGGTACACAACATGTGATCATTCCTCTGGCGTACAAATTCCTTAAGTGTACAGAATGATAAGCATCTGGGAGCAAGGTTGGTACAGGGTTTCCTTCAGAAATATCTTAATGGCATTGATATCGATGAAGTTATCAATGTCAGAATTGAGGAATAATCCGTAGGTGAGTAAGATAAAGATATCCTTGAAAGAGGTTAGGTTTCCTACATTGGAAAAGTATAGGGCTTTCTCCGTCAGGAACATAGCTGGTAAGCCCTGGATTCCTCCTTTAGTGGTTAAATGGGTCCTGACATCTGAATCGTCCAAATAAATTGCTCTTGCAATTATTTGTTCCTTTGGAATTTCTTCCAGTCCAGAAAAGGGAGTTTGGTCAGTAATGGGTAAATCGATCAGGTGAGAGTACTCCTCTAGGGTTGGTGTCAGTTGGTAATCCGGGAAGGTGAAACAGTGATAAAACGGATCATAAAACTGAATCAGCATAGACAGAATTCCTTCAACTACGTGGACCCGTAAGAGAGGAAACAGTCCTCTGTGCTTGGCTCTAAAAGCCTCCAGGTTGGTAATCATCCTTGCCAACTTCCTTAAATCCTCTAGTTTTGGAACCTTAAAGGTGTACTTATGCGTCTTTCTTCTACCAAAATCCATAATACAATCCTTCTGATATTTGCAAATTATCGTTTAGTTTAATTTTGAAAAAATATTTTTTTTTTCTTGTTGAGAGTTTTTTTAGATGAATGCATGAATGCAACACAAAAAAACATAGAAAAAACATGGGTTCAAAGGTTCAGCGTCACGAACATGGAGTCATGGCTCTACCCATCCCCAAAAGGTTGGACTATTTTGGTGATTTTTGTACCTGTAGAACGGGCTATGGTTCTCCAAAATCACTGACTTAATCTGGTGACAACAACAGCAAGCTGGTTCACCCAAACGAGCTTTAGTATTCCATGAGAAATCTCAGATTAAGTGAAGTATCAAGTTTCAACTATTTCCGATAGCCACCACACTACCAAAAGGCCACATGGTTAATGTCTACAAAATCCTCAGTTTCACGGGTCACCGCACTATGATATCGTCTACTTTCACAACAATCGGTTGATCAACATAGTATCACACGGGTACCTCCACTAATTAGATGGTCTACCAGGCTTACTTATTCGGGATTCACTCCCTATAAGACCCCCTATTTATGCCATCACTTAGCTTATGGTTTCTCTCAAACTTTCCAGATGCGACATCACTCGCATTCCCATCACTAGTTGTTTTTTGGGTTTTCCGATGTTTTTGGAAAGGTCAGGGACCTAAGGTTTTTTTTTTATAAGTGTCCTCGCTAAGATTTTGCAATCTTATGCCTACGTATTCCCTATTATGGAGTATAGGGAAATCAGAGCAATCGTAGTTCCTCCCATTCGAAGGAAGAAACAAATGTCTGGTGTCTTGTTCAAAGCCCAAGATTGAAGCTAAAAGGTTATTTGTTTGTGTCTTGTTCAAATCCCAAGATTGAAGCTAAAGGGTTTTGACTGAGAGAGAATTTGTCATCTCTAAAGAGAGATATCTCATCTGCTAATCACAGTTGTCTGGGTAACTGGTTTGAAAAGAAGAATTACTTTAACTGGAATGCATGGAGACCAGCAATGCCATAATTGCCTTTGCAGAGTGATTTATCCTGAAGGAGAAACTTTAACTCAGTGTGAGCAATGCCATTTTTCCTTAGGAATTCATGCTAAAAGAGGGACATTGGCTTGGATGTTTGTATCCGGAGGCTTTCCACTTACAACAATTAGATGAGGTTTTAACTAGGATTATGAGGGACAGACAGCTTGGATATTTGTATCAACAAGTGTTCCACTTACAGCAGTTATCTGGGATTAAGGTTTTGTTTTGATGTGGTTATACAGAGAAGTATCTTCTTGCGGAGATTTTGATTTCCTCTGAGGGGATGTTGATTTTTGTGTGCGTTGATTAAAGCCCAAGGTTGAAGCTAAGAGGTTGATTGGATTCCACTGGGGAAATCATTATACAAAGCCTAAGAGGAGGCTGGGGAATATTGACTCAACAAGAGAGTGTTTATTTGTGTCATGTACAAAGCCCAAGATTGAGATTAAAAGAGAATTGACTCTTTTGGGGAAAAAGGTTTTATTTGTCTTGTATAAAGCCCAAGATTGAGGCTAAGGAGGTTTGACTCAGCTGGAGATTATATGTCTTGTACAAAGCCCAAGATTGAGGCTAAAAGTGATGACAAACTCAACTGGTGAATTTTTGAGTGTCTTGTACAAAGCCCAAGATTGAGGCTAAAAGAGATTGCTGAGGAGTTATCTTCATACAAAGCCTTAGAGGAGGCTGACTTCTGCTGAGGATTATTGAGATCCAAAGACAGGTTCAGGTTGGTAATTCGACTCTAGCTGGGGATTCCAGAAGAGTTGAGATATCAGAAGCCTTGAGGTTCTGATTCTGTTTTGACAGTTTTGAGTGTAAATTGACCCTGGCTTTGGATTTTACTGAAGATATAACAATTGGAATTTTTCTCTTTGAAGGGGTTTTTGTTAATGGTGAATTTACAGTAATTGACCCATGTTGGGGAAAATTAAAGGCAAGGTTTGAAGATTGAGTTATGAAACCTGTGGGTTTTAACTCTGTTTGGAGATTGATGGAACGATCAGGGTTATTTCCTATTCTTTAAGGAAAAAGTTTCTTGGAAATCCAAAGGGAAATGAGATTGTCCAAGTTTACTGGTATTAAAGAGATTGGTTCCCAGATGGGGAATGATCTTTGTATGATGCTCAAGAGAAGGCTGGTATGTTAAGGGATGAGTTTCAACCCTAAACTAGTCTGATGTTTTGACTCAGAAAGACTGCTCTAGGAAATGATGACTAGGTTCTGTCTTATACCTTTAAGAGGTCTATGGGACCTTGTACTAAACCCAAGAGGATGCATAAGAACTTTTAAGAAGCCTGAAGGTCCTTGTACAAAGCCCAAGAGGAGGCTGGGGATGCTTTTTAAGAAGCATGTGGGTCCAAACTTAAGAATGTTCAAGAAAGGTTTCACCGGGAATTAATCTTTTCTTTAGTGAATAGTTCTAGAGTTTGAAGAAATTCAAAAGAAGTTTCACCGGGAATTAATCCTCTCTGGGGAAACTGAATTTCTATGGCAATTTCTAATAGTGACAGTCTGAGAAAAGTTTCACCAGGAATAATGCCTTTCTCTTTGTTCCATATTGTTTAAGCCCAAGAGAAGGCAAGACTGTATCTGGAAATCCTATGGGGATCTAGTTTTGACTGTATTGAAAGAGTGATTACTGGCTTTACCTAATTCTAGACTTAGTTGACGGGGAAAAATCTAAGCAGATATACAAGTATATATACAGTTGATATATGACAAGTATTTAAAAGCGTATGAAAGAAGGACTTACAGGTGAGCAAGCTTCCAGCAATACAGTTATGTATATAAAGCATATAAATGAAACTAATAAAAACTTACAGGTGAGCAAGCTTCCATAGCTGTAATGGTTAGTTGTTCAAAGAAATTGATGAAAACTTTTGATAACAACTATGAATTAAAATAAACAGTTATCTTAAAACAGAAGCTTAGGGCTTATTCAACAAGAGATGCCCAAATGACTTATTTGACAATAATGAAACATACTGTATTATTAATAGATGTTGTGGGACTTATACCAGAGTAGGGGCCCAAGGTTATTGTAATTTACAAAGAGGGTTGGGTCTTATACTCAATTAGAGGGCCCAAAGATTATTTTTGTACAAAAGATGGGGCTTACAACTCAAGGAGTGGCCTAGATGAAAACAATGAATGCACTGTTATTTTAAAAACTGGATTGGGTCTTGTACAATGACTGAGGTCCAAAAATTATTTCTGTACAAAGAGGGGTTGGGTCTTACACTCTAATAGAGGCCCAAAGATTATTTTAAGAAAAATAAATGGGACTTATAGCTCAAGGAAAGGCCCAGATGATTTTGATTTGAACTGGCGATCGCGCCGAGATTTTTGAAAATGTGTCGGGACTTATACAATATTTGAGGCCCAAAATGGCTTTGGTTAAAAAAGGATTGGGTCTTACACTCTATTAGAGGCCCAAAATGTTTGAAAAAAAGTAATGGTGACGGTGGAAATGATCAAACCCTAATTTGATTAAAAATGGAATTAAGTTTGATTAAAAATTAATAAAATTATTGAAAATTGTTTAAGATGTGAAAAAAATGAATTGTGATCTTGGATCAATGTTTCAAAAATAATGTTTTTTATCCATAAAATGATTAAAATCATTTAAATTTGGAAAATCAAGAGAAAGAAATATTTTAAATGTTAAAATATAAATAAAAATTAATTCTTTGCAAAAATATCAAATATATGAAATAAATAATATTTTTGGGAAATTTTTGTAAAATAAAATATTTTAACATTTTTGTGAATTTTGAAAAAAAGAATCAACACAAAATCATTAAAATTCAGAGAGAAATTAATTTTTGAATCAATTAAATAAAATAACAAAATTCAAATATTAAAAATTTCAATAAATGGCGCTAAGAACACACCAAGAACATGCGCGTGTTCTGGTTTTAGCAGATTTGCAAAATTCATGATATCTCACTGATTACTTGATGAAATCACACGATCCAAATATCAAACTTGCTCTTTTTAACTCACGATCATGAATATGGTATTTAATTTCATTTATTTTAAGTGTGGAGTGAGATAATCGTGATGAACACAGATGAATTATAATTTGCACAAACCAATATGAAATTCCATACACGATTTATTCATGGCAATTGATTGAGGGTTATCACTCTATATACATGCAGAAACAAGATGGTAACTTAAAAATTCATTATTGATGCATGGATTATGGAGTTTGAGAGTGTCAGGCTTACCTCTTACAGTTTATGATTGAATTCTAATTTGGAGGTGTTGTATGTTGGTTCCAATGGTTTGGAAAGCTTCCTTAGGTTCCAAGGATTGTGTTTTAATGCTTGAAGTGGTTTAAAATGAGCTGGAACTTGATATGGTACCTCAACGGCAACTCTGTCAAGAACTTGAGCAGTTGGCTGGTGATTTTATGAAATTGATGTTCCAGATGTTATGTAAAAGTTTAGATCACTTCTATATGTTATACATGAGGTGTGTGAACTATTGGTTTGGTTGGAATCACTCTCAATTTCAAAACCCGATAGTGACTTGCAAGAGAAGGTGTTTTTGGAGTGAAAGTTGTGATTTTGAGTAAGGCATCTGTTTAGGCCCTTTGGTGTACTTAATTTGAGCACAAATGAGCTCTATTTATAGTAGAGAAAATTTGTTTTGGCATCAATAGTGTTTAGCAGCTTGGATTAGATTGTATTGAATGTTTGGATTCTTTGGTCAATGGTCTCCTCTAGCCATTGAGTTGCACCAGGCTTTGCAGGTTTAGGTACTTTGATCTTTGGACACATTTTGACTCAATTATACTGGTTTATGATTCATTCATCCCACCGCAATGCATCACTTTATTGCTTGATGCCAAATTTGATTTACTAGGTTCCATTCATGATGATTTTGCATATGGAAGGCTAGGTCTTTTGGCATTTTGTTTATGGATCAGATCATCCACCCATTTATTTTGTAATTAATCATAATTCTAATGATCAAAGTGTCCAAAATCAGTTTAACGAATCGTGGGGTGCAAGTTTGCACCAAATTCTGTCATGAAAACAGTTGCAACAAGGCAACTTTGAAGATCCATAACTCATAGCTCAAATGGAGTTTGATGGAGTTGTTGGTCAATTTGGAAAGCTGATGTATCCTACTTCAATATGATGTCTAACTTTGGTTTTCAATTATCTTGTATAACAATTAAAAATGCCTCTACATTTTGGAAAAAGTGAAACAGATTCTGACTTAGTGAAAATTTCACTAAGTGTTGGAAAAAGTGTGATTTTCATGTATTTGGGATTTTGATCAATTCATACCTCATAATCCATGAAGATTTGGAATTTCTTGTAGTTGACACTTTTAAAGTATGACAGACGGACTTTCATTTGAGCTTTGAATGGGAGAAAAAGGCCTTAGGGTTTGGGAGATATCGCCTTACAATGTTGGTACCCTAGTCATTTTTTTCATAACTTAGAAAAATTTATGTTTCTCTAAGTTGCCCCTTTTGCATGTTAGCTTACTTTCTTTGATTTTTCTTGATGAATGATGATTCAAATCACATGTAAACATCATTTTAGGATTGAGGAAGCCTTGGTTGACCAAAAATCTCAAAAGTCAAACTTGGTTTTGGCACAATTGACTTTTTCATCAGATGAAATTTTGACTTTTGTGATACTTTTGTGAAATCAATCCTTGGGCCTAATTAAACTTCATGGATGACTTATAGGGGAATTTAGGAATGTCTTGGACCCTTCCCCAAGGTTTGATATCATGGGTAGGTCAATAGTGAATGGTAGGGTTGATTTTTTTCATCAAAAACCCTAATTTATGATTAGATTGTTTTGAGTTCTTGTGGCTTATGAATCAAGCTCTTTGAGTCAATCAAATCTTATAGATGCATCAATATAATGTATTTGAGGTCTTTGAAGTTCATTTTGAGGCTTCAAGTCATGCTTTACTTCACAAGTTACCTCAAGGGTTGAATTAGGTCAAAACCCTAATCCCTGATTTTTTGATAGATGATCCTTTATGGTGATTTTGCATTTGTGGATGGGCTTTTGAGATTCTTTTGAGTTTATTGGACCATATATCGAGGCATTGGCTCATCCCAGATGGAAATTATCATCTGGAGGCCCTGGTCGACCAAAACCCTAATTTGGTAACACTGGGGATCCTGAGGCTTGATCCTCTTGGAATGTTGCAAATTCATGCATGATTCTTGATATGGGATACCCCTTGATCCTTCATGGATGTTGAGAGGCTAGACAAGTTGAAGATCATGTTAATTCTTGATTGATATTTTGTCTAAATGTCCTGAGAGGGGTTAAAACCCTAATCCTTGATTGTAGAAAATGCTCAACAATCCCTGAGGAGATTGATGAGGCATGATGGTATATCTATACTGTGGTGATGATTCTCATAATTATGGGAGATTTTTTATGGTCAAAATTTGGGGTATGACAGATGCCCCTATTTAATCTTCTTGGACCCGAAGGTGTGAATGACGAAGATATTCGGACATTCAGGGTGCAAGTGGATTAAATATCGGAATACAGGAAATTTTGATGGTGTCCATGAATGGCGGTTTGCTCATTCATCTTCTTTTGCTAAGCGTTGATACTTAGAAAAGGTAAAACTTCCCCTCGATCCTAGTCTACAACCAAGGAACTGGTCTAAGTTTCTTTTGTCAATAAACTTCCCCTCGATCCTGGTTTTCTACCAAGGAACTGGTCTCAGTTTCGGAAATAAACTTCCCCTCGATCCTGGTTTTCTACCAAGGAACTGGTCTTAGTTTCTTCTTGTCAAGTTCCTTTTCTTGACAAGGGAGGCTATGTGTAGCGGTTTTCGTCATACTTCTCGCCGAGTTTGACAGGGAGATTCCATTTAATGGAAAATTTAATGTTAGATCCGCTGGGGAAACCCCATTGGTCTGAGCTATAGAGGTGTGCAAACTTCTTCGATGGAGTCTCTCGGGAGACTGTTTTTTTTTCTTGCGGATATTGCAGCATACTTTTCTTCGAGGTTCTCACGCAGAAATGCCATGTGATGCTATCCAATTTTGAGGTGCTGATGACTTCATTAACATCAAGTTTCTTTGGAGAAAGACCGATGTATTGTCGAGAGTCTTTTTATTAAGAGGCTTTCTCTGGGATTTTTCCTTAATCCGGGAAAGCAAGGGTATCGTCTTCAATGGTGAAGAGCGATGTTCCAAAATGTATCTGTCGAATGTCTTCTTGTCTTTTAGAGGTTCAAGTTATCAAAGTGGTCAAGGACGGTTTCCAATCCAGAAATAAATTGGAGAGAGTTTGTTCTGACAAGACATTTCCTGACGAGGAAAGTACTGACGACTCGATTGACAAGAGGACTTTATCACTTAGGAGTGAGACTGACCAAAGTGATAGTAATGCAATATGAATATGAATATGGATTAATAACGCAGGATGTATCTATGTTTATGCTGATGAAACTGACGCGACATACAGACTAGTGAATTAACAGGATTGGATACTCGACCACTGTGGGGGATTAAAAGTATCATTGGTTCAAGATAGCAATACTGTCTTGCTTAGGAGAAATAGACCCTGCAGGGCGAAAGAAATTGTTGATTGGTCTTAGGAGGTAAGAACTCTGCCGGAGATATCAGGTGGAACTTGATGTTTGAACAGTTTATCCTTCATTCAGGCGCACTGGTTTAGAAGAAGTATTTTGATTCTGCATTTTGAAGTTCAATCACTTCCGGGGAATTTGTCGATGTTCTTCCAGACGTTTAAAGTCAAAAGGAAATTCCATCTTTATATTAAAAGCAGAAGAAAAATTTTGCAAGTAAATTCTTTTTTGTTTTATTTCAAGAATCGTTGATCATGTTAAATGTCATTCTATAAAGCAAAAAAAAATAAGAGTTGCAAACAAAAGTACGAGGGCTCAAATTTTATTGATAGAATGGTAATCAGACGAGCGCGTGACACCATAGAGTATTTACAAAGTTTAGAAAATGGTAATTTACGGGAAAAGGGCTACATTGAAAACATAACGACCATTATCCTTCTACCAACTTTGAATTCAGGACATTCTGGGCGTCTGTCGAAGATGACCTTGACGAAAGTCTTTTTTCTGATGGAAAGTATTACCGCTGGGGGATTTACCAGTGTTAGATGTTGTTACTTGCCATGAATCCCTAACTTTTGCCTGAATTGTACTTTGAGATTTCTAATCCACCAGGATGGTTTTTAGATTATGTCTCTAATTTTTGCCTGGACCGCCCTTTCGGGTTTTCAATCCACCGAGACATTTGTTTTTTAGTTTAGGCGAAGTATTTTTTGACTACATCAACATTCATGGGGTAGGAAAATTCCTCCCTGTCTATGGTTGCGAGTCTCAAGGCGCCGCTTGAGAAGGCTTTCTTGACCACATAGGGGCCGTCATAATTCGGAGTCCACTTGCCCCGAGAATCAGTGAGAAATGATTATATCTTCTTAAGCTCAATGTCTCCTTCTCTAAAGACGCGGGGTCGAACCTTTTTGTCAAACACTTTCTTCATTCTTTGTTGATACAACGGACCATGGCATAGAGCCGTGATTTGTTTTTCTTTGATAAGATTCAGTTCATCGTGCTAGCTTTGGCACCATTCAGCTTCTGTTAGCTTGGCTTCCATCAATACCCGGATTGAAGGGATCTCTACTTCTATGGGGAGTACTGCCTCCATGCCATATACTATAGAGAAAGGGGTTGCCCCTGTTGAAGTGCGGACAGATGTGCGATGACCGTGAAGAGTAAAGGGTACCATTTCACGCCAGTCTTTGTAGGTTACAACCCTCTTTTGAACTATCTTCTTAATGTTCTTGTTAGCTGCTTCTACCACGCCGTTCATCTTAGGTCGGTAGGGAGATGAGTTATGGTGTTTGATCTTGAACTCAGTGCAAAACTCTTTCATCATTTTATTGTTCAAGTTCGATCCATTATCTGTAATGATCTGGCTTCAAACGCGATATCGGTAAATGAGATTGTTTTTTATAAATCAGACTACCACTTGTCGGGTTACATTGGTGTATGACGCTATTTCGACCCATTTGGTGAAGTAGTCAATGGCTACCAGGATGAACCGATGTCCGTTTGAAGCCTTGGGTTCAATCATACCAATCATGTCGATTCCCCATATGGAAAAAGGCCATGGGGAAGAAAGAACTTTGAGATGCGTTGGCGGTACATGGATTTTATCAGCGTATATTTGACACTTGTGACACTTTCGCGTGTACTTGTAGCAATCAGATTGCATTGTCAGCCAATAGTACCCTGCTCTTAGGATTTTTCTCGCCATTGTGTGTCCGTTGGCATGAGTTCCAAAGAATCCTTCGTGAATCTCTTTCATAAACATGTTTGCTTCCGGTCTGTCTACGCATCGAAGCAGAACCATGTCGAAGTCTCGCTTATAGAGTGTATCACCATTTATGAATCAAGCTCTTTGAGTCAATCAAATCTTATAGATGCATTAATATGATGTATTTGAGGTCTTTGAAGTTCATCTTGAGGCTTCAAGTCATGCTTTGCTTCACAAGTTAACTCAAGGGTTGAATTAGGTCAAAACCCTAATTCCTGATTTTGGGATATAAGGTCATTTAAGGTGATTTTTCCATTGTGGATGGGCTCTTGAGACTCTTTTGAGTTTATTGGACCATATATTAAGGCATTGGCTCATGCCAGATGGAAATTTTGATCTGGAGGCCCTGGTCGACCAAAACCCTAATTTGGTGACACTGGCGATCCTGAGGCTTGATCCTATTGGAATGCTGCATACTCATGCATGATTCTTGATATGGGAGACCCCTTGATCCTTCATGGATGTTTGAGAGGCTAGACAAGTTGAAGATCATGTCAATTCTTGATTGATCTTTTGTTTAAATGTTCTGAGAGGGGTTAAAACCCTAATCCTTGATTGTAGAAAATGCTCAACAATCCCTGAGGAGATTGATGAGGCATGATGGTATATCCATACTGTGGTGATTATTCTCTTAATGATGGGAAATTTTTTATGGTGAAAATTTAGGGTATGACACTAAGCCCAAGAGGAGGTTGGGGATGCTTTTAGGAAGCCTGTGGGTCCAATCCAAAGAAAAGTTCAAGAAAGGTTTCACCGGGAATTAATCCTTTCTTTGCTGAACAATTCTAGAGTTTGAAGAAATTCAAGAGAAGTTTCACCGGGAATTAATCCTCTCTGGGGAAATGAATTTCTTATACACATATACTTCTAAGTTTGGACAGTCTGGTGAAAAGTTCCACCAGGAATAATGCATTTCTCTGTTCCATATTGTATCAGCCCAAGAGGAGCCAAGACTGTATCAAGAATGTCCTATGGGGGACTAGTTTTGACTATGTTGAAAGTAGCCTCTGGTTTGATATTAAACCTAGACCTAACTGTTGCGGAAAACTCTAAGCAAATATGTACAAGCATATATATATATATATATATATATATGCATTGAAGAAGATGTGGAGACTTACCTTTTAAGAAGCAGCCCAAGCATAATGTGATTTGTTGTATTTATTACAACTGTATTCCCTCTTTTAGGGTTTCAAAAAGTTTTAGAATGTTTTGAAAAACACATTGAATTTGAATTTGAATTAAAAGAAAGTTGTTAAAAAAGATTTGTTTGGGGCTTATAGCTCAAGGAGAGGCCCATATGACTTATTTGATAACATTGATCGCACTGGGATACCGACAGACTTTGTGGGACTTATACTATAACAGAGGCCCAAAAAATGTTTTTGTACAAAAAGGGGTTGGGTCTTACACTCTATTAGAGGCCCAAAAGTGTTTTTGAAAAGAGAAAAAAAATGGGGCTTATACTCAAGGAGAGGCCCAGATGATTTATTTGAAAAGACGACAATCGCGCTGTGATTATGAAAACCACAGAGGGACTAATACAATGACTGATGCTCAAAAAAGTCTGTGTGTGACAAAGGATGGGTCTTACACTCTATTAGAGTTCCAAATTGGTTAAAAAGAAGACAGATGGGACTTACAACTCAAGGAGAGGCCCAGATGAAAATTGTTTTGAAAATGGCGATCGCGCCGAGATTTTTAAAATCGTATCGGGACTTATACAATGAATGAGGCCCAAAATTATTTATGTACAAAATTATGGGACTTATACTCTACAAAGAGGCCCAAAAGTGATTGAAAAAGTTTGAAAAATTAAAATTAAGAGAAACCCTAATTTTAATTAAAATAATTTTCAAAGGAAATCAAATATAAAATATCAAATATATTTAAAAACAAGTGGTAAGCTTTGAAAAATATTTTGAAAAATCATGTTTAATCACATGAAAGCTTGAAATCCAATTGGTTTTGAAAAATCAAGAAGATAATTTCATTAAAAAATGTTAAAAAATAATAAAAATGAAATTATTTACAAAAATTCAAGGTATATTAAATAAAAAATAGAAATTTAATTTTTTGTAGAATAAAATAATTTAACATTTTTGTGACTTTTTAAAAAAATAACCAATAAAAAATGATAACAAATGAGAGAGAAATTAATTTTTGAAATCATTTAATAAAACTATCAAATATTAAAAAATTTAAAAATTTGAAAATGGCCCCAAGGCCATCTTCTTCTTCCTCGTGTGTACCCGCCATAGCCAATTTGCAAAACCTCTCATATCTCTCTGATTACTCAATGAAAATGACTTTTATAAATATGAAAGTTGTGTATTTTTTAACAAGGAATCCAATGATATAAATTAATTGCATTTATATTAAGTGTGGAGTGAGAAATTAAAAGATGAACTCAAGAACCCTAATTTCTGCAAGAACACTATGAAACCTATACACGAAAGCTACAAAGCATTTGATTGAGGGGAATAACTCTACATAAGTGCATAAACATGTTTGTAACTTGAAAACACCTTTATGATGCATGGATTATATAGTTTGAGAGTGTTAGGCTTACCTCTTGCAAGAAGAATTTGAATTCTATGTTGGAGGTGTTACAAATGTTGTGTAATGATCTGGACAACTTCAATAGACCTAATACAAGGAGTTTGGAAGCTTGGAATGGTTTGAAACAACCTGGAACTTGTTGTGGCACCTCAACTACAAATAGGCCAAAAGGCTTGAGCAAATGGGGGGGGGGTGACTTTGTGATTTTGATGTTCGAGATGTGTTTTAAGGCTATGGATCACTCATATATGATGTATGTGAGGTATGGGCATGATTGGTTTTGATTGAATTGCTATCAAATTGAAAATTTGATAGTGACTTGAAAGAGAAGCAAAAATCTGGTTTTTTAGTGAGATTTGGAGGAAAGCATGAATTCTTATGCTTTGGTGTGCTTGAATTTATCAGAAAGAAGCTTAATTTATAGTATAGCAAGTTTGTTTTGGGAGCAATAGTGATTGGAGGCTGGATTACTCCAATATCCATTGAACTTTGTCATGTAGCCAAAGTTTCCTCTAGCCATTGACTTGAGTCAATCTTGCAGGCTATGAGTCTTCTGTTGTAGAGATAAAGCTTGACTAATTTGGTTGATCATGGACTGATACGTGCCAGCTCTATGCATCCCTTAAATGCCTTATGACCAAATTGGAGTTTTTGGATTTTGAACTTTAAATGTCACATGCAAAATGATGAGGTTTTTGACTTGCATGGCTCTATGGTGTTGTAGCTCTGCAGAGATCGTGTTCATTGCACTTTAGAAACTTGTCTTGTATGGTTACAAGGCTTTCCAAGTCATGATGTTGTTGAAAATTTTGAATTATATAATTAGAGCTTTCATTTGAGATTTGGATGAAAGAAAAAGGCCTTGTGGCTTGGAAGTTATGACCTTTCAATGTTGGTACCAAATCACTTTTCTTTCATAACTTAGAAAATTTTAAGTTTCTTATGGTTGCCCCTTTTTCAAGTTACCCTATTTTTCTTGATTTTTCTCGATGAATGATGATCCAAACCATGAATTAACATTGTTTTTGACTTAGGGAAGCCATGTTTGTCAAGAAATTCAAAAAGTCAAACTTGGTTTTTAGGCATAGTTGACTTTTTGTCAAATGAATTTTAATCTGTGTGATCCTCTATGCAATCAAGTCCTTGACCTAATTAAAACCTAATGGATATATTCCATAGGTGTTTTATGGTATCTTGAATTATGCCTCAAGGTTGGGAAACATGTCTTAGTCGAAAGTCAAAGATACAGTTGACTTTTCATCAAGAAATCCTAATTGGTCCAAATGAATTTAAATCTTTGTATTGCTTATGAAACAAGTTCTTTGGGACAATCCAATCTTGTAAATGGATCAATATGATGTATTGGAGGTCTTCAAAACACTTCTTGAGGTCTTGGCTCATGAGTTGCTCCAAAAGTCAACTTAGGGGGGAATTAGATCAAGAAACCCTAATTCCTGATTTTTTATGAATGCACCCCCTGAGGCTATTTTGACTTGATGATTAGTCTCATAAGGTCCCTTTGAACTCCTTGAATCATGTTTTAAAGTATTGGCTCATGCCTAGAATTTAAAATTTTTTAATCTGGAGGCCTTAGTCGACCAAAACCCTAATTTGGTGACACTGAGAATCTTGAGGCATGATCCACTTGGAATGTTGAAAACTTGTGCTTGATTCTTAATATGAGAGACATCTTGATCCTTTATGGGTGTTCGAGAGGCTAGACAAGTTGAACATCATGTCAATTCTTGATTGATCCTTTGTTTGAGGGCTCTAAGAGGGCTCAAAACCGTAATTCTTGGTTATAGTGAATGCCCAACAATCCTTGAGGAGATTGATGAAGTATGATGGTACATCCATATTATGGTGATGATTTTGACAATGATGGGAAATCTTGTGGTCAAAATTTGTGGTATATCAGATGCCCCGATTTAATCTTCTTGAACTTGAAGGTGCAAATTGCGAAAACATTCAGACATTCAAGGTAAAAAAGGATTAAATATCGGAATACCCGAAATTTTGATTGTGGTTATGAATGGTAGCTGATTTGCTCGTCCATCTTCTTTTGCTAAGTAACGATACTTAGAAAAGGGTAAAACTTCCCCTCGATCTTGGTCTTCAGCCACAGAACTGGTCTTAGTTTTCTTTTGAAAATAAATTCCCCTCAATCCAGGTCTTCAACCACGAAACTGGTCTTAGTTTCTTTTTGAAATAAACTTCCCCTCGATCTTGGTCTTCGGCCACAGAACTGGTCTTAGTTTCTTTTTGAAATAAACTTTCCCTCGATCCTGGTCTTCAGCCATGAAACTGGTCTCAGTTTCTTCTTGTCGAGTTCCTTCCTTGACAAGGAACTCTATTTGTAGCAGTCTTCATCAAACTTCTTGCCGAGTTTTACTAGGTAGATGCCGTTTGATGGAAAAATTTGATGTCAGCCTTGCTGGGGGAAATCCATGTGTCTGAATCATAGAGGTGTGCAAACTTCTCTGTGGGAGATGTTATTTGTCGACCTACTGGGGAAAACGAGTCTCTTGAGAGACCGTTTTTTGCTTGGTGAGGTTACATCATACTTTCCTTCAAGCCCTTTTCGGAGAAATACCATGTGATGTAATCCAATTTTGAGGTACTGATGACTTCATTGGAAATAATTTTTTCGGGGACAAACCGCCGTAATGCCAAGAGTCTTCAGTTGAGAGGCTTTCTCAGGGGATTTTCTTTAATCCGGGAAAGAAAAAATATCATCTTCAATGGTGAAGAGTGATGTTCCAAAGGTGTCTATCGAATGTCTTCTTGCCTTTCAGAGGTTCAAGTTATCAAAGTGGTCGTGGACAATCTCCAATCCAGAAATAAACTGGGGAGAGATTGCTTAGACGATACATTTCCGGACCAGGAAAGAACTGACAACTCTATCGGTGAGAGGACATTTAACACTTGGGGATGAAAATGACCAGAGTGATATTAATGCAACATATGTATGAATATGAATCAATCATGCATGATGTTGTAGCTAGCGATTTTTGTCGGTGACGCGACCACCTTATAGCTGAAATTGGGGATTCCTCACCTCAGTGGGAGAAACGTTGGGTACTACTTTCTGATTACTTATTTATCCCGTAAAGCTAGAAGGGAAAGGGAAAGTTATCTAAAATGAACCTTACACGCATCTGTTTAAATGAACAAACGCTTGATAGAGAGATTGGGGAGTTCGGGGTCACGTTATACAATGGGGAGTTGTTAATTACCCATCCTATACATGGTTATCCATGAGATGAAAGTTTAAGGATCAGCTTTGGTACTTGATTGTGTTTGTTTGTGAAATTGGAAAAGTTTGTGTTGATGGGATGTCTGAGAGAATTTGGTTGTTTTTCGGGTTTTCCGATGTTTTTGGTAAGGTCAGGGACCTAAGGTTTTTTGTTTAGCGTGCTCGCTAAGATTTCGCAATCTTAGGCCTATGTATTCCCTGTTCTGGAGTATAGAGAAATCAGAGCAATCGTAGTTCCTCATATTCTAAGGAAGAAACAGATGTCTGGTGTCTTGTTCAAAGCCCAAGATTGAAGCGAAAGGTTGTTTGTTTGTGTCTTGTTCAAAGCCCAAGATTGAAGCTAAAGGTTTTGACTAAGAGAGAATTTGTCATCTCTAAAGAGAGATATCTCATATGTTAATCACATTTGTTTGGGTAACTGGTTTGATTGTAAAGGAGAATTACTTTAACTGGAATGCATAGAGACCAGTAATTCCATAATTGCCTTTGCAGGGTGATTTTTCCTAAAGGAGGAAACTCTAATTCATGTGTGAGCAGTGCCATTTTTTATTAGGAATTCATACTAAAAGAGGGACATTCGCTTAGATGTTTGTATCCATAGGCTTGCCACTTACAAAAATTAGATTAAGGTTTTAACTAGGATAATGAGGGACAAATAACTTGGATGTTTATATCAACAAGTGTGCCACTTACAACAGTTATCTGGAATTAGGGTTTTGTTTTAATTGACTGTTTTTGAGATGTGATTAAACAGAGAAGATATCCTCCTGCAGAGATTTTGATTTCCTCTGAGGGGATGTTGATTTTTGTGTGCCTTGATTAAAGCCCAAGGTTGAAGCTAAGAGGTTGATTGGATTCCACTGGGGGAAATCATGATACAAAGCCTAAGAGGAGGCTGGAAATTGACTGACTCAATAAGAGAGTGTTTATTTGGGTGTCTTGTACAAAGCCCAAGATTGAGTGTTGTACCCCAAATTTTACCCCTTAGATGTCATAACATCTTGCATTGACATTTAGGTTCAATCATCTATGCATTGTCAACTAACCACTTCATCTTGCAAGTTAGTTCCTTTTGTGAAAGCCAGGACTTTCACAAAGAGGATGGCAAAGTCTCCTAATCCAAGCTCTCATATGATTCAAGGAAAGAAAGACAAATGAGGCTCCAAAGGCAATCATTTGAGTTCATCTACATCCAGGGAGTCCAATTAAACAAGAAATCAAGTGTCCCATGAGCCATAAATTCACCATGCCTCAAACTAGGGTTGTGGTCAAGAAAGTCAACCATTGCTTTTGATGTTGATCAAAACATGTTCCCAAACCTTAGGACATGATTCCATGTGACACTACACATTCTTAGAGACCATCTATGGGCATTGGAAGAGATTGGAGAGGCAAGACCATCAAGATTCATCCCGTTGTATTCTGAGGAAGATTAGGGTTTGACTGAGACTTTGACTTTTGAGATTTTGATTCAAGATGAAGCATTCAAGTCCTTAATCCATCATGACATGTCTAATTTTTGAGTTAGGGCATGAGAAATCAAGTTTTGAGAGTTTTCTTGCAAAGAGGGCAATGTTTGGTCTTTGAAACTTTCTAAGTGTTGAAAATTCACTTCTTGTACAAAATTGGGAAGGCCATAACTTTCAAACCACACCTCCAATTTAAGTGACTCAAAGCTCAAATGGAAGCTCTTTCCATGAACTTCAAAGTGTATTAGAGGACCTTTTCTCAAAAAATGCATGGTTTTTAAGTTATGAGACTTGGAGTAGAAGTTGCCTTTGGGACTTAGCAAAATTTTAGTCAATTTCACCCTAATTTTCATCCATCTTTAACTCAATTTTTCAATTAGTTCCAAGCACCAAATCCAAAATTTTTGGACATCAAAGTTGTTCTTTGTTCTTCAAGCTTTCCAAGCATGTGTAGAACGCCTCATTTGGATAAACCAATCTCAAGTTATGACGCTTCAAAGTTTGATGTTTCAAATTGGAAAAGTTTCATAACTTAGAAATTTTTCTAAGTTTCTTGGACAACATGTTTCGCATAATTTCATGGCATTTTATCTCATGGTTACAAGCTTCAAATCCAAATGCTTTACGCATGAAAGTTGGTCTATCAAATGCCTACTTGACATGGGAACAAAAATCTCAAGAATTGATGAAGTAATTACAAAGATATTGTGCCATAAAGATGCCACGTTGGAATGTTGCCATACACTTAGAGAATTCTGGTCTCTTGCCTTTTGCTACCTCAAACTTTGGCACGAATTATCATATGTTTCTAGCTTCAATCTCAACTTGCCAACAACATGAAAGTTACTCTACTACATGCCCTCTCACAAAAGAGCCAAAAAAGATGTCATTTGGCACATTGGTTGAAAATTTATCATGTGCCATAGAGAGGAGCACGATTTGGTTTTATGATACAACTTTGTTTCATTTTGAACCATAATCTGAACCAAACCCCTTTACATCACCCAAAGCATTTGAAATGATCCAAACTTGCAAGCTTTGTTCGTCTCAAGGATTACCCAAAATGTGCATCACATTTTGACCAAGCAAAAAGTGGTAGCAGCCCAATCATGAAAGGGTGAAACAATCCACTTTATGCATCATGCTTGACCAAATCTCTCACCTTCCTTCAGGCTGCATCACTGAGCACAATCCAACAAGGTTTTCTCTTCCCCATCATCTGCTTTGGACAGTTCAAGCCATGTCACTATCATGCAACACTTCTCAAACCATAAACCACTATACAAAAATGAAAGACCAGCGTACCTTGAATGGAGAAAACCAGTCGGTTAAGGCTATAAAAGAGACTCATTCTCTTATTCTAGGGCACCAACAATCAAAACAATCTTGATGACAAAAACACAACCCTCTTATTCTTTCTCCTTTGTAAACTAACAACCAAAACACCAAGTATCAGAACAACAGAAAATCACTCTTTAACCTCCTTATCTCTCCTCTCCATAACCTCGCAAGAAAATTTTAAAACTTGCTAGAACCTGGCCCTGCTTTAATCTCCTCGTACAAACCACACAAACCTCCTTCCAAGATTCCATGGAACTGTTTTAGATCAACACAACAACATCATCAGAACATACATTAAACACAAAAACACACCATTCAAAAGGGAACTCGTAGGCCATTGAGAAGAAGCCAGAAGTTGTAGAGGATTTCACATATCACCTTCAGTCAGAGGAAAGAGTTGGATTTCCATAGCTTCCACTTGGTAAGCCTATATTATGTTCATGCTTTCATGTTAAATACATAACCATTTCATTTTGAAACTATGCTTCCATGCTGTGCATCTGAATGTCTTTAAATTATACTATGAAGGGTCATCTAAAGTTGCATTGTGTATCTCTATTCTGTTAAGTTTATATCAGTTTTGAACACTTGTTTTCGTGGCCATTGTTCTCCAAGTTTCAGTTGATATTTTGTGTTGTTTAGGGCTTAGTGGTATTCTACTATATGAGCCCTACAAATTGGTATTTTGTTCCATGGATTTTGGTTGAGAATGAATTAGGAAACAGTTGAGCGAGACGAGTGTTTTCTATGGCCTTTCTCTGGTAAATCATGATAGGCTTTAGGTTTTTTACGTTGCATGGAAGAAGGAGGATGTGTGGCAATACGAGAGTGGCTGACTATTATTTTTGTCATTTAGTCACTTAACATTAAGTGACCGATTGAAGCAATGTTACATAGTATTCTTGTACACAGTCTTGAATTACATGTCACTTGGCTGAATAAATTACATCTTCTTTTCAGATCTGGGCCTTAGATTCACTATTAGAACCCTCCAGTACAGCAGGCTCATGCGTCATACTGTATTTAATTCATGCCAAGATTCACTAATACACCCCCTTGTGTACTAATTCAATACAACTTTATTTTATTTTTTCTTATTCAATCTTAATTAATAAAAATAATTTTCTTTTACTTAAAAAATCCCAAAAAAATCATAAACATCTTTTAAGTATTAATTTAATTTTTATTTGCACTTTTATTTTATTTTGGTAAAATTTTCTAAATTTACAAAAAAACATGTATAAACTTTTCATTTAATTTGGTATTCCACTTGAAAATCATTTGATCTTTCAAAGTTTCTTTTGTGAGAATTTTTTATTTATTGAGAGTATTATTTGTGAGAGAGATCTATGGCCTCGGGTAGAGTATTCCCTTAGGTTCTAGTTATACTTTTATTTTGCTAGATCTTCTACTATAGAATCTTTGCTTCAGATGCCACCTGTACATATGTAAGTGCACCATTTTCTTATATTTTGCTGTGAACAATCTTATTTTACCTTGCATTTATATTTGAATCATGCCCTTGAGATAAATTATGCTTAATGGTTGTACATTCCTTTTGAGTTATTGAACTCATATTATTCACCTGATCTCAATTCATCTGTAATATTTTCTTATTAATAAGAAACTGTTATCTCACCCCTCCTTCCAAAGGAAAGTCTTTCTATTAACCTCAAAGTCATAGACAGCTCACTACCAGCTTTGACCTCATAGTGATAGCCACCTTCCTCCTTGACCTCATAGTCATAGGATACAAGCCTTGACCTCATAGTCATGGCCACCTTCTCCTTGGCCTCACAACCACTTACATTGCAACTTAGACTTAGAGAGTTTCTTAAACTCTACATGAGCTCATACTCATTCCCCTTGGAACTTTGGCCATAGTCAATGGTTCCTCACCCTTAGTTAGGTGAACTACAGCTGCTCTGATTTTTTAGTCAGATACGTAGGCACAAGATGCGATGTCTTGGTGAGCAAACTTAGTGTATATACGCTTAGGTCTTTACCTTTAGCAGATATCTTAGCAAGCGAACATAACATGACACAAACTAAACAAGAGTTTCATGTAGAGTACTACAGATACTTAGGGTGCTAATACCTTCCCTTAGTATAACCAACCCCCAAACCTTAGATCTCACCCTTTAGGTTTTTCTCGATCTTGAACCTTTTCTTTGGATAAATCAATGTCGGTGGTGAATTCCAAGAAATGTGATGCAAGTTAATTAATAGGTTGTTATCCGATTCTCACTGCAACAGAAATGGCGACTTCACTGGGGACAGTTTGAGGGTTAAACCCACCTTGTTGTATTTGTGTTATTTATGTTTTGCTTGTTTGATTGTACATATCAGTATATATATCTGTATATCTATCTACTTGGGTTCTTCTGTGTGCAGGGTGCTACCTTTGAGTGGTGAGATAAGTCCTAATCCGGACTTGAGTGCAATTATTATAGGACGATGGTATATTCAAGGAGGCTTTGAGGGAGTCGATTCCCGAAAAAGTTGACTTAAGATACCATAACTCAGCTGAGGCCCTTTTGAGAGTCTAGTCATGTTGATCGAGTCCATTCGTGAAAACGTGCTTCTCTCGACCTAGGTGCCCGTGATATTGAAAATCGTAGTTGTCTCCAAACCCAACTTGGCCTTTTAGGATGTAGTGTAAGGACTATCAGGGAGTCTATTCCCGAATTAGTTGCTACACGATACTACACTCAGGCGAGATTCTCTTAAGAATATTATTGATTACTGAGTCATTCGGGAAGTCGATAATATCCGAAAGATGGATTGTCGACTCCAGGAACTTTTTAGAACCCTGTTCAACAGAAGATAAATCCATAGTACACACCTTATTGGGATGGGTAGACCATGGTTCCACTCATAAGACCCCTAAACCTAGGACTTGTGTGCTTTGTTACCTACATATGTCTGTGTTTATGTGTGCTCGTGTTTTGTGCATTGCATACATCTCATCGTATCCATTGCTAGTTTCAAGGAATTCAGATATTCGTTCCTTTTCAAAAAAAATCAATAGAGCCTGGATCTTAAAAATAAAAACTCTACAGTTCTTCAAAAGAAATTTTTTTTGCAACTTGCCTTTGAGTTCTTTGAAATCATTCGGCTTGCATTTGCATTCCATGCGCATTTGCCTCTCATTTGCATTTCTCAGTCTTGAGTCTCTGCCTCTATGTCTGAAGGATACATAGCACATATTCAAGACAATTGCAATAATGAATGAAATTCTGAAGAACCAAGAAGATTTGAAAAAGGAGGTCAGAATCCTCAAATGCAAGATGAATTGGGTTTTGAAAACTTTGCAAGCTCTAATGGAAAAAGAGGAGCACGCTCACCCAATTACTCCTGGAGAAGTTATCAGTCCATCACCTCTTGTGCCTCCTCCAACTCAAGGACATCCTTAACATCAAGGTCTAGACCGCCGTCTGCAGCGTCAACATGCACGACTAAGGCCAAGAAAGCCGGAGAGACAATTCTCTCCGCTGCCTATGTTATACAGTCAGATTTTACCAGTCCTGATTGAAAGTGGATTGATAGTGCCAAAGGAAATAGAGCCAGTGCCTTTCCCATATCCACCAGGATTTGACGCCAGTGCTCGATGTGACTAGCATGCTGGGGCACAAGGGCATTCAACTAAAGACTATAAGGTTCTCCCGAGTAAGGTTCAGAATCTGTTAGACTCTGAGAGGATCTCATTCACACCTCAAGGCATTCAAATCAACAAACCTTTGCCATCTCCCGTGGTTCTCCCATACCAAGAGTCTGCCTTTGAGGAAACTTCACGCCAGCTAACCTTCGGTCTTGGTTTTGCACCAGGATGTAATCATCTTCAGGTGTCTACCGAAAGGGTGTTTCAGCCTCTAACTGTTGTTCCTCCTCGAGGTTCTCAAAACCAAAGCAAGAAGAAGTACCCTATCGAAAGAGGCCAAGTTAACTTCCAGCCCATTCCAGTACCATTGAGCAAACTCTTCCCACTGTGGATGCAGAACAAGATGGTAACTCCTCGACTTCTCAACCCCGTGCCAGGACCTTGGCACAATCCAAACCTGACTTGTGAATTCCACAAGGGAACCGAAGGGCATGACTTGGATGGTTGTTGTGCCTTAGAATCTATTGTGTGAAGGTTTATCTATGACAAAGAGCTGATCCTTGAAGAAGATCACCCAGAGATTGAATGCCAATTCAACACTGGTTCAATGGGGCATCTCATTGAAGAATGTAAAGAGTTTGAAACAAAATTGCTAAGCTTGCTAAAAACGTTGAAACCTCAGAAAGGTACGTCAGATGCTAATGACTCGGCTTCCGAAGCAAAAGGAAAAAGACTTGCAAGGCCTCTCGAAGTGTTGTACCACAAGGAACAAGTGATTGGTGGCAAAGGTGTTCCCCCGCTTGGGCCCAAAAACTGGAGTCGTCTAAAATCAATTCGCCGAAGCTGGCTGTATTTTGTTCATTTCAATATTTTCAATTGTATTTCCTTTGTGTTGAATTTATGTTTGCTTATAAGCTTTGTTGTACTTTCAAATTGGCAAGATTAATGAAAAGTTTGTGCATCTTTTGGTTAAGTCCATTCGTTTTACTCATTTACTTTTATGTTCATAAAAATAAATATATCTTTATCTTGTTTCCACTTATCAATTTGTTGTTAAGCAAAGATTATGGAGGATGATGAAAACATTATATCCATGATTTCTGTGGTATGCTTTCGATTAAACCTTGTCAAGGATGTAAGGCATTGTTTCAATCCCCAAACACTGGAGAAATAAGGAAGATAATCCCTCGTTAACCCTTCGAGCCTAGAAGTATGAGTTTTCTCTCCTTACACAAAAAACCCTTAAATCTCAACCTTGGGGCAGGGTAGTTATCAGTTTAACTTGGTTATGCACTCAAATGTAGGCGCTTCATGCAAGACACCAGTCAGTTCTCTCAAATCAAATGACAATAAAAAAAAGAGGTCTCAAAACCTTAGAAGGCAAAGAAGAGGTCTCAAAACCTTAACAAAGACAAAGAAAAGGTCTCAAAACCTCAGAAGACAAAGAAGAGGTCTCAAAACCTCAACAAATAAAGGATAATAAAATACTAAAAGGGAGCAATGACTACCCAAGGTGTCTGAATCATCATCAAATTTCACCAGCTCAATTCCTAGCCTATTGACCGTGAATGTACATCCTAAGTTAACTGAGTGTAGGATTCAAGATCATCACGAAGATTGGGTGGGTATAAATAAACTTTGAGCCTTTATCCTTTATTTCATGAACCATGAACCAAGCCACGTTACAACCCTTAAAAGACCTAATTGAGGCAAGGTTGTTTTGAAAGCATACTACGACAAGGTTGATTAACCTGACTCCTAATAATCTTTCCTAAATTGCGTGTGTTGATCACTTCATCTGTCATTCTGTAAATGACTAAATCCACCTTTGTTTTTTATTTTTTTAATCATTCCACTGTATGTGTTTTCATCAATAAAACCTTGTTTGCAAAAGCTAGCATGAATTTTGCATTGAAATTTCTAGTTTTAAATGAACAATACTTGTTCGCAAAATGATTCTATATCAAAGGAATCCCAACAAATGCAGTCAGTTAGGAATTAGACTTGATAAAGGGCTCAGTCTGGGGTATCTCCTCCATAGAACAAGCATCCCAAGAGCTACTAAATCAGGGGCAGAACTCTTCAAGTTCATAATATTGGGGCAAGTCTTCCTGAGGTCATCGTATGACAAGTTTGGACTCCAGTGACTCATCAGCAGGGGCGAGTTCGTTCCCTAGTCGTTTCTACTACAGTCTAAAGGTTTTGATATTTCAAATACAGTTAAACTGGGGCAATTATGCCGAGGTTCATTTCTCTTCAAAAGATTGAAGATATTGAAGCATCTGGTATGTCAATCCTTCTGTAAAGTCCTTTTGATGACTTATCCTCACAGACCCGTCAATCAGAAGAAGTCAGGTTGAGATTCGACAAATCTCTCAAAAGTCAATTAGGATGAGACACCTCCTTCACAGATCAACTAGTCTGAAGAGCAAGTTCAAGGACCTTGTTGTGCAAACGCAATTAAATTGAGGCAGATATGTCAAGATCTATGAATCTCTTCAAGAGTTTAAAGATATTGGAGCATTCGGTATACTAATTCTTCTATAAAATCCTCTTGGTATCGTCTTTGTACAGACCAAATAGCCCGGGGCAGATAAGATTCGAAGATGACCATTATGCTAGTGGGATGCAGAACTACTCTGTTTTTGTGACATCTTTTTCTAGCTCCCTAGTAAGCTATTACTTCAGCTAATCTTGGCAATTCTCTATGGACTTCCCTCCAGTAAAGAAATCAAGCTCATGATGGCAATTCTAGTGAAGTCATGATGCTATACCAAGTGGAGTACTCTTCTCACCAGAGAGAGTTAATCTTGAAGTAGAACCACTGATTCTGCAAGTTCACCCTCAGTGATGGTCCAATCTGATGAGTTTGGCTGGGTATCCTTGTCGAGATGTTTATTTCATCTCAAGTTTCGCTTCTCGTCTGTTTTGTCAGCATAAGCATAAGCATGATATAAGCATCATATGCATAGCATTTTATCTCTCTGCTACCTCTTCTTCTGGTCTTTACTTGCTTTGTTCACTTTGGCGTTATATCCCCAAGTGATTGGGTTTGTCTTTTCTCTCTAATAGAATTGTCAGCCAAAGGCATAAAGTGCCCATCTTTTCTGAATTCCCCACAGAATTTAATCCTCGTGGGCAATGGTTAGTTCAGTTATCTTTTCTATAATTGGGTGAGATTGACTCCCATTCGAGCTCATTCCCCAATGGTTGGAGTCTTGTTTGACCGTTTCTTTCTAGGTTTTCCCTAGGTCGAACTTTGGCCCCTGGCAAATGTGGTTTCCGAACCTATTTTGAACGTGCATTTATTTTGCACTATGTCTCACGGAAGAATCTTTTACAGATCCACATTGAAGACACGATCCTTTTGCCAGCAGTGTTGTAATATCAACATCCCCTTGTAATTTATACCTAACAACAAGTGACAATCTCCTTGAGAAGCTTGTCTTGCTATCATCACCTCTACAACGATAAGTGGCAATTTCTCTCATGAGAAGCTTATCCTTCTTTGGTTTTATTCATACTTCTATAGTTACTAATGATGTTACCTTCAGTCGGCCACCTTCCATCAACTCATTTGATGTGATCCCTGTTCGAGGTATTATTTCCGCCAACCCTTTTGACGATGTCAGTTAGTTTTCATTCTGTCAATCCTTTGACTTGGATAATGTTCGATGAAGTAAATTTCTTCATTCCGTCAATCCTTTGACCTGGATGATGTTCGATGAAGTCAGTTTCTTCATTCCGTCAATCCTTTGACGTGGATGATGTTCGATGAAGTCAATTTCTTCATTCCGTCAATCCTTTGACGTGGATGATGTTCGATGAAGGCAGTTTCTTTATTTTGTCAATCCTATGACGTGGATGATGTTCGATGAAGTTAGTTTCTTCATACTGTCAATCCTTTGACATGGATGATGTTCGAGTCAGTTAGCTTTTATTCCATCAATCCTTTGACATGGATGATGTTCGATGAAGTTAGTTAGTTTTCATTCCATCAATCCTTTGACGTGGATGATGTTTGATGAAGTCAGTAGCTTTCATTCCGTCAATCCTTTGACGTGGATGATGTTCGTTGAAGTTAGTTTCTTCATTCCGTCAATCCTTTGACGTGGATGATGTTCGATGGAGTTAGTTAGTTTTCATTCCGTTAATCCTTTGACGTGGATGATGTTCGATAAAGTCAATTTCTTCATTCTGTCAATCCTTTGATGTGGACGATGTTCCTTACCGTCAAACCTTTTGATGATGTGAGTCTTCAAATATGCCTTTTTCCTTGTCGTCAACCCTTTTTGACGATGTGAATTTTGGTCAATAGTCCAACTCATACTGGCACTTAAAGTCCAACACATACTGGTATTTCAAATTTCAACTCAAATTGGTATCTTATCCAACTCAAATTGGTATATACTGACATGTCACTTCTGAGTCCAATCCTTGTTGGCACTTTAATCTGGTTCCCAGCAGAGGTTCAGTCATTATTAATATCTCTTTGAAAGTCCTTGTGATTGATCATCATTTGGCACGTGCAGAGTTTGTCTCTGGCTTTTCTGGCTTTTCTTGAAGATCTCGTTTGAACTCTTAAGCATAAGAAATCTGCAGAAAATATTGTGTTGAATGTCTATCCTTTTATTTCAAGAGGATCCCCAGTAGAGATCATGTCTTCTTTCTGGTTTCATGCATAGTAAGAATGCGTCTTATTTCCCCAGTGTCATCCGGTCCCCTACGAACCTGTCATCCATCTCCCTGGATCTTTCCCCAGTGGAGAACACCTCTCTGGCTCCTATCTCCAGTGAGGATCTGTAGGGTCTCCCCCTCAGTTTTATTTTTCCATCCCCAGTGTTGCCTAAGAGTCTCCCCATTGAGTCTATTATGTTGGTTAGTCTGTATCCCCAGTGTGTTTTCCTCATGGATACTACCCTTCATCCTTTCCAAGTAAACTCTCTATGGTGGTTTGCTCTTTATCTTTGGTATTTTGCTTGCCTGTATCTTTGCAATATCATCATATCATCATACTTGAAATTCATGGCATGTTAGCATTTGCATGTCTGCAGCTAGTCCTTAGCATCTGCATTCCATCTAAGGGCAAAAATTTTTGGTTTGCTATATTAATCACCTTTCACCTTGATGCCCCGAGGATTTCCATTCCTCGTGCCATCCGGTAAAGCTATTTAAATATGGGCAACTGTTGTACCCAAAATTTTACCCCTTAGATGTCATAACATCTTGCATTGACATTTAGGTTTAATCGTCTATGCATTGTCAATTAACCACTTCATCTTGCAAGTTAGTTCATTTTTTGAAAGCCAGGACTTGCACAAAGAGGAGGGTAAAGTCCGCTAATCCAAGCTCTCATATGATTTAAGGAAAGAAAGACAACTGAGACTCCAAATGCAATCATTTGAGTTCATCTACATCCAGGGAGTCCAATTAAACAAGAAATCAAGTGTGCCTTGAGCCACAAATTCACCATGCCTCAAACTAGGGTTGTGGTCAAGAAAGTCAACCATTGCTTTTGATGTTGATCAAGACATGTTCCCAAACCTTAGGACATGATTCCATGTGACACTAGACATTCTTAGAGGCCATCTATGGGCATTGGAAGAGATTGGAGAGGCAAGACCATCAGGACTCATCCAGTTGTAACTTGAGGAAGATTAGGGTTTGACTTAGACTTTGACTTTTGAGATTTTGATCCAAGATGAAGCATTCAAGTCCTTAATCCATCATGACATGTCTAATTGTTGAGTTAGGGCATGCGAAATCAAGTGTTGAGAGTTTTCTTGCAAAGAGGGCAATGTTTGGTCTTTGAAACTATCTAAGTGTGGAAAATTCACTTCTTGTACAAAATTGGGAAGGCCATAACTTTCAAACCACACCTCCAATTTGAGTGACTCAAATCTCAAATGGAAGCTATTTCCATGAACTTCAAAGTGTATTAGAGGACCTTTTCACAAAAAATGCATGGTTTTTAAGTTATGAGACTTGGAGTAGAAGTTGCCTTTGGGACTTAGTGAAATTTTAACCATTTTCACCCTAATTTTCATCCATCTTTAACTCAATTTTTCACTTAGTTCCAAGACTCAAATAAAAAACATTTGGACATGAAAGTTGTTCTTTTTTCTTCAAGATTTCCAAGCATGTGTATAACTCCTCATTTGGATAAACCAATCTCAAGTTATGATGCTTCAAAGTTTTATGTTTCGAATTGGAAAAGTGTCATAACTTAGAAAATTTTCTAAGATTCTTGGACAGCATTTTTCGCATAATTTCATGGCATTTTATCTCATGGTTACAAGCTTCAAATCCAAATGCTTTCCACATGAAAGTTGGTCTATCAAATGCCTACTTGACATAGGAACAAAAATTTCAAGAATTGATGAAGTAATTATCAAGATATGGTGCCATAAAGATGCCACGTTGGAATGTTGCCATATACTTAGAAAATTCTGGTCTCTTGCCTTTTGCTACCTCAAACTTTGGCACGAATTCTCATATGTTTCTAACTTCAATCTCAAATTGCTAACAACATGAAAGTTACTCTATTACATGCCCTCAGACAAAAGAGCCAAAAAGCATGTCATTTGGCCCATTGGTTGAAAATTTGTCATGTGCCAAAGAGAGGAGCACGATTTGGTTTTATGATACTACCTTGTTTCATTTTGAACCATATTCTGAACCAAACCCTTTTGCATCACCCAAAGCATTTGAAATGATCCGAACTTGTCAGCCTTGTTGGTCTAAAGGATTACCCAAAATGTGCATCACATTTTGACAAAGCAAAAAAGGTAGCAGCCCATTCATGAAAGGGTGAAACAATCCACTTTATGCAGCATGTTTTACAAATCTCTCACCTTCCTTCAAGCTGCATCACTGAGCACAAACCAACAAGGTTTTCTCTTCCCCAACATCTGCTTTGGACAGTTCAAGCCATGTCACTATCGTGCAACACTTCTCAAACCATAAACCACTGTACAAAAACCAAAGACTAGCGTACCTTGAATGGAGAAAACTAACCAGCTGAGGCTATAAAAGAGACTCGTTCTCTTATTCTAGGACACCAACAAACAGAACAATCTTGATGAGAAAAAACACAACCCTCTTATTCTTTCTCCTTTGTAAACCAACAACCAAAACACCAAGTATCAGAACAACAAAAAATCACTCTTTAACCTCGTTATCTCTCCTCTCTATAGCCTCGCAAAAAAATTTCAAAACTTTCTAGAACACGACCTTGCTTCAATCTCCATGTACAAACCACACAAACCTCCTTCCAAGATTCCATGGAATTGTCTTAGTTCATTACAACAACATCATCAGAACATACATTAAACACAAAATCACACCATTCAAAGGGGAACTCGTGGGCCATTAAGAGGAAGCCAGAAGATGTAGAGGATTTCACATATCACCTTCAGCCAGAGGAAAGAGTTGGATTTCCATAGCCTCCACTTGGTAAGCCAATATTATGTCTATGCTTTCATGTTAAATACATAACCATTTCATTTTGAAACTATGCTTCCATGTTGTGCATCTGAATGGCTTTAAATGATAGTGTGAAGGGTTATCTAAAGTTGCATTGTGTATCTCAGTTCTGTTAAGTTCATATCAGTTTTGAACACTTGTTTTCATGCCCATTGTTCTCCAAGTTTCAGTTGATATTTTGTGTTGTTTAGGGCTTAGTGGTATTCTACTATATAAGCCCTACTAATTGGTATTTTGTTCCATAGATTTTGGTTGAGAATATATTAGGAAACGGTTGAGCGAGACGAGTGTTTTCCATGGCCTTTCTCTGGTAAATCATGATAGGCTTTAGGTTTTTTACGTTGCATGGAACAAGGAGGATGTGTGGCAATAAGAAAGTGGCTGACTATTATTTTTGTCATTTAGTCACTTGACATTAAGTGACCGATTGAAGCAATGTTACATAGTATTCTTGTACACGGTCTTGAATTACATGTCACTTGGCAGAATAAATTACATCTTCTTTTTATATCTTGGCCTTAGATTCACTATTAGGACACCCCACTGCAACAGGCCCATGCGCCATACTATATTTAATTCATGCCAAGATTCACTAATACACCCCCTTGTGTACTAATTCAATACAACTTTATTTTATTTTTTCTTCTTCAATCTTTATTAATAAAAATAATTTTCTTTTACTTAAAAAAATCCCAAAAAAATCATAAACTTCTTTTAAGGATTAATTTAATTTTTATTTTCACTTTTATTTTATTTTGATAAAATTTTCTAAATTTACAAAAAAACATGTATAAACTTTTCATTTAATTTGGTATTCCACTTGAAAATCATTTGATCTTTGAAAGTTTCTTTTGTGAGAATTTTTTATTTATTGAGAGTATTATTTGTGAGAGAGATCTATGGCCTCGGGTAGAGTATTCCCTTAGGTTCTAGTTATACTTTTGTTTTGCTAGATCTTCTACTATAGAATCTTTGCTTCAGACGCCACCTGTACATATGTATGTGCACCATTTGCTTATATTTTGTTGTGAACACTCTTATTGTCCCTTACATTGATGTTTGAACCATGCTCTTGAGATAAATTATGCTTAATGGTTGTACACTCCCTTTGAGTTATTGAACTCATATTATTCACCTGATCTCAATTCATTTGTAATATTTTCTTATTAATAAGAAACTGTTATCTCACCCCTCCTTCCAAAGGAAAGTCTTTCTATTGACCTTAAAGTCAAAGACAGCTCACTACCAGCTTTGACCTTATAATGATAGCCACCTCCCTCCTTGGCCTCATAGTCATAGGATACCAGCCTTGACCTCATAGTCATGACCACCTTCTCCTTGGCCTCATAGCCACTTATATTACAACTTAGACTTAGAGAGTTTCTTAAACTCTACATGAGCTCATACTCATTCCCCTTGGACCCTTAGTTGCGTGAACTACGGGTGCTCTGATTCTTTAGTCAGATACGTAGGCATAAGATGCGATGTCTTGGAGAGCAAACTTAGTGTACATACCCTTAGGTCTTTACCTTGAGCAGATATCTTAGCAAGCAAACATAACGTAACACAAACTAAACAAGAGGTTCATGTAGAGTACTACAGATACTTATGGTGCTAATACCTTCCCTTAGTATAACCAACCCCCAAACCTTAGGTCTCCCCCCTTTTGGATTTTCTCGATCTTGAACCTTTCCTTTGGATAAATTAAAGTCTGTGGTGAATTCAAAGAAATGTGATGCAGGTTAATTAATAGCTTGTTATCCGATTCTCACCGCATCATTGAGGCTGAAAGAGTTTGACTATTCGGTGAAAAGTGTTTTATCTGTCTTGTACAAAGCCCAAGATTGAGGCTAAAGAAAGTTTTGGCTCCACTGGGGAGGACATTTATATGTGTCTTGTACAAAGCCCAAGATTGAGGCTAAAATGTTAATTGACTCTGTTTAGGGACTGTTATTATCTATCTTGTACAAAGCCCAAGATTGAGACTAAAAGATCCCGACTGACTCTACTGTAGAGATATTTTGGGGGTGTCTTGTATAAAGCCCATGATTGAGGCTAAAAGTGGGGACTCAGCTGAGGTATTATCATTATACAAAGCCTAAGAGGAGGCTAACTGCTGAGGGATGATCATTATACAAAGCCTAAGAGGAGGCTAACTCTGCAGGGAAAAAATCATTATATAAAGCCTAAGAGGAGGCTAGTTAGGGAATTTTCTTATATAAAGCCTAAGAGATTGCTAACTTCTGCTGAGGATTATTGAAATCCAGAGACAGGTCCATATTGGGAGATTAACTCTTGTTGGGGTTTACAGAAGAGTTAAGATATTAGAGACGTTGAGGTTCTGATAACGGTTGTGACAGTGAAATGACCCATGCTGGGGATTTAACAGAAAACGTGATAGTTGAGAATTCTTTCCTATGATGAGGTTTTTGGTGAGTTTACAGTAATTGACCCAATGATGGGGAAAATTAAAGGTAAAGGTTTAAGGATTGAGTTATGAAAACTGTGGGTTTTATTTCTATTTGGTGATTTGATCTGGTGATCTGGGTTATTTTCCTGTTCTTTAAGGAAAATGGTTTTATGGAAATCCAAAGGGAAATGAGACTGTCCAAGTCTACTGGTGTTTGAGAAATTGATTCTCAAATGGTTGTATGATCTTTGTATGATGCCCAAGAGAAGGCTGGTATGTTAAGGGATGAAGGTCAACCCTTAATTGGTCTGTTGTTTTGACTCAGAAAGACTGCTCTAGCAAAGGATGACTAGGTTCTGTCTTATACCTATATGAGGTATCTGGGTCCTTGTATTAAGCCCAAGAGGAGGTATCAGAACTTCTAAGAAGCCTGAGGGTCCTTGTACAAAGCCCAAAAGGAGGCTGGGGATGCTTTTAGGAAGCCTGTGGGTCCAAACTTAAGAATGTCCAAGAAAGGTTTCACCGGGAGTTAATCCTTTCTGTAATGAACAGTTCTAGAGTTTGAAGAAATTCATGAGAATTTCACCGGGAATTAATCCTCTCTGTGGGAATTGAATTTCTTTGACAATCTCTAAAGTGACAGTTTGAGAAAAGGATCACCGAGAATACAGCCTTTCTCTTTGTTCCATATTGTTTAAGGCCAAGAGAAGGCAAGATTGTATCTGGAATCCTATGGGGATCTATGTTTGACTGTATTGAGAGAGTAAACAACTGGCTTTACCTAATTCTAGACTTAGTTGCTAGGGAAAACTCTAAACAAATATACAAGTATATATACAGTGGATATATGGGAAGCATTTAAAAGGATATGAAAGAAAGACTTACAGGTGTGCAAGCTTCCAGCAATACTGTTATATATATAAAGCATGTAAATGAAAGCAGATGAAAACTTACAAGTGAGCAAGCTTCCATGTTGTAATGTTAGTTGTTCAAAGAAATTGAAGCAAGTTTGATAACAGTTATTTTACGACAGAAAATTGGGGCTTATTCAACAAGAGATGCCCTGATGATTTATTTGAATACAGAGTGTATTATTAACAGATATTTACAAAGAGAGTTGGGTCTTATACTGTAATACAGAGCCCAAAGATTATTTTTGTACAAAATATGGGGCTTACAACTCAAGGAGTGGCCCAGATGAAAACAGTGATCGCACTTTTATTTTGAAAAATTGTATCGGGTCTTATATAATTACTGAGGCCCAAAAATTATTTATGTACAAAGGGGGGTTCGGTCTTACACTCTAATAGAGGCCCAAAAGTGTTTTTAAAGAAAATAAATGGGTCATATAGCTCAAGGAGAAGCTCAGGTTATTTTATTTTGAACTGGCGATCGCACCGAGGTTTTTGAAAATACAGTGGGACTTATACAATGAATAAGGCCCAAAAATGATTTTGGTAAAAAAGGATTGGGTCTTACACTCTATTAGAGGCCCAAAAAGTTTGAAAATGAATAAAGATGGGTCTTATAGCTCAAGGAGAAGCCTAATTGATTTTGTTAAAAAGGCGACGATCGCGCCGTAACGTTGAAAATGTACAGAGGGACTTATACAGTGTGTGAGACCCAAAAATGATTTATTTACGAAGGGATGGGACTTACACTCAATTAGAGGCCCAAAAATATTTTGAAAAAGATTGGTGAGGGTGAAATTAATCAAAACCCTAATTTATTTGAAAATGGAATTAATTTTGATTAAAAATTAATAAAAATTATTGAATACATGTGAAAAATGAATTGTGATCTTGGATCAATATTTCAAAAATCATGTTTTTATCCATAAAATGACTAAAAATCATTTAAGTTTGAAAACTCAAGAAGAAAAAAATATTTTAAATGAAAAAAAATAAATAAAAATTAATTCTTTGCAAAAATATCAAGTATATGAAATAAATAATATTTTTGGGAATTTTTTTAAAATAAATTATTTAAACATTTTTGTGAATTTTGGAAAAAAGAATCAACTCAAAATCAGTAAAATTCAGAGAGAAAATAATTTTTGAATCAATTAAATAAAATCACAAAATTCAAATATTTGAATATTTGAAAAAAGGCGCCAAGAACAAAGAAAAGAACACGCGCGAACTCTGTTTCTGCAGTTTGTGTTTTCTCACTTTTCTCCATGATTTCTCAATGGTTTTTCATGATTCAAGTGTCAATCTTGTTCGTTTTCAACTCTCGATCATGTCTATGGTCTTTAATTTCATTTATTTTAAGTATGGAATGAGAAATCAAAGTAAAACCTCAAGAACCCAAATTTCTGCAAGAACACTAGGAAATTCCATACACGATTCATACAAAGCAATTGATTGAGGGGAAACACTCTATACATGATTATGAATATATGGCAAAATTATTGTGCAGTAAAATATGCATGCATCATGTAGTTTGAAGAGTTCAGGCTTACCTCTTGTAGCTGGTGATCGTGTTTTGAGTTGGAGGTGTTGCAAGCTGGTTCCAATGATCTGGACAGCTTCCTTAGGTGCCAAGAGTTATGTCTGAATGCTTGGAGTGGTTGGAAGTGAGCTGGAACTTGAAATGGTACCTCAACTGCAACTCTGTCAAGAACTTGAGCAGTTGGCTGGTGATTTTGTGAATTTGGTGTTCCAGATGTTATGTAAGAGTTTGGATCACTTCTATGTGATATATGTGAGGTGTGTGAACCATTGGTTTGGTTGGAATCGCTCCCAAATGCAAAACCCGAAAGTGACTTGCAAGAGAAGGTGTTTTGGGAGTGAAGGAGGTGATTTTGAGAAAGGCATCTATTTAGGACCTTTGGTGTGCTTAAACTGAAGATAAATGAGCTCTATTTATATTGTGTCAAGTTTGTTTTGGGATCAATAGTGAATTGCATCTGCAGCAGGCTTTTCTTCAATGGATATCAAAGGGAATCTTTGGTCTTCACTAGCCATTGACTTGAGTCAATGGAGCAGGCCTATGGTTTTCTGATCTTTGAGTTTATCTTGACTCATTCAGTTAGTTTTGTCTCAGTCCATGCCATCTTGATGCATCAATTGAATGCCCCTTGCCAAATTTGAATCTTTTGGATTTTTCATCATTGAATCTCACATGCCAACATTGATGGTTTCTTGACTTGCAAGGCTGGTGGTTCAGAGATTTTGATTTCAATCTGATCCTCATTGATTTGGGAAGATGACAAAGTTAGTAAGCTGACAAAATTGGGCAAAGAACTCGTGTGGCACAAGAAATGCACACAATCTGCCTAATGCTGCTATTGAGACAGCTTGCAACAAGGCAAGTCTGGAGATCCATAACTCCTAGCTCAGATGGAGTTTGATGATGTTCTTGGACATTTTGGAAAGCTGATGTATCCTATTTCATTGTGATGTCCAATTTTGTATTTGAATCCACTTGCATTTAGTTGAAAAATTCCCCAACATTTTGGAAAAAGTGAAACAGATTTTGACTTAGTGAAAATTTCACTAAGTGTTGGAAAAAGTGTGATTTTCATGTTTTTGTGATTTTGATCAATCCATAACTCATAATCAATGAAGAATTGGAATTTCTTTTAGTTGACACATTTGTAGTATGTAAGATGGACTACAATCTGAGCTTTGAATGGGAGAAAGAGGCCTTGTGGTTTAGGGGATATGGCCTTGCAAAGTTGGTACCCTTGCCACTTTGTTTCATAACTTAGAAAAATTCTAAGTTTTTTATGGTTACCCCCTTTTACAAGTTAACTTATTTTTCTTGATTTTTCTTGATGAATGATGATTCAAATCACATTTTAAAATAATTTTAGGGTTAAGGAAACCTTGGTTGACCAAAATTTCAAAAAGTCAAACTTGGATTTTTGTACAGTTGACTTTTCATCAGATGAAACTTTGACTTTGTGATCCTTTGGTGAAAGCAAGACATGGCTTTGAGTTCTTGTGGCTTATGATTTGAGCTCCTTGTGTCAATCAAATCTTGTAGACATGTAATATGGTGTATTTGAGGTCCTTGAAGTTCATCTTGAAGCTTTAAGTCATGTCTTGCTTCACAAGTTTACTCAAAGGTTAAATTATGTCAAAACCCTAATTCCTAATTTTTTTATAGATGGTCCTTCAAGGTAACTTTTCCATTGTGAATCGGCTCTTAAGATCCTTTTGATCTTGTTGGACCATATATGGAGGTATTGGCTCATGCCCAGATGGAAATTTTCATCTGGAGGCCTTCGCCGACCAAAACCCTAGTTTGGTGGCACTGGCGATCCTGAGGCTTGATCCTCTTGGAATGCTGCACTCTTGTGCTTGATTCTTGGTATGGGAGACCCCTTGATCCTTCATGGATATTTCAGAGGATTAGACAAGTTGAAGATCAAGTCCTTTCTTGATTGATCCTTTGTCTAAAGGCTCTGAGAGGAGTTAAAACCCTAACCGTTGGTTGTAGAGAATTCTCAACAATCCCTGAGGAGATTGATGAGGCATGATGGTACATCCATACTGTGGTGATGATCCTCATAATGATGGAAATATTAGTGGTCAAAATTCGGGGTATGACAGATGCCCCTATTTAATCTTCTTGGACCCGAAGGTGTGAATGGCGATGATATTCGGACATTCAGGGTGCAAGAGGATTAAATATCGGAATATATCCAAAATTTTGGTGGTGTCTATGAATGGTGGTTCAATCATTCATCTTCTTTTGCTAAGCGTCGATACTTAGAAAAGGTCAAACTTCCCCTCGACCCTGGTCTTCTACCAAGGAACTGGTATCAGTTTCTTTTGTCAATAAACTTCCCCTCGATCTTGGTTTCCTACCAAGGAACTGGTCTCAATTTCTGAACAAAACTTCCCCTCGATCCTGGTTTCTTACCAAGTAACTGGTCTCAGTTTCTGAAATAAACTTCCCCTCGATCCTGGTTTCCTACCAAGGAACTGGTCTCAGTTTCTTCTTGTCGAGTTTATTTTCTTGACAATGGATACTAACCATAGTGGTTTTTATCAAACTTCTTGCCGAGTTTACTGGGAGATACGATTTAATGGAAAATTTGATGTCATACTTGCTGGGGATAAGCCATTGGTCTGAGCTGTAGAGGTACACAAACTTCTCTGTTGGGGATGCCATTTGTTGAATCTACTGGGGAAAACGAATATCTCGGGAGACTGCTTTCTGCTTGGCGATGTTACATCATACTTTTCTTTGAGATTTTTTGGAGAAATGCCATGTGATGTAATCCAATTTTGAGGTGCAGATGACTTCATTAACATCGAGTTTCTTTGGAGAAAGACTGATGTATTGTCGAGAGTCAATGGTTAGAAGGCTTTCTCTGGGGATTTTCCTTAATTCGAGAAAGCAAAGATATCATCTACAATGGTGAAGAGTGATATGCAAAGGTATCTGTCGAACGTCTTTGTTGTCTTTCAGAGGTTCAAGTTATCAAAGTGGTCGAGGACGGTTCTAATCTAGAAGTAAACTGGAGAGAGATTGTTTAGACAGAACGTTTCCTGACAAGGAAAGTACTGATGACTCGACCGACAAGAGGACTTTATCACTTGGGAGTGAAACTGAATAGAGTGATAGTGATGCAATATGAATATGAGCATGAATTAATAATGCATGATGTATGTATGTTTATTCTGACAAAACAGACGCGACATACAAACTAGTGAATGAACTAGATTGGTCATTCGACCGCTGCGGGGAATGAAAAGTACTAATGGTTCAAGATAGCAATACTTCCTTGCTTATGAGAAGTAGACTCCCTAGGGGAGAAGGAGATTGTTGATCGGTCTTAGGAGGTAAGAACTCTGTCGGGTGTATCAGGTGGAGCCTGATGTTTGAACAGTTGATCCTTCAGTCAGGTGGACTGGAATGATTACTTTGATTCTACACTTTGAAGATAAATCACTTCCGAAGAAGGTGTCAATGCGCTTTCAGATGTTTAAAGTCAAAAGGAAATACCATCTTTACTTAAAAGCGGAAGAAAACTTTGCAAGTAAATTCATTTTTGTTTTATTTCAAGAATCGTTGATCATGTTAAATGTCATTCTATAAAGCAAAAAAAAAATAAGAATTGCAAACAAAAGCACAAGGGCTCAAATTTTATTGATAGGATGGTAATCATCCAAGCGCGTGATACCATAGAGTATTTAGAAAGTTTGAAAATGGTAATTTACAGGAAAAGGGCTACATTAAAACATAACGACAATTATCCTTCTACCAACTTTGAATTCGGGACATTCTGGGCTTCTGTCGAAGATGACCCTAACAAAAGTCTTTTCGTGATGGAAAGTAATACCGCGGGGGAATTTACCCGTGTTGGATGTAGTTATTTGCCATGAATCCCTAATTTTTGCCTGGATTGTACTTTGATGTTTCCAATCCACCGGGATGTTTTTTTTCCGATTATGTCTCTAATTTTTGCCTGGACCGCCCTTTCGGGTTTTCAATCCATCGAGACGTTTTTTTTTAGTTTAGGCGAAGTATTTCTTGATTACATGAACATCCGTTGGGTAGGCAAATTCCTCTCCGTCCAAGGTGGCGAGTCTCAAGGCACCGCCTGAGATAGCTTTGTTGACCACATAGGGGCCATCATAATTCAGAGTCCACTTGCCCCGAGAATCAGTGAGAAATGATTGTATCTTTTTGAGCACAAGGTCTCCTTCTCTGAAGATCCAGGGTCAGACCTTTTTGTCAAATGCTTTCTTCATTCTCTGTTGATACAACTGACCGTGGCATAGACCCGTTATTCATTTCTCTTCAATTAGGTTCAGTTCGTCGTGTTGACTTTGACACCACTCAGCTTCTGTTAGCTTAGTCTCCATCAATACCCGAATTCATGGGATCTCTACATCTATGGGGAGCACTGCCTCCATGCCATATACTAAAGAGGAAGGGGTTGCCCCTGTTGAAGTGAGGATAGATGTGTGATAACCGTGAAGAGCAAAGGGTAGTATTTCATGCCAATCTTTGTAGGTTACAACCATCTTTTGAACTATTTTCTTAATGTTTTTGTTAGCCGCTTCTACCGCTCCGTTCATCTTAGGTTGGTAGGGAGATGAGTTATGGTGTTCGATCTTGAACTCAGAACATAACTCTTTAATCATCTTATTGTTCATGTTCGATCCATTGTCAGTAATGATCTGGCTCGGAACACCTTAACGGCAGAAGAGATTGTTTTTGATAAAGCAGACTACCACCTGTCGAGTTACATTAGCGTACGACGCTACTTCGACCCACTTGGTGAGGTAGTCAATGGCTACCAGGATGAACCGATGTCCGTTTGAAGCCTTAGGTTCAATCATACCAATCATGTCGATTCTCCATATGGAAAAAGGTCACGGGGAAGAAAGAACTTTGCGATGCGTTGGCGGTACATGGATTTTGTCAGCGTATATCTGACACTTGTGACACTTTCGCATGTACTTGTAGCAGTCGGATTCCATTGTCAACTAATAATACCCTTCTCTTAGGATTTTTCTCGCCATTGTGTGTCCGTTGACATGAGTTCCAAAGGAGCCTTCATGAATCTCTTTCATCAACATGTTTCCTTCTGGTTTGTTTATGCAGCGAAGCAGAACCATGTCAAAATTTCGATTATAGAGTGTATCACCATTCAGAAAAAAACGTCCAGACAGTCTCCTGAGAGTTTTCCTGTTTTTTCTCGATGCCCCAGGTGGGCATTCCTGTTTCTGAAGGAAGCACTTGATATCGTCGTACTAAGGCTTGTTGTCTATGACCGCTTCAATCGTGAAGATGTAGGCGGCCCTTTCTAGGTGCATTACATAAATCTTAGGTACATTGTCCATTAAACTACGCTAATCATGGAAGAGAGAGTGGCTAATGCATTAGCCATTTGATTTTCATCATGAGGAATATAGTGAAACTCGACTCTGTCGAAGAATGGTAACAACCTTCTCGTGTAATCTTTGTAAGGAATCAGCCCGGACTGGTATGTGTTCCAATCTCCTTTGATCTAATTGATAACCAGGACGGAGTCGCCGTACACATCCAAGTTTTTGATCCTTAAGTCGATCGCTTCCTCGAGACCCATGATACATGCTTCGTGTTCACCCTCGTTATTCATGCATTTGAATGTTAATCTGGCAATGAAAGGAATTTGGGTACCCTGAGGGGTAACAATGATTGCCCTAATTCTGTTTCCGTTATTATTGACACCTCCGTCAAAAATTAATCCCCATTGGGATCCTAGTTTTGGCCCTTCACTGGGTAGCGATTCATCGCAATCTTTCATTTTCAAATAAATGACATCTTCGTCTGCTAAGTCAAACCCGACTGATTCCTGATCGTCAATTGGGTTTATGAGCCAAATGATCACCTAAAATACTTCCTTTAGCAGATTTCTGAGCATGGTACTCAATGTCATATTCTGATAGTAACATCTGCCACCTGGCAATCCTTCCCGTGAGAGCAGGTTTCTCAAATACATACTTGATGGGATCCATCTCAGAGACCAACCAAGTAGTGTGGCAAATCATGTCTTGGCTAAGACGTTTAGCTGCCCAAGCTAAAGCGCAACAAGTTTTCTCATGCATAGCGAATCGAGTCCCACAGTCGGTAAATTTCTTGCTTAAATTGTAAATGGCAGACTCTTTCCTTTTGGTTTCGTCTTGTTGGCCAAGTACACAACCCATCAAGTCTTCCAAGACTGTCAGGTAAATGATCAGTGGTCTTCCTTCCACTGGAGGTGATAAAATTAGTGGGTTCAACAAATATTCCTTGATACTGTCGAAAGCTTTCTGATAATCTTTTGTCCACTCATAGCTTTGATTCTTTCTGAGTAGTTTGAAGATTGGCGCGCATGTCACGGTCATGAGGGATATAACTCTCGAGATGTAATTCAGACGTCCTAAGAATCCTCTATTTTAGGTGAAGGCATTTCTTGAATGGCCTTGACCTTGTCAGGATCGACTTCAATCCCTTTTTGGATGACGATGAACCCTAGGAGCTTTCCTAAGCGAACACCGAATGTACACTTGTTAGGATTCAAGCGTAGTTTGTATTTTCTTAGACGTTCGAACAATTTTGACAAATGTTCAACGTGTTCCTTCTCTGTTTTTGATTTGGCAATCATATCATCGACATACACCTCGATCTCTTTGTGCATCATGTCATGAAACAGAGTCGTCGTGGCCCTTTGATAGGTTGCCCCGGCGTTCTTCAAACCAAACGACATCGCCTTGTAACAAAAGTTGCCCCATGGGGTTATAAAAGAAGTTTTCTCCATGTCTTTCGGTGCCAATTTGATCTGATTATAGCCCGAGAATCCGTCCATAAAAGAGAATACTTTGAATTTGGCTGTACTGTCTACCACCATGTCAATATGTGGTAATGGGAAGTCGTCCTTTGGACTTGCCCTGTTCAAATCTCTGTAATCTACACACATTCTTACTTTTTCGTCCTTTTTCGGAACTGGCACTATGTTAGCTAACCATTGAGGATATTCTGAGGTGGCAAGGAAACCAGAGTCTATCTATTTCTGTACTTCCTCTTTGATTTTGATAGCCATATCCGGGTGAGTCCTTATCAACCTTTGCTTTACTGGCGGACATTCTGACTTTAACGATAAATGATGTTCCACGATGCTGGTATTCAACCCTGGCATGTCCTGATAGGACCACGCAAATACATCAGGAAACTCTTTGAGAAGTTTGATCAAGTCTTCTTTGACGGTTGGATCGAGCGGTGCCCAAATCTTGATTTCTTTTCTCTCTTCCTCTGAACCCAAATTTACCGTTTCCAACGGCTCCTTGTGAGGCTCAATAGACCTTTCCTCTTGTCTGAGTAATCGGGAGATCTCTTTTGGAATTTTGGCATCCTCTTCTTCTTCAGCTTCAAATACCGGGAATTCAAAGTTGGGAGAAGGCATGGGATCGTATATTTCAATGGGGTTTAAAACAAGCAATCTGCAAGGCGTGATGATTTGTTTTTAGAAGGGATAGAGAGAATGCAAGTGTGTGCAGTGTATTGAAAAATGCTTGTTTTTATTATTGAGTTTTTTTTTTAAGAATTACCATTTTCAGAAAAGCGAAAAGAGAAAACAACAATTAATGCGGGAATTACAAAATGACATTTTATTTATTCATGATTTGTCTATTCTTGAAATTACAACCCTATAAAACAAAACTCTGTCGCTTTGGGCGAAGCGAAGAGGGATATTTACAGAAAAGCGAGCGCTATAAAATATTTGTTTCACATGGGAAAGGTGAAAGGTCAAAATAATGATGGTAATTACTTAGACTTATGGAAGACTTTTGGAACATCGACAACAACCCATTGGTGACGAACTCCTCGGTGAATCACAAAGTCTAGCACCTTATTTCTTGGTCTGTCCTCGGAAATGACGTTGATTTCTGGCGGATCAGGATTATTGGAATCCTCTTCCCAGGAAGAGTTGTCGTAAATGAACTCTTTTGTTGTATTTTCCATAGTTTCCTCGTTCTCAGGGGAATCTCCCCATCCAGTTGGCTGGATATCTTCGATTTTGATACGTGTATATTTGACTAAGAAGTCGTACATCCCGCTTGGCTGTCCTAAAGTGTCCCACACTTCTGTGGGGAAAGAGGAATCATCTTCCTCGATGACGTTGACCCCTGAAAAATGTAATTGATGAACTTTTATCCTGCAGCCTGTGCAGGTTCATCTTTGTAATGCGTGTTTTCGAATTAGCCTGAGTAATGGTCCCATGACTGAGTAGAGACGCAGGTATTCTTTTCAATGTTGCTCAATTGATATGCCTCGTTGGGCTGACTCTTTTTCCCCAAGTCCTCTGGGTACGGCTGCCAGATTGGCAAGTCATCCAGTGGGTCAAAATGGTCATAGTCAAAGTTATCTTTCATCGGGTTAGCTTCCAATGAGTTAGGTGGAGCACAACATCCTTCAGGATCACAATCTCCGTACATCATCTTGACGTCTGATCTTGGTATAAATCTTGGACTCTGTGTGGGAAAGAAAAATGGCGTAGGTTTCTTTCCCTGAGACAAATAAACATCCTCGTTGAGATGTGATTTCCACTCTTAATCCATAACAGAGGAATTACTCTCGTTGATAGTGTGTACTACTTGAGACACTAGGTAAGGAATCCTCCACTGAGGAAGAAATCCTTAATGGGACGAAAGCTCTCGTCTTTCTTAGCAGTCTGGGCACAGGTCGAGGAGAATCCAAGACCTTTCTTTTTCTTGTTATCCGTAGGAATCACAAGTTGTCCCCATCCTTTTGTGTTGTTACTCTTGATTACTTCAAGAGCGTCTTTGTATGAGGAAATCTACGTTCCTTTCTCAGGTCGATTCTCATTGCTCACCGAAAGAGCTTGGAACTGAGTTCCAACAATCTCCTCTGGTTCCACACAGGAGAAAGATGATAAGTTGCTTACTATCAAAGCTTGCTCTCCATAGACTGTAAAGTGTTTGTCATTCTTGATGAACTTCAGCTTCTGGTGAAGTGTCGAAGTGACTGCCCCAGCGTCGTGTATCCATGGTTTTCCCAATAAATAGTTGTAACCTGCCCGGATGTCCATGACCTGGAAAGTGACTTGAAAAGTGTGGGGACCGATGGTTATGGGAAGATCTACTTCGCCGATAGCTGTTTTTCTAGATCCGTCAAAAGCTTTGACGATGATCTCACTGCCCCTCATCGGAGCTCCTTGAAACGATAGTCGTGTTAAAGTCGACTTTGGCATAACATTCAGAGAGGATCCTGTGTAAACCAGTACGCTGGCTAAAGCATTGTCCTGACAGTTGACTGTAATGTTAAGCGCCATGTTATGATTTTTGCCTTCTTCCGGCAATTCCTCATCACTGAATCCTAAGTTGTTGCAGGAAGTGATGTTTGAAATGATACTGTCGAATTGTCCTACAGTTACATCTTGTTTCACGTCGGCTTGCTCTAAAACTTTCTGTAGAGCTTCCCTGTGAGCTTCGGAACTAAATAGGAGAGATAAAACGGAGATTCTGGACGGAGTTTGCAACAGTTGGTCTACAATGTTGAACTCACTCCTCTGGATGAGCTTCGGCATCTCATCGTTGTTCTTTGAAAGTTCGGGGCTACTGTACTGCCCGATTTGCTGATTCAGAACTTCTGCTTAAGTTTCTTTCTCTTTGGCAGGTTCTCCAACTCCTCGGTTGAAGATTCAGCCACTCCATGTGACCCGACTGATGTCAACAATGTTTACGACGGAGGGTAATGAAGTTTCCTCTCCATTTTTTATTATTGTAGCATCGTACTTATAAGGGATAACTTTTGCTAACTTGTACGGTAATGGTCCTGGTAAGTAAATCACCACTGGAACCTTTTGATTTCTCTGACCATCATACTCAGCCGCAATTGGTTCAAGGTTGAGAATCCTCCTACTGTCAAGATGAACTTTCGACTTGTTGAGAAGAGGGATTATGGCACAAACATCTTCGGCCATTTCATGAATGGAAATGATGACAACATCTTTCATTTGATCAGGAAGATAGTCTTGTATCATGTTGATCGACTCGGTACTGGAACAGGGTAGGATCTCTTTGCGGTCTAACTGATTTTGAAGAGCTGAATGCACAAGATAACAGCCTTGGTTGTTCTCTGAACAAACTCTACAACGTTCATAGTTATGTGGTGGCACCCGCCCACGCCAGCTTTGTATACAAGGCATTTTGACTAGATCTATTTCCATCGAGCGGATATCCTGACTCTGATGTCTACTAGGATTTTCGTCAGCCATACTAATTTTATGTGTAGCTTCGTCCAAGTAAATTGTAAGCCACCAGTGGTCCAATAAGTGTTGAAGTGTTCTTTGAACATGGGCATAGCCTTAGTCGTCCTACTGACACTCGGCGCAGTCCTGATAATCATGTGAAGCCAGAAAATTGAGTCTGACTTGCTTAGCATGTAGTTCTACCAGACTGGTGTTCATCAAGTGTATGTCGAATATCTGAACCATATTGAATTAATGAGTATTTCTTTCCCAATAGTCCTGGATCCATCCGAGATCCATCTGACGTTGAAGGGCCTCTTGTATGAAAGAGCATCCCTGATTGCTTGTTGAGCAGATCGGGCAGGCATCATAATCGTGGCGTGGAAGATTATGATATTGACTTTTCCTAGAGTGCATGGCTACCAAATTGACATTCATCGCAAGGATATTGTGATTCTGAACAATGTTGGGATTAGCATGAGCCATGTTGACTTCTCAGATTCTGTGATCTTAAATCCATCCGAGATTCATTTGTTCCTATAGAGCTAATTGTACTACAGGACATCCTTGGTTATTCTTAGAGCAAATATCACACCGGTGATAGTTGTGAGGTGGTATGTGACCGAACCCGCTCTGTCTGCAATGTATCCTGACCAGATAGGTCCCCATTTGGAGTACATCGCGAATTTGATAACTGCAGCTAAATTCTTCTTCTACCAAATTTACTGCAGCCTTTTCATGTTGTGGCAATGGGTTCTTCTGAACATTTAGATTAGTATCTTTAAAAGATAAGACCCCGTTCCTGACAAGTCTCTGTACGTTAGATTTGAAACTGGGATAATTTTCGATATTGTGCCCCGATCCTCTTTGATGGTAAGGGCAAGTTTGGTCCGCTTTGAACCAAAAGGGTGGATTTTCGGGTATGGCAAGAGGAGACCTAGATTGGACATGTCCCTTGGCCAGTAACAGTGGAAAAAGTTCCACGTACAACATGGGTATAAGGTCAAACCTTGGCGGTCGTGTTGCACGATTGTTATTGTTGTACTAAGGACGAGCCTGTTGGAGAGGTTGTTGAGTCCTTTTCTGGTACTGTTATTGATTAGGTTGATTCTGAGCATCCTGAGGTTGATAAGTTGGAGCTGGCGCAGGGTTAATAGCAGGAGTTATCGCCGCTACTGGTTGATACCCTTTCCTTTGTTTTCCTTGGTAGATATTGTTGATCTCCTGTTCCTTCTCTTTCTGGAAAGCATCACCGTATATTTTGGTACTGCTGGAAGGTTCAACCTCTTTGCCTAACCGTCCTTCGTGTATTGCCTCTTTAAGGCGTACTCCTATGTTTACCATCTCGGTGAAATCACTGGGCGCACTGGTGACCATCCGATCGTAGTAGAATGAGCTTAAGGTTTTCAAAAAGATCTTTGTCATCTCTTTTTCCTCAAGAGGTGGACAAATCTGAGCGTAAATTTCACGCCATCTTTGAGCGTATTCCTTAAACGTCACTTTGATTTTATGAGACATCGCTATGAGTTGATCTCTGTATGGTGCCTTGTCCAGGTTATATTTGTATTGTTGGATGAAGGCAGCGCCAAGATCTCTGAAAGTATTGATCTTAGTGTGGTTCAACCCCATGTACCATCTGAGAGTAGCACCGGTTAAACTATCCAGAAAATAGTGGATCAATAGCCGTTGATTTTCTGTCAGAGTTGACATTTTGGGACCATACATCACCAAGTGACTTTGAGGGCAAGAGTTATCTTTATACTTCTCAAAGTCGGGCACCGTAAATTTGTGCGGGATTTTGACATTTGGGACCAAGCATAGGTCAATGGCGTCCTTTCCAAATAAATCCTGACCGCGAATAGCATGCAATCCCTTTTGCATCTCTAAGAACTATTCCTGGAACATGTTCATCTTTTCATACATCTCTTCATTTCCAACAAAGACCGTCTATGGAATCTGTCTTCCCGGGACAGTGTGTACCACCGCTTGTGGTATGGTCATTATGGCTGTGACTCTGGGTCCCTCAGAGCCCTGAAGTTTGTAACCTTTAGGAATTCCTGTCGTAAATCTTGCATCCTCACTTTCCCGAAGTTTGTAACCTTCATGCCCAGTGGCTCCTACTATAGTGTCCGGGTGGTCCGAGACCGACAGAATGTATCCTTCAGGAATAAAGTTATGCGGCATGCCCCAGGGCCGACCCATAGGCATGTTGTACCGCAGATGAACCTCGAGTGGCTTCTCCACTATGGGTGTAGAGATGATTTCTGAAATCACAGTCCTTTGACGTCGCTCCTGAGCTGCTGTTAGGGATTGCATATCACTATGCAGTTTCTTTATATCGTCCTTTAGAGCATCAATTTCTTCTTTCAGCTCTCTATTCTCTTCCTCGAGATCGTCCATTTTCTTTTGCCGATTCGCCCGAGTATTCTACGAGTGAGACAATTTGATTCTAGAATCGAGACATAAACGTGAGACTCGAGAAAGAAGAATGCGTTATGTGAGAATGATGAATGCAATGATATATTTTTTGTTTTTTAGCTTTAATCAAAAAAGAAACTATGAATAAATTGCAAATATCATACAGAGAGGGGAGAACCCCGTTTTATTGAATTTGAAGGATTACGATATGTTACAAAGAAAAGTACAGTATTTTACAAAGTGCTGGTAAAAGGAAAGTTCTAAGCTTAAGGGTTCTGAGTCCTCTCTAAAGAGAGCTCAGAAGCAGGTTCTGGTAGCTTCCTTTTCTTCGATCGAGGTTGTTCAACCCTTGTCGGGTTATCAGTCCTTTGCCAGATGAAAGGAGTCACCAGGTTCTTTTGATCTTCCCGACTCTCCTCAACATGTTGCTCTAATATTCTGATCAAATCATCCTTTTCTTTTAACAGTTCCTAGAGTTTGACACACTCCACGTTGAGAGTCTTGTACTTGTTATTCCACGATTTCCTCTCTCGCTGAATTTTGTTAAGAGCGACCTGGAGTTTTTCCGTATTTGTCATAAAATAAATGACTGACTCTTGTAACGGAAAAACTTCTTGACGAGGGTAAGGCATCCTCAGCTTAAGAGCTCTAGTTTGCACCCAGTGGAGATAAAGCTCCAAAGAGACACAGTCTGGTTTTCCTAGAGACTATGGTCCTTTCTAGTGAATGTGTTGCCAGGCATGCACTATCTCCTTTTTAAGTGCTCTGTCATTTTCTCCTTCTTTGAGGAAAAGACCTGCCAGATGAACATTCTGCGGGATAGGTCTCATTGGGTATCCGAATTGACGACGGGCTAGAACTGGATGATAGTTAATTCCACCTTTAGTTCCTATGAGGGGTACGTTAGGGAATTTTCCACATTGGTCAATGATTTCTATACCCTCATAAATCCTATTTGACCAGTCTAGGTCAGAGTTGGTAAGAGACATGATTCTCTGCGACCAATGTAAAGTGTTCTTATGATCTTAAAATGCAGCAGACTTGGGTAGATGGGAAATGAACGACTTGTACAGCAAGGGTACACAACATGTGATCGTTCCTCCGGCGTACAAATTCCTTAAGTGTACGGAATGATAAGCATCAATGAGCAGGGTAGGTACAGGATTTCCTATCTGGAATATCTTAATGGCATTGATATCGACAAAGTTATCGATATAGGGAAAGAGGAATAATCCGTAGGTGAGTAGGACAAAGATATCCACGAAAGCGGTTAGGTTTCCTACACTGGCAAAGTATAGGGCTATCTCCATCAGGAACTTAGCTGGTAAGCCCTGGATTCCTCCTTTAATGGTTAAGTGAGTCCTGACCTCTGACTCGTCCAAATAGATTGCTCTTGCAATGATTTGTTCTTTTGGAATTTCTTCCAGTCCAGAAAAGGGAGTTTGGTCAGTGATCGGTAAATCGATCAGATGAGAGTACTCCTCTAGGGTTGGTGTAAGTTGGTAATCCGGGAAGGTGAAACAGTGATAGATTGGGTGAATCAGCATAGACAGAATTCCTTCCACTACATGGATCCTTAATAAAGATAATAGTCCTCTGTGCTTGGCTCTGAAAGCCTCCGGGTTGGTAATCATCCTTGCCAACTTCCTTAAATCCTCTAGTTTTGGAACCTTGAAGGTGTACTTGTGCGTCTTCCTCCTACTGAAATCCATAACGCAATCCTTCTGATATTTGAAAATTATCATTTAGTTTAATTTTCAAAAAAGAGAGGGATAAGAAGAGAAATGATTTTTTCTTGTTTGAAAGTTTTTTAGATGAATGTATGAATGCAGCACACAAAAACATAGAAAAAACATGGGTTCAAAGGGTTCAGCGTCATGAGCATGGAGTCATGGCTCTACCCATCCCCAAAAGGTTGATTTATTTTGGTGATTTTTGTACCTGTAGAATGGATAACGTCTCAAAATCAATGTTTTAATCCGGACATAACAACAGCAGGCTGGTTCACCCGAGCGAGCTATAGTATCCCAAAAGAAATCTCAGATTGAGTGTAGTTGAGAATTCTTTCCTCTAATGAGGGTTTTTTGTGAGTTTACATTAATTAACTCAATAATGGGGAAAATTAAAGGTAAAGGTTTAAGGATTGAGTTATGAAAACTGTGGGTTTTATTTCCGTTTGGTGATTTGATCTGGTGATCTGGGTTATTTTCCTGTTCTTTAAGGAAAATGGTTTTATGGAAATCCAAAGGGAAATGAGACTGTCCAAATCTACTGGTGTTAGAGAGATTGATTCTCAGATAATTGTATGATCTTTGTATGATGCCCAAGAGAAGGCTGGTATGTTAAGGGATGAAGGTCATCCCTTAATTGGTCTGTTGTTTTGACTCAGAAAGACTGCTCTAGCAAAGGATGACTAGGTTCTGTCTTATACCTGTAGGAGGTCTCTGGGTCCTTGTATTAAGGCCAAGAGGAATCACGAGAAGTTTTAAGAAGCATGAGGATCCTTGTATAAATCCCAAGAGGAGGCTGGGGATGCTTTTTGGAAGCTTGTGGGTCCAAACTTAAGAATGTTCAAGAATGGTTTCACCAGGAATTAATCCTTTCTGTAATGAACAGTTCTAGAGTTTGAAGAAATTCAAGAGAAGTTTCACCGGGAATTAATCCTCTCTGCGGGAATTGAATTTCTTTGACAATTTCTAAAGTGGCAGTCTAAGAAAAGGTTCACCGAGAATACTGCCTTTCTCTTTGTTCCATATTGTTTAAGCCCAAGAGAAGGCAAGACTATATCTGGAATCCTATGGGGATCTATGTTTGACTGTATTGAGAGAGTAAACAATTGGCTTTACCTAATTCTAGACTTAGTTGTTAGGGAAAACTCTAAACAGATATACAAGTTGTAGTGGGGAAATTTTTGAGTGTAAGTTATTGATTAACTTAACTCAAAAATAAACAAGAGTCGCCACCTCACTTTTATTTTATCCCAAAAAAGGAAAGGAAAAAGAGCTATCAAAACCTAAGGACTTCTAAAAAAAACAAGAACAAACAGAGAATGGGTAAGGGGGGTTGGTTACGCAGTGGGAAGGTGTTAACACCCAAAACGTCTATAGTACTCTATAGGAACCCTTTGAAATATCTACTGCTTTTTGGTTTGAAAAGGTTTGCTTGAAAAGGGATTGAGGAGATGAGAAGAGAAATTGTTTTTATGATTTTTTTGTTTGGAGAGACTTATCGCCTTATGCCTACGTACCCACGATGTGCAATGTAGGATCAAAACCTCGTAGTTTGTGGTACAAAGAACAAAAATTTATTTGTTTTGGTTGATTTTAAGTGTAAAGACAAGTCGTCATTTCCAAGCGAATAATTCCGCTTAAAGAAATGAATCATGTCTAAACTTATGAAAAGGTTTTAAAAGGAAAAGTGCACAAGGCACACAAAAAAAATTTTGATGAGTTTTTGTATTTTTTATGGTTTTATGAAATGGTCAAAATATGGTTAATATTGATTGACATTTATTAAAGAAAACAAAGCTTCAAAATCACTTGACCAAAGTCATGGTTTTCCTATGAAAGCGGTTTTAAGTTTGAAAACAAAAAGGTTTTAAAAACGAGAGGATATTTTGAAAATTGAAGAAAGGGGTGGAGAAGAAGAGACTATCCTAGTGCATAAAATAAAAGCTAAGGATAAGAAAGATCTAACCACATGGACAAGCTCTATAGCATAAGCAATTTTCCCTTTTTGATTTGGTTTTGATTCAAAATAAGTCTTCAAAAGAGGACTCCAAGTATCCAAAATCCAAGGTTTTCCATCACAAACTCCCAAGCAATAGGTTAAGATCCTAACTCTAAGTCCATAAATCCATAATCAAGAGTATAGGTCCTCCAAAGCAAGGGATAATGGCCATAGTCCAACAATTAAGAGCACAAGTCTTTTAGTGGTTTAATCCTTTATTAATATTTTGTGTCCAAAATGGACAAAAGAAAAACAAGGCACAAGATAATATGGTCCGAGTGGACAAAAGAAAAATGACATAAACATAAACATGATACGATATAATGACATAAAGCATAAAAAATAAAGAGAGATAGGGAGCGAGAAGGAAATGTAAAGAAGTTAGGAGTTAATGGTTAGTAGCACAAGGCTTTAGTGCCATTAGCCTTCACCGATTATTCCATTCCGCGTCTTGAACTATAGTGATTAAACAATGTACTTAGGTCAAGGTTAATGAAGACTTGTTAGAAGATTGATAGAATCAAAGCCTCTACAACACCAAGCTTCAAAGATTTTGAACCTAATACATAATACAAAAGATCAATCACCATTGGGTTGACGGGACCAATCAAGGTCCGGACCACGAAAGTTCAAATTCCGAATTGGATAAAGGGGACAAATGTTGCGCTATGTTAAGCAATCGCCGATTAATTTACGGAGTATTTACCCTACAATGACGCCGGTCAATAGATCTTTGTGCTAATGCATGCTAGATGAACGATATGTAAATCGTCATCCGAAACCAATACCGCACGAAAAGAAAATAGGTAACGATCTAGTCTTGATCAAGAATTCAACAAAGAAATTCTAAGATCCATAAGACTTTCATCAATCAAAATAAAAAAGGGAGATAGATGAAGAGAAGGTCAATTGAATTACAATGTCAAAAACCTTTCATCTTTAAGTTCAATCACTTTTAATTGATAAGTTTAAGTGTGAAAACATATCACTAATTCAAAGCACCTCAAATGAATTCAACAATTCATTAAAAGATAGATTTGAACTAATGAATGTTTAATTACTCTAACCATATCCAAAGTCCATTGAAATTGAAGAGAAATTAATCTCAACAATGCATTTCAAGGCTAAAACAAGAAGAAAGGGGAAGAAGAAGGAAGAAAAGCCAAAAGAGCCCCAAAAACAAGACAAAAACCCAATTCTTCCTGTGTGCAGTCGATTGCACAAAAGGTACAGTCGATTGCACACTAACAGATTGCAAAAACAAGGCAAAAAATAGCACTGTGCAGTTTATTGCATGAAAATGCAAATCGATTGCACCCTGCTATGACAGCAAAAATTCAGCAAAATTCAGCATGATCATGATCTAAAACTTTCTTCAAACACCTCATGATCATGGAATCAAAAGTGCACGAAAATGCAAAGTAAATAGCAACCAATACCAGTAATTAAACACAATTACAAGATCCAAAAGATTAAGTAGCAAGGATCTCCAAAGATCTACATTATGGAAGATGAAATTGAAGCTTCAACAATGGTGAAAGATGAATTACCACTTCAATTCTGAAAATTCCTTCAAATTGCTTCAAGATCCAAACTCCAAAGCCTTGATCTATGAGAATTGGTAAAGAAAACAAGTTTGGATGAAGGTTAAGCTCAAAGTTGAACAAGATTCAATGTGAATTCTTGTTAACTTTCAAGAGAAGACAAGTGAGCTTTGAGTGAATTTTGTGGTTGAGGAGAGAAATTGCAAGAGGTTTGTTGGCTATCAAAAGCTTCAAGAGAAATTTTAGAAAGGTGAATTTGGCTTTCAAAAGCTTGTGAAATTAATGAAATGGGGCCTCTATTTATAGAATTTAGCCTTGGAAAATTTGGTGGTTTGGAAATGAAAATTAGGATTGGAATTCAAATTTGGAGGGAAATCACAAAAGAGTGGTGATTAGTGAGGGTGTATGGTGGGGAATAATCAAAATGATGTAGAGGAATTAAAAGTAGATGATCTAGAATATTCCACATGTGATTAATGGTCAAGATTGGTGCTAAATGCTGATTTTGGCCAAATATGTCTTTGTACAATTGATTGCACTATAGCGCGAATAGACTGCACTGCTGAAAATTTCAAAATCTAGGAAAAAAACTGCAGGGTGCAATCAATTGGACCATTAGTGTAATCGATTTCACAGTTGAAAATCTTCAAAAATGCCATTCTTGCTATATTATGTTGGTTCTGGCTCGATTCTCTTGTTTGTCAAAGAAGGCATGGAAATAAACACATGAACCTTGGAGTCTCTTAAATAAAAATCAATTAAATCTTGGAAACTCTTGATCAGATGATTTTGAATGACTTGCAGATCAACTTTGACTTTGTTTAGATGAAATTCATTTGAGCTGAGGGACTGGTTTTTTTGGTATTTTTAACTTGTTCTTCCCCTGAGAAGGCACAATCCTATAGAAGAGGGAACCAATGTGTGATCTTGTTTATGGTAAGAAATGCAAAAAAGACATGCAGAGAATCTTAGGGGCAAAAATTAGGGTATTACAGCTGCCCCTATTTAAGTTTCTTCTATCCGGAGATACGAAAATTGATATCTTTGTTTCGACGAGATAGAAGAGACTTAAATATAACAATAAACCCAACTTTTGGCCCTAAGAGACCACAAAATGATATGATCATGCAAATGGTATGCAGACACAAGACCACTGTGGGGAGGATATGCCATAGGATATAAACAAAAATAAGAACGGGAGAATGAAACTCCACCAGGGAAACATATCACAGGAGACCACCAACTAGCCAGGGAACATACCGCACAACTACTGGGACTCATCTGAGGAAAATATTCAAACTGGGGATAACTGTATATGGAAATAAACCACGACACAACAAGGATATAACTCAACAGGGAAGACTTAGCATAGCAAGGCTCCATTGGGGAAAATCAATACCTCAACAATGAACTATCTCTAGCATACGGAAGAGACTAACCATCCATCGGAGTAAAAAACCTCAACAACGAACTGTCTCGTCTAACCGAAGAGACTTACCATTCATCGGAGTGGAAGAATCTCAAGAACGAACTGTCCCGTCAAACCGAAGAGACTTAACATTCATTGGAGTCGCAAAATCTAAAAAACAAACAAGCCCATCAAACCGAAGAGACTTACCATTCATTGGAGTCACAAATTCTCAACAACGAACTCTCCCATCAAACCGAAGAGACTTACCATTCATTGGAGTCACAAAATCTCAACAACGAACTATCCCATCAAAGAGAAGATACTTACCATTCATTGGAGTCACAAAATCTCAACAATGAACTGTCCCATCAAACCGACGAGACTTACCATTCATTGGAGTCACAAGATCTCAACAATGAACTGTCCCATCAAACCGAAGAGACTTACCATTCATTGGAGTCACAAGATCTCAACAACGAACTGTCCCATCAAACCGAAGAGACTTAGCATTCATTGGAGTCACAAAAGGTATTAACTGCATCGCCCCAGGCTTCTCAAATAAAGGAATGCCACGAAATAGTATTGAACCTTCAAAAAGGGGAATCATACGCATATTTCAGTTGAAGGGCGCAAAATCCTCAAAGGTGCAAAATAAATGCACTCTCAATCTAGGTTTCGCAGCCTAGAGATCCAAACAAATATTGCAGGGAACCAAAGTTCAATCCAGGAACAAGCTGGAGAGAAACGGTCAAACAAGACTCATCCCGAGGAGGAAATATCTCAACTAGGGACTAATGGCATCCAGATAATGCACTGGAGAGGAAACTGAATCAAAATTTTCCACGAGAAACAAATTCAGTTGGGAATTAACAAAGATAGGCATTTTTCTGCTTACGGGTCGATACTCTAAATGGAGAGAGGACACACATGCTCTGCAGGGATAACAACACCAGAGAGCAAAGAAGCACCAACACATGCAATGCTTATGAGTATGAATATACTGACAAAACAGACATAAAGGATAAACAGAGGGTGGAAAAACATCATAACACCACTGAATACTCAACTAATCTCAATAAGATGGAGATATAATTAGCAGCTCTGCTAGGGATTCGTCTGAAGGAATCCTACAAGAGATAAACAAAACCCATCAAAAGAAAATACATCCTACTACAAGGCTCAAATCTTGTTGGAGAAAGGAAGATACTCCTTGGGGAGAAACCCAAATATCAATCTTCTAACATTAACGATCCATAAAGAAGATAACAATATAAACTCTGCTTTAAGGATGGCAGGACAGCTGTCGAAGAATCATAACAACCCAAACTTTCTGATTCTTCCTGGGGATAATAAAGAATTCACAGGAACTTCCACTTCAATAAGATGAGGAGATCTGCTGCGGAAAAATAATGAATCTGCTGGGGATAGTAGATATAAAAACATCTACGCAAAGCCCACTGGGAAAACAAGGCAAATCTGCTGGAGATACGAGAACACTCTCAGAGGATTAATCAATTCTGAGCAAAGCATCTTGAACTTGCTTGGAAAACAACAAAAGGTCAAACTATGGGGGATTTTAGATCAATACTCATCATGAATGAGAGAAAACCCCACAGGTGACTAGTATATCAATATTCCTTGAATATAGTTATCATGAGCGATTTTACTGGGGAATAACCATAATAGTGATGCATAATCTTCACTAGGAGGATACAATCTCTGAAAAACAATTCGGAGAGAAGTACATCTTGGACCTGCCGGGGAAAATGAGAAATTAACCTCACTGCTTTATGATTGGAAATGATAATACACTGCCTCCGTTGGAGAATCATCAAGGATAAATCCTTGGGTAGAACAAACTGGAGAGAAAAACATCCACAAGACAAGATGAAACACGACATGCGATCACCACGTCAACGCTTCTTAGAAGAGAATAACACGATTCTCTGTTCGGGGACATCCAAAGCAATAACAACACATCTAGAGGGTAAAACTCTGAGTGAAGATTCCTCATATGATTTCAGCTGGAGACAGTAGAAATGAATCTCTCTACGTGGGAACTACCAATAAGGAGATGTGGACCTCAAAACTACTCAACTGCATGACCATAACATAATCAGCTGGAGGAGATTCGGATCAAGACCTAGCTGGGGAAAAACCAAACAGAATTGGACCTTATGAATTCAAACCCATCACCTTGTCAACAACTGATCACATTCATAGGAACAAGTTCTGCTGAGGAAATATCAACAAACTCTACTGGGGATTTGTCAATAAATTCCGTCAAAGGAGCGAGAACGAACCCTGTTGAGGAAGACATTGATCCTACCATTCTCGAAATAACCGTTGGCATTCTTTTTTTTTATATTCATAAATCAAAGAAAAATGTTATTATAATTTTCAAAAATTTAAATCAATTATTCACATTTTGTTTCAAAAATCATCATAAAACAAATGAAATATTGCAAACAGAAACAAAATAAGAATTGCAAACAAAGGGACACAGGCCCAAATTTTATTAATAGAATGGAAGTCCGCAAATGGCGTAACTCCATGGATCATTACAAAGTTTGAAAAATGGTAAATACATGGAAAATGTTACATTGAAATACAATGACCACTATTCTCCCTAACAACTTTGAATTCCGATGTGCTTTAAACTTCTGTTGTGGATGATTGAAGCAGAATCCTTAATTGACAATGTTGCTTTCAAATGATCAAGACTGGCCAGATGCAGTTACTTTTTGTTATCCCTAACTTTTGCCTAGATTTCCCTTTCGGGTTTTCAATCTACCGGGATGATTATTTATGTTTTTATCTCTAATTTTTGCCTGGACCGCCCTTTCGGGTTTTCACCCCACCGAGATGCTCATTTTTGCCTAAGCCGCCCTTTCGGGTTTTCAACTTAGCGAGCTGTTCTTTTTATTTTTTAGGCAAAGTATTTCTTGACTGCATCGGTATTCACTGGACGGGTGAACTCTTCACCATCCATAGTTGTACGAAGTAATGCACCACCAGAGAAAGCTCTCTTACCAACATATGGGTCTTCATAATTAGGAGTCCACTTGCCCCTAGAATCATTGGTAAAAGTCGAGATCTTTTTTAGCACGAGGTCGCCTTCTCTGAACACACCAGGTCGAACCTTCTTGTCAAAAGCTTTCTTCACTCTCAGTTGATACAATTGGCCATGACACAAGGCCGTCATTCTTTTTTCTTCAATCAAATTCAACTGGTCATATCTGCTTTGGCACCATTCAGCCTCAGACAATTCAGCTTCCATCAAAACTCTCATAGAAGGGATTTTAACTTCCACCGGGAGCACTGCTTCCATACCATAAACAAGAGAGAAAGGGGTTGCCCCTGTTGATTTGCAGACGAATGTACGATACCCATGTAAGTAACAACCATCTTCTGAACAATCTTCTTGATATTCTTATTAGCAGCTTCAACAGTCCCATTCATCTTAGGCCTGTAATGAGAAGAATTATGATGCTCAATCTTAAATTCATCACATAATTCCTTCATCATCTTGTTATTCAGATTCGACCCATTATCAGTGATAATCCTGCTCGGAACACTATACCGACAAATGATTTGGTACTTGATAAATCGAACCATTACTTGCTTGGTCACATTGGCATATGATGTCGCTTCAACCCACTTGGTAAAATAGTCAATAGCCACCAGAACGACTCATCGTCATTTTTCTTTTTTTTTTTTCTTTCTATTCTTCCCTTTTTTTTATTCTTTTTTTAATTCTTTTTTCATTTTTTTCTTCTTTTTTTCCTTCATTTTTGCAAACATTCTGGCTTCAGAAGCAATCTATGCTCCATAATATCAGTATCGAGACCAGGCATGTCTTGATAAGACCAAGCAAACACGTCAACATATTCTCTAAGAAGCTCCACAATTCTCTTCTTAACATCTAACTGAAGTAGTGCCCCAATCTTGACTTCTTTTATATCATCATCTGAACCCAAATTAACCAATTCCACTGGCTCTTCATGAGGCTGAATGGCTTTTTCCTCATGCTTAAGAAACCGAGAAATTTCATCTGGAATCTCCTCAATATCTTCTTCTTCAGCTCCAAACACAGGGAACTCAAAATTGGGAGAGGGCACAGGGTCATTGTTTTCAATGGGTTTAACAATCAATTTGCACAATGATTTATGTTTGATTTTAGAATATGAACAAAAGTGCAAGTATCATGCAGATAAAAGTGTTAATCACATTATTATATTTTTGGTTTTTTATGTTACCATTTTTCAGAAATAAAGCAAAAAGGGAAAACAAAATAACATTTTATTGATGATGATAAAATTTGAAACGAAGCCCTCATAAATTCACTTTCACCTTGGGCAGAGTGAAAGGATTTTTGAAAGAAATAAAAACAAATTATTTTGAAATATGAACAACAGTGGGAACATCAATAGCTATCCAATTCTGGCAGATTTGTCCATGTGTCACAAAATTGGGAAACTCTTCTTCTTCATCATCTTCAATGATGGAAGCAGTTGAGTGATCTGTGTTGATGAATCCGGCGCTGTGAAAGGCCTCATTAATACGCTTCAAATCTCTTCTGATTGTACCAGGCGTAAAGCCTAAACCAGTTTTGCCCAGGTTATCAACCACATCAATGACCCGGCCCCAACCGTCAGATCGACCTGTCTTTAACACATGCAGAGCATCTTTCAAAGAAGACATGGGTAACTCACTCTTCTTAACAGCTTTGTCATCAACAGAAAGAGCTTGGAACGGAGTTCCAACAATTTCATCAGCATCAACATACGAAAAGGATGAAAGGTGGCTCACCTGCATCGCTTGCTCACCCCCAACAATTACCAGCTTATCATTCTTATCAAATTTCAATTTCTGATGGAGAGTTGAAGTCACTGCCCCAGCCTCATGAATCCAGGGTGGGCCAAGCAAACAACTATAAGCAGGACGAATATCCATTACTTGAAAAGTAATCTGGAAGAAGCACAGTCCTATTTTGATTGGAAGATCAACCTCTCTAATCACAGTTTTTCGAGATCCATGAAAAGCTTTAACAACAACTCCACTATACCTCATGGGAAGACCTTGGTAAGAAAGGCTTGATAAAGTAGATTTTGGCAACACATTCAAAGAAGAGCCAGTATCAACCAACACATTGGAAAGCGCATCTTCTTGACTGTTCATGGAGATATGTAAAGCCAAATTGTGATTTCTCCCCTCCTCGGGTAACTCTTCATCACAGAAACTCAAATTATTACATGCTGTGAGGTTGGCAACAATTCCAACAAACTGATAAACAGTCACATCATGTTCAACATATTCTTGTTCCAATACCTTAAGCAAAGATTTCCTATGAGCTTCAGAATTCATCAGTAAGGACAACATTCAAATCTTGGACAGGGTATGCAAAAGTTGATCTACAACACTGTACTCACTCTTCTTGATCAATTTCAATACTTCATCCTCATAAGCCTTCGAACCACTGGACTGACCAGAAGCATCGACATTAGTCTCATCTTGAGTTCGTTTGCCAGCAATAACATTCTACACAATCTTTGGAGGCTCAAGAGCAAAGACTCGACCACTCTGGGTCACTTTACTCACATCAGCGATGCTTACCACAGAAGACAAAGAAGGAATGGGCACTTCCTTACCATCTTCTACCATGGTAGCATTGTACTTATATGGAACAACCTTGTCAGATTCATATGGTACTGGTCCGGGCAACCGAATAACCAAAGGCGTAACAGCTGTCTTCCGACTATCATAAGAGATAACAACTTTTTCAGGAATATTAAGGTGTGGTGCAATAACATTCACCTCATTTTGATATTCATCTCTTTTAGCAGTGACCTCAATCAAATTCTCATCCATCATTCTTTGAATGTCCCTCTTCACTATCACACAACCTCGGGGATTCACGGAACAGATGCAACAGGCTGCATAGTCATGATCAATATCATGGTATTCACTCAAAAGTGCATGCATTTCCACAAGAGATCTTCGGATCCAACGGATATAAAAAATTTTGAATGTATCAAGACAACCATAAACCATATTGATAGACGCCTTGCCGTGATTAGGCAGCGGATTCGATTGGACATTAGGATTGGAATCTTCGAATGACAAAATACCACTTTTAGCCACACTTTGCACTTCCATCTTCAATGGATAACAGTGCTCAGTGTCATGCCCAGCTTCTCCCTGATGGAAAGCACAATGAGCTTTAGGCTTATACCACCATGGTGAATCTTTTGGAACAACAGGTGGTGGACTGGTCTGAACCAGATTCTTCTTAATTAAACAAGGAAGCAATTCTGTGTAGGTCATCAGAATCGGATCAAAATTTTTCTGAAAATGGTCCTGTTGATTGTTCTGTTGATTAGAGCATTGTTGAGCAGGGGCTTCCTAAACAACGAGAGTTGATTTGATAACAGGAGTGACAGATGCAACGTGTTGCTGACACTTGTTTCTATTGCAAGTTCTACTATACCTTTCTCGAGAAACGAAATTGGTTTCTCCTTCTTTCTTTTTGGCAAATCCTCCACTATATTTTTTGGAACTTCCAGTAGAATTGCCATCTTTCGACAAACGTCGCTCACGGACACCCTCTTCTAATCTCATCCCCATATTAACCATCTCAGTGAAATCACTTGGGGCACTAGCAATCATACGCTCGTAATAGAAAGGACTCAGAGTTTTTAGAAAAATCTTGGTCATCTCCTTTTCTTCCAAAGGAGGGTTGATCTGAGGAGCAATCTTGCGCCACCTTTGCGCGTATTCTTTGAATGTCTCCTTATCTTTCTTAGCCATTGCCCGAAGCTGGTCACAATCAGGAGCCATATCCACATTATACTTATATTGTTTCACAAACGCCTCATGTAACGACCCAATTTTGTCAGTTTTATTTAATTGAGTCGTTTCGATTATTTTATTATTATATTATTTTATTTCTGACTTTAATTTGAAAATATGTTATTTTTCATCGAGATTATATTTTATCGCGTTTTGGGAGCGTTTACGAGATATTTGAGTGTAGGGTATTTTGGTCTTTTGTTTGGGTAGATATTATATTTTTCATATAATAGAAAGAAAAGAGAGAAAATAGAAAGGAAAGAAAAAGAAGAGAAGAAAAAGAGGAAGAAAGAAAGGAGAAAGAAAAGGAGATAGAGAGAAAATTTGGAAAATCTAGAAATCGATCAACCGACTTTTCTACACGCTATTTAATCGGGTAAGGGTGCGAAACTCGATTATACTATGCTTGTGTATGATTATGTATGTGTGTATTGGATTGTTTTTTGTGTTTTCATAGTTTTCTATTCTAGGTCGATAGAGACAAATCGAAGTTTTCGCGGTTGGAAATCGATGTAAATGTAGTAGAATGCTTGTTGCCATGATTAGATTAGGTTCTGATTGATATATGTTGATTTGGAAATGTTTTGGTTGGAAAAAATATCATTTTGGGTTATGTAACAGCGCTGCAGAATTTCTGTGTTTTCGCAGGTTCGCCTAGTGAACCTGGGGCGAAGCAGTAGCGAATGAATTTTCGCGGGTTCGCCTAGCGAACCAGTTAGCGAAGGTCAGCGAAGGTTCGCTACGTTGTTCGCCTAGCAAACTTTATATATTTTTGGTTCTGGTTGGTTCTGCCTTGGTTCGCCAAGGGGTTCGCCTAGCGAACTTTGTGTCTGTTTTTAGCTGATAGTGGGTTCGCTGGACATTCGCCTAGCGAAGGTGGTAGCGAATGCTCGCTAGAGGGTTCGCCTAGCGAACATGGTTGTTTGTGCAATTTTGTTTTCTTCATAACTTTTGATCCGTAAGTCGGATTGGGCACGGTTGGGTGCGTTAGACAGCTTTTGGGTTGTTCTCTATTATTAAAATTGTTTGGAGATTGTTGGCCGATTTAATTATGTCGGGGATTTGGAATGTGTCGTTTGTTGACTTTTACCGTTTTTATGATGTGCATTTGACGTGTTATTGTGCAACATACGTGTGATATGAACTGTATGACTTGTGTGCTGTTGGGAAATGAATATGCACGTGATATATGTTGTGATGATGAATTGTGGCCTAAGGGCAAGAAAATGCAATGTGTGGTATTTGTTAATATATGCATGATTATGCAATGTGTATATGTGTGCATTTGAATATCATGAGTCATTGTATGCCAAGCATCATGATGTGCATTCTTGAGATGTCGTGTGCCCTAGTGGGTGTGAGCGACGAATCGGTTCCAGAGGGAATCCGCTATAACATCGTGTGCCTTATACAAAGAGGACCTAAAGCGATGATTATAGACGATCGTGTGCCTTATACAAAGAGCACCTAAAGCGATCGGATCGTGTGCCTTATACAAAAAGGACCTAAAGCGATCCATAAACGTCGTGTGCCTTAAAAATATAAGAGGACCTAAAGTGATGGGGAAACATCGTTTACCCAACGGGGAGTTACATTAAGTAATAAGCGATGGTTCCAATAGTTCCTGAGTGAACTAGTGTTGAGATGATGGATGGATGGTACCGCATATGCATTGCATAGAGTCGTTGTGTCGTCTCTGTACATTTGCATAATTCATGAATGTATTGATTTCGTGTGGAATTGTGATTGGAATTGATGATTTGAGACACATATTGTGTTGTGTTGTATTCGTATTCTGTTGTGCGTTGTGGTGAGAATATTTTACGTGTGTAATGTTGTGTTATTATATAATTATATGAAATTATAATATGATTGTGTTTCTCACCCTTCCGCTGTTTTATAATACTTTATGAGGCAATGCAGATTAGAGTTGCTGGAGGTCTTTTTGTGAAGCTTAGGTCTTCATTCTTTTGTCGGTCGGCTCTGATATGTAGCACCGGGTAGTCGGGGTGATCGAGTGTGATTATTTTGTATTATGTATACACATGTTTTGGATGGTACCTATGTGGCTTTGTATATGACAGATACACTTTGTATGGCATATATATATATATATATAGGAGATTTCAGTACAGATTTTCTGCTTTATTCTGTATTTGAATTGTGGGTAGTAGGAACTAAGTTCCTCTGTTAATTGCTACCTGATTATTCCATATCTTTATGGGCAGGTTTATGTGTATTTTGTTTCAAATTGATGTGACCCCTCGGTCTATACTGTGAATGTTTTAAATATACTCTGATGAAATTTTGAATTTTGTTACCGCTTTAATAGCTTGGGGGTATAGATTGGGGGTGTTACACCTCACCCATATCTTCAAAAGTTCGAACTCGAGTACTATCGAGTCCCATATACCATTTCAAAGCTGCACCAGATAAACTGTCTTGAAAGTAGTGAATGAGAAGCTGACCATTATCCTTCTGAGCCGAAATCTTATGAGCATACATAGTCAAATGACTCATCGGACAAGAGTTACCCTTATACTTTTCAAATTCAGGGACTTTGAACTTATACGGGATCTTCACATTAGGAAGCAAGCATAACTCATGAGCATTCTTTCCAAACAGCTCTTTACCTCTTATAGCTTTGATCTCTTTCTGCCTTTTAGCAAACTGGTCTTGAATCTCTTCCATTCTATCATAAGCACTGGAATTTTCACTTGGAGCAGTATGGAAAATATGCTCTTCATCAAAAGGAACAGTATGAACCAAAGGCGGTGGTACAGTCATCATAGGTTGAACGGTAGGAACAACTGGAATTTCAGGAGGTGGTGGTGGTTGATAACCTTTAGGAACAAAGTTAACAGGCATGCCTCAGGGGAAACTAGGAGGCATGGAGTACTGAGGAACACTAGCAGGCACCACAGAGATGGAGACAATCTCAAAAATGACTGTCCTTTGCATAGGAGTTGAAAGCGGAGGAGGAGGGGGTGGTGGCTAATTCTGAGCAGTCACCAGAGCTTCCATCATAGCGGTGAGTCTTTCCAAACTGTCCTTCAGAGTCGTCACTTCCTCACGAAGCTCACGGTTCTCTTGTTGCAGCTGATCCATCTTTCTCCTATGATTAGCCCGAGTATTATACTGGTGCGACAACTTGGCTGAATGAAGACCAAAGGGAAATAATAAGATACCTGGAAAAGGCAAGAAACAATGCAGAATGATGCTTGAAGTGCAAGATACAAACTTAAAGTTTCAAGGAATTATAAGGCAAATTGCAAACATTATTATTTGAAATACCAAAATCTCATTCATTACTGATGGAAAAGATTACATCTCAGAAGTACAAGTTCAAGGATCCTAAAACAATAGAGAATAAATAAAACTAGATCCCTAGAGAATCACATGAGAAGAAGTCACAGCTCTATCTTCCAGCTGCTTGAAGTGGGCCTGCATCTGAGTCTTCTCAATCAGCAACTGATCAACTATCAACTTCCAAGGAGATTTTGAACTCTTCAGAATATCGAAAACTGGCTGAATGAGAGAGGAAAATAAATCCTCTTGCGCCTTTCTCTTCTTGTTGGCAACTTCATCTTCATTCTTCTTCTTGAAGTGCTCTTGAAGTCTTGCATTCTCTAACTCAACAATCTGATACTTGTTCTTCCAAGCATCTCTTTCTTGTTGCATCTCGGCCAAAGCGATCTGAAGCTTCTCTGTGTCTTCCATAAAGTAGAGAATAGGCTTCTTATCATTTAGAGATAAAGGCTCCTGATGTGCATAAGGCATCTTCAAAGTAATAGCTCTATTTTTAACCCATTGGAGGTAAGGTTCCGAAGAGACACAATTCGGATTTCCCAAACTTTCCTTTCCTTTTCTACGAATGTTGCACCAAGCTTCCACAATTTCTCTCTTGAGAGCTGTAATACCCCAAAATTTGCCCTCTCATTCTTCATATCATTTAGCACGAGCTTTCATTTCATTGCATTGCATTCAAGCATAGAAAAACAAAACATTAAGCATTGCATTGCATCTTGCATAAGGGCATGTGATCAGTGGTTCAAAGGTGTTGATCATCCAAAGCAAGAGAATAAGAGCCAAGGGTCTTCAAGCAAGCCTCAAAGGTCTCTTACATCATATATCATCCCAATTGATCCCACAAGTCATGAGAAGATGGGAATTCATCAAGAATATTGGACAGTGCATCATCTCCTAACAAAACAGTCCAAATTAGGGTTTTGGATTCAAGTAGTCTCCTGATGAAATTTTGATTCAAACTTGATCTCAATGTTTTCTACAAGATGTCAAGTGTCCAAGGATGTAAGATTGGTCATTGGTTCATTTCAGAAGAGGTTCAATTGATCAGTTGCTTGAGAATCAAGAAATTGGGGAAAAAGTTAACTCTGCAGTGAAAAAAAAGTCAGCTCCTGACTTTTTAAGGTCAAATTCATGAAATTAAAGTTACATATGTTCATTGGACAATATTTGATCAAGAAATGATGGAGGAATCATGAAAAATCAAGAAATGTACAAAGTTTCCATTTTTAGAAACTTAGGGTTTCCAAAAATGGCAAGTTTGGGCCATTTTATACCACACTTTAAGGCTTCCTTTCTCCATGATAAATGCTCCAAACCTCAGGTCCAAGTTGAGCCAATTAAGGTTCACACTCTAAGCTTCAAATCCATATAAAGAACTCTTCCATTGGATCAAAACTGAAGGAGTTATGATCGATCCAAGTTTGACAAAACTAGGTCAAAAAACCAAGTCATGGCAAAGCAAGTTCAGGCCCATAGGCCATAATTTCATCAAACACATGGTGGGAAAAATGTCAAGCTACTTTTCTTGGTGATGGATGCTCCAAATGAAGAAATGTTGAACATTAAAGTTGTTCATGTCAATGCCCTCTTCAACTTTGATGTTGGACATTTTTCCATTTGACCAAGTTATGATGGAGTTATAGTAGGCCAACTTTGATGCAGGTCACACGTGCCCTTAAACTAGTCCCACACACTTGAGTTACAAACCATTTTACACCATCTTACAAACCTCTATTCAATCCAAAATTCACACCAAACTTATTCTATGATGTACGATCTTTCCATAGCCATCTAGAACTCATGATTTCATGCCATGAACATAGAGATATTCATCCTCAAACTCTCAACTTTCCACTGCATGCATAGCTGCTAAGAATAGCATATTTTTTTACATACACGCATACCACAACACTACACATCTTCCCACTCTTTTCTTCATTTGAACCAACACATTCCCTTACATCATATACATACATGCTTTACCATACATGAAAAAGGAAAAGAATAAACAAACTTGTTCAACAAGCTTGCTGCCACCACTGATCAGTATCATCACCATCATTCACTTTCAACCTCACCATACACTTCATGAGCTCACCATCACCCTAACTTCACTCTCCAACTCGCCCCTAACTAACTTGACTCAGTTAGTTAGGGTGAACTCATTTAACCCACCTTGAACTCATCTAACTAACTCACTTAACCATTGTAGTTAAACACTAACTCAACCTATATAATGAAAACTCACACACAATTTGAAGGGGACTCTCATTTTTCACACTTCACAACTTCAGCTCTCAAAATTTTTCTCTGAATTTTCTCTCTCTCTTCACATGAATTCATCATCATCTTCATATAGTGTTCACTTTTTGGAAGTGTTGGATCAAGAATGTGTTGAATCAACGTCAAGTGCAGCTTCATTCTCACAGTGAATTTCCCAGTTTTCTTCAAGATACAAAGTCTATAAACCTATATTTGGTCAAATCAAACTCAAGAGCAAGTTCACATCTCTGGTTTTCTCAATAATCTCAAGGATCGTCAAGCTTCAGGTTTCAAATTTCTCAAACTTTATCAACATGATTCATGTTGTTTTAGCTTGTTTTATGGCTTATTAGAAGCAGTGTGAGTTCTGGCTAGATGATAGGCACTTTAAGTGCATAGATCCAAAACCTAGGGCAACATTCATCAATTCGATTCTCATTATGTGTGATTGATATGTGAAAAATACTTGTGGATTCGTGATGTGCATGAGTTCTTCTTTTGAATGGTATAGGTTTTATTAATTTCTGGTGGTTTTGAGGTTGCAGTTGCCGGAGAGTGGCCGGAGAAGATGACCGGAGGTCCTTCTCCGGCCGGTGAGGTTCGTCTAGGGTTTTAAGGTCCAGCTTAAATCATGGTCGTTTGATCTATTTAATCCAACGTCTATTATCTTGCCAGCACATAAATGATGGTGTGGTCTCTCACGTGATTTCTTTTTGGAATCAGTGGGCTTGCGTGTGGGTGCGTACAGGATTATTACCATGTGCTAGGGCTTTGATTTGTCCATCTTGCATTCTTGGATGTTTGATCTTGATTGACCTTATTGTATCGCTCTGATTGAATCCACATTTTGACTGCACGTACACCCTTCCACACACAAACACACGTGTAATTGGATTGGGTTTCTGATTGATTTTCACACCCCCTAGCTTGAGCCCAAGCATACTTTCAACGTGCCTTTTACTTTCTCTACACCCCTTGTGCTATTTTCATTTCTTTTTAATTTCTTTCATATATTGTTTTGACTTTCTTATTTTAAAAATAGCAAATAATCTCTAAAAATTCTAAATTAATTCATGTGACATCTTTACACATTTAGTTAATTTTCTACAATTTTTAATTCTGACTTTAGTAATTTTTGCACATAATTCCATATTTTTCTTTTAATTTCTTTTGAGTGAATCTCTTCTTGAATACTTGAACTTGTGCATTTTATTTCTTCCATATCATACAACATTTTTGACTCATTATTTTTGTATTGATTAGATAACACATTAAAGCATCTAAATCAATTTTATTTTGATTTTTAAAGTCATTTTATCACATGTTTGCATGTTCAACTTTGCATTTCCTTTTGGTTTGTTCAATGTGATTTTGTGAATTCTTTGAGGCATGTTTTCTCTTGAGTTTTTCCATGAGTCTTTTATACATGTGTTGCCTCTGACTTGGATTATTTAGGACTTAATTTTACAACTTTCTCATGTGCGTTGATATTTGTTTAATGCCTTGCACTAGAAGTTACATGTAGGACCATTCTTCTATCTCATTCTCATATGTTTTGTTGAGGCACTTGTTCCACTTTTTGTGTTTACTTGGCATGATTGTTTGTGCATCTTTTGTATGTCATTTGTATGATAGTATAGGCCACATTTGTTTCATTATAGGTCACTTTGACTTGTGTTTGCATTTGACTTGAGTTTATGCATTGTAACTTAAAAGTTTGACATAGATTCTTGCATCTTCTATTCTTAAGCTCTATATGTTTCATGTGTGCATTTTGTATGGGATTCCCTCATTCCTTTTCATCTTGTTAATAGTATGCTACTGCCCATATGCATCCATTAACCATTTCACATGTTATGCACTACTTTTGGTATGTCACTTTGTGTAGGCAATTAAGACTTGTTTGTTTTCCTTACTTCTTCTTCATCTTATTTCTCCTACTTGTATCCTTTTATGCATGAGTTGTATGATGATCCATATGAATCTTAAGACATTTACAAAAGATGTTTGGTTCTGACTTTGATCTTTTGTGAAGCACTATTGCATGATCACTTTGCATTTCCACTCATTCTTCATCTATTCTTTTCATGGTGCATCTTTTGGATGTTTAAGCTTTACTTGTACATAGTTGGTAGGTGTTGGATCTCTTGACATTAGAGAACATCCTTTGAACATAGGTTCTGACCTTGATTGAGTTTTAGCTCTTAGGATCTTTATCCCTTGATTCTCAATTTGTTTGATCACTACTTGTTATTCTTTCTTCATTTCACTATTTGTAAATAGTTTTTGAACTAACATTTTCATGTAGGTGCAAATGGTAAGTAAGTGTGTGGATATGCTTCCACCTACACTTCTCCTTCATCTTCTCTTATCTTTTAATAATTCAATTTGTGATTGTGACAAGCATTACATGCTTTCCTTGAATAACCTCCTTTCTTCTCCCTTTTGAGTTACAACTCACCTTCTACTTTAGAAGTGAGTTGTTTAATTCACTCTTCTTCTCCTTTCTCTTAGGATTAGGTTTCTTAAACCACATTAACCATAGAAACATCCATGTATGATAACTTTAGGGTTTGAGTCTTAGTCTCCCTCATTAGTTTTCACCTTTTGCTTCCCTTGAGTCTCTTTTCTTCTCCTCTTAAAACAAAATCAAAAACACTTAATAAAAGGCATAACACATATGGTATTTGAGCATTTCATGCGAGAATGAGATAGTGAGGGGTCTTCTCTCACTTTCTTAGAATGTTTAGCATACGTCCCGTCTTGGGTCGATATGCGAGGTATTCGATCCTACGTGAAGGACTTAAATACAATATGTGTTGTAAACACTAAAACAATCAAAACACTTCTTCTAAAATACAAAAACAAACAAACAATTCTCTTCTCATCTCCTTCATTCCATTCTTAAGGACTCGCCATGTCTGTTCTACCGTAAGCAGGTAACCCGTAAGTCTCCCTACAGCGAGCTGCAACACCTAACTGCTGGGACGCGCACTCTGACGTTTCCACTAAAAAACACAAACAAAGCGACCCTCGTTGAGGGGAACTACGTCGCTTTGATTCTTATGTTCCCAATGAGATGCGTAGGCAGTGGGGTAGGGCCCAATCAAGCACTTCTTTTATTTTCCCTACATTTGTTTCTCATTCCCTTTCCATTCTTTTTCCAGTATCTTTTCTATCACCCTTTGATCGAAGCCGCAACCGTGGATCCCATCGGGTACGATGGACGCGTGGGAGTACTAATACCTTCCCTGCGCGTAACCGACTCCCGAACCCAGTTCTCTTGGTCGTGAGACCATGCTTTTCCTTTCCCTCAGGTTTATGCAGTGTTTCCTTTCCCTCTCTTGGGATAAATACACATTTCTGGCGACTCTGTTTCGTGCCACTTTCGCGTTTGTACTTGGATGAAAATCCCAGGAGCGACAAGAGCAACCTGAGATTCTTCATCCCTGAAAAAGATACCAGCCAAATGAATGTTCTTCGGTACCTCTCGCAAAGGATATCCCAAATGACGACGAGCCAACACCGAATTATAGCTGATTCCTCCCTTTGTACCAAGAAGAGGCACGTTGGGAAAATCACCACAACTATCAATAATCATCGCTCTAGAAGGAACACGGCTACACCAATAAATATCAGAATGAGTGAGAGACATGATCTTCCACGACCAATATAAACCATCCTTGAGATTCCAGAAAGCTGCAGACTTCGGCAAGTGAGAAATAAACCACTTGTAAAGCAAAGGTGTACAACAGATAATCATCCCTTCACCATGGAAATTCCTGAGGTGAATAGAATGGTAATCATCGGCAAGCAAAGTGGGAATTGGATTCCCAATCAACAAGATATGAATAACGTTGATGTCGACAATTTTCTCAACATTCGGGAAGAGGAACAGTCCATCAATAAGTAAGGCAAGAATAGCCTCAAAAGCAACTGTGTTCTTCACACTAGCAAAGTGATGAGCTCTATCCATCAAGAACTTAGCGGGTAACCCAAGAATCTTTCCTTTAGTATCCATGCGAGCCTTAATCTCGGAAACCTTCAAGTGAGTAGCCTTCGCAACAATGTGATGCTCGGGAGCGGGATCCAAACTGGAGAAAATCTGACCATGAACCGGCAAACCAAGTAGGAGTGAATACTCCTCTAGCGTAGGTACCCACTGATAATCAGGAAAGGTGAAACAATGAAGCAAAGGGTCATAGAACTGAACCTAAGTAGCAAGCAATCCTTCAGACATATCAACCTTCAAAAGAGATAAAAGCCTTCCATATCTGGATTCAAACTTCTTGGTATCAATAACCAAAGATCCTAGCTCTCTCAAACCGCCTAACTTAGGACTCTTGAAATTGTACTTCTTTGTAGTTATTCTTCCAAAGTCCATAACAAAAGTTCATGCAATGTTTACAATAACACCTTTAACTTCCTTGAAACCTTTCTAGAAGAATGCTCATGAATGCATGAGTGCATGAATGCAACAAACATAAACAAGATCACACAAAGCACACAGATCAAGGTTCAAGTCACGAGCATGAAGCCAAGGGTAAGAAACAATCCCACAAAGCTATGTACTAAGGTTTTGTCTTCATTGTAACTGCAGAAAACAACAGTTCTAACAGAGTGCCTATGGTCCACAATCCACTATCAGACACACCAATGCACCAATTTGCTCGGAGGTTGGTAGTTATTCTCATGAGAATCTAACCTGAATGTAGCATCACGTGACAGATAAGTCAGATTTGCATCTTTATAGCATATGCACTATGATCCTAAAAAGGCTAGGATTGGTTAAGGGTTACTATGGCTCTCAGTGTTATAGGCTTCTATGGAAAAAGTAATGCCCTCACGATCGCTCGATCGGCTTCAGTAATTCCAAAGAGGCAACCACCGAGTGGACAGATTCTCAAGTTCTTCATTTTCAGGATTCGACTACTTCAAAGTTCCCTTGACTATAATATCCTCCTATCTCAAAGTGCACTCTGGTCCGGGTATAGGACCTATCTCACACACAGAGGAACTCCCATACAAAACAAACAAGTAACAAGAAAATCAAACAAAAAGCAGTAAATAAATCAAAGTAGGCTAAACCCCTCAAGGGAGATTCATTTTCGCTGTCCCCAGCAGAGTCGCCACTTTTCTGTAGTGGGGAAATTTGTGAGTGTAAGCTATTGATTAACTTAACAAAAAAATAAACAAGAGTCGCCGCCGCACTTTTATTTTATCCCAAAAAAGGAAAGCAAAAAGAGCAAACAAAACCTAAGGAGTTCTAAAAAAAAACAAGAACAAACAGAGAATGGGTAAGCGGGGTTGGTTACGCAGTGGGTAGGTGTGTCATACCCCAAATTTTGACCACTAAGATTTCTCATTATTGTGAAAGTCATCATCACAATATGGATGTACTTGCTTGCTTCATCAATATCCTAAAGGATTATTAGGCATCCTCTACAATCAAAGATTAGGGTTTTCAAGCCCTCTCATAGCACTTACGCAAAGGATCAATCAAGAAAGGACATGATCTTCAACTTGTCTAACGTCTCAAACATCTACAAAGGATCAAGAGGTCTCCCACATCAAGAATCAAGCACAAGGTTGCAGCAGTCCCAGTGCATTAAGCCTCAAGATCGCCAGTGTTTCCAAATTAGGGTTTTGGTCGACCAAGGCCTCCAGATGGAAAATTTCTTCTGGGAATAAGCCAATGCTTCAAAGCATAACCTATGCTACTTCAAGGGACCTCTTGGACCCAACCATCAAGTCAATTTAGCCTCAGGGGATGCATTCATCAAAAATCAGGAATTAAGGTTTCTTGACCTAATTCACCCCTAAGTTGACCTTTAGGAGAAAACATGAGCCAAGACCTCAAGACATGATTTGAGGGTCTCTAATAAACTACATTGATCCATTTGCAACAATGGACTAGTCCAAGAAGCTTGATCAACAAGTTTCAAATTCATCAGAGCCACGATTTGGCTTTCACGGGAAAAGTCAACTGTGCCTTTGACTTTTGACAAGGCATGCTCCTAAACCTTGGGACATGATTCAATACACCATATAACACCCATGGAACATGTCCATAAAGTTTTATTTAGGTCAAGGACTTGATTTCATAGAGGATCGTACAGTTTGGAGTTCATCTGATAAAAAGTCAACAGTGCCCAAAAGTCAAAGTTTGACTTTTTGATTGTTTGGTCAATTATGGTTCCCTAACCCTAAAATGACTTTAATGTGTGATTGGAATCATCATTCATCAATAAAAATCAAGAAAAGTGGGATAACTTTTAATAGGGGTAACCATAAAAAACTTAGAAATTTTCTAAGTTATGGAACAAAGTGGCTAGCGTGCCAACTTCCAAGGATCATAACTTGAGATCCAAGCAACCATTTTGACTGATCCAAAGATGGATTTGTAGCTCTCATGGCATACTTTAAAAGTGTCAACTACACCTCATTCCAATTCATCATGGATTTTGAGTTATGGTTGGATCAAAATGGCTGAAAAAATGAAATGTCACTTTTTCCAACACTTAGTGAAATTTTCACTCAGTCAGAATCTGTTTTAGTTTTTCCAAAATGTAGGGGCAATTTTCACTTGGATCCAAAAAGTGTTAAGACAAACTATGATCACACGTATGTTGTATCATATGAGAGCTTTCCAAAATGGCCAAGAACCCTATGAAACTCCACTTAAGCCATGAGATATAACAATGGCAATGTGCCTTCCTGCAAACTGTCATGGCAAGGCAGATTTGTGCATTTTCCTCGATTTGGGCAATTTGTGCAAATGACAAACAAGTCTATCCATCTGAACACCTAAGGGGGAGACCAAGGAGGGATAAACACTAATCCATCAGCCTCCTAAGTCCTTGGAACCAAAAGTAGCATGTCAAACCTAGAAGTTCCTAAAAGAGGGACAAGACTCCAATTTTGGTTTGGAGCATTTAATGGATGCACCAAGGTGGCATGGACTGAGCCTTTTCTAACTGAATTCAGTCAAGACTTATCCAAGAACTAGGGAACCAGCAACCTGTGCTCTAACCTCTAGTCAATGGCTAGAGGAGACTTGAATTCCTATTGATCAACATTTTCCAAACCTCTGCAGCAGTTTCCATTCACTATTGCAGCCAAAACAAACTTCTTATACTATAAATAGAGCTCATTTGTGTTCAGTTTAAGTACACCAAAGCACTACAACACTTGCTTTCCTCAAAATCTTTTTCTCTAGGGAAAAATGCCTTCTTTAGCAAGGTAACTATGAGTTTTTGAGTGAGAGAGCAATTTCATCATATCTCATGATCCAAACACATCCAAAATATCATATATAAGCTGTCCAAACCCTCACAAGTGACCTGTAACACCAAAATCACAAAGCCCCCTCTCAAGACCTCAAAATTGGACTTTTTTGCATTTTTCAAGCCATGTCTTGATTCAGTCACTTTCAAAGCCTCAAACACACTCCAAATATCATCCTTGAACTGTCCCAAATGTTTCCACACATCTGGAACACCATTTGAGAGAGTTGCTATTTTGGCCACTTTTTCCCCTTTTGCAAGAAAGGGCCAATTTCCATTCCTGAGGTTTCAAGCTGATTCCAATCATCCTAAAAGCTTCTAAGGGATCATTTGAGAGTGTTCAAAGCGTCAAAACATTTCTGGAACAAGGCACTTGATAGATTGCCCAAGAAGCTCCTAAAGAGGTAAGCATCTCAACTTGAACTCTTTAAAACATGCCTTGCTTTGAAGTCCACTGATCACGCATCTCTTATACATGTCATATGTGTTGTGTTTGCACCAATTCATCATGTAATTCATTACTGTACCAAGAGGTAGCACATAAAATGCACATTATGGCCTATTTCAAAACCACTATCGGGTTTTGAGGAGGATTGATTTTCTGAAAAAACCACCTCCACCATTGGATTCCATGTGAAATTCTAGGCCAGATGCATATAAATTTTGTCTCCATCCATTGAGAAATGAGGAAGTTATGGCCTTCACGTTTCTGACCAAAAGTCTTGCCTTGCCTTGCCCTGCCTTGGCCAGGCCAAGAACAATGGAATCCTTTTATATTTGTGGTTGGGGGTTTGATAGACGGATGTATCACCACCCCAGTGGTAAGGTGCGCACACTGCACACATGAGGTCTGGGGTTCGAATCCCCCTCACCTCAGACCCCTTTTTAATGGTTTTTTTCACTTTTTTATTGTTTTTCATATTATTTTTAATGATTTGAAAAATTAATAACTTTCCCAATTTTAATCATTTGAAAAATCACAAAAATGTTTAAATATTTTATTCCACAAAAAAATCAAATTTATATTATTTATTTAATATAGTTGGTATTTTTGTGAATAAATTTATTTTAATTGTTTTTTAAACATTTTAAAATGAATATTCATTTTGAAAATCAAAACCAAATGACTTTTAATTCGTCTTGTGATTAAAACCTCATTTTTCAAACCTCAAACAAAAATCACAAGTGGTTTATTCAAACTTATTTGGTATTTTTATCATTTTCATTGATTTTCTTTAAATATTTACTTTTAAAGGAAAACAAAATTAGGGTTTTGCTTAATTCAACCCTCATCAAATTTTTTCAAACACTTTGGGCCTCTAATAGAGTGTAAGACCCAACCTTTCTTTTTTAAACCAAAATAATTTAGGCCTTAGTGTATTGTATAAGTCCTGATACCGTAAAAAAGTTCGGCGCGATCGTTGCCTTTTTAACGAAAATCTTTGGGCTTCTCCTTGAGCTATAAGACCCATCTTTATTCATTTTCAAACCTTTTGGGCCTCTAATAGAGTGTAAGACCCAATCCCCTTTTAACCAAAACCATTTTGGGCCTCAGATATTGTATAAGTCCCTCTGCGTTAAAAGAAAAATCTCGGCGCGATCGCCAGTTTAAAATAAAACCATCTGGGCCTACCCTCGTGTTATAAGTCCCATTTATTTTCTTTAAAATACTTCTTTGGGCCTTTAATAGAGTGTAAGACCCAATCCCCTTGTACATAAAAACTCTGTGGGCCTCAAATATTGTATAAGTCCCTCCGTACAGTTTTCAAAACTGTGATGCGATCATCGTTAAAACTTGGGCCTCTCCTTGAGCTGTAAGCCCCAACAATCTGTTCAAAGTACTTTCTCCTTTGATTTTGAATATATGTTGTTATCAAAACTTTCTTTGTTCAACAACTAACAAAACAGCATGGAAGCTCTACCACGGGTAAGTGTTTATCCGCTTTCATATGTATATAACTTTATTGTGGGGTTGTTTCACTGTAAGTCTTCTTTCACATCCTTTTATATACTTGTCACATATCCACTGTGTAATACTAGTATAGTTATTTAGAGATTTCCCTGGCAACTACATCTAGCACTAGGTAAAGCCTTGTTGGTCACTCTTAAATACAAACAAAACTAGATCCCCCGTAGGATTCCAGATACAGTCTTCCCTCCTTTTGGGGTTAAACAATATGGAAACGTGAAAGGCAACATTCTCGGTGAACCCTTTCTCAGACTGTCACCCTTAGAAATTGTCAAAGAAACTCTAACTCCCTAGAGGTGATCTAGTCTCGGTGAATGGCATCTCTTGAGTTTCTTCCAAATCCTCGAACTTTCCTGGAATGATCACTTCTTAGTGAATTACATTTCTTAAACTTCTCTTGGTTTGGGCACACACAGGCTTCCTAAAAGTATCCCCGCCTCCTCTTGGGCGTTGTACAAGTACCCGTCGGCCTCTTAGAAGTTCTCATGCCTTCTCTTGGGCTTAATACAAGGACCTTGATGACCTCTTAAAGGTATAAGACAGAACTTAGTCATCCTTTGCTAGAGCAGTCTTTCTAGCATCAAATCTCTGGCCATTTTTAGGGTTGATACTCCTCCCTTAATACCCGAGCCTCCTCTTGGGCATTGTACAAAATATAAAACTCTAGACTCAGAAAATCTAAATCCCTTGAGTCTCAAAGACATTCTCAAGTTCCTTGCACACATAGGAAGAAACACCAATCACTCCGAAACCCGGTCTCTCTCATGAGAGTTCCCCACCTTTGGGCCTGCCTATGGATCTAATCCTCAGCAGTAAGTCAGCCTCCTCTTGGGCTTCGTACAAATGATTCTCCCTAGTGGAGCTAACCTTTTCAGACTCTCTTATTGAGTCAACAACTTTTTGCCTCCGTCTTGAGCTTTGTACAAGACATATAACACCACTCTCTTATTGAATATAACAGACTCTCTTGTTGAGTCAATCACCTTTAACTTCACATCTTGGGCTTTGAACAAGATACAAATCACTCTCTTGTTGAGTATAAAAGACTCTCTTGTTGAGTCAACTACTTTTAGCCTCCGTCTTGGGCTTTGTACAAGACAGATAATATAATCACTCTCTTGTTGAGTATAAAAGACTCTATTATTGAGTCAATCCCTTTTTAGACTCCATCTCTGGCTTTGTACGAGATAGAAAAATCACTCTCTTATTGAGTATAAAAGACTCCCGTTTTGAGTCAAATCTCCTTTTAGCCTCAATCTCGGGCTTCGTACGAGACAGCATATCACTCTCTTGTTGAGTATAAAAGACTCTCTTGTTGAGTCAATCACCTGTTCAAGACTCTCTTGTTGAGTCTACTCTTTTAGCCTCCATCTTGGGCTTTGTACTAGACACATACAAGCACTCTCTTGTTGAGTCAAACCTTTTCAGCCTCCATCTTAGGCTTTATACACGATACATTCTCCCCAACAGAGTCAAAATCCCTTTTAGCCTCAATCTTGGGCTTTGTACAAGACAGAAAGAACATTTTCCTCCGTAAAAGTCAAACTTCTAGCTTCCTCTTAGGCTTTGTATAAAGAAAACCCTAATTGAGTCAATCAACCTTTTAGCATCAAAGTTGTGCCTTGCTCACAACATACAAACATCAACAACTCCTCTTTAAAGATGACAAATTCTCTCTCAGCCAACACCCTTTAGCTTCACATCTTGGGCTTTGAACAAGATACAAACCACTTTTAGCTTCATGTCTTGGGCTTTGAACAAGACACCAAAACAACCTTTTTCCTCCCATAGAATATGAGGAACTACGATCGCTCTGATTTCCCTGTTTCAGAAATACGTAGGCATAAGATTGCAAAACCTTAGCGAGCATACTAATCAAAAACCCAAAATCCCGAACCTTCACACATCAACCGAAAAGCATCAGACCTAACATCTTACCAATGGCTTAGACACTGTTTTTAAGCGAATAACCCTAAAGAAGAACCCCCTCTTGATAGCATCTGTAAACCAACAATTTTTTACTGTTTAATCTTAGTTTGCAAGCAGGGTTAATTGGAGACATCTATTTCCCTTCCTTAATCAGCTTCATAGGATAAAAAATGAATTGAACTGTAGTACCCAAGCGATAGTGATTCGAAACCACAAAAATCGCACTATAGAAAAGTGGCGCCCACAGTGGGAGGCATTCTTTCTAGCCTCTTTTAGGGATGAAACCTTAAATTCAACAAAACACTACCGTAAAATGGCGACTCTGCTGGGGAGTCATTGTCTGTTAGGATCATAAGACTAGAGGTCTAGGACGATTAAGGCAAATATATATACTACTTTTCGTAATTGATATATGTGTTTATTTTTTTGCTAATGGGAATGTGTGTGATGCCACATGTGGAAAATTGAGTATACACCTAAGATAAGTGATGGCATTATACGGGTAATATTACGGGGAGTGAATCCCAATTAAGAGTCCTCGATCGACCATCAAACTCAGTGGAGACTCCCTTTGCAGTACATTGCATATACAACTTCGGTTGTTGAAAGAAGTGTGGTCGATTGGGTTATCTGAGAAGCTGAGGTTTTTAGTAGACTGAAACCATTTTGTAGTGCGAAAGCTATCAGAAATAGTTGTCACGCGATACTACCCTAATCTGAGATCACCCTAAGATACATCAGCTCGCTGTCGATCCGCTTGTTGTTGTTATCCCAAAAGGGGTCAATGATTTTATGGACAGGCACAAAAAATCACCAGTATATACCTTTGGGGATGGGTAGAGCCTTGACTTCATGACACTGACCCTTTGACCCCATGTTTTTTTTATGTTTTTGTGTGCTACATTAATACATTCATTTAAAAAACATTAAAAAAAAATCTTCTCTTCTAGTCTCTCTTTTTCAAATTAAACTAAGACAATGATTGCAAATGTCAGATAAAGAGATTGCGTTATGGATTTCGGTAGAAGGAAGACTCACAAGTACACCTTTAAGGTTCAAAAACAAAAGGATTTGAGAGGTTTGGCGAGTATGATCCCCAACGCTGAGGCTTTCAGATCCAAGTATGGGGGACTGCTGTCTCTATTAAGGGTCCACGTAATTGAAGGAATCTTGTCCACACTAATCCAGTTCTACGATCCGGTCTATCACTGTTTCACATTCCCGGGTTATCAACTAGCACCAACACTAGAGGAGTACTCTCACCTGACTGATCTGCATATTACTGACCAAGTTCCCTTTTCTGGACTGTAAGAAATTCCAAAGTATCAAACCATTGCAACAACAATCTATTTGGACGAGTCAGAAGTCAGAACTCACATGACCACTAAGGGTGGAAGCCAGGGTTTGCCAGCCCAGTTCTTGACAAAGAAAGCTCTATACTTTGCTAGTATAGGGAACGTGGCCGCTTTCGAAAGCATCTTTGTTTTGCTCACCTACGGGTTATTTATGTTCCCAACATTGATAACTTTGTAGATATTAACGCCATTAAGATTTTTCTTAATGGAAACCCTGTACCGACCTTGCTCGTAGATGCTTATCATTCGGTACACTTAAGGAATTTATACAGTGGAGGAATGATCACATGTTGTGTACCCCTGCTATACCAATGGTTCACTTCCCATTTGCCCAAGTCTGCTGCATTTTGGGATCAAAAGAATACTTTACATTGGTCGTAGAGAATCATGTCTCATACCAACTCTGATATCAATTGGTATAATTGAATCTATGACAGGATCAGAATCATTGACCGTTGTGGATACCCGATGAGGCATGTCCCATGTAATGCTCATCTGGAAGGTCTTTTCTTCAAGGAAGGAGAAAATGACAGAGCACTAAAGACAGAAATAGTGCATGCCTGGAAACACGTTCATAGAAAAGGACGAGAGTCTCTAGGAAAACCAGATTGTGTCTCGGTGGAACCTTATCAACACTGGGTACAAACTAGAGCTCTCAAGTGGAGGATGCCTTACCCCCGTCAGGAGGTTCTTCCTTTAAGGGACCCTGTCCTTTATTTTATGTCCGATACGGAAAAACTTCAGGTGACTCTCAACAAAGTTCAGCAGGAGAAGAGGTCTTGGAGGAACAAGTATTGTATTCTCAATGTGGAGTGCAATAAAATACAACAATTGTTAAAAGAAAAAGATGCTCTGATTGAGATTTTAGAGCAACATGCTGTGGAAAATCAAGATGACCAGAGGAATTTACTCGATACTTTCACTTGGGAAAGGAATGACAACCTGACAACGGCTCATGAGCCCCGGTCAAAGAAAAGGAAAGTACCAAAACCAGCACCTGAGCCTTCCTCAGAGAGGACTCTGGATCCATAAGTTTAGATTTCCTTTTACAGCACTTTGTAAATTACTATATTTCCATTTCCGCAATCTTTGAATTCAATAAAACGGGGTTTCCCCACTGTTTGATATTTGCAATCCAATTGTCGAAGGTTGCTTTGAATAACCCAAAATATATAATTAATATAATCATTGCTTATCATTCATTATTCTCACTTAACGCATTCTTCTTACCTACAAATATCACGTTTGCTTCTCGATTCTAGAGTCAAACTGTCTCATTCGTATATTACTCGGGCCAATCGTCAGAAAAAGATGGATGATCTCGAGGAAGAGAACAGAGAGTTAAGGGAACAGATCGACACTCTGAAAAAGGATCTGAGAAAACTTCATAACGACATGCAAGCTCTGGCAGAAGCTCAAATGCAACAAAAAAGGATAGATCACATCAACGCCCATAGTGGAAAAGTATGACCCTCGGTATACCATGCCTAAATATCATCCCTGGGGTATGCCTATTAACTATATCCCAGGAGTATATGTTCCTCCGATCACTGAAGATCAGGGAACCACAGAGGGAATAGCTGGGACTGAAGGTTACAAACTTCGAGAAAGAGAAGATGCCAGGGGCATGACAGTAACTCCTGAAGGTTATAAACTTCGGAAGAGGGAAGCACCGAGAGTCACTGCCATGATGACTATACCACCACCCGTGGTACACACTGTCCCGGAAGGACAAATACCACAGATACCTTCTGGTGGAAATGAAAGTGTGCTCGACAAAATGAACGAGTTCTAGGAACAGTTCCTGGAGATGCAGAAAGAACTACAAGCCCTTCGCGGTCAGGATCTATTCGGAAAGGACGCCGCAGACCTTTGTTTGGTCCCCAATGTGAAAGTTCCGCACAAATTCCAGTTACATGATTTCGAAAAGTACAAGGGTAACTCTTACCCTCAGAGCCATCTGGTGATGTACGCTCGGCGAATGTCAGCTCAGACGAAGAACCAGGAGCTACTGATCTACTATTTTTAGGATAGTTTAACCGGTGCCGAATTAAAGGGGTACATGGGTTTAAACCGCGCTAAGGTCGCCACTTTCAGAGATCTTGGCGCTGCCTTCGTTAAACAATATAAGTATAACCTGGACATGGCACCAGACAGAGATCAACTCAGATTGATGTCACAGAATAACAAGGAAACCTTTAAGGAATACGCTAAGAAATGGCGTGAAATTGCCGCCCTCATTTGTCCACCTCTTGAGGAAAAAGAGATGACAAAGATCTTCTTAAAGACCTTGAGCTCATTTTACTACGACAGAATGGTCGCCAGTGCGTCAAGTGACTTCACCGAGATGGTAGGCATGGGAGTTCTTCTTGAGGAAGCAATCCGAGAAGGACGTTTAGTTAAAAACGCTGGATCATCAAGTAATACAAAATGATATGGTAGTGTTCTCCCTAAGAAAAAAGGGTAAGATATTGGGATTATATATCTCGAAAAGAAAAGGCAACGATACCAACCAGTAGCAGTTGTAACTCCTGCTATCAACCATGCGCCTGTTCCTACGTATCAACCTCAAGTTGCTCAAAGCCAACCGATTCAACAGCAATATCAGTAAAGGACGCAATAACCTCTTCAGTAGGCTCGTCCTCCGTACAATAACAAACGTGCAACGCGACCACCAGGGTTCGACCCCATACCGATGTTGTACGCAGAACTGTTTCCATTATTACTGATCAAGGGGCATGTCCAAACTAGGTCTCCTCTTATAGTACCGAAAAATCCGCCTTTTTGGTTTAAAATGGATCAGACTTACCCTTACCATCAAGGAGGACCAGGGCATAACATAGAAAACTGTCTCAGTTTCAAATCTAATGTGCAAAAGCTTGTTAGGAGCGGGGTCTTATCTTTCTAAGATACGAATCTGAATGTTCTCACAAACCCGCTACCTCAACACGAGAAGGCTGCAGTGAATTTGATAGAGGAAGAATCTAACAAAAGCTATAAAATTCATGATGTACTCTTATTACGGGCTAACTTGGTCAAGATGCATTGTATACAGAGTGGAGACGCCCATTTGCCACCTCATAATTATCACCAGTGTGATATCTTCTCTAAAAATAATCAAGGATGTTCTATGGTGCAATCAGGTCTACAGGAACAGTTGGATCTTGGATGGATCTAAGAAAATCGAATTCGTGGGGTCAACATGCCTGATACGAATTCCAACATTGTTCAGAATCACGACATCCACGCAATGAATGTCAACTTAGTGGCAATGCACTCAAGGCAAAGCCCGTATCATAATCTGCCACGACACGATTACAATTCCTGTCTGACTTGCTCGGTAAACAAACAGGGATGCTCTTTTGTACAAGAGGCCCTCCAGCGTGAGATGGATCTTGGATGGATCCAAGAAAACCATGATAGAAATCCCTATCAGATCAACATGGTTCAAATCTTCGATGTTCGTTTGATGAATACCATCTAGGTGGAGTTGCACGCCAAGCAAGTCCAGCTCGGTTTTCTCACTTCACATAATTATCTGAACTATACAGTATGCTATGAGAGTAACCAAGGGTGCACTCTCGTTTAGAGAACTTTACAAAACTTGGTAAACCATTGGTGGCTTCCGATTGATATGGATGAAGACACACAACAAATCAGTGTGGTTAATGGGAACCCTACTAGACATCAAAGTCAGGATGTCCGATCTCTGGAAACATATCTAGTGAGGTTACACTGCATTCAAAGCAGACGTGGCCATGTGACACCACATAATTATGAGCGTTGTAGAGTCTGCTCGGAAAATAATCAAGGATGTTACCACGTACGAGCAGCCCTTCAAGGTCAATTGGCTCCCAAGGAGATTCAACCGTGTCCAAGTTTTGGATCAATCAACTGGACGTCATGCTATTTCGTTGATCAGATTAAGGATGTTGTCGTGATCTCTGATCACGAAAGGACCAAGGATGTTTGTACCATCATCCCTCTACTGGACGAATCGAAGGTTCTTAACCAGGAACTGATTGAAGTTACTTACGTCTGTCAAAAAAATCAGAAGGCTCCTATAGTTATCTATCTACCAGGACCACTACCGTTTGAATCAACTAAGGATATCCCTTACAAATACGGTGCAACAACAATTGAGAATGGAAAGGAAATTCCATTACCCTCCATCGTGAATATTGCAAACATCAGTCGAGTAACACGGAGCGATCGGATCTTCAACAGAGGAGTTGGAGAACCTAACCGAGAAAAGGAACCTCACACAGAAGTTCCTAATCCACCTGTCGGTCAATCCAGTGATCTCGACCTTTCAAAGAAAGATGATGAGATGCTGAAGCTCATCTAGAGAAGTGAATACAACATTGTTGATCAGCTGTTACAAACTCCTTCAAAGATCTCAGTGTTATCACTTTTGCTCAATTCCGAATCCCATAGAGAGGCTCTACAGAAAGTCTTAGAGCAGGCCTTTGTGGAACAGGATGTGTCGATACGACAATTCAACAGTATCGTCTCTAACATCACTTCCTGCAACAACTTGGGGTTTAATGATGAGGAATTGCCAGAAGAAGGCAAATGCCACAACATGGCGCTCAAAATCACAGTCAACTGCCAGGACGAGGTTTTAGCCAGCGTACTGGTAGACACCGGATTGGCTCTCAACGTTATGCTGAAGTCCACTCTAATACGACTATCATTCAAAGGATCTCCGATGAGAGGTAGTGAGGTCGTCGTCAAAGCATTTGACGGGTCCAGAAAAACAGTTATTGGTGAAGTCGACCTTCCCATAACTATCGGTCCTCACACTTTCCAAGTCACTTTCCAGGTCATGGACATCCGAGCAACATACAGTTGCTTATTAGGAAGACCTTGGATACACCAGGCAGGGGCAGTCACTTCGACACTTCACCATAAGCTAAGGTTTATCAAGAATGACCAACTCGTCACGATCTGTAGAGAGCAAGCCTTGATCATGAGTAACCTTTCATTGTCCACTTGTGTGGAACCAGAGGAGGTTCTCAGAACTCAGTTCCAAGCACTTTCAATAAGCAATGACAATCAATCAGAAAAAGGAACGCCGATTTCCTCGTACAAAGATGCTCTCAAAGGAATCGAAAGTAACAATACAAAGGATTGGGGACAGCTTACCATCCCTACGGACAATAAAACAAAGGAGGGTCTTGGTTTTTCTGCAACCCGTACCCAGACTGCTACTAACGATGAAAGTTTTCATCCCATTCATAACTTCTTCCATAGTGGAGGTTTCCTTCACCCAATGTCTCAAGAAGTACATACCATCAACGAAGGAGACTCCTCCGATACCGATGAGGAATGGAAACGTTATCTTAACGAGGACGGTTATATGTCTCAAGAAGAGGTGCCTACGCCATTTTGCTATCCCGCGCAGGGTTTGAAATTTATACATACATTTGTTTATACATACACTTTCCAAGTCACTTTCCAGGTCATGGACATCCGAGCAATATACAGTTGCTTATTAGGAAGACCTTGGATACACCAGGCAGGGGAAGTCACTTCGACACTTCACCATAAGCTGATGTTTGTCAAGAATGACAACCTCGTCACGATCTATGGAGAGCAAGCCTTGATCATGAGTAAACTTTCATTGTCCACTTGTGTGAAACCAGAGGAGGTTGTCGGAACTCAGTTCCAAGCACTTTCAGTAAGCAATGACAATCAATCAGAAAAAGGAACGCTGATTTCCTCGTACAAAGATGCTCTCAAAGTAATCGAAAGTAACAATACAAAGGGATGGGGACAGCTTACCATCCCTACGGACAATAAAACAAAGGAGGGTCTTCGTTTTTCTGCAACCTGTACCCAGACTGCTACTAACGATGAAAGTTTTCATCCCATTCAGAACTTCTTCCATAGTGGAGGTTTCCTCCACCCAATGTCTCAAGAAGTACATACCATCAACGAAGAAGACTCCTCCGATACCGATGAGGAATGGAAATCTTATCTTAACGAGGACGCTTATATGTCTCAAGAAGAGGTGCCTACGCCATTTTGCTATCCCGCACAGGGTCTGAAATTTATACCAAGATCAAACGTCGAAATGATATACGAAGATTATGATCCGGAAGGATGTCGTGCTCCGCCAAATTCATTAGAGGAAGACACTCCGATGAAATACAACTTCGACCATGACTATTATGGCCTGATGGATGGTCTGCTTATCTGGCAGCCGTACCCAGAAGACTTGGGGTAAGAAAGTGAGTCGAACAATAAAAATCAGCTGAGCATCATTGAAAAGAATACCTGCGTCCCCACCATGTCTTGGGATCAACACTCAGGTCATTAAAAAAGTATCCAGTACGACGATGAGTTCGCAAAGTTCGCAGGACTAGAATTCATTAACTATACTTTCCCCAAGGTCAACGTCATCGAGGGAGATGACTCCTCCAGCTCTAATAAAGTGTGGGACACCTTAGGACAACCCAGTGGTAAATTCAACTTCATGATCAAATACATCGCTCCTGTAAGCCCTTGTATCAGGCTCGAAGACATTCAGCCTACTGGATGGGGAGATTTACCTGAAAGCGCAGATACTATATAAAATACAACTAAGGAATCCTCCTACGACAACTCTTCCTGGGAGACAGATTCCAACGATCCTGCTCCACCAAAAATCATCGTTATTTCTGAAGACAAATCAAGGAAATTACCATACTTTGTGATTCACCGAGGTGTTCGCCGACAATGGGTTGCGGTCGATGTTCCGAAGATCGTTCATAAGTCAAATTAATTGCCGTCTCTAACCTTTCACCCTGCCCAGGTGAAACGGATGTTTTGATAGGGCTAACTTTCTGTAAATGTCCCTCTTTTTGTTTTATAGGGTTGTAGTTTCAAGAATCGACAAAATCATAAATAAATAACGTCGTTCTGTAATTTCTGCATTAGTTGCTGTTTTCTCTTGTCGTTTTTCAGAAAATGGTAATCCTAAAAAACAAAAAATAATAAAAACAAGCAGTGAAAAAAATACACTGCACGCACTTTTGCATTTCTCGCCATCTCTTCTAAAAAAATTTCATCACGTCATGCAGATTGCTTGTTTTAAACCCCGGTGAAACATACGATCCGATGCCTTCTCCCAACTTTGAATTCTCGGTATTTGAGGCTGAAAAAGAAGATGACAACGAAATTCTAGAGGAGATCTCCCGATTACTCAGACAAGAGGAAAGGTCCATCAAACCTCACAAAGAGCCGTTGGAAACAGTCAACTAGGGTTCAGAGTAAGAAAGAAAAGAGATCAAGATTGGGGCACTACTCAGTCAGACTGTCAAAGAAAGTTTGATAAAGCTTCTCAAAGAGCTTCCCGGTGTATTTGCTTGGTCCTACTAGGACATGCCAGGGTTGGATACCAGCATCGTGGAACATCATCTACCGTTAAGATCAGAATGTCCGCCTATAAAACAGAGGTTGAGACGGACTCATCCAGGCATGGCCATCAAAATCAAAGAGGAAGTACAAAAACAGATTGAAGCAGGTTTCCTCGCCACATCAGAATATCCTCAATGGTTAGCCAACAAAGTATCAGTTCCGAAAAAGTACGGAAAATTCAAAATGTGTGTGGACTATAGGGATCTAAACAAGGCTAGTCCAAAGGACGACTTTCCTTTACCACACATTGACATGCTGGTAGACAACACAGCCAAGTTCAAAGTCTTCTCCTTTATGGATGGATTCTTGGGCTATAATCAGGTAAAAATGGTGCCGAAAGACATGGAGAAAACTTCCTTCATCAACCCATGGGGTACTTTTTGTAATAGGGTAATGCCGTTCGGGTTGAAGAACGTCGGGGCGGCCTATGAAAGGGCCATGACTACTCTGTTTCACGACATGATACATAAAGAAATCGAGGTATATGTCGATGATATGATTGGCAAATCTAGAACAGAAGAGGAACATGTGACCCACTGTCAAAACTATTCGAGCGTCTGAGAAAGTACAAACTCCGCTTGAATCCCAACAAGTGCACCTTCGGTGTCTGTTCAGGGAAATTCTTAGGGTTCATCGTCATCCAAAAAGGAATTGAGGTTGATCCTGACAAAGTCAAGGCCATTCAAGAAATGCCTTCTCCAAAGACTGAAAAACAAGTCAGGGGATTCCTAGGACGTTTGAACTACATCTCTAGGTTTATATTCCTTGTGACCGCGACATGTGCGCCAATCTTCAAATTACTCAAAAAGAATCAGGACTGCATTTGGACAGAAGACTGTCAAACCACCTTCGACAGTATCAAGGAATATCTGTTGAACCCACCGATTCTATCACCTATAGTGGAAGGAAGACCACTGATCATCTACCTAACAGTCTTGGAAGAGTCAATGGGTTCTGAACATGGCCAACAAGACGAAACAAAAAGGAAAGAGTATGCCATGTACTATTTGAGCAAGAAATTCACTGACTGTGAGACTCGGTACACTATGCTTGAGAAAACCTGCTGTGCTCTGGCTTGGGCAGCCAAACGTCTTCGCCAGTATATGATTCGTCACACTACTTGGTTAATCTCCGAAATGGATCCATTCAAGTACGTCTTTGAAAAACCTGCTCTCACGGGAAGGATTGCCCATTGGCAGATGTTTTTATCAGAGTACGACATCGAGTACCATGCTCAGAAAGCCGTCAAGGGAAGTGATTTAGTCGATCATTTGGCTCATCAACTGATTGACGATCAGGAATCAGTCAAATTTAACTTCCCAGACGAGGATGTCATGTATCTAAAAATGAGAGACTGCGACGAACCGCTACCCAGTGAAGGGCCACAACCAGGTTCCCAATGGGGACTTATCTTTAACGGAGCTGTCAATCATTATGGAAATGGAATTGGGCCAATCATTATAACACCTCAGGGCACCCACATTCCTTTCACCGCCCGACTTACGTTCAAATGCACAAACAACGAGGCCAAATACGAAGCTTGTATCACGGGTCTCGAAGAAGCGATCGACTTAAGGATAAAGAACTTGGATGTATATGGCGACTCAGCCCTGGTTATCAATCAGATCAAAGGAGATTGTAACACATACCAATCAAGATTGATTCCTTACACAGATTACGCGAGAAGGTTGTTACCCTTCTTCAACAGAATCGAGTTTCATCATATCCCTCGTGAAGAGAATCACATGGCTGATGCATTAGCCAGTCTCTCTTCCATGATTAGTGTAGGTCAATGGAACGACTTACCTAAGATTTACGTAATGCGCCTAGAAAGTCCCGCTTACATCTTCAGGATTGAAGCAGTCATAGACGACAAACCTTGGTATCACGATATCAAATGCTTCATTCAGAAACAAGAGTACCCTTCTGGGGCATCCAGGAAGAACCAATAGACCCTCAGAAGACTGGCAAGTAGCTTCTTCCTGAGCGGTGATACACTCTATAAGAGAAACTTCGACATGGTCTAGCTCCGATGCGTAGACAGACCAGAAGCAGACATGCTGATAAAAGAAATTCACGAAGGATCCTTTGGCACTCATGCCAACGGACACACAATGGCGAGGAAAATTATGAGAGCAGGGTACTATATGTTGACAATGGAATCTGACTGCTACAAGTACATGAGGACGTGTCACAAGTGTCAGATATACTCAGAAAAAATCCATGTACCGCCAACACATCTCAAAGTTCTTTCTTCCCCATGGCCTTTTTCAATATGGGGAATCGACGTGATTGGCATGATCGAACCCACAGCTTCGAACGGACATCGGTTCATCCTGGTAGCCATTGACTATTTCACCAACTGGGTCGAAGCAGCGTCATACGCTAATCTAACCTGACAAGTGGTGGTCCGATATATCCAAAATAATATTATTTAGCGTTATAGTGTTCCAAGCCAGATCATTACTGATAATGGATCTAACTTGAACAATAAGATGATAAAAGAGTTGTGCACTGAATTCAAGATTGAACACCATAACTCATCTTCCAGCCGACCTAAGATGAATGGGGTGGTAGAAGCGGCTAACAAGAACATCAAGAAGATTGTTCAAAAGATGGTTGTAACCTACAAAGACTGGCACGAAATACTGCCTTTTGCTCTTCACAATTATCGCACAACTGTCCCCACTTCAACAGGGGCAACCCCTTTGTCTTTAGTATATGGCATGGAAGCAGTGCTTCCCATAGAAGTAGAGATCCTATCAATCCGGGTATTGATGAAGGCTAAGCTAACAGAAGCTGAATGGTGTCAAAGTCGACACGAAGAACTGAATCTGATCGAAGAGAAGCAAATGATGGCACTATGCCATGATCAGTTGTATTAGTAAAGAATGAAGAAGGCATTTGACAAAAAGGTTCGACCTTGCGTCTTCATAAAAGGAGACCTTGTGCTAAAAAAGATACAATCATTTCTCACTGATTCCCGGGGCAAATGGACTCTAAATTATGATGGCCCCTATGTGGTCAAGAAAGCCTTCTCAGGCGGCGCCTTGAGACTTGCAACCATGGATGGAGAGGAATTTACCTACCCCACAAATGTTGACGTAGTCAAGAAATACTTCGCCTAAACTAGAAAAAAAACGCCTTGGTGGATTGAAAACCCGAAAGGGCGGTCCAGGAAAAAATTAGAGACATGATCAAAAATCATCCCGGTGGATTGGAAACATCACAGTACAATCCAGGCAAAAATTAGGGATAATGGCAAGTAACTACGTCTGACAAAGAGGCGAATCCCTCAGCAACAGTCATGCCATCCATCAGGAAAAACTCCAGTCAAGGTCATCTTCGACGGAAGCTCAGGATGTCCAGAATTCAAAGTTGGTAGAAGGATAACGGTCGTTATGTTTCAATGTAGCCCGTTTCCCTTAAATTACCATTTTCTAAACTTTGTACATACTCTAAAATTTGAGCCCTTGTGCTTTTGTTTATAATTCTCATTTGTTTTAGCTTTACAGAATGACGTTTTAGCATGATTAACGATTCTTGAAATAAAACAAAAATGAATTTACTTGTTAAAATTTTTCTGCTTTTCAAAATAAAGATGGAAATTTCTTTTGACTGTTGAACATCGAAAGAACATCGATCGCTTCTCCAGAAGTAATCGAGCTTCAAAGTGCAGAATCAAAGTACTCCTTCTTAGCCAATACACCTGAATAAAGGATCAACTGTGTCAGGGACCATGTTTCGTCTGATACCCTCGGCAGAGTTCTCACCTCCTAAGCCCGACCAACGTAGCTCCTAACAGGGACTATCCCTCCTAAGCAAGGTAGGATTTCTATCTAGAACCAAAGGTACTTTTCATCTCCCACTGTGGCTGAGTATCCAGTCATGTTCATCCACTAGTCTGTATGTCGCGTCAGTTTGTCAGCATATACATACATACTTCATGCATTATTGATTCATACATATTCATATTGCATCACTATCACTCTAGTCGGTCTTGTTCCCTAGTGATAAAAGTCCTCCCAGTTGAGTTGTCAGTTCTTTCCTTGTCAGGAAACGTCGTGTCTGAACAATCTCTCCTCCAGTTTATTTCTGGATTAAAGGTGGTTCTTTGACCACTTTGATAACTTGAACTTCTGAAAATCCAGAGACCTTCTGACAAGAATCACTCTTCGCCATTGAAGATGATATCTTCGCTTTCCCGGATTAAGAACAATCCCTAGAGAAAGCCTCCTAAGCAAATATTCGGCAACATAGCAGTTTTTCTCCAAAAAATTCACTGAGGAAAAGGTCATCAGCACCTCAAAATTGGATTACACGACATGGTATTTCTCTGAGAAGATCTCGAGTAAAGTATGATGTAATCCCCCCAAGCAGGAAACGGTCTCTCAAGAGATTCGTTTTCCCCATTAGAGTCAATGAATGGCGTCTCCAGCAAAGAAGTTTGTGCACCTCTACAACTCAGATGACTGGGTTCCCCAGCAACTCTGACATCAGATCTTTTTCCATCAAATGGCATCTCCCTAGGAGGATTCAGCGAGAAGTTTGAGGAAAACCGCTACGAACAGCGTCCCTTGTCAAGAAAGTTTATTGACAAAAGAAACTGAGACCAGTTCCTTGGTAGGAAAGAAGGATCGAGGGGAAGTTTATTTCGGAAACTGAGACCAGTTCCTTGGTAGAAAACCAGGATCGAGGGGAAGTTTATTTCAGAAACTGAGACCAGTTCTTTGGTAGGAAACCAGGATCGAGGGGAAGTTTTACCTTTTCTAAGCATCATCGCTTAGCAAAAGAAGATGAATGCGTAAACTACCATTCATAACCACCATCAAAATTTTAGTTATTCCGATATTTAATCCTCTTGCACACCGAATGCCCGAATACCTTCGCCATTCACACCTTCGGGTCCAAGAAGATTAAATTGGGGCATCTGTCATACCCCAAAATTTTACCACTAAGATTTCTCACTATTGTGAAAGTCATCATCACAATATGGATGTACTTGCTTGCTTCATCAATATCCTCAAGGATTATTAGGCATCCTCTACAATCAAAGATTAGGGTTTCAAGCCCTCTCAAAGCACTTAGGCAAAGGATCAATCAAGAAAGGACATGATCTTCAATTTGTCTAAACTCTCAAACATCTACAAAGGATTAAGAGGTCTCCCACATCAAGAATCAAGCACAAGGTTGCTGCATTCCCAGTGGATGAAGCCTCAGGATCGCCAGTGTCACAAAATTAGGGTTTTGGTCGACCAAGGCCTCCAGATGGAAATTTTCCTCTGGCCATAAGCCAATTCTTCATAGCATAACCTAAGATACTTCAAGGGACCTCATAGACCCAACCATCAAGTCAATTTAGCCTCAGGGGATGCATTCATCAAAAATCAGGAATTAGGGTTTCTTGACCTAATTCACCCCTAAGTTGACCTTTGGGACAAAACATGAGCCAAGACCTCAAGAAATGATTTGAGGGTCCCTAATAAACTACATTGATCCATTTGCAACAATGAACTGATCCAAGAAGCTTGATCAACAAGTTTCAAATTCATCAGAGCGACGATTAGGGTATCGCGGGAAAAGTCAACTATGCCTTTGACTTTTGATAAGGCATGCTCCCAAACCTTGGGACATGATTTAATACACCCTATAACACCCATGGAACATGTCCATCAAATTTTATTTAGGTCAAGAACTTGATTTCATAGAGGATCGTATAGTTTGGAGTTCATCTGACAAAAAGTCAACAGTGCCCAAAAGTCAAAGTTTGACTTTTTGATATTTTGGTCAATTATGGTTCCCTAACCCTAAAATGATGTTAATGTGTGATTGGAATCATCATTCATCAAGAAAAATCAAGAAAAGTGGGATAACTTGAAAAAGGGGTAACCATAAAAAACTTAGAAATTTTCTAAGTTACGGAACAAAGTGGTTAGGGTGCCAACTTCCAAGGATCATAACTTGAGATCCAAGCAACCATTTTGGCTGATCCAAAGATGGATTTGTAGCTCTCATGGCATACTTTAAAAGTGTCAACTACACCTCATTCCAATTCATCGTGGATTTTAAGTTATGGTTGGATCAAAATGGCTGAAAACATGAAATGACACTTTTTCCAACACTTTGTGAAATTTTCACTAAGTCAGAATCTGTTTCACTTTTTCCAAAATGTAGGGGCATTTTTCACTTGGATCCAAAAAGTGTCAAGACAAACTATGATCACTAGTATGTTGTATCATATGAGAGCTTTCCAAAATGGCCAAGAACCCCATGAAACTCCACTTAAGCCATGAGATATGACAATGGCAATGTGCCTTGCTGCAAACAGCATCGGAAGGCAGATTTGTGCATTTTGCTCGATTTGGGCAATTTTTGAAAATGACAAATAAGTCTATCCATCTGAACACCTCAGGGGGAGAGCAAGGAGGGACAAACACTAATCCATCAACCTCCCAAGTCCTTTGAACCAAAAGTAGCAAGCCAAACCTAGAACTGCCTAAAAGACAAACAAGACTCTAATTTTGGTTTGGAGCATTTAATGGATGCACCAAGGTGGCATGGACTGAGCCTTTTCTAACTGAATTCAGTCAAGACTTATCCAAGAACTTGGGAATAAGCAGCCTGTGCTCTAACCTCTAGTCAATGGCTAGAGGAGACTTGGATTCCTATTGATCAACATTTTCCAAACCTCTGCAGCAGTTGCCATTCACTATTGCAGCCAAAACAAACTTGATTTACTATAAATAGAGCTCATTTGTGCTCAATTTAAGTACACCAAAGCACTACAACACTTGCTTTCCTCAAAATCTCTTTCTCTAGGCAAAAATGCCTTCTTTAGCAATGTAACTCTGAATTTTTGAGTTAGAGAGCAATTTCATCACAGCTCATGATCCAAACACATCCAATATATCATATCTAAGTTGTCCAAACTCTCACAAGTGACCTGTAACACCAAAATCACAAAGTACCCTCTCAAGACCTCAAAATTGGACTTTTTTGCATTTTTCAAGCCATGTCTTGATTCAGTCACTTTCAAAACCAGATAAAGCCTCAAACACACTCCAAATATCATCCTTGAACTGTCTGAAATGGTTCCACGCATCTGGAACATCATTTGAGAGAGTTGCTATTTTGGCCACTTTTGCCCCTTTTGCAAGAAAGGGCCAATTTCCATTCCTGAGGTTTCCAGCTTATTAGAATCATCCTAAAAGCTTATAAGGGATCATTTGAGAGTGTTTAAAGCATCAAAACATTTCTAGTACAAGGCACTTGATAGATTGCCCAAGAAGCTCCAAAAGAGGTAAGCATCTCAACTTGAACTCTTTAAAATATGTCTTGCTTTGAAGTCCACTTATCATGCATCCCTTATACATGTCATATGTGTTGTGTTTGCACCAATTCATCATGTAATTCACGACTGTACCAAGAGGTAGCACAGAAAATGTACATTATGGCCTATTTCAAAACCACTAACGGGTTTTGAGGAGGATTGATTTTCTGAAAAAACTACCTCCACCATTGGATTCCTTGTGAAATTTTAGGCCAGATGCATATAAATTTTGTCTCCATCCATGGAGAAATGAGGAAGTTATGGCCTTCACGTTTCTGACCAAATGCCTTGCCTTGCCTTGCCTTGGCTAGGCCAAGAACAAGGCAAGCCTTGAATATTTGTGGCTGGGGTTTGATACACGGATGTATCACTATCCTAGTGGTAAGGCGCGCACACTGCACACATGAGGTCTGGGGTTCGAATCCCCCTTGCCCCAGACCCCTTTTTAATGGTTTTTTTCAATTTTTTATTATTTTTTATATTATTTTTAATGATTTTAAAAATTAATAACTTCCTCAATTTTAATCATTTTTTATTGGTTCTTTTTCTGAAAAATCACAAAAATGTTGAAATATTTTATTCATAAAAGAATCAAATTTATATTATTGATTTAATATAGTTGGTAATTTTGTGAATAAATTCATTTTAATTGTTTATTAAACATTTTAAAATGAATATCATTTTGAAAATCAAAACCAAACGAGTTTTAATTTATCTTGTGATTAAAACCTCATTTTTCAAACCTTAAACAAAAATCACAAGTGGTTTATTCAAACTTATTTTGTATCTTTATCATTTTCATTGATTTTCTTTAAATATTTACTTTTAAAGGAAAACAAAATTAGGGTTTTGATTAATTCAACCCTCATCAAACTTTTTCAAACACTTTGTGCCTCTAATAGAGTGTAAGAACCAACCTTTTTTTTAAAACAAAATAATTTGGGCCTCAGTGTATTGTATAAGTCCCGATACCGACAAAAAGTTCGGCGCGATCGTCGCCTTTTTAACAAAAATCTTTGTGCTTCTCCTTGAGCTATAAGACCCATATTTATTCATTTTTAAACCTTTTGGGCCTTTAATAGAGTGTAAGACCCAATCCCCTTTTAACCAAAACCATTTTGGGCCTCAGATATTGTATAAGACCCTCTCTGTTAAAAGAAAAATCTCGGCGCGATCGGCAGTTTAAAACAAAACCATCTAGGCCTACCCTCGTGTTATAAGTCCCATTTTTTTTCTTTAAAATACTTCTTTGGGCCTCTAATAGAGTGTAAGAACCAATCCCCTTGTACATAAAAACTTTGTGGGCCTCACATATTGTATAAGTCCCTCCGTACAGTTTTCTAAATCGCAATGCGATCATCATTAAAACTTGGGCCTCTCCTTGAGATGTAAGCCCCAACAATCTGTTCAAAGTACTTTCTCCTTTGATTTTGAATATATGTTGATATCAAAACTTTCTTTGTTGAACAACTAACAAAACAGTATGAAATCTCTACAACGGGTAAGTGTTTATCCGCTGTCATTTACCGCTTTCATATGTATATAACTGTATTGTGGGGCTGTTTCACTGTAAGTCTTCTTTCACATCCTTTTATATACTTGTCACATATCCACTATGTAATACTAGTATAGTTAATTAGAGTTTTCCCCGGAAACTACGTCTAGCACTAGGTAAAGCCTTGTTGGTCACTCCTAAATACAAACAAAACTAGATCCTTCGTAGGATTCCAGATACAGTCTTCCCTCCTCTTGGGGTTAAACAATATGGAAACGTGAAAGACAACATTCTCGATGAACCCTTTCTCAGACTGTCACCCTTAGAAATTGTCAAAGAAACTCTAACTCTCCAGAGGTGAACTATTCTCGGTGAATGGCATCTCTTGAGTTTCTTCCAAATTCTCAAACTTTCCAAGAATGATCTCTTCTCAGTGAATTTCATTTCTTAAACTTCTCTTGGTTTGGGGACCCACAGGCTTCCTAAAAGCATCCCCACCTCCTCTTGGGCATTTTACAAGGACTCGTCGGCTTCTTAGAAGTTCTCATGCCTTCTCTTGGGCTTAATACAAGGACCCTGACAACCTCTTAAAGGTATAAGACAGAACTTAGTCATCCTTTGCTAGAGCAGTCTTTCCACCGTCAAAACTCTGGGCATTTTTAGGGTTGATACCCCTCCCTTAATGCCCGTGCCTCCTCTTGGGCATTGTACAAAAGATAAAACTCTACACTCGGACAGTCTAAAACCCTTGAGTCTCAAAGACATGCTCAAGTTCTTTGCACATATAGGACGAAACAACAATCACTCTGAAACCCGGTCTCTCTCATGAGAGTTACCCAACCTTGGGCCTGCCTATGGATCTAATCCTCAGCAGTAAGTCAGCCTCCTCTTGGGCTTCGTACAAATGATTCTCCCCAGCGGAGCTAACCTTTTCAGACTCTCTTGTTGAGTCAATAACCTTTAGCCTCCGTCTTGGGCTTTGTACAAGACATATAACACCACTCTCTTGTTGGGTATAACAGACTCTCTTGTTGAGTCAATCACCTTTAGCTTCACATCTTGGGTTTTAAACAAGATACAAATCACTCTCTTGTTGAGTATAAAAGACTCTCTTGTTGAGTCAAGCACTTTTAGCCTCCTTCTTGGGCTTTATACAATACAGATAGTAAAATCACTCTCTTGTTGAGTATAAAAGACTCTCTTGTTGAGTCAATCCCTTTTTAGCCTCCATCTCGGGCTTTGTACGAGATAGAAAAATACTCTCTTATTGAGTATAAAAGACTCCCTTTTTGAGTCAAATCTCCTTTTAGCCTCAATCTCGGGGTTCGTACGAGACAGCAAATCACTCTCTTGTTGAGTATAAAAGACTCTCTTGTTAAGTCAATCACTTGTTCAAGACTCTCTTATTGAGTCAACTCTTTTAGCCTCCGTCTTGGGCTTTGTACAAGACACATACAAGCAGTCTCTTGTTGAGACAAACCCTTTCAGCCTCGATCTTGGGCTTTATACAAGATACATTCTCCGCAACGGAGTCAAAATCCCTTTTAGCCTCAATCTTGGGCTTTGTACAAGACAAAAAGAACATTTTCCTCCAGAAAAGTCAAACTTCTAGCCTCCTCTTAGGCTTTGTATAAACAAAACCCCGATTGAGTCAATCAACCTTTTAGCATCAATGTTTTGCCTTGCTCACAACATACAAACATCAACAACTCCTCTTTAGAGATGACAAATACTCTATCAGCCAACACCCTTTAGCTTTACATCTTGGACTTTGAACAAGATACAAACCACCTTTAGCTTCATGTCTTGGGCTTTGAACAAGACACTAAAACAACCTTTTTCCTCCCATAGAATAGGAGGAACTACGATCGCTCTGATTTCCCTGTTTCGGGAATATGTAGGCATAAGATTGCAAAATCTTAGAGAGCATACTAATCAAAAACCCAAAATCTTGTACCTTCACACATCAATCAAAAAACATCAGACCTAACATCTTACCAATAGCCTAGACACTATTTTTAAGCGAATAATCCTAAAGAAGAACCCCCTCTTGATAGCATCTGTAAACCAACAATTTTTTACTATTTAATCTCAGTTTGCAAGCAGGTTTAATTAGAGACATTTATTTCCTTTCCTTAATCAGCTTCATAGGATAAAAAATGAATCAAACTGTAGTACCCAAGCGATAGTGATTCGAAACCACACAAATCGCGCTACAAGGTGTTAGCACCCAAAACGTCTATAGTACTCTATAGGAATCCTTTGAAATATCTACCGCTTTTTGGTTTGAAAAGGTTTGCTTGAAAAGTGATTGAGGAGATGAGAAGAGAAATTGTTTTTATGATTTTTGTGTTTGGAGAGACTTATCGCCTCATGCCTACGTACCCACGATGTGCAATGTAGGATCAAAACCTCGTAGTTCGTGGTACAAAGAACAAAAATTTGTTTGTTTTGGTTAATTTTAAGTGTAAAGACAAGTCGTCATTTCAAAGCGAATAATTCCGCTTAAAGAAATGAATCATGTCTAAACATATTAAAAGGTTTAAAAAGGAAAAGTGCACAAGGCACACAAAAAAAAATTTGATGAGTTTTTGTATTTTTTATGTTTTTATAAAATGGTCAAAATATGGTTAATATTGATTGACATTTATTAAAGAAAATAAAGCTTAAATATCACTTGGCCAAAGTCAAGGTTTTATTATGAAAGCGGTTTTAAGTTTGAAAACAAGAAGGTTTTGTAAAAGAGAGGAGATTTTGAAAATTGAAGAAAGAGGTGGAGAAGAAGAGACTATCCTAGTGCATACAACAAAAGCTAATGATAAGAAAGATCTAACCACACGGACAAGCTCCATTGCATAAGCATTTTTCCCTTTTTGATTTGGTCTTGATTCAAAATAAGTCTTCAAAAGAGGACTCCAAGTATCCAAAATCCAAGGTTTTCCATTCCAAACTCCCAAGCAATAGGTTAAGATCCTAACTCTAAGTCCATAAGTTCATAATCAAGAGTATAGGTCCTCCAAAGCAAGGGATAGTGGCCATAGTCAAACAATTAAGGGCACAAGTCTTTTAGTGATTTAATCCTTTATTAATATTTTGAGTCCAAAATGGACAAAAGAAAAACAAGGCACGAGATAATATGGTCCGAGTGGACAAAAAAAAATGACATAAACATAAACATGATATGATATAATGACATAAAGCATAAAAAATAAAGAGAGATAGGGAGCGAGAAAGAAATGTAAACAAGTTAGGAGTTAATGGTTAGTAGCACAAGGCTCTAGTGCCATAAGCCTTCACCGATTATTCCATTCCGCATCTTGATAGAAGCAAAGCCTCTACAACAACAAGCTTCAAAGATTTAGAGGGTCTGAGATGATTTTGGATTGGAAGTGGGGATTCGCTGGAAGTCTCGCTAAGCGAGTGAATCGGCGAGTAGCTTCGCCCAGCGAATAAACTAGCGAGTATGACTGAGGGTGTTTTTCTGGTGTTTTGATGTGGTGCTGTGGGATTCGCTGGTTTTAGCGAACAAGTTCGCCTAGCGAATCCTAGAGCGAACTGCTGCTGTTCGTGAAATTTTGTTTATGCTGCTGTGCTGTCGTGATGCTTCGATGCTGTGATTTTTATGATTATTTTTCATGATGTTATTGATGATTATACGATGATGTTTTGATGATTATTTGACGAATATGTGATGATATGACGTATATGAGGAATGATGAATGATGATGCACATTATGCTGTTTAATTGATGATGATGATTAGTGATGTTGTGTATCATACATTCATATGCATACTCTGTGACGACGCTTCATTCCCATTGTGCGCATATGAGGTAATTATGATGTGCTCCGGTTCCAAATGCAGGATCGATCCTATTGACAGGGATCTTTGGAGGGTTGATGGCCTAGTGTCCATCTATTATGACGAATGGTACCATATGCATGAGTCTTGTTGTGCATTTGCATTTAATTGGCATTGTTGTATTTTATGATGTTGTTCGTGATTTTGATGTTTCCTCGTGATGACCCTGAAGATGTTGTATATGAAGATAATGCCATATTATGTATATCTTTTTTTATAATGATTATTATGAATTGTGATTACTCACTCTGCCTGTTTGAATGTTGCCTCCACGTGGGTAACGTGCAGGTGATTAGGTTTAGCTGTGGATGCCTTCGAGGACCTTGAAGTTTATTTGCTTTTGGTCGATTTAGAGGGTCTTGCTCTGATAGTGTAACATCGGGTTGGGGTCCTTTGAGTCGAACTATGTTGTTTCCTTATTTTGTTGTCATTTGATGATGTGGTTTTATTTTTTACGATTACGATGTTTGTTGAAAACCTTTTAATTGAGAATTTGGAGTTCCGCTGCCATGTGAAGGCTATTGATTTATTTTGAGGAAGAACCCTTTGTTTATAGGGCAAGTGTATTACTTTGATTTAAATGAGAAATGTGCACCCTTTGAGGTGATTTTGATGCTTTACCCTGATATTTGAGTTGTTTCTGCTGGAACATTTATGGGGGTAGAAAAGGGTGTTACAACTAATGCATCAACCATATGATTTTCTTCACGAGGAACGTGATGAGACTCGATTCTGTTGAAGAATGGTAACAACCTTCTCGCGTTGTCTTTGTAAGGAGTCAATCCTAATTGGTATGTGTTCCACTCTCCTTTGATCTGGTTTATAACCAGGGCTGAGTCTCCATACACATCCAAGTTCTTTATCCTTAAGTTAATAGCTTCTTTGAGACCCGTGATACAAGCTTCGTATTCGGCCGCATTGTTTGTGCATTTGAATGTCATTCTGGCAGTGAAAGGAATATGCGTACCCTGAGGTGTTACGATTATTGCCTCAATTCCGTTTCCATAAGTGTTGACAGCTTCGTCGAATATTAGTCCCCATTGGGAACCTGGTTCTGGCCCTTCGTTGGGTAGCGGTTCATCACAATCTTTCATTTTTAAGTACATGACATCTTCGTCTGGGAAGTCAAATTTGACTGATTCCGAATCGTCACTCGGTTGATGAGCCAAATGTTCGGCTAAAATACTTCCCTTGACGGCTTTCTGAGCGTGGTACTCGATGTCGTATTCTGATAACAACATCTGCCAACGGGCATTCCTTCCCGTGAGAGCAGGCTTTTCAAAGACATACTTGATCGGATCTATTTCGGACATCCCATTTTTAGTTGTAGGTGATGTTCCACAATGATGGTATCTAACACTGGCATGTCCTGATAGGACCAAGCAAATATATCAGAAAACTCTTTGAGAAGTTTTATCATGCTTTCTCTAACAGTTGGACTGAAAATGGCCCCAATCTTAACTTCTTTCTTTTCTTCTTCTGAACCCAAATTGACTGTTTCCAACGGCTCTTTATGAGGCTCAATAAACCTTTCCTCTTGCCTAAGTAGTCGGGAGATCTCTTATGGAATTTCTTCGTCCTCTTCTTCTTCAGCTTCAAATACTGAGAATTCAAAGTTGGGAGAAGGCATTGGATGGCATGTTTCAGTGGGGATTAAAACAAGCAATCTGCATGATGTGATAATTTATTTTTTTAGAAAATACAGAGAGAATGCAAGAGTGCGTGTAGTGTATTTTTTTAAAATGCTTGTTTTCAATTTTGGGTTGTTTTTAGGATTACCATTTTCTTAAAAACGAAAAGTAAAAACAACAATAGATTCGGGAATTTAGAATGACATCATTTATTCATGATTTGTCAATTCTTGAAACACAACCCTATAAAACAAAACTTTGTCGCTTTGGGTGAAGCGTAGAGGGACATTTACAGAAAAGTAAGCCCTATAAAACATCCATTTCACCAGGGCAAGGTGAAAGGTTAAAACAAAGATGGTAATTACTTCGACTTATGGACGAATTTCAGGACATCGACTGCAACCCAATGGCGACGAACTCCTCAGTGAATCACAAACTCTGGTACTTCCCTTCTTGGTTTGTCTTGAAAAATGACGATGATTTCTGGCGGAGTAGGATCATTGGAGTCTTCTTCCCATCCAGAGTTATCATAAGAGGACTCTTCTGCCGCATCTTCCATAGTATTTTCAATCTCAAGAGGATCTCCCCATCCAGTTGGCTGGATGTTCTCGTATATGACACGAAAGCTTTCGGGAGCGGTGTTTTTGACTTGAAAGTCATACTTGCCACTTGGCTGTCCCAAGATATCCCAGGTTTCTGTGGGGATAGAGGAGTAATCTTCCTCAATGACGTTAACCTCAGGAAATGCATAGTTAATGAATTCTTATCCTGCAATCTTTGCAAATTCATCACCATAGTGTTTGACATTTTTGGAATATCTTGAGTAAGGACTCCATGACTCTGTGAGAACATGTGTATTCTTTTCAAGATAACTCAGCTGATAGGCATTGTCCGGTTGACTCTTTCTTGCCAAGTCTTCCGTGTATGGCTTCCAGATAAGCAAGTCATCCAGGGGATCATAATAATCGTAGTCAAAGTTGTCCTTCATCAGATTGTCTTCCTCTAATGAGTTGGGTGGAGCTCAACATCCTTTAGGATCAAAATTTCCATAGATCATTCTGATGTCTGATCTTGGTATATATCTCGGGTTCTGCTTTAAAAAATAGAATGGCACGTGCATTTCTCCATGAGATATATAACCGTTATCGTTGAGATAAGGCTTCCAATATTCATCTGTATCGGAGGAGTTGTTCTCCTCGCTGGTGTGTACTTCTTGAGATACTGGGTAGAGGAAGCCTCCGCTGTGGAAGAAATCCTGAATGGGACGAAAACTTTCATCCTTCTTTGTAGTCTGGGTACATGTCGGAGAGTAACCAAGACCTTTTCTTGTCTTGTTATTAGTAGGAGTTACTATCTATCCCCATCCTTTTATGTCATTCCTCCCGATTACTTTGAGACCATCCAATGCCTTCTCCCAACTTTGAATTCTCGGTATTTGAAGCTGAAGAAGAAGAGGACGAAGAAATTCCATAAGAGATCTCCCGACTACTTAGGCAAGAGGAAAGGTTTATTGAGCCTCATAAAGAGCCGTTGGAAACAGTCAATTTGGGTTCAGAAGAAGAAAAGAAAGAAGTTAAGATTGGGGCCATTTTCAGTCCAACTTTTAGAGAAAGCATGATAAAACTTCTCAAAGAGTTTTCAGATATATTTGCTTGGTCCTATCAGGACATGCCAGTGTTGGATACCATCATCGTGGAACATCACCTACCACTAAAAACGGAATGTCTAAAATAGATCCGATCAAGTACGTCTTTGAAAAGCCTGCTCTCACGGGTAGGATTGCCCGTTGGCAGATGTTGTTATCAGAATACGACATTGAGTACCATGCTCAGAAAGCTGTCAAAGGAAGTATTTTAGCCGATCATTTGGCTCATCAACCGAGTGACGATTCAGAATCAGTCAAATTTGACTTCCCAGACGAAGATGTCATGTACTTAAAAATGAAAGATTGTGATGAACCGCTACCCAACGAAGGGCCAGAACCAGGTTAACAATGGGGACTAATATTCGACGAAGCTGTCAACACTTATGGAAACGGAATTGAGGCAATAATCGTAACACCTCAGGGTACGCATATTCCTTTCACTGCCAGAATGACATTCAAATGCACAAACAATGCGGCCGAATACGAAGCTTGTATCACGGGTCTCAAAGAAGCTATTGACTTAAGGATAAAGAACTTGGATGTGTATGGAGACTCAACCCTGGTTATAAACCAGATCAAAGGAGAGTGGAACACATACCAATTAGGATTGACTCCTTACAAAGACAACGCGAGAAGGTTGTTACCATTCTTCAACAGAATCGAGTCTCATCACGTTCCTCGTGAAGAAAATCATATGGTTGATGCATTAGTTGTAACACCCTTTTCTACCCCCATAAATGTTCCAGCAGAAACAACTCAAATATCAGGGTAAAGCATCAAAATCACCTCAAAGGGTGCACATTTCTCATTTAAATCAAAGTAATACACTTGCCCTATAAACAAAGGGTTCTTCCTCAAAATAAATCAATAGCCTTCACATGGCAGCGGAACTCTAAATTCTCAATTAAAAGGTTTTCAACAAACATCGTAATCGTAAAAAATAAAACCACATCATCAAATGGCAACAAAATAAGGAAACAACATAGTTCGACTCAAAGGACCCCAACCCGATGTTACACTATCAGAGCAAGACCCTCTAAATCGACCAAAAGCAAATAAACTTCAAGGTCCTCGAAGGCATCCACAGCTAAACCTAATCACCTGCACGTTACCCACGTGGAGGCAACATTCAAACAGGCAGAGTGAGTAATCACAATTCATAATAATCATTATAAAAAAAGATATACAAAAAATGGCATTATCTTCAAATACAACATCTTCAGGGTCATCACGAGGAAACATCAAAATCACGAACAACATCATAAAATACAACAATGCCAATTAAATGCAAATGCACAACAAGACTCATGCATATGGTACCATTCGTCATAATAGATGGACACTAGGCCATCAACCCTCCATAGATCCCTGTCAATAGGATCGATCCCGCATTTGGAACCGGAGCACATCATAATTACCTCATATGCGCACAATGGGAATGAAGCGTCGTCACAGAGTATGCATATGAATGTATGATACACAACATCACTAATCATCATCATCAATTAAACAGCATAATGTGCATCATCATTCATCATTCCTCATATACGTCATATCATCACATATTCGTCAAATAATCATCAAAACATCATCGTATAATCATCAATAACATCATGAAAAATAATCATAAAAATCAAAGCATCGAAGCATCACGACAACACAGCAGCATAAACAAAATTTCGCGAACAGCAGCAGTTCGCTCCAGGATTCGCTAGGCGAACTTGTTCGCTAAAACCTTCGCTTGGCGAAGCAGCCAGCGAATCCCACAGACACCACATCAAAACACCAGAAAAACACCCTCAGTTATACTCGCTGGTTTATTCGCTGGGCGAAGCTACTCGCTGATTCACTCGCTTAGCGAGACTTCCAGCGAATCCCCACTTCCACTCCAAAATCATCTCAGACCCTCTAAATCTTTGAAGCTTGTTGTTGTAGAGGCTTTGCTTCTATCAATCTTCTATCAAAAGGTAGTACAGTGGGGACCACGCTGCAAAAGATCGCCCAACACCAAGACCACCAGCCGTCTGTGTTGCTCCACCAATCTGCCACAGCCGCCTGTAAAAAGTAGCTTTGTCTCCCACCAACATCTATACCAGATTACTTGCAACGGAAGGATTGAGGGGCAGCTGGTCCACATGAGGATTTGATTTGGGCCTAATCTTATTTTTATCAAGAGACCCGTGATACAAGAAAGGAGCAACTACCACTTCCACTCATCACTATATAAAGAGAGCTTGTGCATTGTAGAAAAGAGACCGGAGATTTTACACACAACAAACAGTTTATTTCAATTTTAAGTTTTAAGTTTATTTTTATTCAAAGATTTGGAGCATTAGTACAGGGTATTGTATTCTCCCCCAGACCTATACACTCTGCTGAGAGTTGTCGTGAATGAAGAGAGCTGTTGCTTTTTACTCAACTCACTAAGGCACAGATACATACGATTCTGATCGAGTCGAAGAGATTGCAGAAGCACTTGAAGAAGATCTTAAGGATTGTCCCAAAATGTTTGAGAGGTTGGTAAGCGATGCAGAGAAACCGTTATATAATGGTTGCACCAAATTCACAAGATTGTCTGCGGTATTAAAGTTGTACAACTTAAAGGCGGGCAATGGATGGTCGGATAAAAGTTTCATAGAGTTATTGGCCCTTATGAAAGATATGCTTCCAGAGGATAATGTTCTTCCCAATCGAATATATGAGGCCAAAAAGATGTTGTGCTCTATTAGCATGAGCTATGATAAGATACATGCATGTCCAAACGATTGCGTTTTGTTTCGAAATGAGTATGCATCGTTAAATGAGTGTCCTAAATGCGGTGTCTCTCGATATAAGGAAAAGTTGTCTCCAGCAAAAGTCTTATGGTATTTTCCTATAATTCCGAGATTTAGACGCATGTTTTGTAGTGAGACCGATTCAAAACACTTGACTTGGCATGCAGATGAAAGAATTATTGATGGAAAGTTTCGACATCCGGCAGATTCACCACAGTGGGTGAAAATTGATGATAATTATCCTGAATTTGGAAAAGAAGCAAGAAACCTTTGCTTGGCATTATCTACTGATGGAATGAACCCACACGGTCCTCAAAGTATCTCACATAGCACTTGGCCTGTGATCATAATGATTTATAATCTACCTCCATGGCTATCTATGAAGCGTAAGTACATGATGTTATCTATGTTAATTTCTGGGCCTAGACAACCAGGGAACGACATAGACGTATACTTGGCACCCTTAATCAAAGATTTAAAGTTTTTGTGGGAGAACGGTGTGGAGGTTTATGATGGGTATAGGAAAGAAAGTTTCAACTTGAGGGCGATGTTGTTTGGCACAATTAATGATTTTCCAGCATACGGAAATCTATCAGGGTACAACATAAAAGGTCAATGTGTGTGTCCTATTTGTGAAGATAAAACAGATTGGACGCGATTGGAGTTTGGTCAGAAGAATGTATTTCTTGGTCATCGTAGAATCTTAAATTCTAATCATCACTATCGTGGGTGGAGAAAAGCATTCAATGGAGAGGCAGAACATGGTAGAGCTCCAACTATATTGACATGTGATCAAATTTTTGAAAAGGTGAAAGATGTGAGTACTCAGTTTGGAAAGCCTTTTGCACATACACTTGTCAAGAGTGGGTGGAAGAAGAGGTCAATTTTCTTTGAACTGCCATATTGGAAGTCATTGTATGTAAGACATTTTCTCGATGTTATGCATATTGAAAAAAATGTATTTGACAGTGTTATTGGTACGTTACTCAATATACAAGGAAAGTCTAAGGATGTTCTTAAAGCAAGAAAGGACCTGGTAGCGATGGGAATAAGAAATGAATTAGGACCCACGAAGAAAGGAACACGAACATATCTACCACCTGCTGCTTATACTCTATCTAGAAAAGAGAAAAAGGTATTGTGTAAGTTTCTAAGTGCAGTTAAAGTTCCAGAAGGATACTCTTCAGATATTAGAAGACTTGTGTCTATGAAAGACCTCAAGTTAAAGAGTTTAAAGATGCATCACTGCCATGTTATAATGGAACATTTTCTACCAATGGGTATACGTTCTATTCTGCCAGAAAAAGTAAGAAGCGCAATAACTAAATTGTGTTTTTTCTTCAAGTCAATTTGCAGTAAGGTGATCGATCCTGCGATCTTACCAACATTGCAAAAAGAAATAGTTATTACTTTGTGTGATCTTGAAATGATTTTTCCTCCCTCGTTTTTGACATAATGGTTCATCTAGTTGTTCATCTAGTGAAAGAGACACAATTGTGTGGACTGGCTTATATGAGATGGATGTACCCTGCTGAACGTTATATGAAAATATTAAAAGGGTATGTTAAAAATCGAAGTCGACCAGAGGGTTGTATTGCCGAACGATACATTGTTGAAGAAGCGATTGAGTTTTGTACTGAATATCTGTCCAATGTACAATCAATTGGACTCCCCAAATCTCATATTGTCGAAAAAAAAGAAGGAAAAAAGTTAATTGGAAATGAAGTTGTGACAGTATCAAGGGTCGAACGGGATCAAGTGCATTTGTATGTTCTGCACAATGAGAATGAGGTTGAGCCGTATGTTGAAATGCACAAGGATGTTCTCCGAGATTTAAATCCGAATAGAAATGAGAATTGGATAGTACGAGAGCACAATCGAAGTTCCATACCTTGGTTTAAGGATCATATTTATTCAAAGTATTATTCAGATCCCGCTTCAATAACAGAAAGTTTGAGATGTTTAGCATATGGTCCAAGTTTGGTTGTGTTTTCTTATAGCGCATACGCAATTAATGGATACACATTTTATACTAAAGAAAAATATGATAAAAGTACTATGCAAAATAGTGGTGTCACCGTGGTAGCTGAAGCAATGCACATTTCAAGTGTGAAAGATTTAAACCCCAAACTTGCCAATCTTTCATATTTTGGGGTTATCGAGCGCATTTGGGTGTTTGATTATGAGAAGTTTCAAATTCCTATATTTCGTTGCAAGTGGGTTGAAAATAATAATGGCGTACGAATGGATAAGTCAGGATTTTTGCAAGTGGATCTTAATAGGGTGGGGTACAAAGATGAGCCTTTTATTCTAGCCTCTCAAGCTAAACAAGTGTTCTATGTCACTGATCCGACAAGTACAAAATGGTCTATAGTGCTTTTATCTAACAAAGTAATTGATGACAACATTGGAGATCAAGGTGATATTGATGTTGATATTGAATCATTTACTAGAAATGATCAAGATGAAAATATTATAGCGAATGAATCATATACAAGAAATGATCATAATGAGGGTATTTGGATCAATCCAACCGTCCGTGTTGTTAAGAGATGGGTAGAACATATTCCAACCAAGAAAAGAAAGAGACGTTAGTGAAAAAGGTACTAGTTATAAAATTATAGCTTATATCATTCAATAATATTAATTAGTTGTCATGTTATATATAGCTTATATCATTCAATGGATTATGGATTATGGATTTTTATATTTGTCATTTAATTTTTATTTTTTTCTTTCTTGCAGGTGAAATGGCTAGTGACCATGACGACACACACGAGACACATGATGAAAATGAAGCTCAGATGGTATATTAATTTTCACAATGTTGCTTATTAGTGATGCTACTTGATAACACAAAACAACTATATATTAATTCTTATTTGTTTGTCTATGTGTAGTGCCCTCGTCAGCGTAATGGCATAGACTGCGGGTATTTCGTTTTGAGGTTTATGAGAGAAATCCTTCAAATGGATCGATTAGAGATTCCTATTACGGTATGCATGGATTTATAACTTAGGATTTATTTTAATATTTATCGGATATGTCATATAATTTATTATTTTTAACTAAATCATGCATATTTTGTTTTGTTTTGTAGTACTTTGATGAATACGCGTGTTTTCATTACATGAAGGATAAATTGCGAGAAATTAAGGAGGAATTGTGCAAATACCTTATTGGAAAAAAAGTCATATAAGGTATAGGATAATGGGATTATGTGAATGTATAGTTTTGTGAATGGTTTATTTTATGGGATTGTATAGTTTTGTGAATGGTTTATGTTATTTATGTGATTTTGGAATGTAATTGTATAGTTTTGTGAATGGTTAATGTAAATGACTTGAATTATAATGGAAATGGTTTATGTGGTTTATGTGATTTATGGGATTAGTGGAAATGGTTAATGAACCATACTAGAAATTGTTAATGGAAATGTGAAATATACAGGTTTATTGAAATGGCTTGAATTATACAGGTTTCTGCATAAAAAAATGGTTAAAATGGGATTTTTTAAAAAAATCATTAAAATTATACGTAGAGAAAAGACAGCGCTTTCTAGAAAAAGCGTTGTCTATAGTTCACAACAGAAAGCGCTTTTCCTAAAAAGCGCCCTCTAAAGGTATAGAAAAATTCATAACTAAAATTATAGGCATACATTAGACAGCGCTTTTAAAAGCGCTGTCTAAAGGGGGCCTTTAGAAAGCACTTTTCCTAAAAAGCGCCCTCTAAAGGTATAGAAAAAATTACATTAGACAACGCTTTTTAAAGCGCTGTCTAAAGGGGGCCTTTAGACAGGGCTTTTTCTTGAAAAAACACCCTCTAAAGGTATAGAAAAATTGATAAGTAAAATTATAGGCATACTTTAGACAGCGCTTAAAATAGCGCTGTCTAAAGGGGGCCTTTAGACAGCGCTTTTTGTTGAAAAAGCACCCTCTAATGTATACTTTAGAGAGCCCTTTTTCCTAAATAAAAAGCGCTGCCTTTACCTACGCCAGCGCTGGCTTAGGCAGCGCTTTTAAGCGTTGTCTAAGGCCTAAAAAAGCATTGTCTAAAGTCTTGTTTGGCATAATGCCTTCTTTCTTTCTTTTCTTTTTCCTCTCTCTCTCTCCTCCTTTCCTTTTAGCTAGAAGCCTTTAGATAAATAACCCATCCAAGCCTAGAAGCAAGCGAAATGGTTCCCGTCGAGTACGACGGATGCGTTAGGTGCTAATACCTTTCTTTCGCATAACCGACCCCCCGTTCCCGTTTCTCTTCCCCTTGGGTTTTATAGATATTTTCCCTGTCCTTTGGGACTAAATAAAGTTCGGTGGCGACTCTGTTGTATCTTTGAGTGTGCGATTCACTCAGGTAGATTTCCAGCCATCTTCACTTATGCCTACGTATTCCCGTTTAATGAAATAGGGAAATCAGAGCGATCGTAGTTCCTCCTAATTTATGGGAGGAAAAAGGTTGTTTTGGTGTCTTGTTCAAAGCCCAAGACATGAACCTAAAGGTGGTTTGTATCTTGTTCAAAGCCCAAGATGTGAAGCTAAAGGGTTTTGGATGGGAGAGAATTTGACATCTCTAAAGAGGAGTTGTTGATGTTTGTATGCTGTGAGCAAGCCACAAATTTGATGCTAAAAGGTTGATTAACTCAACCGGGGATTTCTTTATACAAATCCTAAGAGGAGGTGGGAAGTTTGACTTTTTCGGGGAAAATGTTCTTTCTTTCTTGTACAAAGCCCAAAATTGAGGCTAAAAGGGATTTTGACTCCGTTGGGGAGAATGTATCTTGTATAAAGCCCAAGATGGAGGCTGAAAGGATTTGACACAACAAGAGAGTACTTTAATCTGTCCTGTATAAAGCCCAAGTTGGAGGCTAAAAAGGTTGACTCAACAAGAGAGTCTTGAACAGGTGATTGACTCAACAAGAGAGTCTGAAGGTTGATTGACTCAATAAGAGAGTCTCTTATACTCAACAAGAGAGTGATTTGATGTCTCGTACGAAGCCTGAGATTAAGGCTAAAAGGAGATTGACTCAACAAGAGAGTCTTTTATACTCAACAAGAGAGTGTTTTTATATGTCTTGTACAAAGCCCAAGACGGAGGCTAAAAGTGGTTGACTCAACAAAAGAGTCTTTTATACTCAACGATAGAGTGTTTTTATATATGTCTTGTACAAAGCCGAAGACGGAGGTGTAGCGAGCGATTTTGGACGCGGTTCTTAAGCGTGGTCGCTCTCTGCGGTTGAGTTTTAACTACAGGTCGAATCATTTTTTATCCTATTAAAGCTGATGAAGGAAGGGAAATAGATGTCTCCAATTAACCCTGCTTGCATACTGAGTTTAAACAGCGGTCTATTAGGTTACGGATGCGATCAATGTGGTGGGGCCTTTCTTGTGTTATTTTGACAAACAGGTTTCTGGCGGGGAACAAGGATTAGGATGTTAGGACTGATGCTTTTTGATGGATATATGAGAGTATGGGGTTTTGGGTTTTTTGTTTAGTGTGCTCGCTAAGATTATTTCTTTCAATCTTATGCCTACGTATTCCTGTTTACCGAAACAGGGAAATCAGAGCGTTCGTAGTTCCGGAGGAAATGGGTGTTTTGGTGTCTTGTTCAAAGCCCAAGACGTGAAGCGAAAAGGTGGTTTGTATCTTGATCAAAGCCCAAGATATGAAGCTAAAGAGTCTATTTGTATCTTGTTCAAAGCCCAAGATGTGAAGCTAAAAGGTGTTATCTTTAGAGAGAATTTGTCATCTCTAAAGAAGGTGTTGTATGTCACAACTGTTTATAAAGGAGTATTACTTTAACCGGGATTTGTGAATCCGGTAATGCTATAATTTCCTTTATAGGGGATTTTAACCTGAAGGAGAAGACTTTAACTCAGTGTAGAGCAATGCTATCTTTCCTTAGGAATTTCTCAGGCTAAAAGAGGGACAGTGGCATGGATGTAGATGATCCAGAGGCTTTCCGCTTACAGCGATTAGATGGAGGGGAAGGAGTTGTTGATGTTTGTGTACTGTGAACGAGGCACAGCTTTGACGTTAAAAGGTTGATTGGACCAACTAGTGGTTTTCTTATACGAAGCCTAAGAGGAGGCTTATATGTGTCTCGTATAAAGCCTGAGAGAGAGGCTAAAAGGTTTTGACTCAACGAAGGAGTCTTTTGGTATCTCGTACAAAACCCGAGGTAGAGGCTATTTGACTCAACAAGAGAGTTTTTTTTTTTGGTATATCGTACGAAGCCCGAGATGGAGGCTGTTGTTTGTTTGGCCCGATAAGAACCTTTTTGTATCTCGTATAAAGCCCGAGATGGAGGCGAAAGGGGTGATTGACTCAACGAGGGAGTCTCTTATGTGTCTCGTACAAAGCCCCAGAGAGAGGCTAAACGTTGTTTGACTCCGCTTGGGAGAATCATTGTACAAAGCCCAAGAGGAGGCTATTGTAACTGTTTCAGTTGAGTGACAAGTCCAGTATACTGATTTTGAAACAGAAAATCAGTTCTTATATGAGCAACACTGTACTCAAGGATTTGATTCGAGGATCCGGGTTATTCATGTTCTTTAAGGAAATGGGAAATCCAAGGGTATTGAGGCTGTCCGAGTCTACGGGGTTCCTTCCTATTCTTAAAGGGTGCTTGAGAATTTCTTTTGAGACTCAAGGTAATTAGGCTATCCAAGTCTAGAGTTTCATCTTTTGTACTATGCTTTGAGAAACAGTAGTAGACTCTTGGAAAGACTGTTCTATTAAGATGACTGATTTATTTTCCTACACCTCTAGGAGGTCATCGGGACAATTTGTACGAAGCCCAAGAGTAGGCTGGAAGCTTTTAAGAAGTCGACGGGTCCTTGTACGAAGCCCAAGAGGAGGCTATCATTCCCGGAGGAAGAGATCATTATACGAATCCTGAAAGGAGGCTGTGAATACTTTTAAGAAGCCGAGAGGTCCTTGTACTAAGCCCAAGAGGATGCGGGGTTGCTTTTAGGAAGCCTGTGGGTCCTTGTACGATGCCCAAGAGGAGGCCGATGCTTTTAAGAAGCCCGTTGGTTCCCAAACCCCGAGAAATTCAAGACATGCCATTCACCGAGAATAGATCAAGCCAGGAAAGTTTGAGAATTTGGAAGAAACTCAAAGATGCCATTCACGGAGAATACATTCATCTCTGGGAATAGAGTTTCTTGACAATTCCTAATGAGGACAGCCGAAGAGAAGTCTGTATCTGGTGATCCTATTGGGGATCTAGTTGTCTATTTCTATGAATAAACGAAACGGCGTCACCTAGTTCTAGACGTAGTTGCCGGGGAAACTCTAAATATCTATACTATTATTACACAGTTGATATGAGTTTATGAAAGAAGACTTACAGTGAAACAGCCCCACAATATAGTTATATGTATATGAAAGCGGTAAATGAAAGCGTATAAACACTTACTCGGTTGTAGAGCTTCCATGCTGTTTGGTTAGTTGTTCAACAAAGAAAGATTGAAAACAACAGTATATTCAAAATCAAAGGAGAAATTGCTTTGAAAAATAAAGATTTGGGGCTTACAGCTCAAGGAGAGGCCCAGGGTTTTATCAGTGAGCGCACTGTTTGAATTTGTACAGAGGGACTTATACAAGTGACTGAGGCCCAAAATGGTTTTTTGTACAAAGGGATGGGTCTTACACTCTTTTAAGAGGCCCAAAAAGTTTTAAAGAAAAAAAGTGGGGCTTATAACACGAGGGTAGGCCCAGTTGACTTTTCGTTAAAAATGGCGATCGCGCCGAGATTTTCTTTTAACGCGAAGGGACTTATACAATAAGTGAGGCCCAAATGATTTTGGTTAAAAGGGGGTTGGGTCTTACACTCTATTAGAGGCCCAAATGGTTTTGAATGGGTCTTATAGCTCGAGGAGAGGCCCAAAATTTTGTTTTTGAAAAGGCGACGATCGCGCCGTTTATTTTGACGGTATCGGGACTTATACATTATACTGAGGCCCAAAAGTGATTGGTCAAATAAGGATTGGGTCTTACACTCTATTAGAGGCCCATGAGTGTTTGACAATGATTTGTTTGAGTGAAAATCAAAGAAACCCTAATTTTATTCTTTAAAAGTAAATATTTAAAGAAAATCAATGAAAAATACCAAATGGGTTTGAATATACCACTTGTGATTTTTGTATAAGGTTTGAAAAATGAGGTATAAATCACAAGAGATATTAAAACTCATTTGGTCTTGATTTTTCAAGATGAATATTCATTTTAAAATGTTTAAAAACAAATAAAAATGAATTTATTCACAAAAATACTAATTTTAATAAATAAATAATATAAACTCAATTTTTTTGTGGAATAAAATATTTCAACATTTTTGTGATTTTTTACAAAAAGAACAAATAAAAAATAATTAAAATTGAATGAGTTATTAATTTTCCAATTAATTAATAAACCATGAAAATATTGGAAAAAATGACAAAATGTGAAAAAAAACACAAAATGGCATAGGTGGGGTTTGAACCCAAGACCTCAAGGTTACAAGGCGCGCGCCTTACCACTGGGGTGGTGATACATCCATTGTTTGAAACAAAACAACAAATATACAAGTCATGCCTTGGTTTTAGGCCTAGCCCAAGGCAAGTTTTGGCAAGTTTTGGCTCAGAAACGTGAAGGTCATAACTTTCTCAATTCTTAATGGTTTGAGACAAAATTTATATGCATCTGGACCAGAATTTCATAAGGAATCCAATGGTGGTGGTAGTTTTTTCAAATCACACTCCCTCCTCAAAACCCGATAGTGGTTTTGAAAATGACCTACAATTGCATTTTCTATGCTACAACTTGGTACAAGCATGGATTACATGGTGAATTAGCTCAAATACAACATATACAACATATACAACATGTATGAGATGTTTATGATCAGTGGACTTCAAAGCATTGCATGATTCAAAGATTCCAAGTTGTGAGGCTTACCTCTTTTTTTGAGATTTTGGAGCTTTTGTGCAATCTGTCAAACCTCTTGTTCCAGAAATGATTTGATGCTTTAGACACACTCAAATGATCCCTTAAAAGCTTTTAGGATGATTGGAATTAACTGGTACATGCTAAAACACAAATAGTCCCATTCTTGCAAAAGGGGTTAAAAGTGACCAAAATAGCAACTCTCTCAAGTGGTGTTCCAGATGGGGGGAACCATTTGGGACAGTTCAAGGATGATATTTGAAGTGTGTTTGAGGTTTTATCTGGTTTGGAAAGGGACTGAATCAAGACATGGCTTGAAAATTGCAAAAAAAGCCTATTTTGAGGTTTTTAGAGGTGACTTTGTGATTTTGTGATTACAGGTCACTTGTGATAGTTTGCACAACTTACATATGATATTTATGAGGTGTGTGTATGTGATTGATTGTGATGGAAAAGCTCTCAAGCTCAAAAACTCAAAGTTGCCTTGCTAAAGAAGGCATTTTTGCCAAGAGAAAGAGGTTTTGAGGAAAGCATCTGTTTGATGGCTTTGGTGTACTCAAACTGATCACAATTGAGATCTATTTATAGTAGAGCAAGTTTTTTTTGGGATCCACAGTGAATGGCAACTGCAGCAGAGGTTTGGCCAATGTTGTCCAATGGAAACCCAAGTCTCCTCTAGCCATTGACTAGAGGTTAGGGCACAGGGTTGTGGTTCCCTTGGTCTTGGATAAGTCTTGACTGAATTCAGTTGAGAATGGCTCAGTCCATGCCACCTTGATACTTCCATTGAATGCTCCAATCCAAAATTGAAGTCTTGTCCCTATTTTGGCAATTCTAGGTTCAACATGCTATTTCTTGCTCCAAAGACGTTGGAGGCTTGGCTCAGTGATTGTCCCCTTTAGATTTAATCCTCAGAGGTGTCCAAGTGGATATGAGCATTTAGATTTGGCTGATTTTGGCAAATCGAGCAAAAATGCAAATTCTGCCTTGCCTTGGCAGATTTCAGCAAGGCAACTTTTCAATGTCATATCTCATGGCTCAAATTAAATTTGGTAATGTTCTTGGCCATTTTGGAAAGCCCTTACATGATACAACAACTATTTTAACAGGTTTGGTTTTGATCTCTTTTGAATCTAAGAGAAAAATCCCCCTACATTTGGCAAAAAGTAGGGTAAAATCTGACTTAGTGAAATTTTCACTAAGTGTTGGAACAAAGTGACTTTTCTTGATTTTGATCACTCCATAACTCAAAATCCATGAGGAATTTGGACATAGGTCAGTATGAAGCTTTTGTAGAGGGCAATGAGATCTACAAATCAAGCTTTGAATGGGGCACAATGGCCTTGTGGTTTAGGAGTTATGGTCCTCCAAAGTTGGCACATTAGTGTCACTTTTTCCATAACTTAGAAATTTTTCTAAGTTTTTATGGTTACCCCTTTTACAAGTTATCCCACTTTCTTTGATTTTTCTTGATGAATGATGATTCAAATCATACATTAACATCATTTTAGGGTTAAAAATCCATTTTTATGAAAAATCTCAAAAAGTCAAAGTTGACTTTTGTGCACAGTTGACTTTTTATCAGATGAATTCCAAACTGTGCAATCCTTTATGAAATCATGTCCTTGACCTAAATCAAACTTGATGGAAATGTTCCATGGGTGTCATAGGGTATATTGAATCATGTCTTAGGGTTTGGGAGCATGTCCTGGTCAAAAGTCAAAGTTACAGTTGACTTTCCTCGCGAAACCCTAATTGTGGTGCAGATGAAATTGAGACTTGTTGCTCAAACTTCTTGGATCAATCCATTGTTCCAAATGGATCAATATAGTATATTAGAGACCCTCAAATCCTGTCTTGAGGTCTTGGCTCATGATTTGTCCCAAAAGTCAACTTAAGGGTGAATTAGGTCAAGAAACCCTAATTCCTGATTTTTGAAGAATGCATCTCCTGAGGAAAAATTGACTTGATGCTTGGGTTTATGATATCCCTTGGAACATCATAGGTTATGCCTTGAAGCATTGGCTCATGCCCAGAGGAGAATTTCCATCTGGAGGCCCTGGTCGACCAAAACCCTAGTTTGGTGACACTAGCGATCTTGGGGCTTGATCCACTTAAAAGGAGGCAGCCTTGTGCTTAATCCTTGAAGTGGGAGTCCTCTTGATCCATTATAGATGTTGGAGAGGTTTAGACAAGTTGAAGATCATGTCATTTCTTGATTGATCCTTTGTCTAAGAGCTCTGAGAGGGCTTGAAACCCTAATTTTAATTGTAGTGGATGCTCACCCATCTTTGGGGAGACTGATGAAATATAATGGTTCCTCCATATTGTGATGATGATTTACACAATGATGGGAAATCTTAGTGGTCAAAATTTGGGGTATGACAGATGCCCCTATTTAATCTTCTTGGACACGAAGGTGTGAATGACGAAGGTATTCGGGCATTCGGGGTGCAAGAGGATTAAATATCGGAATATCCAAAATTTTGACGGCTATGAATGGCAGCTTGTGCATTCATCTTCTTTTGCTAAGCAATGATGCTTATAAAGGTACACTTCCCCTCGATCCTGGTCTTCAGCCAAGGAACTGGTCTCAGTTTTCTTTTGAGATAAACTTCCCCTCGATCCTGGTTTCCTACCAAGGAACTGGTCTTAGTTTCTGAAATAAACCTCCCCTCGATCCTGGTTTCCTACCAAGGAACTGGTCTTATTTTCTGAAATAAACTTCCCCTCGATCCTGGTTTCCTACCAAGGAACTGGTCTTAGTTTCTGAAATAAACTTCCCCTCGATCCTGGTTTCCTACCAAGGAACTGGTCTTAGTTTCTGAACTAAACTTCCCCTCGATCCTGGTTTCCTACCAAGGAACTGGTCTCAGTTTCTGAAATAAACTTCCCCACGATCCTGGTTTCCTACCAAGGAACTGGTCTCAGTTTCTGAAATAAACTTCCCCTCGATCCTGGTTTCCTACCAAGGAACTGGTCTTAGTTTCTTTTGTCAATAAACTTTATTGACAAGGGACGCTATTTGTAGCGGCTGTCCTCAAAATTCTCGCCGAATTTTCCTGGAGAGATGCCATTTGACGGAAAAACTATTGATGTCAGACTTGCTGGGGAACCCAGTCGTCTGAGTTGTAGAGTTGCACAAACTTCTCTGTTGGAGACGCCATTTGTTTCTACTGGGGGGAAAACAGGTCTCTTGGGAGACTGCTGTCGCTTGGGATCTTACATCATACTTTTCTCAGGATCTTCCTGGAGAAATGCCATATGATGGGGTCCAATTTTGAGGTGTCGATGACCTTTTCATCAGCAATCTTTTCGGAGCGAAACTGGCGTGCTGCCGAATCTCTGATTACGAGGCTTTCTCTGTGGATTTTCCTTAATCCGGGAAAGCAAGGATATCATCTTCAATGGCGAAGAGTGATGCTGACTGAAAGTTTCTCTGGTTTTTCAGAAGTTCAAGTTATCAAAGTGGTCAAGGGCCAACTTTCTTCCAGAAATAAACTGGAGGCGAGGTTGTTCAAACGCAGCGTTTCCTGACGAGGCAAGAACTGACAACTCGATTGAGATAACTTCTATCACTAGGGGACAAGACCGACTAGTGTGATAGTGATGCAATATCAAATGTGAATGCAAATCAATAATGCATGATGTATGTATGTATATGCTGACAAAACTGACACGACATACAAACTGACGGGTGAACACGACTGGACACTCGGCCATCGCGGGGCGTGTAGAAATATCGATGGTTCAAGATAGCAACTCCACCTTGCTTAGGAGAGATAGTCCCTGTTGGGAGCTATGTTGGTCGGGCTTAGGAGATGAGAACTCGGCCGAGACGTGTCAGACGAAACAAGGTCTCTGACACAGTTGATCCCTTCATTCAGGTGTACTGGGTTAGAAGGAGTACTTTGATTATGCACTTTGAAGTTCGCTTATTTCTGGAGAAGCGGTCGATATTCCTTTGATGTTCAACAGCCAAAAGAAATTGTCGTCTTTATTAAAAAGCAGAAAAAGTTTTAACAAGTAAATTCATTTTTGTTTTATTTCAAGAATCGTTAATCATGTTAAAAACGTCGTTCTGTAAAGCTAAAACAAATAAGAATTACAAACAAAAGCACAAGGGCTCAAATTTTATTGATAAAATAGAGATCAGTCAAACGCGTGATTCCATTGAGTATTTACAAAGTTAGAAAATGGTAATTTACAGGGAAAAGGGCTACGTTGAGACATAACGACCATTATCCTTCTACCAACTTCAAATTCGGGGCATCCTGAGCTTCTGTCGAAGATGACCTTGACTGGAGTTTTCCTCCGATGGATGGTGTAACTGGTGCTGAGGGACTTGCCCCTGTTGAACATAGTTACCTGCCATTATCCCTAATTTTTGCCTGGATTGTACTATGAGATTTCCAATCCATCGGGATGATTTTTTTCCATGTCTCTAACTTTTTCCTGGACCGCCCTTTTGGGTTTTCAATCCACCGAGACGTTTTTTTTTTATTTATTTTAGGCGAAGTATTTCTTGACTACATCAACATTTGTGGGGTAGGCAAATTCCTCTCCGTCCATGGTTGCAAGTCTCAAGGCACCGCCTGAGAAAGCTTTTGTGACCACATAGGGGCCATCATAATTCGGGGTCCATTTGCCCCGAGAGTCAGTGAGAAAAGATTGTATCTTCTTGAGCACGAGGTCTCCTTTCCTGAAGATGCGAGGTCGGACCTTTTTGTCAAATGCCTTCTTCATTCTCTACTGATACAATTGACCATGGCATAATGCCGTTATTCTCTTTTCTTCGATCAGATTCAGTTCGTCGTGTCGACTTTGACACCATTCAGCTTCTGAAAGCTTAGCTTCCATCAATACCCGGATTGATGGGATCTCTACTTCTATGGGGAGCACTACTTCCATGCCATATACTAGAGAGAAAGGGGTTGCCCCTGTTGAAGTGCGGACAGATGTTAGATAACCGTGAAGAGCAAAGGGTAGCATCTCGTGCCAATCTTCATAGGTTACAACCATCTTTTGAACAATCCTCTTGATGTTCTTGTTAGCCGCTTCTACCGCTCCGTTCATCTTGGGTCGGTAGGGAGATGAGTTATGATGTTCGATCTTGAACTCTGCGCATAACTCTTTCATCATCTTGTTGTTCAAGTTAGATCCATTATCAGTAATGATCTCGCTTGGAACACCATAACGGCAGATGATATTGTTTTTGATAAATTGGACCACCACTTTTCGGGTTACATTAGTGAATGACGCTGCTTTGACCCACTTGGTGAAATAGTCAATGGCTACCAGGATGAACTGATGTCCGTTTGAAGCCTTGGGCTCAATCATGCCAATCATGTCGATTCCCCATATCGAGAATGGCCATGGGGAAGAGAGAACTTTGAGATGTGATGGCGTTACATGAATTTTGTCAGAGTATATCTGACACTTGTGACACCTCCTCATGTACTTGTAGCAGTCGGATTCCATGGTCAACCAGTAGTACCCTGCTCTTAGAATTTTTCTCGCCATTGCGTGTCCATTGGCATGAGTGCCAAAGGATCCTTCATGAATTTCCTTCATCAGCCTGGCTGCTTCTATTCTGTCTATGCATCGGAGCAAGACCATGTCAAAATTTCTCTTGTAGAGAATGTCACCGCTCAGGAAGAAGTTTCCAGCCAGTCTTCTGAGGGTCTTTCTATCTTTCCTGGATGCCCCAGGTGGGTACTCTTTTTTCTGAAGGAAGCATTTGATATCGTGAAACCAAAGTTTATCGTCTATGACTGCTTCAATCGTGAAGATGTAAGCGGGCCTTTCAAGGCGCGTTATGTCGATCTTTGGTATGTCATTCCATTGACCTACACTAATCATGGAAGAGATAGTGGCTAATGCATCAGCCATGTGATTCTCATCACGAGGGATGTGATGAAACTCGACTCTGTTGAAGAAAGGTAGCAACCTTCTCGCGTAATCTTTGTAAGGAATCAATCCTGATTGGTATGTGTTCCAATCTCCTTTAATCTGATTGATAACCAAGGCTGAATCGCCGTATACGTCCAAGTTTTTGATCCTCAAATCAATCGCTTCTTCGAGACCCATAATACAAGCTTCGTATTCGGCCTCATTGTTCGTACATTTGAATGTGAGTCTGGCAGTGAAAGGAATGTGGGTACCCTGAGGGGTAACAATAATTGCCCCAATTCCGTTTCCATAATGATTAATGGCTCCGTCAAAGACAAGTCCCCATTGGGAACCTGGTTCTGGCCCTTCACTAGGTAACGGTTCATCGCAGTCTTTCATTTTTAGATACATGACATCTTCGTCTGGGAAGTCAAATCCGGTTGATTCTTGATCGTTACTCGGTTGATGAGCCAAATGATCGGCTAAAATACTTCCTTTAACAGCTTTTTGAGCGTGGTACTCTATGTCATATTCTGATAGCAACATCTGCCAACGGGCAATCCTTCCCGTAAGAGCAGGTTTTTCGAAAACGTACTTGATTGGATCCATTTCTGAGACCAACCAAGTAGTATGACGAATCATGTACTGGCGAAGACGTTTGGCTGCCCAAGCCAAAGCACAACAAGTTTTCTCGAGCATCGTGTACCGAGTTTCGCAGTCGGTGAATTTCTTGCTTAGATAGTAAATGGCATACTTTTTCCATTTGGTTTCGTCTTGTTGGCCAAGTACACATCCCATTGAGTCCTCTAGAACTGTGAGGTAAATGATCAGTGGTCTTCCTTCTACGGGAGGTGATAGAATCAGAGGATTCAACAGATATTCCTTGATATTGTCGAAGGCGGTTTGGCAATCTTCTGACCAAACGTAATCCTGGTTCTTTTTAAGTAGATTGAAGATCGGCGCACAGGTCGCGGTCATAAGGAATATGAATCTGGAGATGTAGTTCAAACGTCCCAGGAATCCCCTGACTTGTTTTTCAGTTTTCGGAGAAGGCATTTCTTGAATGGCCTTGACCTTGTCAGGATCAACCTCAATCCCTTTCTGGCTGACGATGAACCCTAGAGTTTCCCTGAACGGACACCGAAGGTGCACTTGTTAGGATTCAAGCGGAGCTTGAATTTTCTTAAACGTTCGAACAATTTTGACAGATGTTCAACATGCTCACTCTCTGTTTTTGATTTTGCAATCATATCATCGACACATACCTCGATTTCTTTGTGTATCATGTCATGAAACAGAGTAGTCATGGCCCTTTGATAGGTTGCCCCGACATTCTTCAAACCGAACGGCATTACCTTGTAACAAAAGGTGCCCCATGGGGTGATGAACGAAGTTTTCTCCATGTCTTTCGGCGCCATTTTGATTTGATTATAGCCCGAGAATCCATCCATGAAGGAGAAGACTTTGAACTTTGCTGTAATGTCTACCAGCATGTCAATGTGTGGTAAAGGAAAGTCGTCCTTTGGACTAGCCTTGTTCAAGTCCCTGTAGTCGACACACATTCTGACCTTTCCGTCCTTTTTTCAGAACGGGTACGATATTGGCTAACCATTGAGGATATTCTGATGTGGCGAGGAAACCTGCGTCAATCTGTTTCTGTACTTCCTCTTTAATTTTGATGGCCATGTCCGGATGAGTGCGTCTCAACCTTTGCTTTACTGGCGGACATTCCGACCTTAACGGTAAGTGATGTTCCACGATGCTGGTATCCAACCCTGGCATATCCTGATAGGACCAAGCGAATACATCGGGGAATTATCTGAGAAGCTTTATCAAACCCTCTCTGGCAATGGGACTGAGCAATGCCCCAATCCTGATTTCTTTTCTCTCTTTTTATGAACCCAAGTTTACCGTTTCCAACGGTTCTTTGTGAGGTTCAATGGACCTTTCCTCTTGTCTGAGTAATCGGGAGATCTCTTCTGGAATTTGGTCGTCATTTTCTTCTTCAGCCTCGAATACCGAGAACTCAAAGTTGGGAGAAGGCATCGGATCGTATGTTTCAACGGGGTTTAAAACAAGCAATCTGCATGATGTGATGATTCGTGTTTAGAAGAGATAGAGAAAATGCAAGTGTGTGCTGTGTTTTATTTTACTGCTTTTTTTTATTTTTAAATTGTTTTTTAGGATTACCATTTTCGGAAAAAGCGAAAATAGAAAACAACAATTAATGCAGAAATTACATAACGACGTTATTTTATTAATGAACAAGTCGATTCTTGAAATGACAGCCCTATAAAACAAAACTCTGTCGCTTCGGGCAAAGCGAAGAGGGAAATTTATAGAAAGCGAGCCCTATCAAAACATCCGTTTCACCTGGGCAGGGTGAAAGGTTAAAAGATGGCAATTACTTTGACTGATGAACGACCTTCGGAACCTCGACGGTAACCCATTGGCGGCGAACTCCTCGCTGAATCACAAAGTCTGGCACCTTCCTTAATTTGTCTTCAGAAATAACGCTGATTTCTGGTGAAGCAGGATCATTGGAATCTGTCTCCCAGGCAGAGTTGTCGTAGGAGAATTCCTCAGTTGTATTTTGCATAATATTTGTGCTCTCAGCTGTATCTCCCCATCCAGTTGGCTGGATATCTTCGAGCCTGATACGAGAGCTTTCGGGAGCGGTGTACTTGACCATATAGTCGTATTTTCCACTTGGTTCTCTCAAGGTGTCCCAAACTTCTTTGGAACTGGAGGAGTCATCTCTCTCGATGGCGTTGACCTCAGGAAAAGCATAGTTGATGAATTCGAGTCCTACAAACGTTGCGAATTCATCTTCATGTTGAGTAGTTTCTGAATGACCTGAGTGTTGATCCCATGACATGGTGGGGACACAAGTATTCTGTTCAATGAGACTCAGCTGATTTTCATTGTTCGGCTGACTCTCTTGCCCCAAGTTTCCTGGGTAAGGCTGCCGCATTGGCAAACCATCCATTGGGCCATAGTAGTTGTAGTCAAAGTTGTCTTTCATTAGAGTGTCTTCCTCTAATGAATTTGGCGGAGCACGGCATCCTTCAGGATCATAATCTCCATAGATCATTTCGACGTTTGACCCTGGTAAAAATCTCGGACTCTGTGCGGGATAGCAAAATGGTATAGGCACCTCTTCCTGAGACATATAACCATCCTCGTTAAGGTAGGACTTCCATTCTTCATCTGTGTCAGAGGGATCTTCCTCATTGATAGCATGTACTGCTTGAGACACTGGGTGAAGGAAACCTCCACTGTGGAAGAAGTTTTGAAGGGGATGAAGACTTTCATCGTTGGCAGCTGTCTGGGTACAAGTTGCAGAAAAACCAAGACCCTTCTTTGTTTTATTGTCAATAGGAATGACAAGTTGTTCCCATCCTTTTGTGTTGGTACTCTCGACTGCTTTGATAGCATCGTTGTATGAAGAAATGGAAGTTCCTTCTTTGAACTGATTGTCCTTGCTTACCGACAGTGCTTGGAACTGCGTTCCAATAACCTCCTCGGGTTCTATACAAGCAGATGATGACAAGTTACTCACCAGTAAGGCCTGCTCCCCGCAGACTGTGACAAGTTGATCGTTCTTGACGAACTTTAGCTTTTGGTGGAGGGTTGAGGTAACCGCTCCAGCCTGGTGTATCTAAGGTCTTCCTAATAAACAACTGTACGTTGCCCGGATGTCCATGACCTGGAAAGTCACTTGGAAAGTGTGAGGACCAATAGTTATGGGAAGGTCAACTTCGCCATAACTGTTTTTCTGGATCCGTCGAACGCTTTGACGACGACCTCGCTGATTCTCATCGGAGGGCCTTTGAATGATAATTGCATCAAAGTGGACTTCAGCATAACATTCAGGGCTGACCTTGTGTCTACCAGTACGCTGGCTAAAGCATCGTCCTGGCAGTTAACTGTGATATTGAGCGCCATGTTGTGACGACGACCCTCTTCAGGTAATTCCTCGTCACTAAATCCCAAATTATTGCAGGAAGTGATGTTAGAGACAATGCTATCGAACTGTCTAATTGTTACATCATGTTCCACAAAAGCTTGCTCCAAGACTTTCTGTAGAACCTCCCCGTGGGCTTCTGAACTGAGTAACAGTGATAACACAGAGATCTTTGAAGGAGTTTGTAACAATTGATCGACAATGTTGTATTCACTTCTTTGGATGAGCTTCAGCATCTCATCGTTATTTTTCGAAAGGTCGGGATTAATGGAATGACCCACTGGTAGATCAGGAGCTTCTGTCTGAAGTTCCTTTTCTTTGTTAAGTTCCCCAACCCCTCGCTTGAAGATTCTACCACTCCGTGTTACACGACTGATGTCTGCAATATTCACAATGGAGGGTAATGGAATTTCCTTTCCATTTTCAATTGTTGTTGCACCATATTTGTAAGGGATAGCCTTAGTTGATTCATACGGTAATGGTCCCGGCAGATAAATGACTACAGGAGCCTTCTGATTTTTCTGACCATCATAAGTAATCTCGATCCGTTCCCGGTTGGGAACTTTAGATTCGTCAAGTAGAGGGATGATGGCAAAAACATCCCTGGTCCTGTGATGACCAGAGATTGTGACAACATCCTCAACTTGATCGGCAAGATAGTTCTGTGTCCAATTGATGGGTCCAGAACCCGGATATGGACGAATTTCTCCACGGTCCACCTGCCCCTGGAGAGCTGCTCGCACAAGGTAGCACCCTTGGTTACTTTCCGAACAGACGCTACATCGGTCGTAATTGTGTGGTGGTGTAGTGAGCGATTTCGGACGCGGTTCTTAAGCGCTGGTCGCTCTCTGTGGTTGAGTTTACTACAGGTCAATTCATTTTTTATCCTATTGTGAGCTGAATAAGGAAGGAAAATAGATGTCTCCAATTAACCCTGCTTGCATACTGAGTTTAAACAGCAGTCTGTTAGGTTACGAATGCTATCAATGTGGGGGGCCTTTGTACTGGTTATTTGTATTTTCGCCAATACTGTCTTCTTTCTTTTTGTTAGGATACTATTTCAGATTAGGATGTATGGGATTTTGGTTTTTTTTGTTTAGTGTGCTCGCTAAGATTTTTCTTTCAATATTATGCCTACGTATTCCCGTTTACCGAAACAGGGAAATCAGAGCGTTCGTAGTTCCTCCTATTCTACGGGAGGAAATGGGTGTTTTAGGTGTCTTGTTCAAAGCCCAAGACGTGAAGCGAATGGTGGTTTGTATCTTGTTCAAAGCCCAAGATGTGAAGCTAAAGGGTTTATTTGTATGTTGTTCAAAGCCCAAGATGTGAAGCTAAAAGGTGTTGACTTTAGAGAGAATTTGTCATCTCTAAAGAGGTATGTTTGTCACAACTGTTGGGTGACTGGTTATAAAGGAAGATTACTTTAACCGGGATACGCGGATCCTAGCGATGCCATAATTTCCTTTATAGGGGATTTTAACATGAAGGAGAAGACTTTAACTCAGTGTAGAGAAATGCTATCTTTCCTTAGGAATTTCTCATGCTAAAAGAGGGACAGTGGCATGGATGTAAATAATCCAAAGGCTTGCCGCTTACAGCGATTAGATGAAGGGGAAAGAGTTGTTGATGTTTGTGTACTGTGAACGAAGAACAGCTTTGATGCTAAAAGGTTAATTGGATCAACCAGTGGTTTTCTTATATAAAGCCTAAGAGGAGTCTGATATGTGTCTCGTACAAAGCCCGAGAGAGAGGCTGAAAGGTTTTGACTCGACGATGGAGTCTTTTGGTATCTCGTATAAAGCCCGAGATGGAGGCTATTGGACTCAACAAGAGAGTTTTTTTTTATCTCGTACGAAGCCCGAGATGGAGGATGTTGTCTGTTTGGCTCAATAAGAACCTTTTTGTATCTCGTATAAAGCCCGAGATGGAGGCGAAAGGGGTGATTGACTCAACAAGGGAGCCTCTTATGTGTCTCGTACAAAGTCCGAGAGAGAGGCTGAACATTGTTTGACTCCGCTGGGGAGAATCATTGTACAAAGCCCAAGAGGAGGCTATTGTAACTGTTTCAGTTAAGTGACAGGTCCAGTATACTGATTTTAAAGAGAAAATCAGTTCTTATATGAGCAACACTGTACTCAAGGATTTGATTCAAGGATCCGGGTTATTCCTATTCTTTAAGGAAGTGGGAAATCTGAAGGGTATTGAGACTGTCCGAGTCCACGGGTTTCCTTCCTATTTTTGAAGGGTGCTTGAGAATGTCATTGAGACTCAAGGAAATTAGACTGTCCAAGTCTAGAGTTTCATCTTTTGTACTATGCTCTGAGAAACAGTAGTAGACTCTTTGAAAGGACTGTTCTATGTAGACGATTAAGTTCTGTTCCTATACCTCTAGGAGGTCGTCGGGACAATTTGTACGAAGCCCAAGAGGAGGCTGGAAGCTTTTAAGAAGCCGACGGGTCCTTGTACGAAGCCCAAGAGGAAGCTATCATTCCCGGAGGAAGAGATCATTATACGAAGCCTAAGTGGAGGCTGTGAAGACTTTTAAGAAGCCGAGAGGTCCTTGTACTAAGTCCAAGAGGAGGCGGGGTTGCTTTTAGGAAGCCTTTGGGTCCTTGTACGATGCCTAAGAGGAGGCCAATGCTTTTAAGAAGCCCGTGGGTCCTCAAACCCCGAAAAATTCAAGGCAAGCTATTCACAAGGAATAGATCAAGTCAGGAAAGTTTGAGAATTTGGAAGAAACTCAAAGATGCCATTCACGGAGAATACATTCATCTCTGGGAGTAGAGTTTCTTGACAATTCCTAATGAGGACAGCCGAAGAGAAGACTGTATCTGGTGATCCTATTGGGGATCTAGTTGTCTATTTCTACGAAACGACTTTTATCTAGTGCTAGACGTAGTTGTTGGGGAAACTCTAAATATCTATACTATTATTACACAGTTGATATGAGTTTATGAAAGAAGACTTATAGTGAAACAGCCCCACAATACAGTTATATGTATATGAAAGCGATAACCACTTACTCGGTTGTAGAACTTCCATGCTATTTGGTTAGTTGTTCAACACAGAAAGATTGAAAATAACAGTATATTCAAAATCAAAGGAGAAAGTTCTTTGAAAAAGAAAGATTTGGGGCTTACAGCTCAAGGAGAGGCCTAGGGTTTTATCAGTGAACGCACTGTTTGAATTTGTACAGAGGGACTTATACAAGTGACGGTGGCCCAAAAAGTTTTCTGTACACAGGGGGTTGGGTCTTACACTCTAATAGAGGCCCAAAGAGTTTTAAGAAAAGAAATAGGTCTTACTACTCGAGGGTAGGCCCAAGGTTTTTTGTTTTGAAAAGGCGACGATCGCGCCGTTTGTTTTTTACGGTATCGGGACTTATACAATATACTGAGGCCCAAAAATGATTTAGTCAAAAAAAGGATTAGGTCTTACACTCTATTAGAGGCCCAAAATTTTTTAATGGATCTTATAGCTCGAGGAGAGGCCCAATTTGTTAATTTTAAACTGGCGACGATCGCGTCGTTTATTTGAAAATGTACAGAGGGACTTATACAACGAATGAGGCCCAAAATGTTTTCTGTACAAGGGGGTTGGGTCTTACACTCTAATAGAGGCCTAAGTGTTTTGAATGGGTCTTATAGCTCAAGGAGAGGCCCAAAAGGTTATTTTTCAAAAGGCGACGATCGCGCCGTTTGTTTTTGACGGTATCGGGACTTATACAATACACTGAGGCCCAAAAATGATTTGGTCAAAAAAAGGATTGGGTCTTACACTCTATTAGAGGCCCAAGTGTTTTGAAAGTGATTTATGAGGGTTGAATTAATCCAAAACCCTAATTTGTTTTCAAAAATGTATTTAATTGAATAAAAATTCAATTAAAATGATCAAAATTGTTTAACATATGAAAAACAAATTGTGATCTTGGATTAATGCTTCAAAAATTAAGTATTGACCTACAAAATAATTAGAAAGCATTAAAAATTGCAAAATCAAGGTGGAAAAAATATTTTAAATGTTAAAAACAATTAAAACATTAATTCTTTGGAAAAATATCAATTATATGAAATAAATAATATTTTTGGGATTTTTTGATAAAATAAAATATTTTAACATTTTTTTGAATTATTAAAAAAAGAATCAACTCAAAATCATTAAAACTCAGAGAGAAATTAATTTTTGAATCAATTAAATAACATCACAAAATTCAAATATTTGAATTTGGAAGAAATGGCGCCAAAAACACGCGTGTAACGCCCCGTTTTGCCAATTTTATTTTATTGAGTCTTTTTGGATTATTTTATTATTATTTTATTGTATTTTCGACTTTTATGTGAAAATATGTTATTTTTCGTCGTGAATATATTTTATCGCGTTTTGGGATCGGTTGCGAGAAATTTGAGTGTAGGGGTGTTTTGGGCATTTGGGTGTATTTTGTTAAGTTAGTAAAGAAAAGAAAAGTAGAAATAGAAGAAAAAAAAAATAGAAAGAAAGTAGAAAGAAGAAAAGAGAAGAAAATAGGAGAAGAGAGAAAAGAGAGAAATTGGAGAAAAGCTTGGAAAATCATCAAGAACAATTTCTAGGAATCGATTAATCGGGTAAGGGTGCGAAACTCGATTATACTATGATTGTGTATGATTATGTATGTTTGTGTGGAAGTTTTGTTGTTTTTTTCCAAATATAGGTCAAAATGAGATAAACGAGTAGAAATCGAGGTTTTCACGGTCGGAAATCGATATAAACTGTATTGTATGATCACACTGTGTGTATGAATAATCGTTGATGTTTGTTTTGCTGTTGGAATTGAATTTGGGTGAAAAATGGGATTTTTGGGGTGGATTTTCGAAGACGGTTTTTTCTGAAAATCGCAGAGCCCGCTCAGCGCGCAGATGCCCGCTCAGCGCGCTCTTGAAAAAATGTAACCTCACCAGGCAGGAGCGAGCCCGCTCAGCGCGCTCACGGACCCGCTCAGCGCGGTCTGGGACTTCAAAATTTTATCTGTTTTCTAAAATTCTGTAACTTTTGATCCGTAACTCGGATCAGGACGTTCTTTATACCGTTGGAAAGCTTATGAAATGTTCTATCTAATAAAAATGGGTTTTGAGGATTGTTAGCTGATTAAATTATGTCGGGAAATGTGAATAGTGTCGGTTATCGATTTTTGTCATTTTAATGGTGTGGAATTGACGTGTATTATGCCGTATGTTGTTGTTTTGTACGTGAGATGACTTATGTGCTGTTGTGATGATGCTTTGTGGCCGAAAGGCAAGAAAATGCTAAGTGTGGTATTTGATAAATGTGCATGATTATGAATGTGTGTATGGATGCAATGTGAATGTCATGAGTCATTGTATGCCAAGCATCATGATGTGCATTGTGGAAACGTCCTGAGTGGCGGTTTGGTTCCTGATGGAATCTGCTATAACATCGTGTGCCTCGAAAATATGAGGCGCTGCCTGAGGACCTAAAGCGGTGGTTATAGACGATTGTGGGCTCCTTTGGAGACTTAAAGCAATCCTTAACGTCGTGTGCCTCGAAAATATGAGGCGATGCCTGAGGACCTAAAGCGACGGGTGAACATCGTAGGCCCGACGGGGAGTTACTTGAGATTCTCAGTAACGAGCGATGGTTCCAATAGTTCCTGAGTGAACTGATGATGAGACATGGACATTGGAAGTCGGTACCGCATGGCATGTGCATAGAGTCGTTGTGTCGGTCTATGTGCATTGCATAAATCATGAATTAATTGTGTGTGAATTTGTGACTGTGATTGATGATTGTATGGTATATGTGTGGTGTGTAATGGTATTTGATGCTTGAGAATTGTGCGGTATTATGTTATATATGGTTGTGGTGAGAATGTGTTACTTGTACATTTTTGTGTTTATATATATATAATTTTATTCAATTATATTATGGTTGTTTTTCTCACCCTTCTGCTGTTTTATAACGCTCTATGAGGCGTTGCAGATTAGAGCTGCTGGAGGTATTCCTTTTTGTGAAGCGTTGCGTCTTCATTATTTTTGGTCGGTCGGCTCTGATATGTGACTCCGGGTAGTTAGGGTGGCCGCGTGCTATTGTTTTGTATATCTAATGATATATTTTGGTTGTACATATGCTACCTGATGTATGACAAACTGTTTATATGTGTATATGTATATATGTTAATCAGATTTTAGATTTTCCACTTTAATTCTAATTTCTGAAAAGTGGGTGTAAGGAACAAAGTTTCCTCTGTATGATTGCTACCCCACAGTTGCATATCATTATGGGCAGGTGTTGCATGTTATGCTATGTTTTGTTACAATTGATGTGATTCCTCCCTTTCTATGCCGTGATTTCAAATATACTCTGACGAATTTTTGAATTTTCTTTTATCGCTTTAATTGCGTGTTTTTGGGGGTATAGTTTGGGGGCGTCACATTAAGTGGTATCAGAGCCAGTCCGTGTCAGTTGTGTTCGTTGTGTCTGTTGTGTCTGTCGTGTCTGGCATATTGGGCGAGTTGTGTTGGACGAGTTGTTGTTTAACCATAGTTTCTGTTTTGGACAAACAGAATATGGCTGGTCATAATGATGCTGCTTTGGCTGCAGCGATGGAGGCAATGGCACGAGCGGTGCAGGGGGCACCGAATGCTGCAGGAAATGATGAGTTTAGAAAGAATAAGCCGCCGGTCTTTAAAGGGAAACATGATCCGGATGGTGCGCAGTTGTGGTTGAAAGAGATTGAGAGGATTTTCAGGGTAATGGATTGTGACAATGATGTTAAGGTGAGGCTGGGCACTCATATGTTACACGAAGAGGCTGACGACTGGTGGATCAGTACTCGTCAGGTGTTGGAAGCTGAGGAGGAGGAAGAAGAGATTACTTGGGAAGTGTTTAGCCGAGAGTTTCTAAGGAAGTATTTTCCGGAGGATGTCCGAGGAAAGAAAGAGATTGAGTTTTTGGAACTAAAACAAGGTAATTTATCTGTTGTTGAGTATACTGCTAAGTTTGTGGAACTTGTGCAGTTTTATCCTCATTATGTGGAAGCGACTGCTGAATTTTCAAAGTGTGTAAAGTATGAAAATGGGTTGCGTCCGGAGATAAAGCAGGCTATTGGATATCAGAGGATTCGAAGGTTTGCAGATTTGGTGGAATGCTGTAGGATTTATGATGAAAATAGTAAGGCTCGTTCTGCTCACTATAAAAGTGTAAGTGACAGAAAAGGGAAGCAACAGTTCCGTGGTGGTCCGTATGTGTCACCGGCTGATAAAGGTAAACAAAGGGGTAATTTTGATCGAAGGTCAAGTGGAGGAGGTATGTCTAATGCTCCTAGGTGTTTTAAGTGTGGTGAATTGGGTCATCGCCAGATGGAATGTAGGAAGAAAGTGGATAAGTGTTCTAATTGTGGCGGTGAAGGGCATGTTGTAGCGGATTGTAAAAGGAAGAATGTGGTTAAATGTTACAATTGTGGGGAACCTGGTCACATTAGCTCGAAGTGTCCGAATCAGAAGAAAGCTCCGACTAGTGGGAAAGTGTTTTCATTGGCGGGACCTCAGACTTCAAGTGCCGATCGTCTGATAAGAGGTACTTGCTTTATTAATAACACGCCTTTAATTGCTATTATTGATACTGGAGCAACTCATTCATTTATTTCGTCTGAGTGCGCGAAGAGTTTGAATCTTGTGTTGTCTGTGATGGATTTTGAGATGGTTATTGATACTCCGGCGATGGGGTCAGTAACTACTTCTTTGGTGTGTCTAAGTTGTCCTTTGGCCATTTATGGCAAAGACTTTGTGATGGATTTAGTGTGTTTACCATTGGAAGGTTTAGATGTGGATTTGGGAATGAACTGGTTGCAATTCAATCGGGTGCACATTGATTGTTATCATAAGCTTGTAAGGTTTCCTTCTCTTGAGGAAGATGAAGACTCGATTTTCTTGTCTACCAAAGAGTTGAAGAAACTTTTGGCGGATGAAGCTCAATTGTTTGGTCTATTTGCATCTTTGACTGTGGATAGTCAAGTTTCTCTTGAAGTGTTTCCTGTTGTGTGCGAATTTCCTGAGGTGTTTCCTGTTGATATTTCAGATGTACCGCCAGAGAGAGGAGTTGAATTTTCTATTGATCTAGTTCCTGGTACTAGACCTGTTTCTATGGCACCTTATAGAATGTCGGCGTCTGAATTGGTGGAGTTGAAAAAGCAGTTAAATGAGTTGTTGGAAAAGAGGTTCGTGAGGCCAAGTGTTTCTCCTTGGGGTGCTCCAGTTTTGTTAGTGAAAAAGAAAGATGGGAGTATGCGATTATGTATTGATTATCGCCAGTTAAATAAAGTGATGATTAAGAACAAATATCCGCTTCCAAGGATTGATGATCTGATGGATCAGTTGGTTGGTGCTTGTGTATTTAGTAAGATTGATTTGAGATCGGGTTATCATCAAATAAGAGTGAAAGAAGAGGATATTCAGAAGACGACCTTTAGAACACGGTACGGTCATTATGAATATTCAGTGATGTCGTTCGGGGTTTCTAATGCGCCTGGTGTGTTTATGGAATACATGAATCGTATTTTCCAGGAGCATTTGGATCGTTTTGTGGTGGTGTTTATTGATGATATTTTAATCTATTCTAAGTCTCGTGAGGAACATGCAGAGCATTTGCGTATTGTTTTGCAGGTTTTGAAGGAAAGGAAGCTTTTTGCCAAATTGTCCAAGTGTGAATTCTGGTTGTCTGAGGTGAGTTTTCTTGGGCAAGTAATTTCAGGTAATGGTATTGCTGTGGATCCATCTAAAGTAGAAGCAGTTCTACAATGGGAGGCTCCTAGATCCGTTACCGAGATTCGAAGCTTTTTGGCTTTGGCGGGTTATTACCGGAGGTTCATTGAAGGTTTTTCTAAGCTAGCTCTTCCTTTGACGCAGTTGACTTGTAAGGGAAAAGCATTCATTTTGGATATTCAATGTGAAGAGAGTTTTTGTGAGCTGAAGAGAAGATTGACGACATCTCCTATTCTGATTTTACCTGATCCTAATGAACCGTTTGTTGTGTACTACGATGCTTCTTTAATTGGTTTGGGTGGTGTTCTGATGCAGGAAGGTAAAGTTGTAGCTTATGCTTCAAGGCAATTAAGAGTTCATGAGAAAAACTATCCTACTCATGATCTTGAATTAGCGGCTGTGGTTTTTGTGTTGAAGATATGGAGGCACTATCTCTATGGTGCAAGGTTCGAGGTCTTTAGTGATCATAAAAGCTTGAAATATTTATTTGATCAGAAAGAGTTGAACATGAGGCAGCGGAGATGGTTGGAATTCTTGAAAGATTACGACTTTGGCTTAAATTACCATCCTGGTAAAGCTAATGTGGTAGCTGATGCATTGAGCCAGAAATCGTTGCATATGTCCGCATTGATGGTGAAAGAGTGGGAACTTTTGGAGTCGTTTAGAGACTTGAGTTTGGTTTGTGAAGTGACATCGGTTAGTGTAAGGCTTGGAATGTTGAAAGTTACTAATGAATTTTTGTTGTCGGTTAGTGAGAAACAAAAGCTGGATTTGAAATTCGTTGATTTGATGAGGAATGAGAATGTGGATTTCAAGGTGGATAATTTTGGTGTTTTGAGATTCCTTGGTCGTATTTGTATTCCTGATGATGCAGAGTTGAAAAGAATGATTTTGGAGGAAGGACACCGGAGTAATTTAAGTATACATCCGGGTGCGAATAAGATGTACCAAGATTTGAAGAAGATTTTCTGGTGGTCTGGTTTGAAAAGAGATGTGGCTCAGTTTGTGTATGCATGTTTGACTTGTCAGAAATCGAAAGTGGAACATTTGAGACCTAGTGGTTTGTTGCAACCGTTGGATATTCCTGAGTGGAACTGGGATAGCATTTCGATGGATTTTGTGACGGGATTACCGAACACTCAGCGTGGGCATAATGCTATTTGGGTGATTGTTGACAGGCTGACTAAATCGGCGCATTTTATTCCGAATGACATCAGTTTTTCTTTGGAACGGTTAGCTGAGATCTATATCAGTGTGGTTGTGAAATTGCATGGGATTCCATTGAGTATTGTTTCGGATCGAGATCCTAGGTTTACATCTAGATTTTGGGAAAGTTTACAGAAGGCTTTGGGTTCTAGATTGAGGTTGAGTTCGGCTTATCATCCGCAGACGGATGGTCAGACCGAAAGAACTATTCAGTCGTTGGAGGATTTGTTGAGAGCGTGTGTTTTGGAACAAGGTGGTACGTGGGACGGTTATCTTGCATTGGTTGAGTTCACGTATAATAACAGTTTCCATTCTAGTATCGGAATGGCACCTTTTGAGGCTTTATATGGACGAAGATGTAGAACGCCGTTGTGTTGGCACGAAACTGGTGAGAGTTCTGTGGTTGGACCGGAATTAGTGCAACAGATGACGGAAAAGGTAAAGTTTATTCGTGAGAGAATGAAGGCTTCTCAGAGTAGACAAAAGAGTTATCATGATCAGAGACGGAAGGATCTTGAGTTTCAAGAGGGTGATCACGTATTTCTGAGGGTTACGCCGGTAACGGGTGTTGGTCGTGCTTTGAAATCTAAGAAGCTTACTTCTCGATTTATTGGTCCTTACCAGATATCTGCGAGAGTGGGTGTTGTAGCGTATCGTGTGGCGTTACCGCCGAATCTGTCGAATTTGCATGATGTTTTTCATGTTTCACAGCTACGGAAGTATGTTCTGGACCCTTCACATGTGATTCCGATGGACGAGGTTGAGGTAAGAGATAACCTTACGATCGAGGCATTACCAGTTAGTATTTTGGATCGCGAGGTGAAGCGGTTGAGGGGTAAAGAGATTGCACTTGTGAAAATTGCGTGGGGAGGCGCTGCTGAGGGTAATTTGACGTGGGAATTGGAGAGTAGGATGCGGGAGTCGTATCCAGAGTTGTTTGTATCAGGTAAGATTTTCGAGGACGAAAATTTCTAAGTGGGGGAGAATTGTAACGCCCCGTTTTGCCAATTTTATTTTATTGAGTCTTTTTGGATTATTTTATTATTATTTTATTGTATTTTCGACTTTTATGTGAAAATATGTTATTTTTCGTCGTGAATATATTTTATCGCGTTTTGGGATCGTTTGCGAGAAATTTGAGTGTAGGGGTATTTTGGGCATTTGGGTGTATTTTGTTAAGTTAGTAAAGAAAAGAAAAGTAGAAATAGAAGAAAAAGAAAAAAAATAGAAAGAAAGTAGAAAGAAGAAAAGAGAAGAAAAGAGGAGAAGAGAGAAAAGAGAGAAATTGGAGAAAAGCTTGGAAAATCATCAAGAACAATTTCTAGGAATCGATTAATCGAGTAAGGGTGCGAAACTCGAGTATACTATGATTGTGTATGATTATGTATGTTTGTGTGGAAGTTTTGTTGTTTTTTTTCAAATATAGGTCGAAATGAGATAAACGAGTAGAAATCGAGGTTTTCACGGTCGGAAATCGATATAAACTGTATTGTATGATCACACTGTGTGTATGAATAATCGTTGATGTTTGTTTTGCTGTTGGAATTGAATTTGGGTGAAAAATGGGATTTTTGGGGTGGATTCTCGAAGAGGGTTTTTTCTGAAAATCGCAGAGCCCGCTCAGCGCACAGATGCCCGCTCAGCGCGCTCTTGAAAAAATGTAACCTCACCAGGCAGGAGCGAGCCCGCTCAGCGCGCTCACGGACCCGCTCAGCGCGTTCTAGGACTTCAAAATTTTATCTGTTTTCTAAAATTCCGTAACTTTTGATCCGTAACTCGGATCGGGACGTTCTTTATACCGTTGGAAAGCTTATGAAATGTTCTATCTAATAAAAATGGGTTTTGAGGATTGTTAGCCGATTAAATTATGTCGGGAAATGTGAATAGTGTCGGTTATCGATTTTTGTCATTTTAATGGTGTGGAATTGACGTGTATTATGCCGTATGTTGTTGTTTTGTACGTGAGATGACTTATGTGCTGTTGTGATGATGCTTTGTGGCCGAAAGCCAAGAAAATGCTAAGTGTGGTATTTGATAAATGTGCATGATTATGAATGTGTGTATGGATGCAATGTGAATGTCATGAGTCATTGTATGCCAAGCATCATGATGTGCATTGTGGAAACGTCATGAGTGGCGGTTTGGTTCCTGATGGAATCTGCTATAACATCGTGTGCCTCAAAAATATGAGGCGCTGCCTGAGGACCTAAAGCGGTGGTTATAGACGATTGTGGGCTCCTTTGGAGACTTAAAGCAATCCTTAACGTCGTGTGCCTCGAAAATATGAGGCGATGCCTGAGGACCTAAAGCGACGGGTGAACATCGTAGGCCCGACGGGGAGTTACATGAGATTCTCAGTAACGAGCGATGGTTCCAATAGTTCCCGAGTGAACTGATGATGAGACATGAGACATTAGAAGTCGGTACCGCATGACATGTGCATAGAGTCGTTGTGTCGGTCTATGTGCATTGCATAAATCATGAATTAATTCTGTGTGAATTTGTGACTGTGATTGATGATTGTATGGTATATGTGTGGTGTGTAATGGTATTTGATGCTTGAGAATTGTGCGGTATTATGTTATATGTGGTTGTGGTGAGAATGTGTTACTTGTACATTTTTGTGTTTATATATATATAATTTTATTCAATTATATTATGGTTGTTTTTCTCACCCTTCTGCTGTTTTATAACGCTCTATGAGGCGTTGCAGATTAGAGCTGCTGGAGGTATTCCTTTTTGTGAAGCGTTGCGTCTTCATTATTTTTGGTTGGTCGGCTCTGATATGTGACTCCGGGTAGTTAGGGTGGCCGCGTGCTATTGTTTTGTATATCTGATGATATATTTTGGTTGTACATATGCTACCTGATGTATGACAAACTGTTTATATGTGTATATGTATATATGTTAATCAGATTTTAGATTTTCCGCTTTAATTCTAATTTCTGAAAAGTGGGTGTAAGGAACAAAGTTTCCTCTGTATGATTGCTACCCCACAGTTGCATATCATTATGGGCAGGTGTTGCATGTTATGCTATGTTTTGTTACAATTGATGTGATTCCTCCCTTTCTATGATGTGATTTCAAATATACTCTGACGAATTTTCGAATTTTCTTTTATCGCTTTAATTGCGTGTTTTTGGGGGTATAGTTTGGGGGCGTCACAACGCGCGTGTTCTGGGTTTGGCCAGATTTGCGTTTTCTATCCAATCTCACTGAATACTTGATTATATCATGCAATCCACATACCAATCAACTCGTTTCAACCTCACGATCATGTATATGGCATTTAATTTCATTTAAATTAAACATATAACAAGAAATCACGAAAAATCCTCAAGAACCCTAATTTCTGCATGAAGGCTAGGATTTTTGATACACGATTCAAACACTGCAATTAATTGAGGGGAAACATTCTATGCATGATTATGAACATATGGCCAAATTATTGTGCGAGGAAATATGCATAGATTGAGAGATGACCAAGTATATGCTTACCTCTAAGCCGTGAAAGCAAGTGCAATGTGATTTTTGATTTGGAGGTGTTACAGATGAGTGGTGATGATCTGAACAGCTTCCCTACACCCTATGGAGTGTGTTTGAATGCTTGGACTTGATTGAAATTGGCTGGATCACTTCATGGCATCTCAACTGCATTTTGGTTAAAACCTTGGGCAATTGACTGGTGATTCTAAGAAATCAGTGTTCCAGTTGTTGTTTAAGTGTTTGATTAGTTCATATGTGATGTATATGTGGTGTGTGTGTGATTGGTTTGAGTGGAATTGCCCTCTAGCTCAAAACCCGATAGCTACCTTGCTAAGAAAGGCATTTTTGCCAAGAGAAAGAGATTTTGAGAAAGGCAAGTGTTGTAGGCCTTTGGTGTACTTAAACTGATCACAATTGAGCTCTATTTATAGTAGAGCAAGTTTGTTTTGCAAGGAATAGTGAATGGCAACTGCTGAGTAGGTTTGGCCAATGTTGGCAAATGAAAATCCAAGTCTCCTCTAGCCATTGACTAGAGGTTAGGGCACAGGCTGCTGGTCCCCTTGGTCTTGGGTAAGTCTTGACTGAATTCAGTTGCTAAGAGCTCAGTTCATGCCACCTTGATGCTTCCATTTAATGCTCTAATCCAAAATTGGAGTCTTGTCCCTATTTTGGCAATTTTAGGTTCAACATGCTATTTCTTGTTCCAAAGACTTTGGAGGCTTGGCTCAATGCTTATCGCCTTTAGGTTCAATCCTCAGAGGTGTCCAAGTGGATAGGGGCATTTGAATTTGGCTGATTTTGGCAAATCGAGCAAATTTGCAAAATCTGCCTTGCCTTGGCAGATTTCAGCAAGGCAACTTGCCAATGTCATATCTCATGACTCAAATTGAATTTGGTAATGTTCTTGGCCATTTTGGAAAGCCCTTACATGATACAACAACTGTTTGAACATATTTGGTTTTGATCTCTTTTGAATCCAAGTGAAAAATCCCCCTACATTTGGCAAAAAGTAGGGTAAAATCTGACTTAGTGAAATTTTCACTAAGTGTTGGAACAAAGTGACTTTTCTTGATTTTGATCACTCCATAACTCAAAATCTATGAGGAATTTGGACATAGGTCAGTATGAAGCTTTTGTAGAGGGCAATGAGATCTACAAATCAAGCTTTGAATGGGGCACAATGGCCTTGTGGTTTAGGAGTTATGGTCCTCCAAAGTTGGCACATTAGTGTAACTTTTCCATAACTTAGAAACTTTTCTAAGTTTTTATGGTTACCCTTTTACAAGTTATCCCACTTTCTTTGATTTTTCTTGATGAATGAGGATTCAAATCATACATTAACATCATTTTAGGGTTAAAAATCAATTTTGGTGAAAAATCTCAAAAAGTCAAAGTTGACTTTTGTGCACAGTTGACTTTTTATCAGATGAATTCCAAACTGTGCAATCCCTTATGAATCATGTCCTTGACCTAAATCAAACTTGATGGACATATTCCATGGGTGTCATAGGGTATATTCAATCATGTCTTAGGGTTTGGGAGCATGTCTTGGTCAAAAGTCAAAGTTATAGTTGACTTTTCCCGCGAAACCCTAATTGTGGTGCAGATGAAATTGAGACTTGTTGCTCAAACTTCTTGGATTAATCAATTGTTACAAATGGATCAACATAGTTCATTAGAGACCCTCAACCCTCTCTTGAGGTCCTGGCTCATGATTTGCCCTAAAAGCCAACTTAGGGGTGAATTAGGTCAAGAAACCCTAATTCTTGATTTTTGATGAATGCATCCCTTGAGGAAAAATTGACTTGATGATTGGGTTTATGATGTTCCTTGGAGCATCATAGGTTATGCCTTGAAGCATTGGCTCATACCCATAGGAAAATTTCCATCTGGAGGCCCTGGTCGACCAAAACCCTAATTTGGTGACACTGGCGATCTTAAGGCTTGATCCACCTAGAAGGGAGCAGCTTTGTGCTTGATCCTTGAAGTGGGAGTCCTTTTGATCCATTGTGGATGTTTGAAAGGTTAGACAAGTTGAAAATCATGTCATTCCTTGTTTGATCCTTCGTCAAAAGCTCTGAGAAAGCTTGAAACACTAAATTTGATTGCAGTGGATGATCACCCATCTTTAGGGAGACTAATGAGGCAAGATGGCTCCCCCATATTGTGATGATGATTTTCACAATGATGGGAAATCTTAGTGGTCAAAATTTGGGGTATGACAGGTGGCACCTGGCCACGCCCACTTTGAATACAATGTAACCTTACTAGGTTAGCTTCCACTGATCGGACATCCTGACTCTGACGCCGAGTAGGATTCCCGTTACTGATACTAATTTGCTGAGTATCTTCATCCATATAAATTGGCATCCACTAGTGATTTAACAAGCGCTGAAGTGCCTCCTGGACAAGGGTACAACCTCGATCGTTTTCGCAACCTGCTTTACAGCTTTGATAGTCATGTGATAATAGGAATCCGAGTCGGACCTGTTCAGCATGTAACTCTACTAAGTTTGTATTCATCACGCGAATATCAAAGATCTGAACCATGTTGATCTGATAAGGGTTCCTTTCATGGTAGTCTTGGATTCATCCAAGATCCATCTGGCGATGGAGGGCCTCCTGTACAAAAGAGCATCCCTGTCTATTTACCGAGCAAGTCGGACAGGAACTGTAATCGTGCCGCGCCAGATTATGATACTGGCTTTGCCTTGAGTGCATCGCCACCAAGTTGGCATTCATCACACAGATATCGTGGTTCTGAATGACGTTAGAATTCGCGTTGACCATGTTAACTCCACGAACTCGGTGCTCTTGGATCCATCCTAGATCCATATGTTCCTGTAGAGCTGTTTGCACTACCGAACATCCTTGATTATTTTTAGAGCAGACATCACATTGATGATAATTATGAGGTGGTACATGGCCATATCCACTCTGTCTACAATGCATCTTGACCAGATTGGTCTTTAACAAGAGTACATCGTGAATTTGATAGACATTGGTAGTCTCTCCTTCTATCAAATTGACTGCAGCCTTCTCGTGTTGAGGCAGCGGGTTTGTAAGAACATTAGGATTTGTATCCTTGAAGGATAAGACCCCGCTCCTAACAAGTTTTTACACGTCGGATTTGAAATTGATACAATTCTCAATGTTATGCCCTGGTCCTCCTTGATGATAAGGGCATGTTTGATCCACCTTAAACCAAAAAGGCGGATTTTCCGGTACTGTAAGAGGAGACTTAGTCTGGATGTGCCCCTTAGCTAGTAGTAACGGAAATAGTTCTGCGTACGACACGGGTATAGGATCAAATCCTAGTGGCCGTGTTGTACGGTTGTTGTTATATGGAGGACGAGCCTGCTGAAGAGGCTGTTGTGTCCTTTGCTGATCAGGTTGGCTCTGTGCAACCTGAGGTTGATACGTAGGAATAGGCGCAGTGTTGATAGCAGGAGTTACGGCTGATAACGTCGCCTTTGCTTTCCGAGAAGATATTCCCAATATCTTGCTCTTTTTTCTTAGGGAGAGCGCTACCTTATTTCTTAGTACCACACATCGATCCAGTGTCTTTTACCAAACGTCCTTCTCTGACGGCTTCCTCAAGACGTATGCCCATGCTAACCATTTTGGTGAAATCACTGGGTGCACTGGCAACCATTCGGTCATAGTAAAATGAGCTTAAGGTCTTTAAGAAGATCTTTGTCATCTCTTTTTCCTCAAGAGGCGGACAAATTTGAGCGGCAATTTCACGCCACCTTTGAGCATACTCCTTAAGGGTTTCCTTGTCCTTTTGCGACATTGATCTGAGTTGATCTTTGTCGGGTGCTATGTCCAAATTGTATTTGTATTATTGGACGAAGGCAGTGCCAAGATCTCTGAATGTGCTGATCGTGGCACGGTTTAAACCCATGTACCATTTGAGTGCGGCACCGGTTAAACTATCCTGGAAGTAGTGAATCAGTAGGTCCTGATTCTCCGTCTGAGCTGGCATCTGTCGAGCGTACATCACCAGATGGCTTTGGGGGCAAGAGTTACCCTTGTATTTTTCAAAGTCGGGCACTTGAAATTTGTACGAAACTTTCACATTAGGGACCAAGCAGAGGTCTGCGTCGTCCTTTCCAAATAAATCCTGACCGCGAATGGCTTGCAGTTCTTTCTACATTTCCAGGAACTGTTCCTGGAATTTATCCATTCTATCGAATAAAGTTTCCTTTTTACCAGCAAGTATCGGTGGAATCTGTCCTTCCGGAACAGTGTGCACAACAGGGGGTGGTACCGTGACTACGGCAGCGAATCTTGGCGTTTCCCGAAGTTTGTAACCTTCAGGAGTCTTCAGTATGCCCCTGGCATCTTTGCTTTCCCAAAGTTTGTAACGTTCAGGCCCAACGGCTTCTGTTATGATTCCCTAATCTTTAGTGATCGACGGAACATATCCTTTCGGGATATAGTTGACAGGCATGCCCCAAGGACGATCTTTCGGTATTTGATACCTAGGATCATACTTCTCCACAATGGGCATTGAGGTGATCTCTGAGATGACAGTTCTTTGTAGCTGAGCTTCTGCCATGGCTTGCATATCGTTACGAAGCTTTCTCATATCCTCTCTCAGAGCGTCGATCTCTTCCTTCAACTCTCTGTTTTCTTCCTCAAGATCATCCATCTTTTTCTGACGATTGGCCCGAGTATTGTACGAATGAGACAGTTTGACTCTAGAACCGAGACACAAACGTGAGATTCATAGAGAAGAAGAATACGTGATGTGAGAATGATGAATGCAATGATTATATTAATTGTTTTTTGGTTTAATCAAAATAAACTTCGACAATTAGATTGCAAATATCAAATAGTGGGGAGACCCCTTTTTATTGAAATTCAAAGGATTACAGAAATGGAAATATAGTAGATTACAAGGTGCAGAAACAGAAACCTAAGCTAAAGGGTCCCGAGTCTTCTCTGAAGAGAAATCGGGTGCTGATTCTGGTACTTTCCTTTTCTTTGACCGGGGCTCTTAGGCCGTTGTCGGGTTGTCATTCCTTTGCCAGGTGAAAGGAGTGAGCAAATTCCTTTGGTCATTTTGATTCTCTACAGCATGTTGCTCCAAAATTTCAATCAGAGCAACCTTATCTTTCAGTAATTGATGTATTTTAATGCACTCTACGTTGAGGGTGCGGTACTTGTTCTTCCAAGACCTTCTCTCCTTTTGAACTTTGTTGAGACTAACCTGAAGCTTTTCCATTTCAGTCATGAAGTACATGACAGATTCCCTCGGTGGAAGAATTCCATAACGAGGATAAGGCATTTTTAGCTTGAGAGTTCTAGTTTGTACCCAATGGAGATAAGGCTCCACCGAGACACAGTCCGGTTTTCCTAGAGACTCCCGTCCTTTCTTATGAACGTGTTTCCAAGCGTGCACTATTTCCGTCTTTAGTGCTCTGTTGTTTTCTCCTTCCTTGAAGAAAAGACCTTCCAGATGAACACCCCGTGGGACGTGTCTCATCGGGTATCCAAATTGACGACGAACGAGAACTGGATGGTAATTGATTCCTCCCTTAGTTCCTATAAGGGGTACGTTGAGGAAGTTTCCACAACGATCAATGATTCTGATTCCATCATAGATCCTATTACACCAATCTATATGGGAGTTGGTGAGGGACATGATCTTCTGCGACCAGCGCAAGGCACTCTTGCAATCCCAAAAAGCAGCAGACTTGGGCAAGTGGGAGATAAACCATTTGTAAAGCAAAGGTACACAGCATGTGATCTCCCCTCTGCTGTACAAATTTCCCAAGTGTACAGAATGATACGCATCTGCGAGCAAAGTCGGCACAGGATTTCCAATGAGAAAATCCTTAATGGAGTTAATATCGACGAAGTTATTGATGCTGGGAAACAAAAATAACCCGTAGGTGTGCAACACAAAGATGCTTTCAAAAGCAGTCACGTTCCCGATACTGGCGAAGTACAAGGCTTTCTTTGTTAAGAACTGGGCTGGCAAACCTTGGATGCCACCCTTAGTGGTTAGGTGAGCCCTGACCTCAGACTCCTCCAAATGAATTGCTCTTGCAATGGTCTGATTCTTTGGAATTTCTTCCAGTCCAGAAAATGGAGCTTGATCTGTAATGTGTAGATCAATCAGATGAGAATACTCCTCCAGCGTTGGTGCGAGCTGGTAATCCAGGAATGTGAAACAGTGATAAACCGGATCGTAAAATTGAATGAGCGCATCCATGATTCCCTCAATCACATGGACTCTTAACATTGGTAGCAAACCTCCGTGCTTGGCTCTGAAAGCCTCTTGGTTTGTGATCATCCTCGCCAAACCTCTTAAATCCTCCAGCTTTGGAACCTTGAAGGTATACCTATGGGTTCTCCTTCTACCGAAATCCATTAGCGCAATCTTTTTCTCTGATATTTGCAATCTCAGTCTTAGTTTAATTTGAAAAACAGAGAGACTGGAAGAGAAATTTTTTCTTTGTTTTAATGTTTTTTAAATGAATGTATGAATGCAGCACACAAAAACATAGGAAAAAAATGGGGTCAAAGGGTCGTTGTCATGAAGTCAAGGCTCTACCCATCCCCAAAGGTTTATACTAGGGTGATTTTTGTACCTGTACTCATTATCATCAGCTCCTCCCAGGAAAGCAAAACAACAAGCGGATCGCCAGCGAGTTGTAGAGCAATCTTAGAGTAAGTGCCATTCACCGAGAATAGATCACCAGCCTCAAATAAGGGTAGTATCGCGTAACAACTATTCCCGATAGTTTCCGCACTACAAAAGGGTTTGTCTCCTCAGCTTCTCAGACATCACAATCAGCCCATTGTCTAGGTGAGAGAATGGGTTGCATTGGTCAGCCTCCACTAAGGTTGATGGTCGACCTCGTCGCCATCACTTATCTTAAGTGTATACTCAATCTTTCCACATGCGGCATCACACGCATTCCCATTAGCAGAAAAATAAACATGTATAGCAATTAGGAAAAGCAGTATATATATTTGTCCTAAACATCCTAGACCTTTAAAGCTATGAATCCTAAGTTCCTGACAGAAAATGGGTTCCCCGGCGGAAGCCCCAATCTGTGGTATTCACACAAGTGATGAAAAGAAAAAAAGAAAAACAGAGATCCGCCCCACGGTGGGCGCCTTTTTTCTGTAGCGAGCGATTTTGGACGAGGTTCTTAAGCGCGGTCGCTCTCTGCGGTTGAGTTATAACTATAGGTCGATTCATTTTTTATCTTATTAAAGTTGATGAAGGAAGGGAAATAGATGTCTCCAATTAACCCTGCTTGCATACTGAGTTTAAACAGTGGTCTGTTGGGTTACGGATGCGATCAATGTGGTGGGGCCTTTCTTGTGTTATTTTGACAGACAGGTTTCTGGTGGGGAACAAGGATTAGGATGTTAGGACTGATGCTTTTTGATTGATATATGAGAGTATGGGGTTTTGGGTTTTTTTTTAGTGTGATCTCTAAGATTCTTTCTTTCAATCTTATGCCTACGTATTCCCGTTTACCGAAACAGGGAAATCAGAGCGTTCGTAGTTCCTCCTATTCTATGGGAGGAAATGGGTGTTTTGGTGTCTTGTTCAAAGCCCAAGACGTGAAGCAAAAAGGTGGTTTGTATCTTGATCAAAGCCCAAGATATAAAGCTAAAGAGTCTATTTGTATCTTGTTCAAAGCCCAAGATGTGAAGCTAAAAGGGGTTGTCTTTAGAGAGAATTTGTCATCTCTAAAGAAGGGGTTGTATGTCACAACTGTTTATAAAGGAGAATTACTTTAACCGGGATTTGTGAATCCGACAATGCTATAATTTCCTTTATAGGGGATTTTAACCTAAAGGAGAAGACTTTAACTCAGTGTAGAGCAATGCTATCTTTCCTTAGGAATTTCTCATGCTAAAAGAGGGACAGTGGCATGGATGTAGATGATCGAGAGGCTTGCCGCTTACAGCGATTAGATGGAGGGGAAGGAGTTGTTGATGTTTGTGTACTGTGAACGAGGCACAACTTTGACGTTAAAAGGTTGATTGGACCAACCAGTGGTTTTCTTATACGAAGCCTAAGAGGAGGCTTATATGTGTCTCGTACAAAGCCCGAGAGAGAGGCTAAAAGGTTTTGACTCAACGAGGGAGTCTTTTGGTATCTCGTACAAAGCCCGAGGTGGAGGCTATTTGACTCAACAAGAGAGTTTTTTTTTTGGTATCTCGTACGAAGCCCGAGATGAAGGCTGTTGTTTGTTTGGCCCAATAAGAACTTTTTTGTATCTCGTATAAAGCCTGAGATGGAGGCGAAAAGGGTGATTGACTCAACGAGGGAGTCTCTTATGTGTCTCGTACAAAGCCCCAGAGAGAGGCTAAACGTTGTTTGACTCCGCTGGGGAGAATCATTGTACAAAGCCCAAGAGGAGGCTATTGTAACTGTTTCAGTTGAGTGACAGGTCCAGTATACTGATTTTGAAAGAGAAAATCAGTTCTCATATGAGCAACACTGTACTCAAGGATTTGATTCGAGGATCCGGGTTATTCATGTTCTTTAAGGAAATGGGAAATCCAAGGGTATTGAGACTGTCCGAGTCTACGGGGTTCCTTCCTATTCTTGAAGGGTGCTTGAGAATGTCTTTTGAGACTCAAGGTAATTAGGCTATCCAAGTCTAGAGTTTCATATTTGGTACTATGCTTTGAGAAACAGTAGTAGACTCTTGGAAAGACTGTTCTATTAAGATGACTGATTTCTGTTCCTACACCTCTAGGAGGTCGTCTGGACAATTTGTACGAAGCCCAAGAGGAGGCTGGAAGCTTTTAAGAAGCTGACGGGTCCTTGTACGAAGCCCAAGAGGAGGCTATCATTCTCGGAGGAAGAGATCATTGTACGAAGCCTAAGAGGAGGTTGTGAATACTTCTGAAAAGCCGAGAGGTCCTTGTACTAAGCCCAAGAGGAGGCGGGGTTGCTTTTAGGAAGCCTTTGGGTCCTTGTACGATGCCCAAGAGGAGGCCGATGCTTTTAAGAAGCCCGTGGGTCCCCAAACCCCAAGAAATTCAAGACATGCCATTCACCGAGAATAGATCAAGCCAGGAAAGTTCGAGAATTTGGAAGAAACTCAAAGATTCCATTCACGGAGAATTCATTCATCTCTGGGAGTAGAGTTTCTTGACAATTCCTAATGAGGACAGCCGAAGAGAAGACTGTATCTGGTGATCCTATTGGGGATCTAGTTGTCTATTTCTATGAATAAACGAAATGGTGTCACCTAGTTCTAGATGTAGTTGCCGGGGAAACTCTAAATATCTATATTATTATTACACAGTTTATATGAGTTTATGAAAGAACACTTACAGTGAAACAGCCCCACAATACAGTTATATGTATATGAAAGCGGTAAATGAAAGCGTATAAACACTTACTCGGTTGTAGAGCTTCCATGCTGTTTGGTTAGTTGTTCAACAAAGAAAGATTGAAAACAACAGTATACTCAAAATCAAAGGAGAAAGTGCTTTGAAAAAGAAAGATTTGGGGTTTACAGCTCAAGCAGAGGCCCAGGGTTTTATCAGTGAGCGCACTGTTTGAATTTGTACAGAAGGACTTATACAAGTGACTGAGGCCCAAAATGGTTTTCTGTACAAAGGGATGGGTCTTACGCTCTTTCAAGAGGCCCAAAACGTTTTAAAGAAAAAGAGTGGGGCTTATAACACGAGGGTAGGCCCAGTTGACTTTTCGTTAAAAATGGCGATCGCGCCGAGATTTTCTTTTAACGCGAAGGGACTTATACAATAAGTGAGGCCCAAATGATTTTTGTTAAAAGGGGGTTGGTTCTTACACTCTATTAGAGACCCAAATGGTATTTAATGGGTCTTATAGCTCGAGGAGAGGCCCAAAATTTTGTTTTTGAAAAGGCGACGATCGCGCCGTTTATTTTGACGGTATTAGGACTTATACAATATACTGAGGCCCAAAAATGATTGGTCAAAAAAGGATTGGGTCTTACACTCTATTAGAGGCCCATGTGTGTTTGACAATGATTTGTTTGAGTGAAAATCAAAGAAACCCTAATTTTATTCTTTAAAAGCAAATAATTAAAGAAAATCAATGAAAAATACCAAATGGGTTTGAATATACCACTTGTGATTTTTGTTTAAGGTTTGAAAAATGAGGTATGAATCACAAGAGATATTAAAACTCATTTGGTCTTGATTTTTCAAGATGAATATTTATTTTAAAATGTTTAAAAACAAATAAAAATGAATTTATTCACAAAAATACTAATTATAATAAATGAATAATATAAACTCAATTTTTTTGTGGAATAAAATATTTCAAGATTTTTGTGATTTTTTGCAAAAAGAACAAATAAAAAATAATTAAAATTGAATGAGTTATTAATTTTCCAATTAATTAATAAACCATGAAAATATTGGAAAAAATGACAAAATGTGAAAAAAAACACAAAATGGCATAGGTGGGGTTTGAACCCAAGACCTCAAGGTTACAAGGTGCGCGCCTTACCACTGGGGTGGTGATACATCCATTGTTTGAAACAAAACAACAAATATACAAGTCATGCCTTGGTTTTAGGCCTGGCCCAAGGCAAGTTTTGGCAAGTTTTGGCTCAGAAACGTGAAGGTCATAACTTTCTCAATTCTTAATGGTTTGAGACAAAATTTATATGCATCTGAACCAGAATTTCATAAGGAATCCAATGGTGGTGGTAGTTTTTTCAGATCACACTCCCTCCTCAAAACCCGATAGTGGTTTTGAAAATGACCTATAATTGCATTTTCTATGATACAACTAGGTACAAGCATGGATTACATGGTGAATTAGCTCAAACACAACATATACAACATGTATGAGATGTTTATGATCAGTGGACTTCAAAGCATTGCATGATTCAAAGATTCCAAGTTGTGAGGCTTACCTCTCTTTTTGAGATTTTGGAGCTTTTGTCCAATCTGTCAAACCTCTTGTTCCAGAAATGATTTGATGCTTTAGACACACTCAAATGATCCCTTAGTAGATTTTAGGACGATTGGAATTGACAGGTACCTGCAAAAACACAAACAGTCCCTTTCTTGCAAAAGGGGTTAAAAGTGACCAAAATAGCAACTCTCTCAAATGGTGTTCCAGATGGGGGGAACCATTTGGGACAGTTCAAGGATGATATTTGGAGTGTGTTTGAGGTTTTATCTGGTTTGGAAAGTGACTGAATCAAGACATGGCTTGAAAAATGCAAAAAAAGCCTATTTTGAGGTTTTGAGAGGTGACTTTGTGATTTTGTGATTACAGGTCACTTTTGATAGTTTGCACAGCTTACATATGATATATATGAGGTGTGTGTGTGATTGATTGTGATGGGAAAGCTCTCAAGCTCAAAAACTAAAAGTTGCCTTGCTAAAGAAGGCATTTTTGCCAAGAGAAAGAGGTTTTGAGGAAAGCATTTGTTTGATGGCTTTGTTGTACTCAAACTGATCACAATTGAGATCTATTTATAGTAGAGCAAGTTTGTTTTGGGATCCACAGTGAATGGCAACTGCAGCAGAGGTTTGGCCAATGTTGTCCAATGGAAATCCAAGTCTCCTCTAGCCATTGACTAGAGGTTAGGGCACAGGGCTGTGGTTCCCTTGGTCTTGGATAAGTCTTGACTGAATTCAGTTGAGAATGGCTCAGTCCATGCCACCTTGATACTTCCATTGAATTCTCCAATCCAAAATTGAAGTCTTGTCCCTATTTTGGCAATTCTAGGTTCAACATGTTATTTCTTGTTCCAAAGACTTTTGAGGCTTGGCTCAGGGATTGTCCCCTTTAGATTCAATCCTCAGAGGTGTCCAAGTGTATAGGAGCATTTGGATTTGGCTGATTTTGGAAAATCGAGCAAAAATGCAAATTCTGCCTTGCCTTGGCAGATTTCAGCAAGGCAACTTTCTAATGTCATATCTCATGGCTCAAACTGAATTTGGTAAAGTTCTTGGCCATTTTGGAAAGCCCTTACATGATACAACAACTTTTTGAACATGTTTGGTTTTGATCTCTTTTGAATCCAAGTGAAAAATCCCCCTACATTTGGTAAAAAGTAGGGTAAAATCTGACTTAGTGAAATTTTCACTAAGTGTTGGAACAAAGTGACTTTTCTTGATTTTGATCACTCCATAACTCAAAATCCATGAGGAATTTGGACATAGGTCAGTATGAATTTTTTGTAGAGGGCAATGAGATCTACAAATCAAGCTTTGAATGGGGCACAATGGCCTTGTGGTTTAGGAGTTATGGTCCTCCAAAGTTGGCACATTAGTGTCACTTTTTCCATAACTTGGAAAATTTTCTAAGTTTTTATGGTTACCCCTTTTACAAGTGATCCCACTTTCTTTGATTTTTCTTGATGAATGATGATTCAAATAATACATTAACATCATTTTAGGGTTAAAAATCCATTTTGGTGAAAAATCTCAAAAAGTCAAAGTTGACTTTTGTGCACAGTTGACTTTTTATCAGATGAATTCGAAACTGTGCAATCCTTTATGAAATCATGTCCTTGACCTAAATCAAACTTGATGGACATGTTCCATGGGTGTCATAGGGTATATTGATTCATGTCTTAGGGTTTGGGAGCATGTCCTAGTCAAAAGTCAAAGTTACAGTTGACTTTCCTCGCGAAACCCTAATTGTGGTGCAGATGAAATTGAGACTTGTTGCTCAAACTTCTTTGATCAATCCATTGTTCCAAATGGATCAATATAGTATATTAGAGACCCTCAAATCATGTCTTGAGGTCTTGGCTCATGATTTGTCCCAAAAGTCAACTTAGGGGTGAATTAGGTCAAGAAACCCTAATTCCTGATTTTTGATGAATGCATCCCCTGAGGCAAAATTGACTTGATGCTTGGGTTTATGATGTCCCTTGGAACATCATAGGTTATGCCTTGAAGCATTGGCTCATTCCCAAAGGATAACTCCATCTGGAGGCCCTGGTCGACCGAAACCCTAATTTGGTGACACTGGCGATCTTGGGGCTTGATCCACTTAAAAGGAAGCAGCCTTGTGCTTAATCCTTGAAGTGGGAGTCCTCTTGATCCATTGTAGATGTTGGAGAGGTTTAGACAAGTTGAAGATCATGTCATTTTTTTATTGATCCTTTGTCTAAGAGCTCTGAGAGGGCTTGAAACCCTAATTTTAATTGTAGTGGATGCTCACCCATCTTTGGGGAGATTGATGAAATATAATGTTTCCTCCGTATTGTGATGATGATTTGCACAATGATGTGAAATCTTAGTGGTCAAAATTTGGGGTATGACAGGAGGCTAAAAGTTGACTCAATAAGAGATTTTTTTATACTCAACAAGAGAGTGTTTTATATGTCTTGTACAAAGCCCAAGACGGAGGCTAAATGTGGTTGACTCAACAAGAGAGCCTGAAAAGGTTAGCTCTGCTAGGGAGAATCATTTGTACAAAGCCCAAGAGGAGGCTGACTTACTGCTGAGGATTGTTTAGATCCTAAAGTAGGCCCAAGTGTGCGGAACTCTTATGAGAGAGATCGGGTTTCTGCTGGAGCTTGATCTAGGGTGATCGGTGTTTTCTCCTATGTTTGAAAGGAACTTGAGAATGTCTTTGAGACTCAAGACTTTTAGACTGTCTAAGTCTAGAGTTTTATCTTTTGTACAATACCCAAGAGGAGGCGCGGGCATTAAGGAATGAATATCAACTCTAAAATGGCCGGAGTTTTGATGCTGGAAAAACTGCTCTAGCAAAGGATGACTAAGTTCTGTCTTATACCTTTAAGAGGTCATCCGGGTCCTTGTATTAAGCCCAAGAGAAGGCATGAGAACTTCTAAGAAGCCTAAGGGTCCTTGTACAATACCCAAGAGGAGGAAGGGATGCTTTTAGGAAGCCTGTGGGTCTCCAAACCAAGAGAAATTCAAGAAATGCAATTCACCGAGAAGAGATCATTCTAGGAAAGTTCGAGAATTTGTAAGAAACTCAAGAGATGCCATTCATGGAGAAAAGATCATCTCTGAAGAGTTGGAGTTTCTTTGACAATTTCTAAGGGTGACAGTCTGAGAAAAGGTTCACCGAGAATACTGTCTTTCTCTTTGTTCCATATTGTTTAACCCCAAGAGAAGGGAAGACTGTATCGGGAAATCCTATGGGGGATCTAGTTTTGTTTGTATTTAAGAGTGACCAACAAGGATTTACCTAGTGCTAGACGTAGTTGTCGGGGAAAACTTTAAATAACTATAATAGTATTACACAGTGGATATGTGACAAGTATATAAAAGGATTTGAAAGAAGACTTACAGTGAAACATCCCCACAATACAGTTTTATACATATGAAAGAAATAAATGAAAGCGGATAAACACTTACCCGTTGTAGAGCTTCCAAGCTGTTTTATTATTTGTTCAACAAAGAAAGTTTTGATAACAACATATATTTGAATTCAAAATCAAAGGAGAAAGTGCTTTGAAAAGATTGTTGGCGCTTACAGCTCAAGGAGAGGCCCAAGTTTTAACGATGATTGTCCTGTTGTTTTGAAAACTATACAGAGGGACTTATACAATATGTGACGCCTAAATCATTTTAGTTTCAAAAAGGGGGTTGGGTATTACACTCTATTAGAGGCCCAAAGAAATTCAAAGATAAGAAATGGGGGCTTATAACACGAGGGTAGGCCCAGTTGGTTTCGTTAAAAAGGCGACCATCGCGCCGTTGTTTTTGACGGTATCGGGACTTATACAATACTCTGAGGCCCAAAAAGGTTTCCATTTATGAAAGGATGGGGCTTACGCTCTCTCAAGAGGCCCAAAGAGTTATTTAAAGAAAAGAAACGGGACTTAAAACACGAGGGTAGGCCCAGATGATTCTCGTTTTGAAATGGCGATCGCACCGAGATTTTGGAAATCGCAGTGGGTCTTATACAATCATTGAGGCCCAATTTATTTTGGTTTCAAAAAGGATTGGGTCTTACACTATATTAGAGGCCCATGAGTGTTTTGAAATATTTGAGTATGATTAAAAATCAAAGAAACCCTAATTTTCACGTTTTAAAAATAATTTTTCAAAGAAAATTCATAAAAAATGATAAAAATACCAAATAGGTTTGAAAAATGAGTTTTTAATCACAAGAAGATTTAAAACTCTTTTGGTTTTGATTTTCAAGATGAATATTCATTTTTAAAATGTTTAAAAACAATTAAAATGAATTTATTTACAAAAATACCAACTATATTAAATAAATAATATAAATTTGATTTTTTGTGGAATAAAATATTTTACTATTTTTGTGATTTTTCAGAAAAAGAACCAATCAAAAATAATTAAAATTGAGAGAGTTATTAATTTTTCAAATCATTAAAATAAATATGAAAAATAATAAAAATAAAACAAGTGATAAAAAAGAGGTCTGGGGCGAGGGGGATTCGAACCCCAAACGTCTCGCTTGCCAATACTCACAAACTAGCTAATCAACCACTGGGGCGCAATGCCAATTCATTAAACATATGGCAAGGGAAAAATATAAGGTAAACTTGGTTGGAAAACCTGAAGAATGGCGCCATGGCCATCTTCTTCCTTGGCTCAGATGCGTGAAGCATTCTATCTCACTTGTTTCTCAACCATTTGTCATGATTCAAACAGCAATTTCATGCGTTTTTTAACAAGGAATATGATGGCAATATTCAATTTTGTTGAAATGGATTAAATCAGAACATAACAAGTTAAAACCTGAAGAACCCAAAAATTGGCATGAACTCAATGAAATCCTATATACGAATTGTATACAACAATTAATTGAGGGGAAACACTCAACATATGAGGGCAAGCAATTGGCAAAAATATCATGCGAGGAAATATGCATGGATCATGTTATGAGAGTTTTGAGGCTTACCTTGATGCAAGCTTAATGGAACTCTGCACAGATGCTATTACAGAAGTGATTTGATGATCCCTACAGCTTCAATGGATGTTATTGAGTGGATTGCAAGCCTTGGAACACTTTGGAAATATTTGGATCAAGTTGGAGGAATCCAACTGCAAAATGGATGCATAATGGTTTGGTTGAAGGGTGATTTTGAGCTAGAGGTGTTACAGAGATGATTTAAGTGTTTGAACACCTCATATACATCATATGTGATGTGATTGAGCAATTGGATTGGATTGTTTAAGGCTGCAACTCAAAACCCGATGGTGGTTGCTAAAAAACAAACAAAATTTGGCACTTAAGAGAGAATGAGATAAAGCAATGTGGTAAGATGCTTTGGTGTAGTTTGAATGATCAGTGAGAACCTCTATTTATAGGTGATTAACTCTTGTCTTGGAGGAATAATGAATGGCTTTGGCTTGGTGGCATTTCTTCTCATGCAAGGCAAACTAGCCTCTCCCAAGAGCAGGGCTATGTCTTGACCAAATCCACATTCTTCAGATGTTTTAATTGTTGTTTAATCAGAGAACTTGACTGAGGAAAGTGGCTTTGTTGAAAGTGCCCTATTTCACATAAATGCCTTTGAATTCAAGACATAATGTGCCAAAATGCATTAATCTCAAGTTGGAAGATCCCTTGGCTTTTTGACTCAGCTTTATCAGTTGGATCTGTTGGATTAGGATCAGATTAGATGACTGTGACATAGAGATCCTTGGTCTTTGGCTCAAAATCATGCAAGACAAGAAATCTCACAAACTGATTTTTCATGACAGCCTTGCCATGGTGTGTCGTAGCAGCCATAACTCTTGGCTCAAGTGGAGTTGTTTCATGCTAGTGAGTTGCTTGGATTGTAGGAAACATGTACAACAACTTTGATGTTTACATAATGAATTGATTCAGCTTGTAAATGTGTGAAAAAATCCCACAAGTTTTGGTGTTTTCAAAAAATCTGTCTTGGACAGAATTTTGTCCAAGTGTTGGAAAAGTTGTACTTTCATGTTTTTAGTGATTTTGATCCAATCATAACTCATAATCCACAATGAATTGGAATGAGGTGTAGTTGAATCTTTTGTAGAGTGCCATGAGAGCTACAAATCCATCTTTGGATCAACCAAAATGGTTGCTTGGATCACAAGTTATGATCCTTAGAAGTTGGTACCCTAGCCACTTTGTTCCATAACTTAGAAAATTTCTAAGTTTTTCATGGTTATCCCTTTTACTAGTTATCCCACTTTTATTGATTTTTCTTGATGAATGATGATTCCAATCACACATTAACATCATTTTAAGGTTAGGGAACCATAATTGACCAAAAAATCAAAAAGTCAACCTTTGACTTTTGTGCACTGTTGACTTTTTATCCAATGAATTCCAAACTGTGCGATCCTCTATGAAATCAAGTCCTTGACCTAAATCAAACTTGATGGATTGATTTCGTCGGTGTTATAGGGTGTGTTGACCTATGCCCCAAGGTTTGGGAGCTTGTCCTGATCAAAACTCAAAGGTGCATTTGACATTTTTCTCAAAAACCCTAACTGTGGTTCAAATGAATTTGAAACCTGTGAATCAAGCTTCTTGGATCAATCCTTTGTTGCAATTGGATCAATGTAGTGTATTAGGGTCCCTCAAATCATGTCTTAAGGTTTTGGCTCATGTTTTGTCCCTAAAGTCAACTTAGGGGTGAATTAGGTCAAGAAACCCTAATTCCTGATTATTTTTGTGAATGCATCCCCTGAGGCCAAGTTGACTTGATGATTGGGTTTATGATGTCCGTTAGATTATTATGGGTTACTCTTTGAAGAATTGGCTCATGCCCAGAGGAAAATTTCCACCTGGAGGCCCTGGTCGACCAAAAACCCTAATTTGGTGACACTGGCGATCTTGAGGCTTAATCCACCCGGAAGGCTGCAACATTGTGCTTGATTCTTGATGTCGGAGTCCTCTTGATCCATTATGGATGTTTGAGAGGTTTAGACAAGTTGAAGATCATGTCATTCCTTGATTGAAACCCTAAGTTTGATTGTAGTGGATGCTCACCCATCTTTGGGGAGACTAATGAGGTATGATGGTCCATCCAAATTGTGATAATGATTTGCACAATGATGGGAAATCTTAGTGGTCAAAATTGGGGGTATGACAGATGCCCCTATTTAATCTTCTTGGACCCGAAGGTGTGAATGGCGAAGGTATTCAGGCATTCGGGGTGCAAGATGATTAAATATCGGAATACCCAAAATTTTGATGGTCGTCACGAATGGTAACTTACGCATTCATCTTATTTTGGTAAGCGATGATGCTTAGAAATGGTACAACTTCCCCTCGATCTTGGTTTCCTACCAAGGAACTGGTCTTAGTTTCTGAAATAAAATTCCCCTCGATCCTGTTTCCTACCAAGGAATTGGTCTAAGTTGCTGAAATAAACTTCCCCTCGATCCTGGTTTCCTACCAAGGAATTGGTCTAAGTTGCTGAAATAAACTTCCCCTCGATCCTGGTTTCCTACCAAGGAACTGGTCTAAGTTTCTTTTGTAAACTTCCCCTCAATCATGGTTTCCTACCAAGGAATTGGTCTCAGTTTCTGATGTAAACTTCCCCTCGATCCTGGTTTTCTACCAAGGAACTGGTCTAAGTTTCTGTTGTAAACTTCCCCTCGATCCTTGTTTCCTACCAAGGAATTGGTCTCAGTTTCTTTTGTCAATAAACTTTCTTGACAAGGGACACTATTTGTAGCGGTTTTCCTTAAACTTCTCGCCGAATTTTCCTGGGGAGATGCCATTTGATAGAAAATTTTTTGATGTCAGACGTGCTGGGGAACCCAGTCGTCTGAGCTACAGAGGTGTACAAACTTGTTTGTTTGAGATGCCGTTTGCTGACTCTACTAGGGAAAACGAGTCTCTTGAGAGACTGCTTCCTGTTGGGGATTACATCATACTTTTCTCGGGATCTTATCGGAGAAATGCCATATGATGTGATCCAATTTTGAGGTGCTGATGACCTTTTCGTCAGCGAACTTTCTGAAGAAGAACTGTTGTATTGCCGAATCTTTGATTGAGAGCCTTTCTCTGGGGATTTTCCTTAATCTGGGAAAGCGAAGATATCATCTTCCATGGTGAAGTGTGACGTTTGTCGACAATTCTTGTTTTTCTGAGGTTCAAGTTATCAAAGGGGTCAAGGGACCAACTTCAATCCCGAAATAAACTGGAGGAGAGATCGTTTAGATGATTCACTTCCTGACGAGGAAAGAACTAACAACTCGATTGAGAGGACTTTTATCACTTGGGAATTAGACTGACCTGAGTGATAGTGAAGCAATATGAATGTGAATGTAAATCAATAATGCATCATGTATGTATGTACATGCTGACAAAACTGACGTGACATACAGTCTAGCAGATGAACACGATTGGATACTCGGCCACCGCGGGGGACGAAGAGGTACCACTGGGTTCAAAATAGCAATTTCGCCTTGCTTAGGAGAGATAGTCCTCGTGGGGAACACCGTTGGTTGGGCTTAGGAGATAAGAACTCTACCGAGGGTGTCAGGTGAAACACGGTCTCTGACACAGTTGATCCTTCATTCAGGTGTAATGGTTTAGAAGGAGTACTTTGATTCTGCACTTTGAAGCTCGACTACTTCTGGAGAAGCGATCAAGGTTCTTTCGATGTTCAACAGTCAAAAGAAATTTCCATCTTTATTTTAAAAGCAGGAAAAGTTTGACAAGTAAATTCATTTTTGTTTTATTTCAAGAATCGTTAATCATGTTAAAACATCGTTCTATAAAGCTAAAACAAATGATAATTGCAAACAAAAGCACTAGGGCACAAATTTTATTGATAGGATGGAAATCAGCCAAGCGCGTGATTCAATGGAGTATTTACAAAGTTAGAAAATGGTAATTTAAGGGAAAAGGGCTACATTGAAACACAACGACCTCTATCCTTCTACCAACTTTCAATTCTAGACATCCTGAGCTTCGATCGAAGATGACCTTGACTAGAGTTTTCCTGATGGATGACATGACTGCTGAGGGATTCAACCTTTTCAGACGTAGTTACTTTCCATTATCCCTAATTTTTGCCTGGATTGTACTCTGAGATTTCCAATCCACCGGGATGATTTTTTATTATGTCTCTAATTCTTGCCTGGACCACCCTTTCGGGTTTTCAATCCACCGAGACGTATTTTTATTTATTTAGGAGAAGTATTTCTTGACTACAACAACATTCGTGGGGTAGGAAAATTCCTCTCCGTCCATGGTTGCGAGTCTCAAGGCGCCGCCTGAGAAGGCTTTCTTGACCACATAAGGGCTGTCATAATTCGGGGTCCATTTTCCAGGGGAATCAGTGAGAAATGATTGTATCTTCTTGAGCACAAGGTCTCCTTTTCTGAAGATGCGAGGTCGGACCTTTTTGTCAAACGCCTTCTTCATCCTTTGTTGATACAACTGACCGTGGCATAGTGCCGTTATTCGCTTTTCTTTGTTCAGATTCAGTTCATCGTGTCTGCTTTGACACCATTCAGCTTTTATTAACCTAACTTCCATCAATACCCGGATCGATGGGATCTCTACTTCTTTGGGGAGCACTGCCTCCATGCCATATACTAGAGAGAAAGGGGTTGCCCCTGTTGAAGTGCGGACAGATGTACGATAACCTTGAAGACCAAAAGGTAACATCTCGTGCCAGTATTTATAGGTTATAACCATCTTTTGAACGATCTTCTGGATGTTCTTATTAGCCGCTTCTACCGCTCCGTTCATCTTGGGTCGGTAGGGAGATGAGTTATGGTGTTCGATCTTCAACTCTGCGCACAACTCTTTCATCATCTTGATGTTCAAGTTGGATCCATTATCAGTAATGATCTGGCTTGGAACACCATAACAGCAAATGATATTGTTTTTGATAAATCGGATCACCACTTGTTGGGTCACATTGGTATACGACGCTGCTTCGACCCACTTGGTGAAGTAGCCAATGACTACTAGAATGAACCGATGTCCATTTGAAGCTTTGGGTTCAATCATGCCAATCATGTCGATTCCCTATATGGTAAAAGGCCACGGGGAAGAAAGAATTTTGAGATGCGTTGGGGTACATGGAATTTGTTTGAGTATATCTGACACTTGTGACATCTTTTCATGTGCTTATGGTAGTCGAATTCCATGGTCAACCAGTAGTACCCTGCTCTTAGAATTTTTCTCGCAATTGTTTGTCCGTTGGCATGAGTGCCAAAGGATCCTTCATGAATTTCATTCATTAGCATGTCTTCTTCTGGCCTGTCTACACATCGGAGCAAGACCATGTCAAAGTTTCTCTTATAGAGTGTATCTCCGCTCAGAAAGAAGCTGCGAGCCAATCTCCTGAGGGTCTTTCTGTCTTTTCTTAATGCCCCAGGTGGGTACTTTTGTTTCTGAAGGAAGCATTTGATATCGTGATACCAAGGTTTGTCGTCTATGATTTCTTCAATCGTGAAGATGTAAGCGGCCGTTTAAGGCGCATTATGTCAATCTTATGTACGTTGTTCCATTGACCTAAACTAATCATGGAAGAGAGAGTGGCTAATGCATCAGCCATGTGATTCTCTTCACGAGGGATATGATGAAACTCGATTCTGTTGAAGAAGGGTAACAACCTTCTCACATAATCTTTGTAAGGAATCAGTCTTGACTGCTATGTATCCCAATCTCCTTTGATCTGATTAATAAACAGGGCTCAGTCGCCATATACGTCCAAGTTCTTGATCCTTAAGTCGATCGCTTTTTCGAGACCCATGATACAAGCTTCGTATTCGACCTCGTTGTTTGTGCCCTTTCAACGTAAGTCTAACGGTGAAAGGAATGTGGGTACCCTGAGGTGTTATGATGATTGCACCAATTCCGTTTCCATAATGATTGATAGCTCCGTCAAAGATTAGTCCCCATTGGGAATCTGGTTCTGGTCCTTCATTGGGTAGTGGTTCATCGCAATCTTTCATTTTTAGATACATGACATCTTCTTATGGGAAGTCAAACCCGATTGATTCCTGATCGTCAATCACTTGATGAGCCAAATGATCTGCTAAAACACTTCCTTTAACGGCTTTTTTAGCGTGGTACTCTATGTCATATTCTGAGTACAACATCTGCCAACGGGAAATCCTTCCCATGAGAGCAGGTTTTTCAAAGACATACTTGATTGGATCCATTTTGGAGATTAACCAAGTAGTGTGGCAAATCATATACTGGCGAAGACGTTTGGCTGCCCAAGCCAAAGGACAATAATTTTTCTCAAGCATAGTGTGCTGAGTCTTGCAGTCGGTGAATTTTTTGCTCAAATAGTAAATGGCAGACTCTTTCCTTTTGGTTTCGTCTTGTTGGCCAAGTACACAACCCATCGAGTCTTCCAAGACTGTTAAGTAAATGATTAGTGGCCTTCCTTCCACTAGAGGTGATAAAATCGATGGGTTCAACAGGTATTCCTTGATACTGTCAAAGGCGGTTTGGCAGTCTTCTGTCCAAATGCAGTCCTGATTCTTTTTGAGTAATTTGAAAATTGGCGTACATGTCGCGGTCACGAGGAATATGAATCTGGAAATATAGGTCAGACGTCCCAGGAATCCCCTAAATTGTTTTTCAGTCTTTGGAGAAGGCATTTCTTGAATGGCCTTGACTTTGTCAGGATCTACCTCAATTCCTTTCTGGCTGAAGATGAACCCTAAGAGTTTTCCTGAGCAGACACCGAAGGTGCACTTGTTGGGATTCAAGCGGATTTAGTACTTTCTCAATTGCTCGAATAGCTTTGACAGGTGGGTCACATGCTCCTCCTCTGTTCTAGATTTGGCAATCATGTCATCGACATATACCTCGATTTCCTTGTGTATCATGTCATGAAACAGAGTAGTCATGGCCCATTGATAGGTTGCCATGGCGTTCTTCAAACCGAACGATATTACCTTGTAACAAAAGGTGCCCAATGGGGTGATGAACGACTTTTTCTCCATGTCTTTCGGTGCCATTTTTATCTGATTATAGCCCGAGAATCCATCCATGAAGGAGAAGACTTTGAACTTTGTTGTACTGTCAACCATCATGTCAATGTGTGGTAAAGGAAAGTCATCCTTTAGACTAGCCTTGTTTAGATATCTGTAATCCACACACATTCTGACCTTTCCGTCCATTTTCGAAACTGGTACGATGTTGGCTAACCATTAAGGATATTCTTATGTGGCGAGGAAACCTGCGTCAATCTGTTTCTGTACTTCCTCTTTGATTTTGATGGCCATGTCTGGATGAGTCCGTCTCAACCTCTGTTTTACTGGCGGACATTCTGATCTTAACGGTAGATGATGTTCCACGATGCTGGTATCCAACCCTAGCATGTCCTGATAGGACCAACCGAATACATCGGGAAACTCTTTGAGAAGCTTTATCAAACTTTGTTTGACAGTTGGACTGAGTAGGGCTCCAATCTTGACTTCCTTTCTCTCTTCTTCTGAACCCAACTTGACCATTTCCAACGGCTCTTTGTGAGGTTTAATGGACCTTCCCTCTTGTCTGAGTAATCGGGAGATCTCCTCTTGAATTTCTATGTCATCTTCTTCTTCAGCCTTAAATACCGGGAATTTAAAGTTGGGAGAAGGCATCGGATAGTACGTTTCAATGGGGTTTAAAATAGGCAATCTGCATGACATGATGATTTGTGTTTAGAAGAGATAGATAAAATGAAAGAGTGTGTGCAGTGTATTTTTTTTTACTGCTTGTTTTTATTATTTGAATTATTTTTTTTTATTACCATTTTCTGAATAAACGAAAAGAGAAAAAACAATTAATGTGGAAATCACATAACGGTGTTTATTTATTTATGATTTTGTCGATTCTTGAAACTACAACCCTATAAAACAAAGCTCTATCGCTTTGGGCAAAGCGAAGAGGTATATTTACAGAAAGTGAGCCCTATCAAAACATCTATTTCACTTGGGCAGGGTGAAAGGTTAAGATAAAGACGACAATTACTTTGACTTATGAACGATCTTCAGAATATGGACTGCAACCCATTGGCGGCGAACTCCTCGCTGAATCACAAAGTCTGGTACCTTCTTTGATTTGTCTTCAGAAATAACACTGATTTCTGGTGGAGCAGGATCATTGGAATCTGTCTCCCAAGCAGAGTTGTCGTAGGAGGATTCCTCAGTTGTATTTTGTATAGTATTTGTGCTTTCACGTGTATCTCCTTATCTAGTTGGCTGGATGTCCTCGAGCCTGATACGAGAGCTTTCAGGAGCGGTGTATTTGACCATGAAGTCGTATTTGCCACTCGGTTGTCCCAAGGTGTCCCATACTGCTTTGGAACTGGAGGAGTCATCCCTTTCGATGACGTTGACCTCGGGAAAAGCATAGTTAATGAATTCTAGTCCTGCAAGCTTTGCAAATTCATCGTCGTGCTGGACGTTTTCTGAATGGCCTGAGTGTTGATCCCATGACATGGTTGTGACATAGGTATTTTTTCCAATGACGCTCAGTTGATTTTCATTGTTCGGCTGATTTTCTTTCCCCAAGTCTCCTGGGTATGGCTGCCAAATAGGCAGACCATCCATCGATAGTAGTCATGGTTAAAGTTGTATTTTATCGGAGTGTCATCCTCTAATGAATTTGGCAGAGCACAACATCCTTCCGGATCACACTCTCCGTATATCATTTCGACGTCTGACCTCGGGATAAATCTCGGACTCTGTGCGGGATAGCAAAATGGCGTATGCACCTCTTCCTGAGACATATAACCGTCCTCGTTAAGATAGGACTTCCATTCCTCATATGTGTCGGAGGAATCTCCCTCGTTGATGGTATGTACTTCTTGAGACACTAGGTGAAGGAAACCTCCACTATGGAAGAAGTTCTGAATGGGATGAAGACTTTCATCGTTAGCAGCTCTCTGGGTACAGGTTGCAGAAAAACCAAGATCTTCTTTTTATTATTATCAGTACGAATGACAAGATGTCCCTATCCCTTTGCATTGTTACTCTCGATTACTTTGAGAGCATCTTTGTACGAGGAAATCAGTGTTCCTTTTTCTGATTGATTCTCATTGCTCACCGAAAGGCTTGGAAGTGTGTTCCAATAACCTCCTTGGGTTCTACACAAGTGGACAATGAAAGGTTACTCACGAGCAAGGCATGATCTCCGCACACCGTGACGAGTTGGTCATTCTTGATGAACTTCAGCTTCTGGTGAAGTGTCGAAGTGACGGCCCCAACCTGGTGTATCCAAGGTCTTCCTAATAAGAAATTGTATGTTGCCCGGATGTCCATGACCTGGAAAATGATTAGGAAAGTGTGAGGACCGATAGTTATGGGAAGGTCGACTTCGCCGATAACTATTTTTCTTGACCCGTTAAATGCTTTGATGACGACCTTACTGCCTCTCATCGGAGATCCTTTGAATGATAGTCGCATTAGAGTGGACTTCGGCATGACGTTGAGAGTTGATCCGGTGTCTACCAGTACGCTAGCTAAAGCATCGTCTTGGCAGTTGACTGTGATATTGAGCGCCATGTTGTGGCTTTTGCCTTCTTCTGGAAATTCCTCATCGATAAACCCCAAGTTGTTGCGGGAAGTAATGTTAGAGATGATACTGTCAAACTGTCGTATTGACACATCCTGTTCCACAAAGGCTTGTTCTAAGACTTTCTGTAGAGCCTCTTTGTGGGCTTTGGAACTGATCAAAAGCGATAACACTGAGATCTTTGAAGGAGTTTGTAACAGCTGATCAACAATATTGTATTCACTACTCTAGATGAGCTTCAGCATCTCATCATCGTTCTTTGAAAGGTCGGGATCACTGGATTGACCGACTGGTGGATTAGGAACTTCTGTGTGAGGTTCCTTTTCTCTGTTAGGTTCTCCAACTCCTCTGTTGAAGATTCGACCGCTCTGTGTTACTCAACTGATGTCTGCAATATTCACGACAGAGGGTAATGGAATTTCCTTTCCATTCTCAATTGTTATTGCACCGTATTTGTAAGGGATCGCCTTAGTTGATTCATACGGTAACAATCCCGGTAGATAGATAACTACAGGAGCCTTCTGATTTTTCTGACTGTCGTAAGTAACTTCAATCACTTCCTGGTTAAGAACCTTCGATTCGTCAAGTAGAGGGATGATGGTACAAACATCTTTGGTCCTTTTGTGATCAGGGACCATGACAACATCCTTAATCTGATCAGCAAAATAGTCTGGCATCCAACTGATTGATCCAGAACTTGGACACGGTTAAATCTCCTTGGGAGCCAACTGACTTTGAAGGGCTGCTCGTACGAGGTAACATCCTTGATTATTTTCCAAGCAGACTCTACAGCGCTCGTAGTTATGCGGTGGCACTTGGCCACGTCCTCTTTGAAGGCAGTGTAACCTTACTAGGTCTATTTCCATAGATCGGACATCTTCACTTTGATGCCTAGTAGGGTTCCCGTTTGTCACACTGATTTGTTGCATGTCTTCGTCTAGATAGATAGGAAGCCACCAATGGTTTAACAAGTGTTGTAAAGTTCTTTGAACGAGAGCGCACCCTTGGTTACTCTTACAACATACTTTACAGCTCAGATAATCATGTGAAGTGAGAAAAATGAGTTGGACTTGCTTGGCGTGTAACTCCACCAAGCGTATTCATCAAACGAATATCGAAGATTTGAATCATATTCACTTGATACTGATTTCCATCACAGTAATCCTGAATCCATCCAAGATCCATCTGACGCTGGAGGGCCTCTTGTACGAAAGAGCATCCCTGTTTTTTTACCGAGCAAGTCAAACAGGAATTGTAATCATGCCGTGGCAGATTATGATGTTGGCTTTGCCTTGAGTGCATTGCCACCAAGTTGACATTCATTGCACGAATGTCGTGGTTCTGAATGATGTTGGAACTTGTATAATTCATGTTAACCCCGCTTCTACAAAGCCTTTGCACATCGGATTTGAAACTGAGACAGTTTTCTATGTTATGCCCCGGTCCTCCTTGATGGTAAGGGTAAGTCTGATCTGCTTTGAACCAAAAAGGAGGATTTTCCGGTATTGTAAGAGGAGATCTGGTTTAGACATGCCCCTTGACCAGTAAAAGTGGAAACAATTTTGCGTACAACATTGGTATAGGGTTGAACCTGGGAGGTCGTGTCGTACGATTGTTGTTATATAGAGAACGAGCCAATTGAAGAGGCTGTTGTGTCCTTTGCTGAAATTTTTGTTGAATCAGTTGGATCTGAGCAACCTGAGGTTGATACGTAGGAATAGGCGCAGGGTTGATAGCAGTAGTTACGACTGCTACTGGTTGGTACCATCGTCTTTACTTTCTGAGAGAGATATTCCCAATATCCAGCTCTTTTTTCTTAGGGAGAGCATTACCGTATCGTTTTGTATTACTTGATGATCCAGCGTCTTTAACTAAACGTCCTTCTCGGACTACTTCCTCAAGACGAACTCCCATGCCCACCATCTCGGTGAAGTCGCTGGGCGCACTGGCAACCCTGTCGTAGTAAAATGAGCTTAAGGTTTTCAAGAAGATCTTTTTCATCTCTTTTTCCTCAAGAGGTGGACAAATCTGGGCGGCAATTTCACGTCATCTCTGAGCGTACTCCTTAAAGGTTTCCTTGTCCTTTTGTGACATCGATCTGAGTTGATCTCTGTCCGGTGCCATGTCCAGGTCATACTTATATTGTTGAACGAAGGCAGTGCCAAGATCTCTGAAAGTGCCGATCTTAGTGCGATTTAAACCAATGTACCATTTGAGTGTGGCACCGGTTAAACTATTTTGGAAATAGTGGATCAGTAGCTGGTTGTTCTCTGTCTGAGTTGACATCCTCCGAGCGTACATCACCAAATGGCTTTGAGGGCAAAAGTTACCCTTGTACTTTTCAAATTCAGACACTTTGAATTTGTGCGGAACTTTCACATTGGGGACCAAACAAAGGTCTGCAGCGTCCTTTCCAAATAGATCCTGACCGCCATGGGCTTGTAGTTCTTTCTGCATTTCTAGGAACTGTTCCTGGAACTCATTCATTCTATCGAACATACTTTCGTTTCCACCTGAAGGTATCAGTGGGATCTGTCCTTCCGGGACAGTGTGTACCACGGGTGGTGGTATAGTCATCATGGCAATGACTCTAGGTCCTTCCCTCTCCCGAAGTTTGTAACCTTCAGGAGTTGCTGTCATGCCTCGGGCATCCTGGCTTTCACGAAGTTTGTAACCTTGAGCCCCAGCGGCTCCTGTTGCGGTTCCCTGATCTTCAGTGATTGGCGGAACATATCCTTCTGGGATATAGTTAATAGGCATGCCCCAGGGACGATCTTTCGGCATTTTGTACCTAGGATCATACTTTTCCACTATGGGCGTCGATGTGATCTCTGAAATCACAGTCCTTTATTGTTGCATATGAGCTTCTGCCAGAGCTTGCATATCATTGTGAAGCTTTCTCAGGTCCTTTTTCAGAGTGTCAATCTCTTCCCTCAACTCTCTGTTCTCTTCTTCGAGATCATCCATCTTTTTCTGTCGATTGGCCCGAGTATTGTACGAATGAGACATTTTGACTCTAGAATCGAGACACAAACGTGAGATTCATAGGTAATAAAAATGCGTTATGAATGATATGCAATGATTATATTAATTGTATTTTTTTTTTGTTTATTCAAAGTAAACTTCGACAATTGGATTGCAAATATCAAACAGTGGGGAAACCCCATTTTATTGAATTCAAAGATTGCAGAAATGGAAATACAGTAATTTACATAATGTTGTAAAAGGAAATGTTTAAGCTAATGGATCCTAAGTCCTCTCTGAGGAAAGCTCAGGTGTTGGTTCGGGTATTTTCCTTTTCTTTGACTGGGGTTCTTGAGCCGTTGTCGGGTCGTCATTCCTTTGCCAAGTGAAAGGAGCGAGCAAATTCCTTTGGTCATCTTGATTTTCTACAGCATGTGGCTCTAAAATCTCTATCAGAGCATCATTATCTTTTAGCAATTGCTGTATTTTCTTGCACTCCACATTGAGAATACGGACTTGTTCTTCCAAGACTTCTTCTTCTATTGAACTTTGTTGAGAGTAACCTGAAGCTTTTCCGTATCAGACATAAAATGAAGGACAGGGTCCCTTAACGAAAGAACTTCTTGACGAGGGTAAGGCATCTTCAGCTTGAGAGCTCTAGTTTGTACCCATTGGAGATAAGGTTCCACCGAGACACAGTCTAGTTTTCCTAGAGACTCTCTTCCTTTCTTGTGAACATGTTTCCAGGCATGCACTATTTCCGTCTTTAGTGCCTTGTCATTTTCTCCTTCCTTGAAGAAAAGACCTACCAGATGAGGGGTACATTTGGGAAATTTCCATAACGGTCAATGATTCTGATCCTGTCATAGATTCGATTGTACCAATCGATGTCAGAGTTGGTAAGAGACATGATTCTCTGCGACCAACGTAAAGTATTCTTTTGATCCCAAAATGCAGCAGACTTGGGTAAGTGGGAGTGAACCATTTGTATTGAAGGGGCACACAACATGTGATTATTCCTCCACTGTACAAATTCCATAAGTGTATAGAATGATAAGCATCTGCGAGCAAGGGTTGGTACAGGGTTTCTAATTAGAAAAATCTTAATGGCACTGATATCAACAAAGTTATCAATGTTGGGAAACAGAAATAACCCGTAGGTAAGAAAAACAAAGATGCTTTCGAAAGCGGCCACGTTCCCTATACTAGCAAAGTACAGAGCTTTCTCTATCAAGAACCGGGCTGGCAAACCCTGGATTCCACCCTTAGTGGTCATGTGAGTCCTGACTTCTGACTCATCCAAATAGATGGCTCTTACAATGGTTTAATCCATTGGAATCTCTTCAAGTCCAGAAAAGGGAGCTTGGTCAGCAATGGGTAAATCTGTCAGGTGAGAGTACGCCTCCAGTGTTGGTGCTAGTTGATAATGCAGGAATGTGAAACAGTGATAGACCGGATCGTAGAACTGGATTAGTGTGGATAGGATTCCTTCGATTACATGGACCCTTAACAGGGAAAGCAGTCCTCCATACTTAGCTCTAAAAGCCTCAGGGTTGGTTATCATCCTTGCCAGACCTCTTAAATCCTCTAGTTTTGGAACCTTGAAGGTGTACTTGTGAGTTTTCCTTTTACCGAAATCCATTAGCAATCTCTTTATCTGACATTTGCAATCATTGTCTTAGTTTAATTTGAAAAAGAGAGACTAGAAGAGAAGATATTTCTTTGTTTTTTAATGTTTTTTAATGAAATGAATGCATGAATGCAGCACACAAAAACATAGAAAAAACATGGGGTCAAAGGGTCGGTGTCATGAAGTCAAGGCTCTACCCATCCCCAAAGGTTTATACTGGTGATTTTTTGTACATGTTCTCAAAATCACTGATCCCTCATCGAATGACGACAGCAAGTGGATCACCAAGCGAGCTGGTTCATCTTTAGAGTAATCTCAAATGAGGGTAGTATCGCGTGGCAACTACTTCCAATAGCTTCCGCACTACAAAATGGTTTAAGTCTGCTAAAATCCTCAGCTTCTCAGATAACCCAATGGAACAATCTGCTTTCAACAACCAGAGTCGTATAGGCATTGAATCCGTAAATGGCATCTCCACTGATTTGATGGTCGACCGGGACCTCTTATCTGGGATTCACTCCCCGTAAGATTGGCCGTATAATGCCATTACTTATCTTAGGTGTATACTCAATCTTTCCAGATGTGGCATCACACGCATTCCCATTAGCAGAAAAGTAAACACAGATATCAATTAGGAAAAGCAGTATATATATTTTGTCCTAACATCCTTGACCTCTAGTATTATGATCCTATACAGACAATGACTCCCCAGCAGAGTTGCCATTTTTGTGTCACTTTGTGAATTTAAAGTTTTCTACCTAAGATTGTAAGAAAGAAAGGTCTTCTCTTACCGTAAGACTGAGGCTAAAAGTTGATGCAACAAGAGAGTCTTTTATACTCAATAAGAGAGTGTTTTATATATATCTTGTGCAAAACCTAAGACGGAGGCTAAAAGTTGATGCAACAAGAGAGTCTTTTATACTCAATAAGAGAGTGTTTTATATGTCTTGTAAAAAGCCCAAGACGGAGGCTAAAAGTGGTTAACTCAACAAGTGAGTCTGAAAAGGTTAGCTCTGCTAGGGAGAGTCATTTGTACAAAGCCCAAGAGGAGGCTGACTTACTCCTGAGGATTGTTTAGATCCTGAAGCAGGCCCAAGTGTGGGGAACTCTCATGAGAGAGACCGAGTTTCTGCTGGAGCTTGATCCAGGGTGATCGGTGTTTTTTCCTATGTTTGAAAGGAACTTGAGAATGTTTTTGAGACTCAAGAGTTTTAGACTGACCAAGTCTAGAGTTTTATCTTTTGTACAATGCCCAAGAGGAGGCGCGAGTATTAAGGGATGAGTATCAACCCTAAAATGGCCGGAGTTTTGATGCTGGAAAGACTGCTTTAGCAAAGGATGACTAAGTTCTGTCTTATACCTTTAAGAGGTCGTCCGGGTCCTTGTATTAAGCCCAAGAGAAGGCATGAGAACTTCTAAGAAGCCGAAGGGTCCTTGTACAATTCCCAAGAGGAGGAGGGGATGCTTTTAGAAAGCCTGTGGGTCTCTAAACCAAGAGAAATCCTATAGGGGATCTAGTTTTGTTTGTATTTAAGAGTGACCAACAGGGCTTTACCTAGTGCTAGACGTAGTTGCCGGGGAAAACTCTAAATAACTATACTAGTATTACACAGTGGATATGTGACAAGTATATAAAAGGATGTGAAAGAAGACTTACAGTGAAACAACCCCACAATACAGTTATATACATATGAAAGCGATAAATGAAAGCGGATAAACACTTACGTGTTGTAGAGCTTCCATGCTGTTATGTTAGTTGTTCAACAAATAAAGTTTTGATATCAACATATATTTGAATTCAAAATCAAAGGATAAAGTGCTTTGAATTGTTGGGGCTTACATCTCAAGGAGAGGCCCAAGTTTTAACGATGATCGTACCGTTGTTTTGAAAACTGTACAGAGGGACTTATACAATAAGTGAGGCCCAAATCATTTTAGTTTCAAAAAGGGGGTTGGGTCTTACACTCTATTAGAGGCCCAAAGAAATTCAAAGAAAATAAATAGAGGCTTATATCACGAGGGTAGGCCTAGTTGGTTTCGTTAAAAAGGCGACGATCGCGCCGTTGTTTTTTACGGTATCGAGACTTATACATTACACTGAGGCCCAAAAAGGTTTCCATTTATGAAAGGATGGGACTTACGCTCTCTCAAGAGGCCCAAAGAGTTATTTAAAGAAAAGAAATGAGACTTACAACACGAGGGTAGGCCCGGATGATTCTCGTTTTGAAATGGCGATCACACCGAGATTTTTGAAATCGCAGTGGGTCTTATACAGTAACTGAGGCCCAAATTATTTTGGTTTCAAAAAGGATTGGGTCTTACACTCTATTAGAGGCACATGAGTGTTTTGAAATATTTGAGTATGATTAAAAATCAAAGAAATCCTAATTTTCACTTTTTAAAAGTAATTTTTCAAAGAAAATTAATAAAAAATGATAAAAATACCAAATAGGTGTAAATAAACCACTGGTGATTTTTGGTTAAGGTTTGAAAAATGAGGTTTTAATCACAAGATGATTTAAAACTCTTTTGGTTTTGATTTTCAAGACGAATATTTATTTTTAAAATGTTTAAAAACAATTAAAATGAATTTCTTTACAAAAATACCAACTATATTAAATAAATAATATAAATTTGATTTTTTTGTAGAATAAAATATTTTATTATTTTTGTGATTCTTTAGAAAAAGAACCAATAAAAAATAATTAAAATTGAGAGAGTTATTAATTTTTCAAATCATTAAAATAAATATGAAAAATGATAAAAATAAAACCAGTGATATAAAAGAGGTCTGGGGCGAGGGGGATCCGAACCCCAGACCTCTCGCTTACCAATACTCATAAACCATTTGATCAACCATTGGGGCGCAATGCCAATTCATTAAACATATGGCAAGGGAAAAATATAAGGCAAACTTGGTTGGAAAACCTAAAGAATGGCGCCATGGCCATCTTCTTCCTTGGCTCAGATGCGTGAAGCTTTCTATCTCACTCGTTTCTCAACCATTTGTCATGATTCAAACACCAATTTCATGCGTTTGTTAACAAGGAATATGATGGCGATATTCAATTTTGTTGAAATGGATTAACTCAGAACATAACAAGTTATTACCTGAAGAACCCTAACATTGGCATGAACTCAATGAAATCCTATATACGAATAGTAAACAACAATTGATTGAGGGGAAACACTCAACATATGAGGACAAGCAATTGGCAAAAGTATCATTCGAGGAAATATGCATGGATCATGTTATTAGAGTTTTGAGGCTTACCTTGATGCAAGCTGAAATGGAACTCTGCACAGATGGTGCTCTAGAAGTGATTTGATGATCCCTACAGCTTCAATGCATGTTGTTGAGTGGATTGCAAGCCTTGGAACACTTTGGAAATCTTTGGATCAAGTTGGAGGAATCCAACTGCAGAATGGATGCATAATGGCTTGGTTGAAGGGTGATTTTGAGCTAGAGGTGTTACAGAGATGATTTAAGTGTTTGAACACCTCATATACATCATATGTGACGTGTCTGAGCAATTGGATTGGATTGTTTAAGGCTGCAACTCAAAACCTGATGGTGGTTGCTCAAAAACAAAGAAATTTGGCACTTAAGAGAGATTGAGAGAAAACAATGTGGTAAGCTGCTTTGGTGTAGTTTGAATGATCAGTGAGAACCTCTATTTATAGGAGATCAACTCTTGTCTTGGGGGAATAGTGAATGACTGTTGGATCAGATCACATTCAATGGATTTGGCTTGGTGGCATTTCTTCTCATGCAAGGCAAACTAGCCTCTCCCAAGAGCAGGGATATGTATTAACCAAATCCACATTCTTCAGATGTTTTAATTGTTTTTTAATCAGAGAACTTGACTGAGGAGAGTGACTTTGTTGAAAGTGCCCTATTTCACATAAATGCCTTTGAATTCAAGGCATAATGTGCCAAAATGCATTAATCCCAAGTTGGAAGATCCCTTGGCTTTTTGACTCAGCTTTATCAGTTGGATCAGTTGGATTAGTATCAGATTAGATGACTGTGACATAGAGATCCTTGGTCTTTGGCTCAAAATCGTGCAAGACAAGAAATCTCACAAACTAATTTTTCATGACAGCCTTGCCATGGTGTGTTGTAGCAGCCATAACTCTTGGCTCAAGTGGAGTTGTTTCATGCTAGTGAGTTGCTTGGATTGTAGGCAACATGTACAACAACTTTGATGCTTACATAATGAGTTGTTTCATCTTGTAACTGTGTGAAAAAATCCCACAAGTTTTGGTGTTTTCAACAAAATTTGTCTTGGACAGAATTTTGTCTAAGTGTTGGAAATGTTGTACTTTCATGTTTTTAGTGATTTTGATCCAATCATAACTCAGAATCCACAATGAATTGGAATAAGGTGTAGTTGAAGCTTTTGTAGAGTGCCATGAGAGCTACAAATCCAGCTTTGGACCAACCAAAATGGTTGCTTGGATCACAAGTTATGATCCTTAGAAGTTGGTACCCTAGCCACTTTTTCCATAACTTAGAAAATTTCTAAATTTTATATGGTTACCCCTTTTACAAGTTATCCCACTTTTCTTGATTTTTCTTGATGAATGATGATTCCAATCACACATTAACATCATTTTAAGGTTAGGGAACCATAATTGACCAAAAAATCAAAAAGTCAAACTTTGACTTTTGGGCACAGTTGACTTTTTATCCGATGAATTCCAAACTGTGTGATCCTCTATGAAATCAAGTCCTTGACCTAAATCAAACTTGATGGATTGATTTCATAGGTGTTATAGGGTATGTTGACTTATGTCCCAAGGTTTGGGAGCATGTCCTGATCAAAAGTCAAAGGTGCATTTGACTTTTTTCTCAAAAACCCTAACTGTGATTCTGATGAATTTGAAACTTGTGAATCAAAGCTTCTTGGATCAATCCATTGTTGATAATGGATCAATGTAGTGTATTAGGGTCCCTCAAATCATGTCTTGAGGTCTTGGCTCATGTTTTGTCCCAAAAGTCAACTTATGGGTGAATTAAGTCAAGAAACCCTAATTCCTGATTTTTTTTTTTTGTGAATGCATCCCTTGAGGCCAAATTGACTTTATGATTGGGTTTATGATGTCCCTTAGAGTATTTTGGGTTATGCTTTGAAGCATTGGCTCATGCCCAGAGGAAAATTTCTACCTGGAGGCCCTGGTCGACCAAAAACCCTAATTTGGTGACACTGGCGATCTTGAGGCTTAATCCACCTGGAATACTGCAACATTGTTCTTAATTCTTGATGTGGGAGTCCTCTTGATCCATTGTGGATGTTTGAGAGGTTTAGACAAGTTGAATATCATGTCATTCCTTGATTGATCCTTTGTCTAAGAGCTCTGGGAGGGCTTGAAACCCTAAGTTTGATTGTAGTGGATGCTCACTCACCTTTGGGGAGACTAATGAGGTATGATGGTCCATCCATATTGTGATGATGATTTGCATAATGATGGGAAATCTTTGTGGTCAAAATTTGGGGTATGACACGTATGTATGTATTTGTATGCTGGTATGGTGGATTCGTAATGGTTTTTTCTCTATCTAAACCTTTTTTTTGTCTTTCTTGATGAACATGAGTGCTCTTTATATATCGGCCCGTGATGAATGACCAAAGAACCTGTTATGGAAACTTTTTAAAGCTGTCTTGACATTGTTTTGCAATTTTTTTTGGAAGGGAAAAACGTTGTCTGATTTGTTGCGTTTGATTTGGAAACTTTTGAAGCCTCTCATTATTGTGATGAAATTATGATCTTCTATGTTGAAAACTTTGATTTTTTTTGTCTGATGCCCTATTTTGGAAATAAAAAACCTTTTGAATAACACCCTTTCTGGTTTAGGATTAAAATCTGTAATCACTATGATTGCTATCAATAATTGTCGGTTTTTCGAAGATGATGAAACTTTCTGATTTGGAATATCTGAGGCCTATTTCACTTTGAACCTTTCCTTTGTTTGATATGCAGGATTATGACAAATGTTATTTCCAATTTTATTTCAACATGTTTGTGAACTGTTTGGGACAGTAACCAAGCTGATTTTGGCGAGTCGTGAATTGGTGACTTTCGTTCCTTGATTTGTCAAAATAACTGTATTACTCACTGAGGCTTCTTTTATGTTTGACAATTTAACTTAATGTTTTGCTTCAAAGTTTGTTACTGCCATTTTTAGTACCTTGAATAACTCTTGATAATATTCTTGATTGCCTTGTGTCCGTTCGTATTGTGTACCGAAGCTAATGTTGGTAGCTTAATCAATTCTTTTCAGATGCGTTATTCGTACTTGGAAGTACTTGGCTATGACACAATTAAGGGCGATGGCAGTCATCAGCTGATGTGAAGTTTTCAATTTCAACATTGGTTTTCACCAAGTCCATTGAGCATGTATGCAACATTTTCAGTGGCTACACTTCCTGAAGCCCTCTTAGCATATGGACAGCCACCAAGACCAGCAACCGAAGAATCCGCTACACTTATTTGAGGTAATTCTAGTCCTGTTTTGTGTATCGATGTTGAAAATGGTCTGTTAATATTGTCTACTATCCATTCTTTCCAGGTTAGAGAATCCTAGAAGTCGCACCTGCCAGTCCCAGGTTCACTGACATGCCCACTTAGGATTAAATGAACACTTTTTGTTGTATCCATCGTCTTTGTCCATCAATTGAATGCTGACTAATCTTTTACAAAAGCTGGGGAGTTCATCTCTTTGGTTTATCCACATGTTCTTCAAATTTGGGATCACCGTCTCAATAATGAAAAGTGGTTATTGGAATGAATCTGGCAGTTTCCCATCTTCACATCTTTCGAGGCTGCTTGTAGACAAAGTTCCAGTTATGTACAGGCTCAGTTTTGAGCAGTTTATAACATTTAGCTCTCAAAGATGGACATGCTAGAGTATGTTTTCCTGCAAATAGATGAGGTAGCCATCCATCATATCTCTTTCAAGTAAATCTCCTAGTAACGTGCTTTTTCTATCTTTATCCTTTCAATATGTTTAATGGCTATTTTGATGGACACTTATCAGGCACATCAATGCTCAGGTGTGTTCAAAGTTGTTCAAAGCCATACAAGCGCCTTTAACCGAAAAGTTTGAAGGACCGACATAGTTACATCATTAGGGCCATTACCTGCTTGGCAATCCTCCTAATCAACTTGTGGCGTCACCGGAAGTGGTATGTTGAAATTAACTACAAAACCATCATCATAGAAATCTTGTCCCTGGTTTGGTGCAAGCGTAAATTCACTTTGTGAAACTGCATATTTCAGGACTCTTTCTAGCAGGCAAGGCTTCATGACTCTACGGCGGCAGAATGCTAGAGTATAGTTCAATGAATTACCGCGAAGAGACAAGATCCGAGGGATGAATTTGAGGGATAACGGTGGTATTGAAATTTTGATGCTGAACTTGATTTTGGAAGAATAAACCGTCACTTGTCGTTTCTGGAGGAAGTGGAAGGCTCACATCCGCAACACCATTCATCTCTCAATTCAAAATCTCTAACTTCCAATGCTAATGACCGCCCACCCAATTGCCACAGTCTGTTACAGCTAAAACCAAGATGCTAAGAAAAGCATTTGCACTGCTATTTTATTTCTTCCCAAACAAAATGTCAAAGTCCAGTTTTCTACACCGAATACGATACAAGTAGATGATAAACACTATAGATAGATATAGCTTTGAATATTTTACCAAATCTCATCCTCCTTTTTCTTATAGATAATTATGTACCTTATAGATTGTTATGGGTGGATCCCCTCCTTGAGTGTTTGAACTTGACACACTGTCTTCGTAAGAAATCCTTGGATGCCTTGAATTAATTTGAATTTTGTAGAGAACTTTTAACTTTTGTAAAGAATCCTTAAATGCAATTTTGTCCTTGTAATAGATTTCAGCTTTAAGGTCGGCTATGAGAAATAAAACTCTTTTCTTTCCCTCTATCGTGTGCATTTTGTATGTTTTTGAATTTAAATCTTCAATTAAAAGCTCTTCTTGAAAACAAATGGTTTTTTGGTTAATTGGATTAATTTTGAAAAAAAGTGGGTATGGATTTTATTCATTTCGATATGGATTGAAATGGATTTAAAAAGGATATTGATGTGAGGAAAGGGTTTATGGTTTTAGAAGAAAAAAAGTGGTTTTAAATGTGAATTTTGGATATGGTTCTAAGGGAGTGAACGTTGAATTGAATATGACAAATTGGTCTGGTGTTAAACGGATATGAAAAGGTTAACAACAATGGGCAATGAAGAATGGAAGATGGATAACGAAACGGATTTTGAACTTGGGTGGGAGTTTGGATAGTAAATGTAATTGAATAATCCACTTGTTACTTGAATCTCAAGACATTCACAAGGACATCCTTTCATGCTTAAGAATTTGATGCCACTCGAAACAAGCCTGATTCAATGAGTCGTTAATCTTCAGTTTAAATCACCCGTCAATCACACTCCTACCCACAAGAGTCACCTGGACTTCAAGGAGCTCCAAGCAAACTATAAAGCCCTAATCAGCCAGTAGAAGAATCCTAGGACCTTTTGAATCTGAATCCCTTAGTTACGTCTTAAAGTACTTGACTGAGGGGACCAGTATCATCTACACTTTAAATTAAATGCACATGCACAAGCTGGTTAGTCACAATAAACATGCACACACAATCACATGACCTAAAGATGCTATGCTAAAAGAAAAAGGAATCCTAGGGTCAAAAATTAGGGTGTGACAGATGCCCTTATTTACGTTTCTTCTATTCAGAGATATGGAGATTAAAATCTCCGTCTTGACATGACAGGAGAGACTTAAATACAAAACATGCTCAAATTTTTGGCCCTAAGATGCCACCGAATGCACATGCTATGGTATGAAATGATATGATATGCAAGACAGAGATCCTGTCAAGAATGATGTCACAGGGGATAATGGTAGTTGAAACGTTGGAACACGGTTAAAAGATGGAAGACCCGACGAAGAACAACTTAGCAAAGCAAGACTCCACGGGAAGAAAGTCCAACTCCACTGGGGGAGAGACTACCAATCTGACAATCACAAGGTATCTTAAACACAGGGTGATGAACTTGTGATGATATCTTTTAACAAATCTCCCCATAAAGAACTTGTTGTCGTGGTTAACCCGAGGAATTTTTTAAGAGATATCAACTGGAGGAGTCTATTGTTGAGACTTAGAGCCGCACTTGAGAATACCTTCTGCCAAGGTTTTATCGAAGAATGTGTTTGTTATCAAAATACTACGGAATCTGCTGAGATAAGAAATGACTGTCTGTCAAAGTTCAGAATTAACTAGGGAATTTACTTCCAAAATCTTGGGAACAGAGAAACATCTTCTGCTGATATCTACTGCCGAGAATAACCAGAGAATTTACAAATAAAATACCTACCGTCGAGGTCTTCTGGAAATCTACTGCCGAGTATTGCCAGGAAATAAAAGAGGATACCTACTGCCGAGGTCTTCTGGAAATCTTCTGCAGAGACTTGCTAGGAAATAAAAAAGGATACCTACTGCCGAGGTTACCCAGAGAATCTGAAATAGAGCCCACTTTAAATAATCAAATGATCTGTTTAAAAGGATAATAAACCTCCCCTCGTCTCGGGTCATAAGCCACAGACTGGTCTCAATTTCTTCTTTAATCAAGTATTCCACTTGAAAAAGGTAAAAATAAACCTCCCCTCGTCTTGGGTCATAAGCCAGAGACTGGTCTAAGTTTCTTCTTTAATAAATTATTCCATAGGGTAAAAAATAAACCTCCCCTCGTCTCGGGTCATAAGCCACGGACTGGTCTCAGTTTCTTCTTTAATCAATTATTCCACTTGAAAAGGGTACAAAATAAACCTCCCCTCGTCTCGGTTCATAAGCCACAGACTGGTCTCAGTTTCTTCTTTACTCAAGTATTCCACTTGAAAAGGGTAAAAAATAAACCTCCCCTCGTCTCAGGTCGTAAGCCACGGACTGGTCTCAGTTTCTTCCTAAATCAGAGTAAAAATAAACCACTGCTCTGAGGTTGTTTGCCTTGAGCAAGATCTTGAAATAGAAACTACGAGGTTGTCTGCCTCGAGCAAAGTCTTGAAATAAAAGCTATGAGGTTGTCTGCCTCGATCAAAGTCCTAAATTCCTCTGAGAAAGGTGAATACTTATGGGATAACATCTTCACATGGGATGGGTCTTTGCTGGCGATATATGGCTTCAATGGAGATCCATAACTTCTTGGAGATTTGGAAACAATCACCGGGGATCTTTCAAAAGAGATGTAAGCTAAGTATTTTTGTAAACACTTCTTCTCAAATAAAGAGAAAGATCATCCGAACCTTCACCAAACTTCACGAAGAGATACCATTTGATGGAAGTAAATTTGATTAATGGATTCACTGGAGAGAATACCATTGAGAAGTAATATTGTTGTAGCTGAAAATTGCGTTGAAGCTAGTAAAATTCTTGTAATAGGGATTATCAAATAAAGAACTTCTCCGGAGAGATAGGGATTATAAAATTCTTTAACGAACTTCTCTGACGGGTTTCCGGAGAGATAACATTTGATGGAGAATAGTTGATAACCTTGATAACTTCACCGGGGATAGACAAAATGTCTTAAGGAGACTGCCATTTATCATCCAAATAGAAAACTGAGCTCAAATAAAGAGCTACCACTTGTTGTCTGGGTTTAACTCCCATGAAATGTTGAAATAATACTGGTGGAGAAATAATTTCGTCTTCCATATGGATCTTTAAATATCCTTCCTGGGGAGATAGAATGCAAAATAAATGCACGCTCATTCCAGGTTCAACATCCCAGAAATATCCGAAATTTGTGGTTGTTAGGGACCGCAGTTCAATTCAGGAAGTAACTATAATGAAACGATCAAACATTACTCCATCCATCGAGGGATGAACTCGAATGGGGTTTATCTTTATCCAAAAATGGAAAAGAAAACTAAAGCAACCAACTTCCACGAGGATCGAAATCAGTGGGGAATTAGAAAGGACACGTTTTTTCTGCTTAGGGCTGACTACTCTACTTGGAGGGAGAAGACTAACCCAGTCACTTAGGGATAACCACTTCCAAAGTGAAAGAACAAACAACACAAAAATGTAAAATGAAAAATGTGCAAATGCCATGTATCTATATGAATGGATAGATGTTATGCTTATGCTGACAAAACAACGAAGAAGAAGAAAACTTGAGATGAAATAAACATCTCGATTCAGATACTCGGCCAATCTTCGCAAGATAGAAGCATCACTGGGGATGGAGAGCTATATATAGGATTATAGTCCTAGATCTAAGCTTCAGAACTCTGGGGAAAAGAGAGTACTCCACTTGCGGATAAACATCATGGCTCCACTTAGGGGGCTGTCAAGACAAATCTAGTTACTCTGTTGGAGATGAGAAAGATCCACTGAGACAGGGTCAAACTCATAAATAGAGAGACTTCATGGGGGATAAAATAAATATCCACGAAGTACTGAAGTAGTCAGAGTGAAATTTGTGACTGGGGGTAGAATGAATATCCACTTCATCGGGGAAGCTTGGAGATCAACATAGCAGTTGAAGATGTCGGCAATAAAACTTCGTGGGGATGAAATAAACACCCGCCATTATTGGAGAAGATTGAGGTAGTGAGAAAATCCACTGAGGAATTAAATAAACATTGACTTCGCTGAGGGAAGGTTGAATCCAAGGAAATTCACTAGGGATTCTTAGGCTGCCAACTTGGGAAACCTTGCATCAAACATGTCATAACTGCTCGAAGTAGAGATTCACCGGGGAGCAGTCGTGACTACCTGAAGTAAAGACTTACTTGGGAGTCATCACATTATTTGGGACAGAAGCTCTTTGAGGCATGGGTAAAGAATGTTGTGAGACTAATGTGGTTCAGCATTGATGCACTGCGTGGTAGTCTCCATTTTAAGCAACAATTATTATAAATGGATAAAGAGTCTTTAATTCTCAAATGCCCCAGATCAACATAGTTTATGAGTATAAGTCATCTCAAGAGGATTTTACAGAAAACTTGGCAAAGTGTTCCAATGTCTTCAAACTCTTTGAGAGGTTTGTCGAATCTCGACGTAACTGGCTCGGATTGTCGGTACTCTGTATAACCGGGGTTTTAGACTTGGAAAGATTTATCAAGTCTAGAAGTAACTGCCCCAGATTGACGGTATTCTGAGTCTTCAAAATTTGTTCTTCTTACTGTGGAGCAATAGCTGTGGAACAGACTCGCCTTTGCTGGCTGGTCTTTGGAATTCTGGTCTTGCAAAGAGTTGGGAAGCAACTTGCTATAAGATGACCTCCATATTCTGAAGAATTCTGCCCCTGATTCAACAACTCTTGGAATGGTTGATCAACAAGTCCTTCAAATTGGGTTTGGGAGCATGTCCTGATCAAAAGTCAAAGGTGCATTTGATTTTTTTCTCAAAAACCCTAACTGTGGTTCTGATGAATTTGAAACTTGTGAATCAAAGCTTCTTGGATCAATCCATTGTTGCAAATGGATCAATGTAGTGTATTAGGGTCCCTCAAATCATGTCTTGAGGTCTTGGCTCATGTTTTGTCCCAAAAGTTAAGTTAGGGGTGAATTAGGTCAAGAAACTCTAATTCCTGATTTTTTTTTGTGAATGCATCCCTTGAGGCCAAATTGACTTGATGATTGGGTTTAAGATGTCCCTTAGAGTATTTTGGGTTATGCTTTGAAGCATTGGCTCATGCCCAGAGGAAAATTTCAACCTGGAGGCCCTGGTCGACCAAAAACCCTAATTTGGTGACACTGGCGATCTTGAGGCTTAATCCACCTGGAATACTGCAACATTGTGCTTAATTCTTGATGTGGGAGTCCTCTTGATCCATTGTGGATGTTTGAGAGGTTTAGACAAGTTGAAGATCATGTCATTCCTTGATTGATCCTTTGTCTAAGAGCTCTGAGAGGGCTTGAAACCCTAAGTTTGATTGTAGTGGATGTTCACCCACCTTTGGGGAGACTAATGAGGTATGATGGTCCATCCATATTGTGATGATGATTTGCATAATGATGGGAAGTCTTAGTGGTCAAAATTTGGGGTATGACACGTATGTATGTTTTTGTATGCTGGTATGGTGGATTCGTAATGGTTTTTTCTCTATCAAAACCTTTGTTTTTGTCTTTCTTGATGAACATGCGTGCTCTTTATATATGGGCCCGTGATGAATGACCAAAGAACCTGTTATGGAAACTTTTTAAAGCTGTCTTGACATTGTTTTGCAATTTTTTTTGGAAGGGAAAAACGTTGTCTGATTTGTTGCGTTTGATTTGGAAACTTATGAAGCCTCTCATTATTGTGATGAAATTATGATCTTCTATGTTGAAAACTTTGATTTTTTTTTTCTGATGCCCTATTTTGGAAATAAAAAACCTTTTGAATAACACCCTTTCTGGTTTAGGATTAAAATCTGTAATCACTATGATTGCTATCAATAATTGTCGGTTTTTCGAAGATGATGAAACTTTCAGATTTGGAATATCTGAGGCCTATTTTACTTTGAACCTTTCCTTTGGTTGATATGCAGGATTATGACAAATGTTATTTCCAATTTTGTTTCAACATGTTTGTGAACTGTTTGGGACAGTAACCAAGCTGATTTTGGCGAGTCGTGAATTGGTGACTTTCGTTCCTTGATTTGTCAAAATAACTGTATTACTCACTGAGGCTTCTTTTATGTTTGGCAATTTAACTTAATGTTTTGCTTCAAAGTTTGTTACTGCCATTTTTAGTACCTTGAATAACTCTTGATAATATTCTTGATTGCCTTGTGTCCGTTCGTATTGTGTACCGAAGCTAATGTTGGTAGCTTAATCAATTCTTTTCAGATGCGTTATTCGTACTTGGAAGTACTTGGCTATGACACAATTAAGGGCGATGGCAGTCATCAGCTGATGTGAAGTTTTCAATTTCAACATTGGTTTTCACCAAGTCCATTGAGCATGTATGCAACATTTTCAGTGGCTACACTTCCTGAAGCCCTCTTAGCATATGGACAGCCACCAAGACCAGCAACCGAAGAATCCGCTACACTTATTTGAGGTAATTCTAGTCCTGTTTTGTGTATCGGTGTTGAAAATGGTCTGTTAATATTGTCTACTATCCATTCTTTCCAGGTTAGAGAATCCTAGAAGTCGCACCTGCCAGTCCGAGGTTCACTGACATGCCCACTTAGGATTAAATGAACACTTTTTGTTGTATCCATCGTCTTTGTCCATCAATTGAATGCTGACTAATCTTTTACAAAAGCTGGGGAGTTCATCTCTTTGGTTTATCCACATGTTCTTCAAATTTGGGATCACCGTCTCAATAATGAAAAGTGGTTATTGGAATGAATCTGGCAGTTTCTCATCTTCACATCTTTCGAGGCTGCTTGTAGACAAAGTTCCAGTTATGTACAGGCTCAGTTTTGAGCAGTTTATAACATTTAGCTCTCAAAGATGGACATGCTAGAGTATGTTTTCCTGCGAATAGATGAGGTAGCCATCCATCATATCTCTTTCATGTAAATCTCCTAGTAACGTGCGTTTTCTATCTTTATCCTTTCAATATGTTTAATGGCTATTTTGATGGACACTTATCAGGCACATCAATGCTCAGGTGTGTTCAAAGTTGTTCAAAGCCATACAAGCGCCTTTAACCGAAAAGTTTGAAGGACCGACATAGTTACATCATTAGGGCCATTACCTGCTTGGCAATCCTCCTAATCAACTTGTGGCGTCACCGGAAGTGGTATGTTGAAATTAACTACAAAACCATCATCATAGAAATCTTGTCCCTGGTTTGGTGCAAGCGTAAATTCACTTTGTGAAACTGCATATTTCAGGACTCTTTCTAGCAGGCAAGGCTTCATGACTCTACGGCGGCAAAATGCTAGAGTATAGTTCAATGAATTACCGCGAAGAGACAAGATCCGAGGGATGAATTTGAGGGATAACGGTGGTATTGAAATTTTGATGCTGAACTTGATTTTGGAAGAATAAACCGTCACTTGTCATTTCTGGAGGAAGTGGAAGGCTCACATCCGCAACACCATTCATCTCTCAATTCAAAATCTCTAACTTCCAATGCTAATGACCGCCCACCCAATTGCCACAGTCTGTTACAGCTAAAACCAAGATGCTAAGAAAAGCATTTGCACTGCTATTTTATTTCTTCCCAAACAAAATGTCAAAGTCCAGTTTTCTACACCGAATACGATACAAGTAGATGATAAACACTATAGATAGATATAGCTTTGAATATTTTACCAAATCTCATCCTCCTTTTTCTTATAGATAATTATGTACCTTATAGATTGTTATGGGTGGATCCCCTCCTTGAGTGTTTGAACTTGACACACTGTCTTCGTAAGAAATCCTTGGATGCCTTGAATTAATTTGAATTTTGTAGAGAACTTTTAACTTTTGTGAAGAATCCTTAAATGCAATTTTGTCCTTGTAATAGATTTCAGCTTTAAGGTCGGCTATGAGAAATAAAACTCTTTTCTTTTCCTCTATCGTGTGCATTTTTTATGTTTTTGAATTTAAATCTTCAATTAAACGCTCTTCTTGAAAACAAATGGTTTTTTTGGTTAATTGGATTAATTTTGGAAAAAAGTAGGTATGGATTTTATTCATTTCGATATGGATTGATATGGATTTAAAATGGATATTGATGTGAGGAAAAGGTTTATGGTTTTAGAAGAAAAAAAGTGGTTTTAAATGTGAATTTTGGATATGGTTCTAAGGGAGTGAACGTTGAATTGAATATGACAAATTGGTCTGGTGTTAAACGGATATGAAAAGGTTAACAACAATGGGTAATGAAGAATGGAAGATGGATAACGAAACGAATTTTGAACTTGGGTGGGAGTTTGGATGGTAAATGTAGTTGAATAATCCACTTGTTACTTGAATCTCAAGACATTCACAAGGAAATCCTTTCATGCTTAAGAATTTGATGCCACTCGAAACAACCCTGATTCAATGAGTCGTTAATCTTCAGTTTAAATCACCCGTCAATCACACTCCTACCCACAAGAGTCACCTTGACTTCAAGGAGCTCCAAGCAAACTATAAAGCCCTAATCAGCCAGTAGAAGAATCCTAGGACCTTTTGAATCTGAATCCCTTAGTTACGTCTTAAAGTACTTGACTGAGGGGACCAGTATCATCTACACTTTAAATTAAATGCACATGCACAAGCTGGTTAGTCACAATAAACATGCACACACAATCGCATGACCTAAAGATGCTATGCTAAAAGAAAAAGGAATCCTAGGGTCAAAAATTAGGGTGTGACAGATGCCCTTATTTACGTTTCTTCTATTCAGAGATATGGAGATTAAAATCTCCGTCTTGACATGACAGGAGAGACTTAAATACAAAACATGCTCAAATTTTTGGCCCTAAGATGCCACCGAATGCACATGCTATGGTATGAAATGATATGATATGCAAGACAGAGATCCTGTCAAGAATGATGTCACAGGGGATAATGGTAGTTGAAACGTTGGAACACGGTTAAAAGATGGAAGACCCGACGAAGAACAACTTAGCAAAGCAAGACTCCACGGGAAGAAAGTCCAACTCCACTGGGGGATAGACTACCAATCTGACAATCACAAGATATCTTAAACACAGGGTGATGAACTTGTGATGATATCTTTTAACAAATCTCCCCATAAAGAACTTGTTGTCGTGGTTAATCAGAGGAATTTTTTAAGAGATATCAACTGGTGAAGTCTATTGTTGAGACTTAGAGCCGCACTTGAGAATACCTTCTGCCAAGGTTTTATCGAAGAATGTGTTTGTTATCAAAATACTAGGGAATCTGCCGAGATAAGAAATGACTGTCTGTCAAAGTTCAAAATTAACTAGGGAATTTACTTCCAAAATCCCGGGAACAGAGAAACATCTTCTGCTGATATCTACTGCCGAGAATAACCAGAGAATTTACAAATAAAATACCTACCGTCAAGGTCTTCTGGAAATCTACTGCCGAGTCTTGCCAGGAAATAAAAGAGGATACCTACTGCCGAGGTCTTCTGGAAATCTTCTGCCGAGACTTGCCAGGAAATAAAAAAGGATACCTACTGCCGAGGTTAACCAGAGAATCTAAAATAGAGCCCACTTTAAATAATCAAATGATCGGTTTAAAAGGATAATAAACTTCCCCTCGTCTCGGGTGATAAGCCACGGACTGGTCTCAATTTCTTCTTTAATCAAGTATTCCACTTGAAAAGGGTAAAAATAAACCTCCCCTCGTCTTGGGTCATAAGGCACAGACTGGCCTAAGTTTCTTCTTTAATAAATTATTCCACAGGGTAAAAAATAAACCTCCCCTCGTCTCGGGTCATAAGCCACGGGCTGGTCTCAGTTTCTTCTTTAATCAATTATTCCACTTGAAAAGGGTACAAAATAAACCTCCCCTCGTCTTGGGTCATAAGTCACAGATTGGTCTCAGTTTCTTCTTTACTCAAGTACTCCACTTGAAAAGGGTAAAAAATAAACCTCCCCTCGTCTCGGGTCGTAAGCCACGGACTGGTCTCAGTTTCTTCCTAAATCAGAGTAAAAATAAACCACTGCTCTGAGGTTGTTTGCCTCAAGCAAGATCTTGAAATAGAAACTACGAGGTTGTCTGCCTCGAGCAATGTCTTGAAATAAAAGCTATGAGGTTGTATGCCTCGATCAAAGTCCTAAATTCCTCCGAGAAAGGTGAATACTTATGGGATAACATCATCACATGGGATGGGTCTTTGCTGGTGATATATGGCTTCAATGGAGATCCATAACTTCTTGGAGATTTGGAAATAATCATCGGGGATCTTTCAAAAGAGATGTAAGCCAAGTATTTTTGTAAACACTTCTTCTCAAATAAAGAGAAAGATTATCCGAACCTTCACCAAACTTCACGAAGAGATACCATTTGATGGAAGTAAATTTGATTAATGGATTCACTGGAGAGAATACCATTGAGAAGTAATATTGTTGTAGCTGAATATTGCGTTGAAGCTAGTAAAATTCTTGTAATATGGATTATCAAATAAAGAACTTCTCCGGAGAGATAGGGATTATAAAATTCTTTAACGAACTTCTCTGACGGGTCTCCGGAGAGATAACATTTGATGGAGAATAGTTGATAACCTTGATAACTTCACCGGGGATAGACAAAATGCCTTATGGAGACTGCCATTTATCATCCAGATAGAAAACTGAGCTCAAATAAAGAGCTACCACTTGTTGTCTGGGTTTAACTCCCATGAAATGTTGAAATAATAGTGGTGGAGAAATAATTTCGTCTTCCATAGGGATCTTTAAATATCCTTCCTGGGGAGATAGAATGCAAAATAAATGCACGCTCATTCCAGGTTCAACATCCCAGAAATATCTGAAATTTGTGGTTGTTAGGGACCGAAGTTCAATTTAGGAAGTAACTATAAAGAAACGGTCAAACATTAATCCATCCATCGAGGGATGAACTCGAATGGGGTTTATCCTTATCCAAAAATGGAAAAGAAAACTAAAGCAACCAACTTCCACGAGGATCGAAATCAGTGGGGAATTAGAAAGGACACGCTTTTTCTGCTTAGGGCTGACTACTATACTTGGAGGGAGAAGACTAACCCAGTCACTTAGGGATAACCACTTCCAAAGTGAAAGAACAAACAACACAAAAATGTAAAATGAAAAATGCGCAAATGCCATGTATCTATATGAATGGGTAGATGTTATGCTTATGCTGACAAAACAACGAAGAAGAAAAAAACTTGAGATGAAATAAACATCTCGATTCGGATACTCGGCCAATCTTCTCAAGATAGAAGCATCACTAGGGATGGAGAGCTATATATAGGATTATAGTCCTACATCTAAGCTTCAGAACTCTGGGGAAAAGAGAGCACTCCACTTGCGGATAAACATCATGGCTCCACTTAGGGGGCTGTCAAGACAAATCTAGTTACTCTGTTGGAGATGAGAAGGATCCACTGAGACAGGGTCAACATAATTAGAGAGACTTCATGGGGGATAAAATAAATATCCACGAAGTACTGAAGTAGTCTGAGTGAAAGTTGTGACTGGGGGTAAAATTAATATCCACTTCATCGGGGAAGCTTGGAGATCAACATAGCAGTTGAAGATGTCGGCAATAAAACTTCGTGGGGATGAAATAAACACCCGCCATTATTGGAGAAGATTGAGGTAGTGAGAAAATCCACTGAGGAATGAAATAAAAATTGACTTCGCTGAGGGAAGGTTGAATCCAAGGAAATTCACTAGGGATTCTTAGGCTGCCAACTTGGGAAACCTTTCATCAAACATGTCATAACTGCTCGAAGTAGAGATTCACCGGGGAGCAGTCGCGACTACCTGAAGTAAATACTTACTTGGGAGTCATCACATTACCTGGGACAGAAGCTCTTTGAGGCATGGGTAAAGAATGTTGTGAGACTAATGTGGTTCTGCATTGATGCACTGCGTGGTAGTCTCCATTTTAAGCAACAATTATTATGAATGGATAAAAAGTCTTCAATTATCAAATGCCCCAGATAAACATATTTATGAGTATAAGTCATCTCAAGAGGATTTTACAGAAAACTTGGCAATGTGTTCCAATGTCTTCAAACTCTTTGAGAGATTTGTCGAATCTCGACTTAACTGGCTCTGATTGACGGTACTCTGTATTACCGGGTTTTTAGACTTGGAAAGATTTATCAAGTCTAGAAGTAACTGCCCCAGATTGACGGTATTCTGAGTCTTCAAAATTTGTTCTTCTTATTGTGGAGCAATAGCTGTGGAACAGACTCGCCTTTGCTGGCTGGTCTTTGGAATTCTGGCCTTGCAAAGAGTTGGGAAGCAACTTGCTATAAGATGACCTCCATATTCTGAAGAATTCTGCCCTTGATTCAACAACTCTTGGAATGGTTGATCAACAAGTCCTTCAAATTGGGTGCCCCAGGAAGATTGACCTTCGAGAGATTTGTCTAATCTCGACTTGGTTGCTTCTGATTAACGGATCATTGAGAGATTTGTCGAATCTCGACCTAACTGCACCATATTATCTAAATATTTGGGTGGCTTGCTTCCCTACTCAACGGAGTCTTCAGGAGTTTTTTATCTTAGTTTGATCAATCCTTTTATTGCAGGGATCTCCTTAATAGTTTCTACATTTTCTTTGAGTTTCTCATGATGTTCACTCCCATCCTCTGGCGCGAGTATAGCACTTATGATGACTTGGTTGACAAGAAACATGAACGAGAACCTGGAATGCAAAAGAATGCAAATGCAAATAATGCGTATGATGCAGCATGAACTTCAAGGAACTCGAAAGTGTATTTGTAAACATCGTAATCAGAATCTCGTTTTATTTATTAAATTTATAGGTTTTGCATAAAGGCCAGTGCACCTTAAAAGTTTATTACAATAAGCAACAGAATACAAAAGGGAACTAGAAATCTAATCTACTAGACGACGACCCTTCTCTTCTACGGAGTTGTTCAGTCAGCTTGTAGATCTGTTCTTGCATCCTTGCCTGATCGAGGGTAAGCTTCTCTATTTCTTCCTTCAACTTCGAAACTTCACGTGAATCAGTCACATGAGGCTTGGGACGAGGATAGGGCATCATCAAGGTGAGAGCGTTTTCACGTGCCCATGCTAGGCAGGCCTTAGTGACTGTACAGTCAGGATTCTCTATTACGGTCATTCTTTGCCGGTTTATGCGGCGCCACGCATACACGATTCTGGTTTTTAGTTCAAGATTCTCTCCTCTATAGGGGAATAGTCTTGTCAGATTTTCTGGATTAGGTACTTCCTCCATTGGATGACCGAGTTGTCGATGAGCGAGCACAAGGTTATAACTGATGCATCCCTTTGTGCCAAGAAGAGGCACATTAGGAAAGTCTCCGCAACTATGAATCATGACAATTCCTCCATACATCGGATTATGCCATTCAATATCCGAGTGAGTGAGAGCCATGAGTTTCACGGGTCATTCTGTACCATCCTTCACATCCCAAAAGGTTGAAGATCTTGGTAGGTGAGAAATAAACCACCTATAGAGGATAGCAGTGCAGCATGTAATCCGTCATTCTCCTTTTAGAATCGTCGAATGAATGGCATCATAAGTGTCGGCTAACAGGGTAGGAACTGGATTCTTGAGCATGAAAATATTGATGGCGCCGGCGTTAACAAAATATTCAATGTTGGGAAATAAGAACAAACCATAGGTCAACAGCGCGAAAATTTTCTCAAAAACCTCGGTATTCCCCATGTTAGAGAAGTGTCGAGCCTTTTCGAACAAGAATTGGGCAGGAAAACCATCAATTGTCCCTTTGACCGTCATGTGAGTTCGAATATCCAACAACTTTATGCGGGACACTCTCGCAATATCTTCTTGGCAGGGTCTTCCTTCTGCGCCAGAGAATGGAGGTTAGTCGTTGACAGGGATGCTCAACAGAGCGGAATATTCCTCCAACATAGGCAGCAACTGGAAATCTGGGAAAATGAAGCAGTGGTAGATCGGGTCATAAAGCTGAACAAGCGTCTCTAACAGACCAACAGCCACTCGAACTTGCAACAACGGGAGAATCCTTCCATACTTCTCGATGAAAGCCTCAGGATCTTTGATTTTATCTCCTAGTTCCCTTAACTGTTCAACATCAGGAACCTTGAAGGTGTACGACAAAACTCCTTTCTTTCCACAATCCATTATACGATGCCTAGAAAAACAACTTTTAAGTTCCTTGAAGGGGAGAGAATGAAAATGCAAATGAGATGCAACAAGATTCATTGAACTCAACTATTTATAATCATCAAGGAATATCAAAAGAAGCATTTTATTAATTATAAAAAAATGTTGGTTACAACCATTAGTATCCGAATACAAAAAGGTTGATTTATTACATAATTGATTACAAACGCGTTTGTACGCCTTACAAGAATCATGACATAAAAGCTAAATAAAAGCTAGTAATGATGGATCTAAGGAGTCTCTTCCAACGGTCTTGTCTTGAGTCATTTGACTTCTTCTTCCAATTGAGCTTCCAAGGTATTGATTGAGGACTAGAGTAGGTTAAGTCTTCTGGTGCTTTTCTATTGTTGCAAGAAGTAGCTTTTTTCCAAAATTTCCCCTTTTGTAGTCATATTTGCTCGAATATTAACAGAAGATAGGAAATGGATACTTGTCTTGAATAAGTAACTCCATCAGCTGAGAATATTCTTCAAGAGTCGGCACCACTGGTAATCAGGAAGTGTAAAACAGTGATGGGCTGGGTCGTAGAACTGCAGTAGAGTAGGAAGTAACAACTTCCCATATCTAGTCTTGAACCCTTCTGTGTCTGTCAGCAAGGTCTCCAATCTCCTTAGATCATCCAGGTTATGACTCTTGTAAGTGTACTTCAGTGTTTTCTTTCTTCCAGAGTCCATGGTATCTCTACGATGTTTACAAACGAAACTAAGTTCCATGAAACATTATGAAATGATGCTTATGAATGCATGTATGAAAACACACAGATAAAAACAAAGCACAAATAAGCAAGCAAGCAGACAAAAAGTCCTAGGTTTGGAAGGTCAAGAGCGTGGAGCCAAGGTCTACCTATCCCAAGAAGGTAAGTGCTAGGGTTTATGATCTGCAGAACAGGGTTCTAAAAGTTCCCAGAGTCAACGACCCATCTTTTGGATATTATCGATTTCCAAAATCACTTGGTAGTCAATAATATTCTCAAGAGAGTGTAGTATCACATATCAACTATTTTGGGAATTAACTCTCTCATAGCCATCACACTACGCCCTAAGAGACCAAGTTGGGTTAAAGGTATCTACGGTTCTCAGTCTCACGGGCTCCTAGGTCAAAAATAATATCGTCTTCACGAATAGAATTGTTAAACAATGTTAAGTTCGAGAGGGCCTCAACTGAGTGGAGATGTCTCAATTCAACTTCTTCGGGAATCAACTCCCTAAAAGTCTCCTTGAATGTATCATCGTCCTATCATAATTTGCACTCAAGTCCGGGTGTAGGACTTATCTCACCACAAAAAGTGTCAACCCTGCACATAGAAAAACCCAAGCAAGCAGATATAACAACAGATACAAATATACAAGTATACAACAAATAACATAAATAAACAAGTTAGCGGGAACCCTTCAATCTTCCCCAGTGAAGTCGCCATTTCTGTCGCGGTGAGAATTGGATATCAATCAATTGGTTAACTTGAATTGCAAATCGTTATTCACCACCGGTCTTTGATTTTTCCAAGGGAAGGGAGAAAGCTCGAATGTACCACACTATGTAATGTAAATGCAAAGCTAAGAGTCTAAGGTTCGGGGGTTGGTTATACCTAGGAAAGGCGTTAGCATCCTAGACATCTGTAGTACTCTACAGGAACCTCTTGTTTTATTATGTTATCTACTAAAGTTATCTGTTAACCAAGGGTTAAGGGTAGGAAGACCTACAGTTCTATTCCTAAGTGTGCTCGACAAGATATCGCATCTTGTGCCTACATATCTTGTAAGGAGTGGAATCAGAGCACTTGTAGTTCCTCTCTGAGGGATGCTAAAATTTGTTTGAAAATGGTCTAGGAGAAAAGATGAGTCATTATCTTAAGAAGGATGTTTAGACCACCACAGTTTTTTAAGGAGAATGGACCTTTCCTTCATCTTAGGAGAAGGGCTCCAACTCGGATATAAAATCGACGAGTATGCCTCATACCTCTCCTAAGTGGAAAAGGAAATCCACATCTTGTTTGTATTATGGGGTGTGAGATTGTGTGTCTCTTCTTTGAGATGATTCATATCTAGTTCTCTTGTGGGGAGAATTAGGTAAGCTAAAGTGTTTGATTGTCTAATCAAGATTACAGGGGGCTAACTTAGGAAAATATATCCTAAAGTTGTCTAACTAATAAACTTATCTTAAAGGGTACCTACAACCACTAAGGGAGGATGAAATGCAAATGAAATGCACCGTGCACAATAAATGATTATCATGCATGAGATTTTCCCTTGGATATAATGCAAGCAATATATGTATAAGAATAAAACATAAAGTGGTAAAGCATAAAGCATAAAGTAATAAGCAGTTATATCTAAAGTTGTAATAGACGTCATCGATTAATCTAAGCAAAGAGTTGAGTTTTAATCGTGTACAATAGCAAAGTGGGCTAGCCTTGTGTGTAGTGACCGAAAGGTTGATAGCGATGCTTAAAAGCAATCGACTTACATGGGTGGAAAAGTCGATCGACGTTGGATCGAAAATTTTATATTTCTTTGGAAAAGATTTAGAACACAATTAAGACAGACAGATAATGTACATACATCAAGTAAGAAAAGATAAATAACAGCTTGAATTGATCTAATTTAAACAAAGGTGTAAAGACTAAAGTATGTTTAGATGGGCTGAAAAGATTTTAAGATTAAACATAGTTTTTTAAACAAATCTTGTTATTTCAAAAATTTTCAAAAAAATATCCTATTCCTAAGAAAGGGTTTATTTCAAATTGAATTAGAAGGGAGTTTCTCATTTGTAAAGCAAAAAGTTTTTAAATTGATCTATATTTAAAAAAAGTTTTACCTTTAAATTGAAAAAGTTTATAAATTTTTTTTGTACAAAGAAGAAAGTTATATTAATTAAAATAAAAGTTCTATTTTTAAAAGAGAAGTGGTTATTTAGAGAAAAATATATAATTATCCCTAAAAAATTTTTTTAGTTAGAAGAAATATGATTTCCTAAAAGTTATATAAAAAGTTTTAATTTTAAAAAGAGAAAATGGTTTAGTCTAAATAAAAAACGGGTTTAATGGTAGTGCACTGTCAGTGTAAGACAGTTTTGCACATACAACCAATTAAAATTATTATATTTGCCATGTTATTTCAATATTTTAAAAATAAAATTGGGATTTATTCTGATGCATGTCTCTTATTGGTTGACAGTTACAATGTCAATGTATTTCATTTTTTCTCTATATGGATATTAGTTTCCTACATAGGAATGTTTAATAAAATCGTACTGAACTTCAAAACAGTGAGGATATTTAATTATTGGTTTATTGTTCGAATCATTGAGTCATTAGTTGAATAAACCAATCTCTATAACAAAATTATATAATTATTAAAATTGTTGAAACGGATAACTCGATGTTTAAAAAAATCACAACACTAAAAAAATTTTAAAATATCATGATTTCTTTGAATTTAAATTCTAAACATACGTAGTTGTAAGACACAACAAATTATTATAAAATACAAATCCAATTAAGTTTAATAAATTGTATTTATTAGATTTCAAGAAGGAAAAGTTGATTCAAATTAGTTTTTAATAAAGTCTATTTATTTTTAATTTCATTTATTTATTTTTAAATTATCAAAATGACGTCGTTTTGTATTAGGAAAAAAAAGAAAGCATTTAACCGGTTGGTTTTGCAAAATCGCCAGTTTGTCAGTGGTTTTTGTCGGTTCTAACCAATTTCTACCGATTTAATAGCTTACGTGATCCGACAATCAAACCAGAATAGCGACCCCTCCGATTCTCGCATTGATCGACTAATTTGATTCGACTTCCAAAACACTGGTATCGAGAAAAATACATTTATTAAATGACTAATTAATACAATTATTTTTAAAAAATTATCAACAACTATAGAAAGTAATTTTGACAACTTAATAATACCAAAATTAATTTATATTAAATTTCGTTTAATTAATTGCATATTTTGATTCCATTAATTATCGAAATCAAATTAAAATCAATAATATATTGATAAATTTAATAATAAATTTGCATGAATATCTCATTTTACCATTGAAATATATAAATATTGAAATAAATAAATAAATAAATTGTTTTTTATAAAAATAACTATCTAGCTCAGAAAAATTTAAAATTTGGTTAATTTGTTTTGCTTAGAACACAATCTATTACTAATATAAATAGCACAATTTAATTTTGCTCATAAGAGTGCTAATAATATTAAAGTTTTTTAATAATATATATATATATATATATATATATATATATATATATATATATATATATATATATATATATATATTATTGCTAGACTTATTAGAATTTATAATATAGAGATTATTGAACTGATAATTTACTTTTTTTTAATTATAAGAAATGTTTTTTAATTATGTATTTAATATGTTAATACTATATTATATCTGGCATCTTTGTGTACATTCATATTTTCAAAACTGTCCTTGGTTGAAAATTGATCTAAATTTTGTTCAAAATTTTCGGTTTAGACTAAAATTTTCATGGTATATTCTAAATATCTGATATACCAAAAAATTCATAATTTTCGATATGTTTCAGTAAATTCTGAAAATTTGAAATTTACATGTTGATATCAATAATTTCAACCTGAGTGAAATTTCTAGTAGTGTTATTTGTTTGAGTTTTTGGATGTTCAGGGTTTTACTGACAATTTTGGATGGATGTGATTGCACCGACAATTTTGTGTGGTCTAGAGTAAATGCAAAGTTGTATAACTAGGGGGTCAAATGTTGTTTGATAAAAACATCTAAAAATGCCCCATCCTCAATTTTGTATTAAGGAAGAAGTGTACTTCACCTACTGTAGAGTTCCGGCTTCAGAATGACACCACATCTCTTGCCGACCTGACGTCCAAGTTGAATGAATTATTGTCTGATGTCGAAAACAGAAAGGTGAGAAAGATCGAATTTCGTAAAGATTGGATTGATACTGACGAAAGGCTGAATACAATCTCATTGAGTTGAAGATTGACGAAGATGTGAAGGAAACTTGGAGATCATTTCGCCGTAGGATAACAGAATGGTCTATCGAGTTAGATGTTAACCATTCAAGATCTATCAACGACATAATGGAGATGTTAAAATGTCCGGAATCATTTGGTAGTGTTTAGGTTTTTCTTATTTATTAATAATCTGGTAGTGTTTAGATTTTTCTTATGTTTAATTTATGTTTAAGTTATGTAATCCATTGTCAAATCTTAATTAATGTTGGTGTTGCATCAATGGAAGATAAAAAATATCAGCAAATAAAGAGTTATGATATCTTGCGTCTGAAACCAGACTTGTCTGTAATGAGATTACATGCTACTAGTTGTAGCATGTACACCCTAGCGGCAACCTCATAACTCCTAGCAACTATAAGCTGATCGTATGTCTTCTGAAACCAAGACATACGACTATGTACAACCCTGTTGATGCCAAAATCCTCCTGCAGAATCGCCTCAGAAACTCCCAAATCACATGCAATCGTCTAACATGCAAGGGTCATGCTAAGAATGAGAGTTGTCAAGAATCTGCCGCCAATGGGAAGATGGAACAATGAGGAGACATCATCTAGAGTGATAGTCATGTACCCAAATAAAGATGAAACGAATATGTCTCCTTGTGCTACCTTTGAATATACGCACTAAGTAGTGGAGCGTCGAGCATGGTGAAGGAGCAGTGGGAAAAATCAAGAAGCTCAAACTCTTGTGTAATACGGCTGACCTGCTCAGGCATCAGAATCTTTAGGAAATCTTTCATCTTAGTCCCGTGTGATGTCACCTTCAGTGTGGGACGCTCTTGTAACAAACAAATATAAATAAATTAACAGTTAGCTTTCATGGAACAATAATATATAAATTATAGTTAAATATAAAAGACATATACCTCTCCATGCCATAGTCGTAACGACATATGGTCAGCATACTCAGAATGCACTAACCGGTCAATGGATCCTCTAAATAATCCTCCATTTGTGTGCATAGAGGGCTCGGTCAAAGGAGTTGTAACCTCCGTGTCAGTAGTAACAGATAGAACCAAATCAACAACAACAACAAATGGCTTGACCACCCGTGCATCCTCCTTCAAATCAATCTCCTCAGTAACCTCCTTAACCACTGGATCTACTACCTCCTCAACCACCGGATCAACAACAATAACATTTGGCACGACCTCATCGCTAAGCTACTATACTAATAGTACAGGTGCACGTCGAGTACAAAGAGGTGCGTGGAACTGACCACACTGCTCAGCCAACCGCTTCTGGTGTTGAACAACTCCTTGACTCCTTCTTATTCTTTTAGAGACTAATTTTATTTCTAATTTATAGGACCTTTTTTGTTAAATAGTTTACTCCCACTTAACTCTCAAAGATTCATCCTTTATGTTATTTCAATTTTAAAATCATTTATTCAAGTTGAAAGTAACCTTACTATATTCAAGTGTCATGTAGATATATGTGTGGAAATCATGATTTATTTGATGTTAAACATGAGGGGATATCGAGTTATCGCTCAGTTTTGTGAAAAAGGTTAAATTTTAGTACAAATTAATAAATCTTTTATAACACTAGAAAAATAAGTTATACATATAATTAAACCGAGTGGATTAATCAGATAGGGAAACTCCACGGAGATATATTATATCACCCCATTCATGTTGTTTTCAAGTAATTTCAACAAGGACGAGGGTAAGGGCTAGGCGACCTGATGTTTCTGTTATAACACTAAATAAATTAGCTATACATATAATTGTGGTATTTTTTAATTATACGTTTCAATAATTTTTCTTTTTTTACCAACCTATCTAATTATCTATTATATTCTTTAATATTTTTACTTCTATTTTTATTCCTATTGTTAGTTCTTTAATTTTAAGGGTTGGCATTAATTTTGTAAAACAAATAATAACAGCAATATGTTAGATAGGACATTTTATCTTGCTAAAGAAGAGCAGGTTGAGCAAGAAGTCCTAGTGTGCAATGGAACATGTTGAGTTGAAATGGTTTCAACATCTGGAACAACATGTCGTATTATGATGTCCCATGCAGGTTCATTCAACATCGCGCCAGAACTGAAGTGAATTTAGAATTCTGTTATGTCTTAACAGATGCAGAAGATTCAGGGAATAATATGCAAATCCTATGTGGCACTGAATTAATAGGTCTAAAGATTCAAATCTGAATTTTAGAAGAATATTTGAAAATATACACTTTCTAAATATGGAGATATTTTAGGAAGTTAAAGATTGAAGTCCTATTATGTAGCAGAAGTTTCTGCTGATTTGTAGCAGCTTATTTGTTGTGTCTGTGAAGGCCCAAATCCAGTTGGGAATAGGTTATATATATAGATGCTTTGTAACCTAGTATGGTAACTCAACCAAAGATGTAAAAATTATAGTATTAGGGTTGGTTCCTGTATCACTCGACATGTGAGTTGGCCAGTGTGTTAGTGTGATCCTCGAAGCTGTTAAGTAAGAGGAGTATTGTTCTTGGAGGAAGCTTGTAAGTAACTCTAAGTTATATCTTGGAAGTGTGTCTTCCTTGTTGAATTGTTGCATAGGTAAAGAGTCGTTGATGCAGTGGCGGATTGTTGACTGCTAGACATCATTGCGATGATTGGGAGTGAGAAGAGTTTCTCATAGCTAGAGAGGATCTAGGTAGAAGGGTCATTGGGTAGTGATTAAGTGATAAGCTGTAAACGGAGAGTTTAGCTTTGAATTGATACTACTGATAGTGGACTTCATCCCTGGCTTGGTAGCCCCCAGAGTAGGTGTGTTAAACCGAACTGGGTTAAGAATTCTGTGTGTCTTGCTTTTATCTTTTCAATACTGTGATTAGTGTTATATACCTTGCCATGTGTGTTCATGTCAGACCAGATGTTGAATGGCATGTTATAGGACATCTGAATTCTGCACATGTGCCAGAATTTCAATTGGTATCAAAGCAGGTCATTCTATTATGTATCTGGATGAGATCCGAGGGAAGATACTTTTTGGTTCATGGTCAAGGTAGAAGCCTTCTACTGAAAAGTTGTTTGAACTTGGAGAAGTTCATATAGGTGTGAGAATGGTCCCTAGAAGTGGAGGATGGACTATTCGTGACAAGCAGTGGCATGTGCTGAAGGCTTGGTAGTGTGGTTTGATTTATTTTCAAACCTGTGGTATTGGGGTGTCACCTGGTTTATGAGGCTAGGGCTGATATGTGACACCTGAAGGTTTGAGGAGTTTGTGTGTTGATCCGTTGTGTTATAACTGAGGAGGTTGTTCTTCTCTGAATGTATATCCTATGGTGATGGGATGGGTGCAAGACTGCTTCAACTTACTGTGTCAATGATACTTGAAGACTATTGTTCAAGTCCACTCATAAAGGCATAAATAAGTGAAGTTGTAAGAAAGAGATCTGAGGTAAGAGAGAAGTAATTTACTTTTGCTTCTAAAAGGGCTAATCTCGAGTCTCTAATCTCTTGATGAGTTCCTTTGGAATGATGTCCTATCTTGTGTTAGAACATCACGTCAGAATTGTGTGGTATAAAGGAATGGCATTGCAGATGCTCTGGGTGCTGAACTAATGTGGTTTGATCACATGAGTTTAGAACCTACTCCTGATCTGGAAGAGGAGGCATCTGGGTGGTATGTCTAAGAAGTTTCTGGCTCTGGAACTTATCTTAGATGTGTGAGTTGGTCAAGGTGTGATCAACATGTTATTTGCTCCAGAGGTCAGTTTATTGCTGGTCCTTGCTGCTGGAGTGGAGAACCTGAGATTCAAGAAGTATTATCTCTAGCAGACTTCTTGGACATAATGGTCAAAGATCAAAGAGTCATGAATTCTCCCTGTCATTTGGAAGCATTATCTGAATGATCGTGTGAAGCTAGACTAGTATTGACTGTGTGTGATCCAATCATAGTCTGTGCTGATGTTAAAGGTGATAATGATAGGGATTGATTACCGTTGAAGAGTTGGAAGAGAGAATACTGCTCTCATGCTCTTGTGATATGATGGGTTATTCCATTTTTTGGAATGTGGTGTTTTTCATAGTGCAGCTGGACTCTCTTCATGATGTCAAGACTGATGTCTTAAACACCTGGTGACAGAACATTCTGTTCAGAATGTTTTGGTTTTGAGATCACAAGCCTCCGCCGGTTGTGAAGGTCAAGTTGTAGGTAAATGTGTTCATCAGGTGTGTTGAACTGAGAGTGCACTCTTGAAGACATGGTATTCTTCGTGCAAAGGAGTACTGGTGGTCTTGAATAGAAAAAGTTGATCAGATTGGGATCATGTGAGTATTGGTACAAGGGATGATTGTGTTCAACTTGTGAGTTGAGCAAAGAGTGAGCTCTTGAAGACATGAAGATGCGTCTTATGTTTTCCTTTCTTCAAGGTACGAAGAAGCACATGTTATTCTTGATAGGGGGAGAGTGTCAAAATTTTATGCAGCTGGACGTGTGATGGGAGTTTGTTATTGGTACTTATCGTGGTTGATATATGTCTAAAGAAATGCTCTGACTTCTGTTTTCTGCTGCTGGATTTTCTTTTTATGATGTGTTTTGGCCAGAAGCAATTTAGGTGGTTGTATTAAGTTGTGTTGGGATGTGTTTTGTGCAAATGGAACAGAATTAAAAAGAACTTTATTGCACTATTGAAAGCATACAAGATTAGTAAAAGCAACAAACAAAGGGTCTAAAGGTTATCCCAACCCCCCGAATCAAGAAAGGTTTTCCAATCATCATCTCATTCATCATCAGAAGCTTGAAGTTGCACTTGGATTCTCTTGATGGCTTTCATCCTTGTCTCTGATGTCTTTCTTGTTCTTGTTGCTCCTGAAGTTACCCCAGCTGTGGACAGTGTTTTGTCCTTCAACTTCTGTGGATCTGGTTTCTTGACTTCCTGCCTGTGTCTCTTTTCTGTATCCTTGTTAGACTGACTCATGGATCTATCTGTGATGCGATGTTAGAAGCAAGGAGGCTTGGCTTTTTATACTGCATAAAGAGTCCTTGTTTGTATCGCCTGACCAGTCAAAGTGATCTTTGGCTTGGGAACTTGTTTTCTTGGGAACCTGTTTTTTTTACCTTGTCACATTGGATGTCAGAACTTCGTGTTTGGTGCCTTGGTAGGTTGAGAGGTTGGCCAATTGTGGCTAAAAGGATGGAGAGTGAGCCTGGGTCTTGTCTAGATGTCTGATGTGATTCCTCTAAGTTTGCTTTCGGTAAAACTGTTGATGCTGGTTGTGATCAGGTGGTTGTGACTACCTGAATAATATACAGAAAGTGTGTCCTTTTGTCTTATGCTGATGTCCTACATATTGTTACAACATCATTGTTTGTTGTGTACCGTGCTTGTGGAGTTGGAACAAGCAGCTTTATCATCTGAAGTGGCAGTTCTGACATAATGTGGTTTAGAGTGGGCAGACTCTGATCTTAAAGGTAAGTAGTTCTGGTCTGGCAATACATGACTACTTTCATGATGAAGACTTGATTAGGGTGCTATGTATGTAAGGACAGAAGGTTGTTGTCAGTGGTGTAATCTGATCAGAATGGCTGAAGATAAGGAGGTTTCTTCTAATACAAGTAAAAGGTGGTGGCAGTCCTTATCTTGTGTTGCAAGTAATCTAAAGACATCTGTTATGGAATATGTGAGAAATTCCAAATCAAGTGGGCTCTTTTATTGGACTTGGCAGACCATGTATCTGAAATCTTGCTCAACAAATACAAGAATTGGTAGTACTTAAGTGTTGAGAATGTGGCAATACCGTTGTGCTATCATTGGTTGTTCATGTCAGGGGGAGTTAAGGCTGATGTCTATGGTCTATTACTGCAAGTGTGCAGACTTTTGTGTAGCTTGCGTGCTGTTTAAGTTTGTGCAGAGTGATGTCAAACAACATGATGGGACATGTACTTCTAAGTATGGTTGGGTGTTCCTAAGGCCGGTGTGATATCCTAGCTGCGTGAAACTGGTGCTTATGCAGAAGGAGTCTGAAAAGCAGAATTGTTGCTATTCTGAAGGAATCTAGAAGGTATTGTGATTTGTACTGATCGATAGAAGTCGTCTCAGAATCCAACAGAAAAGAATATGTGCTTGTGTTTTGGAATGTATAATTTTCTATGGAGTCGTGGGTTGATAATTTTGTGAGCAAGCAGACAATTGTTTGGTAAGATGTCAGAACATGGTACATGACATGTTTCTCTTAAGCCAAACAAGGAATTATTCTGGTCGGTAGTGTAAGGATAAGGTGAAACACGTGTCTCTGCCTATGCATGGAACGTTATTGGCTTAATTTATGGTAAGATTCAGTTGAGAAATAATAAAGGCAGTCAATACTGTTTTCGAAGGTAGACATTGAATTTGAATGGAGTTTTTGGTACCTAAAATAGCGTTCCTTTGACCAAGAACCTTGACATATTCAAAGCTCGTTAATTCCAAAGTAACTGGTCAGCTATTTATAGGGGTTGTTCTCTTCTCCTTCAGCCAATGAGTGTTCTTGTTTCATAAGTCTTATGGCGTTTGTTCGTATTTGGGTGAGCATCACTTGGGTCTGGTTCTGTGAGGGATTTCTTTGCCAATTTTTGGCTAAAAAGGGGGAGAAAGGGTGTACGAAGTGGTTTGCGCAGATGCTATGTCTGGAGTCTGCAGTTTCAAATGTGCGCAGAGATGTCGAAGAGGGAGTCCTATCCTTGAGTTGGTGTTGAGTCTTGTGACTTGTGTCCTGAGTTATGAACACAGTTGTGACTTGTGTTCTGAGTTACCTAGGTTGGTAGATTGATGCTTCTTAAGTTTCATCTTATGCCACAGGTCGACTAGGGGCTTCTAATCAATTAAGGTGTGCAGAAATCTCTTATGCCACCATTGGTCCTTTGTGTCAAGACAAACGTTTCTTTTCTGGAGGAGTCTTCTTCAATTAATCTGGGTCTATCGTGGAAGGAAAAAGAAATGTGTTGTATTAAGGGGGAGTGTCAGATATCTTCTTCCTCATGTACACCAGATATCTTCTTCCTCATGTGCACCAAATGACTTCAGGACTTTCTACTTCTTAGGTCCTAACGTGCTTCCTGAAGTTATTGTGCTGTGGTGCTCGAAGGTGATGTTATGGAGCTCATAGAATATGCTGAAAAGAGTTGTCTAACATGATGTCCTAACATCATTCAAGTATTCTCAAGAAGATGATTCTCCATGATTGCTGCTCACAGTAGCTACTTATGGTTACTGTTAGGTTCAGTAGTTGCTGATGACTACTGACAGTAGTGTAGGGTTGTAATTGCTGCTGTAATCTAAGTTGTAATGTTTATATATTTGTTTTAGCCAAAATTTGCCAAAGGGGGAGAATGTTAGTTCTTTAATTTTAAGGGTTGGCATTAATTTTGTAAAACAAATAATAACAACAATATGTTAGATAGGACATTTTATCTGGCTAAAGAAGAACAGGTTGAGCAAGAAGTCCTAGTGTGCAATGGAACATGTTGAGTTGAAATGGTTTCAACATCTGGAACAACATGTTGTATTATGATGTCCCATGCAGGTTCATTCAACATCGCGCCAGAACTGAAGTGAATTTAGAATTCTGTTATGTCTTAACAGATGCAGAAGATTTAGGGAATAATATGCAAATCCTATGTGGCGCTGAATTAATAGGTCTGAAGATTCAAATCTGAATTTGTGATGAATATTGGAAAATATACACTTTCAAAATATGGAGATATTTTAGGAAGTTAATGATTGAAGTCCTATTATGTAGCAGAAGTTTCTGCTGATTTGTAGCAGCTTATTTGTTGTGTCTGTGAAGGCCCAAATCCAGTTGGGAATAGGTTATATATATAGATGCTTTGTAACCTAGTATAGTAAATAAACCAAAGATGTAAAAGTTCTAGTATTAGGGTTGGTTCTTGTACCACTCGACATGTGAGTTGGACAGTGTGTTAGTGTGATCCTCGAAGCTGTTAAGTAAGAGGAGTATTGATCTTGTAGGAAGCTTGCAAGTAACTCTAAGTTGTGTCTTGGAAGTGTGTCTTCCTTGTTGAATTGTTGTATAGGTAAAGAGCCGTTGATGCAGTGGCGGATTGTTGACTGCTAGACATCATTGCGATGATTGGGAGTGAGAAGAGTTTCTCATAGCTAGAGAGGATCTAGGTAGAAGGGTCATTGGGTAGTGATTAAGTGATAAGTTGTAAACGCAGAGTTTAGCTTTGAATTGATACTACTGATAGTGGACTTCATCCCTAGCTTGGAAGCCCCCAGAGTAGGTGTGTTAAACCGAATTGGGTTAACAATTCTGTGTGTCTTGCTTTTATCTTTTCAGTGCCATGATTAGTGTTATATACCTTGCCATGTGTGTTCATGTCAGACCAGATGTCGAATGGCATGTTATAGGACATCTGAATTCTGCACATGTGCTAGAATTTCACCTATTTGTTGTAAAAAATGATGCCTTAAAATATAGTATAATTGGTTTCTTTATGATCAAGAAACACACAAGGTTTAGGGTTAATGGAAAAACAAAGAAGAAAAACAACAAGAATTGGTTATAACTGCTATTCTTTACTTTCTCTTTGAATTAGATTACAAGTACGGAGAATAAAAAATAACCCTCTCGCCTTAATTAGGATTTGTCACACTTAAGATGAGAGACTAGTATGTAATTTATAATAAACCTAATATACTAAAATAATGGGCATTTTAACAATTACCCATTACAAGCTAAGTTAGGGTACAAGCTAAATTAAACAATTGGATCCTTAACACAAGGCCCAATTCGACAACTACATACTAGAACACAATTCGACTCTAGCATGTATGTATTCGACAACAACATGTGTGCAGACTTCGACGACATGCTAAACCTCTGTCGAAAATACTAGAATTCAATCCAATATCTCACAAATCTCCACCTTGGAACAAACTCTATAACATCAAGAAACAAATTAGTTTTCTTCATGCAACTTTATAAACTCCAGACAGTGGAAAAACTTGCAACTGGGAAACGTCTTGGTGATCATATCAGCATCATTATGATCTGTCGAAACCTTCGACACTTGTACTTCTCCATGCTCGATTACCCCTCTGACGAAATGCAACCTCACATCGATGTGTTTGGTTCGCTCATGTTAGTAGGGTAATAATGGGGGTTGTTTTCAATCGTATCCACAGGGATTGTTTGATATTTGATGCGTGTCGTTCAATAGTTGTGATATTCTAAGTTCAATGGTTTCAAAAGTTTCTCTAGTGTTGTTAACATTCAATTGTATCAAAGATTATGGTGACAAAGATTTTGTAAAAGTTTTGATAAAAGCATGTTAAGGTTAGGTTTCGCCAATCCTTTTCACGTATAAACGATTAATCAAGCGTATGAACTCGGTTTCTGACCAATATAACCGCGTATCCTCCCGACTAAATTTATGTCTAAAGCGAAGTCGTGAGTATCGTTTTTTAGACCGTTAGATGATGTCTCACGCTAACAATCTAAACAACAATCATTAAGATCAACAAAATGCAAATAGCAAATCCCAAATCTATGTCTAGAGTTTGGTTTTTAAGAGATAAAATTGTTAGGTCATGATTTGTAGAATCTATGTCTAGAGCAAAACAAATCACACATGGATCAATAAGAGAAAACAACATCATCTATATTGATCAAAGACTTTGTTCATACACAATAGATCAAAAGCAATACATAAAAGTAGGATCAACTACATCTAACCTCAACATTGAGTGTTTAGCTACCACTTCTCATGGTAGATTGGATAACAAGAAAAGAGAGGAGATGAATGAGCATCCACGACGAATAATCGAGAATGGATGCGACTTCAGCTTCTCCAAGTGAAAATACACTCTTTGATGATCAAAATACTGTAAACTATGTTTTCTACTGAAAATGAACAAGAGATCCCATTTACATAAAGTTAAATTCTATTTATACACTTCTGAATTCTCCAGGATTCGCACTACGAGCACATCATTCGCACTGCGAATGAGAGAAAATGGCACCTCAAGTGCCTCTGAGACTTAAACCGCCCCAAGCAGAAATCGCGCGTTCGCAGTGCGAACCATTCCTCTGCACAGCGAATGATTCGCTAGATCATTTGCACTGCGAATAAACAAGCGAGCCAGGCCAATCAAAATCCCAAACTTACTCCCTCTCTTCGCCAGCATCTTCGCACTGCGAAACAACCAGCGAGCCTTCGCTGGACCCTCGCCCGGAGTTCACAGTGCGAACTCTTTGTCATCTCAAAACTGGAACTCACTGCCATCATTCGCTGGCGCCTTCACTATCGTTCGCAGTGCGAACCTTCGCTGGGCCTTCGCCAGATTCTTCGCACTGCGAATGCTCTGTTGCAGCAATAATCTCAGTGGAACTTGCATCCACTCCATGTGTCTCACCCTTTTGCTCCTTTTATGCCTAAACCTGCACATTAACACACAAATTACAAGCTCCACACATGTATTCCAATGTACACACTACAACACAATTAATGACTTAAATCACCCGATTCCGCATGGAAAGTTAATGAAAAATGCCAATTATTGAATACTAATATATAACATGTTTGATATCTAACAAACTCTCCCTAACTAACTCTTTGTTTGTCCTCAAGCAAAGTATGCCCCTCACGAGGATTTGCTCGAGCATTCAATTCAACCAAGACGCGAAAAACGGCTCAACTAAACAATGATCACAACAACGCACAATTACACAATTCAAGAACCTATAATGTAAAAGAACTCACCTCTTAAACAATTTCAAACAATGTTTCAAGAGACAACTAACTCATCCTGCTTATGTCATTCTACACTCCTCTTCGAAAAAGGATTGAAGGCAAACATGCATACAAACACGGGACAGATACACTCAAATGACCAATGATGCAATACTAAGCAATTCATACCATATCTCAATGAACACAAAAGAAATCATGGAAGTAAAAGATCACTAAGGACTTCAAGGCTGTAGCTTGGTCGGGTAAACAAAAAAGGGACATTTCTAATGGTCTTTGAAACGAAATTGCCGAAGCAAAAGAACATTCACTCTACACATATTTACACATCTCAACTTCATTTCACCAATTTTCCATTCCACCTTCACAAACTACCGTGCATAATTATTGATTCTACAATTTTTTTCGTTCAAGCAAGCAATTTTCTGATTTGTACAACATACTCACACTCTTTTCTTTACATGCTTACTTGAATTTTTTTCAAAATTTTGAGTAATACACCCATCTTCTTTTTATTCTCCCCAACTCATTTTCGACTCAACCTAAAGTGAATGTTCCTTGCTCTTTAAGGCAAGGAAGTAAAAGTATACAATTTCAAAGGTTCAAGAAGAAAATGTTAGAAACTCACCAAAATTAGTGATGAACCAAACTTGAAAATTATGTACATAAAACAAGTTCATCACTAAACTGAGTTCTATACTGTTTAGGCTCAAAGGGGCTACCAAATGCTCACTACTCAAGGGTGCATTAATATATGGACATGGTTGTGCTCACTATCAACAAGTGCCTTGATCACTTCTCCTACTTCCATAAAATCACATGGTCACAAGATAAGGCATGAATTAAAAGTAAAAACAACATTCATCACAAATCCTTAGCATATAGTATACTTTGGAGGCTTCTCACTTTTAATGGTTTTTGATCCAAAAATGACACATGCATTCAAAGGAAGTTGTAACATGAAACGCATTAACAATCGCACAAGACACAAAGTTCTAAAACATACAAAATTCTCGAACCAGGTAACGATGTACCTTGTCGCAACACAATGCTTGATACTATCATAACCCTCACATCATGGAGGAATCTTTCTTTAAAAATCAAGAGTCTTCAACCTACTTCCAAAATTCCATCATAAAAGAAGGAATATTAACATGAGAACATATTAATAATTTAAGTAAAAGTACAACAACAATAATTTACTCAAAACGCTTAACATTACTAATAATAATAATTAAAGTGCTTGGTGTAAGAACACCTACAATATCCAAAATGGTACCACTAGGGTACAAGTACACCAATATCGAAATATTCCACTATGTGGATACACTAGACTAGTAAAAGCTGAAAAATACAAAATATAAGAAAACTTCACTTTGGAGACCAAAGGAAGTACACACATCTGAAAATCACAAAATTAGTCCTCTTCGGACTCAATCTCCAAAACCTCGGTAACCATCTCATCCTCATCAGAAGTATTACCAGAGACCTCCACATCAGTACCATCACCCTCAATCTCATCACCATCTCCATCCTCAACAGCCTCATCTCCTGCAGGACCACTAGCCGAATCCTCTCCCCCTCCGAAAACTGGCCTGGCCTCAGGCCATCCAGCATATGCGAGGAACTGCTCCCTCGACATCATAGTACGCTCAGTAGAAGGGTCATGGATCGACAATTGGAGAACCTGCAAAGAATCATGAATATCAGTCATAGTACGCTGCTGGGCAGCCATCCAATCCCAATTATATTGGCAGATCTCCTGCTGATACAGATAGAAATTCTGCGACTCAAATGCATCACCACCACTCGAACCAGCCCCTGTAGCAGCAGCAGCCCCGGAAGACTCAGTCCTACCACCCTTTGGTTTGCAAAATTTGTCGACATATCGTTCATGGATAGCCGACATGATAGTGACCTGACGACGCGAAGGCAAATTAACACCAGCTTCAGCACATAAGGCCATGATTAGACACGGAAAAGCAAGAGGGGAATTTTTCCTCAAAGCGTTCCCACCTAATCCACTCTCAACAATGGACCTTATTTCATCTACTATTATCCTCGCGACATCAATTTCCACGTTTGTAAGGATGCTTTGCACAAGGTGAGCCAAGCGAATCGGAACGGTAGAAGAATGTGACTTTGGCGTAATGTTGGTCACAACCAAAAGTAAGACAAGCTGAGCCAAAGGTAACATGTCCTCTCGATGATATCTCACAGCAACTCCCGAATGATTGAACTTCACATTTTTATCCGGGCACAACAAATCAGTGGTCATTTACGCGATATCTCTGTTGCTGTTAAGGTTCCTGTGGTAATCATCCTCCTCACTAGCACGCAAAGGAAGAGGGTCTCCCAGCACACGATTAATTGTCCTTCTGTCAAACCTCACAGTTGTCCCTCCAACAACAGTAGTCCAATTAAACAGATCCCCCTCATCAGGAAGGGCGTTAGCATAGAATTCTCAAACCATCTCCACATTGTACAAATCAAGGGGCGTTATCAGCTGATCCCACTTTTTTTCATGCAAGAGGGCAGCTACCGATCGATAAGTCCCTTGATCATTCAGAATAAATCTCTTTTCCGCAAGGATGGTTCTTGTCTCCAATACCTCATATCTCTGCGCCTGCCTAATACCCATGAAACGAGTGTCGTCTAACCGAATCGGAACCTGTCTGGATGTTGATGTTTTCCTTTTCTTGATCATGGTTTTAGGACCCATCTGCACAAATGACAAACAAATCCACACAAAAACATCAAGACAGATCATTAGAAAATAGGACACAATGCAGCAGAATGAACTAAAAAAAAACATAAATCTGGGCTGCTTGCTAGAACACTCGCACTGCGAAACCTGGCGAACGCTCGCCCCAGATTCGCAGTGCGAACAAGCCAGCGAATGCGCGAAAAATTTGAAAAAAAATTGCAGAACCAGATTGCACTACATAACATCATTCTAAATGTATTCTATACTCAAAAACCAGCATAAAATTAGACATGCATTAAATAATCTAACACAGAATTCTTACCCAAATGCTTAAAGATTTCTCATGTAAATTTCCAAACAAAATCAAAATAACAGAAAGTACATAGAAACGAAATTCAAACCTTGTTTAGAATTGGCAATTGAGAGAATAAACTTGAGAGAATGACAGAAAATTGCACGTGAGAGGGGAGAGGATTTGAGGTTTTTTTCTCTTTTTGCTTGTGGTTGAAAGTGAGAGGCAAGGACTAGGGTTTGGTCCCCCCAAGTTCTCAGAATTTCAACATGGGTCTTGGGCCTACGTGCAGGCCCACCCAATCCAAAACCTTCACTTTTTAATGATGTGGTGGCAAGGCCACCAGTCTGGTTCACTGATGTTCGCAGTGCGAATGGCCAGCGAATGCTCGCCCCAGATTCGCAGTGCGAACAAGCCAGCGAACAAGATAGATTTTTCAAAATTTTTGGTTCTGTCCTGCTGCCATATTGAACATGATACAATACTATAATGTACACACTAGTCTCACAAAAATGACTTCAAACAGCAAATAAAAGCAAAATACTTACAATGTTGGGGTGCCTCCCAACGAGCGCTTGTTTAACGTCGGCTAAGCTCGACGGTCCACCGCAATATCACGGATCGTGGAAGGGAACAATGGCGGGATTTCGCTCGAAATCACCCCTAAGGTACACTTTCAATCTTTGGCCATTCACAGTCCAATTCTTTTTGGTGGTTGTGTCTTCAATTATAACTGCTCCATAAGGCTTGATTTCAAGGATCCGAAACGGACCCGACCATTTAGACCCTAACTTTCCCGGGAACAATTTTAACCGAGAATTGAATAGCAGGACCAGCTGTCCGACCTCAAATTGCTTGATGATTATTTTTTTGTCATGGTAAGACTTTACACGCTCTTTGTACAGTTTATTGGAATCATACGCCTGAAGGCGTAATTCATCCAATTCATGTAATTGCACTTTCCTTTTTTCGCCGCTAAGAGTTGAATAAAAATTTAAAAATTTTAAGGCCCAAAATGGCTTGTGCTCCAACTCCACGGGCAGGTGGCAATTCTTACCATACACAATTTTAAACGGTGTGAGACCGATCGAAGCCTTAAAAGCGGTCCGATACGCCCACAAAGTATCATCCAATTTGTTGGCCCAATCTTTTCTCGAGGCCGAAACAATTTTCTCCAAAATACATTTTATCTCACGATTGGATACCTCCGCTTGACCATTAGCTTGAGGATGATATGGTGTGGCAACCTTGTGCTTCACACCATACTGCTCCAAAGCTTTGTCAAGCTGAGTGTTACAGAAGTGAGACCCTCCATCACTTATTAACACTCTAGGAGTACCAAAACGCGCAAAAATGTGTCTTTTCAAAAATTTCACAACAGTTTTTCTGTCGGCTTTAGCGCAAGCTATCGCCTCCACCCACTTAGACACATAATCAACGGCGACCAAAATATATTCATTGGAAAAGGAAGATGGGAATGGACCGACAAAGTCAATCCCCTAACAGTCAAAAACTTCGATTTCCAACATATTCTGTAAAGGCATCTCATGCCGCCGCGAAATTCCTCCACTTCTCTGGCACCTGTCACAACTAAGGACATGCGCATGCGCATCTTTGAATAAGGACAGCCAATAAAAGCCCGAATGAAGGAATTTAGTGACCGTTCTCAACCCATTAAAGTGTCCTCCATACGGAGAGTTATGACAGTGCCATAGAATATTCGTGGCTTCCTCCAATGAGACACACCTTCTTAAGAGGTTGTCAACACCAAGTTTAAATAAATAAGGTTCGTCCCATACGAAAGACTTGGCGTCAGACAAAAATTTTCTTTTTTGGTGGTGCGTTAGACCGTCCGATATCAATCCGGTGGCTTTGTGGTTAGCCATGTCGGCGAACCACGGTCTAACCGGCACTCTAAACAATTTTCTTCCGGGAACTCCTCTTTAACCTCAAATTCATTCTTGGTCACGTCAACGTTTACCAGGCGGGATAAGTGATCCGCCACCAAATTCTCGGATCCTTTTTTGTCACGAATTTCAAGATTAAATTCCTGTAACAAAAGGATCCACCTAATAAGCCTCTGCTTAGAATCAGGTTTGGTGAGCAGATACCTTATAGCCGAGTGGTCCGTGTAAACGATGACTCGTGACCCAATCAAATAGGAACAAAATTTCTCCAACGCATACACTATGGCAAGCAACTCTTTCTCAATTATTGCATAGTTAATTTGAGCCTCGTTTAAAACTTTGCTCGCATAATGTATAGCGTGGAAAACTTTCATTTTCCTCTGACCCAAAACAGCCCCAACCGCATAATCGCTTGCATCGCACATTAATTCAAAATCCAATTTCCAGTTAGGTGCAACGATTATCAGTGAGGTAGTTAAACTCTTTTTCAAAAAATTAAATGCAAAAAGACAAGACTCATCAAAGTCAAAAATCTTACCTTGGACAAGCAATTTGCTCAACGGCTTTGCGACCTTGGCGAAGTCCTTGATGAATCTACAGTAAAACCCGGCGTGTCCAAGAAAGCTCCTTATACCTTTGACATTCATCGGTGGTGGCAATTTCTCAATAACGTCCACCTTGGCTTTATCAACTTCAAGGCCCTTTGAAGAAACTTTGTGACTGAGCACAATTCCCTCGTTCACCATAAAGTTGCATTTTTCCCAATTAAGTACCAAATTGGTTTCCACACACCGTTCCAACACCGTATTCAAATTTTTCAAGCACAAATCAAATGATTGTCCAAAAACGGAGAAATCATCCATAAAGACCTCAATTGTCTTTTCGATCAAATCTGAGAAGATAGCTTGCATACACCGCTGAAAAGTCGTCGGTGCATTACATAATCCAAACGACATCCTTCGATAAGCGAAGATTCCAAAAGGACACGTAAAAGCGGTTTTTTGATGATCCTCCGGGTTCACAATAATTTGGTTGTAACCCGAATAACCATCCAAAAAACAATAGAATTGTTGACCGGAAAGCCTTTCGAGCATTTGATCCATAAAGGGTAGAGGAAAATGATCTTTTCTCGTAGCTTTGTTCAACCTATGGTAGTCGATGCACATTCTCCACCCTGTAACTGTTTTTGTTGGAATGAGCTCATTTTTCTCGTTTCGGACCACCGTTAATCTGCCTTTTTTCGGTACCACATGCACCGGACTAACCCACGGGCTATTTGAAATGGGATAAATCATTCTGGCATCTAACATTTTTACCACTTCTTTCCTCACCACTTCTTTCATGATTGGATTTAACCGGCGTTGAGGTTGAGTAACCGGTTTAAAATCTTCCTCCATGAATATACGGTGCATGCAATACGAAGGGCTTATGCCTTTGAGATTGGACAACGTCCATCCCATTGCATCTTGATTTTTTCTCAACACTTGAATTAAGCGGCTCTCCTCGTTTTCAGACAAAATACTACTTATGATCACCGGTTTATTACCACCGTCATCGAGAAAAGCATACTTCAAGCTTGACGGTAACACTTTCAGCTCAAGTTTGGATGGTTCATCATTAACCACTTTTTTTAGAATTTCCTCTTCATACTCCCAAGATTGTAATTCTTCCAAAGCTTTAAGCGCTAACAAACACTCTTCAAGAGCTTGCTCTTCTTCAACCGAGAATATTTCCAAGGAATCATCCATAGCTCTTTGTAAAGGATCAATGACATGAATTTGCTTTGTAACTTCAAAACTTGCTTCCTCCGCTGCATCGATCTGGAAACAATCACCTTTATCTTTCTTGTGCTTCATGGCATCATAATGATTGAAACACACCTCTTCATCTTGGACTCTCACTTTCATGAGACCATCGTCCATGTCAATTGCCATTCGGGCAGTTTTCATGAAAGGCCTTCCAAGAATCAAAGCTGCATCCTCATCCTCCTCCATTTCAATGACAACAAAGTCTATCGGAAACAAAAATTTGTCCACTTTGACCAACACGTCTTCCGCTACACCGTGAGGACGGGTAGTGGATTTATCGGCGAGTTGCAACGTCATTTGCGTGGACCTTAATTCCATGTGTCCTAACCGTTTCACAATCGACAATGGTATCAAGTTGATGCTAGGACCCAAATCAATTAATCCATTGCCCACATACATGTTTCCTATCGTAACCGGCAATGTAACTCGTCTCGGATCACATTCTTTTCGCGGGAGAGTCCGTTGAATGATGGCACTACAGCTTGCATCTACCATAATCGTCTCCTGATCTGTATACCTTTTTTTATTCGTGAGGATATCCTTCATGAATTTTGCATATTTAGGCATCTGCTCCAAAGCCTCGGAAAATTGAATATTTATTTGTAATTTCTTGAAGATATCCATAAACCAAGAATAGTGTCGCGCACTATCTTTCTTTGTAGGAGCATGCGGATATGGTAGATGTTGGATCGAAATATTGTTCATCGGCTCTTTTCCCTTCCTAGTTCTCTTCACTCCTTCTTCACTCTCTATTTTTTTCTCATTCTCACTTTTTTCCTTCTCATTTTCAACTAAAACACCCTCAACATTTTTTTCTACTTCATTCTCCTCACCATCTTTTTCTTTTTCATTTTCAACTACAACCTCCTCCTCCACTACTTTCTTACCTACACCCATGTCAATCTCTCTTCCACTTCTTGCGAGAATTGCTTTGCAATCTTTAGGATTCGGAAGCGTATTTGCCGTAAAGTGCCCTTTTTGTTGGTCGGCCAATTGTTTTGATAATTGCCCGAGTTGTGTTTCAAGATTCCTTATGGCGGCATCGGTGTTCTTTTGGTTGGAAATTGCCATTTGCATAAATTGTGTGAGAGTGTCTTCCATCTTCGTATTTCCAACGGGAGCTTGCAGAGGTTGAGTGTAATTTTGTTATTGTTGACGGTTTGATGGTCTGGCTTCTCGCGGTCTCCATTGTTGTTGATAACCTTGGTTAGGCCTTTGTTGGTAACCTTGGTTGCCATGTTGATACGGAGGTCGAGGTTGGTATCCTTGATTTTCTGCGTAATTTTCCTCCTCCACAACGGGAGGACAATAACTGGTCGGATGGTCACCTCGACATAATTCACACTCTAACACTTGCACATTTTTACTTGAAGATTCCTGCATCTCTTTGAATTGTTAACTCAACCTGTTGTGATAATAACTTGTTTTGCGCAAGGATAACATCATTTGTTCCCAATTCCAACACTCCCGGAGTTCGTTGAGAAGGTCCACGGTTATGACTACCTTGATGATCGTTCAAGGCCATCTTATCAATCATAGTTGTGGCTTCTGCTGCGGTTTTGCTTAACAAGGATCCACCAGCGGTGGCATCCAACAAGGTTTTGTGTACAAGTTGCAGCCCATTTCTAAATATATGAATTTGTGACAATTCATCAAAACCATGGCCTTTGCACTTTCTTAACATTGATTTGAACCTCTCCCAAGCTTCGTTGAGAGATTCATTTGCTCCTTGTGTGAATACCGCGATGGCGGTCTTTGCTTCCATAAACCGAGTGTGAGGGAAAAATCTCTCCAAAAATTTCTCTTCCAATTGGTTCCAATCCATCATTATGGTCGTTGACTGATCAAGATACCATTCCTTTGCCTTCCAATTAAGGGAATGCGGGAATAGTCTCTTAAACAGAGATTCCTCTTCTTCTTCCAGTGCACCAGTCGCTCCCGCTATTTCATAGAATTTTGTAAGATGGGTAAAAGGATCTTCATGATCCATACCCGTAAATGGACTTTGATATAACAGCTGGAGTATACTGGTCTTCATCTCAGAATGCCGACCGTTGTGTGCATGGCGAGCGAACTGAGCATTGTGTCTCGGACTATTTGTACATGGCCTAGAAGCAGGTGGTGGTGGTGGTGGTGGATCTGCCTCCATAACTGGAATTATATGTGGAATTGGTGGTGGTGTAGAAGTACTTTCCTCTTGTTCTCGCTTCTGTCTCGCTAGCTGCCTCCTTCGTCTAGTTCTGCTGTTGATTCTACGAGCGGTTCTCTCAATCTCAGGATCGAAAAGAAGTTGGTCCGCCGGTAGTTTCCCTCGCATAAACTAAGTCTGCACACTAAACAAAACAGATTAACAAGTTCAAGATAAAGTGGTAACAAGCTTAAAATAGCTCAACTATCGCAATGCTTGCAATATCACTAAACAATCCCCGGCAACGGCGCCATTTTGTTAGAAGAGTAATAGTGGGGGTTGTTTTTAATCGTATCCACAGGGATTGTTTGATATTGATGCGTGACGTTCAATAGTTGTGATATTCTAAGTTCAATGGTTTCAAAAGTTTCTCTAGTGTTGTTGACATTCAATTGTATCAAAGATTATGGTGACAAAGATTTTGTAAAAGTTTTGATAAAAGCATGTTAAGGTTAGGTTTCGCCAATCCTTTTCACGAATAAACGATTAATCAAGCGTATGAACTCGGTTTCCGATCAATATAACCGCGTATCCTCCCGACTAAGTTTATGTCTAAAGCGAAGTCGTGAGTATCGTTGTTTAGACCGTTAGATGATGTCTCACGCTAACAATCTAAACAACAATCATTAAGATCAACACAATGCGAATAGCTAATCCCAAATCTATGTCTAGAGTTTGGTTTTTAAGAGATAAAATTGTTAGGTCATGATTTGTAGAATCTATGTCTAGAGCAAAACAAATCACACATGGATCATTAAGAGAAAACAACATCATCTATATTGATCAAAGACTTTGTTCATACACAATAGATCAAAAGCAATACATAAAAGTAGGATCAACTACATCTAACCTCAACATTGAGTGTTTAGCTACCACTTCTCATGGTAGATTGGATAACAAGAAAAGAGAGGAGATGAATAAGCATCCACGACGAATAATCGAGAATGGATGCGACTTCAGCTTCTCCAAGTGAAAATACACTCTTTGATGATCAAAATACTGTAAACTATGTTTTCTACTGAAAATGAACATGAGATCCCATTTACATAAAGTGAAATTCTATTTATACACTTCTGAATTCTGCAGGATTCGCCCTGCGAGCACATCATTCGCACTGCGAATGAGAGAAAATGGCACCTCAAGTGCCTCTGAGACTTAAACCGCCCCAAGCAGAAATCGCGCGTTCGCAGTGCGAACTATTCCTTCGCACAGCGAATGATTCGCTAGCTCATTTGCACTGCGAATAAACTAGCGAGCCAGGCCAATCAAAATCCCAAACTTACTGCCTCTCTTCGCCAGCATCTTCGCACTACGAAACAACCAACGATCCTTCGCTGGACCCTCGCCAGGAGTTCGCAGTGCAAACTCTTTGTCATCTCAAAACTGGAACTCACTGCCATCATTCGCTAGTGCCTTCGCTGTCTTTCGCAGTGCGAACCTTCGCTGGGCCTTCGCCAGATTCTTCGCGCTGCGAATGCTCTGTTGCAGCAATAATCTCAGTGGAACTTGCATCCACTCCATGTGTCTCACCCTTTTGCTCCTTTTATGCCTAAACCTGCATATTAACACACAAATTACAAGCTCCACACATGTATTCCAATGTACGCACTACAACACAATTAATCACTTAAATCACCCGATTCCGAATGGAAAGTTAATGAAAAATGCCAATTATTGAATACTAATATATAACATGTTTGACATCTAACAGCTCATGATAGGATAAATTCTTTGACATGTATATTGAAATTTGACTATCACATTTAACAGTGATAACTCGACCTTGAAGTTTCAGCTCCTTTGCAAAACCTTCAAGCCACAATGCTTCCTTCATAACTGAAGTAAACACAGTGGTCGAACTGACTTTTAATGAAACTTATGCGTGCGATGAACTTGTCGAATCTCCTATTCCACTGTCAAGGAGATTGTTTCAGTCCATATAAAGATCACTTCAGTTTACACACATAATCTTCCTTCCCCCTTTCGACATACCCTTCAAGTTGTCTCATCAGGATTGTTTCATCTAGATCACCATACAAGAACGCAGTCTTCACATCCACCCGTTCTAATTTAAGGTCGAACTGTGCCATCGTGGCAAGCAGCATTCGAATGGATCTGTGCTTCACAACAGGAGAGAACACATCATTGAAGTCGACACCTTCTTTCTGAGTGAAACCCCTAGCGACCAATCTTTCCTTGTATCTCATCGACGCCACTTCTTCGATTCCTTCCTTAAAATTGAAAATCCATTTACAGCTGACTAACCTGGCTCCAGCAGGTTTCTTGGTCAATTCACATGTGTTTTATCATGAAGAGATTTCATCTCATCATCCATGGCTTTCAGCCATTCAGTCTTCTTCCGACTCCTCACAACTTCCTTATAGTTTATAGGTTCTTCGTCGAGAACCTCACTTGTAGAGATTAAGGCACAAGATACAAGATCTTCATACCCAAGTCTCTGAGGTGGCTTGATGACTATCCTAGACCTGTCTTTTGCTAGCAGATAGTCATTATCAGTCTCCTCATCTTTGACAACAGCTTCTTCTTCTTCTTCGACTTCATTTGGGATATACAATTCAGCATCAATATGTTCCACCTCAACAAGAATCTCTCCCTGTTCTAGCTCTTCATCAGCATCATCAGTTTTCTTGAAGGTCATTTCAGCTTCATTGAAAACTACATCTTGAATGGTGATACACCTTCTGTGACCTGGCTCTAGTCACCATAGTTTATAAGCTTTCACTCCTTCAGGGTATCCGATGAACATGCATTTTAGAGCTCTAGGTTCGACCTTGTCTTGCCTAATGTACGCATAGGCCACGCAGCCAAATACTCTCAGTCTGTGAAGACTAGGTGGATGTCTCGACCAAACTTTTTCAGGCGTCTTCATATCTAACGCAGTCGAAGGACATCTGTTTATCAGATATGTTGTTGTTAATACAGCCTCAGCCCAAAACACCCACTACTACAAAACGCGCAAACAACAACGCCAGGCTTACAACGGATTGCCTATACACCGTTGTATTAAATGCACGCTTTTTTTTAATCTCGTTAAAAGGATTTTAATGACGGTTAATATTCAAACCGTGGTGAAATGTGAGGCCTTTCACCACGGGTATGTTTTCAACCGTCATTATAGGTAGCGCATGGTCATGGGTTCAAGTCCCAGCACCAACATTTATGGTTTTTTTACATATTTTTTCAAAATACCCACAACCTTTCACCATAGGTATGTTTTCAACCGTCATTAAAGGTAGCGCATGGTCTTGGGTTCAAGTCCCAACACCAACATTTATGGTTTTTTTACATATTTTTTCAAAATACCCACAACCTTTCACCACTGGTATGTTTTCAACCGTCATTATAGCCAATAATTTAGTTTTTGGACTTGCACTTAAAAAATCGGTTTTAGGGAAAATCGTCTCCTTTTTAAGATCTGTTTCGTGCATCTGAAGCAGAAAAATCGTGCGGTCATTAGTCTCGTACTCTAGAAGAGTTATGGGCTTCACCCTCAAAACCCCAAATTCATCTTTTTTCTATTTTTAATGAATTTTTTACTGTTTTCATAGTCTCAAAAAATTCTAAAAAAATTCTCAAAATTCTTATTTTACCTAATTAGATTAAATTTTGTGTTTTTAGATTTTTCTGAATTTATTTTAATCATTTTTTTCCTATTTTTTCAAAATACTGACAGACCCTTTCACAACGGATATTTAAACCTACCGTTGTAATAGGTAGATTTTTTTACTTATTTTATCAAAATGATAATAGACCTTGCACCACGGGTAATTTAAACCAACCGTCATTATAGGTAGCGTCTTGTCATGGGTTCAAGTCCCAGCACCAGCATTTTTGGTTTTTTACTTATTTTTTCAATTCTCATTACCAACATTATAGGTGGCACGCATATTGAGTTTATTCACTATCCTTAAACAAATCTTGGTCATCCATTTAGTGATTATCAACGGCCAAGACACTACTATTAGTGATCCGCGTGAAACCTAAAACTTAGACGAACTACATCTTCTACCTCCAAACATCATCTTTCAGTTACGATACTCTATTTCTCCACTAAACCAAATTTCTGAACTCGAGTTAGCAATGTTAGTTGTTGGTGTTCTTTTTTAATTATTGTTTTTCTTGTTGTTCTTTTTTATTATTATTGTTCTTGTTGTTGTTATTGTTATCATTGTTATTATTGTTGTTGTTGTTGTTGATGTTGTTGATGTTGTTGTTATTATTGTTATTGTTGTTGTTGTTGTTGTTGGTCTTCTTCTTCTTGTTCTTTTTATTCTTGTTCTTATTCTTGTTCTTGTTGTTGTTGTTGTTGTTGTTGTTGTTATTGTTGTTGTTGTTGTTGTTCTTATTGTTGTTCTTGATGTTCTTACTGTTGTTCTTGTTCTTATTGTTGTTCTTAATGTTCTTGCTGTTTTTCTTGTTCTAATGCTGCAATTTTTTTTATTTTATTAAAAGACATACAACAACGGTTTTTATAAAATAACTGTCATTATAGGTAGTTCTAATGCTGTATTTTTTTTATTTTATTAAAAGACACACAACAACGGGTATTTAAAATAACCGTCATTATAGGTAGCGCGTTTTCCATTTTATTACAACGATTATTGGGCCGTCATTGTACGCACCGCATATACAACAACAATCTACATAACAACGCCTTCGCCCGCGTCATTATATGTCATTTCCAATCGTTGTTAAATGAGTTTTTTGTAGTAGTGACCTTCTTTAATCCAGCACTAGTCAACATGCATCTAACTCTTTCCAAAATAGTTCGATTAAACGTTTCTGCCAAACCATTTTGTTGTGGAGTACCTGCGGTAGTTTTCTGCCTTGCAATACCTGAGGCAGCACAAAAGCTGTCGAACGCCTCATTGCAAAATTCAAGGCCATTGTCGGTCCTCAACCTCTTGACTTTTCTGCAAGTCTGATTTTCGACCAAAGTCTTCCAACCATTGAAATTCTCAAACGTTTGATCCTTAGTCTTCTAGATGCATGAATACCCATACCTTGCTCTTAAATGTGATGGACACCTTGTAGGCCCCCAAAGATCAGCATGGATGTAATCAAGGGATCCATGAGTTCTTTGTTTGCCTTTGTTGAACTTAACTCTGTAAGATTTTCCAAGTAAACAGGGTTCACAAAATTTCAACTTTTCGAGATTGTCTCCACTAAGCAGATTTTGTTTCCCCAATTCGACCAGACCTTGTTCACTGACATGGCCCGATCTCATGTGCCAAATTTCTGTCTTCGAAAAAAGTTTCGTGGATTCAAAATTTGTCGAACCACTTACAACTTCATCCTCAAGGGTATACAAGCCTTGTTTCTTCACGCCTCTCAAGAGTTCCTTTGACCCCTTTATGACTCTTAGGATGCTTTTCTCTCCTTGAAAAACATATCCCTTCTCGTCGAATTCACCAAGAGAAATCAAATTTCTTTTCAAATTAGGCACATACCTGACTTCAGTCAATAACCTTATTGACTCATCATGGAACTTGAATCTCACAAATCGAATACCTGCATTTTGCAAGCCTTGTTGTTTCCTAGCAGCACTGATCCACCATCTTGATCACACAATTTCTCAAACACGTCTTTGTTTGGAGTCATGTGCCAAGTGCAACCTGAATCCATAATCCACTCCTTTCTTGAGTCGCTGATTAAAACCACCAGGACATCAGATGATTCAAAGTTATCTTGAATAATGGATGCGTTGTCATTATCCTTACCTCCATGATCTTTCAAGCGTTAAGGGCGCACCATTCTTGTGTGACCCTCCTTCTTACCCTGATAGCATCGAATATCAGATGCCTTGCCACTATAAGACTTCTGCTGACTTTTATCTTTCATCTTGCCGAACTTACCTTCCTTTCGCAAGAATTTTCCCCTAACGACAAACCATTCACCAACCGTCGAAGGTTTATGCTCCTTTCGTTTGTTCAAGTCCTTATAATACATGGCTGATTGAACTTCTTCAAAGCTCAGGGACTCCCTTCCATACAGGAGAGTTTCTTTGAAGTGAGCATGTGTTATGGGCAAAACGTACAACAACAATAGTGCTTGATCTTCACGTCAATATTTTAAAGATCAAGAATCAGCTTGTTGAACATATCCAATTGCTCAGTCAAGACATTGTCTTCACTCATCTTGAATGAATACAAAGCTTGCTTCAGGTAGAGTCGACAATAGGCAATAAAGTTCGAGGATCAACGGTAGATCAGCGAGCCTTTAAGAAGAAGAAAAATTATTCCAAAGTGTCTTGCCATGCCACTTATCGAATATCTCGATAAAAATTGAGAACATGATGAAGTAGAGGAATTTGATGATGAAAACGTAGAAGAAAATGAAATGGAAGAATATACGAAGAATAGTAGCAACTTTTATAGTGAGGAAGATGAGGAACAAATGTAAATAAAGCTGAAAGTAATATATTAGGTGCTTCATCCTCAGGATTAATAACTAAATTAGGAAAGGTGTTATCTTAGAAAATTTATGCACGAGAATTCAAATATAAACAAGAGATCACCTTGAATGAAGAAGAACAACCAATTAGACCATATGAAAAGACAATATATGAAAGGAAGGATCGAAAAATAGATCTTGTGTGGGATTATGTAATAATAATTACTTTTGTTATTTGATTGTATGTTTGTTAGCATACTTTAATGTCTATATTTTTCTAAATATATATTTTTGTAGGAAACATACAATGTCCTAAAAAAAGAAAAAAAACTTTATTTGCTATTATAAATTATTCTCTTAAAAGGAAGCATTTTAGTACGTACAGAACCTTTGGAGAACGGTAAAAAAACATCAACAAGAGGTATCATAAGACTTTAGGAAGTTATTGGTGTATTTGAGAGATAAAAGAAGTAAAGTGAGATATAATCATATTCATATTTGGTTCCTTAATTAATCTTAAAAGTTTTAATTGCTACCTATTTTGTATTTGGTTTCCTTTTACTACTCTCTCATTTATTGTTTCTTCTCTCTAATGCATATGAATATGACAATAGCCATAAAATTTGTACAAAAATGAAAATGGTTATATCGTCTACTTTACTTCTAACTCAGGTGATCCCATTTTTCTTATTATTTATTAAAGTAAATTTTAATAGCAATGAATGAAGGAAATCAGTCATCAAAATGTCCAAAATATAGCTCAAATGAAATCGAGACATCAAATGGTGAATAAAAGCTTTGCTATTATAGGAGAAAAAACAGTATATTTTTAAAAATTATTCTATGCAGATATTAAATTGTGATACTTCATTAATATTTTCATACTCTTATTTTAATTGGTTTAGCATGAAAGTAATGAAGATAAAGAACCTCCGACTCAAGCTAAAATGTTCATTGTTACCCGACAAAGTTGAAAAGAAAAAGAGTTGGATAAGAAGCCAACCATGAAATTGTAAGTTATTCTTATTGTTGTTAAGTATTTTATTACTTGTGAGAGTTGTTGTGCATACCCTAATGTAATGCTTATTAGCATGTTTGGAGGAGTGTTAAAAGTCATTTTGAGAGGAATGTTATAACATTGTGACTTACTGATATGCATATTTAGCATGTTTACTCTTAGTTATGAGGAATCTTAACATTGTGAATTCATAGGCCCAGTTTGGACTAGATTTAACCTTAGAGTTCTCAACTCAAACAAGTTTCTGGTTCTTCAATAAAGAAAAGTGTTCTAATAAGTATATAGAAGTTAAATAACAATTTAATTTAGAGATGTTCTGAAAAATTGAGATGGAAAATGAGCCTCTAGAGACTAGAGGTAACTAAATAATGTATCTTTCAACTTTGCAGTACCTACTTGTGTCATCATACTGGAAAATGATGGTATGTTTCCTTTGATTGGGTATCTTGGTTTTAAATATTAGAAATAGTTTTATTTTCAAATTTTGCACTGCCTACTAGTTTAATAATACTGTTTGTAGCTTTAGTACTACGAGGCTCTGTTTGAACATGTATCTTCTCTTCACTAGTTTTGGTGCATGTATAGTTTGATCATGTATCTGCATAATATTGTGTCTCCCATCTCAAAATTCATTTATCTTGATGTATTTGGTTCGATAAATTAGACCTAAATATACATGAAACCATCATTCAATTAAGTCATTCTTGACACTTTAAAAGAAAAACAAAAAATAGAGTAGTCTTGTACGATTAAATATATATACATACACCAAAACTTATAGCATAATATTTGAATGATAAAATAATAGAGTTTACACTACATGTTGGGAATTTTTTTTAAAAATAACATAGTATTTTAAAAAAAAAATACTAAAATAACACATTTTTAAAAAATATTACGAAACTAACATAGTTTCTACATCCAGGCGCCATTTCATATGGCGACAACATTTAAAATTTTTTGGCCATGTACTGACACATCATATGAGATGCTGATAATGTGTATATGGTGCCCTAGGTTTTCATAGGAGGCGCCATCTCATATGACGCCTCAGTATAAGCACATTTTTTAAAGCCATATTTTTTGTTTTTTTATTTATTTATAATTAAAATATTTTTTTAAATTGGTAGATACACTATGTCATATGTCTATAAATAAGACTGTACCCTCATTTGTTACTCCACAACAATTATCACCCATATCCTCAACTCTCCAAAACAATTATGTTTGAATTCTTAAATCGGCGTTCATCATCATCATCATTATCATCAGAGGAACCGCTTCCAACATTTTCACTTATGAAAAGAAATGCCCTAGTTTGTTTTTCACCAACAAAGCCTCCGATTAAGGTCTCTGGAACACGCAGACGTTGGAGCATTTGCATAGGGAATTGAATCGCTGGCTAGAAGGAGAAATTGTTACAGGTTAAAAGATCTGGAAAATTGAGAGGTTGGTTGAGGAGTCAAGCCCAAATGGAGTTACCAGTGCTTGGAGAAAAGTGGAAAATGATGCTGGTGTCCTTAAGATGATGTTAAAACCAAAGAAAATTAGCTTGATGGTTGTAATATCCTAGATAAGTTGATGCGTTGAGTTATTTAATTTGGGTATGTTGTTGTTATTTTTCGATTTGGTATTAGGTTATGTCGTTGTTAATTATTGTTGTTGAGAGATTAAGTTATGCTTGGTTAAGTTATGTCGATGTTAATTGTAATCGCTTTGGTATGCTATCAATGGAATGAAATTTGTTGTTGTTATAAAGAGACAAGGTTACATTTGAAACTATGATGTTGTGCTTGATCCTAGATTGGGACATTTGGTGCGATTGTGTCCCGATTGACGGCACAAACTACATAATCTCACCATTTTGTTTGCTGCATGCATCTCCGTTCGAATACGGGTGCTATTAGGGAAACCCTTTTTCTTTCTTTGCATTAAATCATTATGCCAGGTAATTTCCCCTTTGTATGGAGGCCAGTAGTCCTCCTTTGCTACCACCTGAAAGTTTGTGCTGTAGACATTGCATAGAGTAATGACTTGGTGAATAACAGAAAGATAGTTGGTTGAGTCCTGCCGAGCCTTCGAACATGCTACTATAACATGGGAGCAAGGCATACGAAATGCCTGAAACTTTCCACAGTCACACAAACTTCTATCCAGTTCCACTCGGTAACATCCTTTATGCCTCCCTTCATTGTGATCAATAGACTCTATGACACTGAACTAACCTTTATTACGGTCAAAGACTGTGACCACAAGTGTGTTGGCTTTGGCAGCTTCGTCCTTCATGAATGTCATTGAACTATTACTAAACAGCTGCCCAAATTGCAAGACAGAACCCCAATTTGTACGTCTGGTATCAAAAAGTGAATCAAGCCTAAAATATGTTGACCTTACCAAAGCGGTTATCGGTAGGTTTTAGATGCCCTTGAATACAGAGTTGATTGATTCAACGAGGTTTGTTTCCATTCTTCAACAGAATCGAGTTTCATCATATCCCTCGTGAAGAAAATCACATGGATGATGCATTAGCCACCTTATCCTCCATGATTAGTGTAAGTCAATGGAACGACGTACCTAAGATTGACATAATGCGCCTTCAAAGGCCCGCTTACATCTTCACGATTGAAGCAGTCATAGATGAAAAACTGTGGTATCATGATATCAAGTGCTTCCTTCAACAACAAGAATACCCCTATGTGGCATCAAGAAAAGATAGGAAGACTCTCAGAAAACTGGCAGGCAACTTCTTCCTGAACGGTGATACACTCTATAAGAAAAACTTCAACATGGTTTTGCTCAGATGCGTAGAGAGATAAGAAGCAAACATGTTAATGAAAGAGATTCACTAAGGATCCTTTGGCACTCATGCCAACAGACACACAATGGCAGGATAGTATTGGCTGACAATGGAATCCGATTACTGCAAGTACATGAGGAAGTGTCACAAGTGTCAGATATACGCTGACAAAATTCATGTGCCGCCAACGCATCTCAAAGTACTTTCTTATCCATGGCCTTTTTCTATATGGGGAATCGACATGATTGACATGATTGAACCCAAAAATTCACACGGACATCGGTTCATCCTGGTAGCTATTGACTACTTCACCATGTGGGTAGTCCGATTTATCAAAAACAATATCATCTGCTGTTATGGTGTTCCCAGCCAGATCATTACTGATAATGGATCCAACTTAAACAACAAGATGATGAAATAATTGTGTGCTGAGTTCAAGATTGAACACCATAACTCATCTCCCTACCGACCTAAAATGAATGGACCGGTAGAAGCGGCTAACAAGAACATTAAGAATATCGTTCAAAAGATGGTTGTAACCTACAAAGACTGACACGAGGTGCTACCCTTTTCTCCTCACGGTTATCGCACATCTGTCCGCAATTTAACATGGGAAAACCCTTTCTCTCTAGTATATGGCATGGAAGCATTACTCCCCATAGAAGTAGAGATCCCATCAATACAAGCCTTGATGGAAGCCAAGCTAACAGAAGCTGGATAGTGTCCAAGTCGACACGATGAACTGAACCTAATCGAAGAAAAGAGAATGACGACTTTATGCCATGGTCAGTTGTATCAGCAAAGGATGAAGAAAGCGTTCGACAAAAAGGTCTGACCCCGTGTCTTTAGGAAAGTAGACCTTGTACTCAAGAAGATACAATCATTTATCACTGATTCCAGGGGCAACCATGGATGAAGAGGAGTTTACCTACCCCACAAATCTTGATGTAGTCAAGAGATACTTCGCCTCAAATAAAATATATAAAAACGTCTCGGTGGATTTAAAACGCGAAAGGGCGATCCAGGCAAAAATTAGAGACATTGGCAAAAGTTATCCCAATGGATTGAAAACCTCGAAAGGCAATCCAGGCAAAAGTTAGGGATTCATGGCAAGTAACTACATCCGACAAGATTGGCTCCTCAAAGGTAACGTCATCCGTCGGGAAAACTTCAGTCAAGGTCGCCTTCGACAGAAGCACATAATATCCAGAATTCAAAGTTGGTGGAAGGATAGCGGTCGTTATGTTTCAATGTAGCCCCTTTTACTTTAAATTTCCATTTTCTAAACTTTGTAATGCTCCATCGGATCACGCGTTTACATGATTACCATTCTATCACTAAAATTTGAGCCTGTGTACCTTTTGTTTGTAATCCTTATTTATTCTGCTTTGCAAAATGACATGTTTAATATGATTAACAATCTTGAAAAAAAAAAGAATTTACTTTTGTTTTCAAATTTGCTTCTACTTTTAAAATAAAGATGGCAATTACTTTTGACTACTAAACACAAGAAGGAACATCGATGGCTTCTCCGGAAGTGATATAACCTTAAAAATGAAGAATCAAAGTACTCCTTTTACGTCTATTTTGTTCATTCACCAGTCTGTATGTCACGTCTATTTTGTCAGCATAAACATACATACATTATGCATGATTGATTCATATTCATACATATATTGCATCAATATCACTTTGGTCATTTTCATCCCCAAGTGATAAACGTCTTCTCTCCGATAGAGTTTGCAGTTTTCCTTTCTGCGTCAGATATGACAAACTTCCGGTTTAAGTACTTTCCTCATCAGGAAAATGTACCGTCTAAACAATCTCTCTCTAGTATATTCCTGGATTGAAATTAGTCCTCAACCATTTTGATAACTTGAACCTCTGAAAGGCAAGAAGGCATTCAGATAGGCATATTTGGAACATCACTCTTTACTATTGAAGACTATATTTTGCTTTCCCGGATAAAAGAAAATCCCCAGAGAAAGCGTCTCAAACAAAGACTCTTGGCAATACTGGGGTTTCTCCCCGAAAAAAAAAATATTTTCAATGAAGTCATGGGCACCCCAAAATTGGATTACATCACACGACATTTCTCCAAAAAGGTCTAAAAGGAAAGTATGATGTAACCTCGCCAAGCAAAAAAAACGGTATCTCAAGAGACTCATTTCACCCAGTAGGTCGACAAATGGCATCTCCCACAAAGAAGTTTCCACACCTCTTCGGTTCAGACAAATGGGTCTCTCCAGCAAGTCTAACATCAAACCTTTTTCCATCAAATGGCATCTCCCCAGTAAAACTTGGTGAGAAGTTTGATGAAGACCGCTACAAATAATGTTCCTTGTCGAGGAAGGAACTCGACAAGAAAAAATTGAGACCAGTTCCGTGGCTGAAGACCAGGATCGAGGGGAAGTTTCACCCTATTCTAGGTATCGTTACTTAGCAAAAGAAGATGGACGAGAAAATCGGCTACCATTCACAACCACCATCAAAATATCAGGTATTCTGATATTGAATCCTCTTGTACCCTGAATGTCTGAATATCTTCGCCATTCACACGTTCGGGTCCAAGAAGATTAAACAGGGGCATCTGTCATACCCTAAATTTAGACCACAAGATTTCCCATCATTGTGCAAATCATCACCACAATATGGATGTACCACCATACCTCATCAATCTTCTTAAGGATTGTTAAGCATACACTACAACCAAGAATTAGGCTTTTGAGCCCTCTTAGAGCACTCAGACAAAGGATCAATCAAGAATTGAAATGATCTTCAACTTGTCTAGCCTCTCAAACACCCATAAAGGATCAAAAGGTCTCCCACATCAAGGATTAAGCACAAAGTTGCAACATTCCAATTGGATCAAGCCTCAAGATTGCTAGTGTCACCAAATTAGGGTTTTGGTCGACTAAGGCCTCCAGATGAAAATTTTCATATGGGCATGAGCCAATACTTCAAAACATGAGTCAAGAATATCAAATGGACCTCATGGACCAAATCATAGTGTCAAAATAGCCTCAAGGGATGCATTCATCAAAAATCAGGAATTAGGGTTTCTTGACCTAATTCACCCCTAAGTTGACTTTTGGAGCAGGACATGAGCCAAGACCTCAAGAAGTGTTTTGATGACCTCCAATACATCATATTGATCCATCTACAAGATTGTATTGACCCAAAGAACATGGTTCATAAGCAGTACAAAGATTCAAATTCATCTGGGCCAATTAGGGTTTCTTGATGAAAAGTCAACTGTACCTTTGACTTTTGACTAAGACATGATCCTAAACCTTAAGGCATGATTCAAGACACTCTAAAACACTTATGGAATCCATCAATTAGGTTTGAATTTGGTCAAGGACTTGATTTCATAGAGGATCACACAGTTTGAAATTCATCTGACAAAAAGTCAACTGTGCCAAAAAACCAAGTTTGACTTTTTGAATTTTATGACAATCATGGCTTCCCTAAATAAAAAACAATGTTAATTCATAGTTTGGATCATCATCCATCACTTGAAAAAGGGGAAATCTTAAGAAAAGTGATTTGGTACCAACTTTGCAAGGTCATAACTCCCAAACCACAAAGCCATTTGCTTCCATACAAAACTCAAATGAAAGCTCTCATTACATAATTCAAAATTGTCAACTACATCAGATTCCAAATCCTCATGGATTTTGAGTTATGGATTGAAGAAAATCACAAAAACATGAAAATGGACACTTTTTCCATGATCCAAGTTGATTAAAGACCAATGTTGAGGCCATTTTTCACCATGATCCAAATTGATTCAAGACCAATTTTGGACATCAAAGTTTAAGTAGGATATAAAAGCTTTCTAAAGAGTATGAGAACTCATCCTAATTCAACTTGAGTAGGGAGTTATAAGCATGGAAACATGACACCTCCAAGACTGGTTTTACAAGACAGTCTTGTTCATGCCACACGATTTTGTCATTTCCATGGCTTGGAAAGCCTTGTCACCATACAAGATAAGTTTCTTAAGTGCAATGAACATGATCTCTGCAGAGCTACAACACCATAGAGCCTTGCAGGTCAAAAACCTTATCATTTGACATGTGGCATTCAAAGTTCAAAATCCAAAAACTCCAATTTGGTCATGAGGCATTTAAAGGATGCATAGAGCTGGCATGTATCAGTCCATGGTCAACAAAAGAAGTCAAACCTTATCCCTGCAACAGAAGTCTCATAGCCTGCAAGATTGACTCAATTTAATGGCTAGAGGAGAGTTTGGCTACATGACAAAGTTCAATGGATATTGGAGTGATCCAGCCTCCAATCACTATTGCTCCCAAAACAAACTTGCTCTACTATAAATAGATCTTCTTTCTGATCAATTCAAGCACACCAAAACATAGCAATACATGCTTTCCTCCAAATCTCACTAAAAAACCATATTTTTGCTTCTCTTTCAAGTCACTATCAAATTTTCAATTTGAGAGCAATTCAATCAAAACCAATCATGCCAACACCTCACATACATCATATATGAGTGATCCATAACCTTAAAACACATCTGAAACATCAGAATCACAAAGTCACCCCCCATTTGCTCAAGCTTTTTGGCCTATTTGCAGTTGAGGTACCACAACGAGTTCCAGGCTGTTTCAATCCATTCCAAGCCTTCAAACACATTACTTGAGGTCCATTGAAGCTATCCAGATCATTACACAACATTTGTAACACCTCCAACATAGAATTCGAATTCTTATTGCAAGAGGTAAGCCTAACACTCTCAAACTCTATAATCCATGCATCATATATGTGTTTTCAAGTTACAAACATGTTTCTGCACTTATGTAGAGTGATTCCTCCCAATCATTTTCTTTGTAGCTTTCGTGTATGAGATTTCATAGTGTTCTTGCAAAAATTAGGGTTCTTGAGTTCATCACTTGATTTCTCACTCCACACTTAATATAAATGCAATTAATTTATATGACTGTAATCCTTGTTCAAAAACGAGCAAGTTTCATGTTTACAAAAGTCATTTTCATTGAGTAATTAGAGAAAAAAGTGAGGTTTTGCAAATCTGCAAAAACAGAGCTCGCGCGAGGAAGAACGTTTTCTGGTGCCTTTTTTCAAAATTTTGAATTTTTGAATATTTTTATATTTTTCTTGATTGATTTCAAAAATTAATTTCTCTCTCATTTTTATCATTTTTGATTGGTTCTTTTTTCAAAAAGTCACAAAAATGCTTAAATATTTTATTTTTCAAAAAAATCACATTTATATTATTTATTTAATATAGTTTGATTTTTTGAATTTAATTTAGTTTTATTTGTTTTTAAACATTTTAAAATGGAATTCTCACCTTGACTATTCAAAACCAATTGGATTTCAAGCTTTCATGTGATTAATCATGATTTTTCAAAATATTTGTTAAAGTTGACAACTTGGTTTTGAATATATTTGATATTTTGTATCATTTTATATTTAATTTCCTTTTAAAAATATATTTTTTAGTTAAAATTAGGGTTTCTCTTAATTTTAATATTTCAAACACTTTTTAAATCATTTATGGGCCTCCTTGTAGAGTGTAAGACCCATCTCCTTTGTAAACAAATAAATTTGGGCCTCAGTCTTTGTATAAGTCCCGATACGATTTTCAAAATAATGGTGCGATTGTTGTTTTTCATCTGGGTCTCTCCTTGAGTTGTAAGCCCCATCCTTTGTATAAAAATAAACTTTTGGGCCTCTATTAGAGTGTAAGACTCATTCCTTCTTGTACATAAATAAATTTGGGCCTCAATCATTGTATAAGTCCCTCTGTGGTTTTCAAAAACATATGGGACTCTCCTTGAGTATAAGCCCCATTTTTCTATTTTCACAAACACATTTTGGCTTCTATTAGAGTGTAAGACCCAACTCCCTTTGTACAAAAATAATTTGTTTTGGCTTCTGTTATAGTATAAGTCCCACAACGTCTGTCGGTATCGCAGTGTGATCAATGTTATCAAATAAGTCATCTGGGCCTCTCATTGAGCTATAAGTCCCAAGTAATTTTTTTTAACAACATTCTTTTAATTCAAATTCAAATTCAATGTATTTTCAAAACTTTCTTCAATATCTTGAAACCCTAAAAGAGGGAATACAGTTGTAGTGAATACAACATATCATTTTATGTTTGGGCTTCTTCTCAGAAGGTAAGTTCCCACATCTTTTTCAATTCATATATATATATATATGTCATTATAATTGTTTGTATATATTTGTGCATATCTTGTTTAGAGTTTTCCCCAACAGTTAGGTCTAGGTTTAAGATCAAACTAGAGGTTACTTTCGATATAGTCAAAACTAGTCCCCCATAGGACATTCCAGATACAGTCTTGCTTCCTCTTGGGCGTATACAATATGGAACAGAGAAAGGTATTATTCTCGGTGAAACTTTTCTCAAGACTGTCAAAACTTAGAAATATATATGTGTAAAAAATTTTCATTTCCCCAAAGAGGGCTAATTCCCGGTGAAACCTCTTTTGATATTCTTCAAACCTTAAAACTGTTCAACAAAGAAAGGACTTATTCCCGGTGAAACCTTTCTTGAACTTTTCTTAGGCTTGGACCCACAGGCTTTTTAGAAGCATCCCCAGCCTCCTCTTGGGCTTAGCACAAGGACTCCCAGGCTTCTTAGAAGTTCCTCAGCCTCATTTTAGGCTTAGTACAAGGACCCAAAGGCCTCCTATAGGTATATGATAGAAATTAGTCATCTCTAATAGTTCAATCCCCAGGAGAGTCAGAATTCCAAAACATCAGACCATTCTAGGGTTGATCTTCATCCATTAAACCCCCAGTCTCCTCTTGGGTGTCATACAAAGACCTCTCCCTACAACTAAAACCTAAAACTTTATGAGAGAATTAGACAGTCTCACCCTTCTCTTGGGATTCATTCAAGTAGACTTAGAAAGTCTCATCTCCTCTTGGATCCCACAGAGACCCTCAAGTTTTCCTAAAAGTACAAGAAAAACCCAGATCAGGTTACCCTACATCAGTCTCCAGTAGAGTTTAAAACCTCTATAGGTTTTCAAACTAACCTTTAAACCCCTTTGACCCCAACAAGGTTCAAAAATCCCATCTAGGGTCAATTTACCATTAATAAAATCCCCAACCGGATCAAAACCTCATGGCCTCTAATATTTCAACTCTTCTTCAATCCCTAACAAGAGTTGATATTCCTTTTGGATTCCTCAATACATATTGGACCTGTCTCTGGATTTCAACAATCCTTAGCAGAAGCCAGCCTCCTCTTAGGCTTCATATAAGAATTTCCCTAGCCAGCCTCCTCTTAGGCTTTATATAATGATTTTTCAGTAGAGTCGGCCTCAATCTTGGGCTTTGTACAAGAAAGATAAAACCCTCCCCAGTGGTGTCAATACCTTTCAAACACAATCTTGGGCTTTGTACAAGACAGATAAAACCCTCCTCAGTGGATTTAATATCTTTTAGCCTCAATCTTGGGCTTTGTACAAGACAGATAAATAACTCCCCTAGTAGAGTCAACCATTTAGCTTCAACCTTGGGCCTTGATCAAGGCACACAAAAATCAACATCCTCTCAGAGGATATCAAGAATTCTCTCTGTAGGAGGATATTTTCTCTGTACATCATACATCAAAACAGACAATTACAACCTTTTTCTAGATAATTGTTGTAAGTGGCACACTTGATGATTCAAAATCCAAGCTGGAGTCCTTCTCTTATCCTGGTCAAAAAATCATCTTTCATCTAACTGCTGTAAGTATCAAGCCTCTGGATTCCATACATCTTAGCCAATGTCCCTCTCTTAGCATGAAAGATTCATAAGGAAAAGGTGGCATTACTCTACACTGAGTTAAAGCTTTCCTCCTTCATAACATCACCCTTATAAAGGAAATTATGGCATTGCTAGATTCATATATCCTAGTTAAAGTAATTTCCCTTTATAATCAATTTCCCAATACTTGTGATGAATAGAGGAGATATCTCCCTTTAGAGATGACAAATTCTCTCTTAGTCAAACCCTTAGCTTCAATCATGGGCTTTAAACAAGACACAAATACTCAACTAGCTTCAATCTTGGGCTTTAAACAAGACACAAAACAATTTCCTCCCATAGAAATAGGAGGAACTACGATTGCTCTGATTTCCCAGATATCTTTACGGGAATACGTAGGCATAAGATTACGAAATCTTAGCGAGCTCGCAAATAAAAAACTTTAGGTCAAGTACCTTCCCAAAATCATCGGAAAACCCGAAAGCAACAAAAACATTCTCTCAACACTCCTAAAGGATAAACTTTCCCAAGCCACAACAAATAAACACCAAAAAGAATTTAAATTAATAGAGAAACATGAAATAAAAAGTCTATGGATAACCATATATACCCTGGGTGTTAATAGATTCCATTTGTATAACCTGACCCTGTTTCCCGATCTCTTAGCATTTGTTAAAGAAAACATTTACGTGCAAGGTTAGTTTTAGATATCTTCCGTTTCCTTTCCACCTTCATAGGATAAATAAGAAATCCGAAAGTAGCACCCAATTTCAACTATTGCAGTAAGGTGGTCGCGTCACCGACAAAAATTGCACGCTACAAATGGGTCTTACACTCTACAAAGAGGCCCAAAAATGTTATTTTTATACAAGAGTTAGGGCTTATAGCTCAAGGAGATGCCCAAATAAAAAACAGCGATCGCACCATTTATTTTGAAAATCGTATTGGGACTTATACGATGACTGAGGCCCAAAATTATTGTATTTACAAAGGGGATGGGTCTTACACTCTATTAGAGGCCCAAAAGTGTTTCAAATGAAGTTTGAAAAAATAAAAATTTAAGAAAACCCTAATTTTGATTTAAAAACAATTTTTCAAAGAAAATTAAATAGAAAATGATATAAAATATCAAATGTATTCAAAAAAACAAGTTGTAAAATTTGAAAAATATTTTGAAAAATCATGTTTAATCACATGAAAACTTGGAATTCATTTGAATTTGAAAAATCAAGGTGAAAATTTAATTTAAAAATGTTTAAAAACAAATAAAATGAAATAATTACAATAATTCAAGCTATATTAAATATATAATATAAATATGATTTTTTTATAGAATAAATAATTTTAATATTTTTGTGAATTCTTAAAAAAAGAACCAATAAAAAAAGATTAAAAATGAGTGAGAAATTAATTTTTGAAATCAATTAATAAAATTTCAAAATATTCAAAAATTTGAAAATTTGAAAAAGGCGCCAAGAACACCTTGTGTGGTTCGTGCGAGCTCTGTTCTTGCAGATTTGCAAAAGTTCATTTTTCTCTCTAATTACTCAATGGTTTTGACTTTTGTAAACATCAATCTCACTCGTTTTTGAACAAGGATTTCAACGGTACCAATTAATTGCATTTATATTAAGTGTGGAGTGAGAAATCAAGTGATGAACACATGAACCCTAATTTCTGCCAGAACACTATGAAATCCTATACACGATATCTACAGAGCAATTGATTGAGGGGAAACACTCTACACAAGTGCAGAAACATGTTTGTAACTTGAAAACACATTTATGATACATGGATCATTGAGTTTGAGAGTTCAGGCTTACCTCTTGCAAGAAGAAATCGAATTCTGTGTTGGAGGTGTTACAGATGTTGTTTGATGATCTAGACAGCTTCAATGGACCTTATGTAAGATGTTTGGAAGCTTGGAATGGATTGAAACCACCTGGATCTTGTTGTGGTACACCAACTGCAAGTAGGCCAAAAAGCTTGAGCAAATGGATGGTGACTTAGTGATTCTGGTGTTCCAGATGTGTTTTGAGGTTATGGATCACTTATATATGACATATGTGAGGTGTTGGGATGACTGGTTTTGATGGAATTGCCCTTTATTTGAAAATTTGAATGTTACATGAAAGAGAAGCAAATTCTGGTTTTTTGGGAGTGATTTTGAGGAAAGCATGTGTTTTTATTATTTGGTGTACTCAAACTGATCAGAAAGAACCTTTATTTATAGTAGAGAAACTTTGTTTTGGGAGAAATAATGATTAGAGGCTGGATCAATCCATTATCCATTGAACTTTATCATGTAGCCAAAGTCTCCTCTAGCCATTGACTTGGGTCAATCTTGAAGGCCTATGGTCTTCTGATGCTTGAGTTCATCTTGACTCATTTGCAATATTGTGGACTGATACATGCCAGCTCCATGCACCCCTTAAATACTTCATGACAAATTTGAAAGTTTTAGATTTTGAACTTTGAATGTCACATTCCTAAAGGATGAGGTTTTTGACTTGGTGGGCTTGTGCACAGATTCTTCATCATCCAACTTGATTTTGGACATAAATGAAATAATGCAAGTGTCCAAAATTGGCTCAAGAAATCGTTGGAAGCAAGTTATGTCTTCATGCCTTTGTGTGGGCAGGGTGAAAATGCCATTTTTGGAGGCTTATAACTCCTTGCTCAAGTTGAACCATGGGAGGCTCTTGTACTTTTTGGAAAGCCCCTATAACATACTTCAACTTTGATGTTTAACTTTGGTCTTGATTCATATTGGATCATAATGAAAAATTGCCTCAAAGTTGGTGAAAATCCAAAACAAATTCTGTCCAAAATTTCACTAAGTGTTGAAAAAGTGTCCATTTTCCATTTTTTGTGATTTTAATCAATCCGTAACTCAAAATCAATGAGGATTTGGAATATGTTGTAGTTGACAATCTTGAAGTATGTAATGAGATCTTTCATTTGAACTTTAGTTGGAAGAAAAAGGTTACATGGATCACAAGTTATGGTCTTGCAAAGTTGGGTAGAAATCACTTTTTTTCATGACTTAGTGAAATTTGAAGTTTCTTAAGATTACCCCTTTTGCAAGTAACCCCACTTTTCTTGATTTTTCTTGATGAATTATGATAAAAACCATAAGTTAACATTGTTTTTTACTTAGGGAAGCCATGTTTGTCAAGAAATCCAAAAAGTCAAACTTGATTTTTGGGCACAATTGACTTTTTGTCTGATGAATTTCAAACTTTGTGATCCTCTATGAAATCAAGTTATTGACCTAATTCAAACCTAATGGATGGATTCTATAGGTGTTTTAGAGTGTCCTGAATCATGTCCCAAGGTTTGAGATCATGTCTTGGTCAAAAATCAAAGGCATGGTTGACTTTTTCTCAGAAACCATAATTTGGGATCTAGATGAATTTAAATGTCTATATTGCTCATGAACCAAGTTCTTTGTGTCCATTTGAACTGGTAAGAGGATTAATATGAGATATTTGAGGTCTTCAAAACATCTTTTCAAGTTTTGGCTCATGTATTGCTCCAAAAGTCAACTTAGGGGGGAATTAGGTGAAGAAACCCTAATTCCTGATTTTTGATGAATGCATCCCCTGAGGTTATTTTGAACTTGTGATTGGGTCCACGAGGTCCATTTGAGGTTCTTGGATCATGTTTTATAGTATTAGCCCATTCCCAGATGAAGATTTCCCTTTAGAGGCCTTGGTCGACCAAAACCCTAATTTGGTGACACTGAGGATCTCGAGGCTTGATCAGCTTAAAGTGTTGCATTCTAATGCTTAATTATTGATTGGGATACCTTTTGATCCTTCATGGATGTTTGAGAGCCTTGACAAGTTGAGGATCATGTCCATTCTTGATTGATCCTTTGTCTAAGTTCTCTGAGAGGGCTTAAAATCCTAATTCTTGATTGTAGTGAATGCTGAACAATCTTTGAGGGGATTGATGAGGCATGAAGGTACATCCATATTATGGTGGTGATTTGCACAATGATGGGAAATATTGTGGTCAAAATTTAGGGTATGACAGATGCCCCTATTTAATCTTCTGGGACCTGAAGGTATGAATGGCGAAGACATTCAGACATTCAAGGTAAATGGAGATTAAATATCGGAATACCCGAAGCTTTGATTGTGGTTATGAATGTGTGGCGGTTTGCTAATTCATCTTCTTTTGCTAAGCCGTGCTACTTAGAAAAAGGGTAAAACTTCCCCTCGATCCTGGTCTTCATCCATGGAATTGATCTTAGTTTCTTTTGAAATAAACTTCCCCTTGATCCTGGTCTTCTTCCATGAAACTGGTCTCAGTTTCTTTTGAGATAAACTTCCCCTCGATCCTGGTTTTTATCCAGGGAACTGGTCTTAGTTTCTTTTGAGATAAACTTCCCCTCTATCCTGGTTTTTATCCATGGAACTGGTCTTAGTTTCTTTTGAGATAAACTTCCCCTCGATCTTGGTTTTTAGCCATGGAACTGGTCTTAGTTTCTTTTTAGATAAACTTCCCCTCGATCCTGGTTTTTAACCATGGAATTGGTCTTAGTTTATTTTGAGATAAACTTCCCCTCGATCCTAGTTTTTAACAGTGGAACTGATCTCAGTTTCTTTTAGTCGAGTTCTTCCCTAACGCTATTCGTAGCGGTCTTCATCGAACTTCTCGCCGAGTTTTACTGGAGAGACGCCACTTGATGGACAAATATTTGATGTCAGACCATCTGGAGAGAACGATTTGTCTGAACTGCAGAGGTGTGCAAACTTCTCTGTGGGAGATGCCATTTGTCGACCTACTGGGGAAAACAAATCTCTTAAGAGATTGCTTTTTGCTTGGTGATGTTACATCGCACTTTCCTTCGACACCTTTTTTCGGAGAAATGGCATGTGATGTAATCCAATTTTGAGGTGTTGATGACTTTATTGAAAGCAAACTTTTCGGGGAGAAACCGCCGTATTATCGAGAGTCTTTTAGTGGAGAGGCTTTCTCTGGGGATTTTCTTTAATCCGGGATAGCAAAATATCATCTTCATTGGTGAAGAGTAATGTTCTAATGGTGCCTATCCGAATGTCTTCTTGCCTTTCAGAGGTTCAAGTTATCAAAGAGGTTGAGGACCGATTTCAATCCTGGAATACACTGGAGAGAGATTGTTTGGACAATGTTCCTTGTCAAGGAAAGAACTCAATCCGGGATTTTGGTCTTATCTGACATAGAAAGGAAGACTGACGACTCTATCGGAGAGATGACCCTTATCACTTGGGGATGAATATGACCAGAGTGATATTAATGCAACATGTGTACGAATATGAATCAATTATACATGATGTATGTATGTTTATGCTGACAAAACAGACACGACATACAGACTGGTGATGACCTTAACCAGATACTCGGCCAATCTGGGAGATGGGGGTATCACTGGAGATTATGAAAATTGTATTCTTTTTTTTAGAGAATATGGATTCCTGTATTTGTTTTGGTTTTCGGAGATACAAACCTGCTAGGGATAGAAATCCGTTTTCATTTTTCCCAGGTGGACCCTACTGGGGAGAAAAAATAACAATTGGTTTTTAGAGGTAAGAACTCTGTCGGGGATGATAGATGGGTCATTCCATCTGAAGAAATTGATCCTTCATCAGGGTGTACTGATCTCAAGGAGTATTGGATTCTGCATTTTTAGGTTTGATCACTACCGGAGAAGCAGTCGATATTCCTTTTTGTGCTCATTAATCAAAAGAAATTCCCATCTTTATTTTGAAAGCAGAAGTAAATTTGACAAGTAAATTCATTTTTTTCAAGAATTGTTGATCATACTAAAATGTCATTTCGCAAAGAAGAATAGATGAGAATTGCAAACAAAAGAGTTAACGCTCAAATTTTATTGATAGAATGGTAATCTGCCAAACGCACGATCCCATGGAGCATTACAAAGTTTAGAAAACGGTAATATAAAGGAAAAGGGGCTACATTGAAACATTACTATCGCTATCCTTCCACCAACTTTGAATTCTGGACATTCTGAGCTTCTGTCGAAGGTGACCTTGACTGAAGTTTTCCTGAGGGATGACGCTACTGCTGAGGAGTCAATCTTATCGGATGTAGTTACTTGCCATGAATCCCTAATTTTTGCCTAGATTGCCCTTTCAGGTTTTCAATCTATCGGGATGATCATTGGTTATGTCTCTAATTTTTTCCTGGACGACCCATTCGGGTTTTTAATCCACCGAGATGTCTTTTTTATTTAGGCGAAGAATTTCTTGACTACATCAACATTCGTGGGGTAGGTAAACTCCTCTCCATCCATGGTTACGAGTCTCAAGGCACCTCTAGAGAAGGCTTTCTTAACAACGTAAGGGCCATCGTAATTCGGAGTCCATTTGCCTCTGGAATCAGTGAGAAATGATTATATCTTCTTGAGCACATGGTCTCCTTTCCTGAAGAATGGGGTCGGACTTTTTTTATCAAACACCTTCTTCATCCTTTGCTGATACAACTGACCATGGCATAAAGCCTTTATTCTCTTCTCTTCGATCAGATTCAGTTCGTCGTATCTGCTCTGACACCATTCAGCTTGTGTTAGCTTGACTTCCATCAATATTCTTATTGACGGGAACGCCACCGAACGTTATTTATCCCAAAGAAGGGAAAGGAAATGATCAAAGAAAACCTGAAGAAAGGGAATGACATGGTCATCGCAACCATAGTCTGGGTTTGGGAGTCGGTTATGTGAGGGTAAGGTATTAGTACCCCCACGCGTCCATCATACTCGATGGGATCCACGCTTGTTGTCTAAACAAAGGGTGAGTTATCCTAAAGTCTACGGCTAAACAGAAAACGGGGATGGGGAAGACTAAGACAGACTCGCAAGGATTATCGCAATCCAATGCCTACGTATCTTCGTGGACGAACGAAGAATCAGAGTCAATGTAGTTCGACGGACTACGCACTAAAGGGGGAGGTTGCTCGCCGAGATATCGCATCTCGTGCCTACGTATCCTCAATCGGACGAGAGAGAGGAAATCAGAGCAGTCGTAGTTCGACCTAACAAGGCCTTTATGTTTTTTACGTGAGCGACGAGCTCTCTCTGAAAACAGTTTGAAACCCAACAATCCCGAAGGATAAAAAAGCTTTGAATTTGTTTTTGTGTTTTTTAGACAGAAGTGAGTTAAGTTGGTTCATAACTTGTATTGCACCTAAGCCTACTATGCGGGAACGAATGCGTCGCATGGTCGCCCGCAATGGGACGTATGCTAAACACTCTAGAAGAGGAGGGGATACCCCTCATTCTTCATTTCCTACAATTAAGGCTCGAGCGCAATATACGTTATATTTATTAAGTGTTTTAGAAATATTAAGAGATGAGAAGAGAAGACTCAAAGGAAAAGAAAACACTACGGGGAATTCTATCCTAATGTTGTCATACAAAGATGGCCCTAAGGTTGAGTTCAATGGGGAAACATCTACCTAATGTTATCATGCACGTTTCAAATCCCAATGTCTACCCTACCCTAAACATAATCAAAGATTAAGTTGGACTAGGGAACCTTAAGGGAGCATACAAAAACAAAGCAAAAACCAAAGAAATAAACCAAAAACAGCGGCTACAATAGCGCTCCAGCACCTGCACAGCGATAAAATCTAGCAAAAACTCCAAACAATATTTAACAGCTCAAGTTTCCAGCACAAAACAGCTGTAAAAGGCAGCAGGCAGCAAGAGTATACAATTGACAGCACATAAACGATTCAGAACAGCAGCTGTAAAAAACAGGGCAGCATGCAAAGCATCTACACAAATACTCATGCAAGCAATGATTGCGAATAGACACACAAATCATGGCAAACCATTCATAAAAAATGCAAGCATCAAGAACGAACAAAATGATCATGTTAACAATTTAAGAACAATTACTCAAGAAAGTTGCACAAATCAAACATTGATCGAAACATCATGCATAAGCAACCACGAAAACAAACGATCATCACGCATCACATGCCAGCAGGTTGAGCACTCATCAAGAATTAACATGATTCAAATGTGTGTGCATCGTGTTTATCGCATCAATTAATCTACAATGCAAACATAAACATTCATTGATGAAAACCAAGAATCGCGTGTCGAAGAATCGTGTTCATGCAATGGTGCGTGATGAAACAACTCAAGAATAATCCACAAATCATCAACATATTAATCCATGAAGTTTAGCCATGCAAAGGATCTCAAACAAACAAGAAAATGCAAGAAAAGCATATTCTACAGCAGTGGTAACTGGTTATCAGATACGCTGTAACCGGTTACTCAGTTCAAAATAGCCAAAATATGCTGAAAAACAACAGGGTAACCGGTTATCAGATATGCTGTAACCGGTTATTCTGCAACAGGATTCAAAAAAACAGTTTCCAAAATCACTTTTCAGCAGCTTGTCACTTCTCAAAACATTCAAATGATCATACAATCAATTAATCACGAAATTCACATCAAATATCAGTAGTCAAACACCAATTAGATCCAATAATCATCAACATTAAGAATCAAATTCAAGTAAAATCGATCCAAATCAACAACAACCAAAGATCTACATTGAATAATTTGTAAATAAGCTAAATCAAGTATAGATCTAAGGAAAACCAACCTACAAAGCTGAGATTTGCTTTGGTGATTGTTGTAAATGAAAATTAATGAATCCAAGCAAGAAATCCAAGATCTATGCAAGAAACTTCAAGATCCTAGCAAGAAACTTCAAGATCCAATCAATGTGATGATTTTTGATTCAAGCTTACTCCAAAATCAGTTTAAAAAGCTCAAATCGAAGAATAAAATAGTAGAAAATTCAAGATTCTTTGGGAGCACTACTTCCATGCCATATACTAGAGAGAAAGATGTTGCCCCTGTAGAGGTGCAGACAGATATGCGATAATCGTGAAGAGCAAAGAGTAGCATCTCATGCCAATCTTTGTAGGTTATGACCATCTTCTGAATGATTTTCTTAATGTTCTTGTTAGCCGCTTCTACTGGTCCATTCAATCTTGAACTCAACACATAACTCTTTCATCATCTTGTTATTCATGTTAGATCCATTGTCTGTAATGATCTGGCTTGGAACATAATAACGACATATGAGATTGTTCTTGATAAACCGGACCACCACTTGTCGGGTTACATTGGTGTATGATACTGCTTCGACCCAATTAGTGAAGTAATCAATGGCTACCAGGATGAACCAATGTTTGTTTCAAGCTTTGGGTTCAATCATGCCAATCATGTCGATTCCCCATATAGAAAAAGGACATGGAGAAGAAAGAAATTTGAGATGCGTTGGCGGTATATGGATTTTGTCAGCATATATCTGACACTTGTGACACCTCCTCAGCCAATAATATTCTGCTCTCAGTATTTTTCTCAGCCAATAATATCCTGCTCTCAGAATTTTTCTTGCCATTGTGTGTCCATTGGCATGAGTGCCAAAGGATCCTTCATGAATTTCTTTCATTAACATGTTTGCTTCGTGTCTGTTTACGCATCTGAGCAAAACCATGTCGAAGTTTATCTTATAGAGTATATCATTGTTTAGGAAGAAGTTGCCAGCCAGTCTTCTATGAGTCTTCCTATCTTTTCTTGATGCCCCAAGCAGGTATTCTTGCCTTTGAAGGAAGCATTTGATATCGTGATACCAGGGTTTGTCGTCAATGACTGCTTCAATCATAAAGATGTAAGCGGGCCTTTCAAGGCGTGTTATGTCAATCTTGGGTATGTCGTTCCATCGAATCACACTAATCTTGGTGGATAGAGTGGCTAATGCATCAACCATGTGATTTTCTTCACGAGGGATATGATGAAACTTAATTCTATTGAAGAACGGTAACAACATTCTTGCGTAATATTTGAAAGGAATCAATCCTGATTGGTATGTCTTCCACTCTGCTTTGATCTAATTTATAACTAGGGTTGAGTCTCCAAACACATCCAAATTCTTTATCCTTTGGTCAATAGCTTCTTCGAGACCCATGATACAAGGTTCGTATTCGGCCTCATTGTTTGTGCATTTGAACGTGAATCTGACAGTGAAAATGATATAGGTACCCTGAGGTGTTACGATGATTACTGCAATTCCACTTCCATAAGCATTGACGGCTACGTCGAATATTAAACCCCATTGGGATCCTGGTTCTGGCCCTTCGTTGGGTAGAGGTTCATCGCAATCTTTCATTTTCAAGTACATGACATCCTCGTCTGGGAAGTTAAATTTGACTGATTCCTGATCGTCAATCGGTTGATGAGCCAAATGATCAGCTAAAATACATCCTTTGACAGCTTTCTCAGCATGGTACTCGATGTTGTATTCTGATAACAATATTTGCCAACAGGCAATCTTTCCTGTGAGAGCAGGCTTTTCGAAGACGTACTTGATCAGGTCCATCTCGGAGATTAACCAAGTAGTGTGACAAATCATACACTAGCGAAGACGTTTAGCTGCCCAATCCAGAGCGCAACAAGTTTTCTCGAGCATAGTGTATCGAGTTTCACAGTCCGTGAATTTCTTGCTTAGGTAGTAAATGGCAAACCTTTTTCTTTTTGTCTCGTCTTGTTGGCCAAGTACACAACCCATAGAGTCTTCCAAGACTGTTAAGTAGATGACCAGTGGTCTTCCTTCCACTGGAGGAGACAGAATCGGTGGGTTCAACATATATTCTTTCACTACAAGAAAATACTTAAATCACGACACTTAGGTTGCGACCATTGAAACCCAAGTGTCGCAATGTATGCTTTAGGACGGTTCATACAGCTGTTTTCGGTAACTGTCTTAATATTTTGTTCTAAAACCTCATGCACTAAACAAAATTTTAGAAATATGTTAATTATTTTTTAAATCAAGCACTAGAAAAACAACCCCACTTTACATTATCACAAAACTAAAAACAAATGTAAGAAAAAAAACTCAATGTCTCGCTGAATCATTTCGTCTTCCCGAAACTTCCGACAAATCCAATTGTTCTAAAAATCATACAAATCCCTATTCATCTTCCAATTTCAAAATTTCAAGCTCTCATTGAATCATGTACAACAAAATATTAGGGTTTTATTAAGATAAATCAAAACCCAATATGTAAACCCTACACTGAAATGAAATCAAGACGATGATTTATCCTGTAAAAGGAAAAACAATTTATCTCCTATGAAAAGTATACAAGATTCACCACTTCACGGATTCCTTCAAACAAAAGTTGGTGTTTATGATGGCCATCGTAGTCCTCTCATTCTTGATTTGGTATGTTTAGCGCGTTTACTAAACATAAGCACCTCTTGTCCACACTTCACAGATTCTTCATTTTTGTTGGTTTCGAAACAACATATTCCACATTTACGTTGTTTTTAAGGTATCATTGTGTTATTTACATTTAATTTACTCACTTATGAAAAAAGTTGTATCCGTGTGAGTGTCGGTGTTTGTATTTCTTAGATTATCTCCCTGACATGTGATCATTTACAGGCGAGGGTGATGAAAATTGGCTTGGAGTTTACTATTGTGAGGTCCTTTAATTGGATTGTGTAGCGTGCGATTTTTGTCGGTGACGCGACCACCTTATCGGCATGGGTTTCTCCTCACCACAATGGTAGAAGTGGGGTGCTACTTTCAGATTTCTTATTTATCCTATGAAGCTGGAAAGGAAAATGAAGCTATCTAAAACTAACCTTGCATGCAACTGTTTAATTGAACAAATGCTTAAGAGATTGGGGGTCTGGGGTCAGGTTATATGATGGGGAGTTGTCAATTACCCATCCTATATGTGGTTATCCACAGGTTGTTAGCAATTTTTATTACTGCTTTCTACTTACTGGTGTTTGTCTGTTGCGGGTTAGGAAAGTTTCTCCTTTGGGAGTGTTTGAGAGAGAGAGAATTTTTTATGATTTTGGGTTTTCCGATGTTTTTTGATGAGTGAAGGTACTAGACCTAAAGTTTTTGATTGGTATGAAGGTACTGGACCCAAAGTTTTTGATTGGTATGCTCGCTAAAATTTCGCAATCTTATGCCTATGTATTTTCCCGTTAAAGATAACAGGGAAATCAAAGCAATCGTAGTTCCTCCTATTCTATGGGAGGAAAAGATGTTTCGTGTCTTGTTCAAAGCCCAAGATTGAAGCTAAATGAGTATTTGTGTCTTGTTCAAAGCCCAAGATTGAAGTTAAAGGTTTGACTGAGAGAGAATTTGTCATCTCTAAAGGGAGATATCTTGTCTGTTTATCACAATTGTTGGGTGACTGATTATAAAGGAGAATTACTTTAACTGGGATATGTGAATCCAGCAATGCCATAAGTTCATTTATAGGGGATTTATCCTAAAGGAGAAAACTTTAACTCAGTGTTGAGCAATGCCATTTTTCCTTAGGAATCTTTCATGCTAAGAGAGGGACAGTGGCGCGGATGTAAATAATCCAGAGGCTTGCCACTTATAGTAATTGGATGAAAGAGGAAGTTTTACCTGGATAAGAGATGGACAACAGCTTGGATTTTTTGAACCACCAAGTGTGCCACTTATAGTAGTTATCTGGGATTTAAGGTTTGCTTTGAATTTTCTGTTTTGATGTGTGATATATAGAGATATGTCTTCCTGCAGAGAGTTTTTGATTTCCTCTGAGGGGATTTTGTTTTTGTATGTGCCTTGATCAAAGCCCAAGGTTGAGGCTAAGTGATTGATTAACTCCACTGGGGATGTCTTTATACAAAGCCTAAGAGGAGGCTAGAAAAGACCGACTCAACAAGACAGTGTTTATCTTTCTTGTACAAAGCCCAAGATTGAGGCTAAAAGAGAGTTGACCCTTTTGGGGATATCATTATACAAAGCCTAAGAGGAGGCTAAAGGTTGACTTTTTTGGGGAAATATTTTGTCTGTCTTGTACAAAGCCCAAGATTGAGGCTAAAAGGATTTTTGATTCCACTGGTGAAAGATTTTATCTGTCTTATACAAAGCCCAAGATTGAGGCTAAAATTGGATTGACTCATCTGGAGAGTATGATTTGTTTTGTACAAAGCCCAAGATTGAGGCTAACTCTACTAAGGAAAATCATTATACAAAGCCTAAGAGGAGGCTGAAAAGAGAATTAACTCTGCTTAGGGAGATTTTATATGATGTCTTGTACAAAGCCCAAGATTGAGGCTGAAAGTTATGACTGATTCTATTGGAGAGATATTTATGCGGGTGTCTTGTACAAAGCCCAAGATTGAGGCTGAAAAGATGACTGAATCAACAAGAGAGTGTTTATCTGGTGTCTTGTACAAATCCCAAGATTGAGGCTGAAAAGATGACTGACTCAACAAGAGAGTGTTTATCTGGTGTCTTGTACAAAGCCCAAGATTTTGGCTAAAAAGATGTATGACTCAACAAGAGAGTGCTTTTGAGGCTAACTCTGTTGAGGAAAAATCATTATACAAAGCCTAAGAGGAGGCTGGCTTCTGCATAGGATTATTGAGATCCAGAGGCAGGTCCAAAATGGGGGATCAACTCTTGCTGAGGATTTACAGAAGAGTTGAGGTATCATATGCCTTGAGGTTCTTATTTGGGATAGTGTTCTCCTAATGATAGACTGACCCTAGCTGGGAAAATTTAGGATGAAAGACTGAGTTTTAGATCGTTTGAGGGTTTCAACTCTACTGGAGATTGGTTAAATGACCAGGATTTTTCCTATGTTTGTAGGGAACTTGAGAATGTGTTTGAGTTCCAAGAGGAGATTAGACTGTCGATGTCTACTAGTATGGAAGAGTTTATCTTTGCATGATGCCCAAGAGGAGGCATGTGTTTTAAGGGATGAGTGTCAACCCTAAAATTGGTCAGAGATTTTGACTCTACGGAAAGACTGCTCTAACAAAGGATGACTAAGTTATATCCTATTCCTTTAAGAGGTCTTCAGGGTCCTTGTATTAAGCCCAAAAAAAGGCATGAGAACTTCTAAGAAGCCGGAGGGTCCTTGTACAAAGCCCAAGAGGAGGTGGGATGCTTTTAGGAGGCCTGTGGGTCTAAACTTAAGAAGAGTTCAAGAAAAGTTTCACCGGGAATAATCTTTTCTTTAGTGAAGAGTTATAGGGTTTGAAGAAATTCAAGAGAGGTTTCATCGGGAATTAATCCTCTCTTTGGGAAATGAATTTCTTTGACAATTTTCTAATAGTGACAGTCTGAGAAAAGTTTCACCGGGAATATTGCCTTTATCTTTGTTCCATATTGTATAAGCCCAAGAGGAGGTAAGACTGTATCTGGAATTCCTATGGGGAACTAGTTTTGACTGTTTGAAAGAGTGACCACTGGCTTTATCTAATCCTAGACCTAATTGCCGGGGAAAACTCTAAGCGGAGAATGTACAGGCAAAAACAATGAGGAGTTGTCAATTACCCATCCTATATGTGGTTATCCACAGGTTGTTAGTTTTAGGTTCTGCTTTGTACTTGATGGTGTTTATCTGTTGATGGGTTGGGAAAGTTTCTTCTTTGGGATATATGAGAGAGAGTTTTTGATGATTTCGGGCTTGCCGATGTTTTTGGTGAGGTACTGGACCTAAAGTTTTTGTTATGTGTGTGAAGGTACTGGACCTAAAGTTTTTTATTGGTATGCTCGCTAAGATTTCGCAATCTTATGCCTACGTATTCCCGTTTAAAGAAACAGGGAAATCAGAGCAATCGTAGTTCCTCATATTCTATGGGAGGAAAAGATGATGTTTTGGTTTCTTGTTCAAAGCCCAAGATTGAAGCTAAAAGGTTCATTTGGGTCTTGTTCAAAGCCCAAGATTGAAGCTAAAAGGTTTGTTTGTGACTTGTTCAAAGCCCAAGATTGAAGCTAAAAGGTTTGACTGAGAGAGAACTTGTCATCTCTAAAGGGAGACATCTTGTCTGTTTATCACAACTGTTGGGTGACTGTTTATAAAGGAGGGTTACTTTAACTGGGATATGTGAATCCAACAATGCCATAATTTGCTTTATAGTGGATTTGTCCTGAAAGAGAAAACTTTAACTCAGTGTAGAGCAATGCCATTTATTCTTAGGAATCTTTCATGCTAAGGGAGGGATAGTGGTGTGGATGTAAATAATCCAGAGGCTTTCCGTTTACAGCAATTAGATGAAAGAGGGAAGTTTGCCAGGATAAGAGATGGACGACGGTTTGTATATTTGAATTAACAAGTGTGTCACTTACAACAGTTATCTGGGATTAGGGTTTGTTTTGAATGCCTGTTTTAATGTGTGATATCACAGAGAAATGACTTTCTGTAGAGATATTTTGATTTCCTCTGAGTGGGATGTTGATTTTTGTGTGCCTTGATTTCCTGCAGAGAGACTTTGATTTCCAATATGGAAGAAGTCCTGAATGGGACAAAAACTTTCATCGTTAGTAGCAGTCTGGGTACAGGTTGAGGAAAAACCAAGACCTTTCTGCGTCTTGTTATCCGTAGGATTGACAAACTGTTCCCATCCTTTTGTATTGTTACTCTCGATCACTTTGAGAGCATCTTTGTATGAGGAATATGATGTTCCTTTTTCTGATTGATTCTCATTGCTCACCGAAAGTGCTTGGAACTGAGTTCCAACAACCTCTTCTGGTTCTACACAGGTGAATGATGATAAGTTGCTTACAATAAAGGCTTGCTCTCCATAGACTGTGACTAGTTTGTCATTTTTGACGAACTTCAGCTTCTGGTGAAGTGTCGAAGTGACTGCCCCAGCCTCGTGTATCCAAGGGCTTCCTAATAAACAGTTGTATGCTGCCCAGATGTCCATGACCTGGAAAGTGACATGGAAAGTGTGAGGACCGATAGTTATGGGAAGATCGACTTCACCGATAACTATTTTTCTGGATTCGTCAAAGGCTTTTACGATGACCTCACTGCCTCTCATCGGAGATCCTTGAAATGATAATCGTATCAGAGTTTATTTTGGCATAACATTTAGAGCCGATCCGGTATCTACCAGTGCTCTGGCTAAGGCATCGTCCTGGGAGTTGACTGTAATGTTAAGTGCCATGTTGTGATTTTTGCCTTCTTCTGGCAGTTCTTCATCACTGAATCCTAAATTTTTGCAGGAAGTGATGTTGGAGATGATTATGTCTAATTTTCTTATTGTTACATCTTGTTCCACAAAAGCTTGCTCTAAGAATTTTTGTAGAGCTTCCCTGTGAGATTCGGAACTGAGCAAGAGAGATAACACCGAGATTCGCGAAGGATTTTGCAATAGTTGGTCTACAGTGTTGTACTCGCTCTTCTAAATGAGCTTCAGCATCTCATCGTTGTTCTTTGAAAGGTCGGGATTACTGGATTGATCAACTGGTTTATTGGGAACTTCTGTTTGAGGTTCCTTTTCTTTGGCGGGCTCTCCAACTCCTCTGTTGAAGATTCGGCCGCTCCGTGTTACTCGACTGATGTTTGCAATGTTTACGACGGAGGGTAATGGAGTTTCCTTTCCATTCTCGATAGTTGTTGCATCGTATTTGTAAGGGATAACCTTATCTGATTCGTACAGTATTGGTCCCGGCAGATAGATAACTACAAGAGCCTTTTAATTTTCCGGACCATCGTAGCCGGCCTCAATTGGTTCGAGGTTAAGAATCCTACTATTGTCAAGAGGAACTCTTGATTCATGGAGTAGAGGGTTTATATTGCATACATCTTTGGCCATTTCATGTTTAGGGATAAAGACAATGTCTTTGCTTTGATCAGGAAGATAGTCTTGCATTACTTTGATTGAGCCAGAACTTGAACATGGTCGGACAAGGTAGCATCCTTGGTTGTTCTCTGAGCAAACTCGGCAGCGCTCATAGTTGTGTGGTGGCACTCGGCCACGTCCGCTTTGTATGTAGTGCAACTTTACTAGATCTTTTTCCATCGAGCGAACATCCTGACTTTGATGCCTAGTAGGATTCGCGTTAGTCATACTGACTTGTTGTGTGTCTTCATCTAGGTAGATTGGAAGCCACCAGTGGTTCAACAAGTGTTAAGTGTTCTTTGGACAAGTGCACATCCTTAGTCGTCTTCACAAAACACTTTACACTCCTGATAATCATATGAAGCCAGAAAACCGAGCCGGACTTACTTAACATGTAGTTCTACCAGACTGGTATTCATCAAGCGAATATAGAAGATTTGAATCATATTGAATTGATGCCTACTTCTATCACGGTAATCTTGGATCCATCTGAGATCCATCTGACGTTGGAGGGCTTCTTGTACAAAAGAGCATCCCTGATTGTTTATTGAGAAGATCAGACAGGAATTGTAATCATGCCGTGGAAGATCATGATGTTGGCTTTTCCTTGAGTGCATTGCCACCAAGTTTACATTCATTGCTATAATGTTGTGGTTCTGGACAATTTTGGGATTTACGTGAGCCATATTGACCTCACGGATTCGGTGATCTTGAATCCATCCGAGATTCATTTGTTCTTGAAGAGCTGATTGCACTACGGAACATCCTTGATTATTCTTTGAGCAGGTATCACACTGGTGATAATTGTGAGACAGTACATGGTCGTATCTGCTCTGTCTACAATGTATCTTGACCAGATTGGTTCTTAACAGGAGTACATCGTGAATTTGATAGTTGTGGTTAGATTCTTCCTCTATCAAATTTACTGCAGTTTTATCATGTTGAGGCAACGGGTTCATCTGAACATTTGGATTTGCATCCTTGAAAGATAATACCCCGTTCTTGACAAGCTTTTGTACATCATATTTGATGCTGAGACAGTTTTCAATGTTGTGCCCCGGTCTTCCTTGATGTTAAGGGCAAGTTTGATCTGCTTTGAACAAAAAAGGCGGATTTTTCGGTACTGTAAGAGGAGACCTGGTTTGGACGTGCCCCTTGACCAGTAGTAGCGGAAACAGTTTGGCGTACAACATTGGTATAGGGTGGAACCCTGGTGGTCACGTTGTACGGTTGTTATTGTTGTATGGAGAACGAGCCTACTGAAGAGGCTGTTGTGTTCTTGGCTGATACTGTTGTTGATTTGGTTGGCTCTGAGAAACCTGAGGTTGATATGTTGGAGTAGGTGCAGGGTTGATAGCGGGAGTTACCGCTGCTACTGGTTGATACCTTCGCTTTTGCTTTTCGAGAGAGATATTACCAATATCTCGCTCTTTTTTCTTAGGGAAAACACTACTGTATCTTTTGGTATTGCTAGATGGTTCTGCACTTTTAACCAGACATCCTTCTCGAACTGCCTCTTCAAGGCATACTCCCATGTTCACCATCTCAGTAAAGTCGCTGGGCGCACTGGCGACCATTCAGTCGTAATAGAATTAGCTTAAGGTTTTCAAACAGTTCTTTGTCATCTCTTTTTCCTCAAGAGGGGGACAGATCTGGGCGGCAATTTCACGCCATCTCTGAGCATATTCCTTAAGAGTTTCCTTGTCCTTCTGCGACATTGCTCGGAGCTGATTTCTGTCTAGTGCCATGTCAAGGTTATATTTATATTGCTTAACGAAGGCAGCGCCAAGATCTCTAAAAGTGACGATATTAGTGCGGTTTAAACCCATGTACCATTTGAGTGCGGCACCGGTTAAGCTGTCTTGGAAATAATAGATCAGTAGCTGTTGATTTTCAGTCTGAGTTGTCATTTTTTTAGCGTACATCACCAAATGACTTTGAGGGCAAGAGTTACCCTTGTATTTTTCAAAGTCGGGCACCTTGAATTTGTGCGGGATTGTCACATTGGGGACCAGACAAAGGTTTGCGGCGTCCTTTCCGAACAAATCCTGACCGTGAATGGCATGCAGTTCCTTCTGCATCTCCAGGAATTATTCCTAGAACTCATTCATTCTGTCGTACATATCTTCATTTCCACCAGAGGTTACTTGTGGAATTTGTCCTTTTGAGACAGTGTGTACCACGGGTAGGGGAATAGTCATTATGGAGGTGACTCTTGATGCTTCCCTATCCCGAAGTTTGTAACCTTCAGGAGTTGCTATCATGACTCTTGCATCTTCGCTTTCCCGAAGTTTGTAACCTTCAGGCCCAGCGGTTCCTTCTGCAGTTTCCGGGTCTTCCGTGAGCGGCGGAATATATCCTTCAGGGATAAAGTTAATAGGCATGCCTTAGGGACGATCTTTAGCCATGTTGTATCGAGGATCATTCGTCTCCACTATGGGCGTAGATGTGATCTCTGAGATCACATTCCTTTGTTGTTGCCTCTGACCTGCTGCCAGAGATTGCATGTCACCGTGAAGTTTTTTCATATCTTCCTTTAGAGCGTAGATTTCTTCTCTCAGCTCTCTGTTCTCTTCCTCGAGATCGTCCATTTTCTTTTGTCGATTGGCCCGAGTATTGTACGAATGAGACAGTTTTACTCTAGAATCGTGACACATACGTGAGATTCGAAGGTAAGAAGAACGCGTTATATGAGAATGATGAATGGTATGCAATGATATATATTAATTTTTTTATTTTTTTTACTTTAATAAAAAAGAAACTTCAACAAATAAATTGCAAATATCATACAGTGGGGAGATCCCATTTTAGTGAATTTGAAAGATTGTATAAAGGGAAATACAGTATTTTACAAAGTGCTGTAAAAGGAAAAGTCAAAGCTTATGGATCCTGAGTCCTCTCTAAAGAGGGCTCAGGTGCTGGTTCTAGTATTTTCCTTTCTTTGACTAGGGCTCTTGAGCCGTTGTCGGGTTGTCGGTCCTTTGCCAAGTGAAAGGAGCGAGCAAATTTCTTTGGTCTTCTTGATTTTCTACAACATGTTGCTCTAATATTCTAATCAAAGCGTCCTTTTCTTTTAATAGTTGCTGAATTTTGTTACAATCCACATTGAGAATACGGTACTCGTTCTTCCAAGATTTCTTTTCCCGTCGAACTTTGTTGAGAGTGACCTGGAGTTTTTCCGCATCAGACATAAAATAAAGGACATATTCCTTTAGCGAAAGAACTTTCTTGACGAGGGTAAGGCATTCTCAACTTGAGGGCTCTGGTTTGTAACTAGTGGTGATAAGGTTCCACATATATACAATCCAGTTTTCCTAGAGACTCTCTTCCTTTCCTGTGAACATGTTTCTAGGCATGCACTATTTCCGTCTTTAGTGCCCTGTCATTTTCTCCTTCCTTGAAGAAAAGACCTTCCAGATGAATTTTACGCGGGATATGCCTCATGGGTATCCGAGTTGACGACGAACTAAAACTGGATGATAGTTTATTCCTCCTTTAGTTCCTATGAGGGGTACATTAGGGAAATTTCCACATTTGTCAATGATCCTTATCCCGTCATATATCCGATTGTACCAATTGATGTTAGAGTTGGTAAGAGACATGATTCTCTGTGACCAACGTAGAGTACTCTTATGATCCCAAAAAGCAGCAGACTTGGGTAAATGGGAAGTGAACCATTTCTATAGCAGGGGTACATAGCATGTGATCATTCCTCTGCTGTATAATTTCCTTAAGTGTATAGAATGATAAGCATCTGCGAGCAAGGTTAGTACGGGGCTTCCAATCAGAAATATCTTAATGCCATTAATATCGACGAAGTTATCAATGTTGTGAAAAAGGAATAACCCATATGTGAGTAGCACAAAGATATCTTCAAAAGCAATAACATTTCCTACACTGGTAAAGTATAGGGCTTTCTCTACCAAAAACATGGTCGGTAAACCTTGGATTCCTTCCTTAGTGGTCATGTGAGTCCTGACTTCTGACTCATCCAAATAGATTGCTCTTGCAATGGTTTGATCCTTTGGAATTTCTTCCAGTCCAAAAAAGGGAGCTTGGTCACTGATGGGTAAATCAGTCAGGTGAGAGTACTCCTCCAGTTCTGGTGTTAGTTGATAATCTGGGAATGTGAAACAGTGATAAACCGGATCGTAGAACTGAATCAGTGTAGACAAGATTCCTTCAACTACATGGACCCTTAACAGAGACAGCAACCCTCCTTACTTAGCTCTGAAAGCATCAGGGTTGGTGATCATCCTTGCCAACCCCCTTAAATCCTCTAGTTTTGGAGTCTTGAAGGTGTACTTGTGCGTCTTCCTTCTACCGAAATCTGAAATTCTGGTATCAGACGTGTGATATTAAGTTGCGATGTCACAACAACACACTCTGCACAATGGACAGCAATTACAGCAACACAAAGAATTGTTCACCAAGTTCGGTTACAACCAACCTACTCTGGGGGCTACCAAGCCAGGGATGGAAATCACTACTTGTAGATATAATTTACAGACTCAACAACCCGTTGACAATCTCCTAAACTTATACTCTACTAATGACTTCCTACCTAGGAAACCACCTAGGTATGAGAACACCACTCAATCCCTTACAAACACTCAAAGAACCCACTTTGAGTACCCTTGATCTTGCTTCCTAGCTTCGATCAAGCAACCATTCTCTATTGTTTCACAGCTTCTAGAGAGGAAAGAAACACAACACCTATTCAAACCCTAGAATAGTGTAAATATAAGCACTCTAAACAAACTCTAGATACTAAGCCTCCAGCTCCTGATCTTCTGAATGTTTTCTGTCACCTTTTCCTTTGGTCTTGTGCGCTTTATATAGCTCCTTGAATTGGTCTTGGACTTGCTACAATATCTCCCAGATTTGTTATTTAAAACTGAATATTTAAAACAAATTTTCTCCTAAAATCTTTTTAAATCTTCAACCATTTAAATATCCTACAAATCTGCACCGGATCTCCTATGCAGCAGAAAATATCTATCCCAAGATATTCGCATCCAATTAGACAGCTTGCTCTCCACAATTCTAGCTAACACGCAACCCTAACAACATCACATCCTGCTATTGTTAATTCTGCAGATCTGATGTCACAACATTGCCTATGTGACATCAGACATCCAACTTCAGCAAATACATACTTAACACGGCCTAGTGTTAAATCTCAATGTTGCAAAATCAGTACCTTGACATCAACATTGAATATACTTTGTTTTACCAAAATTCCAGCCAATCCAAGAAGTAACATTCTTCCCCTTTGGCTAACTTTGGCTAAAACAATCTCTGCACTCTGCACCTTCAGAGACTTCAGCAGCGGAAAAACTTTAATCAATAGTCTTGAAACTTGAAACTCCAAGCAGCATCAGTAACATCTTCAAATCACAAAACTCTGCTGCTCACATAACAACTTCAGGCATATATCATTAAGCTGCAATCAAGTTACACTCTTCAAATAGCTGCACATATTATCTTCAACTACAACATATATCTTCAATTTACTCCAGCATCAAGCAGCAGCCTCCACAACAACTCTGCTGCAGCACCATCTTCAACAGTAACAATTTTCAATGTTGCTCCCCCTCAATGCAACAACCAGCATAGCAGCAGTCAATTTCTCCCCCTTAATATCTGCATCACATTAGCAGCATTTGGCATTCTTTGATACTCTAGACTCTCTTGGCTAACATCTCCCCCTTTTTAGCCACAATTAGACAAGCTTCAATCAGAAGCCCTAATAACTATAGTCAGTACATCCTAGCTCTCATTGTTAGCCTCACAGTTAGGAACCAGGCAAAACAAATCATAGAAAAACATAACCAGTGCATATAACAGCACAATATTCAAATTACATAACCAAGTACACAAAGTGCAAACAACATTACAGAACCAAAAACTAAAACTACTAGAAGCAAAAGCAAATAAGCTAGTCTTCTTCTGAACTTGCATCATCTGCACTATCTTGTCCTTCATCTTCTGAGTCAGCATGATCATCTTGTTCCAAAATTTGGATCATTTTCTCAATCTTTTCTTTTCTAGCCAGACTGGTATTAATCACAACATCCAAGTCTTTGCGGGTTGCCTTCAGCTCTGCTAGCAAATCAGCCTTGGAAGTTTTCTTCTTGATACCTGCATTTGATGTTGACACAATATCTGCAACATGGCTTCCCATAAACAATTTCTGATGCAAGGATAATGGAGACTCCCTCTTGCATGCTTTATCTGCACAAGTCAATATTCCTGGTTGTTGACTCAGAACGACTCCACTAATGAGAGAAGGAAATGCTATTGGAATTTTAATAGCATTTGTTGTTGCATGTTTTACAGTCTGATCAAATATGTATGTGCCATAGTCAAACTTTTTATGTGTACCAACAGCATAGATAAGCCTTCCTAATCCCACAGCTGTGGTGGTTTTGTGATACGTGGGCACCTAGTTTGCAGCTCCAATTCTGTGTAGTATAGCATACTTCACACTCAGTTTGCTAGTTGGTAGCTTTTCTTTTAATGGCCATACTCTAACCTGTCCAGTAGTAATTTCCCTGCACACTTCATTATCTGTATCCTCCAGTTCTATATACTCGGCATCCTCTCTTCCTAAGTAGCTGTTGACAATCTTAGGTGAGAACTCAACACATTTTCCTCTGACAAAGACCTTCATATAATCTGGACTGCACTTGTCAGAGATATTTACAGGAAGATTTACTATGAATTCCTTTACCAGGCCATCATAGCACCTTGAAAATCCACACACAGTTTTCATTAACCCAACAGCTTTAATTCCTTCCATCACTTCTTTAATCTCCATGGCTTCTTTGCCAATTTCTCTATCAAGAGCAATTCTCCTTTGGCAAATGAACTTCCACATATAGGCATTGCTTGCACGGTGGAAGGAGATGTTATCCACAGGCACATCTGGGACTTTGTCTGCAATCCTTTTTGCAATAGATTTTCTGACATGAGTGATGTTCTGAACATCATCCTCAACATCATGCTCAGACTCAGATTGTTCCACAATCTTCCTCTTTCTTGGAGTCACCTCGGCCTTGCTCCAAGCTTTTGTTGGCCCAACAACAGTCTTTTTCTTCTTATCATCAGAAGACTTCTTTGGAGACGATTCACCTTGCTTTTCTTTCCTTGTTCTTAGTATCTTAGCCAGACCAGGCACTGCTCTTCCAATGACTTCATCATCAGATAAGTCATCAACATTAATCACATCAGTACTCTTTTCTCCTCCAGGAGTAGTCTCAGCATCCCTACTAGGAGATGTTCTGACATCCCCTTCAACATGAGTATCATCTGCTTCAGCATTAACTTCAACTTCCTTCTCAGCATCTTCGATCACGGAGACAGCTAATCTGTGAAGATTTGTATCAGTAGATTGCATGTCACTCTTTTCTCTTGTACCCTGATCAGCAGCCATTTGTCTCAGGGGTCTAGATATACCCTTAATAGGAAGTCATTTCTCAAGAATTTTGTCAACGATCTGCCCCATGCACTTGTCAACATCTACCCTTTCCTCAGCAGTTTGTGGATGCGGGTTGGTAGTTCTAGGTTTGTCTCCAAATAACACACTAGTAACAACTTTCTTTGTTTCAGGATTCTTAAAGACAGTAGCAGGTCTCTTGGGAGTTAGTTTAGTGGGTCTCGTAGTACCTGATTTAGGAAGAATGGTTAAGAGGGGCTCAATGTCCATAGGATCGGATGCTGAACCTTCGTCAGTGGAAACCCTAGCTCTTCCTTTTGTGGAACTCTGACACTCAGATTTCTTGGATGGAGACGCCATGAATCCTTTCAGTGAGGGATGATTCTTGAAGGCAAAGAAGTTAATTCGTGGCAAGAACAGGGCTTTGAAGAAGCGTGATGTTGCAGCACCAGGAAATGGGGGTCTGAGGCAAGGAGCTTGATTTTGTGTAATTTTTAAAGACCAATTACTAATTTTCTCCCTCCATAAAGACTTTCCTTTTAAAAAATTCACATCAGGATTCATTAACTCTGAGTGACCTTTCAGCATCCTGACGTCATAGTCTGATGTTATAACATCAACCTGAACATCATTAGTTGAACTACCTTCAAGAGAAATCCAATGATATCAGTTATCTGTGGTTTTGGCACCCTTCATAACGACCTGTTTATGCTCGTCAGATACCACACACTTATCCTTAGTGTAGTTTACCTTGTAACCTTCATCACACAACTGGCTTATGCTGATCAAATTTGCATTTAAACCACTGACAAGCAGAACATTGTCAAGTTCAGGTCTACCATCACCTTTCACTTTCCCAACTCCTGCAACAACACCTTTTTCTCCATTGCCAAACATAACCTCATGAGAGGGACAATGACTGACTTCAGCAAACATGGATCTACATCCAGACATGTGTTTGGAACACCCACTGTCAAAATACCATGTTCCTTCTTTAAATTCTTTGTCAGCCATGTGAGCCAATAAGCACTTCACCTTCTCCTTAGGTACCCATTGTTTAACAACTTTGGGCTTGTACTCTCTCCATCTATTTTGAGGCTGAGGGTATCCATGCAGCTTGTAGCAAGAGTACTGTATATGTCCAAATCTTCCACAATAAAAGCATCTCACCCTTTCATTTCTGAATCTTCTGCCATGATGAGATTGCTTAGGCTGCCATCCATAATGTGGTCTCCTCCTACCATAACTGGCATGCCTTCTATTATGCTGGTATCTTCTTCCATAAGAAGGCTGAGAATACTGTTTCCTGGATTGTCTCCCATGATGGTGTGGCTTTCTTCTTCCATAGATATGAGGAACAACATTGGTGTTACCATACCCCTGATGTTGAGACACCTGATGAGACATGTGCTGTTTGAACTAAGCAGCTTGCATGCTCTTGTGGTATTGTGGGGGCATATACTGACTAGCTCCTTGTGGCTGCTTTCTCTTCTGATTAGGACCAGTCTTCTTCTCAATCTTCTTAGGTTGTGAAACATCAGCTTTCTTAGGTGTAGGATCCTGCTTCTTTGGCTGATGTTGAGACAAAAGTTGTGACACTCCCTTCTTTGAACCTGAAGTGCTTTCTTCTGAAGTTCCCTTATCCTCAGCCACATAACCTATCCCAGCTTTGTCTCCAGCAGCCTTTTCAGTCTGAAGGATCTTATCAAGTGTGTCTGTACCACAGCTCAGCATCCTAACTGACTTGGTCATATGATCAAGGTGAGCTTTAACAAGTACAACTTCATTTTCCAGATCAGCCTTTTCATTCTCAAGCTGAGCAATCTGTTGCTTGTGGCACTTGGTTTCTTGACAAATCTCAGCACTTTTTAAACACAACTCTTGATAGGTAGAGGCTAACTCCTCATAAGTTATTTCTCCATTACTAGAATCATCATCAGAACCAACAGCTCCTGTTAATGCTCTAACATGCTTTGCTGACTCACCTTCACTTTCACTATCAGAGTCAGACCATGAAACTGTCATGCCCTTCTTCTACTTTTTCAAAAGGTGGGACACTCTTTCTTGACATGTCCATACCCTTCACACTCAAAGCACTGAACTCCTTTATCTTGGGCAGCTTTCTCTTCATCCTTCTCTTTTGACTTGCTTGTGTCAGAAGATATGTTCTTGACATTAGGCCTGGAGTTATTATTCATTCTCTTAAACACTTTGGTGAACTGTCCTCCCAACATAACTATGGCCTGAGATAGATCCTCCTGGGATTTAGAACTCTTTCCTTTTACTTCTTCATCATTTGACACCAGGGCTATACTCTTTGGCTTCTTTTCTGGTTCTTCCTCATTCAACCCAAGCTCAAAAGTTTGAAGAGATCCAATGAGCTCATCAACTCTCATCTTGCTGATGTCTTGTGATTCTTCAATGGCAGTTACCTTCATCTTATACTTCTTAGGACGGGACCTAAGGATCTTCCTTACAAGCTTTTCATCTGACATTTTCTCACCAAGAGCACTGGATGCATTAGCCAGCTCCAGAACATTCATGTGGAAGTCATCAATAGTCTCATCTTCCTTCATCTTCAGGCTTTCAAATTTTGATGTTAAAATATGAAGTCTTGACATCTTCACTCTAGATGTTCGTTCATGTGTAGCCTGTAAAATATCCCACGCTTCCTTAGCAACTTCACAGGTATTGATTAACCTGAAGATATTCTTATCCACTCCATTGAAGATTGCATTTAGAGCTTTGGAATTTCCAAGGGCGAGCTCATCTTCCTCCTTGATCCACTCTTCTTATGGCTTTGGCTTAGAGGTGCCTTCTTTATCTTTGCCAGTGTTGTCTTTCTCACACACAACAAGTGCTTTCCATTCTTTAATAATGGCCTTCCATGCCCTGCTGTCCAAGGATTTCAAGAAGGTAGTCATCCTTGGCTTCGAATAATCATAATTGGATCCATCCAAAATAGGGGGTCTGTTGACGAATCCTTCAACTTCTTTGTCCATCTTTACACCAGAAAGTAACTTCCCTAGATCTCACCCAGAGACATACAGGATGCCTGCTCTAATACCAATTGAAATTCTGGTATCAGACGTGTGATGTTAAGGTACGATGTCACAACAACACACTCTGCACAATGGATAGCAATAACAGCAACACAAAGAATTATTTACCCAGTTCGGTTACAACCAACCTACTCTGGGGGCTACCAAGCCAGGGATGGAAATCACTACTTGTGGATTTAATTTACAGACTCAACAACCCGTTGACAATCTCCTAAACTTATACTCTACTAATGACTTCCTACCTAAGAAACCACCTAGGTATGAGAACACCACTCAATCCCTTACAAACACTCAAAGAACCCACTTTGAGTACCCTTGATCTTGCTTCCTAGCTTCGATCAAGCAACCACTCTCTATTGCTTCACATCTTCTTGAGAGGACAGAAACACAACACCTATTCAAACCCTAGAATAGTGTAAATATAAGCACTCTAAACAAACTCTAGACACTAAGCCTCCAGCTCCTGATCTTCTGAATGTTTTCTGTCACCTTTTCCTTTGGTCTTGTGCGCTTTATATAGCTCCTTGAATTGGTCTTGGACTTGCTACAATATCTCCCAGATTTGTTATTTAAAACTGAATATTTAAAACAGATTTTCTCCTAAAATCTTTTTAAATCTTCAACCTTTTAAATCTCCTACAAATCTGCACCAGATCTCCTATGCAGCAGAAAATATCTATCCCAAGATATTCGCATCCAATTAGACTGCTTGCTCTCCACAATTCCAGCTAACACGCAACCCTAACAACATCACATCCTGCTGTTGTTAATTCTGCAGATCTGATGTCACAACATTGCCTATGTGACATCAGACATCCAACTTCAGCAAATACATACTTAACACAGCCCATTGTTAAATCTTAATTTTGCAACATCAGTACCTTGACATCAACATTGAATATACTTTGTTTTACTAAAATTCCAGCCAATCCAAGAACTAACAAAATCCATAACGCAATCTCTCTCTCTGATATTTGCAATCATTGTTTTTGTTTAATTTGAAAAAGAGAGAAGAGAAAAAAAGATTTTTTTCTTTGTTTAAGAGTTTTTTAAATGAATGCATGAATGCAGCACACAAAAACATAGAAAAAACATGGGTTCAAAGGTTCAGCGTCAGGAGCATGGAGTCATGGCTCTACCCATCCCCAAAGGTTGTACTATGGTGAATTTTTGTACTTGTTCTCAAAATCATTGACCCCCCTAGGGATTATAACAACAAGCTGGTTCACCCTAGGGAGCTGTAGCATCCTAGGGTAATCTCAATTGAGTGTAGTATCGCGTTTCAAGTATTTTTGATAGCTACCGCACTACAAAATTGTCACATGGTTACTGTCTACTAAATCCTCAGTTTCACGGATACCACATTGGGACAATCTGCCTTCACAACAGAGTCGTTAAGCATTGAATCCAGAAAGGGTATCTCCACTGATTTGATGGTCCACCGGGACAGCTTATTCGGGATTCACTCCCTGTAAGATTGCCCATCTATGCCATCACCTATCTTAGGTATCACTCAAACTTTCCACATGCGACATCACTCGCATTCCCATTAGCAGAAAAATAAACACGGATATCAAGTAGAAAAATTTGTATATATATATATATATATATATATATATATATATATGATTCCTAAACTAACATCCTAGACCTCTTAAGAATTCTAGTCTTAGTCCTAGACATATCAAAGATGTCCCCAGCAGAGTCTCCACTTATCTGTAGCAAAATGGCAACGATGATGACTAAGGTAAAACAGATCCTAATGGCACTCCCCAGGAGAGTTGCCATTTTACTATAGGAAAATGGTGACGATGATGACTAAGGTAAAACAGATCCTAATGGCACTCCCCAGCAGAGTCGCCATTTATCTGTAGCGTGCGATTTTTGTCGGTGACGCGACCACCTTATCGCACATGGTTTCCTAATGAGGAGGAGGGAGTGGGGTGCTACTTTCTGAGAGATTGGGGGGCTATCTAAAACTAACCTTGCACACGAATATTTAACTGAACAAACGCTTAAAGAGATTGGGGGGTCCGGGGTCAGGTTATACTATGGGGAGTTGTCAATTACCCATCCTATATGTGGTTATCCACAGGTTATTAGTTTTAGGTTCTGCTTTGTACTTGATGGTGTTTATTTGTTGATGGGTTGGGAAAGTTTCTTCTTTGGGAGATATGAGAGAGAGTTTTTGATGATTTTGGGCTTGCCGTTGTTTTTGGTGAGGTACTGGACCTAAAGTTTTTGTTATGTGTGTGAAGGTACTGGACCTAAAGTTTTTGATTGGTATGCTCGCTAAGATTTCGCAATCTTATGCCTACGTATTCCCGTTTAAAGAAACAGGGAAATCAGAGCAATCGTAGTTCCTCCTATAGAATAGGAGGAAAAAATGATGTTTTGGTGTCATGTTCAAAGCCCAAGATTGAAGCTAAAAGGTTCATTTGGGTCTTGTTCAAAGCCCAAGATTGAAGCTAAAAGGTTTGTTTGTGTCTTGTTCAAAGCCCAAGATTGAAGCTAAAAGGTTTGACTGAGAGAGTACTTGTCATATCTAAAGGGAGACATCTTGTCTGTTTATCATAATTGTTGGGTGACTGTTTATAAAGGAGGGTTACTTTAACTGGGATATGTGAATCCAACAATGCCATAATTTCCTTTATAGGGGATTTGTTCTGAAGGAGAAAACTTTAACTCAGTGTAGAACAATGCCATTTTTCCTTAGGAATCTTTGATGCTAAGGGAGGGACAGTGGCGTGGATGTAAATAATCCAGAGGCTTGCCGCTTACAGTAATTAGATGAAAGAGGGAAGTTTTCCAGGATAAGAGGTGGACGACAGCTTGGTTATTTAAAATCAACAAGTGTCTCACTTACAACAGTTATCTGGGATTAGGGTTTGTTTTGAATGTCTATTTTAATGTGTGATATCACAGAGAAATGACTTCTTGCCGAGAGATTTTGATTACCTCTGAGGGGGATGTTGATTTTTGTGTGCCTCGATCAAAGCCCAAGGTTGAAGCCAAGAGATTGATTAACTTCACTGGGGATGTCCTTATACAAAGCCTAAGAGGAGGCTGGGAAAGACTGACTCAACAAGAGAGTGTTTATCTGTCTTGTACAAATCCCAAGATTGAGGCTAAAAAGAGACCGACTCTTTTGGGGGATATCAATATGCAAAGCCTAAGAGGAGGCTAAAAGTTGACTTTTCCGAGGGAATATTTTGTTTGTCTTGTACAAAGCCCAAGATTAAGGCTAAAAGGGATTTTGATTCCGCTGGGGAGGGCTTGTATGTGTCTTGTACAAAGCCCAAGATTGAGCCTAAAAAGAAGACTGACTCTGTGGGAAAGAAATCTTTATCTATCATGTACAAACCCCAAGATTGAGGCTAAAATGATTGACTCCGCTGAGGATGTTTAGCTGTCTTGTACAAAGCCCAAGATTGAGGCTGAAATGAGACTCTAATGGAGAGTATTATCTGTCTTGTAGAAAGCCCAAGATTGAGGCTGAAAAGAGGGTTGACTCTTCTTATAGAAATTTATATGTTGTCTTGTACAAAGCATAAGATTGAGGCTGAAAAGGGTTGACTCAACAAGAGAGTGTTTTTGTTTTGTACCATTGACTCAACAAGAGAGTTTGGAAAGGTGATTGACTCAACAAGAGAGTCTGAAAATGTTAGCTCAGTAAGGGAAAATCATTGTACAAAGCCCAGAAGGAGGCTGATTATGCTGAGAAAAGGAAGGATCATTATACAAAGCCTAAGAGGAGGCTAGCTTTTGCAAAGGATTATTGAGATCCAGAGGCAGGTCCAAATGTGGAATCAACTCTTGTTGAGGGTTTACAGAAGAGTTGAGATATCAGATGCCCTGAGGTTCTGATTTGGGATAATGATTTGACCCTAGCTGGGGATAGTTTAGGATAAAAGACTGAGTTTTACATCCTGTGGGTTTTATCTCTACTGGAGATTGGTTAAATGACCATGGTTTTTCCTGTGTTTATAGGGAACTTGAGAATGTCTTTGAGATCCCAAAGGGGATTAGATTGTCCAAGTCTAGTGGTATGGAAGAGTTTATCTTGGTATGATGCCCAAGAGGAGGCTGGTGTTTTAAGGAATGAGAATCAACCCTAAATTAGTCCGAGGTTTTAACTCTGGAAAAACTGCTCTATGAAAGGATGACTAAGTTTTGTCCTATACCTTTAAGAGGTCTTCAAGGTCCTTGTACTAAGCCTAAGAGAAGGCATGAGAACTTCTAAGAAGCCGGAGGGTCCTTGTACAAAGCCCAAGAGGAGGCCGAGATGCTTTTAGGAAGCCTGTGGGTCCAAACTTAAGAAGAGTTCAAGAAAAGTTTCACCGGGAATAATCTTTTCTCTAGTGAACAGTTCTAGGGGTTGAAGAAATTCAAGTGAGGTTTCACTGGGAATGAATCCTCTATCGGGAAATGAACTTCTTTGACAATTTCTAACAGTGACAGTCTGAGAAAAGTTTCACCGGGAATAATGCCTTTCTCTTTGTTCCATGTTGTTTAAGCCCAAGAGAAGGCAAGAATGTATCTGGAATTCCTATGCGGAACTAGTTTTGACTGCATTTTAGAGTGACCAACTGGCTTTACCTAGTTGTAGACCTAGTTGCAAGGAAAAACTCTAAGCAGATATACAAGTATATATACAATTGATATATGACAAGTATTTAAAAGGATATGAAAGAAGGACTTACAGGTGAGCAAGCTTCCAGCAATACATTTATATATATATGAACTCATGTAAATGAAAGCTAATAAAAAACTTACAGGCGAGCATGCTTCCATTATAAGAGCTGTATGGTTAGTTGTTCAAGAAATTAAAAAAAGTTTAGATAACGACTATGGATTTGAACCTAAATCAAAAGGGAAGTTATTTTTAAATAGATTGGGGCTTATACTCAATGAGATGCCCAGATAAAAAAAAATAGTAATCGTACCATTGTTTTGTAAACTGCACTGGGGCTTATACAATGACTGAGGCCCAAAGTGGTTTTCTGTACAAAGGGATGGGTCTTACAACTCAAGGAGAGGCCCAAAGGTTTTGAAAAAAGAAAAGAAATGAGACTTACAACAAAAGGTGAGGCCCAAATGGTTTTCGTTTAAAAGGCGACAACTGCGCTGAGTTTTTAAAATCGCAATGGGACTTATACAATGAATGAGGCCCAAAAAGGTTTTGGTTTAAAAGGGGATTGGGTCTTACACTCTATTAGAGGCCCAGAAATTGTTTGAAAAGACTTGTTAGGGTGATAATGATTAAAACCCTAATTTTCTGAATTTATTGTATTTTAATTGAATAAAAAATTCAATTAAAATGATCAAACATGTGAAAAAAGATTGTGATCTTGGATTTATATTTGAAAAATCATGTTTCATTCATGGGATGATTTTAAAAATCATTTGAATTTTGCAAAACCAAGAGAAAGAAATATTTTTGATGTTTAAAAAAACAAATAAAACATAATTCTTTGCAAAAATACTAAATATATGAAATAAATAATATTTTTGTGAAATTTTCCTGGAATAAAATATTTTAACATTTTTTGTGAATTTTCAAAAAAAATAAGCCATAAAAAATAATTAAAATTGGGAGAGAAATTAATTTTTCAATTAATTAACAAAAACATGAAAATATTGAAAAATAGCAAAAAAGAGAGGTAGCAAAAAAGGTCTGGTGGAGTTTGAACCCATGACCTCAACAACAAACACACGTGCGTGCTACCACTAGGGTGGTGATACATCCGTGTATCAAAATCACCCCTTAAATACATAAAGGGTGCCAAGTTTTCAGGCCAGCCCAAGGCAAGGCAAGGCAAGTTTTGGCAATTTACGTGAAGCCTTTAACTTTCTCATTTCTCCATGGATTATGATAAAATTTAGGTGCATCTGACCTAGAATTTCACAAGGAATCCAATGGTGCCCTTGGTTTTTTCAGATGAGGTCCCTATTTTAAAACCCGATAGTAGTTTTGAAATAGGCCAAACTTTATATTTTCTATGCTAACACATCATACACACACTAATAGAATGGCCAATTAGTTCAAACACAACATATATACCATGTATGCCATGTTTATGATTAGTGGACTTCAAAGCAATGCATAATTCAAAGAGTTCAAGTTGTCATGCACTTACCTCTTGGAGCTTTTTGTGTTATCTGCCAAGTTCCTTGTGCCATAAGTAATTTGATGCTTTAGACACTCTCAATTGATCCCTTATAAGCTTTTAGGATGATTAGAACCAGCTGGAATCCTCAGGGACAAGTTTTGGCACTTTCTTGCAAAAGGGGAAAAAGTGACCAATATGGAAACTCTCTCAAATGGTGTTCCAGATGAGGGGAACCAATTGGGACAGTTTGAGGATGGTATTTGGAGTGTGCTTGAGGCTTTGTTTGGTTTTGGAAGTGACTGAATCAAGGCATGGCTTGGAAATTGCAGAAAAGTCTAATTTTCAGGTCACAAGTGAGTGTTTGAACAGCTTAGATATGACATATTGGATGTGTTTGGATCATGAGCTATGATGGAATTGATCTCTAACTCAAAAACTCAAAGTTACCTTGCAAAAGAAGGTATTTTGGCCTAAAGAAAGGGATTTTGAGGAAAGCAAGTGTTGTAGTGCTTTGGTGTACTCAAACTGATCACAATTGAGCTTTATTTATAGTGTGTCAAGTTTGTTTTGGCATCAATAGTGAATGGCAGCTGCAGCAGGCCTTTGGCCAATGTTAAGTAAAAGGAATCTCAAGTCTCCTCTACCCATTGACTTGAGGTTAGGGCACAAGCCTATGGTCCTTTGATTCAATGCTGATTCTTGACTCATTCAGTTAGGAATGTGTCAGTCCATGCCACCTTGGTGCATCCATTAAATGCTTTGAAACAAAATTGGAGTCTTTTGCCCTTTTTAGCCTTTTAAGGTTTGTTATGGCTATGTGTAGATTCTTGGACTTTGGAGGCTTGGGGATTAGATCATTCTCCTTTTGTTTTATCCTTAGATGTGTCCAAATGGATGACAAGGCTTGGAGTTGTCCAAATTTTCCAAATCGGGTAAATGCACAAAATCTGCCTTGCTTGGGACAATTGGAAATGGTGATTTTGAGGGATTCATATCTCCCTGCTCAGGTTGAGTTATGGGAGGCTCTTGTGCTTTTTATAAAGCCCTCATATGATACAAAACATGTGTGATCATATTTTGTTTTGAAACTTTTTGGATCCAACTGAAAAAACCTCATGAACATTGATGTTCAAGGCTGGTAACTCAGGCAGATTTTCACTAAGTGTTGGAAAAAGTGTCATTTTCATGTTTTTGTGATTTTGATCACTCCATAACTCAATATCCATAAATAATTGGAGTCTGAGGTAGTTGAAGCTTTTGTAGAGTGTAGCAAGACCTACAAATCCAGCTTTGGATCACCCAAAATGGTTCCTTGGATCTCAAGTTATGATCCTTGGAAGTTGGTACCAAAATCACTTTTGTTCCATAACTTAGAAAATTTTTGGTTTCTCAAGGTTGCCCCTTTTGCAAGAAATCTCACTTTTCTTGATTTTTCTTGATGAATTATCATCAATGTCACACATTAACATTATTTTTGACTTAGGGGAACCATATTTGTGAAAAAACCCAAAAAGTCAAACTTAATTTTGTGCACAGTTGACTTTTTATCGGATGAAGTCCAAACTATGCGATCCTTTGTGAAATCAAGTCCTTGACCTAAATCAAACCTAATTGATGGATTCCATAGGTGATATAGGGTGTATTGAATCATGTCCCAAGGTTTTGGAGCATGTCCTGGTCAAAAGTCAAAGGTATAGTTGACTTTTTCCTCGTAACCCTAATTGTGGTCCAGATGAAGATGAAACTTGTGAATCAAGCTTCTTGGATCAATACATTGTTGTAAATTTATCAATGTGGTGTATTGGAGGCACTCAAATAATGATATGAGGTATTGGCACATGCTTTGTCCCAAAAGTCAACTTAGGGGTGAATTAGGTCAAGAAACCCTAATTCTTGATTTTTGGTAAATGAATCCCCTGAGGTCAAATTAACTTGATGATTGGGTTTATGAGGTCCCTCGGATTATCTTGGGTTGTGCTTTGAAGCATTCGCTCATGCCTAGAAGAAAAATTCCATCTAGAGGCCTTGGTCGATCAAAACCCTAATTTGGTGACACTGGCGATCTCAAGGCTTGGTCCACTTAGAATGTTGCAACCTTGTGCTTGATTCTTCATGTGGGAGTCCTCTTGATCCTTTATAGGTGTTTGAGAGGTTATACAATTTGAAGATCATGTCATTTCTTGATTGATCCTTTGTCTAAGTGCTCTAAGAGGGCTTAAAAGCCTAATTCTTGATTGTTGTGAATGCTCAGCTATCTTTGAGGAGATAGATGAAGCATGAAGGTACATCCATATTGTGATGATGACTTGCACAATGATGGGAAATCTTGGTGGTAAAAATTTATGACAACATCTACAATCGGTGTGAGCTCGTAATAGTTTTACGGTGAAGGATATGATGATAGGGATAAGAGAATTCCTGGCATGGACATAATCAATGAGCAGCTCGGTAAGTTTAAGTTTTAATTTCAGTTTCATCTTTTGTTCGTTCATCCTATTTGCTCTTCAATATTTCAAGTTAATTTACATGTGAATTCTTAAGATGCCTGTAAATAAAAAATTGGACGACTGTTGGGAAAACTGACCTATAAGTGATTTCTAGACTAAAAATATAATTATCAATTAATGAAAACGCATTTCGCACATTTCGCTAAAAGTACTCTGTAACAAACAACATTATTACTCTTTATTGAAACACTCTTAATATAAAATTTTGTTTGGTTCAGTGTAAACAACATGAAGCCACTGCGGAATTAAAAAACCTTTGTGGACTGGCCCTTGACTACTATTGCAACAGTCAGCAGACTATTTAGTTTTGCAACTGCTCTTGTAGTGTGATAGTGTTACCCATATGTGTCGAAATCGTGAGCTATTTCTGTTTGGTAAGTACAATTCAGAGGACGTTTCAATTTAAAAATATGTTCTAAATGTTCCTCAGTCATGTCTCTCTGCCAATTGCTTAATTTTAGGATAATTTAAAATTTTTGTAGTGGTTTGAGGTTAATGTGTGTTGGTGGGAATGGAATGGAAGGATGGTAATTATCATCTTGTTTTTCTAGAGGCGTTGGAATCATGATAAATAAGAAAATCAAAGATAATATTGTTTTAGTCTTATATGGTATGGTATCCATTCTTGATAATCGAATTCAATGTCAGAATATTGGCTATTTGCTGGTTGTTGCTTTTCTATCTAATCATTTGTGATAATTGTCTTTTGATTTTACAATCATAATTTTGTAAACTTAAGAGTTTTTTTAGATTGGTGCTTTACATGTTCCTCTGATATTTTGCAGGGATATGGCTTTGCAGAAGTGTGTTCCTTTCGGTGATGCACCTGCTGTTGATTTGAAACATTTGAGGATTTCAAGGAACATCCCTAAGAAAACCCATCCTAATGTGGAAAATCAGAATCGTAACATGGATGTAGATGTTGACCTTGGGAAGGTTTATTTTCACATTATGCACTTCCTCTCTGGCGGGCCATGTCATAAAACTTAATTACAGTTTTGGAATGAGCTTCTGGAGAATCAACTATTTCCTAGAACGTACCATGCTTGGTATTCAAGAAGTGGGGCATGTAGTGGAGTTGCCCATGATGATTGTCAATCATTCCCTTTAGGTTAAAATAAGTTGGTGGACAGGTATTTACAATGCTTTAATTTAGTGTGTGTTGCTCGTGTTGTGTTTTATCTTTTGCATCTACCTGTTGATGGTTGTGTGTTTTACCTTGTTAAGGTCTTGAAAGTTCATCAGTACTGGCCTATTTTCTCAATTCATTTTCATGGCCTTTTTTGCTAGTTGTGTTAACAGTATAGTTGTTTGATTGCTAGTTATGGGCTGTGTATAGTGAACAAATGAGGATGTAACTATTTTTATGCGTTGCTTTCCAAAGTGATATTTTTTATTGATGTTGCAATTGACTATTCTATATTTACCCTCATATTGAAAAGCATCACTTGGTAAAGCTTTTGAAGCAATTGTTATTAAATATAGCCTCTCTGTCACCAGGCATGAGTATTGGAAATGCTACAAATGTAGCTGATGTACCCACTCTTCTGGGAAGCGTATCATTTTCACTTCTGAGTCGTACGTGTAATTTACTTATGCTTTAATGATTATGAATTTGAACACTTTGGACTGCCCTTACTACCGTGTTTTTAAATTGAATTGGCTTTGCCTTTCTATATCTGTATTTATTTATTTTTTTCTTCTATTATAGATGACAAGGATAAAGTGAATGAAGACACCAAACCGCCACTTCCTTATATGTGATGGCCCCATATTGAAGCCAATCAGTTTCATGGGCCTAATTTAAGGGAAATCGGAGGTGGTTTTCCAAGACACCACATGGACCATCTATACGTGTTGCATTTTATACCATTATAAAACCTTCTACTATGGTACAGAAGATGCAAACTATCAAGAGATTTAGAGGACACCGTAATGTTGTTTATTGTGGTAGGCAATTTTATATATTACTAGAAAGTATTTAACCTTTTCTAAAAATTTTAGCATTGTGATATTGAGCTTTAGTATTTAACCTCTTCATCGTTGCAACTACTCATTGTGTCTGTGGCTCAACGAAGAGCAAATTCCTAACGTAACATCTACCGAAAGGTGAGTTTATATGTCTCTCTCAAGTCCCTATCATCATATAACAATTTACTTTCTGATACATTAGTAACTCTGTTTTCCTGACCATGTAAAACCAAAAATGGAAATGAAATTTCATTTAGTCTTTTCTCAATTTAAGTACAAACTCTATTATATCCATAACTTGTTCTCAAATGTGGTTTTCCTTTGAAACAATATTCATCAATTAGAGATTCCTTTGAAACATTATATCAAAGCCATTTTTCTTTAGTCTTTTCTACATGATGCTACCTCTATTCATATGTCCTACATCCTTATATATAATCTTAAATTAAATTGGCCTTTTTTTTTTCTTTCTAATTTGTTGCTACTAAACAGATGGATAGTCTATAATCTTCTTGCCATAAATCCCATTCATCTCATGTTTCATGCTAAATATTCATGTTATTAGTATGTGATGGAATCATGGAAAACAATTGTTATATTTTTACAAGGGTTTTCTATTACATCTATGCATATTTTTTTGATAAATTTAAAGTCGCAGAATCTTGACCAAATCCATTACTGAGTTCTATATCCAAAGTGAGTTTATCTATTGTATCAATATACTTTAATTAAGTAGTTCAGCTTATAAATATTTAGAAACTTATATTAGATGTTATATTGATTGGCTCAAAGGATTATATATATGTATATACACATGAATCCACGTTCTATGGTTTACTTTAGCATTCATAACATAATTGGTAAGTGGGTAGGGATAGAGCTGCAGAAATCATCCTTAAACCTCTTTCAGAATGATTAAAACATACTTAGTTTAAAATATCATTAATACTTGTCTATTTTCTATATTTGTCAATTTTATTTTTAGTAAATAGTATTAAAATATACACATTATTACTTGTTTTGAATTAAGTAATTTTACCTCATACGGTTTGGAAATGTTTGCTCTTTTTGGAATTGGTACGGTTATTAATACTGATATTTAGTGTTTCTACCTGCTAAGTGCAAATTTTGTTGATGTAATTGAATTAGTATTTGAATGTGATGATTGGAGATTGAAGTGCAATTGTGCTTAATATTCATATGAGCTTAACTAACTAATTAGAATATGTTTGTTGTTAAATATGTTTTTTTGCTTTGGCCTGCTTCTCATAAGTTTCTTGATGCCAAAACTATTGCAAAGATACAGGTGAACTAGGATATATAATTGTTGGCTTACAATATTTCATGCCCTTTGTTTGAAGTGGTGTCCATAACTTATAATTGAGTGTCAGATATATTCATATTTTTTTGCACTTATGACAATTATCTCAAAAATAGAAATAAGGCATGTTTCGTGTCTAGTGTTTTATTTTTATTTTTCAGGGATCCTAAACCATGTCCTTTTTGTAGAGGCTGATATGAGCAGAACCTCCTTTTTGTACATGCTGTCAAAACGAGAAATGTCTAGCTTGATGGAGGTGGTAGGAAACAGAGAGGCGTCATGACCTCTGGGTGTGCGAAGTCAGGCGGACCCAAATGGTTACGAAGGCCATGGAAGTCGGTTGTCATACCGCCGATGTTGGTTGCAATGTGGGATTGGAACGAACACTGGGTTTATGCAACAAATCGGTAATGGAGGGAGACATCATAATGGGAGCACCAAATTGTAATGGATGGAAAGTGTGAGGTATGAACGTTGGGTTTGAGGCTGCAGATAAAGCAGCTTTAGTAACATGGTGGAGGTAAGCCTATAATCTGATTGGCCAGTGCCTCAAATTAAGCCTGATACCTATGTTATTAATAACAGCTAATAACAACTATGCTATGACTAACATTATTAATTCCTTAATATATTTCTCTGATTTATTCATTATGGCAACTCATACATATGTAGTACAATCTTATAACAAATCTACGAGAGCACATTCCTCCTAATTGCGAAAATTGAATAACAAACTAGTGACTTATCCTAACAAGCTTGACGACTCATAGGAGAGACAAATAGAAGCTTCAAATAGTGGAATTCTGAGGTGATGAGGAAACCTGCGTCGATCTGCTTCTGCACTTCCCCCTTAATTTTGATGGCCATATCAGGGTGGGTCCTTCTCAGTCTTTGTTTTACTGGAGGACATTCTATTTTCAGTGGTAAGTGATGTTTAACGATGCTGGTATCCAACCCTGGCATGTCCTGGTAGGACCAAGCAAACACATCCAGAAATTATTTGAGAAGTTTTATCAAGCCTTCTCTGACAGTTAGACTGAGCAGTGCTCCAATCTTAACTTATTTTCTTTCTTCTTCTGAACCCAAGTTGACCATTTCCAACGAATTTTTGTATGGCTCAATTGAACTTTCCTCTTGTCTGAGTAGTCGGGAGATCTCTTCTGGAATTTCTTCGTCCTCTTCTTCTTCAGCTTCAAATACCGGGAATTTAAAGTTAGGAGGAGGCATTGGATTGTATGTTTCGATGGGGTTTAAAACAACCAATTCGCATGACGTGATGATTCCTTTTTTAGAAAAGACAGAGAGAATGCAAAAGTGTGTGTAGTGTATTTTCTGAAAACGCTTGTTTTTATTTTGGGTTGTTTTTTAGGATTACCATTTTCTAAAAAATGAAAAGTGAAAATAGCAATAAATGCAGGAATTCAGAATGACATTATTTATTCATGATTTGTCGATTCTTGAAACACAACCCTATAAAATAAAACTTTGTCGCTTTGGGCGAAGCGAAGAGGGACATTTACAGAAAAGCAAGCCTTATAAAACATTTATTTCACCCGGGCAAGGTGAAAGGTTAAAACAAAGATGTGGCAATTACTTCAAATTATGAACGACTTTCGGGACATCGACTGCAACCCAATGGCGACGAACTCCTCTGTGGATCACAAAGTCTGGTACTTCCCTTCTTGGTTTCTCTTCAGAAATGACACTGATTTCTGGCGGAGCAGGATCATTGGAGTCTTCCTCCCATGCAGAGTTATCATAAGAGGACTCTTTTGTCGCATCTTCCATAGTATTTTCACTCTCAAGAGGATTTCCCCATCCAGTTAGTTGGATGTCCTCATACATGGTGCGAGAGCTTTAGGGGGCAGTGTATTTGACTAAAAAGTCGTACATGCCGTGTGGCTGTCCCAAGGTATCCCAGGATTCTGTGGGCATAGATGAGTTATCTTCCTCAATGACGTTGAACTTAGGAAATGCATAGTTAATGAATTCTTGTCCTGTGACCTATGAAAATTTATCAACATGGTGTTGGACATTTTCGGATGTTCTGGGTAAGGATTCCATGACTCTGGGGGAACATGGACATTTTTTTCAAGATTACTCAGTTGATATGGACTGTCTGGCTGACTCTTTTGCCCCGAGTCTTCCGGGTATGGCTTCTAGATAGGCAAGTCATCTAGGGGATCATGACAATCATAGTCAAAGTTGTCCTTTATCAGATTGTCTTCCTCTAATGAGTTGGGTGGAGCTCGACATCGGTTTGGATGACAATCTCCATAAATCATTCTGATGTTTGATCTTGGTATATATCTTGGGCTCTTCTTTGGATAGCATAATGCTAGGTACGTTCCTCCTTGAGATATATAACCTTCATCGTTGAGATAAGTTTTCCATTCCTCCTCTGTATCAGACGAGTTGTTCCCATCGATATTGAGGACTTTTTGAGATACTGGGTGGAGGAAACCTCTGTTGTGGAAGAAATCCTAAATGGGACGACAACTTTCGTCCTTCTTCGTAGTCTGGGTATAGGTCAGAGAGAAACAATGACCTTTTTTTGTCTTGTTATCAGTAGGAATTACAATTTGTCCCCATCCTTTTATGTCACTACTCCCCATTACTTTGAGAGCGTCCTTGTATGAGGAAATCGATGTTCCCTTTTCTGGGTGATTCTAATTGATCACCGCTAGTGCTTGAATTTAAGTTCCAATGACTTTTTCGAGTTCTATACAGGAGAATGCTGATAAGTTGCTTACGATTAAAGCTTGCCCTCTATATATCGTGACTAATTTTTAGTTCTTGACAAACTTTAGCTTCTAGTGAAGTGTCGAAGTGACTGCCCTAGCTTCGTGTATCCAAGGTCTTCCTAATAAATAGTTGTATGCTACTCGGATGTCCATGACCTGGAAAGTGACTTGGAAAGTGGGAGGACCAATGGTTATGGGAAGATCGACTTCACCGATAACTGTTTTTCTAGATCTGTCAAAGGCTTTGACGATGATTTCACTGCCTTTCATGGGAGTACCTTGAAAAGATAGTGGAACCAAAGTTGACCTTGGCATGACATTTAAGGATGAACCTGTGTCTACCAGTGCGCTGGCTAAAGCATCGTCTTTGCAATTGACTGTGATATTGAGTGCCATATTATGGTTCTTGCCTTCTTCCGGCAGTTCTTCGTCACTGAATCCCAAGTTGTTGCAGGAAGTGATGTTGAAGACTGAGGTTTTGATGAACGAAGTTCAGATACTGAAGACTTATGCTCTTTAGATAAAGGTTCTGAAGACCCAACTATAGTCTCTACTAATGCTTCAACTAAATACCATCAGAAGCCTCTGAAGATATGAAGACAACATTTTAAGCGAACAAGGTTCTAAAGATCAGGTGCTGAAGACTCCGAAGGCGTAGCTCTGAGGACTCTAAGACTTGAAAATCTTAAGAACCAATCTACGTTTTCCCTTCTTACTCATGCTCGTAGAAGCCTCTGAAGTTAACAAGATTAGAAGACTAAGCAACAGAGTAAAACTGTACAAACAAAGATATCTTGGAAACAGTGCAACCAATACTAATGAAGATATCTTGACAAGACAGGGCACAAAAGTATTATCTGTCCCCACGTCTCTATCAAGCCGTCATTAGTCTAAATAGCTATGATTACTTTTCAACCGACATATTTTACTCAGATATATAAAGACCTGAAAACTTGAAAAAAGATACATGAAAGCTCACTACAAAAATACTCTCTAAATAATATCTTTCTTAAGTCATTTAGATACTAAACATGTTTACATTTCAACTTGTAAAAGAAGCACTATTCTGTAAACGATACTCATTCAAACTTAAGTTAGTATTCCTTAAGAAAGACCTGTAAGGTTGGATTTCTTGAGAAGTCTAAGACGTGTTGTCTTAGAGGATTGTTCCTTGAGAAAGACCGGTAAGGTTGGATTTCTTGAGAAGTCTAGAACTTGAGAGTTTTAGAGGTTGTTGTTAGTCACTAGTAGTTTGGCTTGTGCATTGTATTAATCTGATTGATTAGTGGATTAAGACCTCGATTGAGAGAGGCAAAATCACCTTGGCAGGTGGACTAGATTAACTTGAGGAATTCTTAAGTGAACTAGTATAAACATAATGTGTTATATCTTTCTAAGCTTCTTACTCATAAGTTAGAAAGTTGTTAAAAAGAGGTTAGTATAAATAAACAATTTTATTTTGAAAAACCAATTCAAACCCCCCTTTCTTGTGTTTTTCACACCTTCAATTGGCATCAGAGCTCCGGTTCTGAGGTGATAAAAAGGTTGAATTTTTATAAAACACTTAACAGTGTTCAGTACCGATCCAAGTGTGAAAAATAATGGTTGCACCTGAACCAAATGTTACTGCTAATGAAAGAGATTCTTATAGTACAAAACCTCCTATCTTTGATGGGGAAAAATTTGACTATTGGAAAGATAGAATTGAAAGTTACTTTCTGGCTTTTGACTTAGATCTATGGGATCAGGTAGTTGATGGCTACAATTACCCTGTAGATTCTGAAGGCAAAAAGATTGTCAGAAGTGTATTAACGGATGCTCAAAAGAAGACTTACAAGAATCATCATAGAGCAAGAATGATTCTGTTAAATACAATTTCATATACGGAATATGAAAAGATCACAAACAAAGAAACTAAAAAGTCTATTTTTGACTCTCTCCGAATGACTCATGAAGGCAATGCTCAAGTCAAAGAGACAAAGGCTCTTGCACTAATACAGAAATATAAAGTCTTCAGAATGGGAGACGATGAATCTGTGGAAACTATGTTCTCAAGATTCCAGATGCTTGTTGCAGGACTCAAAGTTCTGGACAAAGGTTATTCTAGTGCTGATCATGTCAAGAAGATTATCAGAAGTCTTCCTGTCAAATGGAGACTAATGGTAACAACCTTGAAACTAGCAAAGGATTTGAACAACATAAGTCTTGAGGAACTAATTAGTTCTTTAAGAAGTCATGAAATAGAACTTCAAGAAGATGAACCTCATAAGAAAGGTAAATCTATTTCTCTAAAGGCTACGTCTGAAAAAGAAAAAGGCTTATCAAGTAGAGGAAGAATCTGAAGAAGATTCAGACAAAGATGAACTATCTCTCATATCAAAGAAGATAAGCCAACTATGGAAATACTGAAGGAATAAGTTCAGAGGACCAAGAAGAAGATATGAGTCTATACATGGTCAAAAGAAAGCTTATGGAAGAGAAGTTACATGTTTTGAATGCAAAGAGCCTGGACATATCAAGAATGATTGTCCAAAGTTCAAGAAAGATGGAAAACCTAGAAAAGCTAAAAAGGGTCTTATGGCAACTTGGGATGATTCAGAGTCAGAAGAAGATTCCGACGGAGAACATGCCAATATGGCATTCATGGCTAAGACCAGCACGAACGAAGTTCTATCAGAAGAAGAACTATTAGACTCTGATGACGACAGAGAGGTACTTTCTTTCTTATCTCGTTCTGAAGTTGAAATAGGATTATCTAAACTTATGGAAAGGTATCAACTTCTTCTAAGGAAACACAAAACTCTGAAAAAGACTTTTATGGTTCCTTCCGAGGACCTTACTAAGAACAAGCAAACTATTTCTGAATTAAATGAAAAATTAGTTTTCTTATAAAAATCAAATGCCGTTTTAAAAAATAAAGTATCTAAGTTAGAAGAAAAGATCACGTCTGACATAACCGTCACTAATGAAGTGGTCAGATATGATAGAGCTTTTCATCACTTCCTTGCTAAAAGCATGGATAAAAGTAAAATGGCTTCATTGATCTATGGAGTTATCAGAAATGGAAGTAGAGGTCTGGGATATTCAGGACCGTCACAACCATATGATGAAACTAAGAATATCAAACTAATACCTCTATCTAAATATTTTGTACGTGCTGACACTAAACTGAAATGTCCAGAACCAGAACCAAGAATATCACAAACACAGACACGGCAGAAAACTTACAAACTCAAATATTATGCACAAATACCACACTATTATCCTACTGCACGAAAATCCAAAGGTGTCAGAACCTCTGGAGAGACTAATGTGAAAGGAACCACAAAATGGGTACCTAAGAATAAGATAATTTATGTTGCAGATATCCTTAATGGCGCCACTGAAACACCAGTCATGGTACCTGGACAGTGGATGCTCACGACACATGACGGGAGAAAGGCATATGTTCCAAGATCTGAAACTTAAGCCTGGAGGCGTCGTCAGTTTCGGAGGAAACCAGAAGGGAAGAATCATTGGCTTCGGAACTGTTGGTAATCGTAAACTTCCTTCTCTAAATAATGTTCTTTTAGTTTAAGGTCTAATGCATAATTTGTTGTCAATTATGCAACTTAGTGACAATGGTTATGACGTTATTTTCAATTAAACGTCTTGTAAGGCTGTTAATCAGAAGGATGGATATGTTCTGTTCAATGGTAAAAGGAAGAACAATACTTACAAAATTAAATTATCAGATTTAAAACATCAAAATGTAAAGTATCTTTTGTCTGTCAATGAAGAGCAATGGGTCTGGCACATACGTCTGGGTCATGTTATGTTGAGAAGGATCTCACAGCTGAACAAACTAGGACTTGTCAGAGGTTTGCCAAATCTGAAGTACTCTTCAGATGCTCTTTGTGAAGTATGTCAGAAAGGCAAGTTTTCAAAAACTTCTTTTAAAGCAAATAATATTGTTTCTACCTCTAGACCATTGGAACTTCTTCACATTGATCGATTTGGTCCAGCGAAAACTGCTTCTATCAATGGTAAGAAATATGGACTAGTCATCATTGATGATTACAGTCATTGGACATGGATAAAATTCTTAAGACACAAGGACGAGTCACATTCTGTGTTTGCTTCCTTCTACACCCAAGTACAAAATGAAAAGAATTGCAAAATCGTCAAGGTCAGAAGTGATCATGGTGGAGAATTTGAAAACAAAGATCTTGAAAAACTTTTTGATTCGCCTGGGATATCTCATGATTTTTCTTGCCCCAGAACTCCACAAAAAAATGGAGTTGTAGAAAGAAAGAATAGAACTTTACAAGAAATGGCTCGCACCATGACCCAAGAAACTGACATGGCTAAGCACTTTTGGGCAGAGGCAGTTAACACAACATGTTATATTCAAAATAGAATCTCCATAAGACCAATTTCGAGTAAAACTCCCTATGAATCGTGGAAGTATAAAATTCCCAACATTTCTTATTTTCACCCTTTTGGATGTATTTGTTTTATGTTAAACATTAAAGAGAATCTTGGCAAGTTTGATTCCAAAGCACATAAATGTCTGTTGTTAGGATACTCTGAACACTCAAGAGGCTACAGAGTTTATAACAAAGAATCACGGATTGTGGAAGAACCAATTCATGTCAGATTCGATGATAAGCTTGACCCTGAAAAGTCAAAGCTAGTTGAAAAGTTTGCAAATTTGGAAATCAGCTTTTCAGAACCTAAAGAAAAGGCAGAAGAAGTTAAAACTCCAGAAGTTCCTACTTTCGATATCAATGATGTATCGTCTGATACTCCACAATAAAAGAAGAGGAGAATCTCAACTTCACACCCTGAAGAACTAATTTTGGGTAGCAAGGACGCTCCCATCAGAACCATATCAGCTTTCAAACCCTCTGAAGAAACACTTCTGGGATTGGTGTCGTTAATTGAGCCAATGACAGTAGATGAAGCTCTTAAAGACAAGGACTGGGTTCTGGCAATGGAATAAGAACTTAACTAGTTTTCAAAGAACGATGAATGGGATCTTGTACCAAAACCTAAAGATGTCCATGTAATTGGGACTAAATGGGTATTCAAAAACAAGCTCAATGAAAAGGGTGAGGTTGTCAGAAACAAGGCACGACTTGTTGTACAAGGTTACAATCAACAAGAAGGGATATATTACAATGAAACCGTTGCTCCAGTTGCCAGACTAGAAGCTATACGCCTGTTAATTTCCTTTTCAGTAAATCATGACATCATCTTATACCAAATGGATGTTAAAAGTGCATTTTTGAATTGCTATATATCAGAAGAAATATATGTCAAACAACCTCCTTGAAATTCTGGTATCAGATGTGTGATGTTAAGTGTGATGTCACAATAACACAATCTGCTATATGAACAAGGCAAAACCAACAGTAAATCAACAGAATGAATTGTTACCCAGTTCGGTCTAACTACCTGCGTCTGGGGGCTACCAAGCCAGGGAGGAAATTCACCATTAGTAGTATTAATTTACAGACTCAACAATCCCAGTTGACATCTACTAAACTTAATCACTACCCAATGACACTTCTACCTAAGAAACAACTTAGATATGAGACACCACTCACTCCCTAAATCACCTCAGTGATACAATTCAAAGATTACACTTTTAAACCACACCTTGATCTTGCTTAGCAGCTTTGATCAAGAATAATCTACTCTTGCTTAAAAGCTCTAGAGTGAATACACTAACAGCCCAAAATAGTAACACCTATTCAAACATGAAAGGTTTACAACACACACACCAAAAACACAATTTGACTCTCAGTCTTTGCCCTTTTGTCTTCGTCCTCTTCAATTAGGGTTAGGGCTGCTATAAATAGTATTCTGACTTGGGCTTGGACCTCTTCCAAAATCTGATTTGATTTGTTATTAAAACCAGAATTTATAACAAATTTGATCCTCAAATCTTTTTAAATCAAACAGCCCATAAACATAGCAACAGAATCTACTCCAAATCTGATTGCAACAGAAAATATCTTCTTCAAGATATTCGCCCACAAACTCTCTAACAGATCTTCTCAAAACACACTATCATGTGCAGCCCTAAAACATCACAGCCTGAAGTTCTGATGTTCTGATACCTGATGTCAATACATCAAGTTATAACATCAGCAAATAAAACTCCAACCCTGCAACAACTAATGTTAGGAACTAATGTTACGACATCAGACATATGACATCAACATTGTTCAACTTTGTTTTACCAAAATTCCAGCCAATACAAGAACTAACAATCTCCCCCTTTGGCTAATTTTAGCTAAAACAATCTCTGCCTACATCAGAGACACCTGCAGCAGAAAACACAACCAGCAGCAATCACATCTAAAATCTGCTCAAGGCTAAACTCCCCCTCAAAACAAGAACCATCATACCAGCTGTTTAATATATGCACACTCCCCCTCAATCCTAGATCCACAACATACAGCTAGGCAACACATAGGCTAACTCTCCCCCTTTTTAGCCACAATTGGACAACCTATACACCAAACACAAAGATCTGACAGCCATTAAGACAAGGTCAAATAACAAGCTTCCCAAGGAACACACTTTCCAAAACTTTGACTGGTCAGGCGATACAAACAAAGGATTCTTATAGAACTATAAAATCCAAGCCTTCTTCCTTTTAAATGCACCAGACACCAACCAAGAATGATCCAGTCCAACAAATATTTAGGGAAGAACCACATGCAGGAGGTCAAGAAACCAAATCCTCTGAAGAATAAGACCAAAACAATGTCTACAGCTGGGGCAACTTCTGGAGCAACAAGAACCAAAAAAACATTAGAGACAAGGATGAAACCCACCAAGAAACCTTCAGTTCAAGATCATGCTTCTGATGATGAATGGGATGAAGATTAGAAAACTTTCATTGATGCAGGGGGTTGGGATAATCTATAGACCCTTTGTTAGTTGCTTTTGATGTACTAAACTCCAATCTTGTATGCTTTCAGCAATTGAATAAAATTTTGTTTCTTTGAAATATAATCCACAACACATTTAATCCTCATATATACAAATTCCTAATTTGCTTCTTAATGTTTCAAATTGATTTGCATCTAAGGCCTTTGTAAAAATATCAGCTACTTGTTGTTCAGTAACATGTTCCAAAGAAATCACTTTATCTTCAACCAAGTCTCTTATAAAATGATGACATATATCAATATGCTTAGTTCTGCTATGTTGAATAGGGTTCTTGGAGATATTGATAGCACTAAGATTATCACAGTACAATGTCATGACATCTTGCTTGACATTGTATTCAGTCAACATTTGCTTCATCCAAACAAGTTGAGAACAACTACTCCCTGCTGCTATGTACTTAGCTTTAGCAGTAGAAAGAGACACACAATTCTGTTTTTTACTAAACCAAGAGATCAGATTAGTCCCTAAGAAGAAACACCCTCCTGAAGTACTTTTTCTATCATCAGCACTCCTGCCCAATCAGCATCACAATAACCACTTAACACAGTACCTGATCCATGACTGTAAAGCATGCCATAGTCACTAGTCCCATTCACATACTTCAGAATCCTCTTCACTTGATTCAAGTGACTAACTTTAGGCTCAGACTGATATCTGGCACACACTCCAGCAACAAAAGAAATATCAGGTCTGCTAGCTGTGAGATACAATAAGCTACAAATCATGCTTCTGTATAGACTTTGATCCACACTCACACCATGTTCATCCTTGGACAACTTCAAGTGAGTAGGAGCAGGTGTCCTCTTGTGATTAGCATTATCCAGACCAAACTTCTTAACAATGTTCTTTGCATACTTGCTCTAGGATATGAATATGGAGTCTTCCATTTGTCTAACTTGTAGACCTAGAAAATAGTTGAGCTCTCCAACAAGACTCATTTCAAACTCTGACTACATCTGTTTCACAAAATGTTTCACCATTGCATCTGGCATCCCACCAAATACTATGTCATCAACATATATTTGAGCTATCATCAGTTTTCCTCCTTCCTCTTTAACAAACAAAGTCTTGCCAATCTCTCCTTTTCTGTAGCCATTCACAGCCAGGAATTCAGTAAGCCTTTCATACCAAGCTCTTGGTGCTTGCTTCAAACCATAGAGAGCTTTCCTTAGTTTGTAGACATGGTCAGTAAATGTTGGATCAATAAATCCTTTTGGTTGATCAACATACACTTCTTCATTTAAGTAACCATTCAAGAAGGTACTCTTAACATCCATCTGAAAAAGCTTGAATTTGAAATTACAAGCCACCCCTAAGAGTAATCTGATAGATTCCAGTCTTGCCACAGGAGTAAAGGTTTCATCATAATCAATTCCTTCAACCTGAGTGTATCCCTGAGCAACTAATCTGGCCTTGTTTCTGGTGACCACTCCTTGTTCATCAGATTTATTCTTGTAAATCCACTTGGTGCCTATCACATTAACTCCATCAGGCCTTGGAACAAGATCCCACACTTCATTCCTCTTGAATTGTTCCAGCTCTTCAGGCATGGCATTAAGCCAGAATTCATCAGTCAGAGCTTCTTTGACATTCTTAGGCTCAATTTTGGAAACAAAACAAGAGTTTGACACAACCTCTCTTGCCCTAGTGCTAACCCCTGATTTAGGATCACCTATGATAAGCTCCTTTGGATGGTCCTTTTGCACTCTAATAGATGGTTCTTTATTAGATTTTTCAGGTTCAGGCTCAGCATCAACTGGACTAGGAGATCCACTTCTGTCTTCAGTTTCTGCTGTGATTTCTTCAACTGATGTTTCAACATCATCCAGGACATCAGCATCTTCCTGCTTATCATTATCATCAATCACCACATTTATAGACTCCATCATAACCCTAGTTCTGGAGTTAAAAACCCTGTAAGCTCTGCTATTTGTAGAATATCCTAGAAAGATTCCCTCATCACTTTTAGGATCCAATTTTCTCCTCTGTTCACGATCTGACAAGATATAACATTTACTTCCAAAAGCATGAAAGTACTTCACAGTTGGCTTTCTCCCTTTCCACAATTCATACAGAGTAGCTGAAGTACCCCTTCTAAAAGTAATTCTGTTGTGAATATAGCAAGCAATGTTCATGGCTTCTGCCCAAAAATGGTAAGGAAGCTTTTTGGCATGAATCATTGCTCTAGCAGATTCTTGGAGAGTTCTGTTCTTCCTTTCAACAACTCCATTTTGCTAAGGAGCAATAGGAGAGGAAAACTCATGACTGATGCCTTCAGCAGAGCAGTAATCAGCAAACTTGTTATTTTCAAATTCCCTCCCATGATCACTCCTTATTCTGATGACATTGCTCTCTTTCTCTCTTTGGAGTCTTTGACATAAATCTTTAAATACATCAAACCCCTCTGTTTTGTCTTTGATGAAGCTTACCTAGGTGTACCTAGAATAATCATCTACAACAACATAAGCATATTTCTTCCCACCTAGACTTTCTACCTGCATAGGTCCCATCAAGTCCATGTGAAGCAGTTCCAAAACTTTGGAGGTGGTGTTATTTTGAAGCTTCTATTGTGACATCTTGGTCTGCTTACCTATTTGACAATCCCCACACACTCTTCCTTCTTCAATATTGAGTTTAGGAATTCCTCTAACAGCTTCTAAAGATATGATTCTCTTCATTCCCTTCAGATGAAGATGTCCCAACTTTTGATGCCAGATTTTGACTTCATCCTCTCTAGCAAACACACATGTTGAGGTACTTGAGTCTTGTTGCACCCATAGATAACAGTTGTCCTTAGACCTAACACCCTTCATGATGACATCTCCTTTCTCATTTATGACAATGCACTCAGATTTTGTAAAGTCTACTTTGAACCCTTGATCACAAAGTTGACTAATACTAATCAAATTTGCCGTCAACCCTTTGACAAGTAGAACATCATCCAGTCTACGAGCACCGGCACAATTCAGCTTTCCCATCCCCTTGATTTCTCCTTTGACACCATCACCAAAGGTTACATGACCTGAAGAATGGAGCTTAACATCTACCAACAAATTCTTAACTCATGTCATGTGTCTTGAACACCCACTATCAAAGTACCAGTCTTCTTTGGTAGAAACCTTAAGAGAAGTGTGAGCTATTAAGCTGGTAACTTTACCTGTTGGAACCCATTGGTTCTTAGAGTTGAAGGCCTTACTACATGTGTGAAGCTTCTGTCTGGGATTATACTGATGTGGCTTCTGAGGATACCCATGTAGTTTATAACAATAAGCCTTTATGTGTCCAAAACACCCATAGTGATGACATCTCCAGCGCCTGAATTTCTTCCTAGAAGGAATCCTAGCAGGTTGTTTAAACATCTGTTTTAACATCACTGGTTTGGAATTGGTAATAACATCATATGAAGCAGCACCATTGTTGAATCCCAAACCACTTTTGTCTCCAGCAATTTTTCCAATACTAAGAATGTTGTCTAGAGCATCAGTACCATTGTTCAACATTCTGACAGTTTTGGTCATAGAATCCAGTTTAGAGTTAAGCATATTGACTTCATTTTCTAGTTTAGTTTTTTCAGCTTCTAACTGCACTATGATTTTCTTTAGCTTTTCTCCTTCAAGACAGACTTGTTCACTTCTCATGCACAGTTCTTTATAAGAGGCAGCAAGCTCTTCATAAGAAACCTCATCATCACATGACTCATCATCTAACTCACAAACCCTAATCATAGCTCTAGCAAGCTTAGCTGATTCTTCTTCAGATTCACTCTCACTATCAGTATCAGACCAGGAAGCAGATAACCCCTTTTTCTGCTTTTTGAGATATGTAGGACATTCTTTCTTGACATGACCATACCCTTCACACTCAAACCATTGAACTCCTTTATTATTGGACTTTTCTTCATCTCTAGTTTTCTTCCCCTGATCTCCTGATCTGTTGGTGTCAGATGTGATGTTCTTGACATTAGGTTTGTAGCTCCTGTCTATCCTTTTAAGAACCTTGTTAAACTGTCTTCCCAGCAGAACAATAGCATTTGAAATCTCCTCCTGAGTCTTTGGATCACACTCTTTCTCTTTAGATACCAATGCTATGCTTTTGGTCTTCTTTTCAGGCTCTTCATTCAACCCCAACTCAAAAGTTTGAAGAGAGCCAATCAACTCATCAACCCTCATCTTGCTGATGTCTTGAGCTTCTTCAATAGCAGTCACCTTCATTTTATATCTCTTGGGAAGGGATCTGAGAATCTTCCTTACCAGCTTCTCTTCAGTCATTCTTTCTCCTAAAGCACTAGAAGCATTGGACAGCTCAAGAATATTCATGTGGAAGTCATGAATGGTCTCATCATCTTTCATCTTCAGATTTTCAAACTTTGTTGTCAAAGTTGAAGTCTTTACATCTTAACCTTGGAGGTTCCTTCATGAGTAGTCTTCAAGATATCCCATGCTTCCTTAGCTACTTCACAAGTGTTGACCAACCTAAAGATGTTCTTATCAACACCATTGAATATGGCATTCAAGGCTTTAGAATTTCCAAGGGCAAGTTCATATTCTTCCTTGGTCCAGTCTTCTTCAGGTTTCAGTTTTGAGCTCCCCTCTACTTCCTTCCCATTCTCATCTTTTTCAACAATGACAGGATGTTTCCATTCTTTTAAGACAGCCTTCCAAGCCTTGCTGTCTAATGACTTCAAGAAGGTAGCCATCCTTGGTTTCCAATAGTCATCATTAGAGCCATCTAGAATAGGGGGTCTATTCACAAATCCACCACTATCCTTGTCCATTACACCAGAAAGTAACAGCCCTAGATCTCACCCAGATGCAGAGCAGGATGACCTGCTCTGATACCAATTGAAATTTTGGTATCAGATGTGTGATGTTAAATGTGATGTCACAACAACACAATCTGCTATATGAAAAAGGCAAAACCAACAGTAAATCAACACAATGAATTGTTCCCCCAGTTCGGTCTAACTACCTACGTCTGGGGGCTCCCAAGCCAGGGAGGAAATTCACTATTAGTAGTATTAATTTACAGACTCAACAATCCCAATTGACATCTACTAAACTTAATCACTACCCAATGACACTTCTACCTAAGAAACCACTTAGATATGAGACACCACTCACTCCCTAAATCACCTCAGTGATACAATTCAAAGATTACACTTTTAAACCACTCTTTCTTAAAAGCTCTAGAGTGAATACACTAACAACCCAAAATAGTAACACCTATTCAAACATGAAAGGTTTACAACACACACACGAAAACACAATTTGACTCTCAGTCTTTGCCCTCTTGTCTTCGTCCTCTTCAATTAGGGTTGAGGCTGCTATAAATAGTATTCTTACTTGGGCTTAGACCTCTTCCAAAATATGATTTGATTTGTTATTAAAACCAGAATTTATAACAGATTTAATCCTCAAATCTTTTTAAATCAAACAGCCCATAAACATAGGAACAGAATCTGCTCCAGATCTGATTACAACAGAAAATATCTTCTCCAAGTGATTCGCCCACAAACTCTCTAACAGATCTTCTCAAAACACACTAACATGCGCAGCCCTAAAACATCACATTCTGATACCTGATGTCAAGACATCAAGTTATAACATCAGCAAATAAAACTCCAACCCTGCAACAACTAATGTTAGGAACCAATGTTACGACATCATACATATGACATCAATATTGTTCAACTTTATTTTACCAAAATTCCAGCAAATACAAGAACTAACACTCCTGGATTTGAAAACCCAGAAAAGTTAGATTTTGTCTTTAAACTTAAAAAATCTCTCTATGGTCTGAAGCAAGCTCCCAAAGCTTGGTACGACAGATTGAGCAATTTTCTTTTAGAAAATAACTTCACCAGAGGCAAGGTTGACACCACTCTCTTCTGTAAATCGTACAAAAATCATATACTCATAGTTCAGATTTATGTTGATGATATTATTTTTGGTTCTGCTAATCCCTATCTATGCGAGGAGTTTTCAAAGTTGATGCAAGCAGAATTCAAAATGAGTCTTATGGGTGAGTTGAAGTTCTTTCTGGGAATTCAAATTGATCAAAAACCAGAAGCTACTTACATTCATCAATGTAAGTACACTAAAGAACTTCTTAAGAAATTCAACATGATAGATTGTAAGATAGCAAAAACTCCAATGCATCCAACATGTGTTATGGAGAAAGAAGAAGTAAGTGGTAAAGTTTGTCAGAAGACCTATTGTGGTATGATAGGGTCTCTTTTGTATTTAACTGCTTCTAGACCTGATGTTTTATTCAGCGTTCATCTATGTGCTAGATTTCAATTAGATCCTAGAAAATCTCATTTATTTGCTAATAAAAGAATTCTAAGGTATCTAAAATGAACTACTAACCTTGGCTTGATGTATGAGAAAACATCAGAGCACACTCTATCTGGTTACTGTGATGCAGACTATGCTGGAGACAAATTGGAAAGAAAAAGCTCATCTGGAAACTGTCAATTTTTAGGGAAGAATTTGATCTCATGGTCAAGCGAGAGACAATCAACGATTGCTCTCACAACAGAAGAAGCAGAATACATATCTGCTTCTTTGTGCAGTACGCAGATGCTGTGGATAACTAAAAGACTATCAAATACACGAGAGTAACATTCCTATCTTCTGCGATAATACTGCTTCTATCTTTTTAAGTAAGAACCCTATCTTACATTCTAGGGCTAAACACATAGAAATAAAACATCATTTTATCAGAGACTATGTTCAGAAGGGAATTTTGTTCTTAAAATTTATTAATGCAGACCATCAATGGGCTGATATTTTTACAAAACCCTTAGCTGAAGATAGATTTCAAATTATCTTGAAGCATCTGAAAATGGACTATTGTCCAGAATAAGAGTGCGCCACAATCAGATGTGTTTAGTCAGAATAAGTATCTGTGTAAATCTCAGACATCAGAAGCTACTTCGGTCAAAAGTGTCTTTGATCTGATGGAAACCTTTGGGTTGTCCAGGTTCTGAGAACATTAAAACGTGTCACTTAATTAGAAAATGATCAATACGTGTAATTTCGATTATACCAAAATCATTACATCTACTTAATGAACACACTGAACAGTAATTTTTTTGGAATTGACTTAAATCAAAATTACATTCATTCACTAATTCAAAATATTGTGTTTAACTTTTCATTTTCAAAAACATTTTAAATACCCACTCACACTGCCTCATTTCCACTTCCACACCGTTAGAAACCCTAAAACCCTAAATCGCTTCTCTCTCTCTCAAACACTCATTCACCATCTTCGTCCTCATCAATCTCAAACCATCATCATGATGAAATATATTCAGCAAGCAACCGTTCGCTTCTCCGAAGAAATAGGAGAGTCACTAAATCCTTCCAAAAAGTCATCGTCTTCATCTGTTACGCCCTCTACAACCATCGCAACCACTGCAACTGTTGTTTCGACTTCATCATCTCTTCCCACGATCGATGAAAACCATGTAACCCAATGAAATCCCTTAGTTACTTATGTTGTTCATGCAGACGACCTAACAGTTCTCAAAGAACTAGATGTCGACTTTGACAATCTTAGTCATAATGGGTTTAACCTTCATGATCAACTAAACACTCAAGGATGGAAAAGTTACTTTGACAGACTTAGAGGTCCCACCTATGAAGCCCTAGTTATAGATTTCTGGAGGCAGGATGAAATTGACGATCTTCATGTTGTTTCCTTTGTTATGGAAAAGAGGATTGTTATCACCGAGATGTCAATCTCGGATCTGCTAGGAATGAAGTTCTTGGAAGGCAAACGAGTGTAAGGGAAGATCGAAAAATCTGACTCTATCATCAACAAAGGAATTTTTGCAAACCATCAATCTGGTAAAATAGAATATAAAAGCAAGGACTTGCGTGATAATCTGAGAATCTGGCACAAGATTATCCTTGGGTGTATCAATCCAAGACATTCAAAGAGTGCTGCAGATTTCTTCAATGCAAATCAAAAGTACATGTTGTACTACTTGCAAAAAAATGAGAAAATGTGTCTACCATCTATCCTGTTCTACTATCTCAGGGATATGGTGCGCAAAACAAGAACAACAGCCTCGCCAGAAATGAATATTGTAAATTACATTCCTTTCAAAAGATTGTTCTCTGATATCTTTGTTGAAAGTGGCTTAGTGGATTATCTAGTTAAAAAAGCCAAATATACAGAATACTTGACTCCGAGCATAGGAGAAGCTTTCAATGCTATGAATCTCAAGCATATGAAAATGATCAAGAATGTTGAAGTGAAACCTCTGTCTATCTCTCATGACACTGTGATTAAAAACCGAATTCCAGTGGAAAATTATCCTATCTATCACAGAGGCGATAATATACGAACAATTGCTGCATTTTTTGCTTTGATGAGAGAAGAAGGACATGACATGTCTAACTTCAGGATTGAAGATGTTGCTCCTAAACCTCTATATGTTGCTACCAGAAGCAAGAGGAAGCAAACTGAGGAGGATTCTGAGCTTAAGAAATGGAAGAAGGATGACAAATCTGCATCTTCTAAGAGTTCAACTATGCACTCTCTTCTTCTTGAAGAATCTAGTAAGTCTGCTACCATTCCCTCTATTTCAATGAATGTTACTAATATTGTTACTGTATCATCATCATCTACTTTCATTCCTACCTCCAATCTACAAATAAAGTTTAAAACGCCATCTTTTTCGATTCCTCCTCCAACTACCACTATTCAACCACCTCACATTTCATCAATCAGTACACCTATTACATCTGAAGCCATTCCTACCTACACCTCGACAATAACCTCTCCACTCATTCAACCAAATGAACCAAGCCTACTTTCTGACACTCAAGAAATTGTAACATCTGAACCTTTCACGGTTTCAAAAATCCTTGAGTTATCGTCCCTTACTAATCAACCAACATTTGAACCTGTTCATACTGAGACTATTTCATCTCAACCAGAACCTTATGAAACTAACTCTGCTGAGCCTAACCTTTCTTTTGTCGTCTATGACATACCCCTTCCAAAAACCCTTAAAGAATGCATTGGTCAGTTTCGTAACAAAGCTATAAAGAAGGTGGCAAAATTAAGAGCAGAAGCAAGCACAAGTGTTAAGCCTCTGGAGCTGGAGAATTCATGGAAAACCTTTCAGAAGTGGTTAGATTCTGAATTTGCAAGAATTACAAGCTTTTCAGACGCCACTAAAACTGCTGGAGTTCAGTTGGCAGAGGAAAGAGCAGAAGCTGAAGAGCGGATAAGGGAATTCAAGCTTTTGGCTGCAAAGAAGAAATAAGCTGAAGAAAAGGTTGTTGAAGAAGCGAGACTTCTTGTAGAAGAAGAAGCTAGGCTAGCAAAAGAAGCAAAAGCTATAGAAATAGCTAAGCAAGACGTCTTAGTTGTTTCCTCACCTGAACCTGATGTGGTGCGTTTGGAAAACGCAATTAAAGAAATCAGAGGAGAACAACAGATTTTCAGAGAAAATTTTGCAGAACAGAAGGTTGTCATTGAAAATGTTCAGAACTTGCTTCAAAAGATTTTGGACAAAATGTCCTCTGGAAGCACCTAACATTTTCGTTGTTTCGTATTGGTTCTATGATTTTAGGATTTAAGACTTAGTTTTTCACCCTTTATTCACTAAATTTTTTTATTATGACAAAAAGGGGGAGAAGTAATGAAATACGAAATTTTGGTTCTTATAGTGAATCTCTGAAAAACAAGCAGTTTACAATCAAACCAGTAAACTGTTATTTCTGTTAGATGTTTTTTTTTACCTTCTTTTCAGGAGTTCAAGTCTGATTAAACCATCATAAAGTTAATAAAGAAGTAAAAAATCTACAAATCAGAACTTTGATGGCTCTGATAGTTTAAGTCCTTGAGTTTGAGAGAAACAAGGTTCTGAGATAACGACCTGAGTTCGTGTTAAACTCTGAAGGATCAAGTTGAAGATTTCAGTGTCTGACTCTTTGGAATTAGGGGGAGTCCATTCCGAAAAATTCACAAGTCAGGATATTTAATATTCACCCATTCTGAGATTCAGGGGGAGTATCTCACGTGAAGGATAAGTATTTCTTAACCTTCTTATTTCGATTACCCTTGTGCTATGTACAAAATTGTGTCATTAAAAAGGGTGAGATTGTGAGAACAAGAGTTGGTTCTGCATTAATACCTCTGAGTTTTGATGATATCAAACAAGTATGTTTGTATGAACAATTTTATAAGTCTAATGTTTGTAATTTGTAAGAATCTACCAAACAGGTTCTGCTTCCATTAAATGGTGTGAATATGTTGTTAAAAGAAAATACTTCGCCTACGCGTTACACTTGATGTGCTATATAACAAAAATTGCTTCAGGAGAATCTGAAGATTCCAAGACTCTGATATAATATGTAAAGAGAACGGGTTCTGAAGATCTGAAGATTGAGGTTTTGATGAACAAACTTCAGATGCTGAAGACTTATGCTCTTTAGATAAAGGTTCTGAAGACCCAACTATAGTCTCTACTCATGCTTCAACTAAATACCATCAGAAGCCTATGAAGATATGAAGACAACATTCTAAGCGAACAAGGTTCTAAAGATCAAGTGTTGAAGACTCCGAAGGCGCAGCTCTGAGGACTCCAAGACTTGAAAATCTTAAGAACCAAGCTACGTTTTCCCTTCTCACTCATGCTCGCAGAAGCCTCTGAAGTTAAGAAGATTATAAGACTAAGCAACATAGTACAACTGAACAACGTAACAAACGAAGATATCTTGGAAACAGTGCAACCAATACTAATGAAGATATCTTGACAAGACATGACACAAAAGTATTATCTGTCCCCACATCTCTATCAAGCCGCCATCAATCTAAATAGCTATGATTACTTTTCAAGGGACATAGTCATTTAGATACTAAACTTGTTTACATTTCTGCTTGTAAAAGAAGCACTATTCTGTAAACGATACTCATTCAAACTTAGGTTTGTATTTCTTAAGAAAGACCTGTAAGGTTGGATTTCTTGAGAAGTCTAGAACTTGAGAGTTTTAGAGGTTGTTGTTAGTCACCAGCAGTTTGGCTTGTGCATTGTATTAATCTGATTGATTAGTAGATTAAGACCTCGATTGAGTGAGGAAAAATCACCTTGGCAGGTGGACTAGATTAACTTGAGGAATTCTCAAGTGAACTAGTATAAACATACAGTGTTATATCTTTCTAAGCTTTTTACTCATAAGTAAGAAAGTTGTTAAAAAGAGGTTAGTATAAAGAAACAATTTTATTTTGAAAAACCAATTCAAACCCCCCTTTCTTGTGTTTTTCACATCTTCAGGACAGAGACTCTGCTTAGGGAGATAAATTCACAAAGCCTAAAAGAAGGCTGGGAGGAATTGACTCTGTTGGATAGATATTTATACAGAGCATAAGAGAAGGTTATAAGGTTTTGACTTTGCTGGAGAAAGTTTATATATGTCTTGTACAAAGCCCAAGATTGACGCTAAAGGAAGATGATTGACTTAGCTGAGGATATTTCAGGTGTCTTGTACATAGCCCAAAATTGAGACTAAAATAACTGACTCTAATGAGGAAAATCATTATACAAAGCCTAAGAGGAGGCTGAAAAAGGTTGACTCAACAAGATAGTGTTTTTGTTTGTCTTGTACAAAGCCCAAGATTGAGGCTAAAAGAACTGACTCAACAAGAGAGTGTTTTTTATTTGTCTTGTACAAAGCCCAAGATTGAGGCTAAAAAAACTGACTAAACAAGAGAGTGTTTTTTATTTGATTGACTCAACAAGAGAGTGCTGAAAGGTGATTTACTCAATAAGAGAGTGTTGAAAGGTGATTGACTCAACAAGAGAGTGCTGAAAGGTGATTGAGGAAGAAGAAAGAATCATTATACAAAGCCTAAGAGGAGGCTGACTGAATAATTTCTTATACAAAGCCTAAGAGAAGGCTATCTTCTACTGAGGATTATTGAGATCCAGAGCCAGGTCCAAAGTGGGGAATCAACTCTTGCTGAGGGTTACAGAAGAGTTGACATATCAGATGCCTTAAGGTTCTGATTGTGGATAGTGTTGTATTGATGATAAGCTGACCCTTAGCTGGGGAAGTTTAGGATTAAAGATTAAGTTTTAGAACCTATGGGGGTTTTAACTCTACTGGAGATTGGTCAAATGACAAGGGTTTCTCCTGTGTTTTTAGGGAGCTTGGAGATTTCTTAAGATCCAAAAGGAGATTAGACTGCCCAAGTCTACTGGTATGAAAGAGTTTATCTTTGTATGATGCCCAAGAGGAGGCAGGTATTTTAAGGGACGAGAATCAACCCTTAATTGGTCTGAGGTTTTGACTCTTTGGAAAGACTGCTCTAACAAAGGATGACTAAGTTTTGTCCTATACCTTTAAGAGGTCTCGGTTCCTTGTACTAAGCCCAAGAGGAGGCATGAGAACTTCTAAGAAGCCTGAGGGTCCTTGTACAAAGCATTAGAGGAGGTTGGGGATGCTTTTAGGAAGTCTGTGGGTCCAAACCTAAGAAAAGTTCAAGAAAGGTTTCACCGAGAATTAATCCTTTAGTGAACAGTTCTAGGTTTTGAAGAAATTCAAGAGAAGTTTCACCGGGAATTAATCCTCTCTGGGGGAAATGAATATCTTTGACATATTTCTAATAGTGACAGTCTGAGAAAAGTTTCACCGGGAATATTGCCTTTCTCTTTGTTCCATATTGTATAAGCCCAAGAGGAGGAAAGACTGTATCTGGAAATTCCTATGGGGAACTAGTTTTGACTGTGTTGAAAGAGTGACCACTGACTTTATCTAATCCTAGACCTAATTTCTGGGGAAAACTCTAAGCAGATAATATACATGCATATATATATAGATGAAATATATACTGTATGTAAAAGAGGGTAGGAGGACTTACAGGTGAGCAAGCTTCTAGCACAAACAAATATATATATATATATATATATATATATATATATATATATATATATGTGTGCATGTATGTAAAAGAAAACTATTTAAAACTTACAGGTGAGCAAGCTTCCATTGTAACAGCTGTATGGTTAGTTATTCAAGAAATTAAATAAAGTTTTGATAACAACTATGAGTTTGAACCTAAATCAAAAATAAAAGTTGTTTTGAAAAGATTGGGGCTTACACTTAAGGAAAGGCCCTGAGAATTGTTTATTTACAAAGAGATGGGTCTTACAACTCAAAGAGAGGCCCAACGTTTATTTTTGTACAAGAGATGAGGCTTACAACTCAAGGAGAGGCCCAAAGTTATTTTGTTTATAAAGGCGACGATCGTGTCGCGGTTTTAGAAACACAGTGGGACTTATACAACGATTGAAGCCCAAATTATATATGTACAAGGGGGTTGGGTGTTACACTCTATTAGAGACCCAAAAAATGTTAAGAAAAGAGAATGGGACTTACAACACGAGGGGATGCCCAGTTGAATTTTTTTTTAAAATTGGCGATCACGGCGAGATTTTATCGGGACTTATACAATGAGTGAGACCTAAAATTATTTATTTACAAAAAGGGTTGGGACTTACACTCTATCAGAGGCCCAAAAGTGTTTGAAAAAGAAACGAAATGGGACTTACAACACAAGGGTAGGCCTAGATTATTTTGTTTAAAAGGCGACGATCGCGTCGTTTTTTTTAACATATTGGGACTTATACAATGACTGAGGCCCAAAAGCGGTTTTATTTTACAAAAAGGGTTGGGACTTACACTCTATTAGAGGCCCAAAAAGGTTTATGTTTACTAAAAGAGTTAGGACTTACACTCTACTAGAGGTCCAAAATAATTTAAAGAAAGATCAAAATCAAAGAAACCCTAATTTAATTTCTAAAAGTAATTCTTCAAAGAAAATTTAATTAAAATGATAAAAACAACAAATAAGTGTAAATAAACCACTTGCGATTTTTGGTTAAGGTTTGAAAAATGATGTTTTAATCACAAGATGAAATAAAACTCATTTGGTTTTGAAAAGAACAAGAGAAAAGAAATATTTTCAAATATTAAAAAACAAATAAAATAAGTTCTTTATGAAAATATTAAATATATAAAATAAATAGCATTTTTTGTGAAATTTTTGTAGAATAAAATATTTTATCATTTTTGTGAATTTTTAGAAAAAGAATCAATCAAAAGTGATAAAAAATGCCTGAGAAATTAATTTTTAAAGTTATTAAAGAATTATGAAGAAAAGTGAAAGAAAATAAGTGATAAAAAATTAGAAATGGTCCCCCCAAGGCTTGAACTCACACCCTTGGGGTGGAGATTTTAAAATTCTACCATCTGAGCCATGTGCGTGGGCTGATAGAGAGTGACAACAATGAATAGTATGTGAAAGCAACCTTTGAAAATGGTTAAAAATAAAACCAAAAGGTCTGGGGCGAGGGGGATTCGAACCCTAGACCCTTTGTTCGCTACACACACAAAACCAGCTGATCAACCGCTGGGGCGCAATTCTAATTCAAATATAATATGGCTAGTGTATAATATATAGAAGGTTTGGTTTGAAAACCTGAAGAATGGCGCCATGGCCATCTTCTTCATTAGGCAAGCTACGTGAATCCTTCTATCTCACTCATTTCTCAACCATTTCACACGATCCAAATATGAAAATCGTGCGTTTTAAAATAAGGAACACAATGGCAATATTCAATTTTGTTTAAATTAAGTGAATCAAAAGAGAACAAGTTGAAATCAGATGAACCCTAAAATTTGCAAGAGCTTAATGAAATCTGATACACAAACTATAAACATCAATTGATTGAGGGTAAATAATCTACAATTATTCAGAAACACAATGGTAATTGGAAAATATGTTTATGATGCATGATTCATTGAGTTTGAAAGTTTGAGGCTTACCTCTACAAGTGAGAATCGAATTCTGGTTTTGAGGTGTTACAGATGGATTCCAACGATATGAACAGCTTCCTTAGGTGCCAAGGACTGTGTTTGAATGCTTAGAGTGGATTGAAATGAGCTGGAACTGGATCTGGCACCTCAGCTGCAACTCTGTCAAGAACTTGAGCAATTGGCTGGTGATTTTGTGAATTTGATGTTCCAGATGTTGTTTTGGTGTTTAGATCACCTACATATGATGTTTATAAGGTGTTGGTATGATTGGTTTGGTTGAAATCACTCTCAATTTCAAAACCCGATAGTGACTTGAGTTAGAAGGCAAATTTGGAGTGAAAAGGAGATTTTGAGTAAAGCATCAGTTTGGGTGCTTTGGTGTACTCAAACTGATCACAAATGAGCTCTATTTACAGTAGAGCGAGTTTGTTTTGGCTGCAATAGTGAATAACAACTACAGCAGGTCTGTGGAACATGGTGATCCAATGGAATATCAAGTCTCCTCTAGCCATTGACTTGAGGTTAGAGCACAGACTATGAGTCTTCTGTGGCAGGGATAAGGCTTGACTGAACTTAGATAACATTGTCTTGATGAATTCCACCTCTATGCATCAGTTAAATGCTTTGAAACAAAATTGACCATTTGAAGCATTTTGAATTTTAGGGGTGTCATGACTAAACATAGATCCATGGACTTGTGAGGCTTGTGGATCAGTGTTTGTCCCTTGTTTGTTCCCCATTGAGGTGTGCAGATGGATAACCATGCTTGTTATTTCACAAAAACAAGAAATTCGACCGATGACCTTTAATCTGATTTGTGAAAAATTAGTTTTGGAGGCCAACTTCCCATGGATGTATCTCTTAGCTCAAGTTGAATTAGAATGACTTCTTGTACTTTTTGAAAAGCTTAAACGATGTACTAAAACATTAAGATTTAGAGTTTCCATTGATTCATCTTGGATCAATGTGAAAAGTGCCTTGGAAGTTTGATGCTTCATGCTGAAATTACGAGGCACAATTTTCACTAAGTGTTTTTGACATATTTTGGTTTTTTCACCACTTTGATCCACTCCTAACTAAAAATCCATGAAGAATTTGAGTTAGATGTAGTTAAAGCTTTTGTATAATGTAGGAAGATCTACAAATCGGGCTTTAGATCACATAAAATGGCTGCCTAGATCAAAAGTTATGATCCTTGAAAGTTTGCACCAAAACCATCCAAATTTAGTAACTTAGAAAAATTTTCAATTTTTCAAGATTACCCCTTTTACAAGTTATCTTGGTTTCTTGATCAATTCTTGTTCAAATGACATTATAAATCATATTTTATGAAAATATGAGTCATAAGGATCATTTTTGCCAAAAAAAGTCATGTTTTGACTTTTGGCTCCAGAGCAGTTTGACGCGTAAAAACCCTAATTCCCAACTTTTGGGGAATACATCCTCTGAGGGTAATTTAGCTTTGCAAATGGACTCCTAGGCTTATTTTGAGCATATTGAGTCACATGTTGAAGTCTTGGCTCATCCTCTTGTGAAAATCTCACTCTAGAGGTCATAGTCGTCCAAAACCCTAATTTGGCGACATCGAGTGTTTCGAGGCTCCTTTCACTTGGAGTGCGACAACTGTGTGCTTGATTTTTGATGTGAGGGTCCTCTTGATCCTTTGTGGATGTTTAAGAGGTTAGACAAGTTGAAGATCATGTCATTTCTTGATTGATCTTTTGTCTAAATGTTCTGAGAGGGCTCAAAACCCTAATTCTTGATTGTAGTGAATGCTCAACAATCCTTGAGGAAATTGATGAGGCATGAAGGTACATCCGTATTGCGGTGTTGATTTTCACAATAATGGGAAATCTTGGTGGTCAAAATTTGGGGTATGACAGCAAGTAGATAACCACAGGGGCTTTTTAGACCTTTTGACTATCGTAGGCAACCTCTATCAGCTCTAAGTTTGGAATTTTTCTATTGTCAAGAGGGACTTTTGACTCCTTGAGCAGAGGAATTATGGCGTAAACATCCTTGATTATTCCATGATTGGAGATTATTACAGTGTTTTTGTCTAGTAGTCCTTGGTTTGAACAGGGAGGAATTATCACGTTGATTGATTCGAAATTTAAGCATGGTTGAATCTCCTATCGGTCTAACTGATGCTGGAGGGTGGCTCGTACGAGATAGTATCCCTAGTTATTTTTCGAGCATACTCCGAAACGTTCATAATTTGTATGTGGTACCCGACCATATCCACTTTGTATGCAGTGCATCCTTACTAGATCCGTTTCAAATGAGCGGGCATCACAACTTTGGTGTCTACCAGGATTCCCATCAGTCATGCTAACTTGTTGTGTGTCTTCATCCAGGTATATCGGAAGCCACCAGTGGTCCAACAGATGTTGAAGAGTCCTTTGCACAACTACACATCCTTGGTCGTCTTTGTAGCATTCTTTACAGTCTTGATAATCATGCGAGGCCAAAAAACCAAGTCTGACCTGTTTGGCATGTAACACCACTAGACTAGTATTCATTAAGCGGATATCAAAGATTTGAACCATATTTACCTGATCATCACACTTTTCATGGTAGTCTTGGATCCATCCGAAACCCATTTGGCGCTGGAGGGCCTCTTGTACAAAAGAGCATCCCTGATTGTCTGTTGAGCAAATCGGGCAAGCGCTGTAATCGTGCCACTGAAAATTATAATACTGACTTTGTCTTGAATACATTGCTACTAAATTGACGTTCATTGCACGAATGTCATGGTTCTGAACAATGTTGGGATGTGCATGGGCCATGTTTACTTCACGAATCATGCTTGTACTATGGCACACCCTTGATTGTCCATGGATCAGATATCACACTGATTATAGTTGGGAGTGTAGCATGCAATTTTTGTCGGTGATGCGACCACCTTACCGCAATGGTTGGAATTGGGTGCTACTTTCTGATTTCTTATTTCTCCTATGAAGAAGGAAAGGAAATGGAAGCTATCTAAAACTAACCTTACACGCAAATGTTTTCTTTAATAAATGCTAAGAGATTGTGGGGTCCGGGGTCACATTATACAATGGGGAGTTGTCAATTACCTAGTGTATATATGGTTATCCATAGATTGTTTGGCATTTTCTTATATTATCTACTTACTGGTGTTTATCTGTCATAAATTGGCAATGTTTCTTCTTCGGGAGTGTTAAGAGAGTATTTTTGTTGTTTTCGAGTTTTTCGATGTTTTTGGTAAGGTACTGGACCTAAATTTTTTTACTTGTGTGCTCGCTAAGATTTTGCAATATTATGCCTACGTATTCCCGTAATGATAACAGGGAAATAAGAGCAATCGTAGTTCCTCCTATTCTATGGGAGGAAAGATGTTTGGTGTCTTGTTCAAAGCCCAAGATTGAAGCTAACTGAGTATTTGTGTCTTGTTTAAAGCCCAAGATTGAAGCTAAAGATTTGACTGAGAGAGAATTTGTCATCTCTAAAGGGAGATACCTCTCTGTTTATCATAGATGTTGGGTAACTGATTATAAAGGAGAATTACTTTAACTGGAATATATGGAGTCCAGCAATGCCATATTTTCCTTTATAGGGGATTTGTCCTGAAGGAGGAAACTTTAACTCAGTGTAAAGCAATATCATTTCCCCTTAGGAGTCTTTCGTGCTAAGAGAGGGACATTGGATTGGATGTAAATAATCTAGAGGCTTGCCACTTATAGAAATAAGATGAAAGAGTAAGTTTACCGGGATAAGAGATGGACCACAACTTGGATTTTTTAATCTACAAGTGTGCCACTTACAACAGTTATCCGGAATTAGGGTTTTTGTTTTGATTGTCTGTTTTGATGTGTGATGTACAGAGAAATGTCTTCCTATAGAGATAACTTGATTTTCCTTTGAGGGGTGTTAATTTTTATGTGTGCCTTGTTCAAAGCCCAAGTTTGAAGCCAAAAGGTTGACTCGGTTTAGGGAGTTTTATATTTGTCTTGTACAAAGCCCAAGATTGAGGCTAAAAGAATTTGACTCTTTTGGGGAGAGTGTTTTATCTGTCTTTTACAATGCCCAAGATTGAGGCTAAAAGAATTGACTTCACTGGGGAGAGGTTTTATCTGTCTTGTGCTTAGCCCAAGATTGAGGCTAAAAGAATTTGACTCTTTTGGGGAGAGAGTTTTTTCTGTCTTCTGCAAAGCCCAAGATTGAGGCTAAAAGAATTGACTTCACTTGGGAGAGGTTTTATCTGTCTTGTACAAAGCCCAAGATTGAGGCTAAAAGAATTGGCTGACTCAGCTAGAAAATATTTTGTCTGTCTTGTACAAAGCCCAAGATCGAGGCTAAAACTGCTGAAGGAAAATCATTATACAAAGCCTAAGAGGAGGCTGGTTGGGGAATTCCTTATATAAAGTCTAAGAGGAGGCTAACTTCTGCTGAGGATTATTGAGATCAAGAGACAGGTCCATATTTAGGAACCAACTCTTGCTGAGGATTGAATGAGAGTTGAAATATCAGATGCCTTGAGGTTCTAATCGAGGGTTTAATGGTAGTATTTTGACCCTAGCTAGGTAAATTTAAAGTGAAAGCTTAAAGATTGATTTTTTTAACCTTTGGACATTTTATCTCTGTTGGAGATTAATGAAATGATTAGGATTTTTCATGTGCTTTTAGGAAACTTGAGAGTTTCTTTGAGATCCAAGAGGAGATGAGACTTTCCAAGTCTACTGGTTTAAAGAGGTCGATCTTTGTATGATGCTCAAGAGGAGGCTGATGTTTTAAGGGATGAGAATCGACCCTAAACTGGTATGATGTGCTGACTCTTTGGAGGACTGCTCTAGCAAAAGATGACTAGGTTCTGTCCTATCCATGTAAGAGGTCTTTGAGTCCTTGTACTAAGTCCAAGAGGAGGCTGAGACCTTCTAAGAAGACTGAGGGTCCTTGTACAAAGCCTAAGAGGAGGCTGGGGATGCTTTTAGGAAGCCTGTGGGTCCAAGCCTAAGAAAAGTTCAAGAAAGGTTTCACTGGGAATAATCCTTTCTTTAGTGAACAGTTCTAAGGTTTGAAGAAATTCAAGAGAGTTTTCACTGGGAATTAATCCTCTATGGGGAAATGAACTTCTTGTACAAATTTCTAAGTAGTGACAGTCTTGAGAAAATTTTCATCAGGAATAATGCCTTTCCCTGTTCCATATTGTATAAGCCCAAGAGGAGGCAAGATTGTATTTGGAATTTCCTATGGGGAACTAGTTTTTGATTGTATTGAAAGAGTAACCACTGGTTTTATCTAAGCCTAGACCTATTTGTTGGGGAAAACTAAGCAAGTATATACAAGCATACATATACAGATGAAATATATAAGCAAGTATGTAAAAGAAAATGGTAGAACTTACAGTTGTGCAAGCTTTCAGCATTATAATCACAGCTGTATGGTTAGTTGTTATAGAAATTGAAGAAAGTTTTGATAAAAACTATGAACTTGAATTTGAATTAAAAGGAAAGTTGTTTTTTAAAATAAGTTTGGGGCTTATACTTAAGGAGAGGCCCAAATAAATTCTTTTGAAAAGGCGACGTCGCGTCGTAGCTTTGAAAATCACAGAGGGACTTATACAATGATTGAGGCCCAAATTTATTGTATTTACAAAAGAGGTGGGTCTTACACTCTATTAGATGCCCAAAGCTTATTTTTATAAAGGAGATGGGGCTTACAACTCAGGGAGAGACCCAGATGAAAAAACAGCGATCACGCAGTTATTCTGAAAGTTGTATCGGGACTTATACAATGACTGAGGCCCAAATAGGCTTATTTACAAAGGGATGGGACTTACACTCTATCAAGAGGCCCAAATGTATTTTAAAAAGAAGAGAGAATGAGACTTATAACTCAGGGAGAAGCCCAGAAAGACAGTGATTGCACCGTCGGTTTTTAAAATCGTGTCGGGACTTATACAATGACTGAGGCCCAAAAAGGTTTGTGTATGATAAGGGATGGGTCTTACACTCTATTAGAGGCCCAAAAGTGTTTGAAAAATGTTTGTGAGGGTGAAAATAATCAAAACCCTAATTTGATTAAAAATGTATTTTAATTTGAATAAAAAAACATTTTAAATGATCAAAATTATCAAACATGTGTGAGAAATAAGTTGTGATCTTGGATACATGTTTGAAAAATCATGTTTAATCACATAAAAGATTAAAATTCATTTGAAATGAAAATATCAAAGTGAGAATTTCATTTAAAAATGTTTAAAAACAAATAAAATGAAATTAATTACAAAAATTCTAACTATATTAAATAAATAATATAAATTGTATTTTTTTTGTAAAATAAAATTATTTAACATTTTTGTGACTTTTTAAAAAAGGAACCAATAAAAATGATAAAAAATGAGAGAGAAATTAATTTTTGAAATCAATTAAATAAAATATCAAAAATTCAAAAATTTAAAAATTTGAAAAAGGGCGCCATGAACACGGCTTCTTGCCCGCGTCCCCGGTTTTGCCCAAATTTTCATTTTCTCACTTTTCTCTCTAATTACTCAATGGTTTTGCAGGATTCAAACACCAATCCTGCTTTTTTTTAACATGGATCACAACCATATAGATTAGTTGCATTTATATTAAGTATGAAGTGAGAAATCAGAGGATGAACTCAAGAACCCTAGTTTCAGCAGGAACATTATGAAATTCCATACACGATTCATACATAGCAATTGATTAAGGGTTATCACTCTATATACATGCAAAAACAAGATGGTAACTCAAAAACTCATTTATGATGCATGTAATATGGAGTTTGAAGGCTTCAGGCTTACCTCTTGCAACTGGTGATCAAATTGTATGTTGGAGGTGTTACAGATGTTGTATAATGATCTGGACAACTTCAATGGACCTCAAGTAATGTTTTTGAAGGCTTGGAATGGATTGAATCAGCTCAGAACTTGTTGTGGCACCTCAACTGAAAACAGACCAAAAGCTTAAGCAAATGGATGGTGATTTTGTGATTCTGATGTTCCACCTGTGTTTTAAGGCCATGGATCACTAATATATGATGTATATGAGGTGTTGGCATGACTGGTTTGGTTTGAATTGCTTCCTATTTCAAAATTTGATAATGACTTGAAATAGAAGGAAAATCTGGTTTTTTCAAAGTGATTTTGAGGAAAGCATCAGTTGGGGTGCTTTGGCCTACTTAAACTGATCACAAATGAGCTTTATTTATAGTAGAACAAGTTTGTTTTACGGCAACTGGTACAGGTCTTTGGCCAATGGTTGCATAAAGGAATCCAAGTCTTCTCTAGCCATTGACTTGGGTCAGTGCAGCAGGCTATGAGTCCTTTGTTGCAGGGATAAGGCTCGACTCAATTCAGTCATCAATGTCTTGATGCTTGCCACCTTGTGAATCCATTGAATGCATTGAAACAAAATTGGAGTCTTTGAGATTCTTAGTCTTTTGAGGGGTCACATGGCTATATGTAGATCCTTGGACTTAGAAGGCTTGTGGATCAAACATTGTCCCTTAGATTTTATCCCTTGAGGTGTCCAAATGGATAACAAGACTTGTAATTGTCCAATTTAGCTAACTCGAGCAAAAATGCACAAATCTGTCTTGTAAAATCAGTTTTGAATGACCAACTTTCAATGGATGTAACTCTTAGCTCAAGTTGAATTAGGAGGGGTTCTTCTACTTTTTGGAAAGCTCTCATGACATGCTTTAACTTTTATGTTCAAGATTGGTCTTAGTTCAGCTTGAATCAAGGTGAAAAATGGCCTCAAAGTTTGGAAAAAGTGAAACAGATTCTGACTTGAAAATTTCACTAAATGTTATAATGAAAATGTCCATTTTCATTTTTTGTGATTTTGATCAATCCATAACTGAAAATCCATGAGGATTTGGAATGAGATGTAGTTGACATATTTGAAGTATGTAAGATGAAATTTCATTTGAGCTTTGGATGGGAGAAAAAGGCCTTTTGGTTTAGGAGTTATGACCTTGCAAAGTTGGTACCAAATCACTTTTGTCCCATAACTTAGAAAAAATTTAGTTTCTTATGGTTGCCCCTTTTGCAAGAAACCTCTATTTTTTTTTATTTTTCTAGATGAATGATGATCAAAACCATATATTAACATTTTTTTTTACTTAGGGGAGCCATATTTGTGAAAATTTCCAAAAAGTCAAACTTGATTTTGGGCACAGTTGACTTTTGATAACAACTATGAATTTGAACCTAAATTAAAAGGGAAAGCTGTTTTTGAAAAGATTATTGGGGACTTATTTTCAAACCCCAAATTTCGACCACCATGATTTCCCATCATTGTGCAAATCATCATAACAATATGGATGTACTGTCATGCCTCGTCAATCTCCTCAAAGATGGTTGAGCATTCACCACAATCAAGAACTAGGGTTTCAGGCCCTCTTAGAGCACTTAGACAAAGGATCAATCAAGAAATGACATGATCTTTAACTTTTATAACCTCTCAAACACCTATATGGGATCAAGAGGACTTCCACATGAAGAATCAAGCACAAGGTTGCAACATTCCAAGTAGATGAAGCCTCAAGATCGCCAGTGTCACCAAATTATGGTTTTGGTCGACCAAGGCCTCCAGATGGAAATTTTCATCTGGGCATGAGCCAATACTTCAAAGCACAACCCAAGATACTCCAAGAGACCTCATGAACCCAATCATCAAGTCAATTTAGCCTCAGGGGATGCATACACAAAAAATCAAGAATTAAGGTTTCTTGACCTTTCACCCCGAAGTTGACTTTTGGGACAAAACATGATCCAAGACCTCAAGAAATTATTTGAGGGCCTCAAATACACCACATTTATCTATTTATAACATGGGATTGATCCAAGAAGCTTGATTCACAAGTTTCAATTTCATCTGGACCACAATTAGGGTTTCGAGGAAAAAGTAAACAGTATCTTTGACTTTTGACCAGGACATCCTCCCCAACCTTGGGACATGATTCAATACACCCTATAACAACTATGGAATCCACCCATTAGGTTTGATTTAGGTCAAGGGCTTGATTTCACAAAGGATCGCACAGTTTGGATTTCATCCGATAAAAAGTCAACTATGCACAAAATCAAGTTTGGCTTTTTTGAATTTTTCTCAAATATGATTCCCCTAAGTCAAAAAACAATGTTAATGTATGATATTGATCATCATCCATTAAGAAAAATCAAGAAAACTGAGGTCTCTTGCAAAAGGGGCAACCTTGAGAAACCCAAATTTTCTAAGTTATGAAATAAAAGTGGTTTTGGTAACAACTTCCAAGGACCATAACTAGAGATCCAAGCAACCATTTTGGGTGATCCAAAGCTGAATTTGTAGGTCTTGCTACACTCTACAAAAGCTTCAACTACCTCCAACTCCAATTCTTTATGGATTTTAAGTTATGGAGTGATCAAAATCACAAAAACATGAAAATGACACTTTTTCCAACACTTAGTGAAAATCTGCCTAAGTTACCAGCCTGGAACATCAATGTTCATGAGGTTTTTTCAGTTGGATCCAAATAGTTTCAAAACAAACTATGATCACACATGTTTTGTATCATATGAGGGATTTCTAAAAAGCACAAGAGTGTCCCATAACTCAACCTGAGCTGAGAGATATGAATCCCTCAAAATCACCATTTCCATCTGTCTTGGACAAGGCAGATTTTGGCATTTTGCTCGATTTAGCAAAATTGAGCAACTCCAAGCCTTGTCTTCCATTTGGACACATCTGAGGATAAAACAAAAGGGTAATTATCTAATCCCCAAACCTCCAAAGTCCAAGAATCTACACTTAGCCATAACAAACCTAAAAAGGCTAAAAAGGTTCCAAGACTCCAATTTTGTTGCAATGCATTTAATGGATACACCAAGGTGGCATGGACTGACACATTCCCAACTGAATGAGTCAAGAATAAGCTCTGAATCAAAGGACCATAGGCCTGTGCCCTAATCTCAAGTCAATGGCTAGAGGAGACTTGAGATTCCTTTTGCTCAACATTAGCCAAAGGCCTGCTGCAGCTGCCACTCACTATTGATGCCAAAACAAACTTGACACACTATAAATAGAGCTCAATTGTGATCAGTTTGATTACACCAAAGCACTACAACACTTTCTTTCCTAAAATTCTTTTTCTCTAGGCCAAAATGCCTTCTTTTGCAAGTTATCTCTGAGTTTTTGAGTTAGAGAGCAATTCCACCACAGCTCATGATCCAAACACCTCTAATATGTTATATCTAAGCTGTTCAAACACTCAATTGTGACCTAAAACACCAAAACCAGAAAATCCACTTTCAAAACCTCAAGATTGGACTTTTCTGTATTTTTCATGCCATGCCTTGATTCAGTCACTTCCAAAACCAAACAAGGCCTCAAACACACTCCAAATATCATCCTCAAACTTCCCCAAATGGTTCCCCTCATCTGGAACACCATTTGAGAGAGTTGTCATATTGATCACTTTTGCCCCTTTTGTAAGAAAGCGCCACAACTTGTTCCTGTGGATTCCAACAGGTTCTAATCATTCTAAAAGCTTCTAAGGGATCAATTGAGAGTGTCTAAAGCATCAAATTACTTCTGGCACAAGGAACTTGGCAGATAGCACAAAAAGCTCCAAGAGGTAAGTGAATGACAACTTGAACTCTTTGAATTATGCATTCCTTTGATGTCCATTGATCATAAACATCTCATACATGTTGTATATGTTGTGTTTGAACCAATTTTCCATGTAATTCTAGCCTGTACCATGAGATAGCATAGAACATGCAAAAATAGGCCTATTTTGGAATCACTATCGTATTTTGAGGAGGAAACATTTTCTAAAAATTCCAAGGGCACCATTGGATTCCTCATGAAATTCTAAGTCAGATACACCTAAATTTTGTCCCAATCCATGGAGAAATGAGAAAGTTAGAGGCTTCACGTAAATTGTCAAAACTTGCCTTGCCTTGCCTTGGCCAGGCCTGAAAACTTGGCACCCCTTATGTATTTATGGGGTGGTTTTGATACACGAATGTATCACCACCCCAATGGTAGCGCGCGTGTGTGTTTGGCTTGATGGTCGTGGGTTCAAACCACACCCAGACCATTTGGCCATTTTTTATGTTTTTATAAATTAATTGAAAAATTTATTTCTCTCTCAATTTTAAATATGTTTAGTTGATTCTTTTTTTGAAAATTCACAAAAATTTTAAAATATCTTATTCCATGAAAATTTCACAAAAATATTATTGATTTCATATATTTGGTATTTTTGTAAAGAATAATGTTTTTATTTGTTTTTAAGCATTAAAAATATTACTTTCTCTTGGTTTTGCAAAAGTCAAATGATTTTTAAATCATCCAATGAATGAAACATGATTTTTCAAATAAAAATCCAAGATCACAACCTTTTTTCACATGTTTAATTATTTTAATTGAATTTTTATTCAATTAAAATACATTTTAAAACCAAAAATTAGGGTTTTGATCACTATCACCGTAACAAACCTTTTTAAACATCTCTGGGCCTCTATTAGAGTGTAAACCCAATCCTTTTTTAACCAAAACCTTTTTGGGCCTCAGTAATTGTATAAGTACCAGTGCGATTTTAAAATCTCGACGCGGTCGTTGCCTTTTAAACGAAAACCATTTGGGCCTACCCTTATGTTGTAAGTCCCATTTCTTTTCTTTTTCAAGCCTTTGGGCCTCTCTTTGAGTTGTAAGACCCACCCCTTTGTACAGAAAACCTCTTTAGGCCTCAGTCACTATATAAGCCCCAATACAGTTTACAAAACAACGGTACGATTACTGTTTTTCATCTGGGCATCTCCTTTAGTATAAGGACCAACAACCTTTTCAAAAACAACTTCCCTTTTGATTTAGGCTTAAATCTATAGTTGTTATAAAAAATTTATTTTATTTCTTGAACAACTAACCATACAACTGTTACAATGGAAGCTTGCTCGCCTGTAAGTTTTATCAGCTTTCATTTACTTGCTTTCATATATATATATATATATATATATATATATATATACACACACATATATATAACTGTATTGCTGGAAGCTTGCTCAACTGTAAGTCCTTCTTTCATATCCTTTTAAATACTTGTCATTTATCAACTGTATATATACTTGTATATCTGCTTAGAGTTTTCCCCGACAACTAGGTCTAGAACTAGGTAAAGCCAGTTGGTCACTCTTAAATACAGTCAAAACTAGATTCCCATAGGATTTCCAGATACAGTCTTGCCTTCTCTTGGGATTAAACAATATGGAACAAAGAGAAAGGAATTATTTCCGGTGAAACTTTTCTCAGACTGTCACTATTAGAAATTGTCAAAGAAGTTCATTTCCCCAGAGAGGATTAATTCTCGGTGAAACCTCTCTTGAATTTCTTTAAACCTTAGAACTGTTCATTAAAGAAAAGATTATTCTCGGTGAAACTTTTCTTGAACTCTTATTATGTTTGGGACCCACAGGCTTCCTAAAAGCATCCCCGCCTCCTGTTGGGCTTTGTACAAGGACCCCCCGACTTCTTAGAAGTTCTCATGCCTTCTCTTGGGCTTAGTGTAAGGACCCTGAAGACCTCTTAAAGGTATGGGACAGAACTTAGTCATCCTTTTCTAGAGCAGTCTTTATAAAAAGTCAAAACCTAAGACAATTGAGGGTTGATTCTCATCCCTTAAAATACCAGCCTCCTCTTGGGCATCATACAAAGATAAACTCTTCCTTACTAGTAGACTTGGACAGTCTAATCCCCTCTTTGATCTCAAAGACATTTTCAAGTTCCTTATAAACATAGGAGAAACCCCTGGTCATTTTTTATCAATCTCTAGTAGAGTTAAAACCCATGGGTTCTAAAACCCAGTCTTTCTCCTAAAATTTCCCTGCCAGGGTCAACTTATCATCAGTATAACACTATCTCAAATCAGAACCTCAAGGTATCTGATATCTCAACTCTTCTATAAACCCTCAGTAAGAGTTGATTCCCCATTTGGACCTGCCTCTGGATTTCAATAATCCACAACAAAAGTTAGCCTCCTCTTAGGCTTTGTATAATGATCCTTACTTTCCCCAAGCAAAGTCAGTCTCCTCTTAGGCTTTGTACAATGATTTTCCCCAGCTGAGCTAACCTTTTCATACTCTCTTGTTGAGTCAATCACCTTTCCAAACTCTCTTGTTGAGTCACTGGTATGCAACAAAAGCACTCCCTTGTTGTGTCATCCCTTTCAGCCTCAATCTTGGGCTTTGTACAAGATAGATAAAACCTCTCACTAGTAGAGTCAACCCATTTCAACCTCAATCTTAGGCTTTGTACAAGACACCGTATAAATTTCCCTTAACAGAGTCAATCCTCTTTCAGCCTCAATCTTGTGCTTTGTACAAGATAGATAATATTCTCTAGCAGAGTCAAACTCATTTCAGCCTCAATCTTGGGCTTTATACAAGACACCTGATATATCCTCAGCTGAGTCGGTAAAGTCTCACTTTAGCCTCAGCCTTGGGCTTTGTACAAGACATATAAAGATTTCTTTCCCACAGAGTCAGTCTTCTTTGTCAGCCTCAATCTTGGGCTTTGTACAAGACACATACAAATCCTCCCCAGCGGAGTCAAAATCCCTTTTTAGCCCCAATCTTAGGCTTTGTACAAGACAAACAGAATATTTTCCCCATAAGAGTCAAACTCTTAGCCTCCTCTTAGGCTTTCTATAATGTTATCCCCAAAAGAGTTAGTCTCTTTTTAGCCTTAATCTTGGGCTTTGTACAAGACAGATAAAACTACTCTCTTGTTGAGTCAGCCTTTTCCAGCCTCCTCTTAGGCTTTGTATAAGGACTCCCCTAGTGGATTCAATCAATCTCTTAGCTTCAACCTTGGACTTTGATCAAGTCAGCCTTTCTCGGTTTATCACTTTTCAAAACAGAAAATCAAAACAAACCCTAATTCTAGATAACTGTTGTAAGTGGCACACTTGTTGATTCAAATATCCAAGTTGTCGTCCATCTCTTATCCTGATAAACTTCCTCTTCCATCTAATTGTTGTAAGTGGCAAGCATCTAGATTATTTACATCTACGCCACTGTCTATGTCTTAGCATGAAAGATTCCTAAGGAAAAATGGCATTGCTCTACACTGAGTTAAAGTTTTCCCCTTAAGGGAAAATCCCCTATAAAGGAAATTATTGCATTGCTGGATTCACATATCCTAGTTAAAGTAATTCTCCTTTATAATTAGTCACCCAACAGTTGTGATAAACAGATGAGATATCCCCTTTAGAGATAACAAATTCTCTCTCAGTCAAACCTTTTAGGTTCAATCCTGGGCTTTGAACAAGACACAAATAAACCTTTTAGCTTTAATCTTGGGCTTTGAACAAGACACCAAAACATCATCTTTTTCCTCCCATAGAATAGGAGGAACTACGATTGCTCTGATTTCCCTGTTTCTTTAAACGAGAATACGTAGGCATAAGATTGCGAAATCTTAGCGAGAATACTAATAAAAAACTCTAGGTCCAGTACCTTCACACATACTAATAAAAAATGAGGTCTGATACCTCACCAAAATCATCAAAAACTCTCTCTCTGTCTCTCTCAAACAAGAAACTTTCCCAACCCATCAACAGATAAACACCATCAAGTACAAAGCAGAACCTAATGCTAACGACCTGTGGATTAGCACATATAGGATGGGTAATTGACAACTCCCCAATGTATAACCTGACCCCGGACCCCCAATCTCTTTCAGCGTTTGTTCATTTAAACATTCGCGTGCAAAGTTAGTTTTAGATAGCTTCCCTTTTCCTTCTAGCTTCACGGGATAAATAAGAAATCAGAAAGTAGCACCCCACTCCTCCTCATTAAGGTGAGGAGAAAACCCAATATGCGATAAGGTGGTCGCGTCACCGACAAAAATCGCACGCTACAGTAAAATGGTGACTCTGTTGGGGATAGTATTTTGTTTATTTTGGATTATAGACAAGAATTCTTAAGAGGTCTAGGATGTTATTTTTAGGAATCATACTATATATATATATATATCGCTTTTCCTACTTGATATCCGTGTTTATTTTTCTGTCAATGGAAATGCGAGTGATGTCGCATGCGGAAAGTTTGAGTGATACCTAAGATATGTGATGGCAGAGGCGGGCGGTCTTACAGGGAGTGAATCCCGAATAAGCTGTCCCGGTAGACCATCAAATCAGTGGAGGTACCCTTTGGGGATTCAATGTCTAACGACTTCGGTTGTGAAACCAAATTGTCTGATTGTGGTACCCATAAAACTGAGGATTTAGTAGACAGTAACCATGTGGCTATTTAGTAGTGCGGTAGCTATCGGAAAATATTGTATGATATTTTCCTTACATCGCTTTGTAAAATACTGTATTTCCCTTTCTGCAATCTTTCAAATTCAATAAAACGGGGTCTCCCCACTGTATGATATTTACAATCTATTTGTTGAAGTTTCTTTTTGATTAAAGCAAAAAAAATTAATATATATATCATTGCATATCATTCATCATTCTCACAAAACGCATTCTACTTACCCTCGAATCTCACGTATGTGTCACGATTCTAGAGTCAAACTGTCTCGTTCGTACAATACTCGGGCCAATCGACAAAAGAAAATGGACGATCTCGAGGAAGAGAACAGAGAGCTGAGAGAAGAAATCGACGCTCTGAAGGAAGATTTGAGAAAACTTCACAATGACATGCATTCTCTGGAAGTAGCTCAGAGACAACAACAAAAGATTGTGATCTCGGAGATCACATCTACGCCTATAGTGGAGACGTATGATCCTCGGTACAACATGCCTAAAGATTATCCCTGGGGAATGCCTATCAACTTTATCCCTGAAGGATAAATTCCATAGGTCACGGAAGACCCGGAAACTACAGCACGAACCGCTGGGCATGAAGGTTACAAACCTCGGGAAAGCGACGATGCAAGAGTCATGACAGCAACTCCTGAAGGTAACTTCGGGATAGGGAAGCACCAAGAGTCACTGCCGTAATGACTATACCACAACCCGTGGTACACACTGTTCCAGATGGACAGATTCCACAAATAATATCTGGTAGAAATGAAGATATGTACGATAGAATGAATGAGTTCTAGGAACAATTCTTGGAGATGCAGAAGGAATTGCATGCCATTCGCGGTCAGGATTTATTCGGAAAGGACGCCGCATACCTTTGTCTGGTCGCTAATGTGAAAATCCCGCACATATTCAAGGTGCCTGACTTTGAAAAATACAAGGGCAACTCTTGCCCTCAAAGTCATTTGGTGATGTACGCTTGAAAGATGTCAACTAAGACAGAGAATCAACAGCTACTGATCCATTACTTCCAAGACAATTTAACCGGTGCTGCACTCAAATGGTATATGTGTTTAAACCGTACCAAGATTGTCACCTTCAGAGATCTTGGCGCTACCTTCGTTTAGCAGTATAAGTATAACTTGGACATGGCACCAGACAGAGATCAACTCAGAGCAATGTCGCAAAAGGACAAGGAAACTTTCAAGGAATATGCTCAGAGATGGCGTGAAATTGCCGCCCAGATCTGTCCCCCTCTTGAGGAAAAAGAGATGACAAAGATCTTTTTGAAAACCTTAAGCTCATTCTATTACGACCGAATGGTCGCCAGTGCGCCCAGCGACTTCACTGAGATGGTGAACATGGGAGTTCGTCATGAAGAAGTAGTCCGAGAAAGACGTCTGGTCAAAGATACAGGGCCATCAAGCAATACCAAAAGATACGGTTGTGCTTTCCCTAAGAAAAAAGAGCAAGATATTGGTAAAATATCTCTCGGAAAGCAAAGGTGAAGTTATCAACTAGTAGCAGCGGTAACTCCCGCTATCAACCCTGTGCCTGCTCCAACGTATCAACCTCAGGTTGCTCAGAGCCAATCGAATAGACAAAATTATCATCAAAGGACACAACAGCCTCTTTAGCAGGCTCATCCACAGTACAACAACAACAGCTGTACAACACGACCACCAGGGTTCGACCCTATACCGATGTTGTACACAAAATTGTTTCCACTACTACTGGTCAAGGGGCATTTCCAAACTTGGTCTCCTCTTACAGTACCCGAAAATCCTCCTTTATGGTTCAAAGCAAATCAAACATGCCCTTATCATCAAGGAGGACCGGGGCACAACATTGAAAACTATCTCAGCTTCAAGTCCGATGTGCAGAAGCTTGTTTGGAACGGGGTCTTATCCTTCAAGGATACAAATCCAAATGTTCATACGAACTCGTTGCCTCAACATGAGAAAACTGCAGTAAATTTGATAGAGGAAGAATCTAACCACAACTATCAAATTCAAGATGTACTCCTATTAGGAACCAATCTGGTCAAAATGCATTGTAGACAGAGTGGATACAGTCATGTAACGTCTTACAGTTATCACCAGTGTGATATATGCTCAAAGAATAATCAAGGATGTTCCGTAGTGCAATCAGCTCTACAAGAACAGATGGATCTCGGATGGATCTAAGATCATCGAATCCGTGAGGTCAATATGGCTCACGCAAATCCCAACATTGTCCAGAACCACAACATTCTAGAAATGAATGTCAACTTGGTGGCAATGCACTCAAGGTAAATCCAACATCATGATCTGCCACGGCACGATTACAATTCTTGTCCGATTTGCTCAATAAACAATAAGGGATTCTCTTTTGTACAAGAGGCCCTCTAGCATCAGATGGATCTCGGATGGATCCAGGATTACCGTGATAGAAGTAGCCATCAAGTCAATATGATTCAAATCTTTGATATTTGCTTGATGAATACCAGTCTAGTGGAATTACACGCTAAGCAAGTCCGGCTCGGTTTTCTGGCTTCACATGATTATCAACATTGTAAAGTGTGTCGTGAAGACGACCAAGGATGTACACTTGTCCAAAGAACACTTCATCACTTGTTGAACCACTGGTGGCTTCCGATCTACCTAGATGAAGACACACAACAAGTTAGTATGACTGACGGGAATCCTACTAGGCATCAAAGTTAGGATGTTCGCACGATGGAAACAGATATAGTAAAGTTACACTGCATACAAAGCGGACTTGGCCGGGTGCCACCACATAACTATGAGCGCTGTAGATTTTGCTCAGAGAACAACCAAGGATGTTATTTTGTACGGTCAGCTCTTTAAAATCAGTAGGACCGAAAAGAGATTCGACCGTGTTCAAGTTTTGATTTGGTGAATGTAATGCAAGTCTATCTTCCTGATCAAACCAAAGACGTTGTCTTAATCCCTAAACAAGGAGTGGCCAAAGATGTATGTGCCATAATCCCTCTACTCAACGAATCAAGAGTTCCTCTCGATAATAGAAAGATTTTTAACCTCGAACTGATTGAGGCCGGCTACGATGGTCAGAAAAATCAAAAGGCTCCTGTGGTTATCTATCTTCCAGGACCAATACCGTACAAATCTGACAAGGTTATCCCTTACAAATACGACGCAACAACAATCGAAAATGGAAAGGAAATTCCATTACCCTCCGCCGTGAACATTGCTGACATCAGTCGAGTTACCCGGAGTGGCCGGATCTTCAACAGAGGAGTTGGAGAACCCCCCCAAAAAAGTAACCTCAAACAGAAGTTCCCAATCGACTAGTCGGTCGATCCAGTAATCCCGACCTTTCAAAGGACAACGATGAGATCCTGAAGCTCATACAAAAAAGAGAGTACAACATTGTAGACCAACTGTTGCAAACTCCATCAATAATCTCTGTGCTATCTCTCTTACTCAATTTCGAAGCTCACAGAGAAGCTCTTCAGAAAGTCTTAGAGCAAGCCTTTGTGGAACAAGATGTGATGATAAGACAATTTGAGAGCATCATCTCCCACATCACTTCCTGCAACAATTTAGGATTCATTGATGAAGAACTGCCAGAAGAAGGCAAGAATCACAACATGGAGCTTAAAATTATAGTCAACTTCCAGGACGATGCTTTAGCCAGCGTACTGGTAGATACCGGATTAGCTCTGAATGTTATGCCAAAATCTACTCTGATGCGACTATCATTTCAAGGATCTCTGATAAAAGGCAGTGAGTTCATCGTCAAAGCCTTCGACGGATCCAGAAAAACAGTTATCCTTTGACATTTCAAACATCACTTTGCATTGATTATGACATGAAATCCTACTGCCACATGTGGTTTCTTCCTTTGAGTTTAGTTGGTTGAGCTTGTAGAATGCAACTTACATGAATTTTGTAATGACTTTTGTTTGAGCTAAGATATGAACCATAACTTGATTTCTTTTGACACCTTTGCTACTGCCCATCTTAGGTTCATACACCTATAGGACTCACTTCTCTTCGCTTACTGTTTGATATGACTCCTAGATTAGAATTAGGACATTTACTTGTGCATTGGTGCATAATTTTGCATTTTGCTTTCAGATTCAATTGTTGAGCTTGGCTTGGAGTTGGTAAGTACTTATGTTACTTTAACTTGATGCTTACAATTGAATGACTTCTTTTTCATCTCACTTCTCCTTCTTTACTTCTCTCTCTTGTGATTGAATCATCTAATGTTTACTTGTGTCTGATCACATGTTCCCTTAGGATTCCTAGTTTGAATATAATTTTGGATAAGGTTCAAAGTAGGAGAGACATTAGGTTTTCAATCCAAGCATGCTAACATAGGTAGCAATTCCCTTCCTAACCTCAACTGTAGTGCCACAATGCATGACAACTCATAGGATGAAGTTTTCCTAAGGCTTTTCTTTCAACCTTTGAGTCTCTTCTCTCTCTCTAAAAGAAAAGCAAAAAACACTTAATAAATATTGTATGTGAAGTGTGCCTCGAGCCATAAGCACATAGGAAATGATTAGTGAAGGTCTCATTTACTATTCTAGGATGCTTTGCAAACATTCCGTTGGGAGAGACATTGTAAAGTATTTACTCCTATGTCATAGTCTTTAGCACGATACATATCACAAACAAAATAAACCAAAACACTTTCTTCTAAAAGACAAAAACAAATCAATTGTCTTCCTTCGGGATTCTCTTCTCACCTCACTCATTCCAATCGTAAGGATACGTTATTTCCGTTCTACCGCAAACAGGTAAACGCGTAAGACTCCACGCAACGAGCGACAACACCTAAACTGCTAGAACGCGAACGTTAGCGTCATCCACCTAAAAACACAAAACAAACGAAGACCCTGTAGGTAGAACTACGACTACTATGATTTCCTTTCTCCCATACGATAATAGGATACGTAGGCACAAGATGGCGATGTCTTGGCGAGCAACCTTCCCCCATTCAAACTCGTAGTCCCTCAAACTACGTTGACTCTGACTTTCACACTCCCGAGGGAATACGTAGGCCTAGGATGGCGATGTCCTATCGAGTCACCTTTTTTGTTCTTCCCCCGTTTCTCGTTCCATTCCTTTCCAGATAGCATTAGAGCTTTAGATGACACACCCTTTAATCAGAACAACAAGCGTGGATCCCATCGAATACGATGGACGCCAGGGGGTGTTAATACCTTCCTATAGCGTAACCGACTGCCGAACTCAAGCTATGGTTGCGATGACCATGTCTTTCCCTTCTTCAGGTTTTCTTCGATCGTTTCTTTTCCCTGCGTCGGGATAAATAACATTCGGTGATGACTCTTCTGTCTTTTCCGCAGGTTGATTTTTGTAAATCCGACAATTAGGTATCAGGAAATCAGTCTGTTCTTAGTGTTGGCTAACAAGTGTCATATCTATGATAAAGAAAGTTGTGATAGATCCTCTCATTACAAGAGTTTAAGTGATAAGAGAAGTGGTAATTAGAATCGTTGGAAGGCATATGTTGCTCCTGTTGGTAAGGGTAAACAAAAGTTTCAGCAGAAGAATAATGGTGGGAAAAGTCAAAGTGGGGGAGGTGCTTCTGCTCCTCTTAAGCGTTTCAAATGTGGGGTTCTTGGTCATCGTGCTCCGGAATGTTCTACAATAATATGATTCAAAAGGTAGGGCATAAGGCTAATGAATGCAAGAGTGATGTGGTAACTTGTTTCAATTGTGGAGAGGCTGGTTGTGACGCCCCCGATCTATACCCCCAAATAAACATGCATTTAAAGCGGTAAAAAGAAAGTTCAAAAATTTGATCAGAGTATAATTAAAAACATGGCATAGAGAGGGAGAATCACATCAAATTGAAACCAAACATACATACAACACCTGCCCATAATGATATGCAACAGTGGGGTAGCATACATACAGAGGAAACTTTGTTCCTTACACCCACTTTTCAGAAATTAGAATTAAAGCGGAAAAATCTAAAATCTGATTAACATAAATACATATATCATGTAAAAAGTTTGTCATACATCCAGATATACATGTACAAGGCAAAAGATAATATATACATAATACATAATAATAGCCAACGGCCTCCCTAACTACCCGGTGTCACATATCAGAGCCGACCGGCAATAAGGGTGAAGACACAAAGCTTCACAAAAGACCTCCAGCAACTCTAATCTGCAATGCCTCATAGAGCATTATAAAACGAGCAGAAGGGTGAGAAAGACAACCATAATATAAATGTATAAAATTATATATTGCCACAAGCATACACAAGTAAACACATTTCTCACCACAATTGTACCACAATTTCACAAAGATCACATATAACATAATCCAGTACAATTCTCAAGCATTGATACCACTACGCCTCGAACATACAAACATACACATAATCACCAACACAATCACACATATTTCATCCCATCAATCACATACACCATTTCATGCACAAATAATTCATGATGAATGCAAATGCACAGAGACCGACACCACGACTCTATGCACATGCCATGCGGTACCGACTTCCTTTGTCACGTCATTAGTCCACTCAGGAACTATTGGAACCATCGCTTGTTACTGAGACTTAGTCAAGTAACTCCCCGTCGGGCCTACGATGTTCGCCCGTCGCTTTAAGTCCTCAGGCATCGCCTCGTATTTTCGAGGCCCACGACGTTAAGGATTGCTTTAAGTCTCCAAAGGAGCCCACAATCGTCTATACATATCGCTGTCAGTCCTTAGGCATCGCCTCGTATTTTAGAGGCACACGATGGTATAGTGGATGCATCGTTTTAAGTCCTCAGGCAACGCCTCGTATTTTCGAGGACCCCGATGATCAAGTCGCCACTCAGGACATTTCCACAATGTATTTCATGATGCTTGGCATACAACGACTCATGACAACCAATGCATCTCCCACATTTATGCAGTCACAAACATGCATATATAACAAAATACAACACATTGCATTTATTTTCCTTTCGGCCACAATTCATCACCACACATATCATCACAAGCATTTTCATCACACAACAGCACATAGCATAATACACATCAATTATGCACACATCACACACAAACCACATACATTCACATCAATTGTGCCAAACGGCAACCGAACGCTTTCACAAATAACCAAACAATTCGATTTACGGTTTACTGGAAAAGTCGATTAAAAGTTGACTAAAAATAATATATTTCTTCACCAAATCATAGAACGTATTTTTAGCTTCACATCCATATAAAGAACACTTAAATCGGATAAACAACGAAGAAGATATGAATATTTCAAAATAACGTAAAAACATGAACCGGACGCCCGACACTACGAAACGGTTCGAAAAAACTGTACCGATTGGACTAGGTTCAGACCTCAAAACTATTTTTCCTAGAAAGAACATCTCGTTAGCTTCCCAACGCTTCGAACGGGGACCAAAACCGACTTAAGGTTCAAGAGATATGAATTTCCGAAGTTTCCCGACAAACCATAATTTTATGGTTCAGCACAGTATGTATCGATACATAGGCTTTATGTATCGATACAAAAAGACCTCATGTATCGATACATAGCACGCATGTGTCGACACATGCTGTAGTGAAAATGCTGTTTTTCCCAATTTTCACAGTATGTATCGATGCATAGGGGTTATGTATCGATACATAAACCATTTCGTATCGATACATAGCTGTTATGTATCGATTCATACTCTGTTTTTCCTTAAAAACCAGAATTTCTCAAAATACACCTTTGCTGTCATTTTTCCAAAGTGCCCGGAAACTCGACTAAATCGAACATTTTCACCGAAACAAACATATACGCACAACCACCAAATACATAAGAACAATTTAGAACACATAAACGAAATTTCTACGACGTTCGATTTTTCGATTAAATTTCAACCTTTCAAAAAAACCACAATTTTCAAACATCACCAAATCGAATAAAAAGCACGACATACGACGACCTAACCTTACTCGATACAACTACGTAATTTATTTCGAATTTTAACCGTGAAAACATCGTTTTCTATCGATTCCTTACAATTCGACCTAAACGGACAAAACAACGGAAACATAACGAAAACTAACCAAAACCTAACCGAACTTCATGAAACTTTAAACAGCAGCTCACATACATATAATCAACCAACACATGTATTTATACGACTTTTCGACCGTAAAAACATTGGTTTCTATCGATTTCGTCAAATACGGCATAAACGGAAACATATGGAAAAGCCAACCAAAACATCCACACAAAACATACATAATCATACACAATCATAGTATAATCGAGTTTCGCACCCTTACCCGATAAATTCGCGTTTGAAAAGTCGGTTGAATCGGTTCCTAAATCCCCAAGTTTTTCCTCTTTTTCTTCTTCTCTTTCTCTTCTCTTCTTTCTCTCTATTTTTCTGTTTTTCTTTCTTTTCTCTCTTTCTTACTACATTTTCTATTTTTATACAAAATCAAAATATCTAGCCACCCAAAAGACCAAAATACCCCTACACTCAAATATCTCGCAAACGCTCTCAAAATGCGATGAAACATAAACAATGATGAAAAATAACATTTTGTCAAATAAAAGTCAGAAATAAAATAATATAAAACCAAAACCAATTAAATCTACTCTATTAAATAAATCTAACAAAACTGGGGCGTTACAATTCTCCCCCACTTGGACATTTTCGTCCTCGAAAATATACCGAGACGAACCACCCTGGATACGACTCTCGCATCCGACCAACAAACCTCAGGCCTACAAAAAGGCACGCCACGAATAATACAACTGACAAAACTCCCTTGCTAACCTCAATCACAACGAGGACACGACAACGACAAGATGCAAAGCCTATACAATGCACTTGACAACCAACTCACAACTCAAGGAAAACCACGATACCAACACACAGGTTCACTCTAGAACCGAAACACAACAAGATCGTTACCATCACCGTAGGTAACACTCATCTAGTTCCCCACAAAGGAATTAGTTACTCGCACTCGAACCAACACAATGGAAACGAGACAACAACACAACAAGAACACAAGTTCCACGACACAACATCGATATCAACAACCTCCAAATAACCATAACACCAACATCCTTGTCACACAACCATACCACAACACTGCTACGATTCACCAATCGAATATAAAACCAAAACATCCCTCAACTTAGCAACACATGGATACTATTAAAACTTTTCTCCTAACACATCCACTCTGAAACATCCAATGATCTCTTCATTCCTATGGATTTCCCATGTTCCACCTAAGAACCCTCACAAGTCGCACACACATATACGAAATGTGCTACATCACATCTCCACTGCGCACTCTGATGACTCGTAACCATCAAAACTACCAATCTCTCTCCCAAAATCTAATTCTTTCACGAACCTTCCAAAAACCACTGTTCACCTTTAATATTCTAGCCTCACATTCTTTCGTGTTATCTCACACACCAGATACAAGCCTCTGAATTGTTCAAACAATTCTAATCCTCGGACTACCCAAAACTGACATACATAGAAACTTTCAACTTAACTCCTCAAACACAACAATAACTCTTCTTAACTCCTAACCCATCTCGTTGTCTCTATTCCTTCAGACCCAAACCAGTACTCAATATTCTTGTAATTACCAAACACTTCAAATCTAGAATCATAAAGATAATACTCCCAATATTCCAACATAATACAACTGCCAACCATTCCAATTCCCACCATAATACTGATCCTTTCATGAATCCTCGAATGTCGCAAAACATAAGCCACAACTTTACCCTCTCATATCAACACACCAACTATCCTCATCAAAGATGCATCCCAAACAATCGACTTCACCTTTGTAAGTCAACTGAAGTAACGAAAACGCTGACTTGGAAAAACCTTCCATAACCTCCGGTAATAACCAACTAAAGTCCAAAAAGCTTCTAATCTCCTTAACCAACTTCGAAACCTCTCATTGTAGAACTGCATCTACTTTTGATGAATCCACAAAAATACCATCCTCAGAAATAACATATCCAAGAAAACTAAGCTTTTCAACCAAAATTCTCACTCGAACAACTTAGCATAAAGCTTCGTCTCTTTTCAATACTTGTAATTCAAATCCCACACACTCTACCTGTTCTTCCTCCGAATTTATAACAGATCCAAACGTTCTCAATCAAAGCCCTTACGAACTTATCCAAATAAATATGGAAGATACGATTCCTCTACTCCACAAATATTACAGACGCATTACTAACACCAAACAACATCACTGCACGTTATAATATCCAAACAAACCAAACCTCATCCAAACTTGTCCAGACTAACATACAAGCCTAACCGAGCAAATAACAACCTATTCCGATGATAACAACCATAACCAGTCACATCAAATCGATCAAAGCCTCAACTCACACAATTCACTATCCTTATCAAACGTGCCAAACAATTGTAATTTCACTCCAACTCAATCAAACCATTCCAGTTATCTATCCATGAGAGCGAACGCTTATTCTCAATCGTTACCTTACTCCACTGTCAGTAATCCATACACAAGTCCTTCTCTTGATAATCCAAATTCCAACCTATTACAACAATCAACCAAAAGGACTCTCAACGACTTCTCAAGTTACCCACCATACAAAACCTTAATTCCGTATCACCGTCAGATATAAAATCTTTTTCAACTTGACAGAATAATCCACAAACATATCCTTATATTTCAAGTAATCCAATCCGCACCACTATCAAAGCCGGAAAGACACGTCCATTCCATCCAACATAATTCTCGTCTGCTATCAACAAGAGATTAAGGGTGATCAGTTCCTCAATTTGTCAATAGACAGCCGACAACCATGATGAGGCATAAACCGTCTCCACCAAACTATAATAGCATTCCTTACATCTTATACACAAAACTACCTAAGGCACAAATCCTTAGTTGATGTAAACCTTACTTCTGCATTCCTTCTTGAACCAGAAACTACACTTATACTCTTGCAATTCATAACACACTGAGCCCGCGCTTTACACCTGAAACAACTTGGAGAAGTACCAGCTTCTCCCCCACTTATCTCATTCTAATCTATCTAACCATAAACACACCAAAACCATCCCAAGCCTTTACCACAAATGGTCAAAGAACAATTTAAACAAACGAAAAAAGTAATTACTGACCCCATTGCTGGAGTATCAATAACCATCTTACTACCCCAAGAAGACAACAACAAATTCAAACACTTCACGCACTCACACGAAATAAACAAATGAGTCGTCCCAATATCAACAATAGCAATTAAAGGCATACTATTAATAAACAAGTACCTTGAGTCAAACGATCCGCACTAGTAGTCTCCTCTCCTACCATTGCCATAGCCTTCCTACCAGTCTGAGCACCCTTCGGTTTCGTACACCCCGTGCTAATATGACCTGTTTCACCACAGTTGAAACATCGCACCTTAATCCTCCTACAATTCGCTGCGTCATGCCCCGAACTTCCACAATTGGAACATTTCAGTTTATCCCTTCTACAATTCATCCGTAGATGTCCTACTTCTCCACACTTGTAACACTTAATGTAACACTTCGGAGGACCAGACATTCCTTCCTCACTTGCCTTTCTCTCAAAATTACCCCTCGTCACATAAGGCCCACTACGAGACTGTTGTTTCCCTTTTCTATCATTCACACTCATATCGCGAGTGGCACGCACCTTACAATCCTCTTCGTACATCCTACAGTTGTCCACCAATTCAGAAAACCTTTTAATCCTCTGATAACCGATTGCCCGTTTAATCTCCGGACGCAATCCGTTCTCATATTTCACACACTTAGAAAATTCAGCAGTCGCCTCCGGATAATGAGGATAAAACTGCACCAGTTCCACAAACTTAGTCGTATACTCAACAACGGACATATTGCCTTGTTTTAATCCCAAAAACTCAATCTCTTTCTTTTCCTTCACTCCCTCAGGATAATACACCCTCCGAAACTCTCGGCCAAATAAATTCCAAGTAACCTCTTCCTTATCCTCTTCCAACACTCGGCGCAAACTAACCCACCAATCAGCTGCTTCTTCCTCCAGCATGCAAGTACCCAATCTCACCTTATGCTCTTCAGCACAATCCATCAGACGAAAGATTCTTTCAACCTCTTCAAACCAAAATTGAGCACCATCCGGATCATACCTTCCCTTGAAGATAGGCAGCTTATTCCTTCCGAACTCATCATTACCCATAACATCCACTACATCCTGCACAGCTCGGGCCATATTCTGTTCATCCAAATACAGAAACTATGGTTAACCAATAACCCACCAGCACACGACTGCTGCATAACAGTAACTCACCTAAAACAACAGACACAACTGACACAAACTGGCTCTGATACCACTTAATGTGACGCCCCCGATCTATACCCCCAAATAAACATGCATTTAAAGCGGTAAAAAGAAAGTTCAAAAATTTGATCAGAGTATAATTAAAAACATGGCATAGAGAGGGAGAATCACATCAAATTGAAACCAAACATACATACAACACCTGCCCATAATGATATGCAACAGTGGGGTAGCATACATACAGAGGAAACTTTGTTCCTTACACCCACTTTTCAGAAATTAGAATTAAAGCGGAAAAATCTAAAATCTGATTAACATAAATACATATATCATGTAAAAATTTTGTCATACATCCAGATATACATGTACAAGGCAAAAGATAATATATACATAATACATCATAATAGCCAACGGCCTCCCTAACTACCCGGTGTCACATATCAGAGCCGACCGACAATAAGGGTGAAGACACAAAGCTTCACAAAAGACCTCCAGCAACTCTAATCTGCAATGCCTCATAGAGCATTATAAAACGAACAGAAGGGTGAGAAAGACAACCATAATATAAATGTATAAAATTATATATTACCACAAGCATACACAAGTAAACACATTTCTCACCACAATTGTACCACAATTTCACAAAGATCACATATAACATAATCCAGTACAATTCTCAAGCATTGATACCACTACGCCTCGAACATACAAACATACACATAATCACCAACACAATCACACATATTTCATCCCATCAATCACATACACCATTTCATGCACAAATAATTCATGATGAATGCAAATGCACAGAGACCGACACCACGACTCTATGCACATGCCATGCGGTACCGACTTCCTTTGTCACGTCATTAGTCCACTCAGGAACTATTGGAACCATCGCTTGTTACTGAGACTTAGTCAAGTAACTCCCCGTCGGGCCTACGATGTTCACCCGTCGCTTTAAGTCCTCAGGCATCGCCTCGTATTTTTGAGGCCCACGACGTTAAGGATTGCTTCAAGTCTCCAAAGGAGCCCACAATCGTCTATACATATCACTGTCAGTCCTTAGGCATCGCCTCGTATTTTAGAGGCACACGATGGTATAGTGGATGCATCGTTTTAAGTCCTCAGGCAACGCCTCGTATTTTCGAGGACCACGATGATCAAGTCGCCACTCAGGACGTTTCCACAATGTATTTCATGATGCTTGGCATACAACGACTCATGACAACCAATGCATCTCCCACATTTATGCAGTCACAAACATGCATATATAACAAAATACAACACATTGCATTTATTTTCCTTTCGGCCACAATTCATCACCACACATATCATCACAAGCATTTTCATCACACAACAGCACATAGCATAATACACATCAATTATGCACACATCACACACAAACCACATACATTCACATCAATTGTGCCAAACGGCAACCGAACGCTTTCACAAATAACCAAACAATTCGATTTACGGTTTACTGGAAAAGTCGATTAAAAGTCGGCTAAAAATAATATATTTCTTCACCAAATCATAGAACGTATTTTTAGCTTCACATCCATATAAAGAACACTTAAATCGGATAAACAACGAAGAAGATATGAATATTTCAAAATAACGTAAAAACATGAACCGGACGCCCGACACTACGAAACGGTTTGAAAAAACTATACCGATTGGACTAGGTTCAGACCTCAAAACTATTTTTCCTAGAAAGAACATCTCGTTAGCTTCCCAACGCTTTGAACGGGGACCAAAACCGACTTACGGTTCAAGAGATATGAATTTCCGAAGTTTCCCGACAAACCATAATTTTATGGTTCAGCACAGTATGTATCGATACATAGGCTTTATGTATCGATACAAAAAGACCTCATGTATCGATACATAGCACGCATGTGTCGACACATGCTGTAGTGAAAATGCTGTTTTTCCCTATTTTCACAGTATGTATCGATGCATAGGGGTTATGTATCGATACATAAACCATTTCGTATCGATACATAGCTGTTATGTATCGATTCATACTCTGTTTTTCCTTAAAAACCAGAATTTCTCAAAATACACCTTTGCTGTCATTTTTCCAAAGTGCCCGGAAACTCGACTAAATCGAACATTTTCACCGAAACAAACATATACGCACAACCACCAAATACATAAGAACAATTTAGAACACATAAACGAAATTTCTACGACGTTCGATTTTTCGATTAAATTTCAACCTTTCAAAAAAACCACAATTTTCAAACATCACCAAATCGAATAAAAAGCACAACATACGACGACCTAACCTTACTCGATACAACTACGTAATTTATTTCGAATTTTAACCGTGAAAACATCGTTTTCTATCGATTCCTTACAATTCGACCTAAACGGACAAAACAACGGAAACATAACGAAAACTAACCAAAACCTAACCGAACTTCATGAAACTTTAAACAGCAGCTCACATACATATAATCAACCAACACATGTATTTATACGACTTTTCGACCGTAAAAACATTGGTTTCTATCGATTTCGTCAAATACGGCATAAACGGAAACATATGGAAAAGCCAACCAAAACATCCACACAAAACATACATAATCATACACAATCATAGTATAATCGAGTTTCGCACCCTTACCCGATAAATTCGCGTTTGAAAAGTCGGTTGAATCGGTTCCTAAATCCCCAAGTTTTTCCTCTTTTTCTTCTTCTCTTTCTCTTCTCTTCTTTCTCTCTATTTTTCAGTTTTTCTTTCTTTTCTCTCTTTCTTACTACATTTTCTATTTTTATACAAAATCAAAATATCTAGCCACCCAAAAGACCAAAATACCCCTACACTCAAATATCTCGCAAACGCTCTCAAAATGCGATGAAACATAAACAATGATGAAAAATAACATTTTGTCAAATAAAAGTCAGAAATAAAATAATATAAAACCAAAACCAATTAAATCTACTCTATTAAATAAATCTAACAAAACTGGGGCGTTACATTGGTCATATTATCACACAGTGTTAGAAGCCTAATAAGATTCAAGATGTGAAATATGATGGAAATTGTTTGCTCTCAGTGGCGGAGTGTAATGCCCCAGATTGCTTTCGGGATTACCGAATGATCCCACAAACCAACACAGGTCTTTTCACATGCTTTGTCCTCATTCACTCACCTTCCGAGAAACATCCCAAAAGGTCACCCATCCCAAAATTGCTCCAAGTCAAGCATGCTTAACTGTAGAGTTCTTATAGAATGGGCTACTTAAAAGAAGATGCATCTTGTTAGTATAGGTAGTACCAATTAATCCTTATCAGCATTCCTTCAACCCTGCAGCCCCATACCTGTACAATCTAAGGATCCCTCTCATTCTGATGTAAATTCGGTTTTTTCCTATAAGCTGCTAGAAGTGTCTCATTGTCATGCCTTGTGCACCGAAAACCACCCCCTCGCCCACGGGTGTTACATGTAACCACTCTTTGCCTTCTTTGGCCTTAGGTGTTACATGCCCAACAACTTCCACTTGGTTCATCCCCGAACCATATCATACAGGGAGAGGTCTGGTTGTGATACCATTTGTAATGCCCCTGACTGCTTTCAAGATTATTGACTAACCCCACAAACCAACATTAGTCTTTCAGCATGCTTTGTCCATACTCACACGCTTTCCGAGGCACTTCCAAGAAGGTCACCCATTCCAATATTGCTCCAAGTCAAGCACGCTTAACTGTGGAGTTCTTATGGAACTGGAAACTGAAAAGAAGATGCATCTTGTTGGTATTAGTCAGGTGAGAGTGATGTGCTTGGACCTGAGATTGTTCACAAGATGACTGAAAAGATCAAGATGTTCTAAGAAAAAATGAAAGCGTCACAGAGTCGTCAGAAAAGTTACCATGACAAGAGGAGGAAAACACTTGAGTCTTAGGAGGGATACCACGTGTTTTTGAGAGTTACCCTAGTAACTGGTGTTGGTCGAGCTTTGAAGTCTCAGAAGCTCACACCGTGTTTTGTTGGTCCGTACCAGATTTTACAAAGGATAGGAGAGGTGGCCATTCGGATTGTTTTGTCGTCGCCACTCGTTAATCTTCATGATGTGTTTCATCTGTCTCAATTGAGAAGATACATTTCGGATCCGTCTCATGTGATCCAGGTGGATTATGTGTAGGTGAGAGACAAACTGAATGTGGAGGCATCACCTGTGCAGATAGAGAATCGAGAAGTGAAGCAGTTAAGGGGTAAAGAGATTGCCATGGTAAAGGTAGTTTGTGGAGGACTAGTTGGTGGGAGCATGACTTGGGAGCGTGAGGATCAGACGAGAGAGTCGTATTCGACTCTGTTTTCCTCAGGTATTTTTTGGGGGCTAAAATTTCTTAAGTAGGGGAGAGTTATAACACCCTATTTTCTAAAAATTAATTTTATTAGATTTAAGGCAAAATACCCTTTTTGGTCCCCGAGGTAAAGTTAAAGGACCAAAAAGAGTAATTTGCCTAGATTTAATTATAATTTTGTGGTGTTTATTTAATTATTCATTGTGGTTAATTAGATAAGTTAGGGAGTGAATGTGTGTGACCATATGGTGAGGTGTAGGGAGTAATTAAAGATTATAGAATAATTGGGAATTATTTTTTTAACTTAAAATAATTATTCAATTTTATTAATTAAATAAAATAAAATAGAAAATTAGATGTGTAGAGATTTGATGGACTTTATAGAGGGAACTAGAGAATAGGGAAGTTAGTTTTACAACATACGTGAAATAGAGAGTAGAAGGTGAAAGAGTTTATGGCAAGAAGTATCCATCCATTAGAGCTTGAAGAGATCGATTGCTAGGAATTACAAGGTAAGGGTGGGTAATGGTTTTCAATTGTGATTGGTATGAGGGGAGAGTATAATAGGGTTTTATTTTCTCTTGATTGATGATGAAACTTATGATATAATTGATGATGAATGTTGATAAGAATGTGATGATGATTCTGTTTTACTTGCCATGATGTGAATTGTAATGGTATATGTTGATATGTTGATGACGTGTTCTTGAATTAATTGAATTCGTGGAGAATTGATATGAATTGGATGAGTTAGGACATGAATTTAAGTGTTTAAATCCTGAAAAGATTGGATAAGTTTATGATAATTAGAATGATGTATGTTTGGTGGTTTAAGTTGAATAATTAGAAGAAAGTTTACGGAGCAGTAAAACTGCAAATTTTTGGAAAATTGGCCTAAGCCAATTGATTGTCATCATGGATTAATAGATTGGTCCTCTCTTCTATTTTGAAGATTACGTAACAGTGGCCTGGACCAATAGATTGGTCTGCGACAACAATTGATTGGTTTTCCTTCAAAAAGTGAAAAATAGCAACAGAAGCAGCAAACAATCGATTGAGGGGATGAACCAATCGATTGGTCCTTTAGAAAAATGAGAAAAATTGGTTTCAGTAGACCAACCAATCGGTTGTTCCATCAGACACTCAATTGGCTTCTTCCAGTTTTGAAAAAGATTGCGAAACCAGTAGGTATGTGCAATCGATTTTTATGCAACATTAATCTATTGCTTCGCCGAGTATTTTGATCATAGCTTTGAAACCGTAAGTCCAAACGAAATTCCGTTTGAAGCATCAGAAAGCCGACAAAATTTCCTATCCAGTGGTGGTATACCTAGAGTCTGATTATGTCGATGATTTGATTAGAATTATCTGTTTGTTAATGAATAATTGTGTTGTGCGGAAATGTCGTATGATAATGACGTGTTATGTGACTATGATGTTGTTGTGTTGTTATTGCTATGTGTCGCTCCCGAAAGATTCGCATACAACGGTACAAACGCGAGAGTGGCGCAAAAGAACACAGAGTCGCCAGCAAAGTGTATTTAACCCAAGAGAGGGAAAGGAAACACTGCATAAACCTGAAGGAAGGGAAAGAACATGGTCTCACGACCAAGAGAACGGGTACGGGAGTCGGTTACGCGAAGGGAAGGTGTTAGCACCCAACACGTCCATCGTACTCGATGGGATCCACGCTTGTTGTCTGCATCAAAGGGTGTCGTCATCTGAAACTCCACTGCTACCGGACCGACGAAAAGAAAGAGAACGGAAAGAAATGAGGAAACAAAGACGAAAAGAAAAAGAAGTGACTCGATAGGACAGTATCGTTGTCCTAGGCCTACGTACTCCCTCAGTGCAATGGGAAAATCAGAGTCAACGTAGTTCGGACGGGAACTGTGGGGGAAGGTTGCTGGCCAAGACAATCGCTGTCTTGTGCCTACGTATCCTCAATCGGACGAGAGAGAGGAATCAGAGCTGACGTAGTTCGTGGGTACGACCACGGATGGGTAAGTGCTTTTTACTTGAGCGACGAGCTCTTTTCTGAAAATGAAGTTTGAAACCCAACAATCCCGAAGGATCAAAAAGGATTTGAATTTGTTTCGTGTTTTTTAGACAGAAATGTCTTTTAAGTTGTTTCGTGACTTGCATTGAACCCAAGTCTTGAATACAGGAACGAATACTTTCGTGCATCGTCCCCAACAGGACAAACACTAGGTATCCTAGAAGAATGAGAGGAAGCCCCTCACTCCCCACTTCCCACATAGGAGGCTCAAGCGCAATACACGTTAACTTTTATTACGTGTTTTGAAGAAGTTTTGAGATGAGAAGAGAGACGACACAAAGGAAACTCTAAAGGGAAACTAAGTGTCCTAATGTTATCATGCATGGATGACCTATGGTTAGTGAGGATTAGGAGAGACGACTACCTAAAGCCTAATGTTAATCCTACTCCAAGCTTAATCGGAAATAAAGTTGGACTAGGTAGCTCTAAGGGGAAAGAATCCAAGACTTAAACAAGTCTTGGGATCCAAGGGAAGAAAAGAGTGAAAAGAGAAGGTACATCACCTACAACAGCACATTTTCTTCAGAACAGCAATGAAATCATGCACATACACCAAACAACATTTCTCAGCATACAATCCAGCATGAAAACAGGTGTAAAAAGCCACAAACAGCATGTGTATACAAGGCAGCACGTATGACAGCATGTATGTACATAAACTACCATGGAAAAGGCAGGGCAGCATGCATCACGATTTGATTCATCATGGAAAAACGATCATGCATCAAACATCATGCGTATCAAACAATTGATCATGACCACAAACACATTAGAACTCACATGAAAGAGATTTGAAAGCATTGTGGAAGAATGCATCACATTATGAAAGAATGCATAATACTAAGCATATGATCAAGTTTAATCAAGTATGCACCTCATGAAATTGAAAGCAAATGAACATGCACATAATTATCCAACAATCATCATCAATTAACAATCAACAAGCTCAAAGTGTATGCATTACATGATCATAACAACAATTAATCAACAACGTAAGCATTAACGTTCAATGAAAAAACAAAAGAACGCGTGTCGAAAAATCATGTTCATACAGTGGCGTGTGTTGAAATAGCTCAAGAACAATCCACCAATCATCAATGCATTAATCCATGAAGTTTAAACATGTTATGGAAGTCAAACAAGCAAGAAAATGCACAAAAATATCATTCTGCTTCAGTGGTAACCGGTTACAGTATAACTGATAACCGGTTACACAGTTCAAAAATGCACAAACACGCTGAAAAATACACAGTGTAACCGGTTACAGCATAACTGCTAACCGGTTACACAGCAACAGAGTTCAAAAAGAAGTGTTCAGAATCACTTTTCAGCAGCTTATCACTCATGCAATCATATCCAATGATCATGTAATCAACAATGCACGAGAATTCACATCAAGTATCAATAATCAAACATCAATTTCATCAATCAAACAACAAGATCACAAATCAAATCAAGCAAATGGATCAAATCACATCACAAACCAAAAATCTATAATGCATAAGTGGAAATTAAGCTAAATCAAGCATAGATCTAAGGAAAACCAACCTACAAGGCTGAGATTTGCCTTGGTGATTGTTGAGCACGAAAATTAGTGAATTCAAGCAAGAAAACCAAAGATCTATGTGATGAACTTCAAGATCCAAGCAAGAACAATCAAGATCCAAGCTAGAACAACTCAAATAATGAAAACCTGCTCCAAAAGTGGTTCCACACTCCAAAACAGTAGAAAATCCAAGATTCTTTCAAGAATTGATAAATGGATGGTGGCTTAGTTTCAAGATCAACAAATTCCAAGGTGAAATTTGATGAACTTTGATGACGAAACTTTGAGTGAGGGTTTTGGGAAAATGAGAGAAAAGTTTGAGAAAATTGGAGAGAGATGTGTAGAAAATTCAGAAAAATGGATCCAAGTTGTGTGAGGTTTGGAATGAATTGATTTAAATAGAAGCTAGGTTAGGAAATCAAATGTGGTTTGGAGTGAGGTTTAGTGGGTGGAAATTGGGGTGAAAAGTGGATTAGGAAAGAAAATGAGGAATTAGAGTGGAAAATGTTGGAAGGAATTTGAATTTTGGGTGGAAAATGATGAAAATATCAATTCTAGATCCTTCCCCCACGTGCACATGCCAAGCACATGACCATAAATGACGCAATCTGAAATTTTCAAATTTTGCCCAGAGTAACCGGTTACAGCGTAACTGATAACCAGTTATTCAGTTCAAAAACTGGAGAATTGCGCAGAAAAACCAAAGGGTAACCGGTTATCAGATACGCTGTAACCGGTTACACAGTGCAAATTTTGAATTTTGGCGCCTTTTGGAGGGAAACTTGGAAAAGTGACTTCTGATAGTTGTTCTGAACTAGTTAAACCTCTGAAACTCAAAATTTGATATTGCCACTGAGTGACACCTGAAAAGAACACAAATTCCTGCTGACATCTCGGAATATCCTGCTGAATTAATAATGCCTGATGCCGGATCGCTTGATCAGAAAATGATCGTTGAAGCTTCTGATTATCAAAACGCCTGAATGAGTAAAATAAAAGCTCCAAAAGACTTTGAAAATCATCTGCTTGGCTCTGAACATTGTTGGAAATGATATTGGCACTGATGACGCCATGAGTTGCTAGAGAACCTTGATCATATGCCCAAAAGAAATATGCAAATGCAGAAATGCTAATGCAAGAGATGCAAAGAAACATAGGCCAGTTAGCTAAAAACAACAGGGCAAATTTTGGGGTGTTACAGCTGCCCCTATTCAATCAACTTGATCCTGAAGGTATGATAGTGACGGCTATCATGCGTTCCAAGGATTCACGGAGATTGAATACCAAAAGAAACCTGAAATTTGCAATCCTCAAGGGAGGGACGACTCCACTGGGGAACAAACAATCAATGTTGCACTGTCACAACACGTACGAGTGTTGGAAACCAAAACTGTATTGAAAAGTCCTGAAATAAGCACAAACGAGTGTTAGCTATGCTGGGGATGAGCATAGACGGGTGTAAAATGTCAATGCGGACGGGCATTGAAATAAAAGTTCAAACACAGACGGATGTTGAAAATGATACACGGACGGGTGCCAAATGGATTCAAAATAGACGGGCATTGAAAAAAAGTACACGGACGGTTGTAAAAGATTTCAATACGGACGGGTATTGAAAATGGTACACGGACGGGTGTAAAAGAAGGTTCAAGGTGACCTCTCTGGGGATTGAAAATGTACACGGACGGGTGTAAGAAATTCAATACGGACGGGTACTGAAAAGGTACACGGACGGGTGTAAAAAGTCAATACGGACGGGTACTGAAAAGGATACACGGACGGGTGTAAAAGGTTTCAATACGGACGGGTACTGAAAATGGGTGTAAAGAAACTTTATCGGGAATTAACCTCGCTGGGGGAATGGAAGTTAACACGGACGAGTGTCATCCGAAGGTCAATACGGACGGGTATTGAAATCAAAGGTTCAAACACGGACGGGTGCTGAAAGAAACACAGACGAGTGCCAAATGTCAATGCGGACGGGCATTGAAACAAACGGGTCAAACACGGACGGGTGCTGAAAGAACACGGACGGGTGTCTGACGGTAAAATTTTGAGGGAATAAACCAAAGGACCACCTGGACGGAGGGGTACAAATAGAATCAAGGATAAACAATCCTGGCAAAACACCCTGTCGGGGAATTGTCAAATATTGCTTAACCCACCACCTGTGGAGTAAAGACATCTTTCTGAAATTCGGCTTTCCTGACGAAGGAAAACTCAAACCTGGCTTATGCTTTAGATGCATATGTTTGAATTTTGCCGTAATGCTCCACACGAAGTGGAAATGCTACGCATTTGGGAGGATGCCATGCAAAACAAATGCCTATGCAATGCAAAAGAGACGTCCCAGCAAAATAAATGCTGAAGACCAGAAGCAACTCCGCTGGGGACGGCAAACTAAATTGCCACTGAAACAAAGGAAAACTTGTTGAGGAAAACTTCTCCCTGCTAGGGAAGATCACAATCGCCAATTCTGTCAGAGATGGACGAAACTCGAAGAGAATATCCACTCTGTTGGGGAATATCAAGATCAACAACTCTGCTAGAGATGGACAAAACTCCGAGAGAATACCCACTCAGCTGGGGAGGGATATGAATACTGAAGATGGAAATTCCACCGCTGGGGACGACCAACTATTTCAAAACTTGGCTTCGGCGCCTGCCAAAAACGATTGGCCTTAAGACCTGCTGGGGATACCACTCACCACCAGACTCTGATTGGGTAAATGAGCTTAATCTGCTGCTAGGGAAGTAACTTTACCCTCACCCTGCTGGGTACTAGATCAAACCATTGTCGTCGAGACTATACTTTCTGACCAACCGAGGAAAGTAGACATCAGGACCCTGTGGGGATAATAACATCTTCGTCCACAAACTTCCTGTTGGAGGTACGACAACATTCACCTCAAAGCAATCAACTTCTGAGTACTTGCTGGCGAATAATAATCCAAACACGACTGCGGCTGAGTACACAATCCTCTGTACTTTGCTGAGGAAGACACTCCTCAACGACTCCGCTTGGGAGAGAAAGTAATTGTCAACATCCACCCTGCTAGGGGATAACACATGCTTCCTGACTAGCTGGGGAACAAATAGCTGTCCCATGCTCCGTGGGGAGACATCACTTACTGAAGAAAGATGTGCCAAGTCACAACTCTGGCCTGGGAAAAAACCTCTTATATCCTGCTAAGGAGGACGATCCTTAACGACTCCGCTTAGGGAATTACTTCTTTATACTCTGGTTGAGGAAGACGACCCTCGATACTCTGATGGGGAAGAGTAATAACCTGCTGAGGACGATCAGACTTCAAAGTTGAGGGGAGCTCTACTCTACTGGGGAAAGCATCCAACCGCTGAGGACGATCAGACTTCAAAGATGGAGAGAGCAACTCTACTGGGGAGGTACATCTGTCATCCTGCAAAATCGACAAAAAGTCTACGTGCAAAAATGAATACATTGATTATCCACATGGTGACTGTCGCCTAAGCAATTGCCACTGTTTTCCATCTTGTGTCATAAAGCTCAACGTTTTAGCATGTAATGTTTTTATCAAAAATATCGGACATTTTCACAAACAAAACAGATAAAACAGAAAACAAAAGCTCTTTAACTGAAATGCAAACTTTATTGAATGAATTGGCCTGTAAATAGGCATTTACATCTGGAAGCAATTCCTGAAAAGAGGTAATTGCGCAAAAAGCAAAAGAAAATACAAATATCGGCAATGTGGGGAACAGACATCCACCATGACTCGACTCAGCTATAACCCATATGACTTGTTCATCCGCAGATACTTTGGCCTTCGAAGACGACTAACTGGACTGATTCCTTTCCTCCGAATTTTCCAAGTGCGAACAGTGATCACGGATCGAACGCGGATCGTAGTCTTTGCTTTAAAATCCCTAACTTTTGCCTGGATCGTCCTTCTCGGGTTTTCAATCCACCGGGATACCCATTTTTGCCAAGGTTGCCTTTTCAGGTTTTCAACCTTGCAGGTTTATTTCTTTTTTCTTTTTATCCCTAATTTTTGACCGAACCTTTTCTTTTTATGGTTCGCCAGGATGCCCCATTTTTGCCTGAACCTTCTTTTTATGTTCAGCGGGTCTCTTTTATGCAAAGTATTTTTTGACTACATCCGCGTTCACAGGGGACGTAAAATCTTCGCCATCCATAGTTGAGAGTAATAAGGCTCCACCAGAGAAGACCTGTCTTACTACATATGGCCCTTCGTAATTCGGAGTCCACTTGCCCCTGTGATCTGTTTGAGGAGAAGTGATCCTTTTCAGAACTAATTCACCAGCCTAAAAACACCGAGGATGTACTTTCCGATCAATTGATTTTTTCATCCTGCTCTGATACAATCGGCCATGTGCGATGGCTTTCAATCTCTTCTCTTCAATGAGGTTCAGTTCATTCAGCCGGGAATGCACCCACTCAGCTTCATCAAGCTTCACATCTGTCAGAATTCTCAAAGAAGGAATCTCAACTTCTAATGGCAAGACCGCTTCCATACCATACACCAGTGAGAAAGGAGTTGCCCCAGTTAATGTGCGTACCGAAGTACGATAACCATGCAAAGCATAAGGCAACATCTCATGCTAGTCTTTGTATGTCACTACCATCTTCTGCACAATCTTCTTTATGTTCTTATTAGCCGCTTCAACAGCCCCATTCATCTTCGGACGATAGGGAGAAGAATTGTGATGTTCGATTTTAAAGCTCTGGCATAGCTCCTTCATCATCTTTTTATTCAGATTTGAACCATTATCAGTAATGATTCTCTCCGGGACTCCATACCGGCAGATGATGTCCTTCTTAATAAACCGGGCTACCACTTGTTTGGTGACGTTGGCATACGATGCTGCTTCCACCCACTTCGTGAAATAATCAATAGCCACCAGGATAAAACGATGTCCATTTGAAGCAGTCGGCTCAATCTTTCCAATCATGTCAATGCCCCACATAGCAAAAGGCCAAGGTGACGACAAAACATTTAGAGGAGTAGGCGGTACGTGCACCTTGTCAGCATAAATCTGGCATTTATGACATTTTCGGGCATATTTAAAATAGTCAGACTCCATAGTCATCCAATAATACCCCGCTCTCAACAATTTTCTGGCCATAGCATGCCCATTGGCATGAGTACCGAAGGAACCTTCGTGAACCTCTTCCATTAACAAGCCTGCCTCGTGTTCATCAACACAACGTAGCAAGACCATGTCAAAGTTTCTCTTGTACAACACATCATCCTTGTTCAAAAAGAAGTTTCCTGATAACCTCCTCAATGTCTTTTTATCTTTGGAAGATGTCCCAGCTGGGTATTCCTGACTCTTCAAGAAGACTTTAATGTCATGATACCAAGGCTGGCCATCTGATACCCCTTCAACTACAAATACAAAAGCAGGTCTATCCAAGCGCATGATTCTGATTGAGGGAGCTTCATTCCAAATATTCACTTTATACATTGATGACAACGTTGCCAATGCATCATACATCTGATTCTCTATCCGGGGAATGTGACGGAAGTCTATTCTGTCAAAGAAAGGTAGCAATCTTCTGGCATAATTGTTATATGGAACAAGATTTACTTGACGAGTCTCCCATTCTCCTGTAATCTGATTCACCACCAACGCAGAATCACCATAAACATCGAGGTTCTTGATTCTCAAATCAATTGCTTCTTCTAACCCCATGATGCATGCTTCATACTCCGCCTCATTGTTGGTGCATATGAACGCTAATCGGGCAGTAAAGGGTATATGAGAACCCTGTGGAGTCGTAATGATTGCCCCGATTCTGTTACCATATGAATTAACGGCTCCATCAAAAACCATCTTCCATTGAGACCCAATCTCAGGTCCTTCATCAGGCAAAGGTTCTTCACAATCCTTCATCTTCAGATACATGATGTGCTCATCCGAAAACTCAAACTTCATCGGTTGATAATCATCAATTGGCTGTTCGGCAAGATACTCTGACAACACACTTCCCTTAACGGCCTTTTGGGAAACATACTGAATATCATATTCTGTTAGAACCATCTGCCAACGGGCTATTCTACCAGAAAGTGCTTGCTTCTCAAACACATACTTGATCGGATCCATCTTCGAAATCAAAAGGGTTGTATGGTTTAACATATACTGCCTCAAACGCTTGGCGGCCCAAGCGAGTGCACAACATGTTTTCTCCAGCATCGAGTATCTTGACTCGCAATCAATAAACTTCTTACTCAGGTAATAGATGGCGTGCTCGTTTTTACCTGACTCGTCTTGTTGACCGAGCACACAACCCATTGAATTCTCAAGAACCGTGAGATACATAATCAAAGGCCTTCCTGGCACTGGCGACATAAGGACCGGAGGTTCCTGCAAGTATTCTTTAATCTTTTCAAACGCCTTTTGACAATTTTCATTCCACCTGACCGCTTGATCTTTTCTTAGCAACTTGAAGATTGGTTCACACGTGGCTGTGAGATGCGAGATGAACCTAGCGATGTAATTCAATCTCCCCAAGAAACCACGAACCTCTTTTTCTGTTTTCGGCACAGGCATTTCTTGTATGGCTTTTACCTTTGCTGGATAACCTCAATACCTTTTTCACTAACAATAAACCCCAACAATTTTCCTGATCTCACCCCGAAGGTGCATTTGTTTGGATTCAACCTCAGTCTGAATTTCCTTAACCTTTCAAATAATTTCTGAAGATTCACCAGATGTTCTTCTTCCGTCTGTGACTTCGCAATCATGTCATCAACATAGACTTCAATCTCTTTGTGAATCATATCATGAAAGAGAGTCACCATCGCCCGCTAGTAAGTTTCCCCTGCATTTTAAAATCCAAAGGGCATCACTTTGTAGCAGAAAGTTCCCCACGGTGTTATGAATGTTGTTTTCTCCATGTCCTCTGGGGCCATCTTGATTTGGTTATACCCAAAGAAGCCATCCATGAAGGAAAACACAGAATACTGAGCAGTATTGTCAACTAACACGTCAATGTGAGGGAGCGGGAAATCATCCTTTGGGCTTGCTCTATTCAAATCCCTGTAATCAACACACATCCTGACCTTCCCATCCTTCTTAGGTACAGGCACGATGTTAGCAACCCATGGAGGCTAATTTGTTACGGCAAGAAATCTGGCGTCTAGCTGTTTCTGAACCTCTTCCTTGATTTTGACAGACATCTCCGGTTTAGTTCTTCTCAACTTTTGCTTGACCGGAGCACAACCTTCTTTGAGTGGTAGCCGGTGTACAACAATATCAGTATCCAGCCCGGGCATGTCTTGGTAAGACCAGGCGATGATGTCCACATACTCACGGAGCATTTCAATCAATCTTCCCTTGACACTGTCTTCCAATGCAGCCCCTACTCTTACTTCCTTTCTAGCGTCCTCGGTTCCCAGATTCACAATCTCAATTTCCTCCTGAAGAGGTTGGATGACTCTCTCCTCTTGCTTCAACAATCTGGCCAACTCTTCGGGCAATTCACAATCTTCGTCAGCCTCTTCTTCAGCCTGATAGATTGGATTGTCAAAGTCATACCGAGCTATAGCTGAGTCATGATCGGTGTCATCTAAACAAAAAGACCTGCAATGATTTATGAGGTATGTTTTATTATGATGCAACAAAAGAAACACATTGCCATTTTGATGTGGGTTTTTTAATGCATAAAAATAAAAACAGAAAGACAGAGATCAAAATATTTGAGTGTGAAAAGTCCTTTATTGATGATAAAGCAAAACATGCGACAGTTAAAAGCCCTACAAACAGAATCACTACGTCTTGGGCAGAACGTAGGATTAACAAAATAGGAAAACAAAGCAATTACTCGAAGCCTGTCACTTGAATGACTTTCTCGGAAGACCAGTTGTGCAGACTTTCCCCTGGGACACAAGGACGGATCCAGCTATCCATGTCACAATCACTGTCTCCTTCTTCATCAATAGCATTAACTCTGTCGAAGAAAACTCCAACGCTAGTGAACCGGACAGGGCCATAGAATTTTGGGGGATCCTCATCTCTTTTGGATGGCTTATATCCCAATCCATAAGTATCCTTCTTTTTCTGGACTTCAACCACCTGGCCCCACCTCTGTGAGCTACCAGCTTCAACCACAGCTTTGGCGTCTCTCAACGAAGACATGGAACCCTCAGGTTGATTTGCCACTACGGGCTGTATTATAACTTCAGACTGAACAACTTCTTCGGAAACTTTCACCTTCTCAAATCCTTGGCACAACGTCTTGTGGATTTCCCCATCCACTTCCACGTATTTGAAGGTTGACAGCTGACTGATCATTATGTCTTCTTCTCCGCACACTGTCACTATGTGACCATCAACCATATACTTCAGCTTTTGATGCAAAGTGGAAGTTACAGCACCTGCCCCATGGATCCAAGGACGACCCAATAAACAGCTGTACGCTGGCTGAATATCCATAATGTAAAACGTTGCATTAAAGATTTCCGGTCCAACCTTGATTGGAAGCACAATCTCGCGAAAAACAGATCTCTTCGAGCCATCAAAAGCTCGCACCACCAAGTCGCTTGGTGTACAAATAAGTCCTCGAGTATCCAACTTCATTAACGCTTTCTTGGGCAATACATTCAACGATGAACCAGTATCAACCAAGACATGTGACATCAGCGAGCCACGGCATTCGATCGAAATATGCAGGGCATTGTTATGATTCCTGCCAGCAGAAGTCAAGTCAAGATCTGTAAAACCCAGGCCGTTACCCGCATTCATGTGCGCTACAACCCCTTCCTGCTGATTAACAGAAATCTCTTGAGGAACGTATACTGTATTCAAAACCTTCAAAAGAGCATTCCTGTGAGCCTCAGAACATAAGAGCAGAGACAGAATAGAGATCTTGGACGGGGTCTGATGTAATTGGTCCACGATCTTATAATCACTTTTTCGGATGAGCCTCATAAATTCCTCTACATTTTCCGAAAAAGCATCATCAACCGGCTTCACTGTAGATTCCACAATCACTGGAGTCTGAACAGAACCATCCATCACCTATTTTCCTCTATCTTGCCTAGAGGTACTGGGTTGATCGTTAACCGGAGGGAGCACTCTACCACTTCTGGTTATAGCATCAGTCTCAACTTTAACCCCTGAACTAGAACCCACTGGTGAAGTATTCATTAGCTCTTGCTTTTGCCCATTGACAAACACCTCTGCACCATAATTCCACGGAATAGCCTTATAACTCTCGTACGGAATGGGTCCAGCCCTTGTGATAATGACTGGAGGTGGCCTTGCTGGACCAGAAATAGTAATTGTTTTGAACGGAATAGTGATCGTGGCAACCTTTTCACTAACAATCTCTTCTAGCTGATTACCTTTGTCAAACTGTAAACAACCCTCATCAATCAGATTCTGAATACCCCTCTTCAACGAATCACAACCATTAACCTTTATCAAACAATCTGAGCAGTTCTCACCACAACCCGGATAGACATCACCTTTCAATAATCTGTTCTTAACCACCACCAACGGAGTCTTCAGTTCCTCCACATCCATGATCAAATTCAAAGTTTCACAGTCCTCAATTATAGCATTCACCCTTGGCCCATTGTGATTAGGCATCGGGTTTTGAATAACATTGGGTCCGTCATTCGAGAAATTAATGGCTTTAGAGTCCACAAGGTCCTGCACCTTGTGCTGAAACGCCCTGCACTTCTCCACCGTGTGCCCAGGGGCACCAGAATGAAAATCGCAGTGTGCGTTAGCATCGTAGCCTCGTGGGAGTTCCCCTGTTGGTGGAGCCAGGGTACGAAGCTCAACTAGACGCAACTGCAGTAAATGTTGCAACAACTGTGCATATGAAATTAGGGGTTGATCAAAATGCCTCTCTGCATTCCTCTGTCTGTTCTGATACTGACCCTACTGCCTATTCTGATTAGCATTACCCCTTTGCTGCTGTGGCGGAGGTAACGTTGCTGAAATGGTTACTGATGCTACCTGTTGATTGTTAAACTGGCGCTGTTTCCCTTTTCCCCTATGGGATGATACAGCGTTGGTCTCTCCTTTCTTTTTATAATTATCAAACGGCTTTTTTCCCTGTCCAGAAGACGATCCATCACCGCTAGAAACCTTCCCAGCCTTAATTCCGACCTCTATCTTCTGCCCAATAGCAATCACATCTGCAAACTTGCCTAGAGAACAAGGCAAAAGCTTTTCATAGTAGTGCTTCGACAGTGTGTCCATGAACATATCTAGCATCTCTTTCTCTAGCATTGGTGGCTGCACCCTAGCCGCCAATTCACGCCACCTTTGCGCGAATTCTTTGAAACTCTCATCATTCTTCTTGGACATGCTCAATAGCTGAGTTCTGTTGGGAGCCATGTCCGTGTTGTACTGATAATGCTTGATGAAAGCTGCAGCTAGCTCTCTCCAGGTATGAACATCTCTACTTTCTAGCCCCATGTACCATTCTAAAGACGCGCCAGACAGACTGTCTTGGAAGAAGTGCATCATTAACTTTTCATCCTTAGCGTGAGCAGCCATCTTCCTGGTATAGGCCTTCACATGAGTCCTTGGGCAGGTAGAACCATTGTACTTTTCTAGCGTAGGAATCTGAATCTTGTGTGGAATAACAATATCAGGGACCAACCCTAGGTCGTCCAAATCAATCCCCAAATCATCTTGTTTCACCACTCCTTTCAATTGAGCTTCGATTAAACGGATTCTTTCATCACTGACCACAGGAAGGGCAGCATCTAGACTCCTGACCGAGAACACATCGTCCTGTTGATCATCAAAATGACGGCCATGGATAGCCCGGATAGTACTTCCTTCTCCAACCACTGAAGGAATTCTGCCCTGTCCACCAGCACCAACTCCGCCCGGAGGGATATTACGATTAATAAGACCACCGTGAAGGATACCATTTTCGTCGACCTGCGCCACCAATGGCTGAACCAGAGTTCTGAACGCGTTTTGACTTTGCACCACACCCTGCATCATTTCCATGAACTGGTCGATGCGAGCTTGCATAGCGGCCATATCTGCTTGAACTTTGTCCATCACTCTGTTTTGATTGAGCCTGGTAGAATAACGATGAGTTGGTTGATCAATCCTGACTGAAAGAAAGAGAGAACATAAGAAAACCAGAGAAACCCAAGAGAACCTGTAATGCAAAGAATGAATATGATTATGCAAATGCAAATGCAACAAACATATTTGAACATTTCCAAGGTATATCCGCTTTGATTCCATTCCAAGCAACCGGGCCAGGGATTAGGCGCAATGTCGGAAAATAAATCTGAACCCAGAGATACCACCGGATCCAACCACAGGCAACCAATCACAAAAATAAAAGACTACCAAGGCAAAAATATCTGAATCAAACATTCTATTATCAAGATGGAAGAATTCATACAAACAAAGTCAATTGTAACCAATGGTGATTCCATCAATAATCCTGATGGTAACCACATAAAAAAAAAACAGATACACAAAAAACTACAATTCTACCCCAAACAGGCTAGCCTCCACTTCTTCCAGAAGATTCAAAGTGTCAGGATGTGCCGGTCGTGAGATTAGCCCTTTGATTAACCTGTTTCTCTTTGCAATCTCTTGGTTCAGCGTTGCAATCTGTTCTTCAGCGTTGCTACTTTCATGTCTTACCTTCTTGATTCCAACTTGTAATTTGAGCTCTTCAATCTCCTTTTGGGATTCTTTCCACTTGTTAAAGAAATGCTTCCCCTTTTCTTTCGCCTTTTGCAGCTCTTTGTTTAGCACCTCGTTTTCGACTTGGACCTCACTCCACATCTCTTGATAAACATCAAGCTCGATTTCAGTCTTAGCCAAAAGCTTCTTAGTTGTCCTGGTGGTCTGGCTTGAAGTCTCTGCTGCCATGCTGATCTTCTTGAAACGCTGAATTCTGCTATCCAGATCATTTTCTGTCTTCTTCAGACGCTCAGTCGACTCTTTGACCTGCCACTTCAACTCCAAATTGTCATGCAAAGCTCCTTGCAGCTGACTACTCATGCCAGAATTCTCTGCTCTCAATTCACGCACCAACTTCTGTTGCTTGTTGAACTCTTCAATAGGCATAGTAAGTCTTTCCTCCACACCTTCTGGGTACAGCATAGGTGCTCGATCAAAAGGCAAGTAACACTCCTTAACTCTCTGTTTTATCCACTCCACATAAGGAAGGAAAGCCTAATTGTTAGGTTTGCCCATAACGGCCTTGCCTTTCTTCAGTATACTACCCCAAGCTTCAGAAGCTCTCTGCGCCTCTTCTAGTCCTTCAGATGAGTGAAAATACAAAGATTCTTCCACATCTCTCTTAATAGGTGGACCCACCAGAGCATAACCAAACTGTCTGACGGCCAAGGAAGGGTTATAATTAATTCCGCCCTTCCCCCCTATCAGAGGAACATTAGGATATTGACCACAACTGTGAATGATGTTCTTGCCAAGCAATCCATGATTTATCCACACAATGTCTTTACTGGCCAATCCCATCAGGCGCTGACTCCACTCTAGAGAATCCTTAGAATCAACAAAGGCACCAGATTGAGGTAGACGACTTGCGAACCATTTATAAAATAATGGAGCACAGCAATGAACCATTCTCCCTCTCTTCTTCTCGTTCCTGTTGTATAAGGCATAATGGAGATCTCCCAGCAGGGTTGGCACAGGATTCCTCGTTATGAATATCCTGATTTATCTTCATCGACGAAATCTGGCTCATTGGGGAACAACACAATGCCATAAACACAAAGAGCTAACAATGCATTGAACACAATCCAGTCTTTATCCTCTACTGCTTTCTGAGCCTTCTTCGTTAGATACCCCAGCTTGAAACCACAGATCTTTCCTTTGGTAGAAAGGTTGGCTTCTAACTCTGACTTGCTCAAATAAAGAGCACCGGCCAACTTCCCACAATCCAGGTCTCCTTTAGAGCCAAAGAAAGGAGGAACTTCCTTGATATCAATCCCTAGCATGTTAGAGTATTCCTCCAAGGTAGGTACCAACAAATAATCCGGGAACAAGAAACACCTCAGTGGAGGGTCATAGAACTGCATTAGAGTATGAAGACCTCGGAACTCATAATCGTCGATGTTGCGAACAAAAGACAGAATCCACCCATACTTCTCTGCAAAAGCATTCAATACATCAGGACTTGCCATTCCCTTCAGAATAGTGAGAGGACCTATTGCTGGCTTGTGAAACTTATAGATGATAATATCCTTCTTACCCCTTGGAACATCCATCCCTAATACTGCCCTCTGACTGGAATCACGGATTCGGATACAACCTGGAAATGCAAAAATATGAATGTCAGAGGGAAAGAATGAAATGCAATGCAAAGCATGGGATCAAGGCACCAAGCCTCTGCGCTGAACTGGCTGGACAATCTTAAGGCTCTGTACAAACTCTCGAGTCAAACCAGAATAACAGAATAACCACACTGATACGGCTGTAGAGACAAAGAATCCAAAAATACCGGGTAGGTAGAAGGTCACGGTTACCTGCAAACCTGTAAACAACCCGCCCCTCTCACGTGTGGGTACTAGGATGTTCAGTATCACGGGCTCTCAGGTCGAGAAATGATGATACATTCACCATTTCTGGTTTGGCATCATCATCAATCGAGGAGGCCTCAACTGATTCTCCAAGACGAAAGGTCATCAGCTTCAGAGGTTTGAGAACCAATAGCACATTCAGCCCGAAGGATACAATGCTACCGCCAATCAAAGAGGTCGTCCGCTGATTCCCCCTCACAAAACGGAAACCTATAGCAAGTTCCCAGCATTGGGTCCTTGGGTCGAGAATGTGCAATGGGTTTGCCACAGAGCGTGGTCTGCCACTGTCACATCACGGGAGGAGTGCCACAACTGAGTCCTCGGGAATGGTCTCCAGAGTTGACAATCCCTCAAGAGAATACCTACTGGCCTATACCAACGCACAGTAGCAGGTATCTCCTGATAGAACCTCGTCTGGTTGTGGGTCTCATGAACAACAATACATGGCCACCCCCATGCAAGCGTCACGACTATCCACTCTAAAACCTGTGTGTATGCTCGAGCCTGGGTAGTGAGCTCATCTCTCAGAACATCCCAACCCGCCAAACAGAAAACCAGCCAGTACAGCGCAGTAGTATCCAGTATGACAATAACAAAATGCAATGCAATGCAGTAAAAGCTGTAAATACAGTAAAGTAGTAAAGCAAAAATACAGTAAACAACAACAGAGTAATATACAACAAAGCAAAGCACCACAAAAACACCCAAAGAAAACAAACAGACAAGCACTAGGATTGACTCGCTAAAGGGGAAGGACCAGCAGTAGGTCAACCAGAGTCCCCAGCAGAGTCGCCAGCTGTCGCTCCTGAAAGATTCGCATCCAACGGTACAAACGCGAGAGTGGTGCAAAAGAACACAGAGTCGCCAGCAAAGTGTATTTATCCCAAGAGAGGGAAAGGAAACACTGCATAAACCTGAAGGAAGGGAAAGAACATGGTCTCACGACCAAGAGAACGGGTACGGGAGTCAGTTACGCGAAGGGAAGGTGTTAGCACCCAACACGTCCATCGTACTCGATGGGATCCACGCTTGTTGTCTGCATCAAAGGGTGTCGTCATCTGGAACTCCACTGCTACCGGACCGGCGAAAAGAAAGAGAACAGAAAGAAATGAGGAAACAAAGACGAAAAGAAAAAGAAGTGACTCGATAGGACAGTATCGTTGTCCTAGGCCTACGTACTCCCTCAGTGCAATGGGAAAATCAGAGTCAACGTAGTTCGGACGGGAACTGTGGGGGAAGGTTGCTCGCCAAGACAATCGATGTCTTGTGCCTACGTATCCTCAATCGGACGAGAGAGAGGAATCAGAGCTGACGTAGTTCGTGGGTACGACCACGGATGGGTAAGTGCTTTTTACGTGAGCGACGAGCTCTTTTCTGAAAATGAAGTTTGAAACCCAACAATCCTGAAGGATCAAAAAAGATTTGAATTTGTTTCGTGTTTTTTAGACAGAAATGTCTTTTAAGTTGTTCCGTGACTTGCATTGAACCCAAGTCTTGAATACAGGAACGAATACTTTCGCGCATCGTCCCCAACAGGACAAACACTAGGTATCCTAGAAGAATGAGAGGAAGCCCCTCACTCCCCACTTCCCACATAGGAGGCTCAAGCGCAATACACGTTAACTTTTATTACGTGTTTTGAAGAAGTTTTGAGATGAGAAGAGAGACGACACAAAGGAAACTCTAAAGGGAAACTAAGTGTCCTAATGTTATCATGCATGGATGACCTATGGTTAGTGAGGCTTAGGAGAGACGACTACCTAAAGCCTAATGCTAATCCTACTCCAAGCTTAATCAGAAATTAAGTTGGACTAGGTAGCTCTAAGGGGAAAGAATCCAAGACTTAAACAAGTCTTGGGATCCAAGGGAAGAAAAGAGTGAAAAGAGAAGGTACATCACCTACAATAGCACATTTGCTTCAGAACAGCAATGAAATCATGCACATACACCAAACAGCATTTCTCAGCATACAATCCAGCATGAAAACAGGTGTAAAAAGCCACAAACAGCATGTGTATACAAGGCAGCACGTATGACAGCATGTATGTACATAAACAGCCATGGAAAAGGCAGGGCAGCATGCATCACGATTTGATTCATCATGGCAAAACGATCATGCATCAAACATCATGCGTATCAAACAATTGATCATGACCACAAACACATTAGAACTCACATGAAAGAGATTTGAAAGCATTGTGGAAGAATGCATCACATTATGAAAGAATGCATAATACTAAGCATATGATCAAGTTTAATCAAGTATGCACCTCATGAAATTGAAAGCAAATGAACATGCACATAATTATCCAACAATCATCATCAATTAACAATCAACAAGCTCAAAGTGTATGCATTACATGATCATAACAACAATTAATCAACAACACAAGCATTAACGTTCAATGAAAAAACAAAAGAACGCGTGTCGAAAAATTATGTTCATACAGTGGCGTGTGTTGAAATAGCTCAAGAACAATCCACCAATCATCAATGCATTAATCCATGAAGTTTAAACATGTTATGGAAGTCAAACAAGCAAGAAAATGCACAAAAATATCATTCTGCTTCAGTGGTAACCGGTTACAGCATAACTGATAACCGGTTACACAGTTCAAAAATGCACAAACACGCTGAAAAATACACAGTGTAACCGGTTACAGCATAACTGCTAACCGGTTACACAGCAACAGAGTTCAAAAAGAAGTGTTCAGAATCACTTTTCAGCAGCTTATCACTCATGCAATCATATCCAATGATCATGTAATCAACAATGCACGAGAATTCACATCAAGTATCAGTAATCAAACATCAATTTCATCAATCAAACAACAAGATCACAAATCAAATCAAGCAAATGGATCAAATCACATCACAAACCAAACATCTATAATGCATAAGTTGAAATTAAGCTAAATCAAGCATAGATCTAAGGAAAACCAACCTACAAGGCTGAGATTTGCCTTGGTGATTATTGAGCACGAAAATTAGTGAATTCAAGCAAGAAAACCAAAGATCAATGTGATGAACTTCAAGATCCAAGCAAGAACAATCAAGATCCAAGCTAGAACAACTCAAATAATGAAAAGCTGCTCCAAAAGTGGTTCCACACTCCAAAACAGTAGCAAATCCAAGATTCTTTCAAGAATTGATAAATGGATGGTGGCTTAGTTTCAAGATCAACAAATTCCAAGGTGAAATTTGATGAACTTTGATGACGAAACTTTGAGTGAGGGTTTTGGGAAAATGAGAGAAAAGTTTGAGAAAATTGGAGAGAGATGTGTAGAAAATTCAGAAAAATGGATCCAAGTTGTGTGAGGTTTGGAATGAATTGATTTAAATAGAAGCTAGGTTAGGAAATCAAATGTGGTTTGGAGTGAGGTTTAGTGGGTGGAAATTGGGGTGAAAAGTGGATTAGGAAAGGAAATGAGGAATTAGAGTGGAAAATGTTGGAAGGAATTTGAATTTTGGGTGGAAAATGATGAAAATATCAATTCTAGATCCTTCCCCCACGTGCACATGCCAAGCACATGACCATAAATGATGCAATCTAAAATTTTCAAATTTTGCCCAGAGTAACCGGTTACAGCGTAACTGATAACCGGTTACTCAGTTCAAAAACTGGAGAATTGCGCAGAAAAACCAAAGGGTAACCGGTTATCAGATACGCTGTAACCGGTTACACAGTGCAAATTTTGAATTTTGGCGCCTTTTGGAGGGAAACTTGGAAAAGTGACTTCTGATAGTTGTTCTGAACTAGTTAAACCTCTGAAACTCAAAATTTGATATTGCCACTGAGTGACACCTGAAAAGAACATAAATTCCTACTGACATCTCGGAATATCCTGCTGAATTAATAATGCCTGATGCCGGATCGCTTGATCAGAAAATGACCGTTGAAGCTTCTGATTATCAAAACGCCTGAATGAGCAAAATAAAAGCTCCAAAAGACTTTGAAAATCATCTGCTTGGCTCTGAACATTGTTGGAAATGATATTGGCACTGATGACGCCATGAGTTGCTAGAGAACCTTTATCATATGCCCAAAAGAAATATGCAAATGCAGAAATGCTAATGCAAGAGATGCAAAGAAACATAGGCCAGTTAGCTAAAAACAACAGGGCAAATTTTGGGGTGTTACACTATGTTATTGAGATATTATTATGATGATATTGTTGCTATGGTGTTATATTGATGATGATTATGTTGTTGATGATACACTTGACTAGTTGAGGTCGAACATATGTGTGTCGTTGTTGTTGTTGCATGACAGAGAGTCTATGCATCCATGTTGTAGATTTGATGTTGTAAATTATGTTGCGGCCTCATTTCCCATGGTTATGGTTCGAGTCCGAGTAGCAAAACCCTTCATCCAGGGATTTAGTGAAGTGTTACCTATGGTGATGGTAGCGATTTGGTGTACTCTGGTTCCAAGAGGGAATCGATCCTATGGTGGAGATCATGGAGTGAAATGAACCTAAGTGTTCATGTTATGGTACCACATGCAACATGTCGGTGTTGTTGCATTAACATCCTATGTGACATTGCATGAGTTTTGTTGATGAATTATGATGTGATAAAACTACTTGTGACATGTTATGTGATTCATGTGGGAAATTGATGACGAATATGATGTGTGAGCTATATATATATATATATATATATATATATATATATATATATTGAGTGAAAGTGTGAGTAGATGTTGTAATGATGATGTCAATTGTAGACTATATTTCTAGAAGATTACTTTTCTCTTATGGCTTTTATAATTGAATATGATTACTCACCCTTTCTATTTGAATGTAACCTCCGCGTGGGTAACATGCAAATATCTCAGAGTAGCTTGCTGAAGTAAGGATAATAGCTCATTAGAGCATTTTAGCAGTTATCGTTATTCTAGAGGTGTCTTGCTCTTATATGTAACATCGGGTTGGGAATGCTTGATTGAATGTTTTTCGTTATACCTATGTTGGAGCCTTTGCAAGGATTTTTAATTGTTGAACTATTTTTATTTTAATTATATTATGAGACTAGATGTCATGAGATTGAAAGTTGAGAATATTTATTTAATGACGATTTTTGCTGAGATGCTTTTAATATAATGATAAGTTACATAAATATTATGAATGTGCATGTTTATGAAAAGTTAATATTAGTTCTATAACCCGTTACGGAGCATGACCGGTTTATGTTTTTATTACGTGATGTGAAGGCTAGCTTCTCCAAATTCTGAGTTTTGATGAAGTCAACCAAATTTGCATATGAATCAAGAAAGGATGAGCAAAAGATCAAAAAGGCTATGGATTGATATTACATCATCTATGAAGAATAAGCTTAGATTGGTTGACGTGATCTTCAATTAGTGGTACAAGTCTTAAATTCAATCTTTGATATTCTAGTGCTCAAAATCATATATATATATATATATATATATATATATATATATATATGCTCATATGCATAAACTCTTTTATCAAGCTTTGCTATTGGTTTTTCACTTGTTTTCAAAAATAATTTTTTTCAAAACATTCAGTCATGTAACCGGTTACATGAGCTTTTGACAGAATCATACGCATTTTTGTAAACCTTCAGTGAAGTAACCGGTTACCTCATGATGTAACTGGTTACATGAGCCAATTTTTTGAAAAAATAAAATACGTTACTTGTGAAGTAACCGGTTACATCATGAAGTAACCGGTTACCTCTGAACAATTAGCATTTCTTTCATTCAAATTCTATTTTAATCATTTTGCACCTTTACACCATGAATCATTGCATTGCTTAAATTTTTTAAACTCTTTCAAAAGGGTGTTAAGGTGTTATAAATACCCTTAATTTCAGATTTCATTACTCACGCTTTCCATAGCAGTTAAAACTCATATTCTCACTCATATTTTTTCAAATCAAGTGTTGTTGATTCTGAAACTTTCATTGAAATTTTTTCCGCACATCGTTTCATATCAAGTCAGAAAATTTCTCCATCATTCAAAAACACTTGAGCACTATTATATCATTGTAAATTGCTTTCTTGGAAAATAAGATCAATCTAAGAATTGATATTTTGTATACTACCTTCAAAACTTTTACAAAAATTTAGAATTACATCATTGTATCATATCTTATTTTTCAGGATTGTTGGAATTAAGATTACTGGGTTTTATAATCCTTGTTATCCAGATTGTGGATACAAGAGGTCCATTGTGAGAGGATTGTTCTCAATTGGACTTAGTTGGAAAATCCAAGAGGTTGTTCTTGGTGGTTTGTTGTTAGTGACTTGTATAGAAAGGCTAGGAAGAGTCTTGTCTTGTCAAAACAATAGTAAAATCTCTTTCGTGTTGAAAGGGGACTGAAGTACTCTCGGACTGTGAGGGGAACCAGTATACTTCTCTGTGTTCTTTACTTTCCGCTTTTACCACTTTCCATCACATAGTAACTTTTAGGAAAGTAAAATATAAAACCGTCAAAAATCCGGAAAATTGTCTAAGTGCCTAACTCACCCCCCCCCCCCCCCCTCTTAGGCACACTTCTAACTTACAATTAGCATCATAGCAGGTTATAGGTAACCTGTTCCTACTGATCCAGCATAGCTTCCGCAAGCACAGACCTGGTATTCAAAGACGGTGGAAGTAGTAACAAGCCCCCACTTTTCTTTGGAGAATATTTTGACTTTTGGAAGATCTGTATGAAGGCATATCTTGAAGCACAAGGAGAAGGTATATGGGAAGCCGTTGAGAATGGTCCACATAATCCTGTTAATGTGGTCAATGGTGTTGGTACTCCAAAGTTAAAGAGTACGTATGATGAAGATGACAAGAAAAGAATTCTAAATGAAAAGAAAGCTATAAATCTTCTTCAAAGTGCATTAAGTATGGATGAGTTCTTCCGCATCTCTCAATGTAAATCGGCGAAAGAAATATGGGATACTTTTGTAGAAACACACGAAGGAACGGCCAAAGTAAAAAGATCCTGTCTAAACACTTTAAGTCAAGAATAAGAAATGTTCCGAATGCAGTCCGGAGAATCCATTGTTGCATTGCAGAAAGATTTGTTCACTTGACAAAACATTTGATCGCACTCGGGAAGACCTTCACAAATGATGAACTTAATCTTAAAGTGCTAAGATCCTTGACTAGAGAATGGCAACCAAAGGTGACGGCTATATCAGAGAAGAAAAGTCTTTCTATCCTGACGTCCGCATCATTATTTGGAAAACTCCAAGAACATGAACTTGAACGTGGAAGACTTGAAAAGCATGAAAGCCAAGAGAAGAAATCCAAAGGCATTGCTTTGAAAGTAGATTCAAAGGAAAATAAAGATGATGACTCACCGGAGGAAGATGAAAATTCCATGCTCCTCATAAAAAGGCTTGGTAAGTTCTTTAGTACAAATGACAAATCCTTTTATGCTAAAAAGAAAAAACATTTCAGGAAAAAGGAGGCTTCCACTTCTATGCAAGATGTCACATATTACGAATGTTGAAAGCAAGGTCACATAAAGCCGAATTGTGCGAAACTCCCTAAGAAAGGTGGCTTTAAAGGCAAGAAGGATTTCAAGAATAACAAGGCATATGTTGCATGGGAAGATAATGAGATAAGTTCTTCATCCAGATCGGAAAGCGACGAATGTGAAAATTTAGCATTCATGGCTTCACACCATTCCGATGATGAAGAAGATGAGGTTAGTAATAATTTTTCTCTTTTTGAGAGTGATGCACAAGGTGCAATTAATGAATTGTTAAATGTATGCAAAATTTTGTATAAAACTACATCATCTCAAAAGAAACAAATTTCATGTTTAGAAGAAAAAAATATGTCATTGGAAAAAGAGATCGAAAATGAGAAACAAAAGATGATTAGTGAAAAGCAAAATTTTGTATGTAAAAATTGTGAATCTCTCTCTTTCCAAATTGTTCAATTAAAAAGAGTACTTGAAAGGTATGAGAAATGACAAATTGGATTGGAAGGAGTCCTTAGTCAACAAAGATATTCAAATGATAAAAGTGGACTCGGTTATTCAAAGTTTTCCAAACCAAGTTCAAGTAAAACTATCTTTGTTAGGCCTAAGGATCAAACTTCCAAAGAGAAAGTGAACAAACCAAAAATTGTGCATCAACGTCCTAAAAGAAAAAGTTTTGTTAATAAAAAATCATATGTTCCTAAATATAAAAGCAACTTTGAACCTACATGTTTAATGTGGTATTGTTGGCCACACACCTAATGCTTGCTATGTAAGAAACTTTAGTGTTGCAAGTGGGCATTATGTGTGGGTTAAGAAAGGTACTAATTATGAAGGACCCAATGCAATTTAGGTACCTAACAAGACTTAATTTATTTTGCAGGTTTGATTAAAGGCCATATCAAATCTTTGGTATCTAGATAGTGGTTGCTCCAAGCATATGACGGGGAGACATTAACAAATTTTCAAATCTAGTGCTTAAGGCCAAGGGTTATGTTACGTATGGAGATAACAACAAAGGTAGAATTCTTGGCATAGGCAAAGTTGGTACACCACCTTTCACATCCATTGAAGATGTTCTTTATGTCGAAGGACTAAAGCATATTCTTCTAAGTATTAGCCAACTTTGTGACAAAGGCTTCAAGATAAAATTCACCAAGGATGAATGCTTGATTGAAGACGAAGTCACTCATGAGGTAAAACTTAAAGGTACAATAATTAATAATATATTCATGATTTCCCTTGATGATTTGTCTTTGAAGGTAAAATGTCTCATGGCAAACAATAATGATTCATGGCTTTGGCACAAGAGATTTGCTCACATTCATATGGAGCATTTGAATAAATTAGTAAAACAAGATATTGTTATTGGATTGCCTAAGATAAAGTTTGTCAAAGATAGATTATGTGATGCTTGTCAAAAGGGAAAACAAACCAAATCAACTTTCATATCTATGAATGTGGTGACCACTTGAAGGCCACTACAACTATTGCATATGGACTTATTTGGTCCATCAAGAACAAGAAGCTTCGGAGGTAACTGTTGAGCATTCACTGCAATCAGAATTAAGGTTTCAAGCCCTCTCAGAGCACTTGGACAAAGGATCAATTAAGGAATGACATGATCTTCAACTTGTCTAATCTCTCAAACATCCACAATGGATCAAAAGGACTCCCACCTCAAGGATTAAGCACAAGGCTTCTCCCTTCTAGGTGGATCAAGCCTCAAGATCGCTAGTGTCACTAAATTAGGGTTTTGGTCGACCAGGGCCTCCAGATGGAAATTTTCCTCTGGACATGAGCCAACACGTCAAAGTATATCTTAATATGCTCCATGGAACCTCATGGACCCCATCAGCAATTCAATTTAGTCTCAGGGGATGCATTCTTCAAAAATCAAGAATTAGGGTTTCTTGACCTAATTCACCCCTAAGTTGACTTTTGGAACAAAACATGAGCCAAGACCTCAAGAGAAGATTTTAGGGTCTCTAATATACCACATTGATCCATTTTCAACAATGGATTGATCCAAGAAGTTTGAGCAACAAGTCTCAATTTCATCTGAACCACAATTAGGGTTTTGCGAGAAAAGTCAACTGTAGCTTTGACTTTTAACTAGGATATGCTCCCAAACCCTAAGACATGATTCATACACCCTATAACACCTATGAAATCAATCCATCAAGTTTGATTTGGATCAAGGACTTGATTTCATAGAGGATCGCACAGTTTGGAATTCATCTGCTAAAAAGTCAACTGTCCACAAAAGGCAAACTTTAACTTTTTGAGATTTTTCATAAAAATGGATTTTTAACCCTAAAATGATGTTAATGTATGATTTGAATCATCATTCATCAAGAAAAATCAAAGAAAGTGGGATAACTTGTAAAAGGGGTAACAATAAAAAACTTGGAAAATTTTCTAAGTTATGAACAAAGTGGCAAGGGTACCAACTTTGGAGGATCATAACTCCTAAACCACAAAACCATTTTCCCCATCCAAAGCTTGATTTGTTGCCCTCGTGGCCCTCTACAAAAGCTTCAACTACACCTCAATCCAATTCATTGTGGATATTGAGCTATGAGTGAGCCAAAATGGCTGGAAACATGAAAGTACACCATTTTCCAACACTTAGAAAAATTTTGTCCAAGACAAATTTTTGTTGGAAACACCAAAACTTGTGAGATTTTTTCACACAGTTACAAGCTGAATCACTTCATGGTATGAACATCAAAGTTGTTACACATATTGCCTACAATCCAAGCAACTCAATAGCATGAAACCACTTCACTTGTGCCAAGAGTTATGGCTGCCACAACACACCATATCAAGGCTGCCATGAAAAATCAGTTTGTGAGTTTTCTTGCCATCCACAATTTCTAAGTCAAAAATAGTGATCACTATGCCACATGCATTCATTCTGATTATAAACCAACTGAACCAACTGATAGGGCTGAGTCCAAAAGCCAAGGGATCTTCCAACTTGAGATTAATGCATTTTTGGCACATTATGCCTTGAATTCAAAGGCATTTATGTGAAATAGGGCACTTTCAACAAAGCCACTCTACTCAGTCAAGTTCTCTGATTAAACAACAATAAAAAGATCTGAAGAATGTGAATTTAGTCAAGACATAGCCTTGCTCTTAGGAGTGGCTAGTTTGCCTTGCATGAGAAGAAATGCCACCAAGCCAATCCCTTTGAATGTGATCTGATCCAGCAGCCATTCACTATTCCGCCAAGACAAAAGTTGATCACCTATAAATAGAGATTCCAATGGATCTTTCAACTCACACCAAAGCCCGTTACAACACTGCTTTCTCTCATTCTTCCTTAAGCCTCAAGTTTTTTTAGCTTTTGAGCAACCACCATCAGGTTTTGAGTTGCAGCCATAAGCAATCAATTCCAATTGCTCAAACACATCACATATGATGTATTTGAGGTGTCCAAACACTTAAACATCAACTGTAACACCTCATACTCAGAATCACCCTTCAACTTAGCCATTATGCCTCAATTATGCAGTTGGAGTGCTCCAGCTTGATCCAAAGAGTTTCAAAGTGTTCCAAAGCTTGCAACACACTCCACAACATCCATTGAAGCTGTAGGGATCATTAAATCACATCTGGAACATCATCTGTGCAAAGTTCCATTTTAGCTTGCATCAAGGTAAGCCTCAAAACTCCAACTCCATGATCCATGCATATTTCCTCGCATGATATTTTTGCCAATTGATTCCCATCATGTGTTGATTGTTTTCCCCCAAAAAATTTGATCATAGCACTCATAATCATGTCTGCTCGATTGCTTTTGCAAAGTTAGGGTTCATACGGCCACAATGATATAATTTGTTATACACTGAAGATAAACAAAATTGGGTATTGCCATCTTCTTCCTTGTGAAAAAAACGCATGAGTTTGATGTTTGAATCATGTCCAATGGTTGAGAATTGAAAGAGATAGGGTGCTTCATGCACGAGCTGGAGGAAGAAGACGGCCATGGCGCCATTTTCAGAAAATCCAACTTGTTTACTATATAATTATTGTTTGACATGTTATATTTGAATTGGCATTGTGCCCCAGTGGTTGATCAACTGGTTTGTGTGTATTGAGTGAGTGAAAGGTCTGGGGTTCGAATCCCCCTCGCCCCAGACCTTTTTTACCACTTTTTCCCATTTTTGTTATTTTTCATATTTATTTTAAATAATTTGAAAAATTAATAACTCCTTCAATTTTAATTATTTTTTATTGATTCTTTTTGTAAAAAATCACAAAAATGTTGAAATATTTTATTCCACAAAAAAATTAGATTTATATTATTTATTTAATATAATTAGTATTTTTGTGAATAAATTCATTTTTAATTATTTTTAAACATTTTAAAAGTGAATATTTACTTTAAAAATCAAAACCTAATGAGTTTAAATATTCCTTGTGATTATCCCTCATTTTTTTCCAAACCTTAAACAAAATCACAAATGGTTTATTCAAATTTATTTGGTATTTTGTTTGATTTTCTTTAAATATTTACTTTTAAAGAATAAAATTAGGGTTTCTTTAATTTTCACCCTCACAAATCATTCTCTAAACTTTCTGGGCCTCTAATAGAGTGTAAGACCCAAGCCCTTTCTTTTAAGAAAAATAATTTGGGCCTCAGTCATTGTATAAGACCCACTGTGTTTTCAAAACCTCGGCGCGACCGTCGCTTTTCAAAACATTTTCATCTGGGCCTCTCCTCGAGCTATAAGACCCATTCAAAACTTTTGGGCCTCTATTAGAGTGTAAGACCCAACCCTTTGTAAATACAACCCTATCTTGGGCTTCACTTATTGTATAAGTCCCATTGTATTTCAAAAGTTCGGCGCGATTGCCAGTTTAAAAATAAAAAAATTTGGGCCTCTCCTCGAGCTATAAGACCCATTCAAAACTTTTGGGCCTCTAATAGAGTGTAAGACCCAATCCCCTTTTAACCAAAACCTTTGTGGGCCTCAGATATTGTATAAGTCCGTCCGCGTTAAAAGAAAACCTCAGCGCGATCGCCATTTCAAAACAAAAAAAATCATTTGGGCCTACCCTCGAGTAGTAAGACCCATTTCTTTTCTTAAAACTCTTTGGGCCTCTTGAGAGAGTGTAAGACCCATCCCTTTGTACAGAAAACCTTTATCGGGCCTCAGTCACTTGTATAAGTCCCTCTGTTCAAAACAACAATGCGATCACTGGTAAAACCCTGGGCCTCTCCTTGAGCTGTAAGCCCCAACCTTTCTTTTTCAAAGCATTTTCTCCTTCGATTTTGAATATACTATTATTTTCAATCTTTCTTTGTTGAACAACTAACAAAACAACATGGAAGCTCTACAACCGAGTAAGTGTTTAAACGCTTCCATTTACCGCTTTCATATGTATATAACTGTATTGTGGGGCTGTTTCGCTGTAAGTCTTCCTTCATAAACTCATATCAACTGTGTAATAATAGTATAGATATTTAGAGTTTCCCCGGCAACTACGTCTAGCACTAAGTAAAGTCGTATCGATCGCTCTTAGAAATAGACAAAACTAGATCCCCCATAGGAGCACCAGATACAGTCTTCTCTTCTGTTGTCCTCCTTAGGAATTGTCAAGAAACTCTACTCCCCATAGATGATCTCTTCTCCGTGAATTGCATCTCTTGAGTTTCTACCAAATTCTAGAACTTTCCTGGCTTGATCTATTCTCTATGAATAGCCTGTCTTGAATTTCTCGGGGTTTGGGGACCCACAGGCTTCTTAAAAGCATCACCGCCTCCTCTTGGGCGTTGTACAAGGACTCGTCGGCTTCTTAGAAGTATTCACAGCCTCCTCTTAGGCTCCGTATAAATTATTTCTTCCTCCGGGAATGATAGCCTCCTCTTGGGCTTCGTACAAATTGTCCCTCGACTTCTTAAAAGTTTCCAGCCTCCTCTTGGGCTTCATACAAATTGTCCCGACGACCTTCTAGAGGTATAGGAACAGAAATTAGTCATCTTAATAGAACAGACTTTGAAAGAGTCTATACCCTACTACTGTTTCTCAAAGCATAGTACAAAAGATGAAACTCCATACTTGGACAATCTATTTTCCTTGAGTCTCAAAGACATTCTCAAGCACCTTTCAAAAATGGGAAGATAAAACCCATAGGACTTGGACAGTCTCAACACCCTTTGGATTTCCCATTTCCTTAAAGAAAAGGAAATATCCCTGATCTTCGAATCAAAATCCCCGAGTGCAAACATTACTCATATAAGAACTGATTTTCTCTTTAAATCAGCATATTGGACCTGTCACTCAACTGAAATAGTAACCATAGCCTCCTCTTGGGTTTTGTACAATGATCCTCCCCAGCGGAGCTAACCTTTTCCAACACTTTTAGCCTTCATCTCAGGCTTCGTACGAGATACAAAAAGACTCTCTTGTTGAAAAAGGCCTATAATTACATTTTCTATGCTACACTTTGGTACAGGCATGAATTACATGATCAATGGGTTCAAACACAACATATATAACATGTATGAGGTGTGCATGATCAGTGGACTTCAAAGCAATGCATATTTTGGAAAGTTCAAGTCATGATGCTTACCTCTCCTTTGAGCTTTTGGAGTTTTTGTGCAATCTGCCATGTTATTTGTTCCATAAATGGTTTGATGCTTTGGACACTCTCAAATGATCCCTTAGAAGCTTTTAGGATGAGTGGAATCAGCAGGAACCTGCAAAAACACAAACTGGCCCTTTCTTGCAAAAGGGGTTAAAACGACCAAAATAACAACTCCATCAAATGGTGTTCCAGATGGAGGGAACCATTTTGGGACAGTTCAAGGATGATATTTGAAGTGTGTTTGAGGTTTTATCTGGTTTGGAAAGTGACTAATTCAAGACATGGCTTGAAAATGCACAAAAGGCCTATTTTGAGGTTTTGAGAGGTGACTTTGTGTTTTAGGGATTACAGGTCACTTGTGAGTGGTTGGATCACTTCTATATGATTTTTATGTGGTGTGTGTGTGTGTGATTGGTTTGTATGGAATTGCTCTCAAACTCAAAACCCGATAGTGACTTGCTGTGGAAGGCAAATTTGGAAGTGAGAAGGTGATTTTGAGGAAAGCATCTGTTTGATGGCTTTGGTGTACTCAAACTGATCATAATTGAGCTCTATTTATAGTAGAGCAAGTTTGTTTTGCAAGGAATAGTGAATGGCAACTGCAGCAGAGGTTTGGCCAATGTTGAGGAATGAGAATCCAAGTCTCCTCTAGCCATTGACTAGAGGTTAGGGCACAGGCTGCTGGTCCCCTTGGTCTTGGATAAGTCTTGACTGAATTCAGTTAGAACTGGCTTAGTCCATGCCACCTTGGTGCATCCATTAAATGCCTCAATCCAAAATTGGAGTCTTGTGCCTCTTTTAGGCAATTCTAGGTTTGGCATGCTATTTTTGGTTCCAAAGACTTGGGAGGCTTGGGATCAGATTTGGTTCCTCCTTGATCCCTCCTTGAGGTTTTCAGATTGATAGAGTTGCTTGCCCTTTGCAAAATTTGGGCAAATCGAGCAAAACTCCAAAATCTTCCTTGATTTTGCAGTTTTCAGCAAGGCATGTTGCCATTGTCATATCTCATGGCTCAAGTGGAATTTGGTGATGTTCTTGGTCATTTTGGAAAGCCCTCATATGATACAACAACTGTTTGATCATAATTTGTTTTGAAACCTTTTGAATCCAATTGAAAAATCCCCCTACATTTGGAAAAAAGTGAAGGCAAATTATGACTTAGTGAAAATTTCACTAAGTGTTGGAAAAAAAGTGACATTTTCACTTTTTGTGATTTTGATCATTCCATAACTCAAATTCCATAATGAATTGGAAGGAGGTCAGTTTGAAGCTTTTGTAAAGGGCCGTGAGGGCTACAAATCCAGCTTTGGATGGGGAAAAATGGCTTTGTGGTTTAGGAGTTATGATCCTCCAAAGTTGGTACCCTAGCCACTTTGTTCATAACTTAAAAAATTTTCTAAGTTTTTATGGTTACCCCTTTTACAAGTTATCCCACTTTATTTGATTTTTCTTGATGAATGATGATTCAAATCATACATTAACATCATTTTAGGGTTAAAAATCTATTTTTGTGAAAAATCTCAAAAAGTCAAAGTTGACTTTTGTGCACAGTTGACTTTTTAGCAGATGAATTCCAAACTGTGCAATCCTCTATGAAATAAAGTCCTTGACCTAAATCAAACTTGATGGATTGATTTCATAGGTGTTATAGGGTGTATTGAATCATGTCCTAGGTTTTTGGAGCATGTCCTAGTCAAAAGTCAAAGCTACAGTTGACTTTTTCCGCGAAACCCTAATTGTGGTTCTGATGAAATTGAGACTTGTTGCTCAAGCTTCTTGGATTAATCCATTGTTGCGAATGGATAAATGTAGTATGTTAGAGACCCTCAAATCCTCTCTTGAGGTCTTGGCTCATGATTTGTCCCAAAAGTCAACTTGGGGTGAATTAGGTCGAGAAACCCTAATTCCTGATTTTTTGTATATGCATCCCCTTAGGCAAAATTGACTTGATGATTGGGTCCATGAGGTTCCATGGATTATTTTAGGATATGCTTTGAAGCATTGGCTCATGCATAGAGGAAAATTTCCATCTGGAGGCCTTGGTCGACTAAAACCCTAATTTGGTGACAATGGCGATCTTGAGGCTTGATCCACCTAGAAGGGAGCAACCTTGTGCTTTATCCTTGAAGAGGGAGTCCTATTGATCCTTTGTGGATGTTTGAGAGGTTAGACAAGTTGAAGATCATGTCATTCCTTGATTGATCTTTTGTCTAAAAGCTCTGAGAGGGCTTGAAACCCTAAGTTTGATTGTAGTGGGTGCTCACCCATCTTTGGGGAGACTAATGAGGTACAATGGTTCCTCCATAATATGATGATGATTTGTACAATGATGGGAAATCTTAGTGGTCAAAATTTGGGGTATGACACTCCCTCCTAAATTTGAATTTCAAAACATCCGACGAACAAGGCTTACACACTATGCTTTTCGAATAATTTCCAATACTTAGAAAAATATCAAAATATGCTCCTCCAATTAATTTTGGTCTTTGAGTGACTTTCTTCAGAAGCTTACTCCTGTCGAAATATCCTGGCAGATCTTTAAACTTATTTTCTAAACAAAATCCTGGCGTCGAAATTAGCAGCCTACAAATTGCCCCCCAGAAAATGCATTTTCGACAAAGGGAGAAAAGCATTTTTTGCCAATGAAATTCGACCCCTTCAAAAATTAGACATACGACTGTTCATATGACTAGACATTTGTGACGTCAGAGTCATCATTGCACTTTTCTAAAACGTCTCTTCAGCCCACGTTTTAAGATTTTCCATCATCACTACCCTAGTCCCTAGCAGATCATGGGTCAAAAAGTTAACTGCCACCGCCTGAACCCTCCACTCATAACTGCCACGTGTCCCATACTATTTCCACTATCTTTCCATTAAATGGAAAAATTTCTGAATTTCAACCGCTGCAATCCCCTTTCCTCCTATAAATAAGTTGAAAAAATTTCTTTTTCACTTTTCACGTTCCTTTCGTCTAGGCAAGAACTCTCTTTAACGTATCTTCATCTTCTTCATTTTTCTCTGCGTTTTCTTCTGCAATAACCATGGCATCTTCCGCAACTCCTCAAATCACGAGCAAATATTCCAAGAAATATAAAAACTTACCACCTGTCCACAAGATTCTTGGTTCAAATGTGTTGGGGAACCAATAATATATAACAGAACCCCCAAATGGAGAGGAAAAAAGACGTATTTACCAGTCTCAGGTACTAATTCCTATTTTAATTTCTGGTAAATCTCATGCAATGTTAGAACCCTTACCTGATTTATCTCTAGATTCTGTAAAAGTGAGAGAATTCTTTCCAGCTTACCACTGTTTCAAACCCATAGCTAACGGAGTTAGGCCTAGAACTGATAAGGAGAAGATCATAAATGAGAAATCCAAAGTAGATGGCCAAGGATCCCCCTCTGAGGAAGTCATAAATTTAGAGTACATGAACAACTTTAGAATTTTTAGGTCTTGTCCTTTGTCGAAAGACCCATCTGATTATCTAGCATGGCTAAAGAAAATAGTGGCAGTCAAAGCTGATACTTTAAAATCTATGGGCATTTTTGACCTTATTCAATTGTCAAAAGTAGGACCAGGATATTGCCCCGCTATGCTTTTAGCTTCCCTTTACTTTTGGGACAGTACCTATAACAATTTCCACCTTCCTTGTGGAATGATTACCCCCACACTTTTCGACGTAGCTGCCATAACTGGCCTTAGCCCACTAGGAGTGGATTATGATCCCACCCTACTGTCTGACGACTCCATAGGCTTCGACACAAATAAGGCCACCTTCACAACCTATATTGCCAATTACCATGGCAAAGAAACTAAAGAAGTCTCTGATCAAGAGCATGTAGCCTTCTTAGCCCTCTGGCTGTCGAGATGCGTTTTCTGCTCTAGATCTCTTCAAGTGGCGAAACGTTATATTACCATGGCAAATTAGCTTCATGCTGGACATCAACTGTGCCTCAGTGAGATGATCTTGGCAAATTTATACGAATCTCTTGGCGAAGGAGTTACTTTCCTGAAGAATATCAAGGACAAAGGAAGTCTTATGTTGTCAGGACCATTTTGGCTCTTACAACTGTGGCTCAACGCCACATTTGAAGCTTCCTTACCCAACAAACAAACTGTGGACGAAACTGCTCTGAAGGACAAAAGAGTCAAAGGAACTAGACTGGCGCAGTTAACACCCAATGATGAAGGTCTAAGCCTTCAACAAACTTTTACTGGTTATGTAATGATGTTTGCAAAACGTCATAACTTCACTCCCAATATGGCTCCTTTCGTCGATAGAAAAATTGGACCAGAATGGTTCACCAGGAAACTCCCATTTGAGTCAAAATCTCTAGATGATGAATTCCTTAATGACTGGGAATCTTTTCTCACCCCTAGACTTTTAGCTTCCAGACTCAACCCCTCAAAGTTGAAAATCTCCCTCGTTAATTAGCAACCCAATCTGGTCTCTCGACAGTTTGGGTTAATACAAATAAAACCAAAACCCCTCTTCTCAAGGAAAGGCTCTTTGATTCACTACAACATGACCCACACCGAAGATGAGTGTTCTGTGTTGCTGAAGAAGTATTCAAACCTGGTCAAAATTCAACCGGTGCCCTTTAAACTCAGCTTCCTCTATACTCAAGAGTTTAACGAATGGTGGAGGGATTATTATGATTCTCAATTTTTTGACGTGTCTTCTTTCACTATCCAACTGACCAGAGCTTTCACCCTTGTGCAGGATAAAACTAAGAAAGGTAATTCAAGACACATCAAAGAAATCCAAACATTCCAGAAATACTTTGAAACTGCCTACAGGCCCAACGAACTTAGTCGAACCATAAGCGAAGCAACCGTTACTTTGAAAGAAAAATTTAGCAGAAAGTTGGATGAGTTAAAACTACCCTCATACGTTCGACCAGAACAACGTTATGAGATAGCTTTTAACCTTTATCCACCAAAATTTCCTCCTCTACCATCTGCTGAATTTGGTGTGGCTTTTAGTCCTCCATTTCCAGATTGGTTCCCTTGTGGGGATTCCATGAAACTTCTACGCCAGGAATATCAAAAACGTGCTAAGCGAGTGGTTCCGACTAAGTATACCTTGGACAATTTCAAAGGCCACCTTCATATTGGCATAGAACACATTTGCGTGGAAACTCCTATATATGAAGGTGTGGAATGGGAAGATACTAGACACCACTTATTTTCATTTGCACATATATGTATGTTTTGACTTGTGTTTAAACTTTTTTTCCTTTTTCTTAGCCGTAAAAATTCCTGCCAAGAAGTCAGCTACCATCGAAGCGTCAACTGCAGAGGACGTGGAAGTCCCAAAAAACGCTACTCAGAAACCTTTGGCGAAGGTATGATTTTGGCTTGTTTTTTTTTATCAATATTTCTTTACTATTATTTTTTGAAATACTAATGAAATCTCTTGCTATCTTTTCAGGGAAGTCGGAGACCTCCTTCAATGCCAAAGAAAAGAAAGGAAAAGAACTTGAAGCTCCTGTCATTGAATCTAGTGATGAATCCCCTGATTAAGTCAAACCTTCAAGAAAAAAGAAGAAACCAACGAAGCCTCAACAACAAAAAACCTCTGCTTCCAGGTTATTGGAGAAAACCCCTCGCAAAACTCCTGTCGAGCAAGTGACCACCGCTCTAGCAGAAAGTGAGAGTTCTAGTCTTAAGACTGAAATTCCCAAGGTAGGTTTTTCCTTAAAGTTCGACAGTTAAAGGCGTTTTCCCTTATGATAAATTATTTAACTTATTTATCTTTCAGGTCCTTGTCGACACTCATGGACATCCTATTGTTCAAATCCTTCCAAAAACTAGCAGCGATCCCACTTATAAGCCCACAAGCGCCTCAAAACCTTCCCCTAAAGATTCGACTAAAGAATTAGCCACTGAAGTGAATCAGCCCACCACCGTCTCTAAAAAACTTCAGGACGTAATTGAAGAAGAAACTGGTCCTGAGGATGATAACTTAGTTGACGGTGGTGGAGACACTATGATGCCTACGGCAGCTGTTGCGGTGAGAATTGGATACCATAGTTATTGATTAACTAGGATCACATTTCTTTAAATGTTCACCACCGACTTTGATTTATCCAAAGGAAAGGTTCAAAAGCGAAAAAAACCTAAGAGATCTAAGGTTCGGGGGTTGGTTACGCCTAGGGAAGGTATTAGCATCCTAAACGTCCGTAGTACTCTATGGGAACCTCTTGTTAGTATCTTATGTCATCTTTCACTCGCTTGCTAAGGGTGCTATGCTAAAGGTTGAAACCTTAGGGGTTAGTATCTAAGTATACTCGACAAGGTATCGCACCTTGTTCCTATGTATCCTCGGGAGTAGAATCAGAGTAACGCGTAGTTCTAAGACGAGGAACTTCTTCACGGGGTCAAGGTTCCAAGGGGAGGAAAGTCTCGGACGAGACCTTACATAGAGTTGAGTGACTCTAAAGTTATAGGTTGGTTTAAGAGGGGTAGGATTGTAAATGTTCGCAGCGGAGCATTTACTTGGAGTACGGCGACTCCGATCCTAAGGCTAGGGTACTAAATTGTCTACGGCGAGACGTGGAGTACGGTGACTCCGAATCCTAAGGTCAATGGTTCTAAAGTTAGTCTTATGATGTTTGAGTCAATATTAATAACCTTTCCTTTGGAGTGTCGAGGGGAGCTACTTAAGATTTATTTGTGCGCACTAGCAAAGTGGGCTAGTATAGTGTATGGTGACCAGAAAGGTTGAATGCGAGGCCCGAAAACGATCGACTTACATGGATAGAAAATGGGCTCGACGTTGGATCGAGCATATAAGAGAATAAATATGGCATGATAACAAACACCGATAAGATAATAACACTCAAGCGTTCGATGATGGATTCTAATGGGGAACATGTTATTAGGAAAAGTGCTTGATTTTAAGGTTTATTAAATCAAAGGTTTAATATTTTTCTAGATATTATGCTAAAGATTATTTTTATTAGAGATTTCTTATTAAAAAAGGTTTAAACAAAAAAAAGTTCTTAATGTTATTTGATTTTAAAGTTATATTAATAAAGTTAATAAATAAGAAAAGTTTTCCTATAAAAGTTTTTAATTATTAAAAGGTTCTTGTTATTATTTGTTTTAAAGTTTTCTTTTTAAAGGAGTTATTTAAGGTGAATAAAAATATTTTTTTTTTAAAAACAAAAGAGTTTTAATTTTATATTTTTAAAGAACAATAGTTTTTTAATAAAAAAAGGTTTTACTAAAAAAGATTTTTTTATTAGTTAATAAAAGTTACATATTTAGATTAAATTTAATTAAAGAAAAATAAAAAAGAAAAGAAATGGAGGGATCTGGCCTGGTTATGGAGAGAGGGTCCACGATGGACCCTCTGTGTGGTGTGATCAGGTGGATAAAATGGTGAGGGTGTATCATGGTTGTGTTGTGGAGTGTGTGTACATGATTAAAAGGAAAAAAAGAAAAAGGAGGAACACAAGACTCTCATTCTCTCGTTCTCTTTCTCACCAATCTCTCAAAGATGAAATTAGGGGCCCTGATACCCCATTTCACTATTGATTGTGATTGTTACATGTTACAAAACGATGAATTTAAAGCAAAGCGGAGTAAAAAAGGGAGAAGGAGGTTGGCGATGTAACGACCCAGTTTTCGTGTGCGTTTTATTTAATCGAGTCATTTGATTATTTTATTATTATTTTATTTTATTTTCGACTTTTATCTGAAAATATGTTATTTTTCAATGTTGTGGTATTTTATTGGGTTTTGGGATCGTTTGTGAGATATTTGAGTGTGGGGGTATTTTGGTCATATTAGGATATTTTTGATTAAGTAAGAAAAATAGAAAATAGTAGAGAGAAAAAGAGAAAGAAAGAAAAGGAAAAGAAAGAAAAAGGAGAGAAAAGAGAAGAAGAAGAGAAATAGTGGAAAACTTGGAAAAATCAAGAGAAATCAACTTCTAGTATCGATTTAATCGGGTAAGGGCGAAATTCAATTATTGTATACTTGTATATGATTATGTATGTATATTTGTGATGTTTGTTGGATTGAAATGGAAATATTTTAGTAAACCCATTTTTGGTAAAATTGAGTAGAAATTGATTAAATGTGTAGAAATTTATGTGTTAAGTGTTCATTCTTGTTGATACATGATAGATACTTGTTATTGGACATTGTATTGGCAATTTTCTTTTGTGTAGGTGAGATTTGGGGGAATTTTGGGTTGAACCCGTATGAAAATTATGCAGAAGAATTTTTCTGAGATTTCCAGGTCATACGCGTATGGGGCATGTTCATACGCGTATGAACCTTGGCAATACGCGTAAGGTGGACGAGCCATAGGGCCAATACGCGTATGGGTTGCTTGTTTTCTCGGCCATCTGCCCATTTGCGTATGATACGCGTAGTATTTTAGGTCAATACGCGTACGGGCTTGGGCATTACGCGTACGGACATTTACACGTGAACTTTGGGAAAAGATGAGTCTCTCCTCATACGCGTATGGCTCATGGTGGTACGCGTATGAACAGGACTTTTGTAAAATGGGACTTTTCAAAATATCGTTTTTCGTTTTCGTTCGTAACTTTTGATCCGTTTGTCTGATTTTTTCATTCTTGGTATCGTTGCGTAGCTATTGAGCTGTACTTTCTTGTTATGATGATTTCGAAATTGTTAGCCTATTTAATTATGTCGGAAAGTCGGGAATAGTTTCGGTTGTCGACTTTTGTAGTTATACTTGTACGTAATTGATGTGTATTGTGCAAGGTGCTGTTGTATGATGTAAACGTATGTGTTTAGCTGATGTTGTGATGATTTGTGGCTGTATGGAAATTAAATGCATTGTTTTGGGCATAAGTGTAAAGTGTGATTTTATCGATGTAAATGAATGTGTTTATGTGTGCATATTAAATGTCATGGGTCTTTGTATGCCAAGCATCATGATATGCATTGTGGAAACATCCTGAGTGACGGTTTGGATTCCAGAGGGAATTCGCTATAACTTCGTGTGCCCATGTGGGGTGTGAGCGATGATTATAGACGATCGTGTGCCCATGTGGGGTGTGAGCGATCGGGTCGTGTGCCCGTGTGGGGTGTGAGCGATCCATAAACATCGTGTGCCCGTGTGGGGTGTGAGCGGTGGGGAACATCGTAGGCCCGACGGGGAGTTACAATGATGTAACGAGCGATGGTTCCAGCAGAGTTCCTGAGTGAACTAGTGATGAGAAACAATGGAAGTCGGTACCGCATGTGCATATGCATAGAGTCGTTGTGTCGGTCTCTTGCATTTGCATAAATCATTTATGGTTGGTTATGTGTGGATTTGTGGACTAATTGATATATGGATATGTGTTGGTGATGGAGATATGTATTGTGTCTTGTAATGCCTTGTGTTTTGAATTATAGCGTGAGTTGTGGTGAGAACCGTATACATGTGTATTTTTGTGTTATATATATAATTGTATGCAATTATATTATGGTTGTTTTTCTCACCCTTCTGCTGTTTTATAATGCTCTATGAGGAATTGCAGATTAGAGTTGCTGGAGGTATTTTTGCGAAGCTTTGCGTCTTCATTCTTTTGTCGGTCGACTCTGATATGTGACACCGGGTAGTTAGGGAGGCCGTTTGTGATAATTGTATATTATGTATATGTATATCTTTTGGCTTGTGCAAGTATAACCTGATGTATGACAAACTTTTCATGATATATATATGTATGTTATTCAGTTTTAGATTTTCCGCTTTTATTCTAAAGACTGAAATGTGGGTGTAAGGAACTGAGTTCCTCTGTTGATTGCTACCCCACTGTTGCATATCTTTATGAGCAGGTGTTGTAGGTATTGTTTCAATTTGATGTGACCCTCCCGGTCTATGCCATGATAATTTAAATATACTCTGACGAAAATTTGAATTTTCTTTTACTGCTTTTTGTTAATTGGGGGTATAGATTGGGGGTGTTACAGGCGACGCTGTGAACGGCTCCATGAATGGGTTTCAGGGAAGATTTCCTTCTTCTTCTTTACCTTCTTTTGCGTGATTGTTGTGGCTTGTATTGCTCTGGTTCTTCTCCTTCTCTGGCTTGAGATGATGATGAATGCAACGTGTCTGAGTCTTTGGATTTGTGGGTTTGGGAAATATATTTGATTTTTTGTCCTTGTGGGTTTGATATGTGGGTTCTGATTTTTTCGTGTGATTCCTCTAGGGTTTTCTGTGTGATGTCTGCCTTTTTTTGATGAGAAAACGTCCCCTTTTAGATGGCCAATGATGAGTTTATTGGGAATTTTCAATACTGTATTGAAGTCAATATTCTCATTCTTTGCCTGATTTAATTTTGTACGATACTGTGGTGATTTGATTTGGTTGCTTGATTTGGAAAGTTGGGAACTTGAAATTGTTTGAAATCGTCTGGTACGATTTGTTGCTTGATTTTGAGATTTGAACTTTAATGCTACGTTGAAATAATTGATTCCCTTGATTACTCTGATTTAGTGTGCCATTTTCGAAATATTGTGTTGGTGGTATCCTATTTGTGGATTATTTGGGAAAAGAGTTGGTTTGATTGCTGCTTTGATGACTTTTCTCTTTTCAGCTCGACTTGTTTGAAACGGTCCTTCTTGAATGCATTGAATGAGTGTTCTGCCATTGTTTTGGAATAATTTAAATGTTTTCTGATTGTTTTGGGTTTGGAATAAAGTTCGCGATATGTTTTGGGCATGAAACTTGATTCAATGTAATTTTTGTCTATTTCGTTTAGGAAATAATTGATTGTTGGTGATGTCTTTTGATGTGGCCCACAATTCTATTTTGGAAAATGATGAAAAAGATTTCTCACAGCTTGCATATCCTCTTATTTAATGCTTGTGATCCTTCTTTTGAAAATATTCTGAGGCCTAATTTACGATTTGAATAAAAACAAAAAGAGGGAAAACGGTTTAGGAAGCAAAATACTTATCATAAACTTGTAATTCTTGATCTGATTTCAAGGGATTGAAAGTTTGGTGATGATAAGGATTTGTGGTTATTTTAGGAGATACTTGAATATGCTGAGATAGGTTTTGGAAACCTTGATCTGATTTGACGGCTCACATATTGATGTATTTATTTTGATGTTTCTAATCACGTATCTTCTTTTCCCTTCCATAGGATACCAAGAGTTCCTTTTACAAGAGACTGAAGGCGGATTCCAAATTGAGAAGAAAAAAGTCACCCAAAACATTTGAGCTCACACGTAGAAAATTTTCACTTGTCCATTATGATGATGACACGTCATTGCATAGCAGTAGAGCAGTTTCACTCAAGTAGCGGTGGCGTAGTTCGTTCTTCACTTATGTATTCCTTCCATAATTCTTCAAACTGCCTGGAGATGTTGGTGTCGTCCATGTAGGTGAAGTTTAATCTTTCCTACATAATTTTGTGTTTGAACTATAACCCTGTGTTTGGAATTTGATCTTTACACGTGTTACTTGTAGGTGGAGGACTTGTTAAGTTCTTGGTTGTGGCATGAAAATGAATTGGCGTTGATGGCCTGAACCAGCCTGGCGACTTGAAGACTGATGAGATCTATTCCCTTGAGCTTCCATGCTTGTTTAAATTTTACCAATGCAACTTCACTTGGAAGTGTTACTAGATGAGAATTAGATATACTGGAAAGACAACCTCCTAAGGCTTGTATTTGGTAATTATTTGTTGTTTTTTCTTTGGTAGCAGTATGCACCAGAAGGGCATTCCAGATTTGAATACTTGCTTTGTAGAAGTTACAGTAGGTGTTTGAGTTTTGAATTACTTCCTGCTGAATCAAATTTCAGGGATTTCCCCCAGTCAAGGAGATTTACGTAGCGGCATCAACAATCTGACATTTCAAGCTATTGTTGCCATGGCTAAAACGTTCCAGAGGACTTTGAGAATTCATGGAGCAACAAACGAATCTACAGCTGGATTGCCATTAGAGGTCTTGACTGGTGGATGGCGTGTCGTGGCCATCTATTTGAAGCCATCTATGGAATCGTCGCACTTCCATCCAAGATAAGCATCCCTCCTATTATGACTATTGCTTAGTTATTGTGATGGTTTGAATGAGTGCAGGTCCGAGTGATTGAGAGTCTGCTTTCAAGTTGATTTCGCTTGTCAGTTTTGGTTTCAAATGTCTTTTGTATTAATAATCTTGGTTCTTGTTTTGGACAGGTGATTTTGTAGTGCCAAGTCCTACCGCAGGGAAGCTGTAACACCCCCTTTTTATATCCCCAAATAATCAAATAAATCATTTAGGCACGTATTGGAAATTTCATCAGAGTATAATTGTAAACACGACATAAAAAGGTATGTCACATTATGCTTGAAATTAAAACATACAACACCTACTCAACAAATGATATGCAACAGTGGGGTAACTTTCAACGTAGGAACTCAGTCCTTACACCCACATCTCAATATTTAGAATAAAAGCGGAAAATCTAAACATTGATGACAACAAACATATATACATTATATATATATATATATATATATATATATATATATATATATACATCAACAAGTATGATACAACAACATCATTCATGTTTATATACACAAATTCATCAGCAAGATACATACACGAATGTATCACAAAAAGGAATCAAACATAAACATCCTAGCTACCCGGTGCTACATATCAGAGACAACCGACAAAAAAGGTATGAAGACACGCTTCACAAAAGACCACCAGATGCCTAATCTGCAATGCCTCGTAGAGCATCATAAAACAGCAGAAGGGTGAGAAATATTATCATAATAACAATGCATATAATCATATATCTCAACACAAAAGTATACACATAACCCATTCTCACCATTCTACCATTCCACATAAACATACATATTATATTCATTCTTCAATGCATCATTACAACGATACAATTCTTATCACAATTCATCACATCTCATTCAACATACATCGCAAGGCATATATATATATATATATACAAAACCAAGCATATTCATCACAATGCTTATCATTCAACATAAACACATATATTCATGTTCATTCATCCATGCACAAAAACAAGGATGACCAATGTAAATCATAGAGACCGACTCACGACTCTATGCAAATGCAATGCGGGTACCGACTCATTTCATCTCAAGTTCAATTGAAGAACTTATTGGAACCATCGCTCGTTACTTAGTGTAACTCCCCGTCGGGCATACAATGTTCACCCATTGCTACCACCTCTCAAAAGGCTTACAATGTTTATGGATTTCCCCCACCTCTCAAAAGGCTTACAATCCGATTGCTCCCACCTCTCAAAAGGCTTACAATCGTTTGTAATCATCGCCCCCACCTCTCAAAAGGCTTACGACGTTACAACGGATTCATCTTAGAACCCCACAATGCAAGAATGAACATCATGATGCTTCACATACAACATGACTCATGACACTCTTGACATGCATACATCACACACAATCCACATACATTCACATCAATTGTGCCAAACGGCAACCGAACGTTTTCACAAATAACCAATCAATTCGATTTACGGTTTTCCGGAAAAGTCAGTTAAAAGTCGGCTAAAAATAATATTTTTCTTCACCAAATCATAGAACATATTTTTAGCTTCCCATCCATATAAAGAACACCTCAATCGGATAAACAACGCAAAAGATATGGATATTTCAAAACAACGCAAAAACATAAACCGGAGGCCTGACACTACGATACGGTTTGAAAATACTGCTCTAATTGAACCAGGTTCAGACCTCAAAACCATTTTTCCTAGAAAGAACATCTCATTAGCTTTCCAACGCTTCGAACGGGGATCAAAACCGACTTACGGTTTAAAAGATATGAATTTCCGAAGTTTCCCCGAAAAACCAGAATTTTCTGGTACAGCTCAGTATGTATCAATACATAGGCTTATGTATCAATGCAAAAAGGCAACATGTATTGATACATAGCACGCATGTGTCGACGCATGCTGTAGTGAAAATTATGTTTTCTTAAAATTCTACAGTATGTATCGATGCATAAGGGTTATGTATCAATACATAAACCATTTTGTATTGATACATGGCTGTTATGTATCGATGCATAACTCTGTTTTTCTCAAAAACCAGATTTCTCAAATTACACCCTTGCTGTAATTTTCCGAAATACCCGAAAACTCGACTAAATCGAACATTTTCACCGAAACAAACATATACGCGCAACCACCAAATACATAAGAACAATTTAGAACACATAAACGAAATTTCTGCGAGGTTCGATTTTTCGATTAAATTTCAACCTTTCAAAAACCAGAATTTTCAAACATCACCAAATCGAATAAAAAGCACGCTATACGACGACCTAACCTTACTCGATACAACTACGTAATTTATTTCGAATTCTAACCGTGAAAACATCGGTTTTTATCGACTTTGTCCAATTCGACCTAACCACATATATCTCTAAAACAATCTAAACAATTCAAACACACACATACATAATCATACACATGGATAAGATAATAATATTTCACACCCTTACCCGATTAAATTCGATTCCTAGAGTTGTCTTGACGATTTCCTAGCTTTTCCAATCTTTTCTTCTCTTTTTCTTCTCTTGTTCTTTCTCTCTATTTTTCTCTCTAACTCTCCTTTTCTCTCTTTTCTAACTCTTATACTTTTCTTTCTATTTCTTTTCTTACTACTTTCTTTTCTTTACTTTAAATATCTCACAAATACCCTTAAATCATTCCTCACTTAAATTCTAACTTAACAATAATGATGAAATGTCTAAAATACCCTCCAATCTAATTTCCCCCGAAAACTCTCAAAAACGGTAAAATAATATAACACGCCAACATATCAGATTAAAACACCAATTTCACAATAACATTATTATTGCCCAAATTAAATAAAAGACTCAACAAAATAATACAAATTAGCACAAAATGGAGATAATCATAATCGGGCTGTTACAGAAGCCAGGTGGTGGACAGGCTTTGGTTTGTAAATGAGGCATGACATCACATAGTAGCAACCATGGCAAGTCAAGCAGCTGCACTTTATAGACGAACTAGCAAGTCAATAGTACCAAAATCTAGATTCAAGTTGTTCATATATCCAGATAGTTTTCTCGTTAACACTTGAATCTCGTTAGATTGCCACTTAGCTATATCTTTGGTGTCAGATAAATAGTCCAAATCATTTCCTCACTGAGTGCTGAATCTTTTGGCTGGTGTGACTACTTCATTTTTTAATTACTAAATTGACATCGCTAGGCACATCTTTGCTATCGTGCATAAGAGTACTTGCATGTTCAACAAAGCGACACGCCGCCTAGTATCAGGATGAATAGGATTACTCTCTTTACTTTTAGTACTAGTATTTTGTAACATGCCTTTTGATATGGTTATAATAACTTGATATGGCGCAAAACCCATGTACATCTTCCTCTTTGCCCTTTTGAACATTGTAAACTTGAAACGATACTATAACGTGATATTTTTGAATTCCGTGAGTCCAATTTATGAATTTGTGACTTGCATAAATACCTTCATAGCTTGAAATTAAGTGGTGAATCAATTTTGAGTTCTCACGAGTCTTTGAGAAGTTTATTTATTTAAAGCACATAGGTCACAAACTACTAAGAGAAACCAAACTCCCATCTTCCTGAATAAGAACCAAAATTCTTTTTGAATGAAACAGGTTTGTGATTCTAAATTTGATATTGAAGCATGAATCTCGTCCTTGAAATTGGGATGTACAACAATAAATTTGAAAGAACATGAATATCTGGAAATTCTCTGGCACATTCTTTTAATTTGAACTTGAAATTTGTAAGAAGCAATGACTTGATTTGATCTTTGGTAAAGAGCCTAAACCTAGCTTTTTGTCAACATTTGATTCAAGATTTCTCACACTTTATCACCTCAAAGGATATTGCAACAAAATCACCAATCCAACCTTTTCTTTTGAGATCCAAAGAAATAACTCATGGTTCCACCTCGTGAATAGGAAACCCAAAATCGATCTTGTATTGAATTTAATTTTCGTTGCTCTCGCAATCAAGGAAAAATTCGGATAATGACGAACCCTGTGAAGACACAACTTTGTATTGACTAAGGGACCATGAGGGCATTCCTTCCTTTATTTCACAGGAAATCACCATAACTTGCAGGGATCAGACTCACCATGAACACACACAAAACCATGACATTTGAGCCTTCTGCAGCAGCACCTAATTTCTACAAATGAAATCAACAACAAAGTCTAATAAAACCAGTTAGCTATGCACGGATGATTGAGATAGTATGGTATGCAGAAAATCAATGAATCTAAGGGAAGAATTTGGGGTACAACAGTTGCCCCTATTTAAATATCTTCACCGGATGACATGAACGATGAAATCTTCATTAGGTCATGGTGAAAGATATTTTGATACAGATAACCGAAAATTTTTCCCTTTGATGCAATGACATGCAATGCTATGGACAAAAGCTAGACCTAATGCTGACATGCCATGAACTCTAGCATGATGAAAATGATGGGATGATAAATGCAAGAGATGCAGACAAAAACAAAACAAACACAGAGCGACAAACAAACACAATGAGCAATGAACTCAGTGGGGATGATCAGACGCACAGGGGAAAAGAAAACAACACTGGGGACCCTGAAAGCGAATACCCAACAGGTTTAAGCGTGACCAGTTGATATCTAAGATACAAAAGATAAGGCAAGATCCACATGGCGGTAGGATCATGCAAATACAAACAAATAATGCCTCAAGTTTTCAACAAATAAAAATAACATCCGACGCCTGGAAATTCCTTTAAATGAAGAGATCAAACAGGATCTTCAGGAACCATCAGGAAAAAGTACAGGGTTATTAAAAACTCTCCTGTATGCCAAGTAAATGGACTTTGTAGGAAAAACACCCTGTGACTTATCGTTGCACGGGACTTACACACCACCAAAAAATAACATGGAGCTCGGCGACTCGAAACAAAAATAACATGGAGCTCGGTGACTCAAAACAAAAAATAACAGAGAGCACGGCGACTCGAAACAAAAAAATAAAAAAGAGCACGGCGACTCGAAACAAAAAAATAACAAAGAGCACGGCGACTCGAAACAAAAAATAAGAGGGAGCGCGGCGACTCGAAACAAAATATATAACATGGAGCTCGGCGACTCGAAACAAAAAATAACTTGGTGCTCGCGACTCGAAACAAAAAATAACATGGAGCTCGGCAACTCGAAACAAAACATAACATGGAGCTCGGCGACACGAAACAAAAATATAACAAGGAGCGCGGCGGCTCCAAACAAAATAAATAACAAGGAGCGCGGCGGCTCCAAACAAAAAATATAACAAGGAGCGCGGCAGCTCAAAACAAAAATATAACAAGGAGATCGGCGACCAGAAACAAAAAAATAACAAGGAGCACAACGACTTGAAACAAAAATATAACAAGGAGCGCGGCGACTCGAAACAAAAAATAACAAGGAGCGCGGCGACTCGAAACAAAAAAATATAACATGGAGCTCGGCGACCAGAAACGAAAAAATAACAAGGAGCTCGGCGACTCGAAACAAAAAATTACATGAAGCTCGGCGTCTCGAAACAAAAAATCAAGGTGAAGCAAAATAAAATATATAGCACAGCGACTCAAAAATGTACAAAGTGTAGGTGCACACTTAAACTTTGCTAGGCGCCTTGAAGGCAAGTTGTCAAAGACCAAAGTTCAATCTAGGATCAAACTAGAATGAAACGGTCAAACAAGACCTGCCATTGAGAAATGAACTCAAACGGTGATTTTATCTTATCCATGCACGGAAAAAGATAACTGAAATAACCATCATCCACGAGGGTTGAACTCTGTGGGGAATCTTAGCAAGAGATAGCACTTTCTGCCTAAGGGTGACGACTCTATTTGGAGAGATCGGACATACCCAAAACTTGGTGCAAACACAACCAAAGATAAAGCACAAAAGACAAACGGGGAGCAAACACACACGGATGCGATGCAAATGATGCCATGCCATGCTTATGCTAAGGCTGACAAAATGAAGAAAGAAAACGGGAGATGAAAGAAAACAATGAGGAAGCCCGTCCATCCTCTGCACGAGAGATATATCTGTCAAGCTTGTATAAAATCCATATGTGGAGACAAAAGATCCAACTTCTCCGGGGAAATAACAATCCACTTAGGGATGTAATATCATGACTTCACTTAGGAAATCGTCAAGCTGAATCCGATTCTCTGGATGAGAAAGATCTACTAAGAATGGATCAAATTCATGACCGGTAGACTTGATTGGGATAAAATAAAAATCCGTTGCTAACCGAAATAAGCTAAAGTGAGAATGTAGTTAGATGCCACGGGGATAAAATAAATATCCATCGCTTCGTCGGGGAAGCTTGAACTCATTTTGTAGTTGTAGACGCCAGAGTCTAATCTTCAGTGGGGATGAAATAAACATCCACTTTCGAGGAAAATTGAAATTTGGGAAAAACATTGTGGAGTGAAATAAACACTGACTTCATCGGGGAAAGTTGAGGCCGAGGAGGTTCACTGGGGATTCTTAGGTCAACCAGATGCTGAAATTTTGTACTGATCTTGTCATAATTGCTTGAAATAATGATTCACTAGGGAATCGTCATGACTTCCAAGAGTGAAAACTTACTGGGGAGGTATCATGCCATAGAAATTCTTCGGGAATTTTAAGTGAAGAGATGCTGCGAAGTTAATGTAGCTCTGTCTTGCATGGTAGTCTCCATTTCCAAATATCAACTATTGGAAAGGTCTTCGATTCTCGAATGCCCCAGACTACATGGTTATGAAACGAGAGGTCCTCTCAAAAGGATTTTACAGGAGACTTGGCATCCCAAATGTTTCAATGTCTTCTAACTCTTAAGAGATTGGTAGAATCTCGACGTACCTAGCTCAGATTGTCGGTATTTTGTGTATTGAGTCTTCAGTATTGCCCCTCAGGGTTGATCCATTTGCAACGACTGAGGAATAACTTGCCCCAGTTCATCATGATCTTCAGGCATTATGTCCCGGACTGATATTTTGAAAGATCATCTTCAACATTGTTCCAAATCTCAGAGGTTGAACTTCTCGTAGCTGTTTTCGAACTTCTATGACATCAAGCAGTATTTACATGCAGAAAGTGTAAATTCTGAAATTGCTAATACAACATCATGTTTGTTTTGAAGTTTATTGAAAAAGGCATATCGTAAACTTATGACCGAATCACTAGTTAGGATATGACGTAATTCCCTTTTCTATAATGCCAATACATATTTTGAGCGTAACTCATAGGAGTCAGGAAACATTATCTCATCGAGTATGCTTTTGAAATAAACCTTACTTTGATGAGGTCTTTTGAGGGTTTTATAGTGGTTTTGTATCATGGTTGAAGAAACAAAGAATGTATGGCTCAAATTTTATTTGGTACCCACCCATTTTTTCGGGATATTTACTCCTTTTTGAAAATTACCCTGCCCCTGGTAAAACATGAGGGTTCTTTGAATTTTTTTAGAGAAGAAAACTACTACTCCAAGGCTCAAAAGGGTTGACGAATATTTATTTCCGGGGTTTGGGGAATTTCTCCGGGGTATGGGGAATTTGAAACAATGCCTTATATCCTTAGCAGAGTTTTGTTCAAAAGCATACAATACAAGATGTTATGTTTTATTTCGTCATTCTCCAACCAAATCTATGCCAAGGTAAGAGATTGAGGTAGTATTGGCATTATAAAATAGTAAACAGTTTTTAAAATGAGCGAAGCGAATAGATTTCTTCGAAACAAACATTATATCACATTAACGTTCGAAATAACAAGTCCTTTAATGAAAACATGCTTTAATAATCAAAGAAAGAAAACAAAGGCAAGTAAACTAAACAACTTAAATGATCTCAGGAACAATTTTCTCTTGTTCTCCGTGTCCAATCAGCGCAAAGGAATTCCATTCACAGCTGGGTTTCCTCCCTTGAAGATCAACAGCTCTTTATCAATCATCTCTTGAACTTTCTCCTGGAAAGCCCTGCACTCTTCTGTCGAATGCCTCACTGTTCCATCGTGAAATTCACAACTGACATTTAGATTGTCCCTGAAAGAGAGGGACTTCGTGGGTTTAGTTTTTATAGGTGCCATCACTGAGTTTCGAGCGAAATAGTACCACAACTGACGGTAGGTCATTGGGATTGTATCAAACTCTTTCGGAGCATGGCTCTGATGTGTTACCTGACGAGATTGTGGTGGATAAGTCAGATTTTCTTGAGAAACATCTTCACATCCATTCTTGGTAATTTCTTTCACAGTCGGGACTAATGAACCTGCGTGAATGAGTAGAGGACTATGAATCGGAATGCCTTGAGGCATGAAGGAGATCATCTTGGAGTCGAGCAGGGTCTGAATACAGTTGTCAGTTGAATGCCCCGGTGCCCCAGCATGGTAGTCACATCGGGCGTTAACATCAAAACCTGGTGGGTATGGGAAAGGCACTAGCTTTAATTCCTTTGGCACTATCAATCCACTCCTGATTAAATCTGGCAAGAATTGACTATATGGCATTGGTAGCGTGATGAAATGCCTCTGCTTCATTAATCTTTGTCTAGCATGTTGGCGCAGCTTACGGTGGTATGACTGCTGATTTAGAGGACATCTTTGACTAACCCACAATTGACTGCAAATTTGAGCATGATTCTGATGTATTCTCTTATGAGATTGTGATTGATAATTCAAAGTTGCTTGAGTAGCAGGAGTAATACGAGCTTTCTTAATATTTGGTTGGGAATCATCAAAAGACAGAATCTTCCGATCCACTAACTTCTTCACAATACCCTTAAGAGCATAACAACTTTCTAGATCAGGGCCAGGTGCCCCTTCATGAAACAGGCAATGAGCATTGGGATCATAATTAGGTGGAAGTGGGTTAGGAGGCGGACCCAAAGCTTTGGTAGAAATCAAACCTCACTGCACCAAGGAGGGGTACAACTCAGTATAAGTCCTTGGAATAGGAGGAACTGGAGGTTTATATGGTCTTCTATTAGGAGTATTTGGACATGGTATCGGAGCCCTTTGTGGTTGATAATTAGGAGCATTGGGTGCTCGTTGATAATTCTACAGAGTTTATGCTGGCTGATAAGCAGGAGCCGGTGGATAAACAAAAAGTTGATAGACGGGTTCCTGTTGCATAGGCTGATAGGTAAGATCTTGTTGATACTGAGGAGGTCTTCAGTCAGAAGAATAATATTGCTTCTTATGTTGTTTAACTTGGCTACGAGATCCTTTATACTTTCCTTGCAACTTGGTCTTAACAGCTTCTTCCTTAAGGTCGGGAATCTCAGAAGTGTGCATCAGTGTGATCCCATAAATCACTCTCTCTTGAAGCGGGGTCTGGGAAGCAGACTAATTTGCAACCAGAGTTTTAACCAAAGCAGAGAGCCTTTTAATACCAACTTTCAGGGTAGTTACTTCCTTGCGGAGTTCCTGATTTCCTTGCTCAATGTTACTCATCTTCCTTCCTGAATAGTGACTTGACAGCTCATCTCTCGGAACAGAGGATTCAGGGTGACAAAAACTGAAGAGACACAGCAAGAATAAGCAAAAGAACAGACAATGCACATGCAAAGATGCAAAGATATGAGATGCAAATGCAAGAACGATGCAACTATCAAGGAACTCAAAATAATATTTGCAGTCAGTGTAGATATTGAAAATAAAACATTTTATTTTAAATTTTCAAAAGCCAGTACACCTCCAAAGTTTTATTACATAAGCAACATAACACAAAGGAACTAGGAGTCTAAACTGCTGGATGAAGCCCCTTGTTTTCCATAGAGTTCTTCCATCAGCCAATTGATCTGCTCCTACATCCTTGCTTTGTCCAGGGTGAGCTTCTCTATTTCAGCCTTCAACTTCGAAACTTCATCTGATTTGACCACAGGAGGCTTGGGACGGGGATAAGGAATTCTCAACATGAGAGTCTTTTCACGTGCCCATGTCAGACATTCTTTAGTAACTGAACAATCTGGATTCGTTGTTGCCATCATTCCTTGTCGATTGATGCGATCCCAAGCAAACACAATTTGGGTCTTCAACTGAAGGTCTTCTCCATCATAGAGGAAGATTCTTTTCAGGTTTTCTGGATTGGGTACTTTATCTATCGGATGTCCAATCTGGCGACGGGCGAGAACAGGATTGTAACTGGTGCATCCTTTTGTGCTAAGAAGAGGCACATTGGAAAAAACTTCCACAACTGTGAATCATGGGAATTCCTCCATACATTGGATCATGCGGAACAATGTCTGAGTGAGTGACTGCCATGAGCTTCACGGGCCATTCTGAACCATCCTTCACATCCCAAAAATTGATTCGACCTTCTCCCTTCAGAACCTTCAAGTGGATAGAATGGTAGGCATCAGCTAACAATGTGGGAACTGGATTCTTGAGCATGAAAATCCTTATGGCATAGATGTCAACAAAATCTTCGACATTGGGAAACAAAAACAGACCGTAGGCCAGCAGCACAAAGACGTGCTCGAATGCTCCAGTGTTCCCTACACTAGCAAAATGTCGAGCTTTTTCGAACAAGAATTGGGCAGGCAAACCATCGATTCCTCCTCTGACCGTCATGTGAGTACGGATTTCCAAAATCTTTATGCTGGTCGCCCTTGCAATGTCTTCCTGGTTGGGTCTTCCTTCTCCACCAGAGAACGGAGGTGAGTCTTTGACCGAGATCCCTAACAAAGCGGAGCACTCTTCCAACATGGGCGTCAACTGGAAATCTTGGAAGACGAAACAGTGGTAAATTACGTCATACATTTCACCCAGCATTTCTAGCAAACCAACAGCTATTCGGACCTGCAACAGTGGGAGGATCTTTCCATATTTCGCGGCGAACACCTCAGGATCTTTGATCTGACCTCCTAGTTCCCTTAGTTGTTCAACATCTGAAACCTGGAAGGTGTACGACAAAACTCCCTTATTTCCGTAATCCATCGTACAATGCTTGCAAAATAATTCTAAGTTCCTTGATAGAGAGAGAAATGAAAATGCGAATGCTATGCAACAGGATTCGTGGAAACTCAGCTATTTATAATCATTGAAGAATACCGACAGACTTATTTTAATAAACATAAAAAAAGCGGTTACAATCATTAGTACCGGAATACTAACGATTGATTTTTTACAAAATTAATACGCTTTACAACAGTCATAACGTAATAGCTAAATAAAAGCTAATAATGATGGATCTAAGGAGACTCTTCCAACGGTCTTCTTGAATCCTTTGACTTCTTTCTTCCAACTGAGCTTCTTCTAGACTAAGCTTGTCGACGAAGTGTTGACTGATGATTAGAATGGGAGAAGACGTCTTGAGCTAGTTATTGCAAGAAATAGATTCTTTCTAATAAACCTCCTTTTGTTATCTTAGCTTGAATATGAACCGAAGATAGGAAATGAAATTTGTCTTGAAATAGTAACTCCGTCAGCTGAGAATATCCTTTATGAGTTGATAACATCTAGTAATCAGGGATAGACGGAGATGATAGCTTCCCATATCTGGTCTTGAACCTTTCTTCATTTGTCAGCAAGGTCTCCAGCCCCCTTAGATCGTCCAGGTTATGACTTTTGTATAGTGCGCTTCAACATTTTCTTTGTTTTTAGAGGTTATGGTATCCCTACGATGTTTACAAATAGAAAAAGGAGGAACACAACCTCTCATTCGCTCGTTCTCTTTCTCACCAATCTCTCAAAGATGAAATTAGGGTTCAAGAAAACCCAAGCCGCCGTTCATCTCTCATCTCTCCTATTTCTCACTCGATCAACCAAAATCAAACTAACAAACATAAACCCCACCCCACACAACCCTGATACCCATTTCACTATTGATTGTGATTGGTACATGTTACAAAATGATGAATTTAAAGCAAAGCGGAGTAAAAAAGGGAGAAGGAGGCCGACGACGCTGTGAACGGCTCCATGAATTGCTTTCAGGGAAGATTTCCTTCTTCTTCTTTACCTTCTTTTGCGTGATTGTTGTGGCTTGTATTGCTCTGGTTCTTCTCCTTCTCTCACTTGAGATGATGATGAATGGAACGTCTCTGAGTCTCTGAGTCTCTGGATTTGTGGGTTTGGGAAATATATTTGATTTTTTGTCGTTGTGGGTTTGATATGTGGATTCTGATTTTTTCGTGTGATTCCTCTAGGGTTTACTGTGTGATGTCTTCCTTTTTCATGATGAGAAAACGTCCCCTTTTAGATGGCCAATGATGAGTTTATTGGGAATTTTCAATTCTGTATTGAAGTCAATATTCTCATTCTTTTCCTGATTTGAGTTTGTACGATACTGTGGTGATTTGATTTGGTTGCTTGATTTGGAAAGTTTGGAACTTGAAATTGTTTGAAATCGTCTGGTACGATTTGTTGCTTGATTTTGAGATTTGAGACTTTAATGCTACGTTAAAATACTTGATTGCCTTGATTACTCTGATTTACTGAGCCATTTTCGGAATATTGTGTTGGTGGTATCCTATTTGGATATTGCCCATAATTTTCAATTTGAAAATGATGAAAATAATAACTTCTGATTCACAAAAGATATGAGGCCCTTCTCACTTAATCCTTTCCTTTTCATGTTTAGATTATTTGTGGATTATTTGGGAAAATAGTTTGTTTGATTGCTGCTTTGATGACTTTTCTCTTTTCAGCTCGACTTGTTTGAAACGTTCCTTCTAGAATGCATTGAATGAGTGTTCTACCCTTGTTTTGGAATAATTTAAATGTTGTCTGATTGTTTTGGGTTTGGAATAAAGTTCGCGTTATGTTTTGGGAATTAAACTTGATTCAATGTGATTTTTGTCTATTTCGTTTAGGAAAGAATTGATTGTTGGTGATGTCTTTTGATGTTGACCACAATTCTATTTTGGAAAATGATGAAAAAGATTTCTGATTCTGGATTTCCTATTTTGAAGCTAATACGAATGTTAAATTGAACTTCTCACAGCTTGCATATCCTCTTATTTAATGCTTGTGATCCTTCTTTTGAAAATATTCTGAGGCCTTTATTTACGATTTGAAGAAAAACAAAAAGAGGGAAACCCATTTAGGAAGCAAAATATTTATCATAAACTTGTAGTTCTTGATCTGATTTCAAGGGATTGAAAGTTCGGTGATGATAAGGATTTGTGGTTATTTTGGGAGATACTTGAATATGTTGGGATAGGTTTTGGAAACCTTGATCTGATTTGACGGCTCACATATTGATGTATTAATTTTGATGCTTCTAATCAAGTATCTTCTTTTCCCTTCCATAGGATACCAAGAGTTCCTTTTACAAGAGACTGAAGCAGGATTCCAAAGTGAGAAGAAAAAAAGTCACCCAAAACATTTGAGCTCACACGTAGCAAATTTTCTCGTGTCCATTATGATGATGACACATCATTGCAGAGCAGTATAGCAGTTACACTCAAGTAGCGGTGGCGTGGTTCGTTCTTCACTTATGTATTCTTTCCATAATTCTTCAAACTGGCTAGAGATGTTGGTGTCGTCCATGTATGTGAAGTTTAATCTTTCCAACATAATTTTGTGTTTGAACTCATAACCCTGCATTTGGAATTTGATCTTTACACTTGTTACTTGTAGGTGGAGAACTTGGTAAGTTCTTGGCTGTGGCATGAAAATGAATTGGCGATGATGGCCTGAACCAGCCGGGCGACTTGAAGAATGGTGAGGTCTATTCCTTTGAGCTTCCATGCTTGTTTAAATTTTACCAATGCAACGTCACTTGGAAGTGTTTCTAGATGAGTATTAGATATGCTAGAAAGACAACCTCCAGAGGCTTGTATTTGGTAATTATTTGTTGTTTTTTCTTTGGCAACAGTATGCACCAGAAGGGCATTCCAGATTTGAATATTTGCTTTGTAGAAGTTACAGTAGGTGTTTGAGTTTTGAATTACTTCCTGCTGAATCAAATTTCAGGGATTTCCCCCAGTCAAGGAGATTTACGTAGCGGCATCAACAATCCAACATTTCAAGCTATTGTTTCCATGGCTAAAACGTTCGAGAGGAATTTGAGAATTCATGGAGCAACAAACAAATCTACAGCTGCATCGGCTTTAGAGGTCTTGACTGGTGGATGGTGTGTTGTGGCCATCTATTTGAAGCCATTTATGGAATCGTCACACATTCGGCCAAGACAAGCATCCCTCATATTATGACTATTGCTTAGTTATTGTGTTGGATTGAATGAGTGCAGGTCCGAGTGATTGAGAGTCTGCTTTCGAGTTGATTTCGCTTGTCAGTTTTGGTTTCGAATGTCTTTTGTATTAACAATATTGGCTCTTGTTTTGGACAGGTGATTTTGTAGTGCCAAGTCCTACCGCAGGATGTAACACCCCAATTCCCACCGCGAATAAATAATACATAAATAAATCAGAGTAAATAAAAATTTTATTCCAAGACAGACACAAGGATGTCACATTTAAAGAAAAACCACACAATCCCTGCTCATAAATTTGATACATAACACAAAATGGAATAAACATAAAAGGGAAACTTTTTCCATCAAAAGGGAAGTTCAATTATGGAATAAAGCGGAAAGATCCATAACTGACTTGTTTTACAAAATAAATTGTTTATATAACATCAAAAATATTCATACAAAGGTAATACACAATAGATCCAACAAATGTATACATATATATAACAAAAGCGTTCCCCGACTCCCGTGTTACGTATCAGAGCAGACAGACCGACAAAAGGGTGGAGAACTAATCTTCACAAAAGCCTCCAAGATACAAATCTGCAATTGTCTCATAGAGCAACAAACCACATCAGAAGGTTGAGAAATAACAACTAAATCAAGATTGCATAATAATATGCAACACATACAAATTCACATGCATAGTTATTCTCACCACAAACATCGCATATTAATACATATAGCCTTCCAAAGTTATGACATAGGGAAACACACCAACACATCACATATTTTCATGTATAGCATACCATAGATAACAAATACACTCATTGTAAGGTACAACATCCCCACAAAACATAGCACATGTCTATACCTAAAACATATTATCCACAAACAATGCATTTATCACAAATACATATCAAATCACAATGCTATCACCAGCTCAACACATACTCAACCAATTCACAATCTCCCACACATAATGAATCCATTCATGATTTTCCACACATAATCAATGCATTCATGATTTTCCACACATAATCAATCAATTCATGATTTATGCAAATGCAAAGAGATCGACACAACGACTCTATACAAATGCAATACGGTACCATCCACCCATCATTCTCATCATTAATTCACTCAGGAATTATTGGAATCATCGCTCTTGTTACATAGTGTAACTCCCTGTCGGGCAAACGGTGTTCCCCGTCACTTTAGGTCCTCTCGGTATAAGGCTCACGACGTTTATGGATCGCTTTAGGTCCTCTTTGTATAAGGATGACAATCCGATCGCTTTAGGTCCTCTTTGTATAAGGGTCACGATCGTCTATAATCATCGCTTTAGGTCCTCTTTGTATAAGGCTCGCGATGTTATAGCGGATTCCCTCTGGAATCGTTTCGTCGCTCACACCCACTAGGGCACACGACATCACAAGATGCATATCATGATGGTTGGCATACAATGACTCATGACAATCAAATGCATCTTCACAAATCAACAATATGGATTATCTCATCATCATTATTCATGCATTGAAATCAATTCAAACAATGCATTAACTTGCCATAAGGCCACCCAATAACACACATTAAATTTCACACAACAATGTATTTCATCATAATCCATACACCACAACAATCACACAAAACGTCATAACAACATACACGGATATTCAATCAAACAATGTATTTTACCACACAACAACATCATTAATCATGCATAGCAATCACATCCAAAACAATGCATTTACTTTCCCTAAGTCCACAAATCATCATCACAACATTCACGTCACATGCATTCACATCATATAACAGCACACAAGCTATACATTATATATATTCAAAGCATATTGCATGATAACACATCAATTTCACATAGTTAGGGCGGTAAAAGTCGACAAAACGACGCACTACCAAATTCTCGACATAATTAAATCAGCCATTAATCTCAAAACAATTTTTATAAGAAAGAACATTTCATTAGCTTTCCATCGATACTTGGAACGTTCCGATCAGAATTACGGATCAAAAGTTATGCATTTTCAAAGAAAACAAATTCATTGGAATTCCCCAAGAGCGCCCGGCGGTACATATCTTCGCCCGGCGGTGCTCCCTTCGTCGCTACTTCGCCCGGCGAAGCAGAGCCGAAGATCCCTTAACCAAGACTCAAAAGAGTCAGAATCGTGCGCAAGCCCACGTCGCCCGGCGCCCTGCACCAGAAATGGAAAAATTCTGCTTCATTTTCCCATGGCTCCGAAGGCCAAAATTCCACTTTTCCCCACCAAAACAGTTTCAAACATCAAAAAAAATGTCAACGATTATTCATAAACACAGTGTGATCATACAACACAATTTATATCAATTTCCGATCGTGAAAAGATCGATTTCTAACAATTGTTCACAGTTTCAACCAAATGGAAAACATATATTTTTCAACCAAACATTCAAACAAACATATACATATACATACACAATCGAAATATAATCGAAACTTCTCACCCTTACCCGGTTAATCGAGATTGAAACGGAGTATTCTTCTATTTTCTTCTTCTCCTCCCTTTCCCTTCCTTTCTCTTTCTCTTCTTTTCTCTCTTTTTCTCTCAATTCTCTTTTTTTAACAAAATATCTAACTACCCAAAATGACCATTTTACCCTTCAACTCAATTATCTCGCAAACGCTCTCAAAACGCGATGGAATACATTTCGAGAAATAATAGTTGAAAAGAAGTTATAATTTATTACAAATATTTTACCTATCAGGAAAATTAACCAATTAATTCAATTAGCAGGTAAAACACAACAAATTCACACATATCACAAAATTCACATAAATGAAATAAATAAATACAATTAAACAAATCGGGGCGTTACAATTCTCCCCCACTTAGAAATTTTCGTCCTCGAAAATATAACCGATACGAACAACCCTGGATACGACTCTCGCATCCGACCAACAAACTAACCTGCCAACCAAAGGCACCCGACGAATAACACAAACTGACAAACCACCTTGCTAACAGCAGCTACAACGACGACACGACAACGACGACAACTACAACGACAAGATGCAAAGCCCATACAATGCACTTGACGACCAACTCACTACTCAAAGAATACCCAAGGTACAAACACACAGGTTCACTCTTGAACTGAAGCACAACAAGCTCGTTACCATAACCATAGGTAACACTCCCCTAATTCCCCACACAGGAATTAGCTACTCGCACTCGAACCATCACGATGGAAACGAGGCAACAACACAAACAAGAACATATAACCAAAACATCCATCTGCACAGTAGCCCATGAATAATATTTAAACCTTTCACCTATCACTTCCATTCTGAGACGTCCAATAGTCTCATCAGTCCTACATGTTTCCAATGTTCAACCTATGAACTCTTACAAGTCCCACACGCATATACAAAATATGCCACATCACGCTTCCGCTACGCACTCTGATTACTCGTAACCCCCAAAACTACCAATCTCACGTCCAAAGTCTAACTCTTTCTCATAATCACTAAAAAATCACTGTTCACTTTTAATATACCTAACCTCACGCTCTGCTGTATTAGCTTACACACCAGACCCAAGTCTCTGAACTGCTCAAATAATTCTAATTCTCTGACCATCAAAACAACCATATGCAAGAATATCGACTTAAATCTTTAGGCACAACATTCACTTTACCAATAGGATAATTCGAGCAAATGTCATAACTAATTAGGAATTCCTACCATCCGACTGTGCCTTAATCCGAGTTACAAATCAAAAGTTATGAAGGAAACAAAACGGGACAAACTGCCATGTTCGCTAGGCGAACCATGGAAAACTCAGAATCCCAGCAGCGCTGTTACTCATCCAAAACCATCATTTTCTCCATCCAAACACCTTGAACCTTAAACCCTCAAAATAATACCCCAGATTCTCAACACAAAAGTAGCCGCAGTCATCTTGAAATCATGAATCCTCAATTGTCGTAAAGCATAAGAAATGACTTTACCCTCTCGCATTAACACATTAACAAAACTCATAAAGACACATCCCAATATTCCATAAACAGTTTATCAGGATCACGCAGAATCAAAATTGGAGCCGTAGACAACTTCTACTTCAGCTCTCTGAAACTTTCCTCACAATGAACATCCAATGCAAATGACTTACCTCTTGCTCGTCAACTGAAGTAACAAAAACGCTAACTTGGAAAAGCCTTCCATAACCTTCGGTAATAACCAACTAAAGTTCAAAAAGATTCTAATCTCCTTAACCACCATTGGAGCCACTCATTGAAGAACTGCATCTACTTCCGATGGATCCATAACCATACTCTCATCTGAAATAACATATCCAAGAAAGCTAACCTTTTTCAACCCAAATTCTCACTTGAATAACTTAGCATAAAACTTCGTCTTTTTTCAACACTTGTAATTCAAATCTCAAACACTCTACTTGTTCTTCCTCTGATTTTTATAACAGATCCGAATATCCTCAATTAAAACCACTATGAACTTATCCAAATAAATATGGAAGATACGATTCATCTACTCCACAACCATTACAGACTCATTACTAACACCAAATAACCCCATTGTACGTTGTAATGCCCAACCAAATTCCTGAAGATAAAAATTCTTAAAGCCATTGCAATATTTTCACTGGGTAACTGGTTACTCACCTACAAGCTTAACCTAGTAAATAACAGCCTATCCCGATGATAACAAACATAACCAGTCACATTGAATCGATCAAAGCCTCAACTCACACAATTCACCACTCTTATCAAACATTTCAACCAATTGTGATTTCACTCAAACTCAACCAAACCAATCCAGTCATCTATTCATTAAAGTGGACACTTGCTCTCAATCGTTACCTTATTCAACTGTCAGTAATCCATACACAATTTCTTCTCGTGACAGTCCAGATTCCATAAATCCCAACATGTAGCAACAACCAACCCAAAAGAACTCTCAAATAGTTCGCGATTCGTCACAATCCAAAACTTAAGCTATCCAGAACACAACTGTAAGTTTCCTTACTACTCCCTGATTAACACGCAACCTCATGCTATCATACTTTTCCTCACCAATCATGTTGGACCTCTTCAAGTCGACACACTAATGTTCCATCAAAAACACATCTGAAAACCATGCACAACTGACAGCCCATCACTGTGACCTTCCTGCCAATTTCTTGAACACTATCATCACAAACATAACAAACATCTTAGTCCCATCTCCTAAGAGTTTTCTACTTACTTAGCAGATATAAATCTCAACTATTCACCTTCGTCCAATTTAAGTCCACTTTCTACTCTCTGAGAAGCAGCCAAATAATACCCAATCATTCTCTCTCAATGACTTCCCAACTAGACCAACATACTGAAACCTCTAATCCGTCTCATCTTCTGATACTAGATTCTTCATCGACTCAACAAAATAATCTGTAATCATTTTCTAAATTCCAACCAATTCATTGCACACACTATCAATGCCAGAAAGACACGTCTATTCCATCCAACACAATTCCCGCCTGCTATCAACAAGAGATTAAGGGTGATCAGTTCCTCAATTTGTCAATACACAGCCGACAATCATGATGGGGCACAAACCATCTTTACCAAACTATAATAACATCTCTTCCGGAACCGGAACCAACACTGTCCAAACAACACTTACAATCTTGCAACCAACGGCACACTGAGCCAATGCTCCACACCTTAAGCAACTTGGAGAAGCACCAACTTCTCCCCCACTTATCTCATTCTTACACCTGAAGACAAAGGATTAGAAAACCATAAAGTACTGATAGTGTTTCACACACATATCATGTACTAAGGGACAACCAACATCGACAGTATTCAACTGTCACACCAACTGACTTAACAACTTGGCCGGACGGACCGACCTGCTCTGATACCACTAATGCAACACCCCAATTCCCACCGTGAATAAATAATACATAAATAAATCAGAGTAAATAAAAATTTTATTCCAAGACAGAAACAAGGATGTCACATTTAAAGAAAAACAACACAATCCCTACTTATAAATTTGATACATAACACAAAATGGAATAAACATAAAAGGAAAACTTTTTCCATCAAAAGGGAAGTTTAATTATGGAATAAAGCGGAATGATCCATAACTGACTTGTTTTACCAAATAAATTGTTTATATAACATCAAAAATATTCATACAAAGGTAATACAATAGATCCAACAAATGTATACATATATATAACAAAAGCGTTCCCCGACTCCCGTGTTACGTATCAGAGCAGACAGACCGACAAAAGGGTGGAGAACTAATCTTCACAAAAGCCTCCAAGATACAAATCTTCAATTGCCTCATAGAGCAACAAGCCATAGCACAAGGGTGAGAAATAACAACTAAATCAAGATTGCATAATAATATGCAACACATACAAATTCACATGCATAGTTATTCTCACCACAAACATCGTATATTAATACATATAGCCTACCAAAGTTATGCCATAGGGAAACAAACCAACACATCACATATTTTCATGTATAGCATACCATAGATAACTAATACACTCATTGTAAGGTACAATATCCCCACAAAACATAGCACATGTCTATACCTAAAACATATTATCCACAACCAATGCATTTATCAGAAATACATATCAAATCACAATGCTATCACCAGCTCAACACATACTCAATCAATTCACAATCTCCCACACATAATGAATCCATTCATGATTTTCCACACATAATCAATGCATTCATGATTTTCCACACATAATCAATCCATTCATGATTTATGCAAATGCAAAGAGACTGACACAACGACTCTATGCAAATGCAATGTGGTACCATCCATCCATCATTTCATCATTAATTCACCCAGGATAAACTCTTTATTGTATTAAATTGAATAAAGAATCAGCGGAAATAATTTTATTCATTCAATTCACGGCCACCTGCCAACAACTTATAAAAATCCCACATAAAATCGTGGTTCACCAAAAATACAACGAAAACATGATACATAACAAATGAAAGAATAACAAATAACAGATGACTTAAAATCCCCAAATAATTCCCGTGTTACATATCAGAGCACTCTTATAGACTCGATCAGCAACACCAATATCCAAGCTACCTAAGTACCTGGATTATCTGTACTTCCGGAGAAGCACACACACAACAACAACAAAGGGGTGAGAAATCACGTTCAATATATAACGGTGAATAAATACATGATAAGAAGGTAGCATTCACATATATAAATCAACAACACACCAAAACGACCTACTGTTTAACATCATCAACAACATTAATTAATAATGTAATGCAACATGACACCATGCATGCGATACCGACTCATTGGTTCCTTCAATCGAACCCCGGATAGATCACATACACCTCTACTTGGCAATGATCTATCCCCCACCATCCTCCATATAGGAGTACGGATGAATCGCATACACTCCTCCTGAGCAACGATCCATCCCACCAATCACCATGAGAATGCATGACATATGATGCACAATAACACATGTATAATATCAGAACACATGTACACGATCCTCCTGATCACACCTTAACATAACATCAACATCATCATTACATAATTATTTCATGCACACCAAACATCTAAATTATTAATGAATTCCTTAAAATTATTAAAATTATAATTTCTATCAGCAATGTTTTATTTCTCAGCACTTGGCACCTATTCCCAACCTCTCAAACCAAAAGAAACCGGATCGGACGCGAAAACGGGAAAGAAATCCCAAAACGGTAAAATTCTGCAACTTCGCTGGCCTTACACGTATTGCCCCATGCCATATGCGTATTGCCAGCTCGCTCGCCCAACCCATACGCGTAATAACTCCCTTCGTACACGTATCTCCTCACAATGCCCAAGTCCTTAGGCGTATTGCCTTATGTCGTACGCGTACGGACAGAGACCTCTTCACCCTGAATTTTCCAAATTCCAATACAATACGCGTACGACCCTCCTATTACGCGTATTGTCTCACTCCCATACGCGTATTGCTGCATATCATGCCATCCCATACGCATATCGCCTTGCCTGATACGCGTATCACCAGATCTATTACGCAAATCACCAGAAGCCTCACTATTCTGCATTCCGCTACGATTTCCACACTTCTTCACTTCCAATCAGTCCTATAACGTTTCTACAATGATTTGAGGTCCAATTTTCATCTTTTCTCTTGTACCTAGAATTACTACATGTATTATAAGTCTATAATTTCAAATCGTCCTCCTAACTCAAGTCAAAATCAACAGGTCTGCAACATACGTTCATACAACAGCAACAACCACAACAATTCATGAAAATACATATCAATTCATACACGATTTTCAGAATCACAACAGACATATACAACAATCATCAACTCAACAGTTTTGCACACAAATGCCTACGGGGTTAAGGACTCCCCACTACCCTATCATGAATAAATCACCAATATTAAACTCGTTTCTCCCCCTTACCTCGAATTCTCTGATTAATTTCCTGCGAAAATCCTGATCAAATGCAAGCTCTAGCACACCCTTGATCTTCCTTTCTCCTAAGCCTTTCTCTTTCTCTCCAAAATTCTGATTAACTCTAAAACCCTTAATTTTCTCTAATCACCACTTAATTACCAAACTGCCCCTCATCAGCCCAATAATGAATTATCTTATTTTATTTTAATTCAAAAGAATTGTCACACTAATATTAATATTACTAATAATATTAATAATAATAATAATAATAATAACAATAATAATACTAAAATAATAATATTACTATTATTAATTAAATTATCATTATTATTAACTATACCACTAATAATATTAATCTAAAGGCTTTATCTCACCAACTCACCTTCCTAACTAAGGGCAACCCTTAAAGCACTTAAAACACTCCCCCAAACACGGTCACACAAATAAAATAACACAAGACGTCTAAATAATTAAAATGGGGTGTTACAACTCTCCCCCACTTAAATTATTTTCGACCTCGAAAATTACCTGATGGAAACAGATCTGGATACGACTCTCGCATCCTGCTTTCCAATTCCCAGGTCACACTGCCTCCTGCAGCACCTCCCCAAGCTACTCTCACCATAGGTATCTCCTTTCCTCTGAGTTGTTTCATCTTACGATCCTCGATCCTCAACGGCATCGTCTCTACGGTAAGATTCTCCCTGATCTGAACTTCGTCTCTCTGAATCACATGAGATGGATCTGAAACATATTTCCGAAGTTGCGACACATGAAACACATCATGCAAGTACGAAAGTTCAGGCGGCAGCGCCACCCTATAAGCCACTGTACCAACCCTCTGCAGGATTTGATACGGTCCAATAAACTTAGGATCCAACTTCTTAGATTTCAAAGCACGACCCACACCGGTCACTGGGTTAACTCTCAGGAATACGTGATCACCTTCACTGAATTCCAATTCCTTCCTTAAATTATCGTGATAACTTTTCTGCCTACTCTGAGACGCTTTCATCTTCTCACGGATCATTTGAATTGTCTCAGTAGTCTGCTGCACAATCTCTGGTCCAAGCACCACATTCTCACCTGTCTCATACCAACACAGAGGTGTCCTACACTTCCGTCCATACAAAGCTTCAAAAGGTGCCATTCCGATGCTAGAATGGTGACTGTTATTATACGTGAACTCAATCAATGGAAAATGAGTATCCCACGCACCACCTTTTTCCAATACACAGGCTTTCAACAAATCCTCCAACGACTGAATGGTCCTCTCTGACTGACCATCGGTCTGTGGATGATAACCTGAGCTCAACTTCAACTTAGAACCCAAGGATTCCTGCAGACTCCTCCAAAATTTTGAAGTAAACCTCAGATCTCTATCCGACACTATGCTCGACGGAACACCATGCAACTTCACAATTATCCTGATATAAATTTCCGCTAGCTTCGACAACGGGAAACTGATGTTAATTAGTATAAAATGTGCGGATTTCGTAATTCGATCCACCACTACCCAAATAACATCAAAGTCCCTTGCTGTATTCGGCAAACCAGTAACAAAATCCATCGCAATATTGTCCCATTTCCACTCAGGGATTTCCAACGGTTGCATTAATCCAGAAGGTTTCTGATGCTCCACTTTTGACTTCTGACAGGTCAAACAAGCATAGACAAACTGAGCTATGTCCCTCTTCATACCGGACCACCAAAACAACTTCTTCAAATCATGGTACATATTTGTAGCTCCCGGATGAATACTCAAGCTACTCCGATGACTTTCCTCTAAGATTGCCTTTTTCAATTCCTCATTATCCGGTACACAAATCCTGCCCCGGAATCTCAACACACCAACATTATCCACCTTAAAGTCACTATCAGGATCATCTCCTCCTGTAGGCATCAAGTCCACTAATTTCACATCCAGTTTCTGATTTTGCTTAATCACATCCAAAAAGTCATTATTCACTTTCAGCATACCCAATCTGATACTTCCTGATGTAGTTTCACAAACCATGCTCAAATCTCTGAACTGTTCAATCAATTCCATTTCCTTCACCATTAACGCAGACATATGGATTATCTTCCGACTCAGAGCATCTGCCACAACATTAGCTTTTCCTGGATGGTAACTCAAATTAAAGTCATAGTCTTTCAAGAATTCTAACCATCTTCTCTGCCTCATAGTCAATTCCTTCTGATCGAACAAATACTTCAAACTCTTATGATCACTAAACACTTCAAATCTCGATCCATACAAATAATGCCTCCAAATTTTTAATACGAACACCACTGCAGCTAATTCAAGATCATGAGTAGGATAGTTCCTCTCATGCACCCTTAACTGTCTTGAAGCATAAGCCACTGCCTTGCCACCTTGCATCAACACACCGCCTAATCCCATCTTAGACGCATCACAATACACTACGAAAGAATCATTTGGACTTGGCAAAATCAAGACTTGTGTTGTAGTCAATTTCTTCTTCAGTTCCTCAAAACTTTCTTCACAAGCAGCATCCCAGACAAAAGCTTGATTCTTCCTGGTTAGCTGAGTCAACGGCAACGCCAATTTAGAAAACCCTTCAATGAATCTTCTATAGTAACCTGCCAAACCTAAAAAGCTTCTAATCTCCGTTGCTGTCTTCAGAGCTTCCCATTGAAGTACTGTGCTTACTTTAGATGGGTCCACCACTATACCATCACCAGAAATCACATGACCCAAGAAACTCACAGTCTTCAACCAGAACTCATACTTCGAGAACTTTGTAAATAATTTATTATCTTTCAACGCCTGCAATGCAATTCTCAAGTGACCTGCATGGTCTTCGTCAGACTTAGAATAAATCAGTATAACATCAATAAATACCATGATAAACTGATCCAGATAAGAAAGGAAAATACGATTCATATATTCCATAAATACACCTGGCACATTGACACTCCGAAAGGCATCACTGCATATTCGTAATTTCCATAGCGAGTTCTAAAAGCAGTCTTCTGAATATCACCCTCCTTTACTCTAATCTGATGGTAACCCGACCTCAGATCAATTTTGCTGAAAACACGAGCTCCTACCAGCTGATCCATTAAGTCATCAATCCTCGGAAGTGGATACTTATTCTTAATGGTCCCTTTATTCAACTGACGGTAATCAATGCACAGACGTATACTACCATCCTTCTTCTTCACCAACAACACTGGAGCTCCCCACGGCGACACACTTGGTCTTATAAACTTCTTATCGAGTAATTCCCCGACCTGAGACTTCAACTCTGCCAACTCTGATGCAGACATCCTGTACGATACCATAGAGATAGGTCTGGTACCCGGTAAAAGATCAATAGCAAACTCAACTTCTCTCATCGGAGGCAATTCTGTGATGTCATCTGGAAACATTTTAAGAAATTCATTAACTACTGGCAATTCATTAACTGAAGTCTTGCTTTCAACAGATAACGAGGCAAATACTGCAAACAGCTTCGTTTCATCTTCCAACAACGCCCTCAACTCCTTGCTAGATAGCGAATCTGCTAATGGTTCCTCTTCAAGAGTAAGAAACAGTAACGTCTTCCTGAATCAATCAATATACACCCGGTTGAACTCCAACCAGTTCATTCCCAAAATAACATCAATATTACCGAGTGGCAAACAAATCAAGTCCACTCTGAAATCTCTACCAAACACGGTCAGCGGACACTTCAAACACACCAAAGAAGTAACCACGGAACCAATAGATGGAGTTTCAATTGTCATCCTCTGCTCTAGAGTAGATGGCACAATCCCTAATCTCTTCACACAGTCAACAGAAATAAACGAGTGCGTTGCACCTGTGTCAATGATAGTAATTAAAGGAACATCATTAATAAAGCAAGTACCTTTGACGGAACGCTCCTCCTCAGTTGATTGGGCTCCCACCAAGGCAAACACCTTCCCACTAGTTTGAGATGCCTGAGACTTCTTCGGCTTCTCACAGTGAGTACTGATGTGACCCTTCTCTCCACAATTATAACAAGTAGGCATAGTGGCTCTGTAATCAGCTATGACATGACCTGCTTTGCCACATTTGAAACACTTCTTCACCTCAGTCTGACAGTTGTTAGCACGGTGACCCACGCCACCATATCTGAAGCACTTGAGAGTATCAGCACCTGCTCCCTTCTCCTTTGGCTTCTTTCCCACATCAGTTTTCTGTTTCCCCTTATCAGCTGGAGCACTGTAAGGAGTTCCCCCAAATCTCTGCTTACTCTTCTTCTCATTCACAGCTTTGTAATGAGCAATTCTGGCCCTGTTGTCATTATCATAAATTCTACTTCTGCTTACCAGCTCTAGATAGTTTCTTATCTTCTGACAAGCAATTCCCAATTTGATCTTGGGATGCAGCCTGTTCTCAAACTTCAAACACTTCGAAGTCATAGCTTCTTCAGTATTGTAATGAGCACAATACTGAACCAGCTCCTCAAACTTAGCAGCATACTCAACAACTGTCTTATCACCCTGCCTCAGCTCCAAAAATTCAACTTCTTTCGCACTACGAATGTCTTCCAGAAAATACTTTTCCAGAAACTCAGCTTGAAACACAGCCTAAGTAATCTTAGTACCTGCATCTTCCAATCTCTGACGATTGTTATCCCACCAAACCTCAGCCTCTCCTTCCAACATGTGAGTACCGAACCGTACCTTCTGAGCATCACTGCACTCCATGGTCTTGAAGAGCTTCTCCACAGCCTTCAGCCATTTCTGTACAGCCTCTGGGTTCAAGATACCTCCCTCATATGTAGGCGGCTTATTGCTCTGAAACTGTGCTAAGTCACGAAACTGAGCACCTCCACCCTGGTTGGCATTCTCTACAGCTTGTGCCATGGCTTGCATAGCAGCAGTAAGAGCAGCATCATTCCTTCTTGCCATACTGGACAACAATCGTCACAAGGTCAGAACACACAAACAACTTCTATTCTAAGGACAGACTCAACTATAACACCTGGCCGGACCGACCGACCTGCTCTGATAACAATTGTAACACCCCACTTTCCCCATTTTGAAAATAACAAAAATAATAAAGATAAATCAGAGTTTGCACCAAAAAGTGGAATGTCACATCATCAAACCAAAATAAACTCTTTATTGTATTAAATTGAATAAAGAATCAGCGGAAATAATTTTATTCATTCAATTCACAGCCACCTGCCAACAACTTATAAAAATCCCACATAAAATCGTGGTTCACCAAAAATACAACGAAAACATGATACATAACAAATGAAAGAATAACAAATAACAGATGACTTAAAATCCCCAAATAATTCCCGTGTTACGTATCAGAGCACTCCTATAGACTCGGTCAGCAACACCAATATCCAAGCTACCTAAGTACCTGGATTATCTTTACTTCCGGAGAAGAACAGACACAACAACAACAAAGGGGTGAGAAATCACGTTCAATATATAACGGTGAATAAATACATGATAAGAAGGTAGCATTCACATATATAAATCAACAACACACCAACACGACCTACTGTCCAACATCATCAACAACATTAATTAATAATGTAATGCAACACGACACCATGCATGCGGTACCGACTCATTGGTTCATTCAATCGAACCCCGGATAGATCACATACACCTCTACTTGGCAATGATCTATCCCCCACCATTCTCCATATAGGAGTACAGATGAATCGCATACACTCCTCCTGAGCAACGATCCATCCCACCAATCACCATTAAAATGGATTAAATATGATGCACAATAACACATGTATAATATCAGAACACATGTAAACGATACTCCTGATCACACCTTAACATAACATCAACATCATCATTACATAATTATTTCATGCACACCAAACATCTAAATTATTAATTAATTCCTTAAAATTATTAAAATTATAATTTCCATCACCAATGTTTTATTTCTCAGCACCTGGCACCTATTCCAAACCTCTCAAACCAAAAGAAACCGGATCGGACGCGAAAACGGGAAAGAAATCGCAAAACGGTAAAATTCTGCAACTTCGCTGGCCATACGCGTATTGCCCCATACCATACGCGTATTGCCAGCTCACTCGCCCAACCTATATACGTATTAACTCCCTTCGTACGCGTATCTCCTCACAATACCCAAGTCCTTACACCTATTGCCTTATGTCGTACGCGTACGGACAGAGACCTCTTCACCCTGAATTTTCCAAATTCCAATACAATACGCGTACGACCCTCCTATTACGTGTATTGTCTCACTCCCATACGCGTATTGCTGTGTATCATGCCATCCCATACGCGTATCGCCTTGCCTGATACGCGTATCACCAGATCTATTACGTAAATCACCAGAAGCCTCACTATTCTACATTCTGCTACGATTTCCACACTTCTTCACTTCCAATCAGTCCTATAATCGTTTCTACACTGATTTTAGGTCCAATTTTCATCTTTTCTTTTGTACCTAGAATTACTACATGTATTATAAGTCTATAATCTCAATTCGTCCTCCTAACTCGAGTCAAAATCAACAGGTCTTCAACATATGTTCATACAACAGCAACAACCACAACAATTCATGAAAATACATATCAATTCATACACGATTTTCAGAATCACAACAGACATATACAACAATCATCAATTCAACAGTTTTGCACACAAATGCCTACGGGGTTAAGGACTCCCCACTACCCTATCATGAATAAATCACCAATATTAAACCCGTTTCTCCCCCTTACCTCGAATTCTCTAATTAATTTCCTGCGAAAATCCTGATCAAATGCAAGCTCTAGCACACCCTTGATCTTCCTTTCTCCTAAGCCTTTCTCTTTCTCTCCAAAATTCTGATTAACTCTAAAACCCTTAATTTTCACTAATCACCACTTATTTACCAAACTGCCCCTCATCAGCCTAATAATGAATTATCTTATTTTATTTTAATTCAACAGAATTGTCACACTAATATTAATATTACTAATAATATTAATAATAATAATAATAACAATAATAATACTAAAATAATAATATTACTATTATTAGTTAAATTAACATTATTATTAACTATACCACTATTAATATTAATCTAAAGGCTTTATCTCACCAACTCACCTTCCAAACTAAGGGCAACCCTTAAACGCACTCAAACACTCCCCCAAACAAGGTCACACAAATAAAATAACACAAGACGTCTAAATAATTAAAATAGGGTGTTACATGGATCGCTTTAGGTCCTCTTTTATAAGGCTCACGATTCGATCGCTTTAGGTCATCTTTGTATAAGGCTCACGATCGTCTATAATCATCGCTTTAGGTCCTCTTTGTATAAGGCTCACGATGTTATAGTTGATTCCCTCTGGAATCGTTTAGTCGCTCACACCCACTAGGGCACACGACATCACAAGATTCATATCATGATGCTTGGCATACAATGAATCATGACAATCAAATGCATCTTCACAAATCAACAATATGGATTATCTCATCATCATTATTCATGCATTGGAAATCAATTCTAACAATGCATTTACTTGCCATAAGGCCACCCAATAACACACATTGAATTTCACATAACAATGCATTTCATCATAATCCACACACCACAACAATCCCACAAAATGTCATAACAACATACACGGATATTCAATCAAACAATGTATTTTACCACACAACAACATCATTAATCATTCATTGCAATCACATCCAAAACAATGCATTTACTTTCCCTAAGTACACAAATCATTATCACAACATTCACGTCACATGCATTCACATCGTATAACAGCACACAAGCCATACATTATATATATCCAAAGCATATTGCATGATAACTCATCAATTACACATAGTTAAGGCAATAAAAGTCGACAAAACGACGCACTTCCAAATTCCTGACATAATTAAATCAGCCACTAATCTCAAAACCATTTTTATAAGAAAGAACATTTCATTAGATTTCCATCGATACTTGGAACGTCCCGATCAGAATTACGGATCAAAAGTTATGCATTTTCAAAGAAAACAAATTCATTGGAATTCCCCAGGAGGGCCCGACGGTACATATCTTTGTCCGGCGGTGCTCCCTTCACCGCTACTTCGCCCGGCGAAGCAGAGCCAAAGATCCCTCAATTAAGACTCAAAAGAGTCAGAATCGTGCTCAGCTGCGCCCCTAGGGCATCGCCCAGCGCCCTACACTAGAAATGGAAAAATTTTGCTTCGTTTTCCCATGGCTCCAAGGGCCAAAATTCCACTTTTTTCCACCAAAACAGTTTTAAACATCGAAACAAATGTCAACGATTATTCATAAACATGGTGTGATTATACAACACAATTTATATCGATTTCCGACCGTGAAAATATCGAATTCTAACAATTGTTCACTGTTTCAACCAAATGGAAAACATATATTTTTCAACCAAACATTCAAACAAACCTATACATATACATACACAATCGAAATATAATCGAAACTTCTCACCCTTACCCGATTAATCGCGATTGAAACGGAGTATTCTTCGATTTTCCTCTTCTCCTCCCTTTCCCTTCCTTTCTCTTTCTCTTCTTTTCTCTCTTTTTCTCTCAATTCTCTATTTATAACAAAATATCTAACTACCCAAAATGACCATTTTACCCCTCAACTCAAATATCTCACAAACGCTCTCAAAACGCGATGGATTAAATTTCGTGAAATAAAAGAGTAAAAGAAGTTATAATTTATTGCAAATATTTTACCTATCATAAAAATTAAACAATTAATTCAATTAGCAGGTAAAACACATCGAATTCACACATTTCAAAAAATTCACATAAATGAAATAAATAAATACAATTAAACAAATCGGGGCGTTACACAGGGAACCCAGGTGGTGGTCAGGCTTTGGTTTATAAATGAGGCATGACATCACATAGTTGCAACCATGGCAAGTTAAGCTGCTGCACTTTATAGACGAACTAGCAAGCCAATAGTACCAAAATCCAGCCTCAAGATGTCCACATATCCAGATAGTTTTCTCGTTAACACTTGAATCTCGTTAGATTACCACTTAGCTATATCTTTGGTGTCAGATAAATAGTCCAAATCATTTCCTCACTGAGTGCGAAATCTTTTGGCTGGTGTGACTACTTCATTTTTGAATTTCTAAATTGACATCGCTAGGCACATCTTTGCTATCGTGCATAAGAGTACTTGCTTGTTCAACAAGGCGACACGCTGCCTAGTATCAGGATGAATATGATTACTCTCTTTACTTTTAGTACTAGTATTTTTGTAACATGGCTTTTGATATGGTTGTAATAACTTGATATGGCGCAAAACCCATGTACATCTTCCTCTTTGCACTTTTGAACATTGTAAACTTTAAAGGATACTGTAACGTGATATTTTTGAATTCCGTGACTCCAATTTATGAATCTGTAACTTGCATAAATCCCTTCATATCTTGAAATGAAGTGGTGAATAAATTTTGAGTTCTCATGAGTCTTTGAGAATTTCTTGCCCACACTTGCTTCAAGATTTTACCCAAGTTTATTGCTTCAAAGCACATAGGTCACAAACTACTAAGAGAAACCAAACTCCCATCCTCATGAATAAGAACCAAAATTCTTTTTGAATGAAACAGGTTTGTGATTCTAAATTTGATATTGAAGTATGAATCTCGTGCTTGAAATTGGGATGTACAACAATGAATTTGAAAGAACATGAATATCTGGGAATTCTCTGGCACATTCTTTTAATTTGACTTGAAATTTGTAAGAAGCGATGACTTGATTTGATCTTTGGTAAAGAGCCTGAACCTAGATTTTTGTTAACATTTGATACAAGATTTCCCAAACTTTAACACCTCAAAGGATATTGCAACCAAATCACCAATCCAACCTTTTCTTTTGAGATCCAAAGAAATAACTCATGGTTCCACCTCGTGAATAGGAAACCCAAATCCTTACGCATATTGCCTTATGTCGTACGCGTACGGACAGAGACCTCTTCACCCTGAATTTTCCAAATTCCAATACAATACGCATACGACCCTCCTATTACGCGTATTGTCTCACTCCCATACGCGTATTGTTGTGTATCATGCCATCCCATACGCGTATCGCCTTGCCTGATATGCGTATCGCCAGATCTATTACTCAAATCACCATAAGCGTCACTATTCTGCATTCTGCTACGATTTCCACACTTCTTCACTTCCAATCAGTCCTATAATCATTTCTACACTGATTTTAGGTCCAATTTTCATCTTTTGTCTTGTACCTAGAATTACTACATGTATTATAAGTCTATAATCTCAAATCGTCCTCCTAACTCGAGTCAAAATCAACAGGTCTTCAACATACGTTCATACAATAGCAACAACCACAACAATTCATGAAAATACATATCAATTCATACACGATTTTCAGAATCACAACAGACATATACAACAATCATCAATTCAACAGTTTTGCACACAAATGCCTACGGGGTTAAGGACTCCCCACTACCCTATCATGAATAAATCACCAATATTAAACCCGTTTCTCCCCCTTACCTCGAATTCTCTGATTAATTTCCTGCGAAAATCCTGATCAAATGCAAGCTCTAGCACACCCTTGATCTTCCTTTCTCCTAAGCCTTTCTCTTTCTCTCCAAAATTCTGATTAAGTCTAAAACCCTTAATTTTCACTAATCACCACTTATTTACCAAACTGCCCCTCATCAGCCCAATAATGAATTATCTTATTTTATTTTAATTCAACAGAATTGTCACACTAATATTAATATTACTAATAATATTAATAATAATAATAATAATAATAACAATAATAATACTAAAATAATAATATTACTATTATTAATTAAATTATCATTATTATTAACTATACCACTATTAATATTAATCTAAAGGCTTTATCTCACCAACTCACCTTCCTAACTAAGGGCAACCCTTAAACGCACTCAAAACACTCCCCCAAACAACGTCACACAAATAAAATAACACAAGACGTCTAAATATTTAAAATGGGGTGTTACATGGATCGCTTTAGGTCCTCTTTGTATAAGGCTCACGATTCGATCGCTTTAGGTCCTCTTTGTATAAGGCTCACGATCGTCTATAATCATCGCTTTAGGTCCTCTTTGTATAAGACTCACGATGTTATAGCGGATTCCCTATGGAATCGTTTAGTCGCTCACACCCACTAGGGCACACGACATCACAAGATTCATATCATGATGCTTGGCATACAATGAATCATGACAATCAAATGCATCTCCACAAATCAACAATATGGATTATCTCATCATCATTATTCATGCATTGGAAATCAATTCAAACAATGCATTTACTTGCCATAAGGCCACCCAATAACACACATTGAATTTCACATAACAATGCATTTCATCATAATCCACACACCACAACAATCCCACAAAATGTCATAACAACATACACGGATATTCAATCAAACAATGTATTTTACCACTCAACAACATCATTAATCATTCATTGCAATCACATCCAAAACAATGCATTTACTTTCCCTAAGTCCACAAATCATTATCGCAACATTCACGTCACATGCATTCACATCATATAACGACACACAAGCCATACATTATATATATCCAAAGCATATTGCATGATAACACATCAATTACACATAGTTAAGGCAGTAAAAGTCGACAAAACGACGCACTTCCAAATTCCTGACATAATTAAATCAGCCACTAATATCAAAACCATTGTTATAAGAAAGAACATTTCATTAGATTTCCATCGATACTTGGAAAGTCCCGATCAGAATTTCGGATTAAAAGTTATGCATTTTCAAAGAAAACAAATTCATTGGAATTCCCCAGGAGCGCCCGGCGGTACATATCTTTGCCCGGCGGTGCTCCCTTCACCGCTACTTTGCCCGGCAAAGCAGAGCCGAAGATCCCTCAACCAAGACTCAAAAGAGTCAGAATCGTGCTCAGCTGCGCCCCTCGGGCATCGCCCGGCGCCCTACACTAGAAATGGAAAAATTCTGCTTCGTTTTCCCATGGCTCCAAGGGCCAAAATTTCACTTTTTTCCACCAAAACAATTTCAAACATCGAAACAAATGTCAACGATTATTCATAAACATGGTGTGATCATACAACACAATTTATATCGATTTCAGACCGTGAAAACATCGATTTCTAACAATTGTTCACAGTTTCAACCAAATGGAAAACATATATTTTTCAACCAAACATTCAAACAAACATATACATATACATACACAATCGAAATATAATCGAAACTTCTCACCCTTACCCGGTTAATCGCGATTGAAACGGAGTATTCTTCGATTTTCCTCTTCTCCTCCCTTTCCCTTCCTTTCTCTTTCTCTTCTTTTCTCTCTTTTTCTCTCAATTCCCTATTTATAACAAAATACCTAACTACCCAAAATGACCATTTTACCCCTCAACTCAAATATCTCACAAACGCTCTCAAAACGCGATGGAATAAATTTCGGGAAATAAAAGAGTAAAAGAAGTTATAATTTATTGCAAATATTTTACCTATCATAAAAATTAAACAATTAATTCAATTAGCAGGTAAAACACAACAAATTCACACATTTCATAAAATTCACATAAATGAAATAAATAAATACAATTAAACAAATCGGGGCGTTACACAGGGAACCCAGGTGGTGGTCAGGCTTTGGTTTATAAATGAGGCATGACATCACATAGTTGCAACCATGGCAAGTTAAGCTGCTGCACTTTATAGACGAACTAGCAAGCCAATAGTACCAAAATCCAGCCTCAAGATGTCCACATATCCAGCTAGTTTTCTCGTTAACACTTGAATCTCGTTAGATTGCCACTTAGCTATATCTTTGGTGTCAGATAAATAGTCCAAATCATTTCCTCACTGAGTGCGAAATCTTTTGGCTGGTGTGACTACTTCATTTTTGAATTTCTAAATTGACATCGCTAGGCACATCTTTGCTATCGTGCATAAGAGTACTTGCTTGTTCAACAAAGCGACACGCTGCCTAGTATCAGGATGAATATGATTACTCTCTTTACTTTTAGTACTAGTATTTTTGTAACATGGCTTTTGATATGGTTGTAATAACTTGATATGGCGCAAAACCCATGTACATCTTCCTCTTTGCACTTTTGAACATTGTAAACTTTAAAGGATACTGTAACGTGATATTTTTAAATTCCGTGACTCCAATTTATGAATCTGTAACTTGCATAAATCCCTTCATATCTTGAAATGAAGTGGTGAATAAATTTTGAGTTCTCATGAGTCTTTGAGAATTTCTTGCCCACACTTGCTTCAAGATTTTACCCAAGTTTATTGCTTCAAAGCACATAGGTCACAAACTACTAAGAGAAACCAAACTCCCATCTTCATGAATAAGAACCAAAATTCTTTTTGAATGAAACAGGTTTGTGATTCTAAATTTGATATTGAAGCATGAATCTCGTGCTTGAAATTGGGATGTACAATAATGAATTTGAAAGAACATGAATATCTGGGAATTCTCTGGCACATTCTTTTAATTTGACTTGAAATTTGTAAGAAGCGGTGACTTGATTTGATCTTTGGTAAAGAGCCTGAACCTAGATTTTTGTTAACATTTGATTCAAGATTTCTCAAACTTTAACACCTCAAAGAATATTGCAACCAAATCACCAATCCAACCTTTTCTTTTGAGATCCAAAGAAATAACTCATGGTTCCACCTCGTGAATAGGAAACCCAAATCCTTACGCATATTGCCTTATGTCGTACGCGTACGGACAGAGCCCTCTTCACCCTGAATTTTCCAAATTCCAATACAATACGCGTACGACCCTCCTATTACGCGTATTGTCTCACTCCCATAGGCGTATTGCGGCGTATCATGCCATCCCATACGCGTATCGCCTTGCCTGATACGCGTATCGCCAGATCTATTACTCAAATCACCATAAGCCTCACTATTCTGCATTCTGCTACGATTTCCACACTTCTTCACTTCCAATCAGTCCTATAATCATTTCTACACTGATTTTAGGTCCAATTTTCATCTTTTGTCTTGTACCTAGAATTACTACATGTATTATAAGTCTATAATCTCAAATCGTCCTCCTAACTCGAGTCAAAATCAACAGGTCTTCAACATACGTTCATACAATAGCAACAACCACAACAATTCATGAAAATACATATCAATTCATACACGATTTTCAGAATCACAACAGACATATACAACAATCATCAATTCAACAGTTTTGCACACAAATGCCTACGGGGTTAAGGACTCCCCACTACCCTATCATGAATAAATCACCAATATTAAACCCGTTTCTCCCCCTTACCTCGAATTCTCTAATTAATTTCCTGCGGAAATCCTGATCAAATGCAAGCTCTATCACACCCTTGATCTTCCTTTCTCCTAAGCCATTCTCTTTCTCTCCAAAATTCTGATTAAGTCTAAAACCCTTAATTTTCACTAATCACCACTTATTTACCAAACTGCCCCTCATCAGCCCAATAATGAATTATCTTATTTTATTTTAATTCAACAGAATTGTCACACTAATATTAATATTACTAATAATATTAATAATAATAATAATAACAATAATAATACTAAAATAATAATATTACTATTATTAATTAAATTATCATTATTATTAACTATACCACTATTAATATTAATCTAAAGGCTTTATCTCACCAACTCACCTTCCTAACTAAGGGCAACCCTTAAACGCACTCAAAACACTCCCCCAAACAAGGTCACACAAATAAAATTACACAAGACGTCTAAAAAATTAAAATGGGGTGTTACATGGATCGCTTTAGGTCCTCTTTGTAGAAGGCTCACGATTCGATCGCTTTAGGTCCTCTTTGTATAAGGCTCACGATCGTCTATAATCATCGCTTTAGGTCCTCTTTGTATAAGGCTCACGATGTTATAGCGGATTCCCTATGGAATCGTTTAGTCGCTCACACCCACTAGGGCACACGACATCACAAGATTCATATCATGATGCTTGGCATACAATGAATCATGACAATCAAATGCATCTCCACAAATCAACAATATGGATTATCTCATCATCATTATTCATGCATTGGAAATCAATTCAAACAATGCATTTACTTGCCATAAGGCCACCCAATAACACACATTGAATTTCACATAACAATGCATTTCATCATAATCCACACACCACAACAATCCCACAAAATGTCATAACAACATACACGGATATTCAATCAAACAATGTATTTTACCACACAACAACATCATTAATCATTCATTGCAATCACATCCAAAACAATGCATTTACTTTCCCTAAGTCCACAAATCATTATCGCAACATTCACGTCACATGCATTCACATCATATAACAACACACAAGCCATACATTATATATATGCAAAGCATATTGCATGATAACACATCAATTACACATAGTTAAGGCAGTAAAAGTCGACAAAACGACGCACTTCCAAATTCCTGACATAATTAAATCAGCCACTAATATCAAAACCATTTTTATAAGAAAGAACATTTCATTAGATTTCCATCGATACTTGGAAAGTCCCGATCAGAATTTCGGATTAAAAGTTATGCATTTTCAAAGAAAACAAATTCATTGGAATTCCCCAGGAGCGCCCGGCGGTACATATCTTTGCCCGGAGGTGCTCCCTTCACCGCTACTTTGCCCGGCAAAGCAGAGCCGAAGATCCCTCAACCAAGACTCAAAAGAGTCAGAATCGTGCTCAGCTGCGCCCCTCGGGCATCGCCCGGCGCCCTACACTAGAAATGGAAAAATTCTGCTTCGTTTTCCCATGACTCCAAGGGCCAAAATTCCACTTTTTTCCACCAAAACAGTTTCAAACATCGAAACAAATGTCAACGATTATTCATAAACATGGTGTGATCATACAACAGAATTTATATCGATTTCCGACCGTGAAAACATCGATTTCTAACAATTGTTCACAGTTTCAACCAAATGGAAAACATATATTTTTCAACCAAACATTCAAACAAACATATACATATACATACACAATCGAAATATAATCGAAACTTCTCACCCTTACCCGGTTAATCGCGATTGAAACGGAGTATTCTTCGATTTTCCTCTTCTACTCCCTTTCCCTTCCTTTCTCTTTGTCTTCTTTTCTCTCTTTTTCTCTCAATTCTCTATTTATAACAAAATATCTAACTACCCAAAATGACCATTTTACCCCTCTACTCAAATATCTCACAAACGCTCTCAAAACGCGAAGGAATAAATTTCGGGAAATAAAAGAGTAAAAGAAGTTATAATTTATTGCAAATATTTTACCTATCATAAAAATTAAATAATTAATTCAATTAGCAGGTAAAATACAACAAATTCACACATTTCATAAAATTCACATAAATGAAATAAATAAATACAATTAAACAAATCAGGGCGTTACACAGGGAACCCAGGTGGTGGTCAGGCTTTGGTTTATAAATGAGGCATGACATCACATAGTTGCAACCATGGCAAGTTAAGCTGCTGCACTTTATAGACGAACTAGCAAGCCAATAGTACCAAAATCCAGCCTCAAGATGTCCACATATCCAGCTAGTTTTCTCGTTAACACTTGAATCTCGTTAGATTGCCACTTAGCTATATCTTTGGTGTCAGATAAATAGTCCAAATCATTTCCTCACTGAGTGCGAAATCTTTTGGCTGGTGTGACTACTTCATTTTTGAATTTCTAAATTGACATCGCTAGGCACATCTTTGCTATCGTGCATAAGAGTACTTGCTTGTTCAACAAAGCGACACGCTACCTAGTATCAGGATGAATATGATTACTCTCTTTACTTTTAGTACTAGTATTTTTGTAACATGGCTTTTGATATGGTTGTATTTACTTGATATGGCGCAAAACCCATGTACATCTTCCTCTTTGCACTTTTGAACATTGTAAACTTTAAAGGATACTGTAACGAGATATTTTTGAATTCCGTGACTCCAATTTATGAATCTGTAACTTGCATAAATCCCTTTATATCTTGAAATGAAGTGGTGAATAAATTTTGAGTTCTCATGAGTCTTTGAGAATTTCTTGCCCACACTTGCTTCAAGATTTTACCCAAGTTTATTGCTTCAAAGCACATAGGTCACAAACTACTAAGAGAAACCAAACTCCCATCTTCATGAATAAGAACCAAAATTCTTTTTGAATGAAACAGGTTTGTCATTCTAAATTTGATATTGAAGCATGAATCTCGTGCTTGAAATTGGGATGTACAATAATGAATTTGAAAGAACATGAATATCTGGGAATTCTCTGGCACATTCTTTTAATTTGACTTGAAATTTGTAAGAAGCGATGACTTGATTTGATCTTTGGTAAAGAGCCTGAACCTAGATTTTTGTTTACATTTGATTCAAGATTTCTCAAACTTTAACACCTCAAAGAATATTGCAACCAAATCACCAATCCAACCTTTTCTTTTGAGATCCAAAGAAATAACTCATGGTTCCACCTCGTGAATAGGATACCCAAATCCTTACGCATATTGCCTTATGTCGTACGCGTACGGACAAAGACCTCTTCACCCTGAATTTTCCAAATTCCAATACAATACGCGTACGACCCTCCTATTACGCGTATTGTCTCACTCCCATAGGCGTATTGCGGCGTATCATGCCATCCCATACGCGTATCGCCTTGCCTGATACGCGTATCGCCAGATCTATTACTCAAATCACCATAAGCCTCACTATTCTGCATTCTGCTACGATTTCCACACTTCTTCACTTCCAATCAGTCCTATAATCATTTCTACACTGATTTTAGGTCCAATTTTCATCTTTTGTCTTGTACCTAGAATTACTACATGTATTATAAGACTATAATCTCAAATCGTCCTCCTAACTCGAGTCAAAATCAACAGGTCTTCAACATACGTTCATACAATAGCAACAACCACAACAATTCATGAAAATACATATCAATTCATACACGATTCTCAGAATCACAACAGACATATACAACAATCATCAATTCAACAGTTTTGCACACAAATGCCTACGGGGTTAAGGACTCCCCACTACCCTATCATGAATAAATCACCAATATTAAACCCGTTTCTCCCCCTTACCTCGAATTCTCTAATTAATTTCCTGCGGAAATCCTGATCAAATGCAAGCTCTAGCACACCCTTGATCTTCCTTTCTCCTAAGCCTTTCTCTTTCTCTCCAAAATTCTGATTAACTCTAAAACCCTTAATTTTCACTAATCACCACTTATTTACCAAACTGCCCCTCATCAGCCCAATAATGAATTATCTTATTTTATTTTAATTCAACAGAATTGTCACACTAATATTAATATTACTAATAATATTAATAATAATAATAATAATAACAATAATAATACTAAAATAATAATATTACTATTATTAATTAAATTATCATTATTATTAACTATACCACTATTAATATTAATCTAAAGGCTTTATCTCACCAACTCACCTTCGTAACTAAGGGCAACCCTTAAACGCACTCAAAACACTCCCCCAAACAAGGTCACACAAATAAAATTACACAAGACGTCTAAAAAATTAAAATGGGGTGTTACATGGATCGCTTTAGGTCCTCTTTGTAGAAGGCTCACGATTCGATCGCTTTAGGTCCTCTTTGTATAAGGCTCACGATCGTCTATATATCATCGCTTTAGGTCCTCTTTGTATAAGGCTCACGATGTTATAGCGGATTCCCTATGGAATCGTTTAGTCACTCACACCCACTAGGGCACACGACATCACAAGATTCATATCATAATGCTTGGCATACAATGAATCATGACAATCAAATGCATCTCCACAAATCAACAATATGGATTATCTCATCATCATTATTCATGCATTGGAAATCAATTCAAACAATGCATTTACTTGCCATAAGGCCACCCAATAACACACATTGAATTTCACATAACAATGCATTTCATCATAATCCACACACCACAACAATCCCACAAAATGTCATAACAACATACACGGATATTCAATCAAACAATGTATTTTACCACACAACAACATCATTAATCATTCATTGCATTCACATCCAAAACAATGCATTTACTTTCCCTAAGTCCACAAATCATTATCGCAACATTCACGTCATATGCATTCACATCATATAACATCACACAAGCCATACATTATATATATCCAAAGCATATTGCATGATAACACATCAATTATACATAGTTAAGGCAGTAAAAGTCGACAAAACGACGCACTTCCAAATTCCTGACATAATTAAATCAGCCACTAATATCAAAACCATTTTTATAAGAAAGAACATTTCATTAGATTTCCATCGATACTTGGAACGTCCCGATCAGAATTACGGATCAAAAGTTATGCATTTTCAAAGAAAACAAATTCATTGGAATTCCCCAGGAGCGCCCGGCGGTACATATCTTTGCCCGGCGGTGCTCCCTTCACCGCTACTTTGCCCGGCAAAGCAGAGCGGAAGATCCCTCAACCAAGACTCAAAAGAGTCAGAATCGTGCTCAGCTGCGCCCCTCGGGCATCGCCCGGCGCCCTACACTAGAAATGGAAAAATTCTGCTTCGTTTTCCCATGGCTCCAAGGGCCAAAATTCCACTTTTTTCCACCAAAACAGTTTCAAACATCGAAACAAATGTCAACGATTATTCATAAACATGGTGTGATCATACAACACAATTTATATCGATTTCCGACCGTGAAAACATCGATTTCTAACAATTGTTCACAGTTTCAACCAAATGGAAAACATATATTTTTCAACCAAACATTCAAACAAACATATACATATACATACACAATCGAAATATAATCGAAACTTCTCACCCTTACCCGGTTAATCGCGATTGAAACGGAGTATTCTTAGATTTTCCTCTTCTACTCCCTTTCCCTTCCTTTCTCTTTGTCTTCTTTTCTCTCTTTTTCTCTCAATTCTCTATTTATAACAAAATATCTAACTAACCAAAATGACCATTTTACCCCTCAATCAAATATCTCACAAACGCTCTCAAAACGCGAAGGAATAAATTTCGGGAAATAAAAGAGTAAAAGAAGTTATAATTTATTGCAAATATTTTACCTATCATAAAAATTAAACAATTAATTCAATTAGCAGGTAAAACACAACAAATTCACACATTTCATAAAATTCACATAAATGAAATAAATAAATACAATTAAACAAATCCGGGCGTTACACAGGGAACCCAGGTGGTGGTCAGGCTTTGGTTTATAAGTGAGGCATGGCATCACATAGTTGCAACCATGGCAAGTTAAGCTGCTGCACTTTATAGATGAACTAGCAAGCCAATAGTACCAAAATCCAGCCTCAAGATGTCCACATATCCAGCTAGTTTTCTCGTTAACACTTGAATCTCGTTAGATTGCCACTTAGCTATATCTTTGGTGTCAGATAAATAGTCCAAATCATTTCCTCACTGAGTCCGAAATCTTTTGGCTGGTGTGACAACTTCATTTTTGAATTACTAAATTGACATCGCTAGGCACATCTTTGCTATCGTGCATAAGAGTACTTGCATGTTCAACAAAGCGACACGCCGCCTAGTATCAGGATGTATAGGATTACTCTCTTTACTTTTAGTACTAGTATTTTGTAACATGCCTTTTGATATGGTTATAATAACTTGATATGGCGCAAAACCCATGTACATCTTCCTTTTTGCCCTTTTGAACATTGTAAACTTGAAAGGATACTGTAACGTGATATTTTTGAATTCCGTGACTCCAATTTATGAATCTGTAACTTGCATAAATCCCTTCATATCTTGAAATGAAGTGGTGAATAAATTTTGAGTTCTCATGAGTCTTTGAGAATTTCTTGCCCACACTTGCTTCAAGATTTTACCCAAGTTTATTGCTTCAAAGCACATAGGTCACAAACTACTAAGAGAAACCAAACTCCCATCTTCATGAATAAGAACCAAAATTCTTTTTGAATGAAACAGGTTTGTGATTCTAAATTTGATATTGAAGCATGAATCTCGTGCTTGAAATTTGGATGTACAACAATGAATTTGAAAGAACATGAATATCTGGGAATTCTCTGGCACATTCTTTTAATTTGACTTGAAATTTGTAAGAAGCGATGAATTGATTTGATCTTTGGTAAAGAGCCTGAACCTAGATTTTTGTTAACATTTGATTCAAGATTATTCAAACTTTAACACCTCAAAGAATATTGCAACCAAATCACCAATCCAACCTTTTCTTTTGAGATCCAAAGAAATAACTCATGGTTCCACCTCGTGAATAGGAAACCCAAATCCTTACGCATATTCCCTTATGTCGTACGCGTACGGACACAGACCTCTTCACCCTGAATTTTCCAAATTCCAATACAATACGCGTACGACCCTCCTATTACGCGTATTGTCTCACTCCCATACGCGTATTGTTGCGTATCATGCCATCCCATACGCGTATCGCCTTGCCTGATACGCGTATCGCCAGATCTATTACTCAAATCACCATAAGCCTCACTATTCTGCATTCTGCTATGATTTCCATACTTCTTCACTTCCAATCAGTCCTATAATCGTTTCTACACTGATTTTAGGTCCAATTTTGATCTTTTGTCTTGTACCTAGAATTACTACATGTATTATAAGTCTATAATCTCAAATCGTCCTCCTAACTCGAGTCAAAATCAACAGGTCTTCAACATACGTTCATACAATAGCAACAACCACAACAATTAATGAAAATACATATCAATTCATACACGATTTTCAGAATCACAACAGACATATACAACAATCATCAATTCAACAGTTTTGCACAGAAATTCCTACGGGGTTAAGGACTCCCCACTACCCTATCATGAATAAATCACCAATATTAAACCCGTTTCTCCCCCTTACCTCGAATTCTCTGATTAATTTCCTGCGGAAATCCTGATCAAATGCAAGCTCTAGCACACCCTTGATCTTCCTTTCTCCTAAGCCTTTCTCTTTCTCTCCAAAATTCTGATTAACTCTAAAACCCTTAATTTTCACTAATCACCACTTATTTACCAAACTGCCTCTCATCAGCCCAATAATGAATTATCTTATTTTATTTTAATTCAACAGAATTGTCACACTAATATTAATATTACTAATAATATTAATAATAACAATAATAATACTAAAATAATAATATTACTATTATTAATTAAATTATCATTATTATTAACTATACCACTATTAATATTAATCTAAAGGCTTTATCTCACCAACTCACCTTCCTAACTAAGGGCAACCCTTAAATGCACTCAAAACACTCCCCCAAACAAGGTCACACAAATAAAATTACACAAGACGTCTAAAAAATTAAAATGGGGTGTTACATGGATCGCTTTAGGTCATCTTTGTAGAAGGCTCATGATTCGATCGCTTTAGGTCCTCTTTGTATAAGGCTCACGATCGTCTATAATCATCGCTTTAGGTCCTCTTTGTATAAGGCTCACGATGTTATAGCGGATTCCCCATGGAATCGTTTAGTCGCTCACACCCACTAGGGCACACGACATCACAAGATTCATATCATGATGCTTGACATACAATGAATCATGACAATCAAATGCATCTCCACAAATCAACAATATGGATTATCTCATCATCATTATTCATGCATTGGAAATCAATTCAAACAATGCATTTACTTGCCATAAGGCCACCCAATAACACACATTGAATTTCACATAACAATGCATTTCATCATAATCCACACACCACAACAATCCCACAAAATGTCATAACAACATACACGGATATTCAATCAAACAATGTATTTTACCACTCAACAACATCATTAATCATTCATTGCAATCACATCCAAAACAATGCATTTACTTTCCCTAAGTCCACTAATCATTATCGCAACATTCACGTCACATGCATTCACATCATATAACATCACACAAGCCATACATTATATATATCCAAAGCATATTGCATGATAACACATCAATTACACATAGTTAAGGCAGTAAAAGTCGACAAAACGACGCACTTCCAAATTCCTGACATAATTAAATCAGCCACTAATATCAAAACCATTTTTATAAGAAAGAACATTTCATTAGATTTCCATCGATACTTGGAACGTCCCGATCAGAATTACGGATCAAAAGTTATGCATTTTCAAAGAAAACAAATTCATTGGAATTCCCCAGGAGCGCCCGGCGGTACATATCTTTGCCCGGCGGTGCTCCCTTCACCGCTACTTTGCCCGGCAAAGCAGAGCCAAAGATCCCTCAACCAAGACTCAAAAGAGTCAGAATCGTGCTCAGCTGCGCCCCTCGGGCATCGCCCGGCGCCCTACACTAGAAATGGAAAAATTCTGCTTCGTTTTCCCATGGCTCCAAGGGCCAAAATTCCATTTTTTTTCCACCAAAACAGTTTCAAACATCGAAACAAATGTCAACGATTATTCATAAACATGGTGTGATCATACAACACAATTTATATCGATTTCCGACCGTGAAAACATCGATTTCTAACAATTGTTCACAGTTTCAACCAAATGGAAAACATATATTTTTCAACCAAACATTCAAACAAACATATACATATACATACACAATCGAAATATAATCGAAACTTCTCACCCTTACCCGGTTAATCGCGATTGAAACAGAGTATTCTTCGATTTTCCTCTTCTACTCCCTTTCCCTTCCTTTCTCTTTGTCTTCTTTTCTCTCTTTTTCTCTCAATTCTCTATTTATAACAAAATATCTAACTACCCAAAATGACCATTTTACCCCTCAACTCAAATATCTCACAAACGCTTTCAAAACGCGAAGGAATAAATTTCGGGAAATAAAAGAGTAAAAGAAGTTATAATTTATTGCAAATATTTTACCTATCATAAAAATTAAACAATTAATTCAATTAGCAGGTAAAACACAACAAATTCACACATTTCATAAAATTCACATAAATGAAATAAATAAATACAATTAAACAAATTCGGGCGTTACACAGGGAACCCAGGTGGTGGTCAGGCTTTGGTTTATAAATGAGGCATGACATCACATAGTTGCAACCATGGCAAGTTAAGCTGCTGCACATTATAGACGAACTAGCAAGCCAATAGTACCAAAATCCAGCCTCAAGATGTCCACATATCCAGCTAGTTTTCTCGTTAACACTTGAATCTCGTTAGATTGCCACTTAGCTATATCTTTGGTGTCAGATAAATAGTCCAAGTCATTTCCTCACTGAGTGCGAAATCTTTTGGCTGGTGTGACTACTTCATTTTTTAATTTCTAAATTGACATCGCTAGGCACATCTTTGCTATCGTGCATAAGAGTACTTGCTTGTTCAACAAAGCGACACGCTGCCTAGTATCAGGATGAATATGATTACTCTCTTTACTTTTAGTACTAGTATTTTTGTAACATGGCTTTTGATATGGTTGTAATAACTTGATATGGCGCAAAACCCATGTACATCTTCCTCTTTGCACTTTTGAACATTGTAAACTTTAAAGGATACTGTAACGTGATATTTTTGAATTCCGTGACTCCAATTTATGAATCTGTAACTTGCATAAATCCCTTCATATCTTGAAATGAAGTGGTGAATAAATTTTGAGTTCTCATGAGTCTTTGAGAATTTCTTGCCCACACTTGCTTCAAGATTTTACCCAAGTTTATTGCTTCAAAGCACATAGGTCACAAACTACTAAGAGAAACCAAACTCCCATCTTCATGAATAAGAACCAAAATTCTTTTTGAATGAAACAGGTTTGTGATTCTAAATTTGATATTGAAGCATGAATCTCGTGCTTGAAATTGGGATGTACAATAATGAATTTGAAAGAACATGAATATCTGGGAATTCTCTGGCACATTCTTTTAATTTGACTTGAAATTTGTAAGAAGCGATGACTTGATTTGATCTTTGGTAAAGAGCCTGAACCTAGATTTTTGTTAACATTTGATTCAAGATTTCTCAAACTTTAACACCTCAAAGAATATTGCAACCAAATCACCAATCCAACCTTTTCTTTTGAGATCCAAAGAAATAACTCATGGTTCCACCTCGTGAATAGGAAACCCAAATCCTTACGCATATTGTCTTATGTCGTACGCGTACGGACAGAGACCTCTTCACCCTGAATTTTCCAAATTCCAATACAATACGCGTACGACCCTCCTATTACGCGTATTGTCTCACTCCCATACGCGTATTGCGGCGTATCATGCCATCCCATACGCGTATCGCCTTGCCTGATACGCGTATCGCCAGATCTATTACTCAAATCACCATAAGCCTCACTATTCTGCATTCTGCTATGATTTCCACACTTCTTCACTTCCAATCAGTCCTATAATCATTTCTACACTGATTTTAGGTCCAATTTTCATCTTTTGTCTTGTACCTAGAATTACTACATGTATTATAAGTCTATAATCTCAAATCGTCCTCCTAACTCGAGTCAAAATCAACAGGTCTTCAACATACGTTCATACAATAGCAACAACCACAACAATTCAAGAAAATACATATCAATTCATACACGATTTTCAGAATCACAACAGACATATACAACAATCATCAATTCAACAGTTTTGCACACAAATGCCTACGGGGTTAAGGACTCCCCACTACCCTATCATGAATAAATCACCAATATTAAACCCGTTTCTCCCCCTTACCTCGAATTCTCTAATTAATTTCCTGCGGAAATCCTGATCAAATGCAAGCTCTAGCACACCCTTGATCTTCCTTTCTCCTAAGCCTTTCTCTTTCTCTCCAAAATTCTGATAAACTCTAAAACCCTTAATTTTCACTAATCACCACTTATTTACCAAACTGCCCCTCATCAGCCCAATAATGAATTATCTTATTTTATTTTAATTCAACAGAATTGTCACTCTAATATTAATATTACTAATAATATTAATAATAATAATAATAATAACAATAATAAAACTAAAATAATAATATTACTATTATTAATTAAATTATCATTATTATTAACTATACCACTATTAATATTAATCTAAAGGCTTTATCTCACCAACTCACCTTCCTAACTAAGGGCAACCCTTAACCGCACTCAAAACACTCCCCCAAACAAGGTCACACAAATAAAATTACACAAGACGTCTAAAAAATTAAAATGGGGTGTTACATGGATTGCTTTAGGTCCTCTTTGTAGAAGGCTCACGATTCGATCGCTTTAGGTCCTCTTTGTATAAGGCTCACGATCGTCTATAATCATCGCTTTAGGTCCTCTTTGTATAAGGCTCACGATGTTATAGCGGATTCCCTATGGAATCGTTTAGTCGCTCACACCCACTAGGGCACATGACATCACAAGATTCATATCATGATGCTTGGCATACAATGAATCATGACAATCAAATGCATCTCCACAAATCAACAATATGGATTATCTCATCATCATTATTCATGCATTGGAAATCAATTCAAACAATGCATTTACTTGCCATAAGGCCACCCAATAACACACATTGAATTTCACATAACAATGCATTTCATCATAATCCACACACCACAACAATCCCACAAAATGTCATAACAACATACACGGATATTCAATCAAACAATGTATTTTACCACTCAACAACATCATTAATCATTCATTGCAATCACATTCAAAACAATGCATTTACTTTCCCTAAGTCCACAAATCATTATCGCAACATTCACGTCACATGCATTCACATCATATAACATCACACAAGCCATACATTATATATATCCAAAGCATATTGCATGATAACACATCAATTACACATAGTTAAGGCAGTAAAAGTCGACAAAACGACGCACTTCCAAATTCCTGACATAATTAAATCAGCCACTAATATCAAAACCATTTTTATAAGAAAGAACATTTCATTAGATTTCCATCGATACTTGGAACGTCCCGATCAGAATTACGGATCAAAAGTTATGCATTTTCAAAGAAAACAAATTCATTGGAATTCCCCAGGAGCGCCCGGCGGTACATATCTTTGCCCGGCGGTGCTCCCTTCACCGCTACTTTGCCCGGCAAAGCAGAGCCAAAGATCCCTCAACCAAGACTCAAAAGAGTCAGAATCGTGCTCAGCTGCGCCCCTCGGGCATCGCCCGGCGCCCTACACTAGAAATGGAAAAATTCTGCTTCGTTTTCCCATGGCTCCAAGGGCCAAAATTCCATTTTTTTCCACCAAAACAGTTTCAAACATCGAAACAAATGTCAACGATTATTCATAAACATGGTGTGATCATACAACACAATTTATATCGATTTCCGACCGTGAAAACATCGATTTCTAACAATTGTTCACAGTTTCAACCAAATGGAAAACATATATTTTTCAACCAAACATTCAAACAAACATATACATATACATACACAATCGAAATATAATCGAAACTTCTCACCCTTACCCGGTTAATCGCGATTGAAACGGAGTATTCTTCGATTTTCCTCTTCTACTCCCTTTCCCTTCCTTTCTCTTTGTCTTCTTTTCTCTCATTTTCTCTCAATTCTCTATTTATAACAAAATATCTAACTACCCAAAATGACCATTTTACCCCTCAACTCAAATATCTCACAAACGCTCTCAAAACGCGAAGGAATAAATTTCGGGAAATAAAAGAGTAAAAGAAGTTATAATTTATTGCAAATATTTTACCTATCATAAAAATTAAACAATTAATTCAATTAGCAGGTAAAACACAACAAATTCACACATTTCATAAAATTCACATAAATGAAATAAATAAATACAATTAAACAAATCGGGGCGTTACACAGGGAACCCAGGTGGTGGTCAGGCTTTGGTTTATAAATGAGGCATGACATCACATAGTTGCAACCATGGCAAGTTAAGCTGCTGCACATTATAGACGAACTAGCAAGCCAATAGTACCAAAATCCAGCCTCAAGATGTCCACATATCCAGCTAGTTTTCTCGTTAACACTTGAATCTCGTTAGATTGCCACTTAGCTATATCTTTGGTGTCAGATAAATAGTCCAAGTCATTTCCTCACTGAGTGCGAAATCTTTTGGCTGGTGTGACTACTTCATTTTTTAATTTCTAAATTGACATCGCTAGGCACATCTTTGCTATCGTGCATAAGAGTACTTGCTTGTTCAACAAAGCGACACGCTGCCTAGTATCAGGATGAATATGATTACTCTCTTTACTTTTAGTACTAGTATTTTTGTAACATGGCTTTTGATATGGTTGTAATAACTTGATATGGCGCAAAACCCATGTACATCTTCCTCTTTGCACTTTTGAACATTGTAAACTTTAAAGGATACTGTAACGTGATATTTTTGAATTCCGTGACTCCAATTTATGAATCTGTAACTTGCATAAATCCCTTCATATCTTGAAATGAAGTGGTGAATAAATTTTGAGTTCTCATGAGTCTTTGAGAATTTCTTGCCCACACTTGCTTCAAGATTTTACCCAAGTTTATTGCTTCAAAGCACATAGGTCACAAACTACTAAGAGAAACCAAACTCCCATCTTCATGAATAAGAACCAAAATTCTTTTTGAATGAAACAGGTTTGTGATTCTAAATTTGATATTGAAGCATGAATCTCGTGCTTGAAATTGGGATGTACAATAATGAATTTGAAAGAACATGAATATCTGGGAATTCTCTGGCACATTCTTTTAATTTGACTTGAAATTTGTAAGAAGCGATGACTTGATTTGATCTTTGGTAAAGAGCCTGAACCTAGATTTTTGTTAACATTTGATTCAAGATTTCTCAAACTTTAACACCTCAAAGAATATTGCAACCAAATCACCAATCCAACCTTTTCTTTTGAGATCCAAAGAAATAACTCATGGTTCCACCTCGTGAATAGGAAACCCAAATCCTTACGCATATTGCCTTATGTCGTACGCGTACGGACAGAGACCTCTTCACCCTGAATTTTCCAAATTCCAATACAATACGCGTACGACCCTCCTATTACGCGTATTGTCTCACTCCCATACGCGTATTGCGGCGTATCATGCCATCCCATACGCGTATCGCCTTGCCTGATACGCGTATCGCCAGATCTATTACTCAAATCACCATAAGCCTCACTATTCTGCATTCTGCTATGATTTCCACACTTCTTCACTTCCAATCAGTCCTATAATCATTTCTACACTGATTTTAGGTCCAATTTTCATCTTTTGTCTTGTACCTAGAATTACTACATGTATTATAAGTCTATAATCTCAAATCGTCCTCCTAACTCGAGTCAAAATCAACAGGTCTTCAACATACGTTCATACAATAGCAACAACCACAACAATACAAGAAAATACATATCAATTCATACACGATTTTCAGAATCACAACAGACATATACAACAATCATCAATTCAACAGTTTTGCACACAAATGCCTACGGGGTTAAGGACTCCCCACTACCCTATCATGAATAAATCACCAATATTAAACCCGTTTCTCCCCCTTACCTCGAATTCTCTAATTAATTTCCTGCGGAAATCCTGATCAAATGCAAGCTCTAGCACACCCTTGATCTTCCTTTCTCCTAAGCATTTCTCTTTCCCTCCAAAATTCTGATAAACTCTAAAACCCTTAATTTTCACTAATCACCACTTATTTACCAAACTTCCCCTCATCAGCCCAATAATGAATTATCTTATTTTATTTTAATTCAACAGAATTGTCACACTAATATTAATATTACTAATAATATTAATAATAATAATAATAATAACAATAATAAAACTAAAATAATAATATTACTATTATTAATTAAATTATCATTATTATTAACTATACCACTATTAATATTAATCTAAAGGCTTTATCTCACCAACTCACCATCCTAACTAAGGGCAACCCTTAAACGCACTCAAAACACTCCCCCAAACAAGGTCACACAAATAAAATTACACAAGACGTCTAAAAAATTAAAATGGGGTGTTACATGGATCGCTTTAGGTCCTCTTTGTAGAAGGCTCACGATTCGATCGCTTTAGGTCCTCTTTGTATAAGGCTCACGATCGTCTATAATCATCGCTTTAGGTCCTCTTTGTATAAGGCTCACGATGTTATAGCGGATTCCCTATGGAATCGTTTAGTCGCTCACACCCACTAGGGCACACGACATCACAAGATTCATATCATGATGCTTGGCATACAATGAATCATGACAATCAAATGCATCTCCACAAATCAACAATATGGATTATCTCATCATCATTATTCATGCATTGGAAATCAATTCAAACAATGCATTTACTTGCCATAAGGTCACCCAATAACACACATTGAATTTCACATAACAATGCATTTCATCATAATCCACACACCACAACAATCCCACAAAATGTCATAACAACATACACGGATATTCAATCAAACAATGTATTTTACCACACAACAACATCATTAATCATTCATTGCAATCACATCCAAAACAATGCATTTACTTTCCCTAAGTCCACAAATCATTATCGCAACATTCACGTCACATGCATTCACATCATATAACATCACACAAGCCATACATTATATATATCCAAAGCATATTGCATGATAACACATCAATTACACATAGTTAAGGCAGTAAAAGTCGACAAAACGACGCACTTCCAAATTCCTGACATAATTAAATCAGCCACTAATATCAAAACCATTTTTATAAGAAAGAACATTTCATTAGATTTCCATCGATACTTGGAACGTCCCGATCAGAATTACGGATCAAAAGTTATGCATTTTCAAAGAAAACAAATTCATTGGAATTCCCCAGGAGCGCCCGGCGGTACATATCTTTGCCCGGCGGTGCTCCCTTCACCGCTACTTTGCCCGGCAAAGCAGAGCCAAAGATCCCTCAACCAAGACTCAAAAGAGTCAGAATCGTGCTCAGCTGCGCCCCTCGGGCATCGCCCGGCGCCCTACACTAGAAATGGAAAAATTCTGCTTCGTTTTCCCATGGCTCCAAGGGCCAAAATTCCATTTTTTTCCACCAAAACAGTTTCAAACATCGAAACAAATGTCAACGATTATTCATAAACATGGTGTGATCATACAACACAATTTATATCGATTTCCGACCGTGAAAACATCGATTTCTAACAATTGTTCACAGTTTCAACCAAATGGAAAACATATATTTTTCAACCAAACATTCAAACAAACATATACATATACATACACAATCGAAATATAATCGAAACTTCTCACCCTTACCCGGTTAATCGCGATTGAAACGGAGTATTCTTCGATTTTCCTCTTCTACTCCCTTTCCCTTCCTTTCTCTTTGTCTTCTTTTCTCTCTTTTTCTCTCAATTCTCTATTTATAACAAAATATCTAACTACCCAAAATGACCATTTTACCCCTCAACTCAAATATCTCACAAACGCTCTCAAAACGCGAAGGAATAAATTTCGGGAAATAAAAGAGTAAAAGAAGTTATAATTTATTGCAAATATTTTACCTATCATAAAAATTAAACAATTAATTCAATTAGCAGGTAAAACACAACAAATTCACACATTTCATAAAATTCACATAAATGAAATAAATAAATACAATTAAACAAATCGGGGCGTTACACAGGGAACCCAGGTGGTGGTCAGGCTTTGGTTTATAAATGAGGCATGACATCACATAGTTGCAACCATGGCAAGTTAAGCTGCTGCACATTATAGACGAACTAGCAAGCCAATAGTACCAAAATCCAGCCTCAAGATGTCCACATATCCAGCTAGTTTTCTCGTTAACACTTGAATCTCGTTAGATTGCCACTTAGCTATATCTTTGGTGTCAGATAAATAGTCCAAGTCATTTCCTCACTGAGTGCGAAATCTTTTGGCTGGTGTGACTACTTCATTTTTTAATTTCTAAATTGACATCGCTAGGCACATCTTTGCTATCGTGCATAAGAGTACTTGCTTGTTCAACAAAGCGACACGCTGCCTAGTATCAGGATGAATATGATTACTCTCTTTACTTTTAGTACTAGTATTTTTGTAACATGGCTTTTGATATGGTTGTAATAACTTGATATGGCGCAAAACCCATGTACATCTTCCTCTTTGCACTTTTGAACATTGTAAACTTTAAAGGATACTGTAACGTGATATTTTTGAATTCCGTGACTCCAATTTATGAATCTGTAACTTGCATAAATCCCTTCATATCTTGAAATGAAGTGGTGAATAAATTTTGAGTTCTCATGAGTCTTTGAGAATTTCTTGCCCACACTTGCTTCAAGATTTTACCCAAGTTTATTGCTTCAAAGCACATAGGTCACAAACTACTAAGAGAAACCAAACTCCCATCTTCATGAATAAGAACCAAAATTCTTTTTGAATGAAACAGGTTTGTGATTCTAAATTTGATATTGAAGCATGAATCTCGTGCTTGAAATTGGGATGTACAATAATGAATTTGAAAGAACATGAATATCTGGGAATTCTCTGGCACATTCTTTTAATTTGACTTGAAATTTGTAAGAAGCGATGACTTGATTTGATCTTTGGTAAAGAGCCTGAACCTAGATTTTTGTTAACATTTGATTCAAGATTTCTCAAACTTTAACACCTCAAAGAATATTGCAACCAAATCACCAATCCAACCTTTTCTTTTGAGATCCAAAGAAATAACTCATGGTTCCACCTCGTGAATAGGAAACCCAAATCCTTACGCATATTGCCTTATGTCGTACGCGTACGGACAGAGACCTCTTCACCCTGAATTTTCCAAATTCCAATACAATACGCGTACGACCCTCCTATTACGCGTATTGTCTCACTCCCATACGCGTATTGCGGCGTATCATGCCATCCCATACGCGTATCGCCTTGCCTGATACGCGTATCGCCAGATCTATTACTCAAATCACCATAAGCCTCACTATTCTGCATTCTGCTATGATTTCCACACTTCTTCACTTCCAATCAGTCCTATAATCATTTCTACACTGATTTTAGGTCCAATTTTCATCTTTTGTCTTGTACCTAGAATTACTACATGTATTATAAGTCTATAATCTCAAATCGTCCTCCTAACTCGAGTCAAAATCAACAGGTCTTCAACATACGTTCATACAATAGCAACAACCACAACAATACAAGAAAATACATATCAATTCATACACGATTTTCAGAATCACAACAGACATATACAACAATCATCAATTCAACAGTTTTGCACACAAATGCCTACGGGGTTAAGGACTCCCCACTACCCTATCATGAATAAATCACCAATATTAAACCCGTTTCTCCCCCTTACCTCGAATTCTCTAATTAATTTCCTGCGGAAATCCTGATCAAATGCAAGCTCTAGCACACCCTTGATCTTCCTTTCTCCTAAGCATTTCTCTTTCCCTCCAAAATTCTGATAAACTCTAAAACCCTTAATTTTCACTAATCACCACTTATTTACCAAACTTCCCCTCATCAGCCCAATAATGAATTATCTTATTTTATTTTAATTCAACAGAATTGTCACACTAATATTAATATTACTAATAATATTAATAATAATAATAATAATAACAATAATAAAACTAAAATAATAATATTACTATTATTAATTAAATTATCATTATTATTAACTATACCACTATTAATATTAATCTAAAGGCTTTATCTCACCAACTCACCATCCTAACTAAGGGCAACCCTTAAACGCACTCAAAACACTCCCCCAAACAAGGTCACACAAATAAAATTACACAAGACGTCTAAAAAATTAAAATGGGGTGTTACATGGATCGCTTTAGGTCCTCTTTGTAGAAGGCTCACGATTCGATCGCTTTAGGTCCTCTTTGTATAAGGCTCACAATCGTCTATAATCATCGCTTTAGGTCCTCTTTGTATAAGGCTCACGATGTTATAGCGGATTCCCTATGGAATCGTTTAGTCGCTCACACCCACTAGGGCACACGACATCACAAGATTCATATCATGATGCTTGGCATACAATGAATCATGACAATCAAATGCATCTCCACAAATCAACAATATGGATTATCTCATCATCATTATTCATGCATTGGAAATCAATTCAAACAATGCATTTACTTGCCATAAGGTCACCCAATAACACACATTGAATTTCACATAACAATGCATTTCATCATAATCCACACACCACAACAATCCCACAAAATGTCATAACAACATACACGGATATTCAATCAAACAATGTATTTTACCACACAACAACATCATTAATCATTCATTGCAATCACATCCAAAACAATGCATTTACTTTCCCTAAGTCCACAAATCATTATCGCAACATTCACGTCACATGCATTCACATCATATAACATCACACAAGCCATACATTATATATATCCAAAGCATATTGCATGATAACACATCAATTACACATAGTTAAGGCAGTAAAAGTCGACAAAACGACGCACTTCCAAATTCCTGACATAATTAAATCAGCCACTAATATCAAAACCATTTTTATAAGAAAGAACATTTCATTAGATTTCCATCGATACTTGGAACGTCCCGATCAGAATTACGGATCAAAAGTTATGCATTTTCAAAGAAAACAAATTCATTGGAATTCCCCAGGAGCGCCCGGCGGTACATATCTTTACCCGGCGGTGCTCCCTTCACCGCTACTTTGCCCGGCAAAGCAGAGCCAAAGATCCCTCAACCAAGACTCAAAAGAGTCAGAATCGTGCTCAGCTGCGCCCCTCGGGCATCGCCCGGCGCCCTACACTAGAAATGGAAAAATTCTGCTTCGTTTTCCCATGGCTCCAAGGGCCAAAATTCCATTTTTTTCCACCAAAACAGTTTCAAACATCGAAACAAATGTCAACGATTATTCATAAACATGGTGTGATCATACAACACAATTTATATCGATTTCCGACCGTGAAAACATCGATTTCTAACAATTGTTCACAGTTTCAACCAAATGGAAAACATATATTTTTCAACCAAACATTCAAACAAACATATACATATACATACACAATCGAAATATAATCGAAACTTCTCACCCTTACCCGGTTAATCGCGATTGAAACGGAGTATTCTTCGATTTTCCTCTTCTACTCCCTTTCCCTTCCTTTCTCTTTGTCTTCTTTTCTCTCTTTTTCTCCCAATTCTCTATTTATAACAAAATATCTAACTACCCAAAATGACCATTTTACCCCTCAACTCAAATATCTCACAAACGCTCTCAAAACGCGAAGGAATAAATTTCGGGAAATAAAAGAGTAAAAGAAGTTATAATTTATTGCAAATATTTTACCTATCATAAAAATTAAACAATTAATTCAATTAGCAGGTAAAACACAACAAATTCACACATTTCATAAAATTCACATAAATGAAATAAATAAATACAATTAAACAAATCGGGGCGTTACACAGGGAACCCAGGTGGTGGTCAGGCTTTGGTTTATAAATGAGGCATGACATCACATAGTTGCAACCATGGCAAGTTAAGCTGCTGCACATTATAGACGAACTAGCAAGCCAATAGTACCAAAATCCAGCCTCAAGATGTCCACATATCCAGCTAGTTTTCTCGTTAACACTTGAATCTCGTTAGATTGCCACTTAGCTATATCTTTGGTGTCAGATAAATAGTCCAAGTCATTTCCTCACTGAGTGCGAAATCTTTTGGCTGGTGTGACTACTTCATTTTTTAATTTCTAAATTGACATCGCTAGGCACATCTTTGCTATCGTGCATAAGAGTACTTGCTTGTTCAACAAAGCGACACGCTGCCTAGTATCAGGATGAATATGATTACTCTCTTTACTTTTAGTACTAGTATTTTTGTAACATGGCTTTTGATATGGTTGTAATAACTTGATATGGCGCAAAACCCATGTACATCTTCCTCTTTGCACTTTTGAACATTGTAAACTTTAAAGGATACTGTAACGTGATATTTTTGAATTCCGTGACTCCAATTTATGAATCTGTAACTTGCATAAATCCCTTCATATCTTGAAATGAAGTGGTGAATAAATTTTGAGTTCTCATGAGTCTTTGAGAATTTCTTGCCCACACTTGCTTCAAGATTTTACACAAGTTTATTGCTTCAAAGCACATAGGTCACAAACTACTAAGAGAAACCAAACTCCCATCTTCATGAATAAGAACCAAAATTCTTTTTGAATGAAACAGGTTTGTGATTCTACATTTGATATTGAAGCATGAATCTCGTGCTTGAAATTGGGATGTACAATAATGAATTTGAAAGAACATGAATATCTGGGAATTCTCTGGCACATTCTTTTAATTTGACTTGAAATTTCTAAGAAGCGATGACTAGATTTGATCTTTGGTAAAGAGCCTGAACCTAGATTTTTGTTAACATTTGATTCAAGATTTCTCAAACTTTAACACCTCAAAGAATATTGCAACCAAATCACCAATCCAACCTTTTCTTTTGAGATCCAAAGAAATAACTCATGGTTCCACCTCGTGAATAGGAAACCCAAATCCTTACGCATATTGCCTTATGTCGTACGCGTACGGACAGAGACCTCTTCACCCTGAATTTTCCAAATTCCAATACAATACGCGTACGACCCTCCTATTACGCGTATTGTCTCACTCCCATACGCGTATTGCGGCGTATCATGCCATCCCATACGCGTATCGCCTTGCCTGATACGCGTATCGCCAGATCTATTACTCAAATCACCATAAGCCTCACTATTCTGCATTCTGCTATGATTTCCACACTTCTTCACTTCCAATCAGTCCTATAATCATTTCTACACTGATTTTAGGTCCAATTTTCATCTTTTGTCTTGTACCTAGAATTACTACATGTATTATAAGTCTATAATCTCAAATCGTCCTCCTAACTCGAGTCAAAATCAACAGGTCTTCAACATACGTTCATACAATAGCAACAACCACAACAATTCAAGAAAATACATATCAATTCATACACGATTTTCAGAATCACAACAGACATATACAACAATCATCAATTCAACAGTTTTGCACACAAATGCCTACGGGGTTAAGGACTCCCCACTACCCTATCATGAATAAATCACCAATATTAAACTCGTTTCTCCCCCTTACCTCGAATTCTCTAATTAATTTCCTGCGGAAATCCTGATCAAATGCAAGCTCTAGCACACCCTTGATCTTCCTTTCTCCTAAGCCTTTCTCTTTCTATCCAAAATTCTGATAAACTCTAAAACCCTTAATTTTCACTAATCACCACTTATTTACCAAACTGCCCCTCATCAGCCCAATAATGAATTATCTTATTTTATTTTAATTCAACAGAATTGTCACACTAATATTAATATTACTAATAATATTAATAATAATAATAATAATAACAATAATAAAACTAAAATAATAATATTACTATTATTAATTAAATTATCATTATTATTAACTATACCACTATTAATATTAATCTAAAGGCTTTATCTCACCAACTCACCTTCCTAACTAAGGGCAACCCTTAAACGCACTCAAAACACTCCCCCAAACAAGGTCACACAAATAAAATTACACAAGACGTCTAAAAAATTAAAATGGGGTGTTACATGGATCGCTTTAGGTCCTCTTTGTAGAAGGCTCACGATTCGATCGCTTTAGGTCCTCTTTGTATAAGGCTCCCGATCGTCTATAATCATCGCTTTAGGTCCTCTTTGTATAAGGCTCACGATGTTATAGCGGATTCCCTATGGAATCGTTTAGTCGCTCACACCCACTAGGGCACACGACATCACAAGATTCATATCATGATGCTTGGCATACAATGAATCATGACAATCAAATGCATCTCCACAAATCAACAATATGGATTATCTCATCATCATTATTCATGCATTGGAAATCAATTCAAACAATGCATTTACTTGCCATAAGGCCACCCAATAACACACATTGAATTTCACATAACAATGCATTTCATCATAATCCACACACCACAACAATCCCACAAAATGTCATAACAACATACCCGGATATTCAATCAAACAATGTATTTTACCACACAACAACATCATTAATCATTCATTGCAATCACATCCAAAACAATGCATTTACTTTCCCTAAGTCCACAAATCATTATCGCAACATTCACGTCACATGCATTCACATCATATAACATCACACAAGCCATACATTATATATATCTAAAGCATACTGCATGATAACACATCAATTACACATAGTTAAGGCAGTAAAAGTCGACAAAACGACGCACTTCCAAATTCCTGACATAATTAAATCAGCCACTAATATCAAAACCATTTTTATAAGAAAGAACATTTCATTAGATTTCCATCGATACTTGGAACGTCCCGATCAGAATTACGGATCAAAAGTTATGCATTTTCAAAGAAAACAAATTCATTGGAATTCCCCAGGAGCGCCCGGCGGTACATATCTTTGCCCGGCGGTGCTCCCTTCACCGCTACTTTGCCCGGCAATGCAGAGCCAAGGATCCCTCAACCAAGACTCAAAAGAGTCAGAATCGTGCTCAGCTGCGCCCCTCGGGCATCGCCCGGCGCCCTACACTAGAAATGGAAAAATTCTGCTTCGTTTTCCCATGGCTCCAAGGGCCAAAATTCCATTTTTTTCCACCAAAACAGTTTCAAACATCGAAACAAATGTCAACGATTATTCATAAACATGGTGTGATCATACAACACAATTTATATCGATTTCCGACCGTGAAAACATCGATTTCTAACAATTGTTCACAGTTTCAACCAAATGGAAAACATATATTTTTCAACCAAACATTCAAACAAACATATACATATACATACACAATCGAAATATAATCGAAACTTCTCACCCTTACCCGGTTAATCGCGATTGAAACGGAGTATTCTTCGATTTTCCTCTTCTACTCCCTTTCCCTTCCTTTCTCTTTGTCTTCTTTTCTCTCTTTTTCTCCCAATTCTCTATTTATAACAAAATATCTAACTACCCAAAATGACCATTTTACCCCTCAACTCAAATATCTCACAAACGCTCTCAAAACGCGAAGGAATAAATTTCGGGAAATAAAAGAGTAAAAGAAGTTATAATTTATTGCAAATATTTTACCTATCATAAAAATTAAACAATTAATTCAATTAGCAGGTAAAACACAACAAATTCACACATTTCATAAAATTCACATAAATGAAATAAATAAATACAATTAAACAAATCGGGGCGTTACACAGGGAACCCAGGTGGTGGTCAGGCTTTGGTTTATAAATGAGGCATGACATCACATAGTTGCAACCATGGCAAGTTAAGCTGCTGCACATTATAGACGAACTAGCAAGCCAATAGTACCAAAATCCAGCCTCAAGATGTCCACATATCCAGCTAGTTTTCTCGTTAACACTTGAATCTCGTTAGATTGCCACTTAGCTATATCTTTGGTGTCAGATAAATAGTCCAAGTCATTTCCTCACTGAGTGCGAAATCTTTTGGCTGGTGTGACTACTTCATTTTTTAATTTCTAAATTGACATCGCTAGGCACATCTTTGCTATCGTGCATAAGAGTACTTGCTTGTTCAACAAAGCGACACGCTGCCTAGTATCAGGATGAATATGATTACTCTCTTTACTTTTAGTACTAGTATTTTTGTAACATGGCTTTTGATATGGTTGTAATAACTTGATATGGCGCAAAACCCATGTACATCTTCCTCTTTGCACTTTTGAACATTGTAAACTTTAAAGGATACTGTAACGTGATATTTTTGAATTCCGTGACTCCAATTTATGAATCTGTAACTTGCATAAATCCCTTCATATCTTGAAATGAAGTGGTGAATAAATTTTGAGTTCTCATGAGTCTTTGAGAATTTCTTGCCCACACTTGCTTCAAGATTTTACCCAAGTTTATTGCTTCAAAGCACATAGGTCACAAACTACTAAGAGAAACCAAACTCCCATCTTCATGAATAAGAACCAAAATTCTTTTTGAATGAAACAGGTTTGTGATTCTACATTTGATATTGAAGCATGAATCTCGTGCTTGAAATTGGGATGTACAATAATGAATTTGAAAGAACATGAATATCTGGGAATTCTCTGGCACATTCTTTTAATTTGACTTGAAATTTGTAAGAAGCGATGACTTGATTTGATCTTTGGTAAAGAGCCTGAACCTAGATTTTTGTTAACATTTGATTCAAGATTTCTCAAACTTTAACACCTCAAAGAATATTGCAACAAAATCACCAATCCAACCTTTTCTTTCGAGATCCAAAGAAATAACTCATGGTTCCACCTCGTGAATAGGAAACCCAAATCCTTACGCATATTGCCTTATGTCGTACGCGTACGGACAGAGACCTCTTCACCCTGAATTTTCCAAATTCCAATACAATACGCGTACGACCCTCCTATTACGCGTATTGTCTCACTCCCATACGCGTATTGCGGCGTATCATGCCATCCCATACGCGTATCGCCTTGCCTGATACGCGTATCGCCAGATCTATTACTCAAATCACCATAAGCCTCACTATTCTGCATTCTGCTATGATTTCCACACTTCTTCACTTCCAATCAGTCCTATAATCATTTCTACACTGATTTTAGGTCCAATTTTCATCTTTTGTCTTGTACCTAGAATTACTACATGTATTATAAGTCTATAATCTCAAATCGTCCTCCTAACTCGAGTCAAAATCAACAGGTCTTCAACATACATTCATACAATAGCAACAACCACAACAATTCAAGAAAATACATATCAATTCATACACGATTTTCAGAATCACAACAGACATATACAACAATCATCAATTCAACAGTTTTGCACACAAATGCCTACGGGGTTAAGGACTCCCCACTACCCTATCATGAATAAATCACCAATATTAAACCCGTTTCTCCCCCTTACCTCGAATTCTCTAATTAATTTCCTGCGGAAATCCTGATCAAATGCAAGCTCTAGCACACCCTTGATCTTCCTTTCTCCTAAGCCTTTCTCTTTCTCTCCAAAATTCTGATAAACTCTAAAACCCTTAATTTTCACTAATCACCACTTATTTACCAAACTGCCCCTCATCAGCCCAATAATGAATTATCTTATTTTATTTTAATTCAACAGAATTGTCACACTAATATTAATATTACTAATAATATTAATAATAATAATAATAATAACAATAATAAAACTAAAATAATAATATTACTATTATTAATTAAATTATCATTATTATTAACTATACCACTATTAATATTAATCTAAAGGCTTTATCTCACCAACTCACCTTCCTAACTAAGGGCAACCCTTAAACGCACTCAAAACACTCCCCCAAACAAGGTCACACAAATAAAATTACACAAGACGTCTAAAAAATTAAAATGGGGTGTTACATGGATCGCTTTAGGTCCTCTTTGTATAAGGCTCACGATTCGATCGCTTTAGGTCCTCTTTGTATAAGGCTCACGATCGTCTATAATCATCGCTTTAGGTCCTCTTTGTATAAGGCTCACGATGTTATAGCGGATTCCCTATGGAATCGTTTAGTCGCTCACACCCACTAGGGCACACGACATCACAAGATTCATATCATGATGCTTGGCATACAATGAATCATGACAATCAAATGCATCTCCACAAATCAACAATATGGATTATCTCATCATCATTATTCATGCATTGGAAATTAATTCAAACAATGCATTTACTTGCCATAAGGCCACCCAATAACACACATTGAATTTCACATAACAATGCATTTCATCATAATCCACACACCACAACAATCCCACAAAATGTCATAACAACATACACGGATATTCAATCAAACAATGTATTTTACCACACAACAACATCATTAATCATTCATTGCAATCACATCCAAAACAATGCATTTACTTTCCCTAAGTCCAGAAATCATTATCGCAACATTCACGTCACATGCATTCACATCATATAGCATCACACAAGCCATACATTATATATATCCAAAGCATATTGCATGATAACACATCAATTACACATAGTTAAGGCAGTAAAAGTCGACAAAACGACGCACTTCCAAATTCCTGACATAATTAAATCAGCCACTAATATCAAAACCATTTTTATAAGAAAGAACATTTCATTAGATTTCCATCGATACTTGGAACGTCCCGATCAGAATTACGGATCAAAAGTTATGCATTTTCAAAGAAAACAAATTCATTGGAATTCCCCAGGAGCGCCCGGCGGTACATATCTTTGCCCGGCGGTGCTCCCTTCACCGCTACTTTGCCCGGCAAAGCAGAGCCAAAGATCCCTCAACCAAGACTCAAAAGAGTCAGAATCGTGCTCAGCTGCGCCCCTCGGGCATCGCCCGGCGCCCTACACTAGAAATGGAAAAATTCTGCTTCGTTTTCCCATGGCTCCAAGGGCCAAAATTCCATTTTTTTCCACCAAAACAGTTTCAAACATCGAAACAAATGTCAACGATTATTCATAAACATGGTGTGATTATACAACACAATTTATATCGATTTCCGACCGTGAAAACATCGATTTCTAACAATTGTTCACAGTTTCAACCAAAAGGAAAACATATATTTTTCAACCAAACATTCAAACAAACATATACATATACATACACAATCGAAATATAATCGAAACTTCTCACCCTTACCCGGTTAATCGCGATTGAAATGGAGTATTCTTCGATTTTCCTCTTCTACTCCCTTTCCCTTCCTTTCTCTTTGTCTTCTTTTCTCTCTTTTTCTCTCAATTCTCTATTTATAACAAAATATCTAACTACCCAAAATGACCATTTTACCCCTCAACTCAAATATCTCACAAACGCTCTCAAAACGCGAAGGAATAAATTTCGGGAAATAAAAGAGTAAAAGAAGTTATAATTTATTGCAAATATTTTACCTATCATAAAAATTAAACAATTAATTCAATTAGCAGGTAAAACACAACAAATTCACACATTTCATAAAATTCACATAAATGAAATAAATAAATACAATTAAACAAATCGGGGCGTTACACAGGGAACCCAGGTGGTGGTCAGGCTTTGGTTTATAAATGAGGCATGACATCACATAGTTGCAACCATGGCAAATTAAGCTGCTGCACATTATACACGAACTAGCAAGCCAATAGTACCAAAATCCAGCCTCAAGATGTCCACATATCCAGCTAGTTTTCTCGTTAACACTTGAATCTCGTTAAATTGCCACTTAGCTATATCTTTGGTGTCAGATAAATAGTCCAAATCATTTCCTCACTGAGTGCGAAATCTTTTGGCTGGTGTGACTACTTCATTTTTTAATTTCTAAATTGACATCGCTAGGCACATCTTTGCTATCGTGCATAAGAGTACTTGCTTGTTCAACAAAGCAACACGCTGCCTAGTATCAGGATGAATATGATTACTCTCTTTACTTTTAGTACTAGTATTTTTGTAACATGGCTTTTGATATGGTTGTAATAACTTGATATGGCGCAAAACCCATGTACATCTTCCTCTTTGCACTTTTGAACATTGTAAACTTGAAAGGATACTGTAACGTGATATTTTTGAATTCCGTGACTCCAATTTATGAATCTGTAACTTGCATAAATCCCTTCATATCTTGAAATGAAGTGGTGAATAAATTTTGAGTTCTCATGAGTCTTTGAGAATTTCTTGCCCACACTTGCTTCAAGATTTTACCCAAGTTTATTGCTTCAAAGCACATAGGTCACAAACTACTAAGAGAAACCAAACTCCCATCTTCATGAATAAGAACCAAAATTCTTTTTGAATGAAACAGGTTTGTGATTCTAAATTTGATATTGAAGCATGAATCTCGTGCTTGAAATTGGGATGTACAATAATGAATTTGAAAGAACATGAATATCTGGGAATTCTCTGGCACATTCTTTTAATTTGACTTGAAATTTGTAAGAAGCGATGACTTGATTTGATCTTTGGTAAAGAGCCTGAACCTAGATTTTTGTTAACATTTGATTCAAGATTTCTCAAACTTTAACACCTCAAAGAATATTGCAACCAAATCACCAATCCAACCTTTTCTTTTGAGATCCAAAGAAATAACTCATGGTTCCACCTCGTGAATAGGAAACCCAAATCCTTACGCATATTGCCTTATGTCGTACGCGTACGGACAGAGACCTCTTCACCCTGAATTTTCCAAATTCCAATACAATACGCGTACGACCCTCCTATTACGCGTATTGTCTCACTCCCATACGCGTATTGCGGCGTATCATGCCATCCCATACGCGTATCGCCTTGCCTGATACGCGTATCGCCAGATCTATTACTCAAATCACCATAAGCCTCACTATTCTGCATTCTGCTACGATTTCCACACTTCTTCACTTCCAATCAGTCCTATAATCATTTCTACACTGATTTTAGGTCCAATTTTCATATTTTGTCTTGTACCTAGAATTACTACATGTATTATAAGTCTATAATCTCAAATCGTCCTCCTAACTCGAGTCAAAATCAACAGGTCTTCAACATACGTTCATACAATAGCAACAACCACAACAATTCATGAAAATACATATCAATTCATACACGATTTTCAGAATCACAACAGACATATACAACAATCATCAATTCAACAGTTTTGCACACAAATGCCTACGGGGTTAAGGACTCCCCACTACCCTATCATGATAAATCACCAATATTAAACCCGTTTCTCCCCCTTACCTCGAATTCTCTGATTAATTTCCTGCGGAAATCCTGATCAAATGCAAGCTCTAGCACACCCTTGATCTTCCTTTCTCCTAAGCCTTTCTCTTTCTCTCCAAAATTCTGATTAACTCTAAAACCCTAAATTTTCACTAATCACCACTTATTTACCAAACTGCCCCTCATCAGCCCAATAATGAATTATCTTATTTTATTTTAATTCAACAGAATTGTCACACTAATATTAATATTACTAATAATATTAATAATAATAATAATAATAACAATAATAATACTAAAATAATAATATTACTATTATTAATAAAATTATCATTATTATTAACTATACCACTATTAATATTAATCTAAAGGCTTTATCTCACCAACTCACCTTCCTAACTAAGGGCAACCCTTAAACGCACTCAAAACACTCCCCCAAACAAGGTCACACAAATAAAATTACACAAGACGTCTAAAAAATTAAAATGGGGTGTTACATGGATCGCTTTAGGTCCTCTTTGTAGAAGGCTCACGATTCGATCGCTTTAGGTCCTCTTTGTATAAGGCTCACGATCGTCTATAATCATCGCTTTAGGTCCTCTTTGTATAAGGCTCACGATGTTATAGCGGATTCCCTATGGAATCGTTTAGTCGCTCACACCCACTAGGGCACACGACATCACAAGATTCATATCATGATGCTTGGCATACAATGAATCATGACAATCAAATGCATCTCCACAAATCAACAATATGGATTATCTCATCATCATTATTCATGCATTGGAAATCAATTCAAACAATGCATTTACTTGCCATAAGGCCACCCAATAACACACATTGAATTTCACATAACAATGCATTTCATCATAATCCACACACCACAACAATCCCACAAAATGTCATAACAACATACACGGATATTCAATCAAACAATGTATTTTACCACACAACAACATCATTAATCATTCATTGCAATCACATCCAAAACAATGCATTTACTTTCCCTAAGTCCACAAATCATTATCGCAACATTCACGTCACATGCATTCACATCATATAACAACACACAAGCCATACATTATATATATGCAAAGCATATTGCATGATAACACATCAATTACACATAGTTAAGGCAGTAAAAGTCGACAAAACGACGCACTTCCAAATTCCTAACATAATTAAATCAGCCACTAATATCAAAACCATTTTTATAAGAAAGAACATTTCATTAGATTTCCATCGATACTTGGAACGTCCCGATCAGAATTACGGATCAAAAGTTATGCATTTTCAAAGAAAACAAATTCATTGGAATTCCCCAGGAGTGCCCGGCGGTACATATCTTTGCCCGGCGGTGCTCCCTTCACCGCTACTTTGCCCGGCAAAGCAGAGCCAAAGATCCCTCAACCAAGACTCAAAAGAGTCAGAATCGTGCTCAGCTGCGCCCCTCGGGCATCGCCCGGCGCCCTACACTAGAAATGGAAAAATTCTGCTTCGTTTTCCCATGGCTCCAAGGGCCAAAATTCCACTTTTTTCCACCAAAACAGTTTCAAACATCGAAACAAATGTCAACGATTATTCATAAACATGGTGTGATCATACAACACAATTTATATAGATTTCCGACCGTGAAAACATCGATTTCTAACAATTGTTTACAGTTTCAACCAAATGGAAAACATATATTTTTCAACCAAACATTCAAACAAACATATACATATACATACACAATCGAAATATAATCGAAACTTCTCACCCTTACCCGGTTAATCGCGATTGAAACAGAGTATTCTTCGATTTTCCTCTTCTACTCCCTTTCCCTTCCTTTCTCTTTGTCTTCTTTTCTCTCTTTTTCTCTCAATTCTCTATTTATAACAAAATATCTAACTACCCAAAATGACCATTTTACCCCTCAACTCAAATATCTCACAAACGCTCTCAAAACGCGAAGGAATAAATTTTGGGAAATAAAAGAGTAAAAGAAGTTATAATTTATTGCAAATATTTTACCTATCATAAAAATTAAACAATTAATTCAATTAGCAGGTAAAACACAACAAATTCACACATTTCATAAAATTCACATAAATGAAATAAATAAATACAATTAAACAAATCGGGGCGTTACACAGGGAACCCAGGTGGTGGTCAGGCTTTGGTTTATAAATGAGGCATGACATCACATAGTTGCAACCATGGCAAGTTAAGCTGCTGCACTTTATAGATGAACTAGCAAGCCAATAGTACCAAAATCCAGCCTCAAGATGTCCACATATCCAGATAGTTTTCTCGTTAACACTTGAATCTCGTTAGATTGCCACTTAGCTATATCTTTGGTGTCAGATAAATAGTCCAAATCATTTCCTCACTGAGTGCGAAATCTTTTGGCTGGTGTGACTACTTCATTTTTGAATTTCTAAATTGACATCGCTAGGCACATCTTTGCTATCGTGCATAAGAGTACTTGCATGTTCAACAAAGCGACACGCTGCCTTGTATCAGGATGAATATGATTACTCTCTTTACTTTTAGTACTAGTACTTTTGTAACATGGCTTTTGATATGGTTGTAATAACTTGATATGGCGCAAAACCCATGTACATCTTCCTCTTTGCACTTTTGAACATTGTAAACTTGAAAGGATACTGTAATGTGATATTTTTGAATTCCGTGACTCCAATTTATGAATCTGTAACTTGCATAAATCCCTTCATATCTTGAAATGAAGTGGTGAATAAATTTTGAGTTCTCATGAGTCTTTGAGAATTTCTTGCCCACACTTGCTTCAAGATTTTACCCAAGTTTATTGCTTCAAAGCACATAGGTCACAAACTACTAAGAGAAACCAAACTCCCATCTTCATGAATAAGAACCAAAATTCTTTTTGAATGAAACAGGTTTGTGATTCTAAATTTGATATTGAAGCATGAATCTCGTGCTTGAAATTGGGATGTACAACAATGAATTTGAAAGAACATGAATATCTGGGAATTCTCTGGCACATTCTTTTAATTTGACTTGAAATTTGTAAGAAGCGATGAATTGATTTGATCTTTGGTAAAGAGCCTGAACCTTGATTTTTGTTAACATTTGATTCAAGATTTCTCAAACTTTAACACCTCAAAGAATATTGCAACCAAATCACCAATCCAACCTTTTCTTTTGAGATCCAAAGAAATAACTCATGGTTCCACCTCGTGAATAGGAAACCCAAATCCTTACGCATATTGCCTTATGTCGTACGCGTACGGACCTAGACCTCTTCACCCTGAATTTTCCAAATTCCAATACAATACGCGTACGACCCTCCTATTACGCGTATTGTCTCACTCCCATACGCGTATTGTTGCGTATCATGCCATCCCATACGCGTATCGCCATGCCTGATACGCGTATTGCCAGATCTATTACTCAAATCACCATAAGCCTCACTATTCTGCATTCTGCTATGATTTCCACACTTCTTCACTTCCAATCAGTCCTATAATCGTTTCTACACTGATTTTAGGTCCAATTTTCATCTTTTGTCTTGTACCTAGAATTACTACATGTATTATAAGTCTATAATCTCAAATCGTCCTCCTAACTCGAGTCAAAATCAACAGGTCTTCAACATACGTTCATACAATAGCAACAACCACAACAATTCATGAAAATACATATCAATTCATACACGATTTTCAGAATCACAACAGACATATACAACAATCATCAATTCAACAGTTTTGCACACAAATGCCTACGGGGTTAAGGACTCCCCACTACCCTATCATGAATAAATCACCAATATTAAACCCGTTTCTCCCCCTTACCTCGAATTCTCTGATTAATTTCCTGCGGAAATCCTGATCAAATGCAAGCTCTAGCACACCCTTGATCTTCCTTTCTCCTAAGCCTTTCTCTTTCTCTCCAAAATTCTGATTAACTCTAAAACCCTTAATTTTCACTAATCACCACTTATTTACCAAACTGCCCCTCATCAGCCCAATAATGAATTATCTTATTTTATTTTAATTCAACAGAATTGTCACACTAATATTAATATTACTAATAATATTAATAATAATAATAATAACAATAATAATATTACTATTATTAATTAAATTATCATTATTATTAACTATACCACTATTAATATTAATCTAAAGGCTTTATCTCACCAACTCACCTTCCTAACTAAGGGCAACCCTTAAACGCACTCAAAACACTCCCCCAAACAAGGTCACACAAATAAAATAACACAAGACGTCTAAATAATTAAAATAGGGTGTTACATGGATCGCTTTAGGTCCTCTTTGTATAAGGCTCACGATTCGATCGCTTTAGGTCCTCTTTGTATAAGGCTCACGATCGTCTATAATCATCGCTTTAGGTCCTCTTTGTATAAGGCTCACGATGTTATAGCGGATTCCCTATGGAATCGTTTAGTCGCTCACACCCACTAGGGCACACGACATCACAAGATTAATATCATGATGCTTGGCATACAATGAATCATGACAATCAAATGGATCTTCACAAATCAACAATATGGATTATCTCATCATCATTATTCATGCATTGGAAATTAATTCAAACAATGCATTTACTTGCCATAAGGCCACCCAATAACACACATTGAATTTCACATAACAATGCATTTCATCATAATCCACACACCACAACAATCCCACAAAATGTCATAACAACATACACGGATATTCAATCAAACAATGTATTTTACCACACAACAACATCATTAATCATTCATTGCAATCACATCCAAAACAATGCATTTACTTTCCCTAAGTCCACAAATCATTATCGCAACATTCACGTCACATGCATTCACATCATATAACATCACACAAGCCATACATTATATATATCCAAAGCATATTGCATGATAACACATCAATTACACATAGTTAAGGCAGTAAAAGTCGACAAAACGACGCACTTCCAAATTCCTGACATAATTAAATCAGCCACTAATATCAAAACCATTTTTATAAGAAAGAACATTTCATTAGATTTCCATCGATACTTGGAACGTCCCGATCAGAATTACGGATCAAAAGTTATGCATTTTCAAAGAAAACAAATTCATTGGAATTCCCCAGGAGCGCCCGGCGGGTACATATCTTTGCCCGGCGGTGCTCCCTTCACCGCTACTTTGCCCGACAAAGCAGAGCCGAAGATCCCTCAACCAAGACTCAAAAGAGTCAGAATCGTGCTCAGCTGCGCCCCTCGGGCATCGCCCGGCGCCCTACACTAGAAATGGAAAAATTCTGCTTCGTTTTCCCATGACTCCAAGGGCCAAAATTCCACTTTTTTCCACCAAAACAGTTTCAAACATCGAAACAAATGTCAACGATTATTCATAAACATGGTGTGATCATAGAACACAATTTATATCGATTTCCGACCGTGAAAACATCGATTTCTAACAATTGTTCACAGTTTCAACCAAATGGAAAACATATATTTTTCAACCAAACATTCAAACAAACATATACATATACATACACAATCGAAATATAATCGAAACTTCTCACCCTTACCCGGTTAATCGCGATTGAAACGGAGTATTCTTCGATTTTCCTCTTCTACTCCCTTTCCCTTCCTTTCTCTTTGTCTTCTTTTCTCTCTTTTTCTCTCAATTCTCTATTTATAACAAAATATCTAACTACCCAAAATGACCATTTTACCCCTCAACTCAAATATCTCACAAACGCTCTCAAAACGCGAAGGAATAAATTTCGGGAAATAAAAGAGTAAAAGAAGTTATAATTTATTGCAAATATTTTACCTATCATAAAAATTAAACAATTAATTCAATTAGCAGGTAAAACACAACAAATTCACACATTTCATAAAATTCACATAAATGAAATAAATAAATACAATTAAACAAATCGGGGCGTTACACAGGGAACCCAGGTGGTGGTCAGGCTTTGGTTTATAAATGAGGCATGACATCACATAGTTGCAACCATGGAAAGTTAAGCTGCTGCACTTTATAGATGAACTAGCAAGCCAATAGTACCAAAATCCAGCCTCAAGATGTCCACATATCCAGATAGTTTTCTCGTTAACACTTGAATCTCGTTAGATTACCACTTAGCTATATCTTTGGTGTCAGATAAATAGTCCAAATCATTTCCTCACTGAGTGCGAAATCTTTTGGCTGGTGTGACTACTTCATTTTTGAATTTCTAAATTGACATCGCTAGGCACATCTTTGCTATCGTGCATAAGAGTACTTGCTTGTTCAACAAAGCGACACGCTGCCTAGTATCAGGATGAATATGATTACTCTCTTTACTTTTAGTACTAGTACTTTTGTAACATGGCTTTTGATATGGTTGTAATAACTTGATATGGCGCAAAACCCATGTACATCTTCCTCTTTGCACTTTTGAACATTGTAAACTTGAAAGGATACTGTAATGTGATATTTTTGAATTCCGTGACTCCAATTTATGAATCTGTAACTTGCATAAATCCCTTCATATCTTGAAATGAAGTGGTGAATAAATTTTGAGTTCTCATGAGTCTTTGAGAATTTCTTGCCCACACTTGCTTCAAGATTTTACCCAAGTTTATTGCTTCAAAGCACATAGGTCACAAACTACTAAGAGAAACCAAACTCCCATCTTCATGAATAAGAACCAAAATTCTTTTTGAATGAAACAGGTTTGTGATTCTAAATTTGATATTGAAGCATGAATCTCGTGCTTGAAATTGGGATGTACAACAATGAATTTGAAAGAACATGAATATCTGGGAATTCTCTGGCACATTCTTTTAATTTGACTTGAAATTTGTAAGAAGCGATGAATTGATTTGATCTTTGGTAAAGAGCCTGAACCTTGATTTTTGTTAACATTTGATTCAAGATTTCTCAAACTTTAACACCTCAAAGAATATTGCAACCAAATCACCAATCCAACCTTTTCTTTTGAGATCCAAAGAAATAACTCATGGTTCCACCTCGTGAATAGGAAACCCAAATCCTTACGCATATTGCCTTATGTCGTACGCGTACGGACCTAGACCTCTTCACCCTGAATTTTCCAAATTCCAATACAATACGCGTACGACCCTCCTATTACGCGTATTGTCTCACTCCCATACGCGTATTGTTGCGTATCATGCCATCCCATACGCGTATCGCCATGCCTGATACGCGTATTGCCAGATCTATTACTCAAATCACCATAAGCCTCACTATTCTGCATTCTGCTATGATTTCCACACTTCTTCACTTCCAATCAGTCCTATAATCGTTTCTACACTGATTTTAGGTCCAATTTTCATCTTTTGTCTTGTACCTAGAATTACTACATGTATTATAAGTCTATAATCTCAAATCGTCCTCCTAACTCGAGTCAAAATCAACAGGTCTTCAACATACGTTCATACAATAGCAACAACCACAACAATTCATGAAAATACATATCAATTCATACACGATTTTCAGAATCACAACAGACATATACAACAATCATCAATTCAACAGTTTTGCACACAAATGCCTACGGGGTTAAGGACTCCCCACTACCCTATCATGAATAAATCACCAATATTAAACCCGTTTCTCCCCCTTACCTCGAATTCTCTGATTAATTTCCTGCGGAAATCCTGATCAAATGCAAGCTCTAGCACACCCTTGATCTTCCTTTCTCCTAAGCCTTTCTCTTTCTCTCCAAAATTCTGATTAACTCTAAAACCCTTAATTTTCACTAATCACCACTTATTTACCAAACTGCCCCTCATCAGCCCAATAATGAATTATCTTATTTTATTTTAATTCAACAGAATTGTCACACTAATATTAATATTACTAATAATATTAATAATAATAATAATAACAATAATAATATTACTATTATTAATTAAATTATCATTATTATTAACTATACCACTATTAATATTAATCTAAAGGCTTTATCTCACCAACTCACCTTCCTAACTAAGGGCAACCCTTAAACGCACTCAAAACACTCCCCCAAACAAGGTCACACAAATAAAATAACACAAGACGTCTAAATAATTAAAATAGGGTGTTACATGGATCGCTTTAGGTCCTCTTTGTATAAGGCTCACGATTCGATCGCTTTAGGTCCTCTTTGTATAAGGCTCACGATCGTCTATAATCATCGCTTTAGGTCCTCTTTGTATAAGGCTCACGATGTTATAGCGGATTCCCTATGGAATCGTTTAGTCGCTCACACCCACTAGGGCACACGACATCACAAGATTAATATCATGATGCTTGGCATACAATGAATCATGACAATCAAATGGATCTTCACAAATCAACAATATGGATTATCTCATCATCATTATTCATGCATTGGAAATTAATTCAAACAATGCATTTACTTGCCATAAGGCCACCCAATAACACACATTGAATTTCACATAACAATGCATTTCATCATAATCCACACACCACAACAATCCCACAAAATGTCATAACAACATACACGGATATTCAATCAAACAATGTATTTTACCACACAACAACATCATTAATCATTCATTGCAATCACATCCAAAACAATGCATTTACTTTCCCTAAGTCCACAAATCATTATCGCAACATTCACGTCACATGCATTCACATCATATAACATCACACAAGCCATACATTATATATATCCAAAGCATATTGCATGATAACACATCAATTACACATAGTTAAGGCAGTAAAAGTCGACAAAACGACGCACTTCCAAATTCCTGACATAATTAAATCAGCCACTAATATCAAAACCATTTTTATAAGAAAGAACATTTCATTAGATTTCCATCGATACTTGGAACGTCCCGATCAGAATTACGGATCAAAAGTTATGCATTTTCAAAGAAAACAAATTCATTGGAATTCCCCAGGAGCGCCCGGCGGTACATATCTTTGCCCGGCGGTGCTCCCTTCACCGCTACTTTGCCCGACAAAGCAGAGCCGAAGATCCCTCAACCAAGACTCAAAAGAGTCAGAATCGTGCTCAGCTGCGCCCCTCGGGCATCGCCCGGCGCCCTACACTAGAAATGGAAAAATTCTGCTTCGTTTTCCCATGGCTCCAAGGGCCAAAATTCCACTTTTTTCCACCAAAACAGTTTCAAACATCGAAACAAATGTCAACGATTATTCATAAACATGGTGTGATCATAGAACACAATTTATATCGATTTCCGACCGTGAAAACATCGATTTCTAACAATTGTTCACAGTTTCAACCAAATGGAAAACATATATTTTTCAACCAAACATTCAAACAAACATATACATATACATACACAATCGAAATATAATCGAAACTTCTCACCCTTACCCGGTTAATCGCGATTGAAACGGAGTATTCTTCGATTTTCCTCTTCTACTCCCTTTCCCTTCCTTTCTCTTTGTCTTCTTTTCTCTCTTTTTCTCTCAATTCTCTATTTATAACAAAATATCTAACTACCCAAAATGACCATTTTACCCCTCAACTCAAATATCTCACAAACGCTCTCAAAACGCGAAGGAATAAATTTCGGGAAATAAAAGAGTAAAAGAAGTTATAATTTATTGCAAATATTTTACCTATCATAAAAATTAAACAATTAATTCAATTAGCAGGTAAAACACAACAAATTCACACATTTCATAAAATTCACATAAATGAAATAAATAAATACAATTAAACAAATCGGGGCGTTACACAGGGAACCCAGGTGGTGGTCAGGCTTTGGTTTATAAATGAGGCATGACATCACATAGTTGCAACCATGGAAAGTTAAGCTGCTGCACTTTATAGATGAACTAGCAAGCCAATAGTACCAAAATCCAGCCTCAAGATGTCCACATATCCAGATAGTTTTCTCGTTAACACTTGAATCTCGTTAGATTACCACTTAGCTATATCTTTGGTGTCAGATAAATAGTCCAAATCATTTCCTCACTGAGTGCGAAATCTTTTGGCTGGTGTGACTACTTCATTTTTGAATTTCTAAATTGACATCGCTAGGCACATCTTTGCTATCGTGCATAAGAGTACTTGCTTGTTCAACAAAGCGACACGCTGCCTAGTATCAGGATGAATATGATTACTCTCTTTACTTTTAGTACTAGTACTTTTGTAACATGGCTTTTGATATGGTTGTAATAACTTGATATGGCGCAAAACCCATGTACATCTTCCTCTTTGCACTTTTGAACATTGTAAACTTGAAAGGATACTGTAATGTGATATTTTTGAATTCCGTGACTCCAATTTATGAATCTGTAACTTGCATAAATCCCTTCATATCTTGAAATGAAGTGGTGAATAAATTTTGAGTTCTCATGAGTCTTTGAGAATTTCTTGCCCACACTTGCTTCAAGATTTTACCCAAGTTTATTGCTTCAAAGCACATAGGTCACAAACTACTAAGAGAAACCAAACTCCCATCTTCATGAATAAGAACCAAAATTCTTTTTGAATGAAACAGGTTTGTGATTCTAAATTTGATATTGAAGCATGAATCTCGTGCTTGAAATTGGGATGTACAACAACGAATTTGAAAGAACATGAATATCTGGGAATTGTCTGGCACATTCTTTTAATTTGACTTGAAATTTGTAAGAAGCGATGAATTGATTTGATCTTTGGTAAAGAGCCTGAACCTAGATTTTTGTTAACATTTGATTCAAGATTTCTCAAACTTTAACACCTTAAAGAATATTGCAAACAAATCACCAATCCAACCTTTTCTTTTGAGATCCAAAGAAATAACTCATGGTTCCACCTCGTGAATAGGAAACCCAAATCCTTACGTATATTGCCTTATGTCGTACGCGTACGGACATAGACCTCTTCACCCTGAATTTTCCAAATTCCAATACAATACGCGTACGACCCTCCTATTACGCGTATTGTCTCACTCCCATACGCGTATTGCTGCGTATCATGCCATCCCATACGCGTATCGCCATCCCTGATACGCGTATTGCCAGATCTATTACTCAAATCACCATAAGCCTCACTATTCTGCATTCTGCTATGATTTCCACACTTCTTCACTTCCAATCAGTCCTATAATCGTTTCTACACTGATTTTAGGTCCAATTTTCATCTTTTGTCTTGTACCTAGAATTACTACATGTATTATAAGTCTATAATCTCAAATCGTCCTCCTAACTCGAGTCAAAATCAACAGGTCTTCAACATACGTTCATACAATAGCAACAACCACAACAATTCATGAAAATACATATCAATTCATACACGATTTTCAGAATCACAACAGACATATACAACAATCATCAATTCAACAGTTTTGCACACAAATGCCTACGGGGTTAAGGACTCCCCACTACCCTATCATGAATAAATCACCAATATTAAACCCGTTTCTCCCCCTTACCTCGAATTCTCTGATTAATTTCCTGCGGAAATCCTGATCAAATGCAAGCTCTAGCACACCCTTGATCTTCCTTTCTCCTAAGCCTTTCTCTTTCTCTCCAAGATTCTGATTAACTCTAAAACCCTTAATTTTCATTAATCACCACTTATTTACCAAACTGCCCCTCATCAGCCCAATAATGAATTATCTTATTTTATTTTAATTCAACAGAATTGTCACACTAATATTAATATTACTAATAATATTAATAATAATAATAATAACAATAATAATACTAAAATAATAATATTACTATTATTAATTAAATTATCATTATTATTAACTATACCACTATTAATATTAATCTAAAGGCTTTATCTCACCAACTCACCTTCCTAACTAAGGGCAACCCTTAAACGCACTCAAAACACTCCCCCAAACAAGGTCACACAAATAAAATAACACAAGACGTCTAAATAATTAAAATAGGGTGTTACATGGATCGCTTTAGGTCCTCTTTGTATAAGGCTCACGATTCGATCGCTTTAGGTCCTCTTTGTATAAGGCTCACGATCGTCTATAATCATCGCTTTAGGTCCTCTTTGTATAAGGCTCACGATGTTATAGCGGATTCCCTATGGAATCGTTTAGTCGCTCACACCCACTAGGGCACACGACATCACAAGATTAATATCATGATGCTTGGCATACAATGAATCATGACAATCAAATGGATCTTCACAAATCAACAATATGGATTATCTCATCATCATTATTCATGCATTGGAAATTAATTCAAACAATGCATTTACTTGCCATAAGGCCACCCAATAACACACATTGAATTTCACATAACAATGCATTTCATCATAATCCACACACCACAACAATCCCACAAAATGTCATAACAACATACACGGATATTCAATCAAACAATGTATTTTACCACACAACAACATCATTAATCATTCATTGCAATCACATCCAAAACAATGCATTTACTTTCCCTAAGTCCACAAATCATTATCGCAACATTCACGTCACATGCATTCACATCATATAACATCACACAAGCCATACATTATATATATCCAAAGCATATTGCATGATAACACATCAATTACACATAGTTAAGGCAGTAAAAGTCGACAAAACGACGCACTTCCAAATTCCTGACATAATTAAATCAGCCACTAATATCAAAACCATTTTTATAAGAAAGAACATTTCATTAGATTTCCATCGATACTTGGAACGTCCCGATCAGAATTACGGATCAAAAGTTATGCATTTTCAAAGAAAACAAATTCATTGGAATTCCCCAGGAGCGCCCGGCGGTACATATCTTTGCCCGGCGGTGCTCCCTTCACCGCTACTTTGCCCGGCAAAGCAGAGCCGAAGATCCCTCAACCAAGACTCAAAAGAGTCAGAATCGTGCTCAGCTGCGCCCCTCGGGCATCGCCCGGCGCCCTACACTAGAAATGGAAAAATTCTGCTTCGTTTTCCCATGGCTCCAAGGGCCAAAATTCCACTTTTTTCCACCAAAACAGTTTCAAACATCGAAACAAATGTCAACGATTATTCATAAACATGGTGTGATCATAGAACACAATTTATATCGATTTCCGACCGTGAAAACATCAATTTCTAACAATTGTTCACAGTTTCAACCAAATGGAAAACATATATTTTTCAACCAAACATTCAAACAAACATATACATATACATACACAATCGAAATATAATCGAAACTTCTCACCCTTACCCGGTTAATCGCGATTGAAACGGAGTATTCTTCGATTTTCCTCTTCTACTCCCTTTCCCTTCCTTTCTCTTTGTCTTCTTTTCTCTCTTTTTCTCTCAATTCTCTATTTATAACAAAATATCTAACTACCCAAAATGACCATTTTACCCCTCAACTCAAATATCTCACAAACGCTCTCAAAACGCGAAGGAATAAATTTCGGGAAATAAAAGAGTAAAAGAAGTTATAATTTATTGCAAATATTTTACCTATCATAAAAATTAAACAATTAATTCAATTAGCAGGTAAAACACAACAAATTCACACATTTCATAAAATTCACATAAATGAAATAAATAAATACAATTAAACAAATCGGGGCGTTACACAGGGAACCCAGGTGGTGGTCAGGCTTTGGTTTATAAATGAGGCATGACATCACATAGTTGCAACCATGGCAAGTTAAGCTGCTGCACTTTATAGATGAACTAGCAAGCCAATAGTACCAAAATCCAGCCTCAAGATGTCCCCATATCCAGATAGTTTTCTCGTTAACACTTGAATCTCGTTAGATTGCCACTTAGCTATATCTTTGGTGTAAGATAAATAATCCAAATCATTTCCTCACTGAGTGCGAAATCTTTTGGCTGGTGTGACTACTTCATTTTTGAATTTCTAAATTGACATCGCTAGGCACATCTTTGCTATCGTGCATAAGAGTACTTGCTTGTTCAACAAAGCGACACGCTGCCTAGTATCAGGATGAATATGATTACTCTCTTTACTTTTAGTACTAGTACTTTTGTAACATGGCTTTTGATATGGCGCAAAACCCATGTACATCTTCCTCTTTGCACTTTTGAACATTGTAAACTTGAAAGGATACTGTAACGTGATATTTTTGAATTCCGTGACTCCAATTTATGAATTTTTAACTTGCATAAATCCCTTCATATCTTGAAATGAAGTGGTGAATAAATTTTGAGTTCTCATGACTCTTTGAGAATTTCTTGCCCACACTTGCTTCAAGATTTTACCCAAGTTTATTGCTTCAAAGCACATAGGTCACAAACTACTAAGAGAAACCAAACTCCCATCTTCATGAATAAGAACCAAAATTCTTTTTGAATGAAACAGGTTTGTGATTCTAAATTTTATAGCGAAGCATGAATCTCGTGCTTGAAATTGGGATGTACAACAATGAATTTGAAAGAACATGAATATCTGGGAATTCTCTGGCACATTCTTTTAATTTGACTTGAAATTTGTAAGAAGCGATGAATTGATTTGATCTTTGGTAAAGAGCCTCAACCTAGATTTTTGTTAACATTTGATTCAAGATTTCTCAAACTTTAACACCTCAAAGAATATTGCAACCAAATCACCAATCCAACCTTTTCTTTTGAGATCCAAAGAAATAACTCATGGTTCCACCTCGTGAATAGGAAACCCAAATCCTTACGCATATCGCCTTATGTCGTACGCGTACGGACATAGACCTCTTCACCCTGAATTTTCCAAATTCCAATACAATACGCGTACGACCCTCCTATTACGCGTATTGTCTCACTCCCATACGCGTATTGCTGCGTATCATGCCATCCCATACGCGTATCGCCTTGCCTGATACGCGTATTGCCAGATCTATTACTCAAATCACCATAAGCCTCACTATTCTGCATTCTGCTAGGATTTCCACACTTCTTCACTTCCAATCAGTCCTATAATCGTTTCTACACTAATTTTAGGTCCAATTTTCATCTTTTGTCTTGTACCTAGAATTACTACATGTATTATAAGTCTATAATCTCAAATCGTCCTCCTAACTCGAGTCAAAATCAACAGGTCTTCAACATACGTTCATACAATAGCAACAACCACAACAATTCATGAAAATACATATCAATTCATACACGATTTTCAGAATCACAACAGACATATACAACAATCATCAATTCAACAGTTTTGCACACAAATGCTTACGGGGTTAAGGACTCCCCACTACCCTATCATGAATAAATCACCAATATTAAACCCGTTTCTCCCCCTTACCTCGAATTCTCTGATTAATTTCCTGCGGAAATCCTGATCAAATGCAAGCTCTAGCACACCCTTGATCTTCCTTTCTCCTAAGCCTTTCTCGTTCTCTCCAAAATTCTGATTAACTCTAAAACCCTTAATTTTCACTAATCACCACTTATTTACCAAACTGCCCTTCATCAGCCCAATAATGAATTATCTTATTTTATTTTAATTCAACAGAATTGTCACACTAATATTAATATTACTAATAATATTAATAATAATAATAATAACAATAATAATACTAAAATAATAATGATACTATTATTAATTAAATTATCATTATTATTAACTATACCACTATTAATATTAATCTAAAGGCTTTATCTCACCAACTCACCTTCCTAACTAAGGGCAACCCTTAAACGCACTCAAAACACTCCCCCAAACAAGGTCACACAAATAAAATAACACAAGACGTCTAAATAATTAAAATAGGGTGTTACATGGATCGCTTTAGGTCCTCTTTGTATAAGGCTCACGATTCGATCGCTTTAGGTCCTCTTTGTATAAGGCTCACGATCGTCTATAATCATCGCTTTAGGTCCTCTTTGTATAAGGCTCACGATGTTATAGCGGATTCCCTATGGAATCGTTTAGTCGCTCACACCCACTAGGGCACACGACATCACAAGATTCATATCATGATGCTTGGCATACAATGAATCATGACAATCAAATGCATCTTCACAAATCAACAATATGGATTATCTCATCATCATTATTCATGCATTGGAAATTAATTCAAACAATGCATTTACTTGCCATAAGGCCACCCAATAACACACATTGAATTTCACATAACAATGCATTTCATCATAATCCACACACCACAACAATCCCACAAAATGTCATAACAACATACACGGATATTCAATCAAACAATGTATTTTACCACACAACAACATCATTAATCATTCATTGCAATCACATCCAAAACAATGCATTTACTTTCCCTAAGTCCACAAATCATTATCGCAACATTCACGTCACATGCATTCACATCATATAACATCACACAAGCCATACATTATATATATCCAAAGCATATTGCATGATAACACATCAATTACACATAGTTAAGGCAGTAAAAGTCGACAAAACGACGCACTTCCAAATTCCTGACATAATTAAATCAGCCACTAATATCAAAACCATTTTTATAAGAAAGAACATTTCATTAGATTTCCATCGATACTTGGAACGTCCCGATCAGAATTACGGATCAAAAGTTATGCATTTTCAAAGAAAACAAATTCATTGGAATTCCCCAGGAGCGCCCGGCGGTACATATCTTTGCCCGGCGGTGCTCCCTTCACCGCTACTTTGCCCGGAAAAGCAGAGCCAAGGATCCCTCAACCAAGACTCAAAAGAGTCAGAATCGTGCTCAGCTGCGCCCCTCGGGCATCGCACGGCGCCCTACACTAGAATTGGAAAAATTCTGCTTCGCTTTCCCATGGCTCCAAGGGCCAAAATTCCACTTTTTTCCACCAAAACAGTTTCAAACATCGAAACAAATGTCAACGATTATTCATAAACATGGTGTGATCATACAACACAATTTATATCGATTTCCGGCCGTGAAAACATCGATTTCTAACAATTGTTCACAGTTTCAACCAAATGGAAAACATATATTTTTCAACCAAACATTCAAACATACATATACATATACATACACAATCGAAATATAATCGAAACTTCTCACCCTTACCCAGTTAATCGCGATTGAAACGGAGTATTCTTCGATTTTCCTCTTCTCCTCCCTTTCCCTTCATTTCTCTTTCTCTTCTTTTCTCTCTTTTTCTCTCAATTCTCTATTTATAACAAAATATCTAACTACCCAAAATGACCATTTTACCCCTCAACTCAAATATCTCACAAACGCTCTCAAAACGCGATGGATTAAATTTCGTGAAATAAAAGAGTAAAAGAAGTTATAATTTATTGCAAATATTTTACCTATCATAAAAATTAAACAATTAATTCAATTAGCAGGTAAAACACAACAAATTCACACATTTCATAAAATTCACATAAATGAAATAAATAAATACAATTAAACAAATCGGGGCGTTACACAGGGAACCCAGGTGGTGGTCAAGCTTTGGTTTATAAATGAGGCATGACATCACATTGTTGCAACCATGGCAAGTTAAGCTGCTGCACTTTATAGACGAACTAGCAAGCCAATAGTACCAAAATCCAGCCTCAAGATGTCCACATATCCAGATAGTTTTCTCGTTAACACTTGAATCTCGTTAGATTGCCACTTAGCTATATCTTTGGTGTCAGATAAATAGTCCAAATCATTTCCTCACTGAGTGCGAAATCTTTTGGCTTGTGTGACTACTTCATTTTTGAATTTCTAAATTGACATCGCTAGGTACATCTTTGCTATCGTGCATAAGAGTACTTGCTTGTTCAACAAAGCGACACGCTGTCTAGTTGTTGAGTGCAGAATAGGTCAAGCAAGCAAAAATATTTATTTTCGGAAGAATTCCCTCCGGGATTTATGTCGTGTCCACAGAGATCGGTTCGAGGGAAAGAATGCCATTCGACAATCTCTCGCGTTTATGAGTTTGGATTAGAATGGTTTACAACAAGAAAACAGAAAAGTAAACATTAAAACATAAAAACAACTTCATTCTTCAACAAGAAAAACTCGTCCAGCAATGCATACAAATCACTCCTCACAAACTTAAACTTACCGACCAGTTATACTCTACCTACAATACTCGTCAATATCACCCAGCATCGCTCACAACACAGGTTATGTCTAACGCAAAGTTGAGAAAACAACCGTGTTACTCTCTTCGTCACTCTCGCGAGCGAAGCCTCGAAACACGGAAGGCATTAAGCTTCGACGCCTATTAAAGATTGTTAGCCCTAAATCTATCTCTAGAATCCAAAAACTAACAGACAATCCTCCCTAATCGACGTTCGTGAAGGTTATGACTAACGCGACACAAACCCCGCGCATAAAGCAAAAATTAGAGACAATTACCAATAAAGATTTGTAAAGCAAGTTTTATACAACGCCATGGGCGACAAATATACATGAGTTCATAGCAAATACATATGCACAACCCAACAAGAAAGAATACACAAAGAGGAAGAGAAATGAACCAAACACTTCACGGATTGTCGGAGCCGATCGATGAGAAATCCACCTCGGATCATCCACATGCAAGCTTCCATGTTGTTTTCTAAGCTAATCTACTAAAAAAATGAAGTTTGATGGAGTTGGAGCAAGAATCCCCAAAACCATAACCTAAAAAATGATGAAAAATGGCTAAAATAGGCAAATTTGACTTTCCAGGTTCGCCTAGCGAGTCCCCGTTCGCTAGGCGAACGTAAACCGCCTTTCTGTTGAGTTTTTTCACGATTCTGGAACTTTCTGTTCGCCCCGGTTCGCCTAGCGAACAAGCTAGCGAGTGTTACCTACGGGGGCTCGCCTAGCGAGTATGACAGAAAACCAGAATTTGTTTTCTTCATAACTCTTGAACCGTAACTCCGATTGACTCACGGTTTGAAGCGTTGGAAAGCTTATTCAATGCTCTTTATGAATATGGAAACATCCCATTGCTGGAACACCTACAAAAATAAATGAAAATCGATTAAACTCAATGATATTTACACGGTAACACACTATACACCGAAAACGTAAAGTAAACGTATTTACACATAAAGTGGAGTTTATTCAACCAATTTTAACACAAAGTAGGGATAAGTGCAACAAAACTTATATACAAAAATAGGTACAATTTGCACTTATCAAACTCTCCCCAACTTACCTATTTGTTTGTCCACAAACAAGAATCAAACAAACTTGAAAACGCAAAAGCAATAACAAAAGAAAGACGAATCAACAAGTTTTGAAAAACGGAAGACAAATGTATGGTTCAAATGAAAAATGGTACACACAAAAAGTAAATACTTACCACTGGCTGCAACGATAACATAGTCACGAAACAAAAGCAAAGTACAAAAGTCATGCCAAAAATTCTAAAACAACACAAGTTCAAATGTGAATCACACCTAGCAAAAACAATCATCGGTAGATGAAAAACACAAAATGAGGTTCTTTCACTCACACAACAATCTTGCAAACAAAAGACTAAATTATGCATACATCCAAAAATCATATTGAACATATAAAGGCAAGAATCACAAGGACTTTCAAGGTTGTAGCGTGGTCGGGTAAACAAACAAGGGCCAATTTCTAAAGGTAATTGAAACAAAAACTTGCCTAAACCTAAGGGAGTGAAAACTCACAAAGATTCACACACAAAATTTCAACCAACTTCTTCCAAAATCCCAAGTGCTACACAACACACCATACTTATTTAGCACAATTATTGCAACTCTTTTTGTTTCCTTTTTCAAGGATTTTTCTTTTTTCTTTCTTTTTCACCTTTTTCTTTTCTTTTCTTTGTCATATTTTTCTCTTTTTTCTTTTCTTTTTCAATCCTCATAGAATCCAACCAATGAGTAAACAACCATTCTCTCCCCAACTTGAATTCAACCACATCATCATGTGAATACTCCCTACTTTCTAAGGCAAGGAAAAAATCCATACAACAACACAAAATTGAGGTCCAAGAAAAAAACAAAATCCATTCAAAAATAAGTGAACTAAATACTCATAGACAAGCATTAAGTTCAAATAAAAACATGGATCAAAAAGCTCAAAGGGGTTACGAATTCTCACACACTCACAAGGTGAATTGACTATTTGGCTAAGGTAGTTGTGCTCAAAATGAAACAATTGCCTTGATCACTTTCATGCATTCATATAAACAACACAAACAACAGATTCAACATAATAAAATCCAGTAAAACAAGAATGTCGGTACTCCGAGCATATATGAACAATGGAAAGCTTCCTCACAAAAAGGGTAGGAACTAAAGTGATTCACAATAGAACAAGTATACAAAAGAATGGATGGCATGGAAGTTTGTAAAATGCCTAAGTATCATGAATATGCTAAAGTATAGAAAGCGATAAATACATACCTCAGACGTGTACAAAACTTAACAAGATCATTACCATACATCCGCAAGTTGAAACGAACCAACTTGGACAATCACAAAAGTATCCTCAAATAAGTCAATCAAAATCTGTGAGTAAACAACAACCAAAATCTTAGCAGCCTTCGCCTAGCGAAGGAATCATTCGCCTAGCAAATGAACTAAAACATGGCACTTTAAGTGCCTCAAACTTAAACCGCCCACAAAAGTTATCGTGGGTTCGCTAGGCGAACCAAATCATTCGCGACGCGAGCCTTCGCTACATCCTTCGCCCCAGCGAAGTTTGGGTTTTTTCAAAAGTGAAAGTTTCTGCCACCCCCTCGCTGGCACCTTTGCCTCGCGAACACATCAGCGAGCATTCGCTGGCTCCCTCGCCCAGCGAATTTACCCAGTTTTCCTACTGAAGGTTTTTGCATACTTTCTGCCACTCCCTCGCTGGCACCTTCGTCAACGTTCGCCAGGCGAACCTTCGCTGGTGACTTCGCCAGAACTCGCTTAGCGAGAACAAGAATTATTAATATAAACAAACGAAAAGAAAGGGAGAAATTTCATTAAACAAGTTGTAAAGTGAAGATTTGAGAAGTTTACGAAAAATCCGAGTACAACTTGTTTAATGAAAGTTCACCACACAACCAAAGAAAATAATACAACATGCTTGTTTTACGTCGTAAGCTCGACGCCTTTACATTGCTTAGCAAGCAAACTCACTTCCTTCATGCCATAGTGATGCCTCACCGCGCAAACCTAAAGTAAGTGTCCTAACCAAACATATGAACAAACGGTTACGGGAACAAAATGTATACAACACTTGAACAAACATAATGGAAATAGACAATATATACGATATATACAAAACTCAAAAACAAAGAAACTATCGCAATGCGATTCAATATCAAAACCAATCCCCGGCAACGGCGCCATTTTGTTGGATGCGGAATAGGGCAAGCAGCAAAAATATTTATTTTCGGAAAGAATTCCCTCCGGGATTTATGTCGTGTCCACAGAGATCGGTTCGAGGGAAAGAATGCCATTCGACAATCTCTCGCGTTTATGAGTTTGGATTAGAATGGTTTACAACAAGAAAACAAAAAAGTAAACATTAAAACATTAAAACAACTTCATTCTTCAACAAGAAAAACTCGTCCGGCAATGCATACAAATCACTCCTCACAAACTTAAACTTACCGACCAGTTATACTCCACCTACAATACTCGTCAATATCACCCAGCATCGCTCACAACACAGGTTATGTCTAACGCAAAGTTGAGAAAACAACCGTGTTACTCTCTTCGTCACTCTCGCGAGCGAAGCCTCGAAACACGGAAGGCATTAAGCTTCGACGCCTATTAAAGATTGTTAGCCCTAAATCTATCTCTAGAATCCAAAAACTAACAGACAATCCTCCCTAATCGACGTTCGTGAAGGTTATGTCTAACGCGACACAAACCCCGCGCATAAAGCAAAAATTAGAGACAATTACCACTAAAGATTTGTAAAGCAAGTTTTATACAACGCCATGGGCGACAAATATACATGAGTTCATAGCAAATACATATGCACAACCCAACAAGAAAGAATACACAAAGAGGAAGAGAAATGAACCAAACACTTCACGGATTGTCGGAGCCGATCGATGAGAAATTCACCTCGGATCATCCACATGCAAGCTTCCATGTTGTTTTCTAAGCTAATCTACTAAAAAAATGAAGTTTGATGGAGTTGGAGCAAGAATCCCCAAAACCATAACCTAAAAAATGATGAAAAATGGCTAAAATAGGCAAATTTGACTTTCCAGGTTCGCCTAGCGAGTCCCCGTTCGCTAGGCGAACGTAAACCGCCTTTCTGTTGAGTTTTTTTACGATTCTGGAACTTTCTGTTCGCCCCGGTTCGCCTAGCGAACAAGCTAGCGAGTGTTCGCTACGGGGGCTCGCCTAGCGAGTATGACAGAAAACCAGAATTTGTTTTCTTCATAACTCTTGAACCGTAACTCCGATTGACGCACGGTTTGAAGCGTTGGAAAGCTTATTCAATTCTCTTTATGAATATGGAAACAGCCCATTGCTGGAACACCTACAAAAATAAATGAAAATCGATTAAACTCAATGATATTTACACGGTAACACACTATACACCGAAAACGTAAAGTAAACGTATTTACACATAAAGTGGGGTTTATTCAACCAATTTTAACACAAAGTAGGGATAAGTGCAACAAAACTTATATACAAAAATAGGTACAATTTGCACTTATCACTAGTATCAGGATGAATATGATTACTCTCTTTACTTTTAGTACTAGTATTTTTGTAACATGGCTTTTGATATGGTTGTAATAACTTGATATGGCGCAAAACCCATGTACATCTTCCTCTTTGCACTTTTGAACATTGTAAACTTGAAAGGATACTGTAACGTGATATTTTTGAATTCCGTGACTCCAATTTATGAATCTGTAACTTGCATAAATCCCTTCATATCTTGAAATGAAGTGGTGAATAAATTTTGAGTTCTCATGAGTCTTTGAGAATTTCTTGCCCACACTTGCTCCAAGATTTTACCCAAGTTTATTGCTTCAAAGCACATAGGTCACAAACTACTAAGAGAAACCAAACTCCCATCTTCATGAATAAGAACCAAAATTCTTTTTGAATGAAACAGGTTTGTGATTCTAAATTTGATATTGAAGCATGAATCTCGTGCTTGAAATTGGGATGTACAACAATGAATTTGAAAGAACATGAATATCTGGGAATTCTCTGGCACATTCTTTTAATTTGACTTGAAATTTGTAAGAAGCAGTGACTTGATTTGATCTTTGGTAAAGAGCCTGAACCTAGCTTTTTGTTAACATTTGATTCAAGATTTCTCAAACTTTATCACCTCAAAGAATATTGCAACCAAATCACCAATCCAACCTTTTCTTTTGAGATCCAAAGAAATAACTCATGGTTCCACCTCGTGAATAGGAAACCCAAAATCTATCTTGTATTGAATTCAATTTTCGTTGCTCTCACAATCAAGGAAAAATTCGGATAATGACAAACCTTGTGAAGACACAACTTTGTATTAACTAAGGGACCATGAGGGCATTCCTTCCTTTATTTCACAGGAAATCACCATAACTTGCAGGGATCAGACTCACCATGAACACACACAAAACCATGACCTTTGAGCCTTCTGCGGCAGTACCTAGTTTCTACAAATGAAATCAACAACAAAGTCTAATAAAACTGGTTAGATATGCATGGATGATTGACCTAGTATGGTATGCAGACAATCAATGAATCTAAGGGAAAATTTTGGGGTACAACAGCAACACTCAAAACAACAGGTGATACGGAAGATGATTCCCCCGTCAACTTAAAAGATGCTGACAAAGAGAAAGATGGGGAGGTTGAAATAGATGACGAAGAGGAAGAAAGGAGTGAAGGCGAAAAGGAAACTACTCCAAAGATTGCTGTTGATGATGAGAAACAAAGCGACATGGAAAATCCCTCTGATCATCCCGGAGCTGGTTCAGCCAACACCACTTCGACCAGTCTTTCTCATGAAGAACTTGAGAATCTGAAAGCGCAAAGACCATTGGAATATCTAAAGGCCATGCTCAATACCCATTATAACTTTGCTGACACCACCACCAGTAGTTCGACTACTTCAGGGACCATTTCTGGCGCAAGATCCATGGATGAAGTGAAAGATTCATCTGCCCACTTTAACTTCTAGAGAATCCTCAATATTGATTTGTTTCAACTTCTAGAGAAAGATTCATCTGCCCACTTTGACTTGAAAAAGATCTTGAAACAAATCAACGTCCTGGAGGCTCCCCCTGAAGTGACTGATGTTGTTGTAGACTTGACTACTCTTATTGACCTTGTAGCGGCAGATTTTAACCGTCTTAGAGACTATTCAAAAAAGCTTGAGAACAAGTCGGAAACACAACTTGTTAAATGAGATGCTGCTACAAGTTCTACCAACAAGGTAACTGAACTAGAAAAGGCCTCTGAACAAAATCAAAAAGAGGTTTCCAGCTGTGACAAAAACATCCTCAAATGGGAGAAACAAATTGCTGCTCTTCAAAACAAAATTTCTCAAGCTAAGAAACGCAAAGAAGAACTCCAACAAGTTAATCAAGATGAAATATCCAAAGAGATTGAAGTTGGAGTGCATCATGTTGAAAAGGCTCAGAAGTTAGGCAAGGAGATTGAAGAGATTTCGACCAGCAAGGCCCTTTGCGAGCGTCGACTTCAGATTCAATGATCCATGTTTGAAAAGTTGAAGAAATCTTTCCCTGTTTGATTTTGTAATATTGCTTGGTCCTTTAAGGCCTCTTTCTTTTGTAATGATATTTAAGCCATTTGTTTGGCGAATTTCACCAATTTAGTTATTTCTTTTACAAGATTATTCGATTTCTATTTTAACTTCCGCATGATGTCTTTGAACTCTTGTTGACTGCAAGTATATCTCGACCGGTAAGACCGCATCATGGCCATACGTTAGTCGAAACGGTGTAGCATTTGTAGCTTCCTTAGGAGAAGTTTGACAAGCCCATAGAATTTGGTCCAAAGTTTTGTACCAATTCTTTGGTTTTCTTCCCACGTGCTTTTTTATCAAACCAATTATAACCTTGTTTGCTGCTTCGACTTGTCTATTGGCTTGAGCGTAGTAAAGCGTTGGTGTGAGAAGTTTGAACCCCATTTCCTTCGCGAATGTTTGCATATTTTTACCAGTGAAAATAGATCCTCGATCCGTCATTATTTTCTCTGGGATTCCAAACCTATAAATGATGTGTTTTTGAATGAATTCAATTACTGCTTCTTGATACACATTCACTAAGGGTATGGCTTCGATCCATTTTGTAAAATCATCGATACCATCCAAAATAAACTTCTGTCTTTTTGAAGAGGCCGGTCGAATTTATCCAATCAAATCCAAAGCCTAACCTTTAAAGGGCCAAGGCTTTATTATAGAATGTAACTCACTTGCAGGAACATGTGGTATCCCTGTGTGTACCTTGCACTCTTGGCATCGTTTCGTGAATTCGACGCAATCCTTTAACATAGTTGGCCTGCTTGAATAATAACCATTTCATCTTATGGCCTGCTTGACGCACACCTCATGCCCTGCTGTGTAAATTCGACAAAGCTATGTATGCCTGAGATTCACCTAGACACTTAAGTAATATCCCTTCTGGAGTTTTCTTAAATAATTCATTCCCCAAAATCACATAACTCAAAGCTCGATACCTGATTTTTCGTTCGACTAGTCCTGTTGGATTTTGCAGATATTCTATTATTGGCTTCCTCCAATCTCCAGTCATTGATTTATCTATGTTAAAAATTTCAAAAATTTCTTCGTCAACGGATCCTAGCTTTATCGTCTCCATATCTGATGTGGATAATCTGGCCGACACGACTCTTCCTTTAATTTCAATGGCTTTTTACAACTTCTCCTTCGACACTTTGTATCTAGAAGCAATCTGCGCTAAATAATTTGCCTCCTGATTTTCTATTCGAGGGATGTGTCGAATCATAACCGTCTCGAATCTTTTCAAGAGTCGATTAGCTATAACAAAGTACATGATTAAATTCTCCTTAACACACTTGTACTCTTTTGTTATTTGCTTTATGACTAACTCAGAGTCGCCCATTATTTCGACCCGAGTTGCCCCCAATTCCAGCAAAATTTCAAGTTCTTCTATCGAAGGCTCATATTCTGCTTCATTATTTTAACATAGGCCTTCGACTTTATACTTAAATTTTGTTGGAATTTTGTTAGGAGAAATAATAAGCACTCCTATTCCAGTTCCATTTTTATGACTAGAACCGTCAAAGTATAACTTCCATGGTTCTATTTCAATGTAGTCCAAACACTTTTTATTTATAGCATGGTCGACTATGAAATCAGCCACCACTTGCCCTTTGACAGCCTTTAACGGTAAATATGTCAAAGAATACTCAGTTAATGCTAATGCCCATTTTCCTATTCGATTGTGCAATATTGGTTTAGATAACATGTATTTTATAACATCGAAATGAGAAGAAACGTAAACATCAACTGGTTTTATATAGTGCTTCAATTTCATACATGAAAAGTATAAACATAAACACAACTTTTCAATTACACTATATCTAGTTTCCGCATCGTTCAAGACCCTACTGAGGTAGTAAATGGCTCTTTCAACACCATTCTCATCCTCTTGGGCCAACATGCTCCCTAATGTCTTGTCCGACGCGGATATGTACAACCTCATACTCCTACTTCTACAAGGTGACATTAAAATTAGAGGATGTGTCAGATAGTCCTTGATCTTGTCGAAGGCATGCTGCTGCTCTTGCCCCCATTCGAAGTCTCCTTTCTTCAGTCGAAGTAGAGGGGAAAAGGCTTGCGTCTTCCCACTGAGGTTGGAGATGAACCTTCTGAGAAAGTTAATCTTGCCAAGTAGAGACTGAAATTTCTTCTTTGTAGATGGGGCTTTCGCCTCCATTATTGCCTTGGCCTTGTTTTGGTTAATTTCGATCCCTTTCTTGTGGACCACAAAGCCTAGGAAGTCTCCCGCCTACACACAAAATGCACATTTGAGAGGATTCATCTTTAGACCAAACTTCTTCATCTGTTCAAAGGACTGTCGAAGGTGGTCTATATGACTTTTTCCTGAAACAGACTTAATAACAATATCGTCAATATAAATCTGCATGAAATCATGAAAAATCGAATTCATTGCTCACTGGTACGTTGCCTCAGTATTCTTTAAGCCAAAAGGCATTACCACCCATTCGTAGGTGCCTAAGGCTCCAGGGCATCGAAACGTCGTTTTAGGAACATCCTCCTCAACAATGAAAATTTGGTTATAACCAGAGTATCCATCAAGCATACTGAGGTACTCATGGCCTGCGGCAGAATCGACGAGCTTTTCTGCCACTGGCATAAGATATTCGTCCTTTGGGGTAGCAAAATTCAAATCTCAAAAATCAATACCTACCCTCAATTTTCCATTTTTCTTTATTACATAAACTATGTTAGCAATCTATTCGGCATACCTAGTCGGACATATGAACTTGTATCTGACGAGTCTTTCGACTTCTTCTTTAATCTTCAAGAGGATTCCTGGGGCGAATCTCCTTGGAGTTTGCTAAATAGGTTTCCTCCTAGGTTTTATTGGCAACCTTAATTCGACCAGACTTCTATCCACCCCGGGCATTTCGTCGTAGTCCCATGCGAAACAATCCTTGAATTCCTTCAGCAACTGGACTATTTTGACTTTGAGTTGAGGGCTCACTTTCGCACTGATGTAGGTTGGTTTTTTCTCTGCTCCTGATCACAAGTCAATTTCTTCAAGCGGATCATGTGCCATCATCTTGATGTTTGCTGCTAATGGATCGTTCTCAAAGCCCAATGGCTCATCATCATAAACTGCGTCGAGCCTCTAGTTTTGAAAATCTCTGATCCGGTGGATCCATATTAAAATCCTTTCCAAGACCTTATTGATCTGCTTCGATTTGGTTGGCTTTGAGAGCCATATACTTTACTTCGGCCTCTAAGGCCGCTTTGAGTTTATTCTCGGCTATATAAGCCGCGATCTTTTCGAGAACTAGTGACTCAATCATTGTCAGTGAATTCGCTGCCCCAGCCAGTTGGCTGGATGTTTGAGGTTCCAAAAATGTAGTCTTATTCGCTAACTACCTCTTTATCCCACTGAAACCCGTGGGTGGGATGAAGGTATAATGAGAAGGAAACGTTGTCCGTTGGCGTCATGTCGAAGCTGTCGAGACTACAAGGAGCTATGTGAGCTAGATTCCTGTCGAAGCTTCGCCTATCAACCTGGTTTACTTCAGACAAAAAGCAACTGGTCAGCCTCTATATTTTCAACAATCCCGTCTGCGCGCCAAATTGTTATTCGTTGATGCATTGACGAAGGGACGACACCAATGCCGTGTATCCACTCCCTGCCTAAGAGAAGGTTATAATTTACTTTTGATGCAATCACTATAAACATTGCCGGCCTCGTGATGGTTCCGACAGTTAGATCTACTTGTATCACACCCATAGTGGTTCCTACTTTCCCTTCATAATTCGAGAACACCATGTTATGAGGTTTGGTGTGGGAATCATCTTTTCTGATTTTCTTAAGCATATAATGCAGCATCAAATTCATAGCCGCTCCTCCATCGACCAAAATTTAATTCACCCCTATGTTACCCACTTTTCCTTTTATAAATAGGGGTTTCAAGTGGTTCCTCATTGAGTTATCTGGCCTTTCGAAAAATGCGTTTTGTTCTTCAATGCATCAATTGTTCATGATATAATAGCAAACGGGCATGTGGTTGGCCGTTTCGACCTCCACAGCTTCCTCTTCCTCTTCGACTTCCATTATTTGATCATACTCCCTAGGGGGCACTGAGACGATGTTAAACATTACGTCGAATGATGCCTATGATTCTGAGTTAAAATCGTCTGTCGTTTCATCATCCCTGCTTACTTCCTCCTTTGACGAGACTTGTACTGGAGCAATAGATGGCTTCTCGACCTTCACCTCTTCCTTCAGAGTCGAAGTTTGAACATTGCTGCTGGTTTCTGGCTTGGCTTTTCCTGCAGCCTCCTTCTTAGCCTTCTTTCGACGTTGGTACCTCCTCCATTGTGACTTCGTTATAGGATTCTTGCCCTTATAATTTTCAGAAGGGTAAGTCACCTTTTTCGACTTCTGGATTTTTTTATGTATGATATGGAAGATTCTCGCTGCACTTCGAAATCCTTCCATTTCCCTTGTCCTTGGGCTTGTCGGATTGGATTGACCCACCTATCGTCTGGAGCTTTATTTGTGGGTTTGAACTTGTTGGGGTATCTTCCCCCTAACCTCTCCTTGTTTTGGTCCCCTCTCCTGGGGTCGAATCTTTCTCCATAAGGTCTCCAATTTCCCCTTCTTTTTGCTCTCTCCACTCCCTCTAAGTTTTGTGCAGCCTTTTTGTCGAAGACGACACTGCAACAAGGGCAAAGCATTACCTCAGATCTTTTCCTCTGGCATCTATGTATGAAATCTGCCAGATTCTCTTCCTCCTTGGTATTCGCCAGTTTATGGTACTCCTCATGTCGACGCTCTTCGTCGATTTGCATTGATACGTTTTGTGCCACTTCGACCATTTTTACATTGGCAGGTGTCTCTGTGTCTATGCTCAATTTATTCAACTTCAGACTGAGGCCCTCATTGACCTCGTGTTCCTTCTTCATACGATTTAAGTCCTCAGATATTTTCTTCGTTAGCACCTTTGGAAGTGAACTCCTGGTAACCTGCGAGCTGACGAATCCGACAGCTTTGTTCTTTGGGTCCTCCATGGTCCTTTGGAGAATACCAACCGCAGCTTGTTTTTAAGAACCTTCAGTAGTTCTTTTGTTAATTTGGGCGAAACCTTCAGTAGTTTCATCATTGTTTCTAGTGAAACCTTCAGTAGTTTCCTTGTTTATTTGGACGAAACCGTCAGTAGTTTCGTTGTTCATTTGGACGAAACCATTAGTAGTTTTGTTGTTGACGCCAATAGTGGCCTCAGTAATGTAGTTGTCAATGATCTTTCCATCAAGGTCTTCAGTAACCTTAACCATCACAGCCTGGCTCACAAAATCAGAAGTGACTTCGACCATATCACATTTGTTGGCGGGCTCTTAAGCAACCTCCACGACTACAAAAAACCCATTTAACAACGGTTGGGAATGACATATAATGACGCGGGCGAGGGCGTTGTTATGTAGATTGTTGTTGTATATATGATACTTACAACGACAGCCTTGTGTTGCGTTGTAATAATGAGGAAAGCGTGATAACTATCACAACGGTTTTACATTACATCGTTGTAATAAATATAATTGTCCTCGGTTCGATTCCCAGCAGCACAGTTTTGATATTTATTTTTTGCTGGACAGCGCGCCATATATTATAACGGTTTGGAAACATAACCGTCGCTAAAGTTTCAGCAAAATTAACAAATATCATCCTGCTTTTATAATTAATCCCATTTTTTTACCTGTATTATTGTTCTCCATATCTCAACACAGCAGAAAAATACAATTCACATTTTGTGATACAGTTTTCATAATAATATTAATCGTGTCATATTCATAATATCCCATATACCAAATTACAGTTTATCAGAACAAACAACCTACATAAATAAAATATCACATATACCATATTACAGTTTACACACATTACATAACTTCACATAATTGTAACTTGGTGTATTGGTATCTTGTCTCTTGGTGTCTTGTCTCTTGGCCTGGTGTCTGGACTCAAAATACCTATGATTTCAAATAATTATACTTGTTAGTAAAAATATTTCTAAACTATAACATACAATTAATATATTATGAATAAATAATAAGTTACGTACTTGTTAATTTTCCCATATGCCTTCTTCATGATCGAGTCGTATAGCATGCGCAACATCTCCATCAACTTCATCATATGAGGTAGGAACTTGTGTTGTGTAAGAAGGTGTGGACGGAATATCAAGACTTTCATCACTAAGAGGAATGTATTTTCCTTGGAGAACGATTGACCATTTCCCCGATTTGTTCGATGGATCGGAAACATAGAAAACTTGTTTTGCTTGAGAAGCCATGATGAATGGTTCTGTATTAAAATATGCCTTGCCAAGGTCGACCCGGGTGAATACTAAGTCATCAATGTCTACACCATTACTATTATTGGGAACCCACTTGCATTTAAATAAAGCCACTTTGAAAATAACATAATCAATCTCCCAAATCTCATCAATGACACCATAAAACGTGGTAGTTGCCAATACCGGATTCTTATCTTTCGAACTAGAGAAATACATCGATTTGGCTTCAACCATAACCCCACTATTTTGCATTCTACTACGATCATATTTTGATTTTGTATAAAAGGTATAATGACCAATGTCGTATGCACTCCAGGTAAAGACACAAAATTTTGGCCCGTACGATAACCATCTAAGTATCTCGGATGCACTAGGATCATTAGATACACTTTTATTAAACCAATCCATGAATCTATTGTTATGCTCTATCAACAACAACTTGTCATTCATTCGGGGATATTTTTTCTTCATAAGTCTTTTGTGAGTATCTATGAAAGGTTGAACCTCATCTATATTATTCAAAATATAGAAATGTGATTGAATAACTACATCCTGAGCCATTGACCTAACATTTAGACCTTGAATACCTCTTCCGTCTGTGTCAGCATGACGAGAATTTGGAATTCCTATAGAATCTACATCCGACAAATAGTTTGTACAAAACTCAACAGCTTCTTCTGTGATGTACCTTTAACAATCGAAGCTTCCGGTCGGTGATGATTCTTTGTATATCCTTTAAAGATCTTCATATATCGCTCTATTGGATACATGCACCTTAAATAAACTGGACCACAAATTCTGATTTCTCTTATGAGATGAACAAGTAAGTGAATCATAATGACAAAAAATGATGGCAGAAAATACATCTCCAATTGACACAAGATTATGGCAGCCTCATCTTATAATTCATCCAATTTTTTGAAATCAAGAACTTTATTACATATGGCATTGAAGAATAAACACAGTCTCGTTATAGTTACTCTAACATTTTTTGGAAGGATCCGACGGATAGCCACTAGTAGAAGTTGTTGCATCAATACATGACAATCATGAGATTTTAAACCAATTAACTTGAGATCTTTCATTGATTCAAGTTTCTTGATGTTTGATGAGTAGCCTTGCGGAACTCTAATACCTTGCAAACACTCGCAGAACATCTTCTTTTCCTTTTTAGATAGAGTGTGACATGCTGGAGGTAGATAAGTTCTTTTTCCTTTCTCTATTGGAGCCAACTATTTTCGTATACCCATCTTCTCAATATCAAGACGGGAAGTCTTACTATCTTTAGTCTTGCCCGGAATGTTTAGAAGTGTGTCAATCAAACTATCACACACATTTTTCTCCACGTGCATCACATCAAGACAATGTCTAACATCAAGACTTGACCAATATGGAAGATCAAAGAAGATGGACCTCTTTTTCCATATATTTTTCGCAACTGCCTGTCGCTCCCGGGATTTTCATCCAAGTACAAACGCGAAAGTGGCACCGAAACAGAGTCGCTAGCAATGTGTATTTATCCCAAGAGGGGGAAAGGAAACACCGCGTAAACCTGAGAGAAAGGAAAAGCATGGTCTTACGACCAAGAGAACTGGGTTCGGGAGTCGGTTACGCGAGAGGAAGGTATTAGCACCCCCACGCGTCCATCGTACCCGATGGGATCCACGCTTGCTTGTCTCGATCAAAGGGGGATAGAAAAGAATACTGGAAAAGGAACGAAAAGAGAATTGGAAAAGGAACGAGAAACAAATGTAGGGAAAATAAAAGAAGTGCTCGCATGGGCCCTACCCCACTGCCTACGTATCTCATCGGGAGCATGAGAATCAGAGCGACGTAGTTCCCCTCACTAGGGATGGATTGTGTTTTTTAGAGAACGGCTTACGTTCTAGATCAGGTGTTGCAGGCTCGCTGGTCCGAGTGCGTTACCATCTTGCAAGAGAACGAGTAGAAGCGCGTTCGTGCGTTGAGAATGAATGAGATGAGAAAAGAATTCCCGAAGGAAAGACGTTATTGTTTGTTTTTGTTTTTTAGAAGTTTTTTCCATTTATTTGCATATGCCAGTGTATCTGAATCTTAGTCATTGGAATGTGTACATTCTCACATTCCAAGATGGAATGGGTAAGAAAGCACACTAAGAGTGAAGAAGACCCCCACACTTAGTTCCAATTGTCAAGGTTCAAACACACTAGCGTATTTGTATTTATTAAGTGTTTTTGTTGATTAAGAAATGAAGAAGTGTTTTTTATTATTTGCACCTTCAACAAGTATTGCATTTAAGTCCCTCCTACAAGATCAAATGTTTAACACATTGACCCAAGATGGGCTATATGCTACACATTCTAAGATTACAAGAGAAGACCCCTTATAATCTTTTCTTTATATGAAAGGCCTAAATGCAATAAATGCCTACCTTTATTATATGTTTTGAATTTTCTTTGAGATGAGAAGATGAAAGACTCAAGAGAGGGTAAAGGTAAAAATCTATATGGACTAAGACTCAATCCTAATTGATTAGTTAAGGGAGTGATCCTAAAGTTTGTGAGGTTTCAACCTAAAGTCTAAAGAAAGAATGAATTAAACAATTCACTTCTAAAGTAGAAGATGAATTGTAATTCACAAGGGGAAAGTGATGAGTTATTAAAAGAAAGCACATAAGTGCTTAACAAAACACAAAATGGAATTGTAAAAGAGAAAGGATAGAAGTTGAATGTGGATTCCTTATCCACACTCAATTGAAACTTACCAAAGCCCCTACATGGTTAGTAAACATGTATAAGAAGTATAAGAAGTGAAAGAACATGTAATGCATCATAAAACTCAAAAGAATTAAATGAGAAAACAAATCCTAGAACCACAACCAGAATAGGCATCAGATGGACAACAAGTGAATATCATCATACAAGTGCAAGTGAATAAGCAATAATCATCACTCATTAGCATTTAAACATGTTACAAGAAGAAGGGATAGATGAAAGATGGAAAGGAATGAAGAGGACATGCATAAATGGAACATGTAAATCAACAACCAGAATTGAAACTAAATGGAAAATGATTTATACACATCTCAAAAGTATTTATGAATCAACTTCAAGACATTCAAGAAGTAATATAAGAAGAATTGAAATGAAAATTCAAAAAGAAAGTGCAAACAATACATGTTAATGATGCACAAAGTTCAAATTGAAATGAACATGTAAAGATGACCTATAATGTGTATCAAAGACCTATAATATCATATGAATGGCTCATAACATATGCAAATGCTCATACAAATATGCACAAAAGAATTCATGTAAACATGCACTAAAGTTGTAATGACATGCCATGGATTATACTTCCAATGTAATGCATCAAACAAAGACCAAATGGATTCATGAAAATTATGCCAGCATATTATTGGAATGCCTAGGTCAGAAATGCATCATACATCAAGATAGCATGTAAAAATTCAGAGCAAAATGACTTCAAACAAAGCAATTAGGTCAAATTGAAACATCATGCAAAGTGGTGCAAATATAGGCATCAAAACATGTAATAAAGTGACCTAAAAAATCAAACAAAAATCATCTAACATGCTTCAATGTATTAGTGAATCAATGCAAAAAGAATCATGTCAAAACAGTTGGTAATGAGCAAGAACAAAATTAAACAAATTCATGTATCATGCTTAGAATGCATCTAAATGGAAATTCAAAGAAAATTATGGACCAGGGGTAAAAAGGTCATAAAATCAAGAAATAAAATCATGGAAAATTTCCTAAATGTTTTAGTGATACTCATGAATTTTTGTGGAATTTTATGATGATATTTGGTATTTTTAAAAATTAAAAATCAAATGTGTAAAAAAAAATGAAAATAAAAATGGAATGCAAAAGGAAGGGGAGGTGTGAACATAGCAATCATGCAGTTCAAATTAATTGGGCTTGAACACATGGGGGTGTGGGTAGCAATCTGATTAGGTCCAATAACGCGCACAACACACTAACTATCATGCTCTTTCAGTCAAACCAAGTCAAATCATTCACAACCATCAGATTAAGTCAAGTCAAACACAAAGGTCAAGGTAAGCAAATCTAACACACGCGCATGAGGGCACATACTCACTATCATACACCACGCCACACAATGCTTACTCTGATTAAAAACAAAACATGTGCAACACATGTGCCAATTTTATGTGTTGTCACATTATGGACCACGCGATGAAGAAAAACGAGCGGACAGGATTAAAACATACTAAACCTTAACCATCAAAGCTGTCGGCCGGAGAAGGACCTCCGGTCACCTTCTCCGGCGAGAAACCACCACCTGCAACCTCACAATTTTCCAGAAATGCATAACACATACATTAATCGAAAGCTAAACTTATGCAGATCATGAATGTGCTTATGAAATCCACAGAACACACACACATAGCAAGAACAGAGGAGATTACATTAAGCCCAAGATTTTGCAACTAAGCCTCTAAGAGGCCTATCAACTAGCCGGTTTGAGCAGAGCTTCTAGCAAGCTTAAAACACAAAAAAACAAGTAAAAATAGATAGAGATCGTGTAAGGTAATTTCAAGAGTTCAAACCTGAATGATGATGAAACTTGGAATGCATAAGAATACCAGAAGGAGATGCTTCTTCCTTGAGCTTCACTTGGCCAAATAAAGGCTTGAGAGCTTGAATTCGTGCAAAGAATCAACCAGAATTTCAACTCTCTTGATCCTGAACTTCCTTAACTGAACCTATGCACTTTTGTTCTTAATCTCCAAAGTAGAATCAAGATGGAGATGGAGATGAAATGTAGGAGATGATGATGAAATTCGTGTACAGAGAGCGAGAAAAATCAGAGAATGTGGAAAGAATTTGAAGTGTTTTTGAGAGAATGTGGCTGAAAAATCAAGTTGTGAGGTGATATTTCGTTTTATAGTGTGAGTTAACCAAGGTTAAACTGAGTGAGGTTAACTGAGTCACAATGGTTTGAGTGAGTCATCCCTAACTAACTGAGTCAAGTTAGTTAGGGAGAGCCATGATATGGTGTGGCTGGTTCATAACAAACTATGGTGGAGGTGAAATGTGAAGCTGCAGCAAGCAAAACTTGTTATACAAGTTTCCACTCCTTTCCCTTTTTATGATCATGTATAGCACGTGATATGGTGACTGAGGTACATGTTTGGCTAAATGAAGCAATTGTTGGGAGAGTGAGCAATACATGGGCAAGCTGATACAATCAACAATAACCTTCACTTGTTTTTTTTTTTTGGTTTTATGTGACAGTGAGAACAATAGAGATAGGGTGATTTGAGGATGAATTATTCCATGTAATGTGAATGATTTGGTGAGCTCATGGGTTCATTTGAAAGAGAGTACATTGGAGCACAATGCTGATGTGAAAATTGAAGTGAAATGAGGTTGGAATAAGTTGCAAAATGACTTAAAATACACAAGTTTGGGAACTAGTTATGGGGCGTGGCAAGCAAGTCATGGCATGGCAACTTGGCACACAAAATTTCAGCACAATCAACATGACTTTGAACCAATATATCTCCACTATAACTTGATCAAATGGAATTTTGTCCAACATGAGTATTGAAGATGACACTACAAGGAACAACTTTGATGTTGAAAAGTTTTTCATTTGAGGCCTTTAACCATGAGAAAAATGAGTGGACATTTGGCCCACCACATGTTTGTTAAAATGACTGCGCGCGTGACCTGAAAATCTTGGTCATGACCTAGTTTTGAACCTACTTTGCTCAAACTTTGATCAATCATATCTCCCTCAATTTTTATCCAATGGAGATGTTCTACACATGGATTTGAAGCTTAAAGCAAGACCTTTTGTTGTGGCCTGGTGGAATTTTCATTTGGTGCTTCAATTTTAAATGGCCTTGGTTCAAACTCTGATGCAAAATGGCCAAAACTTGCCCTTTTTAGTAACCCTACTTCACCCAAAAATGGCAACTTTCCACATCTTGATTTTTTCATGATTCCTTTGGAATTTCTTGACCAAATTTTGCACATTGGACATATGTAACATGAATTTCATGATTTTGGGCTCAAAAAGTCAAGAGTTGACTTTTTCCTCTGATTATTTGACTTTGCCCCAATTTCTCTGATTCTTGATCTTTCTTCCAATTGAACCACTTCTAAAACCAATTGAGATGCAATTTTCCACATACATACACTTAAGGACATATGGAATACCATGACATCAAGTTTTGTTCAAAAAATCAAAGATTCCCTGATTTAATGGGAAACCCTAGTTTTGGTGCCCACCTCCTAGGAGAAAAATGTGCAGTCTTCAATTTCAAATTCCTCAGAGTATGTTGTGTACCTTCTTAAAGGATGATGATATATGCCTTTTGAGGATGATTTTGGATCAATGAGCTATCTCTTTTGAGGGTTTTCCTTCAGTTTTTGAACCTCTTGCATGGTGAAAGATGTAATGCTTCAATCTCCCATTGTATCTCTTATCCTTGAGGTTGTGGATGATCAATTGAGATGGTATAAGACATGAAAGACCTCTTGGCTTGCCTTGAGGGCACTTGATTGACCTTTTGTGCTTTGAATGATTCCTTGATTGTCCACCTTCCACCTGATCACATGCCCTGATGGTAAGAAGGATGCCATGCTTCATTTTTCTATGTTAAATGCAATGTAATGTTAATGAGATGGATATGATATGATAAATGATAATGCCATGCTATGATGCCAAAAGGGGAGAGCAAATTTTGGGGTATTACAGCTGCCCCTATTCAAGCGCTGTAGACCTGAATGCCTGAAAGCAATTGCTTTCGGACTTTCAAGGTATATAGTGATTGAATACCAAATATAACCAAAAATTTGCTCTGGATGATGAAGAATAAAAGGGATATAAACCCAACGAGACTGCTGGATTGAATCTTCGATGAAACGTCGGAGAGATCTGTCTTTTGAACGACGCCAGACGGCTACTGGCTTGCCACACTGCTGGTGGACTTTAATAATGTCTTTTATGCAACTCCAGACGACTACTGGCCTGCCACGCTACTGGTGGACTTTGATAACGTCTTTTGAACGACGCCAGACGACTACTGGCTTGCCACGCTACTGGTGGACTTTAATAATGTCTTTTATGCAATTCCAGACGACTACTGGCCTGCCACACTACTGGTGGACTTTGCAGCTTCGTGCCACCCGAAGACGGACTTTTGCCAATCCACTGTTGGACTTTTGGAATATGCCACCCTTAGATGGACCTTTCGCCAATCCACTGTTGGACTTTTGCCACCCGAAGACGGACTTTTGCCAATCCACTGTTGGACTTTTGGAATATGCCACCCTTAGATGGACCTTTCGCCAATCCACTGTTGGACTTTTGCCACCCGAAGACGGACTTTTGCCAATCCACTGTTGGACTTTTGGAATATGCCACCCTTAGATGGACCTTTCGCCAATCCACTGTTGGACTTTTAGCTGCTTTGCCACCCGAAGATGGACTTTTGCCAATCCACTGTTGGACCTTTAGAATATTCCACCCTTAGATGGACTTTTGCCAATCCACTGTTGGACTTTTGCCACCCGAAGACGGACTTTTGCCAATCCACTGTTGGACTTTGCTAACGTCTTTTAACAATGCCAGACGACTACTGGCTTGCCACACTACGGGTGGACTTTCGCAAAATTCCAATACTGGATTACACTCTGCATCCGTGTCAGACATCTCTGCCGACTTTGTTGAGGAACAAAGACCAATGATTTGACTTTGGAGACTCCTGAAAGGATAACCTCTCCACTGGAGAATGAATGAATAATCCGTCTGCTTCGAATTGTCAAGCTTGCCAAAAATAAATTGGACTTGAAGAATAATAAATCTGCCAGGAATCACTTCATCTGTTGGGGGAATGAATTCTGGTCACAGCGATTCCGCTGGGGATGAGAATTTCTTTGTATGGCGTCTTTCTAGGGGAGAGAAGTCATAAAAACTCTGCTTGGGGATCTGTCTAAACCAAGACCCTTTGTAGGGGTTATCCACCTTCTGACCCGGCTGGGGAAAGGCTGTACCATCCTTGTTGAGGAATAGATTCTGTCGATCTGATAAACCTTTGCGGGAAGAACAACAACTCAGCTGGGAGTTGCTGACAAGATTCGATGCTGACCTCTGTGGGGATACCATGACCAGAGATACGATCTTGCTGGGTATCAGGGCTACTCTGCCAGGGATATGCAAATCCTGGTTAGAACATTCCACTGCAACTTGCTAGGAAAGAGTCCTTAGAGATCTGTTGGGGAAACCCAAAGCAAATCCACAGTATTCTGCTGAAGAATATGACTGTCAAGCTTAGGATAAGTACCACAATGCCCCATGTTAGGCGAGCTTCCCTTTAGACAATTCCGTTAGGGATGACGAGTTTATAACAAACTCTGCTGGCGGAAACTGCTTTAAAACGTCTCGTGCTGGGGAATGCCTTTTGAGAGGATTTTACAGAAGACCAACTGTCCTCAAACTCTACTGGGGATGATCAACACTTCATGCTGGGGAAACAAACATGCCCCACGCTTGGACAAAACAACAATTCTTCCCCGAAGAGGATGTCATAAGAGGATTTTACAGAAGATCTAGCCTCTTCAAACTCTTGTGACTTCGCTGGGGATAATGACCATCATTTTCGGTGTCGACGAGACCACTCTTTTGGGGAACCTGTGACCGTTATCGACATAGAAAAGCTTGTAGCTGTTGGAAGGACTGAATAAGAGAATCGACTTAATAAGATGCAACGGTACCCAGTTGAACTTAATTCACTGATATCGACCCGTTATGAACAATCGTCGACCGAACGATGAACGCCGATCTCCTTACCCATAATTGCCCCCAGTCTTTTGCGTGGGGTGATTTATTGCTGGTCTTGTGCTTAAAATCATCTGCACCTGCTACCTGCAACAAAAGAATATGCCCACATGCCCCGAATATTGCGTGGCTAGAATCCACCATCCGGGAGTATTCAACATTCGAAGTAATTTCAAATGTTTTTTCTGCGCATGTTATTGCAAGGCTGCCATGTTTTCAAATGCAATGTTTTATCAAAAATTAGGACGTTTTTGCAAACAAAGCAATAAAACAAAAATAGAAAGCTTTTTATTGAAATTCAATTTATTGACTGAGAGCCCAGAATAGGCAATTACATCCGGAAGCAATCCCTGGAAAGAGGTGATCGCTGAAAATTGAGAAAAGAAACTATCCTAATGGCAATGTGAAAACGGAATTCCACTGAGTTTCCATTCTGTTATGACCAGTATGTCTTCAAAACTCCCCGACCTCGCCTTCTGAGGAATGATCAGACCGATTCCTATCCTTCAGAACGTCAGTTGTTCAAACGGTAATGGGGGATAGATAACTCAGACCATAGTCATTCGCTTAAATCCCTCTTTTGTGTGGACCGCCCTTTCAGGTTTTCGATCCACCAGGATACCCTTTTTTGCCTAAGTTGCCCTTTCGGGTTTTCAACTTACCGGGTGTACAAATCTTTTTTTCAATTATATCCCTAATTTTTGCCCGAACCTTATTCTGTTTTTGGTTCGCCGGGATGCCCTTTTTTGCCTGGATTTTTTATTTTTATTATCCAGCGGGTCTATTCATGCGAAGTATTTTTTGACTACGTCCGAGTTGACAGGGGATGAAAAGTCTTCGCCATCCATGGTTGTAAGCAATAAAGCTCCGCCCGAAAAGACCTTTTTAACCACGAATGGACCTTCATAGTTAGGAGTCCACTTGCCCCTGCGATCTGTATTGGGAGGAAGGATCCTTTTGAGTACCACATCTCCGACTTTGTAAACCCGAGGACGCACCTTTTGGTCAAATGCCTGCTTCATTCTGCGCTGATATAGTTGCCCATGGCATACAGCCGCCAATCGCTTTTCCTCAATAAGGCTCAACTGATCAAATCTGGCTCGTACCCATTCAGCCTCATCTAGCTTAACATCCATCATGACTCTGAGGGACGGAATCTCCACTTCAACTGGTAGTACTGCCTCCATACCATATACAAGTGAGAATGGGGTTGCCCCAGTGGACGTGCGTACCGACGTTCGATACCCATGCAAAGCAAATGGTAACATCTCATGCCAATCTTTGTACGTGACAACCATCTTCTGCACAATCTTCTTGATATTTTTGTTGGCCGCTTCGACCGCGCCATTCATCTTTGGGCGGTACGGAGAAGAATTATGATGTTCGATTTTGAAGTCCCGGCATAACTCAGCCATCATCTTATTGTTCAAATTAGAACCATTATCAGTAATGATTCTTTCGGGAACTCCATATCTGCAAATGATATCCCGTTTTAAGAAACGAGCGACCACTTGTTTTGTAACATTGGCATAGGATGCGGCTTCAACCCATTTGGTGAAGTAATCAATTGCCACCAAGATGAAACGATGACCATTGGAAGCTGTAGGCTCAATCTTTCCGATCATATCAATGCCCCACATGGCAAACGGCCAAGGCGACGACATGATACTCAACGGATTTGGAGGCACATGCACCTTGTCTGCATAGATCTGGCATTTATGGCATTTGCGGGCATATTTGCAACAATCTGACTCCATAGTCAACCAATAATATCCCGATCTTAACAACTTTTTAGCCATTGCATGTCCTCCGGCATGGGTACCGAAAGAGCCTTCGTGCACTTCAATCATCAACAAGTCTGCTTCATATCTATCCACACATCTAAGCAGGACCGTGTCAAAATTTCTTTTATACAGCACGCCATCTTTGTTCAAGAAGAAACTACCGGCTAACCTTCTCAACGTCTTCCTGTCTTTGGACGATGCCCCGGGCGGGTACTCTTGACTTTTCAAGAAACACTTAATGTCATGAAACCATGGCTTGTCATCAGACGTTGCATCGACCGCAAACACAAATGCTGGTCTGTCAAGGCGGGATACCTCAATCTTAGGTACATGGTTCCATCCTTGCACTTTGATCATGGAAGACAAAGTGGCCAAGGCATCAGGGAACCTATTCTCATCTCGAGGAATGTGGTACAGTTTCACTGTTGTGAAAAACGTCAGCAATCTCCTTGTATAATCTCTATACGGCACTAGATTTGTTTGGTGCGTGTACCAACTCCCCTTCACTTGATTGATTACCAAAGCTGAATCACCAAATATATCAAGGGTCTTAATCCGTAGATTAATCGCCTCCTCGATCCCCATTATACAAGCTTCGTACTCTGCTTCATTATTGGTGCATCCGAAAGTTATTCGGGAAGTGAAAGGCACATGAACACCTTCCGGCGTGATAAGAACCGCTCCAACTCCGCACCCATTCATATTGACAGCCCCATCAAACATCAGACTCCATTTGGATTCAGGGTCTGGCCCCTCCTCCGGAAGTGGTTCCTCGCAGTCTTTAGCTTTGAGAAACATGATGTCCTCATCAGGGAAGTCAAATTTCATGGGTTGGTAATCATCAATCGGCTGTTGCGCAAGATAGTCGGACAAGATACTTCCTTTGATGGCCTTTTGTGAAGTGTACTGAATGTCATACTCTGTCAAGACCATTTGCCACCGTGCAACTCTGCCTGTCAATGCTGGTTTCTCGAAAATGTACTTGATAGGATCCATTTTTGAAATCAACAAGGTCGTGTGCCTAACCATATATTGCCTCAATCGCTTAGCGGCCCATGCAAGCGCACAGCATGTCTTTTCAAGCATTGAGTATCGAGACTCACAATCATTGAACTTTTTGCTCAGGTAGTAAATAGCATGCTCCTTCCTACCTGTCTCGTCATGTTGACCGAGAACACAACCCATGGAACCTTCAAGCACTGTCAGATACATTATCAGCGGTCTCCCTTCAACTGGAGGCATTAGAATCGGAGGTTCCTGCAAGTATTCTTTTATCTTATCGAATGCCAATTGGCAATCGTCATTCCACCTGACCGTTTGATCTTTCCTTAACAATTTAAATATTGGCTCACACGTGGCTGTTAGGTGAGATATGAACCTTGCAATGTAGTTCAATCTACCCAAGAAACCACGAACCTCTTTTTCTGTTCTCGGTTCAGGCATTTCTTGTATTGCTTTCACCTTGGCAGGATCAACCTCGATTCCTCTTTCGCTCACAATGAAACCCAGTAACTTTCCAGAACGCACCCCAAACGTGCACTTGTTTGGATTTAATCTCAGACGGAACTTTCTCAACCTTTCAAACAGCTTTTTCAGGTTAATCAGATGTTCCTCTTCTGTTCTCGACTTGGCAATCATATCATCTACATAACATTCGATCTCCTTATGAATCAAGTCATGAAACAATGTCACCATCGCCCGCTGGTACGTTGCCCCTGCATTTTTCAATCCAAAAGGCATTACTTTATAACAATATGTACCCCACGGAGTAATGAACGTGGTCTTCTCCATATCTTCAGGTGCCATCTTGATCTGGTTGTACCCGGAGAAACCGTCCATAAATGAGAACACTGAAAACTGAGCTGTATTATCGACCAGCACATCAATATGAGGTAGTGGAAAATCATCTTTCGGGCTAGCTTTATTAAGATCTCGATAATCCACACACATTCTCACTTTTCCATCTTTCTTCGGTACTGGCACGATGTTGGCTACCCATGGAGGATACTTTGTCACAGCAAGAAAACCAGCATCCCACTGCTTCTGGACTTCCTCCTTAATCTTTAAAGCCATGTCGGGGTGAGTCCGACGAAGTTTCTGCTTGACTGGCGGACATTCTTCTCTTAATGGCAGCCTGTGCACGACAATATCCGTATCCAACCCCGGCATGTCTTGATACGACCAGGCGAAAATGTCAACATACTCGCGCAACATTTCCGTCAAAGTTTGCTTCACATCTGCTTGCAAGCTGGCACCAATCCTGATCTCTTTCTTGGCGTCCTTGGTACCAATATTGATGATTTCTACAGTCTCCTGATGAGGCTGGATGACCCTTTCCTCTTGTTTCAACAATCTGGCCAATTCTTCAGGGAGTTCACAATCTTTCTCATCCCCTTCTTCGGCTTGATAAATCGGATTGTCAAAGTCATACATAGTCATATCAAAATCGTTATCAGTGGTATCCGGAGGATCAAGTCTGCATGAACGGGTTCATGCCTTATTTTAGAATTTATTTTTAAGCAAAACAAAAGAAAATGAAACATTGCCATTTTATTTTTTTTGTGTAAAAATAAAAACTGAAAGACAGAGAACAAAATTTGATTGCAAAACGTCCTTTATTAATGATTAAACATTGCAAATGCAACCATGGTGGCCCTACAAATGAATCTATATGCCTTGGGCAGAGCGCAAGATTTTGACATGCATTATGGTTAGAAAAAACAAAGAAAAATTACTCTGTCTGAAGAGTAACCCGGATGACTTCTTCAACGAACCAGTTCTGCACTTGTTGTCCCGGAACATGAGGGCGTACCCAGTTGTCCAGGTCACAATCACTGTCAACACTATCCTCTGTGGCTGCACAAGACTGGTCCGTGTAGATAATTCCCCCACTATTGAAATTAATGGGTCCCCTGCTCCCCGCATCTGAAGTTGTAGAGGGATGATAACCAATACCAAATTTGTTTTCCTTCATTGGGGTCTCTATCAACCTGCCCCAACCTTGGGCGTTGCCTGCCCTGACGACTTCGACAGCTTGTTTGTAAGATGAAATGGAGGTACCAGCCCCAACTGGTACAGAAGAAGACTCAGGTGCATCGTCAATATTGACTGCTTCAAATGATTGGCACAGCATCTCATGAATTTCCCCATCCATTTCAATGTACTTGAACGTGGACAAGTGACTCACAAAGATGTCTTCTTCCCCACACACTGTCACAACCTGCCCTTCAAACTCATACTTCAGCTTTTGATGTAGAGTAGAAGTAACAGCCCCGGCTCCGTGAATCCAAGGGCGTCCCAATAGGCAGCTATATGCAGGTTGTATGTCCATTACATGGAACGTGGATTTGAATACCTGTGGTCCAATTTGTACGGGCAATTCCACCTCACCAAACACAGATCGTCTAGTTCCATCGAATGCTCTAACCACCAATTCACTAGGCCTTAAGATCAAACCGTCAACTTCCAGCTTCATTAATGCCTTCTTGGGCAAGACATTGAGTGATGAACCAGTGTCTACCAGTACATGAGATAATACTGCGCCCTTACACTCCATCGTGATATGCAAAGCCTTATTATGGTTTCTTCCTTCAACAGTCAAATCTCTACTTGTAAAGCCCAAGCCATGGCTAACATTAACATTTGAGATTACGCCCTCGAGCTGATTAACAGTAATTTCTTGTGGCACGTATGCACTCTTCAATACTTTCAACAACGCCTGCCGGTGCGCATCAGAGCACATCAATAGTGACAAGATTGAAATCTTTGAAGGGGTCTGATTCAGTTGGTCCACAATCTTATAATCGCTTTTCTTGATTATCTTCATAAATTCTTCCATTTCCTTATCAAAAGTAATCTTTGTCTCTGCTTCAGGTGTAGGCGCATTTTCAACCACCTGTTTACCCTTAGCCTTTGCTGCAGCTTCTACCTCCTTATCACTTCTCAAGGTTTGGGGAGCGAACAACCTTCCACTCCTTGTAAAGCCCCCTACACCCCCTACGTTATCAATATTTGGGCTGACTGACGACTCAACTTCCTGCTTTTTACCTTCGTAATATACATCTGCCCCATAGTGCCATGGGATAGCTTTCGTAGATGTGAACGGAATTGGTCCTGGCACCGTGATAGTGATAGGACTGGGCCCTTCTGGCGCAACACTCGCCACGGGAGCTGCATTGACCGGCATTTGAATCTCAGCGGGAGTGTAATAGATGGTCACGGTTGATATCTCATCAGTGTCTTTCACGACTCTGTCGAACTGTATACATCCTTCATCGATCAGATTCTGTAAACCCATCTTCAACTTATCACAGCCGTTCTCCTGATTCATACACTCAGAGCAATCTTGATTACAGCCCGGGAACACCTGTCCCTTCAATAAACGATCTTTTACAACCAACAAAGAAGTTTTCACTTGATGAACGTCTAACACCAAATTCAATCTCCTCCCATCTTCAATAGCGTACACATTTGCTGCACTATGATCAGGCATGGGATGCTGAGTAATATTAGGAGCGGGAGAGAAATTGATGGCTTTAGCATCAATCAAATCTTGTACTTTATGATGGAAAGCCCAGCATTTTTCAATGGAATGTCCCTGAGCACCTGAGTGGAACTCACAACGAGCATTAGCATCGAAGTTAGGTGGCAGGTTTCCAGCAACCGGAGCTTTCATAGTACGGAGTTCTACCAACTTTAACTCGAGTAGCCGGGGCAACAGCGCGGCATAAGTCATAGGGAGAGGATCCATCTTACGATCCCTCTGTCTAGACCTTTGCTGGAAAAAAGGTTGTTGCTGTTGAACTTGTTGTTGGGATTGTTGTTTCTGAACAGACGGTGTGGGGATTATTACAGCATCTACCTGATAATAAGCTTGAGAACGCCCTCTGCCTCGTCCTCTAAACACAGCATTCGTATCACCTTCTCTTCTTTTCTGGTTACTAGCAAACGGTTTCTTCGTCCCCGAAGAGCCAGCCCCACTCACATCCTGGATCTTTCCAAGCTTTAACAGACTTTCTATTCTTTCTCCCGCAATCACAATATCAGCAAATCCAGTTGACGGACAAGCAGCTAATCTATCAAGATAGGCCCCTTGCAAGGTGCCCATGAACATATCTGCCATTTCTCTGTCTGACAAGGGAGGTTGAACCTGGGCAGCCATTTCCCTCCACCTCTGTGCATATTCTTTGAAACTTTCCTTGGCATTTTGTGACAACCCCTGCAATTGAGTGCGGTTGGGCGCCATGTCAATATTATATTGGTATTGCTTCAGGAACGCTTCTGCCAAATCTTTCCAATTCTTCACAGCAGCTCTATTCAACTTCATATACCAGGTCAAGGACGCCCCAGCCAGACTGTCCTGAAAATAGTGCATCCATAGCTTCTCGTCATCCGTATGGGCTGAAATCTTCCCAAAGTAAGCTTGAAGATGCGTTTGGGGACACGCATTGCCGTGATACTTATCAAAAGTAGGAGGTTTGAATTTGGGGGGAATTCTGACTCCTGAGACCAGCCCCAAGCTGGTAACATCAATACCCATAGAGTTCTTGCATTCTATGGCCCTGATCTTTTCTGCTAATTCATCATACCTTCGATCACCTTGATTACCCACATCAGCATCCAGCAGAGTAAATTGGTCTTCCAGAGTATCTTCAAGAGTAACACCAGCATGCCTACCATTTCCATTACCCCGATTGTTACCACCAGGAGGAGGGTTGCCACCGGGAGGAGGAATGCCATGTCCCTGTGAATTGTCATGCTGATCACCTTCGGGCCCATTGTCTGGACGCTCTACCAGAAGCCTCAATCTCTCCTGATTTTGCGCCATGCCAGTCATGAGGGTCATGAACTGATCCATACGCGCCCTCATTTCAGCCAAATCACTTTGCACTTGATCCATGATTCTTACTTGATTCCTTCGCGTCGAATATCGGTGAATATGACTCTCCGCTATACTGCCTGAAACCAAATAAAGGTTAGAGTCCCTGCAACGAGTACCTGAAAAGCAAGTAACAAAAAATGCAAAATGATATGCAATGCCATGCAATGCCATGTTTGTCATTTCCGAGGTGCTTTATACCCTGATTCCAATCCAACCACAGAAATCTGAAGACCAGAAATTGTGATATAAAGAGACGTGTCGTGGTCATGTGCTTGTGTGCAGCTATCTGATAAGGAATAATTCTGAATAAAACTGCTCATACTCATTCAACGAAGTATTCAAGTACATTTAAGAAAGGTTCAACCGCAAATGCAATACAAGGAAAAATGGATCCATCAACAAGCCTGATGGTAACCATTAACAACAAAATATAAGGAAAAGAACATCAGTCTGACAATTCCACATCCTTCAGCTTATCACTTGAGTATTTGATCTCCTCAAAAAGTATACGGGTACGCTGGTGATTCGGCTTTTCAATCATTTCTTTGATCAAGACATCCCTTTTCTCAAGAGCTTCAGTTAAAGAACCCATATGCAGCATCAGAGCCTCGTCATCACACACTCCTTTGTGTCTCTTTATGCCAGCTTGCGTCTTGAGCATCTCCCTTTCTATTATGACTTCTTCAAGCTCTTTCTTGGTATTCCTCAGCTCACCTCTAGCTTCTTCTAGCTGTTCTTGACTCTTACCGAGGCTTTCCCGATACTTTCTCCTCTGTTCATGCGCCTTTTCAAGCTCTTCGTCCTTAATCTGCAACTGTTCCTGTAATTCAGCATTCTCTATCCTAACTTCGTCCCAAGCGTGCTGAAACTTTGTTAACTTTTCTTTGGTCTGTGCTAACGCCTGTTTGGTTTGCTTGTGGGCTTGAGTAGCATCATCAGCACCTTTACTAATCTTCCGGAAATGTTGGGCTCTTCCAGCAAAGTCTTTTTCTTTTGCAGTTAGGATTTGTTCAGCATCTTGGGCTTTCCGCTCCAGCTCTTTGTTGGCATGTAGAGCATTCTGAAGACGGCTACTCAACTCGGAATTCTCTCCTTGGAGCTTTTTCACCAAGGCTTGCAACTTGTCAACTTCTTCCACAGTAGCAGTGCTTCTTGCTTTCTCATTCTCCGGATACAAAAGGGGTGCCTTACCAAAAGGCAAGAGAAAATCTTCAACTCTTTTCTTCACCCACTCTTCATATGCTGGATAAACTCGGTTGTTAGGCTTTCCTAGAGTAACTTTCCCCTTTTTCAGTATGCTACCCCAGCTTTCAGAAGCTTTCTGTGCTGCTTCCCACCCATCTGATGTATGAAAATAGAGGGACTCCTCCACATCTCTCTTAATAGGCGGACCTGTCAGGGCATACCCAAATTGTCGAATGGCCAAAGAAGGATTGTAGTTAATCCCACCCAGTCTTCCTATCAGTGGAACGTTAGGGAACTTACCACAGCTGTGGATAATATTCTTGCCAATCAGCCCATGATCTACCCATACGATGTCCTTGGCCACCAATCCCATTAAACGCTGTTTCCACTCTAGAGAATCTTTGGAATCCACAAAAGCCCCTGATTGTGGTAAACGGCCTGAAAACCACTTATAGAACAAGGGTGCACAACAACGAATTATCCCTCCTCTTTTCTTTTCGTTTCGGTTGTACAACGAGTAGTGAAGATCTCCCAGTAGCGTTGGCACCGGGTTCTTCATCATGAATATTCGTATAGCGTCCGTATCAATGAAATCTGGCTCATTGGGAAACAACACTATGCCGTATATACAAAGGGCTAGCAAAGCATTAAAAACAAGCCAATTCTCGCCTTTAGCTGCTTCCTGGGCCTTCTTAATCAGATATTCCAGCTTGTAACCACGAATCTTTCCTTTGTTGGAGACATTGTCGCCTAACTCTGATTTGCTCAAATAAAGAGCACCAGCCACCTTTCCAAAGTCAAGATCCCCCACTGATCCAAAGAAAGGGGGCTCCTCCTTGATAGCAATCCCCAACATGTTGGAATACTCCTCCAAGGTAGGAACCAACACATAGTCTGGAAATACAAAACACCTCAGAGGCGGATCATAGAACTGCATCAACGTATGGAGACCTCTGGCTTCATAATCACTGACATTACGGACCATAGATAAAATCCACCCATATTTATCTTCAAAAGCTTCTCGTACTGCAGGGCTCGCCATTCCCTTCAGCATAACAATAGGGCCTACAGTAGGCGTAAGGAACTTATAGCTGATGATATTCTTCCTCTCTTTAGTGTTCATCTTTGCAGGGACCTGATGACTGGAATCAAGGGTAATATATGCACCTGGAAATGAATAAACATGTATGTTAAAATATGATAATGCAATGCAAAGGGCAATGTGATCAGATAATTAGGTGTCTGTGCTGAACTGTGAACGGTGTCAGTGTAGCTCTGAGACTAATATAGAACCATAGATAAGAACCATCTGAATACAATAGGATGAAACTTCCTTTTTGTGCAATGATGATAGAAAACCGGGTATGTAGGAGGTCATGGTTACCTGCAAACCTGTAAACAACCCGCCCTTCTCACATGTGGGTACTAGGATGTTCAGTATCCCGGGCTCTCAGGTCGAGAAATGATGATGCGTTCACCATTTCTGGTTTGGCATCATCATCAATCGAGGAGGCCTCAACTGATTCTCCAAAACGAAAGATCCTCAGCTTCTGGCACTGAGGTCGAGAAGCAATAGTACATTCATCCCTCAGGGTACAGTACTATCGCCAATCGAGGAGTGCCTCCGCTGACTCTCTTTCAAAAAGGGATGTCCTATAGCAAGTTCCCAGCATTGGGTCCTCGGATCGAGAATGTGCAATGGGTTTGCCACGGAATGTGGTCTGCCACTGTCACATCTCGGGAGGAGTGCCGCAACTGAGTCCTCGGGAATGGTCACCAGAGTCGACAGTCCCTCAAGAGAATAACCACTGGCCTGCATAACATGCAGTAGCAGAAAGCTCCTGATAGAACCTCGTCTGGTTGTGGGTCTCATGAACAACAATACGTGGTCACCACCACGCAAGCGTCATGACTATCCACTCTAATACCTATGTATGTACTCAAGCTTTGGTAGTGAGCTTATCTCTCAGAACACCCATCCCGCCAAACAGACAAAACAGTGCAACACAATATAATATATGATATGTAATGCTAAAATGCGGTAAATACAGTAAAATAAATAAACAGCAACATAAAGCACAACAGTAAACACCCAATGAAAGAAAAGCAAACAAGCGCTAGGATTGACTCGCTAAGGAAACCAGAGATTCTGGGTTCGGTCCCCAGCAGAGTCGCCTGCTGTCGCTCCCGGGATTTTCATCCAAGTACAAACGCGAAAGTGGCACCGAAACAGAGTCGCCAGCAATGTGTATTTATCCCAAGAGGGGGAAAGGAAACACCGCGTAAACCTGAGAGAAAGGAAAAGCATGGTCTTACGACCAAGAGAACTGGGTTCGGGAGTCGGTTACGCGAGAGGAAGGTATTAGCACCCCCACGCGTCCATCGTACCCGATGGGATCCACGCTTGCTTGTCTCGATCAAAGGGGGATAGAAAAGAATACTGGAAAAGGAACGAAAAGAGAACTGGAAAAGGAACGAGAAACAAATGTAGGGAAAATAAAAGAAGTGCTCGCATGGGCCCTACCCCACTGCCTACGTATCTCATCGGGAGCATGAGAATCAGAGCGACGTAGTTCCCCTCACTAGGGATGGATTGTGTTTTTTAGAGAACGGCTTACGTTCTAGATCAGGTGTTGCAGGCTCGCTGGTCCGAGTGCGTTACCATCTTGCAAGAGAACGAGTAGAAGCGCGTTCGTGCGTTGAGAATGAATGAGATGAGAAAAGAATTCCCGAAGGAAAGACGTTATTGTTTGTTTTTGTTTTTTAGAAGTTTTTTCCATTTATTTGCATATGCCAGTGTATCTGAATCTTAGTCATTGGAATGTGTACATTCTCACATTCCAAGATGGAATGGGTAAGAAAGCACACTAAGAGTGAAGAAGACCCCCACACTTAGTTCCAATTGTCAAGGTTCAAACACACTAGCGTATTTGTATTTATTAAGTGTTTTTGTTGATTAAGAAATGAAGAAGTGTTTTTTATTATTTGCACCTTCAACAAGTATTGCATTTAAGTCCCTCCTACAAGATCAAATGTTTAACACATTGACCCAAGATGGGCTATATGCTACACATTCTAAGATTACAAGAGAAGACCCCTTATAATCTTTTCTTTATATGAAAGGCCTAAATGCAATAAATGCCTACCTTTATTATATGTTTTGAATTTTCTTTGAGATGAGAAGATGAAAGACTCAAGAGAGGGTAAAGGTAAAAATCTATATGGACTAAGACTCAATCCTAATTGATTAGTTAAGGGAGTGATCCTAAAGTTTGTGAGGTTTCAACCTAAAGTCTAAAGAAAGAATGAATTAAACAATTCACTTCTAAAGTAGAAGATGAATTGTAATTCACAAGGGGAAAGTGATGAGTTATTAAAAGAAAGCACATAAGTGCTTAACAAAACACAAAATGGAATTGTAAAAGAGAAAGGATAGAAGTTGAATGTGGATTCCTTATCCACACTCAATTGAAACTTACCAAAGCCCCTACATGGTTAGTAAACATGTATAAGAAGTATAAGAAGTGAAAGAACATGTAATGCATCATAAAACTCAAAAGAATTAAATGAGAAAACAAATCCTAGAACCACAACCAGAATGGGCATCATATGGACAACAAGTGAATATCATCATACAAGTGCAAGTGAATAAGCAATAATCATCACTCATTAGCATTTAAACATGTTACAAGAAGAAGGGATAGATGAAAGATGGAAAGGAATGAAGAGGACATGCATAAATGGAACATGTAAATCAACAAACAGAATTGAAACTAAATGGAAAATGATTTATACACATCTCAAAAGTATTTATGAATCAACTTCAAGATATTCAAGAAGTAATATAAGAAGAATTGAAATGAAAATTCAAAAAGAAAGTGCAAACAATACATGTTAATGATGCACAAAGTTCAAATTGAAATGAACATGTAAAGATGACCTATAATGTGTATCAAAGACCTATAATATCATATGAATGGCTCATAACATATGCAAATGCTCATACAAATATGCACAAAAGAATTCATGTAAACATGCACTAAAGTTGTAATGACATGCCATGGATTATACTTCCAATGTAATGCATCAAACAAAGACCAAATGGATTCATGAAAATTATGCCAGCATATTATTGGAATGCCTAGGTCAGAAATGCATCATACATCAAGATAGCATGTAAAAATTCAGAGCAAAATGACTTCAAACAAAGTAATTAGGTCAAATTGAAACATCATGCAAAGTGGTGCAAATATAGGCATCAAAACATGTAATAAAATGACCTAAAAAATCAAACAAAAATCATCTAACATGCTTCAATGTATTAGTGAATCAATGCAAAAAGAATCATGTCAAAACAGTTGGTAATGAGCAAGAACAAAATTAAACAAATTCATGTATCATGCTTAGAATGCATCTAAATGGAAATTCAAAGAAAATTATGGACCAGGGGTAAAAAGGTCATAAAATCAAGAAATAAAATCATGGAAAATTTCGTAAATGTTTTAGTGATACTCATGAATTTTTGTGGAATTTTATGATGATATTTGGTATTTTTAAAAATTAAAAATCAAATGTGTAAAAAAAATGAAAATAAAAATGGAATGCAAAAGGAAGGGGAGGTGTGAACATAGCAATCATGCAGTTCAAATTAATTGGGCTTGAACACATGGGGGTGTGGGTAGCAATCTGATTAGGTCCAATAACGCGCACAACACACTAACTATCATGCTCTTTCAGTCAAACCAAGTCAAATCATTCACAACCATCAGATTAAGTCAAGTCAAACACAAAGGTCAAGGTAAGCAAATCTAACACACGCGCATGAGGGCACATACTCACTATCATACACCACGCCACACAATGCTTACTCTGATTAAAAACAAAACATGTGCAACACATGTGCCAATTTTATGTGTTGTCACATTATGGACCACGCGATGAAGAAAAACGAGCGGACAGGATTAAAACATACTAAACCCTAACCATCAAAGCTGTCGGCCGGAGAAGGACCTCCGGTCACCTTCTCCGGCGAGAAACCACCACCTGCAACCTCACAATTTTCCAGAAATGCATAACACATACATCAATCGAAAGCTAAACTTATGCAGATCATGAATGTGCTTATGAAATCCACAGAACACACACACATAGCAAGAACATAGGAGATTACATTAAGCCCTAGATTTTGCAACTAAGCCTCTAAGAGGCCTATCAACTAGCCGGTTTGAGCAGAGCTTCTAGCAAGCTTAAAACACAAAAAAACAAGTAAAAATAGACAGAGATCGTGTAAGGTAATTTCAAGAGTTCAAACCTGAATGATGATGAAACTTGGAATGCACAAGAATACCAGAAGGAGATGCTTCTTCCTTGAGCTTCACTTGGCCAAATAAAGGCTTGAGAGCTTGAATTCGTGCAAAGAATCAACCAGAATTTCAACTCTCTTGATCCTGAACTTCCTTAACTGAACCTATGCACTTTTGTTCTTAATCTCCAAAGTAGAATCAAGATGGAGATGGAGATGAAATGTAGGAGATGATGATGAAATTCGTGTACAGAGAGCGAGAAAAATCAGAGAATGTGGAAAGAATTTGAAGTGTTTTTGAGAGAATGTGGCTGAAAAATCAAGTTGTGAGGTGAGATTTCGTTTTATAGTGTGAGTTAACCAAGGTTAAACTGAGTGAGGTTAACTGAGTCACAATGGTTTGAGTGAGTCATCCCTAACTAACTGAGTCAAGTTAGTTAGGGAGAGCCATGATATGGTGTGGCTGGTTCATAACAAACTATGGTGGAGGTGAAATGTGAAGCTGCAGCAAGCAAAACTTGTTATACAAGTTTCCACTCCTTTCCCTTTTTATGATCATGTATAGCACGTGATATGGTGACTGAGGTACATGTTTGGCTAAATGAAGCAATTGTTGGGAGAGTGAGCAATACATGGGCAAGCTAATACAATCAACAATATCCTTCACTTGTTTTTTTTTTTTTGGTTTTATGTGACAGTGAGAACAATAGAGATAGGGTGATTTGAGGATGAATTATTCCATGTAATGTGAATGATTTGGTGAGCTCATGGGTTCATTTGAAAGAGAGTACATTGGAGCACAATGCTGATGTGAAAATTGAAGTGAAATGAGGTTGGAATAAGTTGCAAAATGACTTAAAATACACAAGTTTGGGAACTGGTTATGGGGCGTGGCAAGCAAGTCATGGCATGGCAACTTGGCACACAAAATTTCAGCACAATCAACATGACTTTGAACCAATATATCTCCACTATAACTTGATCAAATGGAATTTTGTCCAACATGAGTATTGAAGATGACACTACAAGGAACAACTTTGATGTTGAAAAGTTTTTCATTTGAGGCCTTTAACCACGAGAAAAATGAGTGGACATTTGGCCCACCACATGTTTGTTAAAATGACTGCGCGCGTGACCTGAAAATCTGGGTCATGACCTAGTTTTGAACCTACTTTGCTCAAACTTTGATCAATCATATCTCCCTCAATTTTTATCCAATGGAGATGTTCTACACATGGATTTGAAGCTTAAAGCAAGACCTTTTGTTGTGGCCTGGTGTAATTTTCATTTGGTGCTTCAATTTTAAATGGCCTTGGTTCAAACTCTGATGCAAAATGGCCAAAACTTGCCCTTTTTAGTAACCCTACTTCACCCAAAAATGGCAACTTTCCACATCTTGATTTTTTCATGATTCCTTTGGAATTTCTTGACCAAATTTTGCACATTGGACATATGTAACATGAATTTCATGATTTTGGGCTCAAAAAGTCAAGAGTTGACTTTTTCCTCTGATTATTTGACTTTGCCCCAATTTCTCTGATTCTTGATCTTTCTTCCAATTGAACCACTTATAAAACCAATTGAGATGCAATTTTCCACATACATACACTTAAGGACATATGGAATACCATGACATCAAGTTTTGTTCAAAAAATTAAAGATTCCCTGATTTAATGGGAAACCCTAGTTTTGGTGCCCACCTCCTAGGAGAAAAATGTGCAGTCTTCAATTTCAAATTCCTCAGAGTATGTTGTGTACCTTCTTAAAGGATGATGATATATGCCTTTTGAGGATGATTTTGGATCAATGAGCTATCTCTTTTGAGGGTTTTCCTTCAGTTTTTGAACCTCTTGCATGGTGAAAGATGTAATGCTTCAATCTCCCATTGTATCTCTTATCCTTGAGGTTGTGGATGATCAATTGAGATGGTATAAGACATGAAAGACCTCTTGGCTTGCCTTGAGGGCACTTGATTGACCTTTTGTGCTTTGAATGATTCCTTGATTGTCCACCTTCCACCTGATCACATGCCCTGATGGTAAGAAGGATGCCATGCTTCATTTTTCTATGTTAAATGCAATGTAATGTTAATGAGATGGATATGATATGATAAATGATAATGCCATGCTATGATGCCAAAAGGGGAGAGCAAATTTTGGGGTATTACACTGCCCCTTTTTCTTTTCCTCTCTTCCCACCTTTTTCTTTTTCTCTCTTCCCACTTTTTCTTTTTCTCTCTTCCCAAGGACAACATTAATTTATTCTTGCCGTTGATAAACTTCATCACCAGTTAAAGGTTTAAGAGCCTCACCGAACTCTTGCTCTCCATTAAAAGCCTTTCGCAATCTACGATAAGGATGACCCGGTTTTAGAAATTTTCGATGCCCGAGGTAAACGGTCTTTTTTCCAAACTCAAGTTGGTGATAACAAGTATCATCTTCACATATAGGACACGCTTTATGTCCTTTGACACTGTATCACGCCAACTTACCGTAAGCCGGAAAGTCGTTAATTGTACAAAATAACATTGCACGCATATTAAACTTTTCCCCAGAATATGCATCATCAACTTCAACGCCTTCACCCCACAAGAGTCGTAAATCATCAATTAACGGACTAAGATAAACATCTATGTCGTTACCAGGTTGTCGTGGTCCAGAAATCATCATACTTAACAGTATATACTTGCGCTTCATGCACAACCAAGGAGATAGGTTGTATATAGTGAGAAGAACAGGCCACGAAGATTTCTTGGCTCGACTCCAAAATCCGGAAACAACAAATCAATTTTCTTCCATTGCAAAGAATCACTATATGGCGAATGTTTCCATCACGAATCCTTTCATCTGCATGCCATCTAAGATTCTTTGTGTCATTCGAATTAGCAAAAAGTCTCTTTAATCATGAAGTATTGGCAAGTACCATAACACTTTAGCAGGAGGATGCTTCCTACTAACATTGTCATAATGATCATTGTCATCACCATTGCTAGCCTTCTGCTTGTAACGCGACACACCACATTTTGGACATTGAAACAAGTCTTCATACTCTTTCCGGAATAATATGCAATCATTAGGGCTAGCATGTATCTTGATATACTCCAGACCCTGTGGACACAATATCTTTTTGGCCTCATAGCAATGATCCGGCAATTTATTATCTTCTAGTAACATTTGCTGTAGCAATTCAAGTAATTTCGTGAAACTTTTATCCGACCATCCATTTTTTGCCTTCAGATTAAAGAACTTTAACACCACCGACAATCGTGTGAACTCTGTGCATCCCTTATATAAAGGGGTGTCTTTATCACTACATAAATTATCATAAATATGAGCATTCGTAAAAGAAGATTCCCCAATATCACGGAACATATCCTCTAGGTGATCTTCCATATTTTCATCTTCCTCCACTCTTTGACTTTGTGACGCCCGACTTTCCTTATTATCCACCTCACCATGCCACACCCATATTATATAATTTTGACATATACCATCACAACAACGGTGATTGTGTATTTCTTTCTTTGTACCCTTTTTGATATTAGTGCAAACAACACAAGGACAATAAAAGAAACCATCATTGTCGGGAAGATGTTTATCAGCGTATTCAAGGAATTCACAAACTTCGTTGTCATAAACCGGATCTAATCTATTGGCTTTCATCCAACTACGATCCATTACAACTTCTGAAATTTATACATGTATAATAATGTGAATGACACACCAAAATCTAATCCAAAAACTCAAGCATATACATATACAATATGAACAAAGAAAAAATCAATGAAGATGTACTCTAATACTAAACGTATAGCATATGAAACATCCCATTCTGACTTAAGCATAAATAATATGAACAAAGCAAGAAGGAATGAAGATGTTGAAGAGAACCTTACTTCGAAGCTGAAGAAGCAAATGAATGATGAAGACGGTCAATATTTGAGCATAAACTAAGAAAAAAGGAATGAAGATGTTGAAGAGAACCTTACTTCGAGGCTGAAGAAGCAAATGAATGAAGACGGTCAATATTTGAGCATAAACCAAGAAAAAAAGAATGAAGATGTTGAAGAGTGTAAAGGTTAGGGCGTCGCTGGCTCATTTGTTCGATTAGTGCGTCTTATGAAAGAAATACATAATAATTTTTGTTTTAATTTATCAGTAAACCTTTTAATCTCGGTGGAGAAACAAACCGTAGTGGAATCTTAAGTGAAATGTACTCTACAAAATGGAAAAAATGTAGTTGCAGGGAATCGAAGCTTGTTAAATTTCATTTATTACTACGGTTGTTCATCTTAACCGTTGTAAAATAATTTACAATTTATTTTATATATAATGGACTTAATTGACACACGCTAAATGTACTCTAAAAAAATGGAAAAAATGTAGTTGCAAGGAATCGAAGCTTGATACATTTCATTTATTACTACGGTTGCTCATCTTAACTGTTGTAAAATAATTTACTATTTATTTTATAAATAATGGACTTAATTGACACACGCTATATGTACTCTAAAAAATAGAAAAAATGTAGTTGCAGGGAATCGAAGCTTGATACATTTTATTTATTACTACGGTGGTTTCATTCAACCCTCATTAAATGACTCAGGTTTTAAATGGGCGCAAAATTTTTAACCTATTACAACGACATAAAAGGATGCGTTGTATGCCTGGCGTTGTTGTTTTAGCGTTTTGTAGTAGTGCTCCACCATATTCACGTTGTTGTTGAAGCCATCAGAAGCCTCAATTATGTTCACATTATCGTCGAAGCCTTCAGTAACCTCGACCATGTTCATTGTGGATGGCTCAGGATAGTGGGCCTCCACCGCTTGCAAAGAGTTTAAATCCACATTCGCCTGGGATTTTGACTTGTTGCCGAATTTGAGTCTTCCATCTCTGATTGCATTCTGCACTAGATCCCTGAAAAGGAAATATTGAGACGTTTTATGACCAAACAAATTATGGTACTTGCAAAAACCTCTCTTTTTCTGCTGTTTTAAAGGAGGTACTTTAGTACCAGGTGGCACTATCATTTGGCCATCCTTGACTAACAAATCAAATATTTTGTCACACGTTGTGACATCGAACGTATAAGTTCTTTTGGGGAATTTGTCGTTCTTTTCTGATTCGACTGGGTTTTTTCCATTCAACGAAGTTAAGACTTTCAACACATAAGGTGGCCCCTGTTTTAGTTCCGCCAAATCGACTTCTTGTTCGTCGAAGTTTGATGGCCCGTCTTCGTCATCATCCTCACAAACTCCGACATATGCTACCATTTCTTTCTTATTTTTAGGAAACTTTAGATTGAAGACCTATTTTCTTGGAGTTTATTTTGCAGAATTGTGTGCAGTCTCTCTGCTGCGTTTTGAAGCCCAAATCCAGTTGGGATATAGGTTATAAATAGGAGTGTTTGTAACCTGATTCAGTTACGATTCCAAGATGTAAACTTATTAGGGTTTCGTTCTTGTGAACCACTCTCTAGGAGAGTTGGTAGGTGTGAACCACTCGGATTGTGAGATGGTCACTGTACTCCTCGAAGCTTTTAAGCAAGAGTGAGTGTTGTTCTTGGAGGAAGCTGTTAAGAAAATCTGAGTATTGTTCTTAGTCATGTGTGTCATGTATAGGTATTGTCATGGAAGTGTGTCCGTTACTTTTTTGTGACTGAAGAGTTGTTGGAAATCAAGTTGTTGATGCAGTGGCTGAGGTGTTGACTGCTAGACATCATTGCGATGATTGGAAGTGAGATGGAGTCTCTTACCTAGGGAGGACTTAGGTAGAAGGGTCATTAGGTTGTGATTAAGTGAGTAGATCATCAACGGGTGTGTTGATTGTAGGGTCTATGAATTGATACTGCTGATAGTGAACTTCCTTCCTGGCTTGGTATGCCCCCAGATGTAGGTTGTTAGACCGAACTGGGTGAACAAATTCTGTGTGTTGTTTATGCTTTTCAGTACTGTTTTATTTGTTTATACCTTGCCATGCTATTTTATTCAGATCAGATGTCCAGACATTCTATAGGACATCTGTAGTTTGATATACCAGAATTTCAATTGGTATCAGAGCATGCATCCTGTCTGTTTCTGGATGAGATCTAGGGAAGGTACTTTCTGGTCATGGGCAAGGAAGAAATTAGTTACTGAAAAGAGGTATGAACTTGGACAATTCATACTACTGTACGGATGATCTCTTGGCAATGATCATTGGTTAGCTGGAGCAGAAGCTGTTCCTATTTGTTGCCTTCAGGCCTGTAGCTTGGTGGAAAGTTACTGTATGTAGGATTGATTTCAATCCTATGTTGTCATGCTTGTACTTGGATAGTGGTGTAAGCATTGTGCCTGAATATTGTTGAGGAGGTTGTTGTATTCCGCTGCATGGTATCTGATATAACCCTGAAAGTATGGGAAGAATACTAGGGTTATTACCCTCAACAAAATATATGCCAGATGTTTCAACAGGATTTTTGAAAGTGTCAAAGATACTTGAGTTTCCTCAAGTCCACTCATAAAGACATTTATCAAGAAAGTTGATGAGAATCAATTGATCAATGATGCTCATATACATCCGCATATCGTTTGAAGACCTTGAAGACTATCAAGGATGATGTGTTCCAAGAAGAAGGAACTGATGTTCTATGGGATGTTAGAACATCACTTCAACAGGTATGCAGCTACCAGCTGGAGAGCAGATGCTTTGGGTGCCGAACAAAATGTTATGAATACTCTTGTTTGGAACCTACTCCTGATTTGGAAGAGGAGGCATCTGGCTTGTGCAGGTTGATCAGGACACGATCAACAGTTCATCTACTCCATAGGTCAGTTTATTTCTGACCAAGGTTGATGGAAGTATAGATGGTGAGCTCTAAATTATTGAGAAGAACTCATAAAGGCATCTCCACCAGACCCTTTATGAATGTGATATGAGCTCATATCTGGAATAGCCTTCTGATCAAAGGAACCAGATTCATGGAATCTTGTTTGTGGCCTTAGAACATATTCTAATTGAGAGGAGTATTGTGATCCAACCAGTGTTTGATGCTCCTGATTCTCTAAGAGTTCCCTCAGAAGTTGTTGAAGAAGATTCCCTAGTCTAGGGTTGAAGTATTGTCATACATGAGGTCGTGACATGTTTGAAGATGTTAAAGTTTGAAGGGCATTGTTTTTGAAGAATCAGGGGAAACAGACTTCTTTTAACAGTCTGTATATATTTTTTTTGTCATGCCTATTGAAGCCTGTAGAGGGAATCTCCTCTGTAGGTGCAGACAATGGCATCCATCATCGCAACATCAGATAGGAGGTCTGATTTGAAGCTTATTGAGATGTGGCTCGTGCAATCCCCTGCATATGTGTGTGATCTGTTCCTGAAGATGATCAGTAGTTGGTTTAATTCCTTGTGTTACCCCCACAAGAGGTATATATAAGTTACTATGGATGTTACCCCCAGAACCATAGTAAGAATGGATGATGTCGTGGGAACATCATCTCAGTTTTTTTTATCAGCCAATAAGTTTGTTTGTGAGCAGAGTTTGAGGTCAAGTCACTGACTTAAACTGGGATGTTCTGGCTGCCATGACTGGATGTTATATAGAAGATTCGACAAGTACCACAGGTGTGAAGAAGAAGAATGTCAGGTTAAAGTCTTACCTTGTGTGAGAAGGTAATCCTATCTGACTAACCGATAAGTACTTTGACGGGAGACTGAGTATTTATTAGGATTGTGCATGAAAGTTGACTACAAATACTTTGACGGGAGACTAAGTGTTTGTCTGATGGTTGAGTGTAAATATGATTTCTGAACATGTCTTTCAGAAAATGGTGGAGAGTTTATTTCTCTCTATGATATTCTGTTGTGTGGTTCTACTGAAGATGAGATCTATTGGGATCCTGTTGTGTAGATTGGGTGCTTAGTAAAGGGCATGGATGAAATTAAGTCCCTTGAATAATGTTTTCAGAACCAAAAGCTGATAGGTTCTGTGGTAATGTTGCTGATGTTCCAAATGATGTCATAACTTCATTATTGTTGATAGTCTGTGGCAGAGTCTTGGGACCATGAATCTTAATATTCAAACACCACATTCAGAAGTGGCAGTTCTATCTCTGGTATAGAATAAGAAGATTCTAAGTCTGTTTGGTGTAGTATGTTCAGCAATGCATAACTACTATTTTGGTTTGAAGACTTTACTAGTGTCAGCAACAACTAGTAAATGTAATGTGCAGAAGGATGGTTTGATCAACATTGTGTTTAAGGGGTATTCCTTCTGTTATTATTAGAAAGTATGAATCGTAGTAAAGCTTTTAAGCACACTAAGAAAAGGTTGGAGGTTGGTTTCAGACTATGGTTGCATGACTTCTCAGCCATCCAGAGAGTCATGACAATATGTGTGGAGGTGCAAAGGCATGATTCAGAGATGTCTTGGTCGTAAGACTAGTTCAGGGTACTTGGAGTTATTCCATGTGAGCTGGTGATTGTTCAATTTTGAGTATTCTCCACAATGAAGTTTTGTGCTCAGCTGGAGTTGTGATTGTCCATGATAGGGGGAGTCAGTGGAATACTGGATTTGTTCTGGAGCTTGAGCTTGTGGAGTTTGGTTGCCTCTTATGAGGATATAATGTCTGATAACATGCTATGACATTAGGCTGCTGGATGGTGTTTTGGCGTGTGAAGTAAATTGTTTGGATCATGTGCACACATGCTTCTGAGGAGGAGTCTGAAGGACAGTTTTACTTGTATTGGGGAGAATTTATTTTTCTCTGCAGATTTTAGAAGAGCTCTGTGAGGGTCTTTGTTCATGGGAGATGTCACACTTGTCTTGGTGTGTGTTATTAATTCAAAGTAAGAGGACTTTACTTAGGGCGTAGTACAAGGATGTGATCCTGGTACTTTCTTACTACATGATCATAAAGGTGTCATGGGATATCATTGGTGATTTTGTGGTGTTTCTTGTTGAAGGAGCAACCTCTGTCAGTTAAATGTACTAGTGTTGTTTGAGGATCAAGCATTAAGTGAATGCGTTCAGTAGGTGTGTTGAACAGAGGGTGCGCTCTTGAAGACATGAAGATGAGTCTTATGTTTTCCATTCATTTAAGGTGTTCTTCTTGCAAAGGAGCATTGGTTATCTTAGATAGGGGGAGTTGAACTTCTGTTGTTGAAGTAGTGCGGTTGTTTATCAAGATTGTTTGTGGCTCTGGTGATGGTGCTCTTTGGTTTTCTTTTTGTTCTTTTGGTTGGATGAGTCAGAGTTTGCTTTTGAAACTTTTGGTGCTTGCTCTGCATTAATGTACTCCTTACTCTATGGATTTGTTATGGACAGTTCTTAGTGAAATTTGGCCAATTATGGCTAAAAAGGGGGAGAGTACTTTGGCATACTTTGCTGTAGTTCTGATGTTGGTTTTTGGTTGAAGTAGTTGGGTTTCTGGTTATTGCTGGTCCCTTGTCTTGAGGGGGAGCTTCAGTTTGTTTGGAGTGAATGTTAGTGTGGTCTTTAGATATGCTGTGTTTCTGCTGCAGGTTCTCTGTTGTGTGGTGATATTGTTTTAGCCAAAATTTGCCAAAAGGGGAGATTGTTAGTTCTTGTAATTGGCTACAATTTTAGTAAAACAATGTTGATGTCATGTATGATGTCTTAACATGAGTTACTAACATTCTGGTTATGTTAAGTTACTTAAGTGTTGCAGGAATTTGTGCTGATGTCAAACACGATGTCCTAACATCTGTTGATAGAACATTCTGTTAAGTTTGGTTTTATTTGCTGCGTATTTTTTGAAGTCTGACAACAATATGTTTAATAGGACGTGATTACTTGCTAAGAAGAACAGGTTAAGCAAGAAGTCCTGTTGTATGCTGACACATGTTGAGATGAGAAGTTCTCATCATCTGGAGCAACATGTCGGATAAGATGTCCTATGCTGAATCATTCGACATCGCGCCTGTGCTGAGCTGGACAGTTAAATTCTGTTATGATTTAACAGATGCAGAATATTCTGTGAATTTTTAGTTACCCTATGTGGCTTCCAAAGTAATTGGGTTGAGATTTTGTGTTGGTTTTCGGATTTTCACTACTTTCTAAATATGGAGACATATTAGGAAACTTTAGATTGAAGACCTATTTTCTTGGAGTTTATTTTGCAGAATTGTGTGCAGTCTCTCTGCTGTGTTTTGAAGCCCAAATCCAGTTGGGATGTAGGTTATAAATAGGAGTGTTTGTAACCTGATTCAGTAACGATTCCAAGATGTAAAATTATTAGGGTTTCGTTCTTGTGAACCACTCTTTAGGAGAGTTGGTAGGTGTGAACCACTCGGATTGTGAGATGGTCACTGTACTCCTCGAAGCTTTTAAGCAAGAGTGAGTGTTGTTCTTGGAGGAAGCTGTTAAGCAAATCTGAGTATTGTTCTTAGTCATGTGTGTCATGTATAGCTATTGTCATGGAAGTGTATCCGTTACTTTTTTGTGACTGAAGAGTTGTTGGAAATCAAGTTGTTGATGCAGTGGCTGAGGTGTTGACTGCTAGACATCATTGCGATGATTGGAAGTGAGACGGAGTCTCTTACCTAGGGAGGACTTAGGTAGAAGGGTCATTGGGTAGTGATTAAGTGAGTAGATCATCAACGGGTGTGTTGATTGTAGGGTCTATGAATTGATACTGCTGATAGTGAACTTCCTTCCTGGCTTGATATGCCCCCAGATGTAGGTTGTTAGACCGAACTGGGTGAACAAATTCTGTGTGTTGTTTATGCTTTTTAGTACTGTTTTATTTGTTTATACCTTGCCATGCTGTTTTGTTCAGATCAGTTGTCCAGACATTCTATAGGACATCTGTAGTCTGATATACCAGAATTTCAGATACAGTAGGTGACACTACTACAGAAAACCCATTTAACAACGGTTGGGAAAGATATGTAATCGTGCACGCACATGCGTTGTCTTGTAGAGTGTCGTTGTATATATGATACTTACAATCATGGACCAATAACCGTTATAGTAAACTAAAAAGAGTGCTACCTATCACAACGGTTTATACAAACAACCGTTGTGATAATGTAATTGTCCTAGGTTCGATTCCCAGCTGCGCTGTTTTGATATTTATTTTTTTCTGGACAGCGCGCGAGATTTTATAACGATTGTGTAATATAATTGTTGTTAAAGCACAAGCTTTTATTACGGTTATGATATATAACCGTTGTTACAGATTCGGAAGAATTAAGAAAAAGATTACTGATTTTATAATTAATCCCTTTTTTTAACATGTATTATTGTTCACCATATCACAGCAGAAAATACAACTAACATTTGTGATAAAGTATTCATAATAATGTAAATTGTATCATATTCATAATATCACATAATTATGTCATATTCAATTGTAACAAATATCTTACAATTTATCATAACAAACAACCTGCAGTTTACACATTACATAACATCACATAATTGTATCATATTCAATTGTAACAAATATCTTACAATTTATCAGAACAAACAACCTATAGTTTACACATTACATAATATCACATAGTTGTATCATATTCAATTGTAACAAATATCTTACAATTTATCAGAACAAACAACATACAGTTTACACATTACATAACATCACATAATTGTAACTTGGTGTTTTAGTTTCTTGTCTCTTGGTGTCTTGACTCTAAAGACCTATGATTTCAAATAATTATACTTGTTAGTAAAAATATTTAGAAACTATAACATACAATTAATATATTATTAATAAAGACTAAATTACGTACTTGTTAATTTTCCCATATGCCTTCTTCATGATCGAATCGAATAGCGTGCATGGCATCTCCATCAACTTCGTCATATTAGGTAGGGACTTGTGTTGTGTAAGAAGTTGTGGACGAAATATCAAGACTTCCATCACTAAAAGGAATGTGTTTTCCTTGGAGAACGATTGACTATTTCCCCGATATGTCCGATGGGTCGGTAACATAGAAAACTTATTTTGCTTGAGAAGCCATTGTGAATGGTTTGGTCATAAAAGATGCCTTGCCAAGGTTGACCCGTGTGAATCCTAAATCATCAGTGTACACCATTACGATTATTGGGAACCCATTTACACTTAAATAAAGGCACTTTGAAAATAACAGAATCAATCTCCCAAATCCCATCAATGACACCATAAAACGCGGTAGTTGCCAATACAGGATTCTTATCTTTCAAACTAGAGAAATATATTGATTCGGCCTCAACCATAACCCCACTATTTTGCATTGTACTATGATCATCTATTTATTTTGTATAAAAGGTATCATGACCAATGTCGTATGCAGTCCAAGTAATGACACAAAATTGTAGCTCGTACGATAACCATTTAAGTATCTCGGATGCACTACAATCATTAGATACACTTTTATTAAACCAATATATGAATATCTTGTTATGCTCTATCAACAAAAACATGTCACTCATTCGGGGATATTTTTTCCTCAAAAGTTCTTTGTGAGTATCTATGAAAGGTTGAACTTCATCTATATTATTCAATATATAGGAATGTGCTTGATTAACTACATCCCGAGCCATTGACTTAACATTTAGACCTTGAATACCTCTTCCATCTGTGTCAGCATGACGAGAAATTGGAATTCCTATAGAATCTACATCCGACAAATAGTTTGTACAAAACTCAACAGCTTTTTTTGTGATGTATCTTTCAACAATCGAAACTTCCGGTCAGTGATGATTCTTCGTATATCCTTTAAAGATCTTCATATATCGCTCTATTGGATACATCCACCTTAAATAAACTGGACCACAAATTATGATTTCCCTGACTAGATGAACAAGTAAGTGAACCATAATGTTAAAAAAATGATGGAGGAAAATACATCTCCAATTGACACAAGATTATGGCAGCCTCATCTTCTAATGCATCTAATTTTATGAAATCAAGAACTTTATTACATATGGCATTGAAGAATAAGAACAATCTCGTTATAGTTACTCTCACATTTTTTGGTAGGATTTCACAGATAGACACTGGTAGAAGTTGTTGCATCAATACATGACAATCATGAGACTTTAAACCATTTAACTTGAGATCTTTCATTGATACAAGTTTCTTGATGTTTGATGAGTAACCTTGCGGAACTTTAATACCTTGCAAACACTCGTAGAAAATTTTCTTTTCCTTTTTAGAAAGAGTGTGACATGCTGAAGGCAGATAAGTTCTTTTTCCTTTCTCTATTGGAGCCAACTGTTTTCTTATACCCATCTTCTCCATATCAAGACGGGATGCCTTACTATCTTTAGTCTTGCCTGGAATGTTTAGAAGTGTTCCAATCAAACTATCACACACATTTTTCTCCACATGCATCACATCAAGAAAATGTTTAACATCAAGACTTGACCAATACGGAAGATCAAAGAAGATGGACCTCTTTTTCCAAATATTTTTCGCAACTGCCCCTTTTTTCTTTTTTTCTCTTCCCAAAGACACCATTAATGTGTTTCTGATGTTGATAAAATTTTTCCCCTGTTAAAGGTTCAGGTGCCTCATCAAACTCTTGTTCTCCATTAAAAGCCTTCCGCAATCTATGATAATGATGATCGGGTTTTAGAAATTTTTGATGCCCAAGGTAAACCGTCTTTTTTCCAAACTCAAGTTGGTGATAACAAGTATCATCTTCACATATAAGACACACTCTATGTCTTATGACATTATATCCATCCAAGTTACCGTAAGCAGGAAAGTCGTTGATTATGCAAAATAACATTGCACGCATCTTAAACTTTTCCCTAGAATATACATCATCAACTTCAACGCCTTCATCCCACAAGACTCGTAAATCATCAATTAATGGACTTAGATAAACATCTATGTCGTTACCAGGTTGTCGTGGTCTAGAAATCGTCATACTTGATAGTATATACTTGCGCTTCATACTCAACCAAGGAGAAAGGTTGTAAATAGTGAGAAGAACAGGCAACGATGTATGATTAGTGTTCAGATAACCAAAGGGGTTCATTGCATCGGTGGTAAGTCCAAGCCTATTTTTCTTGGCTCAACTCCAAAATCCGGAAACAACGAATCAATTTTCTTCCATTGCAACGAATCAGCAACATGGCAAATGTTTCCATCACGAGTTCTTTCATTTGCATGCCATCTAAGATTCTTTCCGTCATTCAAATTAGCAAAAAGTATCTTAAATCATGAAATTATTGGAAAGTAGCATAACACTTTAGCAGAAGGATGCTTCCTACTAACATTGTCATAGTCATTGTCATCACCACTGTTGTCCTTCAGCTTATAACGCGACACACCACATTTCGGACATTGATATAAGTCTTCATACTCTTTTCGGTGTAATATGCAATCATTAGGGCAAGCATGTATTTTGATATGCTCCGGACCCATTGGACACAATATCTTCTTGGCCTCATAACAACGATCCGGCAATTTGTTATCTTTTGGTAACATTTCCTTTAGTAGTTCACGTAATTTTGTGAAACATTTATCCAAACATCCATTTTTTGCCTTCAGATTAAACAACTTTAACACCGCCGACAATCGTGTAAAATTTGTGCATCCCTTATATAAAGGGGTGTCTTTATCACTACATAAAGTATCATAAATATGAGCATTCTTAAAAGAAGATTCCCCAATATCACGAAACATATCCTCTAGTTGATCTTTCATATATTTATCTTCATCGACTCTTTAACTTTGTGACACGTGACTTTCTTCCACTTCACCATGCCACGTCCATATTATATAATTTTGACATATACCATCACAACAAAGGTGATGGAATATTTCATCCTTTCTACACAAAGATACCATTATTTTTGGGAAGATGTTTAACAGCGTATTCAAGAAATTTAAAAACTCCTTTCTCATAAACTGGACCTAATCTATCGGCTTTCATCCAACTAAGATCCATAATAACATCTGAAATTTATACATATATTATAATGTGTTTGACACACCAAAATGTAATCCAAAAACTTAATGCATATGCAAATCTAAACCTAAAGCATATAAATCATTTACTCTAATACTTACTTGATGACAAACAACATAAACATGCTGACTTGAGCATATACAACATAAACAAAGAAAAAAGGAATGAAGATGTTGAAGAATACCGTACTTCGAAGCTGAAGAATCAAATAAACGAAGAGGGTGTGAAGATTTGAGCTATGAAGAGGGTAAAGTTTACGCTGCCGCTGTCGTCTCTGGCTCGCTTGTTCAACTAGGGTGTCTTTTGAAAGAAATAATACAAAATAAGTTTTGTTTTAATTTATCAGTGAACCCTTTAATTACAGTTGGAAAACACAACTGTAGTGGAATTGAAGACCTCTTACAACGGTTGTTTTACTTCACCGTTGTAAACTATTTTACAATTTATTTTTAAAATAATGGAGTTAAGTCCTATAACAACGGTTGTTTTAATAAACCGTTGTAAAATCATTTACAATTTATTTTATAAATAATGGACTTAAGTGACAAACGCTTAATGTACTCTAAAAAATAGAAAAAGTGTAACTGCTGGGAATCGAAGCTTGCTGCAAAATATTTATTACTACGGTCTTTTAAAACAACAATCATTATATTTCTGTTTATACATACGACAACTTACTGGGCGCGAAAATTTTAACCTATTACAACGGTTTAGATGAATCTGTTGTAAACCTGGCGTTGTTGTTTGCGCCTTTTGTAGTGGTGTGAAGTTTTCACTTGGTCTATATTCCACAGGAATTTTCTGAGGAAGTATTTTCCTGAAGATGTCAGCGGGAAGAAGGAGATTGAGTTTTTGGAGCTGTAGCAGGGGAATATGTCTGTGACTGAGTATGCTGCCAGATTTGTGGAACTTGCAAAGTTCTATCCTCATTATAGTGAGGTAACAGTTGAGTTCTCAAAGTGTATTAAGTTTGAGAATGGTTTATGTCCTAAGATTAAGTAGGCGGTTAGGTATCAACGGATACGAAGATTTATGGAGTTGGTGAACTGCTTTAGGATTTATGAGGATGATAGTAAGGTTTGGTCAGGTCATTCATTATAAGAGTCTGAGCGAGAAAAGGGGGAAGCAGAATCAGAACCGTGGGAAGCCTTATAGTGCTCCGGCTGAGAAAGGAAAATAGAGGAAGCTCAGGTGCTTTCGTTGTTTGCGTCTTTGTCTGTTGAAAGTCGTGCTGCAATTGATGAGTTGCAGGTGGTGCGTTATTTTTCAAATGTGTTCCCAAATGACATTTTAGATGTACCGCCATAGAGAGAGGTGGAGTTTTCTATTGATCGTTGTCCCTCTTACCAGACCTGTTTCTATGGCACCATGTAAGATGTCGGCGTCGCAATTATCAGAGTTGAAAAAGTAATTAAAAGAGTTGTTGGAGAAGAAATTTGTGAGACCAAGTGTGTCACCTTGGGGAGCTACGGTGTTGTTAGTAAAGAAGAAGGATGAGACTATAAGGTTATGTGTGGTTTACAGACAGTTGAATAAGGTAACGATCAAGAACAAGCATCCACTTCCGAGAATAGATGACTTGATGGACCAATTGGTGGGTGCGCGTGTTTTCAGTAAAATTGATTTGAGGTCGGGTTATCATTAGATTCAGGTTAAAGATGATGATATTCAGAAGACAAATTTTAGAACTCGGTATGGACACTATGAATATTTGGTGATGTTGTTTGACGTTTTTGCACTTGGAGTATTTATGGAATATATGAATTATATATTTCACACGTATCTGGATCAGTTCGTGGTGGTTTTTAATGATGATATCTTAATCTATTCTAACTCAGAAGAAGAGCATGCTGAACACTTGCGGATTGTGTTGCAATTGTTGAAAGAGAAGTAGTTATATGCAAAGTTATCAAAGTGTGATTTTGGTTGTAAGAGGTTAGTTTTCTAGGACAAGTTATTTCAGTTGACGATATTGTCGTGGATCCGTCCAAAGTAGATGCAAAGCTACAATGGGAGGCTTCGTAGTCGGTTACTGATATTAGATGCTTTTTGGGCTTGGCTGATTACTACTGTAGATTTATTGCAGGCTTTTCTAAGTTAGTACTTCCTTGTCTCAGTAGACTTGCAAAGGTAAAGCTTTTGTGTGGGATATTCATTGTGAGAGAAGTTTCATTAAGCTGAAGAAGAGATTGACTACAACTCCGGTTATGATTTTGCTTGAACCGAATGAACCGTTTGTGGTGTATTGTTATGCGTCGATGATGGGTTTAGGTGGTATGCTGATTCAAGATGGCAAGCTTGTGGCTTATGCTTCACGACAACTAAGGGTTCATGAGAGAAATTATCCTACTGATGATATAGAGTTGGTTGCAGTGGTTTTTGTGTCGAAAATTTGGAGGCATTATCTTTATGGGTCCAGATTTGAGGTATTCAGTGATCATAAGAGTTTGAAGTATCTCTTTGATCAGAAGGAATTGAATATGAGGTAGCGAAGATGGTTGGAATTTCTGAAGGATTATGACTTTGGCTTGAATTATCACCCAGGTAAAGCTAATGTCGTGGCTGATGCATTAAGTCGAAAGTCCTTGCATATGTTTGCTATGATAGTTAGAGAGTTGGAACTTATTGAACTGTTAAGAGACTTGAGTTTGTTTTGTAAGCTAACGCCACTGAGTGTGATGTTGGGAATGTTGAAGATAAATAATGATTTTCTTAATAATATTAAAGATATTCAGCAGTTGGATGTGAAGTTGGTGGACTTGATGGTGGACTGTAATCAAACCGAGGATAGTGATTTTAGAGTGGATGAAAAGGGTGTGTTGAGATTTTGAGACAAAAATTTATATTCCTGGTGATTTGGAGTTGAAGAAGATGATTTTAGAAGAAAGCCATAAAAGTAGCTTGAGTATCCATCGAAGATCTACTAAGATGTATCAGGGTTTGAAAAAGATATTTTGGTGGCCTGGACTAAAGCATGATGTGGCACAGTTTGTGTATGCGTGCCTTACTTGTCAGAAGTTGAAAGTTGAGCATCAGAAACCTGCAGGGTTGATGCAACCGTTAGACATTACATAGTGGAAATTGAATAATATTAAGATGGATTTTGTGACTGGGTTACCGAATACTCCTAGAAGGCATGACGCGATTTTGGTAATTGTTGATAAAATGACGATGTTAGTGCACTTTATTCCGATTAACATCAGTTTTTCTATGCAGAAGTTAGCAGAGATTTACATCTGTGTAATAGTGAAACTGCATGGAGTTTCGTTGGTTATTGTTTTAGATAGAGATTCGAGGTTCACTTCCAGATTTTGGGAGAGCTTGCAGAAGGCTTTGGGTTCTAACCTGAGGTTGAGTTCTGCCTATCATCTGCATACTGATGGTAGGACAGACAGGACTATTCAATCTTTGGAGGATTTGTTAAGGGCTTGTGTTCTTGAACAAGGAGGTGCTTGAGATAGTCATCTTCCATTGATAGAGTTTACTTATAACAATAGTTTTCACTCTAGTATTGGGATGGCACCTTTTGAGCCATTGTATGGTCAGAGGTGTAGGACACTTTTTGTGTTGGCTTGAATCTGGTGAGAGTGTAGTATTTGGACCTGAGACTGTTTAGCAGACTACTGAAAAGGTGAAGCTGAATCGAGAAAAGATGAAAGCTTCACAAAGTAGACAGAAGAGCTACCACGATATGAGGAGGAAGGATCTTGAGTTTCAAGTGGGAGAACATGTATTCTTGAGAATCACTCCGATGACCGGTGTTAGGAGTTCCTTGAATTCGAGGAAGCTTTCTCCTAGGTTTATCAGTTTGTCTCATATATTGTAGAGGATTGGGTTAGTTGCTTATAGAGTGGCGTTGACACCAAATTTGTTGAATTTACATGATGTATTCCATGTTTCATAGCTTCGAAAGTATGTTCCTGATTTGTCGCATTTGATTTCGATGGATGATGTACAAGTGAGGGATAACCCTACAGTTGAGGCTTTACCTGTGAGGATTAAAGATCATGAATTAAACCAGTTGGGAGGCAAAGATATTGCTCCCGTGAAGGTACTGTGGGGAGGCGCTACCGAAGGGAATATGACCTGGGAGCTAGAGAGTAGGATGCGAGAGTCATATCCAGAGTTCTTCACATCATGTAAATTTTCGAGGACGAACATGTTATAAGTGGAGGAGAGTTATAACGTCCCAATTTATTTTATTTATTTCTCACAATTAAATTATGTGTTATCGTGTGAATTGTTGATACTGTGGTGTGTGGAGGGACCCTTGTAGAGGTTAGGGGTGGTGAAAGTTAAACTAATTATTTGATATTACCTATTTTTTATTTAATTGAATAATAGGTGGATATTATTTAAATTAAATCATTGGTGAAAATTATTATTATTAATATTATTATTAGGAATAAGTTATAATATTGATTGATGAATTATGAACTTGTATAATATTGTTGTGTTAATGATTGTTTGTTGAATTGTGTGTGGATGCTATTAGAATTATGTAATTGGTGGGATTGCATGATGTTGGATGCCATGTTGTTGAAATTGTTGGAAGTTAGAGTCGGAACTCAAATATATGCATTTTTACAAAAATCTGGGGTTTTAGAACTTTTTAGTAGGTGATATTCGTGTGGAAAATGTGGTATTTGACTGGTATGAGAAGTGAGGTTTTGGGATGGGTTAAAAATCAATTTTGTGCTAATAAGATGCTGAAAAATGCTTATGCTACAGGTGTAACCGGTAACTAGGATTAGTGTAACAGTTACACTGTTGAAAAACGTGTTTTCTGGGCAAATTGAAGGGGTGTCACCGATTAACAGAAATAATGTAACTAGCTACACTATGAAACAGTGGCTAGGCAGTGGGGTGGTTACAGGGTGTAATCGGTTACTGCATTTGGTGTAACCGGTTACACTAGGAAGAAAATGTGAAAAACTTTGAAAAATCATATCTTGAGTTCCGAGTGTCTGATTCGGGTGTCGTTTGAAGCGTTAGGAAGCTGGTGCGGCGAACTTTATTTCAAAAATATTGCAGTACTTAGATTTGATTTACTTCTGCATAATGGTGTTAAACGGTAACTGATGTTTATGATATGGTGTGAAATATGCTTGAATGCATTGTTGTTGCTGATATATTATTCTGTTATGGTTGTTGGAATATTAAAGCATGTGTTAGGTGTGTTGGTGCCAAGTATGACAGAGTATATTGACCAAGGTGAATGTCAATGTACTTGTTGTTTTTGTTGCATGTCTATTATATATCATGCATCATGGTGTTGGACGCTGACCCATGTTGTTGAGCCTCAATCCTATGGTGAGGGATAGGGTGCGAGTAGCTAATACTTGTGGTGATGGAATTATTGAAGCATTACCTATGGTGATGGTAACGATTTTGGTGGGCTCTGATCCTGTTGTAGGGATCAAAGCGAGTGAACCTGAGAGTTCATAATTTGGTACCATATGCATTGAGTTGTGATAGAGTCTCATTGCATTTGCATATATATTGTGTTGTTGTATGTGTTGATTTGTGTGAAGCATGAACTGTGGATTGAGTGACTTTGCGCTTACTTATAATTATGCAATTCTTTATATGTTTGTGATTCTTCACCCCTTCTATTTGGATGATGCCTATAAATGGGCACCGTGCATATAATCCGCAATAGAGGCTTGGATGTGAGTGGAAGAGAGTGCTCTTCCTTCTTTTTATATCGAGTCGGCATCTGCTCTGATGTGTAACACCGGGGAAGGGATAAAATGTTGTTTAGTATATTATGTTTTAGGGAGACTTTTATGTGTAGCTCCTATATTTGATAATCACTTTAATTTGGTTATGTCATGATTATGTTTGATGTTTTGAAATAATTACTTGGATGATGTTCTGCTGATAATAATAAAAGTATGGCTTTGGACTAGTCGATTACTGTTGATATTATCATTATATTTAATAATTTTTTAAAGGTGCCATGTGTTACGATCTGAATCTATGAGCAGGTGTATGTTGAATTGTAGCATCCTAATTGCCTAAATGTTTTATTTACTCTGATTTTTATTATAATTATCGCGGGGGTAATTAGGGTGTTTCATAAATGCTCTCGTATGTTAATAAGGCGTGAAATGACTAATAACTAGTATGAATGGATAAGGAAAATGGTTCTTCTCAGGAAGTTGAAGACCAAAAATTGAAGAAAAAGAGGAAACGAGAGCGAGATGTAAGAAGTGTTTCCCAATCTTGTTCTACATACAAAATTGACTTGTTTTGTTACATATAGAATGTACATAAAATTGCTTGTATGATTTGCTCCAACTTGAAGGTTTACTTGATGGAAATATCTATAATGCAAACAAATATGCTAAGAAAGAAACACAGAAAATTGGAAGCATCTGGAGAGTTGTTTGAGGATGAGGAGCAGGATTTTTTATTTTGTTGATAAGCCAAACATATATTAATAAAAGGTACTAGGGGTACCTTAACCCAACTATACATCCAACAGAAACAACAAACATAACTGATCACTACCTAATTATTTACAAAAAGTCAAGTGGATGCATATGCCACTCATAAAAATTACAATGCATATTTCCTTTAGATAATACTAAAATCCACCACCAAGAATAAAACTTAATACGCAAGAAAATGGTATCCGGATCCGCTATTTCATCATTGAACATAATATTGTTTCTTGTCGTCCAAACATTCCAACAAACCACCAACCACAAACTACAAGCTATATAATTTGAAATTCTCCCTTTAAAACCCATAATCCAATACAAAAGGTGTTTAGCAACCCGCATTTCATAATTTCCTTCAATTTCCAACCAATCATACACTTTGCGCCATACCGCCAAAATCTTAGGACAAGTGATAAATAAGTGATTATAATCCTCAAGATGATGGAAGCATAAAGCACATACGAAAATCATGAGGATTTAAAACAATACCACAACAAAACAAATTCCATCTCGTTGCCAATCTGTCCAGTAGCTGATGCGTGTTTTTTTTCGCAAGTGTACGAACGCGTCAGAGTAATATAAAAGATTATCGTATCCACAGAGACCAAGTGTCAATCTATCGCTATCTATTGTTAAGGTGTGTATCTAAGGTGATTGAAAATAGTAGTTTTGAAGAGTGCACGGTAGTAAATAAAGTAATTAAAATTAATTGATAAAGACAGGTTCGAATGCAATTCACACAACCAATTGATAATCCAAGTACTTGGTAATAGAACTACTTACGGGCAATGTTTTCTACTTTGAAAGGAACTAATTTGACAGGAACTGTCGCTTTCGCGTATTCAGAACCGAGTTGTACCCCCTAATCAAACCCTCTTATTGTCACGGATAAAAAGGCGCGCATTGCGTTAGAGTAGTAAACCTATTTTTAAGAAATATAGTATCTTGACCAAGTTGAAAAGTATTTTAACCTGGATTTTCTAAAAAAAAGAGGTCCTTACGAACCAGACTTTAAACTTCTTAACGCGTCCGAAAATGGTTTTAAAATCTCTTTTCTTTTTAAATTAAAAACTCCTAATAAACTAAACAAAGCGCTTTCGCTGTTTTTGAAATAGTTTAAAAACAATTAAGTTTAGATAGGCGTTGGACGACTTTCGATCTTACCCAACGGAATTTAAGAACAGGAAAACTTATATTGAAAGTTAAAATAGCCCTTAAGTGTTTCCACTAACAATTGTACAGATTATCGGTTCGGTTATGATCTTCACATTCTAACCTTTATAAAATTAGCCAGACATGGTAAAGTAAAAGTTCATTTTTAGATTTTTCATAAAAAAGGTATTTAAGTGCGAGTGCGGAAAGTAAATGAAATTAAAGCGAGTGCGGAAAGTAAATGAAATTAAAAGACAGTGCGAGAAATAAAGTTGACAAAAGGTAAAGTAATAAAAACCTGCTCCAATCGGAGTGGTTGAATACAATGCGAACTGAAAGTAAAATGGCGGCAGGATTAACTTCCTTCCAGAGTGCTCCAAGACTTAGTCTCACAGGCTCTTACAGACTCGATCTCTCGAATGTAGTAACACCTCGATGTGAAGCGATTACCACTATTACACTGATATATGCTTATGAACAACTAAACTTGGATGAAGAAAAATGAAAATCTAAAGTCCTATTTATAGCAAGGAAACATGTGGAAAAGACAAGGATGCCCCTAGCATTTGAATTTGGGAGGGAACTCGTTTTGTTCTTGTGGCGCCCGCCACAATACCATGGCGCCCGCCATGAGTGTAAACTTGCTTTGGCAGTTGGAGATCGTGGGGAAAAACAGTTGGGAGGAGTTTGAGACATGGCCACGTCATGGAAGACCCTGTGGCGGCCGCCATAGTGGATGCCATAAGTGTAAAATGCTGATTTTCTCTATTTTAGCTCATTTCGACTTCCTTTTCGCTCCTTTTCTCGCTCGGGGCTCCGATTAGACTAAAAACCTGAAAACAAAGAAAAACATAATAATAACATAATAAAATGACATTAAAAGACTAAGAATGCATGCGAAATCGGAGTCAAAAATACGGTGAAATTCAGTGTCATCAAATTCTCCCACACTTAGACCTTTGCTTGTCCTCAAGCAAAACATTTAAAGCTCAAAGTAAGAAAACTAGTGCTGACACGTGATTCGGGCAAAAAGGGCTTCTAAGTTCAAGTCAGGATGCAGTGACAGGTACTAAGTGAACCAAGGGTATCGTAATGACACTTATCCGCAGAGGCGGACATAAACTTCATTCTTATATTAATCAACCGTACCATCCCACAATAACTAGGCCTACCTCTTCATCTCTTTTTTGGGTCCTTTTCATTCAGGCGCAATCACATTAAGCTCGTTATCCGTACATGTTTCATAGTAGAGTGACCTGTTAGTGATTCTGATCCAAAACATAGGGTTTCTGGCACATAAGACTGTGTAAACCCTTTTATTTAACCCAAATGCAGTTGTGGGGGATCGGATCGTAATCCGCCCTACCGAGTTCAGCGCCAGAAACCTCTGAACCAACTAACAATGGGTGAGCTAAAATTATATTTTTTTGTGTGGCAACAATTCAACTTTTTGGGTTAAACGACCTTGTGAGGGTCATCTATCCGGAGTTTGCCTTATTCTTTATTTATTTTACTGGATCATTCACTTATGTTCATCGATCCCCTACGTAGAACATGCTTAGGCCGGAGCTGACTGCTGAAATAAACTACTTAGGACAAATTTGGAAATGATAATTAAGGCCATGGTACATGGGGTTTTGGAATGATTCCTATATTCGTGAAGTCTATGGTGCTAAAACGATACTAATGTTTCAAAAAGTTCACCTAAGTCACCACATCCTAATCCAAACCTGTCTTAAAGCCCAAAAAACGTGTAGAACAACAATGTTTTCTTTTTGCAAAAAAATTTTTGTAGGGCTAAAGAAATGGGGAAAAATGAGGGTGCACTAGGGATACACTGTACTGGTGACTCGTCAGACTCATTCATTTTCTAGAAAAAAGACATAGACAAAAACAAGAAATAAACAACTAACTAAAAATGGAAATAGAAAGCAATAAAATAGAAAGCAATAAAATCCCCTCCCACACTTAAATCGAACATTGTCCCCAATGTTTCGAAATAAGATAAGGAGAGTAACCTGTAAAACTACTGATGTGGACCACTGGTGCCCTCGTCGTCCTACTGGGAATGCCTGGGACGACGGGATCTGCTACGATGCTGGTCTCTCCGGTCCAATCGGGCTGATAAGGCCGCCTGGGCATCTCTGACCTGTCGAAGGTTACCTAGAACGGAACCTTGAGTAGCCTCCATAAGCTCGTAATGCCGGCGGTTGAAGTCTTGCTGACGGGATTGCTCGTCTGCGATCGCAAGCAAGGTGCGAGAAACGGACTCGAAGGATCTATCTGTCCTCCGCTGTGATTCTTCCATGAAGCTCATATTATCCGTCATTTGTTGCTGAATGGTAGAGAGAAGGTCATCTCGCCTTTCTTCTCTAGCCATAAGGTCACGCCACATCTCCTCAGTGACATAGGATCCAGGGACTGAACCTGCAAAAGGGTTAGAGGAAGAGGGTGCGGTGTGTGGTGGTGAAGGATGATGGGGGGACACATGAGGTATGGGAGACTGATCTCTCCGCTCAAATTCTTCGTCAGTGTCGTGTCCCTCCGTATCAGGAATATTAGGAGGAAGTGGACCTAGAACAGGTGGAGCATTTAAATCATAGGTCCAGTTCCTTTCATTACGTACATCGGTACGTCTACTGCAGGGCAAGGCAACAGATGGGATAGCTACACCATGGATCATCAATACAAAACCACCCTCTCTTCTCGCTCGGCACAATTTCATATCTTTTAGAAATTTTAGGTTGATTGTGCGAGGAGTTAAGGGCTCTAGTGTGGCTATCTTATTGTTCAAGTTAAGGGCCCGAGCAATAGACGTAATCAGTCCTCCAAAAACAATCGGTCCTGCTTTATTAATAGTAACAGACATGTGAGAAAGCATAAACGGGACCGGATTGATTCTTCTATTAGTGAGACTTCCTTGTAAAAACTGAAGCTCTTTAGCATTAACCTTATTTGGATTATCCCGGCCAAAAATAGTACATGCCAACAGGTATCTAAAAACTCTGATGGCCGGGTTGTGGATGGTCGATGCAAGAATTCCTTCAAAAGAAGTTATTAAATTATTTGACAATCTCTGCCAAAAAAGAAATGCATCGACCGACCATCCGTCATCCAAAGGGGTCTCACAAATAGCACCTTCCCAAAGAGGAATCCCTAACAGACTTGTTAGTTCGTTGGTACTGTACTTATATTCTATTCCAAACATTCTAAATTGGACAGTACCGACTGTGCTAGCAGTGTTAGGGTGGACAGTGTAGATCAAAGAACTTAAAAACTCAACTGTCAGTTTCTCAAAGGTTGGTTCTCGGTTTTCAAAAATAGAGTCCAGTCCCAAAAAATCAAGTAAATGATAAACACTATGATAAATACCCAAGGTATAGAGACAGCTTTTTTCTAAAATTTGTTTAATCTCCCTATTAGATACTTCCACTTGGCCACTAGTCTGTGGGTGATATGGTGTTGCTACTCTATGCTTAACTCCATACTTGCTTAAAAGCTTATCAAATATTCTTGATATGAAGTGAGATCCTCCATCACTTATAACTAAACGGGGTGTTCCAAATCTGGGGAATATATAATTTTTAAATAATTTAATCACTACTCTAGTGTCGTTTGTGGGTTCAGCTATCGCTTCAATCCATTTAGACACGTAGTCTACTGCAACTAAGATATACTTGTTTCCTAAAGATGGTGGGAATGGTCCCATGAAATCTATACCCCATACATCGAAGAGTTCTACTTCTTGGATGTTTCTTAAAGGCATTTCGTCGCGTCTTGATATATTTCCTGTGCGTTGGCATCTATCACATTTGACAATGTAAGCATGGACATCACGCCACATGGTAGGCCAGAATAGGCCAGCTTGAAGAATCTTGGCGTAGGTCTTAGAGGTGCTTGCATGTCCACCATAAGGTGCAGAGTGACAATGCTGAATTATACTTTCTACCTCGTTTTCTGGAACGCAACGGCGGAAAATGCCATCTTTACCTCTCTTGAAAAGAAGTGGCTCATCCCAATAGAAATTTCTAACATCACTTAAGAACTTCTTCTTCTTGTGGTAATCGAGATCAGGGGGTATGATATCAGCGGCTAGGTAATTAACAAAATCAGCGTACCAGGGCACGTTACTTACAGCTAAGGATTTTTGGAAGTGCTCATGAGGGTCTGGTTCTTTATCTTCAATGGTTTCCAACTGGGCTATCAATCTATCATAGGCAAAATCATCATTTATGGGTACTAATTCAGGATTCAGGTATTCTAGCCTAGATAGGTGATCGGCTACTACATTTTCTGTGCCTTTTTTATCTCGGATATCTAAGTCGAACTCTTGTAGCAACAAAATCCATCGAAGTAACCTGGGTTTAGCATCTTTTTTACTTAGTAGGTAACGGATGGAAGCATGATCGGTGTAAACTATAATTTTGGCTCCTACTAGATATGATCTAAATTTGTTTATAGCGAAAACTACAGCTAGGAGTTCTTTCTCGGTTGTTGCGTAATTGAGCTGGGCGGCGTCTAGGGTTCTACTGGCATAATATATTACATGTAATCTTTTATCTTTTCTCTGAACTAGAACGGCTCCTACAGCGTAATCACTGGCGTCACACATTATCTCAAACGGTTCAGACCAATCAGGGGGTTTCATAATGGGTGCTGAAATCAATGCTTGCTTCAAAAGGTTGAATGCTTCATTGCATTTTTCATCAAAGATGAATTCAGCATCTTTCATTAACAGGCCAGTTAAAGGTTTTGTTATTTTGGAGAAGTCCTTGATGAAACGGCGGTAGAATCCAGCGTGTCCAAGGAAACTTCTAACTTCCCTGATAGTCTTGGGGGGTTTTAGGTTCTCTATAACTTCTATTTTTGCTTTATCTACCTCTATACCTCTTTCGGAGATTATATGTCCTAAAACAATTCCTTCAGTCACCATGAAATGGCATTTTTCCCAATTCAGCACAAGGTTCACCTCCACACATCTTTCCAGGATTTTCTCAAGGTTGATAAGACAATTTTGGAAATCAAAACCGCAAACCGAGAAATCATCCATAAATACTTCCATGATTCCATCTAGATAATCTGCAAAGATTGACATCATGCAACGTTGGAAAGTAGCAGGGGCATTACAGAGTCCAAAAGGCATTCGTCTGTAGGCAAAAGTTCCAAAAGGGCATGTAAAGGTAGTTTTTTCTTGATCTTCTGGATGTATAGGTATTTGGAAGAATCCCGAATACCCGTCTAGATAGCAGAAGTAAGAATGTCTGGCAAGACGTTCTAACATCTGGTCTATGAACGGTAAAGGGAAATGATCCTTCCTAGTTGCTTTATTTAACTTTCTATAGTCTATGCACATACGCCAACCTCCTTCTATCCGCTTTGCTATTTGTTCACCTTTCTCATTTTGCACAACTATGATGCCTCCCTTCTTGGGTACCACATGCACAGGGCTCACCCACTTACTGTCCGAGATCTGATATATTATACCTGCTTCAAGCAACTTCAGAACTTCCTTTTTGACAACATCACTCAGTATAGGGTTTATCCTTCTCTGGTGCTCTCTGGAAGGTTTTGAATCTACTTCGAGCGAAATCCGATGCATGCATACGGATGGACTTATACCTTTCAGATCAGAGATATTATATCCTAAGGCTGAGGGATATCTTCGTAAAACGTCCAAGAGTTGATCTGTTTCTTTTTGTCTCAAGGCAGCACTAACTATAACCGGACGATTCATTTCTTCATCAAGAAACTCATATCTCAGGTTCTTAGGTAGTTCCTTAAGTTCCAAGGCTGGTTTAATAGGGCAAGGCATAGGATCTGGGGTAAGGGATAAACATTCGTAAAGGTTATCATCGATGTAGGGTTTCTTATAATTGTCATCTTCCAAAATAAGAGTTGATGGCAACTTAATTGTTTCAATGACTTCTTCTTGCTCTAACTCCCTAACACATTCATCAATGATATCTATCGCATAACACGCATCTCCTATCACAGGTGCCATAAGAAATTTTGAAAGTATAAACTCTATCTTCTCGTTCCCTACCTCAAAGGTTAGCTTCCCCTTTTTGACATCTATTATGGCTCCAGCAGTCGATAAGAATGGTCTACCTAGAAGAATTGGTATGTCATCATCTTCTTTAATGTCCATGACAACAAAATCAGTAGGGATAAACAGCTGACCTATCCTAACAGGGACGTCTTCAAGTATGCCTATCGGATATTTAACAGATCTATCGGCTAATTGAAGTGACATCTTGGTAGGTTGCAACTCTCCTAAATTTAACCTTTCGCAAACCGCTAAGGGCATTAAGCTCACACTAGCTCCTAAGTCTAGAAAAGCTTTTTCGATGACATGACTCCCCAAAGTACAAGGAATGGAAAAGTTTCCAGGATCTTTATCCTTTCTTGCTAATTTATTTTCGGCAATAGAATTACATTCCAAGGGTTTCGGATCATCAAGTCTACGTTTATTGGTAAGGATGTCTTTGAGAAACTTTGCGTAGGATGGTATTTGGGTAATGGCTTCTGTGAACGGGATTTCTACGTGAAGTTTTTCTATAACTTTAATGAATTTTTGATACTGATTATTGATCTGGGTTTGTTTAAGTCTTTGCGGATATGGTATTGGTGGTTTGTATGGCGGGGGTGGTATATAGGTTTTGTTTTTGGGTTCTTCTCCTTTTTCTTGACTTTCCTGGTTTACAGATTCCTCTGGTTTCTTCTTTTTATCTGGGATGTTGTCATCTTCCTTAGAAGTTTTGGGATCACTTAACCTCGGGTTACAAGGTTCATCATAAGCGGTCCCACTTCGTAGGGTAATGGCATTTGCTTGTCCTTTCGGGTTTTGTTGAGGTTGTCCAGGGAATTGTCCTCCAGGTGTGGTCTGAGGGGCTTTGTTTAAAGCTACCTGCGAGATTTGGGTTTCAAGCATCTTATTGTGAGTGATTATTTGGTCAACCTTGGTTCCTAACTGTGTAATTAGTTCGTTAACATGAACGTTTTGGTTCATGAACTCCTTGTTTTGTTGGATTTGAGCAGCGACAAAATTATCCACGATTTTCTCAAGGCTCGGTTTTGGTGGTACAGGTTGCATAGGTTGATTTGATCTTGGGGCTTGATAACTTAATTGTCTCGGAGGGGCAGTATTTTGGATAGGGTTATTATTCTTATAGGAAAAGTTTGGGTGATTCCTCCATCCAGGGTTATAGGTATTTGAAAATGGGTTTCCTTGGGTGTAGTTCACTTGTTCAGAGCTGGTCTCGTTTAACAGACTGCATTCTGCGGATTGGTGTCCTTTCGTCCCACATATCTCACAATCTGACGAAACTGCGGCTGCAGTATTCGGGGTTGTACACATATGCTCAACTTTTAGGGCTAATGCGTCCATTTTAGCTTGCATCATGTCTATAGAGCTTAACTCATGTATTCCTCCTTGGGCTTCCTTCTTTTCCACTGTCGCTCGTTCTACTCCCCACGATTAATGGTTTTGGGCCATATCTTCGATAAGGGCACTAGCTTCAGGGTAAGGTTTGTTCATCAGTGCGCCACCTGCGGCGGCGTCGATGGTCATCTTAGTGTTATAATGAAGTCCATTATAGAAGGTTTGAATGATTAACCAATTTTCTAAACCATGATGTGGGCATGCTCTTAACAGCTCTTTATATCTCTCCCAGGCTTCGAACAACGATTCTCCTTGGTTTTGGGTAAATCTAGTTATTTGGTTTCGAAGAATAGCGGTCTTACTCGGGGGAAAATATCTGGCAAGGAATACTTTTCTAAGGTCTTCCCAACTTGTTATGGAATTTGGTGGAAGGGAATCTAACCAAGATAGGGCCTTATCTCTGAGGGAAAAAGGAAATAATCTTAAGCGAATCGCCTCAGGAGGGGCTCCATTGGTTTTAAAGGTGTCTGCTAGTTGGAGAAAGTTTTTCAAATGTTGGTTTGGGTTCTCTGTAGCAAGACCTGCGAATTGTCTCTGCTGTACTAACTGCAGCAGGGATGGTTTAAGTTCAAAATTGTTAGCTGGTATGGCTGGATTTACTATACTAGAACTAGGTTCCTCGTTGGATGGTTGGGCGAAATCCTTAAGAGGTCTTTGATTTTGATCTTCGGCCATAGCTTTCCTAAGTTTACGGAAATATAAACGTGTGCGAGCGTAACGTTCTGGTTCAGCTAGAGGGTCTACTAAACTTCCGGTACTACGAGTTTTTCGCATTGACCGGCGGGTAACTTCCTTTGTCTAAACGGTATAACAACAGGGTACGAAATTTGACGAAATTGGTCCCCGGCAACGGCGCCAAAAACTTGATGCGTGTTTTTTTTCGCAAGTGTACGAACGCGTCAGAGTAATATAAAAGATTATCGTATCCACAGAGACCAAGTGTCAATCTATCGCTATCTATTGTTAAGGTGTGTATCTAAGGTGATTGAAAATAGTAGTTTTGAAGAGTGCACGGTAGTAAATAAAGTAATTAAAATTAATTGATAAAGACAGGTTCGAATGCAATTCACACAACCAATTGATAATCCAAGTACTTGCTAATAGAACTACTTACGGGCAATGTTTTCTACTTTGAAAGGAACTAATTTGACAGGAACTGTCGCTTTCGCGTATTCAGAACCGAGTTGTACCCCCTAATCAAACCCTCTTATTGTCACGGATAAAAAGGCGCGCATTGCGTTAGAGTAGTAAACCTATTTTTAAGAAATATAGTATCTTGACCAAGTTGAAAAGTATTTTAACCTGGATTTTCTAAAAAAAAGAGGTCCTTACGAACCAGACTTTAAACTTCTTAACGCGTCCGAAAATGGTTTTAAAATCTCTTTTCTTTTTAAATTAAAAACTCCTAATAAACTAAACAAAGCGCTTTCGCTGTTTTTGAAATAGTTTAAAAACAATTAAGTTTAGATAGGCGTTGGACGACTTTCGATCTTACCCAACGGAATTTAAGAACAGGAAAACTTATATTGAAAGTTAAAATAGCCCTTAAGTGTTTCCACTAACAATTGTACAGATTATCGGTTCGGTTATGATCTTCACATTCTAACCTTTATAAAATTAGCCAGACATGGTAAAGTAAAAGTTCATTTTTAGATTTTTCATAAAAAAGGTATTTAAGTGCGAGTGCGGAAAGTAAATGAAATTAAAGCGAGTGCGGAAAGTAAATGAAATTAAAAGACAGTGCGAGAAATAAAGTTGACAAAAGGTAAAGTAATAAAAACCTGCTCCAATCGGAGTGGTTGAATACAATGCGAACTGAAAGTAAAATGGCGGCAGGATTAACTTCCTTCCAGAGTGCTCCAAGACTTAGTCTCACAGGCTCTTACAGACTCGATCTCTCGAATGTAGTAACACCTCGATGTGAAGCGATTACCACTATTACACTGATATATGCTTATGAACAACTAAACTTGGATGAAGAAAAACGAAAATCTAAAGTCCTATTTATAGGCAAGGAAACATGTGGAAAAGACAAGGATGCCCCTAGCATTTGAATTTGGGAGGGAACTCGTTTTGTTCTTGTGGCGCCCGCCACGACACCATGGCGCCCGCCATAAGTGTAAACTTGCTTGGGCAGTTGGAGATCGTGGGGAAAAACAGTTGGGAGGAGTTTGAGACATGGCCACGTCATGGAAGACCTTGTGGCGGCCGCCATAGTGGATGCCATAAGTGTAAAATGCTGATTTTCTCTATTTTAGCTCATTTCGACTTCCTTTTCGCTCCTTTTCTCGCTCGGGGCTCCGATTAGACTAAAAACCTGAAAACAAAGAAAAACATAATAATAACATAATAAAATGACATTAAAAGACTAAGAATGCATGCGAAATCGGAGTCAAAAATACGGTGAAATTCAGTGTCATCAGTAGCATACGCCATCCTAACATTTTCACCATTGAAGGAATGGGAGATTTCCATACATGTTTCAGTGCTAGCATAGTTTCTTCATCCTACTGTGAAGCCACACCTGCTTCTGCCTGTAACTTAACATACATAGACTTGATAGAAAATTTGTTATACATTTCAAGAGGCCAAATAACCGTGTCTGCAACATTCCTAACTGGAGTAACCCCAAATAGCACCTCCACCAATATTTGGAACTCAACATACAGATTTGCAGCAGGGAACGGTAGCCGGAAGCTTTTGTTCCAATTCCACGTCCAAACTGCACCATTCCAAGCTCCCATTTCGTTAACCGTACACCACCTATTATTTGTATACAAAAGCATCCCCGGAAACAATGTTTTCAAAGTATCGTTCTCCACCCATTTTGTCATCCATAACGGTATTATACTACTTTCTCCCAACCTAACTGAAATACAATCACCAAAAGACATCGGTTGACCGCAAGAGTTGATTTTCATTAAGTCCCTCCACCATTGAGAATGAATAGTATTCGATTCATACACCTCCTTAGATAGAATTAATTTTGAATATTCACCATACTTTTTGCGTAACAATTCTTGCCATATAGCACCGGGTTCTTTGAGGATACGCCACAACCATTTCGCCACAAGTGCCAAATTGAACAATCTCAAATCCTTCACACATAAACTCCCCCTCCTTTGATTTGCAAATAGTTTCCTAAGAAACCCAAGCCATTTTCTTATTTTCCTCCACCCCTTGCCACAAAAAACTCCTTTGTATTGAAATAAACTTATCCAACACTTTCTTAGGAACCCTAAAAAATGATAGGAAATGTATTGGCAAGCTTGTCAACACAAAATTGATCAAAGCCAGCCTCCCACCTATAGATAAGCTCTTCCCTTTCCAAGAAGACAATTTGTTCTTGAATCTCTTGACAACCGGTATCCAAAACGCCTCCCTACGATGTTTATCCCCGACCTTTAAACCAAGAAAGTTAAAAGGTATATGACCAATTCGACAAGCCAAGAACTATTCATCCGCCTTCAAGTAATAATCTTCAATGCAAACTCATATAAAAATCTCTTGCCAATGTTGACTTTCAATCCTGAAATCAATTCAAAACTCTTCAAAACAACCTTAAAAGCCCATAAATTCCCCCAACCACCATCGCTCAAAAGTAACGTATCATCTGCATACTGTAATAGATTAAAAGTTACAGAATCATTAACCTTAAAATCTTTAAGCAACTCTGCTTCAGCGGCCCTACCCACCATTAAAGCCAAACCTTCCGCAACGATTGCAAATAGGAAAGGATATAAAGGATCTCCCTGTCTCAATCCTCGACCAAACCGAAAATCTTCGGTTCGACTACCGTTTACTAGAACCGACATAAAACTTATGAATACGTTACCTTTCATCCATCTTAACCACCTATCCCCAAACCCCATCGCCCTCATCATTTTCCTCAAAAAGGACCACTTGACACACTCACGTGCCTTGGAAAAATCAACTACTCCATCTAATAATTGTCTTCTTGGAATAAACGTCGTTTGATTCTTTGAAATTATCTTATCCATAATTCCACTCATCCTTGCAGCTAACAACATAGATAACACTTTATAAACACACCCAACAAGATAAATAGGACGACATTCGTCAAGGCTTTATGGACTTTCCACTTTTGGAATCACTGTCGAGAAAGAAGAAGACATTGCTTTAGGTAAACAACCTTGATCGTACCTGGATCAGACAGTTATTCGGTGGCCAATGACGTCGTATGGACTTCAGCTCCAGTGATGTTGAAAGACAGCCGGGGGGGTGCACCTGCAAGGTACTCTGACGCTCAAGTGAGAAAAAAGGAGTAATCAAGTACAGGAAAAGCAGGTGTGAGAGTTAGAATGTCTTTTGTAGCCTGACCCTCTCAAGTGAGAGGGTATTTATAGAGTGCCCCCAGCGCGGGGCCAACGGTTACTTGCACTGGGCTGGATTACCAGGCCCAATCCAAGTAACTGTCAGGGCTTACGTGGCGTAGTGAAGACCAGCACATGGTCTTCGCCTTGGTGAAACGGTCCCTAAATCTCTAGAAATAGGGCAGACCGATTCCTTCGGGAGTGGGAAGTTACAAGAGAACATGCCCGCGCGGGGAGAAGCACGTGGGTATCGAGGAGAGGTGCTACGTGCCTCTGCTCGACGGTCTTCTACCACGCGTGTAACACCCCAATTCCCATGGCAGATAAATAATACATAAATAAATCATAGTAAATCAAAATTTATTATTCTTAGATAGAAACCAGGATGCCACATTTAAATGAAGAAAACACAATCCCTGCTCAATTATTTTTTATACATAACACAAAATGGAATAACCTCAAAGGGAAACTTTTTCCATATAAAAGGAAAGTTCAATTATGGAATAAAGCGGAAAGATCCATAACTGACTTGTTTTACAAAATAAATTGTTTTATAACATCAAAATATACATACAAAGGTAATACAAAATAAATCTAACAAGGGTATACATATAAAACAAAATCGTTCCCCGACTCCCGTGCTACGTATCAGAGCAGACACCAAGACCGACAAAAGAATGGAGAACTAATCTTCACAAAAGCCTCCAAGACACAAATCTGCAATTGCCTCATAGAGCAATAAACCACAACAGAAGGGTGAGAAATAATAACTAAATCAAGATTGCATAATAATATGCAAAAACATAAAAATTCACATGCATAGTTATTCTCACCACAAGCATCACATACTAATACACATAGCATATATCAATTACACCAACATAATCACATATTCACACATAAGGCACACCAAAGTCATAACATATGTAAACACACCACCACATCACATAGCACATGTCTATACATAACACATATCATCCATAACCAATGCATTTATCATATATGCACATCAATTCACCAATCCAATCATAAATCTCAACACATACTCAATCAATTCACAATTTCCACACATAATCAATCCATTCATGATTTTCCACACATAATCAATCCATTCATGATTCTCACACATAATCAACCCATTCATGATTTATGCAAATGCACAGAGACCGACACAACGACTATATGTAATGCATATGCGGTATCATCCATCCATCATCTCATCACTAGTTCACTCAAGAACTATTGGAATCATCGCTTGTTACTTAGTGTAACTCCCTGTCGGGCACACGATGTTCCCCGTCGCTCACACCTCTTATTTTTTTAAGGCACACGATGTTTATGGATCGCTCACACCTCTTTGTATAAGGAACACGACCCGATCGGTCACACCTCTTTGTATAAGGCACACGATCGTCTGAGTTTATAACAGATCCGAATATCCTCAATCAAAACCACTACGAACTTATCCAATTAAATAAGGAAGATATGGTTCATCCACTCCACAAACATTCCAGACACCTTACTAACACCGAACAACATCACTGTGCATTGTAATGCCCAACCAAATTCCAAAAGATATAAATTCTTAAAGCTTTTGCAAAATCTTTCACTGGGTAACTGGTTACTCACAAACAAGCTTAACCGAGTAAATAACAGCCTATCCCGATGATAACAAACATAACCAGTCACATTAAATCGATCAAAGCCTCAACTCACACAATTCACAACTCTTATTAAACGTTCCAAACAATTGTAATTTCAATCAAACTCAACCAAACCATTCCAATCATCTATTCTCGAAAGTGGACACTTATTCTCAATCGTTACCTTATTCAACTGTCAGTAATCCATACACAATTTCTTCGCTTAATAGTCCAAATTCCATAAATCCTAACATGTAGCAACCACCAACCAAAAAGAACTCTCAAATATTACATCCACACCTAAGGGTCTTCTCAAAATTTCCATTAATGCTCTACAATTCCAAAGACTCCAAACTTCACCAGAACTCTAAGTTTCACTTTCCATAGTCTCAATACCGTCATACACATCATGCTTGTTATTCCATTCAATCATCATTCCCTTTTATTACTATCAATACTGGAGCTCTCTAAGACGACACACGTGGTCTCACAAATCCTTTTTCCAGTAAATCTTCCAACCGCTATTTCCATCTGAGTTTCACTTCCTAATAGTTCTTCTACTTACTTAGCAGATCCAAACCTCAAATCTTCACCTTTTCCAAATTTGAGTTCACACTCTACTCTCTGAGAACAACCATTAACGATACCCAATCATTTTCTCTCAATAACTTCCCAACTGGACCAACATACCAAAGCCTCTAATCCGTCTCATCTTCCAGTATAAGAATCTTCATCGACTCATCGAAACAATCCGTAATCATTTTCTTAATTCCAAACAATTCGTTTCACACACTATCAACGCCGGAAAGACATGTCTATTCCATCCAACACAATTCCCTTCTGCTATCAACAAGAGATTAAGGGTGATCAGTTCCTCAATTTGTCAATAGACAGCCGACAATCACGATGGGGCATAAACCATATTTACCAAACTATAATAGCATTCCTTACATCCTGTGCACAAAACTACCTAAGGCACAAATCCTTAGTTGACATAAACCTTACCTCCGCATCCCTTCTGGAACCGGGAACCACACAGTCCAAACAACACTTACAATCTTACAATCAACTGCACACTAAGCCAACACTCCACACCTGAAACAACTTGGAGAAGTACCAGCTTCTCCCCCATTTATCTCATTCTCAATCCTGAAGACAAAAGATTAGGAAACCAGAAAGTACTGACAGTGCTTCCACACATATCACGTTCTAAGGGACAAATTTTTTGAGGGGCATGATGTGTGCAAATTTTTTCAGATGAAAATACGGGATGATGAAGATGTGCGTAATATGTTTCTCAACCATGAGCATTCCGGTTTCAATGAGGCTGAGTTATATGTTACGTTACAAAATCAACCATTGTCTCAACAACTTGAGGTATCGCAGGTTTTCAACGATTCAGACAACGAACAAGCTGAGGTGGATGCAGTTGACGAGGAGGAAGAAGAAGCGGAGGACGTTGTTGACGAAATGATAAACGGCGACGAGGCAGACCAATTGCCAGACAGTCATGTTTATCGCCCACCCCAACACATGACACCACTAAGCCTAGGTGATGATCAACCATCAACAGATATTTTTTACGACCCATACAAACAGACGGATGGAGTATTAAAAGTCGGAGATAATTTTCGTACAAAAGAAGATTGTGTTCGAGCAATTAAACAATACCATATGACCTTGGCTGCAGATTATAGAGTCGATCGAACAAATCCGACTCTATACAAGATCTACTGCCGCAACGAGGCCTGCCCTTTTAGACTTATGGCATATTTCAGGAAGCGAAACGATTCCTGGAAGATAGGGTCAATGGGTCCGGAGCACACTTGCATACAAACCAATCCAAGTCAGGATCATCGCAAGCTCGGCTCTCAGCTGATCTGCAATGAAATTCTATCAATCGTGAGCGACAACCCTTCTGTGAAAGTCAGTACCATCATAACTCATATGGTGCAAGGATACAACTATACTCCCTCGTACAGGAAGGCGTGGATTGCTAGGACGAAGGCAGTTGAAAGGATTTTTGGAAATTGGGAGGACTCTTACAAAGAACTCCCAAGATACCTTGTGGCCCTAAAACAATATGCTCCAGGTACTGTTGTCTTGTTAGAGACGTGCCGGCATACACGCCTGACGGGAATTGTGTAAGTGGAAATGGCATTTTCCACATACTCTTATCGGCTTTTGAACCATGCATCAAAGGATTTACGTTTTGTAAACCTATAATTCAAATTGATGCAACATGGTTGTACGAAAAATATAAGGGCACGCTACTAATGGCTGTGGCACAGGATGGCAACACCAACATTTTCCCTATCGCCTTCGCTCTAGTTGAAGGGGAGACTGCTGGAGGTTGGAGTTTATTCTTAAAAAATCTCCGACAATATGTTGCTCCCCAACCTGACGTATGTCTGATCTCCGATAGGCATCCCTCAATCGATAGTGCTTACAACAATCCTGATAACGGCTGGCAGGATCCTCCATCGACCCACGTGTATTGCATTAGACACATTGGGCAAAATCTCTTGCGGGCGTTCAAAGACAAGGGCCTAAAGCAGCTAGTTACTAACGCGAGATATGCATTAACAGAGCCTAAGTTCAGATACTACCGGGATGAGATCAGACAAATAAACCCAGAAGCATTGAGTTGGATTGATAACATACCATGGGAGAAGTGGACAAGGGCGTATGACAACGGGCGGCGATGGGGCCATATGACAACAAACCTCGTTGAGTCTATGAACTCAGTATTCAAAGGCATCCGGAACCTGCCGATAACCGCTCTTGTGTGATCAACTTATTTTAGGCTCGCTGTGCTCTTTGATACCAGACGTACTAAGTGGGTTTCGGTGATACAATCTGGGCAGTTGTTTAGTGACTATTCCATGGCATTCATGAAGGACGAGGCTACAAAGGCTAACACACACGTCGTCACGGTCTTCGACCGTTTTGCAGGACACTTCAGTATTGCAGAGTCTATTGATCACAACGAAGGATTGCCTAGGGGATCTTACCGAGTGGAACTAGATAGGAGTTGGTGTGACTGTGGAAAGTTTCAGGCATTTCGTATGCCTTGCTCCTATGTCATCGCAGCCTGTTCCAAGGTCCGACTGGACCCAACCAACTATCTCCATGTTCTTCACCAAGTCAATACTTTATGTAATGTGAACCGTAAAAGCTTTTAAGTAGTCGCAAAGGAGGACTACTAGCCTACATATGAAGGCGAAATTGTGTGGCATAACGACTTGATGCGAAGAAATAAAAAGGGTCGCCCTATCAGCTGCCGGATTCAAACGGAGATGGATACTGTTGAAAAATGGTGAGGCTGTGTAGTTTGTGTCGCCAGCCAGGCCACAATCGCACTAAGTGTCCAAATGTATTAGGTCCTAGCACAGCAGCATAATTACTTATGTAATCTTGTCTATTTATAATAAGAACAAATTTCATTTCATTGATGGCGTACATAACTCAATACAACAACATAACAAACCTAAACGAAGCATAACTTAACGAAACCTATTACCAAATCATAAAATAACAATAACAATAATAATAACAATAACAATAACAATAACAACACATAAAAGCAGCTTATCTAGGCAATTACAACCATCAACTTAATTTCATCTTGTAACATCATCATCATGAGGACACCAGCATCATTTTCCACTTTCCTCCAAGTCCGGGTGACTCCGTCTGGACCAGACTTCTCAACCTGCCTCTCTATCTTCCTGATCTTTTCACCTGCCTGAAATTCTTCTGGTAGCCATCGGCAAAGTTCCCTATGCAAATGCTCCAACATCTGGGTGTTCCAGAGTAGCATCTCCAACGGAGGCTTGACAGCTGAATATATAACTAGGGCATTCCGTTTCATCAGTGGAAACTCTGGCCACTTTTCCTCCGTTGCTGCTGACGACGAGGGCCGGCTATTTGAGGATGAAGACATCGTGTTGAGTAAGGGAGAGTTTGGGAGAGTTTGGGATATTGGTGAGGGAAGGGAGGCAATTAGGGTTTGGATGACAATTATTGTGCAAAAACAAGTGAGGGAGAGCCCTTATTTATAGCCACAACATAACTTATAAAATAATATAATTTTTATTATATTAAAAAATATAAATTAAACATAAAAAAAAAAAAAAAAAAAAAAGGAAATGGCCTGAGGCGCCATTTCATATGGCTTGACCTCAGGCACATTTCTTGGGAAAAGCTAAATGGCCTGAGGCGCCATTTGGAATGGCTTGTGGCCTTCAACTGAGGCGCCATTCCAAATGGCGCCACCCTTATAATTGTTTTTCAAACCCAGCCATTTCTGTAATTAATCTGAAAAATGGATTTTTTTGGATTTTTTTTTGAAAATCTATGTTAGTTTAAAAAAAAATTCTATTAATGTTCCTCTTCCTCTCACGTCTATATTTTTTGGTTTCATTTATTTTATATATATATATATATATATATATATATATATATATATTGATAGTTAATGATTAATTAGTAGACGTGGGAAGGTAAAGATACAGATAAGGGGTGAGAAATGGTCCCTCCCCGCCTTAAGCCCGAAAAATCAGCTAGAAATTAACTTAAAAATCTAACTTGCCCCACCAAAATGGCGAATTAGCGGGCGGGAGACTTGTTTGCCTATTTTTTAATTTATTTATTTTTCATTTTTTAATAGATAAATAGGTTTATTTTTATATTTTAATTAGATTTTTCACTTATTTTTTAAAGCTTTTTTTTTATAAAACATCTTTTTAACAAATTTTACTTAAAATAATATTGCATATATTGACAAATAAATGTGTAAAATAAAATCATTAACAAGTATTCCAAAATATAGTTCAAGTATATTAACCTTCAAACAACTAAAAAATTTTTTTTTGATAAGCAATTTGTATTAAAGGGAGAATCAGGGATTCTCCAACCCGATACAAAAAGTCAATCAAAAGATAGGGGGAAGGAAACACCCCAAAAAGAAAGATTACATGAAATCTAAAGGATGATTCATTCAATCATAGAAATTACATCTCTTGCGGCCTATTTCCAACCATCTCCTAGACATAGAAACTACACGGTTGAAAATATCATCCGCATCCCAAACAAGACCATTGAATATTATGTTATTCTTCATGCTCCATATGCACCAAGACTAGACGATCCACACAAAACAACTCATGTCCTCATTACCTTTATCATACAGAGCAAGGAACCACAACAAAGCATGGTTACAAAAATTATCGGCAATAACCGGTTGAACTCCTAACCAAACAGCAATTTTAGACCACAAAGTCTGAACTTTAGGACAATTAAGAAAAAGATGCAAGGCATCCTCACCTTCATGGAAACACAAAACACACACCTTGTCGTGCGAGGAAGAAATAATACCCCTAGAAGCAAAATTGGAACGGGTCGGTAATCTATCACATATTAATCTCCAAGAAAATATCTTAATCTTCAAAGGGACTTTGGTTTTCCAAACCACTTTCAAGAACAATAACTCCGCCTCTTGAAGAAGAGTCCCGGGGACAGAATCAATAAAATGAGTGTAGGAACTTTTCACTGAGAACTCTTTGTTCGTGTCCAAAAGCCACTCCCAGCTATCTTCTTCATACCGCAAAACCTGACTGCCAGCAATCATAGTCAGCATCAAGGAGATCTGATCCTTCTCTACAAGAGTTCCAAGAGTCCAAAATTTTTCAAGTTTCCAAAACCATTGGTCATTAAGCCAAAATCCAAGGTCTGCAATCATGCTGTCTTTATTCGCAGCAGCTGCATAGAGGCTAGGGAAAGGAATTTTCAGCTGATGATTGTCACACCAGTGTGAGTTCCAGAAGGTTATATTACCACCACTACCAAGAAACGGCTTTACGAGCAAGTTGAAATTTATAGAATCTCCACATTTTTTGGATTTGAGTAAATCCCTCAGCCAAAGTGAAGCATCCTTAGGATGAAAATTCGGGTCAGACTCCATCACCTGAAATCGGAGGCTCCCATATCTACTTATTATGAACTTCCTCTAGATTTCGTTATCGCCAATGAGAAATTTCCACAACCACTTTGATAACAAAGATTTATTAAACAATCCTATATGCTTGATACCAAGTCCACCCTTCTCTTTAAGATTACATAAAGCACTCCACTTAATCCAAGCAATGCTACTTTTATCCACCGAACCCGACCACAAAAAGCGACGTTGAATAGCTATAATATCTCTAACTATTTTCGAGGGGCCTTATAAAAAGATAGGTAATGGATCGGTAAGTTAGCAAGCACTGAATTAATCAACGTGACTCTTCCTCCGATAGACAAATTCCTACCGACCCAAGAATTTAATCTAGCTTTCAAATAGTCCAAAATAGGTTTCCAGAACGATGTTCTCCTTTGGTTGTCACCAATTGATATACCCAGAAATTTGACAGGAAACACACCTGACTTGCAAAAAAGAAAAGATTCAGCAGCTCTAATGAAATCTTCCTCTATGCCTATTCCATATAAACAACCAAAAAAATGATTTTAGTGTTTGATAACTATGTTGGCGGGCTGACAGGACAACCCACCCCACTTTGTGGCGGGCTTAAGGCGAGACGGGATTAAATCGAGGCGGGTAGGCGGACACAATATCTCAACCTAACCTGTCATATTTTAGTGGGTGTTCGGGTCGCTTTGGCGGGCCATGATCCGTTTTGTCACCCATAGATAGATTCATAAGAAGATATTAGTTAATCCAACTCTAGCATCAAAAGAAAAGGAGATGGTCTATCATTGGCGAGGCATATTCTCTATGAGCTTGAGAAAATGAAAGAGTACGTATACATTCATGTGTTCATAAAGTATATACTAGTTATATACCCGTGCGTCCGCACGGGTTAAATTTTTTTTGTATAGTACATCTGTATTGGAAGGCACATTGAGAGTGATAACCCAACACCTATTAAATAATAGTAATTATTTTAACAGTGGGAATGAGTTGGTTTTCAATCATATAATCGTAAATTGTATTGCATGTGTAAGAAATATGATGATATAAATTGAATTGTATTATAGTAGCCATATAAACAAAATTGTGTTTACCACATGAAATATGATCGTAAGTGATCGAACAATTGAAAGAGCTGTACTCAGATATAATCTTCACATCTAAAAAAAAGCCAATGAATCAAAATACTAACACACGTCTAAAATATACAATATGTCATTGAAACATGTTTTATATTTCAATATTTGATATCTGAATGACTAAATTTGGAAGATACCATACAAGGAATGATCCTGTATGAATAATAACAACTTTCATGAGATTATGGCATGTACAGAGCTCTGCATAGCATAACTTATTGAAAATTCTATTAATTAAAAGTAATAAACACAATAGAACTTGGATTGAATTAAACATTCCTAATAATCAAAAGGACATTGTCTCTATATACACAAGTTCAAAAATTTTAGTCTTAAAAAAAACTTGAATGAACTGAGGGCACGCATGATGAGCTCGTATGTAACTATCATTGTCATTGTGAGAAGTGTGTGGAGGGTAATCTGAAAAAAAAATTGAAATAAAATATGTTATATACAATTCCTAATATAAAGTATGTGTATACATGAAGGAATATTAGCAGAGAAAGTACGTAAATTTCAAATAAGCAAACATATAATGTCATATTCTGTTTCAGGAATATTGAAATATTCTTGCAAAAGTGCATTATATAAAGTCACATATTCTATTATAACAAAAGACTTTTTCATTTAATAGACACAAGAATATTGCAAAATGTTCATAAATCCACCGTAGAACTTTGTGAGCATCAATCGAAGAGGATGAACAAATAATACCAACTTAATATTTATTTTGTAATAAATCATGCAAAGATAACTCAGATGCATGTTGAATTGATTAAAATAATTAAAATTGATTAATTATTATGAAAATATAAAGGCATAGAAATACACCATGAAATGCACTTGGCCGTCAATGTTGATGATATTTGCCTTTTTGGCTAACTCAAGAGAAATAGTATTACCCACCTTTAAAGCTAACTCTAATAAATTAACTATAGTATTTATACTTGAATTTTTCTTCTCGTGAATTATGATGAGGGGATCCTCAAGTTCCTGTTTACACAAATAAATGACATTGTTATACATGATATATCAACAAAAAAATAGATTCATGACAAAAGTGATTAAGAAAGCATAGTTATCATTCCCCTTTGTGACATAGCAACCTTGTACACAAACATATTAAATTCAACAAAGAAAATAAAAAGATGATCAAAAAAATTAATATTTCCAATAAATACACAGCATGTCACTTTCACTTTCAACTTCAATGTTCAATAATGTGTGTCTCTTATTTTTCTTTCTACTAAACTTTGGTAGAAACTGTATTCACTTATGCACCTGCAGAAAATGCTCAAGTATAATCCTATGAGAGAATATTTGGAAAAGCAGCACTTGATCATCCCTACTTTGATAGTCTTGCCAAATCTCAATATTAGTGATGACTCTAGCTTGAAAGGTTTAGTGCAGAAGTGTCTGTTAAACAACAATGTATTGGCCGTTAAAAAAGTAACAATATTAATAATGGCTCTAGCTTGAAAAGTTAATCGGAAAAGTTTATATTTTTATAGATTTTTGAATGCCTTTGACTTTGAGATTATAAATGGATATTGCTTTGGATTCTTCTAATGCAACTTTACCTGTAACACAAAGGACTTTATAAGATTGTATGATATCTCAATCTAAACTATATTATCATATGATGTTTTAACATATCTTTGTGACAATGGAGGATAATGTCAAGAGTATGTTTGAGAAGTTTCTTGAATATAGCATGAACAATTACATAACATCTACAGAATTATCAATATTACAGATTTTTCAAGTATCTCCCTGAGAATGTTTTCTTGATTTTTCTTACATCTTTCAATATTGTTCAATAATGATCAAAACCAACAAATATATATGTAAAAGATTCACTTAACCGTGGAATGAGTCATTATGTTGTTGTTGTTTATAGATATGTTTTTGCTACTGCACTTATTGCACCTTTTTCTATTGTTCTGAAGGATCTTACTAAAATCATGTTTCACGATAGATGAATGAATAGAATATCGAATCAGGAAATAAATACCAGAGCACAATGCATCTACCAACCAACTACATTTATAAAATAATACAGGGGTTAAAATGTCAGTCATTGAATGAAATGGTGAAGATCAAATTATCATGTTACATATCCAATCCATATTTGATCAAACAAATTATGTGTGCTTGGTGAAGATCAAATTATGACAGTGTAATAAGTATTTAGAAATCAAAATAAAAAGTGTTGTTACCCTAAAGTGCTAACTCATAAGAAAATGAGAGATAGATAAATCAGAGACAGATGCAAGGAATACACTTACAATTTTGAAGAAGACTTGTTCCCAGGTAAGGGTTGATAACTTCAAGCAATGCCTTCTATACACCTAGAGATTTTCCACATTATGTTTCTATAAATGCCTAAGAATAGAAGAAAATATGTTAAATACATAATTACGGTATTTAATTTGGAAAAAACACAAAAAATAACTGATTCATGCATATAATAGAACAATATCACACATTTCAAAAGAAATTTGTAAATATTAAGAAAGTACAATTCTCATCAAATTATTAAGATATGAAGTACCTTTCTTGTTTCGTGCAATGCTTAAAAATATGAATCATAATAACTATAAGTAAGTCATCTAACACAATATCTACCAATTGCACAAACATAATGAAATGAAAAGAAAAAAAAATAGTTAAATAAATCTGCATATAAAATCAGAACAATAAGCAACAAATAGAAACAAAAACATATAGAAAGTTATAATATCATACCCAGAATCCATCTTAATGTGATGAGCATTGAAGATGCAATGATAGTTTCTAAATAATGGAGATCTTTTCGAAATAACAAAGAAAAATATAGTAGCCTCTTGTCAATCTTCAAAAAGAAAAAAATTACATACTAATATAAATTCAGGGAGTGGAATTGGTTTCAATGGAAAAACCTGAACATGTGTATCTTGGCAGTGATCTTTATGTAGAGCCTTCACTATTTCATGAAGTGTCTCAGCAGGTTTACTATGCAACAATAGCTGCATCTCGGTATCATCAGCATGATTACTCTTCAAAGCAGTAACCGCAACATCAAGCTGGTTGATTCTTTCGGTCAAAGCACTACAACATATTTCAGGCCAGTTTTCATTCTCAGCTCAGGCCAATTTATTCTGAAGGCACAAGAGATCCTTTTCTAGTTCATCAATTTCCGTATCCGCTTTAGTGATCAAAATTCTCAAAACCTTAACATATGATTATGCATTTAAGACACCTTCTTCAATCTCATCTATAAAACTCAACAGAAAGCAACAATAAATACAAAGCATCAAACCAAACTAAATACAGGGTGAGCAAGTATAACAATAAATACCACAGCCACCGCCATTGCCAAAATAATCACAGTGCCACTTGAGAATCTCGGAGTAATCACCATCATAGGAAATTAACACCGGCAAATTGCAAGCCAAAAATAGAAAGGGAAACAAATTAAAAGAATTTCAATCAACCGAATAAACCATTCTTCACAGAACACTACAACCGACATACCAAATTGAAAGAGAAAAAAAGATGACGACAAAATAAGAAACCTATATCGGAAGATGGACTCCATAGATTTCAATCCATGAAATGCAAGTAACTATTTTGTGAAACACAAAACGACAATAAAATAGCAAAACACATCTCGAATCACTATCAGCATTATTACCTGAAAAAATATAATTAGCATCTTTGGAAACTATTTCAACATCATAGTTGATATATCTGGGAAAAAATCAGAGTCCCAAAACATAAAAATCGGTGAGACTTGCAGAAATAAGAAAAAAAATTACATAAATGTCTTTGTCCCCGGCTTTCTCTATGTATCCAATTTTAGAAAACTCACATATAAAAGAATGAGAAAACTCACCAAATAACAAAAATAGATTGTCAAATTTCTTGCCTCACCATTGTTTCTCAAAGATTTTACGAAAGACAAACCACACCCATAAATATCAGGACCTTGAAATAAAATGTTGATATATAGATATGCAGACACACATAAAAAACACACAATCCTTTCAACAACAGTGCTCGGAACCAACAATTTTCATTGTCACGGTTGGTAGGTGAGGCGGCGTATACTTCGTAGCAAAAGTGGGTCTGGGAGATTTGGTGAGACGCAAATAGGAAAAAGTTGATCTGGGAGATTTGATAAGAGGGAAAGAGCTAATGGAAAGCAACATAAAACTTGGAAAAGTCAAACTCAGAAGCAACATGCATCCTCATCAGCAGGATCTGCAAGGGAGAGACAAAGGAATAGAAGGTGGTACAGAAAAGGAAGATGATTGATGGAAGAAAAAGGGTTGAAAGAAGATATTTTTCTGGTTGATTGAGATTGAGATTGTGAGAGTGAGGCGCGGAGCTTGGGTGAAAGAGACATTCTGAGAGAGAAAGAGTTTAGGGTTTAGGTTGAGAGACAGAGAGAAGATGGTATTATTAAAATAAGATTGAAATTTGAAAAAAAGAATAATAATAATAATTTAAATTTCAAATTTTGGGGAAAAAGGGAATGTATTGTTGCCACGTGTCACTCAATGGTGGTGTATGAAGTCTTAAAACCTAACATGTGGCATGTTGTAATTGGATAGGAGAATGAATAAATGATAACATTAGTCGATTACATAAATGCCCTTTTAATAGTGTAAATAAAAATGAATGAAAGGGTAAATATGGAAGTTAATGCAATTGAATTTTGAAAGGTTGATAGTTGATTCATGTCTTCAGAGAAACAAACATATGTGCAGATGGTTAGGGAGAAACTTGAATTAAAAAAAATTGAATTACATATTTAGATCTTTGTATTAGGAGGTGCTAATTATGTTTAAAGATAATATTGTGTAACCTTGTGTTTTGGGCTTATACTTCTCAAATCACGAAAAAGATTAGTATATTTATTTATTGATGAAAGTTAATTATTCTATTAACTCCATTATTACTATCATTCTTAATTTTTTAAATAACTAATTAATTAAAAATATCTTTAAAATAAGACATTTTCATTATTACAACGGGTAAATTTTTTGGGATGAACTTTAAAATAAATTAAAAATTATACATAAATAAGTAAATTATACTTGTCCAAAATAAATTAAATAAAAATATAATATAATATAACATCAACAAAACAAAACATAAGTACATATCTATAACTATTTTGATAATAATAATTTTTTTTTTATAATCACGCACTCAAATATATATATGGATGAGGAGTATTAGGGGTACTCCAACTCAATAAATAAAACCCAATGCAAACAACTCCAATCCCTAATGAAACAAATTACGAGAAAATTCAAGCCACTCATAAAAAGAACACATATGGTTATGTTTATTCCTAAGAAGTTATCACAACCAAGACGACAAAGCAATTCTATCAAAAATAATTTCATTCCTCGGACGCCATATACACCTACATTTGGTAAACCAAATTAGGAAAATGTTAGACTTATGGCAATTTCCAACCAAAGAAACCGCCCATTCAAATTAGTGAAGTCGACAGTCTTGTTCTAACAAGTAAGGAATGTCAATCCAATCGGTAATTTTCCTCCAAACTAGAGAGATTTTAGGGCAATAGAAGAATAAATGGTTATTGAATTCTACATTGCGTAAGCAAAAGACGCAAATTTTATCATGAGCGTTCAAAATAATTCCCCTTTAATCTAGGTTGGATCGAGTTGGCAGCCTGTCCAAAATCATATGCCACGCGAAAACATTCACCTTCAACGGGATTTTGGATTGCCAAACCAGGTCCATTGTAGTTTTCGAATCCTCCTCCATAATGGGTAGACTGGAATTCGAAACAAGGTCATTATAGACAGACTTTACATGAAACATACTACCAACAGCAAAAGGCCAAACAAGGTCCTCCATAATTGTAGTATGCTCATTGGGATTTTGGTCCTTACAAGGTCATTATAGACAGACTTTACATGAAACATACTACCAACAGCAAAAGGCCAAACAAGGTTCTCCATAATAGTAGTATGCTCATTGGGATTTTGGTCCTTACAAGTTGTGTGGAGATAAAGGCAGGTTTGGTCGTATTCGCAAAGTTGGAACATTGGCTATCAAATGGAGGAGTTGGGAGGTGATCAATGTGTTTTGACATGACAAAGTTTGGATAACAATTTTGAATCGAGTTGTTGCTACAAGGTCTCAAAGTGACATTCAAGACTCATGATTTCGAGATTCATCGATAATAGCATCACGAGTTGTAATACAAAGTTCATGCTTCAATGCTTAAATTCAAATTCCTTCACAAGTTGGATGTTCATTATTTCCAAATTTATTCAAGGAGGTTCCATGCCAATTAATAAATTTAATACAAATTCAAGTGAAAATTCTTCCAAGGTTCACAAATTGAATTCGTGAGTTCATTATAAAGATGTTCAAGCTCATGTCAAATATAAATTATTGGTGATAGTTATCACGAAAATCAAGTTTTTAAGATTGAATTAAGGTTTATGTTTCAAGTTGAAATTCCAAAACCAAATTGTTATGAGATTTAAAAACCTTCAAGAAGTTTATAAATTCAATTCAAAATTGAGGTTGGATTTGTAAAGTGCACCACAATGCGAAGAATAAGGTTAAATAATTTGAAACCTATCTAGAAGAATTTACAAGTTCAAGTCTTGAAGGTATACAAAATTCAATTCAAGAGTAATCAAGAACCACACAATTACAGGATTTATACCAAGTTACCAAAAGCTGGCCATAAGCATTTCAAACTAGTCAAAGTTCACAAATGAAAGAATTACAGGTACAATGTTTAAAAAAAATTGCAAGGAAGATTGAAGCTAAGCTAAGCCATTCAAAGCCCTCCCTTAATACCCCACGCAATGATTATGACGCCCAATTTATCCATGCCATCATCCGCACTTCAACTTCAGGCTTCACATTAAATTTTGATAGCATGTGCTCCAAGCTCCCTAGGCAAATATATGAAAACAAATTAATTGTTAGAAAAGCAAAGAAGCAGCAGCGTTTTCAATCTGTTGAGGAAGCGGATTTTACTCACACCAAATGTCGCAGCCAAGCACTTCATATATCAAATCTTTGCGCCGTATCCCTTGAATAGCAGCCCCTGTTCGTCCAAATAATTACGATAACCTGAATCACAATCAACACATACAAAGAAATAATTAAGGATCATCCACGTGTTTTCGTCGGTTTCGAAAATCTGAAAAAGATGAGAATTAAAGTTATAACTGGAAAATCCATCAAACTCCTTCTAAGTATTTACCTTCCAAGTACAAAGCTATTTCCTAAACATGAATTGGAGGACATGTCCACCAGTACTTTACATAGTTTGATTCGCAGCTTGTCAGACTCATTACATGAAGTTCGACTTGCAACGATGAAATGGCTGTTGAAGCTCCCGAAAGCGGCTGAAATATAGTGATAGCAGGTGGTATACTCGAGCAGGTCGAACTCCTTGGCTCAATTGTTTACAACGATCAAACTTCCCTGCAGAACAAACAGGATCATCAAAATAAAAATCCATATTGTCATGAACAAATACAATCCAACAGGCCAGCATTTTGCACATATGTTACAACAAACCAAGTTCTCAATGCAGCCGACATCATGCTCGAAACTCACAACGCATATGCATACAAGGGCTGCTGCAATTTTCTAACGTAGCAATTGTAATGAAGCAAATCAAAGGGCAGAAATCAGAATTGATAAATTAAAAAGGGAAGAGTTGAATAAGTTAGAGAGAAGGGTCATTGTCGCTGTTCATAAAAGAAGTCAGGGAAGACCAATCTCGCGCTATCCTTGCCATGTCTTGATGCCAAACGTTGCACAAAGAGAAAACACAAGAAAGGCGTGAAACATGGTGAAAATGGAAGTGAAATCCTCATCATCAATGTGTGCAAAACCGAAAGAGGAAATTCCACAAACAATCCACAAATATATTTCTCAAAGACATTCATAGTTTCATAAACATGATGGATTATAAAAGGAAAGATCAGAATGCACACAAAACCTGTTTTCAAATTACAACACAATCCGACGTATTCAAGTCAAAGTGAAAAGCATTAAACACAATCACAATTTCAGATTGTTTCCAAAACCAAACCAGACATCATCAAGACGGGTTCGAATTCATCTTAAAACAAGTTCAGATACTACATTTAACATGTCCAAACATGTTTGAGTAAATAAGGGAAGTATTCAACATGAAAATCACACAATTCAGAAACTTCCCAAAAATACAAAAGACATGTTCCTACAAGTTGTGATTATTTCCAAAACAATATTCAACAGGTTTATTTGGAAATTAAATCCGTATTTCTCTTTGAAGCCTATATAAAGGACCACACCACAAAAGTAACGGAGAGGAAGAAACAGACGAACAAAAAAGCCATACACGATTCAGAGGAGAAAATCAAAGCCACAAAAAATTCACAGTACCACCCACACAAATACAATTCACAGAAGACCGCCATACACATCGCAGAGACGAATAGCAGCATATACAGAAAGAAAAAAATCATACACACAACAATACACACGAAGAATCAAAGAAGAAAAAAGAATCAACGTAGCAAGCGGAAGAAGAAGAAGAAGGTCCAGAGCGAGCTAAAGAACGTATCATCTCATTTCTTGGACGCAACCGTCATTGAAGAGTCACCGGAACTACTCCGGTAGGTAAACGATTCACTCTCTCTTCCTTGTTCTGCTTCTATTTTGCCACTGCAATGTTGGATACCATAGTCTGAGTTGCGATCAACATCCCAACACTTTTTTTATTTTGTGTGATTGTTGCTTAGGATTTGTGTTGTTGGCTTCGATTCGAGTAGATGGCTTAGGATTGGGGGAAATTGATTTGAGGTTAAGGTAGAGGACATCGTGGTGATCGTTTTAACCTAGGTTTGGAGGTGTTTAAACCTCAGCCGCCGCCGGAGGCGATTTCCGGCGCGGCGGTTTGTTTCGCTGGCAAGAGAGAAAGCTACGGGGAGAGAGAGAGAGAAACGACGGAAAAAGAAAACTCTTTTGTTCTGGTGTGCTTATGTTGCAAGATGATCCTGCGGTTGACCGTGCGCAGTCCTTACTATGCACCGTCGTCTCAAACCGTTGATCCAAGTCATCTGTTTGAATCACCTTAATCCAGTCTCGTTCTACCACCTCAGTTTCGAGCGCAAAAATTGAAGTTTCTTGGAAAAAATGTACATACCATTGCCTTGGACAGAACAGGAATCCCACACTTGTTTAACAAAAGAAGAAAACTCAGGATGTTGAAACCAACAATTAAGATTCCTAAACGGTTTAGGGCCCCAATTGTTATTTCTAACCGAAATCCACACCGGTCTATGATCCGAGATATCCCGCAACCCCATTTTCTGACAAGCCATATTCCAATCGTTTAATAGACCATTAGATATCAGAAAACGATCAAGCCTACTACATGCTTTACCAGACGAGCTAAACCAAGTATACTTGTTCCCCGACACTGGTAAATCCACACACCCTGTCAACTGAATGAATTCTCAAAATTCTGCCAACATCTTTTTGTTATGATTTCCACTTCCCACTTTCTCCCTTACACTTTTTACTGCGTTAAAATCACCTCCAATAACCCACTCTCCCTCTTCCAATTTTGATTTTAGAAGCAGTATCTGACTCCAAAGATCTCTTTTTTCCGCATTGTTGCATGATGAATATATGTTAAAGAAATAACAGGTTTTCTTTGTCCATATTGCCTTCATACCTAGAAAACCTTTTCCTCTGTAGCTACAAACTGGTTCAAATAAATCTTTTCTCCAAATGGTAAGGATCCCACCTGATAGTCCCTCAGAGTTTAAGGCAGACCATTGACAGTTGGTGTTACCCCAAATTTTATGTACAATGTCATCCGTCATATGAACACACTTTGTTTCTTGTATAAAGACTAAATCAGCCCCATCGCTCTATAACGTATTGCAAATTTTCTTGTACTTAATCTTGTTGTCGCATCCTCTAACATTATAAGTGACAAAATTCATAAGGAGACTGTAGATACCACCTTCATACCTTTCTTGAGCTTCCTATCTTCCGAGTTGAGTAATAAGAGGGTGCAAAAGAAATTTTTAAGTTTTGGTAAATTTCCTCCAGTAATTTCTTCTTTCTGTTAGGTTTGCTATTCAAAGGCGACAAATAAATCGTAGGCCCACGATTCTTCATACGGTTCAGCCCACACGCTACTTTCAAATCACACCCTTTTGCATACTCAAAACGTGCTCAAAACCTTCACCATCATCACATCTATCAATTTGTATTGGATTCTGGATAATATCCTCCGGTTCACTACTTCCCATCACAGATTCTTCCACCTCACTCTCAGATGATTCCACCTCTGAGCTATCATCCATTAATCTAACTTTGGAATAACATGATTTCCTAGTGCAGAAACCAATGGATTCTTCCACTAACTTAATGCGGAAAATGTCTTTATTGACTTCTATGTTGCAGACTTCATTTAGATTCATGGCGAACTTAGTTCTGATGAGAATGCGAGCAACGTCCAGCTTCTCGTGCCTCTGCGTTTCCTCATCTGCTTTTACGAACGAACCAATTCTGGCTGCCAAAAATCCAAAGAAACTATCTACCCAGACGTGGCAAGGTAGACCGAAGATATTCACCCACGTCAACCTCTCTTTATAAACATCCGACGGGGACCAAGGGTGGATATCCGAAAACCATTTCAAAATTCGTTCTTCATCTTCGACCACCATCTTCCTAATATCCCTAGTAACTTCTTCTTCCAATAACACCAGATTGGCACCCAAAGGGGTAGCTTTGATTTTGAAGTATCCTTCAACATGTAATGCTTCTTGTATCTCATAGGACGAACCAAAGACCTCCATGACTCCCACAAAGGCTTGTTCGAATCTCTCTAATTCTTGCTCTTTAACATTAAACATCAAATGGGCAAAATTTGGTTTGTCTCCCAAACACACCTGATGAGAATTTATTTTGTTCAGCCCACCTTTAGTAGCTTCTGCATATGATTTCTTACCATTCGCAAAAGCTTGATTTCGGATGTTCACAACCCCTCCATTTTTCGACATTTTACTCTTCTCAAATCTTGATTTCAAACCACCCATATTGTCTACTATGTCGCGTCTTTGAAATCTAGGTGTATTTGCAAATATCTTGTTGCCATTAATGACAATGTTGTCTAGTTTAATGGCAAGAAGATGTTCATCAACTACCTTTTTGAATCTTACAAAACCAAACCTTCTTCCCTTTTTATCTAACCTTGAAGGAATGAAGACTTCAAGAACCAGACCATACTCTTTAAATACATCAAACATTTCTTTTGCCTGAAACGAGTCTGGAAATTCCGTGAAAAAAAAAACGAAGAAGTTTCACGTAAATCTTGATCAATCCCCTTATTTCCAAGAGCTTTCCAGATCGATCTCTTAGTTATCACAGAACACTTTGCTTGTAAGTTCATGACATACTTCCATCCTCTATCTTTAGTGTTAATCAGATCCATAACATACACAATTCAACAAATCCTCAGAAGCAATTAAAACCAGAGCACGAAAAAACTTAGCGAAACCCTTGTAACTTCACCAATGATCAAGAATCAGATGCCAAGGTCCCTATACTTAAGTATAGGAGTTTAAACCGAAAACATCAAAATCTTACATTGCCAAAGTAAAACAAAGGATTCGGCTAATATTTTGATGAGAAAAGCTCAGGTTTTAGCTTATGAGAAACAACCAGAGTAGAGAGAAGTTGGAGCAACAAAGACAGAAATTGAAAAATCATACATATCTTTTATTCTTTTGGTCTAAAGTACACGTGTAAAATATTTGACAATTAAGTTATATTTAATTTCATTTACGACATATTTCATTCAACCAAATATTTTTGTGTACTGGACATTTAGTAAAAAATTATCGTCACGGAGTACACACCTTAATCAAGGCCGATCCTGAGAATTTGGAGGCCCTAGTCCAATTTAAAAAATGGATCACAATAAAAAGGAAGGTAAATTTTTTTTATGTAAAATAATATATTTAGATAGTAAAAGTGTAGGTACTAAGGGTTGAACTATTGACCTTTAAGTAAAAAACAATCCTTTTTAGATCTATGCTAACTAGCTTAGATTACAAATTAAATTCAACAACTAATATTTATATATTTATTTCAGGTTTATAACTTATAAAAAATAATTTGGAGGCCCCTATTTTTTGGAAGCTCTAGACTATAGACCGCCTTGCACATGTTCAAGGCCGGCCCTGACCTTAATATGCCTCTTACATATTAGTCAACATAATCAACAATATAAATAATAGATCCCCCAACATCGCATGGACTAATTAGAAAACCACTTGGAAGCATTTCAGAACCCACAAAATTCACCGAACAGAATACAGGTTGCTATGTCAGTCCAACCAACATATCATGAAAGAGAATCAGCTCCGATGACTAGAACATTACGAAATCCACCCCCCTCCATTCAAAAAAATAAAGAGAAATGAATTTCACCACATTTAGTGGACATTGAGTCAACAAAATAACCAATTCATACCACTAATGTGACAAGTGGCTGATAATAAATCCACTACAAGCATTCGTAATATTATAAGACAATGGATTTTTGGTGCAACCAAGTTATTTTTGAATCTGCAACTCATCAGGATGATTAAGATTATAAACATATACCCAATCTCTGCGAAATACCAACATAGGAATAAGTTAAATACTTAATAGCAATTTTGCAATGCAACTACATAACTTCTCGAGTACTCTATTAATCAATTAGTTATATAAGCTTAAAGTCAAGGACATCAGCAAAATGTTAAGAATTAGTCTCAATATGATGCGTCATAAACCTATACATGTGGAGCCCTCCCAAAAAGATCCTCAGGTGTTGATGTGCACATCAATATATGGTCAATAGATCAACCTTTGCCATCTTAAGTGCTTTCTTAACATCATAAGCTGTTAATGTTATTAAGATATCTCCACCTGTAAACTCAACAGGAAACATCAAACCAATATATCATTAATTTACTGTAAAGCCTAATCTGTTGGCACCCATCAGAAAGCTTCTAATGGCAGGATTTGATTGAGTGCCAAACCGTCTAATAACCACAGCGGTAGATCCATATTATTATTATTCACTATAAGAAAGATTTTTATTTTTGATGTGTAGAATTATAGGTTGGAGGATGAAGCATTGTATATGATGGGATAACATTTGTGACCATAAGAGGAGCTGGTCATAAGGTTCCTACTTTTGCTCTCAAGCAATCTCTTCAGCTAGTTCGACATTTCTTAGTCAATAAGAATTTACCACAACATCGTATTTAATGACTATCATTTTAATGTTATAGTTTGTTACAGATTATGATGATTGGATATTTTATTGATTTTTTTGGGTTAAAATTAACCCTATTGATGGTTTTTATTGTTCAGTCAAACTCCCTCATTCATGTGTGAATGAAGTGTATTACTTGCATCACTCACTAATTACTATATACACATTTATCTTGAGTTTGAATTCAATTATGAAGACATGCCTAGAAGTCTTTCTATTATTTTTGTCTCATGCATAAATATTGTCAGTTCATGAATATGAATACTATTGCTACTGCTATGATCCGCCACTGCACCTATATTGAAGTACGATAGAATATTGAATTAAATATGTAACACCCCCTTCCTATACCCCCAAATAATCACATAAATCATTTAGGCACATATTAAAAAATTCGCCAGAGTACGATTAAAACATAGTATAAAAGAGGCATGTCACATCATACACGCATTTAATACATACAACACCTGCTCAAAATATTGATATGCAACAGTGGGGTAACTTGTGTAACACCCCCTTTCTATACCCCCAATAATCACAATTAATCATTTAGGCACATATTAAAAATTTCGTCAGAGTATAATTATAAACATGGTATAAAAAGAGGTACGTCACATTATACATTAAATTAAAACATACAACACCTGCTCAACTCTAATATGCAACAGTGGGGTAACTTTGCAACAGAGGAACTTTGTCCTTACACCCACATCTCAATATTTAGAATAAAAGCGGAAAATCTAAACATTGAATAACATCAAACATATATACATATATATATATACATGCATCATCGAGTATCATCCATCAACATAATTCATGTTTACATAAACATTCATCAGCAAGATACATATACAAATGTATCACAAAAGAATCATATACATCCTAGCTACCCGGTGCTACATATCAGAGCCAACCGACCAAAAGAATGAAGACACGCTTCACAAAAAGACCTCCAGCATACCTACTCTGCAATGCCTCATAGAGCATCATAAAACAACAGAAGGGTGAGAAATATTATCATAATAACAATGCATATAATTATATATATCTTAACATAAAAATACACATATTCCACATTCTCACCACAATTCATCAAAAACTCACCCATATACATCACAATATGTATATACATACAACCAAGCATATTCATCATACATACTTTTGCAATTCTTAATCATTCCACATAAACATACACATTCATGTTTATTCATCAATGCACAAATACAAAGATGATAAATGCAAATCATAGAGACCGACTCACGACTCTATGCAAATGCAATGCGGTACCGACTCAATCATCATTAGTTCACTCAGGAACTCTGCTGGAACCATCGCTCGTTACCAATGTAACTCCCCGTCGGGCCTACGATGTTCACCCATTGCTCACACCCCACATGGGCACACAATGTTTATGGATCGCTCACACCCCACACGGGCACATGACCCGATTGCTCACACCTCACCTAGGCACACAATCTGATTGCTCACACCTCACCTAGGCACACAATCGTTTGTAATCATCGCTCACACCTCACATAGGCACACGACGATACAACGGATTCTCATTAGAATCGCTCAACATAAGAATGTACTTCATTATGCTTCACATGCAAAATGACTCAAGACATTTTTCAAATGCATAGATATTCACAATATATTCATGCATTCATCTCATACAATCACATACAATCTATATACATTCACATCAATGCACTAATGTATGATTCACATTCAAAACACACATTCGAAATGGGAAAAAGTCGCAACAAGACACTATTCCCGACTTTCCGACATAATTAAATCAACTAACAATTTCCAAGTCATCAAAATAAGAAAGAACATTCCATAAGCTTTCTAATGCATCGAACCACGCCTCAAACCGAACCACAGATCAAAAGTTATGCAGAAAACAAAATTACACGAACAGCACTGTTCGCTGGGCGAACCTCCCTCGCGAGCATTCGCTAGCTCCTTCGCTAGGCGAATGTTCCAGCGAACCAACTGTTAGATAAAAACAGACACAAAGTTCGCTAGGTGAACCCCTTGGCGAACCAAGGCAGCAACTACCAACATTCAAAACACCCAAACTTCGCTAGGCGAACACTCTAGCGAACCTTCGCTCACACCTTCGCTAGGCGAATACCCGTAGCGAACCTTCGCTATCCTTCGCTGAATGGTTCGCTAGGCGAACCTGCGAAAACTCAGAATCCTTCAGCGCTGTTGAAAACCCAAAAACCCTATTTTTCAACCCAAAACATTTTCAAATCAACATACATCCATCAGAACTCAATCTAATCATGGCAACAAACATTCTACCACATTTAATTCGATTTCCAACCGCGGAAACATCGATTTCTCATTATCGACCTAAAATGGAAAACTATGAAAATACCACAAACAATCCAATACGCACATACACAATCATACATAATAATATACATTGATAAGATAATAAGATTTCACACCCTTACCCGATTAAATCGATTCCTAGAGGTTGATTTTCTTGGTTTTCCTCTTTTCCTTCTCTTTTCTCCTCTTCCTCTTTCTTTCTCTCCTTTTTCTCTCTATTTTTCCTTTCTATCTCTTTCTCCTCTATTTCCTCTTCTTACTCTTTTTCTTTTCTATTTTTCTTTTTACCCAAATTCAATTTAATTCATTTTCTCAAACAATTATATTTCCAATAGATTTTCTAACTTAACATTAATTGAGAAATGTCTAAAATACCCTCCATCCTACTTTTCCCCGAAAACTCTCAAAAACGGTAAAATAACATAACTGGTCAACATAACATATTAACACACCAATTCCACAAATAAAATAACTTATCACACAATTAAAATAAAAGACTCAACAAAATGGGAATAATTGGAATCGGGGCGTTACAACTCTCCCCCACTTTAGAAATTTTCGTCCTCGAAAATCTTACCTGATTCAAACAACTCCGGATACGACCCTCGCATCCTACTCTCTAGTTCCAAAGTCATATTGCCTTCCGCAGCGCCTCCCCACGCTACTTTCACAAGTGCAATATCCTTGCCTCTTAGCTTCTTAACTTCACGATCCAAAATCCTAATCGGTAAAGCTTTAATCGTAAGGTTATCTCTCACTTCAACCTCGTCCATAAGAATAACATGTGACGGATCCGGAACATACTTTCGAAGTTGCGAAACATGGAATACATCATGCAAATTCGAAAGATTCGGAGGCAACGCCACACGGTAAGCCACGGCACCAACTCGTGCAGAAATCTGATACGGACCAATAAAACGAGAAGTCAACTTCTTCAACTTCAAAGCACGACCCACACCCGTAACCGGCGTACCTCTCAAAAACACATGGTCGCCTTCTTGAAACTCAAGATCTTTCCTTCTCTTGTCATAATAGCTCTTCTGTCTACTTTGAGAAGCTTTCATCTTCTCCCAAAAAAACTTCACTTTCTCTGTCGTTTGTTGTACCATCTCCGGTCCAACTATCGTCCTCTCGCCGGTTTCATGCCAACACAAAGGTGTTCGACATCTCCGACCATACAAAGCCTCAAATGGTGCCATACTTATACTTGAATGAAAACTATTATTGTAGGTGAGCTCAATCAATGCCAAATAACTATGCCAAGCACCACCCGGCTCGAGCACACAAGCACGCAACAAATCCTCCAACGATTGAATTGTCCTCTCGGTTTGACCATCCGTTTGCAGATGATAAGCCGAACTCAATCTCAGCTTAGAACCCAAAGCCTTTTGTAAACTCTCCCAAAACCTTGATGTGAATCTAGGATCTCTATCCGATACAATACTCTTAGGAACCCCATGCAACTTCACAACCACAAGAACGTAAATCTCGGCTAACCTCTCCAAAGGATAGCTAATATTAATTGGAATGAAGTGAGTAGATTTAGTAAGCCTATCAACAATTACCCAAATAGCATTATGACCTCTTTGCGTATTCGGCAACCCCGTAACAAAATCCATCGATATACTATCCCATTTCCACTCCGGAATGTCCAACGGTTGCATTAATCCACTAGGCTCTTGATGTTCCACCTTAGATTTTTGACAAGTTAAGCACGCATAAACAAATTGAGCCACATCTCTCTTTAACCCGGACCACCAAAAGATTTTCTTCAAATCTTGATACATTTTATTCGCTCCCGGATGAATACTTAAGTTACTTCGGTGTCCTTCTTCCAATATCATCTTTTTCAACTCCGCATCTTTGGGAATACAAATACGACCACGGAATCTCAAAACTCCAAAATTATCAACCTTGAAATCCTCATTCTCATTCATCATCAAATCAACGAATTTCAAATCCAACTTTTGCTTTTCACATACGGTTGCAAGGAAATCATTCGTAACATGTAGCATACCAAGTCTCACACTTCTCGGCATCATTTCGCAAACCAAACTCAAGTCTCTAAAATTCTCTAAAAGTTCCCATTCTCTCATCATCAATGTGGACATATGTAACGACTTCCGACTCAAAGCATCGGCCACCACGTTTTCCTTACCCGGATGGTAATTCAAACCAAAATCATAATCCTTCAAAAGCTCCAACCACCTTCTTTGTCTCATGTTCAATTCTTTTTTATCAAATAAATATTTCAAGCTCTTGTGATTGTAACGCCCCGATTTTGATTATTCCATTATTCTTGAGTCTTTTAATTTAATTGGGTGATAAATTATTTTATTTGTTAAATTGGTGTGTTAAATGTTATTTTACCATTTTCGAGAGTTTTCGGGGAAATTAAAATGGAGGGTATTTTAGTCTTTTCTCAATTAATTATAAGTTAGAAATTTTTGTGGAATTAGAATTGTGTGAGAAAAAATGAATTATAATTGATTTAGTGGAAAATGAGAGAAAAGAAATAGAAAAGAAAGAAAATAGAAAGAAAAGAGGAATAGAGAGACATAGAAAAAGATAGAAAGAAAAAGGAGAGAAAGAAAGAAGAGGAAGAGAAAAGAAGAGGAAAGGAGGAAAAACTTAGAAATTCATCAAGATCAATCAATTAGCAAGCTTGGAATCCGGGTAAGGGTGTGAAACATTGTTATCTTATCAATGTATATGATTATGTATGAATTGTTGTTGTTGTTGATGAATTTTGTGAGTTTTAGGGTATAACCCATTTTTGAGAAATTGATTGGAAATTGATCCAAATGTATTAAAACTTATGTTGATTGTGTTCATAGTTGTTTATACATGATTGGTATGTATTGTTATACATCAAATAGGCATTTTTCTGAGTATTAGGTGAAGATTTGGATGATTGAGGAGTGGAAAACGCAGAACTTCGTTCTGCAGAATTTTTCTGGGTATGCTCTGGCCATACGCGTAAGGGGCATGTCCATACGCGTATGAGCCAAGGCAATACGCGTATCATTGGCTTATTTTTGGGCCAATACGCGTATGAGTATTGGCATTACGCGTAACAGGGGCGAGCCATGGGCCAATACGCGTATGGGATTTGGAACGAGGAATTTGTGAAGGAAATGGGTTCTGTCCGTACGCGTATGGACATGGGTGATACGCGTATGGACAGGAGGAATGTAAAAATGGGATTTTTCAAAATGTCGTTTTCGGTTTCGTCCGTAACTTTTGTTCCGAGTATCCGATTTTTACATTCTTGGTGTCGTTGGAAAGGTATTGAGCTGTACTTTCTTATTATGATGTTTTGAAAATTGTTAGCCGATTTAATTATGTCGGAAAGTCGGGAATAGTGCTATTTAGCGACTTTTACCGTTTTGACTGTGTGTTTGAATGTGAATCATACAATAGTGCATTGATGTGAATGTATATAGATTGTATGTGATTGTAAGAGATGAATGCATGAATATATTATGAATATGTATGCATTTCAAGAATGTCTTTTGAGTCATTTTGCATGTGAAGCATCATGATGTGCATTCTTGTGTTGTGCGATTCTAATGAGAATCCGTCGTAACGTCGTGTGCCCATGTGGGGTGTGAGCGATGATTACGAATGATTGTGTGCCCATGTGGGGTGTGAGCAATCGGATCGTGTGCCCGTGTGGGGTGTGAGCGATCGGGTCGTGTGCCCATGTGGGGTGTGAGCGATCCATAAACATTGTGTGCCCATGTGGGGTGTGAGCAATGGGTGAACATCGTAGGCCCGACGGGGAGTTACTTCGGTAACGAGCGATGGTTCCAGCAGAGTTCCTGAGTGAACTAGTGATGATTGAGTCGGTACCGCATTCCATTTGCATAGAGTCGTGAGTCGGTCTCTATGATTTGCATTTATCATCTTTATAATGATGTGTTGTTGAATGAACATAATTGTGTATGTTTATACGGAATGATTGAGAAATGTGAAAGTGTGCATGATGAATATACTTGGTATATATACATATACATTGTGATGTATATAGATGAAAACGTGATGAATTGTGGTGAGAATGTGTAATATGTGTATTTTTATGTTAAGATATATATAATTGTATGCATTGTTATTATGATAATATTTCTCACCCTTCTGCTGTTTTATGATGCTCTATGAGGCATTGCAGAGTAGGTATGCTGGAAGTCTTTTTGTGAAGCGTGTCTTCATTCTTTTGGTCGGTTGGCTCTGATATGTAGTACCGGGTAGCTAGGATGTATATTATTCTTTTGTGATACATTTGCATATGTATCTTGCTGATGAATTTGTGTATAAACATGATGATGCTAGTGATTCATACTGGATGAAGTATATATATGTGGTTGTTCTTCAATATTTTAGATGTTTCCGCTTTTATTCTAAATATTGAGATGTGGGTGTAAGGACAAAGTTCCTCTGTGGCAAGTTACCCCACTGTTGCATATCAATAGAATGAGCAGGTGTTGTATGTATTAATTGCGTGTATGATGTGACATGCCTCTTTTATACTATGTTTTAATCGTACTCTGGCGAATTTTTATATTTTTTTATATGTGCCTAAATGATATATGTGATTATTTGGGGGTATAGAAAGGGGGTGTTACATTAAGTGGTATCAGAGCCAGAGTTGAGTCAGTTGTGTCTGTCTTGTTGTTGTGTTGGTTGAACTGTTGTTTAACCTTGTTGTCATTTTTGGGAATAATCAGAAGATGGCTGGTAGAAACGACAATGCGATGGCTGCTGCTTTGGAAGCAATGGCTAGGGCGGTGCAAGGTGCACCTAACGTGAATGCTAATGACGAGTTCAGGAAGAATCAACCACCGGTTTTCAAAGGGAGATTTGATCCCGATGGAGCTCAATTGTGGTTGAAGGAGATTGAAAGAATCTTCAGAGTGATGGGCTGTGCGGAGGAGAATAAGGTGAGGCTTGGGTCTCACATGCTGAAGGAAGAAGCCGACGATTGGTGGGTCGGTATGCGTGAAGTTCTTGAGGTGGATGATGAAGAGGTAACTTGGAATTTATTTCGTACTGAATTTTTGAGGAAGTATTACCCTGAGAGTGTGAAGGGAAAGAAGGAGATGGAGTTTCTTGAACTGAAACAAGGTAGTATGTCTGTGGTGGACTATACTGCTAAATTTGTGGAGTTGGTTCAATTCCATCCTCATTATGCTGCGATTACTGCTGAGTTCTCAAAGTGTATTAAATATGAGAATGGTTTACGTCCTGAGATCAAACAAGCTGTGGGATATCAAAGGATAAGGAGGTTTGCGGATTTGACGGAATGTTGTAGAATCTTCGAAGAAGATAGTAAGGCTCGTTCTACACATTACAAAAGTTTGAATGAGAGGAAGGGGAAGCAACAAGCTAGAAGTGGACCTTATGTGACACCCATTGATAAGGGTAAGCATAGGGGAAGCTTTGATAGGAGGTCTGGAGGAGGAGGTTCCGGTGTTGTTAGGTGTTACAAATGTGGTGATATAGGTCATAAATCTTTTGAGTGTGGGAAGCCTGTAGCGACATGTTCCAATTGTGGTGGTCTTGGGCATGCTGCTACAGATTGTAGAAGAAATATGGTGAAGTGCTATAATTGTGGAGAAGTGGGTCACATTAGTACTAAGTGTACTAAGCCGAAACAAGCTCAAGCGGGCGGAAAGGTGTTTGCATTGGCGGGGACTCAAACTACGAATGCGGACCGTTTGATTAAAGGTACATGCTTTATTAATAGTACACCTTTAGTTGCTGTTATTGATACGGGAGCGACTCATTCGTTTATTTCGTCTGAGTGCGCGAAGCGTTTGAATCTTGCGTTAACTGTGATGGGTGCTGAAATGGTTATTGAGACTCCTGCTTCAGGGTCGGTAATTACATCTTTGGTGTGTATGAGTTGTCCTTTGACCATGTATGGTAAAGACTTTGTTATGGATTTAGTATGTTTGCCGTTGGAGGGATTGGACGTAATCTTGGGTATGAACTGGTTGCAATTTAACCGAGTTCATATAGATTGCTATCACAAGTTAGTAAGGTTTCCTTCTTTGGAAGATGATGAATTTGAGAGTTTCCTATCCACTAAAGAGTTGAAGAAACTTTTAGCGGACGAAGCTCAATTGTTTGGTTTGTTTGCATCATTGTCGGTGGAGAGTAAAGTTGAGCTTGATGTGTTCCCAGTGGTGTGCGAATTTCCAGAAGTGTTTCCGGAAGATATTACGGATGTACCGCCAGAAAGAGAAGTTGAATTTTCTATTGATCTAGTTCCGGGTACTAGACCGATTTCGATGGCACCGTATCGTATGTCGGCATCGGAATTGGTAGAATTGAAAAAGCAATTGAATGACTTGTTGGACAAGAAATTTGTAAGGCCAAGTGTTTCTCCTTGGGGTGCTCCGGTATTGTTGGTAAAGAAGAAGGACGGGAGTATGCGGTTATGCATTGATTATCGACAGTTGAACAAGGTGACAATTAAGAACAAGTATCCGCTTCCAAGGATCGATGATTTGATGGACCAATTGGTTGGTGCGAATGTTTTTAGCAAGATTGATTTGAGATCAGGATACCACCAGATTCGTGTGAAAGGAGAGGATATTCAAAAGACGGCATTTAGGACACGGTATGGTCATTACGAATACTCCGTGATGCCATTCGGGGTTTCTAACGCGCCAGGTGTGTTTATGGAATACATGAATCGTATTTTTCATGAACAGTTGGATCATTTTGTGGTTGTGTTCATCGATGATATTTTGATTTACTCTAAGTCTCAAGAGGAGCATGAAGAGCATTTGAGAATTGTGTTGCAAATTTTGAAAGAGAAACAATTGTATGCTAAGTTGTCGAAGTGTGAATTTTGGTTGTCGGAAGTAAGTTTCCTTGGACATGTTATTTCCGGTAGTGGTATTAGTGTTGATCCATCCAAGATAGATGCGGTGATGCAATGGGAGGCTCCTAGGTCGGTTACGGAGATTCGAAGCTTTTTAGGCTTGGCGGGTTATTATCGGAGGTTTATTGAGGGATTTTCGAAATTGGCACTTCCTTTAACGCAATTGACTTGTAAAGGAAAGGCTTTCATTTGGGATATTCATTGTGAAGAGAGTTTCAATGAGTTAAAGAGAAGGTTGACAACGACTCCGATCTTGATTTTGCCTAATCCTAATGAACCATTTGTTGTGTATTGTGATGCTTCATTGACAGGTTTAGGTGGTGTTTTGATGCAAGATAGAAAAGTGGTGGCATATGCTTCTAGACAATTGAGAGTGCATGAAAAGAATTATCCTACACATGACTTGGAGTTAGCGGCGGTGGTGTTTGTTTTGAAAATATGGAGGCATTATCTTTATGGTGCGAGATTTGAAGTTTTTAGTGATCACAAAAGCTTAAGATATTTATTTGATCAGAAAGAATTGAACATGAGACAAAGGAGGTGGCTAGAACTTTTGAAGGATTATGATTTTGGTTTGAATTACCATCCGGGTAAGGCAAACGTGGTGGCCGATGCCTTAAGTCGGAGGTTGTTACATATGTCCGCATTGATGATGGAAGAATGGGAACTTTTGGAAGATTTCAGAGATTTGAGTTTGGTTTGTGAAATGACGCCGAGGAGTGTGCGACTTGGTATGTTACATGTTACGAATGATTTTCTTGCAACGGTTAGTGAAAAGCAAAAGTTGGACTTGAAATTCGTTGATTTGATGTTGAATGAGAATGAGGATTTCAAGGTTGATAATTATGGAGTTTTGAGATTCCGTGGTCGTATTTGTATTCCCGACGACGCGGAGTTGAAAAAGATGATTCTAGAGGAAGGACACCGAAGTAATTTGAGTATTCATCCGGGTGCGAATAAGATGTATCAAGATTTGAAGAAGATCTTTTGGTGGTCCGGTTTAAAGAGGGATGTGGCTCGATTTGTGTATGCATGCTTAACTTGTCAAAAGTCTAAGGTGGAACATCAAAAACCAAGTGGATTTATGCAACCGTTGGATATTCCGGAATGGAAATGGGATAGTATATCGATGGATTTTGTTACGGGATTGCCAAATACGCAAAGAGGTCATAATGCTATTTGGGTAATTGTTGATAGGCTTACTAAATCTGCTCACTTTATTCCAATTGATATTAGTTATCCTTTGGAGAAGTTAGCCGAGATTTATGTTCTTGTGGTTGTGAAGTTACATGGAGTTCCTAAGAGTATTGTATCGGATAGAGATCCAAGGTTTACTTCGAGGTTTTGGGAGAGTTTACAAAAGGCTTTGGGTTCTAAGCTAAGATTGAGTTCGGCTTATCATCCGCAAACGGACGGTCAAACCGAGAGGACGATTCAATCGTTGGAGGATTTATTGCGTGCTTGTGTACTCGAGCAAGGTGGTGCTTGGGATGGTTATTTGGCGTTAATTGAATTCACTTACAATAACAGTTTTCATTCGAGTATAGGTATGGCACCATTTGAGGCTTTGTATGGCCGGAGATGTCGAACACCTTTGTGTTGGCATGAAACCGGCAAGAGGACGATAGTTGGACCGGAAATGGTACAACAAACAACGGAGAAAGTGAAGTTTATTCGGGAGAAGATGAAAGCTTCTCAAAGTAGACAAAAGAGCTATCATGACAAGAGAAGGAAGGATCTTGAGTTTCAAGAAGGTGACCATGTGTTTTTGAGAGTTACACCAGTTACTGGTGTGGGTCGTGCTTTGAAGTCGAAGAAGTTGACTTCTCGTTTTATTGGTCCGTATCAGATTACTTCACGAGTTGGTGTTGTGGCTTACCGTGTGGCGTTGCCTCCGAACCTTTCGAATTTGCATGACGTATTCCATGTTTCGCAACTTCGGAAATATGTTCCGGATCCGTCACATGTTATTCCTATGGACGAGGTTGAAGTGAGAGATAACCTTACGGTGGAAGCTTTACCGGTTAGGATTTTGGACCGCGAAGTTAAGAAACTAAGGGGCAAGGATATTGCGCTTGTGAAAGTAGCGTGGGGAGGCGCTGCGGAAGGCAATATGACGTGGGAACTAGAGAGTGGGATGCGAGAGTCGTATCCAGAGTTATTTGAATCAGGTATTATTTTCGAGGACGAAAATTTCTAAGTGGGGGAGAGTTGTAACGCCCCGATTTTGATTATTCCATTATTCTTGAGTCTTTTAATTTAATTGGGTGATAAATTATTTTATTTGTTAAATTGGTGTGTTAAATGTTATTTTACCATTTTCGAGAGTTTTCGGGGAAATTAGAATGGAGGGTATTTTAGTCTTTTCTCAATTAATTATAAGTTAGAAATTTTTGTGGAATTAGAATTGTGTGAGAAAAAATGAATTATAATTGATTTAGTGGAAAATGAGAGAAAAGAAATAGAAAAGAAAGAAAATAGAAAGAAAAGAGGAATAGAGAGACATAGAAAAAGATAGAAAGAAAAAGGAGAGAAAGAAAGAAGAGGAAGAGAAAAGAAGAGGAAAGGAGGAAAAACTTAGAAATTCATCAAGATCAATCAATTAGCAAGCTTGGAATCCGGGTAAGGGTGTGAAACATTGTTATCTTATCAATGTATATGATTATGTATGAATTGTTGTTGTTGTTGATGAATTTTGTGAGTTTTAGGGTATAACCCATTTTTGAGAAATTGATTGGAAATTGATCCAAATGTATTAAAACTTATGTTGATTGTGTTCATAGTTGTTTATACATGATTGGTATGTATTGTTATACATCAAATAGGCATTTTTCTGAGTATTAGGTGAAGATTTGGATGATTGAGGAGTGGAAAACGCAGAACTTCGTTCTGCAGAATTTTTCTGGGTATGCTCTGGCCATACGCGTAAGGGGCATGTCCATACGCGTATGAGCCAAGGCAATACGCGTATCATTGGCTTATTTTTGGGGCAATACGCGTATGAGTATTGGCATTACGCGTAACAGGGGCGAGCCATGGGCCAATACGCGTATGGGATTTGGAACGAGGAATTTGTGAAGGAAATGGGTTCTGTCCGTACGCGTATGGACATGGGTGATACGCGTATGGACAGGAGGAATGTAAAAATGGGATTTTTCAAAATGTCGTTTTCGGTTTCGTCCGTAACTTTTGTTCCGAGTATCCGATTTTTACATTCTTGGTGTCGTTGGAAAGGTATTGAGCTGTACTTTCTTATTATGATGTTTTGAAAATCGTTAGCCGATTTAATTATGTCGGAAAGTCGGGAATAGTGCTATTTAGCGACTTTTACCGTTTTGACTGTGTGTTTGAATGTGAATCATACAATAGTGCATTGATGTGAATGTATATAGATTGTATGTGATTGTAAGAGATGAATGCATGAATATATTATGAATATGTATGCATTTCAAGAATGTCTTTTGAGTCATTTTGCATGTGAAGCATCATGATGTGCATTCTTGTGTTGTGCGATTCTAATGAGAATCCGTCGTAACGTCGTGTGCCCATGTGGGGTGTGAGCGATGATTACGAATGATTGTGTGCCCATGTGGGGTGTGAGCAATCGGATCGTGTGCCCGTGTGGGGTGTGAGCGATCGGGTCGTGTGCCCATGTGGGGTGTGAGCGATCCATAAACATTGTGTGCCCATGTGGGGTGTGAGCAATGGGTGAACATCGTAGGCCCGACGGGGAGTTACTTCGGTAACGAGCGATGGTTCCAGCAGAGTTCCTGAGTGAACTAGTGATGATTGAGTCGGTACCCGCATTGCATTTGCATAGAGTCGTGAGTCGGTCTCTATGATTTGCATTTATCATCTTTATAATGATGTGTTGTTGAATGAACATAATTGTGTATGTTTATACGGAATGATTGAGAAATGTGAAAGTGTGCATGATGAATATACTTGGTATATATACATATACATTGTGATGTATATAGATGAAAACGTGATGAATTGTGGTGAGAATGTGTAATATGTGTATTTTTATGTTAAGATATATATAATTGTATGCATTGTTATTATGATAATATTTCTCACCCTTCTGCTGTTTTATGATGCTCTATGAGGCATTGCAGAGTAGGTATGCTGGAAGTCTTTTTGTGAAGCGTGTCTTCATTCTTTTGGTCGGTTGGCTCTGATATGTAGCACCGGGTAGCTAGGATGTATATTATTCTTTTGTGATACATTTGCATATGTATCTTGCTGATGAATTTGTGTATAAACATGATGATGCTAGTGATTCATACTGGATGAAGTATATATATGTGGTTGTTCTTCAATATTTTAGATGTTTCCGCTTTTATTCTAAATATTGAGATGTGGGTGTAAGGACAAAGTTCCTCTGTGGCAAGTTACCCCACTGTTGCATATCAATAGAATGAGCAGGTGTTGTATGTATTAATTGCGTGTATGATGTGACATGCCTCTTTTATACTATGTTTTAATCGTACTCTGGCGAATTTTTATATTTTTTTATATGTGCCTAAATGATATATGTGATTATTTGGGGGTATAGAAAGGGGGTGTTACAGTGATCACTAAAAACTTCAAATCTTGCACCATAAAGATAATGTCTCCAAATTTTCAAAACAAACACCACGGCCGCTAACTCCAAGTCATGTGTAGGATAATTCTTTTCATGCACTCTCAATTGTCTAGAAGCATAAGCCACAACTTTTCCATCTTGCATCCAAACACCACCTAAACCTACCAATGAAGCATCACAATACACAACAAATGGTTCCGTCGGATTTGGCAAAATCAAGATCGGAGCCGTTGTCAACCTTCTTTTTAACTCATTGAAACTCTCTTCACAATGAATATCCCAAATGAAAGCCTTTTCCTTACAAGTCACTTGCGTTAACGGAAGTGCCAACTTCGAAAATCCTTCAATAAACCTCCGATAATAACCCGCCAAGCCTGAAAAGCTTCGAATCTCCGTAACCGATCTAGGAGCCTCCCATTGCATCACCGCATCAATCTTGGATGGATCAACACTAATACCACTCCCGGAAATAACACGTCCAAGAAAACTTACTTCCGACAACCAAAATTCACATTTCGACAACTTAGCATACAATTGTTTCTCTTTCAAAGTTTGTAACACAATTCTCAAATGCTCTTTATGCTCCTCTTGAGACTTAGAGTAAATCAAAATATCGTCGATGAACGCAACCACAAAACGATCTAACTGTTCATGAAAAATACGATTCATGTATTCCATAAACACACCCGGCGCATTAGAAACCCCGAATGGCATCACAGAATATTCGTAATGGCCATACCGTGTCCTAAAGGCCATCTTTTGAATATCCTCTTCTTTCACACGGATCTGGTGATATTCCGATCTCAAATCAATCTTGCTAAAAACACGCGCACCAACTAATTGGTCCATCAAATCATCGATCCTTGGAAGCGGATATTTGTTTTTTATTGTCACCTTGTTCAATTGTCTATAATCAATGCATAACCGCATACTCCCATCCTTCTTCTTTACCAACAATACCGGAGCACCCCAAGGAGAAACACTTGGTCTTACAAATCTCTTGTCCAACAAGTCATTCAATTGCTTCTTCAATTCTACCAACTCCGATGCCGACATACGATACGGTGCCATCGAAACCGGTCTAGTACCCGGAACTAGATCAATAGAAAACTCAACTTCTCTTTCCGGCGGTACATCCGTTATATCCTCCGGAAACACTTCTGGAAAATCACACACCACAGGAAACACATTGAGCTCAACTTTACTCTCCATCAACAATGATGCAAACACACCGAACAATTGAGCTTCGTCCGCTAAAAGTTTCTTCGGTTCTTTAGTGGATAGGAAACTCTCATCTTCATCATCTTCCAAAGAAGGAAACCTCACTAACTTGTGATAGCAATCTATATGAACTCGATTAAATCGCAACCAGTTCATACCCAAGATTACGTCCAAACCTTCCAACGGTAAGCACACTAAATCCATCTCGAATTCTTTACCATAAATGGTCAAAGGACAACTCAAACAAACCAATGAAGTAGTTACTGACCCCATTACGGGAGTATCAATAACCATCTTACCATCCATCAGAGACAACACAAGATTCAAATGCTTCGCGCACTCAGACGAAACAAACGAATGAGTCGCTCCCATATCAATAATAGCAACTAAAGGCGTACTATTAATAAAGCATGTACCTTTAATCAAACGGTCTGCACTAGTAGTGTCCTTCCCCGCTAACGCAAACACCCTTCCGCCCGCTTGAGCTTGTTTCGGCTTAGTACACTTAGTACTAATGTGACCCACTTCTCCACAATTATATCACTTCATCATATTCCTTCTACAATCGGTAGTAGCATGCCCAATGTAACGCCCCGATTCCAATTATTCCCATTTAGTTGAGTCTTTTATTTAAATTGAGTGATAATTATTTTAATTGTGAATTTGGTGTGTTAAATGTTATTTTACCGTTTTGAGAGTTTTCGGGGAAATTAGAATGGAGAGTATTTTAGACTTTTCTCAATTAATGATAAATTAGAAATTAAGTGGAATTAGAATTTGTGAGAAAAATGAATTAATTGATAGTTTGGAAAATGAGAGAAAAGAAATAAAAAGAAAAAGATAGAAAGGAAAAATAGAAGGAAAATAGATAGAAAAGAGAAATAGAGAGAAATAGAGAAAGAGAGAAAGAAAAAGAAAGAAAGAAAGAAGAAGAGGGAAGAAGAGAAGAAAAGAGGAAAAAGGGTAGAAATCATCAAGAACAAGAGCTAGATCATTTGGAATCCGGGTAAGGGTGTGAAATCTTATTATCTTATCAATGTGTATCATTATGTATGAGTTGCTTGGATGTTTTCTTGTTTTCCATGGTTTTTTTTGAAGTTTTAGGTCGAAAACGATAAAATGATTCGGAATCGATGATTTTACGGTCGGAAATCGATATAAACTGTATTGTATGATCACACTGTGTGTATGAACAATTGTTGATGGTTGTTTTGCTGTTAGAATTGAATTTGGGTGAAAAATGGGAATTTTGGGGTGGATTTGCGAAGAGGAATTTTTCTGAAAATTGCAGAGCCCGCTCAGCGCGCAGGTGCCCGCTCAACGCACTTTTGAAAAAATGTAACCTCACCAGGCAGTAGCGAGCTCGCTCAGCGCGCTCGAGAGGCCGCTCAGCGCGGTCTGGGACTTCAAAATTTTATCTGTTTTCTAAATTCCGTAACTTTTGACCCGTAACTCGGATCGGGACGTTCTTTATATTGTTGGAAAGCTTATGAAACGTTCTTTCTTATAAAAATGGGTTTTGAGATTGTTGGCCGATTTAATTATGTCAGAAAGTCGGGTATAGTGCTATTTAGCAACTTTTACCGTTTTGACGGTGTGTTTGAATGTGAATCGTACAATAGTGCATTGACGTGAATGTATATAGATTGTATGTGGTTGTATGAGATGAATGCATGTATATATTGTGAATATGTATGCATTCCAAGAATGTCTTGAGTCATTATCATGTGTAGCATAATGATGTGCATTCTTGTGCTGAGGGATTCTAATGAGAATCCGCTATAACGTCGTGAGCCTCTCTTGGTGGAGGTGTGAGCGATGGTTATGGACGATCGTGAGCCTCTCTTGGTGGAGGTGTGAGTGATCGGGTCGTGAGCCTCTCTTGGTGGAGGTGTGAGCGATCCATAAACATCGTGAGCCTCTCTTGGTGGAGGTGTGAGCGGTGGGTGAACATCGTAGGCCCGACGGGGAGTTACTTTGGTAACGAGCGATGGTTCCAGCAGAAGTTCCTGAGTGAACTTGAGATGATTGAGTCGGTACCGCATTGCATTTGCATAGAGTCGTGAGTCGGTCTCTATGATTTGCATTTCTCATCTTTAAATGATGCATAGGTGAATAAACATTTGTGTATGTTTATGTGGAATGAGAAGAAGTGAGGAAAGTATGCCTGATGTGTATGCTTGGTTTTATATATATGGATACATTGCGATGTATATGAGTGAGTTGTGATGAATTGTGGTGAGAATGTGAAATATGTATAATTTTAGGCTATTATATATAATTATATGCATTGTTATTATGATAATATTTCTCACCCTTCTGCTGTTTTATGATGCTCTATGAGGCATTGCAGAGTAGGTATGCTGGTGGTCTTTTTGTGAAGCGTGTCTTCATTCTTTTGGTCGGTTGGCTCTGATATGTAGCACCGGGTAGCTAGGAGGGCTATGATTCTTTTGTGATACATTGTATATGTATCTTGTTGATAAATGTTATGTAAAACATGAATTATCTTGGTGGATAATGCTTGGCGATGTATATATGTTGGTTGCTATTCGATGTTTAGATTTTCCGCTTTTATTCTAAATATTGAAATGTGGGTGTAAGGACTAAGTTCCTCTGTTGCAAGTTGCCCCACTGTTGCATATCAATTGTTGAGCAGGTGTTGTATGTTTTAATTTCCTAATTGACGTGACATGCCTCTTGTATACCATGTTTGTAATTATACTCTGACGAAATTTTTAATATGTGCCTAAATGATTATTTGGGGGTATAGAAAGGGGGTGTTACATTAAGTGGTATCAGAGCCAGAGTTGAGTCAGTTGTGTCTGTCTTGTTGTTGTGTTGGTTGAACTGTTGTTTAACTTTGTTGTCGTTTTTGGGGAATAATCAGAATATGGCTGGTAGGAACGACAATACTGATGGCTGCTGCTTTGGAAGCAATGGCTAGGGCGGTGCAAGGTGCGCCGAACGTGAATGCTAATGACGAGTTCAGGAAGAATCAACCACCGGTTTTCAAAGGGAGATTTGATCCCGATGGAGCTCAATTGTGGTTGAAGGAGATTGAAAGAATCTTCAGAGTGATGGGCTGTGCGGAGGAGAATAAGGTGAGGCTTGGGTCTCACATGCTGAAGGAAGAAGCCGACGATTGGTGGGTCGGTATGCGTGAAGTTCTTGAGGTGGATGATGAAGAGGTAACTTGGAATTTATTTCGTACTGAATTTTTGAGGAAGTATTACCCTGAGAGTGTGAAGGGAAAGAAGGAGATGGAGTTTCTTGAACTGAAACAAGGTAGTATGTCTGTGGTGGACTATACTGCTAAATTTGTGGAGTTGGTTCAATTCCATCCTCATTATGCTGCGATTACTGCTGAGTTCTCAAAGTGTATTAAATATGAGAATGGTTTACGTCCTGAGATCAAACAAGCTGTGGGATATCAAAGGATAAGGAGGTTTGCGGATTTGACGGAATGTTGTAGAATCTTCGAGGAAGATACCAAAGTGTCCGAATCCGAAGAAAGCTCCATCCGGTGGGAAGGTATTTTCTCTGGCAGGAACTCAGACTTCCAGTGACGACCGTCTGATTAAAGGTACTTGCTTTATTAATAGTACACCTTTAGTTGCCATTATTGATACTGGAGCGACTCATTCGTTTATTTCGTCTGAGTGCGCGAAGCGTTTAAATCTTGTGTTGTCTCTGATGCATGGTAAGATGGTTATTGATACTCCACCAATGGGGTCAGTAACTACTTCTTTGGTTTGTTTGTTGTGTCCTTTGACCATTTATGGTAAAGACTTTGAGATGGATTTAGTGTGTTTGTCATTGGAAGGATTGGATGTGGTCTTGGGTATGAATTGGTTGCAATTTAACCGAGTTCATATAGATTGTTATCATATGTTAGTGAGGTTTCCTTCTTTGGAAGATGATGAATTTGAGAGTTTCCTGTCCGCTAAAGAGTTGAAGAAACTTTTAGCGGACGAAGCTCAATTGTTCGGTTTGTTTGCATCTTTGTCTGTGGGTAATCAGGTGTCAATTGATGTGTGTCCCGTTGTGTGTGATTTTCCTGAAGTGTTTCCTGAGGATATTAAGGATGTACCGCCGGAAAGAGAAGTTGAGTTTTCTATTGATCTAGTTCCGGGTACTAGACCGATTTCGATGGCGCCGTATCGTATGTCAGCATCGAAGTTGGTAGAATTGAAGAAGCAATTGAATGACTTGTTAGACAAGAAATTTGTAAGACCAAGTGTTTCTCCTTGGGGTGCTCCGGTATTGTTGGTTAAAAAGAAGGATGGGAGTATGCGGTTATGCATAGATTATCGACAACTGAACAAGGTGACAATTAAGAACAAGTATCCGCTTCCGAGGATCGATGATTTGTTGGACCAATTGGTTGGTGCGCGTGTTTTTAGCAAGATTGATCTGAGATCGGGATATCACCAGATTCGTGTGAAAGAAGAGGATATTCAAAAGACGGCCTTTAGGACACGGTATGGCCATTACGAATATCCTGTGATGCCATTCGGGGTTTCTAATGCACCGGGTGTGTTTATGGAATACATGAATCGTATTTTTCATGAATAGTTGGATCGTTTTGTGGTTGTGTTCATAGACGATATTTTGATTTACTCTAATTCTCAGGAGGAGCATGAAGAGCATTTGAGAATTGTGTTGCAAATTTTGAAAGAGAAACAATTGCATGCTAAGTTGTCGAAATGTGAATTTTGGTTGTCGGAAGTAAGTTTTCTTGGACATAGTATTTCCGGCAGTGGTATTAGCGTTGATTCATCCAAGATTGATGCGGTGATGCAATGGGAGGCTCCTAGATCGGTTACGGAGATTCGAAGCTTTTTAGGCTTGGCGGGCTATTATCGGAAGTTTATTGAGGGATTTTCGAAGTTGGCACTTCCGTTAACGCAATTGACTTGTAAAGGAAAGGCTTTCATTTGGAATATTCATTGTGAAGAGAGTTTCAATGAGCTAAAAAGAAGGTTGACAACGGCTCCGATCTTGATTTTTCCTAATCCTAATGAACCATTTGTTGTGTATTGTGATGCTTCATTGTCAGGTTTAGGTGGTGTCTTGATGCAAGATGGAAATGTTGTGGCTTATGCTTCAAGACAACTGAGAGTGCATGAAAAGAATTATCCTACGCATGACTTGGAGTTAGCGGTCGTGGTGTTTGTTTTAAAAATTTGGAGGCACTATCTTTATGGTGTGAGGTTTGAAGTTTTTAGTGATCACAAAAGCTTGAAGTATTTATTTGATCAAAAAGAATTGAACATGAGGCAAAGAAGGTGGCTAGAGCTTTTGAAGGATTATGATTTTGGTTTGAATTACCATTCGGGTAAGGCAAATGTAGTGGCCGATGCTTTGAGTCGGAAGTCGTTACATCTGTCCGCATTGATGATGAGAGAATGGTAACTTTTGGAGAATTTTAGAGATTTGAGTTTGGTTTGTGAAATGACGCCGAGAAGTGTGAGACTTGGTATGCTACATGTTACGAATGACTTTCTTGCAACCGTGTGTGAAAAGCAAAAGTTGGATTTGAAATTTGTTGATTTGATGATGAATGAGAATGAGGATTTCAAGGTTGATGATTTTGGAGTTTTGAGATTCCGTGGTCGTATTTGTATTCCCGATGATGCGGAGTTGAAAAAGATGATATTGGAAGAGGGACACCGAAGTAACTTAAGCATTCATCCGGGAGCGAATAAAATGTATCAGGATTTGAAGAAAATCTTTTGGTGGTCCGGGTTAAAGAGAGACGTGGCGCAATTTGTGTATGTGTGCTTAACTTGTCAAAAGTCTAAGGTGGAACTTCAAAAGCCTAGTGGATTGATGCAACCGTTGGACATTCCGGAGTGGAAATGGGATAGTATATCGATGGATTTTGTTACGGGATTGCCGAATACACAAAGAGGTCATAATGCTATTTGGGTAATTGTGGATAGGCTTACTAAATCTGCTCACTTCATTCCAATTGATATTAGTTATCCTTTGGAGAGGTTAGCCGAGATTTATATTCTTGCGGTTGTGAAGTTACATGGAGTTCCTAAGAGTATTGTATCGGATAGAGATCCTAGATTCACATCAAGGTTTTGGGAGAGTTTACAAAAGGCTTTGGGTTCTAAGCTAAGATTGAGTTCGGCTTATCATCGAAAAATGGATGGTCAAACCGAGAGGACAATTCAATCGTTGCAGGATTTATTGCGTGCTTGTGTGCTCGAGCAAGGTGGTGCATGGGATAGTTATTTGGCATTGATTGAGTTCACTTACAATAATAGTTTCCACTCGAGTATAAGTATGGCACCGTTTGAGGCCTTGTATGGTCGGAGATGTCGAACACCTTTGTGTTGGCATGAAACGGGTGAGAGGGCGATAGTTGGACCGGAGATGGTACAACAAACGACGGAGAAAGTGAAGTTTATCTGTGAGAAGATGAAAGCTTCTCCAAGTAGACAAAAGAGCTATCATGACAAGAGAAGAAAAGATCTTGAGTTTCAGGAAGGCGACCATGTGTTTTTGAGAGTTACACCGGTTACGGGTGTGGGTCGTGCTTTGAAGTCAAAGAAGTTGACTTCTCGTTTTATTGGTCCGTATCAGATTTTGGCACGAGTTGGTGTTGTGGCTTACCGTGTGGCGTTGCCTCCGAATCTTTCGAATTTGCATGATGTGTTCCATGTTTCGCAACTTCGGAAGTATGTTACGGATCCGTCACATGTTATTCCTATGGACGAGGTTGAGGTGAGAGATAACCTTACGGTTGAAACTTTACCGATTAGGATTTTGGACCATGAAGTTAAGAAGTTAAGAGGCAAGGACATTGCACTTGTGAAGGTAGCGTGGGGAGGCGCTGCGGAAGGTGATATGACTTGGGAACTAGAGAGTAGGATGCGAGAGTCGTATCCGGAGTTGTTTGAATCAGGTATTATTTTCGAGGACGAAAATTTCTAAAGTGGGGGAGAGTTGTAATGCCCCGATTCCAATTATTCCCATTTAGTTGAGTCTTTTATTTAAATTGAGTGATAATTATTTTAATTGTGAATTTGGTGTGTTAAATGTTATTTTACCGTTTTGAGAGTTTTCGGGGAAATTAGAATGGAGAGTATTTTAGACTTTTCTCAATTAATGATAAATTAGAAATTAAGTGGAATTAGAATTTGTGAGAAAAATGAATTAATTGATAGTTTGGAAAATGAGAGAAAAGAAATAAAAAGAAAAAGATAGAAAGGAAAAATAGAAGGAAAATAGATAGAAAAGAGAAATAGAGAGAAATAGAGAAAGAGAGAAAGAAAAAGAAAGAAAGAAAGAAGAAGAGGGAAGAAGAGAAGAAAAGAGGAAAAAGGGTAGAAATCATCAAGAACAAGAGCTAGATCATTTGGAATCCGGGTAAGGGTGTGAAATCTTATTATCTTATCAATGTGTATCATTATGTATGAGTTGCTTGGATGTTTTCTTGTTTTCCATGGTTTTTTTTGGAGTTTTAGGTCGAAAACGATAAAATGATTCGGAATCGATGATTTTACGGTCGGAAATCGATATAAACTGTATTGTATGATCACACTGTGTGTATGAACAATTGTTGATGGTTGTTTTGCTGTTAGATTTGAATTTGGGTGAAAAATGGGAATTTTGGGGTGGATTTGCGAAGAGGAATTTTTCTGAAAATAGCAGAGCCCGCTCAGCGCGCAGGTGCCCGCTCAGCGCACTTGTGAAAAAATGTAACCTCACCAGGCAGTAGCGAGCCCGCTCAGCGCGCTCGAGAGGCCGCTCAGCGCGGTCTGGGACTTCAAAATTTTATCTGTTTTCTAAATTCCGTAACTTTTGACCCGTAACTCGGATCGGGACGTTCTTTATATTGTTGGAAAGCTTATGAAACGTTCTTTCTTATAAAAATGGGTTTTGAGATTGTTGGCCGATTTAATTATGTCAGAAAGTCGGGAATAGTGCTATTTAGCGACTTTTACCGTTTTGACGGTGTGTTTGAATGTGAATCGTACAATAGTGCATTGACGTGAATGTATATAGATTGTATGTGGTTGTATGAGATGAATGCATGTATATATTGTGAATATGTATGCATTTCAAGAATGGCTTGAGTCATTATCATGTGTAGCATAATGATGTGCATTCTTGTGCTGAGGGATTCTAATGAGAATCCGCTATAACGTCGTGAGCCTCTCTTGGTGGAGGTGTGAGCGATGGTTATGGACGATCGTGAGCCTCTCTTGGTGGAGGTGTGAGTGATCGGGTCGTGAGCCTCTCTTGGTGGAGGTGTGAGCGATCCATAAACATCGTGAGCCTCTCTTGGTGGAGGTGTGAGCGGTGGGTGAACATCGTAGGCCCGACGGGGAGTTACTTTGGTAACGAGCGATGGTTCCAGCAGAAGTTCCTGAGTGAACTTGAGATGATTGAGTCGGTACCGCATTGCATTTGCATAGAGTCGTGAGTCGGTCTCTATGATTTGCATTTCTCATCTTTAAATGATGCATAGGTGAATAAACATTTGTGTATGTTTATGTGGAATGAGAAGAAGTGAGGAAAGTATGCCTGATGTGTATGCTTGGTTTTATATATATGGATACATTGCGATGTATATGAGTGAGTTGTGATGAATTGTGGTGAGAATGTGAAATATGTATAATTTTAGGCTATTATATATAATTATATGCATTGTTATTATGATAATATTTCTCACCCTTCTGCTGTTTTATGATGCTCTATGAGGCATTGCAGAGTAGGTATGCTGGTGGTCTTTTTGTGAAGCGTGTCTTCATTCTTTTGGTCGGTTGGCTCTGATATGTAGCACCGGGTAGCTAGGAGGGCTATGATTCTTTTGTGATACATTGTATATGTATCTTGTTGATAAATGTTATGTAAAACATGAATTATCTTGGTGGATAATGCTTGGCGATGTATATATGTTGGTTGCTATTCGATGTTTAGATTTTCCGCTTTTATTCTAAATATTGAAATGTGGGTGTAAGGACTAAGTTCCTCTGTTGCAAGTTGCCCCACTGTTGCATATCAATTGTTGAGCAGGTGTTGTATGTTTTAATTTCCTAATTGATGTGACATGCCTCTTTTATACCATGTTTGTAATTATACTCTGACGAAATTTTTAATATGTGCCTAAATGATTATTTGGGGGTATAGAAAGGGGGTGTTACACCCAAGGCCTCCATAGTTAGAACATTTCACCACGGTCTTCCTACACTCAAATGATTTATGACCCATTTCACCACACTTGTAACACTTAATGGAACCGGAACCTCCTCCTCCAGATCTCTTCTCAAAGTTTCCCCTATGCTTGCCCTTATCAGCGGGTGTCACATAAGGTCCACTTCTAGCTTGTTGCTTTCCTTTCCTCTCATTCAAACTTTTATAATGTGTAGAACGAGCCTTGCAATCTTCCTCGAAGATTCTACAACATTCTGTCAAATCCGAAAACCTTCTTATCCTTTGATATCCCATAGCCTGTTTAATCTCGGGACGCAAACCATTCTCATACTTAATGCACTTTGAGAACTCAGCAGTGATCGCAGCATAATGAGGATGGAATTGAACCAACTCCACAAATTTAGCAGTATAGTCCACCACGGACATACTACCTTGTTTCAATTCAAGGAACTTCATCTCTTTCTTCCCTTTCACACTTTCAGGGTAATACTTCCTTAAGAACTCAATACGAAATAAATCCCAAGTTACCTCTTCATCATCCACCTCAAGAATTTGGCGCATACCGACCCACCAATCGTCGACTTCTTCCTTCAGCATGTGAGACCCAAGCCTCACCTTGTTCTCCTCCGCACATTCCATGACTCTGAAGATCCTTTCAATCTCTTTCAACCAAAGTTGAGCACCATCGGGATCAAATCTTCCCTTGAAGACCGGTGGTTGATTCTTCCTGAACTCGTCATTAGCATTCACGTTAGGTGCACCTTCCACTGCCCTAGCCATTGCTTTTAAAGCAGCAGCCATCACATTGTCATTTCTACCATCCATATTCCGATTATTCCCAAAAATGACAACAAAGTTAAACAACAATTCAACCCACACAACAACAAGACAGACACAACTGACTCAACTCTGGCTCTGATACCACTTAATGTAACACCCCCTTTCTATACCCCCAATAATCACAATTAATTATTTAGGCACATATTAAAAATTTCGTCAGAGTATAATTATAAACATGGTATAAAAAGAGGTACGTCACATTATAAATTAAATTAAAACACACAACACCTGCTCAACTCTAATATGAAACAGTGGGGTAACTTTGCAACAGAGGAACTTTGTCCTTACAACCACATCTCAATATTTAGAATAAAAGTGGAAAATCTAAACATTGAATAACATCAAACATATATACATATATATATATACATGCATCATCAGTATCATCCATCAACATAATTCATGTTTACATAAACATTCATCAGCAAGATACATATACAAATGTATCACAAAAGAATCATATACATCCTAGCTACCCGGTGCTACATATCAGAGCCAACCGACCAAAAGAATGAAGACACGCATCACAAAAAGACCTCCAACATACCTACTCTGCAATGCCTCATAGAGCATCATAAAACAGAAGAAGGGTGAGAAATATTATCATAATAACAATGCATATAATTATATATATCTTAACATAAAAATACACATATTCCACATTCTCACCACAATTCATCAAAAACTCACCCATATACATCACAAAATGTATATACATATAACCAAGCATATTCATCATACATACTTTCGCAATTCTCAATCATTCCACATAAACATACACATTCATGTTTATTCATCAATGCACAAATACAAAGATGATAAATGCAAATCATAGAGACCGACTCACGACTCTATGCAAATGCAATGCGGGTACCGACTCAATCATCATTAGTTCACTCAGGAACTCTGCTGGAACCATCGCTCGTTACCAATGTAACTCCCCGTCGGGCCTACGATGTTCACCCATTGCTCACACCCCACATGGGCACACAATGTTTATGGATCGCTCACACCCCACACGGGCACACGACCCAATTGCTCACACCTCACCTAGGCACACAATCTGATTGCTCACACCTCACCTAGGCACACAATCCGATTGCTCATACCTCACCTAGGCACACAATCGTTTGTAATCATCGCTCACACCTCACATAGGCACACGACGATACAACGGATTCTCATTAGAATCGCTCAACACAAGAATGTACTTCATTATGCTTCACATGCAAAATGACTCAAGACATTCTTGGAATGCATACATATTCACAATATATTCATGCATTCATCTCATACAATCACATACAATCTATATACATTCACATCAATGCACTATTGTATGATTCACATTCAAAACACACAATCAAAATGGGAAAAAGTCGCAACAAGACACTATTCCCGACTTTCCGACATAATTAAATCGACTAACAATTTCCAATTCATCAAAATAATAAAGAACATTCCATAAGCTTTCTAATGCATCGAACCACGCCTCAAACCAAACCACGGATTAAAAGTTATGCAGAAAACAAAATTACACAAACAGCACTGTTCGCTGGGCGAACCTCCCTCGCGAGCATTCGCTAGCTCCTTCGCTAGGCGAATGTTCCAGCGAACCAACTGTTAGATAAAAACAGACACAAAGTTCGCTAGGCGAACCCCTTGGCGAACCAAGGCAGCAACTACCAACATTCAAAACACCCAAATTTCGCTAGGCGAACACTCTAGCGAACCTTCGCTCACACTTTCGCTAGGCGAATACCCGTAGCGAACCTTCGCTACCCTTCGCTGAATGGTTCGCTAGGCGAACCTGCGAAAACTCAGAATCCTTCAGCGCTGTTGAAAACCCAAAAACCCTATTTTTCAACGCAAAAAATTTCAAAACAACATACATCCATCAGAACTCAATCTAATCATGGCAACAAACATTCTACCACATTTAAGTCGATTTCCAACCGCGGAAACATCGATTTCTCATTATCGACCTAAAATGGAAAACTATGAAAATACCACAAACAATCCAATACGCACATACACAATCATACATAATAATATACATTGATAAGATAATAAGATTTCACACCCTTACCCGATTAAATCGATTCCTAGAGGTTGATTTTCTTGGTTTTCCTCTTTTCCTTCTCTTTTCTCCTCTTCCTCTTTCTTTCTCTCCTTTTTCTCTCTATTTTTCCTTTCTATCTCTTTCTCCTCTATTTCCTCTTCTTATCTCTTTTTCTTTTCTATTTTTCTTTTTACCCAAATTCAATTTAATTCATTTTCTCACACAATTATATTTCCACTAAATTTTCTAACTTAACATTAATTGAGAAATGTCTAAAATACCCTTCATCCTACTTTTCCCCGAAAACTCTCTAAAAGGGTAAAATAACATAACTGGTCAACATAACATATTAACACACCAATTCCACAAATAAAATAACTTATCACACAATTAAAATAAAAGACTCAACAAAATGGGAATAATTGGAATCGGGGCGTTACAACTTGCCACAGAGGAACTTTGTCCTTACACCCACATCTCAATATTTAGAATAAAAGCGGAAAATCCAAACATTGAAATACATCCAAGTATATATACGTAGATATATACATCACCAAGTATCATCCATCATTATAAGTCATGTTTACATAAACATTCATCAACAAGATACATGTACAAATGTATCACAAAAGAATAATATACATCCTAGCTACCCGGTGCTACATATCAGAGCTAACCGACCAAAAGAATGAAGACACGCTTCACAAAAAGACCTCCAGCATACCTACTCTGTAATGCCTCATAGAGCATCATAAAACAGCAGAAGGGTGAGAAATATTATCATAATAACAATGCATATAATTATGTACTACAACATAAACATATAACACATATTCTCACCACAACTCATCATATATCACAATATAGATATATCATCAAGCATATTCATTATGCATACATTCACCATTATCATCATTCCACATGAACACACACATACTTGTTCATTCAACAATGCATCATTATAAGTTACAGTTTATATCATTTCCCATAAACATACTTATATCAATGTTTATTCATCAATGCACAAATACAAAGATGATCAATGCAACTCATAGAGACCGACTCTCGACTCTATGCAGATGCATGCGGTACCGACTCATCACCCGAGCTCAATTGAAGAACTCAATGGAAATATCCTCCCTGTCGGGCCTACGATATTTCCCCATCGCTCATACCATCATGGCATCCGATGTTTCTGGATTGTTCACGCAGACACAATCCGATTGCTCAAACCCCACAAGGGCACACAATCATTCTGAAGATTCCCACGGAATCAAGTGTAACTCATCGCAATGATTACACCCATTGACTACGCAATGTTCAGAGGATCCTCAAATGATCATTTGTGTAATCAATCACTCACACCCAACAGGGACGCGATATTACACCCGATTCTCCACGAATTGCGACACATGAATGCATGTCATGATGTTTCTCATACAAAATGACCACATACACTCATGCAATGCACACATATTTCACAATATAGTCATGCATTCATCACATATAATCCACATACATTCACATCAATTGTATAACAACATACACAATTATCCAAATAATTCAATTTACGGTTCACCGTAAAAGTCGGTTAAAAGTCGGCTAAAAATAATATTTTTCATCACCATCAAATAGAACATATTTTTAGCTTCAGTTTGATATAAAGAACAGCTCAATCAGATAAACGACGAAAAAGTTACGGACTTTTAAAGAAAACATTTTTCGGAAAACTAGCAGAGTGCAATCGATTGCACTCCTGATGCAATCGATTGCACAGTCCCAGACTTGCAATTTTTCGCCCTTTACATATGTGCAATCGATTTGCATCCTGCTGCAATCGATTGCACCTGTTAAAAACCAGAAAAAATAGATGCTGCCCAAACACAAAACCCTCTGGAAACCCGACCGATTCAATTACTTTCTTCCGAATAAATACATGGTAATCCTCCATAAATACATGCCAACATGTTAGGATAAAAAAAACACCGATTCCACAACATTCGATTTTCACCAAAATCTCACATTCTCAAAACCCAAAAATGTCAAAACTCACAATATCAACCGATTTCAACCAAACGAGTTTCTATAATCTCGGCCTAACATCATACGACTAATCTACACAATCTATTCCAAATTTCATCCGCGAAAACATCAATTTCTATCGATTGTGTTGAAATTCAACCTAACCACATATATCTCTAAAACAACCAAACAATTCCAACACACACCCACATAATCATAAGCATGGATAATATAACAATGTTTCACACCCTTACCCGGATTCCAAATGATCTAGCTCTTGTTCTTGATGATTTCCATTCTTTTTCCTCTTTTCTTCTCTTTTTCCCTCTTCCTATTTCTTTCTCTTCTTTTTCTTTCTATCTTTCTCTATTTCTCTCTATTTCTCTTTTCTATCTATTTTCTTTCTTTTCTATTTCTTTTCTCTCATTTTCCACTAAATCAATTAATTCATTTTTCTCACATAATTCTAATTCCACAAAATTTCAAACTTATGATTAATTGAGAAAAGTCTAAAATACCCTCCATTCTAATTTCCCCGAAAACTCTCGAAAACGGTAAAATAACATTTAACACACCAATTTAACAAATAAAATAATTTATCACCCAATTAAAATAAAAGACTCAAGAATAATGGAATAATCAAAATCGGGGCGTTACAACTCTCCCCCACTTTAGAAATTTTCGTCCTCGAAATTAATACCTGATTCAAACAACTCCGGATACAACACTCGCATCCCACTCTCTAGTTCCCAAGTCATATTGCCTTCCGCAGCGCCTCCCCATGCTACTTTCACAAGCGCAATATCCTTGCCTCTTAGTTTCTTAACTTCGCGGTCCAAAATCCTAACCGGTAAAGCTTCCACCGTAAGGTTATCTCTCACTTCAACCTCGTCCATAGGAATAACATGTGACGGATCCGGAACATATTTCCGAAGTTGTGAAACATGGAATACGTCATGCAAATTCGAAAGGTTCGGAGGCAACGCCACACGGTAAGCCACAACACCAACTCGTGAAGTAATCTGATACAGACCAATAAAACGAGAAGTCAACTTCTTCGACTTCAAAGCACGACCCACACCCGTAACTGGTGTAACTCTCAAAAACACATGGTCGCCTTCTTGAAACTCAAGATCTTTCCTTCTCTTGTCATGATAGCTCTTTTGTCTAGTTTGAGAAGCTTTCATCTTCTCCCGAATAAACTTCACTTTCTCCGTCGTTTGTTGTACCATTTCCGGTCCAACTATCGTCCTCTCGCCGGTTTCATGCCAACACAAAGGTGTTCGACATCTCCGACCATACAAAGCCTCAAATGGTGCCATATTTATACTCGAATGAAAACTGTTATTGTAAGTGAATTCAATCAACGCCAAATAACCATCCCAACCACCACCTTGCTCGAGTACACTGTAACGCCCCGATTTTGATTATTTCCCAATTAGGTGGAGTCTTTTATTTTAATTGGATGATAAATTATTTTAATTGTGAATTTGGTATGTTAAATGTTATTTTATCGTTTTGAGAGTTTTCGGGGAAATTATAGTAGAGGGTATTTTAGACATTTCTCAATTAATGATAAATTAGAAATTTAGTAAAATTGTTAGAAAAGTGTTTAAGTGTTGAATTTTGTGAGAAAATGAATTAAATTGAATGTGAGTGGAAAAAGAAGAAGATAGAAAAGAAATAGAAAGAAAAAGATAGAAAGGGATAGAAAAAGGGAATTGGAGAAAAAAGAAGAGAAAGAGAGAGAAGGAAGAGAAAAGAAGAGGAAAACTTAGAAATTCATCAAGATCAATCACAGAGCAAGTTTAGAATCCGGGTAAGGGTGTGAAATGTTGTTATCTTAGCAATGTGTATGATTATGTATGATTGTATTGTTGATTTTGTAGATTTTCATGAGTTTTGGAACTAAACCCATTTGTGTAGAAAATGGTAGAAATCGATGTTTTCGCGGATAGAAATCGATATAATTTGTGTTGTATGATCTATATGTGTGTATGAACCACTGTTAGTAATTGTTTTGCTGTTGGAAATGATTTGGGGAAGAAAAGGGGAAAAACTGGGGGTGTGGAACAGTGTTCACGCAGCAGAATTTTTCTGCTTCTGGTGCTGAGCGCCGGGCGATGCATCCTTTTCGCCGGGCGGTTCGAGAGGCGCAGAGGTGCCAAGCTTCTGTCGCTTAGAATTATTTTGGGGATTTGGTGTCGCCTGTGCTTCGCCGGGCGAAGCAGAGGCGAAGCACGTTTCGCCGGGCGGTGAGCATGCTTCGCCGGGCGGTTGTTTTGTTTTTGAAAAATAATTTCTTTCTTTTACAAAATTCATAATTCTCGAACCGTAAATCCGATTTAGGCGTTCTTTATATCGTTGGAAAGCTATTGAGGTGTACTTTATGATTATGATGGTGTGGAAACTGTTGGCCGATTTTATTATGTCGGAAAGTCAGGAATAGTGCTATTTAGCGGCTTTTACCGTTTTGATGGTGTATTTGAATGTGAATCATACAATAGTGCATTGATGTGAATGTATATAGATTGTATGTGATTGTATGAGATGAATGCATGGATATATTGTGAATATGTATGCATTTCAAGAATGTTTTGTGTCATTTTGCATGTGAGGCATCATGAAATACATTCTTGTGTTGAGCGATTCTAATGAGAATCTGTGGTAACATCGTGTGCCTAGGTGAGGTGTGAGCGATGGTAACGAACGATTGTGTGCCTATGTGAGGTGTGAGCAATCGGATTGTGTGCCTAGGTGAGGTGTAAGCAATCAGATCGTGTGCCCGCGTGTGGGGTTTGAGCGATCGGGTCGTGTGCCCAGGTGGGGTGTGAGCGATCCATAAACATTGTGTGCCCATGTGGGGTGTGAGCAATGGGTGAACATCGTAGGCCCAATGGGGAGTTACATTGGTAACGAGCGATGGTTCCAGCAGAAGTTCCTGAGTGAACTTGAGATGATTGAGTTGGTACCGCATTGCATTTGCATAGAGTCGTGAGTCGGTCTCTATGATTTGCATTTACCATCTTTATAACGATGTGTTGTTGAGTAATCATAATTGTGTATGTTTATGTGGAATGATTGGGAATTGTGTAAGTATGCACGACGAATATGCTTGGTTGATATGTAGAAATACATTGTGATGTGTATGGAGGAAGTTGTGATGGATTGTGGTGAGAATGTGGAATATGTGTATTTTTATGTTTATATATATAATTATATACATTGTTATTATGATAATATTTCTCACCCTTATGCTGTTTTATAATGCTCTATGAGGCATTGCAGAGTAGGTATGCTGGTGGTCTTTTTGTGGAGCGTGTCTGTAACACCCCCTTTCTATACCCCCAAATAATCACATATATCATTTAGGCACATATAAAAAAATATAAAAATTCGCCAGAGTACGATTAAAACATAGTATAAAAGAGGCATGTCACATCATACACGCAATTAATACATACAACACCTGCTCATTCTATTGATATGCAACAGTGGGGTAACTTGCCACAGAGGAACTTTGTCCTTACACCCACATCTCAATATTTAGAATAAAAGCGGAAACATCTAAAATATTGAAGAACAACCACATATATATACTTCATCCAGTATGAATCACTAGCATCATCATGTTTATACACAAATTCATCAGCAAGATACATATGCAAATGTATCACAAAAGAATAATATACATCCTAGCTACCCGGTGCTACATATCAGAGCCAACCGACCAAAAGAATGAAGACACGCTTCACAAAAAGACTTCCAGCATACCTACTCTGCAATGCCTCATAGAGCATCATAAAACAGCAGAAGGGTGAGAAATATTATCATAATAACAATGCATACAATTATATATATCTTAACATAAAAATACACATATTACACATTCTCACCACAATTCATCACGTTTTCATCTATATACATCACAATGTATATGTATATATACCAAGTATATTCATCATGCACACTTTCACATTTCTCAATCATTCCGTATAAACATACACAATTATGTTCATTCAACAACACATCATTATAAAGATGATAAATGCAAATCATAGAGACCGACTCACGACTCTATGCAAATGCAATGCGGGTACCGACTCAATCATCACTAGTTCACTCAGGAACTCTGCTGGAACCATCGCTCGTTACCGAAGTAACTCCCTGTCGGGCCTACGATGTTCACCCATTGCTCACACCCCACATGGGCACACAATGTTTATGGATCGCTCACACCCCACATAGGCACACGACCCGATCGCTCACACCCCACACGGGCACACAATCCGATTGCTCACACCCCACATGGGCACACAATCATTCGTAATCATCGCTCACACCCCACATGGGCACACGACGTTACGACGGATTCTCATTAGAATCGCACAACACAAGAATGCACATCATGATGCTTCACATGCAAAATGACTCAAAAGACATTCTTGAAATGCATACATATTCATAATATATTCATGCATTCATCTCTTACAATCACATACAATCTATATACATTCACATCAATGCACTATTGTATGATTCACATTCAAACACACAGTCAAAACGGTAAAAGTCGCTAAATAGCACTATTCCCGACTTTCCGACATAATTAAATCGGCTAACGATTTTCAAAACATCATAATAAGAAAGTACAGCTCAATACCTTTCCAACGACACCAAGAATGTAAAAATCGGATACTCGGAACAAAAGTTACGGACGAAACCGAAAACGACATTTTGAAAAATCCCATTTTTACATTCCTCCTGTCCATACGCGTATCACCCATGTCCATACGCGTACGGACAGAACCCATTTCCTTCACAAATTCCTCGTTCCAAATCCCATACGCGTATTGGCCCATGGCTCGCCCCTGTTACGCGTAATGCCAATACTCATACGCGTATTGGCCCAAAAATAAGCCAATGATACGCGTATTGCCTTGGCTCATACGCGTATGGACATGCCCCTTACGCGTATGGCCAGAGCATACCCAGAAAAATTCTGCAGAACGAAGTTCTGCGTTTTCCACTCCTCAATCATCCAAATCTTCACCTAATACTCAGAAAAATGCCTATTTGATGTATAACAATACATACCAATCATGTATAAACAACTATGAACACAATCAACATAAGTTTTAATACATTTGGATCAATTTCCAATCAATTTCTCAAAAATGGGTTATACCCTAAAACTCACAAAATTCATCAACAACAACAACAATTCATACATAATCATATACATTGATAAGATAACAATGTTTCACACCCTTACCCGGATTCCAAGCTTGCTAATTGATTGATCTTGATGAATTTCTAAGTTTTTCCTCCTTTCCTCTTCTTTTCTCTTCCTCTTCTTTCTTTCTCTCCTTTTTCTTTCTATCTTTTTCTATGTCTCTCTATTCCTCTTTTCTTTCTATTTTCTTTCTTTTCTATTTCTTTTCTATTTCTTTTCTCTCATTTTCCACTAAATCAATTATAATTCATTTTTTCTCACACAATTCTAATTCCACAAAAATTTCTAACTTATAATTAATTGAGAAAAGACTAAAATACCCTCCATTCTAATTTCCCCGAAAACTCTCGAAAATGGTAAAATAACATTTAACACACAAATTTAACAAATAAAATAATTTATCACCCAATTAAATTAAAAGACTCAAGAATAATGGAATAATCAAAATCGGGGCGTTACAACTCTCCCCCACTTAGAAATTTTCGTCCTCGAAAATAATACCTGATTCAAATAACTCTGGATACGACTCTCGCATCCCAATCTCTAGTTCCCACGTCATATTGCCTTCCGCAGCGCCTCCCCACGCTACTTTCACAAGCGCAATATCCTTGCCCCTTAGTTTCTTAACTTCGCGGTCCAAAATCCTAACCGGTAAAGCTTCCACCGTAAGGTTATCTCTCACTTCAACCTCGTCCATAGGAATAACATGTGACGGATCCGGAACATATTTCCGAAGTTGCGAAACATGGAATACGTCATGCAAATTCGAAAGGTTCGGAGGCAACGCCACACGGTAAGCCACAACACCAACTCGTGAAGTAATCTGATACGGACCAATAAAACGAGAAGTCAACTTCTTCGACTTCAAAGCACGACCCACACCAGTAACTGGTGTAACTCTCAAAAACACATGGTCACCTTCTTGAAACTCAAGATCCTTCCTTCTCTTGTCATGATAGCTCTTTTGTCTACTTTGAGAAGCTTTCATCTTCTCCCGAATAAACTTCACTTTCTCCGTTGTTTGTTGTACCATTTCCGGTCCAACTATCGTCCTCTCGCCGGTTTCATGCCAACACAAAGGTGTTCGACATCTCCGGCCATACAAAGCCTCAAATGGTGCCATACCTATACTCGAATGAAAACTGTTATTGTAAGTGAATTCAATTAACGCCAAATAACCATCCCAAGCACCACCTTGCTCGAGTACACAAGCACGCAATAAATCCTCCAACGATTGAATCGTCCTCTCGGTTTGACCGTCCGTTTGCGGATGATAAGCCGAACTCAATCTTAGCTTAGAACCCAAAGCCTTTTGTAAACTCTCCCAAAACCTCGAAGTAAACCTTGGATCTCTATCCGATACAATACTCTTAGGAACTCCATGTAACTTCACAACCACAAGAACATAAATCTCGGCTAACTTCTCCAAAGGATAACTAATATCAATTGGAATAAAGTGAGCAGATTTAGTAAGCCTATCAACAATTACCCAAATAGCATTATGACCTCTTTGCGTATTTGGCAATCCCGTAACAAAATCCATCGATATACTATCCCATTTCCATTCCGGAATATCCAACGGTTGCATAAATCCACTTGGTTTTTGATGTTCCACCTTAGACTTTTGACAAGTTAAGCATGCATACACAAATCGAGCCACATCCCTCTTTAAACCGGACCACCAAAAGATCTTCTTCAAATCTTGATACATCTTATTCGCACCCGGATGAATACTCAAATTACTTCGGTGTCCTTCCTCTAGAATCATCTTTTTCAACTCCGCGTCGTCGGGAATACAAATACGACCACGGAATCTCAAAACTCCATAATTATCAACCTTGAAATCCTCATTCTCATTCAACATCAAATCAACGAATTTCAAGTCCAACTTTTGCTTTTCACTAACCGTTGCAAGAAAATCATTCGTAACATGTAACATACCAAGTCGCACACTCCTCGGCGTCATTTCACAAACCAAACTCAAATCTCTGAAATCTTCCAAAAGTTCCCATTCTTCCATCATCAATGCGGACATATGTAACAACCTCCGACTTAAGGCATCGGCCACCACGTTTGCCTTACCCGGATGGTAATTCAAACCAAAATCATAATCCTTCAAAAGTTCTAGCCACCTCCTTTGTCTCATGTTCAATTCTTTCTGATCAAATAAATATCTTAAGCTTTTGTGATCACTAAAAACTTCAAATCTCGCACCATAAAGGTAATGCCTCCAAATTTTCAAAACAAACACCACGGCCGCTAATTCCAAGTCATGTGTAGGATAATTCTTTTCATGCACTCTCAATTGTCTAGAAGCATATGCCACAACTTTTCCATCTTGCATCAAAACACCACCTAAACCTGTCAATGAAGCATCACAATACACAACAAATGGTTCATTAGGATTAGGCAAAATCAAGATCGGAGTCGATGTCAACCTTCTCTTTAGCTCATTGAAACTATCTTCACAATGAATATCCCAAATGAAAGCCTTTCCTTTACAAGAATTGCGTTAAAGGAAGTGCCAACTTCGAAAATCCCTCAATAAACCTCCGATAATAACCCGCCAAGCCTAAAAAGCTTCGAATCTCCGTAACCGACCTAGGAGCCTCCCATTGCATCACCGCATCTATCTTGGATGGATCAACACTAATACCACTACCGGAAATAACATGTCCAAGGAAACTTACTTCCGACAACCAAAATTCACATTTCGACAACTTAGCATACAATTGTTTCTCTTTCAAAATTTGTAACGCAATTCTCAAATGCTCTTCATGCTCCTCTTGAGACTTAGAGTAAATCAAAATATCATCGATGAACACAACCACAAAACGATCAAACTGTTCATGAAAAATACGATTCATGTATTCCATAAACACACCCGGCGCGTTAGAAACCCCGAATGGCATCACGGAGTATTCGTAATGACCATACCGTGTCCTAAATGTCGTCTTTTGAATATCCTCTCCTTTCACACGAATCTGGTGGTATCCTGATCTCAAATCAATCTTGCTAAAAACATTCGCACCAACCAATTGGTCCATCAAATCATCGATCCTTGGAAGCGGATACTTGTTCTTAATTGTCACTTTGTTCAACTGTCGATAATCAATGCATAACCGCATACTCCCGTCCTTCTTCTTTACCAACAATACCGGAGCACCCCAAGGAGAAACACTTGGCCTTAAAAATTTCTTGTCCAACAAGTCATTCAATTGCTTTTTCAATTCTACCAATTCCGATGCTGACATACGATACGGTGCCATTGAAATCGGTCTAGTACCCGGAACTAGATCAATAGAAAATTCAACTTCTCTTTCTGGCGGTACATGTAACGCCCCGATTTTGATTATTTCCCAATAATGTTGAGTCTTTTATTTTAATTGGGTGATAAATTATTTTATTTGTAAATTGGTGTGTTAAATGTTACTTTACGGTTTTTGAGAGTTTTCGGAGAAATTAGAATTTAGAGTATTTTAGACTTTTCTCAATTAATGATAAGTTAGAAAAGTAGTGGAATTAGAATTTATGTGATTAAAATGAATTATGTGGTTGTGTGGAAAAAGGAGAGAAAATAAATAGAAAAGAAAGAAAAGAGATAGAAAAGAGAATTAGAGAAAAAGAAGAGAAAGAAAAAGGAAGAAGAGAAAAGAAGAGGAGAAAGTTGTGAAAACTAGGGAAAATCATCAAGATCGATCAATTAGCGAGTTTGGAATCCGGGTAAGGGTGTGAAACATTGTTATCTTATCAATGTATGTGATTATGTATGAATTGTTGTTGTTGTTGATGAATTTTGTGAGTGTTAGGGTATAACCCATTTTTGAGAAATTGATTGGAAATTGATCCAAAAGTGTGTAAACTCTTGTTGATTGTGTTCTTGTTGGTCTATACATGTTTAATATGTATTGTTATACTTCAAACTGGTATTTTTCTGGATTTAGATTGTGAATTGGTGGATTTGGGAGTGGAAAACGCAGAACATTGTTCTGCAGAATTTTTCTGGAAATCCCCTAGCCATACGCGTAAGGGGCATGTCCATACGCGTATGAGCCAAGGTGATACGCGTAACAATGGCCTGTGGAGGGGTCAATACGCGTATGGGGGGTGGCTTTTCCCGGCCCTCTGGTGATACGCGTATGGGTGATGGGCATACGCGTATGGGGTCTGAAATGGGAATTTTGTGAAGGAAAATGGTTCTGCCCATACGCGTATGGGCTTTGGCAATACGCGTATGGGAATGGCGAGAAATTGGTGCAGTACGCGTATGAGATGGGTGATACACGTACGGACAGGAGGAATGTAAAAATGGGATTTTTCAAAATGTCGTTTTCGGTTTCGTCCGTAACTTTTGTTCCGAGTATCCGATTTTTACATTCTTGGTGTCGTTGGAAAGCTATTGAGCTGTACGTTGTGATTATGATGTTTTGGAAATCGTTAGCCGATTTAATTATGTCGAAAAGTCGGGAATAGTGCTATTTAGCGACTTTTACCGTTTGACTGTGTGTTTGAATGTGAATCATACAATAGTGGTGTGAATGTATATAGATTGTATGTGATTGTATGAGATGAATGCATGAATATATTGTGAATATGTATGCATTTCAAGAATGTCTTGTGTCATTTTGCATGTGAAGCAACATGAAATACATTCTTGTGTTGAGCGATTCTAATGAGAATCCGTCGTAACGTCGTGTGCCTATGTGAGGTGTGAGCGATGATTACGAATGATTGTGTGCCCATGTGGGGTGTGAGCAATCGGATCGTGTGCCCGTGTGGGGTGTGAGCGATCGGGTCGTGTGCCCAATTGGGGTGTGAGCGATCCATAAACATTGTGTGCCCATGTGGGGTGTGAGCAATGGGTGAACATCGTAGGCCCGACGGGGAGTTACTTCGGTAACGAGCGATGGTTCCAGCAGAGTTCCTGAGTGAACTAGTGATGATTGAGTCGGTACCGCATTTCATTTGCATAGAGTCGTGAGTCGGTCTCTATGATTTGCATTTATCATCTTTATAATGATGTGTTGTTGAATGAACATAATTGTGTATGTTTATACGGAATGATTGAGAATTGTGAAAGTGTGCATGATGAATATGCTTGGTGGATATATATATATATATATATACATTGTGATGTATATGGATGAAAATGTGATGAATTGTGGAGAGAATGTGTAATATGTGTATTTTTATGTTTATATGTATATAATAATATACATTGTTATTATGATAATATTTCTCACCCTTCTGCTGTTTTATGATGCTCTATGAGGCATTGCAGAGTAGGTATGCTGGAGGTCTTTTTGTGAAGCGTGTCTTCATTCTTTTGGTAGGTTGGCTCTGATATGAAGCACCGGGTAGCTAGGATGTATATTATTCTTTTGTGATACATTTGTACATGTATCTTGTTGATGAATGTTTATGTAAACATGAATTATGTTGATGGATGATGCTCGATGGCGCATGTATATATATGTATATATGTTTGATGTTATTCAATGTTTAGATTTTCCGCTTTTATTCTAAATATTGAGATGTGGGTGCAAGGACAAAGTTCCTCTGTGGCAAGTAACCCCACTGTTGCATATCATTTGTTGAGCAGGTGTTGTATGGTTTAATTTAATGTATGATGTGACATGCCTCTTTTATACTATGTTTTAATCGTACTTTGGCGAATTTTTTATATATGTGCCTAAATGATTTATGTGATTATTTGGGGGTATAGAAAGGGGGTGTTACATTAAGTGGTATCAGAGCCAGAGTTGAGTCAGTTGTGTCTGTCTTGTTGATTGTGTTGGTTGAACTGTTGTTTAACCTTGTTGTAATTTTTGGGAATGATCAGAAGATGGCTGGTAGAAACGACAATGCGATGGCTACTGCTTTGGAAGCAATGGCTAGGGCGGTGCAAGGTGCGCCTAACGTGAATGCTAATGATGAGTTCAGGAAGAATCAACCACCGGTCTTCAAAGGAAGATTTGATCCCGATGGAGCTCAATTGTGGGTGAAAGAGATTGAGAGAATCTTCAGAGTTATGGGCTGTGTGGAGGAGAATAAGGCGAGGCTTGGGTCTCACATGCTGAAGGAAGAAGCTGACGATTGGTGGGTCGGTATACGTGAAGTTCTTGAGGTGGATGATGAAGAGGTAACTTGGAATTTATTTCGTATTGAATTCTTGAGGAAGTATTACCCTGAAAGTGTGAAAGGGAAGAAGGAGATGGAGTTTCTTGAACTAAAACAAGGTAGTATGTCGGTGGTGGACTATACTGCTAAATTTGTGGAGTTGGTTCAATTCCATCCTCATTATGCTGCGATTACTGCTGAGTTCTCAAAGTGTATTAAATATGAGAATGGTTTACGTCCTGAGATTAAGCAAGCTGTGGGATATCAAAGGATAAGGAGGTTTGCGGATTTGACGGAATGTTGTAGAATCTTCAAGGAAGATAGCAAGGCTCGTTCTACACATTACAAAAGTTTGAATGAGAGGAAGGGGAAGCAACAAGCTAGAAGTGGACCTTATGTGACACCCGTTGATAAGGGCAAGCATAGGGGAAGCTTTGATAGGAGATCTGGAGGAGGAGGTTCCGGTGTTGTTAGGTGTTACAAATGTGGTGAAATAGGTCATAAATCATTTGAGTGTGGGAAGCCTGTAGTGAAATGTTCTAATTGTGGTGGCCTTGGGCATGCTGCTACAGATTATAGAAGGAATATGGTGAAGTGCTATAATTGTGGGGAAGTGGGTCACATTAGTACTAAGTGTACTAAGCCGAAACAAGATCAAGCGGGCGGAAAGGTGTTTGCATTGGCGGGGACTCAAACTACGAATGCAGACCGTTTGATTAAAGGTACATGCTTTATTAATAGTACACCTTTAGTTGCTGTTATTGATACGGGAGCGACTCATTCGTTTATTTCGTCTGAGTGCGCGAAGCGTTTGAATTTTGCGTTAACTTTGATGGGTGCTGAAATGGTTATTGAGACTCCTGCTTCAGGGTCGGTAAATACATCTTTGGTGTGCATGAGTTATCCTTTAACCATGTATGGTAAAGACTTTGTTATGGATTTAGTATGTTTGCCGTTGGTGGGATTGGACGTGATCTTGGGTATGAACTGGTTGCAATTTAATCGAGTTCATATAGATTGCTATCACAAGTTAGTAAGGTTTCCTTCTTTGGAAGATAATGAATTTGAGAGTTTCCTATCCACTAAAGAGTTGAAGAAACTTTTAGTGGACGAAGCTCAATTGTTTGGTTTGTTTGCATCATTGTCGGTGGAGAGTCAAGTTGAGCTTGATGTGTTCCCAGTGGTGTGTGAATTTCCAGAAGTGTTTTCGGAAGATATTACGGATGTACTGTAACACCCCCTTTCTATACCCCCAAATAATCACATAAATCATTTAGGCACATATATAAAAAATTCGCCAGAGTACGATTAAAACATAGTATAAAAGAGGCATGTCACATCATACATTAAATTAAACCATACAACACCTGCTCAACAAATGATATGCAACAGTGGGGTAACTTGCCACAGAGGAACTTTGTCCTTACACCCACATCTCAATATTTAGAATAAAAGCGGAAAATCTAAACATTGAATAACATCAAACATATATACATATATATACATGCGCCATCGAGCATCATCCATCAACATAATTCATGTTGACATAAACATTCATCAACAAGATACATGTACAAATGTAACAAGGAAACTTTGTCCTTACACCCCTTTTTGGTAGGTTGGCACTGATATGTAGCACCGGGTAGCTAGGATGTATATTATTCTTTTGTGATACATTTGTACATGTATCTTGTTGATGAATGTTTATGTAAACATGAATTATGTTGATGGATGATGCTCGATGGCGCATGTATATATATGTATATATGTTTGATGTTATTCAATGTTTAGATTTTCTGCTTTTATTCTAAATATTGAGATGTGGGTGTAAGGACAAAGTTCCTCTGTGGCAAGTTACCCCACTGTTGCATATCATTTGTTGAGCAGGTGTTGTATGGTTTAATTTAATGTATGATGTGACATGCCTCTTTTATACTATGTTTTAATCGTACTCTGGCGAATTTTTTATATATGTGCCTAAATGATTTATGTGATTATTTGGGGGTATTGAAAGGGGGTGTTACAGTACATCCGTAATATCTTTCGGAAACACTTCTGGAAATTTACACACCACTGGGAACACATCAAGCTCAACTTGACTCTCCACCGACAATGATGCAAACAAACCAAACAATTGAGCTTCGTCCGCTAAAAGTTTCTTCAACTCTTTAGTGGATAGGAAACTCTCAAATTCATCATCTTCCAAAGAAGGAAACTAACTTGTGATAGCAATCTATATGAACTCGATTAAATTGCAACCAGTTCATACCCAAGATCACGTCCAATCCCACCAAAGGCAAACATACTAAATCCATAATAAAGTATTTACCATACATGGTTAAAGGACAACTCATACACACCAAAGATGTATTTACCGACCCAGAAGCAGGAGTCTCAATAACCATTTCAGCACCCATCAAAGTTAACGCAAGATTCAAACGCTTCGCGCACTCAGACGAAATAAACGAATGAGTCGCTCCCGTATCAATAACAACAACTAAAGGTGTACTATTAATAAAGCATGTACCTTTAATCAAACGGTCTGCATTCGTAGTTTGAGTCCCCGCCAATGCAAACACCTTTCCGCCCGCTTGAGCTTGTTTCTGCTTAGTACACTTAGTACTAATGTGACCCACTTCTCCACAATTATAGCACTTCACCATATTCCTTCTACAATCTGTAGCAGCATGCCCAAGACCACCACAATTAGAACATTTTGCTACATGCTTCCCACACTCAAATGATTTATGTCCTATTTCACCACATTTGTAACACCTAACAACACCGGAACCTCCTCCTCCAGATCTCCTATCAAAGCTTCCCCTATGCTTGCCCTTATCAACGGGTGTCACATAAGGTCCACTTCTAGCTTGTTGCTTCCCCTTCCTCTCATTCAAACTTTTGTAATGTGTAGAACGAGCCTTACTATCTTCTTCGAAGATTCTACAACATTCCGTGAAATCCGCAAACCTCCTTATCCTTTGATATCCCACAGCTTGCTTAATCTCAGGACGTAAACCATTCTCATATTTAATACACTTTGAGAACTCAGCAGTAATCGCAGCATAATGAGGATGGAATTGAACTAACTCCACAAATTTAGCAGTATAGTCCACCACAGACATACTACCTTGCTTCAAATCAAGAAACTCCATCTCCTTCTTTCCCTTCACACTCTCAGGGTAATACTTCCTCAAGAATTCAGTACGAAATAAGTTCCAAGTTACCTCTTCATCATCCACCTCAAGAACTTCACGTATACCGACCCACCAATCGTCGGCTTCTTCCTTCAGCATGTGAGATCCAAGCCTCACCTTATTCTCCTCCGCACAGTCCATAACTCTGAAGATTCTTTCAATCTATTTCAACCAATTTTGAGCTCCATCAGGATCAAATTTTCCTTTGAAAACCGGTGGTTGATTCTTCCTGAACTTGTCATTAGCATTCACGTTCGACGCACCTTGCACCGCCCTAGCCATTGATTCCAAAGCCGCAGCCATCGCATTGTCGTTTCTACCCGACATATTCTGATTATTCCCAAAAATAACAACAAGGTTAAACAACAGTTCAACCAACACAACACCCCCTTCCTATACCCCCAAATAATCACATAAATCATTTAGGCACATATTAAAAAATTCGCCAGAGTACGATTTAAACATAGTATAAAAGAGGCATGTCACATCATACACGCATTTAATACATACAACACCTGCTCAAAATATTGATATGCAACAGTGGGGTAACTTGCCACAGAGGAACTTTGTCCTTACACCCACATCTCAAAATTTAGAATAAAAGCGGAAAATCCAAACATTGAAATACATCCAAGTATATATACGTAGATATATACATCACCAAGTATCATCTATCATTATAAGTCATGTTTACATAAACATTCATCAACAAGATACATGTACAAATGTATCACAAAAGAATAATATACATCCTAGCTACCCGGTGCTACATATCAGAGCCAACCGACCAAAAGAATGAAGACACGCTTCACAAAAAGACCTCCAGCATACCTACTCTGCAATGCCTCATAGAGCATCATAAAACAGCAGAATGGTGAGAAATATTATCATAATAACAATGCATATAATTATGTACTACAACATAAACATATAACACATATTCTCACCACAACTCATCATATATCACAATATAGATATATCATCAAGCATATTCATTATGCATACATTCACCATTATCATCATTCCACATGAACACACACATACTTGTTCATTCAACAATGCATCATTATAAGATACAGTTTATATCATTTCCCATAAACATACTTATATCAATGTTTATTCATCAATGCACAAATACAAAGATGATCAATGCAACTCATAGAGACCGACTCTCGACTCTATACAGATGCATGCGGTACCGACTCATCACCCGAGCTCAATTGAAGAACTCAATGGAAATATCCTCCCTGCCGGGCCTACGATATTTCCCCATCCCTCACACCATCATGGCATCCGATGTTTCTGGATTGTTCACGCAGACACAATCCGATTGCTCAAACCCCACAAGGGCACACATCATTCTGAAGATTCCCACGGAATCAAGTGTAACTCATCGCAACTATTACACCCATTGACTACGCAATGTTCAGAGGATCCTCAAATGATCATTTGTGTAATCAATCACTCACACCCAACAGGGACGCGATATTACACCCGATTCTCCACGAATCGCGACACATGAATGCATGTCATGATGTTTCTCATACAAAATGACCACATACACTCATGCAATGCACACATATTTCACAATATAGTCATGCATTCATCACATATAATCTACATACATTCACATCAATTGTATAACAACATACACAATTATCCAAACAATTCAATTTACGGTTCACCATAAAAGTCGGTTAAAAGTCAGCTAAAAATAATATTTTTCATCACCATCAAATAGAACATATTTTTAGCTTCAGTTTGATATAAAGAACAGCTCAATCGGATAAACGACGAAAAAGCTACGGACTTTTAAAGAAAACATTTTTCGAAAAACTAGCAGAGTGCAATAGATTGCACTCCTGATGCAATCGATTGCACAGTCCCAGACTTGCAATTATTCGCCCTTTACATATGTGCAATCGATTTGAATCCTGCTGCAATCGATTGCACCTGTTAAAAACCAGAAAAAATAGCTGCTGCCCAAACACAAAACCCTCCGGAAACCCAACCGATTCAATTACTTTCTTCCGAATAAATATATGGTAATCCTCCATAAATACATGCCAACATGTTAGGATAAAAAAAACACCGATTCCACAACATTCGATTTTCACCAAAATCTCACATTCTCAAAACCCAAAAATGTCAAAACTCACAATATCAACCGATTTCAACCAAACGAGTTTCTATAATCTCCGCCTAACATCATACGACTAATCTACACAATCTATTCTAAATTTCATCCGCGAAAACATCGGTTTCTATCGATTGTGTTCAAATTCAACCTAACCACAAATATCTCTAAAACAACCAAACAATTCCAACACACACCCACATAATCATAAGCATGGATAATATAACAATGTTTCACACCCTTACCCGGATTCCAAATGATCTAGCTCTTGTTCTTGATGATTTCCACTCTTTTTCCTCTTTTCTTCTCTTTTTCCCTCTTCCTCTTTCTTTCTCTTCTTTTTCTTTCTATCTTTCTCTATTTCTCTCTATTTCTCTTTTCTATCTATTTTCTTTCTTTTCTATTTCTTTTCTCTCATTTTCCACTAAATCAATTAATTCATTTTTCTCACATAATTCTAATTCCACAAAATTTCTAACTTATTAATTGAGAAAAATCTAAAATACCCTCCATTCTAATTTCCCCGAAAACTATCGAAAACGGTAAAATAACATTTAACACACCAATTTAACAAATAAAATAATTTATCACCCAATTAAAATAAAAGACTCAAGAATAACGGAATAATCAAAATCGGGGCGTTACAAAATACCTATGATCTACCGTATTATTAGTAATTTATGAATAAGAATACTAAGAGCCAATTATTGTAAAGACCTATATTGTAATTAATTTATCAGTTGTAAAGATTTAATATTAAAGTACAGTAGAATACTACCGCACCTATGATCAACCATTTTTTTAGTACTTTATGAATAAAAATACAGTAGAATATTGAAGTAAAGACCACATCTAAGAACAATTGGCAGAAAACAGAAGAAACAAATCATACTACCACCCACCAAACCAAACTGTACAGTCATGGTTTAACTGCACTTTTACAGATACTACATTATCTATAGGTTTATGAAGAAGAAAGTCAAGAGATATAAAGAAAAAATTGAGGTTTTAGCTTAAAATTACCATAACACACTCTGCGACTTTTCACTGCTTCTAAAAAATCAGGTGAATATATCTAAGGATATGTTTGGACTGGACAGAGAGAGCCTAGTTATGTTCATGGTTATAAAAATTAGTTCGCACGACCGGGAAAACAACTGTGATAAAATGGTATCGGCATCTACGATACTATTTTTTGTTATCATCAAAATCCTCTTGTCATGAAGCATGACAAAATCCTGTGCAGTCGCCACATCCTGTTATTATGATACAAACTAAGATCCGCTTTCATGTTCGTAATATTGAATATAAATTATTCATACCATGAATTTCATATCAAACCTAACTATCATAGACAAAATACTATACCTTCCCTTGAACAGAGAATCACAATGAAACAAAAACAAACTGGAATTCACAGAAAAAGGGTTTCTAAAGAAGTAAGAGTAAAACAACTAAAATACGACAACAACATTAGTAAAACTCTAAATTCAATCATATATATATATATATATATACTCTATTATTTTGGTTGGCTTTGAATGGCGAATGCCTTGTCTTCTATTTAGCGTTTTCAAAAAAAAGTAAGCATCTATAATAATAAATACCAATTTAAAAATTATGTTGTCTCAACTTTAATTTGAACTACCTTCTATTGAACATTCAGCGAAATTAATCATACAAAGTTAAAAATAAAATAGAATTCAAAACTAGCAAATAAAATAAAACAACTAATACTTCAATAGAACAGAAAATAAAAAACTAGTATTGATTAAAATTAAAAGAAACTAAACCTAAGAGGTGAAGAGACAACATCGAAACAACAAATAGCTTGAGAAAAGAGTCGCCCGAATATTTTTATTTTCAGTAAAGGTTTCAAAGACTCCAATAACATCTTTGTCGAACGACACCTACATTTAGAAAAAAAAAACACATGAACTTGAAGAATTAAAATATCATATATATATTTTATATACCTAGATCCTAATAACTAATTATTTTAAAAACCGAAAAATAAACTTTTGAAGAATGAACCATTCTTAATTAGCTCACGTACCGGTTTGGTTGTAAGTACGAAGAAAGTATACGTTAATGAGCCGGCCAAAGCTCCCAGCATAGGTGATACCAAATATCTATATTCATGGTAGGTAATAGTTGAGCCCAAACTTTCTGTTGTTGGGTTCAGTGATGCTCTTGTAAATGGTCTGTTAAATATATTTTTTTGTTATAAGCTTAAAATTTTTCATAATAACATGTAACATCTAAATTTTAATTAAACATACATACCCAGCAAATAACAAGCTAAGAATGATTGTCGCTCCAACCGCAAATCCAATCAATTCACCGATCTGCCTAAATAAACAAAATTACTGAAATTAAAATTAAAAAAGAAAAATTGCATGAATCATTTACACATTTAAACATAATAACTTATAACTCAATTATACAATTAATAACCTTTTACACAATAATAATCATTTTTTATTAAGAAATTACCACTGTATTATTTGTGGAGACTCTATAAATGATGAGCATAAGAGAGAAAGTGATTATGAATTCCATATAAAATGCTTGGAGGTTAGATGCAGGCGAAAGACCACTTTCTTTGTCACCAAATAAAATGTTGAGAGAATCAAATGCAAGTTTTGATCCAACGTGTTCTGCAAGTAAATATATTGACACCTGCATGTTGAAAGTAAATTAATATTAATAGCTTGAGAAAAAAAATGTAACAATAAACCTATTTTCTTGTATAAACCTGTGTTTTGTAACTCACCTGCATCTTTGGTAATCAGTTGATAATTGCCTGAGTAATTACCACAATTGGATTGAAATGACCACCAGAGATTTGGCCAAGATAATACATCAATACCACAACTATAATTGCCCAAACAATTGCAATTCCAGGAATCGCAACTCCATTGTTATTGTTAATATTTGTAACTGTAATACCAAATCCCACAAATATAAAGAAGAATGATCCTACCAGCTCTACCACCAACTACATAAAAAATCAAAATCATGATTAATATATCATGTTTCATACATTATGTACAACAACTAAATTTATATAAACATCATAAAAATTACCTTACGCATAAGAGACCCAGAATCTTCCATACTTGAGTTTCTACGCTTTAATATAAAATATCAAAGAATGAGAAATAATTCACCTATTTAAAACATTAAACCCTATTGAATTTTTCTTCCTGGTTGTTCTCCTTTTAAAAAGCAAAAAGTAGTTAAAACCTAAAACATTAAACCCTATTTAATAAATCATATAGGAGATACAATTTCCTTTGTCATCCCACATGTGCCAAATGTTGTAAGGTATTATGTGTTATCGAACCATGTGTCATCATGGGCCTTGTTGGGGTATTTCGGTTGCAACATGAGACAAGCTTGCGTTGAGCGCCGAATTGCACTGTATTTGTTGCGAAAATATCTGCTTCTTTTTCTCACTACAAGAAATGTGCCGTACAGTGACTTCCACAATGACGACCATATTTAGTTGCAACTTTATTAACTGTAGGTATAGGTATTTTCTTTTTGGCATACGTGTGAATAATATTCCCTCCATCTCATAAAAAATATTTCATTTGTAATTTTTCTTTGTTTCAAAATAAATGTCTATTTATATTACCAATATAATATTTATTATTATTTTTTCAATATTATATCCCTATTCATAAACTTTCTCTTTATTCAACTAATTTATTACCTATTTTTAATAGGGATATTCTAGTAAAGGACATTAATTTTTTTCACTAAAACCAATATAACTAATCATTTTTTTAAAAATCATGCATTGTTAAAATATGACATTTTTTATGAGACGGATGGAGTAGTTTATAAGTTGCAACTTAATTTTTTTTATTATTAATTATTATACTTTTAAATTATTTTTTATTTTAAAACTCAATAAAAAAGTAACGAGTATCACATCTCTCTCTTTCTCTCTCTCAAAACATTGTTTCTCTCAAATTTCAACCATTTTCATTCGATTGAATCTGTTAATTCTCGAATCGCTCATATTTCAAATCGTTGAAAACCATACTTTATTCCCAAATCGGTTGAATCATTGAATTTTCAAAACCGAATTTCAATCACAAATCACTCTACTAGCTCGGACCATTCGAATTGGTCCAATCTCTCAAAATTAGTTTCAATCTCAATTCGACATTCTGGTACCGATTCTCCATCACCGTTCCCAATCTCGACTCTCCATCATTGTTCCTAAACCACCACCCACTACAAGAAAATATCATTGAAATTTTGGCCTATGAAGACAGCAGATGTCCTAATACATGTTAAGACGTTGTGCTACCTAATCATTTAAACTCAGAGGCGCAACAATAGACTGATACCTCGAATATCAGAACTGCTCCATCACAGATGTCACGACATCTGATCCAACAACATGTTTATCATGAACCCTAACAGAGAACGTAAATCTGCAGAATGATAAAGAACACAGTAATTGTTAACCCAGTTCAGTGCAACTCACCTACATCTGAGGGATACCAATCCAGGAAGAAGACTCCACTATCTCTAGACTGTTACAAAGTTAAACTCCCTCGTTTACAACTTCATACCTAACATCTACCCAATGAACAACTTTACCAAGGCTAACTCAAATGTTTACAACCCTGATATGAGATACCCCACTCATTTCCCTTAATCACCAACTATGATTTCTACATCATCCCTATCAATACAGAAATCAGTCAAGCATACATGACAAACAAGCTAACTCGAATTTGCTTAAAAGCTTCATCCAAGAACAATACACAATCTAGTACCTCAAGGCTTATGGATCTGTGCGACACCTATATCTACCATAGTGTATCAACTGATACAAAGGGAGACTTACAACCTAGAGAGCCAACAACTCTCAAAACCCTAAACCCTTGTTTCTTACGCAAGAAAGCAAGGTTACAAAAGGCGTACTAAGGCATACAAAACCTAGGTCTAAGTTTTCTATTTATAGGCTTCTACTTCCTTGGGCTTCAGTCTTCTGTTCGCTAATTCCTTGATCCATGCGCATTATCTCTTTGCTGATTTGTTATAGATTTGACACTTGCTAAATCAGTGCAGTACTTCAGGATGTCATGATATCTTCTTTGACATCTTTGTTCAGTCCAGATTTAGTCATCTTTATCGATAATGTGTTTTTACCAAAAATTGTCAAACCAAAGGTGCTTTCAATCTCCCCCTTTTGACAGATTTTGGCTAAAACACTTTTTGGACGTCTCTTCACCTTGAGTGGCGGATATGATTGGAATACTGTGCAAACCGAGTCTATGTTGGTGTACGTGAGGAAGAAGATAACTCTGACTCCCCCTTAACCAGTGAGACGGTACTGCCACCCTTTGAGGAAAGTAGTAAACCAGGATCAGCGAACTTGAAAAGTGTCCAGGCAATAGAAACTTCTAAAGATGTTAGTAGAAGGATTGGAATCAAAGAACAAAGAATATCTTTTTCAAACACACTCCCCTTCCAGAGATCAGTTGTAGTCTTCATGAATCTGAGTATTTAAGGCATGTAACTCAGGTCACAAGACACAACTTGATTCTTAACTCAAGTCACAAGACACAAAGGAAACTTACACTCAGACAGGATGTTATAACATCTTGTCTATCATCCTTGCAGAGCAACTGTACGAACAACCCATGTATCCCCTGCATCCCCTGACTCAGTGACCTATACTCCCCCTTTTTAGCCAAAAATTGGCAAAAGAAACTAAGACATTCGCATACCCAACCAACATTTATCCAGACTTGAACAAAAGTCATTTTGACCATACCACAATGAATATTACAATTCTGAAACAAACTGCTCCAAGAACACCCTTAAATAACCAAGAACTTTCCTTCGAATGTAACGATTTATTGAAACTTCAATGCGGTTATTATTTTAAGGTTGTAACTTCACCAAAACCCAATCCGCACCGGCTAAGAAAGCATTGACTGTTTCTTCTTCAAGAAAACCGCCCAACAATAATGCAAGTAACGATGAACGTGTTTAGCACGCGTATAATGCAACATTCACCGTCCAAAAGACCAATTACTCAAAAAGTATGTCCTTAACAATGTTCTGACATCATGTCAGACACTGTCCATCAAGAAAACTTCTGTATTGACGAATAATTTCACAATTTTATGATTACAGTTTGCAGAGAAAAATAAATTCCCCCAGACTCAACCAATGATTCTTAAGAATCCAATAAGAACCATTTAACATGCACTTCCAAGTTTCCCACAACTTGCAACAATACAACAATGTCAAGACATCCTCCTTGACATCTTAGCTTGCTTGATGCACAAATGCAAACTGGAACTTCAACTGCATCCTCGCAGTAATTCATCTTAGATCAATGGGGATCTCCCCCTATCTAAGGTAACTAGTGCTCCTTCCCAGAACACCCAAGCTAATGAATGTAATGAATGGAAAACATAAGACACATCTTCATGTCTTTAAGAGTGCACCCTGTAACACCCCCTTTCTATACCCCCAAATAATCATATAATCATTTAGGCACATATTTAAAATTTTTGCCAGAGTATAACTATAAACATGGTATAAAAGAGGCACGTCACATTATTCATAAAATTAAAAACATTCAACACCTGCTCAACAATTGATATGCAACAGTGGGGTAACTTTGTAACAGAGGAACTTAGTCCTTGCACCCACATCTCAATATTTAGAATAAAAGTGGAAAATCTAAACATTGAAATACATAAAATATATATACATCATCGAGTATAATCCAACACATAATTCATGTTTACGTAAACATTCATCAACAAGATACATGTACAAATGTATCACAAAAGAATCATATACATCCTAGCTACCCGGTGCTACATATCAGAGCCAACCGACCAAAAGAATGAAGACACGCTTCACAAAAAGACCTCCAGCATACCTACTCTGCAATGCCTCATAGAGCATCATAAAACAGCAGAAGGGTGAGAAATATTATCATAATAACAATGCATATAATTATATATCTTAGCATAAAAATACACATTTCCACATTCTCACCACAATTCATTCATATACATCACATTGTATATATATACACGACCAAGCATATTCATCATGCATACTTTCACAATTCTCAATCATTCCATATAAACATACACATTTATGTTTATTCACCAATGCATCATATAAAGATGATAAATGCAAATCATAGAGACCGACTCACGACTCTATGCAAATGCAATGCGGTGCCGACTCAATCATCACTAGTTCACTCAGGAACTCTGCTGGAACCATCGTTCGTTACCAATGTAACTCCCCGTCGGGTATAGATGTTCACCCACCGCTCACACCTCCACCAAGAGAGGCTCACGGTGTTTATGGATCGCTCACACCTCCACCGAGAGAGGCTCACGACCCGATCGCTCACACCTCCACCGAGAGAGGCTCACGATCGTCTATAACCATCGCTTTAGGTCCTCAGGCTATTCATACCTCATATTTTTGAGGCACACGATGTTATAGCTGATTCCCCACCGGAACCGCCGTCACACAGGACGCAACAACAATGCACATCATGATGCTTGACACACAAGAACTCATGACAACCATGCATTTTCACACATATATGCAACCATAAACATGCATATATAATCAAATACAAAATATTGCATTTATTTGCCTTTCGGCCACAATTCATCACCACAACATGTCATCGCATGCATTCACATCATACAACGTCATACAAGTCATACGATATCCATATCAAAAGCACATAGCATAATACACCTCATTTACACACCATTAAAACGGCAAAAGTCGACAAAACGACACTATTCACATTTCCCGACATAATTTAATCGGCTAACGATCTCCAAAACATCATAATCATATTGTACAGCTCAATAGCTTCACAACGATACCAAGAATATAAAAATCGGATGAAAGGATCAAAAGTTACGGACGAAAACGAAAACGGCATTTTAAAAAATCTCATTTTAACACTTCTCCTGCTCATACGCGTATGGACCTATGTCCTACGCGTATGGCCAAAATCCTCTTACGCGTACACTACGCAAATCACCAGATGGCCGGGAAAAATATCATTCCATACGCGTATTGGCCCTGAAATGCGCCATCCATACGCGTATTGCCCAAGTCAATACGCGTATGGCCCTCCCCATTACGCGTATGGCCAGGCAGAATGCAGAATTTTCCTGCAGAATTTTGTTCTGCGTTTTCCACCCAAACCTCCCCCAAATTCATCATCTAAACTCAGAAAAATACCAAATTGATGTCTAGCAACATATATCATTTGTGTCATATTAACAAGGGACACGAAAACATCATTTTCAACACGATTAAATCGATTTCTACCATTTTCTACACAAATGGGTTTACTCCAAAATTCATAAAAATCCACAACAACAACACTACAATCATACATAATAATACACATTGATAAGATAATGATATTTCACACCCTTACCCGGATTCCAAACTTGCTAGATGATTGTTCTTGATGATTTCCTATGTTTTCCTCTTTTCCCCTTCTTTTCTCTTCCTCCTCTTTCTTTCTGTCCTTTTTCTCTCTATTTCTCTTTTCTTTCTATTTCCTTCTATTTTTCCTTTCTTATCTCTTTTTCTTTCTTTTCTATTTCTTTTCTCTCATTTTCTACACCAATCCAAATTAATTCATTTTCACTCACAAATCTATTTCTACTAAATTTTCTAACTTAATATTAATTGAGAAATGTCTAAAATACCCTCCATTCTAATTTTCTCCGAAAACTCTCGAAAACGGTAAAATAACATAATACGTCAACATAGCATATTAACATACCAATTTCACAGATAAAATAATTTATCACTCAATTTAAATAAAAGCCTCAACAAAATGGGAAATAATCGAAATCGGGGCGTTACAACTCTCCCCCACTTTAGAAATTTTCGTCCTCGAAAATATTACCTGATTCAAACAACTCCGGATACGACTCTCTCATCCTACTCTCTAGTTCCACAGCGCCTCCCCACGCTACTTTCACAAGCGCAATATCTTTGCCTCTTAGCTTCTTAACTTCACGGTCCAAAATCCTAATCGGTAAAGCTTCAACCGTAAGGTTATCTCTCACTTCAACCTCGTCCATAGGAATAACATGTGACAGATCCGGAACATACTTCCGAAGTTGCGAAACATGGAATACGTCATGCAAATTCGAAAGGTTCGGAGGCAACGCCACACAGTAAGCCACAACACCAACTCGTGAAGTAATCTGATACAAACCAATAAAATGAGAAGTCAACTTCTTCGACTTCAAAGCACGACCCACACCCGTAACCGGTGTAACTCTCAAAAACACATGGTCGCCTTCTTGAAACTCAAGATCTTTCCTTCTCTTGTCATGATAGCTCTTTTGTCTACTTTGAGAAGCTTTCATCTTCTCCCGAATAAACTTCACTTTCTCCGTCATTTGTTGTACCATCTCCGGTCCAACTATCATCCTCTCACCCGTTTCATGCCAACACAAAGGTGTTCGACATCTCCGACCATACAAAGCCTCAAATGTGCCATACTTATACACGAATGAAAACTGTTATTGTAGGTGAACTCAATCAACGCCAAATAACTATTTCAAGCACCACCTTGCTCGAGCACACAAGCACGCAATAAATCCTCCAACGATTGAATTGTCCTTTCGGTTTGACCATCCGTTTGCGGATGATAAGCCGAACTCAATCTTAGCTTAGAACCCAAAGCCTTTTGTAAACTCTCCCAAAACCACGATGTAAATCTAGGATCTCTATCCAATACAATACTCTTAGGAACTCCATGTAACTTCACCACCACAAGAACATAAATCTCGGCTAACCTCTCCAAAGGATAACTAATATCAATTGGAATGAAATGAGCAGATTTAGTAAGCCTATCAATAATTACCCAAATAGCATTATGACCTCTTTGCATATTCGACAATCCTGTAACAAAATCCATCGATATACTATCCCATTTCCATTCCGGAATGTCCAACGGTTGCATCAACCCACTAGGCTTTTGATGCTCCACCTTAGACTTTTGACAAGTTAAGCACGCATACACGAATTGAGTTACATCTGTCTTTAATCCGGACCACCAAAATATTTTCTTCAAATCTTGATACATTTTGTTCGCTCCTGGATAAATACTTAAGTTACTTCGGTTTCCTTCCTCCAATATCATCTTTTTCAACTCCGCATCACCGGGAATACAAATACGACCACGGAATCTCAAAACTCCAAAATTATCAACCTTGAAATCCTCATTCTCATTCAACATCAAATCAACGAATTTCAAATCCAACTAATGTTTTTCACATACGGTTGCAAGAAAATCATTCGTAACATGTAGCATACCAAGTCGCACACTTCTCGGCGTCATTTCACAAACCAAACTCAAGTCTCTAAAATTCTCCAAAAGTTCCCATTCTTTCATCATCAATACGGACATATGTAACAACTTCCGACTTAAGGCATCGGCCACCACGTTTGCCTTACCCGGATGGTAATTCAAACCAAAATCATAATCCTTCAAAAGTTCTAACCACCTCCTCTGTCTCATGTTCAATTCTTTTTGATCAAATAAATATTTCAAGCTCTTGTGATCACTAAAAACTTCAAATCTCGCACCATAAAGATAATGCCTCCATATTTTCAAAACAAACACCACGGCCGCTAACTCCAAGTCATGTGTAGGATAATTCTTTTCATGCACTCTCAATTGTCTTGAAGCATAAGCCACAACTTTTCCATCTTGCATCAAAACACCACCTAAACCAATCAACGAAGCATCACAATACACAACAAATGGTTCATTAGGATTCGGTAAAATCAAGATCAGAGCCGTTGTCAACCTCCTTTTTAGCTCATTGAAACTCTCTTCACAATGAATATCCCAAATGAAAACCTTTCCTTTACAAGTCAATTGCGTTAACGGAAGTGCCAACTTCAAAAATCCTTCAATAAACCTCCGATAATAACCCGCCAAGCCTAAAAAGCTTCGAATCTCCGTAACCGACCTAGGAACCTCCCATTGCATCACCGCATCAATCTTGGATGGATCCATACTAATACCACTACCGGAAATAACATGTCCAAGAAAACTTACTTCCGACAACCAAAATTCGCATTTCGACAACTTAGCATACAATTGTTTCTCTTTCAAAATTTGTAACACAATCTTCAAATGCTCTTCATGCTCCTCTTGAGACTTAGAGTAAATCAAAATATCGTCGATGAGCACAACCACAAAACGATCCAACTGTTCATGAAAAATACGATTCATGTATTCCATAAACACACCCGGCACATTAGAAACCCCGAATGGCATCACGGAATATTCATAATGACTATACTGTGTCCTAAAGGCCGTCTTTTGAATATCCTTTTCTTTCACACGAATCTGGTGATATCCAGATCTCAAATCAATCTTACTAAAAACACGCGCATCAACCAATTGATCCATCAAATCATCGATCCTTGGAAGGGGATACTTGTTCTTAATTGTCACCTTGTTCAATTGTCGATAATCAATGCATAACCGCATACTCCCATCCTTCTTCTTTACCAACAACACCGGAGCACCCCAAGGAGAAACACTTGGTCTTACAAATTTCTTGTCCAACAAGTCATTCAATTGCTTCTTCAATTCTACCAACTCCGATGCTGACATACGATACGGCGCCATCGAAATCGGTCTAGTACCCAGAACTAGATCAATAGAAAACTCAACTTCTCTTTCCGGCGGTACATCCGTAATATCCTCTGGAAACACTTCTGAAAAATCACACACCACTACGAACCCATCAAGCTCAACTTTACTCTCCACCGACAATGATGCAAACAAACCAAACAATTGAGCTTCGTCCGCTAAAAGTTTCTTCAACTCTTTAGTGGATAGGAAACTCTCATCTTCGTCATCTTCCAAAGAAGGAAACCTTACTAACTTGTGATAGCAATCTATATGAACTCGGTTAAATTGCAACCAGTTCATACCCAAGATTACGTCCAACCCCTCAAACGGCAAACATACTAAATCCATAATGAAGTCTTTACCATACATGGTCAAAGGACAACTTACACACACCAAAGACGTAGTTACCGACCCTGAAGCAGGAGTCTCAATAACCATCTCAATACCCATCAAAGACAAAGCAAGATTCAAACGATTCGCGCACTCAGACGAAATAAACGAATGAGTCGCTCCCGTATCAATAACAGCAACTAAAGGTGTACTATTAATAAAGCATGTACCTTTAATCAACCTGTCTGCACTAGTAGTCTGAGTTCCCGCCAATGCAAACACCTTTCCGCCCGCTTGAGCTTGTTTTGGCTTAGTACACTTAGTACTAATGTGACCCACTTCTCCACAATTATAGCACTTCACTACATTCCTTCTACAATCAGTAGTAGCATGCCCTACTGTAACACCCCAATTCCCATCGCGAATAAATAATACATAAATAAATCAGAGTAGATAAAAATTTATTTTTCCGACAGAAACAAGGATGCCACATTTCAGAGTAAGAAAAACACCATCCCTGCTCATAAATCTTTGATACATAGCACAAAATAGAATACCCTCAAAGGGAAACTTTTTCTATATAAAAGGAATGGTCAATTATGGAATAAAGCAGAAAGATCCATAACCGACTTGTTTTACAAAATGAATTGTTTTATAACATCATAATATTCATACAAAGCTAATACAAATTATATTCCACATATGTATACATATATATAATCGTTCCCCGACTCCCGTGCTACGTATCAGAGCAAACACCAAGACCGACAACAGAACGGAGGGCTAATCTTCACAAAAAGACCTCCAGCAACTCTAATCTGCAATGCCTCATAGAGCATTATAAAACAGCAGAAGGGTGAGAAATAACAACTACACCAAGATTGCATAATAATATGCAAAAACATATAAATTCACATACATAGTTATTCTCACCACAAGCATCACATATGATACATATAACATACCACATATACTTAACATATTATATTCATTCTTCAATGCATCATTACAACGATACAATTCTTATCACAATTCATCACACCTCATTCAATATACTTCGCAAGGCATATATATATATATATATATATATATATATATATATATATATATATACAAAACCAAGCATATTCATCACAATGCTTATCATTCAACATAAACACACATATTCATGTTTATCCATCCATGCACACCTGTACAATCCTACTCATTCCACATCAACATATACATCATGCATAATTCACCAATCCAATCAAGACCCGACAATACCACGCATCACATAACTGAGAATGACAGCATAGTCATTCTACCCCAATACATACCTCACTAGGAACGACAACATAGTCATTCTACCCTAGTGCACCTCTCAATAGGAATGACAACATCGTCATTCTACCCTAGTGGACACCACACTAGGAACGACATCAACGTCATTCTACCCCAGTGCACACCTCATTAGGAATGACAACATAGTCATTCTACCCCAATGAGTATCCCACTAGGAATGACAACATAGTCATTCTACCCTAGTGGACACCACACTAGGAACGACATCAACGTCATTCTACCCCAGTGCACACCTCATTAGGAATGACAACATAGTCATTCTACCCCAATGAGTATCCCACTAGGAATGACAACATAGTCATTCTACCCCAGTGGACACGACAACTCAATTGTACATCACTAGGAATGACATATAGTCATTCTACCCTAATGAGTACTACACCAGGAACGACATATAATCGTTCTACCCCAATGGACCCGACGACACACTCGCACATAATCAACTAAATCATGATTTTCCACATATAACCAATGCAATCATAATCAAGCATATATAATCAAATACTACACATTGCATATTCTTGCCCTTAGGCCACAATTCAACAACCACAACAATTACAACAACTTGTCACATGCTTCAACATCATCACATTCATGCATTGCAAAACAATTCAAACAATGCATTTCAAACCATAAAGGTCACCACACAACATACATTGAATTTCACATAAACAATGTATTTACCGCACAACAACAACGGTATCACAACATCGCATCACAACACCTTATCACAACATCTCATCACATATATTCACGTCATATAACCGCACACAAGCTATACGTCACATATCAAAAGCATATAACATGATAACACATTATTCGCATACCAATACGACGGTAAAAATCCGACAAAACAACACTTTTTCAAAACCACAACAAATATAATTCATCTACTGACCTCCAACCCATTTTTAATAGAAAGAACATTTCATAAGCTTTCTAACGCTTTGAACGGGGACCAAAACAGACTTACGGATCAAAAGTTATGAATTTTTGAATTTTGAAATTTTTCATTTGTCCAGACCTGCACGCTGAGCGCGAAATCTGCTGCGAATGAAGCCTTAAAAAACACCATTTTTCGACTTCCGGACATCCGTTTTCGATTCCGTAAAAAGCTGCGATCTCAGAATTCGACGTACTACAATATTTTCATCATTTAAAGGCCATCCAACACATTTTTCCGTCGTTGAAATATTTTGAAACATAGTTTTATCATTGAATTCTAAATTCAAACTCGCTCGAAACCGCGGAAAAACACGCAAACAACCATTCCCGATTAAACCCAAACCTTACCCGACTACACTACACAACTTATTCCACATTCTAACCGTGAAAACATCGATTTCACATAAATTCACCATTTTCTAATAAATATCAAAACCCTAACATTTCCAACCATACAAATCATCCTCGATCATTCCCACGAGTGTTCCCGATCAACTCTCATCATCTCCCGACTATCCTACGCAATCTATATCGCGTTCCAACCGTGGAAACATCGATTTCTATCGATTTTATCACAATTTATCAAAAGAGAAAACATTGTAAAACAACCAAAATAATCACAACAAACAACACATATACATACACAAGCAAGATATAATCGAAACTTCTCACCCTTACCCGATTATTCGCGCTCGAAACGGACGAATCTTGATTTTCCTCTTTTCTCTTTCTCTCCTCTTCTTTCTTCTCCTTTCTCTTCTCTTCTCTTTTCTTTTTCTTTCTATTTCTCTCTCTCTATTTCTATTTATAATATCTAACTACCCAAATGACCAAAATACCCCTCAGCCGAAATATCTCCCAAACACTCTCAAAATGCGATAAAACATAAACAACGATGAAAAATAACATTTTGTCAAATAAAAGTCAATAATAAAATAATTCAAAACCAAAACCAATTAAATCTACTCTATTAAATAAATCTAACAAAACCGGGGCGTTACACCTACTCCTCCACAGTTAGAACATTTCACCACAGTCTTCCCACACTCAAATGACTTATGACCCATTCCACCACACTTGTAACACTTAACGGAACCAGAACTTCCTCCTCCAGATCTCCTATCAAAGCTTCCCCTATGCTTGCCCTTATCAACGGGTGTCACATAAGGTCCACCTCTAGCTTTTTGCTTTCCCTTCCTCTCATTCAAACTTTTGTAATGTGTAGAACGAGCCTTGCTATCTTCCTCGAAGATTCTACAACATTCCGTCAAATCCGTAAACCTTCGTATCATTTGATATCCCACAGCTTGCTTAATCTCGGGACGCAAACCATTCTCATACTTAATACACTTAGAGAACTCAGCAGTAATTGCAGCATAGTGAGGATGAAATTGAACCAACTCCACAAACTTAGCAGTATAGTCCACCACGGACATACTACCTTTTTTTAGTTCAAGGAACTCTATCTCCTTCTTCCCTTTCACACTTTCAGGGTAATACTTCCTCAGGAACTCGGTACAAAATAAATCCCAAGTTATCTCTTCATCGTCCACCTCAAGAACTTGACGCATACCGACCCACCAATCGTCGGCTTCTTCCTTCCGCATGTGAGACCCAAGCCTCACCTTATTCTCCCCCACACAGCCCATAACTCTGAAGATTCTTTCAATCTCTTTCAACCACAATTGAGCTCCATCGGGATCAAATCTTCCTTTGAAGACCGGTGGTTGATTCTTCCTGAACTCGTCATTAGCATTGACGTTCAGCGCACCTTGCACCGCCCAAGCCATTGCTTCCAAAGCAGCAACCATCGCATTGTCGTTTCTACCGGCCATATTCTGATCATTCCCAAAAATTACAACAAAGTTAAACAACAGTTCAACCAACACAACAACAAGACAGACACAACTGACTCAACTCTGGCTCTGATACCACTTAATGTAACACCCCCTTTCTATACCCCCAAATAATTATATAATCATTTAGGCACATATTTAAAATTTTTGCCAGAGTATAACTATAAATATGGTATAAAAGAGGCACGTCACATTATTCATAAAATTAAAACATTCAACACCTGCTCAACAATTGATATGCAACAGTGGGGTAACTTTGCAACAGAGGAACTTAGTCCTTGCACCCACATCTCAATATTTAGAATAAAAGCGGAAAATCTAAACATTGAAATACATCAAATATATATATACATCATCGAGTATAATCCAACATATAATTCATATTTACGTAAACATTCATCAACAAGATACATGTACAAATGTATCACAAAAGAATCATATACATCCTAGCTACCCGGTGCTACATATCAGAGCCAACCGACCAAAAGAATGAAGACACGCTTCACAAAAAGACCTCCAGCATACCTACTCTGCAATGCCTCATAGAGCATCATAACACAGCAGAAGGGTGAGAAATATTATCATAATAACAATGCATATAATTATATATCTTAGCATAAAAATACACATTTCCACATTCTCACCACAATTCATTCATATACATCACATTGTATATATATACACGACCAAGCATATTCATCATGCATACTTTCACAATTCTCAATCATTCCATATAAACATACACATTTATGTTTATTCACCAATGCATCATATAAAGATGATAAATGCAAATCATAGAGACTGACTCACGACTCTATGCAAATGCAATGCGGTACCGACTCAATCATCACTAGTTCACTCAGGAACTCTGCTGGAACCATCGCTCGTAACCAATGTAACTCCCCGTCGGGTATACGATGTTCACCCACTGCTCACACCTCCACCAAGAGAGGCTCACGGTGTTTATGGATCGCTCACACCTCCACCGAGAGAGGCTCACGACCCGATCGCTCACACCTCCACCGAGAGAGGCTCACGATCGTCTATAACCATCGCTTTAGGTCCTCAGGCTATTCATACTTCATATTTTCGAGGCACACAATGTTATAGCTGATTCCCCTCGGAACCGCCATCAGACAGGACGCAACAACAATGAACATCATGATGCTTGACACACAAGAACTCATGACAACCATGCATTTTCACACATATATGCAACCATAAACATGCATATATAATCAAATACAACATATTGCATTTATTTTCCTTTCGGCCACAATTCATCACCACAACATGTCATCGCATGCATCCACATCATACAACGTCATACAAGTCATACGATGTCCATATCAAAAGCACATAGCATAATACACCTCATTTACACACCATTAAAACGGCAAAAGTCGACAAAACAACACTATTCATATTTCCAGACAGAATTTAATCGGCTAATGATCTCCAAAACATCATAATCATATTGTACAGCTCAATAGCTCCACAACGATACCAAGAATATAAAAATCAGATGAATAGATCAAAAGTTACGGACGAAAACGAAAACAACATTTTGAAAAATCTCATTTTAACACTTCTCCTGCTCATACGCGTATGGACCTATGTCCTACGCGTATGGTCAAAATCCCCTTACGCGTACACTACGCAAATCACCAGATGGCCGGGAAAAATATCATTCCATACGCGTATTGGCCCTGAAATGCGCCATCCATACGCGTATTGCCCAAGTCAATACGCGTATGGCCCTCCCCATTACGCGTATGGCCAGGCAGAATGCAGAATTTTCCTGCAGAATTCTGTTCTGCGTTTTCCACCCAAACCACCCCCAAATTCATCATCTAAACTCATAAAAATACCAAATTAATGTCTAGCAACATATATCATTTGTGTAATAACAACAAGGGACACGAAAACATCATTTTCAACACGATTAAATCGATTTCTACCATTTTCTACACAAATGGGTTTACTCCAAAATTCATAAAAATCCACAACAACAACACTACAATCATACATAATAATACACATTGATAAGATAATGATATTTCACACCCTTACCCGGATTCCAAACTTGCTAGATGATTGTTCTTTATGATTTCCTAAGTTTTCCTCTTTTCCCCTTCTTTTCTCTTCCTCCTCTTTCTTTCTCTCCTTTTTCTCTCTATTTCTCTTTTCTTTCTATTTCCTTCTATTTGTCCTTTCTTATCTCTTTTTCTTTCTTTTCTATTTCTTTTCTCTCATTTTCTACACCAATCCAAATTAATTCATTTTCACTCACAAATCTATTTCTACTAAATTTTCTAACTTAATATTAATTGAGAAATGTCTAAAATACCCTCCATTCTAATTTTCTCCGAAAACTCTCGAAAACGGTAAAATAACATAATACGTCAACATAGCATATTAACATACCAATTTCACAGATAAAATAATTTATCACTCAAATTAAATAAAAGACTCAACAAAATGGGAAATAATCGAAATCGGGGCGTTACACACCCTCAGTTCAAATTACCAGCTGAACATAATCATCAACTCTTTTATTGCCTCCTCTGACAAGAAACAATAATCACTCACACATGATCACCATCATGCTACCCGTGAGGAAATGTATACCAACCATAACAAACTCTTGGCATGAGATCAAAGTCCCATTGATCCCCCCTGTTGTACCCCAAATTTTACCCTTAGATCCATTGATCTTTCGCATATCATCTTAGGTCAATCATACTACATACCTAACCCAATTCACTAGGTTTTGTTGTATTGTCCCATTTATGAACCAGGTTTTATTTCAAGAGGCTTCGGGGGTTATCAATCAAGGTCACCAACCCATCAAGTTATCATACTCTCAAGAGACCTCTCTCCATCAAGAATTAAATGCAATGTAGCTTCATCACAAGTTCTTCCAGGCCCAAGCTTTGCAGGATTGCCTCAAGGCATTCCGATCAATTGTGTATGCATCAGATTACCAGAATGTGGCAAAATATCAGTGCTTCATGATCAAGGATCATCAAGATTCAATCAGGGCCATTTATTCTGATTAATTTCAGGGCATGTTCAAGACGTGTCATGTTGATTGCTCTGGTTCATCAAGGTTCAAAAGACTATTTGTTCAGGATCCATTCACTTTTAGTTTGGTTCAAAACCAACATAGAAGATCCAAAGTTCAAGTTCTATATCAAAAATTCCAAGATCATAATCACATTTGAAATCTATTTCAAGTCCCGTTTCCATGTCAAAATTTCATTCAAGTTTCATGAATTTCAATTCTATTTCAATTCAAGTTTATATCCATTTTAAGTTTTAATTAAAGTTTATATCCAAAATTCAATTCTCAATCTCATCTTAAGTATCAAGTTCAAGTGTCATTCAATTTTTTTTCAAATCGTTCGAAGTTATGAATTCAATTCCACTCTGATGTTCAATTCATGTTCATTGTCGTCCAAGCTTCAAATTTACTCCAATTCATTGCTCATCTCATTTCAATTCTATCAAATAGGCAAGACTATTCCATTCAAATTCCAATCCAATTTTGTTCAAGTTCAATTCCACATCTCAAGATTCATTTCATGACCAAATTTAATTTCCTAGCATCACTTAATGTTCCAATTCATGTCCAAATTACAAGGTACAATTACAAGACAAATGTTCTAAAAGACAAAACAAGTTCATGACCAGCCCATGTGCAAATTATCAAAGTTACAAGCATTTCGCAAAAAGAAGGGGGAGTCGTGAAGCTTATGAGTCACATTTGAAGCCACCTTGAATATGACCCACACCTTCATGACAGCAAATTATGTACATACAACAGCCAAAAATCCAGTGAAAGCGAAAAAGTCCACGATACTCATCAAAAAAACCTGCTGCAGCCACTCTACGCAAACCTAGTCTCACCAGACTAGTCACAGCCAAACATAAAGCTGTAGTTTTGACAGCAACCCACTTTTTTAATATATTTCACCAAGCTGTATTCGAACCAGGGTCCTTCTTCAAAAAACCACTGAATCCACAACCTTGTAACATCATTGAACAACTCACCTCATATCCTTCCTTGAGACCAAACTCCTTAAAAGGTAACGAACCATAAGAGTTTTCTTCACAAACTATAACCTATTTCAATAAACCAAAACCTTCATTTCTCCTTCGCGCCTCATGACCTCAAACACACCTTCTTCTTCCAAGTCTTCTTTCAAAAATCTCGGAAGCCACAACCACCTTCAATAAACCTCCCTTCATCTCTGTTCATCCATAACCTTCTTCCAAACCACCCTCTTCAATCTTCAGACCACGCCTAGCTTCATCACCATTCTCCCAAACGTGTCTCACCACCACCAATCTGTTTCGCCGCTTCTTCAACCTTCATCTCCAAATCAACAAAAATCCCTCTGCAACAACAAACCAAAACAGACCCTAAACCCAACCTTCATTATTCACAAACTCGTATTCCTACAAACCAACAATCAACCTTCTTTCAATCTTAAAAAAAAACAAAAATCATTCCAAACCAATAACAGAGAGATGAAGATGAGATGAAATAGAACCATGAACTTAAACCGAAGCAAAACGGAACGATAAAACCTGAATCGAAAATCATAAAATGAACCAAACCTCAAAAGCTCCAAATCTGACGCGAGTGAGCTTGAATCATACGAAGAAGAGAAACCCAACGAAATCGGGACAAATCGATAAAACCTGAATCTACAGCAGAAGGGATTCGAAGCCGAGTTGAGAAACACAATGAGGTTGAAATACGTTAGCGATACCGCATTGTGATTGTTGTTGTCCTTCTATTTTCAATCTTGTTGTTCTTTTTTAGGAAAGGGGGTGTGACGAATGTACTGTGTTTGTTGCTGCTGATGATTGTTAAACTTTGTTTTTTTATCTCTGTTTTACTTCAAATCCGCAGTGTATTTACTAATGGAGCTTTGAGCCCGTGTTTGGTTTCTCTACAAACACCTCATACCTACTTCTGCACCGCCTATTAGTTATGAGTTGATGGGCTCCCAAGCCCAATGATTCTCATATGTTCTTACCCTTAATTCGATCAGCCGCACCCCTTTTACATCTCTTTTAACATCTTCTTTAGTTTGTATTTCATTTTTTTAAGTAAATTTGGTTTTTGTAAACAATAGATTTTTATATATTCTATAAGTTTATTTCGTTTTGACTTTACTCTCTTGGCAATTTTGTTTTAATTTTACTTTTGAGGGCCAAAGATATTACAAAAATCTTGATTTTATTAATTTATTCGAATCACTAAAATCTTGATTTGTATGAGGCCCATTTTTTTATTTTTATTGGTCAATGAAAGTCAAACATCAAGATTATGGATTTATCGATTTAAATCTTGATTAAGACGAGACCAAATTTATTTTCATTTCGATTCCATTTTCATTATTTTGGGGCCAATGGTATACAAAAAATCATGACTTGTCGATTTATTTTAAATCACTAAAAGTCTTGATAAATATGAGACCACTTTTTTATTTATTTTTGTTGGTCAATGAAAGTCAAAAATATAAGATTATCGATTTCTCGATTAAATCTTGATTTAGACGAGACCGACTTTATTTTTCATTACACTTTTATTTTCTTTTTTATTAGTCAATGAAAGTAAAAAATATAAGATTATCGATTTCTCGATTAAATCTTGATTTAGACGAGACCGACTTTATTTTTCATTTCGATTTCATTTTCTTTATTATTGGTCAATGAAAGTTAAATATCAAAGATTATCGATTTAAATCTTGAGTTAGACGAGACCAACTTTATTTTTCATTTCGATTTCATTTTTCGTTATTTTGGTCGATGATATAACCAACTTCATGGTTTGGTTGGTCTCATTAAAGCGACAAAACTTTGATCAATATGAGACCACTTTCTACTTATTTCAGTTTCGTTTACTGTTTAGTCGATGAAAGTCAAGAATCATTGTTGTCAATTTTATTGATAAATTATGATTAAGACTAGACCATTGTAAAGTCCATTTCATTTCAATTTTAATTGAACTACTAACTTTTCATTTCTCTTTTGGTGAGACTAGTAAATATTTCATGATAAAGTCTTGTGGAAGACCCTCCCGGTTCTGTTATGATTGTGGTTGCCTGTTTCATTTGACAATTCTTCAATACCCTTCCAAAGGAAAGTCTCTCTATTGACCTCAAAGTCATAGATATCTCAATACCAGCTTTGACCTCATCGTCATAACCACTTTCCTCCTTAACCTCATAGTTATAGGATATCAGCCTTGACCTCATAGTCATGACCACCTTCCCTTTGACCTCATAGTCATAGGATTCTCTTCCCTTGGCCTCATAGCCACTCAAAATTAAGTTAGAGTTCTTGGACTCTATGTGATATTCACCATGTTGAGTACTCACTTTTCCCCATCATAACTTAGATCTAGAGAGTTTCTTCAAACTCTAAGATGAGCTCACACTCATTTCCCCTTGGAACTTTGGCCACAGTCAATGGTTCCTCTTTCACCCTTAGTTAGGTGAACTACGGTTGCACTGATTCTTTAGTTAGATACGTAAGCACAAGATGCGACGTCTTGGCGAGCAAACTTAGTGTACATAACCTTAGGTCTTTACCTTTAAACTTAACAGATTCTCTTAGCAACCAAACATAACGTAACACAAACTAAACAAGAGGTTCCTGTAGAGTACTACAGATATTTAGGGTGCTAATACCTTCCTTTAGTATAACCAACCCCCGAACCTTAGATCTCCCTCTTTAGGTTTTCTCGATCTTGAACCTTTCCTTTGGATAAATCAAAGTCGGTGGTGAATTTCAAAGTTTTGTGATGCAAGTTAATTAATAGCTTGTTATCCAATTCTCACCACAACAGAAATGGCGACTTCACTGGGGAAGTAAGAGGGTTAAGCCCACCTTGTTTATGCTTGTTTTGTTATATGTCTTTCCTATATATTTGTATATATCTATACATACTTGTATATATGCTTGGTTTCTTCTATTTGGCAGGGTGTTCTTGAGTGGTGAGATAAATCCTAACCCGGATTTTAGTGCATTTATGATAGGACAATGGTATATTCAATGAGGCTTTGAGGGAGTCGATTCCTGAAAAAGTTGACTTGAGACACCATCACTCAGTTTAGGCCCTCTTGAGAGGTTAGTCATGTTGAACGAGTCCATTCGTGAAAACGTGCTACTCTCGATGTAGGTGCCATCGATACTAAGAACCGTAGTTATTTCCAAACCCCACTTAAGCCTTTTTAGGATGTAGTCCAAGGACTATGAGGGAGTCTATTCCTGAATTAGTTGCTACGCGATACTACACTCAGACGAGATTATCTTGAGAATTTTATTGACTACCGAGTCATTCGGGAAATTGATAAAATCCAAAAGATGGATTGTCGACTCTGGGAACTTCTTAGAACCCTGTTCTATAGATAAAAACCAATAGTACACACCAATGGGAAGGGTAAACCATGGCTCCATGCTCTTGACCTCAACTTAGACCCTTTGTCTGTGTGGCTGTACATTTTTGAATATGTGTGCTTATGTGTTTTGTGCATTGTATACATCTCATTGCATCCATTTTTGGTTTCAAGGAATTCAAACATTCATTTCCATTTCAAAAGATCAACAGAGCTTAGATCTTAAAAACAAAAACTTCTTCAGTTTTTCCACAAAATTTTTTGCAACTTGCCTTTGAGTTCCTTGAAACCCCTTGGCTTGTATTTGCATTTCATGCGCATTCGCATCTCATTTACATTTCTCGGTCTTGAGTCTCTCCTCTTCTTCCATGTCTGAAAGATACTTAGCACCTATTCAAGACAATGGCGACAATGAATGAAATTCTGAAGAATCAGAAAGACTTGAAAGAGGAGGTCAGAATCCTCAAAAGCCAGATGATTTGTGTTTTGGAAACTTTGCAAGCTCTGATGAAAGAGGGGCATGTTCACCATGTTACTCCTAGAGAAGTTGTCAGTTCCTCGTCTCCTGTGGTTCTCCCATACCAAGGATCTGCCTTTGGGGAAACTTCATACCAGCCAACCTTTGGTCTTGGTCTTGCGCCAGAATGTAATAGTTATCAGGTGTCTACCGAAAGGGTGTTCCAGCCTCCAACGGTTGTACCTCCTCGAGGTTCCCAAAATTAAAACATGAAGAAGTGCTCTCTCAAAAGAGGAAAAGTTAACTACCAGTCCATTCCAGTGCCATTGAGCAAACTCTTCCCACTGTTGATGCAGAACAAGTTGGTAACTCATCAACTTCACAACCCTGTGCCCGAGCCTTGGCACAATCCAAACCTGACTTGTGAATTCCACAAGGGGGCCGAAGGGCATGACTTAGATGGTTGCCGAGCCTTAGAATCTACTGTGCAAAATATATTCCACGGCAAAGATTTAGTCTTCGAAGAAGATCGCCCAGAGATTATATGCAAATTCCTTACTGCTACAATGGGGCGTCGCATTAGAGAATGCAAAGAGTTTGAAGTGAGACTGCAAGGCCTGCTGAAGACACTACAACCTCAGGAAGGTACGTCAGGTGTCAATACCTTGACTCTTGAAGCAAAAGGCAAGAGACTTGCAAGGCCTCTCAAGATTCTGTATCACAAGGAACAAATGATCGGTGACGAAAGTGTCCCTCCGCTTGGACCCGAAAACTGAAATCTTCTGAAATCAATTCTCCAAAGCTGGCTGTATTTTGTTCATTTTAGCATTTTAAATTATATTTCCTTTGCGTAAAATTGAATTTTGCTTATAAGCTTTGTTGTAATTTCAAATTGGCAAGATTATTGAAATGTTTGTGCACCTTTTGATTAAGTCCATTCGTTTCACTCATTTACTTTTATGTTCGTGAAAAGCTAAAAAACATATATCTTTATCTTGTTTCTCTCCACTTATTAAATTGTTGTTAAAAAAAGATTGGGGAGGATGATGAAAATATTATCCATAATTGCTGTGGTATGCTATCGATTAAACCTTGCCGAGGATGTAAGACATTGTTTCAATTCCCAAACACTGGAGAAATAAAGAAGGTAATCCCTCGTTAACCCTTCGAGCCTAGAAGTAGGAGTTTTCTTTCTTTACATAAAAAAAACCCTTAAATCTCTACCTTTGGGAGGGTAGTTCTTAGTTTAACTTGGTTATGCACTCAAATGCAAACGCTTCATGCAAGACACCAGTCAGCTCTTTCAAATCAAGTGACAATGAAAAGACGAGGTCTCATAAATGAAGATAAAGAAGAGGTCTCATAACCTCAACCAAAAAATAAGAGGTCTCATAACCTGAAGCCAAAAAAGAAGAGTTCTCAAAACCTCAGTGTAAAAAAAAGGGGTCTCATAACCTCAACGAAGAAAGAAGGTATCATAACCTCAATGAAGAAAAAAATGTCTCATAACCTCAATGAAGAAAAAGAGGTCTCAAAACCTCAGCAAAGACAAGAGGAGGTCTCAAAACCTCAGCAATAAAGGATAACCAAATTCTGCAAGGGAGTAATGACTGCAAAGGTGTTTGAATCGTAGTCAACTAACATCAATTCAGTTCCAAGCCTAGGGAAATTTGAATGTATAGCTTGAGTTAACTGAGTGTAGGATTGGAGTTCATCACGAAGATGGGGTGGGTACAAATAAACTTTGAGCCTTTATCCTTTATTTCATAAAACCGTGAACCAGACCACGTTACAACCCTTAAAAGACCTAATTGAGGTAAGGTCGTTTTGAAAGCATACTACAGCAAGGTTGATTAACCTGACTCCTAATGATCTTTTCTATTTGCGTGTGTTGATCACTTCATCTGTCATTCTGTAAATGACTAGATCCTTTGTTTTGATTTAATCATTCTGCCGTGTGTGTTTCATCAACAAACTTGATTTCAAAAGCTTGCATGAATGTTGCATTGAAATTACCAATTTTTAATGAACAATACTTGTTTGCAAAAACAATTTAATATCAAAGGAATCCCAAAAAATGCAGCCAACTAGGGAATTTAACTTGATAAAGAAGCTCAGTCTGGGGCATCCAAGTGAGAGGATTTACCAATCCACCATCCCAAGAGCTATTAAATCAGGGGCAGAACTCTTCAAGTTCAGAATATTGGGGCAAGTTTTTTCTCCGTTTGTTTCTACTGCAGTCCGAGTATTGTATATTTTAAATACAGTTGAACAGGGGCAGTTATGCCGAGGATCATTCCTTTTCAAAAGTTTGAAGATATTGAAGCATTTGGTATGCCAATTCTTCTGTAAAATCCTTTTGATGACTTATCCTCACAGACCAGTTAATCAGAGGCAGTCTGGTCGAGATTCGGTAAATCTCTAAAAGGCCAATCAGTCTGGGGCATCTCTTTCACATATTAGTCAGTCTGTAGAACCAATTCGAAGACTTTGTTGTGCAAATGCAGCCAATCTGGGGGCAGTTATGTCAAAATTTATGAATTTCTCCAAGAGTTTGAAGATATTGAAACACCTTGTATGCCAATTTTTCTGTAAAATTCTCTTGATATTTTTCTTGTGATAGACCATGTAATCTGGGGCAGATGAGGTATGCAGAACTACTCAGCTTTTGTGACATCTTGTGCTAGCTCCCCATTAAGTTGTTTACTTCAGCAAATTCTTGGCAGTTCTCCATGGATTTCTCTCCAATAAATAAATCAAACTCATGATGGCAATCCTAGTGAAGTCATGATGCTATACCAAGTGGAATACCATTTCCCTAGAGAAAGTTGTAATCTTGAAGGAAAACAAATGATTTCTGCAGATTCATCCCCAGTAATGGTCCAATCTGATGAAGTTTGGCTGGGTATCCTTGTTGAGATGTTTATTTCATCTCAAGTCTTGCTTCATTTTGTCTGTTTTGTCAGCATAAGCATAAGCATGACATAAGCACTCATATGCATAACATCCTTAGCATATCTACTTCCTTTTCTGGTGTTTACCTGTTTTGGTTCACTTTGGTGTTTATCTCGCTAAGTGACTAGTTTATCTATTCTCTCCAATAGAGTTGTCAGCCCTAGGCATAAAGTGCCCATCCTTCTGAATTCCTCATAGAGTTTAATTCTCGTGGATGATGGTTGGTTCAGTTATCTTTTCCACATTTGGATAAGATAAATCCCCATTAGAGTCCACTCCTCAATTTGAGTCTTGTTTGACCGTTTCTTTCTAGCTTGTTCCTAGATTGAACTTTGATCCCTAACAGGTGTGGTTTCTGAGCCCATCTTGAACGTGCATTTATTTTGCACTGTGTCTCGTAGGAAGAATCTTTTGCAGATCCTCATTGAAGACAATTATTTCTCCAACAGTGTTGTAATATCAACATCTCCTTGGAATTTATACCCAACAACAAGTAGCAATCTCCTTAAGAAGCTTGTTTTGCTATCATTACCTTTACAATGATAAGTGGCAATCTCTCTCACGAAAAGCTTATCCGTCTGTTGCACCCCAATTTTTACCCTCAGATACTCTCATTTTTGTCATATTATGTTCGGACATCTGTCTTGTGCATTTACAGTCACGTAGTCTATTAATCACAGTCGTGCGTTTTTGTCTAATTTTGTCATCTTTTCCTTTACACTCGTTTTATTTATTTATTATCATTCAATTGTTTTATAAGTTTTAGAATTTTTTTCTTTAAATTTAGATTTTCATTATTATGATTTATTATTAAGTAATTATTATTAAGTATTTATTATTGTTATTATTATCATTGTTTATTTTGTTATTACTTTATTAATGTTGACTATTATTATTTGCATTATTTCTTTTTAATTCTTATTAAGTAAAAAAAAAAACAAAAAAAAAAGGAAAACCAAAGTCCATTCTTCATAGTAACTCTGCACAACCGTACGACCCCGCCACTACACCAACACGCTACACTCCAATTCGTACAAACTTTTCTGCCACAACCCCACTATCTGCCAAAAGCCTACCCAAAATTCTCCAAAAGGTAGCAGCAAAGCCACATCAAAATGAGAACAAGAAAGCAATACACTCGTACAATACCATCCCACGCGCAACATCACCAAGACACTCCAAACCTGTCGTGCCTCTGCTACAACGCCAAACACGCCCAAAAACCTGGCTTCAAAACCCTCACACCATCTGTAAAAGCAGAACACCCCAGAAAGCTAACAATTTTTCGCCAAGCACCCTTCATCAAACTCAACACCGTAACTCACTCTTCTTAAACCAAACCAAACACCCAACTTTCGGTCACTCCAAATCACCAACCATTTCCATCATAACTCCAACCATCACCATCTCCTTCCGTCTCCGCCCTAACCTCTGTCACGCAAGTTCACCTCCTGAAACTCAACCTTCAATTTCAACCATAAACCAACACCGTATCTTCATCACTCCAAAACCCAATCTTAAAACCGCCAGTCGCACCGCCAAATAACCTTCAAATAAAGTCTTCAAATCAAATCAAACCATCCCTAAATCTCAAACCCATAAGCCAGAAAATCTCCAAAACCCAAATCACAAATCAGAAGGAGATGAAGAGGGAGAAGAGATCAAACGAGACAAGTCGTTGAGAACAAAACCAGAATATTCAACTCACCAACAACCATTTTGATACCCTTGTTTCTCAACCACAACTGCGTAACCTCGCGTCAACACAACTATCATCACCTTCCCAGCTTCTCTCAATCCACCACTTCTCCCTCAAAAGAATTCAAAATCTTCCCTTGCGGACCCCTATCCTTCCTCAAACACCCTTCACCACCCTGTTTCAGAATTTTTTCTTCACAAACCATAAGCAAACCCTTTCAGATCTGAAATGAGTTGAGGTTTGAAACGGATTGAAGTGAGAGACAGAGGCGGAAACGTGAATCGCGACGAAGGTGGGAGGTTGCTCCATCGATTTCGTGTTCTCTCGTTTGATCGTGCGTACGCGATGATGAGAAAATTTCTGGACTAACCATGGATTGTTGTAGCCGTCGCGTTCGGTTTAGGATATGTGCTTGGCGATGAATGTAGGGTTTTACCCTGTTGAACTCGTTGAAACGGCGATGAAGAGGTATATCCTCTGAGCAGTTTGTGTGTTTTTGTTGGAAGTTACTTTTTTATTGGTTTGTCTTTGGACCGTGTAGAGACCAGACGTTTCAATCAATTTCCCTTTTTTGAAAGTTTTTTTATTTATTTATTTGGAATATGGCCTTGGAATGACGCGATCTGTATGGGCTTGTTGGGCCTTCAAAGACCCAAGTTGCTCTCTGCACTCATCCTTAACCTATGCGCCTCTGGTCCTTTTTTTTCTTTTAATTAAAATTTGAGTTAATTTTAAAAATCTTTATTATCATTTTATTAATATTATTTTACTAATTATGTTAATTTCTTCATATAAAATACTTTACTGATATTTTAGTTCAAACTTTTTTTTTTGTCAAAAAAAACTTCTTGTTAACATTTTAGTTTTTAAAGCTCTTGTTAAATTTTTTGTTAATATTCTTGTTAGAACTTTTTGATAAATTTTAAATATTAGTTTTGTAAATCTTATTTTTTGGGCCTATGACATTACCCACATCTTGATTTTTTGATTTATTCAAGTCAATAAAATCATGATTTATATGAGGCCATTTTGTCTTATTTTTATTGGTCAATGAAGTTCTAATCAAAAGATTTTCGATTTATCGATTCAAATCTTTATTTAGACGAGAGCGATTTTATTTTCACTTCGAGCCCGTTTCTTTACTTTTGGGCCGATGATATTGCAAAATCACGACTTTTTATCGATTTATTTCAAATCACTAAGTCGTGATATATATGAGGCACCTTCATTATTTTATCGGTCGATGAAAGTCGAATAACATAGATTATCGGTTTCTCGATTAAATCATGATTAAGACGAGACCGACTTTATTTCTATTTCATTCTGTATTTTCTTATATCTTCATTTTCATTTTTGACCGATGAAGTCGTTCTATTCATGAACGTTGTTAGCGAAGCGACAAACCTTCATTATTTCAAATCTGTAGTGAGTGATCATCGAGATCACTTTCTATACTTTGAGATCGTGATAGGTTACCTTTGACTAATCAACGAGAGTTTGTGATTTAAGACGAGGTCTCCACCTTTTCTTTTCGTGTGGCACGATTTCATCGGAGAATGATCCTCAATATCATTTCTCTGTCGTGTCTTAACACAAAGATCAAATTGTGCATCCTCCTATAGTATGGTCTTCCTAATAGACCGTACTACGACAGATCAACACTATATTAGACCCGATTCATCGCTCCAATAAATTAATCAACAATCACTAAATTTACTTTCAGTCAATATATATATATATATCTTGATTTATTCTTTATGTCAATTATCATCCTTGTTAATATGATCATTGTTCATATTTATATCTTGTGTATATTGTTCATTTTATTTGTTCATTTAAAATACACTAATAAATATCGAAACCCTAAAAAACTCAATTGACCGGACTGTGGTTACTATTGTGTTTTTGGACTGAGGACTTAGATTCAGGACTCTTTACCTTATGCTCTTGGAGTGGAGGTTTTGATCATGGTTTGTCAGTGGCTCACCAGCATGCACTCTATTTTGGGTTAGATCTTTCTATCTCTGGCTCATTTATATTGATGCATTTTTATTTCTTGATACTTATATATATGTTTGCTTGACATTGTTTCTTAGCATTCTAACATGTTAAGCATGATACTATGTGGTTACCATCATTCTTTGATTTATTATCATTTGATGTTTTGATTATTACCATGTTCATATTGCTTTGTTCATACTATCTTGATTATACTTTTGTTCATATTCATGCTGTATATATCATATCCATGCTTGATACTTGACCCTCCTTCCAAAGGAAAGTTTTTCACTTTGACTCCTAAGTCACAATAGATTTTTATATATTTTATAAGTTTATTTCGTTTTGACTTTATTCTCTTGGCAATTTTGTTTTAATTTTAATTTTGAGGGCCAAGGATAATACAAAAATCTTGATTTTGTTGATTCATTCGAATCACTAAAATCTTGATTTGTATGAGGCCCATTTTTTTTTTATTGGTCAATGAAAGTCAAACATCAAGATTCATTTCTTGACCAAATTTAATTTCCTAGCATCACTTAATGTTCCAATTCATGTCCAAATTACAAGGTGCAATTACAAGACAAAAGTTCAAAAAAACAAAACAAGTTCATGACCAGCCCATGTGCAAATTATCAAAGTTACAAGCATTTCACAAAAAGAAGGGGGAGTCGTGAAGCTTATGAGTCACATTTTAAGCCACCTTGAATATGGCCCACACCTTCATGACAGCAAATTATGTACATACAACAGCCAAAATTCCTGTGAAAGCCAAAAAGTCCACGATACTCATCAAAAAAATCTGTTGCAGCCACTCTACGCAAACCTAGTCTCACCAGACTAGTCACAGCCAAACACAAAGCTGTAGTTTTGACAGTAACCCACTTTTTTAATATATTTCACCAAGCTGTATTCGAACCGGGGTCTTTCTTCAAAAAACCACCGAATCCACAACCTTGTTCCATCATTGAACAACTCACCTCATATCCTTCCTTTAGACCAAACTCCTTAAAAGGAAACGAACCATAACAGTTTTCTTCACAAACCATAACCTGTTTCAATAAACCAAAACCCTTCCTTCTCCTTCGCGCCTCATAACCTCAAGCACACCTTCTTCTTCTAAGTCTTCTTTCAAAAATCTCGGAAGCCACAACCGCCTTCAATAAACCTCCCTCCATCTCTGGTCATCCATAACCTTCTTCCAAACCACCCTCTTCAATCTTGAGACCACGCTTGGCTTCATCACCATCCTCCCAAACGTGTCTCACCACCACCAATATGTTTCACCACTTCTTCAACCTTCATCTCCAAATCAACAAATATCCCTCTGCAACAACAAACCAAAACAGACCCTAAACCCAACCTTCATTATTCACAAACCTGCATTCCTACAAACAAACAATCAACCTTCTTTCAATCTTAAAAAAAACCAAAATCATTCCAAACCAATAACAGAGAGATGGAGATGAGGTGAAATAGAACCATGAACTTAAGTCGAAGCAGAACGGAATGATAAAACCTGAATAGAAAATCATAAAACGAACCAAACCTCAAAATATCCAAATCTGACGCGAGTAAGCTTGAATCATACGAAGGAGAGAAACCCAACGAAATCGGGCCAAATCGATAAAACCTGAATTGCCAGCAGAAGGGATTCGAAGCCGAGTTGAGAATCACAATGAGGTTGAAATGCGTTGCTGATACCGCGTTGTGATCATTGTTGTCCTTCTATTTTCAATCTTATTGTTCTTTTTTTAGGAAAGGGGGTCTGAGCAATGCACTGTGTTTGTTGTTACTGAGTATTGTTAAACTTTGTTTTTTTATCTCTATTTTACTTCAAATCGCAGTGTATTTACTAATGGGCCTTCGAGCCCGTGTTTGGTTTCTCTACAAACACCACAAAAATCCTTCTGCACCGCCTATTGGTTATGAGTTGATGGGTTCCCAAGCCCAATGATTATCATATGGTCTTACCCTTAATTTGATCAGCCGTACCCCTTTTACATCTTAACATCTTCTTTAGTTTGTATTTCATTTTTTTAAGTAAATTTGGTTTTTGTAAACAATAGATTTTTATATATTTTATAAGTTTATTTCGTTTTGACTTTATTCTCTTGGCAATTTTGTTTTAATTTTACTTTTGAGGGCCAAGGATAATACAAAAATCTTGATTTTGTTGATTTATTCGAATCACTAAAATCTTGATTTGTATGAGGCCCATTTTTTTTTATTGGTCAATGAAAGTCAAACATCAAGATTCATTTCTTGACCAAATTTAATTTCCTAGCATCACTTAATGTTCCAATTCATGTCCAAATTACAAGGTGCAATTACAAGACAAAAGTTCAAAAAAACAAAACAAGTTCATGACCAGCCCATGTGCAAATTATCAAAGTTACAAGCATTTCACAAAAAGAAGGGGGAGTCGTGAAGCTTATGAGTCACATTTGAAGCCACCTTGAATATGGCCCACACCTTCATGACAGCAAATTCTGTACATACAACAGCCAAAAATCCTGTGAAAGCCAAAAAGTCCACGATACTCATCAAAAAAACCTGCTGCAGCCACTCTACGCAAACCTAGTCTCATTAGACTAGTCACAGCCAAACACAAAGCTGTAGTTTTGACAGTAACCCACTTTTTTAATATATTTCACCAAGCTGTATTCGAACCGGGGTCCTTCTTCAAAAAACCACCGAATCCACAACCTTGTTCCATCATTGAACAACTCACCTCATATCCTTCCTTCAGACCAAACTCCTTAAAAGGAAACGAACCATAACAGTTTTCTTCACAAACCATAACCTGTTTCAAGAAACCAAAACCCTTCCTTCTCCTTCGCGCCTCATAACCTCAAACACACCTTCTTCTTCTAAATCTTCTCTCAAAAATCTCAGAAGCCACAACCACCTTCAATAAACCTCCCTCCATCTCTGTTCATCCATAACCTTCTTCCAAACCACCCTCTTCAAACTTTAGACCACGGCTGGCTTTATCACCATCCTCCCAAACGTGTCTCACCACCACCAATTTATTTCACCGCTTCTTCAACCTTCATCTCCAAATCAACAAAAATCCCTCTGCAACAACAAACCAAAACAGACCCTAAACCCAACCTTCATTATTCACAAACCCGTATTCCTACAAACCAACAATCAACCTTCTTTCAATCTTAAAAAAAAACCAAAATCATTCCAAACCAATAACAGAGAGATGGAGATGAGATGAAATAGAACCATGAACTTAAACCGAAGCAGAACGGAACGATAAAACCTGAATTGAAAATCATAAAACGAACCAAACCTCAAAAGCTCCAAATCTGACACGAGTGAGCTTGAATCATACGAAGAAGAGAAACCCAACGAAATCGGGCCAAATCGATAAAACCTGAATCACCAACATAAGGGATTCGAAGTCGAGTTGAGAAACACAATGAGGTTGAAATTCGTTACTGATACCGCGTTGTGATCGTTGTTGTCCTTCTGTTTTCAATCTTGTTGTTCTTTTTTTAGGAAAGGGGGTCTGAGGAATGCACCATGTTTGTTGCTGCTGATGTTTGTTAAAGTTTGTTTTTTAATCTCTGTTTTACTTCAAATCCGCAGTGTATTTACTAATGGGCCTTTGAGCCTGTGTTTTGTTTCTCTACAAACACCACATAAATACTTCTGCACCGCCTATTAGTTATGAGTTGATGGGCTCCCAAGCCCAATGATTCTCATATGGTCTTACCCTTAATTCGATCATCCGCACCCCTTTTACATCTCTTTTAACATCTTCTTTAGTTTGTATTTCATTTTTTTAAGTAAATTTGGTTTTTGTAAACAATAGATTTTTATATTTTTTATAAGTTTATTATGTTTTGACTTTATTCTCTTGGCAATTTTGTTTTAATTTTACTTTTGAGGGCCAAGGATATTACAAAAATCTTGGTTTTGTTGATTTATTCGAATCACTAAAATCTTGATTTGTATGAGGCCCATTTTTTTTTTATTGGTCAACGAAAGTCAAACATCAAGATTATCGATTTAAATCTTGATTAAGACGAGACCAACTTTATTTTCATTTCGATTCCATTTTCATTATTTTGGGGCCAATGATATACAAAAAATCATGACTTGTCGATTTATTTTAAATCACTAAAAGTCTTGATAAATATGAGGCCACTTTTTTTATTTATTTTTGTTGGTCAATGAAAGTCAAAAATATAAGATTATCGATTTCTCGATTAAATCTTGATTTAGACGAGATCGACTTCATTTTTCATTACACTTTCAATTTCTTTTTTATTAGTCAATGAAAGTAAAAAATATAAGATTATCGATTTCTCGATTAAATCTTGATTTAGACGAGACCGACTTTATTTTTCATTTCGATTTCATTTTCTTTTTTATTGGTCAATGAAAGTTAAATATCAAAGATTATCGATTTAAATCTTGAGTTAGACGAGACCAACTTTACTTTTCATTTCGATTTCATTTTTCGTTATTTTGGTTGATGATATAACCAACTTCATGGTTTGGTTGGTCTCATTAAAGCGACAAAACTTTGATCAATATGAGACCACTTTCTCCTTATTTCAGTTTCGTATACTGTTTAGTCGATGAAAGTCAAGAATCATGGTTGTCAATTTTATTGATAAATTATGATTAAGACTAGACCATTGTAAATTCTATTTCATTTCAATTTTAATTGAACTACTAACTTTTCATTTCTCTTTTGGTGAGACTTGTAAATATTTCATTATAAAGTCTTATGGAAGACCCTCCCGGTTCTGTTATGATTGTGGTTGCCTGTTTCATTTGACAATTCTTCAATACCCTTCCAAAGGAAAGTCTCTCTATTGACCTCAAAGTCATAGATATCTCAATACCAAATAGATAAGGTGATAGAGGATCACCTTGTCTAAACCCTCTTCTTACTTCAAAATCGCGAGATGGACTTCAATTAACAAGCACATCCATTTTTCACCAAAGCCCGTGATTTCCATCACCTTACGAATGTAAGGCCATTCAACATAATCATAGGCTTCGGCAAAATCTACTTTAAGGATCATGCTCTTTTGTTTTCTTCTGCTTGCAAAATCTACGATCTCATTCAAAACTAGAACCCCGCCAAGCAGATTCCTTCCCGTAACGAATGCAGTTTGAAATAAAGATATGATGCTGTCCATAACCAATTTCAACCAACCTTAAAAAACTCCTTGATGCAGTTCGTAAAATCCAATCCCACAATCTCCCAACACTTTTGGAAGAATTCCATGTTGAACTTATCCGGACCCGAACTTTTATCCCCTTTGCATTGAAAAACCGCGTTCCTAATTTCTATTGGCTCAAAAGTTGCTTCAATTGCCACTCTATCCGAATCTGACAGAACCTTAAAATTCTCTCTTCCAATAGACGGCTTTGGTCTGTATGCAGATTTAAACCTCTCCTCAAAATGGGCTGCTACCGCCTCTTTCACGCCTGTTGTATCCTCTATGAGCTGGTTATTTTCTACCACCGATGTAATGGTATTCAAGATGTTTCGATGCTTAATGACAACATGATAAAAACTTGTGTTTTTGTGTCCCTTCTCAATCCACTTGGTGCATGCTTTTTGTTGTAAAAGACTTTCCTTGATCCTTAGATGCTTCCATAACTCGTCTTCTGCTCTAATACGATTGAAAAAGTCTTGAGAGCAAGCCTCCCCATCTGTCTCTGCAAGAAGATCTTCAACCTCATTTATTTTTCCAATGTTTCCGACTATTTTAGTTTCAATCCAACCAAATACAATCTCGTTCTACCACCTCAGTTTCGAGCTCAAAAATTGAAGTTTCTTGGAAAAAATGTACATACCACTACTGCCTTGGACAGAACAGGAATCCCACACTTGTTTAACAAAAGAAAAAAACTCAGGATGTTGAAACCAATAATTAAGATTCCTAAATGGTTTAGGGCCCCAATTGATATATCTAACCGAAATCCACACCGGTCTATGATCCGAGATATCCCGCAACCCCATTTTCTGACAAGCCATATTCCAATCGTTTAATAGACCATTAGATATCAGAAAACGATCAAGCCTACTACATGCTTTACCAGACGAGCTAAACCAAGTATACTTGTTCCCCGACACTGGTAAATCCACACACCCTGTCAGGTGAATGAATTCATGAAATTCTGCCAACATCTTTTTGTTATGATTTCCACTTCCCACTTTCTCCCTTACACTTTTTACTGCGTTAAAATCACCTCCAATAACCCACTCTCCCTCTTCCAATTTTGATTTTAGAAGCAATATCTGACTCCAAAGATCTCTTTTTTCCGCATTAGATAACATGTTTTCTTTGTCCATATTGCCTTCATACCTAGAAAACATTTTCCTCTGTAGCTACAAACTGGTTCAAATAAATCTTTTCTCCAAATGGTAAGGATCCCACCTGATAGTCCCTCTGAGTTTAAGGCATACCATTGATAGTTGGTGTTACCCCAAATTTTATGTACAATGTCATCCGTCATATGAACACACTTTGTTTCTTGTATAAAGACTAAATCAGCCCCACCGCTCTATAACGTATTGCAAATTTTCTTGTTCTTAATCTTGTTGTCGTACCCTCTAACATTATAAGTGACAAAATTCATAAGGAGACTGTAGCTACCACCTTCATACCTTTCTTGAGCTTCCTATCTTCCGCGTTGAGTAATAAGAGGGTGCAAAAGAAATTTTTAAGTTTTGGTAAATTTCCTCCAGTAATTTCTTCTTTCTGTTAGGTTTGCTATTCAAAGGCGACAAACAAAACGTAAGCCCACGATTCTTCCTACGGTTCAGCCCACACGCTACTTTCAAATCACACCCTTTTGCATACTCACTTATATATTCGTTAGAATTAATGCTATTTTGATTATCTCTTTCTAGGTAATAAAGTAGGTTGCCTACCTGCTTTTCCTGCAATACGGTATCTGAAGCGGCAGGATATGGTGCCTGCTTTAAATCTTGCGGGCCTACCAATATGATATCTACAACTACCAACTTTTTTTTTTCTAAGTGGGCCCGGTTTAAATATGTATTGTCCTCAATCGACACCTGCTTTTCCAAACGTATGGTTTTGTTTAATATGTCACCGTCACCTTTTTGTACTTCAGCTTTATCACTTCCCCCAACATCACTCAAAACGTGCTCAAAACCTTCACCATCATCACATCTATCAATTTGTATTGGCTTCTGGATAATATCCTCCGGTTCACTACTTCCCAACATTGATTCTTCCACCTCACTCTCAGATGATTCCACCTCTGAGCTATCATCCAATAATCTAGCTTTGGAATAACATGATTTCCTAGTGCAGAAACCAATGGATTCTTCCACTATCTTAATGCGGAAAATGTCTTTATTGACTTCTATGTTGCAGACTTCATTTAGATTCATGGCGAACTTAGTTCTGATGAGAATGCGAGCAACGTCCAACTTCTCGTGCCTCTGTGTTTCCTCATCTGCTTTTACGAAGGAACGAATTCTGGCTGCCAAAAATCCAAAGAAACTATCTACCCAGACGTGGCAAGGTAGACCGAAGATATTCACCCACGTCAACCTCTCTTTATCAACATCCGACGGGGCCCAAGGATGGATATCCGAAAACATTTCGAAATTCGTTCTTCATCTTCGACCACCATCTTCCTAATATCCCTAGTAACTTCTTCTTCCAATAACACCAGATTGGCACCCAAAGGGGTAGCTTTGATTTTGAAGTATCCTTCAACATGTAATGCTTCTTGTATCTCATAGGACGAACCAAAGACCTCCATGACTCCCACAAAGGCTTGTTCGAATCTCTCTAATTCTTGCTCTTTAACATTAAACATCAAATGGGCAAAATTTGGGTTGTCTCCCAAACACACCTGATGAGAATTTATTTTGTTCAGCCCACCTTTAGTAGCTTCTGCATATGATTTCTTACCATTCGCAAAACCTTGATTTCGGATGTTCACAACCCCTCCATTTTTCGACATTTTACTCTTCTCAAATCTTGATTTCAAACCACCCATATTGTCTACTCTGTCGCGTCTTTGAAATCTAGGTGTATTTGCAAATATCTTGTTGCCATTAATGACAATGTTGTCTAGTTTAATGGCAAGAAGATGTTCATCAACCCCCTTTTTGAATCTTACAAAACCAAACCTTCTACCCTTTTTATCTAACCTTGAAGGAATGAAGACTTCAAGAACCAGACCATACTCTTTAAATACATCAAACATTTCTTTTGCCTGAAACGAGTCTGGAAATTCTGTGAAAAAAAAAACGAAGAAGCTTCACGTAAATCTTGATCAATCCCCTTATTTCCAAGAGCTTTCCAGATCGATCTCTCTGATACCACTTAATGTGACGCCCCCAATCTACACCCCCAAATTAGCATGCATTTAAAGCAATAAAAGAAAATTCGAAATTTGATCAGAGTATATTTGAAAACATGGCATAGACCAAGGGTCACATCAATTGAAACCAAACAATTCATACAACATCTGCCCATACAGATATGCAACAGTGGGGTAGCAAACATACAGAGGAAACTTCGTTCCTTACACCCACATTTTCAGAAATTAGAATTAAAGCGGAAAATCTAAAATCTGATTAACATAAGTACATATATCATGTAAAAAGTTTGTCGTACACCAAGTTGTACAGGTACTAGCCAAAAGACACATATACATAGTACACAATAACACAAACGGCCACCCTAGCTACCCGGTGTCACATATCAGAGCCGACCGACCAAAAAGGGTGAAGACACAAAGCTTCACAAAAGACCTCCAGCAACTCTAATCTGCAATGCCTCATAGAGCATTATAAAACGAGCAGAAGGGTGAGAAAAACAACCATAATATAAATGCATATAATTATATATATCAACATAAAAATATACATATACCACATATTCTCACCATTCTATCATACCACATAAAAATACATATTACGTTTACTATGTCACAATCATCACATCTCACCCAATATACATCATGCATCATTCACCAATTCAATCAAGATCCGACAAAACCACGCATCACATAACTGGGAATGACAGCATAGTCATTCTACCCCAATACATACCTCACTAGGAACGACAACATAGTCATTCTACCCTAGTGCACCTCTCATTAGGAATGACAACATCGTCATTCTACCCCAATGAACACGACAACTCAATTGTACATCACTAGGAACGACAACATAGTCATTCTACCCCAGTGAGTACCACACTAGGAACGACATCAACGTCATTCTACCCCAGTGCACACCTCATTAGGAATGACAACATAGTCCTTCTACCCCAATGAGTATCCCACTAGGAACGACAACATAGTCATTCTACCCCAGTGGACACGACAACTCAATTGTACATCACTAGGAACGACAACATAGTCATTCTACCCCAGTGAGTACCACACTAGGAACGACATCAACGTCATTCTACCCCAGTGCACACCTCATTAGGAATGACAACATAGTCATTCTACCCCAATGAGTATCCCACTAGGAACGACAACATAGTCATTCTACCCCAGTGGACACGACAACTCAATTGTACATCACTAGGAACGACAACATAGTCATTCTACCCTAGTGAGTACCACACTAGGAACGACATCAACGTCGTTCTACCCCAGTGCACACGTCATTAGGAATGACAACATAGTCATTCTACCCCAATGAGTATCCCACTAGGAACGACAACATAGTCATTCTACCCCAGTGGACACGACAACTCAATTGTACATCACTAGGAACGACAACATAGTCATTCTACCCTAGTGAGTACCACACTAGGAACGACATCAACGTCATTCTACCCAAATGTGTTCGACCAAAACATTAATACCTCACTAACTACGACCCACAACAAATAGCATTTCATCATTTACACCCATATCAATTCACATCAAGAATTACTCACCATCAACCACAACAATCCATCATCACAACATCTCATAGCATAAATACACATCAATTATGCACACTTACACCGACAAAAGTCGACAATCGACACTATTCACCTTTTCCGACATAATTAAATCGGCCAACAATCTCAAAAACCCATTTTTATAAGAAAGAACGTTTCATAAGCTTTCCAACGGTATAAAGAACGTCCCGATCCGAGTTACGGATCAAAAGTTACGGAATTTAGAAGACAGATAAAATTTTGAAGTCCCAGACCGCGCTGAGCGGCCTCTCGAGCGCGCTGAGCGGGCTCGCTACTGCCTGGAGGGGTTACATTTTTTCAAAAGCGCGCTGAGCGGGCACCTGCGCGCTGAGCGGGCACCTGCGCGCTGAGCGGGCTCTGCGATTTTCAGAAAAGTTCCTCTTCGCAAATCCACCCCAAAAATCTCATTTTTCACCCAAATTCAATTCTAACAGCAAAACAAACATCAACGATTATTCATACACACAGTGTGATCATACAACACAGTTTATGTCGATTTCCGACCGTGAAAACCTCGATTTCTAATCGATTATCTCATTTCGACCTATATTTGAAAAACCAACAAAACTTCCACACAAACATACATAATCATACGCAAAAATAGTATAATCGAGTTTCGCACCCTTACCCGATAAATTCGCGTTTGAAAAGTCGGTTGAATCGGTTCCTAAATCACAAGTTTTTCCTCTTTTTCTTCTTCTCCTTCTCTTCTCTTTTCTTCCTTCTTCTCTTTCTATTCTTACTATTTTTTTTCTTTTTCTCTCTTTCTATTTCTATTTATTCTTAACTGACAAAATAAATCAAAATGCCCAAAATACCCCTACACTCAAATATCTCGCAAATGTTCCCAAAACGCGATAAAATATCACAACATTGAAAAATAACATATTTTCACATAAAAGTCGAAAATAAAATAATATAATAATAAAATAATCAAAAACGATTCAATTAAACAAAAATACTAAAACTGGGGCTTTACACATAACACTTTGATTTTAATTTCATGACATACTGCCATCCTCTATCTTTAGTGTTAATCGGATCCATAACATACACACTTCAACAAATCCTCAGAAGCAATTAAAACCAGAGCACGAAAAAACTTAGCGAAACCCTTGTAACTTCACCAATGAGCAAGAATCAGATGCCAAGGTCCCTATACTTAAGTATAGGAGTTTAAACCGAAAACATCAAAATTTTACATTGCCAAAGTAAAACAAAGGATTCAGCTAATATTTTGATGAGAAAAGCTCAGGTTTTAGCTTATGAGAAACAACCAGAGTAGAGAGAAGTTGGAGCAACAAAGACAGAAATTGAAAAATCATACATATCTTTTATTCTTTTGGTCTAAAGTACACGTGTAAAATATTTGACAATTAAGTTATATTTAATTTCATTTACGACATATTTCATTCAACCAAATATTTTTGTGTACTGGACACTTAGTAAAAAATTATCGTCACGGAGTACACACCTTAATCAAGGCCGGTCCTGAGAATTTGGAAGCCCTGGTCCAATTTAAAAAATGGATCACAATAAAAAGGAAGGTAAATTTTTTTATGTAAAATAATATATTTAAATAGTAAAAGTGCAGGTACTAAGGGTTGAACTATTGACCTTTAAGTCAAAAACAATCCTTTTTAGATCTATGCTAACTAGTTTAAATTACAAATTAAATTCAACAACTAATATTTATATATTTATTTCAGGTTTATAACTTATAAAAAATAATTTGGAGGTCCCTATTTTTTGGAAGCTCTAGACTATAGACCGCCTTGCACATAATCAACAAAATCAACAATATAAATAATAGATCCCCACCATCGCATGGACGAATTAGAAAACCACTTGGAAGCATTTCAGAACCCACAAAATTCACCGAACAGAATACAGGTTGCTATGTCTGTCTAACCAACATATCATGAAAGAGAATCAGCTCCGATGACTAGAACATTACGAAATCCACCTCCCTCCATTCAAAAAAATAAAGAGAAATGAATTTCACCACATTTAGTGGACATTGAGTCAACAAAATAACCAATTCATACCACTAATGTGACAAGTGGCTGATAATAAATCCACTACAAGCATTCGTAATATTATAAGACAATGGATTTTTGGTGCAACCAAGTTATTTTTGAATCTGCAACTCATCAGTATGATTAAGATTATAAACATATACCCAATCTCTGCGAAATACCAACATAGGAATAAGTTAAATACTTAATAGCAATTTTGCAATGCAACTACATAACTTCTCGAGTACTCTATTAATCAATTAGTTATATAAGCTTAAAGACAAGGACATCAGCAAAATGTAAAGAATTAGTCTCAATATGATGCATCATAAACCTATACATGTGGAGCCCTCCCAAAAAGATCCTCTGGTGTTGATGTGCACATCAATATATGGTCAATAGATCAACCTTTGCCATCTTAAGTGCTTTCTTAACATCATAAGCTGCTAATGTTATTAAGATATCTCCACCTGTAAACTCAACAGGAAACATCAAACCAATATATCATTAATTTACTGTAAAGCCTAATCTGTTGGCACCCATCAGAAAGCTTCTAATGACAGGATTTGATTGAGTGCCAAACCGTCTAATAACCACAGCGGTAGATCCATATTATTATTATTCACTATAAGAAAGATTTTTATTTTTGATGTGTAGAATTATAGGTTGGAGGATGGAGCATTGTATATGATGGGATAACATTTGTGACCATAAGAGGAGCTGGTCATAAGGTTCCTACTTTTGCTCTCAAGCAATCTCTTCAGCTAGTTCGACATTTCTTAGTCAATAAGAATTTACCACAACATCGTATTTAATGACTATCATTTTAATGTTATAGTTTGTTACAGATTATGATGATTGGATATTTTATTGATTTTTTTGGGTTAAAATTAACCTTATTGATGGTTTTTATTGTTCAGTCAAACTCTCTCATTCATGTGTGAATGAAGTGTATTATTTGCATCACTCACTAATTACTATATACACATTTATCTTGAGTTTGAATTCAATTATGAAGACATGCCTATAAGTCTTTCTATCATTTTTGTCTCATGCATAAATAATGTCAGTTCATGAATATGAATACTATTGCTACTGCTATGATCCGCCACTGCACCTATATTGAAGTACGATAGAATATTGAATTAAATACCTATGATCTACCGTATTTTTAGTAATTTATGAATAAGAATACTAAGAGCTAATTATTGTAAAGACCTATATTGTAATTAATTTATCAGTTGTAAAGACTTAATATTAAAGTACAGTAGATACTACCGCACCTGTGATCAACCATTTTTTTAGTACTTTATGAATAAAAATACAGTAGAATATTGAAGTAAAGACCACATCTAAGAGCAATTGGCAGAAAACAGACGAAACAAATCATACTACCACCCACCAAACCAAACTGTACAGTCATGGTTTAACTGTATTTTTACAGATACTACATTATCTATAGGTTTATGAAGAAGAAAGTCAAGAGATATAAAGAAAAAATTGAGGTTGAAGCTTAAAATTACCATAACACACTCTGCGACTTTTCACTGCTTCTAAAAAATCAGGTGAATATATCTAAGGATATGTTTGGACTGGACAGAGAGAACCTAGTTATGTTCATGGTTATAAAAATTAGTTCGCACGACCGGGAAAACAACTGTGATAAAATGGTATCGGCATCTACGATACTGATTTTTCGTTATCATCAAAATCCTCTTGTCATGAAGCATGACAAAATCCTGTGCAGTCGCCACATCCTGTTATTATGATACAAACTAAGATCCGCTTTCATGTTCGTAATATTGAATATAAATTATTCATACCATGAATTTCATATCAAACCTAACTATCATAGACAAAATACTATACCTTCCCTTGAACAGAGAATCACAATGAAACAAAAACAAACTGGAATTCACAGAAAAAGGATTTCTAAAGAAGTAAGAGTAAAACAACTAAAATACGACAACAACATTAGTACAACTCTAAATTCAATCATATATATATACTCTATTATTTTGGTTGGCTTTGAATGGCGAATGCCTTGTCTTCTATTTAGCGTTTTCAAAAAAAAGTAAGCATCTATAATCATAAATACGAATTTAAAATTTATGTTGTCTCAACTTTAATTTGATCTACCTTCTATTGAACATTCAGCGAAATTAATCATACAAAGTTAAAAATAAAATAGAATTCAAAACTAGCAAATAAAATAAAACAACTAATACTTCACTAAAACAGAAAATAAAAAACTAGTATTGATTAAAAATAAAAAGAAACTAAACCTAAGAGGTGAAGAGACAACATCGAAACAACAAATAGCTTGAGAAAAGAGTCGCCCGAATATTTTTATTTTCAGTAAAGGTTTCAAACACTCCAATAACATCTTTGTCGAATGACACCTACATTTAGAAAAAAAAAAACACATGAACTTGAAGAATTAAAATATCATATATATATTTTATATACCTACATCCTAATAACTAATTATTTTCAAAACCGAAAAATAAACTTTTGAAGAATGAACCATTCTTAATTAGCTCACGTACCGGTTTGGTTGTAATTACGAAGAAAGTATATGTTAATGAGCCGGCCAAAGCTCCCAGCATAGGTGATACCAAATATCTATATTCATGGTAGGTAATAGTTGAGCTCAAACTTTCTGTTGTTGGGTTCAGTGATGCTCTTGTAAACGGTCTGTTAAATATATATTTTTTGTTATAAGCTTAAAATTTTTTCATAATAACATGTAACATATAAATTTTAATTAAACATACATACCCAGCAAATAACAAGCTAAGAATGATTGTCGCTCCAACTGCAAATCCAATCAATTCACCGATCTGCATAAATAAACAAAATTACAGAAATTAAAATTAAAAAAGAAAAATTGCATGAATCATTTACACATTTAAACATAATAACTTATAACTCAATTATACAATTAATAACCTTTTACACAATAATAATCAATTTTTTTTAAGAAATTACCACTGTATTATTTGTGGAGACTCTATAAATGATGAGCATAAGAGAGAAAGTGATTATGAATTCCATATAAAATGCTTGGAGGTTAGATGCAGGCGAAAGACCACTTTCTTTGTCACCAAATAAAAATTTGAGAGAATCAAATGCAAGTTTTGATCCAACGTGTTCTGCAAGTAAATATATTGGCACCTGCATGTTGAAAGTAAATTAATATTAATAGCTTAAGAAAAAAATGTAACAATAAACCTTCTTGTATAAACCTGCATTTTGTAACTCACCTGCATCTTTGGTAATCGGTTGATAATTGCCTGAGTAATTACCACAACTGGATTGAAATGACCAACAGAGATTTGGCCAAGATAATACATCAATACCACAACTATAATTGCCCAAACAATTGCAATTCCAGGAACCGCAACTCCATTGTTATTGTTAATATTTGTAACTGTAATACCAAATCCCACAAATATAAAGAAGAATGATCCTACCAGCTCTACCACCAACTACATAAAAAATCACAATCATGATTAATATATCATATTTCATTCATTATGTAAAACAACTAAATTTATATAAACATCATAAAAAATACCTTACGCATAAGAGACCCAGAATCTTCCATAAGTTTCTACGCTTTAAAAGAAAATATCGAAGAATGAGAAATAAATCACCTATTTAAAACATTAAACCCTATTGAATTTTTCTTCCTGATTGTTCTCCTTTTAAAAAGCAAAAAGTAGTTAAAACCTAAAACATTAAACCCTATTGACTAATTCTTCCTGATTAGTGGGGTCGAAGATTATATATTACAAAAATTTATATAAAAGTATTTAATAAATCATATAGGAGATACAATTTCCTTTGTCATCCCACATGTGCCAAATGTTGTAAGGTATTATGTGTTATCGAACCATGTGGCATGGGCCTTGTTGGGATATTTCGGTTGCAACATGAGACAAGCTTGCGTTGAGCGCCCAATTGCACTGTATTTTGTTGCGAAAATATCTGCTTCTTTGTCTCACTACAAGAAATGTGCCGTACAGTGACTCCCGCAATGATGACCATATTTAGTTACAACTTTATTAACTGTAGGTATAGGTATTTTCTTTTTGGCATACGTGTGAATAATATTCCCTCCATCTCATAAAAAATATTTCATTTGTAATTTTTATTTGTTTTAAAATAAGTGTCTATTTATATTATCAATATAATATTTATTATTATTTTTTGAATATTATATCCCTATTTATCAACTTTCTCTTTATTCAATTACTCTATTACCTATTTTTAATAGCGATATTCTAGTAAAGGACATTAGTTTTTTTCACTAAAAGCAATATATCTAATTATTTTTTTTAGAATTGTGCATTGTTAAAATAGGACATTTTTTATGAGACGGATGTAATAGTTTATAAGTTGCAACTTAATTTTTTTTATTATTAATTATTATACTTTTAAATTATTTTTTATTTTAAAACTCAATAAAAAAGTAACGGGTATCACGTCTCTCTCTTTCTCTCTCTCAAAACATTGTTTCTCTCAAATTTCAACCATTTTCGTTGGATTGAATCTCTTAATTCTCGAATCGCTCATATTTCAAATCATTGAAAACCAAACTTTATTCCCAAATTGGTTGAATCATTGATTTTTCAAAACCGAATTTCAATCACAAATCACTCTACTAGCTCAGACCGTTCGAATTGGTCCAATCTCTCAAAATTAGTTTCAATCTCTATTCGACATTCTGGTACCGATTCTCCATCACCGTTCCCAATCTCGACTCTCCATCATTGTTCCTAAACCACCACCCACTACAAGAAAATATCATTGAAATTCTGACCTATGCAGGCAGCAGATGTCCTAATACATGTTAAGACATTGTGCTACATAATCATTTAAACTCAGAGGCACAACAACAGACTGATACCTTGAATATCATAACTGCTCCATCACAGATGCCACGACATCTGATCCAACATGTTTATCATGAACCCTAACAGAGAACGTAAATCTGCAGAATGATAAAGAACACAGTAATTGTTAACTCAGTTCGGTGCAACTCACCTACATCTAAGGGATACCAATCCAGAAAGAAGACTCCACTGTCTGTAGACTGTTACAAAGTTAATCTCCCCCGTTTACAACTTCATACCTAACATCTACCCAATGAACAACTTTACCAAGGCTAACTCAAACGTTTACAACCCTGATATGAGATACCCCACTCATTTCCCTTAATCACCAACTGTGATTTCTACATCATCCCTATCAATACAGAAATCAGTCAAGCATACATGACAAACAAGCTAACTCGGATTTGCTTAAAAGCTTCATCCAAGAACAATACACAATCCAGTACCTCAAGGCTTATGGATCTGTACGACACCTATATCTACCACAGTGTATCAACTGATACAAAGGGAGACTTACAACCTAGAGAGCCAACGACTCTCAAAACCCTAAACCCTTGTTTCTTACGCAAGAAAGCAAGGTTACCAAAGGCGTACTAAGGCATACAAAACCTAGGTCTAAGTCTTCTACTTATAGGCTTCTGCTTCCTTGGGCTTCAGACTTCTGTTCGCTAATTCTTTGATCCATGCGCATTATCTCTTGGCTGATTTATTACAGATTTGACACTTGCTAAATCAGTGCAGTACTTCAGGATGTCATGACATCTTCTTTGACTTCTTTGTTCAGTCCAGATTAAGTCATCTTTATTGATAATGTGTTTTTACCGAAAATTGTCAAACCAAAGGTGCTTTCAATCTCCCCCTTTTGACAGATTTTGGCTAAAACACTTTTTGGACGTCTCTTCACCTTGAGTGGTGGATATGATTGGAATACTGTGCAAACCGAGTCTATGTTGGTGTACATGAGGAAGAAGATAACTCTGACTCCCCCTTAACTAATGAGACGGTACTGCCACCCTTGAGGAAAGTAGTAAACCAGGATGAGTGAACTTGAAAAGTGTCCAGGCAATAGAAACTTCTAAAGATGTTAGTAGGATTGGAATCAAAGAACAAAGAATATCTTTTTCAAACACACTCTCCCTCCAGAGATCAGTTGTAGTCTTCATGAATCTGAGTACTTAAGCATGTAACTCAGGTTATAAGACACAACTTGATTCTTAACTCAAGTCACAAGACACAAAGGAAACTTACACTCAGACAGGATGTTATAACATCTTGTCTATCATCCTTGTAGAGCAACTGTACGAACAACCCATGTATCCCCTGCATCACCTGACTCAGTGACCTATACTCCCCCTTTTTAGCCAAAAATTGGCAAAAGAAATCAAGACATTCCCATACCCAACCAACATTTATCCAGACTTGAACAAAAGTCATTTTGACCGTACCACAATGAATATCCCAATTCTGAAACAAACTGCTCCAAGAACACCCTTAATTAACCAAGAACTTTCCTTCAAATGTAACGATTTATTGAAACTTCATTGCGGTTATTATTTTAAGGTTGTAACTTCACCAAAACCCAATGCGCACCGGCTAAGAAAGCTTTGACTGTTTCTTCTTCAAGAAAACCGCCCAACAATAATGCAAGTAACGATGAACGTGTTTAACACGCGTATAATGCAACATTCACCGTCCAAAAGACTAATTACTCAAAAAGCATGTCCTTAACAATGTTCTGACATCATGTCAGACACTGTCCATCAAGAAAACTTCTGTATTGACGAATAATTTAACAATTTTATGATTACAGTCTGCAGAGAAAAATAAACTCCCCCAGACTTAACCAATGATTCTTAAGAATCCAATAAGAACCACTTCACATGCACTGCCAAGTCTCCCACAACTTGCAACAATACAACAATGTCAAGACATCCTCCTTGACATCTTAGCTTGCTTGATGCACAAATGCAAACCGGAACTTCAACTGCATCCTTGCATTAATTCATCTTAGATCAAGGGGCATCTCCCCCTATCTAAGATAACTAGTGCTCCTTCCCAGAACACCCAAGCTAATGAACGGAAAACATAAGACGCATCTTCATGTCTTTAAGAGCGCACCCTCAGTTCAACTTACCAGCTGAACACAATCATCAACTCTTTTATTGCCTCCTATGACAAGAAACAATAATCACTCACACATGATCACCATCATGCTACCCGTGAGGAAATATATACCAACCATAACAAACTCTTGGCATGAGATCAAAGTCCCATTGATCCCCCCTGTTGTACCCCAAATTTTACAAAAACCTGGGGTTTTAGAACTTTTTAATAGGTGATATTCGTGTGAAAAATGTGGTATTTGACTGGTATGAGAAGTGAGGTTTTGAGATGGGTTAAAAATCAATTTTTATGCTTATAAGAAGCAGAAAAGTGCTTATGATACAGGTGTAACCGGTTACAAGGATTGGTGTAACGGTTACACTGTTGAAAAACGTGTTTTCTGGGCAAATTGAGGAGGTGTCACCATTTACCAAAAATAGTGTAACCGGTTACACTATGAAACAGTGGCTAGGTAGTGGCGTAGTTACAGGGTGTAACTGGTTACTGCATTTGGTGTAACCGTTTACACAGGGAAGAAAATGTGAAAAACTTTGAAAAATCATATCTTGAGTTTCGAGTGTCTGATTCTGGCGTTGTTCGAAGCGTTAGGAAGCTAGTGCGACGAACTTTATTTCAAAAATAATTGTAGTACTTAGATTTGATTTGTTGTTGTGTGATGGTGTTAAACGGTATGTGATGTTTATGATGTGGTGTGAAATATGCTTGAATGCATTGTTGTTGCTGATATATTATTCTGTTATTATTGCTGGAATATTAAACCAAGTGTTAGGTGTGTTAGTGCCAAGTATGGCGGAGTATATTGACCAAGGTGAATGTCAATGTAATTGTTGTTGTTGTTGCTTGTCTATTATATATGATGCATCATGGTATTGGACGCTGGCCCGTGTTGGTGAGCCTTAATCGTATGGTGATGGATAGGGTGCGAGTAGCTAATTTTTGTGGTGATGGAATTAGTGAAGCATTACCTATGGTGATGGTAATGATTTTGGTGGGCTTTGATCCTACTGTGGGGATCAGAGCGAGTGAGCCTGAGAGTTCACAATTTGGTACCACATGCATTGAGTCGTGATAGAGTCTCATTGCATTTGCATATATATTGCATTGTTGTATTTGTTGATTTGTGTGAAGCATAAACTGTGGATTGGGTGACTTTGCGCTTACCTATAATTATGCAATTCTTTACATGTTTGTGATTCCTCGCCCCTTCTATTTGGATGATGCCTTTACATGGGCACCGTGCATATAATTCGCAATAGAGGCGTGGATGTGAGTGGAAGAGAGTGTCCTTTCTTTTGTTTATATCGAGTCGGCGTCTGCTCTGATGTGTAACACCGGAGAAGAGATAAAACGTTGTTTAATATGTTATGTTTTAGGGAGACTTTTATGTGTAGCTCCCAAATGTGATAATCACTTTAATTTTGTTATATCATGATTATGTTTGAAGTTTTGAAATAATTACTTGGTTGATGTTCCATTGCTAATAATAAAAGTATTGTTTTGGACTAGTCGATTACTGTTGTTATTATCATTCTCTTTAATAATTTTTTAAAGGTGGCATGTGTTGCATAAAATTGTACATAAAATTTCTTGTATGATTTGCCAACTTGAAGGTTTACTTGATGGAAATACATGGGCGATTTTAAGGCCCGGCCAGGGTGGGCATGTGCCCAGGCTTTGGTCCAAAACTTTTCCTTCTTTTCACTTAAAAAATGAAAATTTTGGCGGTTAAAAAGTACTATTATGGCGGTTTAAACCGCCAAAATTAACTAAAATCAGAAAAATATAGTTTTAAACCATAGAGAAGAAAGTGACAGGTTTTTGTCGTTGATAATAGAAGTTTTAACTGCCATATTAAACATTTTTCACAAATAAAAACATGATTTTTTTACCTTTTTATACAATTAAGATTACATTACATCAATTTTTTTTATATTATAATATTTATATTTGCCAACATTACAAAAAGTTCAAGAATTGAAATAAAGATGTTCTGGACTGGACCAATGGCTAAACATGGCCCAATCCGCTTCTGCTCCAGAGCGGCCCAAATTTCCTAAGCCCAATCCACGAAGGGGCAAAAGTTATCTTTCTGCCCTCCAACCGGGCAAGGAACACATTGTTCCTCCCCGGAATTACTGCCTGTCACGCACGACTTCACTTCTCCCCGAACAGTTAAGGGCATGTGCTCGAAACTACGCTTATGCCCGACATAACGGCTAGTTTCGGGCACCCTGCCCAACATAACGGCTAGTTTGGGCAGTTACCTATTCTTCGGGAAAACGGTTATTTTGCCCTGAAAATAGGACGGTTGGCCACGCGCTGGAGGAACTATATAATCCCTCTCGCTTGAGAGGGGCAGATATCCAATATTCACCCTAAGAATTCATACTTTGGGTGTGTTTGTTTCAAGTTAAGAAATAACATTCCTAGGAATTTTATTCCCATCATTATTATTACTTGGAATAATATTCCTATTCAAGTGTTTGGTGAAAACTAAATTTCCTAGGAATATTTATAATATTTATTTAATTTAAAAATTATAAAAAAGTAAAATAAATGAATAAATGTAAGTAGTAGTGGGGAGTTGTAGTTAGTTAAACTTTATTCCCATGGGAATGTTGGATTCCTACCCTTTAAGCCTTGGAATAAAAATAAAAGAATCATGTGTAAATAAAATTCCTGGGAATAAAATATGCCTTGGAATAATTTTTTTAAAATTGAATCAAACATGGGAATGTTGCATTCCCATGACAATATTCCCGGGAATATTTTTTACAACCTTGAAACAAACACACCCTTTGTACTTGCCCCATTTCTCTGACCCTTTCTTACTTGAGCGTCGGAGTACCTTGCAGGTACACCCCCTCCTCTCCATACGACCAGCATCCCTGCCGCACTTGGCGGCCCGATTCTACAGGATCTGATCCAGCCTTCACGATCAGTGGCGCTGTCTGTGGGAATCATTGTTCTCCCCATATTTCTTTCCTCAGAAACCGAAGATCAAAACAATTCTCAAACATCATCACGATCATGGCCTCCCAAGATCGCACCAAGGATGCTCTCCAAACCACCATCCTCCCCGTCAACAAATCTGACGTTGACGGCCAGTCATCTCTCCTCCGAGATACCCGCTTCCTCAGGGACGGAGCCACTGCTTCTCCTTCCCCTACCCCTGCCAATCACAACAACGATCAACCCTCGCTTGACATCCAGGTCGTTCCTGTTCCGCCCAACGCCGATCCAGCTTTGGCAGCCCTCATAGAGGCGATCAACAAAACCAACACCCTGATCCTGCAGCAGAACGAGAGGATCGGGGTGTTAGAAGAGTCTCACCGTCCAAGATCCCCTCCTACGCGGAGGAACCAACGACGATCAAGAAGCCCGCAGCCCCAAAGAGAAATCGACCGAAGACTGTGCCAAGAGCCTAATCCTTGCGCAGCCCAGAAGCGCGACCAGATCTCCCCGCATGACCCGCACGCTCATGACCACAAAAGGACTCGAAGGAACGAGCAATCTCCCCCGATCAAGTCTAAAGGATGAGCCCGCTCACCTTTTCCTCGAAGGAACCGCTCAACTTCCCCGCGAAGGAACCGCTCCTCTTCTCCTCGGAGGAACCGTCGCCGCGAGCATCCCATCCAGTCCCCATCATACACCAGTTCCAGGAGCCTCGCAGCCCGATGTCCCAGGATTTCTTGGCTACCCGACTCCCAAAAGGCTTGGAGAAACCCCCGTCACTTGGCACGTATGACGGAACCACTGACCCCGACGAGCACATCGAGAACATCGATGCGCTGTTAGACTACCGCGGCGTACGGGGTGCCATTAAATGCAGATTGTTCCCAATCACGCTCCGAAAGGGAGCGATGACATGGTACAAGCAACTGCACAAAGAGTCCATTACCTCGAGGAGACAGCTGGGCAGGATGCTCTCGCGGCACTTCATAGTATCTCGCCGCCACCCCAAAACTGAGGCCTCTCTTGGAGCCATAATCCAGGGAAATGACGAACCTCTCCGCGCATATATCGAGAGGTTCAACAAGGAAGTTGTACAAGTCCCTACAATGGACGAAATGAAGAAGTTCCTACTCGAGCAAGGGCTCCCCCCAGGCTCTGAGTTTTCTAAAGCCATTGGCCTCACACCACCGAGGAACTTAGACGCCCTCCTCCTCAAAGCCCAATCACATATTCAGTACAAAGAAAAGGTTACGGCAAGCAACGTTCGAGCATCACGCCATCAGGAGAATGCTTGGGCATCCAAAGAAGAGGAAGCTTCGACATCTCTTCGGGGTGAACGGAGGCGCGAGTACCTTCCTCGTGATTCCCGGGACAACAAGGGGCCCTCCGGGCGGTTCCATGACTACACTCCCCTGACCGTCTCCAGGGAAAAGATCCTGTCCGAATGTGCCAATTCAGAGTTCAAACAGGCGGGGGTCTGCTTCCCCAAACAACTGTCGAACAGACCAAACGTGGAAAAATCAAAATACTGTCCTTTCCACAAAATTCACTGCCATACTACGGAAGACTGCATCCATATGAAGGATGCCATTGAGATACTGATCAGGGACGGCCACCTAAAATAGTTCGCGAAGAAGAAGGACACTCCTCGGCAGGACGCCCAGGAGCCCAAGAAGATAGGGGAGGAGGTACCCTCCTCGGAAGACACCAATATACAGGTCGTTATGTCCATATCGCGACCAGAGGACTTTTACGTCCCGGACGGGCTCAGCGCTCCTGCATATTTCGCGGCCCACAGCCTGTGGGAGACATTTCCCTCCGCCATGGTCATCTCTGGCGGGGGTTTCAACAAAGTTACTGTGGTCTCCGTGAAACATAAGTTCGAGCACCTGATCAACACAAGCTCCAACAAAGTGACCACACATGGTCAGGCCCAAAAGGGCTCAATCCCATCTCTTCTACCGGGAGGAGCTCCTCGGCGGTTCCTCGAACTCGAGCATACCTTTGCTCGTCAGAGCCCGGATGGCGAACTTCGACGTTCGCAAAATACTCGTCGACCAGGGGAGCTCAGTCGACATCATGTACTCCCAGCTATTTTCAACACTTCAGCTGGACGAATCGCACCTTACCCCCTACGTAGGGTCCGATTTACAGGGATTCAACGGGTCTGTGACCAAGCCGTGGGGATACGTCGAACTCATCGTGACCTTCAGATCAGCTGAGACGGCCAGATCCATCAAGGTGCAATTTCTGGTAATCGACTGCCCGTCGCTCTACCAGTGCATTTTTGGAAGGCCAACTCTAGTCGAGTTGGTAGCGGTGCCCTCAACAGTCCACCTAAAGATGAAGTATTACACTTCGAAAGGAATGGTCGCCACACTGCACGGCGACATCAAAGCTGCATGACGGTGTTTCAAGGCAGCTACAATGGGGCTCAATGCCATTGCGTCCAAGCCTAAAGCGTCGGGCAAGCCAGCGTTGCCAAGCAGCTCCGAGGAGGCCAAGCCCCTGCCCCAGGTCGACTCCATCGACCTCGACAGTTGCTTCCCCGAGGAAGACCAACCGGAAGAACGAGCAGCTTCGGCCAACCCATCCACATCGTCCAGCAGCAGCTCCCATCCGATGCGCCCTATCCCAGACGACAACTTCGAGATCGTTCTGTTCTGCGAATACCCCCAACGGGGAGTAAAGATTGGAGCAGACTTGCCTGACATTGCGAGGAAGCAGCTCAAAGCATGCCTCAGAGAGACTGTCGACCTCTTCGCATAGAGCGCCGCCGAAATGCGCGACTTGGATCCATCCGTCACCTGCCACCAGCTGACCATCGACCCGGCCGTCAAGGCTGTTGCACAACGTAGGAGAAAACAGTCTCGGGAGAAAACAGAGGCTGCTGAAAAAGCTGTAAAGGACCTCCTCGAGGCCAAATTTATTTCGGAGGCCAAGTACACCACTTGGCTGTCCAACGTTGTACTAGTTAAAAAATCTAATGGAAAATGGCGCATGTGCATTGATTATACCGATCTCAATAAGGCATGCCCGAAGGATGCCTACCCCCTCCCTAATATTGATAAACTCGTTGATAACTTTGCCGGTTTTAAACTGTTATCGTTCATGGACGCCTACTCGGGCTATAATCAAATCCCGATGGCAATGTCCGACAAAAAATATACGGCCTTCATGACCGAATCAGACAACTATTACTACAACATAATGCCCTTCGGCCTGAAGAACGCCGGAGTAATGTACCAACGAATGATGAACAAAGTATTTAGGGGAGAAATAGGCAACATGCTCGAAGTCTACATGGACGACATGATCGTAAAATCCCACGAGGAAACGATCATACTGCCCATTTGAGAAAGGTCTTCGAACAGGCCAGGAAATACAAAATGCGTTTTAATCCGGAGAAGTGCACGTTCGGTGTCCGAGCAGGCAAATTCCTCGGCTTCTACTTAACGGAACGAGGAATCGAGGCCAATCCCGACAAATGCCGGGAATTCTCCGAGTTTCCTATGCCCAACTCCAAAAAATCCATCCAGTCCCTCAACAGAATGCTCGCGTCACTATCTCGTTTCGTGGCCAAGTCCGCCCAGCATGCCCTACCATTCTTCAAGCTCCTCCGTAAAGAGGCAGCATTCGAATGGACCGAGGAGTGCGACAAGGCCTTTCTCCATCTGAAACGAACACTTTCAGAGCCACCGGTCCTCTCTCGCCCGAACAATGGCGAAACATTGTACATATACCTGGCCATAGCAACCGAAGCAGTGAGTGCCGTTTTCATCCGCGAGACACCTGACGAGCAGAAACCCATATATTTCACGTGAAAAGCGCTACAAGGACCAGGGTTAAGATACCAATAGATAGAGAAGGTGGCGCTGGCCCTCATCAACCCATAAAGCAGCTGCTCGGACGACCAGGTATTGGCGACCGAATGTTCAAATGGTCGTTAAAACTGTCCGAATTCGACATCCAATACAAAAGTAGGAAAACCCTCAAGGCCCAGGCTCTGGCCAACTTCGTCGCAGAGATGACATTCGCACTCCCCCGTGAGCGACGCGCGCAAATGGACCATTTTCGTTGACGATGCCTCAAGCTCGGCCGGCAGCGGCGCAGGCACCATACTGGAAAGCGATGAAGAAATCATCGTCGAAGTATCACTCACCCTGTCATTCCCAACATCCAACAACCAGGCTGAATACGAGGTCTTCCTCGCTGGGCTACGCCTGGCCAAGGACCTGGGCGCAGAAGAGGTCGTCATTTGCACGAATTCACAACTCGTGGCCCTCCAGGTCCGGGGAGAATACCAAGACAAAAACGACAACCTGACCGAATACTTGGCCCTGGTCAAAAAGGAGATGGCGAAGTTCACAACAGTGGAAGTGAAACACGTTCCCCGTGAACATAATGTGCGAGCGAACGTGCTATCCAAACTAACCAGCACAAAGAAGAAAGGCGGAAACAAATCCGTCATACAGGAGGTACTTCCTCAACCCAGTATCGAGAAGACCTCCCTGACACTCAACGTACAGGTGATCGGCGACAACAACTGCTGGATGACCCTAGGTTACAACTATCTCGCCAAGGACGAACTCCCGTCCGACCCAAAGGAGGCCAGCATAGTCAGGCGAAGGGCCTGCTCTTATGTCTTGGCCGAAGATAAACTCTACAGGCGGGGATTCTCCATTCCGCTGCTCAAATGTGTCGAGGAGGAAATGGTCACACACATCCTGCGTGAAATCCACGAGGGAATCAACGCCCAACATCTCGGCGGAAGGTCCCTTGCTCGAAAGGCTCTCCGGGCAGGCTATTACTGGCCGACCATGCAAAACGACGCGAAAGAACACGTGAAGAAATGAGATAAATGCCAACGGCACGGGGACATGCACCTGGCTCCGCCTAACGAGCTCAAGGCTATGTCCTCCCCGTGGCCATTCTCCAGGTGGGGCCTAGACATCCTAGGACCCTTCATGGTAGGATCAAGTCAGAACAAATACCTCATAGTGGGCGTAGATTATTTCATAAATGGATAGAAGCAGAAGCTCTAGCCAAAGTAACTGCCCTCAACATCTTGCGTTTCTACAAACGAAACATCCTCGCATGCTTCGGTATCCCTCAAGCAATAGTAACGGACAATGGGACGCAATTCACTGACAGGAAGTTCCAAGACTTCGTTGCCCAACTAGGCACGAAGCAGCACTTCGCATCCATAGAGCACCTTCAAATGAACGGGCAAGCTGAAGCGGCCAACCGATTCATCCTTCGAGGCCTCAAGCGAAGGCTAGACGAAACAAAGAAGGCATGGGTCGAGGAACTGCACAGCGTACTGTGGGCATATCGTACAACTCCACACTTAACGACCGGGGAAACAACTTTCCGTCTACCATACGGAACCGAGGCTGTAATTCTCGTCGAAGTTCACGTACCCTCTAGGCAGACAAAGTCACCCCTAGACGGGGAGATGAACGACGAGTCATTGAGAGAAGAGCTCGACCTCGTCGAGGAAAGCCGAACCGGTGCAGCCCTCCGTGAAGCCTCACTAAAACAAAAATTACCATCAGGCACAACGCCAAGGTGATACGGCGAGAGTTCGACGTGGGAAGCCTTGTTCTAAGAAGAAACAACAAAGCCAACTGGGAAGGACCCTACCGCGTCTGAGAAAAAACGGAAAATGGGGCCTACTACCTAGAACATCTCAACAGGGAAGAACTTGCTCGACCATGGAACGCCGAGAAGCTAAAACAATACTATAGCTAAGGCCCTGATTCTCGGTTCGGCCGTCACAACGACGGGCGTCAACTACCAACCACTATGCACGTATAGGTACAAGCGTCGCATACGAATAAAGTAGAACCCCGCTCCATAATGAGCCGGGTAACTGCTCGACAGCGGTCCTCGATCGAGCATCGCCGTCGTCAAAGTACCATGACTGGTAGAACCCGAGCTCGCGATGGGACGTTCACGCCGTGAACTCAGGCCTCAAACGCGACCTGAGTTCCGCACCCCCGCTAGGACATTCCCCGGCCGTTCGATCAGTTCCCCTCACAGCTGAACACATCTACAACGAGCAATTCCCCTAAGTTATTCGAACAAGTCAAATACCCCCAATCACGGGCAAACACACATTCACGACGAGCATGAGTACAACACTTAGCGAAAAATAAACGCAAGTAAAATCATGCAAATGGAAGAATCAAACATGTAATAATTTAACATAATAAGCGGCCGCAAGGGCCACGATTGTACTGAATTACATGAAACGGGGGCCACGCCCCCCAAAAATAAATTACAAGCAATTACACGGCACGCAGGCCGGACAGATTACAACAACATCAAAAACACAAACTCCTCACTCGTCCGCGTGCTCGGCTGGCTCTGACTGAGGTCCCTGGTCCTCTGCGGGCTGATCCTCGAGGGTCCCTTCGCGGAGAGCGTCAGGCATAATAATACGACCATCCTCAACATGCGCCAGGTAGTGAGTACCCTCAATAGAAAAGTCGAGCTCAGGGTTCACCACCCGCAGCTGAGCCACGACGTTTCTAAAGGACTCCACCGCAACAGCAATGTCGTTATCCTCTGCCATTAACATACGGGCAATCAGCTCGAATCTCGTCTTCAGCTCCTTCACATCTTCTGGCTCATCGGCACCCGGGGCATTGGCCGCCCTCAATTGCTGGACTAGCTCCTCGGAAGCTTTTTTCTCCGCCGCCAGCTTGGAGTTCTCCTTCTTCAACCGAGCTACCTCCTCCTCAGCTTTCTTCCGAGCATCGTCGGCACCCTTAGCTACTTCCTTGAGGGACGCCATGGTAGCATGGGCAGCAGTAAGTTCGACCTCAGTTGCCGAGGCCCCTTCGGCGTAAACAGCCGCCATCTCCAACATCCTTGCCAAGGCAGAAGCATCCTGGGCCACCGGCGCCCTCTTGCTCGGACGATCCATACCTTCCAAGCGAAGAGACTCTGCCCAAGGCACAATCAGAGAGTTCCCCTCGAAGAACTTCCGATCATGGATGCACGGAGGAAGCTCGAACTTTCGCTTCTCTGACGCCCGAGTAAGGTCCACAGCGTCATTAAACCTTGGCCGCTTGGGTCGACCAGTCAAAGGAAGAGGAGACCCCCAGGGAACAGGAGTAGGAGAAGAAGAGGTCCCCACAACAGACTGTGCGGGAGGAGGAGCACGAGCACCAGCGAACTGAGACTTCGGAGGAACCGTTCCGGCTTTGTTCCTCGCAAGAGCATTCCACACAACCCGGTCATGAGCCTGAGGCATCTCACCTGCACAAACAAAATACGAGCATGTTAGATACGAGGAAAAGAAATAGCGCAAACAAATCTAAAGAACTAAGACTACCAAGCAGCTCCTCGGCATCCTCGGGAGTCTTGCACTCCAGCAGTGCCTTAATGTTGATAAATCGACGCTCAACCCTCTGACTCTCATCCTTCTCGAAGATCGGATTTCCCTTGCTCGTCCAGCACTCAGCAAGCCGAAAGGAGTTGACCCAATTCACCAGCAACTCGTACGCCATGGCGTCCTGCCCGCGTAGCTTCGTTCGGTTGGAGAACATAGTCACTGGGTTTCTTGATGAAATGATCGGGCGTCCAATGGAGGGGGAACTTATAAATCCTCCGCCCGATGAACCTCCCCTCCTCGTCACGCAGGTCATTCCCATCTTCACCCACCTCAATCTCCCAGACGTACGTACTGTCCTGGGCAATTTCGAACAGGGGCTCGACAACATAATAGCGCTCCTTGAACGTCCGTATTGACTCCGAGAAGGGCTTAAACAACCTGCGGGGCTGCTTCAAGGAAACCCAACCGTACTTCCTCCCCGATAGCTGCCTCTGAAGATGGAAGACAGTGAAGAACAGAGGGAGAGTAGCCCCTATAGAGAGATGTTTGCATACCAGCTCGAACGCCCGGATAAAGGCCAACGAGTTGGGATGTAGCTGCGTGGGGGCCAATTTCAAATGAACGAACACCGACTGCTGAAAATCAGTGAACAGAAGCCTCAGGCCCAGCTCCTTAAAGGCGTATTCGTACATCGTGAATCGGTCCCTGAAGTTCGTACAGACCCGTTCATCCACAGAAGGGAAGTGCACCTTCCACTCTCCCTCTGGACCAACCTCGGTAAACACGTCCCCCAAATACTTCGCAAAAGAGGACACATGCTCAGCGGGTTCGGCCACCTCCCACTCCTCGGCAGAGTCTACGGCCACGTCCTCGTCCATGTCGTCCATCTCTTCTTCTTCCCCAACATCGCTGGGAGAACTCGAAGCCGTCGAACTCGTGGTCGTCGTACTACTATTATCCTCGGAGCCTGTTTCTTTCTCGAACGTGTCTTTGATAACCTCTCTATCTGGCCCCGTCGCCATAACAATCACCTGAAAAGCAGAGAAGAAAGTGAATTTGACAACAAATCAAATCCACCCTTCAACAGCTGAGTCAAGTGAAAGGGCGCGCAAAGGGCTGAGGACAACATCCCCGACCTAAACCCTAACATCAAAGGAAAAGCTGAAACCTCCCCGCGAGGAGACGTTCGACACAGATCATCCCCGAGCGAGGAACTTCCCCGCACTCATACCCAGTTCCCTTCTGAAGCTTCGCCGGATATTGCAAAGCTTCACCAGAATCTGAAAGCTTTCTGCCAGAAAATTCATCACGCACTCAGAAGATGAACAAACGCGGCGGTCACACTTGCTTAACTATCACAACGACGCCACGAACCGCCGTCTTCACTAAAGCATACTAACACGCCGGCGATGTGGCAGAAGTGGAAAAGTGGCACGACCACTGTCCACCACCAACAGTCACCAGAAATCCACCTATTTCGTCCTCTAAACCTATCGCTAACCACATGCAATCTACCATCGACAACAAAAGGGAGTAAAACAAGCAAAGGATCAGAAAACTCACTTGATTTTAAGAAGATGAAGATGACTGATCGAAGCTTGGAGCAGTAGTCGGAGTAGGCAACGGTGGCAATGGGCAGGAATGATGAAGGAAACGAAGAGAAATCAGAGCAAAAAGTCCCAAATGAAACGATTTCCCCCTTTTTATACAAAGGGGCACGTGCGAACACGCGCTCGTAGGCCATGATGGCTATCCATTAGCCATCATTGCCTAGTAACTGCTACACTGAGCTCTAGGCACACGTGGCGTCCCAACGTTTCCAATTCTGTCTGACCATTCGTCTCCCCGAACATCGGGCAACAAGGTCACGACCACGAATCTCACGGACATAGGGGGTCATGAGCACAATGAGACGATCCTCCTCGTCTTCAAACGACGACTCCATGCTAGCTCCCCGGAGCAACGAGTTGTCCTTAAGTCATCACTCCCATGCTCGGGAGCAACGACTTGGGGGGCTCCTGTTCTGGACTGGACCAATGGCTAAACATGGCCCAATCCGCTTCTGCTCCAGAGCGTCCCAAATTGCCTAATCCCAATCCACGAAGGGGCAAAAGTTACTTTTCTGCCCTTCAAACGGGCAAGGAACACATCGTTCCTCCCCGAAATTACTGCCCGTCACGCACGGCTTCACTTCTCCCCGAACAGTTAAGGGCATGTGCCCGAAACTACGTTTATGCCCGACATAACGGCTAGTTTGGGCAGTTACCTATTCTTCGGGAAAACGGTTATTTCGCCCCGAAAATAGGACCGTTGGCCACGCGCTGGGGGCTCTATATAAACCCTCCCGCTTGAGAGGGTCAGGTATCCATTATTCACCCTAAGAATTCATACTTTGTACTTGCCCCTTTTCTCTGACCCTTTCTTACTTGAGCGTCGGAGTACCTTGCAGGTACACCCCCTCCTCTCCATACGACCAGCATCCCTGACGCACTTGGCGGCCCGATTCTACAGGATCTGATCCAGCCTTCACGATCAAAAGAATAAAGTTAAAATTTAGGATCAAATTAAACAAAAATAAAAAATGAATACATAGGAGAAATTAATATTAACATAAAAGTAGCAGTTATTAAAATTTAAAAAAAAATGTAAAGTGTTGTAAAAAAGAAGAAGAAAAGAATAAATTTTATCCTCAAATAATATAAAAAAATATATAAGGACTCTATACAATTCAATAGATCAATTTCCATAACTATAAACAGAAATATTCGATTTACAAAAACAATAAAAACAAAAATCACCGTAAAGCAACAAACATGTCAAAATAAAGGCGGTAAAAAACCGTTATTTTTTTATTAACATTACGTCAGTTTATAAATCGCCATATTTTACTGTAAATAGTGGCGGTTTTATTAAACGCCATTTTAGTAAAGTGTTGTATTTTCTATAAATTAATCAAATAGTAATAGGATGGTTGAATGTCGTTTGAGCTGGTTTATCATGGTCACTTTGATGATTCAAGGCCAAGTAAGAGTGACATACTAGTATCCAAATGGTTAGTTATTTATAACTGAATTAACATTCAACATTTTTAATCTCTCGAAGGTATCATAACCGTTTGATTTAATATATCTATTTAAATATAAAGAGACTTGAGTTTGACAATAGATCGTGTTCTGAATGATCAGCTAGTACCATCAGAGCCAAAACCTAGGTACTTTGTACATATAGTTAATCTTTTGATTGTTTGAGAAAATTTAAATTTATGGTATCTGTCATGGTCATGGTTTTCTATTTGTATGAAGTGTTGGATGCAGCATAAAGTGGTACCCATGAAAGAAGTTTTGATCTGTACATTGTAGCTATCTTGTTCAAGATATCAATCTGTGAGTTTAAGTTTACCTTTCAGTTCTATATTTATATAATACATACACTTGTTGAATTTGCGGTCTTCACATTTATGCCCAGACTTCAAAAAATTTCTGGCCACTGTGGAAATATCTACGATGCAAACAAATATGCTAAGAAAGAAACGCAGAAAATTGGAAGCAGCTAGAGAGTTGTTTAAGGATGAGGAGCAGGATGACAAGTCAAAGGTAAGCACTCCTTACTTGTTAGTAACTTTCTCTATTACGGTTAAGGTTGCACGCTGTAATCCTTATTCCTCACTTTATGTTACACTGAAAAATAAAATGCATAAAATTGCAAAGTAAGGGGACATATAAGAATGAAAAGAGTGGAATGACACTTCCTGATCTTGCATACCCACGTGCAAAAGCATTAAAGGCTGACAAGATGACACTAGATTCTAAAAAGATTTTGAAAAAGCCTCAGAAAAATCTAATAAATCTCGAAAGACTTCCACTTCAAGGACAGAAGAGATGTGGGAATTTTTCCAGACTGACATAAAGGATAGAAAGCTGAAACAGAGAGCTTCTAGAGTAGGAAAGAAGCCCAATAAATCATTCAAAAGCAAGACAAGTTATTAAATAGTGCTTTGATGCAGGGTATATCTGTCTACATATCCTCGAATATTTATAATTTCACGCGTCCAAGAAAATTAATTTTTCCCATTTGTGGTGAATATGTTGTTGTTGTTATTGTTTAAGTTGAGAGGCTTATTAGAAATTTATACGCAGAAACAAAAATGAATTTTAAGGGATTGTTTTGGACATTCTGCTTGCTTTTTTTTGCTTGGGTATGTTACTTGTGTTGCTGATTAAGTCTATATACAATAAACAGGTTTTTATACATGTTACGAAGGAAGACAACTAAGAGTGCTCAATTAGTTTTTATGTTCTTAATATGCATGAACTGTAGGTCAAAATTTAAGTATGGTTTAATTTCTGACATAATGATATTACTAAGTGTTCACTAGACATCTTAATTAAATAAAGTAAGATCAATTGTTTCTAGATATCTTAACATGAAAATCCGAGGTAGGGGAGCTAGATGGAGTCAAGAGAGTGATCGCAATCAACTTTAGCTTTCACCTTTGCGAGGTATATTGTTGGACCAGATGCGGTCAATTAATAAATTCTAGTTTACTGCATTAAGTTTTAAATATAATTCTTGATTTTTTATCTATTTTACTCTAGATATAGGTGTTCATATCCAAAACAAAAGACAATATCAAGGGAGAGGTTGTAGTGATCAACCATAATCTTCTCAATTGTGTGCACTAGTCCAACACCACCGCCTCCCGTTACATCATTCTACAAAGGTATTTCACTTTTATTAATGAATCATGATGATTGCTTGTCATTTATAATAGAACAATTTTATTGAGGGGTGGTTATAGACTTGTCCTTGGAATCTACTTTGTTTTTTATATCAACAAATATGTAGTCTTCTGTTTTCAAAAGCCAATTAGAGGACAATATAAAGTCCTGTTCTAAAATTACCATGAAGCAGGCAAACTGGTAACATTATAACATATAGTTCAGTCGTCTGTTGGTTACATAAGTTACCAATGTTATAGCTTTATCAATCTCTTGGTCTGCTTTCTTTCTTTGGTGCATCAAGAGTGTGCAACTGAGACTTTGATATTCTTCTTTACCTGTGAATTATTTGTGATTCTCCTTTACCTAAGAATTGTTTTTCTTTTGCCATTGACTTGATTACATAACAGATCAAGTTGGTTAGTTTCTGACACAAATTCATATGTCTAACTTGCACTATAAAATTATTGTCCGATTTAAGTTTAGTTAGAAAATATTCTAACGTTGTTTTTCTCCTTTAAGGTTTCATGTAAATGTAGTTATTTCAAAGTATATATTTTAATAAATATTTATTTATTATTTCAAAGTTGAAATACAAGACCATTCAAAATTATAGATACATGAAAGTGAAGATACAAGAATATTAAAATACAAATATATGTGATTTCTTTTGTAAGATTCATGTATTTGATTTCTTTTGTGTAAGATTCTATGTATATGGAATGAAATTTCCTATGTTGAAATATTGGAATTTAATAGAAAATTGAATAATTTTTTTTTAATTTAGTTATTTAACTTTGTCATGATTTTTAATATATTTTAACATATTTATATTGAGTAATTTTATTTTAATATTAGTAATATTCATCCATTAAAATAAAATATAAAATTAAAATATTATTATATCTTGATATAATAAAAATTCTATTTAGTAAAGTTTTAGTGACAACTAAAAAAAATAATTTGTAAGTATAGTTTCTATTACTTTAATACATACATAATATATAGTGATATAAAGTTTAATCGTAGCTAAAAGTTATTGTGTCATTCAATTTGGCGTCATCCCACACCCCTTTATAGTTGACGCCAAAAGTGAGTGTCACTCAAAGTCTTATAAACATCTATCTATAGATGATTGACTTTTAGTGACATTTTTTAATGTCACGGGAAGCCAATTTTTTTTAAGCATATGGGAAAAACGGTTGTATACGTATTTTTCATTATTTAGAAAAATGTAAATTATGATTTATAAATGTAGTTTATTTTTGTAAAATATAAATTATGATTCTTTTGTGTTTTAAATTATTTGCTCTAATTTAATCTAACAGATAATTACCACTTTTTTTGTTGAAAATGTTACTGCATTGTGAATGATGCATTGATAAAATTGACAAGTTTGTGTTGAAACCCAAAGGTGTATGTTCTTTTTATTAACGGTTTTATTTCTTAAGTGATTTGATAAATTTTATTTGAATAAATATTATTTTGATGGGTGTAGGAGTGCTTGAAATGACAATAAACAAGAAGGATAATGCGAAAATGAATGGCACAATGGAAGTAGATCATAATATAGGTCCAGAGAGTTTACAGGGCCCTGCTGATAGAGAAGGTGTAGATTTAGTCAGGAATTGTAGTAAGGAGTCGCCCCATCATATGGAGGTTGTGGATGAAAGCTGTCCTAAATCAGGACATATAATAGTTGACAGTCCAATTGCTGAATATAGAGGAGGCTCCACAAGAGTGGGGGATGAGATTCAAAGTGGTGTGGAGGCTAATATGGTTAAGTCCATTGTGAGTGGTTCGTCTCAAGACAATGTTAAATGTTCCTTGGCTAATCCTATTAGAGATGTGCCTGAGCTAGTGGGTGATGCTTTGGATAGGAGTTATAGTTCCCAGCACGATATCAGTAGAGGTGATGGTGCTGCTAGACAGGAAGATAGGGATAAAGTAGGAGCTCAAGTCATTAAAAAGAAGACAAAGAAGCAAGTTATAGGGGAAATCTATCAAAGGCTGAAAATTCCATTCAACCCTTCGTATTATGCTACCCTACTTCAAGCAGAGAGTTCATTTCTGAATGTTCATAAGAAACAGGTGGCGAGGGGAAGAGATACCAAGGAACAATCTCCTTCTTGTCAAGATAACAAATCGTCTGGCTCTATAAATAATTCCATTTCAGACTCTGGTTTTGTGCAGGGTAATATAAGGATATTGAAGAAATTGGAAAACACTCCTACTAGGGTGTGGCACTCCATCCAACAGCTTGGCATTGAAGCTGAGGAAGATGATGAGGTATTTGAGAATATATTGAGGAATTTAGAAGAGGAGGATAGGAGTTCTATTAGAGGTAAGAAGGACGAAGCTACCAAGGTTAAATGAATATTATTTCCTATAATATCAGGGGGTGTGGAGGGGTTTTGAAGAGAAAAAAGATCAGAGAAACATTAAGCAAAGCAGGGGCTGAGATATGTTTTTTTGCAGGAAACGAAATGTAATAGTGTATCAGAAGGTTTGGTGTTTTATCTATGGAAAGATAGGAATTGCCAATGGTCTGCATCTAATGCCATTGGATCAACTGGTGGGATGGTTATTATTTGGAAGACAGAAGTTTTGTCACCTGTATGTAGTTATAGAGGTAGGGGTTATCTTGGATTGCAAGCGATATGGAAAGGCAGGAGGTGTTATTTCTTCAACATTTATTCACCTTGTACCATAGCAGAGAAGAGGGAGTTATGGAAGAGCTTAATAAATCTTAAGAGTACCTTGGCTCCTGGAGAGTGGTTATTACGGGGAGACTTCAACTCGATTAAGTGTTTAGAGGAACAGATTGGGTACATCAGACCTAACAAAAGACACATGTTAGAGTTTCAAGAGTTTATAAATACCTTAGGATTGGTTGATCTTCCTTTAAGTGGTCTTAAGTTTTCATGGTTTAAATCTAAAGGTACAATCTGTAGCTGCCTTGATAGATTTCTTGTTTCTCCTTCCATATTTAATGACTGGAATATGGTGACTCAACGTATTGGGGAGAGGGACATATCTGATCATAGGCCTGTCAGCATCATGGTTAAGAATACTAATTGGGGCCCTAAGCCGTTCAAGGTTCTTTCTTGCTGGTTTGAACATAATGATTTTATTCCATTCATTAAGAAGGAGTGGGAAGGACTCAGTGTTACAGGCAACGCTTCTTATATTCTAGCAAGGAAAATGAAACATCTTAGAGAGAGAATTAGATGGTGGAATACTAATGTATATGGCTGGGTCGATCTCAAAATGCATAAGGAAGCTGAGTCTATTAATTTGCTAGAAGAACTAATAGTTCAAAGACAGGGAGTAATTACAGGTGAGGAATTAAGGAGTAGAAATGAAGCAGAAGACAATTTGTGGAAGTCTATGAGAGTAAAGGAGAGTGTCCTGAAACAAAAGTTGAGAACAAAGTGGATAGCTGATGGAGACATTAATACGAAATTCTTTCATTCAGTGTTGAGACAGAGGATAAGTTTGAACACAATTAATGGAGTAGTTATTGATGGTACTTTTGTGGAGGATGTTCAGACTGTGAAAGATGCTGCTAGGTCTCATTTTTTAGGAAGGTTTATAGGCCATTCGCATGTATTGGAAGTTCTGGTTTTAATTCTCTTTCATTTGAAGACAGTCAGGAATTAGAGGCTGAAGTTAATATGCAGGAAATCAAGGAAGTGGTGTTCAGTTTATCAGGGGATCGCAGTCCTGGGCCTGATGGTTTTAGTTTTGAATTTATAAAGAAATGCTGGGAGGTCGTGGGTGTAGATTTCTCAAAATGTGTGTTGGAATTCTTTGAAGGGGAACAACTTCATAAAAGTTTTGCTTCTTCCTTCGTGGTATTGATTCCGAAGGTTGAATCTCCTAATGATTTTGACGGGTATAGACCTATCTCTCTGATAACTTCAGTGTATAAGGTAATATCCAAAATTCTTTCTAATAGACTTAAAAGGAAAATTGGAGGAGTTATTTCAAATACTCAAACTTCTTTCTTGGAGGGAAGAAATTTGTTGGACGGGGTGTTAGTTCTAAATGAAATAATGGAGTTGGCCAAGAGAGATAAGAAGGAACTAATGATGATAAAAGTTGATTTTGCTAAAGCATATGATTGTGTAGACTGGAATTATTTACGAGAAGTGATGATACATATGGGTTTCGGTTCAAAGTGGTTGAGTTGGACGGAAGGTGGAGTTTTTAATAGTTATTCCTCGGTCTTAGTCAACGGCAGTCCAACTCAGGATTTTAGAGTGACTAGGGGACTCAAGCAAGGAGATCCACTTGCTCCTTTCCTGTTCTGTTTGGCAGCAGAGGGTCTGGCTGTAATCATGAAGCGAGCTATAGTTGCTGGAGTATATTCAGGGTTTAAAGTTAATTCAGAAATAGGTTTCCATTTGTTACAGTATGCGGACGATTCTGTCCTTATTGGAGACGGCTCTTGGAAGAATATTACTGCTATTAAGACTATTCTGAAAGGTTTTCAGTTAACATCTGGATTGGACATTAATTTCAACAAGAGTTCTTTGGTTTGTATGGGTTTGGAAGAGAATAAATGCAGGGCTGCAGAACTGTATCTCTCATGCAAAACTTCACCCCACCAGTTTTCGTATCTTGGGATTTTAGTAGGAGGTAACCACAGGTTAATTGCTTTTTGGAAGCCGGTAATAGACAGGATGAGAGCCAGACTAAATTCTTGGAGAAATCATTTTCTCTCGATGGGAGGTAGAGTTACTTTACTCAACTCTGTTCTTAATAATTTACCAATACATTATATGGCATTTTATAAAATGCCGGCTAAGGTGGTTAGAAAACTCATCTCGATTCAAAAATCGTTTTTGTGGAGAGGCTTAGAAAACAAAAGAGGGATTGCTTGGATTAATTGGAGTACGGTTTGTAGGAAGAGAGAGTTTGGAGGTTTAGGAGTAAAAGACCTTAAACTCTTTAATTTGGCTCTGTTTCTCAAATGGGCTTGGAAGATTATAGAAAATAAGAATTCTATTTGGAAGGATTTAATCAACCATAGGTATCCATATTGCTGTTTAGATTTTTTCAGTGGTGAAAGTTCAAAGTTGCAGGTGTCTCCTTCTTTATGGTACCGTGATCTGGTTCAGGCCACGAAGGTTGAAGGTTATGGTATAATGGCAGAGGCGTTGGAGTATAAAATAGGTGATGGCAACAGAGCGGATTTTTGGAGGTCAAAGTGGACTTCAAATGAGATACTAGGAGATCGTTTTCCGGAGGTGTATGGTTTCTCTGAGATAGGTTCAGGCAAGGTTATTGAATATGGTTTTTGGGATGGTGCGGATTGGAGGTGGTTGATTAAATTGCGAGATACAGATATTCCAGAGCAAGTAGTGACACAACTCGAGGAGCTTTACAGGGTACTTGAAGGATTCTCATTAGCCAAGGATATGACAGACTCGGCCAAATGGATGCTGGAAAAAGATAATTGTTTTTCTGTTTCATCTTTGTACGATTTTTTGCAGGAAAAATTCAGACAAAATTATGTTCAGATTGGAAGTGATGATATAGCAGCTTTCAAATTGGTGTGGTTAGCGCGAGTTCCGTTCAAGGTGAAAGTTTTTGGTTGGAGGGTGCTACACAAACGAATTCCTACTAGGGATAATTTGATGAGGAGAGGTATTATTACTAATAGATATGAGATGTCGTGTCCATTTTGTTTCTTGGTAGAGGAGTCGATTGAGCACGTTCTATTTTTCCTGCTCAAAGTCGACTTTGGTGTGGAATTTTGTTTGTAAATGGTGGGGGATTAATTTTATAGTGGAAATGAATGTAGTGGCTCATTTAACAAGTTGGTTTCATAGTTTTGTAGATAAGGGGTTGGGAGTTAGTTTAGCAGTGGGGGTCTGGTTGTCAATTTGTTGGATCATTTGGTTATCCCGTAACAATGTTGTATTTAGGGATGAGTTTTGGGATCTTGATACGATTTCGAATCGTATTTTACTTTATACGTGGTGGTGGGTAGGTAAGGAGTATAATAGTCCTTCTTTTTGTAATTATTCACTTGGGTTAATTATCCTAGTGATTTTTGTAACCGGTGAATTTTGAACTGGTTAGGTTGTATACGGGTTGAGGAACCCCTTTGTTCCTCTGTTTATATAATTAGCTTATTAAAAAAAAATAATATATAGTGAGATAAAGTTTAATCGTAGCTAAAAGTTATTGTGTCATTCAATTTGGCGTTATCCCACACCCCTTTATAGTTGACGCCAAAAGTGAGTGTCGCTCAAAGTCTTATAAACATCTATCTATAGATGATTGACTTTTAGTGACATTTTTTAATGTCACGGGAAGCCAATTTTTTTTAAGCATATGGGAAAAACGGTTGTATACGTATTTTTCATTATTTAGAAAAATGTAAATTATGATTTATAAATGTAGTTTATTTTCGTAAAATATAAATTATGATTCTTTTGTGTTTTAAATTATTTGCTCTAATTTAATCTAACAGTTAATTACCACTTTTTTTGTTGAAAATGTTACTGCATTGTGAATGCTGCATTGATAAAATTGACAAGTTTGTGTTGAAACCCAAAGGTGTATGTTCTTTTTATTAACGGTTTTATTTCTTAAGTGATTTGATAAATTTTATTTGAATAAATATTATTTTGATGGGTGTAGGAGTGCTTGAAATGACAATAAACAAGAAGGATAATGCGAAAATGAATGGTACAATGGATGTGAAAATGATGATAATCATGATAATGGTCTTTTGAAGAAAAAGAGAGTAGTCAATAACTACTAGAGTCTTCTCTTATTCTTTTCTTTTGTTAATAGGGTTCTGATGGAATCAAGTTAAAGAATAAAATTATTTCAAAAGAAAAAAAATAAAAGAGCTAAGTTGACATTTCATATCAATTTATGAATTTGTTATTATTTGGAGTAATTTTTATATAGGCATGAAATAAGATATTTATTTATTTGATAAATGTTTTCATGTTGGATATACAACATAACATCCCATATAGCTATTAATGTTCCTCTTCCTTTCACGTCTATATTTTTTGGTTTCATTTATTATATATATATATATTGATAGTTAATGATTAATTAGTAGACGTGGGAAGGTAAAGATACAGATAAGGGGTGACAAATGGTCCCTCCCCGCCTTAAGCCCGAAAAATAAGCGAGAAATTGACTTAAAAATCTAACTTGCCCCAACAAAATGGCGTATTAGCGGGCGGCGGACTTGTTTGCCTATTTTTTAATTTATTTATTTTTCATTTTTTAATAGATAAATAGGTTTATTTTTATATTTTAATTTGATTTTTCACTTATTTTTTAAAACTTTTTTTTTATAAAACATCTTTTTAACAAATTTTACTTAAAATAATATTGCATATATTCACAAATAAATGTGTAAAATAAAATCATCAACAAGTATTCCAAAATATAGTTCAAGTAAATTAACCTTCAAACAACCAAAAAAAAATTTTTTGATAAGCAATTTGTATTAAAGGGAGAATCAGGGATTCTCCAACCCGAAACAAAAAGCCAATCAAAAGATAGGGGGAATGAAACACCCCAAAAAGAAAGATTACAAGAAATCTAAAGGATGATTCATCCAATCATAGAAATTACATCTCTTGCGGCCTATTTCCAACCATTTCTAAGACATAGAAACTACACGGTTGAAAATATCATCCGCATCCCAAACAAGACCATTGAATATTATGTTATTCCTCATGCTCCATATGCAACAAGACGAGACTATCCACACAAAACAACTCATGTCCTCATTACCTTTATCATACAGAGCAAGAACCACAACAAAGCATGGTTACAAAAATTATCGGCAATAACCGGTTGAACTCCTAACCAAACAGCAATTTTAGACCACAAAGTCTGAACTTTCGGACAATTAAGAAAAAGATGCAAGGCATCCTCATCTTCAAGGAAACACAAAACACACACCTTGTCGTGCGAGGAAGAAATAATACCCCTAGAAGTAAGATTGTAACGGGTCGGCAATCTATCACATATTAATCTCCAAGAAAATATCTTAATCTTCAAAGGGACTTTGGTTTTCCAAACCACTTTCAAGAACAATAACTCCGCCTCTTGAAGAAGAGTCCCGGGGACAGAATCAATAAAATGAGTGTAGGAACTTTTCACCAAGAACTCCTTGTTCGTGTCCAAAAGCCACTCCCAGCTATCCTCTTCATACCGCGAAACCTGACTGCCAGCAATCATAGTCTGCATCAAGGAGATTTGATCCTGCTCTACAAGAGTTCCAAGAGTCCAAAATTTTTCAGGTTTCCAAAACCATTGGTCATTAAGCCAAAACCCAAGGTCTGCAATCATGCTGTCTTTATTCGCAGCAGCAGCATAGAGGCTAGGGAAAGAAATTTTTAGCTGCTGATTGCCACACCAGTGCGAGTTCCAGAAGGTTATATTACCACCACTACCAAGAACCGGCTTTACGAGCAAATTGAAATTTATAGAATCTCCACATTTTTTGGATTTGAGTAAATCCCTCAGCCAAAGCGAAGCATCCTTAGGATGAAAATTTGGGTCAGACTCCATCACCCAAAATCGGAGGCTCCCATATCTACTTATCATGAACTTCCTCTAGATTTCGTTATCGCCAATGAGAAATTTCCACAACCACTTTGATAACAAAGATTTATTAAACAATCCTATATGCTTGATACCAAGTCCACCTTTCTCTTTAGGATTACACAAAGCACTCCACTTAATCCAAGCAATGCTACTTTTATCCACCGAACCCGACCACAAAAAGCGAGGTTGAATAGCTATAATATCTCTAACTATTTTCGAGGGGGCCTTGAAAAAAGATAGGTAATGGATCGGCAAGTTAGCAAGCACTGAATTAATCAACGTGACTCTTCCTCCGATAGACAAATTCCTACCGACCCAAGAATTTAATCTAGCTTTCAAACAGTCCAAAATAGGTTTCTAGAACGATGTTCTCCTTTGATTGCCACCAATTGATATACCCAGAAATTTGACAGGAAACACACCTGACTTGCAATAAAGAAAAGATTCAGCAGCTCTAATGAAATCTTCCTCTATGCCTATTCCATATAAACAACCAAAAAAATGATTTTAGTGTTTGATAACTATGTTGGCGGGCTGACAGGCCAACCCACCCCATTTTGTGGCGGGCTTAAGGCGAGACGGGATTAAATCGGGGCGGGTAGGCGGACACAATATCTCAACCTAACCCGTCATATTTTAGTGGGTGTTCGGGTCGGTTTGGCGGGCCATGATCCGTTTTGTCACCCATAGATAGATTCATAAGAAGATACGAGTTAATCCAACTCTAGCATCAAAATAAAAGCAGCCGGTCTATCATTGGCGAGGCATATTCTCTATGAGCTTGAGAAAATGAAAGAGTACGTATACATTCATGTGTTCAGAAAGTATATATTCATGTCTTCAGAGAAACAAACATATGTGCGGATGGTTAGGGAGAAATTTGAATTAAAAAAAATTGAATTACATATTTAGATCTTTGTATTAGGAGGTGCTAATTATGTTTAAAAATAATATTGTGTAACCTTTTGTTTTGGGCTTATACCTCTCAAATCACGAAAAAGATTAGTATATTTATTTATTGATGAAAGTTAATTATTCTAGTAACTCCATTATTATTATCATTCTTAATTTTTTTAAATAATTAATTAATTAAAAATATCTTTAAAATAAGACATTTTCATTATTACAACGGGTAAATTTTTTGGGAAGAACTTTAAAATAAATTAAAAATTATACATAAATAAGTAAATTATACTTGTACAAAATAAATTAAATAAAAATATAATATAATATAACATCAACAAAACATAAGTACATATCTATAACTATTTTGATAATAATAATTTTTTTTTATAACCAAGCACTCAAATATATATATGGATGGGGAGTATTAGGGGTACTCCAACTCAATAAACAAAACCCAATGCAAACAACTCCAATCCCTAATGAAACAAATTACGAGAAAATTCGAGCCACTCATAAAAAGAACACATATGGTTATGTTTATTCCTAAGAAGTTATCACAACCAAGACGACAAAGCAATTCTATGAAAAATAATTTCATTCCTCGGATGCCATATACACCTACATTTAGTAAACCAAATTAGGAAAATGTTAGACTTATGGCAATTTCCAACCAAAGAAACCACCCATTCAAATTAGTGAAGTCGGCAGTCTTGTTCCAACAAGTAAGGAATGTCAATCCAATCGGCAATTTTCCTCCAAACTAGAGAGATTTTAGGGCAATAGGAAGAATAAATGGTTATTGAATTCTACATTGCGTAAGCAAAAGACGCAAACCTTATCGTGAGCGTTCAAAATAATTCCCCTTTAATCTAGGTTGGATCTAGTTGGCAGCCTGTCCAAAATCATATGCCACGCGAAAACATTCACCTTCAACGGGATTTTGGATTGCCAAACCAGATCCATTGCAGTTTTCGAATCCTCCTCCATAATGGGCAGACCAGAATTCGAAACAAGGTCATTATAGACAAACTTTACATGAAACATACTACCAACAGCAAAAGGCCAAACAAGGTCCTCCATAATTGTAGTATGCTCATTGGGATTTTGGTCCTTACAAGTTGTGTGGAGATAAAGGCAGGTTTGGTCGTATTCGCAAAGTTGGATCATTGGCTATCAAATGGAGGAGTTTGGAGGTGATCAATGTGTTTTGACATGACAAAGTTTGGATAACAATTTTGAATCGAGTTGTTGCTACAAGGTCTCAAAGTGACATTCAAGACTCATGATTTCGAGATTCATCGATAATAGCATCACGAGTTGTAATACAAAGTTCATGCTTCAATGCTTAAATTCAAATTCCTTCACAAGTTGGATGTTCATTATTTCCAAATTTATTCAAGGAGGTTCCATGCCAATTAATAAATTTAATACAAATTCAAGTGAAAATTCTTCCAAGGTTCGCAAATTGAATTCGTGCGTTCATTATAAAGATGTTCAAGCTCATGTCAAATATAAATTATTGGTGATAGTTATCACGAAAATCAAGTTTTTAAGAGTGAATTAAGGTTAATGTTTCAAGTTGAAATTCCAAAACCAAATTGTTATGAGATTTAAAAACCTTCAAGAAGTTTATAAATTCAATTTAAAATTGAGGTTGGATTTGTAAAGTGCACTACAATGCAAAGAATAAGGTTAAATAATTTGAAACCTATCTAGAAGAATTTACAAGTTCAAGTCTTGAAGGTATACAAAATTCAATTCAAGAGTAATCAAGAACCACACAATTACAGGATTTATACCAAGTTACCAAAAGCTGGCCATAAGCATTTCAAACTAGTCAAAGTTCACAAATGGAAGAATTACAGGTACAATGTTTAAAAAAAATTGCAAGGAAGATTGAAGCTAAGCTAAGCCATTCAAAGCCCTCCCTTAATACCCCACGCAATGATTATGACGCCCAATTTATCCATGCCATCATCCGCACTTCAACTTCAGGCTTCACATTAAATTTTGATAGCAAGTGCTCCAAGCTCCCTAGGCAAATATATGAAAACAAATTAATTGTTAGAAAAGCAAAGAATCAGCAGCGTTTTCAATCTGTTGAGGAAGCGGATTTTACTCACACCAAATGTCGCAGACAAGCACTTCATATATCAAATCTTTGCGCCGTATCCCTTGAATAGCAGCCCCTGTTCATCCAAATAATTACGATAACCTGAATCACAATCAACACATACAAAGAAATAATTAAGGATCATCCACGTGTTTTCGTCTGTTTCGAAAATCTGAAAGAGATGAGAATTAAAGTTATAACAGGAAAATCCATCAAACTCCTTCTAAGTATTTACCTTCCAAGTACAAAGCTATTTCCTAAACATGAATTGGAGGACATGTCCACCAGTACTTTACATAGTTTGATTCGCAGCTTGTCAGACTCATTACATGAAGTTCGACTTGCAACGATGAAATGGCTGTTGAAGCTCCCGAAAGCGGCTGAAATATAGTGATAGCAGGTGGTAGACTCGAGCAGGTCGAACTCCTTAGCTCAATTGTTTACTACGATCAAACTTCCCTGCAGAACAAACAGGATCATCAAAATAAAAATCCATATTGTCATGAACAAATACAATCCAACAGGCCAGCATTTTGCACATATGTTACAACAAACCAAGTTCTCAATGCAGCCGACATCATGCTCGAAACTCACAACGCATATGCATACAAGGGCTGCTGCAATTTTCTAACGTAGCAATTGTAATGAAGCAAATCAAAGGGCAAAAATCAGAATTGATAAATTAAAAAGGGAAGAGTTGAATAAGTTAGAGAGAAGGGTCATTGTCGCTGTTCATAAAAGAAGTCAGGGAAGACCAATCTCGCGCTATCCTTGCCATGTCTTGATGCCAAACGTTGCACAAAGAGAAAACACAAGAAAGGCGTGAAACATGGTGAAAATGGAAGTGAAATCCTCATCATCAATGTGAGCAAAACCGAAAGAGGAAATTCCACAAACAATCCACAAATATATTTCTCAAAGACATTCATAGTTTCATAAACATGATGGATTATAAAAGGAAAGATCAGAATGCACACAAAACCTGTTTTCAAATTACAACACAATCCGACGTATTCAAGTCAAAGTGAAAAGCATTAAACACAATCACAATTTCAGATTGTTTCCAAAACCAAACCAGACATCATCAAGACGGGTTCGAATTCATCTTAAAACAAGTTCAGATACTACATTTAACATGTCCAAACATGTTTGAGTAAATAAGGGAAGTATTCAACATGAAAATCACACAATTCAGAAACTTCCCAAAACAACAAAAGACATGTTCCTACAAGTTGTGATTATTTCCAAAACAAGATTCAACAGGTTTATTTGGAAATTAAATTCGTATTTCTCTTTGAAGCCTATATAAAGGACCACACCACAAAAGCAACGGAGAGAAAGAAACAGACGAACAAAAAAGCCATACACGATTCAGAGGAGAAAATCAAAGCCACCAAAATTCACAGTACCACCCACATAAATACAATTCACAGAGGACCGCCATACGCATCGCAGAGACGAATAGCAGCATATACAGAAAGAAAAAAATCATACACACAACAATACACACGAAGAGTCACCGGAACTACTCCGGTAGGTAAACGATTCACTCTCTCTTCCTTGTTCTGCTTCTATTTTGCCACTGTAATGTTGGATACCATAGTCTGAGCTGCGATCAACATCCCAGCACTTTTTTTATTTTGTGTGATTGTTGCTTAGGATTTGTGCTTGTTGGCTTCGATTCGAGTAGATGGCTTAGGATTGGGGGAAATTGATTTGGGGCTAAGGTAGAGGACATCGTGGTGATCGTTTTAACCTAGGTTTGGAGGTGTTTAAACCTCAGCCGCCGCCGGAGACGATTTCCGGCGCGGCGGTTTGTTTCGCTGGCAAGAGAGAAAGCTACGGGGAGAGAGAGAGAAACGAGGGAAAAAGAAAACTCTTTTGTTCTGGTGTGCTTATGTTGCAAGATGATCCTGCGGTTGACCGTGCGCAGTCCTTACTATGCACCGTCGCCTCAAACCGTTGATCCAAGTCATCTGTTTGACTCACCTTAATCCACAGTCAAGATGCTTACCACCCCCTGGAACCTTGACCACAGTCAAGAGTCCCTCACCCTCTTTGAGGGGAACTATGAATGCTCTGGTTCCACTCCCGTCAGGATACATAGGCACGAGATGCGATGTCTTGGCGAGCATACTTCAATACTAACCCCTAGGGCTCTCCCTTAGAAGATACCCTTTAGCAAGCAAACCATAGCATAACACAATATTAACAAGAGGTTCCTGTAGAGTACTACAGATGCTTAGGGTGCTAACACCTTCCCTAAGTATAACCAACCCCCGAACCTTAGGACTCTTATTAGGGTTTTCTTCGGTCTTTACCCTTTCCTTTGGATAAATCAAAGCTCGGTGGTGAATTTCAAAGATTTGTGATTCAAGTTAATCAATACCTTGATATCCGATTCACACCGCAACAGGGTTTTATTCAATATTTTCCCTTTCCCTCAATGGTAATAAATAAAGATCGGTGGCGACTCTATTAAGTCCATCCAACGAGCGTACGATTTCTCTTCGCGAGGTCGTTCTCAGTTTTTGAGGTACGATATGGAGGATGTCCTATTTTCAGTTGTAAAGTACCTAGTCAATGGGAAGTTTGACCAGGAAGTCGCAAAGTTGGTGGACCTCTTCTATTAGAATAGCTGGTGTCAAATTTCATGCCAAGGGAAGTGAAGGAAAACATTGCATGATATGTTATAATGTTTTCTTGGTAGTTCTTACTTTTAGGGCTTGTAGAATCATAAAGAAGTCGTTGCAACTGTAGTGATGGTTATTGGAGGAATGGGAGTATAATTTTCCCACCTCTACAACATCTCTGGGACTTAGGAACAATTTTCCTTTGCGTTCTTGATACCACATAGAGGCTTGACAAAATTAGAATTCCCATACCGGGTCTCTTATATCTGAATACACTAGCGCAAAAAGAGAAATTTACACCTGTTTTTTTATACATTTTACACCCGTTATTAAAGGGTGTAAATTCAACGAGTGAGAAATATCTGAAGAATTTACACCCGTTTTTAAACGGTGTAAATAAAGGATATATTACATTCTTTTTAGAAAAATTGGGGTAAATTATTACATATATACATTTATATAAAACAAATTTACATCCCATTTGATAAAAATCGGGTGTAAAATAAATAATGCTTTCTATGAATGTCAACAAATTTACACCCTATTTTCTATAAATAGGGTGTAAAATTCAATATATTACACCTTATTATAGGTATCGCAGGTGTAAAAAAAAATATATATATATATATATATATATATATATATATATATATATATATATATATATATATATATATTTTAATAAGCAAAATATATTCCAAGGATACAAATGGGTATCCTAACCCATGTACAAAAAATCAACCACCCAAAAAAATCACCATTACATAAAATCACACGGTGATTTAAACCATTCGTAATAATTACACGTAAAACCTTTCCTTAGTTTTGTACCAATCCACCACCACGATAGGAGCACTATCTTATGGACAATTAAATCTTCGTTCCACACTTCACCGTTAAACATGATATTGTTCCTAGTCATCCACAAACACCAACAAATAATAAACCAAAATCCAATCGCATTTTTAATGTCAATTACTTGTAAGTGTAAAGCAACAATCCAATGTCTAAGATGATTACCATTAGGAATCACCCTCACCCCTAACCAATCGAAGATGCTTTGCCACACCTTAATTGATTTGTTGCAAGTAAAGAAAAGGTGCACATAATTTTCCGCTTCCACGAAAGAAAAAGGACATACATTGTCGTGAGGATTAGAGATGATACCTCGAGCACTTAAATTATCCCGCGACGGAAGCCTATTTTGCAAAAGACACCACCCAAATTAAATGGTTTTCAAGGGAGACGTGGCAGACCATAACAGTTGGAAAGCTGCCTTGTGTTCTTCCGATATAGCAATAGCAGACTGATTTTGGAATAAGCAATGATAACCAGAGTTGAAAAAAATAAATCAAGGATGGATTATGCGACCATTGTATTACTTCCCTTTCCTCTTTGCGCAAAGTGAAGTCATCTAACATGTCATACAACCTGCCCAGGTGCTGTTGTAACGACGGGGGTGAGCAGGTACCAGTTAATTGAACGTTATACACCCGGTGATCACCGTTCCAGTAACCGTTGTCGACGACCCTGTTGTTTGGTCTGGCAGCTGCATTTCTCAATTCCGGGAATAACAAAGATATTTTGTCACTGCCACACCATGAAGACGTCCAAAAAGAAGTCAATTCGCCATTGCTAACTTTCGAGGAAGTAAGGCCATAAACGGAACCAGAACCGAAGCATTGAGATATTGTAAATAAGTTGCGCCACCAAAGAGATGAAGGTATGTTATACTTTGGTTTTTCACTTTGTACCAAATCTGAACTGTACTGCCCGTACCGACCTTTCAGAATTCCATGCCACAAACTCTCTCTTGGAATGATAAACTTCCATAGCCATTTAGCTATCAGAGCTTCATTAAAGCATCGTACATCCAAAATGCCAAGACCACCGTATACCTTAGATTTAAACACCACTACCCATTTAATCCAAGCCATTCTATTTTTAACAGAAGAACCATTCCATAAAAACCTTCTATGTATCGTCGTTAGAATCTTAAAACCTTTGCTATCCTATAGAACAACATATAATGGATAGGTAGATTAGAAAGTACCGATTTAATAAGGGTGGTTCTACCTCCTATAGACATAAATCTTCATTTCCATGAAGCTAATCTCGATTAGACTTTATCAATGACCGATTTCCAGAAAGATACTAATCTATGATTACCACCAATTTGAATACCAAGAAATTTGAAGGGACACGCCTGCATTTTACAAGCCAAAAATCTTTATGCCGCCCTTAAAAACGACTCATCAACACCAAATCCAAATAAATTGCTCTTGCGAAAATTAATCACCAGTCCAGACAACAATTGAAAACCTTTTAGAATAACTTTAATTGTCCATAACTTATTCCAAGAACCTTCGCCAACAATTACCGTATCGTCCGCATATTGAAGTAAGTTGAAAGAAACTTCTTGATTCAGCTTGAAACCTTAATACATCAATCCTTCAGCAACCCTTTTCTTTAATATCGCCAAACCTTCCGCCGTAATAACAAATAGATAAGGTGATAGAGGATCACCTTGTCTAAACCCTCTTCTTACTTCAAAATCGCGAGACGGACTTCAATTAACAAGCACAAACATATAGTTCTTGAATACACTACCCTCCAACCAACTCATCCATTTTTCACCAAAGCCCATGATTTCCATCACCTTACGAATGTAAGGCCATTCAACATAATCATAGGCTTCGGCAAAATCTACTTTAAGGATCATGCTCTTTTGTTTTCTTCTGCTTGCAAAATATACGATCTCATTCAAAACTAGAACCCCGCCAAGCAGATTCCTTAAACGTTTACAACCCTGATATGAGATACCCCACTCATTTCCCTTAATCACCAACTATGATTTCTACATCATCCCTATCAATACAGAAATCAGTCAAGCATACAGGAGAAACAAGCTAACTTGGATTTGCTTAAAAGCTTCATCCAAGAACAATACACAATCCAGTACCTCAAGGCTTATGGATCTGTGCGACACCTATATCTACCACAGTGTATCAACTGATACAAAGGGAGACTTACAACCTAGAGAGCCAACAACTCTCAAAACCCTAAACCCTTGTTTCTTACGCAAGAAAGCAAGGTTACAAAAGGCGTACTAAGGCATACAAAACCTAGGTCTAAGTCTTCTATTTATAGGCTTCTACTTCCTTGGGCTTTAGTCTTCTGTTCGCTAATTCCTTGATCCATGTGCATTATCTCTTGGCTGAATTGTTACAGATTTGACACTTGCTAAATCAGTGCAGTACTTCAGGATGTCATGACATCTTTTTTGACATCTTTTTTCAGTCCAGATTTAGTCATCTTTATCGATAATGTGTTTTTACCGAAAATTGTCAAACCAAAGGAGCTTTCAATCTCCCCCTTTTGACAGATTTTGGCTAAAACACTTTTTGGACGTCTCTTCACCTTGAGTGGCGGATATGATTGGAATAATGTGCAAACCGAGTCTATGTTGATGTACGTGAGGAAGAAGATAACTCTGACTCCCCCTTAACCGTGAGACGGTACTGCCACCCTTTGAGGAAAGTAGTAAACCAGGATGAGCGAACTTGAAAAGTGTCCAGGCAATAGAAACTTCTAAAGATGTTAGTAGAAGGATTGAAATCAAAGAATAAAGAATATCCTTTTCAAACACACTCCCCCTCCAGAGATCAGTTGTAGTCTTTGTGAATATGAGTACTTAAGGCATGTAACTCAGGTCGCAAGACACAACTTGATTCTTAACTTAAGTCACAAGACACAAAGGAAACTTACACTCAGGCAGGATGTTATAACATCTTGTCTATCATCCTTGCAGAGCAACTGTACGAACAACCCATGTATACCCTGCATCCCCTGACTCAGTGACCTATACTCCCCCTTTTTAGCCAAAAATTGGCAAAAGAAACCAAGACATTCCCATACCCAACCAACATTTATCCAGACTTGAACAAAAGTCATTTTGACCATACCACAATGAATATCCCAATTCTGAAACAAACTGCTCCAAGAACACCCTTAAATAACCAAGAACTTTCCTTCGAATGTAACGATTTATTGAAACTTCAATGCGGTTATTATTTTAAGGTTGTAACTTCACCAAAACCCAATGTGCACCGGCTAAGAAAGCTTTGATTGTTTCTTCTTCAATAAAACCGCCCAACAATAATGCAAGTAACGATGAACGTGATTAGCACGCGTATAATGCAACATTCACCGTCCAAAAGACCAATTACTCAAAAAGTATGTCCTTAACAATGTTCTGACATCATGTCAGACACTGTCCATCAAGAAAACTTCTGTATTGACGAATAATTTCAAAATTTTATGATTACAGTCTGCTGAGAAAAATAAATTCCCCCAGACTCAACCAATGATTCTTAAGAATCCAATAAGAACCATTTAACATGCACTGCCAAGTCTCCCACAACTTGCAACAATACAACAATGTCATGACATCCTCCTAGACATCTTAGCTTGCTTGATGCACAAATGCAAACTGGAACTTCAACTGCATCCTCCCAGTAATTCATCATAGATCAAGGGGCATCTCCCCCTATCTAAGGTAACTAGTGCTCCTTCCTAGAACACCCAAGCTAATGAATGGAAAACATAAGACACATCTTCATGTCTTTAAGAGTGCACCCTCAGTTTAACTTACCAGCTGAACACAATCATCAACTCTTTTATTACCTCCTCTGACAAGAAACAATAGTCACTCACACATGATCACCATTATGCTACCCGTGAGGAAATGTATACCTACCATAACAAACTCTTGGCATGAGATCAAAGTCCCATTGACCCCCCTGTTGTACCCCAAATTTTACCCTTAGATCCATTGATATTTCGCATATCATCTTAGGTCAATCATACTACATACCTAACCCAATTCACCAGGTTTTGCTGTTTTGTCCCATTTATGAACCAGGTTTTATTTCAAGAGGCTTAGGGGGTTGATCAATCAAGGTCACCAACCCATCAAGTTATCATACTCTCAAGATACCTCTCTCCATCAAGAATTAAATGCAATGTAGCTTCATCATAAGTTCTTCCAGGCTCAAGCTTTGCAGGATTGCCTCAAGGCATTCCGGTCAATTGTGTATGCATCAGATTACCAGAATGTGGCAAAATATCAGTGCTTCATGATCAAGGATCATCAAAATTCAATCAGAGCCATTTATTCTGATTAATTTCAATTCATGTTCAAGACGTGTCATGTTGATTGCTCTGGTTCATCAAGGTTCAAAAGACTATTTGTTCAGGATCCATTCACTTTTAGTTTGGTTCAAAACCAACATAGAAGATCCAAAGTTCAAGTTCTATATCAAAAATTCCAAGATCATAATCACATTTGAAATCTATTTCAAGTCCCGTTTCCATGTCAAAATTTCATTCAAGTTTCATGAATTTCAATTCTATTTCAATTCAAGTTTATATCCATTTCAAGTTTTAATTCAAGTTTCTAACCAAAATTCAATTCTCAATCTCATCTTAAGTATCAAGTTCAAGTTTCATTCAATTTTTTTTCAAATCGTTCGAAGTTATGAATTCAATTCCACTCTGATGTTCAATTCATGTTCATTGTCGTCCAAGCTTCAAATTTACTCCAATTCATTGCTCATCTCATTTCAATTCTATCAAATAGGCAAGACTATTCCATTCAAATTCCAATCCAATTTTGTTCAAGTTCAATTCCACATCTCAAGATTCATTTCATGACCAAATTTAATTTCCTAGCATCACTTAATGTTCAAATTCATGTCCAAATTACAAGGTGTAATTACAAGACAAAATTTCTAAAAGACAAAACAAGTTCATGGCCAGCCCATGTGCAAATAATCAAAGTTACAAGCATTTCCCAAAAAGAAGGGGGAGTCGTGAAGCTTATGAGTCACATTTGAAGCCACCTTGAATATGGCCCACACCTTCATGACAGCAAATTTTGTACATACAACAGCCAAAAATCCTGTGAAAGCAAAAAAGTCCACGATACTCATCAAAAAAACCTGTTGCAGCCACTCTACGCAAACCTAGTCTCACCAGACTAGTCACAGCCAAACATAAAGCTGTAGTTTTGACAACAACCCAATTTTTTAATATATTTCACCAAGCTGTATTCGAACCAGGGTCCTTCTTCAAAAAACCACTGAATCCACAACCTTGTTCCATCATTGAAAAACTGACCTCATATCCTTCCTTGAGACCAAACTCCTTAAAAGGTAACGAACCATCACAGTTTTCTTCACAAACCATAACCTGTTTCAATAAACCAAAACCCTCCCTTCTCCTTCGCGCCTCATAACCTCAAACACACCTTCTTCTTCAAAGTCTTCTTTCAAAAATCTCGGAAGCCACAACCACCTTCAATAAACCTCCCTTCATCTCTGTTCATCCATAACCTTCTTCCAAACCACCCTCTTCAATCTTCAGACCACGCCTGGCTTCATCACCATTCTCCCAAACGTGTCTCACCACCACCAATCTGTTTCGCTGCTTCTTCAACCTTCATCTCCAAATCAACAAAAATCCCTCTGCAACAACAAACCAAAACATACCCTAAACCCAACCTTCATTATTCACAAGCCTGTATTCCTACAAACCAGCAATCAACCTTCTTTCAATCTTCAAAAAAAACAAAAATCATTCCAAACCAATAACAGAGAGATGAAGATGAGATGAAATAGAACCATGAACTTAAACCGAAGCAGAACGGAATGATAAAACCTGAATCGAAAATCATAAAGTGAACCAAACCTCAAAAGCACCAAATCTGACGCGAGTGAGCTTGAATCATACGAAGAAGAGAAACCCAGCGAAATCGGGCCAAATCGATAAAACCTGAATCTACAGCAGAAGGGATTTGAAGCCGAGTTGAGAAACACAATGAGGTTGAAATACGTTGCTGATACCGCGTTGTGATTGTTGTTGTCCTTCTATTTTCAATCTTGTTGTTCTTTTTTTAGGAAAGGGGGTCTGAGGAATGCACTGTGTTTGTTGCTGCTGATGATTGTTAAACTTTGTTTTTTATCTCTGTTTTACTTCAAATCCGCAGTGTATTTACTAATGGGCCTTTGAGCCCGTGTTTGGTTTCTCTACAAACACCTCATAAATACTTTTGCACCGCCTATTAGTTATGAGTTGATGGGCTCCCAAGCCCAATGATTCTCATATGGTCTTACCCTTAATTCGATCAGCCGCACCCCTTTTACATCTCTTTTAACATCTTCTTTAGTTTGTATTTCATTTTTTTAAGTAAATTTGGTTTTTGTAAACAATAGATTTTTATATATTTTATAACTTTATTTCGTTTTGACTTTATTCTCTTGGCAATTTTGTTTTAATTTTACTTTTGAGGGCCAGAGATATTACAAAAATCTTGATTTTGTTGATTTATTCGAATCACTAAAATCTTGATTTGTATGAGGCCCATTTTTTTTATTTTTATTGGTCAATGAAAGTCAAACATCAAGATTATGGATTTATCGATTTAAATCTTGATTAAGATGAGACTAACTTTATTTTCATTTCGATTCCATTTTCATTATTTTGGGGCCAATGGTATACAAAAAATCATGACTTGTCGATTTATTTTAAATCACTAAAAGTCTTGATAAATATGAGGCCACTTTTTTATTTATTTTTGTTGGTCAATGAAAGTAAAAAATATAAGATTATCGATTTCTAGATTAAATCTTGATTTAGACGAGACCGACTTTATTTTTCATTACACTTTCATTTTCTTTTTCATTAGTCAATGAAAGTAAAAAATATAAGATTATCGATTTCTCGATTAAATCTTGATTTAGACGAGACCGACTTTACTTTTCATTTCGATTTCATTTTCTTTTTTATTGGTCAATGAAAGTTAAATATCAAAGATTATTGATTTAAATCTTGAGTTAGACGAGACCAACTTTACTTTTCATTTCGATTTCATTTTTCGTTATTTTGGTCGATGATATAACCAACTTCATGGTTTGGTTGGTCTCATTAAAGCGACAAAACTTTGATCAATATGAGACCACTTTCTCCTTATTTCAGTTTCGTTTACTGTTTAGTCGATGAAAGTCAAGAATCATGGTTGTCAATTTTATTGATAAATTATGATTAAGACTAGACCATTGTAAATTCCATTTCATTTCAATTTTAATTGAACTGCTAACGTTTCATTTCTCTTTTGGTGAGACTTGTAAATATTTCATGATAAAGTCTTGTGGAAGACCCTCCCGGTTCTGTTATGATTGTGGTTGCCTGTTTCATTTGACAATTCTTCAATACCCTTCCAAAGGAAAGTCTCTCTATTGACCTCAAAGTCATAGATATCTCAATACCAGCTTTGACCTCATAGTCATAGCCACTTCCCTCCTTAACCTCATAGTCATAGGATATCAGCCTTGACCTCATAGTCATGACCACCTTCCCTTTGACCTCATAGTCATAGGATTCTCTTCCCTTGGCCTCATAGCCACTCAAAATTAAGTTAGAGTTCTTGGACTCTATGTGATATTCACCAAGTTGAGTACTCACTTTTCCCCATCATAACTTAGATCTAGAGAATTTCTTCAAACTCTAAGATGAGCTCACACTCATTTCCCCTTGGAACTTTGGCCACAGTCAATGGTTCCTCTTTCACCCTTAGTTAGGTGAACTACGGTTGCTCTGATTCTTTAGTCAGATATGTAAGCACAAGATGCGACGTCTTGGCGAGCAAACTTAGTGTACATACCCTTAGGTCTTTACCTTTAAACTTAACAGATTCTCTTAGCAAGCAAACATAACATAACACAAACTAAATAAGAGGTTCCTGTAGAGTACTACAGATACTTAGGGTGTTAATACCTTCCTTTAGTATAACCAACCCCCGAACCTTAGATCTCCCCCTTTAGGTTTTCTCGATCTTGAACCTTTCCTTTGGATAAATCAAAGTCGGTGGTGAATTTCAAAGTTTTGTGATGCAAGTTAATTAATAGCTTGTTATCCAATTCTCACCACAACAGAAATGGCGACTTCACTGGGGAAGTAAGAGGGTTAAGCCCACCTTGTTTATGCTTGTTTTGTTATATGTCTTTCCTGTATATTTGTATATATCTATACATACTTGTATATCTGCTTAGTTTCTTCTGTTTGGCAGGTGTTCTTGAGTGGTGAGATAAATCCTAACCCGGATTTTAGTGCATTTATGATAGGACGATGGTATATTCAAGGAGGCTTTGAGGGAGTAGATTCCTGAAAAAGTTGACTTGAGACACCATCACTCAGTTTAGGCCCTCTTGAGAGGTTAGTCATGTTGAACGAGTCCATTTGTGAAAATGTGCTACTCTCGATGTAGGTGCCATCGATACTGAGAACCGTAGTTATTTCCAAACCCCACTTAAGCCTTTTTAGGATGTAGTGCGAGGACTATGAGGGAGTCTATTCCTGAATTGGTTGCTACGCGATACTACACTCAGACGAGATTCTCTTGAGAATTTTATTGACTACCGAGTCATTCGGGAAATCGATAAAATCCAAAAGATGGATTGTTGACTCTGGGAACTTCTTAGAACCCTGTTCTACAGATGAAAACCAATAGTACACACCAATGGGAAGGGTAAACCATGGCTCCATGCTCTTGACCTCAACCTAGACCCTTTGTCTGTGTGGCTGTACATTTGTGAATATGTGTGCTTATGTGTTTTGTGCATTGTATACATCTCATTGCATCCATTGTTGGTTTCAAGGAATTCAAACATTCATTTCCATTTCAAAAGATCAACAGAGCTTGGATCTTAAAAACAAAAATTCTTCAGTTTTTCCACAAATTTTTTTGCAACTTGCCTTTGAGTTCCTTGAAACCACTTGGCTTGTATTTGCATTTTATGCGTATTCGCATCTCATTTACATTTCTCGGTCTTGAGTCTCTCCTCTTCTTCCATGTCTGAAAGATACTTAGCACCTATTCAAGACAATGGCGACAATGAATGAAATTTTGAAGAATCAGAAAGACTTGAAAGAGGAGGTCAGAATCCTCAAAAGCCAGATGATTTGGGTTTTGGAAACTTTACAAGCTCTGATGAAAGAGGGGCACGCTCACCATGTTACTCCTAGAGAAGTTGTCAGTTCCTCGTCTCCTGTGGTTCTCCCATACCAAGGATCTGCCTTTGGGGAGCTTCATACCAGCCAACCTTTGGTCTTGGTCTTGCGCCAGAATGTAATCGTTATCAGGTGTCTACCGAAAGGGTGTTCCAGCCTCCAACGGTTATTCCTCCTCGAGGTTCCCAAAATCAAAACATGAAGAAGTGCTATCTCAAAAGAGGAAAAGTTAACTACTAGTCCATTCCAGTGCCATTGAGCAAACTCTTCCCACTGTTGATGCAGAACAAGTTGGTAACTCCGCGACTTCACAACCCTGTGCCCGGGCCTTGGCACAATCCAAACCTGACTTGTGAATTCCACAAGGGGGCTGAAGGGCATGACTTGGATGGTTGCCGAGCCTTAGAATCTACTATGCAAAATCTGATCCACGACAAAGATTTAGTCTTCGAAGAAGATCGCCCAGAGATTATATGCAAATTCCGTACTGCTACAGTGGGGCATCCCATTTGAGAATGCAAAGAGTTTGAAGCGAGACTGCAAGGCCTGCTGAAGACACTACAACCTCAGGAAGGTACGTCAGGTGTCAATACCTCGACTCTTGAAGCAAAAGGCAAGAGACTTGCAAGGCCTCTCAAGATTCTGTATCACAAGGAACAAATGATCGATGACGAAAGTGTCCCTCCGCTTGGACCCGAAAACTGAAATCTTCTGAAATCAATTCGCCAAAGCTGGCTTTATTTTGTTCATTTTAGCATTTTAAATTATATTTCCTTTGCGTTGAATTGGTTTTTGCTTATAAGCTTTGTTGTAATTTCAAATTGGCAAGATTAATGAAATGTTTGTGCACCTTTTGATTAAGTCCATTCGTTTCACTCATTTAATTTTATGTTCGTGAAAAGCTAAAAAATATATATCTTTATCTTGTTTCTCTCCACTTATTAAATTGTTGTTAAGCAAAGATTGGGGAGGATGATGAAAATATTATCCATAATTGTTGTGGTATGCTTTCGATTAAACCTTACCGAGGATGTAAGGCATTGTTTCAATTCCCAAACACTGGAGAAATAAGGAAGGTAACCCTCGTTAACCCTTCGAGCCTAGAAGTAGGAGTTTTCTTTCCTTACATAAAAAAACCCTTAAATCTCTACCTTGGGGAGGGTAGTTCTCAATTTAACTTGGTTATGCACTCAAATGCAAACGCTTCATGCAAGACACCAGTCAGCTCTTTCAAATCAAGTGACAATGAAAAGGCGAGGTCTCATAAATGAATATAAAGAAGAGGTCTCATAACCTCAACCAAAAAAGAAGAGGTCTCATAACCTCAAGCAAAAAAAGAAGAGGTCTCAAAACCTCAGTGAAAAAAAAGGGGTCTCATAACCTCAACGAAGAAAGAAGGTATCATAACCTCAATGAAGAAAAAAATGTCTCATAACCTCAATGAAGAAAAAGAGGTCTCAAAACCTCAACAAAGACAAGAGGAGGTCTCAAAACCTAAGCAATAAAGGATAACCAAATTCTGCAAGGGAGTAATGACTGCAAAGGTGTTTGAATCGTAGTCAACTAACATCAATTCAATTCCAAGCCTAGGGAAATTTGAACGTATAGCTTGAGTTAACTGAGTGTAGGATCGGAGTTCATCACGAAGATGGGGTGGGTACAAATAAACTTTGAGCCTTTATCCTTTATTTCATAAAACCGTGAACCATACCACGTTACAACCCTTAAAAGGCCTAATTGAGGTAAGGTCATTTTGAAAGCATACTACAGCAAGGTTGATTAACCTGACTCCTAATGATCTTTGCTATTTGCGTGTGTTGATCACTTCATCTGTCATTCTGTAAATGACTAGATCCTTTGTTTTGATTTAATCATTCTGTCATGTGTGTTTCATCAACAAACTTGATTTCAAAAGCTTGCATGAATGTTGCATTGAAATTGCCAATTTTTAATGAACAGTACTTGTTTACAAAAACAATTTAATATCAAAGGAATCCCAAAAAATGCAGCCAGCTAGGGAATTTGACTTGATAAAGAAGCTCAGTCTGGGGTATCCAAGTGAGAGGATTAACCAATCCACCATCCCAAGAGCTATTAAATTAGGGGCAGAACTCTTCAAGTTCAGAATATTGGGGCAAGTTTTTTCTCCGTTTGTTTCTACTGCAGTCCGAGTATTGTATATTTCAAATACAGTTGAACAGGGGCAGTTATGCCGAGGATCATTCCTTTTCAAAAGTTTGAAGATATTGAAGCATTTGGTATGCCAATTCTTCTGTAAAATCCTTTTGATGACTTATCCTCACAGACCAGTTAGTCAGAGGCAGTCAGGTCGAGATTCGGTAAATCTCTAAAAGGCCAATCAGTCTGGGGCATCTCTTTCACAGATCAGTCAGTCTGTAGAACTAATTCAAAGACTTTGTAGTACAAATGCAGCCAATCTGGGGGCAGTTATGTCAAAATACATGAATTTCTTCAAGAGTATGAAGATATTGAAACACCTTGTATGCCAATTCTTCTGTAAAATTCTCTTGATATTTTTCTTGTGATAGACCATGTAATCTGGGGCAGATGAGGTATGCAGAACTACTCAGCTTTTGTGACATCTTTTGCTAGCTCCCCATTAAGTTGTTTACTTCAGCAAAATCTTGGCAGTTCTCCATGGATTTATCTCCAATAAATAATTCAAATTCATGATGGCAATCCTAGTGAAGTCATGATGCTATACCAAATGGGATACCATTTCCCCAGAGAAAGTTGTAATCTTGAAGTAAAACCACTGATTTCTGCAGATTCATCCCCAGTAATGGTCCAATCTGATGAAGTTTGGCTGGGTATCCTTGTTGAGATGTTTATTTCATCTCAAGTCTTGCTTCCTTTTGTCTGTTTTGTCAGCATAAGCATAAGCATGACATAAGCACTCATATGCATAACATCTTAGCATATCTACTTCCTTTTCTGGTGTTTACCTGTTTTGGTTCACTTTGGTGTTTATCTCCCTAAGTGACTGGTTTGTCTATTCTCTCCAATAGAGTTGTCAGCCCTAGGCATAAAGTGCCCATCCTTCTGAATTCCCCATAAAGTTTGATTCTCGTGGATAATGGTTAGTTCAGTTATCTTTTCCACATTTGGATAAGATAAATCCCCATTTGAGTTCACTCCTCAATTTGAGTCTTGTTTGACCGTTTCTTTCTAGCTTGTTCCTAGATTAAACTTTGATCCCTGGCAGGTGTGGTTTCTGAGCCCATCTTGAACATGCATTTATTTTGCACTGTGTCTCGCAAGAAGAATCTTTTGCAGATCCTCATTGAAGACAATTATTTCTCCAACAGTGTTGTAATATCAACATCTCCTTGGAATTTATACCCAACAACAAGTAGCAATCTCCTTAAGAAGCTTGTTTTGCTATAATTACCTTTACAATGATAAGTGGTAATCTCTCTCACGAGAAGCTTATCCGTCCTTGGATTTACTCATACTTCTACAGTTACCAATGGTGTTACCTTCAATCAGTCACTTTCCATCAACCTGTTTGAAGTGATCCCTATTTGAGTTATTCCTTGCCGTCAAACCTTTTGATGAAGTGAATCAGATATGCCATTATTTCCTTGCCGTCAATCTGTTTAATGAGGTGTTCTGAGTTCAGGTTTCATACCCTCGGATATGTATCATTTCTTTGCCGTCAATCTGTTTGATGAGGTGTTCCAAGTTCAAGTTTCCTACCTTCGGATATGTATCATTTCCTTGCCGTCAATCTGTTTGATGAGGTGTTCCGAGTTTAGGTTTCGTACCCCCGGATATGTATCATTTCCTTGTCGTCAATCTCTTTGAGGAGGTTTTCCGAGTTCAGGTTTCATACCCTCGGATATGTAGCATTTCCTTGCCATCAATCTGTTTGATGAGGTGTTCCGAGTTCAGGTTTCGTACCCTCGGATATGTATCATTTCCTTGCCATCAATCTGTTTGATGAGGTGCTCCGAGTTCAGCTTTCGTACCCTCGGATATGTATCATTTCCTTGCCGGCAATCTGTTTGATGAGGTGTTTCGAGTTCAGGTTTCGTACCCTCGGATATGTATTTTTTCCTTGCCGTCAATCTGTTTAATGAGGTGTTCCGAGTTCGGGTTTCGTACCCTCGGATATGTATTTTTTCCTTGCCGTCAATCTATTTGATGAGGTGTTCCGAGTTCAGGTTTCGTACCCTCGGATATGTATTATTTCCTTGCCGTCAAACTTCTTGATGATGTGATCCCTGCTTTGGTTTCCTTGCCGTCAAACTTCTTAATGATGTGATCCCTGCTTTGGTTTCCTTGCCGTCAAACTTCTTGATGATGTGATCCCTGTTATTGTTCCTTGTCGTCATCCCTTTTTGACGATGTGAACTTTGGTCAGTTGTGAACCTCAATTAAAATCCAGCTCATACTGGTACCTAAAAATCCAGCTCATACTGGTACCCAAAAATCCAGCTCATACTGGTACCTAAAAAAAACCAGCTCATACTGGTGTCTAAAAATCCAGCTCATACTGGTACCTAAAAATCCAGCTCATACTGGTACCCAAAAATCCAGCTCATACTGGTACCTAAAAAAACCAGCTCATACTGGTGCCCAAAAATCCAGCTCATACTGGTACCTAAAAAACCAGCTCATACTGGTGTCCAAAAATCCAGCTCATACTGGTACCCAAAAATCCAGCTTATACTGGTACCTAAAAAACCAGCTCATACTGATGCCCAAAAATCCAGCTCATACTGGTACCTAAACAACCAGCTTATACTGGTGTCCAAAAATCCAGCTCATACTAGTATCCAAAGGTCCAACTCATATTGGCATTTCAAAATCCAGCTCATACTGGTACCCAAACCAACTCAAATTGGTGTATACTGGTACCCAAACCAACTCAAATTGGTTTCATGCCCAGTAAGAATGTGTCTTTATTTTCCCTAGTGTCGTTCGGTCGCATATGAACCTGTCATCCATCTCCCTGGATCTTTCCCCAGTGGAGAATACCTCTCTGGCTCTCATCTCCAGTGAGGAACTGTAGAGTAGTGTTTCCTTGGAGTCTCCCTAGTGAGTCTCTTTTTATTGGTCAGCCTGTATCCCCGTTGATTTTTCCTCATGGATGCTAACCTTCATCTTTCCCCAGAGCTAGCTCACATGTGGTTGTTTACTTTCTATCATTTAGTGTCTTGTTCTGTCTTCATTTTTGCCCTATCAATGCATCGTATCATCATACTAGAAATTCATGGCATGTCAGCATTATAGGTTAGTTTTGTCCATAGGATTGCATATCATTGCATCTAAGGGAAAAATTTTCGGTTATCTATATTTAAATATCTTTCACCATGATTTCATGAGGATTTTCATCTCTTATGTCATCCGGTGAAGATATTTAAATAGGGGCAACTCTTGTACCCCAAATTTTACCCTTAGATCCATTGATCTTTCGCATATCATCTTAGGTCAATCATACTGCATACCTAACCCAATTCACCAAGTTTTGTTGTTTTGTTCCATTTGTGAACCAAGTTTTATTTCAAGAGGCGTCGGGGGTTAATCAATCAAGGTCACCAACCCATCAAGTTATCATACTCTCAAGAGACCTCTTTTCATCAAGAATTAAATGCAATGTAGCTTCATCACAAGTTCTTCCAGGCTCAAGCTGTGCAGGATTACCTCAAGGCATTCACGTCAATTGTGTATGCATCAGATTACCAGAATGTGGCAAAATATCAGTGCTTCATGATCAAGGATCATCAAGATTCAATCAGTGCCATTTATTCTGATTAATTTCAAGGCATGTTCAAGACGTGTCATGTTGATTGCTCTGGTTCATCAAGGTTCAAAAGACTGTTTGTTCTGGATCCATTCACTTTTAGTTTGGTTCAAAACCAACATAGAAGATCCAAAGTTCAAGTTCTATATCAAAAATTCCAAGATCATAATCACATTTGATATCTATTTCAAGTCCAGTTTCCATGTCAAAATTTCATTCAAGTTTCATGAATTTCAATTCTATTTCAATTCATTTCAATTCAAGTTTATATCCATTTCAAGTTTTAATTCAAGTTTCTATCCAAAATTCAATTCTCAATGTCATCTTAAGTATCAAGTTCAAGTGTCATTCCATTTTTTTTATCAAATCAATGTTTGAAGTTATGAATTCAATTCCACTCTGATGTTCAATTCATGTTCATTGTCGTCCAAGCTTCAAATTTACACCAATTCATTGCCCATTTCATTTCAATTCTATCAAATAGGCAAGACTATTCCATTCAAATTCCAATCCAATTTTGTTCAAGTTCAATTCCACATCTCAAGATTCATTTCATGACCAAATTTAATTTCCTAGCATCACTTAATGTTCTAATTCATGTCCAAATTACAAGGTGCAATTACAAGATAAAAGTTCAAAAAAAAAAAAACAAGTTCATGACCAGCCCATGTGCAAATTATCAAAGTTACAAGCATTTCACAAAAAGATGGGGGAGTCGTGAAGCTTATGAGTCACATTTGAAGCCACCTTGAATATGGCCCACACCTTCATGATAGCAAATTCTGTACATACAACAGCCAAAAATCCTGTGAAAGCCAGAAAGTCCACGATACTCATCAAAAAAACCTGATGCAGCCACTCTATGCAAACCTAGTCTCACCAGACTAGTCACAACCAAACACAAAGTTGTAGTTTTGACAGCAACCCACTTTTTAAATATATTTCACCAAGCTGTACTCGAATCGGGGTCCTTCTTCAAAAAACCACCGAATCCACAACCTTGTTCCATCATCAAACAACTCACCACATATCCTTCCTTGAGACCAAACTCCTTAAAAGGCAACGAACCATAACAGTTTTCTTCACAAACCATAACCTGTTTCAATAAACCAAAACCCTTCCTTCTCCTTCGCGCCTCATAAACTCAAACACACCTTCTTCTTCTGAGTCTTCTTTCAAAAATCTCGGAAGCCACAACCACCTTCAATAAACCTCCCTCCATCTCTGTTCATCCATAACCTTCTTCTAAACCACCCTCTTCAATCTTCAGGTCACGCCTGGCTTCATCACCATCCTCCCAAACGTGTCTCACCACCACCAATCTGCTTCACCGCTTCTTCAACCTTCATCTCCAAATCCACAAAAATCCCTCTGCAACAACAAACCAAAACAGACCCTAAAACCAACCTTCATTATTCAAAAACCCGTATTCCTACAAACAAACAATCAACCTTCTTTCAATCTTAAAATAAAAAACCAAAATCATTCCAAACCAATAACAGATGAAATAGAACCATGAACTTAAACCGAAGCATAACGGAACAATAAAACCTGAATCGAAAATCATAAAATGCACCAAACCTCAAAAGCTGCAAATCTGACGCGAGTGAGCTTGAATCATACGAAGAAGAGAAACCCAACGAAATCGGGCCAAATCGATAAAACCTGAATCGCCAGCAGAAGGGATTCGAAGCCGAGTTGAGACACACAATGAGGTTGAAATTCGTTACTGATACCGCATTGTGATCGTTGTTGTCCTTCTATTTTCAATCTTGTTGTTCTTGTTTTAGGAAAGGGGGTCTGAGGATTGTTCTTGTTGTTGCTGATGATTGTTAAACTTTGTTTTTTTATCTCTGTTTTACTTCAAATCCACAGTGTATTTACTAATGGGCCTTTGAGCCCGTGTTTGGTTTCTCTACAAACACCACATAAATACTTCTGCACTGCCTATTGGTTATGAGTTGATGGGCTCCTAAGCCCAATGATCTCATATGGTCTTACCCTTTATTCGATCAGCCGCACCCCTTTTACATCTTAACATCTTCTTTAGTTTGTATTTCTTTTTTTTTATTAAATTTGGTTTTTGTAAACAATAAATTTTTATATATTTTACAAGTTTATTTCGTTTTGACTTTATTCTCTTGGCAATTTTGTTTTAATTTTACTTTTGAGGGACAAGGTTATTACAAAAATCTTGATTTTGTTGATTTATTCGAATCACAAAAATCTTGATTTGTATGAGGCCCATTTTTTTATTTTTATTGGTCAAGGAAAGTCAAACATCAAGATTCATTTCATGACCAAATTTAATTTCCTAGCATCACTTAATGTTCCAATTCATGTCCAAATTACAAGGTGCAATAACAAGACAAAAGTTCAAAAAAACAAAACAAGTTCATGACCAGCCCATGTGCAAATTATCAAAGTTACAAGCATTTCACAAAAAGAAGGGGGAGTCGTGAAGCTTATGAGTCACATTTGAAGCCACCTTGAATATGGCCCACACCTTCATGACAACAAATTTTGTACATACAACAGCCAAAAATCCTGTGAAAGCCAAAAAGTCCACGATACTCATCAAAAAAACCTGCTGCAACTACTCTACGCAAACCTAGTCTCACCAGACTAGTCACAGCCAAACACAAAGCTGTAGTTTTGACAGCAACCCACTTTTTAAATATATTTCACCAGGCTGTATTCGAACCGGGGTCCTTCTTAAAAAAACCACTGAATCCACAACCTTGTTCCATCATTGAACAACTCACCTCATATCCTTCCTTCAGACCAAACTCCTTAAAAGGAAACGAAACATACTAGTTTTTTTCACAAACCATAACCTGTTTCAATAAACCAAAACCCTTCTTTCTCCTTCGCGCCTCATAACCTGAAACACACCTTCTTCTTCTAAGTCTTCTTTCAAAAATCTCGGAAGCCACAACCACCTTCAATAAACCTCCCTCCATCTCTGTTCATCCATAACCTTCTTCCAAACCACCCTCTTCAATCTTCAGACCACGTCTGGCTTCATCACCATCCTCCCAAACGTGTCTCACCACCACCAATCTGTTTCACTGCTTCTTCAACCTTCATCTCCAAATCAACAAAAATCCCTCTGCAACAACAAACCAAAACAGACCCTAAACCCAACCTTCATTATTCACAAACCTTTATTCCTACAAACAAACAATCAACCTTCTTTCAATCTTCAAAAAAAACCAAAATTATTCCAAACCAATAACAGAGAGATGGAGATGAGATCAAATAGAACCATGAACTTAAACCGAAGCAGAACAGAATGATAAAACCTGAATCAAAAATCATAAAATGAACCAAACCTCAAAAGATCCAAATCTGACGCGAGTGAGCTTGAATCATACGAAGAAGAGAAACCCAACGAAATCGGGCCAAATCGATAAAACTTGAATCGCCAGCAGAAGGGATTCGAAGCCGAGTTGAGAAACACAATGAGGTTGAAATTCGTTGCTGATACCGCGTTGTGATCGTTGTTGTCCTTCTGTTTTCAATCTTGTTTTTCTTTTTTTAGGAAAGGGGGTCTGAGGAATGCACTGTGTTTGTTGCTGCTGATGATTGTTAAACTTTGTTTTTCAATACCAGTTCAGTTTGCACACAGCTCAGTTTGGGGCACACAGAAGTCTGGGGCACACAGCTCAGTTTGCACGCAATGTCCAAAACGGTAGGAACTCGGAAATGAAGGTCGACATCCTTGCTCTTCAATACCAAAATCCATTCACCGGTATAGATCACGAGGATTCCTTCACTCATAAAACAAAATTTTATGAAATTACGGGTGCAACTGGAGCGCCTGAAGTTGAAGAAGAGTCTTTGTTCAAGAGACTCTTTCCTCATTCCTTAATAAGGAATGTGAAGGAATGGTACCTTGATCAGTTGACTGCTATTATGACGGATTGAAACATGTTGGAAGAGAAATTCCTAGAACGGTTTTTTCCACATGATCGTTTTAAGGAAGCGAAAACGGCGATCGCGGTTTTCTCACAAGGTGGAAACGAATCCCTCAACGAAGCTTAGGAGAGATTCAAATCTATGCTAAGAAAATGCAAAGGACACGGTTTTGATGAACTTACACAAGTTCATATTTTCAGAAATGGTCTTCATCCGGTTCACAAGACCTTGTTGGATGCTACTTCGGGCGGTTCTTTAATGTCGAAAAGCGCCAGGAAGCAATTACTATCATTAATAAAATGCCACTCAATGACCATCAAGAGAATCATAACCGTGTCACTACTCAAAAGAAATCAGGAATGCTTGAATTGGGGACTAATTATGTTATTCTTGCCCAAAATAAATTGTTATATCAATAAGTGGAGTTGTTAACACAACAAATGTCAAAGCTCCCTCAATAACTTAAAGAGATGCAAGACATTCCGAGCAAGAATATGTAAATAGCCGTATGTGAATTGTGCAAAGGAGATTATCCCACCGACTATTGTCCTCTGGAGAATGAAGAAGAAAATTACATGGCAAATCAAAATCAACAACATGGTTATCAAAGGCAACAACAACCTTATCAAAATAATTCTCAACAACCTTATCAAAACCCTCAAGGATACCAACAAAGAAGGAATTATCAAAATCAACAAGGATTCCGTCAAAATCCTTATCAACCGACACAACCTCAAGGTGAAAGTTCAAAGATAGACGAAACTCTCAACCAATTCATTCAAATGTCAATTTCCAACCAAAAGACTAATGAGGCATCAATCAAAAATCTTGAAAACTAAGTTGGGCAACTTGCAAAACAATTGGCCGGTCAAAAAACGGGGCCATATTTTTCTGCAAATACTCAAACCAACCCGAAGGAACATTGCAAAGCCATTGTGACTAGGAGTGGAAGAGAGTTGGGTGGAGGAGAAAAAAATAAGAAAAATGTTGATGTGAGAAGTGATGAGATTGTGGAGGAAGACAAAAATAATGAGGTAGAAGTTGAAAAGAATGATGAGGAAAAAGTTGAAAAAGAAAATGAGAAGTTAGTTGAAAATGAGAACATTGAGAAAGAAAAGATAGAAGAAAAAAAGAGAAGAGTCAAAAAGGGGAAGGAGAAAGTGAATCCTATTCCTATTCAAAATCTACCTTACCCTCATGTACCCACCAAGAAAGACAATGCTAGGCATTACACTCGTTTCATGGACATATTCTGACAATTGGAAATCAACATTCCATTTTCTGAAGCGCTTGAGCAAATGCCAAAATACGCTAAGTTCATGAAAGATATTCTTACAAAAAAGCGAAGATATTCAGAGCCGGAAACAATTATCCTTGTTGCAAGTTATAGTGCAATAATTCAAAGAAATCTACCAAAGAAAGAAGTCGATTCGGGGCGTGTTACTTTGCCGGTAACAATTGGTGATGTTTATGTTGGCAAAGGCTTAATTGATTTGGTCTCAAGCATCAACTTAATTCCATTATCTATTGTGAAGAGGCTTGGGAACATTGAAATAAAAGCAATTCGAATGACATTACAATTGGCCGACAAATCTACAACTCATCCTCATGGATTGGCTCAAGATGTATTGGTTAAGGTGGATAAATTTTTCTTTCCGGTTGACTTTGTTGTAATTGATATGGAGGAAGATGAGGATGTTCCATTGATTCTTGGACGCCCTTTTATGAAGACTGCTCGCATGATGATTTATGTTGACAACGGCCTTATGAAAGTAAGAGTTCAAAATGAAGAGGCGTGCTTTAATCTTTTTGAAGCAATGAAGCATTCCAAAGATAAGCATGATAGTTTCCGTATTGATGCAACGGAAGAAGCCATAATGGAAGTCTCAAAGAAAGTTCACATAGAATCTCCCTTGGAAAGAGCTCTTGATGACTCATTTGAAATACTTACCAATGAGGAAGAAAGGGAACTTGAAGAATGCTTGAAGGAACTTGAATCTTTAAAATAAGTACAACCATGGGAAAGTGAAATGGAAGTGTTGAAGAAAGAGGCGAATGATGATAAATCTTAACTTGATGAAGGTTGTAACAAACCGGTCATCATTAGTAACATTTTGTCCGATTTGAAAAGAATTAGTCCGGCCTATTGCATGCACAAAATCTTATTGGAAAAGGACTTCAAAGTGGTAGCTCAACCTCAATGTCGTTTGAATCCTACAATTAAGGAAGTGGTGAGAAAGGAAGTTATGAAGCTATTAGATGCCGGAATGATTTATCCGATATCCGATTGTCCGTGGGTGAGTCCGGTGCAAGTTGTGCCCAAGAAGGGTGGAATGACCGTTATAAGAAATGAAAAAATGAATTGATTCCGATGAGAACTGTAACGGGTAGGAGAATGTGTATCGATTATAGGAGGCTTAGTACCACCACTCGAAAATATCACTTTCCACTTCCGTTTATGGATCAAATGCTTGAAAGATTGTTGGGTCAAGAATTTTATTGCTTCCTAGATAGCTATTCTGGGTATAACCAAATCTCGGTTGATCCGGAAGACCATGAGAAGACGAAGTTCACTTGTCCCTTTGGAATTTTTGCATACCAAAAGATGCCTTTTGGCTTGTGCAATGCACCGGCAACTTTTTAACTGTGTGTACAAGCCATTTTTTCCGACCTTATTGAGAAAATAATGGAAGTGTTCATGGGCGACTTCTCCGCTTTCGGAGCTTCTTTTTATCTATGTTTGAAAATTTTGGTGATCGTTCTTGAACGGTGTGTGGAAACAAACTTGGTGCTAAATTGGAAGAAGGGCAACTTCGTGGTAACGGAGGGGATTGTGCTCGGCCACAAAGTCTCTTCTAAAGGCCTTGAAGTGGATCAAGCAAAAATTTAAGTGATCAAGAAGTTTCCACCACCAACAAATGTTAAAGGCATCCGGAGTTTTCTAGGCCATGCGGGATTTTACAGGTGATTCATCAAAGACTTCTCCAAAGTTGCAAGACCATTGAGAAATCTGCTCAACAAAGATAAGTCTTTCCTCTTTGATGATTAATGTTTAAATGCCTTTCAAATTTTAAAAGAAAAACTCATCACCACACCCATAGTCATTACTCCTAATTGGACTTTAAATTTTAAATTAATGTGTGATGCAAGCAATTATGCTGTTGGTGCGGTGATTGGTCAAAGGAAGACCAAAATTTTTCATGCCATACATTACGCGAGTAAAGTTTTAAATGACGCACAAGTGAATTATGCTACCACTGAAAAAGAATTACTCGCTATAGTGTATGCTCTTGAGAAATTTTGGTCTTACCTGATTGGTTAGTCTACACTGACCATTCGGCCATTAAATCTCTTCTTACCAAGCTGGATTCAAAGCAAAGGCTAATCTGGTGGATCCTTTTGTTACAAGAATTTGATCTTGAAATTCATGACAAGAAGGGGTTTGAAAACTTGGTAGCAGATCATTTATCCCGTTTGGTTAATGTAGAAGTAACACACCGAGAAAGTGAGGTCCGAGAAGAGTTTCCGGATGAAAAACTGTTTACGGTACAAGTTAGACCTTGGTTTGCAGATTTTGCTAACCACAAAGCAACCAGATTTATACCAGAAGATCTAACATGGAAAGAAAGAAGGAGATTCTTATCGGATGCTAATTTTTATGTTTGGGATGAACCATATCTTTTTAAGTTAGGAGGCGATAATTTGTTGAGAAGGTGTGTCACTAGTGATGAAGCTAAAAGTATCCTTTGAAATTGTCACAATTCTCCATATGGAGGGAATTACAATGGTTTGAGAACGGCAACAAAAGCCCTCCAATCGGGCTTTTATTGACCTTCGTTTTTTAAAGATGCAAACCTCCATGCGAAAAGTTGTGACATATGCCAAAGAAGTGGCGGGATTGGAAAACGGGATGAAATGCCCTTACAAACTATTTTGGAAGTTGAGGTTTTCGATTGTTGGGGTATCGATTTTGTTGGACCATTTCCCCCATCTTTTTAAAATGGGTACATTTTGGTTGCGGTTGACTATGATTCTAAGTGGATGAAAACAATTGCATCACCGAGGGCCGATGGCAAAACGGTGATCAAATTTCTAAAGAAAAATATATTTTCCCGTTTTGGCACCCCTCGTGTGTTGATTAGTGATGGCGGGTCGCACTTTTGCAATACACCGCTTGAAAAGGTTTTATAGCACTATGGTGTAAAGCATAAGGTTGCAACCCCTTACCACCCGCAAACCAATGGTCAAACCGAAGTTTCAAATAGCAAGGTAAAAAGGATTCTTGAAAAGACCGTGTCAAGCTCTCGAAAGGATTGGTCACAAAATATTGATGAAGCTTTTTGGGCGTATCGCACCGCTTACAAGGCTCCAATAGGTTTAACTCCATTCCAAATGGTTTATGGCTAAACATGTCATTTACCAGTTGAATTGGAGCACAAAGCTCTTTAGGCGTTGAAATTGTTAAACTTTGATCCGAACTTGACCGGGGAGAAAAGAAAGGTTCAATTACACGAGTTGGAAGAAATGGGGAATAATGCGTATCATTCTAGCAAGCTCTATAAGGAAAAAGTTAAGGAGTATCATGACAAGAAAGTTTGTCAGAAAGAATTTCGGGTAGGCCAAATGGTTCTTCTATTCAATTCCCGTTTGAAGCTTTTTTCGGGAAAATTGAAGTCCAAGTGGTCTGGACCATTTTTTATTAAAGACGTGAAACACTACGATGCTAATGTGATAGAGGACTTGCAGAAAAAGGAAAGGTGGATTGTGAATGGCCAACGACTTAAAATCTATCTCGGAGGCGAGATTGATCGTGAAAATTACGCAGTGTTTCTAGATGATCATTGAAGTCATCTTTGACCGTTGAGCTCAAACGATGTTAAACAAAGCGCTAGTTGGGAGGCACCCCAACATTGTAAGTATTTCTATATTTCTTACTATTTTTGTGTATTAAGTTGTTTAGAGTTTGTATGAAGTTTGGTAGCAGCATGTAGCAAAATTTTCAAAATCCTGTCTTGTTCACTAGGAAGTTCACTTTGCGAACCTAGGGTGAATGTTCGCTGGCCAGTTCGCATTGCGAATTCAACTAGACAGACACAAAGTATTTGCTGGCACCTCACTTAAAAAAAGGGGTTTAAAAAGTTGGTGGGCCAGAATTTAGGGCCAAAGACCCACTTTTTCTTATTTGGTGAGGGAACCCTAACCTCACTTTGCCACTCTCACTCTAAAAAAACACACTTACACTCTTTCTCACGAGCTCTTTGATTTCCCTACATATTCTCACAAAATTTTTCCAACTTATTCTCACCAAGTTTAGGTTTGATTATGTTTCTCTCTTTTAATTCTTGATAGAATCTCTGGTTATGGTTAGGTTGATTTTAGAGAACAATTAGATTCTAAGTTGAAGTGGACCAATGCACCTCTATTTTTAAGGTTTCTTTGTTTTTGCATGTTGAATTTTATCAAATATTAAGAGTAGAGGTTGTGTTGTGGAAGAAAAACTAATTTTGGAAAAGTGGGAAGCAACTGCTAAGTTTGAAAATCGCAAGTTCGCCACTAGTTCGCTTTGTGAACCTAGGACGAACATTCGCCAGAACTTCGCCTAGGGAATCTGGGGCGAATGTTCGCCAGGGCTTCGCCTTGCAAACTTCTGGACGAACATAACATAATTCTAAAAAAAAATTGCTGTTTTCTTTAGGATTCTGGTTTTACTGTTTTGTTCCTATGCTAATGAAACTGTTGGTTGACTGGTTGTTGTTTTTGCTGATGGTTTTGCAGATGGCTCCAAAAGTTTTTCCTTTGAAGAAAAGAAAGACCAGAATTTTTGCATGACGAGTTCCTATCCAGTTTGATAATGTCCATTTTCGAGGGGCAAAGCAGGCTGCCCGTTATTTGACACTCGAAAGAAGGAGTATCTTGCTTGAGAAGCGTTTCAACTTGAACCCACAAGAAGCCTACCACGCGGTAGCTGCACTCCTTGTAAGTAAGAAGTGGGGGAAGTTGATAACTCCAGTGGACAGCTATAATGAAGAGATGATCCCGGAATTCTACGCAAATGCGCTCCTGGATGATGGTGAGGAATTTCGTGGAAGACATTGGTTTTGGGAAAAGTTGTGATGTTTGATCGGGAGACAATAAACACGGTTCTTAGGAACCCGCTGTCTTTGAGAGAGAATGAGATCGATGCCTACCACCGAACCTTGAGATTACACAGAGACACCGATACCATCACTCGAGACTTATTGCGTGAAGGAAAAACTGTTGAATTGAACCCATCTGGGGTTTGCACGCAAGTACCGTCGAGAGGACATACGTCCTTTGGCTCAGTTGATTCTATTATTCATTTTAACAAATATCAAGATAAAGTCGTACTCTTCGACTATTACCAAACCCATTGTCCGTTTGGTCCATAGCTTCATGACGAATGTTCAAATTGATGTGGCCCGAATTATTGCTGACGAGATACGGGCTGTTGTGGAAAGTTGACTAGGTTCGACCTCACGGAAGAACTGTCCTCTTGTCTTTCCTTGTTTAATCATGACTCTTTGTGTGCATGCGGGGGTAAATGTGCCCACCCGCCGTCAGGTTACAATCTCGGCCACTATTGATGATAGTTACGTGGACAAATTCTGTAAGCCGAAGGGGTTGAGAGGAGAGTCTTCTGGTGCTGGTCTTGATGCCGGCACAGATGCAGGTGTTGTACCCCAAAATTTACCCCTTATATGTCATATAATCTTGCACTTACATGTAGGGATCAATTATCTATGCATTGTTAACTAACCACTTTATCTTGCAAGTTTGTTTCCTTTTGTGCAAAAAAATAGGGTTTAAACAAGGAAGAGGGCAAGGTCTCCTAAGACACTCTTTGGTTCCAAACAATCATCACAGGTGTTCACTAACTGAGTGAGAATGATACCTTGAGCCACAAGTTCATCTAACCCCATATTTGGGTTTTGACTGAGGTTTTTGATTTGTAAGATTTTGATCCCCAAAGTGAAGCATTCAAGTTTCTCCATCAAGACATATCCAATTGTTGAGTGAGGGCATGAAAAGGCAAGTTTTGAGAAGATTCTTGCAAAGAGGGCAATGTTTGGTCCTTGAAACTTTCTAAGTGTGGAAAATTCACTTCTTGTGCAAAATTGCAAAGGTCATAACTTTCAAAGCACACATCCAAATTGAGTGACTCAAAGCTCAAATGGAAGCTATTTCCATGATCTTCAAAGGGTATTAGAGGACCCTCTTTCAAAAAATGCATGGTTTTTAAGGTACGAGACTTGGAAGATAAGTTGCCAATGGGGTTTAGTGAAATTTTCAGCATTTTCACCATAATTTTCATCCAACTTTAACTCAATTTTCACTAAGTTCCAAGCTTCAAATCAAAAATCTTTGGACGTGAAAGTTGTTCCTTGTTCTTCAAGCTTTCCAAGCATGTGTAGAACTCCTCATTTGGATATACCAATTTCAAGTTATGATGTCCTAAAGATGGTTGCTTCAATTTGTGAAATTTTCATAACTTAGAATTTTTCTAAGTTTCTTGGATAACCCTTTGTGCATAACTTCATGGATGATTTTCTAATGATTCCAAACCTCATTTCAAGAATTATCCCACATGAAACTTGTTCTATCAAATGTCTATTTTGCAAAGAATCAAAAACCTCACAAATTGGGGCATTGATCATCAAGTTATGATATCTTAAAGTGGCTATGTTACATGATGTTTCATACTTAGAAAATTCAAATTCCAATTCCTTGGTACACCAAACTTTGCCTTGACTTGTCATGAGTTTTTAAGCACTATTTTGATTTACCAATGACAATGCCACGCCATTTACTCGAGAGGAGCAAGAATAGTAGCATTTAGTCCATTTGTTGGAGTATTGTTGTGTGCCAAAGAGAGTTCAATGACTTTGTGCTTTCATTACATAAACCACATTTCATTTTGAACTAAATCTTAGCCAAATCCAAATACAAGCACCATTCTACTGAATTTTGACATCAATTCCCAATACTTTCTTTTGCCACAAAACTTGTATCAAAGTACCATGCCTTTGTACTTTATAATTGACATGTTGGAAGTGAGAAGCAAGAACCATCGTGTGGAAAGTGTGACTCATGGTGTTGGTTTCATTACAAACATTGCCCTAGTTTGAACTAAATGCCAGTACACACCACTGTCCTTTTTCCATCAACTTCTCACGACACTATACTTTGCAAGTTGGACAAATCTGAGCCAAAGCCATGACAGGTACATGTTGATGACTTTTCATTAAATTCCAACGTGCCACTTTCCCACCAAATCGTGCCAAAGAGATTGCAAAGTACAAACACCTTGTACTTGATAGAAGCTAGTATTAGAACACTAGGTTACAAAGTTTAAAACCATCAGAAAAAGTTTGTTGATGCCATACCTTTTGGTTCATGAACTTCTTTTTTCTCTAACTCAAGTGGTAAAACAAGCAACCTATCTCTTGCACTTGGCTCAAGATGATAAGCTGAGGATTTTCCTCCTTTGAGCAAAGCTTTTATCTGTTGTGTTCTCATGTATTATCCAATCCGTTTCCACTATAAAAGGAGCACCACCCTGACTCATTTCTCATCAACAAATACAACTTCAGAGCAAACTTTGCAATCCACCAAAACTCAAGAGCTCTTGAGTTTCTTCCTTGCCTCAACAATCAAAGCCACACACATCACACCAACAATATCCATGAGATCAGAAAACTAACACATGAGAATAAACTAACCACTTCATTGCCAAACACGCTGTCTTGAAGGAAGAAGCTCGTGAACAATCATCAACATTAGAACCACAAGAATCAACACCAACAATGAATATAACACAACAGAACTACATACATATCACTCAAAGCATCAGAAACTTGTGAGTTCGTGCAACCAAGAGAAAGGGAGGGTCATTGCATCAGCAGTCTGCATCGCATCAGCTTGGAAAGGAAGAAGTTGACCTAGTTCCAAAGCTTCCAAGTTAAAGGGGCAGTGGACCTACTCCACTTGGTAAACCTCTATCTTTTCCTCCATATTCATGATTTCATGCTCATGTCAATGTCTGATTAATCTTAATGTTGTTATCATGCCCATGTATTGCATTGGTTTTAGTTTAGATTGGTAGTATAAACGTTTGCTTGAGCTTGTGTTGGCGTGAGGATATTATGAGAGTTTTGTTTCAGTTTGTTTGCTCTTTTTTCCACGATGATTCACCCCTGTGAGCTCTACAGCCTGATGCTTTATTTCATAAACTTTGGTGATAAAATGAGCGTGAAAATGATGGAACAAGGGAGGATATGCCATGGCGTTTTCTAGTTTTGTTCAGGATAGTTTTTCAGGTTTTGTACGGATTGCATGGAAGGGATATTGGGCTGGCAACACGTGGTTGGTTGTTTCCCTTTTCTGTCGTTTTGTCACTTAAATTTCAAGTGAACGATTGAGCTCATGTTCACATAACATTTTTGTATACGGCCACATTTCCTTTAATTATTTGACTGATGTTTGTTTCCAAATGGACCAGGGCCTTATTACTTTCGCTCTTCGCACTGTCATACCCCAAATTTTGACCACTAAGATTTCCCATTATTGTGCAAATCATCATTACAATATGGAGGAACCATTATACCTCATTAGTCTCCCCAAAGATGGGTGAGCATCCACTGCAATCAAATTTAGGGTTTCAAGCCCTCTCAGAGCTTTTGACAAAGGATCAATCAAGGAATGACATGATCTTCAACTTGTCTAACCTCTCAAACATCCACAATGGATCAAAAGGACTCCCACTTCAAGGATCAAGCACAAGGTTGCTCCCTTCTAGGTGGATCAAGTCTCAAGATCGCCAGTATCACCAAATTAGGGTTTTGGTCGATCAGGGCCTCCAAAGGGAAATTTTCCTCTGAGCATGAGCCAAGGATCCAAAACACAACCTAATATACTCCATGGAACCTCATGGACCCAATCATCAAGTCAATTTTGCCTCAGGGGATGCATTCATCAAAAATCAGGAATGAGGGTTTCTTGACCTAATTCACCCCTAAGTTGACTTTTAGGGCAAATCATGAGCCAAGACCTCAAGAGAGGGTTTGAGGGTCTCTAATGAACTATATTGACCCATTTGGAACAATGGATTAATCCAAGAAGTTTGAGCAACAGGTTTCAATTTCATCTGCACCACAATTAGGGTTTCGCGGGAAAAGTCAACTGTAATTTTGACTTTTGACCAGGACATGCTCCCAAGAACTAAGACATGATTCAATATACCCTATAACACCCATGAAACATGTCCATCAAGTTTGATTTAGGTCAAGGACATGATTTCCTGAAGAATTGCACAGTTTGGAATTCATTTGATAAAAAGTCAACTGTGCACAAAAGTCAACTTTGACTTTTTGAGATTTTTCACCAAAATGGATTTTTAACCCTAAAATGATGTTAATGTATGATTTTAATCATCATTCATCAAGAAAGATCAAAGAAAGTGGGATAACTTGTAAAAGGGTTAACCATAAAAACTTAGAAAAATTTTTAAGTTATGGAAAAAGTGACACTAATGTGACAACTTTGGAGGACCATAACTCCTAAACCACAAGGCCATTGTTCCCCATTCAAAGCTTGATTTGTAGATCTCATTTCCCTCTACAAAAGCTTCATACTGACCTATGTCCAAATTCCTCATGGATTTTGAGTTATGGAGTGATCAAAATCAAGAAAAGTCACTTTGTAGGGGGATTTTTCACTTGGATTCAAAAGAGATCAAAACCAAACATGTTCAAACAGTTGTTGTATCATGTAAGGGCTTTCCAAAATGACCAAGAACATTACCAAATTCAATTTGAGTCATGAAATATGACATTGGCAAGTTGCCTTGCTGAAATCTGTCAAGGCAAGGCAGATTTTGCACTTTTGGTCGATTTACCAAAATCAGCCAAATCCAAATGTTCCTATCCACTTGGACACCTCTGAGGATTGAATCTAAAGGGGACAATCACTGAGCCAAGCCTCCAAAGTCTTTGGAACAAGAAATAGCATGTTGAACCTAGAATTGCCAAAATAGGGACAAGACTCCAAATTTGGATTGGAGCATTCAATGGAAGCGTCAAGGTGGCATGGACTGAGCCATTCTCAACTTAATTCAGTCAAGAATTATCCAAGACCAAGGGAACCAGCAACCTGTGCCCTAACCTCTATTCAATGGCTAGAGGAGACTTGGATTTTCATTTGCCAACATTGGCCAAACCTACTCAGCAGTTGCCATTCACTATTCCTTGCAAAACAAACTAGCTCTACTATAAATAGAGCTCAATTGTGATCAGTTTGAGTACACCAAAGCCATTAAACAAATGCTTTCCTCAAAATCTCTTCTTTCACTACAATTTTGCCTTCTAAGGCAAGTCACTATCGAGTTTTGAGTTTGAGAGCTTTTCCAACCAAACAAATCACTCACACACCTCACATACATCATATAGAAGTGATCCAAACACTCACATAACATCTAGAACATAGATTTCACAAAATCACCAGCCAATTGCTCAAGTTCTTGACAGTTTTGCAGTTGAGGTACCATCTTCAACTCCAAACCATTTCAATCCATTCCAAGCATTCATACACACTCCATGGCACCTAGGGAAGCTATCCAGATCATTGGAACCTAGCTGTAACACCTCCAACACAAATCACGATCACCAGCTGCAAGTGGTAAGCATGAGCTCTTCTAACTCTATGATCCATGCAATTTTTGCTGCACAATAATTTGGCCATATATTCATAATCATGCATGGAATGTTTCCCCTCAATTAATTGCATTGTTTGAATAGTGTATCAAAAATCCTAGCCTTCATGCAGAAATTAGGGTTCTTGAGGATTTTTCATGATTTCTTGTTATATGTTTAATTTAAATGAAATTAATTGTCATAGACATGATCGTGAAGTTAAAACGAGTTGATTGGTATGTGGATTGCATGATATAATCAAGTATTCAGTGAGATTAGAGAGAAAATGCAAATCAGCCAAACCCAGAACACGCGCGTGTTCTTCAGCTGTTCTTGGCGCCTTTTTTCAAAATTTGAATATTTGAATTTTGTGATTTTATTTAATTGATTCAAAAATTAATTTCTCTCTGAGTTTTAATGATTTTGAGTTGATTCTTTTTTTAATAATTCACAAAAATGTTAAAATATTTTATTTTCCCAAAAAATCCCAAAAATATTATTTATTTTGTATCATTGATATTTTTGCAAAGAATTAATGTTTTAATTGTTTTAACATTTAAAATATTTTTTCCACCTTGATTTTGCAACTTTTAATGCCTTCTAATTTTTTGTAGGTCAATACTTAATTTTTGAAGCATTAATCCAAGATCACAATTTGTTTTCCATATGTTAAACAATTTTTGATCATTTTAATTGAATTTTTATTCAATTAAATACATTTTTGAAAACAAATTAGGGTTTTTGGATTAATTCAACCCTCATAAATCATTTTCAAAACTCTTTGGGCCTCTAATAGAGTGTAAGACCCAATCCTTTTTTTGAGCAAATCATTTTTGGGCCTCAGTGTATTGTATAAGTCCCGATACCGTCAAAAACAAACGGCGCGATCGTCGCCTTTTCAAAACAAACCTGGGCCTACCCTCGAGTAGTAAGACCCATTCATTTTCTTAAAACTCATTTGGGCCTCTATTAAAGTGTAAGACCCAATCCCCTTTTAACCAAAACATTTTGGGCCTCAGATATTATATAAGCCCCTTCGCGTTAAAAGAAAATCTCGGCGCGATCGCCATTTCAAAAACAAACTTTGGGCCTACCCTCGTTTTATAAGCCCCACTCTTTTTCTTGAAAACCTTTTGGGCCTCTTGAGAGAGTGTAAGACCCATCCCTTTGTACATAAAACCTTTTTTGGGCTACAGTCACTTGTATAAGTCCCTTTGTACAAATTTAAACAGTGCGTTCACTGATAAAACCCTGGGCCTCTCCTTGAGCTGTAAGCCCCAAATCTTTCTTTTTCAAAGCACTTTCTCCTTTGATTTTGAATATACTGTTGTTTTCAGTCTTTCTTTGTTGAACAACTAACCAAACAGCATGAAAGCTCTACAACTGAGTAAGTGGTTATTGTTTTCATTTACCGCTTTCATATACATATAACTGTATTGTGGGGCTGTTTCACTGTAAGTCTTCTTTCATAAACTCATATCAACTGTGTAATAATAGTATAGATATTTTGAGTTTCCCCGGCAACTACGTCTAGAACTAGGTGACGCCGTTTCGTTTATTCCTAGAAATAGACAACTAGATCCCAAATAGGATCACCAGATACAGTCTTCTCTTCGCCTGTCCTCATTAGGAATTGTCAAGAAACTCTACTCCCAGAGATGAATGTATTCTCCGTGAATGGCATCTTTGAGTTTCTTCCAAATTCTAGAACTTTCCTGACTTGATCTATTCCTTGTGAATAGCTTGCCTTGAATTTTTCGGGGTTTGGGGACCCACGAGCTTCTTAAAAGCATCGGCCTCCTCTTGGGCATCGTACAAGGACCCATAGGCTTCCTAAAAGCACCCTCGCCTTCTCTTGGGCTTAGTACAAGGACCCACTGGCTTAGAAGTATTCACAGCCTCCTCTTAGGCTTCGTATAATGATCTGTTCCTCTGGGAATGATAGCCTTCTCTTGGGCTTCATACAAGGACCTCTCGGCTTCTTAAAAGTTTCCAGCCTCCTCTTAGGCTTCGTACAAATTGTCCCGACGACCTCCTAGAGGTATAGGAACAGAACTTAATCATCTGCATAGAATAATCCTTTCAAGAGTCTACTACTGTTTCTCAAAGCATAGTTTAAAAGATGAAACTCTAGACTTGGACAGTCTAATCTCCTTGAGTCTCGAAGACATTCTCAAGTGACCCCTTCGTTAGATAGGAAGAAAACCCGTAGACTCGGACAGTCTCAATACCCTTCGGATTTCCCGCTTCCCTGAAGAACAGGAATAACCCGGATCCTTGAATCAAATCCTTGAGTACAGTGTTGCTCATATAAGAACTGATTTTCTCTTTCAAAATTAGTATACTAGACCTGTCACTCAACTGAAACAGTCACCATAGCCTCCTCTTGGGCTTTGTACAATGATTCTCCCTAGCGGAGTCAAACAACATTTAGCCTTTCTCTCGGGCTTTGTACGAGACACATAAGAGACTCCCTCGTTGAGTCAATCACCCCTTTCGCCTCCATCTCGGGCTTTATACGAGATACAAAAAGGTTCTTATTGAGCCAAACAAACAACAGCCTCCATCTCGGGCTTCGTACGAGATACAAAAAAAACTCTCTTGTTGAGTCAAATAGCCTCCATCTCGGGCTTTATACGAGATACCAAAAGACTCCATCGTCGAGTCAAAACCTTTTAGCCTCTCTCGGGCTTTGTACGAGACACATATCAGCCTCCTCTTAGGCTTTGTATAAGAAAACCACTGGTTGATCCAATTAACCTTTTAGCAGCAAAGATGTGCCTCGTTCACAGTACACAAACATCAATAACTCCTTCCATCTAATCATTGTAAGCGGCAAGCCTCTGGATCATCTACATCCATGCCACTGTCCCTCTTTTAGCATGAGAAATTCCTAAGGAAAGATAGCATTGCTCCACACTGAGTTAAAGTCTTCTCCTTCAGGTTGGAATCCCCCTATAAAGGAAATTATGGCATTGCCGGATTCACATATCCCGGTTAAAGTAATTCTCCTTTATAAACAGTTGTGACAAACAGACCCTCTTTAGAGATGACAAATTCTCTCTAAAGTCAACACCTTTAGCTTCATATCTTGGGCTTCGAACAAGATACAAATAGACCCTTCAGCTTCACATCTTGGGCTTTGAACAAGATACAAACTACCTTTCACTTCACGTCTTGGGCTTTGAACAAGACACCAAAAACACCCATTTCCTCCCATAGAATAGGAGGAATTACGAAAGCTCTGATTTCCCTGTTTCGGTAAACGGGAATACGTAGGCATAAGATCGAAAGAAAAGATCTTAGCGAGCACACTAAACAAAAACCCAAAACCCCATACTCCCGTATATCATAATCTGAAGCAGTATCCTAAAAAAATCCCAGAGAGAAATCAGTATTGGCGAAAATACAAATAACCAATACAAAGGCCCCCCACATTGATAGCATCCGTAACCTAACAGTCATACCCAAAATTTTGACCACTAAGATTTCCCATCATTGTGCAAATCATCATCACAATATGGGGGATCCATCTTATTTCATCAGTCTCCCCAAAGATGGGTGAGCATCCACTACAATCAAAATTAGGGTTTCAAGCCCTCTCAGAGCCTTAGACAAAGGGTCAATCAAGGAATGACATGATCTTCAACTTGTCTAAACCTCTCAAACATACACAAAGGATCAAAAAGGACTCCCACTCCAAGTATTAAGCACAAAGCTGCTCCCTTCTAGGTGGATCAAGCCTCAAGATCGACAGTGTCACCAAATTAGGGCTTTGGTCGACATAGGCCTCCAGATGGAAAATTTTCATCTGGGCACAAGCCAATGATCCAAAACACAACCTAATATACTCCATGGAACCTCATGGACCCAATCATCAAGTCAATTTTGCCTTAGGGGTTGCATTCATTAAAAATCAGGAATTAGGGTTTCTTGACCTAATTCACCCCTAAGTTTACTTTTAGGGCAAATCATGAGCCAAGACCTCAAGAGAGGGTTTGAGGGTCTCTAATGAACTATATTGATCCATTTGGAACAATGGATTAATCCAAGAAGCTTGAGCAACAAGTCTCAATTTCATCTGCACCACAATTAGGGTTTTAAGGAAAAAGTCAATTGTAACTTTGACTTTTGACCAGGACATGCTCCCAAGCCCTAAGACATGATTCAATATACCCTATGACACCCATGGAACATGTCCACCAAGTTTGATAGGTCAAGGACATGATTTACTGAAGAATTGCACAGTTTGGAATTCATCTGATAAAAAGTCAACTGTGCACAAAAGTCAACTTTGACTTTTTGAGATTTTTCACCAAAATGGATTTTTAACCCTAAAATGATGTTAATGTGTGATTTGAATCATCATTCATCATGAAAAATCAAGAAAAGTTGGATAACTTGTAAAAGGGGTAACCATAAAAACTTAGAAAATTTTCTAAGTTAAAAATAAAGTGGCTAGGGTACCAACTTTGGAGGATCATAACTCCTAAACCAGAAAGCCATTTTTCCCCATCCAAAGATGGATTTGTAGCCATCATTACCCTCTACAAAAACTTCAACTAGACCTAAGTCCAATTCATTAAGGATTTTGAGTTATGGAGTGATCAAAATGGCTGAAAAATGAAAATGTCACTTTTTCCAACACTTAGTGAAATTTTCACTAAGTCCAAATCTGTCTTCATTTTTTCCAAATGTAGGGGAATTTTTCACTTGGATTCAAAAGAGATCAAAACCAAACATGTTCAAACAGTTGTTGTATCATGTAAGGGCTTTCCAAAATGGCCAAGAACATTGCCAAATTCCATTTGGGCAATGAGCTATGACATTGTCAAGTTGCCTTGTTGAAATCTGTCAAGGCAAGGCAGAATTTGCATTTTTGCTCAATTTGCCAAAATCAGCCAAATCCAAATGCTCCTATCCACTTATACACATCTGGGGATTGAATCTTCAACTGATGGGTTGGGGAACATAACAAAGAAAAGGAACTTCAGACGGAAGCTCCCGATCCACCAGTTGGTCAATCTAGTAATCCCGACCTTTCAAAAAATAATGATGAGATGCTGAAGCTCATCCAAAGGAGTGAATATAACATTGTTGATCAACTGTTACAGACTCCTTCAAAGATCTCGGTATTATCACTGTTACTCAGTTTAGAAGCGCATAGGGAGACTCTACAGAAAGTCTTGGAGCAAGCCTTTGTGTAACAAGATGTAACAATCAGACAGTTTGATAGTATTCTCTCTAACATCACTTCCTGCAACAATTTGGGATTTAGTGATGAGGAATTACCTGAAGAGGGTCGCCGTCATAACATGGTACTCAACATTACAGTTAACTGCGAGGACGATGCTTTAGCCAGCGTACTGGTAGACACAGGGTCAGCCCTGAATGTTATGCCGAAGTCTACTTTGATGCAATTATCATTTAAAGGCCCTCCAATGAGAACCAGCGAGGTCGTCGTCAAAGCGTTCGATGGATCTAAAAAATAGGTATCGGCGAAGTTGATCTTCCTATAACAATTGGTCCTCAAACTTTCCAAGTCACTTTCCTGGTCATGGACATCCGGGCAACGTACAATTGTTTATTAGGAAGACCTTGGATACATCAGGCTGGAGCGGTTACTTCAACCCTCCACCAAAAGCTAAAGTTCGTCAAGAACGATCAAATCGTCACAGTTTGTGGGGAACAAGCCTTGCTTGTAAGTAACTTATCATCATCTACTTTTGTAGAACCCGAGGAGGTTATTGGAACTCAGTTCCAAGAACTGTCGGTGAGCAAGAATAATCAATTCAAAGAAGGAACTTCCATTTCTTCATACAACGATGCTATCAAAGCGGTTGAGAGTACCAATACAACAGGATGGGGACAACTTGTCATTCCTACTGACAATAAAACAAAGAAGGGTCTTGGTTTTTCTGTAACCTGTACCCAGACAGCTGCCAACGATGAAAGTCTTCATCCCCTTCAAAACTTCTTCCACAGTGGAGGTTTCCTCCACCCAGTGTCTCAGACAATCCATGCTATCAATGAGGAAGATCCCTCTAACCCAGATATGGAATGGAAGTCCTACCTCAATGAGGACGGTTATATGTCTCAGAAAGATGTGCCTATACCATTTTGCTATCCCTCACAGAGTCCGAGATTTATACCCATATCAGACGTCAAAATGATATATGGAGATTGTGATCCAGAAGGATGCCGTGCTCCACCAAATTCATTAGAGGAGGACACTCTGATGAAAGATAACTTTGACTACAACTACTATGACCCAATGGATGGTCTGCCAATGTGGCAACCTTACCCAGGAGACTTGGGGCAAGAGAGTCAGCCGAACAATGAAAATCAGCTGACCGTCATTAAATAGAATACCTGTGTCCCCACCATGTCAAGGGATCAACACTCAGGTCATTCAGAAACTACTCAACAGGAAGATGAATTCGCAACGTTTGCAGGACTTGAATTCATCAACTATGCTTTTCCCGAGGTCAACGTCATCGAGAGGGTTGACTCCTCCAGTTCGAAAGAAGTGTGGGACACCTTGGGACAACCTAGTGGAAAATACGACTTCATGGTCAAGTACACTGCTCCCAAAAGCTCTCGTATCAGGTTCGAAGACATCCAACCAACTGGATGAGGAGATATAGCTGAGAGCACAAATGCTATGCATAATACAACTGAGGAATTCTCCTACAACAACTCTGCCTGGGAGACAGATTCCAATGATCCTGCTCCAGCAGAAATCAGCGTTATTTCTGAAGATAAATCAAGGAAGGTACCATACTTTGTGATTCACCGAGGAGTTCGCCGACAATGGGTTGCCGTCGATGTTCCAAGTGTCGTTCATCAGTTAAAGTAATTGCCATCTTTAACCTTTCACCCTGCCCAAGTGAAACGGATGTTTTGATAGGGCTCGCTTTCTGTAAATTTCCCTCTTCGCTTTGCCCGAAGCGACAGAGTTTTGTTTTATAGGGCTGTAGTTTCAAGATTCGACTTGTTTATTAATAAAATAACGTCGTTTTGTAATTTCCGCATTAATTGCTGTTTTCTCTTTTTGCTTTTTCAGAAAATGGTAATCCTAAAAAACAATTCAATAATAAAAACAAGCAGTAATAAAAATAAAACACTGCACACACTTGCATTTTCCTCTACCTTTTCTAAACACGAATCATCACGTCATGCAGATTGCTTGTTTTAAACCCCGTTGAAACATAAGATTCAATGCCTTCTCCCAACTTAGAGTTCCCGGTATTCGAGGCTGAAGAAGAAAATGACAACGAAATTCCAGAAGAGATCTCCCGATTACTCAGATAAGAGGAAAGGTCCATTGAACCTCACAAAGAGCCGTTGGAAACAGTAAACTTGGGTTCAGAGCAAGAGAGAAAAGAAATCAAGATTGGGGCACTGCTCAGTCCCATTGCCAGAGAGGGTTTGATAAAGCTTCTCAAAGAATTACCCGATGTATTCGCTTGGTCCTATCAGGATATGCCAGGGTTGGATACCAGCATCGTGGAACATCATTTACCGTTAAGATTGGAATATCCGCCAGTAAAGCAGAGGTTGAGACGCACTCATCCGGACATGGCCATCAAAATCAAAGAGGAGGTACAAAAACAGATTGACGCAGGTTTCCTCGCCACATCAGAATATCCTCAAAGGTTAGCCAACATTGTACCCGTTCCCAAAAAGGACGGAAAAGTCAGAATGTGTGTCGATTACAGAGATCTGAACAAGGCAAGTCCAAAGGACGACTTTCCTTTACCACACATTGACATGCTGGTAGACAGCACAGCAAAGTTCAAAGTTTTTTCCTTTATGGATGGATTCTCGGGCTATAACCAGATCAAAATGGCGCCGAAAGACATGGACAAAACATCGTTCATTACCCCATGGGGTACCTTTTGTTACAAGGTAATGCCGTTCGGTTTGAAGAATGCCGGGGAAACCTATCAAAGGGCCATGACTACTCTCTTTCATGACATGATACACAAGGAAATCGAGGTATATGTCGATGATATGATTGCAAAATCAAAAACAGAGAGTGAGAACATTGAACATCTGTCAAAATTGTTCGAACGTTTAAGAAAGTTCAAGCTCTGCTTGAATCCCAACAAGTGCACCTTCGGTGTCCGTTCAGGGAAACTGCTAGGGTTCATCGTCAGCCAGAAAGGAATTGAAGTTGATCCTGACAAGGTCAAGGCCATTCAAGAAATGCCTTCTCCGAAAACTGAAAAACAAGTCAGAGGATTCCTGGGACATTTGAACTACATCTCCAGATTCATATTCCTTATGACCGCCACATGTGCGCCGATTTTCAAATTACTCAAAAAGAACCAGGATTGCGTTTGGTCAGAGGACTGCCAAACTGCCTTCGACAATATCAAGGAATATCTGTTGAATCCTCCGATTCTATCACCTCCAGTGTAAGGAAGACCACTGATCATTTACCTCACAGTTCTAGAGGACTCAATGGGATGTGTACTTGGCCAACAAGACGAAACTAAAAGGAAAGAGTCTGCCATTTACTATCTAAGCAAGAAATTCACCGACTGTGAAACTCGGTACACGATGCTTGAGAGAACTTGTTGCGCTTTGGCTTGGGCAGCCAAACGTCTTCACCAATACATGATTCATCATACTACTTGGTTGGTCTCCGAAATGGATCCAATCAAATACGTTTTCGAAAAACCTGCTCTCAAGGGAAGGATTGCCCGTTGGCAGATGTTGTTATCAGAATATGACATAGAGTATCATGCTCAGAAAGCCGTTAAAGGAAGTATTTTAGCCGATCATTTGGCTCATCAACTGATTGACGATCAAGAACCAATCGGGTTTGACTTCCCAGACGAAGATGTCATGTATCTAAAGATGAAAGATTGCGATGAACCGTTACCCAGTGAAGGGCCAGAACCAGGTTCCCAATGGGGACTTATTTTTGACGGAGCAGTTAATCATTACGGAAATGGAATTGGGGCAATCATTGTTACCCCTCAGGGTACCCACATTCCTTTCACTACCAGACTTACGTTCAAATGTACGAACAACGAGGCTGAATACGAAGCTTGCATCATGGGTCTCGAGGAAGCAATTGATTTAAGGATAAAAAACTTGGACGTATATGGCGACTCAGCCCTGGTTATCAATCAGATAAAAGGAGATTGGAACACATACCAATCAGGACTGATTCCTTACAAAGACTACGCAAGAAGGTTGCTACCCTTCTTCAACAGAGTTGAGTTTCATCACATCCCTCGTGATGAGAATCATATGGCTGACGCTTTAGCCACTATCTCTTCCATGATTAGTGTAGGTCAATGGAATGACATACCTAAGATCGACATAATGCGCCTTGAAAGGCTCGCTTACATCTTCACGATTAAAGCAGTCCTAGACGACAAACCTTGGTATCAAGATATCAAATGCTTCCTTCAGAAACAAGAGTACACACCTGGGGCATCCAGGAAAGACAGAAAAACCCTCAGAAGATTGGCTGGGAACTTCATCCTGAGCAGTGACACTCTCTATAAGAGAAATTTTGACATAGTTTTGCTCCGATGCGTCGACAGACCAGAAGCAGACATACTTATGAAAGAAATTCATGAGGGATCCTTTGGCACTCATGCCAACGGACACACAATGGAGAGAAAAATCCTAAGAGCTGGTTACTACTGGTTAACCATGGAATCCGACTGCTACAAGTACATGAGGAGGTGTCACAAGTGTCAGATATACTCCGACAAAATTCATGTACCGCCATCACATCTCAAATTTCTTTCTTCCCCGTGGCCTTTTTCCATATGGGGAATCGACATGATTGGCATGATTGAGCCCAAGGCTTCAAACGGACATCAGTTCATTCTAGTAGCCATTGACTACTTCACCAAGTGGGTCGAAGCAGCGTCGTACGCTAATGTAACCCGACAAGTGGTGGTCCGATTTATCAAAAACAATATCATCTGCCGTTATGGTGTTTCGAGCCAGATCATTACTGATAATGGATCTAACTTGAATAATAAGATGATGAAAGAGTTGTGCGCTGAGTTCAAGATCGAACACCATAACTCATCTCCCTACCGACCCAAGATGAACAGAGCGGTAGAAGCGGCCAATAAGAACATCAAGAAGATCGTTCAAAAGATGGTTGTAACCTAGAAAGTCTGGCACGAGATGCTACCCTTTGCTCTTCACGGTTATCGCACATCTGTCTGCACTTCAACAGGGGCAACCTCTCAAGTGTATGGCATGGAAGCAGTGCTCCCCATAGAAGTAGAGATCCCGTCAATCCAAGTATTGATGGAAGCTAAGCTCACCGAAGCTTAATGGTGTCAAAGTCGACACGACGAACTGAATCTGATCGAAGAGAAACGAATCACGGTACTATGCCACGGTCAGTTGTATTAGCAGAGAATAAAGAATGCGTTTGACAAAAAGGTCCGACCTCGTGTCTTCAGAAAAGGAGACCTCGTGCTCAAGAAGATACAATCATTTCTCACTGATTCTCGGGGTAAATGGACCCCGAATTATGATGGCCCCTATGTGGTCACGAAAGCTTTCTTAGGCGGCGCCTTGAGACTTGCAACCATGGACGGAGAGGAATTTGCCTACGCCACGAATGTTGATGTAGTCAAGAAATACTTCGCCTAAACTAAAAAAAAAAAAAAAAAAACGTCTCGGTGGATTGAAAACCCGAAAGGGCGGTCCAGGCAAAAGTTAGAGACATGAAAAAAGAATCATCCCGATGGATTGGAAACATCATAGTACAATCCAGGCAAAAATTAGGGATAATGGCAAGTAACTATGTTCAACAGAGGCAAGTCCCTCAGCAGCAGCAGTTACATCATCCGTCAGGAAAACTCCAGTCGAGGTCATCTTCGACAGAAGCTCAGGATGCCCCGAATTCAAAGTTGGTAGAAGGATAGTGGTCGTTATGTTTCAACGTAGCCCTTTTCCCTGTAAATTACCATTTTCAAACTTTGTATATACTCTTTGGAATCACGCGTTTGGCTGATCTCCATCTTATCAATAAAATTGGAGCCTTTGTGTTTTTGTTTGTAATTCTTATTTGTTTAAGCTTTACAGAACGACGTTCTTAACATGATTAACGATTCTTGAAATAAAACAAAAATGAATTTACTTGTTAAAACTTTTTCTGCTTTTAAGATAAAGTCGACAATTTCTTTTGACTGTTGAACATCAAAGGAACATCAACCGCTTCTTCAGAAGTAAGCGAACTTCGAAGTGCAGAATCAAAGTACTCCTTCTAACCTAGTACGCCTGAATGAAGGATCAACTGTGTCTGGGACCTTGTTTCGTCTGATACGCCACGACCGAGTTCTCATCTCCTAAGCCCGACCAACATAGCTCCCAACGGGGACTATCTTTCCTAAGCAAGGTGGAATTGCTATCTTGAACCAACGATACTTTCTCGCCCCGCAATGGCCGAGTATCCCGTCATGTTCATCTTTTAGTTTGTATGTCGCGTCAGTTTTGTCAGCATAAACATACATACAGCATGCATTCGATTTGCATTCACATTTCATATTGCATTACTGTTACTCTAGTCAGTCCTGTCCCCCAGTGATAAAAGTCCTCTCAATCGATTTGTCGGTTCTTGTCTCATCAAGAAGCGCGGCGCCTGAACGATCTCGCTCCTCTAATTTATTTCTGGAAAGAAGTTGGCCCTCGACCACTTTGATAACTTGAACCTCTGAAAAACCAGAGGAACCTTCAGTCAGCATCACTCTTCGCCATTGAAGATGATATCTTTGCTTTCCCAGATTAAGGAAAATCCACAGAGAAAGCCTTGTAATCAGAGATTCGGCAGCATGCCAGTTTCGCTCCGAAAAGATTGCTGATGGAAAGGTCATCGGCACCTCAAAATTGGACCCCATCATATGGCATTTCTCCAGGAAGATCCTGAGAAAAGTATGATGTAAGATTCCCAAGCGACAACAGTCTCCCAAGAGACCTGTTTTCCCCCGGTAGAAACAAATGGCGTCTCCAACAGAGAAGTTTGTGCAACTCTACAACTCAGACGACTGGGTCCCCCAGCAAGTCTGACATCAAAAGATTTTTCCGTCAAATGGCATCTCCCCAGGAAAATTCGGCGAGAAGTTTGAGGAAAATCGCTACGCATAGCGTCCCTTGTCAATTAAATTTATTGACAAAAGAAACTAAGACCAGTTCCTTGGTAGGAAACCAGGATCGAGGGGAAGTTTAAATCAGAAACTAAGACCAGTTCCTTGGTAGGTAACCAGGATCGAGGGGAAGTTTGTTTCAGCAACTGAGATCAGTTTCTTGGTAGGAAACCAAGAACGAGGGGAAGTTGACAAAAGAAAATTGAGACCGGTTCCTTGGCTAAAGACCAGGATCGAGGGGAAGTTTACCTTTTCTAAGCATCATTGCTTAGCTAAAGAAGATGAATACGTAAGCTACCATTCATAAACACCATCAAAATTTCAGGTATTCCGATATTTAATCCTCTTGCACTGCGAATGCCCGAATACCTTCGTCATTCACACCTTCGGGTCCAAGAAGATTAAATAGGGGCATCTGTCATACCCCAAATTTTGACCACTAATATTTCCCATCATTGTGCAAATCATCATCACAATATGGGGGAACCATCTTTTTTCATTAGTCTCCCCAAAGATGGGTGAGCATCCACTACAATCAAATTTTGGGTTTCAAGCCCTCAGAGTTTTTAGGCAAATGATCAATCAAGGAATGACATGATCTTCAACTTGTATGAACCTATCAAACATACACAAAGGATCAAAAAGGACTCCCACTCCAAGGATTAAGCACAAAGCTGCTCCCTTCTAGGTGGATCAAGCCTCAAGATCGACAGTGTCACCAAATTAGGGTTTTGGTCGACCAGGGCCTCCAGATGGAAAATTTTCATCTGGGCACAAGCCAATGATCCAAAACATAACCTAATATACTCCATGGAACCTCATGGACCCAATCATCAAGTCAATTTTGCCTCAAGGGATGCATACATAAAAAATCAGGAATTAGGGTTTCTTGACCTAATTCACCCCTAAGTTGACTTTCTGGGAAAATCATGAGCCAAGACCTCAAGAGAGGGTTTGAGGATCTTTAATGAACTATATTGATCCATTTGGAACAATGGATTAATCCAAGAAGCTTGGGCAACAAGTCTCAATTTCATCTGCACCACAATTAGGGTTTTAAGGAAAAAGTCAACTGTAACTTTGACTTTTGACCAGGACATGCTCCCAAACCCTAGGACATACCTCAATATACCCTATGACACCCATGGAACATGTCCATCAAGTTTGATTTAGGTCAAGGACATGATTTCATAAAGAATGGCACAGTTTGGAATTCATCTGATAAAAAGTCAACTGTGCACAAAAGTCAACTTTGACTTTTTGAGATTTTTCACCAAAATGGATTTTTAACCCTAAAATGATGTTAATGTGTGATTTGAATCATCATTCATCAAGAAAAATCAAGATAAGTTGGATAACTTGTAAAAGGGGTAACCATAAAAACTTAGAAAATTTTGTAAGTTAAAAATAAAGTGACAAGGGTACCAACTTTGGAGGATCATAACTCCTAAACCACAAAGCCATTTTTCCTCATCCAAAGATGGATTTGTATCCCTCATTACCCTCTACAAAAACTTCAACTACAAGTCATTCCAATTCATTAAGGATTTTGAGTTTTGGAGTGATCAAAATGGCTGAAAAATGAAAATATCACTTTTTCCAACACTGAGTGAAATTTTCACTAAGTCCAAATCTGTCTTCATTTTTTTCCAAATGTAGGGGGATTTTTCACTTGGATTCAAAAGAGATCAAAACCAAACATGTTCAGACAGTTGTTGTATCATGTAAAGGCTTTCCAAAATGGCCAAGAACATTGCCAAATTCCATTTGGGCTATGAGTTATGACATTGTCAAGTTGCCTGGTTAAAATCTGTCAAGGCAAGGCAGAATTTGCATTTTTGCTCGATTTGCCAAAATTGGCAAAATCTAAATGCTCCTATCCACTTGGACACATCTGAGGATTGAATCTCAAGGGGACAATCACTGAGCCAAACCTCCAAAGTCCTTGGAACAAGAAAAAGCATGTTGAACCTAGAATTGCCAAAATAGGGACAAGACTCCAAATTTGGATTAGAGCATTCAATGGAAGCATCAAGGTGGCATGGACTGAGAAATTTTCATTTGAATTCAGTCAAGACTTATCCAAGACCAAGGGAACCAGCGGCCTGTGCCCTAACCTCTAGTCAATGGCTAGAGGAGACTTGAACTTCCATTGGCCAACATTGAACAAACCTACTCAGCAGTTGCCATTCACTATTCCTTGCAAAAAAAAACTTGTTCTACTATAAATAGAGCTCAATTGTGATCAGTTTGAGTACACCAAAGCCATCAAACAGATGATTTCCTCAAAATCTCTTCTTTCACTCCAATTTTTCCTTCTAAGGCAAGTCACTATCGGGTTTTGAGTTTAAGAGCTTTTCCAATCAAACCAATCACTCACACACCTCACATACATCATATAGAAGTGATCTAAACACTCACATAACATCTGGAACACTGATTTCACAAAATCACCAGCCAATTGCTCAAGTTCATGACAATTTTGCAGTTGAGGTGCCATCCTCAACTCCAAACCATTTCAATCCATTCTAAGCACTCAGACACATCACTTGGCACCTAGGGAAACTATCCACATCATTGGAACCAAGCTGTAACACCTCCAACACCAAACACGATCACCGGCAGCAAGTGGTAAGCATGAGCTCTTCTAACTCTATGATCCATGCATTTTTTGCTGCACAATAATTTGGCCATATGTTCATAATCATGCATGGAATGTTTTCCCTCAATAAATTACATTGTTTGAATCGTGTGTGAAATTTCTGAGGCTTCATGCAAAAATTAGGGTTCTTGAGGTTTCTCTTTGATTTCTTGTTTTATGTTTAATTTAAATGAAATTAATTGACATAGACATGATCGTGAGGTTGAGACGAGCATAATGATATGTGGATTACATGATATGATTAAGTATTTAGTGAGATTGGAGAGAAAATGCAAATCTGAGAATCTCAGAACACGCGCGTGTTCTTCAGCTTGTTCTTGGCGCCATTTTTCCAAAATTTGAATATTTGAATTTTGTGATTTTATTTAATTGATTCAAAAATTAATTTCTCTCTGAGTTTTAATGATTTTGAGTTGATTATTTTTTTAATAATTCACAAAAATGTTAAAATATTTTATTTTATCAAAAAATCCCAAAAATATTATTTATTTCATATAATTGATATTTTTGCAAAGAATTAATGTTTTAATTGTTTTTTTAACATTTAAAATATTTTTTCTACATTGATTTTGCAATTTGTAATGCTTTCTAATTATTTTGTAGGTCAATACTTAATTTTTGAAGCATTAATCCAAGATCACAATTTGTTTTTCATATGTTAAACAATTTTGATCATTTTAATTGAATTTTTATTCAATTAAATACATTTTTGAAAACAAATTAGGGTTTTGGATTAATCCAACCCTCATAAATCATTTTCAAAACACTATGGGCCTCTAATAAAGTGTAAGACCCAGTCCTTTTTTTGACCAAATCATTTTTAGGCCTTAGTGTATTGTATAAGTCCCGATACCGTAAAAAACAAACGGCGCGATCGTCCCCTTTTCAAAATAACCCTGGGCCTACCCTCGAGTAGTAAGACCCATTTCTTTTCTTAAAACTAACTTGGGCCTCTATTAGAGTGTAAGACCCAATCCCCTTTTAACCAAAACAATTTTGGGCCTCACTTATTATATAAGTCCCTCTGCGTTAAAAGAAAACCTCGGCGCGATCGCCATTTTAATGAAAAAATCAATTGGGCCTACCCTCGTGTTATAAGCCCCACTCTTTTTCTTTAAACTTTTTGGGCCTCTATTAGAGTGTAAGACCCAACCCACTTGTACAGAAAACATTTTGGGCCTCAGTCACTTGTATAAGTCCCTCTGTACAAATTCAAACAGTGCGTTCACTGATAAATCCCTGGGCCTCTCTTTGAGCTGTAAGCCCTAAGTCTTTCTTTTTCAAAGCACTTTCTCCTTTGATTTTGAATATACTCTTGTTTTTAATCTTTCTGTGTTGAACAACTAACCAAACAGCATGGAAGCTCTACAACCGAGTAAGTGGTTATTGCTTTCATTTACCGCTTTCATATACATATAACTGTATTGTGGGGCTGTTTCACTGTAAGTCTTCTTTCATAAACTCATATCAACTGTGTAATAATAGTATAGATATTTAGAGTTTCCCCAGCAACTATGTCTAGCATTAAGCCCGTTGATCACTCTTAGAAATAGTCTAAACTAGATCACCATAGGATTACCAGACACAGTCTTCCGTCCTCTTGGGGTTAAACAATATGGAGACATGAAAGACAGCATTCTCTGTGAACCCTTTCATAGACTGTCACTCGTAGAAGTTGTCAAAGGAACTCTACTCCCCAGAGATGATCTTTTCTCCGTGAATGGCATCTCTTGAGTTTCTTCCAAATTCTCGAACTTTCCTGGCTTGATCTATTCTCGGTGAATGGCATGTCTTGAATTTCTCGGGGTTTGGGAACCCACAGGCTTCTTAAAAGTATTTGTCAAAGAAACTCTACTCCCCAGAGATGATCTTTTCTACGTGAAAGGCATCTCTTGAGTTTCTTCCAAATTCTCGAACTTTCCTGACTTGATATATTCCTTGTGAATAGCTTGCCTTGAATTTATCGGGGTTTGGGGACCCATCGGCTTCTTAAAAGCATCGGCCTCCTCTTGGGCATTGTACAAGGACCCACAGGCTTCCTATAAGCAACCCCCGCCTCCTCTTGGGCTTAGTACAAGGACCCTACGGCTTCTTAGAAGTATTCACAGCCTCCTCTTAGGCTTCGTATAATGATCTCTTCCTCCGGGAATGATAGCCTTCTCTTGGGCTTCGTACATGGACCTGTCGGCTTCTTAAAAGTTTCCAGCCTCCTCTTGGGCTTTGTACAAATTGTCCCGACGACCTCCTAGAGGTATAGGAACAAAACTTAATCATCTCCATAGAGCAGTCCTTTCAAAGAGTCTACTACTGTTTCTCAAAGCATAGTACAAAAGATGAAACTCTAGGCTTGGACAGTCTAATTTCCTTGAGTCTCAAAGACATTCTCAAGTGACCCCTTCGTAAAATAGGAAGAAAACCTGTAGACTCGGACAGTCTCCATACCCTTCGGATTTCCCGCTTCCTTGAAGAACAGGAATAACGCGGATCCTTGAATCAAATCCATGAGTACAGTGTTGCTCATATAAGAACTAATTTTCTCTTTAAAATTAGTATACTCGACCTGTCACTTAACTGAAACAGTAACCACAGCCTCCTCTTGGGCTTTGTACAACGATTCTCTCCAACGGAGTCAAACAACGTTTAGCCTCTCTCTCGGGCTTTGTATGAGACACATAAGAGACTCCCTCGTTGAGTCAATCACCCTTTTGCCTCCATCTCGGGCTTTATACGAGATACAAAAAGGATCTTATTGAGACAAACAAACAATAGCCTCCATCTCGGGCTTTATACGAGATACCAAAAGATTCCCTTTGTCGAGTAAAACCTTTTTGCCTCCATCTCGGGCTTTGTACGAGATACAAAAACACTCTCTTGTTGAGTATAAAAGATCCTCTTGTAGGATCAACCCCTTTTAGCCTCTCCCTCGGGCTTTGTACGAGACACATATTTGCCTCCTCTTAGGCTTTATATAAGAAAACCACTGGTTAATCCAATTAACCTTTTAGCATCAAAACTGTGCCTCGTTCACAGTACACAAACATCAACAACTCCTTCCATCTAATCGCTGTAAGCGGCAAGCCTCTGGATCATCTACATCCATGCCACTGTCCCTCTTTTAGCATGAGAAATTCCTAAGGAAAGATAGCATTGCTCTACACTGAGTTAAAGTCTTCTCCTTCAGGTTAAAACCCCCTATAAAGGAAATTATGGCATTACTAGGATCTGCGTATCCCGGTTAAAGTAATTCTCCTTTATAACCAGTCACCCAATAGTTGTGACAAACAGACCCCCTTTAGAGATGACAAATTCTCTCTAAAGACAAATACCTTTTAGCTTCATATCTTGGGCTTTGAACAAGATATAAATAGACCCTTCAGCTTCACATCTTGGGCTTTGAACAAGATACAAACTACCTTTCGCTTCACGTCTTGGGCTTTGAACAAGACACCAAAAACACTCATTTCCTCCCATAGAATAGGAGGAACTACGAACGCTCTGATTTCCCTGTTTCGGTAAACGGGAATACGTAGGCATAAGATTGAAAGAAAAATCTTAGCGAGCACACTAAACAAAAACCCAAAATCCCATACTCTCATATATCTATAAAAAAAACATCAGTCCTAACATCCTAACCCTTGTTCCCCGCTAAAAAGTCCTAGAAAGAAAGAAAACCGTATTAGCGAAGATACAAATAACCAGTACAAGGGCCCCCCCACATTGATAGCATTCGTAACCTAACAGACCGCTGTTTAAACTCAGTATGCAAAGCAGGGTTAATTGGAGACATCTATTTCCCTTCCTTCATCAGCTTTAATAGGATAAAAAATGAATCGACCTGTAGTAAACTCGACTTCAGAGAGCGACCAGCGCTTAAGAACCGCGTCCAAAATCGCTCGCTACAACATGGTCTACACGAATTCTAACATCATTCAGAACCACGATATCCGTGCAATGAATGTCAACTTGGTGGCGATGCACTCAAGGCAAAGCCAGTATCATAATCTTTCGTGGCATGATTACAATTCCTATATGACTTGCTCGGTGAACAAATAGGGATGCTCTTTCATACAAGAGGCCCTCCAGCGTCAGATGGATCTTGGATGGATCCAGGACTACCATGATAGGGATTCTTATCAGATCAACATGGTTCAGATCTTCGATATTCGCGTGATGAATACCAACCTGGTAGAGTTGCATGCTGAACAGGTCTAACTTGGATTCCTAATATCACATGACTATCAAAGCTGTAAAGCGGGTTGCGAAAATGATCAAGGTTATACCCTTGTCCAGGAGGCACTTCAGCACTTGTTAAATCACTGGTGGATGCCAATTTATATGGATGAAGATACTCAGCAAATTAGTATCAGTAACAGGAATCCTACTCGGCATCAGAGTCAGGATGTCCGATCAACAGAAGCTAACCTAGTGAGGTTACATTGTATTCAAAGAGGGCGGGGCCAGGTGCCACTACACAATTACGACCGTTGTAGCGTCTGTTCGGAAAGTAACCAAGGGTGTTACCTTGCGAGAGCAGCTCTTCAGGGTCAGGTGGATCGTGGAGAGATTCGTCCATATCCGGGTTCTGGACCTATCAACTGGACGCAGAACTACCTTGCCGATCAAGTTGAGGACGTTGTCACCATCTCTGGTCATCGCAGGACCAGAGATGTTTTTGCCATCATCCCTCTACTTGACGAATCTAAAGTTCCCAACCGGGAACGGATCGAGATTACTTACGATGGTCAGAAAAATCAGAAGGTCCCCATAGTCATCTATCTGCCGGGACCACTACCATATGAATCAGCTAAGCCTATCCCTTACAAATACGGTGCAACAACAATTGAAAATGGAAAGGAAATTCCATTACCCTCCGTCGTGAATATTGCAGACATCAGTCGAGTAACACGGAGTGGTAGAATCTTTAACCGAGGGGTTGGGGAACTTAACAAAGAAAAGGAACTTCAGACGGAAGCTCCCGATCTACCAGTCAGTCAATCCAGTAATCCGGACCTTTCGAAAAACAATGATGAGATGCTGAAGCTCATCCAAAGGAGTGAATACAACATTGTTGATCAACTGTTACAAACTCCGTCAAAGATCTCAGTATTATTACTTTAACTCAGTTCAGAAGCGCATAGGGAGGCTCTACAGAAAGTCTTGGAGCAAGCCTTTGTGGAACAGGATGTAACAATCAGACAGTTCGATAGTATTGTCTCTAACATCACTTCCTGCAATAATTTGGGATTTAGTGATGAGGAACTACCTGAAGAGGGTCGCCGTCATAACATGGCACTCAATATCATAGTTAACTGCCAGGATGATGCTTTAGCCAGCGTACTGGTAGACACAGGGTCAGCCCTGAATGTTATGCCGAAGTCCACTTTGATGCAATTGTCATTCAAAGGCCCTCCGATGAGAATCAGCGAGGTTGTCGTCAAAGCATTCGACGAATCCAGAAAAACGGTTATCGGTGAAGTTGATCTTCCCATAACTATCGGTCCTCACACTTTCCAAGTCACTTTCCAGGTCATGGACATCCGGGCAACGTACAGTTGTTTATTAGGAAGACCTTGGATACACCAGGCTGGAGCGGTTACCTCGACCCTCCACCAAAAGCTAAAGTTCGTCAAGAACGATCAACTCATCACAGTCTGTGGAGAACAGGCTTTGCTTGTGAGTAACTTGTCATCATCTACTGGTATAGAACCTGAGGAGGTTATTGGAACGCAGTTCCAAGCACTCTCGGTGAGCAAGGACAATCAGTTCAAAGAAGGAACTTCTATTTCTTCATACAATGATGCTATCAAAGCGGTCGACAGTACCAATACAAAAGGATGGGGACAACTAGTCATTCCTATTGACAATAAAACAAAGAAGGGTCTTGGTTTTTCTGTAACCTGTACCCAGACAGCTGCCAACGATGAAAATCTTTATCCCCTTCAAAACTTCTTCCACAGTGGAGGTTTTCTTCACCTAGTGTCTCAAGCAGTACATGCTATTAATGAGGAAGATCCCTCTGACACTGATGAAGGATGTAAGTCCTACCTTAACGAGGACGGTTATATGTCTCACGAAGAGGTGCCTACGCCATTTTGCTATCCCGCACAGAGTCCGAGATTTATACCAAGGTCAGACGTCGAAATGATATACGGAGATTGTGATCCGGAAGGATGCCGTGCTCCGCCAAATTCATTAGAGGAGGACACTCTGATGAAAGACAACTTTGACCACAACTACTATGGCCCAATGGATGGTCTGCCAATGTGGCAACCTTATCCAGGAAACTTGGGGCCGAAAAGTCAGCCGAGTAATGAAACTCAGTTGAGCATCATTGAACAGAATACCTGTGTCCCCACCATGTCATGGGATCAACACTCAGGTCATTCAGAAACTACTCAACATGAAGATGAATTCGCAACATTCGCAGGACTTGAATTCATCAACTATGCTTTTCCCGAGGTCAACGTCATCGAGGGGGATGACTCCTCCAGTTTGAAAGAAGTGTGGGACACCTTGGGACAACTAAGTGGAAAGTACGACTATATGGTCAAGTACACTGCTCTCGAAAGCTCTCGTATCAGGTTCGAAGACATCCAGTCTACTGGATGGGGAGATGTAGCTGAGAGCACAACTACTCTGCAAAATACAACTGAGGAATCCTCCTACGACAATTCTTCCTGGGAGACAGATTCCAATGATCCTGCTCCACTAGAAATCAGAGTTATTTCTGAAGACAAATCAAGGAAGGTACCAAACTTTGTGATTCACCGAGGAGTTCGCCGTCAATGGGTTGCTGTCGATGTTCCGAAGGCCGTTCACCAGTCAAAGTAATTGCCGTCTTTTAACCTTTCACCCCGCCCAGGTGAAACGGATGTTTTGATAGGGCTCGCTTTCTGTAAATTTCCCTCTTCGCTTTGCCCAAAGCGACAGAGTTTTGTTTTATAGGGCTATAGTTTCAAGTATCGACTTGTTCATCAATAAAATAACGTCGTTCTGTAATTTCCGCATTAATCGTTGTTTTCTCTTTTTGCTTTTTCAGAAAATGGTAATCCTAAAAAACAATTAAAAATAAAAACAAGCAGTAAAATAAAACACTGCACACACTTGCATTTTCTCTATCTCTTCTAAACACGAATCATCATGTAACGCCCCGATTTTGATTATTCCATTATTCTTGAGTCTTTTATTTTAATTGGGTGATAAATTATTTTATTTGTTAAATTGGTGTGTTAAATGTTATTTTACCGTTTTCGAGAGTTTTCGGGGAAATTAGAATGGAGGGTATTTTAGACTTTTCTCAATTAATCATAAGTTAGAAATTTTGTGGAATTAGAATTATGTGAGAAAAATAAATTAATTGATTTAGTGGAAAATGAGAGAAAAGAAATAGAAAAGAAAGAAAATAGATAGAAAAGAGAAATAGAGAGAAATAGAGAAAGATAGAAAGAAAAAGAAGAGAAAGAAAGAGGAAGAGGGAAAAAGAGAAGAAAAGAGGAAAAAGAGTGGAAATCATCAAGAACAAGAGCTAGATCATTTGGAATCCGGGTAAGGGTGTGAAATATTGTTATCCTAACTTTGTGTATGATTATGTATGTGTTTTGTGTGGATGTTTTGGTTGGTTTTTCATATGTTTCCGTTTATGCCGTATTTGACGAAATCGATAGAAACCGATGTTTTTACGGTCGAAAAGTCGTATAAATACATGTGTTGGTTGGTTATATGTATGTCAGCTGCTGTTTAAAGTTTCATGAAGTTTGGTTATGTTTTGGTTAGTTTTCGTTATGTTTCCGTTGTTTTTTCCATTTAGGTCGAATTGTAGGAAATCGATACAAATCGATGTTTTCACGGATGAATTTCGAAATAAATTGCGTAGATTAGTCGTATGAGGTTAGACCGAGATTATAGAAACTCGTTTGGTTGAAATTGGTTGATATTGTGAGTTTTGACATTTTTGGGTTTTGAGAATGTGAGATTTTGGTGAAAATCGAATGTTGTGGAATCGGTGTTTTTTTTTATCCTAACATGTTGGTATGTATTTATGGAGGATTACCATGTATTTATTCGGAAGAAAGTAATTGAATCGGTCGGGTTTTCGGGCGAAAACGCCGAAAAACCAGTGCTGTACCAGCAGAACCCGCAGCAGCTTTATGCTGAAATTCTGGTTTTCGGGGAAACTTCGGAAATTCATATCTTTTGATCCGTAAGTCGGTTTTGACCCCCGTTCGAAGCTTTGGGAAGCTAACGAGATGTTATTTCTAGAAAAAATGGTTTTGAGGTCTAAACCTGGTCCAATTGGAACAGTATTTTCGAACCGTTTCGTAGTGTCGGGCCTCCGGTTTATGTTTTTGCGTTATTTTGAACTATACATATCTTCTTTGTTGTTTATCGGATTTAAGTGTTCTTTATATCGAATCGAAGCTGTGGATGAGTATTTTTTGATGATGATGGAAAATATTATTTTTAGCCGACTTTTCCGGTAAACTGTAAATTGATTTGTTTGGATAAATGTGTATATTGTTATACAATTGATGTGAATGTAGATGGATTATATGTGATGGATGCATGAATATATGGTGAATATGTATACATTTCAAAAATGTCTTTCGAGTCATTTTGCATGTGAAGCATCATGATGTGCATTCTTGTGTTGAGCGATTCTAATGAGAATCCGTTGTAACGTCGTGTGCCTATGTGAGGTGTGAGCGATGATTACGAATGATTGTGTGCCCATGTGGGGTGTGAGCAATCGGATCGTGTGCCCGTGTGGGGTGTGAGCGATCGGGTCGTGTGCCCATGTCGGGTGTGAGCGATCCATAAACATTGTGTGCCCATGTGGGGTGTGAGCAATGGGTGAACATCGTAGGCCCGACGGGGAGTTACTTCGGTAACGAGCGATGGTTCCAGCAGAGTTCCTGAGTGAACTAGTGATGATTGAGTCGGTACCGCATTGCATTTGCATAGAGTCGTGAGTCGGTCTCTATGATTTGCATTTATCATCTTTATAATGATGTGTTGTTGAATGAACATAATTGTGTATGTTTATACGGAATGATTGAGAATTGTGAAAGTGTGCATGATGAATATGCTTGGTGGATATATATATACATTGTGATGTATATGGATGAAAATGTGATGAATTGTGGTGAGAATGTGTAATATGTGTATTTTTATGTTTATATATATATAATTATATGCATTGTTATTATGATAATATTTCTCACCCTTCTGCTGTTTTATGATGCTCTATGAGGCATTGCAGAGTAGGTATGCTGGAGATCTTTTTGTGAAGCGTGTCTTCATTCTTTTGGTCGGTTAGCTCTGATATGTAGCACCGGGTAGCTAGGATGTATATTATTCTTTTGAGATACATTTGTACATGTATCTTGTTGATGAATGTTTATGTAAACATGACTTATAACGATGGATGATACTTGGTGATGTATATATCTACGTATATATACTTGGATGTATTTCAACATTTGGATTTTCCGCTTTTATTCTAAATATTGAGATGTGGGTGTAAGGACAAAGTTCCTCTGTGGCAAGTTACCCCACTGTTGCATATCAATATTTTGAGCAGGTGTTGTATGTATTAAATGCGTGTATGATGTGACATGCCTCTTTTATACTATGTTTTAATCGTACTCTGGCGAATTTTTTAATATGTGCCTAAATGATTTATGTGATTATTTGGGGGTATAGAAAGGGGGTGTTACATTAAGTGGTATCAGAGCCATAGTTGAGTCAGTTGTGTCTGTCTTGTTGTTGTGTTGGTTGAACTGTTGTTTAACCTTGTTGTTATTTTTGGGAATAATCAGAATATGTCGGGTAGAAACGACAATGCGATGGCTGCGGCTTTGCAATCAATGGCTAGGGCGGTGCAAGGTGCGCCGAACGTGAATGCTAATGACGAGTTCAGGAAGAATCAACCACCGGTCTTCAAAGGAAAATTTGGTCCCGATGGAGCTCAAAATTGGTTGAAAGAGATTGAAATAATCTTCAGAGTTATGGACTGTACGGAGGAGAATAAGGTGAGGCTTGGATCTCACATGTTGAAGGAAGAAGCCGACGATTGGTGGGTCGGTATACGTGAAGTTCTTGAGGTGGATGATGAAGAGGTAACTTGGAATTTATTTCGTACTGAATTCTTGAGGAAGTATTACCCTGAGAGTGTGAAGGGAAAGAAGGAGATGGAGTTTCTTGAACTGAAACAAGGTAGTATGTCTGTGGTGGACTATACTGCTAAAGTTGTGGAGTTGGTTCAATTCCATCCTCATTATGCTGCGATTACCGCTGAGTTCTCAAAGTGTATTAAATATGAGAATGGTTTACGTCCTGAGATTAAGCAAGCTGTGGGATATCAAAGGATAAGGAGGTTTGCGGATTTGACGGAATGTTGTAGAATCTTCGAAGAAGATAGTAAGGCTCGTTCTAGACATTACAAAAGTTTGAATGAGAGGAAGGGGAAGCAACAAGCTAGAAGTGGACCTTATGTGACACCCGTTGATAAGGGCAAGCATAGGGGAAGCTTTGATAGGAGATCTGGAGGAGGAGGTTCCGGTGTTGTTAGGTGTTACAAATGTGGTGAAATATGTAACACCCCAATTCCCATCGCGAATAAATAATACTTAATAAAATTAGAGTAACTAAAAATTTATTTTTTCCGACAGGAAACAGGATGTCACACTTAAATGAACAAAATACAATCCCGGCTCAACATTTTTGATACATAACACAAAGGGAAACTTTTCCTTACAAAAGGATGGTCAATTATGGAATAAAGCGGAAAGATCCATAACCGACTTGTTTTACAAAATAAACTGTTTTAGAACCTCTACTATATACAAAAGTACTACCAAATATATTTAACAATTATATACATATAAACATAATCGTTCCCCGACTCCCGTGCTACGTATCAGAGCAGACACCAAGACCGACAACGGAACGGAGGACTACTCTTCACAAAAGCCTCCACGCCTCTAAAGCTGACAATCTGCACTATGCCATAAAAAGCATATTCCAGCAGAAGGGTGAGAAATATTATCATAATAACGTTGCATATAATTATATAGACATCAACGTATAATACACATATACCACATTCTCACCACGACTTATCACGATGCACGTATCTATACACATAACATCAACATATTCCATAAGTCATTTACACGGCATAACAATCCGTAATTTAACACATCAAATATCATAGGCATAACCATTCATGCTCAAATACATGTATCCCCAATACATATCGATGCATTTAACATAAACACATATATTCATGTTCATTCACCGATGCATCATTACAAACATACAATTATCATCATTTCACATAAACATACATATTATGTTTATCTTCCAATGCACACCTGCACGATTCTGTTCATTCCACATCAACATATACATATATATATATGTTCATTCATCAATGCATAACTACAATGATGACAAATGCAACTCATAGAGACCGACTCTCGACTCTATGCAGATGCAATGCGGGTACCGACTCATTTCATCTCAAGTTCAATTGAAGAACTTATTGGAACCATTCGCTCACACCTATCACATAGGCTCACGACGTTCACCCCTTGCTCACACCTATCACATAGGCTCACAAGGTTTATGGATTGCTCACACCTATCACATAGGCTCACAACCCGACTGCTCACACCTATCACATAGGCTCACAATCGTTTGTAATCATCGCTCACACCTTTCACATAGGCTCACGACGTTACAACGGATTCATCTTAGAACCCCTCAATGCAAGAATGCACATCATGATGTTTCACATACAACATGACTCATGACACTCTTGAAATGCATACATATTCACAATATAGTCATGCATTTATCTCATACATATCCCATACAATCCATACACATTCACTTCAATCAAGCCAAATGACAACAAACCGCACTTTACATTTAATCGGAAAAGTCGGCCAAAAGTCGGCTAAAAATAATATTTCTCATCACCACATAATAGCACATATTTTTAGCTTCACATCCATATAAAGAACACCTTAATCGGATAACCGAGTAAAAAGATATGGATATTTCAAAATAACGCAAAAACATAAACCGGAGAATCGACACTACGATACGATTCGAAAATACTGTACCAATTGGACCATGTTCAGACCTCAAAACCATTTTTCCTAGAAAGAACATCTCATTAGCTTCCCAACGCTTCGAACGGGGGTCAAAACCGACTTACGGTTCAAGAGATATGAATTTCCGAAGTTTCCCGACAAACCAGAATTTCTGCTTCAGCACAGTAGGTATCGATACATAGGCTTTATGTATCGATACATAAAGACCTCATGTATCGATCCCTAACTCGCATGTATCGATCCCTGCTGTAGTAAAAATTCCATTTTTCCCAATTTTCACAGTAGGGATCGATCCCTGGGATTATGTATCGATCCCTAACCCTGTTTTTCACAAAAAACCAGATTTTTCAAATTACAACTTTGCTGTCCTTTTCCCGAATCCCCGAAAACTCGACTAAATCGAACATTTTCACCGAAACAAACATATACGCGCAACCACCAAATACATAAGAACAATTTAGAACACATAAACGAAATTTCTACGACGTTCGATTTTTCGATTAAATTTCAACCTTTCAAAAACCAGAATTTCCGAACATCTCCAAATCGAATAAAAAGCACGCTATACGACAACCTAACCTTACTCGATACAACTACGTAATTTATTCCGAATTCTAACCGTGAAAACATCAGTTTCTATCGATTTCCTACGATTCAACCTAAACGGAAACAACAACGGAAACATACCGAAAACTAACCGAAACATAACCAAACTTCATGAAACTTTAAACAGCAGCTCACATACATATAACCAACCAACACATGTATTCATACGACTTTTCGACCGTAAAAACATTGGTTTCTATCGATTTCGTCAAATACGGCATAACCGGAAACATATGGAAAACAACCAAAACATCCACACAAAACACATACATAATCATACACAAAATTAGGATAACAATATTTCACACCCTTACCCGATTAAACCGATTCCTAGAAGTTGTTTTCTTTGATTCCTAGCTTTCCTCTTTTTCTTCTTCTCTTTCTCTCTATTTTTCTGTTTTTCTTTCTTTTCCCTCTATCTTACTACTTTTCTATTTTTATACAAAAATCCAAATATCTAGCCACCCAAAAAGACCAAAATACCCCTACACTCAAATATCTCGCAAACGCTCTCAAAACGCGATGAAACATCACAACATTGAAAAATAACATTTTTCTAAATAAAAGTCGAAAATAAAATAATATAATAATAAAATAATAAAAAACGACTCACTTAAATAAAAATACTAAAACTGGGGCGTTACAACACTCCCCCACTTGGAAATTTTCGTCCTCGAAAATATTACCGAGACGAACAACTTCGGACACGTCCTTCGCATCCGACCAACAAACAACAGGCCTACCAAAAGGCACACCACAAACAACACAACTGACAAACCACTTTGCTAACTGTAAACACAACGACACAACAACGACAAGCTGCAAAGCCCATACGATGCACTTGATGACCAACTTACAACTCAAAGAATACACAAAACACAACTCACAGGTTCACTCTTGAACCCAAAACACAACAGGATCGTTACCATCACCGTAGGTAACTCACCTCTAATTCCTCACACAGGAATTAGCTACACGCACTCGAACCAACACAATGGAAACAAGGCAACAACCAGACAAGAACATAAGCTCCATGACACAACTTCGCCTCAACAACATCCACAAAACCAGAACACCAACATCTTTGTCACACAACCATACTACAACAATGCTACGATTCACCAATCGAACATAAAATCAAAACATCCATTTACATAGTAGCCCATGGATAACATTTAAACCTTTCACATATCACTTCCATCCTGAAACGTCTAATGGTCTCAACACTCCTACACGTTTCCAATGTTCAACCTATGAACTCTTACCAGTCCCACACGCATATACGAATTGCACCATATCACGCTTCCGATGCGCACTCTGATTACTCGAAACCATCAAAACTACCAATCTCACGACCAAGGTCTAACTCTTTCTCATAATCACCAAAAATCATTGTTCGCCTTTAATATACCCAACCTCGCACTCTACTGTGTTATCTCACACACCAGACACCAGTCTCTGAACTGCTCAAATAATTCTCATCCATCCGAACAGACATGCATAACAACTTTCGACTTAACTCATCAGGCACGACATTAACCTCACCAATGGGATAATTCCAACTAAAGTCATAACTCATCACAAATTCCAACCATCCTCTCTGTCTCATACCATATTCCTTCTGACCAAACAGGTACTCAATATTCTTGTGATTACTAAACACTTCGAACCCAAAACCATAAAGATAATACCTCCAAATTTTCCAACACAATACAACCGTAACCAATTCCAAATCCTGAATAGTATAGATCCTTCTATGAATCCTCAAAGGTCGTAAAGTATAAGCCACAAATTTACTTTCTTGCACTAACACACTGCCTAAACTTATCAAAACACATCCTCATACCTCACAAACGGTTGAACAGGATCACACAAACTCAAAACTGCAGCCGTAGACAAATTCTACTTCAGCTTTCTGAAACTTTCCTCACAATGAACATCCAAAACAAACGACTCATCCTTGGCAAGCCAACTGAAATAACAGAAGTACGAACTTAGCAATGTCTTCCATAACCTTTCGTAACAACCAACTGAGCCCAAAAGTTTCTAATCTCCTTAACCAACTTCGGAACCTCTCATTGTAAAACCAGATCTACTTCCGAGTTTATAACAGATTCGAATATCCTCAATTAAAACCACTACAACTTATCCAATTAAATATGGAAGATACGATTCATATACTTCACAAACATTACGGACACATTACTAGCACCAAGCAACATCACCGTACTTTGCAATGTCCAACCAAATTCCAAAAGATATAAATTCTTCAAGCTTTTGCAAAACCTTGCACTGGGTAACTGGCTACTCACACACACAAGCTTAACCGAGTAATTACCAGTCTATTCCGATGATAACAACATAACTAGTCACATCAAATCGATCAAAGCCTTAACTCACACAATTCACCATTCTTATCAAACATTTCAAACAATTACAATTTCACTAAAACTCAACCAAACCATTCCAATTATCTATTCCCGAAAGTGAACACTTATTCTCAATCGTCACCTTATCCGCTGTTAGTAATCCATACACAATTTCTCCTCTTAACAATCCTAACTCTATAAATCCCAACATGTAGCAACAATCAACCAAAAAGAACTCTTAAATAATACATCCACACTTAAGGTTTTCTCAAAATTTCCATTAATGCTCTAAAATTCCAAAAACTCCAACCCTCTTCGGAACTCTAAGTTTCGCTTCCCATAGTCTCAATACCATTATACTTGTTATTCCATTATATCATCCTTCCTTTTGTTACCGACAATACTGGAGCTCTCCAAGACGACACACTTGGCCTCACAATTCTCCTTTCCAGTAAATCTTCCAACTGCTCTATCAGTTCGGGTACCTCTAACGCTAACATCCAATATTCCATCTGGGAATACATCTTAAAATCACGCACAACCGGTAGCTCATCACTGTGTCCTCCCTGCCAATTTCTAGAAAACTATCATCACAAACATAACAACATCTTAGTTTCACTTCCTAAAAGTTCTCCTGCTTACTTAGCAGATCCAAACCTGAAATCCTTACCTTTGTCCAATTTGAGTTCACACTTTTCTCTCTGAGAACAACCATTAACGATGCCCAATCATTCTCTCTCAAAACTTCCCAACTGGACCAACATACCAAAACCTCTAATCCATTTTATCTTCCGATATTAGCATCTTCATCGACTCATCAAAACAATCTGTAATCGTTTCCTTAAATTCCAAACACTCATTTCACACGCTATCAAAGCCGGAAAGACACGTCTATTCCATCCAACATAATTTTCGTCTGTTATCAACAAGAGATTAAGGGTGATCAGTTCCTCAATTTGTCAATAGACAGCCGACAATCATGATGGGGCATAAACCGTCTTTACCAAACTATAATAATATTTCTTACATCCTGTACACAAAACTACCTAAGGCACAAATCCTTAGTTGACATAAACCTTACCTCCGCATCCCCTTCGTAACTGAAAACAACACTGTCCGAACAACACTTACAATCTTGCAATTCACAATACACTGAGCCAACGCTCCACACCTGAAGCAACATGGAGAAGTACCAACTTCTCCCCCACTTATCTCAAACTCAATCCTGAAAACAAAGGATTAGAAAAACCAGAAAGTACTGACAGTGTTCCACACACCTATCACGTACTAAGGGATAAACAACAACGACAGTATTCAACTGTCACACCAACTGACTCAACAACTTGGCCGGACGGACCGACCTGCTCTGATACCACTTTGTAACACCCCAATTCCCATCGCGAATAAATAACACTTAATAAAATCAGAGTAACTAAAAATTTATTTTTTCCGACAGGAAACAGGGATGTCACACTTAAATGAACAAAATACAATCCCGGCTCAACATTTTTGATACATAACACAAAGGGAAACTTTTCCTTACAAAAGGATGGTCAATTATGGAATAAAGCGGAAAGATCCATAACCGACTTGTTTTACAAAATAAACTGTTTTAGAACCTCTACTATATACAAAAGTACTACCAAATATATTTAACAATTATATACATATAAACATAATCGTTCCCCGACTCCCGTGCTACGTATCAGAGCAGACACCAAGACCGACAACGGAACGGAGGACTACTCTTCACAAAAGCCTCCACGCCTCTAAAGCTGACAATCTGCACTATGCCATAAAAAGCATATTCCAGCAGAAGGGTGAGAAATATTATCATAATAACGTTGCATATAATTATATAGACATCAACGTATAATACACATATACCACATTCTCACCACGACTTATCACGATGCACGTATCTATACACATAACATCAACATATTCCATAAGTCATTTACACGGCATAACAATCCGTAATTTAACACATCAAATATCATAGGCATAACCATTCATGCTCAAATACATGTATCCCCAATACATATCGATGCATTTAACATAAACACATATATTCATGTTCATTCACCGATGCATCATTACAAACATACAATTATCATCATTTCACATAAACATACATATTATGTTTATCTTCCAATGCACACCTGCACGATTCTGTTCATTCCACATCAACATATACATATATATATATGTTCATTCATCAATGCATAACTACAATGATGACAAATGCAACTCATAGAGACCGACTCTCGACTCTATGCAGATGCAATGCGGGGTACCGACTCATTTCATCTCAAGTTCAATTGAAGAACTTATTGGAACCATTCGCTCACACCTATCACATAGGCTCACGACGTTCACCCCTTGCTCACACCTATCACATAGGCTCACAAGGTTTATGGATTGCTCACACCTATCACATAGGCTCACAACCCGACTGCTCACACCTATCACATAGGCTCACAATCGTTTGTAATCATCGCTCACACCTTTCACATAGGCTCACGACGTTACAACGGATTCATCTTAGAACCCCTCAATGCAAGAATGCACATCATGATGTTTCACATACAACATGACTCATGACACTCTTGAAATGCATACATATTCACAATATAGTCATGCATTTATCTCATACATATCCCATACAATCCATACACATTCACTTCAATCAAGCCAAACGACAACAAACCGCACTTTACATTTAATCGGAAAAGTCGACCAAAAGTCGGCTAAAAATAATATTTCTCATCACCACATAATAGCACATATTTTTAGCTTCACATCCATATAAAGAACACCTCAATCGGATAACCGAGTAAAAAGATATGGATATTTCAAAATAACGCAAAAACATAAACCGGAGAATCGACACTACGATACGATTCGAAAATACTGTACCAATTGGACCATGTTCAGACCTCAAAACCATTTTTCCTAGAAATAACATCTCATTAGCTTCCCAACGCTTCGAACGGGGGTCAAAACCGACTTACGGTTCAAGAGATATGAATTTCCGAAGTTTCCCGACAAACCAGAATTTCTGCTTCAGCACAGTAGGTATCGATACATAGGCTTTATGTATCGATACATAAAGACCTCATGTATCGATCCCTAACTCGCATGTATCGATCCCTGCTGTAGTAAAAATTCCATTTTTCCCAATTTTCACAGTAGGGATCGATCCCTGGGATTATGTATCGATCCCTAACCCTGTTTTTCACAAAAAACCAGATTTTTCAAATTACAACTTTGCTGTCCTTTTCCCGAATCCCCGAAAACTCGACTAAATCGAACATTTTCACCGAAACAAACATATACGCGCAACCACCAAATACATAAGAACAATTTAGAACACATAAACGAAATTTCTACGACGTTCGATTTTTCGATTAAATTTCAACCTTTCAAAAACCAGAATTTCCGAACATCTCCAAATCGAATAAAAAGCACGCTATACGACAACCTAACCTTACTCGATACAACTACGTAATTTATTCCGAATTCTAACCGTGAAAACATCAGTTTCTATCGATTTCCTACGATTCAACCTAAACGGAAACAACAACGGAAACATACCGAAAACTAACCGAAACATAACCAAACTTCATGAAACTTTAAACAGCAGCTCACATACATATAACCAACCAACACATGTATTCATACGACTTTTCGACCGTAAAAACATTGGTTTCTATCGATTTCGTCAAATACGGCATAACCGGAAACATATGGAAAACAACCAAAACATCCACACAAAACACATACATAATCATACACAAAATTAGGATAACAATATTTCACACCCTTACCCGATTAAACCGATTCCTAGAAGTTGTTTTCTTTGATTCCTAGCTTTCCTCTTTTTCTTCTTCTCTTTCTCTCTATTTTTCTGTTTTTCTTTCTTTTCCCTCTATCTTACTACTTTTCTATTTTTATACAAAAATCCAAATATCTAGCCACCCAAAAAGACCAAAATACCCCTACACTCAAATATCTCGCAAACGCTCTCAAAACGCGATGAAACATCACAACATTGAAAAATAACATTTTTCTAAATAAAAGTCGAAAATAAAATAATATAATAATAAAATAATAAAAAACGACTCACTTAAATAAAAATACTAAAACTGGGGCGTTACAACACTCCCCCACTTGGAAATTTTCGTCCTCGAAAATATTACCGAGACGAACAACTTCGGACACGTCCTTCGCATCCGACCAACAAACAACACGCCTACCAAAAGGCACACCATAAACAACACAACTGACAAACCACTTTGCTAACTGTAAACACAACGACACAACAACGACAAGCTGCAAAGCCCATACGATGCACTTGATGACCAACTTACAACTCAAAGAATACACAAAACACAACTCACAGGTTCACTCTTGAACCCAAAACACAACAGGATCGTTACCATCACCGTAGGTAACTCACCTCTAATTCCTCACACAGGAATTAGCTACACGCACTCGAACCAACACAATGGAAACAAGGCAACAACCAGACAAGAACATAAGCTCCATGACACAACTTCGCCTCAACAACATCCACAAAACCAGAACACCAACATCTTTGTCACACAACCATACTACAACAATGCTACGATTCACCAATCGAACATAAAATCAAAACATCCATTTACATAGTAGCCCATGGATAACATTTAAACCTTTCACATATCACTTCCATCCTGAAACGTCTAATGGTCTCAACACTCCTACACGTTTCCAATGTTCAACCTATGAACTCCTACCAGTCCCACACGCATATACGAATTGCGCCATATCACGCTTCCGATGCGCACTCTGATTACTCGAAACCATCAAAACTACCAATCTCACGACCAAGGTCTAACTCTTTCTCATAATCACCAAAAATCATTGTTCGCCTTTAATATACCCAACCTCGCACTCTACTGTGTTATCTCACACACCAGACACCAGTCTCTGAACTGCTCAAATAATTCTCATCCATCCGAACAGACATGCATAACAACTTTCGACTTAACTCATCAGGCACGACATTAACCTCACCAATGGGATAATTCCAACTAAAGTCATAACTCATCACAAATTCCAACCATCCTCTCTGTCTCATACCATATTCCTTCTGACCAAACAGGTACTCAATATTCTTGTGATTACTAAACACTTCGAACCCAAAACCATAAAGATAATACCTCCAAATTTTCCAACACAATACAACCGTAACCAATTCCAAATCCTGAATAGTATAGATCCTTCTATGAATCCTCAAAGGTCGTAAAGTATAAGCCACAAATTTACTTTCTTGCACTAACACACTGCCTAAACTTATCAAAACACATCCTCATACCTCACAAACGGTTGAACAGGATCACACAGACTCAAAACTGCAGCCGTAGACAAATTCTACTTCAGCTTTCTGAAACTTTCCTCACAATGAACATCCAAAACAAACGACTCATCCTTGGCAAGCCAACTGAAATAACAGAAGTACGAACTTAGCAATGTCTTCCATAACCTTTCGTAACAACCAACTGAGCCCAAAAGTTTCTAATCTCCTTAACCAACTTCGGAACCTCTCATTGTAAAACCAGATCTACTTCCGAGTTTATAACAGATTCGAATATCCTCAATTAAAACCACTACAACTTATCCAATTAAATATGGAAGATACGATTCATATACTTCACAAACATTACGGACACATTACTAGCACCAAGCAACATCACCGTACTTTGCAATGTCCAACCAAATTCCAAAAGATATAAATTCTTCAAGCTTTTGCAAAACCTTGCACTGGGTAACTGGCTACTCACACACACAAGCTTAACCGAGTAATTACCAGTCTATTCCGATGATAACAACATAACTAGTCACATCAAATCGATCAAAGCCTTAACTCACACAATTCACCATTCTTATCAAACATTTCAAACAATTACAATTTCACTAAAACTCAACCAAACCATTCCAATTATCTATTCCCGAAAGTGAACACTTATTCTCAATCGTCACCTTATCCGCTGTTAGTAATCCATACACAATTTCTCCTCTTAACAATCCTAACTCTATAAATCCCAACATGTAGCAACAATCAACCAAAAAGAACTCTTAAATAATACATCCACACTTAAGGTTTTCTCAAAATTTCCATTAATGCTCTAAAATTCCAAAAACTCCAACCCTCTTCGGAACTCTAAGTTTCGCTTCCCATAGTCTCAATACCATTATACTTGTTATTCCATTATATCATCTTTCCTTTTGTTACCGACAATACTGGAGCTCTCCAAGACGACACACTTGGCCTCACAATTCTCCTTTCCAGTAAATCTTCCAACTGCTCTATCAGTTCGGGTACCTCTAACGCTAACATCCAATATTCCATCTGGGAATACATCTTAAAATCACGCACAACCGGTAGCTCATCACTGTGTCCTCCCTGCCAATTTCTAGAAAACTATCATCACAAACATAACAACATCTTAGTTTCACTTCCTAAAAGTTCTCCTGCTTACTTAGCAGATCCAAACCTGAAATCCTTACCTTTGTCCAATTTGAGTTCACACTTTTCTCTCTGAGAACAACCATTAACGATGCCCAATCATTCTCTCTCAAAACTTCCCAACTGGACCAACATACCAAAACCTCTAATCCATTTTATCTTCCGATATTAGCATCTTCATCGACTCATCAAAACAATCTGTAATCGTTTCCTTAAATTCCAAACACTCATTTCACACGCTATCAAAGCCGGAAAGACACGTCTATTCCATCCAACATAATTTTCGTCTGTTATCAACAAGAGATTAAGGGTGATCAGTTCCTCAATTTGTCAATAGACAGCCGACAATCATGATGGGGCATAAACCGTCTTTACCAAACTATAATAATATTTCTTACATCCTGTACACAAAACTACCTAAGGCACAAATCCTTAGTTGACATAAACCTTACCTCCGCATCCCCTTCGTAACTGAAAACAACACTGTCCGAACAACACTTACAATCTTGCAATTCACAATACACTGAGCCAACGCTCCACACCTGAAGCAACATGGAGAAGTACCAACTTCTCCCCCACTTATCTCAAACTCAATCCTGAAAACAAAGGATTAGAAAAACCAGAAAGTACTGACAGTGTTCCACACACCTATCACGTACTAAGGGATAAACAACAACGACAGTATTCAACTGTCACACCAACTGACTCAACAACTTGGCCGGACGGACCGACCTGCTCTGATACCACTTTGTAACACCCCAATTCCCATCGCGAATAAATAACACTTAATAAAATCAGAGTAACTAAAAATTTATTTTTTCCGACAGGAAACAGGGATGTCACACTTAAATGAACAAAATACAATCCCGGCTCAACATTTTTGATACATAACACAAAGGGAAACTTTTCCTTACAAAAGGATGGTCAATTATGGAATAAAGCGGAAAGATCCATAACCGACTTGTTTTACAAAATAAACTGTTTTAGAACCTCTACTATATACAAAAGTACTACCAAATATATTTAACAATTATATACATATAAACATAATCGTTCCCCGACTCCCGTGCTACGTATCAGAGCAGACACCAAGACCGACAACGGAACGGAGGACTACTCTTCACAAAAGCCTCCACGCCTCTAAAGCTGACAATCTGCACTATGCCATAAAAAGCATATTCCAGCAGAAGGGTGAGAAATATTATCATAATAACGTTGCATATAATTATATAGACATCAACGTATAATACACATATACCACATTCTCACCACGACTTATCACGATGCACGTATCTATACACATAACATCAACATATTCCATAAGTCATTTACACGGCATAACAATCCGTAATTTAACACATCAAATATCATAGGCATAACCATTCATGCTCAAATACATGTATCCCCAATACATATCGATGCATTTAACATAAACACATATATTCATGTTCATTCACCGATGCATCATTACAAACATACAATTATCATCATTTCACATAAACATACATATTATGTTTATCTTCCAATGCACACCTGCACGATTCTGTTCATTCCACATCAACATATACATATATATATATGTTCATTCATCAATGCATAACTACAATGATGACAAATGCAACTCATAGAGACCGACTCTCGACTCTATGCAGATGCAATGCGGGTACCGACTCATTTCATCTCAAGTTCAATTGAAGAACTTATTGGAACCATTCGCTCACACCTATCACATAGGCTCACGACGTTCACCCCTTGCTCACACCTATCACATAGGCTCACAAGGTTTATGGATTGCTCACACCTATCACATAGGCTCACAACCCGACTGCTCACACCTATCACATAGGCTCACAATCGTTTGTAATCATCGCTCACACCTTTCACATAGGCTCACGACGTTACAACGGATTCATCTTAGAACCCCTCAATGCAAGAATGCACATCATGATGTTTCACATACAACATGACTCATGACACTCTTGAAATGCATACATATTCACAATATAGTCATGCATTTATCTCATACATATCCCATACAATCCATACACATTCACTTCAATCAAGCCAAACGACAACAAACCGCACTTTACATTTAATCGGAAAAGTCGACCAAAAGTCGGCTAAAAATAATATTTCTCATCACCACATAATAGCACATATTTTTAGCTTCACATCCATATAAAGAACACCTCAATCGGATAACCGAGTAAAAAGATATGGATATTTCAAAATAACGCAAAAACATAAACCGGAGAATCGACACTACGATACGATTCGAAAATACTGTACCAATTGGACCATGTTCAGACCTCAAAACCATTTTTCCTAGAAATAACATCTCATTAGCTTCCCAACGCTTCGAACGGGGGTCAAAACCGACTTACGGTTCAAGAGATATGAATTTCCGAAGTTTCCCGACAAACCAGAATTTCTGCTTCAGCACAGTAGGTATCGATACATAGGCTTTATGTATCGATACATAAAGACCTCATGTATCGATCCCTAACTCGCATGTATCGATCCCTGCTGTAGTAAAAATTCCATTTTTCCCAATTTTCACAGTAGGGATCGATCCCTGGGATTATGTATCGATCCCTAACCCTGTTTTTCACAAAAAACCAGATTTTTCAAATTACAACTTTGCTGTCCTTTTCCCGAATCCCCGAAAACTCGACTAAATCGAACATTTTCACTGAAACAAACATATACGCGCAACCACCAAATACATAAGAACAATTTAGAACACATAAACGAAATTTCTATGACGTTCGATTTTTCGATTAAATTTCAACCTTTCAAAAACCAGAATTTCCGAACATCTCCAAATCGAATAAAAAGCACGCTATACGACAACCTAACCTTACTCGATACAACTACGTAATTTATTCCGAATTCTAACCGTGAAAACATCAGTTTCTATCGATTTCCTACGATTCGACCTAAACGGAAACAACAACGGAAACATACCGAAAACTAACCGAAACATAACCAAACTTCATGAAACTTTAAACAGCAACTCACATACATATAACCAACCAACACATGTATTCATACGACTTTTCGACCGTAAAAACATTGGTTTCTATCGATTTCGTCAAATACGGCATAACCGGAAACATATGGAAAACAACCAAAACATCCACACAAAACACATACATAATCATACACAAAATTAGGATAACAATATTTCACACCCTTACCCGATTAAACCGATTCCTAGAAGTTGTTTTCTTTGATTCCTAGCTTTCCTCTTTTTCTTCTTCTCTTTCTCTCTATTTTTCTGTTTTTCTTTCTTTTCCCTCTATCTTACTACTTTTCTATTTTTATACAAAAATCCAAATATCTAGCCACCCAAAAAGACCAAAATACCCCTACACTCAAATATCTCGCAAACGCTCTCAAAACGCGATGAAACATCACAACATTGAAAAATAACATTTTTCTAAATAAAAGTCGAAAATAAAATAATATAATAATAAAATAATCAAAAACGACTCACTTAAATAAAAATACTAAAACTGGAGCGTTACAAAATAGGTCATAAATCATTTAAGTGTGGGAAGCTTGTAGCGAAATGTTCTAATTGTGGTGGTCTTGGGCATGCTGCTACAGATTGTAGAAGGAATATGGTGAAGTGCTATAATTGTGGAGAAGTGGGTCACATTAGTACTAAGTGTACTAAGCCGAAACAAGCTCAAGCGGGCGGAAAGGTGTTTGCATTGGCGGGGACTCAAAATACGAATGCAGACCGTTTGATTAAAGGTACATGCTTTATTAATAGTACACCTTTAGTTGCTGTTATTGATACGGGAGCGACTCATTCGTTTACTTCGTCTGAGTGCGCGAAGCGTTTGAATCTTGCGTTAACTTTGATGGGTGCTGAAATGGTTATTGAGACTCCTGCTTCAGGGTCGGTAAATACATCTTTGGTGTGTATGAGTTGTCCTTTAACCATGTATGGTAAAGACTTTGTTATGGATTTAGTATGTTTGCCGTTGGTGGGATTGGACGTGATCTTGCGTATGAACTGGTTGCAATTTAATCAAGTTCATATAGATTGCTATCACAAGTTAGTAAGGTTTCCTTCTTTGGAAGATGATGAATTTGAGAGTTTCCTATCCACTAAAGAGTTGAAGAAACTATTAGCGGACGAAGCTCAATTGTTTGGTTTGTTTGCATCATTGTCGGTGGAGAGTCAAGTTGAGCTTGATGTGTTCCCAGTGGTGTGTGAATTTCCAGAAGTGTTTCCGGAAGAAATTACGGATGTACCGCCGGAAAGAGAAGTTGAATTTTCTATTGATCTAGTTCCGGGTACTAGACCGATTCCGATGGCACCGTATCGTATGTCGGCATCGGAATTGGTAGAATTGAAAAAGCAATTGAATGACTTGTTGGACAAGAAATTTGTAAGGCCAAGTGTTTCTCCTTGGGGTGCTCCGGTATTGTTGGTAAAGAAGAAGGACGGGAGTATGCGGTTATGCATTGATTATCGACAGTTGAACAAAGTGACAATTAAGAACAAGTATCCGTTTCCAAGGATCGATGATTTGATGGACCAATTGGTTGGTGCGAATGTTTTTAGCAAGATTGATTTGAGATCAGGATACCACCAGATTCGTGTGAAAGGAGAGGATATTCAAAAGACGGCATTTAGGACACGGTATGGTCATTACGAATACTCCGTGATGCCATTCGGGGTTTCTAACGTGCCGGGTGTGTTTATGGAATACATGAATCATATTTTTCATGAACAGTTGGATCATTTCGTGGTTGTGTTCATCGATGATATTTTGATTTACTCTAAGTCTCAAGAGGAGCATGAAGAGCATTTGAGAATTGTATTGCAAATTTTGAAAGAGAAACAATTGTATGCTAAGTTGTCAAAATGTGAATTTTGGTTGTCGGAAGTAAGTTTCCTTGGACATGTTATTTCCGGTAGTGGTATTAGTGTTGATCCATCCAAGATAGATGCGGTGATGCAATGGGAGGCTCCTAGGTCGGTTACGGAGATTCGAAGCTTTTTAGGCTTGGCGGGTTATTATCGGAGGTTTATTGAGGGATTTTCGAAGTTGGCACTTCCTTTAACGCAATTGACTTGTAAAGGAAAGGCTTTCATTTGGCATATTCATTGTGAAGAGAGTTTCAATGAGCTAAAGAGAAGGTTGACAACGACTCCGATCTTGATTTTGCCTAATCCTAATGAACCATTTGTTGTGTATTGTGATGCTTCATTGACAGGTTTAGGTGGTGTTTTGATGCAAGATGGAAAAGTTGTGGCATATGCTTCTAGACAATTGAGAGTGCATGAAAAGAATTATCCTACACATGACTTGGAGTTAGCGGCCGTGGTGTTTGTTTTGAAAATTTGGAGGCATTACCTTTATGGTGCAAGATTTGAAGTTTTTAGTGATCACAAAAGCTTAAGATATTTATTTGATCAGAAAGAATTGAACATGAGACAAAGGAGGTGGCTAGAACTTTTGAAGGATTATGATTTTGGTTTGAATTACCATCCGGGTAATGCAAACGTGGTGGCCGATGCCTTAAGTCGGAGGTTGTTACATATGTCCGCATTGATGATGAAAGAATGGGAACTTTTGGAGGATTTCAGAGATTTGAGTTTGGTTTGTGAAATGACGCCGCGAAGTGTGAGACTTGGTATGTTACATGTTACGAATGATTTTCTTGCAACGGTTAGTGAAAAGCAAAAGTTGGATTTAAAGTTCGTTGATTTAATGATAAATGAGAATGAGGATTTCAAGGTTGATAACTTTGGAGTTTTGAGATTTCGTGGTCGTATTTGTATTCCCGACGACACGGAGTTGAAAAAGATGATTTTAGAGGAAGGACACCGAAGTAATTTAAGTATTCATCCGGGTGCGAATAAGATGTATCAAGATTTGAAGAAGATCTTTTGGTGGTCCGGTTTAAAGAGGGATGTGGCTCGATTTGTGTATGCATGCTTAACTTGTCAAAAGTCTAAGGTGGAACATCAAAACCCGAGTGGATTTATGCAACCGTTGGATATTCCGGAATGGAAATGGGATAGTATATCGATGAATTTTGTTACGGGATTGCCGAATACGCAAAGAGGTCATAATGCTATTTGGGTAATTGTTGTTAGGCTTACTTAATCTGCTCACTTTATTCCAATTGATATTAGTTATCCTTTGGAGAAGTTAGCCGAGATTTATGTTCTTGTGGTGGTGAAGTTACATGGAGTTCCTAAGAGTATTGTATCGGATAGAGATCCTAGGTTTACATCGAGGTTTTGGGGGAGTTTACAAAAGGCTTTGGGTTCTAAGCTAAGATTGAGTTCGGCTTATTATCCGCAAATGGACGGTCAAACCGAGAGGACGATTCAATCGTTGGAGGATTTATTGCGTGCTTGTGTACTCGAGCAAGGTGGTGCTTGGGATGGTTATTTGGCGTTGATTGAATTCACTTACAATAAGAGTTTTCATTCGAGTATAAGTATGGCACCATTTGAGGCTTTGTATGGTCGGAGATGTCGAACACCTTTGTGTTGGCATGAAACCGGCGAGGAGGGACGATAGTTGGACCGGAAATGGTACAACAAACGACGGAGAAAGTGAAGTTTATTCGGGAGAAGATGAAAGCTTCTCAAAGTAGACAAAAGAGCTATCATGACAAGAGAAGGAAATATCTTGAGTTTCAAGAAGGCGACCATGTGTTTTTGAGAGTTACACCAGTTACGGGAGTGGGTCGTGCTTTAAAGTCGAAGAAGTTGACTTCTCGTTTTATTGGTCCGTATCAGATTACTTCACGAGTTGGTGTTGTGGCTTACCGTGTGGCGTTGCCTCCGAACCTTTCGAATTTGCATGACGTATTCCATGTTTCGCAACTTCGGAAATATGTTCCGGATCCGTCACATGTTATTCCTATGGACGAGGCTGAAGTGAGAGATAACCTTACGGTGGAAGCTTTACCGGTTAGGATTTTGGACCGCGAAGTTAAGAAACTAAGAGGCAAGGATATTGCGCTTGTGAAAGTAGCGCGGGGAGGCGCTGCAGAAGGAAATATGACTTGGGAACTAGAGAGTGGGATGCGAGAGTCGTATCCGGAGTTGTTTGAATCAGATATTATTTTCGAGGACGAAAATTTCTAAAGCGGGGGAGAGTTGTAACGCCCCGATTTTGATTATTCCATTATTCTTGAGTCTTTTATTTTAATTGGGTGATAAATTATTTTATTTGTTAAATTGGTGTGTTAAATGTTATTTTACCGTTTTTGAGAGTTTTCGGGGAAATTAGAATGGAGGGTATTTTAGACTTTTCTCAATTAATCATAAGTTAGAAATTTTGTGGAATTAGAATTATGTGAGAAAAATGAATTAATTGATTTAGTGGAAAATGAGAGAAAAGAAAGAAAATAGATAGAAAAGAGAAATAGAGAGAAATAGAGAAAGATAGAAAGAAAAAGAAGAGAAAGAAAAAGGAAGAGGGAAAAAGAGAAGAAAAGAGGAAAAAGAGTGGAAATCCTCAAGAACAAGAGCTAGATCATTTGGAATCCGGGTAAGGGTGTGAAATATTGTTATCCTAACTTTGTGTATGATTATGTATGTGTTTTGTGTGGATGTTTTGGTTGGTTTTCCATATGTTTCCGTTTATGCCGTATTTGACGAAATCGATAGAAACCGATGTTTTTACGGTCGAAAAGTCGTATAAATACATGTGTTGGTTGGTTATATGTATGTGAGCTGCTGTTTAAAGTTTCATGAAGTTTGGTTATGTTTTGGTTAGTTTTCGTTATGTTTCCGTTGTTTTTTCCGTTTAGGTCGAATTGTAGGAAATCGATACAAATCGATGTTTTCACGGATGAATTTTGAAATAAATTGCGTATATTAGTCGTATGAGGTTAGGCCGAGATTATAGAAACTCGTTTGGTTGTAATCGGTTGATATTGTGAGTTTTGACATTTTTGGGTTTTGAGAATGTGAGATTTTGGTGAAAATCGAATGTTGTGGAATCGGTGTTTTTTTTTATCCTAACATGTTGGTATGTATTTATGGAGGATTACCATGTATTTATTCGGAAGAAAGTAATTGAATCGGTCTGGTTTTCGGGCGAAAACGCCGAAAAACCAGTGCTGTACCAGCAGAACCCGCAGCAGCTTTATGCTGAAATTCTGGTTTTCGGGGAAACTTCGGAAATTCATATTTTTTGATCCGTAAGTCGGTTTTAACCCCCGTTCAAAGCGTTGGGAAGCTAACGAGATGTTCTTTCTAGGAAAAATGGTTTTGAGGTCTAAACCTGGTCCAATTGGAACAGTATTTTCGAACCGTTTCGTAGTGTCGGGCCTCCGGTTTATGTTTTTGCGTTATTTTGAAATATACATATCTTCTTCGTTGTTTATCGGATTTAAGTGTTCTTTCTATCGAATCGAAGCCGTGGATGAGTACTTTTTGATGATGATGGAAAATATTATTTTTAGCCGACTTTTCCGGTAAACCGTAAATTGATTTGTTTGGATAAATGTGTATGTTGTTATACAATTGATGTGAATGTAGATGAATTATATGTGATGAATGCATGAATATATTGTGAATATGTATGTATTTCAAGAATGTCTTTCGAGTCATTTTGCATGTGAAGCATCATGATGTGCATTCTTGTGTTGAGCGATTCTAATGAGAATCCGTTGTAACGTCGTGTGCCTATGTGAGGTGTGAGCGATGATTATGAATGATTGTGTGCCCATGTGGGGTGTGAGCAATCGGATCGTGTGCCCGTGTAGGGTGTGAGCGATCGGGTCGTGTGCCCATGTGGGGTGTGAGCGATCCATAAACATTGTGTACCCATGTGGGGTGTGAGCAATGGGTGAACATCGTAGGCCCGACGGGGAGTTGCTTCGGTAACGAGCGATGGTTCCAGCAGAGTTCCTGAGTGAACTAGTGATGATTGAGTCGGTACTGCATTGCATTTGCATAGAGTCGTGAGTCGGTCTCTATGATTTGCATTTATCATCTATATAATGATGTGTTGTTGAATGAACATAATTGTGTATGTTTATACGGAATGATTGAGAATTGTGAAAGTGTGCATGATGAATATGCTTGGTGGATATATATATATACATTGTGATGTATATGGATGAAAATGTGATGAATTGAGGTGAGAATGTGTAATATGTGTATTTTTATATTTATATATATATAATTATATGCATTGTTATTATGATAATATTTCTCACCCTTCTGCTGTTTTATGATGCTCTATGAGGCATTGCAGAGTAGGTTTGCTGGAGGTCTTTTTGTGAAGCGTGTCTTCATTCTTTTGGTCGGTTGGCTCTGATATGTAGCACCGGGTAGCTAGGATGTATATTATTCTTTTGAAATACATTTGTACATGTATCTTGTTGATGAATGTTTATGTAAATATGACTTATAACGATGGATGATACTTGGTGATGTATATATCTACGTATATATACTTGGATGTATTTCAACATTTGGATTTTCCGCTTTTATTCTAAATATTGAGATGTGGGTGTAAGGACAAAGTTCCTCTGTGGCAAGTTACCCCACTGTTGCATATCAATATTTTGAGCAGGTGTTGTATGTATTAAATGCGTGTATGATGTGACATGCCTCTTTTATACTATGTTTTAATCTTACTCTGGCGAATTTTTTAATATGTGCCTAAATGATTTATGTGATTATTTGGGGGTATAGAAAGGGGGTGTTACACATCACGTCATGCAGATTGCTTGTTTTACACCCTGTTGAAACATACGATTCGATGCCTTCTCCCAACTTTGAGTTCCCGGTATTCGAGGCTGAAAAAGAAAATGACGACAAAATTCCAGAAGAGATCTCCCGACTACTCAGACAAGAGGAAAGGTCCATTGAACCTCACAAAGAACCGTTGGAAACGGTAAACTTGGGTTCAGAAAAAGAGAGAAAAGAAATCAGGATTGGGGCACTGCTTTGTCCAATGCCAAAGAGAGTTTGATAAAGCTTCTCAAAGAATTCCCCGATGTATTCGCTTGGTCCTATCAGGATATGCCAGGGTGGATACCAGCATCGTGGAACATCACTTACCGTTAAGGTCGGAATGTCCGCCAATAAAGCAAAGGTTGAGACGCAGTGATCCGGACATGGCCATCAAAATCAAAGAGGGGGTACAGAAACAGATTGACGCAGGTTTCCTCGCCACATCAGAATATCCTCAATGGTTAGCCAATATCATACCCGTTCCCAAAAAGGACGGAAAGGTCAGAATGTGTGTCGATTACAGAGATCTGAACAAGGCTAGTCCAAAGGACAACTTTCCTTTACCACACATTGACATGCTAGTAGACAGTACAACAAAGTTCAAAGTTATCTCCTTCATGGATGGATTCTCGGGCTATAACCAAATCAAAATGGCGGCGAAAAACATGGAGAAAACTTCGTTCATCACCCCATAGGGCACCTTTTCTTACAAGGTAATGCCGTTCGGTTTGAAGAACGTCGGGGCAACCTATAAAAGGGCCATGACTACTCTGTTTCATGACATGATACACAAAGAAATCGAGGTGTATGTCGATGATATGATTGCCAAATCAAAAACAGAGAGTGAGCACGTTGAACATCTGTCAAAATTGTTCGAACGTTTAAGAAAATTCAAGCTCCGCTTGAATCCCAACAAGTGAACCTTCGGTGACCGTTCAGGGAAACTACTAGGGTTCATCGTCAGCCAGAAAGGAATTGAAGTTGATCCTGACAATGTCAAGGCCATTCAAGAAATGCCTTCCCCGAAAACTGAAAAATAAGTCAGAGGATTCCTGGGACGTCTAAATTACATCTCCAGATTCATATTCCTCATGAGCGCGACATGTGCGCCGATTTTCAAATTACTCAAAAAGAACCAGGATTGCGTTTGGTCTGAATATTGCCAAACCGCCTTCGACAGTATTAAGGAATATCTATTGAATCCTCCGATTCTATCACCTCCAGTGGAAGGAAGACCACTGATCATTTACCTCACAGTTCTAGAGAACTCAATGGGGTGTGTACTTGGCCAACAGGACGAAACTAAACGGAAAGAGTCTGCCATTTACTATCTAAGCAAGAAATTCACCGACTGCGAAACTCGGTACACGATGCTTGAGAAAACTTGTTGCGCTTTGGCTTGGGCAGCCAAACGTCTTCGCCAGTACATGATTCGTCATACTACATGGTTTGTCTCCGAAATGGATCCAATCAAGTACATTTTCGAAAAACATGCTCTTACGGGAAGGATTGCCCGTTGGCAGATGCTGTTATCAGAATATGACATAGAGTACCACGCTCAGAAAGCCGTTAAGGGAAGTATTTTAGTCGATCATTTGGCTCATCAACCGATTGACGATCATGAATCAATCGGGTTTTACTTCCCAGACGAAGATGTCATGTATCTAAAGATGAAAGATTGTGATGAACCACTACCCAGTGAAGGGCCAGAACCAGGTTCCCAATGGGGACTTATCTTTGACGGAGCAGTTAATCATTACGGAAACGGAATTGGGGCAATCATTGTTACCCCTCAGGGTACCCACATTCCTTTCACTGCCAGACTTACGTTCAAATGTACGAACAACGAGGCCGAATACGAAGCTTGTATTATGGGTCTCGAAGAAGCGATTGATTTAAGGATAAAAAACTTGGACGTAAATGGCGACTCAGCCCTGGTTATCAATCAGATAAAAGGAGATTGGAACACATACCAATCAGGATTGATTCCTTACAAAGACTACGCATGAAGGTTGCTATCTTTCTTCAACAAAGTCGAGTTTCATCACATCCCTCGTGATGAGAATCACATGGCTGATGCATTAGCCACTATCTCTTCCATGATTAGTGTAGGTGAATTGAATGACATACCTAAGATCGACATAATGCGCCTTGAACGGCCCACTTACATCTTCGCGATTGAAGCAGTCCTAGACGATAAACCTTGGTATCACGATATCAAATGCTTCCTTCAGAAACAAGAGTACCCACCTGGGGCATCCAGGAAAGATAGAAAAACCCTCAGACGATTGGCTGGGAACTTTTTCCTGAGCGGTGACACTCTCTATAAGAGAAATTTTGACATGGTCTTGCTCCGATGCGTAGACAGACCAGAAGCAGAAATGCTGATGAAAGAAATTCATGAAGGGTCATTTGGCACTCATGCCAACGGACTCACAATGGCGAGAAAAATTCTAAGAGCAGGGTACTATTGGTTGACGATGGAATCCGACTGCTACAAGTACATGAGGAGTTGTCACAAGTGTCAGATATACTCTGACAAAATTCATGTACCGCCATCACATCTCAAAGTTCTCTCTTCCCCATGGCCATTCTCCATATGGGGAATCGAAATGATTGGCATGATTGAGCCCAAGGCTTCAAACGGACATCGGTTCATCCTGGTAGCCATTGACTACTTCACCAAGTGGGTCGAAGCAGCGTCATACGCCAATGTAACCCGACAAGTGGTGGTTCGATTTATCAAAAACAATATCATCTGCCGTTATGGTGTTCCAAGTGAGATCATTACTGATAATGGGTCTAACTTGAACAATAAGATGATGAAAGAGTTGTGTGCAAAGTTCAAGATCGAACACCATAACTCATCTCCCTACCGACCCAAGATGAACGGAGCGGTAGAAGCGGCCAATAAGAACATCAAGAAGATCGTTCAAAAGATGGTTGTAACCTACAAAGACTGGCACGAGATGCTACCTTTTGCTCTTCACGGTTATTGCACATCTGTCCGCACTTCAACAGGGGCAACCCCTTTCTCTCTAGTGTATGGCATGGAAGCAGTGCTCCCCATAGAAGTAGAGATCCCATCAACCCGAGTATTGATGGAAGCAAAGCTCACCGAAGCTGAATGGTGTCAAAGTCGACACGACGAACTGAATCTGATTGAAGAAAAGAGAATAACGGCATTATGCCACGGTCAGTTGTATCAGCAGAGAATAAAGAAGGCGTTCGACAAAAAGGTTCGACCCCGCATCTTTAGGAAATGAGACCTTGTGCTCAAGAAGATACAATCATTTCTCACTGATTCTCGGGGCAAGTGGACTCCGAATTATGACGGCCCCTATGTGGTCACGAAAGCTTTCTCAGGCGGCGCCTTGAGACTTGCAACCATGGACGGAGAGGAATTTGCCTACCCCACAAATGTTGATGTAGTCAAGAAATACTTCGCCTAAACTAAAAAAAAAAAAAAAAAAAACGTCTCGGTGGATTGAAAACCCGAAAGGGCGGTCCAGGCAAAAGTTAGAGACATGAAAAAAGAATCATCCCGATGGATTGGAAACATCATAGTACAATCCAGGCAAAAATTAGGGATAATGGCAAGTAACTATGTTCAACAGAGGCAAGTCCCTCAGCAGCAGCAGTTACATCGTCCGTCAGAAAACTCCATTCAAGGTCATCTTCGACAGAAGCTCAGGATGCCCTGAATTCAAAGTTGGTAGAAGGATAGCGGTCGTTATGTTTCAACGTAGCCCTTTTCCCTGTAAATTACCATTTTTTAACTTTGTATATACTCTATGGAATCACGCTTTTGGCTGATCTCCATCTTATCAATAAAATTTGAGCCCTTGTGCTTTTGTTTGTAATTCTTATTTGTTTTAGCTTTACAGAACGACGTTGTTAACATGATTAACGATTCTTGAAATAAAACTAAAATGAATTTACTTGTTAAAACTTTTTCTGCTTTTAAAATAAAGTCGGCAATTTCTTTTGACAGTTGAACATCAGAAGAACATCGGTCGCTTCTCCAGAAGTAAGCGAACTTCGAAGTGCAGAATCAAAGTACTCCTTCTAACCCAGTACACCTGAATGAAGGATTAACTGTGTCGGAGACCTTGTTTCGTCTGACACGCCACGACAGAGTTCTTACCTGCTAAGCCCGACCAACATAGCTCCCAACAGGGACTATCTCTCCTAAGCAAGGTGGAATTGCTATTCTGAACCAACGGTATTTCTACACGCCCCGCGATGGCCGAGTATCCAGTCATGTTCACCTTTTAGTTTGTATGTCGCGTCAGTTTTGTTATCATATACATACATACATCATGCATTATCGATTTGCATTCACATGTCATATTGCATTACGATCACTCTAGTCGGTCTTGTCCCTTAGTGATAGGAGTTCTCTCAATCGAGTTCCCAGTTCTTTCCTCGTCAAGAAGCGCGGCGCCCGAACAATCTCGCTCCTCCAGTTTACTTCTGGATTGAAGTCGGCCCTTGACCACTTTGATAACTTGAACCTCTGAAAAACCAGAGAAACTTTCAACAGATATCACTCTTCTCCATTGAAGATGATATCCTTGTTTTCCCGGATTAAAGAAAATCCCGAGAGAAAGCCTCCTAAATCGGAGATTCGGCAGTACGGCAGTTTTTCTCCGAAAAACCCACTGATGAAAAGGTCATCGGCACCTCAAAATTGGACCCCATCATATGGCATTTCTCCGGGAAGATCCCGAGAAAAGTATGATGTAAGATCCCAAGCGACAGCAGTCTCCCAAGAGACCTGCTTTCCCCAAGTAGAAACAAATGGCGTCTCCAACAGAGAAGTTTGTGCAACTCTACAACTCAGACGACTGGGTCCCCCAGCGAGTCTGACATCAAAACTTTTCCGTCAAATGGCATCTCCCCAGGAAAATTCGGCGAGAAATTTGAGGAAAACCGCTACACATAAGCGTCCCTTGTCAATAAAGTTTATTGACAAAAGAAACTAAGACCAGTTCCTTGGTAGGAAACCAGGATCGAAGGGAAGTTGACAAAAGAAACTGAGACCCGTTCCTTGGCTGGAAACCAGGATCGAGGGGAAGTTGACAAAAGAAACTAAGACTAGTTCCTTGGTAGGAAACCAGGTTCGAGGGGAAGTTGACAAAAGAAACTGAGACCAGTTCCTTGGCTGAAGACCAGGATCGAGGGGAAGTTTACCCTTTCTAAGCATCATTTCTTAGCTAAAGAAGATGAATGCGTAAGCTACCATTCATAACCACTATCAAAATTTTGGGTATTCCGATATTTAATCCTCTTGCACCCCGAATGCCCGAATACCTTCGTCATTCACACCTTCGGGTCCAAGAAGATTAAATAGGGGCATCTGTCATACCCCAAATTTTGACCACTAAGATTTCCCATCATTGTGCAAATCATCATAAATATGGGGAACCATCTTATTTCATCAGTCTCCCCAAAGATGGGTGAGCATCCACTACAATCAAAATTAGGGTTTCAAGCCCTCTCAGAGCCTTAGACAAAGGGTAAATCAAGGAATGACATGATCTTCAACTTGTCTAAACCTCTCAAACATACACAAAGGATCAAAAAGGACTCCCACTCCAAGGATTAAGCACATAGCTGCTCCCTTCTAGGTGGATCAAGCCTCAAGATCGACAGTGTCACCAAATTAGGGATTTGGTCGACCAGGGCCTCCAGATGGAAAATTTTCATCTGGGCACAAGCCAATGATCCAAAACACAACCTAATATACTCCATGGAACCTCATGGACCCAATCATCAAGTCAATTTTGCCTTAGGGGTTACATTCATCAAAAATCAGGAATTAGGATTTCTTGACCTAATTCACCCCTAAGTTGACTTTTAGGGCAAATCATGAGCCAAGATCTCAAGAGATGGTTTGAGGGTCTCTAATGAACTATATTGATCCATTTGGAACAATGGATTAATCCAAGAAGCTTGAGCAACAAGTCTTAATTTCATCTGCACCACAATTAGGGTTTTAAGGAAAAAGTCAACTGTAACTTTGACTTTTGACCAAGACATGCTCCCAAACCCTAGGACATACCTCAATATACCCTATGACACCCATGGAACATGTCCATCAAGTTTGATTTAGGTCAAGGACATGATTTCCTGAAGAATTGCACAGTTTGGAATTCATCTGATAAAAAGTCAACTGTGCACAAAAGTCAACTTTGACTTTTTGAGATTTTTCACCAAAATGGATTTTTAACCCTAAAATGATGTTAATGTGTGATTTGAATCATCATTCATCAAGAAAAATCAAGAAAAGTTGGATAACTTGTAAAAGGGGTAACCATAAAAACTTAGAAAATTTTCTAAGTTAAAAATAAAGTGGCTAGGGTACCAACTTTGAAGGATCATAACTCCTAAAACACAAAGCCATTTTTCCTCATCCAAAGATGGATTTGTAGCCCTCATTACCCTCTACAAAAACTTCAACTAGATCTAAGTCCAATTCATTAAGGATTTTGAGTTATGGAGTGATCAAAATGGCTGAAAAATGAAAATGTCACTTTTTCCAACACTTAGTGAAATTTTCACTAAGTCCAAATCTGTCTTCATTTTTTCCAAATGTAGGGGGATTTTTCACTTGGATTCAAAAGAGATCAAAACCAAACATGTTCAAACAGTTGTTGTATCATGTAAGGGCTTTCCAAAATGGCCAAGAACATTGCCAAATTCCATTTGGGCAATGAGCTATGACATTATCAAGTTGCCTTGTTGAAATCTGTCAAGGCAGGGCAGAATTTGCATTTTTGCTCGATTTGCCAAAATCAGCCAAATCCAAATGCTCATATCCGCTTGGACACATCTGAGGATTGAATCTAAAGGGGACAATCACTGAGCCAAGCCTCCAAAGTCCTTGGAACAAGAAAAAGCATGTTGAACTTAGAATTGCCAAAATAGGGACAAGACTCCAAATTTGGATTGGAGCATTCAATGGAAGCATCAAGGTGGCATGGACTGAGCCATTTTCATTTGAATTCAGTCAAGACTTATCCAAGACCAAGGGAACCAGCAGCCTGTGCCCTAACCTCTAGTCAATGGCTAGAGGAGACTTGAACTTCCATTGGCCAACATTGAACAAACCTACTCAGCAGTTGCCATTCACTATTCCTTGCAAAACAAACTTGCTCTACTATAAATAGAGCTCAATTGTGATCAGTTTGAGTACACCAAAGCCATCAAACAGATGCTTTCCTCAAAATCTTTTCTTTCACTCCAATTTTGCCTTCTAAGGCAAGTCACTTTCGGGTTTTGAGTTTGAGAGCTTTTTCAATCAAACCAATCACACACACACCTCATATACATCATATAGAAGTGATCTAAACACTCACATAACATCTGGAACACCGATTTCACAAAATCACCAGCCAATTGCTCAAGTTCATGACAGTTTTGCAGTTGAGATGCCATCCTCAATTCCAAACCATTTCAATCCATGCTAAGCACTCAGACACATCCCTTGGCACCTAGGGAAGCTATCCACATCATTGGAACCAAGCTGTAACACCTCCAACACCAAACACGATCACCAGCTGCAAGTGGTAAGCATGAGCTCTTCTAACTCTATGATCCATGCATTTTTTGCTGCACAATAATTTGGCAATATGTTCATAATCATGCATGGAATGTTTCCCCTTAATTAATTGCATTGTTTGAATCGTGTATCAAAAATCCTAGCCTTCATGCAGAAATTAGGGTTCTTGAGGTTTTTTCATGATTTCTTGTTATATGTTTAATTTAAATGAAATTAATGGACATAGACATGATCGTGAGGTTGAGACGAGCATAATGATATGTGGATTGCATGTTATAATCAAGTATTCAGTAAGATTAGAGAGAAAATGCAAATCTGGCTTAGCCCAGAACACGCGCGTGTTCTTGGTGTGTTCTTGGCGCCTTTTTTCAAAATTTGAATATTTGAATTTTGTGATTTTTATTTAATTGATTCAAAAATTAATTTCTCTCTGAGTTTTAATGATTTTGAGTTGATTATTTTTTTAATAATTCACAAAAATGTTAAAATATTTTATTTTCCCAAAAAATCCCAAAAATATTATTTATTTCATATAATTGATATTTTTACAAAGAATTAATATTTTAATTGTTTTTGACATTTTAAATATTTTTTCTACATTGATTTTGCAATTTTTAATGCCTTCTAATTATTTTGTAGGTCAATACTTAATTTTTGAAGCATTAATCCAAGATCACAATTTGTTTTTCATATGTTAAACAATTTTGATCATTTTAATTGAATTTTTATTCAATTAAATACATTTTTGAAAACAAATTAGGGTTTTGGATTAAGTCAACCCTCATAAATCATTTTCTTTAAACCTTTTGGGCCTCTATTAGAGTGTAAGACCCAACCCCCTTGTACAGAAAACATTTGGGCCTCATTCGTTGTATAAGTCCCTCTGTACATTTTCAAATAAACGGCGCGATCTGTAACAGCCCGATTTTGATATTTCCATTTTCGTGTTGATTGATTCTATTTGGTTGAGTCTTTTATTTAATTTGGGCAATAATTATGTTATTGTGAAATTGGTGTTTTAATCCGATATGTTGGCGTGTTATATTATTTTACCGTTTTTGAGAGTTTTCGGGGGAAATTAGATTGGAGGGTATTTTAGACATTTCATAATTATTGTTAAATTATATATTTTTAAGTGAGAAAATGTATTATTAGATATTTGTGAGATATTTTGGTTAATTATTATAGAGGAGATATTTTAAGAAAAGTATAAAAAAAAGAAAGAAAAAGAATAGAAATAGAAAGTTAGAGGTGAGAAAGAGAGAAAAACAGAATTTTGAGAGCAAGAGAGAAAAAGAGAAGAGAAAAAGAAGGAAAGCTACAAATCATCAAGATCAAGCTTCCAAGAATCGAGAAATCGGGTAAGGGTGTGAAACATTGTTATTATAACTTTGTGTATGATTATGTATGAGTTTTGTATGAATGTTTTGGGTGGTTTTTATATGTTTCCGTTTATGCCGTATTGGGCGAAATCGATAGAAACCGATGTTTCTACGGTCGGAAAGTCGTATAAATACATGTGTTGGTTGGTTATATGTATGTGAGCTGCTGTTTGAAGTTTCATTAAGTTTGGTTATGTTTCGGTTAGTTTTCGGTATGTTTCCGTTGTTGTTTCCGTTTAGGTCGAATTATAGGAAATTGATAGAAAACGATGTTTTCACGGTTAGAATTCGAAATAAATTACGTAGTTGTATCGAGGAAGGTTAGGTCGTCGTATGTCGTGCTTTTTATTCGATTTGGTGAAGTTTAAAAATTCTGGTTTTTGAAAGGTTGAAATTTAATCGAAAAATCGAACGTCGTAGAAATTTCGTTTATGTGTTCTAAATTGTTCTTATGTATTTGGTGGTTGCGAGTATATGTTTGTTTCGGTGAAAATGTTCGATTTAGTCGAGTTTTCGGGGATTCGGGAAAAGGACAGCAAAGTTGTAATTTGAAAAATCTGGTTTTTTGTGAAAAACAGGGTTAGGGATCGATACATAATCCCAGGGATCGATCCCTACTGTGAAAATTGGGAAAAATGGAATTTTTACTACAGCAGGGATCGATACATGCGAGTTAGGGATCGATACATGAGGTCTTTATGTATCGATACATAAAGCCTATGTATCGATACCTACTGTGCTGAAGCAGAAATTCTGGTTTGTCGGGGAAACTTCGGAAATTCATATCTCTTGAACCGTAAGTCGGTTTTGATCCCCGTTCGAAGCGTTGGGAAGCTAACGAGATGTTCTTTCTAGGAAAAATAGTTTTGGGGTCTGAACTTGGTCCAATCGGTACAGTTTTTACGAACCGTTTCGTAGTGTCGGGCGTCCGGTTTATGTTTTTGCGTTAGTTTGAAATATTCATAACTTGTTCGTTGTTTATCGGATTTGAGAGTTCTTTATATCGAATTGAAGGTATTGATATGTACTAATTGATGGTGATAATAAATTATATTTTTAGCTAACTTTTCACCAACTTTTCCGGTAAACCGTAAATCGAATTGTTTGGTTATTTGTGAAAACGTTCGGTTGCCGTTTGGCACAATTGATGTGAATATATGTGGATTGTGTGTGATGAATGCATGACTATATTGTGGATATGTATGCATGTCAAAAGTGTCATGAGTCATGTTGTATGTGAAGCATCATGATGTGCATTCTTGCATTGTGGGGTTCTAAGATGAACCCGTTGTAACGTCGTAAGCCTTTTGAGAGGTGGGAGCGATGATTACAAACGATCGTGAGCCTTATACAAAGAGGACCGAAAGCGATCGGATTGTGAGCCTTAAGCAAAGAGGACCGAAAGCAATCCATAAACATTGTAAGCCTTTTGAGAGGTGGTAGCAATGGGTGAACATCGTATGCCCGACGGGGAGTTACGTTAAGTAACAAGCGATGGTTCCAATAAGTTCTTCAATTGAACTTGAGATGAAATGAGTCGGTACCGCATTGCATTTGCATAGAGTCGTGAGTCGGTCTCTATGATTTGCATTGGTCATCTTTGTATGTGTGCATTGGTGAGTAAACATGAATATATGTGTTTATGTTGAATGATAAGCATTGTGATGACTATGCTTGGTTTTGTGTATATATATATATGCCTTGCGATGTATATTGAATGAGATGTGATGAATTATGATAAGAATTGTATCGTTGTAATGATGCATTGAAGAATGAATATAATATGTATGTTATGTGGAATGGTAGAATGGTGAGGATGTGTTGTGTGTATACTCTTGTGTTGAGATATATAAATATATGCAACGTTATTATGATAATATTTCTCACCCTTCTGCTGTTTTATGATGCTCTATGAGGCATTGCAGAGTAGGTATGCTGGAGGTCTTTTTGGTGAAGCGTGTCTTCATTCTTTTGGTCGGTTGGCTCTGATATGTAGCACCGGGTAGCTAGGATGTATATTATTCTTTTGTGATACATTTGTATATGTATCTTGTGGATAAATGTTTATGTAAACATGAAGTGTGTTGATGAAGCATACATATGTATATGTATGTATATATATTTTGATGTATTTCAATGTTTGGATTTTCCGCTTTAATTCTAAATATTGAGATGTGGGTGTAAGGACAAAGTTACCCCACTGTTGCATATCAATGTTTTGAGCAGGTGTTGTATGTTTTAAATTCAAGCATAATGTGACATGCCTTTTTATGCCATGCTTTAATTGTACTCTGGCGAATTTTAGAATATGTGCCTAAATGATTTAAATGATTATTTGGGGGTATAGAAAGGGGGTGTTACATTAAGTGGTATCAGAGCCAGAGTTGAGTCAGTTGTGTCTGTCTTGTTGTTGTGTTGGTTGAACTGTTGTTTAACCTTGTTGTCATTTTTGGGAATAATCAGAAGATGGCTGGTAGAAACGACAATGCGATGGCTGCTGCTTTGGAAGCAATGGCTAGGGCGGTGCAAGGTGCACCTAACGTGAATGCTAATGACGAGTTCAGGAAGAATCAACCACCGGTTTTCAAAGGAAGGTTTGATCCCGATGGAGCTCAAAATTGGTTGAAAGAGATTGAAAGAATCTTCAGAGTTATGGACTGTGCGGAAGAGAATAAGGTGAGGCTTGGATCTCACATGCTGAGGGAAGAAGCCGATGATTGGTGGGTCGGTATGCGTGAAGTTCTTGAGGTGGATGATGAAGAGGTAACTTGGAATTTATTTCGTACTGAATTTTTGAGGAAGTATTACCCTGAGAGTGTGAAGGGAAAGAAGGAGATGGAGTTTCTTGAACTGAAACAAGGTAGTATGTCTGTGGTGGACTATACTGCTAAATTTGTGGAGTTGGTTCAATTCCATCCTCATTATGCTGCGATTACTGCTGAGTTCTCAAAGTGTATTAAATATGAGAATGGTTTGCGTCCTGAGATTAAGCAAGCTGTGGGATATCAAAGAATTAGGAGGTTTTCGGATTTGACTGAATGTTGTAGAATCTTCGAGGAAGATAGCAAAGCTCGTTCTACACATTACAAGAGTTTGAACGAGAGGAAGGGAAAACAACAAGCTAGAAGTGGACCTTATGTGACACCCGCTGATAAGGGTAAATATAAGGGAAACGTTAATAAGAGATCTGGAGGAGGAAGTTCGGGGTTCATTAAATGTTTCAATTGTGGTGGAATGGGTCATAAAGCAACTGAGTGTAGGAAGCCCGTTGGAAAATGTTCTAACTGTGGAGGAATTGGGCATTCTACTGCTGAGTGTAGGAGGAATATGGTGAAGTGTTTTAATTGTGGAGAAGTGGGTCACATTAGTACTAAGTGTACTAAGCCGAAACAAGCTCAAGCGGGAGGTAAGGTGTTTGCATTGGCGGGGACTCAGACCACTAGTGCAGACCGTTTGATTAAAGGTACATGCTTTATTAATAGTACACCTTTAGTTGCTGTTATTGATACGGGAGCGACTCATTCGTTTATTTCTTCGGAGTGCGCGATGCGTTTAAATCTTGCGTTGTCTTTGATGGGTGGTGAGATGGTTATTGAGACTCCTGCTTCAGGGTCGGTAACTACATCTTTGGTGTGTATGAGTTGTCCTTTAACCATGTATGGTAAAGACTTTGTTATGGATTTAGTGTGTTTGCCGTTGGTGGGTTTGGACGTAATCTTGGGTATGAACTGGTTGCAATTTAATCGAGTTCATATAGATTGCTATCACAAGTTAGTAAGGTTTCCTTCTTTGGAAGATGATGAATTTGAGAGTTTCCTATCCACTAAAGAGTTGAAGAAACTTTTAGCGGATGAAGCTCAATTGTTTGGTTTGTTTGCATCATTGTCGGTGGAAAGTAAAGTTTCACTTGATGTGTTCCCAGTGGTGCGGGAATTTCCAGAAGTGTTTCCGGAGGATATTACGGATGTACCGCCGGAAAGAGAAGTTGAATTTTCTATTGATCTAGTTCCGGGTACTAGACCGATTTCGATGGCACCGTATCGTATGTCGGCATCGGAGTTGGTAGAATTGAAAAAGCAATTGAATGACTTGTTGGATAAGAAATTTGTAAGACCAAGTGTTTCTCCTTGGGGTGCTCCGGTATTGTTGGTAAAGAAGAAGGACGGGAGTATGCGATTGTGCATTGATTATCGACAATTGAACAAAGTGACGATTAAGAACAAGTATCCGCTTCCAAGGATCGATGATTTGATGGACCAATTGGTTGGTGCGAATATTTTTAGTAAGATTGATTTGAGATCGGGATATCACCAGATTCGTGTGAAAGGAGAGGATATTCAAAAGACGGCATTTAGGACACGGTATGGTCATTACGAATATTCCGTGATGCCATTCGGGGTTTCTAATGCGCCGGGTGTGTTTATGGAATACATGAATCGTATTTTTCATGAACAGTTGGATCGTTTTGTGGTTGTGTTCATCGATGATATTCTGATTTACTCTAAGTCTCAAGAGGAGCATGAAGAGCATTTGAGAATTGTGTTGCAAATTTTGAAAGAGAAACAATTGTATGCTAAGTTGTCAAAATGTGAATTTTGGTTGTCGGAAGTAAGTTTCCTTGGACATGTTATTTCCGGTAGTGGTATTAGTGTTGATCCATCCAAGATAGATGCGGTGATGCAATGGGAGGCTCCTAGGTCGGTTACGGAGATTCGAAGCTTTTTAGGCTTGGCGGGTTATTATCGGAGGTTTATAGAAGGATTTTCGAAGTTGGCACTTCCTTTAACGCAATTGACTTGTAAAGGAAAGGCGTTCATTTGGGATATTCATTGTGAAGAGAGTTTCAATGAGCTAAAGAGAAGGTTGACAACGACTCCGATCTTGATTTTGCCTAATCCTAATGAACCATTTGTTGTGTATTGTGATGCTTCATTGACAGGTTTAGGTGGTGTTTTGATGCAAGATGGAAAAGTTGTGGCATATGCTTCACGACAATTCAGAGTGCATGAAAAGAATTATCCTACGCATGACTTGGAGTTAGCGGCCGTGGTGTTTGTTTTGAAAATATGGAGGCATTATCTTTATGGTGCGAGATTTGAAGTTTTTAGTGATCACAAGAGCTTGAAATATTTATTTGATCAAAAGGAGTTGAACATGAGACAACGAAGATGGTTAGAGCTTTTGAAGGATTTTGATTTTAGTTTGAATTACCATCCGGGTAAGGCGAATGTGGTGGCTGATGCCTTAAGTCGAAAGTTGTTACATATGTCCGCATTAATGATGAAAGAATGGGAACTTTTGGAGGATTTCAGAGATTTGAGTTTGGTTTGTGAAATAACGCCGCGAAGTGTGAGACTTGGTATGTTACATGTTACGAATGATTTTCTTGCAACGGTTAGTGAAAAGCAAAAATTGGAGTTGAAGTTCGTTGATTTAATGTTGAATGAGAATGAGGATTTCAAGTTGATAATTTTGGAGTTTTGAGATTCCGTGGTCGTATTTGTATTCCCGATGATGCGGAGTTGAAAAAGATGATATTGGAAGAAGGGCACCGAAGTAACTTAAGTATTCATCCGGGAGCGAACAAAATGTATCAAGATTTGAGCAAAATCTTTTGGTGGTCCGGATTAAAGAGGGATGTTGCTCAATTTGTATATGCATGTTTGACTTGTCAAAAGTCGAAGGTGGAACATCAGAAGCCTAGTGGTTTGTTGCAACCGTTGGATATTCCGGAATGGAAATGGGATAGTATATCGATGGATTTTGTTACGGGATTGCCGAATACGCAAAGAGGTCATAATGCTATTTGGGTGATTGTTGATAGGCTTACTAAATCTGCTCACTTTATTCCAATTGATATTAGTTATCCTTTGGAGAAGTTAGCCGAGATTTATGTTCTTGTGGTGGTGAAGTTACATGGAGTTCCTAAGAGTATTGTATCGGATAGAGATCCTAGATTTACATCAAGGTTTTGGGAGAGTTTACAAAAGGCTTTGGGTTCTAAGCTAAGATTGAGTTCGGCTTACCATCCGCAAACAGATGGTCAAACCGAGAGGACGATTCAATCGTTAGAGGATTTGTTACGTGCTTGTGTGCTAGAGCAAGGTGGTGCTTGGGATAGGTATTTAGCGTTGATTGAGTTCACCTATAATAACAGTTTTCATTCGAGTATTGGTATGGCACCATTTGAGGCTTTGTATGGTCGGAGATGTCGAACACCTTTGTGTTGGCATGAAACCGGCGAGAGGACGATAGTTGGACCGGAAATGGTACAACAAACGACGGAGAAAGTGAAGCTTATTCGGGAAAGGATGAAAGCTTCTCAAAGTAGACAAAAGAGCTATCATGACAAGAGAAGGAAAGATCTTGAGTTTCAAGAAGGCGACCATGTGTTTTTGAGAGTTACACCGGTTACGGGTGTGGGTCGTGCCTTGAAGTCGAAGAAGTTGACTTCTCGTTTTATTGGTCCGTATCAGATTATTGCACGTGTTGGCGATGTGGCTTATCGGGTGGCGTTGCCTCCGAACCTTTCGAATTTGCATGACGTATTCCATGTTTCGCAACTTCGGAAATATGTTCCGGATCCGTCACATGTTATTCCTATGGACGAGGTGGAAGTGAGAGATAATCTTACGGTTGAAGTTTTACCGATTAAGATTTTGGATCGCGAAGTTAAGAAGTTAAGAGGTAAAGATATTGCGCTTGTGAAAGTGGCGTGGGGAGGCGCTTCAGAAGGCAATATGACTTGGGAATTGGAAAGTGGGATGCGCGAGTCGTATCCGGAGTTGTTTGAATCAGGTAATATTTTCGAGGACGAAAATTTCTAAAGTGGGGGAGAGTTGTAACAGCCCGATTTTGATATTTCCATTTTCGTGTTGATTGATTCTATTTGGTTGAGTCTTTTATTTAATTTGGGCAATAATTATGTTATTGTGAAATTGGTGTTTTAATCCGATATGTTGGCGTGTTATATTATTTTACCGTTTTTGAGAGTTTTCGGGGGAAATTAGATTGGAGGGTATTTTAGACATTTCATAATTATTGTTAAATTATATATTTTTAAGTGAGAAAATGTATTATTAGATATTTGTGAGATATTTTGGTTAATTATTATAGAGGAGATATTTTAAGAAAAGTATAAAAAAAAGAAAGAAAAAGAATAGAAATAGAAAGTTAGAGGTGAGAAAGAGAGAAAAACAGAATTTTGAGAGCAAGAGAGAAAAAGAGAAGAGAAAAAGAAGGAAAGCTACAAATCATCAAGATCAAGCTTCCAAGAATCGAGAAATCGGGTAAGGGTGTGAAACATTGTTATTATAACTTTGTGTATGATTATGTATGAGTTTTGTATGAATGTTTTGGGTGGTTTTTATATGTTTCCGTTTATGCCGTATTGGGCGAAATCGATAGAAACCGATGTTTCTACGGTCGGAAAGTCGTATAAATACATGTGTTGGTTGGTTATATGTATGTGAGCTGCTGTTTGAAGTTTCATTAAGTTTGGTTATGTTTCGGTTAGTTTTCGGTATGTTTCCGTTGTTGTTTCCGTTTAGGTCGAATTATAGGAAATTGATAGAAAACGATGTTTTCACGGTTAGAATTCGAAATAAATTACGTAGTTGTATCGAGGAAGGTTAGGTCGTCGTATGTCGTGCTTTTTATTCGATTTGGTGAAGTTTAAAAATTCTGGTTTTTGAAAGGTTGAAATTTAATCGAAAAATCGAACGTCGTAGAAATTTCGTTTATGTGTTCTAAATTGTTCTTATGTATTTGGTGGTTGCGAGTATATGTTTGTTTCGGTGAAAATGTTCGATTTAGTCGAGTTTTCGGGGATTCGGGAAAAGGACAGCAAAGTTGTAATTTGAAAAATCTGGTTTCACTACAACAAAAAGGACTTATAACATCTCACTTTAGACAGCGCTTTATTACAAAAGCGCTGCTATAGGTCAAAAACACGGAATCTATTAATTTAATAAAGGAAAAGCGCAAAAAAATATAAGACCTTAGACAGCGCTTTAGTGAAAAGCGCTGTCTAAGGCCTTTTAAATTTTTAAAAAAATTTAATGGAAAATATTAGACAGCGCTTTCCTTAAAAGCGCTGTCTAAGGCCTTTTAAATTTAAAAAAAATATAAGACCTTAGACAGCGCTTTTAAGGAAAGCGCTGTCTAAGGTCTTAAATATTTAAAAAAATAAAAACAAAAGCGCTGTCTAAGGCCAATCTTAGAAAGCGCTTTTAAAGCGCTGTCTAAGGGCCACCTTAGAAAGCGCTTTGTTGAAAAGCGCTGTCTAAGGTGTAATAAAATTAAAATATATGAATATACTCAGTTTTCATTTTCAGTTTTGCGCTCTTTCTTCTCCCTCCCCTGTTGCGAACGGATACTTGCGAACCTGAGCTAAACCCTTGCCGTCGTCCACCGCGCCGTCGTCCACCGTTCCTCCCTCATTTCGCGACTCCGACGATCTTTACTCCACCGTGACCGTCTGTTCCTCTCTCATTTCGCGTTTTCGTCACTCAGTTTGGAAGTTTAAGAGTTTCAGATTATTACACATTTTATAAGGTATGCTGATAATGTTGCTGTTGATAATGTTGTTGTTGATGTTGATAATAATGTTGTTGTTGATGTATTACACATTTTACACGTTTCAGAGTATTACACATTTTACACGTTTCAGAGTTTCAGTTTGGAAGTTTCAGAGTTTCAGAGTTTCAGTTGATAATGTTGCTGATAATGTTGATAATGTTGTTGTTGATGTTGATAATAATGTTGTTGTTGATGTTGATAATAATGTTGTTTATGTTGTTGCTAATGTTGGACTGTTGCTAATGTTGATAATGTTGGTAATGTTGTTAATGTTGTTGCTAATGTTGGACTGTTGTTGGATATAAGAATAAAATATGTGCTAACTTCATTTTTGGTGATATAGGAATAGAATCAATATAATGTGTTAGTTTAGTTTGTTCTTGTTAACATTTTTCTACATTGTTAACTATTGCTATATAATGTGTTTGTTTAGTTTAGTTTAGGTTAGTGTTAGTGTTAGTGTTAGTGTTAGGTTAGTGTTAGTGTTAGTGTTAGTGTTAGTTTAGAACATCTATTATAGTTTGTTCTTGTTAACATTTTTCTACATTGTTAACTATTGCTATATAATGTGTTTGTTTAGTTTAGTTTAGTTTAGGTTAGTGTTAGTGTTAGTGCTAGGTTAGTGTTAGTGTTAGTGTTAGTGTTAGTGTTAATGTTAATAATGTAAATTCTTGAGGTTGTTGTTCTAAAGAACCGAAATTCAAAGCAATTTTGTTAATGAAGTTAATTGCTTTGAATTTCTTAGTTTGGACTTGTTATGCTAATGTTAAATTCTTTCTAACTGTTAGGATTAATAAGTAGGAAAACCATGGATAAAAAATGGATGGATGCCGATCGATTGTCCAAAGAGTACGAGAATGGGGTATTGGATTTCGTTAAGTTTGTTGTTCAACACGCTGACGCTGAAGAGCTCAATCGAATAAAATGTCCTTGCTTGGGTTGTTGTTATGTTGGTAGGGTTGACGCAGATGGGTTGAAATCGCATTTACTGATGAATGGAATTGATCGAAGTTATAAGTGTTGGATACATCATGGTGAGAAAATTAACGAGAATGTTGAACCGACGAGGAAAAGTAATACAACCTATGCTTCAGATGACAAAGACACGGAAACATACGATTGTGATCGAGTCGAAGAGATTGCAGAAGCAGTTGTAGAAGATCTTCATGATTGTCCCGAAATGTTTGAGAGGTTGGTAAGCGATGCAGAGAAACCGCTCTATCAAGGTTGCACTAAATTCACAAGACTGTCTGCGGTATTGAAGTTGTACAACTTAAAGGCGGGCAATGGATGGTCGGATAAAAGTTTCACAGAGTTGTTGGCCCTTTTGAGAGAAATGCTACCGGAAGATAATGTTCTTCCCAATCGAACCTATGAGGCCAAAAAAATGTTGTGCTCTATTGGCATGAGCTATGATAAAATACATGCTTGTCCAAACGATTGCGTTTTGTTTCGAAAGGAATATGCATCGTTAACTGAGTGCCCTAAATGCGGTTTGTCTCGATATAAGAAAAAATTGTCTCCAACCAAGGTCTTATGGTATTTTCCTATAATACCGAGATTTAGGCGCATGTTTCGTAGTGAAACCGATGCAAGACACCTGACTTGGCATGCAGATGAAAGAATTATTGATGGAAAGTTGCGACATCCGGCTGATTCACCACAGTGGTCGAAAATTGATAATGATTATCCTGACTTTGGGGAAGAAGCAAGAAACCTTCGTCTGGCATTATCTACTGATGGAATGAACCCGCATGGTCTTCAAAGTATCTCACATACCACATGGCCTGTGATTCTTATGATTTATAACCTACCTCCGTCGCTATGCATGAAGCGTAAGTACATGATGTTATCTATGTTAATCTCTGGGCCTAAACAACCAGGGAATGACATAGACGTATACTTGACACCTTTGATCGAAGATTTAAAGATATTGTGGGAGAACGGTGTGGAGGTTTATGATGGATATAGGAAAGAAAGTTTCAATTTGAGGGCGATGTTGTTTGGCACAATTAATGATTTTCCAGCTTACGGGAATCTATCAGGGTACAGCATAAAAGGTGAAAAAGCGTGTCCTATTTGTGAAGATAAAACAATTTCGAAGCGATTGGACTTTGGTCATAAGAATGTCTTTCTCGGTCATCGTAGATTCTTAAATGCCAAACATCACTACCGTGGGTGGAGTCAAGAATTCAATGGAGACACCGAAGAAGGTAGAGCTCCACCTATGTTGTCAGGTGACCAAGTTTTTAAAAAGGTGAAAGATATGCGTACTGAGTTTGGCAAACCTTTTGCACATAAGGTTGTCAAAGGTGGGTGGAAAAAGAGGTCGATATTTTTTGAATTGCCATATTGGAAGTCTTTGTACGTGAGACATTTTCTCGATGTTATGCATATTGAGAAAAATGTATTTGAAAGTGTTATTGGTACGTTACTCAATATAAAAGGAAAGACTAAGGATGGCCTTAAAGCAAGAAAAGACTTGGAAGCGATGGGGATTAGAACTGAATTAGCACCCGTGAAGAAAGGAAGACGGACATATCTACCACCTGCTGCTTTTACTCTGTCTAGAAAGGAGAAGAAAATATTGTGTAAGTTTCTGAGTGAAGTTAAAGTTCCAGAAGGATACTCTTCAGATGTCAGAAGACTTGTGTCTATGAAAGATCTCACGTTGAAGAGTTTAAAGACACACGACTGCCATGTTATAATGGAACACTTTCTACCAATAGGTATACGTTCTATTTTGCCAGTGAAAGTAAGAAGCGCCATAACTAATTTGTGTTTTTTCTTTAGGTCAATTTGTAGTAAGGTAATCGATCCCGATATCTTACCAACACTACAAAAACAGATAGTTATTACCTTGTGTGAGCTTGAAATGTATTTTCCTCCCTCTTTTTTTGACATAATGGTACATCTTGTTGTTCATCTTGTGAAAGAGACACAGATGTGTGGACCAGCTTATATGAGATGGATGTACCCTGCTGAACGTTATATGAAAATATTAAAAGGGTACGTGAAAAGCCGAAGTCGACCAGAGGGGTGTATTGTTGAACGATACATTGTTGAAGAAGCGGTTGAGTTTTGTACTGAATATTTGTCCAATGTTCAATCGATTGGACTCCCCAAAGCTCATATTTTCGAAAAAAAGGATGGTAAAAAATTAATTGGAAATAAAATTGTGACAGTATCAAGGGATGAACGGGATCAAGTGCATTTGTATGTTCTGCACAATGATAACGAGGTTGAGCCATATGTTGAGATGCACAAGGATGTACTCCGAAGGTTAAATCAGAACAGAAATGAAAATTGGATAGTACGAGAGCACAATCAAAGTTTCATACAATGGGTAAAGGATCATATTTATTTGAAGCGCTCTTCAGATCCTGCTTCAGTAACAGAAAGGTTGAGATGTTTGGCATATGGTCCAACTTTGCATGTGTATTCTCATAGCGCATACGCAATTAATGGATACACATTTTATACCAAAGAACAAGACGATAAAAGTACTATGCAAAATAGTGGTGTCACCGTCCTAGCTGAAGCAATGCACATATCAAGTATGAAGGACTTAAACCCCAAATATGCAAATCTGTCATATTTTGGAGTTATTGAGCACATTTGGGTGTTTGATTACGAGAAGTTTCAGATTCCAATCTTTGGTTGCAAGTGGGTAAATAGTAGTGGCATACGAATGGATAAGTCTGGATTTTTGCAAGTGGATCTTAATAGGGTGGGGTACAAAGATGAGCCTTTTATTCTAGCATCGCAAGCTAGACAAGTGTTCTATGTCACTGACCCGACGAGTATGAAATGGTCTATAGTGCTTCTATCTAACAAAGTGGTTGATGATAGCGGTGTAGATCAATGTGATAGCGGTGTAGATCAATGTGATATTGATGTTGAGAATGGGTTGAATAGAAATGATCAAGATGAGGATCTTATAGCGGATGGGTCATATATCAGAAATGACCATAACGAGGGAATTTGGATCCATTCATCCGTCCGCATTGATAAGAAACAAGTAATTCATATTCCAACCAAGAAAAGAAAGAGATGTTAGTGAAAGAGGTAAAATTTGATATATACTTAATTCATATTGACCAGAATGTTGGTAATGAAGACTTCGAGCAAGTTTTCCAACATACAGAATTGGGCGTCACTGTTGTCAATATATACTTGAGGTATATCCGATCTACTTTGGTAATTGAACAACTTATTTACTTTATTTTTCAAATGAATATTCTAATGTTAATGATGTTTTTATTTCAGGTTTCTGTATGACAGTTTTATGCGCCCCCGGGGATTGGAGCAAAGATTTGCATTCTTATGCCCCAGCGCTGTCAACTTAACCGAAATATTGACGAAACCAAATGAGGTCCATGCGTATATACGCAACGTCTTTATGGACAACCAAGAAACGGAAAAGTTGTACTTTTTACCGTTTAATACTGGGTTAGATTTTCATTCTAAATTCATCTATTATATTTTTTTTTGTATTTTGACTTCGTGTAGAAAGTTTCTATCTAACACTTGTTTAATCTTACAGTGGACATTGGTTGTTGGTTGCAATCAATCCTATCCGCGGAGTAGTGTATTATCTGGATTCCTTAGGAAATGATTGGACCACATACCCGGATATGAAGGACTGTATTGACACGTAAGTGAAATTGTTCTAAATAGAAATGTGTATATTTATTTATTTATGTGAATTGTTCTAAATATTCATTTATATTTTATTAGCACTATACAAGCATTCCTAGAACATCGGGGAATCGACCACACCATTACATGGAATTATGTGAAGGTATATTAATTATCACATGTTTTATTATATTAGTGATGCTTACTTGATAAAACTTAGAATTTATCCATATTTTATTTTCATTTGTAGTGTCCTCGGCAACGCAATCAAATAGATTACGGCTATTTCATGTTGAGATTTATGAGAGACACTATTTCGTTGGATCGAATGGAGATTCCACCCGATGTATGTATTTCTAACTTATGAGTTATTTTAACACATATCTCTCATATTGTCTAATGAAATAGTTAAAACTAAATCAAACTATATGTTATATTATTATGTAGTATTTTGAAGAATTCAGGAGTGCTACTTACACAAAAGCTCTATTGGATGAAATCAAAGAGGAGTGGTGTCAATACATTATGGAGCTCGGAATTTTACAAACTTAAGGTATAATATTATACTCTTACTTTAATTGATGAGAATTTTAATATGTGTAACTTTGGTTGGAGTAATGCTTTGGTTGGATGCAATTTTGGTGTATATACTTTGAATTGCAATTTTGGTGTATATACTTTGAATTACAAACTTTGAATTACAATTTTGGATGCAATTTTGGTGTATATACTTTGAATTACAATTTTGGTGTATATACTTTGAATTGCAATTTTGGTGTATATACTTTGAATTACAAACTTTGAATTACAATTTTGGTGTATATACTTTGAATTACAATTTTTGGTGTATATACTTTGAATTTTAATACTTTGAATTACAATCTTTGTGTTTTCAGGACCTATAATGTAGATTGAAGCAATGTTTTGGTTGGATGCAATTTTGGTGTATATACAATTTTGGTGTATAAGTAATATGTGCATTGTAGAAAAAATGCTTTGGTTGGAAGCAATAACTTTGGTTGGAAGCAATGCTTTGGTTGGATGCAATTTTGGTGAATAAGTAAAATGTGCATTTGTAGAAAAATGTAATGATTTGTAATTATAAATAGGTGTATATACAATTTTGGTTTGTAATTTTAAATATATATATTGGTATGAAATGCCAATTTTGGATATATAATTTTGGTGTAGAAAGGCCAATGGTTTGAATTGCCAATTCTGAAAAAAATTGCTTGTTGAAAATTACAGGTCAAATTCTGGTTGAAAAAACCTGGTAAAATTGTGGTTAAAAAAAAATTATATAAAATTTTTCGTACACCTTAGACAGCGCTTTTGGTGAAAGCGCTGTCTAAGGTCCACTTTAGACAGCGCTTATGGTGAAAGCGCTGTCTAAGGTGTACTAAAAAAGTCAAAAAAGGAAGGTCTTAGACAGCGCTTTTGGAGAAAGCGCTGTCTAAGGTGTACCAAAAAAGTCAAAAAAAGGTAGGGCTTAAACAGCGCTTTTGACGAAAGCGCTGTCTAAAGTAATCCATATAATGTGAAAAAGCGCTGTCTAAAGGTACCATAGACAGCGCTTTTCATTAAATACACGCCCCTTTAGACAGCGCTTTTGGTAATACCAAAAGCGCTGTCTAAACCTATAGCGTCGCTGGTTTATACAGCGCTTTAAAGCGCTGTCTAAAGGCTAAAAAAGCGCTGTCTAAAACCGTTTTTGCGCTAGTGTTTTTTGTGAAAAACAGGGTTAGGGATCGATACATAATCCCAGGGATCGATCCCTACTGTGAAAATTGGGAAAAATGGAATTTTTACTACAGCAGGGATCGATACATGCGAGTTAGGGATCGATACATGAGGTCTTTATGTATCGATACATAAAGCCTATGTATCGATACCTACTGTGCTGAAGCAGAAATTCTGGTTTGTCGGGGAAACTTCGGAAATTCATATCTCTTGAACCGTAAGTCGGTTTTGATCCCCGTTCGAAGCGTTGGGAAGCTAACGAGATGTTCTTTCTAGGAAAAATAGTTTTGGGGTCTGAACTTGGTCCAATCGGTACAGTTTTTACGAACCGTTTCGTAGTGTCGGGCGTCCGGTTTATGTTTTTGCGTTAGTTTGAAATATTCATAACTTGTTCGTTGTTTATCGGATTTGAGAGTTCTTTATATCGAATTGAAGGTATTGATATGTACTAATTGATGGTGATAAGAAATTATATTTTTAGCTGACTTTTCACCAACTTTTCCGGTAAACCGTAAATCGAATTGTTTGGTTATTTGTGAAAACGTTCGGTTGCCGTTTGGCTCAATTGATGTGAATATATGTGGATTGTGTGTGATGAATGCATGACTATATTGTGGATATGTATGCATGTCAAAAGTGTCATGAGTCATGTTGTATGTGAAGCATCATGATGTGCATTCTTGCATTGTGGGGTTCTAAGATGAACCCGTTGTAACGTCGTAAGCCTTTTGAGAGGTGGGAGCGATGATTACAAACGATCGTGAGCCTTATACAAAGAGGACCGAAAGCGATCGGATTGTGAGCCTTAAGCAAAGAGGACCGAAAGCAATCCATAAACATTGTAAGCCTTTTGAGAGGTGGTAGCAATGGGTGAACATCGTATGCCCGACGGGGAGTTACGTTAAGTAACAAGCGATGGTTCCAATAAGTTCTTCAATTGAACTTGAGATGAAATGAGTCGGTACCGCATTGCATTTGCATAGAGTCGTGAGTCGGTCTCTATGATTTGCATTGGTCATCTTTGTATGTGTGCATTGGTGAGTAAACATGAATATATGTGTTTATGTTGAATGATAAGCATTGTGATGACTATGCTTGGTTTTGTGTATATATATATATGCCTTGCGATGTATATTGAATGAGATGTGATGAATTATGATAAGAATTGTATCGTTGTAATGATGCATTGAAGAATGAATATAATATGTATGTTATGTGGAATGGTAGAATGGTGAGGATGTGTTGTGTGTATACTCTTGTGTTGAGATATATAAATATATGCAACGTTATTATGATAATATTTCTCACCCTTCTGCTGTTTTATGATGCTCTATGAGGCATTGCAGAGTAGGTATGCTGGAGGTCTTTTTGGTGAAGCGTGTCTTCATTCTTTTGGTCGGTTGGCTCTGATATGTAGCACCGGGTAGCTAGGATGTATATTATTCTTTTGTGATACATTTGTATATGTATCTTGTGGATAAATGTTTATGTAAACATGAAGTGTGTTGATGAAGCATACATATGTATATGTATGTATATATATTTTGATGTATTTCAATGTTTGGATTTTCCGCTTTAATTCTAAATATTGAGATGTGGGTGTAAGGACAAAGTTACCCCACTGTTGCATATCAATGTTTTGAGCAGGTGTTGTATGTTTTAAATTCAAGCATAATGTGACATGCCTTTTTATGCCATGCTTTAATTGTACTCTGGCGAATTTTAGAATATGTGCCTAAATGATTTAAATGATTATTTGGGGGTATAGAAAGGGGGTGTTACACGATCGACGCCTTTTCAAAATAACCTTGGGCCTACCCTCGAGTAGTAAGACCAATTTCTTTTCTTAAAACTCACTTGGGCCTCTAATAGAGTGTAAGACCCAATCCTTTTTTGACCAAATCATTTTTGGGCTCATTCGTTGTATAAGTCCCGATACTGTAAAAAACAAACGGCGCGATCGTCGCATTTTTAAAAAAAAAATAACCATGGGCCTACCCTCGAGTAGTAAGACCCATTTCTTTTCTTTAAAACTTTTGGGCCTCTTGAGAGAGTGTAAGACCCATCCATGTGTACAAAAAACCTTTTTTGGGCCTCAATCACTTGTATAAGTCCCTCTGTACAAATTCAAACAGTGCGATCACTGATAAAACCTTGGGCCTCTCCTTGAGCTGTAAGCCCCAAATCTTTCTTTTTCAAAGCACTTTCTCCTTTGATTTTAAATATACTGTTGTTTTCAATCTTTCTTTGTTGAACAACTAACCAAACAGCATGGAAGCTCTACAACCGAGTAAGTGGTTATTGCTTTCATTTACCGCTTTCATATACATATAACTGTATTGTGGGGCTGTTTCACTGTAAGTCTTCTTTCATAAACTCATATCAACTGTGTAATAATAGTATAGATATTTAGAGTTTCCCCGGCAACTACGTCTAGCATTAAGCCCGTTGATTACTCTTAGAAATAGTCTAAACTAGATCCCCATAGGATTACCAGACACAGTCTTCCCTCCTCTTGGGGTTAAACAATATGGAGACATGAAAGGCAACATTCTTTGTGAACCCTTTCATAGACTGTCACTCATAGAAGTTGTCAAGAAACTCTATTCCCCAGAGATGATCTTTTCTCCGTGAATGACATCTCTTGAGTTTCTTCCAAATTCTCGAACTTTCCTGCCTTGATCTATTCTCGGTGAATGACATGTCTTGAACTTCTCGGGGTTTGGGGACCCACAGGCTTCTTAAAAGCATTTGTCAAGAAACTCTAGTGTAAAAAACAATTTTTAAATCAGAAATTTTAAATCAGATGATATCCACTTGATTTAAAAACCTAAAAGGCTAGGACAAGGAAGATGCATTTTTACTAAATAGAATTTAAATCAATTAATCTTATTTAAAAGCAATTTTTTTTATAATTTTTTATAATTAAAAAGAAAATAGTTTCCACTCTTCTCCCCAAAAGCATAAACGAATCCCTCGTTTTTCAATTCACAAAAGCAATGAACAACACCTTCTAAACCCTTTTCCTTCTCTCACTCGACGGAAAAACAAACCCTAAGCTCACATTTCCTTCACAATTTCTCTCTCGGTCGGCGAAAAAAATCTGTTACTTCCGTCTCACCTTCTCTCTCTGCAAGGACGAAAACAGTGTTTCAGTTTCCATCGACATTTAAAGCTCCGGATTTTTCACCACTGCTTCTGCTTCTGTTCTGATTTTCCAAGGTTAGTTCTAATGTTGGTCTTTCTTAAGATTAATTTAGGTTTAGAATTTAGGATAGTTCACAAGATAGCTTTATTGATTTATCCATGTATAGTCTCTTGAAACTGGATTTTAAGTTTAATTTTGAATTGGTTTTATACTAATTTTTTTGTCAAAAAAGATAAGTGGGGTGTTAGGAATTTGAACTTTGAATTGGTTTAACTTTTGAGTTCAATTTCTAAGTTGGTTTTTTTGTTTTGGATTGGTTTTCTCTTTCCGCTGGGTTTTCTCTTCAATTTTTCCCTTTAGTTAATATTGTGAGTATGGGGCTTTTGTTTTTTTTTTCAGCATGCCAACTTCCATTTGTTCTATAATAATTTTCGATTATAAGCATTGTTCTATAATAATGTTTGGTATCATATTAAAGAGTATTTATCCATATCAATATGTTGAGTGGTAATATAATACAGTGTGGAAGAGAATCCCAATTCATAAAACTGAGACACCACTTTCTTACATAAAATTATATATCAAACAAACTACTAACGAAACTACACATAAATCGTAATCAGATTGGATTAATGAGCAGATTTATAGAAGCTGGGTATTAATTTTGTTCTTAAGTACTTTATGTCATCATTTCCTCATTCTTCATATTTCTTTATCACATCACTAATCATATATTTATAATCACCATCCATAAAAGTCCCAAAGAGTGCTGAGAGAATTTGTCTTTGATCTAAAAATAGAGTCACGTGAAATTACATTCCAACAGCTCCATTGTTGTTGTAGCCAAACAATGAAATAAGTTTTTTTATTTGTATGGCTATGAGGCTACCTTTCATAGTAGATTGCCATTTAGAAAATGATATAGCTATACTCTCAGATGTTTCATCCAAGACCCAATTTGGTCACTCTAAATCTAATCCTGTGGAGGACGGACTACAGACATAGGTACTTGTGTACTGCACTGCTTGCTACTACCCCAATGCTTGGACATGTTTTTGTTTGATCACAATTATTGGTTTTAAATATTTTTAAAGTTATGAAATCTTAGTTGAAATGAAAAATTGAATATTCAAAGATTAACTTATTAAAAATTCATGATTATGGATCTTTGCTGGTGTTAAATATATAGCAATATGGCAGATGCCTTTTCCCTTTAGTTAGTATTGGCTACATTGATCAAATACATATATAGTATCCTACTGTGATATATTAATTAATTGTTTGTCTTTGATTGAGTTTTATATTCCTCATGGTATTAGATATTAAATTGGATATTCTAGTACTATGCCACAGTTTTGGTTTTGGACCTTCTCCATTTTTGTAGTTTATTTTAAGAATACATGTCGTAAAGTATGTCTATTGTGTTTTGGTGCCATTGATATTTTGACCATGATCCCCTGCTGTCAATTTTTCGTGAATTTGGTACATTTGTGGCAGTTGGTTTGAGATAAGACATTACGAATCTGAAGTTGTACATTTTTTTAAAATGTTAAAATTTTATAAATATTGATCAAACGAACACGAATGAACCAAATGAATGAAAAGTTTGTTAAATTTACACAGTGTTGTGTGTTGTTACATTATATGATGTTTAATTTTGTAAAATATGTTACTTTATTGCTATGATTTCATTTGGAAATTCTTATGAACAAGAGAAGAGGGAATTTACATTGCAAAAATTTGTTTAATGTTGTTTATAGCTGTCAATATGTTGAGAGTTGTTTGTGGGTTGTAGGTGCTATAACTTACATTGAAAACTTTGTTGACTCACACCTCTGTTTGTGTAGTTTTGTTTCTTGTGTGGTGGTGTTTTTGTTTGAGGATATTGGTTGAGCTAGTTGAATTCTTTTAGCTATCAAAAGTTTAGTGTGATATACATTAATTGTGTAATCCTGCTACTTTATGCAGGTCTTGTAACTTGTCATCTCTATGAGATAATCTATTATACAATAAATTTAGGATATTGTATTTTATGAATAAGTTTAGGATATAGTGACATGATTGGTTAATTGAGGGCTGCTATTGTGCCTTCTACTGCTGCTATAATAGTTGTACTATGGCTCCTTTTATTAATGAATTTACACTAGGAAAGGTGTTAATGTTGAAACACTTACTCTTGTTATACAAATACATTATGTAATTTACAAGTGTTCGCGATACATACTACTTAGGTTGTTTTCAAATTTTATTACCGTTCATTTCTGCATTATATTTTTCAGAAGATACCTTCTCATCTATCTTCGCGAAAGGAATTCTCAAATGCATCGAGACCAGCTGGTTCCTCAGCTCCTGGCTCTACAGGAAAGCCGCCCGAGTCTCATGGTTCTCGATCAAAGTTTTTAATTGGAAGTGCTGCTGTAAGTGCTGCTCTTCTGGCATCTTATCAATTTGGTTTCTTAGATAAATATCTTGAGAAAGAGAAGCTTAGTGACCCTAAGGAAGCTCGGATAGATGATGCCATTGGAGATTTGAAGAGTGGACAACATTCAATAGAGGATTTAGTTTCAACCAGTAATGAAAAGTCTAACACTGAAAACCCTGCCGTAGAGCATGCAGAGCAGAAGGTTGATACAAGTCTTACGCAGCCAGAAATTGTAATAGAAGATTCAAGTGATAAACCAATTCCCGTGCAAGACATTTCTGATATTGCTGAAGATCGTAATGCTGGTGCCAAAGAAAACCAGTTTCTTGAATATCCTCAAAGTAGTCTAACATCGGATGATCCTAGTAAAGAGTGGTGCAATCTGATGTGATTGTTGGCATAAAAAGCAAAGAAACAGATGTTTCCCTAAAACGGGAAGAGGAAATCCAACATACATCGACGTCCATTGAGAACAATGCATTTCTAAACGAGAATGGGATAGAGAATATTCAATCGAAGCAAAATGAAGAAATAGAGGAAAGAAGTGAGGTACGTGTGAGTTAGTCATGATATACAGGTTAATCATTAATATCATCTATGATATGTTTTGGTAATCATTAATATCATTAATTTCTAAACGTAAATTTAAATTCAGCCGGAAAACACCGAACTCAACTGCCCGGAGAATGAAGGGAGAGTCGGTGGTCCGCCGTAAGCCCATCCAGAAAAATTATTGGATCTATGGCCGCAATTACAGTAAGAATTACGTCACTGTGATTCTCCGATTTGTTTGATTATGGAAAAATATGAAGTTAGGTTTTCATCACACTCATTTTCTAAGAAATATTCTTTATTCTGCATAATGTTCATAACGCATAAAGTATTGTATCATTGTTTTAGTAATGCTGCAAGAAACTTTGAATTTGATTCTGATGAAATGGATAGAGGATTATTCTTTTCAATATGATACCACTTTTCATGCTGGATCAATGCATAGAGCATTCATATTCATGTTTAGATTGAATTAGCTAGTTTAAGAGATTGTTGAAATTTATTGAATAATTGTTTCTGAAAACACAGAGAATTCACTATTAGCATCAATGCAATTCTGCAGATTGAATATGAGACCAGTATTCCTCGACAAGCTTCCGGAACAACGAATCTGCGCTCTTCATTAAGCTCGATGGGTCATCATACTCTGCCAATTTTCCCTTGACCAGTAATCATGGTGGTTTAAATTTAATAATAGAATGTTAGCTTACCAAAATAATCAAATGATTTGATTATTCCCTTGACCAATGAATTTTGATTTACATTTTTTCTTTCTAAATTGAATTTTGGCAGTTATTTATTATTAATATATTTCCTTTGTGACTCCATGATAGAATGTATTAGCTAAAGATATAGAACAACCACCTACCCTCCTTGAGGAATATCACTTAAGGAATAAGTCAGAAGGAAGCCCTCATATTTATTTACATGGTCATGGCCTTACTGAGAACGGTCATTTTCCTGAAGAAAAAGAGGTTTATTTATGATCTTGTTTTTATTTTCTGTTAATTTTTTAGTGGTACAATTGTACATTCTTTTGTGATTATGATCGTGTGAGAAAGCTAACTTATTGCAACACTAAGCACGTAGTGGTGTAATAGAGGACTTGAAAGATGGTTATGCCACGTCTAAGGATGGAAAACTAGTTATTGAATTCGTACAAGCCATCCATGCTGCAGAGAAAAGACAAGCTGCAAGGTACGAATCTTGATTGAGCATAACAGTTCATATTTAAAGTCAAGGTACGATTGATCAAGTCAAACAATTTTTTTATATGTGTTGTTTGTCTCTACAAAGCTACTAAATCTTAATCCCTTTTTTTATCTCAATATTTTTCAGGAGCTAAAGAGAGAGAGAGGGCAAAAGCATCTCTTGCTATTAAGTCGCTTCAAGAAAAGATGGAAGATAAACTAAAGATAGAACTTGAACAAAAGATGCACATTATTTTTTATTGGTAATACAAGTACTGCCCCCTCCCCCTTTCCCTTTATATATCTGCAATTACTAGTCTCTGTATATATGATACAATATTTGTTAAAATCAGTTACATCATTCATAATTACAGAATACCGAAGCAGAGTTAAAGTTGAAGACAGTTCAGGAGTTAGCGCAGGCAGAGTTAAATGCAGCCATATCATTCGTAACACCATTTGGAGACTCAAACTATGAGGATAACATTACTAAATCAAATGAACCAATTTAAATTTGAGAATTTAAATCAGAGCATATAGATTTAAAAGCTTTCATTACTTTTTGAACTTTTTTTAAATGTGTTAAACTGATTTAAATAAACACTTTTAAATCAGATTAGCCGATTTAATAAAATATTTTAAATCGGATGATACCTGATTTAAAAGCTTTCATTACTTCTTGAACTTTTTTTAAATGTGTCAAACCGATTTAAATAAACACTTTTAAATCAGACTAGCCGATTTAATAAAATATTTTAAATCGGATGGAACCTGATTTAAAATCTAAAAACTTTTAAATCGGTCGGAATTAAATCGGACCACCAACCGATTTAAAAAGTATTTTTTATACTAGTGGTACTCCCCAGAGATGATCTTTTCTCTGTGAATGACATCTCTTGAGTTTCTTCCAAATTCTCGAACTTTCCTGACTTGATCTATTCCTTGTGAATAGCTTGCCTTGAATTTCTCGGGGTTTGGGGACCCACGGGCTTCTTAAAAGCATCGGCCTCCTCTTGGGCATTGTACAAGGACCCACAGGCTTCCTAAAAGCAACCCCGCCTCCTCTTGGGCTTAGTACAAGGACTCTACGGCTTCTTAGAAGTATTCACAGCCTCCTCTTAGGCTTCGTATAATGATCTTTTCCTCCGGGAATGATAGCCTTCTCTTGGGCTTCGTACAAGGACCGACCGGCTTCTTAAAAGTTTCCAGCCTCCTCTTGGGCTTCGTACAAATTGTCCCGACGACCTCCTAAAGGTATAGGAACAGAACTTAATCATCTCCATAGAACAGTCCTTCCAAGAGTCTACTACTGTTTCTCAAAGCATAGTACAAAAGATGAAACTCTAGACTTGAACAGTCTAATCCCCTTGAGTCTCAAAGACATTCTCAAGTGACCCCTTCAAAAATAGGAAGAAAACCCGTAGACTCGGACAGTCTCGATACCCTTCGGATTTCCCACCTCCTTAAAGAACAGGAATAACCCGGATCCTTGAATCAAATCCTTGAGTATAGTGTTGCTCATATAAGAACTGATTTTCTCTTTAAATCAGCATACTGGACCTGTCACTCAACTGAAACAGTAACCATAGCCTCCTCTTAGGCTTTGTATAATGATCCTTCTCCAGTGAAGTTAGCCTCTCTCTTGGGCTTTATACAATGATTCTCCCCAGCGGAGTCAAACAGCGTTTAGCCTCTCTCTCGGGCTTTGTACGAGATGTAACGCCCTGATTCCGATTTTTCCCATTTTGTTGAGTCTTTTATTTAAATTGAGTGAGAATTATTTTATCTGTGAAATTGGTGTGTTAATATGTTATGATGACATGTTATGATATTTTACCTTTTTCGAGAGTTTTCGGGGAAAATTAGAATGGAGGGTATTTTAGACATTTCTCAATTAATGTTAAGTTAGAAATTTAGTGGAAATATAATTGTGTGAGAAAATGAATTAATTTAATTTGTATAGAAAATAAGAGATAGAAAAGAAAAAGAGTTAAGAAGAGGAAATAGGAGAGAAAGAAATAGAAAGGAAAAATAGAGAGAAAAAGGAGAGAAAGAAAGAGGAAGAGAAGGAAAAGAGGAAAAGCTAGGAAAATTAAGAAATCAACTTCTAGGAATCGATTAATCCGGGTAAGGGTGTGAAATCTTATTATCTTATCAATGTATATCATTATGTATGATTATGTATGTGTGTATTGAATTGTTTGTCATGTTTTCATAGTTTTCTATTCTAGGTCGATGTTGAGAAACCGATGTTTTCGCGGTTGGAAATCGACGTAAACGTGGTAGAATGTTTATTGCCATGATTAGAATAGGTTCTGGTTGATATATGTTGTTTTGAAAATGTTTTGGGTTGAAAAATATGGATTTTTGGGTTTTCAACAGCGCTGAAAGATTCTGAGTTTTCGCAGGTTCGCCTAGCGAACCATTCAGCGAAGGGTAGCGAAGGTTCGCTACGGGTGTTCGCTTAGCGAAGGTGTGAGCGAAGGTTCGCTAGAGGGTTCGCCTAGCGAAGTTTGGGTGTTTTTGATGTTGGTGGTTGCTGCCTTGGTTCGCCAAGGGGTTCGCCTAGCGAACTTTGTGTCCGTTTTTAGCTAGTAGTTGGTTCGCTGGAACATTCGCCTAGCGAAGGTGCTAGCGAATGCTCGCGAGAGGGTTCGCCCAGCGAACAGTGCTGTTTGTGTAATTTTGTTTTCTGCATAACTTTTGATCTGTGGTTCGGTTTGAGGTGTGGTTTGATGCATTAGAAAGCTTATGGAATGTTCTTTCTTATTATGATGATTTGGAAATTGTTAGCCGATTTAATTATGTCGGAAAGTTGGGAATAGTGTTATTTAGCGACTTTTACCGTTTTGAATGTGTGTTTGGATGTGAATCATACAATAGTGCATTGGTGTGAATGTATATAGATTGTATGTGATAGTATGAGATGAATGCATTGTTTGAATTGTTTTCAATGTATGAATATGATGATGTGATAATCATATTGTTGATCTGTGAAGATGCATTTGATTGTCATGAGTTCTTGTGTGTCAAGCATCATGATATGCATCTTGTGATCGTGTGCCCATGTGGGGTGTGAGCGATCGGGTCGTGTGCCCATGTGGGGTGTGAGCGATCCATAAACGCCGTGTGCCCTTGTGGGGTGTGAGCGACGGATTGGTTCCAGAGGGAATCCGCTATAACGTCGTGTGCCCATGTGGGGTGTGAGCGATGATTATAGACGATCGTGTGCCCATGTGGGGTGTGAGCGATCGGGTCGTGTGCCCGTGTGGGGTGTGAGCGATCCATAAACGTCGTGTGCCCGTGTGGGGTGTGAGCGACGGGGAACATCGTATGCCCGACGGGGAGTTACATTGGTAACGAGCGATGGTTCCAATAAGTTCCTGAGTGAACTTGAGGTGATTGAGTCGGTACCGCATTGCATTTGCATAGAGTCGTGAGTCGGTCTCTATGATTTGCATTTATCATCTTTATAATGGTGCATTGATGAATAAACATGAATATGTATGTTTATGTGGAATGATAAGAATTGTGAAAGTATGCATGATGAAATGCTTGGCTTTGTATATATATATACATTTTGATGTATATGGGTGAATTATGATGAATTGTGGTGAGAATGTGGAATATGTGTATTTTTATACTAAGATATATAATTATATACATTGTTATTATGATAATATTTCTCACCCTTCTGCTGTTTTATGATGCTCTATGAGGCATTGCAGAGTAGGTATACTGGTGGTCTTTTGTGAAGCGTGTCTTCATTCTTTTGGTCGGTCGGCTTTGATATGTAGCATCGGGTAGCTAGGATATATATGATTCTTTTGTGATACATTGTACATGTATCTTGTTGATGAATGTTTATGTAAACATGAATTATGTTGGTGGATAATACTTGATGATGTATATATATGTTATATATTATTCAATGTTTAGATTTTCCGCTTTTATTCTAAATATTGAGATGTGGGTGTAAGGACTAAGTTCCTCTGTTGCAAAGTTACCCCACTGTTGCATATCAATTGTTGAGCAGGTTTTGAATGTTTTAATTTCATGTATAATGTGACATACCCCTTTTATACTATGTTTATTATTATACTCTGACGAAATTTTTAATATGTGCCTAAATGATTATGTGATTATTTGGGGGTATAGAAAGGGGGTGTTACATTAAGTGGTATCAGAGCCAGTGTTGAGTCAGTTGTGTCTGTCTTGTTGTTGTGATGGTTGAACTGTAGTTTAACCTTACTGTCATTTTTGGGAATGGTCAGAATATGTCTGGTAGAAACGACAATACGATGGCTGCTGCTTTGGAAGCAATGGCTAGGGCGGTGCAAGGTGCGCCGAATGTGAATGCTAATGACGAGTTCAGGAAGAATCAACCACCGGTCTTCAAAGGAAGATTTGATCCCGATGGAGCTCAAATGTGGTTGAAAGAGATTGAAAGGATCTTCAGAGTCATGGGCTGTGTGGAGGAGAATAAGGTGAGGCTTGGGTCTCACATGCTGAAGGAAGAAGCCGACGATTGGTGGGTCGGTATGCGTCAAGTTCTTGAGGTGGATGATGAAGAGATAACTTGGGATTTATTCCGTACCGAGTTCTTGAGGATGTATTACCCTGAAAGTGTGAAAGGGAAGAAGGAGATGGAGTTCCATGAACTGAAACAAGGTGGTATGTCCGTGGTGGACTATATTGCTAAGTTTGTGGAGTTGGTTCAATTCCATCCTCACTATGCTGCAATTACTGCTGAGTTCTCTAAGTGTATTAAGTATGAGAATGGTTTGCGTCCGGAGATTAAGCAAGCTGTTGGGTATCAAAGGATAAGAAGGTTTACGGATTTGACGGAATGTTGTAGAATCTTCGAGGAAGATAGCAAGGCTCGTTCTACACATTACAAAAGTTTGAATGAGAGGAAGGGAAAGCAACAAGCTAGAGGTGGACCTTATGTGATACCCGTTGATAAGGGCAAGCATAGGGGAAACTTTGAGAGGAGATCTGGAGGAGGAGGTTCCGGTTCCGTTAAGTGTTACAAGTGTGGTGGAATGGGTCATAAATCATTTGAGTGTGGGAAGACTATGGTGAAATGTTCTAACTGTGGAGGCCTTGGGCATGCTACTACTGATTGTAGAAGGAATATAGTGAAGTGCTATAATTGTGGAGAAGTGGGTCACATTAGTACTAAGTGTACTAATCCGAAACGAGCTCAAGCGGGCGGAAAGGTGTTTGCATTAGCGGGGACGGACACTACTAGTGCAGACCGTTTGATTAAAGGTACATGCTTTATTAATAGTACGCCTTTAGTTGCTATTATTGATACAGGAGCGACTCATTCGTTCATTTCTCATGAGTACGCTAAGCGTTTGAATTTGTTTATGACTTCTTGGGGTGGTGAGATGGTTATTGAGACTCCTGCTTCAGGGTCGGTAACTACGTCTTTGGTGTGTGTAAGTTGTCCTTTGACCATGTATGGTAAAGACTTCATTATGGATTTAGTGTGTTTGCCGTTGGAGGGGTTGGACGTAATCTTGGGTATGAACTGGTTGCAATTTAATCGAGTTCATATAGATTGCTATCACAAGTTGGTAAGGTTTCCTCCTTTGGAAGATGACGAAGATGAGAGTTTCTTATCCACTAAAGAGTTGAAGAAACTTTTAGCGGACGAAGCTCAATTGTTCGGTTTGTTTGCATCATTGTCGGTGGAGAGCAAAGTTGAGCTCGATGTGTTCCCAGTGGTGTGTGATTTTCCAGAAGTGTTTCCGGAGGATATTACAGATGTACCGCTGGAAAGAGAAGTTGAGTTTTCTATTGATCTAGTTCCGGGTACTAGACCGGTTTCGATGGCACCGTATCGTATGTCGGCATCGGAGTTGGTAGAATTGAAGAAGCAATTGAATGACTTGTTAGACAAGAGATTTGTAAGACCAAGTGTTTCTCCTTGGGGTGCTCCGGTATTGTTGGTAAAGAAGAAGGATGAGAGTATGCGTTTATGCATTGATTATCGACAATTGAACAAGGTGACAATTAAGAACAAGTATCCGCTTCCAAGGATCGATGATTTGATGGACCAATTGGTTGGTGCGCGTGTTTTTAGCAAGATTGATTTGAGATCGGGATATCACCAAATTCGTGTGAAAGAAGAGGATATTCAAAAGACGGCCTTTAGGACACGGTATGGTCATTACGAATATTCCATGATGCCATTCGGGGTTTCTAATGTGCCGGGTGTGTTTATGGAATACATGAATCATATTTTTCACGAACAGTTAGATCGTTTTGTGGTTGTGTTCATCAATGATATTTTGATTTACTCTAAGTCTCAAGAGGAGCATGAAGAGCATTTGAGGATTGTGTTACAAATTTTGAAAGAGAAACAATTGTATGCTAAGTTGTCGAAATGTGAATTTTGGTTGTCGGAAGTAATTTTTCTTGGACATGTTATTTACGATAGTGGTATTAGTGTTGATCCATCCAAGATTGATGCGGTGATGAAATGGGAGGCTCCTAGATCGGTTACGGAGATTTGAAGCTTTTTAAGCTTGGCAGGTTATTATCGGAGGTTTATTGAGGGGTTTTCGAAGTTGGCCCTTCCGTTAACGCAATTGACTTGTAAAGAAAAGGCTTTCATTTGGGATATTCATTGTGAAGAGAGTTTCAATGAGCTAAAAAGGAGGTTGACAACGGCTCCGATCTTGATTTTGCCAAATCCGACGGAACCATTTGTTGTGTATTGTGATGCTTCATTGGTTGGTTTAGGTGGTGTTTTGATGCAAGATGGAAAAGTTGTGGCTTATCGTGTGGCGTTGCCTCCGAATCTTTTGAATTTGCATGATGTATTCCATGTTTTGCAACTTCGGAAGTATGTTCTGGATCCGTCACATGTTATTCCTATGGACGAGGTTGAAGTGAGAGATAACCTTACGGTTGAAGCTTTACCGATTAGGATTTTGGACCGTGAAGTTAAGAAGCTAAGAGGCAAGGATATTGCGCTTGTGAAAGTAGCGTGGGGAGGCGCTGCGGAAGGCAATATGACTTGGGAGCTAGAGAGTAGGATGCGAGAGTCGTATCCGGAGTTGTTTGAATCAGGTAATATTTTCGAGGACGAAAATTTCTAAAGTGGGGGAGAGTTGTAACGCCCCGATTCCGATTTTTCGCATTTTGTTGAGTCTTTTATTTAAATTGAGTGATAAATTATTTTATCTGTGAAATTGGTGTGTTAATATGTTATGTTGACATGTTATGATATTTTACCGTTTTCGAGAGTTTTTGGGGAAAATTAGAATGGATGGTATTTTAGACATTTCTCAATTAATGTTAAGTTAGAAATTTAGTGGAAATATAATTGTGTGAGAAAATGAATTAATTTAATTTGTATAGAAAATAAGAGATAGAAAAGAAAAAGAGTTAAGAAGAGGAAATAGGAGAGAAAGAAATAGAAAGGAAAAATAGAGAGAAAAAGGAGAGAAAGAAAGAGGAAGAGAAGGAAAAGAGGAAAAGCTAGGAAAATCAAGAAATCAACTTCTAGGAATCGATTAATCCGGGTAAGGGTGTGAAATCTTATTTTATTATCAATGTATATCATTATGTATGATTATGTATGTGTGTATTGGGTTGTTTGTCGTGTTTTCATAGTTTTCTATTCTAGGTCGATGTTGAGAAATCGATGTTTTCGCTGTTGAAAATCGACGTAAACGTGGTAGAATGTTTGTTGCCATGATTAGAATAGGTTCTGGTTGATATATGTTGTTTTGAAAATGTTTTGGGTTGAAAAATATGGATTTTTGGGTTTTCAACAGCGCTGAAAGATTCTGAGTTTTCGCAGGTTCGCCTAGCGAACCATTCAGCGAAGGGTAGCGAAGGTTCGCTACGGGTGTTCACTTAGCGAAGGTGTGAGCGAAGGTTCGCTAGAGGGTTCGCCTAGCGAAGTTTGGGTGTTTTTGATGTTGGTGGTTGCTGCCTTGGTTCGCCAAGGGGTTCGCCTAGCGAACTTTGTGTCTGTTTTTAGCTAGTAGTTGGTTCGCTGGAACATTCGCCTAGCGAAGGTGCTAGCGAATGCTCGTGAGAGGGTTCGCCCAGCGAACAATGTTGTTTGTGTAATTTTGTTTTCTGCATAACTTTTGATCTGTGGTTCGGTTTGAAGCGTGGTTTGATGCATTAGAAAGCTTATGGAATGTTCTTTCTTATTATGATGATTTGGAAATTGTTAGCCGATTTAATTATGTCAGAAATTCGGGAATAGTGTTATTTAGCGACTTTTACCATTTTGAATGTGTGTTTGGATGTGAATCATACAATAGTGCATTGGTGTGAATGTATATAGATTGTATGTGATAGTATGAGATGAATGCATTGTTTGAATTGTTTTCAATGTATGAATATGATGATGTGATAATCATATTGTTGATTTGTGAAGATGCATTTGATTGTCATGAGTTCTTGTGTGTCAAGCATCATGATATGCATCTTGTGACCGTGTGCCCATGTGGGGTATGAGCGATCGGGTCGTGTGCCCATGTGGGGTGTGAGCGATCCATAAACGTCGTGTGCCCATGTGTGGTGTGAGCGACGGATTAGTTCCAGAGGGAATCCGCTATAACGTCGTGTGCCCATGTGGGGTGTGAGCGATGATTATAGACGATCGTGTGCCCATGTGGGGTGTGAGCGATCGGGTCGTGTGCCCGTGTGGGGTGTGAGCGATCCATAAACGTCGTGTGCCCGTGTGGGGTGTGAGCGACGGGGACATTGTATGCCCGACGGGGAGTTACATTGGTAACGAGCGATGGTTCCAATAAGTTCCTGAGTGAACTTGAGGTGATTGAGTCGGTACCCGCATTGCATTTGCATAGAGTCGTGAGTCGGTCTCTATGATTTGCATTTATCATCTTTATAATGGTGCATTGATCAATAAACATGAATATGTATGTTTATGTGGAATGATAAGAATTGTGAAAGTATGCATGATGAAATGCTTGGCTTTGTATATATATACATTGTGATGTATATGGGTGAATTGTGATGAATTGTGGTGAGAATGTGGAATATGTGTATTTTTATACTAAGATATATAATTATATACATTGTTATTATGATAATATTTCTCACCCTTCTACTGTTTTATGATGCTCTATGAGGCATTGCAGAGTAGGCATACTGGTGGTCTTTTGTGAAGCGTGTCTTCATTCTCTTGGTCGGTCGGCTCTGATATGTAGCACCGGGTAGCTAGGATATATATGATTCTTTTGTGATACATTGTACATGTATCTTGTTGATGAATGTTTATGTAAACATGAATTATGTTGGTGGATAATACTTGATGATGTATATATATGTTATATATTATTCAATGTTTAGATTTTCCGCTTTTATTCTAAATATTGAGATGTGGGTGTAAGGACTAAGTTCCTCTGTTGTAAATTTACCCCACAGTTGCATATCAATTGTTGAGCAGGTGTTTAATGTTTTAATTTCATGTATAATGTGACATACCTCTTTTATACTATGTTTATAATTATACTCTGACGAAATTTTTAATATGTGCCTAAATGATTATGTGATTATTTGGGGGTATAGAAAGGGGGTGTTACACGAGACACATAAGAGACTCCCTCGTTGAGTCAATCACCCCTTTCGCCTCCATCTCGGGCTTTATACGAGATACAAAAAGGTTCTTATTGAGCCAAACAAACAACAGCCTCCATCTCGGGCTTCGTACGAGATACAAAAAACTCTCTTGTTGAGTCAAATAGCCTTCATCTCGGGCTTTATACGAGATACCAAAAGACTCCATCGTCGAGTCAAAACCCTTTAGCCTCTCTCTCAGGCTTTGTACGAAACACATATTAGCCTCCTCTTAGGCTTTATATAAGAAAACCACTGGTTGATCCAATTAACCTTTTAGCATCAAAGCTGTGCCTCGTTCACAGTACACAAACATCAACAACTCCTTTCATCTAATTGCTGTAAGCGGCAAGCCTCTGGATCATCTACATCCATGCCACTGTCCCTCTTTTAGCATGAGAAATTCCTAAGGAAAGATAACATTGCTCTACACTGAGTTAAAGTCTTCTCCTTCAGGTTAAAACCCCCTATAAAGGAGATTATGGCATTACTAGGATCCGCGTATCCCGGTTAAAGTAATCCTCCTTTACAGTCAGTCACCCAACAGTTGTGACAAACAGACCCCCTTTAGAGATGATCAATTCTCTCTAAAGTCAAACCTTTAGCTTCATATCTTGGGCTTCGAACAAGATACAAATAGACCCTTCAGCTTCATATCTTGGGCTTTGAACAAGATACAAACTACCTTTCGCTTCACGTCTTGGGCTTTGAACAAGACACCAAAACTGTAACGCCCCGATTCCAATTATTTCCATTTTGTTGAGTCTTTTATTTAAATTGAGTGATAAATTATTTTATCTGTGAAATTGGTGTGTTAATATGCTATGTTGCCTGTTATAATATTTTACCGTTTTTGAGAGTTTTCGGGGAAATTAGAATGGAGGGTATTTTAGACATTTCTCAATTAATGATAAGTTAGAAATTTAGTGGAAATAGAATTGTGTGAGAAAATGAATTAATTTAATTTGAGCAGAAAATAAGAAATAGAAAAGAAAAGAGATAAGAAGAGGAAATAGGAGAGAAAGAGAAAGAAAAGAAAAATAGAGAGAAAAAGGAGAGAAAGAAAGAGGAAGAGGAGAAAAGAGAAGGAAAAGAGGGAAAGCTAGGAAATCAAGAAAACAACTTCTAGGAATCGATTTATCCGGGTAAGGGTGTGAAATCTTATTATCTTATCAATGTATATCATTATGTATGATTGTGTTGTTGTTGTTGTTGATTTTTATGAGTTTTTGTATAAACCCATTTTTGGTAAAATTGATTAAAAATTGATTAAATGTGGTTGAAATCATGTTTTTAGTATCCATAATTGTTGGTACATGATAGATACTTGTTATTGGACATTGTATTGGAAATTTTCTGGTGTGTAGGTGAGATTTGGGATGATTTTGGGTGTAACCCGTAGAACAAATTATGTAGAAGAATTTTTCTGGTTTTTCCAGGTCATACGCGTATGGGGCATGTTCATACGTGTATGAACCTTGGCAATACGCGTATGGTGGGCGAGCCATAGGGCCAATACGCGTATGGGTTGCTTGTTTTCTCGGCCATCTGCCCATTTGCGTATGGTACGCGTATCACTTCAGGGCACTATGCGTATGTTGGGATGCACTACGCGTATGGAGTTTAAAATGGGAATTTTGGGAAGAAAATGGTTCTGCCCATATGCGTATGGCCTTGGGCAATACGCGTATGGCATGGCGAGGAGTTTGGGCAATACGCGTATGGCCTTGGGCAATATGCGTATGGCCAGAAGAATGGTAAAATGGGACTTTTTCAAAAATGTGTTTTCATTTTCTTTCGTAACTTTTGTTCCGTTTATCCGATTTTTACATTCTTGGTATCGTTGTGAAGCTATTGAGCTGAACTTTCTTATTATGATGATTTGGAAATTGTTAGCCGATTATATTATGTCGGAAAGTCGGGAATAGTGTTATCTAGCGACTTTTACCGTTTTGAATGTGTGTTTGGATGTGAATCATACAATAGTGCATTGATGTGAATGTATATAGATTGTATGTGATAGTATGAGATGAATGCATGGATATATTGTGAATATGTATGCATTTCAAGAATGTCTTGAGTCATTTTGTATGTGAAGCATAATGATGTGCATTCTTGTGTTGTGTGATTCTAATGAGAATCCGTTGTAACGTCGTGTGCCTATGTGAGGTGTGAGTGATGATTACAAACGATTGTGTGCCCATGTGGGGTGTGAGCAATCAGATCGTGTGCCCATGTGGGGTGTGAGCGATCGGGTTGTGTGCCCGTGTGGGGTGTGAGCGATCCATAAACATTGTGTGCCAATGTGGGGTGTGAGCAATGGGTGAACATCGTAGGCCCAACGGGGAGTTACATTGGTAACGAGCGATGGTTCCAATAAGTTCCTGAGTGAACTTGAGATGATTGAGTCGGTACCGCATTGCATTTGCATAGAGTCGTGAGTCGGTCTCTATGATTTGCATTTATCATCTTTATATGGTGCATTGATCAATAAACATGAATATGTATGTTTATGTGGAATGATAAGAATTGTGAAGGTATGCATGATGAAATGCTTGGATTTGTGTATATATACATTGTAACGTATATGGGTGAATTGTGATAAATTGTGGTGAGAATGTGGAATATGTGTATTTTTATGCTAAGATATATAATTATATGCATTGTTATTATGATAATATTTCTCACCCTTCTGCTGTTTTATGATGCTCTATGAGGCATTGCAGAGTAGGTACGCTGGTGGTCTTTTTGTGAAGCGTGTCTTCATTCTTTTGGTCGGTCGGCTCTGATATGTAGCACCGGATAGCTAGGATGTATATGATTCTTTTGTGATACATTGTACATGTATCTTGTTGATGAATGTTTATGTAAACATGAATTATGTTGGTGGATAATACTTGATAATGTATATATATGTTATATGTTATTCAATGTTTAGATTTTCCGCTTTTATTCTAAATATTGAGATGTGGGTGTAAGGACTGAGTTCCTCTGTAGCAAAGTTACCCCACTGTTGCATATCAATTGTTGAGCAGGTGTTGAATGTTTTAATTTTATGTATAATGTGACGTACCTCTTTTATACTATGTTTATAATTATACTCTGACGAAATTTTGATTATGTGCCTAAATGATTATGTAATTATTTGGGGGTATAGAAAGGGGGTGTTACAAAAACACCCATTTCCTCCCATAGACTAGGAGGAACTACGAACGCTCTGATTTCCCTGTTTCGGTAAACGGGAATACGTAGGCATAAGATTGAAAGAAAAATCTTAGCGAGCACACTAAACAAAAACCAAAACCCCATACTCTCATGTATCTATCAAAAAGCATCAGTCCTAACATCCTAATCCTTGTTCCCCGCCATAAGATCCTAGAAAGAAAGAAAACCGTATTGGCGAAAAAACAAAAAACCAGTACAAGGCCCCCCCACATTGATAGCATCCGTAACCTAACAGACTGCTGTTTAAACTCAGTATGCAAGCAGGGTTAATTGGAGACATCTATTTCCCTTCCTTATTCAGCTCACAATAGGATAAAAAATGAATCGGCCTGTAGTTAACTCAACCACAGAGAGCGACCAGCGCTTAAGAACCGCGTCCAAAATCGCTTGCTACACTAACAGACCGCTGTTTAAACTCAGTATGCAAGCAGGGTTAATTGGAGACATCTATTTCCCTTCCTTCATCAGCTTTAATAGGATAAAAAATGAATCGACCTGTAGTAAACTCAACCGCAGAGAGCGACCGCACTTAAGAACCGCGTCCAAAATGGCTCGCTACAGAAAAATGGCGCCCACCGTGGGGCCCATCTCTATTTTCCTTCTTCCTTTTCATCTCTTGTGCGATACCACAGATTTGGGCTTCTGCCGAGGAACCCATTTCTGTCAGGAACTTAGGATTCATAGCTTTAAAGGTCTAGGATGTTTAGGACAAATATATATACTGCTTTTCCTAATTGCTATACATGTTTATTTTGCTGCTAATGGGAATGCGTGTGATGCCGCATGTGGAAAGATTGAGTATACACTTAAGATAAGTGATGGCGACGAGGTCGACCATCAACCTCAGTGGAGGCTGACCAATGCAACCCATTCTCTCACCTAGACAATGGGCCGATTGTGATGGCTGAGAAGCTGAGGAGCCAAACCCTTTTGTAGTGCGGAAACTATCGGGAATAGTTGTTACGCGATACTACCCTCATTTGAGGCTGGTGATCTATTCTCGGTGAATGGCACTTACTCTAAGATTGCTCTACAACTCGCTGGCGATCCGCTTGTTGTTTTTCTTTCCTGGGAGGAGCTGATGATAATGAGTACAGGTACAAAAATCACCTTAGTATAAACCTTTGGGGATGGGTAGAGCCTTGACTTCATGACAACGACCTTTTGGCCCCATGTTTTTTCTATGTTTTTGTGTGCTGCATTCATGCATTCATTTAAAAAACATTAAAACATTCAAAAGAAAAAATTTCTCTTCTAGTCTCTCTGTTTTTCAAATTAAACTAAGACTGTGATTGCAAATATCAAAGAAAAGGATTGCGCTAATGGATTTCGGTAGAAGGAGAACCCATAGGTATACCTTCAAGGTTCCAAAGCTAGAGGATTTAAGAGGTTTGTCGAGGATGATCACAAACCAAGAGGCTTTCAGAGCCAAGTACGGAGGTTTGCTACCACTGTTAAAAGTCCATGTGTTTGAGGGAATCATGGATGCGCTCATCCAGTTTTACGATCCAGTTTATCACTGTTTCACATTCCCAGATTACCAGCTCGCACCAACGCTAGAGGAGTATTCTCATATGACTGATCTGTACATTACAGATTGAGCTCCATTTTCTGGACTAGAAGAAATTCCAAAGAATCAGATCATTGCAAGAGCAATTCATTTGGACGAGTCTGAGGTCAGGACTCACATGACTGCTAAGGGTGGCATCCAAGGTTTGCCAGCCCAGTTCTTGACAAAGAAAGCCCTGTATTTTGCCAGTATAGGAAACGTGACTGCTTTTGAAAGCATCTTTGTCTTACTCACCTACGGGTTATTTTTGTTTCCCAACATCAATAACTTTGTAGATATCAACGCCATTAAGGTTTTTCTCATTGGAAATCCTGTGCCGACTTTGCTCGCAGATGCGTATCATTCTGTACACTTGGGAAATTTGTACAGCGGAGGGGAGATCACATGCTGTGTACCTTTGCTTTATAAATGGTTTATCTCCCACTTGCCCAAGTCTGCTGCATTTTGGGATTGTAAGAGTGCCTTACGTTGGTCACAGAAGATCATGTCCCTCACCAACTCTGATATAGATTGGTGTAATAGGATCTATGATGGGATCAGAATCATTGATCGTTGTGGAAACTTCCCCAACGTACCCCTTATAGGAACTAAGGGAGGAATCAATTACCATCCAGTTCTCGTTCGTCGTCAATTCGGATACCCGATGAGACACGTCCCACATGGTGTTCATCTGGAAAGTCTTTTCTTCAAGGAAAGAGAAAATGACAGAGCACTAAAGACGGAAATAGTGCATGCCTGGAAACATGTTCATATGAAAGGACGAGAGTCTCTAGGATAACCGGACTGTGTCTCGGTGGAGCCTTATCTCCATTGGGTACAAACTAGAGCTCTCAAGCTAAAAATGCCTTATCCTCGTTACGAAATTCTTCCACCGTGGGAATCTGTCATGTACTTCATGACGAAAACTGAAAAGCTTCAGGTTACTCTCAACAAAGTTCAAAGGGAGAGAAGGTCTTGGAAGAACAAGTACCGCACCCTCGACGTAGAGTGCATCAAAATACAACAATTACTAAAAGAAAAAGATGCTCTAATTGAAATTTTGGAGCAACATGCTGTAGAGAATTAAGATGACCAAAGGAATTTGCTCACTCATTTCACCTGGCAAAGGAATGACAACCCGACAACGGCCCAAGAGCCCCGGTCAAAGAAAAGGAAAATACCAGAGTCAGCACCCGATTTCTCTTCAGAGAGGACTCGGGACCCATTAGCTTAGGTTTCTATTTCCGCACCTTGTAATCTACCGTATTTCCATTTCTGTAATCCTTTGAATTCAATAAAAAGGGGTTTCCCCACTGTTTGATATTTGCAATCTAATTGTCGAAGTTTATTTTGATTAAACAAAAAAAAAAATTAATATAATCATTGCATTCATCATTCTCACGTAACGTATTCTTCTTCCCTACGAATCTCACGTTTGTGTCTCGGTTCTAGAGTCAAACTGTCTCATTCGTATAATACTCGGGCCAATCGTCAGAAAAAGATGGATGATTTTGAGGAAGAAAACAGAGAGTTGAAGGAAGAGATCGACGCTCTGAGAGAGGATATGAGAAAGCTTCGTAACGACATGCAACCCATGGAAGAAGCTCAGCTACAAAGAACTGTGATCTCAGAGATCACCACAACGCCCATAGTGGAAAAGTCCGATCCTAGGTATCAAATGCCGAAAGATCATCCTTGGGGCATGCCTGTTAACTATATCCCGGAAGGATATGTTCCGCCGATCACTGATGATCAGGGAATCACAACAGAAGCCGCTGGGCCTGAAGGTTACAAACTTCGGGAAAGCGAAGATGCCAGGGGCATACTGAAGACTCCTAAAGGTTACAAACTTCGGGAAACGCCAAGATTCGCTGTCGTAGTCACGGTACCACCCCCTGTGGTGCACACTGTCCCAGAAGGACAGATTCCACCGATACCTTCTGGTAAAAAGGAAACTATGTTCGATAGAATGGATGAATTCCAGGAATAGTTCTTGGAAATGCAGAAAGAACTGCAAGCCATCCGCGGTCAGGATCTATTTTGAAAGGACGCCGCAGACCTCTACTTGGTCCCCAATGTGAAAGTCCCGCACAAGTTCCAAGTGCCCGACTTTGAAAAATACAAGGGTAACTCTTGCCCTCAGAGCCATCTGGTGATGTACGCTCGGCGGATGTCAGCTCAGACAGAGAATCAGGACCTACTGATTCACTACTTCCAGGATAGTTTAACCGGTGCCACATTAAAATGGTACATGGGTTTAAACCGTACTATGATCAGTACATTCAGAGATCTTGGTACTGCCTTCATCCAACAATACAAATACAATTTGGACATGGCACCCGACAGAGATCAACTCAGATCAATGTCGCAAAAGGACAAGGAAACCTTTAAGGAGTATGCTCAAAGGTGGCGTGAAATTGTCGCTCAAATTTGTCCGCCTCTTGAGGAAAAAGATATGACAAAGATCTTCTTAAAGACCTTAAGCTCATTTTACTATGACCGAATGGTTGCCAGTGCGCCCAGTGATTTCACCGAGATGGCGGGCATGGGCGTACGTCTTGAGAAAGCCGTCCGAGAAGGACGTTTGGTAAAAGACACCGGATCGACGAGCGGTACTAAAAAATACGGTAGTGCTCTCCCTAAGAAAAAAGAGCAAGATATTGGGAATATCTCTCTCGGAAAGCAAAGGCGACGTTATCAGCCAGTAGCAGTTGTAACTCCTGCTATCAGCCCTGCGCCTATTCCTACGTATCAACCTCAGGTTGCGCAGAGCCAACCTAATCAACAAAGGACACAACAGCCTCTTCAACAGGCTCGTCCCCAATACAATAACAACCGTACAACACGGCCACCAGGATTTGATCCTATATCCGTATCGTACGCAAAGCTATTTCCGTTACTACTGGCTAAGGGACACATTCAGACTAAATCTCCTCTTACAGTACCGAAAAATCCACCTTTTTTGTTTAAGGTGGATCAAAATTGCCCTTACCACCAAGGAGAATCAGGGCATAACATTGAGAATTGTCTCAATTTCAAATCCGACGTGCAAAAGCTTGTTAGGAGCGGGCTCTTATCTTTCAAGGATACAAATCCTAATGTTCTCACGAACCCGCTGCCTCAACATGAGAAGGCTGCAGTCAATATGATAGAAGGAGAGACTAACAACGTTATCAAATTCATGATGTACTCTTGTTGAAAACCAATCTGGTCAAGATGCATTGTAGACAGAGTGGATATGGCCATGTGCCACCTCATAACTATCACCAGTGTGATATCTGCTCTAAAGACAACCAGGGATGTTCTGTGGTGCAAGCAGCTCTACAGGAACAAATGGATCTCGGATGGATCCAAGAGCACCGAGTTCGTGGAGTTAACATGGTTTACACGAATTCCAATGTCATTCAGAACCACGATATCTGTGCAATGAATGTCAACTTAGTGGCAATGCACTCAAGGCAAAGCCAGTATCATAATCTACTGCGGCACGATTACAGTTCTTGTCTGACTTGCTCGGTAAACAAACAGGGTTGCCCTTTTGTACAAGAAGCCCTCCAGCGTCAGATGGATCTTGGATGGATCCAAGACTACCATGATAGGAATCCCTATCAGATTAACATGGTTCAGATCTTCGATATTCGCTTGATGAATTCCAACCTGGTAGAGTTACATGCTGAACAGGTCCGACTCGGATTCCTGGTATCACATGACTATCAAAGCTGTAAAGCGGGTTGCGAAAACGATCGAGGTTGTACCCTTGTTCAGGATGCACTTCAGCACTTGTTAAATCGCTGCTGGATGCCAATTTATATGGATGAAGATACTCAGCAAATTAGTATCAGTAACAGGAATCCTACTCGGCGTCAGAGTCAGGATGTCCGATCAGTGGAAGCTAACCTAGTGAGGTTACATTGTATTCAAAGTGGGCGTGGCCAGGTGCCACCACACAATTATGACCGTTGTAGCGTCTGTTCGGAAAGTAACCAAGGGTGCTACCTTGTGCGAGCAGCTCTTTAGGGTCAGGTGGATCGTGGAGAGATTCGTCCATATCTGGGTTCCGAACCCATCAACTGGACGCCGAACTACCTTGCCGATCAAGTTGAGCATGTTGTCACCATCTCTGGTCATCACAGGACCTGGGATGTTTTTTCCATCATCCCTCTACTTGACGAATCTAAAGTTCCCAACCGGGAACTGATCGAGATTACTTACAATGGTCAGAAAAGTCAGAGGGCTCCCGTAGTCATCTATCTGCCGGGACCACTACCGTATGAATAAACTAAGGCTATCCCTTACAAATACGGTGCAACAACCATTGAAAATGGAAAGGAAATTCCATTACCCTCTGTCGTGAATATTGCAGACATCAGTCGTGTAACACGGAGTGGTAGAATCTTCAACCGAGGAGTTGGAGAGTCCAACAAAGAAAAGGAACTTCAAACGGAAGCTCCTGATCTACTAGTCGGTCAATCCAGTACTCCCGACCTTTCGAAAAATGATGATGAGATGCTGAAGCTCATCCAAAGGAGTGAATACAACATTGTTGATCAACTGTTACAAAATCCTTCAAAGATCTCTGTGTTATCACTGTTACTCAGTTCAGAAGCGCATAGGGAGGCTCTACAGAAAGTCTTGGAGCAAGCCTTTGTAGAACAGGATGTAACAATCAGACAATTCGATAGTATTGTCTCTAACATCACTTCCTGCAACAATTTGGGATTTAGTGATGAGGAATTACCCGAAGAGGGTCGCCGTCATAACATGGCGTTCAATATCACAGTTAACTGCCAGGACGATGCTTTGGCCAGCGTACTGGTAGACACAAGGTCAGCCCTAAATGTTATACCGAAGTCCACTTTGATGCAATTATCATTCAAAGGCCCTCCGATGAGAATCAGCGAGGTTGTCGTCAAAGCATTCGACGGATCCAGAAAAGCGGTTATCGGTGAAGTTGATCTTCCCATAACTATTGGTCCTCACACTTTCCAAGTCACTTTCCAGGTCATGGACATCCGGGCAACATACAGTTGTTTATTAGGAAGACCTTGGATACATCAGGCTGGGGCAGTCACCTCAACTCTCCACCAAAAGCTAAAGTTCGTCAAGAACGATCAGCTTGTCACAGTTTGTGGGGAACAAGCCTTGCTTGTAAGAAAATTATCATCATCTACTGGTATAGAACCCGAGGAGGTTATTGGAACTCAGTTCCAAGCACTGTCGGTAAGCAAGGACAATCAGTTCAAAGAAGGAACTTCCATTTCTTCATACTACGATGCTATCAAAGCAGTCGAGAGTACCGATACGACAGGATGGGGACATCTTTTCATTCCTATTGACAATAAAACAAAGAAGGGTCTTGGTTTTTCTGCAACCTGTACCCAGACAACTGCCAACGACGAAAGTCTTCATCCCCTTCAAAACTTCTTCCACAGTGGAGGTTTTCTTCACCCAGTGTCTCAAGCAGAACATGTTATTAATGAGGAAGATCCCTCTGACACAGATGAAGAATGGAAGTCCTACCTTTACAAGGATGGTTATATGTCTCAGGAAGAGATTTATACCAAGGTCAGACATCGAAATGATATATGGAGATTGTGATCTGGAAGGATGCCGTGCCCCGCCAAATTCATTAGAGGAGGACACTCTGATGAAAGACAACTTTGACCACAATTACTATGGCCCGATGGATGGCCTGTCAATGTGGCAGCCTTACCCAGGAAACTTGGGGAAAAAGAGTCAGCCGAACAATGAAAATTAGCTGACCGTCATTGAACAGAATACCTGTGTCCCCACCATGTCATGGGATCAACACTCAGGTCATTCAGAAATTACTCAACCTGAAGATGAATTCGCAACGTTTGCAGGACTTGAATTCATCAACTATGTTTTTCCCGAGGTCAACATCATCGAGAGGGATGACTCCTCCAGTTCCAAAGAAGTTTGGGACACCTTGGGAGAACCAAGTGGAAAATACGACTTTATGGTCAAGTACACCGCGCCCGAAAGCTCTCGTATCAGGTTCGAAGACATCCAGCCTACTGGATGGGGAGATACAGCTGAGAGCACAAATACTATGCAAAATACAACTGAGGAATTCTCCTACGACAATTCTGCATGGGAGACAGATTCCAATGATCCTACACCACCAGAAATCAGTGTCATTTCGAAGGACAAGTCAAGGAAGGTTCCAGACTTTGTGATTCACCGAGGAGTTCGCCGCCAATGGGTTGTTGTCGATGTTCCGAAGGTCGTTCACCAGTCAAAGTAATTGCCATCTTTTAACCTTTCACCCTGCCCAGGTGAAACAGATGTTTTGATAGGGCTCACTTTCTGTAAATTTCCCTCTTCACCTTGCCCAAAGCGACAGAGTTTTGTTTATAGGGCTGTAGTTTCAAGATTCGACTTGTTCATTAATCAAATAATGTCGTTTTGTAATTTCCACATTAATTGTTGTTTTCTCTTTTTGTTTTTCAGAAAATGGTAATTCTAAAAAACAATTCAATAATAAAAACAAGCAGTAAACAAATACACTGCACACACTTTTGCATTTTTCTCTATCTCTTCTAAACACGAATCATCACGTCATGCAGATTGCTTGTTTTAAACCCCGTTGAAACATACGATCCGATGCCTTCTTCCAACTTTGAGTTCCCGGTATTCGAGGCTGAAGAAGAAAATGACGACAAAATTCCAGAAGAGATCTCCCGATTACTCAGACAAGAGGAAAGGTCCATTGAACCTCACAACGAGCCGTTGGAAACGGTAAACTTGGGTTCAGAAAAAGAGAGAAAAGAAATCAGGATTGGGGCACTGCTCAGTCCAATTGCCAAAGAGAGTTTGATATAGCTTCTCAAAGAATTCCCCGATGTATTCGGTTGGTCCTATCAGGATATGCCAGGGTTGGATACCAGCATCGTGGAACATCACTTACCGTTGAGATTGGAATGTCCGCCAGTAAAACAAAGGTTGAGGCGCACTCACCCAGACATGGCCATCAAAATCAAAGAGGAGGTACAGAAACAGATCGACGTGGGTTTCCTCGCTACATCTGAATATCCTCAATGGTTAGCCAACATCGTACCCGTTCTCAAAAAGGACGGAAAGGTCAGAATGTGTGTCGACTACAGAGACCTGAACAAGGCTAGTCCAAAGGACGACTTTCCTTTACCACACATTGACATGCTGGTAGACAGTACAACAAAGTTCAAAGTTTTCTCCTTCATGGATGGATTCTCGGGCTATAACCAGATCAAAATGGCGCAGAAAGACATGGAGAAAACTTCGTTCATTACCCCCTGGGGTACCTTTTGTTACAAGGTAATGCCGTTCGGTTTGAAGAACGCCGGGGCAACCTATCAAAGGTCCATGACTACTCTGTTTCATGACATGATACACAAAGAAATCGAGGTATATGTCGATGATATGATTGCAAAATAAAAAACATAGAGTGAGCACATTGAACATCTGTCAAAATTGTTCGAACGTTTAAGAAAATTCAAGCTCCGCTTGAATCCCAACAAGTGCACCTTCGGTGTCCGTTCAGGGAAACTATTAGGGTTCATCGTCAGCCATAAAGGAATTGAGGTTGATCCTGACAAGGTCAAGGCCATTCAAGAAATGCCTTCTCCGAAAAGTGAAAAACAAGTCAGAGGATTCCTGGGACGTTTGAACTACATTTCTAGATTCATATTCCTTATGACCGCGACCTGTGCCCCGATTTTCAAATTACTCAAAAAGAACCAGGATTGCGTTTGGTCAGAAGATTGCCAAACCGCCTTCGATAGTATCAAGGAATATCTGTTGAATCCTCCGATTCTATCACCTCTAGTGGAAGGAAGACCACTGATTATTTACCTCACAGTTCTAGAGGACTCAATGGGATGTGTACTTGGCCAACAAGACGAAACTAAACGGAAAGAGTCTGCCATCTACTATTTGAGCAAGAAATTCACCGATTGCGAAACTCGGTACACGATGCTCGAGAAAACTTGTTGCGCTTTGGCTTGGGCAGCCAAATGTCTTCGCCAATACATGAGTCGTTTTCGAAATGGATCCAATCAAGTACGTTTTCGAAAAACCTTCTCTCACGGGAAGGATTGCCCGTTGGCAGATGTTGCTATCAGAGTATGACATAGAGTACCACGCTCAAAAAGCCGTTAAGGGGAGTATATTAGCCAATCATTTAGCTCATCAACCGATTGACGATCAAGAATCAATCGGGTTCGACTTCACAGACGAAGATGTCATGTATTTGAAAATGAAAGATTGTGATGAACCGCTGCCCAGTGAAGGGCCAGAACCAGGTTCCCAATGGGGACTTATCTTTGACGGAGCAGTCAATCATTACGGAAACGGAATTGGGGCAATCATTGTTACCCCTCAGGGTACCCACATTCCTTTCACCACCAGACTTACGTTCAAATGTACGAACAACGAGGCCGAATACGAAGCTTGCATCATGGGTCTCGAGGAAGCAATTGATTTAAGGATAAAAAACTTGGATGTATACGGCGACTCAGCCTTGGTTATCAATCAGATAAAAGGATATTGGAACACATACCAATCAGGATTGATTCCTTACAAAGACTACGCAAGAAGGTTGTTACCTTTCTTCAACAGAGTTGACTTTCATCACATCCCTCGTGATGAGAATCACATGGCTGATGCATTAGCCATTCTCTCTTCCATGATTAGTGTAGGTCAATGGAATGACATACCTAAGATCGACATAATGCGCCTTGAAAGGCCCGCTTACATCTTCACGATTGAAGCAGTCATAGACGACAAACCTTGGTATCACGATATCAAATGCTTCCTTCAGAAACAAGAGTGCCCACCCGGGGCATCCAGGAAAGACAAAAAAACCCTCAGAAGATTGGCTGGAAACTTCTTCCTGAGCGGTGACACTCTCTATAAGAGAAATTTCTACATGGTCTTGCTTCGATGCATAGATAGACCAGAAGCAGACATGCTTATGAAAGAAATTCATGAAGGATCCTTTGGCACTCATGCCAACGGACACACAATGGCGAGAAAAATCCTAAGAGCATGGTACTATTGGTTGACAATGGAATCCGACTGCTACAAGTACATGATGAGGTGTCACAAGTGTCAGATATACTCCGAAAAAATTCATGTACTGCCATCACATCTCAAAGTTCTCTCTTCCCCATGGCCATTCTCGATATGGGGAATCGACATAATGGGCATGATCGAACCTAAGGCTTCGAACGGACATCGGTTCATCCTGGTAGCCATTGACTACTTCACCAAGTGGGTCGAAGCAGCGTCATTCGCCAATGTAACCCGACAAATGGTGGTCCGATTTATCAAAAACAATATCATCTGCCGTTATGGTGTTCCGATCCAGATCATTACTGATAATGGATCTAACTTGAACAATAAGATGATGAAAGAGTTGTGCGTAGAGTTCAAGATTGAACACCATAACTCATCTCCCTACCGACCCAAGATGAACGGAGCGGTAGAAGCGACCAATAAGAACATCAAGAAGATCGTTCAAAAGATGGTTGTAACCTACAAAGACTGGCACGAGATGCTACCCTTTGCTCTTCACGGTTATCGCACATTTGTCCGCACTTTAACAGGGGCTACCCCTTTCTCTCTAGTATATGGCATGGAAGCAGTGCTTCCCATAGAAGTAGAGATCCCATCAATCCGAGTATTGATGGAAGCTAAGCTCACCGAAGCTGAATGGTGTCAAAGCCGACACGACGAACTGAATCTGATCGAAGAAAAGAGAATAACGACACTATGCCATGGTCAGCTGTATCAACAGAGAATGAAGAAGGCGTTCGACAAAAAGGTCCGACCTCGCGTCTTCAGGAAAGGAGACCTCGTGCTCAAGAAGATACAATCTTTTCTCACTAATTCCCGGGGCAAGTGGACTCCAAATTATGATGGCCCCTATGTGGTCACAAAAGCTTTCTCAGGCGACGCCTTGAGATTTGCAACCATGGACGGAGAGGAATTTGTCTACCCCACAAATGTTGATGTAGTCAACAAATACTTCGCCTAAACTAAAAAAAAAAAAAATAACGTCTCGGTGGATTGAAAACCCGAAAGGGCGGTCCAGGCAAAAGTTAGAGACAAAATAAAAAAAAATCATCCCGGTGGATTGGAAACACCATAATACAATCCAGGAAAAAATTAGGGATAATGGCAAGTAACTATGTTCAACAGAGGCAAGTCCCTCAGCAGCAGCAGTTACATCATCCGTCAGGAAAACTCCAGTCAAGGTCATCTTCGACAGAAGCCCTGGGTGTCCCGAATTCAAAGTTGGTAGAAGGATAGTGGTCGTTATGTTTCAACGTAGCCCTTTTCCCTGTAAATTACCATTTTCTAACTTTGTATATACTCTTTGGAATCACGCGTTTGGCTGATCTCCATCTTATCAATAAAATTTGAGCCTTTGTACTTTTGTTTGTAATTCTTATTTGTTTTAGCTTTACAGAACAACGTTGTTAACATGATTAACGATTCTTGAAATAAAACAAAATGAATTTACTTGTTAAACTTTTTTCTGCTTTTAAAATAAAGTCAGCAATTTCTTTTGACTGTTGAACATCAAAGGAACATCGACCGCTTCTCCAGAAGTAAGCGAACCTCAAAGTGCAGAATCAAAGTACTCCTTCTAGGCCAGTACGCCTGAACGAAGGATCAACTGTATGAGATGCAGCTTTCCCATCTGATACCCTCGGCCGAGTTCTCATCTCCTAAGCCCGACCAACATAGCTCCCAACAGGGACTATCTCTCCTAAGCAAGGTAGGATTGCTATTTTGAACCAGTGATACCTTTCACGCCCCGCGATGGCCGAGTATCCAGTCATGTTCATCTTTTAGTTTGTGTGTTGCGTCTGTTTTGTCAGCATAAACATACATATATCATGCATTTGATTTGCATTCACATTCATATTGCATAGCTATCACTCTAGTCGGTCTTATCCCCTAGTGATAGAAGTCCTCTCAATCGAGTCGTCAGTTCTTTCCTCGTCAGGAAATGTTGCGTCTGCACTACCTCTCTCCTCCAGTGTATCTCTGGATTAGAGTCAGCACTCGACCACTTTGATAACTTGAACCTCTGAAAAACCAGAGAAACTTTCAACAGATATCACTCTTCGCCATTGAAGATGATATCCTTGCTTTCCCGGATTAAGGAAAATCCACGGAGAAAGCCTCGTAATCAGAGATTCGGCAGCACGCCAGTTTCGCTTCGAAAAGATCGCTGATGAAAAGGTCATCGGCACCTCAAAATTGGACCCCATCATATGGCATTTCTCCGGGAAGATCCCGAGAAAAGTATGATGTAAGATCCCAAGCGACATCAGTCTCTCAAGAGACCTCCTTTCCCCCAGTAGAAACAAATGGCGTCTCCAACAGAGAAGTTTGTGCAACTCTACAACTCAGACGACTGGGTTCCCCAGCGAGTCTGACAACAAAACTTTTTCCACTCAAATGGCATCTCCCCAGGAAAATTCGGCGAGAAGTTTGAGGAAAACCGCTACGAATAGCATCCCTTGTCAATAAATTTTATTGACAAAAGAAACTGAGACCAGTTCCTTGGTAGGAAACCAGGATCGAGGGGAAGTTTATTTCAGAAACTAAGACCAGTTCCTTGGCTGAAGACCAGGATCGAGGGGAAGTTTTACCTTTTCTAAGCATCATTTCCTAGCAAAAGAAGATGAATGCGTAAGCTACCATTCATAACCACCATCAAAATTTCGGGTATTCCGATATTTAATCCTCTTGCACCCCGAATGCCCGAATACCTTCGTCATTCACACCTTCGGGTCCAAGAAGATTAAATAGGGGCATCTGTCATACCCCAAATTTTGACCACTAAGATTTCCCATTATTGTGCAAATCATCATTACAATATGGAGGAACCATTATACCTCATTAGTCTCCCCAAAGATGGGTGAGCATCCACTGCAATCAAATTTAGGGTTTCAAGCCCTCTCAGAGCTTTTGACAAAGGATCAATCAAGGAATGACATAATCTTCAACTTGTCTAACCTCTTAAACATCCATAATGGATCAAAAGGACTCCCACTTCAAGGATCAAGCACAAGGCTGCTCCCTTCTAGGTGGATCAAGTCTCAAGATCGGCAGTATCACCAAATTAGGGTTTTGGTCGATCAGGGCCTCCAAAGGGAAATTTTCCTCTGGGCATGAGCCAAGGATCCAAAACACAACCTAATATACTCCATGGAACCTCATGGACCCAATCATCAAGTCAATTTTGCCTCAGGGGATGCATTCATCAAAAATCAGGAATTAGGGTTTCTTGACCTAATTCACCCCTAAGTTGACTTATAGGGCAAATCATGAGCCAAGACCTCAAGAGAGGGTTTGAGGGTCTCTAATGAACTATATTGATCCATTTGGAACAATGGATTAATCCAAGAAGTTTGAGCAACAATTTTCAATTTCATCTGCACCACAATTAGGGTTTCGCGGGAAAAGTCAACTGTAACTTTGACTTTTAACCAGGACATGCTCCCAAGCCCTAAGACATGATTCAATATACCGTATGACACCCATGAAACATGTCCATTAAGTTTGATTTAGGTCAAGGACATGATTTCCTGAAGAATGGCACAGTTTGAAATTCATCTGATAAAAAGTCAACTGTGCACAAAAGTCAACTTTGACTTTTTGAGATTTTTCACCAAAATGAATTTTTAACCCTAAAATGATGTTAATTTATGATTTTAATCATCATTCATCAAGAAAAATCAAAGAAAGTGGGTAACTTGTAAAGGGGGTAACCAAAAAAACTTAGAAAAATTTCTAAGTTATGGAAAAAGTGACACTAATGTGCCAACTTTGGAGGACCATAACTCCTAAACCACAAGGCCATTGTTCCCCATTCAAAGCTTAACTTGTACATCTCATTGCCCTCTATAAAAGCTTCATACTGACCTATGTCCAAATTCCTCATGGATTTTGAGTTATGGAGTAATCAAAATCAAGAAAAGTCACTTTGTTCCAACACTTAGTGAAAATTTCACTAGGTCAGGTTTTACCCTACTTTTTGCCAAATGTAGGGGGATTTTTCACTTGGATTCAAAAGAGATCAAAACCAAACATGTTCAAACAGTTGTTGTATCATTTAAGGGCTTTCCAAAATGATCAAGAACATTACCAAATTCAATTTGAGTCATGATATATGACATTGGCAAGTTGCCTTGCTGAAATCTGCCAAGGCAAGGCAGATTTTGCACTTTTGGTCGATTTACCAAAATCAGCCAAGTCCAAATGCTCCTATCCACTTGGACACCTATGAGGATTGAATCTAAAGGGGACAATCACTGAGCCAAGCCTCCAAAGTCTTTGGAACAAGAAATAGCATGTTGAACCTAGAATTGCCAAAATAGGGACAAGACTCCAAATTTGGATTGGAGCATTCAATGGAAGCATCAAGGTGGCATGGACTGAGCCATTATCAACTGAATTCAGTCAAGACTTATCCAAGACCAAGGGAACCAGCAGCCTGTGCCCTAACCTCTAGTCAATGGCTAGAGGAGACTTGGATTTTCATTTACCAACATTGGCCAAACCTACTCAGCAGTTGCCATTCACTATTCCTTGCAAAACAAACTTGCTCTACTATAAATAGAGCTCAATTGTGATCAGTTTGAGTACACCAAAGCCATCAAACAGATGCTTTCCTCAAAATCTCTTCTTTCACTCCAATTTTGCCTTCTAAGGCAAGTCACTATCGGGTTTTACGTTTGAGAGCTTTTCCAACCAAACCAATCACTCACACGCCTCACATACATCATATAGAAGTGATCCAAACACTCACATAACATCTAGAACATAGATTTCACAAAATCACCAGCCAATTGCTCAAGTTCTTGACAGTTTTGCAGTTGAGGTACCATCTTCAACTCCAAACCATTTCAATCCATTCCAAGCATTCATACACACTCCATGGCACCTAGGGAAGCTATCCAGATCATTGGAACCTAGCTGTAACACCTCCAACACAAATCACGATCACCAGCTGAAAGTGGTAAGCATGAGCTCTTCTAACTCTATGATCCATGCAATTTTTGCTGCACAATAATTTGGCCATATGTTCATAATCATGCATGGAATGTTTCCCCTCAATTAATTGCATTGTTTGAATCGTGTATCAAAAATCCTAGCCTTCATGCAGAAATTAGGGTTCTTGAGGATTTTTCATGATTTCTTGTTATATGTTTAATTTAAATGAAATTAATTGTCATAGACATGATCGTGAGGTTAAAACGAGTTGATTGGTATGTGGATTGCATGATATAATCAAGTATTCAGTGAGATTGGAGAGAAAATGCAAATCAGCCAATCCCAGAACACACGCGTGTTCTTCAGCTGTTCTTGGCGCCTTTTTTCAAAATTTGAATATTTGAATTTTGTGATTTTATTTAATTGATTCAAAAATTAATTTCTCTCTGAGTTTTAATGATTTTGAGTTGATTCTTTTTTTAATAATTCACAAAAATGTTAAAATATTTTATTTTCCCAAAAAATCCCAAAAATATTATTTATTTTGTATAATTGATATTTTTGCAAAGAATTAATGTTTTAATTGTTTTAACATTTAAAATATTTTTTCCACCTTGATTTTGCAACTTTTAATGCCTTCTAATTATTTTGTAGCTCAATACTTAATTTTTGAAGCATTAATCCAAGATCACAATTTGTTTTCCATATGTTAAACAATTTTTGATCATTTTAATTGAATTTTTATTCAATTAAATACATTTTTGAAAACAAATTAGGGTTTTTGGATTAATTCAACCCTCATAAATCATTTTCAAAACTCTTTGGGCCTCTAATACAGTGTAAGACCCAATCCTTTTTTTGACCAAATCATTTTTGGGCCTCAGTGTATTGTATAAGTCCCGATACCGTAAAAAACAAACGGCGCGATCGTCGCCTTTTCAAAACAAACCTGGGCCTACCCTCGAGTAGTAAGACCCATTCATTTTCTTAAAACTCATTTGGGCCTCTATTAGAGTGTAAGACCCAATCCCCTTTTAACCAAAACATTTTGGGCCTCAGATATTATATAAGCCCCTTCGCGTTAAAAGAAAATCTCGGCGCGATCGCCATTTCAAAAACAAACTTTGGGCCTACCCTCGTGTTATAAGCCCCACCCTTTTTCTTGAAAACCTTTTGGGCCTCTTGAGAGAGTGTAAGACCCATCCATTTGTACAGAAAACCTTTTTTGGGCTACAGTCACTTGTATAAGTCCCTTTGTACAAATTCAAACAGTGCGCTCACTGATAAAACCCTGGGCCTCTCCTTGAGCTGTAAGCCCCAAATCTTTCTTTTTCAAAGCAGTTTCTCCTTTGATTTTGAATATACTATTGTTTTCAATCTTTCTTTGTTGAACAACTAAGCAAACAACATGTAAGCTTTACAACCGAGTAAGTGGTTATTGCTTTCATTTACCGCTTTCATATACATATAACTGTATTGTGGGGCTGTTTCACTGTAAGTCTTCTTTCATAAACTCATATCAACTGTGTAATAATAGTATAGATATTTCGAGTTTCCCCGGCAACTACGTTTAGAACTAGGTGACGCCGTTTAGTTTATTCGTAGAAATAGACAACTAGATTCCCAATAGGATCACCAGATACAGTCTTCTCTTCGGCTGTCCTCATTAGCAATTATCAAGAAACTCTACTCCCAGAGATGAATGTATTCTCCGTGAATGGCATCTTTGAGTTTCTTCCAAATTCTCGAACTTTCCTGACTTGATCTATTCCTTGTGAATAGCTTGCCTTGAATTTTTCGGGGTTTGGGGACCCACGGGCTTCTTAAAAGCATCGGCCTCCTCTTGGGCATCGTACAAGGACCCATAGGCTTCCTAAAAGCACCCTCGCCTCCTCTTGGGCTTAGTACAAGGACCCGCCGGCTTAGAAGTATTCACAGCCTCCTCTTAGGCTTCGTATAATGATCTCTTCCTCCGGGAATGATATCCTTCTCTTGGGCTTCATACAAGGACCTCTCGGCTTCTTAAAAGTTTCCAGCCTCCTCTTGGGCTTCGTACAAATTGTCCCGACGACCTCCTAGAGGTATAGGAACGAAACTTAATCATCTGCATAGAACAGTCCTTTCAAGAGTCTACTACTGTTTCTCAAAGCATAGTACAAAAGATGAAACTCTAGACTTGGACAGTCTAATCTCCTTGAGTATCAAAGACATTCTCAAGTGACCCTTTCGTTAGATAGGAAGAAAACCCGTAGACTCGGACAGTCTCAATACTCTTCGAATTTCCCGCTTCCCTGAAGAACAGGAATAACCCGGATCCTCGAATCAAATCCTTGAGTACAGTGTTACTCATATAAGAACTAATTTTCTCTTTCAAAATCAGTATACTGGACCTGTCACTCAACTGAAACAGTCACCATAGCCTCCTCTTGGGCTTTGTACAATGATTCTCCCTAGCGGAGTCAAACAACGTTTAGCCTCTCTCTCGGGCTTTGTACGAGACACATAAGAGACTCCCTCGCTGAGTCAATCACCCCTCTCGGCTTCATCTGAGCCAAACAAACAACAACCTCCATCTCGGGCTTCGTACGAGATACAAAAAAAACTCTCTTGTTGAGTCAAATAGCCTCCATCTCGGGCTTTATACGAGATACCAAAAGACTCCATCGTCGAGTCAAAACCTTTTAGCCTCTCTCTCGGGCTTTGTACGAGACACATATCAGCCTCCTCTTAGGCTTTGTATAAGAAAACCACTGGTTGATCCAATTAACCTTTTACCAGCAAAGCTGTGCCTCGTTCACAGTACACAAACATCAACAACTCCTTCCATCTAATCGCTGTAAGCGGCAAGCCTCTGGATCATCTACATCCATGCCACTGTCCCTATTTTAGCATGAGAAATTCCTAAGGAAAGATATCATTGCTCTACACTGAGTTAAAGTCTTCTCCTTCAGGTTGGAACCCCCCTATAAAGGAAATTATGGCATTGTCGGATTCACATATCCCGGTTAAAGTAATTCTCCTTTATAAACAGTTGTGACAAACAGACCCTCTTTAGAGATGACAAATTCTCTCTAAAGTCAACACCTTTAGCTTCATATCTTGGGCTTCGAACAAGATACAAATAGACCCTTCAGCTTCACATCTTGGGCTTTGAACAAGATACAAACTACCTTTCGCTTCACGTCTTGGGCTTTGAACAAGACACCAAAAACACCCATTTCCTCCCATAGAATAGGAGGAACTACGAACGCTCTGATTTCCCTGTTTCGGTAAACGGGAATACGTAGGCATAAGATCGAAAGAAAAGATCTTAGCGAGCACACTAAACAAAAACCCAAAACCCCATACTCCCGTATATCATAATCTGAAGCCGTATCCTAACAAAATCCCAGAGAGAAATCATTATTGGCGAAAATACAAATAACCAATACAAAGGCCCCCCACATTGATAGCATCCGTAACCTAACAGACCGCTGTTTAAACTCAGTATGCAAGCAGGGTTAATTGGAGACATCTATTTCCCTTCCTTCATCAGCTTTAATAGGATAAAAAATGAATCGACCTGTAGTAAACTCAACTGCAGAGAGCGACCGCGCCCAAAATCGCTCGCTACACGCACCCCCCGGATCATGGGCCCATGCGCAGACACAAGTAACTAGTTCAGGCTAAAGTTACTAATGCACCCTGTGTTTGTTTCATTTCAATTTTGTTTAGTTCATTTTTTTATCACAATTTCACTTATTTAAAATAGATTTTGCCAATAGAAAATTCCAAAAACTCAAAAAAATAACATTTAAATGTTTAGTTTAGTTTTATAAAATCTTTATTTTCACTTTATTTTAATTTTGGGAATTTTAAGAATTTTGTTTCAATCTTAATTTTGAACTTATTTTCTAACCACTTTTTGGGACAATTTTCTAGTTTGTTTTGAGACATTTTTAAGAGTTTATCTTGAGTGTGATTATCAACCTTGTTAAGGACCTTTGAGTGGGTCTTGTTTAGATTTTTTCTAACACCTCACACACCCATTTGTTTCAATTTGGATTAAAAACTTTGGCTTTGAGTTTGTGTCCCCATTTTGCTTAATAATCAGCACCTCATTGATGCAACCATACTCATCACCTTTGTCCATAAATTGTGGAACTGCTTAGAATTTTCTTGCAAAAATTGGAATTTGTGTTGATATGATTGTCTCACTCTTAACTTCATAGCTCTTGAATACTTTGCCATACTTGTGTTCATTTATTCATGTTTGTTGTGAACTATCTCATTATCTTTTGCCATACTCATACATGTATATGTCATGCTTTAATGTTATTCTCCCTTGATTAATGTTTATCACCTTTGAATCCTTGAACTCATATTGTTCACTTTATCCCATTTCAACTCTTGTTCATAAGAAGTTATCTCCCCTTCCTTCCAAAGGAAAGTCTCTCTATTGACCTCAAAATCATAGATAGCTCATTACCAGCTTTGACCTCATAGTCATAGCCACCTACCAGCTTTGACCTCATAGTCATGGCCACCCAGCTTTGACCTCATAGTCATAGCCACTTCTCTCCTTGACCTCATAGTCATAAGATACTTTCCTGTTGGCCTCATATCCATTCACCCTTTCAACTTAGACTTAGAGAGTTTCTTAAACTCTACATGAGCTCATACTCATCCCCCTTGGAACTTTGGCCATAGTCAATGGTTCCTCTCTCACCCTTAGTTAGGTGAACTACGGTTGCTCTGATTTTTTAGTCAGCTAAGTAGGCACAAGATGCAACGTCTTGGCGAGAAAACTTAGTGTACATACCCTTAGGTCTTTACCTTTAACCTTAGCAGATTTCCTTAGCAAGCAAACATAACATAACATAAACTAAACAAGAGGTTACTGTAGAGTACTACAGATATTAAGGGTGCTAATACCTTCCCTTAGTATAACCAACCCTCGAACCTTAGACCTCCCCCCTTTAGTGTTTCTCGATCTTGAACCTTTCCTTTGGATAAATCAAAGTCAGTGGTGAATTCAAAGAAATGTGATGCAAGTTAATTAATAGCTTGTTATCCGATTCTCACCGCAACAGAAATGGAGACTTCATTGGGGAGAAGAGTTTTTGAGGGTTAAGCCCACCTTGTTGTGTTTGTGTTATTTATCTTTTGCTTGCTTATTTGTACATATCTGTATATATATCTATATACCTATTTTGCTTGGGTTCTTCTGTGTGCAGGGTGCTACTTTTGAGTGGTGAGATAAGTCTTATACCAGGACTTGAGTGCACTTATTATAGGATGATGGTATATTCAAGGAGGCTTCGAGGGAGTCGATTCCGGAAAAAGTTGACTTGAGACACCGTCACTCAGTTGAGGCCCTTTTTGAGAGTTTAGTCATGTTGAACGAGTCTATTCGTGAAAATGTGCTACTTGTCGGTCCCGAAAGATTCGCATCCAACGGCACAAACGCGAGAGTGGCGTGGAAAACACAGAGTCGCCAGCAACTTGTATTTATCCCAAGAGAGGGAAAGGAAACACTGCATAAACCTGAAGGAAGGGAAAGAACATGGTCTCACGACCAAGAAAAACGGGTACGGGAGTCGGTTACGTGAAGGGAATTTGTTAGCACCCAACACGTCCATCGTACTCGATGGGATCCACGCTTGTTGTCTGCATCAAAGGGTGTCGTCGTCTGGAGCTCCACTGTTACGGGACCGGAGAAGAAACGAGAACGGAAAGAACGGTGAAAAGAGGAAGAAAAGAAAAAAAAAGTGACTCGATAGGATGTTATCGTTGTCCTAGGCCTACGTACTCCCTCAGTGCAATGGGAAAGTCAGAGTCAACTTAGTTCGGATGGGAACTGTGGGGGAAGGTTGCTCGCCAAGACAATCACTATCTTGTGCCTACATATCCTCAATCGGACGAGAGAGAGGAATCAGAGCTGAGGATGTTTTTTATATGAGCGACGAGCTCTTTTCAGAAAATGAAGTTTGAAACCCAACAATCCCGAAGGACAAAAAGATTTGAATTTGTTTTGTGTTTTTTAGACAGAAGTGTTTTAAGTTAGTTCATAACTTGCATTGCACCAAAGTCTATGACAAAGGAACGAATACTTCGCGTATCGTCCCCAGCAGGACGTACACTAGGTACCCTAGAAGAGTGAAGGGAAACCCCTCATTCCTCACTTCCCACTCTTAAGGCTCGAGCGCAATACACGTTAACTTTTATTACGTGTCTTGAAGAAGTTTTGAGATGAGAAGAGAGAAGACACAAAGGAAACTCTAAGGGGAACTAAGAGTCCTAATGTTATCATGCATGGGTAACCTATGGTTAGTGAGGCTTAGGAGAGACGACTACCTAAAGCCTTAATTCGAATCCTACTCCAAGCTTAATCAAAAATTAAGTTGTACTAGGTAGCTCTAAAGGGAAAAGAATCCAAGACTTAATCAAGTCTTGAGAACCACAGGATGAGAAAGAGTGAGAGAAAATAAAGGAGCATCTTAAATGCTAAAGCAAACACAAGTATGAAAGCTTAAAAGATAAAGGAGAAGTTACAATGTGGATGACTATCTACATCCCATTCACTTACCATTAGCCCCTACATGGTTAGCAAAAACAAACATAAGCAACAATAAGACAAATGAAACCCAAACAAATCACAACCCAAAGAGAAATGATTACAAACCAAATGAAACTCATCCAAGTTAGAATGTACACCTTAGAGGTGACCCATAATGTTTACCAAACAAACTCAAGCAAAGAGAATGCAAACAAGTGGCAAAACATCCAAGAAAGTCATCAAAGAAGGAGTAGAAGAAGAATGAGTGGATATGCAAGGTGATCATGCAAGAATGCTTCAAATAATATCCAAGTTAGAATGTGGATGACCTAAACATGTGCCTAAACATGTTATACGAGTGTAACATAAGGCATACAAGCAAGTATCCAAGCATTAAGAACCATTAGAAGAAGAAGAAGGAAGCATATAAATGAAACATGTTAAAGGATGCAACATGAAACATGAATAGCATATGACATGAATACAAAGCTTCAAGGTCAAAAATATACATCAAATGAGATGCAAAGAAGTGATATGGCAGGGCATACACAAATCAAACACAAACCAAGAAGAGGCATAAATGAGAAGGAGTGAAAAGATAAGTCAAAAGAGGCATGCAAATCAAACATTGAACATGTGCACAAAATATGCAACAACCTCATACCAATGACCTATAATTGAAATCAAATGACTTATAATGATTCAAACATGGTTCATGAAGTCAAATAAACAATCCCAAACAATGGCACAAGTGCCTTCTCAAACAAGTAACCAAACATGATTCAAAGATGTGCATAAAAGAGACCTCAAACAAAGAGCAATCAAACAATTAGCAAACCAACTTCAGAAATTAAAAAAATTAATTCTCAAAACACCACAACCAGAAGAAAACATCATATTAAAAACTCACAAAGAAATTCACAAGATAAGTCCTCCAAACAATCATGCAAGGTCACATAGGAATTATGAATCAATATGCAAAAGAGAGGGACTAAGATGCAATATGAAAAGAGTTTAAAAATCTGAGAAAAATGTTTTTATGCACTTCAATGTGTTGGTGAAATAATGAAAAAATAATGAGTTGAAAATGTGTTGTAGATGAAGAGAAATAAAATCAGCAAGTTGAAGTGTGCATATATGAAATAATCCACAAAGAAAATCAATTAAACAATTAATTCAGATGTCAGAAATAAAATAAAAATGGAAAATAAAATTTGAAAATTTTTTATAAAATGCTAAACATGCTTCATGATTTTTATTTTATGATTTTTGGATGCATTAAACTATTTTTTAAAAATAAAATGCAAAAAAAAACAATTGAATGAAATAAAAAGAAATCAAATAAACTCAGGGGGTGCAACAAGCAAGTTAATCACGTTGGAAACAATAAAGGCCCAAAAGAGGGGGGTTCAGAAAGCAAGGCCCAAGACAACCAGTCCACCAGCGAAGTCAACAGGTTACACATGGAATTCAATCAACATCATATTTAATCATGACCAAACAATTAATCCAACGCACACCAGCGGTCAACACAATCAGCAAGTCAACAAGATGGAAGGCACAGTTCACCAAGCACACCATAACCAACATACACGCGCACACATTTAAACACTCAGGACACAATAAAAACCCACGTGACAGGCACATGTAAATTTTAATTTGTTGGCACCATCTCATCCACAAGATTCATCCTACGCACACGAATCAGTTAACAAAACAAATAGTAATCAAGATGAGTGATCAGGAGCAAAGGTTCACAATAATAAGCATAGGCTAGCACATACACACACAATAAAATAAAATCAAAATTTAAATCAACGTGGTGAAACAAGGACCATTGGATCAAACACATCAACGGCCAAGACTTCATCTTCTTCCCTCAAACCCTTGCCGGACGGAATCCAAACCAGGTGCCGGAGCCCTAGCTCCGGTCACCTTCTCCGGTGAGCTGCAACAAAAACTTTTCCAGAAACAAGAGTATGCAAACCATTTCATCAAACAATCAACACATAAAGCAAATCGAACAAAAGAAAGTTTAGATCCAAAACTTCAAACTCAAAATACACATAATCCACACGTCCAAAATCAAAATAAAATATATCATCATGCTCAGTGAACTTCATAGATCATTATGCACACTTAAAATTCAAGTTCTAAGAGCATGAAATCACCACTAACCCGAGGTCTTGCTGCAGATCACGCCTTAGGAACCTCTAATTGCAAAATAAATGCTATTAGAGATTGAATATGGTCTGGATCTTGAGTTTGAAGAAATGGTTTCCAAATTCGAACCCACTGAATTCCTTGATTATAGCTTCAGATGATGATTGATTTGTGTTCTATGAACTTCAAGGATTCAGAATGTGAAAGAATTTCTCCAAAAGCTCTTATGAGTAGAGAGAATCGAAGAGGAGAAGGTGTGAGATGAAAAATGGAATTCTCAGCCAAAATGAATGCATGACCTAATTTTGGAGGCATGAGTTAGCTTATATACTATTGGTTATTCCCCTGATTGTGATTAACAAGTGATTAAACCCTTGATTAGTGAGATTGGAGTGGTTTTGCAATTTTGCACTTTGAGCTTAACCCCTTAATCCTCACGTGCCAAGGTCATGGAATTGGTGTGATTCACTCACATTTCCTCTGCTGATCACAAATGAATTGTACTTGGGCCTTGCACTTGCTTGGTTTGTGAGTTTTTGATCCATTTGCAAATTTGTACAATGTTGAATAAGTGAGGTACAAGTCATGAAATAGAGTGAAATAAAGGTCAAAAAAGATCCACATGAGATGTAATTGGATGTTGTAATGTGACATAAACCATTAGAAGTCATTACAAGTCAATTGGAACCAAAATGCAAAAGGTGGAAAAAATGGTACATGGAAAACCATCAAAATGCACCTTGCATTGTTTTGACCATAACTAGAGTTCCACAAATGATATGGAGATGTTCTAGTACTTTTTGGAAATGGGAGAGAAATATATTAAACTTTCATGTTGGAGGAAAATTCATTTGAAGCTTCCTTTATGATGAAAATTCAAGTTGAATGTAGTGGAAAAATTGTCAAAAATGGAAAGTTCTCATTATAGGTCATTTTCCAAATTTAGTAACTTTTGCACAAACTCTCGATTCTTGATGAATGATGTGAAACTTGACCCTTGAAGACCATATGAGGATGTGAGACCTTGAAAACCATGAAAAGAACCTCAAAATTCCACAGTTGACTTTCTCCTTTACAGTTGACTTTTCTTGGTTCACAAGCAACTGATCCACTGAACATTCTTCACGATAAACCATCAACCAAGTCCTCATCTTATGGATGCAGGAAAGCATAAAGACCTCATGACACCATGCTTGAACACACAAAGCCCTTCAAGAAGTCTTTTTGATTCACAAACCCTACTTGGTCCCTTTGGTTAGGAGAGAAAGGTCCACTTGAAACCCTTTTCCATGCTTGACCTTATGAAGATATGATGAGCTCCTCAAACCACCTTGAGGCTTGAAACTCTTTTGAAAAGAACCAAATACCTTGATCCTATGCTAAGAACCATGCTATGCACAAATGCTAATGCAAGAAATGCAAAGAAACATAAGCCAGTTAGCTAAAAACAACAAGGCAAATTTTAGGGTGTTATAGCTGCCCCTATTCAATCAACTTGATCCTGAAGGTATGATTGTGACAGCTATCATGCATTCAAGGTAGAAGGTGATTGAATACAAAAAGAACCCAGAAATTTTCAAACCTCAAAGGAGGGACGGCTCCACTGGGGAACAAGCAATAAATGTTGCACTTCCACAACACGTACGAGTGTTGGAAACTAATACAAACAATGTGTTGAAATGTCTGGAAATAAACACAAACGAGTGTTAGCTACACTGGGGATAAACACGGACGGGTGTCAAGGAATCAAAGATGTCAGATACGAACAGGTATCGAAAAGGTACAAGGACGGGTGTAGAAAGGATAAATTTACTGGGGATTAATCTCGCTGGGGAATGGAAGGCAACACGAACGAGTGTCATCAAAAGGTCAATGCGGACGGGCATTGAAACAAAAAGGCAACCTCTCTGGGGATTGAAATGCAACACTGACGGGTGTCAACAAAAGGTCAATAAGGACGGGTATTGAAATCACACGGGTTCAAACACGGACGGGTTCCGAAGGAAACACCGATGAGTGTCTGACGGTAAAAAAAAACTTGAGGGGATAAACCAAAGGACCAACTGGACGAAGGGGTAAAAATAAATCACAGGTTAACGATCCTGGCAGACAACTCTGCAAGGGAATGTCAAATGTTGCTTTGAATGACTAACCCAACACTTGTGGAATAAAGTCAAAAGATAGCTCCTGAAATCCAGCTTCCCTGACGAAGGAAAACTCAAACCTGACTTATGCTTCAAATGCATATGTTTGAATTTTACCGTAATGCTCCACACGAAGTGGAAATGCTACTCATTTAGGAGGATGCAATGCAAAACAAATGCTTATGCAATGCAACAGAGGCGCCTTAGCAAAATAAATGCTGAAGGTGAAGGCAAACTCCACCTGGGATGACAAAATAAATTGTCCTCCGAAAGAACAAGCTGAGGAAAACTTCACCCTGCTAGGGAAGATCACAATCACCAATTCTGCGGGAGATGGACGAAACTCCGATAGAATACCCACATAGTTGGTGAATATCAAGATCAACAACTCTGCTGGAGATGGACGAAACTCCGAGAGAATACCACTCATCTGGGGAGGGAGATGAATACTGAAGATGGAAGCTCCTCCGCTGGGGATGTCCAAATATTTAAGAACTTGGATTTAACGCCTGCCAAGCACGATTGGACTTAAGACCCGTTGGGGATACCAATCACCACCAGACTCTGCTTGGGGATGTCAGTGAGCTTAATCTGTTGTTAGGGAAGTAACTTTACCCTCACCCTGCTGGGGATTAGATCAAGCCGTTGTCGTTGAAACTATACTTTCTGACCAACTGAGGCAAGTAGACACCAGGACTCTTCGGGGATAATAACATCTTTGTCCACGAACTTCGTGCTGGAGATACAACAACATCCACCTTAGAGCGATCAACTTCTGAATACTTGCTGGGGAATATTAATCTAAACACTACTTCGGCTGGGCATACAATCCTCTGTACACTGCTGAGGGGGACAATTCTCAACGACTCCGCTTGGGAGAAAAGGAGTTATCAACATCCACCCTGCTAGGGGATAAGCCCCCTGTTTCCTGACTAGCTGGGGAAAACGACTGCCCCATACCCTGTGGGGAAACACCATCTTTAATCAAAGAAAATCCTACATCAATCTCTTGCAGCAATAACAACTCCTGACTACCTGCTGAGGAAAGATGAGCCAAATCACACCTCTGGCTGGGGTGAACCTCTTGTATCCTGCTGAGGGAGACAATCCCCAACGACTCCGCTTGGGAATTACTCCTTTACACTCTTGTTGAGGAAGACGATCCTTGATACTCTGATGGGGAAGAGTAATAAACTGCTGAGGACGATCAGACTTCAAAGTTGGGGAGAGCAGCTCTACTGGGGAGGTACCAATGAAGATTGGACTTTGAATTACTGAGATGACTAGATCTGACCGTTGAGGGTGAGAACACTCTGACTCCTCATATTATATTGTCTTACCTTGCTGAGAGTGAAGATTCCATCTGTACTGCTAGAGATAAGAAAACTTCATAAAATCCCTTTCGAATATAGGACAATTCTCTACTTGAGGAAGAATAACAATTCCTACACCTTGCTGGAAAAAGATACCCTCTGGCTCTTTGCTGGAGGGAAAAGACCCCAAAAGTCCCACACTGGGAACAACTCAGTGCTTCAAGTTTCTGCATATTGATTTTCAAGAGCGAAACACAGTTCCTTTAACTCTCCACCTTGCCCCAGACCACAGGGTCTACTTGAAGCGATCATCTTAAGAGGATTTTACAGAAAACCTGGCGTTCAACAATGTCCCAGGGTTTTCAAACTCTTAGAGATGTATCCGGTCTGGACATAACTGTCCCATACTTCATGATTCGTGAAGTAAACCACCTCGAGAGGGTTCGTAATGACCTGAAATGTTCTGCCACAGTATTCTGAACCTTGCAGAGGTGCTATTGATTAACTGTGTTCTGAAGGGGAAAACTTCTCGTGCCCTTGAAGTGACCTGCCCCAGTACATGCCTTGCAGTACATTTGTCTCTGACCGACTAGTCTTTAAGAGATTTACCGAACCTCGACGTGATTGCCCCAGTTTGAAGAAATTTTCTCAACATGAATGCCCCATGGCTGATTGTACTTTGAAAAGAACTTCTCAACTTGAATGCCCCAGCTTGGCTACATTTTGAAGAGATTTCCCAGTGTGATTGTCCCAGATTGGTTACATCTCAACACAAATGGTAGGGAACGCCTTTTCCCACATAATCTTTTAGCAACATGTCTTCTGGAGTCTCAGGCACCTCAACTTGGCCAGTTTAAGCTTCTCAGCTGATGTTCATCGTGTGAGCTTCTTTGATGTCAAACAAATGTATGCAAGCAGAAAATGTTTATTCTGAGAATGATTATTCAAATGCAACACATATGTTAATCTTGAAGTTTTATTGAAAATATGTCACACAACCGAGTTACGACACTCATTTTTGAAAGGAAAGCAATACGCACATGCAACACCAACAAAAATATTATTAGCACAACTCATGGGAGTCAGGAACGCTATCTCATTGAAGTACACCTTCAGACTAAACCCTGTTTCAATTAGGACTTTTTAAGGGTTGTAGCATGGCCTGGTTCGCGGTTTGAGAAAGAAGGATTTATGGCTCAAAGTTTATTGGTACCCACCCACTCTTCATGATATTCTCCAGTCCTATGTTCAGCTACTTTGACACAAGCGCTCGTCTCTCAAAAGGATTCCCGGTTTCTAGGGAATCCACGCAACTGGTGATTCGACACCTGACGAGGTTTTGGACTAACAGTCGCCCCTTTTTGTCTTTTGTGTCTGTAGTCACACGACTTTGTTCTTATCGAGGATTTTCTTTGTATTCCTTTTGGCTTTTTGCTTTCTTATTCTTTTGCTTTTTTTGTTCCCTAACTTTTTCCTGGATTGACTCTTTTGAGTTTTCAATTTTGAAGTCCAGCGGGATGCCTTAACTTTTGCCTATGTCACTTGCTTTCAAGTTTTTCGACTTAGCAGGCTTTTTCTTTTTCTCTTTTTCCTCCTTTTTTTTGAACAAGTCGTGTAACACCGTTTTTCCTGACTTGTTTGAAAGGGCCGTGACTGTTTCACTCTTCGATTGGTGAGGAGTAACCATTGTGGTTCTACACCTCTTAACCTCTGGATAGTGGAATGAAAGGTAATGGATCCTCAGATGTACACTCCTTCTGAAAGTTGAACACTTGGTCAAACTAACTGATGCCTACCCTACCCCTGGGTTAAAATTGAGGGTTTTTCGTTTTCAGAAAGAACTCCTACTACTAGGCTCAAAGGGGTTGACAAAGGTCTATCTCCTTATCTCTCCAGTGTTTGTGAATTGAAAACAATGCCTGTACATCCTTAACAGGGTTTTATCTGAAAGCGTACCATTAGAAATCTGCGTTCTTATTTCGTCATCCTCCCTCCAAGAGTCTAAACAAGAAAGGTTGGTATTGCAGTACATATAAACATGACATGAGTGCGTAAAAGTAAGATACTTCACGAACAACACATCATTGCATTAAAATCCACATTCAAACATAAACAAGTTTTTACATGCAGACAATGTGTAAACAAACAAAGGAAAGCTACATATGAAAATGAAGTAAAGGAAGCTGATGATTGCCATTGTTGAGGAGACTTGACTCCATCTGGACTTATTGCTTCTGATGACGCTCTTGCAATCTGGTGCTTACTCTGACAAAGAAGCTTCAATCCAAAGGGGTACCATCTGGCGTGATGACCTTTGAGTCGATTAAGTCTTGCACCTTGTGCTGGAACGCATTACAGTCGTCAATTGTGTGCCCAAACGTTCCCGAATGGAACTCACAGCTAGCGTTCATGTCAAAGTCCGGAGGGATAAGGTATCGCACTGGCATGGCATTCCTCAGCTGGATCAGCGAGCTCTTGAGCAGACGAGCAAACAACTGACTATAAGGTATAGGAATAGGATCAAATATCCTCTTGGGCCTTCTTGGTCTGAATTGCCTCTACTGCTGATAATTCTGCTGATTTGGGGCCCCACCTGCCCCTGTACTTTCCTTTCCACATTCAGCTGAGTCATAAACAAAGGTTGCTGACGTAGAGCTTCTGCAGCAAAAGGTTGTGGAGAAAGTCCATGACATGAGGTGGATCCTGCAAAGAGGGAAGGAGTCTCTACTTCCTTTGCAACAATTGGGGTAAAATCACCTTGTAAGCTCACGCCGCCCGACGTGAATTCAATTGCCCCTGCATCAATCAAATCTTGGACTTGGTGCTGAAAGGCCCTACATTTCTCCACAGTATGCCCTGGTGCCCCAGAATGGAAATCACAATGGGCTCTTGCATTGTAGCTTGGTGGGGGATTACCAGTGAGAGGAGCCAAAGTCCTTTTCTGTACCAGTTGCAACTGAAGGAGATGCTGCAATAGTTGAGAATATGGCATAGGGAGCGGATGAAAAACCCTTTCAGTCTGCTTCGGTCTCGGTGCACACTTTTTATTCTTAGACTTATCTTGGGAGACAAGACCTGGTTGCTATTGGGAAAGTTCTGAAACTTCAGCTTGTGGAAGAGATTCATGAGGCAATCCACGATCTAGATCAAATCCCAAAGAGATGGGAGGAGTAAGGACCTCTGTCGCGGAAGTGAGCACATGACTGTTTTCCTTTTTTAACACTGTCTTCAAAATTTCCATAACCAAACCCATCTGAGTCTTCATCTGATTGACCTCCTCCCTCAGCACCTTCTGGTCTTGCATGAGAGTTTGCATATTCCCCATAAATTGCCCCATCTGGCCTTGCATTTCCCTCAACTCGGTTTGAATTTGCTCCATGACTCTGCCTTGATTAAGCCTGGTAGAATACCGATGAATTGGTTGATTAATCCTGACTGACAAAAAGAAGGAGCATAAGAAAACCAGAGAATCTGAGATAACCTGCAATGCAAAAATGATTATGATTATGCAAATGCGAATGCAAAATGCAAACAAACATATTTGAACATTTCCAGGACATATCCGCTTTGATTCCATTCCATGAAACCGGGCAAGGGATTAGACACACTATCGAAAAATAAATCTGAACCCAGAAATACCACCGGATCAAACCATAGGGACAAACCCCTTCTGAAAACCAGAACTGCCAGAGCACAGACAATTAAACCAAATATTCAATTACTGAAAACAAAGTAGTTCTTACAAACAAATTCAAGCATAATCAAAGGTGACTCCATCAACAAACCTGATGGTAATCCCGAAAAAGATAAACAACAAAATTAACTACAAATAAATTCCAAACAAACCAGCTTCAACTTCCTCAAGAAGGTCCACAGTGTCAGGATGTGTAGGTTGTTTTATCAGTCCTTTGATCAACTCATTCCTCTTTGCAATCTCTTGGTTCAATTTAACAATCTGCTCTTCAGCGTTGTTGTCTTCGCGCTTCGACTTCTTGACCTCGGCTTGCAACTTGAGCTCTTCAACTTCCTTCTGTGATTCTTTCCACTTGGCAAAGTAACGATCTTTCCTTGCTTTCACCACATGAAGCTCTTCTCTCAGCTCTTCATTCTCAATCTTGGCCTCCTTCCATATATCCTGATACGTGGCAAGCTTGTCTTCTGCTTTAGTCAAAAGCTTCTTGTTTTTCCTTTTAGCTTTGCTTGACGATTCAGCAGCCATACTGACCTTTTTGAAGTGCTGAGCTCTATCGGCAAAATCCTTCTCTCTTTTTTCTAGATTCGCTGTCATGTCTTGAACTTTCCATTTCAACTCCAAGTTGTCCTGTAGAGCACTCTGTAGCTGACTACTCATATAAGAGTTTTCCACCCTCAGACCAGACACCAACTTACGCTGCTTGTCGAATTCTTCAAGTGGTATAGTGAGTTTCTCTTCCACAATCTCTGGATAAGGGAGGCGCCCGATCAAAAGGTAAATAGAACTCTTCTACCCTTTTCTTTACCCATTCAACATATGGAGCGAAAGCTTGATTATTGGGTTTACCCAAAACAATTTTACCTATCTTCTGCCTGCTGAGCCAAGCTTGAGAAGCTTCTTGTGCAATGGCCACACCATCAATCATATGAAAATACAAAGATTCTTCCAAATCTTTTCCAGCTGGAGGGTCTTTTAGGGCGTATGCAAACTGCCTGATAGCCAAAGACGGGTTGTAGTTAATACCCCCTTTTCTCCCGATCAAAGGTACATTAGGGTACTTACCACAGCTATGCAAAATATCAGTCCCCAATAATCCCTTATCCACCCAAAGAATATCCTTAGCAGCTAGGCCCATCAGACGCTTACTCCACTCTAAACAAGTCTTTGAATCCACGAAAGCACCTGACTGGGGTAAATGTTTGGCAAACCACTTGTAAAAAAGAGATGTGCAACAACAAACCACCCTACCTCGTCTTTTCTCATTCCTGTTGTATAAGGCGTAGTGGAGATCACCTAACAAAGTCAACACCGGATTCTGAGCTGTAAATATCTGAATAGCATCCGTATCGACAAAATCAGACTCATTAGGGAATAACACAATGCCATATATACACAAAGCCAATATTGCATTGAAAGCCATCCACCTTTTCTCCTTAGCTTCTTCTTGAGCCCTCTTCATCAAGTACTCCAAGTGATAGCCTCGAGATTTTCCCTTCTTAGAAAAGTCAGCCTCCACTGTAGATCTGCTCAAATAAAGAGCCTCAGCCACTGCTTGGAAATCACAATCTCCTTGGGAACCACAGAAAGGAACAACTTCTTTAACAGGAATCCTAAAAATGTTGGAGTATTCCTCCAGGGTAAGAACCAACACATAATCTGGCATCACAAAGCACCTCTAGGAAGGATCATAAAACTGCATCAAGGTGTGTATCCCATTGTACTCATATTCACTGAGACTCCGAACCAGGGATAATATCCAACCATAATTCTCTTCAAAGGCTCCCAAAACTTTTGGACTAGCTATACTCTGTAAACTGTTCAACAGACCAAGAGTGATCTTCGGGAACTTGTAGACGATGATGTGCTTCTTACCCCTCTTAGTGTCCATCCCTATGAATGCCCTCTGACTGGAATCAAAGACTAGATACGACCTAAAAATGCACAAACATGAATGTCATAAAAATGGAATGCAATGCAAAGCATGGGATCAAGGTATCCACACGAACTGGCTGCACTGCGCTGACTGAACAAATTAAGGCTCTGTACCAAAACCCAGACCAACAACCATCATAGTGATAAAACCAGAAAACCAGGTAGGTTGAAGGTCACGGTCACCTGCAAACCTGCAAACACCCCTCCCTCTCACATGTGGGTACTAAGATCCTCAATATCCCGGGCTCTCAGGTCGAGAAATGATGATACGTTCACCATATCTGGTTTAGCATCATCATCAATCGAGGAGGCCTTAACTGATTCACCAAAACAAAAGATCCTCAGCTTCAGAGGTTTGAGAAGCAATAACACATTCATCCCGAAGGATACAATACTATCGCCAATCAAAGAGGTCGTCCGCTGATTCACCTCAAAAGGAAATCCTATAGCAAGTTCCCAGCATTGGGTCCTCGAATCGAGAATATGCAATGGATTTTCCACAGAACGTGGTCTGCCACTGTCACATCTCGGGAGGAGTGCCGTTACTGAGTCCTCGGGAATGGTCATCAGAGTTGACAATTCCTCAAGAGAATAACTACTGGCCTGTATCAATATACAATAGTAGAAAGCTCCTGATAGAACCTCGTCTAATTGTGAGGATCGTGATCACCCGCACGTGGCCAACACCACGGGAGCGTCACGCCTGCCCATGCTAAAACCTAGGTGTATGCTCGAGTCTAGGTATTGGGCTCATCTCTCAAAACCTCCCAACCTGCCAAACAGAAAAACAGCATAGCGCAGCACAGTCCAACATAACAATGCAATGCAGTAAAATGCGGTAAACGGTAAAGCAGTAAAGCAAAAATACAGTAAACAACAATACAATAATGTACAACAAAGCAAAGCACCATAAAAGAACACCCAATGAAAAGAAACAGACAAGCGCTAGGATCGACTCGCTAAAGGGGATGGACCAGCAAGAGGTCAACCAATCCCCAGCAGAGGCGCCAGCTATCGCTCCAGAGGATTCGCATTCAACGGTACAAATGCGAGAGTGGCGCGGAAAACACAGAGTCGCCAGCAACGTGTATTTATCCCAAGAGAGGGAAAGGAAACACTGCATAAACCTGAAGGAAGGGAAAGAACATGGTCTCACGACCAAGAGAAACGGGTACGAGAGTCGGTTACGCGAAGGGAAGGTGTTAGCACCCAACACGTCCATCGTACTCGATGGGATCCACGCTTGTTGTCTGCATCAAAGGGTGTCGTCGTCTGGAGCTCCACTGCTACGGGACCGTAGAAGAAATGAGAACGGAAAGAACGGAGAAACGAGGAAGAAAAGAAAAAAAGAAGTGACTCGATAGGAAGGTATCGTTGTCCTAGGCCTACGTACTCCCTCAGTGTAATGGAAAAGTCAGAGTCAACGTAGTTCGGACGGGAACTGTGGGGGAAGGTTTCTCGCCAAGACAATCGCTGTCTTGTGCCTACATATCCTCAATCGGACGAGAGAGAGGAATCAGAGCTGTTGTAGTTCGTGGGTATGACCACGGATGGGTAAATGTTTTTTATGTGAGCGACGAGCTCTTTTCAGAAAATGAAGTTTGAAACCCAACAATCCCGAAGGACAAAAATATTTGAATTTGTTTTGTGTTTTTTAGACAGAAGTGTTTTAAGTTAGTTCATAACTTGCATTGCACCAAAGTCTATGACATAGGAACGAATACTTCGCGTATCGTCCCCAACAAGACGTACACTAGGTACCCTAGAAGAGTGAAGGGAAACCCCTTATTCCTCACTTCCCACGCTTAAGCTCGAGCGCAATACACGTTAACTTTTATTACGTGTCTTGAAGAAGTTTTGAGATGAGAAGAGAGAAGACACAAAGGAAACTCTAAGGGGAACTAAGAGTCCTAATGTTATCATGCATGGGTAACCTATGGTTAGTGAGGCTTAGGAGAGACGACTACCTGAAGCCTAATGCTAATCCTACTCCAAGCTTAATCAAAAATTAAGTTGGACTAGGTAGCTCTAAAGGGAAAAGAATCCAAGACTTAATCAAGTCTTGAGATCCACGGGATGAGAAAGAGTGAGAGAGAAGAAAGGAGCATCTTAAATGCTAAAGGAAACACAAGTATGAAAGCTTAAAAGATAAAGGAGAATTTAGAATGTGGATGACTATCTACATCTCATTCACTTACCATTAGCCCCTACATGGTTAGCAAAAACAAACATAAGCAACAATAAGACAAATGAAACCCAAACAAATCACAACCCAAAGAGAAATGATTACAAACCAAATGAAACTCATCCAAGTCAAAATGTACACCTTAGAGGTGACCCATAATGTTTACCAAACAAACTCAAGCAAAGAGAATGCAAACAAGTGGTAAAACATCCAAGAAAGTCATCAAAGAAGGAGTAGAAGAAGAATGAGTGGATATGCAATGTGATCATGAAAGAATGCTTCAAATAATATCCAATTCAGAATGTGGATGACCTAAACATGTGCCTAAACATGTTATACAAGTGTAACATAAGGCATACAAGCAAGTATCCAAGCATTAAGAACCATTAGAAGAAGAAGAAGGAATCATATAAATGAAACATGTTAAAGGATGCAACATGAATAGCATATGACATGAATACAAAGCTTCAAGGTCAGAAACATACATCAAATGAGATGCAAATAAGTGATATGGCAGGGCATACACAAATCAAACACAAACCAAGAAGAGGCATAGATGAGAAGAAGTGAAAAGATAAGTCAAAAGAGGCATGCAAATCAAACATTGAACATGTGCACAATATATGCAACAACCTCATACCAATGACCTATAATTGAAATCAAATGACTTATAATGATTCAAACATGGTTCATGAATTCAAAGAAACAATCCCAAAAAATGGCACAAGTGCCTTCTCAAACAAGTAACCAAACATGATTCAAAGATGTGCATAAAAGAGACCTCAAGCAAAGAGCAATCAAACAATTAGAAAACCAACTTCAGAAATTACCAAATTAATTCTGAAAACACCTCAACCAGAAGCAAACATCATATTAAAAACTCATGCAAAAATTCATAAGATAAGTCGTCCAAACAATCATGCAAGGTCACATAGGAATTATGAATCAATATGCAAAAGAGAGGGACTAAGATGCAATATGAAAAGAGTTTAAAAATCTGAGAAAAATGTTTTTATGCACTTCAATGTGTTGGTGAAATAATGAAAAAATAATGAGTTGAAAATGTGTTGTAGATGAAGAGAAATAAAATCAGCAAGTTGAAGTGTGCATATATGAAATAATTCACAAAGAAAATCAATTAAACAATTAATTTAGATGTCAGAAATAAAATAAAAATGGAAAATAAAATTTGAAAATTTTTTATAAAATGCTAAACATGCTTCATGATTTTTTTTTTATGATTTTTGGATGCATTAAACTATTTTTTAAAAATAAAATGCAAAAAAAAACAATTGAATGAAATAAAAAGAAATCAAATAAACTCAGGGGGTGCAACAAGCAAGTTAATCACGTTGGAAACAATAAAGGCCCAAAAGAGGGGGGCTCAGAAAGCAAGGCCCAAGACAACCAGTCCACCAGTGAAGTCAACAGGTTACACATGGAATTCAATCAACATCATATTTAATCATGACCAAACAATTAATCCAACGCACACCAGCGGTCAACACAATCAGCAAGTCAACAAGATGGAAGGCACAGATCACCAAGCACACCATAACCAACATACACGCGCACACATTTAAACACTCAGGACACAATAAAAACCCACGTGACAGGCACATGTAAATTTTAATTCGTTGGCACCATCTCATCCACAAGATTCATCCTACGCACACGAACCAGTTAACAAAACAAATAGTAATCAAGATGAGTGATCAGGATCAAAGGTTCACAATAATAAGCATAGGCTAGCACATACACACACAATAAAATAAAATCAGAATTTAAATCAACGTGGTGACACAGGGACCATTGGATCAAACACATCAACGGCCAAGACTTCATCTTCTTCCCTCAAACCCTTGCCGAACGAAATCCAAACCAGGTGCCGGAGCCCTAGCTCCGGTCACCTTCTCCGGTGAGCTGCAACAAAAACTTTTCCAGAAATTGCATACGAGTATACCATTCGAACCAGATTTTCACCAGGAACAAGAGTATGCAAACCATTTCATCAAACAATCAACACATAAAGCAAATCGAACAAAAGAAAGTTTAGATCCAAAACTTCAAACTCAAAATACACACAATCCACACGTCCAAAATCAAAATAAAACAGATCATCATGCTTAGTGAACTTCATAGATCATTATGCACACTTAAAATTCAAGTTCTAAGAGCATGAAATCACCACTAACCTGAGGTCTTGAAGAGCTCAGAATACTCCTAGAAAACCAGAGATAAGCTACAGATCACGCCTTAGGAACCTCTAATTGCAAAATAAATGCTATTAGAGCTTGAATATGGTCTGGATCTTGAGTTTGAAGAAATGGTTTCCAAATTCGAACCCACTAAATTCCTTGATTATAGCTTCAGATGATGATTGATTTGTGTTCTATGAACTTCAAGGATTCAGAATGTGAAAGAATTTCTCCAAAAGCTCTTATGAGTAGAGAGAATCAAAGAGGAGAAGGTGTGAGATGAAAAATGGAATTCTTAGCCAAAATGAGTGCATGACCTAATTTTGGAGGCATGAGTTAGCTTATATACTCTTGGTTATTCCCCTGATTATGATTAGCAAGTGATTAAACCCTTGATTAGTGAGATTGGAGTAGTTTTGCAATTTTGCACTTTGAGCTTAACCCCTTAATCCTCACGTGCCAAGGTCATGGAATTGGTGTGATTCACTCACATTTCCTCTGCTGATCACAAATGAATTGTACTTGGGCCTTGCACTTGCTTGGTTTGTGAGTTTTTGATCCATTTGCAAATTTGTACAATGTTGAATAAGTGAGGTACAACTCATGAAATGGAGTGAAATAAAGGTCAAAAAAGATCCTCATGAGATGTACTTGGATGTTGTAATGTGACATGAACCATTAGAAGTCATTACAAGTCAATTGGAACCAAAATGCAAAAGGTGGAAAAAATGGTACATGGAAAACCATCAAAATGCACCTTGCATTATTTTGACCATAACTAGAGTTCCACAAATGATATGGAGATGTTCTAGTACTTTTTGGAAATGGGAGAGAAAGATCTTCAACTTTCATGTTGGAGGAAAATTTATTTGAAGCTTCCTTGATGATGAAAATTCAAGTTGAATGTAGTGGAAAAATTGCCAAAAATGGAAAGTTCTCATTATAGGTCATTTTCCAAATTTAGTAACTTTTGCACAAACTCTTGATTCTTGATGAATTGAAAACCATGAAAAGAACCTAAAAATTCCACAGTTGACTTTCTCCTTTACAGTTGACTTTTCTTGGTTCTCAAGCAACTGATCCACTGAACATTCTTCACCATAAACCATCAACCAAGTCCTCATATTATGGATGCAGGCAAGCATAAAGACCTTATGACACCATGCTTGAACACACAAAGCCCTTCAAGAAGTCGTTTTGATTCACAAACCCTACTTGGTCCCTCTGGTTAGGAGAGAAAGGTCCACTTGAAACCCTTTGCCATGCTTGACCTTATGAAGATATGATGAGCTCCTCAAACCACCTTGGGGCTTGAAAATCTTTTGAAAAGAACCAAATACCTTGATCCCATGCTAAGAACCATGCTATGCACAAATGCTAATGCAAGAAATGCAAAGAAACATAAGCCAGTTAGCTAAAAACAACAAGGCAAATTTTGGGGTGTTACACTACTCTCTACCTAGGTGCCCCTTATAGTGAGAACCGTAGACACCTCTAACCCCACTTTGGCCTTCTTAGGATGTAGTGCGAGGACTATGAGGGAGTCTATTCCTAAATTGGTTGCTACGCGTTACTACACTCAGAGGAGATTCTCTTGAGAATATTATTGACTACCGAGTCATTCGGGAAATCGATAATATCTGAAAGATGGGTTGTCAACTCTGGGAACTTTTAGAACCCTGTTCTGCAGATGAAAACCCATAGTACACACCTTTTGGGATGGTTAGACCATGGCTCCATGCTCGTGATCTTCAAACCTAAGCCCTCTTTTGTTTGCTTGTACATATTTATGAATACCTGTATATGTGTGTTTGTGCATACATTCATCCATTCATAATAGCCCTTTGATTTCAAGAAATTAAGACGCTCTTTCCTTTGCAAAATCAAAAGAGATCATGGACTTTAAAACAAAACTCTTCAATTTTTCCAAAAAAAAATTTTTTTACAACTCGCCTTTGAGTTCCTTGAAACCATTTGGCTTGCATCTTCATTTCATGCGCATTCGCATCACATTCGCATTTCTCAGTCTTAAGTCTCTCCCTCTATGTCTGAAGGATACCTAGCACTTATTCAAGACAATGGCAGCAACGAATGAAATTCTGAAGAACCAGGAAGATTTGAAAGAGGAAGTCAGAATCCTGAAGAGCCAGATGAGGTGGGTCGTAGAGACCATGCAAAACTTGAAAATGAAGGAAGGGCATATTCACCCTATGGCGTCCAAGGAGGTTGTCAATTCCTCGTCTTCTGTGGTCCTCCCACACCAAGGATCTGCCTTTGGGGAAACTTCATACCAGCCAACCTTTGGTCTTGGTCTTGCGCCAGAATATAATTGTCATCAGGTGTCTACCAAAAGGGTGTTCTAGTTTCCAATGGTTGTTCCTCCTCGAGGTTCCCAAAATAAAAACAAGAAGAAATGCTCTGTCAAAAGGGGAAAGGTTCACTGCCAGCCCATTCCGGTGCCATTTACAACACCCCAATTCCCATCGCGAGTAAATAATACATAAATAAATCAGAGTGAATAAAAATTTATTTTTCCGAAAGAAACAGGGATGCCACATTTAAAGAAAGAAAACACAATCCCTGCTCATATATTTTGATACATAACACAAAATGGAATAAACCTGTAGGGGAACTTTTTCCAATAAAAGGAAAGGTCAATTATAGAATAAAGCGGAAAGATTCATAACTGCCTTGTTTCACAACATAAATCATTTTATAACATTTAAAATATTCGTACAAAAGTAATACAAGATATATTCAACAAATGTATACATATATATATCTACAGCGTTCCCCGACTCCCGTGTTACGTATCAGAGCAGACAGACCAACAAAGGATGGAGGACTAATCTCCACAAAAGCCTCCAAGACCACTAATCTGCAATTGCCTCATAGAGCAACAAACCACAGCAGAAGGGTGAGAAATAACAACTAAATCAAGATTGCCTAATAATATGCAAACACATAAAAATTCACAAGCATAGTTATTCTCACCACATTTATCACACACCAATACATATAGCATGTCACAAATACATAACCTATATCAATTATCCAACATAATCACATATTTACACATAAGGCATACCAAGTCATCACATATAGAAACACATCACACATCACATAGCATATGTCTATGCATAAAACATATTATCCACAACCAATGCATTTATCACATATGCACATCAAATTACCAATGCTATCACAATCTCAACACATAACAAATCAATGCACAATTTCCACACATAATCAATCCATTCATGATTCTCACACATAATCAATCCATTCATGATTTATGCAAATGCACAGAGACCGACACAACGACTCTATGCAATGCATATGCGGTACCATCCATCCATCATTCTCATCACTAGTTCACTCAGGAATTATTGGAATCATCGCTCGTTACTTAATGTAACTCCCCGTCGGGCATACGATGTTCCCCGTCGCTCACACCCCACATGAGCACACGACGTTTATGGATCACTCACACCCCACACGGGCACACGACCCGATCGCTCACACCCGACACGGGCACACGATCGTCTATAATCATGGCTCACATCCCACACGGGCACACGACGTTATAGCGGATTCCCTCTGGAATAGATTCGTCGCTCACACCCACTAGGGTACATGACATCACAAGAATGCATATCATGATGCTTGGCATACAATGACTCATGACATTCAAATGCATCTTCACACATATATGCAACCATAATCATGCGTTTACAACCAAACACAACACATTGCATTTACTTGCCCTTAGGCCACAAACCATCATCACAACATGTCATCACAAGCATTCACATCATATAACATCACACAAGTCATACAATATCCATATTAAAAGCACATTGCATGATACACATCAAATTACACACAATTACAACGACAAAAGTCGACAAAATGACACTATTCCAAATTCCCGACATAATTAGATCGTCCAACAATCTCAAAACCATTTTCATAAGAAAGAAAATTTCATTAGCTTTCCAACAGTATAAAGAACGTTCAAAATGGATAATCAGATCAAAAGTTACGGACTTAACAAGAAAAGTAATCGCGAGAAGACAACATTCTGCACCCTTGCTGGCCATACGCGTATTGCCTACTTTCCTTCCTTTCCATACGCGTATTGCCCTAACCAATACGCGTATTGCCCTACCCCATACGCGTATTGCCCTGTCCCAAACGCTTATGGGCAGCGAAACCCAGAATTTTTCCTGCTGCGTTGCTGTTACGAATTTTCACCCAAAAATCCCATTTTTAATCCCCAAAGCAATTTTTAACAGCAAAACAAGTACCAACAATTGTTCCTAAACACAGTGTAATCATACAACGCGATTTATATCGATTTCTATCAATTATTCATCAATTTATCAATAAGGAAAACATTGTAAAAACAACCAAAACATATACACAAACAACACATATACATATACAAGCAAGATATAATTGAAACTTCTCACCCTTACCCGATTAATCGTGCTTAAAACGGAGCTTTCCCCGAGTTTTCCTCTTTCTCCTCTTTTTCCTCTTCTCTCTTTTCTTTCTTTTCCTTTTCTTTCTCTTCCTTTCTTTTCTCTCTTTTCTTTTTCTTTCTTTCAAATGCTAACAAATATCTAACCCCTAAAATGACCAAAATACCCCTACACTCAAATATCTCGCAAACGCTCTCAAAACGCGATAAAACATAAACATACCGATGAAATATATTTTGGGGAATAAAAGTTGAAAAGAAATAATAATTTAATACAAATATTTTTTCTATCAGAGAAATTAACCAATTAGCTCAATTAGCAGGTAAAATACAATAAATTCACACATTTCACAAAATTCACATAAATGAAATAAATAAATACAATTAAACAAATCGGGGCGTTACAATTCTCCCCCACTTAGACATTTTCGTCCTCGAAAATATCACCCAGACAAACAACTCCGGATACGACTCACGCATCCGACTACCCAACTAACATGCCAACAAAAGGCACCCCGCGAACAACACAACTGACAAACCACCTCGCCAACAGCAACTACTACAACAACACGACAACGACGACAACTACAATGACAAGATGCAAAGCCCATACAATGCACTTGACGACCAACTCACGACTCAAAGAATACCCAAGATACGAACACACAGGTTCCACGACACAACAACGTTTCAACAACCTCTACACAACCACAAAACCCACATCCTTGTCACCCAACAATGTTACAACAAAGCTATGATTCACCAATCGAACATCCAACCAAAACGTCCATCTACATAGTAGCCCATGAGTAATATTTAAACCTTTCACCTAACACTTCCATTCTGAAACGTCCAATGGTCTCATCATTCCTACATGTTTCCAATGTTCAACCTATGAACTCTTACAAGTCACACCTGCATATACGAATCATGCCACCTCACGCTTCCATTGCGCACTCTGATTACTCGTAACCATCAAAACTACCAATCTCACGTCCAAAGTCTAACTCTTTCTCATATTCACCAAAAATCACTGTTTACTTTAATATCCCCCAACATCACACTCTTCTGTGTTATCTCACACACCAGACACAAGCCTCTGAACTACTCAAATAATTTTAATTCTCTGACCATTAAAACAGACATGCATAAAAACTTTCGACTTAACTCATCAGGCACAACAATAGCTTTTCCCAAAGGATAATTCCAGCCAAATTCATAACTTGTCACGAATTTCAACCTTCCTCATTGTCTCATACTCTATTCCTTCATACCAAATAAGTACTCTAAACTCTTGTGATTACCAAACAATTAGAACCTAGAGCCATAAAGATAATAGCTTCAAATATTCCAACACAATACAACCGCAACCAATTCCAAATCTAAAATAGCATAGATCCTCTTATGAATCCTCAATTGTCGTAAAGCATAAGCTACAATTTTACCCCATTGCATTAACACACTGACTAAACTCATCAAAGACGCATCCAAATACCTCACAAATGGTTTATCAGGATCACACAGAATCAAAACTAGAGCCATAGACAACTTCTACTTCAGCTCACCAAAACTTACTCACAACGAATATCCAAAACAAACGACTCACCCTTTGTAAGTCAACTGAGATCGCAAAAGTACGAACTTAGAAAAGTCTCCAATAACCAGCGGTAATAACCAACTAAAGTCCAAAAAGCTTCTAAGCACTTTAACTGACTTTGGAGTCCCTCAACGTAGAACTGCATCTATTTCCGATGGATCCATAACCATACTCTCATCTACAATAACATATCCAAGAAAACTAACCTTTTTCAACCAAAATTCTAACTTGAATAACTTAGCATAAAACTTTGTCTCTTTTCAACACTTGTAATTCAAATCTCAAACACTTTACCTGTTCTTCCTCTGAGTTTATAACAGATCCGAATACCCTCAATCAAAGCCATTACGAACTTATCCAAATAAATATGGAAGATACGATTCCTCTACTCTACAACATTACAGACGCATTACTAACACCAAATAACATCACTGTACGCTGTAATTCCCAACCAAAACCCAAAAGATATAAATTCTTAAAGCCTTTGCAAAACTTTCCACTGGGTAACTGGTTACTCACATACAAGTTTAACCGAGTAAATAACACCCTAATCCGATGATAACAAACCTAACCAGTCACATGAAAACGATCAAAGCCTCAACTCACACAAAATTCACTATCCTTATCAAACGTTCCAAACAATTGTAATTTCAATCAAACTCAACCAAACCATTCCAATCATCTATTCTCGAAAGTGGACACTTATTCTCAACCGTTACCTTAATCAACTGTTAGTAATCCATACACAATTTCTTATCTTGACAGTCCAAATTCCATAAATCCCAACATGTAGCAACAACCAAACAAAAAGAACTCTCAATGTTACATCCACACCTAAGGGTCCTCTCAAGATTTTCATTAATGCTCTAAAATTCCAAAGACTCCAAACCTCACCAGAACTCTAAGTCTTGCTTCCCATAGTCTCAATACCATTATACACATCATGCTTGTTATTCCATTCAATCATCCATCCTTTTTGTTACTAACAATACTGGAGCTCTCTAAGACAACACCATAATGTTCCATCCAAAACACATCTAAAAACCATGCACAACTGACAGCCCATCACTGTGACTTCCTGCCCATTTCCAGAACACTATCATCATAGACAAAACAAACTTCTTAGTCCCATCTACTAAGCGTTTCCTACTTACTTAACAGATGTAAACCTCAATTATTCACCTTCTTCCACTTAAGTTCATTCTCTACTCTCTGAGAAGCAGCCCTTAAATAAAACCCAATCATTCTCTCTCAATGACTTCCCAACTTGACCAACATACAAAAACCTCGAATCCGCCTCATCTTCCGACATAAGAATCTTCACCGACTCAACAAAACAATCTGTAACCATTTTCTTAAATTCCAAACAACTCATTGCACACACTATCAAAGCCGGAAAGACACGTCTATTCCATCCAACATAATTCCCGTCTACTATCAACAAGAGATTAAGGGTGATCAGTTCCTCAATTTTCCAATAGACAGCCGACAATCATGATGGGGCATAAACCGTCTTTACCAAACTATAATAGCATTCCTTGCATCCTGTGCACAAAACTACCTACGGCACAAATCCTTAGCCGATATAAACCTTACCTCCGCATTCCCTCCGGAACCGGGAACCACACTGTCCAAACAACACTTACAATCTTGCAACCAATGGCACACAACCGAAACAACTTGGAAAAGTTCCAGCTTCTCCCCCACTTATCTCAATCTCACACCTGAAGACAAAGGATTAGAAAACCAGAAAGCACTGACAGTGTTTCCCACACATATCACGTACTAAGGGACAAACAACACTGACAGTATTCAACTGTCACACCAACTGACTCAACAACTTGGCCGGACGGACCGACCTGCTCTGGTACCACTTTGCAACACCCCAATTCCCATCGCGAGTAAATAATACATAAATAAATCAGAGTGAATAAAAATTTATTTTTCCGACAGAAACATGGATGCCACATTTAAAGAAAGAAAACACAATCCCTGTTCATATATTTTGATACATAACACAAAATGGAATTAACCTGTAGGGGAACTTTTTCCATTAAAAGGAAAGGTCAATTATGGAATAAAGAGAAAATATCCATAACTGCCTTGTTTCACAACATAATCATTTTATAACATTTAAAATATTCGTACAAAAGTAATACAAGATATATTCAACAAATGTATACATATATATATCTACAGCGTTCCCCGACTCCCGTGTTACGTATCAGAGCAGACAGACCAACAAAGGACGAAGGACTAATCTCCACAAAAGCCTCCAAGACCACTAATCTGCAATTGCCTCATAGAGCAACAAACCACAGCAGAAGGGTGAGAAATAACAACTAAATAAAGATTGCATAATAATATGCAAACACATAAAAATTCACATGCATAGTTATTCTCACCACATTTATCACACACCAATACATATAGCATGTCACAAATACATAACCTATATCAATTATCCAACATAATCACGTATTTTCACATAAGGCATACCAAGTCATCACATATAGAAACACATCACACATCACATAGCACATGTCTATGCATAAAACATATTATCCACAACCAATGCATTTATCACATATGCACCTCAAATTACTAATGCTATCACAATCTCAACACATAACAAACCAATGCACAATTTCCACACATAATCAATCCATTCATGATTCTCACACATAATCAATCCATTCATGATTTATGCAAATGCACAGAGACCGACACAACGACTCTATGCAATGCATATGCGGTACCATCCATCCATCATTCTCATCACTAGTTCACTCAGGAGCTATTGGAATCATCGCTCGTTACTTAATGTAACTCCCCGTCGGGCATACAACGTTCCCCGTCGCTCACACCCCACAAGGGCACACGACGTTTATGGATCACTCACACCCCACACGGGCACAAGACCCGATCGCTCACACCCCACACGGGCACATGATCGTCTATAATCATCGCTCACACCCCACACGGGCACACGACGTTATAGCGGATTCCCTCTGGAATCAATTCGTCGCTCACACCCACTAGGGCACACGACATCACAAGAATGCATATCATGATGCTTGGCATACAATGACTCATGACATTCAAATGCATCTTCACACATATATGCAACTATAATCACGCATTTACAACCAAACACAACACATTGCATTTACTTGCCCTTAGGCCACAAACCATCATCACAACATGTCATCATATGCATTCACATCATATAACATCACACAAGAAATACAATGTCCATATTAAAAGCACATTGCATGATACACATCAAATACACACAATTACAACGACAAAAGTCGACAAAAACACACTATTCCAAATTCCCGACATAATTAAATCGGCCAACAATCTCAAAACCATTTTCATAAGAAAGAACATTTCATTAGCTTTCCAACAGTATAAAGAACGTTCAAAACGGATAATCAGATCAAAAGTTACGGACTTAACAAGAAAAGTAATCGCGAGAAGACAACATTCTGCACCCTTGCTGGCCATACGCGTATTGCCCTGAGCCATACGCGTATTGCCCATCCCCATACGCATATTGCCTACTTTCCTTCCTTGCCATACGCGTATTGCCCAAACCAATACGCGTATTGCCCTACCCCATACGCGTATTGCTCTGTCCCATACGCGTATGGGCAGCGAAACCCAGAATTTTTCCTGCTGCGTTGCTGTTATGAGTTTTCACCCAAAAATCCCATTTTTCATCCCCAAATCAATTTTTAACAGCAAAACAAGCACCAGCAATTGTTCCTAAACACAGTGTAATCATACAACGCGATTTATATCGATTTCTATCAATTATTCATCAATTTATCAATAAGGAAAACATTGTAAAAGCAACCAAAACATATACACAAACAACACATATACATATACAAGCAAGATATAATTGAAACTTCTCACCCTTACCAGATTAATCGTGCTTACAACGGAGCTTTCCCCGAGTTTTCCTCTTTCTCCTCTTTTTCGTCTTCTCTCTTTTCTTTCTTCTCCTTTTCTTTCTCTTCATTTCTTTTCTCTCTTTTCTTTTTCTTTCTTTCTAATACTAACAAATATCTAACCCCTAAAATGACCAAAATACCCCTTCACTCAAATATCTCACAAACGCTCTCAAAACGCGATAAAACATAAACATACCGATGAAATATATTTCGGGGAATAAAAGTTGAAAAGAAATAATAATTTAATAAAAATATTTTATCTATCAGAGAAATTAACCAATTAGCTCAATTAGCAGGTAAAATACAATGAATTCACACATTTCACAAAATTCAAATAAATGAAATAAATAAATATAATTAAACAAATCGGGGCGTTACACCATTGAGCAAACTCTTCCCACTGTTGATACAGAACAAGTTGGTAACTCCTCGACTTCTCAATCCTGTGCCAGGACCTTGGCACAATCCAAACCTGATTTGTGAATTCTACAAGGGAGCCGAAGGGCATGACTTGGATGGTTGCCGAGCTTTAGAGGCTACGGTGCAAAGGCTGATTTATGATAGGGATTCGATCCTTGAAGAAGACCACCCAGAGATTGAATGTAAGTTCCACACTGGGACAATGGCGCATCCCATTGAAGAATGCAAAGAGTTCAAAACAAGACAGCTAAGCCTGCTAAAAACACTGAAACCTCAGGAAGGTACATCGGATGTCAATGTCTCCTCTCTGGAAGCAAAAGGCAAAGACTTGCATGGCCTCTCAAGGTTATGTATCACAAAGAACAAGTGATCAGTGATGAAGGTGTTCCCCCGCTTGGGCCCAAAAACTGAAATCTTCTGAAATCAATTCGCCAGAGTTGGCTGTATTTTGTTCATTTCAGTATTTTCAATAGTATTTCCTTTGCACTTTGAATTTGTATTTGCTTATAAGCTTTGTTGTATTTTCAAATTGGCAAGATTAATGAAATGTTTGTGCACCTTTTGATTAAGTCCATTCGTTTCACTCATTTACTTTCATGTTCATAAGAAAAAATAATATATCTTTATCTTGTTTCATTCCACTTATCAAAATTGTTGTTAAGCAAAGATTGGGGAGGATGATGAGAATATTATCCATAATTGCTGTGGTATGCTTTCGATTAAACCTTGCCGAGGATGTAAGGCATTGTTTCAATTCCCAAACACTGGAGAAATAAAGAAGATAATCCCTCGTTATCCACTTCGAGCCTAGAAGTAGGAGTTTTTCTTTCCTTACACAAAAAATACCCTTAAATCTCAACCTTGGGGCAGGGTAGTTCTCAGTTCAACTTGGTTATAGATGCGCTTCATGCAAGACGCCACTCATCCCCCTCAAATAAAATGAGTAAATGTTGTACAAGTTGTCCCTCCAAGTAATAAATAAGGAAGGATCGTTGAGAGATCCTTAATCAAAGAATGAACCGAGTCCCTTTCAAAGCAAAAGCCAAGAAAGATGGGAAGCCCAAACTTTGCCTTATACAAGAAGGCTTGTACAACTCAAAAAAGAGGTCTCCTAACCTCAAGCAAAAAAAAGAGGTCTCATAACCTCAACAAAGAAAAGAAGAGGTCTCAAAACCTCAACAAAAACAAAAGAAGAGGTCTCATAACCTCGAACAAAGACAAGAAGAGGTCTCAATACCTCAACTATAAAGGATAACTAAATGTTGCAATGAAGTATTGACTGTCCGAGGTGTCTGAATAGTCATCAACTATCATCAACTCGATTCCTAGCCTATAGGAACTAGAATGTATAACTTGAGTTAACTAAGAGTAGGATTGGAGTTCATCACAAAGATTGGGTGGGGACAAACAAACTTTGAGCCTTTATCCTTTGTTTCATAAACCGTGAACCAGACCACGTTACAACCCTTAAAAGACCTAATTGAGGTAAGGTTGTTTGAAAGCGTACTACAACATGGTTGATTAACCTGACTCCGAATGATCGTTGCTATTTGCGTGTGTTGATCACTTCATCTGTCATTCCATAAAACGACGAGATTCCACCGTGTTTGTTTCATCAATAAAACTTGATTTCAAAAGCTAGCATGAATGTTGCATTAAAATTGCCAATTCTTAAATGAACAATAGTTGTTTGCAAGATAATTCAATATCAAAGACCCATCAACAGGAGCAAGTTTGTTCCCCAGTTTGTTGCTAGCATAGTCTAAAAACTTTGTATTGCGGATATAGTTGAACTGGGGCAATTATGTTAGGATCCATGAATCTCTTCAAGACTTTGAAGGCATTGGAACATATGGTATGCCGATTCTTCTGCAAAATCCTTTTGATGACTTATCAGAAGCATTCATGTCGAGATTCGGTAAATCTCTAAAAGGTCAACAACATCTCCTTCACAGATCAATCAAGCTGACAAGGACAAGTTTTGCTCCCCAGTTGTCAACTACCAGTCTGAAGCACAATTTCAAGGACTTTGTTGTGTAAATGCAGTTAATCTGGGGCAGTTATGCCAGAATTCATGAATCCCTCCAAGAGTTTGAAGATATTGAAGCTTCTTGTATGCCAATTCTTCTCTAAAATCCTCTTAGTATTTTCTTCTGATAGAACATGTAATCTGGGGCAGATGAGTTATGCAGAACTACTTTGTTCTTATGATATCCTTTGCCAGTAAGCTGTTATTCCCGCTAATTTTGGAAATTCTCCTTGGGTTTCCCTACAATAAAGAGATTAAGCTCATGATGGCAATCCTAGTGAAGTCATGATGCTATACTAAGTGGACTACTATTTCCCCAGAGAAGGTTGTAATCTTGAAATAGAACCACTGATTTCTATAGATTCATCCCCAGTAATGGTCCGATCAGATGAGTTTGGCTGGGCATCCTTGTCGAGATGTTATTTCATCTCTAGTCTCACTTCTCTTTGTCTATTTTGTCAGCATAAGCATAAGCATGGCATAAGCATTCATATGCATAGCATTTTAGCATTTTGCTACCCCTTTCTGGTGTTTACCTGCTTTATTCACTTGGGCGTTTATCTCCCCAAGTGATTGGGTTTGTCTATTCTCTCTAATATAGTCTGTCAGCCCTAGGCATAAAGTGCCCATTCTTTTTGAATTCCCCACAGAGTTCAATCCTCGTGGATGATGGTTGGTTCAATTATCTTTTCCACAATTGGATAAGATAAATCTCCATTCGAGCTCATTCCTCGATGATTGGAGTCTTGTTTGACCGTTTCTTTCTAGCTTGTTCCTAGATTGGACTTTGGTCCCTGGAAGGTGTAGTTTTCGAACCTATTTTTGAATGTGCATTTATTTTGCACCAGGTCTCACAGAAGAATCTTTTGCAGATCCTCATTGAAGACAATTATTTATCCAGCAGTGTTGTAATATCAACATCTCTATGGAATTTATACCCAACAACAAGTGGGAATCTCCTTGAGAAGCTTGTTTTGCTATCATCACCTTTACAACGATAAGTGGCAATCTCTCTCACGAGAAGCTTATTTGTCCTTGGTTTTGTTCATACTTCTACAATTACCATTGGTGTTACTTTCTGTCATCCACTTTCGATCAACCAGTTTGATGTGATCCCTATTTGAGGTGTTGTTAATTCCTTCATTCCGTCAATCCTTTGATGTGGATGATGTTTGGTGATCCGTTTCTTTCCGTCAATTCTATGATGATGTATCTCTTTGATGAAGTTAATTTCTTCACTCCGTCAGTCCCTTGATGTGGATGATGTGATCCCTATTATGGTTTCCTTGCCATAAAACATCTTGATGATGTGATCCGTATTCTGGTTTCCTTGTCGTCAAACTTCTTGATGGTGTGATCCCTATTCTGGTTTCCTTGCCATCAAGCTTCTTGATGATTTGATCCTTGTTCTGGTTTCCTTGCCGTCAAACTTCTTGATGAGGTGATCCTTATTTTGGTTTCCTTGCCGTCAAACTTCTTGATGATGTTATTCCTATTTTGGTTTCCTTGCCGTCAAACTTCCTGATGAAGTGATCCCTGTTTTAGTTTCCTAGTGGTCAAACTTCTTGATGATGTGATCTCTATTCTGGTTTCCCTGCCATTAAACTTTTTGATGATGTGATCCCTATTTTGGTTCCCTTGCCGTCAAACTTCTTGATGATGTGATCCCTGTTTTGGTTTCCTTGTCGTCAAACTTCTTGATGATGTGATCCCTGTTCTAGTTTCCTTTCCATCAAACTTCTTGATGATGTGATCCCTGTTCTGGTTTCCTTTCTGTCAAACTTCTTGATGATGTGATCCCTGTTTTAGTTTCCTTGCCGTCAAACTTCTTGATGAATTGATCCCTGTTTTGGTTTCCTTGCCGTTAAACTTCTTGATGATGTGATTCCTGTTTTGGTTTCCTTGCCGTCAAACTTCTTGATGATGTGAACCTTCAAATATGCCTTATTCCTTGTCGTCAAACCTTTTGATGATGTGAACCTTCAAATATGCCTTGTTCCTTGCCGTCAAACCTTTTGATGATGTGAATCTCCATATATGCTTTATTCCTTGCCGTCAAACCTTTTGATGATGTGAATCTCCAGATATGCTTGCCGTCAAACCTTTTGGTGATGTGAATCTCCAGATATGCTTTATTCCTTGCCGTCAAACCTTTTGATGATGTGAATCTCTAGATATGTTTTAGTCCTTGCCGTCAAACCTTTTGATGCTGTGAATCTCCAGATATGCTTTATTCCTTGCCGTCAAACCTTTTGATGATGGGAATCTCCAAATATGCTTGCCGTCAAACATTTTGATGATGTGAATTTCAGATATGCTTTATTCCTTGCCATCGAACCTTTTTATGATGTGAATCTCCATATATGATGTATTCCTTGCCGTCAAACTTCTTGATGATGTGATCCCTGTTTTGGTTTCCTTGCCGTCAAACTTCTTGATGATGTGATCCTTGTTTTGGTTTCCTTGTCGTCAAACTTCTTGATGATGTGACACCTGTTCTGGTTTCCTTGCCGTTAAACTTCTTGATGATGTGATCCCTGTTTTGGTTTCCTTGCCGTCAAACTTCTTGATGATGTGATCCCTGTTTTAGTTTACTTGCCGTCAAACTTCTTGATGATGTGATCCCTGTTCTGGTTTCCTTGCCATCAAACTTCTTGATGATGTGATCCCTGTTTTAGTTTCCTTGCCGTCAAACTTCTTGATGATGTGATCCCTGTTCTGGTTTCCCTACCATCAAACTTTTTGATGATGTGATTCTTGTTTTGATTTCCTTGCCGTCAGCCCTTTTTGATGATGTGAACTTTGGTCAGTTGTGAACCTCAATCCAAAATCCAGCTCATACTGGTATTCAAAATCCAACTTATACTGGTACCCAAAGTCCAACTCATATTGGTGTCTAAAGTCCAGTCTTTGCTGGCAATCTAACTCAAATTGATATATTATCCAACTCAAATTGGTGTATGCTGACATGTCACTTCTGAGTCCAATCATTGTTGGCACTTTAATATGGTTCCCAGCAGAGGTTCAATTATTATCAATATCACTTTGAAAGTCCATGTGATTGATCATCATTTGGCACACGCAGAGTTTGTCTCTGTCTTTTCTGGCTTTTCTTGAAGGTCCCGTTTGAACTCTTCAATATAAGAAATCCCTAGAAAATCTTTGTAGGATGTCTATCCTTTTATTTCAAGTTGATCCCCAGTGGAGATCATGTCTTCTTTCTGGTTTCATGCCTAGTAAGAATGTGTTTTTTCCCCAGTGTCGTCCGGTCACATATGAACCTGTTGTCCATCTCTCGGGATCTTTTCCCAGTAGAGAATACCTCTCTGGCTCCTATCTCCAGTGAGGATCTGTAGGGTCTCCCCTTCAATTTTATTTTTCCATCCCCAGTGTTGCCTCAGAGTCTCCCAATTGAGTCTTTTATGTTGGTTAGTCTATATCCCCAGTGAGTTTTCCTCATGGATACTAACCTTCATCCTTTCCCAGTAGGCTCTATGTGGTGGTTTGCTCTTTATCTTTGGTGTTTTTCTTGCCTGCATCTTTGCACTATCATTATATCATCATACTAGCAGTTTTTGGCATCTCAGCATTCATGTATGTTGGTTGTCCTTAGCATCTGCATTTCATCTAAGGGAAAAAATTTCGGTTTGCTATATTTAAACACCTTTCACCTTGATGCCCCGAGGATTTCCATTCCTCACGCCATCTGGTAAAGCTATTTAAATAGGGGCAACTGTTGTACCCCAAATTTTACCCCTTAGATGTCATATCATCTTGCACTTACATGTAGGGATCAATCATCTATGCATTTTTAACTAACCACTTTATCTTGCAAGTTTGTTTCCTTTTGTGCAAAAAACTAGGGTTTACCCAAGGAAGAGGGCAAGGTCTCCTAAGACACTCTTTGGTTCCAAACAATCATCACAAGTGTTCACTAACTGAGTGAGAATGATACCTTGAGCCACAAGTTCATCTAACCCCAGATTACGGTTTTGAGTGAGGTTTTTGATTTGTAAGATTTTGATCCCCAAAGTGAAGCATTCAAGTTTCTCCATCAAGACATATCCAATTGTTGAGTTAGGGCATGAAAAGGCAAGTTTTGAGAAGTTTCTTGCAAAGAGGGAAATGTATTGTCCTTGAAACTTTCTAAGTGTGCAACATTCACTTCTTGTGCAAAATTGCAAAGGTCATAACTTTCAAAGCACACATCCAAATTGAGTGTCTCAAAGCTCAAATGGAAGCTATTTCCATTATCTTCAAAGGGTATTAGAGGACCCTCTTTCAAAAAATGCATGGTTTTTAAAGTATGAGACTTGGAAGATAAGTTGCCTTTGGGACTTAGTGAAATTTTCAGCATTTTCACCATAATTTTCATCCAACTTTAACTCAATTTTTCACCTAGTTCCAAGTTTCAAATAAAAAATCTTTGGACACGAAAGTTGTTCCTTGTTCTTCAAGTTTTCCAAGCATGTGTATAACTTCTCATTTAGATAAACCAATCTCAAGTTATGATGTCCTAAAGATGGTTGCTTGAAGTTGTGAAATTTTCATAACTTAGAATTTTTCTAAGTTTCTTGGACAGCCCTTTGTGCATAACTTCATGGATGATTTTCTAATGTTTCCAAACCTCATTTCAAGAATTCTCCCACATGAAACTTGTTCTATCAAATGTCTATTTTGCAAAGAATAAAAAACCTCACAAATTGGGGCCTTGATCATCAAGTAGTGACATCCTAAAGTGGCTATGTTACATGATGTTTCATACTTAGAAAATGCAAATTCCAATTCCTTAGTACACCAAACTTTGCCTTGACTTGTCATGAGTTTTTAAGCATTATTTTGATTTACCAATGACAATGCCACATCATTTACTCAAGAGGAGCAAGAATAGTAGCATTTGGTCCATTTATTGGAGTATTGTTGTGTGCCAAAGAGAGTTCAATGACTTTGTGCTTTCATTACACAAACCACATTTCATTTTGAACTAAATCTTAGCCAAATCCAAAAACAAGCACCATTCTACTGAATTTTGACACCAATTCCCAATACTTTCTTTTGCCACAAAACTTGTATCAAAGTACCATGCCTTTGTACTTTATAATTGACATGTTGGAAGTGAGAAGCAAGAACCATCGTGTGGAAAGTGTGACTCATGGTGTTGGTTTCATTACAAACATTGCCCTACTTTGAACTAAATGCCAGTACACACCAGTGTCCTTTTTCCATTATCTTTTCACGCCACTCTACTTTGCAAGTTGGACAAATCTGAGCCAAAGCCATGACAGGTACATGTTGCAGACTTTTCATTAAATTCCAACGTGCCACTTTCCCACCAAATCGTGCCAAAGAGATTGCAAAGTACAAACACCTTGTACTTGATAAAAGCTAGTATGAGAACACTAGGTTACAAAGTTTAAAACCATCAGATAAAGTTTGTTGATGCCATACCTTTTGGTTCATGAACTTCTTTTTTCTCTGACTCAAGTGGTAAAACAAGCAACCTATCTCTTGCACTTGGCTCAAGATGATTAGCTGAGGATTTTCCTCCTTTGAGCAAAGCTTTTATCTTTTGTGTTCTCATGTATTATCCAATCTGTTTCCACTATAAAAGGAGCACCACCCTCACTTATTTCTCATCAACAAATACAACATCAGAGCAAACTTTGCAATCCACCAAAACTCAAGAGCTCGTGAGTTTCTTCCTTGCCTCAACAATCAGAGCCACACACATCACACCAACAATATCCATGAGATCAAAAAACTAACACACGAGAATACACTAACCACTTCATTTCCAAACACGCTATCTTGAAGGAGGAAGCTCGTGAACAATCATCAACATCAGAACCACAAGAATCAACACCAACAATGAATACAACACAACAGAACTACATACATATCACTCAAAGCATCAGAAACTTGTGAGTTTGTGCAACCAAGAGAAAGGGAGGATCATTGCACTAGAAGTCTGCATCGTATCAGCTTGGAAAGGAAGAAGTTGACCGAGTTCCAAAGCTTCCAAGTTAAAGGGGCAGTGGAGTTACTCCACTTGGTAAACCTCTCTCTTTTCCTCCATATTCATGATTCCATGCTCATGTCAATGTCTGAGTAATTTTATTGCTGTTATCATGCCCATGTATTACATTGGTTTTAGTTTAGATTGGTTAGATAAACACTTGCTTAAGCTTGTGTTGGCGTGAGGATATTATGAGAGTTTGGTTTCAGTTTCTTTGCTTTTTTTTCCACGATGATTCTCTCCGTGTTTTGTTCCTTGTTGGAGTCGTTTAGGGTTTAGTATGGTCCACCCCTGTGAGCACTACAGCCTGATGCTTTATTTCATAAAGTTTGGTGATAAAATGAGCTTGAAAATGATGGAACAAGGGAGGATATGCCATGGCGTTTTTTGGTATTGCTCACAATAGTTTTTCAGGTTTTGTATGGATTGCATGGAAGGGATGTTGGGCTGGCAAGACGTGGTTGGTTGTTTCCCTTTTCTGTCATTTTGTCACTTAAATTTCAAGTGACCGATTGAGCTCATGTTCACATAATATTTTTGTATACGGCCATATTTCCTTTTATTATTTGGCTGATGTTTGTTTCCAAATGGACCGGGGCCTTATTACTTTCGCTCTTCACACCCCCCGGATCATGGGCCCATGCGCAGACACTAGTAACTAGTTCAGGCTAAAGTTACTAATGCACCCCCTGTTTGTTTCATTTCAATTTTGTTTAGTACATTTTCTTATAACAATTTCACTTATTTAAAATAGCTTTTGCCAATAGAAAATTCCAAAAAGTCAAAAAAATAACATTTAAATGTTTAGTTTAGTTTTATAAAATCTTTATATTCACTTTATTTTAATATTTATTTTAATTTTGTGAATTTTAAGAATTTTGTTTCAATCTTAATTTTGAACTTATTTTCTTACCACTTTTGGGGACAATTTTCTAGTTTGTTTTGAGACATTTTTAAGAATTTATTTTGAGTGTGATTATCAACCTTGTCAAGGACCTTTGAGTGGGTCTTGTTTAGATTTTGTCTAACAATAGTGAGCACCTCATTGATGCAACCATACTCATCACCTTTGTCCATAACTTGTGGCACTTCTTAGAATTTTCTTTCAAAAATTGGAATTTGTGTTGATATGATTGTCTCACTCTTAACTTCATAGCTCTTGAATACTTTGCCATACTTGTGTTCATTTATTCATGTTTGTTGTGAACTATCTCATTATCTTTTGCCATACTCATACATGTATATGTCATGCTTTAATGTTATTCTTCCTTGATTAATGTTTATCACCTTTGAATCCTTGAACTCATATTGTTCACTTTATCCCATTTCAAATCTTGTTCACAAGAAGTTATCTCCCCTTCCTTCCAAAGGAAAGTCTCTCTATTGACCTCAAAGTCATAGATAGCTCATTACCAACTTTGACCTCATAGTCATAGCCACCTACCAGCTTTAACCTCATAGTCATGGCCACCCAGCTTTGACCTCATAGTCATAGCCACTTCTCTCTTAGAGAGTTTCTTAAACTCTACATGATCTCATACTCATCCCTCTTGGAACTTTGGCCATAGTCAATGGTTTCTCTCTCACCCTTAGTTAGGTGAACTACGGTTGCTCTGATTCTTTAGTCAGATACGCAGGTACAAGATGCGACGTCTTGGCGAGCAAACTTAGTGTACATACCCTTAGGTCTTTACCTTTAACCTTTTCAGATTTCCTAAGCAAGAAAACATAACATAACATAAACTAAACAAGAGGTTCCTGTAGAGTACTACAGATATTAAGGGTGCTAATACCTTCCCTTGGTATAACTAACCCCCGAACCATAGATCTCCCACCTTTAGGTTTTCTCGATCTTGAACCTTTCCTTTGGATAAATCAAAGTCGGTGGTGAATTCAAAGAAATGTGATGCAAGTTAATTAATAGCTTGTTATCGGATTCTCATCGCAACAGAAATGGCGACTTCATTGGGGAAAATAGTTTTTGAGGGTTAAACCCATCTTGTTGTGTTTGTGTTATTTATGTTTTACTTGCTTATTTGTACATATCTGTATATATATCTGTATACCTGTTTTGCTTCGGTTCTTCTGTGTGCAGGGTGTTACTTTTGAGTGGTGAGATAAGTCCTATACCCGGACTTGAGTGCACTTATTATAGGACGATGATATATTCAAGGAGGCTTTGAGGGAGTCGATTCCTGAAAAAGTTGACTTGAGACACCATCACTTAGTTGAGGCCCTTTTTGAGATTTTAGTCATGTTGAATGAGTCTATTCGTGAAAACGTGCTACTCTCTACCTAGGTGCCCCTGATACTGAGATCCGTAGACACCTCTAATCCCACTTTGGCCTTCATAGGATGTAGTACAAGGACTATGAGGGAGTATATTCCAAAATTGGTTGCTACGCGATACTACACTCAGATGAGATTCTCTTGAGAATATTATTGACTACCGAGTCATTCGGGAAATCGATAATATCCGAAAGAGGGGTTGTCGACTCTGGGAACTTTTAGAACCCTGTTCTACAGATGAAAACCTATAGTACACACCTTTTTGGATGGGTAGACCATGGCTCCATACTCATGATCCTCAAACCTAGGCCCTATTTTGTTTCCTTGTACATATTTATGAATACATGTATATGTGTGTTTGTACATACATTCATCCATTCATAATAGCCCTTTGATTTCAAGAAATTCAGATGCTCTTTCCTTTGCAAAATCAAAAGAGATCATGGACTTTAAAACAAAACTCTTCAATTTTTCCAAAAATTTTTTTTTACAACTCGCCTTTGAGTTCCTTGAAACCATTTGGCTTGCATCTGCATTTCATGTGCATTCGCATACATTTGCATTTCTCAGTCTTGAGTCTCTCCTCTATGTATGAAGGATACCTAGCCCATGTTGGTTGGCCTGAGGCCAGGCCAAATTTTGGAGGGGGAGTAGAGGCAGCTGAGCCTGAGGATGGTGAGGATGCTGATGCTAATGCGGATGATGATAATGACGTTGTGTAGGTATATGGTTCTGAGTCTGGTGAGGATGAGATTGGGGAGTCTGGTTCTGAGTCCGAGGAGGACTAGTTTGATTGATGTCATTTTCTGCTTCCTTTGATCTTCAAAATGAAGTTTTCTTATTATTATGTTTTTGGTATTAGTTTTTATTGTACTTTGTAGTGAGTGATTTTGGATGTGGTTGCGAAGAACGATCGCTCTAGTACTACAGTTCGATTCATTTTTTATCCTATTGTGAGCTGATGAAGGAAGGGAAATAGATGTCTCCAATTAACCCTGCTTGCATACTGAGGTTAAACAGTCAAAACTGTTGGTTAACAAATGCTATCCAAAGTGTGGGTCTCTCTTAGGTTATTATTTTTTTTAAAAGGTGTTTAGGCTATCAGTTAGGATGTTAGGACGAATACTGTATGAAATTATGGGATTTTGGGTTTTTGTTTAGTGTGCTCGCTAAGATTTTTCTTGCAATCTTATGCCTACGTATTCCCGTTTACCGAAACAGGGAAATCAGAGCGATCGTAGTTCCTCCTATTCTATGGGAGGAAATGGTTGTTTTGGTGTCTTGTTCAAAGCCCAAGACGTGAAGCGAAAGGTGGTTCGTATCTTGTTCAAAGCCCAAGATGTGAAGCTGAAGGTTCTATTTGTATCTTGTTTAAAGCCCAAGATATGAAGCTAAAAGGTCTCGACTTTAGAGAGATTTTGTCATCTCTAAAGAGGGGTTTGTCTATCACAAGTGTTAGGTGACAGTTTACAAAGGAGAATTACTTTAACCGGGATATGTGAATCCGACAATGCCATAATTTACTTTATAGGGGATTTCCAACCTAGAGGAGAAGACTTTAACTCAGTGTAGAGTAATGCCATCTTTCCTTAGGAAGTTCTCATGCTAAAAGAGGGACATTGGCATAGATGTAGATGACCCAGAGGCTTGCCGCTTACAGCAGTTTAGATGAAGGGAAAGGAGTTGTTGATGTTTGTATACTGTGAACGAGGGACAACTTTGATGCTAAAAGGTTGATTGACTCAACCGGGGTTTTCTTATACAAAGCCTAAGAGGAGGCTATTGGCCCAACAAGAGTGTTATTATGTGTCTCGTACGAAGCCCGAGAGAGAGGCTAAAAGGGTTTGACTTAACGAGGGAATCTTTTGTATCTCGTATGAAGCCTGAGATGGAGGCTACAGAAGTTTACACTCAACAAGAGAGTGATTCGGTATCTCGTATGAAGCCAGAGATGGAGGCTAAAAGGGTTGACTCAACAAGAGAGTCTTTTTTACTCAACAAGAGAGTGTTTTTGTATCTCGTACGAAGCCCGAGATGGAGGCTATAGAAGTTTGACTCAGCAAGAGATTCTTTAGTGTCTCGTACGAAGTCCGAGATAAAGGCTAAAATTTGTTTGGCTCCATAATAACCTTTTTGTATCTCGTACAAAGCCCGAGATAGAGGCTAAAATTTGTTTACTCCGCTGGGGAGAATCATTGTACAAAGCCCAAGAGGAGGCTATTGTAACTGTTTCAGTTTAGTGACAGATCCAATATGCTGATTTAAAGAGAAAATAAGTTCTTATATGAGTAATGTTTTCCCTCAGGGATTTGATTCGAGGATCAGGGATATTTCCTGTTCTTTAAGGAAATGGGAAGTCCAAAGGGTATTGAGACTGTCTTAGTCGACGGGTTTCACCTCCTAGTTTTGAAAGGTGCTTGAGAATATCTTTGAGACTCAAGGATAATAGACTGTCCAAGTCTAGAGTTTTATCTTTTGTACTATGTTTTGAGAAACAGTAGTATGATCTAGACTCTTTGAAAGACTGTTCTATGAAGATGACTAATTTCTGTTCCTATACCTCTAGGTGGTCGTCAGGACAATTTGTACGAAGCCCAAGAGGAGGATGGAAACTTTTAAGAAGCCGATAGGTCCTTGTACGAAGCCCAAGAGGAGGCTATCATTCCCGGAGGAAGAATCATTATACGAAGCCTAAGAGGAGGCTGTCAATACTTCTAAGAAGCCGACGGGTCCTTGTACTAAGCCCAAGAGGAGGCGGGTGTGCTTTTAGGAAGCCTGTGGGTCCTTGTACAATGCCCAAGAGGAGGCCGATGCATTTAAAAAGCCTGTGGGTCCCAAACCAAAGAAAAGTTCAAGAAAAGTTTCACCGAGAATAATTCATTTAGTGAACAGTTCTGAGGTTTGAAGAAATTCAAGAGAAGCTTCACCGAGAATAATTCATCTCTGGGGAATAGAATTTCTTTGACAATACCTAAAGAGTGACAGCCAAAGAGAAGACTGTATCTGGTGCTCCTATTGGGGATCTAGCTTGTCTATTTCTACGAATAATCAAAACGGCTTTACCTAGTGCTAGACGTAGTTGCCGGGGAAACTCTAAATATCTATACTATTATTACACAGTTGATATGAGTTTATGAAAGAAGACTTACAGCGAAACAGCCCCACAATATAGTTATATGTGTATGAAAGCAGTAAATGAAAGCGTATAAACACTTACTCGGTTGTAGAGCTTCCATGCTGTTTGGTTAGTTGTTCAACAAAGAAAGATTGAAAACAACAATATATTCAAAATCAAAGGAGAAAGTGCTTTGAAAAAGAAACATTGGGGCTTACAGCTCAAGGAGAGGCCCAGGGTTTTGTCAGTGATTGCACTGTTGTTTTGTACAGGGATTTATACAGGTGACTGAGGCCAAAGAAAGGTTTTCTGTATAAAGGGATGGGTCTTACACTCTCTCAAGAGGCCCAAAAAAGTTTTAAAGAAAAAGAGTGGGGCTTATAACACGAGGGTAGACCCAGATGACTTTTCGTTTGAAATGGCGATCGCGCCGAGGTTTTCTTTTAACACAAAGAGACTTATACAATATCTGAGGCCCAAAATTGTTTTGGTTAAAAGGGGATTGGGTCTTACACTCTAAAAGAGGCCCAAAGAGTTTTGAATGGGTCTTATAGCTCTAGGAGAGACCCATATGGTTTATTTTAAACGGGCGACGATCGCGCCGAACCTTTGAAATACAACGGGACTTATACAATAAGTGAGGCCCAAAAATAGGGTTGTATTTACAAGGGATTGGGTCTTACACTCTAATAGAGGCCCAAATTGTTTAAAGAAAAAGAAATGGGGCTTATAACACGAGGGTAGGCCCAGGGATTTGAAAAGCGACGATCGCGTCGTTTATTTGAAAATGTACAAAGGGACTTATACAATGAATGAGGCCCACAAAGTTTTTATGTACAAGGGGGTTGGGTCTTACACTCTATTAAGAGGCCCAAATTGTTTAAAAATGATTTATGATGGTTGAATTAATCAAAAACCCTAATTTGTTTTCAAAATGTATTTTAATTGAATAAAATTCAATTAAAATGATCAAAAATTATTTAACATATGGAAAACAAATTCTGATCTTGGATTAATGTTTCATAAATCAAGTTTTGCCCTACAAAATGATTAGAAATCATTAAAATTTGCAAAATCAAGGAGGAAAAAATATTCAAAATGTCAAAAACAATTAAAATATTAATTCTTTGTTAAAATATCAATTATATGAAATAAATAATATTTTTGGGATTTTTTGGGAAAATAAAATATTTTAACATTTTTGTGAATTATTAAAAAAAGAATCAACTCAAAATCATTAAAACTCAGAGAGAAATTAATTTTTGAATCAATTAAATAAAATCACAAAATTCAAAAATTTGAATTTTCAAAAAGGGCGCCAAGAACACCAAAGAACACGCGCGTGTTCTGGGTTTTACCCAGATTTGCATTTTCTCTCCAATCTCACTGAATACTTGATGGGATTATGCAAACCACATATCAATTTGCTCGTCTCAACCTCACGATCATGTCTATGGCATTTAATTTCATTTATTTTTGACATGGAATGAGAAATCAAGACAATATCTCAAGAACCCTAAAATTTGCATAAAGGCTGAGAATTTTGATACACGATTCAAACAAAGCAATTAATTTATGGGAAACATTCCATGCATGATTATGAACTTTTGGCAAAAGTATTGTGCGAGGAAATATTCATAGATTGAGAGATGACCAAGTTTAGGCTTACCTCTAGGTCGTGACAGCAAGTGCAAGGTGATTTTTGAGTTGGAGGTGTTACAGATGAGTTGTGATGATCTGAACAGCTTCCCTACACCCTATGGAGTGTGTTTGAATGCTTGGACTTGAATGGAAATGGCTGGATCACTTCATGGCATCTCAGCTGAAACTTGGTTAAAACCTTGAGCAACTGGCTGGTGATTCTGAGAAATCAGTGTTCCAGATGTTGTTTAAGTGTTTGAATCGCTTCTATATGATGTATGTGAGGTGTGTGTGTGTGATTTGTTTGGTTGGAATTGCTCTCTAACTCAAAAACCGATAGTTACTTGTCTTAAAAGGCAAAATTGGAGTGAAAGAAGAGATTTTGAGGAAAGCATCTATTTGATGGCTTTGGTGTACTCAAACTGATCACAATTGAGCTCTATTTATAGTTGAGCAAGTTTGTTTTGGAAGGAATAGTGAATGGCAACTGCTGAGTAGGATTGGCCAATGTTGAGCAATGAGAATCCAAGTCTCCTCTAGCCATTGACTAGAGGTTAGGGCACAGGATACTGGTTCCCTTGGTCTTGGATAAGTCTTGACTGAATTCAGTTGCTAATAGCTCAGTTCATCCCACCTTGGTGCTTCCATTGAATGCTCCAATCCAAAATTGGAGTCTTGTCCCTATTTTAGGCAATTCTAGGTTTGGCATGCTATTTCTTGTTCCAAGGACTTTGGAGGCTTGACTCAGTGATTGTCCCATTAGATTTGATCTTCATATGTGTCCAAGATGATAACAAGGCTTGGAATTGGCTGATTTTGGAAAATCAACAAAAAGTGCAAAATTCTGCCTTGCCTTGGCAGTTTTCAGCAAGGCATTTTGCCACTACCATATCTCATGGCTCAAATTGAATTTGGTGATGTTCTTGGCCATTTTGGAAAGCCCTCATATGATACAACAACTGTTTAATCATATTTGGTTTTGATACCTTTTGGATCCAAGTGAAAAATCCCCCTACATTTGGAAAAAAGTGAAGGCAGATTCTGACTTAGTGAAATTTTCACTAAGTGTTGGAAAAAAGTGAGATTTTCACTTTTTGTCATTTTGATCACTCCATAACTCAAAATCCCTAACGAATTGGATTTAGGTCTAGTTGATGTTTTTGTAGAGGGCCATGAGAGCTACAAATCAAGCTTTGGATAGGGAAAAATGGCTTTGTGGTTTAGGAGTTATGATTCTCCAAAGTTGGTACCCTTGCCACTTTGTTCCATAACTTAGAAAATTTTCTAGTTGACTTTTGTGCACAGTTGACATTTGTCAGATGAATTCCAAACTGTGCAATCCTTTAGGAAATCATGTCCATGACCAAAATAAAACTTGATGGACATGTTCCATGGGTGTTATAGGGTGGATTGAATCATGTCTTAGGGTTTAGGAGCATGTCTTGGTCAAAAGTCAAAGTTACAGTTGACTTTTTTCGCGAAACCCTAATTGTGGTCCAGATGAAATTGAGATTTGTTGCTCAAGCTTCCTGGATCAATCCATTGTTCCAAATGGATCAATGTGGTACATTAGAGACCCTCAAATCATCTCTTGAGGTCTTGGTTCATGATTTGTCCCAAAAGTCAACTTAGGGGTGAATTAGGTCAAGAAACCCTAATTCTTGATTTTTGATGAATGAATCCCCTGAGGTTAAATTGACTTGATGCTTGGGTCCATGAGGTTCCATGGAGCATATTAGATTATGTTTTGGATCTTTGGATCATGCCCAGAGGAAATTTTCCATCTGGAGGCCCTGGTCGACCAAAACCCTAATATGGTGACACTGACGATCTTGAGGCTTGATCCACCTAGAAGGGAGCAGCCTTGTGCTTAATCCTTGTAGTGGGAGTCCTTTTGATCCATTGTGGAAGTTGGAGAGGCTAGACAAGTTGAAGATCATGTCATTCCTTGATTGATCATTTGTCTAAGAGCTCAAAGAGGGCTTGAAACCCTAATTTGCTGTTGTAGTGGATGCTCACCCATCTTTGGGGAGACTGATGAGGTATGAAGGTTCCTCCATATTGTGATGATGATTTGCACAATGATGGGAAATCATAGTGGTCAAAATTTGGGGTATGACAGATGCCCCTATTTAATCTTCTTGGACCCGAAGGTGTGAATGGCGAAGGTATTCGGGCATTCAGGGTGCAAGAGGATTAAATATCGGAATATCCGAAATTTTGATGGTGGTTTATGAATGGTAGCTTGCGCATTCGTCTTCTTTTGCTAAGCAATGATGCTTAGAAAAGGTAAACGTCCCCTCGCTCCTGGTTTCCTACCAAGGAACTGGTCTTAGTTTCTGAAATAAACTTCCCCTCGATCTTGGTTTCCTACCAAGGAACTGGTCTCAGTTTCTGAAATAAACTTCCCCTCAATCCTGGTTTCCTACCAAGGAACTGGTCTTAGTTTTTGAAATAAACTTCCCCTCGATCCTGGTTTCCTACCAAGGAACTGGTCTTAGTTTCTGATGTAAACTTCCCCTCGATCCTGGTTTCCTACCAAGGAACTCTCCTCAGTTTTTGATGTAAACTTCCCCTCGATCCTGGTTTCCTACCAAGGAACTGGTCTCAGTTTCTTTTGTCAATAAACCTTATTGACAAGGAACGCTATTCGTAGCGTATTTTCCTTAAACTTCTCGCCGAATTTTCCTGGGGAGATGCCATTTGATGGAACATGTTTTGATGTCAGGCTTGCTGGGGAACCCAACGTCTGAGTTGTAAGGTGTACAAACTTCTCTATTTGGAGACACCATTTCTTTCTAATGGGGAAAGCAAGTTTCTTGAGAGACTGCTTCCACTTGGGGTCTTACATCATACTTTTCTCGGGATCTTCCCGGAGAAACGCCATATGATGGGATCCAAATTTGAGGTGCCGATGACCTTTTCATCAGTGGTCCTTCGGAGAAAAACTGTCGTACTGCCGAATCTCTGCCTAAGAGGTTTTCTCTGGGGATTTTCCTTAATCCGGGAAAGGAAAGATATCATCTTCAATGGCGAAGAGTGATATTTGTCAAAAGTTTCTCTGGCTTTTCAGAGGTTCAAGTTATCAAAGTGGTCAAGGGCCAATTTCAATCCAGAAATAAACTGGAGGAAAGATTGTTCAGACGCAACACTTCCTGATGAGGAAAGAACTGACAACTCGATTGAGAGGACTGTTATCACTAGGGGATAAGACCGACTAGAGTGATACTGATGCAATATGAATATGAATGTAAATCAATAATGCATGATGTATGTATGTATATGCTGACAACACTAACACGACATACAGATTAGTGGATGAACACGACTGGATACTCGGCCACTGCAGGGGATGAAGAAGTAACCCTGGTTCAAGATAGCAATTCTGCCTTGAATAGTCGCATTCGACACAGTTAATCCTTCATTCAGGCGTGCTAGTTTAGAAGGAGTACTTTGATTCTGCACTTTGAAGCTCGATTATTTATGGAGAAACGAACGACGTTATTTCGATGTTCAACAGTCAAAAGAAATTGCTATATTTATTTTAAAAGCAGAAAAAGTTTTAACAAGCAAATTCATTTTTGTTTCACTTCAAGAATCGTTAATCATGTTAAAATGTCGTTCTGTAAAGCTAAAACAAATAAGAATTGTAAACAAAAGCACAAGGGATCAAATTTTATTGATGGGATGGAAATAAGCCAAGCGCGTGATTCCATAGAGTATTTACAAAGTTAGAAAATGGTAATTTATAGGGAAAAGGCTTTGTTGAAACATAACGACCACTATCCTTCTACCAACTTTGAATTCTGGGCATCCTGAGCTTCTGTCGAAGATGATCGTGACTGGAGTTTTCCTGACGGATGATGTAACTGCTGTTGAGGGACTTGCTCCTGTTGAACATAATTACTTGCCATTATCCCCAATTTTTGCCTTGATTGTACTTTTAGATTTCCAATCCACCGGGATGATTTTTGATCATGTCTCTAATTTTTGCTTGGACTGCCCTTTCGGGTTTTCAATCCACTGAGACGTTTTTTTTTTAGTTTAGGCGAAGTATTTCTTGACTACATCAACATTTGTAGGGTAGGAAAATTCCTCTCCGTCCATGGTTGCAAGTCTCAAGGTGCCGCCTGAGAAAGCTTTCTTGACCACATAGGGGCCGTCATAATTCGGAGTCCATTTACCCCGAGAGTCAGTGATAAATGATTGAATCTTCTTGAGCACAAGGTCTCATTTTCTGAAGACGTGAGGTCGGACCTTTTTGGCAAACGCCCTCTTCATTCTTTGCTGATACAACTGACCGTGGCATAGAGCCGTGATTCGCTTTTCTTCGATCAGATTCAGTTCGTCGTGTCGACTTTGACACCATTCAGCCTCTGTAAGCTTAGCTTGCATCAATACATGGATTGATGGGATCTCTACTTCTCTGGGGAGCACTGCTTCCATGCCATACACTAGAGAGAAAGGGGTTGCCCCTATTGAAGTGCGGACAGATGTGCGATAACCGTGAAGAGCAAAGGGTAGCATCTCGTGCCAGTGTTTGTAGGTTACAACCATCTTTTGAACAATCTTCTTGATGTTCTTGTTAGCCGCTTCTACCGCTCCGTTCATCTTGGGTCGGTAGGGAGATGAGTTATGGTGTTCGATCTTGAACTCTGCACACAACTCTTTCATCATCTTATTGTTTAAGTTAGATCCATTGTCTGTAATGATCTGGCTTGGAACACCATAACGGCAGATGATATTGTTTTTGGTAAATCGGACCACCACTTGTCGGGTTACATTAGTGTATGACGCTGCTTCGACTCACTTGGTGAAGTAGTCAATGGCTACCAGGATGAACCGATGTCCGTTCGAAGCCTTGGGCTCAATCACGCCTTTCATGTCGATTCCCCATATGGAAAAAGGCCATGGGGAAGAGAGAACTTTAAGATGCGTTGGCGGTACATGGATTTTGTCGGAGTATATCTGACACTTGTGACACCTCCTCATGTACTTGTAGCAGTCGGATTCCATTGTCAACCAATAGTACCATGCTCTTAGAATTTTTCTCGCCATTGTGTGTCCGTTGGCATGAGTACCAAAGGGTCCTTCATGAATTTCTTTCATCAGCATGTCTGTTTCTGCCTGCCTAAGCATCGAAGCAAGACTATATCAAAATTCCTCTTATAGAGTGTATCACCGCTCAGGAAGAAGCTGCCTGCCAGTCTTCTGAGGGTTTTCCTGTCTTTTCTTAGTGCCCCAGGTGGGTATTCCTGTTTCTGAAGGAAGCATTTGATATCGTGATACCAAGGTTTGTCATCTATGACAGCTTCAATCGTGAAGATGTAGGCAGGCCGTTCAAGGCGCATTATGTCGATCTTAGGTAAGTCGTTCCATTGACCTACACTAATCATGGAAGAGAGAGTGGCTAAGGCATCAGCCATGTGATTCTCTTCACGGGGGATATGATGAAACTCGATTCTGTTGAAGAAGGGTAACAACCTTCTTGCATAGTCTTTATAAGGAATCAATCCGGATTGGTATGTGTTCCAATATCCTTTTATCTGATGATGACCAAAGCTGAATTGCCATATACATCCAAGTTCTTAATCCTTAAGTCGATCGCTTCCTCGAGACCCATGATACAAGCTTCGTATTCGGCCTCGTTGTTCGTACACTTGAACGTAAGTCTAGCTGTGAAAGGAATGTGGGTACCCTGAGGGGTAACAATGATTGCCCCAATTCCGTTTCCATAATGATTAACTGCTCTGTCAAAGATAAGTCCCCATTAGGAACCTGGTTCTGGCCCTTCACTGGGTAGCGGTTCATCGCAGTCTTTCATTTTTAGATACATGACATCTTCGTCTGGGAAGTCAAACCCAATTGATTCTTGATCACCAATTGGTTGATGAGCCAAATGATCGGCTAAAATACTTCCTTTAACGGCTTTCTGAGCATGGTACTCTATGTCATATTCTGATAGCAACATCTGCCAACGGGCAATCCTTCCCGTGAGAGCAGGTTTTTCAAAGACGTACTTGATTGGATCCATCTCGGAGACCAACCAAGTAGTGTGGCGAATCATGTATTGGCGAAGACGTTTGGCTGCCCAAGCCAAAGCGTAGCAAGTTTTCTCAAGCATCGTGTACCGAGTCTCATAGTCGGTGAACTTCTTGCTCAGATAGTAAATGGCAGACTCTTTCGGTTTGGTTTTGTCTTGTTGGCCAAGTACACATCCCATTGAGTCCTCTAGGACTGTAAGGTAAATGATCAGTGGTATTCCTTTAACTGGAGGTGATAGAATCGGCGGATTCAACAGGTATTCCTTAATACTGTTAAAGGCAGTTTGACAGTCCTCTGACCAAACGTAGTCCTGGTTCTTTTTGAGTAATTTGAAAATCGGCGCACAGGTCGCGGTCATGAGGAATATGAATCTGGAGATGTAGTTCAAATGTCCCAGGAATCCTCTGACTTGTTTTTCAATTTTCGGAGGAGGCATTTCTCGAATGGCCTTGACCTTGTCAGGATCAACCTCAATTCCTTTCTGGATGACGATGAACCCTAAGAGTTTCCCTGAACAGTCACCGAAGGTGCACTTGTTGGGATTCAAGCGGAGTTTGTATTTTCTCAAACGCTCGAATAGTTTCGACAGATGGGTCACATGCTCCTCTTCTGTCTTAGATTTTGCAATCATATCATCGACATATACCTCAATTTCCTTGTGTATCATGTCATGAAATAGAGTAGTCATGGCCCTTTGACAGGTTGCCCTGGTGTTCTTCAAACCGAACGGAATTACCTTGTAACAAAAGGTACCCATGGGGTAATGAACAAAGTTTTCTCCATGTCTTTCGACGCCATTTTAATCTAGTTATAGCCCGAGAATCCATCCATGAAGGAGAAAACTTTGAACTTCGTTGTACTGTCCACCAGCATGTCTATGTGTGGTAAAGGAAAGTCGTCCTTTGGACTAGCCTTGTTCAGATCCCTGTAGTCGACATACATTCTAACTTTTCCATCCTTTTTAAGAACGGGTACGATGTTGGCTAACCATTGAGGATATTCTGATGTGGCGATGAAACTCGCTTCAATCTGCTTCTGTACCTCCTCTTTGATTTTGATGGCCATGTCAGGGTGAGTACGTCTCAACCTCTGTTTTACTGGCGGACATTCTGACCTTAACGGTAGATGATGTTCCATGACGCTGGTATCCAACCTTAGCATGTCCTGATAGGACCAAGCGAATACATCGGGAAACTCTCTGAGAAGCTTTTTCAGACTCTCTTTAGCAGTTGGACTGAGCAGTTCCCCAATCCTGATTTCTTTTCTCTCTTTTTCTGAACCTACGTTGATCGTTTCCAATGGATCTTTGTGAGGTTCAATGGACCTTTCCTCCTGTCAGAGTAATCGGGAGATCTCTTCTGGAATTTCGTTGTCAACTTCTTCTTCAGCCCCAAATACCGGGAATCCAAAGTCGGGAGAAGGCATCGGATCGTATGTTTCAACTGGGTTTAAAACAAGCAATCTGCACGACGTGATGATTCGTGTTTAGAAGAGATAGAGAAAATGCAAGTGTGTGCAGTGCATTTATTACTGCTTGTTTTTATTATTTGAATTGTTTTTTAGGATTACCATTTTCTGAAAAACAAAAAGAGAAAACAACAATTAATGTGGAAATTACAGAACGACGTTATTTTATTAATGAACAAGTCAATTCTTGAAACTACAGCCCTATAAAACAAAACTCTGTCACTTTAGGCAAAGCGAAGAGGGAAAATTTACAGAAAGCAAGCCCTATCAAAACATCTGTTTCACCTGGGCAGGGTGAAAAGTCGAAGACGGCAATTACTTTGACTTATGAACAATCTTCAGAACATCGACAACAACCCATTGGCAGCGAACTCCTCGGTGAATCACAAAGCCTGGCACCTTCCTTGATTTGGCTTCAGAAATAACGCTGATTTCTGGTGGAGCAGGATCATTAGAATCTGTCTCATAGGCAGAGTTGTCGTAGAAGGATTCCTCTGTTGGATTTTGCATAGTATTTGTACTCTCAGCTGTATCTCCCCATCCAGTTGGTTGGATATCTTCGAGCCTGATACGAGAGCTTTCGGGAGCGGTGTACTTGACCATGTAGTCAAATTCTCCACTTGGTTGTCTCAAGGTGTCCCACACTTCTTTGGAACTGGAGGAGTTATCCCTCTCGATGATGTTGACCTCAGGAAAAGCGTAGTTAATGAATTCTAATCCTGCAACCGTTGCGAATTCATCGTCGTGCTGGGTATTTTCAGGATAACCTGTGTGTTGATCCCATGACATGGTGGGGACACAGGTATTCTGTTCAATGAGACTTAGCTGATTTTCATTGTTCGACTGACTTTCTTGCCCCAAGTCTCCTGGGTAAGGTTGCCACATCGGCAAGCCATCCTTCGGGCCATAGTAGGTGTAGTCAAAATTGTCCTTCATCGGAGTGTCTTCCTCTAATGAATATGGTGGAGCACGGCATCCTTCTGGATCACAATCTCCATACATCATTTCGACATCCGACCGGGGTATAAATCTCAGACTCTGTGTAGGAAGACAAAAAGGAATCTGCGTTTCGTCCTGAGACATATAACCATCCTTGTTGAGATAGAACTTCCATTCTTCCTCCGCATCGGAGGAATCCTACTCATTGATAGCATGGACTGCCTGAGGTACTGGGTGAAGGAAACCTCCACTGCGGAAGAAGTTCTGAATGGGATGAAGACTTTCATCGTTGGCAGCTGTCTGGGTACATGTTGCTTAAAAACCAAGAACCTTCTTTGTTTTATTGTTAGTAGGAATGACAAGCTATCCCCATCCTGTTGTGTTAGTACTCTTGACCACTTTGATAGCATCTTTGTATGAGGAAAATGAAGTGCCTCCTTCTGATTGATCGCCACTATGTAACGAAAGTGTTTGGAACTGGGTTCCGATTATCCCTTCTGGTTCCACATAAGTGGATGACGATAAATTACTTACGAGCAAAGCTTGTTCCCCACAGACTGTGACGAGTTGACTGTTTTGGACGAACTTTAGCTTTTGGTGGAGGGTTGAGGTGACCGCTCCAGCCTGATGTATCCAAGGTCTTCCTAATAAACAAGTGTACGTTGCCCGGATGTTCATGACTTGGAAAGTGACTTGGAAAGTGTGAGGACCAATGGTTATGGGAAGGTCGACTTTGTCGATAACCATTTTTCTGGATTCGTCAAATGCTTTGATGACAACTTCGCTGATTCTCATCAGAGGGCCTTTGAATGATAATTGTGTTAAAGTGGACTTCGACATAACATTCAGGGCTGATCCTGTGTCTACCAGTACGCTGGCTAAAGCATCGTCCTGGCAGTTAACTGTAATATTGAGCGCCATGTTATGACGGCGACCTTCTTCAGGTAATTCCTCATCAATAAATCCCAAATTATTGCAGGAAGTGATGTTAGAGACAATACTATCGAACTGTCTGATTGTTACATCCTGTTCCACAAAGGCTTGCTCCAAGACTTTCTGCAGAGCCTCCCTGTGCGCTTCTGAACTTAGTAACAGTGATAATACCGAGATCTTTGAAGGAGTCTGTAATAGTTGATCAACAATGTTGTATTCACTCCTCTGGATGAGTTTCAGCATCTCATCATCATTTTTTGAAAGGTCGAGATTACGGGATTGACCGACTGGTGGATCGGGAAGTTCCGTCTGAAGTTCCTTTTCTTTGTTGGATTCTCCAACTCCTCTGTTGAAGATTCGACCGCTCCGTGTTACACGACTGATGTCTGCAATATTCACGACGGAGGGTAATGGAATTTCCTTTCCATTCTCAATTATCATTGCACCGTATTTGTAAGGGATTGCCTTAGTTGATTCATACGGTAATGGTCCCTACAGATAGACGACTATGGGAACCTTCTGGTTTTTCTGACCATCATAAGTAATCTCGATCCGTTCCCGATTGGGAACTCTTGATTCGTCAAGTAGAGGAATGATGGCAAAAACATCCCTAGTTCTCTGGTGATCAGAAATTACGACAACGTCCTTAATTTGATCTGCAAGGTAATTCGGCGACCAGTTGATTAGTCCGAAACCTGGATATGGACGAATCTCTCCACGATCCACCTGCCCCTGAAGAGCTGCTCTCAAAAGGTAGCATCCTTGGTTACTTTCCGAACAGACTCTACAACGTTCATAGTTGTGTGGTGGCACCTGGCCACGCCCACTTTGAATACAATGTAACCTCACTAGGTTAGTTTCCACAGATCAGACATCTTGACTTTGACGCCGAGTCGGGTTCCTGTTATTGATACTAATTTGCTGAGTATCTTCATCCATATAGATTGGCATCCACCAGTGATTTAACAAGTGCTGAAGTGCCTCCTGGACAAGGGTACAACCTTGATCGTTTTTGCAACCCGCTTTACAGCTTTGATAGTCATGTGATACCAGGAATCTGAGTCGGACCTGCTCAGCATGTAACTCCACCAGGTTGGTATACATTAAGCGAATATCGAAGATCTGAACCATGTTGATCTGATAAGGATTCCTATCATGGTAGTCTTGGATCCATCCAAGATCCATCTGACGCTGGAGGGCCTCTTGTATGAAAGAGCATCCCTGTTTGTTTACCGAGCAAGTCAGACAAGAACTGTAATCGTGCCGCGGAAGATTATGATACTGGCTTTGCCTTGAGTGCATCGCCACCAAGTTGACATTCATCACACGGATATCATGGTTTTGAACGATGTTGGAATTTATATAGACCATGTTAACTCCACGAACTCGGTTCTCTTAGATCCATCCGAGATCCATTTGTTCCTGTAGAGCTGATTGCACTACCGAACATCCTCGATTACTTTTAGAGCAGACATCACATTGATGATAATTATGAGGTGGCACATGGCCATATCCACTCTGTCTATAATGCATCTTGACCAAATTGGTCCTCAACAAGAGTACATCGTGAATATGATAGACATTGTTAGTCTCTCCCTCTATCAGGTTGACTGCAGCTTTCTCGTGTTGAGGCAGCAGGTTCGTGAGAACATTGGGATTCGTATCTTTTAAAGATAAGAGCTCGCTCCTAACAAGCTTTTGCACGTCAGATTTGAAATTAAGACAATTCTCTATGTTATGCCCCGATCCTGCTTGATGATAAGGGCATGTCTGATCCACCTTAAACCAAAAAGGCGGATTTTCCGATACTGTGAGAGGGGACTTAGTCTGGATGTACCCCTTGGCCAGAAGTAACGGAAATAGTTATGCGTACGATACGGGTATAGGATCAAATCCTTGTGGCTGCGTTGTACGGTTGTTGTTGTATTGAGGACGAGCCTGCTGAAGAGGTTGTTGTGTCCTTTGCTGATTAGGTTGGCTCTGCGCAACCTGAGGCTGATACGTAGAAACAGGCGCGGGTTTAATAGCAGGAGTCACAGCTGCTACTGGTTGATAACGTCGCCTTTGCTTTCCGAGAGAGATATTCCCAATATCTTGGTCTTTTTTCTTAGGGAGAGCACTACTGTATCTTTTTGTTCTACTTGATGACCCAGCGTCTTTTACTAAACGTCCTTCTCGGACGGCTTCCTCAAGACAAACTCCCATACCGACCATTTCAGTGAAATCACTGGGCGCACTGGCAACCATTCTGTCGTAGTAAAATGAGCTCAAAGTCTTTAAGAAGATCTTTGTCATCTCTTTTTCCTCAAGAGGTGGGCAAATTTGGGCGGTGATTTCACGCCATCTCTGAGCATACTCCTTAAAGGTTTCCTTGTCCTTTTGTGACATTGATCTAGTTGATCTCTGTCTGGTGCCATGTCCAAATTGTATTTGTATTATTGGACAAAGGCAGTGCCAAGATCTCTGAATGTGCTAATCGTAGCACAGTTTAAACCCATGTACCATTTTAAGGCGGCACCGGTTAAACTATCCTGGAAGTAGTGAATCAGTAGGTCCTGATTCTCTGTCTGAGCCGACATTCGCCGAGCGTACATCACCAAGTGGCTCTAAGGGCAAGAGTTACCCTTGTATTTTTCAAAGTCGGGCACTTGGAACTTGTGCGGAACTTTCACATTGGGGACCAAAAAAAGGTCTGCGGCGTCCTTTCCAAACAAATCCTGACCGCGAATGGCTTGCAGTTCCTTCTGCATTTCCAGGAACTGTTCCTGGAATTCATCCATTCTATCGAACATAGTTTCCTTCCTACCAGAAGGTGTCTATGGAATCTGTCCTTCTGGGACAGTGTGCACCACATGGGGTGGTACCGTGACTACGGCAGTGAATCTTGGCGCTTCCCGAAGTTTGTAACCTTCAGGAGTCCTCAGTATGCCTTTGGCATCTTCGCTTTCTCGAAGTTTGTAACCTTCAGGCCCAACAGCTTCTGCTATGATTCCCTGATCTTCATTGATTGGCAGAACATATCCTTCTGGGATATAGTTAACAGGCATGCCCCATGGACGATCTTTCGGCATTTGATACCTAGGATGAAACTTCTCCACTATGGGCGATGAGGTGATCTCTGAGATCACAGTCCTTTGTAGCTGAGCTTCTGCCATGGCCTGCATGTCATTACGAAGTTTTCTCATATCCTCTCTCAGAGCGTCGATCTCTTCTTTCATATCTCTATTCTCTTCCTCAAGATCATCCATCCTCTTCTGACGATTGGCCCGAGTATTGAATGAACGAGACAGTTTGACTCTAGAATCGAGACACAAACGTAAGATTCGTAGGTAAAAGGAAAACTTTACATGGGAATGATGAATGCAATAATTATGTTAATTGTTTTTTGGTTTAATCAAAATAAACTTCGACAATTAGATTCCAAATATCAAACTGTGGGGAAACCCCGTTTTATTAAATTCAAAAGATTGCGGAAACGAAAATACAGTAGATTACAAGGTACGGAAATAGAAACCTAAGCTAATGGGTCCCGAGTCCTCTCTGAGGAGAACTCGGGTGCTGATTCTGGTACTTTCCTTTTCTTGGACCGAGGCTCTTGGGCCGTTGTCGGGTTGTCATTCCTTTGCCAGGTGAAAGGAGTGAGCAAATTCCTTTGGTCATCCTGATTGTCCACAACATGCTGCTCCAAAATTTCAATCAGAGCATCCTTATCTTTCAGCAATTGTTGTATTTTGATACACTCCATATTGAGAATTCGGTATTTGTTCTTCCAATACCTCCTTTCCCGTTGAACTTTGTTGAGAGTAACCTAGAGTTTTTCCGTTTCAGTCATGAAGTACATGACAGATTCCCTTGGTGGAAGGACTCCGTGATGAGGATACGACATCTTTAGCTTGAGAGCTCTAGTTTGTACCCAGTGGAGATAAGGCTCCACCGAGACACAGTCCTGTTTTCCTAGAGACTCCCGTCCTTTTTTATGAATGTGTTTCCAAGCATGCACTATTTATGTCTTTAGTGCCCTGTCATTTTCTCCTTCCTTGAAGAAAAGACCTTCCAGATGAGCGTTGCGCGGAACATGCCTTACCGGGTATCAAAATTGACGACAAACGAGAACTGGATGGTAATTGATTCCTCCCCTAGTTCCTATAAGGGGTACGTTGGGGAAGTTTCCACAACGGTCAATGATCCTGATCCCGTCATAAATCCTAATACACCAATCTATGTCAGAGTTGGTGAGAGACATGATTTTCTGTGACCAGCGTAAGGCACTCTTGTGATCCCAAAAAGCAGCAGACTTAGGAAAATGGGAGATAAACCATTTGTATAGCAGAGGTACACATCATGTGATCTCCCCTCCATTGTACAAATTTCCTAAGTGTACAGAATGATACGCGTCTGCGAGCAAAGTTGGCACAGGGTTTCCAATGAGAAAAACCTTAATGGCGTTGATATCGACGAAGTTATTGATGTTGGTAAACAAAAATAACCCGTAGGTGAGTAAGACAAAGATGCTTTCAAAAGCAGTCCCGTTCCCTATACTAGGAAAGTACAGAGCCTTCTTTGTCAAGAACTGGGCTGGCAAACCTTGTATGCCGTCATGTGAGCCCTGACCTCTGACTCATCCAAATAAATTGCTCTTGCAATGGTCTGATCCTTTGGAATTTCTTCCAGTCCAGAAAATGGAGCTCGATCAGTGATATGTAAATCAATCCGATGAGAATATTCCTCCAGCGTTGGTGCTAGCTGATAATCCGGGAATGTAAAGCAATGATAAACCAGATCGTAGAACTGAATGAGCGTCTCCATGATTCCCTCAATCACATGGACCCTTAATAGAGATAGCAGAACCTTGAAAGTGTACTTATGAGCCCTTAATAGAGCGTCTCCATGACTCCCTCAATCACATGGCCTCTTGGTTTGTGATCATTCTCGCCAAACCTCTCAAAATCTCTAGTTTCAGAACCTTGAAAATGTACTTATGAGTTCTCCTTCTACCGAAATCCATTAGCGCAATATTTTTCTTTGACATTTGCAATCACAGTCTTAGTTTAATTTGAAAAAGAGATACTAGAAGAGAAAATTTTTTGTTTTAATGTTTTTTAAATGAATGCATGAATGCAGCACACAAAAACATAGAAAAAACATGGGGTCAAAGGGTCGTTGTCACGGAGTCAAGGCTCTACCCATCCCAAAGGTTTACTAGTTATTTTTGTACCTGTCTCTCATCATCATCAACTCTTGTCAAGAAAACACCAGCGGGCCGGGAACCGTGCTAGGTGGTGTTTTTTGAAGAGTCCTCAGAAGAGGGTGGCATCGCATGACAACTATTTCCGATAGCCTCTACGCCACTAAAGGGGTTTTTCCTAGGTGTATACTCAATCTTCCCACTGCGGCATCACACGCATTCCCATTAGGAGAAAAATAAACACATATATCAATTAGGAAAAGCAGTATATATATTTGTCTTAATCATCCTAGACCTCTAGTCTTATGATCCTATACAGAAAATGACTCCCCAGCCGGGCTGTCATTTCTGTGAAATCAAGGTCTTCTGCCTAAGATATGAGAAGAGGACAAGATCTCGAACCTCCCCAGCCGAGTCGCCATTTTTCTGTTGTGAATGGTCACGATGATGACTAGATCTTACCGTGACTCCCCAGCAGAGTCGCCATTTTTCTATAGCGAGTGATTTTGGATGTGGTTGCGAAGCACGACCGCTCTAGTACTACAGTTCGATTCATTTTTTATCCTATTGTGAGCTGATGAAGGAAGGGAAATAGATGTCTCCAATTAACCCTGCTTGCATACTGAGGTTAAACAGTCAAAACTGTTAGTTTACAGTTTCTATCCAAAGTGTGGGTCTCTCTTAAGTTATTATTTTTTTAAAAGGTGTTTAGGCTGTCGGTTAGGATGTTAGGACGGATACGGTATGAAATTATGGGATTTTGGGTTTTTGTTTAGTGTGCTCGCTAAGATTTTTCTTGCAATCTTATGCCTATGTATTCCCGTTTACCGAAACAGGGAAATCAGAGCGATCGTAGTTCCTCCTATTCTATGGGAGGAAATGGTTGTTTTGGTGTCTTGTTCAAAGCCCAAGACATGAAGCGAAAGGTGGTTCGTATCTTGTTCAAAGCCCAAGATGTGAAGCTGAAAGGTCTATTTGTATATTGTTTAAAGCCCAAGATATAAAGCTAAAAGGTCTCGACTTTAGAGATAATTTGTCATCTCTAAAGAGGGGTTTGTCTGTCACTAGTGTTGGGTGACTATTTACAAAGGAGAATTACTTTAACCGAGATATGTGAATCCGACAATGCCATAATTTCCTTTATATGGGCTTTCCAACCTGGATGTGAAGACTTTAACTCAGTGTAGAGCAATGCCATCTTTCCTTAGGAATTTATCATGCTAAATGAGGGACACTGGCATGGATGTAGATGATCCAGAGGCTTGCCGCTTACAGCAATTTAGATGAAGGGAAAGGAATTATTGATGTTTGTATTTTGTGAACGAGGCACAACTTTGATGCTAAAAGGTTGATTGACTCAACCGGGGTTTTCTTATACAAAGCCTAAGAGGAGGCTATTGGCCCAACAAGATGGTTCTTATGTGTCTCGTACGAAGCCCGAGAGAGAGGCTAAAAGGGTTTGACTTAACGAGGGAGTCTTTTGTATCTCATATGAAGCCCGGGATGGAGGCTACAGAAGTTTACACTCAACAAGAGAGTGATTAGGTATTTCGTATGAAGCCAGAGATGGAGGTTAAAAGGGGTGACTTAACAAGAGAGTCTTTTATACTCAACAAGAGAGTGTTTTTGTATCTCATACGAAGCCCGAGATGGAGGCTATAGAAGTTTGACTCAGCAAGAGAGTCTTTAGTGTCTCGTACGAAGCCTGAGATAGAGGCTAAAATTTGTTTGGCTTCATAAGAACCTTTTTTTATCTCGTACAAAGCCCGAGATGGAGGCTAAAATTTGTTTGCTCCGCTGGGGAGAATCATTGTACAAAGCCCAAGAGGAGGCTATTGTAACTATTTCAGTTGAGTGACAGATCCAATATGCTGATTTAAAGAGAAAATCAGTTCTTATATGAGTAATGTTTACCCTCAGGGATTTGATTCGAGGATCAGGGATATTTCCTGTTCTTTAGGAAATGGGAAGTCCAAAGGGTATTGAGACTGTCTGAGTCGACGGGTTTCACCTCCTAGTTTTGAAAGGTGCTTGAGAATATCTTTGAGACTCAAGGATAATAGATTGTCCAAGTCTAGGGTTTTATCTTTTGTACTATGTTTTGAGAAACAATATTATGATTTAGACTCTTTGAAAGACTGTTCTATGAAGATGACTAATTTCTGTTCCTATACCTCTAGGAGGTCATCGGGACAATTTGTACGAAGCCCAAGAGGAGGCTGGAAACTTTTAAGAAGCCGAGAGATCCTTGTAGGAAGCCCAAGAGGAGGCTATCATTCCCGGAGGAAGAATTATTATACGAAGCCTAAGAGGAGGCTGTCAATACTTCTAAGAAGCCGACTGGTCCTTGTACTAAGCCCAAGAGGAGGCGGGTATGCTTTTATGAAGCCCGTGGGTCCTTGTACAATGCCCAAGAGGAGGCCGATGCTTTTAAGAAGCCTGTGGGTCCCAAACCAAAGAAAAGTTCAAGAAAAGTTTCACCGAGAATAATTCATTTAGTGAACAGTTCTGAGGTTTGAAGAAATTCAAGAGAAGTTTCACCGAGAATAATTCATCTCTGGGGAATAGAATTTCTTTGACAATACCTAAAGAGTGACAGCCGAAGAGAAGACTGTATCTGGTGCTCCTATTGGGGATCTAGCTTGTCTATTTCTATGAATAATCGAAACGGCTTTACATAGTGCTAGACATAGTTGCCGGGGAAACTCTAAATATCTATACTATTATTACACAGTTGATATGAGTTTATGAAAGAAGACTTACAGCGAAACAGCCTCATAATACAGTTATATGTGTATAAAAGCGGTAAATGAAAGCATATAAACACTTACTCGGTTGTAGAGCTTCCATGTTGTTTGGTTAATTGTTCAACAAAGAAAGATTGAAAACAACAATATATTCAAAATCAAAGGAGAAAGTGCTTTGAAAAAGAAAGATTGGGGCTTACAGCTTAAGGAGAGGCCCAGGGTTTTGTCAGTGATTGCACTGTTGTTTTGTACAGGGATTTATACAGGTGACTGAGGCCAAAGAAAGGTTTTCTGTACAAAGGGATGGGTCTTACACTCTAATAGAGGCCCAAAGAGTTTTGAATGGGTCTTATAGCTCTAGGAGAGGCCCGGATGGTTTATTTTAAACGGGCGACGATCGCACTGAACCTTTGAAATACAACGGGACTTATACAATAAGTGAGGCCCAAAAATAGGGTTGTATTTACAAGGGATTGGGTCTTACACTCTAATAGAGGTCCAAATTGTTTAAATAAAAAGAAATGGGGCTTATAACACAAGGGTAGGCCCAGGGATTTGAAAAGCGACGGTCGCGCCGTTTATTTGAAAATGTACAGAGGGACTTATACAATGAATGAGGCTTGTTCATGGAGTATATGAATCAGATTTTTCATGAGTATTTGGATAAGTTTTTTGTGGTTTTCATTGATGATATTCTGATATACTCGAAATCTGAAGAAGAGCATGCTGAGCATTTGCGTACAGTGGATCTTGGGATAGCCACTTACTGTTGATTGAGTTCATATATAACAACAGTTTTCATGTTAGTATTGGGATGGAACCGTATAAAGCGTTGTATGAAAGGAGGTGTAGAACTCCATTGTGTTGTGAGTCAGAGGAGAGTACTGTAATCAGATCTGATATTATACAGGAGATGACCGAAAAGATTAAGATGATCCAAGAGAGGATGAGAGCTACACAGAGTCGTCATAAGAGTTATCACGATAAGAGAAAGAAAGCACTTGAATTCCAAGAGGGAGATCACATGTTTTTTAGAGTTACGCTAGTGACTGGTGTCACTATGCCAAACAAGGGAAAAGAGGGCGCTTTTTTTGGCCTATGACAGCGCTTAAAAGCGCTGTCTAAGCCAACGCTGTCGTAGGTAAAGACAACACTTTTTTATTTATGAAAAAACGCTCTCTAAAAGTAGACTTTAGACAGCGCTTTTAAAAGCGCTGTCTAAAGTATATGTTTAAAATTAAAATTTTTTTTTATAAACTTTAGAAAGCGCTTTTTCCTTCAAAAGCGCTCTCTAAAGGTGCTTTTAGACAGCGCTTTTGAAAGCGCTGTCTAATGTATACGTATAATGATTTTTTTATATACCTTTAGAGAGCGCTTTTTCCTTAAAAGGGCTCTCTAAAGGTGGACTTTAGACAGCGCTTTTGAAAGCGCTGTCTAATGTATAACCTTAGACAGCGCTTTTTTCTCAAAAACGCTGTCTTTTGTCTACGTATAATTTTGAAGATTTTTTTAAAAAATCCCATTTTAACCATTTTTTTATGCAGAAACCTGTATAATTCACATTTCCATAAACCTGTATAATTCACATTTCAATAAACCAGTATGGATACGCATTTCCATCAACAAATTCTATTTCAAAACTAAAATTTACATTAATGCAGAATTCGCACAAATTCTATAAACTAGAATTTGTACATTTCAATAAACTAGAATTTACATGCAGAATTCACACACATTCTATTGTATGGTTTCAAACCTGCATAGAATTTACATTTCAATAAATTAGAATTTACATTCACAAAACTATACATTCAAGAAAGAATTCTTCTTGCAATAAAAAATTCGCACAATTCCTCCTTAGTATCTTGCAATTGTTTCCTCGTGTAATAAGGACACGTCATATGATCGAAATACTACATAACAAAACAAAATACGCATTAGTTAAGAAATAATATATAGATGTTTTGTGTTATCAAGTAGAATCACTATATAAGCAATATTGTGAAAATTAATATACCTCCACTTTGACCTATGTAATATTGGTTGCTCTAGCCCGTGCTACTCGTGCGTATCTTCCTGGTTACTAGACATTTGACCTGTAAGAAAGAAAAAAATAGAAATTTAATGACAAATATAAAAATCCATAATCCTAATCCATTGAATGATATAAGCTATATTGAATGATATAAGCTATAATTTTACAACTAGTACCTTTTTCACTAACGTCTCTTTCTTTTCTTGTTTGGAGTATGTTCTACCCGTCTCTTAACAACACGGACGGTTGGATTGATCCAAATACCCTCATTATGATAATTTCTAGTATATGATTCATTCGCTATAATATTTTCATCTTGATCATTCCTAGTAAATTATTCAATATCAACATCAATATCACCTTGATCTCCAACGTTTTCATCAATTACTTTGTTAGATAAAAGCACTATAGACCATTTTGTACTTGTCGGATCAGTGACATAGAACACTTGTTTAGCTTGAGAGGCTAGAATAAAAGGCTCATCTTTGTACCCCACCCTATTAAGATCCACTTGCAAAAATCCTGACTTATCCATTCGTACGCCATTATTATTTTCAACCCACTTGCAACAAAATATAGGAATCTGAAACTTCTCATAATCAAACACCCAAATGCGCTCGATAACCCCAAAATATGACAGATTTGCGAATTTGGGGTTTAAGTCTTTCACACTTGAAATGTGCATTGCTTCAGCTACCACGGTGAACCACTATTTTGCATAGTACTTTTATCATCTTGTCCTTTGGTATAAAATGTGTATCCATTAATTGCGTATGCGCTATAAGAAAACACAACCATACTTGGACCATATGCTAAACATCTCAACCTTTCTGTTATTGAATCGTGGTCTGAATAATACTTTGAATAAATATGATCCTTAAACCAAGGTATGAAACTTCGATTGTGCTCTCGTACTATGCAATTCTCATTTCTATTCAGATTTAAACTTCGGAGAACATCCTTGTGCATTTCAACATACGGCTTAACCTCATTCTCATTGTGCAGAACATACAAATGCACTTGATCTCGTTCGACCCTTGATACTGTCACAACTTCATTTCCAATTAACTTTTTTCCTTCTTTTTTTTGACAATATGAGATTTGGGGAGTCTAATTGATTGTACATTGGACAGATATTCAGTACAAAACTCAACCGCTTCTTCAACAATGTATCGTTCGGCAATACAACCCTCTGGTCGACTTCGGTTTTTCACATACCCTTTTAATATTTTCATATAACGTTCAGCAGGGTACATCCATCTCATATAAGCCGGTCCACACAATTGTGTCTCTTTCACTAGATGAACAACTAGATGAACCATTATGTCAAAAAATGAGAGAGGAAAATACATTTCAAGATCACACAAAGTAATAACTATTTCTTTTTGTAATGTTGGTAAGATCGCAAGATCGATCACCTTACTGCAAATTGACTTGAAGAAAAAACACAATTTAGTTATTGCGCTTCTTACTTTTTCTGGCAGAATAGAACGTATACCTATTGGTAGAAAATGTTCCATTATAACATGGCAGTCATGCGTCTTTAAACTCTTTAACTTGAGAAAATTTCTTACATACTACGACTTCCAATATGGCAGTTCAACAAAAATTGACCTCTTCTTCCACCCACTCTTGATAAGTGTATGTGCAAATGGCTTTCCAAACTGAGTTGTCATATCTTTCACCTTTTCAAAAATTTGATCACCTGTCAATATAGTTGGAGCTCTACCATATTCTGGCTCTCCATTGAATGCTTTTCTCCACCCACGATAGTGATGATTAGAATTTAAGAATCTACGATGACCGAGAAAGACATTCTTCTGACCAAACTCCAATCGCGTCCAATTTGTTTTATCTTCACAAATAGGACACACACATTGACCTTTTATGATGTACCCTGATAGATTTCCGTATGCTGGAAAATCATTAATTATACCAAACAACATCGCCCTCAAGTTGAAACTTTCTTTCCTATACCCATCATAAACCTCCACACCGTTCTCCTACCAAAATTTTAAATCTTCGATTAAGGGTGCCAAGTATACGTCTATGTCATTCACTGGTTGTCTAGGCCTAGAAATTAACATAAATAACATCATGTACTTACGCTTCATACATAGCCATAGAGGTAGGTTATAAATCATTATGATCACAGGCCAAGTGCTATGTGAGATACTTTGAATACTGTGTGGGTTCATTCCATCAGTAGATAATGCCAAGCGAAGGTTTCTTGCTTCTTTTCCAAATTCAGGATAATCATCATCAATTTTCATCCACTGTGGTGAATCTGCCGGATGTCGAAAGTTTCCATCAATAATTCTTTCATCTGCATGCCAAGTCAAGTGTCTTGAATCGGTCTCACTACGAAACATGCGTCTAAATCTCGAAATTATAGGAAAATACCATAAGACTTTTGCTGGAGACAACTTTTTCTTATATCGAGAGACACCACATTTAGGACACTCATTTAACAATGCATACTCATTTCGAAACAATATGCAATCGTTTGGACAGGCATGTATCTTATCATAGCTCATGCCAATAGAGCACAACATCTTTTTGGCCTCATATGTTCGATTGGGAAGAGCATTATCCTCTGGAAGCATATCTTTCATAAGGGCCAATAATTCTGTGAAACTTTTATCCGACCATCCATTACCCGCCTTTAAGTTGTACAACTTTAATACCGCAAACAATCTTGTAAATTTGGTGCAACCATTATACAACGGTTTCTCTGCATCGCTTATCAACCTCTCAAACATTTTGGGACAATCCTTAAGATCTTCTTCAAGTGGTTCTGCAATCTCTTCGACTCGGTCAGAATCGTATGTATCTGTGCCATTGTCGTATGAAGCGTAGGTCGTATTATCCCCCGATTCAACATTCCCGTTAATTTTCTCACAATGTAAATTCCAACATGTATAACTTCTATCAATTCCACTCCTCAATAAATGCGATGCCAACTGAACCGTGTTAACCCGACTCCCAAAACAGCAACCCAAGCAAGGACATATCATTCGACTGGGGTCTTTGGCGTGCGCAACAACAAACTTAATGAATTCCGATACCCCATTGTCGTACTCTTTCGACAATCGACTTGAAGGCATCCATTTCTTATCCATAGTTATACTAATTAAACTAAACAAAAACAAAAAGAAAAAATGTTATACCTGTAGGGAAACGATCCGACTTTCACACTTTGAACACAAGTAACCCCTATACACGTATCATAAAATGAAATATCATTAATTGACCAATTATGAGTCATAACTTGATAAGTGGCAACTAACTTATAATTTAAGGTATCAAAAAAATTCTAATTAACTTATAAAGTAGACAATTATAATTTAAAGTATCAAAAAAATTCTCTCCTCAATAAGTATAAAGTAGACAATTAACTTATAACAAAAAGTCACAAGTTCTAGAAAATAAAAGAAATGAACTTGGGAAAAAAGGATTGACCAAACACAATCAATTGGAAAAACAGTACAACACAACTAGCGAAATACAATTTCAATCAATACTAGGTTGTTTATACTAATCAACTTTGCCAAATATACAGTAGAAAATATTTAAAAGTAACCTTCCACAAAACTAGGTTGTATCATGAAGTATTTTTTCAATAATAGTCATCGTTGTGAAGATACTTTAATATTATTTTCCTTATGAAAATACCTTCCACAAAACTAGGTTGTATCATGAATGCATAACACAATGAGCTTATTATAAAAAAAGAGGGACATTTGTAAAAATAAGAGATGAAAGAATAAGAATTGATACTTTGCCAAATATACATGAAAAATAAAAGCAAAAAATAGGTTCGATTCTGCAACAATAAAAGAGGGAGCTTTTATCCTCATCATGAAAACTTTTTCAGCATAAAAATCAAATCAAAAACAAATTTTAAAAACAGAGAAATGAATAATAAAAGAGTAACAACGTACCTTATTCGTTTTCAGAGGATAAGAGAATAAGAACAACAACAACAACAACGTTTTCACGAATGGAATGCAACAGTGACGACAACGGTGACGACAACGGCAACGACAAAGAACGATGGCAATAATGGCATGCAAGAACGACGACAAGGGTTTAGAGAAACGGTCGAGAGAGAAAATGAATAGAAGTGTCTCTGAAAATGTTTAGAATTGTTTTATATTTTAATTAGTACAGGACTTTAGAGGGCGCTTTTCCTTAGAAAGCGCTTTCTAAAGTGAAAATAATTAGAGTCCTATAAGAATGCTTTCTGAAAGCGCTTTCTAAGGTGGCCTTTAGACAGCGCTTTTTAAAAGCGCTCTCTAAAGTAATACCTATAGCAGCGCTTTTTGGAAAGCGCTTTTTAAGGTGGTCTAAGGTGGCAGTCTTTTACAGCGCTTTTGAAAAGCGCTTTCTAAAGCCTTTCTTTTAAGGCACTTTTTTTTAGCGAAATTTTTTATTCTTTTTAGCAACGCTTTTGTATAAAAGCGCTGTCTTTTAGGTGCCGTCTAAACATATTTTTGGCGTAGTGTGTGGGTCAAACTTTGAAGTCTAGAAAGCTCACTCTGCATTTTGTTGGTTCGTTGCTTTACCGTCGTCGCTTGCGAACCTTCATGATGTGTTTCATGTATCTCAGTTGAGGAAATACGGATCCGTCGCATGTTATCCAAATGGATGATGTATAGGTGAGAGATAACCTGATTGTTGAAGCATTACCTGTGCGGATAGATGGATGAGAAATGAAATAGCTGCGGGGTAAAGAGATTTCCTTAGTGAAGGTATTGTGTGGTGGACACACTGGTGAGAGTTGGACTTGGGAGCACAAAGATCTGATGAGGGAGTCGTATCCGACTCTGTTTCCTTGAGGTAATTTTCGAGGACGAAAATTCTTTAAGTGGGGGAGAGTTGTAACACCCCAAAATAATTATAATATTTATTTTATTGATTTATTATAATTATTCGTGATTTTTGGTGAATTTTAATGAAATATTATGACGCGTGGTGTATTTGTATTGTGTGTTATGGGATATGGATGAGCTAAGGGAATTATTATAGTATTTAGAAAATAAGTGATTAATTGGAATTACTTTAGTGTTAATAATAATAGAATAATGAGAATAATGTTATTTAGATTATTATTATTAATTAAAATAAAAAAGGGTGGAACACTAAGGGCAATGTGGTCTTTTGTGAGGAGATAAGTGAGGGTAAGATGGAAAAATCATAATAAGGGTCCTAAAGGCATGTTTGACAAAAAGGAAAAGAGGGGGTTGAGAAGTTCACTTTGGAACGATAGTGTTTTTGGGAGAGCACTCTGACGAAAGAAGGAGGAAGAGATTAGAGCTCAGAGAAACTCTGAAGAACTCAAGAGGAAGATCAGAACTGAGAATTTTATGGTATGGGGAGTATCGCTTACCATTATAACTGATATAGAGTTAGATGTACGTATGTAGTTGGGGTTTTATTGGATTTTGGAGAATATGATGATTATATGTTAAATTATGTTGAAATTGATTATTTGGAGATGTGTAAGATGAGAGGGAATGATGTATATGTTGTCTATTATGATGTGTTGTTGTTATAGTATGATTGCCTTGTGATTGATGTGCATTTTCGGACTGTATGATATTGAAATCGCAAGATAATTTGGATCTGAACTGGTGCAGAATCCCAACTGAGAAGTTGCAGTTTTGCAAGATTCGCTTGGCGAGCTTGCCGTGCCGCCGGGCGAATCAATTTCGCCCCAGCCTCGCCAGGCGAGAGTAGAGGCAAAAGGAGGGTGAAAAAGAGGCGCTACTAGAGTTTGTATGAGGGAGGGACTTCGCCCCTGCTTCGTCGGGCGAGCCCCAGACGAGCGAATTGCTTCTTCGGGCGAGCACCAGGCGAGCAGGAGCAGATGATTTTTATTTTATTTTATTCTTCGGGTTGTCTTGTTCTTTATTGACCTTGTGTTGGGGGGTAATTGAATTGTGGTGTCTTGATGATTATAACACGATGAATTGTGAAGTACTATGATGAACTGTGACGTATGTGATTTGAAGTTATACTATGATGTTTTGAGGAATTTTTCATGAATGATGATGCAACCTTGATGATTCTATAATGGTGATTATTATGATGTTTTGCATCATGGATTCATAACATATGTTAGGACTTCGGTACAGTGACGATGTTAGGACTTCGGTCCAGTGGTGGTTTCAATCCCATTGTGTGGATTGAAGTGTTTATGACATGTCCCGGTTCCAAGGGGAAATCGATCCTATGGTGGGGATCTTTGGAGTGTCATGGCCCTGTGTCCATCGAATGAATTGGTACCACATGCATGAGTCTATGCTGTTGCATTTCATACTATGTGGCATTACATATTTGTGTATGAACTATGTTGCTAATGACGTGGTTTTAATTGATGTACGACGATGATGACTTAATGATGATTATCTTGTTTGACGATACTATGATGGTGTAAATGAACTATTGATACTGTTGTACTTATATATCTTTTCTTTATATCTCGTATAATGATTCGTGATTACTCACCCTACCTGTTTGAATGTTTCCTCCACGTGGGTAACGTGCAGGTGATCAGGATTAGCTCTCTTGGTGCGTGAAGATTTAGCATTTAGAGTTATTTAGTTTTATTTTCGTTGAATTTAGAAGGTGTCTTGCTCTGATATGTAACATCGGGTCAGGACGTCCTTGAGTTAATCTTTTATGTTCTAGTTCTTGTAGACATGATGTTACCATGAATTTTACTATTTTGACGTCTTGGATTAAATTACTTAAGATTATATTTTCCGCTGCATGGTAGTTTTGATTGAATCTTTTTGTCGTGAAAGAACCCATGTTACGGAGCAGGATGTTATTTAGATGTTTTATGACAAAATGTGGCACCCTTGTGGTGATTTACTCTGATTCATTTATCTTTACTTACTTAATTTATTTGTGAGTATTTTGTGGGGTAGAAGGGGGTTACACGGAACAATTTATAAGTTCAAACGATGGAATATTTAGTATTTTTAAAAAATGTGGTGTTTCTTTGGTTTACACCTTTGTTGTTCGTTGGCTGAGGTGAAATATTTATCATTAGATGTATTATTTGTAGTAGTGCTCCCTTTTCAGAATCGAAGCACTACAAAATTTTACCTACAATATTTTCGCCCAATCCTTCTGAAATTTCCCCTTGTGCTAGTCTTTGAGTTGTTGAATGAACGAGATACAACTGAAATTTTGGTTTATATACGTGCTAGAAAAATGTACTAGAAGTGAGTAATATTTGACCATTTTATTCGAGTTAAGGCCAATAATTGTGATCCTCGTCAAAATAAAAAAGAAAAAGTAATCGAGTCAAGAACGTAAGACTCGGGTTTTAAAATCTTGATTCGAGTCATGATTCTAATCATGTGATTTGACGCAAGAAATTTTATAATTAGAGTTACACCACCCTAAATGAAATCCAAAATGTGAATCTTAACCATGATTTGAATTATCGTGTTGTGATTCGGATCAAGATTTTCTACGATTTGAATTATGAGATCTTGTGATTCAAAACACCCTTCTTTATGAACTTTATTTTCACAAAAAAAAAAGGGATTTTACAATGGTTGTTTTAGTTGTGGTGATGGTTTGAACTGCCGCAAAACTCGTGTTTGCAACAATTTGGAACCGTTATAAAACTATGTATCACTAGCATATTCTGCAATGGTTTGGAAAGTCATAGCTCCAACACAACCCTTAATGTATATTAAAGTTTAGAAACTTCCTTAACAATATAATTGCGACCTTTTTAACATTCACTATATTGCTTGATGTTTTGTTACTACTAGAAATCCACTTGTAAAATTGCAGGTATTTTGCAGATAAATCTGTAAGAAGTTTTTAATCCACAAGTAAGGCTATTGCGAATATATCTCTAAAATAAAATATAAATAAATTTATTTGTTAAATTCACACATCATTGTACTTATCAACAAGCTGGTAATGGTGATCTAAAACCAAACCATGTCTCTTCATATTCATAAAGCTTAGACAATTTTTCTCTAATAACACAAATATATGATAAAACAAGTGAGAAAATCACTATATCATGAAAAAAAATTATACAGAGATAGATAATATAATGAAAGATATTTTCTAAACGAAAGATACGCCTTTCAAAAGAAATTTTCAATTAATGTCTCTTAAGATATATTTAATGCAAAGGCAGTGAAGAGAGATTGACAAGTGAATATGAAAACTGAAGGCGAATTATTGGGATGGATATAAACAAGATGAATCTACTAAGGTAAGACTATTTACATCATGAAGTCTTTAAGCATAAAAAGAATTTATAATATCTCCATAAGAACTTATAAGTCTGCAGCATTTAGCAGCATTTCCCTTATGGTGTCAAAGTATTGAGTTACCAACACTAGGTCCATGACATCTTTAGCCAATTTTCCGGGTACGTTTTTAGACCACGATAGCTTGACGTTGTCGAGCTATACCGAGAGTCCGGATAGATATTTGGACTTAGCTTCGCCTTCACCTTTGTTGATCTGCAATATGTTTTCTGCTTCGTCTTTCTCGTTTGCACCAAGACCATGTCCATGACATCTTTAGCAGATTTTCCCGGTTCGTTTTTAGAGAATGCGAGAACATAGTCCCTTTGTCCGTCCATGATAGCTTGACATTGTCGAGCTATACCGAGTCCTGATAGATATTTGGACTCAGCTTTGCCTTCAGCTTTTTTGATCTGCAGTATCTTTTCTGATTCGCCTTCAGCTTTCTCGTTTGCAGCCAAACTCATTCTCCCAACTGTTGAAGATATTGAAAAAAAATAAAATATATTAGATTACAAATGCAACTGTAATGATCAATTAAAATTTTAGCACTTGTTTATAGTATAAGTGCTTATCATTTAATTAGTGCATTATTAAACAAAATGTTTTCTTGTTGAGGAACAAGAATTAAAATATATTACTTGCATTGATCTCATTCATTCAGTAATGTAGTTTTTAACAAATGGCCATGATGAAAATTATTAATTCGTATAAAACTCACCTCATTTAATCAAGGAAATCATAGTCAGTCCAAAGTAAAAAATATCTTTGAATGGATAAACTTCATCTTCAACTGTTATATTGAAACTACATAATTTAAAACAAGATTTAGCAGAGATTTGAATATCACATAGGAATGGAATAAGTGAGATTAAGTAAATGGGAGAATCAGATCTAAAAAAACTAGTGCAAATGCATACCAATATTAAAATAAAATTGATTGTAGCGCCATTGATCTAAAACAACATTGCAAATGCATAACAGTAGAAGGAACTACCTACGAGAATATATATTTGAGAAAGGTTAAACAGTAGCGCAGTAGAATTGAATGCTAGGGTTTCTCCACCAAGGGTTTGGAGTCATGTAATGTAATGGGTTTTATCAAAGTAAAATTATTTAATGTGTCTGGTCATTTAAAAAAGAAGTGAGAACAGGGGTACAAGAGACCATTTCGTGATTCTATTTTTTAGCCAAAAGACTAGGGCTTAACAAGAGACCATTTCTTGCTCTTTTTCCTACTGCAGTAAAATAATATTATGATACTTTTGGTAACCTTTTCATATTATATATTTGGCCGTAAATGTTCTATTGTTTTTCCATTGAATTTAATTGCAATTAGGATACTATCTCAGAAAAATATGTGTAATTTTCACTTTGGATTGCTTTTAGCTATTGTTAACTATGCCACCATTATCCTTGTCTATTTACATCATATTTCATAGTAATGACTACATTGCACTGCAACATGGATTTTTCAAGGTTACAATCATGTCAAGTTATATACGAGTAATTTGTTGAAAATATATAATTTCATTATATGTATCCTGACATAAAGATATAACTTTTGTATCATAAAGATTTTTTCAGGAACACTATCCAAACAATCTCAATTTTAATTTTAATATAGCTTAAATAGTATTTTCGTCCTTGTAAGTTGACGAGTTTTTGGTTTTCGTCCCTGAATTTTTTTTTCGGTTTTAGTCCCTATATTTCACATTCGTGTTCGTTTTAGTCCTTAAAACCAAAATCTGCAGGAAAATCCGAAGGTTTCCTGCGGATTTTGGTTTTAAGGACTAAAGCGAACACGAATGTGAAATATAGAGACTAAAACTAAAAAAAAAAAAAATTCAGGGACGAAAACCAAAAACTCGTCAACTTACAGGGACGAAATCATTATTTAAGCCTTTTAATAATTACATATTGCGGACACTTGAAGTTGACTTCAGAAAATTTGTTGGTGAGGGCTCGAACTCTCAAACTTGTTTATTTACATTTGCGGTTCATTAATCAGGGCAATTAGATTTATAATATTCTATTTAAACGAATAAGTGTATGTACTCTAATTATATCTAACTGAAAATTCTTCATTATTGTACCTACCATACAACTGGTACCTGTTGTAGCGTCGGTTTTTTAGTGACGTGACCACCTACCGCATTTTGGTGCTACTTTCTGATTTCTGTATTTATCCTATGAAGCTTGAAAGGAAGGGGAAGATATCTTAAACAAACCCTGCACGCAAGTTTTTTCTTTAAAAAATGCTAAGAGATCGGGGATCGGGGTCTGGTTATACAAAGGGAAGCTATTAACACCCAGAGTATTTATAGTAATCTACATGAACCTTCTTTTGCATGTATTTTATGCTATTTTGAAATGCTTTCTTGTGTTTATGTGTTGTGGATTGAGAAAGCTTCTCCTTTGGGAGGACCGAGGAAATGTTTTAGTTGTTTTCGGGTTTTTTATTGTTTTTTGGGAAGGTTCTGGACTATAATTTTTTATTTGTGTGCTCGCTAAGATTTCGTAGTCTTATGCCTACGTATTTCCGTAAAGAGATTTGGGAAATCAGAGCAATCGTAGTTCCTTCTATTCTATGGGAGGAAAATTTGGGTGTCTTGTTCAAAGCCCAAGATTGAAGCTATCTGAGTATTTGTGTCTTGTTCAAAACCCAACATTGAAGCTAAAAGTTGATTGAGAGAGAGAATTTGTCACCTCTAAAGGGAGATATCTCACTTATTCATCACAAAATGTTGGGTAATTGGTTATAAGGGAAATTACTTTAACTGGGATGTGTGGAATCCATCAATGCCATAATTTCCTTTATAACAGAAGTGTCATGAAGGAAGAAACTTTAACTCAGTGTAGAGCAATGTCACTTTTTCCTTTATGAATCTTTCATGCTAAGAGAGGGGCATTGATTTGGATGTGTAGAATCCAGAGGCTTGCCACTTATAGCTGTTAGATGAAAGAGAGATTTTAGCCAGGATAAAGGAGGGACTCCAGCTTGGATTTTGAATCAACAAGTGTGCCAATTATAGCAGTTAATCTGGGAAAAAAAGTTTTGATTGTTTGTTTTGATATGTCATGTATATAAGGAATATCCTCCTACAGAGAGAACTCATGGTCTCATCTGAGGGGATGTTGTTTTTTGTGTGCCTTGTTCAAAGCCCAAGGTTGAAGCTGAAAGAAAATGACTCCTCTAGGGAGTGTTATATCTGTCTTATACAAAGCCCAAGATTAAGGCTGATTGGGGGGAAATTCTTATATGAAGCCTAAGAGGAGGCTGACTCTTGCTGAGGATCAATGAAATCCAAGAGAAGGTCTAAATTTTATTGAAGAATCCAAAGAGAAACTAACTCTTGCTGGGGAATTAGGGAAGAGTTGAAGTACCAGATGCCATGAGGCTCTGATTCTGTAAGGAATTTGTTGAGGTCAATCTGACCTTGGCTGGGATTTTCAAGGTGAAAGTTAAGCCTTGTTGGAGGTCACAGATGTTTCAAAGTGCCAAGTCTCCTCTAACTTGACTCCATTCAATTTCGGCAGGTTTGAACACTCAGAGCTTGGACTGAATCTTGACTGGTTTGGATTGGTATGGCTTGGTACATGACACCTTAATGCAATGCATTAATGTAACCTTGCCAAAATTGAATTTCAAAGTTCATGTCATGATGGATTTGCACATGCTTAAGTGGAATTCTTGACTCCTTGATCAAGTAACAAGTGAGTCATCAGATTTTTTGTGATTTTGGAAGATGACAAAGTTGGCAAAGTGACAAAACTTGAATAAGAAAATCGTGTGGCACAAGTCATGCATTCATACTGTCTTGAAAACCCAAATTTTTATGTCATGTTGCAAGGCTTGTAACTTCTTGCTCAAGCTGAATTAGAATGAGTTCTTGTACTTTTTGGAAAACCCATATATCATACTTGAACTTTGATGTTTAACTTTGGTCTTGATTCATCTTGGATCATGATGGAAAGTGCCTCCAAAGTTGGACAAAACATGAGACAGATTCTATCTCAAATTTTTCTAAGTGTTTGAAAAATGTTCATTTCTCAATTTTTGTGATTTTGATCAATCCATAACTCAAAATCCATGAAGATTTGGAATATGGTGTAGTTGACAATCCTGTAGTATGTAATGAGAGCTTTCATTTGAGCTATGGATGGAAGAAAAAGGTTTCTTGGATCATAAGTTATGGTCTTGCAAAGTTGGGTAAAAATCACATTTTTTCATAACTTAGTAAAATTTTAAGTTTCTTAAGGTCACCCCTTTTGCAAGTAACCTCACTTCTCTTGATTTTTCTTGATGGATGAAGATCAAAACCATAAGTTAACATTGTTTTTGTCTTGAAGAAGCCATGTTTGCCAAAAAATATCAAAAGTCAAACTTGGTTTTGGGCACAGTTGACTTCTTTATCAGATGAATTTCAAAGTTTGTGATCCTTTATGAAATCAAGTCATTGGGCTAAATCAAACTTAATGGATGGATTCCATATGTGTTTTATAGTGTCTTGAATCATTTACCAAGGTTTGAGATAATGTCTTGGTCAAAAGTCAAATGTATGGTTGACTTTTCCTCAAAAACCCTAGTTTGTGGTCCAGATGAATTTGAATCTTTATATTGCGAATGAACCAAGTTTTTTGTGTCAATATAAGCTTGTAAGAGGATCAATATAAGATATTTGAGGTCTTCAAAACAATCATTGAGGTTTTGGCTCATGTCTTACTCCAAAAATCAACTTAGGGGTGAATTAGATCAAGAAACCCTAATTCCTTATTTTGGATGAATGCATCCCCTAAGGCTATTTTGAACATATGATTGGATCCATGAGGTCCCTCTGGAGGCCTCGGTCAACTAAAACCCTAATTTGGTGACACTGGTGATCTTGAGGTTTGATCAACTTAAAATGTTGCATTCCTATGCTTGATTCTTGATGGGGGAGACTTCTTGATCCTTTATGGATGTTTGAGAGGCTTGACAAGTTGAAGATCATGTTAATTCTTGATTGATCCTTTGTCTGAGTGCCCTGAGAGGGTCCGAAACCCTAATTCCTGATGAGGTGAATGCTTAACAATCTTTGAGAGGATTGATGAGGCATGAAGGTACATCCATATTGTGGTGATAATTTGTACAATGATAGGAAATCTTGTGGTCAAAATTTAGGGTATGACAGATGCCCCTATTTAATCTTCTTGGACCTGAAGGTGTAAATGGCGAAGACATTCGGAAATTCAAGGTAAAAGAGGGTTAAATATTAGAATACCCAGAATTTTAATTGTAGTTGTGAATAACAGTTATTTGCTCATCAATCTTATTTTGCTAAGCAAGGCGACTTAGAAACTGGTCTTAGTTTTTTTTGAAATAAACCTCCCCCCGATCCTGGTCTTCAGCCATGGAACTGGTCTCAGTTTTCTTTGAAATAAACCTCCCCTTGATCCTGGTCTTCAGCCATGGAACTGGTCTCATTTTTCTTTTGGAATAAACCTCCCCCTCGATCCTGGTCTTCAGCCACAAAACTGGTCTCAGTTTCTTCTTGTCGAGTATTTCTTTTGACAAAGAATACTATCTATGATGGTTTCCACCAAACTTCCCATTGGGCAGATTCCATTTGATGGAAAAACGATTTGATGTTAGACTTGATGGGGAAAACCATTGGTCTGAACTGCAGAGGTGTGCAAACTTTTCTGTTAGAGATGCCATTTATTGGAGAGATTACATCATACTTCCCCTCGAGACTTTTTTCAAGAGACGCCATGTGATGTAATTCAATTTTGAGATGCTGATGACCTCATTGAAAGTAAATTTTTCAGGGAGAAACTGTCGTATTTCCAAGAGTCTTTTGTAGAAAGGCTTTCTCTGGGGATTTTCTTTAATCCGGGAAAGCAAAATATCATCTCCATTGGTGAAGAGTGAAGTTTCAAAGGTGTACGACAAATGGCTTCTTTTTTTTCAGAGGTTCAAGTTATCAAAGTGCTCGAGGACCGATTACAATCCAGGAATAAACTGGAGAGAGATTGTTCAGACGATATGTTTCCTGATAAGAAAAGTACTTAAACTTGGATTTTGTCCTATTTGAGAATGGTAAGGAAGACTAACGACTCTATCGGGGAGAGAACTTTTATCACTTGGAGATACACGTGACCAAAGTCATTGAAATATGATATGCAATATAAATATGAATATGAATCAATTATGCATGATATATGTATGAAATGATTATGCTGACAAGACAAACATGACATACAGACTGACGATGAGTTCAATTGGATACTCAACCACTCTGGGAGATGGGGGTACCACTAGAGATTTTGAAGGTAGTACTTTTGTTCGGGAACTGGGATTCCTGTGTTTGTTCCAGTTTCTGGAGGTACATACCTGCTAGGGATAGAAACACGTTCTTGCTTTTCAAGGGTAGACCCCACTGGGGAGAAAAAACTAACAATTGGTTCTCAGGGGTAAGAACTCTACCGGGTGTGATAGATGGGTCATTCCACCTGAAGTAATTGATCCTTCATTCAGGGTGTACTGATTACAAGGAGTATTTTGATTCTGCACTTTGAAGTTTGATCATTTCCGGAGAAGCCGTCGATGTTCCTTTTCGTTCTTATTAATCAAAGAGAAATTGCCATCTTTATTTTAAAAGAAGAAGTAAATTTGAGAGCAAAATTAAATTCATTTTTTGTTTCAAGAATGTTAATTTAATAAATATGCCATTTTGCAAAGCAGAATGAATGAGAATTGCATACAAAGGCACAAGGGCTCAAATTTTTATTTATAGAATAGTAATCAGACAAACGCGCGACTCCATTGAGCATTACAAAGTTTAAAAAAATGGTAATTTAAAGGAAAATGGGCTACATTGAAACATAACGACCGTTAACCTTCCACCAACTTTGAATTCTAGATAATCTTGAGCTTCTGTCGGAGATGACCTTGACTGGAGTTTTCCTGACCGATGACGTTGCCGTTGGGGAGTCAATCTTGTCGGATAAAGTTACTTTCCATGAACCCCTAACTTTTGCCTAGATTGCACTTTCGGGTTTTCAATCCACCGGGATGATCATTGTTTATGTCTCTAATTTTTTCCTGGACCGCACTTTTGGGTTTTCAATCCACCGAGATGTTTTTTTTTCATTTAGGCGAAGTATTTCTTGACTACATCAACATTTTTGCGGTAGGTAAACTCTTCTCCATCCATGGTTGCGAGTCTTAAGGCACCGCCTGATAAGGCATTCTTAACAACAAAGGCGCTATCATAATTCGGAGTCCATTTTCCCCGGGAATCATTCAGAAATGATTGTATCTTCTTGAGCACGAGGTCTCCTTCTCTGAAGACGTGGGGTCAGATCTTTTTGTCAAACACCTTCTTCATTATTTGCTGATATAACTGACCATGGAATAAAGCCGTCATTCTCTTCTCTGAATATAGATTTGTCCCAAGCAGGAAGTTCCAGGGTCCTTCAACTTCATGAGTTAGAGGAATTTCGGAACCGAGCTTATGAGAATGCCAAGGTTTACAAAGAGCAAACAAAGAAGTGGCATGACAGAAGAATAGCGAGGAAGGACTTCTTTGAGGGACAACTGGTCCTCTGGTACAACTCCAGGTTGAAATTATTCCCTGGAAAACTTCGGTATAAATGGTCAGGACCATTCGTTGTTCATAAGGTGTTTCCGCATGGAGCGATTGAAGTGAAAAGTCAAGCAAACGGAAATACTTTTAAGATTAATGGGCAGAGATTGAAGCCCTATTACCAAGGAGATGCTGTTGGACAGGTTGATGTCATTCGTCTTACTCTGTAGGACGGAGGACAGTTGAGCCATGCGACGTTAAACGCAGCGCTGCGTGGGAGGCAACCCACGATCTTTATTGCTAATCATTATTTGTTTTTCCAGACGTATATTTTGTTGTACTTACAGAGCAAGCGGGGACTATGATAAGTGTCGAAGAATTGGGCTAAAAAGATTAGTCGGGATGAGTTTTCGGAGAAAAATCGTGCCCTGACACGGCCGCCCGTGTCACGGGACACGACCCGTGTCAGGAGGACATGGCCAGACGTGTGGAAAACAAAGATTTGGGAGGATTACAGAAGCCTGACACGGCCACCCGCGTCACGGGACACGGCCCGTGTCAGGCGACCTGGGGCAGATGATGGAAAAGTTGAAGTTTTGGTGGCTTAACAAAATCCTGACACGGCCGCCCGTGTCACGGGACACGGCCCGTGTCAGGATGCGCGGGTTCAGATTTTTTGAAATTTTTGTTTTTTGTTTTATTTCTCTTTTATTTTCCATAACTTTAATGAATGGGACCCACACATTTAAACTCTTTAACCACTCTTTATCCCTCCATTAACCACTTATTATTCAATTTTTCATACCATAATTTCATCTTCTTCCTCTCCCTATCTATAAAACCTAAAAACTCCATAACCTTCTCCTCTCAAAACCTTAAAAACCACCAAAACCCACTCATCAAAACACCACACGGCCTTCCCAAAAAACGTTCACCACATCATCCTCCACACTTCTACGGTTTTATTTTCGCGATAACCTCTGTTCCAGTTTTTTTGATATTTTTTAGGTGACGAAAATGCCCCCGAAGCGAGCGGATAGAGGTAAACAGGCTGCTGCAGAGCCATCGCGCCCACGGAAGTGCACCATCCGGAGACCTAATGCCCATGGCATTCTGTTCGATAATGAGGAGCATGAAAAGAGGTATAACACGCATGTAAAGCGCAAAATAACACCAACCAGGTATTTATGTCCAAAAACTCTTGCTCATTTAGGATTGTCTGTTGAAGTGGATCGTATGTTCCACACATTAGGTATGCTTGAATTCATGCAATACGAGGCGCCGACATATGAGCGCATAACTCTTGAGTTTTTAAGCACTATCGAATTTAAGTTGAGAAAAAAATGGACAGGTACTTCTAATTATTTCTTTGGTACTTTGAGTTTCAGGCTGTATAACAATGACCATGAGCTGACGTTCGAGGATATTGGGAAAATTCTAAATCCCCCTATTATTGGTCCCGGATTCGTTCCGGAGGAATTTGATGCGCGTGCTTTCTGGATAGCCATCACCGGACACACAGACTATGTAGCAAAAGGTGCCAAGGCTTCAGGGATCCAAAAACCCTGTTTCTGATACGCTCAAAAGTGTTTGGCGTATACGTTGTTTGGCAGGGGAGATAGTACAGGAGTGGCTACTCAGAAGGAGTTATTTTTACTGCATGCTATGGCTAATCGCAATCTGGTGAGTGTGGCTGCGTTTGCGGCTGAATACTTGGGATGAGTAGGCTGAGCCACATCTGGTGGAATATCGGTTGGGGGTATGATTACCTAAATTGCTGAGCACCTGGGATATGACCAGGATAGACTGGGTGAAACCCCAGTAGCAGGTAAGACCCGTCTGGACATGAATGCATTGGTCCAACAAGGTATGATTGCCGTAACTGACGGTTATTACTCATTAATGTGTTCTGGTCAGTTTTTGATCTATCTGCCTAACCCCCACCGTTGTGGGATTGATGATTTAGATAATTGGTGTTATGGAGATGCTGTCCTTAACGTAGTGGATGAGCAGGAGGATGATACTTTTGGTGCAGGTACCCAAGACAACGAAGGCTTCCGGACTGAACCGGAACCTCATCAGACTGTTCCCCCTCACACCAGTGGTTTGAGTGCAGGCTCATTCTCTATGACACAGTGTAATGCCCCGATTCGTTTAACTCTATTTATTTATTTCATTTATTTGAATTTTGTGAAATGTGTGAATTTATGGTATTATACCTGCTAATTGGTTAATTTCTCAGATAGATAAAATAGTTGTATTAAATTATTATTTCTTTTCAACTTTTATTCCCGAAATATATTTCATCGGTATGTTTATGTTTTATCGCATTTTGAGAGCGTTTGGGAGATATTTGAGCGTAAGGGCAAAGTGGTCATTTTGGGTAGTTAGATATTTTGTTATAAATAGAAAGTGGAAGGAAAATAGAGAGAAAGAAAAGAGAAGATAGAAAGGAAGAGGAAAGAAAAGAGGAGAAAGAGAAGAAAATCGAAGATTCTCCGTTTCAAGCGCGATTAATCGGGTAAGGGTGAGAAGTTTCAATTATATCTTGCTTGTGTATGTATATGTGTTGTTTGTTGTGATTGTTTTGGTTGTTTCTCGACTTTTTCTTATCGATTAAAATTAGGAGAAATTGATAGAAATCGATGTTTTCACGGATGAAATTCGATATAAACCGCGTAGAGTACTCGTTGATTATGTCTAAACATGTTTTGGTTGTTCTGGTATGAATTAGAAGGGTTTGGGTGATAAGAATGATGTATTTTGGTCCCATATGACCTAGGTTGACGCTGCTGCGATTTCTGGGTTTCGCGGGTTCGCCTAGCGAACCCCAGCGAAGGAACTGGCGAATGTTCGCTAGAAGGTTCGCCTAGCGAACTTTATGTCTGTTTTCCACTGCCTTGGTTCGCTAGGGTTCGCCTAGCGAATACTGGAGCGAACATGATATTTTCCAATTTTGTTTTCGTCGTAATTTTCAAACCGTAAGTCCGTTTTGGTCGCCGTTTGAAGCGTTGGAAAGCTAATGAAAAGCTCTTTCTATTAAAAATGGTTTGGAGGGCAGTAGATGAATTATTTAGGTCGTGGTTTTGGAAAAATGTTGGGTTGTCGGGTTTTTATCGCGTATAATGTGTGCGATTGATGTGTTAGCATGATATATGCTTGTGACATGTAACATGTAGCTTGTAGACCGTTATATGATGTGAATATACATGATGAAATATTGCGATGATAGTTTGTGGCCTTGTGGAAAATATGTGCATTGTTTTGGATTAGACTTCGAGGCGTGATTAATGACGTTGTCGTGTGGTAAAAATACTTTGTTTGATAGAATATCAATGTATGTTGTTATGATGTGTCGTGGGTAGCCTTTGTGGTGTGAATCCCTTGTGGAAGTCATTGTGATTTGTATGATGTTGAGTAATGATAGTGCATGTGATGACATGTTGTGATGATAAAGTGTGGCCGAAAGGCAAAGGAATGTGATATGTTGTAATTGGTTTTATATGCATGTTTATGATTACATGTATGTATAAAAATGAATTGCTTATGTGAAGTTCAATGTATGCTAATTGGTGGTCGTATGGCAAGAAAATGCATTGTTGGATTGATTTCTAATGCATGAATAAAGTTGGTGAAATAATTCATATTGATGAATTGTATGTGATTGTATGAGATGAATGCATGTATATATTGTGAATATGTATGCATTTCAAGAATGTCTGGAGTCATTATCATGTGTAGCATAATGATGTGCATTCTTGTGCTGAGGGATTCTAATGAGAATCCGCTATAACATCGTGAGCCTCTCTCGGTGGAGGTGTGAGCGACGGTTATAGACGATTGTGAGCCTCTCTTGGTGGAGGTGTGAGCAATCGGGTCGTGAGCCTCTCTCGGTGGAGGTGTGAGCGATCCATAAACACTGTGAGCCTCTCTTGGTGGAGGTGTGAGCGGTGGGTGAACATCGTAGGCCCGATGGGGAGTTACTTTGGTAACGAGCGATGGTTCAAGCAGAAGTTCCTGAGTGAACTTGAGATGATTGAGTCGGTACCCGCATTGCATTTGCATAGAGTCGTGAGTCGGTCTCTATGATTTGCATTTATCATCTCTATATTTGTGCATTAATGAATAAACATAAATATGTATGTTTATGTGGAGTGATAAGAATTGTGGAAGCGTGCATGATGAATATGCTTGGTTTTGTACATATATACATTGTGATGTATATGAGTGAGCGGTGATGAATTGTGGTGAAAATTGTGAATGGATGCGTTATGTGTGGAAAATCATGATTCGATTGATTATGTGTGGTATGTTGTATTTGTAGTATGCTATATGTGTTAGTATGTGATGGTATGGGTGAGATGATTATACATGTCTTTGAATGTGTGTTTGCATATTATTATACAATCTTGATTTAGTTGTTATTTCTCACCCTTCTGCTGTTTTATGATGCTCTATGAGGCATTGCAGATTAGAGTTGCTGGAGGTCTTTTGTGGAGACTAGCCCTCCGTTCTGTTGTCGGTCTTGGTGTCTGCTCTGATACGTAGCACGGGAGTCGGGGAAATGATTATGTTATTTATGTATATAATTGTTGAATATTTTTGGTATTACCTTTATATGGAAAAGTTTCCCCAATTGGGGGTAATCTATTTTACGCTATGTATCAAATTTATGAGCAGGGATGATGTTTTGTTTATTTAAATGTGACATCCTTGTTTCTGTCGGAAAAATAAATTTTTAGTTACTCTGATTTTATTTATGTATTATTTAATCGCGATGGGAATTGGGGTGTTACACACAGGACCACTGGACCTGGTTGCGCACCGAGATAGGAGAAATTAGGGGAGAGCAGACCCGTCAAGGGAACCTGATTGGAGAAATGCACGAGTGGATGCGGCAGATGAGGCTACAAGACCAACCTCCTCCTCAGTGAGCTTTATGAGTCCCCTACTGCACTAGCTCTTAAACAGTGAGGTCACTGTTGAGGTCAAGTGTGGGGGGTATTTATTTATGTGCTTTGTTTTGTTTTTGTTTTTGTCAATTCTATTTGAGTTTTTGGTTTTCGTGTTGGTTTTTAGTTTGAAGTTGCGTTTGAGGTCCATTGTGAGAACACCCCGAAATTGAACTAAAAAATTATGAAAATAGTGCTGATAGTGTTGAGCTGTATTTGAGATTGAGTGAGGAGAAAGTATATAGAGTTCGAGTGAAAAGAAGCTTGATGAGGAAATTGGAAAAATCTTGAGACTTAGGTATACCGCAAATACCCTTAGTTTTCCGAGTAAGGACGAGTCTGACATGTAGATTTGTGCCATAGTACTTTGATCTGAGAAGTATTCCCTGAGTAGTTTATATTGACAGTCGGGCTTAATCTATAAGAATTGTGTGTACAAGGTTAATCGAAATTTTTTTTTAATCTATATTGACTCGCGCTTTCTAAGACAGTTCATCTGTGCTTTATGTGTTTATGCAAGCTTTTTGCTTGAGGTCAAGCAAAAGTTTAAGTTCGGGGGAGTTTGATCAGTGGTTTTCAATCGTATATTTTCAGTCGTCTGTGTCGTTCGTTTTCAATGTTACGTTCGATATTTAAGTTTAGTTGTTTGTTTTTGCACTTTGTTTTCATGTTTTTGTCGAGTAAGTTGTCTATGAATGTTTTTATTGTTTTGTACCATTAGTGCCTTTGATGTGGCTGTGTTCAGTGTATTTTCAGGTTCACAATAACAAGTTAATAGAACGCATCCAAAACAATGTTTCGGAGTGCGAGAAGGACTAAAAAGTGGTGTCCCATAGGCCTGACACGGGTGCCCGTGTCACCTGACACGGCCCGTGTCAGGAGGTATAGGAGAAGGTGAAGATTTAAAGAGAAAATCTCCAAGTCAGAAGCCTGACACGGGGGCCCGTGTCACAGGACCTGGCCCGTGTCAGGACCCCTGAAGGAGAAAATGTGCCAGCCCAAGTCAGCAGCCTGACACGGCCCGTGTCAGGGCTCCTGGGAGTGAAATTCCTTGTATTGTATTTTATTCAAGTTTATGACTTCTGGGGGTATTTTGGAGAATTTGCGCGATTAAAATGTGATCTGATATTTATGCTGAGAGGAAGGATGGAAAAGGGTCTTTTGATTTTGGGGTTGAATTGGACGAGAGAATTTTGGGGTGTAGAGATTTCGACGAATTCTCGGAGAACAAGGATCGATCAAGAGCAGAAGCAATTGACGATCCAAGGAAATCGAATTTCATCGTAATGTTTATTTTTCATTGTTATCCTATTTTTATTTAAATTATGAACATGAGAGGCTAAACCCCCCAATGCTATGGGGTGTCCCTGATTTGCTTTTGTAATGACTTTTGAATTTCTTAATCTATGAGATTGTATGTTTCATTTTATTCTTTATTTTATGCAACGTGCTTAATGCTTTATCTTTTTGGAAGATTTGATAATTGATCGTAGTTAGGGTTTGGTCTGACCAACCACCCTAACCTTGTTGCATAATTTTTCTCACGGTAGATATTACCGAGGAATTGGAATACCCTGTGAAAACCTTTTTATGTCAGAACTATTGCTTGATACTCTTCCTTGGCCACTGAGGAATTAGGGTCGAGGAAGAATACCAAAGGTTTTTCTTTAAAGGAATTTTAGAAAAACAATCTAGAACATAGGAAAGATAAGGTTTGATACATGTCTCTTTAGAGTCGAGGAAAAATTAAGTCATTGCATTGCAAATTATACATCGTCCCTAGCACGATTCTCATATTCGTAAAACCTTTTTTTTATTACGTTTTAGTAGTATTGATTCTATTTAGCTAAAAACAAACCATCAACCAAAACTTTTGTTCAATTGAAATTGTGTGGAAAAAGACTTATTTCACTGCGCAGTCCTCAAGAGACCGACACTGGGGTTTTCCCCAATTATTACTACATCGAGAAAAATAGTGCACTTGCTATTTTATCGATCAAGTTTTTGGCACCGTTGCCAGGGACTGCCAAAGATTTAAGTTTCTTTTCATTATTTCAATTGAAATTTTGTTGCTCTGCGACTAAAATTTTTAATTTTTCTGTTTATTAATTTTTTGCTTATTATTACTAATTTTTGTCTAATTGTTTATGCGAGGTCAGGCCTTAGCTAAATTCTCTTTTGACGCAGAACCCGAGCGATCGTTGTACGAAAGGCGCCGCAAAGCTAAAGAAGGAAGACTGGCAGCGTCAGGTTCAGGGGGTGGAGTTCTGTTTAGAGAAAAAGAGGAAGAGGTATTTGTGCATTCTGAGCACAGTGATTCAGACGCATACAGTGAGACATCACTTGAAATCGTTCACATGGCTGCAAATCAACCTCCCGCTGAAAGACTTCTAGGTGACTATGGAGGAGCAAATGCGCCACCCAATCGGATGACTATTGTGAATCAACCGGTGAATGTGGCACATTTTCAGTTACACCCGTCTACTATCCGTCAGTTAAAGAGCAAGCCTTTCTCGGGAAGAATTAATGAAGATGCAAACAAGCATCTGCAGAGATTCCTTACTACCACAACGTCCTTAAAGATAGAGGGTCACTCTGAAGAGGCCAAGAGACTGGTGATGTTTCCTTTCACGTTGACTGATGATGCGGAAAAGTGGTTTTACCCACTTCCAGTTGGGAGTATTACCACATGGCAAGAAATGGAGACCGCATTCCTCAACGAATATTTTCCTGCTTCTATTTTCATTCGTAAAAGATATGATATTGTGAATTTTAAACAGAAAGAAGGGGAGTCACTTGGAGATGCATACAAGAGGTTTTAGAGGTGTTTGGCCGCATGTCCTACTCACAACATGGATACGACTGAACAAATGCAGAACTTTGTGAATGGTCTGAGAATAAAAACAAAACAACTTATTGACACTGCTGCTGGTGGCTCAACCAATTTCTCAACAGCCACTGGCATCAAAAGGATCATAGAAGCAATTGCCGCTAATGAGCACTTGGAGTTGTATGATAGGACGGTTAGCCAACCGGATGGAAAGATTGATTTGAAATTGACTGAACAGGTTGTGAAGATGGAAGACCAGATTGCGGCCGAGGTTGAGAGAAGGTTAAAAAAGATGAATATTGGTACTCAAACTATAGCTCAAGTACAACCGGTCCAAGCTGTTAACTGTGAGATTTGTGGAGGCCCCCATTTTGCCATGCATTGTGTAGCAACACAAGAACAAGTGGAAGCTATAAATTTCTTGAAGCAGAACAATCCTTATGCCAACACCTATAATCCGGGTTGGAAGAATCATCCTAACTTCTCATGGAAATATCAACAAGGAAATGCTCAGAAACAAATGCAAGGTCCATCACAACAACAATATCCATCCCAACAACAAACATATCAACAACCCCCATACCAACAGCAATATCAACAACCCCAGCAACAATACCAACCACAGGGTCCAAGGAAGGCGGATTGGGAAATCGCCATTGAAAAAATGGCCGCTCAAAGTTCCCAATTCCAAGAAGAAACAAGGAGTAGTCTCAGGAATACCGGTGCATCTATAAAAAATCTTGAAGTTCAAATGAGTCAAATAGCTCAACAACTTGCGGTTCCTCAAGCACCGGGAGCCCTTCCAAGCGCAACTGTTACTAATCCTAAAGATCATCATCAGGTTAATGCGGTAACTACGAGAAGAGGGAAATCCAATGATGAAGCTGAAAAAAATTCTGAATTGGATGACCAAATGCTTGAAGTGGAGTTGGAGATTAAGGAAAATGAGGTAGTTGAACAACAGTTGGTTGTACAAAAACCGGTTGTCAAAGAAAAAGTTGTTGAACCAAAACCGGTTGTCAAGTTTCCGTATCCCCTGAAATGCTGGTATCAGACATGTGATATTAAGGTGTGATGTCACAACAACACACTCTGCACAATGGACAGAATAAACAACAATAATAACACAAAGAATTGTTCACCCAGTTCGGTCTAACTACCTACGTCTGGGGGCTACCAAGCCAGGGATGAAATTCACTACTTGTAGAATTAATTTACAGACTCAACAACCCAGTTGACAATCTCCTAAACTTAATCCCTACTAGTGACTTTCTACCTAAGAAACCACTTAGATATGAGAACACTACTCAATCCCTAAAACACTCAAAGAACAACCTCTTTGAGAACACTTGATCTTACTTCACAGCTTTGATCAAGTTTCAACTCTCTATTGCTTCACAGCTTCTAAGAGAGGACAGAATACGACACAGTAATTCACCCTAGAATTCTAATTATACAACTCGTACAAAATACTCAAGACACTCAGCCTATGCTCTTGATCTTCTCTCTGTATTTCTGTACCTTTTCCTTTGGTCTTGTGCGCTTTATATAGCTCCTTGAATTGGTCTTGGACTTGCTACAATATCTCCCAGATTTGTTATTTAAAACTGAATATTTAAAACAGATTTTCTCCTAAAATCTTTTTAAATCTTCAACCTTTTAAATCTCTTACAAATCTGCACCAGATCTCCTATGCAACAACAAATATCCATCCCAAGATATTCGCATCCAATGAGACAGCTTGCTCTCCACAATTCCAGCTAATACGCAACCCTAATAACATCACAGCCTGCTGTTGTTAATTCTGCAGATCTAATGTCACAACATCGCCATGTGACATCAGACATCCAACTTCAGCAATTAATTACTTAACACCGCCCAGTGTTAAACTTCAATGTTGCAACATTAGCACCTTGACATCAACATTGAATATACTTTGTTTTACCAAAATTCCAGCCAATCCAAGAACTAACAATCTCCCCCTTTGGCTAATTTTGGCTAAAACAAACTCTGCACTCTGCACCTTTAGAGACTTTAGCAGCGGAAAAGCTTCAATCAATAATTTTGAACTCTTCATCAGTAGCAGTTTGACAATTTTCATAGTCTTCAACACTTGATCTGCTGCAGCACCGTCTTCATTATTGACACCAGCCAATTGGTGCTCCCCCTCAAAAATATGAACCAGCATCACAGCTGTTCAAAAGCTTACAATGTGCAGCACTTCTCTCCCCCTTGATGTCTGCTTGGCTGCACTCTACAAATGCTATGATATCTTCACTAGCTCAGTCAAAACTCCCCCTCAATAACTGCATCAGCACTTTTCAACTAAACACCCTTTACTTTTAGCAGCATCAATTTATCTCCCCCTTAATATCTGCATCACATTAGCAGCATTTGGCTCTCTTGGTCTCTTGGCTATTTCTCCCCCTTTTTAGCCACAATTTGACAACCTTCACCTGGCAGTTGACTACACATTTTAAAAAATAACTCCAACTGCCCACAACCCCTTTCTAGCACATTTAGTCTTCATAAATGCAGATTCCCAATTTGCTTCTTAACTTTTCAAATTGGTTTGCATCTAAGGCTTTAGTGAATATGTCAGCCAGCTGGTTATCTGTGGCTACATGCTCCAAGGTAACAATTTTGTCTTCACCCAGATCCCTTATGAAGTGATGCCTTATGTCTATGTGCTTTATCCTACTATGCTGTATAGGATTTTTAGATATATTAATGGCACTCAGATTATCACAGTATAGTGTCATAACATCTTGTTTGACATTGTATTCACTCAACATCTGCTTCATCCAGACTAGCTGAGAACAACTACTTCCTGCTGCTATATACTCAGCTTCAGCAGTTGAGAGAGATACACAATTCTGCTTCTTACTGAACCAGGAAATCAGATTATTCCTTAGAAAGAAACAACCTCCTGAAGTGATTTTCCTATCATCTGTACTTCTAGCCCAATCAGCATCACAGTATCCTCTTAAATCAGTCCCAGAATCATGGCTATATAGCATCCCATAGTCACTTGTGCCATTCACATATTTCAGAATCCTCTTCACTTGATTCAAGTGACTCACCTTAGGATCAGATTGATATCTGACACACACTCCAACAGCAAAGGAAATGTCAGGTCTGCTTGCTGTGAGATACAGTAGACTTCCAATCATACTTCTGTACAAGTTGTGGTCCACACTTACTCCATTCTCATCCTTGGATAACTTCAAATGGATGGGAGCAGGTGTCCTTTTGTGATTGGCATTATCCAGGCCAAATTTCTTTACTATGCTCTTAGCATATATGCTTTGAGAAATAAAGATAGAATCCTCCATTTGTCTGACTTGTAATCCAAGAAAGTAGCTAAGTTCTCCAACCAAACTCATTTCAAATTCTGATTGCATTTGTTGAACAAACTGTTTCACCATAGCTTCTATAATTCCCCCAAATACAATGTCATCCACATAAATTTGGGCTACCGTTAATTTTCTGCCTTCTTCCTTGACAAACAACGTTTTGTCAATCCCTCCTTTTCTATAACAATTTGCTACTAAGAATTCTGTCAGCCTCTCATACCAGGCCCTTGGAGCTTGTTTCAAGCCATACAGCGCTTTCCTCAGTTTGTACACATGATTGGGGAAGTTTGGATCAGTGAATCCTTTAGGTTGATCTACATAGACTTCTTCATTCAGATTGCCATTCAAAAAAGCACTCTTCACGTCCATTTGGAACAGCTTGAATTTTAGATTACAAGCCATCCCCAAGAGTAGTCTGATGGATTCTAATCTAGCCACTGGAGCAAAAGTCTCATCAAAGTCAACTCCCTAAACTTGAGTATAACCTTGTGCAACAAGTCTCGCTTTGTTTCTTGTAACCACTCCAAGCTCGTCAGACTTGTTTTTGTAGATCCACTTTGTTCCAATAACATTCACCCCTTCTGGTCTTGGCACAAGATCCCAGACATCATTTCTTCTGAACTACCCCAGTTCTTCTTGCATGGCATTTATCCAAAACTCATCTGTCAGAGCTTCCTTGACATTCTTTGGCTCAATTTTGGATACAAAGCACGAGCTAGCTATGATTTCTCTTGACCTAGTCCTTACTCCAGAATTTGGATCACCTATAATTAGCTCATTTGGATGATCCTTCTGAATTCTGATAGAAGGATCTTTCTGAGGTTGCTCAGGCTCAGTATCAGTAGCACCAGGAGATGGATTTCTTTCTTCAACTTCTACAGAAACTTCTTCAGCTGATGTTCCAACATCTTCTATGACATCCTCAACTTCCTGCTTATCTTCCTCATCAATCACAACATTGATTGACTCCATCATTACTTTGGTCCTGGAGTTGAAGACTCTATATGCTCTGCTATTGATGGAGTACCCCAAAAATATTCCTTCATCACTTTTGGAATCCAATTTCCTTCTCTGCTCTCTATCTGCCAGGATGTAACATCTACTACCAAAAACATGGAAGTACTTAACATTAGGTTTTCTTCCCTTCCATAGTTCATATAGAGTGGATGAAGTGCCTCTTCTTAGGGTAACCCTGTTGTGAATGTAGCAGGCAGTGTTCATGGCTTCAGCCCAGAAGTGATAAGGAAGTTTCTTGGCATGAATCATTGCTCTGGCCGACTCTTGTATAGTTCTGTTCTTCCTCTCAACAACTCCATTTTGCTGAGGGGTGATAGGCGATGAAAACTCATGACTTATACCTTCAGCCAAGCAAAATTCTTCAAAACTGCTATTCTCAAACTCTCTTCCATGATCACTTCTTATTCTGATGACCTTACTCTCCTTTTCTCTTTGGAGTCTTTGACAGAGCTCTTTAAAGGCATCAAACACCTTAGATTTGTCTTTGATGAAATTCACCCAGGTGTATCTTGAATAGTCATCCACAACTACATAAGCATATTTCTTTCCCCCCAGACTTTCAACCTGCATAGGTCCCATCAAATCCATATGAAGAAGTTCCAATACCTTGGAGGTGGTGTCATGTTGAAGCTTCGGATGAGACATCTTTGTCTGCTTTACTTTTTGACAATCTCCACACACCTTTCCTTCCTCAATACTAAGTTTGGGAATCCCTCTGACTGCTTCTGAGGAGATAATTCTCTTCATTCCCTTTAGGTGAAGATGTCCTAACTTCTGATGCCAAATTTTGACATCATCTTCTTTAGCAAGCACACACGTGGAGGAATTTGAGTTTTGTGGCACCCAAAGATAACAATTGTCCTTAGACCTGGCTCCCTTCATAATGACTTCTCCTTTGTCATCTTTGACCATACATTTGGACTTTGTGAAGTCTACTTTGAATCCTTGATCACAAAGTTGACTAATACTAATCAAATTTGCTGTTAGTCCTTTAACAAGAAGAACATTCTCCAGTCTGGGAGCACTAGCACAGTTTAGTTTACCAATCCCCTTTATCTCTCCTTTGATCCCATCACCAAATGTAACATAGCCGGAGGACTGAGGTTTCACATCAACAAGTAGGTTCTTTACTCCAGTCATGTGTCTTGAACACCCACTGTCAAAATACCAGTCATCTTTGGTAGAAACCCTTAAGGAAGTGTGAGCTATCAAGCTGGTAACTTTAGGTATCCATTCCTTCATCACCTTAGGCTTTACCTCTTTGGATTGAGGAGAAGAATTAGGATAACTGTGAAGCTTGAAGCACGAGGACTGCATATGTCCAATCCTGCCACAATAGAAGCATCTGACTCTGTCGTTTCTAAAGTGGTTAAATCTTCTTCCACTTTGATAATGCTGTGGCTGCCACCCATAATGTTGTCTTCTTATTCCATAGTTGAATTGTCTTCTCCTGTACTGATGATGCTGTCTCTTAGGCTGTCTTCTATGGTGATGAGGCTTCCTTCTTCCATAGTAATAAGGGACAGCTTTGTTGAATTCATTTCCATACCAGTTACCCTGATGATGAATCCTGTTCTGATTGGACCCAACAGCTTCCAAGCTCTTGTGATATTGGGGAGGCATATACTGACTAACTCCTTGAGGCTGCATCTTCCTCTGATGAGGACCATTCTTCTTCTCAACATTCTGGAGCTGAACAACCTTCTTTGGGGTAGGATCTTGTCTCTTAGGTTGATGTTGAGACAAAGGTTGAGACATCTCCCTTTTTGTTCCTGAAGTGCTGGCCACATATCCTATGCCTAATTTATCTCCAGCAGCTTTCTCTAACTGAAGAATCTTATCAAGATTAGCAGTACCATTGTTCATCATCCTAACGAATTTTGTCATCTGATCCAGTTGAGACTTAACAAGTACAACTTCGTTCTCCCGATCAGCTTTTTCATTTTCAAGCTGAGCAATCTGTTGCTTGTGACACTTGTTTTCTTGACACATCTCAGCACTTTTCAAACACGGCTCTCGGTAAGTAGAAGCTAGCTCTTCATAAGTTATTTCTACATCACTATCATCATCAGACACAACAGTTCCTGTTAAGGCTCTAGCATGCCTTGCTGTCTCACCTTCACTTTCACTATCAGATTCAGACCAGGAAACTGACATGCCCTTCTTCTGCTTCTTCAAGAATGTGGGACATTCTTTCTTGACATGTCCATACCCTTCACATTCAAAGCACTGAACACCTCTATCCTGGGAAGTCTTCTCTTCATCTTTCTCTTTTGGCTTGCTGATGTCAGAAGAATTGTTCTTGACAGTAGGCTTGTAGTTATTGTTCCATTTTTTTAACACTTTGTTGAACTGCCTTCCCAACATTGCAATGGCTTGAGACAAATCTTTCTGAGAATCTTTGACTTCCTTATCTTCTGCAGGAGTGGAGACCAAGGAAATGACCTTGGGCTTCTTTTCTGGTTCTTCTTCAATCAAACCAAGCTCAAAAGTTTGAAGGGATCCAATGAGCTCATCTACTCTCATCTTACTGATGTCTTGAGCTTCTTCAATAGCAGTCACCTTCATCTTGTACCTCTTTGGAAGTGACCTAAGAATCTTCCTTACAAGCTTTTCATCTGACATCTTTTCACCAAGAGCACTGGAAGCATTAGCCAACTCAAGAATACTCATGTGGAAGTCATGAATAGTCTCGTCTTCCTTCATCTTTAGGCCTTCAAATTTTGATGTTAAAAGCTGAAGTCTTGACATCTTAACTCTAGATGTTCCTTCATGTGTAGCTTGCAAAATATCCCACGCTTCCTTAACAACTTCACAGGTATTGATTAACCTGAAGATATTCTTATCCACTCCATTGAAGATTGCATTTAGAGCTTTGGAATTTCCAAGGGCGAGCTCATCTTCTTCCTTGGTCCATTCTTCTTCAGGCTTTGGCTTTGAGGTGCCTTCTTTGTCTTTGCCAGCATCATCTTTTTCACACACAACAGGTGCTTTCCACTCTTTAATAACAGCCTTCCAAGCCCTGCTGTCCAAGGATTTTAAGAAAGTGGTAATCCTAGGCTTCCAATAGTCATAATTTTATCCATCCAAAATAGGGGGTCTGTTGACGAATCCTCCAACTTCTTTGTCCATCTTTACACCAGAAAGTAACTCCCCTAGATCTCACCCAGAGACAGACAGGATGCCTGCTCTGATACCAATTGAAATTCTGGTATCAGACGTGTGATGTTAAGGTGTGATGTCACAACAACACACTCTGCACAATGGACAGAATAAACAGCAAAAATAACACCAAGAATTGTTCACCCAGTTCGGTCTAACTACCTACGTCTGGGGGCTACCAAGCCAGGGATGAAATTCACTACTTGTAGAATTAATTTACAGACTCAACAACCCAGTTGACAATCTCCTAAACTTAATCCCTACTAGTGACTTTCTACCTAAGAAACCACTTAGATATGAGAACACTACTCAATCCCTAAAACACTCAAAGAACAACCTCTTTGAGAACCCTTGATCTTACTTCACAGCTTTGATCAAGTTTCAACTCTCTATTGCTTCACAGCTTCTAAGAGAGGACAGAATACGACACAACAATTCACCCTAGAATTTTGATTATACAACTCGTACAAAATACTCAAGACACTCAGCCTATGCTCTTGATCTTCTCTCTGTATTTCTGTACCTTTTCCTTTGGTCTTGTGCGCTTTATATAGCTCCTTGAATTGGTCTTGGACTTGCTACAATATCTCCCAGATTTGTTATTTAAAACTGAATATTTAAAACAGATTTTCTCCTAAAATCTTTTTAAATCTTCAACCTTTTAAATCTCCTACAAATCTGCACCAGATCTCCTATGCACCAGCAAATATCTATCCCAAGATATTCGCATCCAATGAGACAGCTTGCTCTCCACAATTCCAGCTAATACGCAACCCTAACAACATCACAACCTGCTGTTGTTAATTCTGCAGATCTAATGTCACAACATCGCCATGTGACATCAGACATCCAACTTCAGCAATTAATTACTTAACACCGCCCAGTGTTAAACTTCAATGTTGCAACATCAGTACCTTGACATCAACATTGAATATACTTTGTTTTACTAAAATTCCAGCCAATCTAAGAACTAACATCCCCAAAGAAACAAGAAAAAGGAGCAGCAAGAGAAGAATTTTGAGAAGTTCCCTGAGATGTTCAAAAAGCTTGAATTGAACATCCCGTTCTTGGAGGCACTTGAACAGATGCCTACATATGATAAGTTCATGAAGGACATCATATCAAAGAAGAGAACCACCGATGCAGAACCTATTATTCTAACAGAAACTTGTAGTGCTATTTTGCCGGGTCTCAAGATTCTGGTGAAGAAGAAAGACCGAGGAGAAGTCACTATTCCATGCACAATTGGAGATAGATCGTTCAAAAGAGCTCTTATTGACTTAGGGGCAAGCATAAGTCTCATGCCCTTATCCATCTACAAAAAGTTGGGTATAGGTAAAGTTCAAGACACACGGATGACACTTCAGTTTGCGGATCACTCGGTAAAGCGACCTTATGGGGTAGTCCAAGATGTTCTTGTAAAAGTGGAAAAATTTGTGTTTCCGGTGGACTTTGTTATTCTTGAGATGCCGAAAGATGAAGAGATCCCTCTAATACTTGGAAGACCATTTTTGGAAACCAGTAGAGTTTTGATAGATATGGAGGGTGGAACTTTAACTTTGAAGGTGTATGATGAAGAATTGAAAATTGATGTGAGAGACACCATGAAACACAAAGAATATGTGGGCACAAGTAGTAATATCCAAGTTATTAACCAAATTGTGGAGTTCGAACACTTTGACAATATATCTCAATCATCTTTAGAGAAAGTGTTGCGAATGTCTATTTTTGAAAACAATGAGGAAGTTGATGAAGGTGAATTGGAAGTGTTAGCTATGATGGAAGCCCAACCTCCTTGGAAGGGAGTCCGACCACACCGGTGGGAGGATTTAAGACAACCTCAATTGGTAAAGGGGAGTGAAGAGACTAAAAAGGGAACGAAATTGAAACAACTTCCGGAAAATCTTAAGTATGTCTTCCTAGACACCGAGGGTAAATGTCCTGCCATCATAAGCTCGAGCCTAAAGAGTATCCAAGAAGAGAAGTTGGTCGATGTTCTGAAAGAGTACAAGGGTGCCATGGGTTTGAAGATTGAGGATTTGAAGGGAATAAGTCCAACGGTTTGCATGCATAAAATTCTTATGGAAGATGATCATAAACTGGTGGTCCAACCTCAAAGAAGACTAAATCCAACCATGAAGGAGGTAGTAAGAAAAGAAGTAGTTAAATTACTTGATGCAGGTCTCATATATCCCATATCTGATAGTTCGTGGATGAGCCCGGTGCATGTGGTACCGAAGAAAGGAGGAACTACTGTGATCACAAATGAAAAAAATGAGTTAATTCCTACGAGGACGGTCACGGGATGGCGTGTGTGCATTGACTACCAAAGGCTGAATTTGGCTACAAGAAAAGATCACTTCCCATTACCCTTTATTTATCAAATGTTGGAAAGGCTAGTGGGTCATGATTACTACTGTTTCTTGGATGGATACTCTGGGTACAACCAAATTGCGGTTGCACCGGAAGATCAAGAGAAGATGGCTTTTACATGCCCTTATGGAATCTTTGCCTATAGGAGAATGCCATTCAGGTTATGTAATGCACCGGCTACTTTCCAAAGGTGCATGACTTCCATATTTGCTGACATGCTTGAAAAGCATATGGAAGTCTTCATGGATGACTTTTCAGTATTTGGCTCTTCCTTTGATACATGTTTAACTAACCTTTCTCTTGTTTTGAAAAGATGTCAGGAAAGCAATTTTATTCTCAACTGGGAGAAGTGCCATTTTATGGTTCGCGAAGGCATTGTTTTAGGTCACAAGATCTCTCACAAGGGGATCGAAGTGAACAAAGCTAAAGTGGAGGTAATTTCAAAGTTGCCACCTCCGGTGAACGAAAAAGGTATAAGAAGTTTCTTAGGCCATGTGGGTTTCTACTGCCGGTTCATAAGAGACTTTTCTAAGATAGCCAAACCTCTAACCACACTTTTGGTTAAGGACAAGGCTTTTGTGTTTAATAAGGAGTGTGCCGATGCATTTAAGACACTGAAAAATAAACTAGTGTCGGCACCCATAGTTATCGCCCCCGATTGGTCTATACTGTTTGAGATCATGTGAGATGCTAGCGACATTGCAGTAGGGGGTGTTCTTGGACAGCGAAAAGATAAGCTTTTACATGTTATTTATTATGCTAGTCATGTGTTGAACCCTGCACAGATGAACTATGCAACTACCGAAAAGGAGTTGCTAGCTATTGTTTATGCCTTTGATAAATTTAGGCAATATCTGTTGGGATCGAAAGTTATTATTTATACTGACCATGCTGCATTGAAGTATCTTTTTGCTAAGCAGGACTCCAAGCCAAGGCTCCTGAGATGGATCTTATTACTTCAAGAGTTTGATGTGGAAATTCGTGACAAGAGAGGTTGTGAAAATACTGTGGCAGACCACCTCTCTCAGATGTAACCTATTGAGGAAATCGAGGATAAGCGCCAAATAAATTATGAGTTTGCTGATGAACACATCCTTGCTATTATTGGTGTCCCTTGGTTTGCAGATTATGCAAACTATCTAGTGCGCGGTATCATACCCGATGACTTTGATTCTAACAGAAAGAAAAAGTTTGTTCATGATTGCAGGTTCTACCTATGGGATGACCCTTACTTATACAAGAGAGGAGTTGATGGTTTGATACGAAGATGTGTGCCCGAAGAGGAACAAAAGGATGTTCTGAAGGCATGTCAGTATTCTGAATATGGGGGGCACTTCAGTGGTGACAGAACCACAACTAAAGTCCTGCAGTCAGGATTGTACTGGCCCTCATTGTTCAAAGACGCACAGGAGATGGTAAAAGAGTGCGATAAATGCCAGAGAACTGGGAATATATCGAAGAGGAATCAGATGCCTCAGAACATCATGTTAGAGGTTGAACTGTTTGATGTTTGGGGGATTGACTTCATGGGCCCATTTCCGCCGTCATTTGGGAAGAACTATATCTTGGTAGCGGTGGATTATTTCTCTAAGTGGGTTGAAGTTGTTGTATTGCCCACTAATGATGCAAAGGTGGTAGTTAAGTTCTTGAGAGAGAACATTTTTGCTAGGTTTGGAATGCCGAGAGCTTTGATCAGTGATGAAGGAACTCATTTCCTAAATCATCTTATGAAAAGACTACTTCTGAAGTACAACGTGAAACATCGAGTTGCTACCCCTTACCATCCCCAAACAAGTGGACAAGTTGAGGTGTCAAACAAACAACTGAAGCAAATCCTTGAGAAAACTGTAAGTTCATCTCGGAAGGATTGGGCAATAAAGTTGGATGATGCTTTATGGGCCTATCGAACGACATTCAAGACACCAATTGGAATGTCTCCGTATCAGCTGGTTTATGGGAAAGCTTGTCATTTGCCACTAGAATTTGAACATAAGGCGTTATGGGCATCTAAGTTTCTGAATATGGATTTGTCCCAAGCAGGAAGTTCCAGGGTCTTCAACTTCATGAGTTGGAGGAATTTCGGAACCGAGCTTATGAGAATGCCAAGGTTTACTAAGAGCAAACAAAGAAGTGGCATGACAGAACAATAGTGAGGAAGGACTTCTTTGAGGGACAACTGGTCCTCTTGTACAACTCCAGGTTGAAATTATTCCTTGGAAAACTTCGATCTAAATGGTCAGGACCATTCGTTGTTCATAAGGTGTTTCCGCATGGAGCGATTGAAGTGAAAAATCAAGCAAACGGAAATACTTTTAAGGTTAATGGGCAGAGATTGAAGCCCTATTACCAAGGAGATGCTGTTGGACAGGTTGATGTCATTCGTCTTACTCTGTAGGACGGAGGACCGTCGAGACATGCGACGTTAAACGCAACGCTACGTGGGAGGCAACCCACGATCTTTATTGCTAATCATTATTTGTTTTTGCAGACGTATATTTTGTTGTACTTACAGAGCAAGCGGGGAGTATGATAAGTGTCGAAGAATTGGACTGAAAAGATTATTCGGAGTTTTCGGAGAAAAACAGTGCCCTGACACGGCAGCCCGTGTCACGGGACACGGCCCGTGTCAGGAGGACATGACCAGACGTGTGGAAAACAATGATTTGGGAGGATTACAGAAGCCTGACACGGCCACCCGTGTCACGGGACACGGCCCGTGTCAAGCAACCTGGGGAAGATGATGGAAAAGTTAAAGTTTTGGTGGCTTAACAGAATCCTGACACGGCCGCCCGTGTCACGGGACACAGCCGGTGTTAGGGTGCGCGGGTTCAGATTTTTGAAATTTTTGTTTTTTGTTTTATTTCTCTTTTATTTTCCATAACTTTAATGAATGGGACCCACGCATTTAAACTCTTTAACCACTCTTTATCCCTCCATTAACCACTTATTATTCAATTTTTAATACCATAATTTCATCTTCTTCCTCTCCCTATCTCCAAAACCTAAAAACTCCATAACCTTCTCCTCACAAAACCTTAAAAACCACCAACACCCACTCATCAAAACACCACACGGCCTTCACAAAAAACATTCACCACACCATCCTCCACACTTCTCTGGTTTTATTTTCGCGATAACCTCTGTTCCAGTTTTTTTGATATTTTTCAGGTGACGAAAATGCCCCCGAAGCGAGCGAATAGAGGTAAACAGGCTGCTGCAGAGCCATCGCGCCCACAGAAGCGCACCATCCGGAGACCTAATGCCCATGGCATTCTGTTCGATAATGAGGAGCATGAAAAGAGGTATAACATGCATGTAAAGCGCAAAATAACACCAACCAGGTATTTATGTCCAGAAACTCTTGCTCAGTTAGGATTGTCTGTTGAAGTGGATCGTATGTTCCACACATTAGGTATGCTTGAATTCATGCAATACGAGGCGCCGACATATGAGCGCATAACTCTTGAGTTTTTAAGCACTATCGAATTTAAGTTGAGAAAAAAATGGACAGGTAATTCTAATTATTTCTTTGGTACTTTGAGTTTCAGGCTGTATAACAATGACCATGAGCTGACGTTCGAGGATATTGGGAAAATTCTAAATCTCCCTATTATTGGTCCCGGATTCATTCCAGAGGAATTTGATGCCCGTGCTTTTTGGATAGCCATCACCTGACACACAGACTATGTAGCAAAAGGTGCCAAGGCTTCAGGGATCTAAAACCCCTGTTTCCGATACGCTCAAAAGTGTTTGGCGTATACGCTGTTTGGCAGGGGAGATAGTATAGGAGTGGCTACTCAGAAGGAGTCATTTTTACTGCATACGATGGCCAATCACAATCTGGTGAGTGTGGCTGCATTTGCGGCTGATTACTTGGGACGAGTAGGCCGAGCCACATCTAGTGGCATATCGGTTGGGTGTATGATTACCCAAATTGCTGAGCACCTGGGATATGACCAGGATAGACTGGGTGAAACCCCAGTAGCAGGTAAGACCCGTATGGACATGAATTCATTGGTCTAACAAGGTATGATCGCCGTAACTGACGGTTATTATTCATTAATGTGTTCTGGTCAGTTTTTGATGTATCTGCCTAACCCCCACCGCTGTGGGATTGATGATTTAGATAATTGGTGTTATGGAGATGCCGTCCTTAACGTAGTGGACCAGCAGGAGGACGATACTTTTGGTGCAGGTACCCAAGACCACGAAGGCTTTCGGACTGAACCGGAACCTAATCAGACTGTTCCCCCTCACACCAGTGGTCCGAGTGCAGGCTCATTCTCTATAACGCAGGACCACTGGACCTGGTTGCGCACCGAGATAGGAGAAATTAGGGGAGAGTAGACCCGTCAAGGGAACCTGATTGGGGAATTGCACGAGTGGATGCGGCAGATGAGGCTGCAAGACCAACCTCCTCCTCAGTGAGCTCTGTGAGTCCCATACTGTACTTGTTTTTAAACAGTGAGGTCACTGTTTAGTTCAAGTGTGGGGGGTATTTATTTATGTGCTTTGTTTTGTTTTTGTTTTTGTCAATTCTATTTGAGTTTTTTGTTTTCGTGTTGGTTTTTAGTTTGAAGTTGCGTTTGAGGTCCATTGTGAGAACACCTCGAAATTGAACTAAAAAATTATGAAAATAGTGCTGATAGTGTTGACCTGTATTTGCGAGTGAGTGAGGAGAAAGTATATAGAGTTCGAGTGAAAAGAAGCTTGATGAGGAAATTGGAAAAATCTTGAGACTTAGGTATACCGCAAACACCCTTAGTTTTCCGAGTAAGGAACGAGTCTGACATGTAGATTTGTGCCATAGTACTTTGATCTGAGAAGTATTCCCTGAGTAGTTTATATTGACAGTCGGGCTTAATCTATAAGAATTATCTGTACAAGGTTGATCGGAAAAAAAAATTTAATAAAGTGTGAATAAAGGCGATTAGACGACCAGTCCTTCTAAGTTGGGTAACCCTCACCCAGTTATTCAGCCTAACGGCGGTTGAACCTGAAAGCCGTCCCAAAGCCGACAAAGAAAATAACGGTGCCAATGAAAAAAAATTTTTTTTGATCGATCTTGTACATGCGAGGAAAAATCATAAAAGCCTTAAAGTGATTGTCCGAATGAAAGGGGTTGAAAATCGAAATATAAGACTTAAGCCCAAAGCATAGTCGGAGAGGTTACCAAAAGGGTGATTTAGGTCCGTGGTTTCACCGCGGTTTAGTGTTTGCGTGATACCTTTGTAAATGGAGAAGTACTGAGACTACTTGTTGAGTGACTTGGAACGAAAAACTCATGTATGAGTATCATCACTTTGACTCGTGCTTTCTAAGGCAGTTCATCTGTGATTTATGTGTTTATGCAAGCTTTTTGCTTGAGGTCAAGCAAAAGTTTAAGTTCGGGGGAGTTTGATCAGTGGTTTTCAATCGTATATTTTCAGTCGTCTGTGTCGTTCGTTTTCCATGTTACGTTCGATATTTAAGTTTAGTTGTTTGTTTTTGCACTTTGTTTTCATGTTTTTGTCGAGTAAGTTGTCTATGAATGTTTTTATTATTTTATACCATTGGTGCCTTTGATGTGGTTGTTTTAAGTGTATTTTCAGGTTCACAATAACAAGTTAATCGGACGAATCCAAAACAGCGTTTTGAAGTGCGAGAAGGACTAAAAAGTGATGTTCCATAGGCCTGACACGGGTGCGCGTGTCACCTAACACGGCCCGTGTCAGGAGGTATAGGAGAAGGGGAAGATTTGAAGAGAAAATTGCCAAGTCAGAAGCCTGACACGGGGGCCCGTGTCACAGGACACGGCCCATGTCAGGACCCCTGAAGGAGAAAATGTGCCAGCCCAAGTTAGCAGCCTGACACGGCTGCCCGTGTCACCTGACACAGCCCGTGTCAAGGCTCCTAGGAGTGAAATTCCTTGTACTGTATTTTATTCAAGTTTATGACTTCTGGGAGTATTTTGGAGAATTTGCGCGGTTAAAATGTGATCTGATATTTATGCTGAGAGGAAGGATGGAAAAGGGACTTTTGATTTTGGGGTTGAATTGGACGGGAGAATTTTGGGGTGTAGAGATTTCGACGAATTCTCAGAGAACAAGGATCGATCAAGAGCGGAAGCAATTGACGATCCAAGGAAATCGAATTTCATCATAATGTTTATTTTTCATTGTTATCCTGTTTTTATTTCAATTATGAACATGAGAGGCTAAACCCCCCAATGCTAAGGGGGTGTCCCTGATTTGCTTTTGTAATGACTTTTGAATTTCTTAATCTATGAGATTGTGTGTTTCATTTTATTCTTTATTTTATGCAACGTGCTTAATGCTTTATCTTTTTTGAAGATCTGATAATTGATCGTAGTTAGGGTTTGGTCTGACCAACCACCCTAACCTTGTTGCATAATTTTTCTCACGGTAGATATTACCGGGGAATTGGAATACCATGTGAAAACCTTTTAATGTCAGAACTATTGCTTGATATTCTTCCTTGGCCACTGAGGAATTAGGGTCGAGGAAGAATACCAAAGGTTTTTCTTTAAAGGAATTTTAGAAAAACAATCTAGAACATAGGAAAGATAAGGTTTGATACATGTCTCTTTAGAGTCGAGGAAAAATTAAGTCATTGCATTGCAAATTATACACCGTCCCTAGCACGATTCTCATATTCGTACAACCTTTGTTTTTTTTATTATGTTTTAGTAGTATTGATTCTATTTAGCTAAAGACAAACTATCAACCAAAACTTTTGTTCAATTGAAATTGTGTGGAAAAAGACTTATTTGACTGCGCAGTCCTCAAGAGACCGACACTGGGGTTTTCCCCAATTATTACTACAACGAGAAAAATAGTACACTTGCTATTTTATCGATCAGTACTCGATGTCGTATTCTGATAACAACATCTACTAACGGGCAATTCTTCCCGTTAAAGCATGTTTTTCAAAGACCTACTTGAGCGGATCCATCTCGGAGATTAACCAAGTAGTGTGACAAATCAGGTTTTTCAGTAGATATTCTTTGATGCTGTCGAAAGCCTTTTGGAAATCCTCTGTCCATATACAGCTTTGGTTATTTCTGAGTAGTGTGAAGATCGGTGCGCATAACACCCCAATTTCAATCGCGGATAAATAATACATAATTAAATCAGAGTGAATGAATAAAAAAAATTTCGACAGAAATAAGGATGCCACATTTGAGGAAAACATAATCCACCTGCTCATAACTTTGATACATAACACAAAATTGAATAAATAATAGCAGGGAACTTTTTCCAAAAAAGGAAAGTTCAATTATGGAATAAAGAGGAAAGATCATAACTGACTTGTTTTACAAAATAAATTGTTTTATAACATAAAAATATTCATACAAAGGTAATACAAAATAGATCCAACAAATGTATACATATATAACAAAAGCGTTCCCCGACTCCCGTGTTACGTATCAGAGCAGACATACCGACAAAAGGATGGAGAACTAATCTTCACAACAACCTCCAAGATACTAATTTGCAATTGCCTCATAGAGCAACAAACCACAGCAGAAGGGTGAGAAATAACAACCAAATCAAGATTGCATAATAAATGCAACACATATAAATTCAGATGCATAATTATTCTCACCACAAGCATAACATACTAATACATATAGCATGCCACAGGTAAATAACATATTTCTAATAATCCAACAACATAGCATAAATCAATTATACCAACATAATTACATATTCACACATAAGGCATACCAAGGTTGTGACATATGGAAACACACCACCACATCACATATATTCATATATAGCATATCAACGATAATCCAAACAATCTTTCTAAAGTATAACGTCTCCACAAAACATAGCATATGTCCATTCATAAAACACATCATCCATAATCCATACATTTATCACGAATGCATATCAAATCACCAATACTATCACGAGCTCAATACATAATCAATCACTTCACAATCTCCCACCCATAATCAATCCATTCACAATTTCCCACACATAGTCAATCCATTCACAATTTCCCACACATAATCAATCCATTCACAATTTCCCACACATAATCAATCCATTCATAATTTCCCACACATAATCAATCCGTTTATGATTTATGCAAATGCACAGAGACCGACACAACGACTCTATGCATGCGGTACCATTCCATCCATCATTATAATCATTAATTCACTCAATAATTATTGGAATCATCGCTTGTTACTTAGTGTAACTCCCCTCCGTGCAAACGATGTTCCCCGTCGCTTTAGATCCTCTTGGTATAAGGCTCACGACGTTTATGGATCTCTTTAGGTCCTCTTTGTATAAGGCTCACGATCCGGCGCTTTAGGTCCTCTTTGTATAAGGCTCACGATCGTCTATAACGTCGCTCTAGGTCCTCTTTGTACAAGGCTCACGTCTGTTACAACAGATTCCCTCTGGAATCGTTTCGTAGCTCACACCCCACAAAGGCACACGACATCGCAAGATGCATATCATGATGCTTGGCATACAAATGACTCGTGACAATCAAATGCATATACATATATAACCATGTGAACCATCTCAACATCAATAATCATGCATTGCAATCAAACCCAAAACAATGCATTTATTTGCCATAAGGCCACCAACCATCATCATAATATCTCATCACATGCATTCACATCATATAACAGCATACAAGCTATACGTTATATATTAAAAGCATATCGCATGATAACACATCAATCGCACACAATTACGACTGTAAAAGTCAACAAAACGACACGTTTCCAAATTCCCAACAGAATTAAATTTTCCACTAATCTCAAAACCATTTTAATAAGAAAAAACATCTCATTAGCTTTCCAACACATCTGACCGTGCCTCAATCTGAGTTACGAATCAAACTTTATGAAGGAAACAAAATGGGAAATCTGTCACGTTCGCTTTCCTATTCGCAAAGCGAACCCCCATCGAACCATGGCAGAAGAAAAAAGGCATAAAGTTCGCAATGCGAACTTCTGGGCGAACCTTCGCTTTCCCCTTCGCTTTGATTCGCAAAGCGAACCTGCGAACCCAGAAATTTTCAGCAGCGTCAATATAGGTCATTTGGGGCCAAAATACCTCATTTCTTCCACCCAAACACTTCCAAATCACAATATATCAACCAAAACATGTTCCAAACATAACAACAAGTATTCTACGCAGTTTATATCGAGTTTCAACCGTGAAAACATCAATTTCTATCAATTGTTCATCAATTTATCAAATGTAAAAACATTATAAAAACAAGAAAACATTCACACAATCACACACATATACATATACAATCGCAATATAATCGAAACTTCTCACTCTTACCCGATTAATCGCGCTTGAAATGGAGTATTGAAGATTTCCTCTTCTCCTCTCTTTTCCTTCCTCTTCCTTTCTTTCCTTTCTCTTTCTTTTCTCTCTTTTTCTCTCAAATCTCTATTTATAAAAATATCTAATTTTTCTAAAATATCTAACCCTCAAAATGACCATTTTACCCCTCAGCTCAAATATCTCCCAAACGCTCTCAAAATGACATAAAACATAAACAGCGATGAAATATATTTCGGGAAATAAAAGTTGAAAAGAAGTTATAATTTATTGCAAATATTTTACCTATCAGGGAAATTAGCCAATTAACTCAATTAGCAGGTAAAATACAACAAATTCACACATTTCACAAAATTCACATAAATGAAATAAATAAATACAATTAAACAAATTGGGGCATTACAACTCTCCTCCACTTAGACATTTTCGTCCTCGAAAATATACTTGGTGCAAACAACTCCGGATACGACTCTCGTATCCGACTAACCCACTCTCATGCCATTAAAGGCAACACCACGAATAACACAAACCGACAAAACACCTTGCTAACAGCAACTACTACAACGACACGACAACGACAAGATGCAATGCCCATATAATGCACTTGACGACCAACTCACGACTCAGAGAATATCCAAGGTACGAACACACCAGTTCACTCTTGAATCGAAACACAACAAGATCGTTACCCTCACCATAGGTAACACTCCCCTAATTCCCCATATAGGAATTAGCTACTCGCACTCGAACCATCACGATGGAAACAAGGCAACAACACAAACAAAAACATAAAGTTCCACGACCCAACATCGTTTCAACAACATCTACATAACCACATTACCAACATCCTTGTCACACAACAATATTACAACAATGCTACGATTCACCAATCGAACATACAACCAAAACATCCATCTACATAGTAGCCCATGAATAATATTTAAACCTTTCACCTAACACTTCCATTCTAAAACGTCCAACGGTCTCATCATTCCTACATGTTTTCAATGTTCAACCTCTGAACTCTTACAAATCACACACGTATATACGAATTGCGCCACATCACGCTTCCGCTACGCACTCTGATGACTCGTAACCATCAAATCTACCAATTTCACGTCCAAAGTCTAACTCTTTCTCATATTCACCAAAAATCACTGTTCACTCTTAATATACCCAACCTCACACTATGCTGTGTTAGCTTACACACCAGACACAAGTCTCTGAACTGTTCAACCAACTCTAATTCTCTGACCATCAAAAGATCTTCTTCAAATCTTGATACATTTTATTAGCTCCTGGATGTATACTCAAACTACTCCGGTGTCCTTCCTCTAAAATCATCTGTTTCAATTCCGAACCATCAGGAATACAAATTCTACCGTGGAATCTCAAAACACCCTGATCATCCAATTTAAAGTCACCATCCACACCTTTATCTCCAACCGTCAATAATTCAACAAATTTCACATCCATCCTCTGTTTCTCACTAACGGTCAACAAAAAATCATTAGTGACCTTTAACATACCAAGCCTCACGCTATCAGATGTCAATTCACACACCAAACTCAAATTTCTAAATTCTTCCAAAAGTTCCCACTTTTTAACCATCAAAGTAGACATATGCAAAGATTTTCGACTTAACTCACCTGGCACGACATTAACTTTACCAATAGGATAATTCGAGCCAAGGTCATAACTAATCAGGAATTCCAACCATCCTCGGTGTCTCCTACTTTATTCTTTCTGACCAAACAAGTACTCTAAACCCATGTGATTACCAAACACTTTGAACCTAAAACCCTTAAAATGATACCTCTAGATTCTCAACACAATAGTAACCGAAGCCATCTTGAAATCATGAATCCTTAATTGTCGTAAAGCATAAGAAATGACTTTACCCTCTCACATTAACACACTAACTACACTCATCAAGGACGCATCCCAATATTCCATAAACAATTTATTAGGATCAGGCAGAATCAAAATTGGAGCCGTAGTCAATCTTCTCTTCAGCTCACTAAAAATTACTCACAACGAACATCCAAAACAAACGAATCACCCTTTGCAAGTCAACTGAGATAACAGAAGCACTAACTTAACAAAGTCTTCCATAACATGCAGTAACAACCAACTAAGCCCAAAAGTTTCTAATCTCCTTAACCGACTTTGGAGTCTCTCAATGTAGAACAACATCTATTTTGGATAGATACACAACAATACCATCATCGAAAATAACATAACTAAGAAACTAACCTCTTTCAATCAAAATTCTGACTTCGATAATTAAGCAGAAAGCTCCCTCTCTTTCAACCCTTGCAACTAAATCCTCAAATACTCTACATACTCATCCTTTGATTTAAAATAAATCTGAATATCATCCAATAAACATCACTATAAACTTATCCAAACAAGTATGGAAGATACCATTCATATACTCGACAACCATAACATATACAACCTTCAAAATTCATTCTGAGCACGAAACAATTTATCCAAAATAGCTTAACAATCTCTGGTTACCACATTCTATATCAATTCTTCTTACGGGGTTCCAACTCACTCAAGGTTTCTGCTGACACGAGATCTCAACCCATAACAAAAGTAATACCATCAAGGAACTTCAAATCGTTCGCAATTCATCACAATTCAAAACTCAAGCTATCCCGAGCACAACCGCAAGTTTCCATAATACTCACTGATTAACACGCAACCTCATGCTATCATCCTTTTCCTTACCAACCATGCCGGACCTCTTTAAGTCGACACACTAATGTTTCATCCAAAAACACATCTGAAACCATGCACAACTGACGGCCCATCATTGTGGCTTCCTGCCAATTTCCATAACACTATCATCACAAACATGACCAACATCTGAGTTTCACTTCCTAAAAGTTCTTCTACTTACTTAGCAGATCCAAACCTTAAATCTTCACCTTCGTCAAATTTGAGTTCACACTCTACTCTCTAGGAACAACCATTAATGATACCCAATCATTCTCTCTCAATGACTTCCCAACTGGACCAACATACCAAAACCTCTAATCTGTCTCACCTTCCGATATTAGAATCTTCATTGACTCAACAAAACAATCTGTACTCACTTAGCTTAGCTCCAAACGATTCACAAAACATACTATCAAAGCTGGAAAGACACATCTATTCCATCCAACATAATTCCGTCTACTATCAACAAGAGATTAAGGGTGATCAGTTCCTCAATTTGTCAATAGACAACCGACAATCATGATGGGGCGTAAACCGTCTTTACCAAACTATAATAGCATTTCTTGCATCTTGTGCACAAAACTACCTAAGGCATAAATCCTTAGTCGACATAAACCTTACCTCCGCATTCCCTCTGGAATCAGGAACAACACTGTCCAAACAACACTTACAATCTTGCAACCAATGCTCCACAACTGAAGCGACTTGGAGAAGCACTAGCTTCTCCCCCACTTATCTCATTCTAAATCCTACAGACAAAGGATTACGAAACCAGAAAGCACTGACAGTTTTTCACACACATATCACGTACTAAGGAACAAACAACAACGACAATATTCAACTGTCATACCAACTGACTCAACAACTTGGCCGGACGGACCGATCTGCTCTGATACCACTAATATAACACCCCGATTTCAATCATGGATAAATAATACAAAATTAAATCAGAGTGAATGAATAAAAAAATTTTTCGACAGAAATAAGGATGCCACATTTGAGAAAAACATAATCCACATGCTCATAACTTTGATACATAACACAAAATTGAATAAATAATAGCAGGGAACTTTTTCCAAAAAAGGAAAGTTCAATTATGGAATAAAGCGGAAAGATCCTTAACTAACTTGTTTTACAAAATAAATTTTTTTATAACATCAAAATATTCATACAAAGGTAATACAAAATAGATCCAACAAATGTATACATATATAACAAAAGCATTCCCCGACTCCCGTGTTACGTATCAGAGCAGACAGACCGACAAAATGATGGAGAACTAATCTTCACAACAGCCTCCAAGATACTAATCTGCAATTGCATCATAGAGCAACAAACCACATTAGAAGGGTGAGAAATAACAACTAAATCAAGATTGCATAATAATATGCAACACATATAAATTCACATGCATAATTATTCTCACCACAAGCATCACATACTAATACATATAGCATGCCACAGATACGTAACATATTTCTAATAATCCAACAACATAGCATAAATCAATTATACCAACATAATCACATATTCACACATAAGGCATACCAAGGTTATGACAAATGGAAACACACCATCACATCACATATATTCATATATAGCATATCAACGATAATCCAAACAATCTTTGTAATGTATAACGTCTCCAAAAAACATATCATATGTCCATTCATAAAACACATCGTCCATAATCCATACATTTATCACGAATGCATATCAAATCACCAATGCTATCACGAGCTCAACACATAATCAATAAATTCACAATCTCCCACCAATAATCAATTCATTCACAATTTCCCACACATAATCAATCCATTCACAATTTCCCACACATACTCAATCCATTCACAATTTCCCACACATAATCAATCCATTCACAATTTCCCACACATAATCAATCCATTCATGATTTATACAAATGCACAGAGACCGACACAACGAATCTATGCATGCGGTACCATTCCTTCCATCATTCTCATCATTAATTCACTCAGGAATTATTTGAATCATCGCTTGTTACTTAGTGTAACTCCCCGTCGGGAAAACGATGTTCCCCGTCGCTTTAGGTCCTCTTGGTATAAGGCTCACGACGTTTATGGATTGCTTTAGGTCCTCTTTGTATAAGGCTCCCGATCCGTTCGCTTTAGGTCGTCTTTATATAAGGCTCACGATCGTCTATAACGTCGCTTTAGGTCCTCTTTGAATAAGGCTCACGACCGTTACAGCATATTCCCTCTGGAAACGTTTCGTCGCTCACACCCCACAAGGGCACACGACATCACAAGATGCATATCATGATGCTTGGCATACAAATGACTCATGAAAATCAAATGCATATACATATATAACCATGTGAACCATCTCAAAATCAATAATCATGCATTGCAATCAAACCCAAAAAAATGCATTTATTTGCCATAAGGCCACCAACTATCATCACAACATCTCATCACATGCATTCACATCATATAACAACACACAAGCTATACGTTATATATTAAAAGCATATCGCATGATAACACATCAATCGCACACAATTACGACTGTAAAAGTCGACAAAATGACACGTTTCCAAATTCCCAACACAATTAAATTTGCCACTAATCTCAAAACCATTATAATAAGAAAGAACATCTCATTAGCTTTCCAACGCATCCGAACGTGCCTCAATCCGAGTTACGAATCAAAAGTTATGAAGGAAACAAAATGGGAAATCTGTCACGTTCGCTTTCCTCTTCGCAATGCGAACCCCCTCCCCTTCGCTTTGGTTCGCAAAGCGAACCTGCGAACCCCAAAATTCTCAGCAGCGTCAATATAGGTCATTTGGGGCCAAAATCCCTCATTTCTTCCACCCAAACACTTCCAAATCACAATATATCAACCAAAACATGTTCCAAACATAACAACAAGTATTCTACGCAGTTTATATCGAGTTTCAACCGTAAAAACATCGATTTCTATCAATTGTTCATCAATTTATCAAATATAAAAACATTATAAAAATAAGAAAACATTCACACAATCACACACATATACATATACAATCGCAATATAATCGAAACTTCTCACCCTTACCCGATTAATCGCGCTTGAAATGGGGTATTGAAGATTTCCTCTTCTCCTATCTTTTCCTTCCTCTTCCTTTCTTTCCTTTCTCTTTCTTTTCTCTCTTTTTCTCTCAAATCTCTATTTATAAAAATATCTAATTTTTCTAAAATATCTAACCCTCAAAATGACCATTTTACCACTTAGCTCAAATATCTCCCAAACGCTCTCAAAATGCGATAAAACATAAACAGCGATGAAATATATTTCGGGAAATAAAAGTTGAAAAGAAATTATAATTTATTGCAAATATTTTACCTATCAGGGAAATTAGCCAATTAACTCAATTAGCAGGTAAAATACATAAATTCACACATTTCACAAAATTCACATAAATGAAATAAATAAATACAATTAAATAAATCGGGGTGTTACAGTGTGCATGTCACAGTCTTGAGGGATTTGAATCTTAAGATGTAATTGAGTTGTCCCAAAAATCCTCTTGTTTTTCAGTCTTTGGTGAAGGCATTTTTTGATTGGCCTTGACTTTTTCAGGATCAACTTCAATTCCTTTTTGGCTGACGTTGATTCCCAAAAGCTTTCCTGAACGAACACCGAATGTACATTTGTTGGGATTCACTTTGACAGGTGTTCCATATGTTCTTCTTCTATTTTAGATTTGGCAATCATGTCATCGACATATACTTCGATTTCTTTGTGCATCATGTCGTGGAACAAAGTTGTCATCGCCCTTTGATAAGTTTCCCCTGCGCTCTTTAGACCGAACAACATTACTTTGTCACAAAAGGTTCCCCATGGGGTGATGAATGAAGTTTTCTCCATGTCTTTTGGCGCCATTCTGATTTGATTATAGCCCAAGAATCCATCCATGAAGGAGAATACTTTGAATTTTACTATGCTGTCAACTAGCATGTCAATGTGTGGTAGGGGGAAATCGTCCTTTAGACTTGCTTTGTTTAAATCCCTGTAGTCTACACATATTCTGACTTTTCCGTCCTTTTTGGGAACTGGCACTATGTTGGCTAGCCATTGAGGATATTCTGAGGTGGCGAGGATGCCTGCGTCAATCTGTTTATGCACTTCCTCCTTAATTTTGATGGGCATATCAGGGTGAGTCCTTCTCAGTTTTTTTTTAACTGGAGGATATTCTGTTTTCAGTGGTAAGTGATGTTCCACGATGCTGGTATCCAACCCTGGCATGTCATGGTAGAATCAAGCAAACATATTTGGAAACTCTTTGAGAAGTTTTATCAAGCCTTCTCTAACAGTTGGATTGAGCAGTGCTCCAATCTTAACTTCTTTCTTTTCTTCTTCTGAACCTAAATTGATCGTTTCCAACGGCTCTTTGTAAGGTTCAATGGAGCTTTCCTCTTGTCTGAGTAGTTGGGAGATCTCTTCTGGGATTTCTTCGTCCTCTTCTTCTTCAGCTTTAAACACCGGGAATTCAAAGTTGGGAGAAGGCATTGGATCGTACTTTTCAATGGGGTTTAAGACAATTAATATGCACGACGTGATGATTCCTTTTTAGAAAAGACCGAGAGAATGAAAAAGTGTGTGCAGTGTATTTTGTTTTTTGAAAACGCTTGTTTTTATTTTAGGATGTTTTTTAGGATTACCATTTTCTAAAAAAGAAAACAAAAAGTGAAAATAACAATAAATGCAGGAATTCAGAATGACATTATTTATTTATGATTTGTCGATTCTTGAAACACAACCCTACAAAACAAAACTTTGTCGCTTTGGGAAAAGCGAAGAGGGACATTTACATAAAAGTAAGCCCTATAAAACATCCATTTCACCCGGGCAAGGTGAAATGTTAAAACAAAGATTCTTCAATTACCTCGATTTATGAACGACATTCGGGACATCGACCGCACCCCAATGGCGACCAACTCCACTCTGGATCACAAAGTCCTGTACTTTCCTTCTCGATTTGTCTTCGGTAATGAAACTGATTTCTGGCGGAGTGAGATCATTGGAGTCTTCTTCCCATGCAGAGTGATTATAAGAGGACTCTTCTGTTTCATTTTCGATAGTATTTTCACTCTCAAGAGGATCTCCCCATCCAGTTGGCCGGATGTCCTCGTATTTGATGCGAGAGCTTTCAGGAGCAGTGTATTTGATTAGAAAGTCGTACTTGCCGCTTGGCTGCTCTAAGGTATCCCAGGTTTCTATGGGAATAGATGAGTCATCTTCCTCAATGACGTTGACCTATGGAAATGCATAGTTTATAAAATCTTGTCCTGCGATCTTTACAAATTCATCAACATGGTGTTGGATATTCTTGGAATGTTTTGGGTAAGGATTCCATGACTCTGGGAGAACAGGTGTATTCTTTTCAAGATCATTCAGCGGATAGGCATTATCCGTCTGACTCTTTTTCCTCGAGTCTTCCATGTAAGGCTTCCAGATAGGCAAATCATCTAAGGGATCATAAGAATCGTAGTCAAAGTTGCCTTTCATCAGAGTGTCTTCCTCTAATGAGTTGGGTGGAGCACCTCATCCTTCGGGATCATAATCTCCGTAGATCATTCTGACGTCTGATCTTGCTATATATCTGGGACTTTGCTTTGGAGAGCAGAATGGTATGTACATTTCTCCCTGAGATATAAAACCTCCATCGTTGAGATAAGATTTCCACTCTTCATCTGTATCAGAAGAGTTGTTCCCATCGATCGTGTGGACTTCTTGAGATAATGGGTGGAGGAAGCCTCCACTGTAGAAGAAATCATGAATAGAACGAAAACTTTCATCCTTCTATGTAGTCTGGGTACATGTTGGAGAAAAACCAAGACCTTTTCTTGTCTTGTTATCAGCAGTAATTATAATTTGTCCCCATCCTTTTATGTCATAACTCCCCAATACTTTGAGAGCGTCTTTGTACGAGAAAATCGACGTTCGTCTTTCTTGGTGATTCTCATTGCTCACCTAAAGCGCTTGGAATTGAGTCCCAACAACCTCCTCTGGTTCTACATAGGAGAATGATTATAAGTTACTCACGATTAAAGCTTGTTCCCTGCATACCGTGACTAATTTGTCATTCTTGACAAACTTCAGCTTCTGGTGAAGTGTCGAAGAGATTGCCCTGGCTTCGTGTATCCAAGGTCTTCCTAATAAGCAACTGTATGCTGCTTGGATGTCCATGACCTGGAAAATGACGTAGAAAGTGTGAGGACCAATGGTTATGGGAAGATCAACTTCACCGATAAGCGTTTTTCTGGATCCGTCAAAGCCTTTGATGATGATCTCACTGCCTCTCATCGGAGTACCTTGAAAAGATAGTCGTACTAAAGTTGACCTTGGCATGACATTTAAGGATGAAATTGTGTCTACCAGTACGTTGGATAAAGCATTGTCTTGGAAAATGACTGTGATATTGAGTGCCATGTTATGGTTCTTCCCTTTCTCTAGAAGATCTTCATCACTGAAATCCAAATTGTTGCTGGAAGTGATGTTGGAGATAATGCTGTCAAATTTCCCTACGGTCATATCTTGTTCTATAAAGGTTTGTTCTAGAACCTTCTGCAGAGCTTCTATGTAAGCTTGTGAACTAAGCAGGATCGATAACACAGAGATCCGAGATGGAGTTTCTAACAATTGATCCACAATGTTGTACTCGCTTTTCTGGATGAGCTTTAGTATTTCATTGTTGTTCGTTACAGGTTCTGTGTTGCTGGATTGACCAATTTATTGATTAGGACTTTCAGCTTGTGGTTCCTTTTCTTTTGTAAGTTCTCCAACTCGTCTGTTGAAGACTCAACCTCTCCGGGTAACTCGACTGATGTCAGTGATGTTGACAATGGATGGTAGTGGAATTTATTTTCCATCTTCTATTGTAGTCGCGCCGTACTTGTACTGAATTGCCTTTTCTGACTTGTATGGTATTGGGCCTGGCAGGTAAATAACCACAGGGTGTTTTTGGGCCTTTTGAACGTCGTAGGCAACCTCAATCGGCTTTAGGTTAGGAATGTTTGTACTGTCAAGAGGGATCCTTGACTCATTGAGAAGAGGAATTATGGTGCAAACATCCTTGGTAATTCCATGATTGGAGACTATGACAATGCTTTTGTCTAGTAGTCCTTGGTACTTGTTTTGAACAGGGAGTAAATCTTGCACCATGTTGATTGATTGAGAATTCAAGCATGGTTGAGTTTCCTTTCGGTCTAACTGATGCTGGAGAGCTACTCGCACGAGGTAGCACCATTGGTTATTTTCTGAACATATTCCACAATGTTTGTAATTATGAGGTGGTACCCGACCGTACCGACTTTGTATGCCGTGCATCCTTACCAGATCCATTTCTAGTAAGCGGATATCACAACTTTGGTGTCTATCAAGATTCCCATTAGTTATGCTAACTTGTTGTGTGTCTTCATTTTGGTAGACCGGGAGCCACCAGTGGTCTAATAGATGTTGAAGAGTTCTTTGTACAAGCGCACAACCTTGGTCGTTTTCGGAGCATTCTTCGCAGTCTTGATAATCATTCGGGGACAGGAATCCAATTCTGACCTGATTGGCATACAATTCAACTAGAATAGTATTCATTAAGCGAATGTCGAAGTTCTGAACCTTGTTGACGTGATGATCATTCCTACCTACCTAGGTTGATACCTTTGTCTTTGCTTACCCAGAGAGATATTACTGATATATTGCTCTTTCTTCTTTTGGAAAGCACTATCGTATCTTTTAGTACTGCTGGATGGTTTTGTATCTTTGACCAATCGTCCTTCTTGGACTGCTTCTTCAAGGCGTATCCCCAATGTTCACCATTTCATTGAAGTCACTACGTGCACTTGCAACCATTCAGTCACAATAAAACGAGCTCAATGTCTTCAGGAAGATCTTTTCCATTTCCTTTTCCTCGAGAGGAGGACAAATCTGGGCGGCGATTTCACACCATCTTTGAGCATACTCCTTGAAGGTTTCTTTATCCTTTTGGGACATTGCTCTGAGCTGGTCCCAATCTGGTGCCATGTCCGAGTTTTATTTATACTACTGAACGAAGGCTGCCTCGAGATCTCTGAAAGTACTGATATTGGTGAGGTTTAAACCCTTGTACCATTTGAGTGCGGCACCGGTTAAAATGTCTTGGAAGTAATGGATTAGTAGCTATTGGTTTTCTGTCTGGGTATACATTTTTCGAGCATACATTACCAAATAACTTTGAGGGCAAGAGTTGCCTTTGTATTTTTCAAAGTCAGGCACCTTGAATTTACGCGGTTTCTTTAAATTAGGAACCAAACAGAGGTCATCGGCATCCTTGCCAAACAAGTCATATCCATGAATGGCATGCAGTTCTTTCTGCATTTCCAAGAACTGTTCCTGGAATTCATTCATCCTTTCATATACTTCTTCATTTCTGCCAGAAGTGGCCTGCAGAATCTGTTCCTTCGGGATAGTGTGTACCACTGATTGTGGTATATACATTACGGCGGTAACTCTTGGTGCTTCAGTGACCTGAAGTTTGTAACCCTCAGGAGTTTCTGTCGTAACCCTTGCATCTTCATTTACCTGAAGTTTGTAACCTTTAGGTCTGGAGGTTCCTGCTACGGCTTCTGGGTCTTCAGTGGCCGGAGGTATGTATCCTCCAGGTATAAAATTGAAATGCATGCCCCAGGGAAAACTTTTAGGCATGTTGTACTGAGGATGACTGCCAAGTGTCTCAAACGTTGGTGTAGACATAATCTCTGAGATTGCAGTCCTTTGAGGTTGTTGATCCTGAGCTGCTGCCAGAGATTCCATCGTGTTTTGGAGTTTCTCTAAACTCTCCTTCAGAGCGTTAATTTTTTCTCTCATCTCTCTGTTCTCTTCTTAGAGATCATCCATTTTCTTTTGTCGATTGGCCCGAGTATTGTATGAATGAGACAGTTTGACTCTAGAGTGCGACACATGCATGAGACTCAATGACAAAGATGTGTTATGTGATAATTATGAATGATATGCAGAAAAATGAGAATGATTATTTTTTTTTTGTTTTCAAAAGAACTTTTAACAATTATATTGCAAATATCATACAGTGGGGGAAACCCTTTTATTGAACTCGAAAGATTGCAGTATTTTATAAGGAAAAGTACAATATTTTACAAAGTGTGAGAAGGAAAAACAGGCCTATGGATCCTGAGTTCTCTCTGAGGAGAGCTCAGATGCTGGTTCGTGAATTTTTCTTTTCTTTGATCGTGCCCCTTCAACCGTTGTCGGGTCGATGATCCTTTGCCAAGTGAAAGCAGAGAGCAAATTTCTTGGTTCCTCCTGACTTTCTATAGCATGCTGCTCTAATATCTCAAGCAGAGAGCATCTTTTTCCTTCAACATCTTTGTACACTCCAAATTAATAATCTGGTACTTATTCTTCCAAGAGTTCTTCTCACGTTGGACTTTATTAAGAGCGATCTGGAGTTTTTCCGTATCAGACATGAAATAAAGGACAAATTCTTTCAAAGGAAAAACTTCTTGACGAGGGTAAGACATCTTCAGGTTGATGGTCCTAGTTTGTACCCAGTGGAGATAAGGCTCTGCAGAGATGCAATTTGGCCTCCCCAGGGACTTTCTCCTCTTCCTGTGAACATTTTTCCAGGCATGCACTATTTCTTTCTTTAGTGCAATGTCATTTTCTCCTTCCTTGAAGAAAAGACCCTCCAAATGAATATTATGTGGGATATTCTTCATCGTGTATCCAAGTTGACGGCGAGCCAAAATTGGATGGTAGTTGATTCCTCCCTAGTGCTAATGAGGGGTACATTGGGGAAATTTCCATATTTGTCGATGATTTTTACTCCCTCATAGATCCGATTGTACCAATCTATGTCAGAATTGGTAAGAGACATAATCTTCTGCGACCATCGTAGACTACTCTTGTGATCCCCAAAAGCAGCAGACTTGGGTAAGTGGGAAATAAACAATTTGTAGAGTAATGGTACATGGCATGTGATCATCCCTCCACTGTACAAATTCCTTAAGTGTAGGGAATGATAAGCATCTACGAGCAAGGTTGGGACTGGTTTCCCAATTAAGAATATCTTAAAAGCAACGGTGTCAACGAAGTTGTCAATGTTGGGAAAAAGGAATAACCCATATATGAGCAGAACAAAGACATCCTAGCCCAAAGCGACAAAGCGACAGAGTTTTGTTTATAAGGCTGTAGTTTCAAGAATCGACTTGTTCATTAATAAAATAACGTTGTTTTGTAATTTCTGCATTAATTGCTGTTTTCTCTTTTCGCTTTTTGGAAAATGGTAATCCTAAAAAACAATCCAAATAATAAAAACAAGCAGTAAAAGAAAAATACGCTGCACACACTTTCATTTTCTCTATCTCTTCTAAACACAAATCATCCAGTCATGCAGATTGCTTGTTTTAAACCCAGTTGAAACATACGATCCAATGCCTTCTCCCAACTTTGAGTTCCCGGTATTTGGGACAGAAGAAGAAGTTGACGACGAAATTCCAGAAGAGATCTCCCGATTACTCCGACAAGAGGAAAGGTCCATTGAACCTCACAAAGAGCCGTTGGAAACGATCAACGTGGGTTCAGAAAAAGAGAGAAAAGAAATTAGGATTGGGGCACTACTCAGTCCAACTGCTAAAGAAAGTCTGACAAAGCTTCTCAATGAGTTCCCCGATGTGTTTGCTTGGTCCTATCAGGACATGCCAGGGTTGGATACCAGCATCGTGGAACATCACTTACCATTGAAATCAGAATGTTCGCCGGTAAAACAGAGGTTGAGACGAACTCACCCAGACATGGCCATCAAAATCAAAGAGGAGGTGCAGAAACAGATTGACGCGGGTTTCCTCGCTACGTCTGAATATCCTCAATGGCTAGCCAACGTAGTACCTGTTCCGAAAAAGGACGGAAAGGTTAGAATGTGTGTAGACTACAGAGATCTGAACAAGGCTAGTCCAAAGGACGACTTTCCTTTACCACACATTGACATGCTGGTAGACAGTAGAACGAAGTTCAAGGTTTTCTCCTTCATGGATGGATTCTCGGGCTATAACCAGATCAAAATGGCGCCGAAAGACATGGAGAAAATTTCATTCATTACCCCATGGGGTACCTTTTGTTAGAAGGTAATGCCGTTCGGTTTGAAGAATTTCGGGGCAACCTATCAAAGGGCCATGACTACTCTATTTCATGACATGATACATAAGGAAATCGAGATATATGTCAATGATATGATTGCAAAATCTAAGACAGAGGAGGAGCATGTGACCCACCTGTCAAAACTATTCGAGCGGTTGAGAAAGTACAAACTCCGCTTGAATCCCAACAAGTGCATATTTGGTGTCCGTTCAGGGAAACTCTTAGGGTTCATCGTCAGCCAGAAAGGAATTGAGGTTGATCTTGACAAGGTCAAGGCCATTCAAGAAATGCCTTCTCCGAAAACTGAAAAACATGTCAGAGGATTCCTGGGACATTTGAACTACATTTCCAGATTCCTATTCCTCATGACCGCGACATGTGCGCTGATTTTCAAGTTACTCAAAAAGAACCAGGACTGCGTTTGGACAGAGGACTGTCAAACCGCCTTCGACAGTATTAAGGAATATTTGTTGAACCCGCCAATCCTATCACCTCCAGTGGAAGGAAGACCACTGATCATTTACCTCACAATCCTAGAGGACTCAATGGGATGTGTACTTGGCCAACAAGATGAAACCAAAAGGAAAGAGTCTGTCATCTACTATCTGATCAATAAATTCACCGACTACGAGACTCGATACATTATGCTCGAGAAAACTTGTTGCGCTTTGGCTTGGACAGCCAAACATCTTCGTCAGTACATGATTCGTCACACTACTTGGTTGGTATCCGAGATGGATCCAATCAAGTATGACTTTGAAAGGCCTGCTCTCACGGGAAGGATTTCTCGTTGGCAGATGTTGCTATCAGAATATGACATAGAGTACCATGCTCAGAAAGTCGTTAAGGGGAGTATTTTACCCGATCATTTGGCTCATCAATCGATTGACGATCAGGAATTAATCGGGTTTGACTTCCCAGACGAAGATGTCATGTACTTAAAAATGAAAGACTGCGATGAACCGCTACCCAGTGAAGGGCCAGAACCAGGTTCCCAATGGGGACTAATCTTTGACAGAGCAGTTAACCATTATGGAAATGGAATTAGGGCAATCATTATTACCTCTCAGGGTACCCACATTCCTTTCACCGCCAGAGTTAAGTTCAAATGTACAAATAACGAGGCCGAATACGAAGCTTGTATCATGGGTCTCGAAGAAGCGACTAATTTGAGGATCAAGAACTTGGACGTATACGGCGACTCAGCCCTGGTCAGCAATCAGATCAAAGGAGATTGGAACACATACCAATTAGGATTGATTCCTTACAAAGACTATGCCAGAAGGTTGTTGCCTTTCTTCAACAGAATCGAGTTTCATCACATCCCTCGTGATGAGAATCACATGGTTGATGCATTAGCCACCCTCTCTTCCATGATTAGCGTAGGTCAATAGAATGACCTACCAAAGATCGACATAATGTGCCTTGAACGGCCCGCTTACATCTTCAGAAACAGTCATAGACGACAAACCTTGGTATCACGATATCAAATGCTTCCTTCAGAAACAGGAATACCCACCTGGGGCATCCAGAAAAGACAGAAAGACCCTCAAAAGGCTGGCTGGCAGCTTCTTTCTGAGCGGTGATACACTCTATAAGCGGAATTTTGACACAGTCTTGCTCCGATGTGTAGACAAACCAGAAGCAAACATGCTGATGAGAGAAAATCATGAAGGATCCTTTGGCACTCATGCCAATGGACACACAGTGGCGCGAAAAATTCTCAGAGCAGGGTACTACAGGTTGACCATGGAATCCGATTGCTACAAGTACATGAGGAGGTGACACAAGTGTCATATATACTGCTACAAAATTCATGTACCGCCAACACATCTCAAAGTTCTCTCTTCCCCATGGCCTTTTTCCATATGGGGAATCAACATGATTGGCGTGATTGAACCTAAGGCTTCAAACGGACATCGATTCATCCTTGTAGCCATTGACTATTTCACCAAGTGGGTCGAAGCAACATCATACGCTAATGTAACCTGACAAGTGGTGGTCTGTTTTATCAAAAACAGTATCATCTGCCGTTATGGTGTTCCAAGCCATATCATTACTGATAATGGATCTAAATTGAACAACAAGATGACAAAGGAGTTGTGCGCTGAGTTCAAGATCGAACACCATAACTCATCTCCCTATCGACCCAAGATGAATGGAGCGGTAGAAGTGGCTAACAAGAACATCAAGAAGATTGTTCAAAAGATGGTTGTAACCTATAAAGATTGGCACGAGATGCTACCCTTTGCTCTTCATGGTTATCGAACATCTGTCCGAACTTCAGCAGGGGAAACCCCTTTCTCTCTAGTATATGGCATGGAAGCAGTGCTCCCCATGGAAGTAGAGATCCCATCAATCCGGGTATTGATGGAAGCTAAGCTTACAGAAGCTGAATGGTGTCAAAGTCGACACGACGAACTCAATCTAATCGAAGAAAAGAGAATCACGGCCCTGTGCCACGGTCAGTTGTATCAACAGAGAATGAAGAAGGAGTTTGACAAAAAGGTTCGACCTCGCGTCTTCAGGAAAGGAGACCTCGTGCTCAAAAGGATACAATCATTTCTCACTGATTCTCGGGGCAAATGGACTCTGAATTATGACAGCTCCTATGTGGTCAAGAAAGCTTTCTCGAATGGCGCCTTGAGACTTGCGACCATGGATGGAGAGGAATTTGCCTACCCCACAAATGTTGATGTAGTCAAGAAATACTTCGCCTAAACTAAAAAAAACGTTTCGGTGGATTGAAAACCCGTAAGGGCGGTCCAGGAAAAAATTAGAGATAGAATAAAAAATCATCCCGATGGATTGGAAATCTCAAAGTACAATCCAGGCAAAAATTAGGGATAATGGCAAGTAACTATGTTCAATAGAGGCAAATCCCTCAGCAACAGTTACCTCATCCGTCAGGAAAACTCCAGTCAAGGTCATCTTTGACAGAAGCTCAGGATTTCCCGAATTCAAAGTTGGTAGAAGGATAGTGATCGTCATGTTTCAATGTAGCCCTTTTCCCTTAAATTACCATTTTCTAACTTTGTAAATACTCTACGGAATCATGCGCTTAGCTGATTTCCATCCTATCAATAAAATTTGAGCCCTTGTGCTTTTGTTTGCAATTCTTATTTGTTTTAGCTTTATAGAACGACATTTTAACATGATCAGCGATTCTTGAAATAAAACAAAAAATGAATTTTACTTGTTAAAACTTTTTCTCCTTTTAAAAATGAAGATGGCATTTCTTTTGACTATTGAACATCGAAAGAACATCAATCGCTTCTCCAGAAGTAAGCGAGCTTCAAAGTGCAGGATCAAAGTACTCCTTCTAAGCAAGTGCGCCTGAATAAAGGATCAGCTATATCAGATGCGGTTTTCCCATCTGATACCCTCGGTTGAGTTCTTATCTCCTAAGCCTGACCAACATAGCTCCCCGCAGGGACTATTTCTCCTAAGCAAGGCAGAATTGCTATTTTGAACCAGGGGTACTTCTTCGCCCCGTGATGGCAGAGTTTCCAATCGTGTTCATCCATTAGTCAATATGTCGTGTCAGTTTTGTCAGCTTATATATACATACATCATGCATTATTAATTTACAATCATATTCATATTGCATCAATCTCACTCTAGTCGGTCTTATTCCCTAGTGATAACCATCCTCTCAATCGAGTTGTCAGTTCTTTCCTCATCAGGAAATGTTGCGTCTGAACAATCTCCCTCCTCTAGTTTATTTCTGGATTGGAGTGGACCCTTGACCACTGTGATAACTTGAACCTCTGAAGAACCGGAAAACGTTCGACAAATGTCACTCTTCGCCATTGAAGATGATATCATTGCTTTCCCGGATTAAAGAAAATTCCTAGAGAAAGCCTCGTGATCAGAGATTCGGCAATACAGTAGTTTATCTCTGAAAAAACCAATGATGAAAAGGTCATCAGCACCTCAAAATTGGATCACATCATATGGCATTTCTCTGGGAGGATCCCGAGAAAAGCATGATGTAATATCCCCAAGCGAGAGCAGTCTCTCAAGAGACTCGTTTTCCCCGGATGGAGTCGACAAATGGCATCTCAAACAGAGAAGTTTGTATACCTCTAGAACTCAGACGAATGGGTTCCCCAGCAAGTCTGACATCAGAACTATTTCTATCAAATGGCATCTCCCCAGGGAAATTCGGCGAGAAGTTTGAGGAAAACCGCTACGAATAGCGTCCCTTGTCATTAAAGTTTATTGACAAAAGAAACTAAGACCAATTCCTTGGTAGGAAACCAGGATCGAGGGGAAGTTTACAAAAGAAACTAAGACCAGTTCCTTGGTAGGAAACCAGGATCGAGGGGAAGTTTATTTCAGAAACTTAGACCAATTCCTTGGTAGGAAACCAAGATTGAAGAGAAGTTTATTTCAGAAACTGAGACCAGTTCCTTGGTAGGAAACCAGGATCGGTGGGAAGTTTATTTCAGAAACCGTGACCAGTTCCTTGGTAGGAAACCAGGATCGAGGGGAAGTTTATTTCAGAAACCGTGACCAGTTCCTTGGTAGGAAACCGGAATCGAGGGGAAGTTTACCTTTTCTAAGCATCATTGCTTAACAAAAGAAGAAGGATGTGTGAATTACCATTCTTAACCACCATCAAAATTTCGGGTATTCCGATATTTAATCCTCTTGCACCCTGAATGTTCGAATACATTCGCCATTCACACCTTCAGGTCCAAGAAGATTAAATAGGGGCATCTATCATACCCCAAATTTTTACCACTAAGATTCCCATCATTGTGTAAATCATCATCACAATATGGAGGAACCTTCATATCTCATCAGTCTCCCCAAAGGTGGGTGAGCATTCACTACCATAAAAAATTAGGGTTTCAGGCCCTCTCAGAGTTCTTAGACAAAGGATCAATCTAGAATTGACAAGATCTTAAACTTTTATAACCTCTCAAACATCCACAAAGTATCAAGAGGACACCCACCTCAAGGATTAAGCACAAGGCTGCTCCCTTCCAGGTGGATCCAGCCTCAAGATCGCCGGTGTCACCAAATTAGGGTTTTGGTCGACCTGGGCCTCCAGGTGGAAATTTTCCTTTGGGCATGAGCCAATGCTTCAAAGCATAACCTAAGATACTCTATGGAACCCCATGGACCCAATCATCAAGTTAATTTAGCCTCAGGGGATGTATTCATCAAAAATCAAGAATTAGGGTTTCTTGACCTAATTCACCCCTAAGTTGACTTTTGGAACAAAACATGAGCCAAGACCTCAAGAGAGGATTTAAGGATCTCTAACATACTACATTGGTCCATTTGCAACAATGTATTAATCCAAGAAGCTTGAGCAACAAGTCTCAATTTCATCTGAACCACAATTAGGGTTTCGCGAGAAAAGTCAACTATAGCTTTGACTTTTGACCAGAACATGCTCCCAAACCCTAGGACATGATTCAATACACCCTATAATACCTATTAAATCAATCCATCAAGTTTTATTTAGATCAAGGACTTGATTTCATAGAGGATCGCACAGTTTGGAATTCATCTGACAAAAAGTCAACTGTGCACAGAAGTCAACTTTGACTTTTTGAGATTTTTCACAAAAATGGTTTTTTAACCCTAAAATGATGTTAATGTATGATTTTAATCATCATTCATCAAGAAAAATCAAGAAAAGTGGGATAACTTGTAAAAGGGGTAACCATAAAAACTTAGAAAATTTTCTAAGTTAGGGAACAAAGTGGCAAGGGTACCAACTTTGGAGGATCATAACTCCTAAACCACAAAGCCATTTTTCCCCATCCAAAGCTAGATTTGTAGCCTCCACGACCCTCTACAAAAGTGTCAACTACACCTCATTCCAATTCGTTATGGATTTTGAGTTATGGAATGATCAAAATGGCTGAAAACATGAAATGCCACTTTTTCCAACACTTAGTGAAATTTTTACTAAGTCAGAATCTGCCTTACTTTTTTCCAAATGTAGGGGCATTTTTCACTTGGATCCAAAAAGTATCAAGACCAAATATGATCAAATAGTTGTTGTATCATATGAGGGCTTTCCAAAATGGCCAAGAACATCACCAAACTCAACTTGAGTCATGAGATATGACAATGGCAATATGCCTTGCTGAAAACTGCCAAGGCTAGGCAGAATTTTGTATTTTTGCTCGATTTGGCAAAATCAGATAATTCCTAGCCTTGTCATCACTTTGGACACCTCTGAGGATCAAATCTAAAGGGAACAAACACGGATCCAAGCCTCCAAAGTCTTTGGAACAAGAAGTAGCATGTCAAACCTAGAACTGCCTAAAATAGGGACAAGAACCCAATTTTGGATTGGAGCATATGGATGCTTATAGGTGGCATGGACTGACATATTTTTAACTGAATTCAGTTAAGAATTATCCAACAACTAGGGAACCAAAAGCCTGTGCTCTAACCTCTAGTCAATGGCTAGAGGAGACTTGGATTCCCATTGATCAACACTGGCCAAACCTCTGCTGCAGTTTCCATTCACTATTGATCCCAAAACAAACTTTCTCTACTATAAATAGAGATCATTTGTGCTCGGTTTGAGTACACCCAAGCCATCAAACAGATGCTTTCCTCATAATCCCTCTCTTTAGGCCAAAATGCCTTCTTTAGCAAGGTAACTCTGAGTTTTTGAGTTTGAGAGCAATTCCAATCAAACCAATCACACACACACCTCATAAACATCATATGTAGATGATCCAAACTCTCACAAGTGACCTGTAACACCAAAATCACAAAGTCACCTCTCAAAACCTCAAAATTGGCCTTTTGTGCATTTTTCAAGCCATGTCTTGATTCAGTCACTTTCCAAACTAGATAAAACCTCAAACACACTCCAAATATCATCCTTAAACTATCCTAAATGGTTCCCCCCATCTGGAACACCATTTGAGGGGGTTGTTATTTTGGTCATTTTAACCCCTTTTGCAAGAAAGGGCCAGTTTGTGTTTTTGCAGGTTCCACTGATCATGCACACCTCATACATGTTATATATGTTGTATTTGAACCAATTCATCATGTAATTCATGCCTGTATCAAAGTGTAGCATAGAAAATACAATTATAGGTGTTTTTCAAAACCACTATCGGATTTTGAGGAGGGAGTCTGATCTGAAAAAATACCACCACCATTGGATTCCTTGTAAAATTCTAGGCCATATGCATATAAATTTTGTCCCCAACCATTGAGAAATGAGAAAGTTATGGACATTCCCGTTTCATGGCAAAACTTGCCTTGCCTTGCCTTGACTAGGCCTAGAAAACAAGGCAAGCCTTGTATATTTGTTGTTTTGTTTCAAGCAATGGATGTATCACCACCCAAGTGGTAAGGCGCGTGCCCTATAACCTTGAGGTCATGGGATCAAACCCCACCCATGCCATTTTGTGTTTTTTCATATTTTTGCTATTTTTTCCAATATTTTCATGTTTTGTTAATTAATTGTAAAATTAATAACTCTTTCAATTTTAATTATTTTTATTGGTTCTTTTTGCAAAATATCACAAAAATATTAAAATATTTTATTCCACAAAAAAATCAAATTTATATTAGTTGTTTAATATAATTAGTATTTTTGTGAATAATTTCCTTTATAATTGTTTTTAAACATTTTAAAAGTGAATATTTACTTTGAAAATCAAAAACCAAATGAGCTTTAATATCTTTTGTGATTAAAACCTCATTTTTCAAACCTTAAACAAAAATCACAAGTGGTTTATTCAAGCCTATTTGGTATTTTTATCATTTTTATTTGATTTTCTTTTAATATTTACTTTTAAAGGAAAACAAATTAGGGTTTCTTTGATTTTCACCCTCACAAATCATTTTCAAACACTCATGGGCCTCTATTAGAGTGTAAGACCCAATCATTTGTAAATACAGACCTATTTGTGGGCCTCACTTATTGTATAAGTCCCGTTGTATTTCAAAAGTCCGGCGCAATCATCGCCCGTTTAAAACGAGCCATCTGGGCCTCTCCTCGACATATAAGACTCATTTAAAACCTTTGGGCCTCTAATAGACTGTAAGATCTAATCCCCTTTTAACCAAAACATTTTGGGGCCTCAGTCATTGTATAAATCCCTCTGCGTTAAAAGAAAATCTCGGCGTGATCGCCAGTTCAAAAACAAAAATCATCTGGGCCTACCCTCGAGTTATAAGCCCCATTTCTTTTCTTTAAACACCTTTGGGCCTATTTAGAGAGTGTAAGACCCATTCCTTTGTACAAAAAACCTTTTTTTGGCCTCAGTCACTTGTATAAGTCCCTATACAAAACAATAGTGCGATCACTGATAAAACTTTGGGCCTCTCCTTGAGCTGTAAGCCCTAATCTTTCCTTTCAAAGCACTTTCTCCTTTGATTTTGAATATAATATTGTTATCAAAGTTTTCTTTTTTGAACAAACTAACAAAACAACATGGAAGCTCTACAACCGAGTAAGTGTTTACCCGCTTTCATTTACCGCTTTCATATGTATATAACTGTATTATGGGGTTGTTTAACTGTAAGTCTTCTTTCATAAACTCATATCAACTGTGTAATAATAGTATAGAAATTTAGAGTTTCCCCGAAAACTACGTCTAGCACTAGGCGGAGCCCTGATAATCACTCTTAAAAATAGACAAAACTAGATCCCCCATAGGAGCACCAGATACAGTCTTCTCTTCGGTTGTCACTCCTAGGAATTGTCAAGAAACTCTAACTCCCCAGAGATGATCTTTTCTCCGTGAATGGCATCTCTTGAGTTTCTTCCAAATTCTCGAACTTTCCTAGCTTGATCTATTCTCTGTGAATAGCCTGTCTTGAATTTCTCGGTGTTTGGGGACCCACAGGCTTCTTAAAAGCATCCCCGCCTCCTCTTGGGCGTTGTACAAGGACCCGTCGGCTTCTTAGAAGTTTTCACAGCCTCCTCTTAGGTTTCGTATAATGATTATTTCTTCGGGAAGATAGCCTCCTCTTGGGCTTAGTACAAATTGTCCCTCGGCTTCTTAAAAGTTTCCAGCCTCCTCTTGGGCTTCGTACAAATTGTCCTGACGACTTCCTAGAGGTATAGGAACAGAAATTAGTCATCTTAATAGAACAGTCTTTCAAAGAGTCTAGATCTTACTACTATTGTTTCTTAAGCATAGTACAAAAGATAAAACTCGTAGACTCGGACAGTCTCAATGCCCTTTGGATTTCTCGTTTCCTAAAAGAAAAGGAAATAAACCTAATCCCCTGATCAGTGCCAAAGCACAATAATACCTTTAATCAGTCTCTTTATAAGAATTGATTTTCTCTTTAAACCAACATACTGAACCTGTCACTTAACTGAAACAGTAACCTTAGCCTCCATCTCGGGCTTCGTACGAGATACAAAACACTCTCTTGTTGAGTATAAAAGACTCTCTTATTGAGTCAAAAATCTTCAGCCTCTATCTTGGGCTTTATACGAGATACAAAAGACTCTCTTGTTGATTCAAACCTCTTTAGCCTCCATCTCGGGCTTTATACGAGATACCAAAAGACTCTCTTGTTGAGTCAAACCCCTTTTAGCCTCTCTCTCGGGCTTTATACGAGACACCAAATCACTCTCTTGTTGAGTATAAAAGATTCTCATGTTGTGTCAAAATAACTTCTAGCTTCCGTCTTGGGCTTCGTACAAGACATATGTAAAAACACTCCCTTGTTGAGTTAACCCTTTTAGCCTCTCTATCGGGCTTCGTACGAGACACATAAAAACAACCTCTTGGTGGGGCAATAGTCTCCTCATAGGCTTCGTATAAGGAAAACCCCGGTAGAGCCAATCAACCTTTTAGCATCAAAGATGTGCCTCGTTCATAGTATACAAACATCAACAACTCCTTCATCTAATAACTGTAAGTGGCAAGCCTCTGGATTATTTACATCCATGCCACTGTCCCTCTTTTAGCATGAGAAATTTCTAAGGAAAGATGGCATTACTCTACGCTGAGTTAAAGTCTTCTCCTTCAGGTTAAAAATCCCCTATAAAGGAAATTATGGCATTGTTGGGTTCACATATCCCAGTTAAAGTAATCCTCCTTTATAATCAGTCACCCAACCATTGTGACAAACAGATACCCCCTCTTTAGAGATGACAAATTCTCTCTAAAGTCAAAACCCTTTAGCTTCACATCTTGGGCTTCGAACATGATACAAATAGACCCTTCAGTTTCACATCTTGGGCTTTGAACAAGATACAAACCACTTTTTAGCTTCACGTCTTGGGCTCTGAACAAGATACCAAAACACCATTTCCTCCCATAGAAAAGGAGGAACTACAATCGCTCTGATTTCCCTGTTTCGGTAAACGGGAATACGTAGGCATAAGATTGAAAGAAAAATCTTAGCGAGCACACTAATCAAAAAACCTAAAGTCCCCTACCTTCACCCAATCTGGTGCAGTATCCTAATAAAATTCCCCATAAACAGTCCCAGATTTCATTCCGAACAACGTAAGAAGAGAAAGGCCCCATTACCATATAGCATCCGTAACCTAACAAACCACTGTTTAAACTCAGTATGCAAGCAGGGTTAGTTGGAGACATCTATTTCCCTTCCTTCATCATCTTCAATAGGATAAAAAATGAATCGACCTGTAGTTCCCCCAAGAGCGATAATGCTTAAGAACCACGTCCAAAATCGCTCGCTACAGTACGAAGCCCGAGATGGAGGCTAAAAGTGTTTGACTCAACAAGAGAGTCTTTTATACTCAACAAGAGAGTGTGAAAGGGTTAGCTCCATTGGGGAGAATCATTGTACAAAGCCTAAGAGGAGGCTAAATGTGCTGGTAACTATTTCAGTTGAGTGAAAGGTTCAATATGTTACATAAAAGAGAAAATCAGTTCTTATATGGGTAATGTTGGACTTATGGATTGATCAGAGGATCAGGGTTATCTCCTGTTCTTTAAGGAAATGGGAAATCCAAAGGGTATTGAGACTGTCCAAGTCTACTAGGGTTTTCGAGAAATTGATTCTCAGATAGTGAATGATCTTTGTATAATGCCCAAGAGAAGGATGAGTTACTACTGAGGATTAAATCCATAGGCAGGCCAAAGGGTGAGGAACTCTAATGAGAGAGGTCGGCTTTTAGAGCGATCAATGATTTTTCCTATTTTTGAAAGGAACTTGAGAATGTCTTTGAGACTCAAGGGATTTTTAGACTGTCCAAGTCTAGAGTTTCATCTTTTGTACAATGACCAAGAGGAGGCACGGGTGTTAAGGGATGAGTCTCAACCCTCAAATGGTCGGAGTTTTGACACTGGAAAGACTGCTCTAGCAAAGGATGATTAAGTTCTGTCTTATACCTTTAAGAGGTCGTCAGGATCCTTTTATTAAGCCCAAGAGAAGGCATGAGAGCTTTTAAGAAGCCGAAGGGTCCTTGTATAACGCCCAAGAGAAGGCGGGGATACTTTTAAGAAGCCTGTGGGTCCCCAAACCACGAGAAGTTCAAGACATGCCATTCACAGAGAATAGATCAAGCTAGGAAAGTCCAAGAATTTGGAAGAAACTCAAGAGATGCCATTCACGGAGAAAAGATCATCTATGGGGAGTTAGAGTTTCTTTGACAGTTTTTAGGGGTGCTTTTAAGAAGCCTGTGGGTCCCCAAACCCTGAGAAGTTCAAGACAAGCCATTCACAAAGAATAGATCAAGCCAGGAAAGTTCGAGAATTTAGAAGAAACTCAAGAGATGCCATTCACGGAGAAAAGATCATCTCTGGGGAGTAGAGTCTCTTTGACAACTTCTAAGGGTGACAGTCTGAGAAAGGGTTCACCGAGAATGCTGCCTTTCACGTCTCCATATTGTTTAACCCTAAGAGGAGGGCAGAGTGTGTCTGGTAATCCTATGGGGATCTAGTTTTGATTGTATTTAAGAGCGATCAACGGGGCTTTACCTAGGGCTAGACGTAGTTGCTGGGGAAAACTGTAAATAACTATACTAGTATTACACAGTTGATATTTAACAAGTATATAAAATTTTGTGAAAGAAGACTTACAGTGAGTAGCCCCACAATACAGTTATATATATATATATATGAAAGCGGATAAAGAAAGCGGGTAAACACTTACTCGGTTGTAGAGCTTCCATGCTATTTTGTTAGTTGTTCAACAAAGAAAGCTTTGATAACAATATTATATTCTAAATCAAAGGAGAAAGTGCTTTGAAAAGATTGTTGGGGCTTACAGCTCAAGGAGAGGCCCAAGGTTTTATCAGTGATTGCACTGTGGTTTTGCAATTGTACAGGGAATTATACAAGTGACTGAGGCCCAAAAAAATTTTCTGTACAAAGGGATGGGTCTTACACTCTCTCAAGAGGCTCAAAGATTTATTTTTAAATAATGGGGCTTATAACACGAGGGTAGGCCCAAGGGTTTGATTTTTCAACTGGCGATCACGCCGAGGTTTTCTTTTAACACAGAGGAACTTATACAATATCTGAGGCCCAAAATTGTTTTGGTTAAAAGGGGATTGGATCTTCCACTCTATTAGAGGCCCAAAGGTTTTTTAAAGAAAAAGAATGGGGCTTATAACACGAGGGTAGGCCCAAGGGTTTTATTTGTTAAAAAGGCGACGATCGCTCCGAATTTTTTTGACGGTACCGGGATTTATACAATACACTGAGGCCCAAATTATTTTGGTTTTCAAAAAGGGTTGGGTCTTACACTCTACTAGAGGCCCAAAAAGTTTGAAAAAGTTTGATGAGGGTTGAATTAATCAAAAACCCTAATTTGTTTCCCAAATGTGTTTTAATTGAATAAAAAATTCAATTAAGATGATCAAAATTGTTAAACATATGGAAAAAAACTTGTGATCTTGGATTAATGTTTCAAAAATCAAGTTTTGACCTACAAAATGATTAGAAGTCATTAGAATTTGCAAAATCAAGAAGGAAAAAATATTTTAAATGTCAAAAATAATTAAAATATTAATTCTTTGCAAAAATATCAAATATATGAAATAAATAATATTTTTGGGATTTTTTGGTAAAATAAAATATTTTAACATTTTTGTGAATTATTAAAAAAAGGATTAACTCAAAATCATTAAAACTCAGAGAGAAATTAATTTTTGAATCAATTAAATAAAATCACAAAATTCAAATATTCAAATATTTGAAAAAAGGCGCCAAGAACAAGGGCAAGAACACGCGGCACCCTCTGTTTCTGCAGATTTGCGTTTTCTATCCAATCTCACTGAATACTTGAATATATCATGCAATCTACATATCAATCTACTCGTTTCAACCTCACGATCATGTCTATGGTCTTTAATTTCATTTATTTTAAACATGAAATAAGAAATCAAAGAGAAACCTCAAGAACCCTAAAATTTGCATGAAGGTTGAGAAATTCCATACACGATTCAAACAATGCAATCGATTGAGGGAAAACACTCCATGCATGATTATGAACATATGGCCAAATTATTGTGCAGCAAAAATTGCATGGATCATAGAGTTAGAAGAACTCATGCTTACCACTTGCAGCTGGTGATAGTGTTTTATGTTAGAGGTGTTACAGCTTGGTCCAAGGATATGGACAACTTCCCTAGGTGCTATGGAGTGTGTCTGGATGCTTGGAATGAATGGAAATGATCTGGAACTGAAGATGGTATCCCAACTGCAACTTGGTTAAAACCTTGAGCAGCTGGCTGGTGATTTTAAGAAATCAGTGTTCCAGATGTTATGTGAGTGTTTGGATCACTTCTATATGATGTTTATGAGGTGTGTGTGTGTGTGTGTGATTGGTTTGGTTGGAATTGCTCTCAAACTTAAAACCCGATAGTGACTTGCTTTGAAAGGCAAATTTGGAAGTGAGAAGGTGATTTTGAGGAAAACATCTATTTGATGGCTTTGGTGTACTCAAACTGATCACAATTGAGCTCTATTTATAGTAGAGCAAGTTTGTCTTGCCAAGAATAGTGAATGGCAACTGCTGCATAGGTTTGGCCAATGTTGAGCAATGAGAATCCAAGTCTCCTTTAGCCATTAACTAGAGGTTAGGGCACAGGCTGCTGGTTCTCTTGGTCTTGGATAAGTCTTGATTGAATTCAGTTGGCAATGGCTCAGTCCATGCCACCTTGGTGTATGCATTGAATACTCAAATCCAAAATTGGAGTCTTGGCCCTCTTTTAGGCAATTCTAGGTTTGTCATGCTATTTTTGGTTCCAAAGACTTGGGAGGCTTGGCATCAGAGTTGGTTCCTCCTTGGTCCCCCCTTGAGGTGTTCAGATGAATAGAGTTGCTTGCCTTTTGCAAAATTTGAGCAAATCAAGCAAAACTCCAAAATCTTCCTTGCCTTGACAGTTTTCAGCAAGGCATATTGCCATTGTCATATCTCATGGCTCAATTGGAATTTGGAATTCTTGGCCATTTTGGAAATCCCTCATATGATACAATAACTATTTGATAATAATTGGTTTTGATACATTTTGGATCCAAGTGAAAAATGCCCCTACATTTGGAAAAAAGTGAAGGCAGATTCTGACTTAGTGAAAATTTCACTAAGTGTTGGAAAAAGTGATATTTTCACTTTTTGTGATTTTGATCACTCCATAACTCAAAATCCATGATGAATTGGAATGAGGTGCAGTTGAAGCTTTTGTAGAGGGTAATGAGAGCTATAAATCCAGCTTTTGATGGGGAAAAATGGCCTTGTGGTTCAGGAGTTATGATCCTCCAAAGTTGGTACCCTAGCCACTTTGTTCCATAACTTAGAAAAATTTCTAAGTTTTTATGGTTACCCCTTCTACATGTTATCCCACTTTTCTTGATTTTTCTTGATGAATGATGATTCCAATCACACATTAACATCATTTTAGGGTTAAGTAACCAATATTGTGAAAAATCTCAAAAAGTCAAAGTTTGACTTTTGTGCACAGTTGACTTTTTGTCAGATGAATTCCAAACTGTGCGATCCTCTATGTAATCAAGTCCTTGACCTAAATAAAACTTGATGGATTGATTTCATAGGTGTTATAGTGTGTATTGAATCATGTCCTAGGGTTTGGGAGCATGTCCTGGTCAAAAGTCAAAGATACAGTTGACTTTTCTCGTGAAACCCTAATTGTGGTTCAGATGAAATTGAAACTTGTTGCTTAAGCTTCTTGGATCAATCCATTGTTGCAAATGGATCAATGGGTGTGTTAGAGACCCTCAAATCCTCTCTTGAGGTCTTGGCTCATGATTTGTCCCGAAAGTCAACTTGGGGGTGAACTAGGTCAAGAAACCCTAATTCCTGATTTTTTATGAGTGTGTCCCCTGAGGTTAAATTGACTTGATGATTAGGTCCATGATGTCCCTTGGAGCATCATAGGTTATGCTTTGAAGCATTGGCTCATGCCCAGAGGAAAATTTCGACCTGGAGGTGTAATACCCCAAATTTTGACCACTTAGATTTCCCATCATTGTGAAAATCATCATCACAATGTGGATGAACCATCATGTTTCATCAGTCTCCCCAAAGATGGGTGAGCATCCAATACAATCAAAATTAGGGTTTCAAGCCCTCTCTGAGTGCTTAGACAAAGGATCAATCAAGAAATGACATGATTTTCAACTTGTCTAATCTCTCAAACATCCACCATGGATCAAAAGGACTCCCACTTCAAGGATTAAGCACAAGGCTGCTCCCTTCTAGGTGGATCAAGTCTCAAGATCGACAATGTCACCAAATTAGGGTTTTGGTCGACCAGGGCCTCCAGATGGAAATTTTCATCTGGGCACAAGCCATTGATCCAAAACATAACCTAATATACTTCATGGAACCTCATGAACCCATGCATCAAGTCAATTTTGCCTCAGGGGATGCATTCATCAAAAATCAGGAATTAGGGTTTCTTGACCTAATTCACCCCTAAGTTGACTTTTGGGACAAACCATGAGCCAAGACCTCAAGAGATGATTTGAGGGTCTCTAATACACCATATTGATCCATTTGGAACAATGGATTGATCCAAGAAGCTTGAGCAACAAGTTTCATTCTCATCTGCACCACAATTAGGGTTTTAAGGGAAAAGTCAACTGTAACTTTGACTTTTGACCAGGACATGCTCCCAAACCCTAATACATGATTGAATATACCCTATGACACCCATGGAACATGTCCATCAAGTTTGATTTAGGTCAAGGACATGATTTCCTGAAGAATTGCACAGTTTGGAATTCATCTGATAAAAAGTCAACTGTGCACAAAAGTCAACTTTGACTTTTTGAGATTTTTCACCAAAATGGATTTTTAACCCTAAAATGATGATAATGTATGATTTGAATCATCATTCATCAAGAAAAATCAAGAAAAGTGAGATAACTTGTAAAAGGGGTAACCATAAAACTTAGAAATTTTTCTAAGTTAAAAATAAAGTGGCAAAGGTACAAACTTTGGAGGACCATAACTCCTAAACCACAAGGCCATTTTTTCTCATCCAAAGATGGATTTGTAGCCCTCATTATCACCTACAAAAACTTCAACTACAAGTCATTCCAATTCATTAAGTATCTTGAGTTATGGAGTGATCAAAGTGGCTGAAAAGTGAAAATGTCACTTTTTCCAACACTTAGTGAAATTTTCACTAAGTCAGAATTCTGCTTCACTTTTTGCCAAATGTAGGGGGATTTTTCACTTAGAATCAAAAGAGATCAAAAGCAAACTTGTTCAAACAGTTGTTGTATCATGTAAGAGCTTTCCAAAATGGCCAATAACATTGCCAAATTCAACCTACATCATGAGATACAACATTGGCAAGTTGCCTTGCTGAAATCTGTCAAAGCAAGGCAGAATTTGCATTTTGGCTCGATTTTCCAAAATCATCCAATTGCAATTGCTCCAATCCACTTGGACACCTCAGAGGATTGAATCCAAAGGGGACAATCACTGAGTCAAGCTTCCAAGGTCCAAGGAACAAAGAATAGCATGTTGAACCTAGAATGGCCAAAATAGGGACAAGACTTCAAATTTGGAATGAGGCATTCAATGGAACCATCAAGGTGGCATGGACTGAGCCATTCTCATCTAAAATCAGTCAAGACTTATCCAAGACCAAGGGGACCAAAGCTCTGTGCCCTAACCTCTAGTCAATGGCTAGAGGAGACTTTCATTTCCATTGGCCAACATTGAGGAAACCTACTTACCAGCTGCCATGTACTATTCCTTGCAAAACAAACTTGCTCTACTATAAATAGAGCTCAATTATGGTCAGTTTAAGTACACCAAAGCCATCTAACAGATGCTTTCCTCAAAATCTCTTTCTCTTGGCAAAAATGCCTTTCTTAGCAAGGTAGCTATCGAGTTTTGAGTTTGAGAGCAATTCTGCACAAACCAATCACTCACACACCTCACATACATCACATATGAGCTGATCAAACACTCACATAACATCTGGAACACCAAAATCTCAAAATCACTTGCCATCCACACAAGTTTGAAGTGAAGTTGCAGCTGAGATTCCATAAACTGATCCAGTTCATTTCAATTCAAACCAAGTTTTCAAACACACTCCATATGGTGTAGGGAAGCTGTCCAGATCATCACAACTTGTCTGTAACACCTCCAACTCAAAATCACATCTGCTCTTGCTGTCACGACTTGAAGGTAAGCCTAAACTTGGTCATCTCTCAATCTATGCATATTTCCTCGCACAATAATTTGGCCATATGTTCATAATCATGCATGGAATGTTTTCCCTCAATTAATTGCATTGTTTGAATCGTGTATAAAAAATCCTAGCCTTCATGCAGAAATTAGGGTTCTTGAGGTTTCTTCGTGATTTCTTGTTGTATGTTTAATTTAAATAAAATTAAAGTACATAGACATGATCGTGAGGTTGAGACGAGCATAATGATATGTGGATCGCATGTTATAATTACGTATTCAGTGAGATTGGATAGAAAATGCAAATCAGCCAAACCCAGAAAACGCGCGTGTTCTTGCTTGTGTTCTTGGCGCCATTTTCAGATTTTCAAATATTTGAATTTTGTGATTTTGTTTAATTGATTCAAAAATTAATTTCTCTCTGAGTTTTAATAATTTTGAGTTGATTCTTTTTTTAATAATTCACAAAAATGTTAAAATATTTTATTTTATCAAAAAAATCCAAAAATATTATTTATTTCATATAATTGATATTTTTGTAAAGAATTAATATTTTGATTGTTTTTGGCATTTTAAATATTTTTTCTACATTGATTTTGCAACTTTTAATGCTTTCTAAATTATTTTGTAGGTCAATACTTAATTTTTGAAGCATTAATCCAAGATCACAATTTGTTTTCCATGTGTTAAACAATTTTTGATCATTTTAATTGAATTTTTATTCAATTAAATACATTTTGAAAACAAATTAGGGTTTTGGATTAATTCAACCCTCATAAATCATTTTCAAAAACACTTTGGGCCTCTATTAGAGTGTAAGACCCAATCCTTTTTTTTGACCAAATCATCTTTGGGCCTCACTTATTGTATAAGTCCCGATACCGTCAAAAAACAAACGGCGCGATCGTCGCCTTTTTAAAAATCATCTGGGCCTACCCTCGAGTAGTAAGACTCATTTATTTTTCTTTAAACCTTTTTGGGCCTCTTGAGAGAGTATAAGACCCATCCCCCCTTGTACAAAAAAACTTTTTTGGGCCTCACTCATTGTATAAGTCCCTCTGTACAAGTAAACGGCGCGATCGTCGCCCGTTTAAAATTAAAAACCATCTGGGCCTACCCTCGTGTTATAAGCCCCACTCTTTTTCCTTTAAACCTTTTTTGGGCCTCTAGAGAGAGTGTAAGACCCATCCCTTTGTACAGAAAACCATTTTGGGCCACAATCACTTATATAAGTCCCTCTGTACAAATTCAAACAGTTCGCTCACTGATAAAACTCTGGGCCTCTCCTTGAGCTGTAAGCCCCAAATCTTTCTTTTTCAAAGCACTTTCTCCTTTGATTTTGAATATACTGTTGTTTTCAATCTTTCTTTGTTGAACAACTAACCAAACAGCATGGAAGCTCTACAACCGAGTAAGTGGTTATCGCTTTTATTTACTGCTTTCATATTATAAACTGTATTGTGGGGCTGCTCACTGTAAGTCTCCTTTCATAAGCTCATATCTACTGTGTAATAAAAGTATAGATATTTCGAGTTTCCCCGGCTACTACGTCTAGAACTAGGGGACGCCGTTTCACTTATTCGTAGAAATAGACGCCTAGATCCCCAATAGAAGCACCAGATACAGTCATCTCTTCGGCTGTCCTCCTTAGGAATCGTCAAGAAATTCTATCCCCCAGAGATGAATTATTCTCGGTGAAACTTCTCTTGAATTTCTTCAAACCGCCGAACGGTTCGGACTCTCTCTAAAAGTTAAAGTCACTGGATAGTAAACCTCGCACGTTTACCATTGGTTTTAACTCTAAAAGAGTTTTCCTTAACTTTTCTTTGGTTTGGGACCCACGGGCTTCTTAAAAGCATTGGCCTCCTCTTGGGCATCATACAAGGACCCACAGGCTTCCTAAAAGCAACCCCGCCTCCTCTTGGGCATTATTCAAGGACCCTGCGGCTTCTTAGAAGTATTCACAGCCTCCTCTTAGGCTTCGTATAATGATCTCTTCCTCCGGGAATAATAGCCTCCTCTTGGGCTTCGTACAAGGACCCGTCGGCTTCTTAAAAGTTTCCAGCCTCCTCTTGGGCTTCGTACAAATTGTCCCGACGACCTCCTTGAGGTATAGGAACAGAACCTAGTCATCCTCATAGAACAGTCCTTTCATAGAGTCTACTACTGTTTCTCAAAGCATAATACCAAAGATAAAACTCTAGACACGGACAGTCTAACTTCCTTGAGTCTCAAAGACATTCTCAAGCACCCTTCGTTAAATAGGAAGGAAACCCGCAGACTCGGACAGTCTCAATACCCTTTGGATTTCCCGTTTCCTCAAAGAAGAGGAAATATCCCTGATCCTCAAATCAAATCCCTGAGTACAGTGTTACTCATATAAGAACTGATTTTCTCTTTTAAATCAGTATATTGGATTTGTCACTCAACTGAAACAGTTACAATAGCCTCCATCTCGGGCTTCGTACGAGATACCAAAATTCTCCCCAGTGGAATCAAAACAACCTTTTAGCCTCTCTCTCAGGCTTTGTATGAGACACAAAAGATTCCCTCGTTGAGTCAATCACCCCTTTTTTGCCTCCATCTCGGGCCTCGTACGAGATATAAATCCCTTAAGCAAGAGTCGAACTCTTTGCTAGCCTCCTCTTAGGCTTTGTATAACGATATGCCCCACTGGGTCAAAAACCTTTAGCCTCTCTCTCGGGCTTTGTACGAGACACAAAATAGCCTCCTCTTAGGCTTTGTATAATGATTTTCCTAGCGGAAATTAGCCTCCTCTTAGGCTTTGTATATGAAAACCACTGGTTGATCCAATCAATCTTTTAGCATCAAAGTTGTACCTTGTTCACAGTACACAAACATCAACAACTCTTTCCCCTTCATCTAATCGCTGTAAGCGGCAAGCCTCTGGATCATCTATATCCATGCCACTGTCCCTCTTTTAGCATGAGAAATTCCTAAGGAAAGATGGCATTGCTCTACACTGAGTTAAAGTCTTCTCCTTCAGGTTAAAACCCTTTCTTCGAAAATTATGGCATTGCTCGGATCCGCGTATCCCAGTTAAAGTAATTCTCCTTCTCCCCTCTTTAGAGATGACAAATTCTCTCTAAAGCCGAGGTCTTTCAGCTTCACGTCTTGGGCTTTGAACAAGACACAAATAGACCTTTTAGCTTCACATCTTGGGCTTTGAACAAGATACAAATCACCTTTCACTTCACGTCTTGGGCTTTGAACAAGACACCAAAAACCAATTTCCTCCCATAGAATAGGAGGAACTACGAATGCTCTGATTTCCCTGTTTCGGTAAACGGGAATACGTAAGCATAAGATCGAAAGAAAAGATCTTAGCGAGCGCAATCAACAAAAAACCCAAATCCCATATCTTCATCAAACAAAAGCAGTAATTCAAAAGCATCAGTCCTAACATCCTAATCCTTATTCCCCGCCAGAAACCCTTTGCCCAAGCCCTAGAAAGAAAGAACCTGTATTGGCGAAATACGAATAACCAGTACAAAGGCCCCCTACATTGATAGCATCCGTAACCTAACAGACCGCTGTTTAAATTCAGTATGCAAGCAGGGTTAATTGGAGACATCTATTTCCCTTCCTTATTCAGCTCACAATAGGATAAAAATGAATCGACCTGTAGTTTTAAGCTCAACCGCAGAGAGCGACCAGTGCTTAAGAACCGCGTCCAAAATCGCTCGCTACAGGAGGCCCTAGTCGACCAAACCCTAATTTGGTGACATTGGTGATCTTGAGGTTTGGTCCACTTGGAATGTTGCAACCTTGTGCTTGATCCTTGATGTGGGAGTCCTCTTGATCCTTTGTGGATGTTTGAGAGGCTATACAAGTTGAAGATCTTGTCATTCCTTGATTGATCCTTTGTCCAAGAACTCTGAGAGGGCTTGAAACCCTAAGTCTAATTGTAGTGAAGGCTCAACCATCTTTGGGGAGACTAATGGTTCCTTTATATTGTGATGATGATTTGGAAAATGATGGGGAATCTTAGTGGTCAAAATTTGGGGTATGACAGATGCCCCTATTTAATCTTCTTGGACCCGAAGGTTTGAATGGCGAAGGTATTCGGGCATTCGGGGTGCAAGTGGATTAAATATCGGAATGCCCAAAATTTTGATGGTGGTTAAGAATGGCGGTTCACACATCCTTATTATTTTGCTAAGCAATGATGCTTAGAAAAGGTAAACTTCCCCTCGATCCTGGTTTCCTACCAAGGAACTGGTCTTTGTTTCTTTTGTCAATAAACTTTATTGACAAGGGACATTATACATGGTGGTTTTCCTTAAACTTCTTGCCGAATTTTCCTGGGGAAATGCCATTGGATGGAAAAAATTCTGATGCCAGACTTGCTGGGGAACCCAGTTTTTTGAGTTGTAGAGGTGTACAAACTCCTCTGTTGGAGACGCCATTTGTCGACTCTATCTGGGGAAAACGGGTCTCTTGAGAGACTGCTTTTGCTTGGAGATATTACATCATACTTTTCTCGGGATCTTCTTAGAGAAATACCATATGATGTGATCCAATTTTGAGGTACCGATGACTTCACTAACATCGACTCTCCGGAGAGCAAAAATCAATGTGTGGCTGAAAGTCTTTAGTTGTGAGGCTTTCTTTGGGGATTTTCCTTAATCCGGGAAAACGAAGACATCATTTTCAATGGCGAAGAATGATGCTAGCTGATGGTTCTCTGGTTTTTCAGAGGTTCAAGTTATCAAAGTGGTCAAGGGCCGACTACAATCCAGGAATACACTGGAGGAGAGAGAGTGTGCAGATGCAACATTTCCTGACGAGGAAAGAACTGACAACTCGATCGAGAGGACTTTTAACTCTAGGGGGCAAGACCGACTAGAGTGATAATGATGCAATATGGATGCGAATGCAAATCAATAATGCATGATGCATGTATGTTTATGCTGACAAAACTGACGCGACATACAAACTAGTAGATGAACACGACTGGATACTCGGCCACAGTGGGAGATGAAAAGTATCAATGGTTCACAATAGCAATTCTGGCTTGCTTAGGAGAGATAGTCCTTGTGGGGAACAATCATCGGTCGGGCTTATGAGGCAAGAGCTCTGTCGGGGGTGTCAGATGGAGTACTCGCATCTGACATAGCTGATCCTTCGTTCAAGCGCACTGGTTTAGAAGGAGTAATTTGATTCTGCACTTTGAAGCTTAACCTCCTTTGGAGACACAATCAATGTTCTGTCGATGTTCAACAGTCAAAAGAAATTGCCATCTTTATCTTAAAAGCAGAAAAAATTATAACAAGTAAATTCATTTTTGTTTTATTTCAAGAATCGTTGATCATGTTAAAATGTCGTTCTGTAAAGCTAAAACAAATAAGAATTACAAACAAAAGCACAAGGGCTCAAATTTTATTGATAGGATGGAAATCAGTCAAACGCATGATTCCATAGAGTATTTACAAAGTTTGAAAATGGTAATTTAAGGGAAAAGGGCTACATTAAAACATAACGACCAATATCCTTCTACCAACTTTGAATTCGGGACATCCTGAGCTTCTGTCGAATATGACCTTGATTGGAGTTTTTTTATGGATGGCATGACTATTGTTGAGGGATTTGCCCCTGTTGGACGTAGTTACTTGCCATTATCCCTAACTTTTTCCTGGATTGTACTTTGAGATTTCCAACCCACCGGGAAGATTTTTTATTAGTTCTCTAATTTTTTCCTAGACCGCCCTTTCGGGTTTTTAATCCACCAAGACGTTTTTTTTAGTTTAGGCGAAGTATTTCTTGACTACATCAACATTTGTGGGGTAGGAAAATTCTTCTTCATCCATGGTTGTGAGTCTAAAGGCGCCGCCTGAGAAAGCTTTCTTGACCACATAGGGGCCGTCATAATTCGAAGTCCATTTGCCCCGAGAATCAGTGAGAAACAATTGTATCTTTTTGAGCACAAGGTCTCCTTTCCTGAAGACACGAGGTCAGACCTTTTTGTCGAAGGCCTTCTTCATTCTCTATTGATACAACTGACCGTGGCATAGAGTCGTTATTCGCTTTTCTTCGATCAGATTTAGTTCATCGTGTCGACTTTGACACCATTCAGCTTCTGTAAGCTTAGCTTTCATCAATACCCGGATTGATGGGATCTCTACCTCTATGGGGAGCACTGCTTCCATGCCATATACTAGAGAGAAAGGGGTTGCCCCTGTTGAAGTGCAGACAGATGTGCGATAACCGTGAAGAGCAAAGGGTAACATTTCGTGCCAGTCTTTGTAGGTTACAACCATCTTCTAAACAATCGTTTTGATGTTCATGTTAGCCGCTTCTACCGCTCCGTTCATCTTGGGACGGTATGGAGATGAGTTATGGTGTTCGATTTTAAACTCAGCGCACAACTCTTTCATCATCTTATTGTTCAAGTTAGATCCATTATCCGTAATGATCTGGTTCAGAACACCATAACGGCAAATGATATTATTTTTTATAAATCGGACCACCACTTGTCGATTTACATTGGAGTATGACGCTGCTTCGACCCACTTGGTGAAGTAATCAATGGCTACAGGATGAATTGATGTCCGTTCGAAGCCTTGGGTTTAATCAGGCCAATCATTTCGATTCCCCATATGGAAAAAGGCCACGGGGAAGAAAGAACTTTGACATGTGTTGGCGGTACATGGATTTTGTCGGAGTATATCTAATACTTGTGACACCTCCTCATGTACTTGTAGCAGTCCGATTCCATGGTTAACCAATAGTACCCTGCTCTCAGAATTTTTCTCTCCATTGTGTGTCCATTGGCATGAGTGCCAAAGGATCCTTCGTGAATTTCTTTTTTCAGCATGTCTGCTTCTGGTTTGTCTACTATTGATTTACCCAAACAACTCTACTCTAATTGTTTTATAATGCATTTCTTTTGAATAATAGGGCAAAGGTGTCACATGCAAGTATACATGCTTGGTAATGTAGCAAGTGATAAAATAATGGTCGAACCCACAGGGAAGTGTAAAGTGTTTGAACTACTAATATTAGCTTTCTTTGTTTAAGAAAAGTATGAGCAAGGTAACAGAAATATGAGAATAAAGAACAAGAGTACACACAAACAACTAAAATAACTTAAAACTAAAAGGAGTTAAAAATATCAGAGAGAATAGTTAATGAGCTAAATCCATTAGTATATATTGTTTGAAATGTCTATATGATGTGAAGTGTCATGCCTCAAAAGGCCAGAACGCGATCTAGGGGTGTATCTCTACAACATCAAAAATATGTATAACTAGGGCAAGGGAACAAATCTCTATGTCTCAGTTGTAACCCTAAAATACGGCTGGTTTTAATTCTGAAAAAAAATCTTTCTGGTCTCAACTTCTTATCTCTAAGCAAGTTGAATTAAGTGAATATCTCTATCCTACTTTATTAACCACTTTTGTTATGAAATCCACTTGTTTATTGGATCTCTCTAAACAACAAGCTTGTACTTTTTTCCTAGTTGATCACTCTAAGAACCAAGTTTATAGCATAAAAACACGTAACAAAATAAGACACTAGCCAACACATCATATCAACATAAAAAACACTTTTATACTAACTTCATTAGTCTCATCAAACAAAGGTTTAGCTCATAGTGAGCTGAGTACAAACTACTGGAATGAAATTAGGAGGAAACATCATCTTACAAATTGTGGTAAAGAAATGCAACCTACTAATAACTTGGAGATCTCTTGCGTTGGATAAACAGCAACAACTCTCTTCAGTCACCACAGTTCTCAGCAGAGTGTACAGGTCTGGAGAGAAAAAGAATACTCTCTACTAATACTTAAACTCTAGAACTGAAACTACTGTAAAAACTAAAAATAAAAGATTGTTGTGTGTGGAATTTCTCGTCTCCCTCTTTCAATGCACAAGCTCTCTTTAAATAGTGATGAGTGGAAGTGGTAGTTCCTCCTTTCTTGGATCGTGGGTCTCTTGAGAAAAATAAGGTTAGGTCCAAATCAAATCCTTCATGTGAGACAGCTGTCCATCAATCCTTCCTTTCCAAGTAATCTGGTACAGATGTTGGTGGGAGACAATTTTGCTTTTAGCAGGCGGCTGGAGTAGGCTAGTGGAGCAGAGCAGACGGCTGGTGCTACACAGCAGACGGCTAGTGATGCTGATGTTGGGCGTCCTCTGCTGAGTGGTCCCCACCGTACTACCTTTTGTCCTCTAGCTTACTTGATCTTATCCCTTCCTTTTGCTCCATCACTCTTCATAATGCCGCCACATGAGCCCTAGTCATTCATGGCTTTTTATCATCAATTCTCCAAATCTCTTGGTGAAATGGTTGATTAAACCATTAGCTCTCCAAATAGCTCCTTATACTGCTCCAGACTCTGGCAACTGGGGTCATGCCTCTTCTCATCATCATCTATCTTCCTTTTAAAACACAAACACAATGAAAACGTAAAAGAAACACATAAAGTACTTAAAGCGTTAATAGTGCAAAAACATCTTAAAATCATGTTGTAAAAATGAAATCATGAACTAGAATTGTCACAAAAATTGGTTAAGAGTAACACACTAAAATAGTGTTATCACTCCCCCAAACTTGAATGATCGCCTGTCCTCAGGTGATGTGACAACGGAAGACATAGGGAAGTGTAATTGGTTCTCAACAGCTTCAGTCAGGCTTAACAGAGTAATGAGGTTTCAAGATTTGGAAAGGTAAATAAGCGGTATTGGTGCGAGTTGCTCAGTTTTGAAATTATCCCAAAGTGTTGCTAACCCAAAGGGGAACTGACGTCTCATGTCACGACCTTACTCTTCCAGAAAACAAGCCACAATTCCCTCCTTTTGATCATTCTTTGTGTTCTTTCTTGAGTGGGGTCTCTTCTCTTTTGGTTTCACTAGGGAATTCTATCCTTCCTCTTCCACTCAGCCTTGAGCTTCTTCTTTGGGGTTTCCTCCATTTCTGGAGGTGGAGACGGATAAGCCTTTCTCAGCTTTTTCTTCTTCTTCACCAGGATTTGACTGGTGTCTACTGACATGCCCTTGCTAGTCTCACCAACATCTTTCTTCTTTTCCTCTTTTTCCTTCTTCTTCTTCTTCTTTCCCTTCTCTTTTTTCATAGATTTCTTTTCTCCTTCAACAGCAGCCATTGGTTCCATTTTTCCCAAAATATGATCTAGAAACTCTGGAGCCTTCAACACATGAGATGGGGATTGCATAGTCAACATTTCTTCCAACCACTGTGTCTTGGCCTTTTGGTAGGCGAAAAATGCCTGTTGATCCTTACGCATTTGCTTCAAGATTTCTAATGCTGGGTCTGGCTGCTCTTCGGTTGCATATGAGGTTTGACTAGTAGCTGCTCTTTTCCTTACTCCCTTAGGCTTCATGAGTGTCATGATGAGTGTCTTGTCCAGTGGCTATTGAGGGGCCCCAAAATTGCCTGAGTCATACTCAGACACACCATGTCTTCGGTGCAGAGTTGTGATTAAACACGGGAAGAAGAGTATCCCTTCCTTTTTCTTTGAACATGCGTGGATTTCCTGCACTATTATTTTTCCTACATTGATGGGTCTCAAGCCGGTGATACAGTGTAAGAGTACCAAGTTTGCCCCAGAAACTGTCTCATTGTGAACGGTTGGCTTGATGGAATGTTTTAAGAATTGGTACCAAACTTTTACCTCTGACCTGAGGTCCATCCTCTTCACGGCTTTGTCCACCCATTTTGCTCCCTGGACACACAATGACTCCAGATACACGTCATACTCATCTTCCTGAGATTGTAACACCAGGTTTTGGTAGTCGTCTTTAGCAGCATCCAGTTTGAAATAATAATTGATATTTGCTTCATTTACACAACCTTTGTACCTCTGATGATCACCTCCAACCGTTTGTGACCTTGATTGGTGAGGTTTCCATAGAACTCTTTAACTAGGTTGGCGTTGTAAGCACCAGGTTGTTTACACAAAAGCTCCCATTTCAACTTCGATATTGTGGTTCCAATATCTCCTGGTAGTCCCAGACCTTCCTCAGTAGAATCCATAACAAAACCACGCTCAGAAAAAAGATTCATCTTGCTAAAATACTCTGTAAAACATCTGTGAGCTTCCACATTTACGAAGGTTTCATCTTCGTCCTGACTAGAGATATCAATGGTGGGGGTGGTGTTTTTCTTAGCAGTGGTTTTGTAACGGAGGTCGGTTTGGGGGTCACGAGTCATTTTTCTGAAGTGAAAGAAGAGAAAAGGGTAGAGAAACTCTTTAGGGTTTCAGAGAAAAATGCTTGAATGAAAATGAAGAGGTCTTTGTCTGAGTGTTTGGGTATAGGCAAAAGTGGGGGAGTTGTAAGGATGGTTGCAAAAAGTTTTGAGAAAATATTAAAAACAAAACGTTTCTTTGAAGTGGAGAGAGAAATTTTTCTATTTTTGTGTTTCGTAGGGCAAGGAGTGAAAACCCTAGGGCTGACACTTGAAAAGACACACTTAAGTTGGGTTGCGTTTTTAGGTGGCTGAGGTGTCTGGCGTGGCAAACTTGGCCATCATACCTCTGCTCCTTCACTCCGCCCAATGCGCTTTCTCCCTATGTTGTGTTTCTTTTCTCTCTCCTCCTTCCAAGATGAACAGTTCAAATTATTTTCTTATTTTTCAAGAGAAAAATAATCAATGCCAACTCAACTTGATTATTAATTTCATTGGACTTAGAAAAATTTTTGCTTCCTTGTCATTCCTCCCATTTCACTGTTCTGGAGTCTGTTGCTAGCATGTCTGGTCTTGTCATGTGTTGACACTAGTAGAACATATGATCTTGTACAAAGTAAAACAAAGGAAAAAAAATTGCATGAAGCTGGGCTACCTCCCAGTAGCGCTATTTTAAGGTCTTATCGCCTGACCAAAACAAAACAAAAATACATTAATCAATAAAATGGAGAGCATCCCTTGTGTTACATGAGGACTCTCCAAGGTAGCCTTGACCCTTTGGCCGTTGACCTTAAATTTCTCTCCATTCTTCTCATTTAAGAATTCCACTACACCATGGGGGTAAATCTCCTCTAAGATAAAGGGTCCAGACCATCTAGATTTCAATTTCCCAGGGAATAGCTTCAGCCTTTAGTTAAAAAGTAAAACTTTTTGGCATTTCACTAATTCCCTCTTCTGGAATTTCTTGTCATGCCACCTCTCGGTCTTTTCCTTATACAATTCAGAATTCTCGTATGAGAACAGCCTATGCTCATCTAACTCATTCAATTGAAGCATTCTAGCTTGACCATCACTTTGAATATTAAAATTTAATTGCTTCAAAGCCCAAAATGCCTTGTGTTCCAATTCAATGGGTAGATGACAAGCTTTCCCATAGACAAGTCTATATGGAGACATGTCTAGAGTGGTTTTATAGGCAGTCCTATACGCCCATAGTGCTTCGTCCAAGTGTTTGGACCAATCCTTCCTTGTTGGATTAACAACCTTTTCCAAGATTCTTTTGATTTCTCTATTGGATAACTCCACGTGTCCACTAGTTTGGGGATGGTAGGCTGTAGCAACCTTATGCTTAATCCCATATTTTTCCATTAGGTTTTCAAAAAGTTTATTACAAAAATGAGATCCACCATCGCTGATGATAGCTCTAGGCGTGCCATGTCTGGTCAAGATGTTCTTAAGTAAGAACTTAGTCACAACCTTGGCATCATTGGATGGTGTTGCTAATGCCTCAATCCACTTGGACACGTAGTCCACAGCCACAAGAATGTAAAGATTTCCAAAAGAGGGAGGAAATAGTCCCATGAAATCAATGCCCCACACATCAAAAATTTCTACTTCAAGAATACTAGTTAGTGGCATCTGTTGTCTCATGGACACATTTCCAACCCTTTGACATCTATCACATCTCTTAGTAAATTCATGAGCATCTTTAAAAATAGAGGGCCAGAAATAACCTGATTGCAGCACCTTGGCTGCAGTTCTTACTCCTCCAAAATGTCCACCATATGGGGCTTTGTGACATGCTGATAAGATATGGCGTGCCTCCTCATAGTCAACACATCTTCTTAGCAACTGATCTGCGCACTTCTTGTATAGGTATGGATCATCCCAGAAATAGTTCTTTACAGTGTGAAAGAAACTCTTTTCTGTTGATAATTGAATTCTAGAGGCACAACCCTACTGACTAAGTAATTCACAATGTCAGCGTACCAAGGAGTCATGCCATCAGTAATCACCAACAGCTTCTCATCCGGAAAACTTTCCTTAATCTCTCCATTGTTTTGAGGTTGCACTTCTTCAGGGAGTCTTGAGAGATGACCAGCAATTGAGTTCTCTACTCCCTTTTTGTCTCTTATTTCCAGGTCAAACTCTTGTAGAAGAAGCACCCAACGTATAAGTTGTGGCTTTGCATCTTTTTTTGCAATCAAATATTTAATTGCAGCATGGTCCATATACACAATGAACTTAGTTCCTACCAAGTAAGGTCTGAACTTATCAAAAGCAAACACTACTATCAGCAGCTCTTTCTCCGTGGTTGTATAATTGATTTGCGCTTCTATCAACGTTCTACTTGCATAGTAAATAGTATGAAACACTTTGCTATGCCTTTGGCCTAAAACAGCGCCAATGGCAAAGTCACTAGCATCACACATCAACTCAAATGGCTTGGACCAATCTGGAACATTGACTACAGGTGTAGAAATGAGGGCCTTCTTCAAAAGATTGAAAGATTCAAGGCACTCTTTACTGAAGACGAAAGGCGTGTCATGTTGCAGCAGCTGGCATAGTGGTTTAGAAATTTTTGAAAAATCTTTTATAAACTTCCTATAAAATCCAGCATGCCCCAAGAAACTCCTAATGCCTTTGATATTGACTGGTGGAGGTAGTTTTTCAATTACCTCCACTTTTGCTTGATCTATCTCCAATCCTTCTTTAGAAATTCTGTGACCAAGAACAATTCCTTCTTTTACCATAAAATGGCTTTTTTCCCAATTGAGGACTAAGCTGTTTTCTTCACACCTGATCAGTACCAGTTCCAAATTCTTTAGGCAATCTTGAAATGATTCTCCAAAAACCAAAAAAAATCCATGAACACCTCCATGGAATTTTCTATGATATCCAAGAAAATAGTCGTCATGCAACGTTGGAAAGTGGCTGGTGCATTGCACAGTCCAAACGGCATTCTTCTGAAAGCAAAGGTGCCAAATTAATTCTCAAAACACCTCGACCAGTGGTAAACAACATGTCAAAATCCCATGCCAAAATTCTCAAGATAGGTCACTCAAACAATTATGCAAATTCAGATGAGAAACATGGTTTAGTATGCAACAGAAAGGGACTAAAATGCAATATGAAATTATTTCAAAAATGAGAGAAAAATGTTTTAGTGAACTTACATATTTTGATGAAATAATACAAAAAGAATGGACTCAAAATGTTTCATGGATGATGAGAAATAAATTCTACAAGTTAGGGTATGCATGATAAGAACAATTCAAAAAGAAATCACTCAAATAATTAGTTCAGATGCTAAAAATAAAATAAAATAATAAAATAAAATTTGGTAAAATTTTATAAAACAATAAAAATGTTTCATGAATTTTTTGGTAATTTTTGGATGCAATTATCTATTTTTATAAATTAAAAATGAAATAATGCAATTAAATAAAATAAATGAAAAAATAAAACAAGTGGGGGTGCAACCAGCAACCCAAACACGTTAAAAATGAAATGGATCAAGCAAGGGGGGTGTGGATAACAAGCCCACACCACAAAGCCCACCAGCGAAAAAAATAAAAAAAATAAAAAGGAGCACAATGCAACCCAGTCAACCACTTGACTCCACAATCACCTTTGGATCAATCTGACGCTTGATAATAAGTCAACCAAATAAGAGGTAATCATGATGAAGGGTATAGATCCACATGCCCATCTTAATAATGATGCACATTCACACACGCAAGTATTCAGAAAATAAATAAAATAAAAAAAAGGCGCGTGATAAGGCACATGATATCATTAATGCGTTGTCAATCTAATGGCCAATGGATTCAATCAACGTCTCAGATTAAATCATCAAATAAAAAATTAAATAGAGTGAATGTCTCAGATTAGAGGTGCATGGTAGCAAACATAGTAGGGCACACACACAAACCAAAAATAAAACAAAAATTTAAAATGCGTGGCATGCTGTGGACCACACGATGAAGCAAATGGACGATTGGGATTTCATCCCCTACCTTTGAACCCTAATCTCGCCGACGATCAAGCCAGACGCCGGAGCCCTAGCTCTGGTCGTCACTTCCGGCCACCTGCAACCAAAAAAATGCCAGAACACGCAAACGAATATACCTTCTTGACCAGAATTTCACCAGGATCAATAATATGCCATCAAAAATCACAAACAATGCATCAATAAGGAGATTCGAATGAAACAAAGTAGGGTCCAAAACTTTCAAACTCACGAAACAACCAAATTATACGTCCAAACTCAAAACAAAATACATAGGCATCATTAGTGACAACCACAGATCATTATGCATGTAAAAAATTTGAGTTTAGAGAGCATGCAAATTATCACTAACCTGAGATCAAGCAATCCGTATCCATGCTTTTAGCTTCCAACGATGGGTGGTTTGAGCTATATGGATGCCAAGAATGAAGATTGTGAAGGAAGTTTTTGAGAAACCCTTGTGGCTGATGAGATTCGAAGGAATGAAGCTTTAGGGTTCACACTTGAAAATCTCCACAAAATAACGTGTCTCCTCCTCTAACCAGTGCATGAGTTAGCTTAAATATATTAGGTTAATCCACTGATTGGCATTTGGGCCTTGTTAATTCCTCACTTAATGAGTTTAGAGTGATTTTGGAAATTTGAATAATGTGAAATACACCCTCCTCCATGCATGTACACCCAAGCCTTTGATGATGGATCATTCACATTTCAATTGCTAATCACACCTGTATGGAATTTGGGCCTTGATATGTCTTGGTTTATGAATTTTCAATGATCTTGCAATTTTGCATAATGGGAAATAAATGATGAATTTGTCATGGAATCCCTTAGTTCAAAGGCCAAATATGATCCTTATGGAATATACTTTGATGTTAGAATGTGCCTTGAAGCCATGGAACCAAATATTGGTCACTATGTCCCAAAATGCAAAAGTTGTGAAAATGGAACCCTGAGAAAACCCTAAAAACCACCTTGCCTTCTTTTGATCATAACTTGAGTTCCACAAATGATATGGAGACCATCTAGTACTTGTTGGAAAGGGGAGAAAAAGATATTAAACTTTCATGTTTGAGGAAAATTCACTTGAAGCTTCTTTGATGATGAAAAGTCTAGTTGAATGTGGTGTAAGGACTTGCGAAAAATGGAAACTTTCAAATTATAGGTCATTTCCATATTTAGTAACTTTTGTACCAACCATTGATTCTTGATAGATGGTATGAGACTTGACTCTTGAAGACCATATGAGGATGTGAGACCTTGAAAACCTTGAAGAGAACCTCAAAATTTCACAGTTGACTTCCCCTCTCACTGTTGACTTTTCTCCAATTCTCCTGATTTGCAATCCATTGACCAATTGAATCTCTCATGAACCAAACTGATGGACAATATTCCATTCCTAGATACTTAGGGACACAAGGAATACCATGGAATCAAGTCTTGCCCAAAGAATCATAAATAAACTGACTTTATAGCAAACCCTAATTTTGGTACTCTCAGTCTAGGAGGAAATAGCACAGTCTCCAAATCCCAATTCCTATGAATATGATGTGTATCCTTTCCAACAAAGATAAGATATGCAATTTGGTGATGATAAAAACCCAAGAAGCTTGCCATTGGAGCAATAAACCCAAGAATATCAAAACCCTAAATTCTGCACTGGTTAGGAGAGAGTGGTTCACTTGAGATCTCTTGCCAATTGTGAACTCCTGATGATGTGATAGACCAAATAGGATCTCTTGCTTGACCCTTTGAAGAACATCTTCTCCTCTTGAACTTGCCTCAGGTACCTTGGGCCCATGCTAAGAACCAGTGATATGCACACATGATAATGCAAAAATGAAATGAAACATAAGCCAGTTAGTACTAAAGATAGGAGAGCAAATTTTGGGGTGCTACAGCTGCCCCTATTCAATCAACTTGGTCCTGAAGGTATGCTAGCGACGGATCTCAGACATTCCAGGATACATGGGGACTGAATACCAAAAGAGCCCCGGAAATTTGCTAACGGTGAGAATAACGAAATGGAGTGTGCTGAAAAATAAGGAGTATGACCTCAACCATACCCACAAAGATAAGACAATTACGACCTCAATCGCACCCACAAAACGAATACAACCTCAATTGTACCCGTAAAGGGAGACTGACCTCGATCACTCTACCCACAAAGAAAATATGAATACGACCTCAATCGCACCCACAAAATGAATACAACCTCAATTGTACCCGCAAAGGAAGACTGACCTCAATCACTCTACCCACAAAGAAAATATGAATACGACCTCAATCGCACCCACAAAACGAATACAACCTCAATTGTACCCGCAAAGGAAGACTGACCTCGATCACTCTACCCACAAAGAAAATATGAATACGACCTCAATCGCACCCACAAAACGAATACGACCTCAATCGTACCCTCAAAGGAAGACTGACCTCAATCACTCTACCCACAAAGAAAATATGAACACGACCTCAATCGCACATATAAAACGAATACAACCTCAATTGTACCCGCAAAGGAAGACTGACCTCAATCACTCTACCCACAAAGAAAACCTGAATATGACCTCAATCGCGCCCAGAAAAGGAATACAACCTCAATTGTACCCGCAATGGGAAACTGACCTCAATCACTCTACCCACAAAGAAAATATGAACACGACCTCAATCGCACCCACAAAACGAATACAACCTCAATTGTACCCGCAAAGGAAGACTGACCTCTATCACTCTACACACAAAGAAAATATGAACACGACCTCAATCGCACCCATAAAACGAATACAACCTCAATTGTACCCGCAAAGGACGACTGACCTCAATCACTCTACCCACAAAGAAAACATGAATACGACCTCAATCGCACCCACAAAACGAATACAACCTCAATTGTACTCGCAAAGGAAGACTGACCTCAATCACTCTACCCACCAAGAAAATATGAATACGACCTCAACCGCACCCACAAAACGAATACAACCTCAATTATACCCGCAAAGGAAGACTGACCTCAATCAATCTACCCACAAAGAAAACATGAATACAACCTCAATCGCACCCACAAAACAAATACAACCTCAATTGTACCCGCAAAGGAAGACTGACCTCAATCACTCTACACACAAAGAAAACATGAATACGACCTCAATCGCGCCCAGAGAACGAATACAACCTCAATTGTACCCGCAAAGGAAGACTGACCTCGATCACTCTACCCACAAAGAAAATATGAATACGACCTCAATCACACCCACAAAACGAATACGACCTCAATCGTACCCTCAAAGGAAGACTGACCTCAATCACTCTACCCACAAAGAAAATATGAACACGACCTCAATCGCACATATAAAACGAATACAACCTCAATTGTACCCGTAAAGGAAGACTGACCTCAATCACTCTACCCACAAAGAAAACCTGAATACGACCTCAATCGCGCCCAGAAAAGGAATACAACCTCAATTGTACCCGCAATGGGAAACTGACCTCAAGCACTCTACCCACAAAGAAAATATGAACACGACCTCAATCGCACCCACAAAACGAATACAACCTCAATTGTACCCGTAAAGGGAGACTGACCTCGATCACTCTACCCACAAAGAAAATATGAATACGACCTCAATCGCACCCACAAAACGAATACAACCTCAATTGTACCCGCAAAGGAAGACTTACCTCAATCACTCTACCCACAAAGAAAATATGAATACGACCTCAATCGCACCCACAAAACGAATACAACCTCAATTGTACCCGCAAAGGAAGACTGACCTCGATCACTCTACCCACAAAGAAAATATGAATACGACCTCAATCGCACCCACAAAACGAATACGACCTCAATCGTACCCTCAAAGGAAGACTGACCTCAATCACTCTACCCACAAAGAAAATATGAACACGACATGAATCGCACATATAAAACGAATACAACCTCAATTGTACCCGCAAAGGAAGACTGACCTCAATCACTCTACCCACAAAGAAAACCTGAATACGACCTCAATCGCGCCCAGAAAAGGAATACAACCTCAATTGTACCCGCAATGGGAAACTGACCTCAATCACTCTACCCACAAAGAAAATATGAACACGACCTCAATCGCACCCACAAAACGAATACAACCTCAATTGTACCCGCAAAGGAAGACTGACCTCTATCACTCTACACACAAAGAAAATATGAACACGACCTCAATCGCACCCATAAAACGAATACAACCTCAATTGTACCCGCAAAGGACGACTGACCTCAATCACTCTACCCACAAAGAAAACATGAATACGACCTCAATCGCACCCACAAAACGAATACAACCTCAATTGTACTCGCAAAGGAAGACTGACCTCAATCACTCTACCCACCAAGAAAATATGAATACGACCTCAACCGCACCCACAAAACGAATACAACCTCAATTATACCCGCAAAGGAAGACTGACCTCAATCACTCTACCCACAAAGAAAACATGAATACAACCTCAATCGCACCCACAAAACGAATACAACCTCAATTGTACCCGCAAAGGAAGACTGACCTCAATCACTCTACCCACAAAGAAAACCTGAATACGACCTCAATCGCGCCCAGAAAAGGAATACAACCTCAATTGTACCCGCAATGGGAAACTGACCTCAAGCACTCTACCCACAAAGAAAATATGAACACGACCTCAATCGCACCCACAAAACGAATACAACCTCAATTGTACCCGTAAAGGGAGACTGACCTCGATCACTCTACCCACAAAGAAAATATGAATACGACCTCAATCGCACCCACAAAACGAATACAACCTCAATTGTACCCGCAAAGGAAGACTTACCTCAATCACTCTACCCACAAAGAAAATATGAATACGACCTCAATCGCACCCACAAAACGAATACAACCTCAATTGTACCCGCAAAGGAAGACTGACCTCGATCACTCTACCCACAAAGAAAATATGAATACGACCTCAATCGCACCCACAAAACGAATACGACCTCAATCGTACCCTCAAAGGAAGACTGACCTCAATCACTCTACCCACAAAGAAAATATGAACACGACATGAATCGCACATATAAAACGAATACAACCTCAATTGTACCCGCAAAGGAAGACTGACCTCAATCACTCTACCCACAAAGAAAACCTGAATACGACCTCAATCGCGCCCAGAAAAGGAATACAACCTCAATTGTACCCGCAATGGGAAACTGACCTCAATCACTCTACCCACAAAGAAAATATGAATACGACCTCAATCGCACCCACAAAACGAATACGACCTCAATCGTACCCTCAAAGGAAGACTGACCTCAATCACTCTACCCACAAAGAAAATATGAACACGACATGAATCGCACATATAAAACGAATACAACCTCAATTGTACCCGCAAAGGAAGACTGACCTCTATCACTCTACACACAAAGAAAATATGAACACGACCTCAATCGCACCCATAAAACGAATACAACCTCAATTGTACCCGCAAAGGACGACTGACCTCAATCACTCTACCCACAAAGAAAACATGAATACGACCTCAATCGCACCCACAAAACGAATACAACCTCAATTGTACTCGCAAAGGAAGACTGACCTCAATCACTCTACCCACCAAGAAAATATGAATACGACCTCAACCGCACCCACAAAACGAATACAACCTCAATTATACCCGCAAAGGAAGACTGACCTCAATCACTCTACCCACAAAGAAAACATGAATACAACCTCAATCGCACCCACAAAACGAATACAACCTCAATTGTACCCGCAAAGGAAGACTGACCTCAATCACTCTACCCACAAAGAAAACATGAATACGACCTCAATCGCGCCCAGAAAACGAATACAACCTCAATTGTACCCGCAAAGGAAGACTGAACTCGATCACTCTACCCACAAAGAAAATATGAATACGACCTCAATCGCACCCACAAAACGAATACGACCTCAATCGTACCCTCAAAGGAAGACTGACCTCAATCACTCTACCCACAAAGAAAATATGAACACGACCTCAATCGCACATATAAAACGAATACAACCTCAATTGTACCCGCAAAGGAAGACTGACCTCAATCACTCTACCCACAAAGAAAACCTGAATACGACCTCAATCGTGCCCAGAAAAGGAATACAACCTCAATTGTACCCGCAATGGGAAACTGACCTCAATCACTCTACCCACAAAGAAAATATGAACACGACCTCAATCGCACCCACAAAACGAATACAACCTCAATTGTACCCGTAAAGGTAGAGTGACCTCGATCACTCTACCCACAAAAAAAATATGAATACGACCTCAATCGCACCCACAAAACGAATACAACCTCAATTGTACCCGCAAAGGAAGACTGACCTCAATCACTCTACCCACAAAGAAAATATGAATACGACCTCAATCGCACCCACAAAACGAATACAACCTCAATTGTACCCGCAAAGGAAGACTGACCTCGATCACTCTACCCACAAAGAAAATATGAATACGACCTCAATCGCACCCACAAAACGAATACGAACTCAATCGTACCCTCAAAGGAAGACTGACCTCAATCACTCTACCCACAAAGAAAATATGAATACGACCTCAATCGGTCCCACAAAACGAATACAACCTCAATTGTACCCGCAAAGGAAGACTGACCTCGATCACTCTACCCACAAAGAAAATACGAATACGACCTCAATCGCACCCACAAAACGAATACGACCTCAATCGTACCCTCAAAGGAAGACTGACCTCAATCACTCTACCCACAAAGAAAATATGAACACGACCTCAATCGCACCCACAAAACGAATACAACCTCAATTGTACCCGCAAAGGAAGACTGACCTCTATCACTCTACACACAAAGAAAATATGAACACGACCTCAATCGCACCCATAAAACGAATACAACCTCAATTGTACCCACAAAGGACGACTGACCTCAATCACTCTACCCACAAAGAAAACATGAATACGACCTCAATCGCACCCACAAAACGAATACAACCTCAATTGTACTCGCAAAGGAAGACTGACCTCAATCACTCTACCCACCAAGAAAATATGAATACGACCTCAACCGCACCCACAAAACGAATACAACCTCAATTATACCCGCAAAGGAAGACTGACCTCAATCACTCTACCCACAAAGAAAACATGAATACAACCTCAATCGCACCCACAAAACGAATACAACCTCAATTGTACCCGCAAAGGAAGACTGACCTCAATCACTCTACCCACAAAGAAAACATGAATACGACCTCAATCGCGCCCAGAAAAGGAATACAACCTCAATTGTACCCACAATGGGAAACTGACCTCAATCACTCTACCCACAAAGAAATTATGAACACGACCTCAATCGCACCCACAAAACGAATACAACCTCAATTGTACCCGCAAAGGAAGACTGACCTCAATCACTCTACCCACAAAGAAAATATGAACACGACCTCAATCGTACCCATAAAACGAATACAACCTCAATTGTACCCGCAAAGGAAGACTGACCTCAATCACTCTACCCACAAAGAAAACATGAATACGACCTCAATCGCACCCACAAAACGAATACAACCTCAATTGTACCCGCAAAGGAAGACTGACCTCAATCACTCTACCCACCAAGAAAATATGAATACGACCTCAATCGCACCCACAAAACGAATACAACCTCAATTATACCCGCAAAGGAAGACTGACCTCAATCACTCTACCCACAAAGAAAACATGAATACAACCTCAATCGCACCCACAAAATGAATACAACCTCAATTGTACCCGCAAAGGAAGACTGACCTCAATCACTCTACCCACAAAGAAAACATGAATACGACCTCAATCGCACCCACAAAACGAATACAACCTCAATTGTACCCGTAAAGGGAGACTGGCCTCGATCACTCTAACCACAATGAAAATATGAATACGGCCTCAATCGCACCCACAAAACAAATACAACCTCAATTGTACCCGCAAAGGAAGACTGACCTCGATCACTCTACCCACAAAGAAAATATGAATACGACCTCAACGCACCCACAAAACAAATACGACCTCAATCGAACCCTCAAAGGAAGACTGACCTCAATCACTCTACCCACAAAGAAAACATGAATACGACCTCAATCGCGCCCAGAAAAGGAATACAACCTCAATTGTACCCACAATGGGAAACTGACCTCAATCACTCTACTCACAAAGAAAATAGGAACACGACCTCAATCGCACCCACAAAACGAATACAACCTCAATTGTACCCGCAAAGGAAGACTGACCTCAATCACTCTACCCACAAAGAAAATATGAACACGACCTCAATCGCACCCACAAAACGAATACAAGCTCAATTGTACCCGCAAAGGAAGACTGACCTCAATCACTCTACCCACAAAGAAAACATGAATACGACCTCAATCGCGCCCAGAAAAGGAATACAACCTCAATTGTACCCGCAATGGGAAACTGACCTCAATCACTCTACCCACAAAGAAATTATGAACACGACCTCAATCGCACCCACAAGACGAATACAACCTCAATTGTACCCGCAAAGGAAGACTGACCTCAATCACTCTACCCACAAAGAAAATATGAACACGACCTCAATCGCACCCATAAAACGAATACAACCTCAATTGTACCCGCAAAGGAAGACTGACCTCAATCACTCTACGCACAAAGAAAACATGAATACGACCTCAATCGCACCCACAAAACGAATACAACCTCAATTGTACCCGCAAAGGAAGACTGACCTCAATCACTCTACCCACCAAGAAAATATGAATACGACCTCAATCGCACCCACAAAACGAATACAACCTCAATTATACCCGCAAAGGAAGACTGACCTCAATCACTCTACCCACAAAGAAAACATGAATACAACCTCAATCGCACCCACAAAATGAATACAACCTCAATTGTACCCGCAAAGGAAGACTGACCTCAATCATTCTACCCACAAAGAAAACATGAATACGACCTCAATCGCACCCACAAAACGAATACAACCTCAATTGTACCCGTAAAGGGAGACTGACCTCGATCACTCTAACCACAATGAAAATATGAATACGGCCTCAATCGCACCCACAAAACAAATACAACCTCAATTGTACCCGCAAAGGAAGACTGACCTCGATCACTCTACCCACAAAGAAAATATGAACACGACCTCAACGCACCCACAAAACAAATACGACCTCAATCGTACCCTCAAAGGAAGACTGACCTCAATCACTCTACCCACAAAGAAAACATGAATACGACCTCAATCGCGCCCAGAAAAGGAATACAACCTCAGTTGTACCCGCAATGGGAAACTGACCTCAATCACTCTACTCACAAAGAAAATATGAACACGACCTCAATCGCACCCACAAAACGAATACAACCTCAATTGTACCCGCAAAGGAAGACTGACCTCAATCACTCTACCCACAAAGAAAATATGAACACGACCTCAATCGCACCCATAAAACGAATACAACCTCAATTGTACCCGCAAAGGAAGACTGACCTCAATCACTCTACCCACAAAGAAAACATGAATACGACCTCAATCGCACCCACAAAACGAATACAACCTCAATTGTACCCGCAAAGGAAGACTGACCTCAATCACTCTACCCACCAAGAAAATATGAATACCACCTCAATCGCACCCACAAAACGAATACAACCACAATTGTACCCGCAAAGGAAGACTGACCTCAATCACTCTACCCACAAAGAAAACATGAACACGACCTCAATCGCACCCACAAAACGAATACAACCTCAATTGTACCCGCAAAGGAAGACTGACCTCGATCACTCTACCCACAAAGAAAATATGAACACGACCTCAATCGCACCCACAAAACGAATACAACCTCATTGTACCCGCAAAGGAAGACTGACCTCGATCACTCTACCCACAAAGAAAACATGAATACGACCTCAATTGCACCCACAAAACGAATACGACCTCAATCGTACCCTCAAAGGAAGACTGACCTCAATCACTCTACCCACAAAGAAAATATGAACACGACCTCAATCGCACCCACAAAACGAATACAACCTCAATTGTACCCGCAAAGGAAGACTGACCTCAATCACTCTACCCACAAAGAAAACATGAACACGACCTCAATCGCACCCACAAAACGAATACAACCTCAATTGTACCCGCAAAGGAAGACTGACCTCAATCACTCTACCCACCAAGAAAATATGAATACGACCTCAATCGCACCCACAAAACGAATACAACCTCAATTATACCCGCAAAGGAAGACTGACCTCAATCACTCTACCCACAAAGAAAACATGAATACAACCTCAATCGCACCCACAAAATGAATACAACCTCAATTGTACCCGCAAAGGAAGACTGACCTCAATCACTCTACCCACAAAGAAAACATGAATACGACCTCAATCGCACCCACAAAACGAATACAACCTCAATTGTACCCGTAAAGGGAGACTGGCCTCGATCACTCTAACCACATTGAAAATATGAATACGGCCTCAATCGCACCCACAAAACAAATACAACCTCAATTGTACCCGCAAAGGAAGACTGACCTCGATCACTCTACCCACAAAGAAAATATGAATACGACCTCAACGCACCCACAAAACAAATACGACCTCAATCGAACCCTCAAAGGAAGACTGACCTCAATCACTCTACCCACAAAGAAAACATGAATACGACCTCAATCGCGCCCAGAAAAGGAATACAACCTCAATTGTACCCACAATGGGAAACTGACCTCAATCACTCTACTCACAAAGAAAATAGGAACACGACCTCAATCGCACCCACAAAACGAATACAACCTCAATTGTACCCGCAAAGGAAGACTGACCTCAATCACTCTACCCACAAAGAAAATATGAACACGACCTCAATCGCACCCACAAAACGAATACAAGCTCAATTGTACCCGCAAAGGAAGACTGACCTCAATCACTCTACCCACAAAGAAAACATGAATACGACCTCAATCGCGCCCAGAAAAGGAATACAACCTCAATCGAACCCTCAAAGGAAGACTGACCTCAATCACTCTACCCACAAAGAAATTATGAATACGACCTCAATCGCACCCACAAGACGAATACAACCTCAATTGTACCCGCAAAGGAAGACTGACCTCAATCACTCTACCCACAAAGAAAATATGAACACGACCTCAATCGCACCCATAAAACGAATACAACCTCAATTGTACCCGCAAAGGAAGACTGACCTCAATCACTCTACGCACAAAGAAAACATGAATACGACCTCAATCGCGCCCAGAAAAGGAATACAACCTCAGTTGTACCCGCAATGGGAAACTGACCTCAATCACTCTACTCACAAAGAAAATATGAACACGACCTCAATCGCACCCACAAAACGAATACAACCTCAATTGTACCCGCAAAGGAAGACTGACCTCAATCACTCTACCCACAAAGAAAATATGAACACGACCTCAATCGCACCCATAAAACGAATACAACCTCAATTGTACCCGCAAAGGAAGACTGACCTCAATCACTCTACCCACAAAGAAAACATGAATACGACCTCAATCGCACCCACAAAACGAATACAACCTCAATTGTACCCGCAAAGGAAGACTGACCTCAATCACTCTACCCACCAAGAAAATATGAATACCACCTCAACGCACCCACAAAACAAATACGACCTCAATCGAACCCTCAAAGGAAGACTGACCTCAATCACTCTACCCACAAAGAAAACATGAATACGACCTCAATCGCGCCCAGAAAAGGAATACAACCTCAATTGTACCCACAATGGGAAACTGACCTCAATCACTCTACTCACAAAGAAAATAGGAACACGACCTCAATCGCACCCACAAAACGAATACAACCTCAATTGTACCCGCAAAGGAAGACTGACCTCAATCACTCTACGCACAAAGAAAACATGAATACGACCTCAATCGCACCCACAAAACGAATACAAGCTCAATTGTACCCGCAAAGGAAGACTGACCTCAATCACTCTACCCACAAAGAAAACATGAATACGACCTCAATCGCGCCCAGAAAAGGAATACAACCTCAATTGTACCCGCAATGGGAAACTGACCTCAATCACTCTACCCACAAAGAAATTATGAACACGACCTCAATCGCACCCACAAGACGAATACAACCTCAATTGTACCCGCAAAGGAAGACTGACCTCAATCACTCTACCCACAAAGAAAATATGAACACGACCTCAATCGCACCCATAAAACGAATACAACCTCAATTGTACCCGCAAAGGAAGACTGACCTCAATCACTCTACCCACAAAGAAAACATGAATACGACCTCAATCGCGCCCAGAAAAGGAATACAACCTCAGTTGTACCCGCAATGGGAAACTGACCTCAATCACTCTACTCACAAAGAAAATATGAACACGACCTCAATCGCACCCACAAAACGAATACAACCTCAATTGTACCCGCAAAGGAAGACTGACCTCAATCACTCTACCCACCAAGAAAATATGAACACCACCTCAATCGCACCCACAAAACGAATACAACCACAATTGTACCCGCAAAGGAAGACTGACCTCAATCACTCTACCCACAAAGAAAACATGAATACGACCTCAATCGCACCCACAAAACGAATACAACCTCAATTGTACCCGCAAAGGAAGACTGACCTCAATCACTCTACGCACAAAGAAAATATGAACACGACCTCAATCGCACCCACAAAACGAATACAAGCTCAATTGTACCCGCAAAGGAAGACTGACCTCAATCACTCTACCCACAAAGAAAACATGAACACGACCTCAATCGCGCCCAGAAAAGGAATACAACCTCAATTGTACCCGCAATGGGAAACTGACCTCAATCACTCTACCCACAAAGAAATTATGAACACGACCTCAATCGCACCCACAAGACGAATACAACCTCAATTGTACCCGCAAAGGAAGACTGACCTCAATCACTCTACCCACAAAGAAAATATGAACACGACCTCAATCGCACCCATAAAACGAATACAACCTCAATTGTACCCGCAAAGGAAGACTGACCTCAATCACTCTACCCACAAAGAAAACATGAATACGACCTCAATCGCGCCCAGAAAAGGAATACAACCTCAGTTGTACCCGCAATGGGAAACTGACCTCAATCACTCTACTCACAAAGAAAATATGAACACGACCTCAATCGCACCCACAAAACGAATACAACCACAATTGTACCCGCAAAGGAAGACTGACCTCAATCACTCTACCCACAAAGAAAACATGAATACGACCTCAATCGCACCCACAAAACGAATACAACCTCAATTGTACCCGCAAAGGAAGACTGACCTCGATCACTCTACCCACAAAGAAAATATGAATACGACCTCAATCGCACCCACAAAACGAATACAACCTCATTGTACCCGCAAAGGAAGACTGACCTCGATCACTCTACCCACAAAGAAAATATGAATACGACCTCAATTGCACCCACAAAACGAATACGACCTCAATCGTACCCTCAAAGGAAGACTGACCTCAATCACTCTACCCACAAAGAAAATATGAACACGACCTCAATCGCACCCACAAAACGAATACAACCTCAATTGTACCCGCAAAGGAAGACTGACCTCAATCACTCTACCCACCAAGAAAATATGAATACGACCTCAATCGCACCCACAAAACGAATACAACCTCAATTATACCCGCAAAGGAAGACTGACCTCAATCACTCTACCCACAAAGAAAACATGAATACAACCTCAATCGCACCCACAAAATGAATACAACCTCAATTGTACCCGCAAAGGAAGACTGACCTCAATCACTCTACCCACAAAGAAAACATGAATACGACCTCAATCGCACCCACAAAACGAATACAACCTCAATTGTACCCGCACAGGAAGACTGACCTCAATCACTCTACCCACCAAGAAAATATGAATACCACCTCAATCGCACCCACAAAACGAATACAACCACAATTGTACCCGCAAAGGAAGACTGACCTCAATCACTCTACCCACAAAGAAAACATGAATACGACCTCAATCGCACCCACAAAACGAATACAACCTCAATTGTACCCGCAAAGGAAGACTGACCTCGATCACTCTACCCACAAAGAAAATATGAATACGACCTCAATCGCACCCACAAAACGAATACAACCTCATTGTACCCGCAAAGGAAGACTGACCTCGATCACTCTACCCACAAAGAAAATATGAATACGACCTCAATTGCACCCACAAAACGAATACGACCTCAATCGTACCCTCAAAGGAAGACTGACCTCAATCACTCTACCCACAAAGAAAATATGAACACGACCTCAATCGCACCCACAAAACGAATACAACCTCAATTGTACCCGCAAAGGAAGACTGACCTCAATCACTCTACCCACCAAGAAAATATGAATACGACCTCAATCGCACCCACAAAACGAATACAACCTCAATTATACCCGCAAAGGAAGACTGACCTCAATCACTCTACCCACAAAGAAAACATGAATACAACCTCAATCACACCCACAAAATGAATACAACCTCAATTGTACCCGCAATGGAAGACTGACCTCAATCACTCTACCCACAAAGAAAACATGAATACGACCTCAATCGCACCCACAAAACGAATACAACCTCAATTGTACCCGTAAAGGGAGACTGACCTCGATCACTCTAACCACAATGAAAATATGAATACGACCTCAACCGCACCCACAAAACAAATACAACCTCAATTGTACCCGCAAAGGAAGACTGACCTCGATCACTCTACCCACAAAGAAAATATGAATACGACCTCAACGCACCCACAAAACAAATACGACCTCAATCGTACCCTCAAAGGAAGACTGACCTCAATCACTCTACCCACAAAGAAAACATGAATACGACCTCAATCGCGCCCAGAAAAGGAATACAACCTCAATTGTACCCGCAATGGGAAACTGACCTCAATCACTCTACTCACAAAGAAAATATGAACACGACCTCAATCGCACCCACAAAACGAATACAACCTCAATTGTACCCGCAAAGGAAGACTGACCTCAATCACTCTACCCACAAAGAAAATATGAACACGACCTCAATCGCACCCATAAAACGAATACAACCTCAATTGTACCCGTAAAGGAAGACTGACCTCAATCACTCTACCCACAAAGAAAACATGAATACGACCTCAATCGCACCCACAAAACGAATACAACCTCAATTGTACCCGCAAAGGAAGACTGACCTCAATCACTCTACCCACCAAGAAAATATGAATACCACCTCAATCGCACCCACAAAACGAATACAACCACAATTGTACCCGCAAAGGAAGACTGACCTCAATCACTCTACCCACAAAGAAAACATGAATACGACCTCAATCGCACCCACAAAACGAATACAACCTCAATTGTACCCGCAAAGGAAGACTGACCTCGATCACTCTACCCACAAAGAAAATATGAATACGACCTCAATCGCACCCACAAAACGAATACAACCTCATTGTACCCGCAAAGGAAGACTGACCTCGATCACTCTACCCACAAAGAAAATATGAATACGACCTCAATCGCACCCACAAAACGAATACGACCTCAATCGTACCCTCAAAGGAAGACTGACCTCAATCACTCTACCCACAAAGAAAATATGAACACGACCTCAATCGCACCCCAAAAACGAATACAACCTCAATTGTACCCGCAAAGGAAGACTGACCTCTATCACTCTACACACAAAGAAAATATGAACACGACCTTAATCGCACCCATAAAACGAATACAACCTCAATTGTACCCGCAAAGGACGACTGACCTCAATCACTCTACCCACAAAGAAAACATGAATACGACCTCAATCGCACCCACAAAACGAATACAACCTCAATTGTACCCGTAAAGGGAGACTGACCTCGATCACTCTAACCACAATGAAAATATGAATACGACCTCAATCGCACCCACAAAACGAATACAACCTCAATTGTACCCGCAAAGGAAGACTGACCTCAATCACTCTACCCACAAAGAAAATATGAACACGACCTCAATCGCACCCACAAAACGAATACAACCTCAATTGTACCCGCAAAGGAAGACTGACCTCAATCACTCTACCCACCAAGAAAATATGAATACGACCTCAATCGCACCCACAAAACGAATACAACCTCAATTATACCCGCAAAGGAAGACTGACCTCAATCACTCTACCCACAAAGAAAACATGAATACAACCTCAATCGCACCCACAAAATGAATACAACCTCAATTGTACCCGCAAAGGAAGACTGACCTCAATCACTCTACCCACAAAGAAAACATGAATACGACCTCAATCGCACCCACAAAACGAATACAACCTCAATTGTACCCGTAAAGGGAGACTGACCTCGATCACTCTAACCACAATGAAAATATGAATACGACCTCAATCGCACCCACAAAACAAATACAACCTCAATTGTACCCGCAAAGGAAGACTGACCTCGATCACTCTACCCACAAAGAAAATATGAATACGACCTCAACGCACCCACAAAACAAATACGACCTCAATCGTACCCTCAAAGGAAGACTGACCTCAATCACTCTACCCACAAAGAAAACATGAATACGACTTCAATCGCGCCCGGAAAAGGAATACAACCTCAATTGTACCCGCAATGGGAAACTGACCTCAATCACTCTACTCACAAAGAAAATATGAACACGACCTCAATCGCACCCACAAAACGAATACAACCTCAATTGTACCCGCAAAGGAAGACTGACCTCAATCACTCTACCCACAAAGAAAATATGAACACGACCTCAATCGCACCCATAAAACGAATACAACCTCAATTGTACCCGCAAAGGAAGACTGACCTCAATCACTCTACCCACAAAGAAAACATGAATACGACCTCAATCGCACCCACAAAACGAATACAACCTCAATTGTACCCGCAAAGAAAGACTGACCTCAATCACTCTACCCACCAAGAAAATATGAATACCACCTCAATCGCACCCACAAAACGAATACAACCACAATTGTACCCGCAAAGGAAGGCTGACCTCAATCACTCTACCCACAAAGAAAACATGAATACGACCTCAATCGCACCCACAAAACGAATACAACCTCAATTGTACCCGCAAAGGAAGACTGACCTCGATCACTCTACCCACAAAGAAAATATGAATACGACCTCAATCACACCCACAAAACGAATACAACCTCATTGTACCCGCAAAGGAAGACTGACCTCGATCACTCTACCCACAAAGAAAATATGAATACGACCTCAATCGCACCCACAAAACGAATACGACCTCAATCGTACCCTCAAAGGAAGACTGACCTCAATCACTCTACCCACAAAGAAAATATGAACACGACCTCAATCGCACCCACAAAACGAATACAACCTCAATTGTACCCGCAAAGGAAGACTGACCTCTATCACTCTACACACAAAGAAAATATGAACACGACCTCAATCGCACCCATAAAACGAATACAACCTCAATTGTACCCGCAAAGGACGACTGACCTCAATCACTCTACCCACAAAGAAAACATGAATACGACCTCAATCGCACCCACAAAACGAATACAACCTCAATTGTACTCGCAAAGGAAGACTGACCTCAATCACTCTACCCACCAAGAAAATATGAATACGACCTCAACCGCACCCACAAAACGAATACAACCTCAATTATACCCGCAAAGGAAGACTGACCTCAATCACTCTACCCACAAAGAAAACATGAATACAACCTCAATCGCACCCACAAAACGAATACAACCTCAATTGTACCCGCAAAGGAAGACTGACATCAATCACTCTACCCACAAAGAAAACATGAATACGACCTCAATCGCGCCCAGAAAAGGAATACAACCTCAATTGTACCCGCAATGGGAAACTGACCTCAATCACTCTACCCACAAAGAAATTATGAACACGACCTCAATCGCACCCATAAAACGAATACAACCTCAATTGTACCCGCAAAGGAAGACTGACCTCAATCACTCTACCCACAAAGAAAACATGAATACGACCTCAATCTCACCCACAAAACGAATACAACCTCAATTGTACCCGTAAAGGAAGACTGACCTCAATCACTCTACCCACCAAGAAAATATGAATACGACCTCAATCGCACCCACAAAATGAATACAACCTCAATTATACCCGCAAAGGAAGACTGACCTCAATCACTCTACCCACAAAGAAAACATGAATACAACCTCAATCGCACCCACAAAATGAATACAACCTCAATTGTACCCGCAAAGGAAGACTGACCTCAATCACTCTACCCACAAAGAAAATATGAACACGACCTCAATCGCACCCATAAAACGAATACAACCTCAATTGTACCCGCAAAGGAAGACTGACCTCAATCACTCTACCCACAAAGAAAACATGAATACGACCTCAATCGCACCCACAAAACGAATACAACCTCAATTGTACCCGTAAAGGAAGACTGACCTCAATCACTCTACCCACCAAGAAAATATGAATACGACCTCAATCGCACCCACAAAACGAATACAACCTCAATTATACCCGCAAAGGAAGACTGACCTCAATCACTCTACCCACAAAGAAAACATGAATACAACCTCAATCGCACCCACAAAATGAATACAACCTCAATTGTACCCGCAAAGGAAGACTGACCTCAATCACTCTACCCACAAAGAAAACATGAATACGACCTCAATGGCTCCCACAAAACGAATACAACCTCAATTGTACCCGTAAAGGGAGACTGACCTCGATCACTCTAACCACAATGAAAATATGAATACGACCTCAATCGCACCCACAAAACAAATACAACCTCAATTGTACCCGCAAAGGAAGACTGACCTCGATCACTCTACCCACAAAGAAAATATGAATACGACCTCAACGCACCCACAAAACAAATACGACCTCAATCGTACCCTCAAAGGAAGACTGACCTCAATCACTCTACCCACAAAGAAAACATGAATACGACCTCAATCGCGCCCAGAAAAGGAATACAACCTCAATTGTACCCGCAATGGGAAACTGACCTCAATCACTCTACTCACAAAGAAAATATGAACACGACCTCAATCGCACCCACAAAACGAATACAACCTCAATTGTACCCGCAAAGGAAGACTGACCTCAATCACTCTACCCACAAAGAAAATATGAACACGACCTCAATCGCACCCATAAAACGAATACAACCTCAATTGTACCCGCAAAGGAAGACTGACCTCAATCACTCTACCCACAAAGAAAACATGAATACGACCTCAATCGCACCCACAAAACGAATACAACCTCAATTGTACCCGCAAAGGAAGACTGACCTCAATCACTCTACTCACAAAGAAAATATGAACACGACCTCAATCGCACCCACAAAACGAATACAACCTCAATTGTACCCGCAAAGGAAGACTGACCTCAATCACTCTACCCACAAAGAAAATATGAACACGACCTCAATCGCACCCATAAAACGAATACAACTTCAATTGTACCCGCAAAGGAAGACTGACCTCAATCACTCTACCCACAAAGAAAACATGAATACGACCTCAATCGCACCCACAAAACGAATACAACCTCAATTGTACCCGCAAAGGAAGACTGACCTCAATCACTCTACCCACCAAGAAAATATGAATACCACCTCAATCGCACCAACAAAACGAATACAACCACAATTGTACCCGCAAAGGAAGACTCACCTCAATCACTCTACCCACAAAGAAAACATGAATACGACCTCAATCGCACCCACAAAACGAATACAACCTCAATTGTACCCGCAAAGGAAGACTGACCTCGATCACTCTACCCACCAAGAAAATATGAATACGACCTCAATCGCACCCACAAAACGAATACGACCTCAATCTTACCCTCAAAGGAAGACTGACCTCAATCACTCTACCCACAAAGAAAATATAAACACGACCTCAATCGCACCCAGAAAACGAATACAACCTCAATTGTACCCGCAAAGGAAGACTGACCTCAATCACTCTACCCACAAAGAAAACATGAATACGACCTCAATCGTGCCCAGAAAAGGAATACAACCTCAATTGTACCCGCAATGGGAAACTGACCTCAATCACTCTACCCACAAAGAAAATATGAACACGACCTTAATCGCACCCACAAAACGAATACAACCTCAATTGTACCCGCAAAGGAAGACTGACCTCAATCACTCTACCCACAAAGAAAATATGAACACGACCTCAATCGTACCCATAAAACGAATACAACCTCAATTTTACCCGCAAAGGAAGACTGACCTCAGTCACTCTACCCACAAAGAAAACATGAATACGACCTCAATCGCACCCACAAAACGAATACAACCTCAATTGTACCCGCAAAGGAAGACTGACCTCAATCACTCTACCCACCAAGAAAATATGAATACGACCTCAATCGCACCCACAAAAGAAATACAGCCTCAATTATACCCGCAAAGGAAGACTGACCTCAATCACTCTACCCACAAAGAAAACATGAATACAACCTCAATCGCACCCACAAAACGAATACAACCTCAATTGTACCCGCAAAGGAAGACTGACCTCAATCACTCTACCCACAAAGAAAACATGAATACGACCTCAATCGCGCCCAGAAAAGGAATACAACCTCAATTGTACCCGCAATGGGAAACTGACCACAATCACTCTACCCACAAAGAAAATATGGACACGACCTCAATCGCACCCACAAAACGAATACAACCTCAATTGTACCCGCAAAGGAAGACTGACCTCAATCACTCTACCCACAAAGAAAATATGAACACGACCTCAATCGCACCCATAAAACGAATACAACCTCAATTGTACCCGCAAAGGAAGACTGACCTCAATCACTCTACCCACAAAGAAAACATGAATACGACCTCAATCGCACCCACAAAACGAATACAACCTCAATTGTACCCGCAAAGGAAGACTGACCTCAATCACTCTACCCACCAAGAAAATATGAATACGACCTCAATCGCACCCACAAAACGAATACAACCTCAATTATACCCGCAAAGGAAGACTGACCTCAATCACTCTACCCACAAAGAAAACATGAATACTACCTCAATCGCACCCACAAAACGAATACAACCTCAATTGTACCCGCAAAGGAAGACTGACCTCAATCAATCTACCCACAAAGAAAACATGAAAACGACCTCAATCTCACCCACAAAACGAATACAACCTCAATTATACCCGTAAAGGGAGATTGACCTCGATCACTCTACCCACAAAGAAAATATGGACACGACCTCAATCGCACCCACAAAACGAATACAACCTCAATTGTACCCGCAAAGGAAGACTGACCTCAATCACTCTACCCACAAAGAAAATATGAACACGACCTCAATCGCACCCATAAAACGAATACAACCTCAATTGTACCCGCAAAGGAAGACTGACCTCAATCACTCTACCCACAAAGAAAACATGAATACGACCTCAATCGCACCCACAAAACGAATACAACCTCAATTGTACCCGCAAAGGAAGACTGACCTCAATCACTCTACCCACAAAGAAAATATGAACACGACCTCAATCGCACCCATAAAACGAATACAACCTCAATTGTACCCGCAAAGGAAGACTGACCTCAATCACTCTACCCACAAAGAAAACATGAATACGACCTCAATCGCACCCACAAAACGAATACAACCTCAATTGTACCCGTAAAGGAAGACTGACCTCAATCACTCTACCCACCAAGAAAATATGAATACGACCTCAATCGCACCCACAAAACGAATACAACCTCAATTATACCCGCAAAGGAAGACTGACCTCAATCACTCTACCCACAAAGAAAACATGAATACAACCTCAATCGCACCCACAAAATGAATACAACCTCAATTGTACCCGCAAAGGAAGACTGACCTCAATCACTCTACCCACAAAGAAAACATGAATACGACCTCAATCGCACCCACAAAACGAATACAACCTCAATTGTAACCGTAAAGGGAGACTGACCTCGATCACTCTAACCACAATGAAAATATGAATACGACCTCAATCGCACCCACAAAACAAATACAACCTCAATTGTACCCGCAAAGGAAGACTGACCTCGATCACTCTACCCACAAAGAAAATATGAATACGACCTCAACGCACCCACAAAACAAATACGACCTCAATCGTACCCTCAAAGGAAGACTGACCTCAATCACTCTACCCACAAAGAAAACATGAATACGACCTCAATCGCGCCCAGAAAAGGAATACAACCTCAATTGTACCCGCAATGGGAAACTGACCTCAATCACTCTACTCACAAAGAAAATATGAACACGACCTCAATCGCACCCACAAAACGAATACAACCTCAATTGTACCCGCAAAGGAAGACTGACCTCAATCACTCTACCCACAAAGAAAATATGAACACGACCTCAATCGCACCCATAAAACGAATACAACCTCAATTGTACCCGCAAAGGAAGACTGACCTCAATCACTCTACCCACAAAGAAAACATGAATACGACCTCAATCGCACCCACAAAACGAATACAACCTCAATTGTACCCGCAAAGGAAGACTGACCTCAATCACTCTACTCACAAAGAAAATATGAACACGACCTCAATCGCACCCACAAAACGAATACAACCTCAATTGTACCCGCAAAGGAAGACTGACCTCAATCACTCTACCCACAAAGAAAATATGAACACGACCTCAATCGCACCCATAAAACGAATACAACCTCAATTGTACCCGCAAAGGAAGACTGACCTCAATCACTCTACCCACAAAGAAAACATGAATACGACCTCAATCGCACCCACAAAACGAATACAACCTCAATTGTACCCGCAAAGGAAGACTGACCTCAATCACTCTACCCACCAAGAAAATATGAATACCACCTCAATCGCACCAACAAAACGAATACAACCACAATTGTACCCGCAAAGGAAGACTGACCTCAATCACTCTACCCACAAAGAAAACATGAATACGACCTCAATCGCACCCACAAAACGAATACAACCTCAATTGTACCCGCAAAGGAAGACTGACCTCGATCACTCTACCCACCAAGAAAATATGAATACGACCTCAATCGCACCCACAAAACGAATACGACCTCAATCTTACCCTCAAAGGAAGACTGACCTCAATCACTCTACCCACAAAGAAAATATAAACACGACCTCAATCGCACCCAGAAAACGAATACAACCTCAATTGTACCCGCAAAGGAAGACTGACCTCAATCACTCTACCCACAAAGAAAACATGAATACGACCTCAATCGTGCCCAGAAAAGGAATACAACCTCAATTATACCCGTAAAGGGAGATTGACCTCGATCACTCTACCCACAAAGAAAATATGAATACGACCTCAATCGCACCCACAAAATGAATACAACCTCAATTGTACCCGCAAAGGAAGACTGACCTCAATCACTCTACCCACAAAGAAAATAAGAATACGACCTCAATCGCACCCACAAAACGAATACAACCTCAATTGTACCCGCAAAGGAAGACTGACCTCGATCACTCTACCCACAAAGAAAATATGAATACGACCTCAATCGCACCCACAAAACGAATACGACCTCAATCGTACCCTCAAAGGAAGACTGACCTCAATCACTCTACCCACAAAGAAAATATGAACACGACCTCAATCGTACCCACAAAACGAATACAACCTCAATTGTACCCGCAAAGGAAGACTGACCTCGATCACTCTACCCACAAAGAAAATATGAATACGACCTCAATCGCACCCACAAAATGAATACAACCTCAATTGTACCCGCAAAGGAAGACTGACCTCAATCACTCTACCCACAAAGAAAATAAGAATACGACCTCAATCGCACCCACAAAACGAATACAACCTCAATTGTACCCGCAAAGGAAGACTGACCTCGATCACTCTACCCACAAAGAAAATATGAATACGACCTCAATCGCGCCCAGAAAAGGAATACAACCTCAATTGTACCCGCAATGGGAAACTGACCTCAATCACTCTACTCACAAAGAAAATATGAACACGACCTCAATCGCACCCACAAAACGAATACAACCTCAATTGTACCCGCAAAGGAAGACTGACCTCAATCACTCTACCCACAAAGAAAATATGAACACGACCTCAATCGCACCCACAAAACGAATACAACCTCAATTGTACCCGCAAAGGAAGACTGACCTCGATCACTCTACCCACAAAGAAAATATGAATATGACCTCAATCGCACCCACAAAACGAATACGACCACAATCTTACCCTCAAAGGAAGACTGACCTCAATCACTCTACCCACAAAGAAAATATAAACACGACCTCAATCGCACCCAGAAAACGAATACAACCTCAATTGTACCCGCAAAGGAAGACTGACCTCAATCACTCTACCCACAAAGAAAACATGAATACGACCTCAATCGTGCCCAGAAAAGGAATACAACCTCAATTATACCCGTAAAGGGAGATTGACCTCGATCACTCTACCCACAAAGAAAATATGAATACGACCTCAATCGCACCCACAAAATGAATACAACCTCAATTGTACCCGCAAAGGAAGACTGACCTCAATCACTCTACCCACAAAGAAAATAAGAATACGACCTCAATCGCACCCACAAAACGAATACAACCTCAATTGTACCCGCAAAGGAAGACTGACCTCGATCACTCTACCCACAAAGAAAATATGAATACGACCTCAATCGCACCCACAAAACGAATACGACCTCAATCGTACCCTCAAAGGAAGACTGACCTCAATCACTCTACCCACAAAGAAAATATGAACACGACCTCAATCGTACCCATAAAACGAATACAACCTCAATTGTACCCGCAAAGGAAGACTGACCTCAATCACTCTACCCACAAAGAAAACATGAATACGACCTCAATCGTGCCCAGAAAAGGAATACAACCTCAATTATACCCGTAAAGGGAGATTGACCTCGATCACTCTACCCACAAAGAAAATATGAATACGACCTCAATCGCACCCACAAAATGAATACAACCTCAATTGTACCCGCAAAGGAAGACTGACCTCAATCACTCTACCCACAAAGAAAATAAGAATACGACCTCAATCGCACCCACAAAACGAATACAACCTCAATTGTACCCGCAAAGGAAGATTGACCTCGATCACTCTACCCACAAAGAAAATATGAATACGACCTCAATCGCACCCACAAAACGAATACGACCTCAATCGTACCCTCAAAGGAAGACTGACCTCAATCACTCTACCCACAAAGAAAATATGAACACGACCTCAATCGTACCCATAAAACGAATACAACCTCAATTGTACCCGCAAAGGAAGACTGACCTCAATCACTCTACCCACAAAGAAAACATGAATACGACCTCAATCGCGCCCAGAAAAGGAATACAACCTCAATTGTACGCGCAATGGGAAACTGACCTCAATCACTCTACCCACAAAGAAATTATGAACACGACCTCAATCGCAGCCACAAAACGAATACAACCTCAATTGTACCCGCAAAGGAAGACTGACCTCAATCACTCTACCCACAAAGAAAATATGAACACGACCTCAATCGCACCCATAAAACGAATACAACCTCAATTGTACCCGCAAAGGAAGACTGACCTCAATCACTCTACCCACAAAGAAAACATGAATACGACCTCAATCGCACCCACAAAACGAATACAACCTCAATTGTACCCATAAAGGAAGACTGACCTCAATCACTCTACCCACCAAGAAAATATGAATACGACCTCAATCGCACCCACAAAACGAATACAACCACAATTGTACCCGCAAAGGAAGACTGACCTCAATCACTCTACCCACAAAGAAAACATGAATACGACCTCAATCGCACCCACAAAACGAATACAACCTCAATTGTACCCGCAAAGGAAGACTGACCTCGATCACTCTACCCACAAAGAAAATATGAACACGACCTCAATCGCACCCACAAAACGAATACAACCTCAATTGTACCCGCAAAGGAAGACTGACCTCAATCACTCTACCCACAAAGAAAATATGAACACGACCTCAATCGCACCCATAAAACGAATACAACCTCAATTGTACCCGCAAAGGAAGACTGACCTCAATCACTCTACCCACAAAGAAAACATGAATACGACCTCAATCGCACCCACAAAACGAATACAACCTCAATTGTACCCGCAAAGGAAGACTGACCTCAATCACTCTACCCACCAAGAAAATATGAATACCACCTCAATCGCACCCACAAAACGAATACAACCACAATTGTACCCGCAAAGGAAGACTGACCTCAATCACTCTACCCACAAAGAAAACATGAATACCACCTCAATCGCACCCACAAAACGAATACAACCACAATTGTACCCGCAAAGGAAGACTGACCTCAATCACTCTACCCACAAAGAAAACATGAATACGACCTCAATCGCACCCACAAAACGAATACAACCTCAATTGTACCCGCAAAGGAAGACTGACCTCGATCACTCTACCCATAAAGAAAATATGAACACGACCTCAATCGCACCCACAAAACGAATACAACCTCAATTGTACCCGCAAAGGAAGACTGACCTCAATCACTCTACCCACAAAGAAAATATGAACACGACCTCAATCGCACCCATAAAACGAATACAACCTCAATTGTACCCGCAAAGGAAGACTGACCTCAATCACTCTACCCACAAAGAAAACATGAATACGACCTCAATCGCACCCACAAAACGAATACAACCTCAATTGTACCCGCAAAGGAAGACTGACCTCAATCACTCTACCCACCAAGAAAATATGAATACCACCTCAATCGCACCCACAAAACGAATACAACCACAATTGTACCCGCAAAGGAAGACTGACCTCAATCACTCTACCCACAAAGAAAACATGAATACGACCTCAATCGCACCCACAAAACGAATACAACCTCAATTGTACCCGCAAAGGAAGACTGACCTCGATCACTCTACCCACAAAGAAAATATGAATACGTCCTCAATCGCACCCACAAAATGAATACAACCTCAATTGTACCCGCAAAGGAAGACTGACCTCAATCACTCTACCCACAAAGAAAATAAGAATACGACCTCAATCGCACCCACAAAACGAATACAACCTCAATTGTACCCGCAAAGGAAGACTGACCTCGATCACTCTACCCACAAAGAAAATATGAATACGACCTCAATCGCGCCCAGAAAAGGAATACAACCTCAATTGTACCCGCAATGGGAAACAGACCTCAATCACTCTACTCACAAAGAAAATATGAACACGACCTCAATCGCACCCACAAAACGAATACAACCTCAATTGTACCCGCAAAGGAAGACTGACCTCAATCACTCTACCCACAAAGAAAATATGAACACGACCTCAATCGCACCCACAAAACGAATACAACCTCAATTGTACCCGCAAAGGAAGACTGACCTCGATCACTCTACCCACAAAGAAAATATGAATACGACCTCAATCGCACCCACAAAACGAATACGACCACAATCTTACCCTCAAAGGAAGACTGACCTCAATCACTCTACCCACAAAGAAAATATAAACACGACCTCAATCGCACCCAGAAAACGAATACAACCTCAATTGTACCCGCAAAGGAAGACTGACCTCAATCACTCTACCCACAAAGAAAACATGAATACGACCTCAATCGTGCCCAGAAAAGGAATACAACCTCAATTATACCCGTAAAGGGAGATTGACCTCGATCACTCTACCCACAAAGAAAATATGAATACGACCTCAATCGCACCCACAAAATGAATACAACCTCAATTGTACCCGCAAAGGAAGACTGACCTCAATCACTCTACCCACAAAGAAAATAAGAATACGACCTCAATCGCACCCACAAAACGAATACAACCTCAATTGTACCCGCAAAGGAAGACTGACCTCGATCACTCTACCCACAAAGAAAATATGAATACGACCTCAATCGCGCCCAGAAAAGGAATACAACCTCAATTGTACCCGCAATGGGAAACTGACCTCAATCACTCTACTCACAAAGAAAATATGAACACGACCTCAATCGCACCCACAAAACGAATACAACCTCAATTGTACCCGCAAAGGAAGACTGACCTCAATCACTCTACCCACAAAGAAAATATGAACACGACCTCAATCGCACCCACAAAACGAATACAACCTCAATTGTACCCGCAAAGGAAGACTGACCTCGATCACTCTACCCACAAAGAAAATATGAATATGACCTCAATCGCACCCACAAAACGAATACGACCACAATCTTACCCTCAAAGGAAGACTGACCTCAATCACTCTACCCACAAAGAAAATATAAACACGACCTCAATCGCACCCAGAAAACGAATACAACCTCAATTGTACCCGCAAAGGAAGACTGACCTCAATCACTCTACCCACAAAGAAAACATGAATACGACCTCAATCGTGCCCAGAAAAGGAATACAACCTCAATTATACCCGTAAAGGGAGATTGACCTCGATCACTCTACCCACAAAGAAAATATGAATACGACCTCAATCGCACCCACAAAATGAATACAACCTCAATTGTACCCGCAAAGGAAGACTGACCTCAATCACTCTACCCACAAAGAAAATAAGAATACGACCTCAATCGCACCCACAAAACGAATACAACCTCAATTGTACCCGCAAAGGAAGACTGACCTCGATCACTCTACCCACAAAGAAAATATGAATACGACCTCAATCGCACCCACAAAACGAATACGACCTCAATCGTACCCTCAAAGGAAGACTGACCTCAATCACTCTACCCACAAAGAAAATATGAACACGACCTCAATCGTACCCATAAAACGAATACAACCTCAATTGTACCCGCAAAGGAAGACTGACCTCAATCACTCTACCCACAAAGAAAACATGAATACGACCTCAATCGCGCCCAGAAAAGGAATACAACCTCAATTGTACGCGCAATGGGAAACTGACCTCAATCACTCTACCCACAAAGAAATTATGAACACGACCTCAATCGCACCCACAAAACGAATACAACCTCAATTGTACCCGCAAAGGAAGACTGACCTCAATCACTCTACCCACAAAGAAAATATGAACACGACCTCAATCGCACCCATAAAACGAATACAACCTCAATTGTACCCGCAAAGGAAGACTGACCTCAATCACTCTACCCACAAAGAAAACATGAATACGACCTCAATCGCACCCACAAAACGAATACAACCTCAATTGTACCCATAAAGGAAGACTGACCTCAATCACTCTACCCACCAAGAAAATATGAATACGACCTCAATCGCACCCACAAAACGAATACAACCACAATTGTACCCGCAAAGGAAGACTGACCTCAATCACTCTACCCACAAAGAAAACATGAATACGACCTCAATCGCACCCACAAAACGAATACAACCTCAATTGTACCCGCAAAGGAAGACTGACCTCGATCACTCTACCCACAAAGAAAATATGAACACGACCTCAATCGCACCCACAAAACGAATACAACCTCAATTGTACCCGCAAAGGAAGACTGACCTCAATCACTCTACCCACAAAGAAAATATGAACACGACCTCAATCGCACCCATAAAACGAATACAACCTCAATTGTACCCGCAAAGGAAGACTGACCTCAATCACTCTACCCACAAAGAAAACATGAATACGACCTCAATCGCACCCACAAAACGAATACAACCTCAATTGTACCCGCAAAGGAAGACTGACCTCAATCACTCTACCCACCAAGAAAATATGAATACCACCTCAATCGCACCCACAAAACGAATACAACCACAATTGTACCCGCAAAGGAAGACTGACCTCAATCACTCTACCCACAAAGAAAACATGAATACCACCTCAATCGCACCCACAAAACGAATACAACCACAATTGTACCCGCAAAGGAAGACTGACCTCAATCACTCTACCCACAAAGAAAACATGAATACGACCTCAATCGCACCCACAAAACGAATACAACCTCAATTGTACCCGCAAAGGAAGACTGACCTCGATCACTCTACCCATAAAGAAAATATGAACACGACCTCAATCGCACCCACAAAACGAATACAACCTCAATTGTACCCGCAAAGGAAGACTGACCTCAATCACTCTACCCACAAAGAAAATATGAACACGACCTCAATCGCACCCATAAAACGAATACAACCTCAATTGTACCCGCAAAGGAAGACTGACCTCAATCACTCTACCCACAAAGAAAACATGAATACGACCTCAATCGCACCCACAAAACGAATACAACCTCAATTGTACCCGCAAAGGAAGACTGACCTCAATCACTCTACCCACCAAGAAAATATGAATACCACCTCAATCGCACCCACAAAACGAATACAACCACAATTGTACCCGCAAAGGAAGACTGACCTCAATCACTCTACCCACAAAGAAAACATGAATACGACCTCAATCGCACCCACAAAACGAATACAACCTCAATTGTACCCGCAAAGGAAGACTGACCTCGATCACTCTACCCACAAAGAAAATATGAATACGTCCTCAATCGCACCTACAAAATGAATACAACCTCAATTGTACCCGCAAAGGAAGACTGACCTCAATCACTCTACCCACAAAGAAAATAAGAATACGACCTCAATCGCACCCACAAAACGAATACAACCTCAATTGTACCCGCAAAGGAAGACTGACCTCGATCACTCTACCCACAAAGAAAATATGAATACGACCTCAATCGCGCCCAGAAAAGGAATACAACCTCAATTGTACCCGCAATGGGAAACAGACCTCAATCACTCTACTCACAAAGAAAATATGAACACGACCTCAATCGCACCCACAAAACGAATACAACCTCAATTGTACCCGCAAAGGAAGACTGACCTCAATCACTCTACCCACAAAGAAAATATGAACACGACCTCAATCGCACCCACAAAACGAATACAACCTCAATTGTACCCGCAAAGGAAGACTGACCTCGATCACTCTACCCACAAAGAAAATATGAATACGACCTCAATCGCACCCACAAAACGAATACGACCACAATCTTACCCTCAAAGGAAGACTGACCTCAATCACTCTACCCACAAAGAAAATATAAACACGACCTCAATCGCACCCAGAAAACGAATACAACCTCAATTGTACCCGCAAAGGAAGACTGACCTCAATCACTCTACCCACAAAGAAAACATGAATACGACCTCAATCGTGCCCAGAAAAGGAATACAACCTCAATTATACCCGTAAAGGGAGATTGACCTCGATCACTCTACCCACAAAGAAAATATGAATACGACCTCAATCGCACCCACAAAATGAATACAACCTCAATTGTACCCGCAAAGGAAGACTGACCTCAATCACTCTACCCACAAAGAAAATAAGAATACGACCTCAATCGCACCCACAAAACGAATACAACCTCAATTGTACCCGCAAAGGAAGACTGACCTCGATCACTCTACCCACAAAGAAAATATGAATACGACCTCAATCGCACCCACAAAACGAATACGACCTCAATCGTACCCTCAAAGGAAGACTGACCTCAATCACTCTACCCACAAAGAAAATATGAACACGACCTCAATCGTACCCATAAAACGAATACAACCTCAATTGTACCCGCAAAGGAAGACTGACCTCAATCACTCTACCCACAAAGAAAACATGAATACGACCTCAATCGCGCCCAGAAAAGGAATACAACCTCAATTGTACCCGCAATGGGAAACTGACCTCAATCACTCTACCCACAAAGAAATTATGAACACGACCTCAATCGCACCCACAAAACGAATACAACCTCAATTGTACCCGCAAAGGAAGACTGACCTCAATCACTCTACCCACAAAGAAAATATGAACACGACCTCAATCGCAACCATAAAACGAATACAACCTCAATTGTACCCGCAAAGGAAGACTGACCTCAATCACTCTACCCACAAAGAAAACATGAATACGACCTCAATCGCACCCACAAAACGAATACAACCTCAATTGTACTCGTAAAGGAAGACTGACCTCAATCACTCTACCCACCAAGAAAATATGAATACGACCTCAATCGCACCCACAAAACGAATACAACCTCAATTATACCCGCAAAGGAAGACTGACCTCAATCACTCTATCCACAAAGAAAACATGAATACAACCTCAATCGCACCCACAAAATGAATACAACCTCAATTGTACCCGCAAAGGAAGACTGACCTCAATCACTCTACCCACAAAGAAAACATGAATACGACCTCAATCGCACCCACAAAACGAATACAACCTCAATTGTACCCGTAAAGGGAGACTGACCTCGATCACTCTAACCACAATGAAAATATGAATAAGACCTCAATCGCACCCACAAAACAAATACAACCTCAATTGTACCCGCAAAGGAAGACTGACCTCGATCACTCTACCCACAAAGAAAATATGAATACGACCTCAACGCACCCACAAAACAAATACGACCTCAATCGTACCCTCGAAGGAAGACTGACCTCAATCACTCTACCCACAAAGAAAACATGAATACGACCTCAATCGCGCCCAGAAAAGGAATACAACCTCAATTGTACCCGCAATGGGAAACTGACCTCAATCACTCTACCCACCAAGAAAATATGAATACCACCTCAATCGCACCCACAAAACGAATACAACCACAATTGTACCCGCAAAGGAAGACTGACCTCAATCACTCTACCCACAAAGAAAACATGAATACGACCTCAATCGCACCCACAAAACGAATACAACCTCAATTGTACCCGCAAAGGAAGACTGACCTCGATCACTCTACCCACAAAGAAAATATGAACACGACCTCAATCGCACCCACAAAACGAATACAACCTCAATTGTACCCGCAAAGGAAGACTGACCTCAATCACTCTACCCACAAAGAAAATATGAACACGACCTCAATCGCACCCATAAAACGAATACAACCTCAATTGTACCCGCAAAGGAAGACTGACCTCAATCACTCTACCCACAAAGAAAACAAGAATACGACCTCAATCGCACCCACAAAAGGAATACAACCTCAATTGTACCTGCAAAGGAAGACTGACCTCAATCACTCTACCCACCAAGAAAATATGAATACCACCTCAATCGCACCCACAAAACGAATACAACCACAATTGTACCCGCAAAGGAAGACTGACCTCAATCACTCTACCCACAAAGAAAACATGAATACGACCTCAATCGCACCCACAAAACGAATACAACCTCAATTGTACCCGCAAAGGAAGACTGACCTCGATCACTCTACCCACAAAGAAAATATGAATACGACCTCAATCGCACCCACAAAATGAATACAACCTCAATTGTACCCGCAAAGGAAGACTGACCTCAATCACTCTACCCACAAAGAAAATAAGAATACGACCTCAATCGCACCCACAAAACGAATACAACCTCAATTGTACCCGCAAAGGAAGACTGACCTCGATCACTCTACCCACAAAGAAAATATGAATACGACCTCAATCGCGCCCAGAAAAGGAATACAACCTCAATTGTACCCGCAATGGGAAACTGACCTCAATCACTCTACTCACAAAGAAAATATGAACACGACCTCAATCGCACCCACAAAACGAATACAACCTCAATTGTACCCGCAAAGGAAGACTGACCTCAATCACTCTACCCACAAATAAAATATGAACACGACCTCAATCGCACCCACAAAACGAATACAACCTCAATTGTACCCGCAAAGGAAGACTGACCTCGATCACTCGACCCACAAAGAAAATATGAATACGACCTCAATCGCACCCACAAAACGAATACGACCTCAATCTTACCCTCAAAGGAAGACTGACCTCAATCACTCTACCCACAAAGAAAATATAAACACGACCTCAATCGCACCCAGAAAACGAATACAACCTCAATTGTACCCGCAAAGGAAGACTGACCTCAATCACTCTACCCACAAACAAAACATGAATACGACCTCAATCGTGCCCAGAAAAGGAATACAACCTCAATTGTACCCGCAATGGGAAACTGACCTCAATCACTCTACCCACAAAGAAAATATGAACACGACCTCAATCGCACCCACAAAACGAATACAACCTCAATTGTACCCGCAAAGGAAGACTGACCTCAATCACTCTACCCACAAAGAAAATATGAACACGACCTCAATCGTACCCATAAAACGAATACAACCTCAATTTTACCCGCAAAGGAAGACTGACCTCAGTCACTCTACCCACAAAGAAAACATGAATACGACCTCAATCGCACCCACAAAACGAATACAACCTCAATTGTACCCGCAAAGGAAGACTGACCTCAATCACTCTACCCACCAAGAAAATATGAATACGACCTCAATCGCACCCACAAAACAAATACAGCCTCAATTATACCCGCAAAGGAAGACTGACCTCAATCACTCTACCCACAAAGAAAACATGAATACAACCTCAATCGCACCCACAAAACGAATACAACCTCAATTGTACCCGCAAAGGAAGACTGACCTCAATCACTCTACCCACAAAGAAAACATGAATACGACCTCAATCGCGCCCAGAAAAGGAATACAACCTCAATTGTACCCGCAATGGGAAACTGACCACAATCACTCTACCCACAAAGAAAATATGGACACGACCTCAATCGCACCCACAAAACGAAAACAACCTCAATTGTACCCGCAAAGGAAGACTGACCTCAATCACTCTACCCACAAAGAAAATATGAACACGACCTCAATCGCACCCATAAAACGAATACAACCTCAATTGTACCCGCAAAGGAAGACTGACCTCAATCACTCTACCCACAAAGAAAACATGAATACGACCTCAATCGCACCCACAAAACGAATACAACCTCAATTGTACCCGCAAAGGAAGACTGACCTCAATCACTCTACCCACCAAGAAAATATGAATACCACCTCAATCGCACCCACAAAACGAATACAACCACAATTGTACCCGCAAAGGAAGACTGACCTCAATCACTCTACCCACAAAGAAAACATGAATACGACCTCAATCGCACCCACAAAACGAATACAACCTCAATTGTACCCGCAAAGGAAGACTGACCTCGATCACTCTACCCACAAAGAAAATATGAACACGACCTCAATCGCACCCACAAAACGAATACAACCTCAATTGTACCCGCAAAGGGAGACTCACCTCAATCATTCTACCCACAAAGAAAATATGAACACGACCTCAATCGCACCCATAAAACGAATACAACCTCAATTGTACTCGCAAAGGAAGACTGACCTCAATCACTCTACCCACAAAGAAAATAAGAATACGACCTCAATCGCACCCACAAAACGAATACAACCTCAATTGTACCCGCAAAGGAAGACTGACCTCGATCACTCTACCCACAAAGAAAATATGAATACGACCTCAATCGCGCCCAGAAAAGGAATACAACCTCAATTGTACCCGCAATGGGAAACTGACCTCAATCACTCTACTCACAAAGAAAACATGAATACGACCTCAATCGCACCCACAAAACGAATACAACCTCAATTGTACCCGCAAAGGAAGACTGACCTCGATCACTCTACCCACAAAGAAAATATGAATACGACCTCAATCGCACCCATAAAACGAATACAACCTCAATTGTACCCGCAAAGGAAGACTGACCTCAATCACTCTACCCACAAATAAAACATGAATACGACCTCAATCGCACCCACAAAACGAATACAACCTCAATTGTACCCGCAAAGGAAGACTCACCTCAATCACTCTACCCACCAAGAAAATATGAATACCACCTCAATCGCACCCACAAAACGAATACAACCACAATTGTACCCGCAAAGGAAGACTGACCTCAATCACTCTACCCACAAAGAAAACATGAATACGACCTCAATCGCACCCACAAAACGAATACAACCTCAATTGTACCCGCAAAGGAAGACTGACCTCGATCACTCTACCCACAAAGAAAATATGAACACGACCTCAATCGCACCCACAAAACGAATACAACCTCAATTGTACCCGCAAAGGAAGACTGACCTCAATCACTCTACCCACAAAGAAAATATGAATACGACCTCAATCGCACCCACAAAACGAATACGACCTCAATCTTACCCTCAAAGGAAGACTGACCTCAATCACTCTACCCACAAAGAAAATATAAACACGACCTCAATCGCACCCAGAAAACGAATACAACCTCAATTGTACCCGCAAAGGAAGACTGACCTCAATCACTCTACCCACAAAGAAAATATGAATACGACCTCAATCGTGCCCACAAAACGAATACAACCTCAATTGTACCCGCAAAGGAAGACTGACCTCAATCACTCTACCCACAAAGAAAACATGAATACGACCTCAATCGCACCCACAAAACGAATACAACCTCAATTGTACCCGCAAAGGAAGACTGACCTCAATCACTCTACCCACAAAGAAAATATGAACACGACCTCAATCGCACCCATAAAACGAATACAACCTCAATTTTACCCGCAAAGGAAGACTGACCTCAGTCACTCTACCCACAAAGAAAACATGAATACGACCTCAATCGCACCCACAAAACGAATACAACCTCAATTGTACCCGCAAAGGAAGACTGACCTCGATCACTCTACCCACAAAGAAAATATGAACACGACCTCAATCGCGCCCAGAAAAGGAATACAACCTCAATTGTACCCGCAAAGGAAGACTGACCTCAGTCACTCTACCCACAAAGAAAACATGAATACAACCTCAATCGCACCCACAAAACGAATACAACCTCAATTGTACCCGCAAAGGAAGACTGACCTCAATCACTCTACCCACAAAGAAAACATGAATACGACCTCAATCGCGCCCAGAAAAGGAATACAACCTCAATTGTACCCGCAAAGGAAGACTGACCTCGATCACTCTACCCACAAAGAAAACATGAATACAACCTCAATCGCACCCACAAAACGAATACAACCTCAATTGTACCCGCAAAGGAAGACTGACCTCAATCACTCTACCCACAAAGAAAATATAAATACGACCTCAATCGCACCCAGAAAAGGAATACAACCTCAATTGTACCCGCAAAGGGAGACTGACCACAATCACTCTACCCACAAAGAAAATATGGACACGACCTCAATCGTGCCCAGAAAAGGAATACAACCTCAATTGTACCCGCAATGGGAAACTGACCTCAATCACTCTACCCACAAAGAAAATATGAACACGACCTCAATCGCACCCATAAAACGAATACAACCTCAATTGTACCCGCAAAGGAAGACTGACCTCAATCACTCTACCCACAAAGAAAACATGAATACGACCTCAAACGCACCCACAAAACGAATACAACCTCAATTGTACCCGCAAAGGAAGACTGACCTCAATCACTCTACCCACCAAGAAAATATGAATACGACCTCAATCGCACCCACAAAACGAATACAACCTCAATTATACCCGCAAAGGAAGACTGACCTCAGTCACTCTACCCACAAAGATAACATGAATACAACCTCAATCGCACCCACAAAACGAATACAACCTCAATTGTACCCGCAAAGGAAGACTGACCTCAATCACTCTACCCACAAAGAAAACATGAATACGACCTCAATCTCACCCACAAAACGAATACAACCTCAATTATACCCGTAAAGGGAGATTGACCTCGATCACTCTACCCACAAAGAAAATATGAATACGACCTCAATCGCACCCACAAAATGAATACAACCTCAATTGTACCCGCAAAGGAAGACTGACCTCAATCACTCTACCCACAAAGAAAACATGAATACGACCTCAATCGCACCCACAAAGCGAATACAACCTCAATTGTACCCGCAAAGGAAGACTGACCACAATCACTCTACCCACAAAGAAAATATGAATACGACCTCAATCGCACCCACAAAACGAAAACAACCTCAATTGTACCCGCAATGGGAAACTGACCTCAATCACTCTACTCACAAAGAAAATATGAACACGACCTCAATCGCACCCACAAAACGAATACAACCTCAATTGTACCCGCATAGGAAGACTGACCTCAGTCACTCTACCCACAAAGAAAACATGAATACGACCTCAATCGCACCCACAAAACGAATACAACCTCAATTGTACCCGCAAAGGAAGACTGACCTCGATCACTCTACCCACAAAGAAAATATGAACACGACCTCAATCGCGCCCAGAAAAGGAATACAACCTCAATTGTACCCGCAAAGGAAGACTGACCTCAGTCACTCTACCCACAAAGAAAACATGAATACAACCTCAATCGCACCCACAAAACGAATACAACCTCAATTGTACCCGCAAAGGAAGACTGACCTCAATCACTCTACCCACAAAGAAAACATGAATACGACCTCAATCGCGCCCAGAAAAGGAATACAACCTCAATTGTACCCGCAAAGGAAGACTGACCTCGATCACTCTACCCACAAAGAAAACATGAATACAACCTCAATCGCACCCACAAAACGAATACAACCTCAATTGTACCCGCAAAGGAAGACTGACCTCAATCACTCTACCCACAAAGAAAATATAAATACGACCTCAATCGCACCCAGAAAAGGAATACAACCTCAATTGTACCCGCAAAGGGAGACTGACCACAATCACTCTACCCACAAAGAAAATATGGACACGACCTCAATCGTGCCCAGAAAAGGAATACAACCTCAATTGTACCCGCAATGGGAAACTGACCTCAATCACTCTACCCACAAAGAAAATATGAACACGACCTCAATCACACCCATAAAACGAATACAACCTCAATTGTACCCGCAAAGGAAGACTGACCTCAATCACTCTACCCACAAAGAAAACATGAATACGACCTCAAACGCACCCACAAAACGAATACAACCTCAATTGTACCCGCAAAGGAAGACTGACCTCAATCACTCTACCCACCAAGAAAATATGAATACGACCTCAATCGCACCCACAAAACGAATACAACCTCAATTATACCCGCAAAGGAAGACTGACCTCAGTCACTCTACCCACAAAGATAACATGAATACAACCTCAATCGCACCCACAAAACGAATACAACCTCAATTGTACCCGCAAAGGAAGACTGACCTCAATCACTCTACCCACAAAGAAAACATGAATACGACCTCAATCTCACCCACAAAACGAATACAACCTCAATTATACCCGTAAAGGGAGATTGACCTCGATCACTCTACCCACAAAGAAAATATGAATACGACCTCAATCGCACCCACAAAATGAATACAACCTCAATTGTACCCGCAAAGGAAGACTGACCTCAATCACTCTACCCACAAAGAAAACATGAATACGACCTCAATCGCACCCACAAAACGAATACAACCTCAATTGTACCCGCAAAGGAAGACTGACCACAATCACTCTACCCACAAAGAAAATATGAATACGACCTCAATCGCACCCACAAAACGAAAACAACCTCAATTGTACCCGCAATGGGAAACTGACCTCAATCACTCTACTCACAAAGAAAATATGAACACGACCTCAATCGCACCCACAAAACGAATACAACCTCAATTGTACCCGCAAAGGAAGACTGACCTCAATCACTCTACCCACAAAGAAAACATGAATACGACCTCAATCGCACCCACAAAACGAATACAACCTCAATTGTACCCGCAAAGGAAGACTGACCTCAATCACTCTACCCACCAAGAAATTATGAATACGACCTCAATCGCACCCACAAAACGAATACAACCTCAATTATACCCGCAAAGGAAGACTGACCTCAATCACTCTACCCACAAAGAAAACATGAATACGACCTCAATCGCACCCACAAAACGAATACAACCTCAATTGTACCCGCAAAGGAAGACTGACCTCGATCACTCTACCCACAAAGAAAACATGAATACGACCTCAATCTCACCCACAAAACGAATACAACCTCAATTATACCCGTAAAGGGAGATTGACCTCGATCACTCTACCCACAAAGAAAATATGAATGCGACCTCAATCGCACCCACAAAATGAATACAACCTCAATTGTACCCGCAAAGGAAGACTGACCTCAATCACTCTACCCACAAAGAAAATAAGAATACGACCTCAATCGCACCCACAAAACGAATACAACCTCAATTGTACCCGCAAAGGAAGACTGACCTCGATCACTCTACCCACAAAGAAAATATGAATACGACCTCAATCGCGCCCAGAAAAGGAATACAACCTCAATTGTACCCGCAATGGGAAACTGACCTCAATCACTCTACTCACAAAGAAAATATGAACACGACCTCAATCGCACCCACAAAACGAATACAACCTCAATTGTACCCGCAAAGGAAGACTGACCTCAATCACTCTACCCACAAAGAAAATATGAACACGACCTCAATCGCACCCATAAAACGAATACAACCTCAATTGTACCCGCAAAGGAAGACTGACCTCAATCACTCTACCCACCAAGAAAATATGAATACCACCTCAATCGCACCCACAAAACGAATACAACCACAATTGTACCCGCAAAGGAAGACTGACCTCAATCACTCTACCCACAAAGAAAACATGAATACGACCTCAATCGCACCCACAAAACGAATACAACCTCAATTGTACCCGCAAAGGAAGACTGACCTCGATCACTCTACCCACAAAGAAAACATGAATACGACCTCAATCTCACCCACAAAACGAATACAACCTCAATTATACCCGTAAAGGGAGATTGACCTCGATCACTCTACCCACAAAGAAAATATGAATGCGACCTCAATCGCACCCACAAAATGAATACAACCTCAATTGTACCCGCAAAGGAAGACTGACCTCAATCACTCTACCCACAAAGAAAATAAGAATACGACCTCAATCGCACCCACAAAACGAATACAACCTCAATTGTACCCGCAAAGGAAGACTGACCTCGATCACTCTACCCACAAAGAAAATATGAATACGACCTCAATCGCGCCCAGAAAAGGAATACAACCTCAATTGTACCCGCAATGGGAAACTGACCTCAATCACTCTACTCACAAAGAAAATATGAACACGACCTCAATCGCACCCACAAAACGAATACAACCTCAATTGTACCCGCAAAGGAAGACTGACCTCAATCACTCTACCCACAAAGAAAATATGAACACGACCTCAATCGCACCCATAAAACGAATACAACCTCAATTGTACCCGCAAAGGAAGACTGACCTCAATCACTCTACCCACCAAGAAAATATGAATACCACCTCAATCGCACCCACAAAACGAATACAACCACAATTGTACCCGCAAAGGAAGACTGACCTCAATCACTCTACCCACAAAGAAAACATGAATACGACCTCAATCGCACCCACAAAACGAATACAACCTCAATTGTACCCGCAAAGGAAGACTGACCTCGATCACTCTACCCACAAAGAAAATATGAATACGACCTCAATCGCACCCACAAAACGAATACAACCTCAATTGTACCCGCAAAGGAAGACTGACCTCGATCACTCTACCCACAAAGAAAATATGAATACGACCTCAATCGCACCCACAAAACGAATACGACCTCAATCTTACCCTCAAAGGAAGACTGACCTCAATCACTCTACCCACAAAGAAAATATAAACACGACCTCAATCGCACCCAGAAAACGAATACAACCTCAATTGTACCCGCAAAGGAAGACTGACCTCAATCACTCTACCCACAAAGAAAACATGAATACGACCTCAATCGTGCCCAGAAAAGGAATACAACCTCAATTGTACCCGCAATGGGAAACTGACCTCAATCACTCTACCCACAAAGAAAATATGAACACGACCTCAATCGCACCCACAAAACGAATACAACCTCAATTGTACCCGCAAAGGAAGACTGACCTCAATCACTCTACCCACAAAGAAAATATGAACACGACCTCAATCGTACCCATAAAAGGAATACAACCTCAATTGTACCCGCAAAGGAAGACTGACCTCAGTCACTCTACCCACAAAGAAAACATGAATACAACCTCAATCGCACCCACAAAACGAATACAACCTCAATTGTACCCGCAAAGGAAGACTGACCTCAATCACTCTACCCACAAAGAAAACATGAATACGACCTCAATCGCGCCCAGAAAAGGAATACAACCTCAATTGTACCCGCAAAGGAAGACTGACCTCGATCACTCTACCCACAAAGAAAACATGAATACAACCTCAATCGCACCCACAAAACGAATACAACCTCAATTGTTCCCGCAAAGGAAGACTGACCTCAATCACTCTACCCACAAAGAAAACATGAATACGACCTCAATCGCACCCAGAAAAGGAATACAACCTCAATTGTACCCGCAAAGGGAGACTGACCACAATCACTCTACCCACAAAGAAAATATGGACACGACCTCAATCGTGCCCAGAAAAGGAATACAACCTCAATTGTACCCGCAATGGGAAACTGACCTCAATCACTCTACCCACAAAGAAAATATGAACACGACCTCAATCGCACCCATAAAACGAATACAACCTCAATTGTACCCGCAAAGGAAGACTGACCTCAATCACTCTACCCACAAAGAAAACATGAATACGACCTCAATCGCACCCACAAAACGAATACAACCTCAATTGTACCCGCAAAGGAAGACTGACCTCAATCACTCTACCCACCAAGAAAATATGAATACGACCTCAATCGCACCCACAAAACGAATACAACCTCAATTATACCCGCAAAGGAAGACTGACCTCAATCACTCTACCCACAAAGAAAACATGAATACTACCTCAATCGCACCCACAAAACGAATACAACCTCAATTGTACCCGCAAAGGAAGACTGACCTCAATCACTCTACCCACAAAGAAAACATGAATACGACCTCAATCTCACCCACAAAACGAATACAACCTCAATTATACCCGTAAAGGGAGATTGACCTCGATCACTCTACCCACAAAGAAAATATGAATACGACCTCAATCGCACCCACAAAATGAATACAACCTCAATTGTACCCGCAAAGGAAGACTGACCTCAATCACTCTACCCACAAAGAAAATAAGAATACGACCTCAATCGCACCCACAAAACGAATACAACCTCAATTGTACCCGCAAAGGAAGACTGACCTCGATCACTCTACCCACAAAGAAAATATGAATACGACCTCAATCGCGCCCAGAAAAGGAATACAACCTCAATTGTACCCGCAATGGGAAACTGACCTCAATCACTCTACTCACAAAGAAAATATGAACACGACCTCAATCGCACCCACAAAACGAATACAACCTCAATTGTACCCGCAAAGGAAGACTGACCTCAATCACTCTACCCACAAAGAAAATATGAACACGACCTCAATCGCACCCATAAAACGAATACAACCTCAATTGTACCCGCAAAGGAAGACTGACCTCAATCACTCTACCCACCAAGAAAATATGAATACCACCTCAATCGCACCCACAAAACGAATACAACCACAATTGTACCCGCAAAGGAAGACTGACCTCAATCACTCTACCCACAAAGAAAACATGAATACGACCTCAATCGCACCCACAAAACGAATACAACCTCAATTGTACCCGCAAAGGAAGACTGACCTCGATCACTCTACCCACAAAGAAAATATGAATACGACCTCAATCGCACCCACAAAACGAATACAACCTCAATTGTACCCGCAAAGGAAGACTGACCTCGATCACTCTACCCACAAAGAAAATATGAATACGACCTCAATCGCACCCACAAAACGAATACGACCTCAATCTTACCCTCAAAGGAAGACTGACCTCAATCACTCTACCCACAAAGAAAATATAAACACGACCTCAATCGCACCCAGAAAACGAATACAACCTCAATTGTACCCGCAAAGGAAGACTGACCTCAATCACTCTACCCACAAAGAAAACATGAATACGACCTCAATCGTGCCCAGAAAAGGAATACAACCTCAATTGTACCCGCAATGGGAAACTGACCTCAATCACTCTACCCACAAAGAAAATATGAACACGACCTCAATCGCACCCACAAAACGAATACAACCTCAATTGTACCCGCAAAGGAAGACTGACCTCAATCACTCTACCCACAAAGAAAATATGAACACGACCTCAATCGTACCCATAAAAGGAATACAACCTCAATTGTACCCGCAAAGGAAGACTGACCTCAGTCACTCTACCCACAAAGAAAACATGAATACAACCTCAATCGCACCCACAAAACGAATACAACCTCAATTGTACCCGCAAAGGAAGACTGACCTCAATCACTCTACCCACAAAGAAAACATGAATACGACCTCAATCGCGCCCAGAAAAGGAATACAACCTCAATTGTACCCGCAAAGGAAGACTGACCTCAATCACTCTACCCACAAAGAAAACATGAATACGACCTCAATCGCGCCCAGAAAAGGAATACAACCTCAATTGTACCCGCAAAGGAAGACTGACCTCGATCACTCTACCCACAAAGAAAACATGAATACAACCTCAATCGCACCCACAAAACGAATACAACCTCAATTGTACCCGCAAAGGAAGACTGACCTCAATCACTCTACCCACAAAGAAAACATGAATACGACCTCAATCGCACCCAGAAAAGGAATACAACCTCAATTGTACCCGCAAAGGGAGACTGACCACAATCACTCTACCCACAAAGAAAATATGGACACGACCTCAATCGTGCCCAGAAAAGGAATACAACCTCAATTGTACCCGCAATGGGAAACTGACCTCAATCACTCTACCCACAAAGAAAATATGAACACGACCTCAATCGCACCCATAAAACGAATACAACCTCAATTGTACCCGCAAAGGAAGACTGACCTCAATCACTCTACCCACAAAGAAAACATGAATACGACCTCAATCGCACCCACAAAACGAATACAACCTCAATTGTACCCGCAAAGGAAGACTGACCTCAATCACTCTACCCACAAAGAAAACATGAATACTACCTCAATCGCACCCACAAAACGAATACAACCTCAATTGTACCCGCAAAGGAAGACTGACCTCAATCACTCTACCCACAAAGAAAACATGAATACGACCTCAATCGCACCCAGAAAAGGAATACAACCTCAATTGTACCCGCAAAGGGAGACTGACCACAATCACTCTACCCACAAAGAAAATATGGACACGACCTCAATCGTGCCCAGAAAAGGAATACAACCTCAATTGTACCCGCAATGGGAAACTGACCTCAATCACTCTACCCACAAAGAAAATATGAACACGACCTCAATCGCACCCATAAAACGAATACAACCTCAATTGTACCCGCAAAGGAAGACTGACCTCAATCACTCTACCCACAAAGAAAACATGAATACGACCTCAATCGCACCCACAAAACGAATACAACCTCAATTGTACCCGCAAAGGAAGACTGACCTCAATCACTCTACCCACCAAGAAAATATGAATACGACCTCAATCGCACCCACAAAACGAATACAACCTCAATTATACCCGCAAAGGAAGACTGACCTCAATCACTCTACCCACAAAGAAAACATGAATACTACCTCAATCGCACCCACAAAACGAATACAACCTCAATTGTACCCGCAAAGGAAGACTGACCTCAATCACTCTACCCACAAAGAAAACATGAATACGACCTCAATCTCACCCACAAAACGAATACAACCTCAATTATACCCGTAAAGGGAGATTGACCTCGATCACTCTACCCACAAAGAAAATATAAATACGACCTCAATCGCACCCACAAAATGAATACAACCTCAATTGTACCCGCAAAGGAAGACTGACCTCAATCACTCTACCCACAAAGAAAATAAGAATACGACCTCAATCGCACCCACAAAACGAATACAACCTCAATTGTACCCGCAAAGGAAGACTGACCTCGATCACTCTACCCACAAAGAAAATATGAATACGACCTCAATCGCGCCCAGAAAAGGAATACAACCTCAATTGTACCCGCAATGGGAAACTGACCTCAATCACTCTACTCACAAAGAAAATATGAACACGACCTCAATCGCACCCACAAAACGAATACAACCTCAATTGTACCCGCAAAGGAAGACTGACCTCAATCACTCTACCCACAAAGAAAATATGAACACGACCTCAATCGCACCCATAAAACGAATACAACCTCAATTGTACCCGCAAAGGAAGACTGACCTCAATCACTCTACCCACCATGAAAATATGAATACCACCTCAATCGCACCCACAAAACGAATACAACCACAATTGTACCCGCAAAGGAAGACTGACCTCAATCACTCTACCCACAAAGAAAACATGAATACGACCTCAATCGCACCCACAAAACGAATACAACCTCAATTGTACCCGCAAAGGAAGACTGACCTCGATCACTCTACCCACAAAGAAAATATGAATACGACCTCAATCGCACCCACAAAACGAATACAACCTCAATTGTACCCGCAAAGGAAGACTGACCTCGATCACTCTACCCACAAAGAAAATATGAATACGACCTCAATCGCACCCACAAAACGAATACGACCTCAATCTTACCCTCAAAGGAAGACTGACCTCAATCACTCTACCCACAAAGAAAATATAAACACGACCTCAATCGCACCCAGAAAACGAATACAACCTCAATTGTACCCGCAAAGGAAGACTGACCTCAATCACTCTACCCACAAAGAAAACATGAATACGACCTCAATCGTGCCCAGAAAAGGAATACAACCTCAATTGTACCCGCAATGGGAAACTGACCTCAATCACTCTACCCACAAAGAAAATATGAACACGACCTCAATCGCACCCACAAAACGAATACAACCTCAATTGTACCCGCAAAGGAAGACTGACCTCAATCACTCTACCCACAAAGAAAATATGAACACGACCTCAATCGTACCCATAAAAGGAATACAACCTCAATTGTACCCGCAAAGGAAGACTGACCTCAGTCACTCTACCCACAAAGAAAACATGAATACAACCTCAATCGCACCCACAAAACGAATACAACCTCAATTGTACCCGCAAAGGAAGACTGACCTCAATCACTCTACCCACAAAGAAAACATGAATACGACCTCAATCGCGCCCAGAAAAGGAATACAACCTCAATTGTACCCGCAAAGGAAGACTGACCTCAATCACTCTACCCACAAAGAAAACATGAATACGACCTCAATCGCGCCCAGAAAAGGAATACAACCTCAATTGTACCCGCAAAGGAAGACTGACCTCGATCACTCTACCCACAAAGAAAACATGAATACAACCTCAATCGCACCCACAAAACGAATACAACCTCAATTGTACCCGCAAAGGAAGACTGACCTCAATCACTCTACCCACAAAGAAAACATGAATACGACCTCAATCGCACCCAGAAAAGGAATACAACCTCAATTGTACCCGCAAAGGGAGACTGACCACAATCACTCTACCCACAAAGAAAATATGGACACGACCTCAATCGTGCCCAGAAAAGGAATACAACCTCAATTGTACCCGCAATGGGAAACTGACCTCAATCACTCTACCCACAAAGAAAATATGAACACGACCTCAATCGCACCCATAAAACGAATACAACCTCAATTGTACCCGCAAAGGAAGACTGACCTCAATCACTCTACCCACAAAGAAAACATGAATACGACCTCAATCGCACCCACAAAACGAATACAACCTCAATTGTACCCGCAAAGGAAGACTGACCTCAATCACTCTACCCACCAAGAAAATATGAATACGACCTCAATCGCACCCACAAAACGAATACAACCTCAATTATACCCGCAAAGGAAGACTGACCTCAATCACTCTACCCACAAAGAAAACATGAATACTACCTCAATCGCACCCACAAAACGAATACAACCTCAATTGTACCCGCAAAGGAAGACTGACCTCAATCACTCTACCCACAAAGAAAACATGAATACGACCTCAATCTCACCCACAAAACGAATACAACCTCAATTATACCCGTAAAGGGAGATTGACCTCGATCACTCTACCCACAAAGAAAATATGAATACGACCTCAATCGCACCCACAAAATGAATACAACCTCAATTGTACAGGCAAAGGAAGACTGACCTCAATCACTCTACCCACAAAGAAAACATGAATACGACCTCAATCGCACCCACAAAACGAATACAACCTCAATTGTACCCGCAAAGGAAGACTGACCACAATCACTCTACCCACAAAGAAAATATGAATACGACCTCAATCGCACCCACAAAACGAATACGACCTCAATCGTACCCTCAAAGGAAGACTGACCTCAATCACTCTACCCACAAAGAAAATATGAACACGACCTCAATCGCACCCATAAAACGAATACAACCTCAATTGTACCCGCAAAGGAAGACTGACCTCAATCACTCTACCCACAAAAAAAACATGAATACGACTTCAATCGCACCCACAAAACGAATACAACCTCAATTGTACCCGCAATGGGAAACTGACCTCAATCACTCTACCCACAAAGAAAATATGAACACGACCTCAATCGCACCCACAAAACGAATACAACATCAATTGTACCCGCAAAGGAAGACTGACCTCAGTCACTCTACCCACAAAGAAAATATGAACACGACCTCAATCGCACCCATAAAACGAATACAACCTCAATTGTACCCGCAAAGGAAGACTGACCTCAATCACTCTACCCACAAAGAAAACATGAATACGACCTCAATCGCACCCACAAAACGAATACAACCTCAATTGTACCCGCAAAGGAAGACTGACCTCAATCACTCTACCCACAGAGAAAACATGAATACGACCTCAATCGCACCCACAAAACGAATACAACCTCAATTGTACCCGCAAAGGAAGACTGACCTCAATCACTCTACCCACCAAGAAAATATGAATACGACCTCAATCGCACCCACAAAACGAATACAACCTCAATTATACCCGTAAAGGGAGATTGACCTCGATCACTCTACCCACAAAGAAAATATGAATACGACCTCAATCGTACCCACAAAATGAATACAACCTCAATTGTACCCGCAAAGGAAGACTGACCTCAATCACTCTACCCACAAAGAAAATAAGAATACGACCTCAATCGCACCCACAAAACGAATACAACCTCAATTGTACCCGCAAAGGAAGACTGACCTCGATCACTCTACCCACAAAGAAAATATGAATACGACCTCAATCGCACCCACAAAACGAATACGACCTCAATCGTACCCTCAAAGGAAGACTGACCTCAATCACTCTACCCACAAAGAAAATATGAACACGACCTCAATCGCACCCATAAAACGAATACAACCTCAATTGTACCCGCAAAGGAAGACTGACCTCAATCACTCTACCCACAAAGAAAACATGAATACGACCTCAATCGCGCCCAGAAAAGGAATACAACCTCAATTGTACCCGCAATGGGAAACTGACCTCAATCACTCTACCCACAAAGAAAATATGAACGCGACCTCAATCGCACCCACAAAACGAATACAACATCAATTGTACCCGCAAAGGAAGACTGACCTCAATCACTCTACCCACAAAGAAAATATGAACACGACCTCAATCGCACCCATAAAACGAATACAACCTCAATTGTACCCGCAAAGGAAGACTGACCTCAATCACTCTACCCACAAAGAAAACATGAATAGGACCTCAATCGCACCCACAAAACGAATACAACCTCAATTGTACCCGCAAAGGAAGACTGACCTCAATCACTCTACCCACAAAGAAAACATGAATACGACCTCAATCGCACCCACAAAACGAATACAACCTCAATTGTACCCGCAAAGGAAGACTGACCTCAATCACTCTACCCACCAAGAAAATATGAATACGACCTCAATCGCACCCACAAAACGAATACAACCTCAATTATACTCGCAAAGGAAGACTGACCTCAATCACACTACCCACAAAGAAAACATGAATACAACCTCAATCGCACCCGCAAAACGAATACAACCTCAATTGTACCCGCAAAGGAAGACTGACCTCAATCACTCTACCCACAAAGAAAACAGGAATACGACCTCAATCGCGCCCAGAAAAGGAATACAACCTCAATTGTACCCGCAATGGGAAACTGACCTCAATCACTCTACCCACAAAGAAAATATGAACACGACCTCAATCACACCCACAAAACAAATACAACCTCAATTGTACCCATAAAGGGAGACAGACCTCGATCACTCTACCCACAAAGAAAATATGAATACGACCTCAATCGCACCCACAAAACGAATACAACCTCAATTATATCCGCAAAGGAAGACTGACCTCAATCACTCTACCCACCAAGAAAATATGAATACGACCTCAATCGCACCCACAAAACGAATACAACCTCAATTATACCCGCAAAGGAAGACTGACCTCAATCACTCTACCCACAAAGAAAACATGAATACAACCTCAATCGCACCCACAAAACGAATACAACCTCAATTGTACCCGCAAAGGAAGACTGACCTCAATCACTCTACCCACAAAGAAAACATGAATACGACCTCAATCGCACCCACAAAACGAATACAACCTCAATTGTACCCGTAAAGGGAGACTGACCTCGATCACTCTACCCACAAAGAAAATATGAATGCGACCTCAATCGCACCCACAAAACGAAGATAACCTCAATTGTACCCGCAAAGGAAGACTGACCTCAATCACTCTACCCACAAAGAAAATAAGAATACGACCTCAATCGCACCCACAAAACGAATACAACCTCAATTGTACCCGCAAAGGAAGACTGACCTCGATCACTCTACCCACAAAGAAAATATGAATACGACCTCAATCGCACCCACAAAACGAATACGACCTCAATCGTACCCTCAAAGGAAGACTGACCTCAATCACTCTACCCACAAAGAAAATATGAACACGACCTCAATCGCACCCATAAAACGAATACAACCTCAATTGTACCCGCAAAGGAAGACTGACCTCAATCACTCTACCCACAAAGAAAACATGAATACGACCTCAATCGCGCCCAGAAAAGGAATACAACCTCAATTGTACCCGCAAAGGAAGACTGACCTCGATCACTCTACCCACAAAGAAAATATGAATACGACCTCAATCGCACCCACAAAACGTATACGACCTCAATCGTACCCTCAAAGGAAGACTGACCTCAATCACTCTACCCACAAAGAAAATATGAATACGACCTCAATCGCACCCACAAAACGAATACAACCTAAATTATATCCGCAAAGGAAGACTGACCTCAATCACTCTACCCACCAAGAAAATATGAATACGACCTCAATCGCACCCACAAAACGAATACAACCTCAATTATACCCGCAAAGGAAGACTGACCTCAATCACTCTACCCACAAAGAAAACATGAATACAACCTCAATCGCACCCACAAAACGAATAAAACCTCAATTGTACCCGCAAAGGAAGACTGACCTCAATCACTCTACCCACAAAGAAAACATGAATACGACCTCAATCGCACCCACAAAACGAATACAACCTCAATTGTACCCGTAAAGGGAGACTGACCTCGATCACTCTACCCACAAAGAAAATATGAATGCGACCTCAATCGCACCCACAAAACGAATACAACCTCAATTGTACCCGCAAAGGAAGACTGACCTCAATCACTCTACCCACAAAGAAAATAAGAATACGACCTCAATCGCACCCACAAAACGAATACAACCTCAATTGTACCTGCAAAGGAAGACTGACCTCGATCACTCTACCCACAAAGAAAATATGAATACGACCTCAATCGCACCCACAAAACGAATACGACCTCAATCGTACCCTCAAAGGAAGACTGACCTCAATCACTCTACCCACAAAGAAAATATGAACACGACCTCAATCGCACCCATAAAACGAATACAAACTCAATTGTACCCGCAAAGGAAGACTGACCTCAATCACTCTACCCACAAAGAAAACATGAATACGACCTCAATCGCGCCCAGAAAAGGAATACAACCTCAATTGTCCCCGCAATGGGAAACTGACCTCAATCACTCTACCCACAAAGAAAATATGAGCACGTACTCAATCGCACCCACAAAACGAATACAACCTCAATTGTAACCGCAAAGGAAGACTGACCTCAATCACTCTACCCACAAAGAAAATATGAACACGACCTCAATCGCACCCATAAAACGAATACAACCTCAATTGTACCCGCAAAGGAAGACTGACCTCAATCACTCTACCCACAAAGAAAACATGAATACGACCTCAATCGCACCCACAAAACGAATACAATCTCAATTGTACCCGCAAAGGAAGACTGACCTCAATCACTCTACCCACAAAGAAAACATGAATACGACCTCAATCGCACCCACAAAACGAATACAACCTCAATTGTACCCGCAAAGGAAGACTGACCTCAATCACTCTACCCACCAAGAAAATATGAATACGACCTCAATCGCACCCACAAAACGAATACAACCTCAATTATACCCGCAAAGGAAGACTGACCTCAATCACTCTACCCACAAAGAAAACATGAATACAACCTCAATCGCACCCACAAAACGAATACAACCTCAATTGTACCCGCAAAGGAAGACTGACCTCAATCACTCTACCCACAAAGAAAACATGAATACGACCTCAATCGCGCCCAGAAAAGGAATACAACCTCAATTGTACCCGAAATGGGAAACTGACCTCAATCACTCTACCCACAAAGAAAATATGAACACGACCTCAATCACACCCACAAAACGAATACAACCTCAATTGTACCCGCAAAGGAAGACTGACCTCAATCACTCTACCCACAAAGAAAATATGAACACGACCTCAATCGCACCCATAAAACGAATACAACCTCAATTGTACCCGCAAAGGAAGACTGACCTCAATCACTCTACCCACAAAGAAAACATGAATACGACCTCAATCGCATCCACAAAACGAATACAACCTCAATTGTACCCGCAATGGAAGACTGACCTCAATCACTCTACCCACAACGAAAACATGAATACAACCTCAATCGCACCCACAAAACGAATACAACCTCAATTGTACCAGCAAAGGAAGACTGACCTCAATCACTATACCCACAAAGAAAACATGAATACGACCTCAATCGCACCCACAAAACGAATACAACCTCAATTGTACCCGTAAAGGGAGACTGACCTCGATCACTCTACCCACAAAGAAAATATGAATACGACCTCAATCGCACCCACAAAACGAATACAACCTCAATTGTACCCGCAAAGGAAGACTGACCTCAATCACTCTACCCACAAAGAAAATATGAATACGACCTCAATCGCACCCACAAAACGAATACAACCTCAATTGTACCCGCAAAGGAAGACTGACCTCGATCACTCTACCCACAAAGAAAATATGAATACGACCTCAATCGCACCCACAAAACGAATACGACCTCAATCGTACCCTCAAAGGAAGACTGACCTCAATCACTCTACCCACAAAGAAAATATGAACACGACCTCAATCGCACCCATAAAACGAATACAACCTCAATTGTACCCGCAAAGGAAGACTGACCTCAATCACTCTACCCACAAAGAAAACATGAATACGACCTCAATCGCGCCCAGAAAAGGAATACAACCTCAATTGTACCCGCAATGGGAAACTGACCTCAATCACTCTACCCACAAAGAAAATATGAACACGACCTCAATCGCACCCTCAAAACGAATACAACCTCAATTGTACCCGCAAAGGAAGACTGACCTCAATCACTCTACCCACAAAGAAAATATGAACACGACCTCAATCGCACCCATAAAACGAATACAACCTCAATTGTACCCGCAAAGGAAGACTGACCTCAATCACTCTACCCACAAAGAAAACATGAATACGACCTCAATCGTGCCCAGAAAAGGAATACAACCTCAATTGTACCCGCAATGGGAAACTGACCTCAATCACTCTACCCACAAAGAAAATATGAACACGACCTCAATCGCACCCACAAAACGAATACAACCTCAATTGTACCCGCAAAGGAAGACTGACCTCAATCACTCTACCCACAAAGAAAATATGAACACGACCTCAATCGTACCCATAAAAGGAATACAACCTCAATTGTAACCGCAAAGGAAGACTGACCTCAGTCACTCTACCCACAAAGAAAACATGAATACAACCTCAATCGCACCCACAAAACGAATACAACCTCAATTGTACCCGCAAAGGAAGACTGACCTCAATCACTCTACCCACAAAGAAAACATGAATACGACCTCAATCGCGCCCAGAAAAGGAATACAACCTCAATTGTACCCGCAAAGGAAGACTGACCTCGATCACTCTACCCACAAAGAAAACATGAATACAACCTCAATCGCACCCACAAAACGAATACAACCTCAATTGTACCCGCAAAGGAAGACTGACCTCAATCACTCTACCCACAAAGAAAACATGAATACGACCTCAATCGCACCCAGAAAAGGAATACAACCTCAATTGTACCCGCAAAGGGAGACTGACCACAATCACTCTACCCACAAAGAAAATATGGACACGACCTCAATCGTGCCCAGAAAAGGAATACAACCTCAATTGTACCCGCAATGGGAAACTGACCTCAATCACTCTACCCACAAAGAAAATATGAACACGACCTCAATCGCACCCATAAAACGAATACAACCTCAATTGTACCCGCAAAGGAAGACTGACCTCAATCACTCTACCCACAAAGAAAACATGAATACGACCTCAATCGCACCCACAAAACGAATACAACCTCAATTGTACCCGCAAAGGAAGACTGACCTCAATCACTCTACCCACCAAGAAAATATGAATACGACCTCAATCGCACCCACAAAACGAATACAACCTCAATTATACCCGCAAAGGAAGACTGACCTCAATCACTCTACCCACAAAGAAAACATGAATACTACCTCAATCGCACCCACAAAACGAATACAACCTCAATTGTACCCGCAAAGGAAGACTGACCTCAATCACTCTACCCACAAAGAAAACATGAATACGACCTCAATCTCACCCACAAAACGAATACAACCTCAATTATACCCGTAAAGGGAGATTGACCTCGATCACTCTACCCACAAAGAAAATATGAATACGACCTCAATCGCACCCACAAAATGAATACAACCTCAATTGTACAGGCAAAGGAAGACTGACCTCAATCACTCTACCCACAAAGAAAACATGAATACGACCTCAATCGCACCCACAAAACGAATACAACCTCAATTGTACCCGCAAAGGAAGACTGACCTCAATCACTCTACCCACCAAGAAAATATGAATACGACCTCAATCGCACCCACAAAACGAATACAACCTCAATTATACCCGTAAAGGGAGATTGACCTCGATCACTCTACCCACAAAGAAAATATGAATACGACCTCAATCGCACCCACAAAACGAATACAACATCAATTGTACCCGCAAAGGAAGACTGACCTCAATCACTCTACCCACAAAGAAAATATGAACACGACCTCAATCGCACCCATAAAACGAATACAACCTCAATTGTACCCGCAAAGGAAGACTGACCTCAATCACTCTACCCACAAAGAAAACATGAATACGACCTCAATCGCACCCACAAAACGAATACAACCTCAATTGTACCCGCAAAGGAAGACTGACCTCAATCACTCTACCCACAAAGAAAACATGAATACGACCTCAATCGCACCCACAAAACGAATACAACCTCAATTGTACCCGCAAAGGAAGACTGACCTCAATCACTCTACCCACCAAGAAAATATGAATACGACCTCAATCGCACCCACAAAACGAATACAACCTCAATTATACTCGCAAAGGAAGACTGACCTCAATCACACTACCCACAAAGAAAACATGAATACAACCTCAATCGCACCCGCAAAACGAATACAACCTCAATTGTACCCGCAAAGGAAGACTGACCTCAATCACTCTACCCACAAAGAAAACAGGAATACGACCTCAATCGCGCCCAGAAAAGGAATACAACCTCAATTGTACCCGCAATGGGAAACTGACCTCAATCACTCTACCCACAAAGAAAATATGAACACGACCTCAATCACACCCACAAAACAAATACAACCTCAATTGTACCCATAAAGGGAGACAGACCTCGATCACTCTACCCACAAAGAAAATATGAATACGACCTCAATCGCACCCACAAAACGAATACAACCTCAATTATATCCGCAAAGGAAGACTGACCTCAATCACTCTACCCACCAAGAAAATATGAATACGACCTCAATCGCACCCACAAAACGAATACAACCTCAATTATACCCGCAAAGGAAGACTGACCTCAATCACTCTACCCACAAAGAAAACATGAATACAACCTCAATCGCACCCACAAAACGAATACAACCTCAATTGTACCCGCAAAGGAAGACTGACCTCAATCACTCTACCCACAAAGAAAACATGAATACGACCTCAATCGCACCCACAAAACGAATACAACCTCAATTGTACCCGTAAAGGGAGACTGACCTCGATCACTCTACCCACAAAGAAAATATGAATGCGACCTCAATCGCACCCACAAAACGAAGACAACCTCAATTGTACCCGCAAAGGAAGACTGACCTCAATCACTCTACCCACAAAGAAAATAAGAATACGACCTCAATCGCACCCACAAAACGAATACAACCTCAATTGTACCCGCAAAGGAAGACTGACCTCGATCACTCTACCCACAAAGAAAATATGAATACGACCTCAATCGCACCCACAAAACGAATACGACCTCAATCGTACCCTCAAAGGAAGACTGACCTCAATCACTCTACCCACAAAGAAAATATGAACACGACCTCAATCGCACCCATAAAACGAATACAACCTCAATTGTACCCGCAAAGGAAGACTGACCTCAATCACTCTACCCACAAAGAAAACATGAATACGACCTCAATCGCGCCCAGAAAAGGAATACAACCTCAATTGTACCCGCAAAGGAAGACTGACCTCGATCACTCTACCCACAAAGAAAATATGAATACGACCTCAATCGCACCCACAAAACGTATACGACCTCAATCGTACCCTCAAAGGAAGACTGACCTCAATCACTCTACCCACAAAGAAAATATGAATACGACCTCAATCGCACCCACAAAACGAATACAACCTAAATTATATCCGCAAAGGAAGACTGACCTCAATCACTCTACCCACCAAGAAAATATGAATACGACCTCAATCGCACCCACAAAACGAATACAACCTCAATTATACCCGCAAAGGAAGACTGACCTCAATCACTCTACCCACAAAGAAAACATGAATACAACCTCAATCGCACCCACAAAACGAATAAAACCTCAATTGTACCCGCAAAGGAAGACTGACCTCAATCACTCTACCCACAAAGAAAACATGAATACGACCTCAATCGCACCCACAAAACGAATACAACCTCAATTGTACCCGTAAAGGGAGACTGACCTCGATCACTCTACCCACAAAGAAAATATGAATGCGACCTCAATCGCACCCACAAAACGAATACAACCTCAATTGTACCCGCAAAGGAAGACTGACCTCAATCACTCTACCCACAAAGAAAATAAGAATACGACCTCAATCGCACCCACAAAACGAATACAACCTCAATTGTACCTGCAAAGGAAGACTGACCTCGATCACTCTACCCACAAAGAAAATATGAATACGACCTCAATCGCACCCACAAAACGAATACGACCTCAATCGTACCCTCAAAGGAAGACTGACCTCAATCACTCTACCCACAAAGAAAATATGAACACGACCTCAATCGCACCCATAAAACGAATACAAACTCAATTGTACCCGCAAAGGAAGACTGACCTCAATCACTCTACCCACAAAGAAAACATGAATACGACCTCAATCGCGCCCAGAAAAGGAATACAACCTCAATTGTCCCCGCAATGGGAAACTGACCTCAATCACTCTACCCACAAAGAAAATATGAGCACGTACTCAATCGCACCCACAAAACGAATACAACCTCAATTGTACCCGCAAAGGAAGACTGACCTCAATCACTCTACCCACAAAGAAAATATGAACACGACCTCAATCGCACCCATAAAACGAATACAACCTCAATTGTACCCGCAAAGGAAGACTGACCTCAATCACTCTACCCACAAAGAAAACATGAATACGACCTCAATCGCACCCACAAAACGAATACAATCTCAATTGTACCCGCAAAGGAAGACTGACCTCAATCACTCTACCCACAAAGAAAACATGAATACGACCTCAATCGCACCCACAAAACGAATACAACCTCAATTGTACCCGCAAAGGAAGACTGACCTCAATCACTCTACCCACCAAGAAAATATGAATACGACCTCAATCGCACCCACAAAACGAATACAACCTCAATTATACCCGCAAAGGAAGACTGACCTCAATCACTCTACCCACAAAGAAAACATGAATACAACCTCAATCGCACCCACAAAACGAATACAACCTCAATTGTACCCGCAAAGGAAGACTGACCTCAATCACTCTACCCACAAAGAAAACATGAATACGACCTCAATCGCGCCCAGAAAAGGAATACAACCTCAATTGTACCCGAAATGGGAAACTGACCTCAATCACTCTACCCACAAAGAAAATATGAACACGACCTCAATCACACCCACAAAACGAATACAACCTCAATTGTACCCGCAAAGGAAGACTGACCTCAATCACTCTACCAACAAAGAAAATATGAACACGACCTCAATCGCACCCATAAAACGAATACAACCTCAATTGTACCCGCAAAGGAAGACTGACCTCAATCACTCTACCCACAAAGAAAACATGAATACGACCTCAATCGCATCCACAAAACGAATACAACCTCAATTGTACCCGCAATGGAAGACTGACCTCAATCACTCTACCCACAACGAAAACATGAATACAACCTCAATCGCACCCACAAAACGAATACAACCTCAATTGTACCAGCAAAGGAAGACTGACCTCAATCACTATACCCACAAAGAAAACATGAATACGACCTCAATCGCACCCACAAAACGAATACAACCTCAATTGTACCCGTAAAGGGAGACTGACCTCGATCACTCTACCCACAAAGAAAATATGAATACGACCTCAATCGCACCCACAAAACGAATACAACCTCAATTGTACCCGCAAAGGAAGACTGACCTCAATCACTCTACCCACAAAGAAAATATGAATACGACCTCAATCGCACCCACAAAACGAATACAACCTCAATTGTACCCGCAAAGGAAGACTGACCTCGATCACTCTACCCACAAAGAAAATATGAATACGACCTCAATCGCACCCACAAAACGAATACGACCTCAATCGTACCCTCAAAGGAAGACTGACCTCAATCACTCTACCCACAAAGAAAATATGAACACGACCTCAATCGCACCCATAAAACGAATACAACCTCAATTGTACCCGCAAAGGAAGACTGACCTCAATCACTCTACCCACAAAGAAAACATGAATACGACCTCAATCGCGCCCAGAAAAGGAATACAACCTCAATTGTACCCGCAATGGGAAACTGACCTCAATCACTCTACCCACAAAGAAAATATGAACACGACCTCAATCGCACCCTCAAAACGAATACAACCTCAATTGTACCCGCAAAGGAAGACTGACCTCAATCACTCTACCCACAAAGAAAATATGAACACGACCTCAATCGCACCCATAAAACGAATACAACCTCAATTGTACCCGCAAAGGAAGACTGACCTCAATCACTCTACCCACAAAGAAAACATGAATACGACCTCAATCGTGCCCAGAAAAGGAATACAACCTCAATTGTACCCGCAATGGGAAACTGACCTCAATCACTCTACCCACAAAGAAAATATGAACACGACCTCAATCGCACCCACAAAACGAATACAACCTCAATTGTACCCGCAAAGGAAGACTGACCTCAATCACTCTACCCACAAAGAAAATATGAACACGACCTCAATCGTACCCATAAAAGGAATACAACCTCAATTGTAACCGCAAAGGAAGACTGACCTCAGTCACTCTACCCACAAAGAAAACATGAATACAACCTCAATCGCACCCACAAAACGAATACAACCTCAATTGTACCCGCAAAGGAAGACTGACCTCAATCACTCTACCCACAAAGAAAATATGAATACGACCTCAATCGCGCCCAGAAAAGGAATACAACCTCAATTGTACCCGCAAAGGAAGACTGACCTCGATCACTCTACCCACAAAGAAAACATGAATACAACCTCAATCGCACCCACAAAACGAATACAACCTCAATTGTACCCGCAAAGGAAGACTGACCTCAATCACTCTACCCACAAAGAAAACATGAATACGACCTCAATCGCACCCAGAAAAGGAAGACAACCTCAATTGTACCCGCAAAGGGAGACTGACCACAATCACTCTACCCACAAAGAAAATATGGACACGACCTCAATCGTGCCCAGAAAAGGAATACAACCTCAATTGTACCCGCAATGGGAAACTGACCTCAATCACTCTACCCACAAAGAAAATATGAACACGACCTCAATCGCACCCATAAAACGAATACAACCTCAATTGTACCCGCAAAGGAAGACTGACCTCAATCACTCTACCCACAAAGAAAACATGAATACGACCTCAATCGCACCCACAAAACGAATACAACCTCAATTGTACCCGCAAAGGAAGACTGACCTCAATCACTCTACCCACCAAGAAAATATGAATACGACCTCAATCGCACCCACAAAACGAATACAACCTCAATTATACCCGCAAAGGAAGACTGACCTCAATCACTCTACCCACAAAGAAAACATGAATACTACCTCAATCGCACCCACAAAACGAATACAACCTCAATTGTACCCGCAAAGGAAGACTGACCTCAATCACTCTACCCACAAAGAAAACATGAATACGACCTCAATCTCACCCACAAAACGAATACAACCTCAATTATACCCGTAAAGGGAGATTGACCTCGATCACTCTACCCACAAAGAAAATATGAATACGACCTCAATCGCACCCACAAAATGAATACAACCTCAATTGTACAGGCAAAGGAAGACTGACCTCAATCACTCTACCCACAAAGAAAACATGAATACGACCTCAATCGCACCCACAAAACGAATACAACCTCAATTGTACCCGCAAAGGAAGACTGACCACAATCACTCTACCCACAAAGAAAATATGAATACGACCTCAATCGCACCCACAAAACGAATACGACCTCAATCGTACCCTCAAAGGAAGACTGACCTCAATCACTCTACCCACAAAGAAAATATGAACACGACCTCAATCGCACCCATAAAACGAATACAACCTCAATTGTACCCGCAAAGGAAGACTGACCTCAATCACTCTACCCACAAAAAAAACAAGAATACGACCTCAATCGCACCCACAAAACGAATACAACCTCAATTGTACCCGCAATGGGAAACTGACCTCAATCACTCTACCCACAAAGAAAATATGAACACGACCTCAATCGCACCCACAAAACGAATACAACATCAATTGTACCCGCAAAGGAAGACTGACCTCAGTCACTCTACCCACAAAGAAAATATGAACACGACCTCAATCGCACCCATAAAACGAATACAACCTCAATTGTACCCGCAAAGGAAGACTGACCTCAATCACTCTACCCACAAAGAAAACATGAATACGACCTCAATCGCACCCACAAAACGAATACAACCTCAATTGTACCCGCAAAGGAAGACTGACCTCAATCACTCTACCCACAAAGAAAACATGAATACGACCTCAATCGCACCCACAAAACGAATACAACCTCAATTGTACCCGCAAAGGAAGACTGACCTCAATCACTCTACCCACCAAGAAAATATGAATACGACCTCAATCGCACCCACAAAACGAATACAACCTCAATTATACCCGTAAAGGGAGATTGACCTCGATCACTCTACCCACAAAGAAAATATGAATACGACCTCAATCGCACCCACAAAATGAATACAACCTCAATTGTACCCGCAAAGGAAGACTGACCTCAATCACTCTACCCACAAAGAAAATAAGAATACGACCTCAATCGCACCCACAAAACGAATACAACCTCAATTGTACCCGCAAAGGAAGACTGACCTCGATCACTCTACCCACAAAGAAAATATGAATACGACCTCAATCGCACCCACAAAACGAATATGACCTCAATCGTACCCTCAAAGGAAGACTGACCTCAATCACTCTACCCACAAAGAAAATATGAACACGACCTCAATCGCACCCATAAAACGAATACAACCTCAATTGTACCCGCAAAGGAAGACTGACCTCAATCACTCTACCCACAAAGAAAACATGAATACGACCTCAATCGCGCCCAGAAAAGGAATACAACCTCAATTGTACCCGCAATGGGAAACTGACCTCAATCACTCTACCCACAAAGAAAATATGAACACGACCTCAATCGCACCCACAAAACGAATACAACATCAATTGTACCCGCAAAGGAAGACTGACCTCAATCACTCTACCCACAAAGAAAATATGAACACGACCTCAATCGCACCCATAAAACGAATACAACCTCAATTGTACCCGCAAAGGAAGACTGACCTCAATCACTATACCCACAAAGAAAACATGAATACGACCTCAATCGCACCCACAAAACGAATACAACCTCAATTGTACCCGCAAAGGAAGACTGACCTCAATCACTCTACCCACAAAGAAAACATGAATACGACCTCAATCGCGCCCAGAAAAGGAATACAACCTCAATTGTACCCGCAAAGGAAGACTGACCTCGATCACTCTACCCACAAAGAAAACATGAATACAACCTCAATCGCACCCACAAAACGAATACAACCTCAATTGTACCCGCAAAGGAAGACTGACCTCAATCACTCTACCCACAAAGAAAACATGAATACGACCTCAATCGCACCCAGAAAAGGAAGACAACCTCAATTGTACCCGCAAAGGGAGACTGACCACAATCACTCTACCCACAAAGAAAATATGGACACGACCTCAATCGTGCCCAGAAAAGGAATACAACCTCAATTGTACCCGCAATGGGAAACTGACCTCAATCACTCTACCCACAAAGAAAATATGAACACGACCTCAATCGCACCCATAAAACGAATACAACCTCAATTGTACCCGCAAAGGAAGACTGACCTCAATCACTCTACCCACAAAGAAAACATGAATACGACCTCAATCGCACCCACAAAACGAATACAACCTCAATTGTACCCGCAAAGGAAGACTGACCTCAATCACTCTACCCACCAAGAAAATATGAATACGACCTCAATCGCACCCACAAAACGAATACAACCTCAATTATACCCGCAAAGGAAGACTGACCTCAATCACTCTACCCACAAAGAAAACATGAATACTACCTCAATCGCACCCACAAAACGAATACAACCTCAATTGTACCCGCAAAGGAAGACTGACCTCAATCACTCTACCCACAAAGAAAACATGAATACGACCTCAATCTCACCCACAAAACGAATACAACCTCAATTATACCCGTAAAGGGAGATTGACCTCGATCACTCTACCCACAAAGAAAAATATGAATACGACCTCAATCGCACCCACAAAATGAATACAACCCTCAATTGTACAGGCAAAGGAAGACTGACCTCAATCACTCTACCCACAAAGAAAACATGAATACGACCTCAATCGCACCCACAAAACGAATACAACCTCAATTGTACCCGCAAAGGAAGACTGACCACAATCACTCTACCCACAAAGAAAATATGAATACGACCTCAATCGCACCCACAAAACGAATACGACCCTCAATCGTACCCTCAAAGGAAGACTGACCTCAATCACTCTACCCACAAAGAAAATATGAACACGACCTCAATCGCACCCATAAAACGAATACAACCTCAATTGTACCCGCAAAGGAAGACTGACCTCAATCACTCTACCCACAAAAAAAACAAGAATACGACCTCAATCGCACCCACAAAAACGAATACAACCTTCAATTGTACCCGCAATGGGAAACTGACCTCAATCACTCTACCCACAAAGAAAATATGAACACGACCTCAATCGCACCCACAAAACGAATACAACATCAATTGTACCCGCAAAGGAAGACTGACCTCAGTCACTCTACCCACAAAGAAAATATGAACACGACCTCAATCGCACCCATAAAACGAATACAACCTCAATTGTACCCGCAAAGGAAGACTGACCTCAATCACTCTACCCACAAAGAAAACATGAATACGACCTCAATCGCACCCACAAAACGAATACAACCTCAATTGTACCCGCAAAGGAAGACTGACCTCAATCACTCTACCCACAAAGAAAACATGAATACGACCTCAATCGCACCCACAAAACGAATACAACCTCAATTGTACCCGCAAAGGAAGACTGACCTCAATCACTCTACCCACCAAGAAAATATGAATACGACCTCAATCGCACCCACAAAACGAATACAACCTCAATTATACCCTTAAAGGGAGATTGACCTCGATCACTCTACCCACAAAGAAAATATGAATACGACCTCAATCGCACCCACAAAATGAATACAACCTCAATTGTACCCGCAAAGGAAGACTGACCTCAATCACTCTACCCACAAAGAAAATAAGAATACGACCTCAATCGCACCCACAAAACGAATACAACCTCAATTGTACCCGCAAAGGAAGACTGACCTCGATCACTCTACCCACAAAGAAAATATGAAATACGACCTCAAATCGCACCCACAAAACGAATACGACCTCAATCGTACCCTCAAAGGAAGACTGACCTCAATCACTCTACCCACAAAGAAAATATGAAACACGACCTCAATCGCACCCATAAAACGAATACAACCTCAATTGTACCCGCAAAGGAAGACTGACCTCAATCACTCTACCCACAAAGAAAACATGAATACGACCTCAATCGCGCCCAGAAAAGGAATACAACCTCAATTGTACCCGCAATGGGAAACTGACCTCAATCACTCTACCCACAAAGAAAATATGAACACGACCTCAATCGCACCCACAAAACGAATACAACATCAATTGTACCCGCAAAGGAAGACTGACCTCAATCACTCTACCCACAAAGAAAATATGAACACGACCTCAATCGCACCCATAAAACGAATACAACCTCAATTGTACCCGCAAAGGAAGACTGACCTCAATCACTATACCCACAAAGAAAACATGAATACGACCTCAATCGCACCCACAAAACGAATACAACCTCAATTGTACCCGCAAAGGAAGACTGACCTCAATCACTCTACCCACAAAGAAAACATGAATACGACCTCAATCGCACCCACAAAACGAATACAACCTCAATTGTACCCGCAAAGGAAGACTGACCTCAATCACTCTACCCACCAAGAAAATATGAATACGACCTCAATCGCACCCACAAAACGAATACAACCTCAATTATACTCGCAAAGGAAGACTGACCTCAATCACACTACCCACAAAGAAAACATGAATACAACCTCAATCGCACCCGCAAAACGAATACAACCTCAATTGTACCCGCAAAGGAAGACTGACCTCAATCACTCTACCCACAAAGAAAACAGGAATACGACCTCAATCGCGCCCAGAAAAGGAATACAACCTCAATTGTACCCGCAATGGGAAACTGACCTCAATCACTCTACCCACAAAGAAAATATGAACACGACCTCAATCACACCCACAAAACGAATACAACCTCAATTGTACCCATAAAGGGAGACAGACCTCGATCACTCTACCCACAAAGAAAATATGAATACGACCTCAATCGCACCCACAAAACGAATACAACCTCAATTATATCCGCAAAGGAAGACTGACCTCAATCACTCTACCCACCAAGAAAATATGAATACGACCTCAATCGCACCCACAAAACGAATACAACCTCAATTATACCCGCAAAGGAAGACTGACCTCAATCACTCTACCCACAAAGAAAACATGAATACAACCTCAATCGCACCCACAAAACGAATACAACCTCAATTGTACCCGCAAAGGAAGACTGACCTCAATCACTCTACCCACAAAGAAAACATGAATACGACCTCAATCGCACCCACAAAACGAATACAACCTCAATTGTACCCGTAAAGGGAGACTGACCTCGATCACTCTACCCACAAAGAAAATATGAATGCGACCTCAATCGCACCCACAAAACGAATACAACCTCAATTGTACCCGCAAAGGAAGACTGACCTCAATCACTCTACCCACAAAGAAAATAAGAATACGACCTCAATCGCACCCACAAAACGAATACAACCTCAATTGTACCCGCAAAGGAAGACTGACCTCGATCACTCTACCCACAAAGAAAATATGAATACGACCTCAATCGCACCCACAAAACGAATACGACCTCAATCGTACCCTCAAAGGAAGACTGACCTCAATCACTCTACCCACAAAGAAAATATGAACACGGCCTCAATCGCACCCATAAAACGAATACAACCTCAATTGTACCCGCAAAGGAAGACTGACCTCAATCACTCTACCCACAAAGAAAACATGAATACGACCTCAATCGCGCCCAGAAAAGGAATACAACCTCAATTGTACCCGCAAAGGAAGACTGACCTCGATCACTCTACCCACAAAGAAAATATGAATACGACCTCAATCGCACCCACAAAACGTATACGACCTCAATCGTACCCTCAAAGGAAGACTGACCTCAATCACTCTACCCACAAAGAAAATATGAATACGACCTCAATCGCACCCACAAAACGAATACAACCTCAATTATATCCGCAAAGGAAGACTGACCTCAATCACTCTACCCACCAAGAAAATATGAATACGACCTCAATCGCACCCACAAAACGAATACAACCTCAATTATACCCGCAAAGGAAGACTGACCTCAATCACTCTACCCACAAAGAAAACATGAATACAACCTCAATCGCACCCACAAAACGAATAAAACCTCAATTGTACCCGCAAAGGAAGACTGACCTCAATCACTCTACCCACAAAGAAAACATGAATACGACCTCAATCGCACCCACAAAACGAATACAACCTCAATTGTACCCGTAAAGGGAGACTGACCTCGATCACTCTACCCACAAAGAAAATATGAATGCGACCTCAATCGCAACCACAAAACGAATACAACCTCAATTGTACCCGCAAAGGAAGACTGACCTCAATCACTCTACCCACAAAGAAAATAAGAATACGACCTCAATCGCACCCACAAAACGAATACAACCTCAATTGTACCTGCAAAGGAAGACTGACCTCGATCACTCTACCCACAAAGAAAATATGAATACGACCTCAATCGCACCCACAAAACGAATACGACCTCAATCGTACCCTCAAAGGAAGACTGACCTCAATCACTCTACCCACAAAGAAAATATGAACACGACCTCAATCGCACCCATAAAACGAATACAAACTCAATTGTACCCGCAAAGGAAGACTGACCTCAATCACTCTACCCACAAAGAAAACATGAATACGACCTCAATCGCGCCCAGAAAAGGAATACAACCTCAATTGCCCCCGCAATGGGAAACTGACCTCAATCACTCTACCCACAAAGAAAATATGAGCACGTACTCAATCGCACCCACAAAACGAATACAACCTCAATTGTACCCGCAAAGGAAGACTGACCTCAATCACTCTACCCACAAAGAAAATATGAACACGACCTCAATCGCACCCATAAAACGAATACAACCTCAATTGTACCCGCAAAGGAAGACTGACCTCAATCACTCTACCCACAAAGAAAACATGAATACGACCTCAATCGCACCCACAAAACGAATACAATCTCAATTGTACCCGCAAAGGAAGACTGACCTCAATCACTCTACCCACAAAGAAAACATGAATACGACCTCAATCGCACCCACAAAACGAATACAACCTCAATTGTACCCGCAAAGGAAGACTGACCTCAATCACTCTACCCACCAAGAAAATATGAATACGACCTCAATCGCACCCACAAAACGAATACAACCTCAATTATACCCGCAAAGGAAGACTGACCTCAATCACTCTACCCACAAAGAAAACATGAATACGACCTCAATCGCGCCCAGAAAAGGAATACAACCTCAATTGTACCCGAAATGGGAAACTGACCTCAATCACTCTACCCACAAAGAAAATATGAACACGACCTCAATCACACCCACAAAACGAATACAACCTCAATTGTACCCGAAATGGGAAACTGACCTCAATCACTCTACCCACAAAGAAAATATGAACACGACCTCAATCGCACCCATAAAACGAATACAACCTCAATTGTACCCGCAAAGGAAGACTGACCTCAATCACTCTACCCACAAAGAAAACATGAACACGACCTCAATCGCATCCATAAAACGAATACAACCTCAATTGTACCCGCAAAGGAAGACTGACCTCAATCACTCTACCCACAACGAAAACATGAATACGACCTCAATCGCACCCACAAAACGAATACAACCTCAATTGTACCAGCAAAGGAAGACTGACCTCAATCACTATACCCACAAAGAAAACATGAATACGACCTCAATCGTACCCACAAAACGAATACAACCTCAATTGTACCCGTAAAGGGAGACTGACCTCGATCACTATACCCACAAAGAAAATATGAATACGACCTCAATCGCACCCACAAAACGAATACAACCTCAATTGTACCCGTAAAGGAAGACTGACCTCGATCACTCTACCCACAAAGAAAATATGAATACGACCTCAATCGTACCCACAAAACGAATACAACCTCAATTGTACCCGCAAAGGAAGACTGACCTCGATCACTCTACCCACAAAGAAAATATGAATACGACCTCAATCGCACCCACAAAACGAATACAACCTCAATTGTACCCGCAAAGGAAGACTGACCTCGATCACTCTACCCACAAAGAAAATATGAATACGACCTCAATCGCACCCACAAAACGAATACGACCTCAATCGTACCCTCAAAGGAAGACTGACCTCAATCACTCTACCCACAAAGAAAATATGAACACGACCTCAATCGCACCCATAAAACGAATACAACCTCAATTGTACCCGCAAAGGAAGACTGACCTCAATCACTCTACCCACAAAGAAAACATGAATACGACCTCAATCGCGCCCAGAAAAGGAATACAACCTCAATTGTACCCGCAATGGGAAACTGACCTCAATCACTCTACCCACAAAGAAAATATGAACACGACCTCAATCGCACCCTCAAAACGAATACAACCTCAATTGTACCCGCAAAGGAAGACTGACCTCAATCACTCTACCCACAAAGAAAATATGAACACGACCTCAATCGCACCCATAAAACGAATACAACCTCAATTGTACCCGCAAAGGAAGACTGACCTCAATCACTCTACCCACAAAGAAAACATGAATACGACCTCAATCGCACCCACAAAACGAATACAACCTCAATTGTACCCGCAAAGGAAGACTGACCTCAATCACTCTACCCACCAAGAAAATATGAATACGACCTCAATCGCACCCACAAAACGAATACTACCTCAATTATACCCGCAAAGGAAGACTGACCTCAATCACTCTACCCACAAAGAAAACATGAATACAACCTCAATCGCACCCACAAAACGAATACAACCTCAATTGTACCCGCAAAGGAAGACTGACCTCAATCACTCTACCCACAAAGAAAACATGAATACGACCTCAATCGCACTCACAAAACGAATACAACCTCAATTGTACCCGCAAAGGATAACCAACATAAAGTGGACTTCGCTGGGGATAACGTGAAACAAAACTTCTGGTTTATAGCACCCCTACTGAGAAAGGGAAATTGGCAAACAAAATATGTCAAGCGTGAACTGACTATCAGGCGAGAACAGGATTTCACAAAAGAGAAAGGCCAAACAAAGGCAAACTTCCAACGGACTCACGATCCACAGATAAGATGACTCCGCTGGGGAAAGGAGAAGTTTAAATAAAAGACTCTGCCGGGGAGCACAAGTACGAGGAACGCATCCCTCCAAAATCTCCTGGGTTATGTCGTCTCTGTTGAGAAAGAGAACAGGCAAGGGATGTATCAAATCTGGCTTATGCTTCGAATGCAAATGTTTGAATTTTGCCGTAATGCTCCACACGAAGTGGAAATGCTACGCGTTTGAGGATACAATGCAAATGCTTATGATATGCAAAAGGGGTCCCTCCAGCAAAATAAATGCTGGAGAGAAAAGACCAATTCAGCTGGGGATGACAAAAATAAATTGTCCTCTGAATCCAAGAACTCTGCTGAGAAGGATCACGCTGACCGACTCTTTGGATCCACAACTTCTGCGAGGGATGAAATCCAGAAGCATATACACTCTACCGGGGATTACACGTGACCTCTACTGAAGGTAACATCCAAAACCTGAAATTTCTCCTCTGCTGGGGGAGTTGAGAATGAATGCAATAACGGAATCGGCGATCTGTTACTGAAAATTGCTAATAACCAATTGGGCTCAGAAGCTGCTGGGGGATGCCAGCCCATGATACCATCCTGCTTGGGGAAAACAATCCATAATACCATCCTGCTTGGGGGCATTGCTGAACTTAGCCTGCTGATGGGGAGAATGACTTTACCCTCACCTTGCTGGGGATTAGAATATGACGTTGTTGGTGAAAGTACACTTCCTGACTGGCTGGGGAAAGTGGACACCCTGATTCTGTGGGGAAACAACGTCTTGATTCAGAGAACAAATTCCCCGAGTCTCCTGTTGGGGAAAGTCTGCTCTGCTGAGGAAGGTGCAATTTCAATGCTGGAGAGAGCAACTCTACTAGGGAAGTACAACCCTGTTGCCATCCAACCTGACCTGTCTCTATGGTCATAAATGGCCCTTTGAACTTTCCACTTGCCCCAGACCACCAGGTTTAATGGAAGAAATCATCTCGAGAGGATTTTATAGAAGACCGGGCGTTCGCACTGCCCCAGGGTCTCCAAGCTCTTAGAGATATTTATCAGATTTTGACATAACTGCCCCAGACTTCATAATCCATGAAGTACACTACCTCGAAAGGAATTGTCACGACTTGAAAATACTTTGTCCCAGTAGTCTGAACTTAGAAGAGGTGTTTTCAATTAACCATTTTCAGAAGTGGACAATTTCTCACGCTCTAGAGGTGGCCTGCCCCAAGTCTTGAAGGAACTTTTCCCCTGACTGATCTTACAGAGATTTGTCAAATCGACTTGATTGCCCATGTTCGACTGCTTTAGGGAGAGTTTTCAACGTGACTGCTCCAGATTAGCTGCATCTTATCACCATTTATCGGGAACCCCCAGGCTGCGCACAGTCCCTTGGCCACATACCCCTTGACGTGATTGTCCTTCGGAGTTTTCACCATCTCAACTTGGCGTGATAGAGCTTCTCGACTGTCGTTCATCGTGTAAGCTTCTTGGATATCAAACACATGCAAGCAGGAAATGTTTATTATTAGAATGACAATTCTAATGCAACACTCATGTTAACCTTGAAGCTTTATTGAAAGTGCGTCGCCAAGCCTTGTGAATGAATCACTAGCTGGGATGCGACCTTGATTTTTGAATGGCAAAACAATGCGCACATGCAATACCAACAAATCTTATTAGCACAACTCATAGGAGTCAGGAACGCTATCCTGTTGAAGCGCGCTTTCGGAATAAACCCTGTTTCAATTAGGACTTTTAAGGGTTGTAACGTGGTTTAGTTCACGGTTTCAGAAAAAGGATTTATGGCTCAAAATTTATCGGTGCCCACCCACTCTTCGTGATGTTCTCCAGTCCTACGTTCAGTTAGTCTGACACAAACGCTCATCTCTCAAAAGGTTTATGATCTTTGAGGAACCCATGCAACTAATGGTTTGACACCTAAGGAGATTTTGGAGTAACAGTCACCCCTTTTTATCTTTTGTGTCTGTAGTCACACGACTTTGTTCTGCTCAAAGATTTTCTTTGTAATCCTTTTGGCTTTTCGCTTTCTCATTCTTTTGCTTTTTGTTCCTTAATTTTGCCTGGACTGACTCTTTTGAGTTTTCAATTTTGAAGTCCAGCGGGATGCCTTAACTTTTGCCTAAGTCACTTGCTTTCAAGTTTTTCGACTTAGCATGCTTTTTCTTTTTCTCTTTTTTTCTTTGAACAAGTCGTGTGACACTGTTTGTCTTACTTGCCTGACAGGGTTGTGACTGCCTCACTCCTTGGTTGTTGATGGATAACCATTGTGGTTTCACATCTCTTGACCTCTTGATGGTGGGATAGAAGGTAATGGTTCCTCGGATGCACACTCTCCTTGGAATTTGAACGCTCGGTAAAACTAACTGACGCCTACCCTTCCCCTGGGTTAAGTATGAGGGTTTTTATCTCCCTTATATCTCCAGTGTTTGTGAATTGGAAAAAATTCCTGTACATCCTTAACAGGGTTTTATCCAAAAGCGCACCGTTAGAAATCTGCGCTCTTATTTCGTCATCCTCCCTCGAGAGTTCTAGACAAGAAAATTGGTATTGCAGTGCATATAAACATTTAAGAGTGAACACGAATGGATTACTTCAAGAAAAACATGCTCATTGTATTATGATTGTCATTAAAAACAAACGAGTCTTACATGCATACGATGCTTTAACAAGAAATGAAAAAACTACAAATGAAAATGCAGTAAAGAAGCTGAAGATTGCCATTGCTGAGGAAGCCTGATTCTGTCTGGACGTACTTGCAGACTGAGTGCTCACTTGAGAAAGGAAGCTTCAATTGATGTACATATCATCTTCAGTGAATGCAATGATCTCTGAGTCTACCAGGTCTTGCACCTTGTGCTTGAACACGTTGCAATTTTCAATTGAATGACCCAGTGTGTCTGAGTGATATTCACATCTGGCATCCAGATCATAATCAGGAGGAATAGGGTCGGGAACAGGCTTGACATCCCTTAGTTGCACCAGAGAACTTTCAAGTAGACGAGCAAGAACATGTCTGTGAGGAACCGGGAGTGGATCAAATATCCTCTTGGGCCTTCTTGGTCTCGGTTACCCCTGTTGCTGATAATTCTGCTGTCGATACTGATTTGGGCGCCTCACCTGCACTTGCACTTTCGTTTCCACATTTGGCTGAGGCACAAACAAAGGTTGCTGACATGGAGCTTCTGCAGCAAAAGGTTGTGGAGGGGATTCACGAGGAAATCCATGATCTAGAGCAAATCACACAGGAATGGGAGGATTAAGGACCTCTGTTGCGGAAGCGAGCACATGACTGTTTTCCTTCTTTAACACTATATTCAAAATTTCCATGACCAAACCCATATGAGTCTTCATCTGATTGACCTCCTCCTTCAGCATCTTCTGCTCCTAGGACATGACCAGCATGTCTTCCCCAAATTGCCTCATCTGAACCTTCATTTCAAGCATCTCTGCACGGAGTTGTTCCATGGCTATCCTCTGGTTATCACAGACTGAGTAGAATACCGATGAACTGGCTGATTAATCCTGTACTGCAGAGGAGAAAAAAGTAAGAACACCAGAGATAAACACCTGTTATGCAAAATGATTATGCAAAATGATTATGAATATGCAAATGCAAATGAACATGTTTGAATATTCGCAGGGCGATCCACCCCTTGATTCCAGTTTAACAACAAGATAGAACGGAACTTCTGCTCATGTATTAAGAAAACCAGAGGAAAACCAAGTGTCGACAATCACAATCCAAGGTAACAAGTCTGAACACAATAATCATAGATCCCAACCAACAAGCCTGGCGGTGATCCAAATACAATGAAAGAAAATAAAAAACTACGGCATGTCATCAAAGTCCACAAGTGCCAATCCCCCCCCATCCATCATGCTCTTTGCTCCAGTCTTGAATTTCCTTGAACAACTTTTTGGTGTCGGGATGCTTCGGTCTCTGAATTAGCTCTTGAATGAGAACATCTCTCCTATGTATGATCCCTTTCAAGTATCGGCAATGCAACTCCCAAGCGTCTTCTTCAAAAACACCATCCATGCTAGGACCCTCATTTCTAGGTCTCTTCACCCCAGCTTGGATCTTTAGTTCCTCTATGGAGGCTATGGCTTCATTGAGTCGACCCTCGACCGCTTGTCTCTGGAATACCCCTGATAGGATCTCAGCATCTTTTTTCTTGAGCTTCAACTTCAATTGATCAATCTGAGCTAGATAATCGTCTTCCTTTCGCTTATTATCAGCCATTGCAGTGTCTCGGTGAGCATTGAACCTGTGAATTTTCAACAAAGCTTTGTCCAATTCCTCCTTCTTAGACTCGAGAACCTTACTGATACCCTCTAGAGCTTGCTTCATCCTTTGTCTGGTTGTGACCTTGTCAGCTAGCTCCTTTTCTGCCTTAGCGAGAAGCTCTGTCTTTAACTTGGCGATATGAACAGCTTCACCCCGCTTATGTTTCAACTGATAAATCTCTCTTTGTAGCTCACTGTTTTCTTCTCGCAGCTTTTCCTTTTTAGCCCACAACTTGTTAAACTTCTCTATTTCAACTATGGTAGGAGGCTCAATCAGCAAGGGGTAAGACGGTGGTTCTTTGGAGAATGGAAAAAGCTCCATCTCTTCCCTTTTCTGAATCCAATCTTCATACGCAGGAAATGTTCTGTTGTTGCTCTTTCCAAAAGAAGTCTTCCCCTTCTTATGAAGATCTTCCCAAGTATTTGCAGCTTCTTTTAACAGTTCTATATTGATTTCCGCACTCAGATATAGAGATTCTTGGACCTCCTCATCTCTTGGTGGCTCCTTCAAGGCATACCCGAATTGCCTAATAGCAAGAATAGGGTTGTAGTTAATTCTCCCTTTCCTTCCTATTAGAGGCACATTTGGGAGACCTCCACAACTAATCATGATATCTCGGCCCAACAAGTCACGGTTAACCCAAATTAGATTATCTGCCCTCAAGCCCATCAATCTTTTGGACCATTCCAATGTTTCTTGAGTATCTACAAATGCCCTAGATTTGGGAAGACGGTCAGTAAACCATTTGTAGAAGACTGGCGCACAAAAATAAAGGGGTCCTCTCCTCCTCTTCTCATTCTTATAATGCACTGAATAATACAGATCTCCAAGCAAAGTAGGTACCAGATTCTTCATGGTAAATATGCGTACAGCGTGCATGTCCACAAAATCCTTCATATTTGGAAACAACATCGTTCCATAGACACACATAGCCAAGATGGCGTTGAAAACTGACCAACATCTAGCCTTAGCGTACACAGCAGCCTGTTCTACCAAAAATTTCACATGAAAGCCTTTACACCCTCCCTTACTGGCAACGTTATTTTTCAACAAAGATGGATCCAAATGCAAAGCCTCGGAAACCTTTCCCAAATCAGGAAGTTCTTCAGAAGGATAGAAATGAGCTTCTTCTTTAATAGAAACATCCAGAATGAGAGCAAATTCCTCCAATGTCGGAGCCAAAAGATAATCAGTGAATAGAAAACAACGCAGGTGAGGGTCATAGAATTGCACCAAAGTGTGCAAAGCCCTATACTCGTATTCAGTGATGTTGCGAGCAAAATTCAGAATTCTTTCATACTCTCCTCTAAAGTTTGCCAATACCCCAGGTTCTGCCATAGACACAATCTTGTGAACAGTGTCCAGAAAAAGTGATGGGAACTTGTACACTACGATGTTCATTCTCTTCTCAGTACTTATCCTTAATAGTCTTTAAAAACCAGAATCAAAGTTAGGATGCTGCCCTGCAAATGAATAAACATGTTAGGATGCAAAATGATGATGCAAATGCACACATGGGATCAAGGATGCCACACAGACTGGACAACTGCTGCACTGAACCACTGTATAATCTCAAAGGTCTGCCCAAATACCCAGAATACCAGAATAACCATAGTACCACACTGATAAATCTGCTGATCAGAAAACCGGGTATGTTGAAGGTCAAGGTTACCTGCAAACCTGTAAACACCCTGCCCTCTCACATGTGGGTACTAGAAAGCCGAGGATCCTCAATATCACGGGCTCTCAGGTCGAGAAATGATGATACGTTCACCATTTCTGGTTTGGCATCGTCACCAATCGAGGAGGCCTCAACTGATTCCCCTCAAAAGAAAACATCCTATGGCAAGTCCTCAGTTTCGGCACTGAGGTCGAGAAGCAATAGTACATTCATCCCTCGGGGTACAGTACTATCGCCAATCGAGGAGTGCTTCCACTGATTCTTTCCCAAAAGGAAACCCTATAGCAAGTTCCCAGCATTGGGTCCTCGGATCGACATGTGTAATGGGTTTGCCATTTCAAGTATGCCATTATCACGTCTCGGGAGGAGTACCGTTACTGAGTTCTTGGGAATGGTCGCCAGAGTCGACAGCTTTCCAGGTTACATTCCATCATCTGCACCAATGCGCAGGATAGAACATTACCAAAGAAAACCTCGTCTGGATGTGGAGTTTTCATGTATACTACGTCTGGCCAAATGCCACACAAGTCACACTACTTTCCACGCTAATCCTACGTGTACGCTCAAGCCTGGGTATTGGGCTTATCTCTCGGAAACCCCAACCTACCAAATAGAAGAACAGTGCAGCAGATGATAATAATATGCAATGCAAAAAATGCGGTAAAAATAAAATATAACAAATAAAGCAAAACAAAAACAAAAAACACACAAAGAGAACAAATACAAACAAGCGCTGGGACAGACTCGCTAAAAGGGATGGACCAGCATAGGTCAACCAGAATTCCCCAGCAGAGTCGCCAGCTGTCGCTCCCAGGATTTTCATCCAGGTACAAACGCGAAAGTGGCGCGGAACACAGAGTCACCAGCAATGTATATTTATCCCACGAGAGGGAAAGGAAACACCGCGTAAACCTGAGGAAGAGGGAAAGGAATGGTCATCGCAACCATATCCTGGGTTCAGGAGTCGTTACGCAAGGGGAAGGTGCTAGCACCCCACGCGTCCATCGTACTCGATGGGATCCACGCTTGTTGTCTATTCTAAGCGTGAGTTATCCTAACATCTATGGCTGCACTAGAGCGGGGAAGGGGAAAACAAAGACAGACTCGGTAGGACATCGTCGTCCTAAGCCTCCGTACTCCCTTTGTGCAATGGGAAATTCAGAGTCAACGTAGTTCGGACCAAGTTCTTTTTGTGTTTTTTATGAGCGACGTTAAGTTCACGTCCGGCAGTTAGGGTCGATGCCTGTTTGCGACTCAGACAGAAAGTAACGTGCCCTTTTTTAAAATAGCCTTTAGTTTGACAATCCCACAGGATAAAAAGGTTTGAAGTTTGTTTGTATTTTTTAGGATAGAAGTGACTTGAGTTAGTTCGTAACTCAACTTGAACCAAAGTCTATGACACGGGAACGAAGGCGTCGCATGGTCGTCCCCAATAGGACGTATGCTCAACACTCTAGAAGAGAGAAAGGGGACCCCTCAATCTTCATTTCCTATGTTTAAGGCTTGTGTGCAAGGCAAGTTGACCTTATTAAGTATCTTAGAGATGTTATGAGGTGAGAAGAGGGACTCAAAAGAAAAGAAAAAACACTAAGGGGGAAATCTATCCTAATGTTATCACGCAAAGATGGCCCTAAGGGGAGGTTTGACAACAACCTAAGCCTAAAGAAAAGAAAATATTAGAGGAAGAAAGAGTGAGAGTGGACATGGATAACTATCCACGCCCTCAAATAACTTACCTCAGCCCCTGCATAAAAGGTTAGTACAAACATACATAAGTGACAATAAGGCAAATAAAACCCAAACAAATCACAAAACAAAGAGAAATGGTTATAAACCAAATGAAACTCAACCAAGACAGAATGTGGATGACCTAAACATGAATTATGAAGTCAAAGAAGCAAACCCAAATGATGGCACAAGTGCCTTCTCAAACAAGTACTCAGACATAATCAAGGATGTGCATAAAGGAAGACCTCAAACAAAGAGGAATCAAACAATTGGCAAACCAACTTCAAAAATTACCAAATTAATTATCAAAATACCTCGACCAGTGACAAACAACATGTCAAAATCCCATGCCAAAATTCCCAAGATAGGCCACTCAAACAATTATGCAAATTCAGATGAGAAACATGGTTCAGTATGCAAAAGAAAGGGACTAAAATGCAATATGAAATGATTTCAAAAATGAGAGAAAATTTTTTTAATGAACTTACATATGTTGATGAAATAATGCAAAAATAATGGGCTCAATATGTTTCATGGATGATGAGAAATAAATTCTACAAGTTAGGGTATGCATGAAAAGAACAATTCAAAGAGAAATTACTCAAATAATTAGTTCAAATGCTAAAAATAAAATAAAATAATAAAATAAAATTTGGTAAAATTTTATAAAACTATAAAAATGTTTCCTGAATTTTTTGGTAATTTTTGGATGCAATTATCTATTTTTAAAAATTAAAAATGAAATAATGCAATTAAATAAAATAAATGAAAAAATAAAACAAGTGGGGGTGCAACCAGCAACCCAAACACGTTAAAAATGAAATGGATCAAGCAAGGGTGGCGTGGATAACAAGCCCACATCACAAAGCCCACCAGCGAAAAAAATAAAAAAATAAAAAGGAACACAATGCAACCCAGTCAACCACTTGACTCCACAATCACCTTTGGATCAATCTGACGCTTGATAATAAGTCAACCAAATAAGAGGTAATCATGATGAAGGGTATAGATCCACACGCCCATCTTAATAATGATGCACATTCACACACGCAAGTATTTAGAAAATAAATAAAATAAAAAAAAGGCGCGTGATAAGGCACATGATATCATTAATGCGTTGTCAATCTAATGGCCAATGGATTCAATCAACGTCTCAGATTAAATCATCAAATAAAAAATTAAATAGAGTGAATGGCTCAGATTAGAGGTGCATGGTAGCAAACATGGTAGGGCACACACATGAACCAAAAATAAAACAAAAATTTAAAACGCGTGGCATGTTGTGGACCACACGATGAAGCAAATGGACGGTTGGGATTTCATCCCCTACCTTTGAACCCTAATCTCGCCGGCGATCATGCCAGACGCCGGAGCCCTAGCTCCGGTCGTCACTTCCGGCCACCTGCAACAAAAAAAAATGCCAGAACACGTAAACGAAAATACCTTCTTGACCAGAATTTCACCAGCATCAATAATATGCCATAAAAAATCACAAACAATGCATCAATAAGGAGATTCGAATGAAACAAAGTTAGGTCCAAAACTTTCAAACTCACGAAACAACCAAATTATACGTCCAAACTTAAAACAAAATACATAGGCATCATCAGTGAAAACCACAGATCATTATGCAGGTCAAAATTTTGAGTTTAGAGAGCATGCAAATTATCACTAACCTGAGATCAAGCAATCCGTATCCTTGCTTTTAGGTTCCAACGATGGGAGGTTTGTGCTCTATGGATGCCAAGAATGAAGATTGTGAAGGAAGTTTTTGAGAAACCCTTGTGGCTGATGAGATTCAAAGGAATGAAGCTTTAGGGTTCACACTTGAAAATATCCACAAAATAACGTGTCTCCTTCTCTAACCAGTGCATGAGTTAGCTTAAATATATTAGGTTAATCCACTGATTGGCATTTGGGCCTTGTTAATTCCTTACTTAATGAGTTTAGAGTGATTTTGGAAATTTACATAATGTGAAATACACCCTCCTCCATGCATGTACACCCAAGCCTTTGATGATGGATCATTCACATTTCAATTGCTAATCACACCTGTATGGAATTTGGGCCTTGATATGTCTTGGTTTATGAATTTTCAATGATCTTGCAATTTTGTATAATGGGAAATAAATGATGAATTTGTCATGGAATCCCTTAGTTCAAAGGCCAAATATGATCCTTATGGAATATACTTTGATGTTAGAATGTGCCTTGAAGCCATGGAACCAAATATAGGTCACTATGTCCCAAAATGCAAAAGTTGTGAAAATGGAACCCTGAGAAAACCCTAAAAACCACCTTGCATTCTTTTGATCATAACTTGAGTTCCACAAATGATATGGAGACCATCTAGTACTTTTTGGAAAGGGGAGAAAAAGATCTTCAACTTTCATTTTTGAGGAAAATTCACTTGAAGCTTCTTTGATGATGTAAAGTCCAGTTGAATGTAGTGTAAATACTTGCCAAAAATGGAAACTTTCAAATTATAGGTCATTTCCATATTTAGTAACTTTTGTACCAACCCTTGATTCTTGATAGATGGTATGAGACTTGACTCTTGAAGACCACATGAGGATGTGAGACCTTTAAAACCTTGAAGAGAACCTCAAAATTTCACAGTTGACTTCCCCTCTCACTGTTGACTTTTCTCCAATTCTCCTGATTTGCAATCCATTGACCAATTGAATCTCTCATGAACAAAACTGATGGACAATCTTCCATTCCTAGATACTTAGGGACCCAAGGAATACCATGGAATCAAGTCTTTCCCAAAGAATCAGAAATAAACTGACTTTATAGCAAACCCTAATTTTGGTACTCTCAGTCTAGGAGGAAATAACAAAGTCTCCAAATCCCAATTCCTCTGAATATGATGTGTATCCTCTCCAACAAAGATAAGATATGCCATTTAGTGATGATAAAAACCCAAGAAGCTTGCCCATTAGAGCAATAAAGCCAAGAATCTCAAAACCCTAATTTCTGCACTAGTTAGGAGATAGTGGTTCACTTGAGATCTCTTGCCAATTGTGAACTCCTGATGATGTGATAGACCAAATAGGATCTCTTGCTTGACCCTTTGAAGAACATCTTCTCCTCTTGAACTTGCCTCAGGCACCTTGACCCCATGCTAAGAACCAGTGATTTGCACACATGATAATGCAAAAATGAAATGAAACATAAGCCAGTTAGTACTAAAGGTAGGAGGGCAAATTTTGGGGTGCTACACCTTGTTCAGCTTCCTATAATCCATGCAAATTCTCCAACCCAAAACCGTTCTAGTAGGAATGAGCTCATTCTTCTCGTTGACTATTACTGTCATGCCTCCCTTCTTCGGTACGCACTGAATTGGACTTACCCACACACTATCTGAGATAGGGTAGATAATTCCTGCGTCCAACCACTTGATAATCTCCTTTTTTACAACCTCCTTCATGATGGGGTTCAGCCTTCGTTGGCTCTCAATGCTATTCTTGGCATTTTCTTCCAACAGAATTTTGTGCATGCATATTGCTGGGCTAATTCCCTTAATATCATAAATTTGCCATGCAATTTCCTTCTTGTGTCTTTTCAGTAGTGAAATCAGTTGCTCTTTTTGCTCTTCTTGTAGATCTGTAGCTATGATAATGGGCAGCTTCTATCCTGCCTCCTGATATGCATATTGTAAATGCTCCGGAAGTTGCTTAAGCTCCAATTCAGGGGGTTCTTCAATGGAAGTTAGCTGCTGTTTATGAGCAACAGTGGTGGATTCTATCACTTCCACATACTCTTCCTCTTGCTTCGACATTGAACCATTGATGACTCCATCTTTTAGTCCTTCGTCTTCCACTTTTCCTAACTCAATTTTCAACACATCATTAGCCTTTATAAGGTTTTTGTGAATTATACCTTCCCAACTAGATATCATAGAGCACTCAGCCATCTCCTCTTCTGGGTATTGCAAAGCATTGAGTATGTTGAACACTACTTGCTGCCCATTCACCCTCATGGAGAGTTCTCCTCTTTCAACATCAATTAAGGTTCTACCCATTGCAAGGAATGGTCTTCCCAACAAAATGGGTGTCTCCTCATCAGCTTCAAAATCCATAATGATAAAGTCAGCCGGGAAGACAAACTTGTTAACCCTTACCAACACATCTTCAATCTTCCCTTGTGGGTAGCAAATACTCCTATCAGCCAGCTGCATGGTGATGTTTGTAGGCATGGCTACACCTATCCCCAGCTTCTTGAATATGGAGAGAGGCATGAGATTAATGTTGGCCCCTAAATCACATAACGCCTTTCCACAAAAGGTGTCTCTAATGGTGCATGGAATAGTGAAACTTCCAGGATCCTTCAACTAGGGAGGGAGTTTGCCTTGAACTAATTGACTACATTCTTTTGTAAGTGCAGCCGTAGCAAACTCTCCCACCCTTTTACGTTTGGTAAGCACATCCTTTATGAATTTTGAATAATTTGGCATTTGTTGAATGGCTTCAATCAAGGGTATGTTGATGTGAAGCTGCTTCAAGATCTCCATGAAATTTGAAAATTGTTGCTCTTCTTTTGCTTTTTTAATTCTTTATGGAAAAGGGAGTGGTGGTCTTTCTTGTACAAATTTTTGCTTCTTGTTGGCTTCAGTGGTGACTCTTTGATTTTCTGGAGGAAGGTATTCTTCAGTGAGTACAGTATCTTGGTGCTTTTGCTGTTTGGATGAAGAAGGTTCTCCATCATTGTATTTTGCTCCAGTACTGTCGGGCTTAGACAAAGCTGTACTTGACTCCTTGTTAATTGTTTCTTCAACTTCCTTGCCATTTATCAACTTAAGAGCTTGGCAAGTCTCAACATTCTTCACTCCAGTTTGTGTGCTAGGAGTCTCAGTAGAGCTGGGAAGATTTCTCAAGTTTCTTGAACTTAGACCCGTAGCAATTTGGCCCACTTGGTTCTCCAAGTTCTTGATACTTACTCCTTGTGCTTCAAATTGATTCTTAGCTTCTTGAATAAAGGACTTGAGCACATTCTCCAGATGGTTGTTTCCCTGGTTAACCCCACCATAGTTAGGGTTAGAAAATCCAGGTGGAACTTGAGGTGTGGTTGCTTTCGGTTTAGGTTGATTTTGATTGTTACTCCAAGAAAAATTAGGATGATTGCGCCATTCTGGGTTGTAAGTGTTGCTGTAGGGATTATTGTATCTGTTGTTGTTGTTGTTGGGATTGCCAACATAGTTAAATGAAACGGGATTGGCAGAACATTCTTCAAATAGATGTGGTCCTCCATAGTAAACACAGGCGACCTCAGAAGCGTCAGTAACCACCTTAACAGGGTCAGGTTTTGGCACTTAAGGATTCATCAAATTCTTCATCATTTGGTGGATCTGAGCCACTTGAGCAGCAAGAGTTGTGGTCTCAGTGACTTCATGAACTCCAACAGGCTTCTTTTGAGTTGAACTTGAGGTGGCCCTTGTGACTGGCCATTGATAAGTGTTGGTCATAATGCTTTCAATCAACTTGTAACCATCATCATAGGATTTAGACAATAGAGCTCCACCACTGGATGCATCTAACATATTTCTTGAGGATGGAATTAATCCATTATAGAAGGTCTCAACTTGTATGCAGATGGGAATCCCATGATATGGACATTGTCTCAACAGCTCCTTAAATCTTTCCCATGTGTCAACCAACGTCTCGTTATCTCCTTTCCTAAATGATGTGATTTTATTTCTCATTTTTGAATTTTTGGAAGGAGGAAAATATTTGGCCAGAAACTTTTCTGCCAAGGCATTCCATGTAGTAATGGAATTTGGTTCCAAAGAATTAAGCCAGCTCTTGGCTCGATCCCTTAGAGAATATGGAAACAGCCTCAACCTAAAGGTATCCACGGGCACATCAGGGATCTTGAAGTTGTCAGCAACATCCAGAAATTGTTTTAAGTGCAAATGAGGATCTTCATGAAGAGAGCCTGAATATTGACCAGCAGCTTGCAACATTTGGAACATCATATGCTTGAACTCGAACTATGGTGCTGTGATAGCTGGCCTAGCAATGCCTGTATTCATAGCGTTTGGATCAAACACAGCATAATCCCTGATGCTAAGCGGTCGGTCATTGGCAATGCCAATGATATCTGGCTCTGCCATGGTTGTCTCTTGTAATGATTCGTCTGAAGACGATGATGAACTTTCTTCTTCTCTGTCCTCTTCGTACACTACTACTTCATGTTTAGCCACAGCTGAAGTTGAAGAATCTCCAGATATTTTCTGAGTACGCACAAATCTTCTTCGTGCCTTGAGAATTCTTTCAGGTTCAGGATAACCACGGTAAACTGGTTGTAACGACCTGCGCATGCGAGAGCTTAAGCCTGTTGTATCACCAAATCACAGCAAACATTAAAAGCTCAAATACAGTCTTAAACAAAAAAAAATTTACTATAGTTTTTTCAAACTTTTTCACTTCCCCGGTAATGGCGCCAAAAACTTGTTGATTTACCCAAACAACTCTACTCTAATTGTTTTATAATGCGTTTCTTTTGAATAATAGGGCAAAGGTGCCACATGCAAGTATACATGCTTGGTAATGTCGCAAGTGATAAAATAAAGGTCGAACCCACCGGGAAGTGTAAAGTGTTTGAACTACTAATATTAGCTTTCTTGGTTTAAGAAAAGTATGAGCAAGGTAACAGAAATATGAGAATAAAGAACAAGAGTACACACAAACAACTAAAATAACTTAAAACTAAAAGGAGTTTAAAATATCAGAGAGAATAGTTGATGAGCTAAATCCGTTAGTATATATTGTTTAAAATGTCTATATGATGTGAAGTGTCGTGCCTCAAAATCCCTGAACGCGATCTAGGGGTGTATCTCTATAACATCGAAAACATGTATAACTAGGGCAGGGGAACAATTCTCTAAGTCTCACTTGTAACCCTAAAATACGTCTGGTTTTAATTCTGAAAAATCTTTGTGGTCTCAACTTCTTATCTCTAAGCAAGTTGAATTAAGTGAATATCTCTATCCTACTTTATTAACCACTTTTGTTATGAAATCAACTTGTTTATTGGATCTCTCTCAACAACAAGCTTGTACTTTTTTCATAGTTGATCACTCTAAGAACCAAGTTTATAGCATAAAAACACATAACAAAATAAGACACTAGCCAACACATCATATAAACATAAAAAACACTTTTATACTAACTTCATTAGTCTCATCAAACAAAGGTTTAGCTCATAGCGAGCTGAGTACAAACTACTTGAATGAAATTAGGAGGAAACATCATTTTACAAATTGTGGTAAAGAAATGCAACCTACTAATAACTTGGAGATCTCTTGCGTTGGATAAACAGCAATAGTTCTCTTCAGTCACGACAGTTCTCAGCAGAGTGTACAGGTCTGGAGAGAAAAAGAATACTTTCTACTAATACTTAAACTCTAGAACCGAAACTACTGTAAAAACTGAAAATAAAAGATTGTTGTGTGTGGAATTTCTCGTCTCCCGCTTTCAATGCACAAGCTCTCTTTAAATAGGGATTAGTGGAAGTGGTGGTTCCTCCTTTCTTGGATCATGGGTCTCTTGAGGAAAATAAGGTTAGGCCTAAATCAAATCCTTCATGTTGGACAGCTGTCCATCAATCCTTCCTTTGCAAGTAATCTGGCACAGATGTTGGTGGGAGACAATTTTGCTTTTAGCAGGCGGCTGGAGCAGGCTGGTGAAGCAGAGCCGACGCTGGTGCTGCACAGCAGACGGCTGGTGATGGTGGTGTTGGGCGTCCTCTGCTGAGTAGTCCCCACCGTACTACCTTTTGTCCTCTAGCTTACTTGATCTTATCCCTTCCGTTTGCTCCATCGCTCTTCATAGTGCCGCCACGTGAGCCCTAGTCATTCATGACTTTTTATCATCAATTCTCCAAATCTCTTGGTGAAATGGTTGATTAAACCATCATCTCTCCAAATAGCTCCTTATGCTGCTCCAGACTCTAGCACCTGGGGTCATGCCTCTTCTCATCATCATCTATCTTCCTTTTAAAACACAAACACAATGAAAACATAAAAGAAACACATAAAGTGCTTAAAGCTTTAATAGTGCAAAAACGTCTTAAAATCATGCTGTAAAAATGAAATCATGAACTAGAATTGTCACAAAAATTGGTTAAGAGTAACACACTAAAATAGTGTTATCATCTACGCATCGGAGCAAGACCATGTCAAAATTCCGCTTATAGAGTGTATCACCGCTCAGAAAGAAACTGTCAGCCAACCTTCGGAGGGTTTTTCTGTCTTTCCTTAGTGTCCTAGGTGGGTACTCTTGTTTCTGAAGGAAGCATTTGATATCGTGATACCAAGGTTTGTCGTCTATGACTGCTTCAATCTTGAAGATGTAAGCGGACCGTTCAAGGCGCATGATGTTATTCTAAGGTAAGTCGTTCCATTGACCTACACTAATCATGGAAGAGAGAGTGGATAATGCATCAGCCATGTGATTCTCATCACGAGGGATGTGGTGAAACTCGATTCTGTTGAAGAAGGGTAGCAACCTTCTTGCGTAATCTTTGTAAGGAATTAGTCCTGCTTGGTATGTGTTCTAATCTCCTTTAATTTGATTGACAACCAGGGCTGAGTCACCATAAACATCCAAGTTTTTTATTCTCAAATCGATCGCTGCTTCGAGACCCATGATACAACCTTCGTATTCGGCCTCGTTGTTTGTACACTTGAATGTAAATCTGGCAGTGAAAGGAATGTGGGTACCCTGAGGGGTTATGATGATTGCCCCAATTCCGTTTCTGTAATGATTGATGGCTCCGTCAAAGATTAGTCCCCATTGGGAACCTGGTTCTGGACCTTCACTGGATAGCGGTTCATCGCAATCTTTCATTTTCAAATACATGACATCTTCGTCCGGGAAGTCAAACCCGATTGATTCCTGATTGTCAATCGGTTGATGAGCCAAATCATCGGCTAAAATACTCCCTTTAACGACTTTTTGAGCGTGGTATTCAATGTCGTATTCTGATAGCAACATTTGCCAACGGGCAATCCTTCCTGTAAGAGCAGGTTTTTCAAAGACGTACTTGATTGGATCCATTTCGGAGATTAACCAAGTAGTGTGATGAATCATGTACTAGCGAAGACGTTTGGCTGCCCAAGCCAAAGTGCGGCAAGTTTTCTCAAGCATAGTGTACTGAGTTTCGCAGTCAAAGAATTTCTTGCTCAAATAGTAGATGGCAGACTCTTTCCTTTTGGTTTCGTCTTGTTGGCCAAGCACACAACCCATGGAGTCCTCCAGGACTGTGAGGTAGATGATAAGTGGTCTTCCTTCCACTGAAGGTGATAGAATTGGTGGGTTTAACAAGTATTCCTTAATACTGTTGAAGGCGGTTTGACAGTATTCTGTCCAAACGCATTCCCAATTCTTTTTGAGTAATTTGAAGATCGGCGCACATGTCACGGTCATGAGGAATATGAATCTGGAGATGTAGTTCAAACGTCCCAGGAATCCTCTGACTTGTTTTTCAGTTTTCAGAGAAGGCATTTCTTGAATGGCCTTGACCTTGTCAGGATCAACCTCAATTCCTTTCTGGCTGACGATGAACCCTAATAGTTTCCCTGAATGGACACCGAAGGTGCACTTGTTGGGATTCAAGCAGAGTTTGTACTTTCTCAATCGCTCGAATAGTTTTGATAGGTGTGTCACATGCCCCTCCTGTGTTTTAGATTTGGCAATCATGTCATTGACATATACCTCGATTTCCTTGTGTATCATGTTGTGAAACAGAGTAGTCATGGCCCTTTGATAGGTTGCCCCGGTGTTCTTCAAACTGAACGGCATTACCTTGTAACAAAAAGTACCCTATGGGGTGATGAACGAAGTTTTCTCCATGTCTTTCGGCGCCATTTTGATCTGGTTATAGCCCAAGAATACATCCATGAAGGAGAAAATCTTGAACTTTGTTGTACTGTCTACCAGCATGTTAATGTGTGGTAAAGGAAAGTCGTCCTTTGGACTAGCCTTGTTTAGTTCCCTGTAATCTACATACATTCGGACCTTACCATCCTTTTTTGGGACCGGTACGATGTTGGCTAACCATTGAGGATATTCTGATGTGGTGAGGAAACCTACATCAATCTGATTCTGTACCTCCTATTTGATTTTGATTTCCATGTTCGGGTGAGTCCGTCTCAACCTCTATTTTACTGGCGGACATTCCGATCTTAACGGTAAATGATGTTCCACGATGTTGGTGTCCAACCCTGGCATGTCCTGATAGGACCAAGCAAACACATCAAAAAATTCTCTGAGAAGCTTTGTCAAACTTTCTTTGATAGTCGGACTGAGTAGTGCCCCAATCTTGACTTCTTTTCTCTCTTCTTCTGAACCCAAGTTTACCGTTTCCAATGGCTCTTTGTGAGGTTCAATGGACTTTTCCTCTTGTCGGAGTAATCGGGAGATCTCTTCTGGAATTTCATCGTCAACTTCTTCTTCATCCCCATATACCGGGAACTCAAAGTCGGGAGAAGGCATCAGATCGTATGTTTCAACGGGGTTTAAAACAAGCAATCTGCATGACCTGATGATTTGTGTTTAGAAGAGATAGAGAGAATGCAAGAGTGTGTGCAGTGTATTTTCTTTTACTGCTTGTTTTTATTATTGGGTTGTTTTTTAGGATTACCATTTTCTAAAAAAAGCAAAAAGAGAAAACAACAATTAATGCGGAAATTACAGAACGACGTTATTTTATTAATGAATAAGTTGATTCTTGAAACTACAGCCCTATAAAGCAAACTCTGCCGCTTTGGGCGAAGCGAAGAGGGAAATTTACAGAAAATGAGCCCTATCAAAACATCAGTTTCGCCTGGGCAGGGTGAAAGGTTAAAGACGGCAATTACTTTGAATTATGAACAATCTTTGGAACATCTACTGAAACCCATTGGTAGTGAACTCCTCGGTGAATCACAAAGTTTGGTACCTTCCTTCATTTGTCTTCAGAAATAACGCTGATTCTGGCGGATCAGAATCATTGGAATCTGTCTCCCAGGAAGAGTTGTCGTAGGAGGATTCCTCTGTTGTATTTTACATAGTATTTGTGCTCTCAGGTAAATCTCCCCATCCAGTTGGTTGGATGTCTTCGAGCCTGATACGAGAGCTTTCGGGAGCGGTGTACTTGACCATGAAATTGAATTTTCCGCTCGGTTGTCCTAAGGTGTCCCACACTTGTTTGGAACTGGAGGAGTCATCCCTTTCGATGACGTTGACCTCGGGAAAAGCATAGTTAATGAATTCTAGTCCTGTAAACTTTGCAAATTCATCGTCATACGGGACATTTCCGAAATGACCTGGGTGTTAATCTCAAGATATGGTGGGGACACAGGTATTTTTTTCAATGATGCTCAGCTGATTTTAATTATTCGGCTGACTCTCTTGCCCCAAGTTTCCTGGGTACGACTGCCAGATAAGCAGACCATCCATCGGGCCATAATAGTCGTGGTCAAAGTTGTCTCTCATTAGAGTGTCTTCCTCTAATGAGTTTGGGGGAGCACGACATCCTTTTGGATCACAATCTCCAATTATCATTTTGACATCTGACCATGGTATAAATCTCAGACTCTATGCAGGATAGCAAAAGGGCGTAGGCACTTCTTCCTGAGACATATAACCTTCCTCGTTAAAATAGGACTTCCATTCCTCACCCGTATCGGAGGGATCTCCCTCGTTGATACTATGGACTGTTTGAGGCACTTGGTGAAGGAAACCTCCACTGTGGAAGAAGTCCTGAATGGGATGAAGACTTTCATTGTTAGCAGCTGTCTGGGTGCAGGTTGCAGAAAAACCAAGACCCTTCTTTGTTTTATTATCAGTAGGAATGACAAGTTGTCCCCATCCTTTTGTATTGTTATTCTCGATCACTTCGAGAGCATCTTTGTACGAGGAAATCGAGGTTCCTTTCGCTGATTGATTTTCATTGCTCACCGGCAGTGCTTGGAACTAAGTTCCAACAACCTCCTCGTGTTCAACATAAGTATATGATGATAAGTTACTCACGAGCAAGGCTTGTTCTCCACAGATTGTGATGAGTTTATCGTTCTTGATGAATTTCAGTTTCTGGTGCAGCGTCGAAGTGACTTCCCCAGCCAGGTGTATCCAAGGTCTTCCTAATAAACAGTTGTACGCTGCCCGGATGTCCATGACCTGGAAAGTAATTAGGAAAGTGTGAGGACCGATAGTTATGGGAAGGTCGACTTCGCCGATAACTGCTTTCCAAGATCCGTCAAAGGCTTTGACGATGACCTCACTGCCCCTCATCGGGGATCCTTTGAATGATAGTCATATTAAAGTGGACTTTGGCATAATGTTGATGGTCGATCCTGTGTCTACCAGTACGCTGGCTAAATCATCGTCTTGGCAGTTAACTGTGATATTGAGCGCCATGTTGTGGCTTTTGCCCCCCTCTGACAAATCCTCATCACTGAATCCTAAATTTATGCAGGAAGTGATGTTAGAGATGATGCTATCGAACTGTCGTATTGACACATCCTGTTCCACAAAGGCCTGCTCTAAGACTTTCTGTAGAGCCTCTCTGTGGGCTTCGAAACTGAGTAAAAGTGTTAGCACTGAGATCTTTGAAGGAGTTTGTAACAGTTGATCAACAATGTTGTATTCACTCCTTTGGATGAGCTTCAACATCTCATCATTGTTTTTCGAAAGGTCTGAAGTTCCTTTTCTTTGTTAGGTTTTCCAACTCCTCGGTTGAAAATTCGACTGCTCTGTGTTACTCGACCGATGTCTGCAATAATCATGACGGAGGGTAATGGAATTTCCTTTCCGTTTTCAATTATTGTTGGACTATATTTATAAGGGATCTCCATAGTTGATTCATACAGTAATGGTCCCGGTAGATAGATAACTACAGGAGCCTTCTAATTTTTCCGATTGTCGTAATTAACTTCAATCAGTTCCTTGCTAAGAACCTTTGATTCATCCAGTAGAGGGATGATGGTACAAACATCCTTGTTCCTCTCAGGGACAGAGATTACAACCATGACCCTAATTTGATCTGCGAAGTAGTCTGGCGTCCAATTGATTGGTTCGGAACCCGGACATGGGTGAATCTCTCTACGATCCACCTGACCCTGAAGAGCTGCTCGCACAAGGTAGCATCCTTGGTTACTTTCCGAACAGACTCTACAACATTCATAGTTGTGTGGTGGCACCTGGCCACGTCCGCTTTGAATGCAGTGCAACCTTACCAGGTTTGTTTCCATAGATCGGACATCCTAACTTTGATGCCGAGTAGGGTTCCCATCAACCACACTAATTTGTTACGTGTCTTCATCCATATAGATTGGAAGCCACCAATGGTTTAAAAAGTGTTGTAAAGTTCTTTGAACGAGAGCACACCCTTGGTTACTCTCACAACATCCTTTATAGTTCTGATAATTTTGCGAAATGAGAAAACCAAGTTGGGCCTATCTGGCACGTAATTCCACCAAGCTGGTATTCATCAAACGAATATCAAATATTTGAATCATGTTGATCTGATAAGGACTTCTATCATGGTAGTCCTGGATCCATCCAAGATCCATCTGACGCTGGAGGGCCTCTTGTACAAAAGAGAATCCTTGTTTGTTTACCGAGCAAGTCAGACAGAAATTATAATCGTGTCATGACAGATTATGATACTGGCTTTGCCTTGAGTGCATTGCCACCAAGTTGACATTCATTGCATGGATGTCGTGGTTCTGAATGATGTTGGAATTCGTATAGTTCATGTTGACTCCATGAACTCGATGCTCTTGGATCCATCCGAGATCCAACTGTTCCTGTAGAGCTGATTGCACCACAGAATATCCCTGATTGTTCTTTAGAGCAAATATCACACTGGTGATAATTATGAGGTGGCACATGGCCATATCCACTCTGTCTACAATTCATCTTGACCAAATTGGCCCTAAACAAGAGTACATCATGAATTTGATAGATGTTGTTAGACTCTCCCTCTATCAAATTGACTGTAGCTTTCCCATATTGAGGCAGTGGGTTTGTGAGAACATTAGGATTTGTATCCTTGAAAGATAAGACCCCGCTCCTAATAAGCTTTTGCACATCGGATTTGAAACTGAGACAGTTCTCTATGTTATGCCCTGGTCCTTCTTGATTGTAAGGACAAGTCTGATCTGCTTCGAACCAAAAAGGCAGATTTTCCGGTACTGTAAGAAGAGACTTAGTCTGGACATGCCCTTTGACCAGTAGTAACAGAAATAGTTCTGTGTACCACACGGGTATAGGGTCGAACCCTGGTGGTCGCGTTGCACGGTTGTTGTTATACAGAGGACGAGCCTGCTGAGGAGGCTGTTGTGTCCTTTGCTGATATTGTTGTTCCATCGGTTGGCTCTGCGTAACCTGAGGTTGATACGTAGGAACAGGCGTGGGATTGATAGTAGGAGTTACACCTGCTACTGGTTGGTAACGTCGCCTTTGCTTTCCGAGAGAGATATTCCCAATATCTTGCTCTTTTTTCTTAGGGAGAGCACTACCGTATCGTTTCATACTACTTGATGATCCAGCGTCTTTAACTAAACGTCCTTCTTGGACGGCTTCCTCAAGACGAACTCCCATGCCCACCATCTCAGTGAAGTCACTGGGCGCACTGGCGGCCATTCTGTCGTAGTAAAATGAGCTCAAGGTCTTTAAGAAGATCTTTGTCATCTCTTTTTCCTCATGAGGTGGTCAAATCTGGGCGGCAATTTCACGCCATCTCTGAGCGTACTCCTTAAAGGTTTCCTTGTCCTTTTGTGACATCGATCTGAGTTAATCTCTGTCCGGTGCCATGTCCAAACTGTATTTATATTGTTGAACAAAAGCAGCGGCAAGATCTCTGAATGTGTCGATCGTACCGCGGTTTAAACCCATGTACCATTTCAAGGCGGCACCGGTTAAACTATCCTAAAAGTAGTGAATTAGTAGCTCCTGGTTCTCTGTTTGAGCAGACATTCACCGAGCGTACATCACCGGATGGCTCTGAGGGCAAGAGTTACCCTTGTACTTTTCAAATTCGGGCACTTGGAACTTGTGTGAAACTTTCACATTGAGGACCAAGCAGAGGTCCGCGACGTCCTTTCCAAATAGATCCTGACCGCGAAGGGCCTGCAGCTCTTTCTGCATTACAAGGAATTGTTCTTGGAACTCATTCATTCTGTCAAACATGATGTCATTTCCACCAAAAGGTATCTGTGGAATCTGTCCTTCTGGGACTGTGTGCACCACGTGTGGTGGTATAGTCATTATGGCCGAGACTCTCGGTGCCTCCCAAAGTTTGCAGCCTTCAGGAGTTGCTGTCATGCCCCTGGCATCTTTGCTTTCCCGAAGTTTGTAACCTTCAGGCCCAACGGCTTCTGCTGTGGTTCCCTGATCCTCAGCGATCGACGGAACATATCCTTCCGGGATATAGTTAAGTGGCATGCCCCAGGGGCGATCTTTCGGTATCTTGTACCTAGGATCATACTTCTCCACTATGGGCGTTGATGTGATCTCTAAGATCACAGTCCTTTGTTGTTGCATCTGAGCTTCTACTAGAGCTTGCATGTCGTTATGAAGCTTTCTCAGATCCTCTTTCAGAGTGTCGATCTCTTCTCTCAACTCTCTGTTCTCTTCCTCGAGATCATCCATCTTTTTCTGACGATTGGCCAGAGTATTGTACGAATGATACAGTTTGACTCTAGAATCGAGACGCAAACGTGAGATTTATAGGTAAGAAGAATACGTTTATGAGAATAATGAATGAAATTATTATTAATTATTTTTATTTATTCAAAGTAAACTTCAACAATTAGATTGCAAATATCAAACGTTAGGGAAACCCCGTTTTATTGAATTCAAAGGATTGCGGAAACGAAAATACAGTAGATTACAAAGTGCTGAAAAAGGAATTCTAAACTAATGGATCCTGAGTCCTCTCTGAAGAGAGCTCAGGTGCTGGTTCGGGGGCTTTCCTTTTCTTTGACCGGGGCTCTTGGGCCGTTGTCGGGTTGTCATTCCTTTGCCAAGTGAAAGGAGCGAGCAAATTCCTTTGGTCATCCTGATTTTCTATAGCATGTTGCTCTAAAATCTCAATCAGAGCATCTTTTTCTTTTAATAGCTGCTGTATTGTCTTACACCCCACATTGAGAATACGGTACTTGTTCCTCCAATACCTCTTCTCCTGCTGAACTTTGCTAAGAGTAATCTGAAATTTTTCCGTCTCACACATGAAATAAAGGGCAGAGTCCCTTAATGGAAGAACTTCCTGACGAGGGTAAGGCATCCTCAGCTTGAGAGCTCTAGTTTGTACCTAATGGAGATAAGGCTCCACCGAGACACATTCTAGTTTTCATAGAGACTCTCGGCCTTTCTTATGAACGTGTTTCCAAGAGTGCACTATTTCCGTCTTTAGTGCCCTGTCATTTTCTCCTTCTTTGAAGAAAAGACCTTCCAGATGAGCATTCCGCGGGACATGCCTCATCGGGTATCCAAATTGACGACGAACTAACACTGAATGATAGTTGATTCCCCCCTTAGTTCCTATAAGGGGTACATTTCGGAAATTTCCACAACGGTCAATGATCCTGATTCCGTTGTAGATTCGATTGTACCAATCGATGTCAGAGTTGGTAAGAGACATGATTCTCTGCGACCAACGTAAAGTATTCTTTTGATCCCAAAATGCAGCAGACTTGGGCAAATGGGAAGTGAACCATTTGTAAAGCAGGGGTACACAGCACGTGATCATTCCTCCGCTCTCTAAAATTCCTTAAGTGTACTGAATGATACGTATCTGTGAGCAAAGTTGGTACAGGGTTTCTAATCAGAAAAATCTTAATGGTGTTGACATCTACGAAGTTATCGATGTTAGGAAACAAAAATAACCCGTAGGTGAGCAAAACAAAGATGCTCTCGAAATCGGCCATGTTCCCTATACTAGCAAAGTACATGGCTTTCTTTGTTAAGAACTAGGATGGCAAACCTTGGATGCCACCCTTAGTAGTCATGTGAGTCCTGACTTCTGACTCGTCCAAATAAATTGCTCTTGCAATGGTTTGATCCTTTGGAATTTCTTCCAGTCCAGAAAAGGGAGCTTAATCAGTAATATGTAAATCAGTCAGGTGAGAATACTCCTCCAGCGTTGGTGCTAGCTGATAATCCAGGAATGTGAAAGAGTGATAGACCGGATCGTAGAACTGGATTAGTGTGGACATGATTCCTTTGATTACATGGACCCTTAATAAAGACAGTAATCCTCCATACTTAGCTCTGAAAGCCTCATGGTTGGTGATCATTCTTGCTAAACCTCTCAAATTCTCTAACTTTGGAACCTTGAAGGTGTACTTATGAGTTTTCCTTCTACCGAAATCCATTAGCGCAATCTCCTTTCTCTGACATTTGCATTCACTGTGTTAGTTTAATTTGAAAAAGAGAGACTAGAAGAGAAGATTTTTGTATGAATGCAGCACACAAAAACATAGAAAAAAATGGGGTCAAAGGGTCGGTGTCACGAAGTCAAGGCTCTACCCCCCCCCCCCCACAAAGGTTTATACTGGTGATTTTTTGTACCTGTCCGCAAAATCATTGACCCTTCCGGGATAGCAACAGCAAGCGGATCGCCAGCGAGCTGATGTATCCTGAAGTGATCTCAGATGAGGGTAGTATCACGTGACAACTATTTCCGATAGCTTCCGCACTACAAAATGGCTTAAGTCTGCTAAAAACCTCAGCTTCTCAGATAACCCAGTCGACCACACTACTTTCAACAAGCAAAGTCGTATAGGCAATGTATCTGCAAAGGGAGTCTCCACTGAGTTTGATGGTCGATCGGGGGCTCTTAACTGGAATTCACTCCCAGTACGATTACCCACATTGCCATCACTTATCTTAGGTGTATACTCAATCTTTTCACATGCGGCATCACACGCATTCCCATTGGTAGAAAAATAAACACAGGTATCAATTAGGAAAAGCAATATATATTTGTCTTAATCATTCTAGACCTCTAGTCTTATGATCCTATACAGACAATGACTCCCCAGCAGAGCTGTCATTTCTGTGAAATTTTGAGCACTCAGGTTTCAACCATAGAGATAAGAGGAAAATATTTTCCCCAAGGTGGGCGCCATTTTTCTGTGGCGGCCACCGCCATGAAAATGACTTGTCCAAGGTTTTCACCCTAAATTGTAAGAAAGAAAGAAGGGCCCCGCGGTGGGTACCTTTTTTCTGTAGCGAGCGACTTTGGACGTGGTTCTTAAGCACTATCGCTCTGGGGTACTACAGGTCGATTCATTTTTTATCCTATTGAAGCTGATGAAGGAAGGGAAATAGATGTCTCCAATTAACCCTGCTTGCATGCTGAGTTTAAGCAATGATCTGTTAGGTTACAGATGCTATGTGGAAGTGGGGCCTCTCTCTACTTATTTTGTGAAGAACATATTGTGACGGGATCACGCTATTAGTAGGATGTTAGGACTGATACTTTTCGATTGATGTGTGAAGGTATGGGATTTTGGGTTTTGGATTACTGTGCTCGCTAAGATTTTTTTCAATCTTATGCCTACGTATTCTCGTTTAATGAAACAGGGAAATTAGAGCGATCGTAGTTCCTCCTATTCTATGGGAGGAAAAAGGTTGTTTTGGTGTCTTGTTCAAAGCCCAAGACATGAAACTAAAGGTGGTTTGTATCTTGTTCAAAGCCTAATATGTGAAGTTGAAGGGTCTATTTGTATCTTGTTCGAAGCCCAAGATGTGAAGCTAAAAGGGTCTTGACTTTAGAGAGAATTTGTCCTCTCTAAAGAGGAGTTGTTGATGTTTGTATGCTATGAACAAGGCACAGCTTTGATGCTAAAAGGTTGATTAACTCAACCGGGGTTTTCCTTATATGAAGCCTAAGAGGAGGCTATTGACCCGACAAGAGGGATTTTTTATGTGTCTTGTACGAAGTCCAAGAGAGAGGTTAAAAGGGTTGACTCAACGAGAGAGTGCTAGCAAGTAACCGACTCAACAAGAGAGTTCTTTTGTATCTCGTACGAAACCCGAGATGGAGGCTAAAAGAGGATTGACTCAACAAGAGAGTCTTTTATACTCAACAAGAGAGTGGCTTTGTATCTCATACGAAGCCCGAGATTGAGGCTAAAAATGTTTGACTTAACAAGAGAGTCTTTTATACTCAACAAGAGAATGATTTTGTATCTCGTACGAAGCCCGAGATGGAGGCTAAAAATGTTCTACTCAACAAGAGAGTCTTTTATACACAACAAGAGAGTGTTTTTAGTAGGTGTCTTGTACGAAGCCCAAGATGGAGGCTAAAAATGTTTGACTCAACAAGAGAGTCTTTTATACTCAACAAGAGAGTGATTTTGTATCTCGTACGAAGCCCGAGATGGAGGCTAAAAAAGGATTGACTCAATAAGAGAGCATTTTATACTCAACAAGAGAGTGTTTATATATCTTGTACGAAGCCCGAGATGGAGGCTAAAGTTTTGACTCAACAAGATAATCTTTTATACTCAACAAGAGAGTGTTTATATATCTCATACGAAGCCCGAGATGGAGGCTAAAAGTGTTTGACTCAACAAGAGAGTCTTTTATACTCAACAAGAGAGTGTGAAAGGGTTAGCTCCGCTGGGGAGAATCATTGTACAAAGCCCAAGAGGAGGCTAAATATGCTGGTAACGGTTTTAGTTGAGTGACAGGTCCAATATGTTGCATAAACGAGAAAATCAGTTCTTATATGGGTAATGTTGGACTTATGGATTGATCAGAGGATCAGGGTTATCTCTTGTTCTTTAAGGAAATGGGAAATTCAAAAGGTATTGAGATTGTCCAAGTCTACTGGGGTTTTAGAGAAATCGATTCTCAGATAGTGAATGATCTTTGTATAATTCCCAAGAGAAGGCTGAGTTAATGACGAGGATTAAAGCCATAGGCAGGCCAAAGGGTGAGGAACTCTCATGAGAGAGGCCGGCTTTTAGAGCGATCAGTGTTTTTTCCTATTTTTGAAAGGAACTTGAGAATGTCTTTGAGACTCAAGGGGTTTTTAGACTGTCCAAGTCTAGAGTTTCATCTTTTGTACAATGCCCAAGAGGAGGCACGGGTGTTAAGGGATGAGTATCAACCCTCAAATGGTCGGAGTTTTGACACTGGAAAAACTGCTCTAGCAAAGGATGATTAAGTTTTGTCTTATACCTTTAAGAGGTCGTCAAGGTCCTTGTATTAAGCCCAAGAAAAGGCATGCGAGCTTTTAAGAAGCCGAAGGGTCCTTGTATAACGCCCAAGAGGAGGCGAGGATACTTTTAAGAAGCCTGTGGGTCCCCAAACCCCGAGAAGTTCAAGACATGCCATTCACAGAGAATAAATCAAGCCAGGAAAGTCCGAGAATTTTGAAGAAACTCAAGAGATGCCATTCACGGAGAAAAGATCATCTCTGGGGAGTTAGAGTTTCTTCGACAATTTTTAGGGGTGTTCTTAAGAAGCCTGTTGTAGCACCCCAAAATTTGCCCTACCTTTTTTTGGCTTATGTTCGCATTCATTTGCATATTCATTAGGTCATAACATTCTCGATCATGCATTTCATTGGGCTCCTGAGGTATGGGATCAAGGTTTTACATGCAGTCTCAGATTTCTCTTGCTGTGAGACTCTCATCTTTATTCAGGGCTGAATTATCATCAAGTGTATCCTCTTCGAGTTCTCTTAAGAGTATCAGGTCCTTTCTCCATCATCATGCATCCAATGCAGGTGGTTCAGGGTTTCTTATCTTCTGTGCGAATCGGTTAATATTCGTCAATTGAAGATGATGGTTAGGGTTCCATGGTAAAGATATCACAGGTTTATGTGGATTTGAAACTGGAATTGGAGGTCCATCAAGAAGGTGAATTTGATTTGAATTTGAAATGTGGTTTGAGGACATTCACAATGATCAACAATCTTAAGGAGCACGTTAGGTTTGTTTATGTGGATTACTTAGAATTCAATATACGAGTCCATTAAATCAATTCCAATTGACCATCTACATACATCCACTTCTAAATCCATTTTTACCTATAGTCCAAAATCATTCATTATTCACTTTCATTCAAAATCCAATTTTATCCCCAAACCGTTTTCCCACATGCAAATTTTGATTCCATGAAACAAATTCAAAATTGTGTTCAATAAGCCACATTCATTTTACTAATTCCATTGAACCAACCGACTGTCCATAGCCCGATTATTCCACCTATCTTTCACTAGTCCAAGCATATACAAAAAGCCTAAATGACTCCCAAGTTCATAAGGTGAAAGTTGTACTTTAAAAGCTATTAGAACCAAATTCTTACTTTGGCATATAACCCACACAATAACACTCTTAAAGTAAAAAGTGGCATGCTTAGAAGATAATGATGCCAGACATGCGTTGGACCCGCAAAACAGGTACAGAGTTCAGACAAGACCACACGGGCATGGTGATGTGCGTTCACTTCTTCATTTCAGTGGTATTCTGAAAGTGGCATAAGGGGATCTCTTTTCCAAGACACAAATGGACTTCTGTCCAAAACACTTCATCAAGTAGCATTTCTGCACCAATTTTTGGAATTTCATCAACTTGAAAACATTTTGGTATTTATGATATTACAAGCTTGAAATGTTGCATAACAATGAAAAAGATACACAACATTTGATTACAAGAAAAGTTACACACCGGTAAACTTGTGATAACCAAATTTCTTCATACAAAATAATGGCAGAATCGCAGCAGGAGATCCAACAGAATTACACCAGAGACTAAAAAAAAACCTGTTTTCCACCAGAAAATTCCACACCAGAAAATTCAGAAACAAAATTCTTCTCCAATCTCTAACAAATTCTTAACCAAAAATCTCTAACACTCTAACCACTTCTATAGCAATTCTCTAACAGATTTTTTCCATAACAGATCAAAATCTCTAACTAACCTATTCTCCAACAGAATTAACAAACCAATCTCTAACCTCTCTAACTGTATCCTAACCGAATCTCTAACAAAAAAAAACCTCTTCAATCATCATCTCCAACCTTCAAGCTTCATCCACAATCACGATTCTTCATCTTTCTCGTTATCTTCAATTTCCAACATTGTAGAACCTTCATCACCAATTGCATCAACAAAATTCCACATCTGCAAATCGATTCTTCAAAAACCGCAATAAGTCTTCAGGAATCATCATCTTCGTTCTTCCACGGCAGCATCACCTCACATTGATTCTTCCAAAAAAGAACCTGCAGTAGCTCTGTAACGATCCCTTTTCATCACCTTCAATTCGACCACCTGTAATAACAGTTCAGAAGCGAAATTACGATGCTGAAACTCGTATAGAAGGAGAGGAGAAAAGGATGTTCGAGGCCGCAACCGTATACGAAAAGATTGAAGGGAAAGCGTAACAAGATTGCGTACCTGTGCAGATTCAGCTATCCGTATCCATTGTTGTAAGCGAGCAACAGAGGCTCGTAAATCCATCTTCAAGATTCGAGGTTTGCTATTTCGTTGAATTCAAGATTTTTCAACCAATCTTCATCACGAACGTTGCAAGACAACGAGATTCAACGTAGAAACAACCGATTCGTACTTGAATCTCTCCGTCGTTACAGGTAAAACCTCATTTCTCTACCGATTTTGATCGCATCTTCGTTTCGTAGTGGTTTTCAATTTGAGCGTCGAGCAGAAATTATATGAAATTGTTGATGGAGTCGGAATCGTGAACCTGGCCATGAAAGTAGGTTGAGAGGAAATGAACGATTCCGAGAAGGAGATGGAGCGATTAGGAGGGTTGAATGAGGAAGGACGATGAGAACGACGGTGATGATGGTGAAACGGTGCCGTGTGAAGGAGGGGGTAGAAGCTTAGATTTAGACATGGATAAGATTTCATGAATTTAGGCTTTTAAGAGAAAATCCCTAATTGCTTCAAATGAACCGGACCTGGGCCGTACGTTCTTCTGTCCACATGCCATGGAATTGATATCCACACTCCCACAATCAACTCGCACCCCCTCCTGAAACCACTATCACTTTTGATTAATGATTATGTTACTTAATTAGATTTTGAAATTGATTGTGCCTTAATCACATGTTAACTGCGAATTAATTTTAGGATCAGAATTAGATTCTTAGCATCAGATTTCTTTGGAATATTAATATTAGTTTTAGAATTAGGTTTTCATTTTAGAATAGTCTTAATTCTGTAGGATTATATTTTTTTTTAGATTAAATTCTAACCTCTATTAGAATAGGATATTAGGAACTAATTTTAAATTAATTTCAATTAACTTTTGTTTAGACACTAATTTTAATTTGATTTAGACTTTGACTTTGGATGTTGACCATGTTTCTAATTGACCCTTTTTTATGGTTTATGGGTTGATTAATTGTGACTAATTAGATTAGATTTTTAATATCGATTTTGAATAATTGTCTTCTAGCTTACTGGCTTGATAATTGTTTTGGTAGCTTAATGGCTTGATAATATGTTTTTGGATTAATTGGCCACTAATTGTTCATTAATCGTTTTTAGAATTAGAAATTAACTTTGAACTAATTGACATTGACATAGTTTGAATTGATTTTGTTTTAACATTGACTTTACTTAGGTTTTAGTACTAATATCTTTTTAATAGTTTCATTTGATGACTTTGTTAATAGCCCTTAATACTTGTTACATGTTAGTTTTTGACCAATTAGTGTTTACATTTAGTATTGATTTCAATGACTTCTTGTTGACATTTCCTTTTGATCTTAGTTGCTCACTTTGGTTATTTCCATTTGAATTTGGACTAACCTTTGATTTTGTTTTGTAGTGTTTTACACTTGATTAGCTAAATGTAGAAGCTGCTATATACATAGCTGCTGTGAACAAAGAGTGCTGTAGAATGTTGTTATCCTGGCTGGCTGCATATACACCCATCATGTTCTAGAAATAGTAGCTGTTATAGACTGTTTTTACTTGTTGCTATTTTTTACAGCTATGCAGGTGCTGGAACGCTGTTGTTGCTGCTGTTTATGGCTTATGGCCTTGTTTTATTGTTTTTAAGAGCATTTGGTTCCATGCCTTCCACGGATCCGTTTCACTCTCTAACACTTTTGCCCATTTATGCTAGGTCACTAGAAGTTGGCCGGTTTGCATATACTTTGCTTGCGTTGCTACGGATTGATATCCGTTCGGTATCACTTCTCTTCTCTTTTACTAATTCCGCATTTTTCCTTTTTATGCCATGAGAAGTAGGATTGGAAGTCCGTGCCACTTGGCCGGCAATGATGGAAGTCCTCAAAGGAGGCTCTGTTTGTGATTGTTTAATATTATGCCTGAAGACCTCTATGAGGCACCCCATTCCCATTTCCCCCGGTAAGACCTCCAAGAAGGCAATTGACGGAAGTTAGGGTTCGCAATTGACCCCCGTTATTCTAGTTGAGTCGTTCTTAGCTCTCATTACATGATTGAAGCTTTGAACATATCTTGCTCATGTTATCGAGTCTGTCACTGGAAGAAGGGTTTAGTAATCAAACCCCCCCGCTTTGTCTTTAGCTCGCAATGACCAATGCTGATGCTTATGTGATCTGATTCACATCTTCCCCTTTCTTACTCTGCTCTCCATGGTTCTTGATGCCATTGGGCGAGCACCCTTATTCCTCACAGTTAGCTTGTTTGCCTCGGTTGATATGACCCCTTGGCTAAAGCTCCCTTTTTCTTATTGTGATTGTGTGATATTATTGTTAACTGACACTGTTTACTCTTTAGTTGCTATTATTTCATTTTGTGATTGATTCATCCTGTGTTTACTTGTCTGATGACATGATCCCGTAGGATTCCTAGCTCCACTTAATTTTCGATTAAGTCGGAGGTAGGAGAGACATTAGGATAACAATCCATGCATGACAACATTAGGTAGACTTCCCTTCTGATCCTGACTTTAGGACCATCATTGCATGCTGACTTGTAGGACCGAGTTTCCCCCGTAGACTTCCCGTGAGTATCACCATTTCTCTCGCACCCATGCGATCGAGACCGTTTCCTGTCCGCCCGTAGTACCGTGAACTACGGATGCTCTGATTCCTCATTCCCTAATGAGGATACGTAGGCACGAGGATCCCTATCCTTGGCGAGCACACTAACAACTAACTTCCGTTTTCTCTTACACTTTGAGTCTCTTCTCTCTTCTTTTAGAGTTAGGTTTTAAAACCTCACAAACCTTTAGGATCACTCCCTTAACTAATCAATTAGGATTGAGTCTTAGTTCACATAGATTTTACCTTTCTCTCCCACTTGAGTCTTCCATCTTCTCATCTCAAAGAAAAATTCAAAATACCTAATAAAGGTAGGCATTTATTGCATTTAGGCCTTTCATATAAAGAAAAGATTATAAGGGGTTTTCTCTTATAATCTTAGAATGTGTAGCATATGCCCATCTTGGGTCAATGTGTTAAACATTTGATCTTGTATGAGGGACTTAAATGCAATACTTGTTGAAGGTACAAATAATAAAAACACTTCTTCATTTCATAACCAACAAAAAACACTTAATAAACACAAGTATGCTAGTGTGTTTGAACCTTAATAATTGGAACTAAGTGTGAGGGTCTTCTTCACCCTTAGTGTGCTTTCTTACTCATTCCATCTTGGAACGTGAGAATGTACACATTCCAATGGCTAAGATTTGGATACACTATCATATGCAAACAAATAACAAAATTTCTTAAAAGACAAAAACAAACAATCACATATTTCCTTCGGGAATTCTTTCCTCATCTCATTCACTCATTCCTTAAGGATGCGTCATTTCCGTTCTACCGCAAACAGGTAATGCCTAAGTCTCCATACAGCGAGCTGCAACACCTAAACTGCTAGGACGCGAACGTTGACGTATTCCACTAAAAAACACAAACAATCCATCCCTAGTTAGGGGAACTACGTCGCTCTGATTCTCATGTTCCCGATGAGATACGTAGGCAGTGGGGTAGGGCCCATTCGAGCACTTCTTTTATTTTCCCTACATTTGTTCTTCTTTCTCTTTCCATTCCTTTTCCAGTTCTTTTTTTCAGTATCTTTTTTATCACCCTTTGATCGAGCAGGCAAGCGTGGATCCCATCGGGTACGATCGACGCGAGGGGGTGCTAATACCTTCCTCTCGCGTAACCGACTCCCGAATCCAATTCTCTTGGTCGCAAGACCATGTTCTTTCTTTCCTTCAGGTTTATGCAGTGTTTCCTTTCCCTCTCTTGGGATAAATACACTTTGCTGGCGACTCTGTTTCGGTGCCACTTTCGCGTTTGTACTTGGATGAAAATCCCGGGAGCGACAGCTGGCGACTCTGCTGGGGACGATTGACCTATTGCTGGTCCATCCTAAGCGAGTCAATCCTAGCGCTTGTTTGCTTTTCTTTCATTGGGTGTTTACTTTTTTTTGAGGTATTTACTATTGTACTGTATTGCTATGTATTGTATTGCTGTTTTACTGTACTTTACTGTATTTATCGCATTTACTGCATTACATATCATTATTGTGCTGGACTGTGCTGTTGTTTTCTGTTTGGCGGGCGGGATGTTCTGAGAGATAAGCCCACTACCAAGGCTTGAGTACACATATAGGTATTAGAGTGGATAGTCATGACGCTTGCGTAGTGGTGACCACGTATTGTTGTTCATGAGACCCACAACCAGACGAGGTTCTATCAGGAGCTTTCTGCTACTGCATGTTATGCAGGCCAGTAGTTATTCTCTTGAGGAACTGTCGACTCTGGAGACCATTCCCGAGGACTCAGTTGCGGCACTCCTCCCGAGTTGTGACAGTGGCAGACCATATTTTGTGGCAAACCCATTGCACATTCTCGATCCGAGGACCCAATGCTGGGAACTTGCTATAGGTTATCCCTTTTGAAAGAGAATCAGTGGAGACACTCCTCGATTGGCGATAGTACTGTACCCCGAGGGATGAATGTACTATTGCTTCTCAACCTCAGTGCCAGAAGCTGAGGACCTTTCGTTTTGGAGAATCAGTTGAGGCCTCCTCGATTGATGATGATGCCAAACCAGAAATGGTGAAAGTATCATCATTTCTCGACCTGAGATCCCGGGATACTGAACATCCTAGTACCCACATGTGAGAGGGGCGGGTTTGTTTACAGGTTTGCAGGTAACCTTGACTTTCATCCTACCTGGTATTTTGGTTCTCTTATCAGTGTGGACTTATCAGCCTGGTATTATGGCATCATGATTACTCTGACCATCCTGGTATTCCGATTATTCCGGCACCCTGATTATGCCGATATTCTGGCATTTTGGTATTCTGATTATGCCGATATTCTGGCATTCTAGTATTCTGATTATTCTGGTATTCTGGTTATTCCGGTATTCTCTTCAGAACAGACTCATGAACTCCTTCAGTCATCAACACAATATACTGATTATTCAGACTATCTGGAAGCTTTGATCCCATGTCTTATTGCATTCATACTATTGCATTGCATTTGCATCTTGCATCATTTTGCATATCCTTTCTCCAGGCCAGACCAGTGAGCTCATCCATCCTTTATCTGAACTGCAGTTTGATTTCCCGACTTTTGTATTGGACTTGAACCAGCTTCTGGAAGAATCATGAACTCTGGGGAGCAGAATCAGTTTGTGACTAGGGCCGATGTTGAATTGATGAAGCATCAGTTGAACCAACTTGTGGAAGTATGGCAGCCATGACTAGGGGAGAGGCCAATGTTCAAAGAAATGAGAATGTCATTCCACCTCCGGCGAGCAATGTTGCCCAAACTCAGCCGGTACGGATCCCTGTCGAGAATCAAGTTGAGCAAGAACCTCCTTTTGTCCGAGATGGACATTCATCTTCTCTTGATGCCACAGATTATCAGAGTTTTGCCTTCTCTATGCCAGATGTCCAGGGGATAGTTTCAAAGATGAAGCCTAAGGATCCACGATCTGTTGATGATGAAAGATACCGTGTGTTGGACGAGAAAATTAAAGCCCTGGAGAGGCGTGATAATCTTGAGTGGAATGCTTCGAGCATGTGTCTGGTACCTGACCTTGTGATGCCTCCAAAGTTCAAGATGCCAAAGTTTGAGCAATACAAAGGAGATAGCTGTCCGATGCTACATTTGGTGATGTTCTGCAGAAGAATGACCTCACATGTCGACAATGATAAGCTCATGATTCACTGCTTTCAGGACAGTCTGAGTGGGGCATCACTGAATTGGTATATGTAGTTGCAGAGTGGTAGCATCCGATCATGGTCAGACCTAGCCAACGCCTTTGTGAAGCAGTACGATTATAATCTTGACATGGCTCCTAGCCGGATGCATTTGCAAGACTTGTCTCAAGCAGATAACGAATCATTCCGAGAGTATGCTCAGAGATGGAGAGAGTTAGCCGCTCGTGTTCAACCGCCACTTTCGGATAGAGAATTTTTTGATTTGTTCACGGATACCTTGCAAGGGCCGTACTTGGAAAAGATGATTGCCAATGGGGCAGCAAAAATTTTTGACCTGGTGATGGTGGGAGAACGCATCGAGAGACTGATCAATTGTGGAAAGCTCCAAGGCCTCTCGAACTTCTGAGCTAATGAAAATGAATCAGTTGTCAGTTCTCAGGAAGAATTCGAGGAAGAAAATAGTTCCATTCAGGAATCTTCACCACCTCATTCTCAGCATTCAAGCATATCAACTGTTCAGAGTCAACAATCTTATGGGTCTTCATATCAGGAACAATATTCTTCTGCAAATCAGAGACCACCTCAAAGTCAACGATCATATCACCGTCAGCCACGTCAGCACACCCGGCAAAGGCCAAAGAAGCCAGAGAGGAATTTCACTCATTTACCAATGTCGTATATTCAGATGTTGCCGGATTTGATCAGAGGTGGATTGATAGTGCCGAAGGAATTGAAGCCAGTGCCTTTTCCGTACCCACCAGGTTTTGATGTCAACGCCCGTTGTGACTACCATGCTGGGGCACAGGGGAATTCAACTGAAGACTGTAAGGTGCTCAGGAGCAAGGTTCAGACTCTACTTGACTCCAACATGTTCTCATTCACACCTCAGGGTATTCAGATCAACAATTCTCCTTCGTCCGGCCAGGTGGGTCCATCCATCCAAGTTATGGAAGAAGTCACCGAGAGCAGCTGTGCAGATGAGTATCAGACTGACTTCGATGAGCAATACTGAAGATGGCTAGCTCATTAGCAAATCAAGCTTGGAAAGCCCAGTTTCTCAAAGCTAGCGACCATTTAGATCATGTCATTTCTTTGCATTTGTAGTTTCTTTTCTGTCAAAATGTACAAACTCATTTGTAAAACTTGTTGTTTTCGATTGATAATGATAATGAAATGAATATGCATGTTTTGATTAAATCCAGTCGTGTTCACTCATATTTTTTCATCGATATCCTATGCTTGTTTAAGCAGGATCCTAGGGAGGATGATGACATTCAAAGACGCAGAACTTCCAATTGTATGATTTTGAACAAAAACCCTGTTGATGATGTACAGGCATTGTTTCAAATTCCTAAACACCGGAGACATAAGGAAGATAATCCCTTGTAAACCCCATTGAGCCTAGTAGTAGGAGTTTCTTTCTGAAAATGAAAAACCCTCAATCTTAACCTGGGGCAGGGTAGGTGTCAGCTAATTTGACCGTGCGTTCAAATTTCAAAAGGAGTGTTCCATTCGAGGATCAATTACATCCACGGTTATCCCTCACCAACCGAAGAGTGAGACGGTCGCAACCCTTTACAATTCAAGACAAATCAGTGTCACACGATTTGTTCAAAAAAAAAGAGAGAGCAAAAAAAAAGAATCAAAAGAAAAAAAGAGAAAAAGCCCGCTAAGTCAAAACTTGAAAATAAGTGACTTAGGCAAAAGTTAGGGCATCCCGCTGGACTTCAAAATCAAAAGATTCAAAAAAAATTAGTCCAGGCAAAATCAGGGATATCAAAAACAAAAGACTGAAAAAGCGAAAAGCAAAAGGAGGAAACAAAAGAAAAATCCTCAAGCAAAGAACAACTCGTGTGACTACAGACACCAAAGGCAAAAGGGGTGAATGTCACTCTGTAAACCGTGTGGATTCCTTAACCATCCTCATACCATTCACAACCTTTTGAAAGGTGAGCACTTGTGTCAAGTAGCTGAACGTAGGACTGGAGAACATCAAGGAGAATAGGTGGGTTAAAACAAAACTTTGAGCCTTATATCCTTTCTTTCTTAAACCGCGAACCAGGCCACGTTACAACCTTCAAAAGACCTAATTGAAACAGGGTTGTTTCGAAAGCATACTTCGGTAAAGATCGCGTCGAACCTGACTCCTAAAAGGATCTTCTTACCATTCATGTTGGTAACAATGTGACATTCTACTAAGTGATTTGTTCACCACATGTCATAACATTTTTCCAGTGAACACACTTGGATTTCAAAACTGTCATATGCATTGCATTAAAATTGTCATTTTCCAAACGAACAGTTTTACTTGCGAGTAAGTGCTCGATCAGGAGAGTCTCTACAATGGAAAGATTGATTAATCTAAGGTGCAAAGTGCCCGAGTACTCCGTTGAGCCGGGGCAAGTCATACCAAACGGGCGATCCGTTCCAAGATTCAGTTAATCTGGGGCAACTATGTTGAGAATCTGGGGCAATCAAGTCGAGATTCAACAAATCTCTCAAAGGTCAGTTAAAGGTACTCCTTCACAGATCAAACAGTTAGGGGCAATAAATCATTTCAAGGCTGGGGCAGGCCACCCCAAAGACCAGGAGGTTATTCTCTCCGGAGGACGGTTAATCAAAAGTCATGGGGCAATATATGCTAGATCTTCACGAGGCACCTCTTTTGGTCATATCATACTTGCAGGTTCATGTTGATAGCTGACACGTGACGACCCCAGTAGAGTCTCTCTCCCTAGCAGAGATAGCTGAAGTTTTGTCACATTCAGCAGAGCATTGTGAATCATTCTCCCCAGCAAGAGCTCGTGAGTTCACTCTTCCCTAGCCAGTATGACGGAGTTTATTGCTCTTCAGCGAGAGTTCATATTATCGTACAGGATAAGAGTGTTGGTTTTGTGCTTCCTCAGTTTGCGGTAAAGTTGTTCCCATCTCCCCAACAGAGTAAGGGTAAGAGGCGAGCATCAAACAAAGGAGTAAGTCTGATCTGGTCCCCTAGCAGAGCTGATATCATCAATCATTGTCCCCAAGCATATTTTGGGCTATTGGTTAGCTTTCCCCAGCAAGTCAAAGGTCGATTTTCATTGGCATCTTTCTTCAGCAGATTCCTGGGAGGTTTCTCCAGCAGAAGTTTGTATTCGTACTTTCCCTGCAGAGTGGAGGCTTAGTCGGGATCTCGAGCAGTTATGACCTTGAAGGCGGTTCAGTTTGTTATCCCTAGTGGAGTTGGCCTCGTCTCTTCAGCATTTATTTTGCTAGAGTGGTCCTGTTGCATATCATGGCATAATCATCATCGCATATCATTAGCATAGCATTACATGAAGCCTTGTAAAACCAAACAGAAAATCCATAGCCCAACCTTGCTCGGCATCCTTCCATAACCCACTTTGCTGGTATATTTCAAAAACCTGAAATCCTATCCCTTTTGGCGTTCCCTTTAAGCCTGAAGTCCAATCCCTATTGGCACTTCATTCAAAATCCAATCCCCATTGGTACCCAGAAAGGTTTCGCCTTTGAAAAAACAATCAACATCAGGTTTCACATGTCCTTGCCAGCAAAGTCCAATCATACTTGGCACATCCTTCTTTTCCCAGTAGCCCGAGCATGCGTCGGCATTTTGCATATAGTGATCATTGCATCCTCAAATCGCGTAGCATTTCCATTTGATATGGAGCATTACGCCATAGAAAGAAAATTCAAACATATGCATGCGAAGCATAAGCCAGATTTGGTACCTTGCGCGAAAGCCCAAATCAACTCTCAGTCAAGACGGTGACATATCCCCAGCAGACATTACAATCAACTCCTCTGCTTACCTTTCTTTTGGGTCGTAGATTATACGTTGATCTTACCCTCGACCAGTCTTTGTCCATCAACCCCTTGATGACGACATTTCGGTCAGGTTTCCTTTCCATCAAACCCCTTTGATGATGTGTTTTCTGCGTATGTTTTTCTTTCCTTCAAACCCCTTTGACGATGTACTCCCTAAGTCAGGTCTTCTTTCTGTCATCCCTATGACAATGTGTTTCCTTCGGTCAAGTCTTTCCGTCAAACCCCTTTGACGATGTGCTTTCTTCGGTCTAGTATTCTTTCTGTCATCCCTATGACAATGTGTCTCCTTTGGTCGAGTCTTCTTCTCGTCAACCCTTTGACGATGTGTTCCGAGCTCAGGTTTCGTACCTTCGGATGTTTTCAGTTTCTTCCCGTCAACCCTTTGACGATGTGTTCCGAGCTCAGGTTTCGTACCTTCGGATGTTCTCAGTTTCTTCCCGTCAACCCTTTGACGATGTGTTCCGAGCTCAGGTTTTGTACCTTCGAATGTTTTCAGTTTCTTCCTGTCAACCCTTTGACGATGTGTTCCGAGCTCAGGTTTCGTACCTTCGGATGTTTTCGGTTTCCTTTCTGTCATCCCCATGACAATGTGTTACTTTCGGTCAGGTCTCCTTTCTGTCATCCCTACGACAATGTGTTTCCTTTGGGGTTCATTTTCTTTCTCTCATCCCTATGACAATGTGTTTCTTCCGTTGAGTCTTCCTGCCGTCAAATTACTTTGACGATGTGTCCTTTCAGTCGGGTTTCATTCTTCTTTCCGTCAAACCCCTTTGACGATGTGGTTCTCTGGGTATGTTGTCTTTCCATCAAATTCATTTGACGAGGTGTGACTGGGCTCCAGAATTATTTTCTCTCCTCGCGGTTATCAAATTTTGCGGTTCTTTTTGTATTCAATCACCTTGTACCTTGAATGTCTGAAAGCAGTTGCTCTCATCCCTTCAGGTCCACAGTTGATTGAATAGGGGCAGCTGTAGCACCCCAAAATTTGCCCTACCTTTTTCTGGCTTATGTTCGCATTCATTTGCATATCCATTAGGTCATAACATTCTCGATCATGCATTTCATTGGGCTCCTGAGGTATGGGATCAAGGTTTTACATGCAGTCTCAGATTTCTCTTGCTGTGAGACTCTCATCTTTATTCAGGGCTGAATTATCATCAAGTGTATCCTCTTCGAGTTCTCTTAAGTGTATCAGGTCCTTTCTCCATCATCATGCATCCAATGCAGGTGGTTCAGGGTTTCTTATCTTCTGTGCGAATCGGTTAATATTCGTCAATTGAAGATGATGGTTAGGGTTCCATGGTAAAGATATCACAGGTTTATGTGGATTTGAAACTGGAATTGGAGGTCCATCAAGAAGGTGAATTTGATTTGAATTTGAAATGTGGTTTGAGGACATTCACAATGATCAACAATCTTATGGAGCACGTTAGGTTTGTTTATGTGGATTACTTAGAATTCAATATACGAGTCCATTAAATCAATTCCAATTGACCGTCTACATACATCCACTTCTAAATCCATTTTTACCTATAGTCCAAAATCATTCATTATTCACTTTCATTCAAAATCCAATTTTATCCCCAAACCGTTTTCCCACATGCAAATTTTGATTCCCCGAAACAAATTCAAAATTGTGTTCAATAAGCCACATTCATTTTTCCAATTCCATTGAACCAACTGACTGTCCAAAGCCCGATTATTCCACCTATCTTTCACTAGTCCAAGCATATACAAAAAGCCTAAATGACTCCCAAGTTCATAAGGTGAAAGTTGTACTTTAAAAGCTATTAGAACCAAATTCTTACTTTGGCATATAACCCACACAATAACACTCTTAAAGTAAAAAGTGGCATGCTTAGAAGATAATGATGCCAGACATGCGTTGGACCCGTAAAACAGGTACAGAGTTCAGACAAGACCACACGGGCATGGTGATGTGCGTTCACTTCTTCATTTCAGTGGTATTCTGAAAGTGGCATAAGGGGATCTCTTTTCCAAGACACAAATGGACTTCTGTCCAAAACACTTCATCAAGTAGCATTTCTGCACCAATTTTTGGAATTTCATCAACTTGAAAACATTTTGGTATTTATGATATTACAAGCTTGAAATGTTGCATAACAATGAAAAAGATACACAACATTTGATTACAAGAAAAGTTACACACCGGTAAACTTGTGATAACCAAATTTCTTCATACAAAATAATGGCAGAATCGCAGCAGGAGATCCAACAGAATTACACCAGAGACTAAAAAAAAACCTGTTTTCCACCAGAAAATTCCACACCAGAAAATTCAGAAACAAAATTCTTCTCCAATCTCTAACAAATTCTTAACCGAAAGTCTCTAACACTCTAACTACTTCTATAGCAATTCTCTAACAGATTTTTTCCATAACAGATCAAAATCTCTAACTAACCTATTCTCCAACAGAATTAACTAACCAATCTCTAACCTCTCTAACTGTATCCTAACCGAATCTCTAACAAAAAAAAACCTCTTCAATCATCATCTCCAACCTTCAAGCTTCATCCACAATCACCATTCTTCATCTTTCTCGTTATCTTCAATTTCCAACATTGTAGAACCTTCATCACCAATTGCATCAACAAAATTCCACATCTGCAAATCGATTCTTCAAAAACCGCAATAAGTCTTCAGGAACCATCATCTTCGTTCTTCCACGACAGCATCACCTCACATTGATTCTTCCAAAAAAGAACCTGCAGTAGCTCTGTAACGATCCCTTTTCATCACCTTCAATTCGACCACCTGTAATAACAGTTCTGAAGCGAAATTACGATGCTGAAACTCGTATAGAAGGAGAGGAGAAAAGGATGTTCGAGGCCGCAACCGTATACGAAAATATCGAAGGGAAAGCGTAACAAGATTGCGTACCTGTGCAGATTCAGCTATCCGTATCCATTGTTGTAAGCGAGCAACAGAGGCTCGTAAATCCATCTTCAAGATTCAAGGTTTGCTATTTCGTTGAATTCAAGATTTTTCAACCAATCTTCATCACGAACGTTGCAAGACAACGAGATTCAACGTAGAAACAACCGATTCGTACTTGAATCTCTCCGTCGTTACAGGAAAAACCTCATTTCTCTACCGATTTTGATCGCATCTTCGTTTCGTAGTGGTTTTCGATTTGAGCGTCGAGCAGAAATTATATGAAATTGTTGATGGAGTCGGAAGCGTGAAGCGTTTTTGGATAGGATACGTGTCGTGTGATTTCTGAGTCGAAGAACCTGGCCATGAAAGTAGGTTGAGAGGAAATGAACGATTCCGATAAGGAGATGGAGCGATTAGGAGGGTTGAATGAGGAAGGACGATGAGAACGACGGTGATGATGGTGAAACGGTGCCGTGAGAAGGAGGGGGTAGAAGCTTAGATTTAGACATGGATAAGATTTCATGAATTTAGGCTTTTAAGAGAAAATCCCTAATTGCTTCAAATGAACCGGACCTGGGCCGTACGCTCTTCTGTCCACATGCCATGGAATTGATATCCACACTCCCACAATCAACTCGCACCCCCTCCTGAAACCATTGTCACTTTTGATTAATGATTATGTTAATTAATTAGATTTTGAAATTGATTGTGCCTTAATCACATGTTAACTGCGAATTAATTTTAGGATCAGAATTAGATTCTTAGCATCAGATTTCTTTGGAATATTAATATTAGTTTTAGAATTAGGTTTTCATTTTAGAATAGTCTTAATTCTGTAGGATTAGATTTTTTTTTAGATTAAATTCTAACCTCTATTAGAATAGGATATTAGGAACTAATTTTAAATTAATTACAATTAACTTTTGTTTAGACACTAATTTTAATTTGATTTAGACTTTGACTTTGGATGTTGACCATGTTTCTAATTGACCCTTTTTTATGGTTTATGGGTTGATTAATTGTGACTAATTAGATTAGATTTTTAATATCGATTTTGAATAATTGTCTTCTAGCTTAATGGCTTGATAATTGTTTTGGTAGCTTAATGGCTTGATAATATGTTTTTGGATTAATTGGCCACTAATTGTTCATTAATCGTTTTTAGAATTAGAAATTAACTTTGAACTAATTGACGTTGACATAGTTTGAATTGATTTTGTTTTAACATTGACTTTACTTAGGTTTTAGTACTAATATCTTTTTAATAGTTTCATTTGATGACTTTGTTAATAGCCCTTAATACTTGTTACATGTTAGTTTTTGACCAATTAGTGTTTACATTTAGTATTGATTTCAATGACTTCTTGTTGACATTTCCTTTTGATCTTAGTTGCTCACTTTGGTTATTTCCATTTGAATTTGGACTAACCTTTGAGTTTGTTTTGTAGTGTTTTACACTTGATTAGCTAAATGTAGAAGCTGCTGTATACATTGCTGCTGTGAACAAAGAGTGCTGTAGAATGTTGTTATCCTGGCTGGCTGCATATACACCCATCATGTTCAAGAAATAGTAGCTGTTATAGACTGTTTTTACTTGTTGCTATTTTTTACAGCTATGCAGGTGCTGGAGCGCTGTTGTTGCTGCTGTTTATGGCTTATGGCCTTGTTTTATTGTTTTTAAGAGCATTTGGTTCCATGCCTTTCACGGATCCGTTTCACTCTCTAACACTTTTACTCATTTATGCTAGTTCACTAGAAGTTGGCCGGTTTGCATATACTTTGCTTGCGTTGCTACGGATTGATATCCGTTTGGTATCACTTCTCTTCTCTTTTACTAATTCCGCATTTTTCCTTTTTATGCCATGAGAAGTAGGATTGGGAGTCCGTGCCACTTGGCCGGCAATGATGGAAGTCCTCAAAGGAGGCTCTGTTTGTGATTGTTTAATATTGTGCCTGAAGACCTCTATGAGGCACCCCATTCCCATTTCCCCTGGTAAGACCTCCAAGAAGGCAATTGACGGAAGTTAGGGTTCGCAATTGACCCCCGTTATTCTAGTTGAGTCGTTCTTAGCTCTCATTACATGATTGAAGCTTTGAACATATCTTGCTCATGTTATCGAGTCTGTCAGTGGAAGAAGGGTTTAGTAATCAAACCCCCACGCTTTGTCTTTAGCTCGCATTGACCAATGCTGATGCTTATGTGATCTGATTCACATCTTCCCCTTTCTTACTCTGCTCTCCATGGTTCTTGATTCCATTGGGCAAGCACCCTTATTCCTCACAGTTAGCTTGTTTGCCTCGGTTGATATGACCCCTTGGCTAAAGCTCCCTTTTTCTTATTGTGATTGTGTGATATTATTGTTAACTGACACTGTTTACTCTTTAGTTGCTATTATTTCATTTTGTGATTGATTCATCCTGTGTTTACTTGTCTGATGACATGATCCCGTAGGATTCCTAGCTCCACTTAATTTTCGATTAAGTCGGAGGTAGGAGAGACATTAGGATAACAATCCATGCATGACAACATTAGGTAGACTTCCCTTCTGATCCTGACTTTAGGACCATCATTGCATGCTGACTTGTAGGACCGAGTTTCCCCCGTAGACTTCCCGTGAGTATCACCATTTCTCTCGCACCCATGCGATCGAGACCGTTTCCTGTCCGCCCGTAGTACCGTGAACTACAGATGCTCTGATTCCTCATTCCCTAATGAGGATACGTAGGCATGAGGATCCCTATCCTTGGCGAGCACACTAACAACTAACTTCCGTTTTCTCTTACACTTTGAGTCTCTTCTCTCTTCTTTTAGAGTTAGGTTTTAAAACCTCACAAACCTTTAGGATCACTCCCTTAACTAATCAATTAGGATTGAGTCTTAGTTCACATAGATTTTACCTTTCTCTCCCACTTGAGTCTTCCATCTTCTCATCTCAAAGAAAAATTCAAAATACCTAATAAAGGTAGGAATTTATTGCATTTAGGCCTTTCATATAAAGAAAAGATTATAAGGGGTTTTCTCTTATAATCTTAGAATGTGTAGCATATGCCCCATCTTGGGTCAATGTGTTAAACATTTGATCTTGTATGAGGGACTTAAATGCAATACTTGTTGAAGGTACAAATAATAAAAACACTTCTTCATTTCATACCCAACAAAAAACACTTAATAAACACAAGTATGCTAGTGTGTTTGAACCTTAATAATTGGAACTAAGTGTGAGGGTCTTCTTCACCCTTAGTGTGCTTTCTTACTCATTCCATCTTGGAACGTGAGAATGTACACATTCCAATGGCTAAGATTTGGATACACTATCATATGCAAACAAATAACAAAATTTCTTAAAAGACAAAAACAAACAATCACATCTTTCCTTCGGGAATTCTTTCCTCATCTCATTCACTCATTCCTTAAGGATGCGTCATTTCCGTTCTACCGCAAACAGGTAACGCCTAAGTCTCCATACAGCGAGCTGCAACAGCTAAACTGCTAGGACGCGAACGTTGACATATTCCACTAAAAAACACAAACAATCCATCCCTAGTTAGGGGAACTACGTCGCTCTGATTCTCATGTTCCCGATGAGATACGTAGGCAGTGGGGTAGGGCCCATTCGAGCACTTCTTTTATTTTCCCTACATTTGTTCTTCTTTCTCTTTCCATTCCTTTTCCAGTTCTTTTTTTCAGTATCTTTTTTATCACCCTTTGATCGAGCAGGCAAGCGTGGATCCCATCGGGTACGATCGACGCGAGGGGGTGCTAATACCTTCCTCTCGCGTAACCGACTCCTGAATCCAATTCTCTTGGTCGCAAGACCATGTTCTTTCTTTCCTTCAGGTTTATGCAGTGTTTCCTTTCCCTCTCTTGGGATAAATACACTTTGCTGGCGACTTTGTTTCGGTGCCACTTTCGCGTTTGTACTTGGATGAAAATCCCGGGAGCGACACCTGTGGGTCCCCAAACCCTGAGAAGTTCAAGACAAGCCATTCACCGAGAATAGATCAAGCCTGGAAAGTCCGAGAATTTGGAAGAAACTCAAGAGATGCCATTCACGGAGAAAAGATCATCTCTGGGGAGTAGAGTCTCTTTGACAACTTCTAAGGGTGACAGTCTGAGAAAGGGTTCACCGAGAATGATGCGTTTCACGTCTCCATATTGTTTAACCCCAAGAGGAGGGCAGACAGTGTCTGGTAATCCTATGGGGATCTATTTTTGACTGTATTTAAGAGCGATCAACGGGGCTTTACCTAGGGCTAGACGTAGTTGCCGGGGAAAACTCTAAATAACTATACTAGTATTACACAATTGATATTTGACAAGTATATAAAAGTTTGTGAAAGAAGACTTACAGTGAGCAGCCCCACAATACAGTTATATATATATATATATATATATGAAAGCGGATAAAGAAAGCGGGTAAACACTTACTCGGTTGTAGAGCTTCCATATGTTGTTTTGTTAGTTGTTCAACAAAGAAAACTTTGATAACAATATTATATTCTAAATCAAAGGAGAAAGTGCTTTTAAAAGATTGTTGGGGCTTACACCTAAAGGAGAGGCCCAAGGTTTTATCAGTGATTGCACTGTGGTTTTGCAGTTGTACAGGGACTTATACAAGTGACTGAGGCCCAAAAAAGTTTTATGTACAAAGGGATGGGTCTTACACTCTCTCAAGAGTCCCAAAGGTTTATTTTTAAAGAATGAGGATTATAACACGAGGGTAGGCCCAAGGGTTTGATTTTTCAACTGGCGATCGCGCCGAGGTTTTCTTTTAACACAAAGGGACTCATACAATATCTGAGGCCCAAAATTGTTTTGGTTAAAAGGGGATTAGGTCTTACACTCTATTAGAGGCCCAAAGGTTTTTTAAAGAAAAACAATGGGGCTTATAACACGAGGGTAGGCCCAAGGGTTTTATTTGTTAAAAAGGCGACGATCGTGCTGAATTTTTTTGACGGTATCGGGACTTATACAATACACTGAGGCCCAAATTAGTTTGGTATTCAAGGGTTGGGTCTTACACTCTACTAGAGGCCCAAAAAGTTTGAAAAAGTTTGATGAGGGTTGAATTAATTAAAAAGCCTAATTTGTTTCCAAAATGTGTTTTAATTGAATAAAAAATTCAATTAAGATGATCAAAATTGTTAAACATATGGAAAACAAATTGTGATCTTGGATTAATGTTTCTAAATTCAAGTTTTGACCTACAAAATGATTAGAAGTCATTAGAATTTGCAAAATCAAGATGGAAAATTTTTTTAAATGTCAAAAACAATTAAAATATTAATTTTTTGCAAAAATATCAATTATATGAAATAAATAATATTTTTGGGATTTTTTGGTAAAATAAAATATTTTAACATTTTTGTGAATTATTAAAAAAAGAATCAACTCAAAATCATTAAAACTCAGAGAGAAATTAATTTTTGAATTAATTAAATAAAATCACAAAATTCAAATATTCAAATATTTGAAAAAAGGCGCCAAGAACAAGGGCAAGAACACGCGCCACCCTCTGTTTCTGCAGATTTGCATTTTCTATGCAATCTCACTGAATACTTAATTATATCATGCAATCTACATATCAATCTACTCGTTTCAACTTCACGATCATGTCTATGGTCTTTAAGTTCGTTTATTTTGAACATGGAATAAGAAATCAAAGAGAAACCTCAAGAACCCTAAAATTTGCATGAAGGTTCATAAATTCCATACACGATTCAAACAATGCAATTGATTGAAGGAAAACACTCCATGCATGATTATGAACATATGGCCAAATTATTGTGCAGCAAAAATTGCATGAATCATAGAGTTTTGAAGAGCTCATGCTTACCACTTGCAGCCGGTGATCGTGTTTTGTGTTAGAGGTGTTACAGCTTGGTTTCAAGGATATGGACAGCTTCCCTAGGTGCTATGGAGTGTGTCTGGATGCTTGGAATGAATGGAAATGATCTGGAACTAAAGATGGTATCCCAACTGCAACTTGGTTAAAACCTTGAGCAGCTGGCTGGTGATTCTGAGAAATCAGTGTTCTAGGTGTTATGTGAGTGTTTGGATCACTTCTATATGATGTTTCTGAGGTGTGTGTGTGATTGGTTTGGTTGGAATTGCTTTCAAACTAAAAACGCGATAGTGACTTGCTTTGGAAGGCAAATTTGGATGTGAGAAGGTGATTTTGAGGAAAGCATATGTTTGATGGCTTTGGTGTACTCAAACTGATTACAATTGAGCTCTATTTATAGTAGAGCAAGTTTTTTTTGCAAGGAATAGTGAATGGCAACTGCTACATAGGTTTGTCCAATGTTGAGCAATGAGAATCCAAGTCTCCTCTATCCATTGACTAGAGGTTAGGGCACAGGTTACTGGTTCCTTTGGTCTTGTATAAGTCTTGACTAAATTCAGTTGGCAATGGCTCAGTCCATGCCACCTTGGTGTATGCATTGAATGCTCCAATCCAAAATTGGAGTCTTGTCCCTCTTTTAGGCAATTCTAGGTTTGGCATGCTATTTTTGGTTCCAAAGACTTGGGAGGCTTGGGATCAGAGATGGTTCCTCCTTGGTCCCCCCTTGAGGTGTTCAGATGGATAGAGTTTCTTGCCCTTTGCAAAATTTGAGCAAATCGAGCAAAACCCCAAAATCTTCCTTGCCTTGACAGTTTTCAGCAAGGCATATTGCTATTGTCATATCTCCTGGCTCAAGTGGAATTTGATGGAGTTCTTGTCCATTTTGGAAAGCCCTCATATGATACAACAACTGTTTGATCATAATTGGTTTTGATACTTTTTGGATCCAAGTGAAAAATGCCCCTACATTTGGAAAAAATGTGAAGGCAGATTCTGACTTAGTGAAAATTTCACTAAGTGTTGGAAAAAGTGACATTTTCACTTTTTTTGATTTTGATCATTCCATAACTCAAAATCCATGATGAATTGGAATGAGGTGTAGTTGAAGCTTTTGTAGAGGGTAATGAAAGCTACAGATCCAGCTTTGGATGGGGAAAAATGGCCTTGTGGTTTAGGAGTTATGATCCTCCAAAGTTGGTACCCTAGCCACTTTGTTCCATAACTTAGAAAAATTTCTAAGTTTTTATGGTTACCCTTTTTACAAGTTATCCCACTTTTCTTGATTTTTCTTGATGAATGATGATTCAATCACACATTAACATCATTTTAGGGTCAAGAAACCCTAATTCCTGATTTTTTATGAGTGCATCCCCTGAGGTTAAATTGACTTGATGATTGGGTCCATGATGTCCCTTGGAGCATTATAGGTTATGCTTTGAAGCATTGGCTCATGCCCAGAGGAAAATTTCCACCTGGAGGCCCTGGTCAACCAAACCCTAATTTGGTGACACTGGTGATCTTGAGGCTTGATCGACTTGGAATGCTGCAACCTTGTGCTTGATCCTTGATGTGGGAGTCCTCTTGATCCTTTTTGGATGTTTGAGAGGCTATACAAGTTGAAGATCATGTGATTCCTTGATTGACCTTTTGTCCAAGAACTTTGAGAGGGCTTGAAACCCTAAGTCTGATTGTAGTGAAGGCTCACCCATCTTTGGGGAGACTAATGGTTCCTCCATATTGTGATGATGATTTGCACAATGATGGGGCATCTTAGTGGTCAAATTTGGGGTATGACACCCATTGTATAACCGGACCCCGAACTCCTCAAATCTCTTTTAAGCATTTGTTCAGTTAAACATTCGCGTGCAAGGTTAGTTTTAGCTAGCTTCCCTTCCCCTTCCAGCTTCACGGGATAAATAAGAAATCATAAAGTAGCACCCCCTCCTCTTCATTAAGGAGAACACCCAATTCTGCGATAACATGGTCACGTCACCGATAAAAATCGCACGCTACAGTAAAATGGCGACTCTGCTGGGGAGTACCATTAGGATTTGTTTTACCTTAGTCGTCATCGTCACCATTTTCCAACAGTAAAATGGCGACTCTGCTGGGGAGTCATTTTGTCTGTTTAGGATTATAGACTAGAATTCTTAAGAGGTCTAGGATGTTAGTTTTAGGAATGAATATATATATATATATATCACTTTTCCTACTTGATATCCGTGTTTATTTTTCTGCTAATGGGAATGCGAGTGATGTTGCATGTGGAAAGTATAAGTGATACCTAAGATAGGTAATGGTAGAGACGGGCGGTCTTACAGGGTGTGAATCCCGAATAAGCTGTCCCGGTAGACCATCAAATCAGTGGAGATACCCTTTGCGGATTCAATGTCTAACGAGTTCGGTTGTGAAAGCAGATTGTTCGATTGTGGTATCCATGAAACTGAGGATTTAGTAGACAGTAACCATATGACTATTTAGTAGTGCAGTAGCTATCGAAAATTGTTGTCACGCGATAATACACTCAATTGAGATTACCCTAAGATGCTACAGCTCGCTCGGGTGAACCAGCCTGCTGTTGTTATCCCAAGGGGGGTTAATGATTTTGAGTACAGGTACAAAAATTCACCATAGTACAACCTTTGGGGATGGGTAGAGCCATGACTCCATGCTCGTGACGCTGAACCTTTGAACCCATGTTTTTTCTATGTTTTTGTGTGCTGCATTCATGCATTCATTTAAAAAACTCTTAAACAAAGAAAAAAATCTTCTTTTCTAATCTCTCTCTTTTTTTTCAAATTAACCTAAAACAATGATTGCAAATATCAGAGAGAAAGATTGCGTTATGGATTCTAGTAGAAGGAAGACGCACAAGTACACCTTCAAGGTTCCAAAACTAGAGGATTTGAGAGCGTTGGCAAGGATGATCACCAACCCTGATGCTTTCAGAGCTAAGTACGGAGGACTGCTATCTCTGTTAAGGGTCCATGTAGTTGAAGGAATCCTGCCTACGCTAATCATGTTTTAAGATCTGGTTTATCACTGTTTCACGTTCTCGGATTATCAGCTAGCACCAACACTAGAGGAGTACTCTCACCTGACTGATTTACCCATCACTGACCAAGCTCCCTTTTCTGGACTGGAATAAATTCCAAAGGATCAAACCATTCCAAGAGTAATCTATCTAGACGAGTTAGAAGTCAGGACTCACATGACCGCTAAGGATGGAATCCAAGGTTTACCGGCCAAGTTTTTGATAGAGAAAGCCCTGTACTTTGCCAGTATAGGAAACGTTACTGCTTTCGAAGATATCTTTGTTCTACTTACATACGGGTTGTTCCTTTTTTCCTAACATCGATAACTTCGTCGATACCAACGCCATTAAGATATTTCTGATTGGAAACCCCGTACCGACCTTGCTCGCAGATGCTTATCATTCTATACACTTAAGGAATTTGTACAGTGGAGGAATGATCACATGCTGTGTACCCCTACTATACAAGTGGTTCACTTCCTATTTACCTAAGTCTACTACTTTTTGGGATTATAAGAGTACTCTACATTAGTCACAGAGAATCATGTCTCTTACCAACTCTGACATAGACTGGTACAATCGAATCTATGACAGGATAAGAATCATTGACCGTTGTGGAAACTTCCCTAATGTACCCCACATAGGAACTAAAGGAGGAATCAACTATCATCCAGTTTTAGTTCGTCGACAACTCGGATACCTGATGAGACATGTCCCGCGTAATGTTCATCTGGAAGGTCTTTTCTTCAAGGAAGGAGAAAATGACAGGGCACTAAAGACATAAATAGTGCATGCCTGGCAACATATTCACAGGAAAGGAAGAGAGTCTCTAGGAAAATTGGACTGTGTCTCTGTGGAACCTTATCTCCATTGGGTACAAACTAGAGCTCTTAAACTGAGGATGCCTTACCCTCGTCAAGAAGATCTTCCGTTAAAGGAATCTGTCCTTTATTTTATGTCAGATACGAAAAAACTCCAGGTCGCTCTCAACAAAGTTCAACGGGAAAAGAAATCTTGGAAGAACAATTACCGCATTCTCAATGTGGTGTGTACCAAAATTCAGCAACTGTTAAAAGAAAAGGATGCTTTGATTAGGATATTTGAGCGACATGTTGTAGAAAGTCAAGAAGACCGAAGAAATTTACTTGCTCCTTTTACATGGCAAAGGATTGATGAGCCGACAACGGCTCAAGAGCCCCGGTCAAAGGAAAGGAAAATACCAGAACCAACACCTGAGCTCTCCTCAGAGAGGACTCAGGATCCATAAGCATAGACATTTCCTTTTATAACACTTTCTAAAATACTGTATTTCCATTTTCGCAATCTTTCAAATTCAATAAAACGGGGTCTCCCCACTGTATGATATTTGCAATCCAATTGTTGAAGTTTCTTTTTTATTAAAATAACAAAAAAAATTTAATATATATATCATTACATCCATCATTCTCGCATAAGCGTTCTTCTTACCTACGAATCTCACGTCTGTGCCTCGATTCTAGAGTCAAGATGTCTCATTCGTACAATACTCGGGCCAATCGACAAAAGAAAATGGATGATCTCAAGGAAGAGAATAGAGAGTTGAGAGAAGAAATCGACGCTCTGAAAGAAGATTTGAGAAAACTTCACAGTGAAATGCAATCTCTGGCAGCAGCTCAGAAACAACAACAAAGGGTTGTGATCTCTGAGATCACATCTACGCCCATAGTGGAGACGTATGATCCTCGATACAACATGCCTAAAGATCATCCCTGGGGCATGCCTCTCAACTTTATCCCTGAAGGATATATTCCGCCGGTCACGGAAGACCCAGAAATTACAGCAGGAACCGCTGGGCCTAAAGGTTACAAACTTCTAGAAAGCGAAGATGCAAGGGGCATGACAGCAACTCCTGAAGGTTACAAACTTTGGGATAGGGAAGCACCAAAGGTCACCGCTATAATAACTATACCACAACCTGTGGTACACACTGTCCCGGAAGGACAGATTCCATAGATACCTTCTGGTGGAACCAAAAGTATGAACGACAGAATGAATAAGTTCCAAGAGCATTTCCTAGAGATGCAGAAAGAACTGCATGCCATTCGCGGTCCGGATTTATTCAGAAATGATGCCGCAGACCTTTGTTTAGTCCCTAACGTAAAGATATCGCACAAATTCTAGGTGCCTGACTTTGAAAAATACAAGGGTAACTTTTGCCCTCAAAGTCATTTGGTGATGTACACTCGAAAGATGTCAACTTAGATTGAAAATCAACAACTACTGATCCATTATTTCCAAGACTGTTTAACCGGTGATGCACTCAAATGGTACATGGGTTTAAACCGCACCAAGATCGTCACTTTCAGAGATCTTGGCACTGCCTTCGTTCAGCAGTATAAATATTGTAACACCCCATTTTTAATTATTTAATCGTCTGGCTTTCTTTTAATTGTTTGGCCTTGTTTAGGGGGTGTGTCCGTTAATAGCAATATGAAGTTTATTATTATTATTATTAATAGTATTATTTCATATTGTTATTATTATGGTTATTATTATCATTACTATTAATATTATTAGTAAAATAAAAGTCTGATATAATTAATTAGATAATGGGATAATAGAGAGTGATAAGGGAAGTTTGGTAATTAGAGGATAATTAGTGAAAATTAGTGGGGTTTAGCCATAATCAGATTTTTTTAGAGAGAGAAAGAGAAAGGCTAAGAAGAGGAAGAACAAGGGTGTGCTAGGGCTATCATCTTCATCAGATTTTCGCAGGAAATCAATCAGGAATTCGAGGTAAGAGGGGGAGAAACGGGTTTAATATTGGTGATATTTTCATGATAGGGTAGTGGGGAGTCCTTAACCCCGTAGGAATTCGTATGCAAAATGTTGTGCTATTGATATGTGTATATGTCCGATGTGATGATGAAATTGTGCATGAAATGATTCGTGTTAGCATGATTTATGTTGTTGTTATTGTTGTGAGAATGCATTATGTTGCAGATCTGGTTTTGGTGCAGGTTGAAGGAGAAGAATTAGACTTAGAATTCATAAATCTGATCTAGTAATGTTAAGAGAAAGATGTAGGATGAATAATAGAACATAAAATTGGTGTAGAAACAAGTTTAGGACTGAATTGGAGTGAAAAGGTGAGGATCTCGTAGCAGAACACGAACTGGTGTGGAGAAATTCGATTTTTCGTAACAGATCTAGCTATACGCGTATCAGGTAAGGCAATACGTGTATGGGATGGCCAATATGCAGCAATACGCGTATGACAGACTAGGTAATACGCGTAATAGGAGGGTCGTACGCGTAATGGGTTAGGATTTGGGAAATTTAATGGGAAAACATATTTGTCCGTACGCGTACGGCACAAGGCATTACGCGTAAGGACTTGGGCAGTGTGAGGCAATACACGTATGAAGGGAGGCATTACGTGTATGGGTTGGGCGAGCGAGCTGGCGATACGCGTATGGCACATGGCAATACGCGTATGGGCAGCGAGTGTGCAGAATTTTATCATTTCACGATTTCTTTCCCGTTTTCGCATCCGAAGTTGTTTCTTTGGGTTTGAGAGGTTGGGGGTAGATGTCAGACCTTGAGAAATGTAGGATTGGTGATGAAAATAATTAATTTAATAATTTAAGGGAATTAATTAACCGTTAATTGATGTTGTGTGAGGTAATTGTATGAAGTTGGATGTTGATGTGTGATCAGGAGGATCGTGAACATGTATCTGTATGATATTGTACATGTGTTTTATATGCATAATTATGTCATGCATTTCATGGTGTTGGTGGGATGAATCATTGCTCAGGAGGAGTGTATGTGATTCATCCGTACTCCGATATGGAGAATGGTGGGGATAGATCATTGCCAAGTAGGGGTGTATGTGATATATTCGGGTTCGATTGAATGAACTGTGACGTTTGTACCACATGCATTGTGTTTAATGTTGAGTCGCATTGCATCATTATTGATATGTACTATTGTATGGTGATGATTTGTGGACCAGTGGGTTGTAATTTGTATGATTGTGCGTAAATACTACTCTTATCATGTATTTATTCACCGTTTAATTTTGAATGTAGCTCTCACCCCTTTGTTGTTGTTGTGTCTGTGCTTCTTCGAAAGTACAGATAATCCAGGTACTTAGGTTGCTGGAGTACGTGTTGCTTGTTCGAGTCGTAGGAGTCGCTCTGATACGTAACACGGTATATCATGGGGATTTCAATCATTTGTTATTTGTTATTCTTTCATTTTGTTACGTATCTTATTTTTGATTAATTTAGGGTGAACCACGATTTTATGTGTGGTTTTATTGAAGTTGTTGGCTTGTGGCCGTGAAATGAATAAATAAATTATTTCCGCTGTTTATTTCATTTAATAAAAGGAGTGTTTATGTTGGTTTTACCAACGTGGCATCCTACTTTATTTTTGGTGCAAAAACTCTGATTATTTCATAGAATTTTGTGTATTTTTCATAAATGGGAAAGTGGGGTGTTACAATTGGTATCAGAGCAGGTCGGTTCGTCCGGCCAGGTGTAGTAGTTGAGTATGTCCTTAGTATAGGAGTCGTTGTGTGTTCTGACCATATGTTAATTGTTGAACAGTATGGCAGGAAGGAATGATGCTGCTCTTACTGCTGCTATGCAAGCCATGGCACAAGCTGTAGAGAACGCCAATCAGGCTGGAGGTGCCCAGTTCCGTGACTTAGCTCAGTTCCAAAGCAATAATCCGCCTACATATGAGGGAGGTATCTTGGATCCAGAGGCTGCACAGAAATGGATGAAGGCTGTGGAGAAGATCTTCAGGACCATAGAATGCAGTGATGCTCAGAAGGTACGGTTTGGTACTCATATGCTGGAAGGGGAAGCTGAGGCCTGGTGGGACAATAGTCGTCAGAGATTGGAAGCTGCAGGTACTAAGATTACTTGGGCAGTGTTTCAAGCTGAGTTTCTGGAAAAGTATTTTCCAGAAGACATTCGTAGTGCAAAGGAGGTTGAATTTTTGGAGCTAAAGCAAGGTGATAAGACAGTTGCTGAGTATGCCGCCCGATTTGAGGAATTGGTACAGTATTGTGCTCATTATAATACTGAGGAAGCTATGACTTCTAAGTTCTTGAAGTTTGAAAATGGGCTGTGTCCCGAGATCAAACTGGGCATTGCTTGTCAGAAGATAAGAAATTATCCAGAGCTGGTAAGTAGAAGCAGAATTTATGACAATGATAACAGAGCCAGAATTGCTCATTATAAGGCTGTGAATGAGAAGAAGGGTAAGCAGAGATTTGGAGGTACTCCTTACAGTGCTCCAACTGATAAGGGGAAATAGAAAACTGATGTGGGGAAAAAACCAAAGGAGAAAGGAGTAGGTTCTGACACTCTGAAGTGTTTTCGATGTGGTGTCGTGGGTCACCGTGCTAACAATTGTCCGAATGAGGTGAAGAAGTGTTTCAAATATGGGAAGCCTGGTCATGTTATAGCAGATTGCAGAGCCACTATGCCTACTTGTTATAATTGTGGAGAGAAGGGTCACATCAACACTCACTGTGAGAAGCCAAAGAAGTCTTAGGCGTCTGAAACTGGTGGAAAAGTGTTTTCCTTGGTGGGAGCTCAATCCACTAATGAAGAGCGTTCCGTCAAAGGTACTTGCTTTATTAATGATATTCCTTTGATTACTATCATTGACAAGGATGCAACACACTCATTTATTTTTGTTGACTATGTGAAGAGATTAGGGATTGTGTGTCTACTCTAGAGCAGAGAATGACGATTGAGACTTCATCTATTGGTTCTGTGGTTACTTCCTTGGTGTGTTTGAAGTGTCCGCTGACCATGTTTGGTAGAGATTTCAGAGTGGGCTTGATTGTTTGCCACTCGGTAATCTCGATGTTATTTTGGGGATGAACTGGTTGGAGTTCAACCGGGTTTATATTGACTGCTTTAGGAAGTCGTTACTATTTCTTACTTTGGAGGAGGAAGCATTAGCGGATTCGCTATCTAGCAGGGAGTTGAGGGCGTTGTTGGAGGATGAAGCGAAGCTATTTGCGGTGTTTGCCTCATTATCTGTTGAAAACAAGACTTCAAATAATGAATTACCAGTGGAGAATGAATTTCCTGAAGTGTTTCCAGACGACATCACAGAATTGCCTCCGACAAGGGAAGTTGAATTCATTATTGATCTTTTTCCGGGTACCAGACCTATCTCTATGGCACCGTACAGGATGTCTGCATCATAATTGGCAGATTTGAAATCTCAGGTCAGAGAATTGCTCGATAAGAAGTTTATTAGAGCAAGTGTGTCGCCGTGGGGAGCTCCAGTGTTATTGGTGAAAAAGAAGGATGGTAGTATACGTCTATCCATTGATTACCGACAGTTGAACAAAGTGACCATTAAGAATAAGTATCCACTTCTGAGGAATGATGACCTAATGGATCAGCTGGTAGGAACTCGTGTTTTTAGCAAAATTGATCTGAGGTCGGGTTACCATCAGATTAGAGTAAAGGAAGATGATATTCAGAAGACGGATTTTAGAACTCGCTACGGAGATTACGAATATACAGTGATGCCTTGCGGAGTGTCTAATGTGTCGGTTGTGTTTATGGAATATATGAATCGTATCTTCCACTCTTATCTGGACCAGTTTATTGTGGTATTTATTGATGATATACTGATATATTCTAAGTCTGACGAAGATCATGCAGGACACCTGAGAATTGCATTGCAGGTATTGAAAGATAATAAATTGTTTGCAAATTTCTCGAAGTGTGAATTCTGGTTGAAGACGGTGAGTTTCTTCGGTCATGTTATTTCTGGTGATGGTATAGTGGTGGATCCGTCTAAAGTAAGTGTGATACTTCAATGAGAAGCTCCGAAGACAGCAACGGAAATTAGAAGCTTTTTACGTTTGGCAGGTTACTATAGGAGATTCATTGAAGGGTTTTCTAAATTGGCATTGCCATTGACTCAGCTAACCAGGAAGAATCAAGCTTTTGTTTGGGATGCTGTCTGTGAGGAAAGTTTTGAGGAACTGAAGAAGAAATTGACTACAGCGCCAATGTTAATTTTACCAAGTCCAAACGATTCTTTCGTAGTGTATTGTGATGCGTCTAAGATGAGATTAGGCAGTGTGTTAATGCAAGATGGCAAGGTAGTGTCTTATGCTTCACGGCAATTGAGGGTGCATGAGAGGAACTATCCTACCCATGATATTGAATTAGCTGCAGTGGTATTTATGTTAAAAATCTGGAGGCATTATTTGTATGGATCGAGATTTGAAGTATTCAGTGATCACAAGAGTCTGAAATTCTTATTCGACCAGAAGGAATTTAACATGAGGCAGAGAAGATGGTTAGAGTTCTTAAAAGATTATGATTTTAATTTGAGTTACCATCTGGGAAAAGCTAATGTTGTGGCAGATGCTCTGAGTCGGAAGACAATCCATATGTCTGCGGTGATGGTGAAGGAGGTGGAATTGATTGAGCAACTCAGAGATTTGAGTATGGTTTATGAAACTACACCGGAAAGTATTAGATTGGGTATGTTGAAAGTGAATAATGACTTTTTGGATGTAATTAAGGAAAATCAGAAACTTGATGTGAAATTGGTGGACTTGATGCCTACAGGAGGAGATGATCCTGATAGTGACTTTAAAGTGGATAATCTTGGTGTGTTGAGGTTCCGGGGCCGGATTTGTGTGCCGGATAATGTGGAATTGAAAAAGGAAATTTTTGAGGAGAGTCATCGGAGTAGCTTGAGTATTCATCCAGGAGCCACAAAGATGTACCATGATTTGAAGAACTTGTTTTGGTGGTCCGGTATGAAGAGGGACATAGCTCAGTTTGTCTATGCTTGCTTGACATGTCAGAAGTCAAAAGTGGAGCACCAGAAGCCGTCGGGATTAATGCAACTGTTGGAAATTCCGAAATGGAAATGGGACAGTATTACTATGGATTTTGTTACTGGTTTACCAAATACGGCGAGAGGCTTTGATGCTATTTGGGTAGTGGTGGATCGACTTACGAAATCTGCTCATTTTATACCAATTAACATTAGTTTTCTGTTGTCAAAGCTGGCGGAGATTTATATCAGGATAATTGTGAAGTTACACGGTGTTCCGTCGAGCATAGTGTCGGATAGAGATCCGAGGTTTACTTCAAAATTTTGGAAGAGCCTGCAGGAAGCCTTGGGTTCTAAGTTGAAGTTGAGCTCGGCTTATCATCCACAGACCGATGGTCAGTCATAGAGGACTATCAAGTCGTTGGAAGATTTGCTGAGAGCCTGTGTGTTGGAGAAGGGTGGTGCGTGGGATACTCATTTTCCATTGATTGAGTTCACGTATAATAACAATCACCATTCGAGCATTGGAATGGCACTTTTCGAAGCTTTGTATGGTAGGAGGTGTAGGACACCTCTGTGTTGGTATGAAACAGGTGAGAATGTGGTACTTGGACCAGAAATTATGCAACAGACTACTGAGACAATTCAGATGATCCGTGAAAAGATGAAGGCGTCTCAGAGTAGGCAGAAAAGTTATCATGATAATCGGAAGAAAGATTTGGAATTCAGTGAAGGGGATCACGTGTTCCTGAGAGTTAACCCAGTGACCGTTGTGGGACGTGCATTAAAATCGAAGAAGTTGGATTCGAAGTTTATTGGACCGTATCAGATCTTGCAGAGAGTTGGTGCAGTTGCTTATAGGGTGGCGTTGCCGCCTGAACTTTCGAACTTACATGATGTGTTCCATGTGTCGCAACTTCGAAAGTATGTTCCAGATGCGTCTCATGTTCTTCAGAGGGATGAGGTACAGATCAGAGAGAATCTTACAGTGGAGACGATGCCTTTAAGGATCGAGGATCACAAGATGAAGCAACTCAGAGGAAAGGAGATACCTCTGGTGAGAGTAGCTTGGGGAGGAGCTGCTGGCGGAAGTGTGACCTGGGAATTGGAGAGCAGGATGCGGGAGTCGTATCCGGAACTGTTTCCATCAGGCACATTTTCGAAGCCGAAAATAATTTAGGTGGGGGAGAGTTGTAACACACCATTTTAAATTATTTAATCGTCTGGTTTTATTTTAATTGTTTGGCCCTGTTTAGGGGGTGTGTCCGTTAATAGCAATATGAAGTTTATTATTATTATTATTAATAGTATTATTTCATATTATTATTACTATGGTTATTATTATCATTACTATTAATATTATTAGTAAAATAAAAATCTTATATAATTAATTAGATAATGGGATAATAGAGAGTGATAAGGGCAGTTTGGTAATTAGAGGATAATTAGTGAAAATTGGTGGGGTTTAGCCATAATCAGATTTTTTTAGAGAGAGAAAGAGAAAGGCTAAGAAGAGGAAGAACAAGGGTGTGCTAGGGCTATCATCTTCAACAGATTTTTGCAGGAAATCAATTAGGAATTTGAGGTAAGAGGGGAGAAACAGGTTTAATATTGGTGATATGTTCACGATAGGGTAGTGGGGAGTCCTTAACCCCGTAGGAATTCGTATGCAAAATGTTGTGCTATTGATATGTGTATATGTCTGATGTGATGATGAAATTGTGCATGAAACGATTCGTGTTAGTATGATTTATGTTGTTGTTATTGTTGTAAGAATGCATTATGTTGCAGATCTGGTTTTGGTGCAGGTTGAAGGAGAAGAATTAGACATAGAATTCGTAAATCTGATATAGTAATGTTATGAGAAAGATGTAGGATGAATAATAGAACATAAAATTGGTGTAGAAACAAGTTTAGGACTGAATTGGAGTGAAAAAGTGAGGATCCCGTAGCAGAACACGAACTGGTGTGGAGGAATTGGATTTTTCGTAACAGATCTGGCCATACACGTATCAGGTAACGCAATACGTGTATGGGATGGCCAATATGCAGCAATACGCGTATGACAGACTAGGCAATACGCGTAATAGGAGGGTCGTACACGTAATGGGTTGGGATTTGGGAAATTCAGTGGGAAAACGTCTTTGTCCGTATGCGTACGGCACAAGGTATTACGCGTAAGGACTTGGGCAGTGTGAGGCAATACGCGTATGAAGGGAGGCATTACGCGTATGGGTTGGGCGAGCGAGCTGGCGATACGCGTATGGCACAGGGCAATACGCGTATGGCCAGCGAGTGTGCAGAATTTTACCGTTTCGTGATTTGTTTCCCGTTTTCGCATCCGAAGTTGTTTCTGTTGGTTTGAGAGGTTGGGGATAGATGTCAGACCTTGAGAAATGTAGGATTGGTGATGAAAATAATTAATTTAATAATTTTAGGGAATTAATTAATTAATTAACCATTAATTGATGTTGTGTGAGGTAATTGTATGATGTTGGATGTTGATGTGTGATTCAGGTGTGATTAGGAGGATCATGAACATGTATCTGTATGATATTGTACATGTGTTTTATATGCATAATTGTGTCATGCATTTCATGGTGTTGGTGGGATGAATCATTGCTCAGGAGGAGTGTATGTGATTCATCCGTACTCCGATATGGAGAATGGTGGGGATAGATCATTGCCAAGTAGGGGTGTATGTGATCTATCCGGGTTAGATTGAATGAATCGTGACGTTGGTACCACATGCATTGTGTCTAATGTTGAGTCGCATTGCATCATTATTGATATGTGCTATTGTATGGTGATGATTTGTGGACCAGTGGGTCGTAATTTGTATGATTGTGCGTAAATACTACTCTTATCATGTATTTATTCACCATTTAATATTGAATGTAGTTCTCATCCCTTTGTTGTTATTGTGTCTGTGCTTCTTCGGAAGTACAGATAATCTAGGTACTTAGGTTACTGGAGTACGTGTTGCTTATTCGAGTCGTAGGAGTCGCTCTGATACGTAACACGAGATATCATGGGGATTTCAATCATTTGTTATTTGTTATTCTTTCATTTTGTTACATATCTTGTTTTTGATTAATTTAGGGTGAACCACGATTTTATGTGGGGTTTTCTTGAAGTTGTTGGCTTGTGGCCGTTAAATGAATAAATAAATTATTTCCGCTGTTTATTTCATTTAATAAAAGGAGCTTTTATGTTGGTTTTACAAACGTGGCATCCTACTTTATTTTTGGTGCAAAAACTCTGATTATTTCATAGAATTTTATGTATTTTTCATAAATGGGAAAGTGGGGTGTTACAATTGGTATCAGAGCAAGTCGGTCCGTCCGGCCAAGTGTAGTAGTTGAGTTTCTCCTTAGTATAGGAGTTGTTGTGTGATCTGACCATATGTTAATTGTTGAACAGTATGGAAGGAAGGAATGATGATGCTCTTGCTGCTGCTATGCAAGCCATGGCACAAGCTGTAGAGAACGCCAATCAGGCTGGAGGTGCCCAGTTCCGTGACTTAGCTCAGTTCCAAAGCAATAAGCTGCCTACATATGAGGGAGGTATCTTGGACCCAGAGGCTGCATAGAAATGGCTGAAGGCTGTGGAGAAGATCTTCAGGACCATGGAATGCAGTGATGCTCAGAAGGTACGGTTTGGTACTCATATGCTGGAAGGGGAAGCTGATGCCTGGTGGGACAATAGTCGTCAAAGATTGGAAGCTGCAGGTACTGAGATTACTTGGGCAGTGTTTCAAGCTGAGTTTCTGGAAAAGTATTTTCCAGAAGACATTCGTAGTGCAAAGGAGGTTGAATTTTTGGAGCTAAAGCAAGGTGATAAGACAGTTGCTTAGTATGCCGCCCGATTTGAGGAATTGGTACAGTATTGTGCTCATTATAATACTGAGGAAGCTATGACTTCTAAGTTCTTGAAGTTTGAAAATGGGCTGCATCCCGAGATCAAACTGGGCATTGCTTGTAAGAAGATAAGAAATTATCCAGAGCTGGTAAGTAGAAGCAGAATTTATGACAATGATAACAGAGCCAGAATTGCTCATTACAAGGCTATGAATGAGAATAAGGGTAAGCAGAGATTTGGAGGTACTCCTTACAGTGCTCCAGCTGATAAGGGGAAACAGAAAACTGATGTAGGGAAGAAACCAAAGGAGAAAGGAGTAGGTTCTGACACTCTGAAGTGCTTCCGATGTGGTGACGCGAGTCACCGTGCTAACAACTGTCTGAATGAGGTGAAGAAGTGTTTCAAATGTGGGAAGCCTGGTCATGTTATAGCAGATTGCAGAGCCACTATGCCTACTTGTTATAATTGTGGAGAGAAGGGTCACATCATCCCTCACTGTGAGAAGCCGAAGAAGTCTCAGGCGTCTCAAATTGGTGGAAAAGTGTTTGCCTTGGTGGGAGCTCAATCCACTAATGAAGAGCGTTCCGTCAAAGGTATTTGCTTTATTAATGATATTTCTTTGATTGCTATCATTGACACGGGTGCAAAACACTCGTTTATTTATGTTGACTGTGTGAAGAGATTAGGGATTGTGTCGTCTACTCTAGAGTAGAGGATGACGACTGAGACTCCATCTATTGGTTTCGTGGTTACTTCTTTGGTGTGTTTGAAGTGCCCGCTGACCATGTTTGGTAGAGATTTCAGAGTGGACTTGATTTGTTTTCCACTCGGTAATCTTGATGTTATTTTGGGGATTAACTGGTTGGAGTTCAACCGAGTTTATATTGACTGCTTCAGGAAGACGTTACTGTTTCTTACTCCGGAGGAGGAAGCATTAGCGAATTCGCTATCTAGAAGGGAGTTGAGGGCGTTGTTGGAGGATGAAGTGAAGATGTTTGCGGTGTTTGCCTCGTTATCTATTGAAAGCAAGACTTTAGTTAAAGAATTACCAGTGGTGAATGAATTTCTTGAAGTGTTTCCAGACGACATCACAGAATTGCCTCCGACAAGGGAAGTTGAATTCACTATTGATCTTGTAACGGGTACCAGACCTATCTCTATTGTACCGTACTGGATGTCTGCAACAGAATTGGAAGAGTTGAAATCTCAGGTCAGAAAATTGCTCGATAAGAAGTTTATTAGACCAAGTGTGACACTGTGGGGAGCTCCACTGTTATTGGTGAAAAAGAAGGATGGTAGTATGCGTCTGTGCATTGATTACCGTCAGTTGAATAAAGTGACCATTAAGAAAAAGTATCCACTTCCGAGGATTGATAACTTAATGGATCAGTTGGTAGGAGCTCGTGTTTTTAGCAAAATTGATCTGAGGTCGGGTTACCATCAGATTAGAGTAAAGGAAGGTGATATTCAGAAGACGGCTTTCAGAACTCGCTTCGGACATTACGAATATACAGTGATGCCTTTCGTAGTGTCTAATGCGCCGGGTGTGTTTATGGAATATATGAATCGTATCTTCCACTCTTATCTGGATCAGTTTATTGTGGTATTTATTGATGATATACTGATTTATTCTAAGTCTGACGAAGATCATGCAAGACACTTGAGAATTGTATTGCAGGTATTGAAAGATAATAAATTGTTTGCAAAGTTCTCGAAGTGTGAATTCTGGTTGAAGACGGTGAGTTTCTTGGGTTATGTTATTTCTGGTGATTGTATAGCGGTGGATTCGTCTAAAGTAAGTGCAGTACTTCAATGGGAAGCTCCGAAGACAGCAACGGAGATTAGAAGCTTTTTGGGTTTGGCAGGTACAATAGAAGATTCATTGAAGGGTTTTCTAAATTGGCATTGCCATTGACTCAACTAACCAGGAAGAATCAAGCTTTTGTTTGGGATGCTGCCTGTGAGGAAAGTTTTGAGAAACTGAAGAAGAAATTGACTACAGCGCCAGTGTTAATTTTACCAAGTCCAAACGATTCTTTCGTAGTGTATTTTGATGCGTCTAAGATGGGATTAGGCGGTGTGTTAATGCAAGACGGAAAGGTAGTGGCTTATGCTTCACGACAATTGAGGGTGCATGAGAGGTTCTATCCTACCCATGATCTTGAATTAGCTGCAGTGGTATTCGTGTTAAAAATTTGGAGGCATTATTTGTATGGATCGAGATTTGAAGTATTCAGTGATCACAAGAGTCTGAAATATTTATTCGACCAGAAGGAATTGAACATGAGGCAGAGAATATGGTTAGAGTTCTTGAAAGATTATGATTTTAATTTGAGTTACCATCCGGGAAAAGCTAATATTGTGGCAGATGCTCTGAGTCGGAAGACAATCCATATGTTTGCGTTGATGGTGAAGGAGATGGAATTGATTGAGCGGTTCAGAGATTTGAGTATGGTTTGTGAAACTACACCAGAAAGTATTAGATTGGGTATGTTGAAAGTGAATAATGACTTTTTGGATGTAATTAAGGAAAATCATAAACTTGATGTGAAATTGGTGGACTTGATGCCTACAGGAGGAGATGATCCTGATAGTGACTTTAAAGTGGATAATGTTGGTGTGTTGAGGTTCTGGGGCAGGATTTGTGTGTCGGATAATGTGGAATTGAAAAAGGCAATTTTAGAGGAGAGTCATCGGAGTAGCTTAAGTATTCATCCGGGAGCCACAAAGATGTACCATGATTTGAAGAAGTTGTTTTTGTTATCCGATATGAATAGGGACATAGCTAAGTTTTTCTATGCTTGCTTGACATGTCAAAAGTCGAAAGTGGAGCACCAGAAGTCGTCAGGATTAATACAACCGTTGGAAATTCCGAAATGGAAATGGGACAGTATTGCTATGGATTTTGTTACTGGTTTGTCAAATACGACGAGAGGATTTGATGCTATTTGGGTAGTGGTGGATCGACTTACGAAATCCGCTCATTTTATACCAATTAACATCAATTTTCCGTTGTCAAAGCTGGCGGAGATTTATATCAAGATAATTATGAAGTTACTTGGTGTTCTGTCGAGCATAGTGTCGGATAGAGATCCGAGGTTTACTTTAGAATTTTGGAAGAGCCTGCAGGAAGCCTTGGGTTCTAAGTTGAAGTTAAGCTCGGCTTATCATCCACAGACCGATGGTCAGTCAAAGAGGACTATCAAGTCGTTGGAAGATTTGCTGAGAGCCTGTGTGTTGGAGAAGGGTGGTGCGTGGGATACTCATTTTCCATTGATTTAGTTCACGTATAATAACAGTCACCATTCGAGAATTGGAATGGCACCTTTCGAAGCTTTGTATGGTAGGAGGTGTAGGACACCTCTGTGTTGGTATGAAACAGGTGAGAATGTGGTACTTGGACCAGAAATTGTGCAACAGACTACTGAGATAATTCAGATGATACGTGAAAAGATGAAGGCATCTCAGAGTAGGCAGAAAAGTTATCATGATAATCGGAAGAAAGATTTATAATTCAGTGAAGGGGATCACGTGTTCCTGAGAGTTAACCCAGTGACCGGTGTAGAATGTGCATTAAAATAGAAGAAGTTGGATCCGAAGTTTATTGGACCGTATCAGATCTTGCAGAGAGTTAGTGCAGCTGCTTACAGGGTGGCGTTGCTGCCTGAACTTTCGAACTTGCATGATGTGTTCCATGTGTCGCAACTTCGAAAGTATGTTCCAGATCCGTCTCATGTTATTCAGAGGGATGAGGTACAGATCAGAGAGAATCTTACAGTGGAGACGATGCCTTTAAGGATCGAGGATCGCAAGATGAAGCAACTCAGAGGAAACAAGATACCTCTGGTGAGAGTAGCTTGGGGAGGAGCTGCTGGCGGAAGTGTGACCTGGGAATTTGAGAGCAGGATTCGGTAGTCGTATCCGGAACTATTTCCATCAGGTACATTTTCGAGGACGAAAATAATTTAAGTGGGGGAGAGTTGTAACACCCTATTTTAAATTATTTAATCGTCTGGTTTATTTTAATTGTTTGGCCTTGTTTAGGGGGTGTGTCCGTTAATAGCAATATGAAGTTTATTATTATTATTATTAATAATATTATTTCATATTATTATTATTATGGTTATTATTATCATTACTATTAATATTATTAGTAAAATAAAAATATGATATAGTTAATTAGATAATGGGATAATAGAGCGTTATAAGGGCAGTTTGGTAATTAGAGGATAATTAGTGAAAATTGGTGGGGTTTAGCCATAATCAGATTTTTTTAGAGAGAGAAAGAGAAAGGCTAAGAAGAGGAAGAACAAGGGTGTGCTAGGGCTATCATCTTCATCAGATTTTCGCAGGAAATCAATCAAGAATTCGAGGTAAGGGGGGAAAAACGGGTTCAATATTGGTGATATGTTCATGATAGGGTAGTGGGGAGTCCTTAAACCCGTAGGAATTCGTATGCAAAATGTTGTGCTATTGATATGTGTATATGTATGATGTGATGATGAAGTTCTGCATGAAATGATTCGTGTTAGCATGATTTCTGATGAATGAACCGTGACGTTGGTACCACATGCATTGTGTCTAATGTTGAGTCGCATTGCATCATTATTGATATGTGCTATTGTATGGTGATGATTTGTGGACCAGTGGGTCGTGATTTGTATGATTGTGCGTAAATACTACTCTTATCATGTATTTATTCACCGTTTAATATTGAATGTAGTTCTCACCCCTTTGTTGTTGTTGTGTCTGTGCTTCTTCGAAAGTACAGATAATCCAGGTACTTAGGTTGCTGGAGTACGTGTTGCTTGTTCGAGTCGTAGGAGTCGCTCTGATACGTAACACGGGATATCATGGGGATTTCAATCATTTGTTATTTGTTATTCTTTCATTTTGTTAAGTATCTTGTTTTTGATTAATTTAGGGTGAACCATTTTTCATAAATGGGAAAGTGGGGTGTTACAAATATAACCTGGACATGGAACCAGATAGAGATCAACTCATAGCATTGTCTCAGAAGGACAGGGAAACCTTTAAGGAATATGCTCAGAGATGGTGTGAAATTATCGCCCAGATTTGTCCCCCTCTTGAGGAAAAAGAGATGACAAAGATCTTCTTGGAAACCTTAAGCTCATTCTATTACGACCGAATGGTCACCAGTGCGCCCAGCGACTATACCGAAATGGTAAACATGGGGGTACGCCTTGAAGAGGCAGTCCAAGAAGGATGTCTGGTCAAAGATACAAGACCATCAAGCAGTACCAAAAGATACAGTAGTGCTTTCCCTAAGAAAAAATAGCAAGATATTGGTAATATCTCTCTCAGAAAGCAAAGGCGATGGTATCAACCAGTAGCAGCAGTAACTCCTGCTATCAACCCTGCACCTACTCTAACGTATCAACCTCAGGTTGCTCAGAGCCAACCAAATCAACAATAGTATCAGCAAAGAACACAACAGCCTCTTCAGCAGGCTCGTCCTCAATACAACAATAACAACCGTACAACGCGACCACCAGGGTTTGACCCAATACCAATTTTGTACGCATAATTGTTTCCACTACTACTGGCCAAGGGGCACATCCAAACCAGTTCTCCTCTTATAGTACCGAAAAATCTGCCTTTTTGTTTCAAAGCGGATCAAACTTTCCCTTACCATTAAGGAGGACCAGGGCATAACATAGAAAACTGTCACAGCTTTAAATCCGATGTGCAGAAGCTTGTCAGGAACAGGGTCTTATCCTTCAAGGATACAAATCCAAATATTCAATCGAAACTGTTGCGTCAACATGAGAAAGCTGCAGTAAATTTGATAGAGGAAGAGTCTAACCACAACTATCAAACTCACGATGTACTCTTATTGGGAACCAACCTGGTCAAGATGCATTGCAGACAAAGCGGATACGGTCATGTACCGTCTCATAATTATCACCAGTGTGATATCTGCTCGAAGAATAATCAAGGATGTTCCGTAGTGCAATCAGCTCTACAAGAACAGATGGATCTCGGTGTAATACCTCAAAATTTTCCCTCTTATTTTATTACCATCAATAACTGGCTTTCACTTTGCATTCATCTATATCTTGCATTAGGTCATAACTGCATTAATCATACAGTTGCATGGGCTCCTAAGGCGTGGGATCAAAGGAATTATCTTGTTATCAGCGTGGGCCCTATGCAGAGCTTATTCATTTGGTTCCTATTTCAGGTTGAGTTGAATCGAGGTTTGAATTCATATTACCATGAACACTTTCTTATTCAGAGGTGCATCAAGATACCAGGGCTATTCTTCTCCAAAATTCACTAACGTCCTGAATTAGATTTTATCTCTCAGAAGACTAGGGTTTCATTATGTTGTATGTGGGGGTATTCAGGACATTGTGGTCTTCTCAATGGTTCATCGCCTACAAGCTAGGGTGGAGTTGAGATTGAAGTCAGGGAAGTGGAGGGTGTATTTCATGTCAAATCGATCGTGTGAACTACTTAAATTACAATAATCATTTCTCATGTTAATATTCATTTCTTCATTACCCTTTTCTCAATCCATCTTAAATAAATCACATTTGGATGTCCATTTGTTAATCCACATGTCCATATTACCACGTACTCAAATCCATCTTACATCCATTTTTGGTTTAACTCATGTCAAGCCATTTTCAGTTGATAACCAGTTTACATCCATATTCATAACCACATTTTTAGCCTATGTTCACTATTTTAAACTATCTCATTCACTAATCCACATATATTTTTGTTAGTTCAATTTAAACCCATTTTTCTTGATATCCATTTTTAACCGATTTCAAACCATATTCAAGTCCATATCCACATCAAAGTCCATTCTATTATATTCATTATCCAATCCATTTAGCTATTTTTAAACCACCCAAATTCTAATAATCCTAAAGTTGGTCACATTGAACAAGTCATCGAGTCTAAGACAAATCCTTCTGATGATAATGGAAAGCCATGCGAGTTCACATATGGTAGTTACTCCCCTAGCATCTGCGAAACTCCCAGCACAAGACAATTGTCTCATGAACTAAAGCAGAGTATACAAAAGCTGGAGCATGTGCTTAGTGAACTCATTCCACATGAAGTAGAGTGCATTCCTATATAAACTCAACAAACTGTCACGGGAACTAAGGGTTGGACATTTCAAATCTTCATATGATGAAGAGGTCGATTCTTCATTGTGTCATCATGTCATTTTTTTCTAATAAGGTGCTTGATGCATCAATGGTTCTTAACTCCACTGTAACTCATGCGAGAGTAAGTCAGAATCAGGTTCTTTATGTGTTGTATGATTAACAGAATTACTAGGCAACATAATTTATGTAATGAAACTTTGGTTTAAGAAGAATAATTACAGGGAAGATGCTGTTCAGTTATGATAATCCATCCATGGGCCAATTTAGAACAGAATGTGTTTCAATTTTCTCTCATCCACATTATTTACTTCCTGATATATTCAGGAAATTAGTCATAGCCAAATCAAAAAAACACCACCGCAACATTCATAACAGAAAAAATAGCAGTAAAAAAAAAGAGGTGCATATCAGTATCGGGAACTCATAACACAATTTCATTTTTACAGGTTGATAACAGTTACAGATTCACTCCAAAAACTCTTCATAACTGTCAAAACTCCTCCCTAACCATTTTTCTAACCAACTGTTAACAAAACTAACTGTAAAAAAAAAACCACTTCTAACAGTTACTAACACCTTTCTCCAATTTTTCTCTAACACAACTCACCACTACTAACGAAGGATCCTAACAGAAAAACCCCTAACCGAATCTAACTGAAAAAACCAACTCAATCTTCAAGCTCCATTCACCTTCATCTTAAATTATCTTCATCAATCTCCAAGAACTCTCATCTTCACCTTCTTCTTCTCGATCATCTTCCAATCTCCAACTCTACATTAACCTTCAATCAACATCCATAATATTCAATCTCCCATGCATCATCTTCAATTCGGTTTTTCTTCAACGTCAATTCTCAAACCTGCAACGGAAAATTCAAAAGCGAATTCGACAAGTATTCACGCCAACGACGTAGAGTTTGAAACAATAGAAGAAGGTGAAGAAGATGCGGATTCATAACAGATTCGAAGGAAAGAATTGAGGAATTGGTACCTAAATTTTCGCATTGTCGTAATTCTCGATGTCGTCGCGCAGAGGAGGAATTCAAATCGAGGTTTCACTGTGAGATATTCCCCGAAGTCTCCATCAGGCGGAAGAAATTTCGGTAAAAATCCGCGGCGAACTTCAATCCATCTTAACTTTCATCATCGTGTCAGCATCAATTTGCCTACCGGTAAGAGAATTCACCACCACAAATCAACGCCGATGGTGGATCCGTGGCTCCCACAATCATACTCGAAGGATTCGTCTACCTAACCAGAGTTCTTTCACCGAAACTCAAAATCCAGATCTGTCACGTTGTCGTGGCGGAGCAATCGAGTTTGTTGGTTGTGATCTGTGAAAGAAGAAGGTATCCGTAGCTTCGTTGGCATCACCAACCTTGAAAAGTCGCCGGTAAGCACTCCGATCTCCATACCCTGATGATTTGACACAGTTTCTCTTCATCGTCCTTTCGTTTGTGCTCCACAAAACAGAAGGCCTAAGCTTCTTTGCGAATCACGCTTGGCTCTTCGTTGAATTTCGATTTGAGCTACCTAGGGTTCATATCTGTCTGACTCCGATTTGGGTTTTTGAGAGACTCTATGTAAAACCGAGTCGGATTGTGAAGGAGGGAGTCATAAGGTTTGTGTTGACACAAGATATGGAGGTTTTTGAACCTCCGCCGCCGCCGGAGGCTATTTCGGGCACGGCGGAGCTCTCTGGACTCAGGCCAGGTAATAGGAGACATGGGGCACGTGAGAAGGAAATGGATATGCCATCAGAACTACGCCTTGCTTCATTTGGACATGCTAAATGGGTCTCAAGTCCAGTGTTTTGATATTTGCACACGTCTTTTCCTTGTGGCACCCCCCTGGGAACATGGATCAAAGGCCATTGGGCCAGACTGTTGCTATTGGCACCACTGGATTCACTCTCTGCACTCCCTCTGTTTCTCTATTCTTTTAATTTAATTTGTGATTAATTGATGATTTTTTTCTCGGTGACGATTATGATTTCGTTTCTGTTGATTGATACCTTGATTAGTTTCTTGACAATTCTAATGGGATTTTTGTTGATAATTTTTGTTAAGGTGTTAATTAATTTCGATTTAAGACGTTGACCGATTTCGATTAAAGGCCCATGCATTTTTGGATCGATGTCGATCGATCTTTTGGATATCACTTCATGGATTAATTATGGAAGACTAAGCATTTATTTTGCTTATGGGAGATTACAAGATCCCGCACGAAGTTTTCGGTTTTCTTATTATGTGAAGAATCGCTACTTCGACCAAGTAAGAAATCTCGACTTTAATGCATCATTATAGAATGCATGTGGTTAGGATCATCACGTAGCTGCATATGAAGTCCTCCTACCTGAGGCAATGTTTGTGGTTAGATTGATGACGATATTTGACGATTCGAAGATTAGGTTATGCGTGATAAGTTTGCTTTCCTAGCACTTTTCCTTAATCGTAATTTTTTGCTCATTTCGCTCTAATTATTAAAAATAGTTTTGAGTGTTATAAAATTATGGAAAATTTCATGAGTGATCCTTAACCTCTTAATTAATTATGTATAATTGTTTATTCCAGTTTTGGATGAGTTTAGTAATTAATTTGGATTTTTGATTCCAAGCTGTCCCGAAGGACATAGTTTCGATTTAAGGGACCAAAAGTGGTTTTCTCCAATAGGTTTGAATCTAATTTTTTGTGGGTGATTAATCACTGGGACATATGACACTTTGATGCTCCTTGGGAATTTTTTCCATAATTTTTGGTGTCATTTTAAATCCACTTTGTGATGTTGTTTTTCGGCGATCATGCCTTGTTATCTTGCCTATTGAGTAAATTGTTTTGACACTTTGGTGCATAATTTCATGAATTACTTTTAGAAAATTTGATCTACTGACTTCATCATACTATGATTAAAGTTTTATAATTCTTTAGGACTTATAACTATTTTTCATACCTTTTTGATTGCGAGCATTCATTTGTGCTTACAAGTTCGATCCCTAGGATTTTGAGGAGACATTCATGCCATGCATTAGAAGGTGTTGAGTGAGGCTTTTGTACATTGGTTTGGAAACATTTTAAGGACCTATAATCCATATCAAGTTGTTTTTTACTTATCCGTAATATGCATAAAAACATGTATGTTTGAAGCATCCTTTTGCATCCATTGTGTGGTATTCTAACTTTGTGTTTGTGGTACCACTCTTTGCCTATTTTTTGCTAATCTTCTTTGACACTTGTGTACATGATGTTGAGGTATAGCTACTGACTTGGTACATGACCTATAATTTGTTTGTGCATGATTAACTTTACATTGTGTCCAAAAGTGAAGCTTGCCTTTGTTTGCCTAGTTTGGTTTAATCCTTTGAACTTTACTTGCATGCCTTGAATGTGAACTTTGTACATTAGTTAGAGAACCATTCTCTACTGCCATAGGCTGTTTTCATTTATCTTTTCATCTCTAATGCTCATCTTTTGCTTGCCTTGCAAGTCTTTGTTTTTAGGAGCCAATTTTGGTTTGGATTGCCTTGTTTTGTCTTAAGGATTTAAACTTGTTTTACCTTAGCCATTGGTGGATGTTTATAAGATGTGTGCACACTTCTAACATGAGTTCAATTCTGGTTTTGGTTTACTTTCATGTCCTTTGCCTATACTTGTAACCCTTAGGTGATTTCTTTTGTCGGTTTACCTTTAACTTCAAAGTAGATTAGTCTTGTAGCACAATTGTAACTTGACTTGTAATTTCATAATCCTTTTAGGTCTCTCACTTTGACTAATGTGACTCAATTGTACATAGTCATTAGACTTAGGTTTTCATGTCGTACATACACTCTCTTGTTATTACTAATGTCTTTGGTTCACATGTGCAAGGGGCATAAAGGAGACATTCCAAAGGTGGTTTGACCATTTCATTTTGTGAATAAAAACTTGTTTCTAACTTGGTTGGCTATTTTTTTATAGGTACTTTCGTGACTTGCTTTCGTTGCGCTTTAGTTGCTTTGCTACGGATTCATATCCGTTTGGTAGGACTTCTTATCTCTTCACTTCTCTTTAATGCTTTCAAATGCCATGAGAAGTAGGAATAGTCGATGCCATGATAAGTAGGATTGTATGGAAAGCCCTCAAGTGAGGCCATGATTGTGCTTGTTTAATATTGTGCCTAAATACCTCTAAGGAGGCATCCCATTCCCATACTCCCTTGTGAGACCTCCAAGAAGGCAATTGACGGAAGATAGGGTTCGCAATCGACCCCCGTTATTCTAGTCAAGTCGTTCTTAGCTCTCATTACATGATTGAAGCTCTGGACACCACTTGCTCCTATTATCGAGTCAGTCAAGTGGAAGATAGGGTTCGCAACCGACCCCCACTCATTGTCATTAGCTCACATCGACCGATGTTGACGCTTATGTGATCTCATTCACATCTTTGTTATTGATCTACTTTGATATGCGATATCATTGTATTGTGTGTTCTAGCTTTTGCTTCCTCATTAGGATACCTATTCTAACTTGTCCAAGTTAGATAGGTTAGAAAACATAACCATAAGACTAATCATTGCATGACAACATTAGGTAGACTTCCCTCCTAATCCTCAACTATAGGATCAATCTTTACATGCTAACATTAGGAGTCAGGTCTAGTCCCCCTTAGTTCTTTCTTTTACCCCTTTGAGTCTCTCTTCTTCTCATCTTATAACAAAAAGCCAAAAATACTTAATAAAGGCATAACACATATTGTATTAGAGCCTTTCATGTGGGAAAAATATAGTGAGGGGTCTTCTCTCACTTTCTTAATATGTTTAGCATAGTCCCGTCTTGGGTCGATATGCGAGGCATTCGATCCTACGTGAAAGACTTTAATACAATAAATGTTAAACACGCAAATAATCAAAACACTTCTTAAAATAAAAAAACAAACAACAATTCTTTTCTCATCTCATTCACTCCTTTCTTAAGGATTCTTCATGTCCGTTCTACCGCAAATAGGTAACGCCTAAGTCTCCATACAGCGAGCTGCAACACCTAACTGCTAGAATGCACACTATGAGGTTTCCACTAAAAAACACAAACACAGCAACACCCGTTGAGGGGAACTACGTCGCTATGATTCTTCATTGGTTAATGGAGATACGTAGGCAGGAGATCGTGCGAGATCTCTCTGAGCACAACCTTTCTTTAGCACCTCTTTGTCTCTTTTTGACCCGGAGGTCGAACTACGACTACTCTGATTTCCTCCTTCTAGTTAGATTGAGGATACATAGGCACGAGACGGCGATGTCTTAGCGAGCAACCTTCCCCTTTAGTTCGCGTCCGAACTACGTTGACTCTGATTTTCCCGTTCCCGAGGGAATACGTAGGCCTAGGACTCCGAGGACGTCCTATCGAGTCTTTTCTTTTCCTTTTATTTCCCGTTTCTTCATTCTTTTCCGTACCTGTTCCTTTTCCTTTCCAGTAGCAGTGGAGCTCCAGATGACGACACCCTTTGATCGAGACAACAAGCGTGGATCCCATCGGGTATGATGGATGCATGGGGGTGCTAATACCTTCCCTTCGCGTAACCGACTCCCGAACCCAGTTCTCTTGGTCGCAAGACCATGCTCTATCCTTCCTCTCAGGTTCATGCAGTGTTTCCTTTCCCTTTCTTGGGATAAATACACATTGCTGGCGACTCTGTTTCGGTGCCACTTTCGCGTTTGTACCAGGATGAAAATCCCGGGAGCGACACTCGGGTGGATCCAAGATCACCGAATATGTGAGGTCAATATGGCCGATGCAAATCCCAACATTGTCCAGAACCACAACATTCTGGAAATGAATATTAACTTGGTGAAAATACACTCTAGGCAAAGCCAGCATCATGATCTGCCACGGCACAATTACAATTCCAGTCCGATCTGCTCAATAAATAATCGGGGATGCTCTTTTGCACAAGAGGCCCTCTAGCATCAGATGGATCTCGAATGGATTCAGGATTACTGTGATAGAAGTCATTATCAAGTTAATATGATTAAAATCTTTGATATTCGCTTAATGAATATCAGCCTGGTGGGATTACACGCTAAGCAGGTCAGGCTCAGCTTTCTGGCTTCGCATGAATATCAAGACTGTGAAAATTTCCGTGAGAATGACCAAGGATATGCACTTGTTCAAAGAACACTTCAACGCCTGTTGAACCACTGGTGGCTTCCAATCTACTTGGATAAATCCACACAACAGATCATTATGACTGACAGAAACCCTACTAGGCATCAATGTCAGGATATTTGATTAATGGAAACAGATCTAGTAAGGTTGCACTGCATACAAAGCGGACGTGGCCAGGTGCCACCACATAACTATGAGCGCTGTAGAGTTTGCTCAGAGAACAACCAAGGATGCGCTCTCGTGCGAGCAGCCCTTCAAAGTATGTTGGATCAGAAGGAGATTCGACCATGTTCGAATTTTGGGTCGATCAATGTAATGCAAGACTATCTTCCTGACCAAAGCAAAGACGTTGTCTTAATCCCTAAACGAGAAGTAACAAAAGACGTATATGCCATAATCCCTCTACTCCATGAATCAAGAGTTCCTCTTGATAGTAGAAAGATTCTCAACCTCGAACCAATTAAGGCAGGCTACGATGGTCAGAAAAATCAAAAGGCTCCTGTGGTTATCTATCTGCCGGGTACCAGTATCGTACAAATCCGATAAAGCTATCCCTTATAAGTACGGTGCAACAACAATCGAAAATGGAATTGAAACTCCATTACCCTCTGTCGTAAACATTGCAGACATTAGTCGAGTAACACGGAGCGGACGTGTAACGCCCCGATTTGTTTTATGGTATTTAATTATTTCAAATATGTGAATTTATGGAATGTGTGAATTTATTTTATTATTTTCATTTATATGAATTAAGTGTTTTACCCGCTAATTGGTTAATTTCATTGATAGGAAAAATATTTGCATTAAATTATAATTTCTTTTCAACTTTTATTTCCCGAAATATATTTTTATCGATGTTCTGTTTTATCGCGTTTTGAGAGCGTTTGCGAGATAATTGAGCTGAAGGGTATTTTGGTCTTTTTAAGGGGTAGATATTTGTTATTATAAGAAAATAGAAATAGAAAGAGGGAGAAAAAGAAGAAAAAGAGAAAAAGAAGAGGAAGAGGAGAAGAAGAGGGAGAAGAGGAAATCATCAAGAACAAAGCGTGATCTTCAATTAATCGGGTAAGGGTGAGAAGTTTCAATTATCTCTTGCTTGTATATGTATATGTGTATGTTTTGTGTGTTGTGTGGATCGTTTCGTATAGTTTTCCGTTTAGGTCGCAATTAGGGAATTTGTTAGAAATCGATGTTTTCGCGGATAAAAATCGATATAGATCGTGATGTATGAGTACCCTGTGTCTATGAATCTTTGTTGATACTTGTTTCATTGTTTGGAATGGATTTGGGGAAGAAATGGAGATTTTGGGGGTTTTGGAACAGTGTGCACACAGCAGAATTTTTCTGCATCTGGTGCAGAGCGCCGGGCGAAGGCTTTGGAGCGCCGGGCGATTCGTCCTTTCGCCGGGCGATTTTGAGAGGCGCAGAGGTTCCAAGTTTCTGCCTCTTTTGAGTTTTAGGGGAGGAAGTTACGCCGCTGCTTCGCCGGGCGGTGCAGAGTCGAAGGGAGCACAGCCGGGCAGTCTTTGGGTAGCGCCGGGCGCTGCTGGGGAATTTTGATTGTTTTGTTTTCTTTGAAGTTGCATAACTTTTGATCCGTAACTCGGATCGGGACGTTCTTTGTACCAATGGAAAGATTATAAAATGTACTTTCTGATGATGATGATTTTGGGATTGTTAGCCGATTAAATTTTGTTGGGAAATTGGGAATGTGTCGTTTGGTTGACTTTTAATGTCGTATTTGTGTGCGACTTGTGTGTTATCGTGTTATATGTTGTTGAGGCGTACCATATGACTTGTATGACGTTATATGATGTGAATGTAAATGATGAAATGCTATTTGTTGTGGGTCGTAGTTAGTGATAAATACATTGTTTAAGTAAGTATCAATGTATGTGGCTTCAAGTGTATGATTAATGTATGATATGGCGGCCTCTGTGGCGTAGATCCACAGCAAGATGAATGGTAAGGTATTGATTATCATGGGATTGCTATAATAGTAATATTTGGTGTGTGGAATGGATTCCAATTGTGTTAGGATACTCATTGGGGTAGAATGGCTTATATGTCATTCCTAGTGAGGTATTAATGTTTTGGTCGAACACATTAGGGTAGAATGACTGTATGTTGTTCCTAGTGTTGTTGTTGTACTCATTAGGGTAGAATGACTTTATGTCATTCCTAGTGATGTACAATTGAGTTGTCGTGTCCACTAGGGTAGAATGACTATGTTGTCATTCCTAGTGGGATATTCATTGGGGTAGAATGACGATGTTGTCATTCCTAATGAGAGGTGCACTAGGGTAGAATGAGTATGTTGTCGTTCCTAGTGAGGTATGTATTGGGGTAGAATGACTATGCTGTCATTCCCAGTTATGTGATGCGTGGTATTGTCGGGTCGTGTGCCCATGTGGGGTGTGAGCGATCCATAAACGTCGTGTGCCCGTTGTCGCTCCCGGGATTTTCATCCTAGTACAAACGCGAAAGTGGCACCAAACAGAGTCGCCAGCAATGTGTATTTATCCCAAGAGAGGGAAAGGAAACACCGCATAAACCTGAAGGAAAGGAAAAAGCATGGTCCTACGACCAAGAGAAAGGGTAAGGGAGTCGGTTACGCGCAGGGAAGGTATTAGCACCCCCACGCGTCCATCGTATCCGATGGGATCCACGCTTGCTGCTTCAATCAAAGGGTGTAAGAAAAGGATACTGAAAAAGAAACTACTAGCTGGAGAACTGGAACAGGATAAGAGAGAAAGAGAAACAAATGTAGGGAAAATAAAAGAAGTGCTCGCATGGGCCCTACCCCACTGCCTACGTATCTCATCGGGAGCATGAGAATCAGAGCGACGTAGTTCCCCTCACTAGGGATGGATTGCATTTTTTAGAGAACGGCTTACGTTCTAGCTCAGGTGTTGCAGGCTCGGTGGTCCGAGTGCGTTACCATCTTGCAAGAGAACGAGTAGGAGCACGTTCATACATTGAGAGTGAGTGAGATGAGAAAAGAATTCCCGAAGGAAAGACGTAATTGTTTGTTTTTGTCTTTTAGAAGTTTTTCCCATTTATTTGCATATGATAGTGTATCTGAATCTTAGTTATTGGAATGTGTACATTCTCACATTCCAAGATGGAATGAGCAAGAAGACACACTAAGAGCGAAGAAGACCCCCACACTTAGTTCCAATTGTCAAGGTTCAAACACACTAGCATACTTATGTTTATTAAGTGTTTTTGTTGATTAGGAAATGAAGAAGTGTTTTTTATTATTTGCACCTTCAAAAAGCATTGCATTCAAGTCCCTCATACAAGATCGAATGTTTAACACATTGACTCAAGATGGGCTATAATGCTATACATTCTAAGATTATAAGAGAAAACCCCTTTATAATCTTTTCTTTATATGAAAGGCCTAAATGCAATAAATGCTTACCTTTATTAGATGTTTTGGATTTTCTTTAAGATGAGAAGAGAGACTCAAGAGAGGAGAAAAGGTAAAAATCTATATGAACTAAGACTCAATCCTAATTGAAGATTAAAGGGAGTGATCCTAATGGTTTGTGAGGTTCCAACCTAAAGTCTAAAGAAAGGGTGGATTAAACAATTCACTTCTAAAGTAGAAGATGAATTGTAATCCAAAAAAGGGAAGGTGATGAGTTGTTAAAAGAAAGCACATAAGTGCTTAACAAAACACAAAATGGAATTGTAAAAGAGATGAAAGGAAAGAAATTTGAATGTGGATTCCTTATCCACACTCAATTGCAACTTACCAAAGCCCCTACATGGTTAGTAAACATGTATAAGAAGTATAAGAAGTAAGAGAACATGTAATGCATCATAAAACTCAAAAGAATTAAATGAGAAATCAAATCCTAGAACCACAACCAGAATGTACATCATATAGAAAACCAATGATTACTATCAAGCAAACTCAAGTGGATAGGCAACAAACATCATCCATGACATTAGAACATGATATCATAAGAAAAGGGAGAATGAAAGATGAAAGGAAAAAGAAGAAATGTGCATAAATGGAACATGTAATCCATGGATCAGAATTGAAATGAAATGAAAAATGATTCACAAACATCTCATAAGTATTTATGAGGCACATCAAGACTTTTAAGAAGTGATAGAAGAAGTAGGATTGAAATGGAAGTTCCAAACAAAGGAAAGTGCAAACACAACATGTTAAAGGTGCACAAGGTTCAAATGGTAATCAACAAGCAAGGATGACATATGATATGTATCAATGTCCTATAATGTCAAGAGTGTAGCTCACCAAATAGGCAAATGATCATGCAAGTATACACAAAAGAAAACATGTAAACATGCACAAAAGATTACAATGATATGACATGTTATAATGCTTTAAATGAAATGCATCAAACAAAAATCAAATGGCCTCATGAAAATTATGAAAACATGGTATTGAAGTTCACTAATCAGAGATGAATCACATATCAAAGTAGCATGCAAGGAACCAAGGCAAAATGATGTCAAACAATGCATTTAGGTCAAATTGGATGCACATACCAAGTAACACAAAAGTGAACACCAAACATGCCATAAAATGACCTAAAAAAAAAATAAACATCACTTAACATACCTCAAGATGCTAATGACTCAATGCAAAAAGAAGAGCATCAAAACAATTTTTAATGATCAAGAACAAAATTAAACAAGATCATGTACCACATTAAGAATGCACACCAAAGAAATTCAAAGAAAATTATGGAGCAGGGATAAAAAGGTCATAAAATCAGAAAATAAAATCACCAAAAATTTTCTAAATGTTTTAATGATACTCATGAATTTTTGTGGAATTTTATGATACTATTTAGTATTTTTAAAAATTAAAAAGCAAACGTGTATGAAAATAAAAAAAATAAAGTGAAATGTAAATGTGAATGGGGGTGCAAGCATAGCAAAATGTGAGTTCAATATGATTGGGCTTTGAAAGCGTGGGGTGTGAATAGCATAAGGCTTAAGTCCATTTACGCGCCAGTACACATTAGTAACCATGCACTTCAGTCAAACCAAGTCAAAACAATAACAACCATAGGATCAAGTCAAGTCAACAACCAGTCAAAGTAAGCTAATCTAACACATGTACATGAATGACCATACTCCCTACCATGTGCCACACCACATAATGCTTAAGTGAGTTCAGAAATGATGCACATGACATGCACATGCATTTTAATGTGCTGTCACGCCCTTAGCCATACGATGAGGAAAAATGAACGAACAGGATTAAAACGTGCTAAACCCTAACATTCAACCACTGGCCGGAGAAGGACCTCCGGTCATCTTCTCCGGCGAACCACCACCACCTGCAAACTTCAACTTTCACAGAAATGCATCATTCATATACCAAAATGAAGAGGAAGCTATGGAGATCAAGAATACACCATTATTTCTCATAGATCATGCACACATAACACAAACCGAGCCAAAACAATTTGCCCTAAAATCACACCTAAACTCCTAAAGAGCCTATCAACTAGCCAGGACTCACGCAGCTTCTAATAAGCTTTAAACCATATAGAAACAAGCTAAAACAATGCAATAGAGTTGGAGTGATTGAAACCTGAAGTTTGCAGATCCTTGAAGCAAAAGAAAACCAGAGATCCACTCTTGATATGGAGCTTGATTCGTGCAAATTAAATGCAGTTGAGCCTTGAGATATTGAAAGCAGAGAGAGAATCAAAATGTTGATGAAGCTTCACTTGAGGAATTCATGTGGATTTTGATGGTTCTTACTTCAGTCTTGTGCCATTGATGATGATGAAGATGAAGTAAATGAAGGTGAATGAAGATTCGAGCAGAGAGAGATGGTGGAGAGAATGCGAGAGTGTTTGAGAGGGAGAGTGAAAAATGAGAAAAATGAAGCTAGCCCCCAAATTGGAGAGTGTGACTTCTATTTATGGTGAGTTCTAATCATGGTTTAGTGAGTGGAGTTAAGTGAGTCAAGGTGGTTAAACTGAGTCCACCCTAACTAACTGAGTCAAGTTAGTTAGGGGCGAGTAGCCAAGGTTGGGTTATGGTGAGGTCAAGCTCATAACAGTTGTGGTGAGGATGAGAGTGAAGCTGAGGTGGTGAGGTTATTGTGACAGAAACTTGCTAAGCAAGTTTGTTCTTTCTATTCCCATGTATGGCACGTGATAGTATGCATTGTGTAAGTAACATATGCTTGACTAAATGGGGAAATAAAATTCGTGAAGTGTTTGTGGGATGACTGAGCCAAAATCATGCACTAAACTATCAATGCACCAGTGCCAACATGAGGTGGTTTGAGGAAGTTTTTCTCTCTGCTCAATGAATGAATTGGTGTGTTTTTGGAGTCATTGGAAAGGGGAGATGTAATGCTACATGTTTGGTATGAAAAATGAAGTGAAATGATGCTTGGAAGAAGTTGAAAAAAGACTTATAACACATAGGTTTGGAACTGGTATGAGGGCGTGGCAAAGGTTGGTTGACAAGGTAACATGGCCCCTAGGTTTTCAGCATGATCAAAGCACATTGGACTCAATATAACTTCTTCCCCTTTGATCAAGTGAAAAAAACATGAACACCAATCTTAAAGATCTCACCTAGAGGAACAACTTTCATGTTGAAAGATTTTTCATTTAAGGCCTTTAACCATGAGAAAAATGAGTGGACATTTGGCCCACCACATGTTTGTTAAAATGACTGCGCGCGTGCCCTGAAAGTCTTGGTCATGACCTAGTTTTGAACCTACTTTGCTCAAACTTTGATCAATCATATCTCACTCAATTTTTATCCAATGGAGATGTTCCACACATGGATTTGAAGCTTGAAACAAGATCTTTTGTTATGGCCGAGTGGAATTTTCATTTGATGCCCCAATTTTAAATGGCCTTGGCTCAAACTCTGATGCAAAATGGCCAAAACTTGCTATATTTAGTAACCCTTCTTCATCCAAAAATGGCAACTTTTTACATCTTGATTTTTTCATGATTCCTTTGGAGTTTCTTGATCAAATTTTGTACATTGGACATATGTAACATGAATTTCATGATTTTGGGCTCAAAAAGTCAAGAGTTGACTTTTTCCTCTGATTATTTGACTTGGCCCCAATTTTCCTGATTTCTGATCTTTCTTCCAATTGAACCACTTCCAAAACCAATTGAGAAGCAATTTTCCACCTCCATACACTTAGGGACATATGAAATACCATGACATCAAATTTGGTCCAAAAAATAAAAAATTTCCTGATTTTATTAGAAACCCTAGTTTTGGTGCCCACCTCCTAGGAGAAAAATGTGCAGTCTTCAATTTCCAATTCCTCAGAGTATGTTATGTATCCTCTTAAAAGATGATGATATATGCCATTTGAGGATGATTTTGGATCAATGAGCTATCTCTTTTGAGGGTTTTCCTTCAATTTTTGAACCTCTTGCATAGTGAAAGATGTAGTGCTTCAATCTCCCATTGATTCTCTCATTCTTGAGGTTGTGGATGTTCCATTGAGATAGTATGAGACATGAAAGGCCTCTTGGCTTGCCTTGAGGAAACTTGATTGACCTTTTTGTGCTTTGAATGATTCCTTGATTGTCCACCTTCCACCTGATCACATGCCCTGATGGTAAGAAGGATGCTATGCCTCATTTTTCTATGTTAAATGCAATGTAATGTTAATGAGGTGGATATGATATGATAGATGATAATGCCATGCTATGATGACAAAGAGGGAGAGCAAATTTTGGGGTATTACACCCGTGTGGGGTGTGAGCGACAGATTGGTTCCAGAGGGAATCCGCTATAACGTCGTGTGCCCAGGTGGGGTGTGAGCGATGATTATAGACGATCGTGTGCCCATGTGGGGTGTGAACGATCGGGTCGTGTGCCCATGTGGGGTGTGAGCGATCCATAAACGTCGTGTGCCCGTGTGGGGTGTGAGCGACAGATTGGTTCCAGAGGGAATCCGCTATAACGTCGTGTGCCCAGGTGGGGTGTGAGCGATGATTATAGACGATCGTGTGCCCATGTGGGGTGTGAGCGATCGGGTCGTGTGCCCGGGTGGGGTGTGAGCGATCCATAAACATTGTGTGCCCATGTGGGGTGTGAGCAATGGGTGAACATCGTAGGCCCACCGGGGAGTTACATTGGTAACGAGCGATGGTTCCAGCAGAGTTCCGGAGTGAACTAGTGATGAGATATGAAACCTTGGAGTCGGTACCGCATATGCATTTGCATAGAGAGTCGTTGTGTCGGTCTCTTTGCATCTGCATGAATTATGATTGCATTGGTTATATGTGGAAAATCATAGATTGATTATGTGTGGGAATTGTGCATTGACTGGTGTTGTGTTGAGATTGTGATAGCTTTGGTAAATTATTATGCATAGGTGATAAATGCTTTGGTTGTGAGTGTTATGTTTTGTGTGAAAACGTATGATATGTGATTAGATTGGTATAATCGTTATATGCTATGTGGTTGAATTGTTAGGGATATGTTATGTATTGGTGGCATGCTATATGTGTTAGTATGTGATGTATGTGGTGAGAAATATTATATATGTGAAGTTATTTGTGTTGTGGCATATTATTATGCAATCTTGGTTTAGTTGCTATTTCTCACCCTTCTGCTGTTTTATAATGCTCTATGAGGCATTGCAGATTAGAGTTGCTGGAGGTCTTTTTGGTGAAGATTAGTCCTCCGTTCTATTATCGGTCTTGGTGTCTGCTCTGATACGTAGCACGTGAGTCGGGGAACGATTATACATATAAGTATATATATTTGTTGGATATATTTGGTAGTACCTTTATATATATAGTAGAGGTTCTAAAATGATTTATTTTGTAAAACAAGCCAGTTATGGATCCTTCCGTTTTATTCCATAATTGACCTTTCCTTTTAGTTGGAAAAAGTTTCCCCTTTGTGGGCATTATATTTGTGCTATGTATTAAAAATATTGAGCAGGGATTGTATTTTATTTCTTTTACTGTGGCATCCCTGTTTCTGTCGGAAAAATAAATTTTTAGCTACTCTGATTTTATTTATGTATTATTTATTCGCGATGGGAATATGGGTGTTACATTAGTGGTATCAGAGCAGGTCAGTCCGTCCGGCCAAGTTGTTGAGTCTGTTGGTGTGACAGTTGAATACTGTCGATGTTGTTTGTTCTTTAGTACGTGATATGTGTGTGAAAGCACTGTCAGTACTTTCTGGTTTCTCTAATCTTTTGTCTTCAGGTGTGAGATTGAGATAAGTGGGGGAGAAGCTGGTACTTCTCCAAGTTGTTTCAGGTGTGGAGCGTTGGCTCAGTATGTTGTGAATTGCAAGATTGTAAGTGCTCTTTGGACAGTGTGGTTCCCGGTTCTGGGAGGAATGCGGAGGTAAGGTTTTTGTCGACTAAGGATTTGTGCCTTAGGTAGTTTTGTGCAGGATGCAAGGAATGCTATTATAGTTTGGTAAAGGCGGTCTATGCCCCATCATGACTGTCGGCTGTCTATTGACAAATTGAGGAACTGATCACCCTTAATCTCTTGTTGATAGCAGACGGGAATTATGATTGGATGGGATGGACGTGTCTTTCCGGCTTTAATAGAGGTGTGGAATGAATTGTTTGGAATTAAAGAAAGTGATTACGGATTGCTTCGATGAGTTGATTAAGATTCTTATATCAGAAGATGAGACGGTTTAGAGATTGATATGTTGGGCAAGTTGGGGAGTTATTGAGAGAGAATGATTGGGTATTGTTAAAGGTTGTTCTCAGAGAGTAGAGTGTGAACTCAAATTGGACAAAGGTAAGGATTTGAGGGTTGGATCTGCTAAGTAAGTAAAAGAACTTTTAGGACGTGAAACTAAGATGTTGTTATGTTTGTGATGATAGTTTTTCTAGAAATTGGCAGAAAAGACACAGTGAGGAGCTATTGGCTGTGCGTGATTTTCAGATGTGTTCCCGGATGGAATATTGGATGTTAGTATTAGAAGTACCCGGACTGATAGAGCAGTTGGAAGATTTACTGGAAAAAGGGATTTGTGAGACCAGGTGTGTCGTCTTGGAGAGCTCCAGTATTGATAGTAATGCAAGGAACTGATGATTGAACGGAATAACAAGCACGATGTGTATAAAGGTATTGAGACTATGGAAAGCAAAACTTAGAGTTCTGGAGAGGTTTGGAGTCTTTGGAATTGTTGAGCGTTAATGGAAATTTTGAGAGAACCTTTAGGCATGGATGTAATATTTAAGAGTTCTTTTTGGTTGGATGTTGCTACATGTTGGGATTTATGGAATTTGGACGGTTAAGAAAGGGACTTGTGTATGGACTACTAACAGTTGAGTAAGGTAACGATTGATAATAAGTGTCCACTTTCGAGAATAGATGATTGGAATGGGTTCGTTGAGTTTGGTTGGAATTGCAATGGTTTGGAATGTTTGATAAGGATGGTGAATTGCGTGAGTAACCAGTTACCCGGTGAAAAGGTTTGCGAAAGCTTTAAGAATTTATATCTTTTGGAGTTTGGTTGGACATTACGACGTGCAGTGATGTTAGTAATGCGTCGGTAATGTTTGTGGAGTAGAGGAAGCATATCTTCCATACTTATTTGGATAGGTTCGTAATGGCTTCGATTGAGGATATTTGAGTCTGTTATAAACTCCGAGGAGTAACAGGTAGAGTGTTTGAGATTTGAATTACCAGTGTTAAAAAGGGGCGAAGTTTTATGCTAAGTTATTCAAGTGAGAATTTGGATTGAAAATGTTATTTTTCTCGGATATGTTATTTCGGATGAGAGTATGGTTATGGATCCATCAGAAGTAGATGCAGTTCTACATTGAGAGACTCTAAAGTTGGTTAAGGAGATTAGAAACTTTTGGGCTCAGTTGGTTGTTACTACAGGTTATAGAAGACTTCGCTAAGTTCGTAGTTCTGTTATCCGAGGTGACTTGCAAAGGGTAAGTCGTTTGTTTGGGAAGTTCGTTGTAAGGAAAGTTTCGGAAAGCTGAAGTGGAAGTTGTCTACGGCTCTAGTTTTGATTCTGTGTGATCCTAATGAACCATTTGTGAGGTATTGGGATGCGTCCTTGATGCGTTTAGTCAGTGTGTTAATGCAAGAGGGTAAAGTCGTGGTTTATGCTTTACGCCAATTGAGGATTCATAAAAGGATCGATACTATTCAGGATCTAGAGTTGGTTGCAATTGTAGTGTGCTGGAATGATTGGAAGTATCATCTTTCTGGTTCTAGGTATAAATTGTTTGGTAATCGCAAGAGTTTAGAGTACTTAGTTGGTTTGAAGGAATAGAGTACGAGACAATGAGGATGAGTAGAATTGTGATGAGTTATGACTTCAGTTGGAATTCGTGACAAGTTATGAATTTTGCTTGGATTATCCTTCAGGAGAAAGATGATGTTGTGCCTAGAGGGTAAAGTCGAAAGTTGTTATGCATGTCGGTTTTGATGGTCAGAGAATTAGAATTATTTGAGCAGTTCTGAGGCTTGTTTCTGGTGTGCGAGATAACACAGTAGAGAGTGAGGATGGGTGTATTAACAGTGAAAAGTAATTCTTGGTGAATATGAAAACAAGTTAGACTTTGGACGTAAGACGGATAGACTAGAGGATTTAGAGTAATCAGAGTGCGTAGCGGAAGCGTGATATGGCACATTTTGTATGTGTGTGTGGAACTTTCTGTTCTTGTTTGGGTTGTGGTCTCGTTTCCATGATGATGGTAACAATCTTGTTGTGTTTCGGTTCAAGAGTGAACCTGTGAGTTTGTGCTTGGGTATTCTTGAGTTGTGAGTTGGTCGTCAAGTGCATTGTATGGGCTTTGCATCTTGTCGTTGTTGTTGTAGTAGTGGTCGTATTATGATTGTTGTTGTGGTTGCTGTTAGCGAGGTGGTTTGTCAGTTGTGTTATTCGCAGTGTGCCTTTGGTTGGCTTGTTGGTTTGATTTGTCGGATGCGAGAGTCGTGTCCGGAGCTGTTGGTATCAGGATATTTTCGAGGACGAAAATGTCCAAGTGGGGGAGAGTTGTAACGCCCCGATTTGTTTTATGGTATTTAATTATTTCAAATATGTGAATTTATGGAATGTGTGAATTTATTTTATTATTTTCATTTATATGAATTAAGTGTTTTACCCGCTAATTGGTTAATTTCATTGATAGGAAAAATATTTGCATCAAATTATAATTTCTTTTCAACTTTTATTTCCCGAAATATATTTTTATCGATGTTCTGTTTTATCGCGTTTTGAGAGCGTTTGCGAGATAATTGAGCTGAAGGGTATTTTGGTCTTTTTGAGGGGTAGATATTTGTTATTATAAGAAAATAGAAATAGAAAGAGGGAGAAAAAGAAGAAAAAGAGAAAAAGAAGAGGAAGAGGAGAAGAAGAGGGAGAAGAGGGAATCATCAAGAACAAAGCGTGATCTTCGATTAATCGGGTAAGGGTGAGAAGTTTCAATTATCTCTTGCTTGTATATGTATATGTGTATGTTTTGTGTGTTGTGTGGATCGTTTCATATAGTTTTCCGTTTAGGTCGCAATTAGGGAATTTGTTAGAAATCGATGTTTTCGCGGATAAAAATCGATATAGATCATGATGTATGAGTACCCTGTGTCTATGAACCTTTGTTGATACTTGTTTCATTGTTTGGAATGGATTTGGGGAAGAAATGGAGATTTTGGGGGTTTTGGAACAGTGTGCACGCAGCAGAATTTTTCTGCATCTGGTGCAGAGCGCCGGGCGAAGGCTTTGGAGCGCCGGGCGATTCGTCCTTTCGCCGGGCGATTTTGAGAGGCGCAGAGGTTCCAAGTTTCTGCCTCTTTTGAGTTTTAGGGGAGGAAGTTACGCCGCTGCTTCGTCGGGCGATGCAGAGGCGAAGGGAGCACCGCCAGGCGGTCTTTGGGTAGCGCCGGGCGCTGCTGGGGAATTTTGATTGTTTTGTTTTCTTTGAAATTGCATAACTTTTGATCCATAACTCGGATCGGGACGTTCTTTGTACCAATGGAAAGCTTATAAAATGTACTTTCTGATGATGATGATTTTGGGATTGTTAGCCGATTAAATTTTGTAGGGAAATTGGGAATGTGTCGTTTGGTTGACTTTTAATGTCGTATTTGTGTGCGACTTGTGTGTTATCGTGTTATATGTTGTTGAGGCGTACCATATGACTTGTATGACATTATATGATGTGAATGTAAATGATGAAATGCTATTTGTTGTGGGTCGTAGTTAGTGATAAATACATTGTTTAAGTAAGTATCAATGTATGTGGCTTCAAGTGTATGATTAATGTATGATATGGCGGCCTCTGTGGCGTAGATCCACAGCAAGATGAATGGTAAGGTATTGATTATCATGGGATTGCTATAATAGTAATATTTGGTGTGTGGAATGGATTCCAATTGTGTTAGGATACTCATTGGGGTAGAATGGCTTATATGTCATTCCTAGTGAGGTATTAATGTTTTGGTCGAACACATTAGGGTAGAATGACTGTATGTTGTTCCTAGTGTTGTTGTTGTACTCATTAGGGTAGAATGACTTTATGTTATTCCTAGTGATGTACAATTGAGTTGTCGTGTCCACTAGGGTAGAATGACTATGTTGTCATTCCTAGTGGGATATTCATTGGGGTAGAATGACGATGTTGTCATTCCTAATGAGAGGTGCACTAGGGTAGAATGACTATGTTGTCATTCCTAGTGAGGTATGTATTGGGGTAGAATGACTATGCTGTCATTCCCAGTTATGTGATGCGTGGTATTGTCGGGTCGTGTGCCCATGTGTGGTGTGAGCGATCCATAAACGTCGTGTGCCCGTGTGGGGTGTGAGCGACAGATTGGTTCCAGAGGGAATCCGCTATAACGTCGTGTGCCCAGGTGGGGTGTGAGCGATGATTATAGACGATCGTGTGCCCATGTGGGGTGTGAGCGATCGGGTCGTGTGCCCATGTGGGGTGTGAGCGATCCATAAACGTCGTGTGCCCGTGTGGGGTGTGAGCGACAGATTGGTTCCAGAGGGAATCCGCTATAACGTCGTGTGCCCAGGTGGGGTGTGAGCGATGATTATAGACGATCGTGTGCCCATGTGGGGTGTGAGCGATCGGGTCGTGTGCCCGGGTGGGGTGTGAGCGATCCATAAACATTGTGTGCCCATGTGGGGTGTGAGCAATGGGTGAACATCGTAGGCCCACCGGGGAGTTACATTGGTAACGAGCGATGGTTCCAGCAGAGTTCCGGAGTGAACTAGTGATGAGATATGAAACCTTGGAGTCGGTACCGCATATGCATTTGCATAGAGAGTCGTTGTGTCGGTCTCTTTGCATCTGCATGAATTATGATTGCATTGGTTATATGTGGAAAATCATAGATTGATTATGTGTGGGAATTGTGCATTGACTGGTGTTGTGTTGAGATTGTGATAGCTTTGGTAAATTATTATGCATAGGTGATAAATGCTTTGGTTGTGAGTGTTATGTTTTGTGTGAAAATGTATGATATGTGATTAGATTGGTATAATCGTTATATGCTATGTGGTTGAATTGTTAGGGATATGTTATGTATTGGTGGCATGCTATATGTGTTAGTATGTGATGTATGTGGTGAGAAATATTATATATGTGAAGTTATTTGTGTTGTGGCATATTATTATGCAATCTTGGTTTAGTTGTTATTTCTCACCCTTCTGCTGTTTTATAATGCTCTATGAGGCATTGCAGATTAGAGTTGATGGAGGTCTTTTTGGTGAAGATTAGTCCTCCGTTCTATTATCGGTCTTGGTGTCTGCTCTGATACGTAGCACGTGAGTCGGGGAACGATTATACATATAAGTATATATATTTGTTGGATATATTTGGTAGTACCTTTATATATATAGTAGAGGTTCTAAAATGATTTATTTTGTAAAACAAGCCAGTTATGGATCCTTCCGTTTTATTCCATAATTGACCTTTCCTTTTAGTTGGAAAAAGTTTCCCCTTTGTGGGCATTATATTTGTGCTATGAATTAAAAATATTGAGCAGGGATTGTATTTTATTTCTTTTAGTGTGGCATCCCTGTTTCTGTCAGAAAAATAAATTTTTAGCTACTCTGATTTTATTTATGTATTATTTATTCGTGATGGGAATATGGGTGTTACAGGACGAATCTTCAACAAAGGAGTTGGAGAACCCGCCAAAGAAAAGGAACCTCAAACAAAAGTTCCCAATCAACCAGTTGGGCAATCCAGTAATCCCAACCTTTCAAAGAACAACGATGAGATGCTGAAGCTCATCAAAAAAAGCGAGTACAACATTGTGGACCAACTGTTGCAAACTCCTTCGAGAATATTTGTGCTATCTCTTTTGCTCAGTTTTGAAGCTCACAGAGAAGCTCTACAGAAAGTCTTAGAGTAGGCCTTTGTGGAACAAGATGTGACGATAAGACAATTCGACAGCATCATCTCCAACATTACTTCCTGCAACAACTTGGGATTCAGTGATGAAGAACTGCCGGAAGAAGGCAAAAATCACAACATGGCGCTTAAAATTATAGTCAACTGCTAGGACGATGCTCTAGCCAGTGTACTGGTAGACACCGGATCAGCTCTGAATGTTATGCCAATATCTACTCTAATGCGACTATCATTTCAAGGATCTCCGATGAGGGGCAGTGAGGTCATCGTCAAAACCTTTGACGGATCCAGAAAAACAACCATCGGCGAAGTGGACCTTCCCATAACTATCGGTCCTCACATTTTCCAAGTCACTTTCCAGGTCATGGACATTCAGGCAGCATACAACTGTTTATTAGGAAGACCTTGGATACACAAAGCTGGGGAAGTCACTTTGACACCTCACCAGAAGCTGAAGTTCATCAAGAATGACAAGCTAGTCACAATCTGTGGAGAGCAGGCCTTAATCGTAAGCAACTTATCATCATTTTCCTGTGTAGAACAAGAGGAAGTTGTTGGAACTCATTTCCAAGCACTCTCATTGAGCAATGAGAATCAATCAGAAAAAGGAACATCCATTTCCTCATAAAAAGATGCTCTCAAAGTGATCTAGAGTAACAACGCAAAAGGATGGGGACAGCTTGTCATTCCTACGGATAACAAGACAAAGAAAGGTCTTGGTTTTTCTTTGACCTGTACCTAAACTACTACTAACAATGAAAGTTTTCATCCCATTCAGGACTTCTTCCACAGTGGAGGCTTCCTTCACCCAGTGTCTCAAGAAGTACATACCATCAATGAGGGTGACTCCTCCAATACGGATGAAGAGTGGAAGTCCTATCTCAACGAGGACGATTATATGTCTCAGGAAGAAACGCGTATGCCATTTTGCTATCCTGCGCAAAGTTCGAGATATATACCAAGATCAGATGTCAAAATGATGTACAGAGATTGTGATCCAGAAAGATGTCGTGCTCCACCAAACTTATTAGAGAAGGACACTCTGATGAAAGAAAACTTCGACTATGACTATTATGACCCAATGGATGACTTGCCTATCTGGAAGCCGTACCCAGAAGTCTCGGGGTAAAAGAGTAAGCCAAATGATGCATATCAGCTGAGCATCATTGAAAAGAATACCTGCGTCCCCACCAAGTCATGGGATCATTACTCAGGACATTCAGAAGATATCCCACACAACGATGAATCTGTAAAGAATGCAGGACTATAGTTCATCAACTATGCTTTTCCCGAGGTCAACGTCATCGAGAGGGATGACTCCTCCAGTTTCACGGAAGCATGGGACACCTTAGGACAGCCGAATGGCAAGTACGGCTTCTTGGTCAAGTACACCACTCCTGAAAGCTCTCGTATCAGGCTCGAAGACATCCAGCCAACTGGATGGGGAGATCCACCTGAGAGTGAAAACACTGTACAAAATACAATAGAAGAGTTCGTCTACGACAACTCTGTATGGGAGGAAGACTCCAACGATCCTGCTCCGCCAGAAATCAGTGTCATTTCTGAGGACAAACCAAGAAAGAAGGCACCAGACTTTGTGATTCACCGAGGAGTTCGCCGCCAATGGGTTGCTGTCGATGTCCTGAAAGTCGTCCATAAGTCTAAGTAATTTTCATCTTTGTTTTAACCTTTCACCCTGCCCAGGTGAAACAGATGTTTTAATAGGGCTCACTTTCTGTAAATGTTTCTCTTCGCTTCACACAAAGCGACAGAGTTTTGTTTTTATAGGGCTGTAGTTTCAGGAATCGACAAAATCATAAATAAATAATGTCGTTATGTAATTTCCGCATTTATTGCTGTTTTCACTTTTTTTTTTTTCAGAAAATGGTAATCCTAAAAACAACTCAAAAAAAATAAAAACAAGCATTTTTCATAAAATACACCGCACACACTCTTGCATTCCTCTCTATCTCTTCTAAAAACTAAATCATCACATCATGCAGATTGCTTATTTTAAACCCTATTGAAACATACGATCCAATGCCTTCTCCCAACTTTGAATTCCCGGTATTTGAAGCTAAAGAAGAAGACAAAGAAATTCCAGAAGAGATCTCCTGATTACTCAGACAAGAGGAAAGGTCCATTGAACCTCACAAAGAGCCTTTGTTAACAGTAAACTTGGGTTCAAAAGAAGAGAGAAAAGAAGTCAAGATTGGGGCACTGCTCAGTCCGACCGTCAAAGAAGATTTGATAAAACTTCTCAAAGAATTTCCCGATGTGTTTGCTTGGTCCTATCAGGACATGTCCGGGTTGGACACCAGCATCGTGGAACATCATTTACCGTTGAAGTCAGAATGTACGCCGGTATAACAAAGGCTCAGACGAACTCATCAAGACATGGCCATCAAAATTAAAGAGGAGGTGCAGAAACAGATTAACATGGGTTTCCTCACCACCTCAGAATATCCTCAATGGCTAGCCAACATAGTACTAGTTACGAAAAAGGACGGAAAGGTACGAATTTGTGTAGATTACAGGGATCTGAACAAAGTCAGTCTAAAGGATGACTTTCCCCTACCACACATTGACATGCTGGTAGACAGTACAACAAAGTTTAAAGTCTTCTCTTTCATGGATGGATTCTCGGGCTATAATCAAATCAAAGCGACGCCGAAAGACATGGAGAAAACTTCCTTCATTACCCCATGGGGTACCTTTTGTTACAAGGTAATGTCGTTCGGTTTGAAGAACGTCGGGGAAACCTATCAAAGGGCCATGACTACTCTGTTTCATGACATGATACACAAAGAAATTGAAGTGTATGTCGATGATATGATTGCCAAATCTAAAACAGAAGAGGAGCATATGACCCACTTGTCAAAGTTATTTGAGCGTCTGAGAAAATACAAACTCCACTTGAATCCTAACAAATGCATGTTCGGTGTCCGCTCAGGAAAACTGCTAGGATTCATCGTCAGCCAGAAAGGAATTGAGGTTGATCCTGACAAAGTCAAGGCCATTCAAGAAATAACTTCTCCAAAGACTGAAAAACAAGTCAGAGGATTCATGGGACATTTGAATTACATTTCCAGATTTATATTCCTCATGACCGTGACATGCGCGCCAATCTTCAAATTACTCAAAATGAATCAGGACTGCCTATGGACAGAAGACTGCCAAACCGCCTTCGAAAGTATCAAGGAATATCTATTAAATCCACCTATCCTGTCACCTCCAGTAGAGGGAAGACCATTGATCATCTACCAAACAGTCTTGGAAGACTCTATGGGTTGTGTACTTGATCATTTACCGACTGTGAAACTCGGTACACTATGCTTGAGAAAACTTGATGTGCTCTGGCTTGGACAGCCAAACGTCTTCGCCAGTACATGATTTGTCACACTACTTGGTTAATCTCCGAAATGGATCCAATCAAGTATGTCTTTGAAAAACATGTTCTCATGTTAAGGATCGCCCATTAGCAGATGTTGTTATTAGAATATGACATTGAATAGCACGCTCAGAAAGTCGTCAAAGGAAGTATTTTAGCCGATCATTTGGCTCATCAACCGATTGACGATCAAGAATCAGTCGGGTTTGACTTCCCAGACGAAGATGTCATGTACTTGAAAATGAAAGATTGCGATGAACCGCTACCCAGTGAAGGGCCAAAACCAGGTTCCCAATGGGGACTAATCTTTGACGGAGCTGTCAACTATTATGGAAATGGAATTGGGACAATCATCATAACACCTCAGGGTACCCACATTCCTTTCACTTCCAGATTGACATTCAAGTGTACAAACAACGAGGCCGAATACGAAGCTTGTATCATGGGTCTCGAAGAAGCAATTGACTTAAGCACTACAAGAAAATTGGCAAATTCCGACGGTTCATTTTGGAAGATTACGACGGTTAGAACCGTCGCAATTTGTAAGTTACGACTGTTTCAACCCTGTCGCGCAAACGTGCGTCGCGAGGCCGTATTGCGACAGTTGTGAAAATTGTCGTACAAACCGTCGTTATTTTCACGACGGGTAGCTAACTGCTGTAATCTCCATATTGTGACGGTTTCCAACCGTCTTGACTTGCTTAATGAAGCGAAGGTATATTGTGGCGGTTTGAACCGCCGCAAGTTGCAAATATTTTTAGAAAAAATCTAAGTTATATTGTGGCGGTTTGAACCGCCGCAAGTTGTAAATATTTTTAAAAAAAAAATCTGCACTCAGTAGAACAATAAAGTTTTGCAATTGTAGGAAAATGGAATATGGTTTCTTGGATGAAAAAAGGACAAGGGTTGAAAGAAAATGAAAATGCGATTTGGACAGCATAGCCGCGTCAATTAAAAATTTTGGTATATAAGAATATGGCGGCTGGTGGAGAACCGTCGTGAAATTTGAGCAAGGTCGGTTCTTCAACCGTCGTGGGAGTGTACGTTCCAACCAAAGGTATTTCTTTATATTTTTCCTTTAGGATTTGTAACATATGCCTTATTTTATTAATTCATTATTTTCATTTTATTTTATAAAATTGATAGTTTAAAATCAAATATATTTTTATACTTATATTTTTATATTTTTAGATTTATAAATTGATAGTTTAAATAAATTTTGATAGTTTATAAAATTTATAAATTTAGGTTTTTTGAATTTTTTTATTTATAGTTTAAAATTATATATATTTTTATAATTATATTTTTTAATTAAAATAATAAAATAAGTTTATTTTATTTATGAGTTTAAAATAATTTAAGTTTTTAATAATTTATAGGTTTTTAATAAATTTTTAAAGATCACTTTTTAAATATTATTTTATAAACTCAATTTTACTTCAATTTTAATTTATTTTTATTAATTTAATTTAAATTTTATTTTATTTTACTAATTTATATTATTGCTTTTATTTTATAAATTTGAATTTAATATAGTTTTGATTTTATGTTATTAATTTCTAAATTTCATTTTATAATTTAAGTTTTATTTATAATTTATAGTTTTTTTTTAATTTATAGTTAAAAATAATTAAATAAAAAATTACAAATATAATATATAAAATTATTTTTTTTTACAAATTTAACGGCGGTTATCCAAAACCTTCGTAATATTTTTTAAATTTTTTAAAAATTTAACGGCGGTTATCCAAAACCGTCGTAATATGTTTTATATTTTTAAAATATTTAACGACGGTTGTCTAAAACCGTCGTGGCAACCGTCGTAACTTACAAATGACGACGGTTTTTATGGAACTGTCGCAATCAATGTGTCGCAAAACACTATTTATCTTGTAGTGAAGGATTAAGAACTTGGATGGTTATAGAGACTCAACCCTGGTTATCAATCAGATCAAAGGAGATTGGAACACATACCAATTAGGACTGATTCCTTACAAAGACTGCATGAGAAGGTTGTTACCATTCTTCAACCTAATCGAGTTTCATCACATCCCTTGTGAAGAGAATCACATGGCTAATGCATTAACCACTCTTTCCTATATGATTAGTCTAGGTCAATGGAATGAGATACCTAAGATCGACATAATGCGCCTAGAAAGGCCCATTTACATCTTTACAATTGAAGCAGTCATAGACGACAAACCTTGGTATCATGATATTAAAAGCTTCCTTCAGAAACAAGAGTACCCGCCTGGGGCATCTAAAAAAGACAGAAAGACCCTCAGAAGGTTGGCAGGCAACTTCTTTCTGAGCGGCGATACACTCTATAAAAGAAACTTTGACATGGTCTTGCTCCGATGCGTAGACAGACCAGAAGCAAATATGCTGATAAAAGAAATTCACGAAGGATCCTTTGGCACTCATGCCAACGGATACACAATGGCGAGAAAAATTCTAAGAGCAAGGTACTATTGGTTGACAATGGAATCCAATTGCTACAAATACATGAGGAGGTGTCTCAAGTGTCAGATATACTCAGACAAGATCCATGTACCGCCAGTGCATCTCAAAGTTCTCCCTTCCCCATGGTCTTTTTCCATATGGGGAATTGACATGATTGGCATGATTGAACCCAAGGCTTCAAACGGACACCGGTTCATCCTAGTAGCCATTAACTACTTCACCAAGTGTGTCGAAGCAGCGTCATACGCCAATGTGACCCGACAAGTGGTAGTCTGTTTCATCAAAAACAATATCATATTCGGTTACAGTGTTCCAAGCCAGATCATTACTGATAATGGATCTAACTTGAACAACAAGATGATGAAAGAGTTGTGCGTTGAGTTCAAGATCGAACACCATAACTCGTCTCCCTACCGGCCTAAGATGAACGGCGTGGTAGAAGCAGCTAACAAAAACATCAAGAAGATTGTTCAGAAGATGGTTGTAACCTACAAAGACTGGCACGAGATTCTACCCTTTGCTCTTCAAGGTTATCCTACATCTGTCCGCACTTTAACAGGGGCGACCCCTTTCTCTCTAGTATATGGCATGGAGGCAATGCTCCCCATAGAAGTAGAGATCCCATTAATCCTGGTATTGATGGAAGCTAAGCTAACAGAGGCTGAATGCTGTCAAAGTCGACACGATGAACTAAACCTATTCGAAGAAAAGAGAATAACGGCACTATGCCATGGTCAGTTGTATCAGCAAAGAATGAAGAAGGCGTTTGACAAAAAGGTCTGACCTCGCGTCTTTAGGAAAGGAGACCTCGTACTCAAGAAGATACAATCATTTCTCACTGATTCCCGGGGCAAATGGACTTCGAACTATGATGGCCCCTATGTGGTCAAGAAAGCCTTCTCAGGCGGCGCCTTGAGACTCGCAACCATGGATGGAGAAGAATTCGCCTACCCCATAAATGTTGACCTAGTCAAGAAATACTTCGCCTAAACAAAAAAAAACGTCTCGGTGGATTGAAAACCCGAAAGGGCGGTCCAGGCAAAAATTAGATACAAACAAAAAATCGTCCCGATGGATTGGAAATATCAAAGTACAATCCAGGCAAAAGTTAGGGATTAATGGCAAGTAACTACGTCTGATCAGTTCAACTCCTCAGCAGTAATGCCATCCATCAGGAAAACTCCAGTCAAGGTCATCTTCGACAGTGGTTCAGGATGTCCAGAATTCAAAGTTGGTAAAAGGATAGCGGTCGTTATGTTTCAATGTAGCCCTTTTCCCTTAAATTACCATTTTATAAACTTTGTAAATACTCTATAGGATCACGCGGTTGGCTGATTTCCATCCTATCAATAAAATTTAAGCCCTAGTGCTTTTGTTTGCAATTCTTATTTGTTTTAGCTTAACAGAATGATATTTTTAACATGATCAACGATTCTTAAAATAAAACAAAAATGAATTTACTTGTCAAAACTTTTCTGCTTTTTAAATAAAGATGGTAATTCCTTTTGATTCTTGAACTTCAAAAAGAACATCTATCGCTTCTCCAAAGGTGATTGAACCTCAAAGTGCAGAATCAAAGTACTCCTTCTAAACCAGTCCACCTGAATGAAGGATCAACTGTGTCAGATGTAATATCCTATCTGATATCCTCGGCAGAGTTCGTACCTCTTAAGACCGATTGAACATTTCTTTCTCCCCACGGGGACTACCTCTCCTAAGCAAGGCAGGATTGCTATCTGGAACCAGTGATACTTTTTATCCCCCGCAGTGGCCGAGTATCTATTCGAGTTCATCCATTAGTCTGTATGTCGCGTCAGTTTTGTCAGCATAAACATACATACATCATGCATTACTGATTCACATTCATATTCATATTGCATCACTATCACTCTGGTCAGTCCTACCCCCAAGTGTTAAGTCCTCTTAATCAATTGAGTTGCCAGTTCTTTCCTCGTCAGGAAATGTTTTGTCTGAACAATCTCTCTCCCCAGTTTATTTCTGGATTGGAGACGGACCTTGACCACTTTGATAACTTGAACCTCTAAAGGGCAAGAAGACATTCAACAAATATCACTCTTCACCATTGAAGATGATATTTACGCTTTCTCGGATTAAAGAAAATCCCTAGAGAAATCCTCGCAACCGAAGACTCTCAGCAACACATTGGTTTTTCTCTCCATAAATTCAATGTTAATGAAGTCATCAGCACCTCAAAATTGGATCACATCGTATGGAATTTCTCTGAAAATATTTTGAAGAAAAGTATGATGTAGTATCCCCAAACAGGAAACAACCTCTTAAGAGACTCGTTTTCCCCAGTAGAGTCAACAAATGGCGTCTCTAACAGAGAAGTTTGAACACCTCTACAAATCAGACGAATGGGTTTCCCAGCAAGTCTGACATCAAAACTTTTTACCATCAAATGGCATCTCCCCAGGAAAATTTGGCGAGAAGTTTGAAGAAAACTGCTACACATAACGTCCCTTGTGAAGAAAGGAACTTGACGAAAAAAACTGAGACCAGTTCCTTGGCTGAAAACCAGGATCGAGGGGAAGTTTATTGACAAAAGAAACTGAGACCAGTTCCTTGGCTAAAAACCAGGATCGAGGGGAAGTTTATTGACAAAGGAAACTAAGACCAGTTCCTTGGCTGAAAACCAGGATCAAGGGGAAGTTTATTGACAAAGGAAACTGAGAACAGTTCCTTGGCTAAAAACCAGGATCGAGGGGAAGTTTATTGACAAAAGAAATTGAGACTAGTTCCATGGCCGAAGAACAGGATCGAGGGGAAATTTTACCATTTCTAAGTATCATTGCTTAGTAAAAGAAGATGGATGTGCAAACTGCCATTCATAATCACCACCAAAATTTTGGGTATTCCGATATTTAATTCTCTTGGACCCTGAATGCCCAAATACCTTCGCCATTCACACCTTCGGGTCCAAGAAGATTAAATAGGGGCATCTGTCATACCCCAAATTTTGACCAGCAAGATTTCCCATCATTGTGCAAGTCATTATCAAATAATGGATGTACCTTCATGCCTCATCAATCTCCTCGAAGCTGATTGAGCATTCACCACAATCAAGAATTATGGTTTTAAGCCCTCTCAGAGCACTTAGACAAAGGTTCAATCAAGAAATTACATGATCTTCAACTTGTCTAACCTCTCAAACACACATAAAGGATCAAAAGGACTCCTAAATCAAGAATCAAGCACAAAGTTGCAACATTCCAAGTGGATCAGCCTCAAGATCGCCAGTGTCACCAAATTAGGGTTTTGGTCGAATGAGGCCTCCAGATGGAAATTTTCATCTGGGCATGAGCCAATGATTCAAAGAACAACCCAAGATACTCCAAGGGACCTCATGGACCCAATCATCAAGTCAATTTAACCCCAGGGGATGCAATTACCAAAAATCAGGAATTAGGGTTTCTTGACTTAATTCACCCCTAAGTTGACTTTTGAGGCAGAGCATGAGCCAAGACCTCAAGCCATGATTTGATGGCCTCAAATACACCACATTAATCCATTTACAATAATGTATTGACCTAAGAAACTTGGTTCACCAGTTTCAATTTCATCTGGACCACAATTAGGGTTTCGAGGAAAAAGTCATCTGTATCTTTGACTTTTGACCAAGAAATGCTCCCAAACCATGGGACATGATTCAATACACCCTATAACACCTATGGAGTCCATCCATTAGGTTTGATTTATGCCAAGGACTTGATTTCACAAAGGATCGCACAATTTGGATTTCATCCGATAAAAAGTCAACTGTGCACAAAATCAAGTTTGACTTTTTGGAATTTTTCGCAAATATGATTCCCCTAAGTCAAAAAAAATGTTAATGTGTGATATTGATCATCATCTATCAAGAAAAATCAAGAAAAGTTAGGTTTCTTGCAAAAGGGGCAACCTTGAGAAACCAAAATTTTTCTAAGTTATGGAATAAAAGTGAGTTTGGTACCAACTTCCAAGGACCATAACTTGAGATCCAAGCAACCATTTTGTGTGATCCAGAGCTGGATTTGTAGGTCTTGCTACATCTACAAAAGCATCAACTACCTCATATGTAACTCCCCATTTCTACCCGACATTATATCAAAAATCAGAGTGAATAAAATTTCAACCAAACATGGGATATCACATTTCAACTTAAAACCAACAACAATAAAACTCATCATCACAGATACATAACACGAGATCAAGGAGAACTAATTAACAACCATTTTTAGTCTTCAAAATAAATCAACTTTAATAAATAACCACGCAGCGGATTCACAACTTTAAACTTCAAATTATAGCATCTTTATAATACTAGAATCAACTTAAATTAAAATAACAAAGTACTTATTCGAAAATTCAACGTAAAATTCAGCATTGAAACAAATCCACAAAACAAAAGACATGTGTTCACCCCCCCGAGTGCTACGTATCAGAGCGACGACACCGACTCGAACTAACGAAGGTAGGAAACCTTCACTCCTGATTACCTGCAGGATGGCGTATAAACCATCACCATACACAGAAGGGGTGAGATATCGAATAATATAAACAGAAGTATGATAATCAATACATTAGATTAAAATCACACGATTTCCCTACTTTACAATAACAACAAAACAACAATCAACAAACAACTCATAATATGCGACTCGAGATGCAACTCAACTATGCATATGCATGTGGTACCAATGGAGCAAAACTCCCAACTTAGAAAGTGCCAGTTTGTCGGGCATCAACAAGGCATAAGCCTTCAACTTCAACTTTTTGCCAATCCAGGCCAACGTGGTTAAGCATTAGCTCCAACTTAGAAAATACAATGTATGCGACTAATGTGAATGGCATACAACAACAAAACAACCGCAACTTAAATATACATCAGCCGCAACAACATAATCAACACTATTCATATGACCTACAACTCAAATATGCCCATAATTCGGGACAAATCTACTTATTCAGCTGTACCTGCAAATCCACGTATTCATTATATTTTCAACAAAACAAACCAACCACAATTACCTACTAGTTTATACGAACATCCCCGACCAATTTCAACTAATTTCGGACAACTAATTTTTTCGCTTAATTCTACTCATTCGGCTAAATCGGTACTGTTTTAATATTCTGTTATTACTACCAGTTAATTTACTAATTCTGTTAATTTTATCTTCCCGATACAATTCTTCTGCTACACCCACAAAACATATGGTATGAGAATTTCTAAGACCTGCTTCTGTCAAAACCTGTTATTTTTTTCAATTCTGCATAATGTTATCTTCAACTATTTACTAGCAGTACACTTATGATTAGTATTATTAGTCCATCCCATCTCCTCAATTAGTAACCTGTTACTAATTCACCTATAATTATATATACATACTCCGAACACACTTTTTCTTAAGATTTAAGTTTTTATATAAAACAACAGTAAACAAAAGTGTCACTTCCCCCTTTAATATGGGTGGCTTGCGCCACCCTTGTCATAAACTTAAGTGGCTTGCGCCACTTCCTTGTTTCTTTTAGGTGGTTGGCGCCACATGGTTCAATGGTAGCTGGGCCCACCTTTTAGTGGCTTGCGCCACATGTTTATGGTGGCAGGCGCCACCTAAACATCAACACACAGGTTTCGTCCCCAATTCCAACTTTTCCAGTAGCAGACCACTCACACGAAGAATCACAAAATCGATTACAAAAACATTGTCACAGAAACAATCATTTCATAGAATCAGAACAGTTCCACAATACAGTTCAGCACATAAAACTAGAACAATTCATCATAAAATCAACACATTCACAGTAGACAAATTACACACTCCCAATCCCACATACCAATTATCATATACCCGATTATAAGATTCGAACCCCACCCTTACCTTGGATTGAAGGTAGCTCGAATTTCCGATCGAAACTGAAACTTGACTTTGACAGCAACTCTCGTACTCTCTCTTCTCCAACCTTTGTGTTTCCAAACCCTTGCTCTTAACTGCTTGATACGTGACTTAATCCCTTTTTGTTTTGTTCTCTGACCATAACTTCTATCTCATTCTAATTTACTTACTAAAATAATGAGTCTACTAATTGTCTTACTGGGCCTACTACACGATACCCCCAACTTTGCTATTTCTCACACACAACTTAACCCCACTAATTTAATTAATATCCTACGAAAATAAATATTATTTTTTATATTAATTTCTCCCGACTAAATCGACTAATTACCCTATTAATACTTATTAACGTCAAACAACATAATCAACATATTCAACAATTATACGGAAAAAAAAATACTCAATACTATTTAATTAAAATATATAATTAAATACGGGTGTTACATAAGACTCCAATTCCTTATGGATTTTGAGTTATAGAATGATCAAAATGGCAAAAAACATGAAAATTACACTTTTTCAACACTTAGTAAAATTTTCAACAAAATGTCAGAATCTGCCTTACTTTTTCCAAAATATAGGGACATTTTTCACCTTGATCCAAGTTAAACCAGGTCTAGGGGTGAACATCAAAGTTGAAGTATGCCATGAGGGCTTTCCAACAAGTACCAGATCATCTCCAAATTCCATTTGAGCAGGGAGATACAATCCTTGGAACATGGCATCATGAACTGGTTTTTACAAGGCACAATTTATGCATTTTGCTTGATTTGTCCAAATCTGGTAAATTCAAGCCTTGTCATCAATTCGGACACATCTGAGGATAAAAAAAAGAAGGGAATGATCTGATCCCCAAGCCTCCAAAGTCCAAGAATTTACATTAGCCATAACAAACCTAAAAAGGCTAAAAAGGTGCCAAGACTCCAATTTTGTTGCAATGCATTTAATGGATACACCAAGGTGGCATGGACTGACACATTCCTAATTGAATGATTCAAGAATAAGCTATGAATCATAGGACCATAGGCTTGTGCCCTAACCTCAAGTCAATGGCTAGAGGAGACTTGAGATTCCTATTGCTTAACATTGGCCAAAGGCCTGCTGCGGCTGCCATTCACTATTGCTTGCAAAACAAACTTGCTCTACTATAAATAGAGCTCATTTATGCTCAGTTTGAGTACACCAAAGCACTATAACACTTGCTTTCCTCAAAATCCCTCTCTTTAGGCCAAAATGCCTTCTTTTGCAATGTATCTCTGAGTTTTTGAGTTAGAGAGAAATTCCACCACAGCTCATGATCCAAACACCTCTAATATGTTGTATCTAAGTTGTGCAAACAATCACTTGTGACCTGAAACACCAAAATCACAAAGTCCACTTCCAAAACTTCAAAATTAGACTTTTCTGCATTTTTCAAGTCATGTCTTGATTCAGTCACTTCCAAAACCAAACAAAGCCTCAAACACACTCCAAATATCATCCTCAAACTGTCCCAAATGGTTCCCCTCATCTGGAACAACATTTGAGAGAGTTGCCATATTGGTCACTTTTGCCCCTTTTGCAAGAAAGTGCCACAACTTGTTCCTGAGGACTCCAGCTGGTTCTAACCATTCTAAAAGCTTCTAAGGGATCAATTGAGAGTGTCTAAAGCATCAAATTACTTCTGGCACAAGGAACTTGACAGATAGCACAAGGAGCTTCAAGACGTAAGTGCATAATCACTTGAACTTTCTAAATTATGCATTCCTTTGAGTTCCACTTATCATAAACATCTCATACATGTTGTATATGTTGTGTTTGAACCAATTTTCCATGTAATTCTTGCTTGTACCATGTGTTAGCATAGAAAATGCAAATTTAGGCCTATTTCAAAACCACTATTGGATTTTAAAATAGGGACCTCATCAGAAAAAACCAAGACCACCATTAGATTCCTTGTGAAATTCTAGGTCAGATGCACCTAAATTTTGTCCCAATCCATGGAGAAATGAGAAAGTTAGAGGCTTCACATAAAATGCCCAAAAGCTTGCCTTGCCTTGCCTTGCCCAGGCCTAGAAACAAGGCATGACTTATGATTTAATGGGGTGGTTTTGATACACGGATGTATCACCACCCCAGTACTAGCATGCATGTGTGTTTGGCTTGATGGTCGTGGGTTCAAACCCCACCAGACCATTTTGCCATTTTCTATTTTTTTTTTTTTTTTGCTATTTTTCATTATTTTCATGTTTTTATTAATTAATTGAAAAATTAATTTCTCTCTCAGTTTTAATTATTTTTTATTAGTTCTTTTTTTTTAAATTCCCAAAAATGTTAAAATATTTTATTCCATGAAAATTTCACAAAAATATTATTTATTTCATATATTTGATATTTTTTTTAAAGAATTATATTTTATTTGTTTTTAAGCATAAAAAAATATTTCTTTCTCTTGGTTTTGCAAAATTCAAATGATTTTTTAATCATCCTATGAATGAAACATGATTTTCCAAATATAAATCCAAGGTCATAACCTCTTTTTCACATGTTTGATTATTTTAATTGAATTTTTTATTCAATTAAAATACATTAAAAAACCAAAAATTAGGGTTTTTTATCACTATCGCCCTAACAAATCTTTAAGAATACTTTTGGGCCTCTTTTAGAGTGTAAGACCCAATCCCTTTTTAATCAAAACCTTTTGGGCCTCAGTAATTGTATAAGTCCCACTGTGATTTCAAAAATCTAGGCACGATCGTCGTTTTTAAAACAAAATCAACTAGCATACCCTTGTGTTGTAAGTCCCATTTCTTTTCTTTTTCAAACCTTTGGGCCTCTCCTTGAGTTGTAAGACCCATCCCTTTGTACAGATAACCTTTTTGGGTCTCAGTAATTGTATAAGTCCCAATACAGTTTACAGAACAACAGTACGATTATTGTTTTCCATCTAGGCCTCCCTTTGAGTATAAGCCCCAACAATCTTTTCAAAAACAACTTCCCTTTGATTTAGGTTCAAATATACAGTTGTTATCAAAACTTTCTTTAATTTCTTGAACGACTAACAATACAGCTATGGAAGCTTACTCGCTTGTAAGTTTTTTTCAGCTTTCTTTTACGTACTTGCACATATACATGTATATATTTGTTTGAACAACATGGAGGCTTGCTCACCTGTAAGTTTTTATCAGCTTTACTTTGCATGCTTTTATATATATAACTGTATTGTGGGATGCTTGCTCACCTGTAAGTCCTTCTTTCATATATCTGCTTAGAGTTTTCCCCGACAACTAGGTCAAGAACTAGGTAAAGCCAGTAGGTCACTCTTAAATACAGTCAAAACTAGATCCCCATAGGATTTCAAGATACAGTCTTGCCTTCTCTTGGGCTTAAACAATATGGAACAAAGAGAAAGGCATTATTCCCGGTGAAACTTTTTTCAGACTGTCACTATTAGAAATTGTCAAAGAAATTCATTTCCCCAGAGAGGATTAATTCTCGGTGAAACCTCTCTTGAACTTCTTCAAACCCTATAACTATTCACTAAAGAAAAGATTATTCCCGGTGAAAGTTTTCTTGAACTCTTCTTAGGTTTGGACCCACAGGCTTCCTAAAAGCATCCCCGCCTCCTCTTGGGCTTTGTACAAGGACCCTTCAGCTTCTTAGAAGTTCTCATGCCTTCTCTTGGGCTTAATACAAGGACCTGAAGACCTCTTAAAGGTATAAGACGGAACTTTGTCATCCTTTGTTAGAGCAGTCTTTCCAGTGTCAAAACATCACACCAGTTTAGGGTTGATACTCATCCCTTAAAGCACATGCCTCCTCTTGGGCATCATACAAAGATAAACTCTCCCACACCAATAGACTTGGACAGTCTAATCTCCTCTTGAGTCTTAAAGACATTCTCAATTTCCCTAGAGAAACACATGGGTTCTAAAGCCCAGTCAGCCTCCTCTTGGGCTTTGTACAATGATTCTCCCCAGCGGAGATAACCTTTTCAGACTCTCTTGATGAGTCAATCACCTTTTCAGACTCTCTTGTTGAGTCAATCACCTTTCAATACTCTCTTGTTGAGTCAATCCTTTTTAGCCTCAATCTTGGGGTTTGTACAAGACAGATAAAAAAAACTCTCTTGTTGAGTCGATCTTTTTCAGCCTCCTCTTGGGCTTTGTACAATGATTTCCCCTAGCAGAAGTCAGCCTCCTCTTAGGCTTTGTATGAAGATTTCTCCAACTTGTTCAGCCACAATCTTGGGCTTTGTACAAGACAGATAAAAGCACTCTCTTGTTGAGTCAAATCCCTTTCAGCCTCAATCTTGGGCTTTGTACAAGACACCATTTAAATTTCCAGCAGAGTCAAACTCATTTCAGCCTCAATCTTGGGCTTTGTACAAGATACCTAAAAATCCTCAGCCGAGTCAGTAAAATTCCTTTTAGCCTCAATCTGGGGTTTTGTACAAGACAGGAAAAATATTTCCCCGAAAAAGTCAAACTTTTAGCCTCCTCTTAAGCTTTGTATAATGATACCCCCTAAAAGGAGGCTAAAAGTTTGAGATAAAGTCAAACTTTTAGCCTCCTCTTAGCCTCCTTTTAGCCTCAATCTTGGGATTTGTACAAGAGAGATAAACACTCTCTTGTTGAGTCAGTCTTTTCTAGCCTCCTCTTTGGCTTTGTATAAGGACTTCCCCAGTGGAGTCAATCAATCTTTTAGCTTCAACCTTGGGCTTTGATCAAGGCATACAAAAGTTAACATCCCCTCATAGGAAACCAAAATCTCTCTGTATGAAGTCATTTCTCTGTGTTATCACATATCAAAATAGACAACTCAAAATAAACCCTAATCCTAGATAACTGTTATAAGTGGCACACTTGTTGATTCAAATATCCAAGCTGTCGTCCATCTTTTATCCTGGTAAATCCTCTCTTTCATATAATTGTTGTAAGCAGAAAGCCTCTGGATTATTTATGTTAGACGATGGCTATGGATCTAGAAGGGGGGTTGAATAGATCCCTTGAATTTTACACGCAAATGGTTACCAAAATTTGGTTTTAAAAATGTTTAACGGAAGCAACCACTGAATCACTACTACGAAAAACCCATTTAACAACGGTTGGGAATGACATAAAATGACGCGGGTGAGGGCGTTGTTATGTAGATTGTTGTTGTATGTATGATACTTACAACGACGGCCTTGTAGGCGTTGTAATAAACAGGAAAGCGCACTAACTATCACAATAGTTTTGAAATACACCATTGTAATAAATTTAATTATCCTCGGTTTGATTCCCAACAATGCAGTTTTGATATTTATTTTTTCCTGGCCAGCGCGCCAGATATTATAACGGTTATGAAATATAACCATCATTAAAGTTTTTGCAAAATTAACAAATATGATCCTACTTTTATAATTTATCCCATTTTTTTACCTGTATTATTGTTCTCCATATCTCAGCACAGCAGAAAAATACAATTCACATTTTGTGATAATGTTTTCATAATAATATTAATCGTATCATATTTATAATATCACATATACCAGATTACAGTTTATCAGAACAAACAACCTACATAAATAAAATATCACATATACCATATTACAGTTTACACACATTACATAACTTCACATAATTGTAGCTTGGTGTATAATTGGTATCTTGTCTCTTGGTGTCTTGTCTCCTGGCCTGGTGTCTGGACTCAAAATACCTATGATTTCAAATAATTATACTTGTTAGTAAAAATACTTCTAAACTATAACATAAAATTAATATATTATGAATAAATAATAAATTACGTACTGGTTAATTTTCCCATATGCCTTCTTCATGATCGAGTCGTATAGCATGCACGACATCTCCATCAACTTCATCATATGAGGTAGGAACTTGTGTTGTGTAAGAAGGTGTGGACGGAATATCAAAACTTTCATCACTAAGAGGAATTTATTTTCCTTGGAGAACGATTGACCATTTCCCCGATTTGTCCGATGGATCGGAAACATAGAAAACTTGTTTTGCTTGAGAAGCCATGATGAATGGTTCTGTATTAAAAGATGCCTTGCCAAGGTCGACCCGGGTGAATCCTACGTCATCAATGTCTACATCATTACTATTATTGGTAGCCCACTTGCATTTAAACAAAGCCACTTTGAAAATAACATAATCAATCTCCCAAATCTCATCAATGATACCATAAAACGCGGTAGTTTCCAATACCGGATTTTTATCTTTCGAACTAGAGAAATACATCGATTCGGCTTCAACAATAACCCCACTATTTTGCATTGTACTACGATCATCTTTTGATTTTGTATAAAAGGTATAATGACCAATGTCGTATGCACTCCAGGTAATGACACAAAATTTTGGCCCGTACGACAACCATATAAGTATCTCGGATGCACTAGGATCATTAGATACACTTTTATAAAACCAACCCATGAATCTATCGTTACGCTCTATCAACAACAACTTGTCATTCATTCGGGGATATTTTTTCTTCATAGGTCTTTTGTGAGACTCTATGAAAGGTTGAACCTCATCTATATTATTCAATATCTAGAAATGTGATTGAATAACTACATCCCGAGCCATTGACCTAACATTTAGACCTTGAATACCTCTTCCGTCTATGTCAGCATGACGAGACTTTGGAATTCCTATAGAATCTGCATTCGACAAATAGTTTGTACAAAACTCAACAGCTTCTTCTGTGATGTACCTTTCAACAATCGAAGTTTTCGGTCGGTGATGATTCTTCGTATATCCTTTAAAGATCTTCATATATCGCTCTATTGGATACATCCACCTTAAAAAAACTGGACCACAAATTCTGATTTCTCTTATGAGATGAACAAGTAAGTGAACCATAATGTCAAAAAATGATGGCGGAAGATACATCTCCAATTGACACAAGATTATGGCAGCCTCATCTTCTAATTCATCCAATTTTTTGAAATCAAGAACTTTATTACATATGGAATTGAAGAATAAACACAGTCTCGTTATAGTTACTCTCACATTTTTTGGAAGGATCCCACGGATAGCCATGGGTAGAAGTTGTTGCATCAATACATGACAATCTTGAGATTTTAAACCAATTAACTTGAGATCTTTCATTGATACAAGTTTCTTGATGTTTGATGAGTAACCTTGCGGAACTTTAATACCTTGCAAACACTCGCTGAACATCTGCTTTTCCTTTTTAGATAGAGTGTGACATGCTGGAGGCAGATAAGTTATTTTTCCTTTCTCTATTGGAGCCAACTGTTTTCGTATTCCCATCTTCCCCATGTAATACCCCAAAATTTGCTCTCCCCTTTGTCATCATAGCATGGCATTATCATTTATCATATCATATCCACCTCATTAACATTACATTGCATTTAACATAGAAAAATGAAGCATGGCATCCTTCTTACCATCAGGGCATGTGGTCAGGTGGGAGGTGGACAATCAAGAGATCATCCAAAGCACAAAAAGGTCAATCAAGTTGCCTCAAGGCAAGCCAAGAGCCTCTCATGTCTCATACTATCTCAATTGATCTTCCAAAACCTCAAGGAAGTGAGATTCAATGGGAGGTTGAAGCACTACATCTTTCACTATGCAAGAGGTTCAAAAATTGAAGGAAAACCCTCAAAAGAGATAGCTCATTGATTCAAAATCATTCTCAAGTGGCATTTCTCATCATCCTTTAAGAGGATACACAACATACTCTGAGGAATTTGAAATTGGAGACTGCACTGTTACCTCCTAACCAGAGGGGGCCAAAATTAGGGTTTCCTTTTAAATCAGGGAATCTTTGCTTTTTTGGGCAAGACTTGATGTCATGGTTTCCTATATGTCCCTAGGTATATGGATGTGGAAGATTGCATCTCAATTGGTTTTAGAAGTGATTCAATTGGAAGAAAGATCAAAAATCAGGGAATTTGGGGCCAAGTCAAATAATCAGAGGAAAAAGTCAACCCTTGACTTTTTAAGGCCAAATTCATGAAATTCATGTTATATGTGACCAATGTACAAAATTTGATCAAGAAACTCCAAAGGAATCATGAAAAAATCAAGATTTGGAAAGTTGCCATTTTTGGATGAAGAAGGGTTACTAAAAATAGCAAGCTTTGGCCATTTTGCATCAGAGTTTGAACCAAGGCCATTCAAATTTGGAGCACCAAATGAAAAATCCACTCTGCCTCAATGAAAGATCTTGCTTTAAGCTTCAAATCCATGGGTACAACATTTCCATTGGATAAAAAATGAGGGAGATATGATTGATCAAAGTTGGAGGAAAGTAGGCCAAAAAACCATGTCATGACCAAGTTTGGCCAGGTCTGCGCGCAGTCATTTTCTCAAACAGTTGGTGGGGAAAATGTATGGATCAATTACTCATGGTTAAAGGCTTCAAATGAAAAATCTTGCAACATCAAAGTTGTTCCCCTATGTGAGATCTTCAAGATTGATGTTCATGATTTTTTCATTTGATCAAAGGATAAGGAGTTATGATAGCTCAAAGATTGGTCAACACAACTGAATTTTCATAGGCACCAAGGCCTTGCCTGCAGACCAAGTCACATGCCCATACACCAATTTGGTTCCTTCTGTTGCAAGCTATTTTTGATCATGTTCCAAACTTCCATTCAATCTAATTCCAACACTAAACATGTTCTCTTATGTCTCCTCTTTCTAATGACACCAAATGCTCTTCATTTCATTCATTGTACACCAAGAACTCCATCTCCAAATCTCCATGTTTTCACTAATGAGAGGTTGCCAAAACATAATGTTGTGACTTGGCATTTGTTTGGTCCATGACAGTTCACGCGTATGCTACACACCATCCACCCTTACTTCATTAAGACCAACATTCCCTTACACACATGAATACCATGCTGCTATCATACACTAAAAGGGAAAACAGAAGCTTGCCCTGCAAGTCATAATGCAAACATCAGTACCATCATCACCATTCTCCATTATCCTCACCATAAGTGACCATGAGCTTTTCCACACTCTAACCAAGCTCTCCAACTCGTGCCAATAACTAACAGGACTCAGTTAGTTAACTCAAACTCAGTTAACTAACTCACTCTAACTAGAGTTCTAACCATCAACCACCAGAGTTAAACCATAACCACACCTATATAAATAACTCTAATAGAATTTGGAGCTGAGAGAAAAAACTCTGATTTTGCACTCTCACTCCAAAAAACACTATCAAGCTTTCTCTCTGAACTCTCCCTCTACCTGCACGAATTCCCCAAGTTCTTCTTCAATCTTCACCATCAAGCAAGAATACCTCACTGAAGCATTGAATAGCACAGTTAGCTTCAATCTCAGATTCAGTTTTTCTTCTTATTCTCAAGACCAAATAGCATTTATTTTGCTCAAATTGAAGTTCTAGAAGTTCAAGAACAAGTTCTCACCTCTGGTTTTCTCAACAACTCAAAGATCTTCAAGTTTCAGGTTCCAAAATTTCTCAAACTTTGCTTGCACGATTTTATCCTGTTTTAACTTGTTGATGTGTTATTTGAGCTTATTAGAAGCTATGTGAAACCGGCTAGTTGATAGAGCTCCTTAGGAGTTTAGAACTGAAACTTAGGGCAAAGTTTCTCTTCTTCGATTCTCTTTATTCATGCTTGATCTGTGAATTTTGTTGCTGAATTTGTGTTCCTCATGAGATTAGCTTTCGTTTGATACCTAGTTTGTTGATTTCGGGAAGCATGTGATATTTACAGTGCCGGAGAGTGGCCGGAGAAGGTGACCGGAGGTCCCTCTCCGGCCGGTGAGGTTACATTAGGGTTTTGCATGCCAGATTAAGTCACAGCCGTTGATTTCGTTTGATCTAATGCTCACAATGGTGACAGCACATTAAAAATCACGTGCTATGCATGTGTCATATTTCTGATTTCACTTAAGCATGGTGTGGTGTGGTGCATGGTATGTCATGTGTTCCTTCACGTGTGTTTGTTGATCATGCGTACTTTGACTTTGACTGGACTTGGACTTGATCTGATGGTTGTGAGTGAGTCAAGATTGTTGACTGAGGGTTCATACTTGTTATTGTGTTTGGCGCGTAAATGGACCTATGCAGATTGATAATCACACCCCCCTGTTTCCAAGCCCAATTAATTTGCACTGCATTATTGCTATGTTCATACCCCCTTCCCTTTGCATTTCATTTTCATTTTTCCTTTATTGCACATGTTTCATTTCTAATTTTTAAAAATACCAAAACATATTGGAAAATTCTACAAAAATTCATAAACATCATTGAAACATTTAGGAAATTTTTCATGTTTTTATTTTCTGATTTTATGACTATTTTGCCCCTGTTCCATCATTTCTTTTGAATTTCCATTTATATGCATGCTTATTGTGATATACCATTTTGTGCATTTTTGTTCTTGATCATAAAAGTTGATTTTGATCCCTTTCTTTTTGCATTGTGCTTATAACATGTTGAAGTATGTTTGAGCTTTATGGTTTGATTTGTTAAGTCTTTTTGGATGACTTTGGATGTGTTGCTTTGTGCATGGATGCATGAGACTTTCATGAGGTCTTGACCTAATTGTTGAATGACTTTGGTTCTGATCCATTGCTTGTGGCTTTGATATGTTAATGGCATGTGTTTAAGGTGTTTGATTGGTGAAAGTCATAATTTTTGAAGCATGTTTGCTATTTGTTTGAAGCATGAAGTTTAACTTGTTCATTTTGTGAATGCATGCCTCATGTGGGGTTTGCTTGATCATGAAGGCACTTGTGCCATGAGTTGTGGTTTTGTTTGAGGATGTATAGCATGTTAATTGACTTCTGATTGTGACATTTGGGTTTCATCTTTGCATGTTTGATGTTTATCTTGCACCTTAAGTCACTTGTTTCACAAGTATGAACCACATTCACATCACTTCACCTTTTCTTCTTTGCTTCTTGTTGGATTGAGATTTTGTTTGCATGATTTGGTATGCTCATTTAGGATAACATTAGGTTGTGTAAATATGAGTTACATTCTGACTTGGAAGCATGTATAGCATTCAATCTCATTTTACTTTGTTTGTCAACTTGTTTGAATTTGATTTGTTCATTATATTTTCTTACTTTACTTGTAAGTGATTGTGCTAACCATGTAGGGGCTTCGGTAAGTTTCAATTGAGTGTGGATAAGGAATCCACATTCAACTTCTATCCTTTCTCTTTTACAATTCCATTTTGTGTTTTGTTAAGCACTTATGTGCTTTCTTTTAATAACTCATCACTTTCCCTTTGTGAATTACAATTCATCTTCTACTTTAGAAGTGAATTGTTTAATTCATTCTTTCTTTAGACTTTAGGTTGAAACCTCACAAACCTTAGGATCACTCCCTTAACTAATCAATTAGGATGGAGTCTTAGTCCATATAGATTTTTACCTTTATCCTCTCTTGAGTCTCTTTTCTCATCTCAAAGAAAATTCAAAATATATAATAAAGGTAGGCATTTATTGCATTTAGGCCTTTCATATAAAGAAAAGATTATAAGGGGTCTTCTCTTGTAATCTTAGAATGTGTAGCATATAGCCCATCTTGGGTCAATGTGTTAAACATTTGATCTTGTATGAGGGACTTAAATGCAATACTTGTTGAAGGTGCAAATAATAAAAAACACTTCTTCACTTCATAATCAACAAAACACTTAATAAACACAAGTATGCTAGTGTGTTTGAACCTTGACAATTGGAACTAAGTGTGGGGGTCTTCTTCACTCTTAGTGTGTATTCTTACCCATTCCATCTTGGAGTGTGTGAGAATGTATACACTCCAATGACTAAGATTCAGATACACTGTCATATGCAAATAAATGGAAAAAGCTTCTAAAAGGCAAAAACAAACAATAACGTCTTTCCTTCGGGAATTCTTTTCTCATCTCATTCACTCTCAACGTACGAACGTGCTCCTACTCGTTCTCGTGCAAGACGGTAACGCACTCGGACCAGCGAGCCTGCAACACCTGAGCTAGAACGTAAGCCGTTCTCTAAAAAACACAAACAATCCATCCCTATTGAGGGGAACTACGTCGCTCTGATTCTCATGTTCCCGATGAGATACGTAGGCAGTGGGGTAGGGCCCATGCGAGCACTTCTTTTATTTTCCCTACATTTGTTTTTCTTTCTTTTAGTTCTTTCTCAGTATTCTTTTCTATCACCCTTTGATTGAAGCAGCAAGCGTGGATCCCATCGGGTACGATGGACGCGAGGGGGTGCTAATACCTTCCTCTCGCGTAACCGACTCCCGAACCCAGTTCTCTTGGTCGCGAGACCATGCTCTTTCCTTTCCTTCAGGTTTATGCAGTGTTTCCTTTCCCTCTCTTGGGATAAATACACATTGCTGGCGACTCTGTTCGGTGCCACTTTCGCGTTTGTACTAGGATGAAAATCCCGGGAGCGACAGCTGGCGACTCTGCTGGGGAAATAGATTTTGACCTATTGCTGGTCCATCCCTAAGCGAGTCAATCCTAGCGCTTGTCTGCTTTTCTTTCATTGGGTGTTTACTGTTGTGTTGTATTTACTGTTTTATTGTATGGTTATTTACTGCTTTACTGTACATTACTGTATTTACCGTATTTTAGCATTTTCATTTCATATGATATATTATGCTATACTGGACTGTGTTGTTTTCTGTTTGGCGGGCGGGATTTCTGAGAGATAAGCCCATTACACAGGCTTGAGTATACACTTAGAATTAGAGTGGAGAGTAGTGGGACCTACATGCCGTTTGGAGTGCGTTGGGTGTTCACGAAATTCACAGCTAGACGAGGCTATCTTGGGACACGTCGTGGCATACGCATCTTGCGTATTCCAGGATGTAGATCTAGAGAGCTGTCGACTCTAGTGACCGATCATGAGGACCTTAGTGGAAATATCCCTCTTTAGTGGTGACAATGGCAGACCACATTCTGTGGCAAACCCATTCGCACCCGAGGACCCACTTTGGAACTTGCATAGGATGACCTTTATTTTCTAAGGGGAGTCAGTGGACGACCTCTTTGATTGGCATAGCATTGTATCCTACGGGCTGAATGTGCTATTGCTTCTCAAACCTCCGAAGCTGACAAGCCTTATTTTCTAAGAACCACATGTGAGCATGGGCGGGATGTTTACAGGTTTGCAGGAAACCCAGCCTCCTACCTACCTTACTCGTGATTCTATGATGATTTCAGACATTGTATCCTATGACAGTGATTTAAGTGTTCATCTCAGATATTGCCAGACTCAGTACAGAGACACAGTGCACACAGTTCAATACAGACACCGACACTTGATTACCTGATCACATGCCCTTTTGCATTGCATTATCATATCATAACAGTTATGTTTGTCATTTTCAGGTGCATAATACATTTCTGATTCCAATCCATGGGTTCAACAGAGATCGTCGCCGAGAGAAAGAACAATGTGTCTTACAAGTTTCCAGATCCTGTCTTGGATTCATTGCTCAAAGTTATAGATATGGCTGGTCCGGGTATTCTTGATAGGTTTCAGAAGAGCTACGGGAATTTGGTTGGGATGGTCCGTACAATCACCAAGTATGAACATGATGCCTTGCACACTCTGCTGCAGTTCTACGAGCCTTCGTTGAGGTGTTTTCTTTTTTCAGATTACATTTTGATGCCAACACTGGAAGAATTCTCATTTATTTTGGGAATTCCGATCACGTCGGCAATACCATTCTTCTCTGGTAGTTCTCCCAGCGTAAAAGAAATTGCTGCTGCTTTACAAATGGATCAGGCATTGATAAAGAGTGGTGTGAGCAGTAAAATTGGAGTCAGCGGATTTCATTTAGAATTTCTGTCTGGACAGGCCCAAGAGGCTGCAAGTGCTAAAAATTGGACGGTTTACAATTCCATTCTGGCTCTCTGCATATATGGCCTAGTTTTCTTTCCCAATCAGCAAGACTTTGTGGATATGCAAGCAACGAGAGTTTTTGTCCTTAAAAATCCAGTCCCTACTTTGTTAGGAGATTTTTATCATTCCGTGCATTACAAGAATGAGAAAAGGAGGGGAGGATCTGTTAGTTGTTGCACTCCACTGCTGAGTCATTGGTTTTTCAAGCATTTGCCTCAGACAGGTGCCTTTGTGGAAACCAAAGATGTGGCGAAATGGTCTAAACGATTGATGAGTTTAACTGCTGATAACATTGTATGGTTTGATCACCGGTTATTGAGAATAGAGCTTGTCACAAGATGCGGAAATTTTCCAAATGTGCCTTTGATTGGCAGAAAAGGAGGGATCAATTATAATCCAGTTTTGGCCATCCGACAGTTTGGGTATGCTTCCAGGGATCCTCCTACAGAGCAAGATGTGGAAGAATCTTTATTCTTTACAGGAACTAAAGATGCGAAGGTGGTAGAAGTAGTGAATGCTTGGAAAGATAAGCACAAAATTGGAAAAGTAGTTTTTGGAAAAGGAGATTGTAGATCTTATCCTGAATATGACAGGTGGATTGAGACGAAGTAAAGGAATTGCTTTTACCCTTTTCAAGGGGACCTCTTTTATGTGCAGTACAGCCAGAACAACCCACTATGGTGGCTATTGAAGAATGTGAGAAGTGGAAGAAAATGGTCAGAGAGTTGCAGATAGAGAATTCTGGAATGAGCAGATGCCTTCAGAAAGCTCTAGCTGACAACAAAGAGTTGGAAAAGAGAGCCTTGAAAGCGGAAAAAACCTTGGCTGACAAAGAGGAAGATTTTGATGACCGAGCTCGGTACTTTCGGAAACTTACTTTGGGAGCAGATGACACTAGTCAGGCTCACAAGATTACAAAACAGGCTTTAGCCCGAAGCAAGGATTCATTAGCTCAACTTCGTCAAGCTTGGGATGAAGTCAGAATTGAAAATGCCGAGTTAAAGGATCAGTCGAAGACTAAAGACGAGGAGCTTAAAAAGGCACATGAGCAGAGGAGAAAGTATCGGGAAAGTCTCGATAAAAGTCAAGAGCAGTTAGAAGAAGCTAGAAGCCAGTTGAAGAATACCAAGAAAGAGCTTGAAGAAGTCATGATAGAAAGGGAGATACTCAAGACGCAAGCCAGCATAAAGAGACACAAAGGAGTGTGTGATGACGAAGCTCTGATGCTGCATATGGGTTCTTTAACTGAAGCTCTTGAGAAAAGGGATGTCTTGATCAAAGAAATGATTGAAAAGCCGAATCACCAGCGTACCCGTATACTTTTTGAGGAGATCAAATACTCAAGTGATAAGCTGAAGGGTGTGGAATTGTCAGACTGATGTTCTTTTCTTTATATTTTGTTGTTAATGGTTACCATCAGGCTTGTTGATGGATCCATTTTTCCTTGTATTGCATTTGCGGATGAGCCTTTCTTAAATGTACTTGAATACTTTGTTGAATGAGTATGAGCAGTTTTATTCAGAATTATTCCTTATCAGATAGCTGCACACAAGCACATGACCACGACACGTCTCTTTATATCACAATTTCTGGTCTTCAGATTTCTGTGGTGGGATTGGAATCAGGGTATAAAGCACCTCGGAAATGACAAACATGGCATTGCATGGCATTGCATATCATTTTGCATTTTTGTTACTTGCTTTTCAGGTACTCGTTGCAGGGACTCTAACCTTTATTTGGTTTCAGGCAGTATAGCTGAGAATCATATTCACCGATATTCGACGCGAAGAAATCAAGTAAGAATCATGGATCAAATGCAGAAGGATTTGGCTGGGGTGAGGGCCCAATTGGGGCATTTTATGGGGGACATTCAGGCGCTGTCCCGAGGTCAGGAACTACTGAGGGAGGAAGTCAACCAGATGAAGATTCAAATGGGCCTGGTCATGGAAATCTTGAATAAGGTGTTAAAAAAGGAAAATGATCATGTGCCCGCTTCCACAACAGAGGTCTCTACTCCTCCCATCTCTTTGGGACATGCTCTAGATCATGGATTGCTTCGTGAATCTCCTCTGAAAGCTAAAGGTTCAGAGCTCTCTCATCAGCAGTCACTTCCTGATTTTCAAGAGGATCCTAAGTCAGAGGGGCCTAAGAGGAAGTTCGATCCCATTCCGATTTCGTACGCACAATTGCTTTCTTACTTGCTCGAGCTCAAGCTGGTTGAGTGTGTTAGTTTGGGACCGTTGCCCACGAAGATTCCTCTGGGACCTAATGCTAAGGCTAGATGTGAGTTCCATTCTGGGGCACCTGGTCACAATGTTGAGAATTGTACCAGGTTCAAGCATAAAGTCCAGGAGCTAATTGATTCAGGGGCAATCAAGTTTGCATCAGTTGGTGCTGGTAAACCAAGTGATGTCACTCCCATTGTTGCAAGGGAACTGAGGACTCTCTCCTTTTCCAAAGGGTATACCTCGCGTCAGGGATCTCTTCCACAACCCTGTGTTGCAGAAGACCTATGTCAGCAACCCTTATTTGTGCCTCAGCCGAATGCAGAAAGGAAAGTGCAGGGCCAGGTTGGGCGCCCGAACCAGCAGCAGCAAGATTATCAGCAGCGGAGGCTACTCAGACCAAGGAAGCCCAAGAGGACATTTGATCCTATTCCTATTCCGTACAGTCAGTTGTTGGCTCGTTTGCTCAAAAGTTCGCAAATCCAGCTGAGAAGGGCCATGCCCGTGCCATACCCCATTCCTCCGGACTATGACATGAGTGTTAGCTGTGAGTTCCATTCAGGAACATTTGGGCACACACTTGATAACTGTAATGTGTTCCAGCACAAGGTGCAGGATTTGATTGACTCAAAAGTTATCACCCCAGATGGTACCCCACAAGGTGAAGCTTCTGTACCATGGTGAGTGCTCAAAGTTACAAGAACATCACCAGAAGGGGTCAGTCTAGACGGAGCCAAGCCTCCTCAACAACGACAATCTTTATTTTCCTTGCTGCATTTTCATATGTAGTCTTTATTTGTTCGTTCAGAGATTGTTCGCATGTTAAAATTTGTTTGTATTTGGTATGAGGATTTTAATGCAATGAATATGTTTTCTTGAAGAATTTCATTTGTGTTTACTCATTTAATGCTAATGTGTACTGCAATACCATTTTTCTTGCTCAAACTCTATGAGGGAGAATGATGATCTGAAAACGCAAAAATCTCTAACGGTGTGCTTTGGAATAAGAACCCTGTTGAGGATGTACAGGCATTGTTTCAACTCCTCAAACACTGGGGACATAAGGGAGATAGACCCTCGTTAACCCTTTTGAGCCTTGAAGCAGGAGTTTCTTTCGTATGAAAAAACCCTCACATTTAACCCAGGGGCAGGGTAGGCGTCAGTTAGTTTGACCAAGCGTTCAAACCTCAAAAGGAGTGTGCATCTGAGGATCCATTACCTTTTAATTCACCGCTGAGAGGTCAAGAGATGTGAAACCACAATGGTTATCCATCAACAATCAAAGAGTGAGGCAGTCACAACCCTTTCAACAAAGTCAAGACAAGCCAGTGTCACCCGACGTGTTCAAGAAAAAGAAAAAGAAGAAAAAAATGAAAAAGCCCGCTAAGTTGAAACTTGAAAACAAGCAACTTAGGCAAAAGTTAGGGCATCCCGCTGGACTCTGAAATTAAAGATTCAAAAGAATCAGTCCAGGCAAAAATTAGGGATCAAAAAGCAAAAGAATGTGAAAGCGAAAAACAAAAGGATTACAAAAGAAAATCCTCGAGCAAGAACAAAGTCGTGTGACTATGGACAAAAGACAAATGGGTGATTGTCAATCCAAAGCCTCATTAGGTGTCAAACCATCAGTATCATGGTTTCCTTAAAGATCACAAAATCTTTTTGAGAGGCGAACGCTTGGGCAAATTAACTGAACGTAGGACTGGAGAACATCACGAAGAGTGGGTGGGCACCAATAAACTTTGAGCCATAAATCCTTTCTCTCAAAACCGTGAACCAGGCCCCGTTACAACCCTCAAAAGTCCTAATTGAAACAGGGTTATTTCAAAGGCATACTACCAAGAGATAGCGTTCCTGACTCCTATCAGTTGTGCTAAAAGATCTTTGTTGGTGTTGCATGTGCATTGCATTATTTCTTTCAAAAATTAATGTCGTATCCTAACCCGTGATTCGCTCACAAAAGGGTTTGCTACATCTTTTTAGTAAAACTTCGAGATTACCATGTTGTGTTGCATTAGAATTTTCATTCTCAGAATAAAACATTTTCTGCTTGCATACATTTGTTTGACATCAAAAGAAGTTTACATATGGAAATTCAGTCCAGAAGCTTAATCTTGTCGAGTTGAGGATCCTGAAACTCCCAAAGGGCAGCCATATCCAATGGTACTTCCTCAGGAAACTTTGTTGGGCAGGGGCTTTCCCAACAAGTTGTGCTAAGACGTAGTCGATCTGGGGCAATCACGTCGAACCATCCCTTTAAGGTGTAGCTCATCTGAGCCAATCACGTCGAGAAATCTCTTCAAAGTTCAACCAAACTGGGGCAATTATTGCGAGATTCAAATCCCTACAAATGCAAGCATTTTTGGTTTTCCTTCGAAGATCAGTAGTCAGGGGCAAAACCACCTCAAGGTTCATACTGGGGCAAGCTATACCAAGAGCACGAGAAGTTAGTCCATCCAAACGACTAATCAGCCTATCCAGAGTTCAGAATAATGGGACAGAATATCCCACGGTGGTATGAGATTGTTCATGAATCTTTTCAAGGCGAATTCCTCTGTAGTCCATACGGTCTGGGGAAGTTACGTCGAGATCCAACGAATCTCTACAAGAGTTTGAAGACACTGAAGCATTGAGCTTGCCAAGTCTTCTGTAAAATCCTCATGCGATGACTTCTTCTGAGTAATCCATGCGGTCTGGGGCAGTTACGGCGAGATCCAACGAATCTCTACGAGAGTTTGAAGACATTGAAGCGTTTTGGATGTCAAGTCTTCTGTAAAATCCTCTTGGGACAATTTCTTCCGGTGGACCATGTTGGTTTGGGACAAGTGAAGAAAAACAGTTGGTCACGCATATGCAGTCAATCAGCCAAAAGGAGTGAAACTAAGGGGCATTCCAACCCAAGGCATTTTTGGTCCCCGTCTTCAGTAGGGTTCATTAATAATGTTCTCCAGCAAGAGATTGCATGCAAACCTTTCTCCCCAACAAGTGGTGGTTCAGAGTTAGATTTTCTCAGTTGCAAAAGTCATATCTCGCACGGGGTATACGTGCATATCCTTTGCTTGCAGGTAGCAGCCTCATACTAGGCTTAAAGGCAAAATTGAAGCCTTTGCGAGATCACGGGATCATGTCTTCTAGACGAGTAATCACTTACTTCCATGCAGAAGACTGGGGCAATCATGTTCGAGAAAGGTGGTCACCCTTTTGTCACAATGTTCACTGATTAAGTCCATCATTCGGTCGACGGTCGGTCACGATGATTCGATATCAACGAATTGAGCTCAACGGGGTATCGCGGTATCTTATTAAGTCGATTCTCTCATTCAGTACTTCCAACAACTACAAGCTTTTCTGTGTCGATAACGGTCACAGGTTCCCCAAAAGAATGGTGTCGTCGACACCGAAACTGATGGTCATTATCCCCAGCGAAGTCACAAGAGTTGGAAGAGGCTAGATCTTCTGTAAAATCCTCTTATGACATCCGCTTCGGGGACAAATTGTTGGTTTTCTTAAGCATGGGGCATGTTGTTTCCCCAGCATGAAGTGTTGATCACCCCCCAGTAGAGTTTGATGGTCATTATCCCCAGCGAAGTAGCAGGAGTTTGAAGAAGCTAAATCTTCTGTAAGATCCTCTTATGACATCCTCTTCGGGGACAAATCGTTTGGTTCCCCAGCATGAAGTGTTGATCATCCCCAGTAGAGTTTGAGGACAGTTGGTCTTCTGTAAAATCCTCTCAAAAGGCATTCCCCAACACGAGACGCTTTAAAGCAGTTTTCTCCAGCAGAGTTTGTTATAAACCCGTCATCCCTAACGGAATTGTCTAAAGGGAAGCTCGCCTAACATGGGGCATTGTAGTACTTATCCTAAGCTCGACAGTCACATTCTTCAGCAGACTACTGTGGATTTGCTTTGGGTTTCCCCAACAGATCTCTAAGGACTCTTTCTAGCAAGTTGTAGTGGAATGTTCTAACCAGGATTTGCATATCCCTGGAAGAGTAGCCCGGATCCCCAGCAAGATTGTGTCTCTGGTAATGATCCCCCACAGAGGTCAGCATCGAATCTTGTCAGCAATACTCCCTAGCTGAGTTGTTGTTCTCCCTGCAGAGGTTTATAAGATCGGCAGAATCTATTCCTCAACAAGGATGGTACAGCCTTTCCCCAGCCGGGTCAGAAGGTGGATAACCCCTACAAAGGGTCTTGGATTAGATAGATCCCCAAGCAGAGTTTTATGACTTTTCTTCCCTAGCAAGACGCCATGCAAAGAAATTCTCATCCCCAGCGGAATCGCTGTGACCAGAATTCGTTCCCCCAAACAGATGGAATAATTCCTGGCAGAGTCGTCATTCCCTCATATCTTAAATTTGGCAAGCTTGACAATTCGAAGCAGACGGATTGTTCATCCATTCGCCAGCAGAGATATTATCCTTTTAGGAGTCTCCGAGATTAAATCATTGATTGTGGTTCCTCAGCAGAGTCGGCAGAGATGTCTGGCGCAGAGGCAGAGAGTAATTCGATTTTAAAATTCTAAAAGTCCAACAGTGGATTGGCAAAAGTCCGTCTTCGGGTGGCAAAAGTCCAACAGTGGATTGGCGAAAGGTCCATCTAAGGGTGGCACATTCTAAAAGTCCAACAGTGGATTGGCAAAAGTCCGTCTTCGGGTGGCGAAAGTCCAACAGTGGATTGGCAAAAGTCCGTCTTCGGGTGGCAAAAGTCCAACAGTGGATTGGCAAAAGTCCGTCTTCGGGTGGCGAAAGTCCAACAGTGGATTGGCAAAAGTCCGTCTTCGGGTGGCAAAAGTCCAACAGCGGATTGGCAAAAGTCCATCTAAGGGTGGCATATTCTAAAAGTCCAACAGTGGATTGGCAAAAGTCCATCTTCGGGTGGCAAAGCAGCTGAAAGTCCAACAGTGGATTGGCGAAAGGTCCATCTAAGGGTGGCAAGTTCTTAAAGTCCAACAGTGGATTGGCAAAAGTCCGTCTTCGGGTGGCAAAAGTCCAACAGTGGATTGGCAAAAGTCCGTCTTCGGGTGGCAAAAGTCCAACAGTGGATTGGCAAAAGTCCATCTTCGGGTGGCACGAAGCTGCAAAGTCCACCAGTAGCGTGGCAGGCCAGTAGTCGTCTGGAATTGCATAAAAGACATTATTAAAGTCCACCAGCAGCGTGGCAAGCCAGTAGTCGTCTGGCATCGTTCAAAAGACAGATCTCTCCGACGTTTCGTCGAAGATTCAATCCAGCAGTCTCGTTGGGTTTATATCCCTTTTCTTCTTCACCACCCAGAGCAAATTTTTGGTTATATTTGGTATTCAATCACTATATACCTTGAAAGTCCGAAAGCAATCGCTTTCAGGCATTCAGGTCTACAGCGCTTGAATAGGGGCAGCTGTAATACCCCAAAATTTGCTCTCCCCTTTGTCATCATAGCATGGCATTATCATTTATCATATCATATCCACCTCATTAACATTACATTGCATTTAACATAGAAAAATGAAGCATGGCATCCTTCTTACCATCAGGGCATGTGGTCAGGTGGGAGGTGGACAATCAAGAGATCATCCAAAGCACAAAAAGGTCAATCAAGTTGCCTCAAGGCAAGCCAAGAGCCTCTCATGTCTCATACTATCTCAATTGATCTTCCAAAACCTCAAGGAAGTGAGATTCAATGGGAGGTTGAAGCACTACATCTTTCACTATGCAAGAGGTTCAAAAATTGAAGGAAAACCCTCAAAAGAGATAGCTCATTGATTCAAAATCATTCTCAAGTGGCATTTCTCATCATCCTTTAAGAGGATACACAACATACTCTGAGGAATTTGAAATTGGAGACTGCACTGTTACCTCCTAACCAGAGGGGGCCAAAATTAGGGTTTCCTTTTAAATCAGGGAATCTTTGCTTTTTTGGGCAAGACTTGATGTCATGGTTTCCTATATGTCCCTAGGTATATGGATGTGGAAGATTGCATCTCAATTGGTTTTAGAAGTGATTCAATTGGAAGAAAGATCAAAAATCAGGGAATTTGGGGCCAAGTCAAATAATCAGAGGAAAAAGTCAACCCTTGACTTTTTAAGGCCAAATTCATGAAATTCATGTTATATGTGACCAATGTACAAAATTTGATCAAGAAACTCCAAAGGAATCATGAAAAAATCAAGATTTGGAAAGTTGCCATTTTTGGATGAAGAAGGGTTACTAAAAATAGCAAGCTTTGGCCATTTTGCATCAGAGTTTGAACCAAGGCCATTCAAATTTGGAGCACCAAATGAAAAATCCACTCTGCCTCAATGAATGATCTTGCTTTAAGCTTCAAATCCATGGGTACAACATTTCCATTGGATAAAAAATGAGGGAGATATGATTGATCAAAGTTGGAGGAAAGTAGGCCAAAAAACCATGTCATGACCAAGTTTGGCCAGGTCTACGCGCAGTCATTTTCTCAAACAGTTGGTGGGGAAAATGTATGGATCAATTACTCATGGTTAAAGGCTTCAAATGAAAAATCTTGCAACATCAAAGTTGTTCCCCTATGTGAGATCTTCAAGATTGATGTTCATGATTTTTTCATTTGATCAAAGGATAAGGAGTTATGATAGCTCAAAGATTGGTCAACACAACTGAATTTTCATAGGCACCAAGGCCTTGCCTGCAGACCAAGTCACATGCCCATACACCAATTTGGTTCCTTCTGTTGCAAGCTATTTTTGATCATGTTCCAAACTTCCATTCAATCTAATTCCAACACTAAACATGTTCTCTTATGTCTCCTCTTTCTAATGACACCAAATGCTCTTCATTTCATTCATTGTACACCAAGAACTCCATCTCCAAATCTCCATGTTTTCACTAATGAGAGGTTGCCAAAACATAATGTTGTGACTTGGCATTTGTTTGGTCCATGACAGTTCACGCGTATGCTACACACCATCCACCCTTACTTCATTAAGACCAACATTCCCTTACACACATGAATACCATGCTGCTATCATACACTAAAAGGGAAAACAGAAGCTTGCCCTGCAAGTCATAATGCAAACATCAGTACCATCATCACCATTCTCCATTATCCTCACCATAAGTGACCATGAGCTTTTCCACACTCTAACCAAGCTCTCCAACTCGTGCCAATAACTAACAGGACTCAGTTAGTTAACTCAAACTCAGTTAACTAACTCACTCTAACTAGAGTTCTAACCATCAACCACCAGAGTTAAACCATAACCACACCTATATAAATAACTCTAACAGAATTTGGAGCTGAGAGAAAAAACTCTGATTTTGCACTCTCACTCCAAAAAACACTATCAAGCTTTCTCTCTGAACTCTCCCTCTACCTGCACGAATTCCCCAAGTTCTTCTTCAATCTTCACCATCAAGCAAGAATACCTCACTGAAGCATTGAATAGCACAGTTAGCTTCAATCTCAGATTCAGTTTTTCTTCTTATTCTCAAGACCAAATAGCATTTATTTTGCTCAAATTGAAGTTCTAGAAGTTCAAGAACAAGTTCTCACCTCTGGTTTTCTCAACAACTCAAAGATCTTCAAGTTTCAGGTTCCAAAATTTCTCAAACTTTGCTTGCACGATTTTATCCTGTTTTAACTTGTTGATGTGTTATTTGAGCTTATTAGAAGCTATGTGAAACCGGCTAGTTGATAGAGCTCCTTAGGAGTTTAGAACTGAAACTTAGGGCAAAGTTTCTCTTCTTCGATTCTCTTTATTCATGCTTGATCTGTGAATTTTGTTGCTGAATTTGTGTTCCTCATGAGATTAGCTTTCGTTTGATACCTAGTTTGTTGATTTCGGGAAGCATGTGATATTTACAGTGCCGGAGAGTGGCCGGAGAAGGTGACCGGAGGTCCCTCTCCGGCCGGTGAGGTTACATTAGGGTTTTGCATGCCAGATTAAGTCACAGCCGTTGATTTCGTTTGATCTAATGCTCACAATGGTGACAGCACATTAAAAATCACGTGCTATGCATGTGTCATATTTCTGATTTCACTTAAGCATGGTGTGGTGTGGTGCATGGTATGTCATGTGTTCCTTCACGTGTGTTTGTTGATCATGCGTACTTTGACTTTGACTGGACTTGGACTTGATCTGATGGTTGTGAGTGAGTCAAGATTGTTGACTGAGGGTTCATACTTGTTATTGTGTTTGGCGCGTAAATGGACCTATGCAGATTGATAATCACACCCCCCTGTTTCCAAGCCCAATTAATTTGCACTGCATTATTGCTATGTTCATACCCCCTTCCCTTTGCATTTCATTTTCATTTTTCCTTTATTGCACATGTTTCATTTCTAATTTTTAAAAATACCAAAACATATTGGAAAATTCTACAAAAATTCATAAACATCATTGAAACATTTAGGAAATTTTTCATGTTTTTATTTTCTGATTTTATGACTATTTTTCCCCTGTTCCATCATTTCTTTTGAATTTCCATTTATATGCATGCTTATTGTGATATACCATTTTGTGCATTTTTGTTCTTGATCATAAAAGTTGATTTTGATCCCTTTCTTTTTGCATTGTGCTTATAACATGTTGAAGTATGTTTGAGCTTTATGGTTTGATTTGTTAAGTCTTTTTGGATGACTTTGGATGTGTTGCTTTGTGCATGGATGCATGAGACTTTCATGAGGTCTTGACCTAATTGTTGAATGACTTTGGTTCTGATCCATTGCTTGTGGCTTTGATATGTTAATGGCATGTGTTTAAGGTGTTTGATTGGTGAAAGTCATAATTTTTGAAGCATGTTTGCTATTTGTTTGAAGCATGAAGTTTAACTTGTTCATTTTGTGAATGCATGCCTCATGTGGGGTTTGCTTGATCATGAAGGCACTTGTGCCATGAGTTGTGGTTTTGTTTGAGGATGTATAGCATGTTAATTGACTTCTGATTGTGACATTTGGGTTTCATCTTTGCATGTTTGATGTTTATCTTGCACCTTAAGTCACTTGTTTCACAAGTATGAACCACATTCACATCACTTCACCTTTTCTTCTTTGCTTCTTGTTGGATTGAGATTTTGTTTGCATGATTTGGTATGCTCATTTAGGATAACATTAGGTTGTGTAAATATGAGTTACATTCTGACTTGGAAGCATGTATAGCATTCAATCTCATTTTACTTTGTTTGTCAACTTGTTTGAATTTGATTTGTTCATTATATTTTCTTACTTTACTTGTAAGTGATTGTGCTAACCATGTAGGGGCTTCGGTAAGTTTCAATTGAGTGTGGATAAGGAATCCACATTCAACTTCTATCCTTTCTCTTTTACAATTCCATTTTGTGTTTTGTTAAGCACTTATGTGCTTTCTTTTAATAACTCATCACTTTCCCTTTGTGAATTACAATTCATCTTCTACTTTAGAAGTGAATTGTTTAATTCATTCTTTCTTTAGACTTTAGGTTGAAACCTCACAAACCTTAGGATCACTCCCTTAACTAATCAATTAGGATGGAGTCTTAGTCCATATAGATTTTTACCTTTATCCTCTCTTGAGTCTCTTTTCTCATCTCAAAGAAAATTCAAAATATATAATAAAGGTAGGCATTTATTGCATTTAGGCCTTTCATATAAAGAAAAGATTATAAGGGGTCTTCTCTTGTAATCTTAGAATGTGTAGCATATAGCCCATCTTGGGTCAATGTGTTAAACATTTGATCTTGTATGAGGGACTTAAATGCAATACTTGTTGAAGGTGCAAATAATAAAAAACACTTCTTCACTTCATAATCAACAAAACACTTAATAAACACAAGTATGCTAGTGTGTTTGAACCTTGACAATTGGAACTAAGTGTGGGGGTCTTCTTCACTCTTAGTGTGTATTCTTACCCATTCCATCTTGGAGTGTGTGAGAATGTATACACTCCAATGACTAAGATTCAGATACACTGTCATATGCAAATAAATGGAAAAAGCTTCTAAAAGGCAAAAACAAACAATAACGTCTTTCCTTCGGGAATTCTTTTCTCATCTCATTCACTCTCAACGTACGAACGTGCTCCTACTCGTTCTCGTGCAAGACGGTAACGCACTCGGACCAGCGAGCCTGCAACACCTGAGCTAGAACGTAAGCCGTTCTCTAAAAAACACAAACAATCCATCCCTATTGAGGGGAACTACGTCGCTCTGATTCTCATGTTCCCGATGAGATACGTAGGCAGTGGGGTAGGGCCCATGCGAGCACTTCTTTTATTTTCCCTACATTTGTTTTTCTTTCTTTTAGTTCTTTCTCAGTATTCTTTTCTATCACCCTTTGATTGAAGCAGCAAGCGTGGATCCCATCGGGTACGATGGACGCGAGGGGGTGCTAATACCTTCCTCTCGCGTAACCGACTCCCGAACCCAGTTCTCTTGGTCGCGAGACCATGCTCTTTCCTTTCCTTCAGGTTTATGCAGTGTTTCCTTTCCCTCTCTTGGGATAAATACACATTGCTGGCGACTCTGTTCGGTGCCACTTTCGCGTTTGTACTAGGATGAAAATCCCGGGAGCGACACCCCAGAATATGCATCATCAACTTCAATGCCTTCATCCCACAAGAGTCGTAAATCATCAATTAATGGACTAAGATAAACATCTATGTCGTTACTAGGTTGTCGTGGTCCAAAAATCATCAGACTTAACAGTATATACTTGCGCTTCATGCACAACCAAGGAGATAGGTTGTAAATAGTGAGAAGAACAGGCCACGAAGTATGATTAGTGCTCATATTGCCAAAGGGTTTCGTTCCATCGGTGGCAAGCCCAAGCCTAAGATTTCTTGGCTCGACTCCAAAATCCGGAAACAACGAATCAATTTTCTTCCATTACAAAGAATCAGCTACATGGCGAATGTTTCCATCACGAATCCTTTCATCTGTATGCCATCTAAGATTCTTTGCTTCATTCGAATTAGAAAAAAGTCTCTTTAATCGTGAAAGTATTGGTAAGTACCATAACACCTTAGCAGGAGGATGCTTCCTACTAACATTATCATAGTGATCATTGTCATCACCATTGCTAGCCTTCAGCTTGTAACGCGACACACCACATTTCGGACATTGAAACAAGTCTTCATACTCTTTCCGGTATAATATGCAATCATTAGGGCAAGCATGTATCTTGATATACTCCAGACCCAGTGGACACAATATCTTCTTGGCCTCATAACAACGATCCGGCAATTTGTTATCTTCTGGTAACATTTGCTGTAGCAATTCAAGTAATTTCATGAAGCTTTTATCTGATCATCCATTTTTTTCCTTCATATTAAACAAATTTAACCCCGCCTACAATCGTGTGAACTCTGTGCATCCCTTATATAAAGGGGTGTCTTTATCACTACATAAGTTATCATAAATATGAGCATTCATAAAAGAAGATTCCCTAATGTCACAGAACATATCCTCTAGGCGATCTTCCATATATTCATCTTCCTCCACTCTTTGACTTTGTGACGCCCAACTTTCCTTATTATCCACCTCACCATGCCACGTCCATATTATATAATTTTGACATATACCATCACAACAAAGGTGATTGTGTATTTCTTTCTTTGTACCCTTTTTTATATTAGCGCAAACAACACAAGTGTCATACCCCAAATTTTGACCACTAAGATTCCCATCATTGTGCAAATCATCATCACAATATGGATGTACCTTTATGCCTCACCAATCTCCTCAAGGAATTTTTGAGCATCCACTGCAATCAGAATTAGGGTTTCGGGCCCTCTCTGAGCCTTAGACAAAGGATCAATCAAGGATTGACATGATCTTCAACTTGTCTATACCTCTCAAACATACACAAAGGATCAAAAAGGACTCCCACTTCAAGGATTAAGCACAAGATTGTTCCCTTCTAGGTGGATCAAGCCTCAAGATCGCCAGTGTCACCAAATTAGGTCGACCAGGGCTTCCAGATGGAAAATTTCATCTGGGCATGAGCCAAAGATCCAAAACATAACCTAATATGCTCTATGGAACCTCATGTCCCCCCATCATCAAGTCAATTTGACCTCAGGGGATGCATTCATCAAAAATCAGGAATTAGGGTTTCTTGACCTAATTCACCCCTAAGTTGACTTTTAGGGTGAAACATGAACCAAGAGCTCAAGAGAGGACTTGAGGGTCTCTAATATACCACATTGATCCATTTGCACCAATGGATTGATCCAAGAAGCTTGAGCAACAAGGCTCAATTTCATCTGGACCACAATTAGGGTTTTGTGAGAAAAGTCAACTGTATCTTTGACTTTTGACCAGGACATGCTCCCAAGCCCTAAGACATGATTCAATACACTCTATAACACCCACGGAACATGTCCATCAAGTTTGATTTAGATCAAGGACATGATTTCCTAAAGGATTGCACAGTTTGGAATTCATCTGATAAAAAGTCAACTTTGACTTTTTGAGATTTTTCACTAAAATGGATTTTTAACCCTAAAATGATGTTAATGTATGATTTGAATCATCATTCATCAAGAAAAATCAAAGAAAATGGGGTAACTTGTAAAAGGGGTAACCATAAAAACTTAAAAAAATTTCTAAGTTATGAAATAAAGTGGCAAGGGTACCAACTTTGGAAGATCATAACTCCTAAACCACAAAGCCATTTTTCCCCATCCAAAGCTTGATTTGTAGCCCTCAAGGCCCTCTACAAAAACTTCAACTAGACCTAATTCCAATTCATTAAGGATTTTGAGTTATGGAGTGATCAAAATGACAAAAAGTGAAAATGTCACTTTTTTCCAACACTTAGAGAAATTTTCACTAAGTCAGAATCTGCCTTCACTTTTTTCCAAATGTAGGGGGATTTTTCACTTGGATACAAAAAGTATCAAAACCAAATATGATCAAACAGTTGTTGTATCATATAAGGGCTTTCCAAAATGGCCAAGAACATCACCAAATTCAATTTGAGCTATGAGATATGGTAGTGGCAATATGCCTTGCTGAAATCTGCCAAGGCAAGGCAGATTTTTGCACTTTTGGTCGATTTGCCAAAATAAGCCAATTCCAAGCCTTGTCATCATCTTGGACCCATCTGAGGATTGAATCTAAAGGGGACAATCACTGAGCCAAGCCTCCAAAGTCCTTGGAACAAGAAATAGCATGCTAAACCTAGAATTGCCTAAAATGGGGACAAGACTCCAATTTTGGATTGGAGCATTCAATGGAAGCACCAAGGTGACATGGACTGAGCTATTAGCAACTGAATTCAGTTAAGACTTATCCAAGACTAAGGGAACCAGCAGCCTGTGCCCTAACCTCTAGTCAATGGCTAGAGGAGACTTGGATTTTCATTTGCCAACATTGGCCAAACCTACTCAGCAGTTGCCATTCACTATTCCTTGCAAAACAAACTTGCTCTACTATAAATAGAGCTCAATTATGATCAGTTTGAGTACACCAAAGCCATCAAACAGATGTTTTCCTCAAAATCTCTTTCTCTTGGCAAAAATGCCTTCTTTAGTAAGGCAACTTTGAGTTTTTGAGCTAGAGAGCAATTCCACTCAAATCAATCACACACACACCTCACATATATCATATATGAGCTGATCAAACACTTAAACAACATCTGGAACACTGATTTCTCAGAATCACCAGTCAATTGCTCAAGGTTTTAACCAAGTTGCAGTTGAGATGCCATGAAGTGATCCAGCCAATTTCAATCAAGTCCAAGCATTCAAACACACTACATAGGGTGTAGGGAAGTTGTTCAGATCATCACAACTCATCTGTAACACCTCCAACTCAGAAATCACTTTGAACTTGCTGTCACAACCTAGAGGTAAGCCTAAACTTGGTCATCTCTCAATCTATGCATATTTCCTCGCACAATACTTTTGCCAAATGTTCATAACCATGCATACAATGTTTCCCCTCAATTAATTGCTTTGTTTGAATCGTGTATCAAAAATCTCAGCCTTCATGCAGAAATTAGGGTTCTTGAGGTTTTGTCTTGATTTTTCATTCCATGTTTAATATAAATGAAATTAAATACCATAGACATGATCGTGAGGTTGAGACAAGTTGATTGTTATGTGGATTGCATGATATGATCAAGTATTCGAAGAGATTGGAGTGAAAAAGCAAATCTGGGCAAACCCAGAACACGCCCGTGTTCTTGGGTGTTCTTGGCGCCCTTTTTGAAAATTCAAATATTTGAATTTTGTGATTTTTATTTAATTGACTCAAAAATTAATTTCTCTCAGAGTTTTTATGATTTTGAGTTGATTCTTTTTTAATAATTCACAAAAATGTTAAAATATTTTATTTTCCCAAAAAATCCCAAAAATAATATTTATTTCATATAATTGATATTTTTGCAAAGAATTAATATTTTAATTGTTTTTGACATTTTAAATATTTTTTCCTTCTTGATTTTGCAACTTATAATGGTTTCTAATCATTTTGTAGGGCAAAACTTGATTTATGAAACATTAATCCAAGATCACAATTTGTTTTCCACATGTTAAACAATTTTGATCATTTTTAATTGAATTTTTATTCAATTAAAATACATTTTGAAAACAAATTAGGGTTTTTGATTAATTCAACCCTCATAAATCATTTTCAAACACTTTTGGGCCTCTTGAGAGAGTGTAAGACCCAAAACCCCCTTGTACAAAAAACTTTGTGGGCCTCACTTAATTTATAACTCCCTCTGTACAAGTAAACGGTGCGATCGTCTTCCGTTTAAAACATCTGGGCCTCTCCTCGAGCTATAAGACCCATTCAAAACTCTTTGGGCCTCTATTAGAGTGTAAGAATCAATCCCATTTTAACCAAAATAATTTTGGGCCTCAGGTATTGTATAAGTCCCTCTGCGTTAAAAGAAAACTTTGGCGCGATTGCCATTTCAAACGAAAAGTCATCTGGGCCTACCCTCGTGTTATAAGCCCCATTTCTTTTTCTTTTAAAACTCTTTGGGCCTCGTGAGAGAGTGTAAGACCCGACCCTTTGTACAGAAAACCTTTTGGGCCACAGTCACTTGTATAAGTCCCTCTGTATAAAAACAACAATGCGATCACTGATAAAACACTGGGCCTCTCCTTGAGTTGTAAGCCCCAAATCTTTCTTTTTCAAAGCACTTTCTCCTTTGATTTTGAAATATACTGTTATTTTCAATCTTTCTTTGTTGAACAACTAACAAAACAGCATGGAAGCTCTACAACCGAGTAAGTGTTTACCCGCTTTCATTTACCGCTTTCATATGTATATAACTGTATTGTTGGGTTGCTCACTGTAAGTCTCTTTTCATAAACCCATATCAACTGTGTAATAATTGTATAGATATTTAGAGTTTCCCCGGCAATTACGTCTAGCACTAAGTAAATCCGTTTCGATTACTCGTAGAAATAGACAAGCTATATCCCCAATAGGAGCACCAGATACAGTCTTCTCTTCGGCTGTCCTCCTTAGGAATTGTTAAGAGACTCTACCTCCCCAGAGATGAATGTATTCTCCATGAATAGCATCTCTTGAGTTTCTTCCAAATTCTCGAACTTTCCTGGCTTGATCTATTCCTTTTGAATAGCCTGTCTTGAATTTCTCGGGGTTTGGGGACCCACAGGCTTCTTAAAAGCATCGGCCTCCTCTTGGGCATTGTACAAGGACCTACAGGCTTCCTAAAAGCATCCCCGCCTCCTCTTGGGCTTAGTGCAAGGATCCGTCGGCTTCTTAGAATTTTTCACAGCCTTCTGTTAGGCTTCATATAATGATTCTTCCTCCGGGAATGATAGCCTCCTCTTGGGCTTCGTACAAGGACCTCTCGACTTCTTAAAAGTTTCCAGCCTCCTCTTGGACTTCGTACAAATTGTCCCGACGACCTCCTAGAGGTATAGGAACAGAAAATAGTCATCTTCATAGAACAGTCTTTCGAAGAGTCTATACCCTACTACTGTTTCTCAAAGCATAGTACAAAAGATGAAACTCTAGACTTGGACAATCTAAACTTTCTTGATTCTCAAAAGACATTCTCAAGTCCCTTTCCAAAATAGGAAGAAAACCCGTAAACTCGAATAGTCTCAACACCCTTTGGATTTCCCTTTTCCTTAAAGAACACGAAATAACTCTGATCCTCGAATCAAATCCCTAAGTGCAAACATTACTCATATAAGAACTGATTTTTTCTTTAAATCAGCATATTGGATATGTCACTCAACTGAAACAGACACCCAGCCTCCTCTTGGGCTTTGTACAATGATTCTCCCTAGTGGAGCAAATAACCTTTAGCCTCCATCTCGGGCTTTGTACGAGATACAAAAAGGTTCTTATTGAGCCAAACAAATTTTATCCTCCGTCTCAGGCTTCATACGAGATACAAAGACTCCCTTGTTGAGTCAAATAGCCTCTGTCTCGGGCTTTATACGAGACACCAAAACACTCTCTTGTTGAGTCAAACATCTTTAGCCTCCATCTCGGGCTTTGTACGAGATACAAAAAGACTCTCTTGTTGAGTCAAACACCCTTTTAGCCTCTCTCTCGGGCTTCGTACGAGACACACAAAAAACCCTCTTGTTAGGTCAATAGCCTCCTCTTAGGCTTTGTATAAGGAAACCTCAGTTGATCCAATCAACCTTTTAGCATCAAAGATGTGCCTCGTTCACAGTATACAAACATCAACAACTCTTTTCCGTCCATCTAATCACTGTAAGCGGCAAGGCTTTGGATCATCTACATCCATGCCACTGTCCCTCTTTTAGCATGAGAAATTCCTAAGGAAAGATGACATTGCTCTACACTGAGTTAAAGTCTTCTCCTTCAGGTTGGAAAGCTCCTATAAAGGAAATTATGGCATTGCCGGATTCACATATCCTGGTTAAAGTAATTCTCCATTATAAACAGTCGTAACAGACAAGCCCCTCTTTAGAGATGACAAATTCTCTCTAAAGTCAACCCTTTTAGCTTCACATCTTGGGCTTTGAACAAGATACAAACTACCTTTAGCTTCATGTCTTGGGGTTTGAACAAGACACCAAAACACCATTTCCTCCCATAGAATAGGAGGAACTACGAACGCTCTGATTTCCCTATTTCAGAAAAAGGGAATACGTAGGCATAAGATTGAAAGAAAAATCTTAGCGAGCACACTAATCGAAGACCCAAAATCCCATACCTTCACACATCAATCGAAAAGCACCAGTCCTAACATCCTACCATTAACATAATCCCGTCAAAATAAGCAGAGAGAGGCACCATTACCACATAGCATCCGTAACCTAACAGACCGCTGTTCAAACTCGGTATGCAAGCAGGGTTAGTTGGAGACATCTATTTCCCTTCCTTCATCAGCTTCAATAGGATATAAATGAATCGAACTGTAGTAACCCAAAAAGAGCGACGGTGCTTAAGAACCACGTCCAAAATCGCTCTCTACAGAAAAATGGCGCCCACCGTGGGGCCCTGCAGGGCATTTTGTCCCTCTTGTTTCTCTCTGGTTGAAAAACCATGCCACAGAAATGACAGCTCGGCTGGGGAGTCATTGTCTATTTAGGACCGTAAGACTAGAGGTCTAGGATGATTAAGACAAATATATATACTGCTTTTCCTAATTGATATATGTGTTTATTTTTCTGCTAATGGGAATGCGTGTGATGCCGCATGTGGAAAGATTGAGTATACACCTAGGAAAACCCCTTTAGTGGCGCAGAGGCTATCAGAAATAGTTGTCATGCAATGCCACCCTCTTCTGAGGACTCTTCAAAAAACACCACCTAGCACGGTTCTCGGCCCGCTGGTGTTTTCTTGACAAGAGTTGATGATGGTGAGAGACAGGTACAAAAATCATTAGTAAACCTTGGGGATGGGTAGAGTCTTGACTTCATGACAACGACCCTTTGACCCCATGTTTTTTCTATGATTTTGTGTGCTGCATTCATACATTCATTTAAAAAACATTGAAACAAAAAGAAAAATTTCTCTTCTAGTCTCTCTTTTTCAAATTTAACTAAGACTGTGATTGCAAATATCAGAGAAAAAGATTGCGCTAATGGATTTCGGTAGAAGGAGAACTCATAAGTATACCTTCAGGATTCCAAAGCTAGAGGATTTGAGAGGTTTGGCGAGAATGATCACAAACCAGGAGGCTTTCAGAGTCAAGTACGGAGGTCTGCTACCTCTATTAAGGGTCCATGTGATTGAGGGAATCATGGAGACGATCATTCAGTTGTGCGATCCGGTTTATCATTGCTTTACATTTTCGAATTACCAGCTCGCACCAACGCTGGAGGAGTATTCTCACTTGACTGATTTACACATTACTGATCGAGCTCCATTTTCCAGACTGGAAGAAATTCCAAAGGATCAGACCATTGCAAGAGCAATTTATTTGGATGAGTTAGAGGTCAGGGCTCACATGACCACTAAGGGTGGCATACAAGGTTTGCCTGTCCAGTTTCTGACAAAGAAGGATCTGTACTTTGCTAGTAGAGGGAACGGGACTGCTTTTGAAAGCAACTTTGTCTTACTCAACTACGGGTTATTTCTGTTGCCCAACATTAGTAACTTCATCGATATCAACGCCATTAAGGTTTTTCTCATTGGAAACCCTATGCCGACTTTTCTTGCCGATGTGTATCATTTTGTACACTTAGGGAATTTGTACAGCGGAGGGGAGATCACATGTTGTGTACCTCTGCTATATAAATGGTTTATCTCCCACTTACCTAAGTCTGCTGCTTTTTGGGATCACAAGAGTGCCTTACGTTGGTCGCAAAAAATCATGTCCCTCACCAACTCTGACATAGATTGGTGTAATAGGATTTATGATGGGATCAGGATCATTGATCTTTGTGGAAACTTCCCCAACGTACCCCTTATAGGAACTAAGGGAGGAATCAACTACCATCCAGTTCTTGTTCGTCGTCAATTTGGATACCCGATGAGGCACGTCCCCCGGAATGCTCATCTGAAAGGTCTTTTCTTCAAGGAAGGAGAAAATGACAGGGCACTAAAGACAGAAATAGTGCACGCTTGGAAACATGTTCATAAGAAAGTACGAGAGTCTCTAGGAAAACCAGACTGTGTCTCGGTGGAGCCTTATCTCCACTGGGTACAAACTAGAGCTCTCAAGCTAAAGATGCCTTATCCTCGTCATGGAGTTCTTCCGCCAAGGGAATCCGTCATGTACTTCATGACTGAGACGGAAAAACTTCAGGTTACTCTCAACAAAGTTCAATGGGAGAGGAGGTCTTGGAAGAACAAATACCGCACTCTCAATGTGGAGTGTATCAAAATACATCAATTATTGAAAGATAAGGATGATCTGATTGAAATTTTGGAGCAGCATGCTGTAGAGAATCAAGATGACCAAAGGAATTTTCTCACTCCTTTCACTTGGCAAAGGAATGACAACCCGACAACGGCCCAAGAGCCCCGGTCCAAGAAAAGGAAAGTACCCGAATCAGCACCCTATTTCTCCTCAGAGAGGACTCTGGGCCCACTAGCTTAGGTTTCTGTTTCCGCACCTTGTAATCTACTGTATTTTCGTTTCCGCAATCTTTGGAATTCAATAAAAAGGGGTTTCCCCACTGTTTGATATTTGCAATCTAATTGTCGAATTATTTTGATTAAACCAAAAAACAATTAATATAATCATTGCATTCATCATTCCCGCGTAACGTATTCTTCTTGCCTACGAATCTCACATTTGTGTCTCGATTCTAGAGTCAAACTGTCTCATTCGTACAATACTCGGGCCAATCGTCAGAAAAAGATGGATGATCTCGAGGAAGAGAACAGAGAGTTGAAAGAAGAGATCGACGCTCAGAGAGAGGATATGAGAAAGCTTCGTAACGATATGCAAGCCATGGCAGAAGCTCAGCTACAAAGAACTGTGATCTCAGAGATCACATCAGCGCCCATAGTGGAGAAGTTTGATCCTAGGTATCAAATTCCGAAAGATCGTCCCTAGGGCATGCCTGTTAACTATATCCCGGAAGGATATGTTCCGCTGATCGCTGAAGATCAGGGAATCACAGCAGAAGCCGCTGGGCCTGAAGGTTACAAACTTCGGGAAAGTGAAGATGCCAGGGGCATATTGAGGACTCCTGAAGGTTACAAACTTTGGGAAGCGCCATGATTCACCGCCGTAGTCACGGTACCACCCCCTGTGGTGCACACTGTCCCGGAAGGACAGATTCCCCAAATACCTTCAGGTAAAAAGGAAACTATGTTCGACAGAATGGACGAATTCCAGGAACAGTTCCTGGAAATGCAGAAGGAACTGCAAGCCATTCGCGGTCAGGATTTATTTGGAAAGGACGCCGCAGACCTTTGTCTGGTCCCTAATGTGAAAGTTCCGCACAAGTTCCAAGTGCCCGACTTAGAAAAATACAAGGGTAAATCTTGCCCTCAGAGTCACTTGGTGATGTACGCTCGGCGAATGTCAGCTTAGACAGAAAATCAGGACCTACTGATTCACTACTTTCAGGATAGTTTGATCGGTGCTGCCTTAAAATGGTACATGGGTTTAAACCGTGCCACGATCAGCACATTCCGAGATCTTGGCACTGCCTTCGTCCAACAGTACAAATACAATCTGGACATGGCACCAGACAGAGATCAGCTCAGATCGATGTCACAAAAGGACAAAGAAACCTTTAAGGAGTACGCTCAGAGATGGCGTGAAATCGCCGCCCAAATTTGTCCACCTCTTGAGGAAAAAGAGATGACAAAAATTTTCTTAAAGACCTTGAGCTCATTTTACTATGACAGAATGGTTTCCAGTGCGCCCAGTGATTTTACTGAAATGGTCGGTATGGGAGTTCGTCTTGAGGAATCTGTCCGAGAAGGACGGTTAGTAAAAGACGCTGGATCATCAAGTAGTACAAAACGATACGGTAGTGCTCTCCCTAAGAAAAAAGAGCAAGATAGTAGGAATATCTCTCTCGGAAAGCAAAGGCGACGTTATCAACCAGTAGCAACTGTGACTCCTGCTATTAACCCCGCGCCTATTCCTAGGTATCAGCCTTAGGTTGCGCAGAGCCAATCTAATCAGCACAGGACACAACAGTCTCTTCAGCAGGCTCATCCTCCATATAACAACAACCGTACAACGCGGCCACAACGATTTGATCCTATACCCGTATCGTACGCAGAACTATTTCCGTTACTACTGGCCAAGGGGCACATCCAGACTAAGTCCCCTCTTACAGTACCGGAAAATCTGCCTTTTTGGTTTAAGGTGCATCAGACATGCTCTTATCATCAAGGAGGACCGGGGCATAACATAGAGAGTTGCCTTAACTTCAAATCTGACGTGCAAAAACTTGTTAGGAGCGGGTTCTTATCTTTCAAAGATACAAATTCTAATGTTCTTACAAACCCGCTGCCTCAACATGAGAAAACTGCAGTCAACCTGATAGAGGGAGAGTCTAACAATGTTTATCAAATTCACGATGTACTTTTGGTAAAGACCAATTTAGTCAAGATGCATTGTAGACAGAGTGGATATGGCCATGTGCCACCTCATAATTATCATCAATGTGATGTCTGCTCTAAAAGCAATCGAGGGTGTTCTGTAGTACAATCAGCTCTACAGGAACAGATGGATCTCAGATGGATTCAAGAGCACAGGGTTCGTGGAGTTAACATGGTCTATACGAATTCCAACATCATTCAAAACCACGATATCTGTGCGATGAATGTCAACTTGGTGACGATGCACTCAAGACAAAGCCAGTATCATAATCTGCCGCGGCACGATTACAGTTCCTGTCTGACTTGCTCGGTAAACAAACAGGGATGCTCTTTCATACAAGAGGCCCTCCAGCGTCAGATGGATCTTGGATGGATCCAGAACTACCATGATAGGAATCCCTATCAGATGAACATGGTTCACATCTTTGACATCCGCTTAATGTATACCAACCTGGTAGAGTTAAATGCTGAGTAAGTCTGACTCGGGTTCCTGATATCACATGATTACCAAAGCTGTAAAGCAGGTTGCAAAAGTGATCGAGGTTGTACCTTTGTCCAGGAAGCACTTCAGCACTTGTTAAATCACTGGTGGATGTCAATCTATATGGATGAAGATACTCAGCAAATTAGTATCAATAACAGGAACCCCACTCGGCGTCAAAGTCAAGATGTCTGATCTGTGGAAGCTAACCTGGTGAGGTTACATAGTATTCAAAGCGGGCGTGGCCAGGTGCCACCACACAACTATGAACGTTGTGGAGTTTGTTCAGAAAATAACCAAGGATGCTACCTTGTGAGAGCAGCTCTTCAGGGTCAGGTGGATCATGGAGAGATTTGTCCATATCCAGGTTCCGGGCCCATCAACTGAGCGCCGAACTACCTTGCCCGTCAAATTGAGGGCGTTGTCGTAATCTCTGATCATCAGAGAACTAGGAATGTTTTCGCCATCATTCCTCTACTTGAAGAACCCAAAGTTCCCAACCGAGAACAGATCGAGATTACATACGATGGTCAGAAAAACCAGAAGGTACCCATAGTTATCTATCTGCCGGGACCACTACCGTATGAATCAACTAATGTTATCCCTTACAAATATGGTGCAACGATAATTGAAAATGGAAAGGAAATTCCATTACCCTCCGTTGTAAATATTGCAGACATCAGTCGTGTAACGCAGAGTGATAGAATCTTCAACAGAGGAGTTGGAGAGTCCAACAAAGAAAAGGAACTTCAGACGGAACTTCGTAATCCACCAGTCGGTCAATCCACTAATCCCGACCTTTCGAAAAACAATGATGAGATGTTGAAGCTCATCCAGAGGAGTGAATACAACATTATCGATCAACTGTTGCAGACTCCTTCAAAGATCTCGGTGTTATCACTGTTACTAAGTTCAGAAGTGCACAGAGAGGCTTTGTAGAAAGTCTTGGAGCAAGCCTTCGTAGAACAGGATGTAACAATCAGACAGTTCGATAGTATTGTCTCCAACATCACTTCCTGCAATAATTTGGGATTTAGTGATGAGGAATTACTTGAAGAGGGTCGCCGTCATAACATGGCGCTCAATATCACAGTTAACTGCCAGGACGATGCTTTAGCCAGCGTACTGGTAGACACAGGGTCAACCCTGAATGTTATGCCGAAGTCCACTTTGACGCAATTATCATTCAAAGGCCCTCCGATGAGAATCAGCAAGGTTGTCGTCAAAGTATTTGATGGATCCAGAAAAACGGTTATCGGCGAAGTCGACCTTCCCATAACTATCAGTCCTCACACTTTCCAAGTCACTTTCTAGGTCATGGACATCCGAGCAACGTACAGTTATTTATTAGGAAGACCTTGGATACATCAGGCTGGAGCGGTCACCTCGACCCTCCACCAAAAGCTAAAGTTCGTCCAGAACGGCCAACTCGTCACAGTCTGTGGGGAACAGGCTTTGCTCGTAAGCAATCTATCATCATCCACTTATGTGGAACCAGAAGGGATAATTGGAACCCAGTTCCAAACACTTTCGTTACACAGTGGTGATCAATCTGAAGGAGGAACTTCCATTTCCTCATACAAAGTCGCTATCAAAGCGGTCGAATATGCCAATACAACAGGATGGGGACAGCTTGTCATTCCTACTGACAATAAAACAAAGAAGGGTCTTGGTTTTTCTGCAACCTGTACCCAGACAGCTGCCAACGATGAAAGTCTTCATCCCATTCGGAACTTCTTCCACAGTGGAGGTTTCCTTCAACCAGTGACTCAAGAAGTACACACTATCAATGAGGAATGGAAGTCTTACCTCAACGAGGATGGTTATATGTCTCAGGACGAAACGCAGACTCCCTTTTGCTTTCCTGCACAGAGTCCGAGACTTATACCCAGGTCAGATGTCGAAATGATCTACGGAGATCGTGATCTGGAAGGATGTCGTGCTCCGCCAAATTCATTAGAGAAAGACACTCCGATGAAAGACAATTTTGACCACACCTACTATGGCTCGATGGATGGTCTGCCGATGTGGCAACCTTACCCAGGAGACTCGGGGCAAAAAATTCAGCCGAACAACGAAAATCAGCTGAGCATCATTGAACAGAATACCTGTGTCCCCACCATGTCATGGGATCAACACCCAGGGTATCCTGAAAATATCCAGCATGACGATGAATTCGCAACGTTTGCAGGACTAGAATTCATTAACTACGCTTTTCCTGAGGTCAACGTCATCGAGAGGGATGACTTCTCCAGTTCCAAAGAAGTGTGGGACACCTTAGGTCAACCGAATGGAAAATTCGACTACTTGGTCAAGTACACCGCTCCTGAAAGCTCTCGTATCAGGCTCGAAGACATCCAGCCGACTGGATGGGGAGATATAGTTGAGAGCACCAATACTCTGCAAAATGCAACAGAGGAATCCTCCTACGACAACTCTGCTTGGGAGACAGATTCCAATGATCCTGCTCCGCCAGAAATCAGCGTTATTTCTGAAGCCAAATCAAGGAAGGTGCCAGACTTTGTGATTCACCGAGGAGTTCGCCGCCAAATGGGTTGTTGTCGATGTTCCAAAGATTGTTCATAAGTCAAAGTAATTGCCGTCTTTAACCTTTCACCCTGCCCAGGTGAAACAAATGTTTTGATAGGGCTCGCTTTCTGTAAATTTCCCTCTTCACTTTGCCCAAAGTGACTGAGTTTTGTTTTATAGGGCTGTAGTTTCAAGAATCGACTTGTACATTAATAAAATAACGTCGTTCTGTAATTTTCGCATTAATTGTTGTTTTCTCTTTTTGCTTTTCTCAGAAAATGGTAATCCTAAAAAATAACTCAATAATAAAAGCAAGCAGTAAAAAAAAAATATACACTGCACACACTTGCATTATCTCTATCTCTTCTAAACACAAATCATCACGTCATGCAGATTGCTTATTTTTAACCCCGTTGAAACATACGATCCGATGCCTTCTCCCGACTTTGAATTCTCGATATTTGGGGCTGAAGAAGAAAATGACAACGAAATTCCAGAAGAGATCTCCCGACTACTCAGACAAGAGGAAAGGTCCATTAAACCTCACAAAGAGCCGTTGGAAATGATCAACGTGGGTTCAAAAAAAGAGAGAAAAGAAATCAGGATTGGGGCATTGCTCAGTCCAACTGCCAAAGAGAGTTTGATAAAGCTTCTCAAAGAGTTTCCCGACGTATTCGCTTGGTCCTATCAGGATATGCCAGGGTTGGATACCAGCATCGTAGAGCATCACTTACCGTTAAGATCAAAATGTCCGCCAGTTAAATAGAGGTTGAGACGGACTCACCCGGACATGGCTATCAAAATCAAAGAGGAGGTACAAAAACAGATTGACGCGGGTTTCCTCGCCACATCAGAATATCCTCAATGGTTAGCCAACATTGTACCCGTTCCCAAAAAGGGTGGAAAAGTCGGAATGTGTTTCGACTACAGGGATCTAAACAAGGCTAGTCCAAAGGACGACTTTCCTTTGCCACACATCGACATGCTGGTGGATAGTACAACAAAGTTCAAGGTTTTCTCCTTCATGTGTGGATTCTCGGGCTATAATCAGATCAAAATGGCGCCGAAGGACATGGAGAAAACCTCGTTCATTACCCCATGGGGTACCCTTTGTTACAAGGTAATGTCGTTCGGTTTTAAGAATGCTGGGGCAACCTATCAAAGGGCCATGACTACTCTGTTTCATGACATGATACACAAAGAAATTGAGGTATATGTAGATGATATGATTGCTAAATCTAAAACAGAAGAGGAGCATATGACCCATCTGTCAAAACTATTCGAGCTTCTGAGAAAGTACAAACTCTGCTTGAATCCTAACAAGTGCACCTTCGGTGTCCGTTCAGGGAAACTATTAGGGTTCATCGTCAGCCAGAAAGGAATTGAGGTTGATCCTAACAAGGTCAAGGCCATTCAAGAAATGCCTTCTCCGAAAACTGAAAAACAAGTCAGAGGATTCCTGGGACGTTTGAACTACATCTCCAGATTCATATTCCTTATGACCGCGACGTGTGCGCCGATTTTCAAATTACTCAAAAAGAACCGGGATTGCGTTTGGACAGAAGATTGCCAAACCGCCTTCAATAGTATTAAGGAATACATGTTGAATTCGCCGATCCTATCACCTTTGGTGGAAGGAAGAGCACTGATCATTTACCTCACAGTCCTAGAGGAGTCAATGGGATGTGTACTTGGCCAACAAGACGAAACCAAACGGAAAGAGTCTTCCATTTTCTATCTGAGCAAGAAATTCACCGACTGTGAGACTCGATACACTATGCTCGAGAAAACTTGTTGCGTTTTGTCTTGGGCAGCCAAACGTCTTCGCCAATACATGATTCATCACACTACTTGGTTGATCTCAGAAATGGATCCAATCAAGTACGTCTTCGAGAAACCTGCTCTCACGGGAAGGATTGCCCGTTGGCAGATGTTGTTATCAGAATATGTCATAGAGTACCATACTCAGAAAGCCGTTAAGGGAAGTATTTTAGCCGATCATTTGGCTCATCAACCAATTGACGATCAGGAATCAATCGGGTTTGACTTCCCGGACGAAGATGTCATGTATTTAAAAATGAAAGACTGCGATGAACCGCTACCCAGTGAAGGGCCAGAACCAGGTTCGTAGTGGGGACTTATCTTTGACGGAGCAGCCAATCATTACAGAAACAAAATTGGGGCAATCATTGTTACCCCTCAGGGTACCCACATTCCTTTCACTGCCAGACTTACGTTCAAATGTACAAACAACGAGGCCAAATACGAAGCTTGTATCATGGGTCTCGAGGAAACGATCGACTTAAGGATCAAAAACTTGGACGTATATGGCGACTCAGCTTTGGTCGTCAATCAGATAAAAGGAAATTGGAACACATACCAATCAGGATTGATTCCTTACAAAGACTATGCAAGAAGGTTGTTGCCTTTCTTCAACAGAGTCGAGTTTCATCACATTCCTCGCGAAGAGAATCACATGGCTGATGCCTTAACCACTCTCCCTTCCATGATTAGCGTAGGTCGATGGAATGACCTATCTAAGATCAACATCATGCGCCTTGAATGGCCCGCTTACGTCTTCACGATAGAAGCAGTCATAGACGACAAACCTTGGTATCACGATATCCAATGCTTCCTTCAGAAACAAGAGTACCCACCTGGGGCATCCAGGAAAGATAGAAAGACCCTCAGAAGACTGGCTGGAAACTTTTCCCTGAGCGGTGACACTCTCTATAAGAGGAACTTTGACATGGTCTTGCTCCGATGCGTTGACAGACCAGAAGCAGACATGCTAATGAAAGAAATTCATGAAGGATCCTTTGCCACTCATGCCAACGGACACACAATGGCGAGAAAAATTCTCAGAGCAGGGTATTATTGGTTGACAATGGAATCCGACTGCTACAAGTACATGAGGAGGTGTCACAAGTGTCAGATATACTCCGACAAAATCCATGTACCGCCATCACATCTCAAAGTTCTTTCTTCCCCATGGCCTTTTTCCATATGGGGAATCGACATGATTGAGCCCAATGCTTCAAATGGACATCGGTTCATCCCGGTGACCATTGATTACTTCACCAAGTGGGTCGAAGCAGCGACATTCGCCAACGTAACCCGACAAGTGGTGGTCCGATTTATCAAAAATAATATCATCTGCCATTATGGTGTTCCGAGCCAGATCATTACTGACAATGGATCTAACTTGAACAATAATATGATGAAAGAGTTGTGCGTTGAGTTCAAGATCGAACACCATAACTCATCTCCCTACCAACCCAAGATGAACGGAGCGGTAGAAGCGGCTAACAAGAACATCAAGAAGATTGTTCAGAAGATGGTTGTAACCTATAAAGACTGGCACGAGATGCTACCCTTTGCTCTTCATGGTTATCGTACATCTTTCCGCACTTCAACAGGGGTAACCCCTTTCTCTCTAGTATATGGCATGGAGGCAGTGCTCCCCATCGAAGTAGAGATCCCATCAATCAGGGTATTGATGGAAGCTAAGCTTACAGAAGCTAAATGGTGTCAAAGTCGACACGACGATCTGAACCTGATCGAAGATAAGCGAATCATGTCACTATGCCATAGTCAGTTGTATCAGCAAAGAATGAAGAAGGCGTTTGACAAAAAGGTTTGACCTCGCGTCTTCAGAAAAAGAGACCTCGTGCTCAAGAAGATACAATCATTTCTCACTGATTCGCGAGGCAAATGGACTCCGAATTATGATGGCCCTTATGTGGTCACGAAAGCTTTCTCAGGCGGTTCCTTGAGACATGCAACCATGGACGGAGAGGAATTTACCTACCCCACAAATGTTGATGTAGTCACAGTGGAAAAAAAAATGTCTCGGTGGATTGAAAACCCGAAAGGGCGGTCCAGGCAAAAATTAGAGACATAAAAAAATCATCCCGGTGGATTGGAAACATCACAGTTGTAATACCCCAAATTTTGACCACTTAGGTTTCCCATCATTGTGAAAATCATCATCACAATATGGATAAACCATCATGCTTCATCAGTCTCCCCAAAGATGGGTGAGCATCCAATACAATCAAAATTAGGGTTTCAAGCCCTCTCTGAGTGCTTAGACAAAGGATCAATCAAGAAATGACATGATCTTCAACTTGTCTAATCTCTCAAACATCCACAATGGATCAAAAGGACTCCCACTTCAAGGATTAAGCACAAGGATGCTCCTTTCTAGGTGGATCAAGTCTCAAGATCGACAGTGTCACCAAATTAGGGTTTTGGTCGACCAGGGCCTCCAGATGGAAATTTTTATCTGGGCACAAGGCAATGATCCAAAACATGACCTAATATACTTCATGGAACCTCATGAACCCATGCATCAAGTCAATTTTACCTCAGGGGATGCATTCATCAAAAATCAGGAATTAGGGTTTCTTGACCTAATTCACCCCTAAGTTGACTTTTGGGACAAACCATGAGCCAAGACCTCAAGAGATGATTTGAGGGTCTCTAATACACCATATTGATCCATTTGGAACAATGGATTGATCCAAGAAGCTTGAGCAACAAGTTTCATTTTCATCTGCACCACAATTAGGGTTTTAAGGGAAAAGTCAACTGTAACTTTGACTTTTGACCTGGACATGCTCCCAAACCCTAATACATGATTGAATATACCCTATGACACCCATGGAAATGTCCATCAAGTTTGATTTAGGTCAAGGACATGATTTCCTGAAGAATTGCACAGTTTGGAATTCATCTGATAAAAAGTCAACTGTGCACAAAAGTCAACTTTGACTTTTTGAGATTTTTCACCAAAATGGATTTTTAACCCTAAAATGATGTTAATGTATGATTTGAATCATCATTCATCAAGAAAAATCAAGAAAAGTGAGATAACTTGTAAAAGGGGTAACCATAAAACTTAGAAATTTTTCTAAGTTAAAAATAAAGTGGCAAAGGTACCAACTTTGGAGGACCATAACTCCTAAACCACAAGGCCAATTTTTTCCATCCAAAGCTTGATTTGTAGATCTCACTGCCCTCTACAAAAAATTCAACTAGGCCTAACTCCAATTCCTTATGGATTTTGAGCTATGAGTGAGCCAAAGTGGCTGAAAATGTGAAAAAATACCATTTTCCAACACTTAGAAAAATTCTGCCTAAAACAGAATTTTGTTGAAACACCAAAACTTGTGGGATTTTTTCACACAGTTGCAAGCTAAATCAAGTCCAAAGTTAAACCTCAATGTTGTTACACATGTTGCCAAGAATTCAAAGAGCTCAACAGCATGAATTTATTCAACTTGAGCCAAGAAAAATCCTTCCCCAAAGTCATGCTGCTGCAGGCTATTTTGTGAAAATCAGTTTGTGTGTTTGCTTGCCACACACGATTTTGGGCCAAAAACTGAGGATCACTATGACACCTGTGTTCAAACCAATCAAATTGCATCTGATCCAATTGATAAATCTAAGTCAAAAGACCAAGGAATCTTCCAACTTGAAGTTCATCCACTTTGGCACATTTTGCCTTGAATTCAAAGTGCATTGATGTGGAATAGTGCATTGTCAAAGATGCTACCCTACTCAGTCAATTCCTCTGATTAAACAACATTAAAAACATCTAAGGAATGTGGTTTTGGTCAAGGCATAGCCCTGCTCTTGGGAATGGCTAACTTGCCTTGCTTGAGAAGAAATCCTCCAAGCCAATCCATGCAAATATGATCTGATCCGAGTTGCCATTCACTATTCCTCCAAAACAAAAGTTGATCACCTATAAATAGAGGTCTCAATGGATCATTCAACTCACACCAAAGCCAGTTACAGCACTGCTTTCTCTCATTCTTTCTTGAACTTCAAGTTTTCTTGTTTTTGAGTAACCACTATCGGGTTTTGAGTTGCAGCCATAAGCAATCAATTCCAATTGCTCAAACACATCACATATGATGTATTTGAGGTGTCCAAGTGCTTAAACAACATCTGTAACACTCCTAGCTCAAAATCACTCTTCAACCAAGCCATTTTGCTTCAGTTTTGCAAGTGGAGGTCTCCAGCTTAATCCAGAGAATTTCAAAGTTTTCCAAAGCTTGCAACACACTCCATAACATCCATTGAAGCTGTAGGGATCATCAATTTATGACTGGAACACCATCCGGGCAAAGTTCCATTTCAGCTTGCATCAAGGTGAGCTTCAAACTCAAACTCCATGATCCATGCATATTTCCTCGCATGATAATTTTGCCATTTGATTACCATCATATGCTGATTGTTTTGCCTCAATAAATTTGATCATAGACCTCATAACCATGCTTGCATGATTGCTTTTGCAAATTAGGGTTCATCTGTGTTCATCATGATTATTTCACTCCACACTGAAAATGAATAAAATTGGGTATTGCCATCTTGTTCCTTGTGAAAAAACGCACGAGTTTGGTGTTTGAATCATGTCCAATGGTTGAGAGATGAGTGAGATAGGGTGCTTCATGCACGAGCTCGGGGAAGGAGATGGCCATGGCGCCATTTTCAGAAAACCAACCAAGTTCTCTATATAATTTTCACTTGCCATATATTTAATGAATTGGCATTGCGCCCCAGCGGTTCATCAGCTGGTTTTGTGAGTATTAGCAAGCGATAGGTCTGGGGTTCGAATCCCCCTCGCCCCAGACTTCTTTTTATCACTTTTTTATTTTATTATTTTTCATACTATTATTTTTAATGATTTGAAAAATTAATAACTCCTTCAATTTTTATCATTTTTTATTGGTTCTTTTTGCAATAATTCACAAAAATGTTAAAATATTTTATTTTACCAAAAAATCCCAAAAATATTATTTATTTTATATAATTGATATTTTTACAAAGAATTAATATTTTAATTGTTTTTAACATTTGAAATATTATTTCTACATTGATTTTGCAACTTTTAATGCTTTCTAATTATTTTGTAGGTCAATACTTAATTTTTGAAGCATTAATCCAAGATCACAATTTGTTTTCCATGTGTTAAACAATTTTTGATCATTTTAATTGAATTTTTATTCAATTAAATACTTTTTGAAAACAAATTAGGGTTTTGGATTAATTCAACCCTCATAAATCATTTTCAAAACACTTTGGGCCTCTATTAGAGTGTAAGACCCAATCCTTTTTTTGACCAAATCATCTTTGGGCCTCACTTATTGTATAAGTCCCGATACCGTCAAAAAACAAACGGCGCGATCATCGCCTTTTCAAAAAACATCTGGGCCTCTCCTCGAGCTATAAGACCCATTCAAAAATTTTGGGCCTCTATTAGAGTGTAAGACCCAATCCCCCTTTTAACCAAAATATTTTGGGCCTCACTTATTGTATAAGTCCCTCTGCGTTAAAAGAAAACCTCGGCGCGATCGCCATTTTTTAAACGAAAAATCATTTGGGCCTACCCTCATGTTATAAGCCCCACTCTTTTCTTTAAACCTTTTTTTGGGCCTCTTGAGAGAGTGTAAGACCCATCCCTTTGTACAGAAAACCATTTTTGGGCCACAGTCACTTGTATAAGTCCCTCCGTACAAATTCAAACAGTGCGCTCTGATAAAACCCTGGGCCTCTCCTTGAGCTGTAAGCCCCAAATCTTTCTTTTTCAAAGCACTTTCTCCTTTGATTTTGAATATACTGTTGTTTTCAATCTTTCTTTGTTGAACAACTAACCAAACAGCATGGAAGCTCTACAACCGAGTAAGTGGTTATCGCTTTCATTTACTGCTTTCATATTATAAACTGTATTGTGGGGCTGCTCACTGTAAGTCTCCTTTCATAAACTCATATCTACTGTGTAATAATAGTATAGATATTTCGAGTTTCCCCGACAACTACGTCTAGAACTAGGTGACGCCGTTTCACTTATTCGTAGAAATAGACGACTAGATCCCCAATAGGAGCACCAGATACAGTCTTCCCTTCGGCTGTCCTCCTTAGGAATCGTCAAGAAATTCTATCCCCTAGAGATAAATTATTCTCGGTGAAACTTCTCTTGAATTTCTTCAAACCGCCGAACGGTTCAGACTCTCTCTAAAAATTAAAGTCACTGGATAGTAAACCTCGCACGTTTACCAGTGGTTTTAACTCTAAAAGAGTTTTCCTGAACTTTTCTTTGGTTTGGGACCCACGTGCTTCTTAAAAGCATCGGCCTCCTCTTGGGCATTATTCAAGGACCCACAGGCTTCCTAAAAGCAACCCCGCCTCCTCTTGGGCATTATTCAAGGACACTACGGCTTCTTATAAGTATTCACAGCCTCCTCTTAGGCTTCGTATAACGATCTCTTCCTCCGGGAATGATAGCCTCCTCTTGGGCTTCGTACAAGGACCCGTCGGCTTCTTAAAAGTTTCCAGCCTCCTCTTGGGCTTCGTACAAATTGTCCCGACGACCTCCTAGAGGTATAGGAACAGAACCTAGTCATCCTCATAGAACAGTCCTTTCATAGAGTCTACTACTGTTTCTCGAAGCATAGTACAAAAGATAAAACTCTAGACTTGGACAATCTAACTTCCTTGAGTCTCAAAGACATTCTCAAGCACCCTTCATTAAATAGGAAGGAAACCCGCAGACTCGGACAGTCTCAATACCCTTTGGATTTCCCGTTTCCTTAAAGAGAAGGAAATACCCCTGATCCTCAAAATTAAATCCCTGAGTACAGTGTTACTCATATAAGAACTGATTTTCTCTTTTAAATCAGTATGTTGGATCTGTCACTCAACTGAAACAGTTACAATAGCCTCCATCTCGGGCTTCGTACGAGATACCAAAATTCTCCCCAGTGGAGTCAAAACAACCTTTTAGCCTCTCTCTCAGGCTTTGTATGAGACACAAAAGATTCACTCGTTGAGTCAATCACCCCTTTTTTTACCTCCATCTCGGGCCTCGTACGAGATATAAATCCCTTAAGCAAGAGTCGAACTCTTTGCTAGCCTCCTCTTAGGCTTTGTATAACGATATGCCCCACTGGGTCAAAAACCTTTAGCCTCTCTCTCGGGCTTTGTACGAGACACAAAATAGCCTCCTCTTAGGCTTTGTATAATGATTTTCCTAGCGGAAATTAGCCTCCTCTTAGGCTTTGTATAAGAAAACCACTGGTTGATCCAATCAACCATTTAGCATCAAAGTTGTGCCTCGTTCGCAGTACACAAACATCAATAACTCCTTTCCCTTCATCTAATTGCTGTAACCGGCAAGCCTCTAGATCATCTATATCCATGCCACTGTCCCTCTTTTAGCATGAGAAATTCCTAAGGAAAGATGGCATTGCTCTACACTGAGTTAAAGTCTTCTCCTTCAGGTTAAAACCCTTTCTTCGGAAATTATGGCATTGCTCGGATCCGCGTATCCCAGTTAAAGTAATTCTCCTTCTCCCCTCTTTAGAGATAACAAATTCTCTCTAAAGCCAAGGTCTTTCAGCTTCACGTCTTGGGCTTTGAACAAGACACAAATAGACCTTTCAGCTTCACATCTTGGGCTTTGAACAAGATACAAATCACCTTTCGCTTCACGTCTTGGGCTTTGAACAAGACACCAAAAACCAATTTCCTCCCATAGAATAGGAGGAACTACGAATGCTCTGATTTCCCTGTTTCGGTAAACGGGAATACGTAGGCATAAGATCGAAAGAAAAGATCTTAGCGAGCGCAATCAACAAAAAACCCATATCCCCATCAATCAAAAGCAGTAATTCAAAAGCATCAGTCCTAACATCCTAATCCTTGTTCCCCACCAGAAACCTTTTGCCCAAGCCCTAGAAAGAAAGAACCTGTATTGGCGAAATACGAATAACCAGTACAAAGGCCCCCCACATTGATAGCATCCGTAACCTAACAGACCGCTGTTTAAACTCAGTATGCAAGCAGGGTTAATTGGAGACATCTATTTCCCTTCCTTATTCAGCTCACAATAGGATAAAAAATGAATCGACCTATAGTTTTAAGCTCAACCGCAGAGAGCGACCAGCGCTTAAGAACCGCGTCCAAAATCGCTCGCTACAGAAAAGTGGCGCCCACCGTGGGGCCGATTCCTTTCTTTCTACTTCTCTTGTGTGAAAATTTACACAAATGGCGACTCTGCTGGGGAGTCTCCTTTTCTGCCTTAGGGCATCATCCCCGTTTTCTACGAAAAATGGGAACTCTACCGAAGAGAAAGATTGACCTATGCTGGTCCATCTCTTAGGCAGGGAACCACAGATTGGGGCTTCCGCCGGGGAACCCATTTCTTTCAGGAACTTAAGATTCATAGCTTTATAAGTCTAGGATGATTAGGACAAATATATATATACTGCTTTTCCTAATTGCTATACGTGTTTATTTTTCTGCTAATGGGAATGCGGGTGATGCCGTATGTGGAAAGAATGAGTATACACTTAAGAAAAGCCAACCTTTTTCGTAGTGCGGAAGCTATCGGAAATAGCTGTTACGCGATACTACCCTCATTTGAGGCTGGTGATCTATTCTCGGTGAATAGCACTTACTCTAAGATTGCACACAACTCGCTGGCGATCCGCTTGTTGTTTTGCCTTCCTGGGAGGAGCTGATGATAATGAGTACAGGTACAAAAATCAGCCTAGTATAAACCTTTGGGGATGGGTAGAGCCTTGACTTCATGACAACGACCGCCTGACCCCATGTTTTTTCTATGTTTTTGTGTGCTGCATTTATGCATTCATTTAATAAAACATTAAAACATTCAAAAAACCTCTCTTCTAGTCTCTCTGTTTTTCAAATTAAACTAAGACTGTGATTGCAAATATCAGAGAAAAAGATTACGCTAATGGATTTCGGTAGAAGGAGAACTCACCAGTATACCTTCAAGGTTCCAAAACTAGGGGATTTGAGAAGGTTAGCAAGGATGATCGCTAACCCTGAGGCTTTCAGAGCCAAGCACGGTGGTTTGCTACCACTGTTAAGAGTCCATGTGATTAAGGGGATCATGGATGCGCTCATTCAGTTCTACGATCCAGTTTATCACTGTTTCACATTTCCGGATTACCAGCTATCACCAACGCTGGAGGAGTATTCTCATCTGGCTGATTTACATATTACAGATCGAGCTCCATTTTCTGGACTGGAAGAAATTCCAAAGAATCAGATCATTGCAAGAGCAATTCATTTGGACGAGTCTGAGGTCAGGACTCACATGATTACTATGGGTGGCATCCAAGGTTTGCCAGCCCAGTTCTTGACAAAGAAAGCTCTGTACTTCGCTAGTATAGGGAACGGGATTGCTTTTGAAAGCATCTTTGTCTTGCTCACCTACGGGTTATTTTTGTTTCCTAACATCAATAACTTCGTCGATATCAACGCTATTAAGGTTTTTCTCATTGGAAACCCTGTGTCGACTTTGCTTGCAGATGCGTATCATTCTGTACACTTGGGAAATTTGTACAGCGGAGGGGAGATCACATGCTGTGTACCTTTGCTCTACCAATGGTTTATCTCTCACTTGCCCAAGTCTGCTGCTTTTTGGGATTGCAAGAGTGTCTTACGTTGGTCGCAGAAGATCATGTCCCTCACCAACTCTGATATAGATTGGTGTAATAGGATTTATGAGGGAATCAGAATCATTGACCGTTGTGGAAACTTCCCCAGCGTACCCCTCATAGGGACTAAAGGAGGAATCGACCATCATCCGATATTAGTTCTTCGTCAATTTGGATACCCGATGAGACACATCCCACTGGGTGTTCATCTGGAAGGTCTTTTCTTCAAAGAAGGAGAAAGTGACAGAGCACTAAGGATGGAAATAGTGCAAGCTTGGAAACATGTTCATAAGATAGGACGAGAGTCTCTGGGAAAACCGGACTGTGTCTCGGTGGAGCCTTATCTCCATTGGGTACAAACTAGAGCTCTCAAGCTAAAGATGCCTTATCCTCGTTACGGAATTCTTCCACCGAGGGAAATTGTCATGTACTTCATGACAGAAACTGAAAAGCTTCAGGTTACCCTCAACAAGGTTCAAAAGGAAAGAAGGTCTTGGAAGAACAAGTACCGCACCCTCAACGTAGAGTGCATCCAAATACAGCAATTACTGAAAGAGAAAGATGCTCTGATTGAAATTTTGGAGCAGCACGCTATAGAGAATCAAGATGACCAAAGGAATTTGCTCACTCCTTTCACTTGGCAAAGGAATGACAACCCGACAACGGCCCAAGCGCCCCGGTCAAAGAAAAGGAAGATACCAGAGTCAGCACCCGGTTTCTCCTCAGAGAGGACTCGGGACCCATTAGTTTAGGTTTCTGTTTCTGCACTTTGTAATCTACTGTATTTCCATTTCTGTAATCCTTTGGAATTCAATAAAAAGGGGTTTCCCCACTGTTTGATATTTGCAATCTAATTATCGAAGTTTATTTTAATTAAACCTAAAAACAATTAATATAATCATTGCATTCATCATTCTCACATCGCGTATTCTTCTTCCCTACGAATCTCACGTTTGTGTCTCGATTCTAGAGTCAAACTATCTCATTCGTATAATACTCGGACCAATCGTCAGAAAAGGATGGATGATCTTGAGGAAGAAAACAGAGAGTTGAAAGAAGAGATCGACGCTCTAGGAGAGGATATGAGAAAGCTTCGTAACGACATGCAAGCCATGGCAGAAGCTCAGCTACAAAGAACTGTGATCTCAGAGATCACCTCAATGCCCATCATAGAAAAGTATGATCCTAGGTATCAGATACCGAAAGATCGTCCTTGGGGCATGCCTGTTAACTATATCCCGGAAGGATATGTTCCGCCGATCACTGAAGATCAGGGAATCGCAACAGAAGCCGTTGGGCCTGAAGGTTACAAACTTCGGGAAAGCAAAGATGCCAGGGGCATACTGAAGACTCCTGAAGGTTACAAACTTCGGGAAGCGCCAAGACTTACTGCCGTAGTCACGGTACCACCCCCTGTGGTGCACACTGTCCCAGAAGGACAGATTCCACAGACACCTTCTGGTAAGAAGGAAACTATGTTTGACAGAATGGATGAATTCCAGGAGCAGTTCTTGGAAATGCAGAAAGAGCAGCAAGCCATTCGCGGTCAGGATCTATTTGGAAAGGACGCCGCAGACCTCTGCTTGGTCCCAAATGTAAAAGTCCCGCACAAGTTCCAAGTGCCCGACTTTGAAAAATACAAGGGTAACTCTTGCCCTCAGAGCCATCTGGTGATGTACACTCGACGGATGTCAGCTCAGACGGAGAATCAGGACCTGCTGATTCACTACTTCCAGGATAGTTTAACCGGTGCCGCACTCAAATGGTACATGGGTTTAAACCGTACTACGATTAGTACATTCAGAGATCTTGGTACTGCTTTCGTCCACCAATACAAGTACAATTTGGACATGGCACCTGACAGAGATCAACTCAGATCAATGTCACAAAAGGACAAGGAAACCTTTAAGGAGTATGCTCAAAGGTGGCGTGAAATTGCCGCTCAAATTTGTCCACCTCTTGAAGAAAAAGAGATGACAAAGATCTTCTTAAAGACCTTAAGCTCGTTTTACTATGACCGAATGGTTGCCAGTACGCCCAGTGATTTCACCGAGATGGTCGGTATGGGTGTACGTCTTGAGGAAGCCGTCCGAGAAGGACGTTTGGTAAAAGACACTGGATCAACGAGCAGTACTAAAAAATACGGTGGTGCTCTCCCTAAGAAAAAAGAGCAAGATATTGGGAATATCTCTCTCGGAAAGCAAAGGCGTCGTTATCAGCCAGTAGCAGCTGTTACTCCTGCTATCGGCCCCGCGCCCGTTCCTATGTATCAACCTCAGGTTGCGCAGAGCCAACCCAGCCAACAAAGGACACAGCAGCCTCTTCAGCAGGCTCGTCCTCCATATAACAACAACCGTACAACACGGCCACCAGGATTTGATCCTATACCTGTAACGTACGCAGAACTGTTTCCGTTACTGCTGGCTAAGGGGCACATCCAGACTAAGTCTCCCCTTTCAGTTCCGGAAAATCCGCCTTTCTGGTTTAAGGTGGATCAAACATGCCCTTATCATCAAGGAGGTTCAGGGCATAACATCGAGACTTGTCTCAATTTCAAGTCCGACGTGCAAAAGCTTGTTAGGAGCGGGCTCTTATCTTTCAAAGATATGAATCCTAATGTTCTTACGAACCCGCTGCCTCAACACGAGAAAGCTGCAGTCAATCTGATTGAGAAAGAGACTAACAATGTCTATCAAATTCACGATGTACTCTTATTGGGGACCAATCTGGTCAAGATGCATTGTATACAGAGTGGATATGGCCATGTGCCACCTCATAACTATCACCAGTGTGATATCTACTCTAAAGATAACCAGGGGTGTTCTGTGGTGCAAGCAGCTCTGCAGGAACAGATGGATCTCGGATGGATCCAGGAGCACCGAGTTCGTGGAGTTAACATGGTTTACATGAATTCCAACGTCATTCAAAACCACGACATCCGTGTGATGAATGTCAACTTGGTGGCGATGCACTCAAGGCAAAGCCAGTATCATAATCTGCCGTGGCACGATTACAGTTCCTGTCTGATTTGCTCGGTAAACAAACAGGGATGCTCTTTCATACAAGAGGCCCTCCAGCGTCAGATGGATATTGGATGAATCCAAGACTACCATGATAGGAACTCCTATCAAATCAACATGGTTCAGATCTTCGATATTCGCGTGATGAATACCAACTTGGTAGAGTTACATGCTGAGCAGGTCCGACTCGGATTCTTAATATCACATGACTATCAAAGCTGTAAAGCGGGTTGCGAAAACGATCGAGGTTGTACCCTTGTCCAGGAGGCACTTCAGCACTTGTTAAATCACTGGTGGATGCCAATCTACATGGACGAAGATACTCAGCAGATTAGTATCAATAACAGGAATCCTACTCGTCGTCAAAGTCAGGATGTCCGATCAGTGGAAGCTAACCTAGTGAGGTTGCATTGCATTCAAAGTGGGCGTGGCCAGGTGCCACCACACAACTATGACAGTTGTAGCGTCCGTTCGGAAAGTAACCAAGGGTGTTACCTTGTGAGAGCAGCTCTTCAGGGTCAGGTCGATCATGGAGAAATTCGTCCATATCCAGGTTCAGGACCCATCATTTGGTCGCCGAACTACCTTGTAGAGCAAGTTGAGGATGTTGTCACGATCTCTGGTCATCACAGGACCAGGGATGTTTTTGCCATCATCCCTCTACTTGACGAATCTAGAGTTCCCAACCGGGAACGGATCAAGGTTACTTATGATGGTCAAAAAAATCAGAAGGTTCCCATAGTCATCTATCTACCGGGGCCATTACCGTATGAATCAACTAAGGCAATCCCTTACAAATGCGGTGCAACAATAATCGAGAATGGAAAGGAAATTCCATTACCCTCCGTCGTGAATATTGCAGACATCGGTCGTGTAACACGGAGCGGTCGAATCTTCAACCGAGGGATTGGAGAATCCAACAAAGAAAAGGAACTTCAGGCGGAAATTCCTGATCCACCAGTCAGTCAATCTGGTAGTCCCGACTTTTCAAAAGACAAAGATGAGATGCTAAAGCTTATCCAAAGGAGTGAATATAACATTGTTGATCAACTGTTACAGACTCCTTCAAAGATCTCAGTATTATCACTATTACTCAGTTCAGAAGCACACAGAGAGGCTCCACAGAAAGTCTTGGAGCAGGCCTTTGTGGAACAGGATGTAACAATCAGACAATTCGATAGCATTGTCTCTAACATCACTTCCTGCAATAATTTGGGATTTAGTGATGAAGAATTACTTGAAGAGGGTCGCCGTCATAACATGGCGCTCAACATTACAATTAACTGCTAGGGCGATGCTTTAGCCAGCGTACTGGTAGACACAGGGTCAGCCCTGAATGTTATGCCGAAGTCCACTTTGAAGCAATTATCATTTAAGGGCCCTCCGATGAGAGTCAGCGAGGTCGTCGTCAAAGCATTCGACGGATCCAGAAAAACAGTTATCGGCGAAGTTGATCTTCCCATAACTATTGGTCCTCACAATTTCCAAATCACTTTCCAGGTCATGGACATCCGGGCAACATACAGTTGTTTATTAGGAAGACCTTGGATACATCAGGCTGGAGCGGTTACTTCAACCCTCCACCAAAAGCTAAAGTTCGTCAAGAACGACCAACTTGTCACGGTTTGTGGGGAACAAGCCTTGCTTGTGAGTAACCTATCATCATCTGTTTGTGTAGAACCCGAGGAGGTTATTGGAACTCAGTTCCAAGTACTATCGGTGAGCAAGAACGATCAATCCGAAGAAGGAACTTCCATTTCTTCATACAAAGATGCTATCAAAGCGGTCGAGAGTACCGATACGACAGGATGGGGACGGCTTGTCATTCCTATTGACAATAAAACAAAGAAGGGTCTTGGTTTTTCTGTGACTTGTACCCAGACAACTGCTAACGATGAAAGTCTTCATCCCCTTCAAAACTTCTTCCACAGTGGAGGTTTTCTTCACCCAGTGTCTCAGACAGTTCATGCTATCAGTGAGGAAGATCCCTCTGACACAGAGGAAGAATGGAAGTCCTACCTTAACAAGGACGGTTATATGTCTCAGGAAGAGGTGTCTATGCCTTTTTGCTTTCCTACAGAAAGTCCGAGATTTATACCAAGATCAGATGTCGAAACGATCTACGGAGATTGTGATCCGGAAGGATGCCGTGCTCCGCCAAATTCATTAGAGGAAGACACTCTGATGAAAGAAAACTTTGATCACAATTACTATGGCCCGATGGATGGTCTGCCAATGTGGCAACCTTACCCAGGAAACTTGGGGCAAGAAAGTCAGCCGAGTAATGAAACTCAGCTGAGCATCATTGAACAGAATACCTGTGTCCCCGCCATGTCATGGGATCAACACTCAGGTCATTCGGAAACTACTCAACATGAAGATGAATTCGCAACGTTTGCAGGACTAGAATTCATCAACTATGCTTTTCCTGAGGTCAACGTCATTGAGAGAGATGACTCCTCCAGTTCCAAAGAAGTTTGGGACACTTTGGGACAACCAAGTGGAAAATACGACTTTATGGTCAAGTACACTGCTCCTGAAAGCTCTCGTATCAGGCTCGAAGATATCCAATCAACTGGATGGGGAGATGCAGCTGAGAGCACCAATGCTATGCAAAATGCAACTGAGGAATTCTCCTACGACAATTCTGCCTGGGAGACAGATTCCAATGATCCTGCTCCACCAGAAATCAGCGTCATTTCTAAAGACAAATCAAGGAAGGTGCCAGACTTTGTGATTCACCGAGGAGTTCGCCGCCAATGGGTTACCGTCGAGGTTCTGAAGGTCGTTCGTCAGCCAAAGTAATTGCCATCTTTAAACCTTTCACCCTGCCCAGGTGAAACGGATATTTTGATAGGGCTCGCTTTTTGTAAATTTCCCTCTTCCCTTTGCCCAAAGCGACAGAGTTTTGTTTTATAGGGCTGTAGTTTCAAGATTCGACTTGTTCATTAATAAAATAACGTCGTTCTGTAATTTCCGCATTAATTGTTGTTTTCTCTTTTTGCTTTTTCAGAAAATGGTAATCCTAAAAAACATTCAATAATAAAAACAAGCAGTAAAATAAATACACTGCACACACTTACATTTTCTCTATCTCTTCTAAACACGAATCATCACGTCATGCAGATTGCTTGTTTTATACCCCGTTGAAACATGCGATCCGATGCCTTCTTTCAACTTTGAGTTCCCGGTATTCGAGGCTGAAGAAGAAAATGACAACGAAATTCTAGAAGAGATCTCCCGACTACTCAGACAAGAGGAAAGGTCCATTGAACCTCACAAAGAGCCGTTGGAAACGATAAACTTGGGTTCAGAAAAAGAGAGAAAAGAAATCAGGATCGGAGCATTGCTCAGTCCAACTGCCAGAGAGGGTTTGATAAAGCTTCTCAAAGAATTCCCCGATGTATTCGCTTGGTCCTATCAAGATATGCCAGGGTTGGATACCAGCATCGTGGAACATCACTTACCGTTGAGATCGGAATGTCTGCCAGTAAAGCAAAGGTTGAGATGCACTCACCCGGACATGGCTATCAAAATCAAAGAGGAGGTACAGAAACAGATCGATGCGGGTTTCCTCGTTACATCTGAATATCCTCAATGGTTAGCCAACATCGTACTCGTTCCCAAAAAGGACGGAAAGCTCAGAATGTGTGTTGATTACAGAGATCTAAACAAGGCAAGTCCAAAGGACGACTTTCCTTTACCACACATTGACATGCTGGTAGACAGCACAACAAAGTTCAAAGTATTCTCCTTCATGGATGGATTCTCGGGCTATAACCAGATCAAAATGGCACCGAAAGACATGGAGAAAACTTCGTTCATTACCCCATGGGGTACCTTTTGTTACAAGGTAATGTCGTTCGGTTTGAAGAATTCTGGGGCAACCTATCAAAGGGCCATGACTACTCTGTTTCATGACATGATACACAAAGAAATCGAGGTATATGTCGATGATTTGATTGCAAAATCAAGAACAGAGGATGAGCACGTTGAACATCTGTCAAAATTGTTCGAACGTCTAAGAAAATTAAAGCTCCGCTTGAATCCCAACAAGTGCACCTTCGGTGTCCGTTCGGGGAAATTTCTAGGGTTCATCGTCAGCCATAAAGGAATCGAAGTTGATCCTGACGAGGTCAAGGCCATTCAAGAAATGCCTTCTCCGAAAACTAAAAAACAAGTCAGAGGATTCCTGGGACGTTTGAACTACATCTCCAGATTCATATTCCTTATGACCGCCACTTGTGCGCCAATTTTCAAGTTATTGAAAAAAAACCAGGATTGCGTTTGGTCAGAAGATTGCCAAACCGCCTTCGACAGTATTAAGGGATATCTATTGAATCCTCCGATTCTATCACCTCCAGTGGAAGGAAGACCACTAATCATTTACCTCACAGTCCTAGAGGACTCAATGGGATGTGTACTTGGCCAACAAGACGAAACTAAACGGAACGAGTCTGCCATTTACTATCTAAGCAAGAAATTCACCGACTGCGAAACTCGGTACACGATGCTTGAGAAAACTTGTTACGCTTTGGCTTGAGCAGCCAAACGTCTTCGCCAGTAGATGATTCGTCATACTACTTGGTTGGTCTCCGAAATGGATCCAATCAAGTTCATTTTCGAAAAACCTGCTCTCACGGGAAGGATTGCCCGTTGGCAGATGTTACTATCAGAATATGACATAGAGTACCATGCTCAGAAAGCCGTTAAAGGAGGTATTTTAGCCGATCATTTGGCTCATCAACCGATTGACGATCAAGAATCAATCGGGTTTGACTTCCCAGACGAAGATGTCATGTATCTAAAGATGAAAGATTGCGATGAACCGCTACCCAGTGAAGGGCCAGAACCAGGTTCCCAGTGGGGACTCATCTTTGACGGAGCAGTTAATCATTACGGAAATGGAATTGGGGCAATCATTGTTACCCCTCAGGGTTCCCACATTCCTTTCACTGCCAGACTTACGTTCAAATGTACGAACAACGAGGCCGAATACGAAGCATGTATCATGGGTCTCGAAGAAGCGATTGATTTAAGGATCAAAAACTTGGACGTATACGGCGACTCAACCCTGGTTATCAATCAGATAAAAGGAGATTGGAATACATACCAATCAGGATTGATTCCTTACAAAGACTATGCAAGAAGGTTGTTACCCTTCTTCAATAGAGTCGACTTTCATCACATCCATCGTGATGAGAATCACATGGCTGATGCATTAGCCACTCTCTCTTCCATGATTAGTGTAGGTTGATGGAATGACACACCTAATATCGACATAATGCGCCTTGAACGGCCCGCTTACATCTTCATGATTGAAGCAGTCATAGACGACAGACCTTGGTATCATGATATCAAATGCTTCCTTCAGAAACAAGAGTACCCACCTGGGGCATCCAGGAAAGACAGGAAAACCCTCAGAAGATTGGCTGGAAACTTCTTCCTGAGCGGTGACACTCTTTATAAGAGAAATTTTGACATGGTCTTGCTCCGATGTGTCGACAGACCAGAAGCAGACATGCTCATGAAAGAAATTCATGAAGGATCCTTTGGCACTCATGCTAACGGACACACAATGGCGAGAAAAATTCTCAGGGCCGGGTACTATTGGTTGACAATGGAATCCGACTGCTACAAGTACATGAGGAGGTGTCACAAGTGTCAGATATACTCCGACAAAATTCATGTACCGCCATCACATCTCAAAGTTCTTTCTTCCCCGTGGCCTTTTTCCATATGGGGAATCGATATGATTGGTATGATTGAGCCCAAGGCTTCAAACGGACATCGGTTCATCCTGGTAGCCATTGACTATTTCACCAAGTGGGTCGAAGCAGCGTCATTCGCCAATGTAACCCGACAAGTGGTGGTCCGATTTATCAAAAACAATATCATCTGCCGTTATGGTGTTCCAAGAGAGATCATTACTGATAATGGATCTAACTTGAACAATAAGATGATGAAAGAGTTGTGTGCTGAGTTCAAGATCGAACACCATAACTCATCTCCCTACCGACCCAAGATGAACGGAGCGGTAGAAGCGGCTAACAAGAACATCAAGAAGATCGTTCAAAAGATGGTTGTAACCTACAAAGATTGGCAGGAGATGCTACCCTTTGCTCTTCACGGTTATCGCACATCTGTCCGCACTTCAACAGGGGCTACCCCTTTCTCTCTAGTATATGGCATGGAAGCAGTACTCCCCATAGAAGTAGAGATCCCGTCAATCAGGGTATTGATGGAAGCTAAGCTCACCGAAGCTGAATGGTGTCAAAGTCGACACGACGAACTAAACCTGATCGAAGAGAAGAGAATCACGGCACTATGCCACGGTCAGTTGTATCAACAGAGAATGAAGAGGGTGTTCGACAAAAAGGTCCGACCTCGTGTCTTCAGAAAAGGAGACCTCGTGCTCAAGAAGATACAATCATTTCTCTCTGACTCTCGGGGCAAATGGACCCCGAATTATGATGGCCTATATGTGGTCACGAAAGCTTTCTCAGGCGGCGCCTTGAGACTTGCAACCATGGACGGAGAGGAATTTGCCTACCCCACGAATGTTGATGTAGTCAAGAAATACTTCGCCTAAACTAAAAAAAAAAACGTCTCGGTGGATTGAAAACCCGAAAGGGCGGTCCAGGAAAAAGTTAGAGACATGAAAAAAAAAGGAATCATCCCGATGGATTGGAAATCTCATAGTACAATCCAGGCAAAAATTAGGGATAATGGCAAGTAACTATGTTCAACAGAGGCAAGTCCCTCAGCAACAGTTACAGCATCATCTATCGGAGGAAATCTCCAGTCAAAGGTCATCTTCGACAGAAGCTCAGGATGTCCCGAACTCAAAGTTGGTAGAAGGATAGTGGTCGTTATGTTTCAACGTAGCCCTTTTCCCTGTAAATTACCATTTTCTAACTTTGTATATACTCTTTGGAATCACGCGTTTGGCTGATCTACATCCTATCAATAAAATTTGAGCCCTTGTGTTTTTGTTTGTAATTCTTAACTTGCTTTAGCTTTACAGAACGACGTTGTTTAAACTTAATCGGCGATTCTTAAAATAAAACAAAAATGAATTTACTTGTTAAAACTTTTTCTGCTTTTAAATTAAAGATGGCATTTCTTTTGACTGTTGAACATCAGAAGAATCTCAATCGCTTCTCCAAAGGTGTTTGAACCTCAAAGTGCAGAATCAAAGTACTCCTTCTAAACCAGTTCGCCTGAATGAAGGGATCAACTGTGTTAGAGACCTTGTTTCGTCTGACACCCTCAGCCGAGTTCTCATCTCCTAAGCCCGATCAACATAGCTCCCCGCGTGGACTATCTCTCCTAAGCAAGGTGGAATTGCTATTTTGAATCAATGGTACTTCTTCGCCCCGCGATGGCCGAGTATCCAATTGTGTTCATCCATTAGTCTGTATGTCGCGTCTGTTTTGTCAGCATAAACATACATACTTCATGCATTTTATTTGCGTTCGCATTTCGTATTGCATCACTATCACTTGAGTCGGTCTTGTCCCCTAGTGATAAACAGGTTTCTCAATCGAGTTTGTCAGTTCTTTCCTCGTCAGGAAATGTTGCGTCTGCACAATCTCGCCACCAGTGTATCTTTAGATCAGAGTCGGCACTTGGCCACTTTGATAACTTGAACCTCTGAAAGATCAGAGAACCTTCAACATATGTCACTCTTCGCCATTGAAGATGATATCCTCGCTTTCCCGGATTAAGGAAAATCCCCAGAGAAAGCCTCTTAAACAGAGATTCGGCAGTACATTAGTATTTCTCCGAAAAGTCGTTGATGAGAAGGTCATCGGCACCTCAAAATTGGACCCCATCATATGGCGTTTCTCCGGGAAGATCCCGAGAAAAGTATGATGAAAGATCCCAAACGAAAACAGTCTCTCAAGAGACTCGCTTTCCCCAGTAGAAACAAATGGCGTCTCCAACAGAGAAGTTTGTACAACTCTACAACTCAGACGACTGGGCTCCCCAGCAAGTCTGACATCAAAACTTTTTCCACTCAAATGGCATCTCCCCAGGAAAATTCGGCGAGAAGTTTGAAGGAAAGCCGCTACGAATAGCGTCCCTTGTCAGTATAGTTTATTGACAAAAGGAACTAAGACCAGTTCTTGGTAGGAAACCAGGATCGAGGGTAAGTTTAAATCAGAAACTAAGACTAGTTCCTTGGTAGGAAACCAGGATCGAGGGGAAGTTTATTTCAAAAGAGACTGAGACCGGTTCCTTGGTAGGAGACCAGGATCGAGGGGAAGTTTACCTTTTCTAAGCATCATCGCTTAGCTAAAGAAGATGAATGTGTAAGCTACCATTCATAACCACCATCAAAATTTCAGATATTCCTATATTTAATCCTCTTGCACCCCGAATGCCTGAATCCCTTCGTCATTCATACCTTCGGGTCCAAGAAGATTAAATAGGGGCATCTGTAATACCCCAAATTTTGACCACTTAGGTTTCCCATCATTGTGAAAATCATCATCACAATATGGATAAACCATCATGCTTCATCAGTCTCCCCAAAGATGGGTGAGCATCCAATACAATCAAAATTAGGGTTTCAAGCCCTCTCTGAGTGCTTAGACAAAGGATCAATCAAGAAATGACATGATCTTCAACTTGTCTAATCTCTCAAACATCCACAATGGATCAAAAGGACTCCCACTTCAAGGATTAAGCACAAGGATGCTCCCTTCTAGGTGGATCAAGTCTCAAGATCGACAGTGTCACCAAATTAGGGTTTTAGTCGACCAGGGCCTCCAGATGGAAATTTTCATCTGGCCACAAGGCAATGATCCAAAACATGACCTAATATACTTCATGGAACCTCATGAACCCATGCATCAAGTCAATTTTGCCTCAGGGGATGCATTCATCAAAAATCAGGAATTAGGGTTTCTTGACCTAATTCACCCCTAAGTTGACTTTTGGGACAAACCATGAGCCAAGACCTCAAGAGATGATTTGAGGGTCTCTAATACACCATATTGATCCATTTGGAACAATGGATTGATCCAAGAAGCTTGAGCAACAAGTTTCATTTTCATCTGCACCACAATTAGGGTTTTAAGGGAAAAGTCAACTGTAACTTTGACTTTTGACCTGGACATGCTCCCAAACCCTAATACATGATTGAATATACCCTATGACACCCATGGAAATGTCCATCAAGTTTGATTTAGGTCAAGGACATGATTTCCTGAAGAATTGCACAGTTTGGAATTCATCTGATAAAAAGTCAACTGTGCACAAAAGTCAACTTTGACTTTTTGAGATTTTTCACCAAAATGGATTTTTAACCCTAAAATGATGTTAATGTATGATTTGAATCATCATTCATCAAGAAAAATCAAGAAAAGTGAGATAACTTGTAAAAGGGGTAACCATAAAACTTAGAAATTTTTCTAAGTTAAAAATAAAGTGGCAAAGGTACCAACTTTGGAGGACCATAACTCCTAAACCACAAGGCCAATTTTTTCCATCCAAAGCTTGATTTGTAGATCTCACTGCCCTCTACAAAAAATTCAACTAGGCCTAACTCCAATTCCTTATGGATTTTGAGCTATGAGTGAGCCAAAGTGGCTGAAAATGTGAAAAAATACCATTTTCCAACACTTAGAAAAATTCTGCCTAAAACAGAATTTTGTTGAAACACCAAAACTTGTGGGATTTTTTCACACATTTGCAAGCTAAATCAAGTCCAAAGTTAAACATCAATGTTGTTACACATGTTGCCAAGAATTCAAAGAGCTCAACAGCATGAATTGATTCAACTTGAGCCAAGAAAAATCCTTCCCCAAAGTCATGCTGCTGCAGGCTGTTTTGAGAAAATCAGTTTGTGTGTTTGCTTGCCACACACGATTTTGGGCCAAAAACTGAGGATCACTATGACACCTGTGTTCAAACCAATCAAATTTCATCTGATCCAATTGATAAATCTGAGTCAAAAGACCAAGGAATCTTGCAACTTGAAGTTCATCCACTTTGGCACATTTTGCCTTGAATTCAAAGTGCATTGATGTGGAATAGTGCATTGTCAAAGATGCTACCCTACTCAGTCAATTCCTCTGATTAAACAACATTAAAAACATCTGAGGAATGTGGTTTTGGTCAAGGCATAGCCCTGCTCTTGGGAATGGCTAGCTTGCCTTGCTTGAGAAGAAATCCTCCAAGTCAATCCATGCAAATATGATCTGATCCGAGTTGCCATTCACTATTCCTCCAAAACAAAAGTTGATCACCAATAAATAGAGGTCTCAATGGATCATTCAACTCACACCAAAGCCAGTTACAGCACTGCTTTCTCTCATTCTTTCTTGAACTTCAAGTTTTCTTGTTTTTGAGTAACCACTATCGGGTTTTGAGTTGCAGCCATAAGCAATCAATTCCAATTGCTCAAACACATCACATATGATGTATTTGAGGTGTCCAAGTGCTTAAACAACATCTGTAACACTCCCAGCTCAAAATCACTCTTCAACCAAGCCATTTTGCTTCAGTTTTGCAGGTGGAGGTCTCCAGCTTGATCTAGAGAATTTCAAAGTTTTCCAAAGCTTGCAACACACTCCATAACATCCATTGAAGCTGTAGGGATCATCAATTTATGACTGGAACACCATCTGGGCAAAGTTCCATTTCAGCTTGCATCAAGGTGAGCTTCAAACTCAAACTCCATGATCCATGCATATTTCCTCGCATGATAATTTTGCTATTTGATTACCATCATATGCTGATTGTTTTGCCTCAATAAATTTGATCATAGACCTCATAACCATGCTTGCACGATTGCTTTTGCAAATTAGGGTTCATCTGTGTTCATCATGATTATTTCACTCCACACTGAAAATGAATAAAATTGGGTATTGCCATCTTGTTCCTTGTGAAAAAACGCACGAGTTTGGTGTTTGAATCATGTCCAATATTTGAGAGATGAGTGAGATAGGGTGCTTCATGCACGAGCTCGGGGAAGGAGATGGCCATGGCGCCATTTTCAGAAAACCAACCAAGTTCTCTATATAATTTTCACTTGCCATATATTTAATGAATTGGCATTGCGCCCCAGCGGTTCATCAGCTGGTTTTGTGAGTATTAGCAAGCGAGAGGTCTGGGGTTCGAATCCCCTTCGCCCCAGACTTCTTTTTATCACTTTTTTATTTTATTATTTTTCATACTATTATTTTTAATGATTTGAAAAATTAATAACTCCTTCAATTTTTATCATTTTTGATTGGTTCTTTTTGCAATAATTCACAAAAATGTTAAAATATTTTATTTTACCAAAAAATCCCAAAAATATTATTTATTTTATATAATTGATATTTTTGCAAAGAATTAATATTTTAATTGTTTTTAACATTTGAAATATTATTTCTACATTGATTTTGCAACTTTTAATGCTTTCTAATTATTTTGTAGGTCAATACTTAATTTTTGAAGCATTAATCCAAGATCACAATTTGTTTTCCATGTGTTAAACAATTTTTGATCATTTTAATTGAATTTTTATTCAATTAAATACTTTTTGAAAACAAATTAGGGTTTTGGATTAATTCAACCCTCATAAATCATTTTCAAAACACTTTGGGCCTCTATTAGAGTGTAAGACCCAATCCTTTTTTTGACCAAATCATCTTTGGGCCTCACTTATTGTATAAGTCCCGATACCGTCAAAAAATAAACGGCGCGATCGTCGCCTTTTCAAAAAACATCTGGGCCTCTCCTCGAGCTATAAGACCCATTCAAAATTTTTGGGCCTCTATTAGAGTGTAAGACCCAATCCCCATTTTAACCAAAACATTTTGGGCCTCACTTATTGTATAAGTCCCTCTGCGTTAAAAGAAAACCTCGGCGCGATCGCCATTTTTTAAACGAAAAATCATTTGGGCCTACCCTCGTGTTATAAGCCCCACTCTTTTCTTTAAACCTTTTTTTGGGCCTCTTGAGAGAGTGTAAGACCCATCCCTTTGTACAGAAAACCATTTTTGGGCCATAGTCACTTGTATAAGTCCCTCTGTACAAATTCAAACAGTGCGCTCACTGATAAAACCCTGGGCCTCTCCTTGAGCTGTAAGCCCCAAATCTTTCTTTTTCAAAGCACTTTCTCCTTTGATTTTGAATATACTATTGTTTTCAATCTTTCTTTGTTGAACAACTAACCAAACAGCATGGAAGCTCTACAACCGAGTAAGTGGTTATCGCTTTCATTTACTACTTTCATATTATAAACTGTATTGTGGGGCTGCTCACTGTAAGTCTCCTTTCATAAACTCATATCTACTGTGTAATAATAGTATAGATATTTTGAGTTTCCCCGACAACTACGTCTAGAACTAGGTGACGCCGTTTCACTTATTCGTAGAAATAGACGACTAGATCCCCAATAGGAGCACCAGATACAGTCTTCCATTCGGCTGTCCTCCTTAGGAATCGTCAAGAAATTCTATCCCCCAGAGATGAATTATTCTCGGTGAAACTTCTCTTGAATTTCTTCAAACCGCCGAACGGTTCGGACTCTCTCTAAAAATTAAAGTCACTGGATAGTAAACCTCGCACGTTTACCAGTGGTTTTAACTCTAAAAGAGTTTTCCTGAACTTTTCTTTGGTTTGGGACCCACGGGCTTCTTAAAAGCATCGGCCTCCTCTTGGGTATTATTCAAGGACCCACAGGCTTCCTAAAAGCAACCCCTCCTCCTCTTGGGCATTATTCAAGGACACTACGGCTTCTTAGAAGTATTCACAGCCTCCGGGAATGATAGCCTCCTCTTGGGCTTCGTACAAGGACCCGTCGGCTTCTTAAAAGTTTCCAGCCTCCTCTTGGGCTTCGTACAAATTGTCCCGACGACCTCCTAGAGGTATAGGAACAGAACCTAGTCATCCTCATAGAACAGTCCTTTCATAGAGTCTACTACTGTTTCTCGAAGCATAGTACAAAAGATAAAACTCTAGACTTGGACAGTCTAACTTCCTTGAGTCTCAAAAACATTCTCAAGCACCCTTCGTTAAATAGGAAGGAAACCCGCAGACTCGGACAGTCTCAATACCCTTTGGATTTCTCGTTTCCTCAAAGAGAAGGAAATACCCCTGATCGTCAAAATTAAATCCCTGAGTACGGTGTTGCTCATATAAGAACTGATTTTCTCTTTTAAATTAGTATGTTGGATCTGTCACTCAACTGAAACAGTTACAATAGCCTCCATCTCGGGCTTCGTACGAGATACCAAAATTCTCCCCAGTGGTGTCAAAACAACCTTTTAGCCTCTCTCTCAGGGTTTGTATGAGACACAAAAGATTCCCTCGTTGAGTCAATCACCCTTTTTTTTGCCTCCATCTCGGGCCTCGTACGAGATATAAATCCCTTAAGCAAGCGTCAAACTCTTTGCTAGCCTCCTCTTAGGCTTTGTATAACGATATGCCCCACTGGGTCAAAAACCTTTAGCCTCACTCTCGGGCTTTGTACGAGACATAAAATAGCCTCCTCTTAGGCTTTGTATAATGATTTTCCTAGCGGAAATTAGCCTCCTCTTAGGCTTTGTATAAGAAAACCACTGGTTGATCCAATCAACCTTTTAGCATCAAAGTTGTGCCTCGTTCGCAGTACACAAACATCAACAACTCCTTTCCCTTCATCTAATTGCTGTAAGCGGCAAGCCTCTGGATCATCTATATCCATGCCACTGTCCCTCTTTTAGCATGAGAAATTCCTAAGGAAAGATGGCATTGCTCTACACTGAGTTAAAGTCTTCTCCTTCAGGTTAAAACCCTTTCTTCGGAAATTATGGCATTGCTCGGATCCGCGTATCCCAGTTAAAGTAATTCTCCTTCTCCCCTCTTTAGAGATGACAAATTCTCTCTAAAGCCGAGGTCTTTCAGCTTCACGTCTTGGGCTTTGAACAAGACACAAATAGACCTTTCAGCTTCACATCTTGAGCTTTGAACAAGATACAAATCACCTTTCGCTTCACGTCTTGGGCTTTGAACAAGACACCAAAAACCAATTTCCTCCCATAGAATAGGAGGAACTACGAATGCTCTGATTTCCCTGTTTCGGTAAACGGGAATACGTAGGCATAAGATCGAAAGAAAAGATCTTAGCGGGCGCAATCAACAAAAAACCCATATCCCCATCAATCAAAACCAGTAATTCAAAAGCATCAGTCCTAACATCCTAATCCTTGTTCCCCACCAGAAACCTTTTGCCCAAGCCCTAGAAAGAAAGAACATGTATTGGCGAAATACGAATAACCAGTACAAAGGCCCCCCACATTGATAGCATCTGTAACCTAACAGACCGCTGTTTAAACTCAGTATGCCAGCAGGGTTAATTGGAGACATCTATTTCCCTTCCTTATTCAGCTCACAATAGGATAAAAAATGAATCGACCTGTAGTTTTAAGCTCAACCGCAGAGAGCGACCAGCGCTTAAGAACCGCGTCCAAAATCGCTCGCTACAATAGTACAATCCAGGAAAAAATTAAGGATTGAAATTCTGGCACAGATATGAGATGTCCTACACAGATGTTGAGACACTGATATCCAACACAATGAACAAGTTAACAATAATAATAACAGTGCAGAAAGTAAAGAACACAGTGATATGTTTACCCAGTTCGGATCAACAATCCTACACTGGGGGCTACCAAGCCAGGGACGAAATCAATATACGATAGTATCAATTCACAGATCATACAGTAACCACACCTGGTTACAATCCGCTCACTTAATCACTACCCTTCCTATGACTTCTACCTAAGACTAACCTAGGTATGAGGCCCTCCTCAAATCCCTCTTCAATCACAAACCAAGTAACAAAACTAAAGCCACACTTTCAAAACACACAATTCTCAATACTTCAAAGCTTATGAGAATTGACCCACAAGAAACTCAATGCTAAAAAGCTTATGAGTAACTGACAGAACTTACAACACAAAACCAGTCCTTGTACTGTTATCAGAATGACACCAGTTAGGCTCACAAATAACACTCAAAACCCTAACAAAACACACGTAAGTTCCACACCTAAACTAGGTTTACACCAGTCAATATATAGCATAAAATCTGGACTGGATTGGGCTTCAAAAACGCAGCAAAGAGACTGCACACAATTATGCAAAATAAACTCCAAGAAAATAGGTCTTCAATCTAAAGTTTCCTAATATGTCTCCATATTTAGAAAATGTTGAAAATCCGAATACCAACACACAAAAACTCAACCCAAAATACTTTGGATGCCATATAGGATAACTAAATATTCACAGAATATTCAGTAACAAATACCAACAACAGAATCTTCCTTTTAAACTAAAATCAGACAGGATGTCCTATGATCCAAGATGGGACATCTTTATCCGACATGTTTAATGCAGAATATTAGAACATCTTGTTTCAACATCTTGCTGCTAGAATAGTTTTAGCAAAATAAATGCCAACCACTAAATCAAAGAAATAACAATCTCCCCCTTTGGCTTATTTTGGCTAAAACTGCACACCAAACAATCTTGCAAAGATAACACCAGCAAAACAACAATATCAGAGACAGCAGCGAAAAAACACACCATAACACCAACACAAACCATAGCAGCAAAAAAATTCACACCGAAAAAAAAACTCCCCCTCAACTGCAGCAACACAACAACATTCAACAATTCCCCCTCAACTGCAGCAACACAACAACATTCAATATTCTCCCCCTCAACTGCAGCAATAGTACAAGCACACCACAAGCACACTACTCCCCCTTTTTAGCCATAAATATGACAAAGGCAAGTAGAACAGTTCAAAACAAAAACATAATATAGCAAAAGATAATGTTCAGAAAGAGAGACAGAGATATAGTTATCCTTGGTGTTCAGTCAAAACAGCACCAACAAAACAAGCAAAAAAAAAATCATCTTCTGCAGTTATTCTGCAGCACCATCATCATCTTCATCTGATCCAGATTCCGCAAGTTCTTCACCCTCTCCATCAGTCTCAGCATCAATATCACCATTCCCAGATACAGAGTCATCTGAACCCTGTGCACTCTCTCTATCAGATCCACCAGAGGCATCACCTTCAGCAGTTTCCTTGTTATCTTGGTCTTTACCAACTATTCTAGCAGAAACATTCTTTTTCTCCATGAAAGATTTAATTAAGTGTTCAAGTTTGGACTTCCTAGCAGTGTCTTTTCTGATGGAATCTTCCAGTTCCTTGCACGCCTCTTGCAGCTGTGCAATGACTTCATCATCAAAGGTAGCATGACTGGAAGTTTGAGAAGATGTCCCAATAATGTCTGAAACATGTGCCCCACCAAGTAACTTGTAGTGTAGGGACATATGAGGTTTTCTTTTGAGAGCACTGTCACTCCCTAACAAAAGGTTAGGAAACTGATCTAAAATAACACCACAGATCAGGGATGGAAAGCAAATGGGCATCTTGACAGTAGTTGAACTTGCTTGTTTCAGGATTTGTTCAAAGATGTATGTCCCAAAATCAAAAGAGACCTTTTTCCCAATAGCATAAATGAACCTACCAAGTATGGAGGAAATAGTAGATGTATGATTGGTAGGTACCCAATTCACAACAGTAATCCTGTGGAGAATAGCTTATTTAACACTCAGTTTTCCAGAGGACAACTTTTCTTCATTTGGCCAGTGTTTAAGACAACCACTTGTAATCTCCTTACACACTTCATTGTCTGTGACCTCTAACTCAGGCTGAGGTTCATCACACCTGCCCAGAAAGTTATTGATTACTTCAGGAGAAAAAGTGATGACTTTTCCTCTCACAGACACTTTTCTGAAGTTGTTACTCCTGTTATCATCACAATCTTCAGGAATATTCACAACAAATTCCTTGACTAATTTCTCATAGCAGGGTCTTATCTTGGACACAGTTCTCATCAACCCAGCAGCTGCAATAAGATCCATGATTTCTTTGTATTTATTGAAATCCTTACTCAGCTCTTTCTCCAAGGCAATCCTCCTTTGATCCACAACTCTCCACCTATCTGCATTCCTCATAGAACCATCAGTATAGGTCTTTTTGCATGTAGAGTTTTTCACACCAATGATGTCTTGAACATCTGTTGCGGCCTCATATTCAGACTCACTGTGAGCAGTGACTTTTCTCTTCTTAGTTGGAACAACAACCTTAATCCATTGTTTAGGAGGCCCAGCTCCAAATTTTCCCTTGGTACTATCCACACCTCCAGACTTTCTATGCAATTTTGCAGACTTTGAACCTTCAATCATAATAGTTTTCTCTCTTCTTCTCTTAATTTTCCTTAACATCCCAGCAATGGGTTCCTCATCAGAAGTGAGATCATCAACATTAATAACTCCATCGGCTTTCTTTTTACTCCTTCTTTCGTGATCCACATAAATGGGGACACCATCATCAGTCCTATCTGTAGGGCTACCATTGGCATTTCCTGTCAAGGATGTTTGAACATCAGTCCCAACATCTGTATCAAATCCACTCAAAACCATGGCAACAAACTTCCTAAGTTCCTTATCTTTTCTGACAACATCAGCATCAGTAGGATTCTTGTTTATACCACATGATTCAGTAGCATTCTTCTTTTCAATCAAACCAGACTTAGACCCTTTTTCAGACAAGTTTTTTCTAGGGCTTATTTGGTCTGCATATAAACTAGTCATCGAGTGAACTTTCTTCCTAGATGAAAAAGGTTTAGAATTCTTACCAGGAATATTGACATCCATTGAGTGAGAAACTTGTCGTTTTCCTTTAGGATCAGTTGGTGCTACGTTCAAGGGAGCAATATCAAGCACAAGATCTGAGAGGTTGATCATTCGAAGTATTTCATCATCTCCAGCATTGGTCCGAGGAGATCCTGAGTTATTAGAAGAGCCATGCATGGATTCTGATGCATGATGTTGAGACATTTTCGATTGATCACAAGGGACAATATTGAGGATGTTAAGAGAAAACCCTAAAGCCCGTGAACTTTGAAGAGAAAGGGCGGGAGGAATTTTTGTACAATATGTTTGATGTAGGTAGAGTTTGTTTGCCCGCCTATTTATATTTTTGAGAAGTAGGCCCAGAGAAGCGCGGCAGTCACAAACCTTAAACACCCGATTGGCCTCAAATGTGCATCCATCAAACTTTCAACACAAGTAGCAAAACGAAAGCCACACTTTCAAAACACACAATTCTTAATACTTCAAAGCTTATGAGAATTGACACACAAGAAGCTCAATGCTTAAAAGCTTATGAGTAACTGACAGAACTTACAACACAAAACCAGCCCTTGTACTGTTATCAGAATGATACCAGTTAGGCTCACAAATAACACTCAAAAACCCTAACAAAACACACGTAAGTTCCACACCTAAACTAGGTTTACACCAGTCAATATATAGCATAAAATCCGGACTGGATTGGGCTTCAAAAATGCAGCAAAGAGACTGCACACAATTCTGCAAAATAAACTCCAAGAAAATAGGTCTTTAATCTAAAGTTTCCTAATATGTCTCCATATTTAGAAAATGTTGAAAATCCGAAAACCGACACACAAAAACTCAACCCAAAATACTTTGGATGCCACATAGGATAACTAAATATTCACAGAATATTCAGTAACAAATACCAACAACAGAATCTTCCTTTTAAACCAAAATCAGACGCGATGTCCTATGATCCAAGATGGGACATCTTTATCCGACATGTTTAATGCAAAATATTAGAACATCTTGTTTCAACATCTTGCTGCTAGAATAGTTTTAGCAAAATAAATGCCAACCACAAAATCAAAGAAATAACAAGGATAATGGCAAGTAACTATGTTCAACCGAGGCGAATCCCTCAGTAGCAGTTACGTCGTTCATCAGAAAATTTCAGTCAAGGTCTTCTTCGACAAAAGCTCAGGATGTCCCGAATTCAAAGTTGGTAGAAGGATAGTAGTCGTTATGTTTCAACGTAGCCCTTTTCCCTATAAATTACCATTTTCTAACTTTGTATATACTCTATGGAATCACGCACTTGGCTGATCTCCATCCTATCAATAAAATTTGAGCCCTTGTGCTTTTGTTTGTAATTCTCATTTGTTTTAGCTTTACAGAACGACATTTTAACATGTTCAACGATTCTTGAAATAAAACAAAATGAATTTACTTGGTTAAAATGTTTTCTGCTTTTAAATTAAAGATGGCAATTTCTTTTGACTGTTGAACATCGAAAGAACATCGGTCGCTTCTCCAGAAGTAAGCAAACCTCAAAGTGCAGAATCAAAGTACTCCTCTACACCAGTACGCCTGAACGAAGGATCAACTATGACAGATGTGATTACTCCATCTAACATCCTCGGCCGAGTTCTTATATCCTAAGCCCAACCAACAGTATTCCCCGCAGGGACTATCTATCCTAAGCAAGGTAGAATTGCTACTTTTGGACCAACGATACTTCTTCGCCCCGAGACGGCCGAGTATCCTGTTAAGTTCATCCGTCAGTCTGTATGTCGTGTCAGTTTTGTCAGCATAAACATACATACATCATGCATTATTGATTTGCATTCATGTTCATATTGCGTCACTATCACTCTAGTCGGTCTTGTCCACTAGTGATAACAGTCCTCTCAATCGAGTTTACAGCCTTTGTCCTCGTCAGGAAATGTTGTGTCTGAACAATCTCTCCTCCAGTTTATTTCTGGATTGAAGTTGGGTCCTTGACCATTTTGATAACTTGAACCTCTGAAGAACCAGAGAATCGTTCAACAAATATCACTCTTCGCCATTAAAGATGATATCCTTGCTTTCCCGGATTAAGGAAAATCCCCAGAGAAAGCCTCTTAATCAGAAATTCATCAGTACGGCAGTTTTTCTCTGAAAAAACCACTGATGAAAAGGTCATCGGCACCTCAAAATTGGATTACATCATATAGCATTTCTCTGAGAAGATCTCGAGAAAAGTGTGATGTAAGACCCCAAGCGGAAGCAGTCTCTCAAGAAACTTGCTTTCCCCAGTAGAAACAAATGGCGTCTCCAACAGAGAAGTTTGTGCACCTCTACAACTCAGACGATGGGTTCCCCAGCAAGTCTGACATCAAAACTTTTCCCATCAAATGGCATCTCCCCAGGAAAATTCGGCGAGAAGTTTGAGGAAAACCGCTATGCATAGCGTCCCTTGTCAAGAAGTTTATTGACAAAAGAAACTGAGACCAGTTCCTTGGTAGGAAACCAGGATCGAGGGGAAGTTTAAATAAGAACCTAAGACCAGTTCGTTGGTAGGAAACCAGGATCGAGGGGAAGTTTAAATCAGAAACTAAGACCAGTTCCTTGGTAGGAAACCAGGATCGAGGGGAAGTTTACTCCAGAAACTAAGACCAGTTCCTTGGTAGGAAACCAGGATCGAGGGGAAGTCTAAATTAAGAAACTGAGACCAGTTCCTTGGTACGAAACCAGGATCGAGGGGAATTTTAAATCAGAAACTGAGACCAGTTCCTTGGTAGGAAACCAGGATCGAGGGGAAGTTTACAACAGAAACTAAGACCAATTCCTTGGTAGGAAACCAGGATCGAGGGGAAGTTTACAACAGAAACTAAGACCAGTTCCTTGGTAGGAAACCAGGATCGAGGGGAAGTTTACCCTTTTCTGAGCATCATTGCCTAGAAAAAGAAGAAGGATGTGCAAGCTGCTATTCTTAACCACCATCAAAATTTCGGCTATTCCGATATTTAATCCTCTTGCACCCCGAATGCCCGAATACCTTCGTCATTCACACCTTCGAGTCCAAGAAGATTAAATAGGGGCATCTGTCATACCCCAAATTTTGACCACTAATATTCCCATCATTGTGCAAATCATCATCACAATATGGATGTACCTTTATGCCTCACCAATCTCCTCAAGGAATTGTTGAGCATCCACTGCAATCAGAATTAGGGTTTCGGGCCCTCTCTGAGCCTTAGACAAAGGATCAATCAAGGATTGAAATGATCTTCAACTTGTCTAAACCTCTCAAACATACACAAAGGATAAAAAAGGACTCCCACTTCAAGGATTAAGCACAAGATTGCTCCCTTCTAGGTGGATCAAGCCTCAAGATCGCCAGTGTCACCAAATTAGGGTTTTGGTCGACCAGGGCCTCCAGATGGAAAATTTCATCTGGGCATGAGCCAAAGATCCAAAACATAACCTAATATGCTCCATGGAACCTCATGTCCCCCCATCATCAAGTCAATTTGACCTCATGGGATGCATTCATCAAAAATCAGGAATTAGGGTTTCTTGACCTAATTCACCCCTAAGTTGACTTTTGGGATGAAACATGAACCAAGACCTCAAGAGAGGATTTGAGGGTCTCTAATATACCACATTGATCCATTTGCACCAATGGATTGATCCAAGAAGCTTGAGCAACAAGGCTCAATTTCATCTAGACCACAATTAGGGTTTTGTGAGAAAAGTCAACTATATCTTTGACTTTGGATCAGGACATGCTCTCAAGCCCTAAGACATGATTCAATACACTTTATAACACCCATGGAACATCTCCATCAAGTTTGATTTAGGTCAAGGACATGATTTCCTAAAGGATTGCACAGTTTGGAATTCATCTGATAAAAAGTCAACTGTGCACAAAAGTCAACTTTGACTTTTTGAGATTTTTCACTAAAATGGATTTTTAACCCTAAAATGATGTTAATGTATGATTTGAATCATCATTCATCAAGAAAAATCAAAGAAAGTGGGGTAACTTGTAAAAGGGGTAACCATAAAAACTTAGAAAATTTTCTAAGTTATGAAATAAAGTGGCAAGGGTACCAACTTTGGAAGATCATAACTCCTAAACCACAAAGCCATTTTTCCCCATCCAAAGCTTGATTTGTAGCCCTCATGGCCCTCTACAAAAACTTAAACTAGATCTAATTCCAATTCATTAAGGATTTTGAGTTATGGAGTGATCAAAATGACAAAAAGTGAAAATGTCACTTTTTTCCAACACTTAGTGAAATTTTCACCAAGTCAGAATCTGCCTTCACTTTTTTCCAAATGTAGGCGGATTTTTCACTTGGATCCAAAAAGTATCAAAACCAAATATGATCAAACAGTTGTTTTATCATATAAGGGCTTTCCAAAATGGCCAAGAACATCACCAAATTCAATTTGAGCTATGAGATATGGTAGTGGCAAGATGCCTTGCTGAAATCTGCCAAGGCAAGGCAGATTTTTGCACTTTTGGTCGATTTGCCAAAATCAGCAAATTCCAAGCCTTGTCATCGTCTTGGACACATCTAAGGATTGAATCTAAAGCGAACAATCACTGAGCCAAGCCTCCAAAGTCCTTGGAACAAGAAATAGCATGCTAAACCTAGAATTGCCTAAAATGGGGACAAGATATCAATTTTGGATTAGAGCATTCAATGGAAGCACCAAGGTGGCATGGACTGAGCTATTAGCAACTGAATTTAGTCAAGCCTTATCCAAGGCCAAGGGAACCAGCAGCCTGTGCCCTAACCTCTAGTCAATTGCTAGAGGAGACTTGGATTTTCATTTGCCAACATTGGCCAAACCTACTCAGCAGTTGCCATTCACTATTCCTTGCAAAACAAACTTGCTCTACTATAAATAGAGCTCAATTGTGATCACCAACGCCATCAAACAGATGCTTTCCTCAAAATCTCTTTCTCTTGGCAAAAATGCCTTCTTTAGCAAGGCACTTTGAGTTTTTGAGCTAGAGAGCAATTCCACTCAAATCAATCACACACATACCTCACATACATCATATATGAGCTGATCAAACACTTAAACAACATCTGGAACACTGATTTCTCAAAATCACCAGTCAATTGCTCAAGGTTTTAACCAAGTTGCAGTTAAGATGCCATGAAGTGATCCAGCCAATTTCAATCAAGTCCAAGCATTCAAACACACTCCATAGGGTGTAGGGAAGCTGTTCAGATCATCACAACTCATCTGTAACACCTCCAACTCATAAATCACTTTGAACTTGCTGTCACGACCTAGAGGTAAGCCTAAACTTGGTCATCTCTCAATCTATGCATATTTCCTCGCACAATACTTTTGCCAAATGTTCATAATCATGCATGGAATGTTTCCCCTCAATTAATTGCTTTGTTTGAATTGTGTATCAAAAATCCCAGCCTTCATGCAGAAATTAGGGTTCTTGAGGTTTTGTCTTGATTTTTCATTCCATGTTTAATATAAATGAAATTAACTACCATAGACATGATCGTGAGGTTGAGACGAGTTGATTGGTATGTGGATTGCATGATATGATCAAGTATTCAGAGAGATTGGAGTGAAAATGCAAATCTGGGCAAACCCAGAACACGCGCATGTTATTGGATGTTCTTGGCGCCCTATTTGAAAATTCAAATATTTGAATTTTGTGATTTTTATTTAATTGATTCAAAAATTAATTTCTCTCTGAGTTTTTATGATTTTGTGTTGATTTTTTTTTAATAATTCACAAAAATGTTAAAATATTTTATTTTCCCAAAAAATCCCAAAAATATTATTTATTTCATATAATTGATATTTTTGCAAAGAATTAATATTTTAATTGTTTTCGACATTTTAAATATTTTTTCCTTCTTGATTTTGCAACTTTTATTGGTTTCTAATCATTTTGTAGGGCAAAACTTGATTTATGAAACATTAATCCAAGATCACATTTTGTTTTCCACATGTTAAACAATTTTGATCATTTTTAATTGAATTTTTATTCAATTAAAATACATTTTGAAAACAAATTAGGGTTTTTGATTAATTCAACCCTCATAAATCATTTTCAAACACTTTTGGGCCTCTTGAGAGAGTGTAAGACCCAAAACCCCCTTGTACAAAAAACTTTGTGGGCCTCACTTATTGTATAAGTCCCTCTGTATAAGTAAACGGTGCGATCGTCGTCCGTTTAAAACATCTGGGCCTCTGCTCGAGCTATAAGACCCATTCAAAACTCTTTGGGCCTCTATTAATGTGTAAGACCCAATCCCCTTTTAACCAAAAAAATTTTGGGCCTCAGGTATTGTATTAGTCCCTCTGCGTTAGAAGAAAACCTCGGCGCGATCGTCATTTCAAACAAAAAGTCATCTGGGTCTACCCTCGTGTTATAAGCCCCATTTATTTTTCTTTTAAAACTCTTTGGGCCTCTTGAGAGAGTGTAAGACCCATCCCTTTATACAGAAAACCTTTTGGGCCACAGTCACTTGTATAAGTCCCTCTGTATAAAAACAACAGTGCGATCACTGATAAACCCTGGGCCTCTCCTTGAGCTGTAAGCCCCAAATCTTTCTTTTTGAAAGTACTTTCTCCTTTGATTTTGAAATATACTGTTGTTTTCAATCTTTCTTTGTTGAACAACTAACAAAATAGCATGGAAGCTCTACAACCGAGTAAGTGTTTACCCGCTTTCATTTACCGCTTTCATATGTATATAACTGTATTGTGGGGCTGCTCACTGTAAGTCTCCTTTCATAAACTCATATCAACTGTGTAATAATAGTATAGATATTTAGAGTTTCCTCGGCAATTACGTCTAGCACTAAGTAAAGCCGTTTCAATTACTCTTAGAAATAGACAAGCTAGATCCCCAATAGGAGCACCAGATACAGTCTTCTCTTCGGTTGTCCTCCTTAGGAATTGTCAAGAGACTCTACCTCCCCAGAGATGAATGTATTCTCCGTGAATAGCATCTCTTGAGTTTCTTCCAAATTCTCGAACTTTCCTGGCTTGATCTATTCCTTATGAATAGCCTGTCTTGAATTTCTCGGGGTTTGGGGACCCACAGGCTTCTTAAAAGCATCGGCCTCCTCTTGGGCATTATACAAGGACCCACAAGCTTCCTAAAAGCATCCCCGCCTCCTCTTGGGCTTAGTGCAAGGACCCGTCGGCTTCTTAGAAGTTTTCACAACCTTCTCTTAGGCTTCGTATAATGATTCTTCCTCCGGGAATGATAGCCTCCTCTTGGGCTTCGTACAAGGACCTCTCGGCTTCTTAAAAGTTTCCAGCCTCCTCTTGGGCTTCGTACAAATTGTCCCGACGACCTTCTAGAGGTATAGGAACAGAAAATAGTCATCTTCATAGAACAATCTTTCGAAGAGTCTAGACCCTACTACTGTTTCTCAAAGCATAATACAAAAGATGAAACTCTAGACTTGGACAGTCTAAACTTTCTTGAGTCTCAAAAGACATTCTCAAGTCCCTTTCCAAAATAGGAAGAAAACCCGTAAACTCGAATAGTCTCAATACCCTTCGGATTTCCCTTTTCCTTAAAGAACAAGAAATAACCCTGATCCTCGAATCAAATCCCTGAGTGCAAACATTACTCATATAAGAATTGATTTTCTCTTTAAATCAGCATATTGGATCTGTCACTCAACTGAAACAGTCACCCAGCCTCCTCTTGGGCTTTGTACAATGATTCTCCCCAGCAGAGCAAATAACCTTTAGCCTCCATCTCGGGCTTTGTATGAGATGCAAAAAGGTTCTTATTGAGCCAAACAAATTTTAGCCTCCATCTCGGGCTTCATATGAGATACAAAGACTCTCTTTTTGAGTCAAATAGCCTCTGTCTCGGGCTTTATACGAGACACCAAAACACTCTCTTGTTGAGTCAAACATCTTTAGCCTCCATCTCGGGCTTTGTACGAGATACAAAAAGATTCTCTTGTTGAGTCAAACACCCTTTTATCCTCTCTCTCGGGCTTCGTACGAGACACACAAAAAAACCCTCTTGTTAGGTCAATAGCCCCCTCTTAGGCTTTGTATAAGGAAAGCCCGGTTGATCCAATCAACCTTTTAGCATCAAAGCTGTGCCTCGTTCACAGTATACAAACATCAATAACTCATTTCCCTTTATCTAATCACTGTAAGCGGCAAGCCTCTGGATCATCTACATCCATGCCACTGTCCCTCTTTTAGCATGAGAAATTCCTAAGGAAAGATGGCATTGCTCTACACTGAGTTAAAGTCTTCTCCTTCAGGTTGGAAAGCCCCTATAAAGGAAATTATGGCATTGCCGGATTCACATATCCTGGTTAAAGTAATTCTCCTTTATAAACAGTCGTAATAGACAAACCCCTCTTTAGAGATGGCAAATTCTCTCTAAAGTCAACCCTTTTAGCTTCACATCTTGGGATTTGAACAAGATACAAACTACCTTTAGCTTCATGTCTTGGGCTTTGAACAAGACACCAAAACACCATTTCCTCCCATAGAATAGGAGGAACTACGAACGCTCTGATTTCCCTGTTTCGGAAAAAGGGAATACGTAGGCATAAGATTGAAAGAAAAAATCTTAGCGAGCACACTAATCGAAGACCCAAAATCCCATACCTTCACACATCAATCGAAAAGCATCAGTCCTAACATCCTACCAATAGCATAATCCCGTCAAAATAAGCAGAGAGAGGCCCCATTACCACATAGCATCCGTAAACTAACAGACCGCTGTTCAAACTCGGTATGCAAGTAGGGTTAGTTGGAGACATCTATTTCCCTTCCTTCATCGGCTTCAATAGGATAAAAAATGAATCGAACTGTAGTAACCCCAAAAGAGCGACAGTGCTTAAGAACCACGTCCAAAATCGCTCGCTACAAACAAGGACAATAAAAGATATCATCATTGCCTGGGAAGATGTTTATCAGCGTATTCAAGGAATTCACAAACTCCGTTCTCATAAACCGGATCTAATCTATTGGCTTTCATCCAACTACGATCCATTACAACTTCTGAAATTTATACATGTATAATAATGTGAATGACACACCAAAATCTAATCCAAAAACTCAAGCATATGCATAAACAATATGAACAAAGAAAAAAATCAATGAAGATGTACTCTCATACTAAACGTAAAGCATATGAAACATCTCATTCTGACTTGAGCATATACAATATGAACAAAGAAAAATCGAATGAAGATGTTGAAGAGAACCTTACTTCGAAGCTGAAGAAGAAAATGAATGATGAAGACGGTCAATATTTGAGCATAAACCAAGAAAAAAGGAATGAAGATGTTGAAGAGAACCTTACTTCGAAGCTGAAGAAGCAAATGAATGAAGACGATCAATATTTGAGCATAAACCAAGAAAAAAGGAATGATGATGTTGAAGAGTACCTTACTTCGAAGCTGAAGAAGCAAATGAATGGAGACGGTCAATATTTGAGCATAAACCAAGAAAAAAGGAATGAAGATGTTGAAGAGTGTAAAGGTTTAGGACGTCTCTGGCTCACTTGTTCGATTAGGGCGTCTTATGAAAGAAATACATAATAAGTTTTGTTTTAATTTATCAGTAAACCTTTTAATCTAGGTGGAGAAACAAACTGTAGAGGAATCTTAAGTGAAATGTATCCTAAAAAAAGGTAAAAATGTGTTGCAAGGAATCGAAGCTTGTTACATTTCATTTATTACTATGGTTGTTCATCTTAACCGTTGTAAAATAATTTACAATTTATTTTTTAAAGGGTTAAATATACAAACCCCCCCCCCCCCCCCCCCCCCCCCCCCGCAATGTTAGAGAGTTTCGGTTTACCGCCCCCCCCCCCCCCCCCCACCGTTGCCAAAGGCAGGTTTTGGCAACGGTTTTTTTTGAAAAAACCGTTGCCAAAAGGCAGGGAGGGGGGAAAAGCAAAACTCGCTACCATTGCAGGGGGGGTTTGTATATTTAACCCTTTTTTAAATAATGGACTTAATTGACACACGCTAAATGTACTCTAAAAAATGGAAAAAATGTAGTTGCAGGGAATCGAAGCTTGATACATTTTATTTATTACTACGGTGGTTTCATTCAACCGTCATTAAATGACTCAGCTTTTAAATGGGGCGAAATTTTTAACATATTACAATGGCATAAAATGATACGTTGTAAGCCTGGCGTTGTTGGTTTAGCGTTTTGTAGTAGCGAATCATACGTCTACAACGAACCTTCTACTAAAAGGATTGGATATGCACGACAATATCGGGAATGAATTTTGGATGAGAAAAATTCAGTTTGATTAACACAATTTAAAACGCAATCAACAAAGTATCACTTGCTTGATGTTCAATCCAATCCAACGAGATCAATTGACAAACAATAAATTGCAAATCCGTTTGATTTTGCGTTGAAACAAATTATCGAACACTTGGTGTGTGTTAACACACTAAGTACAGATTTCAAAGTAATGTGATGTTGAGCTGCTCCTAAATACAGTCCAAGGGATTGTATCAGATATACAAAACAGTTTAACAACTCAATATAACACCAGCTAAGAAATTTCGATCAATTTAGACTTCGCAAATTCAAATGATATCAAAAGTAAAGAGTTAAGGGAAAGAGAGAACAAACGAGATTTGATTAGGCAGTTCCCCAATCGTCCTCGCTTTGGGTATTTCTGCACCCAATTCCACAATTAGAATTGATATATATATATATATATATATATATATATATATATATATATATATATATATATATATATATATATATATGCAACTGTTGCAAATTGTTTATTACAAGAGAAGAACTATGAACATCCAAACTCCCAAACGTCTTTGATCGTTGATGCAGAGCCTTCTCTTCCCTTGATTCAAGACGAATCAAGTGCCACAAATTCGGTTGAACAAGTCACCGTCCCACGCTGCTAAACTGCAAGAAACCACCGTTCTTCAGTTACCTTCACTCGGCCGACTTCAATTCTCCCCAATTCGATCCCCAAACCTTTCTTCTACGATCCTCCGACTGTAGCTACTAAACCGAAAGAAAACTCTGTTCTTCGGTTTCCTTCGCACGGCTGAATCCCTGTAGAACGAAACGGTTTGTACCAAAAACCCCCAAAATCTCCTTTGATTCTTAGAGGATAAAACCTAGGGTTTTATTCAAGAAACACCTACCAATTCTCAACCCAGAAATGAAGATCACAACACTTCCTAATTCTGAACGTTATCACTTCAAAACAATGGACAACACAAGCAAAAATGATTATGTGTAATTGTTTAGTTGACTCAAGGATGAAGAGGAAGATGAAGAGAAAGATTGGTATAAATTTTCACGTTTCTTGTTATGTTGATATATGAGATGACCAGACTATTTATGTCGACCCATCTTTTAATGAGGGTCGACGTGCGCTGACCTGTAGAAATCACTATGCAAATTTCACAATCATGCGTCGACTCATTGGCATCTTGCGTCGATGCAAGTATGCACACTTTGTATATTCTCCAATTTTCAAAATCATGCGTCGACCCAAATGTTGCAGGGGTCAGCGTGCGCTAACCCGTGCTTTACACAAAATTCACTCCAACAAGCATGAGTCGACTCATGCCCAGTTTGAGTCGGCGCATCAACGGCTTATTTTCAAGAAATGCATTTTTCTACATTTTAACTGACCAAGACCCGGACAAACATACTAGACACCAATATAATGATCATGCACATGTATTTATGGGTAAGACAAAGTCCTATATGTTTAGATGCATGAACAACGATGATTAGATGCAATTTGCCTGACAAATGAAGTGATACCACTCAAATTACAATCTATTACTTATCTTATTTGTTGACATCCTTAAAACTGAAATAGATGAAAGACCTCATCCCTCACATACTCCCCCTTTTTGATGATGGCAACACTGTTTAGCTTTCTCTTGATTTGTAATTTGAGAACGGATATGCTCCCCCTGTCTTTAACACTTGGTTAATTTTTGCTGCTTGCTATCCTTCTCCCCCTTTGTCAACATCAAAAAGAAGAGAAGAGAGTGGTCAAAGGATTAACACTATAACAAGTAAGGATTCATCCACATATTTACAACACGGCAACACTAACACGCATCCACATATGATACAGTTAATGTAATGTTTGAAACAGATAAATACGGAACTTAAAACAATAAAACAATTCATTCCATAATTCAAAAACATAGAGTCAACGCAAACTGAAACAAAGTTCAAAAGGAAATAATATGCAATCCAAAACAACAAAACATAGATTCAAAACACAAGTAAGATGATGCACTACTGATGATGCTAAGTACTAGGGTCTCATCCCCCTAAATGGGTGACCTCTTCCATGGTGATGGTAAGGTGGTGGCGGTAACTCCTCAAGAGAGTGATTCAAATCTATGACAGCGTGATTCAGAATGCCTAGGTTGTTGGTCGGATTTTGAGTTTAAACTGCCATGGCATTGTCCAAATTATTGAATCGTGTCATGGAGGCGTCAGCAAAGCTAGTAAAGTTTTGAGTATGAGCAACCATCTGATTTGAAAGTGAATTAAGCCGCGCTTCCCGAGCAGTATACCTCTGAGCTTGTAATTCCCTGAATTTTTCGTGTTCTAACTGCATGTGTTCCAACATTAAAAGAATTTCTTCTGTAGGCCAGTAATCTTCCTGTGGCTGTGGAGTCAGAGGTGCAGAATATTCAGAATGTTGCCAGTCATATTCACCGCTTTGTTGTTGCCAACTATAGGTAGGAGGAACATAAGCATCCCTAAGAGCAGTCCAACTAATGTTTTGCCATTGACCCTACCCATGATTTTCAGCATCTTCCTCTTGCCATTGATCCCATCCCTGATTTTCAGCATCTTCCCCTGGTTGAGCATGGCCCAGCCATGCCGTATTGTCTTCGTCTTCCATGACCACATCAGCATTGTTAACAACGTGGTTTTCATGATCATGTTCATCCTCAGCGTTATGCTCTTCATGTACATTCAGATAAGGGTGACTTGATCTAAATCTGTATTTGAACTCATTTTCAACGGAATCCCAAGTGTAACCCATCATGGTGAGAGTTTTTGGTTAAAACTGATGTTCGGATGAAATCTAGACATAGGATATATTTGGAACAGAGATGCTAACCTTGTTTAATATATTCTGAATACAGTATGCACACTACTATGAAAAACCCATTTAACGACGCCAGGTTTACCACAGAACCGTATCCCAACGTTGTAATACGTTAAAAAATTTATAATGCCATATTTAACGACGGTTGTACTAAAGAACCGTTGTAATACAAGCTGTGTAACAAGCTTCGATTTCCAGCTACTACATTTTTTCCATATTTTTTCATTTTAAACACGGTTCTATTAAAACACCGTTGTAATACATGTAACAAGCTTCGATTCCCAGCAACTATATTTTTTTCATGGTTTTGTATTTTAAACATATATTTTATTTCTTTTGTTAATGTTATGGGGATTTAACCTCAAAACTCAAAATTCATCATTGTTTTTCTTTTAAACATATATTTTATTTCCTTTGTTAGTGTTTTTAAGTGCAAGAGAATAGTATTTATAACTTTAAAAATAAAACTGTAAGAGATGAGCATATATAAAATAAAATTTTATTAAGATTCCATTAAAAAGAGTACATTGATAATCATATTACATATATTAATCAATGTCAGAGCCCATTGCTGCAAATGCATCTTCATAATCCAGACATCTCTCCTCACTCCCCTCATCGGAATCATAATAAACGGTTCTCCTTTTCTTCTTTATCTTTTTCTTCTTTATCTTTTTCTTCTTCAGCTTCTTCTTCTTCTTCTTCTTATCCTTCCTCACCCTTAAGGCATCTCTGGCCACCGGTTGGACCTCCTCTATTGGCGCCTGACGTTCCTCATTGGTGATTCTAGCATTCTCATTTGTATAACTACTCATTGTTACGAAGAATATATATGAAGAAATGTAAAGTTGTCTATTTATAGATGAGGTTGAAGATGAAAAGTATGATAGTTTAATGCTTGCAATGATGATAACTTGTAAATGGTTGATATTCTGGAACGATATTTTTTGAAAAATGGAAGAAAATTTAAAATCATTATGGCCAGAGTGTTCTCTACTCCGAGAAGAGCAAGAGTTAATAATATTACAACGGTTAGTAATAATAACCGTAGTGATACTTCTTATACTAGGCAACAACATTTTTCTATTTTACGTAATTATAGAAAAATGTTGTTGCCTGGAGTCGAACCTTGTACCAATTAGAAGGGTTATCGCTACGGTTAATATAACTAACCGTTGTGATATTATTAAAATAATATATATACTTATCATTACGGTTATTTTAGAAAACCGTTGTGAAATATTTACCTATATAAGGGAATTAACTTTCTATTATTGACAGTAGCGCCGTTTCCTTCACAGCGAAACCCTAGCACCCATTTTTTGCAGCAAACTTCATCTTTTTATAGAATCCGTGAGAAGAAATACAAGAAGTATGAAGCTTTTGATTTAGGCTTCTTCCTCCTTGTAGTTCTTCTTGCAGAATCTAAAACTAGATGAACATGGTGATGATGCTAGCAGTAGCAAGCGCAATGTACATATTATTTATGGAAAATAAGGTAGTCTTCTACTTCAATCTTTTTGTTAGATACTTCCCATTATCTCGTTTGCTTCATGTTGTTTTTGTTGATTGTTCTCATTTTGTGCAGATTCGACTTCAATGCTTCACAAGCAAGGTGAACTTCATTGTAATGGTACAGTCCCACTTCTTAGGGTTTTGTTTCAACTTTTGGTTGTTTTTTTTTAATACTAACTAATTTTATTCATTGCTTCCCACTTCTTAGGGTTTGTTTCACATGGTGATGGTGATGGTGGTACATATATATATATATATATATATATGAATTCATTCTGATAAGGTACATATTTATGAATTCATTCTTATATTGTATATGAAATTTAGTTTATTATATACTATGTATATTGTTTGTTTCACTATCCTTTTATTGAAAATGTAATCAGTTAAATTGATATAGAACATTAGTTTATTATATAAATACTTTGTATATTGTATATAGTTAAATTTAATACTAACTAATTTTCTTCATTGCTTCCCACTTCTTAGGGTTTTGTTTCACATGGTGATGATGATGGTGGTACATACATATGAATTCATTCTGATAAGGTACATATAGATGAATTCATTCTGATATTGTATATGAAATTTAGTTTATTATATACTATGTATATTGTTTGTTTCACTATCTTTTTATTGAAAATGCAATCAGTTAAATTGATATAGAAACTTATAATCTGAAAATTAGGATGTATTTGAAAACCAACCTTTATCATGTCAATGTTTTCCGAATTGCATCCATTTCATTCAGCACATTTAATGTTCCTTAACATAAAATTTATGGTCCAATGGTCCGTTTGCTTCAATTCATCGATATATTTTCTTATAGTTTACCTCATCGTCGTCATTAATCATCGTGGTTGTTAAGATCATGATTGTTATGATGATAAAATTGCGATGATTTTTGGCGATGATGAGGTAAACTATAATAAAAGATATCAATGGATTGAAGGAAACCGACCATTGAACCATAAATTTTATGTTAAGGAACATAAAATGTGCCGAATGAAATGGATGCAATTCGGAAAACAGTGGTGTGTTTAAGTTGGTTTTCAAGAACAGTTTAATTTTCAGATTATATAGTTCTTTACCAATTTTAATGGTTGTATTTCTTTAATTAGGTGGATGGTAAAACAAGCAATATACATTTGTATTTATTAAACTAAGGGTACATTCCACAACGGTTGAAATACATAACCGTTGTGATAGCTAATATATATGACAACGGTTGATCCTGATAACCATTGTGATAGTTAATATATATGACAACGGTTGAAATACCTAACTGTTGCAATATATCGCGCGCTTCCAGAATTCAACAACGGTTTCCAGACCGTTGTAGAAACAGAGAACTTACAACAACAATCTACATAACAACGCCTTCGCCCGCGTCATTATATGTCATTCCTAACTGTTGCTAAATGGGTTTTTCGTAGTAGTGGCATAACCTAAAGTCGCACTTTTCTTGGAGTCACGGGTAACAAACATACGGTATGCAAAATAGTATGGCCAGTTGATTTTGATCCTATTCTTCAGAATGTAAATAAGATGAACTTCCGCTTTTTTAACTCTTGAATAACTGCCTTTCTTAGGTCTCAACACACGAGCAACAATCCACGGTGTTGAAGAAGTTCCGACAGATGAAGCTCTAGTTGTTCGTTTAGCGGTTGTGCATCGGGAAACCATTGTTGAAGAATTGGTGAAGATGAGGAACAGTACACAAATTTTGAACCTTTAATAGTTCTTGAGTCCAAAACCTTGTGAAACCTTCTTCTTATAACCTTTGTGAATCAACCTTTGTGGGGTTTTGATTTTTAGGGTTTTTAATGGAGGTTAAATGATGTTTTGAATGGGAAGATGGAAGAGATAGAGAGGAGAAGACCACAAAATTCTGATATGTTTAACATGCAATGAACTTAACATACAGTGTAATGAAGATATGTAGTCTAAAGAGGAGACAATAGGTCGGCGCACGCATTCCAATTAAAAGGAATTCTGAACACGTCATAGAAGTGTCGACCCAAGAACAGGGTACGTCGACGCCCGCGTACTGGGTTTTGAAAATTTTTGAAATTCTGATATGCGCCGACCGCAAGTCAGCGTGAGCTAACCCAGTTGTTTCCCTTGAAAAGAATTTCAGCTTATGGGCCGACTCATGACATTTTTAGGTCGACTTATCCAAGTCAAAATTGGAAAAAATCTTAAATTTTGCATACAAAAGTTCCAAAAAGGTAAATAAACATGCACACACATAGAACAAACATCCAAATGAACAATATATGCACCAAATGTAATAAACATCAAGTTTAAAGTAGTTAACATGGCACAAAATATGTTAAACATCTATGAATCGGAACAATATTACCTTGATCACTATGACGATGAGAGCCCTCACATATAGCTAAATATCTCTTTGCATTGTTAGTTAAAAGAATAAACAAGCATGTATATATGTGAAGATTACTATCTTAAAGGATTATCAAACACGATCCGAGCACACACGCATACACTGAACATAATGTCGGGTCGTGATGCGGTAAGATAAAGAAGGTATCTAATCATACCTCGATACTTCTTTATCTCTACTTCTTTACCATTTTCGTCACGATCAAGATCGGCACAAGTAGGCATTGAAGTATCTATTGCTTTGCAATTTAGCATGTCGAAACATTTGAGAAACTCAAGACAATATTTCGTTTGACTCACGAATGTGCCCTCTTCGAGTTGTTTGATTTGCAATCGGAGGAAATAGTTAATCTCCCCTATCATGCTCATTTCAAACTCCCCTTGCATCAAACTAGAAAACTCCTTGATCAAGGTCATGTTAGTAGACCCAAAGATAATATCATCAACATAAATTTGTACCAAGATTAAATATTTTCCTTGACGTTTAATAAAGAGTGTTGTGTCAACCTTCCCTCTTGAATACCCTTGGTCAAGTAAAAAAATTGCTTAGACGTTCATACCAAGCCCTAGGGGCTTGTTTAAGTCCGTACAAAGCACGTTTAAGTTTGTAGACATGATCAGGATATTCATGGGATTCAAAACCCGGAGGTTGGGCAACAAAAACCTCTACATTTATATATCCATTAAGGAAAGCACTTTTAACATCCATTTGGAATAATTTGAAGTTCTTAGTGCAAGCATAAGCAAGTAAAAGGCGTATAGCCTCGAGTTGGGCAACCGGCGCATAAGTTTCCTCATAGTCGATTCCTTCCTCTTGGTTATAGCCTTGCGCTACAAGCCGCGCTTTGTTACGTGTTATAACTCCGTTTTCATCAAGCTCATTTCTAAATACCCATCGGGTGCCGATTATTCGATGATCTCGTGGAGGGGGGACAGGGTCCCAAACCTCATTTCTCCTGAATTGATTTAGTTCATCTTGCATTGATAAGAACCAATGCTCATCGAGTAATGCCTCCTTTGCGTTTTTAGGTTCAACTTGTGACACAAAAGTGGAGAAATAACAAAAGTTACTAAGTTTAGAGCGAGTGGTTACTCCCTTAGAGATGTCACCGATGATATTGTCGATTGGATAGTCTTTGGAAGACTTCCATGCTGGAGGAAGATCATCTTCATTAGTTGGATGATCCTCCTCACTCTTTATTGGTTGGTGATCCTTTTCCTCCTCAATACGTAATACTTCAGGATGATCAGTTCCCTTATCAGTGTCCTTGAGTATGTCTTCAGAAGATGCACCTGCACCTGCACCATGAAAAGAACTACCTTCTCCGACATTTCTCGGATAAGACTCATCAAAAGTAACGTGTACCGACTCTTCAACAATTTGTAACCTTTTATTATATATTCTATAATCTTTACTTGACTGAGAGTATCCAAGAAAAATAGCCTCGTCGGCCTTGGCATCAAACTTACCAAGTGTCTCTTTTCCATTGTTCAACACAAAACACTTACAACCAAAGATATGAAGGTGAGAGATATTTGGCTTACGCCGTTTTAAAAGCTCATACGGTGTCTTATTTAGAATAGGTCGGATGAGCACCCTATTCAAAACTTAACAAGCCGTACCTATGGCGTCTGCCTAAAAGTATTTTGGAAGTCCACTCTTATTGATCATAGTCCTTCCTAATTCTTCTAAAATTCTATTTTTACATTCCACAACCCCGTTTTGTTGAGGGGTACGTAGTTCGGAAAAATTATGATCAATTCCATGGGATTCACAAAATGCTTCAAATAAATGGTTTCAAACTCACCCCCATGATCACTTCTAATTAACACAATGTTCGTGTTTAACTTGTTTTGAGATAACTTAGCAAATTTCTCAAAGGCCGAAAAGGTATCATACTTATTTGCTAAGAAAATGGTCCAGCAAAACCTAGAGAAATCATCGACTATTACAAAACCATAATAGTTACCACCTATGCTTTTAACCCTAGATGGTCCAAAGAGGTCCATGTGGAGGAGCTCAAGGGGTCTCATAGTTGAAATGATATTTTTAGATTTGAATGAGATCCTTGTTTGCTTCCCTATATGGCAAGCATCACAAAGGTGATCCTTTGTGAATTTGATTTTGGGCAAATCGATAACTAGGTCTTTAGAGACTATTTTGTTAAGCAAATCAAAGTTGATGTGAGCCAACCGTCTATGCCACAACCATGAACCTTCATTCATAGTGACTAGACATTTTTCTCCATTCAACGATACCTCATTTAAGTCTAGCATATAGACTTTGTTCACCCTCAAGCCCTTAAACACATTCTTTTTGTCACTATCTTCAACTATGCAACAATCTTTTGAAAATGATACTTTGTAATTCTTGTCACATAGTTGGCTAATGCTTAAAAGATTGTGTCTAAGGCCTTCCACAAGCAGCACATCAGAGATAATAGTAGATGAGGGGTTACCTACACTACCTTTGCCGAGAATCTGTCCCTTGTTGTTATCTCCGTAGGTGACAAACCCCTTTTTCATCGCCACAAAGTCGATAAAAAGAGATATGTCTCCGGTCATATGTCTTGAGCAGCCACTATCTAGAACCCATCTTCTTTCGGTGGTCTCAAGACTTTGTACCTACAAAACAATCAAGGAATAGTGGGTACCCAATTCTCTTTGGGTCCTTTGTAGTAAGTGAAACCAAGATCTCACTTGGGCAACCATTGATAAATGCCTTTTGGAACAAGAAATGTTCTAAAATGACATTTAGCAATAGTATGAATAGGCTTACAACAATATAGGAAATCACGGTTCATTTGGAACTTACCTTTGCTATCACTATCTCGAATCACATACGTATACTTTTGATACAAATTATTCATACTTTCTCAATAATGTGATCGATCAATAGCAAACGTAATTTTAGGCATAAGAGCCTTGTCTAATTTGGCCTTAAGGGTTCTCACCTCTTTTTGCCAAATATGACAAGTATCACAACCCCCAAACTTGAACCATGGAGACTCGTTCTCATCAATCTCAGCTTTTGATGCATCCACCATGGAGTTTTTAAGATCTTTCAATTCCTTTTCGGAATCGGAAACCTTTTTCTCCAAGTATCTAAAAATCTTTTTGTTTGAAGCTAAGCGTTGAAAAGCTTCCTTAGCCTCGTGGTGCAACATATCAAAAGCCTTTTGTAATTCTAAATGAGACATAGTATTAGAATGATCATATTTAGAGTGTTTTAACTCTTTCTTCTTGTTATGACGTGCCATAACACAAAGATTGACGGATTCACTTTCGTCACTTGAGCTGTCATCTTTTTCTGACTCGCTACCGCTTCAAGCGAGGTATGCTCATCTAGATTTATTTGACTTTTTGTGTTGATGATTCTTATCCTTATCCTTGTCTTTCTTGAGTGATAGACAGTCCGACTTGTAATGCCCGAACTTTCCACAATTGAAACAAGACCCTATCGACTTGTCATTCTTATTTCCTTCATTTCTAGATTGCCTCTTAAATTCGACTAGATTTTTATCCGAGTGTTGAATCTCATTCTTCCGAACATACCTATTGTATCTCTTCACAAATAGACTTATATCATCATCAGAGTCATCATCTTCGTCATTGTTGGGTTCATCATCACTTTGCTCTTTAGATGTGGACTTTAAACAAGAAGCCTTAAGAGCAATCGACTTCTTTTCCGTATCTTTTGTTTTCTCCTTCTTTATACTCTTCTCATGTTTTTCAAGGCTAATGAGCACTTGCTCATGCTCATCGAGTTTGCCAAATAGTGTAGTGAGGTCTAGAGTAGCTAGATTATTGGCCTCCTTGATCGCGTTCGGCTGCCATTCCCTGTTAAGACACCTCAAAATCTTATTAGTAGCAACCTCGTTTGGAATTGGTTTACCAAGTACATGCAATTTGTTGATAATGTGAGTAAATCATTTTTGTATATCCGCAATGGTTTCCCCTTGCTTCATATAAAAAATATCGAACTCTTGCGGTAGTGTGTTAATACGAGCCATTTTAACATCATTAGGGCCTTCGTGGGCTACTTGTAAAGCATCCCACATGGCTTTGTCCATTTCACAATGAGAGACACGATAATATTCGTCAACTCCCAAATAGGAGATCAAAATATTTTGAGCCTTCCAATCATAGCTGTACTTTTTCTCGTCTTCCTTATTCCATTGGTCTTCGGGTTTAGGAACGACAATGCCTTCGGCATCAGTCATTGTAATTTCCATGGGACCATTTTAAATAACGTTCCAAACCTTCCGATCTATGGAATTTATATGGACACGCATACAATCCTTCCAGTACCTGTAATTCTCGCCTGTAAAAACTAGAGCTCTATTATAAGTCCCTTTAGGTTCATTCGCCATGATCCAAGAAGTTTTACCGAAGCACCAGATTAACCAGAGCTCGTGATACCACTTGTTAGACGATGGCTATGGATCTAGAAGAGGGGTTGAATAGATCCCTTGAGTTTTACACGCAAATGGTTACCAAAATTTGGTTTTAAAAATGTTTAACGGAAGCAACCACTGAATCACACGTCTACAACGAACCTTCTACTAAAAGGATCGGATATGCACGACAATATTGGGAGTGAATTTTGGATGAGAAAAATTCAGTTTGATTACCACAATTTAAAATGCAATCAACAAAGTATAACTTGCTTGATGTTCAATCTAATCCAACGAGATCAATTGAAAAACAATAAATTGCAAATTTGTTCGATTTTGCGTTGAAACAAATTATCAAACACTTGGTCTGCGTTAACACACTAAGTGCAGATTTCAAAGTAATACGATGTTGAGCTGCTCCTAAATAGAATCCAAGTGATTGTATCAGATTTACAAAACAGTTTAACAACTCAATATAACACCAGCTCAGAAATTTCGATCAATTTAGACTTCGCAAATTCGAATGATATCAAATGTAAAGAGTTAAGGGAAAGAGAGAACAAACGAGATTTGATTAGGCAGTTCCCCAATCGTCCTCGCTTTGGGTACCTCTGCCCCCAATTCCATAATTGGAATGGATATATATATATATATATATATATATATATATATATATATATATATATATATATATATATATATATATATATATATATATATAAGTGCAGATTTCAAAGTAATATGATGTTGAGCTGCTCCTAAATACAATCTAAGTGATTGTATCAGATTTACAAAACAGTTTAACAACTTAATATAACACCAGCTCAGAAATTTCGATCAATTTAGACTTCGCAAATTCGAATGATATCAAACGTAAAGAGTTAAGGGAAAGAAAGAACAAACGAGATTTGATTAGGAAATTCCCCAATCGTCCTCGCTTTGGGTACCTCTGCCCCCAATTCCACAATTGGAATTGAGATATATATATATATATATATATATATATATGCAGTTGTTGCAAATTGTTTATTACAAGAGAAGAACTATGAACATCTAAACTCCCAAATGACTTTGATCGTTGATGCAGAACCTTATCTTCCCTTGATTCAAGACGAATCAAGTGCCACAAATTCGGTTGAACAAGTCACCTTCCCACGCTACTAAACTGCAAGAAACCACTGTTCTTCAGTTACCTTCACTCGGCCGACTTCAATTCTCCGCAATTCGATCCCCAAACCTTTCTTCTACGATCCTCCGACTGTAGCTACTAAATCGAAAGAAAACTCTGTTCTTCGGTTACCTTCACACGGTTGAATCCCTGTAGAATGAAACGGTTTGTGCCAAAAACCCCCAAAATCTCCTTTGATTCTTGGAGGATAAAACCTAGGGTATTATTCAAGAAACACTTACTAATTCTCAACCCAGAAATGGAGATCACAACACTTCCTAATTCTAAACGTTATCACTTCAAAACAATGGACAACACAAGCAAAAATGATTAGGTGTAATTGTTTGGTTGACTCAAGGATGAAGATGAAGATGAAGAGAAAGATTGGTATAAACTTTCACGTTTCTTGTTATGTTGATATATTAGATGTCTAGACTATTTATAATGAATGATTTGACCCACTAAAAGTTGTAACAGAAATAACAGAAAAATTAAAGTGTAAAAAATCAATTCAGGTGAGTTTGGGTCGACCCATCTTTTAATGAGGGTCGGCGTGCGCTGACCCATAGAAATCACTATGCAAATTTCACAATCATGCGTCGACTCATTGGCATCTTGCGTCGACGCAAGTATGTAGGCTTTGTATATTCTCTAATTTTCAGAATCATGCGTCGACCCAAATGCTGCAGGGGTCAGAGTGCGCTAACCCGTGCTTTCCACAAAATTTACTCCAACAAGCATGAGTCGACTCATCCCCAGTTTGAGTCGGCGCATCAACAGCTTATTTTCAAGAAATGCATTTTTCTACATTTTAACTGGCCAAGACCCGGACAAACATACTAGACACCAATATAATGATCATGCACATGTATTTATGGGTAAGACAAAGTCCTATATGTTTAGACGCATGAACAACGATGATTAGATGCAATTTACCCGACAAATGAAGTGATACCGCTCAAATTACAATCTAATACTTGGCTTATTTGTTGACATCATTAAAACTGAAATAAATGAAAGACCTCAGCCCTCACAATTTACATCCATGCCACTGTCCCTCTTTTAGCATGAGAAATTCCTAAGGAAAATGGCATTGCCCAATACTGAGTTAAAGTTTTCTCCTTCAGGACAAACACCCTAAAAAGGAAATTATGGCATTGTTGGATTCTCATATCCCAGTTAAAGTAACCCTCTTTTATAAACAGTCACCCAACATTTGTGATAAACAGATGAGATATCTCCTTTTAAAGGTGACAAATTCTCTCTCAGTCAAACCTTTTAGCTTCAATCTTGGGCTTTGAACAAGACACAAATAAACCTTTTAGCTTCAATCTTGGGCTTTGAACAAGACACCAAAATATCATCTTTTTCCTCCCTTAGAATAGGAGGAACTACGATTGCTCTGATTTCCCTATTTCTTTAAACGGGGATACGAAGGCATAAGATTGCGAAATCTTAGCGAGCATATTAATCAAAAACTCTAGGTCCGGTACCTTCACACAATAAATCAAAACTTAGGTCCAGTACCTCACCAAAATCATCAAAAACTCACTTTCTCTCACTCATATTTCCCAAGAAACTTTCCCAACCCTTCAACAGATAAACACCATCAAGTACAAAGCAGAACCTAAAACTAACAACCTGTGGATAACCACATATAGGATGGGTAATTGACAACTCCCCATTGTATAACCTGACCCTGAACTCCCCGAATCTCTTTTAAGCGTTTGTTCAGTTAAACATTCGCGTGCAAGGTTAGTTTTAGATAGCTTCCCTTTCCCTTCCAGCTTCACGGGATAAATAAGAAATCAGAAAGTAACACCCCCTCCTCTTCATTAAGGAGAAAACCCAATTCTGCGATAAGGTCGTTGCATCACCGACAAAAATCGCACGCTATAATGGGCATGAGCCAATACTTAAAAACATGATTCAAGAAGCTCAAAAGGACCTCATGAGTCCATTTATAAGTTCAAAATAGCCTCAGGGGATGCATTTATAAAAAATCAGGAATTAAGGTTTTTTTGCCTAATTCAGTCCCCAAGTTGACTTTTAGAGCAAGGCATGAGCCAAGAACTCAAGATATGGTTTAAGGATCTCAAATTCATTATATTAATCCATTCACAAGATTGGATTGATTAAAAGAACTTAGTTCATAAGCAATGCAAGGATTCAAATTCATCTGGACCACAAACTAGGGTTTTTTGGAAAAAGTCAACCATACCTTTGATTTTTGACTAAAACATGGTCTCAAACCTTGGGGGATGATTCAAGACACTCTAAAACACCTATGGAATCCATACACTTGGTTCAATTTAGCCCAAGGACTTGATTTCATAAAGGATCGCAAAGTCCAAAATTCATATGAAACAAAAAGTCAACTGTGACCAAAACCAAGTTTGACTTTTGGAATTTTTTGACAAACATGACCACTTTAGGTCAAGAAAAATGTTAACTTGTAATTTGGATCATAATATATCAAGAAAAAACAAGAAAAGTGAGGTTACTTGCAAAAGTGCAACCTTCAGAAACTTGAAATTTCACTAAGTTATGAAAAAAAGTGATTTTTACCCAACTTTGCAAGGCCATAACTTGTGATCCAAGCAACCATTTTCTTCCATTCAAAGCTCAAATGAACGCTCTCATTACATACTACAAAAGTGTCCTACAGATCAATGGTAAAAAAAATCCCAGATTTTGAGTTATAAGGCCATAAAGTTAAGGTTTCATAAGATTTGAACTTTGACACTTAGAAAATTTTTAGGCAGAATCTGTTTCATGTTTTATCCAACTTTGGAGGCATTTTTCATTATGATCCAAGAGGAATCAAGACCAAATGTAAACATCAAAGTTGAAGTATGATATACAAGCTTTCCAAAGAGTACAAGAACATACATTGATTCAACTTGAGCAAGGAGTTATGAACCTCACAATATGCCTTAATACAAACTGTTTTTTGACGGAATTTGCACATAACTTGTATCCCACGATTTCTTGAGCCAATTTTGGACACTTGCATCATTGGATTTCTATCCAATATCAACCTAAATGATGAAGAATATGAACCATGAGGATAATTAGTCAAGAACCTTATCCCTTTGGCATGTGATCCTCAATGTTGCTAATCCAAAATTCAATTTTGTCATATGGCATTAAAGGATGCATTGAGGTGTCATGAACCAAGCCATATCAATCTAAGTGAGTCAAGCTTTAGCCAAGGATCAGAAGACCTTAACCTGCAAAGTATAACTCAAGTCAATGGCTAGGGGAGACTTTGAACACCTAGCCATATACATTGGACAATAGGGTGATCCAGCCCCCATTCACTATTCCTTGCAAAACAAACTTTCTCTACTATAAATAGAGGTCATTTCTGGTTGATCAAAATACACCAAAACATCACAACACATGTTTTCCACCATTTCCCTCTTGTGCATCAAAAATACATTCCCAAAGAAGTGAGAATCGTGTTTTGAGATAGAGAGCAATTCCAGTCAAACCAATGGTCATAACACCTCACATACATAATATATGAATGATCTAAACACTTGAACAACATCTGTAACACCAGATTCATCAAGTTCATACCTCATCGCAAAGCCATCTGCAGTTGGAATTGTGCCCACCAATCCAGAGGTTTTCAATTCAATCCAAGCACCTCAACACACTTCTTGGGGTCCAAGGAAGCTGTCCAGATCATCAAAACACTTCTTTAACACCTACAACTGAGGATTCGATTTCCTCTTGCACATGTAAGCCTGAACTCTTCAAATTCCATGATCCTTGTATCATAAATGTGTTTTCAAGTTACCAACATGTTTCTGCACTTATGTAGAGTATTTTCCCTCAATCAATTGATATGTATCAATCGTGTATAGGATTTCATAGTGTTCTTGCAAAATTTATGATTCATCTGTTCTTCACCTAATATTTCACTCTACACTTAAAAGAAATGCAATTCAATGGTATCATCGAAATCCTTGTTCAAAAACACACAACTTTCATGTTTACATCGTGCAAAATCATTATGTATTGAGAGAGATATGAAAGGTTTTGTAAAACGACCATGGAGGCCACCTCGAGGAAGAAGATGAACGTTGGCGCCATAATTCAAATCTTTTTCAAATTTTTGAATTTTTAATTATTTTATTAATTATTTTCAAAAATTAATTTCTCCTCCAATTTTAATCTTTTTCAAACGATTTTTTAAACATAAATACTTCACATGTTTAAATATTTTATTCCACAAAAAAAATATTTTTATTTGATATATTTTTTAATATTTTAAAGAATTTTATTTTAATTTGTTTTAAACATTTTTAAATAATTTCGTTTTCTTGATTTTTAAAACAAATTTTATTTTAAATCATTATGTGAATAAAACTTAATTTTCTAAACCTTAAAAATAATTCATAACATGTTTATTGAATTTTTTGGTATTTTTTGTCATTTTTAACTGATTTTTCTTTGAAAAATATCTTAAAAAATGAAATTAGGCTTTTCTTTGATTCAATCTTTCAAAACTTCATTTCAAACACACTTGGGCCTCTATTATAGTGTAGACCTAACTCCCATATATACATAAATAAATTTTGAGCTTCTTTTATAGTATAAGTCCCACAACGTCTTTCGGTATCGTAGTGTGATCACTGTTTTCAAAATAAATCATCTGGGCCTCTCCTTGAGTATAAGCCCAAATATTTTGTACATAAACTTTGTTTTAAACAATAAACAACCTCCATGGGTCTCTCCTTGAGTTGTAATCCCCATATCTCTATTTTTAAAATCATTTGTCTGTTTCAAACTATTTGAAAACAACTAGGCCTCTCCCCGAGTATAAGACCCAATACTATTCTTTCATTCTTTCATTCAAAAATATATTAACTTGGGCCTCTTAAAGAGAGTGTAAGTCCCATCATTTTCCTTTTTTAACAATTAAAAAAAGAAGATTTAAATTACACTGGTACTAAGAGGAGCATTATTCCCAGTGAAACTGCTCTTCGACCACTTGGGCCTGTCTTTGAGTTATAAGCCCCAAACTTTCTTTTCAATTCATTTAAATAACAACAACTTTCTTTTAATACAAATTCAAAATTCAAAGTTTTCTCAAAACTTTCTTCAATTTCTCAAAACCTAATCATACAGTGATATAATCAATACAACCAATCACAATACACTTAGGCCTCTATCCAGAGACTAAGACCCATCACCTTTTCAATGCATACTCATTTATATACCTGTTAAACCACTTATCTGTATATACTTGTGCATACACCTGTCTAGAGTTCCCTCAATAAATCCCCAAAAGTATCAAAGCCTCAGGGCATCTGATAAATCAACTCTGCTCCAATCTCCTGCAAGAGTTAGTTTCCCTTTGGATTTCCCAACACAGTTTAGACCTTCTCCTAGATTTCAATAATCCTCAGCAAGAGTCAACCTCCTCTTAGGCTTCATATAATGATTTTCCCAGTTAGCCCAATTTTGGGCTTTGTATGTAACACCCCAACTTTAGTAATTATTTATTTATATTAACTAATTGAGGGATTTTATGAATTAATTGATTTATGTGATTTATTTGATTTAAATAAATTATTTTATTTATTGAATTTATGAGAATTGTTTGATTTATATGAATTAATTGATTTAATTGATTTAGTCGAAATATGTGATTTATTGAAATATTTGAAATAATTGATTTATTTAATTACTTGATTTATTAGGATTATTTAAATTAAGCAATTTATTTAATTTATTCTATTTGGTAGAATTATATAGAATTTCAATATTTTAGTGGACTTAATGTGGTGTGTGAATAGTAAGTGAGAATAGGTGGGGATAGGCCCAATTTGTTTAAGACAATTTTAGGGTTTAATAATGAGGATATGAAATTCTGGCATAGAAGATAGCAGATATCCTAACACATGTCAAGACATTGTTCTGCATAATTAGTAAACAAGGAACAAAACAGTAAACTGATATCCAGAATATCAAAAACTACTGAATGACAGATATTTTGACATCTGTTACAACATGTTAATCAAAACTGAACTATAAATTGCAGAATGATAAACAACACAGAATATGATAACCCAGTTCGGTGCAAATCACCTACATCTGGGGGATACCAATCCAGGAAGAAGAATCCACTATCAGTAGTATAGTTTTATGTAAACAACTACTGGATTATAGTAAACACCCACGTTTACCTATCACTACCCAATGAAGACTTTATCTATGAACTCCATCCTAGATAAGAGAAACCCATTTCACTCCCTAAATCACAACCAGTGATTATCTAAAAGTTACAACATTTGCATCATCCTATTGAAAGACACCCCTTTCAATACAAAGTTCAATCAAGCATCCTTGACTAACAAGTTAACTTGGATTTACTTAAAAGCTTCATCCAAGAACAATACACGATTCATTACCTACGGGTTTCTGAATCTGTACAAGTGTCTATGTCTACCACAATGTATCAAATCGATACAGAGGGAGACTTACATGAGAAACCTATGACTCTCAAAACCTAAACCCTACTTTACAAAATAGTATTCCTAAGTCTATGTCCTTCTCTCTCCCTTTTCTTCCTAGGTCTTGATCTTCTTTTATAGACTTATGCTTCCTTAAGCTTTGGATCTTCTATTTATTTCTTTCTTGATCCATGTTCTGACTGCTCCTTAAATCTTCCAACTGGTCTGCAAACATCCTGCTATTAGTAACAGACACGATGTCATAACATCGTGTTGGGACATCTTATCTGACATGTCTTCTTTTAGCAGGATTCTTCTTTGTTGTTGGAACATCTTGTGCAGCAACCTATTTTACCAAAATTTGCTCAAATATTTAGAGCCTTCAATCTCCCCCTTTTGACAAATTTTGGCTAAAACTCCTTTTGCACAATAAACCCAGGATGCTCCATATAGAGTAGAAAGTCTCGAAGTCATTTCAGCCGGCAGCTTACACCCTTCTCATGAGGAAGCAGACTACTACTTCGAGTAACTCAGAACACAGGGCACGACTGTATTCATAACTAAGATCACAGGACACAAGGAAGGATTTATAACATATAGGAAACCTAAGACTCAAACAAAATATCAGAACATTTTGTCCAACAATTTTGCAAACTAACTACAAGGACAGACTCAACCCTTGTACTTTTCTCCCTCTTTTTAGCCAAAAATTGACAAACATGTCCAAGGCATACCCATACCAAAACCGAGGAAACCCAAAAGCGGATAAATCCCATGAGAACCCAGCACAACAGAGAAGACAACCTACGACAAGATGAGGATAAGAACACCCTTTATATACAAGAGCGTTTTTCTTAGGATTTAATGAACCATTGGACGTAACACACGTCCATTCAATGTGAGCATTAAATGAAAGTGTGTATCTTCATAGACACAAGAGCACCGACCAAGTCGCATTTGACTGTTTCTTCCTTTTAACACGGACTATTCAAGGAATGCGCATTTACCAAAACACATGTTTAACACGCGTTCCCTACGAACCATTTTCTCCACCGTCCAACGCAATTAATAAGAAGACAGTCATACATCCTAAGCAATGTTCTGACATCTTTTCAAACTTTGTTTAGTCCACCTGAAGCATAGTCACCTTCCCTTTCAATAGACCCCAATAATAATCGAAAGACCAAGAATAACTGACCAAGATGTTCAGACATTTCTTCAAACATCTCTCAGTTAGCAGCAAAGACTCTCAAAAGACCTTATCTGCTTCCATAGAGAAAAATAAATTCTCTCAGAAGCAAGCAATGACTCCCAGAATATTTCCAAGATACTTATATCACTTCTAATTCAATCCATTGACACCAATGACAGAATCAGATCAACCTGATAAGTTCACCTAGAACTTAACCAGTAGAGCAATGTCACGACATCTCGTCTGATATATCATCCTTAACCGAGGCAATATATCACAAAATGCTTGAAACCACAAACAACCTTGATATCCAATCTGCACTACTATAGCAATATGTGCACAACCGAAGTCTAACTCCCCCTGCCGTAGATAACCAGTGCTCCTTCACAAAAAGAACACCCTAAATGAATGGAAAACATAAGACACATCTTCATGTATAGATATCCTTGTTCCCTGAGATACAACCCAATTGAATCTAGAATACTTCACATTCCTCAAAGAGACATATAGAGCCTCTTAGTTTTCTAGCTCGCCCAGACGTTCTTCACACTTGAAGGACATCAAACACATGCTCCAGAAATCCTCAGCTTATTTTCTCCACAAGCACCAAACTGATCCACTTCTCTCTAGCATGACTTGTAGCAGAAGAAACCACCTATCCACAAGTATTCTGACTTCAGCAAGAGTCAGTCTTCTAGATAAGCACCCCATGATCCAAGACAGTCTTCAATCTATTATTCTCCCATATGATAAGATATAACACTTCTAATTCAACTAGTGAATATCAGCTACCATATTCTGAACACATCATAATCCATACCTTCATACAATCAACCTAGGATCCACTTTAGTCTGATACCACATTCACATCAGACTTCCAAGACATTCCTTTACTCATCATTCTCCCGTATGACAAGATACATACTTCTTATACACGATGTGAGTGTCAAGTTCCACACACAGAACTTAGAATCCTACTTCAAGGATAACAAACCCAGATGATGTTATAACATCAGTTAGGACATCCTTCACATATCACAGACACCAACCAACATAGTTCTTGATATGCTCCACCACTGGACTTACGACTGCATAGTAATCCAACTGAAGATCTTCAAACAACACTGCACCACCAGCTTGATCAACAAGAACTCCAGATAATTGAAGAGAGAAATAAACTCTCATCCACCAAAAGAAGGTAATCTTCCATAATCAACTTAGAACTTCTACCACAAGCACTAAGATAGAACTGAACCCGAACCTCCTTAAGTCTTCATCCAACTACCCTTTTGCCTAAGAGTAATTAGTTCCAAGCTCCCTGCTTGAATGCACGATAAAGATTAACCAAATTCCATTGTTTGGTTAATCTTAACTTTCTTATGAGTTTTAGAAAACCTTATAATCCACCAATGAAACCTAATCATCAAGTTACATGATCTACTTACTCCATAGCAAGCTATCTTGGATACACCAAGCCTTAGACATATAACATCTTCTCCTTCCAACAGCTCCCGCAAACTGCATGAGATAGACCTTTTTGAAGCGTTAATTCCATTAATTTCTAAGAAAATCAACTTATCTTACGATGATGCGCCACAACATCAACTAAGACCCTGAAGTTACTGCTTGATGTCAAGACATCTGATCAGACATCTAGCAGAGGAATTCATCCATTCCTTCCGCCACTTAGAAGAACCTCCTCGGTATAACAGAACAAGCGTTCCATGTTCTCATAGACTTGATTCAACAACCAAGTTTGAGTAGACAACCTCCATCCTGCTTAATCATATCATAGGTATCCAATTCAAGCTCACACCTTGATGAATATCTACTTCACTAGTCCAAAGAACTCAACCGTGCCAAGTCTAATTCTTCAGAAAGACATAGTCATAGACTACACCACAACAATACCAAAGAATGCCACTTTCCTTAAGTAGAGCAAGCTGCAGAAAGTCAGTGATAACTGTCCCTTATCCTAGACCTCCAAGATGTGAAAGATCACATGCTCTTATGTACATAGATCAGAAATAAACTGACCCAAGTTGTTCCATCACCAGCACCATATTCTGGACAAGTCTCTTGCCAGGACACTTTCCAGATACCCATCAGATGCTTCTAGTAACAACTGGAACACACCTGCTGCACTGCAATACTCCTAGATCAGAAATAAACTGATTCGAGAACTATTCATCAAGATTATGATGTCTTCTTCTTCATCTTCAACATCACCTGTCTATACCAGTTTCTTGCCAGGAAACTCTCCAGAGATCAGATGCCTTTGCCACACATAACTGAAGCAGATTCTTAGGTCAACACCCAATAGAAATAGATCCAAAAGCGTATGCAGTACCTCTCACATGATTCTGCAGAAAGCTAGATGAAGAGATGTTTCAACATCTTGTTGAACATTAGAAATCTTGAACTTCAAATACAAGAATAATCAATTAAATACTTGTGAATATCACAAATAGCAGTTGATCTTAAATCATTGTTCAATAAACACGTTTCACTGTTGAAGGCATACTCCAACAGATCACTCCATGAACACTTATCAAGTATTCAATTTTTGCAAGTATCTTCCTTAACAAGCAAAGTGTTGAGATACCAAGGCTTCCACCCTTGACTCAAGTAACTAAGATTCTCTTTGAACAAATTATCGGTCACCATTTCTACTAGTTTTCCGTCAATTATTCGGCATGAATCCGCGAAATCGATAACACTTTGTTTTGTATTTTCATTGTTTTTGAAGTCAATTTTACTTGTCCTATTTTATTCTCGCATTTTATGATTTTTTGTTTTATTTCAATTATTTTGCATTTTATTCTTTGGTTTGGTAGTTTTTGATGGTTTCAGGTCTGAGTGAAAAGCCCTAAGGACTCGTGCGAAGAAAATGGAAGTTCCAAAAATTTAGAAGAGATTTTGGAAGGAAGCTGAGGATGTCTGGACCTAAAATTCAACAAATGGAAAAATATTGGGCAACCAAGTTTCTTATCTGTACTATGTTATAGTTCTCGTCATTAGCTTTCCGACGCTTCGAACGGGGACAAAACAGACTTACAGATCAAAAGTTTTTTATCGAAACAATTTCGATTATAAAATCCAGCAAGCTGACACGGCCGACAGGCCGTGTCAGCTTTGACGCTGATTTCCTGAATTTTTTCATATTTTCTCCATATATTAAGTTGTGGGGCGCTTTGGGTATTTTCAACCGATCTGGATGATTTGATACTATTTAGATGAGTTTTTAGGAAGGGAAAAACACTTCTTGACAGTACGGAATATTTTACGCTAAAGTTTGATGCTATCAAGGGTTTTGGAGAACGAAGATTGTTCATGAGCGGAAGCAATTGAAGATCGTAGTCATCCAATAAGCTTGTAATGTTTTACTTTTATTTTGTAATTTCTTTTAGAACTATGAGTAGCTAAACCCCCCAATGCTATGGGGTGTCCCTGAATTGCATTGTAATGACTTGAATTTTCATTATTCTATGAAATATTACTTTTTCCCTTAATCTTTTGTAATGCAATGTTTTTAACGTTTTTCGATCGGACAAATTGAAATTGATTTACGGTTAGGGTTTAGGTCGGACCAACCAACCTAACGCTTTTGCATAATAATATTACAGTAGATATTGCCTAGGAATGGGGATACCCTGTAATAACCAGATTATTCTTGATCAAATATAATGCTTGTGATTCTTTCTTGACAACTAATGAATTAGGGTAAAGATAAAATCTTAAAGGTTTTTCCGCTAAGTAATTAGGGAAAAATAACCTTAAGAATCGGTAATGATTGTTTAGAGTAATGTTTCATCGAATAAGGATTTAGAGTTTTTGCAGTGCAATTCATACACTTCATCTAGCATGCTTCTCATATCTGTTTTTAAGTCAAGTTTATAATTTTGTTCATTTTACTATTCTTAGTTATAATTTCAAAAAACAATCAAAACCCAAGGAACTTTTGTTTAATTTAATTAGCATCTGCACTTACAATCACGCACAGTCCTCGAGACCGATTATGGGGGTAACCCTTATTATTACTACATCGTAAAAATAGTACACTTGCTATTTTTCGATCAACGAACCCTATTTACCTCAACAGTTTTTAAATCTCCATTCAGATTGGATTCATCCTTAGGATTAAGAAAGATGAATCCTTCCTTGCATTTTTGGAAGGTGAAAATAAATCACCACCACTTTTTTCAGGTTTATGTTTCACAGAAACACCCTCTAGTCAGAAGAATAACTAGAAGACTCCATATGCACGACTGAGATGTCTTTATGAGTGGACTTGAGAGAATTCTCAAGTATCTTTGACAACTTAGCCAATCTATAATTTATAAAATTCCTAGAGCAAGAACTTGACAAACCTAATCTTAACTCTCCTTCTTTCCGACTGACTTTAAGATGCACAATGGAACCAAGCTTCTAAGTACCAAGTCACCATAACAGACATCTACCAACAACTCTTTCCATTCCATCGCTCCCGACTTTGGAATAAAAAGATGCAGATATATTAAAATATAGAAGCTGGCGATTAAAATCTTCCATCATCTGTCTTCAGTAACAACTCCAGAAACCCATAAATACCAGAGTTCTTCCATCAGAAGCATATGCAGCAAAATCACAAAGGAATAAATTCAACATGCCCCAATAAGATGTCAGAACATCTTACAAGACACCCCAACAAGAGAACTAGCCACTTCTCCTGCAGTTGTTGTAGAACCTCCTCAGAAACATGAAAAACCATCAAGTTGTTACCTTCGATCCAGAACATCTATCCCATCTGTAATACCCTAAATTTTGACCACTTAGATTTCCCATCATTGTGAAAATCATCATCACAATGTGGATGAACCATCATGCTTCATCAGTCTCCCCAAAGATGGGTGAGCATCCAATACAATCAAAATTAGGGTTTCAAGCCCTCTCTGAGTGCTTAGACAAAGGATCAATCAAGAAATGACATGATCTTCAACTTGTATAATCTCTTAAACATCCATCATGGATCAAAAAGGACTCCCACTTCAACGATTAAGCACAAGGCTGCTCCCTTCTAGGTGGATCAAGTCTCAAGATCGACAATGTCACCAAATTAGGGTTTTGGTCGACCAGGGTCTCCAGATGGAAATTTTCATCTGGGCACAAGGCAATGATCCAAAACATAACCTAATATACTTCATGGAACCTCATGAACCCATGCATCAAGTCAATTTTGCCTCAGGGGATGCATTCATCAAAAATCAGGAATTAGGGTTTCTTGACCTAATTCACCCCTAAGTTGACTTTTGGGACAAACCATGAGCCAAGACCTCAAGAGATGATTTGAGGGTCTCTAATACACCATATTGATCCATTTGGAACAATGGATTGATCCAAGAAGCTTGAGCAACCGGTCTTAATTTCATCTACACCACAATTAGGGTTTTAAGGGAAAAGTCAACTGTAACTTTGACTTTTGACCAGGACATGCTCCCAAACCCTAATACATGATTTAATATACCCTATGACACCCATGGAACATGTCCATCAAGTTTGAATTAGGTCAAGGACATGATTTCTTGAAGAATTGCACAGTTTGGAATTCATCTGATAAAAAGTCAACTGTGCACAAAAATCAACTTTGACTTTTTGAGATTTTTCACCAAAATGGATTTTTAACCCTAAAATGATGTTAATGTATGATTTGAATCATCATTCATCAATAAAAATCAAGAAAAGTGAGATAACTTGTAAAAGGGGTAACCATAAAACTTAGAAATTTTTCTAAGTTAAAAATAAAGTGGCAAAGGTACTAACTTTGGAGGACCATAACTCCTAAACCACAAGGCCATTTTTTCTCATCCAAAGATGGATTTGTAGCCCTCATTATCACCTACAAAAACTTCAACTACAAGTCATTCCAATTCATTAAGGATTTTGAGTTATGGAGTGATCAAAGTGGCTGAAAAGTGAAAATGTCACTTTTTCCAACACTTAGTGAAATTTTCACTAAGTCAGAATTCTGCTTCACTTTTTGCCAAATGTAGGGGGATTTTTCACTTGGAATCAAAAGAGATCAAAACCAAACTTGTTCAAACAGTTGTTGTATCATGTAAGAGCTTTCCAAAATGGCCAAGAACATTGCCAAATTCAACCTACATCATGAGATACAACATTGGCAAGTTGCCTTGCTGAAATCGGTCAAAGCAAGGCAGAATTTGCATTTTGGCTCGATTTGCCAAAATAAGCCAATTGCAATTGCTCCAATCCACTTGGACACCTCAGAGGATTGAATCCAAAGGGGACAATCACTGAGCCAAGCCTCCAAGGTCCAAGGAACAAAGAATAGCATGTTGAACCTAGAATGGCCAAAATAGGGACAAGACTTCAAATTTGGAATGAGGCATTCAATGGAACCATCAAGGTGGCATGGACTGAGCCATTCTCATCTGAAATCAGTCAAGACTTATCCAAGACCAAGGGGACCAAAGCTCTGTGCCCTAACCTCTAGTCAATGGCTAGAGGAGACTTTCATTTCTATTGGCCAACATTGAGGAAACCTACTTACCAGCTGCCATGTACTATTCCTTGCAAAACAAACTTGCTCTACTATAAATAGAGCTCAATTGTGGTCAGTTTAAGTACACCAAAGCCATCTAACAGATGCTTTCCTCAAAATCTCTTTCTCTTGGCAAAAATGCCTTTTTTAGCAAGGTAGCTATCGGGTTTTGAGTTTGAGAGCAATTCTGCACAAACCAATCACTCACACACCTCACATACATCACATATGAGCTGATCAAACACTCACATAACTTCTAAAACATCAAAATCTCAAAATCACTTGCCATCCACACAAGTTTGAAGTGAAGTTGCAGCTGAGATGCCATAAACTAATCCAGTCCATTTCAATTCAATCCAAGTGTTCAAACACACTCCATATGGTGTAGGGAAGCTGTCCAGATCATCACAACTTGTCTGTAACACCTCCAACTCAAAATCACATCTGCTCTTGCTGTCACGACTTGAAGGTAAGCCTAAACTTGGGCATCTCTCAATCTATGCATATTTCCTCGCACAATAATTTGGCCATATGTTCATTATCATGCATGGAATGTTTTCGCTCAATTAATTGCATTGTTTGAATCGTGTATCAAAAATCCTAGCCTTCATGCAGAAATTAGGGTTCTTGAGGTTTCTTCGTGATTTCTTGTTGTATGTTTAATTTAAATAAAATTAAAGTACATAGACATGATCGTGAGGTTGAGACGAGCATAATGATATGTGGATCGCATGTTATAATTATGTATTCAGTGAGATTGGATAGAAAATGCAAATCAGCCAAACCCAGAAAACGCGCGTGTTCTTGCTTGTGTTCTTGGCGCCATTTTCAGATTTTCAAATATTTGAATTTTGTGATTTTGTTTAATTGATTCAAAAATTAATTTCTCTCTGAGTTTTAATGATTTTGAGTTGATTCTTATTTTAATAATTCACAAAAATGTTAAAATATTTTATTTTCACAAAAAATCCCAAAAATATTATTTATTTCATATAATTGATATTTTTGTAAAGAATTAATATTTTGATTGTTTTTGGCATTTTAAACATTTTTTCTACATTGATTTTGCAACTTTTAATGCTTTCTAATTATTTTGTAGGTCAATACTTAATTTTTGAAGCATTAATCCAAGATCACAATTTGTTTTCCATGTGTTAAACAATTTTTGATCATTTTAATTGAATTTTTATTCAATTAAATACATTTTGAAAACAAATTAGGGTTTTGGATTAATTCAACCCTCATAAATCATTTTCAAAACACTTTGGGCCTCTATTAGAGTGTAAGACCCAATCCTTTTTTTTTTACCAAATCATCTTTGGGCCTCACTTATTGTATAAGTTCCGATACCGTCAAAAAACAAACGGCGCGATCGTCGCCTTTTTAAAAATCATATGGGCCTACCCTCGAGTAGTAAGACCCATTTATTTTTCTTTAAACCTTTTTGGGCCTCTTGAGAGAGTATAAGATCCATCCCCCCTTGTACAAAAAAACTTTTTGGGCCTCACTCATTGTATAAGTCCCTCTGTACAAGTAAACGGCGCGATCGTCGCCCGTTTAAAATTAAAAACCATCTGGGCCTACCCTCGTGTTATAAGCCCCACTCTTTTTCCTTTAAACCTTTTTTGGGCCTCTTGAGAGAGTGTAAGACCCATCCCTTTGTACAGAAAACCATTTTGGGCCACAGTTACTTATATAAGTCCCTCTGTACAAATTCAAATAGTGCGCTCACTGATAAAACTCTGGGCCTCTCCTTGAGCTGTAAGCCCCAAATCTTTCTTTTTCAAAGCACTTTCTCCTTTGATTTTGAATATACTGTTGTTTTCAATCTTTCTTTGTTGAACAACTAACCAAACAGCATGGAAGCTCTACAACCGAGTAAGTGGTTATCGCTTTCATTTACTGCTTTCATATTATAAACTATATTGTGGGGCTGCTCACTGTAAGTCTCCTTTCATAAGCTCATATCTATTGTGTAATAATAGTATAGATATTTCGAGTTTCCCCGACTACTACGTCTAGAACTAGGGGACGTCGTTTCACTTATTCGTAGAAATAGACGCCTAGATCCCCAATAGAAGCACCAGATACAGTCTTCTCTTCGGCTGTCCTCCTTAGGAATCGTCAAGAAATTCTATCCCCCAGAGATGAATTATTCTCGGTGAAACTTCTCTTGAATTTCTTCAAACCGCCGAACGGTTCGGACTCTCTCTAAAAGTTAAAGTCACTGGATAGTAAACCTCGCACGCTTACCAGTGGTTTTAACTCTAAAAGAGTTTTCCTGAACTTTTCTTTGGTTTGGGACCCACGGGCTTCTTAAAAGCATTAGCCTCCTCTTGGGCATCATACAAGGACCCACAGGCTTCCTAAAAGCAACCCCGCCTCCTCTTGGGCATTATTCAAGGACCCTACGGCTTCTTAGAAATACTCACAGCCTCCTCTTAGGCTTCGTATAATGATCTCTTCCTCCGGGAATGATAGCCTCCTCTTGGGCTTCGTACAAGGACCTGTTGGCTTCTTAAAAGTTTCCAGCCTCCTCTTGGGCTTCGTACAAATTGTCCCGACGACCTCCTAGAGGTATAGGAACAGAACCTAGTCATCCTCATAGAACAGTCCTTTCATAGAGTCTACTACTGTTTCTCGAAGCATAGTACAAAAGATAAAACTCTAGACACGGACAGTCTAACTTCCTTGAGTCTCAAAGACATTCTCAAGCACCCTTCGTTAAATAGGAAGGAAACCCGCAGACTCGGACAGTCTCAATACACTTTGGATTTCCCGTTTCCTCAAAGAGAAGGAAATACCCCAGATCCTCAAATTAAATCCCTGTGTACAGTGTTACTCATATAAGAACTGATTTTCTCTTTTAAATCAGTATATTGGATCTGTCACTCAACTGAAACAGGTTCAATAGCCTCCATCTCGGGCTTCGTACGAGATACCAAAATTCTCCCCAGTGGAATCAAAACAACCTTTTAGCCTCTCTCTCAGGCTTTGTATAAGGCACAAAAGATTCCCTCGTTGAGTCAATCACCCCTTTTTTACCTCCATCTCGGGCCTCGTACGAGATATAAATCCCTTAAGCAAGAGTCGAACTCTTTGCTAGCCTCCTCTTAGGCTTTGTATAACGATATGCCCCACTGGGTCAAAAACCTTTAGCCTCTCTCTCGGGCTTTGTACGAGACACAAAATAGCCTCCTCTTAGGCTTTGTATAATGATTTTCCTAGAGGAAATTAGCCTCCTCTTAGGCTTTGTATAAGAAAACCACTGGTTGATCCAATCAACCTTTTAGCATCAAAGTTGTGCCTCGTTCACAGTACACAAACATCAACAACTCTTTCCTCTTCATCTAATCGCTGTAAGCGGCAAGCCTCTGGATCATCTATATCCATGCCACTGTCCCTCTTTTAGCATGAGAAATTCCTAAGGAAAGATGGCATTGCTCTACACTGAGTTAAAGTCTTCTCCTTCAGGTTAAAACCCTTTCTTCAGAAATTATGGCATTGCTCGGATCCGCGTATCCCAGTTAAAGTAATTCTCCTTCTCCCCTCTTTAGAGATGACAAATTCTCTCTAAAGCCGAGGTCTTTCAGCTTCACGTCTTGGGCTTTGAACAAGACACAAATAGACCTTTTAGCTTCACATCTTGGGCTTTGAACAAGATACAAATCACCTTTCGCTTCACGTCTTGGGCTTTGAACAAGACACCAAAAACCAATTTCCTCCCATAGAATAGGAGGAACTACGAACGCTATGATTTCCCTGTTTCGGTAAACGGGAATACGTAGGCATAAGATCGAAAGAAAAGATCTTAGCGAGCGCAATCAACAAAAAACCCAAATCCCATATCTTCATCAAGCAAAAGCAGTAATTCAAAAGCATCAGTCCTAACATCCTAATCCTTATTCCCCGCCAGAAACCCTTTGCCTAGAAAAAAGAAAGAAAGAACCTGTATTGGCGAAATACGAATAACCAGTACAAAGGCCCCCCTACATTGATAGCATCCGTAACCTAACAGACCGCTGTTTAAATTCAGTATGCAAGCAGGGTTAATTGGAGACATCTATTTCCCTTCCTTATTCAGCTCACAATAGGATAAAAAATGAATCGACCTGTAGTTTTAAGCTCAACCGCAGAGAGCGACCAGCGCTTAAGAACCGCGTCCAAAATCGCTCGCTACAAAAAAGTGGCGCCCACCGTGGGGCCCGTTCCTTTCTTTCTACTTCTCTTGTGTGAAAAATTACACAAATGGCGACTCTGCTAGGGAGTCTCCTTTTCTTCCTTAGGGCATCATCCCCGTTTTCTACGGAAAATGGCAACTCTACCGAAGAGAAAGATTGACCTATGCTGGTCCATCTCTTAGGCAGGGAACCACAGATTGGGGCTTCCGCCGAGGAACCCATTTCTGTCAGGAACTTAAGATTCATAGCTTTATTAGTCTAGGATGATTAGGACAAATATATATATATACTGCTTTTCCTAATTGCTATACATGTTTATTTTTCTGCTAATGGGAATACGGGTGATGTCGCATGTGGTGAGATTGAGTATACACTTAAGAAAAGCCAACCTTTTTCGTAGTGCGGAAGCTATCGGAAATAGCTGTTACGCGATACTACCCTCATTTGAGGCTGGTGATCTATTCTCGGTGAATGGCACTTACTCTAAGATTGCACACAACTCGCTGGCGATCCGCTTGTTGTTTTGCTTTCCTGGGAGGAGCTGATGATAATGAGTACAGGTACAAAAATCAGCCTAGTATAAACCTTTGGGGATGGGTAGAGCTTTGACTTCATGACAACGACCCTCTGACCCCATGTTTTTTCTATGTTTTTGTGTGCTGCATTCATACATCCATTTAATAAAACATTAAAACACAAAAAATTTCTCTTCTAGTCTCTCTGTTTTTCAAATTAAACTAAGACTGTGATTGCAAATATCAGAGAAAAAGATTGCATTAATGGATTTCGATAGAAGGAGAACTCACCAGTATACCTTCAAGGTTCCAAAACTAGGGGATTTAAGAAAGTTAGCGAGGATGATCGTTAACCCAGAGGCTTTCAGAGCCAAGCACGGTGGTTTGCTACCACTGTTGAGTTCATGTGATTAAGGGAATCATGGATGCGCTCATTCAGTTCTACGATCCGGTTTATCATTGTTTCACATTCCTGGATTACCAGCTGGCACCAACGCTGGAGGAGTATTCTCATCTGACTGATTTACATATCACTGATCGAGCTCCATTTTCTGGACTGGAAGAAATTCCAAAGAGTCAGACTATTGCAAGAGCAATTCATTTGGACGAGTCTGAGGTCCGGACTCACATGACCACTAAGGGTGGCATCCAAGGTTTGCCAGCCCAGTTCTTGACAAAGAAAGCTCTGTACTTCGCTAGTATAGGGAACGGGACTGCTTTTGAAAGCATCTTTGTCTTGCTCACCTACGGGTTATTTTTGTTTCCCAACATCAATAACTTCGTCGATATCAACGCTATTAAGGTTTTTCTCATTGGAAACCCTGTGCCGACCTTGCTCGCAGATGCGTATCATTCTGTACACTTAGGAAATTTGTACAGCGGAGGGGAGATCACATGCTGTGTACCTTTGCTTTACAAGTGGTTTATCTCTCACTTGCCTAAGTCCGCTGCTTTTTGGGATTGCAAGAGTGTCTTACGTTGGTCGCAGAAGATCATGTCCCTCACCAACTCTGATATAGATTGGTGTAATAGGATTTATGAGGGAATCAGAATCATTGACCGTTGTGGAAATTTCCCCAGCGTACCCCTCATAGGAACTAAAGGAGGAATCAACTATCATCCGATATTGGTTCTTCGTCAATTTGGATACCCGATGCAACACATCCCACTGGATGTTCATCTGGAAGGTCTTTTCTTCAAAGAAGGAGAAAACGACAGAGCACTAAAGATGGAAATAGTGCAAGCTTGGAAACATGTTCATAAGAAAGGACGAGAGTCTCTGGGAAAACCGGACTGTGTCTCGGTGGAGCCTTATCTCCATTGGGTACAAACTAGAGCTCTCAAGCTAAAGATGCCTTATCCTCGTTACGGAATTCTTCCGCCGAGGGAAATTGTCATGTACTTCATGACGGAAACTGAAAGGCTTCAGGTTACTCTCAACAAAGTTCAAAAGGAAAGAAGATCTTGGAAGAGCAAGTACCGCACCCTCAACGTAGAGTGCATCCAAATACAACAATTATTAAAAGAGAAAGATGCTCTGATTGAAATTTTGGAGCAACATGCTGTAGAGAATCAAGATGACCAAAGGAATTTGCTCACTCCTTTCACTTGGCAAAGGAATGACAACCCGACAACGGCCCAAGCGCCCCGGTTAAAGAAAAGGAAGATACCAGAGTCAGCACCCGATTTCTCTTCAGTGAGGACTCGGGACCCATTAGTTTAGGTTTCTGTTTCTGCATTCTGTAATCTACTGTATTTCCATTTCTGTAATCCTTTGGAATTCAATAAAAAGGGGTTTCCCCACTGTTTGATATTTGCAATCTAATTGTCGAAGTTTATTTTGATTAAACCAAAAAAACAACAATTAATATAATCATTGCATTCATCATTCTCACATCGCGTATTCTCCTTACCTACGAATCTCACGTTTGTGTCTCGATTCTAGAGTCAAACTGTCTCATTCGTATAATACTCGGGCCAATCGTCAGAAAAAGATGGATGATCTTGAGGAAGAAAACAGAGAGTTGAAAGAAGAGATCGACACTCTGAGAGAGGATATGAGAAAGCTTCGTAACGACATGCAAGCCATGGCAGAAGCTCAGCTACAAAGAACTGTGATCTCAGAGATCACCTCAACGCCCATCATAGAAAAGTATGATCCTAGGTATCAGATACCGAAAGATCGTCCTTGGGGCATGCCTGTTAACTATATCCCAGAAGGATATGTTCCGCCGATCACTGAAGATCAGGGAATCGCAACAGAAGCCGCTGGGCCTGAAGGTTACAAATTTAGGGAAAGCAAAGATGCCAGGGGCATATTGAAGACTCCTGAAGGTTACAAACTTCGGGAAGCGCCAAGACTTACTGCCGTAGTCACGGTACCACCCCCTGTGGTGCACACTGTCCCGGAAGGACAGATTCCACCAACACCTTCTGGTAAGAAGGAAACTATGTTTGATAGAATGGATGAATTCCAGGAACAGTTCCTGGAAATGCAGAAGGAGCTGCAAGCCATTCACGGTCAGGATCTATTTGGAAAGGACGCCGCAGACCTCTGCTTGGTCCCCAATGTGAAAGTCCCGCACAAATTTCAAGTGCCCGACTTTGAAAAATACAAGGGTAACTCTTGCCCTCAGAGCCATCTGGTGATGTACGCTCGGCGGATGTCAGCTCAGACGGAGAATCAGGACCTGCTGATTCACTACTTCCAGGATAGTTTAACCGGTGCCGCACTCAAATGGTACATGGGTTTAAACCGTACTACGATCAGTACATTCAAAGATCTTGGTACTGCCTTCGTCCAACAATACAAATACAATTTGGACATGGCACCCGACAGAGATCAACTCAGATCAATGTCACAAAAGGACAAGGAAACCTTTAAGGAGTATGCTCAAAGGTGGCGTGAAATTGCCGCTCAAATTTGTCCACCTCTTGAGGAAAAAGAGATGACAAAAATCTTCTTAAAGACCTTAAGCTCATTTTACTATGACCGAATGGTTGCCAGTGCGCCCAGTGATTTCACCGAAATGGTCGGTATAGGTGTACGTCTTGAGGAAGCCGTCCGAGAAGGACGTTTGGTAAAAGACACTGGATCAACGAGCGGTACTAAAAAATACGGTAGTGCTCTCCCTAAGAAAAAAGAGCAAGATATTAGGAATATCTCTCTCGGAAAGCAAAGGCGACGTTATCAGCCAGTAGCAGTTGTTACTCCTGCTATCGGCCCCGCGCCTGTTCCTATGTATCAACCTCAGGTTGCGCAGAGCCAACCTGACCAGCAAAGGACACAACAGCCTCTTCAGCAGGCTCGTCCTCCATATAACAACAACCGTACAACACGGCCATCAGGATTTGATCCTATACCCGTAACGTACGCAGAGCTGTTTCCGTTACTGCTAGCCAAGGGGCACATTCAGACTAAGTCTCCCCTTTCAGTTCCGGAAAATCCGCCTTTTTGGTTTAAAGCGGATCAAACATGTCCTTATCATCAAGGAGGTTCAGGGCATAACATTGAGACTTGCCTTAATTTCAAGTCTGACGTGCAAAAGCTTGTTAGGAGCGGGCTCTTATCTTTCAAAGATGCAAACCCTAATGTTCTCACGAACCCGCTGCCTCAACACGAGAAAGCTGCAGTCAATCTGATTGAGAAAGAGACTAACAGTGTCTATCAAATTCACGATATACTCTTATTGGGGACCAATCTGGTTAAGATGCATTGTAGACAGAGTGGATATGGCCATGTGCCACCTCATAACTATCACCAGTGTGATATCTGCTCTAAAGATAACCAAGGATGTTCGGTAGTGCAAGCAGCTCTACAGGAACAGATGGATCTTGGATGGATCCAAGAGCACCGAGTTCGTGGAGTTAACATGGTTTACACGAATTCCAACGTCATTCAAAACCACGACATCTGTGCGATGAATGTCAACTTGGTGGCGATGCACTCAAGGCAAAGCCAGTATCATAATCTGCCGCGGCACGATTACAGTTCCTGTCTGATTTGCTCGGTAAACAAACAGGGATGCTCTTTCATACAAGAGGCCCTCCAGCGTCAGATGGATCTTGGATGGATCCAAGACTACCATGATAGGAACTCCTATCAAATCAACATGGTTCAGATCTTCGATATCCGCGTAATGAATACCAATCCGGTAGAGTTACATGCTGAGCAGGTCCGACTCGGATTCTTAATATCACATGATTATCAAAACTGTAAAGCGGGTTGCGAAAACGATCGAGGTTGTACCCTTGTCCAGGAGGCACTTCAGCACTTGTTAAATCACTGGTGGATGCCAATCTACATGGATGAAGATACTCAGCAAATTAGTATCAATAACAGGAATCCTACTCGTCGTCAAAGTCATGATGTCCGATCAATGGAAGGTAACCTAGTGAGGTTACATTGTATTTAAAGTGGGCGTGGCCAAGTGCCACCACACAACTATGACAGTTGTAGCGTCTGTTCGGAAAGTAATTAAGGGTGTTACCTTGTGAGAGCAGCTCTTCAGGGTCAGGTCGATCATGGAGAAATTCGTCCATATCCAGGTTCTGGACCCATCATTTGGTCGCCGAACTACCTTGCCGAGCAAGCTGAGGATGTTGTCACGATCTCTGGTCATCACCAGATCAGGGATGTTTTTGCCATCATCCCTCTACTTGACGAATCTAGAGTTCCCAACCGGGAACGGATCGAGATTACTTATGATGGTCAGAAAATTCAGAAGGTTCCCATAGTCGTGTATCTACCGGGGCCACTACCGTATGAATCAGCTAAGGCAATCCCTTGCGAATACAGTGCAACAATAATCGAGAATGGAAAGGAAATTCCATTACCCTCCGTCGTGAATATTGCAGACATCAGTCATGTAACACGGAGCGGTCGAATCTTCAACCGAGGGGTTGGAGAATCCAACAAAGAAAAGGAACTTCAGGCAGAAATTCCTGATCCACCAGTCAGTCAATCTGGTAATCCCGACTTTTCAAAAGACAAAGATGAGATGCTAAAGCTCATCCAAAGGAGTGAATACAACATTGTCGATCAACTGTTACAGACTCCTTCAAAAATCTCGGTATTATCGTTGTTACTCAGTTCAGAAGCCCACAGGGAGGCTTTACAGAAAGTCTTGGAGCAAGCCTTTGTGGAACAGGATGTAACAATCAGACAGTTCGATAGAATTGTCTCTAACATCACTTCCTGCAACAATTTGGGATTTAGTGATGAGGAATTACCTGAAGAGGGTCGCCGTCATAACATGGCGCTCAACATTACAGTTAACTGCCAGGGCGATGCTTTAGCCAACGTACTGGTAGACACAAGGTCAGCCCTGAATGTTATGCCGAAGTCCACTTTGACGCAATTATCATTCAAGGGCCCTCCGATGAGAGTCAGCGAGGTCGTCATCAAAGTATTCGACGGATCCAGAAAAACAGTTATCGGCGAAGTGGATCTTCCCATAACTATTGGTCCTCACACTTTCCAAATCACTTTCCAGGTCATGGACATCTGGGCAACATACAGTTGTTTATTAGGAAGACCTTGGATACATCAGGCTGGAGCGGTTACTTCAACCCTCCACCAAAAGCTAAAGTTCGTCAAGAACGACCAACTTGTCACGGTTTGTGGGGAACAAGCCTTGCTCGTGAGTAACTTATCATCATCTGTTTGTGTAGAACCCGAGGAGGTTATTGGAACTCAGTTCCAAGCACTATCGGTGAGCAAGAACGATCAATCCGAAGAAGGAACTTCAATTTCTTCATACAAAGATGCTATCAAAGCGGTCGAGAGTACCGATACAAAAGGATGGGGACGGCTTGTCATTCCTATTGACAATAAAACAAAGAAGGGTCTTGGTTTTTCTGCAACCTGTACTCAGACAGCCGCCAACGATGAAAGTCTTCATCCCCTTCAAAACTTCTTCCACAGTGGAGGTTTCCTTCACCCGGTGTCTCAGACAGTTCATGCTATCAATGAGGAAGATCCCTCTGACACAGATGAAGAATGGAAGTCCTACCTTAACAAGGACGGATATATGTCTCAGGAAGAGGTGCCTATGCCTTTTTGCTTTCCTTCAGAAAGTCCGAGATTTATACCAAGATCAGATGTCGAAATAATCTACGGGGATTGTGATCCGGAAGGATGTCGTGCTCCGGCAAATTCATTAGAGGAAGACACTCTGATGAAAGACAACTTTGATCGCAATTACTGTGGCCCGATGGATGGTCTGCCAATGTGGCGGCCTTACCCAGGAAACTTGGGGCAAGAAAGTCAGCCGAGTAATGAAACTCAGTTGAGCGTCATTGAACAGAATACCTGTGTCCCCGCCATGTCATGGGATCAACACTCAGGTCATTCGGAAATTACTCAACATGAAGATGAATTCGCAACGTTCGCAGGACTTGAATTCATCAACTATGCTTTTCCTGAGGTCAACGTCATCGAGAGGGATGACTTCTCCAGTTCCAAAGAAGTTTGGGACACTTTGGGACAACCAAGTGGAAAATACGACTTTATGGTTAAGTACACTGCTCCCGAAAGCTCTCGTATCAGGCTCGAAGATATCCAGCCAACTGGATGGGGAGATACAGCTGAGAGCACCAATGCTATGCAAAATACAACTGAGGAATTCTCCTACGACAATTCTGCTTGGGAGACAGATTCCAACGATCCTACTCCACCAGAAATCAGCGTCATTTCTGAAGACAAATCAAGGAAGGTGCCAGACTTTGTGATTCACCGAGGAGTTCGCCGCCAATGGGTTGCCGTCGAGATTCCGAAGGTCGTTCGTCAGTCAAAGTAATTGCCATCTTTAAGCCTTTGACCCTGCCCAGGTGAAACGGATATTTTGATAGGGCTCGCTTTTTGTAAATTTACCTCTTCGCTTTGCCCAAAGCGACAGAGTTTTGTTTTATAGGGCTGTAGTTTCAAGATTCGACTTGTTCATTAATAAAATAATGTCGTTCTGTAATTTCCGCATTAATTGCTGTTTTCTCTTTTTGCTTTTTCAGAAAATGGTAATCCTAAAAAACATTCAAAAATAAAAACAAGCAGTAAAATAAATACACTGCACACACTTGCATTTTCTCTATCTCTTCTAAACACGAATCATCACGTCATGCAGATTGCTTGTTTTAAACCCCGTTGAAACATACGATCCGATGCCTTCTTCCAACTTTGAGTTCCCGGTATTCGAGGCTGAAGAAGAAAATGACAACGAAATTCCAGAAGAGATCTCCCGACTACTCAGATAAGAGGAAAGGTCCATTGAGTTCAGAAAAAGAGAGAAAAGAAATCAGGATCGGAGCATTGCTCAGTCCAACTGCCAGAGAGGGTTTGGTAAAGCTTCTCAAAGAATTCCCCAATGTATTCGCTTGGTCCTATCAAGATATGCCAGGGTTGGATACCAGCATCGTGGAACATCATTTACCGTTAAGATCAGAATGTCTGCCAGTAAAGCAAAGGTTGAGACGCACTCACCCGGACATGGCCATCAAAATCAAAGAGGAGGTACAGAAACAGATCGACGCGGGTTTCCTCGCTACATCTGAATATCCTCAATGGTTAGCCAACATCGTACCCGTTCCCAAAAAGGACGGAAGGGTCAGAATGTGTGTTGATTACAGAGATCTAAACAAGGCAAGTCCAAAGGACGACTTTCCTTTACCACACATTGACATGCTGGTAGACAGCACAGCAAAGTTCAAAGTATTCTCCTTCATGGATGGATTCTCGGGCTATAACCAGATCAAAATGGCACCGAAAGACATGGAGAAAACTTCGTTCATTACCCCATGGGGTACCTTTTGTTACAAGGTAATGCTGTTCGGTTTGAAGAACGTCGGGGCAACCTATCAAAGGGCCATGACTACTCTGTTTCATGACATGATACACAAAGAAATCGAGGTATATGTCGATGATTTAATTGCAAAATCAAGAACAGAGGATGAGCACGTTGAACATCTGTCAAAATTGTTCGAACGTCTAAGAAAATTCAAGCTCCGCTTGAATCCCAACAAGTGCACCTTCGGTGTCCGTTCAGGGAAACTACTAGGATTCATCGTCAGCCAGAAAGGAATTGAAGTTGATCCTGACAAGGTCAAGGCCATTCAAGAAATGCCTTCTCCGAAAACTGAAAAACAAGTCAAAGGATTCCTGGGACGTTTGAACTACATCTCCAGATTCATATTCCTTATGACCGCCACTTGTGCGCCGATTTTAAAGTTATTGAAAAAGAACCAGGATTGCGTTTGGTCAGAAGATTGCCAAACCGCCTTCGACAGTATTAAGGAATATCTGTTGAATCCTCCGATTCTGTCACCTCCAGTGGAAGGAAGACCACTAATCATTTACCTCACAGTCCTAGAGGACTCAATGGGATGTGTACTTGGCCAACAAGACGAAACTAAAAGGAAAGAGTCTGCCATTTACTATCTAAGCAAGAAATTCACCGACTGCGAGACTCGGTACACAATGCTTGAAAAAACTTGTTGCGCTTTGGCTTGGGCAGCCAAACGTCTTCGCCAGTACATGATTCGTCATACTACTTGGTTGGTCTCTGAAATGGATCCAATCAAGTACGTTTTCGAAAAACCTGCTCTCACGGGAAAGATTGCCCGTTGGCAGATGTTACTATCAGAATATGACATAGAGTACCACGCTCAGAAAGCCGTTAAAGGAAGTATTTTAGTCGATCATTTGGCTCATCAACCGATTGACGATCAAGAATCAATCGGGTTTGACTTCCCAGACGAAGATGTCATGTATCTAAAGATGAAAGATTGCGATGAACCGCTACCCAGTGAAGGGCCAGAACCAGGTTCCCAGTGGGGACTCATCTTTGACGGAGCAGTCAATCATTATGGAAATGGAATTGGGGCAATCATTGTTACCCCTCAGGGTTCCCACATTCCTTTCACTGCCAGACTTACGTTCAAATGTACGAACAACGAGGCCGAATACGAAGCATGTATCCTGGGTCTCGAAGAAGCGATTGATTTAAGGATCAAAAACTTGGACGTATACGGCGATTCAGCATTGCTTATTAACCAGATAAAAGGAGATTGGAACACATACCAATCAGGATTGATTCCTTACAAAGACTATGCAAGAAGGTTGTTACCTTTCTTCAACAGAGTTGAGTTTCATCACATCCCTCGCGAGGAGAATCACATGGCTGACGCATTAGCCACTATCTCTTCCATGATTAGTGTAGGTCGATGGAATGACATACCTAAGATCGACATCATGCGCCTTGAACGGTCCGCTTACATCTTCGCGATTGAAGCAGTCATAGACGACAGACCTTGGTATCACGATATCAAATGCTTCCTTCAGAAACAAGAGTACCCATCTGGGGCACTCAGAAAAGACAGGAAAACCCTCAGAAGATTGGCTGGAAACTCCTTCCTGAGCGGTGACACTCTTTATAAGAGAAATTTTGACATGGTCTTGCTCCGATGTGTCGATAGACCAGAAGCAGACGTGCTCATGAAAGAAATTCATGAAGGATCCTTTGGCACTCATGCCAACGGACACACAATGGCGAGAAAAATTCTCAGGGCCGGGTACTATTGGTTGACAATGGAATCTGACTGCTACAAGTACATGAGGAAGTGTCACAAGTGTCAGATATACTCCGACAAAATTCATGTACCGCCATCGCATCTCAAAGTTCTTTCTTCCCCGTGGCCTTTTTCCATATGGGGAATCGACATGATTGGTATGATTGAGCCCAAGGCTTCAAACGGACATCGGTTCATCCTTGTAGCCATTGACTATTTCACCAAGTGGGTCGAAGCAGCGTCATTCGCCAATGTAACCCGACAAGTGGTGGTCCGATTTATCAAAAACAATAGCATCTGCCGTTATGGTGTTCCAAGCGAGATCATTACTGATAATGGATCTAACTTGAACAATAAGATGATGAAAGAGTTGTGTGCAGAGTTCAAGATCGAACACCATAACTCATCTCCCTACCGACCCAAGATGAACGGAGCGGTAGAAGCGGTTAACAAGAACATCAAGAAGATCGTTCAAAAGATGGTTGTAACCTATAAAGATTGGCACGAGATGCTACCCTTTGCTCTTCACGGTTATCGCACATCTGTCCGCACTTCAACAGGGGCTACCCCTTTCTCTCTAGTATATGGCATGGAAGCAGTGATCCCCATAGAAGTAGAGATCCCGTCAATCAGGGTATTGATGGAAGCTCAGCTCACCGAAGATGAATGGTGTCAAAGTCGACACGACGAACTGAACCTGATCGAAGAGAAGAGAATCACGGCACTATGCCACTGTCAGTTGTATCAACAGAGAATGAAGAGGGCGTTCGACAAAAAGGTCTGACCTCGTGTCTTCAGAAAAGGAGACCTCGTGCTCAAGAAGATACAATCATTTCTCTCTGACTCTCGGGGCAAATGGACCCCGAATTATGATGGCCCATATGTGGTCACGAAAGCTTTCTCAGGCGGCACCTTGAGACTTGCAACCATGGACGGAGAGGAATTTGCCTACCCCACGACTGTTGATGTAGTCAAGAAATACTTCGCCTAAACTAAAAAAAACGTCTCGGTGGATTGAAAACCCGAAAGGGCGGTCCAGGCAAAAGTTAGAGACATGAAAAAAAAGAATCATCCCGATGGATTGGAAATCTCATAGTACAATCCAGGCAAAAATTAGGGATAATGGCAAGTAACTATGTTCAACAGAGGCAAGTCCCTCAGCAGCAGTAGTTACATCATCTATCGGAGGAAATCTCCAGTCAAAGGTCATCTTCGACGGAAGCTCAGGATGCCCCGAATTCAAAGTTGGTAGAAGGATAGTGGTCGTTATGTTTCAACGTAGCCCTTTTCCCTGTAAATTACCATTTTCTAACTTTGTATATACTCTTTGGAATCACGCGTTTGGTTGATCTCCATCTTATCAATAAAATTTGAGCCTTTGTGCTTTTGTTTGTAATTCTTAACTTGCTTTAGCTTTACAGAACGACGTTGTTTAAACTTAATCAGCGATTCTTGAAATAAAACAAAAATGAATTTACTTGTTAAAACTTTTTCTGCTTTTAAATTGAAGATGGCATTTCTCTTGACTGTTGAATATCAGAAGAATATCGGTCGCTTCTCTAGAAGTAATCGAACCTCAAAGTGAAGAATCAAAGTACTCCTTCTAAACCAGTTCGCCTGAATGAAGGGATCAACTGTGTCAGAGACCTTGTTTCGTCTGACACCCTCGGCCGAGTTCTCATCTCCTAAGCCCGATCAACATAGCTCCCCGCGTGGACTATCTCTCCTAAGCAAGATGGAATTGCTATTTTGAATCAACGGTACTTCTTCGCCCCGCGATGGCCGAGTATCCAGTTGTGTTCATCCATTAGTATGTATGTCACGTCAGTTTTGTCAGCATATACATACGTACTTCATGCATTTTATTTGCGTTCGCATTTCGTATTGCATCACTATCACTTGAGTCGGTCTTGTCCCCTAGTGATAAATAGTTTTCTCAATCGAGTTTGTCAGTTCTTTCCTCGTCAGGAAGTGTTGCGTCTGCACAATCTCGCCACCAGTGTATCTTTATATCAGAGTCGCCACTTGGCCACTTTGATAACTTGAACCTCTGAAAGATCAGAGAACCTTCAACAGATGTCACTCTTCGCCATTGAAGATGATATCCTTGCTTTCCCGGATTAAGGAAAATCCACAGAGAAAGCCTCGTGATCAGAGATTCGGCAGTACATCAGTATTTCGCCGAAAAGTCGTTGATGAGATGGTCATCGGCACCTCAAAATTGGATCTCATCATATGGAATTTCTCCGGGAAGATCCCGAGAAAAGTATGATGTAACCCCAAACGAAGACAATCTCTCAAGAGACTCGCTTTCCCCCAGTAGAATCGACAAATGGCGTCTCCAAACAGAGAAGTTTGTACAACTCTACAACTCAGACGACTGGGGTCCCCAGCAAGTCTGACAACAAAACATTTTCTACTCAAATGGCATCTCCCCAGGAAAATTCGGCGAGAAGTTTGAAGGAAAACCGCTACACATAGCGTCCCTTGTCAATAAAGTTTATTGACAAAAGAAACTGAGACCAGTTCTTGGTAGGAAACCAAGAACGAGGGGAAGTTTAAATCAGAGACTGAGACCAGTTCTTGGTAGGAAACCAAGAACGAGGGGAAGTTCAAAAGAAACCAAGACCAGTTCCTTGGTAGGAAACCAGGATCGAGGGGAAGTTTATTTCAAAAGAGACTGAGACCAGTTCCTTGGTAGGAAACCAGGATCGAGGGGAAGTTTACCTTTTCTAAGCATCATTGCTTAGCTAAAGAAGATGAATGCGTAAGCTACCATTCATAACCACCATCAAAATTTCGGATATTCCGATATTTAATCCTCTTGCACCCCGAATGCTCGAATCCCTTCGTCATTCACACCTTCGGGTCTAAGAAGATTAAATAGGGGCATCTGTAATACCCCAAATTTTGACCACTTAGATTTCCCATCATTGTGAAAATCATCATCACAATGTGGATGAACCATCATGCTTCATCGGTCTCCCCAAAGATGGGTGAGCATCCAATACAATCAAAATTAGGGTTTCAAGCCCTCTCTGAGTGCTTAGACAAAGGATCAATCAAGAAATGACATGATCTTCAACTTGTCTAATCTCTTAAACATCCATCATGGATCAAAAAGGACTCCCACTTCAAGGATTAAGCACAAGGCTGCTCCCTTCTAGGTGGATCAAGTCTCAAGATCGACAGTGTCACCAAATTAGGGTTTTGGTCGACCAGGGTCTCCAGATGGAAATTTTCATCTGGGCACAAGGCAATGATCCAAAACATAACCTAATATACTTCATGGAACCTCATGAACCCATGCATCAAGTCAATTTTGCCTCAGGGGATGCATTCATCAAAAATCAGGAATTAGGGTTTCTTGACCTAATTCACCCCTAAGTTGACTTTTGGGACAAACCATGAGCCAAGACCTCAAGATATGATTTGAGGGTCTCTAATACACCATATTGATCCATTTGGAACAATGGATTGATCCAAGAAGCTTGAGCAACAAGTCTCAATTTCATCTGCACCACAATTAGGGTTTTAAGGGAAAAGTCAACTATAACTTTGACTTTTGACCAAGACATGCTCCCAAACCCTAATACATGATTGAATATACCCTATGATACCCATGGAACATGTCCATCAAGTTTGATTTAGGTCAAGGACATGATTTCCTGAAGAATTGCACAGTTTGGAATTCATCTGATAAAAAGTCAACTGTGCACAAAAGTCAACTTTGACTTTTTGAGATTTTTCACCAAAATGGATTTTTAACCCTAAAATGATGTTAATGTATGATTTGAATCATCATTCATCAAGAAAAATCAAGAAAAGTGAGATAACTTGTAAAAGGGGTAACCATAAAACTTAGAAATTTTTCTAAGTTAAAAATAAAGTGGCAAAGGTACCAACTTTGGAGGACCATAACTCCTAAACCACAAGGCCATTTTTTCTCATCCAAAGATGGATTTGTAGCCCTCATTATCACCTACAAAAACTTCAACTACAAGACATTCCAATTCATTAAGGATTTTGAGTTATGGAGTGATCAAAGTGGCTGAAAAGTGAAAATGTCACTTTTTCCAACACTTAGTGAAATTTTCACTAAGTCAGAATTCTGCTTCACTTTTTGCCAAATGTAGGGGGATTTTTCACTTGGAATCAAAAGAGATCAAAACCAAACTTGTTCAAACAGTTGTTGTATCATGTAAGAGCTTTCCAAAATGGCCAAGAACATTGCCAAATTCAACCTACATCATGAGATACAACATTGGCAAATTGCCTTGCTGAAATCTGTCAAAGCAAGGCAGAATTTGCATTTTGGCTCGATTTTCCAAAATCAGCCAATTGCAATTGCTCCAATCCACTTGGACACCTCAGAGGATTGAATCCAAAGGGGACAATCACTGAGCCAAGCCTCCAAGGTCCAAGGAACAAAGAATAGCATGTTGAACCTAGAATGGCCAAAATAGGGACAAGACTTCAAATTTGGAATGAGGCATTCAATGGAACCATCAAGGTGGCATGGACTGATCCATTCTCATCTGAAATCAGTCAATACTTATCCAAGACCAAGGGGACCAAAGCTCTGTGCCCTAACCTCTAGTCAATGGCTAGAGGAGACTTTCATTTCCATTGGCCAACATTGAGGAAATCTACTTACCAGCTGCCATGTACTATTCCTTGCAAAACAAACTTGCTCTACTATAAATAGAGCTCAATTGTGGTCAGTTTAAGTACACCAAAACCATCTAACAGATGCTTTCCTCAAAATCTCTTTCTCTTGGCAAAAATGCCTTTCTTAGCAAGGTAGCTATCGGGTTTTGAGTTTTAGAGCAATTCTGCACAAACCAATCACTCACACACCTCACATACATCACATATGAGCTGATCAAACACTCACATAACTTCTGAAACATCAAAATCTCAAAATCACTTGCCATCCACACAAGTTTGAAGTGAAGTTGCAGCTGAGATGCCATAAACTGATCCAGTCCATTTCAATTCAATCCAAGTGTTCAAACACACTCCATATGGTGTAGGGAAGCTATCCAGATCATCACAACTTGTCTGTAACACCTCCAACTCAAAATCACATCTGCTCTTGCTGTCACGACTTGAAGGTAAGCCTAAACTTGGGCATCTCTCAATCTATGCATATTTCCTCGCACAATAATTTGGCCATATGTTCATAATCATGCATGGAATGTTTTCCCTCAATTAATTGCATTGTTTGAATCGTGTATCAAAAATCCTAGCCTTCATGCAGAAATTAGGGTTCTTGAGGTTTCTTCGTGATTTCTTGTTGTATGTTTAATTTAAATAAAATTAAAGTACATAGACATGATCGTGAGGTTGAGACGAGCATAATGATATGTGGATCGCATGTTATAATTATGTATTCAGTGAGATTGGATAGAAAATGCAAATCAGCCAAACCCAGAAAACGCGCGTGTTCTTGCTTGTGTTCTTGGCGCCATTTTCAGATTTTCAAATATTTGAATTTTGTGATTTAGTTTAATTGATTCAAAAATTAATTTCTCTCTGAGTTTTAATGATTTTGAGTTGAATCTTTTTTTAATAATTCACAAAAATGTTAAAATATTTTATTTTCACAAAAAATCCCAAAAATATTATTTATTTCATATAATTGATATTTTTGTAAAGAATTAATAATTTGATTGTTTTTGGCATTTTAAATATTTTTTCTACATTGATTTTGCAACTTTTAATGCTTTCTAATTATTTTGTAGGTCAATACTTAATTTTTGAAGCATTAATCCAAGATCACAATTTGTTTTCCATGTGTTAAACAATTTTTGATTATTTTAATTGAATTTTTATTCATTAAATACATTTTGAAAACAAATTAGGGTTTTGGATTAATTCAACCCTCATAAATCATTTTCAAAACACTTTGGGCCTCTATTAGAGTGTAAGACCCAATCCTTTTTTTTTTACCAAATCATCTTTGGGCCTCACTTATTGTATAAGTCCCGATACCGTCAAAAAACAAACGGCGCGATCGTCGCCTTTTTAAAAATCATCTGGGCCTACCCTCGAGTAGTAAGACCCATTTATTTTTCTTTAAACCTTTTTGGGCCTCTTGAGAGAGTATAAGACCCATCCCCCCTTGTACAAAAAAACTTTTTGGGCCTCACTCATTGTATAAGTCCCTCTGTACAAGTAAACGGCACGATCGTCGCCCGTTTAAAATTAAAAACCATTTGGGCCTACCCTCGTGTTATAAGCCTCACTCTTTTTCCTTTAAACCTTTTTTGGGCCTCTTGAGAGAGTGTAAGACCCATCCCTTTGTACAGAAAACCATTTTGGGCCACAGTCACTTATATAAGTCCCTCTGTACAAATTCAAACAGTGCGCTCACTGATAAAACTCTGGGCCTCTCCTTGAGCTGTAAGCCCCAAATCTTTCTTTTTCAAAGCACTTTCTCCTTTGATTTTGAATATACTGTTGTTTTCAATCTTTCTTTGTTGAACAACTAACCAAACAGCGTGGAAGCTCTACAACCGAGTAAGTGGTTATCGCTTTCATTTACTGCTTTCATATTATAAACTGTATTGTGGGGCTGCTCACTGTAAGTCTCCTTTCATAAGCTCATATCTACTGTGTAATAATAGTATAGATATTTCGAGTTTCCCCGGGTACTACGTCTAGAACTAGGGGACGCCGTTTCACTTATTCGTAGAAATAGACGCCTAGATCCCCAATAGAAGCACCAGATACAGTCTTCTCTTCGGCTGTCCTCCTTAGGAATCGTCAAGAAATTCTATCCCCCAGAGATGAATTATTCTCGGTGAAACTTCTCTTGAATTTCTTCAAACCGCCGAACGGTTCGGACTCTCTCTAAAAGTTAAAGTCACTGGATAGTAAACCTCGCACGTTTACCAGTGGTTTTAACTCTAAAAGAGTTTTCCTGAACTTTTCTTTGGTTTGGGATCCACGGGCTTCTTAAAAGCATTGGCCTCCTCTTGGGCATCATACAAGGACCCACAGGCTTCCTAAAAGCAACCCCGCCTCCTCTTGGGCATTATTCAAGGACCCTATGGCTTCTTAGAAATATTCACAGCCTCCTCTTAGGCTTCGTATAATGATCTCTTCCTCCGGGAATGATAGCCTCCTCTTGGGCTTCGTACAAGGACCCGTCGGCTTCTTAAAAGTTTCCAGCCTCCTCTTGGGCTTCGTACAAATTGTCCCGACGACCTCCTAGAGGTATAGGAACAGAACCTAGTCATCCTCATAGAACAGTCCTTTCATAGAGTCTACTACTGTTTCTCGAAGCATAGTACAAAAGATAAAACTCTAGACACGGACAATCTAACTTCCTTGAGTCTCAAAGACATTCTCAAGCACCCTTCGTTAAATAGGAAGGAAACCCGCAGACACGGACAGTCTCAATACCCTTTGGATTTCCCGTTTCCTCAAAGAGAAGGAAATACCCCTGATCCTCAAATTAAATCCCTGTGTACAGTGTTACTCATATAAGAACTGATTTTCTCTTTTAAATCAGTATATTGGATCTGTCACTCAACTGAAACAGTTACAATAGCCTCCATCTCGGGCTTCGTACGAGATACCAAAATTCTCCCCAGTGGAATCAAAACAACCTTTTAGCCTCTCTCTCAAGCTTTGTTTGAGGCACAAAAGATTCCCTCGTTGAGTCAATCACCCCTTTTTTACCTCCATCTCGGGCCTCGTACGAGATATAAATCCCTTAAGCAAGAGTCGAACTCTTTGCTAGCCTCCTCTTAGGCTTTGTATAACGATATGCCCCACTGGGTCAAAAACCTTTAGCCTCTCTCTCGGGCTTTGTACGAGACACAAAATAGCCTCCTCTTAGGCTTTGTATAATGATTTTCCTAGCGGAAATTAGCCTCCTCTTAGGCTTTGTATAAGAAAACCACTGGTTGATCCAATCAACCTTTTAGCATCAAAGCTGTGCCTCGTTCACAGTACACAAACATCAACAACTCTTTCCCCTTCATCTAATCGCTGTAAGCGGCAAGCCTCTGGATCATCTATATCCATGCCACTGTCCCTCATTTAGCATGAGAAATTCCTAAGGAAAGATGGCATTGCTCTACACTGAGTTAAAGTCTTCTCCTTTAGGTTAAAACCCTTTCTTCGGAAATTATGGCATTGCTCGGATCCGCGTATCCCAGTTAAAGTAATTCTCCTTCTCCCCTCTTTAGAGATGACAAATTCTCTCTAAAGTCGAGGTCTTTCAGCTTCACGTCTTGGGCTTTGAACAAGACACAAATAGACCTTTTAGCTTCACATCTTGGGCTTTGAACAAGATACAAATCACCTTTCGCTTCACGTCTTGGGCTTTAAACAAGACACCAAAAACCAATTTCCTCCCATAGAATAGGAGGAACTACGAACGCTCTGATTTCCCTGTTTCGGTAAACGGGAATACGTAGGCATAAGATCGAAAGAAAAGATCTTAGCGAGCGCAATCAACAAAAAACCCAAATCCCATATCTTCATCAAGCAAAAGCAGTAATTCAAAAGCATCAGTCCTAACATCCTAATCCTTATTCCCCGCCAGAAACCCTTTGCCTAGAAAAAAGAAAGAAAGAACCTGTATTGGCGAAATACGAATAACCAGTACAAAGGCCCCCCTACATTGATAACATCTGTAACCTAACAGACCGCTGTTTAAATTCAGTATGCAAGTAGGGTTAATTGGAGACATCTATTTCCCTTCCTTATTCAGCTCACAATAGGATAAAAAATGAATCGACCTGTAGTTTTAAGCTCAACCGCAGAGAGCGACCAGCGCTTAAGAACCGCGTCCAAAATCGCTCGCTACACCATCCATTAATACCCTTGAGTATGTCTGAGTTAATGATCTGATCTCCAAAACTCCTCCTTGTTTAAAGCCCCAGAAGGTATCTCCCAAAGATCTCATTCAGAAAAAGACAGGAATCCTGCTCTGATACCAATTGAAATTCTAGCATAGCAGATAGCAGATGTCCTAACACATGTCAAGACATTGTTCTGCATAATTATTAAACAAGGAACACAATAGAAAACTGATATCCAGAATATTAGGAACTGCAGAATGACAGATGTTTCAACATCTGTTACAACATGTTAATCAAAATTGAACTGTAAATTGCAGAATGATAAAAAAACAGAGAATATGATAACCCAGTTCGGTGCAAATCACCTACATCTGGGGGATACCAATCCAGGAAGAAGAATGCACTATCTCCTACTACTTCTTTACAATAAACACCCACGTTTATCTATCACTACCCAATGAAGACTTTGTCTAAGAACTCTATCCTAGATAAGAGAAACCCATCTCACTCCCTAAATCACAACCTATGATTATCTAACAGTTGCAACAACTGTATCATCCTATTGAAAGACACCTATTTCAATACAAAGTTCAGTCAAGCATCCTTGACTAACAAGTTAACTTGGATTTGCTTAAAAGCTTCATCCAAGAAGAATACACGATTCATTACCTACGGGTTTATGAATCTGTACAAGTACCTATGTCTACCGCAATGTATAAAATCGATATAGAGGGAGACTTACAAGAGAAACCTACGACTCTCAAAACCTAAACCTTACTTTACAAAATAGGATTCCTAAGTTCATGTCGTTCTCTCTCCCTTTTCTGCCTAGGTCTTGATCTTCTTTTATAGTCCTCTGCTTCCTTGGGCTTCAGATCTTCTGTTTATTTCTTCCTTGATCCATGATCTGATTGCTCCTTAAATCTTACAACTGATCTGCAAACATCCTGCTGTTAGTAACAGACATGATGTCCTAACATCGTGTTGGGACATCTTATCTGACATGTCTTCTTTTAGCAGGATTCTTCTTTGTTGTTGGAACATCTTATGCAGCAACCTGTTTTACCAAAATTTGCTCAAATATTTAGAGCCTTCAGAATATAAAGATAGTAAGAGAGAAAAAGTTGGAAAAAGCAGGAAAGTTAGAGAGAAAAAGAAGAGTGGAGAAGACGAGAAGAGAAAACTCAAGAATTCATCAAACCAAAGTAAGGGTGAGTTTTCACTCATTATTGAGATTATTTGATGATGATTAGTGGGTAGAAATAAGTTTAGATTAAAATCCCCAAATTTTCAATGAGATTGAAATGTTAGGTTTTGATACTAATCCTTGAAAAATATGTTAATTTTATTATGTTGGAATTGATTTATTGGTATACTATAGAGATCCATTAATATTTAGAGTGTAGAAATAAAAGTTATATACGCAATAGCCATCCGCAGGATTTATTGGAATGTGAGTACCCCTCCTTTCTTGCTCACTTAGCACACATTTGGAGTGGAAAATGATTAATTAAATAAGCAATGGGAATTGTAAAAGAAATTGTTGCGCAGAAAAATTAATTGAAATAAAAGGTGGGTAATCTAGATAACTGTTAAACGGGAATTAGTGGCTACACAGATAACATAAGAGAGATAGTCATGACGAACGAGAGCTGGACCCTAGTGAGAGATAGAAGGAGGAGAGTGAGAGAACCGGATCGCATTAGGACTGATAGAATAACAAAAGAAGACAGAACTATTACATGCTAAAACATTTGAAAAATGGGGAGAAGTGGCGGATGTGTACATCGCAAAGAGGAAAAATAAGAGGGGAAAGTACTTTGGATTCGTCAGATATGCCGGAATAGAAGACCAAAGACAGCTAGAAGATAACCTAAAAGATATATGGTTCGGCACGTATAAAACATGGATCAACATATCCAGGTTTGCAAGACCAGAAAGTAGAAATTTTAACCACAAAATTCAGCAGCAGCAACACAAGTTTAATCATAAGCAGCAGACCAAAATCTATAACACAATGAAAGGAATCGAACGGGCTCAAAGCAGAAGAAGAGAAGACTGCATATCCTACGCCGATGCTTTAAAGAACAAGACTGTGATCAAAGAGAAGAAAAACTTAGCCGAGAGGGCTGTTCCACCCAAAAAGAAAGAAGACGAAAGGACAGAATGGGCTGATATCTCATTAACAATAAGCGAGGAAGACATTTCATAGGCAAAAAGCGGATACGTGGGAATAGTTAGAAACACAGAGGAAATTCCATACTTGCAACAACACTTAACAGAGGAAGGGATCGTCACTGTTAAAACCATTTCGCTCGGTGGTGAAAAGGTATTCATGAAAATTGACGAGGACGAAGACTTCAGCGTTCTAGTCAAGGATTCAAATCAAATTTTCAACAGATGGTTCAGTTCAATCAGAAAGTGGGAACCCAGAGACATGGCAGCGGAAAGATAATTATGGTGTCACATCTATGGCGTCCCCGTTCATGCATGGAGAAAGAGTGTGTTTGCAACATTGGTCACATCATTTGGAAGATTCATAAAATTGGACGAGGCAACTGAAAGCCTATGCAGATTGGATATGGCCCGAGTCCAGGTGAGAACACCATATATGGAGCTTATCAACAAGATCAGGAACATCCAAATCCACCAAGAAAATTTCAGGATTTGGATTATGGAGGAGCAATGCGACTGTTATTTCAAGTCAGGCCTAAAGGACATCGAGAAAGGATCGGAGATGGAAGAAGACCGTGTCTCATAAGAATCCGACGATTCCTTCATCCCACCGACCATATCTTCCATGGAAGACGATGAGATCATAAAGAGAATCGAAAATAATTTCTGGAAATTATTACAAAGAGAGGAAAACCTCAAAAACAGACAAGTTGAAGGGCTCGAGGAGGAAGGCGCTACCAACATTATCCCTAGCGGCGCATTTAATGCTACAGAGAAAGAGGATCTTCTGCCTCGTTTGAATAGTATCCCAAATAAGGAGAGAGAGAAGGTAACAGGCAATAAAGATGAAACAAATCGTAACGCATCATACGGCGGAAGTGGGACAGGAGAAAGCAATGAAATAGGAGAAAATGATTGCAATCAAGGGGACATCGAAAAAGGAAAAGAAGATCTAAAGGAATCGCCTTTCCAAGGCAAAGTGGACCCAAAGGTACTATTAGAACACACCAATCCTAAAAACCCAACAGTAAACAACATCGAACCCGGCCCAGCAAAGAATTCAAGTACGGACCGGGCCCATGAGCCCAACATCACAATACCCGATTCAGAACAGGACTTGTTTAGGGACTGCAGTCAAAAAGTGGAGATATCTCAAGATAGTCCTCAGTTCGGCATGGAGTCTGTATCACTTCAAAAGAATACGACAAATCACCAGATACAAGAATCATCAATGGGAGCATCAAGAGACTTTTTTCAAATAGATAAAGTGACTCAGGAGCAGGGACAGTCTTAAAAGTATCAACATTTAAAGAAAGGCCAGCTTTTCAAAGAAAGAAGAAGAAGAAGATCAGACATTCTGAAAGCTAAAAAGAAAGAAAGGAGAAAGAGGAAGGAATCGACTTCAACTTGTGACTGCACTAGCCGCAAGAACTTGCAAAACCATGTACGATCCAATACTGATCTGAGCTTGATTGGGAGTGAGAAAGAAAAAAGTAGTTGGATCATATTACACGGGGACGCCGTCGAAGTGGCAAAAGACATCTGGGATTTAGGGAAAGAAGTAGGATTAATACATAAAGGAGAGGAAGGAGAATTAGTTCAAGAACTGGCAATTGGGGTAAAGGGAAGAGATAGAGGCTCGTAAAGCAGCGGGCATAGGTGGGTCAGGAGTTTCAGAATTATTCAATCTATGAATATTTTAAGCTATAACATAAGGGGCTTGGGTGGCCTAGCCAAGAAAAAAGAAATCAGAAACATGTCTCAACATCATAAACCATCTCTTATATGCATTCAAGAAACCAAAATGGAGAATCTAGATAGAATGATCTGCGGTTCAATTTGGGGATCGAACGACTTCAATTTTGCTTTCAAACCATCTGTAGGAAGATCGGGAGGAATCCTCACGGTATGGGATTCAAATAACTTCTCAGCTCAAAACATTCAGTTTCTGGAATCAGCAATTTGGTTAGAAGGGGAATGGGGAAAAGACAAGTTACAAGTAACAATCATAAACGTCTATGTGCCGTGCGACATCAGGAAAAAAAGAAACTTGTGGGCGGAACTGTCCACAAGAATCAGTAGGAGTAGCGGAGACCGTTTATGCGTGATAGGTGATTTTAACTCCATCAGGACGGAAGAAGAGAGGATAGGTTCAGCTGGGAATAATCGTAACGAAGAAATGGAAGCTTTTGAAGAATTCATCTCTGACCTTAATTTAATTGACTTGCCTTTGCACGGTAGAAAATACACATGGTCGAGGCTTGGAGAGGCAACAATGAGTCGGATGGACAGGGCGCTGATTTCAGATGAATGGCTCAGAACTTGGCCAGATTGCATTCAATGGGCCTTGGAAAAGGGCCTTCAAGCCACTGTCTGATCCTGCTCGCCGCCGACAACCAAGAATGAGGGCGGAAGCCATTCAGGATGTTAGAGTGCTGGAAAAATATAGAAGGATACCATAACTTTGTCAAAGAACACTGGATGAACTACAAAGTGGATGGCTGGGGGATGTTTGTTCTAAAAGAAAAATTGAAGATGATTAAGTGTAAGTTAAAAGAGTGGCACAAATCGCATACCGAAAACTTGGACGGAAAAATCAAAGAAACAAAAGAAGAATTAAGCAGCCTCGAAATCAAAGGTGAATCATTAGGGCTATCTAATGCAGAGTTGGAACGCAAGAGAGATCTTACAACACATCTCCATAAGTATATGAATCTCAATTGCAGCGTCAAGTGTCAAAGATCTCATATCCAGTGGTTGCAAGAAGGCGACGCTAACACAAAATATTTCCATGGATGCATAAACAAGAGGAGGAAAATGAACGAAATCAAGGCGTTGGAATTAAACGGGAAAACATTTAAAGAAGCATCAGAGATCAAAAAAGAAGTACTTGACCACTTCAGTAACAAGTTCAAGAGTAGGGGAGAGAGGCCCATCTCGGCCAATTTGGACTTCAAGAAGCTAGCAGAATCTGACAGTAAATCATTGATAGCTGAATTTTCAAAAGACGAGGTCCGTAGGGCTGTTTGGGATTGCGATAGCTCAAAAAGTCCGGGTCTGAATGGTGTTAATTTTGGATTCATTAAGGAGTTTTGGAGCATTATCAAAGGCGAATTCATGAGAGTGATGGAGGAATTTCATAAACATGGGCGCTAAGTTAAAGGCGCGAACAGTTCTTTCATTGTGCTCCTGCCAAAGAAGAGCAACCATACAAAGATCGAAGATTACAGACTGATTTCTCTGATCGGATGCATATATAAAGTTATCTCGAAGGTCCTAGCAAACAGATTGAAAGATGTGATGGATACTATTATTTCAGATTCTCAATCCGCATTCATATCAGGCAGACAAATACTTGACGGGATTATGGTGGCGAACGAAATTGCGGATGAGGCAAAAAGGAAAAGGAAAGAAGTTGTTCTCTTCAAAGTGGACTTTGAGAAAGCCTTCGACTCGGTAGATTGGAAGTATCTATTATATGTCATGGAAAAAATGGGATTTCAAGAAAAATGGCGAAATTGGATTTCAGAATGCATTAGGACTTCTTCGGTGTCGGTGTTAATAAACGGTAGCCCAACTAAGGAATTCATGATGGGAAGGGGTTTAAAGCAAGGAGATCCCCTATCCCCATTCCTATTCCTTATCGCGTTAGAAGGTTTTAGTGCATTGATGAAGAAAGTAGAGGCATCAGAAAAACTGGTGGGCTTTAAGTTTGATAAAGGGTCGCGTTGTTTTTCTCACTTACAGTACGCAGATGATACTTTAATTCTGTGTGAAAAGAGCTGGTCTAATATCCGAGCCATAAAATATATCCTGCTGCTGTTCGAGATGATTTCTGGCCTGAAAGTTAATTTCAAAAAGAGCTCGATAGTGGGAATTAATATCACTAGCAGATGGACATTGGAAGCTGCCAAGATTATGAACTGCAAAGTTGAAATCCTGCCGATGAGTTATCTTGGCCTGCCCATAGGTGCAGACCCGAACAAAGCTGAGTCGTGGAATAAGGTCGTTAAAACCGTGAAATCGAGGTTGTCCAACTGGAATAATAACGCTCTATCAATAGGTGGAAGGGTGGCTTTGTTGAAGTCGGTTCTTTATGCAATCCCGGTTTACTTTCTCTCTTTTTTCAAGGCTCCGTTAGGTATAATTTCCAAACTCGAATCTATTTGTAAACAGTTTATATGGGGAGGCGATAATGAAAAGAAAAAAATATGTTGGGTTAAATGGGAGAATATTTGTAAACCAGTAGAAATAGGAGGCTTGGGAATTAGAAATTTAAGGCTATTCAACTTAGCTCTACTAGGAAAATGGCTATGGAAAGTCAAATACAAGAGGAAAGGCATTTGGTTTGAGGCCTTAGCGAGCAAATACGGCTTAAGTAATGGCAACGTCAACATGGGAGGGGGGAAGGGTCCAAATGGTGGAGGAGCATTACAGGTTTAGACTTTGTCGAGAATGCATCATCGTCCGAGTATTCAGTAAAGGAATCATACCTCAGCTTATTGCCGAATGTTCATTTCGGTTCCTACCATGACTGGAATAAGATATGGAACAAGGCAATTATGGCTAAGGTATCGTGCCTGATTTGGAGGCTACTTTAAGACAAAATTCCTTCAAAGGACAATCTTATCAAGAGGGGAGTTCTGAACCCGGGTCAGAGCGAGTGTTCGGGGGAGTGTGGTAGCGAAGAGTCGGTTTCTCACATTTTTTTCGAGTGTCCTTATTATGCAAGGGTTGGAACTACATCAGCAACTGGATCGGAGTACAGTCGGCATTCCATAACGACGGTTGGAGTCATTTAGAGCAGTTCGAGAACTTGTCAGTAGGAGATAGAACAGGAAAGTGGAAGATGTTAGTTATCTGGTATGCCTATGTTTGGAATATTTGGAATAGCAGGAACAAAAAGAATCTTCAGAAACGAGCAAACTAGCATCGAAAAGATCGGAGAAGAATCAATAATAGCAGCTTGGAAATGGCTCAAGTTTAAGTCAAATTCCTTCAAGGAGGATCTAGGCGTATGGAGTATGAATCCAAAGGCGTGTTTAGACATTTCTATTGCATAAGCTCGAGGCAGTACTGCAGCCCCGAGGTGCTCTGTTTCAGGGGGTCAGCAATATTTTAGCAGTTCTTCAAAAGAGGTGGTTCTATTTGTTCAGCTTGTACCTTAGGAGTTTTCATTCTGGTAGTTTCGGGTGCTTTTCTGTGGCTGCCAGCTTCGCTTTCATCGTAGTGGCTCCAGCTTATCCAAACTTCTAACTCTTAGGTGATGGCCTCATCTGTTGCGTGTTATCTTCCTGAGGTTCTCGTGCAGTGATCATAGAAATTTTGCAGCCTTGGTCTGGTTAGGGAGGATAGAGAAATTATCTCGGTTTAATATGCTTTCAGTAGAAGCATCTTTATTCCTTCTATTACTCTATCTTCGTTTGGTCTATGTATTGCTTATGGAGAATTAGTAAAATCTTGACTTCGAAAAACTTGGTTAAGTATGGAGGGTGTCATTGGTGTTTTTGTTGTTTGGTGGCAGCTGCATCGACTTCTGTCTGGTTTAGTCTGGTTCTGGTAGAGTTTTTGCAGCAGCCATCGCTGCCCGTCAGTTTGGTGATCTAGAGGCCTGAAGGAGCTTATGACTTTCGGATGCTAGAGCTTGCTTGGGCTTTGTGTTCGTAGTTGTCTGGGGTGCCTTCATAATGAGGGTGGTGTTCAGGGCCCCTTAGATCAGGAGTTGTTGCTGTTGGTTTCAGTGGTGCTGTTGGTTTGCTGTTCGGCTGCCTGTTATTGTTCAGCTCATAGAGCTCATTCCGCGGCAGGCGTCGGAGGTGTAAAGCCTTATTGGTTCTCGTAATGGCAGGCGGCGGAGGTGTAAAGCCTTTAGGGTCATGCTGCAACTGGTGTTTCTTGTAATGGGTTCCTTGTGGTGGGGGTAGGGCTGCTTTGTAGGTTGGTTAGAGGTGGTGTCTTGGGATGTTTTGGCGCGCTGGTGGTTGGAGAGTGCAATTTTCTGGCGCTCAGTATTGATGTTATTGATGGTAGACATCAAGAGCAACATCAATTATATCAACTTGCTAGAGCTCTGGGGTGCTATGTGCAATATTTTAAAGTTGCAATACTTTGGAGTGATTTTTTGATGCCTTGGTGATGCTTGTTTGGTGTCTGTTCTCGCTCGCAAGATATGCAGTTTATCATCTAGGTGTGGCCAGTTCTAATATTTATTATATATGCTAGGCTGCTGTTGTTGTTAGTTTCGTTTGGTTTGCAAGCTTGGTTGGTCAGTAAAATTGGTGACAGCCTTTGTTTTGGTCTCTGGTGGTATACTCCCTCCGTTTCATATTATAAGCAAAAATTAATTTTTAGATACATTGAATAATTAATGTATCTGGTCTATATATAGGTCAAATACATTAATTATTCAATGTATCTAAAAAGTAAATTTTACTTATAATATAGACAGGAGGGAATAAGTTATTTCATTAGCAGGTTTGGGGTTATGCTATGTTTTATATCTCTTGGTCATTGGTGTTGTAATCATTGGCATAACTTATGCCTCTTTTATTTTTAATAAATCACTTTTTCTTTGCTGTTTCAAAAAAAAATTGAAATAAAAGGTGGTCCTTTAAGTTGTAACAACGTAGCGCCACCCTCCTTGTAATAATTAGTGGAAAACTTTTCAATTAAGGTACCCTGTAGCGCAATTCAAGAACCAATGTACTTCCTTTTTTTCCCCTTGCATTACTGTAGCAAAATAAGAGGTATCTAGTGATCCTCTTAATTGCACATGCCAGCGACAAGTGTTAATCAGGGAATGGAATTGTGTGGTTTCTATTTGCCTATAGCCAGCTAGTTATTTTGTGTTGAGCAATGCTATTGTATTAATGTTGCGTAGGATTGGCTAATGGTAGTGCCATTTCCTTCTCATTAAAGTACTGTTGCGCCTGGAATCATAATAGCAGTAGATTAATTAATTTCATGTGGCTATGGGATGCTTTAAGGAATAAATTATATTTGATAGAGATATGAAAGATATAAACAATACTCCCTCTGTCCTAAATTATAAGAGAAATTCAATTTTTAGATTCATTAAATAATTAATGTATCTGGTCTATATATAGACCAGATACATTAATTATTCAATGAATCTAAAAAGTAAATTTCTCTTATAATATGGGACGGAGGGAGTACATCCTATAGCGGAATAGTGGCAATTGAGGTAACATTTTCCTTTCAATTTTTTTTATGCTGTGGATAGGGTGGGGAATAGGCTAGACCGAGTTAGGCTTTGCCAAGTTTGAGTCTGTCCTGCTAAAAAATTCAAAGTATAAGTCTGACCTGTACCCTATCATAGGCTTATTTTTAGGCTTAAGTCTGGCCTTTTCGAATGCCTGATTAGCCTACTAGCCTATTTAATAGCCTACTTCACTTGAACATCTGTAAATAAGAAATTCAACTAATGTTAAATAGACTAACAAGTTAAAAGATCAATGACATTAAATGTTTGTTTTCATTGTCTCGTTCAAGTTTTCTTATTAGCATAAGTTTAGTGATACTATTTGTTAAAAATAACTTATGAGAAAAACTTATGACAACAACTTATGACATTGTTTATAATATTTTTTTAACTTATTTTCATAAGTTCTTCAAGATAACTAAGTTTTATTTTCGTATTTTAATTCAAAGTACAAAATAGAATATAATAATAATAAATTTATGGATTTTTTTCTTAAATAGGGCAGCCTGATAGACTTAAAAGGTTTTTCTTACGCTCTGTGACCTAGCCTCTTTAGCTAAATAGACTTATAAAAAAGCCTAGGCCTTTTCTATTTAAGAAAAAGTCTGGCCTGGTCTGAGCCTATGCAGGCTAGGCCGTAGGCCCTTGTTAGTTGGTCTCGCTTATTCCCACCCTTAGTTGTAGTTACATGAATCTTAGGAAATAAAAGTGAAATGCTACACGTATAATATTTAATAGGCTAAAATACAGTTTTGGTCTCTCTGTTTGTCAAAATTCACGGTTTTGGTCCCCCTATTTTTTTTTAACAGTTTTGGTCTCCCACCCCTCACTGTTCATGTACGGACGTGTACTGTTCATGTACGGACCAGTTACTGTTCACCACTTTTTTTGGGCCAAAATTGGGGTGAGGGACCAAAACTGTTAAAAAAAATAGGGAGACCAAAACCGTGAATTTTGACAAACAGGAGGACCAAAACTGTATTTTAGCCTATTTAATATGTAGCGCTGCAAGGATAGGGTGCCTTTGGATTCCTGTAGCATACTCCCTCCGTCTCACAATAAGTGACTCAGTTGACTTTTCACATATATTAAGAAAAAATAATAAATGAAGGAAAGAGAATGATATATATTGGAAATGATGAAATTAATATTAATTAGAGAGTAAAATAGTAAAAATTGTATTGAAAATTGAAATGGATCATATATTTTAGAATACTATTTTATTCTAAATGAGTCACTTATTGTGAGACGGAGGAAGTAATATTTATAATGTGGATGGATACTGATAAGCACCATGGGAAATGAATGATATGCATACTATCCTCACTACCTAGCTAGCATTTAATGTAGTGGAAATCAATTTAAATGGCAATATATTTTCCTTATATTACTTCCTGTAGCGTATTAATGGGTGGAAGTAATGTGAAATCCTTTCCTTTTTTTGGTATAGCGCAGACAATGATAAGGTGCTCCTTCCACATTCTTTATCCTGTAGCGAAATTTGAATGTGAAGACCACCAGTTTCTTTTTCTTATACTTTAGGGGAACAAGGAAATAGGATAATTAATTAATGTGGCACTTCCAATTAATTTATTTCAACAATATTTTAATATGATACATGATGTAGTCTTCTCCACCTATATGCCCTGTAGCGACACAATCAAGGAGTGGGTAAAGTGGAAAGTATCTTGTTTCTGCTCACAAATAGTATTGCCTCATATATATAGCCATGGGTAATAATAAGTAATGCTTTTCTATATATATATTGGTTATTTATTAAAATTGGATTAATTATTTAAATATTATTAATTTATTTAGATATTGATTATTTATTTAAATATTAATTATTAAATTAAATATTGATTATTTATTTAATATTGATTATTTAATTAAAATTTTGGTTATTTATTAAATTTTGATTATTTATTTAAATATTAATTGTTTATTTAAATATTGATTATTTATTGAATGGTGATATTTCATTGAATATTAGATTCAATTATTGGTGATTGATTAATTATTCTATAATTAATCAGTAACGTGTGTTTTGTGAGTTGTGATTCAATCGGTTCGATACTTGCATATTACTTGCTAATTATGGTAATGATGTTTGAAGTATGAATGCTTTGATTATGAAAATATGCTTGTGTGTGCAATTGTGTGGTAATTCAAATGTGATGAATTATTGATGATATGTTTGGATATTAAGATTAGAGAATGATCTTAATTGCATAAGAATGTTGATTGCATACGCATTATTTGTGTCAAGAGGCAATGTTTGCTAGTTACGTGGGAGCTGGTGTGTAACACCCCCTTTCTATACCCCCAAATAATCACATAATCATTTAGGCACATATTAAAAATTTCGTCAGAGTATAATTATAAACATGGTATAAAAGAGGTATGTCACATCAATTATGAAATTAAAACATACAACACCTGCTCATCACATTGATATGCAACAGTGGGGTAACTTTGCAACAGAGGAACTTTGTCCTTACACCCACATTTCAATATTTAGAATAAAAGCGGAAAATCTAAACATTGAACCACATTCAAACATATATATACAGAGATATATACTTCACCAACATAATTCATGTTTACATTAACATTTATCCACAAGATACATGTACAAATGTATCACAAAAGAATAACATACAACCTAGCTACCCGGTGCTACATATCAGAGCCAACCGACCAAAAGAATGAAGACACGCTCCACAAAAAGACCTCCAGCATACCTACTCTGCAATGCCTCATAGAGCATTATAAAACAGCAGAAGGGTGAGAAATGTTATCATAATAACAATGCATATGATTATATATATAACAGCATAAACTTACACATATTTCACATTCTCACCACAATTCATCACAACTCACTTACATACATCGCAATGTATCCATATATGTATAAAACCAAGCATGCACATCAGGCATACTTTCACACTCCTTATCATTCCACATAAACATACACAAATGTCTATTCACCAATGCATCATTTAAAGATGAGAAATGCAAATCATAGAGACCGACTCACAACTCTATGCAAATGCAATGCGGTACCGACTCAATCATCTCAAGTTCACTCAGGAACTTCTGCTGGAACCATCGCTCGTTACCAAAGTAACTCCCCGTCGGGCCTACGATGTTCACCCACCGCTCACACCTCCACTAAGAGAGGCTCACAGTGTTTATGGATCGCTTACACCTCCACCAAGAGAGGCTCACGACCCGATTGCTCACACCTCCACCGAGAGAGGCTCACAATCTGATTGCTCACACCTCCACCAAGAGAGGCTCACAATCGTCTATAACCATCGCTCACACCTCCACTGAGAGAGGCTCACGACCAGATTGCTCACACCTCCACCAAGAGAGGCTCACAATGTTATAGCAGATTCTCATTAGAATCCCTCAACATAACAATGTACATCATTATGCTACACATGATAATGACTCAAGACATTCTTGAAAAGCATACATATTCACAATATATACATGCATTCATCTCATACAATCACATACAATCTATATACATTCACATCAATGCACTATTGTATGATTCACAGTCAAACACACATGCAAAACGGCAAAAGTCGCTAAATAACACTATTCCCGACTTTTCCGACTTATAAAATTGGCCAACAGTTTCCACACCATCATACTCATAAAGTTCAACTCAATAGCTTTCCAACGGTATAAAGAACGCCTAAATCGGAGTTACGGTTCGAGAATTATAAATCGTTATAAGAAGAGAAAATTATATGAAAAAGAACAAAAGCGCCCGGCGACAGGGGAGTTTCGCCCGGCGACGCTTCATCTTCGCCTTCGCTTCGCCCGGCGGAAGAGGGGCGAAGGAATTCCCCTCAAACGTGAATCAAACCAGTAGCTTGGCACCCTCACGCCTCTTAATTTCGCCCGGCGAAGACTCGAACCGCCCGGCGCTCTAGGCCTTTCGCCCGGCGCTTCACACCAGAAGCAGAAATTCTGCTTCGTTTTCACTGTTCCAAAACCCTCCAAAACTCCATTTTCTCCCCCACAACACTTCCGACAGCAAAACAATTCATAGCAATGATTCATAAACATATGGAGATTATGCAACCCAATTTATATCGATTTCTATCCGCGAAAACATCGATTTCTACCATTTTCTACACCAATGGGTTTATACCCCAAAACTCATGAAAATCAACAAAATCAACAATACAATCATACATAATCACATACATTGCTAAGATAACAAGATTTCACACCCTTACCCGGATTCCAACTTGCTCTGTGATTGATCTTGATGAATTTTCCTAGTTTTCCTCTTTTCCTCTTCTTTTCTCTTCCTTTTTCTCTAATTCCCTTTTCTATCTCCTCTCTCTCTTTTTCTTTCTATTTCTTTTCTATATCTTTCTTTTTCCACTCACAATCAATTTAATTCATTTTCTCATAAAATTCAACACTTAAACACTTTTCTAACAATTTTTACTAAATTTCTAATTTATCATTAATTGAGAAATGTCTAAAATACCCTCCACTATAATTTCCCCGAAAACTCTCAAAACGATAAAATAACATTTAACATACCAAATCCACAATTAAAATAATTTATCACCCAATTAAAATAAAAGACTCAACAAAATGGGAATAATTGGAATCGGGGCGTTACAACTCTCCCCCACTTTAGAAATTTTCGTCCTCGAAAATATTACCTGATTCAAACAACTCCGGATACGACTCTCGCATCCTACTCTCTAGTTCCCAAGTCATATCACCTTCTGCAGCACCTCCCCACGCTACCTTTACAAGCGCAATATCCTTGCCTCTGAGCTTCTTAACTTCACGATTCAGAATCCTAATCGGCAAAGCTTCCACCGTAAGATTATCTCTCACTTCAACCTCGTCCATAGGAATAACATGTGACGGATCCGGAACATACTTCCGAAGTTGCGAAATATGGAATACATCATGCAAATTAGAAAGATTTGGAGGCAACGCCACACGGTAAGCCACAGCACCAACTCGTGCAGAAATCTGATACGGACCAATAAAACGAGAAGTTAACTTCTTTGACTTCAAAGCACGACCCACACCCGTAATCGGCGTAACTCTCAAAAACACATGGTCGCCTTCTTGAAACTCAAGATCTTTTCTCCTCTTATCATGATAACTCTTTTGTCTACTCTGAGAAGTTTTCATCTTCTCACGGATAAACTTCACTTTCTCTGTCGTTTGTTGTACCATCTCCGGCCCAACTACCGTCCTCTCACCTGTTTCATGCCAACACAAAGGTGTTCGACATCTCCGACCATATAAAGCCTCAAATGGTGCCATACCTATACTCGAGTGGAAACTATTATTGTAAGTGAACTCAATCAATGCCAAATAACTATCCCAAGCACCACCTTGCTCGAGCACACAAGCACGTAATAAATCCTCCATCGATTGAATCGTCCTCTCGGTTTGACCGTCCGTTTGCGAATGATAAGCCGAACTCAATCTTAGCTTAGAACCCAAAGCCTTTTGTAAACTTTCCCAAAACCTCGATGTGAATCTAGGATCTCTATCCGATACAATACTCTTAGGAACCCCATGCAACTTCACAACCACAAGAACATAAATCTCGGCTAACCTCTCCAAAGGATAACTAATATCAATTGGAATGAAGTGAGCAGATTTAGTAAGCCTATCCACAATTACCCAAATAGCATTATGACCTCTTTGCGTATTCGGCAATCCCGTAACAAAATCCATCGATATACTATCCCATTTCCACTCCGGAATGTCCAACGGTTGCATCAATCCACTAGGCTTTTGATGTTCCACTTTAGACTTTTGACAAGTTAAGCACGCATACACAAATTGAGCAACATCTCTCTTTAACCCGGACCACCAAAAGAGTTTCTTTAAATCTTGATACATTTTATTCGCTCCCGGATGAATACTTAAGTTACTTCGGTGTCCTTCTTCCAATATCATCTTTTTTAACTCCGCATCATCGGGAATACAAATACGACCACGGAATCTCAAAACTCCATAATTATCAACCTTGAAATCCTCATTCCCATTCATCATCAAATCAACGAATTTCAAATCCAACTTTTGCTTTTCACACACGGTTGCAAGAAAGTCATTCGTAACATGTAGCATACCAAGTCTCACACTTCTCGGCGTCATTTCACAAACCAAACTCAAATCCCTAAAATTCTCCAAAAGTTCCCATTCTCTCATCATCAATGCGGACATATGTAACGACTTCCGACTCAAAGCATCGGCCACTACATTTGCCTTACCCGGATGGTAATTCAAACCAAAATCATAATCCTTCAAAAGCTCTAACCACCTTCTTTGTCTCATGTTCAATTCTTTTTGATCAAATAAATACTTCAAGCTCTTGTGATCACTAAAAACTTCAAATCTTGCACCATAAAGATAGTGTCTCCAAGTTTTCAAAACGAACACCACGGCCGCCAACTCCAAGTCATGCGTAGGATAATTCTTTTCATGCACTCTTAATTGTCTTGAAGCATAAGCCACAACTTTTCCATCTTGCATCAAAACACCACCTAAACCAGCCAATGAAGCATCACAATACACAACAAATGGTTTATTAGGATTAGGCAAAATCAAGATCGGAGCCGTTGTCAACCTTCTTTTTAGCTCATTGAAACTCTCTTCACAATGAATATCCCAAATGAATGCCTTTTCCTTACAAGTCAATTGCGTTAACGGAAGTGCCAACTTTGAAAATCCCTCAATAAACCTCCGATAATAACCTGCCAATCCTAAAAAGCTTCGAATCTCCGTAACCGATCTAGGAGTCTCCCATTGCATCACCGCCTCAATATTGGATGGATCAACGCTAACACCATTACCGGAAATAATATGTCCAAGAAAACTTACTTCCGACAACCAAAATTCACATTTCGACAACTTAGCATACAATTGTTTCTCTTTCAAAATTTGCAACACAATTCTCAAATGCTCTTCATGCTCCTCCTGAGACTTAGAGTAAATCAAAATATCGTCGATGAACACGACCACAAAACGATCCAACTGTCCATGAAAAATACGATTCATGTATTCCATGAACACACCCGGCGCATTAGAAACCCCGAATGGCATCACGGATTATTCGTAATGGCCATACCGTGTTCTAAAGGCAGTCTTCTGAATATCCTCTTCTTTCACACGAATCTGGTGATATCCCGATCTCAAATCAATCTTGCTAAAAACACACGCACCAACCAATTGGTCCAACAAATCATCGATCCTTGGAAGCGGATACTTGTTCTTAATTGTCACCTTGTTCAGTTGTCGATAATCAATGCATAACCGCATACTCCCATCCTTTTTCTTTACCAACAATACTGGAGCACCCCAAGGAGAAACACTTGGTCTTACAAATTTCTTGTCCAACAAGTCATTCAATTGCTTCTTCAATTCTACCAACTCCGATGCTGACATACGATACGGCGCCATCGAAACCGGTCTAGTACCCGGAACTAGATCAATAGAAAACTCAACTTCTCTTTTCGGCGGTACATCCTTAATGTCCTCAGGAAACACCTCAGGAAAATCACAAACAACTGGAAACACATCAAGGGACACTTGACTATCTACAGACAATGATGCAAACAAACCGAACAATTGAGCTTCGTCCGCTAAAAGTTTCTTCAATTCTTTAGTGGATAGGAAACTCTCATCTTCATCACCTTCCAAAGAAGGAAACCTTATTAACTTGTGATAGCAATCTATATGAACTCGATTAAATCGCAACCAGTTCATACCCAAGATTACGTCTAAACCTTCCAACGGCAAACACACTAAATCCATCTCGAAGTCTTTACCATAAATGGTCAAAGGACAACTCACACAAACCAAGGAAGTAGTTACTGACCCCATTGCTGGAGTATCAATAACCATCTTACCATCCATCACAGACAATGCAAGATTCAAACGCTTCGCGCACTCAGACGAAACAAACGAATGAGTCGCTCCCGTATCAATAATGGCAACTAAAGGTGAACTATTAATAAAGCAAGTACCTTTAATCAGACGGTCGTCACTGGAAGTCTGAGTTCCTTCCAGAGAAAATACCTTCCCACCGGATGAAGCTTTCTTCGGATTCGGACACTTTGGGCTAATGTGACCAATTTCCCCACAGTTATAGCACTTTACCACATTCCTTCTACAATCTGTAGTAGCATGCCCCAGGCCTCCACAGTTAGAACATTTCACCACAGCCTTCCCACACTCAAATGATTTATGACCCATTTCACCATACTTGTAACACTTAATGAGACCAGAACCTCCTCCTCCAGACCTCCTCTCGAAGTTTCCCCTATGCTTGCCTTTATCAGCGGGTGTCACGTAAGGTCCACTTCTAGCTTGTTGCTTTCCCTTCCTCTCATTCAAACTTTTATAATGTGTAGAACGAGCCTTGCTATCCTCCTCGAAGATTCTACAACATTTCGTCAAATCTGAAAACCTTCTTATCCTTTGACATCCCACAGCTTGTTTAATCTCAGGACGTAAACCATTCTCATACTTTATGCACTTGGAGAACTCAGCAGTAATCGCAGCATAGTGAGGATGGTATTGAACCAACTCCACAAACTTAGCAGTATAGTCCACCACAGACATACTACCTTGTTTCAGTTCAAGAAATTCCATCTCCTTCTTTCCCTTCACACTTTCAGGGTAATACTTTCTCAAGAATTCAGTACGAAATAAATCCCAAGTTACTTCTTCATCATCCACCTCAAGAACTTCACGCATAGTTCCACCAATCGTCGGCTTCTTCCTTCAGCATGTGAGACCCAAGCCTCACCTTATTCTCCTCCGCACAGTCCATGACTCTGAAGATCCGTTCAATCTCTTTTAACCAAAGTTGAGCACCATCGGGATCAAATCTTCCTTTGAAGACCGGTGGTTGATTCTTCTTGAACTCGTCATTAGCATTCACGTTCGGTGCACCTTGCACCGCCCTAGCCATTGCTTCCAAAGCAGCAGCCATCGCATTGTCGTTCCTACCAGCCATATTCTAATCATTCCCAAAAATAACAACAAGGTTAAACAACAATTCAAACAATATGACAACAAGACAGACACGACTGACTCAACTCTGGCTCTGATACCACTTAATGTAACACCCCCTTTCTATACCCCCAAATAATCACATAATCATTTAGGCACATATTAAAAATTTCGTCAGAGTATAATTATAAACATGGTATAAAAGAGGTATGTCACATCAATTATGAAATTAAAACATACAACACCTGCTCATCACATTGATATGCAACAGTGGGGTAACTTTGCAACAGAGGAACTGTGTCCTTACACCCACATTTCAATATTTAGAATAAAAGCGGAAAATCTAAACATTGAACCACATTCAAACATATATATACAGAGATATATACTTCACCAACATAATTCATGTTTACATCAACATTTATCCACAAGATACATGTACAAATGTATCACAAAAGAATAACATACAACCTAGCTACCCGGTGCTACATATCAGAGCCAACCGACCAAAAGAATGAAGACACGCTCCACAAAAAGACCTCCAGCATACCTACTCTGCAATGCCTCATAGAGCATTATAAAACAGCAGAAGGGTGAAAAATATTATCATAATAACAATGCATATGATTATATATATAACAGCATAAACTTACACATATTTCACATTCTCACCACAATTCATCACAACTCACTTACATACATCGCAATGTATCCATATATGTATAAAACCAAGCATGCATATCAGGCATACTTTCACACTCCTTATCATTCCACATAAACATACATAAATGTCTATTCACCAATGCATCATTTAAAGATGAGAAATGCAAATCATAGAGACCGACTCACAACTCTATGCAAATGCAATGCGGTACCGACTCAATCATCTCAAGTTCACTCAGGAACTTCTGCTGGAACCATCGCTCGTTACCAAAGTAACTCCCCGTCGGGCCTACGATGTTCACCCACCACTCACACCTCCACCAAGAGAGGCTCACAGTGTTTATGGATCGCTCACACCTCCACCAAGAGAGGCTCACGACCCGATTGCTCACACCTCCACCGAGAGAGGCTCACAATCCGATTGCTCACACCTCCACCAAGAGAGGCTCACAATCGTCTATAACCATCGCTCACACCTCCACCGAGAGAGGCTCACGACCAGATTGCTCACACCTCCACCAAGAGAGGCTCACAATGTTATAGCAGATTCTCATTAGAATCCCTCAACACAAGAATGTACATCATTATGCTACACATGATAATGACTCAAGACATTCTTGAAATGCATACATATTCACAATATATACATGCATTCATCTCATACAATCACATACAATCTATATACATTCACATCAATGCACTATTGTATGATTCACAGTCAAACACACATGCAAAACGGCAAAAGTCGCTAAATAACACTATTCCCGACTTTTCCGACTTATAAAATCGGCCAACAGTTTCCACACCATCATAATCATAAAGTTCAACTCAATAGCTTTCCAACGGTATAAAGAACGCCTAAATCGGAGTTACGGTTCGAGAATTATGAATCGTTATAAGAAGAGAAAATTATATGAAAAAGAACAAAAGCGCCCGGCGACAGGGGAGTTTCGCCCGGCGATGCTTCATCTTCGCCTTCGCTTCGCCCGGCGGAAGAGGGGCGAAGGAATTCCCCTCAAACGTGAATCAAACCAGTAGCTTGGCACCCTCACGCCTCTTAATTTCGCCCGGCGAAGACTCGAACCGCCCGGCGCTCTGGGCCTTTCGCCCGACGCTTCACACCAGAAGCAGAAATTCTGCTTCGTTTTCACTGTTCCAAAACCCTCCAAAACTCCATTTTCTCCCCAAAACACTTCCGACAGCAAAACAATTCATAGCAATGATTCATAAACATATGGAGATTATGCAACCCAATTTATATCGATTTCTATCCGCGAAAACATCGATTTCTACCATTTTCTACACCAATGGGTTTATACCCCAAAACTCATGAAAATCAACAAAATCAACAATACAATCATACATAATCACATACATTGCTAAGATAACAAGATTTCACACCCTTACCCGGATTCCAACTTGCTCTGTGATTGATCTTGATGAATTTTCCTAGTTTTCCTCTTTTCCTCTTCTTTTCTCTTCCTTTTTCTCTAATTCCCTTTTCTATCTCCTCTCTCTCTTTTTCTTTCTATTTCTTTTCTATATCTTTCTTTTTCCACTCACAATCAATTTAATTCATTTTCTCATAAAATTCAACACTTAAACACTTTTCTAACAATTTTTACTAAATTTCTAATTTATCATTAATTGAGAAATGTCTAAAATACCCTCCACTATAATTTCCCCGAAAACTCTCAAAACGATAAAATAACATTTAACATACCAAATCCACAATTAAAATAATTTATCACCCAATTAAAATAAAAGACTCAACAAAATGGGAATAATTGGAATCGGGGCGTTACATGGTGACTTGTCCCAAACCTAGAGCGGGGTTTGAAAGCTTAGAGAACGGGCTTTTTGTGTTATTGGTCTAGAGAACGGACTCGATTTAATGTAAAAACCGAAAAATAATAAGTGTTGGTACCACATGGCAGGAGTTGCATTGAGTCTTGAATTGAGTCTCATTGTGCATATGTATGTTATATGAAAATATGTGTATGTATGTGACTTGTTGAATTGGTGAAATTGTGGAATTGTGTGTTTGTACTTGTGAATTGTATAGTTACTTGAGCAAATACTTTGTTGATGAAACTTTGAAGTGTGAGAATGAATGTCATTATGTTTGTATGCCTTTAAATTAATTATTATTTTATGATTTCAATAATTATGTGAATTCTCACCCTTCTGTTGGAATGATGTTTTGTACGACATCGCTCAGGTACCGAAGAGCAGAGTTGCTCGTAGCGCGAGGTAGCTGTTAGAGTATATGCTTTAGTGTCTTTATGTATGTTGGATCGAGTCGTGCTCTGATCATGTAACACTGTGATCGTTTCGGTTAATGTTTAAGAGACACATTATGTACTCTACCTTATGCTTTTATGTTTAATTGAATTGTCTGAAGTATTGGCTTTTATGCCTAAGTACTAACTATGAATGAGATGAGCATGCAAGTTTTATTTATGTCTATTAAGAATGAAGTAAATCTGCTACTACATGCTAAGTGAAAGTTTATGAAAAACATGAATTTTATTTATGTGTTAATGAGCATGACAGGTGTTTGTGATGTTTTGAGATTATATATTTTCCGCGTGGTTTAGAAGGGTGTTATATTGTACAAGACAGATATAATGCTCCCCAGTTGAGTCAGTTTTCAACTTTTTTTAGCTTGAACCATAGGCTTTGATCAAGGCACAAAATCATCATCCCTACAGATGAGACCATGAGTCCTCTTTGTAGGAGAATATCCCCTCAATACATCACATATAAAAAAAACAATCAAAACCTTTTTCCAGATAATTGATGTAAGTGGCACACTTGTTGATTCAAAATTCAAGCTGGAGTCCCTCCTTTATCATGGCTAAAATTTATCTTTCATCTAACTGATGTAAGTGGCAAGCCTCTGGATTTTACACATCCAAGCCAATGTTCCTCTCTTAGCATGCAAGAATTTGTAAAGGAAGATATGACATTACTGGATTCCACACATCCCAATTAAAGTAACTTCCCTTATAACAAATTACTCAACATTTGTGTTGAATTGGTGAGATTTCTCCCTTTAGAGATGACAAATTCTCTCTCTCTCAATCAACTTTTAGCTTCAATCTTGGGCTTTAAACAAGACACAAACACTCTTCAGCTTCAATCTTGGGCCTTGAACAAGATATGAAACCCTGTTAGCTTCAATCTTAGGCTTTGAACACGACACCAAATTTTCCTCCCATAGAATAGGAGGAACTACGATTGCTCTGATTTCCCAAATCTCTTTAGGGGAATACATAGGCATAAGCTTGCGAAATCTTAGCGAGCACAAAAATAAAAAATATTAGGTCAAGTACCTTCCCAAAACCATTAGAAAACCCAAAAACAACAAAAACATTCCCTCAATCCTCACAAAGGAGAAACTTTCGATAGACTTAAGAAAACATTCAAAGCAGTAGAAAATTTGTGTAAATAAAGGTTCCTATAGATTACTATAGATGCTCAGGGTGTTAATAGCTCCCCTTTGTATAACCAAACCCCGATTCCAGATCTCTTCGCATTTGTTAAAGAAAACATTTGCATGCAGGGTTAGTTTAAAATATCTTCCCCTTCCTTTTAAACTTTATAAGATAAATACAGAACTCATAAAGTAGCGTTAAAAGCGATAGTGGTCACGTCACTAAAACCGGAGATACAGGTGACTCTGCTGAATAATCTTTTCATTTAGTTTTGGAGTATTCATTTGCATCCGGAATTTGGAGAGGAGTGGAGAAATGAATTAGTATAGAAGTGGAGAGGAGATTGAGTTGTGCAACATCATTTACTAGTTTTGGAAGTACACTGAGGATGGAGAATGGTAAAGAAGTTGGTTTCGTAATTTGGGTGTTTTCGTTGTGGTGTATTTGGAGGAGCAGGAACAATTTCATTTTTAGAGATACTAACTTTAGTGTTTTTAACTTGGAGTTGGTTAGGAACAAACTCTTTCCTGGTCTAGCCTTGTTCTTTTAATGTTTGGTTTGTGTCTCTGGTTTATTGTGTTAAACGATAGTTTTTTCGCTGTCGTTTGTTGTAAGGTTTAGAGTACCCCTTGTACTCTTTTGTTTAATTCTATTGCCTATTAAAAAAAAGAACTATCTTTAGCAATGTTTTCTTTAACACTAGCATTTCAAAATACATTGACCTATATGAGTTTCCTCTACATGGCGGCACAATTATTTCTAGTTGGCTTTTCTTCCCGTTGAAAGTAAGTGGCTAGTTTCAAAATGAATAATTTTGATAACATTACTATAATAAGAATGAAATTTTAGTGAGACATATATTCATCTTGGTGATGAAACAGATTCTACTTCTTGTGGGGGTAAAAAGTTAGAGCAATAATCACTCATTTAGGCCAGGAGTTAGTAGCAAAGGAATATACAACTGAACGAGTGAAGCCATCGTAAGAATACTTATACAGTTGATAAACCTCTAGATAAAGTTACCCTGCATGGTAGAAGTATGGTATAGGTACTATTCGTATTACAAGGCTTTATATGATAAGATTCATCTAGCTGCAAATGATTGTTTGAGTGTGAGGGGCCAATATAATTGACATATTTTTCTTTGCCTAAAAATTTTGTTAAACAATACTTCATAATTGAGATGGTTCGTGTTTTATATTAAATAAAATTCACTACACTAAGCTGCTATCTTCTCATCTGAATTTCAAAGCGAAGTTGGGAAAAAGCTTCCATTTATCCCTGTATTTAATATTTTTGTATGTATATCTTTGCTCTTGCATATGATATTACTACAATATGTAGTTTAATAAACTTATTAATAGTATACTAACCACTTGATTATTGTACAACATATCATTTTCTGTATGTCAATCAATCTCTGGTGTTGCTCAATAATGCAATTTGAATAGAAGTTCGAGCCATTTTTAATTACAATACTTCTCGACTAGTTTTATTATGACACCGGAAAAAATAAAGGATTTACTTCTAAAATTTTACTACAAATTTATTTTATAGTTAATTTCAATTAAAAAAATAAATTATTCAAATTACACAAATGAAAAACAAACTACTAGCTAAAATATTTTCGTACTCTATTACTCATAAATTTTTTGTTTAGCAAAAATATTTGTCTTTTTCTTTTCTTATTATTATATAATTAGTCCATATATATCAATTTGTTTTATGTAAGGTATATCAATTTTTGTGAAACAAAAAAAAAAGATACATAGAACTATTTTATTTAAAAAACTTAATAATATAGTTAAACTTAAAGGTAGGGTATATCCTCTTTTATATATATATATATATATATATATATATATATATATATATATATATATATATATATATTGAAAGTTTAAAACTTTTTTACACTGGCATCCAATAAAAACATACCGTTTTGTTATGTCATATAATTTTTTTAAAAATTATAATCTAATTTGGCGGGATTCATGGTTGTGATTGCTTGACAGTATAAAATTTTTTTACACTGTCAATGCATCACCCACTCTCTCTCTCTCTCTCTCTCTATCTCTATATATATATATATATATATATATATATTAAGTGAGAGTGATTTTAAAATGAGAGATGAGAGGAACAAACGACAACCATTAGACCAAAAAATCAATTATGATTAAACTTATTCATTAATGTGACTATTAATTTCGCTCTCTCTTAATAATTTAATCTAACGGATGTTGTTTATTTTTCTCATCTCTCATTTTAAAATCACTCTCACTTGATATGCTATATATATATATATATATATATATATATATATATATATAGAATTACAAATAAACTGAGTTATTCTTTTTTTGGATGGCATACATAAAATTGATATTTAAGAAGTAGATATTAACTTTAGATACATACATAAAACCGTTTAAAATAGATATTTATTTAAGAAAATTGATATTTTCTTTCTTTTATTTTTATCAGATTCTCTTTCCAAAATAGATTGTACAAATGATTTTAATTAATTTTTTAACTATTACATTTTTCATCACGAAAATGAATTTTTTTATTTTGAACATACCTCATGTAATTTTGAAAATTATGAATTAAATATACAAAAACTGTAATTTTATTCAATCATTAGTTTGAAATTTAGTTTTGCAAACAATAAACTTTAATTAAATTAAAAAATTTATTTAATTCTATAACTTTTTGGTGATATTCCTAATTTTAATCACTTCCTTTTTTGTTTTTATTTTAGATTTCAATCAAACAAATTTATCTCATTTTTTTAATTCTTATAAATTTCTTTTTATTTTAATAATTTAAATTATGTGGTTGAATATATTGAATAAGTGATTCACTTCTTAGAAATTAAAAAAAAAGTAGAATAATCCCTTATTGTATAATAAAACTAAAATTTGTATTACATTATATAAAAAGTTTAGAAATAACATTTTGTTTAGATAGAGAAAAGATTGAAATATTTTATACGTCCTATTTTAGAAAAAGAACCTGATAGAAATAAAATAAAAAAAAGATATTGTATTTTTTAATAAATATTTACTTTACATCATTAGAATAAATAAAAATCAAAGAACAAAATTTAGAGTAACTCTTTTATATATAAATATATATAATTTTCTATTTCTATTGTTCACAATGGTGTTTATTATATATATATTGTATCTCACTATCACCAGTCAATTTAGTTATCCTTCTGTAATTACCCTTGTCCTCTTATGTCTCATGACGATGTTTTCTTCTATATTCTCCAATTGTTTATGGTGGATATATGTTCCTTTATCCTTTCTCTCCCTCTCACTCTTCAAACATCACAAGATCTCATATTTCAAGCACAAACTTCAAATCCTAGAGCATAGTTTTCATCTTTTTCGTGCGTACTTCGATGTTAATTTGCTTCTTAATAGAGTTTTAAACATTGATATGGTACAGTTTCTTTGAATTTATTTTCTAATGACAAATTTATTAAATTGAATACATTTGTTGTAATTTTATCGTTGTGATTGCATGCAATTTTTTCATGATTGTTATTTTCATTTCTCTATGTAGGTTTTACAAAATCAAATTTAGGTTGCTGGATTTATTTTAAAAAAATATAGATTGAATTATTGTAGTTGTAGTTATTATTATATAATATTAATGATATCTAATAAAAATATATATCATGCTTCTTCATTGATTGTTGTAGAGTTTATGATGCCACATTAATGATGTTGGAGGATTTCTCAATCGTCTTTTGGAAATAGCTTCTGAGACTCATTATAGGTATGTATTTTGTGAATGAAAAGATTTGATTTGCCTACTTTCAACATTTCCTTTGTATTTCATGTCAATGGGTTCAATATTTTGGAATTTTTTTCACCTATCATTAACTATGAACTAGTAAAATCTATGCAGGCTCTACAAGTAATTTTCATTGTTTAAATTCTTACAATGAGTTATGTTATCTATGCAAGATTATTTTCCAGCTTTATTATCAGTTTGGTTATAATCATAATTAATCTATATTCATACTTTAGTTTTTTTTTTCATTTCAGTTTTTGAATTATTTATGGATTATGCACTTGAGAATTCACGGTTATGAAATTAGTTCAATGTTGTGATTTAGAGATTATTTTTTTTAATATATGATAACTTGAATGCATACGTGTATATATCTCTAGTTATACTTGTGGAATAATGTTGGTTCAATGTTGTAGAAATGGAATTAGATTTCCTTAGCCTTATAGCATTGGTGAATCAAAAGGATAGCACAAGGAAGGAGACGTGCAACAAGAGTCAATCTTGTTCTAGAAATTGGATGCATGCTATTTGAAAATGGGTTCCCCAAAACTATCTTCTACGTTACCTTAAATACAAAAAAAGCTTCAAACTATCTCGAAATAAGGTATCTCTCTTGTATACTTTTAATTGTATTTGACCTATTTGCATGTTTTTGGAAAAGTAAATACAATTATTGTTTTTTTTTTCATGTCCTTGAAATTCTTATAAATCATAAAAGGGATAAGGAAACCATTTTAACAAAATGTTGTTTGGAAGATGATCGTGGAATTGATTATCTTCTATTGCCATCTATTTCTATAGAGGAAACACCAGTTCTTGATTAGTTAAAGATTAATTTTGTTTACACACTTATACTCAAGTGAATGCATCATAAAGCCAATATATATATATATATATATATATATATATATATATATATATATATATATATATATATATATATATATATATATATATACACCAAAAAGGGTTTAGTTTGGAGTTGCATATTTCAAAATGTTTTGATTTGTACTCTGCATAATGTTAGTGTTAGACGGTGTGGCTAGTGATCGAGAGGGGGGGTGAATAGATCACCGCTTGTAAAATACGGTTTTAAAAACCTTAACAGAGTTTTTGAAATATAGCGGAAAGTTTTGGTCCCGAATCGACTTCCGTCTATTCTGAACCGCTACCAAAAAGACCAGACACGCAAGTATGATGCTGGATTTGAATTGATTGATAGAAAACGTTAACACAGAAATTTCTCGCACTAAATGCACTTATCACAAATTCTGATTCCAATGAGTAAATCACAACAAACCGTTTTGTCAAACACTTGGCGTGTATGTGTTCTATGATAAACAATAGTGATGTTTCAATAAAAGGTTTTCTTGCCACTATTGTATCACGACACGTAAAACGTACTGCGCCAATTTGTATCACAAAACAGTTAACGAAAACGTAAAGGGAGATAGAGATAGAATACGATACGCAGAGATTTGTTAAGGAAGTTCCCCACTGTCGTCCTCGCGTGTGGGTACGTCTCCCTCTCAATTTCAAAAGAAATTGAGACCTTTTCTTATCAATAGTTGCTGAATTCGTTCTTACAAAGGTTACAATACCAAGACAGAATTCTAAATCCCTAGAACTTCTTCTTCTCGTATAGAACCTCGACTTGATCAGAGCTGGATCAAGAATTCCCCGCAAGACTTGCAAACGATTCACCGGTTCCACGACCTGTTTGCGAAACAACCCCGTTTCCAAACCCTACGCTGCGGCTGAATCCGTTCTGCAATCGTGACTAACAAACCCGCAAGAACAGTCCCGTTCTTGAAGGACAAACCAGTAGGTTTTTCCTCGAAACCCCCTTCACTCTTCAACCCAGCTAGATCCTTGATCGTTCCACTGACTCCACAGCTAGATCGTTGATCGTACCACTGAACGTTATCTCGTTGATCCTTCAATCCGAAGAACAAGAATGATTGTGTGTAATTGTTCTTGAATTGAAGAGATTGAGAAGATGATGAAGACGAAGTATCTTTCAGGTTTCTGAATGCTCAATCAATTGCTGCTACAAAGACCTCTATGACTTGTGTATTTTACAATTTTCACTTGTGAATTCATCATTAAGCCAATACCTGCCACTTTGTATTTATACTAAACAAGACAGAACTGTTAGAATAAAAATTATGCAGAAAAACAGACTTTGGGATCGATGCCAGACACGTATGGATCGATGCCAGACAGTTTTTAACTGTTAGGGATTGATCCCAAAATCTATGAATCGATCCCTACTGAAGGTGAGCTGAAAAACATAATTTTCATTGAATCAGGGATCGATGCCAACCACGTATGGATCGATGCCAGACAGTTTTCAACTGTTAGGGATTGATCCCAAAATCCATGAATCGATCCCTACTGAACAAATTCAAATTCTTTTGATTTCCAATAAAGCAGGGATCGATACCAAACACGTATAGATCGATGCCAAAGGTTAAGTATTGATTCAAACCTTATAAAAAGTGCTTCTAACAATCATTTTAAGATGAATATCAATTCCAATCATCTAGTATTGAATAAAGACAAACGCAAAGGCAAAAATCACACATATTCACATGTAGAATGAAGCACAACAAATCATACACGCAATTTGCAATCATACAAAACAAAACCAAAGTAAAGGATTGTCTCACAAACTCCCCCTTTTTGATGATGGTAAATTGATGTGTGATACTCCCCCTGAGTTTGTGCATACCATTCTGTCATGTCAACATCTTCTATACTTCTCCCCCTTTGACAACATCAAAAAGAGGAAAGAAACAACAAAGAGAAGAACAAAGTAGCAAACCGCAGCATAAATTGATAACAAAGCTAACAATCACAAAGAAAGAAAGCTTAGAAGAATAAAATCACTCACAAAGAATGACCAATAAAGGGCAAGGAAACCATAAACAAGCAAACGGAAATAAGCATTGAAATACTAGGAAAGTATTTAAAATTATATAAGCCAGACAAATATAGTCAGAATATTCGAAAAATGAAACAACAACTCAAGCAACATGAAATGCAATGCTTATGAAACATGTTATGAAAGTGATGCTTAAGAATAGGTCTCAAATCAGATATTAATATTCAAACAATAAATGCAAAAGAATATACATAAACGAACATAGAGAATTTGTTCTAACATACACAAACACATAGATCCAAAGAGTAGTAAAGAGGATTGATATTACCTTTGTTGATGTGCCTTTGTGAAGTATAAGCTCACAACTTCTAAAACACAACTTATCAACCAAGGTGAGGCAAAAATAGAATCTAACAAGCTTAAGATAGTAATGAAGAAAGATCAAGAATCCCTAATTCACGACGAATGTTAAAGAAAGGTTCCGTTGCTAGTGGTTTAGTGAAAATATCAGCGAGTTGATTCTTAGTATCAACATGCTCAAACACAACGTCCTCTTTCTCAACATGGTCGCGAAGAAAGTGATGCCTAATCTCTATGTGTTTAGTGCGTGAGTGTAAAACAGGATTCTTAGTAAGATTTATAGCACTGGTGTTGTCACACTTTATTGGAATGCGTTTGAGTTGAATATCGAAATCTTGTAGTTGTTGCTTCAGCCACAAGATCTGAGCGCAACAGCTGCCGGCTGCAACGTACTCAGCCTCAGCAGTTGACAATGCGACAGACACCTGTTTCTTGCTATGCCAACTGACCAGAGAGTTTGAAAATAAGTGACATGTACCACTAGTACTTTTCCTATCTGATTTGCAGCCAGCAAAATCAGAATCGGAGAAACCTACTAAGCTACAATCGCTTCCTTTTGAATACCAGAGCCCATACTTAGATGTTCCATGAAGATATCTAAATATGCGCTTGACAGCTTTCAAGTGTGACTCTTTAGGATTCGATTGATATCGTGCACACATGCAGACACTAAACATGATGTCAGGTCTAGACGCAGTAAGATACAAGAGAGACCCAATCATACCTCTATACTGTTTGACATCTACACTCTTACCGTGTTCATCTTTATCTAGATATCCGTTGGTAGGCATAGGTGTGTCTATTGATTTTGAGTCGTTCATTCCAAAGCGCTTGAGCAGCTCTCTGCAGTATTTTGTTTGACTCACAGCTGTTCCCTCATCAAGCTGCTTTATTTGGAGACCGAGGAAGAAATTAAGCTCCCCCATAAGACTCATTTCAAATTCACCCTGCATAACTTTTGAAAACTCTTCGACCAAGTGTATGTTAGTTGAACCAAAAATTATATCGTCTACATAAACTTGAACTAAAAGAATGTGTTTTCCTTTGTGCTTAATGAAGAGGGTGGTATCCACTTTACCTCTTGAATATCCATGATCAAGTAGAAATTTGCTAAGTCTTTCATACCAAACCCGGGGGGCTTGCTTAAGACCGTACAAAGCTCGTTTTAATTTGTAAACATAATCTGGATATTCAGCATTCTCAAAACCAGGAGGTTGTGAGACGTATACCTCTTCAGTTAGGACACCATTTAGAAACGCACTCTTTACGTCCATTTGATAAAGCTTAAAATCTCTAGAACACGCATAAGCGAGCAAGAGACGTATAGCCTCAAGGCGAGCAACTGGAGCATAAGTTTCCTCATAGTCTATGCCCTCCTCTTGGTTATAGCCTTGTGCTACTAAACGTGCCTTGTTCCGAGTTATCACTCCACTTTCATCAAGCTTATTCCTAAAAACCCACTTAGTACCTATGATATGATGTTCTCGCGGACGCAGGACAAGTTCCCAAACGTCATTTCTTTTAAATTGATTAAGCTCTTCTTGCATGGCCATTAGCCAAAATTCATCAATCAAGGCTTCTTTGGCATTTTTAGGTTCCACTTGTGAAACAAAGGCGAAGTGAGAACAAAAATTACTTATCTTAGAACGAGTCATGACTCCCTTTGAAATGTCTCCCAAGATGTTGTCAATGGGATGGTTTTTTGAAGATTTCCAAGCTGGTGGAAGGTCATTCACATCAGCTGTCCTTTCTTCCTTATCTTTTTCATGACTAGTATCTTCCTCCTTCTCAATGGGAGCTGTCTTGGATTGATCAGTTTCCGCAACAGCTTCCTTGAGTATGTCTTCTGTAGATACACCTGCGTCATCAAAAGAAATACCTTTGCCGACATTTTTCGGATAAGACTCATCAAAGGAAACATGGACAGATTCTTCAACAGTAAGTAAACGCTTATTATACACTCTATATGCTTTACTTGATTGTGAATAACCAAGAAAAATACCTTCATCAGCTTTTGCATCAAACTTCCCAAGTTTTTCCTTACCATTATTCAAAACAAAACACTTACAACCGAATACGTGAAGATGTGATAAGTTTGGCTTTCTTCCTTTTAAAAGCTCATAAGGGGTTTTATTTAACATAGGGCGAATTAGAATCCTGTTTAGAACATAACAGGCTGTGCTAACAGCATCAGCCCAAAAATATTTTGGCAATCCACCCTCATTTAGCATTGTTCTTGCTAGCTCTTCTAAAACGCGATTTTTGCGCTCCACAACGCCATTCTGTTGTGGAGTTCGAGGAGCTGAAAAGTTATGCTCAATACCATACTTATCACAGTACTTATCAAAGAGATAGTTTTGAAATTCTCCTCCATGATCGCTTCGAATTGTAACTATTTTAGAATTCATTTTATTTTGGGACAGTTTTGCAAAATTCTTAAAAGCAGAAAAAGTTTCATCTTTGCTATGAAGGAATATAGTCCAAGTAAATCTAGAGTAGTCATCAACAATTACAAAACCATAATAGTTTCCACCTAAGCTCTTTGTCCTAGACGGACCAAAGAGATCCATATGGAGAAGCTCAAGAGGTCGTGAAGTTGAAATTACATTTTTGGATTTAAAAGAGACCCTTGTTTGCTTTCCCATTTGGCATGCATCACATAGGTGGTCTTTTGAAAACTTTATTTTTGGAAGACCGACTACTAGATCCTTAGATACAACCTTGTTAAGCAAATCGAAATTAACATGCGCTAAACGTCTATGCCAAAGCCAAGAATCATCATTCAAGGTAACTAGACATTTAGTGCTTGTTAAAGATACATCACAAAGATCAAGCATATAGATATTGTTTACTCTAACACCCTTAAACACAACATTATTTTCATCATGTTCAATTATGCAACAAGTTTTTGTAAAAGAAACTTTGTAACCCTTGTCACACAATTGACTTATGCTTAACAAATTGTGTTTAAGTCCCTCTACAAGATTGACATCAGAAATGGTAGTGGTAGAGGGGTTACCTATACTACCTTTGCCAAGTATAGCTCCTTTGTTATTGTCTCCATAAGTAACATATCCCTTTTTCTTTGCTTTGAAGTCTATAAAAAGCGATATGTCACCGGTCATGTGCCTTGAGCAGCCGCTATCTAGGAACCATCTCCTATCTTCGGATGCAAGGCACTCTTCCTACAATATCAAAAGAGAGTGGTTGGTACCCAATTTTCATTGGGTCCAAAGGGGTAAGTGGTAACATGGTTGCCTTTTGGCTTCCATTGATAGATGCCTTTAGGAACAAGAAACCTCCTAAACTTGCATTTCTCAATGGTGTGGCCAGCACGACAACAATAATGACATAAACCATGATGATGCAATTGTTTAGTTTTGTTCATTGAATCCTTTGGAGTAAAAGAGTATTTTGCATATGGAGGATTCAATGACTTCTTAAACAATCTAGTATCAACGGCGTAAGTCACCTTGGGTTGTAAAGCTTTTTCCAATTTGACTTTAAGAGTATTAACCTCTCGTTGCCAAATATGACAAGCTTCACAATACCTAACTTTACTACATCCGTTAACATCAATATCTTTTGAATTTTCTGCAATACTAGCCTTCAAGCTTTCTAAATCTTTTTCAGCTTTGTATACTTTACCTTCCAAGAATGAAAAAATTTGTTTATCGGAAGATAATCTTTTGAAAGCATCTACAGCTTCGTTATGCAGTTTTTCAAAAGCGATTTTCAGTTCAGAAAAAGACATAGAGGAGACATTATTATAGTAGGCTTGTTTTACCTTCTTTTCTTCTTGTTTCTTCTTGTAGTAGGCATGGTCTTTGATGTGAGCCATAAGACATAGGTTTGCGGTTTCATCACTATCACTTGAACTTTGTGAGCTTGATGAATCGCTATCGCTTTCCCATGCTATATAAGCTCTCCTTTGTTTGCTGTACCGTTTAGGTGAATCCTTCCCTTTATCCTTTTTCTTCATAGGACATTCTGTTTTGTAATGTCCAGATTTGCCACAATTGAAACAAGATCCTCTACCTTTATGCTTCTTGTTCTCTTCCTGTTTTGACTCACTAGATTGTCTTCTAAACTTCATGAGGTTTTTGTCGGAATGCTTGTATCCATTCCTTCGAATGAATCTATTGTATCTCCTTACAAAAAGTCCCATTTCTTCATCATCCGAATCTTTGTCACTACTTGAATCATTGTCACTTTGCTCTTTTCTTGAGGACTTAGTGCTAGAGGCCACAAGAGCAATTGACTTCTTCTCACCCTCTTTGTCTTTCTTCTTCTCTTTCTCCTTCTTACTTTTGTTCTCATACTTTTCAAGACTTTCTAGAGCTTGCTGATGTTCTTCCAGCTTTCCAAAAAGTGTTGTAATCGTAAGAGTCGTCAAGTCGTTGGCTTCCTTGATAGCTGTCACTTTAGGTTGCCATTCCCTGCTAAGACATCTCAGAATTTTGTTAGTAGCTACCTCATTGGAAACAGGTTTTCCAAGTGCATTTAATCGATTTGTAAGATGAGTAAACCTCTTTTGCATGTCGGAGATAGATTCTCCATTTTTCATGCGAAAGAGCTCAAACTCTTGATTAAGTGTGTTAATGCGGGACTGTTTCACTTCAGTAGTACCCTCATGGGCGATTTCTAAAGCGTCCCACATCTCCTTAGCAGTCGTGCAATGGGATACTCGATAATACTCATCAACACCAAGTGCTGAAATTAGTATATTTCGAGCTTTCCAATCACTCGACCACTTTTTCTCATCTTTCTCAGTCCAATCAGCTTCTGGTTTAGGTACTATGGCGCCAGCCTCATTGGTCATGGTTATTTGAAAAGGACCATTCTCAATGGCTGTCCATACTAACCTATCCACAGAATTTATATGAACTCGCATGCAGTCTTTCCAGTAGCCGTAGTTTTCTCCGTTAAAGACGGGAGCTCTATTGTACGCCCCCTTTGGTTCAGAATCCATATCGTTACAGGCAGCCACAGAGCACCAGCGAACCGGCGCTCTGATACCACTTGTTAGACGGTGTGGCTAGTGATCGAGAGGGGGGGTGAATAGATCACCGCTTGTAAAATACGGTTTTAAAAACCTTAACAGAGTTTTTGAAATATAGCGGAAAGTTTTGGTCCCGAATCGACTTCCGTCTATTCTGAACCGCTACCAAAAAGACCAGACACGCAAGTATGATGCTGGATTTGAATTGATTGATAGAAAACGTTAACACAGAAATTTCTCGCACTAAATGCACTTATCACAAATTCTGATTCCAATGAGTAAATCACAACAAACCGTTTTGTCAAACACTTGGCGTGTATGTGTTCTATGATAAACAATAGTGATGTTTCAATAAAAGGTTTTCTTGCCACTATTGTATCACGACACGTAAAACGTACTGCGCCAATTTGTATCACAAAACAGTTAACGAAAACGTAAAGGGAGATAGAGATAGAATACGATACGCAGAGATTTGTTAAGGAAGTTCCCCACTGTCGTCCTCGCGTGTGGGTACGTCTCCCTCTCAATTTCAAAAGAAATTGAGACCTTTTCTTATCAATAGTTGCTGAATTCGTTCTTACAAAGGTTACAATACCAAGACAGAATTCTAAATCCCTAGAACTTCTTCTTCTCGTATAGAACCTCGACTTGATCAGAGCTGGATCAAGAATTCCCCGCAAGACTTGCAAACGATTCACCGGTTCCACGACCTGTTTGCGAAACAACCCCGTTTCCAAACCCTACGCTGCGGCTGAATCCGTTCTGCAATCGTGACTAACAAACCCGCAAGAACAGTCCCGTTCTTGAAGGACAAACCAGTAGGTTTTTCCTCGAAACCCCCTTCACTCTTCAACCCAGCTAGATCCTTGATCGTTCCACTGACTCCACAGCTAGATCGTTGATCGTACCACTGAACGTTATCTCGTTGATCCTTCAATCCGAAGAACAAGAATGATTGTGTGTAATTGTTCTTGAATTGAAGAGATTGAGAAGATGATGAAGACGAAGTATCTTTCAGGTTTCTGAATGCTCAATCAATTGCTGCTACAAAGACCTCTATGACTTGTGTATTTTGCAATTTTCACTTGTGAATTCATCATTAAGCCAATACCTGCCACTTTGTATTTATACTAAACAAGACAAAACTGTTAGAATAAAAATTATGCAGAAAAACAGACTTTGGGATCGATGCCAGACACGTATGGATCGATGCCAGACAGTTTTTAACTGTTAGGGATTGATCCCAAAATCTATGAATCGATCCCTACTGAAGGTGAGCTGAAAAACAGAATTTTCATTGAATCAGGGATCGATGCCAACCACGTATGGATCGATGCCAGACAGTTTTCAACTGTTAGGGATTGATCCCAAAATCCATGAATCGATCCCTACTGAACAAATTCAAATTCTTTTGATTTCCAATAAAGCAGGGATCGATACCAAACACGTATAGATCGATGCCAAAGGTTAAGTATTGATTCAAACCTTATAAAAAGTGCTTCTAACAATCATTTTAAGATGAATATCAATTCCAATCATCTAGTATTGAATAAAGACAAACGCAAAGGCAAAAATCACACATATTCACATGTAGAATGAAGCACAACAAATCATACACGCAATTTGCAATCATACAAAACAAAACCAAAGTAAAGGATTGTCTCACAGTTAGTACTTACATCACCACTAGTGTTGAACCCTAATTTTTATCCCTAAGATTTCGCACATTTCATTTGCATATCACAACCACAAACAAAATCACAATCTTTGTTTCTCCTGAGCATCTGTATATTATTCTTACCTGCTGTATACTTGTTTCTGTTTACTAACCTCTAACCAAAATACCAAAAAAACTGCTGCAGTTTGCTTGTTTCTCTCTCTGTGTGTTTAAGGTTTTGCAGGTTTGTCAAAGCAAGGGCATAACTTCAAGTCACATGTGGTTGTTCGTTCATGATGCAGTTCAGATGGATGTTTGACCTAATCTTGGTCAAATTATCAAGAGTTTGCTTCAAGTGCAAGTTATCTGTTTCAGTGGGCTATTTCTCAAGCAGTGATTGTCAAGTTGTTGTGTGGTGATATTCATCAGAACTTTTTATCAGAAATTCAGAAAATCAAGGTTGACAGTTGTGGCTTCAGTTGCAAATTGTTCAGTAGTGACTGTGTTGCATATGTTATCAGAGACTTGTGAAAAAAAATCAAGATTGGTTTTGGGCTAAAAATAAAGATTTTTATCCAGTCACCTTTTATTCAATATCCATAATCCAATTATCCATTTTCATACCCATTTTGATTACCCTTTTTTCTTATAAACCAATTATCCACATTTTTAATCCATTTCATTTTCTACAAAAAAAAACCTTTTTTTTTTCAATTATCTTTTTTTTTTTCCTAACCATTAACATTTTTTAATCCATATTTTCTTTATCCATTCCAATAAACCATATTCATTTAAAAAAAAATCATGCTACAAGCTTTCATAAAAGCATTATACAAAAAAAAACCTTTGAAGCAGAGCACAAGCCTTGAAGATACAAGCTTCATGCTATCATTTGAAAGCCAACAATTATCACACTATTTCGCAAGTCTCTAAGGCTCACTCATGAAGCATGAAAGCAATCTATAATATAAGAAATCCATGTGTTGTTGATAACACTAATTTAACCTTTGCTCTTGGCTTGACAACTCATCAAATTAGGGGCAATTTGTGTCCTAATCCAACAATTTCCAACCAAATCAGCATCTAATTCAATACTAACTGTCTATTTTGCACTTCATATACTATATTTAATCCAAACCAAACTGAACAGTGTCTATTCAGTTATCCCACACAACTATCTTTTTTACTAATACTGATTTTGCTTTTGGGCTGATTTGACATTTGGAAACCAATTTTCTCTTCCCGATGCAGCAAACCATGGAAAAGGGCGCTGCATTTGTTCTTCTTCTTCTCACACTCACATTTGGAACTCAAACCTCTCCTTGCAAAAAAACTCAAACCTAGCCGGACATTAATAATAACAATGGCAAGATCATTTTCAATGGTTAAGGACATCAACGATAGTAAAGAGTTTTGGAAGATTGCAGTGAGAATCGTCTTTCCTCTTTTCTCCTTCTCCATTTGTTTCCTCTTTTCTCCATTTGACCTAAATCTGTTTCAAATTTTTTGAATCGTTGTTATTGTTTTTCTGCAGAAATGGATTTAAGCAATAAGAGAAGATTAAAGATTCGAGTATTCAGAGCAATTCCATTTTTTGGGTTTTCATTATTTTTGTGATTGTAAGAATTCCATATTTTGGGTTTCAGTGGTTTTGGTTATTTCATGATAATGGATCTGTTATTTTTTTTTGCAGTTGAAAAAGTTAATAGAAGAAGGAAGTTTATTGAGGCTTCAAAAATGAAGTAGACTTGGTATAAGATTTTTGTTTCTTCTGATTTTATTAAAGTTTCTTATTGTTGAATTATTCTTATGAAAAACATATTTCAGAATCTATCAACTAAGTAGTACACTGCTCTGCGGATGTTGCGGACATCTCTCTGTAGAGAAGCTGGAAAGGGTGTTTATGCTTACCACATATTTGGGTAAATTATTAACTTTTCTCCATATGCTTCAAATATTGTCGTGTTCCGTTTCGATTTTTTTGAACAGTTGTTGTTTTTCTACATAAATGGATTTCAGTATCGGGAGAAGATCACGGATATAAATGCTCATGTATAAGCTGATTTTGTAAACTATTTTAGAGAGCTTATGATAATAAGCGGAAACCGTTATGCAGTTGTATGACATAAAATTATTCTAGGATTAAAAGTTGTAGACAAGGTTGAAGAGAGTGATGATGTTTCATTTGTTCGTATAATTTGGGTTACTCATTCAGAACAACACATATCTCGTGTGAGTTTCATGTTTCTTGTCATTTTATTACTAATTTATTATGTTTTTATATTTACATTATTATAACATGTATGTTATTGTTTTTCTATTTAAATATTATTATGTTGTAAAGTTATGTCAAATTTTGTTTTAGGTTATTCCTACAAAAGCATTTCTATGATACTGTTATGAAGAATGGTGTTGCTTTACCACCTATGACTATGGTAATGAATTTTTAGTTGAAAACATGATTTCAATTGCGACTTCTCGCACTCCGACATTGTTATTTCTGTTAATCCAAGTGAGTATTAATCAATAAATGCCCTATACTCTTTTTATGTTCTTTAACATAGATGATTACAAATGAAAAACATTTGCTTATGATATATGTTTTGTTATTCTTATTTTGCATGTCATAAATAATTGTATAATCTGAGGATGTTAGGAGATAGAAAAAACCATTGACATTGGCATACGAGACTCTGAGGATTTTTGCAGTTGAAGAAATTGATGGAAAAAGGAAATTGTGCAGGATATAGAGGTATTGGATAATATACATGATTTATAAAAATGTTACTGACTGCAATTTGTTCAACTGCAGTAACACATTTTTTACAAAATACATGATTATGATTCTTCCTGAAACGAAGGGATCTAATATCAGTAACCAATTGTTTGAGGTTCAAGTTTTGCTGTGTGTGATTCTCAGTATATTTTTTACACGTGCAACATCGTTTGACCCGGCGGAATGTGTTAGTAATGTTGAATCATTAGCTCAGTCGCCATTTACCGAGCTTGGTAGACTGGAGTTTGCAATATTATTGATTTCTTCTTACATTGCTTTCCTTTGCATATGATTTTGAAGAGAAGTATGATGCGTCTGCAGAAGCCTATGAAACAGATGAATTTAGAAATTTACTGAGGCATAAGCTGTTTGATTAAGGTCAAACCTGACATATATGGGTTCAACTCTACAAAGGGATAAATCATTTGATTTTTATTGTGTTTCCTTATTTAGTTTTTGAAAGTTTTTAATAAAATTGATTCTGACAAACATTGTTGTGTTATAAGGTAATATGGTGGCAAATAACTCAACATTTCCTTCTGGTAAAGGCTTTAGCGATTTTCAGACAGGTTAACACTTTCATTTATTGTGCATATAAGGTTAATGTTGTTTATAGACTGGTTTTGCAGTGGTGCGGTAGTGGCATTTTGTGTCTATTGACTGGTTTTGCAGTGGTGCGGTAGCGGCGTTTTGCGTCTGAATGGTAGAATTATTCAAATTGTTTAGTGTTTAAACCTTAGTGCAAGAAACTCGAGGTAGTTGATTCTGAATGTTACCATGATATCAATCTATGCACTCTCTCTTGAATCAATTGTTTTAAACGTTTAAACTGTTCGGTGAAAGATGTTATTGATTTTATATGTAATCCTTTTCTTTGATTTTATATGTAATCCTTCTGAAGCTAACATTGATTTGCTCATTTTTGTATAGTTCGAAATTGATGATGTGGTTCAAAGTCAATTGGCATTAAGTGAAGATTTCTATAATGCTAAATACAAAGACAAGTTAGAGTTGTCTTATTAAGAATGGAAGTATTGGAGAAATAATGTTCTAGCACCTATTGTAGTGGAGATGGTAGAATCTCACCTCATGTAGGGATGTTGTTGTTGTTTGATCCTTGGGGAGAGACCAAATTTAATCTCTATCCATGTGTAGGTAAAATAGATTGTAATATTATTGGCTATTTTGAAACTCATATATATAGTGATTGAGGCTTCTGTTATGAATGATTTTTTATTATGGATTTATTCAAATAATATTTATTCCCGGTGAAAGTTATAATGAACATGAAATAAAGAAAATATGAGATCTATTTTAACTTTTATATTATGAGCTGTTATATTGTAATTTAAGCTTAATTTCTGACTTATGACTTTTGATTTACACGGAACTTTCTTATGCATTTTAGATTTGTGGGATGATTAAATTTTAGTATGCATGCTTTAGAGGTTACTTTAGTATCCATAAGCAATTTTGTATATTAAGATATTTTAATCTGGATTATGATCACATAATCTACATGTTTCTTTCTTTCTCTAATCTTAGGTTAGATCTTGACTTTGAGTTTAACAACCTCATTTACCATGGTTTGATACTTGCAGATAAGAAGGCAGAAGGAAGGTCCCGAATAGATCGTTATGCTGATAATCTTCAACTTCAGCAATTGAAAGAAAAGGATGTAGTATTATCTGTAGCTAATGTCCTATCCGATCTTTGTGGTCTTGGAGAGTGGATGCATATGGAGAAATGTTATTTTGCTATCTGGTTATGTATTTAAGAGTCTTAGGGCTAGGATTAGATGACATGTATTGTTCAAACCATCTGATTCTGTTGCACTAGCATTTTCTGATGAATTTAGTGCTTAACTTTATCTCACTGAACCATATAAATATTTATATGTTTTCTTTCTATCTTAATCATGTGAAGACATTAAGATATTATTGAATCATACTAAAGTGAGTATTACTTTAACATGACTACATACAATTATGTATTCTAAGAAAATGACCATTTATGAATGATGTACTGAGTAGCATCTATTTTTTTTCTAAGAATGAATGATTATTGGCATATTACAGTTCTGTGATTTCCTATAATATAGTGTAACTTTTATGGTTGATTTGGATGGATTTAAGGATGAAGATAGTCTTGAGGGGTATGCGTGTTTTTGGTAGATGGTGATTTTATATGGGTATGGTTGTATTTTTGGGTTACCTTATGAAGATGTTGTTGATGGGTATGAATGTTCATGAGGAATGATGAAAGCACAAGGAATATTCTGCCAGAACAAATTATGAAAGCACAAGGAAGCAATATAAATAATATTTATATTACAATATCTTACCATTATAATGTATCAAATTTTAGATTTCTATAAATCAATTATAGACCAAATCATAACTTAACATTTGTTTAAATAAACAACAAATAAAGACAGTTATTTTTTTTTTGAAGAAACACCAAGCTAAAAACTATTATTTTGTAAAAAAATATTAAATTTCGACCAAATTATAACTTATCATTTAAGAAAATATCAAATGAAAGACAATAATTTGTAAGAAATATTATTTAAATAATTGCATTCATTCATTTTTGGTTATATAATGTTCCATTATAAATGATTGTTAATTTGCATTTAAGATACATTAAATGGAAATAAATAAATAATAATTAAAAAAAAACAAAATTATAGTCTATATTTAATTTGAAATTTATGTTACAATTATTTGGTGTTGTTTATACCATATAGTCATTACAATATTGATAAATTTTAGTACTCTATAAAAAATTATTATTTTTTCTTTTAATAATAACAACTGATACATTTGTATTCAAAAAAATACAAAAATAAATAAATTATGGGACAAATTTTTGTCATTCATAAATATTAAAAAAATACTAAAAGTATTTATTTTTTAAAAAATAAATATAAAACAAAGTTATTACGGGTAAATAAAAAAATGAACGTCCATCAAATAATTTTTTACTTTAAAAAAGTCATTAATTTTTAATTAAAATAAATTATAAAACATTGGACAAAATAAAATTTACTTACGGGTAAAAATACATTGTTGATTCAAATATTCGTATATATATTCAAATATATAAGTAATGTCAAAATAAAAACAATATTTATATACGAAAAAAATACATTGTTAATTAAATCATTTATATATACGGGAAAAATATTATTGTTATAAACGGGAACAACTTTAATTATTTCAAATATTAAATAATGGAAAAAAGTTCATTATTTGTTCTAATTTTTTGTAAATAATGTCAAAATAAAAATAATATTTATATAAAAAAATTATATCGTTAATTAAAATATTTTTATATGTGAAAATAATTATAAACACTAATTTATTATCTTTTTTAAAAATAATAAATTTTTTAGTTGAACAAATTCATTTTTTTATTTAATTTTTATTATATTTAAAAAAAATGCGCGTAACATACATATATCCCACTAGTTTACATATGGAAAAATAATCAACTTGATGATGAGTCACTTCAGTAAATATGCCAATCATTTCACAACTGCCTCGTACATGAACTGGCGACAAAGGAAAGAGCTGAACTTTGAGTTTGCGGTTGGAAAGCATTTAGAAAGATTATGGTCAGAGCATTTCGTGCCATGGATGACATAAAGGAAACTGTCAGAATTTCTAACTATGTCGTTCGGTAACATCATTGACAACAAGACTTTGTGATATCTCTCTAACTGATACGTCATATGCGCACAAAGTAATGGATATTGTTTTAACTTTTTGCTTGCAAAAGATATATTAAGAAAGGTTGACAGTGTTAGGAAGGCGTTAATTGGAATTGTTATGAAGCTTACAAAGCATGCTAGAACTGCAACCCGTCCCCGTTTGTCTGATTTAGTGTTCAGCATGTTTGAAAGCTTATCAAGCTTGAAGGAGCCAAAGAATTGCTGCTAAACTCACATCACACACTTTACTTCAAAAACGGCTCCAAATTTCACCCGTCTCCAGTTCCGACCTCACCTTCAATCTTCAAATTGATTCCATCATCTTTACATAACCAAAACTTGCAGAAATTCACCAAAAAAAACCAGTTCAAGCTTCAATTACTCTCAACCTGTAAACAACCAAAACATCATTCAATATTGATTGAATTCCGCAAACAACAACCACAACTTCAGAATATCTCACAATTCACATCCATCAACAACAACAACGTCAAAAATTTCGCATCCAGAAATGAAGAAGAGGAAAGATTAGAAGCATTCCTAACTTGAATCTGAAGGTATTTTGGCGGTTTTCGACAATTTCTCGCGGTTTCAATTCGAGCTAATGAGACACTTTCGTTAGAAATTAAAGACGTATTTGAAATCTACACTGTATTACGATCCATTCCGCTCTTGATTTGGTTCTCGCCGCTCCGTTCGTTTGATCTTGAGGTTGTAAAAATGGTGATGAATAGTGCTGCCATTGGAGATACACGAAGGAGAATTTTGTTTTCTGACTTTCATTACATTTAGTTTTTGGTTTAATTTGTTTTTTAATTTTTTTTAGGCATTAATTGATTTTATATTTGGGCCGTGGGCCTTTTAACCATCACCAACTCTTCTATTAACATCATACCTCCCTCCTTTCTTTTTATTTTATGTTTTATCTCCTCTCTTTTTTTTTTTTTTTTTTCTTGTAGTTAGATTTTTTACTATTTTTCTTTTTTTTTTTTATTTTCTTAATGATTTTCTAAAAGAAAAAAATGAATTCTAATTTGTTGTTGATCCTTTGCATTTTTATTTTGTTTTTCTAAACATCTCTTGAAAAATTATTAAAAATAGTTTTGATTTTATTTTCTTGAATTTCTTTTTGTTGTTGGTCGTGTGGATCATAAATGTTAGATCCACTTTCTCTTCATCTATTTCTTTTTCTTTTTGATCGATGAAAGTCTAAGAGATCTTGTAATTCCTATATTAAATTTCGATCAAGACTAGATTGTTAGCGTTTTCTTTTCATGCGGTATTGCTTTCGGATGACGATTTACATATCGTTCATCTAGCATGCATTAGCACAAAGAGATATTGACCGGCCTCATTATAGGGTAATTATTTCGTAAATTACTTGACGATTGCTTAACATAGCGCAATATTTGCCCCGCATCGAAAAACTATCAAGAATAGTTGATTATTTGTCTTTTAGTTCAAAACTTATGAAACTTGTTGTTAGGAGGCTTTGGTCTTATCAATCCTCTAATGAGTTTTCATTAACCTTGACCTAAGTGCAATTATTCAATCATTATTGATCACTTACTCTAACAACTAACAACTAATCACTAACTTCTAACTTTTACTTTTATGCTTCCTTCTCGCTCCCTATCTCTCTTTTACTATTATGCTCCATTATTATCATTATCATATCATGTTTATGTTTCCCCAATTTTTCCTTTGTCTGTTGGACACATGTTTATGCTTTCGCAATTTTTCCTTTGTCCGTTGGACACATGTTTATGCTTATGCCTTTTTCTCTTTGTCCACTTGGACCAAAAACATTAATAAAGGCCAAAACCTCTAAAAAACTTGTGTTTCTAATCTTGGACTGTGGTTACTATCCTTTGCAATGGACATGGAGCTTTGCACCTAGACCTTGGACATCCAATGCAATTCTTGGAACCTTGGACTTAGAACTAGGACCTTTTCCCTTTGCTTTGGAATTATGGTTCAAAGACTTTAGAGCTTGCTTGTGTGGTTAGGCTATTCTATTCCTTAGCTTTTACTTTATGCTCTAGGATAGTCACTTCTTCTTCACCCATTCTTCAATTTTCAAAACTTTCTCTCTTTTTCAAAACCTTCTTGCTTTCAAAACTTGAATCATCTTTCATAATTAAACCTTGACTTTGTCAAGTGATTTTACTATTTTCCTTTCATTTCTTAACAAATGCTAAACTACATAAGCATATTGACACCTTTTTCAAAAGACTTAAAAAAACATCAAATTCATCACTCTCTTTTTGTGCCTTATGCACTTTTCCTTTAAAAAATTTTCATAAGCTTAAACATGATTCATTTCTTTAAGCGGAATTATTCGCTTGGAAATGATAACTTAAAATCGACCAAAACAAACGAAATTCATTCTTTGTACCACGAACTACGAGGTTTTGATCCTACATTGCATATCGTGGGCATGTAAGCATGAGGCGACAAGTCTCTCCAAATACAAAAATCTTAAAAACAATTTCTCTTCTCATCTCCTCAATCTCTTTTCAAACAAACTTTTTCAGACCAAAAAGCGTAAATATTTCAAAGGGCTCCTATAGAGTACTATAGACGTTTTGGGTGCTAACACCTTCCCATTGCGTAACCAACCCCCCTTATCCAGTCTCTCTTCACTTGTTCTTGTTGTAGAGCTTGTGTAGGTTTTGTTCGTTCTTTTTCCTTTCCTTTTCGGATAAAATAAAAGTGCAGTGGCGACTCTTGCTTTTTGAGTTAAGTTAATCAATAGCTTACACTCACGATTTTGCCGCTACAGAAAAGTGGCGACTCTGCTGGGGACCCTCCCTTTAGGGGTTTAGCTTACTTTGATTTATTTACTGCTTTTCGTTTGATTTGCTTGTTACTTGATTGTTCTGTTTGGGAGTCGCTCTGTGTGTGAGATAGGTCCTATACCCAGACCAGAGTGTACTTTGAGATAGGAGGATGGTATAGTCAAGGGAGCTTTGAGGGAGTCGAATCCTGAAAAAGCAGAACTTGAGAATCCATCCACTCGGTGGTTGCCTCTTTGGAATTACTGATGTCGATCGAGCAATCGTGAAGGCATTACTTTTTCCATAGAAGTCTATAACACTGAGGACCGTAGTAACCTTTAACCCATCTTAGCCTTTTTAGGATCGTGGCGCGAAAGCTATGAAGATGCAAATCTGACTTAGCTGTTACGTGATGCCACACTCAGGTTAGATTCTCTTGAGGATAACTACCAACCTCCGAGCAAATCGGTGCGCTGATGTGTCTGATAGTGGATTGTGGACCCTGGGCACTCTGTTAGAACCGTTGTTTTCTGCAGGTACAATGAAGACGAAACCTTAGTACATACTTTTGTGGGATTGGTTCTTACCCTCGACTTCATGCTCGTGACTCAAACCTTTGAACCCTGTGCTTTGAGTGATCTTGTTTGTGGTTGTTGCATCCATGCACTCTTGCATCCATGAGCATACATCTGCATTTATCCTAGTCGCCTCAGAAACTCATTTCAAATGTCTCCTTCTCCAGTTATCTGCTCACTGTCATGTTGTTTCCTCAACACAACTACGGAACTAGAGCTGCTGTCAGATTAAGAATGGAAAACCAAGAACAACACAATGCCGAAGTCAGAATGGAAATTGATGAGTTGAAGGCCGGAATGACCAGACTCACAGAAATGCTGCAAGTTTTGATTGCTAGGGGAGAACCACATCAGAGGACTGTGATCTCTGAAATCTTACATGCTGCTGTTGACCCTCCGCTGACTCAGCAACCAGCTTCTACTTGGCCAGAATTTGGGTTACCTCCGAATTACTCTCCACCCTTTGCAACTACTCTTGTGTTTGTACCATCTGTACTGCCAGTATATTCTGCTCCGTTGTTCACTGAACCTCAACCTGTTGTACATTCTGTTGCTCAAGCTATTCTTGAGAATCCTCCTTTCGTGTACCATGTTGTTGGTCCACAATCTGAAAGTCAGGGAGAACCTGCATACATTGAAGAAGTTAGAGAGCAATGGCAAACTCTAGACAAAAGGATAAGAGTCGTGGAAGGAAGTGATGTCTTTAGTGCTGCCGCAATGGACATGTGCTTGGTTTCAGACTTAGTTATGCCTGCAAAATTCAAAACTCCTGATTTTGAGAAATACAAGGGGAACACCTGTCCCAGAACCCACTTGGTGATGTATTGTCGCAAGATGGCTGCTCATGCCAAAAATGACAAACTGCTCATTCACTGTTTCCAAGACAACTTGAATGGGGCTTCAATGAAATGGTATATGGGACTTGAGAAGAATAGTATCCAAAGCTGGAATGACTTGGCTGATGCTTTCTTAAAGCAATATAAGTACAATCTAGACATGGCACCTGATCACCGTCAATTGCAGAATATGTCTCAGAAAGAAAAAGAATCCTTTAAAGAGTACGCTCAGTGCTGGAGAGAGCTAGCTGCACAGGTGGAACCACCCTTGGCCGAAAAAGAATTGACTGGATTATTCATGGACACTCTTCAGCCACTCTTTTAGGAAAAGATGATAGGCAGTGTGTCGCTCCCAGGATTTTCATCCAGGTACAAACGCGAGAGTGGCGTGAAAAACAGAGTCGTCAGCCGTGTAAATTTATCCCAAGGGGGAAAGGGAACACCGCATAAACCTGAGGAAGAGGGAAAGGAATGGTCATCGCAACCATAGCCTAGGTTCGGGAGTCGTTTACGCGAGGGGAAGGTGCTAGCACCCCACGCGTCCATCGTACTCGATGGGATCCACGCTTGTTGTCTAATCTAAGGGTGAGTTATCCTAAAATCTATGGCTGTACTGACACGAGGAAGGGGAAAACAAAGACAGACTCGGTAGGACGTCGACGTCCTAGGCCTACATACTCCCTTTGTGCAATGGGAAATTCAGAGTCAATGTAGTTCGGACCAAGTTCTTTTTGTGTTTTTTATGAGCGACGTTAAGTTCGCGTCCGGCAGTTAGGGTCGATGCCTGTTTGCGACTCAGACGGAAAGTAACATGCCCTTTTTGAAAATAGCCTTTAGTTTGATAATCCCGAAGGACAAAAAGGTTTGAAGTTTGTTTGTATTTTTTTAAGACAGAAGTGAGTTGAGTTAGTTCATAACTTGCATTGCACCAAAGTCTAGGGCATAGGGACGAATACTTAACGAATCGTCCCAAGACAGGACGCTTGCTAATCACTCTAGAAAGATGAGAGGAAGCCCCTCATTTCTCATTCCCCACGCTTAAGGCTCGTGTGCAATACACTTTATCCTTATTAAGTGTTTTCAAGAAGTTTTGAGATGAGAAGAGAGAAGACACAAAGGAAACTCTAAAGGGAAACTAAGAGTCCTAATATTATCATGCATGGGTGACCTACAGTTAGTGAGGTTTGACGACAACCTAAGCCTAAAGAAAAGAAAAGAAAAGATGAGAGACAGAAAGAGTGAGAGTGGACATGGATAACTATCCACACCCTCAAATAACTTACCTCAGCCTCTGCATAAAAGGTTAGTACAAAACAGACATACGTAAAAGAAATGAGATAAATGAAATCCAGGCAATGACATATAATGGCAATCAAGTGACATATAACAATCTAAACATGGTTTATGAAGTCAAATACACAATCCCAAAACAATGGCACAAGTGCCTTTTCAAACAGGTAACCAGACATGATCAGAGATATGCATACAAGAAGACCTCAAATAAAATCAATCAAACAATTAGCAAAACATCTTCTAAAATCACCAAATTAATTATCAACATATCTCAACCAAAAGCAAACAACATGTCCAAAATTCATGCCAAAATTCCCAAGATAGCTCACTGAAACAATTATGCAAATTCAGATGAGAAATATGGTTCAATGTGCTAAAGAAAGGACTAAAATGCAATATGAAATGATTTTAAAAATGAGAGAAAAATATTTTAATGCAATTCAATGTGTTGGTGAAACAATGCAAAAGGAATGAGTTCAAAATGTTTTATGGATGATGAGAAATAAAATAAACAATGCAATGTGTGCAGAATGAAATAAATTCAAAAAGAAATTATTAAAATAATTAATTCAGATGCTAAAGATAAAATAAAATGATAAAATAAAATTTGAGAAAATTTTATAAAATGCTAAAAATACTTCATGAAATTTTTGGGAATTTTTTAATGCAATTATCTATTTTTAAAAATTAAAAATGAATTAATGCAATTAATAAAAATAAGAATGAAGAAAAACAAGTGGGGGGTGCGTTCAGCAGCTAGAACCTGTTAGAATCCAAAACTGGGCTTGATTGGGGGGTGCGGATAGAAGCCCAAGCAAACAAAAATCAGCGAAAAAAAAAAAAAAAAAGAATAATGCACCCAGTCAACTGATTGACTCCACCATCACCTTCTGATCAATCTAACGCATCAGGTCAGTCAACCAAACCAAACGAGTAGTCACATCCAACGCTTCTGATCCAAACGCACACCATAGTCAACATGCACACACGCACATATAATCACTCAGCATCCCCTACACTCCCACGTGCTAGGCACATGCATATTTTAATGTGCTGTCATAATCTCAGCCACGTGATTCATAAAACACACACGATTAAGTCAATAAAATAAAAAGTAATTAAGATGAAAGGCCATGATATGGTGGCACACGGTAACAATCATGGGTGGGTAAACACACAAACACTAAATAAAAATATAAAAAAAAATAAACGTGGCAAGCTTTGGACCACACGATCAACGCAACGGACGGTCAGGATTTCGTCCCTTACCTCTGAAACCCTAGCTCGCCGGAACTCACACCAGCCGCCGGAGCCCTAGCTCCGGCCGTCACCCACGGCCACCTGCAACTAAAAAAAACCCAGAAAACGCAAACGAATATACCATTTTGTCCATATTTTCACCAGGATCACGAATATCCTATTATTTTTCACAAACGATCAACACAAAGAGCAAATCGAACGAAATAAAGTATGATCCAAAACTTTAAAACTCACCATATGCACACAATACACGTCTAAAATCAAAACAAATTATATCAGGGTTATCAGTGAACATCGCACACCATTATGCGCATCAAAAAGAGGAGTTTTAAGATCATGAAAAATACCACCAACCTGAGATCACGCCACCTATTCCCTTGCTATTAGCTTCAAGTGATGGTTGATTTGTACTCTATAGATGCCAAGGATGAAAGTTGTGAAAGAAGTTTTGGAAAAGCTCTTCTTGCTTGAGAGATACGAAGGAATGATCTTTTTTAGGGTTCACTTGAAAACTCTCCAAAATCACGTGTATTCCCCTCTAACCCTAGCATGAGTTAGCTTAAATAGACTAGGTTAATCCACTGATCAGCATTTGGGCCTTGGTAATTCCCCACTTGATGAGTTTTGGGTGATTTTGGAAAATTACATAATGTGAAATACACCCTCCTCCATGCATGCATATCCAAACCCTTGATGATGGATCACTTATTTAACAATTGCTAATCACACCTAAATTTGATTTGGGCCTCGAGATGAATTGGTTCATGAGTTTTCAATAATTTGGCAATTTTGCACCATGTGAAATAAGTAATGAATAAATCATGAAATTTCTTGGTTCAAAGGCCCAAAATGATCCTTAAGGAGTGTTCTTTGATGTTAGAATGTGACATGAAGCAATGGAATCAATTATAGGTCACTATGTCCCAAAATGCAAATGGAACCATGAGAAAACCCTAAAAAACCACTTTGCCTTCTTTTGATCATAACTTGAGTTTCACAAATGATATGGAGACCATCTAGTACTTGTTGGAAAGGGGAGAAAAAGATCTTCAACTTTCATGTTTGAGGAAAATTCATTTGAAGCTTTCTTGATGATGAAAAGTCAAGTTGAATGTAGTGTAAGAACTTGCCCAAAAAGGAAACTTTCAAATTATATGTCATTTCCATATTTAGTAACTTTTGTACCAACCCTTGATTCTTGATGAATGGTGTGAAACTTAACTCTTGAAGACCATATGAGGATGTGAGACCTTGAAAAACTTGAAGAGAACCTCAAGCTTTCACAGTTGACTCCCCTCTCACTGTTGACTTTTCTCCTGATTCTCCTGATTCACAATCCATTGGCCAATTGAACTTCTCCTGAACCAAACTGATGGACAATCTTCCATTCCTAGATACTTAGGGACCCAAGGAATACCATGGAATCAAGCCTTGCCCAAAAAATCAAAAATAAACTGACTTTATAGCAAACCCTAATTTTGGTACCCTCAGTCTAGGAGGAAATAACACAGTCTCCAAATCCAAATTCCTCTGAATATGATGTGTATCCTCTCCAATAAAGATAATATATGCCATTTGGTGATGATAAAAACCCAAGAAACTTGCCATTGGAGCAATAAACCCAAAAATCTCTAAACCCTAATTTCTGCACTGGTTAGGAAATAGTGATCCACTTGAACTCTCTTGCTTGACCCTTTGAAGAACATCTTCTCCTCTTGAACTTGCCTCAGGAACCTTGATCCCATGCTAAGAACCGATGATATGCACACATGATAATGCAAAATGAAATGAAACATAAGACAGTTGGTACTAAAGGTAGGAGAGCAAATTTTGGGGTGCTACAGCTGCCCCTATTCAATCAACTTGGTCCTGAAGGGATGATAGCGACGGCTCTCAGACATTCCAGGATGCACGGGGATTGAATACCGAAAGAGCCCCAGAAATTTGCTAATGGTGAGAATAACGAGATGGAGCGTGCTGAAAAATAAGGAATATCACCTCAACCACACCCTCAAAAATAAGACGAATACGACCTCAATCGCACCCACAAAGGAAATACGAATACGACCTCAACCGCATCCACAAAAAACGAATACAACCTCAATTGTACCCTCAAAGGGAGACTGACCTCAATCACTCCACCCACAAAGAAAATATGAATACGACCTCAATCGCACCCACAAAAACGAATACAACCTCAATTGCACCCGCAAAGGAAGATTGACCTCAATCACTCTACCCACAAAGAAAATATGAATACGACCTCAATCGTACCCACAAAACAAATACAACCTCAATTGTACCCTCAAAGGAAGACTGACCTCGATCACTCTACCCACAAAGAAAATATGAATACGACCTCAATCGCATCCACAAAACGAATACAACCTCAATTGCACCCGCAAAGGAAGATTGACCTCGATCACTCTACCCACAAAGAAAATATGAATACGACCTCAATCGCACCCACAAAACAAATACAACCTCAATTGCACCCGCAAAGGAAGACTGACCTCGATCACTCTACCCACAAAGAAAATATGAATACCACCTCAATCGCACCCATAAAACAAATACAACCTCAATTGTACCCTCAAAATAAGACTGACCTCGATCACTCTACCCACAAAGAAAATATGAATACGACCTCAATCGTACCCACAAAACGAATACAACCTCAATTGCACCCGCAAAGGAAGACTGACCTCAATCACTCAACCCACAAAGAAAATATGAATACGGCCTCAATCGCACCCACAAAAATGAATACAACCTCAATTGCACCCTCAAAGGAAGACTGATCTTGATCACTCTACCCACAAAGAAAATATGAATACGGCCTCAATCGCACCCACAAAACAAATACAACCTCAATTGTATCCGCAAAGGATAACCAACATAAAGTGGACTTCGCCGTGAAACAAAACTTCTGATTTAGACCACCCTACTGAGAAAGGGAAATTGGTAAACAAAATATGTCAGGCGAGAACTGGATTTCACAAAAGAGAAAGGCCAAACAAAGGCAAAGTTCTAACGGACTCACGATCCACAGATAAGATGACTCCGCCGGGGAAAGGAGAAGTCTAAATAAGAGATTCTGCCAGGGAGCACAAGTATGAGGAACACATCCCTCCAAAATCTCCTGAGTTATGCCATCTCTGCTGGGAAAGAGAACTGGCAAGGAAAGCATCAAACCTGGCTTATGCTTCGAATGCAAATGTTTGAATTTTGCCGTAATGCTCCACACAAAGTGGAAATGCTACGCGTTTTGAGGATGCAATGCCAATGCTTATGATATGCAAAAGGGGTCCCTCCAGCAAAATAAATGCTGGAGAGAAAAGACCAATTCAGTTGGGGATGACAAAAATAATTTGTCCTCTGAATCCAGGAACTCTGCTGAGAAGGGTCATACTGATCGACTCTTCGGATTAACAACTTTTGCTAGGGATGAAATCCCGAAAGAACTATCGGGGGCCACACCTGTCTTTCACTGAAGGTAACATCCAAAACCTGAGATTTCTCCTCTGCTGGAGGAGTTGAGAATGAACGCCAATAACAGAACCGGAAGTCTGTTACTGAAGATTGCTAATATCCAATTGGGCTCAGAACCTGCTGGGGGATGCCAGCCCATAATACCATCCTGCTTGGGGAAAACAGTCCATAATACCATCTTGCTTGGGGATACTGCTGAACTTAGCCTGCTGGTGGGGAGAATGACTTTACTCCCACCTTGCTGGGGACTAGAATATGACATTGTCGGCGAAAGCACGCTTCCTGACTGGATGGGGGAAGTGAAAACCCTGATTCTGTAGGGAGATAACATCTTGATTCAGAGAAAATACTTTCCAGGTCTCCTGCTGGGGAAGGTCTGCTCTGCTGAGGAAAGTGCGATCTCAATGCTGGGGAAAGCAAACTGCTGGGGAAATACAATCCTGTTGCCCTGCAAGTCAAATAACAACAAAAGAATATGCCACAACCTGACTATCACCGTTAATGCCTAAGTAATTTCTACTGCTTTTCGTTATGCTCCGCAAAGCTCGAAGTTTTATATGCAATGTTTATCAAAAATATCGGACGTTTTTTGCAAACAAAACAGTAAAAGTAAAACAAACAATGGAAAGCTCTTTGAGTGAAATGAATATTTTATTGAGAAAAGTGGCCTGTAAATAGGCATTTACAATAGGAAGCAATTCCTAAAAAGAGGTAATTGCGTAAAAGCAAAAAGAAAATACACATGTCGGCAATGTGGGAACAGATATCCACCATGATTCGACTCAGCTATGACCCATATGTCTTGCTTATCCAAAAATGTCTTGACCTTTGAAGAGACTAACTGTACTGATTCCTTTCTTTCAGAATTTCCAGGTATTTAAAGTGCTCACAGATCGAACGCAAACCATAGCCTTTCGCTTATAGATCCCTAACTTTTGCCTGGATCGCCCTTTTTGGGTTTTCAATCCATCGGGATACCCATTTTTGCCAAAGTCGCATTTTCAGGTTTTCAACTTTGCGGGTTTACACGTTTCTTTTTACATTTTATCCCTAACTTTTGCCCGAACCTTTTCCTTTTTATGGTTCGCCGGGATGCCCCTTTTTTTGCCTGGACTTTCTTTTTATGTCCCGCGGGTCTCTTTTATGCGAAGTATTTTTTGACTACGTCTGCGTTCACAGGGGATGTAAAATCTTCGCCATCCATAGTTGAAAGTAGTAAGGCTTCACCAGAAAAAACCTTTCTCACTACATATGGCCCCTCGTAGTTTGGAGTCCATTTGCCCCTGTGATCTGTCTGAGGAGGAAGGATCCTTTTCAAAACCAATTCACCTGTCTGAAAACTCCGAGGATGCACTTTCTGGTCAAAGGCGTGCTTCATCCTGCTCTGATACAACCGACCATGTGCGATGGCTGCCAATCTCTTTTCTTCAATAAGGTTTAACTGATCCAATCTGGAACGCACCCACTCAGCTTCATCAAGCTTCACATCTGTCAGAACTCTCAAAGACGGAATCTCAACCTCTAAGGGTAAAACTGCTTCCATACCATACACCAATGAGAAAGGGGTTGCCCCAGTTGATGTACGCACCGAAGTACGGTAACCATGTAGGGCGTAAGGTAGTATCTCGTGCCAGTCTTTATACGTTACCACCATCTTCTGCACAATCTTCTTGATATTCTTATTCGCCGCCTCAACAACACCATTCATCTTTGGACGATATGGAGAGGAATTATGATGCTCGATCTTAAAACTCTGACATAGTTCCTTCATCATCTTATTGTTCAAATTTAAGCCATTGTCAGTAATGATTCTCTCTGGGACACCATAACGATAGATGATGTGCTTCTTTATAAACCGGGCTACCACTTGCTTGGTGACGTCGGCGTACGAGGCTGCTTCCACCCACTTTGTGAAATAGTCAATGGCAACCAAAATGAAACGATGCCCATTGGAAGCAGTGGGCTCAATCTTTCCAATCATATCTATGCCCCACATTGCAAAAGGCCAAGGAGATGACAACACATTTAGAGGCGTAGGCGGTACATGCATCTTATCTGCATAAATCTGGCATTTATGGCACTTTCGGGCGTACTTGAAACAATCAGACTCCATAGTCATCCAGTAAAATCCTGCCCTCAACAACTTTCTAGCCAGGGCGTGTCCACTGGAATGAGTACCAAAAGAGCCCTCGTGAACTTCCTCCATCAACAAACCTGCCTCGTGTTCATCAACACAACGTAGCAAGACCATATCGAAGTTCCTCTTATATAACACATCATCCTTATTCAGAAAGAAGTTTCCTGCCAACCTCCTCAGAGTCTTCTTATCCTTGGTGGAGGCACCCTCTGGATACTCCTGTCTCTTCAGGAAAACCTTAATATCATAATACCACGGTTTGCCATCAGACACATCTTCAATTGCAAACACAAAAGCTGGTCTGTCCAGACGCATGATTCTAATCGAAGGTGTTTCATTCCAACGGTTCACCTTATACATGGATGCTAATGTCACTAATGTATCGGCCATCTGATTCTCAGCTCGGGGCACATGATGAAAATCCACCCTGTCAAAGAAAGGTAACAACCTTCTGGCATAGTTGTTGTAAGGCACCAAATTCGCCTGACGAGTCTCCCATTCTCCTGTAATCTGATTAACTACCAACGCGGAATCACCAGAGACATCGAGGTTCTTAATTCTCAAATCAATTGCTTCTTCTAACCCCATGATGCATGCTTCATACTCCGCCTCGTTGTTGGTACACACTAATGCTAACCGGGCAGTGAAAGGTATATGAGAACTGAAGCCATGATCAGTTTATTCTCAACATTCAAGAATTGAAGCCATGATCAGTTCATTCTTCCCCTGCAGCAGTCAGACCGAAGCTATGATCAGTTTATCCTCATTAGTCAATCAATCTGGGGCAGTATTCTTCACGAATCCTCAAGATGTCTTTCCTCAAAAGACCATCAGCCTGATACAATTTATAAGTGTGACAGAGATATGTTCAACATCTTCTCTCCAAGCAGAGTTAGCAGTGTTCCCTGTGTTGAGGAATCAGAGTTCCTTTCTTCCCTCACAAAAGATTCTATCTCAGTTATCCCTATCATCTGCATTCCATACATAAATCATTCACATATCATACATAGAAATATTTTCATAGCTCGAAGTGTGCTTCGCGCTCATATGCATTTTTCCAAGGTCCTGTTGCTTTCAACATCTTACCATGTGATCAAAGTCCAACTTACTTGGCGCCTACAAAACTTTTACCTGCCTTTTCATTCACTGCCATTCCTGAATGTTGTCGTTTACCTGTCTTCTTTCTTTCCAGTGACATTCCTGGATGTTGTCATTTCCTTGTGTATCTATTATTGTTGTTAGATGTTTGTCTTCTTTCTTTCTAGTGCTATTCCTGGATATTGTCGTTTCCCTGTGCATCTAGTTCCATTCCTGGATCTTTATATTCTTTCACTCCAGTGCCATTTCTGGATGTCTGTCTCTTTTGATCTCCAGTGCTATTCCTGGATATCTTTTTCCTCTTGTTCCTCCCAGTGCCATTCCTGAAAGTTTTATCTGTTCATTCAGTGTCATTCCTGAATGAGTTTTCTCCTTTTGCATTCAGTGCCATTCCTGGATGTCTTTCTCACTATCATTCAATGCCATCCTGAATGTACTGGTTTACCTTTACCTTTCAGTGCCATTCCTGAAAGTCCTTGCTTACTTTATTCAATGCCAGTCTTGGATATTGTGAACTCTTTTTATCCAATGCCATTCTTGGATGATTCTGATATAGTTTCTAGAACTTTTCTCACTTCATCCAATGCCATTCTTGGATGTTGAGATTCTTTTGTCCAATGCCATTCTTGGACAGCCTTTCCCCAGCCAAGTCCAATACTATTCTTGGATATCTCTGATATTTAACCTTGCCATCCAATGCCATTCTTGGATGTCCCCAATGAAGTTGTTCAAGTGGAATTTTGTTTATATCCAATGCTTTTCTTGGATGTCTCTGATGTTTGTTGTTGCCTCATTCAATGCCATTCTTGAATGTTGTAGTTCCTTTTATCCAATGCCATTCTTGGATATTTTACCTCCAATAGAGTGTTTTTCACCTCCATCCAATGCTATTCTTAGATGACACTGTTGTTTTTACTAGAAACTTTCTTGTTGTTGTCCAATTCCATTCTTGGACATCTTTTGTCATATCTTTTGTCTAGTTTGTAGTTTCCATCCAATGCTATTCTTGGATGTCACTACTCATTTTCCAGGGTCTTGTCCCTCTCTTTCCAACTATTGATGGATACTCCTTGTCACCTTGACAGATCTACAGAAATAGCTTGTGTCCCCCCGACGTGTCTTTTCGCGTCATCTCTCTCAATTTACCATAACTTTCTTGTTTCAAGTTTCCCCGCAGTCTGTATCATCCTTTGCATTCATATCATCTTGTGACATCTTATGGCTAAAAATTTGGTTTCCTGTATTTAAGTATCTTCAATCTTGTCAAGACGAAGTCTTCAACCTTCATATCTCCTGATAGAAGAAACTTAAATAGGGGCAGCTGTTGAACCCTAATTTTTACCCCTAAGATTTCGCATATTTCATTTGCATATCACAACCACAAACAAGATCACAATCTTTGTTTCTCCTGAGCATCTATATATTATTCTTACCTGTTTTATACTTGTTTCTGTTTGCTAACCTCTAACCAAAATACCAAAAAAACTGCTGCAGTTTGCTTGTTTCTCTCTCTGTGTGTTTAAGGTTTTGCAGGTTTGTCAAAGCAAGGGCATCATTTCAAGTCACATGTGGTTGTTCGTTCATGATGTAGTTCAGATGGATGTTTGACCTAATCTTGGTCAAATTATCAAGAGTTTTCTTCAAGTGCAAGTTATCTGTTTCAGTAGGCTATTTCTCAAGCAGTGACTGTCAAGTTGTTGTGTGGTGATATTCATCAGAACTTTTTATCAGAAATTCGGAAAATCAAGGTTGACAGTTGTGGCTTCAGTTGCAAATTGTTCAGTAGTGGCTGTGTTGCATATGTTATCAGATGCTTGTGAAAAAAAAATCAAGATTGGTTTTAGGCTAAAAATAAAGATTTTTATCCAGTCACCTTTTATTCAATATCTGTTCTGGACCGGGCAGGGCTTCCTGCCCTTAAGGATCAGGCCCAATACAGTATAGTTGTCGAACAGGCCCAATAGGCACAATATAGCCGTTGGGCACAACATAGCTGTTGGGCACAACATAGCCATTGGGCACAATATAGCCGTTGGGCATGTCCCCCTCACGCGCATATTAGTTCACGCGACCAACTACCTCCCCGAATATCACGGAAACAGTTAGAAAGGCCACGCACCTTGCCCTCCATCTGGCAATCCCTCATTGGTAGATCAGCCGCTTTGCTCGCCAGAAATCCACCTATGAATACCCCCTCGCTTGAGAGGGGCAGGTATCAAATATCATATACTTGACTTCTCTTACTTGCTTTTCCCCCTTTTTGACCAAACACTTACTTTGGCATCGGAGTACCTTGCAGGTACCTCCACCCCTTTTTCCCCTCCTACGAACATCAACTCTTGTCCTACACGAAGGCCGCGACGATCTCCTTCTGGTCCCCTCCGATCAGTGGCGCCGTCTGTGGGAATCCAGCTTCCCCGTCTTTAACCAATATTCTCTCTCGCTCAACAAAGACCAAAGCTTCATCTTTTCAAATCTCAGATCGACATGGCTTTCATCAAGAATGATGTTCACCAAGACTCTGTGGCCCCTGCGGCCAACAACAACAACGACCATGCTTTTGTCGGGCATATCCCGCAGGAAAATGACCGAAGAGACGGAAGGCCTGCTTCCCCGAAACCCAACGAACCAAAGCCACGAACATCAGCCGTGGAGCTCACCTTCGAGCCTATTCCGGTTCCCCAGGATGCTGATCCGAGCACTGCAGCACTCATCGCTTCTCTCAACAACTCGAACCTCCTGATCCTCCAGCCGGGGGAGAAGCTCAATGCCCTCGAGCATATCCTTCATGAACGCCTCGCTTCAGAAAAACTGGCAAGCCTTTCCCCGCGTCCACGGACTCCCTTGAAGCGAAGACGCGACAGCCTCTCCCCGGAGAGGAAACGTTCAAGATCGAGGGACCCTACACCCGATCTAGCACGGCGACGCCATCATTCTCCCCCGTGAAGATCCAGGCACTCCCCGGTTCCCAAGAGGTCTCGACACGCGGATAAGTACGATCACCGTCGCACCCGCGGACGCTCTCCTTGCCGAAGTCGAAGTCGCGGTCACAGCCATTCCCGTTCGCTCTCTCCTAGTTCCAGCAGTGACGACGATGTCCACGGCCCGTTCACAAGAGACATCCTCGACACTCGAATTCCTCGCGGATTGGAGAAACCACCCACGTTGACAACCTACGACGGGACAACTGATCCCCGCGAGCATATCGAAAATATAGAAGCTATGCTCCAATATCGCGGTGTCTCCGGGGCTATCAGATGCAAAATGTTCCCCATCACCTTGAGAAAGGGAGCGATGACATGGTTTAAATGACTTCCTCGCAGATCCATCTCTTCGTGGAGGGAGTTAAAGAGCCAGTTTGCCTGCCATTTCACAGCTTCCCAACGAAACCCCAAGTTGGAGGCTATGTTGGAGGCCATTATACAAGGCATGGATGAATCCCTGCGGGCATACATTGAAAGATTCAACAAAGAAGCGGTGGAAGTCCGAACAACGGATCACATGAAGAAGTACCTCATCGAAAAGGGACTCCGACCCAAAAGCGACTTCCGTAAGGCAGTAGGGATCGAAGCTCCCCGGACACTGATAGAACTTCTTCTTAAAGCTGAGGACTATATCCGTTACGAGGAAAAAGAAGCCGCATTCCATGCCCGAGACTTAAGAAATCGCAAAGCACCCCGGGCATCAAAAAAAGATGAGCCAGAATCGTCCCGGCAAGGGAAGGAGAAAAGGCGCGATGAGCGTCCTCGCGAAAGCAAAGGGTCAGCAGGCCGGTTTACGGAATACACCGTACTCACGACCTCGCGAGAGCGCATTCTCTCTGACTGCATCAACACAGAATTTAAACAAGGGGGTGTCAGGTTCCCTAAACCGACCACGTCCAAAGGAAACGTCGACAAAAGCAAATACTGTCACTTCCATCGTAGTCACGGCCACGTGACAGAAGATTACGTGCACCTTAAGGACGCAATAGAGATCCTCATCAAAAAGGGTCACCTGAAGCAATACGTGAAGAAGGGAGAGTCCTCCCGACGAGACACATCCGATCCGAAGAAAGAGGCAGAATCAGCCTAATCCAGTCCTCCCCCGCAGGTCGCAATGGCCATCAGCCGACCAGAGGACTTCTTCGTTCCTGACCACCTCGACCCGACTTCCCAGGCATTCATCCACAACACCTGGGAAGCCTTTCCTACGGCCATGGTCATCTCATGTGGGGGGTACCACGAGCTTACGATAGGGTGCATCAAATGAAAGTTTGAACAACTGATAGACAGTATCCTCGAGCAGTTGTACACGATCGGAAAGGGTAAAGGGCATTCGCAGCCGACCAAGTTTTATCGAGAAGAACTCCCTGGAGGATCACCAAACTCCCATATACCTCTGCTGATCAGGGCCAAATTATCCTCTACCGATGTTCGGAGAATCCTGGTCGACCAGGGCAGCTCCGTGGACATCATGTATTCCAACCTGTTCCACGCGTTGAAATTGAATAAGTCCAACCTCTCACCATACGTGGGGTCGGATATCCAAGGATTAAACGGGGCAACAACCCGGCCTTGGGATTACGTGGAGATATCAGTCACGTTTGGCTAGGAAGAGGCATCTCAGACAATCAAAACGCAGTTCTTAGTCATTGATTGCCCGTCGTTCTATCAGTGCATCCTCAGCAGACCAGCTCTTTCCGAACTCGTTGCTGTCCCCTCTACGGTCCACCTCAAGCTCAAGTACTATACTGAGAAAGGACACGTCGCGACTCTACATGGTGACATCGAGGCTGCTCGTAGATGCTTTAAGGCCGCAACAAAAGGGCAGAACCAGATCGCGACGACGGTAAAGTCGGCAAAGCGCACTAGAGAGGACGAGGTTCCAGCTGGAGATGGCTAGCCAGAGAAAAAGGCCACGCTTCCCGTGTATACCATCGACCTCGACAGCAGGCTTCCTAAAGATGGAGATGAAGATCGTGACGAAGACAAAAAGCCAGGAGCGACAAGCTCCCCGTCTCCTGCACTTCTACGACCAGTTCCAGATGGGGAATTCGAGATCATTACCTTCAGCAATAACCCCAACAGGGGAGTGAAGATAGGCGCTGGTCTCCCCGAAGAGGTAAAGAAGGAGTTGAAGAAATGCCTTGATGACAACGTCGACCTATTCGCCTGGAGTGCGGCAGATATGCCCGACCTTGATCCAGAAACTGCATGTCACCACTTGACAATCAATCCAGCTGCTCGCGCCATTGCCCAACGAAGAAGAAAGCAATCCGAGGAAAAGGCACAAGCTGCCGAAAAACTTGTACAAGACCTCTTAGAGGCAAAATTTATTTCCGAGGCCAGGTATACGACCTGGCTCTCAAACATTGTACTTGTAAATAAGAGTAATGGAAAATGGCACATGTGCATTGACTACACTGATCTCAATCGGGCTTGCCCGAAAGACGCTTATCCGCTACCGAACATAGATAAACTTGTAGATAATTCTACAGGTTTCAAGCTCTTGTCGTTCATGGACGCTTATTCGGGATACAACCAAATCCCAATGGCAGACAAGGACAAGAGGTACACGGCATTCATGACCTCCTCGGGGAACTATTACTATAACGTAATGCCCTTTGGACTAAAGAATGTCGGGGCCACATACCAGTGCATGATGAATAAAGTCTTCCGATCAGAAATCGAGGACATGCTCGAAGTGTATATGGATGATATGATCGTAAAATCCCAAGAGGAATCTGACCATACCACCCACTTACGAAAGGTGTTCGACCAAGCTCGAAAATGTAAAATGCGTTTCAATCCAGAAAAATGCGCCTTCGACGTACAAGCAGGAAAATTCCTCGGGTTTTACCTCACCGAAAGAGGAATAGAAGCAAACCCAGATAAATGCTGAGCACTCGTGGAGTTCCCCACTCCGTGGTCAAAGAAGGCGATACAGACCCTCAACGGGATGCTTGCGTCCCTTGCCCGCTTCGTGAGCAAATCCGCCCAGCACGCCCTGCCCTTCTTCAAATTACTCCGGAAGGAAGTAAAATTTGAGTGGACGGACGAATGCGAGCAGGGCCTTGCCCATTTCAAACAAGCTTTGTCCGAGCCACCAATATTTTCCCGACCGGACCGCGGGGAAACCATATACATGTACCTCTCCGTGGCCAACGAGGCAGTAAGTGCAACACTTATTCGCGAGACGACTGACAGAAAAAAACCCATCTATTTCACCAGTAAAGCCCTACAGGGACCCGAAGTCAGGTACACGAAAATAGAACGAGTGGCTCTTGCTCTCATAATTACCGCGAGGAGACTCAGATATTACTTCCTGGCGCACACTATCGTCGTCAGAACCGACCAACCTATTAGGCAACAGTTAAGCAGACCAGATATGGCGGGCATGATGCTAAAATGGTCCCTTGAATTGGCCGAGTTCGACATTCACTACGAGGGGAGGAAAGCCCTCAAGGTACAGGTACTGGCCGACTTCATGGCAGAAATGACTCCGGAACCATCCCCTCCAGGTGGGACACAGAAGTGGATCATTTACGTGGATGACGCATCAAGCCCCTCAGGCAGCGGAGCAGGAATTATCCTCGAGAACGAGGAAGGGACCCTGATCGAAGTATCCCTGGTCCTCTCCTTCAAAACATCCAACAATCAAGCCGAGTATGAAGCCTTCCTCGTAGGATTACGACTGGCTAAAGACGTCGGCGCGAGAGAAATAAAAATTTGCACTGATTCCCAACTCGTAGCGTCCCAAGTACGGGGAGAGTTCCAAGCAAAGAACGACCAACTAGCCGAATATTTGGCGATGGTAAAAGAAAAAATAGCGGAGTTTGAAGCATGGGAAGTTCATAACGTCCCGCGCGAGCAAAACACCCGAGCAGACATCCTCTCTAAACTAGCCAGCACCAGGAAAAAAGGTGGGAACAAATCCATCATACAAGAAATGCTGGTCCGCCCGAGCATTATAAAACCCGACCTGCTAGATGTTAACGTCATCGGAGATCCTCGTTGTTGGATGACCCTGATATACAATTATCTCACCAAGGGGGAACTCCCCGAGGACAGTAAGGAGGCTAGCATAACTAAGCGACGAGCCTGTTCGTACGTACTGGTCGAGGACAAATTATATCGACGAGGATTTTCCATTCCCCTGTTGAAATGTGTCGACGAAGCCCAGGTCCCCGAAATCTTACAAGAGATCCACGAGGGCATCAACGCACAACACCTAGGGGAAGGTCCCTGGATCAAAAAGCTTTGCGCGCAGGATATTACTGGCCAACCATGCAACACGACGCCAAAGAACATGTACAAAAATGTGACCGTTGCCAACGCCACGGGGACATGCATTTGGCACCACCCAACGAGTTGAAGACCCTCTCCTCGCCGTGGCCCTTCGCCTGGTGGGGGATGGACATCCTAGGCCCATTTACAATGGGATCTTATCAAAATAAATTCCTAATCGTGGCTGTCGACTATTTCACAAAGTGGATTGAAGCCGAAGCGCTCGCTAAGATCACAACCTTCAACATATTGCGTTTCTACAAAAGGAACGTCCTCGCCAGATTCGGGGTACCCCAGGCCCTCGTAACCGACAACAGAACCCAATTCACAGACAGAAAATTCTAAGACTTCGTCGCCAAATTGGGAACGAAACAACACTTTACTTCGGTCGAGCATCCCCAGACCAACGGGCAAGCGGAGGCCGCGAACAGAGTAATCCTACGCGGATTGAAGCGGAGGCTAGGCGAGGCCAAGAAAAGGTGGGTCGAGGAGCTCCACAGCGTCCTCTGGGCGTACAGAACAACACCCCACTCTACCACCGGGGAAACCCCTTTCCGACTAGCGTATGGAACAGAGGTTGTAATACCGGTGGAGATAAGGGAACCCTCCAGAAGGACAGAAGCTCCCCTCGACGAAGAAATGAACAATGAGGCTCTACGCGAGGAGCTCGATCTGGTCGAAGAAATAAGATCAGGGGCTGCCCTCCGCGAGGCCGCATTAAAGTAACAAATAACGTTGCGACATGACGCCAGAGTCATAAAGCGCGACTTCCCCGTACGCAGTCTGGTCCTGCACAGAAACCAGAAGGATTCGCGCGAAGGGAAATTGGCAGCGAACTGGGAAGGACCTTATAGGGTCAAGTCCAAAACGGGCACGGGAGCATATTACTTGGAAACATTGGACGAAAAACAACTTGCTCGACGATGGAATGCTGAAAAACTCAAGCAGTACTACAGCTAAGTCCTTAACCACGAGGATAGACAAATTGCCGACGTAATCACCAAAAAACGGGGAGAGTTGCGCGGTCATCGTATCATGACCTGGTGAAGCATGACACACATTACAACGCCGGCCAGCTTTTGCTCGTTGTACGAGCAGATCCTGTGCACAACGGGGATACCTCAACCGAGCTCCGCCATTGCCGCACCATTCAGGCAGGACACCCAGCTCGCGAGGGGAGTAGTCCAAGCCTATGAGATTAGTACCTCAAACGAAGTCCTAGCCTCATCATGGGCAAAACCACTTCGCCCTCCTCGGCAGGTTTCACACCTCGTCGAGCACACACATATAAATAAACAGAGCAAACGTCAATGATAAAACATTTTCACAAAATCCAAGTATATTAAAACACCGGGCATGACCGGATAATGTTATAAATACAAAAAAAGGGAATGGCCCCTACAAATTCATATAAAAAGGGGCAGCGCCCATACAAAATGATAAGGGCACGCAGGCCCACAAAACATGCTAAAAACAACAAAGTCCTATTCAGCGACTTCACTCTCCTCCTCGGAAGGAATGACCTGACCGTCCACCACCTTGTTGAACAAACCCATCCCATCCGTCATGAGCTGTACATCAGAGTTGAGGGCCACCATCTGCTCTTTTGCAGCACTGAAGCCGAACTCAGCTACTTTCAGGTTGTCCTCGCCAAGGATTCTAATCCTCTCGATCAAGTCAGCCCGTGACTTCAGGGACTTCTCGTCGTCATTTTCGTCCTGGACAGCTGAAGTCAAGCCTTCCAATTCAGCGATCCTCGCCTGCAAACTCGCCTTCTCCTCGTCAGCCTTGAGCGCAGCTAACTTCAGCTGGGTCACCTCCGTCTGAAGCAACACTTTGGCCTCCTCGTGACCTTCAAACTGTTTTAAATAATTGAACAACTTGTTATTTCCCGCCTCAACTCGACAATTTTATTCTTGGACGTCACGAGGCTCGCCCGAGTAACAGCTTCATCATCGGCAAGGACAAGGGCCGCTTCAAGCACCCTAAACATGCCCGCAGCATCCTGGCACAGTTGTTTTCTCCTCGCTTTGGAATTGGCGTTTAGAATAGCCACGGCTTCAGAATCGTGAACATCTATGGACTCCCCTTCAGCAAACAAATCTCGGCGCGAGTAGCAGGCGGGCAGTACAAGATGACCGGCACCAGAACCTCCCGGACCAGTGGCCACAGAAGTCCCCGCGATATCTCTCCTCCTTTTATGTGAGGTGTCCGGGGTCAGCGGCGTTGAGGCTCTCTCCGGGACGGGTGTAGGACCAGCGGCAAAATTCTCCAGAACTGTCTGCTTGGGCACCCCGACCTTGGCACCTGTGGTCGTCTTCTTGTAAACCTTCGCCGCCCGGGACCTCACCAAACGCTCCCGCATGTCGGCCATCATACCTGCGAACACACGTAACAAGTCAGGACCAAGAATTCAAAGAAATAAAATCAAACAGGGGAGCATACCAAGCAAGATCATCGCATCATCGTCATTATCACACTCGAGGAGAGCTTTGACGTTAATATATCTAGCTGCTCGGACGAACTCCCCATCATCCCCGACTAGCTCTTTCCCGTCCCGATCAACTACGAAGGTCGGGGAAAAACTCTCCACGTAAGCATGGAGGATCCTGTACGACTCCTTGTCCGCCGGGCAAAGCTGCTCGTGCTTCACCAGGAATTGATCCGTTCTGCGCTTAAAGTGGGTATAGACCCATTCCAAAGGAAATATGGAGACGACACCATCCCTCTCCCGACTATTCACCACCACCTTCTTAATGGTCGAGATAGTTCTCTTTGCCTCCTCAGTAATAGGCTTCACGATCAGAAACCTATCCTTGAAGTTGCGAATTGAATCAGAATACGGCCAGAACAACCTACTCTGTTGTTTAAACGAAACCTAACTTTGTTTCGTCCCCGCTGTGCTCCTTTGGATTTGGAAAAGGCAGAAGAAAATATCTGTGGTCGCGCCGACATTAAGGTAACGACACACTAGGTCAAAAGCCCGGATGAAAGCCAAGGCATTGGGGTGAAGCTGAGACGGGCACAAGGCCAGATGGGTGAACAGGGAGGCCTGAAAGTCAGTAAAAGGGAGACGCATCTTGGCCTCCGTAAAAGCGAACTCGTACATAGGAAAACGCAATCCTGGGTACGAGGAGCAAATCCTATCATACTCCCCGGGGCGAAATGCTTTCCACGTCCGAGGAGCGTCTTCTTCACGTCTCTCCAACAAGTCAAAGTCTCGTATCTCCTCTGCGGAGAAAGTTGATCGGAACGATAGAGGCTCATGGGCGAGCCATTCAAGGTCCCCTCCTGCGACCTTGATATTTGAATAATCAGCGGGCACACTGGGCCCCTCTTGTGTATCTTGCGTATCGGGCACAACATTATCCTGGGGTTCAACCATTTTCACCTGAAAGGCAGAGGAAGAGAAGTGAATTCGACATCCAAGATCAAATCCACCCTTCCACCACTAATCAAGTGAAAGGGCGTTGATGAATCCGAGGACAACTGCGTGCCCGTATAAATGACCTAGCAATCGTCAGGAGAGGTCCCCGCGACCAAAACTCGCAGATATCCATACGAGGACGCTTGCTCACCTCAAAATCACATCAAAGTTCCGAACAGGCCTAGTGCCCGACTACAAACAAAATTCTACACTTAACCAGATTCTACAAGGATCTACGCTAACAATTTCTACAAAAATCCTGAAATTCATCATGTTCTTCATAAATTTTCCAGAAATTCATGTGTTCATCGAAGAACACATGAAGTCCAACCGGAAAACATGAAGTTCAACCGGAAAATTCATAAAAAATATACAGAAAAGGAAGAACAAACTTACAAGAAGAAGAAGAGGTTGACGGAGAAGAGGAGGATCGATGGTGGCGAAGAGGAACTCCGACGAAGGACTAGTTGCAGAGCAAATAAGAGCAAGGAGTGAAAACTTGTGAGAATTGTGAAAATAAAACCTTCCTCCACCCTTTTATAACCATTTGATCGTGGGGAATCGTGAAGGTCATCATAGCCTATGCGGCCCTAGGACTAACAAAAGCCATAAATGCTCACCATGTGTCACAAAAACTCTTCGCCTGGTTTATTGCAGAAAATACACTAGTCCTTGGCTCCCACGAGCAAGTCTCCTCGCCAAAATAAACACATCCGTGCAGGGCTGCTCGGAGAAAAACACCAATCTCTGCGAGCACGCTACAAACCTTGGTCGACACTCAGCGCAATCATCAAACGGCCACATCTGGTCGGGCACGAATGGGACACTCCACGCGAACAACCACTTCCCCGACGGTACGGTCATAATCACAACTGTCTGAAGTCATTACTCTCCAGCAGAGCAACGACTTGGGGGGCTCCTGTTCTGGACCGGGCAGGGCTTCCTGCCCTTAAGGATCAGGCCCAATCCAGTATAGTTGTCGAACAGGCCCAATAGGAACAATATAGCCGTTGGGCACAACATAGCCGTTGGGCACAATATAGCCGTTGGGCATGTCCCCCTCACGCGCAGATTAGTTCACGCGACCAACTGCTTCCCCGAATATCACGAAAACAGTTAGAAAGGCCACGCGCCTTGCCCTCCATCTGGCAATCCCTCATTGGTAGATCAGATGCTTTGCTCCTAGAAATCCACCTATAAATACCCCCTCGCTTGAGAGGGGCAGGTATCAAATATCATATACTTGACTTCTCTTACTTGTTTTTCCCCCTTTTTGACCAAACACTTACTTTGACATCGGAGTACCTTGCAGGTACCTCCACCCCTTTTTCCTCTCCTACGAGCATCAACGCTTGTCCTACACGAAGGCCGCGACGATCTCCTTCTAGTCCCCTCCGATCAATATCCATAATCCAATTATCCATTTTCATACCCATTTTGATTACCCTTTTTTTTATAAACCAATTATCCACATTTTTAATCCATTTCATTTTCTACAAAAAAAAAACTTTTTTTCAATAATCTTTTTTTTTCCTAACCATTAACATTTTTTAATCCATATTTTCTTTATCCATTCCAATAAACCATATTCATTTTTCAAAAAAATCATGCTACAAGCTTTCATAAAAGCATTATACAAAAAAAAAAAACCTTTGAAGCAGAGCACAAGCCTTGAAGATACAAGCTTCATGCTTATCATTTGAAAGCCAACAATTATCACACTATTTCGCAAGTCTCTAAGGCTCACTAATGAAGCATGAAAGCAATTTACATTTGGAAAAATAACCAACTTGATGCTGAGTCACTTCAGTAAATATGCCAATCATTTCACAACTGCCTCGTACATGAACTGGCGACCAAGGAAAGAACCGAACTTTGAGTTTGCGGTTGGATGACATAAAGGAAACTGTCAGAATTTCTAACTATGTAGTTCGGTAACATCATTGACAACAAGACTTTGTGATATCTCTCTAACTGTTACGTCATATGCGCACAAAGCAATGGATATTGTTTTACCTTTTTGCTTGCAAAGATATATTAAGAAAGGTTGACAGTGTTAGGAAGGAGTTAATTGGAATTGTTATGAAGCTTACAAAGCATGCTGGAACTGCAACCCGTCCCCGTTTGTCTGATTTAGTGTGCAACATGTTTGAAAGCTTATCAAGCTTGAAGGAGCCAAAGAATTGCTGCTAAACTCACATCACACACTTTACTTCAAAAACCGCTCCAAATTTCACCCGTCTCCAGTTCCAACCTCACCTTCAATCTTTAAATTCATTCCATCATCTTCACATAACCAAAACTTGCAGAAATTCACAAAAAAAAAACCAGTTCAAGCTTCAATTTACTCTCAACCTGTAAACAACCAAAACATCATTCATTATTGATTGAATTCCGCAAACAACAACCACAAATTCAGAATATCTCACAATTCACATCCATCAACAACAACAACGTCAGGAATTTCGCATCCAGAAAAGAAGAAGAGGAAAGATTAGAAGCATTCCTAACTTGAATTTGAAGGTATTTTGGTGGTTTTCGACAATTTCTCGCGGTTTCAATTCGAGCTAATGAGACACTTTAGTTCAAAATTAAAGACGTATTTGAAATCTACACTCTATTACTATCCATTCCGCGCTTGATTTGGTTTTCGCCGCTCCGTTCGTTTGATCTTGATGTTGTAAAAATGTTGATGAATAGTGCTACCGTTGGAGATACACGAAGGAGAATTTGTTTTTTTTTACTTTCATTACATTTAGTTTTTTATTTAATTTTTTTTTTACTTTTTTTAGGCATTAATTGATTTTGTATTTGGGCCGTGGGCCTTTTAACCATCACCACCTCTTCTTTTAAAATCATACCTCCCTCCTTTCATTTTATTTTATGTTTTATCTCCTCTCTTTTTTTTTTAATTTCTTGTAGTTAGTTTTTTTTACTGTTTTTCTTTTTTTTTTATCTTCTTAATGATTTTCTAAAAGAAAAAAATTAATTCTAATTTGTTGTTGATCCTTTGCATTTTAATTTTGTTTTTCTAAATATCTTTTGAAAAATTATTAAAAATAGTTTTGATTTTATTTTCTTGAATTTCTATTTGTTGTTGGTCGTGTGGATCATAAATGTTAGATCCACTTTCTCTTCATCTATTTCTTTTTCTTTTTGATCGATGAAAGTCTAAGAGATCTTGGAATTCCTTTGTTGAATTTCAATCAAGACTAGATCGTTACCATTTTTCTTTTCGTGCGGTATTGCTTTTGGATGAAGATTTACATATCATTCATCTAGCATGCATTAGCACAAAGAGCTATTGACCGACCTCATTGTAGGGTAATTACTCCGTAAATTACTCGGCGATTGATTAACATAGCACAATATTTGTCTCGCATCCAAAAACTATCAAGAATAGTTTATTATTTGTCATTTGGTTCAAAACTTATGAAACTTGTTGTTAGGAGGCTTTGGTCTTATCAATCCTCTAATGAGTTTTCATTAACCTTGACCTAAGTGAAATTATTCAATAATTATTGATCACTTACTCTAACAACTAACAACTAATCACTAACTTCTAACTTTTACTTTTATGCTTCCTTCTCGCTCCCTATCTCTCTTTTACTATTATGCTCCATTATTATCATTATCATATCATGTTTATGCTTCTTCAATTTTTCCTTTGTCCGTTGGACACATGTTTATGCTTCCACAAATTTTCCTTTGTCCGCTGGACACATGTTTATGCTTATGCCTTTTTCTCTTTGTCCACTTGGACCAAAAACATTAATAAAGGCCAAAACCTCTAAAAAACTTGTGTTTCTAATCTTGGACTATGGTTACTATCCTTTGCAATGGACATGGAGCTTTGCACCTAGACCTTGGACATTCAATGCAATTCTTGGAACCTTGGACTTAGAGCTAGGACCTTTTCCCTTTGCTTTGGAATTATGGTTCAAAGACTTTGGAGCTTGCTTGTGTGGTTAGGCTATTCTATTCCTTAGCTTTTAATTTATGCTCTAGGATAGTCACTTCTTCTTCACCCATTCTTCAATTTTCAAAACTTTCTCTCTTTTTCAAAACCTTCTTGCTTTCAAAACTTGAATCATCTTTCATAATTAAACCTTGAATTTGTCAAGTTATTTTACTCTTTTCCTTTCATTTCTTAACAAATGCTAAACTACATAAGCATATTGACACCTTTTTCAAAAGATGTAAAAAACATGAAACTCATCACTCTCTTTTTGTGCCTTATGCACTTTTCCTTTAAAACTTTTTCTTAAGTTTAAACATGATTCATTTCTTTAAGCGGAATTATTCGCTTGGAAATGACAACTTGTCTTTACATTTAAAATCAACCAAAACAAACGAATTTCATTCTTTGTACCACGAACTACGAGGTTTTGATCCTACATTGCACATCGTGGGTACGTAAGCATGAGGCGACAAGTCTCTCCAAACACAAAAATCTTAAAAACAATTTCTCTTCTCATCTCCTCAATCTCTTTTCAAACAAACTTTTTCAGAACAAAAAACGTAAATATTTCAAAGGGCTCCTATAGAGTACTATAGACGTTTTGGGTGCTAACAACTTCCCATTGCGTAACCAACCCCCCTTATCCAGTCTCTCTTCACTTGTTCTTGTTGTAGAGCTTGTGTAGGCTTTGTTCGCTCTTTTTCCTTTCCTTTTCGGATAAAATAAAAGTGTGGTGGCGACTCTTGCTTTTCGAGTTAAGTTAATCAATAACTTACACTCACGATTTTGCCGCTACAACTAATATAATGCAATTGAATGGAAACTTACCTCTAGAAGTACTTACATATTATTTTTTGGCAATGAGCCAGGAAACCTTAGGCTTGAGATTTTCACCGATGGAATGAACCCCTTTGGTAATATGAGTTCTAACCATTCTTCGGGGCCTGTTATTCTCACGATTTATAACTTATCTCCTTGGTTATGCATGAAGCGTAAGTATATGTTGTTAAGTATGATGATTTCTGAACCACGATGTCACACCCTAATTTTTACCCTAAGATCCCACCTACTCTTGCATCATCTTGCATCGTGTTGCATAACATTTTTGGTCAATCATCTATGCATGCTAACCCATTTTCTTTTAGCTTTGTGTTGTTTGCTCTTGTTCATGTATGGATTAGTATTTCATTCCAAGGAAATTAAAAGTTAGATCAGACAAGTCTTGAGGAGATTTTTAAACCCATCACGTTCTCATGTTCTCAAGATATCTCTTCATCAAATTCAAGACCAAATGACCCCACATCAAGTGTTTCAAAGGTTCATTTGCTCCTAATCAAGAATTAGAATTTTTAAGCCAAGGGTTCATTCACTCCTAATCAAGAGCTAGGTTTTTTTTTTCAACTTCAAGGGGTTCACTTTGGAATTTCATCAAGACATGTTGTTTCTTGTTGCTTAGGCTATGAATTAGGATCTCATGAATCCATTAGATGTGATTTGTTGTGTTTCTTGGACTTGAAATGCATCTGAAGATGAATATTTATGGATCAAGGTGGCACGAAGAATAAATTTGTGAACTTGTATGAACACGTGCATCACTATTTCAATTATCTTTTGTTTGTGAATTGATTTCTTTTCATTATGATGGAGTATGCGTTCAAGATGTGTTATGAATTCAACATGCTCAAAAGATTATGTCGGAAAATCCATTAAAAGACAAGTTACTTGAAAGGAAACCTAAAGTGGTCATCCTCACCCAATTTTGTTTCTAGTTCAATGTTCAAGTGTCATTCAAATTTACAAGACATGATTCAAAATTGCAAATTCAAGGCCTATTTCATTCCAAATTCAATTGTTCAAAGTAAGATTCATCATTCTAAACCCATATTCAAGTTCAAGTACACAAAAACTACAAGGAAGGTTTCCTAACATCATCATCATCATTATCACGTTCAAGTTCAAGAAAGAAAGAAAGAAACTATTATGGCTCGAGATATGGCATCACCAATGGTTGGTTGTTCACGTGGCTGGCTATCTTCAAACTATCACTTCTTCCAAACATACCCTTCCAAGCTTTTCCAAGTTCCCTCATTTACACATGAAACAACAAACATGATTAGAAGCCAAATGGAAAGACATCAAAATTCAAGTCATAATCATAAAAGATTTCATCGATGTTCACATTACACCAACAATTAATCCAAATTCAAACTCACATGGACATATCCATAAGCAAATCCAAGTCATTTCAACCAAGTTTCACACATTTGTTTCAAGACAGGTTCACAATTCCAATCAATTCAACCATACTGCAACCAATTTCAATTCATCCAAAACAAGACCAATCCAAATGTATTCCCAAACAATGAAAACAAAACCAATTCATGTTACATCTCATCATGTCAACTTTCAGCTCATCATTTCAATTTGATCCATGCCAAACATGATCAAGATAAGTCCCAAATGTAATGTTTCAAGTTGATTTCAATCCATAGACCAATTTCTTTTCAAAACAATCAAGCCCAAAAACACAAAGTCATAAGTCCTAAGTCATTATGTCTAGCATGTGACATACCTCTTCATGTGCCATAAGAAATTCAAAAGGATTCAAAAATCAAAACAATGCAAGATTTCAGAATATGCAGCAGCAGGTTAAATTCACAAAAGAGGGAGTTTTTTAGAAAAACCAGATTTGTATCAGAAAGGCATTAGCATAAAAAATGGAAAGAAACAAACATTTCATGGAAGTAGAAAAATCAGAACACCAGACAAAGTCAAATATGCAATAGCAGGTCGAATTCATCAAAAAGGAATGCCTCAGAGTTTCAGAATTCACTCAAAAAAAGCAATAACATTAGTTTTAAAAACAAAAAGAATGTTCAGAGCAGGATAATACAGAGTTCGAGGCCATATCATGCAAGAGTCATTTTCTCAAATTCATGAAAAGGGAAGGTATGCAGAATGACAGTTATTTTCAGAAGCAATGAATTGAAAACAGAAAAGAGACAAAAGGTTTACAATAGCCAATATTCAGATTTTTTTGACCCAATTCAAAAACAATCAGCATAAAAACAAGGAAGGGAGAAGCTTTGTATCATCAGAGAAAATACCACAAAGACACGGAGAAAAATTGCAAACAGAAAGATTTCAAACAACAAAGAAACACAACAGATCTCATACTCATTTATTAATATCAAAAACACTCAGAGAAACCACAAGTTGGCAACATCATCAGAAACCCTAGAAATGTGGTTAGGGTGTTTGAAACAACAAAGAAACACAACAGATCTCATACTCATTTATTAATATCAAAAACACTCAGAGAAACCACAAGTTGGCAACATCATCAGAAACCCTAGAAATGTGGTTAGGGTGTTTGAAACAACAAAGAAACACAACAGATCTCATACTCATTTATTAATATCAAAAACACTAGGTTCTTTCAAACACCCTAACCACATTTTATTAAAATTATAGAAGAAAGAAGAGTGGAAGGATGACTCATCTGGATTTGCTGTGCTCAACGTTGATAGGATCCAGCCTCGAACGAATCGTTCACCTTGGTACGCCTTCCCTCCATTTCGCTTGATTTTTGTTTGTGATTGGACCCTCAGCTGTGTTTAACATCCGTTTCCCTTTCGTGGTGACCGATTCTGATGTTTTCTGGAATTTAGGGTTAAATTGGGAACGGGGTTATTTGAGGCTTTTTAGTGAGTTTTAGGAGATTTTGATCTCGGATTCGTGTTTAGGAAGAGAAAAGAGGTGGGGTTTGTGTAGGACTCGTTCAGAAGAGCGGTCTTCGCCGGAGAAGACGGCGGTTTCCGCCGCGGACCTTCTTCTTCGGCGACCCCTGTTAGGTTTCCGGCGTGAGAAAAGAGGAGAGTGAGCGTGATTTTGTTTCGTTCTGAGAAAGTGAGATACATGTTGAGCTTCGTCCTTTCTTGTTTTGCTGCTTTTAGAATCCTTTAAGGACAGCGACACGTGTCACCGTCATAGCCGTGTGATGCTAATTATTTATCAACCCTGGCTGATCCTGTATTCGCCTTTTCCTCAACCTTGTTGTGCTCCCTCAATTTTAGGTGTCTGGTCAGATAGGTAGTAGATTCTCTGGCCGTGGTAAGAGGTGCCCGGGAGAGTCTATTGAGACTCTCCCCATGGGATCAATCCGTAAGGTTTTCTGGGCTGAATTCAAGCCCTGCTTTTTGCACCTCCTTTTTGCAGGCCCTTTCTGATTTACTTCAAAAACCTTACTGTCTACACCTCCTGGGTTTTTAATTAGTGTTTTATTTAACTAGTTTATTTTCTAAAATTAGGTTTAGCTTTAGTTAATTGGTTTTATTAATTTATTTATTTATTTATTAATTAATTAGTTTTTTGTTATTAGGTTTAATTAGAAGTAGTTTATTAAGTTATTTAACTTTTATTTTATTTTATTAGAATTAAGTCTTGGATTAAGTTTAATTAATTAGTTAGTTTTAGGTTTAATTACCTAGTTTCTATTTAGAATTTATTTGTTTAGTTTTTAATTAGGTTTTTAGTTTTTGATTAAGCTATTTAGTTTTATTAGAATTAAATAATTAGTCTTGGTTAATTATTAACTTTAATTAGAGCTTAACTAATTTATTTTTGGTAATTAAATTTAGTTAATCAATTAAGATTAGTTAGATATTTGTTGGTTAGAATTCATTTAGGTGTTTAGCTTTAATTAAATTTTTTGCTTAGTTAGGTTATTATCTTCAATTCTTAATCTAACCTTAACTTTTTTTTGTTTTAATTAAATTCCTGATATTCATGTTTGTCCTATCCTTCGAGTCTTTATTTGTTTGAGCATTTGCTTTACACTTGATATTTGGGCTTTATCTCTTTGTCCCTTTTTTTACCCCAGTTTGAGTCTAAGGATGCAAACACCTTCACTAGGTATAATCAACCCCCGAACCTTAGATCTCTAGCTCTGTTGTTACATAGTGCCCTTAGAGTTTTTGCGATCTTTATCCTTTCCTTTGGATAAATCAAAGCTCGGTGGTGAATTTCATGATTTGTGATTCAAGTTAATTAATAGCTTGATATCCGATTCTCACCACGACACACGACAACCTGAAAACAACATAGATTTTTATCTAAGTCCATTAAATGAAGATCTAAGACTTTTGTGGGAGGAAGGCGTCGAAGTTGACGATGCATATTTTGGTGAAAAGTTTAAGATGCGTGCAATGTTATTTTGCACAATCAACGACTTTCCTGCATATGGTAATTTGGCTTGATATAATGTCAAAGGACACAAAGCATGTCCTATTTGTGAATCTAATACATGTTATCACCAACTTGAGTTTGGAAAAATAGTGTTTACCCTGGGCATCACAAATTTCTAAAACCCAATCATTCTTATCGTAGATTGCGGAAGGCTTTTAATGGAGAGCAGGAGTTTGATATCGCTCCTAAACCTTTGACCAGAGATGAAGTTTATGAATGATTAAAACACATTAATGTTGTCCTTGGAAAGAGAAGAAAAGAAAAAGGGCAAGTTTTTGAGAAAAATATATGGAAAAAGAGGTTTGTGTTCTTTGATATTCCATATTGGTCAAATCTCGTTGTAAGACATTGCCTTAATGTGATGCATGTGGGGAAAAATGTTTGTGATAGTTTGATTTGAACACTTCTAAACATTCCAGGAAAGGCTAAAGATAGTAAGCAATCTCGTCTCGATATGGAGGTGATGGGTATACGAAAACAATTGGCTCCAATACGAAAACATCTCTTGAAAAATTATTAAAAATAGTTTTGATTTTATTTTCTTGAATTTCTTTTTGTTGTTGGTCGTGTGGATCATAAATGTTAGATCCACTTTCTCTTCATCTATTTCTTTTTCTTTTTGATCGATGAAAGTCTAAGAGATCTTGTAATTCCTATGTTGAATTTCGATCAAGACTAGATTGTTACCATTTTCTTTTCATGCGGTATTGCTTTCGGATGAGGATTTACATATCGTTCATCTAGCATGCATTAGCACAAAGAGCTATTGACCGGCCTCATTATAGGGTAATTATTTCGTAAATTACTCGACGATTGATTAACATATCGCAATATTTGTCCCGCATCGGAAAACTATCAAGAATAGTTGATTATTTGTCTTTTGGTTCAAAACTTATGAAACTTGTTGTTAAGAGGCTTTGGTCTTATCAATCCTCTAATGAGTTTTCATTAACCTTGACCTAAGTGCAATTATTCAATCATTATTGATCACTTACTCTAACAACTAACAACTAATCACTAACTTCTAACTTTTACTTTTATGCTTCCTTCTCGCTCCCTATCTCTCTTTTACTATTATGCTCCATTATTATCATTATCATATCATGTTTATGCTTCGATCTCGTCTCGAAAACTAGATGAATTAGAAGATGAAGCTGCCATAATCTTGTGTCAATTGGAGATGCATTTTCCTCCATCATTTTTGGACATTATGATTCACTTACTTGTTCATTTTGCCAGAGAAATCAGAATTTGTTGTCCAGTTTATTTAAGGTGGATGTATCCAAAAGAGTGATACATGAAGATCTTTAAAGGATATACAAAGAATCATCACTGACCGGAAGCTTCAATTGTTGAAAGGTACATCACATAATATTTTATTGAGTTTTTGTACAAACTATTTGTCTGAAGTATAGTCTATAGGAATTCCAAAGTCTCGTCATGTTGACACTGAAGGTAGAGGTATTCAAGATTTAAATGTTAAGTCAATGGCTCGAGATATAGTTATTCAGACACATTTCTATAATTGAATAATCTTGATGAAGTTCAATCTTACGTGGCTACTCATAAACGACTTTTGAAGAAAAGATATCCACGAATAAGGACAAGTTGTTGTTGATCCAGCATAACAAGAAATTCCTTGATTGGTTTAATAAAAGGATACAAAAAGATCATAGTGCATCCGAGACAATTAAATGGTCGTCGTTCATGCCAAAATTTAATGTGATAACTTGGACTGCATATGACATTGGTCATTATACCTTTTATACAAAGTCAAAATATGATCGTAGTACAATGCAAAATAGTGGGGTTATGGTTGAGGGAGAATCCATGTATTTTTCTAGTTCGAAACATAAGAATCCAATATTGGCATCTAGTGTGTTCTATGGTGTCATTGAGGAGATTTGGGAGATTTATTTTGTTATCTTAAGAGTGTCTTTATTTAAATGCAAGTGGGTTCCCCATAATACTAATGGTGTACAAACTTATGACTTAGATTCACCCGGGTTAACCTTGGCAAGGAAAATTATAAGACCTAATTATTCATCATGGCTTCACAAGCAAAACAAGTTTTCTATGTTACCGACCCTTTGGACACATCGGGGAAATGATCAATTATTCTCCGAGGAAAAGACATTCTTAGTAGTGATGAATGTTCTTACATTCCTTCTATTCCTTCTAACACAACAAAAGTGCTTACCACTTATGATGAAGTTGATAGAGATGATGTGTATGCTATTCGTATTGATCATAATGAATGCATATGGGAAAATTAACAAGTAATTAGTATTTTATTCTTTATTCATAATTTAATTAATGTAAGTCATTATTTCTAAGTATATTTACTACCAAGTATGATTATTTGAAATTGTAGGTGTTTAAAGTAAATACACCAAGAGACAAGACATCAAGACACCAGACATCAAGAGACAAAGAAACGAAACACTATAAGATACAATTATGTGATGTTATATTAAGTTTGTAGGTTGTTTTGTGCCATTTTTCATTTGATGTAATACATATACAATATTTGGTTCTTACAAGAATATATGGATTTGATTGAAGTAATACAATACAGTACTTCATTATGATACAATTGTTGTTTCTGTTCTGATATGGTTAAAAAAAAATACAGGTTAAACAATGGAAAAATTTCAAAATGCAGCAAAATTATTTAAAAAAACGAATATTATTTAACAACGGTTGTAGTATATAACTGTGGGTTTATAGTGAATGTTGTCCAGAATAATATATTGCACCAAAAGATGCGCTGATGAGAATCGAACCTGGGACCTTTATATATTACAACGGTTACTTAGTGCAACTGTGATCATATATAGCGCGCTTTCAGGTTTTCTACAACGGGAATAAGACCGTGATTGTAAGTAGCGCATATACAACCACATTGTACGTAACAACAACATGTCATGCGTAATGTTATCCATTTTCCATCCGTTGTTGTATATGTTATCATAGTAGTGCGGTCTTGGAAAAATTCTCGACGAGAACCTGTCCCACTGCCTAAATAAGTTTGTATTGTCCAAAAAGTATCGGTGTGTGCATGTTCACGTTGCAAGTGCAAGGAGATTCATATGCCCTAGTATGTATATTACATGTTTGAGGGTAAGGTATAGCTCGCTACGGCGAGTAGCCTTTTAGGTTGGTTTTTGAGGTGATTCGAGGGACCTGCTCATGTGAGGTGAGAGGCCCTGCTGGAGGCTGGTGCTGGTGGGTTGCAGGCGAGTGCTTAGCTTTACGGTGTTAGGGCTACTAGTAAGTGGGAATTTAATCGATTTTGGCTCCTTGAATCTATATCTATATCTTACCGGATTCCTCATTCGACTTTGTTAAGGGTTTGGGAAAAAGATTTTTTGCCATTCATATTATCGTAGAACTGGATCCCCATCTAAGGATGTTTGCTGGCGTCATCTCACGGTGATGCAAGATCAATATGAATGATCGAACAAAGTACGAACAAGATTTGGCAAAATCTACCGCCACGGAACTGAGTCCTTGACCTCAGGGAACCTCGACTCTTTTTCTAGAGACGCTTTCAAATTCAGATATTAGAATTGAACTTGATCTCATGGAAATTGTAGGAATCATAAATTATTTATGATAAATAGCTCCATTGTTTCGTTGCGATACCAGAAATAGAGAAGGCTGCAGAAGATGCAGCACAACAAAGCTTCCCAAGCTTTTCTATGACGCGACATTATAGATCAGAGGATGCGATCATGTTGCTTCCTGAATTGTAGAAGTTGATCGATGTCGATCTTGAATCAGTGTTGTTAATCTTCGATACGATGGATCAGATTGGGGGAGTACCTAGATGGTTAGCACTCGAACGCCCAGGTCATTTTAGGGTTTAAGATAATCGTAGTTAGGGTGGAGATTAGAGATTATGTAGCAGGTTGTATAAGTGGTCCTCATGTTATTTGGGCTTTGGCCGACATGGAGCAGTGTGTCATTGGGCCTTTGGCAGGCACAAAACTAGTTGCAAGCTCAACCGATGGAATATGTAGAATTTTAAAAAAATGTGTGACGCGTCTTTGGTTTACACCTCTGTTGTTCGTTTGGTGAGGTGAAATATTTATCATTGAATTTATTGTTTGTAGTAGTGCCCCTTTCATAATCGAAGCACTACCAGGTTTTACCCACATTGTTTTCACTCAATCCTACCGAAATTTCCCCTTAGCTAGTCTTTGAAGTGCTGAATGAACGAGAATCAACCAAAATTTTAGTTTATATATGTGCTAGAGAAATGTACTCAAAGTGAGCAATATTTGACCATTTTATTCGAGTTTAGACCAATAGTTGTTATCTGAGTCAAATAAAAAAATAAATTGAGTCAAGAACGTAAAACTCGGGTTTTAAAATGTTGATTCGAGTCATGATCCCAATCATGTGATTTGAGGTAAGAAATTTTATGATTCAAGTTACACAACCTTAAACGAAATCCAAAATGTGAATCTTAACCATGATTTGAATCATCATGTTTTGTGATTCGGATCAAGTTCTTCCACGATTTGATTTATGAGATCTTGTGATTTAAATCACACTTTTTTATGAACTTTATGATTTGTTCACACTAAAAAAAGGGGTTTTTCAGTGGTTGTTTTAGTTGTTGTTGAGGTTTGAACTGCCGCAAAACACGTGTTGCAACAATTTGTGAACCGTGGAAAAATTGTATATCACTAGCATATGCTGCAATGGTTTGGAAAATCTTCGCTTCAACAACCCTTAATGGTTTAACTCACAGCAGGCAATAGGTTTACTTGGTTTAACTCAAATGGTTCTTGCAAGAATATGTCAGATAGGTTTCTTATTAATGAGGATTTATGTGGTTTTTGGAAAGCTGTTAGCCAGAAGGTTTGTGTTAGAGATGTCTCAGACCATAGGCCGGTATCACTGGTCTTGAATGATAGGAATTGGGGGCCCAAACCCTTCAAACACAATCAATGCTTGGTTTGACCACCTTGATTTCCTTGCATTTGTCAAGGAGACATGGAATTCTGTTCAAGTTTCTGGTGATGCGGGCAATGTTCTCATCCAAAAACCGAGAAACCTCAAAATAAGATTAAGATGGTGGAATATAAATGTTTTTGTATTTATTGAACTTAAAGTAGAGGAGAATATCAAGAGAATCAATGAAATGGAAGATGAGACGGCTGAGATCAAGGCTAGATCAAGGTGGAATAAGTTACATCTAAAGGAGAATTTACTTTATCAGAAGGCTAGATCAAGGTGGTTAGTGGAGGGAGATAATAACTCAAAGTATTTTCACTCTATTATTAGCAATAGGAGAAGGGTTAAGTCAATATCAACTCTGAACATTGGCCTGATTGAGGAAGAAAAGGTGGAGAAAGTTAAACAAGTTATTCATGATCATTTTTGTGATAAATACAAGAACAAAATCTTTGAAAGTTTTGATATGGATTTAAGTACAATGGAAAAGCTTTTCGAGGAAGACAATGCAATGTTAACAGAACCTTTTTTCCCTGAGGAAATTTTGGAAGCAATTAAGTCTTGTGATGGTGATAGAAGCCCTGACCCTGATGGTTTCATTATGAAATTCATAAGGAATACTTGGGAGATAGTTGGGAAAGATTTCATCAATTGTATATCATAATTTCACGAGAAGGCTACTCTCTCAAAAACTTTTTGTTCAGCTTTCTTTGTTCTCATACCAAAGACTGATAACCCACAAAATTTGAAGGAATTCAGACCTATAGCATTAATAGGATGTTTATACAAAATTGTGTCTAAGATACTAGCAGCCAGATTAAGATGTGTTATTGGGAAACTGATATCTTCATCTAAGACTGCATTTGTTCCAGAAAGACAATTACTTGATGGTGTTTTAGTGGCAAATGAAGTTCTTGACTATGTCAAAAAGAAAAAGAAAAAAAGTTTTATGTTTAAGGTAGATTTTGCTCAAGCTTATGATTGTGTAAGTTGGAGTTTCCTCTTTAAGGTGCTAGAAGCTATGCACTTTAGTCCTAAATGGCAAGACTCGATTAGAGGATTAATTTGCAACAGTTATGGCTTTGTTCTAGTGAATGGCAGTTCTTCCAAGGATTTCAAGATCCATAGGGGCCTTAAACAAGGCGACCCTTTATCTCAATTCCTTTTTGTTTTGATCACATAAAGTATGGCATTACTTTTTAAGAAGGTTGAGAATTATGGATTATTGAGAGGTTTGAAGATTGAAGGTGATACAACTATTTCTCTACTACAATTTACTGATGATACCCTGATCTTGTGTGATGAATCCTGGTCCAATATTTTGGCAATAAAATCTGTCCTAAGAGTTTTAGAGGCATTGTCTGGTTTGAAGGTTAATTACAACAAAAGCAAGATCATGGGATTTGGATTAGAGGATAACCTGATTGAAGCAGCTTCCACATTCTTGACCTGTAAAGTGGGACAGTTTCCTTTCAAATTTTTAGGACTGTTAGTTGGGGGAAGACATAAATCATATGAATTTTGGAAACCTATCATCTCATCAATCAAAACATGTTTGGCCTCTTGGAGGGGTAGGATGGTATCCATAGGAGGGCGTATCACTTTGATCAACTCTGTTTTAACCAATATACCAATCCATTATCTATCTTTTTATTTAGCAACTGTCAAAGTGCTGAAGGAAATTAAAGCTATTCAAAGGAAATTCTTATGGACAGGTGATGGGGAGAAGAAAAGCATTGCTTGGGTGAAATGGTCTCTAGTTTGCAACTTAAGAAAGCAAGGTGGTTTAGGAATCAAAGATATCTCCTCATTCAACAGGGCCCTAGTGACAAAGTGGCTTTGGAGAATAATCCATGAACCAGAAGCATTATAGAAGGGAATCATTAAGGCTAGGTATGGTGGTGCTTTTCACAGTATTTTTTTTTAAATAACCGGAGAACACACCAAAACAGTGGTCAAGATGGTGGAAAGATCTTGTTGGTCTTGCCAAACCTAAAAATGAGCAGGGTATATTCAATCAGTTAACATGGAAAGTGGGCAATAGAGGAAACACTTTATTTTGGCACTCTAGATGGACTGGTGGAAATGTTCTTAAAGTTCAATTTCCAACCTTATACAATTCTTCACCAAATCAGAACATCCTAATCAAGGACTGTGGGTATTGGATTGATGATATTTGGAATTGAGATATAATAGGAAAGAAAGTCATCCTGACTTACGAAGATGGTGAATCTGGTACAGAACTGCAATAGATTATTGAAGAGGTCATGTTTGATTTACAAATTGAAGATGAGGTTATGTGGCCTAGGAGAATAGACAACAACTTTAGTGTCAAAAACTGCTACATTGCTTTGATTCAAAGGAAGGAATTGGAGAATTTGGGAAACAACTTGAAGAAAGATTTTAACTACATGTGGAAGATTAAGATACCTCTAAAGGTCTTGATTTTCGATTAGAGACACTTGCTCAATAGATTGCCTACTCGTGAAAACCTTATCAAAATGGGCATAATTAATGATCCACACAAAATGTCTTGTGTCTTTTGTTTTAAGGAGATAGAAGATATAACTCATATCATTCTAAGCTGTGATAAAATCAAACTTGTGTGGAGGGAAATTGAAATGTGGTTGGGAGTCAAACTGCCTGGAGGAATTAACTGCATTAAAGTGTTTTTAGGATGGGCCAAATTTGTTGAGTTTGGAACAACTTTAACTTATATTTGGATGGTATCATGCTGGTGCATATGGAGGGCAAGAAACCATGTCCTTTTTAACGATTCTGTGGCAAATCCAAAGACAATATTTCAGGAGATTATGATGTATTCTTGGAGATGGAAAAATCTGAACAAGAAGAAGGAGTATGATGTCAACTTCTATGAGTGGCATAAAATGCTCTTGGATCTCTATAGATAACCATTTCATTTTGGTTGGAAGAGGGTTTTGGTTCTTTATTTCAGCATTGTCGTTGTCAATTCTAAGTTGTTTAGAGGATTGGTTGAATATGGAAGGTTGGATTCTTGTCTGATTTTCAGTATTAAACTTCCTATTTTCTATTGTTTTTGTATTTTGCAATTATGGTTTGGCCTGCAGAATTGCAGGGCCTTTCATTTGTAATATGGTCTCCCTTTTGATCTTATCAATGAATTTGAGTATTAAAAAAAAAATTTAGAAACTTCTGTAACAATATAATTGCGACCTTTTAACATTCGTTAAATTGCTTAATGTTTTATTACTACTAGAATTTTACATTTAAAATTGCAGGTATTTTGCAGGTAAATCTGCAAGAAGTTTTTAATTTGCAAGTAAGGTGATTGCTAATATATTTCTAAAATAAAAGATAAATAAATTTATTTGTTAAATTGAGACATCATTATACATCTCAACAAGCCGGTAATGGTTATTTATATGAAAAAACAATTTAAGAACCTTCTAATACTCATCAATTTTCTGATTAAAATTTTACTTAGCAAAATAGATCATTTATAATAGTGATCTAAAACCAAACCTTTTTTCTCCGTATTCATAAAGCTTAGATAATTTTTCTCTAATAACCAAAATATATGATAAAACAAGTGACTATTATTATGAAAAAAATTATACTTTAACATGAATTATGTGATTAATTTAAACAGAGATAGATAATGTAATGAGAGATTTTTTCTAAATGAAAGAAACACCTTTCAAAGCAATTTTTCAATCAATGCCTCTTAATAAGATATAAAACTTGTCTGCTTGATATATCAATATATATACAAGATAACATTACAAGCCTGTAGTCCCTAAAATAGAAATTTATATGGGATCTACGAAGATCGTAGCTTATCAAATATCGTTTGCTCAAATGGCAATAGAAAGAAGGAGCTTATGTTGATCTATCTTTTGTCTATGGTCAATAATCACTTAAGAGTTCAGAAAAGCACTCAATCCGTGATTCAAATTAACATTCAACAAGGAAGGAAAGTTAATCAATAATTTTAATATAACTAAAATTTTAAAAACCTAAATATATTTGGTTGTTTGATTTGGTGTAACCTATATATTTTCGGGTACGTTTTTAGAAAATGCTAGAACATAGTCCCCTTAGTCCATCCACGATGGCTTGACGTTGTCGAGCTATACCGAGTCCTGATAGATATTTGGACTCAGCTTCGCCTTCAGCTTTTTTGATCTGCAGTATCTTTTCTGCTTCAGCTTTCTCGTTTGCACCAATACCATGTGGTATGCAATATCTTTTCTGCTTCAGCTTTCTCGTTTGCACCAAGACCATGTGGTACGAATACAGATGAAGATTTAGAGGATGCTCCAATTTTCTTCGTGGTGTCGAAGTATTGAGTTACCAACACCAAGTCTATGACATCTTTAGCCGATTTTCCAGGTATGTTTTTAGAGAATGCGAGAACATAATCCCTTTGTCCGTCCACGATAGCTTGACGTTGTCGAACTATACCAAGTCCTGATATATAATTTGACTCAGCTTCGCCTTCAGCTTTTTTGATCTGCAGTATCTTTTCTGCTTCGCCTTTCTCGTTTGCAGCCAACCTCATTCTCCCAACTGTTGATGATATTGCAAAAAAATATCATTGAATTGATTAACCATTCATCGTTAGGACCTTCAAGACTTGCAGGAGTAACAAAACGCTTGGTTTGAAGTTTTTGTTCTGACAATGTAGATATATATATACATATCACAAGAGGATTGGACTGCAATAATGTCGGAAGAGATAAGAGAAGGATGTTGAAACAAAAAACAAAGATCCATGTCTTTAGATTATTCGATGGCTGGATTGAAAAATAAAAGTTAATTGTTATAGCTATTAATAGCTAACATTTTCATTCAGTGCCTTGTTAAAATAATCATTGGCAATAGATCTATGACAATTATTTAACAAAAGACTGAAACAAACAACAGTAACAACCAAGTTTGAAAAAGTCTGAATGGTCACAGAACCGAACATATAATGTTTAGCACACACAAAATTAATATTTTCTTTAGTAATAATTTAAAAAAAAGACACTTGAAGATATCTTCACAAAATTTGTGGCTGAGGGCTCAAACTCTCAAACTTGTTTATTTACATTTTCTGTTCATTAATGAGGACGATTAGATTTATAATATTCTATTTAAAAGAATAAGTGTATGGACTCTAATTATATCTAACCGAAAATTCTTTATTGTTGTACCTACCAAGGTTGTCAAGATCCAGATCTTACATAAAATCGGGAGAAAATAGCAAGATCGTAAAATATAAAATCGTAGTTAAGATTGAAAGATCATACTCAATTATTCTTGTAAGATCAAGAGGGGATAATACGATCATATAACATAAGATCGCAACAAAAATCGCAATATTCTACTCAAATGAAAAAATAATAGTATATATTTTAAGTACTTTTACATGTTATATATTAGTAAGCAAGTGTATTAGTGAGAAAATGACTTTTTTTTTCATATTCTTTAGACATTTATGATTGAGGTTTTATTGAACTTTTGTTAATGTTTAGGCATTAGGGACATCTATGGTCAATTACTAGAATTATCATAAGTCAAGTAGTACTATAACTAGATGAACAACTAGATGAACCATTATGTCAAAAAACGAGGGAGGAAAATACATTTCAAGATCACACAAAGTAATAACTAGTTCTTTTTGCAATGTTGGTAAGATCGCAGGATCGATCACCTTACTACAAATTGACTTGAAAAAAAAACACAATTTAGTTATTGCGCTTCTTACTTTTTCTGGCAGAATAGAACGTATACCTATTGGTCGAAAATGTTCCATTATAACATGGCAGTCATGCGTCTTTAAACTCTTTAACTTGAGGTCTTTCATAGACACAAGTCTTCTAATATCTGAAGAGTATCCTTCTGGAACTTTAACTTCACTTAGAAACTTACACAATACTTTTTTCTTCTTTCTAGATAGAGTATATGCAGCAGGTGGTAGATATGTTCGTTTTCCTTTCTTCAAGGGTCCTAATTCAGTTCTTATCCCCATATGTACCAAGTCCTTTCTTGCTTTAAGGCCATCCTTAGACTTTCATGGTATATTGAGTAACGTACCAATAACACTGTCAAATACATTTTTTTCAATATGCATAACATCGAGAAAATGTTTTATATACAACGACTTCCAATATGGCAGTTCAAAAAAAATTGACCTCTTCTTCCACCCACTCTTGACAAGTGTATGTGCAAAAGGCTTTCCAAACTGAGTTGTCACATCTTTCACCTTTTCAAAAATTTGATCACCTGTCAATATAGTTGGAGCTCTACCATGTTCTGGCTCTCCATTGAATGCTTTTCTCCACCCACGATAGTGATGATTAGAATTTAAGAATCTACGATGACCGAGAAAGACATTCTTCTGACCAAACTCCAATCGCGTCCAATCTGTTTTATCTTCACAAATAGGACACGCACATTGACCTTTTATACTGTACCCTGATAGATTTCCGTATGCTGGAAAATCATTAATTGTGCCAAACAACATCGCCCTCAAGTTGAAACTTTCTTTCCTATACCCATCATAAACCTCCACACCGTTCTCCCACAAAAATTTTAAATCTTCGATTAAGGGTGCCAAGTATACGTCTATGTCATTCCCTGGTTGTCTAGGCCCAGAAATTAACATAGATAACATCATGTACTTACGCTTCATATATAGCCATGGAGGTAGGTTATAAATCATTATGATCACAGGCCAAGTGCTATGTGAGATACTTTGAATACTGTGTGGGTTCATTCCATCAGTAGATAATGCCAAGCGAAGGTTTCTTGCTTCTTTTTCAAATTCAGGATAATCATCATCAATTTTCATCCACTGTGGTGAATCTGCCGGATGTCGAAACTTTCCATCAATAATTCTTTCATCTGCATGCCAAGTCAAGTGTCTTGAATCCATCTCATATAAGCCGGTCCACACAATTGTGTCTCTTTCACTAGATGAACAACTAGATGAACCATTATGTCAAAAAACGAGGGAGGAAAATACATTTCAAGATCACACAAAATAATAACTAGTTCTTTTTGCAATGTTGGTAAGATCGCAGGATCGATCACCTTACTGCAAATTGACTTGAAAAAAAACACAATTTAGTTATTGCGCTTCTTACTTTTTCTGGCAGAATAGAACGTATACCTATTGGTAGAAAATGTTCCATTATAACATGGCAGTCATGCGTCTTTAAACTCTTTAACTTGAGGTCTTTCATAGACACAAGTCTTCTAATATCTGAAGAGTATCCTTCTAGAACTTTAACTTCACTTAGAAACTTACACAATACTTTTTTCTCCTTTCTAGATAGAGTATACGCAGCAGGTGGTAGATATGTTCGTTTTCCTTTCTTCAAGGGTCCTAATTCAGTTCTTATCCCCATATGTACCAAGTCCTTTCTTGCTTTAAGGCCATCCTTAGACTTTCCTGGTATATTGAGTAACATACCAATAACACTGTCAAATACATTTTTTTCAATATGCATAACATCGAGAAAATGTTTTATATACAACGACTTCCAATATGGCAGTTCAAAAAAAATTGACCTCTTCTTCCACCCACTCTTGACAAGTGTATGTGCAAAAGGCTTTCCAAACTGAGTTGTCACATCTTTCACCTTTTCAAAAATTTGATCACCTGTCAATATAGTTGGAGCTCTACCATGTTCTGGCTCTCCATTGAATGCTTTTCTCCACCCACGATAGTGATGATTAGAATTTAAGAATCTACGATGACCGAGAAAGACATTCTTCTGACCAAACTCCAATCGCGTCCAATCTGTTTTATCTTCACAAATAGGACACGCACATTGACCTTTTATGCTGTACCCTGATAGATTTCCGTATGCTGGAAAATCATTAATTGTGCCAAACAACATCACCCTCAAGTTGAAACTTTCTTTCCTATACCCATCATAAACCTCCACACCGTTCTCCCACAAAAATTTTAAATCTTCGATTAAGGGTGCCAAGTATACGTCTATGTCATTCCCTGGTTGTCTAGGCCCAGAAATTAACATAGATAACATCATGTACTTACGCTTCATACATAGCCATGGAGGTAGGTTATAAATCATTATGATCACAGGCCAAGTGCTATGTGAGATACTTTGAATACTGTGTGGGTTCATTCCATCAGTAGATAATGCCAAGCGAAGGTTTCTTGCTTCTTTTCCAAATTCAGGATAATCATCATCAATTTTCATCCACTGTGGTGAATCTGCCGGATGTCGAAACTTTCCATCAATAATTCTTTCATCTGCATGCCAAGTCAAGTGTCTTGAATCGGTCTCACTACGAAACATGCATCTAAATCTCGGAATTATAGGAAAATACCATAAGACTTTTGCTGGAGACAACTTTTTCTTATATCGAGAGACACCACATTTAGGACACTCATTTAGCGATGCATACTCATTTCGAAACAATACGCAATCGTTTGGACAGGCATGTATCTTATCATAGCTCATGCCAATAGAGCACAACATCTTTTTGGCCTCATATGTTCGATTGGGAAGAACATTATCCTCTGGAAGCATATCTTTCATAAGGGCCAATAATTCGGTGAAACTTTTATCCGACCATCCATTGCCCGCCTTTAAGTTGTACAACTTTAATACCGCAGATAATCTTGTAAATTTGGTGCAACCATTATACAACGGTTTCTCTGCATCGCTTACCAACCTCTCAAACATTTTGGGACAATCCTTAAGATCTTCTTCAAGTGCTTCTGCAATCTCTTCGACTCGATCAGAATCGTATGTATCTGTGCCATTGTCGTATGAAGCGTAGGTCGTATTATCCCCCGATTCAACATTCCCGTTAATTTTCTCACCATGCAAATTCCAACATGTATAACTTCTATCAATTCCACTCCTCAATAAATGCGATGCCAACTGAACCGCGTCAACCCGACTCCCAAAACAGCAACCCAAGCAAGGACATATCATTCGACTAGGGTCTTTGGCATGCGCAACAGCAAACTTAACGAATTCTGATACCCCATTGTCGTACTCTTTCGACAATCGACTTGAAGACATCCATTTCCTATCCATAGTTATACTAATTAAACTAAACAAAAACAAAAAGAAAAAAAGTTATACCTGTAGGGAAACGATCCGACTTTCACACTTTGAACACAAGTAACCCCTATACACGTATCATAAAATGAAATATCATTAATTGACCAATTATGAGTCATAACTTGATAAGTGGCAACATGTAATCACAAACAAGCAACAATTAGAGGTAAACACCTACATAAGTATATAGTAGACAATAAACTTATAACAAAAAGTCACAAGTTCTAGAAAATAAAAGAAATGAACTTGGAAAAAAAGGATATTTTAGGTTGTTTATACTAATCAACTTTGCCAAATATACAGTAGAAAAAATTTAATAGTCATGAAATAACCTTCACAATTTCAATAATAATAGTTGTGAAGATACTTTAATATTAGCTTCCTTATGAAAATACCTTCAACAAAACTAGAAAAAATATACATGAAAAATATACATGAAAAGTATCATGAATGCTTTTCGTAAAAATATACATGAAAAATAAAAGAAAAAAGATTCTGCAACAATAAAAGAGGAAGCTTTTATCCTCATCGTGAAAACTTTTTCGTTTTCGTTTTCAGAGAAATGAATAGTAAAAGAGAAATGAATAATAAAAGAGAAATGAATAATAAAAGAGAAGTGAATAATAAAAGAGTACCTTATTCGTTTTCGTTTTCAGAACGATTTGAGAAATGAATAAGAACAACAACGTTTTCGTTTTCAGAACGATAAGAGAATAAGAACAACAACGTTTTCACGAACGGCAATGGCAATGGCAATGGCAAGAACGACGGCGAGGGTTTAGAGAAACGGTCGAGAGAGAAAATGAATAAAAGTGTCTCTGAAAATGTTTAGAATTGTTTTATATTTTAATTAGTAAAGGACTTTAGGGGGCGCTTTTCCTAAGAAAGCGCTTTCTAAAGTGAAAATAATTAGAGGCCTATAAGAGCGCTTTCTAAAAGCGCTTTCTAAGGTGGCATTTAAAGAGCGCTTTTAAGAAGCGCTCTCTAAAGTGACACCTATAGCAGCGCTTTTTGGAAAGCGCTTTCTAAGGTGGTCTAACGTGGCAGGCTTTTACAGCGCTTTTCAAAAGCGATTTCTAATGGCTATTTTTAGAAGCAATTTTACCTGAAAATGTCAAAAAATCTAAAAATGAGTCTGGGGCGAGGGGGATTCGAACCCCAGACTCAAAACATGGCAAACACATACACAAATCTAAAATGTTTGTATTTAAAATAATTTAATATTAAATATATTTTAATATAAAATATATAAAATATATTAAATATGTTAAAATATATTAAATATATTAAAATATGTTAAATATATTAAAATATGTTAAAATATATTAAATATATTAAATATATTAAAATATAGTTTAAATATATTAAATATATATTAAATAAGTTAAAATAATTTAATATAATTTAAATATATTAAATATAGTTTGATATATTAATATAATTTAAAGTACATTTTAAATTATATATTAATATAATTTGTATATATTAAATATATTAAATATAATTTGATATATTAATATAATTTAAAGTATATTTTAAATTATATATTAATATAATTTATATATATTAAATATAATTTCAATAAGTTAAAATGTTTGTATTTAAAACATATATATTTAAATATATTATTTGAATAATTTTAAATATAATTTAAAATAAATTAAAATATAATTTAATATACTTTAAATATATTAAATATAATTTGATATATTAATATAATTTAAAGTATATTTTAAATTATATACTAATATAATTTATATGTATTTAAAATAATTTAAATAAGTTAAAATGTTTGTATTTAAAACATATATATTTAAATATTTTATTTGAATAATTTTAAATATAATTTAAAATAATTTAAAATATAATTTAATATAATTTAAATATATTAAATATAATTTGATATATTAATATAATTTAAAGTATATTTTAAATTAATATATTTTAAATTATATATTAATATAATTTATATACATTAAATATAATTTAAATAAGTTAAAATATATAATTTAAATATATTAAATATAATTTGATATGTTAATATAATTTAATATTAATTTCCCTACCTAAAGGGCGTGGGTTCGACCCCCCAGTTTGCCACTTAGAATGGTTTTATATTTTAATTAGTAAATGACTTTAGAGGGCGCTTTTCATTAGAAAACGCTTTCTAAAGTGAAAAGAAATTGAGCCCTATTAGAGCGCTTTCTAAAAGCGCTGTCTAAGGTGATCCCTATAGCAGCGCTTTTGAAAAGCGCTCTCTAAAGGGATACCTATAGCAGCGCTTTTTGGAAAGCGCTGTCTAAAGTGGCACTCTTTTACATTCTTTTACAACGCTTTTGAAAAGCGCTTTCTAAAGCCTATCTTTTACTGCGCTTTTTTTAAGCGAAATTTTTTTATTCTTTTTAGCAGCGCTTTTTTATAAAAGCGCTGTCATTTTGGCGTTGTCTATTCCTATTTTTGGCGTAGTGAGTTAAAACAAACCATACAAGTGAGAAGGTTATTCTCCTAAATCTAAAACTTCATTTCAAAAGGCGCAAAATCGTCTCCGCAGAACCGTAATTGTTGCCATCCTTCTCACCTATTAATGGTGGTGGTCGAAAAACGGTTTAGTCGAAGCTCGCAAAGATCACACAAAATCAATGATTTTACAGAGTTTTTTCATAATTTGGCTATAACATGCGATTCTACTTAAGATACAGATCATTGGGGGTGAGTGAGATCGTAAAATCTTTAGATTTTAAGCTCTAGATCGAGATCTTGACAACCATGGTACCTACCATACAACTGGTACCCGTGGGTCTTTGTAATGTTGTTTTTACTGTTGAATCTTGATGGTAAATCAAGAACTCTCTTTAGCACAAACTGTAAAGTTAGTTAGAGAGAGACTCCTCATTCTCTCTAACTTTTCTCTTTCTTGCTTGTTAGGGTCTTGTTTACTTTTAGCTATCAAGATGGCTAGAGGAAAAGATGGTGCTGAAGATGAAGAGTGTACTAAAGTTACGCGGTAAAAACCTCCCAAAGCAAGCTATAGATGGGACAATGGACGTTTGGGGAAGAAGAAGTCAATTGTGGAGATGACAACTGTTTTTTTACGGAGTTCCCAGAACGTTTCAAAGCAAAAGATCTTTACATGGTGTCTGAAGAATTCAGAGCGATAAATGATGTTGTCATTCATCCTAAGAAGGATAAGAGAGGAAGAAAGTATGGATTCTTTAGGTTCTTTGATGTCGGGGACGCGGGGAGTGTGGTTTTAAAATTGGATAACTTGATGATTGAATGTAAGAGGATGTGTGCCAACGTCCCTAGATTTCAAATAGTGGTGGACAGAGTGTTTCCATTAGAGAAGGATGTCAAGTTCCATGTATTCAAGCATGAAGGAAGAGGGTACCACACTGATTCTGGTGCCTTTCCCAGGACTAACTTATTATTTTATACTCGATTTTAAGGTAGGTCGTTCGCTGACGTGACGAGGGAACCCAACAAGAATAGGGGAGGGATCAACCAAGCTGTCAAGGGAGGACAACAACTAGTTTACGAAGCGGGTAAGGAGGAGCTAAAGAGGTTCGAGAAAGCTTAAGTAGGTAAGGTTCTGAACCCTGGGTCTACGTACAATATGCAAAGGATTTTCCAGTCTGAAGGTTATTTTGCTTTGAAAGTGACACCTTTGGGTGCTAACTTGTATGTCTTGGAAGAAGATGAAGGAGGTGAACTCGAAGCTCTTTTAGAGGATGCTAAAGATTGGTTAAGGCACTTGTTTTCGGAGGTGAAAAGGTGAGAAGATGGTGTGGTGGATTCAGAGAGGCTTACATGGATTTGTCGTTACGGTATTCTTTGTCAAGATTGGTCGTTTTTGTTCTTTGATTTTATCTCATCCAAGGTTGAGAAGTCTGTTTGTTGTGAAGAAAACTCGTCTAACTTCTCGAAGATGGATGTCGCTAGTTTCAAGATAATGACTACCTGTGGTATGTTGATTAATGAGGTGTTCAGTGTTAGAATCAATTGATCCTTGTTTAGAATTAGAGTTTTAGAATAAACCCTTGGCCATTTGTCTAAGGTGGTGAAGAAAGAGGTTAATCTCTCTTGCTCCGATTCTGAATAGATGGCAGAAGTTGAAGGTTGGTGGAGGAAGATAGAGAGAACAACATACGGGAAGACAAATTTGACTTTCGAGATATTAATAATGATGTGACTTCTCATGAGACTAACAAGGAAAAAGTTTCTTTTATGTCTTCAGCAGAAGGTACTACGTTGGAGATTGAAGCATCAGAAAAGCAAAAGGTTGGTGTAACGAGCGATTTTGGACGCGGTTCTTAAGCGCTTGTCGCTCTCTGTGGTTTGAGCTTAAACTACAGGTCGATTCATTTTTTATCCTATTGTGAGCTGAATAAGGAAGGGAAATAGATGTCTCCAATTAACCCTGCTTTGTATACTGAGTTTAAACAGCGGTCTGTTAGGTTACGAATGCTATCAATGTGGGGGGGGGGGGGGCCTTTGTACTGGTTATTTTGTATTTTTCGCCAATACTGGTTTTTATCTAGGCAGAAGTTTTCTGGCGGGGAACAAGGATTAGGATGTTAGGACTGATGTTTATGAGAGTATGGGATTTTGGGTTTTTTGTTGATTATGCTTGCTAAGATTTTTCTTTCAATCTTATGCCTACGTATTCCCATTTACCGAAACAGGGAAATCAGAGCGTTCGTAGTTCCTCCTATTCTATGGGAGGAAATGGGTGTTTTTGGTGTCTTGTTTAAAGCCCAAGACGTGAAGCGAAAGGTATTTTGTATCTTGATCAAAGCCCAAGATATAAAGCTGAAGGGCCTCGACTTTAGAGAGAATTTGTCATCTCTAAAGAGGGGTTTGTATAAAGGAGGATTACTTTAAACGGGATACGCGGATCCTAGCAATGCCATAATTTCCTTTATAAGGGGGGTTTTAACCTGAAGGAGAAGACTTTAACTCAGTGTAGAGCAATGCTATCTTTCCTTAGGAATTTCTCATGCTAAAAGAGGGACAGTGGCATGGATGTAAATGATCTAGAGGCTTGCCGCTTACAGCGATTAGATGAAAGGGGAAGGAGTTATTGATGTTTGTGTACTGTGAACGAGGCACAGTTTTGGTGCTAAAAGGTTGATTGGATCAACCAGTGGTTTTCTTATATAAAGCCTAAGAGGAGGCTAATATGTGTCTCGTACAAAGCCCGAGAGAGAGGTGAAATGGGTTTTGACTCGACGGTGGAGTCTTTTGGTATCCCGTATAAAGCCCGAGATGGAGGCTATTTGACTCAACAAGGGAGTTTTTTTGTATCTCGTACAAAGCCCGAGGTGGAGGCTAAAATTTGTTTGGCTCGATAAGAACCTTTTTGTATCTCGTATAAAGCCCGAGATGGAGGCGGAAGGGGGATTGACTCAACGAGGGAGTCTCTTATGTGTCTCGTACAAAGCCCGAGAGAGAGCTAAATATTGTTTGACTCCGCTGGGGAGGATCATTGTACAAAGCCCAAGAGGAGGCTATGTAACTATTCTAGTCAAGCGATAGGTCCAGTATACTGATTTTGAAAGAGAAAATCAGTTCTTACACGAGCAACACTGTACTCAGGGATCTGATTTGAGGATCCGGGTTATTCCTGTTCTTTAAGGAAGCGAGAAATCCGAAGGGTATTGAGACTGTCCGAGTCTACGGGTTTCCTTCCTATTTAACGAAGGGGTCGCTTGAGAATGTCTTTGAGACTCAAGGAAGTTAGACTGTCCAAGTCTAGAGTTCGTCTTTTGTACTATGCTTTGAGAAACAGTAGTAGACTCTATGAAAGGACTGCTCTATGGAGATGACTAAGTTCTGTTCCTATACCTCTAGGAGGTCGTCGGGACAATTTGTATGAAGCCCAAGAGGAGGTTGGAAACTTTTAAGAAGCCGACGGGTCCTTGTACGAAGCCCAAGAGGAGGCTATCATTCCCGGAGGAAGAGATCATTATACGAAGCCTAAGAGGAGGCTGTGAATACTTCTAAGAAGCCGTAGGGTCCTTGTACTAAGCCCAAGAGGAGGCTAGGTTGCTTTTAGGAAGCCTGTGGGTCCTTGTATGATGCCCAAGAGGAGGCCGATGCTTTTAAGAAGCCCGTGGGTCCCCAAACCCCGAGAAATTCAAGGCAAGCTATTCACAAGGAATAGGTCAAGTCAGGAAAGTTCGAGAATTTGGAAGAAACTCAAAGATACAATTCACGGAGAATACATTCATCTTGGGGAGTAGAGTTTCTTGACAATTCCTAATGAGGACAGCCGAAGAGAAGACTGTATCTGGTGATCCTATTGGGGATCTAGTTGTCTATTTCTATAGACAAACGAAATGGCATCACCTAGTTCTAGACGTAGTTGCCTGGGAAACTCGAAATATCTATACTATTATTACACAGTTGATAGGAGTTTATGAAAGAAGACTTACAGTGAAACAACCCTACAATACAGTTATATGTATATGAAAGCGGTAAATGAAAGCAATAACCACTTACTCGGTTGTAGAGCTTCCATGCTGTTTGGTTAGTTGTTCAACAAAGAAAGATTGAAAACAACAGTATATTCAAAATCAAAGGAGAAAGTGCTTTGAAAAAGAAAGTTTTGGGGCTTACAGCTCAAGGAGAGGCCCAGGGTTTTATCAGTGAGCGCACTGTTTAAATTTGTACAGAGGGACTTATACAAGTGACTGTGGCCCAAAATGGTTTTCTGTACAAAGGGATGGGTCTTACACTCTCTCAAGAGGCCCAAAAAGTTTTAAAGAAAAAGAGTGGGGCTTATAACACGAGGGTAGGCCCAATTGATTTTTCCGTTTAAAATGGCGATCGCGCCGAGGTTTTCTTTTAACGCGAAGGGACTTATACAATAAGTGAGGCCCAAAATGGTTTTGGTTAAAAGGGGGTTGGATCTTACACTCTATTAGAGGCCCAAAAGTTTTGAATGGGTCTTATAGCTCAAGGAGAGGCCCAAGGGTTATTTTTCAAAAGGCGACGATCGCGTCGTTTGTTTTTGACGGTATCGGGACTTATACAATACACTGAGGCCCAAAAATGATTTGGTCAAGAAAGGATTGGGTCTTACAGTCTCTCAAGAGGCCCAAAATGTTTTAAAAATGATTTATGAGGGTTGAATTAATCCAAAAACCCTAATTTGTTTTCAAAAATGTATTTAATTGAATAAAAATTCAATTAAAATGATCAAAATTGTTTAACATATGAAAAACAAATTGTGATCTTGGATTAATGCTTCAAAAATTAAGTATTGACCTACAAAATAATTAGAAAGCATTAAAAGTTGCAAAATCAATGTAGAAAAAATATTTCAAATGTCAAAAACAATTAAAATATTAATTCTTTGCAAAAATATCAATTATATAGAATACATAATATTTTTGGGATTTTTTGGGAAAATAAAATATTTTAACATTTTTGTGAATTATTAAAAAAGAAATCAACTCAAAATCATTAAAACTCAGAGAGAAATTAATTTTTGAATCAATTAAACAAAATCACAAAATTCAAATATTCAAATTATTCAAAAATGGCGCCAAGAACACACCAAGAACACGCGCGTGTTCTAGGTTTGGCTGATTTGCATTTTCTCCTCAATCTCACTGAATACTTGATTATAACATGCAATCCACATATCATTATGCTCGTCTCAACCTCACGATCATGTCTATGTCCATTAATTTCATTTAAATTAAACATACAACAAGAAATCACGAAAAATCCTCAAGAACCCTAATTTTTGCATGAAGGCTAGGATTTTTGATACACGATTCAAACAATACAATTAATTGAGGGAAAACATTCCATGCATGATTATGAACATATGGCCAAATTATTGTGCGAGGAAATATGCATAGATTGAGAGATGACCAAGTATGTGCTTACCTATAGGTCGTGACAGCAAGTGCAATGTGATTTTTGATTTGGAGGTGTTACAGATGAGTGATGATGATCTGAACAGCTTCCCTACACCCTATGGATTGTGTTTGAATGCTTGGACTTGATTGAAATTAGCTGGATCACTTTGTGGTACCTCAGCTGCAACTTGTTTGAAAATTTGAGTAACCAGCTGGTGATTTTGTGAAATTGATATTTCAGAAGTGATCTAAGTGTTTGATCAGCTCATATGTGATGTATGTGAGGTGTGTGAGTGATTGGTTTGATTGGAAAAGCTCTCAAACTCAAAACCCGATAGCTACCTTGCTAAGAAAGGCATTTTTGCCAAGAGAAAGAGATTTTGAGAAAAGCATCTGTTAGATGGCTTTGGTGTACTCAAACTGATCACAATTGAGCTTTATTTATAGTAGAGCAAGTTTGTTTTGCAAGGAATAGTGAATGGCAGTTGCTAAGTAGGTTTGGCCAATGTTGTCCAATGGAATTTCAAGTCTCCTCTAGCCATTGACTAGAGGTTAGGGCACAGAGCTTTGGTTCCCTTGGTCTTGGATAAGTCTTGACTGATTTTAGATGAGAATGGCTCAGTCCATGCCACCTTGATGCTTCCATTGAATGCTTCAATCCAAATTTGAAGTCTTGTCCCTATTTTGGCCATTCTAGGTTCAACATGCTATTTCTTGTTCCATGGACTTTGGAGACTTGGCTCAGTGATTGTCCCCTTTAGATTCAATCCTCTGAGGTGTCCAAGTGGATAGGAGCATTTGAATTTGGCTGATTTTCGAAAATCGAGCAAAGTTGCAAATTCTTCCTTGCCTTGACAGATTTCAGCAAGGCACCTTTCCAATGTCATATCTCATGGTGTAAGTTGAATTTGGCAATGTTCTTGGCCATTTTGGAAAGCCCTTACATGATACAACAACTGTTTGAACAAGTTTGGTTTTGATCTCTTTTGAATCCAAGTGAAAAATCCCTCTACATTTGGCAAAAAGTGAAGCAAAATCTGACTTAGTGAAATTTTCACTAAGTGTTGGAACAAAGTGTGATTTCTTGATTTTGATCACTCCATAACTCAAAATACTTAATGAATTGGCCTTAGCTCTAGTTGAAGTTTTTGTAGAGGGTAATGAGAGCTACAAATCCATCTTTGGATGAGAAAAAATGGCCTTGTGGTTTAGGAGTTATGGTCCTCCAAAGTTGGTACCTTTGTCACTTTATTTTTAACTTAGAAAATTTTCTAAGTTTTTATGGTTACCCCTTTTACAAGTTATCCCACTTTTCTTGATTTTTCTTGATGAATGATGATTCAAATCAGACATTAACATCATCTTAGGGTTAAAAATCCATTTTGGTGAAAAATCTCAAAAAGTCAAAGTTGACTTTTGTGCACAGTTGACTTTTTATCAGATGAATTCCAAATTGTGCAATTCTTCAGGAAATCATGTCCTTGACCTAAATCAAACTTGATGGACATGTTCCATGGGTGTCATAGGGTATATTGAGGCATGTCCTAGGGTTTGGGAGCATGTCGTGGTCAAAAGTCAAAGTTACAGTTGACTTTTCCCTTAAAACCCTAATTGTGGTGCAGATGAAATTGAGACTTGTTGCTCATGCTTCTTGGATCAATCCATTGTTCCAAATGGATCAATATGGTATGTTAGAAACCCTCAAATCCTCTATTGAGGTCTTGGTTCATGATTTGCCCCAAAAGTCAACTTAGGGGTGAATTAGGTCAAGAAACCCTAATTCCTGATTTTTGATGTATGCGTCCCCTGAGGTCAAATTGACTTGGTGCTTGGGTCCATGAGGTTCCATGGAGTATATTAGGTTGTGTTTTGGATCATTGGCTTGTGCCCAGATGAAAATTTCCATCTGGAGGCCCTGGTCGACCAAAACCCTAATTTGGTGACACTGGATATCTTGAGGCTTGATCCACCTAGAAGGGAGCAGCCTTGTGCTTAATCCTTAGAGTGGGAGTCCTTTTTGATCCTTTGTGAATGTTTGGGAGGTTAGACAAGTTGAAGATCAAGTCATTCCTTGATTGACCCTTTGTCAAAAGCTCTTAGAGGGCTTGAAACCCTAAGTTTGATTGCAGTGGATGCTCACCCATCTTTGGGGAGACTGACAAGGTAGGATGGTTCCTCCATATTATGATGATGATTTGCACAATGATGGGAAATCTTAGTGGTCAAAATTTGGGGTATGACAGTTGGTGGAAATTCCAACGTATTTAGTTTGCAATCTGGCTCGTATGGAACTAGGAAAACTGCAGAGCCATATGGTCTTAGGTAGGACATCGAACCAAACAAGTCAAAAGAGTTAGTGGGCTTTACTGGCGATGATGTGGCGTCTGAAGAACAAGTGGATCTTTTTAAGAATAATAGAGGGAGTTTTGATAATATGCTTTTGGCCCATGCATCTAAGGCCCAAAAATTATGTAAGAAGGTGGGTCGTTCTCGCAGGGTGTGCATGAAAGTTATTGAGGAATCTGATAGCATATCTGAATTCTCAGGGCTAGATATTTCTCGTCCTTAGAAAATGTGCCCAAAATTCTTTACTTATTCTTTTTCCCGAGGTTTCGACTCTTGCGCTGAAGGAGGGTCATTTATCCAGAAAGGTTGCTTGTGATGTTTCATCCTCAGCTCAAGTGTTTCCTAGTCAAGTGAGATCAGTTCCTCAGGAGTAACCTTTGATGTCAAATTCTCAGGCGTCTTTCGTTAGGGTAGACAAATCTAGATGTTTCTCATTAACTGATTCAGAGGTTCTTCAAGGTAGCAATAGTTTTTGAAAAGAAATGGACTCTAAAGTGTCTAAGAAGGTTTGAGAGATAATTACTTCTTAAGAATTTCTGGTGAAGCAAAGAGGATTTTGAGGCTCAGTTTAGAAAGATGGAGGAAATAGACAAATCTAGGAAGAGCAAGAGGGAGAAAAAAATGGTTATCCGTTGAATATTCTATCTTTCAATATCCGAGAGGGAGGCATTGCAGCCAAAAGAAAAAAAGTGGCTCACTCGATTAAATCGGGTAAGGTCGACGTGTTTTTTTATAGGAGACTAAAATGTATAACTTAGATAAGGTTTGTGTTTTTTCTTTGTGGGGTAATTTTGATATTGAGTAGACCGAGTACAGTTCAGCAGGGATGGCAGGAGGTATGTTGATGATGTGGAGGAAGAATCTCCTTAAGATTTTTTTTAGCTTTAGAGGCTTTGGGTTTGTGGAGGTGAATGTTGTGTGGAAGGGGCATGAATTATTTCTAGTGAATGTGTATTCTCCTTGTTGTTTCAAGCTTAAGAAGGTGTTGTGGAGGGAGCTAGTTGATTTGAAGAGAAGGTTCAATAGAGGAGAATGGATTATCGTAGGTGATTTTAATGTTGTTTCCCGTAGTTTTGAGAGAAAATGTTTAAGCGTTAGGAGCAGGTTAGGCGATTTTGGCTCCTTGAATCTATATCTATATCTTACGGGATTCCTCATTCGACTTTGTTAAGGGTTTGGGAAAAGGATTTTTTGCCATTCATATTATCGTAGAACTGGATCCCCATCTAAGAATGTTTGCTGGCGTCATCTCACGGTGATACAAGACCAATATGAATGATCGAACAAAGTACGAACAAGATTTGGCAAAATCTACCGCCACAGAACTGAGTCCTTGACCTCAGGGAACCTCGACTCTTTTTCTAGAGACGCTTTCAAATTCAGATATTAGAATTGAACTTGATCTCATGGAAATTGCAGGAATCATAAATTATTTATGATAAATAGATCCATTGTTTCATTGCGATACCAGAAATGGAGAAGACTGCAGAAGATGCAGCACAACAAAGCTTCCCGAGCTTTTCTATGACGCGACATTATAGATCAGAGGATGCGATCATGTTGCTTCCTGAATCGTAGAAGTTGATCGATGTCGATCTTGAATCAGTGTTGTTAATCTTCGATACGATGGATCAGATTGGGGGAGTTCCTAGATGGTTAGCACTCGAACGCCCAGGTCATTTTAGGGTTTATGATAATCGTAGTTAGGGTGGAGATTAGAGATTATGTAGCAGGTTGTATAAGTGGTCCTCATGTTATTTAGGCTTTGGCCGACATGGAGCAGTGTGTCATTGGGCCTTTGGCAGGCACAAAACTAGTTGCAAGCTCAACCGATGGAATATGTAGTATTTTAAAAAAATGTGTGACACGTCTTTGGTTTACACGTCTGTTGTTCGTTTCGTGAGGTGAAAGATTTATCATTGAATTTATTGTTTGTAGTAGTGCCCCTTTCATAATCGAAGCACTACCTGGTTTTACCCACATTGTTTTCACTCAATCCTACCGAAATTTCCCCTTAGCTAGTCTTTGAAGTGTTGAATGAACGAGAATCAACCAAAATTTTAGTTTATATATGTGCTAGAGAAATGTACTCAAAGTGAGCAATATTTGACCATTTTATTCGAGTTTAGACCAATAGTTGTTATCTGAGTCAAATAAAAAAATAAATTGAGTCAAGAACGTAAAACTCGGGTTTTAAAATGTTGATTCGAGTCATGATCCCAATCATGTGATTTGAGGTAAGAAATTTTATGATTCAAGTTACACTACCTTAAACGAAATCCAAAATGTGAATCTTAACCATGATTTGAATCATCATGTTTTGTGATTCGGATCAAGTTCTTCCACGATTTGATTTATGAGATCTTGTGATTTAAATCACACTTTTTTATGAACTTTATGATTTGTTCACACTAAAAAAAGGGGGTTTTCAGTGGTTGTTTTAGTTGTTGTTGAGGTTTGAACTGCCGCAAAACACGTGTTGCAACAATTTGTGAACCGTGGAAAAATTGTATATCACTAGCATATGCTGCAATGGTTTGGAAAATCTTCGCTTCAACAACCCTTAATGGTTTAACTCACAGCAGGCAATAGGTTTACTTGGTTTAACTCAAATGGTTCTTGCAAGAATATGTTAGATAGGTTTCTTATTAATGAGGATTTATGTGGTTTTTGGAAAGCTGTTAGCCAGAAGGTTTGTGTTAGAGATGTCTCAGACCATAGGCCGGTATCATTGGTCTTGAATGATAGGAATTGGGGGCCCAAACCCTTCAAACACATCAATTCTTGGTTTGACCACCCTGATTTCCTTGCATTTGTCAAGGAGACATGGAATTCAGTTTAAGTTTCTGGTGATGCAGGCAATGTTCTCATCCAAAAACTGAGAAACCTCAAAATAAGATTAAGATGCTGGAATATAAATGTTTTTGTATTTATTGAACTTAAAGTAGAGAAGAATATCAAGAGAATCGATGAAATGGAAGATGAGATGGCTGAGATCAAGGCTAGATCAAGGTGGAATAAGTTACATCTAAAGGAAAAATTACTTTATCAGAAGGCTAGATCAAGGTGGTTAGTGGAGGGAGATAATAACTCAAAGTATTTTCACTCTATTATTAGCAATAGGAGAAGGGTTAACTCAACATCAACTCTGAACATTGGCCTGAATGAGGAAGAAAAGGTGGAGAAAGTTAAACAAGTTATTCATGATCATTTTTGTGAGAAATACAAGAACACAATCTTTGAAAGTTTTGATATGGATTTAAGTACAATGGAAAAGCTTTCTGAGGAAGACAATGCAATGTTAACAGAACCTTTTTTCCCTGAGGACATTTTGGAAGCATTTAAGTCTTGTGATGGTGATAGAAGCCCTGGCCCTGATGGTTTCAAGATGAAATTCATAAGGAATACTTGGGAGATAGTTGGGAAAGATTTCATCAATTGTATATCATAATTTCACGAGAAGGCTACTCTCTCAAAAACTTTTTGTTCAGCTTTCTTTGTTCTCATACCAAAGACTGATAACCCATAAAATTTGAAGGAATTCAGACCTATAGCATTAATAGGATGTTTATATAAAATTGTGTCTAAGATACTTGCAGCTAGATTAAGATGTGTTATTGGGAAACTGATATCTTCATCTAAGACTGCATTTGTTCCAGAAAAACAATTACTTGATGGTGTTTTAGTGGCAAATGAAGTTCTTGACTATGTCAAAAAGAAAAAGAAAAAAGGTTTTATGTTTAAGGTAGATTTTGCTCAAGCTTATGATTGTGTAAGTTGGAGTTTCCTCTTTAAGGTGCTAGAAGCTATGCACTTTAGTCCTAAATGGCAAGACTCGATTAGAGGATTAATTTGCAACAGTTATGGCTCTGTTCTAGTGAATGGCAGTTCTTCCAAGGATTTCAAGATCCATAGGGGCCTTAAACATGGCGACCCTTTATCTCAATTCCTTTTTGTTTTGATCACATAAAGTATGGCATTACTTTTTAAGAAAGTTAAGAATTATGGATTATTGAGAGGTTTGAAGATTGAAGGTGATACAACTATTTCTCTACTACAATTTACTGATGATACCCTGATCTTGTGTGATGAATCCTGGTCCAATATTTTGGCAATAAAATCTGTCCTAAGAGGTTTAGAGGCATTGTCTGGTTTGAAGGTTAATTACAACAAAAGCAAGATCATGGGATTTGGATTAGAGGATAACCTGATTGAAGCAGCTTCCATATTCTTGACCTGTAAAGTGGGACAGTTTCCTTTCAAATTTTTAGGACTGTTAGTTGGGGGAAGACATAAATCATATGAATTTTGGAAACCTGTCATCTCATCAATCAAAACACGTTTGGCCTCTTGGAGGGGTAGGATGGTATCCATAGGAGGGCGTATCATTTTGATCAACTCTGTTTTAACCAATATACCAATCCATTATCTATCTTTTTATTTAGCACCTGTCAAAGTGCTGAAGGAAATCAAAGCTATTCAAAGGAAATTCTTATGGACAGGTGATGGGGAGAAGAAAAGTATTGGTTGGGTGAAATGGTCTCTAGTTTGCAACTTAAGAAAGCAAGGTGGTTTAGGAATCAAAGATATCTCCTCATTCAACAGGGCCCTAGTGACAAAGTGGCTTTGGAGAATAATCCATGAACCAGAAGCATTATAGAAGGGAATCATTAAAGCTAGGTATGGTGGTGCTTTTCACAGTCTTTTTTTTTAAATAACCGGAGAACACACCAAAATAGTGGTCAAGATGGTGGAAAGATCTTGTTGGTCTTGCCAAGCCTAAAAATGAGCAGGGTATATTCAATCAGTTAACATGGAAAGTGGGCAATAGAGGAAACACTTTATTTTGGCACTCTAGATGGACTGGTGGAAATGTTCTTAAAGTTCAATTTCCAACCTTATACAATTCTTCACCAAATCAGAACATCCTAATCAAGGACTGTGGGTATTGGATTGATGATATTTGGAATTGAGATATAATAGGAAAGAAAGTCATCCTGACTTACGAAGATGGTGAATCTGGTACAGAACTCCAATAGATTATTGAAGAGGTCATGTTTGATTTACAAATTGAAGATGAGGTTATGTGGCCTAGGAGAATAGACAACAACTTTAGTGTTAAAAACTGCTACATTGCTTTGATTCAAAGGAAGGAAGTGAAGAATTTGGGAAACAACTTGAAGAAAGATTTTAACTACATGTGGAAGATTAAGATACCTCTAAAGGTCTTGATTTTCGATTAGAGACACTTGCTCAATAGATTGCCTACTCGTGAAAACCTTATCAAAATGGGCATAATTAATGATCCACACAAAATGTCTTGTGTCTTTTGTTTTAAGGAGATAGAAGATATAACTCATATCATTCTAAGCTGTGATAAAATCAAACTTGTGTGGAGGGAAATTGAAATGTGGTTGGGAGTCAAACTGCCTGGAGGAATTAACTGCATTAAAGTGTTTTTAGGATGGGCCAAATTTGTTGAGTTTGGAACAACTTTAACTTATATTTGGATGGTATCATGCTGGTGCATATGGAGGGCAAGAAACCATGTCCTTTTTAACGATTATGTGGCAAATCCAAAGACAATATTTCAGGAGATTATGATGTATTCTTGGAGATGGAAAAATCTGAACAAGAAGAAGGAGTATGATGTCAACTTCTATGAGTGGCATAAAATGCTCTTGGATCTCTATAGATAACCATTTCATTTTGGTTGGAAGAGGGTTTTGGTTCTTTATTTCAGCATTGTCGTTGTCAATTCTAAGTTGTTTAGAGGATTGGTTGAATATGGAAGGTTGGATTCTTGTCTGATTTTCAGTATTAAACTTCCTATTTTCTGTTGTTTTTGTATTTTGCAATTATGGTTTGGCCTGCAGAATTGCAGGGTCTTTCATTTGTAATATGGTCTCCCTTTTGATCTTATCAATGAATTTGAGTATTAAAAAAAATATTTAGAAACTTCCGTAACAATATAATTGCGACCTTTTTAACATTCATTAAATTCCTTAATGTTTTATTACTACTAGAATTTTACATTTAAAATTGCAGGTATTTTGTAGGTAAATCTGCAAGAAGTTTTTAATCTGCAAGTAAGGTGATTGCTAATATATTTCTAAAATAAAAGATAAATAAATTTATTTGTTAAATTGAGACATCATTATACAACTCAACAAGCCGGTAATGGTTATTTATATTAAAAAACAATTTAAGAACCTTCTAATACTCATCAATTTTCTGATTAAAATTTTACTTAGAAAAATAGATCATTTATAATAGTGATCTAAAACCAAACCTTTTTTCTCCGTATTCATAAAGCTTAGATAATTTTTCTCTAATAACCAAAATATATGATAAAACAAGTGACTATTATTATGAAAAAAATTATACTTTAACATGAATTATGTGATTAATTTAAACAGAGATAGATAATGTAATGAGAGATTTTTTCTAAATGAAAGAAACACCTTTCAAAGCAATTTTTCAATCAATGTCTCTTAATAAGATATAAAACTTGTATGCTTGATATATCAATATATATACAAGATAACATTACAAGCCTGTAGTCCCTAAAATAGAAATTTATATGGGATCTACGAAGATCGTAGCTTATAAAATATCGTTTGCTCAAATGGCAATAGAAAGAAGGAGCTTATGTTGATCTATCTTTTATCTATGGTCAATAATCACATAAGAGTTCAGAAAAGCACTCAATCCGTGATTCAAATTAACATTCAACAAGGAAGGAAAGTTAATCAATAATTTTAATATAACTAAAATTTTAAAAACCTAAATATATTTGGTTGTTTGATTTGGTGTAACCTATATATTTTCGGGTACGTTTTTAGAAAATGCTAGAACATAGTCCCCTTAGTCCATCCACGATGGCTTGACGTTGTCGAGCTATACCGAGTCCTGATAGATATTTGGACTCAGCTTCGCCTTCAGCTTTTTTGATCTGCAGTATCTTTTCTGCTTCAGCTTTCTCGTTTGCACCAATACCATGTGGTATGCAATATCTTTTCTGCTTCAGCTTTCTCGTTTGCACCAAGACCATGTGGTATGAATACAGATGAAGATTTAGAGGATGCTCCAATTTTCTTCGTGGTGTCGAAGTATTGAGTTACCAACACCAGGTCTATGACATCTTTAGCCGATTTTCCAGGTATGTTTTTAGAGAATGCGAGAACATAATCCCTTTGTCCGTCCACGATAGCTTGACGTTGTCGAGCTATACCAAGTCCTGATATATAATTTGACTCAGCTTCGCCTTCAGCTTTTTTGATCTGCAGTATCTTTTCTGCTTCGCCTTTCTCGTTTGCAGCCAACCTCATTCTCCCAACTGTTGATGATATTGCAAAAAAATATCATTGAATTGATTAACCATTCATCGTTAGGACCTTCAAGACTTGCAGGGGTAACAAAACGCTTGGTTTGAAGTTTCTGTTTTGACAATGTAGATATATATACATATCACAAGAGGATTGGACTGCAATAATGTCGGAAGAGATAAGAGAAGGATGTTGAAACAAAAAAACAAAGATCCATGTCTTTAGATTATTCGATGGCTGGATTGAAAAATAAAAGTTAATTGTTATAGCTATTAATAGCTAACATTTTCATTCAGTGCCTTGTTAAAATAATCATTGGCAATAGATCTATGACAATTATTTAACAAAAGACTGAAACAAACAACAGTAACAACCAAGTTTGAAAAAGTCTGAATGGTCACAGAACCGAACATATAATGTTTAGCACACACAAAATTAATATTTTCTTAATTTCTTTAGTAATAATTAAAAAAAAAAGACACTTGAAGATGTCTTCACAAAATTTGTGGCTGAGGGCTCAAACTCTCAAACTTGTTTATTTACATTTTCTGTTCATTAATGAGGACGATTAGATTTATAATATTCTATTTAAACGAATAAGTGTATGGACTCTAATTATATCTAACCGAAAATTCTTTATTGTTGTACCTACCAAGGTTGTCAGGATCCAGATCTTACATAAAATCGGGAGAAAATAGCAAGATCGTAAAGTATAAAATCGTAGTTAAGATTGAAAGATCATACTCAATTATTCTTGTAAGATCAAGAGGGGATAATACGATCATATAACATAAGATCGCAACAAAAATCGCAATATTCTACTCAAATGAAAAAATAATAGTATATATTTTAAGTACTTTTACATGTTATATATTAGTAAGCAAGTGTATTAGTGAGAAAATGACTTTTTTTTTTTTCATATTCTTTAGACATTTATGATTGAGGTTTTATTGAACATTTGTTAATGTTTAGGCATTAGGGACATCTATGGTCAATTACTAGAATTATCATAAGTCAAGTAGTTAAAACAAACCATACAAGTGAGAAGGTTATTCTCCTAAATCTAAAACTTCATTTCAAAAGGCGCAAAATCGTCTCCGCAGAACCGTAATTGTTGCCATCCTTCTCACCTATTAATGGTGGTGGTCGAAAAATGGTTTAGTCGAAGCTGGCAAAGATCACACAAAATCAATGATTTTACAGAGTTTTTTTTCTCATAATTTGGCTATAACATGCGATTTTACTTAAGATCCAGATCACTGGGGGTGAGTGAGATTGTAAAATCTTTAGATTTTAAGCTCTAGATCGAGATCTTGACAACCATGGTACCTACCATACAACTGGTACCTGTGGGTCTTTGTAATGTTGTTTTTACTGTTGAATCTTGATGGTAAATCAAGAACTCTCTTTAGCACAAACCGTAAAGTTAGTTAGAGAGAGACTCCTCATTCTCTCTAACTTTTCTCTTTCTTGCTTGTTAGGGTCTTGTTTACTTTTAGCTATCAAGATGGCTAGAGGAAAAGATGGTGCTGAAGATGAAGAGTGGACTAAAGTTACGCGGCAAAAACCTCCCAAAGCAAGCTATAGATGGGACAATGGACGTTTGGGGAAGAAGAAGTCAATTGTGGAGATGACAACTGTTTTTTTACGGAGTTCCCAGAACGTTTCAAAGCAAAAAATCTTTACATGGTGTCTGAAGAATTCGGAGCGATAAATGATGTTGTCATTCAACCTAAGAAGGATAAGAGAGGAAGAAAGTATGGATTCTTTAGGTTCTTTGATGTCGGGGACGCGAGGAGTTTGGTTTTAAAATTGGATAACTTGATGATTGAATGTAAGAGGATGTGTGCCAACGTCCCTAGATTTCAAATAGTGGTGGACAGAGTGTTTCTATTGGAGAAGGATGTCAAGTTCCATGTATTCAAGCATGAAGGAAGAGGGTACCACACTGATTCTGGTGCCTTTCCCAGGACTAACTTATTATTTTATACTCGATTTTAAGGTAGGTCGTTCGCTGACGTGACGAGGGAACCCAACAAGAATAAGGGAGGGATCAACCAAGCTGTCAAGGGAGGACAACAACTAGTTTACGAAGCGGGTAAGGAGGAGCTTAAGAGGTTCGAGAAAGCTTAAGTAGGTAAGGTTCTGAACCCTGGGTCTACGTATAATATGCAAAGGATTTTCCAGTCTGAAGGTTATTTTGCTTTGAAAGTGACACCTTTGGGTGCTAACTTGTGTGTCTTGGAAGAAGATGAAGGAGGTGAACTCGAAGCTCTTTTAGAGGATGCTAAAGATTGGTTAAGGCACTTGTTTTCGGAGGTGAAAAGGTGAGAAGATGGTGTGGTGGATTCAGAGAGGCTTACATGGATTTGTCGTTACGGTATTCTTTGTCAACATTGGTCGTTTCTGTTCTTTGATTTTATCTCATCCAAGGTTGGGAAGTCTGTTTGTTGTGAAGAAAACTCGTCTAACTTCTCGAAGATGGATGTCGCTAGTTTCAAGATAATGACTATTTGTGGTATGTTGATTAATGAGGTGTTCAGTGTTAGAATCAATTGATCCTTGTTTAGAATTAGAGTTTTCGAATAAACCCTTGGCCATTTGTCTAAAGTGGTGAAGAAAGAGGTTAATCTCTCTTGCTCCGATTCTGAATAGATGGCAGAAGTTGAAGGTTGGTGGGAGGAAGATAGAGAGAACAACATACGGGAAGACAAATTTGACTTTCGAGATATTAATAATGATGTGACTTCTCATGAGACTAACAAGGAAAAGGTTTCTTTTGTGTCTTCAGCAGAAGGTACTACGTTGGAGATTGAAGCATCAGAAAAGCAAAAGGTTGGTGAAATGTCCAACGTACTTAGTTTGCAATCTGTCTCGTATGGAACTAGGAAAACTGCAGAGTCATATGGTCTTAGGTAGGACATCGAACCAAACAAGTCAAAAGAGTTAGTTGGCCTTACTGGCGATGATGTGGCGTCTGAAGAACAAGTGGATCTTTTTAAGAATAATAGAGGGAGTTTTGATAATATGGTTTTGGCCCATGCATCTAAGGCCCAAAAATTATGTAAGAAGGTGGGTCGTTCTCGTAGGGTGTGCATGAAGGTTATTGAGGAATCAGATAGCATATCTGAATTCTCAGGGCTAGATATTTCTCGTCCTTAGAAAATGTGCCCAAAATTCTTTACTTATTCTTTTTCCCGAGGTCTCGACTCTTGCGCTGAAGGAGGGTCATTTATCCAGAAAGGTTGCTTGTGATGTTTCATCCTCAGCTCAAGTGTTTCCTAGTCAAGTGATATCAGTTCCTCAGGAGTAACCTTTTATGTCAAATTCTCAGGTGTCTTTCGTTAGGGTAGACGAATCTAGATGTTTCTCATTAACTGATTCAGAGGTTCTTCAAGGTAGCAATAGTTTTTGAAAAGAAATGGACTCTAAAGTGTCTAAGAAGGTTTGAGAGATAATCACTTCTTAAGAATTTCTGGTGATGGAAGTAAAGAGGATTTTGAGGCTCAGTTTAGAAAGATGGAGGAAATAGACAAATCTGGGAAGAGCAAGAGGGAGAAAAAAATGGTTATCCGATGAATATTCTATCTTTCAATATCCGAGGGGGAGGCATTGCAGCCAAAAGAAAAAAAGTGGCTCACTCGATTAAATCGGGTAAGGTCGACGTGTTTTTTTATAGGAGACTAAAATGTATAACTTAGATAAGGTTTGTGTTTCTTCTTTGTGGGGTAATTTTGATATTGAGTGGACCGAGTACAGTTCAGCAGGGATGGCAGGAGGTATGTTGATAATTTGGAGGAAGAATCTCCTTAAGATTTTTTTTAGCTTTAGAGGCTTTGGGTTTGTAGAGGTGAATGTTGTGTGGAAGGGGCATGAATTGTTTCTAGTGAATGTGTATTCTCCTTGTTGTTTCAAGCTTAAGAAGGTGTTGTGGAGGGAGCTAGTTAATTTGAAGAGGAGGTTCAATAGAGGAGAATGGATTATCGTAGGTGATTTTAATGTTGTTTCCCGTAGTTTTGAGAGAAAATGTTTAAGCGTTAGGAGCAGGTTAGGCGATTTTGGCTCCTTGAATCTATATCTATATCTTACGGGATTCCTCATTCGACTTTGTTAAGGGTTTGGGAAAAAGATTTTTTGCCATTCATATTATCGTAGAACTGGATCCCCATCTAAGGATGTTTGCTGGCGTCATCTCACGGTGATGCAAGATCAATATGAATGATCGAACAAAGTACGAACAAGATTTGGCAAAATCTACCGCCACGGAACTGAGTCCTTGACCTCAGGGAACCTCAACTTTTTTTCTAGAGATGCTTTCAAATTCAGATATTAGAATTGAACTTGATCTCATGGAAATTGCAGGAATCATAAATTATTTATGATAAATAGCTCCATTGTTTCGTTGCGATACCAGAAATGGAGAAGACTGCAGAAGATGCAGCACAACAAAGGTTCCCGAGCTTTTCTATGACGCGACATTATAGATCAGAGGATGCGATCATGTTGCTTCCTGAATCGTAGAAGTTGATCGATGTCGATCTTGAATCAGTGTTGTTAATCTTCGATACGATGGATTAGATTGGGGGAGTACCTAGATGGTTAGCACTCGAACGCCCAGGTCATTTTAGGGTTTATGATAATCGTAGTTAGGGTGGAGATTAGAGATTATGTAGCAGGTTGTATAAGTGGTCCTCATGTTATTTGGGCTTTGGCCGACATGGAGCAGTGTGTCATTGGGCCTTTGGCAGGCACAAAACTAGTTGCAAGCTTAACCGATGGAATATGTAGTATTTTAAAAAAATGTGTGACGCGTCTTTGGTTTACACCTCTGTTGTTCGTTTGGTGAGGTGAAAGATTTATCATTGAATTTATTGTTTGTAGTAGTGCCCCTTTCATAATCGAAGCACTACCAGGTTTTACCCACATTGTTTTCACTCAATCCTACCGAAATTTCCCCTTAGCTTGTCTTTGAAGTGCTGAATGAACGAGAATCAACCAAAATTTTAGTTTATATATGTGCTAGAGAAATGTACTCAAAGTGAGCAATATTTGACCATTTTATTCGAGTTTAGATCAATAGTTGTTATCTGAGTCAAATAAAAAAATAAATTGAGTCAAGAATGTAACGCCCCGATTTCGATTATTTCCATTTTGTTGAGTCTTTTATTTAAATTGTGTGATAATTTATTTTATTTGTGAAATTGGTGTGTTAATATGTTATGTTGACATGTTATGTTATTTTACCGTTTTGAGAGTTTTCGGGGAAAATTAGAATTCAGGGTATTTTAGACATTTCTCAATTAAATGATAAGTTAGAAAATTTAGTGGAAATATAATTGTGTGAGAAAATGAATTTTTAATTTGAATTGGTGTAAAAATAAAATAGAAAAGAAAAAGAGATAAGGAGAGGAAATAGGAGAGAAAGGGATAGAAAGGAAAAATAGAAAGAAAAAGGAGAGAAAGAAGAAGGAAGAGGAGAAAAGAGAAAGAAAAGAGGAAAAGCTAGAAAAATCAAGAAAATCAACTTCTAGGAATCGATTTAATCGGGTAAGGGTTTGAAACTCGATTATTCTATACATGTGTGTGATTATGTATGATTGTTGTGGTTGAAAAATTGTGTTTGGTAGAGTTTTGAGTTATATGTGAGTTTTAGGTCGATTTGTGGAATCAGTGTTTTTAACGGTTAAAAATCGATAAAGATGTGTTTAGAATAATCTCTATATGTGTATGATCTATAACTATGCTTGGTTTTGCTGTTGGGAATGATCAAAGGTGGGAAAAATGAGAAATGGGGGGTTTTGATGATGAAGCCACGCTGCTGAGCATGACTGTCTGGTGTGAATCGCCAGGCGAAATGCCAAGAGCGCCGGGCGGTGCGTGCTTTCGCCGGGCGAAATTGAGAGGCGATAGAGTGTCAAGCTACTAGTTTGGTTCATGTTTTTTAGGGTTTCCTTCGTGTAACAGCCCGATTTTGATATTTCCATTTTCGTGTTGATTGATTCTATTTGGTTGAGTCTTTTATTTAATTTGGGCAATAATTATGTTATTGTGAAATTGGTGTTTTAATCCTATATGTTGGCGTGTTATATTATTTTACCGTTTTTGAGAGTTTTCGGGGGAAATTAGATTGGAGGGTATTTTAGACATTTCATAATTATTGTTAAATTATATATTTTTAAGTGAGAAAATGTATTATTAGATATTTGTGAGATATTTTGGTTAATTATTATAGAGGAGATATTTTAAGAAAAGTATAAAAAAAGAAAGAAAAAGAATAGAAATAGAAAGTTAGAGGTGAGAAAGAGAGAAAAACAGAATTTTGAGAGCAAGAGAGAAAAAGAGAAGAGAAAAAGAAGGAAAGCTACAAATCATCAAGATCAAGCTTCCAAGAATCGAGAAATCGGGTAAGGGTGTGAAACATTGTTATTATAACTTTGTGTATGATTATGTATGAGTTTTGTATGAATGTTTTGGGTGGTTTTTATATGTTTCCGTTTATGCCGTATTGGGCGAAATCGATAGAAACCGATGTTTCTACGGTCGGAAAGTCGTATAAATACATGTGTTGGTTGGTTATATGTATGTGAGCTGCTGTTTGAAGTTTCATTAAGTTTGGTTATGTTTCGGTTAGTTTTCGGTATGTTTCCGTTGTTGTTTCCGTTTAGGTCGAATTATAGGAAATTGATAGAAAACGATGTTTTCACGGTTAGAATTCGAAATAAATTACGTAGTTGTATCGAGGAAGGTTAGGTCGTCGTATGTCGTGCTTTTTATTCGATTTGGTGAAGTTTAAAAATTCTGGTTTTTGAAAGGTTGAAATTTAATCGAAAAATCGAACGTCGTAGAAATTTCGTTTATGTGTTCTAAATTGTTCTTATGTATTTGGTGGTTGCGCGTATATGTTTGTTTCGGTGAAAATGTTCGATTTAGTCGAGTTTTCGGGGATTCGGAAAAAGGACAGCAAAGTTGTAATTTGAAAAATCTGGTTTTTTGTGAAAAACAGGGTTAGGGATCGATACATAATCCCAGGGATCGATCCCTACTGTGAAAATTGGGAAAAATGGAATTTTTACTACAGCAGGGATCGATACATGCGAGTTAGGGATCGATACATGAGGTCTTTATGTATCGATACATAAAGCCTATGTATCGATACCTACTGTGCTGAAGCAGAAATTCTGGTTTGTCGGGGAAACTTCGGAAATTCATATCTCTTGAACCGTAAGTCGGTTTTGATCCCCGTTCGAAGCGTTGGGAAGCTAACGAGTTGTTATTTCTAGGAAAAATAGTTTTGGGGTCTGAACTTGGTCCAATCGGTACAGTTTTTACGAACCGTTTCGTAGTGTCGGGCGTCCGGTTTATGTTTTTGCGTTAGTTTGAAATATTCATAACTTGTTCGTTGTTTATCGGATTTGAGAGTTCTTTATATCGAATTGAAGGTATTGATATGTACTAATTGATGGTGATAAGAAATTATATTTTTAGCTGACTTTTCACCAACTTTTCCGGTAAACCGTAAATCGAATTGTTTGGTTATTTGTGAAAACGTTCGGTTGCCGTTTGGCACAATTGATGTGAATATATGTGGATTGTGTGTGATGAATGCATGACTATATTGTGGATATGTATGCATGTCAAAAGTGTCATGAGTCATGTTGTATGTGAAGCATCATGATGTGCATTCTTGCATTGTGGGGTTCTAAGATGAACCCGTTGTAACGTCGTAAGCCTTTTGAGAGGTGGGAGCGATGATTACAAACGATCGTGAGCCTTATACAAAGAGGACCGAAAGCGATCGGATTGTGAGCCTTATACAAAGAGGACCGAAAGCAATCCATAAACATTGTAAGCCTTTTGAGAGGTGGTAGCAATGGGTGAACATCGTATGCCCGACGGGGAGTTACGTTAAGTAACAAGCGATGGTTCCAATAAGTTCTTCAATTGAACTTGAGATGAAATGAGTCGGTACCGCATTGCATTTGCATAGAGTCGTGAGTCGGTCTCTATGATTTGCATTGGTCATCTTTGTATGTGTGCATTGGTGAGTAAACATGAATATATGTGTTTATGTTGAATGATAAGCATTGTGATGACTATGCTTGGTTTTGTGTATATATATATATGCCTTGCGATGTATATTGAATGAGATGTGATGAATTATGATAAGAATTGTATCGTTGTAATGATGCATTGAAGAATGAATATAATATGTATGTTATGTGGAATGGTAGAATGGTGAGGATGTGTTGTGTGTATACTCTTGTGTTGAGATATATAAATATATGCAACGTTATTATGATAATATTTCTCACCCTTCTGCTGTTTTATGATGCTCTATGAGGCATTGCAGAGTAGGTATGCTGGAGGTCTTTTTGGTGAAGCGTGTCTTCATTCTTTTGGTCGGTTGGCTCTGATATGTAGCACCGGGTAGCTAGGATGTATATTATTCTTTTGTGATACATTTGTATATGTATCTTGTGGATAAATGTTTATGTAAACATGAAGTGTGTTGATGAAGCATACATATGTATATGTATGTATATATATTTTGATGTATTTCAATGTTTGGATTTTCCGCTTTAATTCTAAATATTGAGATGTGGGTGTAAGGACAAAGTTACCCCACTGTTGCATATCAATGTTTTGAGCAGGTGTTGTATGTTTTAAATTCAAGCATAATGTGACATGCCTTTTTATGCCATGCTTTAATTGTACTCTGGCGAATTTTAGAATATGTGCCTAAATGATTTAAATGATTATTTGGGGGTATAGAAAGGGGGTGTTACATTAAGTGGTATCAGAGCCAGAGTTGAGTCAGTTGTGTCTGTCTTGTTGTTGTGTTGGTTGAACTGTTGTTTAACCTTGTTGTCATTTTTGGGAATAATCAGAAGATGGCTGGTAGAAACGACAATGCGATGGCTGCTGCTTTGGAAGCAATGGCTAGGGCGGTGCAAGGTGCACCTAACGTGAATGCTAATGACGAGTTCAGGAAGAATCAACCACCGGTTTTCAAAGGAAGATTTGATCCCGATGGAGCTCAAAATTGGTTGAAAGAGATTGAAAGAATCTTCAGAGTTATGGACTGTGCGGAAGAGAATAAGGTGAGGCTTGGATCTCACATGCTGAGGGAAGGAGCCGATGATTGGTGGGTCGGTATGCGCGAAATTCTTGAGGTGGATAATGAAGAGGTAACTTGGGAATTGTTTCGTACCGAGTTTTTGCTGAAGTATTACCCTGAAAGTGTGAAAGGGAAGAAGGAGATGGAATTCCTGGAATTGAAACAAGGTGGTATGTCAGTGGTGGACTATACTGCTAAGTTTGTGGAATTGGTTCAATTTCATTCTCATTATGCCGCGATTACTGCTGAGTTCTCAAAGTGTATTAAATATGAGAATGGTTTGCGTCCTGAGATTAAGCAAGCTGTGGGATATCAAAGAATTAGGAGGTTTTCGGATTTGACTGAATGTTGTAGAATCTTCGAGGAAGATAGCAAAGCTCGTTCTACACATTACAAGAGTTTGAACGAGAGGAAGGGAAAACAACAAGCTAGAAGTGGACCTTATGTGACACCCGCTGATAAGGGTAAATATAAGGGAAACTTTAATAAGAGATCTGGAGGAGGAAGTTCGGGGTTCATTAAATGTTTCAATTGTGGTGGAATGGGTCATAAAGCAACTGAGTGTAGGAAGCCCGTTGGAAAATGTTCTAACTGTGGAGGAATTGGGCATTCTACTGCTGAGTGTAGGAGGAATATGGTGAAGTGTTTTAATTGTGGAGAAGTGGGTCACATTAGTACTAAGTGTACTAAGCCGAAACAAGCTCAAGCGGGAGGTAAGGTGTTTGCATTGGCGGGGACTCAGACCACTAGTGCAGACCGTTTGATTAAAGGTACATGCTTTATTAATAGTACACCTTTAGTTGCTGTTATTGATACGGGAGCGACTCATTCGTTTATTTCTTCGGAGTGCGCGATGCGTTTAAATCTTGCGTTGTCTTTGATGGGTGGTGAGATGGTTATTGAGACTCCTGCTTCAGGGTCGGTAACTACATCTTTGGTGTGTATGAGTTGTCCTTTAACCATGTATGGTAAAGACTTTGTTATGGATTTAGTGTGTTTGCCGTTGGTGGGTTTGGACGTAATCTTGGGTATGAACTGGTTGCAATTTAATCGAGTTCATATAGATTGCTATCACAAGTTAGTAAGGTTTCCTTCTTTGGAAGATGATGAATTTGAGAGTTTCCTATCCACTAAAGAGTTGAAGAAACTTTTAGCGGATGAAGCTCAATTGTTTGGTTTGTTTGCATCATTGTCGGTGGAAAGTAAAGTTTCACTTGATGTGTTCCCAGTGGTGCGGGAATTTCCAGAAGTGTTTCCGGAGGATATTATGGATGTACCGCCGGAAAGAGAAGTTGAATTTTCTATTGATCTAGTTCCGGGTACTAGACCGATTTCGATGGCACCGTATCGTATGTCGGCATCGGAGTTGGTAGAATTGAAAAAGCAATTGAATGACTTGTTGGATAAGAAATTTGTAAGACCAAGTGTTTCTCCTTGGGGTGCTCCGGTATTGTTGGTAAAGAAGAAGGACGGGAGTATGCGATTGTGCATTGATTATCGACAATTGAACAAAGTGACGATTAAGAACAAGTATCCGCTTCCAAGGATCGATGATTTGATGGACCAATTGGTTGGTGCGAATGTTTTTAGTAAGATTGATTTGAGATCGGGATATCACCAGATTCGTGTGAAAGGAGAGGATATTCAAAAGACGGCATTTAGGACACGGTATGGTCATTACGAATATTCCGTGATGCCATTCGGGGTTTCTAATGCGCCGGGTGTGTTTATGGAATACATGAATCGTATTTTTCATGAACAGTTGGATCGTTTTGTGGTTGTGTTCATCGATGATATTTTGATTTACTCTAAGTCTCAAGAGGAGCATGAAGAGCATTTGAGAATTGTGTTACAAATTTTGAAAGAGAAACAATTGTATGCTAAGTTGTCAAAATGTGAATTTTGGTTGTCGGAAGTAAGTTTCCTTGGACATGTTATTTCCGGTAGTGGTATTAGTGTTGATCCATCCAAGATAGATGCGGTGATGCAATGGGAGGCTCCTAGGTCGGTTACGGAGATTTGAAGCTTTTTAGGCTTGGCGGGTATTTATCGGAGGTTTATAGAAGGATTTTCGAAGTTGGCACTTCCTTTAACGCAATTGACTTGTAAAGGAAAGGCGTTCATTTGGGATATTCATTGTGAAGAGAGTTTCAATGAGCTAAAGAGAAGGTTGACAACGACTCCGATCTTGATTTTGCCTAATCCTAATGAACCATTTGTTGTGTATTGTGATGCTTCATTGACAGGTTTAGGTGGTGTTTTGATGCAAGATGGAAAAGTTGTGGCATATGCTTCACGACAATTGAGAGTGCATGAAAAGAATTATCCTACGCATGACTTGGAGTTAGCGGCCGTGGTGTTTGTTTTGAAAATATGGAGGCATTATCTTTATGGTGCGAGATTTGAAGTTTTTAGTGATCACAAGAGCTTGAAATATTTATTTGATCAAAAGGAGTTGAACATGAGACAACGAAGATGGTTAGAGCTTTTGAAGGATTTTGATTTTAGTTTGAATTACCATCCGGGTAAGGCGAATGTGGTGGCTGATGCCTTAAGTCGAAAGTTGTTACATATGTCCGCATTAATGATGAAAGAATGGGAACTTTTGGAGGATTTCAGAGATTTGAGTTTGGTTTGTGAAATGACGCCGCGAAGTGTGAGACTTGGTATGTTACATGTTACGAATGATTTTCTTGCAACGGTTAGTGAAAAGCAAAAATTGGAGTTGAAGTTCGTTGATTTAATGTTGAATGAGAATGAGGATTTCAAGGTTGATAATTTTGGAGTTTTGAGATTCCGTGGTCGTATTTGTATTCCCGATGATGCGGAGTTGAAAAAGATGATATTGGAAGAAGGGCACCGAAGTAACTTAAGTATTCATCCGGGAGCGAACAAAATGTATCAAGATTTGAGGAAAATCTTTTGGTGGTCCGGATTAAAGAGGGATGTTGCTCAATTTGTATATGCATGTTTGACTTGTCAAAAGTCGAAGGTGGAACATCAGAAGCCTAGTGGTTTGTTGCAACCGTTGGATATTCCGGAATGGAAATGGGATAGTATATCGATGGATTTTGTTACGGGATTGCCGAATACGCAAAGAGGTCATAATGCTATTTGGGTGATTGTTGATAGGCTTACTAAATCTACTCACTTTATTCCAATTGATATTAGTTATCCTTTGGAGAAGTTAGCCGAGATTTATGTTCTTGTGGTGGTGAAGTTACATGGAGTTCCTAAGAGTATTGTATCGGATAGAGATCCTAGATTTACATCAAGGTTTTGGGAGAGTTTACAAAAGGCTTTGGGTTCTAAGCTAAGATTGAGTTCGGCTTACCATCCGCAAACAGATGGTCAAACCGAGAGGACGATTCAATCGTTAGAGGATTTGTTACGTGCTTGTGTGCTAGAGCAAGGTGGTGCTTGGGATAGTTATTTAGCGTTGATTGAGTTCACCTATAATAACAGTTTTCATTCGAGTATTGGTATGGCACCATTTGAGGCTTTGTATGGTCGGAGATGTCGAACACCTTTGTGTTGGCATGAAACCGGCGAGAGGACGATAGTTGGACCAGAAATGGTACAACAAACGACGGAGAAAGTGAAGCTTATTCTGGAAAGGATGAAAGCTTCTCAAAGTAGACAAAAGAGCTATCATGACAAGAGAAGGAAAGATCTTGAGTTTCAAGAAGGCGACCATGTGTTTTTGAGAGTTACACCGGTTACGGGTGTGGGTCGTGCCTTGAAGTCGAAGAAGTTGACTTCTCGTTTTATTGGTCCGTATCAGATTATTGCACGTGTTGGCGATGTGGCTTATCGGGTGGCGTTGCCTCTGAACCTTTCGAATTTGCATGACGTATTCCATGTTTCGCAACTTCGGAAATATGTTCCGGATCCGTCACATGTTATTCCTATAGACGAGGTGGAAGTGAGAGATAATCTTACGGTTGAAGTTTTACCGATTAAGATTTTGGATCGCGAAGTTAAGAAGTTAAGAGGTAAAGATATTGCGCTTGTGAAAGTGGCGTGGGGAGGCGCTTCAGAAGGCAATATGACTTGGGAATTGGAAAGTGGGATGCGCGAGTCGTATCCGGAGTTGTTTGAATCAGGTAATATTTTCGAGGACGAAAATTTCTAAAGTGGGGGAGAGTTGTAACAGCCCGATTTTGATATTTCCATTTTCGTGTTGATTGATTCTATTTGGTTGAGTCTTTTATTTAATTTGGGCAATAATTATGTTATTGTGAAATTGGTGTTTTAATCCTATATGTTGGCGTGTTATATTATTTTACCGTTTTTGAGAGTTTTTGGGGGAAATTAGATTGGAGGGTATTTTAGACATTTCATAATTATTGTTAAATTATATATTTTTAAGTGAGAAAATGTATTATTAGATATTTGTGAGATATTTTGGTTAATTATTATAGAGGAGATATTTTAAGAAAAGTATAAAAAAAGAAAGAAAAAGAATAGAAATAGAAAGTTAGAGGTGAGAAAGAGAGAAAAACAGAATTTTGAGAGCAAGAGAGAAAAAGAGAAGAGAAAAAGAAGGAAAGCTACAAATCATCAAGATCAAGCTTCCAAGAATCGAGAAATCGGGTAAGGGTGTGAAACATTGTTATTATAACTTTGTGTATGATTATGTATGAGTTTTGTATGAATGTTTTGGGTGGTTTTTATATGTTTCCGTTTATGCCGTATTGGGCGAAATCGATAGAAACCGATGTTTCTACGGTCGGAAAGTCGTATAAATACATGTGTTGGTTGGTTATATGTATGTGAGCTGCTGTTTGAAGTTTCATTAAGTTTGGTTATGTTTCGGTTAGTTTTCGGTATGTTTCCGTTGTTGTTTCCGTTTAGGTCGAATTATAGGAAATTGATAGAAAATGATGTTTTCACGGTTAGAATTCGAAATAAATTACGTAGTTGTATCGAGGAAGGTTAGGTCGTCGTATGTCGTGCTTTTTATTCGATTTGGTGAAGTTTAAAAATTCTGGTTTTTGAAAGGTTGAAATTTAATCGAAAAATCGAACGTCGTAGAAATTTCGTTTATGTGTTCTAAATTGTTCTTATGTATTTGGTGGTTGTGCGTATATGTTTGTTTCGGTGAAAATGTTCGATTTAGTCGAGTTTTCGGGGATTCGGAAAAAGGACAGCAAAGTTGTAATTTGAAAAATCTGGTTTTTTGTGAAAAACAGGGTTAGGGATCGATACATAATCCCAGGGATCGATCCCTACTGTGAAAATTGGGAAAAATGGAATTTTTACTACAGCAGGGATCGATACATGCGAGTTAGGGATCGATACATGAGGTCTTTATGTATCGATACATAAAGCCTATGTATCGATACCTACTGTGCTGAAGCAGAAATTCTGGTTTGTCGGGGAAACTTCGGAAATTCATATCTCTTGAACCGTAAGTCGGTTTTGATCCCCGTTCGAAGCGTTGGGAAGCTAACGAGATGTTATTTCTAGGAAAAATAGTTTTGGGGTCTGAACTTGGTCCAATCGGTACAGTTTTTACGAACCGTTTCGTAGTGTCGGGCGTCCGGTTTATGTTTTTGCGTTAGTTTGAAATATTCATAACTTGTTCGTTGTTTATCGGATTTGAGAGTTCTTTATATCGAATTGAAGGTATTGATATGTACTAATTGATGGTGATAAGAAATTATATTTTTAGCTGACTTTTCACCAACTTTTCCGGTAAACCGTAAATCGAATTGTTTGGTTATTTGTGAAAACGTTCGGTTGCCGTTTGGCACAATTGATGTGAATATATGTGGATTGTGTGTGATGAATGCATGACTATATTGTGGATATGTATGCATGTCAAAAGTGTCATGAGTCATGTTGTATGTGAAGCATCATGATGTGCATTCTTGCATTGTGGGGTTCTAAGATGAACCCGTTGTAACGTCGTAAGCCTTTTGAGAGGTGGGAGCGATGATTACAAACGATCGTGAGCCTTATACAAAGAGGACCGAAAGCGATCGGATTGTGAGCCTTATACAAAGAGGACCGAAAGCAATCCATAAACATTGTAAGCCTTTTGAGAGGTGGTAGCAATGGGTGAACATCGTATGCCCGACGGGGAGTTACGTTAAGTAACAAGCGATGGTTCCAATAAGTTCTTCAATTGAACTTGAGATGAAATGAGTCGGTACCGCATTGCATTTGCATAGAGTCGTGAGTCGGTCTCTATGATTTGCATTGGTCATCTTTGTATGTGTGCATTGGTGAGTAAACATGAATATATGTGTTTATGTTGAATGATAAGCATTGTGATGACTATGCTTGGTTTTGTGTATATATATATATGCCTTGCGATGTATATTGAATGAGATGTGATGAATTATGATAAGAATTGTATCGTTGTAATGATGCATTGAAGAATGAATATAATATGTATGTTATGTGGAATGGTAGAATGGTGAGGATGTGTTGTGTGTATACTCTTGTGTTGAGATATATAAATATATGCAACGTTATTATGATAATATTTCTCACCCTTCTGCTGTTTTATGATGCTCTATGAGGCATTGCAGAGTAGGTATGCTGGAGGTCTTTTTGGTGAAGCGTGTCTTCATTCTTTTGGTCGGTTGGCTCTGATATGTAGCACCGGGTAGCTAGGATGTATATTATTCTTTTGTGATACATTTGTATATGTATCTTGTGGATAAATGTTTATGTAAACATGAAGTGTGTTGATGAAGCATACATATGTATATGTATGTATATATATTTTGATGTATTTCAATGTTTGGATTTTCCGCTTTAATTCTAAATATTGAGATGTGGGTGTAAGGACAAAGTTACCCCACTGTTGCATATCAATGTTTTGAGCAGGTGTTGTATGTTTTAAATTCAAGCATAATGTGACATGCCTTTTTATGCCATGCTTTAATTGTACTCTGGCGAATTTTAGAATATGTGCCTAAATGATTTAAATGATTATTTGGGGGTATAGAAAGGGGGTGTTACACTTCGCCCCTACTTCGCCGGGCGAAGTGAAGGCGAAATTGAAGTTTCGCCGGGCGAAATGTTCCCGTCGCCGGGCGCTCTTGTTTTTTTTAGTAATTTTCTTTTCTTTTAAAATTCATAACTCTCGGACCGTAATTCCGATTTAAGCATTATTTATATCGTTGGAAAGCTTATAAAATGTTCTTGCTTGTGATGATGATTTTGAGATTGTTGGCCGATTAAATAAGTCGAAAAATCGGGAATAGTGTTATTTAACGACTTTTACCGTTTGGAATGTGTGTTTTGGATGTGAATCATACAATAGTGCATTGATGGGGATGTATATAGATTGTATGTGATTGTGTGAGATGAATGCATGAAGATATTGTGAATATGTATGCATTTCAAGAATGTCGTGAGTCATTTGTATGTGAAGCATAATGATGTGCATTCTTGTGTTGTGTGATTCTAATGAGAATCCGTTGTAACGTCGTGTGTCTATGTGAGGTGTGAGCGATGATTGCAAACGATTGTGTGCCTAGGTGAGGTGTGAGCAATCGGATTGTGTGCCTATGTGAGGTGTGAGCAATCCATAAACATTGTGTGCCTATGTGAGGTGTGAGCAATGGGTGAACATCGTAGGCCCGACGGGGAGTTACATTGGTAACGAGCGATGGTTCCAATAAGTTCCTGAGTGAACTTGAGATGATTGAGTCGGTACCGCATTGCATTTGCATAGAGTCGTGAGTCGGTCTCTATGATTTGCATTTATCATCTTTATAATTGAGGATTGATGAATAAACATGAATATGTATGTTTATGTGAAATGATGAGAATTGTGAAAGAATGCATGATGAATATGCTTAGCTCTGTATATATATATATATATATATATATATATATATATATGATGTACATGAGTGGGTTGTGATGAATTGTGGGAGAATGTAGAATATGTATATTTTTATGCTAAGATATATAATTATATGCATTTATATTATAATTGTGTTTCTCACCCTTCTGCTATTTTATGATGCTCTATGAGGCATTGCAGAGTAGGTATGCTGGTGGTCTTTTTGGTGAAGCGTGTCTTCATTCTTTTGGTCGGTCGGCTCTGATATGTAGCACCGGGTAGCTAGGATGATTATGATTCTTTTGTGATACATTTGTACATGTATCTTGTTGATGAATGTTTATATAAACATGAATTATTGTTGGTGGATAACACTTAATGATATGTCCATATATGTATATATGCTTGATGTTATTCAATGTTTAGATTTTCCGCTTTTATTCTGGATATTGAGATGTGGGTCTAAGGACTAAGTTCCTCTGTTGCAAAGTTACCCCACTGTTGCATATCAAATGTTGAGCAGGTGTTGAATGTTTTAATTTCATGTATAATGTGACATACCTCTTTTATACTATGTTTATAATTATACTCTGACAAAATTTTTAATATGTTGCTAAATGATTATGTGATTATTTGGGGGTATAGAAAGGGGGTGTTACATTAAGTGGTATCAGAGTTAGTTGAGTCAGTTGTGTCTGTCTTGTTGTTGTGATGGTTGAACTGTTGTTTAACCTTGTTGTCATTTTTGGGAATGATCAGAATATGGCTGGTAGAAACGACAATGCGATGGCTGCTGCTTTGGAAGCAATGGCTAGGGCGGTGCAAGGTGCACCTAACGTGAATGCTAATGACGAGTTCAGGAAGAATCAACCACCGGTCTTCAAAGGAAGATTTGATCCCGATGGTGCTCAACTTTGGTTGAAAGAGATTGAAAGGATCTTCAGAGTCATGGACTGTGCGGAGGAGAATAAGGTGAGGCTTGGGTCTCACATGCTGAAGGAAGAAGCCGACGATTGGTGGGTCGGTATGCGTCGAGTTCTTGAGGTGGATGATGAGGAGATAACTTGGGATTTATTTCGTACCGAGTTCTTGAGGAAGTATTACCCTGAAAGTGTGAAAGGGAAGAAGGAGATGGAGTTCCTTGAACTAAAACAAGGTAGTATGTCCGTGGTGGACTATACTGCTATGTTTGTGGAGTTGGTTCAATTCCATCCTCACTATGCTGCGATTACTGCTGAGTTCTCAAAGTGTATTAAGTATGAGAATGGGTTGCGTCCCGAGATTAAATAAGCTGTGGGATATCAAAGGATAAGAAGGTTTATGGATTTGACGGAATGTTGTAGAATCTTCGAGGAAGATAGCAAGGCTCGTTCTACACATTACAAGAGTTTGAATGAGAGGAAGGGAAAACAACAAGCTAGAAGTGGACCTTATGTGACACCCGTTGATAAGGGAAAGCATAGGGGAAACTTTGAGAAGAGATCTGGAGGAGGAGGTTCTGGTTCCATTAAGTGTTACAAGTGTGGTGAAATGGGTCATAAATTATTTGAGTGTAGGAAGACTGTGGTGAAATGTTCTAACTGTGGAGGCCTTGGGCATGCTACTACCGATTGTAGAAGGAATATGGTGAAGTGCTATAATTGTGGAGAAGTGGGTCACATTAGTACTAAGTGTACTAAGCCGAAGCAAGCTCAAGCGGGCGGGAAGGTGTTTGCATTAGCGGGGAAGGACACTACTAGTGCAGACCGTTTGATTAAAGGTACATGCTTTATTAATAGTACGCCTTTAGTTGCTATTATTGATACGGGAGCGACTCATTCATTCATTTCTCATGAGTGCGCGAAGTGTTTGAATCTTGTGTTGTCTGTGATGGATGGTAAGATGGTTATTGACACTCCAGTGATGGGGTTAGTAACTACTTCTTTGGTTTGCGTGAGTTGTCCTTTGACCATTTATGGTAAAGACTTCGAGATGGATTTAGTGTGTTTTCCGTTGGAAGGTTTGGACGTAATCTTGGGTATGAACTGGTTGCGATTTAATCGAGTTCATATAGATTGCTATCACAAGTTAGTGAGGTTTCCTTCTTTGGAAGATGATGAAGATGAGAGTTTCCTATCCACTAAAGAGTTGAAGAAACTTCTAGCGGACGAAGCTCAATTGTTCGGTTTATTTGCATCATTGTCGGTGGAGAGTAAAGTTGAGCTCGATGTGTTTCCAGTGGTGTGTGATTTTCCAGAAGTGTTTCCGGAGGATATTACGGATGTACCGCCGGAAAGAGAAGTTGAGTTTTCTATTGATCTAGTTCCGGGTACTAGACCGGTTTCGATGGCATCGTATCGTATGTCGGCATCGGAGTTGGTAGAATTGAAGAAGCAATTGAATGACTTGTTGGACAAGAGATTTGTAAGACCAAGTGTTTCTCCTTGGGGTGCTCCGGTATTGTTGCTAAAGAAGAAGGATGGGAGTATGCGGTTATGTATTGATTATCGACAATTGAACAAGGTGACAATTAAGAACAAGTATCCGCTTCCGAGGATTGATGATTTGATGGACCAATTGGTTGGTGCGCGTGTTTTTAGCAAGATTGATTTGAGATCGGGATATCACCAGATTCGTGTTAAAGAAGAGGATATTCAAAAGACGGCCTTTAGGACACGGTATGGCCATTACGAATATTCCGTGATGCCATTCGGGGTTTCTAATGCGCCGGGTGTGTTTATGGAATACATGAATCGTATTTTTCATGAACAGTTAGATCGTTTTGTGGTTGTGTTCATCGACGATATTTTGATTTACTCTAAGTCACAAGAGGAGCATGAAGAGCATTTGAGGATTGTGTTACAAATTTTGAAAGAGAAACGATTGTATGCTAAGTTGTCGAAATGTGAATTTTGGTTGTCGGAAGTAAGTTTTCTTGGACATATTATTTCCGGTAGTGGTATTAGTGTTGATCCATCCAAGATTGATGCGGTGATGCAATGGGAGGCTCCTAGATCGGTTACGGAAATTCGAAGCTTTTTAGGCTTGGCGGGTTATTATCGGAGGTTTATTGAGGGATTTTCGAAGTTGGCACTTCCGTTAACGCAATTGACTTGTAAAGGAAAGGTTTTCATTTGGGATATTCAGTGTGAAGAGAGTTTCAATGAGCTAAAAAGAAGGTTGACAACGACACCGATCTTGATTTTGCCAAATCCGACGGAACCATTTGTTGTGTATTGTGATGCTTCATTGGTTGGTTTAGGTGGTGTTTTGATGCAAGATGGAAAAGTTGTGGCTTATGCTTCAAGACAATTGAGAGTGCATGAAAAGAATTATCCTACACATGACTTGGAGTTGGCGGCCGTGGCGTTTGTTTTGAAAATTTGGAGGTACTATCTTTATGGTGCAAGATTTGAAGTTTTTAGCGATCACAAGTGCTTGAAATATTTATTTGATAAAAAAGAATTGAACATGAGACAAAGAAGGTGGTTAGAGCTTTTGAAGGATTACGATTTTGGTTTGAATTACCATCTGGGTAAGGCAAACGTGGTGGCCGATGCTTTGAGTCGGAAGTCGTTACATATGTCCGCATTGATGATGAGAGAATGGGAACTTTTGGAGAATTTTAGAGACTTGAGTTTGGTTTGTGAAATGACGCCGAGAAGCGTGAGACTTGGTATGCTACATGTTGCGAATGATTTTCTTGCAACCGTATGTGAAAAGCAAAAGTTGGATTTGAAGTTCGTTGATTTGATGATGAATGAGAATGAGGATTTCAAGGTTGATAATTTTGGAGTTTTGAGATTTCGTGGTCGTATTTGTATTCCCGATGATGCGGAGTTGAAAAAGATGATATTGGAAGAAGGACACCGAAGTAACTTAAGTATTCATCCGGGAGCGAATAAAATGTATCAAGATTTGAAGAAAATCTTTTGGTGGTCCGGATTAAAGAAGGATGTGGCTCAATTTGTGTATGCGTGCTTAACTTGTCAAAAGTCTAAAGTGGAACATCAAAAGCCTAGTGGATTGATGCAACCGTTGGACATCCCGGAGTGGAAATGGGATAGTATATCGATGGATTTTGTTACGGGATTGCCAAATACGCAAAGAGGTCATAATGCTATTTGGGTAATCGTTGATAGGCTTACTAAATCTGCTCATTTCATTCCGATTGATATTAGTTATCCTTTGGAGAGGTTAGCCGAGATTTATATTCTTGCGGTTGTGAAGTTACATGGAGTTCCTAAGAGTATTGTATCGGATAGAGATCCTAGATTCACATCGAGGTTTTGGGAGAGTTTACAAAAGGCTTTGGGTTCTAAGCTAAGATTGAGTTCAGCTTATCATCCGCAAACGGATGGTCAAACCGAGAGGACAATTCAATCGTTGGAAGATTTATTGCGTGCTTGTGTGCTTGAGCAAGGTGGTGCTTGGGATAGTTATTTGGCGTTGATTGAGTTCACCTACAATAACAGTTTTCATTCAAGTATAGGTATGGCACCATTTGAGGCTTTGTATGGTCGGAGATGTCGAACACCTTTGTGTTGGCACGAAACCGGTGAGAGGACGGTAGTTGGACCGGAGATGGTACAACAAACGACGGAGAAAGTGAAGTTTATCCGTGAGAAGATGAAAGCTTCTCAAAGTAGACAAAAGAGCTATCATGACAAGAGAAGAAAAGATCTTGAGTTTCAAGAAGGCGACCATGTATTTTTGAGAGTTACGCCGGTTACAGGTGTGGGTCGTGCTTTGAAGTCGAAGAAGTTGACTTCTCGTTTTATCGGTCTGTATCAGATTTCTGCACGAGTTGGTGCTGTGGCTTACCGTGTGGCGTTGCCTCCGAATCTTTCAAACTTGCATGATGTATTCCATGTTTCGCAACTTCGTAAGTATGTTCCGGATCCGTCACATGTTATTCCTATGGACGAGGCTGAAGTGAGAGATAACCTTACGGTTGAAGCTTTACCGATTAGGATTTTGGACCGTGAAGTTAAGAAGCTAAGAGGCAAGGATATTGCGCTTGTGAAGGTAGCGTGGGGAGGTGTTGCGGAAGGCAATATGACTTGGGAACTAAAGAGTAGGATGCGAGATTCGTATCCGGAATTGTTTTAATCAGGTAATATTTTCGAGGACGAAAATTTCTAAAGTGGGGGAGAGTTGTAACGCCCCGATTTCGATTATTCCCATTTTGTTGAGTCTTTTATTTAAATTGTGTGATAATTTATTTTATTTGTGAAATTGGTGTGTTAATATGTTATGTTGACATGTTATGTTATTTTACCGTTTTGAGAGTTTTCGGGGAAAATTAGAATGGAGGGTATTTTAGACATTTCTCAATTAAATGATAAGTTAGAAAATTTAGTGGAAATATAATTTTGTGATAAAATGAATTTTTAATTTGAATTGGTGTAAAAAGAAAATAGAAAAGAAAAAGAGATAAGGAGAGGAAATATGAGAGAAAGGGATAGAAAGGAAAAATAGAAAGAAAAAGGAGAGAAAGAAGAAGGAAGAGGAGAAAAGAGAAAGAAAAGAGGAAAAGCTAGAAAAATCAAGAAAATCAACTTCTAGGAATCAATTTAATCGGGTAAGGGTTTGAAACTCGATTATTCTATACATGTGTGTGATTATGTATGATTGTTGTGGTTGAAAAATTGTGTTTGGTAGAGTTTTGAGTTATATGTGAGTTTTAGGTCGATTTGTGGAATCGGTGTTTTTAACGGTTAAAAATCGATAAAGATGTGTTTAGAATGATCTCTATATGTGTATGATCTATAATTATGCTTGGTTTTGCTGTTGGGAATGATCAAAGGTGGGAAAAATGAGAAATGGGGGTTTTGATGATGAAGCCACGCTGCTGAGCATGGCTGTCTGGTGTGAATCGCCGGGCGAAATGTCCAGAGCGCCGGGCGGTGCGTGCTTTCGCCGGGCGAAATTGAGAGGCGAGAGAGTGTCAAGCTACTGGTTTGGTTCATGTTTTTGAGGGTTTCCTTCGCCCCTACTTCGCCGGGCGAAGTGAAGGCGAAATTGAAGTTTCGCCGGGCGAAATGTTCCCGTCGCCGGGCGCTCTTGTTTTATTTTAGTAATTTTCTTTTCTTTTAAAATTCAGAACTCTCGGACAGTAATTCCGATTTAAGCATTATTTATATCGTTGGAAAGCTTATAAAATGTTCTTGCTTGTGATGATGATTTTGAGATTGTTGGCTGATTAAATAAGTCGAAAAATCGGGAATAGTGTTATTTAACGACTTTTACCGTTTGGAATGTGTGTTTTGGATGTGAATCATACAATAGTGCATTGATGGGGATGTATATAGATTGTATGTGATTGTGTGAGATGAATGCATGAATATATTGTGAATATGTATGCATTTCAAGAATGTCGTGAGTCATTTGTATGTGAAGCATAATGATGTGCATTCTTGTGTTGTGTGATTCTAATGAGAATCCGTTGTAACGTCGTGTGCCTATGTGAGGTGTGAGCGATGATTATAAACGATTGTGTGCCTAGGTGAGGTGTGAGAAATTGGATTGTGTGCCTATGTGAGGTGTGAGCAATCCATAAACATTGTGTGCCTATGTGAGGTGTGAGCAATGGGTGAACATCGTAGGCCCGACGGGGAGTTACATTGGTAACGAGCGATGGTTCCAATAAGTTCCTGAGTGAACTTAAGATGATTGAGTCGGTACCGCATTGCATTTGCATAGAGTCGTGAGTCGGTCTCTATGATTTGCATTTATCATCTTTATAATTGAGGATTGATGAATAAACATGAATATGTATGTTTATGTGAAATGATGAGAATTGTGAAAGAATGCATGATGAATATGCTTAGCTCTGTATATATATATATATATATATATATATATATATATGATGTACATGAGTGGGTTGTGATGAATTGTGGGAGAATGTAGAATATGTATATTTTTATGCTAAGATATATAATTATATGCATTTATATTATAATTGTGTTTCTCACCCTTCTGCTATTTTATGATGCTCTATGAGGCATTGCAGAGTAGGTATGCTGGTGGTCTTTTTGGTGAAGCGTGTCTTCATTCTTTTGGTCGGTCGGCTCTGATATGTAGCACCGGGTAGCTAGGATGATTATGATTCTTTTGTGATACATTTGTACATGTATCTTGTTGATGAATGTTTATATAAACATGAATTATTGTTGGTGGATAACACTTAATGATATGTCCATATATGTATATATGCTTGATGTTATTCAATGTTTAGATTTTCCGCTTTTATTCTGGATATTGAGATGTGGGTCTAAGGACTAAGTTCCTCTGTTGCAAAGTTACCCCACTGTTGCATATCAAATGTTGAGCAGGTGTTGAATGTTTTAATTTCATGTATAATGTGACATACCTCTTTTATACTATGTTTATAATTATACTCTGACAAAATTTTTAATATGTTGCTAAATGATTATGTGATTATTTGGGGGTATAGAAAGGGGGTGTTACATTAAGTGGTATCAGAGTTAGTTGAGTCAGTTGTGTCTGTCTTGTTGTTGTGATGGTTGAACTGTTGTTTAACCTTGTTGTCATTTTTGGGAATGATCAGAATATGGCTGGTAGAAACGACAATGCGATGGCTGCTGCTTTGGAAGCAATGGCTAGGGCGGTGCAAGGTGCACCTAACGTGAATGCTAATGACGAGTTCAGGAAGAATCAACCACCGGTCTTCAAAGGAAGATTTGATCCCGATGGTGCTCAACTTTGGTTGAAAGAGATTGAAAGGATCTTCAGAGTCATGGACTGTGCGGAGGAGAATAAGGTGAGGCTTGGGTCTCACATGCTGAAGGAAGAAGCCGACGATTGGTGGGTCGGTATGCGTCGAGTTCTTGAGGTGGATGATGAGGAGATAACTTGGGATTTATTTCGTACCGAGTTCTTGAGGAAGTATTACCCTGAAAGTGTGAAAGGGAAGAAGGAGATGGAGTTCCTTGAACTAAAACAAGGTAGTATGTCCGTGGTGGACTATACTGCTATGTTTGTGGAGTTGGTTCAATTCCATCCTCACTATGCTGCGATTACTGCTGAGTTCTCAAAGTGTATTAAGTATGAGAATGGGTTGCGTCCCGAGATTAAATAAGCTGTGGGATATCAAAGGATAAGAAGGTTTATGGATTTGACGGAATGTTGTAGAATCTTCGAGGAAGATAGCAAGGCTCGTTCTACACATTACAAGAGTTTGAATGAGAGGAAGGGAAAACAACAAGCTAGAAGTGGACCTTATGTGACACCCGTTGATAAGGGAAAGCATAGGGGAAACTTTGAGAAGAGATCTGGAGGAGGAGGTTCTGGTTCCATTAAGTGTTACAAGTGTGGTGAAATGGGTCATAAATTATTTGAGTGTAGGAAGACTGTGGTGAAATGTTCTAACTGTGGAGGCCTTGGGCATGCTACTACCGATTGTAGAAGGAATATGGTGAAGTGCTATAATTGTGGAGAAGTGGGTCACATTAGTACTAAGTGTACTAAGCCGAAGCAAGCTCAAGCGGGCGGGAAGGTGTTTGCATTAGCGGGGAAGGACACTACTAGTGCAGACCGTTTGATTAAAGGTACATGCTTTATTAATAGTACGCCTTTAGTTGCTATTATTGATACGGGAGCGACTCATTCATTCATTTCTCATGAGTGCGCGAAGTGTTTGAATCTTGTGTTGTCTGTGATGGATGGTAAGATGGTTATTGACACTCCAGTGATGGGGTTAGTAACTACTTCTTTGGTTTGCGTGAGTTGTCCTTTGACCATTTATGGTAAAGACTTCGAGATGGATTTAGTGTGTTTTCCGTTGGAAGGTTTGGACGTAATCTTGGGTATGAACTGGTTGCGATTTAATCGAGTTCATATAGATTGCTATCACAAGTTAGTGAGGTTTCCTTCTTTGGAAGATGATGAAGATGAGAGTTTCCTATCCACTAAAGAGTTGAAGAAACTTCTAGCGGACGAAGCTCAATTGTTCGGTTTATTTGCATCATTGTCGGTGGAGAGTAAAGTTGAGCTCGATGTGTTTCCAGTGGTGTGTGATTTTCCAGAAGTGTTTCCGGAGGATATTACGGATGTACCGCCGGAAAGAGAAGTTGAGTTTTCTATTGATCTAGTTCCGGGTACTAGACCGGTTTCGATGGCATCGTATCGTATGTCGGCATCGGAGTTGGTAGAATTGAAGAAGCAATTGAATGACTTGTTGGACAAGAGATTTGTAAGACCAAGTGTTTCTCCTTGGGGTGCTCCGGTATTGTTGCTAAAGAAGAAGGATGGGAGTATGCGGTTATGTATTGATTATCGACAATTGAACAAGGTGACAATTAAGAACAAGTATCCGCTTCCGAGGATTGATGATTTGATGGACCAATTGGTTGGTGCGCGTGTTTTTAGCAAGATTGATTTGAGATCGGGATATCACCAGATTCGTGTTAAAGAAGAGGATATTCAAAAGACGGCCTTTAGGACACGGTATGGCCATTACGAATATTCCGTGATGCCATTCGGGGTTTCTAATGCGCCGGGTGTGTTTATGGAATACATGAATCGTATTTTTCATGAACAGTTAGATCGTTTTGTGGTTGTGTTCATCGACGATATTTTGATTTACTCTAAGTCACAAGAGGAGCATGAAGAGCATTTGAGGATTGTGTTACAAATTTTGAAAGAGAAACGATTGTATGCTAAGTTGTCGAAATGTGAATTTTGGTTGTCGGAAGTAAGTTTTCTTGGACATATTATTTCCGGTAGTGGTATTAGTGTTGATCCATCCAAGATTGATGCGGTGATGCAATGGGAGGCTCCTAGATCGGTTACGGAAATTCGAAGCTTTTTAGGCTTGGCGGGTTATTATCGGAGGTTTATTGAGGGATTTTCGAAGTTGGCACTTCCGTTAACGCAATTGACTTGTAAAGGAAAGGTTTTCATTTGGGATATTCAGTGTGAAGAGAGTTTCAATGAGCTAAAAAGAAGGTTGACAACGACACCGATCTTGATTTTGCCAAATCCGACGGAACCATTTGTTGTGTATTGTGATGCTTCATTGGTTGGTTTAGGTGGTGTTTTGATGCAAGATGGAAAAGTTGTGGCTTATGCTTCAAGACAATTGAGAGTGCATGAAAAGAATTATCCTACACATGACTTGGAGTTGGCGGCCGTGGCGTTTGTTTTGAAAATTTGGAGGTACTATCTTTATGGTGCAAGATTTGAAGTTTTTAGCGATCACAAGTGCTTGAAATATTTATTTGATAAAAAAGAATTGAACATGAGACAAAGAAGGTGGTTAGAGCTTTTGAAGGATTACGATTTTGGTTTGAATTACCATCTGGGTAAGGCAAACGTGGTGGCCGATGCTTTGAGTCGGAAGTCGTTACATATGTCCGCATTGATGATGAGAGAATGGGAACTTTTGGAGAATTTTAGAGACTTGAGTTTGGTTTGTGAAATGACGCCGAGAAGCGTGAGACTTGGTATGCTACATGTTGCGAATGATTTTCTTGCAACCGTATGTGAAAAGCAAAAGTTGGATTTGAAGTTCGTTGATTTGATGATGAATGAGAATGAGGATTTCAAGGTTGATAATTTTGGAGTTTTGAGATTTCGTGGTCGTATTTGTATTCCCGATGATGCGGAGTTGAAAAAGATGATATTGGAAGAAGGACACCGAAGTAACTTAAGTATTCATCCGGGAGCGAATAAAATGTATCAAGATTTGAAGAAAATCTTTTGGTGGTCCGGATTAAAGAAGGATGTGGCTCAATTTGTGTATGCGTGCTTAACTTGTCAAAAGTCTAAAGTGGAACATCAAAAGCCTAGTGGATTGATGCAACCGTTGGACATCCCGGAGTGGAAATGGGATAGTATATCGATGGATTTTGTTACGGGATTGCCAAATACGCAAAGAGGTCATAATGCTATTTGGGTAATCGTTGATAGGCTTACTAAATCTGCTCATTTCATTCCGATTGATATTAGTTATCCTTTGGAGAGGTTAGCCGAGATTTATATTCTTGCGGTTGTGAAGTTACATGGAGTTCCTAAGAGTATTGTATCGGATAGAGATCCTAGATTCACATCGAGGTTTTGGGAGAGTTTACAAAAGGCTTTGGGTTCTAAGCTAAGATTGAGTTCAGCTTATCATCCGCAAACGGATGGTCAAACCGAGAGGACAATTCAATCGTTGGAAGATTTATTGCGTGCTTGTGTGCTTGAGCAAGGTGGTGCTTGGGATAGTTATTTGGCGTTGATTGAGTTCACCTACAATAACAGTTTTCATTCAAGTATAGGTATGGCACCATTTGAGGCTTTGTATGGTCGGAGATGTCGAACACCTTTGTGTTGGCACGAAACCGGTGAGAGGACGGTAGTTGGACCGGAGATGGTACAACAAACGACGGAGAAAGTGAAGTTTATCCGTGAGAAGATGAAAGCTTCTCAAAGTAGACAAAAGAGCTATCATGACAAGAGAAGAAAAGATCTTGAGTTTCAAGAAGGCGACCATGTATTTTTGAGAGTTACGCCGGTTACAGGTGTGGGTCGTGCTTTGAAGTCGAAGAAGTTGACTTCTCGTTTTATCGGTCTGTATCAGATTTCTGCACGAGTTGGTGCTGTGGCTTACCGTGTGGCGTTGCCTCCGAATCTTTCAAACTTGCATGATGTATTCCATGTTTCGCAACTTCGTAAGTATGTTCCGGATCCGTCACATGTTATTCCTATGGACGAGGCTGAAGTGAGAGATAACCTTACGGTTGAAGCTTTACCGATTAGGATTTTGGACCGTGAAGTTAAGAAGCTAAGAGGCAAGGATATTGCGCTTGTGAAGGTAGCGTGGGGAGGTGTTGCGGAAGGCAATATGACTTGGGAACTAAAGAGTAGGATGCGAGATTCGTATCCGGAATTGTTTTAATCAGGTAATATTTTCGAGGACGAAAATTTCTAAAGTGGGGGAGAGTTGTAACGCCCCGATTTCGATTATTCCCATTTTGTTGAGTCTTTTATTTAAATTGTGTGATAATTTATTTTATTTGTGAAATTGGTGTGTTAATATGTTATGTTGACATGTTATGTTATTTTACCGTTTTGAGAGTTTTCGGGGAAAATTAGAATGGAGGGTATTTTAGACATTTCTCAATTAAATGATAAGTTAGAAAATTTAGTGGAAATATAATTTTGTGATAAAATGAATTTTTAATTTGAATTGGTGTAAAAAGAAAATAGAAAAGAAAAAGAGATAAGGAGAGGAAATATGAGAGAAAGGGATAGAAAGGAAAAATAGAAAGAAAAAGGAGAGAAAGAAGAAGGAAGAGGAGAAAAGAGAAAGAAAAGAGGAAAAGCTAGAAAAATCAAGAAAATCAACTTCTAGGAATCAATTTAATCGGGTAAGGGTTTGAAACTCGATTATTCTATACATGTGTGTGATTATGTATGATTGTTGTGGTTGAAAAATTGTGTTTGGTAGAGTTTTGAGTTATATGTGAGTTTTAGGTCGATTTGTGGAATCGGTGTTTTTAACGGTTAAAAATCGATAAAGATGTGTTTAGAATGATCTCTATATGTGTATGATCTATAATTATGCTTGGTTTTGCTGTTGGGAATGATCAAAGGTGGGAAAAATGAGAAATGGGGGTTTTGATGATGAAGCCACGCTGCTGAGCATGGCTGTCTGGTGTGAATCGCCGGGCGAAATGTCCAGAGCGCCGGGCGGTGCGTGCTTTCGCCGGGCGAAATTGAGAGGCGAGAGAGTGTCAAGCTACTGGTTTGGTTCATGTTTTTGAGGGTTTCCTTCGCCCCTACTTCGCCGGGCGAAGTGAAGGCGAAATTGAAGTTTCGCCGGGCGAAATGTTCCCGTCGCCGGGCGCTCTTGTTTTATTTTAGTAATTTTCTTTTCTTTTAAAATTCAGAACTCTCGGACCGTAATTCCGATTTAAGCATTATTTATATCGTTGGAAAGCTTATAAAATGTTCTTGCTTGTGATGATGATTTTGAGATTGTTGGCTGATTAAATAAGTCGAAAAATCGGGAATAGTGTTATTTAACGACTTTTACCGTTTGGAATGTGTGTTTTGGATGTGAATCATACAATAGTGCATTGATGGGGATGTATATAGATTGTATGTGATTGTGTGAGATGAATGCATGAATATATTGTGAATATGTATGCATTTCAAGAATGTCGTGAGTCATTTGTATGTGAAGCATAATGATGTGCATTCTTGTGTTGTGTGATTCTAATGAGAATCCGTTGTAACGTCGTGTGCCTATGTGAGGTGTGAGCGATGATTATAAACGATTGTGTGCCTAGGTGAGGTGTGAGAAATTGGATTGTGTGCCTATGTGAGGTGTGAGCAATCCATAAACATTGTGTGCCTATGTGAGGTGTGAGCAATGGGTGAACATCGTAGGCCCGACGGGGAGTTACATTGGTAACGAGCGATGGTTCTAATAAGTTCCTGAGTGAACTTGAGATGATTGAGTCGGTACCGCATTGCATTTGCATAGAGTCGTGAGTCGGTCTCTATGATTTGCATTTATCATCTTTATAATTGAGGATTGATGAATAAACATGAATATGTATGTTTATGTGAAATGATGAGAATTGTGAAAGAATGCATGATGAATATGCTTAACTCTGTATATATATATATATATATATGATGTACATGAGTGGGTTGTGATGAATTGTTGGAGAATGTAGAATATGTATATTTTTATGCTAAGATATATAATTATATGCATTTATATTATAATTGTGTTTCTCACCCTTCTGCTGTTTTATGATGCTCTATGAGGCATTGCAAAGTAGGTATGCTGGTGGTCTTTTTGGTGAAGCGTGTCTTCATTCTTTTGGTCGGTCGGCTCTGATATGTAGCACCGGGTAGCTAGGATGATTATGATTCTTTTGTGATACATTTGTACATGTATCTTGTTGATGAATGTTTATATAAACATGAATTATTGTTGGTGGATAACACTTAATGATATGTCCATATATGTATATATGCTTGATGTTATTTAATGTTTAGATTTTCCGCTTTTATTCTAGATATTGAGATGTGGGTGTAAGGACTAAGTTCCTCTGTTGCAAAGTTACCCCACTGTTGCATATCAAATGTTGAGCAGGTGTTGAATGTTTTAATTTCATGTATAATGTGACATACCTCTTTTATACTATGTTTATAATTATACTCTGACGAAATTTTTAATATGTTCCTAAATGATTATGTGATTATTTGGGGGTATAGAAAGGGGGTGTTACAAAGAACGATTAACTCGGGTTTTAAAATGTTGATTCGAGTCATGATCCCTATCATGTGATTTGAGGTAAGAAATTTTATGATTCAAGTTACACTACCTTAAATGAAATCCAAAATGTGAATCTTAACCATGATTTGAGTCATCATGTTTTGTGATTCGGATCAAGTTCTTCCACGATTTGATTTATGAGATCTTGTGATTTAAATCACACTTTTTTATGAACTTTATGATTTGTTCACATTAAAAAATTGGGGGTTTTCAGTGGTTGTTTTAGTTGTTGTTAAGGTTTGAACTGCCGCAAAACACGTGTTGCAACAATATGTGAACCGTGGAAAAATTGTATATCACTAGCATATGCTGCAATGGTTTGGAAAATATTCGCTTCAACAACCCTTAATGGTTTAACTCACAGCAGGCAATAGGTTTACTTGGTTTAACTCAAATGGTTCTTGCAAGAATATGTTAGATAGGTTTCTTATTAATGAGGATTTATGTGGTTTTTGGAAAGCTGTTAGCCAGAAGGTTTGCGTTAGAGATGTCTCAGACCATAGGCCGGTATCACTGGTCTTGAATGATAGGAATTGGGGGCCCAAACCCTTCAAACACATCAATGCTTGGTTTGACCACCCTGATTTCCTTGCATTTGTCAAGGAGACATGGAATTCTGTTCAAGTTTCTGGTGATGCGGGCAATGTTCTCATCCAAAAACCGAGAAACCTCAAAATAAGATTAAGATGGTGGAATATAAATGCTTTTGTATTTATTGAACTTAAAGTAGAGGAGAATATCAAGAGAATCATTGAAATGGAAGATGAGATGGCTGAGATCAAGGCTAGATCAAGGTGGAATAAGTTACATCTAAAGGAGAATTTACTTTATTAGAAGGCTAGATCAAGGTGGTTAGTGGAGGGAGATAATAACTCAAAGTATTTTCACTCTATTATTAGCAATAGGAGAAGGGTTAACTCAATATCAACTCTGAACATTGGCCTGAATGAGGAAGAAAAGGTGGAGAAAGTTAAACAAGTTATTCATGATCATTTTTGTGAGAAATACAAGAACAAAATCTTTGAAAGTTTTGATATGGATTTAAGTACAATGGAAAAGCTTTCCGAGGAAGACAATGCAATGTTAACAGAACCTTTTTTCCCTGAGGACATATTGGAAGCAATTAAGTCTTGTGATGGTGATAGAAGCCCTGGCCCTGATGGTTTCAATATGAAATTCATAAGGAATACTTGGGAGATAGTTGGGAAAGATTTCATCAATTGTATATCATAATTTCACAAGAAGGCTACTCTCTCAAAAACTTTTTGTTCAGCTTTCTTTGTTCTCCTACCAAAGACTGATAACCCACAAAATTTGAAGGAATTCAGACCTATAGCATTAATAGGATGTTTATACAAAATTGTGTCTAAGATACTAGCAGCTAGATTAAGATGTGTTATTGGGAAACTGATATCTTCATCTAAGACTGCATTTGTTCCAGAAAAACAATTACTTGATGGTGTTTTAGTGGTAAATGAAGTTCTTGACTATGTCAATAAGAAAAAGAAAAAAGGTTTTATGTTTAAGGTAGATTTTGCTCAAGCTTATGATTGTGTAAGTTGGAGTTTCCTCTTTCAGGTGCTAGAAGCTATGCACTTTAGTCCTAAATGGCAAGACTCGATTAGAGGATTAATTTGCAACAGTTATGGCTCTGTTCTAGTGAATGGCAGTTCTTCCAAGGATTTCAAGATCCATAGGGGCCTTAAACAAGGCGACCCTTTATCTCAATTCCTTTTTGTTTTGATCACATAAAGTATGGCATTACTTTTTAAGAAAGTTGAGAATTATGGATTATTGAGAGGTTTGAAGATTGAAGGTGATACAACTATTTCTCTACTACAATTTACTGATGATACCCTGATCTTGTGTGATGAATCGTGGTCCAATATTTTGGCAATAAAATCTGTCCTAAGAGGTTTAGTGGCATTGTCTGGTTTGAAGGTTAATTACAACAAAAGCAAGATCATGGGATTTGGATTAGAGGATAACCTGATTGAAGCAGCTTCCACATTCTTGACCTGTAAAGTGGGACAGTTTCCTTTCAAATTTTTAGGACTGTTAGTTGGGGGAAGACATAAATCATATGAATTTTGGAAACCTGTCATCTCATCAATCAAAACACGTTTGGCCTCTTGGAGGGGTAGGATGGTATCCATAGGAGGGCGTATCACTTTGATCAACTCTGTTTTAACCAATATACCAATCCATTATCTATCTTTTTATTTAGCACCTGTCAAAGTGCTGAAGGAAATCAAAGCTATTCAAAGGAAATTCTTATGGACAGGTGATGGGGAGAAGAAAAGCATTGCTTAGGTGAAATGGTCTATAGTTTGCAACTTAAGAAAGCAAGGTGGTTTAGGAATCAAAGATATCTCCTCATTCAACAGGGCCCTAGTGACAAAGTGGCTTTGGAGAATAATCCATGAACCAGAAGCATTATAGAAAGGAATCATTAAGGCTAGGTATGGTGATGCTTTTCACAGTCTTTTTTTTAAATAACCGGAGAACACACCAAAACAGTGGTCAAGATGGTGGAAAGATCTTTTTGGTCTTGCCAAGCCTAAAAATGAGCAGGGTATATTCAATCAGTTAACATGGAAAGTGGGCAATGGAGGAAACACTTTATTTTGGCACTCTAGATGGACTGGTGGAAATGTTCTTAAAGTTCAATTTCCAACCTTATACAATTCTTCACCAAATCAGAACATCCTAATCAAGGACTGTGGGTATTGGATTGATGATATTTGGAATTGAGATATAATAGGAAAGAAAGTCATCCTGACTTACGAAGATGGTGAATCTGGTACAGAACTGCAATAGATTGTTGAAGAGGTCATGTTTGATTTACAAATTGAAGACGAGGTTATGTGGCCTTGGAGAATAGACAATAACTTTAGTGTCAAAAACTGCTACATTGCTTTGATTCAAAGGAAGGAAGTGGAGAATTTGGGAAACAACTTGAAGGAAGATTTTAACTACATGTGGAAGATTAAGATACCTCTAAAGGTCTTGATTTTCGATTAGAGACACTTGCTCAATAGATTGCCTACTCGTGAAAACCTTATCAAAATGGGCATAATTAATGATCCACACAAAATGTCTTGTGTCTTTTGTTTTAAGGAGATAGAGATATAACTCATATCATTCTAAGCTGTGATAAAATCAAACTTGTGTGGAGGGAAATTGAAATGTGGTTGAGAGTCAAACTGCCTGGAGGAATTAACTGCATTAAAGTGTTTTTAGGATGGGCCAAATTTGTTGAGTTTGGAACAACTTTAACTTATATTTGGATGGTATCATGCTGGTGCATATGGAGGGCAAGGAACCATGTCCTTTTTAACGATTCTGTGGCAAATCCAAAGACAATATTTCAGGAGATTATGATGTATTCTCGGAGATGGAAAAATCTGAACAAGAAGAAGGAGTATGATGTCAACTTCTATGAGTGGCATAAAATGCTCTTGGATCTCTATAGATAACCATTTCATTTTGGTTGGAAGAGGGTTTTGGTTCTTTATTTCAGCATTGTCGTTGTCAAGTCTAAGTTGTTTAGAGGATTGGTTGAATATGGAAGGTTGGATTCTTGTCTGATTTTCAGTATTAAACTTCCTATTTTCTGTTGTTTTTGTATTTTGCAATTATGGTTTGGCCTGCAGAATTGCAGGGTCTTTCATTTGTAATATGGTCTCCCTTTTGATCTTATCAATGAATTTGAGTATTAAAAAAAAATTTAGAAACTTCCGTAACAATATAATTGCGACCTTTTTAACATTCATTAAATTGCTTAATGTTTTATTACTACTAGAATTTTACATTGAAAATTGCAGGTATTTTGTAGGTAAATCTGCAAGAAGTTTTTAATCTGCAAGTAAGGTGATTGCTAATATATTTCTAAAATAAAAGATAAATAAATTTATTTGTTAAATTGAGACATCATTATACATCTCAACAAGCCGGTAATGGTTATTTATATGAAAAAACAATTAAGGACCTTCTAATACTCATCAATTTTCTGATTAAAATTTTACTTAGCAAAATAGATCATTTATAATAGTGATCTAAAACCAAACCTTTTTTCTCCGTATTCATAATGCTTAGATAATTTTTCTCTAATAACCAAAATATATGATAAAACAAGTGACTATTATTATGAAAAAAATTATACTTTAACATGAATTATGTGATTAATTTAAACAGAGATAGATAATGTAATGAGAGATTTTTTCTAAATGAAAGAAACACCTTTCAAAGCAATTTTTCAATCAATGTCTCTTAATAAGATATAAAACTTGTATGCTTGATATATCAATATATATACAAGATAACATTACAAGCCTGTAGTCCCTAAAATAGAAATTTATATGGGATCTACGAAGATCGTAGCTTATCAAATATCGTTTGCTCAAATGGCAATAAAAAGAAGGAGCTTATGTTGATCTATCTTTTATCTATGGTCAATAATCACTTAAGAGTTCAGAAAAGCACTCAATCCGTGATTCAAATTAACATTCAACAAGGAAGGAAAGTTAATCAATAATTTTAATATAACTAAAATTTTAAAAACCTAAATATATTTGGTTGTTTGATTTGGTGTAACCTATATATTTTCGGGTACGTTTTTAGAAAATGTTAGAACATAGTCCCCTTAGTCCATCCACGATGGCTTGACGTTGTCGAGCTATACCCAGTCCTGATAGATATTTGGACTCAGCTTCGCCTTCAGCTTTTTTGATCTGCAGTATCTTTTCTTCTTCTGCTTTCTCGCTTGCACCAATACCATGTGGTATGCAATATCTTTTCTGCTTCAGCTTTCTCGTTTGCACCAAGACCATGTGGTATGAATACAGATGAAGATTTAGAGGATGCTCCAATTTTCTTCGTGGTGTCGAAGTATTGAGTTACCAACACCAGGTCTATGACATCTTTAGCCGATTTTCCAGGTATGTTTTTAGAGAATGTGAGAACATAATCCCTTTGTCCGTCCACGATAGCTTGACGTTGTCGAGCTATACCAAGTCCTGATATATAATTTGACTCTGCTTCGCCTTCAGCTTTTTTGATCTGCAGTATCTTTTCTTCTTCGCCTTTCTCGTTTGTAGCCAACCTCATTCTCCCAACTGTTGATGATATTGCAAAAAAATATCATTGAATTGATTAACCATTCATCGTTAGGACCTTCAAGACTTGCAGGAGTAACAAAACGCTTGGTTTGAAGTTTCTGTTTTGACAATGTAGATATATATACATATCACAAGAGGATTTGACTGCAATAATGTCGGAAGAGATAAGAGAAGGATGTTGAAACAAAAAACAAAGATCCATGTTTTTAGATTATTCGATGGCTGGATTGAAAAATAAAAGTTAATTGTTATAGCTATTAATAGCTAACATTTTCATTCAGTGCCTTGTTAAAATAATCATTGGCAATAGATCTATGACAATTATTTAACAAAAGACTGAAATAAACAACAGTAACAACCAAGTTTGAAAAAGTCTGAATGGTCACAGAACCGAACATATAATGTTTAGCCCACACAAAATTAATATTTTCTTTAGTAATAATTAAAAAAAAAGACACTTGAAGATGTCTTCACAAAATTTGTGGCTGAGGGCTCAAACTCTCAAACTTGTTTATTTACATTTTCTGTTCATTAATGAGGACGATAAGATTTATAATATTCTATTTAAACGAATAAGTGTATGGACTCTAATTATATCTAACCGAAAATTCTTTATTGTTGTACCTACCAAGGTTGTCAAGATCCAGATCTTACGTATATCTAACCCCAAATAATCACATATTAATCATTTAGGCATATATTAATAATTTCATCAGAGTATAATTACAAAGCATGGCATAAAAGAAGCATGTCACATTATACGTGAAATTAAAACAATCAACACCTGATCAACAGAGATATGCAACAGTGGGGTAACTTGCACATAGGAACTTCGTCCTTACACCCACATCTCAATATTTAGAATAAAAGCGGAAACATCTAAATACCGAATAACATCATATATATAGATATATAAATAAATATCAAATACTATCCGTCAACACGGAATCATGTTTACATAAACAATTCAAGTCAAGATACATATACAAAATGTATCACAAAATAATCATGTAATCCTAACTACCCGATGCTACATATCAGAGCCGACCGACCAAAAGAAATGAAGTCCTAAGCTTCACAGAATACCTTCAGCAACCTACTCTGCAATGCCTCATAGAGCATTATAAAACAGCAGAAGGGTAAGAAACATTATCATAATATCGATGCATATAATTATATATTTCAACATAAAAATACACATAACACATTTATTACCACATACACTATTACTCACAAATTCCATTATATAACATCTATCCCAACCCAAGCATATCATTCATGCACATAATCACCTCTTCTCATACAATGCATACGTTTATACACAAAACATATCATTTACAATTCACTACATCCAACACAATTGCACAACAATTCCCAAAGGCTTATCATAAGCTCAATCATAAAATCAACCATTTAGCAATGCATATCAAACATGAACAATACATTTATCATAAATGTACATCACCATTTTCCACACAAATAATCAATCATGACTTTCCACATATAACAATGCAATCATGATTCATGTAAATGCAAGAGATCGACACAACGACTCTATCCAATTACATATGCGGTACCGACTCATCACTAGTTCACTCAGGAACTCTGCTGGAACCATCGCTTGTTACATCACTGTAACTCCCCGTCGGGCATACGATGTTCACCCCGTCGCTTTAGGTCCTCACATAGGCACACGACGTTATGGATTGCTTTAGGTCCCCACATGGGCACACAACCCGATCGCTTTAAGTCCCCACCTGGGCACACGATCCGATCGCTTTAAGTCCCCACCTGGGCACACGATCATCTATAACCATCGCTTTAGGTCCTCACATAGGCACACGATGTCATAGCGGAATTCTCTTTGAATCCCTCAACACAAGAATGCAATCATTATGCTTTACATACAAAATGATTCATGACATTCTTATAATGCATACATGTATACAAACATTGTAATGCATTCATCTCTTACAATCACATACAATTCATCATTATGAATTATTTCACCATCTTTATTCATGCAGTAGAAATCAATCCAACAATGCATTTTTCATGCCATACGGCCACCAATTAACATACATTGAACTTCACGTAAGCAATTCATTTTCACACATACATGTAATCATAAACATGCATATAAAACCAATTACAACATATCACCTTCATTTGCCTTTCGGCCACACTTTATCATCACGACATGTCATCACATGCATTATCATTACACAATATCATACAAGGCATACACATTAATATCAATGCCACGTTGTATGTTACACAACCAATATACACATTTAAAACGACAAAAGTCGGTAAATGACACTATTCCTGACTTTTCGACATAATTAAATCAGCTAACAATCTCAAAACCATCCTCATAAAAAGAAACATTTTATAAGCTTTCTAATGCATCAAACCACGCCTCAAACCGAATCAGAGATCAAAAGTTATGCAGAAAACAAATTACACAAACAACACTGTTCGCTGGGCGAACCTCCCTCGCGAGCATTCGCTAGCTCCTTCGCTAGGCGAACATCCCTCGCGAGCATTCGCTAGCTCCTTCGCTAGGCGAATGTTCCAGCGAACCAACTGTTAGCTAACAACAGACACAAAGTTCGCTAGGCGAGCACTTGGCGGACCAAGTCAGAACCAAACAGAGCCAAAAACACCCAAAGTTCACTAGGCGAACACTCTAGCGAACCTTCGCTCATGCCTTCGCTAGGCGAATACCCGTAGCGAACCTTCGCTACCCTTCGCTGATTGGTTCGCTAGGCGAACCTGCGAAAACTCAGAATCCTTCAGCGCTGTTGAAAACCCAAAAACCCTATTTTTCAACCCAAAACATTTTCAAAACAACATACATCCATCAGAACTCAATCTAATCATGACAACAAACATTCTACCACGTTTACGTCAATTTCCAACTGCGAAAGTATCGATTTCCCACAAAATTCTCATTTTCAACCTAAAACTCAAAAGCTATGGAAGACAAGCAAACATACAAGAAAACACATACATAACTACACACATAAACAAGATAACAATGTTTCTAACCCTTACCCGGATTCCAAATGATCTAGCTCTTGTTCTGGATGATTTCCACTCTTTCTCTCCTTTCTTCTCTTTTTCCCTCTTCCCCTTTCTTTCTCTTCTTTTTCTTTCTATTTCCCCTTTTTCTCTTTCTCTCCTATTTCCTTCCTCTTATTCCTATTTCTTTTCTTTTATTTTCTATTTCTACACAATATTTCCTCTAATTCAATTTCTACACTTAATTCATTTCCTAATAATTTCCTCTACAAATTACTTCCTTAATTTTCTCTAACTCATTAATAGTTATAAAATGACCAAAATGCCCTTAAGCCCAAAATTCCCGAAAACGCTCTCAAACGAGATAATACATCATAACATAGCATAAAAGCATATTATCACACCAAAGTCATAAATAGAATAATTTAACATTCAATTAAATAAAGGACTCAACAAAAATTTGAATAATCGAAATTGGGGCGTTACAACTCTCCCCTACTTAGACATTTTCGTCCTCGAAAATATACCGAGACGAACAACTCCAGACACGACTCTCGCATCCGACCCACAAACCAACATGCCAACAAAAGGCACACCACGAATAACACAACTGACAAACCAACTTGCTAACTACAACAACGACAACTACAACGACAAGATGCAAAGCCCATACAATGCACTTGACAACTGACTCACAACTCAAAGAATACACAAACACGACTTATAGGTTCACTCTTGAACCGAAACACAACAAGATCGTTACCATCACCGTAGGTAACACAACACTAATTCCTCACACAAGAATTAACTACTCGCACTCGAACCAATACAATGGAGACGAGGCAACAACACAAACAAGGACAGGAAGTTCCATGACACAACATCGTTCACGAACTCCTACATAACCACAAGACCAACCTCCTTGTTCACATATCTATGCTACGATTCACCAATCGAACATATCACCAACACATCGATCTACATTGTAGTCCAAGAAACAAATTTAAACCTTTCACTTAACACTTCCATTCCGGAACATCCAATAATTTCATCATTCCAACATGTCTCCAATGTCCAACTTATGAACTCTTACAAGTCTCACACATCCATACAAAATGGATCACATCACGCTTCCGCTGCGCACTCTGATTGCTCAAAACTATCGAGTCCATCAATCTCGCTCCCAAAGTCCAACCCTCTCTCACTAGGTACAAGACTCTGAACTGCTCAACGATTCTAGCTCTCTTGCCATCGAAACCGACATACATAAAGATTTTTGACTTACACACTAGGCCTAACAACTGCCTCTCCCAAAACCAAACCAAATTCATAACTCGCCATGAATCTTAATCGTCTTTGTTGTCTCATACTCTATTCCTTCGGACCAAACAAGTACTCAATACTCTCGAAATCACTAAACACTTCGAATTTCAAAATTATAAAGATAATACTTCCAATATTCCAATCACAACACAACCGTAACCAATTCCAACTCCACAATAGTACTAATCCTTTCATGAATTCTCAAATGCTGAAAACCTAAGCCACGACCCAAACAAATCACTACTTCCATCAAATGATCCAAACCATCCTAGTTATCTTATTCTCAATCGTCACCTTATTCATTTCTCAACAATTCATATACAATTTCTTCCCTTGACATCCCAAGTCTCATAAATTCCTTCATACACCGCATGTTCATTATCTCGTGCAATCATCTTTTCCTTTTGTTACCAACAGCTCTGAAAGCAACCAATAATAATACTCAATCGTACTCTCGTAATGGCTTCCCAACATACTAAAACTTCTAATATGTCTCGTCTTCAAATATGAAAATCTTCATCAACTCATCAAAATCAATCCATAATCCTTCATTAATTCCGAACAATGTATTCCATTGCACTATTAAAGCCGGAAAGATACGTCTATCCCATCCAACACAATTCCCGTCTGCTATCAACAATAGATTAAGGGTGATCAGTTCCTTAATTTGTCAATAGACAGCCGACAATCATGATGGGGCATAAACCATCTTCACTAAACTATAATAGCCTTTCTTGCATCCCGTGCACAAAACTTCCTAAGGCACAAATCCTTAGTCGGCATAAATTTTACCTCTGTATCCTTCCTGAAACCGGAAACTACTCTGTCCAAATAACACTTACGATCTCGCAATCCACGACACACCGAGTTAACGCTCCACATCCGAGGAAACACGGAGAAGTACCAGCCTCTCCCCCACTTATCTCATCCTAACACTTGCTGACCACCAAACAGGAAAGAAAAGCACTCAATCCGTGATTCAAATTAACATTCAACAAGGAAGGAAAGTTAATCAATAATTTTAATATAACTAAAATTTTAAAAACCTAAATATATTTGGTTGTTTGATTTGGTGTAACCTATATATTTTCGGGTACGTTTTTAGAAAATGCTAGAACATAGTCCCCTTAGTCCATCCACGATGGCTTGACGTTGTCGAGCTATACCGAGTCCTGATAGATATTTGGACTCAGCTTCGCCTTCGGCTTTTTCGATCTGCAGTATCTTTTCTGCTTTAGCTTTCTCGTTTGCACAAATACCATGTGGTATGCAATGTCTTTTCTGCTTCAGCTTTCTCGTTTGCACCAAGACCATGTGGTATGAATACAGATGAAGATTTAGAGGATGCTCCAATTTTCTTCGTGGTGTCGAAGTATTGAGTTACCAACACCAGGTCTATGACATCTTTAGCCGATTTTCCAGGTATGTTTTTAGAGAATGCGAGAACATAATCCCTTTGTCCGTCCACGATAGCTTGACGTTGTCGAGCTATACCAAGTCCTGATATATAATTTGACTCAGCTTCGCCTTCAGCTTTTTTGATCTACAGTATCTTTTCTGCTTCGCCTTTCTCGTTTGCAGCCAACCTCATTCTCCCAACTGTTGATGATATTGCAAAAAAATATCATTGAATTGATTAACCATTCATCGTTAGGACCTTCAAGACTTGCAGGGGTAACAAAACGCTTGGTTTGAAGTTTCTGTTTTGACAATGTAGATATATATACATATCACAAGAGGATTGGACTGCAATAATGTCGGAAGAGATAAGAGAAGGATGTTGAAACAAAAAAACAAAGATCCATGTCTTTAGATTATTCGATGGCTGGATTGAAAAATAAAAGTTAATTGTTATAGCTATTAATAGCTAACATTTTCATTCAGTGCCTTGTTAAAATAATCATTGGCAATAGATCTATGACAATTATTTAACAAAAGACTGAAACAAACAACAGTAACAACCAAGTTTGAAAAAGTCTGAATGGTCACAGAACCGAACATATAATGTTTAGCACACACAAAATTAATATTTTCTTAATTTCTTTAGTAATAATTAAAAAAAAAAGACACTTGAAGATGTCTTCACAAAATTTGTGGCTGAGGGCTCAAACTCTCAAACTTGTTTATTTACATTTTCTGTTCATTAATGAGGACGATTAGATTTATAATATTCTATTTAAACGAATAAGTGTATGGACTCTAATTATATCTAACCGAAAATTCTTTATTGTTGTACCTACCAAGGTTGTCAGGATCCAGATCTTACATAAAATCGGGAGAAAATAGCAAGATCGTAAAGTATAAAATCGTAGTTAAGATTGAAAGATCATACTCAATTATTCTTGTAAGATCAAGAGGGGATAATACGATCATATAACATAAGATCGCAACAAAAATCGCAATATTCTACTCAAATGAAAAAATAATAGTATATATTTTAAGTACTTTTACATGTTATATATTAGTAAGCAAGTGTATTAGTGAGAAAATGACTTTTTTTTTTTCATATTCTTTAGACATTTATGATTGAAGTTTTATTGAACATTTGTTAATGTTTAGGCATTAGGGACATCTATGGTCAATTACTAGAATTATCATAAGTCAAGTAGTTAAAACAAACCATACAAGTGAGAAGGTTATTCTCCTAAATCTAAAACTTCATTTCAAAAGGCGCAAAATCGTCTCCGCAGAACCGTAATTGTTGCCATCCTTCTCACCTATTAATGGTGGTGGTCGAAAAATGGTTTAGTCGAAGCTGGCAAAGATCACACAAAATCAATGATTTTACAGAGTTTTTTTTCTCATAATTTGGCTATAACATGCGATTTTACTTAAGATCCAGATCACTGGGGGTGAGTGAGATCGTAAAATCTTTAGATTTTAAGCTCTAGATCGAGATCTTGACAACCATGGTACCTACCATACAACTGGTACCTGTGGGTCTTTGTAATGTTGTTTTTACTGTTGAATCTTGATGGTAAATCAAGAACTCTCTTTAGCACAAACTGTAAAGTTAGTTAGAGAGAGACTCCTCATTCTCTCTAACTTTTCTCTTTCTTGCTTGTTAGGGTCTTGTTTACTTTTAGCTATCAAGATGGCTAGAGGAAAAGATGGTGCTGAAGATGAAGAGTGGACTAAAGTTACGCGGCAAAAACCTCCCAAAGCAAGCTATAGATGGGACAATGGACGTTTGGGGAAGAAGAAGTCAATTGTGGAGATGACAACTGTTTTTTTACGGAGTTCCCAGAACGTTTCAAAGCAAAAAATCTTTACATGGTGTCTGAAGAATTCGGAGCGATAAATGATGTTGTCATTCAACCTAAGAAGGATAAGAGAGGAAGAAAGTATGGATTCTTTAGGTTCTTTGATGTCGGGGACGCGAGGAGTTTGGTTTTAAAATTGGATAACTTGATGATTGAATGTAAGAGGATGTGTGCCAACGTCCCTAGATTTCAAATAGTGGTGGACAGAGTGTTTCTATTGGAGAAGGATGTCAAGTTCCATGTATTCAAGCATGAAGGAAGAGGGTACCACACTGATTCTGGTGCCTTTCCCAGGACTAACTTATTATTTTATACTCGATTTTAAGGTAGGTCGTTCGCTGACGTGACGAGGGAACCCAACAAGAATAAGGGAGGGATCAACCAAGCTGTCAAGGGAGGACAACAACTAGTTTACGAAGCGGGTAAGGAGGAGCTTAAGAGGTTCGAGAAAGCTTAAGTAGGTAAGGTTCTGAACCCTGGGTCTACGTATAATATGCAAAGGATTTTCCAGTCTAAAGGTTATTTTTCTTTGAAAGTGACACCTTTGGGTGCTAACTTGTGTGTCTTGGAAGAAGATGAAGGAGGTGAACTCGAAGCTCTTTTAGAGGATGCTAAAGATTGGTTAAGGCACTTGTTTTCGGAGGTGAAAAGGTGAGAAGATGGTGTGGTGGATTCAGAGAGGCTTACATGGATTTGTCGTTACGGTATTCTTTGTCAACATTGGTCGTTTCTGTTCTTTGATTTTATCTCATCCAAGGTTGGGAAGTCTGTTTGTTGTGAAGAAAACTCGTCTAACTTCTCGAAGATGGATGTCGCTAGTTTCAAGATAATGACTATTTGTGGTATGTTGATTAATGAGGTGTTCAGTGTTAGAATCAATTGATCCTTGTTTAGAATTAGAGTTTTCGAATAAATCCTTGGCCATTTGTCTAAAGTGGTGAAGAAAGAGGTTAATCTCTCTTGCTCCGATTCTGAATAGATGGCAGAAGTTGAAGGTTGGTGGGAGGAAGATAGAGAGAACAACATACGGGAAGACAAATTTGACTTTCGAGATATTAATAATGATGTGACTTCTCATGAGACTAACAAGGAAAAGGTTTCTTTTGTGTCTTCAGCAGAAGGTACTACGTTGGAGATTGAAGCATCAGAAAAGCAAAAGGTTGGTGAAATGTCCAACGTACTTAGTTTGCAATCTGTCTCGTATGGAACTAGGAAAACTGCAGAGTCATATGGTCTTAGGTAGGACATCGAACCAAACAAGTCAAAAGAGTTAGTTGGCCTTACTGGCGATGATGTGGCGTCTGAAGAACAAGTGGATCTTTTTAAGAATAATAGAGGGAGTTTTGATAATATGGTTTTGGCCCATGCATCTAAGGCCCAAAAATTATGTAAGAAGGTGGGTCGTTCTCGTAGGGTGTGCATGAAGGTTATTGAGGAATCAGATAGCATATCTGAATTCTCAGGGCTAGATATTTCTCGTCCTTAGAAAATGTGCCCAAAATTCTTTACTTATTCTTTTTCCCGAGGTCTCGACTCTTGCGCTGAAGGAGGGTCATTTATCCAGAAAGGTTGCTTGTGATGTTTCATCCTCAGCTCAAGTGTTTCCTAGTCAAGTGATATCAGTTCCTCAGGAGTAACCTTTTATGTCAAATTCTCAGGCGTCTTTCGTTAGGGTAGACGAATCTAGATGTTTCTCATTAACTGATTCAGAGGTTCTTCAAGGTAGCAATAGTTTTTGAAAATAAATGGACTCTAAAGTGTCTAAGAAGGTTTGAGAGATAATCACTTCTTAAGAATTTATGGTGATGGAAGTAAAGAGGATTTTGAGGCTCAGTTTAGAAAGATGGAGGAAATAGACAAATCTGGGAAGAGCAAGAGGGAGAAAAAAATGGTTATCCGATGAATATTCTATCTTTCAATATCCGAGGGGGAGGCATTGCAGCCAAAAGAAAAAAAGTGGCTCACTCGATTAAATCGGGTAAGGTCGACGTGTTTTTTTATAGGAGACTAAAATGTATAACTTAGATAAGGTTTGTGTTTCTTCTTTGTGGGGTAATTTTGATATTGAGTGGACCGAGTACAGTTCAGCAGGGATGGCAGGAGGTATGTTGATAATTTGGAGGAAGAATCTCCTTAAGATTTTTTTTAGCTTTAGAGGCTTTGGGTTTGTAGAGGTGAATGTTATGTGGAAGGGGCATGAATTGTTTCTAGTGAATGTGTATTCTCCTTGTTGTTTCAAGCTTAAGAAGGTGTTGTGGAGGGAGCTAGTTAATTTGAAGAGGAGGTTCAATAGAGGAGAATGGATTATCGTAGGTGATTTTAATGTTGTTTCCCGTAGTTTTGAGAGAAAATGTTTAAGCGTTAGGAGCAGGTTAGGCGATTTTGGCTCCTTGAATCTATATCTATATCTTACGGGATTCCTCATTCGACTTTGTTAAGGGTTTGGGAAAAAGATTTTTTGCCATTCATATTATCGTAGAACTGGATCCCCATCTAAGGATGTTTGCTGGCGTCATCTCACGGTGATGCAAGATCAATATGAATGATCGAACAAAGTACGAACAAGATTTGGCAAAATCTACCGCCACGGAACTGAGTCCTTGACCTCAGGGAACCTCAACTTTTTTTCTAGAGATGCTTTCAAATTCAGATATTAGAATTGAACTTGATCTCATGGAAATTGCAGGAATCATAAATTATTTATGATAAATAGCTCCATTGTTTCGTTGCGATACCAGAAATGGAGAAGACTGCAGAAGATGCAGCACAACAAAGGTTCCCGAGCTTTTCTATGACGCGACATTATAGATCAGAGGATGCGATCATGTTGCTTCCTGAATCGTAGAAGTTGATCGATGTCGATCTTGAATCAGTGTTGTTAATCTTCGATACGATGGATTAGATTAGGGGAGTACCTAGATGGTTAGCACTCGAACGCCCAGGTCATTTTAGGGTTTATGATAATCGTAGTTAGGGTGGAGATTAGAGATTATGTAGCAGGTTGTATAAGTGGTCCTCGTGTTATTTGGGCTTTGGCCGACATGGAGCAGTGTGTCATTGGGCCTTTGGCAGGCACAAAACTAGTTGCAAGCTTAACCGATGGAATATGTAGTATTTTAAAAAAATGTGTGACGCGTCTTTGGTTTACACCTCTGTTGTTCGTTTGGTGAGGTGAAAGATTTATCATTGAATTTATTGTTTGTAGTAGTGCCCCTTTCATAATCGAAGCACTACCAGGTTTTACCCACATTGTTTTCACTCAATCCTACCGAAATTTCCCCTTAGCTTGTCTTTGAAGTGCTGAATGAACGAGAATCAACCAAAATTTTAGTTTATATATGTGCTAGAGAAATGTACTCAAAGTGAGCAATATTTGACCATTTTATTCGAGTTTAGATCAATAGTTGTTATCTGAGTCAAATAAAAAAATAAATTGAGTCAAGAATGTAACGCCCCGATTTCGATTATTTCCATTTTGTTGAGTCTTTTATTTAAATTGTGTGATAATTTATTTTATTTGTGAAATTGGTGTGTTAATATGTTATGTTGACATGTTATGTTATTTTACCGTTTTGAGAGTTTTCGGGGAAAATTAGAATTCAGGGTATTTTAGACATTTCTCAATTAAATGATAAGTTAGAAAATTTAGTGGAAATATAATTGTGTGAGAAAATGAATTTTTAATTTGAATTGGTGTAAAAATAAAATAGAAAAGAAAAAGAGATAAGGAGAGGAAATAGGAGAGAAAGGGATAGAAAGGAAAAATAGAAAGAAAAAGGAGAGAAAGAAGAAGGAAGAGGAGAAAAGAGAAAGAAAAGAGGAAAAGCTAGAAAAATCAAGAAAATCAACTTCTAGGAATCGATTTAATCGGGTAAGGGTTTGAAACTCGATTATTCTATACATGTGTGTGATTATGTATGATTGTTGTGGTTGAAAAATTGTGTTTGGTAGAGTTTTGAGTTATATGTGAGTTTTAGGTCGATTTGTGGAATCAGTGTTTTTAACGGTTAAAAATCGATAAAGATGTGTTTAGAATAATCTCTATATGTGTATGATCTATAACTATGCTTGGTTTTGTTGTTGGGAATGATCAAAGGTGGGAAAAATGAGAAATGGGGGGTTTTGATGATGAAGCCACGCTGCTGAGCATGGCTGTCTGGTGTGAATCGCCGGGCGAAATGCCAAGAGCGCCGGGCGGTGCGTGCTTTCGCCTGGCGAAATTGAGAGGCGATAGAGTGTCAAGCTACTAGTTTGGTTCATGTTTTTTAGGGTTTCCTTCGCCCCTACTTCGCCGGGCGAAGTGAAGGCGAAATTGAAGTTTCGCCGGGCGAAATGTTCCCGTCGCCGGGCGCTCTTGTTTTTTTTAGTAATTTTCTTTTCTTTTAAAATTCATAACTCTCGGACCGTAATTCCGATTTAAGCATTATTTATATCGTTTGAAAGCTTATAAAATGTTCTTGCTTGTGATGATGATTTTGAGATTGTTGGCCGATTAAATAAGTCGAAAAATCGGGAATAGTGTTATTTAACGACTTTTACCGTTTGGAATGTGTGTTTTGGATGTGAATCATACAATAGTGCATTGATGGGGATGTATATAGATTGTATGTGATTGTGTGAGATGAATGCATGAAGATATTGTGAATATGTATGCATTTCAAGAATGTCGTGAGTCATTTGTATGTGAAGCATAATGATGTGCATTCTTGTGTTGTGTGATTCTAATGAGAATCCGTTGTAACGTCGTGTGTCTATGTGAGGTGTGAGCGATGATTGCAAACGATTGTGTGCCTAGGTGAGGTGTGAGCAATCGGATTGTGTGCCTATGTGAGGTGTGAGCAATCCATAAACATTGTGTGCCTATGTGAGGTGTGAGCAATGGGTGAACATCGTAGGCCCGACGGGGAGTTACATTGGTAACGAGCGATGGTTCCAATAAGTTCCTGAGTGAACTTGAGATGATTGAGTCGGTACCCGCATTGCATTTGCATAGAGTCGTGAGTCGGTCTCTATGATTTGCATTTATCATCTTTATAATTGAGGATTGATGAATAAACATGAATATGTATGTTTATGTGAAATGATGAGAATTGTGAAAGAATGCATGATGAATATGCTTAGCTCTGTATATATATATATATATATATATATATATATATATGATGTACATGAGTGGGTTGTGATGAATTGTGGGAGAATGTAGAATATGTATATTTTTATGCTAAGATATATAATTATATGCATTTATATTATAATTGTGTTTCTCACCCTTCTGCTATTTTATGATGCTCTATGAGGCATTGCAGAGTAGGTATGCTGGTGGTCTTTTTGGTGAAGCGTGTCTTCATTCTTTTGGTCGGTCGGCTCTGATATGTAGCACCGGGTAGCTAGGATGATTATGATTCTTTTGTGATACATTTGTACATGTATCTTGTTGATGAATGTTTATATAAACATGAATTATTGTTGGTGGATAGCACTTAATGATATGTCCATATATGTATATATGCTTGATGTTATTCAATGTTTAGATTTTCCGCTTTTATTCTGGATATTGAGATGTGGGTCTAAGGACTAAGTTCCTCTGTTGCAAAGTTACCCCACTGTTGCATATCAAATGTTGAGCAGGTGTTGAATGTTTTAATTTCATGTATAATGTGACATACCTCTTTTATACTATGTTTATAATTATACTCTGACAAAATTTTTAATATGTTGCTAAATGATTATGTGATTATTTGGGGGTATAGAAAGGGGGTGTTACATTAAGTGGTATCAGAGTTAGTTGAGTCAGTTGTGTCTGTCTTGTTGTTGTGATGGTTGAACTGTTGTTTAACCTTGTTGTCATTTTTGGGAATGATCAGAATATGGCTGGTAGAAACGACAATGCGATGGCTGCTGCTTTGGAAGCAATGGCTAGGGCGGTGCAAGGTGCACCTAACGTGAATGCTAATGACGAGTTCAGGAAGAATCAACCACCGGTCTTCAAAGGAAGATTTGATCCCGATGGTGCTCAACTTTGGTTGAAAGAGATTGAAAGGATCTTCAGAGTCATGGACTGTGCGGAGGAGAATAAGGTGAGGCTTGGGTCTCACATGTTGAAGGAAGAAGCCGACGATTGGTGGGTCGGTATGCGTCGAGTTCTTGAGGTGGATGATGAGGAGATAACTTGGGATTTATTTCGTACCGAGTTCTTGAGGAAGTATTACCCTGAAAGTGTGAAAGGGAAGAAGGAGATGGAGTTCCTTGAACTAAAACAAGGTAGTATGTCCGTGGTGGACTATACTGCTATGTTTGTGGAGTTGGTTCAATTCCATCCTCACTATGCTGCGATTACTGCTGAGTTCTCAAAGTGTATTAAGTATGAGAATGGGTTGCGTCCCGAGATTAAATAAGCTGTGGGATATCAAAGGATAAGAAGGTTTATGGATTTGACGGAATGTTGTAGAATCTTCGAGGAAGATAGCAAGGCTCGTTCTACACATTACAAGAGTTTGAATGAGAGGAAGGGAAAGCAACAAGCTAGAAGTGGACCTTATGTGACACCCGTTGATAAGGGAAAGCATAGGGGAAACTTTGAGAAGAGATCTGGAGGAGGAGGTTCTGGTTCCATTAAGTGTTACAAGTGTGGTGAAATGGGTCATAAATTATTTGAGTGTAGGAAGACTGTGGTGAAATGTTCTAACTGTGGAGGCCTTGGGCATGCTACTACCGATTGTAGAAGGAATATGGTGAAGTGCTATAATTGTGGAGAAGTGGGTCACATTAGTACTAAGTGTACTAAGCCGAAGCAAGCTCAAGCGGGCGGGAAAGTGTTTGCATTAGCGGGGAAGGACACTACTAGTGCAGACCGTTTGATTAAAGGTACATGCTTTATTAATAGTACGCCTTTAGTTGCTATTATTGATACGGGAGCGACTCATTCATTCATTTCTCATGAGTGCGCGAAGTGTTTGAATCTTGTGTTGTCTGTGATGGATGGTAAGATGGTTATTGACACTCCAGTGATGGGGTTAGTAACTACTTCTTTGGTTTGCGTGAGTTGTCCTTTGACCATTTATGGTAAAGACTTCGAGATGGATTTAGTGTGTTTTCCGTTGGAAGGTTTGGACGTAATCTTGGGTATGAACTGGTTGCGATTTAATCGAGTTCATATAGATTGCTATCACAAGTTAGTGAGGTTTCCTTCTTTGGAAGATGATGAAGATGAGAGTTTCCTATCCACTAAAGAGTTGAAGAAACTTCTAGCGGACGAAGCTCAATTGTTCGGTTTATTTGCATCATTGTCGGTGGAGAGTAATGTTGAGCTCGATGTGTTTCCAGTGGTGTGTGATTTTCCAGAAGTGTTTCCGGAGGATATTACGGATGTACCGCCGGAAAGAGAAGTTGAGTTTTCTATTGATCTAGTTCCGGGTACTAGACCGGTTTCGATGGCATCGTATCGTATGTCGGCATCGGAGTTGGTAGAATTGAAGAAGCAATTGAATGACTTGTTGGACAAGAGATTTGTAAGACCAAGTGTTTCTCCTTGGGGTGCTCCGGTATTGTTGCTAAAGAAGAAGGATGGGAGTATGCGGTTATGTATTGATTATCGACAATTGAACAAGGTGACAATTAAGAACAAGTATCCGCTTCCGAGGATTGATGATTTGATGGACCAATTGGTTGGTGCGCGTGTTTTTAGCAAGATTGATTTGAGATCGGGATATCACCAGATTCGTGTTAAAGAAGAGGATATTCAAAAGAAGGCCTTTAGGACACGGTATGGCCATTACGAATATTCCGTGATGCCATTCGGGGTTTCTAATGCGCCGGGTGTGTTTATGGAATACATGAATCGTATTTTTCATGAACAGTTAGATAGTTTTGTGGTTGTGTTCATCGACGATATTTTGATTTACTCTAAGTCACAAGAGGAGCATGAAGAGCATTTGAGGATTGTGTTACAAATTTTGAAAGAGAAACGATTGTATGCTAAGTTGTCGAAATGTGAATTTTGGTTGTCGGAAGTAAGTTTTCTTGGACATATTATTTCCGGTAGTGGTATTAGTGTTGATCCATCTAAGATTGATGCGGTGATGCAATGGGAGGCTCCTAGATCGGTTACGGAAATTCGAAGCTTTTTAGGCTTGGCAGGTTATTATCGGAGGTTTATTGAGGGATTTTCGAAGTTGGCACTTCCGTTAACGCAATTGACTTGTAAAGGAAAGGTTTTCATTTGGGATATTCAGTGTGAAGAGAGTTTCAATGAGCTAAAAAGAAGGTTGACAACGACACCGATCTTGATTTTGCCAAATCCGACGGAACCATTTGTTGTGTATTGTGATGCTTCATTGGTTGGTTTAGGTGGTGTTTTGATGCAAGATGGAAAAGTTGTGGCTTATGCTTCAAGACAATTGAGAGTGCATGAAAAGAATTATCCTACACATGACTTGGAGTTGGCGGCCGTGGCGTTTGTTTTGAAAATTTGGAGGTACTATCTTTATGGTGCAAGATTTGAAGTTTTTAGCGATCACAAGTGCTTGAAATATTTATTTGATAAAAAAGAATTAAACATGAGACAAAGAAGGTGGTTAGAGCTTTTGAAGGATTACGATTTTGGTTTGAATTACCATCTGGGTAAGGCAAACGTGGTGGCCGATGCTTTGAGTCGGAAGTCGTTACATATGTCCGCATTGATGATGAGAGAATGGGAACTTTTGGAGAATTTTAGAGACTTGAGTTTGGTTTGTGAAATGACGCCGAGAAGCGTGAGACTTGGTATGCTACATGTTGCGAATGATTTTCTTGCAACCGTATGTGAAAAGCAAAAGTTGGATTTGAAGTTCGTTGATTTGATGATGAATGAGAATGAGGATTTCAAGGTTGATAATTTTGGAGTTTTGAGATTCCGTGGTCGTATTTGTATTCCCGATGATGCGGAGTTGAAAAAGATGATATTGGAAGAAGGACACCGAAGTAACTTAAGTATTCATCCGGGAGCGAATAAAATGTATCAAGATTTGAAGAAAATATTTTGGTGGTCCGGATTAAAGAAGGATGTGGCTCAATTTGTGTATGCGTGCTTAACTTGTCAAAAGTCTAAGGTGGAACATCAAAAGCCTAGTGGATTGATGCAACCGTTGGACATCCCGGAGTGGAAATGGGATAGTATATCGATGGATTTTGTTACGGGATTGCCAAATACGCAAAGAGGTCATAATGCTATTTGGGTAATCGTTGATAGGCTTACTAAATCTGCTCATTTCATTCCGATTGATATTAGTTATCCTTTGGAGAGGTTAGCCGAGATTTATATTCTTGCGGTTGTGAAGTTACATGGAGTTCCTAAGAGTATTGTATCGGATAGAGATCCTAGATTCACATCGAGGTTTTGGGAGAGTTTACAAAAGGCTTTGGGTTCTAAGCTAAGATTGAGTTCAGCTTATCATCCGCAAACGGATGGTCAAACCGAGAGGACAATTCAATCGTTGGAAGATTTATTGCGTGCTTGTGTGCTTGAGCAAGGTGGTGCTTGGGATAGTTATTTGGCGTTGATTGAGTTCACCTACAATAACAGTTTTCATTCAAGTATAGGTATGGCACCATTTGAGGCTTTGTATGGTCAGAGATGTCGAACACCTTTGTGTTGGCACGAAACCGGTGAGAGGACGGTAGTTGGACCGGAGATGGTACAACAAACGACGGAGAAAGTGAAGTTTATCCGTGAGAAGATGAAAGCTTCTCAAAGTAGACAAAAGAGCTATCATGACAAGAGAAGAAAAGATCTTGAGTTTCAAGAAGGCGACCATGTATTTTTGAGAGTTACGCCGGTTACAGGTGTGGGTCGTGCTTTGAAGTCGAAGAAGTTGACTTCTCGTTTTATCGGTCTGTATCAGATTTCTGCACGAGTTGGTGCTGTGGCTTACCGTGTGGCGTTGCCTCCGAATATTTCAAATTTGCATGATGTATTCCATGTTTCGCAACTTCGTAAGTATGTTCCGGATCCGTCACATGTTATTCCTATGGACGAGGCTGAAGTGAGAGATAACCTTATGGTTGAAGCTTTACCGATTAGGATTTTGGACCGTGAAGTTAAGAAGCTAAGAGGCAAGGATATTGCGCTTGTGAAGGTAGCGTGGGGAGGTGTTGCGGAAGGCAATATGACTTGGGAACTAAAGAGTAGGATGCGAGAGTCGTATCCGGAATTGTTTTAATCAGGTAATATTTTCGAGGACGAAAATTTCTAAAGTGGGGGAGAGTTGTAACGCCTCGATTTCGATTATTCCCATTTTGTTGAGTCTTTTATTTAAATTGTGTGATAATTTATTTTATTTGTGAAATTGGTGTGTTAATATGTTATGTTGACATGTTATGTTATTTTACCGTTTTGAGAGTTTTCGGGGAAAATTAGAATGAAGGGTATTTTAGACATTTCTCAATTAAATGATAAGTTAGAAAATTTAGTGGAAATATAATTTTGTGAGAAAATGAATTTTTAATTTGAATTGGTGTAAAAAGAAAATAGAAAAGAAAAAGAGATAAGGAGAGGAAATAGGAGAGAAAGGGATAGAAAGGAAAAATAGAAAGAAAAAGGAGAGAAAGAAGAAGGAAGAGGAGAAAAGAGAAAGAAAAGAGGAAAAGCTAGAAAAATCAAGAAAATCAACTTCTAGGAATCAATTTAATCGGGTAAGGGTTTGAAACTCGATTATTCTATACATGTGTGTGATTATGTATGATTGTTGTGGTTGAAAAATTGTGTTTGGTAGAGTTTTGAGTTATATGTGAGTTTTAGGTCGATTTGTGGAATCGGTGTTTTTAACGGTTAAAAATCGATAAAGATGTGTTTAGAATGATCTCTATATGTGTATGATCTATAATTATGCTTGGTTTTGCTGTTGGGAATGATCAAAGGTGGGAAAAATGAGAAATGGGGGTTTTGATGATGAAGCCACGCTGCTGAGCATGGCTGTCTGGTGTGAATCGTCGGGCGAAATGCCCAGAGCGCCGGGCGGTGCGTGCTTTCGCCGGGCGAAATTGAGAGGCGAGAGAGTGTCAAGCTACTGGTTTGGTTCATGTTTTTGAGGGTTTCCTTCGCCCCTACTTCGCCGGGCGAAGTGAAGGCGAAATTGAAGTTTCGCCGGGCGAAATGTTCCCGTCGCCGGGCGCTCTTATTTTATTTTAGTAATTTTCTTTTCTTTTAAAATTCATAACTCTCGGACCGTAATTCCGATTTAAGCATTATTTATATCGTTGGAAAGCTTATAAAATGTTCTTGCTTGTGATGATGATTTTGAGATTGTTGGCCGATTAAATAAGTCGAAAAATCGGGAATAGTGTTATTGGATGTGAATCATACAATAGTGCATTGATGGGGATGTATATAGATTGTATGTGATTGTGTGAGATGAATGCATGAATATATTGTGAATATGTATGCATTTCAAGAATGTCGTGAGTCATTTGTATGTGAAGCATAATGATGTGCATTCTTGTGTTGTGTGATTCTAATGAGAATCCGTTGTAACGTCGTGTGCCTATGTGAGGTGTGAGCGATGATTATAAACGATTGTGTGCCTAGGTGAGGTGTGAGAAATCGGATTGTGTGCCTATGTGAGGTGTGAGCAATCCACAAACATTGTGTGCCTATGTGAGGTGTGAGCAATGGGTGAACATCGTAGGCCCGACGGGGAGTTACATTGGTAACGAGCGATGGTTCTAATAAGTTCCTGAGTGAACTTGAGATGATTGAGTCGGTACCCGCATTGCATTTGCATAGAGTCGTGAGTCGGTCTCTATGATTTGCATTTATCATCTTTATAATTGAGGATTGATGAATAAACTAGAATATGTATGTTTATGTGAAATGATGAGAATTGTGAAAGAATGCATGATGAATATGCTTAACTCTGTATATATATATATATATATATATGATGTACATGAGTGGGTTGTGATGAATTGTTGGAGAATGTAGAATATGTATATTTTTATGCTAAGATATATAATTATATGCATTTATATTATAATTGTGTTTCTCACCCTTCTGCTGTTTTATGATGCTCTATGAGGCATTGCAGAGTAGGTATGCTGGTGGTCTTTTTGGTGAAGCGTGTCTTCATTCTTTTGGTCGGTCGGCTCTGATATGTAGCACCGGGTAGCTAGGATGATTATGATTCTTTTGTGATACATTTGTACATGTATCTTGTTGATGAATGTTTATATAAACATGAATTATTGTTGGTGGATAACACTTAATGATATGTCCATATATGTATATATGCTTGATGTTATTTAATGTTTAGATTTTCCGCTTTTATTCTAGATATTGAGATGTGGGTGTAAGGACTAAGTTCCTCTGTTGCAAAGTTGCCCCACTGTTGCATATCAAATGTTGAGCAGGTGTTGAATGTTTTAATTTCATGTATAATGTGACATACCTCTTTTATACTATGTTTATAATTATACTCTGACGAAATTTTTAATATGTTCCTAAATGATTATGTGATTATTTGGGGGTATAGAAAGGGGGTGTTACAAAGAACGTAAAACTCGGGTTTTAAAATGTTGATTCGAGTCATGATCCCTATCATGTGATTTGAGGTAAGAAATTTTATGATTCAAGTTACACTACCTTAAACGAAATCCAAAATGTGAATCTTAACCATGATTTGAGTCATCATGTTTTGTGATTCAGATCAAGTTCTTCCACGATTTGATTTATGAGATCTTGTGATTTAAATCACACTTTTTTATGAACTTTATGATTTGTTCACACTAAAAAATTGGGGGTTTTCAGTGGTTGTTTTAGTTGTTGTTAAGGTTTGAACTGCCGCAAAACACGTGTTGCAACAATATGTGAACCGTGGAAAAATTGTATATCACTAGCATATGCTGCAATGGTTTGGAAAATATTCGCTTCAACAACCCTTAATGGTTTAACTCACAGCAGGCAATAGGTTTACTTGGTTTAACTCAAATGGTTCTTGCAAGAATATGTTAGATAGGTTTCTTATTAATGAGGATTTATGTGGGTTTTGGAAAGCTGTTAGCCAGAAGGTTTGTGTTAGAGATGTCTCAGACCATAGGCCGGTATCACTGGTCTTGAATGATAGGAATTGGGGGCCCAAACCCTTCAAACACATCAATGCTTGGTTTGACCACCCTGATTTCCTTGCATTTGTCAAGGAGACATGGAATTCTGTTCAAGTTTCTGCTGATGCGGGCAATGTTCTCATCCAAAAACCGAGAAACCTCAAAATAAGATTAAGATGGTGGAATATAAATGCTTTTGTATTTATTGAACTTAAAGTAGAGGAGAATATCAAGAGAATCATTGAAATGGAAGATGAGATGGCTGAGATCAAGGCTAGATCAAGGTGGAATAAGTTACATCTAAAGGAGAATTTACTTTATTAGAAGGCTAGATCAAGGTGGTTAGTGGAGGGAGATAATAACTCAAAGTATTTTCACTCTATTATTAGCAATAGGAGAAGGGTTAACTCAATATCAACTCTGAACATTGGCCTGAATGAGGAAGAAAAGGTGGAGAAAGTTAAACAAGTTATTCATGATCATTTTTGTGAGAAATACAAGAACAAAATATTTGAAAGTTTTGATATGGATTTAAGTACAATGGAAAAGCTTTCCGAGGAAGACAATGCAATGTTAACAGAACCTTTTTTCCCTGAGGACATATTGGAAGCAATTAAGTCTTGTGATGGTGATAGAAGCCCTGGCCCTGATGGTTTCAATATGAAATTCATAAGGAATACTTGGGAGATAGTTGGGAAAGATTTCATCAATTGTATATCATAATTTCACAAGAAGGCTACTCTCTCAAAAACTTTTTGTTCAGCTTTCTTTGTTCTCCTACCAAAGACTGATAACCCACAAAATTTGAAGGAATTCAGACCTATAGCATTAATAGGATGTTTATACAAAATTGTGTCTAAGATACTAGCAGCTAGATTAAGATGTGTTATTGGGAAACTGATATCTTCATCTAAGACTGCATTTGTTCCAGAAAAACAATTACTTGATGGTGTTTTAGTGGTAAATGAAGTTCTTGACTATGTCAATAAGAAAAAGAAAAAAGGTTTTATGTTTAAGGTAGATTTTGCTCAAGCTTATGATTGTGTAAGTTGGAGTTTCCTCTTTAAGGTGCTAGAAGCTATGCACTTTAGTCCTAAATGGCAAGACTCGATTAGAGGATTAATTTGCAACAGTTATGGCTCTGTTCTAGTGAATGGCTGTTCTTCCAAGGATTTCAAGATCCATAGGGGCCTTAAACAAGGCGACCCTTTATCTCAATTCCTTTTTGTTTTGATCACATAAAGTATGGCATTACTTTTTAAGAAAGTTGAGAATTATGGATTATTGAGAGGTTTGAAGATTGAAGGTGATACAACTATTTCTCTACTACAATTTACTGATGATACCCTGATCTTGTGTGATGAATTGTGGTCCAATATTTTGGCAATAAAATCTGTCCTAAGAGGTTTAGTGGCATTGTCTGGTTTGAAGGTTAATTACAACAAAAGCAAGATCATGGGATTTGGATTAGAGGATAACCTGATTGAAGCAGCTTCCACATTCTTGACCTGTAAAGTGGGACAGTTTCCTTTCAAATTTTTAGGACTGTTAGTTGGGGGAAGACATAAATCATATGAATTTTGGAAACCTGTCATCTCATCAATCAAAACACGTTTGGCCTCTTGGAGGGGTAGGATGGTATCCATAGGAGGGCGTATCACTTTGATCAACTCTGTTTTAACCAATATACCAATCCATTATCTATCTTTTTATTTAGCACCTGTCAAAGTGCTGAAGGAAATCAAAGCTATTCAAAGGAAATTCTTATGGACAGGTGATGGGGAGAAGAAAAGCATTGCTTAGGTGAAATGGTCTATAGTTTGCAACTTAAGAAAGCAAGGTGGTTTAGGAATCAAAGATATCTCCTCATTCAACAGGGCCCTAGTGACAAAGTGGCTTTGGAGAATAATCCATGAACCAGAAGCATTATAGAAAGGAATCATTAAGGCTAGGTATGGTGATGCTTTTCACAGTCTTTTTTTTTAAATAACCGGAGAACACACCAAAACAGTGGTCAAGATGGTGGAAAGATCTTGTTGGTCTTGCCAAGCCTAAAAATGAGCAGGGTATATTCAATCAGTTAACATGGAAAGTGGGCAATAGAGGAAACACTTTATTTTGGCACTCTAGATGGACTGGTGGAAATGTTCTTAAAGTTCAATTTCCAACCTTATACAATTCTTCACCAAATCAGAACATCCTAATCAAGGACTGTGGGTATTGGATTGATGATATTTGGAATTGAGATATAATAGGAAAGAAAGTCATCCTGACTTACGAAGATGGTGAATCTGGTACAGAACTGCAATAGATTGTTGAAGAGGTCATGTTTGATTTACAAATTGAAGACGAGGTTATGTGGCCTTGGAGAATAGACAATAACTTTAGTGTCAAAAACTGCTACATTGCTTTGATTCAAAGGAAGGAAGTGGAGAATTTGGGAAACAACTTGAAGGAAGATTTTAACTACATGTGGAAGATTAAGATACCTCTAAAGGTCTTGATTTTCGATTAGAGACACTTGCTCAATAGATTGCCTACTCGTGAAAACCTTATCAAAATGGGCATAATTAATGATCCACACAAAATGTCTTGTGTCTTTTGTTTTAAGGAGATAGAGATATAACTCATATCATTCTAAGCTGTGATAAAATCAAACTTGTGTGGAGGGAAATTGAAATGTGGTTGAGAGTCAAACTGCCTGGAGGAATTAACTGCATTAAAGTGTTTTTAGGATGGGCCAAATTTGTTGAGTTTGGAACAACTTTAACTTATATTTGGATGGTATCATGCTGGTGCATATGGAGGGCAAGGAACCATGTCCTTTTTAACGATTCTGTGGCAAATCCAAAGACAATATTTCAGGAGATTATGATGTATTCTCGGAGATGGAAAAATCTGAACAAGAAGAAGGAGTATGATGTCAACTTCTATGAGTGGCATAAAATGCTCTTGGATCTCTATAGATAACCATTTCATTTTGGTTGGAAGAGGGTTTTGGTTCTTTATTTCAGCATTGTCGTTGTCAATTCTAAGTTGTTTAGAGGATTGGTTGAATATGGAAGGTTGGATTCTTGTCTGATTTTCAGTATTAAACTTCCTATTTTCTGTTGTTTTTGTATTTTGCAATTATGGTTTGGCCTGCAGAATTGCAGGGTCTTTCATTTGTAATATGGTCTCCCTTTTGATCTTATCAATGAATTTGAGTATTAAAAAAAAATTTAGAAACTTCCGTAACAATATAATTGCGACCTTTTTAACATTCATTAAATTGCTTAATGTTTTATTACTACTAGAATTTTACATTGAAAATTGCAGGTATTTTGTAGGTAAATCTGCAAGAAGTTTTTAATCTGCAAGTAAGGTGATTGCTAATATATTTCTAAAATAAAAGATAAATAAATTTATTTGTTAAATTGAGACATCATTATACATCTCAACAAGCCGGTAATGGTTATTTATATGAAAAAACAATTTAAGGACCTTCTAATACTCATCAATTTTCTGATTAAAATTTTACTTAGCAAAATAGATCATTTATAATAGTGATCTAAAACCAAACCTTTTTTCTCCGTATTCATAAAGCTTAGATAATTTTTCTCTAATAACCAAAATATATGATAAAACAAGTGACTATTATTATGAAAAAAATTATACTTTAACATGAATTATGTGATTAATTTAAACAGAGATAGATAATGTAATGAGAGATTTTTTCTAAATGAAAGAAACACCTTTCAAAGCAATTTTTCAATCAATGTCTCTTAATAAGATATAAAACTTGTATGCTTGATATATCAATATATATACAAGATAACATTACAAGCCTGTAGTCCCTAAAATAGAAATTTATATGGGATCTACGAAGATCGTAGCTTATCAAATATCGTTTGCTCAAATGGCAATAAAAAGAAGGAGCTTATGTTGATCTATCTTTTATCTATGGTCAATAATCACTTAAGAGTTCAGAAAAGCACTCAATCCGTGATTCAAATTAACATTCAACAAGGAAGGAAAGTTAATCAATAATTTTAATATAACTAAAATTTTAAAAACCTAAATATATTTGGTTGTTTGATTTGGTGTAACCTATATATTTTCGGGTACGTTTTTAGAAAATGTTAGAACATAGTCCCCTTAGTCCATCCACGATGGCTTGACGTTGTCGAGCTATACCCAGTCCTGATAGATATTTGGACTCAGCTTCGCCTTCAGCTTTTTTGATCTGCAGTATCTTTTCTTCTTCTGCTTTCTCGCTTGCACCAATACCATGTGGTATGCAATATCTTTTCTGCTTCAGCTTTCTCGTTTGCACCAAGACCATGTGGTATGAATACAGATGAAGATTTAGAGGATGCTCCAATTTTCTTCGTGGTGTCGAAGTATTGAGTTATCAACACCAGGTCTATGACATCTTTAGCCGATTTTCCAGGTATGTTTTTAGAGAATGTGAGAACATAATCCCTTTGTCCGTCCACGATAGCTTGACGTTGTCGAGCTATACCAAGTCCTGATATATAATTTGACTCAGCTTCGCCTTCAGCTTTTTTGATCTGCAGTATCTTTTCTTCTTCGCCTTTCTCGTTTGTAGCCAACCTCATTCTCCCAACTGTTGATGATATTGCAAAAAAATATCATTGAATTGATTAACCATTCATCGTTAGGACCTTCAAGACTTGCAGGAGTAACAAAACGCTTGGTTTGAAGTTTCTGTTTTGACAATGTAGATATATATACATATCACAAGAGGATTTGACTGCAATAATGTCGGAAGAGATAAGAGAAGGATGTTGAAACAAAAAACAAAGATCCATGTTTTTAGATTATTCGATGGCTGGATTGAAAAATAAAAGTTAATTGTTATAGCTATTAATAGCTAACATTTTCATTCAGTGCCTTGTTAAAATAATCATTGGCAATAGATCTATGACAATTATTTAACAAAAGACTGAAATAAACAACAGTAACAACCAAGTTTGAAAAAGTCTGAATGGTCACAGAACCGAACATATAATGTTTAGCCCACACAAAATTAATATTTTCTTTAGTAATAATTAAAAAAAAAGACACTTGAAGATGTCTTCACAAAATTTGTGGCTGAGGGCTCAAACTCTCAAACTTGTTTATTTACATTTTCTGTTCATTAATGAGGACGATAAGATTTATAATATTCTATTTAAACGAATAAGTGTATGGACTCTAATTATATCTAACCGAAAATTCTTTATTGTTGTACCTACCAAGGTTGTCAAGATCCAGATCTTACGTATATCTAACCCCAAATAATCACATATTAATCATTTAGGCATATATTAATAATTTCATCAGAGTATAATTACAAAGCATGGCATAAAAGACGCATGTCACATTATACGTGAAATTAAAACAATCAACACCTGATCAACAGAGATATGCAACAGTGGGGTAACTTGCACATAGGAACTTCGTCCTTACACCCACATCTCAATATTTAGAATAAAAGCGGAAACATCTAAATACCGAATAACATCATATATATAGATATATATATATATATCAAATACTATCCGTCAACACGGAATCATGTTTACATAAACAATTCAAGTCAAGATACATATACAAAATGTATCACAAAATAATCATGTAATCCTAACTACCCGATGCTACATATCAGAGCCGACTGACCAAAAGAAATGAAGTCCTAAGCTTCACAGAATACCTTCAGCAACCTACTCTGCAATGCCTCATAGAGCATTATAAAACAGCAGAAGGGTAAGAAACATTATCATAATATCGATGCATATAATTATATATTTCAACATAAAAATACACATAACACATTTATTACCACATACACTATTACTCACAAATTCCATTATATAACATCTATCCCAACCCAAGCATATCATTCATGCACATAATCACCTCTTCTCATACAATGCATACGTTTATACACAAAACATATCATTTACAATTCACTACATCCAACACAATTGCACAACAATTCCCAAAGGCTTATCATAAGCTCAATCATAAAATCAACCATTTAGCAATGCATATCAAACATGCACAATACATTTATCATAAATGTACATCACCATTTTCCACACAAATAATCAATCATGACTTTCCACATATAACAATGCAATCATGATTCATGTAAATGCAAGAGATCGACACAACGACTCTATCCAATTACATATGCGGTACCGACTCATCACTAGTTCACTCAGGAACTCTGCTGGAACCATCGCTTGTTACATCACTGTAACTCCCCGTCGGGCATACGATGTTCACCCGTCGCTTTAGGTCCTCACATAGGCACACGACGTTATGGATTGCTTTAGGTCCCCACATGGGCACACAACCCGATCGCTTTAAGTCCCCACCTGGGCACACGATCCGATCGCTTTAAGTCCCCACCTGGGCACACGATCATCTATAACCATCGCTTTAGGTCCTCACATAGGCACACGATGTCATAGCGGAATTCTCTTTGAATCCCTCAACACAAGAATGCAATCATTATGCTTTACATACAAAATGATTCATGACATTCTTATAATGCATACATGTATACAAACATTGTAATGCATTCATCTCTTACAATCACATACAATTCATCATTATGAATTATTTCACCATCTTTATTCATGCAGTAGAAATCAATCCAACAATGCATTTTTCATGCCATACGGCCACCAATTAACATACATTGAACTTCACGTAAGCAATTCATTTTCACACATACATGTAATCATAAACATGCATATAAAACCAATTACAACATATCACCTTCATTTGCCTTTCGGCCACACTTTATCATCACGACATGTCATCACATGCATTATCATTACACAATATCATACAAGGCATACACATTAATATCAATGCCACGTTGTATGTTACACAACCAATATACACATTTAAAACGACAAAAGTCGGTAAATGACACTATTCCTGACTTTTCGACATAATTAAATCAGCTAACAATCTCAAAACCATCCTCATAAAAAGAAACATTTTATTAGCTTTCTAATGCATCAAACCACGCCTCAAACCGAATCACAGATCAAAAGTTATGCAGAAAACAAATTACACAAACAACATTGTTCGCTGGGCGAACCTCCCTCGCGAGCATTCGCTAGCTCCTTCGCTAGGCGAACATCCCTCGCGAGCATTCGCTAGCTCCTTCGCTAGGCGAATGTTCCAGCGAACCAACTGTTAGCTAACAACAGACACAAAGTTCGCTAGGCGAGCACTTGGCGAACCAAGTCAGAACCAAACAGAGCCAAAAACACCCAAAGTTCACTAGGCGAACACTCTAGCGAACCTTCGCTCATGCCTTCGCTAGGCGAATACCCGTAGCGAACCTTCGCTACCCTTCGCTGATTGGTTCGCTAGGCGAACCTGCGAAAACTCAGAATCCTTCAGCGCTGTTGAAAACCCAAAAACCCTATTTTTCAGCCCAAAACATTTTCAAAACAACATACATCCATCAGAACTCAATCTAATCATGACAACAAACATTCTACCACGTTTACGTCAATTTCCAACTGCGAAAGTATCGATTTCCCACAAAATTCTCATTTTCAACTTAAAACTCAAAAGCTATGGAAGACAAGCAAACATACAAGAAAACACATACATAACTACACACATAAACAAGATAACAATGTTTCTAACCCTTACCCGGATTCCAAATGATCTAGCTCTTGTTCTGGATGATTTCCACTCTTTCTCTCCTTTCTTCTCTTTTTCCCTCTTTCCCTTTCTTTCTCTTCTTTTTCTTTCTATTTCCCCTTTTTCTCTTTCTCTCCTATTTCCTTCCTCTTATTCCTATTTCTTTTCTTTTATTTTCTATTTCTACACAATATTTCCTCTAATTCAATTTCTACACTTAATTCATTTCCTAATAATTTCCTCTACAAATTACTTCCTTAATTTTCTCTAACTCATTAATAGTTATAAAATGACCAAAATGCCCTTAAGCCCAAAATTCTCGAAAACGCTCTCAAACGAGATAATACATCATAACATAGCATAAAAGCATATTATCACACCAAAGTCATAAATAGAATAATTTAACATTCAATTAAATAAAGGACTCAACAAAAATTGGAATAATCGAAATTGGGGCGTTACAACTCTCCCCCACTTAGACATTTTCGTCCTCGAAAATATACCGAGACGAACAACTCCAGACACGACTCTCGCATCCGACCCACAAACCAACATGCCAACAAAAGGCACACCACGAATAACACAACTGACAAACCAACTTGCTAACTACAACAACGACAACTACAACGACAAGATGCAAAGCCCATACAATGCACTTGACGACTGACTCACAACTCAAAGAATACACAAACACGACTTATAGGTTCACTCTTGAACCGAAACACAACAAGATCGTTACCATCACCGTAGGTAACACAACACTAATTCCTCACACAGGAATAAACTACTCGCACTCGAACCAATACAATGGAGACGAGGCAACAACACAAACAAGGACAGGAAGTTCCATAACACAACATCGTTCACGAACTCCTACATAACCACAAGACCAACCTCCTTGTTCACATATCTATGCTACGATTCACCAATCGAACATATCACCAACACATCGATCTACATTGTAGTCCAAGAAACAAATTTAAACCTTTCACTTAACACTTCCATTCCGGAACATCCAATAATTTCATCATTCCAACATGTCTCCAATGTCCAACTTATGAACTCTTACAAGTCTCACACATCCATACAAAATGGATCACATCACGCTTCCGCTGCGCACTCTGATTTCTCAAAACTATCGAGTCCATCAATCTCGCTCCCAAAGTCCAACCCTCTCTCACTAGGTACAAGACTCTGAACTGCTCAACGATTCTAGCTCTCTTGCCATCGAAACCGACATACATAAAGATTTTTGACTTACACACTAGGCCTAACAACTGCCTCTCCCAAAACCAAACCAAATTCATAACTCGCCATGAATCTTAATCGTCTTTGTTGTCTCATACTCTATTCCTTCGGACCAAACAAGTACTCAATACTCTCGAAATCACTAAACACTTCGAATTTCAAAATTATAAAGATAATACTTCCAATATTCCAATCACAACACAACCGTAACCAATTCCAACTCCACAATAGTACTAATCCTTTCATGAATTCTCAAATGCTGAAAACCTAAGCCACGACCCAAACAAATCACTACTTCCATCAAATGATCCAAACCATCCTAGTTATCTTATTCTCAATCGTCACCTTATTCATTTCTCAACAATTCATATACAATTTCTTCCCTTGACATCCCAAGTCTCATAAATTCCTTCATACACCGCATGTTCATTATCTCGTGCAATCATCTTTTCCTTTTGTTACCAACAGCTCTGAAAGCAACCAATAATAATACTCAATCGTACTCTCGTAATGGCTTCCCAACATACTAAAACTTCTATTATGTCTCGTCTTCAAATATGAAAATCTTCATCAACTCATCAAAATAAATCCATAATCCTTCATTAATTCGAACAATGTATTCCATTGCACTATTAAAGCCGGAAAGATACGTCTATCCCATCCAACACAATTCCCGTCTGCTATCAACAATAGATTAAGGGTGATCAGTTCCTTAATTTGTCAATAGACAGCCGACAATCATGATGGGGCATAAACCATCTTCACTAAACTATAATAGCCTTTCTTGCATCCCGTGCACAAAACTTCCTAAGGCACAAATCCTTAGTCGGCATAAATTTTACCTCTGTATCCTTCCTGAAACCGGAAACTACTCTGTCCAAATAACACTTACGATCTCGCAATCCACGACACACCGAGTTAACGCTCCACATCCGAGGAAACACGGAGAAGTACCAGCCTCTCCCCCACTTATCTCATCCTAACACCTGCTGACCACCAAACAGGAAAACCAGAAAGTACTGACGGTGTTTCACACACCCATCAGGTACTAAGGAACAAACAACAAATTCAAACGCTTCGCTTACTCATGTGAAATAAACGAATGAGTCACTCTGATAATGACAATAGCAACTAAAGGCATACCATTAATAAGACAAGTACCTGTAGTCTAATGATCCGCATCAGTAGTTTCCGTACCCGCCAATGCAAACACTTTTCCGCCCGCTTGAGCTTGTTTCGGCTTAGCACAATTAGTACTAATGTGACCCGATTCCCCACAATTGTAACACTTCACCCTGTTCCTTTTACAATCGGCGAAAGCATGCCCCAAGCCTCCACAGTTGGAACACTTCTCAAGAGTCTTCCTACATTCCAATGATTTATGACCAATCTCTCCACATTTGAAACATTTCGGAGCACTAGAACCCCCTCCACTCGACTTCTTCTCAAAGTTACTCTTATGCTTGTCCTTATCAACGGGTGTCACATAAGGACCACCACGAGCTTGTTGTTTCCCTTTTCTCTCATTCATACTCTTGTAGTGAGCAGAACGAGCTTTGCTATCTTCCTCGAAGATTCTACTACATTCCACCAAGTCGGAAAATCTTCTTATCCTCTGATAACCAATGTCTTGCTTAATCTCAGGGCGTAGACCATTCTCGTACTTCACGCATCTGGAAAACTCGGCAGTAATTGCCGCATAGTCAGGATGAAATTGTACCAATTCCACAAACTTCGCAGTATAGTCCACAACAGACATACTACCTTGCTTTAGTTCTAGAAATTCCATCTCCTTCTTTCCCTTAACATGCTCAGGGTAATACTCCCTTAGAAACTCAGTACGAAACAAATCCCAAGTAATCTCTTCATCATCCACCTCAAGAACTTGACGCATACCGACCCACCAATCGTCGGCCTCTTCCTTCAGCATGTGAGTTCCTAGCCTTACCTTGTTCTCTTCCGCACAGTCCATAACTTGGAATATCCTTTCAATTTCCTTCAACCATATTTGAGCACCATCCGGATCAAATCTTCCCTTGAAGACCGGTGGTTGATTCTTCCTGAACTCGTCATTAGCATTCACGTTCGGCGCACCTTGCACCACCCTAGCCATTGCTTCCAAAGCAGCAGCCATCGCATTGTCGTTTCTACCAGCCATATTCTGATCATTCCCAACAACGACAACACGGTTAAACAACAGTTCAACCAACAACAACAACAAGACAGACACAAACTGACTCGACACTGGCTCTGATACCACTTAATGTAACACCCCTTCTATACCCCCAAATAATCACATATTAATCATTTAGGCATATATTAATAATTTCATCAGAGTATAATTACAAAGCATGGCATAAAAGAAGCATGTCACATTATACGTGAAATTAAAACAATCAACACCTGATCAACAGAGATATGCAACAGTGGGGTAACTTGCACATAGGAACTTCGTCCTTACACCCACATCTCAATATTTAGAATAAAAGCGGAAACATCTAAATACCGAATAACATCATATATATAGATATATATATATCAAATACTATCCGTCAACACGGAATCATGTTTACATAAATAATTCAAGTCAAGATACATATACAAAATGTTTCACAAAATAATCATGTAATCCTAGCTACCCGATGCTACATATCAGAGCCGACCGACCAAAAGAAATGAAGTCCTAAGCTTCACAGAATACCTTCAGCAACCTACTCTGCAATGCCTCATAGAGCATTATAAAACAGCAGAAGGGTAAGAAACATTATCATAATATCGATGCATATAATTATATATTTCAACATAAAAATACACATAACACATTTATTACCACATACACTATTACTCATAAATTCCATTATATAACATCTATCCCAACCCAAGCATATCATTCATGCACATAATCACCTCTTCTCATACAATGCATACGTTTATACACAAAACATATCATTTACAATTCACTACATCCAACACAATTGCACAACAATTCCCAAAGGCTTATCATAAGCTCAATCATAAAATCAACCATTTAGAAATGCATATCAAACATGCACAATACATTTATCATAAATGTACATCACCATTTTCCACACAAATAATCAATCATGACTTTCCACATATAACAATGCAATCATGATTCATGTAAATGCAAGAGATCGACACAACGACTCTATGCAATTACATATGCGGTACCGACTTATCACTAGTTCACTCAGGAACTCTGCTGGAACCATCGCTTGTTACATCACTGTAACTCCCCGTCGGGCATACGATGTTCACCCGTCGCTTTAGGTCCTCACATAGGCACACGACGTTATGGATTGCTTTAGGTCCCCAGATGGGCACACAACCCGATCGCTTTAAGTCCCCACCTGGGCACACGATCCGATCGCTTTAAGTCCCCACCTGGGCACACGATCATCTATAACCATTGCTTTAGGTCCTCACATAGGCACACGATGTCATAGCGGAATTCTCTTTGAATCCCTCAACACAAGAATGCAATCATTATGCTTCACATACAAAATGATTCATGACATTCTTATAATGCATACATGTATACAAACATTGTCATGCATTCATCTCTTACAATCACATACAATTCATCATTATGAATTATTTCACCATCTTTATTCATGCAGTAGAAATCAATCCAACAATGCATTTTTCATGCCATACGGCCACCAATTAACATACATTGAACTTCACGTAAGCAATTCATTTTCACACATACATGTAATCATAAACATACATATAAAACCAATTACAACATATCACCTTCATTTGCCTTTCGGCCACACTTTATCATCACGACATGTCATCACATGCATTATCATTACACAATATCATACAAGGCATACACATTAATATCAATGCCACGTTGTATGTTACACAACCAATATACACATTTAAAACGACAAAAGTCGGTAAATGACCCTATTCCTGACTTTTTGACATAATTAAATTAGCTAACAATCTCAAAACCATCCTCATAAAAAGAAACATTTTATAAGCTTTCTAATGCATTAAACCACGCCTCAAACCGAATCACAGATCAAAAGTTATGCAGAAAACAAATTACACAAACAGCACTGTTCCCTAGGCGAACCTCCCTCGCGAGCATTCGCTAGCTCCTTCGCTAGGCGAACATCCCTCGCGAGCATTCGCTAGCTCCTTCGCTAGGCGAATGTTCCAGCGAACCAACTGTTAGCTAACAACAGACACAAAGTTCGCTAGGCGAGCACTTGGCGAACCAAGTCAGAACCAAACAGAGCCAAAAACACCCAAAGTTCACTAGGCGAACACTCTAGCGAACCTTCGCTCATGCCTTCGCTAGGCGAATACCCGTAGCGAACCTTCGCTACCCTTCGCTGATTGGTTCGTTAGGCGAACCTGCGAAAACTCAGAATCCTTCAGCGCTGTTGAAAACCCAAAAACCCTATTTTTCAACCCAAAACATTTTCAAAACAACATACATCCATCAGAACTCAATCTAATCATGACAACAAACATTCTACCACGTTTACGTCAATTTCCAACCGCGAAAGTATCGATTTCCCACAAAATTCTCATTTTCAACCTAAAACTCAAAAGCTATGGAAGACAAGCAAACATACAATAAAACACATACATAACTACACACATAAACAAGATAACAATGTTTCTAACCCTTACCCGGATTCCAAATGATCTAGCTCTTGTTCTGGATGATTTCCACTCTTTCTCTCCTTTCTTCTCTTTTTCCCTCTTCCCCTTTCTTTCTCTTCTTTTTCTTTCTATTTCCCCTTTTTCTCTTTCTCTCCTATTTCCTTCCTCTTATTCCTATTTCTTTTCTTTTATTTTCTATTTCTACACAATATTTCCTCTAATTCAATTTCTACACTTAATTCATTTCCTAATAATTTCCTCTACAAATTACTTCCTTAATTTTCTCTAACTCATTAATAGTTATAAAATGACCAAAATGCCCTTAAGCCCAAAATTCCCGAAAACGCTCTCAAACGAGATAATACATCATAACATAGCATAAAAGCATATTATCACACCAAAGTCATAAATAGAATAATTTAACATTCAATTAAATAAAGGACTCAACAAAAATTGGAATAATCGAAATTGGGGCGTTACAACTCTCCCCCACTTAGACATTTTCGTCCTCGAAAATATACCGAGACGAACAACTCCAGACACGACTCTCGCATCCGACCCACAAACCAACATGCCAACAAAAGGCACACCACGAATAACACAACTGACAAACCAACTTGCTAACTACAACAACGACAACTACAACGACAAGATGCAAAGCCCATACAATGCACTTGACGACTGACTCACAACTCAAAGAATACACAAACACGACTTATAGGTTCACTCTTGAACCGAAACACAACAAGATCGTTACCATCACCGTAGGTAACACAACACTAATTCCTCACACAGGAATAAACTACTCGCACTCGAACCAATACAATGGAGACGAGGAAACAACACAAACAAGGACAGGAAGTTCCATAACACAACATCGTTCACGAACTCCTACATAACCACAAGACCAAGCTCCTTGTTCACATATCTATGCTACGATTCACCAATCGAACATATCACCAACACATCGATCTACATTGTAGTCCAAGAAACAAATTTAAACCTTTCACTTAACACTTCCATTCCGGAACATCCAATAATTTCATCATTCCAACATGTCTCCAATGTCCAACTTATGAACTCTTACAAGTCTCACACATCCATACAAAATGGATCACATCACGCTTCCGCTGCGCACTCTGATTGCTCAAAACTATCGAGTCCATCAATCTCGCTCCCAAAGTCCAACCCTCTCTCACTAGGTACAAGACTCTGAACTGCTCAACGATTCTAGCTCTCTTGCCATCGAAACCGACATACATAAAGATTTTTGACTTACACACTAGGCCTAACAACTGCCTCTCCCAAAACCAAACCAAATTCATAACTCGCCATGAATCTTAATCGTCTTTGTTGTCTCATACTCTATTCCTTCGGACCAAACAAGTACTCAATACTCTCGAAATCACTAAACACTTCGAATTTCAAAATTATAAAGATAATACTTCCAATATTCCAATCACAACACAACCGTAACCAATTCCAACTCCACAATAGTACTAATCCTTTCATGAATTCTCAAATGCTGAAAACCTAAGCCACGACCCAAACAAATCACTACTTCCATCAAATGATCCAAACCATCCTAGTTATCTTATTCTCAATCGTCACCTTATTCATTTCTCAACAATTCATATACAATTTCTTCCCTTGACATCCCAAGTCTCATAAATTCCTTCATACACCGCATGTTCATTATCTCGTGCAATCATCTTTTCCTTTTGTTACCAACAGCTCTGAAAGCAACCAATAATAATACTCAATCGTACTCTCGTAATGGCTTCCCAACATACTAAAACTTCTATTATGTCTCGTCTTCAAATATGAAAATCTTCATCAACTCATCAAAATAAATCCATAATCCTTCATTAATTCGAACAATGTATTCCATTGCACTATTAAAGCCGGAAAGATACGTCTATCCTATCCAACACAATTCCCGTCTGCTATCAACAATAGATTAAGGGTGATCAGTTCCTTAATTTGTCAATAGACAGCCGACAATCATGATGGGGCATAAACCATCTTCACTAAACTATAATAGCCTTTCTTGCATCCCGTGCACAAAACTTCCTAAGGCACAAATCCTTAGTCGGCATAAATTTTACCTCTGTATCCTTCCTGAAACCGGAAACTACTCTGTCCAAATAACACTTACGATCTCGCAATCCACGACACACCGAGTTAACGCTCCACATCCGAGGAAACACGGAGAAGTACCAGCCTCTCCCCCACTTATCTCATCCTAACACCTGCTGACCACCAAACAGGAAAACCAGAAAGTACTGACGGTGTTTCACACACCCATCAGGTACTAAGGAACAAACAACAAATTCAAACGCTTCGCTTACTCATGTGAAATAAACGAATGAGTCACTCTGATAATAACAATAGCAACTAAAGGCATACCATTAATAAGACAAGTACCTATAGTCTAATGATCCGCATCAGTAGTTTCCGTACCCGCCAATGCAAACACTTTTCTGCCCGCTTGAGCTTGTTTCGGCTTAGCACAATTAGTACTAATGTGACCCGATTCCCCACAATTGTAACACTTCACCCTGTTCCTTTTACAATCGACGAAGGCATGCCCCAAGCCTCCACAGTTGGAACACTTCTCAAGAGTCTTCCTACATTCCAATGATTTATGACCAATCTCTCCACATTTGAAACATTTCGGAGCACTAGAACCCCCTCCACTCGACTTCTTCTCAAAGTTACTCTTATGCTTGTCCTTATCAACGGGTGTCACATAAGGACCACCACGAGCTTGTTGTTTCCCTTTTCTCTCATTCATACTCTTGTAGTGAGCAGAACGAGCTTTGCTATCTTCCTCGAAGATTCTACTACATTCCACCAAGTCGGAAAATCTTCTTATCCTCTGATAACCAATGGCTTGCTTAATCTCAGGGCGTAGACCATTCTCGTACTTCACGTATCTGGAAAACTCGGCAGTAATCGCCGCATAGTGAGGATGAAATTGTACCAATTCCACAAACTTCGCAGTATAGTCCACAACAGACATACTACCTTGCTTTAGTTCTAGAAATTCCATCTCCTTCTTTCCCTTAACATGCTCAGGGTAATACTCCCTTAGAAACTCAGTACGAAACAAATCCCAAGTAATCTCTTCATCATCCACCTCAAGAACTTGACGCATACCGACCCACCAATCGTCGGCCTCTTCCTTCAGCATGTGAGTTCCTAGCCTTACCTTGTTCTCTTCCGCACAGTCCATAACTTGGAATATCCTTTCAATTTCCTTCAACCATATCTGAGCACCATCCGGATCAAATCTTCCCTTGAAGACCGGTGGTTGATTCTTCCTGAACTCGTCATTAGCATTCACGTTCGGCGCACCTTGCACCACCCTAGCCATTGCTTCCAAAGCAGCAACCATCGCATTGTCGTTTCTACCAGCCATATTCTGATCATTCCCAACAACGACAACACTGTTAAACAACAGTTCAACCAACAACAACAACAAGACAGACACAAACTGACTCGACACTGGCTCTGATACCACTTAATGTAACACCCCCTTCTATACCCCCAAATAATCACATATTAATCATTTAGGCATATATTAATAATTTCATCAGAGTATAATTACAAAGCATGGCATAAAAGAAGCATGTCACATTATACGTGAAATTAAAACAATCAACACCTGAGCAACAGAGATATGCAACAGTGGGGTAACTTGCACATAGGAACTTCGTCCTTACACCCACATCTCAATATTTAGAATAAAAGCGGAAACATCTAAATACCGAATAACATCATATATATAGATATATATATATATCAAATACTATCCGTCAACACGGAATCATGTTTACATAAACAATTCAAGTCAAGATACATATACAAAATGTTTCACAAAATAATCATGTAATCCTAGCTACCCGATGCTACATATCAGAGCTGACCGACCAAAAGAAATGAAGTCCTAAGCTTCACAGAATACCTTCAGCAACCTACTCTGCAATGCCTCATAGAGCATTATAAAACAACAGAAGGGTAAGAAACATTATCATAATATCGATGCATATAATTATATATTTCAACATAAAAATACACATAACACATTTATTACCACATACACTATTACTCACAAATTCCATTATATAACATCTATCCCAACCCAAGCATATCATTCATGCATATAATCACCTCTTCTCATACAATGCATACGTTTATACACTAAACATATCATTTACAATTCACTACATCCAACACAATTGCACAACAATTCCCAAAGGCTTATCATAAGCTCAATCATAAAATCAACCATTTAGCAATGCATATCAAACATGCACAATACATTTATCATAAATGTACATCACCATTTTCCACACAAATAATCAATCATGACTTTCCACATATAACAATGCAATCATGATTCATGTAAATGCAAGAGACCGACACAACGACTCTATGCAATTACATATGCGGTACCGACTCATCACTAGTTCACTCAGGAACTCTGCTAGAACCATCGCTTGTTACATCACTGTAACTCCCCGTCGGGCATACGATGTTCACCCGTCGCTTTAGGTCCTCACATAGGCACACGACGTTATGGATTGCTTTAGGTCCCCAAATGGGCACACAACCCGATCGCTTTAAGTCCCCACCTGGGCACACGATCCGATCGCTTTAAGTCCCCACCTGGGCACACGATCATCTATAACCATCGCTTTAGGTCCTCACATAGGCACACGATGTCATAGCGGAATTCTCTTTGAATCCCTCAACACAAGAATGCAATCATTATGCTTCACATACAAAATGATTCATGACATTCTTATAATGCATACATGTATACAAACATTGTCATGCATTCATCTCTTACAATCACATACAATTCATCATTATGAATTATTTCACCATCTTTATTCATGCAGTAGAAATCAATCCAACAATGCATTTTTCATGCCATACGGCCACCAATTAACATACATTGAACTTCACGTAAGCAATTCATTTTCACACATACATGTAATCATAAACATGCATATAAAACCAATTACAACATATCACCTTCATTTGCCTTTCGGCCACACTTTATCATCACGACATGTCATCACATGCATTATCATTACACAATATCATACAAGGCATACACATTAATATCAATGCCACGTTGTATGTTACACAACCAATATACACATTTAAAACGACAAAAGTCGGTAAATGACACTATTCCTGACTTTTTGACATAATTAAATTAGCTAACAATCTCAAAACCATCCTCATAAAAAGAAACATTTTATAAGCTTTCTAATGCATTAAACCACGCCTCAAACCGAATCACAGATCAAAAGTTATGCAGAAAACAAATTACACAAACAGCACTGTTCCCTGGGCGAACCTCCCTCGCGAGCATTCGCTAGCTCCTTCGCTAGGCGAACATCCCTCGCGAGCATTCGCTAGCTCCTTCGATAGGCGAATGTTCCAGCGAACCAACTGTTAGCTAACAACAGACACAAAGTTCGCTAGGCGAGCACTTGGCGAACCAAGTCAGAACCAAACAGAGCCAAAAACACCCAAAGTTCGCTAGGCGAACACTCTTGCGAACCTTCGCTCATGCCTTCGCTAGGCGAATACTCGTAGCGAACCTTCGCTACCCTTCGCTGATTGGTTCGCTAGGCGAACCTGCGAAAACTCAGAATCCTTCAGCGCTGTTGAAAACCCAAAAACCCTATTTTTCAACCCAAAACATTTTCAAAACAACATACATCCATCAGAACTCAATCTAATCATGACAACAAACATTCTACCACGTTTACATCAATTTCCAACCGCGAAATTATCGATTTCCCACAAAATTCTCATTTTCAACCTAAAACTCAAAAGCTATGGAAGACAAGCAAACATACAAAAAAACACATACATAACTACACACATAAACAAGATAACAATGTTTCTAACCCTTACCCGGATTCCAAATGATCTAGCTCTTATTCTGGATGATTTCCACTCTTTCTCTCCTTTCTTCTCTTTTTCCCTCTTCCCCTTTCTTTCTCTTCTTTTTCTTTCTATTTCCCCTTTTTCTCTTTCTCTCCTATTTCCTTCCTCTTATTCCTATTTCTTTTCTTTTATTTTCTATTTCTACACAATATTTCCTCTAATTCAATTTCTACACTTAATTCATTTCCTAATAATTTCCTCTACAAATTACTTCCTTAATTTTCTCTAACTCATTAATAGTTATAAAATGACCAAAATGCCCTTAAGCCCAAAATTCCCGAAAACGCTCTCAAACGAGATAATACATCATAACATAGCATAAAAGCATATTATCACACCAAAGTCATTAATAGAATAATTTAACATTCAATTAAATAAAGGACTCAACAAAAATTGGAATAATCGAAATTGGGGCGTTACACTGAAGATGAAGAGTGGACTAAAGTTACGCGGCAAAAACCTCCCAAAGCAAGCTATAGATGGGACAATGGACGTTTGGGGAAGAATAAGTAAATTGTGGAGATGACAACTGTTTTTTTACGGAGTTCCCAGAATGTTTCAAAGCAAAAGATCTTTACATGGTGTCTGAAGAATTCGGAGCGATAAATGATGTTGTCATTCAACCTAAGAAGGATAAGAGAGGAAGAAAGTATCGATTCTTTAGGTTCTTTGATGTCGGGGACGCGAGGAGTGTGGTTTTAAAATTGGATAACTTGATGATTGAATGTAAGAGGATGTGTGCCAACGTCCCTAGATTTCAAATAGTGGTGGACAGAGTGTTTCCATTGGAGAAGGATGTCAAGTTCCATGTATTCAAGCATGAAGGAAGAGGGTACCACACTGATTCTGGTGCCTTTCCCAGGACTAACTTATTATTTTATACTCGATTTTAAGGTAGGTCGTTCGCTGACGTGACGAGGGAACCCAACAAGAATAGGGGAGGGATCAACCAAGCTGTCAAGGGAGGACAACAACTAGTTTACGAAGCGGGTAAGGAGGAGCTAAAGAGGTTCGAGAAAGCTTAAGTAGGTAAGGTTCTGAACCCTGGGTCTACGTACAATATGCAAAGGATTTTCCAGTCTGAAGCTTATTTTGTTTTAAAGTGACACCTTTGTGTGCTAACTTGTGTGTCTTGGAAGAAGATGAAGGAGGTGAACTCGAAGCTCTTTTAGAGGATGCTAAAGATTGGTTAAGGCACTATTTTTCGGAGGTGAATAGGTGAGAAGATGGTGTGGTGGATTCAGAGAGGCTTACATGGATTTGTCGTTACGGTATTCTTTGTCAAGATTGGTCGTTTCTGTTCTTTGATTTTATCTCATCCAAGGTTGGGAAGTCTGTTTGTTGTGAAGAAAACTCGTCTAACTTCTCGAAGATGGATGTCGCTAGTTTCAAGATAATGACTACCTGTGGTATGTTGATTAATGAGGTGTTCAGTGTTAGAATCAATTGATCCTTGTTTAGAATTAGAGTTTTAGAATAAACCCTTGGCCATTTGTCTAAGGTGGTGAAGAAAGAGGTTAATCTCTCTTGCTCCGATTCTGAATAGATGGCAGAAGTTGAAGGTTGGTGGGAGGAAGATAGAGAGAACAACATACGGGAAGAAAAATTTGACTTTCAAGATATTAATAATGATGTGACTTCTCATGAGACTAACGAGGAAAAGGTTTCTTTTGTGTCTTCAGCAGAAGGTACTACGTTGGAGATTGAAGCATCAGAAAAGCAAAAGGTTGGTGGAAAGTCCAACGTACTTAGTTTGCAATCTGGCTCATATGGAACTAGGAAAACTGCAGAGCCATATGGTCTTAGGTAGGACATCGAACCAAACAAGTCAAAAGAGTTAGTGGGCCTTACTGGCGATGTTGTGGCGTCTGAAGAACAAGTGGATCTTTTTAAGAATAATAGAGGGAGTTTTGATAATATGGTTTTGGCCCATGCATCTAAGGCCCAAAAATTATGTAAGAAGGTGGGTCGTTCTCGTAGGGTGTGCATGAAGGTTATTGAGGAATCTGATAGCATATCTGAATTCTCAGGGCTAGATATTTCTCGTCCTTAGAAAATGTGCCCAAAATTCTTTACTTATTCTTTTTCCCGAGGTCTCGACTCTTGCGCTAAAGGAGGGTCATTTATCTAGAAAGGTTGCTTGTGATGTTTCATCCTCAGCTCAAGTGTTTCCTAGTCAAGTGAGATCAGTTCCTCAGAAGTAACCTTTGATGTCAAATTCTCAGGCGTCTTTCGTTAGGGTAGACGAATCTAGATGTTTCTCATTAACTGATTCAGAGGTTCTTCAAGGTAGCAATAGTTTTTGAAAAGAAATGGACTCTAAAGTGTCTAAGAAGGTTTGAGAGATAATCACTTCTTAAGAATTTCTGGTGATGGAAGTAAAGAGGATTTTGAGGCTCAGTTTAGAAAGATGGAGGAAATAGACAAATCTGGGAAGAGCAAGAGGGAGAAAAAAATGGTTATCCGATGAATATTCTATCTTTTAATATCCGAGGGGGAGGCATTGCAGCCAAAAGAAAAAAAGTGGCTCACTCGATTAAATCGGGTAAGGTCGACGTGTTTTTTTATAGGAGACTAAAATGTATAACTTAGATAAGGTTTGTGTTTCTTCTTTGTGGGGTAATTTTGATATTGAGTGGACCGAGTACAGTTCAGCAGGGATGGCAGGAGGTATGTTGATAATGTGGAGGAAGAATCTCCTTAAGATTTTTATTAGCTTTAGAGGCTTTGGGTTTGTGGAGGTGTATGTTGTGTGGAAGGGGCATGAATTGTTTCTAGTGAATGTGTATTCTCCTTGTTATTTCAAGCTTAAGAAGGTGTTGTGGAGGGAGCTATTTGATTTGAAGAGGAGGTTCAATAGAGGAGAATGGATTATCGTAGGTGATTTTAATGTTGTTTCCCGTAGTTTTGAGAGAAAATGTTTAAGCGTTAGGAGCAGGTTAGGCGATTTTGGCTCCTTGAATCTATATCAATATCTTACGGGATTCCTCATTCGACTTTGTTAAGGGTTTGGGAAAAAGATTTTTTGCCATTCATATTATCGTAGAACTGGATCCCCATCTAAGGATGTTTGCTGGCGTCATCTCACGGTGATGCAAGATCAATATGAATGATCGAACAAAGTACGAACAAGATTTGGCAAAATCTACCGCCACATAACTGAGTCCTTGACCTCAGGGAACCTCGACTCTTTTTCTAGAGACGCTTTTAAATTCAGATATTAGAATTGAACTTGATCTCATGGAAATTGCAGGAATCATAAATTATTTATGATAAATAGCTCCATTGTTTCGTTGCGATACCCGAAATGGAGAAGACTGCAGAAGATGCACCACAACAAAGCTTCCCGAGCTTTTCTATGACGCGATATTATAGATCAGAGGATGCGATCATGTTGCTTCCTGAATTGTAGAAGTTGATCGATGTCGATCTTGAATCAGTGTTGTTAATCTTCGATACGATGTATCAGATTGGGGGAGTACCTAGATGTTTAGCACTCGAACGCCCAGGTCATTTTAGGGTTTATGATAATCGTAGTTAGGGTGGAGATTAGAGATTATGTAGCAGGTTGTATAAGTGGTCCTCATGTTATTTGGGCTTTGGCCGACATGGATCAGTGTGTCATTGGGCCTTTGGCAGGCACAAAACTAGTTGCAAGCTCAACCGATGGAATATGTAGTATTTTAAGAAAATGTGTGACACGTCTTTGGTTTACACCTCTGTTGTTCGTTTGGTGAGGTGAAAGATTTATCGTTGAATTTATTGTTTGTAGTAGTGCCCCTTTCATAATCGAAGCACTACCAGGTTTTACCCACATTGTTTTCACTCAATCCTACCGAAATTTCCCCTTAGCTAGTCTTTGAAGTGCTGAATGAACGAGAATCAACCAAAATTTTAGTTTATATATGTGCTAGAGAAATGTACTCAAAGTGAGCAATATTTGACCATTTTATTCGAGTTTAGACCAATAGTTGTTATCTGAGTCAAATAAAAAAATAAATTGAGTCAAGAACGTAAAACTCGGGTTTTAAAATGTTGATTCGAGTCATGATCCCAATCATGTGATTTGAGGTAAGAAATTTTATGATTCAAGTTACACTACCTTAAACGAAATCCAAAATGTGAATCTTAACCATGATTTGAATCATCATGTTTTGTGATTCGGATCAAGTTCTTCCACGATTTGATTTATGAGATCTTGTGATTTAAATCACACTTTTTTATGAACTTTATGATTTGTTCACACTAAAAAAAGGGGTTTTTAAGTGGTTGTTTTAGTTGTTGTTGAGGTTTGAACTGCCGCAAAACACGTGTTGCAACAATTTGTGAACCGTGGAAAAATTGTATATCACTAGCATATGCTGCAATGGTTTGGAAAATCTTCGCTTCAACAACCCTTAATGGTTTAACTCACAACAGGCAATAGGTTTACTTGGTTTAACTCAAATGGTTCTTGCAAGAATATGTTAGATAGGTTTCTTATTAATGAGGATTTATGTGGTTTTTGGAAAGCTGTTAGCCAGAAGGTTTTTGTTAGGGATGTCTCAGACCATAGGCCGGTATCACTGGTCTTGAATGATAGGAATTGGGGGCCCAAACCCTTCAAACACAATCAATGCTTGGTTTGACCACCCTGATTTCCTTGCATTTGTCAAGGAGACATGGAGTTCTGTTCAAGTTTCTGGTGATGCGGGCAATGTTCTCATCCAAAAACCGAGAAACCTCAAAATAAGATTAAGATGGTGGAATATAAATGTTTTTGTATTTATTGAACTTAAAGTAGAGGAGAATATCAAGAGAATCAATGAAATGGAAGATGAGATGGCTGAGATCAAGGCTAGATCAAGGTGGAATAAGTTACATCTAAAGGAGAATTTACTTTATCAGAAGGCTAGATCAAGGGGGTTAGTGGAGGGAGATAATAAGTCAAAGTATTTTCACTCTATTATTAGTAATAGGAGAAGGGTTAACTCAATATCAACTTTGAACATTGGCCTGAATGAGGAAGAAAAGGTGGAGAAAGTTAAACAAGTTATTCATGATCATTTTTGTGAGAAATACAAGAACAAAATCTTTGAAAGTTTTGATATGGATTTAAGTACAATGGAAAAGCTTTCCGAGGAAGACAATGCAATGTTAACAGAACCTTTTTTCCCTGAGGACATTTTGGAAGCAATTAAGTCTTGTGATGGTGATAGAAGCCCTGGCCCTGATGGTTTCAATATGAAATTCATAAGGAATACTTGGGAGATAGTTGGGAAAGATTTCATCAATTGTATATCATAATTTCACGAGAAGGCTACTCTCTCAAAAACTTTTTGTTCAGCTTTCTTTGTTCTCATACCAAAGACTGATAACCCACAAAATTTGAAGGAATTCAGACCTATAGCATTAATAGGATGTTTATACAAAATTGTGTCTAAGATACTAGCAGCTAGATTAAGATGTGTTATTGGGAAACTGATATCTTCATCTAAGACTGCATTTGTTCCAGAAAAACAATTACTTGATGGTGTTTTAGTGGCAAATGATGTTCTTGAGTATGTCAAAAAGAAAAAGAAAAAAGGTTTTATGTTTAAGGTAGATTTTGCTCAAGCTTATGATTGTGTAAGTTGGAGTTTCCTCTTTAAGGTGCTAGTAGCAATGCACTTTAGTCCTAAATGGCAGAACTCGATTAGAGGATTAATTTGCAACAGTTATGGCTCTGTTCTAGTGAATGGCAGTTCTTCCAAGGATTTCAAGATCCATAGGGGCCTTAAACAAGGCGACCCTTTATCTCGATTCCTTTTTGTTTTGATCACATAAAGTATGGCATTACTTTTTAAGAAAGTTGAGAATTATGGATTATTGAGAGGTTTGAATTTTGAAGGCGATACAACTATTTCTCTACTACAATTTACTGATGATACCCTGATCTTGTGTGATGAATCCTGGTCCAATAAATTGGCAATAAAATCTGTCCTAAGAGGTTTAGAGGCATTGTCTAGTTTGAAGGTTAATTACAACAAAAGCAAGATCATGGGATTTGGATTAGAGGATAACCTGATTGAAGCAGCTTCCATATTCTTGACCTGTAAAGTGGGACAGTTTCCTTTCAAATTTTTAGGACTGTTAGTTGCGGGAAGACATAAATCATATGAATTTTGGCAACCTGTCATCTCATCAATCAAAACACGTTTGGCCTCTTGGAGGGGTAGGATGGTATCCATAGGAGGGCGTATCACTTTGATCAACTCTGTTTTAACCAATATACCAATCCATTATCTATCTTTCTATTTAGCAGCTGTCAAAGTTCTGAAGGAAATCAAAGCTATTCAAAGGAAATTCTTATGGACAGGTGATGGGGAGAAGAAAAGCATTGCTTGGGTGAAATGGTCTCTAGTTTGCAACTTAAGAAAGCAAGGTGGTTTAGGAATCAAAGATATCTCCTCATTCAACAGGGCCCTAGTGACAAAGTGGCTTTGGAGAATAATCCATGAACCAGAAGCATTATAGAAGGGAATCATTAAGGCTAGGTATGGTGGTGCTTTTCACAGTCTTTTTTTTAAATAACCGGAGAACACACCAAAACAGTGGTCAAGACGGTGGAAAGATCTTGTTGGTCTTGCCAAGCCTAAAAATGAGCAGGGTATATTCAATCAGTTAACATGGAAAGTGGGCAATAGAGGAAACACTTTATTTTGGCACTCTAGATGGACTGGTGGAAATGTTCTTAAAGTTTAATTTCCAACCTTATACAATTCTTCACCAAATCAGAACATCCTAATCAAGGACTGTGGGTATTGTATTGATGATATTTGGAATTGAGATATAATAGGAAAAAAAGTCATCCTGACTTACGAAGATGGTGAATATCGTACATAACTGCAATAGATTATTGAAGAGGTCATGTTTGATTTACAAATTGAAGATGAGGTTATGTGGCCTAGGAGAATAGACAACAACTTTAGTGTCAAAAACTGCTACATTGCTTTGATTCAAAGGAAGGAAGTGGAGAATTTGGGAAACAACTTGATGGAAGATTTTAACTACATGTGGAAGATTAAGATACCTCTAAAGGTCTTGATTTTCGATTAGAGACTCTTGCTCAATAGATTGCCTACTCGTGAAAACCTTATCAAAATGGGCATAATTAATGATCCACACAAAATGTCTTGTGTCTTTTGTTTTAAGGAGATAAAAGATATAACTAATATCATTCTAAGCTGTGATAAAATCAAACTTGTGTGGAGGGAAATTGAAATGTGGTTGGGAGTCAAACTGCCTGGAGGAATTAACTGCATTAAAGTGTTTTTAGGATGGGCCAAATTTGTTGAGTTTGGAACAACTTTAACTTATATTTGGATGGTATCATGCTGGTGCATATGGAGGGCAAGAAACCATGTCCTTTTTAACGATTCTGTGGCAAATCCAAAGACAATATTTCAGGAGATTATGATGTATTCTTGGAGATGGAAAAATCTGAACAAGAAGAAGGAGTATGATGTCAACTTCTATGAGTGGCATAAAATGCTCTTGGATCTCTATAGATAAACATTTCATTTTGGTTGGAAAAGGGTTTTGGTTCTTTATTTCAGCATTGTCGTTGTCAATTCTAAGTTGTTTAGAGGATTGGTTGAATATGGAAGGTTGGATTCTTGTCTGATTTTCAGTATTAAACTTCCTATTTTCTGTTGTTTTTGTATTTTGCAATTATGGTTTGACCTGCAGAATTGCAGGGTCTTTCATTTGTAATATGGTCTCCCTTTTGATCTTATCAATGAATTTGAGTATTAAAAAAAAAATTTAGAAACTTCCGTAACAATATAATTGCGACCTTTTTAACATTCATTAAATTGCTTAATGTTTTATTACTGCTAGAATTTTACATTTAAAATTGCAGGTATTTTGCAGGTAAATCTGTAAGAAGTTTTTAATCTGCAAGTAAGGTGATTGCTAATATATTTCTAAAATAAAAGATAAATAAATTTATTTGTTAAATTGAGACATCATTATACATCTCAACAAGCCGGTAATGGTTATTTATATGAAAAAACAATTTAAGAACCTTCTAATACTCATCAATTTTCTGATTAAAATTTTACTTAGCAAAATAGATCATTTATAATAGTGATCTAAAACCAAACCTTTTTTCTCCGTATTCATAAAGCTTAGATAATTTTTCTCTAATAACCAAAATATATGATAAAACAAGTGACTATTATTATGAAAAAAATTATACTCTAACATGAATTATGTGATTAATTTTAACAGAGATAGATAATGTAATGAGAGATTTTTTCTAAATGAAAGAAACACCTTTCAAAGCAATTTTTCAATCAATGTCTCTTAATAAGATATAAAACTTGTATGCTTGATATATCAATATATATACAAGATAACATTACAAGCCTGTAGTCCCTAAAATAGAAATTTATATGGGATCTACGAAGATCGTAGCTTATCAAATATCGTTTGCTCAAATGGCAATAGAAAGAAGGAGCTTATGTTGATCTATCTTTTGTCTATGGTCAATAATCACTTAAGAGTTCAGAAAAGCACTCAATCCGTGATTCAAATTAACATTCAACAAGGAAGGAAAGTTAATCAATAATTTTAATATAACTAAAATTTTAAAAACCTAAATATATTTGGTTGTTTGATTTGGTGTAACCTATATATTTTCGGGTACGTTTTTAGAAAATGCTAGAACATAGTCCCCTTAGTCCATCCACGATGGCTTGACGTTGTCGAGCTATACAGAGTCCTGATAGATATGTGGACTCAGCTTCGCCTTCAGCTTTTTTGATCTGCAGTATCTTTTCTGCTTCAGCTTTCTCGTTTGCACCAATACCATGTGGTATGCAATATCTTTTCTGCTTCAGCTTTCTCGTTTGCACCAAGACCACATGTGGTATGAATACAGATGAAGATTTAGAGGATACTCCAATTTTTTGATCTGCAGTATCTTTTCTGCTTCGCCTTTCTCGTTTGCAGCCAACCTCATTCTCCCAACTGTTGATGATATTGCAAAAAAATATCATTGAATTGATTAACCATTCATCGTTAGGACCTTCAAGAATTGCAGGAGTAACAAAACGCTTGGTTTGAAGTTTTTGTTCTGACAATGTAGATATATATATACATATCACAAGAGGATTGGACTGCAATAATGTCGGAAGAGATAAGAGAAGGATGTTGAAACAAAAAACAAAGATCCATGTCTTTAGATTATTCGATGGCTGGATTGAAAAATAAAAGTTAATTGTTATAGCTATTAATAGCTAACATTTTCATTCAGTGCCTTTTTAAAATAATCATTGGCAATAGATCTATGACAATTATTTAACAAAAGACTGAAACAAACTTAACAACCAAGTTTGAAAAAGTCTGAATGGTCACAGAACCGAACATATAATGTTTAGCACACACAAAATTAATATTTTCTTTAGTAATAATTTAAAAAAAAGACACTTGAAGATGTCTTCACAAAATTTGTGGCTGAGGGCTCAAACTCTCAAACTTGTTTATTTACATTTTCTGTTCATTAATGAGGACGATTAGATTTATAATATTCTATTTAAACGAATAAGTGTATGGACTCTAATTATATCTAACCGAAAATTCTTTATTGTTGTACCTACCAAGGTTGTCAAGATCCAGATCTTACATAAAATCGGGAGAAAATAGCAAGATCGTAAAATATAAAATCGTAGTTAAGATTGAAAGATCATACTCAATTATTCTTGTAAGATCAAGAGGGGATAATACGATCATATAACATAAGATCGCAACAAAAATCGCAATATTCTACTCAAATGAAAAAATAATAGTATATATTTTAAGTACTTTTACATGTTATATATTAGTAATCAAGTGTATTAGTGAGAAAAAGACTTTTTTTTTTCATATTCTTTAGACATTTATGATTGAGGTTTTATTGAACTTTTGTTAATGTTTAGGCATTAGGGACATCTATGGTCAATTACTAGAATTATCATAAGTCAAGTAGTTAAAACAAACCATACAAGTGAGAAGGTTATTCTCCTAAATCTAAAACTTCATTTCAAAAGGCGCAAAATCGTCTCCGCCGAACCGTAAGTGTTGCCATCTTTCTCACCTATTAATGGTGGTGGTCGAAAAACGGTTTAGTCGAAGCTAGCAAAGATCACACAAAATCAATGATTTTACAGAGTTTTTTTTTCATAATTTGGCTATAACATGCGATTCTACTTAAGATCCAGATCATTGGGGGTGAGTGAGATCGTAAAATCTTTAGATTTTAAGCTCTAGATCGAGATCTTGACAACCATGGTACCTACCATACAACTGGTACCTGTGGGTCTTTGTAATGTTGTTTTTACTGTTGAATCTTGATGGTAAATCAAGAACTCTCTTTAGCACAAACCGTAAAGTTAGTTAGAGAGAGACTCCTCATTCTCTCTAACTTTTCTCTTTCTTGCTTGTTAGGGTCTTGTTTACTTTTAGCTATCAAGATGGCTAGAGGAAAAGATGGTGCTGAAGATGAAGAGTGGACTAAAGTTACGCGGCAAAAACCTCCCAAAGCAAGCTATAGATGGGACAATGGACGTTTGGGGAAGAAGAAGTCAATTGTGGAGATGACAACTGTTTTTTTATGGAGTTCCCAGAACGTTTCAAAGAAAAAGATCTTTACATGGTGTCTGAAGAATTCGGAGCGATAAATGATGTTGTCATTCAACCTAAGAAGGATAAGAGAGGAAGAAAGTATGGATTCTTTAGGTTCTTTGATGTCGGGGACGCGAGGAGTTTGGTTTTAAAATTGGATAACTTGATGATTGAATGTAAGAGGATGTGTGCCAACGTCCCTAGATTTCAAATAGTGGTGGACAGAGTGTTTCCATTGGAGAAGGATGTCAAGTTCCATGTATTCAAGCATGAAGGAAGAGGGTACCACACTGATTCTGGTGCCTTTCCCAGGACTAACTTATTATTTTATACTCGATTTTAAGGTAGGTCGTTCGCTGACGTGACGAGGGAACCCAACAAGAATAGGGGAGGGATCAACCAAGCTGTCAAGGGAGGACAACAGCTAGTTTACGAAGCGGGTAAGGAGGAGCTAAAGAGGTTCGAGAAAGCTTAAGTAGGTAAGGTTATGAACCCTAGGTCTACGTACAATATGGAAAGGATTTTCCAGTCTGAAGGTTATTTTGCTTTGAAAGTGACAACTTTGTGTGCTAACTTGTGTGTCTTGGAAGAAGATGAAGGAGGTGAACTCGAAGCTCTTTTAGAGGATGCTAAAGATTGGTTAAGGCACTTTTTTTCGGAGGTGAAAAGGTGAGAAGATGGTGTGGTGGATTTAGAGAGGCTTACATGGATTTGTCGTTACGGTATTCTTTGTCAAGATTGGTCGTTTCTGTTCTTTGATTTTATCTCATCCAAGGTTGGGAAGTCTGTTTGTTGTGAAGAAAACTCGTCTAACTTCTCGAAGATGGATGTCGCTAGTTTCAAGATAATGACTACCTGTGGTATGTTGATTAATGAGGTGTTCAGTGTTAGAATCAATTGACCCTTGTTTAGAATTAGAGTTTTAGAATAAACCCTTGGCCATTTGTCTAAGGTGGTGAAGAAAGAGGTTAATCTCTCTGGCTCCGATTCTGAATAGATGGCAGAAGTTGAAGGTTGGTGGGAGGAAGATAGAGAGAATAACATACGGGAAGACAAATTTGACTTTCGAGATATTAATAATGGTGTGACTTCTCATGAGACTAACAAGGAAAAGGTTTCTTTTGTGTCTTCAGCAGAAGGTACTACGTTGAAGATTGAAGCATCAGAAAAGCAAAAGGTTGGTGGAAAGTCCAACGTACTTAGTTTGCAATCTGGCTCGTATGGAACTAGGAAAACTGCAGAGTCATATGGTCTTAGGTAGGACATCGAACCAAACAAGTCAAAAGAGTTAGTGGGCCTTACTGGCGATGATGTGGCGTTTGAAGAACAAGTGGATCGTTTTAAGAATAATAGAGGGAGTTTTGATAATATGGTTTTGGCCCATGCATCTAAGGCCCAAAAATTATGTAAGAAGGTGGGTCGTTCTCGTAGGGTGTGCATGAAGGTTATTGAGGAATCTGATAACATATCTGAATTCTCAGGGCTAGATATTTCTCGTCCTTAGAAAATGTGCCCAAAATTCTTTACTTATTCTTTTTCCCGAGGTCTCGACTCTTGCGGTGAAGGAGGGTCATTTATCCAGAAAGGTTGCTTGCGATGTTTCATCCTCAGCTCAAGTGTTTCCTAGTCAAGTGAGATCAGTTCCTCAGGAGTAACCTTTGATGTCAAATTCTCAGGTGTCTTTCGTTAGGGTAGACGAATTTAGATGTTTCTCATTAACTGATTCAGAGGTTCTTCAAGGTAGCAATAGTTTTTGAAAAGAAATGGACTCTAAAGTGTCTAAGAAGGTTTGAGAGATAATCACTTCTTAAGAATTTCTGGTGATGGAAGTAAAGAGGATTTTGAGGCTCAGTTTAGAAAGATGGAGGAAATAGACAAACCTGGGAAGAGCAAGAGGGAGAAAAAAATGGTTATCCGATGAATATTCTATCTTTCAATATCCGAGGTGGAGGCATTGCAGCCAAAAGAAAAAAAGTGGCTCACTCGATTAAACCGGGTAAGGTCGACGTGTTTTTTTATAGGAGACTAAAATGTATAACTTAGATAAGGTTTGTGTTTCTTCTTTGTGGGGTAATTTTGATATTGAGTGGACCGAGTACAGTTCAGCAGGGATGGCAGGAGGTATGTTGATAATGTGGAGGAAGAATCTCCTTAAGATTTTTTTAGCTTTAGAGGCTTTGGGTTTGTGGAGGTGAATGTTGTGTGGAAGGGGCATGAATTGTTTCTAGTGAATGTGTATTCTCCTTGTTGTTTCAAGCTTAAGAAGGTGTTGTGGAGGGAGCTAGTTGATTTGAAGAGGAGGTTCAATAGAGGAGAATGGATTATCGTAGGTGATTTTAATGTTGTTTCCCGTAGTTTTGAGAGAAAATGTTTAAGCGTTAGGAGCAAGTTAGGCGATTTTGGCTCCTTGAATCTATATCTATATCTTACGGGATTCCTCATTCGACTTTGTTAAAGGTTTGGGAAAAAGATTTTTTGCCATTCATATTATCGTAGAACTGGATCCCCATCTAAGGATGTTTGCTGGCGTCATCTCACGGTGATGCAAGATCAATATGAATGATCGAACAAAGTACGAACAAGATTTGGCAAAATCTACCACCACAGAACTGAGTCCTTGATCTCAGGGAACCTCGACTATTTTTCTAGAGACGCTTTCAAATTCAGATATTTGAATTGAACTTGATCTCATGGAAATTGCAGGAATCATAAATTATTTATGATGAATAGCTCCATTGTTTCGTTGCGATACCAGAAATGGAGAAGACTGCAGAAGATGCAGCACAACAAAGCTTCCCGAGCTTTTCTATGACGCGACATTATAGATCAGAGGATGCGATCATGTTGCTTCCTGAATCTTAGAAGTTGATCGATGTCGATCTTGAATCAGTGTTGTTAATCTTCGATACGATGGATCAGATTGGGGGAGTACCTAGATGGTTAGCACTCGAACGCCCAGGTCAGTTTAGGGTTTGTGATAATCGTAGTTAGGGTGGAGATTAGAGATTATGTAGCAGGTTGTGTAAGTGGTCCTCATGTTATTTGGGCTTTGGCCGACATGGAGTAGTGTGTCATTGGGCCTTTGGCAGGCACAAAACTAGTTGCAAGCTCAACCGATGGAATATGTAGTATTTTAAGAAAATGTGTGACGCGTCTTTAGTTTACACCTCTGTTGTTCGTTTGGTGAGGTGAAAGATTTATCATTGAATTTATTGTTTGTAGTAGTGCCCCTTTCATAATCGAAGCACTACCAGGTTTTACCCACATTGTTTTCACTCAATCCTACCGAAATTTCCCCTTAGCTAGTCTTTGAAGTGCTGAATGAACGAGAATCAACCAAAATTTTAGTTTATATATGTGCTAGAGAAATGTACTCAAAGTGAGCAATATTTGACCATTTTATTCGAGTTTAGACCAATAGTTGTTATCTGAGTCAAATAAAAAAATAAATTGAGTCAAGAACGTAAAACTCGGGTTTTAAAATGTTGATTCGAGTCATGATCCCAATCATGTGATTTGAGGTAAGAAATTTTATGATTCAAGTTACACTACCTTAAACGAAATCCAAAATGTGAATCTTAACCATGATTTGAATCATCATGTTTTGTGATTCGGATCAAGTTCTTCCACGATTTGATTTATGAGATCTTGTGATTTAAATCACACTTTTTTATGAACTTTATGATTTGTTCACACTAAAAAAAGGGGTTTTTCAGTGGTTGTTTTAGTTGTTGTTGAGGTTTGAACTGCCGCAAAACACGTGTTGCAACAATTTGTGAACCGTGGAAAAATTGTATATCACTAGCATATGCTGCAATGGTTTGGAAAATCTTCGCTTCAACAACCCTTAATGGTTTAACTCACAGCAGCCAATAGGTTTACTTGGTTTAACTCAAATGGTTCTTGCAAGAATATGTTAGATAGGTTTCTTGTAACAGCCCGATTATGATTATCTCCATTTTGTGCTAATTTGTATTATTTTGTTGAGTCTTTTATTTAATTAGGGTGATAATAAGGTTATTGTGAAATTGGTGTTTTAATCTGATATGTTGGCGTGTTATATTATTTTACCGTTTTTGAGAGTTTGCGGGGAATATTAGATTGGAGGGTATTTTAGATATTTCACATTTAATGATAGTTAGTTAGTTAGTAGATATTTTGAGAAAATATAAAGAAATAGAAAGAAAGAAAAGTATAAGAAAGAAAAAGAATAGAAATAGAAAGTTAGAGGTGAGAAAGAGAGAAAAACAGAATTTTGAGAGAAAAAGGAGAAAAGAGAAGAGCAAAGAGAAAAGTGTGAAAAATCACCAAGATCAATATTTCGGAGTCGATTTAATCGGGTAAGGGTGTGAAATATTATTATCCTAACTATGTGTATGATTATGTATGTGTTTTGTGTGGATGTTTGGGTTGGTTTTCCATATGTTTCCGTTTATGCCGTATTTGACGGAATCGATAGAAACCGATGTTTTTACGGTCGAAAAGTCGTATAAATACATGTGTTGGTTGGATATATGTATGTGAGCTGCTGTTTAAAGTTTCATGAAGTTTGGTTATGTTTCGGTTAGTTTTCGGTATGTTTCCGTTGTTGTTTCCGTTTAGGTCGAATCGTAGGAAATCGATAGAAACCGATGTTTTCACGGTTAGAATTCGAAATAAATTACGTAGTTGTATCGAGTAAGGTTAGGTTGTCGTATAGCGTGCTTTTTATTCGATTTGGTGATGTTTGAAAATTCTGGTTTTTGAAAGGTTGAAATTTAATCGAAAAATCGAACGTCGTAGAAATTTCGTTTATGTGTTCTAAATTGTTCTTATGTATTTGGTGGTTGTGCGTATATGTTTGTTTCGGTAAAAATGTTCGATTTAGTCGAGTTTCCGGGCATTTTGGAAAAGGGACAGCAATGGTGTATTTTGAGAAAATCTGGTTTTTGAGGAAAAACAGAGTTATGTATCGATACATAACAGCCATGTATCGATACGAAATGGTTTATGTATCGATACATAACCCCTATGCATCGATACGTACTGTGAAAATTGGGAAAAACAGCATTTTCACTACAGCATGTGTCGACACATGCGTGCTATGTATCGATACATGAGGTCTTATTGTATCGATACATAAAGCCTATGTATCGATACATACTGTGCTGAACCATAAAATTCTGGTTTGTCGGGGAAACTTCGGAAATTCATATCTCTTGAACCGTAAGTCGGTTTTGACCCCCGTTCGAAGCGTTGGGAAGCTAACGAGATGTTCTTTCTAGGAAAAATGGTTTTGAGGTCTAAACCTGGTCCAATTGGAACAGTATTTTCGAACCGTTTCGTAGTGTCGGGCCTCCGGTTTATGTTTTTGCGTTATTTTGAAATATACATATCTTCTTCGTTGTTTATCGGATTTAAGTGTTCTTTATATCGAATCGAAGCTGTGGATGAGTACTTTTTGATGATGATGGAAAATATTATTTTTAGCCGACTTTTAACCGACTTTTCTGGTAAACCGTAAATCGAATTGTTTGGTTATTTGTGAAAACGTTTGGTTGCCGTTTAGCACAATTGATGTGAATGTATGTGGATTGTGTGTGATGAATGCATGACTATATTGTGAATATGTATGCATGTCAAGAGTGTCATGAGTCATGTTGTATGTGAAGCATCATGATTGCATTCTTGCATTGTGGGGTTCTAAGATGAATCCGTTGTAACGTCGTAAGCCTTTTGAGAGGTGGGGGCGATGATTACAAACGATTGTAAGCCTTTTGAGAGGTGGGAGCAATCGAATTGTAAGCCTTTTGAGAGGTGGAAGCAATCCATAAACATTGTAAGCCTTTTGAGAGGTGGTAGCAATGGGTGAACATCGTATGCCCGACGGGGAGTTACACTAAGTAACGAGCGATGGTTCCAATAAGTTCTTCAAATGAACTTGAGATGAAATGAGTCTGTACCGCATTGCATTTGCATAGAGTCGTGAGTCGGTCTCTATGATTTGCATTGGTCATCCTTGTATTTGTGCATGGATGAATGAACATGAATATATGTGTTTATGTTGAATGATAAGCATTGTGATGAATACGCTTGGTTTTGTATATGTATATATATATATATGCATGCCTTGTGATGTATATTGAATGAGATGTGATGAATTGTGATAAGAATTGTATCGTGGTAATGATGCATTAAAGAATGAATATAATATGTATGTTATGTGGAATGGCAGAATGGTGAGAATGTGTTAGGTGTATACTTGTGTTGAGATATATGATTATATGCATTGTTATTATGATAATATTTCTCACCCTTCGGCTGTTTTATGAAGCTCTACGAGGCATTGCAGATTAGGTATCTGGTGGTCTTTTGTGAAGTGTGTCTTCATACCTTTTTGGTCGGTTGGCTCTGATATGTAGCACCGGGTAGCTAGGACGTTTTGATCTTATTGTGATACATTTGCATATGTATCTTGCTGATGAATTTGTGTATATAAACATGATGTATATATGTGGTTGTTATCAATGTTTAGATTTTCCGCTTTTATTCTAAATATTGAGATGTGGGTGTAAGGACTAAGTTCCTACGTTGAAAGTTACCCCTCTGTTGCATATCTTCGTGAGCAGGTGTTGTATGTGTTTAATTTCAAGCATAATGTGACATGCCTTTTTATGCCGTGTTTACAATTATACTCTGATGAAATTTCCAATACGTGCCTAAATGATTTACTTGATTATTTGGGGGTATAGAAAGGGGGTGTTACATTTCTTATTAATGAGGATTTATGTGGTTTTTGGAAAGCTGTTAGCCAGAAGGTTTGTGTTAGAGATGTCTCAGACCATAGGCCGGTATCACTGGTCTTGAATGATAGGAATTGGGGGCCCAAACCCTTCAAACACAATCAATGCTTGGTTTGACCACCCTGATTTCCTTGCATTTGTCAAGGAGACATGGAGTTCTGTTCAAGTTTCTGGTGATGCGGGCAATGTTCTCATCCAAAAACCGAGAAACCTCAAAATAAGATTAAGATGGTGGAATATAAATGTTTTTGTATTTATTGAACTTAAAGTAGAGGAGAATATCAAGAGAATCAATGAAATGGAAGATAAGATGGCTGAGATCAAGGCTAGATCAAGGTGGAATAAGTTACATCTAAAGGAGAATTTACTTTATCAGAAGGCTAGATCAAGGGGGTTAGTGGAGGGAGATAATAACTCAAAGTATTTTCACTCTATTATTAGCAATAGGAGAAGGGTTAACTCAATATCAACTTTGAACATTGGCCTGAATGAGGAAGAAAAGGTGGAGAAAGTTAAACAAGTTATTCATGATCATTTTTGTGAGAAATACAAGAACAAAATCTTTGAAAGTTTTGATATGGATTTAAGTACAATGGAAAAGCTTTCCGAGGAAGACACTGCAATGTTAATAGAACCTTTTTTCCCTGAGCACATTTTGGAAGCAATTAAGTCTTGTGATGGTGATAGAAGCCCTGGCCCTGATGGTTTCAATATGAAATTCATAAGGAATACTTGGGAGATAGTTGGGAAAGATTTCATCAATTGTATATCATAATTTCACGAGAAGGCTACTCTCTCAAAAACTTTTTGTTCAGCTTTCTTTGTTCTCATACCAAAGACTGATAACCCACAAAATTTGAAGGAATTCAGACCTATAGCATTAATAGGATGTTTATACAAAATTGTGTCTAAGATACTAGCAGCTAGATTAAGATGTGTTATTGGGAAACTGATATCTTCATCTAAGACTGCATTTGTTCCAGAAAAACAATTATTGATGGTGTTTTAGTGGCAAATGAAGTTCTTGACTATGTCAAAAAGAAAAAGAAAAAAGGTTTTATGTTTAAGGTAGATTTTGCTCAAGCTTATGATTGTGTAAGTTGGAGTTTCCTCTTTAAGGTGCTCGAAGCAATGCACTTTAGTCCTAAATGGCAAGATTCGATTAGAGGATTAATTTGCAACAGTTATGGCTCTGTTCTAGTGAATGGCAGTTCTTCCAAGGATTTCAAGATCCATAGGGGCCTTAAACAAGGCGACCCTTTATCTCAATTCCTTTTTGTTTTGATCACATAAAGTATGGATTTACTTTTTAAGAAAGTTGAGAATTATGGATTATTGAGAGGTTTGAATTTTGAAGGTGATACAACTATTTCTCTACTACAATTTACTGATGATACCCTGATCTTGTGTGATGAATCCTGGTCCAATAATTTGGCAATAAAATCTGTCCTAAGAAGTTTAGAGGCATTGTCTAGTTTGAAGGTTAATTACAACAAAAGCAAGATCATGGGATTTGGATTAGAGGATAACCTGATTGAAGCAGCTTCCACATTCTTGACCTGTAAAGTGGGACAGTTTCCTTTCAAAATTTTAGGACTGTTAGTTGCGGGAAGACATAAATCATATGAATTTTGGCAACCTGTCATCTCATCAATCAAAACACGTTTGGCCTCTTGGAGGGGTAGGATGGTATCCATAGGAGGGCGTATCACTTTGATCAACTCTGTTTTAACCAATATACCAATCCATTATCTATCTTTCTATTTAGCAGCTGTCAAAGTTCTGAAGGAAATCAAAGCTATTCAAGGAAATTCTTATGGACAGGTGATGGGGAGAAGAAAAGCATTGCTTGGGTGAAATGGTCTCTAGTTTGCAACTTAAGAAAGCAAGGTGGTTTAGGAATCAAAGATATCTCCTCATTCAACAGGGCCCTAGTGACAAAGTGGCTTTGGAGAATAATCCATGAACCAGAAGCATTATAGAAGGGAATCATTAAGGCTAGGTATGGTGGTGCTTTTCACAGTCTTTTTTTTAAATAACCGGAGAACACACCAAAACAGTGGTCAAGACGGTGGAAAGATCTTGTTGGTCTTGCCAAGCCTAAAAATGAGCAGGGTATATTCAATCAGTTAACATGGAAAGTGGGCAATAGAGGAAACACTTTATTTTGGCACTCTAGATGGACTGGTGGAAATGTTCTTAAAGTTTAATTTCCAACCTTATACAATTCTTCACCAAATCAGAACATCCTAATCAAGGACTGTGGGTATTGTATTGATGATATTTGGAATTGAGATATAATAGGAAAAAAAGTCATCCTGACTTACGAAGATGGTGAATATGGTACATAACTGCAATAGATTATTGAAGAGGTCATGTTTGATTTACAAATTGAAGATGAGGTTATGTGGCCTAGGAGAATAGACAACAACTTTAGTGTCAAAAACTGCTACATTGCTTTGATTCAAAGGAAGGAAGTGGAGAATTTGGGAAACAACTTGATGGAAGATTTTAACTACATGTGGAAGATTAAGATACCTCTAAAGGTCTTGATTTTTGATTAGAGACTCTTGCTCAATAGATTGCCTACTCGTGAAAACCTTATCAAAATGGGCATAATTAATGATCCACACAAAATGTCTTGTGTCTTTTGTTTTAAGGAGATAAAAGATATAACTAATATCATTCTAAGCTGTGATAAAATCAAACTTTTGTGGAGGGAAATTGAAATGTGGTTGGGAGTCAAACTGCCTGGAGGAATTAACTGCATTAAAGTGTTTTTAGGATGGGCCAAATTTGTTGAGTTTGGAACAACTTTAACTTATATTTGGATGGTATCATGCTGGTACATATGGAGGGCAAGAAACCATGTCCTTTTTAACGATTCTGTGGCAAATCCAAAGACAATATTTCAGGAGATTATGATGTATTCTTGGAGATGGAAAAATCTGAACAAGAAGAAGGAGTATGATGTCAACTTCTATGAGTGGCATAAAATGCTCTTGGATCTCTATAGATAAACATTTCATTTTGGTTGGAAAAGGGTTTTGGTTCTTTTTTTCAGCATTGTCGTTGTCAATTCTAAGTTGTTTAGAGGATTGGTTGAATATGGAAGGTTGGATTCTTGTCTGATTTTCAATATTAAACTTCCTATTTTCTGTTGTTTTTGTATTTTGCAATTATGGTTTGACCTGCAGAATTGCAGGGTCTTTCATTTGTAATATGGTCTCCCTTTTGATCTTATCAATGAATTTGAGTATTAAAAAAAAAATTTAGAAACTTCCGTAACAATATAATTGCGACCTTTTTAACATTCATTAAATTGCTTAATGTTTTATTACTACTAGAATTTTACATTTAAAATTGCAGGTATTTTGCAGGTAAATCTGTAAGAAGTTTTTAATCTGCAAGTAAGGTGATTGCTAATATATTTCTAAAATAAAAGATAAAAAAATTTATTTGTTAAATTGAGACATCATTATACATCTCAACAAGCCGGTAATGGTTATTTATATGAAAAAACAATTTAAGAACCTTCTAATACTCATCAATTTTCTGATTAAAATTTTACTTAGCAAAATAGATCATTTATAATAGTGATCTAAAACCAAACCTTTTTTCTCCGTATTCATAAAGCTTAGATAATTTTTCTCTAATAACCAAAATATATGATAAAACAAGTGACTATTATTATGAAAAAAATTATACTCTAACATGAATTATGTGATTAATTTTAACAGAGATAGATAATGTAATGAGAGATTTTTTCTAAATGAAAGAAACACCTTTCAAAGCAATTTTTCAATCAATGTCTCTTAATAAGATATAAAACTTGTATGCTTGATATATCAATATATATACAAGATAACATTACAAGCCTGTAGTCCCTAAAATAGAAATTTATATGGGATCTACGAAGATCGTAGCTTATCAAATATCGTTTGCTCAAATGGCAATAGAAAGAAGGAGCTTATGTTGATCTATCTTTTGTCTATGGTCAATAATCACTTAAGAGTTCAGAAAAGCACTCAATCCGTGATTCAAATTAACATTCAACAAGGAAGGAAAGTTAATCAATAATTTTAATATAACTAAAATTTTAAAAACCTAAATATATTTGGTTGTTTGATTTGGTGTAACCTATATATTTTCGGGTACATTTTTAGAAAATGCTAGAACATAGTCCCCTTAGTCCATCCACGATGGCTTGACGTTGTCGAGCTATACAGAGTCCTGATAGATATGTGGACTCAGCTTCGCCTTCAGCTTTTTTGATCTGCAGTATCTTTTCTGCTTCAGCTTTCTCGTTTGCACCAATACCATGTGGTATGCAATATCTTTTCTGCTTCAGCTTTCTCGTTTGCACCAAGACCATGTGGTATGAATACAGATGAAGATTTAGAGGATACTCCAATTTTCTTCGTGGTGTCGAAGTATTGAGTTACCAACACCAGGTCTATGACATCTTTAGCCAATTTTCCAGGTATGTTTTTAGAGAATGCGAGAACATAATCCCTTTGTCCGTCCACGATAGCTTGACGTTGTCGAGCTATACCAAGTCCTGATATATATTTTGACTCAGCTTCGCCTTCAGCTTTTTTGATCTGCAGTATCTTTTCTGCTTCGCCTTTCTCGTTTGCAGCCAACCTCATTCTCCCAACTGTTGATGATATTGCAAAAAAATATCATTGAATTGATTAACCATTCATCGTTAGGACCTGCAAGACTTGCAGGAGTAACAAAACGCTTGGTTTGAAGTTTTTGTTCTGACAATGTAGATATATATATACATATCACAAGAGGATTGGACTGCAATAATGTCGGAAGAGATAAGAGAAGGATGTTGAAACAAAAAACAAAGATCCATGTCTTTAGATTATTCGATGGCTGGATTGAAAAATAAAAGTTAATTGTTATAGCTATTAATAGCTAACATTTTCATTCAGTGCCTTTTTAAAATAATCATTGGCAATAGATCTATGACAATTATTTAACAAAAGACTGAAACAAACTTAACAACCAAGTTTGAAAAAGTCTGAATGGTCACAGAACCGAACATATAATGTTTAGCACACACAAAATTAATATTTTCTTTAGTAATAATTTAAAAAAAAGACACTTGAAGATGTCTTCACAAAATTTGTGGCTGAGGGCTCAAACTCTCAAACTTGTTTATTTACATTTTCTGTTCATTAATGAGGACGATTAGATTTATAATATTCTATTTAAACGAATAAGTGTATGGACTCTAATTATATCTAACCGAAAATTCTTTATTGTTGTACCTACCAAGGTTGTCAAGATCCAGATCTTACATAAAATTGGGAGAAAATAGCAAGATCGTAAAATATAAAATCGTAGTTAAGATTGAAAGATCATACTCAATTATTCTTGTAAGATCAAGAGGGGATAATACGATCATATAACATAAGATCGCAACAAAAATCGCAATATTCTACTCAAATGAAAAAATAATAGTATATATTTTAAGTACTTTTACATGTTATATATTAGTAATCAAGTGTATTAGTGAGAAAAAGACTTTTTTTTTTTCATATTCTTTAGACATTTATGATTGAGGTTTTATTGAACTTTTGTTAATGTTTAGGCATTAGGGACATCTATGGTCAATTACTAGAATTATCATAAGTCAAGTAGTTAAAACAAACCATACAAGTGAGAAGGTTATTCTCCTAAATCTAAAACTTCATTTCAAAAGGCGCAAAATCGTCTCCGCCGAACCGTAAGTGTTGCCATCTTTCTCACCTATTAATGGTGGTGGTCGAAAAATGGTTTAGTCGAAGCTAGCAAAGATCACACAAAATCAATGATTTTACAGAGTTTTTTTTTTCATAATTTGGCCATAACATGCGATTCTACTTAAGATCCAGATCATTGGGGGTGAGTGAGATCGTAAAATCTTTAGATTTTAAGCTCTAGATCGAGATCTTGACAACCATGGTACCTACCATACAACTGGTACCTGTGGGTCTTTGTAATGTTGTTTTTACTGTTGAATCTTGATGGTAAATCAAGAACTCTCTTTAGCACAAACCGTAAAGTTAGTTAGAGAGAGACTCCTCATTCTCTCTAACTTTTCTCTTTCTTGCTTGTTAGGGTCTTGTTTACTTTTAGCTATCAAGATGGCTAGAGGAAAAGATGGTGCTGAAGATGAAGAGTGGACTAAAGTTACGCGGCAAAAACCTCCCAAAGCAAGCTATAGATGGGACAATGGACGTTTGGGGAAGAAGAAGTCAATTGTGGAGATGACAACTGTTTTTTTATGGAGTTCCCAGAACGTTTCAAAGCAAAAGATCTTTACATGGTGTCTGAAGAATTCGGAGCGATAAATGATGTTGTCATTCAACCTAAGAAGGATAAGAGAGGAAGAAAGTATGGATTCTTTAGGTTCTTTGATGTCGGGGACGCGAGGAGTTTGGTTTTAAAATTGGATAACTTGATGATTGAATGTAAGAGGATGTGTGCCAACGTCCCTAGATTTCAAATAGTGGTGGACAGAGTGTTTCCATTGGAGAAGGATGTCAAGTTCCATGTATTCAAGCATGAAGGAAGAGGGTACCACACTGATTCTGGTGCCTTTCCCAGGACTAACTTATTATTTTATACTCGATTTTAAGGTAGGTCGTTCGCTGACGTGACGAGGGAACCCAACAAGAATAGGGGAGGGATCAACCAAGCTGTCAAGGGAGGACAACAGCTAGTTTACGAAGCGGGTAAGGAGGAGCTAAAGAGGTTCGAGAATGCTTAAGTAGGTAAGGTTATGAACCCTAGGTCTACGTACAATATGGAAAGGATTTTCCAGTCTGAAGGTTATTTTGCTTTGAAAGTGACAACTTTGTGTGCTAACTTGTGTGTCTTGGAAGAAGATGAAGGAGGTGAACTCGAAGCTCTTTTAGAGGATGCTAAAGATTGGTTAAGGCACTTTTTTTCGGAGGTGAAAAGGTGAGAAGATGGTGTGGTGGATTTAGAGAGGCTTACATGGATTTGTCGGTACGGTATTCTTTGTCAAGATTGGTCGTTTCTGTTCTTTGATTTTATCTCATCCAAGGTTGGGAAGTCTGTTTGTTGTGAAGAAAACTCGTCTAACTTCTCGAAGATGGATGTCGCTAGTTTCAAGATAATGACTACCTGTGGTATGTTGATTAATGAGGTGTTCAGTGTTAGAATCAATTGACCCTTGTTTAGAATTAGAGTTTTAGAATAAACCCTTGGCCATTTGTCTAAGGTGGTGAAGAAAGAGGTTAATCTCTCTTGCTCCGATTCTGAATAGATGGCAGAAGTTGAAGGTTGGTGGGAGGAAGATAGAGAGAATAACATACGGGAAGACAAATTTGACTTTCGAGATATTAATAATGGTGTGACTTCTCATGAGACTAACAAGGAAAAGGTTTCTTTTGTGTCTTCAGCAGAAGGTACTACGTTGGAGATTGAAGCATCAGAAAAGCAAAAGGTTGGTGGAAAGTCCAACGTACTTAGTTTGCAATCTGGCTCGTATGGAACTAGGAAAACTGCAGAGTCATATGGTCTTAGGTAGGACATCGAACCAAACAAGTCAAAAGAGTTAGTGGGCCTTACTGGCGATGATGTGGCGTCTGAAGAACAAGTGGATCGTTTTAAGAATAATAGAGGGAGTTTTGATAATATGGTTTTGGCCCATGCATCTAAGGCCCAAAAATTATGTAAGAAGGTGGGTCGTTCTCGTAGGGTGTGCATGAAGGTTATTGAGGAATCTGATAGCATATCTGAATTCTCAGGGCTAGATATTTCTCGTCCTTAGAAAATGTGCCCAAAATTCTTTACTTATTCTTTTTCCCGAGGTCTCGACTCTTGCGGTGAAGGAGGGTCATTTATCCAGAAAGGTTGCTTGCGATGTTTCATCCTCAGCTCAAGTGTTTCCTAGTCAAGTGAGATCAGTTCCTCAGGAGTAACCTTTGATGTCAAATTCTCAGGCGTCTTTCGTTAGGGTAGACGAATCTAGATGTTTCTCATTAACTGATTCAGAGGTTCTTCAAGATAGCAATAGTTTTTGAAAAGAAATGGACTCTAAAGTGTCTAAGAAGGTTTGAGAGATAATCACTTCTTAAGAATTTCTGGTGATGGAAGTAAAGAGGATTTTGAGGCTCAGTTTAGAAAGATGGAGGAAATAGACAAACCTGGGAAGAGCAAGAGGGAGAAAAAAATGGTTATCCGATGAATATTCTATCTTTCAATATCCGAGGTGGAGGCATTGCAGCCAAAAGAAAAAAAGTGGCTCACTCGATTAAACCGGGTAAGGTCGACGTGTTTTTTTATAGGAGACTAAAATGTATAACTTAGATAAGGTTTGTGTTTCTTCTTTGTGGGGTAATTTTGATATTGAGTGGACCGAGTACAGTTCAGCAGGGATGGCAGGAGGTATGTTGATAATGTGGAGGAAGAATCTCCTTAAGATTTTTTTAGCTTTAGAGGCTTTGGGTTTGTGGAGGTGAATGTTGTGTGGAAGGGGCATGAATTGTTTCTAGTGAATGTGTATTCTCCTTGTTGTTTCAAGCTTAAGAAGGTGTTGTGGAGGGAGCTAGTTGATTTGAGGAGGAGGTTCAATAGAGGAGAATGGATTATCGTAGGTGATTTTAATGTTGTTTCCCGTAGTTTTGAGAGAAAATGTTTAAGCGTTAGGAGCAGGTTAGGCGATTTTGGCTCCTTGAATCTATATCTATATCTTACGGGATTCCTCATTCGACTTTGTTAAAGGTTTGGGAAAAAGATTTTTTGCCATTCATATTATCGTAGAACTGGATCCCCATCTAAGGATGTTTGCTGGCGTCATCTCACGGTGATGCAAGATCAATATGAATGATCGAACAAAGTACGAACAAGATTTGGCAAAATCTACCACCACAGAACTGAGTCCTTGATCTCAGGGAACCTCGACTATTTTTCTAGAGACGCTTTCAAATTCAGATATTTGAATTGAACTTGATCTCATGGAAATTGCAGGAATCATAAATTATTTATGATGAATAGCTCCATTGTTTCGTTGCGATACCAGAAATGGAGAAGACTGCAGAAGATGCAGCACAACAAAGCTTCCCGAGCTTTTCTATGACGCGACATTATAGATCAGAGGATGCGATCATGTTGCTTCCTGAATCTTAGAAGTTGATCGATGTCGATCTTGAATCAGTGTTGTTAATCTTCGATACGATGGATCAGATTGGGGGAGTACCTAGATGGTTAGCACTCGAACGCCCAGGTCATTTTAGGGTTTGTGATAATCGTAGTTAGGGTGGTGATTAGAGATTATGTAGCAGGTTGTGTAAGTGGTCCTCATGTTATTTGGGCTTTGGCCGACATGGAGCAGTGTGTCATTGGGCCTTTGGCAGGCACAAAACTAGTTGCAAGCTCAACCGATGGAATATGTAGTATTTTAAGAAAATGTGTGACGCGTCTTTAGTTTACACCTCTGTTGTTCGTTTGGTGAGGTGAAAGATTTATCATTGAATTTATTGTTTGTAGTAGTGCCCCTTTCATAATCGAAGCACTACCAGGTTTTACCCACATTGTTTTCACTCAATCCTACCGAAATTTCCCCTTAGCTAGTCTTTGAAGTGCTGAATGAACGAGAATCAACCAAAATTTTAGTTTATATATGTGCTAGAGAAATGTACTCAAAGTGAGCAATATTTGACCATTTTATTCGAGTTTAGACCAATAGTTGTTATCTGAGTCAAATAAAAAAATAAATTGAGTCAAGAACGTAAAACTCGGGTTTTAAAATGTTGATTCGAGTCATGATCCCAATCATGTGATTTGAGGTAAGAAATTTTATGATTCAAGTTACACTACCTTAAACGAAATCCAAAATGTGAATCTTAACCATGATTTGAATCATCATGTTTTGTGATTCGGATCAAGTTCTTCCACGATTTGATTTATGAGATCTTGTGATTTAAATCACACTTTTTTATGAACTTTATGATTTGTTCACACTAAAAAAAGGGGTTTTTCAGTGGTTGTTTTAGTTGTTGTTGAGGTTTGAACTGCCGCAAAACACGTGTTGCAACAATTTGTGAACCGTGGAAAAATTGTATATCACTAGCATATGCTGCAATGGTTTGGAAAATCTTCGCTTCAACAACCCTTAATGGTTTAACTCACAGCAGCCAATAGGTTTACTTGGTTTAACTCAAATGGTTCTTGCAAGAATATGTTAGATAGGTTTCTTGTAACAGCCCGATTATGATTATCTCCATTTTGTGCTAATTTGTATTATTTTGTTGAGTCTTTTATTTAATTAGGGTGATAATAAGGTTATTGTGAAATTGGTGTTTTAATCTGATATGTTGGCGTGGTATATTATTTTACCGTTTTTGAGAGTTTGCGGGGAATATTAGATTGGAGGGTATTTTAGATATTTCACATTTAATGATAGTTAGTAGATATTTTGAGAAAATATAAAGAAATAGAAAGAAAGAAAAGTATAAGAAAGAAAAAGAATAGAAATAGAAAGTTAGAGGTGAGAAAGAGAGAAAAACAGAATTTTGAGAGAAAAAGGAGAAAAGAGAAGAGCAAAGAGAAAAGTGTGGAAAATCACCAAGATCAATCTTTCGGAGTCGATTTAATCGGGTAAGGGTGTGAAATATTATTATCCTAACTATGTGTATGATTATGTATGTGTTTTGTGTGGATGTTTGGGTTGGTTTTCCATATGTTTCCGTTTATGCCGTATTTGACGGAATCGATAGAAACCGATGTTTTTACGGTCGAAAAGTCGTATAAATACATGTGTTGGTTGGATATATGTATGTGAGCTGCTGTTTAAAGTTTCATGAAGTTTGGTTATGTTTCGGTTAGTTTTCGGTATGTTTCCGTCGTTGTTTCCGTTTAGGTCGAATCGTAGGAAATCGATAGAAACCGATGTTTTCACGGTTAGAATTCGAAATAAATTACGTAGTTGTATCGAGTAAGGTTAGGTTGTCGTATAACGTGCTTTTTATTCGATTTGGTGATGTTTGAAAATTCTGGTTTTTGAAAGGTTGAAATTTAATCGAAAAATCGAACGTCGTAGAAATTTCGTTTATGTGTTCTAAATTGTTCTTATGTATTTGGTGGTTGTGCGTATATGTTTGTTTCGGTAAAAATGTTCGATTTAGTCGAGTTTCCGGGCATTTTGGAAAAGGGACAACAATGGTGTATTTTGAGAAAATCTGGTTTTTGAGGAAAAACAGAGTTATGTATCGATACATAACAGCTATGTATCGATACGAAATGGTTTATGTATCGATACATAACCCCTATGCATCGATACGTACTGTGAAAATTGGGAAAAACAACATTTTCACTACAACATGTGTCGACACATGCGTGCTATGTATCGATACATGAGGTCTTTTTGTATCGATACATAAAGCCTATGTATCGATACATACTGTGCTGAACCATAAAATTCTGGTTTGTCGGGGAAACTTCGGAAATTCATATCTCTTGAACCGTAAGTCGGTTTTGACCCCCGTTCGAAGCGTTGGGAAGCTAACGAGATGTTCTTTCTAGGAAAAATGTTTTTGAGGTCTAAACCTGGTCCAATTGGAACAGTATTTTCGAACCGTTTCGTAGTGTCGGGCCTCCGGTTTATGTTTTTGCGTTATTTTGAAATATACATATCTTCTTCGTTGTTTATCGGATTTAAGTGTTCTTTATATCGAATCGAAGCTGTGGATGAGTACTTTTTGATGATGATGGAAAATATTATTTTTAGCCGACTTTTAACTGACTTTTCCGGTAAACCGTAAATCGAATTGTTTGGTTATTTGTGAAAACGTTTGGTTGCCGTTTGGCACAATTGATGTGAATGTATGTGGATTGTGTGTGATGAATGCATGACTATATTGTGAATATGTATGCATGTCAAGAGTGTCATGAGTCATGTTGTATGTGAAGCATCATGATTGCATTCTTGCATTGTGGGGTTCTAAGATGAATCCGTTGTAACGTCGTAAGCCTTTTGAGAGGTGGGGGCGATGATTACAAACGATTGTAAGCCTTTTGAGAGGTGGGAGCAATCGGATTGTAAGCCTTTTGAGAGGTGGAAGCAATCCATAAACATTGTAAGCCTTTTGAGAGGTGGTAGCAATGGGTGAACATCGTATGCCCGACGGGGAGTTACACTAAGTAACGAGCGATGGTTCCAATAAGTTCTTCAAATGAACTTGAGATGAAATGAGTCTGTACCGCATTGCATTTGCATAGAGTCGTGAGTCGGTCTCTATGATTTGCATTGGTCATCCTTGTATTTGTACATGGACGAATGAACATGAATATATGTGTTTATGTTGAATGATAAGCATTGTGATGAATACGCTTGGTTTTGTATATGTATATATATATATGCATGCCTTGCGATGTATATTGAATGAGATGTGATGAATTGTGATAAGAATTGTATCGTGGTAATGATGCATTGAAGAATGAATATAATATGTATGTTATGTGGAATGGCAGAATGGTGAGAATGTGTTAGGTGTATACTTGTGTTGAGATATATGATTATATGCATTGTTATTATGATAATATTTCTCACCCTTCTGCTGTTTTATGATGCTCTACGAGGCATTGTAGATTAGGTATCTGGTGGTCTTTTGTGAAGTGTGTCTTCATACCTTTTTGGTCGGTTGGCTCTGATATGTAGCACCGGGTAGCTAGGACGTTTTGATCTTATTGTGATACATTTGTATATGTATCTTGCTGATGAATTTGTGTATATAAACATGATGTATATATGTGGTTGTTATCAATGTTTAGATTTTCCGCTTTTATTCTAAATATTGAGATGTGGGTGTAAGGACTAAGTTCCTACGTTGAAAGTTACCCCACTGTTGCATATCTTCGTGAGCAGGTGTTGTATGTGTTTAATTTCAAGCATAATGTGACATGCCTTTTTATGCCGTGTTTACAATTATACTCTGATGAAATTTCCAATACGTGCCTAAATGATTTACTTGATTATTTGGGGGTATAGAAAGGGGGTGTTACATTTCTTATTAATGAGGATTTATGTGGTTTTTGGAAAGCTGTTAGCCAGAAGGTTTGTGTTAGAGATGTCTCAGACCATAGGCCGGTATCACTGGTCTTGAATGATAGGAATTGGGGGCCCAAACCCTTCAAACACAATCAATGCTTGGTTTGACCACCCTGATTTCCTTGCATTTGTCAAGGAGACATGGAGTTCTGTTCAAGTTTCTGGTGATGCGGGCAATGTTCTCATCCAAAAACCGAGAAACCTCAAAATAAGATTAAGATGGTGGAATATAAATGTTTTTGTATTTATTGAACTTAAAGTAGAGGAGAATATCAAGAGAATCAATGAAATGGAAGATGAGATGGCTGAGATCAAGGCTAGATCAAGGTGGAATAAGTTACATCTAAAGGAGAATTTACTTTATCAGAAGGCTAGATCAAGGGGGTTAGTGGAGGGAGATAATAACTCAAAGTATTTTCACTCTATTATTAGCAATAGGAGAAGGGTTAACTCAATATCAACTTTGAACATTGGCCTGAATGAGGAAGAAAAGGTGGAGAAAGTTAAACAAGTTATTCATGATCATTTTTGTGAGAAATACAAGAACAAAATCTTTGAAAGTTTTGATATGGATTTAAGTACAATGGAAAAGCTTTCCGAGGAAGACAATGCAATGTTAACAGAACCTTTTTTCCCTGAGGACATTTTGGAAGCAATTAAGTCTTGTGATGGTGATAGAAGCCCTGGCCCTGATGGTTTCAATATGAAATTCATAAGGAATACTTGGGAGATAGTTGGGAAAGATTTCATCAATTGTATATCATAATTTCACGAGAAGGCTACTCTCTCAAAAACTTTTTGTTCAGCTTTCTTTGTTCTCATACCAAAGACTGATAACCCACAAAATTTGAAGGAATTCAGACCTATAGCATTAATAGGATGTTTATACAAAATTGTGTCTAAGATACTAGCAGCTAGATTAAGATGTGTTATTGGGAAACTGATATCTTCATCTAAGACTGCATTTGTTCCAGAAAAACAATTATTGATGGTGTTTTAGTGGCAAATGAAGTTCTTGACTATGTCAAAAAGAAAAAGAAAAAAGGTTTTATGTTTAAGGTAGATTTTGCTCAAGCTTATGATTGTGTAAGTTGGAGTTTCCTCTTTAAGGTGCTCGAAGCAATGCACTTTAGTCCTAAATGGCAAGATTCGATTAGAGGATTAATTTGCAACAGTTATGGCTCTGTTCTAGTGAATGGCAGTTCTTCCAAGGATTTCAAGATCCATAGGGGCCTTAAACAAGGCGACCCTTTATCTCAATTCCTTTTTGTTTTGATCACATAAAGTATGGCATTACTTTTTAAGAAAGTTGAGAATTATGGATTATTGAGAGGTTTGAATTTTGAAGGTGATACAACTATTTCTCTACTACAATTTACTGATGATACCCTGATCTTGTGTGATGAATCCTGGTCCAATAATTTGGCAATAAAATCTGTCCTAAGAGGTTTAGAGGCATTGTCTAGTTTGAAGGTTAATTACAACAAAAGCAAGATCATGGGATTTGGATTAGAGGATAACCTGATTGAAGCAGCTTCCACATTCTTGACCTGTAAAGTGGGACAGTTTCCTTTCAAATTTTTAGGACTGTTAGTTGCGGGAAGACATAAATCATATGAATTTTGGCAACCTGTCATCTCATCAATCAAAACACGTTTGGCCTCTTGGAGGGGTAGGATGGTATCCATAGGAGGGCGTATCACTTTGATCAACTCTGTTTTAACCAATATACCAATCCATTATCTATCTTTCTATTTAGCAGCTGTCAAAGTTCTGAAGGAAATCAAAGCTATTCAAAGGAAATTCTTATGGACAGGTGATGGGGAGAAGAAAAGCATTGCTTGGGTGAAATGGTCTCTAGTTTGCAACTTAAGAAAGCAAGGTGGTTTAGGAATCAAAGATATCTCCTCATTCAACAGGGCCCTAGTGACAAAGTGGCTTTGGAGAATAATCCATGAACTAGAAGCATTATAGAAGGGAATCATTAAGGCTAGGTATGGTGGTGCTTTTCACAGTCTTTTTTTTAAATAACCGGAGAACACACCAAAACAGTGGTCAAGACGGTGGAAAGATCTTGTTGGTCTTGCCAAGCCTAAAAATGAGCAGGGTATATTCAATCAGTTAACATGGAAAGTGGGCAATAGAGGAAACACTTTATTTTGGCACTCTAGATGGACTGGTGGAAATGTTCTTAAAGTTTAATTTCCAACCTTATACAATTCTTCACCAAATCAGAACATCCTAATCAAGGACTGTGGGTATTGTATTGATGATATTTGGAATTGAGATATAATAGGAAAAAAAGTCATCCTGACTTACGAAGATGGTGAATATCGTACATAACTGCAATAGATTATTGAAGAGGTCATGTTTGATTTACAAATTGAAGATGAGGTTATGTGGCCTAGGAGAATAGACAACAACTTTAGTGTCAAAAACTGCTACATTGCTTTGATTCAAAGGAAGGAAGTGGAGAATTTGGGAAACAACTTGATGGAAGATTTTAACTACATGTGGAAGATTAAGATACCTCTAAAGGTCTTGATTTTCGATTAGAGACTCTTGCTCAATAGATTGCCTACTCGTGAAAACCTTATCAAAATGGGCATAATTAATGATCCACACAAAATGTCTTGTGTCTTTTGTTTTAAGGAGATAAAAGATATAACTAATATCATTCTAAGCTGTGATAAAATCAAACTTGTGTGGAGGGAAATTGAAATGTGGTTGGGAGTCAAACTGCCTGGAGGAATTAACTGCATTAAAGTGTTTTTAGGATGGGCCAAATTTGTTGAGTTTGGAACAACTTTAGCTTATATTTGGATGGTATCATGCTGGTGCATATGGAGGGCAAGAAACCATGTCCTTTTTAACGATTCTGTGGCAAATCCAAAGACAATATTTCAGGAGATTATGATGTATTCTTGGAGATGGAAAAATCTGAACAAGAAGAAGGAGTATGATGTCAACTTCTATGAGTGGCATAAAATGCTCTTGGATCTCTATAGATAAACATTTCATTTTGGTTGGAAAAGGGTTTTGGTTCTTTATTTCAGCATTGTCGTTGTCAATTCTAAGTTGTTTAGAGGATTGGTTGAATATGGAAGGTTGGATTCTTGTCTGATTTTCAGTATTAAACTTCCTATTTTCTGTTGTTTTTGTATTTTGCAATTATGGTTTGACCTGCAGAATTGCAGGGTCTTTCATTTGTAATATGGTCTCCCTTTTGATCTTATCAATGAATTTGAGTATTAAAAATAAAATTTAGAAACTTCCGTAACAATATAATTGCGACCTTTTTAACATTCATTAAATTGCTTAATGTTTTATTACTACTAGAATTTTACATTTAAAATTGCAGGTATTTTGCAAAATCTGTAAGAAGTTTTTAATCTGCAAGTAAGGTGATTGCTAATATATTTCTAAAATAAAAGATAAATAAATTTATTTGTTAAATTGAGACATCATTATACATCTCAACAAGCCGGTAATGGTTATTTATATGAAAAAACAATTTAAGAACCTTCTAATACTCATCAATTTTCTGATTAAAATTTTACTTAGCAAAATAGATCATTTATAATAGTGATCTAAAACCAAACCTTTTTTCTCCGTATTCATAAAGCTTAGATAATTTTTCTCTAATAACCAAAATATATGATAAAACAAGTGACTATTATTATGAAAAAAATTATACTCTAACATGAATTATGTGATTAATTTTAACAGAGATAGATAATGTAATGAGAGAGTTTTTCTAAATGAAAGAACCACCTTTCAAAGCAATTTTTCAATCAATGTCTCTTAATAAGATATAAAACTTGTATGCTTGATATATCAATATATATACAAGATAACATTACAAGCCTGTAGTCCCTAAAATAGAAATTTATATGGGATCTACGAAGATCGTAGCTTATCAAATATCGTTTGCTCAAATGGCAATAGAAAGAAGGAGCTTATGTTGATCTATCTTTTGTCTATGGTCAATAATCACTTAAGAGTTCAGAAAAGCACTCAATCCGTGATTCAAATTAACATTCAACAAGGAAGGAAAGTTAATCAATAATTTTAATATAACTAAAATTTTAAAAACCTAAATATATTTGGTTGTTTGATTTGGTGTAACCTATATATTTTCGGGTACGTTTTTAGAAAATGCTAGAACATAGTCCCCTTAGTCCATCCACGATGGCTTGACGTTGTCGAGCTATACAGAGTCCTGATAGATATGTGGACTCAGCTTCGCCTTCAGCTTTTTTGATCTGCAGTATCTTTTCTGCTTCAGCTTTCTCGTTTGCACCAATACCATGTGGTATGCAATATCTTTTCTGCTTCAGCTTTCTCGTTTGCACCAAGACCATGTGGTATGAATACAGATGAAGATTTAGAGGATACTCCAATTTTCTTCGTGGTGTCGAAGTATTGAGTTACCAACACCAGGTCTATGACATCTTTAGCCAATTTTCCAGGTATGTTTTTAGAGAATGCGATAACATAATCCCTTTGTCCGTCCACGATAGCTTGACGTTGTCGAGCTATACCAAGTCCTGATATATATTTTGACTCAGCTTCGCCTTCAGCTTTTTTGATCTGCAGTATCTTTTCTGCTTCGCCTTTCTCGTTTGCAGCCAACCTCATTCTCCCAACTGTTGATGATATTGCAAAAAAATATCATTGAATTGATTAACCATTCATCGTTAGGACCTTCAAGACTTGCAGGAGTAACAAAACGCTTGGTTTGAAGTTTTTGTTCTGACAATGTAGATATATATATACATATCACAAGAGGATTGGACTGCAATAATGTCGGAAGAGATAAGAGAAGGATGTTGAAACAAAAAACAAAGATCCATGTCTTTAGATAATTCGATGGCTGGATTGAAAAATAAAAGTTAATTGTTATAGCTATTAATAGCTAACATTTTCATTCAGTGCCTTGTTAAAATAATCATTGGCAATAGATCTATGACAATTATTTAACAAAAGACTGAAACAAACTTAACAACCAAGTTTGAAAAAGTCTGAATGGTCACAGAACCGAACATATAATGTTTAGCACACACAAAATTAATATTTTCTTTAGTAATAATTTAAAAAAAAGACACTTGAAGATGTCTTCACAAAATTTGTGGCTGAGGGCTCAAACTCTCAAACTTGTTTATTTACATTTTCTGTTCATTAATGAGGACGATTAGATTTATAATATTCTATTTAAACGAATAAGTGTATGGACTCTAATTATATCTAACCGAAAATTCTTTATTGTTGTACCTACCAAGGTTGTCAAGATCCAGATCTTACATAAAATCGGGAGAAAATAGCAAGATCGTAAAATATAAAATCGTAGTTAAGATTGAAAGATCATACTCAATTATTCTTGTAAGATCAAGAGGGGATAATACGATCATATAACATAAGATCGCAACAAAAATCGCAATATTCTACTCAAATGAAAAAATAATAGTATATATTTTAAGTACTTTTACATGTTATATATTAGTAATCAAGTGTATTAGTGAGAAAAAGACTTTTTTTTTTTCATATTCTTTAGACATTTATGATTGAGGTTTTATTGAACTTTTGTTAATGTTTAGGCATTAGGGACATCTATGGTCAATTACTAGAATTATCATAAGTCAAGTAGTTAAAACAAACCATACAAGTGAGAAGGTTATTCTCCTAAATCTAAAACTTCATTTCAAAAGGCGCAAAATCGTCTCCGCCGAACCGTAAGTGTTGCCATCTTTCTCACCTATTAATGGTGGTGGTCGAAAAACGGTTTAGTCGAAGCTAGCAAAGATCACACAAAATCAATGATTTTACAGAGTTTTTTTTTCATAATTTGGCTATAACATGCGATTCTACTTAAGATCCAGATCATTGGGGGTGAGTGAGATCGTAAAATCTTTAGATTTTAAGCTCTAGATCGAGATCTTGACAACCATGGTACCTACCATACAACTGGTACCTGTGGGGTCTTTGTAATGTTGTTTTTACTGTTGAATCTTGATGGTAAATCAAGAACTCTCTTTAGCACAAACCGTAAAGTTAGTTAGAGAGAGACTCCTCATTCTCTCTAACTTTTCTCTTTCTTGCTTGTTAGGGTCTTGTTTACTTTTAGCTATCAAGATGGCTAGAGGAAAAGATGGTGCTGAAGATGAAGAGTGGACTAAAGTTACGCGGCAAAAACCTCCCAAAGCAAGCTATAGATGGGACAATGGACGTTTGGGGAAGAAGAAGTCAATTGTGGAGATGACAACTATTTTTTTATGGAGTTCCCAGAACGTTTCAAAGCAAAAGAACTTTACATGGTGTCTGAAGAATTCGGAGCGATAAATGATGTTGTCATTCAACCTAAGAAGGATAAGAGAGGAAGAAAGTATGGATTCTTTAGGTTCTTTGATGTCGGGGACGCGAGGAGTTTGGTTTTAAAATTGGATAACTTGATGATTGAATGTAAGAGGATGTGTGCCAACGTCCCTAGATTTCAAATAGTGGTGGACAGAGTGTTTCCATTGGAGAAGGATGTCAAGTTCCGTGTATTCAAGCATGAAGGAAGAGGGTACCACACTGATTCTGGTGCCTTTCCCAGGACTAACTTATTATTTTATACTCGATTTTAAGGTAGGTCGTTCGCTGACGTGACGAGGGAACCCAACAAGAATAGGGGAGGGATCAACCAAGCTGTCAAGGGAGGACAACAGCTAGTTTACGAAGCGGGTAAGGAGGAGCTAAAGAGGTTCGAGAAAGCTTAAGTAGGTAAGGTTCTGAACCCTAGGTCTACGTACAATATGGAAAGGATTTTCCAGTCTGAAGGTTATTTTGCTTTGAAAGTGACAACTTTGTGTGCTAACTTGTGTGTCTTGGAAGAAGATGAAGGAGGTGAACTCGAAGCTCTTTTAGAGGATGCTAAAGATTGGTTAAGGCACTTTTTTTCGGAGGTGAAAAGGTGAGAAGATGGTGTGGTGGATTTAGAGAGGCTTACATGGATTTGTCGTTACGGTATTCTTTGTCAAGATTGGTCGTTTCTGTTCTTTGATTTTATCTCATCCAAGGTTAGGAAGTCTGTTTGTTGTGAAGAAAACTCGTCTAACTTCTCGAAGATGGATGTCGCTAGTTTCAAGATAATGACTACCTGTGGTATGTTGATTAATGAGGTGTTCAGTGTTAGAATCAATTGACCCTTGTTTAGAATTAGAGTTTTAGAATAAACCCTTGGCCATTTGTCTAAGGTGGTGAAGAAAGAGGTTAATCTCTCTTGCTCCGATTCTGAATAGATGGCAGAAGTTGAAGGTTGGTGGGAGGAAGATAGAGAGAATAACATACGGGAAGACAAATTTGACTTTCGAGATATTAATAATGGTGTGACTTCTCATGAGACTAACAAGGAAAAGGTTTCTTTTGTGTCTTCAGCAGAAGGTACTACGTTGGAGATTGAAGCATCAGAAAAGCAAAAGGTTGGTGGAAAGTCCAACGTACTTAGTTTGCAATCTGGCTCGTATGGAACTAGGAAAACTGCAGAGTCATATGGTCTTAGGTAGGACATCGAACCAAACAAGTCAAAAGAGTTAGTGGGCCTTACTGGCGATGATGTGGCGTCTGAAGAACAAGTGGATTGTTTTAAGAATAATAGAGGGAGTTTTGATAATATGGTTTTGGCCCATGCATCTAAGGCCCAAAAATTATGTAAGAAGGTGGGTCGTTCTCGTAGGGTGTGCATGAAGGTTATTGAGGAATCTGATAGCATATCTGAATTCTCAGGGCTAGATATTTCTCGTCCTTAGAAAATGTGCCCAAAATTCTTTACTTATTCTTTTTCCCGAGGTCTCGACTCTTGCGGTGAAGGAGGGTCATTTATCCAGAAAGGTTGCTTGCGATGTTTCATCCTCAGCTCAAGTGTTTCCTAGTCAAGTGAGATCAGTTCCTCAGGAGTAACCTTTGATGTCAAATTCTCAGGCGTCTTTCGTTAGGGTAGACGAATCTAGATGTTTCTCATTAACTGATTCAGAGGTTCTTCAAGGTAGCAATAGTTTTTGAAAAGAAATGGACTCTAAAGTGTCTAAGAAGGTTTGAGAGATAATCACTTCTTAAGAATTTCTGGTGATGGAAGTAAAGAGGATTTTGAGGCTCAGTTTAGAAAGATGGAGGAAATAGACAAACCTGGGAAGAGCAAGAGGGAGAAAAAAATGGTTATCCGATGAATATTCTATCTTTCAATATCCGAGGTGGAGGCATTGCAGCCAAAAGAAAAAAAGTGGCTCACTCGATTAAACCGGGTAAGGTCGACGTGTTTTTTTATAGGAGACTAAAATGTATAACTTAGATAAGGTTTGTGTTTCTTCTTTGTGGGGTAATTTTGATATTGAGTGGACCGAGTACAGTTCAGCAGGGATGGCAGGAGGTATGTTGATAATGTGGAGGAAGAATCTCCTTAAGATTTTTTTAGCTTTAGAGGCTTTGGGTTTGTGGAGGTGAATGTTGTGTGGAAGGGGCATGAATTGTTTCTAGTGAATGTGTATTCTCCTTGTTGTTTCAAGCTTAAGAAGGTGTTGTGGAGGGAGCTAGTTGATTTGAAGAGGAGGTTCAATAGAGGAGAATGGATTATCGTAGGTGATTTTAATGTTGTTTCCCGTAGTTTTGAGAGAAAATGTTTAAGCGTTAGGAGCAGGTTAGGCGATTTTGGCTCCTTGAATCTATATCTATATCTTACGGGATTCCTCATTCGACTTTGTTAAAGGTTTGGGAAAAAGATTTTTTGCCATTCATATTATCGTAGAACTGGATCCCCATCTAAGGATGTTTGCTGGCGTCATCTCACGGTGATGCAAGATCAATATGAATGATCGAACAAAGTACGAACAAGATTTGGCAAAATCTACCACCACAGAACTCAGTCCTTGATCTCAGGGAACCTCGACTATTTTTCTAGAGACGCTTTCAAATTCAGATATTTGAATTGAACTTGATCTCATGGAAATTGCAGGAATCATAAATTATTTATGATGAATAGCTCCATTGTTTCGTTGCGATACCAGAAATGGAGAAGACTGCAGAAGATGCAGCACAACAAAGCTTCCCGAGCTTTTCTATGACGCGACATTATAGATCAGAGGATGCGATCATGTTGCTTCCTGAATCTTAGAAGTTGATCGATGTCGATCTTGAATCAGTGTTGTTAATCTTCGATACGATGGATCAGATTGGGGGAGTACCTAGATGGTTAGCACTCGAACGCCCAGATCATTTTAGGGTTTATGATAATCGTAGTTAGGGTGGAGATTAGAGATTATGTAGCAAGTTGTGTAAGTGGTCCTCATGTTATTTGGGCTTTGGCCGACATGGAGCAGTGTGTCATTGGGCCTTTGGCAGGCAAAAAACTAGTTGCAAGCTCAACCGATGGAATATGTAGTATTTTAAGAAAATGTGTGACGCGTCTTTAGTTTACACCTCTGTTGTTCGTTTGGTGAGGTGAAAGATTTATCATTGAATTTATTGTTTGTAGTAGTGCCCCTTTCATAATCGAAGCACTACCAGGTTTTACCCACATTATTTTCACTCAATCCTACCGAAATTTCCCCTTAGCTAGTCTTTGAAGTGCTGAATGAACGAGAATCAACCAAAATTTTAGTTTATATATGTGCTAGAGAAATGTACTCAAAGTGAGCAATATTTGACCATTTTATTCGAGTTTAGACCAATAGTTGTTATCTGAGTCAAATAAAAAAATAAATTGAGTCAAGAACGTAAAACTCGGGTTTTAAAATGTTGATTCGAGTCATGATCCCAATCATGTGATTTGAGGTAAGAAATTTTATGATTCAAGTTACACTACCTTAAACGAAATCCAAAATGTGAATCTTAACCATGATTTGAATCATCATGTTTTGTGATTCGGATCAAGTTCTTCCACGATTTGATTTATGAGATCTTGTGATTTAAATCACACTTTTTTATGAACTTTATGATTTGTTCACACTAAAAAAAGGGGTTTTTCAGTGGTTGTTTTAGTTGTTGTTGAGGTTTGAACTGCCGCAAAACACGTGTTGCAACAATTTGTGAACCGTGGAAAAATTGTATATCACTAGCATATGCTGCAATGGTTTGGAAAATCTTCGCTTCAACAACCCTTAATGGTTTAACTCACAGCAGCCAATAGGTTTACTTGGTTTAACTCAAATGGTTCTTGCAAGAATATGTTAGATAGGTTTCTTGTAACAGCCCGATTATGATTATCTCCATTTTGTGCTAATTTGTATTATTTTGTTGAGTCTTTTATTTAATTAGGGTGATAATAAGGTTATTGTGAAATTGGTGTTTTAATCTGATATGTTGGCGTGTTATATTATTTTACCGTTTTTGAGAGTTTGCGGGGAATATTAGATTGGAGGGTATTTTAGATATTTCACATTTAATGATAGTTAGTTAGTTAGTAGATATTTTGAGAAAATATAAAGAAATAGAAAGAAAGAAAAGTATAAGAAAGAAAAAGAATAGAAATAGAAAGTTAGAGGTGAGAAAGAGAGAAAAACAGAATTTTGAGAGAAAAAGGAGAAAAGAGAAGAGCAAAGAGAAAAGTGTGGAAAATCACCAAGATCAATCTTTCGGAGTCGATTTAATCGGGTAAGGGTGTGAAATATTATTATCCTAACTATGTGTATGATTATGTATGTGTTTTGTGTGGATGTTTGGGTTGGTTTTCCATATGTTTCCGTTTATGCCGTATTTGACGGAATCGATAGAAACCGATGTTTTTACGGTCGAAAAGTCGTATAACTACATGTGTTGGTTGGATATATGTATGTGAGCTGCTGTTTAAAGTTTCATGAAGTTTGGTTATGTTTCGGTTAGTTTTCGGTATGTTTCCGTTGTTGTTTCCGTTTAGGTCGAATCGTAGGAAATCGATAGAAACCGATGTTTTCACGGTTAGAATTCGAAATAAATTACGTAGTTGTATCGAGTAAGGTTAGGTTGTCGTATAGCGTGCTTTTTATTCGATTTGGTGATGTTTGAAAATTCTGGTTTTTGAAAGGTTGAAATTTAATCGAAAAATCGAACGTCGTAGAAATTTCGTTTATGTGTTCTAAATTGTTCTTATGTATTTGGTGGTTGTGCGTATATGTTTGTTTCGGTAAAAATGTTCGATTTAGTCGAGTTTCCGGGCATTTTGGAAAAGGGACAGCAATGGTGTATTTTGAGAAAATCTGGTTTTTGAGGAAAAACAGAGTTATGTATCGATACATAACAGCTATGTATCGATACGAAATGGTTTATGTATCGATACATAACCCCTATGCATCGATACGTACTGTGAAAATTGGGAAAAACAGCATTTTCACTACAGCATGTGTCGACACATGCGTGCTATGTATCGATACATGAGGTCTTTTTGTATCGATACATAAAGCCTATGTATCGATACATACTGTGCTGAACCATAAAATTCTGGTTTGTCGGGGAAACTTCGGAAAGTCATATCTCTTGAACCGTAAGTCGGTTTTGACCCCCGTTCGAAGCGTTGGAAAGCTAACGAGATGTTCTTTCTAGGAAAAATGGTTTTGAGGTCTAAACCTGGTCCAATTGGAACAGTATTTTCGAACCGTTTCGTAGTGTCGGGCCTCCGGTTTATGTTTTTGCGTTATTTTGAAATATACATATCTTCTTCGTTGTTTATCGGATTTAAGTGTTCTTTATATCGAATCGAAGCTGTGGATGAGTACTTTTTGATGATGATGGAAAATATTATTTTTAGCCGACTTTTAACCGAATTTTCTGGTAAACCGTAAATCGAATTGTTTGGTTATTTGTGAAAACGTTTGGTTGCCGTTTGGCACAATTGATGTGAATGTATGTGGATTGTGTGTGATGAATGCATGACTATATTGTGAATATGTATGCATGTCAAGAGTGTCATGAGTCATGTTGTATGTGAAGCATCATGATTGCATTCTTGCATTGTGGGGTTCTAAGATGAATCCGTTGTAACGTCGTAAGCCTTTTGAGAGGTGGGGGCGATGATTACAAACGATTGTAAGCCTTTTGAGAGGTGGGAGCAATCGGATTGTAAGCCTTTTGAGAGGTGGAAGCAATCCATAAACATTGTAAGCCTTTTGAGAGGTGGTAGCAATGGGTGAACATCGTATGCCCGACGGGGAGTTACACTAAGTAACGAGCGATGGTTCCAATAAGTTCTTCAAATGAACTTGAGATGAAATGAGTCTGTACCGCATTGCATTTGCATAGAGTCGTGAGTCGGTCTCTATGATTTGCATTGGTCATCCTTGTATTTGTGCATGGATGAATGAACATGAATATATGTGTTTATGTTGAATGATAAGCATTGTGATGAATACGCTTGGTTTTGTATATGTATATATATATATGTATGCCTTGCGATGTATATTGAATGAGATGTGATGAATTGTGATAAGAATTGTATTGTGGTAATGATGCATTGAAGAATGAATATAATATGTATGTTATGTGGAATGGCAGAATGGTGAGAATGTGTTAGGTGTATACTTTTGTGTTGAGATATATGATTATATGCATTGTTATTATGATAATATTTCTCACCCTTCTGCTGTTTTATGATGCTCTACGAGGCATTGCAGATTAGGTATCTGGTGGTCTTTTGTGAAGTGTGTCTTCATACCTTTTTGGTCGGTTGGCTCTGATATGTAGCACCGGGTAGCTAGGACGTTTTGATCTTATTGTGATACATTTGCATATGTATCTTGCTGATGAATTTGTGTATATAAACATGATGTATATATGTGGTTGTTATCAATGTTTAGATTTTCCGCTTTTATTCTAAATATTGAGATGTGGGTGTAAGGACTAAGTTCCTACGTTGAAAGTTACCCCACTGTTGCATATCTTCGTGAGCAGGTGTTGTATGTGTTTAATTTCAAGCATAATGTGACATGCCTTTTTATGCCGTGTTTACAATTATACTCTGATGAAATTTCCAATACGTGCCTAAATGATTTACTTGATTATTTGGGGGTATAGAAAGGGGGTGTTACATTTCTTATTAATGAGGATTTATGTGGTTTTTGGAAAGCTGTTAGCCAGAAGGTTTGTGTTAGAGATGTCTCAGACCATAGGCCGGTATCACTGGTCTTGAATGATAGGAATTGGGGGCCCAAACCCTTCAAACACAATCAATGCTTGGTTTGACCACCCTGATTTCCTTGCATTTGTCAAGGAGACATGGAGTTCTGTTCAAGTTTCTGGTGATGCGGGCAATGTTCTCATCCAAAAACCGAGAAACCTCAAAATAAGATTAAATGGTGGAATATAAATGTTTTTGTATTTATTGAACATAAAGTAGAGGAGAATATCAAGAGAATCAATGAAATGGAAGATGAGATGGCTGAGATCAAGGCTAGATCAAGGTGGAATAAGTTACATCTAAAGGAGAATTTACTTTATCAGAAGGCTAGATCAAGGGGGTTAGTGGAGGGAGATAATAACTCAAAGTATTTTCACTCTATTATTAGCAATAGGAGAAGGGTTAACTCAATATCAACTTTGAACATTGGCCTGAATGAGGAAGAAAAGGTGGAGAAAGTTAAACAAGTTATTCATGATCATTTTTGTGAGAAATACAAGAACAAAATCTTTGAAAGTTTTGATATGGATTTAAGTACAATGGAAAAGCTTTCCGAGGAAGACACTGCAATGTTAACAGAACCTTTTTTCCCTGAGGACATTTTGGAAGCAATTAAGTCTTGTGATGGTGATAGAAGCCCTGGCCCTGATGGTTTCAATATGAAATTCATAAGGAATACTTGGGAGATAGTTGGGAAAGATTTCATCAATTGTATATCATAATTTCACGAGAAGGCTACTCTCTCAAAAACTTTTTGTTCAGCTTTCTTTGTTCTCATACCAAAGACTGATAACCCACAAAATTTGAAGGAATTCAGACCTATAGCATTAATAGGATGTTTATACAAAATTGTGTCTAAGATACTAGCAGCTAGATTAAGATGTGTTATTGGGAAACTGATATCTTCATCTAAGACTGCATTTGTTCCAGAAAAACAATTATTGATGGTGTTTTAGTGGCAAATGAAGTTCTTGACTATGTCAAAAAGAAAAAGAAAAAAGGTTTTATGTTTAAGGTAGATTTTGCTCAAGCTTATGATTGTGTAAGTTGGAGTTTCCTCTTTAAGGTGCTCGAAGCAATGCACTTTAGTCCTAAATGGCAAGATTCGATTAGAGGATTAATTTGCAACAGTTATGGCTCTGTTCTAGTGAATGGCAGTTCTTCCAAGGATTTCAAGATCCATAGGGGCCTTAAACAAGGCGACCCTTTATCTCAATTCCTTTTTGTTTTGATCACATAAAGTATGGCATTACTTTTTAAAGAAAGTTGAGAATTATGGATTATTGAGAGGTTTGAATTTTGAAGGTGATACAACTATTTCTCTACTACAATTTACTGATGATACCCTGATCTTGTGTGATGAATCCTGGTCCAATGATTTGGCAATAAAATCTGTCCTAAGAGGTTTAGAGGCATTGTCTAGTTTGAAGGTTAATTACAACAAAAGCAAGATCATGGGATTTGGATTAGAGGATAACCTGATTGAAGCAGCTTCCACATTCTTGACCTGTAAAGTGGGACAGTTTCCTTTCAAATTTTTAGGACTGTTAGTTGCGGGAAGACATAAATCATATGAATTTTGGCAACCTGTCATCTCATCAATCAAAACACGTTTGGCCTCTTGGAGGGGTAGGATGGTATCCATAGGAGGGCGTATCACTTTGATCAACTCTGTTTTAACCAATATACCAATCCATTATCTATCTTTCTATTTAGCAGCTGTCAAAGTTCTGAAGGAAATCAAAGCTATTCAAAGGAAATTCTTATGGACAGGTGATGGGGAGAAGAAAAGCATTGCTTGGGTGAAATGGTCTCTAGTTTGCAACTTAAGAAAGCAAGGTGGTTTAGGAATCAAAGATATCTCCTCATTCAACAGGGCCCTAGTGACAAAGTGGCTTTGGAGAATAATCCATGAACCAGAAGCATTATAGAAGGGAATCATTAAGGCTAGGTATGGTGGTGCTTTTCACAGTCTTTTTTTTAAATAACCGGAGAACACAACAAAACAGTGGTCAAGACGGTGGAAAGATCTTGTTGGTCTTGCCAAGCCTAAAAATGAGCAGGGTATATTCAATCAGTTAACATGGAAAGTGGGCAATAGAGGAAACACTTTATTTTGGCACTCTAGATGGACTGGTGGAAATGTTCTTAAAGTTTAATTTCCAACCTTATACAATTCTTCACCAAATCAGAACATCCTAATCAAGGACTGTGGGTATTGTATTGATGATATTTGGAATTGAGATATAATAGGAAAAAAAGTCATCCTGACTTACGAAGATGGTGAATATCGTACATAACTGCAATAGATTATTGAAGAGGTCATGTTTGATTTACAAATTGAAGATGAGGTTATGTGGCCTAGGAGAATAGACAACAACTTTAGTGTCAAAAACTGCTACATTGCTTTGATTCAAAGGAAGGAAGTGGAGAATTTGGGAAACAACTTGATGGAAGATTTTAACTACATGTGGAAGATTAAGATACCTCTAAAGGTCTTGATTTTCGATTAGAGACTCTTGCTCAATAGATTGCCTACTCGTGAAAACCTTATCAAAATGGGCATAATTAATGATCCACACAAAATGTCTTGTGTCTTTTGTTTTAAGGAGATAAAAGATATAACTAATATCATTCTAAGCTGTGATAAAATCAAACTTGTGTGGAGGGAAATTGATATGTGGTTGGGAGTCAAACTGCCTGGAGGAATTAACTGCATTAAAGTGTTTTTAGGATGGGCCAAATTTGTTGAGTTTGGAACAACTTTAACTTATATTTGGATGGTATCATGCTGGTGCATATGGAGGGCAAGAAACCATGTCCTTTTTAACGATTCTGTGGCAAATCCAAAGACAATATTTCAGGAGATTATGATGTATTCTTGGAGATGGAAAAATCTGAACAAGAAGAAGGAGTATGATGTCAACTTCTATGAGTGGCATAAAATGCTCTTGGATCTCTATAGATAAACATTTCATTTTGGTTGGAAAAGGGTTTTGGTTCTTTATTTCAGCATTGTCGTTGTCAATTCTAAGTTGTTTAGAGGATTTGTTGAATATGGAAGGTTGGACTCTTGTCTGATTTTCAGTATTAAACTTCCTATTTTCTGTTGTTTTTGTATTTTGCAATTATGGTTTGACCTGCATAATTGCAGGGTCTTTCATTTGTAATATGGTCTCCCTTTTGATCTTATCAATGAATTTGAGTATTAAAAAAAAAATTTAGAAACTTCCGTAACAATATAATTGCGACCTTTTTAACATTCATTAAATTGCTTAATGTTTTATTACTACTAGAATTTTACATTTAAAATTGCAGGTATTTTGCAGGTAAATTTGTAAGAAGTTTTTAATCTGCAAGTAAGGTGATTGCTAATATATTTCTAAAATAAAAGATAAATAAATTTATTTGTTAAATTGAGACATCATTATACATCTCAACAAGCCGGTAATGGTTATTTATATGAAAAAACAATTTAAGAACCTTCTAATACTCATCAATTTTCTGATTAAAATTTTACTTAGCAAAATAGATCATTTATAATAGTGATCTAAAACCAAACCTTTTTTCTCCGTATTCATAAAGCTTAGATAATTTTTCTCTAATAACCAAAATATATGATAAAACAAGTGACTATTATTATGAAAAAAATTATACTCTAACATGAATTATGTGATTAATTTTAACAGAGATAGATAATGTAATGAGAGATTTTTTCTAAATGAAAGAAACACCTTTCAAAGCAATTTTTCAATCAATGTCTCTTAATAAGATATAAAACTTGTATGCTTGATATATAGCCAATTTTCCAGGTATGTTTTTAGAGAATGCGAGAACATAATCCCTTTGTCCGTCCACGATAGCTTGACGTTGTCGAGCTATACCAAGTCCTGATATATATTTTGACTCAGCTTCGCCTTCAGCTTTTTTGATCTGCAGTATCTTTTCTGCTTCGCCTTTCTCGTTTGCAGCCAACCTCATTCTCCCAACTGTTGATGATATTGCAAAAAAATATCATTGAATTGATTAACCATTCATCGTTAGGACCTTCAAGACTTGCAGGAGTAACAAAACGCTTGGTTTGAAGTTTTTGTTCTGACAATGTAGATATATATATACATATCACAAGAGGATTGGACTGCAATAATGTCGGAAGAGATAAGAGAAGGATGTTGAAACAAAAAACAAAGATCCATGTCTTTAGATTATTCGATGGCTGGATTGAAAAATAAAAGTTAATTGTTATAGCTATTAATAGCTAACATTTTCATTCAGTGCCTTGTTAAAATAATCATTGGCAATAGATCTATGACAATTATTTAACAAAAGACTGAAACAAACTTAACAACCAAGTTTGAAAAAGTCTGAATGGTCACAGAACCGAACATATAATGTTTAGCACACACAAAATTAATATTTTCTTTAGTAATAATTTAAAAAAAAGACACTTGAAGATGTCTTCACAAAATTTGTGGCTGAGGGCTCAAACTCTCAAACTTGTTTATTTACATTTTCTGTTCATTAATGAGGACGATTAGATTTATAATATTCTATTTAAACGAATAAGTGTATGGACTCTAATTATATCTAACCGAAAATTCTTTATTGTTGTACCTACCAAGGTTGTCAAGATCCAGATCTTACATAAAATCGGGAGAAAATAGCAAGATCGTAAAATATAAAATCGTAGTTAAGATTGAAAGATCATACTCAATTATTCTTGTAAGATCAAGAGGGGATAATACGATCATATAACATAAGATCGCAACAAAAATCGCAATATTCTACTCAAATGAAAAAATAATAGTATATATTTTAAGTACTTTTACATGTTATATATTAGTAAGCAAGTGTATTAGTGAGAAAAAGACTTTTTTTTTTCATATTCTTTAGACATTTATGATTGAGGTTTTATTGAACTTTTGTTAATGTTTAGGCATTAGGGACATCTATGGTCAATTATTAGAATTATCATAAGTCAAGTAGTTAAAACAAACCATACAAGTGAGAAGGTTATTCTCCTAAATCTAAAACTTCATTTCAAAAGGCGCAAAATCGTCTCCGCCGAACCGTAAGTGTTGCCATCTTTCTCACCTATTAATGGTGGTGGTCGAAAAACGGTTTAGTCGAAGCTAGCAAAGATCACACAAAATCAATGATTTTACAGAGTTTTTTTTTCATAATTTGGCTATAACATGCGATTCTACTTAAGATCCAGATCATTGGGGGTGAGTGAGATCGTAAAATCTTTAGATTTTAAGCTCTAGATCGAGATCTTGACAACCATGGTACCTACCATACAACTGGTACCTGTGGGTCTTTGTAATATTGTTTTTACTGTTGAATCTTGATGGTAAATCAAGAACTCTCTTTAGCACAAACCGTAAAGTTAGTTAGAGAGAGACTCCTCATTCTCTCTAACTTTTCTCTTTCTTGCTTGTTAGGGTCTTGTTTACTTTTAGCTATCAGGATGGCTAGAGGAAAAGATGGTGCTGAAGATGAAGAGTGGACTAAAGTTACGCGGCAAAAACCTCCCAAAGCAAGCTATAGATGGGACAATGGACGTTTGGGGAAGAAGAAGTCAATTGTGGAGATGACAACTGTTTTTTTATGGAGTTCCCAGAACGTTTCAAAGCAAAAGATCTTTACATGGTGTCTGAAGAATTCGGAGCGATAAATGATGTTGTCATTCAACCTAAGAAGGATAAGAGAGGAAGAAAGTATGGATTCTTTAGGTTCTTTGATGTCGGGGACGCGAGGAGTTTGGTTTTAAAATTGGATAACTTGATGATTGAATGTAAGAGGATGTGTGCCAACGTCCCTAGATTTCAAATAGTGGTGGACAGAGTGTTTCCATTGGAGAAGGATGTCAAGTTCCATGTATTCAAGCATGAAGGAAGAGGGTACCACACTGATTCTGGTGCCTTTCCCAGGACTAACTTATTATTTTATACTCGATTTTAAGGTAGGTCGTTCGCTGACGTGACGAGGGAACCCAACAAGAATAGGGGAGGGATCAACCAAGCTGTCAAGGGAAGACAACAGTTAGTTTACGAAGCGGGTAAGGAGGAGCTAAAGAGGTTCGAGAAAGCTTAAGTAGGTAAGGTTCTGAACCCTAGGTCTACGTACAATATGGAAAGGATTTTCCAGTCTGAAGGTTATTTTGCTTTGAAAGTGACAACTTTGTGTGCTAACTTGTGTGTCTTGGAAGAAGATGAAGGAGGTGAACTCGAAGCTCTTTTAGAGGATGCTAAAGATTGGTTAAGGCACTTTTTTTCGGAGGTGAAAAGGTGAGAAGATGGTGTGGTGGATTTAGAGAGGCTTACATGGATTTGTCGTTACGGTATTCTTTGTCAAGATTGGTCGTTTCTGTTCTTTGATTTTATCCCATCCAAGGTTGGGAAGTCTGTTTGTTGTGAAGAAAACTCGTCTAACTTCTCGAAGATGGATGTCGCTAGTTTCAAGATAATGACTACCTGTGGTATGTTGATTAATGAGGTGTTCAGTGTTAGAATCAATTGACCCTTGTTTAGAATTAGAGTTTTAGAATAAACCCTTGGCCATTTGTCTAAGGTGGTGAAGAAAGAGGTTAATCTCTCTTGCTCCGATTCTGAATAGATGGCAGAAGTTGAAGGTTGGTGGGAGGAAGATAGAGAGAATAACATACGGGAAGACAAATTTGACTTTCGAGATATTAATAATGGTGTGACTTCTCATGAGACTAACAAGGAAAAGGTTTCTTTTGTGTCTTCAGCAGAAGGTACTACGTTGGAGATTGAAGCATCAGAAAAGCAAAAGGTTGGTGGAAAGTCCAACGTACTTAGTTTGCAATCTGGCTCGTATGGAACTAGGAAAACTGCAGAGTCATATGGTCTTAGGTAGGACATCGAACCAAACAAGTCAAAAGAGTTAGTGGGCCTTACTGGCGATGATGTGGCGTCTGAAGAACAAGTGGATCGTTTTAAGAATAATAGAGGGAGTTTTGATAATATGGTTTTGGCCCATGCATCTAAGGCCCAAAAATTATGTAAGAAGGTGGGTCGTTCTCGTAGGGTGTGCATGAAGGTTATTGAGGAATCTGATAGCATATCTGAATTCTCAGGGCTAGATATTTCTCGTCCTTAGAAAATGTGCCCAAAATTCTTTACTTATTCTTTTTCCCGAGGTCTCGACTCTTGCGGTGAAGGAGGGTCATTTATCCAGAAAGGTTGCTTGCGATGTTTCATCCTCAGCTCAAGTGTTTCCTAGTCAAGTGAGATCAGTTCCTCAGGAGTAACCTTTGATGTCAAATTCTCAGGCGTCTTTCGTTAGGGTAGACGAATCTAGATGTTTCTCATTAACTGATTCAGAGGTTCTTCAAGGTAGCAATAGTTTTTGAAAAGAAATGGACTCTAAAGTGTCTAAGAAGGTTTGAGAGATAATCACTTCTTAAGAATTTCTGGTGATGGAAGTAAAGAGGATTTTGAGGCTCAGTTTAGAAAGATGGAGGAAATAGACAAACCTGGGAAGAGCAAGAGGGAGAAAAAAATGGTTATCCGATGAATATTCTATCTTTCAATATCCGAGGTGGAGGCATTACAGCCAAAAGAAAAAAAGTGGCTCACTCGAATAAACCGGGTAAGGTCGACGTGTTTTTTTATAGGAGACTAAAATGTATAACTTAGATAAGGTTTGTGTTTCTTCTTTGTGGGGTAATTTTGATATTGAGTGGACCGAGTACAGTTCAGCAGGGATGGCAGGAGGTATGTTGATAATGTGGAGGAAGAATCTCCTTAAGATTTTTTTAGCTTTAGAGGCTTTGGGTTTGTGGAGGTGAATGTTGTGTGGAAGGGGCATGAATTGTTTCTAGTGAATGTGTATTCTCCTTGTTGTTTCAAGCTTAAGAAGGTGTTGTGGAGGGAGCTAGTTGATTTGAAGAGGAGGTTCAATAGAGGAGAATGGATTATCGTAGGTGATTTTAATGTTGTTTCCCGTAGTTTTGAGAGAAAATGTTTAAGCGTTAGGAGCAGGTTAGGCGATTTTGGCTCCTTGAATCTATATCTATATCTTATGGGATTCCTCATTCGACTTTGTTAAAGGTTTGGGAAAAAGATTTTTTGCCATTCATATTATCGTAGAACTGGATCCCCATCTAAGGATGTTTGCTGGCGTCATCTCACGGTGATGCAAGATCAATATGAATGATCGAACAAAGTACGAACAAGATTTGGCAAAATCTACCACCACAGAACTGAGTCCTTGATCTCAGGGAACCTCGACTATTTTTCTAGAGACGCTTTCAAATTCAGATATTTGAATTGAACTTGATCTCATGGAAATTGCAGGAATCATAAATTATTTATGATGAATAGCTCCATTGTTTCGTTGCGATACCAGAAATGGAGAAGACTGCAGAAGATGCAGCACAACAAAGCTTCCCGAGCTTTTCTATGACGCGACATTATAGATCAGAGGATGCGATCATGTTGCTTCCTGAATCTTAGAAGTTGATCGATGTCGATCTTGAATCAGTGTTGTTAATCTTCGATATGATGGATCAGATTGGGGGAGTACCTAGATGGTTAGCACTCGAACGCCCAGGTCATTTTAGGGTTTATGATAATCGTAGTTAGGGTGGAGATTTGAGATTATGTAGCAGGTTGTGTAAGTGGTCCTCATGTTATTTGGGCTTTGGCCGACATGGAGCAGTGTGTCATTGGGCCTTTGGCAGGCACAAAACTAGTTGCAAGCTCAACCGATGGAATATGTAGTATTTTAAGAAAATGTGTGACGCGTCTTTAGTTTACACCTCTGTTGTTCGTTTGGTGAGGTGAAAGATTTATCATTGAATTTATTGTTTGTAGTAGTGCCCCTTTCATAATCGAAGCACTACCAGGTTTTACCCACATTGTTTTCACTCAATCCTACCGAAATTTCCCCTTAGCTAGTCTTTGAAGTGCTGAATGAACGAGAATCAACCAAAATTTTAGTTTATATATGTGCTAGAGAAATGTACTCAAAGTGAGCAATATTTGACCATTTTATTCGAGTTTAGACCAATAGTTGTTATCTGAGTCAAATAAAAAAATAAATTGAGTCAAGAACGTAAAACTCGGGTTTTAAAATGTTGATTCGAGTCATGATCCCAATCATGTGATTTGAGGTAAGAAATTTTATGATTCAAGTTACACTACCTTAAACGAAATCCAAAATGTGAATCTTAACCATGATTTGAATCATCATGTTTTGTGATTCGGATCAAGTTCTTCCACGATTTGATTTATGAGATCTTGTGATTTAAATCACACTTTTTTATGAACTTTATGATTTGTTCACACTAAAAAAAGGGGTTTTTCAGTGGTTGTTTTAGTTGTTGTTGAGGTTTGAACTGCCGCAAAACACGTGTTGCAACAATTTGTGAACCGTGGAAAAATTGTATATCACTAGCATATGCTGCAATGGTTTGGAAAATCTTCGCTTCAACAACCCTTAATGGTTTAACTCACAGCAGCCAATAGGTTTACTTGGTTTAACTCAAATGGTTCTTGCAAGAATATGTTAGATAGGTTTCTTGTAACAGCCCGATTATGATTATCTCCATTTTGTGCTAATTTGTATTATTTTGTTGAGTCTTTTATTTAATTAGGGTGATAATAAGGTTATTGTGAAATTGGTGTTTTAATCTGATATGTTGGCGTGTTATATTATTTTACCGTTTTTGAGAGTTTGCGGGGAATATTAGATTGGAGGGTATTTTAGATATTTCACATTTAATGATAGTTAGTTAGTTAGTAGATATTTTGAGAAAATATAAAGAAATAGAAAGAAAGAAAAGTATAAGAAAGAAAAAGAATAGAAATAGAAAGTTAGAGGTGAGAAAGAGAGAAAAACAGAATTTTGAGAGAAAAAGGAGAAAAGAGAAGAGCAAAGAGAAAAGTGTGGAAAATCACCAAGATCAATCTTTCGGAGTCGATTTAATCGGGTAAGGGTGTGAAATATTATTATCCTAACTATGTGTATGATTATGTATGTGTTTTGTGTGGATGTTTGGGTTGGTTTTCCATATGTTTCCGTTTATGCCGTATTTGACGGAATCGATAGAAACCGATGTTTTTACGGTCGAAAAGTCGTATAAATACATGTGTTGGTTGGATATATGTATGTGAGCTGCTGTTTAAAGTTTCATGAAGTTTGGTTATGTTTCGGTTAGTTTTCGGTATGTTTCCGTTGTTGTTTCCGTTTAGGTCGAATCGTAGGAAATCGATAGAAACCGATGTTTTCACGGTTAGAATTCGAAATAAATTACGTAGTTGTATCGAGTAAGGTTAGGTTGTCGTATAGCGTGCTTTTTATTCGATTTGGTGATGTTTGAAAATTCTGGTTTTTGAAAGGTTGAAATTTAATCGAAAAATCGAACGTCGTAGAAATTTCGTTTATGTGTTCTAAATTGTTCTTATGTATTTGGTGGTTGTGCGTATATGTTTGTTTCGGTAAAAATGTTCGATTTAGTCGAGTTTTCGGGCATTTTGGAAAAGGGACAGCAATAGTGTATTTTGAGAAAATCTGGTTTTTGAGGAAAAACAGAGTTATGTATCGATACATAACAGCTATGTATCGATACGAAATGGTTTATGTATCGATACATAACCCCTATGCATCGATACGTACTGTGAAAATTGGGAAAAACAGCATTTTCACTACAGCATGTGTCGACACATGCGTGCTATGTATCGATACATGAGGTCTTTTTGTATCGATACATAGAGCCTATGTATCGATACATACTGTGCTGAACCATAAAATTCTGGTTTGTCAGGGAAACTTCGGAAATTCATATCTCTTGAACCGTAAGTCGGTTTTGACCCCCGTTCGAAGCGTTGGGAAGCTAACGAGATGTTCTTTCTAGGAAAAATGGTTTTGAGGTCTAAACCTGGTCCAATTGGAACAGTATTTTCGAACCGTTTCGTAGTGTCGGGCCTCCGGTTTATGTTTTTGCGTTATTTTGAAATATACATATCTTCTTCGTTGTTTATCGGATTTAAGTGTTCTTTATATCGAATCGAAGCTGTGGATGAGTACTTTTTGATGATGATGGAAAATATTATTTTTAGCCGACTTTTAACCAACTTTTCTGGTAAACCGTAAATCGAATTGTTTGGTTATTTGTGAAAACGTTTGGTTGCCGTTTGGCACAATTGATGTGAATGTATGTGGATTGTGTGTGATGAATGCATGACTATATTGTGAATATGTATGCATGTCAAGAGTGTCATGAGTCATGTTGTATGTGAAGCATCATGATTGCATTCTTGCATTGTGGGGTTCTAAGATGAATCCGTTGTAACGTCGTAAGCCTTTTGAGAGGTGGGGGCGATGATTACAAACGATTGTAAGCCTTTTGAGAGGTGGGAGCAATCGGATTGTAAGCCTTTTGAGAGGTGGAAGCAATCCATAAACATTGTAAGCCTTTTGAGAGGTGGTAGCAATGGGTGAACATCGTATGCCCGACGGGGAGTTACACTAAGTAACGAGCGATGGTTCCAATAAGTTCTTCAAATGAACTTGAGATGAAATGAGTCTGTACCGCATTGCATTTGCATAGAGTCGTGAGTCGGTCTCTATGATTTGCATTGGTCATCCTTGTATTTGTGCATGGATGAATGAACATGAATATATGTGTTTATGTTGAATGATAAGCATTGTGATGAATACGCTTGGTTTTGTATATGTATATATATATATGTATGCCTTGCGATGTATATTGAATGAGATGTGATGAATTGTGATAAGAATTGTATTGTGGTAATGATGCATTGAAGAATGAATATAATATGTATGTTATGTGGAATGGCAGAATGGTGAGAATGTGTTAGGTGTATACTTTTGTGTTGAGATATATGATTATATGCATTGTTATTATGATAATATTTCTCACCCTTCTGCTGTTTTATGATGCTCTACGAGGCATTGCAGATTAGGTATCTGGTGGTCTTTTGTGAAGTGTGTCTTCATACCTTTTTGGTCGGTTGGCTCTGATATGTAGCACCGGGTAGCTAGGACGTTTTGATCTTATTGTGATACATTTGCATATGTATCTTGCTGATGAATTTGTGTATATAAACATGATGTATATATGTGGTTGTTATAAATGTTTAGATTTTCCGCTTTTATTCTAAATATTGAGATGTGGGTGTAAGGACTAAGTTCCTACGTTGAAAGTTACCCCACTGTTGCATATCTTCGTGAGCAGGTGTTGTATGTGTTTAATTTCAAGCATAATGTGACATGCCTTTTTATGCCGTGTTTACAATTATACTCTGATGAAATTTCCAATACGTGCCTAAATGATTTACTTGATTATTTGGGAGTATAGAAAGGGGGTGTTACATTTCTTATTAATGAGAATTTATGTGGTTTTTGGAAAGCTGTTAGCCAGAAGGTTTGTGTTAGAGATGTCTCAGACCATAGGCCGGTATCACTGGTCTTGAATGATAGGAATTGGGGGCCCAAACCCTTCAAAAACAATCAATGCTTGGTTTGACCACCCTGATTTCCTTGCATTTGTCAAGGAGACATGGAGTTTTGTTCAAGTTTCTGGTGATGCGGGCAATGTTCTCATCCAAAAACCGAGAAACCTCAAAATAAGATTAAGATGGTGGAATATAAATGTTTTTGTATTTATTGAACTTAAAGTAGAGGAGAATATCAAGAGAATCAATGAAATGGAAGATGAGATGGCTGAGATCAAGGCTAGATCAAGGTGGAATAAGTTACATCTAAAGGAGAATTTATTTTATCAGAAGGCTAGATCAAGGGGGTTAGTGGAGGGAGATAATAACTCAAAGTATTTTCACTCTATTATTAGCAATAGGAGAAGGGTTAACTCAATATCAACTTTGAACATTGGCCTGAATGAGGAAGAAAAGGTGGAGAAAGTTAAACAAGTTATTCATGATCATTTTTGTGAGAAATACAAGAACAAAATCTTTGAAAGTTTTGATATGGATTTAAGTACAATGGAAAAGCTTTCCGAGGAAGACAATGCAATGTTAACAGAACCTTTTTTCCCTGAGGACATTTTGGAAGCAATTAAGTCTTGTGATGGTGATAGAAGCCCTGGCCCTGATGGTTTCAATATGAAATTCATAAGGAATACTTGGGAGATAGTTGGGAAAGATTTCATCAATTGTATATCATAATTTCACGAGAAGGCTACTCTCTCAAAAACTTTTTGTTCAGCTTTCTTTGTTCTCATACCAAAGACTGATAACCCACAAAATTTGAAGGAATTCAGACCTATAGCATTAATAGGATGTTTATACAAAATTGTGTCTAAGATACTAGCAGCTAGATTAAGATGTGTTATTGGGAAACTGATATCTTCATCTAAGACTGCATTTGTTCCAGAAAAACAATTATTGATGGTGTTTTAGTGGCAAATGAAGTTCTTGACTATGTCAAAAAGAAAAAGAAAAAATGTTTTATGTTTAAGGTAGATTTTGCTCAAGCTTATGATTGTGTAAGTTGGAGTTTCCTCTTTAAGGTGCTCGAAGCAATGCACTTTAGTCCTAAATGGCAAGATTCGATTAGAGGATTAATTTGCAACAGTTATGGCTCTGTTCTAGTGAATGGAAGTTCTTCCAAGGATTTCAAGATCCATAGGGGCCTTAAACAAGGCGACCCTTTATCTCAATTCCTTTTTGTTTTGATCACATAAAGTATGGCATTACTTTTTAAGAAAGTTGAGAATTATGGATTATTGAGAGGTTTGAAGATTGAAGGCGATACAACTATTTCTCTACTACAATTTACTGATGATACCCTGATCTTGTGTGATGAATCCTGGTCCAATATTTTGGCAATAAAATCTGTCCTAAGAGGTTTAGAGGCATTGTCAAGTTTGAAGGTTAATTACAACAAAAGCAAGATCATGGGATTTGGATTAGAGGATAACCTGATTGAAGCAGCTTCCACATTCTTGACCTGTAAAGGGGGACAGTTTTCTTTCAAATTTTTAGGACTGTTAGTTGGGGGAAGACATAAATCATATGAATTTTGGAAACCTGTCATCTCATCAATCAAAACACGTTTGGCCTCTTGGAGGGGTAGGATGGTATCCATAGGAGGGCGTATCACTTTGATCAACTCTGTTTTAACCAATATACCAATCCATTATCTATCTTTCTATTTAGCACCTGTCAAAGTGCTGAAGGAAATCAAAGCTATTCAAAGGAAATTCTTATGGACAGGTGATAGGGAGAAGAAAAGCATTGCTTGGGTGAAATGGTCTCTAGTTTGCAACTTAAGAAATCAAGGTGGTTTAGGAATCAAAGATATCTCCTCATTCAACAGGGCCCTAGTGACAAAGTGGCTTTGGAGAATAATCCATGAACCAGAATCATTATAGAAGGGAATCATTAAGGCTAGGTATGGTGGTGCTTTTCACAGTCTTTTTTTTAAATAACCGGAGAACACACCAAAACAGTGGTCAAGACGGTGGAAAGATCTTGTTGGTCTTGCCAAGCCTAAAAATGAGCAGGGTATATTCAATCAGTTAACATGGAAAGTCGGCAATAGAGGAAACACTTTATTTTGGCACTCTAGATGGACTGGTGGAAATGTTCTTAAAGTTTAATTTCCAACCTTATACAATTCTTCACCAAATCAGAACATCCTAATCAAGGACTGTGGGTATTGGATTGATGATATTTGGAATTGAGATATAATAGGAAAAAAAGTCATCCTGACTTACGAAGATGGTGAATCTGGTACAGAACTGCAATAGATTATTGAAGAGGTCATGTTTGATTTACAAATTGAAGATGAGGTTATGTGGCCTAGGAAAATAGACAACAACTTTAGTGTCAAAAACTGCTACATTGCTTTGATTCAAAGGAAGGAAGTGGAGAATTTGGGAAACAACTTGAAGGAAGATTTTAACTACATGTGGAAGATTAAGATACCTCTAAAGGTCTTGATTTTCGATTAGAGACTCTTGCTCAATAGATTTCCTACTCGTGAACACCTTATCAAAATGGGCATAATTAATGATCCACACAAAATGTCTTGTGTCTTTTGTTTTAAGGAGATAAAAGATATAACTAATATCATTCTAAGCTGTGATAAAATAAAACTTGTGTGGAGGGAAATTGAAATGTGGTTGGGAGTCAAACTGCCTGGAGGAATTAACTGCATTAAAGTGTTTTTAGGATGGGCCAAATTTGTTGAGTTTGGAACAACTTTAACTTATATTTGGATGGTATCATGCTGGTGCATATGGAGGGCAAGAAACCATGTCCTTTTTAACGATTCTGTGGCAAATCCAAAGACAATATTTCAGGAGATTATGATGTATTCTTGGAGATGGAAAAATCTGAACAAGAAGAAGGAGTATGATGTCAACTTCTATGAGTGGCATAAAATGCTCTTGGATCTCTATAGATAAACATTTCATTTTGGTTGGAAAAGGGTTTTGGTTCTTTATTTCAGCATTGTCGTTGTCAATTCTAAGTTGTTTAGAGGATTGGTTGAATATGGAAGGTTGGATTCTTGTCTGATTTTCAGTATTAAACTTCCTATTTTCTGTTGTTTTTGTATTTTGCAATTATGGTTTGACCTGCAGAATTGCAGGGTCTTTCATTTGTAATATGGTCTCCCTTTTGATCTTATCAATGAATTTGAGTATTAAAAAAAAAATTTAGAAACTTCCGTAACAATATAATTGCGACCTTTTTAACATTCATTAAATTGCTTAATGTTTTATTACTACTAGAATTTTACATTTAAAATTGCAGGTATTTTGCAGGTAAATCTGTAAGAAGTTTTTAATCTGCAAGTAAGGTGATTGCTAATATATTTCTAAAATAAAAGATAAATAAATTTATTTTGTTAAATTGAGACATCATTATACATCTCAACAAGCCGGTAATGGTTATTTATATGAAAAAACAATTTAAGAACCTTCTAATACTCATCAATTTTCTGATTAAAATTTTACTTAGCAAAATAGATCATTTATAATAGTGATCTAAAACCAAACCTTTTTTCTCCGTATTCATAAAGCTTAGATAATTTTTCTCTAATAACCAAAATATATGATAAAACAAGTGACTATTATTATGAAAAAAATTATACTTTAACATGAATTATGTGATTAATTTAAACAGAGATAGATAATGTAATGAGAGATTTTTTCTAAATGAAAGAAACACCTTTCAAAGCAATTTTTCAATCAATGTCTCTTAATAAGATATAAAACTTGTATGCTTGATATATCAATATATATACAAGATAACATTACAAGCCTGTAGTCCCTAAAATAGAAATTTATATGGGATCTACGAAGATCGTAGCTTATCAAATATCGTTTGCTCAAATGGCAATAGAAAGAAGGAGCTTATGTTGATCTATCTTTTGTCTATGGTCAATAATCACTTAAGAGTTCAGAAAAGCACTCAATCCGTGATTCAAATTAACATTCAACAAGGAAGGAAAGTTAATCAATAATTTTAATATAACTAAAATTTTAAAAACCTAAATATATTTGGTTGTTTGATTTGGTGTAACCTATATATTTTCGGGTACGTTTTTAGAAAATGCTAGAACATAGTCCCCTTAGTCCATCCACGATGGCTTGACGTTGTCGAGCTATACCGAGTCCTGATAGATATTTGGACTCAGCTTCGCCTTCAGCTTTTTTGATCTGCAGTATCTTTTCTGCTTCAGCTTTCTCGTTTGCACCAATACCATGTGGTATGCAATATCTTTTCTGCTTCAGCTTTCTCGTTTGCACCAAGACCATGTGGTACGAATACAGATGAAGATTTAGAGGATGCTCCAATTTTCTTCGTGGTGTCGAAGTATTGAGTTACCAACACCAAGTCTATGACATCTTTAGCCGATTTTCCAGGTATGTTTTTAGAGAATGCGAGAACATAATCCCTTTGTCCGTCCACGATAGCTTGACGTTGTCGAACTATACCAAGTCCTGATATATAATTTGACTCAGCTTCGCCTTCAGCTTTTTTGATCTGCAGTATCTTTTCTGCTTCGCCTTTCTCGTTTGCAGCCAACCTCATTCTCCCAACTGTTGATGATATTGCAAAAAAATATCATTGAATTGATTAACCATTCATCGTTAGGACCTTCAAGACTTGCAGGAGTAACAAAACGCTTGGTTTGAAGTTTTTGTTCTGACAATGTAGATATATATATACATATCACAAGAGGATTGGACTGCAATAATGTCGGAAGAGATAAGAGAAGGATGTTGAAACAAAAAACAAAGATCCATGTCTTTGGATTATTCGATGGCTTGATTGAAAAATAAAAGTTAATTGTTATAGCTATTAATAGCTAACATTTTCATTCAGTGCCTTGTTAAAATAATCATTGGCAATAGATCTATGACAATTATTTAACAAAAGACTGAAACAAACAACAGTAACAACCAAGTTTGAAAAAGTCTGAATGGTCACAGAACCGAACATATAATGTTTAGCACACACAAAATTAATATTTTCTTTAGTAATAATTTAAAAAAAAGACACTTGAAGATGTCTTCACAAAATTTGTGGCTGAGGGCTCAAACTCTCAAACTTGTTTATTTACATTTTCTGTTCATTAATGAGGACGATTAGATTTATAATATTCTATTTAAACGAATAAGTGTATGGACTCTAATTATATCTAACCGAAAATTCTTTATTGTTGTACCTACCAAGGTTGTCAAGATCCAGATCTTACATAAAATCGGGAGAAAATAGCAAGATCGTAAAATATAAAATCGTAGTTAAGATTGAAAGATCATACTCAATTATTCTTGTAAGATCAAGAGGGGATAATACGATCATATAACATAAGATCGCAACAAAAATCGCAATATTCTACTCAAATGAAAAAATAATAGTATATATTTTAAGTACTTTTACATGTTATATATTAGTAAGCAAGTGTATTAGTGAGAAAAAGACTTTTTTTTTTCATATTCTTTAGACATTTATGATTGAGGTTTTATTGAACTTTTGTTAATGTTTAGGCAATAGGGACATCTATGGTCAATTATTAGAATTATCATAAGTCAAGTAGTTAAAACAAACCATACAAGTGAGAAGGTTATTCTCCTAAATCTAAAACTTCATTTCAAAAGGCGCAAAATCGTCTCCGCCGAACCGTAAGTGTTGCCATCCTTCTCACCTATTAATGGTGGTGGTCGAAAAACGGTTTAGTCGAAGCTGGCAAAGATCACACAAAATCAATGATTTTACAGAGTTTTTTTTTCATAATTTGGCTATAACATGCGATTCTACTTAAGATCCAGATCATTGGGGGTGAGTGAGATCGAAAAATCTTTAGATTTTAAGCTCTAGATCGAGATCTTGACAACCGTGGTACCTACCATACAACTGGTACCTGTGGGTCTTTGTAATGTTGTTTTAACTATTGAATCTTGATGGTAAATCAAGAACTCTCTTTAGCACAAACCGTAAAGTTAGTTAGAGAGAGACTCCTCATTCTCTCTAACTTTTCTCTTTCTTGCTTGTTAGGGTCTTGTTTACTTTTAGCTATCAAGATGGTTAGAGGAAAAGATGGTGCTGAAGATGAAGAGTGGACTAAAGTTACGCGGCAAAAACCTCCCAAAGCAAGCTATAGATGGGACAATGGACGTTTGGGGAAGAAGAAGTCAATTGTGGAGATGACAACTGTTTTTTTACGGAGTTCCCAGAACGTTTCAAAGCAAAAGATCTTTACATGGTGTCTGAAGAATTCGGAGCGATAAATGATGTTGTCATTCAACCTAAGAAGGATAAAAGAGGAAGAAAGTATGGATTCTTTAGGTTCTTTGATGTCGGGGACGCGAGGAGTGTGGGTTTAAAATTGGATAACTTGATGATTGAATGTAAGAGGATGTGTGCCAACGTCCCTAGATTTCAAATAGTGGTGGACAAAGTGTTTCCATTGGAGAAGGATGTCAAGTTCCATGTATTCAAGCATGAAGGAAGAGGGTACCACACTGATTCTGGTGCCTTTCCCAGGACTAACTTATTATTTTATACTCGATTTTAAGGTAGGTCGTTCGCTGACGTGACGAGGGAACCCAACAAGAATAGGGGAGGGATCAACCAAGCTGTCAAGGGAGGACAACAGCTAGTTTACGAAGCGGGTAAGGAGGAGCTAAAGAGGTTCGAGAAAGCTTAAGTAGGTAAGGTTCTGAACCCTGGGTCTACGTACAATATGCAAAGGATTTTCCAGTCTGAAGGTTATTTTGCTTTGAAAGTGACAACTTTGTGTGCTAACTTGTGTGTCTTGGAAGAAGATGAAGGAGGTGAACTCGAAGCTCTTTTAGAGGATGCTAAAGATTGGTTAAGGCACTTTTTTTCGGAGGTGAAAAGGTGAGAAGATGGTGTGGTGGATTCAGAGAGGCTTACATGGATTTGTCATTACGGTATTCTTTGTCAAGATTGGTCGTTTCTGTTCTTTGATTTTATCTCATCCAACGTTGGGAAGTCTGTTTGTTGTGAAGAAAACTCGTCTAACTTCTCGAAGATGGATGTCGCTAGTTTCAAGATAATGACTACCTGTGGTATGTTGATTAATGAGGTGTTCAGTGTTAGAATCAATTCACCCTTGTTTAGAATTAGAGTTTTAGAATAAACCCTTGGCCATTTGTCTAAGGTGGTGAAGAAAGAGGTTAATCTCTCTTGCTCCGATTCTGAATAGATGGCAGAAGTTGAAGGTTGGTGGGAGGAAGATAGAGAGAACAACATACGGGAAGACAAATTTGACTTTCGAGATATTAATAATGATGTGACTTCTCACGAGACTAACAAGGAAAAGGTTTCTTTTGTGTCTTCAGCAGAAGGTACTACGTTGGAGATTGAAGCATCAGAAAAGCAAAAGGTTGGTGGAAAGTCCAACGTACTTAGTTTGCAATCTGGCTCGTATGGAACTAGGAAAACTGCAGAGTCATATGGTCTTAGGTAGGGCATCGAACCAAACAAGTCAAAAGAGTTAGTGGGCCTTACTGGCGATGATGTGGCGTCTAAAGAACAAGTGGATCTTTTTAAGAATAATAGAGGGAGTTTTGATAATATGGTTTTGGCCCATGCATCTAAGGCCCAAAAATTATGTAAGAAGGTGGGTCATTCTCGTAGGGTGTGCATGAAGGTTATTGAGGAATCTGATAGCATATCTGAATTCTCAGGGCTAGATATTTCTCGTCCTTAGAAAATGTGCCCAAAATTCTTTACTTATTCTTTTTCCCGAGGTCTCGACTCTTGCGGTGAAGGAGGGTCATTTATCCAGAAAGGTTGCTTGTGATGTTTCATCCTCAGCTCAAGTGTTTCCTAGTCAAGTGAGATCAGTTCCTCAGGAGTAACCTTTGATGTCAAATTCTCAGGCGTCTTTCGTTAGGGTAGACGAATCTAGATGTTTCTCATTAACTGATTCAGAGGTTCTTCAAGGTAGCAATAGTTTTTGAAAAGAAATGGACTCTAAAGTGTCTAAGAAGGTTTGAGAGATAATCACTTCTTAAGAATTTCTGGTGATGGATGTAAAGAGGATTTTGAGGCTCAGTTTAGAAAGATGGAGGAAATAGACAAATCTGGGAAGAGCAAGAGGGAGAAAAAAATGGTTATCCGATGAATATTCTATCTTTCAATATCTGAGGTGGAGGCATTGCATCCAAAAGAAAAAAAGTGGATCACTCGATTAAACCGGGTAAGGTCGACGTGTTTTTTTATAGGAGACTAAAATGTATAACTTAGATAAGGTTTGTGTTTCTTCTTTGTGGGGTAATTTTGATATTGAGTGGACCGAGTACAGTTCAGCAGGGATGGCAGGAGGTATGTTGATAATGTGGAGGAAGAATCTCCTTAAGATTTTTTTTAGCTTTAAAGGCTTTGGGTTTGTGGAGGTGAATGTTGTGTGGAAGGGGCATGAATTGTTTCTAGTGAATGTGTATTCTCCTTGTTGTTTCAAGCTTAAGAAGGTGTTGTGAATGGGTCATAATGTAACGCCCCGATTTTGTCTTATTTATTTAGTCAAGTCGATTTAATTATTTTTATTATTATATTATTTTATTCTTGACTTTTATTTGAGAATATATTATTTTTCATCGTGATTATGTTTTATCGCGTTTTGAGAGCGTTTGCGAGATATTTGAGTGTAAGGGTATTTTGGTCTTTTTGGGTGGCTAGATATTTGTTTTATTAAAATAGAAAGTTAGAGGTGAGAAAGAGGGAAAAACAGAATTTTGAGAGAAAAAGAGAAGAAGAAGGGAAAGAGAAAGAAAAGAAGAAAAAGGGAGAAAACTTGGAGAGAAAGAAATTGATTCAACCGACTTTTCAAACACGATTTAATTGGGTAAGGGTGTGAAATATTGTTATTATAACTTTGTGTATGATTATGTATGTGTTTTGTGTGAATGTTTTGGTTGGTTTTCCATATGTTTCCGTTTATGTCGTATTGGAGGAAATCGATAGAAACCGATGTTTCTACGGTCGGAAAGTTGTATAAATACATGTGTTGGTTGGTTATATGTATGTGAGCTGCTGTTTGAAGTTTCATGAAGTTTGGTTATGTTTCGGTTAGTTTTCGGTATGTTTCCGTTGTTGTTTCCGTTTAGGTCGAATTATAGGAAATTGATAGAAAACGATGTTTTCACGGTTAGAATTCGAAATAAATTACGTAGTTGTATCGAGGAAGGTTAGGTCGTCGTATGTCGTGCTTTTTATTCGATTTGGTGAAGTTTAAAAATTCTGGTTTTTGAAAGGTTGAAATTTAATCGAAAAATCGAACGTCGTAGAAATTTCGTTTATGTGTTCTAAATTGTTCTTATGTATTTGGTGGTTGCGCGTATATGTTTGTTTCGGTGAAAATGTTCGATTTAGTCGAGTTTTCGGGGATTCGGGAAAAGGACAGCAAAGTTGTAATTTGAAAAATCTGGTTTTTTGTGAAAAACAGGGTTAGGGATCGACACATAATCCCAGGGATCGATCCCTACTGTGAAAATTGGGAAAAATGGAATTTTTACTACAGCAGGGATCGATACATGCGAGTTAGGGATCGATACATGAGGTCTTTATGTATCGATACATAAAGCCTATGTATCGATACCTACTGTGCTGAAGCAGAAATTCTGGTTTGTCGGGGAAACTTCGGAAATTCATATCTCTTGAACCGTAAGTCGGTTTTGATCCCCATTCGAAGCGTTGGGAAGCTAACGAGATGTTCTTTCTAGGAAAAATAGTTTTGGGGTCTGAACTTGGTCCAATCGGTACAGTTTTTACGAACCGTTTCGTAGTGTCGGGCGTCCGGTTTATGTTTTTGCGTTAGTTTGAAATATTCATAACTTGTTCGTTGTTTATCGGATTTGAGAGTTCTTTATATCGAATTGAAGGTATTGATATGTACTAATTGATGGTGATAAGAAATTATATTTTTAGCCGACTTTTGGCCGACTTTTTCGACTGTTTGTGAATAGTGATTTTGTAGAAAATGTTAAGTATGTTAATTATGAATGATATGAATGTGTTGTGGATATGTTTGTAGAGCGAACCCTTGATTTGAGAATGCTTTGTGAATTGTGGATCTTGAGTGAATGTATGCATTATTTGAATTAAGTGATAATGCATGTTAAATGTGAATATGTGATGATTGTTGTGGTTGTTGATTTGTGGCCTAAGGGCAAGAATATGCAATGTGTGGTATTTGATTATATATATGCATGATTATGGTTGCATATATGTGTGAAGATGCATGTGATGTGTGTGAGTATACAATGTTAATGTCATGAGTCATTGTATGCCAAACATCATGAAATGCATTGTTTAAATTAAATGTAAATGCATGTTAATTGTGAAAGAGTTCGTTGCCGTTTGGGTGGTAAAGCGATGCTCGTTGCCGTTTGGTGTAATTAATGTGAATTGGTGTGAATGCATATGATTATATGCTTGTTGTTGTGATTTGTGGTTAATGATGAATGCATTGTTTGAATTGATTTTCCATGCATGATTATTGATGTTGAAATGGTTCACATGGTTGTGAATAAGTATGCATGTCAAGAGTGTCATGAGTCATGTTGTATGTGAAGCATCATGATGTGCATTCTTGCATTGTGGGGTTCTAAGATGAACCCGTTGTAACGTCGTAAGCCTTTTGAGAGGTGGGAGCGATGATTACAAACGATCGTGAGCCTTATACAAAGAGGACCGAAAGCGATCGGATTGTGAGCCTTATACAAAGAGGACCGAAAGCAATCCATAAACATTGTAAGCCTTTTTAGAGGTGGTAGCAATGGGTGAACATCGTATGCCCGACGGGGAGTTACACTAAGTAACGAGCGATGGTTCCAATAAGTTCTTCAATTGAACTTGAGATGAAATGAGTCGGTACCCGCATTGCATCTGCATAGAGTCGAGAGTCGGTCTCTATGAGTTGCATTTGTCATCATTGTAGTTGTGCATTGATGAATGAACATATATATATGTATATGTTGATGTGGAATGAACAGAATCGTGCAGGTGTGCATTGGAAGATAAACATAATATGTATGTTTATGTGAAATGATGATAATTGTATGTTTGTAATGATGCATCGGTGAATGAACATGAATATATGTGTTTATGTTAAATGCATCGATATGTATTAGGGATACATGTATTTGAGCATGAATTGTTATGCCGTGTAAATGACTTATGGAATATGTTGATGTTATGTGTATAGATACGTGCATCGTGATAAGTCGTGGTGAGAATGTGGTATATGTGTATTATACGTTGATGTCTATATAACTATATGCAACGTTATTATGATAATATTTCTCACCCTTCTGCTGGAATATGCTTTTTATGGCATAGTGCAGATTGTCAGCTTTAGAGGCGTGGAGGCTTTTGTGAAGATTAGTCCTCCGTTCCGTTGTCGGTCTTGGTGTCTGCTCTGATACGTAGCACGGGAGTCGGGGAACGATTATGTTTATATGTATATAATTGTTGAATATATTTGGTAGTACTTTTGTATATAGTAGAGGTTCTAAAACAGTTTATTTTGTAAAACAAGTCGGTTATGGATCTTTCCGCTTTATTCCATAATTGACCATCCTTTTGTAAGGAAAAGTTTCCCTTTGTGTTATGTATCAAAAAATGTTGAGCAGGGATTGTATTTTGTTCATTTAAGTGTGACATCCCTGTTTCCTGTCGGAAAAAAAAAAAAAAAATTTTTAGTTACTCTGATTTTATTAAGTGTTATTTATTCGCGATGGGAATTGGGGTGTTACAAAGTGGTATCAGAGCAGGTCGGTCCGTCCGGCCAAGTTGTTGAGTCAGTTGGTGTGACAGTTGAATACTGTCGTTGTTGTTTATCCCTTAGTACGTGATAGGTGTGTGGAACACTGTCAGTACTTTCTGGTTTTTCTAATCCTTTGTTTTCAGGATTGAGTTTGAGATAAGTGGGGGAGAAGTTGGTACTTCTCCATGTTGCTTCAGGTGTGGAGCGTTGGCTCAGTGTATTGTGAATTGCAAGATTGTAAGTGTTGTTCGGACAGTGTTGTTTTCAGTTACGAAGGGGATGCGGAGGTAAGGTTTATGTCAACTAAGGATTTGTGCCTTAGGTAGTTTTGTGTACTGGATGTAAGAAATATTATTATAGTTTGGTAAAGACGGTTTATGCCCCATCATGATTGTCAGTTGTCTATTGACAAATTGAGGAACTGATCACCCTTAATCTCTTGTTGATAGCAGACGAAAATTATGTTGGATGGAATAGACGTGTCTTTCCGACTTTGATAGCGTGTGAAATGAGTGTTTGGAATTTAAGGAAACGATTACAGATTGTTTTGATGAGTCGATGAAGATGCTAATATCGGAAGATGAAATGGATTAGAGGTTTTGGTATGTTGGTCCAGTTGGGAAGTTTTGAGAGAGAATGATTGGGCATCGTTAATGGTTGTTCTCAGAGAGAAAAGTGTGAACTCAAATTGGACAAAGGTAAGGATTTTAGGTTTGGATCTGCTAAGTAAGCAGGAGAACTTTTAGGAAGTGAAACTAAGATGTTGTTATGTTTGTGATGATAGTTTTCTAGAAATTGGCAGGGAGGACACAGTGATGAGCTACCGGTTGTGCGTGATTTTAAGATGTATTCCCAGATGGAATATTGGATGTTAGCGTTAGAGGTACCCGAACTGATAGAGCAGTTGGAAGATTTACTGGAAAGGAGAATTGTGAGGCCAAGTGTGTCGTCTTGGAGAGCTCCAGTATTGTCGGTAACAAAAGGAAGGATGATATAATGGAATAACAAGTATAATGGTATTGAGACTATGGGAAGCGAAACTTAGAGTTCCGAAGAGGGTTGGAGTTTTTGGAATTTTAGAGCATTAATGGAAATTTTGAGAAAACCTTAAGTGTGGATGTATTATTTAAGAGTTCTTTTTGGTTGATTGTTGCTACATGTTGGGATTTATAGAGTTTGGATTGTTAAGAGGAGAAATTGTGTATGGATTACTAACAGCGGATAAGGTGACGATTGAGAATAAGTGTTCACTTTCGGGAATAGATAATTGGAATGGTTTGGTTGAGTTTTAGTGAAATTGCAATTGTTTGAAATGTTTGATAAGAATGGTGAATTGTGTGAGTTAAGGCTTTGATCGATTTGATGTGACTAGTTATGTTGTTATCATCGGAATAGACTGGTAATTACTCGGTTAAGCTTGTGTGTGTGAGTAGCCAGTTACCCAGTGCAAGGTTTTGCAAAAGCTTTAAGAATTTATATCTTTTGGAATTTGGTTGGACATTGCAAAGTACGGTGATGTTGCTTGGTGCTAGTAATGTGTCCGTAATGTTTGTGAAGTATATGAATCGTATCTTCCATATTTAATTGGATAAGTTGTAGTGGTTTTAATTGAGGATATTCGAATCTGTTATAAACTCGGAAGAAGAACAGGTAGAGTGTTTGAGATTTGAATCACAAGTGTTGGAAAGAGACGAAGTTTTATGCTAAGTTATTCAAGTGAGAATTTGGGTTGGAAAAAGGTTAGTCTTCTTGGATATGTTATTTCAGGTAATGGTATTGTTATGGATCCATCGGAAGTAGATCTGGTTTTACAATGAGAGGTTCCGAAGTTGGTTAAGGAGATTAGAAACTTTTGGGCTCAGTTGGTTGTTACGAAAGGTTATGGAAGACATTGCTAAGTTCGTACTTCTGTTATTTCAGTTGGCTTGCCAAGGATGAGTCGTTTGTTTTGGATGTTCATTGTGAGGAAAGTTTCAGAAAGCTGAAGTAGAATTTGTCTACGGCTGCAGTTTTGAGTCTGTGTGATCCTGTTCAACCGTTTGTGAGGTATGAGGATGTGTTTTGATAAGTTTAGGCAGTGTGTTAGTGCAAGAAAGTAAATTTGTGGCTTATACTTTACGACCTTTGAGGATTCATAGAAGGATCTATACTATTCAGGATTTGGAATTGGTTACGGTTGTATTGTGTTGGAAAATTTGGAGGTATTATCTTTATGGTTTTGGGTTCGAAGTGTTTAGTAATCACAAGAATATTGAGTACCTGTTTGGTCAGAAGGAATATGGTATGAGACAGAGAGGATGGTTGGAATTTGTGATGAGTTATGACTTTAGTTGGAATTATCCCATTGGTGAGGTTAATGTCGTGCCTGATGAGTTAAGTCGAAAGTTGTTATGCATGTCTGTTCGGATGGATGAGAATTATTTGAGCAGTTCAGAGACTGGTGTCTGGTGTGTGAGATAACACAGTAGAGTGCGAGGTTGGGTATATTAAAGGCGAACAATGATTTTTGGTGATTATGAGAAAGAGTTAGACCTTGGTCGTGAGATTGGTAGTTTTGATGGTTTCGGGTAATCAGAGTGCGCATCGGAAGCGTGATGTGGCACAATTCATATATGTGTGTGTGACTTGTAAGATTTCGTAGGTGGAACATTGGGAATATGTAGGACTGATGAGACCATTGGACGTTTCAAAATGGAAGTGATAAGTGAAAGGTTTAAATGTTATCCATGGGCTACTATGTAGATGGATGTTTCGGTTATATGTTCGATTGGTGAATCGTAGCATTGTTGTGGTATGATTGTGTGACAAGGATGTTAGTATTATGGTTGTGTGGAGGTTGTTTAATTGATGTTGTGTCGTGGAACTTGTATTCTTGATTGTGTTGTTGCCTCGTTTCCATGGTGATGGTTCGAGTGTGTGTAGCTAATTCCTATGATGGGGGATTAGGGGAGTGTTACCTACGGTGATGGTAACGATCCTGTTGTGTTTTGGGTTCAAGAGTGAACCTGTGAGTTGTGTTTTGTGTATTCCTTGAGTTGTGAGTTGGTCGTCAAGTGCATTGTATGGGCTTTGCATCTTGTCGTGGTTGTTGTCGTCGTTGTCGTGTCGTGTTGTTGTATCTGCTGTTAGCAAGGTGGTTTGTCAGTTTGTGTTATCCGTGGTGTGCCTTTTGTTGGCATGATAGTGGGTTGGTCGGATACTAGAGCCGTATCCGGGGTTGTTCGTGCTTAGTATATTTTCGAGGACGAAAATGTCTAAGTGGGGGAGAGTTGTAACGCCCCGATTTTGTCTTATTTATTTAGTCAAGTCGATTTAATTATTTTTATTATTATATTATTTTATTCTTGACTTTTATTTGAGAATATATTATTTTTCATCGTGATTATGTTTTATCGCGTTTTGAGAGCGTTTGCGAGATATTTGAGTGTAAGGGTATTTTGGTCTTTTTGGGTGGCTAGATATTTGTTTTATTAAAATAGAAAGTTAGAGGTGAGAAAGAGGGAAAAACAGAATTTTGAGAGAAAAAGAGAAGAAGAAGGGAAAGAGAAAGAAAAGAAGAAAAAGGGAGAAAACTTGGAGAGAAAGAAATTGATTCAACCGACTTTTCAAACACGATTTAATCGGGTAAGGGTGTGAAATATTGTTATTATAACTTTGTGTATGATTATGTATGTGTTTTGTGTGAATGTTTTGGTTGGTTTTCCATATGTTTCCGTTTATGTCGTATTGGAGGAAATCGATAGAAACCGATGTTTCTACGGTCGGAAAGTTGTATAAATACATGTGTTGGTTGGTTATATGTATGTGAGCTGCTGTTTGAAGTTTCATGAAGTTTGGTTATGTTTCGGTTAGTTTTCGGTATGTTTCCGTTGTTGTTTCCGTTTAGGTCGAATTATAGGAAATTGATAGAAAACGATGTTTTCACGGTTAGAATTCGAAATAAATTACGTAGTTGTATCGAGGAAGGTTAGGTCGTCGTATGTCGTGCTTTTTATTCGATTTGGTGAAGTTTAAAAATTCTGGTTTTTGAAATGTTGAAATTTAATCGAAAAATCGAACGTCGTAGAAATTTCGTTTATGTGTTCTAAATTGTTCTTATGTATTTGGTGGTTGCGCGTATATGTTTGTTTCGGTGAAAATGTTCGATTTAGTCGAGTTTTCGGGGATTCGGGAAAAGGACAGCAAAGTTGTAATTTGAAAAATCTGGTTTTTTGTGAAAAACAGGGTTAGGGATCGACACATAATCCCAGGGATCGATCCCTACTGTGAAAATTGGGAAAAATGGAATTTTTACTACAGCAGGGATCGATACATGAGGTCTTTATGTATCGATACATAAAGCCTATGTATCGATACCTACTGTGCTGAAGCAGAAATTCTGGTTTGTCGGGGAAACTTCGGAAATTCATATCTCTTGAACCGTAAGTCGGTTTTGATCCCCGTTCGAAGCGTTGGGAAGCTAACGAGATGTTCTTTCTAGGAAAAATAGTTTTGGGGTCTGAACTTGGTCCAATCGGTACAGTTTTTACGAACCGTTTCGTAGTGTCGGGCGTCCGGTTTATGTTTTTGCGTTAGTTTGAAATATTCATAACTTGTTCGTTGTTTATCGGATTTGAGAGTTCTTTATATCGAATTGAAGGTATTGATATGTACTAATTGATGGTGATAAGAAATTATATTTTTAGCCGACTTTTGGCCGACTTTTCCGACTGTTTGTGAATAGTGATTTTGTAGAAAATGTTAAGTATGTTAATTATGAATGATATGAATGTGTTGTGGATATGTTTGTAGAGCGAACCCTTGATTTGAGAATGCTTTGTGAATTGTGGATCTTGAGTGAATGTATGCATTATTTGAATTAAGTGATAATGCATGTTAAATGTGAATATGTGATGATTGTTGTGGTTGTTGATTTGTGGCCTAAGGGCAAGAATATGCAATGTGTGGTATTTGATTATATATATGCATGATTATGGTTGCATATATGTGTGAAGATGCATGTGATGTGTGTGAGTATACAATGTTAATGTCATGAGTCATTGTATGCCAAACATCATGAAATGCATTGTTTAAATTAAATGTAAATGCATGTTAATTGTGAAAGAGTTCGTTGCCGTTTGGGTGGTAAAGCGATGCTCGTTGCCGTTTGGTGTAATTAATGTGAATTGGTGTGAATGCATATGATAATATGCTTGTTGTTGTGATTTGTGGTTAATGATGAATGCATTGTTTGAATTGATTTTCCATGCATGATTATTGATGTTGAAATGGTTCACATGGTTGTGAATAAGTATGCATGTCAAGAGTGTCATGAGTCATGTTGTATGTGAAGCATCATGATGTGCATTCTTGCATTGTGGGGTTCTAAGATGAACCCGTTGTAACGTCGTAAGCCTTTTGAGAGGTGGGAGCGATGATTACAAACGATCGTGAGCCTTATACAAAGAGGACCGAAAGCGATCGGATTGTGAGCCTTATACAAAGAGGACCGAAAGCAATCCATAAACATTGTAAGCCTTTTTAGAGGTGGTAGCAATGGGTGAACATCGTATGCCCGACGGGGAGTTACACTAAGTAACGAGCAATGGTTCCAATAAGTTCTTCAATTGAACTTGAGATGAAATGAGTCGGTACCGCATTGCATCTGCATAGAGTCGAGAGTCGGTCTCTATGAGTTGCATTTGTCATCATTGTAGTTGTGCATTGATGAATGAACATATATATATGTATATGTTGATGTGGAATGAACAGAATCGTGCAGGTGTGCATTGGAAGATAAACATAATATGTATGTTTATGTGAAATGATGATAATTGTATGTTTGTAATGATGCATCGGTGAATGAACATGAATATATGTGTTTATGTTAAATGCATCGATATGTATTAGGGATACATGTATTTGAGCATGAATTGTTATGCCGTGTAAATGACTTATGGAATATGTTGATGTTATGTGTATAGATACGTGCATCGTGATAAGTCGTGGTGAGAATGTGGTATATGTGTATTATACGTTGATGTCTATATAATTATATGCAACGTTATTATGATAATATTTCTCACCCTTCTGCTGGAATATGCTTTTTATGGCATAGTGCAGATTGTCAGCTTTAGAGGCGTGGAGGCTTTTGTGAAGATTAGTCCTCCGTTCCGTTGTCGGTCTTGGTGTCTGCTCTGATACGTAGCACGGGAGTCGGGGAACGATTATGTTTATATGTATATAATTGTTGAATATATTTGGTAGTACTTTTGTATATAGTAGAGGTTCTAAAACAGTTTATTTTGTAAAACAAGTCGGTTATGGATCTTTCCGCTTTATTCCATAATTGACCATCCTTTTGTAAGGAAAAGTTTCCCTTTGTGTTATGTATCAAAAAATGTTGAGCAGGGATTGTATTTTGTTCATTTAAGTGTGACATCCCTGTTTCCTGTCGGAAAAAAAAAAAAAAAATTTTAGTTACTCTGATTTTATTAAGTGTTATTTATTCGCGATGGGAATTGGGGTGTTACACATAAAGCAACTGAGTGTAGGAAGGCCGTTGGGAGATGTTCCAACTGTGGAGGTATTGGGCATTCTACTGCTGAGTGTAGGAGGAATATGGTGAAGTGTTTTAACTGTGGAGAAGTAGGTCACATTAGTACTAAGTGTACTAAGCCGAAACAAGTTCAAGCGGGCGGAAAGGTGTTTGCATTGGCAGGGTCAGACACTACTAGTGTAGACCGTGTGATTAAAGGATTGAGAATGAGATAAGTGGGGGAGAAGCTGGTACTTCTCCAAGTGACTTCAGGTGTAGAGCGTTGGCTCAGTGTGCCGTTGGTTGCACGATTGTATGTGTTGCTTGGACAGTGTTGTTCCCGATTCCGAAGGGAATGCAGAGATTCGTATATCTGAAGATGAAGAGGATGGATGATTGATTTGTATAGCCAGTATGTGGTGTATACTTGTATGGATGCTATGGAAAGCAAAACACAGAGTTATAATGAGTTAAGGAGTTTTGAGCTTAAGGTATCAATGTAGGAGTTTTAAGGAAACCATTATGTGTGAGTAGCAAGTGTTGAAAAGAGATGAAGCTTTAAGATAAGTTATCAAAGTGTGGATTTTGGTTGATAAAGATGAGTTTCTTGGTCATGATATTTCATATGAGAATAATTTTGTTTATCAATCGGAGGTAGATGCAGTCCTGTGATGGGAGACTCCGAAGTTGGTTAATGAGATTAGAAGCTCTAGTTTTTGGTTGGTTGTTATCACAGATTATGGAGAGCTTTGCTAAGTTAGCACTTATGTTATCTCAGTTGACCTGCAAAGGGCGAGTCAGTTGTTTTGGATGTTCATTGCGAATGAGTTTTAGAGGGCTAAAGTAGGAGTTGACTACGGCTCCAGCTTTGATTTTGCCTGATCTTAATAAACCGTTTGAGGAATTCATACAAGGATCTATACTATTCAGGATTTGGAATTGGTTACAGTGATTTTGTGTTGAAAATATGGAAGTATTATTTTTATGGTTCTAAGTTCGGAGTGTTTAGTAATCGCAAGAGGATAGAATACCTGTTTGGTCCAAAGGAATAGAGTATGAGACAACAATGATGGTTGGAATTCCAAACGAGTTATGAATTTGAATTGGATTATTCAGAGGAGTGTGTTTGGTGTGTAAGCTAATACCGCATAGAGAGAAGTGGTGTATATAAAAAGTAAACTATGATTTTCTGGTGTATAGTACAAGAGTCAAATGTTGATTATGAAATTGGTGGTTTGTTAGTTGTGAGTAATCAGATTTTCTGGTGTATAGTACAAGAGTCAAATGTTGATTATGAAATTGGTGGTTTGTTAGTTGTGAGTAATCAGAGTGCGCAGCGGAAGTGTGAAATTGTTGTATTGGTTGTTGTGAGACAAGGATGCAGGTATTCTGGTTTTGTGGATGTTGTTGAGGTAATGTTGTGTCTTGGAACTTTATGTTCTTGCCTGTATTGTTGCCTCGTTTCCATGGTGATGGTGCGAGTGCGAGTGGCTAATTCCTCTGTTTGGGGGATTAGGAGAGTGTTACATATGGTGTTGGTAACGATCTTGTTGTGTTCTAGTTCAAGAGTGAACTTGGGTGCTTGTATCTTGGTTATCCTTTGAGTTGGTCGTCAAGTGCATTGTATGGGCATTGCATCTTGTCTTGGTTGTCGTGGTCGTTGTCTTGTCATTGTTGTTGCTGTTAGTGTGCTGCTTTGTTGTTTGTGTTATTCTTGGGGTGCCTTTTGTTGGCATGATAGTTGGTTGGTCGGATACTAGAGCCGTATCCGGGGTTGTTCGTGCTTAGCATATTTTCGAGGATGAAAATGTCTAAGTGGGGGAGAGTTGTAACGACCCGATTTTAATTATCTCCATTTTGTGCTAATTTGTATTATTTTGTTCAGTCTTTTATTTAATTTGGGTGATAATAATGTTATTGTGAAATTGGTGTTTTAATCTGATATGTTGGCGTGTTATATTATTTTACCGTTTTTGAGAGTTTTTGGGGGAAATTAGATTGGAGGGTATTTTAGACATTTCATAATTATTGTTAAGTTAGAATTTAAGTGAGGAATGATTTAAGGGTATTTGTGAGAATATGAATTGTTAGATATTTTGAGTGAATAGTAATAGAAATAGAATATGATATTGTATTTGAGATATTTTAAGAAAAGAAAGTATAAGAAAGAAATAGAAAAGAAAGTTAGTAAGAAAAACATAAAGAGAGAAAAGTGAGAAAGAAGAGAAAAGAAGAACAAGAGGAGAAAAGTGGGAAAAAGGCTAGAAATCATCAAAATCAACGGTTAGGATTCGAATCGAACGGGTAAGGGTGTGAAATATCGTTATCTTAACTTTGTATACGATTATGTATGGTTTCGTTTCGGTTGTTTTGGATCGTTTTCATATATTTTTCATTTTAGGTCGAAATGAATAAAGTCGATAAAAACCGATGTTTTCACGGTTAGAATTCGAAATAAATTACGTAGTTGTATCGAGGAAGGTTAGGTCGTCGTATAGCGTGCTTTTTATTCGATTTGGTGATGTTTGAAAATTCTGGTTTTTGAAAGGTTAAAATTTAATCGAAAAATCGAACGTCGTAGAAATTTCGTTTATGTGTTCTAAATTGTTCTTATGTATTTGGTGGTTGCGTGTATGTGTTTGTTTCGAAGAAAATAATTGAATCGGTCAGATTATCGGGCAAAATAGCCGAAACTCGTAGCAGCCCGCAGGGCATTTTCTGGTTTTTGGCAAAACTTCGAAAATTCATATCTCTTGAACCGTAAGTCGGTTTTGACCCCGTTCGAAGCGTTGGAAAGCTAATGAGATGTTCTTTCTAGGAAAAATGGTTTTGAGGTCTGAACCTGGTCCAATCGGAACAGTATTTTCGAAACGTTTCGTTGTGTCCGGCCTCCGGTTTATGTTTTTGCGTTATTTTGAAATATCCATATCTTTTGCGTTGTTTATCCGATTGAGGTGTTCTTTATATGGATGTGAAGCTAAAAATATGTTCTATGATTTGGTGAAGAAAAATATTCTTTTTAGCCGACTTTTAACCGACTTTTCCGGTAAACCGTAAATCGAATTGTTTGGTTATTTGTGAAAACGTTCGGTTGCCGTTTGGCACAATTGAAGTGAATGTATGTGGATTGTGTGTGATGAATGCATGACTATATTGTGAATATGTATGCATGTCAAGAGTGTCATGAGTCATGTTGTATGTGAAGCATCATGATGTGCATTCTTGCATTGTGGGGTTCTAAGATGAATTCGTTGTAACGTCGTAAGCCTTTTGAGAGGTGGGGGCGATGATTACAAACGATTGTAAGCCTTTTGTGAGGTGGGAGCAATCGGATTGTAAGCCTTTTGAGAGGTGGGGGCAATCCATAAACATTGTAAGCCTTTTGAGAGGTGGTAGCAATGGGTGAACATCGTATGCCCGACGGGGAGTTACACTAAGTAATGAGCGATGGTTCCAATAAGTTCTTCAATTGAACTTGAGATGAAATGAGTCGGTACCGCATTGCATTTGCATAGAGTCGTGAGTCGGTCTCTATGATTTGCATTGGTCATCTTTGTATATGTGCATTGATGAATGAACATGAATATATGTATTTATGTTGAATGATAAGCATTGTGATGAATATGCTTGGTTTTGTATATATATATATATATATATATGCCCTGTGATTTATATTGAGTAAGAGGTGATGAATGGCGATAAGAGTTGTATCTTTGTAATGATACATTGGTGAATAAACATGTATGTGTGTTTATGTTGAATGAATGGTGATGAATTGAGATGTATTGGTGATACATGTATTTGAGCATGAATGAACATGCCTATGTGAAGGATGCGTTAATTACGGATTGTTATGCCTTGTATTTGATTTATGGTATATGCTTGGTGTTATATGTATATATACATGCATAGTGATGAGTTGTGGTGAGAATGTAGTATATGTGTATTATATGTTGAGATATATAATTATATGCAACGTTATTATGATAATATTTCTCACCCTTCTGCTATTTTATAATGCTCTATGAGGCATTACCACTAGCGCAAAAACGGTTTTAGACAGCGCTTTTTTAGCCTTTAGACAGCGCTTTAAAGCGCTGTATAAACCAGCGACGCTATAGGTTTAGACAGCGCTTTTGGTATTACCAAAAGCGCTGTCTAAAGGGGCGTGTATTTAATGAAAAGCGCTGTCTATGGTACCTTTAGACAGCGCTTTTTCACATTATATGGATAACTTTAGACAGCGCTTTCGTCAAAAGCGCTGTCTAAGCCCTACCTTTTTTTGACTTTTTTGGTACACCTTAGACAGCGCTTTCTCCAAAAGCGCTGTCTAAGACCTTCCTTTTTTGACATTTTAGTACACCTTAGACAGCGCTTTCACCATAAGCGCTGTCTAAGACCTTCCATTTTTGACCTTTTTAGTACACCTTAGACAGCGCTTTCACCATAAGCGCTGTCTAAAGTGGACCTTAGACAGCGCTTTCACCAAAAGCGCTGTCTAAGGTGTACGAAAAATTTTATATAATTTTTTTTTAACCACAATTTTACCAGGTTTTTTCAACCAGAATTTGACCTGTAATTTTCAACCAGCAATTTTTTTCAGAATTGGCAATTCAAACCATTGGCCTTTCTACACCAAAATTATATATCCAAAATTGGCATTTCATACCAATATATATATTTAAAATTACAAACCAAAATTGTATATACACCTATTTATAATTACAAATCATTACATTTTTCTACAAATGCACATTTTACTTATTCACCAAAATTGCATCCAACCAAAGCATTGCTTCCAACCAAAGTTATTGCTTCCAACCAAAGCATTTTTTCTACAATGCACATATTACTTATACACCAAAATTGTATATACACCAAAATTGCATCCAACCAAAACATTGCTTCAATCTACATTATAGGTCCTGAAAACACAAAGATTGTAATTCAAAGTATTAAAATTCAAAGTATATACACCAAAAATTGTAATTCAAAGTATATACACCAAAATTGTAATTCAAAGTTTGTAATTCAAAGTATATACACCAAAATTGCAATTCAAAGTATATACACCAAAATTGTAATTCAAAGTATATACACCAAAATTGCATCCAAAATTGTAATTCAAAGTTTGTAATTCAAAGTATATACACCAAAATTGCAATTCAAAGTATATACACCAAAATTGCATCCAACCAAAGCATTACTCCAACCAAAGTTACACATATTAAAATTCTCATCAATTAAAGTAAGAGTATAATATTATACCTTAAGTTTAGGGATATAGAAATATTTGGTCTTATCTAACACAAACTTATGATTGGAACCAGAATACCATATCAAAGTGCAAGGTCTTCCAACAGCTTCACTAAACCATGCATTGGTCTCATTGCTGTAACTATATACCTTGTACCTAAGCAATAAAATGAAAAAGATAATAATACAAAATAAATAAATCCATGTAACAATCATCAAACTAAAACAGTGTGTAAGCCAATTTAGAATTTCCTTAAACTTTAGCGTTAGCAAATACAATAACAAACTACTTATCTGCATGTGATTCTTTTTGTAAGATTCCATTAGTTTACCCAGTGTACCAGTGGATATATAAAATCAATGAAGTCATCCTTAACAATACATAAGAACATATTTATAAAAAATATATATATTAATAATGCAAAACTAGACATTTAACACTTACGTTGTGCTGATTCCTATAAACATTTGTGGTAAATTTTATAAATTGAATTATATTGGAAGTGTATGTTTTTTTAACAGCAAACAGAAAGTGTGTGGTAGATAATAATTGGGCCAGACAACTTAGCTTGTGACAACTAATGCAAACTAATTCCTACTAATCTCAATGATTATTTACAACACATATTATAAGAAGATCCACGTCAGCACCTTAGAATTAGATGCCATGTTTTGGTTACTAGTAAACTAATTCAATAGAAAGCACATCTTGCAGGTCCAAAAGCTGTCAAATGAGAAGAGTAAACATATCATCAACAACATGGAAAATTGCTTATCATTTTGGTTAGTAGTAAACAAGCGGTGACTGCAGTGAATCATGATCCCAGACGAAAACATATATTTTAATATTCGAAAAATAAAATGAAGATGTAACTTTATTATATTTCTAGAAAGAGTACCTTCACATGTTGCATAACCATCACCCTTATACTGAACAGCTTCCACAACAGGACACTCACAAACTCTTCCCCTGAAAGTATCCTGAGAAACAATAAAATGTTCAATTTGCAGCCAATCAGAGAAAGACTATGGACCGTTATATATGTCCATAGTGCTTATATTTTGTAAGAAAAATTGGCAACAGAAATTGCTTATGTATACCTTGCACGCAGTTACATTAGCACTTTTGTCTTGCCGACATCCTCCATTTCTTCTTCCTAGACACTCATTAGTTTCAATATCTGATAAATCGAAACCAGAATAAAGTTGAACTCACTCTAACATTAGAAATTTTAATCTAAAATAATCAATCATTAGTTCGGTTCATATGATGAAATATTAAGCACACTAACCTCCACTTATACAAACTTGAGGTTCGGTAGTTTCCTTAAATCCAGCACATATCGCCTTCAAAACAGATGTTCTCTCCAATTTTCCTAGACAAAATATAAAAAATTTAGAATTTTGTTATATCAAATATGTTCATGAAAAGGATAGTCAAAGTTGAAACCGAAGTCAAAGAAACAAAAATATGTGTCCATTACAGTAACTAACCTCTATACTGATCATCATTTAAAATCAATGTTAGCAAGATGGTTACATCGCCAAGAGATCCTCCCCCGATCTTTTACACCACAAATTGACCAACACAATATAAGTTATTAGATCTATGCAATTTCAAAAGTCATATGATCATATCAGTAAGAATTAAACATTAATCCAATCACAATTCCAGCAATTGCTCCAGCAGATAAACCATTTGAAGGAATTTTAAAGTCTAAAGAAAAGTATAAATGTTTTTAAGAATATGAAATACAATGTAGCTTACTCAGTATATTTAGCAGAAGGTTATGAAATCAAAACAATATGAAAACTAGTAGTTACTTGGGGTCACGGTGATAGCAGATATAAGAGGTCCGTATACACCTCTCATAGGAATTGCATTAGTTCTTTTTCCTACCCATGATAAGTGGATTTGCAAGGTGCTATCATTAACATCAACGTTAAAGTCCCAAGCAGTTCCCTTGCCGACTCCACCAGCTTCTTCCATAATGTTAAAGTCTTTTAAATAGTATATTATACTCACAGAAAATATCAAAGGTGCTGAAGAAGGCACACTACAATAATCCAAGTAAAAAAGAATATAGTAAGCTTCAATTTTACATGTTACAAGAATACTACACTAACACTAACACTAACACTAACCTAACACTAACACTAACACTAACCTAAACTAAACTAAACAAACACATTATATAGCAATAGTTAACAATGTAGAAAAATGTTAACAAGAACAAACTAAACTAACACATTATATTGATTCTATTCCTATATCACCAAAAATGAAGTTAGCACATATTTTATTCTTATATCCAACAACAGTCCAACATTAGCAACAACATTAACAACATTAGCAACATTATCAACATTAGCAACAGTCCAACATTAGCAACAACATAAACAACATTATTATCAACATCAACAACAACATTATTATCAACATCAACAACAACATTATCAACATTATCAGCAACATTATCAACTGAAACTCTGAAACTCTGAAACTTCCAAACTGAAACTCTGAAACGTGTAAAATGTGTAATACTCTGAAACGTGTAAAATGTGTAATACATCAACAACAACATTATTATCAACATCAACAACAACATTATCAACAGCAACATTATCAGCATACCTTATAAAATGTGTAATAATTGAAACTCTTAAACTTCCAAACTGAGTGACGAAAACGCGAAATGAGAGAGGAACAGACGGTCACGGTGGAGTAAAGGTCGTCGGAGTCGCGAAATGAGGGAGGAACGGTCGACGACGGCGCGGTGGACGACGGCAAGGGTTTAGCTCAGGTTCGCAAGTATCCGTTCGCAACAGGGGAGGGAGAAGAAAGAGCGCAAAACTGAAAATGAAAACTGAGTATATTCATATATTTTAATTTTATTAGACCTTAGTCAGCGCTTTTCAACAAAGCACTTTCTAAGGTGGCCCTTAGACAGCGCTTTAAAAGCGCTTTCTAAGATTGGCCTTAGACAACGCTTTTGTTTTTATTTTTTAAAATATTTAAGACCTTAGACAGCGCTTTCCTTAAAAGCGCTGTCTAAGGTCTTATATTTTTTTTAAATTTAAAAGGCCTTAGACAGCGCTTTTAAGGAAAGCGCTGTCTAATATTTTCCATTAAATTTTTTTAAAAATTTAAAAGGCCTTAGACAGCGCTTTTCACTAAAGCGCTGTCTAAGGTCTTATATTTTATTGCGCTTTTCCTTTATTAAATTAATAGATTCCGTGTTTTTGACCTATAGCAGCGCTTTTGTAATAAAGCGCTGTCTAAGGTGAGATGTTATAAGTCCTTTTTGTTGTAGTGTACAGAGTAGGCTTGCTGGCGGTCTTTTTGTGAAGCGTGGCTTCATGTCCGTGTTAGTCGGTTGGCTCTGATATGTAGCACCGGGTAGCTAGGATGCTTTTGATTTCCTTTTTGTGATACATTTGCATATGTATCTGGTTGATGACTTTATGTATATACCATGACTGATGTTGATGAATCATACTAGTTGATATATGTATATATATGATGTTTATATATGTGGTTGTTATCAATTTTTAGATTTTCCGCTTTTATTCTAAATGTTGACATGTGGGTATAAGGACTGAGATCCTTTATTGTTGAAAGTTACCCCACTGTTGCATATCTTTTTAAGCAGGTGTTGTATGTGTTTAATTTCATGCATAATGTGACATTCTCTTTTTATGTCGTAGTTACAATTATACTCTGATGAAATTTTCAATACGTGCCTAAATGATTTAATTGATTATTTGGGGGTATAGAAAGGGGTGTTACACATACTGGATCACTTTCTGATATGGTTAAAAGCTGGTAAGGAGGAATGGGGTCCGAAGCTGTTTAAGTTCAACAACTGCTGGTTTTTGAATAGGATATTTATTCCTTTTATTGAAGGAGTTTGGAAGTCCCTAGTTTTTACAGGCAAAGGTGATTTCATCCTGAAGGAAAAACTTTGGTTTCTTAAGAACAGTGAGAAGAGATGGAATATTGAGGTTTTTGGATGGGTTGATTTGAAGTTTGATGTAGCAGTTATAACTCTTAATGATCTAGACATCGAGGTAGCTGATTCTGTAGTTGTAAACCATGCTTTGCTGTTGAGAAGAGGGTTTTAGATTCTAATGAGGTTTGGGAAAGTATTTTCTTAAAGGAAAGTTTACCTAGATGAAAGTCCAAAGCTCTTTGGTTAAAGGACAGAGACAAAAACTCTCGCATTTGTCACAGATCATGAAGGCCAAATTCAGAAGGAATTATATTTCGTTTGTTAAAACGGATGACGGTATAAAGGTGGAAGTGGAAGAAATCAAGTGTAAAATTTGTAAGTATTTCTATGAGAACTTCAACGAGGTTGTTTGTTCTAGGTTAGTCCTTAATGGTGTCGAGTTCAAGAGCTTATCTGAGGTCGATAGCCGCAGCTTGGAGGTACCGTTTTTGGAAGCTGAAATCAAAGAAGCGGTTTGGAGCTGTGAAGGAGATAAGAGTCCATGCCCCGACGGTTTCTCTTTCTTTTTCTTTCAGAAGTGTTGGGAAACTGTAAAAGATGATGTGGTCAAGTTTTCCCATGATTTTCATGTTAAACCCTCTTTATCAAAGGCATCTATGTCCTCTTTCTTGACTCTTTTTCCTAAGGTTTCCAATCATCAATTGTTGGTAAACTATACACCTATATGCTTGGTTAGTTCCTTGTATTATGTCCAAGGTATTAGTAAATCAGTTAAAGAAAATTATTTGGAGCCTTGTTTCGAAAGAGAAGACTGCTTTTGTGTTCGGTAGAAGTATGTTTGATGGTGTTGTGGTCATTAATAGAATCCTCGACTTAGCAAAGAAATATAGGAAAGAATGTTTCGTTTTGAAGGATGGCTTTGAAAGGGCTTATGACTGTGTTAGCTGGGAATTATTACGTTTCATGTTGCTCAAAATGAATTTTGGTCTGTTGTGGTTAAGGTGGATGAAGGCTTTAGTGTTCAACTGAACAATGTAAGTTTTATTCAATGGGAGCGATTCTAACAATTTTCTTGTTAGTAAAGGGCTCAGACAAGGTGACCTGTTTCATTCTTGTGATGGAAGGTTTGAACGGTCTTATGAAGAAGGCGGAAAATATGTCTCTTTTTAATGGGTTTAAGGTGACTGAAGAAGTAACCTATAATGCTGTCTAATTCGCTGATGATACAGTCTTTGTCAGTGAAGGATGTTGGGACAACCTTTGGTGTTTGAAGGTGGTGCTAAGAGGTTTCGAACATGCTTTTGGTCTTAATGTAAACTTTTTCAAAAGCAGAATCTATGGAGTTAATACAAAAAGAGGAATCATGGAGGAAGCAGCGTCGTTCTTACATTGAAAGGTGTGTTCTCTACCTTTCAAATTATTAAGTATTATGGTAGGAGACAGTCCTAGGAAGATCAAACTCTGGAACCATGTGATCGATGTTTTAAGGAACAAGTTATCTGTTGGGAAAGGGAAGAATGTATCTATCGGGGGGAGAGTTTCTTTGATTAAATCTTTGATGAACACAATTCCAATTTTATTGTTGTCTTTTTATAAGGCTCCGACATTTATCATAAAGGAGATAGTTAAATTGTAATCTAAATTTCTGTGGGGTGGTTCGTCGGATAAAAAGAACGTTCATTGGATAAGTTGGAAGATGGTTTTTTTTCCAAAATATTTTAATGGATTAGGGATCTAGGACTTAGCTACTTTCAATAGGGCTCTATTGCTTAAATGGAACTGTAGATTTCTTAGTGACAAGGATGCTCTTTGGAAAGGTATTCTTGAGTTTAGGTACAGGTTTTGATCCCGTAATTTAGGTATGGCAGTTTTTAGTAATGATGGTAACAATGGTTGTAAATCTGACTTTATATGGTGGCGCGATTTAATGTTGATTGCATTTGTAAAGGAGAAATATTTGGATCTATTTTCGAATGTTATTAGAAGATCTTTAGGGAACGATAATTCTTTACCATTTTGGTACAACTGTTGGTTAAGGAATTGTCCCCTTAAGGAAGCCTTCCCTTTGCTCTTTAGTTCTTTCTCTGTACATAATGGTTTTGTGGCTGAAATGGGGTATCGTGGTTTCAATGGTTGGCTTTGGAATTATCTGTTGCCTGCACTTAGTCTAGGTTCTGTTTTGTGTAGCGAGTTAGAACCTTTGAAGTTGTTGTTGGCTGATGCGGTTTTTTATACTCAGAGGGAGGATACTCTGTTGTTGTGGCCCTTAGGAGATGATGGTTTGTTTTCGGTCGGTTCCTATTACGATATGTTATCTCAGGTGGGACTGCCTTATGCTTTGGACGAAGTTACGACAGTGGCGTTGAAGCTTTTATGGAGAGCTAATATCCCATCCGTAAATTCAGGTTTTCTTGTGGAGGTTTTTTTGAGACAATTTAGCAACTAAAGCATGATATCTACTATGGTGATCCTAACTTGGCTTGTGTATGGTGTGGTGGCTCTGCCGAATCATCTATTTTTTTTTTGGAGTGTTTGTTTGCATCTAAAATTTGGAGAGGAGTTGAGAAATGGATTATGTTAGTTCTTGTTATTGGCTAGAATTTTGGTAAAACAATGTTGTTGTTGAAGATGTCATATGTCTGATGTCTTAACATGAGTTACTAACATTAAGTTTGTCAGGGTTGCAGTTTTGTGTGCTGATGTTAAACATGATGTCTTGACATCAGTTATCAGAACATCAGAACATCAGTCTTATGTGTTATTAGGGCTGCACGTGTTTTTGTTTTTAGTGAGATTTTCTACTGAGAGATAGAGACATTGTAGGCGAATTTATTGGAGAAGATTTATTCTGATACAATTAATTCTGCATATCTTGTGGAGAATAGTTTGTTACTATTTTTGTGCAAATAGACATGGAGAATTGTTCCTATTTGTGTGGAGAAGATCTTGCAGCTGAATTAATCTTAAAGACTTAAAAGACACATAATATCCTAGAAATATTATGTGGAGCTGATTTAAAGGTGTGGAAGATTAAAGATAAAATCTAGTAAAGATTGAGTATTTAATTGAAGATTTGATTGAAGATTTGATTGAAGATCTATTTAGTAGCAGAATCTTTTGCAGATTTGTTGTGATTTGGAGGCCCAAATCCAGTTGGGAAATAGGTTGTAAATAGAAGCATTGTAACCTAGTTTTAGGGATCCAGCCATCGTGTATATTATAAGGGCTGTGTTGGTTGATGAACCACCCGGTTTGTGGGATGGTCATCATGTTTATCTCTAAGCCTGTAGGTAAGAGATGTATTGTTCTTAGAGGAAGCTGTTAATCAACTCTAAGTATTGTTCTTAGTCATGAGGGTCATGTCTAGGTATTGTTATAGGAGTGTGTCTTCTATTTTTATGTGTTTGAAGAGTTGTTGGAAATTAAGCTGTTGATGCAGTGACTGAGATGTTGACTGCTAGACATCATTGTGATGATTGGAAGTGAGATGGAGTCTCTTACCTAGGGAGAACTTATGTAGAAGGGTCATTGGGTAGGGATTAAGTGAGTAGATTGTCAACTGGCATTGTTGAGTCTGTTATTTAATACTCTAATAGTGGACTTCCTTCCTGGCTTGGTATGTCCCCAGATGTAGGTTGTTAGACCGAACTGGGTGAACAAATTCTGTGTGCACTTTACTTGTCAGCAACTTCTTTAACTTTCTGTAAGTGTCTTGCTGTTTATGTCAGACCAGATGTCTCGACATCATGTAGGACATCTGGGAATTATTATACCAGAATTTCAATTGGTATCAGAGCAGGCATCCTGTCTGGTTCTGGATGAGATCTAGGGAAGATACTTTCGGGTTCATGTGCAAGGAAAATAGTGTTGCTGAGAAGTTGTTTGAACTTGGTCAGTTCACATGATTGGTCCCTTGAAGTGGAGGATGGACTATTCATGATAGGGTATGTTAGGTATGGTGGTGAGCTGCTTTGTAGGGTGATTTATGCTGACCTGTTGCACCTGGAGTGTGGTGTTTTGTGCAATGGTTTTGCCTGAAGGTTGTTGAGGGGTTTTCTTTATATGTGTTCCGCTGCATATGTATCTGTCAGAAAACTCCTAGTGGTTTTGTGTGAGGTCACAACACTCTGTTTCCCTCTGAAGGTGTATCACATGGTGATAATATTGACTGACTTATTAAAGTGACCAAAGATACTTGAGGTTTGACCCAAGTCCACTTATAAAGGCATTTTCAATAAGTTTGTTGATGAGAGATCAGAAGGATGCAATTTATTTTTGCTCTCTTCTGTGTAAGACCATCCACAGGTCCGAATTGAAGGATCCCATGGTGTTCACTACGCCAAACAAGGGAAAAAATGGCACTTTTTTTGGCCTATCACAGCGCTTAAAAATGCTGTCTAAGCCAGCGCTGTCGTAGGTAAAGACAACATTTTTTTATTTATGAAAAAGCGCTCTCTAAAAGGGGACTTTAGACAGCGCTTTTAAAAGCGCTGTCTAATGTATACGTTTAAAATTTTAAAGAATAATTTTTATATACTTTAGAGAGCGCTTTTTTCTTCAAAAGCGCTCTATAAAGGGGGACTTTAGACAGCGCTTTTGAAAGCGCTGTCTAATGTATACGTATAATGGTTTTTTTATATACCTTTAGAGAGCGCTTCATCTTTTTTTCCTCATATGTTCGATTGGGAAGAGCATTATCCTCTGGAAGCATATCTTTCATAAGGGCCAATAACTCTGTGAAACATTTATCCGACCATCCATTGTCGTACTCTTTCGACAATCGACTTGAAGACATCCATTTCTTATCCATAGTTATACTAATTAAACTAAACAAAAACAAAAAGAAAAAATGTTATACCTGTAGGGAAATGATCCGACTTTCACACTTTGAACACAAGTAACCCCTATACACGTATCATAAAATGAAATATCATTAATTGACCAATTATGAGTCATAACTTGATAAGTGGCAACATGTAATCACAAACAATCAACAATTAGAGAACAGATCAAAATACAAGAAGAAAGGTGAGAGATAACCATTAATATAGGCACATTGACTTATAATATAACTTTAAAAACCACGAAAAATTATAATTTAAAGTATCAAAAAAATTCTCTCCTCAATAAGTATAAAGTAGACAATTAACTTATAACAAAAAAAACTGTCGATATTCATGCTCTTATGAAAGTCAAGAAAAAATAATAAAGAAAAAAACTGAAACAATTTTTACTAATGATTTTCTATTCAATGATTATAATCCCTCATCTTTTCCTCAAATTATAGGAGTGAAATCAAAAAGACAAAAATCACTGATAGTTAGCCACTAGAGCTGAAATCAGGTCATGATATATATTCTATTCAGAAACTAAAGCAACATCGTGAAAAATTTTTCCCCATAAAAATCAAATCAAGAAGCCAATGCTTGATCTCATCCAATGACATGTGAGTATTTCCAGAAAATGGAGTACTACACTCCTTAGCTTTAAATCTCATCGTGGAAACTTTTTCCCCATAAAAATCAAATCAAAAACAAAAATTAAAAACAGAGAAATGAATAATAAAAGAGATCACTCAGTTCAGCAACAACGCACCTTATTCGTTTTCAGAGGATAAGAGAATAAGAACAACAACAACAACAACGTTTTCACGAAATGACGGCAACAGTGACGACAACGGTGACGGCAACGGTGACGGCAATGGGAATGCAAGATCGACGACAAGGGTTTCAGAAAATGTTTAGAAGAAACGGTCAAGAGAAGAAAATGAATAGAAGTGTCTGAAAATGTTTAGAAATTGTTTTATATTTTAATTCGTAAATGACCTTAGAGGGCGCTTTTAAGAATGCGCTTTCTTATGTGCCAACCTATAAGAGCGCTTCCCTTAGAAAGCGCTTTCTAAAGTGAAAAGAATTTAACACCTATAAAGCGCTTTTCAGAAAGCGCTTTCTAAGGTTAACTTTAAACAATACTTTTTAAAAGCGCTGTCTAAAGTAATACCTATAATAGCGCTTTCCAAAAAAGCGCTTTCTAATGTGGAATCCATTTATTGCATTTAACAGCGCTTTTTAAAAGCACTTTCTAAAGTCTATCTTTTACTGCACTTTTTTTTATTCTTTTTAGCAGCGCTTTTTTATAAAAGTGCTGTCTTTTTGGTGCTGTCTATTCCTATTTTTGGCGTAGTGGTTGTTCTTGAATAATGTTCTACCAGTTGTTGTGACATCAAACCAGCAGAGTGTGCAAAATCTTGTGGATAAAGATTTGGCATTGCAAATGTGTTTTGATCACATCTGGTTGGAACTCTTATTCTTGTGGAAGAGAAACTCAAAGGGTTGTGCACAGAGGAGGTATATTAACCTAACTGGCTGACAGGTGTCTTCTTTGTTGGAATGTGATCCAAACCATTTAGGATGAGCATTTCAGATTTGTGTTTGGAGCAAGGAGGAGTTGTTGTGTGTTCCGCTGCATGGTATCTAATGTAACCCTGGTTGGTTCTTGTGGTGAGACTTTAGGAAGGTATTTTCTTTGAAAGACTTTAGAGTTTGGTCTCCTCAGCAGAAGAAGAATATATTTCAAATCAGCTATTGAAGGCCAATGTGTCCAGAACATTGATTCCTTCCTTCTCAATTTTCTTGATGATGAAAGAAGAGGGTGGAACCAAAGCAAAAGAGTACCACTGTCAACTCTTTCATGTGGGAGTGAAGATCTTGATAAGTTATCTCTTAAGCGTATTTATGGTGACCATTGTAGTTCTGGTATATCTGAAGATGAATTCTCTTGTGAAGATACATGTTTCTGATTTTCAAAATCATGAACTGGAGGAAGTTTCATCAAGAAAGAAGCTGAGCTTGATATGTCAATCCTAATGTCTCGACATCGCGCTACACATCAGTAGTTTTTGATAAATGCTGAGTCAAAGACCTATTAGATTGTAGTTGTTTTGAAGGGTCTCTGAAGCTGTGAAGTTGAACAATTTTTGAGATGTTATTCATAATGTCATAGCATTTCAGCTGGAGCTGGTTGAAGAAAAGGTAGTAATCTTGATAGCAGAAGAGAAGGAGATGATCCTTGTTTGAGCTAAAATGTCTGAGGACAATATTATAGGGAAAATGCATCCAAGAGTTTGTGTGCAGTAGCAGTGAAAATCAGCCTGTGGTCAATTGGTGTTTGTATGGAATGAACTCTTCCAGTTTTGTGGCTTGAAGGATTGGAAGTAGCAGATTGTCTAGGGTATGTTTATACTCTGGCTTTAGTTGACGAAGGATGGCAGTTATCACTCTTAAGTTAGACAAAAGGTATGAACCTTGTGCTTATAAGAAGAAGCTTCTAGAAGAGTGTGTTATGCAAGTTACTGCAGTTTTGTTGATATGTTCTCGTGTGTTCCCTGCAAGAGATATGTGTGAATTACTATGGTTGTAGTCTCCAAATCCATAGTAGATGTTTAATGTGATTTAGACTGATGTCGGAACTGATGTTGAAACATCATTTCAGTTCTTTGCTCAGGGTGGAGTGAAAGGTCAAGACACTGACCTAACCTGGAAGGCTTTTGTGGTAAGAATGGTTGTCATGATGGTTTGTCATGAAGAAGATTCAGAAGATGCTGGAATCTGAAGAAGGGCTAAACCTCAGGGATTTAAGATCAATTGCTATTTGTGAAATTCATAAGTATTTAATTGATTATCCTTGAAAGACAAGATTAAGGATGTTCTGTCAATTGTTTTAACATTTTTTTATCAGAGGTTTGGAGAATCATGGGAGGGGTTCTACATTCGCTCACAAGTCGCCTAGGTGTTGACCTGGGATTATTGCTTAGCATCTGTTCCTAGAAAGTATTGTGGATGACTTGTCCAGATGGTGGTGCTGTTGAAGAAGAAGATGGAAGACTATGAAGACATCATAATCTTGATGGTTACAACTTGGATCAGTTTATTTTTGATCTAAGTGGTTTGGAGCATGGTGTTTGCTCTGGTTGTGAAGGTCGAGAATAAGTGGCAGTTATCTCTGGCTTTCTACTGACGGCTCTACTAAGGAAAGTGACATTCTTTAGTATTGCTATGGGGTAGTCTTGGACTACTTATTTTTTGAAGATTCAGATGTGGTAGGTTTGAAGTCTTTGGAGTTTCTGAGCAGGATGGAGGTTGTCTACTCAAACTTGATTGCTGAATCAAGTCTATGAGAGCATGGCAATCTGTTTCTGCAAAGGGAAGAGGTTCTTCTAAGTGGCAGAAGGAAGAGCTGAATTCAACAGTTGGATATCATAATGTTTTGACATCTAGCTTAACATCAGAAGTCTCAGCTGGTGATGTGGCACATCAGCTTAAGATAGAGGTGATCTACAGTAATGGAAGTTATGGATGCCTCAAAAAGATCTATCTCATACAGTTTGCGGGAGCCGTGGTTTGAGAAGATGTTACATGACTAAGAGGCTTGGTGAATCCAAGATGTCTTGCTTTGGAGCAAGTACTTCATATAACTTGAAGATCTGGTTTTATAGGTGGATCAGGATATCTTGTGGGAGTTCTGAAGAAGATTGAGATCAATCAAAAGGTGGAATTTGGTTGGTTTCATTGTGTGCATTCAAGCAGGATGCTTGAAACTGATTGCTCTTGTGCAGAAGAGTATTTAGTTGAAAATGTAAGGAGGTTCTAATTCTCTTGGAGCTTTTGGCAGAAGTTCTAGGTTGAGGATGGAAGTATACCTGCTTTTGGTGGATGATAGTTTAGTCCTCTCTGGCTTTCTGAAGCTCTCTTTGTTCAAGCTGGTGACGCAGTGTTCAGTTTAGATTACTATACTGATAGTAAGTTCAGTAGTGGAGTATATCTAGAACCATGGTGTGTGGTATATGCGATGTGTCAAGAATGTCCTGACAGATGTTAGAACATTTTTTTGGGTTGGATATCCTTGGTAAAGGATGATTTTGTTCTGGTTCTGGAGTTTGGTACATACATTATGCCTAAGGAGCGTCTACATAGTCATACGGGAGAATGATGAAGTAGAAGGTCTGCCTTGGATGGAGAATCTAGAGAAGACTGAAGTAGATCAGGTATTGATTGCTTGGAAATCTGAAGATGAAGATTATGATAGGGAATGACTGTTTTTGGAAAATTGGGGGATCTATGTGACTTTGATCTTTATCCAACAATTTGTTTAAAGGAGGGTGGTGATCCTTTTGTTCCTCACGAATAGCATGATGTGACTTCATGTGTGAGTGACTGCTGTTTCTTGTCATAAGAGATTGTGATGTGATCTGATCAGAACATTTTTTAAGAGTTGTTCCTTCTTCTGCTACAAGTATCTCTTGAAGAGATTAGATCTCAGTAAAGCAGAGAATTTGTGGAGTCTGTGAGCAGTGTCAAACAAGTCAGGATACTTGGTTGTGTTCTCCAAAAGTGAAAGTACAATATGTGAATGTGCTCAGCAAGTGTGCTCAAATGTTCATCTCGATCTAGAGCATTAGTTAACCATGACAAGGGGAGTACTTGTCTATGGATTCTGCAGCAAAGGTGCATATATTGTGAAGCTTGCATGCTGATCAAGCTTGTGGAGATTGGTTGCCTCTTATGAGGAGATAATGTCAGATACCATGTTATGACATTAGGCTGTTGGATGGCATGTTGGTGTGGACATGAATGGTTCTAGCCATGTGAAGCTAATTGTTTGTATCCTGTGCCCACATGCTTCTGAGGAGAAGTCTGAAGACAATTTTATGCAGTTTTGGAAAAACTTTGTGAGGGTCTTTGTTGATGGGAGATGTCACACTTGTCTTGATGTGTGTTATTAATTCTAAGTAAGAGGAGTTTACTTAGAGTTCAGTGGAAGGCATTGTGAGTGTGCTTCAAACTTGTGGATGATTGTGTGAAGCATTCCTGACTGGATGGATGAAGACTGTGTCTGGATTTCCAAATGCTATGATGTACTGGTCAAGGAGCATCAGTTGTGAAATATAAGGGGAGAACTTCTATCTGTACTAGTGTGGTACTTGGATTGTTTGAGGATTAAGCATTTTGTGAATGCGTTCAGCAGGTGTGTTGAACAGAGGGTGCGCTCTTGAAGACATGAAGATGAGTCTTATGTTTTCCATTCATTTAAGGTGTTCTTCTTGCAAAGGAGCACTGGTTATCTTAGATAGGGTGAGTTGATCTTTTGTTGAAGAAGTTGTTTATCCAGATTGTAATGTCAGACAAGATGTCGTGACATTGTGTTACTGGTGAAGTTCATGGTGTACTTGACAGTTTAGACCTGGTTCTATAGATTTGTGTGTTGAATTAGAAGTATACATTTACACCAATGTTTGTCAATTTTTGGCCAAAAAAAAAGGGAGAGAATGTACAGTAGTAGCTGTTGAGTCTGGATTTTGTTCTGAGTATATTGGTTGGCAGATTCAGAGTTTGTCCAATTGTGGCTAAAAAGGGGGAGAGTTAGCCTAGTTGTTGCCTAGTTGTCTGTTGTGGTTCTAGGCCTGAGGGGGAGTGTGCAGTTTATCTTGATGTTTTGCTGGTTACAGTTTCGAGGGGGAGTTGCTGCTGCTAGTTGTGTGCTGATGTTAGTTTGTATGGTGTTTTTCCGCTGCAGGTATCTCTGATGTTGGCTGAGATTGTTTTAGCCAAAATTAGCCAAAGGGGGAGATTGTTAGTTCTTGTTATTGGCTAGAATTTTGGTAAAACAATGTTGTTGTTGAAGATGTCATATGTCTAATGTCTTAACATGAGTTACTAACATTAAGTTTGTTAGGGTTGCAGTTTTGTGTGCTGATGTTAAACATGATGTCTTGACATCAGTTATCAGAACATCAGAACATCAGTCGTATGTGTCATTAGGGTTGCACGTGTTTTTGTTGTTAGTGAGATTTTCTGCTGAGAGATAGAGAGATTGCAGGCGAATTTATTGGAGAAGATTTATTCTGATACAATTAATTCTGCATATCTTGTGGAGAATAGTTTGTTACTATTTTTGTGCAAATAGACATGGAGAATTGTTCCTATTTGTGTGGAGAAGATTTTGCAGCTGAATTAATCTTAAAGACTTAAAAGATACATAATATCCTGGAAATATTATGTGGAGCTGATTTAAAGGTGTGGAAGATTAAAGATAAAATCTATTAAAGATTGAGTATTTAATTGAAGATTTGATTGAAGGTTTGATTGAAGATCTATTTAGTAGCAGAATCTTTTGCAGATTTGTTGTGATTTGGAGGCCCAAATCTAGTTGGGAAATAGGTTATAAATAGAAGCATTGTAACCTAGTTTTAGGGAGCCAGCCATCATGTAGATTATAAGGGTTGTGTTGGTTGATGAACCACCCGGTTTATGGGATGGTCATCATATTTATCTCAAAGTCTGTAGGTAAAAGATGTATTGTTCTTAGAGGAATCTGTTAAGCAACTCTAAGTATTGTTCTTAGTCATGAGGGTCATGTCTAGGTATTGTTATAGGAGTGTGTCTTCTATTTTTATGTGTTTGAAGAGTTGTTGGAAATCAAGTTGTTGATGTAGTGACTGAGATGTTGGCTGCTAGACATCATTGTGATGATTGGAAGTGAGATGGAGTCTCTTACCTAGGGAGAACTTAGGTAGAAGGGTCATTGGGTAGGGATTAAGTGAGTAGATTGTCAACTGGCATTGTTGAGTCTGTTATTTAATACTCTAATAGTGGGCTTCCTTCTTGGCTTGGTATGCCCCCAGACGTAGGTTGTTAGACCGAATTGGGTGAACAAATTCTGTGTGCACTTTACTTGTCAGCAACTTCTTTAACTGTCTATAAGTGCCTTGTTGTTTATGTCAGACCAAATGTCTCGACATCATGTAGGACATCTGGGATCTGTTATACCAGAATTTCAGATTAGTATAGAAGTGGAGAGGAGATTGAGCCGTGCAACATCATTTACTAGTTTTGGAAGTAGACTGAGGAAGGAGAATGGTAAAGAAGTTGGTTTTGTAATTTGGGTGTTTTAGGCGTGGTGTATTTGGAGGAGCAGGAATAATTTCATTTTTAGAGAGACTAACTTTAGTGTTTTTAACTTCGAGTTGGTTAGGAACACACTCTTTCTTGGTCCAACCTTGTGTCTTTTAGTGATTGGTTTGTGTCTCTGGTTTATTGTGTTAAACGATATTTTTTCCGCTGTAGTTTGTTGTAAAGGTTGGAGTACCCCTTGTACTCTTATGTTTAATTCCATTGCCTATTGAAAAAATAACTCTATTTAGCAATGTTTTCTTTAACACTAGCATTTCAAAATATATCGACCGATATGAGTTTCCTCTACATGGCGGCACCGTTATTTCTAGGTGGCTTTTCTTACCTTTGAAAGTAAGTGGCTTGTTTCAAAATGAATAATTTTGATAACATTACTATAATAAGAATGAAATATTAGTGATACATATATTCAACTTGGTGATGAAACATATTCTACTTCTTGTGGGGGTAAAAGTTAGAGCAATGATCACTCATTTAGGCCAGGAGTTAGTAGAAAAGGAAGATCCAACTGAACGAGTGAAGCCATCATACGAATACTTATACAGTTGAGTGTGGTAGAAGTATGGTATAGGTACTATTCGTATTACAAGGCTTTATACCATAAGATTCATCTAGCTGCAAATGATTGATTGAGTGTGAAGGGCCAATATAATTGACATATTTTTCTTTGCCTAAAAATTTCGTTGAACAATACTTCATAATTGAGATGCTTTGTGTTTTATATTAAATAAAATTCACTACACTGAGATATCCTCGCGTCTGAATTTCAAAACGAAGCTGAGAAAAAGCTTCCATTTATCCTTGTATTTAATTTTTTTGTATGTATATCTTTGCTCTTGCATATAATATTACTACAATATGTAGTTTAATAAACTTATTTATAGTATAATAACCACTTGATTATTGTACAACATATCATTTTCTGTATGTCAATCAATCTCTGGTGTTGCTCAATAATGCAATTTGAATAGAGGTTCAAGCCATTTTTAGTTACAATACTTATTGACTAGTTTTATTATGGTATTATCTTTCAGTGTTCCTTAAATGTATAATTGAGATTTGTTTGTAATAAGGAGTCTTTTATTTTATGAAAAATGTGTAATTATGAAAAGGAGTCCTGGTGTATCTTATTTCAAGTAAATACTTGATTTGGTCCCTAAAAATATAGTCATTTTCAAATATTGCTGATGTTGTGGACTAGATTAATACAATCCTACAATTTCAGGGAACAAATTGGGTATTTGTTCCACACATAAAACATGTCCACATCAACATCCGTATTGTGCATTCTAATTGAGTTTGTGCTAATAGTAACAAATAAGTGTATTTCATTGGATTCATCAACCTCCTCAGTCACATATATCAATGGCATATTTGCAGGCAAAAGAAAAGTCAGAGCTGCCAGAGTACATTCTTGGAATTGTTCGATTATATCGCATTAGACTTGAATATGTTGTTCCTTTTGAATTTTCATTTACGTATAAATGTTTTATAATTGGTTGGGGCTAAATCTGTCTTATGGAACACACGTTGAACTAGATATATAGAGTGTGTATGTATTTTCAGCTTCTATGAGTTAGTGTCGTCAACAAAGCCTCCTCGGGGTTGTCGGCGCATCCTTTGCTTTTGCTGCAGAACAATTTAGGGAGGAAATTTTTTGTCTTGTTAACCTTGTGAATGGTCTATTATTTTGTACATTAAGACCTCTTTATTCTGCGTGAACTATTATGACACCAAAAAAATGAAGGATTTACTTCTAAAATTTTACTACAAATTTATTTTATAGTTAATTTCAATTTAAAAAATAAATTATTTAAATTAAACAACTGATAAACCAACTACTAAATAAAATATTTTCATACTCTATTACTCATATATTTTTTGTTTAGCAAAAATATTTGTCTTTTTCTTTTCTTATTATTATATAATTAGTCATTATTAGCCCATATATATATATATATATATATATATATATATATATCAATTTGTTTTAGGTAAGATATATCAAATTTTGTGAAACAAAATAAAGGATACATAGAACTTTTTTATTTAAGAGGATTTATGAGTTAGGTAAGATATATCAGATTTAAGAGGATTTGAATTAGTTTCCGGTTTGGGAATTAATTTTCATAAGAGCAAATTTATTGGTGTGAATATTGGTTCTCGGTTTTTGGAGGTTGCTTCCCTTTTCCTTTCTTGTAGGACGGAGGAAAATAAATTTTTCTTCCTTGGAATTCCGATTGGTTTCAAGTTCAATAGGTTTGATATGTGGATGGATTTTGTGGGGAAGTTTAAACGGAGGCTTTCTTGTTGGAATAATAGATTCCTTACTTTATTAAAATCGGTGCTTTCTAGTGTTTCCATCTTTATGCTTTCGTTTTATAAAGCACCGGTGAAAGTTGTCAAAGGGATTACTAGAATCCAACGCAATTTCCTTTGGGGGAGTAAGGAGGATAAGAGAAAAATTCATTGGGTTAGTTGGAAGGAGGTTTGTCTTCCGATCGATAAGGGAGGGCTTAGTTTGAGAAGGGTGGATGACTTTAATTTGGCTCTTATCAATAAATGGAGATGGTGGGTTTTAACGGAATCAAATGCTTTATGGTATAATGTTTTAAAGACTAGGTACGGAGATATTAATTTGAAGATGGTGGATACCGGATTTTTTTCCAATAAGGAGAATAGTGCTTCTTTATGGTGGAAGGAATTATGTAGTTTGGAAAAACGCTTGCCGGAAAAATGTTTTATCTCTAATTGTAAATATTCTATTAGCAATGGTTTTTTAATCTCTTTTTGGCTCTCTTGGTGGATAGGAGAGTATTGTTTAAAGGACAAATTTCCTACTCTTTTTAGCTTGTCTTATCTTAAAGATGTTTTCGTCGCTTGCATGGGTGGATGGCATGGGGAGAGGTGGATTTGGGGTGATTTCGGGGTGGTCGGACCCGTCGGTGACGGGGCTGCCGCAGAGCTTTTGTTGTTGCGCACTTCACTTGAGTCCATTCGGTTGGTTTCTCATGGTGTAGGAGCGGTCGAATGGGTGTTGCGTCCTTTGGAGGGTTATTCGGTGAGTAGTTTTTTCAAACTTATTAATATTTTCTGCATTCCTTACGGGACGTGTAGTGAATTCGATGAGGCTTTTTCTTTGGTTTGGAAAGTGGTGGTTCCTTATAAAATTAAGAAGGCTTTCGGGTGGAGATGCCTTTTAAATAGACTTCCCACTAAGGATGCTCTTCTTTTTAGAGGTTGTGTGTTTCCGGATAGAGATTTGGATTGCGTTTTTTGCCCTTCGGAGGAGGAATCTCTAGATCACATTTTTTTGGATTGTTGTGTTTCCTTATTAGTGTGGAAGGAATTGGCGGATTGGATTGGTTTATAGGATTACGGAGCTAGAAATGTTAAAGAAAGTTTCTTAAAGTGGAACGCTTTCTTTAAGCGAAATAGGGTGAAGAAAGGTAAAGAAGGAATTGTTTGGTTGGCAATAACTTGGTATTTGTGGAATTTGTGGAATGCTATTATTTTCCAGAATGATTTTTTGAATGTGTTGGATGCGGTATGGAATATAAAAGCGTTGGTGTGGAGATGGTCCTTCATCGGGAAAATTACCTGTTTCAATTATAACTTTTACGAGTTTAGTAAGTTTCCTTTGAACTATTTAGCTTAAGGCTTAATTGGATTGTAATTTTCTTTTTGTTTCGAGGTTTGCCTCGCTTTTCTGTAAGTGGGTTCAAGAACCGATTGTTCTCGCTATCAATGAAATCCTTACTTATTGAAAAAAAAACTTTAGTTAAATTAAAAAATTTATTTAATTCTAAAATTTTTTGATGATATTCCTAATTTTAATCACTTCCTTTTTTGTTTTTATTTTAGATTTCAAGAAAAAAAATTTATCTCATTTTTTTAATTCTAATAAATTTCTTTTTATTTTAATAATTTAAATTATGTGGTTGAATATATTGAATAAGTGAGTCAATTCTTAGAAATAAAAATAAAGTAGAATAATCTCTTATTCTATAATAAAACTAAAGTTTGTATTACATTATATAAAAAATTTAGAAAACACATTTTTAGAATAAAGAAAAAAGATTGAAATATTTTATACGTCCTATTTTAGAAAAAGAATCTGATAGAAATAAACTAAAACAAGATATTGTATTTTTTTTAATAATTATTTACTTTATATAATTAGAATAAATAAAAATCAAAGAACAAAATTTAGAGTAACTCATATATATATATATATATATATATATATATATACATATATATATATATATATATATATATATATTAATTTCTATTTCTATTTTTCACAATGGTGTTTATTATGTATATTGTATCTCACTATCACCAGTCGATTTAGTTATCCGTCTCTAATTACTCTTGTCCCCTTATGTCTCATGGCAATGTTTTCTTCTTTATTCTCCAATTGAATTCATTGACCTCCGTTTCCAATCGATCTCTCATCCAATTGTGTATGGTGGATATATGTTCCTCTATCCTTTCTCTCCCCCCTCACTCTTCAAACATCACAGGGTCTCATATTTCAAGCATCAACTTCAAATCCTAGAGCATAGGTTTCATCTTTTTCGTGCTTACTTCGATGTTAATTTGCTTCTTAATAGAGTTTTACGCATTAATGTGGTATAGTTTCTTTGAATTTATTTTCTAATGACATACTTATTAAATTGAATACATTTGTTGTAATTTTATCGTTGTGATTGCATGCAATTTTTTCATGATTGTTATTTTCATTTCTCTATGTAGGTTTTACAAAATAGAATTTAAGTTGTTGGATTTATTTAATAAAAATATAGATTGAATTATCGTAGTTGTAGTTATTATTATATAATATTAATGATATATAATAAAAATATATATCATGCTTCTTCATTGATTGTTGTAGAGTTTATGATGCCACATTAATGATGTTGGAGGGTTTCTCAATTGTCTTTTGGAAATAGCTCCTAAGACTCATAATAGGTATGTATTTTGTGAATAAAATGATTTGATTCCTCTACTTTTGACATTTTCTCGGTATTTCATGTCAATGGGTTCAGTGTTTTGGAATTTTTTTACTTATGATCAACTATGAACTAGTAAAATCTATGCAGACTCTACAAGTAATTTTCATTGTTTGAATTCTTACAATGAGGTATGTTATCAAGACTATTTTCCACCTTTATTATCAGTTTGGTTATAATCATAAATAAGATAAAATTACACCCATTTTTTATACATTTAACACCCGTTATTGGAGGGTGTGAATTCAACGGGTGAGAAATGTCTGACAAATTTACACCCGTTTTAAAACGGGTGTAAATTTGATGTTATATTACACTCTTTTTTATAGAAACCAGGTGTAAATTTTTACTTATATACATTTATAGATGATATATTACACTTTTTTTTTGTTTAAAACAGATGTACATACACTCCAGTTTACACCCTATTTTATAGAAAACGGGTGTAAATTTGATGTTATATTACACTATTTTTTATAGAAATTGGGTGTAAATTTTTGAATATATACATTTATAGATGGTATATTATTCCCTTTTTTGTTTAAAATGGATGTATATATGTTCCACTTTACACCCTATTTTATAGAAAAAGGGTGTAAATGTGTAAATATTAATATTTCAATCAAACGAATTTACACGCAATTGCATTAACATCGGATGTAAAATGAGCATTGAATACCTTAGAGGTTTGCAAATTTACACCCTATTTTCTTTAAATATGGTGTAAAAAAGCGATGTATTACACCCATTTTTGATATTGATGTTGGCATGTTTACACCAGATTTTACCATTGATGTTGGCATTTTATACCTGGTTTTATCATTGATGTTGGCATTTTTACACCCAATTTTACCATTGATGTTGCCATTTTTACACCCTGTTTTCTTTAAATAGAATGTTTGTTTTAGTTTCATAATTATATTATATTTAATTAGATTTGGAACCTATATTTTTATTTAATCAAATATTTTGAATACCACTAAACATTCAATAAAAAAATACAAATGTTATGGGAATGGGTCCTGTATCGCCACATAAACCTGCTATTATTAAATTCCAAAAGTACAGATGTTATGTCTCACTCCTATACAATACATAAAATTAACAAAATATTGTAATTTACAATCTCAAAAGCATTCAGATTTTAGGCGTAGCAAGTGCGATGAGATCCTTCCGAAGAATTTTACCCGATGGATTTTTGGGTACAGATGATATGAATGCCTCTTTTCGAATTCTTTTGTATGGAGCCACCTATACAATATAGAAAATTAAAAAGAAACAATTTAATGTTTTAATTTAGTTTTGAATCTCAAAATCCAATCATCCAATAAAAATGGTTGAGAAATGTTTTAGACAAACAAACCTGGTCCGCAACAAAATCCATTACTTGAGTTTGTGATAAGTTACTTCCGGACTTCCTTACCACATATGCCAGTGGACATTGGCCAGCCTCTTTATCTGGATACCTGATATTCATATTCATATACATTCAAAACATGATTTTAACAATTAAGATACTAGTATACTTGATATGTAAATGAAAAGCTTACAGTATAACAGTAGCATCTAAAATAGTAGGATGAGTGAGCAACAAAGCCTCTAGTTCTGCTGGAGGGACCTGATATCCGTTGTATTTGATGAGCTCTTTCAAGCAATCCAGAAGACAAGTGGTATAATAACGGTGTAATAAAGGATCAAGTTAACAAGAAGACATTTTCCAAAGAGGTGGATGGCTCACGTATTAGGAGGATTACAACCAACATTATTAAATAATATTAATTAGACCTTGTCCTAAATAAATATAGTTGCAACAACATTCTTTTATGGTTTGAAACTTTGTTTTCTAATTAAATAACCTACTAGAATATATTTAGAAGCAATGTCCAATGTTTGAGAAATAATAAATATTCTTCATAGATGCAGAGTTTCCTTTTTTATTTTGAACGTGCACATTATGTCTGGTTGGTCTCTATTAATTCGTAATATTTTCCGTTTCTTAATTTGAGTGAAATAATGAAAACAACTTATAATTTGGAAAAGAAACCAGTCTGTGCTCTTGAAAGTAAAGCTAAGAATTGTTTATTCGGAAGGTAAAATCACTAGGTCAAATTAATACTTCCACATGAAGGACATACATGATAGCAGTAATTCAATCAAAGGTTAACAGGGCACCTTCTGTCACATGCTTTTGTCTTGTGTACATCAACTATTACCTCTATCTTTCCGTTTCCTAGCTTTACTTAGCAAAGCCGAAACATGAGCGTTGTTTTCGGTCTCCTGAGTTGAAAATATATTTGTGAAAAAACTAAATGTGTTTACTATTAGAAATATTAATTTATTATATTATTTATGTTTGTAACTGATTTGTTTTAAGTTTGTCATAGTCTTTAGGGATATTTGATTGAGTTAGTAGTGGGTGCTGAATTTTAGGAACACATTGTTAGTGGTTCTCAGTTCTATTTAACAGTTGCAATCCTTGTTATTTTTTTATCGCTTCAATCAATAAAACAGCAGTTTTCATTGCCTCTGTCCTCTAAGTTAACAGTGGTATCAGAGCAAGTTAATTTAGAGAAAAAATTGAGTGAAACACAGTGAGATTTTAGCGAAAACATCAATTGATCGATGGCATCTTCCAATGAGAATTTTGCGCAAGCTGCAATTCCTCATTTTGATGGTCATTATGACCATTGGAGCATGTTAATGGAAAATTTCTTGAGATCCGAAGAATATTGGCAAGTTGTTGACTCCGGATTTACAGAGCCTGCGAAGGGAGCAGTTCAAACAGATACGCAGAAGGCAGAATTGGAGGCATTGAGACTCAAGGATCTTAAAGCCAAGAACTACTTGTTTCAGGCCATAGATCGAGCAACTTTGGAGACGATTCTCAGCAAAGAAACCGCCAAACAGATTTGGGACTCAATGAAGAAGAAATTTCAAGGGAACGCTAGGGCAAGACGAGTGCAGTTTCAACCCCTACGGAGTGAATTTGAGAAGTTACGCATGAAGTCGGATGAGTCTGTCACTGATTTCTTTGGAAGAACAATGATCATCGCCAATAAAATGAGAATTCATGGAGACAAGATGGAGGATGTGACCATTATTGAGAAGATTCTTAGATCAATGACAACAAAGTTCAATTTTGTTGTTTGCTCCATTGAAGAATCCAAAGATATTGATTCACTCACGATTGATGAATTGCAAAGTTCCTTGTTGGTTCATGAGAATAAAATCAGCAAACAAGACAAAGAGGAGCAAGCACTTAAAGCCTCGACTAATTCAAATATCTCTAATTTTAGAGGAGGCCGAGGCAGGGGCAGAGGAAGAGGTCGAGGTGGTTACGGTAGAGGCGATAATGGCCGTAGCAGCAACCATAGTAACAATCCTGCCAACCATGAGAATTTAGACAATTCAGGAAGAGGAAGACGTCGAGGTGGCTATCGTGGAGGTAATCATTCAAATAATTATCGTCCAAAATCTAGTGTTGAGTGCTATCGCTGTCACAAATATGGTCATTATCAGAATGAATGTAGAACCAACTTGAATGGCCAAAATGGAGAAAAGACCAACTTTGCAGAAAGAGAAGAAGATGAATCTTTCTTGATGGTGTGCAATGTGACTGAGGAAATTCCAGATAATCTGTGGAATTTGGATACGGGCTGTAGTAATCACATGTGCCGTGATAAGACGATATTTTCCGATTTGGATGAGTCTTTTCTGAGTACCGTCAAGTTCGGCGACAACTCCAAAATAAATGTTGCTGGAAGGGGCAATATTATTTTCGAGGCCAAGGGAAATAAAAGTCACAAGATCTCTGATGTCTTCTTTGTCCCAGAATTGAAGACCAACTTGATTAGCCTAGGACAACTTCAAGAAAAAGGGTACGAGATTTTGATCAAGAATGGTGTTTGTCGGGTTCAAGACGAAAAATTAGGGTTGATTGCTCAAGTTAAAATGACAGATAATCGGCTGTTTCCGTTAAATCTGCACATATCCACCAGTTCTTGTTTCTCATCAAAGGTTCAAGACTCAACATGGTTATGGCATTTTCGCTATGGTCATCTAAATTTTGGAGGATTGAAAATGCTGCAGCAGAAAAATATGGTGATAGGCCTTCCGGAAATTGCACCTCCAACTCAGATTTGTAAATATTGTGCTGTCAGCAAGCAGCACCGAGACTCTTTTCCATCTAGAAAATCCATCAGAGCCAAGAAAGTGCTAGAGGTTGTTCATTCGGACATCTGTGGCCCTCTAAATCTAATCTCGAATGGAGGTAAACGATACTTTATTACCTTCATTGATGATTACAGTAGGAAGACATGGGTTTATTTTTTGAAAGAAAAATCTGAAGCATTTGATGTTTTCAAGACATTTAAAGTGTCAGTTGAAAAGGAAAGTGGCTGCATGATTACAATTCTGCGTACAGATCGTGTTGGAGAGTATACGTCGCATGAATTCACAAAGTTTTGCGAGAATCATGGAATTCAAAGGCAGCTTACAGCAACATATTCACCTCAGCAAAATGGTGTTTGTGAGCGGAAAAATCGCACTATTATGAACATGGTCCGAAGTTTGCTAAACAAAAGTGGAATCTCTAAAACTTTTTAGCCCGAAGCAGTGAATTGGAGCGTCCACATTTTGAATAGAAGTTCGACTTTTTCTGTTCAAAACATGACTCCTGAGGAGGCATGGAGTGGAAACAAACCAGTTGTCAATCACTTCAGAATTTTTGGGTGTATTGCCTATGCTCATGTACCAGATCAGAGAAGAACAAAACTTGAAGACAAGGGGGTAAAGTGTATTTTTCTTGGTGTTAGTGATCAGTCAAAAGCATATAAGCTTTATAATCCTGTCACTAAGAAGATTATAATTAGTCGTGATGTGATATTTGATGAACAAAATTTTTGGTTAGAGAATAAGAGTGTTGTTGTGCATCAAGAGAAACTGATGGATTTTGATGAAATTCAATATGAGCAGCCTGAAACTTCAAGTGTGCAACACCAATCCACAGTGCAACAGCAGCCCGTAGAACCAGCAGCTGATAGTTCTGTGTAGATTCTTGGCTCACCAGCAACATCAACTTCAGAAACTCGTCCTCGGCGTGATAAAAGAAGGCCTGGTTGGATGATTAATTATGAGGTGACTGGAATAAATCAATCAGAAGGTCAACTCACACACTTTACATTTTTTTCGGATTATGATCCCATTGTCTTTGAAGAAGCTATTAAGGAACCAAAGTGGAAAAAATCAATGGATGAAGAAATTGCTTCTATTGAGAAGAACAACACTTGGGAGTTGGTTGATCTTCCACAAGGGCAAAAGACAATTGGTGTGAAATGGGTGTATAAGACAAAATTCAAGGAAGATGGCGAAGTTGACAAGTACAAGGCACGACTTGTCGCTATAGGTTACAAGCAAGAGTTTGGAGTGGATTATACTGAAGTATTTGCTCCAGTTGCAAGACATGATACAATTAGAATGGTGGTTGCTTTAGCTGCACAAAACTCATGGCCCATCTTCCAATTGGATGTAAAATCAGTATTTCTACATGGTGATCTGAAAGAGCAGGTGTTCATTGATCAACCTCCTGGATACATAAAGTTTGGATGTGAGGCCAAAGTCTATAGACTAAATAAGGCTTTGTATGGATTAAAAGAAGCGCCACGTGCTTGGTATAGCAGAATTGAAGCTTATTTTCTGAAGGATGGCTTTCAGAAATGTCCTGTTAAACACACACTTTTTGTGAAAAGTGGGGAAGGAAGAAAATTGTTGATTGTGTGCTTCTATGTGGATGATTTGATATATACTAGAAATGATCTCAGCATGTTTGAAAGGTTCAAGCAATGTATGATGTTGGAATTCGACATGTCTGATCTTGGCAAAATGCACTATTTTTTGGGCATTGAAGTGAGGCAGTCTGCAGCTGGCATTTTTATCTCACAAAAGAAATATGTGAAAGAAATTTTAGACAGATTCCAGATGTCAAAATGCAATCCTGCTGCTACACCTACTAAAGTAGGGTTGAAGCTTGTTCGAAATCCGGATGAAAGGAACGTTGACAGCCATCTTTACAAGCAAATTATGGGGAGCTTGATGTATCTAACAGGAACAAGGCCTGATATTTTGTATGCTGTAAGTTTGATCAGCAGGTATATGGAAAATCCTAAGGAGAGTCATCTCTTGGCTACACAGAGAATTCTTAGGTATTTGCGAGGTACTGCTAGTTTTGGAATTTTTTTCAAGAAGGGAGAAAAAACAGATTTGATTGGAGTACTTCTGGCTATGTCTTTATGCTGGGTTCTGGAGCCATCTCATGGTCTTCAAAGAAACCATAGATAGTCACTCTATCAACTACCGAAGCAGAATATGTTGCTGCAACAGCATGTGCTTGCCAAGTAATTTGGCTTGGGAGGACTCTTGAAGAGCTTAATTTTGTGCAGGAAAGGGAAGTTGACGCTACTCGCAATTTACTGCGACAACAGTTCAGCTATCAAACTGTCCAAAAATCCCGTTTTACATGGAAGAAGCAAGCACATAGACGTGAAATTTCATTTTATCTGGAATCTCACAAAGGATGGAGTAATTGAACTTCACTACTGCAGAAGTGAAGATCAAATTGCTGATATAATGACAAAGCCATTGCGGGTGGTTACATTTCAGAAACTCAGGGCATTGTTGGGCGTGTGTGATAAACTGAATGTTTGAAAACTTTCAGTTTAAGGGATAATATTAGAAATATTAATTTATTATATTATTTATGTTTGTAACTGATTTGTTTTAAGTTTGTCCTAGTCTTTAGGGATATTTGATTGAGTTAGTAGTGGGTGCTGAATTTTAGGAACACATTGTTAGTGGTTCTCAGTTCTATTTAACAGTTGCAATCCTTGTTATTTTTTTATCGCTTCAATCAATAAAACAACAGTTTTCATTGCCTCTGTCCTCTAAGTTACAATTTACCCGTGCAGAAAGAGGGGTTCAGAAAATCCCAGAATGTGTAAAATCCATGGAAAAAATGAAATAGCATTTGAGCAGGAAAAAATTAACAGAAGTTTGACATATAGTAAATATATAATGTCATGAACTCACCCTTGTTGCAATCATGTGTTTAAGGCCAGCAACGGCTCGAACAAATACTTATAAGCACCCGCATGTGGATCCTGCAAAAATGAGAATTTGGTTCAGCAGTAGGTCGTATTACCAAATATGTCGGTAAATTATAACAGATGCTACCTGTAACACCCCCTTTCTATACCCCCAAATAATCAAACAATCATTTAGGCACATATTAAAAATTTTGTCAGAGTATAATTATAACATGGCATAGAAGAGGCATGTCACATCATACACAATTTTACAACATACAACACCTGCTCAAAACATTGATATGCAACAGTGGGGTAACTTTGCAACAGAGGAACTTTGTCCTTACACCCACATTTCAATATTTAGAATAAAAGCGGAAAATCTAAACATTAAACCACATTCGAACATATATATAGGGATATATACTTCACCAAGTATTATCCACCAACATAATTCATGTTTACATCAACATTTATCCACAAGATACATGTACAAATGTATCACAAAAGAATAATATACATTCTAGCTACCCGGTGCTACATATCAGAGCCAACCGACCAAAAGAAGGAAGACACGCTCCACAAAAAACCTCCAGCGTACCTACTCTGCAATGCCTCATAGAGCATTATAAAACAGCAGAAGGGTGAGAAATATTATCATAATAACAATGCCTAGAATTATATATATATATCTTAGCATAAAAATACCCATATTCCACATTTTCACCACAATTCACCCAAACTCACCCATATACATCACAATGTATATATATATATATCAACCAAGTACATTCATCATGCATAATTTCATAATTCCCAATCATTCCACATAAACATACACAATTATGTTTACTCAACAACACATCATTATAAAGATGATAAATGCAAATCATAGAGACCGACTCACGACTCTATGCAAATGCAATGCGGTACTGACTCAATCATCACAAGTTCACTCAGGAACTTCTGCTGGAACCATCGCTCGTTACCAAAGTAACTCCCCGTCGGGCCTACGATGTTCACCCATTGCTCACACCCCACATGGGCACACAATGTTTATGGATCGCTCACACCCCACCTGGGCACACGACCCGATCGCTCACACCCCACACGCGGGCACACGATCCGATTGCTCACACCTCACATAGGCACACAATCGTTCGTAACCATCCCTCACACCTCACATAGGCACACGATGTTACCACGGATTCTCATTAGAATCGCTCAACACAAGAATGTATTTCATGATGCCTCACATGCAAAATGACACAAGACATTCTTGAAATGCATACATATTCACAATATATTCATGCATTCATCTCATACAATCACATACAATCTATATACATTCACATCGATGCACTATTGTATGATTCGCATTCAAACACACAGTCAAAACGGTAAAAGTCGCTAAATAACACTATTCCTGACTTTTCCGACTTATTTAATCGGCTAACAATTTCCAATCATCATGAACATATAGTACAGCTCAATAGCTTTCCAACGAGATAAAGAACCCCTAAATAGGAATTACGGTTCGAGAATTATGAATTTTTAAAAGAAATTGAAATTATAAAAAAAAACGAAAGCGCCCGGCGACAGGAATGTTTCGCCCGGCGACGCTTCCTTTTCGCCTTTGCTTCGCCCGGCGAAGAAGGGGCGAAGGAAATTTCCCCAAACCTGAACCAACCCAGTAGCTTGGCACCCTCGCGCCTCTCAATTTCGCCCGGCAAAGGCTCGAACCGCCCGGCGCTCGGGGCATTTCGCCCGGCGCTCTGCACCAGAAGCAGAAATTCTGCTTCGTTTTCACTGTTCCAAAACCCCCAAAATCTCCATTTTCTTCCCCAAATCACTTCCAACAGCGAAACAATTCATAGCAATGATTCATAAACATATGGAGATTATACAACACAAATTATATCGATTTCTATCCGCGAAAACATCGATTTCTACCATTTTCTACACCAATGGGTTTATACCCCAAAACTCATGAAAATCAACAAAATCAACAATACAATCATACATAATCATACACATTGCTAAGATAACAAGATTTCACACCCTTACCCGGATTCCAACTTGCTATGTGATTGATCTTGATGAATTTTCCAAGTTTTCCTCTTTTCCTCTTCTTTTCTCTTCCTCCTATTTCTTTCTCTTCTTCTTTTCTCTAATTCCCTTTTCTTACTATTTTTCCTTTCTATCTCTTTTCCTTCTATTTCTTTCTTTTCTATTTCTCTCTCTCATTTTCCAAACAATCAATTAATTCATTTTTCTCACCAATTCTAATTCCACTTAATTTCTAATTTATCATTAATTGAGAAAAGTCTAAAATACTCTCCATTCTAATTTCCCCGAAAACTCTCAAAAACGGCAAAATAACACAACATGCCAAGATAGCATATTCGCACACCAATTTCACAAATAAAATAATTATCACTCAATTTAAATAAAAGACTCAACAAAATGGGAATAATTGGAATCGGGGCATTACACTACCTCTATGTTAGGTGGTAGGGGCAACCCTTCCACCAAAGGAGCTCTTGGAACCTGCACAATTTGAGAACCGCTTGAACCATCCGGAAGCTGAACACTCCAACTTGGGGAATTATATATGCCTAATGACTCAAAGTCAAATTCGGGTCTCGACGCATCTTGAGGACCAGAAAAGGCGGACGTTGAAATCTTTATGTCCTTGTCAACAAAAGTAAGTTGGTTCAATTATCCGTCTCTGGCGAGCAATACAACATGATGATGATGATGAAAAAGTATGTTCAGTTTTGGGCATAGCAAAAGAGACAGTGTATTTACAATATAAGGATGATTGGTCGGTTAAATAGTATGATGAAGGGCTTCTGAACCTTAACGTGTTTCATATTCAGCTTAACAAATTTTCAATTATGTTACCAGTGACAAAAAATTAGCATTAAAATTATCATATTTGAATTTCTTCTGTATTTACATGCAACTATACTCATTCATAATATAGACTATAGTTAACACACACAATAGCAGAGGAACATTTATTGGAAAAACTATTTGCTAACATACAATTTGAGAAGAGTCTAGTTTACTCAAGTCCATGTCATGAGCATCAAAATCAATATAAGGATGCACCTGGGAAGCAAGCATTACAATTAAGGATTCCTACAAAAAATATACTGCCAGTTATGACAATTAAGGATGCACCTGGATACGAGACACCGAAAACAAACAAGGGATTATTGGTTTTTGTTATATTAAGCCTTGCATTTAAGGTTTCCTACAAGAATATACTTCCAGTTATGACAATTACATTTTTCAACAAGTCTCTGCCATATTGTCATCAACCAGGAAGGTAACTTGCCTAACAACTCTGTCAAAAAACATACAAATCAAAGAGTGCCTGCTTGGATGAAAGATATCTCAAATTTTCCAAGGCCAGAGATTTAAATGGCGAACACTTGTCATAATAGCGATGCTCAAGAGAAACCACAGTTGCGCCAAACTTCTTTGCCAGAACCTATAAATATTAACAAATACACATTGAGCAACAACAAAGACGAAAAGGGTATGTATGAATGATAATACAAAATTGGAGCAAGAATAGCAAAAAGTTACACTAATGTAGTCATTTTTGATCCCATCGCAAGAATATTCACCACATATGACAAAAAAATAGGTCAATGTGTTTTGTCAACTTGAAATCAGTATATGCTACCAGGATTTTAGTTCGTAACCTGATTTGCTTCAGAAGATGGACCAAAACATCACACCTGGATTTCTGTTTCGTCTCTTTTTCTTCATTTTCATGTCCATCAGGATTCAATTGCATACTTATTTCGGCAGCCCGTGTTGCGGCTAAATCCGTGGCAGATTTCATGGTTGCAGCTCAGTTAGTAATCTGTTGTGCATTCATAGTTTGTTGCATAATCAATGCTTGCTGGAACTGCATTTGTTGCATGGCAACAGCTTGCTGCATCATCAAAGGAAGAGAGGATGAAGCAAGTGAAGAGTTCGTAGTTTGTTTTGGCGGAAGTGATTTTTCCATTTCAACATTCAAAGGACGCCCCTCAACATCAATGTTGTTTAATGCCATAGCAGCAGCAGCCTCTTCGGGTTTTGAGTATTCTATATAAGTAAAATGCTTGGAATCAGTGATTGTACATTCAAGAACAGTGCCACAGAAAGCAAAGAGTTGTTTAAGCTGCTTCACAATAAGAAGTGGGCTAAGATTGCTAACTTGAAGAGTTTTCTTTAACACATCCTCCTTATTAGCTTTATCAGGCGAACCTGATAGTGGTAGCAAAATCAGTTGTAATGAGCAACTAGAAACAATAAAAAGACAATAAAAAATGCCAACAAATTATTGGTTCATGATTCCGTGAAGCTCAATTATTGGTTCATGACATTTTGAGTCTCATTATGCCTTATGAAACATCATGTGCCGGTGGCTCTTGAATTGGGTTTGATGTTTTAAAAGGTGAAGTGCCTGGGATTTTGTTGTATCAGCCTATTCATTATCACTTAAATATGTTTAACACCATGCACATTTAGAAATGGACACAAACACCAAAAAAAACTATAACATGTTTCCATTGTCACTTAAACACACTTCATGTGAAACTTTACATGGAAAAAACCAGCAACTGAAAAATCAAAATCCTTCTACTATAAACATAATGCCCTTATATAAAAAACACAAATAAATAACAGACCAACTCAAAATAGTTGCAAGAATTAGTTTACACAGATACAGGTACAAACAAATTTTGCAATTATACAACGCAATTATCACACTTGATGAGTGCTCGCTGCAGGAGCGTCCACAACCCCGGTTTTCTCCATGATATAGGATTCGTCGGCAGGATAAAATTACAGTTTTTTTTATAAATATTTATGCTTGCTCTTTCTGGCTTTGCTGTATACAACCTGCCAAAATGGCATGTCAGACTCAAAATACAAGATAGGTCATGTAGACATCCTAAGAGTAACAAAGAAATTAATATCATGCAAGTTAGCTGTAACGCCCCAGTTTTTGTCAGTTTTATTTAATCGAGTCGATTTGATTATTTTATTATTATATTATTTTGTTTTGGACTTTTATTTGACAATATATTATTTTTCATCGTTGTTTATATTTTATCGTATTTTGAGAGCGTTTGGGAGATATTTGAGCTGGGGGGTATTTTGGTCTTTTGCTTAGGTAAGTTTTATGTTTTTATATAAATAGAAATAGAGAGAGAGAGAAATAGAAAGAAAAGAGAAAGAAGAGAAAGAAAAGGAAAAGAAGAGAAAAGAGAGGAGAAAAGAGAAGAGCAAAGAGAAAAGTGTGGAAAATCACCAAGATCAATCTTTCGGAGTCGATTTAATCGGGTAAGGGTGTGAAATATTGTTATCCTAACTTTGGGTATGATTATGTATGTGTTTTGTGTGGATGTTTTGGTTGGTTTTCCATATGTTTCCGTTTAGGTCGTATTGGACGAAATCGATAGAAATCGATGTTTTCACGGATGAATTTCAAAATAAATTGCGTAGATTAGTCGTATGAGGTTAGGCCGTGATTATAGAAACTCGTTTGGTTGAAATCGGTTGATATTGTGAGTTTTGACATTTTTGGGTTTTGAGAATGTGAGATTTTGGTGAAAATCGAATGTTGTGGAATCGGTGTTTTTTTATCCTAACATGTTGGTATGTATTTATGGAGGATTACCATGTATTTATTCGGAAGAAAGTAATTGAATCGGTCGGGTTTCCGGAGGGTTTTGTGTTTGGGCAGCAGCTATTTTTTCTGGTTTTTAATAGGTGTTGGAAGCTAGAGTAGCAGCAAGCAAAAATATATAAGTAACCCAGTTTTGTCGTTCTCCACAGGGATCAGTGCGAGGGAAAGAATGCCATTCAACGGTTTCTATATTTCTAAGCTCAAAAGTTCTGGTTTAAAGACGAACCAAAAGCAAATGCGGAAAATGTAAAGACGGAAAATATAAAGTAAAGACAGAATTATAAACGGAGCCTTGTTGGAATTGGATCTCATCAATTGATAACACATGCATTCTTCTAATCAAGCAAACACAAATCAATCATTCGCCTAATATCCTCGTGTATCACTCACAACAGAGGTTATGTCTAACGCAACATCGAGAGGCCAACTGTATTGTCTCATCAGTGATGTCTCACGCAACAAAACCAACACAGAGCTTTAAGAGCAGATACTCACGCAAGTGTTAATCCTAAATCTATCTCTAGAGTTCAGTCCTAACAGATATTACTATAACATCCATATCAAATAAATGATTTCTTCGTATTTAAGCAAGATCAAAATACGTACACACACTTAACCCTTTTTACATGTATTCAACTAATTTGCCCAATGAATATGAATATCCTTCTTCATCACTATTATCACGCATCCTCGCGATACCGTATCGATCCTACTCATGCTACCCATGCTACTTAATCAACACAATACAACAAAAGATAAAATGAATATCAACTCACAAACCCATGTCAAAAGCTTGTTCATTGATAGATGAAAATCTAAGATCAAAGATTTGGTAAAGGTTTTGTCAAGACCACAAATAATCAACCAAAGACACAACAATAGAAAATCAGAATTCAAATCACATACATACATTAGAGGAAATACAATAGGTATCAAAAGATTACATCCCTCTCCAACAAGAAATCAAAGATCCTACCTTTTCTCCCTTGGAAATGAAAGAGATATCAAGTTCTGATCCCAAAATTACAACAACATCAGAACCACCCTCCTAAAAAGTGTAAAAATTGTATTTATACAATTCAGAAATTTGCATGTTCGCTAGGCGAACCAATTCATTCGCTAGGCGAATGGTTAAAAATAGGCACACCAGGTGCCTCAAACAGTTAAACCGCCTCAGAATTTCACGTGCATTCGCGAAGCGAACAAAACACTCGCGAAGCGAGCCTTCGCCAAAACCTTCGCCCCAGCGAATTTAGGGACTTTTCCTACTGAAACTTTCTGCCACCCTTCGCTGGGACACTCGCCACCGTTCGCTAGGCGAACCTTCGTTAGGAGCTCGCCAGAACTCGCGAGGCGAATACTGCTGTTGCAACTTCAATTCCTTGGCAGCTTGCACCTTTTCTATGTGTCTTCAAACTTTGATCATTTAGTGCATTTCCTTCACCATAACACACACATTACAAGCACCAAAGGTATATTATCAATGTATAGAAGAACAACAACAATCATGGATAAAAACCATGAAAACATGAGAAAAGAGATGAAAAAGTGCAAAGAAAGATATGCCAATTTTAGGCCAAATCCGCACCTAACAACTCTCCCCAACTAAACTCTTGCTTGTCCTCAAGCAAAGTACGCCCCTCGTTAAAAACAAGCGGATTTTCTCAAGCTTAAGACTCAACCAAAATCCAGATAAACCAAACATGAAAATGCGCACAAACTACGTTTACCACTCAATAGAATCAAACAATGATAAAGAATTAAGTTCTTAAACAAATATCATGGAATGGTTCAAATGACAACTAAATTTTCATTCTTGAATCACTCTAACACTCCTCTTCAAAATAAGAATGAAGAAATTGACGCGTTTGCAACCGCGGGGAAATTTCACACACCTGATAAACAATGCAAATAGCAATCCAATTCATACAACATTTACCAATCAACATGAAAATATGGAAGCAAAAAGATCACTAAGGGCTTTAAGGGGTATAGCTTGGTCGGGTTAACAACAAAGGGACATTTCTAACGGTCTTTGAATCGAAATTGCCGATAAATGATATTTACACATTTACAACTTCATTCACCATTCTCATTCCTTTACCACAAACCTTCTCAAACTTCCTTTTTGCACAATTATTTCACTTTCTATTTTTCTCATCAAACAAGCATCCTTTTTCTTGTGTTTTTCACATTCATATTTACACTTTTTTTCTTTTCTTTTCATGCTTGTTTGAACTTTTCCAAAAGATTCAGGCATCCTACCCTCTTCTTTTTCATTCTCCCCATCTTGAATTCAACTAAACCTCAAGTGAATGCTCCTTGCCTTTACCGCAAGGAAATCAAAGTATACAATTTTCAAAGGTTCAAGAAGAAAATTCAAACCTCACAAAATTCAATGATGAACCAAACTTGCAAATTATGTACATAAACCAAGTTCATCACTAAAATGAGATCTAAATTGTTTTAGGCTCAAAGGGGCTAACAAATTCTCACTACTCACGGGTAAGATACTTTTGGATATGGTTGTGCTCAATATAAACAAATGCCTTGATCATTTCTAATGCTTCCACAAAATCACACTAATCAGAAGATAAAGCATGAATCAAATGAATTAAACAAAGTTATCAGTCATCCTTGCATATAGTAAACAATGGAGGTTTCCTCACAATTTGTGGCTTTTGGACCTAAGTGAAACAAGCATTCCAACAAGTTGCGAAATGAAACAAAGATACACATTTGCACAAAGCACAAAATTCTTAAATCATTCTAACATTCTATAAAGCGATACAATTTACCAGGCATACTTTCAAAGCTCAACAAAATCCAGACTCTGTCGAAGCTTCATTGAATTCTTTTATACAAAGCAACCAATCTAGAAGGAGTTCTCAACATTCCTGAACACACTAGACAACACATTAAAGGAACACAAATGCATATAATATAAACAAATGTACAAAGCTTAAAAATATAGAAACTATGCGATGCGATTCAATATCTAAACACCAATCCCCGGCAACGGCGCCATTTTGTTGGAACTAGAGTAGCAGCAAGCAAAAATATATAAGTAACCCAGTTTTGTCGTTCTCCACAGGGATCAGTGCGAGGGAAAGAATGCCATTCAACGGTTTCTATATTTCTAAGCTCAAAAGTTCTGGTTTAAAGACGAACCAAAAGCAAATGCGGAAAATGTAAAGACGGAAAATATAAAGTAAAGACAGAATTATAAATGGAGCCTTGTTGGAATTGGATCTCATCAATTGATAACACATGCATTCTTCTAATCAAGCAAACACAAATCAATCATTCGTCTAATATCCTCGCGTATCACTCACAACAGAGGTTATGTCTAACGCAACATCGAGAGGCCAACTGTATTGTCTCATCAGTGATGTCTCACGCAACAAAACCAACACAGAGCTTTAAGAGCAGATACTCACGCTAGTGTTAATCCTAAATCTATCTCTAGAGTTCAGTCCTAACAGATATTACTATAACATCCATATCAAATAAATGATTTCTTCGTATTTAAGCAAGATCAAAATACGTACACACGCTTAACCCTTTTTACATGTATTCAACTAATTTGCCCAATGAATGTGAATATCCTTCTTCATCACTATTATCACGCATCCTCGCGATACCGTATCGATCCTACTCATGCTACCCATGCTACTTAATCAACACAATACAACAAAAGATAAAATGAATATCAACTCACAAACCCATGTCAAAAGCTTGTTCATTGATAGATGAAAATCTAAGATCAAAGATTTGGTAAAGGTTTTGTCAAGACCACAAATAATCAACCAAAGACACAACAATAGAAAATCAGAATTCAAATCACATACATACATTAGAGGAAATACAATAGGTATCAAAAGATTACATCCCTCTCCAACAAGAAATCAAAGATCCTACCTTTTCTCCCTTGGAAATGAAAGAGATATCAAGTTCTGATCCCAAAATTACAACAACATCAGAACCACCCTCCAAAAAAGTGTAAAAATTGTATTTATACAATTCAGAAATTTGAATGTTCGCTAGGCGAACCAATTCATTCGCTAGGCGAATGGTTAAAAATAGGCACACCAGGTGCCTCAAACAGTTAAACCGCCTCAGAATTTCACGTGCATTCGCGAAGCGAACAAAACACTCGTGAAGCGAGCCTTCGCCAAAACCTTCGCCCCAGCGAATTTAGGGACTTTTCCTACTGAAACTTTCTGCCACCCTTCGCTGGGACACTCGCCACCGTTCGCTAGGCGAACCTTCGCTAGGAGCTCGCCAGAACTCGCGAGGCGAATACTGCTGTTGCAACTTCAATTCCTTGGCAGCTTGCACCTTTTCTATGTGTCTTCAAACTTTGATCATTTAGTGCATTTCCTGCACCATAACACACACATTACAAGCACCAAAGGTATATTATCAATGTATAGAAGAACAACAACAATCATGGATAAAAACCATGAAAACATGAGAAAAGAGATGAAAAAGTGCAAAGAAAGATATGCCAATTTTAGGCCAAATCCGCACCTAACAATAGGTGCAATCGATTGCAGCAGGATGCAAATCGGTTGCACATATGTAAAGGGCGAAAAATTGCAAGTCTGGGACTGTGCAATCGATTGCATCAGGAGTGCAATCGATTGCACTCTGCTAGTTTTCCGAAAAATGTTTTCTTTAAAAGTCCGTAACTTTTTCGTCGTTTATCCGATTGAGCTGTTCTTTATATCAAACTGAAGCTAAAAATATAATCTATTTGATGGTGATGAAAAATATTATTTTTAGCCGACTTTTAACCGACTTTTACGGTGAACCGTAAATTGAATTGTTTGGATAATTGTGTATGTTGTTATACAATTGATGTGAATGTAGATGGATTATATGTGATGAATGCAGGAATATATTATGAATATGTATGCATTTCAAGAATGACTTTTGAGTCATTTTGCATGTGAAGCATCATGATGTGCATTCTTGTGTTAAGCGATTCTAATGAGAATCCGTTGTAACGTCGTGTGCCTATGTGAGGTGTGAGCGATGATTACGAATGATTGTGTGCCCATGTGGGATGTGAGCAATCGGATCGTGTGCCCGTGTGGGGTGTGAGCGATCGGGTCGTGTGCCCATGTGGGGTGTGAGCGATCCATAAACATTGTGTGCCCATGTGGGGTGTGAGCAATGGGTGAACATCGTAGGCCCGACGGGGAGTTACTTCGGTAACGAGCGATGGTTCCAGCAGAGTTCCTGAGTGAACTAGTGATGATTGAGTCGGTACCGCATTGCATTTGCATAGAGTCGTGAGTCGATCTCTATGATTTGCATTGGTCATCCTTGTATTTGTGCATGGATGAATGAACATGAATATATGTGTTTATGTTGAATGATAAGCATTGTGATGAATATGCTTGGTTTTGTATATATATATATATATATATATATATATATATATATATATATATATATATATATATATATATATGCCTTGCGATGTATATTGAATGAGTTGTGATGAATTGTGATAAGAATTGTATCGTTGTAATGATGCATTGAAGAATGAATATAATATGTATGTTTATGTGGAATGGTAGAATGGTGAGAATGTGTTATGTGTATACTTTTGTGTTGAGATATATGATTATATGCATTGTTATTATGATAATATTTCTCACCCTTCTGCTGTTTTATAATGCTCTATGAGGCATTGCAGATTAGAGTTGCTGGAGGTCTTTTTGTGAAGATTAGTCCTCCGTTCTGTTGTCGGTCTTGGTGTCTGCTCTGATACGTAGCACGGGAGTCGGGGAAACGATTATGTTATTTATGTATATAATTATTGAATATATTTGGTATTACCTTTATATGGAAAAGTTTCCCAATTGAGGGTAATCTATTTTATGCTATGTATCAAATTTATGAGCAGGGATGATGTTTTGTTTATTTAAATGTGGCATTCATGTTCCTGTCGGAAAAATAAATTTTTAGTTACTCTGATTTTATTTATGTATTATTTATTCGTGATGGGAATTGGGGTGTTACATTAGTGGTATCAGAGAAGGTCGGTCCGTCCGGCCAAGTTGTTGAGTCAGTTGGTGTGACAGTTGAATACTGTCGTTGTTGTTGGTTGTTCCTTATTACGTGATATGTGTGTGGAGCACTGTCGGTACTTTCTGGTTTTCTAATCCTTTGTTTTCAGAAGTTAGAATGAGATAAGTGGGGGAGAAGCTGGTACTTCTCCATGTTGCTTCAGGTGTGGAGCGCTGGCTCAGTGTGTTGTGAATTGCAAGATTGTAAGTGTTGTTTGGACAGTGTTGTTCCCGATTCCGTAAGAAATGCGGAGGTAAGGTTTATGTCAACTAAGGATTTGTGCCTTAGGTAGTTTTGTGTATGGGATGCAAGAAAGGCTATTATAGTTTGGTAAAGACGGTTTATGCCCCATCATGATTGTCGACTGTCTATTGGCAAATTGAGGAACTGATCACCCTTAATCTCTTGTTGATAGCAGACGGAAATTATGTTGGATGGAATAGGCGGGTCTTTCCGGCTTTGATAGTGTGTGAAATGAGTTGTTTGGAATTTAAGGAGATGATTACAGATTGTTTTGATGAGTCGATGAAGATGTTAATATCGGAAGATGAAATGGATTAGAGGTTTTGGTATGTTAGTCCAGTTGGGAAGTCGTTGAGAGAGAATGATTGGGTTTTATTTAAGGACTGCTTCACAGAGAGTAGAGATTGAACTTAATTGGACGAAGTGAATAGTTGAGGTTTATATCTGCTAAGTAAGTAGGAAACTCTTAGTAGATGGGAATAAGATGTTTGTTTTGTCTGTGATGGTAGTGTTCTGGGAATTGGCAGGAAGTCGCAGTGATGGGCCGTCAGTTGGGCATAGTTTTCAGATGTGTTTTTGGATGGAACATTAAGGTGTTGTCTTAGAGAGCTCCAGTATTGTTGGTAACAAAAGGAAGGATGATGGAATGGAATAACAAGTATAATGGTATTGAGACTATGGACAGCAAACTTAGAGTTCTGGTGGGTTTGGAGTCTTTGGAGTTTTAAGACATTAATGGAAATTGCGAGGAAACCCTTGTGGGTAGATGTAACATTGTGTTTGAGAATTCTTTTTGGTTGGTTGTTGATTGTTGGAACTAGAGTAGCAGCAAGCAAAAATATATAAGTAACCCAGTTTTGTCGTTCTCCACAGGGATCAGTGCGAGGGAAAGAATGCCATTCAACGGTTTCTATATTTCTAAGCTCAAAAGTTCTGGTTTAAAGACGAACCAAAAGCAAATGCGGAAAATGTAAAGACGGAAAATATAAAGTAAAGACAGAATTATAAACGGAGCCTTGTTGGAATTGGATCTCATCAATTGATAACACATGCATTCTTCTAATCAAGCAAACACAAATCAATCATTCGCCTAATATCCTCGCGTATCACTCACAACAGAGGTTATGTCTAACGCAACATCGAGAGGCCAACTGTATTGTCTCATCAGTGATGTCTCACGCAACAAAACCAACACAGAGCTTTAAGAGCAGATACTCACGCAAGTGTTAATCCTAAATCTATCTCTAGAGTTCAGTCCTAACAGATATTACTATAACATCCATATCAAATAAATGATTTCTTCGTATTTAAGCAAGATCAAAATACGTACACACGCTTAACCCTTTTTACATGTATTCAACTAATTTGCCCAATGAATGTGAATATCCTTCTTCATCACTATTATCACGCATCCTCGCGATACCGTATCGATCCTACTCATGCTACCCATGCTACTTAATCAACACAATACAACAAAAGATAAAATGAATATCAACTCACAAACCCATGTCAAAAGCTTGTTCATTGATAGATGAAAATCTAAGATCAAAGATTTGGTAAAGGTTTTGTCAAGACCACAAATAATCAACCAAAGACACAACAATAGAAAATCAGAATTCAAATCACATACATACATTAGAGGAAATACAATAGGTATCAAAAGATTACATCCCTCTCCAACAAGAAATCAAAGATCCTACCTTTTCTCCCTTGGAAATGAAAGAGATATCAAGTTCTGATCCCAAAATTACAACAACATCAGAACCACCCTCCTAAAAAGTGTAAAAATTGTATTTATACAATTCAGAAATTTGCATGTTCGCTAGGCGAACCAATTCATTCGCTAGGCGAATGGTTAAAAATAGGCACACCAGGTGCCTCAAACAGTTAAACCGCCTCAGAATTTCACGTGCATTCGCGAAGCGAACAAAACACTCGCGAAGCGAGCCTTCACCAAAACCTTCGCCCCAGCGAATTTAGGGACTTTTCCTACTGAAACTTTCTGCCACCCTTCGCTGGGACACTCGCCACCGTTCGCTAGGAGCTCGCCAGAACTCGCGAGGCGAATACTGCTGTTGCAACTTCAATTCCTTGGCAGCTTGCACCTTTTCTATGTGTCTTCAAACTTTGATCATTTAGTGCATTTCCTGCACCATAACACACACATTACAAGCACCAAAGGTATATTATCAATGTATAGAAGAACAACAACAATCATGGATAAAAACCATGAAAACATGAGAAAAGAGATGAAAAAGTGCAAAGAAAGATATGCCAATTTTAGGCCAAATCCGCACCTAACAACTCTCCCCAACTAAACTCTTGCTTGTCCTCAAGCAAAGTACGCCCCTCGTTAAAAACAAGCGGATTTGCTCAAGCTTAAGACTCAACTAAAATCCAGATAAACCAAACATGAAAATGCGCACAAACAACGTTTACCACTCAATAGAATCAAACAATGATAAAGAATTAAGTTCTTAAACAAATATCATGGAATGGTTCAAATGACAACTAAATTTTCATTCTTGAATCACTCTAACACTCCTCTTCAAAATAAGAATGAAGAAATTGACGCGTTTGCAACTGCGGGGAAATTTCACACACCTGATAAACAATGCAAATAGCAATCCAATTCATACAACATCTACCAATCAACATGAAAATATGGAAGCAAAAAGATCACTAAGGGCTTGAAGGGGTATAGCTTGGTCGGGTTAACAACAAAGGGACATTTCTAACGGTCTTTGAATCGAAATTGCCGATAAATGATATTTACACATTTACAACTTCATTCACCATTCTCATTCCTTTACCACAAACCTTCTCAAACTTCCTTTTTGCACAATTATTTCACTTTCTATTTTTCTCATCAAACAAGCATCCTTTTTCTTGTGTTTTTCACATTCATATTTACACTTTTTTCTTTTCTTTTCATGCTTGTTTGAACTTTTCCAAAAGATTCAGGCATCCTACCCTCTTCTTTTTCATTCTCCCCATCTTGAATTCAACTAAACCTCAAGTGAATGCTCCTTGCCTTTACCGCAAGGAAATCAAAGTATACAATTTTCAAAGGTTCAAGAAGAAAATTCAAACCTCACAAAATTCAATGATGAACCAAACTTGCAAATTATGTACATAAACCAAGTTCATCACTAAAATGAGATCTAAATTGTTTTAGGCTCAAAGGGGCTAACAAATTCTCACTACTCACGGGTAAGATACTTTTGGATATGGTTGTGCTCAATATAAACAAATGCCTTGATCATTTCTAATGCTTCCACAAAATCACACTAATCAGAAGATAAAGCATGAATCAAATGAATTAAACAAAGTTATCAGTCATCCTTGCATATAGTAAACAATGGAGGTTTCCTCACAATTTGTGGCTTTTGGACCTAAGTGAAACAAGCATTCCAACAAGTTGCGAAATGAAACAAAGATACACATTTGCACAAAGCACAAAATTCTTAAATCATTCTAACATTCTATAAAGCGATACAATTTACCAGGCATACTTTCAAAGCTCAACAAAATCCAGACTCTGTCGAAGCTTCATTGAATTCTTTTATACAAAGCAACCAATCTAGAAGGAGTTCTCAACATTCCTGAACACACTAGACAACACATTAAAGGAACACAAATGCATATAATATAAACAAATGTACAAAGCTTAAAAATATAGAAACTATGCGATGCGATTCAATATCTAAACACCAATCCCCGGCAACGGCGCCATTTTGTTGGAACTAGAGTAGCAGCAAGCAAAAATATATAAGTAACCCAGTTTTGTCGTTCTCCACAGGGATCAGTGCGAGGGAAAGAATGCCATTCAACGGTTTCTATATTTCTAAGCTCAAAAGTTCTGGTTTAAAGACGAACCAAAAGCAAATGCGGAAAATGTAAAGACGGAAAATATAAAGTAAAGACAGAATTATAAATGGAGCCTTGTTGGAATTGGATCTCATCAATTGATAACACATGCATTCTTCTAATCAAGCAAACACAAATCAATCATTCGTCTAATATCCTCGCGTATCACTCACAACAGAGGTTATGTCTAACGCAACATCGAGAGGCCAACTGTATTGTCTCATCAGTGATGTCTCACGCAACAAAACCAACACAGAGCTTTAAGAGCAGATACTCACGCTAGTGTTAATCCTAAATCTATCTCTAGAGTTCAGTCCTAACAGATATTACTATAACATCCATATCAAATAAATGATTTCTTCGTATTTAAGCAAGATCAAAATACGTACACACGCTTAACCCTTTTTACATGTATTCAACTAATTTGCCCAATGAATGTGAATATCCTTCTTCATCACTATTATCACGCATCCTCGCGATACCGTATCGATCCTACTCATGCTACCCATGCTACTTAATCAACACAATACAACAAAAGATAAAATGAATATCAACTCACAAACCCATGTCAAAAGCTTGTTCATTGATAGATGAAAATCTAAGATCAAAGATTTGGTAAAGGTTTTGTCAAGACCACAAATAATCAACCAAAGACACAACAATAGAAAATCAGAATTCAAATCACATACATACATTAGAGGAAATACAATAGGTATCAAAAGATTACATCCCTCTCCAACAAGAAATCAAAGATCCTACCTTTTCTCCCTTGGAAATGAAAGAGATATCAAGTTCTGATCCCAAAATTACAACAACATCAGAACCACACTCCTAAAAAGTGTAAAAATTGTATTTATACAATTCAGAAATTTGCATGTTCGCTAGGCGAACCAATTCATTCGCTAGGCGAATGGTTAAAAATAGGCACACCAGGTGCCTCAAACAGTTAAACCGCCTCAGAATTTCACGTGCATTCGCGAAGCGAACAAAACACTCGCGAAGCGAGCCTTCGCCAAAACCTTCGCCCCAGCGAATTTAGGGACTTTTCCTACTGAAACTTTCTGCCACCCTTCCCTGGGACACTCGCCACCGTTCGCTAGGCGAACCTTCGCTAGGAGCTCGCCAGAACTCGCGAGGCGAATACTGCTGTTGCAACTTCAATTCCTTGGCAGCTTGCACCTTTTCTATGTGTCTTCAAACTTTGATCATTTAGTGCATTTCCTGCACAATAACACACACATTACAAGCACCAAAGGTATATTATCAATGTATAGAAGAACAACAACAATCATGGATAAAAACCATGAAAACATGAGAAAAGAGATGAAAAAGTGCAAAGAAAGATATGCCAATTTTAGGCCAAATCCGCACCTAACATTGATACATGTTGGAATTGCGGAATTGGACGGTTACGAGAAGAAATTGGGTATGGATTACTAACAGTTGAATAAGATAATGATTGAGAATAAGTGTCCACTTTCATGAACAGATGACTAGAATGGTTTGGTTGAGTTTGAGTGAATTACAATTGTTTGGAATGTTTGATAAGAGTGGTGAATTGTGTGAGTTGAGGCTTTGATCGATTTAATGTGACTGGTTAGGTTTGTTATCCTCGGAATAGGTTGTTATTTACTCGGTTAAGCTTGTATTTGAGTAACCAGTTACCCAGTGAAAAGTTTTGCAAAAGCTTTAAGGATTTATATCTTTTGGATTTTGGTTGGGAATTGCAACGTACAGTGATGGTATTTGGTGTTAGTAACGCGTCTCTAATGTTTATGGAGTAGAGGAATCGTATCTTCCGTATTTAATTGGATAAGTTCGTAGTGGTTTCGATTGAGGATATTTGGATTTGTTAAAAACTCAGAGGAAGAATGAGTAAAGTGTTTGAGATTTGAATTACAAGTGTTGAAAAGAGACGAAGTTTTATGCTAAGTTATTCAAGTGAGAATTTTGGTTGAAAAGGTTAGTTTTCTTGGATATGTTATTTCTGATGATGGTATTTGTTGTAGATTCATCGGAAGTAGATGCAGTTCTACAATGAGGGGTTCCGAAGTTGGTTGAGGAGATTAGAAATTTTTGGGCTCAGTTGGTTGTTACTGCAGACTATGGAGGACTTTGCTAAGTTCGTACTTCTGGTATCTCAGTTGACTTACAAAGGGTGAGTCGTTTGTTTGGATGTTCGTTGTGAGTAAGTTTTGGTGAGCTGGAGTAGAAGTTATCTACGGTTTCAGCTTTGATTTTGTGTGATCCTAATAAACCGGTTGTGGGGTATTGTGATGTGTCTTTGATGAGTTTAGTCAACGTGGTAATGCAAGAGGGTAAAGTCGTGGCTTATGCTTTACGACAATTGAGGATTTATAAAAGGATCTGTATTATTATGGATTTGAAATTGGTTGCGGTGGTATTGTGTTGGAATATTTGGAGGTATTATCTTTATAGTTATAGGTTCGAAGTGTTTGGTAATCACAAGAGTTTAGAGTACTTGTTTGGTCTGAAAAAATAGAGTATGAGACAACAAGGAGGGTTGGAATTCGTGACTAGTTATGAATTTGGCTTAGATTATCCTTCGGGAAAAGCTAAGGTTGTGCCTGAAAAGTTAAGTCGAAAGTTGTTATGCATGTCTGTTTTGATGGTCAGAGAATTGAAATGATTTGAGCAGTTCTGAGACTTATGTATGGTGTATGAGATAACACATGTGAGTGTGAGGTTGGTAATATTAAAGTGAACAGTGATTTTTGGCGAATATGAGAAAGAGTTAGACTTTGGACGTGAAATTGATAGTTTTGATGGTTGCGAGTAATCAGAGTGTGCAGCGGAAGCGTGAGGTGGCACATTTTGTATTTACGTGTGGGACTTGTAAGAGTTCATAGGTTGAACATTGAGAACATGTAGGAATGGTGAGACTATATGACGTTTCAGAATAGAAGTGTTAGGTGGAAGGTTTGAATGTTATTCATGGGCTACTATGTAAATGGATGTTTTGATTGTATGTTCGATTGGTGAATCGTAGCATTGTTGTAGTATGGTTGTGTGACAAGGATGTTGGTGTTCTGGTTTTGTTGATGTTGTTGAGACCTTGTGGTGTCGTGGAATTTTATGTTCTTGTTTGTGTTGTTGCCTCATTTCCATGGTGATGGTTCGAGTGTGTGTAGCTAATTCCTATGATGGGGAATTAGGGGAGTGTTATCTCCGGTGATGGTAACGATCTTGTTGTGTTTCGGTTCTAGAGTGAACTTGTGTGTTGGTATCATGGTTTTCCTTGAGTTGTGAGTTGGTCGTCAAGTGCATTGTATGGGCTTTGCATCTTGTCATTGTTGTTGTCGTCGTTGTCGTGCCATTGTTGTATCGGCTGTTAGCATGGTGGTTTGTCAGTTGTGTTATTTGTGGTGTGCCTTTTGTTGGCATGTTGGTTTGTTAGTCGGATGCGAGAGTCGTATCCGGAGTTATTCGTATGGGTTAGATTTTCGAGGACGAAAATGTCTAAGTGGGGGAGAGTTGTAACGCCCCAGTTTTTGTCAGTTTTATTTAATCGAGTCGATTTGATTATTTTATTATTATATTATTTTGTTTTGGACTTTTATTTGACAATATATTATTTTTCATCGTTGTTTATGTTTTATCGCATTTTGAGAGCGTTTGGGAGATATTTGAGCTGGGGGGTATTTTGGTCTTTTGCTTGGGTAAGTTTTATGTTTTTATATAAATAGAAATAGAGAGAGAGAAATAGAAAGAAAAGAGAAAGAAGAGAAAGAAAAGGAAAAGAAGAGAAAAGAGAGGAGAAAAGAGAAGAGCAAAGAGAAAAGTGTGGAAAATCACCAAGATCAATCTTTCGGAGTCGATTTAATCGGGTAAGGGTGTGAAATATTGTTATCCTAACTTTGAGTATGATTATGTATGTGTTTTGTGTGGATGTTTTGGTTGGTTTTCCATATGTTTCCGTTTAGGTCGTATTGGACGAAATCGATAGAAATCGATGTTTTCACGGATGAATTTCGAAATAAATTGCGTAGATTAGTCGTATGAGGTTAGGCCGTGATTATAGAAACTCGTTTGGTTGAAATCGGTTGATATTGTGAGTTTTGACATTTTTGGGTTTTGATAATGTGAGATTTTGGTGAAAATCGAATGTTGTGGAATCGGTGTTTTTTTATCCTAACATGTTGGTATGTATTTATGGAGGATTACCATGTATTTATTCGGAAGAAAGTAATTGAATCGGTCGGGTTTCCGGAGGGTTTTGTGTTTGGGCAGCAGCTATTTTTTCTGGTTTTTAACAGGTGCAATCGATTGCAACAGGATGCAAATCGATTGCACATATGTAAAGGGCAAAAAATTGCAAGTCTGGGAATGTGCAATCGATTGCATTAGGAGTGCAATCGATTGCACTCTGCTAGTTTTCTGAAAAATGTTTTTTTTAAAAGTCCGTAACTTTTTCGTCGTTTATCCGATTGAGCTGTTCTTTATATCAAACTGAAGCTAAAAATATATTCTATTTGATGGTGATGAAAAATATTTTTTTAGCAGACTTTTAACCGACTTTTACGGTGAACCGTAAATTGAATTGTTTGGATAATTGTGTATGTTGTTATACAATTGATGTGAATGTAGATGGATTATATGTGATGAATGCATGAATATATTGTGAATATGTATGCATTTCAAGAATGTCTTTCGAGTCATTTTGCATGTGAAGCATCATGATGTGCATTCTTGTGTTGAGCGATTCTAATGAGAATCCGTTGTAACGTCGTGTGCCTATGTGAGGTGTGAACGATGATTACGAATGATTGTGTGCCCATGTGGGGAGTGAGCAATCGGATCGTGTGCCCATGTGGGGTGTGAGCGATCGGGTCGTGTGCCCATGTGGGGTGTGAGCGATCCATAAACGTTGTGTGCCCATGTGGGGTGTGAGCAATGGGTGAACATCGTAGGCCCGACGGGGAGTTACTTCGGTAACGAGCGATGGTTCCAGCAGAGTTCCTGAGTGAACTAGTGATGATTGAGTCGGTACCGCATTGCATTTGCATAGAGTCGTGAGTCGGTCTCTATGATTTGCATTGGTCATCCTTGTATTTGTGCATGGATGAATGAACATGAATATATGTGTTTATGTTGAATGATAAGCATTGTGATGAATATGCTTGGTTTTGTATATATATATATATATATATATATATATATATATATATACACATATATATTTATATATATGCCTTGCGATGTATATTGAATGAGTTGTGATGAATTGTGATAAGAATTGTATCGTTGTAATGATGCATTGAAGAATGAATATAATATGTATGTTTATGTGGAATGGTAGAATGGTGAGAATGTGTTATGTGTATACTTTTGTGTTGAGATATATGATTATATGCATTGTTATTATGATAATATTTCTCACCCTTCTGTTGTTTTATAATGCTCTATGAGGCATTGCAGATTAGAGTTGCTGGAGGTCTTTTTGTGAAGATTAGTCCTCCGTTCTGTTGTCGGTCTTGGTGCCTGCTCTGATACGTAGCATGGGAGTCGGGGAAACGATTATGTTATTTATGTATATAATTGTTGAATATATTTGGTATTACCTTTATATGGAAAAGTTTCCCAATTGAGGGTAATCTATTTTATGCTATGTATCAAATTTATGAGCAGGGATGATGTTTTGTTTATTTAAATGTGGCATTCTTGTTCCTGTCGGAAAAATAAATTTTTAGTTACTCTGATTTTATTTATGTATTATTTATTCGCGATGGGAATTGGGGTGTTACATTAGCCAGTGTAAAAAGTTTAGAAACTACTGCTTACATTTAGAGTTATCATTCAACAGAAACTGGTTATGTAACCTCCTTGAGAACTAGAACAAACATTTATGGTTAGGAAGGCTTTTATTTACTAAAGTGAGCTATTATTAATTCAAAGTCTTTCTTACATAAACACTTATACCATATATAAACTGCAAGGTCTTTGCCACTACACTAGATACAACTCCAAATGTATGCCAGTGGAAATGGAAATGGAACTAGATTTCCTTAGCCTTATAGCTTTGGTGAATCAAAAGAATAACACGAGGAAGGAGACGTGCGACAAGAGTCAATCTTTTTCTAGAAATTGGATGCATGCTATTTGAAATTGGTTTCCACAAAGATATCTTCTACGTTACCTTAAATACAAAGGAAGCTTCAAACTATCCTAAGATAAGGTATCTCTCTTGTATTCTTTTAATTGTATTTGACATATCTATCTATTCTATTTATATATATTAAATCTAATGCATTAAATATTATAGCGACACATCATCAATTATAACTCTAAAATGTGCCACATCAACTTATTTGTATATGTGGAGAATTTGTTCATTAACAATAAAACAATCCAAAAGAAACTTTTCATTTACTTTCTAAACTCATTAACACATCATCAATCATCAATTGATATAATTATATTTTCTTTATGAAACTCTTTATTCTATTAATAGATATTAATAATAATAATATATAATATTGTTCATATTCCTATTCCAAAAATATTTAATAATAAAGATATTAATAAAATAAAGCACATAAAAATATTTAATTTCCTATCCCTGTTATAAATGGTATTTAATTAAACAAAATTGATATAATTATATTTTCTTTAAAAAACACTTCATTCTTTTAACTTTAATTTAAAAAGTAAAAAATAAAAATAAATTTTGTTTTAATAATCACTAGAATTATAAATAATACACTACAATGATGATTATATAAAAAATAAAAAATAAATTCATTACAATGATGATGATATAAAAAATAAGGTAAGGCTGAAAGAACTTCCATCAACCGAGATGCTCGAAATACTACTGAAAGGTAACAAGTGGTCCTACTCCTATTCTAGTATGTTATAACTCTTTGGCTTTCTGTAACTTATGTTTGTCTTATTGTGTAAGCAGCAGGACCTTTGCTGATTCTTTTAGAAGTTTGATAGATGATGAAGCTGCTTTTGATTCTTTTGAGGTAAGTGAGTGTCACATGTGAAGTACATGTACTAAGAAGTTCACTAATAGAAAGTACTATGCCACCGATATCGAAAAAGAAATGCATTATCAAAAGTACACACATTCGGATACAGTTCTTGTCCTCATGAATATTAACATTTTGATGCATTGTTAATAATGGCATTTTTCTTGAATATATTAATATTTAGTTCTATACAGGACATTTTGATGCATTGTAAATAGTGGTTTGAAAAAATAACTAAGGAATGTACAGGCCCTCCTATGCTTCATAAATACCTCCCAGAAGGCTTCTACATTTGTTCAACTAAGGAATGTTTTTGGTAGAGATTAAGATCCAAGGTATTGTTTTTTGTTGTTCATACAAACCATTGTGAGTGTGGAATCTCTTATAAAAAAAATTGATGTAATTAGGCAGTACTAGTATCTCAATGTCAGTTTAAGACATGCACTTAATAGGAGAATTACTTGAGTATTACTTTAGTATATGAAAAGTTAATCCAGGTTATAACAGTAAGCCCAATTTATTTGTAATAGATGTAATTTATGTAACCATTTGTTTGGCTACTGACCTAGTGGGAAAAGGCTTTGGCTGTTGTTGTAATAACCATTTGTTTGTCCATAATACAAATATTATTTTCGTGCTATGAAGCATGGACACCCCGAACATGACCCCGACACTGACACAACGACACCGGTAATAATTTGAAAAAATAAATAAATAAAATGTAATCACAAGTGTTGGTGCGGGAGAAATGAACTATGCTCTAACATTGCATTCCTATTTATGTATTGTGTTGGATATTGAAATTAGATATGATGTTTTGACCACAATTCATAAATTTTTTTTGTTAATGGTGGTTTTAGCTGATCAACAACCTTCTGCTGTTTTAAATCATGCAAATGGAATCACTGGTTGGAAATTGGCACTTTAAATCATGCAAATGGAACCATTGGTTGGGAATTGACACTTATTACGTCACCCAGTTTGAATGAGAGTGCTACAACAGCTAGCAAATTGGTATGCTTTTTTCTTCAATCTTCCCTTGGTCCATTGCTTGTACATATGTTTTCTATTTTTGTTAATAAGCGAGATTATCTATTCGGTATTCAGGCTGGAGGTGTAACAGCCCGATTTTGATATTTCCATTTTTGTGTTGATTGATTCTAGTTGGTTGAGTCTTTTATTTTAATTGGGCAATAATTATTTTAATTGTGAATTTGGTGTGTTAAATGTTATTTTACCATTTTCGAGAGTTTTCGGGGAAATTAGAATGGAGGGTCTTTTAGACTTTTCTCAATTAATCATAAGTTAGAAATTTTGTGGAATTAGAATTATGTGAGAAAAATGAATTAAATTGATTTAGTGGAAAATGAGAGAAGAAAGAAAATAGAAAGAAAAGAGAAATAAGAGAGAAATAGAGAAAGATAGAAAGAAAAGAAGAGAAAGAAAAGAGGAGAGAAAGAAAAGAGAAGAAAGTTGGGAAAACTAGGAAATCATCAAGATCGATCAATTAGCGAGCTTGGAATCCGGGTAAGGGTGTGAAACATTGTTATCTTATCAATGTGTATGATTATGTAGGGGGTTTGCTTGGATGTTTTCTTGTTTCCATAGCTTTTGAGTTTAGGTCGAAAACGATAAAATGATTGGGAATCGATGTTTTTACGGTCAGAAATTGATATAATTTGTGTAGTATGATTACCATGTGTTTATGAATCATGGCTGATGATTGTTTTGTTGTTGGAATTAAATTGGGATGAAAAATGAGGTTTTTGGGGGTTTTGGGTCGTGTAACCCGTAACAGCATTTTTCTGGTTCTGGTGTGATTCGCCAGGCGAATTTGGGATTCGCCAGGCGAATTGGGTTTGGCCACTAGCTCGCCAGGCGAAGTGCTGGCGAAGGCAGATTCGCCAGGCGAATTTTCCAGTCGCCAGGTGAATTTGGAATTACAGAAAGGGGTAGCTTCTGTAACTCTTGGAGTTTTTCTATATTGGTGACTCGCCACTAGCTCGCCAGGCGAACTACTGGCGAATGGTGATTCGCCAGGCGAATTGCTGGCGAAAGAGGTTTGGCCAGGCGAATTCTGAAGTCGCCAGGCGAATCTGGCTGTTTCTCAATAAATTCTTAACTTTTGAAAATTCATAACTTTTGATCCGTAACTCGGATCGGGACATTCTTTATATCGTTGGAAAGCTTATGAAATGTACTTTCTTATGATGTTAATTTTGAAATTGTTAGCCGATTAAATACAGTCGAGAATTTGGGAATAGTGTCATTTACCGACTTTTGTCGTTTCAAATGTGTATATTGGTTGTGTAACATACAATGTGGCATTGATAATGATGTGTCTGCCTTGTATGATGTGGTATAATGATAGTGCATGTGATGAGATGTTGTGATAAGGTGTTGTGATGCGATGTTGTGATAACGTTGTTGTTGTGTGGTAAATACATTGTTTATGTGAAATTCAATGTATGTTGTGTGGTGACCTTTATGGTTTGAAATGCATTGTTTGAATTGTTTTGCAATGCATGAATGTGATGATGTTGAAGCATGTGGCTAGTTGTTGTAATTGTTGTGGTTGATGAATTATGGCCGAAAGGCAAGAAATTGCAATGTGTGTATTTAATGGTATATGCATGACTATATTGTGAAAAATGTGTGCATTGCATGAGTGTATGTGGTCATTTTGTATGAGAAACATCATGATATGCATTCATGTGTCGCGATTCCATGGAGAATCGGGTGTAATATCACGTCCCTGTTGGGTGTGAGTGATTGATTACACAAATGATCATTGAGGATCCTCTGAACATTGCGTAGTCAATGGGTGTAATCGTTGCGATGAGTTACACTTGATTCCGTGGGGATCTTCAGAATGATTGTGTGCCCTTGTGGGGTTTGAGCAATCGGATTGTGTCTGCGTGAACAATCCAGAAACATCGGAAGCCATGATGGTATGAGCGATGGGGAAATATCGTAGGCCCGGCAGGGAGGATATTTCCATTGAGTTCTTCAATTGAGCTCGGGTGATGAGTCGGTACCGCATGCATCTGCATAGTGTCGAGAGTCGGTCTCTATGAGTTGCATTTGTCATCATTGTATTTGTGCATTGATGAATAAACATATATATGTATATGTTGATGTGGAATGAGTAGAATTGTGCAGGTGTGCACGGATGGATAAACATGAATATGTATGTTTATGTTGAATGATAAGCATTATGAGGAATGTGCTTGGTTATATATATATATATGCCTTGCGATGTATATTGAGTGAGATGTGATGATTGTGACATAGTAAACATTGATATATGTATGTTTATGGGAAATGATATAAACTGTATCTTATAATGATGCATTGTTGGATGAACAAGTATGTGTGTTCATGTGGAATGATGATAATGGTGAATGTATGCATAACAAATATGCTTGATGATATATCTATATTGTGATATATGATGAGTTGTGGTGAGAATATGTGTCATATGTTTATGTTGTAGTACATAATTATATGCATTGTTATTATGATAATATTTCTCACCCTTCTGCTGTTTTATGATGCTCTATGAGGCATTGCAGATTAGGTATCTGGCGGTCTTTTTGTGAAGCGTGTCTTCATTCTCCTTGTTGGTCGGTTGGCTCTGATATGTAGCACCGGGTAGCTAGGACGTTTGATCTTTTTGTGATACATTTGCATATGTATCTTGCTGATGAATTTGGGTATATAAACATGATGTTGCTTGTGATTCATACTGGATGATGTATATATATATGTTGGTGTATACATGTGGTTGTTATTCAATACTTTAGATGTTTCCGCTTTTATTCTAAATATTGAGATGTGGGTGTAAGGACAAAGTTCCTCTGTGGCACGTTACCCCATTATTGCATATCAATAGTTTGAGCAGGTGTTGTATGTATTAAATTAAGTATGATGTGACATGCCTCTTTTATACTATGTTTTAATCGTACTCTGGCGAATTGATTTTATATGTGCCTAAATGATTTATGTGATTATTTGGGGGTATAGAAAGGGGGTGTTACATTAAGTGGTATCAGAGCCAGAGTTGAGTCAGTTGTGTCTGTCTTGTAGTTGTGTGGGTTGAACTGTTGTTTAACCTTGTTGTAATTTTTGGGAATGATCAGAATATGGCTGGTAGAAACGATAATGCGATGGCTGCTGCTTTGGAAGCAATGGCTAGGGCGGTGCAAGGTGCGCCTAACGTGAATGCTAATGACGAGTTCAGGAAGAATCAACCACCGGTCTTCAAAGGAAGATTTGATCCCGATGGAGCTCAACTGTGGTTGAAAGAGATTGAAAGGATCTTCAGAGTTATGGGTTGTGCAGAGGAGAATAAGGTGAGGCTTGGATCTCACATGCTGAAAGAAGAAGCCGACGATTGGTGGGTCGGTATGCGTGAAGTTCTTGAGGTGGATGATGAAGAGATAACTTGGGATTTATTTCGTACCGAGTTCTCGAGGAAGTATTACCTTGAGAGTGTGAAAGGGAAGAAGGAGATGGAGTTCCTTGAACTGAAACAAGGTAGTATGTCCGTAGTGGACTATACTGCTAAGTTTGTGGAGTTGGTTCAATTCCATCCTCATTATGCTGCAATTACTGCTGAGTTCTCGAAGTGTATTAAGTATGAGAATGGTTTGCGTCCTGAGATTAAGCAAGCTGTGGGATATCAAAGGATAAGGAGATTTTCGGATTTGACGGAATGTTGTAGAATCTTCGAGGAAGATAGCAAGGCTCGTTCTACACATTACAAAAGTTTGAATGAGAGGAAGGGAAAGCAACAAGCTCGAGGTGGACCTTATGTGACACCAGTTGATAAGGGCAAGCATAGGGGAAACTTTGACAGGAGGTCTGGAGGAGGAAGTTCTGGTCCCGTAAAGTGTTTCAAGTGTGGAGGTATAGGTCATAAATCATTTGATTGTAGGAAGACTGTGGTGAAATGTTCTAACTGTGGAGGAGTAGGGCATGCTACTACTGAGTGTAGGAGGAATGTAGTGAAGTGCTATAATTATGGAGAAGTGGGTCACATTAGTACTAAGTGTACTAAGCCGAAACAAGCTCAAGCGGGCGGAAAAGGTGTTTGCATTGGCGGGGACTCAAACTACGAATGCAGACCATTTGATTAAAGGTACATGCTTTATTAATAGTACACCTTTAGTTGCTGTTATTGATACGGGAGCGACTCATTCGTTTGTTTCGTCTGAGTGCGCGAAGCGTTTAAATCTAGTGTTGTCTCTGATGGATGGTAAGATGGTTATTGATACTCCAGCAATGGGGTCAGTAACTACTTCGTTGGTTTGTTTAAGTTGTCCTTTGACCATTTATGGTAAAGACTTCGAGATGGATCTAGTGTGTTTGCCGTTGGAAGGATTGGACGTGATCTTGGGTATGAACTGGTTGCAATTTAATCGAGTTCATATAGATTGTTATCACAAGTTAGTAAGGTTTCCTTCTTTGGAAGATGATGAATTTGAGAGTTTCCTATCCACTGAAGAGTTGAAGAAACTTTTAGCGGACGAAGCTCAATTGTTTGGGTTGTTTGCATCATTGTCGGTGGAGAGTCAAGTTGAGCTTGATGTGTTCCCAGTAGTGTGTGAATTTCCAGAAGTGTTTCCGGAAGATATTACGGATGTACCGCCGGAAAGAGAAGTTGAATTTTCTATTGATCTAGTTCCGGGTACTAGACCGATTTCGATGGCACCGTATCGTATGTCGGCATTGGAGTTGGTAGAATTGAAGAAGCAATTGAATGACTTATTGGACAAGAGATTTGTAAGGCCAAGTGTTTCTCCTTGGGGTGCTCCGGTATTGTTGGTGAAGAAGAAGGACGGGAGTATGAGGTTATGCATTGATTATCGATAGTTGAACAAAGTGACAATTAAGAACAAGTATCTGCTTCTAAGGATCGATGATTTGATGGACCAATTGGTTGGTGCGAATGTTTTTAGCAAGATTGATTTGAGATCAGGATACCACCAGATTCGTGTGAAAGGAGAGGATATTCAAAAGACGACATTTAGGACACGATATGGTCATTATGAATATTCCGTGATGCCATTCGGGGTTTCTAATGCGTCGGGTGTGTTTATGGAATACATGAATCGTATTTTTCATGAACAGTTGGATCATTTTGTGGTTGTGTTCATCGATGATATTTTAATTTACTCTAAGTCTCAAGAGGAGCATGAAGAGCATTTGAGGATTGTGTTACGAATTTTGAAAGAGAAGCAATTGTATGCTAAGTTGTCAAAATGTGAATTTTGGTTGTCGGAATTAAGTTTCCTTGGACATGTTATTTTCGGTAGTGGTATTAGTGTTGATCCATCCAAGATAGATGCGGTGATGCAATGGGAGGCTCCTAGGTCGGTTACGGAGATTCGAAGCTTTTTAGGCTTGGCAGGTTATTATCGGAGGTTTATTGAGGGATTTTCGAAGTTGGCACTTCCTTTAACGCAATTGACTTGTAAAGGAAAGGCTTTCATTTGGGATATTCATTGTGAAGAAAGTTTCAATGAGCTAAAGAGAAGGTTGACAACGACTCCGATCTTGATTTTGCCAAATCCGACGGAACCATTTGTAGTGTATTGTGATGCTTCATTGGTGGGTTTAGGTGGTGTTTTGATGCAAGAAGGAAAAGTTGTGGCTTATGCTTCTAGACAATTGAGAGTGCATGAAAAGAATTATCCTACGCATGACTTGGAGTTAGCGGCCGTGGTGTTTGTTTTGAAAATTTGGAGGCACTATCTTTATGGTGCAAGATTTGAAGTTTTTAGTGATCACAAAAGCTTAAGATATTTATTTGATCAAAAAGAATTGAACATGAGACAAAGAAGGTGGTTAGAGCTTTTGAAGGATTATGATTTTGGTTTGAATTACCATCCGGGTAAGGCAAACGTGGTGGCCGATGCTTTAAGTCGGAAGTTGTTACATATGTCCGCATTGATGATGAAAGAATGGGAACTTTTGGAGGATTTCAGAGATTTGAGTTTGGTTTGTGAAATGACGCCGAGAAGTGTGCGACTTGGTATGTTACATGTTACGAATGATTTTCTTGCAACAGTTAGTGAAAAGCAGAAGTTGGATTTGAAGTTCGTTGATTTGATGATGAATAAGAACGAGGATTTCAAGGTTGATAATTTTGGAGTTTTGAGATTCCGTGGTCGTATTTGTATTCCCGATGGCGCGGAGTTGAAAAAGATGATTCTAGAGGAAGGACACCGAAGTAATTTAAGTATTCATCCGGGTGCGAATAAGATGTATCAAGATTTGAAGAAGATCTTTTGGTGGTCCGGATTAAAGAGGGATGTGGCTCAATTTGTGTATGCGTGCTTAACTTGTCAAAAGTCTAAGGTGGAACATCAAAAACCGAGTGGATTTATGCAACCGTTGGATATTCCGGAATGGAAATGGGATAGTATATCGATGGATTTTGTTACGGGATTGCCGAATACGCAAAGAGGTCATAATGCTATTTGGGTAATTGTTGATAGGCTTACTAAATCTGCTCACTTTATTCCAATTGATATTAGTTATCCTTTGGAGAAGTTAGCTGAGATTTATGTTCTTGTGGTTGTGAAGTTACATGGAGTTCCTAAGAGTATTGTATCGGATCGAGATCCGAGATTTACATCAAGATTTTGGGAGAGTTTACAAGAGGCTTTGGGTTCTAAGCTAAGATTGAGTTCGGCTTACCATCCGCAAACGGGCGGTTAAACCGAGAGAACGATTCAATCGTTGGAGGATTTATTGCCTGCTTGTGTACTCGAGCAAGGTGGTGCTTTGGATGGTTATTTGGCGTTGATTGAATTCACTTACAATAACAGTTTTCATTCGAGTATAAATATGGCACCATTTGAGGCTTTGTATGGTCGGAGATGTCGAACACCTTTGTGTTGGCATGAAACCGGTGAGCGGACGATTGTTGGACCGGAAATGGTACAACAAACGACGGAGAAAGTGAAGTTTATTCGGGAGAAGATGAAAGCTTCTCAAAGTATACATAAGAGCTATCATGACAAGAGAAGGAAAGATCTTGAGTTTCAAGAAGGCGACCATGTGTTTTTGAGAGTTACACCAGTTACGGGTGTGGGTCGTGCTTTGAAGTCGAGGAAGTTGACTTCTCGTTTTATTGGTCCGTATCAGATTACTTCACGAGTTGGTGTTGTGGCTTACCGTGTGGCGTTGCCTCCAAACCTTTCGAATTTGCATGACATATTCCATGTTTCGCAACTTCGGAAATATGTTCCGGATCCGTCACATGTTATTCCTATGGACGAGGTTGAAGTGAGAGATAACCTTACGGTGGAAGCTTTACCGGTTAGGATTTTGGACCGCGAAGTTAAGAAACTAAGAGGCAAGGATATTGCGCTTGTGAAAGTAGCGTGGGGAGGCGCTGCGGAAGGCAATATGACTTGGGAACTAGAGAGTGGGATGCGAGAGTCGTATCCGGAGTTGTTTGAATCAGGTATTATTTTCGAGGACGAAAATTTCTAAAGTGGGGGAGAGTTGTAACAGCCCGATTTTGATATTTCCATTTTTGTGTTGATTGATTCTAGTTGGTTGAGTCTTTTATTTTAATTGGGCAATAATTATTTTAATTGTGAATTTGGTGTGTTAAATGTTATTTTACCATTTTCAAGAGTTTTCGGGGAAATTAGAATGGAGGGTATTTTAGACTTTTCTCAATTAATCATAAGTTAGAAATTTTGTGGAATTAGAATTAAGTGAGAAAAATGAATTAAATTGATTTAGTGGAAAATGAGAGTAGAAAGAAAATAGAAAGAAAAGAGAAATAAGAGAGAAATAGAGAAAGATAGAAAGAAAAGAAGAGAAAGAAAAGAGGAGAGAAAGAAAAGAGAAGAAAGTTGGGAAAACTAGGAAATCATCAAGATCGATCAATTAGCGAGTTTGGAATCCGGGTAAGGGTGTGAAACATTGTTATCTTATCAATGTGTATGATTATGTAGGGGGTTTGCTTGGATGTTTTCTTGTTTCCATAGCTTTTGAGTTTAGGTCGAAAACGATAAAATGATTGGGAATCGATGTTTTTACGGTCGGAAATCGATATAATTTGTGTAGTATGATTACCATGTGTTTATGAATCATGGCTGATGATTGTTTTGTTGTTGGAATTAAATTGGGATGAAAAATGAGGTTTTTGGGGGTTTTGGGTCGTGTAACCCGTAACAGCATTTTTCTGGTTCTGGTGTGATTCGCCAGGCGAATTTGGGATTCGCCAGGCGAATTGGGTTTGGCCACTAGCTCGCCAGGCGAAGTGCTGGCAAAGGCAGATTCGCCAGGCGAATTTGCCAGTCGCCAAGCGAATTTGGAATTACAGAAAGGGGTAGCTTCTGTAACTCTTGGAGTTTTTCTATATTGGTGACTCGCCACTAGCTCGCCAGGCGAACTGCTGGCGAATGGTGATTCGCCAGGCGAATTGCTGGCGAAAGAGGTTTGGCCAGGCGAATTCTGAAGTCGCCAGGCGAATCTGGCTGTTTCTCAATAAATTCTTAACTTTTGAAAATTCATAACTTTTGATCCGTAACTCGGATCGGGACATTCTTTATATCGTTGGAAAGCTTATGAAATGTACTTTCTTATGATGTTAATTTTGAAATTGTTAGCCGATTAAATACAGTCGAGAATTTGGGAATAGTGTCATTTACCGACTTTTGTCGTTTCAAATGTGTATATTGGTTGTGTAACATACAATGTGGCATTGATAATGATGTGTCTGCCTTGTATGATGTGGTATAATGATAGTGCATGTGATGAGATGTTGTGATAAGGTGTTGTGATGCGATGTTGTGATAACGTTGTTGTTGTGTGGTAAATACATTGTTTATGTGAAATTCAATGTATGTTGTGTGGTGACCTTTATGGTTTGAAATGCATTGTTTGAATTGTTTTGCAATGCATGAATGTGATGATGTTGAAGCATGTGGCTAGTTGTTGTAATTGTTGTGGTTGATGAATTATGGCCGAAAGGCAAGAAATTGCAATGTGTGTATTTAATGGTATATGCATGACTATATTGTGAAAAATGTGTGCATTGCATGAGTGTATGTGGTCATTTTGTATGAGAAACATCATGATATGCATTCATGTGTCGCGATTCCGTGGAGAATCGGGTGTAATATCACGTCCCTGTTGGGTGTGAGTGATTGATTACACAAGTGATCATTGAGGATCCTCTGAACATTGCGTAGTCAATGGGTGTAATCGTTGCGATGAGTTACACTTGATTCCGTGGGGATCTTCAGAATGATTGTGTGCCCTTGTGGGGTTTGAGCAATCGGATTGTGTCTGCGTGAACAATCCAGAAACATCGGATGCCATGATGGTATGAGCGATGGGGAAATATCGTAGGCCCGGCAGGGAGGATATTTCCATTGAGTTCTTCAATTGATCTCGGGTGATGAGTTGGTACCGCATGCATCTGCATAGAGTCGAGAGTCGGTCTCTATGAGTTGCATTTGTCATCATTGTATTTGTGCATTGATGAATAAACATATATATGTATATGTTGACGTGGAATGAGTAGAATTGTGCAGGTGTGCACGGATGGATAAACATGAATATGTATGTTTATGTTGAATGATAAGCATTATGAGGAATGTGCTTGGTTTTATATATATATATGCCTTGCGATGTATATTGAGTGAGATGTGATGATTGTGACATAGTAAACATTGATATATGTATGTTTATGGGAAATGATATAAACTGTATCTTATAATGATGCATTGTTGGATGAACAAGTATGTGTGTTCATGTGGAATGATGATAATGGTGAATGTATGCATAATGAATATGCTTGATGATATATCTATATTGTGATATATGATGAGTTGTGGTGAGAATATGTGTCATATGTTTATGTTGTAGTACATAATTATATGCATTGTTATTATGATAATATTTCTCACCCTTCTGCTGTTTTATGATGCTCTATGAGGCATTGCAGATTAGGTATCTGGCGGTCTTTTTATGAAGCGTGTCTTCATTCTCCTTGTTGGTCGGTTGGCTCTGATATGTAGCACCGGGTAGCTAGGACGTTTGATCTTTTTGTGATACATTTGCATATGTATCTTGCTGATGAATTTGGGTATATAAACATGATGTTGCTTGTGATTCATACTGGATGATGTATATATATATGTTGGTGTATACATGTGGTTGTTATTCAATACTTTAGATGTTTCCGCTTTTATTCTAAATATTGAGATGTGGGTGTAAGGACAAAGTTCCTCTGTGGCACGTTACCCCACTATTGCATATCAATAGTTTGAGCAGGTGTTGTATGTATTAAATTAAGTATGATGTGACATGCCTCTTTTATACTATGTTTTAATCGTACTCTGGCGAATTGATTTTATATGTGCCTAAATGATTTATGTGATTATTTGGGGGTATAGAAAGGGGGTGTTACATTAAGTGGTATCAGAGCCAGAGTTGAGTCAGTTGTGTCTGTCTTGTAGTTGTGTGGGTTGAACTGTTGTTTAACCTTGTTGTAATTTTTGGGAATGATCAGAATATGGCTGGTAGAAACGATAATGCGATGGCTGCTGCTTTGGAAGCAATGGCTAGGGCGGTGCAAGGTGCGCCTAACGTGAATGCTAATGACGAGTTCAGGAAGAATCAACCACCGGTCTTCAAAGGAAGATTTGATCCCGATGGAGCTCAACTGTGGTTGAAAGAGATTGAAAGGATCTTCAGAGTTATGGGTTGTGCAGAGGAGAATAAGGTGAGGCTTGGATCTCACATGCTGAAAGAAGAAGCCGACGATTGGTGGGTCGGTATGCGTGAAGTTCTTGAGGTGGATGATGAAGAGATAACTTGGGATTTATTTCGTACCGAGTTCTTGAGGAAGTATTACCCTGAGAGTGTGAAAGGGAAGAAGGAGATGGAGTTCCTTGAACTGAAACAAGGTAGTATGTCCGTAGTGGACTATACTGCTAAGTTTGTGGAGTTGGTTCAATTCCATCCTCATTATGCTGCAATTACTGCTGAGTTCTCGAAGTGTATTAAGTATGAGAATGGTTTGCGTCCTGAGATTAAGCAAGCTGTGGGATATCAAAGGATAAGGAGATTTTCGGATTTGACGGAATGTTGTAGAATCTTCGAGGAAGATAGCAAGGCTCGTTCTACACATTACAAAAGTTTGAATGAGAGGAAGGGAAAGCAACAAGCTCGAGGTGGACCTTATGTGACACCAGTTGATAAGGGCAAGCATAGGGGAAACTTTGACAGGAGGTCTGGAGGAGGAAGTTCTGGTCCCGTAAAGTGTTTCAAGTGTGGAGGTATAGGTCATAAATCATTTGATTGTAGGAAGACTGTGGTGAAATGTTCTAACTGTGGAGGAGTAGGGCATGCTACTACTGAGTGTAGGAGGAATGTAGTGAAGTGCTATAATTATGGAGAAGTGGGTCACATTAGTACTAAGTGTACTAAGCCGAAACAAGCTCAAGCGGGCGGAAAAGGTGTTTGCATTGGCGGGGACTCAAACTACGAATGCAGACCATTTGATTAAAGGTACATGCTTTATTAATAGTACACCTTTAGTTGCTGTTATTGATACGGGAGCGACTCATTCGTTTGTTTCGTCTGAGTGCGCGAAGCGTTTAAATCTAGTGTTGTCTCTGATGGATGGTAAGATGGTTATTGATACTCCAGCAATGGGGTCAGTAACTACTTCGTTGGTTTGTTTAAGTTGTCCTTTGACCATTTATGGTAAAGACTTCGAGATGGATCTAGTGTGTTTGCCGTTGGAAGGATTGGACGTGATCTTGGGTATGAACTGGTTGCAATTTAATCGAGTTCATATAGATTGTTATCACAAGTTAGTAAGGTTTCCTTCTTTGGAAGATGATGAATTTGAGAGTTTCCTATCCACTGAAGAGTTGAAGAAACTTTTAGCGGACGAAGCTCAATTGTTTGGGTTGTTTGCATCATTGTCGGTGGAGAGTCAAGTTGAGCTTGATGTGTTCCCAGTAGTGTGTGAATTTCCAGAAGTGTTTCCGGAAGATATTACGGATGTACCGCCGGAAAGAGAAGTTGAATTTTCTATTGATCTAGTTCCGGGTACTAGACCGATTTCGATGGCACCGTATCGTATGTCGGCATTGGAGTTGGTAGAATTGAAGAAGCAATTGAATGACTTATTGGACAAGAGATTTGTAAGGCCAAGTGTTTCTCCTTGGGGTGCTCCGGTATTGTTGGTGAAGAAGAAGGACGGGAGTATGAGGTTATGCATTGATTATCGATAGTTGAACAAAGTGACAATTAAGAACAAGTATCTGCTTCTAAGGATCGATGATTTGATGGACCAATTGGTTGGTGCGAATGTTTTTAGTAAGATTGATTTGAGATCAGGATACCACCAGATTCGTGTGAAAGGAGAGGATATTCAAAAGACGACATTTAGGACACGATATGGTCATTATGAATATTCCGTGATGCCATTCGGGGTTTCTAATGCGTCGGGTGTGTTTATGGAATACATGAATCGTATTTTTCATGAACAGTTGGATCATTTTGTGGTTGTGTTCATCGATGATATTTTAATTTACTCTAAGTCTCAAGAGGAGCATGAAGAGCATTTGAGGATTGTGTTACGAATTTTGAAAGAGAAGCAATTGTATGCTAAGTTGTCAAAATGTGAATTTTGGTTGTCGGAATTAAGTTTCCTTGGACATGTTATTTTCGGTAGTGGTATTAGTGTTGATCCATCCAAGATAGATGCGGTGATGCAATGGGAGGCTCCTAGGTCGGTTACGGAGATTCGAAGCTTTTTAGGCTTGGCAGGTTATTATCGGAGGTTTATTGAGGGATTTTCGAAGTTGGCACTTCCTTTAACGCAATTGACTTGTAAAGGAAAGGCTTTCATTTGGGATATTCATTGTGAAGAAAGTTTCAATGAGCTAAAGAGAAGGTTGACAACGACTCCGATCTTGATTTTGCCAAATCCGACGGAACCATTTGTAGTGTATTGTGATGCTTCATTGGTGGGTTTAGGTGGTGTTTTGATGCAAGAAGGAAAAGTTGTGGCTTATGCTTCTAGACAATTGAGAGTGCATGAAAAGAATTATCCTACGCATGACTTGGAGTTAGCGGCCGTGGTGTTTGTTTTGAAAATTTGGAGGCACTATCTTTATGGTGCAAGATTTGAAGTTTTTAGTGATCACAAAAGCTTAAGATATTTATTTGATCAAAAAGAATTGAACATGAGACAAAGAAGGTGGTTAGAGCTTTTGAAGGATTATGATTTTGGTTTGAATTACCATCCGGGTAAGGCAAACGTGGTGGCCGATGCTTTAAGTCGGAAGTTGTTACATATGTCCGCATTGATGATGAAAGAATGGGAACTTTTGGAGGATTTCAGAGATTTGAGTTTGGTTTGTGAAATGACGCCGAGAAGTGTGCGACTTGGTATGTTACATGTTACGAATGATTTTCTTGCAACAGTTAGTGAAAAGCAGAAGTTGGATTTGAAGTTCGTTGATTTGATGATGAATAAGAACGAGGATTTCAAGGTTGATAATTTTGGAGTTTTGAGATTCCGTGGTCGTATTTGTATTCCCGATGGCGCGGAGTTGAAAAAGATGATTCTAGAGGAAGGACACCGAAGTAATTTAAGTATTCATCCGGGTGCGAATAAGATGTATCAAGATTTGAAGAAGATCTTTTGGTGGTCCGGATTAAAGAGGGATGTGGCTCAATTTGTGTATGCGTGCTTAACTTGTCAAAAGTCTAAGGTGGAACATCAAAAACCGAGTGGATTTATGCAACCGTTGGATATTCCGGAATGGAAATGGGATAGTATATCGATGGATTTTGTTACGGGATTGCCGAATACGCAAAGAGGTCATAATGCTATTTGGGTAATTGTTGATAGGCTTACTAAATCTGCTCACTTTATTCCAATTGATATTAGTTATCCTTTGGAGAAGTTAGCTGAGATTTATGTTCTTGTGGTTGTGAAGTTACATGGAGTTCCTAAGAGTATTGTATCGGATCGAGATCCGAGATTTACATCAAGATTTTGGGAGAGTTTACAAGAGGCTTTGGGTTCTAAGCTAAGATTGAGTTCGGCTTACCATCCGCAAACGGGCGGTTAAACCGAGAGAACGATTCAATCGTTGGAGGATTTATTGCCTGCTTGTGTACTCGAGCAAGGTGGTGCTTTGGATGGTTATTTGGCGTTGATTGAATTCACTTACAATAACAGTTTTCATTCGAGTATAAATATGGCACCATTTGAGGCTTTGTATGGTCGGAGATGTCGAACACCTTTGTGTTGGCATGAAACCGGTGAGCGGACGATTGTTGGACCGGAAATGGTACAACAAACGACGGAGAAAGTGAAGTTTATTCGGGAGAAGATGAAAGCTTCTCAAAGTATACATAAGAGCTATCATGACAAGAGAAGGAAAGATCTTGAGTTTCAAGAAGGCGACCATGTGTTTTTGAGAGTTACACCAGTTACGGGTGTGGGTCGTGCTTTGAAGTCGAGGAAGTTGACTTCTCGTTTTATTGGTCCGTATCAGATTACTTCACGAGTTGGTGTTGTGGCTTACCGTGTGGCGTTGCCTCCAAACCTTTCGAATTTGCATGACATATTCCATGTTTCGCAACTTCGGAAATATGTTCCGGATCCGTCACATGTTATTCCTATGGACGAGGTTGAAGTGAGAGATAACCTTACGGTGGAAGCTTTACCGGTTAGGATTTTGGACCGCGAAGTTAAGAAACTAAGAGGCAAGGATATTGCGCTTGTGAAAGTAGCGTGGGGAGGCGCTGCGGAAGGCAATATGACTTGGGAACTAGAGAGTGGGATGCGAGAGTCGTATCCGGAGTTGTTTGAATCAGGTATTATTTTCGAGGACGAAAATTTCTAAAGTGGGGGAGAGTTGTAACAGCCCGATTTTGATATTTCCATTTTTGTGTTGATTGATTCTAGTTGGTTGAGTCTTTTATTTTAATTGGGCAATAATTATTTTAATTGTGAATTTGGTGTGTTAAATGTTATTTTACCATTTTCAAGAGTTTTCGGGGAAATTAGAATGGAGGGTATTTTAGACTTTTCTCAATTAATCATAAGTTAGAAATTTTGTGGAATTAGAATTAAGTGAGAAAAATGAATTAAATTGATTTAGTGGAAAATGAGAGTAGAAAGAAAATAGAAAGAAAAGAGAAATAAGAGAGAAATAGAGAAAGATAGAAAGAAAAGAAGAGAAAGAAAAGAGGAGAGAAAGAAAAGAGAAGAAAGTTGGGAAAACTAGGAAATCATCAAGATCGATCAATTAGCGAGTTTGGAATCCGGGTAAGGGTGTGAAACATTGTTATCTTATCAATGTGTATGATTATGTAGGGGGTTTGCTTGGATGTTTTCTTGTTTCCATAGCTTTTGAGTTTAGGTCGAAAACGATAAAATGATTGGGAATCGATGTTTTTACGGTCGGAAATCGATATAATTTGTGTAGTATGATTACCATGTGTTTATGAATCATGGCTGATGATTGTTTTGTTGTTGGAATTAAATTGGGATGAAAAATGAGGTTTTTGGGGGTTTTGGGTCGTGTAACCCGTAACAGCATTTTTCTGGTTCTGGTGTGATTCGCCAGGCGAATTTGGGATTCGCCAGGCGAATTGGGTTTGGCCACTAGCTCGCCAGGCGAAGTGCTGGCAAAGGCAGATTCGCCAGGCGAATTTGCCAGTCGCCAAGCGAATTTGGAATTACAGAAAGGGGTAGCTTCTGTAACTCTTGGAGTTTTTCTATATTGGTGACTCGCCACTAGCTCGCCAGGCGAACTGCTGGCGAATGGTGATTCGCCAGGCGAATTGCTGGCGAAAGAGGTTTGGCCAGGCGAATTCTGAAGTCGCCAGGCGAATCTGGCTGTTTCTCAATAAATTCTTAACTTTTGAAAATTCATAACTTTTGATCCGTAACTCGGATCGGGACATTCTTTATATCGTTGGAAAGCTTATGAAATGTACTTTCTTATGATGTTAATTTTGAAATTGTTAGCCGATTAAATACAGTCGAGAATTTGGGAATAGTGTCATTTACCGACTTTTGTCGTTTCAAATGTGTATATTGGTTGTGTAACATACAATGTGGCATTGATAATGATGTGTCTGCCTTGTATGATGTGGTATAATGATAGTGCATGTGATGAGATGTTGTGATAAGGTGTTGTGATGCGATGTTGTGATAACGTTGTTGTTGTGTGGTAAATACATTGTTTATGTGAAATTCAATGTATGTTGTGTGGTGACCTTTATGGTTTGAAATGCATTGTTTGAATTGTTTTGCAATGCATGAATGTGATGATGTTGAAGCATGTGGCTAGTTGTTGTAATTGTTGTGGTTGATGAATTATGGCCGAAAGGCAAGAAATTGCAATGTGTGTATTTAATGGTATATGCATGACTATATTGTGAAAAATGTGTGCATTGCATGAGTGTATGTGGTCATTTTGTATGAGAAACATCATGATATGCATTCATGTGTCGCGATTCCGTGGAGAATCGGGTGTAATATCACGTCCCTGTTGGGTGTGAGTGATTGATTACACAAGTGATCATTGAGGATCCTCTGAACATTGCGTAGTCAATGGGTGTAATCGTTGCGATGAGTTACACTTGATTCCGTGGGGATCTTCAGAATGATTGTGTGCCCTTGTGGGGTTTGAGCAATCGGATTGTGTCTGCGTGAACAATCCAGAAACATCGGATGCCATGATGGTATGAGCGATGGGGAAATATCGTAGGCCCGGCAGGGAGGATATTTCCATTGAGTTCTTCAATTGAGCTCGGGTGATGAGTTGGTACCGCATGCATCTGCATAGAGTCGAGAGTCGGTCTCTATGAGTTGCATTTGTCATCATTGTATTTGTGCATTGATGAATAAACATATATATGTATATGTTGACGTGGAATGAGTAGAATTGTGCAGGTGTGCACGGATGGATAAACATGAATATGTATGTTTATGTTGAATGATAAGCATTATGAGGAATGTGCTTGGTTTTATATATATATATGCCTTGCGATGTATATTGAGTGAGATGTGATGATTGTGACATAGTAAACATTGATATATGTATGTTTATGGGAAATGATATAAACTGTATCTTATAATGATGCATTGTTGGATGAACAAGTATGTGTGTTCATGTGGAATGATGATAATGGTGAATGTATGCATAATGAATATGCTTGATGATATATCTATATTGTGATATATGATGAGTTGTGGTGAGAATATGTGTCATATGTTTATGTTGTAGTACATAATTATATGCATTGTTATTATGATAATATTTCTCACCCTTCTGCTGTTTTATGATGCTCTATGAGGCATTGCAGATTAGGTATCTGGCGGTCTTTTTGTGAAGCGTGTCTTCATTTTCCTTGTTGGTCGGTTGGCTCTGATATGTAGCACCGGGTAGCTAGGACGTTTGATCTTTTTGTGATACATTTGCATATGTATCTTGCTGATGAATTTGGGTATATAAACATGATGTTGCTTGTGATTCATACTGGATGATGTATATATATATGTTGGTGTATACATGTGGTTGTTATTCAATACTTTAGATGTTTCCGCTTTTATTCTAAATATTGAGATGTGGGTGTAAGGACAAAGTTCCTCTGTGGCACGTTACCCCACTGTTGCATATCAATAGTTTGACCAGGTGTTGTATGTATTAAATTAAGTATGATGTGACATGCCTCTTTTATACTATGTTTTAATCGTACTCTGGCGAATTGATTTTATATGTGCCTAAATGATTTATGTGATTATTTGGGGGTATAGAAAGGGGGTGTTACAGGAGGTTTGGACCTGGTTACACTAGACAACCTATACGACGACACACTCAGAAGAAACAACCAAACGTTAGCTATAATCCATGGGAGCAAGCAATGGCGGGAGGCATGATGCAACCTGCAATGCACGATCCATTTTTTTGCCTCTAATAAAATGGCTGCTCCACCTTCAGTTCGAATGGCATCTATGTCCAACTAGCAACAATCTTTCATGTATCAACAACAACAATAGTACACTATTTATAGTTGAAAATTATGCTGGTTTTGTCATTGTGGAAATAGGTCTCATTGAATAGAAAATGGAATTCATTTGATTTAGTGAGCATTACATGAATTATATGTTTGTTTTGGTTGTGCTTTATGTTTACCGAATGTTTAGATGTATACAAAAATATTTGATTAAATGCAATAGGTTTAAATCAAATTAAATATAATATAATTATGAAAATAAAACAAACATATTATATTTAAAGAAAATAGAGTGTAAATTTGTCAACATCTATGGTAAAAGCTGGTGTAGTATATCATGAAAATCGGGTGTAAATTTGTCAACATCCATGGTAAAATCGGGTGTAAATTTGTCAACATCCATGGTAAAATCGGGTGTAAATTTGTCAACATCCATGGTAAAATCGGGTGTAATATATCATATTTTTACACTCTATTTAAAAAAAATAGGGTGTAAATTTGTCAATATCCAGAGTAAACATTGCTTTTTACACTCGATTTTTATCAAATGGGGATTAAATATATTTAATTTAAATGCAATTATTTAAAAATTTATACCCGTTTTCTAAAACAGGGTGTAATATTACATATTTATACACCTATTTTAAACAAAAAGGGTGTAATATACCATCTATAAATGCATACATGTAAACATTTACATCCGATTTCTATAAAATCGGGTGTAATATACCATCTATAAATGTATACATATAAACATTTACACCCGATTTCAACAAAAAAAGGGTGTAATATAACATTTATTTACACCCATTTTAAAACGGGTGTAAATTCGTCAGACATTTACACCCATATATTTAATTCGTCAGACATTTATTTCCAGGCAGGGTGTTAACAATTGTGATCAATGATCTTTGCTTCCTTCAATGTTCGAGGGTGTGGATTGCTTCTCAAAAGGAAGAGAATCCGGCAAATTTTGGTAGAAGGTAAGGCTGACTTCTGTATTATTCAAGAAACTAAAATTCCTACTATGAAAGATCATCTGGTTAGGAGCTTGTGGGGTCAAGGGGATTTCGCCTGGTCAGCTAGTGATTCTTTTGGAGCTTCAGGTGGTCTCCTTACCATCTGGTGTAAGGACCTCTTCTTTCCCATTTCTTCTTTTAAAGGCAAAGGTTTCTTGTGCTCTCAGTTCTTATGGAGAGATATTAATCTTTTTGTTATCAACGTTTACTCGCCTTGTGCGTTGAGGGATAAAAGGATTCTGTGGGATAATATAATTAAATTTAAAAACGAGAATGTAGGAGGTAAGTGGATTTTAGGGGGCGATTTTAATTCGGTTAAATCCCCTGTAGAGAGAAAAGGTAGAGGCAGCCGTTCCTCTATGACTTGTGAGTGTGAGGAATTTAATGCTTTCATTTCTGAACTGGAACTGGTAGACTTGCCTTTCGTGGGAAATGTTTTCTCTTAGTTTAACTTGAATGGCACGAGTTGTAGTAAATTGGATCGGTTCCTCATTGATGATTCCCTAGTTGATAATTGGGATTTAAAGGTGCAGAAAGTTGGAAAGCGTGATATTTCGGATCACTGTCCGATCTGGATTCGTTCTAACTCTGTCAATTCGGGGCCAAAACCTTTTAGATTTTTTAATTGTTGGATTAAGCATAAGGATTTCTTGAACTTTCTTAAAACTACCTGGAATTCTACTAGTATTCAAGGTACCCCTTCCTTTGTATTCAAGGAAAAGCTTTCGATTCTTAAATCCAGGTTGAAGTGGTGGAACTCCAACATATTTGGTTGGGTTGATCTTAAGATTGAGAACGATGTCGAGAATCTCAATGATTTTGATCTTAGGTTGGCCAATAACAGTGAGGGGCTGTCGGAAGAAGCGATTAAGGACAGGGCTGCTCTGCAGGATAAGTTCTAGAGTGACCTTCGTTGTAAGGAAAGTATGATTTGTCAGAAGGCGAGATCGAAATGGCTTAAAGAAGGTGATGTCAATACCAGTTATTATCATTCCTTTCTCAAGGACAGGTCCAGGAGTAACTTTATTTCTGAGATCAATGTTTCTGGCTATTTGCTTGATGACGTTAGGCTCATCAAGGAGGCTGCTGCCAGTTTTTTCCAAGATAAGTTCCAGAGGATTGGTTGTGTTAGACCTAAGTTAGACATGAATTCTGTCAAGAAGCTGAGCGAAGCAGAGAGAATTATGTTGGATGCGAATTTTACAGCTATAGAAATTCGTAATGCTGTCTTCGACTGTGATAGTTCTAAGTCTCCGGGGCCGGATGGTTTTTCCTTCGGTTTCTTCAAGGAATGCTGGGACGTTGTAGGTTCTGATTTCATTAATTGTGTGATGCATTTTAGTGCAACGGGAAAGTTACCTAAGGCTTTTTCTTCTTCTTTTCTTGCGCTTGTCCCCAAGGTTGACAGCCCTCTTTGTTTCGAAGAGTATAGGCCTATAAGTTTGGTTGGATGTGTATCTAAAGTGATTTCTAAGTTATTGTCTAAAAGGCTTTCTTCTGCCATCTCTGGTTTAGTCTCCACTTCTCAAACGGCGTTTATCCCGGGAAGGAATTTACTAGATGGCGTTCTTCTCGCTAATGAAGTTATTGATTCGGCTAGAAGGAATAAAAGTAAGTGTCTTATGTTCAAAGTCTATTTTGCTCAAGCTTACGACTGTGTAGATTGGAACTTCTTAATTCAAGTCCTTACGGCAATGAATTTTGGGCCTAATTGGATCAGCTGGATTAAAGGAGATGGCTGTTCTAGTTTTGTTTCTGTCTTAATCAATGGTAGTCTGACTAGGGATTTCGAGGTTACGAGAGGGCTGAAACAAGGTGATCCGTTAGCTCCGTTTCTTTTTGTTTTGGTGGCTGAGATGCTGGCTGTTATGGTGAGAAGGGCGATTCATCTTAACCTTCTTTCGGGGTTTGGTCATCAAGAAGGTACCTATATCCATTTGCTCCAGTTCGCCGATGACACGCTTTTATTTAGCGATGGTGGCTACGAAAGCTTGTTGGCTTTCAAGTCTATTTTGCGAGGTTTTGAAATGATTTCAGGTTTGAAGACCAACTTTTCCAAAAGTTGCTTATTTGGAGTTGGTCTTGATTATGAATTTTTGAAAGCACCAGAAAGTTTTCTTTTTTGTAGGTCGGGAGTTCTACCGTTTAAATTCTTAGGTATTGTTATTGGAGGTAACCAAAGAAGACTTTCATTTTGGAACCCGGTGATTTCTTGTCTTAATAAGAGACTTAATTCGTGGATTCATAGGAACTTGTCTATTGGTGGTTGTGTTACTCTTATTAATTCGGTCCTCTCTAATCTGCCTATCCACTATCTTTCGTTCTTTAAGGCCCCGTCGAAGGTGGTTAAAGATATCATTGCTATTCAGAGGCGGTTCCTTTGGTCTGGTTGTAAGAAGCTTAGGCCTCTCGCTTGGGTTAAGTGGTGGGATGTTTGTAAGCCTAAACTTAAAGGAGGGCTGGGAATAAAGCATGTGGGTCTGTTCAACAAACGTTTGTTATCTAAATGGCTTTGGAAATTTATAAATGGAGGTAACGAAATTTGGAGGAGCTTCTTGAACTGTAAATATGGTAGGCTTGAAGCTTGGGTGATGGATTCTGCTTCTGTCCCTCCCCCAGGTTCCGTTTCTCAATGGTTCAGAGATATTTTGAAGGTAAAAAACATGGTGGCTGGTTGTTTTTTTAGGATTTTGCGCATCCCGTGCTTGGTAGAGGCAATGCAGTTCCGTTCTGGAACTCTTTGTGGTGTGGGAGCAATGTTCTTAAATCTGTTTTTCCTGCCGTGTTCGATGCCGCTGTAATGAAGGATTGCTCTGTTGCTGAAGTTGGCGTTTGGGACCAGAACCAATGGCAGTGGAACTTCGATTTCCTTCAGGTAGATAACTCGAGGCTCGCCAATGGTTCCTTCACAGATTGTCAGAACTTTTTAACTGGTTACCAGGTTAAACAACATGCCGAGGATGCTTGGGTTTGGACTTTGGATGCGAATAAGCAGTTTTCGGTTAAGTCGTATTATTCTTATGCCTTGTCTGCTGCTAGTGATGACTATTTAAGTGAAGAGGATAGGCTGTTCCTTAAAGTAGTTTGGAAAACTCGTATTCCCTTGAAAAGTAAGATTTTTGCTTGGAGGCTTATTTTGGATAGACTTCCCACTCGCAAAAACCTTGGAATAAGAGGTATTGTCGATTCCCCGCATGACAAGGTTTGTGTTCTGTGCTTTCAAGTGGAAGAGGATTCTCTTCATCTCTTTTTATCTTGTCCTTTTATTCAGCCTCTTTGGAGTAAGCTTTTTGTTTGGCTTGATATTCGTCCGTTCCAAGAGGTTTCCGTTAGTAAACATGCTTTGATTTGGTTCTTAGGGTTGGTTGATAGATGCAACGAAGACATGGCTTGTTTTATTTGGTTCGTTACGACGTTTAGCATATGGAATTTGAGGAATAATATCATTTTTAACAATGATATTTGTTCTATTGAAGACCTTTTTATTAGTATCGTGATGCTTTCCTGGAGATGGTTGGAACTAGGTCGTAGGAGGTGCGGTTTCTACGATTGGCTAAAACAACCTCTAGATTTTATGTAATTGTTTTTGAGTTCCTGTGTTTGGTTTTCTTTCTTTTGATTGGTGCTTGTATTGGGCTGGAGAACCCCTTTTTCTCCCTTGAATACAACATGGCTTATCAAAAAAAAAAGAATTTGATTAATAAATATTATACCCAGACTTATTAATTGACAATTAAAAATATCTATGATAAAATATATATTTTCATTAAAGAGGAAATTATATATATGCACAATATTGATGATAACATTTTTATTTTAGATTGTATAATTTTAAACTCGAAATTTTTTTTAAATATCATGAGCAAAAGACAAAAGAAAAAAGGAGAAGAGCATGTTTTAAGATTTTTATATTTATAAACATTATAATCTTAATAAATTATAATTTCAAAACATTTAAGATAACAAATATATTTAAAAATATATGAGAATAGTTTTCACTTACTTTTTTCAAATGTACCCGCGCATCGCGCGGGTCAACATCTAGTTTGTATTATTTAGGAAACGTAAACACAGTTATTGTTTTTTTCATTATTCAAGTTCTTTTGTGTAAAAGATTTCAGGTTAATGTCCTTGAAATTCTTATGAATCATAAAACGGATAAGGAAACCATTTTAACAAAATGTTGTTTGGAAGATGATCGTGTAATTGATTATCTTCTATTATCATCTATTTCTATAGAGGAAACACCAATTGTTGATTAGTTAAAGACACTAGTACAAAGTGACGAATATAATTTTAAATTTTACACCCATTATATCGATAACGGGTGTAAATAATAAATGCGGTGGCAAATTTATAAATAAAATGTCATTTTTAGTAGCTGTACGTGACAATAAAAACCCTATTTAAAAAAAAGGTGTAAATTAAAAAAATTACTATAATAATATCTCTATTACTCCCGTTAAAGATAAAACGGGTGTAAATTAAGATTGGTTGAAAAAATAATTATTTAGTTTAATAACTCTAAATATTAACATTAAACATATTAATAAAACCAAACTATATTTTATTAAGTGATATATTTGTGTAAGTAAATAAATTAATGGATGTAAATTGATTAATTAATATTTTGTAAATAAAACAGTAACAAAACACATATCAATATATCAAATTTAATTTCTGATATCACTCAAGCCCATTTCTCTCTAAACCCCTTTTCTCACTGAACCACATTTCTCGTCTTCTGTTCATTTCATCCGAGTTCATCGTTTCCATTTCATTGCGAGTTCATCGTTTCAATCATCTCGATTTTATCGTCTCCATTCATCGCGAGTTCATCGTCTTCATTCATCCTCTTTCATTCATCGCAAGTTTCATCTCCTTCCTCTCATTGTAGAGCTCCATCTCCTTCATCTCATCGGACATACGAGAAACAAACCTCCATCATCGCACGACCATTGTCACACATACGAGGAACCTTTGTCATCTCTCCTCATCGCACAACCATTCTCACAGCCCGATGACGACATGCACGGCGAAAAACCCGGGCTAATTGGTTTGTCTTTCTTTTTTCAATCAGGGTTTAAATTTATAAGTAAAATATTAGGGTTTAATCTTTTAGGTAGAACATTAGGGGTGACTAATTTATGTTGTATTTGATGTTGAATGGTGAAAAAAATGAACTAAATTCCCATTGATATGTTCATAGATGAGATTACAACCATCATAGAATACAATCTTCGAAGCTTTGCAGCTGGAATTAACCTTAGAAATCCCACCATTATAGCACCAATGGTTCTAAAATGGGATGTTGCAGTAGTTTTGGAATGGAGCAGAGGGCTGCGATGTCCCATATTCAGTTTCAATGCAGACAATGGGGATCCTTCACAGATAAGCTCTAGTGTCTACTATGTTCGTCCATCAAAGTGATGGACCCTTCAAATGGTTGCCATCTTTATGATATGAATTATGCAACTGGATTCTTTACTGGTTTAAATAAAAGTTTAACCTTTGATATTCAAGCTCTTCATACCATATAGCATTTTTGGAAAGTTTATGATGTCTATTAGATCAATTTGTAAACAACAGTATGTCAAATAGCTAATTCTTTAGAATAAAAATGTTTAAATGAATTCTCTCATAAATATCCTATTTACTAAACGATTGAATTAGGTTTTACCAACTTTTTTCAAACTCTGCAGTAAGCAAAATTTGATAATGTATTACCTCCAACTGTTTTAACTAAAATTCTATTTACAAATTGCACTAAAACAAAAACTTATTAACAATTTTATGAATTATAAGAAAGCACGTCCACATCCACGAGGTAGTTTCTTGGAGATCAAGTCTTGAAGATCCATGGGATTGTAAAATTGGGGGGCTATCTCCAACAACCACTCTACCTTTATCTCTGTGATCTGTCTCATATACTCTTGTGAGTGCTAGCTCATGGTATAAAACCAATTTAGGAAGAATCTCTACCATCCCTGAGCTGGGATGTATGTGAACTGTCTGTTAGCCTTTTACCACTCGATAAGATCCATACTTTTGTAGTCTTGCAGCGTGAAGAAAAAATCCAGATGCTATGGATTTCTTTATGGCATCTAAGTCATTAGAATTTGAAGTTAGTTTGATCTCAGCCTCCTCCAAAAGACCTGCAAGTTGGTCACGGATATCCCTAGCACGTTTCATGCTCCTTATCTGTATATAGTTCTCATAACACCATTGCTTTGAATAACTAGCCTCCTTCTATGAATTATAGATCTTTAGATTAGCAATGTGGTCACCAACATCTCCAGTGTGAAAATTCATTTTTGCATTGTCTGCGTGTACTTTTTTATCCTTTGCTCTGTTAAATATTGAGTTGCCGGTTGAAAGCATGGCAGCGATGGTTATGATCTCGTCAGATCAAGTGGGAACTCAGCCATCCGTATACCTACCTTAGTTAATTTGCCATTCTTGTTTGAAGCACCTAGATTATATAAAAACTCAATGGCTTTGATGATGAAATAACCTGGCGGAGGATCCATAAATTTGAAATGCACCAACTTCTGACAATCGATACCGAGACTATACATGGTTAACAGTACATTAGCGAGGCTAGTTCGTTGTATTTCCAGTGGAGTATTATCCTCCAACTAATTTTCAAAAGCGGAAGCAGTGTATAGCCTATAGCACTTACCTAGGCTTGTTCTTCCAGAATGACCGGCTCTTTGATTTGCAACAGCTTTTGAGATTGGAGTTATCAGTAAAGACTCCATTCCAGTCTTTGGATAATAACTCTTCGTCTTACAGAATCCTGGATCAATTACATACTTGTTCCCATCAATTGTCAACGAGGTTTCTGCAATATTAGTGGGAAGCACAACCTTTCGAGCCGCTTTAGGTGTGGATTCTAATATTTTAGCTTGTAATTCAGTTGGTAGGTTGGCATATATAGAGTATATAATTAGCTCGCCAAATTTAGCTTCGGAAGCTCTCAAGCGTTGACGGGAGTTTACATGTAAGCTCTTATTTCTGCTATTGTTGTGATATGAAACTATTTCCAACAACTTTATTATAAAAGCCCTATTTTCAAGCTCATTCAATACAACATCAACAATATCGACAACCAAACTTTTTCCACTAGATGGGGTTTTCAACATGGATCAATCAGCACCATAATAGGTAGAAATAGGATGTCAAAATTTTGCATTTCCTATTTATTCTTTCTTCTTCTTCTAGATAAATATTTGCATGTTTGGATAAAAGTGATCTTTATGCTCAAGTTCAACCATGCAATTTTTTGAAAATTGTCTTTTGCACTGTATTCTACATCTGATTTTCTACGTGAACTCTTCTAGCTAGGAATATTATTGAATCATCTGAGTCTTTTCCCTTTAATTCTTAAGCATTTGTGAACTGCAAGATATTCTTCTCCTTTTGACACTATGGCGAGCCTGGTTCTGAAAGCTGGAAGCAGACCTCCATGGGTGGGACTAGTTGCCGCAGTTTGGATTCAAATAGTTGCTGGTAATGCCTACAATTTCCCTCTCTACTCATCTACTCTCAAACCTGTGTTAGGTCTTAATCAACAACAAGTGACCATTCTAGGAGTGGCTAATGATGTTGGAGAGAACTTGAGTTTGTTTCCTGGTATTGCCTGCAACAAGTTCCCTTCTTGGGCTTGGCTTCTTTTTGGTTTTGTCCTTTGTTTCTTTGGTTATAGTGTCATCAGGCTTGCTGTTACCCAAACTGTTTCTAACTTGCCCTATGTTCTGGTAACTATTTTGTCACACATTCTTTCTAGTTTCTGTGTTACATGCATAGGTTTAAAATCAAATTGGTTCTCATGACTTTGCAGTTATGGCTTGCACTTTGTGTTGCAATAAATAGCGGTGCATGGTTTCGAACAATTGTGCTTGATACCAACACGAGGAATACTTTCACATTTCTCATTCCAAAACTTTCTCCTCTCACTCCTTCCATGGAATCCATCTTGAACACTCTTCCACCAAACATCAACTTCAATGTTCTTCCACTAGTCAACATTGAAGACCTCTCACAGAATCTTGAACCTACAACACAAATGAAACTCATTGTGAAACATTCTATTCCATTTCTACAACAAGTTGTGAAATCACTCATTTCGAAGACTCGCCTTGTTGCTTTAGTCTTAAGCATTTTTGCAACTAATTCACATGAAGTTGCTAAGTAATTCAACCTTTGTTATTACCTTTTCTTTGCATCAGGAGCTGTTTTATTCTCTTTCTTGCTCACTCTTCCGAAACTTAATGAATCTGATTCATCTCAGTTCTTAGAGTTTAGTTATGAAACAGTGAATGTTCCTTGCATTTCATTTCCTTTCCATGTCAAAGATCTTCATGATCCGGTTCTTTACGAAAGATCAAGTGATACATACACATCATTTCTTGATGTGTGTCAAAATCTCTCATTGTTTGATGGTGTTATAATGAATACTTTCACAAATTTGGAACTAGAAATTATAAAGGTTCTTCATGGGAGTGAGAATAACAAACCTATTGTTTTTCCTGTTGGACCTATCATTAGGAATGAGTCAAACAGTGAAGGAAACATGTCAATATGTTTAAGGTGGTTGGAGAATCAACCACCGAGTTTTGTTGTCTTTGTCTCTTTTGGAAGTGGTGGAACACTTTCTCATGAACAACTCAATGAGTTAGCTTTTGGTTTAGAATTGAGTAGACACAAATTACTATGGGTTGTGAAAGCTCCAAGTAAACATTCTAGTTCTGCTTATTTTAGTGGACAAAAGGATGATCCATTAGAGTATTTACCAAATGGTTTCTTGGAAAGAACAAAAGAGAATGGACTAGTGGTTCCATCATGGGCACTACTAGTAGAGATTCTTGGTCATGGTTCAGTAGGTGTTTTTTAAGTCATTGTGGTTGGAGTTCAAGTTTCGAGAGTATGGTTAATGGTGTACCTATGATTTCTTGGCCATTGTTTGTAGAACAGAAGATGAATTATAAGTTTCTCACTAATGTGCTTGAAGTTGCGGTGAGGCCGAAGATTGATGATGAAAGTGGGATAGTGAAAAGAGAGGAAATTGGTAAAAGTGTAAGGAGAATCATGGAAGGTGATGAGAGTTTGGAGATTAAAAAGAGAATGAAAGAATTGAGTGATGTTGCTTCTCCTGTGCTAAGTGATCATGGTTCTTCTAGGAAAGCACTTTCTGCTCTAGCATTGAAATGGCATTGATATACATGTTGGATGGTCTGCAGAAATTTTTACTAATGCTATAATTTTAAGGTGTTGTATAATGTAATAGTTTTTTTTTGTTTATAAATAGATTTTTTTTTATAAGCAAAAAATATCATTCAAAAAGGGTACAAAGGGGTACCCTAACCCGTATACATAATACCCATCCACACCATAGATCAACTTACAAAAAATCGCAAGGGCGATTAATCCAATCATAATAATTACAAGTATATGACTTTTTAAGTTTCTTTCCAATCCACCACCAAGTTACAATGATACATATATCCACTACGGTTTCGTGATCCCAAAATTCTTCTTTAAACATGATGTTGTTCCTTGTATTCCATATGCACCAACAAATTGAAATCCATAAAGCAACAGCCGATTTGATTTCAACTTTCTTAAGAACCAACTATTGTATCCAACTTTGCATATGGTTGTATAAATTATCCTCCTGTATACTCCGAATACCCAGCCAGCTCCCTAGAGCACCCCACAATCTATTGCTCTTACTACAAACCGTCATCAAATGTCGAGCATCTTCGTTTTCCAAAAAACAGAAAGGACAAGAAGTTTCGGAAGAATTTGATATAATACCTCGCCTCCATAGATTATCGCGGGAAGGTAACCGATTCCTAATAAGTCTCCACCCAAATGTCTTCACCTTCGCCGGAGCATACGACATCCACACTAATTTAATCGCATCCCGGGTATCGTCGCTTAAGACCAATTCCGATTCTTCCACTCTGTTTATGATATTATAACCCGATTTCACGGTATATACGTTTTCCAACCTCGGCAACCATTCTACAGTATCTGTAGCTTCAAATTCAAACACTACCTCACTAATAGCAGACCTTAGCTCTTCCATGTGCTGTACTAAATTGTGAGGCAGCTGTTGGACAACGACTTCAAACTTCCATTTCCATATGGAATTCTCCCAACCTCCCAATTCAGCAATAGTTGCACCTTGACTTACTGAAACATGAAACAGAGCAGGAAATGCCATAGCTAATGTTCGGTTCCCACACCATTTCGACAGCCAGAATAAAGTATTATTTCCTTGCCAATTCTATGTTTAATTAGATCGTAGAAACAAACCTCACCAAAACATGAAACAATGTTGAATAAATCCCTCCACCACAGGGAGGGCGGAGTCGAATATGTAGGAACGACTCCTAAATGTAAATTGGACGCGAAGTGATTGTATCGACCCTCGAGGATACGTCTCCACAGACCCTCTTTAATATACACCAGTTTCCACAGCCACTTAGCTAGTAATGAATGATTGAAGTGCTTAAGATTCAAAATGCCGAGGCCTCCCTCTTCTTTTGGTTTACAAATCTCCCTCCAACTAATCCAAGCAATGCCTTTTTTGTACGACGACCCGTTCCAAAGAAATCTTCTTTGAATTGTTGTGAGCGTCATAATAACCTTAGACGGAATCTTATAAAACGACATGTAATGAATCGGTATATTTGAAAGAACCGAATTAATGAGAGTAGCTCTCCCTCCCATAGATAAGAACCGACCCTTCCAAGATGCAAGCCTAGATTGAACCTTGTCAATTACCGGTTTCCAAAACGATATTAATCTGTGATTGCCTCCGACGAATATTCCAAGGAATTTGAACGGCAGAGATTGCATTTTACAAGCTAGGAAACCCTCTGCAGCCGTAGAGAAACAGTGGTCCAGACCAATCCCATGCAGCGCACTCTTACTATAGTTTATGTCTAACCTGGATATTAATTGAAAACCTTTCAACAACGATTTGATGGTCCAAAGGTTACTCAAAGAACCATCTCCAATGATGATAGTATCGTCTGCATATTGTAATAGATTATACGACACCGAAGGACCAATCTTACAACATGAGAAAGTAGAATCCTCAACTGCTCTCTTCATCAAAATAGCTAATCCTTCCGCCGCTATAGCAAATAGGAAAGGTGAAAGCGGATCCCCCTGTCGCAGTCCCCGTGTGACTTCAAAATCTCGCGTCGGACTCCCATTGACCAACACCGATAAGTGATTGTGCATAATGCTACCATTCATCCACCGCATCCAAGTACTACCAAAACCCATGTGACTCATAATGTTCCGGAGATAAGACCATTAAACGCAATCGTATGCCTTGGAAAAATCCACTTTTAAAAACATAGCTCTGCCTTTACTCCTTTTGACGTAATCTGCCATTTCGTTCAAAACAAGCACACCGTCCATAAGGTTTCTTCCTTCAATAAAAGCTGTCTGAGAACTAGATATGATACTATCCATAACTCTTTTAATTCTACTAGCTAATAACTTGGACACAATCTTGTAAACACAACCAATCAAACATATCGGCCTATAATCGTCGAGATTACTAGGGGAATCGTGTTTAGGAATAATAACCAAAAAGGATGAAGCCAAGACTTTGGGCAGTCGACCCCTTTCAAAGAATTCCATAATGCAGTTAATAAAATCTGTACCAATTATCTTCCAACAGTGTTTTATGAAATCCATGTTGAAACCGTCCGGACCCGGACTTTTGTCCCCCGCGCAAGCAAATACCGCAGCCTTAATGTCCTCAGCCGAAAATGGAGCCTCAAGTGCCAAACTTTCAGCAACAGATAGGCGGGAAACAAGTCTGCTACCAATAACAGGCATGCTGGAATTTGCAGCCTTAAATCTATGTTCAAAATATGCTGCAACTGCTTCCTTAACTTCTGCAACATTCTCAATTTCTTTGTCATTCACAGTCACTAATCTGATATAGTTGGAACTATTACGATGTTTGATGGCTGCATGGAAATATTTCGTGTTCCGGTCTCCATCAGTAATCCATTTCATTTTGGACTTTTGTTTGAGAATACTTTCTTTAATTCTCAAGTTCTTCCACATGTCATCTATTGCATTTCAACGGTGGGCCACATCCTCATCATTGATGTCACCATTCGTTTCCGCAATAATGTCTTCCACATCGTTGATAATACCGACATCCTCCTTAATCTTATTATCGATCTAACCAAATATGTTAACATTCCACCAACGGAGTTTAGAACGAAGAATCTGTAATTTCTTGGACAAAATGAATGAGGCATTACCAACAACTACATTGTCCTCCCAAACTTCTTTAATAAACTGTAATAAGCCAGGGTGTTCCTTCCAACAATTTAATACCTTAAATGGTTTCGGTCCCCAGTTCGTATTTTTCGCCTCAATCCAAACTAGCCGGTGATCCGAGATATCTCTGCCCCCCACTTTCTGGACCACTGAATTCCAATCATTGAGTAAACCCGGTGATATCAGGAATCTATCAATTCTACTGCTAGATTTCCCCGACGAGTTAATCCAGGTGAATTTGTTACCACAAACAGGCAGATCAACACAACTAGTTAAGTTGATGAAATCATTGAATTCACTCATAATTCTATTGTTATAATCACCACTACCACACCTTTCTCTCCTATTCTTAATGGCATTAAAATCGCCACCAAACACCCATTCTCCAACCTCCATTGTATCCTTAATTTGAAGAAGATTACTCCAAAGATCTCTTTTTGCCGAATTCAGACATGGAGAGTATATATTGACGAAGTAATAATTAATATCTTTCCACTTAGCATTTATACCAATATAACAATTTCCTTTGAAACTCGCTATCGGAAAAATGACGTCTTTTCTCCATATGGTTAATATGCCGCCCGACAATCCGATTGAATCTGATGCAGACCATTGACAATTACGGTCACCCCACAGACTAAACACAATTTCATCTGTCATCTTCACACATTTGGTTTCTTGCAAGAAAATCAGGTCTGCTCCATGTCTTTGCAATAACTCCCTAATTTTCCTTTTCTTGATGCTGCTACCACTCCCTCTTATGTTATATGTAAAAAAATTCATAATCTACCTTTAGCTGCCGCCTTCTTACCCTTGATTATTCCTAACTGTCCTTTTCCAGTTCGTTTCTTATCCTTGGCTTTTGATTTGTTCAAACTCTCCATGTTTCGAATGATTTCGACAACATCCCCGCCTTCATTCACTGTTTCCACTCCCAGTTTTCTAATGGACTCCCAACGTCTGTTAGGTAGTTTCTCCAGCCTCTTTCTAATTCTTGAATTGTTGTGTCTAACTTCTTCATCCTCAATGGATTCACAGCTGTGTACTCCTGATCCAAGCATAGGTTTGTTTTCCACCAAATTCATACCAAGATTTTTGTTAGGAGTCTTTTCAGGATCAAAAAATGTGTGATCTGACCGAAGTAAAGTAGAGTAGTATGAGGGGGCTAAAGGAATCCTAATTTTCGGGTATAAGTCATCCAATAGTTTTTTCTTTTTTGTAGACCTACTCAATCCTGCTTGATCGTTAATGGTATGTCCACCAACTGCAGTTGAATATTTGTCTGCTCCCATCCTATCTGTTTTGCCACCTGATAAAATCTCAGGCTCTACATCCGCAGTATAACCACCATTGGTCCTCTGAACATGGTTTCTTTCTTCAGCCTGAGAATCCGTGTTTCTATTCTCAATCAGACGTTTATCCCTTCCTGTGTTATCCTGTACACTATTCTGCTGAATTACCTTTTCGAAAGACATTGCTTTGTCATGTCCTACCGCAAACTCAGAATTTTTATGAATATCATCGTCTTCAGTATCCTCCTCATTCGTCTTCTCGTCCAAACCAGTTTTGTTTGTTGTGTTGTTTCCACCTACCTGAGTCGATGCTCGATTTTACCGTGGTGAAGTTTTGGTTTTGTCCAGTACCAATCCTTCCAAGTCTGATTCTTCAACCTCAGTGTCAGAGGACACAAACTCAGAACTCTCAATAGAAGAATTATTACTCCACAAACTAGATCTCCTACTACCAATTGAATCCTCCACCACTTTAATACAGTATATGTTGTCATTGACTTCGATATTGAAAACTTCATTCAAATTTAGCGCAAATTTGGTTCTAATTAGTACCCTTGCAACATCCATCCTATCTTGATTATCAGTATCAGGGTCAGCCTTAACAAACTCCCCTATTCGACTTGCCAGAAATTTAAAGAAACTGACCCCCCAAACATGGCAAGGTAGTCCAAATATACTAACCCAAGTTAATCTCTCTTTGTCCACGTCCGCCGGCGACCACTGATGTATGTCGGAGAACCATTTTGATATCCAAGCCTCATCCTCTTGTATCATCTTACTAATGTCTCCCTTGTTTTCCTCCTCCAGTAAACACAAATTGGCCCCCAAGGGAGTGGCTTTTATTTGGAAATAACCTTCTATCTGCAAGGCTTCTTGAACTTCAAATGTTGATCCTGGTTCCTCCATGACTCCAACATAGGCCTTTTCAAACCTCGCCAAAACAGAGTGTTCCACATTGAACATGAGGTGTACAAAGTTAGGTTTGTCACCCATTAAAAACTGATTGCGAACCTGTCTATGTTGTTTGTATCCACCGCGGTTAGTTAAACCTCTGTAAGTGGCCTGGGCGTATGATATCCCCAGTTTGTGGCCCTCCCTGTTCAGATTTAGGTTACTCACTACATCCTTCCCACCACGGAAAACCTATTTTGATTGCCCAACCTTCACATGTTCCTTGATTTCTCTTTGATATCTAGGTGTGTTAGCAAATATCTTAGTGCCATTAATGACAATGTTGTCAAGTTCAATGGCAAGAAGATGTTCATCCATCACCTTCTTAAATCTTACAAAACCAAATATGTTTCCTCTTTTATCTTTCCTAGGGGGAATGTATACTTCAATAATAGTACCAAATTCCTTGAATACCTCAAACATGCGTTTCGCATCATATGTATATGGAAAATGGGTAAAGAAGAAAGATGAAGCATCTTTGATGTCTTGGTCGGTCACTTTCCCACCATGAGCTTTCCATATGGATCTTCTTGCAATGACCTCATAGTGATGTTTTTTCGACTTAATGTTAACCCAACCCTCCTTATTGCTGGCTTTTGGATTCATCTCCATTACCCCCATACTGTAATGTTTCAATAGGCAAAACCTAAGTTCAACTGTAGACTGACCTTGATTCCAATAACTTCGCGAAACCTCCGCAATGTCAAAAACCAAACCTGAATGGCAACTCACACCAACCAAATACCCAGTAAAACCCAGAAGACAACACCACCCTAACGAGGCCCCTAAGCCCTAAAGCCAGGAATTTAAGCCAAAGATAGAGAGGAGCTCCCCCAGTATCTACTTGGTACAATGGTTAGGTAAGCGCGAAAGTTTGTGTTGACAATATACGAAGGATGCACGGATTCGAAGACTCACCTTAATGGACCTGAAACATTGTTTTGGACGATGGTTGAAATCTGAAGCGGATGAAACAGGGAAGAACGGAAGGGAAAGACCAGAGAGAAGGAGGAGATTCTCTCACTAAAAGTTACCATTTTCAATGTTATTTACTGTTTTCTATTTTTTTTTTTGCATGAAATTAAATGCTAAGAAAATACGAGATTTAATGTCTAACCATAGTTTACATTAGGTGTAAAAGATACAACCATGTTGCTTTGAGTCTTCAGTTTTTGCAATATTATCGGTCGTCTCGGTGCTGGTGCTGTCTCTGAACACTTTGTTAAGTAGTTTCTTCATTTATGAACTGAATGACAACTAGAATTTGAATTATCTTATACTTAGCGTGCGCATATATTGACGAGGTTATCATGATGACAGGTTAAAAACACTGCCTAGAACATTTTGGATGTCAATTACACAAGTAATTTTCATCATAGCATTTTTTCTTTATGCTTCAGCTCTAGACGGAACTCTTTATGTTGCAATAACTTTACTTGGAATGTTTCTGCCAAAATGTATATATGTTGTAGCTGTGGTGAGGCGCATAATGGATGTATTGGATGAGAAGGTAATATCTTACTTTTATCACGTGACCTTATGTAACTTGAAATGGGGGATTCGGTCATGTAATGACGAGAACATAAATGTGGTTAATGATTTAATTTCCGCTTTCGTCACATCTTGCAATTTTTAGAAATACAAGATCGTGTCATGATCTCCTTGATTCTTGCCAAACCACATTAATTTTGTATTGAAAGCCACGAATACCTGCTTGTTTCAATTTAACTTTCATTCAATGGCTTTTTTAATATTAGAGATTTGAACTTACCGTTTCCGAGATTTTGGCCATGAGCTTGTGACTATAATAACACTTTCCTTTGCTGATTTTCTCTTGAGGACGATTATTCACTTTTGAAGACTATATTAAATTCTTGATTTTGAAATTGAATGCAAGATTGTGCTGCTTGAATGTGAAGATTCGTGTGATTAATGAAAAGGATTTCATGCCACGTTCTGTTTTATTCTTGTTGTTTTTTACAACACTATTGCGATTATCCTTTTCAGGGACATCTCCAAAGGGAGCCTTCAACTTACGATACTCAACCCCGAAGTATACATTTTATGCCTTAATCCGTACCGACCAAACAAGCCAACGCAGCAAACACCGCAGCATATTTTAATTTTCATGTATTAACAAGATTATGAAATTGTTGATTTGTGCAGTGAGGCAATCTTAAATAAAATTTGCACGACACCAAATGCTAAGTAGAAAAATGAACTTGCTTTGTGACGAACTTAGTTGCGGTTATGTTTCAAACAGAACAGGCACAAATGAGTTGGAAGGATTTTCCCAAACACAGATTAGCACATTGGCTGATGGATCTGGTGTTTTTTAGGCGCGTGTAGAACACAAAGACGGGAAAGAGTTGGTCTCGTTGGAATCGTTGAAATTGAGAGGATCTGGTGGATGGGCTAAAGCTCCGAAATATGCGGAGAAGGCTCCAAAGAATTTTAAACCCAGAGTTGGCCCATGGGCTATTTATCAGCCCAGGTAGATTGGTGGCAAGTAGTTTTGTAAATAAAAAGGAAGAGTTGCTTGAGGCGTAGTATGCAAATAAGTAGATGTTGATTTCAGAGTTTTCTTCTAATTTCTCATTTTCGTTTGGTTTGTTGACTACTTCAGTTATTTAGTCTCAGTGTATTACAAATTCAAAAAATAGAATAAACATTTTCTTTCTTCCTTTTTCTTAATGCTTTGATTCATTTTTTTGTTATGATGTTATTTTGTAGTAAATTGTTTCGGCGTTATGAGGGGGTATATCTCAATGCTTAGGATGAGAAACTATAATAATAGAGTGATTAAGGGTTGTAGGTTTTATCCGAAGTTGAATGAATGGTTTAAGTTTGTTTTTATTGAAAAATTGGTTATGGTGTGTTATGAATGTGAAGTTAAGGATAAGACCCTGGGAAATTAGTTTCCTTGAGTGGAGACTTTGGCAAAATAGAATCCCGACTTGAGATAAGGCTATTCATAATTTTACACCCTATTTAAAGAAAATAGGGTGTAAACTTGACAATATATAGAGTAAACATTGCAAATTTTACACCTGATTTTTATTAAATGAGGAGTATATATGTTTAATTTAAATGCAATTATTTAAAAATTTACACCCGTTTTCTAAAAAACAGGTGTAAAATTGCATATTTATACACCGTTTTAAACAAAAAATGGTGTAATATACCATCTATAGATGTATACATGTAAATATTTACACCCGATTTCTATAAAACAGGGTGTAATATACTATCTATAAATGTATATATGAAAACATTTACACCCGATTTCAAGAAAAAAGGGTGTAATATAACATCTATTTACACCCATTTTTTAAAACGGGTTGTATGAGGGTAGATAAACCTTTAGGTTCATCCCTAGGTGTTGTTTGTATCGATTTGGGATTGGGGATTTTGCATGTCGGAGGTTCCGATAAGAGGAAAAAGGCATAAATCGATCGGTTAGATTGTGGTCTATGAATTTCTAATTGTATGTATGATGTTAGGATCTCTAAAAAGGTGTTGTAGGCCATTATAATTGTTACGTAATGATAGTATTTCGAATTCTGGGACTGGGACTTTTTATGGAATCGAATTCGGAGGTCCTGAAGGCCTCGAAACTGCAAAAATCGTACTTTTCTGGTTTTCTGTCCTAGAGAGTTCGCATATAGAACGTCGCATAGCGAGCAGTAGCGAGCCTAGCGAAAGTCCATGGTTTACCTTCTGTAATGAGTTTGCGATGCGAGCTGTATTTCACGTAGCGAACATCGCATAGCGAGCAGTAGCGAGCCATATCGAAAGTCCATGGTTTACCTTCTGTAATGAGTTCGCGATGCGAGCTGTATTTGTAACACCCTTTTCTACCCCACAAATAAACTCAAAATAAAACATTTGCTCCGTAAACAACGGGTTTTTCCTTAAAATAACTCAAAATCCATCAAACAGCAGCGAAACCACCATAACCACAATAATTCAAACTGAAAAGGTTTTAAAATAAAACCATAACCAACAAATAAAAACAAAATAACAACTCAACATGGTTCGACTCAACGACCCAACCCGATGTTACAATATCATCTACCAAAATCAAATAAACTTCTAAAGTCCTCGAAGGCATACACATCTAAGCCTGATCACGTGCATGTTACCCACGTAGAGGCAACATTCAAACAGGAAGGGTTAGTAATCACAATTCATTATAATCAATATAAAAACAGGATATGCATAAAATAACGTCATCATCATATACAACATCTTCAGAGTCATCACAAAGAAAACATCAAAATTAAACATCATAAAATACAACAATGCGACCTTAATGCAATGCACAAGACTCATGCATGTGGTACCAATCGTCACAGTCGATGGACACTAGGCCATCACCCTCCAAAGATTCCTGTTATTAGCATCGGTTCCACACAAGAACCTGAGCACGTCAAAATTTACCTCAAATCCACATAATGGGATTGAAGTCTAACATCATCACTAAAATGCTATGAATGTATGATACACAACACCAATAATCATCATCATCAATAAAATCTTTATGTGCATCATCATTCATCAAAATCTCATGTTAAATCACGTCATCATTTATTCATCAAAACATCAGAAATCATCATCTCATAATCATTAGTATACACATGGTAAATCATTAGAGAAATCCCAGCATTAAAACATCAAGACAGCACAGAATCATAACAAAATTTCGCGAATAGCAGGCGTTCACTACTGAATTCGCTGTACGAACCTGTTCGCTGGGACCTTCGCTTTGCCAAGCTGACAGCGAATCCTATCCCCATACAAAAACCCAAGAGGCTTCCCTATGTCCCTCCTCGCTACCTCCATTCGCTTTGCGAAGCCACTCGCTTGGACATTCGCTTTGCGAGCTAAAAATCACTGTCAAGATTCATCTCAGTACTTCAACAAAAAATCATCGTACATTCACTTCGCTACTCGCTTTGCGAGTCTGGGGCGAGTGTTTGCCTTGCGAAGGAAACGTTCGCTTTGCGAACCTGCGATTCCACGAAACCACTGCTACACAACAGCTCCAAAAACCCTTACGATTTCAACCCCAATTACCCCAAAAACATCCCTACAACATTCCTAAGACATCATGGAAATAAAAGGCATAAATCCTACGACTATTAGGTCAATTCACTACACTATTCGAAACCTCAAATCACCTAAACCTTCACAAACTCTCAAGATTCTCATAAACCCCATAAATCCCTTTCACCGCAAGGTCGAAGCAACCTCGACAGGGGAATCACCCTCAAGGTCTATTTTATCTGATTCAATTCAACCCTTAATAATTGATTCACAAAATACCCTCAAATCATCAGTTTATCATAAAACCCATAAACCCTCAAAAACTTCAAAATCCACTTTAAATACATCAAATCCCTATATTGAAAACAATGAAAGGCAATACTCCCCATACCTTAGATTATCTATTCGAAGCTTTCTCTCTCGAGTCTTTGGAAATCTTCTTGAATCCTCGCCTTTTCCTTTTTCCTCAGAGCTCTCACGTTCTTTCCTTATTTTAACGATCTAACAAAATAAATCCTATTCTCAAATTCTCCTTTTTGTTAAACCTAACTCTTGGGCTTCTAAAATGGGGTTTCTCCAATTTACCCTCACTAATCCTCCTCAAAATTCTCCAATTTACCCCAAATTTTGACCACTAAGATTTCACATCATTGTGCAAATCATCATCACAATATGGATGTGCCATCGTGCCTCATCAATCTCCTCAAGGATTGTTGAGCATTCACCATAATCAAGAATTAGGGTTTCGAGCCCTCTCAGAACACTTAGACAAAAGATCAATCAAGAAATGGCATGACCTTCAACTTGTATAACCTCTTCAAACCTCCATGAGGAATCAATAGGACTCCTATATCAAGAATCAAGCACAAAGTTGTGGCATTCCAAGAGGAAGGAACCTCGAAACACCCGATATCGCCGAATTAGGGTTTTGAACGACTGGGACCTCTAGGGTGAGATTTTCACAAGAGGATGAGCCATGACTTCCACATATGAATCAATATGTTCAAACTAACCCTAATAAACCATTGGCAAAATTAAAACACCCTCAGAGAGTACATTCCCCAAAAGTTGGGAATTAGGGTTTTACGGGCCGAATCGATCCGGAGCCAAAAGTCAAAACATGACTTTTTTGGTAAAAATGATCCTTATGATTCATATTTTCACAAAATATGGTTTATAATGTCATTTGAACAAGAATTGATCAAGAAATCAAGATAACTTGCAAAAGGGGCAACCTTGAAAAAACTTAGAAATTTTTCAAAGTTACTAAATGTAATGGTTTTGGTACCAACGTCCAAGAACCATAACTTGTGCTCGAAGCATCCATTTTGAGTGATCCAAAGCCTGAGTTATAGGTCTTGCTACATTCTACAAAAGCTTCATATACATGAAACTCCAATTCTTCATGGATTTTTAGTTATGGATGGATCAAAGTGGTGGAAAATCAAGAACATAACACTTAGTGCAAAACTGTCTAAATGCCAGCCTTGGACATCAAAGTTCATGGGGATTTTTCAATGGGATCTAAATAGTTTTAAGACAAACTATGATCACACATGGATTTTATCTTGTCAGGGCTTTCTAAAAAGCACAAGAGCTTTCCATAACTCCATCCGAGCAAGGATATCTGATCCTCACAAAATGGCCATTCCCAACTGCCTTGTACAAGGCAGAATTGTGCAATTTTGCTCGATTTTACAAAATCAGACAAGTACAAGCCTTGTCATCCATTTGGACACCTCGAGGGATGATACCAAAGAGGATTGATCTGATCCACAAGCCGCACAAGTCCATGGATCTATGTTTAGGCATTACACGCCTAAAATTCAAGATGCCTCAAATGGTCAATTTTGTTTCAAAGCATTTAACTGATGCATAGAGGTGGCATTCATCAAGACAATGTTATCTAAGTTTAGTCAAGCCTTATCCCTGCCAAAGAAGACTCATAGCCTATGCTCTAATCTCAACTCAATGGCTAGAGAAGACTTGAGATTCCATTGGACCACCATTTGCCACAGACCTGCTGCAGTTGCCATTCACTATTTCAGCCAAAAAAACTTGCTCTATTATAAATAAAGCTCACTTGTGATCAATTTGAGTACACCAAAGCACCCAAACTGATGCTTACTCAAAATCTCTCTTTCACTCTAAATTTGCCTTCTAAACCAAGTCACTATCGGGTTTTGACATTGAGAGTGATTCAAACCAAACCAATCATGCCAACACCTCATAAACATCAAATATGAGTGATCCATAACACAAAATCACATCTGGAACATCAAATTAACAAAATCACCATCCAATTGCTCAAGTTCTTGACAGAGTTGCAGTTAAGGTACCATACCAAGTTCCAGCTTATTTCAAACCACTCCAAGTATTCAGACACAATCCTTGGCACCTAAGGAAGCTATCCAGATCATTGGAACCAACTTGCAACACCTCCAAACAAGAATTCGATTCTCACTTGCAGAGGTAAGCCTTAAACTTTCAAACTCATTAATGCATGCATCATAATCATGTTCTCAAGTTACCATTATGTTTCTGTATGCTTATAGATCATTTTCCCTCAATCAATTGCTATGAATAATCGTGTATGGAATTTCATATTGGTTTATGCAAATTAGGGTTCATCTGGTTCGTGCATGATAATCTTCTCCACATTTAATTTAAATGAAATTGAGTATTACCATCTTGTTCCTTGATCAAAGGCGAGCAAGATTGATGCTTATTTCATCCAATTCAATTAAGAAACCGGGGTGATTGGATTAAATACGTTTCTGGTGGCAAAACGAAGAAGATGATGTTCTTCGCGAGTTTTTTTGAATTTTAAATATTTGAATTATTTAATTAATTTTTATATTTTTCTTAATTAATTCAAAAATTAATTTCTATCTGAATATTTGTATTTTTGAATTGATTCTTTTTCCGAAAATTCACATAAATGTTAAATTATTTTATTTTCTAAAAAATCATATTTATGTTATTTATTTAATATAGTTGATATTTTTGTGAATAATTTCATTTTTATTATTTTTCAATACTTTAAAATGAAATTCCATCTTGATTTTTCAAAATTCAAATGATTTCTACACTCTCATGTGTTTAGAACATAATTTTTCAAAATATTTTTCAAAAGCCTACCATTTGTTTTAAATAAAAATGATATTTTATATCATTTTTGTTTAATTTTTCTTTGAAAAATGAATTTAATTTAAAATTTGGGTTTCTCCTTCTTGATTTTAAATTTTAAAACTTTTTTGGGCTTCTAATAAAGTGTAAGACCTAATCCTTGTTATACAAAAATATTTTTGGGCCTCAGTCATTCTATAAGTCCCTATGTACTTTTCAAAACCACATCGCGATCGTCGCCTTTTCAACAAAATCACCTGGGCCTCTCCTTGAGCTATAAGTCCCATTCTTTTTCTTAAAAATAATCTTTGTGCCTCTAATAGAGTGTAAGACCCAATCCCTTTTCTAACCAAAACCTTTTTGGGCCTTAGTCATTGTATAAGACCCACTGTGTTTTCAAAAATCTCGTCACGATCGCCATTTCAAAACAAAATAAATTGGGCCTCTCCTTGAGCTATAAGTCCCATTTCCTTTTCTTTAAAATACTTTTGGGCCTCTAATAGAGTGTAAGACCCAACCCCCTTTTGTACATAAATCTTTTTGGGCCTCAGTCATTTGTATAAGTCCTGATACAATTCTCAAAATAACAGTGCAATCATTGTTTTCATCTGGGCCTCTCCTTGAGTTGTAAGCCCTATCTTATGTACAAAAATAACCTTTGGGCCTCTAATGGAGTGTAATACCCAATCCTCTTTGTAAATATAATAATCTTGGGCTCCTGCTATGGTATAAGTCCCACAACATCTCTTAATATTACAGTCTGATCAATGTTATTAAATAAGTCATCTGGGCATCTCTTGTTGAATAAGCCCCAAGTTTCTGTTTGAAATAACGGTTTCTCTCATTCAATTTCAAATGCATAGTTGTTATCAAAACTTTCTTCAATTTCTTTGAACAACTAACCATACAACTATGGAAGCTTGCTCACCTGTATGTTTTAATCTGCTTTCTTTACATGTTTTCATATATATATATATATATATATATATATATATATATATATATATATATATATAACTGTATCGCTGGAAGCTTGCTCACCTGTAAGTCCTTCTTTCATATCCTTTTAAATACTTGTCATATATCAACTGTATATATACTTTTATATCTGCTTAGTGTTTTCCCCTACAACTAAGTCTAGAAATAGGTAAAGCAAGTTGGTCACTCTTTCAATACAGTCAAAACAAGTTCCCCATAGGACTATCCAGATACAGTCTTGCCTTCTCTTGGTCTTAAACAATATGGAACAAAGAGAAAGGCATTATTCCCGGTGAAACTTTTTTCAGATTGACACTATTAGAAATTGTCAAAGAAATTCAGTTTCCCTAGAGAGTATTAATTCCCGGTGAAACTTCTCTTGAATTTCTTCAAACTCTAGAACTATTCACAAAATAAAGGATTAATTCCTGGTGAAACCTTTCTTGAACATTCTTAAGTTTGGACCCACATGCTTCCTAAAAGGATCCCCAGCCTTCTCTTGGGCTTTGTACAAGGATCCTCAGGCTTCTTAGAAGTTCTCATGCCTCCTCTTGGGCTTAGTACAAGGACCCAGAGAATCTTAAAGGTATATGTGTCATACCCCAAATTTTGACCACTAAGATTCCCCATCATTGTGCAAATCATCATCAAAATATGGATGGACCATCATGCCTCATTAGTCTCCCCAAAGATGGGTGACCATTCACTACTATCAAACTTAGGGTTTCAAGCCCTCTCAAAGCCTTAGACAAAGGATCAATGAAGGAATGACATGATCTTTAACTTGTCTAAACCTCTCAAACATCCACAATGGATTAAGAGGACTCCCCATATCAAGGATTAAGCACAAGGTTGCAACAGTCCAGGTGGATCAAGCCTCAAGATCGCCAATGTCACCAAATTAGGGTTTTGGTTGACCAGGGCCTCCGGATGGAAATTTTCCTCTGGGAATAAGCCAATGCTTCAATGCATAACCTAAGATGCTCCATGGAACATCATGGACGCAATTATCAAGTCAATTTTGCCTCAGGGGATGCATTCATAAAAAATCAGGAAATAGGGTTTCTTGACCTAATTCACCCCTAAGTTGACTTTTTGGACAAAACATGAGCCAAGACCTCAAGAGAGGATTTGAGGGTCTCTAACACACTACATTGATCCATTTGTAACCATGGATTGATCCAAGAAGCTTGAGCAACAAGTTTCAATTTCATCAGAACAACAGTTAGGGTTTCGCGGGAAAAGTCAATTGTGCCTTTGACTTTTGACCCAGGCATGCTCCCAAACCTTGGGAAATGATTCAATACACCCTATAACACCTATGAAATCAATCCATCAAGTTTGATTTAGCTCAAGGGGTTGATTTCATAGAGGATCGCACAGTTTGGAGTTCATCTGACAAAAAGTCAACCGTGCACAAAAGTCAACTTTGATTTTTTGAGATTTTTCACACTTATGGTTCTTTGAACCTAAAATGATGTTAATGTGTGATTGGAATCATCATTCATCAAGAAAAATCAAAGAAAGTGGGATAACTTGTAAAAGGGGGTAACCATAAAAGACTTAGAAATTTTCTAAGTTATGGAACAAAGTGGCTAGGGTACCAACTTTGGAGGATCATAACTCCTAAACCACAAGGCCGTTTTTCCCCATCCAAAGCTGGAGTTGTAGCTCTCATGGCCCTCTACAAAAGCTTCAAACACAACTCATTCCAATTCCTCATGGATTTTAAGTTATGGAATGATCAAAATCACAAAAAGTGAAAATGTCACTTTTTTCCAACACTTAGTGAAATTTTCACTAAGTCAGAATCTTCCTTCACTTTTTTCCAAATATAGGGGCATTTTTCACTTGGATCCAAAAATTATCAAAACCAACTATGATCAAACAGTTGTTGTATCATATGAGGGCTTTCCAAAATGGCCAAGAACTCCATCAAATTCCAATTGAGCCATGAGATATGACAATGGCAATATGCCTTGCTGAAAACTGTCAAAGCAAGGCAGCTTTGTGCATTTTGCTCGATTTGCCAAAATTGTGCAAGTGACAAACACACTTATCCATCTGAACACCTCAGGGGGAGACCAAGGAGGAACCAACTCTGATCCCAAGCCTCCCAAGTCCTTGGAACTAAAAGTAGCATGACAAACCTAGAAATCTCTAAAGAGGGGATAAGACTCCAATTTTGTTTTGGAGCATTCAATGAATGCACCAAGGTGGCATGGACTGAGTCATTTCCAATTGAATTCAGTCAAGACGTATCCAAGACCAATGGAACCAGCAGCCTGTACCCTAACCTCTAGTCAATGGCTAGAGGAGACTTGGATTCTCATTGATCAACATTGGCCAAACCTCTACAGCAGTTGCCATTCACTATTGCTTGCAAAACAAACTTGCTCTACTATAAATAGAGCTCATTTATGATAACACATACATCATTGATAACAAATAACTTCATCTATATTGATCATAAACCTTGTTCATATACAAAAGATCAAAAGAAATACATATGATCAAGATCAACTACATCTAACCTCAACACAAGAGTGTTTAGCTACTCAGTATCATGGTAGCTTGGATGACAAGTTTCAAGAGGAGATGAAAGAACATCTGATTCGAATAATTGAGATTGGATGTGACTTCATCTTCTCTATGTGAAAATTCACTCTTCAGTGATCAAAGTACAGAAAACTATGTTTTGGTGTGAAAAATAGCAAGTTATGATCCCAAGGAAAGTAAAAATCTATTTATAATACATATGGGATCTCCACCATTCGCACTGCGAATGAATCATTCGCCTAGCGAATGAAAGAAAATGGCACCTTAAGTGCCTCTGAGACTTAAACCGCCCTAGGCTGTCTTCGCGGGTTCGCACTACGAACCATTCATTCGCAAAGCGAACCATTCGCCAGCACATTCGCAAACCAAATTTTGGGTCCTTTTTCCACTGCCTCCATCCACCAGGTCCTTCGCAAAGCGAGCTAACCAGCGAACATTCGCTGGGAGTTCGCAAAGCGAACTTTAGGTTCTTTTCCCCCTTCCACATTCTGGAGCTATTCGCTGGGAGACTCGTTGTTGTTCGCAAAGTGAACCTTCGCTGGCACCTTCGCCAGAGTTCGCAAAGCGAACACACTGTTGTTTTCCTCTTTCTTTGGCAGCTTATTTCATCTCCTTGTGTCTCACTTCTTTGATCAATTAGTGCATTTTTCTGCACAATAACTCACACATTACAAGCACCAAAGGTATAAATACAATGCAGGAAGAACAACAACAAGTAACTCCTAAAATCAACAATTAAACATATAAAAGTGTTGAGAAATGCCAAGGATCCAATAAAAATATATAGCATGTTTGACATCTAACAAACTCTCCCCAACTAACTCTTTGTTTGTCCTCAAGCAACGTATACCTCTCATTGACACAGGAGGATTTGCTCGAGCATTTGAATTAATCCACACTCCTAGAATCGGCAATGCAAAAGAACTTGACTCTTACAACAAATTTCAGACCATGTTAAAAGAGACAACTAAATCATCATGTTCATGTCACTCTACACTCCTCTTCGAAAAAGGATTGAAGGAAAACGCGCATGCAAGCATGGGATAAATTCACTCAAATGACAAATCATGTAGATACTAAGCAATTCATACAATATCTAAATGATCCCAAAAGAATTCATGGAAGTAAAAGATCACTAAGGACTTCAAGGTTGTAGCTTGGCCGGGTTAACAATAAAGGGACATTTCTAACGGCCACTGAATTGAAATTGCCGATGCAAAATAACATTCACTATACAAGGTATTCACAACATCTCAACTTCATTCGCCACTTTCTTTCCTTTATCACACCTTCTCAAACTTCCTTGCACAATTATTGAATATATTTTTCTCATTCAAGCAAGCATTCGTTTTCTCTTTTGTACACAAATATTCACATGCTCTTTTCTTTTCATGCTTGCTTAAATGTTTTCAAAATTTTGGGTAATTCACCGATCTTCTTTTTCATTCTCCCCAACTTATTTTCGAATCAACCTTACGTGAATGTTCCTTGCTTTTTAAGGAAAGGAAGTCAATTAAAACAAAAGTTCCAAGGTTCAAGAAGAAAAAAATTTTAGAAGCTCTCCAAAAATTCAATGATGAACTCGATTTTTAAAATATGTACAACACAAAGTTCATCACTAAAAGAGATCTAACAAATTTGGGCACAAAGGGGCTAACAAATTCTCACTACTCACGGGTAAATTACTGTTTGGAAATGGTTGTGCTCAATATCAACAAGTGCCTTGATCATTTCTAATACTTCCACAAAATCACACAAATCACAAGATGAAACATGAATTAAAAGTATAAAACAAAATCTGTCATCAATCCAAAGCATATAGTATAACCTGGAGGTTTCTCACTTTTGTGATTTTTGGACCTAAATGACATAAGCAATCAATAAAGTTGCAACAAGAAACACAATTTTCATTTGTACAAAGACACAAATTCTTACACATTCTAAATTCTAGAACTAGGTAACTATGTACCTTGCCGACAATAACATGCTTAAAGTACTATCATCGCCACCCAACATGGAAGACTCTTCTTTGATGATCACTCAACACCAACCTAAATTTTCCAAAACATCCAAAAGTTGGAAATATTAAATTTCCACAAGCATACCAACATAAAGCAATACAAAGCATATCAACAACTTAAGAGTTGAACATTCGTAAACTGAAGAATTCAACTCTTAATAACACTTAACACACAAGCATACAAACAATTTAAGTGTTGAGCATTCGTAAACTGAAGAACTCAACACTTAATAATAATATCTAAAACTGAAATAATAGTAAAATTAAAAACAGAAAAATTTTACTGGAAAACAACATGCATTACTAATAATAATATAAATGTACTGGTGTTACAACACCTTCAAAGTCAAAAGTACCATAGAGGTACAAGTACAGCAATATCCAAAATAATCCACAAAGTGGATAAAGTACATCAATAACTAAAATAAAAAACTGAATACAAGAAAAACTTCACTTTGATGCTCAAAGCAAGTACAAACTCATCATCACCAAAAAAAAAAATCAGTCCTCCTCGGACTCTGTAGCATACACCTCGGTCTCCTCCCCCTCCTCAGAGCCAGATACCTCCACATCTTCACCATCACCCTCTTCATCAGCATCATCATTAGCAGGACCAGCTGCTTCCTCTCCCCCCCCCCCCTAAACACTGGCCTGGCCTCAGGCCAACCAGCGTGTGCAAGGAACTGCTCCCTCGACATCATAGAGTGCTCAACGGTGGGATCTCGAATTTGAAGCTGGAGTACCTGTATAGAATCATGTAAGTCTAACATGGTGCGCTGAGAAGCCGCCATCCAGTCCTAGTTATACTGGAAGATCTCATGCTGATAAGGATAAAAATTTTGAAACCCAGAAACATCTCCACCACTTGTGCCGGCCTCAGCACCAGCACCAGATGACTCACCTCTAGTCCCCTTTGGCTTGCAGAATTTGTCGACATATCGATCATCAATAGCCGAAGGGAATATCAACCCCAGCTTCCGCACACAATGTCATGATAAGGCAAGGGAATGCGAGAGGGGCATTTTTTCGAGAAGCGTTACCTCCAAGGACACTCTCCACAATTGCACTTATCTCATCGGCAATTATACGCGCCACATCAATCTGCACATTTGTCAAGATACTATGGACTAGGTGAGCTAATGGAATCGTGATGGTTAAGGAATGTGATTTTGGTTTGATATTGGTTACGACCAAAAGTAATATGAGTTGGGCCAACGGTTGCATGTCCTCCTGCCGGTACCTAATAGCAACCCCAGATGGGTTGAGTTCAACATTCTTTCCCAGACGCAAAAGATCTCTGGTCATTTGAGGGATATCTCAGTGAAGGTGAAGATCCCTATGGTAATCATCAATCTCACTGGCTCTAAATGGAAGAGGGCTTCTAAGAACAGTACTTATGGTCCTACGGTCAAATCTCACAGTTTTTCCCCCAACTTGAGTCGTCCAACTAAACAGATCGCCATCATTAGGGAGGGCGTTGCATAGAACTCCCGGACAATTTCCACATTATAACTATCAACCGGAGTTATCAGCCGATTCCATTTTTTTGCTTCCAAGAGAGCAGCCACAACTCGATAACTCCCCTGTTCACTTAAATTAAACCTCTTTTCTGCTAAAATTGTCCTTTTTTCCAATGTCAGATATCTCGCAGCTTGCTTGGCACCTTCAAATTGAGCTTCATCGAACCGAATCGGCAATTGTCGCGATGTGGTTGATTTTCTCTTCTTGGTAGGGTTGAGTTTAGGACCCATCTGCATACAACAACAAACAAAACAACCCAAAGCACCAAGATAGCTCATTAAAATTTAGAATGCAACCCAAAATCAAAACTGAAACTAAAAAAAATAAATTCAACATTCTGATGTGTTCGCTCCAATGTTCGCACTGCGAAGAATGGCGAACATTCGCCCCAGATTCGGTTTGCGAAGGTCTGGCGAATGCTCGCCCAAGTTTGTACAGCGAACAGATCAGCGAACACGCGAAAAATGCAGAAAGACAACAGCCATGGTTCCAAACTTCACAGCTCCAATTATCTTTATCATTCCTATTCTAAAGCTTGCAGAAAATTTAACATGCAATGACCCAAACCATAAAACAAAAATCAAACCCTAAAGTTACAAATGCCACTAATGTAAATCACAACCCTAACCATATCTAACCGAAAATAGTAAGAAAAAGAGACACAAACCTGAGCTGAATAAAGGAATTGGAGAAAGTTTTGTGAAATTTGAACACAAGAGCACGAGAGAATTTTTCTTCTTGAGAGGGAATGTGGTGATGTTTGAAAGAGAGTGACAAGAGTGGGGGTAGGGTTTCTTTTTTTTTCTCCAATGCTTAGCAGTCAAAATGGGTCATGGGCCCAAGTGTAGGCCCATCCAAACACTTAAACTCCTAATTTTTATGATGTGGCAGCAAACACACATGTCCTGTCTCGCTGGGTTCGGAAAGCGAACTGGCTGGCCAATGCTCGCCTTAGGCTCGTAAAGCGAACACCAACGAACATGACAGTTTTTTCAATTTTTTTTCTTCTGCAATGCAGCCACAATCTAACACATTCAAATATAAAACATCGCCAAAACAACAATCAAAACTATAAATACTTACAATGTTGGGGTGTCTCCCAACAAGCGCTTGTTTAACGTCGGCTAAGCTCGACGGTCCATTGCAACCTCACGGATCGCAAAACGGCACAACGGAGGGAATCCGCTCGAAATCACCACCTAGATAAACTTTCAACCTTTGACCATTTAAAGTCCAATTCTCTTTTGACGTTGTGTCTTCAATCACAATTGCCCCATATGACTTGATTTCCCGAATTTGAAATGGACCAGACCACTTAGACCTCAATTTACCTGGGAACAATTTCAATCGAGAATTGAAAAGAGGGACCAGCTGTCCCACTTCAAACTGCTTGATCACAATTTTCCTATCATGGTAAGTTTTGACTCGCTCTTTGTATAACTTATTGGAATCATACGCCTGGAGGCGCAATTCATCCAATTCATGCAATTGCATTTTTCCTTTGTCACTGCTCAAAGTTGGCTCAAAATTCAGAAATTTCAAGGCCCAAAATGCCTTATGCTCCAACTCGACCGATAAATGACAATTCTTACCGTAGACCATTTTAAAAGGAGTGAGACCAATCAGAGCCTTAAAAGCTGTCCGATAAGCCTATAAAGCATCATCAAGCTTATTTGACCAATCCTTCCTTGAGGATGACACTGTTTTTTCCAAAATTCTTTTAATTTCTCGGTTCGACACCTCCGCTTGCCCATTAGCCTGAGGATGATATGGTGTTGCAACTTTTTGCTTAACACCATATTGCTCCAAAGCTTTTTCAAGCTGAGTGTTGCAAAAGTGGGATCCTCTGTCACTTATCAACACTCGCGAAGTACCAAATCGAGCAAAAATGTTTCATTTCAAAAAATTTATTACGGTTTTTCCATCGGCCTTAGCACATGCTATTGCCTCTACCAATTTGGAAACATAATCAACAGCGACCAAAATGTACTCGTTAGAAAATGAAGATGGAAAAGGTCCAACAAAGGCAATTCCCCAACAATCAAATACTTCAATTTCCAACATATTTTGTAAAGGCATTTCATGCCGCTTTGAAATTCCACCACTTCTTTGACATTTGTCACAACTTTGGGCATGCGCATGCATATCCTTGAATAAAGAAGGCCAATAAAAGCCCGATTGAAGGACTTTCGTTGCCGTTCTTAACCTGTTAACATGTCCTCCGTACGGAGAGTTGTGGCAATGCCAAAGGATATTCGTGGCTTCCTCTATTGACACACATCTTCTCAAGAGGTTGTCGACACCAAGCTTAAACAAATGTGGTTTATCCCAAACAAAAGACTTGGCGTCTGACAAAAATTTCTTTTTTTGATGGTGAGTTAGACCATCCGGTATTAATCCGGCGGCTTTGTGGTTAGCCATGTCGGTGAACCATGGTCTAACTTGCACCATATACAATTTTTCGTCTGGAAATTCCTCTTTGACCTCAATTTCCTTTATGGTCACGTCAACATTTACAAGGCGGGATAAGTGATCTGCCACCAAATTCTTGGATCCTTTCTTGTCACGAATTTCTAAATCAAATTCTTGCAACAAGAGGATCCAACGAATTAGCCTTTGTTAAGAATCGGGCTTGGTGAGAAAATACTTAATCGTTGTGTGATCCGTGTAAACGACAACTCACGACCCAATCAAATAGGAACGAAATTTTTCCAATGCATACGCTATCGCAAGAAACTCTTTTTCAGTTGTTGCATAATTTATTTGAGCTTCGTTTAAAATTTTGCTCGCATAGTCTATAGCATGAAAAAATTTTGTTTTCCGTGGACCCAAAACTGCGCCCACCCCATAATTGCTCGCATCACACATGAGTTCAAAATCCAATTTCCAATTAGGGGCGATGATTATGGGTGAGGTAGTCAAACTTTTCTTTAAAAAATTAAAAGCAAACATTCAAGATTCATCAAAATCAAAGGACTTATCTTTGTTGAGCAAATTGCTTAAAGGCTTTGCAATCTTCACGAAATCCTTGATGAACCTCCGATAAAACCCCGCATGTCCGAGAAAACTTTGGATGCCTTTGACATTCGTTGGAGGAGGCAACTTTTCAATCACTTCAACTTTGGCCTGATCAACCTCAAGACCTTTGGAGGAGACTTTGTGACGCAGCACTATTCCCTCTGTAACCATAAAATTGCACTTCTCCCACTTCAATACCAAATTCTTCTCAACACACCGTTCAAGCACAACCTCTAAATTTCTCAAACAAAGATCAAAAGACGCTCCAAAAACGGGGAAAGGACAAAAGACAAGTGAGTGTCGTCTTCTCAACACACGTTTCCAGTGCTTTGCATAGACCAAAGAGCATCTTTCGGTAGGCAAAAATTCCGAAAGGACAAGTGAGTGCCGTTTTCTCATGGTCATCCGGGTCCACTGAAATTTGGTTATACCCAGAATAACTATCCAAGAAGCAATAGAATTATTGGCCCGACAATCTTTCTAACATTTGGTCCATAAAAGGAAGTGGAAAATGGTCTTTCCTTGTCGCGGTGTTTAGTCTCCTATAGTCTATACACATCCTCCACGCCGTCACCGTTTTTGTCGGGATCAACTCATTTTTTTCATTGTGGATCACGGTCATTCCTCCTTTTTTAGGCACAACGTGAACCGGACTTACCCAAGGACTATCGGAAATCGGGTAAATTATACCGGCATCCAAGAGCTTTACAACCTCTTTTCTTACTACTTCTTTCATCGTTGGATTCAAACGGCATTGTGGTTGAGCGACCGGTTTGAAATCCTCTTCCATGAATATGCGATGCATACAATAAGAAGGACTTATGCCTTTAAGATCGGCAAGACTCCACCACATTGCTTCTTGATTTTTTTTTTCAAAACTTGAATTAACAGGTCTTCCTCATTACCAGATAAAATGTTGCTAATTATAACCGGTTTGTTACAATCGTCATCAAGGAAAGCATATTTCAAATTGGAAGGCAACACCTTTAATTCAAGTTGAGATTTCGCATCACTCACCTCTTATTTTAGCACTTCCTCTTCACATTCCCAAGGTTGCAACTCCTCCAAAGATTCAAGTTCCTTTAAACACGCTTCAAGTCCTCTTTCCTCTTCATCGGAGAATACTTCAAAGGAATCATCAAGAGCTCTTTGCAAAGGGAACACTACATGAACTTGCTTTGTGACATCCATAATAGCTTCTTCCGTTGCGTCTATTCTAAAACAGTCACCTTTGTCATTCTTGTGTTTCATGGCCTCAAATAGATTGAAACAAACCTCCTCATCTTGGACTCTAACCTTCATAAGACCGTCGTCCATATCAATTGCCATTCTAGCAGTTTTCATAAACGGTCTCCCAAGAATCAATGAAGCGTCTTCATCTTCCTCCATTTCAATTACCACGAAGTCAATCAGAAATAAGAATTTGTCCACTTTAACCAATACATCTTCCGCTACACCGTGAGGACGGGTAGTTGATTTGTCGGCGAGTTGCAATGTCATTTGAGTGGACCTCAATTCCATGTGTCCCAACCGTTTCACAATCGACAAAGGTATCAAATTAATACTAGAGCCCAAATCAATCAACCTGTTGCCCACATAGATATTTCCTATAGTAACCGGCAAGGTGACTCATCCCGGATCACATTCTTTCCTCGGGAGAGTACGTTGAATGCTAGCGCTACAACTAACATCCACCATGATGGTCTCTTGATCCGTATACCTCTTCTTTTTTGTGAGAATATCCTTCAAAAATTTCGTATATTTCGGCATTTGCTCCAAAGCTTAGGAAAATGGAATGTTTATTTGTAATTGTTTGAAAATATCCATAAACCGAGCGTAGTGCCTTGCACTATCTTTCTTTGTAGGAGCATGAGGATATGGTAAATGTTGGATCAGAATATTATTCAACGGTTCTTTCCCCTTCCTAGTTTTTTTCGAATTTTCTTCTCTCTTTCTTTTTTCATCATCCTGGCTTTTTTTTTTCTCATTTTCAACTAGATCACCCTCAACATTTTTTTCTACTTCAATCTCATCACTATCTTTTTCTTTTTCAACTACAACCTCCTCCTCCACTACAACTTCACCTACACCCATGTCAATCTCTCTTCTACTACTTATTAGAATAGCCTTACAATGCTCTTTAGGATTTGGTAGAGTATTGGCCGTAAAGTTTCCTTTTTGTTGGTCGGCCAATTGTTTTGATAATTGTCCGACTTGTGTTTCAAGATTCCTTATGGTCGCATCGGTATTCTTCTGATTGGACATTGACATTTGCATAAATTGCGTGAGAGTGTCTTCTATCTTCGTATTTCCAACGGGAGCTTGCGGAGGTTGAGAGTAATTTTCGTATTGTTGACGGTTAGATGGTCCGGCTTCTTGCGGTCTCCACGGTTGTTGATAACCTTGGTTACCCCGTTGTTGGTAACCTTGGTTGCCTTGTTGATAAGGAGGTCGGGGTTGTTATCCTTGATTTCTAGCATAGTTTACCTCCTCCACAACCGGAGGACAATATCCGGTAAGATGGTCGCCTCTACAAAGCTCACATACCAAGACCTGCACATTTTTACTCAAGGAGTCATGAATTTCTTTAAGTTATTGAGGAAGTTTAGATATTTGTTTCGTCAACAACTTAACTTGTTGGGATAATAACTTGTTTTGAGTAAGTATAGCATCATTGGTTCCCAATTCCAAAACTCCCGGAGTCCTTTGAGAAGTGCCACGGTTATGGCTTCCCTGATGATCATTCAACGCCATCTTATCAATTATGGCAATGGCTTCTTCGGCACTCTTGCTCATCAATGATCCACCCGCGGTGGCATCCAATCGTGTTTTCTGCACTAGTTGAAGTCCATTCTGAAAAATATGAATTTGAGACAATTCATCAAAGCCATGCCCCATGCATTTTCTCAACATAGATTTTAATCTCTCCCACGCTTCGTTGAGATATTCGTTGGCACCTTATATGAACACTGCTATTGCGGTCTTTGCCTCCATGAAATGATTATGTGGGAAAAATCGTTCCAAGAATTTCTCCTCCAAGACATTCCAATCTGGCATTATTGTCGTTGACTGGTCAAGATACCATTCTTTGGCCTTCCCAATGAGGGAATGCGGGAATAGTCTCTTAAACAGAGATTTCTCTTCAGCTTCGGGTGCACCAGTTGCTCCCGCAATCTCATAGAACTTGGTCAGATATGTATAATAATCCTCGTGATCCATACCAGTAAAAGGACTCTGATATAGAAGCTAGAGAATACTAGTCTTCATTTCTGAATGATGACTGTTCTGCGCATTGCGAGCAAACTGTGCATTATGTCTTGGACTATTGGTACTTGGTCTAGAAGCAGGTGGTGGTGGTGGTGGTGGTGGATGTTCCATAGCTGGAAGTAACTGTGGAAATGGTGGTGGTGTATAAGTCGAACTTCCCTCTTGTTCTTGCCTTTGTCTAGCTAGTTGCCTCCTTCGTCTCGTTCTGCTATTGATTCTACGAGCGGTTCTTTCAATCTCGGGATCGAACAGAAGTTGGTCCGCCGGTAGTTTCCCTCGCATAAAACAAAGTCTGCACACTAAACAAAACAAATTAACAAGTTCGAGAAAAAGTTAACAAGCTTAAAACAAAACAACTATTACAATGCTTGCAATATCAACAAACAATCTCCGGCAAAGACACCATTTTGTTGAAACAATATTAGGGGGTGTTTTTATCGTCTCCACAAGGATTGTGCGATATTTGATGCTTGTCATTCAATAGTCACACTGTTTCAAGTTAAAGAGTTTCAAATGGTTCTTGATTTTGTTTAACATTAATTTGTAGCAAAGAGTAACTTTGTAGCAAAGAGTTTGTAAGGTTTTAGAAAATCATGTCATGGTTAGGTTTCACTAATCCTTTTCACACATATCCAATTAATCAAGCATATGAACTTAGTTTCCGACCAATACAACCGTGTATCCTCTCGACTAAGTTTATGTCTAAAGCAAAGTCATGAGTATCATTATTTAGACTGTTAGATGATGTCTCACGCTAACAATCGAAACAACAATCATTAAAATCAACACAAAGCGAATAACAAATCCCAAATCTATGTCTAGAATTTGGTCTTTAAGAGATGAAAATATTAGGTCATGATTTGAAAAATCTATGTCAAGAGCAATACAAACCACACATACATCATTGATAACAAATAACTTCATCTATATTGATCATAAACCTTGTTCAGTTTCAAGAGGAGATGAAAGAACATCCGAGTCGAATAATCGAGATTGGATGTGACTTCAGCCTCTCTATGTGAAAATTCACTCTTCAATGATCAAAGTACAGAAAACTATGTTTTGGTGTGAAAAATCACAAGTTATGATCCCAAGGAAAGTAAAAATCTATTTATAATACATATGGGATCTGCACCATTCGCACTGCGAATGAATCATTCGCCTAGCGAATGAAAGAAAATGGCACCTTAAGTGCCTTTGAGACTTAAACCGCCCCAGGCTGTCTTCGCGGGTTCGCACTGCGAACCATTCATTCGCAAAGCGAACCATTCGCCAGCACATTCGCAAAGCAAATTTTGGGTCCTTTTTCGACTGCCTCCATTCGCCAGGTCGTTCGCAAAGCAAGCTAACCAGCGAACATTCGCTGTTAGTTCACAAAGCGAACTTTAGGTTCTTTTTCCCCTTCAACATTCTGGTGCTATTCACTGGGAGACTCACAGCTGTTCGCAAAGCGAACCTTCTTTGGCACCTTCGCCAGAGTTTGCAAAGCGAACACACTGTTGGTTTCCTCTTTCTTTGGCAGCTTGTTTCATCTCCTTGTGTCTCACTTCTTTAATCAATTAGTGCATTTTTCTACACAATAACACACACATTACAAGCACCAAAGGTATAAATGCAATGCATGTAGAACAACAACAATTATCTCCTAAAATCAATAATTAAACATAGAAAAGTGTTGAGAAATTCCAAGGATCCAATAAAAATATATAGCATGTTTGACATCTAACACTACGTCTAGCACAAGGTAAAGCCCTGTTGGTCACTCTCAAATACAAACAAAACTAGATCCCCATAGGATTTCCAGATACAGTATTCCCTCCTCTTGGGGTTAAACAATATGGACACGTGAAAGGCAGCATTCTTTGTGCACCCTTTCTCAAACTGTCACCCTTAGAAATTGTCAAAGAAATTCTAACTCCCCAGAGATGATCTTTTCTCCGTGAATGGCATCTCTTGAGTTTCTTCCAAATTCTCGGACTTTCCTGGCTTGATCTACTCTCGGTGAATAGCATGTCTTGAACTTCTCGTGGTTTGGGGACCCACAGGCTTCCTAAAAGCATCCCCGTCTCCTATTGGGCGTTGTACAAGGACCCTTCGGCTTCTTAGAAGTTCTCATGCCTTCTCTTGGGCTAAGTACAAGGACCCAGTCACCTCTTTAGCCTCCATCTCGGGCTTCGTATGAGATACAAATCACTCTCTTGTTGAGTATAAAATACTCTCTTGTTGAGTCACCTCTTTAGCCTCCATCTCGAGCTTCGTACGAGATACAAATCACTCTCTTGTTGAGTATAAAAGACACTCTAGTTGAGTCACCTCTTTAGCCTCCATCTCAGGATTCCTACGAGATACAACTCTCTTGTTGAGTCACCTCTTTAGCCTCCATCTCGGGATTCGTACGAGATACAAATCACTCTCTTGTTGAGTATAAAAGACTCTCTTGTTGAGTCAAACCCTTTCAGCCTCCGTCTTGGGATTCATACAAGACACCTACAAAACACTCTCTTGTTGAGTATAAAATATTCCCTTATTGAGACAACCCTTTTAGCCTCTATCTCGGGCTTCGTATGAGACAACAAATAAAAAACACCCTCTTGTTGGGTCAATATCCTCCTCTTAGGCTTTGTATAAAGAAAACCCAGTTGAGTCAATCAACCTTTTAGCATCAAATTTGTGCCTTGCTCACAGCATACAAACATCAACAACTCCTCTTTAGAGATGACAAATTCTCTCTCAAGCCAAAACCTTTAGATTCACATCTTGGGCTTTGAACAAGATACAAATCACCTTTAGGTTCATGCCTTGGGCTTTGAACAAGACACTAAAACAACCTTTTTCCTCCCATAGAATAGGAGGAACTACGATCGCTCTGATTTCCCTGAACGGGAATACGTAGGCATAAGATTGAAAAATCTTAGCGAGCATACTAATCAAAAACCCAAAATCCCATACCTTCATACATCAATAAAAAAGCACCAAGTCTTAACATCTTACCAAAAACCTAACAGATAGTCCAGATCTTAACAAAATAACCGAAGAGGGGCCCACATTTTGATAGCATCTGTAAACTAATAGTTTTGACTGTTTAAAATCAGTTTGCAAGCAGGGTTAATTGGAGACATCTATTTCCCTTCCTTAATCAGCTCAATAGGATAAAAAATGAATCGAACTGTAGTACCCAAGTGATCGTGACTTAGGACCACAAAAATCACACTACAGAAAAATGGCGCCCACAGTGGGGCCTTCTTCTCTTTCTTACAATCTTAGGTAGAAACTTAAGTTTAGAAAACGCCATAGAAAAGTGGCGACCACAGTGGGAGCTATTCTTTCTTGCCTTCCCAAGGGTAGAAAACCCTAAGTTCACAAAATGTCACAGAAATGGCGACTCTGTTGGGGAGCCATTGTCTGTGTAGGATCATAAGATTAGAGGTCTAGGATGATTAAGACAAATATATATGCTACTTTTCCTAATTGATATCTGTGTTTATTTTTCTGCTAATGGGAATGCGTGTGATTCCGCATGTGGAAAGATTGAGTATACACCTAAGATAGGTGATGGCAATACGGGTAATATTGAGGGGAGTGAATCCCGGTTAAGAGTCCTCGATCAACCATCAAACTCAGTGGAGACTCCCTTTGCAGATACATTGCCTATACTACTTCGGTTGTTGAAAGTAGTGTGGTCGACTGTGTTATCTGAGAAGCTGAGGTTTTTAGCAGGCTTAAACCATTTTGTAGTGCGGAAGCTATCGGAAATAGTTGTCACGCGATACTACCCTCATCTGAGATCACTCTAGGATACATCAGCTCGCTGGCGATCTGCTTGTTGTTGTTATCCCAAGAGGGGTCAATGATTTTGCCGACAGGTACGAAAAATCACCAGTATAAACCTTTTGGGGGGGGGGGGGGGGGGTAGAGCCTTGACTTCATGACACCGAACCTTTGACCCCATGTTTTTTCTATGTTTTTGTGTGCTGCATTCATACATTCATTTAAAAAACATTAAAACAAAGAAAAATCTTCTCTTCTAGTCTCTCTTTTTCAAACTAAACTAAGACAATGATTGCAAATGTCAGATAAAAAAGATTGCGCTAATGGATTTCGGTAGAAGGAAAACTCATAAGTACACCTTCAAGGTTCCAAAATTAGAGGATTTGAGAGGTCTGGCTAGAATGATAACTAACCACGAGGCTTTCAGAGCCAAGTATGGAGGACTACTGTCTCTATTAAGGGTTCATGTAATTTAAGGAATCTTGTCCACACTAATCCAGTTCTACGATCCAGTCTATCACTATTTCACATTCCCGGATTATCAACTTGCACCAACGCTGGAGGAATACTCTCACCTGACTGATCTGCACATTACTAATCAAGCTCCATTTTTCGGACTGGAAGAAATTCTAAAGGATCAAACCATTGCGAGAGCAATCTATTTGGACGAGTCAGAGGCCAAGACTCACATGACCACTAAGGGTGGCATCCAAGGTTTGCCAGCCCAGTTCTTAACAAAGAAGACTTTATACTTTGCTAGTATAGGGAACGTGGCCGCTTTCGAGAGCATCTTTGTTTTGCTTACCTAAGGGTTATTTTTGTTTCCCAACATCGATAACTTTGTAGATATCAACGCAATTGAGGTTTTTATGATTGGAAACCCTGTACCGACTTTGGTCGTGGATGCTTATCATTCGGTACACTTAAGGAATTTATATAGTGGAGGAATGATCACATGCTGTGTACCCTTGCTGTATAAATGGTTCACTTCCCATTTGCCCAAGTCTGCTGCATTTTGGGATCAAAAGAATACTTTAAGTTGGTCGCAGAGAATCATGTCTCTTACCAACTCTGACATCATTTGGTACAATCGAATCTATGACGGGATCAGAATCATTGACCGTTGTGGAAATTTCCCAAATGTACCCCTTATAGGAACTAAGGGAGGAATCAATTATCATCCAGTTTTGGTTTGTCGTCAATTTGGATACCCGATGAGGCATACCCCGCGTAATGCTCATCTGGAAGGTCTTTTCTTCAAGGAAGGTTAAAATGACAGAGCACTAAAGACAGAAATAGTGCTTGCCTGGAAATGCATTCATAGGAAAGGAAGAGAGTCTCTAGGAAACCCATAATGTGTCTCAGTGGAGCCTTATCTCCACTGGGTACAAACTAGAGCTCTCAAGCAGAGGATGCCTTACCCTCGCCAGGAAGTTCTTCCACTAAGGGACTCTGCCCTTTATTTTATGTCTGAGACAGAAAAATTTCAGGTTACTCTCTGCAAAGTTCAGCAGGAGAAGAGGTCTTAGAGGAACAACTACAGTATTCTCAATGTGGAGTGTAAGAAAATACATCAACTATTGAGAGAAAAAGATGCTCTGATTGAGATTTTAGAGCAACTTTTTGTAGAAAATCAGGAAGACCAAAGGAATTTGCTCGCTCCTTTCACTTGGCAAAGGAATGACAACCCGACAACGGGTGAAGAGCCCCGGTCAAAGAAAAGGAAAATACCAGAACCATCACCCGAGCTCCCCTCAGAGAGGACTCGGGATCCATAAGCTTAGATTTCCCTTTACGGCACTTTGTAAATTACTGTATTTCCATTTCTGTAATCCTTTGAAGTCAATAAAACGGGGTTTCCCCACTGTTTGATATTTGCAATCTAGTTGTCGAAGTTTACTTTGAATAAACAAAAAAATGTACAATTAATATAATTATTGCATTGCATTCATCATTCTCGCATAACGCACTCTTCTTACCTACGAATCTCACGTTTGCGTCTCGATTCTAGAGTCAAACTATCTCATTCGTACAATAATCGGGCCAATCCTCAGAAAAAGATGGATGATCCCGGGGAATAGAACAGAGAGTTGAGAGAAGAGACTGACACTCTGAAAGAGGATCTGAGAAAGCTTCATAACGACATGCAAGCTCTAGCAGAAGCTCAGATGCAGCAACAAAGGACTGTGATCTCAGAGATCACATCAACGCCCATTGTGGAAAAGTATGATCCTAGGTACAAAATGCCTAAAGATCGTCCCTGGGGCATGCCTATCAACTATATCCCGGAGGGATATGTTCCGCCGATCACTAAAGATCCGGAAACTTCAGCAGGAGCCGATGGGCCTGAAGGTTACAAACTTCGTGAAAGCGAAGATGCCAAGGGCATGACAGCAACTCCTGAAGGTTACAAACTTCGGGTGGCACTGAGAGTCTCGGCCATAATGACTATACCACCGCCCGTGGTACACACTGTCCTGGAAGGACAGATTCCACAGATACCATCTAGTGGAAACAAAAATATGTTCGACATAATAAATGAGTTCTAGGAGCAATTCCTAGAAATGCAGAAAGAATTGCAAGTCTTTCGTGGTCAGGATTTATTTGGAAAGGACACCGCAGACCTTTGTTTGGTCCATAATGTGAAAGTTCTGCACAAGTTCCAGGTGCCCGATTTTGAAAAGTACAAGGATAACTCTTGCCCTCAAATTCATTTGGTGATGTACGCTCGACGAATGTCAGCTCAGACAAAGAACAAAGAGTTGCTAATTCACTATTTTCAGGATAGTTTAACCGGGGCCGTATTAAAATGGTACATGGGTTTAAACCGCACCAAGATCGCCACTTTAAGAGATCTTGGCGCTGCCTTTGTCCAACAATATAAATACAATCTGGACATGGCACCGAACAGAGATCAACTCAGAGCCATGTCGTAAAAGGACAAGGAAACCTTTAAGGAGTATGCTTAAAGATGGCGTGAAATTACCGCTCAGATTTGTCCATCTCTTGAGGAAAAAGAGATGACAAAGATCTTGAAAACCTTAAGTTCATTTTACTACGACAGAATAGTTGCCAGTGCGCCCAGTGACTTCATCGAGATGGTGGGCATGGGAGTTCGTCTTGAGGAACCAGTCCGAGAAGGACGATTATTAAAAGACGTTGGATCACCAAGCAGTACAAAATGATACGGTAGTGCTCTCCCTAAGAAAAAAAAGTAGGATATTGGGGAAAGTAAAGGTGACGATACCAACCAGTAGCAGCTGTAACTCCTGCTATCAACCCTGCGCTTATTCCTATGTATCGACCTCAGGTTGCTCAGAGCAAACCTATTCAACAATAATATCAGCAAAGGACACAACATCCTCTTCAGCAGGCTCGTCCTCCGTACAACAACAACCGTACAACGCGAGCGCCAGGGTTTGATCCTATACCGGTGTTGTCTGCAGAAGTGTTTCCACTCTTACTGGTCAAGGGGCATTTCCAAACCAGGGCTCCTCTTACAGTACTGGAAAATCCGCCTTTTTGGTTCAAAGCGGATAAGACTTGCCCTTACCACCAAGGAGGACCAGGGCATAACATAGAAAACTGTCTCAGTTTCAAATCTGATGTTCAAAAGCTTGTTAGGGGCAGGGTCTTATCTTTCAAGGATACGAATCCTAATGTTTTCACGAACCCGTTGCCTCAACAAGAGAAAGTTGCATTAAGTTTGATAGAAGGAGAGGCTAACAACAGCTATCAAATTCACGATGTACTCTTATTAAGGACCAACTTGGTCAAGATGCATTGTAGACAGAGTGAATACGGCCATGTTCCACCTCATAATTATCACTAGTGTGATATCTGCTCTAAAAACAATTAAGGATATCCAGTGGTGCAATCAGCTCTACAAGAACAATTGGATCTCGGGTGGATCCAAGTGCACCAAGTTCGTGGGGTTAACATGACTTATAAGAGTTCCAACATCATTCAGAACCAGGACGTCCGTGTGATGAATGTCAACTTGGTGGCAATGCACTCAAGGCAAAGCCAGTATCATAATCTGCCACGGCACGATTACAATTTCTGTCTGACTTGCTCGGTAAATAAACAGGGATGCTCTTTTGTACAAGAGGCCCTCCAGCGTCAGATGGATCTTTGATGGATCTAGGACTACCATGATAGAAATCCTTATCAGATCAACATGGTTCAAATCTTCGATATTCGTGTGATGAATACCAGCTTAGTGGAGTTACACGTCAGGCAAGTCCAACTCGGTTTTCTCACTTCTCACGATTATCTGAGCTGTAAAGGATGTTGTGAGAGTAACCAAGGGTGCGCTCTGGTTCAAAGAACTTTACAAGACTTGTTAAACCACTGGTGGCCTCCGATCTATATGGATGAAGACACACAATAAATCAGTGTGACAAATGGGAACCCTACTCGACGTCAAAGTCAGGATGTCCGATCTATGGAAACTAACCTAGTGAGGTTACACTGTATTCAAAGCAGACGCGGCCAGGTGCCACCACATAATTACGAGTGCTGTAGAGTCTGCTTGGAAAATAATCAAGGATGTTACCTCGTGCGAGGAGCCCTCCAGAGTTAGTTGGACCGCAAAGAGATTCAACAATATTCATTTTCGGGGTCTATCAACTGGACGTCAGACTATTTCGCTAATCAGATTAAGGATTTTGTCGTGATCTCTGATCGTGAAAGGGCCAAAGATGTTTGTACCATCATCCTTCTACTTAACGAATCAAAGGTCCCTAACCGGGAATTGATTGAAGATGCTTACGACAGTCAGAAAAATCAGAAGGCTCCTGTAGTTATCTATCTACCAGGACCACTACCATATGAATCAACTAAGGCTATCCCTTACAAATACGGTGCAACAATAGTTGATAATGGAAAGGAAATTCCATTACCCTCCATCATGAATATTGCAGACATCAGTCGAGCAACACGGAGCGGTCGGATCTTCAACAGAGGAGTTGGAGAACCTAACAAAGAAAAGGAACCTCAAACAGAAGTTCCCAATCCACCAGTTAGTCAATCCAGTGATCCTGACCTTTCAAGGAACAATGATGAGATGTTGAAGCTCATCCAAAGGAGTGAATACAACATTGTTGATCAACAATTACAAACTCCTTCAAAGATCTCAGTGCTGTCATTTTTACTCCGTTTCGAAGCTCATAGGGAGGCTCTACAGAAAGTATTAGAGAAGGCCTTTGTGGAACAGGATGTGTCAATACGACAATTCGATAGAATCGTCTCTAACATCACTTCCTGCAACAACTTGGGGTTTATTGATGAGGAATTTCCAGAGGAAGGCAAAAGCCACAACATGGCGCTTAATATCACAGTTAACTGCCATGGCGAAGCTTTAGCCAGTGTACTGGTAGACACCGGATCAGCTCTCAACACCATGCCAATGTCTACTCTGATGCAACTATCATTCAAAGGACCTCCGATGAGAGGCAGTGAGGTCGTCGTCAAAGCATTTGACGGATCCAAGGAAACAGTTATCGACGAAGTCGACCTTCCCATAACTATTGGTCCTCACACTTTCCAAGTAACTTTCCAGGTCCTGGACATCCGGGTAACATACAGTTGCTTATTAGGAAGAACTTGGATACACCAAGCTGGGGCAGTCACTTCGACGCTTCACCAGAAGCTGAAGTTTGTCAAGAACGACCAACTCGTCACGATCTACAGAGAACAATCCTTGATCGTGAGTAACTTATCATCATCCACCTGTGTGGAACCGGAGGAGATAGTTGGAAACCAGTTCCAAGCGCTTTCGGTGAGCAGTGATAAGCAGGAAGAAAGAGGAACCTCGATTTCCTCGTACAAGGATGCTCTCGAAGCAATTGAAAGTAACAACACAAAAGGATGGGGACAGCTTGTCATTCCTACTGATAATAAAACAAAGAAGGGTCTTGGTTTTTCTGCAACCTGTACCCAGACTGCCGCTAATGGCGAAAGTCTTCATCCTATTCAGAACTTCTTCCACAGTGGAGGTTTCCTTCAACCAGTCTCTCAAGAAGTCCACACTATCAACGAGTGAGATTCCTCCGATACAGATGAAGAATGGGAGTCTTATCTTAATAAGGACGGTTATATGAATCAGGCAGAGGTTCCTACGCCATTTTGCTTTTCGGCATAGAGTCCGAGATTTATACCGAGGTCAGATGTCGAAATGATATACGGAGATTGTGATCCAGAAGGATGTCTTGCTCCACCAAATTCATTAGAGGAAGACACTCCGATGAAATACAACTTTGACCATGATAACTATGGCCCGCTGGGTGGTCTGCCTATCTGGCAGTCGTACCCAGGAGACTCGGGGCATGAAAATCAGCTGAGCATCATGGAACAGAATACCTGCGTCCCCACCATGTCATAGGATCAACACTCAGGTCATTCAAAAAAATCCAGCATGACGATGAATTCGCAAAGTTTGCAGGACTAGAGTTTATCAACTATGCTTTTCCCGAGGTCAACGTCATTGAAAGAGATGACCCCTCTAGTTCCAAAGAAGTGTGGGACACCTTGGGACAACCGAGTGGAAAGTATGACTTTATGGTCAAATATACCGCTCCTGAAAGCTCTCGTATTAGGCTCGAAGACATCCAGCCAACTGGATGGGGAGATATACCTGAGAGCATAAATACTATGCAAAATACGACAGAAGAATCCTCCTACGACAACTCTTCCTGGGAGACAGATTCCAATGATCCTGCTCCACCAGAAATCAGCGTTATTTCTGAAGACAAATCAAGGAAGGTACCAGACTTTGTGATTCACTGAGGAGTTCGTTCATAAGTCAAAGTAATTGCCATCTTTACTTTAACCTTTCACCCTGCCCAGGTGAGACGGATGTTTTGATAGGGCTCGCTTTCTGTAAATATCCCTCTTCGCTTCGCCCAAAGCGACAGAGTTTTGTTTTATGGGGCTGTAGTTTCAAGAATCGACTAAATCATAAATAAAATAACGTCGTTCTATAATTCCCGCATTAATTGTTGTTTTCTCTTTTCGCTTTTTCAGAAAATGGTAATCCTAAAAAACAACTCAATAATAAAAACAAGCAGTTTTCCAAAGAAAATACACTGCACATACTCTTGCATTTTCTCTATCTCTTCTAAACACAAATCATCACGTCATGCAGATTGCTTGTTTTAAACCCTGTTGAAACATACGATCTGATGACTTCTCCCAACTTTGAATTCCCTGTATTTGAGGCTGAAGAAGAAAATTACGACGAAATTCCAGAAGAGATCTCCCGATTACTCAGACAAGAGAAAAGGTCCATTAAACCTCACAAGGAGCCGTTGGAAACGGTCAACTTGGGTTCAAAGGAAGAAAGAAAAGAGATCAGGATTGGGGCACTGCTCAGTCTAACTGCCAAAGAGGGTTTGATAAAGCTTCTCAAAGAATTTCCCTATGTGTTCGCTTGGTCCTATCAGGACATGCCAGGGTTGGATACCAGCATCGTGGAACATCATTTGCCGTTGAAATCAGAATGTCCGCCAGTAAAACAAAGGTTGAGACGGACTCACCCGGACATGGCCATCAAAATCAAAGAGGAAGTCCAGAAACAGATTGATGCGGGTTTCCTCACCACGTCAGAATATCCTCAATGGTTAGCCAATATAGTACCAGTTCTGAAAAAGGACGAAAAGGTCAGAATGTGTGTGGATTACAGAGATCTAAATAAGGCTAGTCCAAAGGAAGACTTTCCTTTACCACACATTGACATGCTGGTTGACAGTACAACAATGTTCAAAGTTTTCTCCTTCATGGATGGATTCTCGGGCTAAAATCAGAAAAAAATGGTGCCGAAAGACATGGAGAAAACTTCATTTATCATCCCATGGGGCACTTTTTGTTACAAGGTAATGTCGTTCAGGTTGAAGAACGCCGGGGCAACCTATCAAAGGGCCATGACTACTCTTTTCCATGACATGATACACAAGTAAATAGAGGTATATATCGATGATATGATTGCAAAATCTAAGACAGAAGAGGAGCATGTGACCCACCTGTCAAAACTATTCGAGCGATTGCGAAAATACAAACTCCGCTTGAATCCCAACAAGTGCACATTCGGTGTCCGTTCCGAGAAACTTTTAGGGTTCATCATCAGCCAAAAAGGAATTGAGGTTGATCCTGACAAAGTTAAGGCCATTCAAGAAATGCCTTCTCCAAAGACTGAAAAACAAGTAAGGGGATTCTTGGGACGTTTGAACTACATCTCCAGATTTATATTCCTCATGACCGTGACATGCGCGCCAATTTTCAAATTACTCAAAAAGAATCAGGATTGCATTTGGACAGAAGATTGCCAAACTGCCTTCGAAAGTATCAGGGATACCTGTTGAACCCACCGATTCTATCACCTCCAGTGGAAGGAAGACCACTGATCATTTACTTAACAGTCTTAGAAGACTCTATGGGTTGTGTACTTGGCCAACAGTACGAAACGAAAAGGAAAGAGTCTGCCATTTACTATCTGAGCAAGAAATTCACCGACTGCGAGACTCAGTACACTATGCTCGAGAAAACTTGTTGTGCTCTGGCTTGGGCAGCCAAACATCTTCGCCAGTATATGATTCGTTGCACTACTTGGTTAATCTCTGAAATGGATCCGATCAAGTACGTCTTTGAAAAACCTGCTCTCACGGGAAGGATTACCCGTTGGCAGATGTTGTTATCAGAATACGACATCGAGTACCACGGGAAGGAAAAGTCGTCAAAGGAAGTGTTTTAGCCGATTATTTGGCTCATCAACCGATTGACAATCAGGAATCAGTCGGGTTTGACTTCCCAGACGAAGATGTCATGTAGTTAAAAATGAAAGACTGTGATGAACCGCTACCCAATGAAAGGCTAGAACCAGGTCCCCAATGGGGACTAATCTTTGACGGAGCTATCAATCATTATAGAAACAAAATTGGGGCAATCATCATAACACCTCAGGGTACCCACATTCCTTTCACCGCCAGACTGACATTCAAATGTACAAACAACGAGGCCGAATACGAAGCTTGTATCACTATCTCGAAGAAGCGACCGACTTAAGGATCAAGAACTTGGATGTATATGGCGACTCAGCCCTGGTTATTAATCAGATCAAAGGAGATTGGAACATATACCAATCAGGACTGATCCCTTACAAAGATTACGCGATAAGGTTGTTACCCTTCTTCAACAGAATCGAGTTTATTACATCCCCCGTGAAGAGAATCACATGGCTGATGCCTTAGCCACTCTCTCTTCCATGATTAGCGTAGGTCAATGGAACGACTTACCTAAGATTGACATAATGCGCCTTGAACGGTCCGCTTACATCTTCACAATTGAAGCAGTCATAGACGGCAAACCTTGGTATCACGATATCAAATGCTTCCTTCCGAAATAAGAGTATCCACCTGGGGCATTAAGAAAGGACCGAAAGACCCTTAGAAGACTGGCTGGAAACTTCTTTCTGAGCGGTGACACCCTCTATAAGAGAAACTTCGACATGGTCTTGCTCCGATGCGTAGACAGACTAGAAGCCAACATGTTGATAAAAGAAATTCATGAAGGATCCTTTGGCACTCATGCCAACGGATACATAATGGCGAGAAAAATTCTAAGAGCAGGGTACTATTGGTTGACAATGGAATCCAATTGCTGTAAGTACATGAGGAGTTATCACAAGTGTCAGATATACTCATACAAAATCCTTGTACCGCCAACGCATCTCAAAGTTCTTTCTTCCCCGTGGCCTTTTTCTATACGGGGAATCGACATGATTGGCATGATTGAACCGAAGGCTTCAAACGGACATCGGTTTGTCTTGGTAGCCATTGATTACTTCACCAAGTGGGTCGAAGTAGCGTCGTACGCCAATGTAACCCGATAAGTGGTGGTCAGATTTATCAAAAACAATCTCATCTGCCGATATGGTGTTCCCAGGCAGATCATTACTGATAATGGATCTAATTTGAACAATAAGATTATGAAAGAGTTGTGCACTGAGTTTAAGATCGAACACCATAACTCATCTCCCTACCGACCCAAGATGAATGGGGCGGTAGAAGCGGCTAACAAGAACATCAAGAAGATCGTTAAAAAAGATGGTCGTAACCTACAAAGATTGGCATGAGATGCTACCTTTTGCTCTTCACAGTTATCGTACATCTATCCGCACTTCAACAGGGGCAACCCCTTTCTCTCTAGTATATGGCATGGAAGCAGTGCTTCCCATAGAAGTAGAGATCCCATCAATCCGGGTATTTATGTAAGCTAAGCTAACAGAAGCTGAATGGTGTCAAAGTCGACACGACAAATTGAATCTGATCGAAGAAAAGAGAATAGCGGCACTATGCCATGGTCATTTGTATCAATAAAGAATGAAGAATGCGTTTGACAAAAAGGTCCAAGCTCGCGTTTTCAGGAAAGGAGACCTTGTGCTCAAGAAGATACAATCATTTCTCACTGATTCTCGGGGCAAGTGGACTCCGAATTATGGCGGCCCCTATGTGGTCAAGAAAGCTTTCTAAGGCGGCGCCTTGAGACTCGCAACCATAGATGGAGAAGAATTTTCCTACCCCACAAATGTTGATGTAGTCCAGAAATACTTCGCCTAAACTAAAAAAAAAAGAAAAAAAAAACATCTAGGTGGATTGAAAACGCGAAAGGATGGTCCAGGCAAAAATTAGATATGTAATAAAAAATCATCCCGGCGGATTGGAAATATCAAAGTACAATCCAGGCAGAAGTTAGGGATAATGGCAAGTAACTATGTTCAACAAGGGCAGGTCCTCAACAGCAGTTACACCATCCGAGAAAAACTCCAGTCAAGGTCATCTTCGACAGAAGCTTAGGATGTCCCGAATTCAAAGTTGATAGAAGGATAGTGGTCGTTATGTTTTAATGTAGCCCTTTTCCCGTAAATTACCTTTTTCTAAGATTGTAAATACTCCATGGAACCACTCGCTCGGCTGATTTCCATCCTATCAATAAAATTTGAGCCTTAGTGCTTTTGTTTGCAATTCTCATTTGTTTTAGCTTTACAGAACGACATTTTAACATGATCAGCGATTCTTGAAATAAAACAAAAATGAATTTACTTGTTCAAACTTTTTCTGCTTTTAAAATAAAGATGGCAATTCTTTTGACTGTTGAACATCGAAAGAACATCGATCGCTTCTTCAGAAGTAATCGAACCTCAAAGTGCAGAATCAAAGTACTCCTTCTTAGCTAGTACACCTGAATAAATGATCAACTGTGTCTGATGCAAATGTTCCATCTGACACCCCTCGGCAGAGTCCTTACTTCCTAAGCCCGACCAACATAGCTCCCCAACAGGGACTATCTCTCCAAGCAAGGCAGAATTACTACTTTTGGATCAGCGATACCTCTTCGTCCCCTGTAGTGGCCGAGTATCCAGTCATGTCCATCTATTAGTCTATATGTCGCGTCAGTTTTGTCAGCATATACATACATACATCATGCATTATTTATTTGCATTCATATTCATATTGCATCACTATCACTCGAGTCAGTCTTATACCTAAGTGATAACAGTCCTCTTCCCAATGGAGTTGTCTGTTCTTTCCTCATCAGGAAGTGAATCGTCTAAGCAACTCTCTCCAGTGTATCTCTGGATTTGAGCCGGCCCTTGACCACTTTGATAACTTGAACCTCTGAAAGGCCAGAGAACCATCAGCCAATGTCACTCTTCGCCATTGAAGATGATGTCTTCGCTTTCCCAGATTAAGGAAAATCCCCAGAGAAAACCTCGTAATCAAAGATTCGACAATACAGCGGTTTTTCTCCGGAAGATCCGCTGATGAAAAGGTCATCAGCACCTCCAAATTGGATTACATCACATGGCATTTCCTCCAAGAAGATCTCGAGGAAAAGTATGATATCCCCAAGTGAAAGCAGTCTCTCAAGAGACTCATTTTCCCCAGTAGAGTCAGCAAATGGCGTCTCCAATAGAGAAGTTTATACACCTCTACAGCTTAGACCAATGGGTTTCCCTAGCAAGTTTGACATCAAAACTTTTTTCGTCAAATGGCATCTCCCCAGGAAAATTCGGCGAGAAGTTTGAGGAAAACCGCTACAAATAGCGTCCCTTGTCAATAAAGTTTATTGACAAAAGAAACTGGGACCAGTTCCTTGGTGTCGCTCCCGAAAGATTCGCATCCAACGGTATAAACGCGAGAGTGGCGCTGAAAATACAGAGTCGCCAGCAATGTGTATTTATCCCAAGAGAGGGAAAGGAAACACTGCATAAACCTGAAGAGAAAGGGGGAAAGACATGGTCATCGCAACCATAGTCCGGGTTCGGGAGTCGGTTATGCGAGGGGAAGGTGTTAGCACCCCACGCATCCAACGTACTCGATGGGATCCACGCTTGTTATCTAAACAGAGGGTGAGCTGTCCTACTATCTATGGCTGAACAAAAGAAAACGGGGATGGGGGTGGCTAAGACGGACTCGGTAGGACATATTCTATGCCCTAGGCCTACGTACTCCCTCAGTGCAATGGGAAAGTCAGAGTCAACGTAGTTCAGATGGGAACTGTGGGGGAAGGTTGCTCGCCAAGACAATCGCTGTCTTGTTCCTACATATCCTCAATCGGACAAGAGAGAGGAATCAGAGCTAATGTAGTTCGTGGGTACGACCACGAATGGGTAAGTGTTTTTTACGTGAGCGATGAGCTCTTTTCTGAAAATGAAGTTTGAAACCCAACAATCCCGAAGGATAAAAAGATTTGAATTTGTTTTTTGTTTTTTAGACAGAAGTATTTTAAGTTAGTTCATAACTTGCATTGCACCAAAGTCTAGGGCACATGGACGAATACTTAACGAATCGTCCCAAGACAGGACGCCCGCTAAGCACTCTAGAAAGATGAGAGGAAGCCCCTCATTTCTCATTCCCCACGCTTAAGGCTCGTGTGCAATACACTTTATCTTTATTAAGTGTTTTCATGAAGTTTGGAGATGAGAAGAGAGAAGACCCAAAGGAAACTCTAAAGGGAAACTAAGAATCCTAATGTTATCATGCATGGATGACCTATGGTTTGTGAGGTTTAGGAGGGACGACTACCTAAAACCTAATGCTAATCCTACTCCAAGCTTAATCAAAAATTAAGTTGGACTAGGTAGCTCTAAAGGGAGAGAATCCAAGACTTAAACAAGTCTTGAGATTCATGGAAGGAAGAGAGTGAAAGAAAAGAATGAGAAAGAGAAGGATGAGATAAGAAACAAGAAAGGGCAGCAAGCACATCATATCAAGTACATCCAACTCACATCATAAAAATTGTTTCAAAGATCAATGCAAAACAATCTCAAGTAAGCATGCAAAGATAAACATGAAAAAAAGGCAAGCATACTTGTATGGAATGCACAATTAAGCATACATGGACTTCATATCAAAATGAAATGAGAAATATATATGAAGATGAGTGAAAGTCAGAACCAAAATCATATTATCATCAACCATTCTCATGTGCAAAAGGAAATCAAAGCATGAAACATTATGCACCAAAGAAAGCTACAAAAAGAGGACAAAGTTCCAACACTTAAGCATACTCAAACATGATTCAAACATGATCCATAAATGGCAAAACTTGGTCACAAGGGACCTCAACTAGGGGTAAACATCATATCAAATGCACATACAAATAATCAAGAAGAAACTCAAGTAAATAGGCATGGCAAGTCAACTTGTGTAAAGAGGTGTCAAGATATAATCATGCATAAGTCATTTAAGCACAAATAAACAAACATATATCAAATGACACTCAAAAATTGTGAGATTAAAACTCAAATGACCTAAGTCAGAAGCCAATCACATGTCAAAAGATCTCACAAAAATTCACAAGTTAAGCACCTCAAACAAATGAGAAAAGATCACATAAGAAACATGACATCAATATGCAAAAGAGAGGGACTAAAACGCAATATGAAATGATTTTAAAAATATGAGAAAAATGTTTTTAATAACTTCAACATGTCCTCTCACATATACAAAAAGAATGGGAATCAAATCATATACCAATGATAAGAAAAAAAATCAACAAGATCAAAGTGCACAAATGAAACAATTCACAAAGAAAATAAACAAACAATTAATTCAGAGGTAGAAAATAAAATAGAAATGGAAAATAAAATTTTCCAAAATTTATAAAACCCTAAGGATGATTCATGATTTTTTTGGTAATTTTTTTATGCACAAAACTATTTTTAAAAATCAAAAATGAAAATGCAACAATTAAAATAAAATAAAAGGAAATAAAAGCCAGGGGGTGCATACAGCAAGGGAAACACGTTGAAAACACCAAATGGGCTGAACAGGGGGGTGCAGATAGCCAGCCCAATCCATTTAAATAATCAGCGCATACCAAACAAAAAAACAAAGACCCAGTCAACTCACACCAGCCACAAGATTAATCTCACGCACCACATTCAGTCAACTAAAACCAAGGTAATCAAGATGAAAGGCCAGGATCACATGCATATAGTAATTAAAGTACACACGTGCGCACCAAATCATCAGCAATTAAAATAAAAGCACGTGAGAGGCATGTGAAATTTTAATGCGCTGGCTCAGTAATATCCATCAGATCAATCCAACGCACACAAATACATCATCAAATCAAAAATTAAACAAAGTGTGTGGCTCAGATCTGTGGCACATAATAACTAGCATGGATCAACAACACGCAAACCATAAAATAAAAACATATTTTAAATGATGTGGCTACACATGGACCCTCAGATCTGGACCACCAACGGTCCAGATTTCATCTTCTCCATCAAAACCTCAGATGACCTGAAACAAAACCAGGTGCCGGAACCCTAGCTCCGGTCACCTTCTCCGGCGACCTGCACTTCAAAAATTCCCAGAAATTGCAAAGAAGTACACCATTCCAACCAGAATTCAACAAGGATTTCAAATATGCAATTAGTTTCAACAGATCATCAACATACAAGGCAAATCGAAGAGATAAAGTTTAGATCTAAAAACTTAAATCTCAAAATTCAAACAATCCACACGTCTAAACTCAAAACTAAATAGATCAGCATCATCAGTGAACATCATAGATCATTTTGTAAGCAAGAAAAACAAGTTACATGATCGTAAAAAGTATGCTAACCTGGAAACTGTAGAGCTTAAAATACACCAAGAACTCCTTCCAAAAGCTGCAGATCTTCCTCTTTTGAGCTCTATTTGCAAAATAAATGTAAATAGAGGCTTGAAATTAGCTGGATCTAAGGTTTTGAACTTGAGCAACTTGAACACGAACTTGATGAAATCCTCACTCTAAGCTCAAACCAATGGTAGATTCTTGTCCCTCTCACCACACTGATCAATAATGTGCAAAGAAAACTTCAAAAACTCTTAAGAGAAGAGAGATTCGAAGAGAGAAAATTTTGGAGGTGAAAATGGATTCTGAGCAAATGAGGGTGGATGACCTACCTTTGTACGTGTGAGTAAGCTTATATACTCTCCATTAGACCTCTCATCATGATCAACAATTGATTAAACCCCTGATTAGTGAGTTTTGAGTGGTTTTGCAATTTTGCAATTTGTGTTCAATCCCTTAATTTTCTCGAGCACCTTCATGCTTTTCATGATGGATACCTCACACTTGACTTGCTGATCACTTTTCAAAAACAATTAGGCCTTGAATTTGCTTGGAAAATGAGATTTGGATCAATTTGCAAATTGTTTATTTGTTACATACACCATGTATACGTCACGATTTGGCATGGAACAAGGGTCAAAATTGGTGCTCATGGCTTGTACTTTGATGGTACGATATGATTTGAAGCAATTGAAGTGATTACAAGTCCTTTTGGATGAAAATGCGAATGGTGGAAAATTGGTACATGTGGAAAACCTCAAAATGCACCTTGCCTTGCCTTAGCCATAGCTTGAGTTCTACAAAAGGTATGAACATGTTCTAGTACTTTTTGGAAAGGGGAGAGAATGATCTTCAACTTTCATGTTTGAGTAAAATTCATTTGAAGCTTCTTTGATGATGAAAAGTCAAGTTGAATGTAGTGTAAAAACTTGCCAAAAATGGAAACTTCTCATTATAGGTCATTTTCCATATTTAGTAACTTTTGTACAAACCCTTGATTCTTGATAAATGGTATGAAACTTGACCCTAGATGACCATATGAGGATGTGAGACCTTGAAAACCCTGAAGAGAACCTCAAAATTTCACAGTTGACTTCCCCTCTCATTGTTGACTTTTCTTGGTCTACAAGCAATTGATCCACTGAACATCTTTCACAATGAAACACTAGCCAAGTCTTTCCTACATGAGTACTTGTAAGCATATAGAACCTCATGAGAATGTATTTGAACAAGCAAAACCCATCAAGAAGCCTTTTGGAACCAAAACCCTAATTTGGACCATCTGATTAGGAGAGTATGGTTCACTTGAAATCTCTTGCCAATCTTGATCTTATGAAGATATGATGAACCCCTCAAACCCCCTTGAGGCTTGAGACTCCTCTGAGATGAACCAAGTACCTTGATCCCATGCTAAGAACCAATGTTATGCACAAATGCTAATGCAAGAAATGCAAAGAAACATAAGCAGTTAGCTAAAAGCAAGAAGGCAAATTTTGGAGTGTTACAGCTGCCCCTATTCAATCAACTTGGTCCTGAAGGTATGACAGCAACGGCTGTCATGCGTTCAAAGGATTCACGGAGATTGAATACCAAAAGAAAATTGAAATTTACAATCCTCAAAGGAGAGACGACTCCACTGGGGAACAAGCAATAAATGATGCATTGTCACAACACGGACGAGTATTGAAAAGTCTTGAAATAAACACAAACGAGTGTTAGCTATGCTGGGGATAAACACGGACGGGTGTCAAGGAATCAAAGATATCAGCTACATACGGATACTGAGAAGATACACGGACGGGTGTAAAAAGGTTCAATACGGACGAGTATCGGAAAGGTACACGGACGGGTGTAAAAGGGTCAATACGGACGGGTATCAGAAAGGTACACGGACGGGTGTAAAAAAGCCCAATACGGACGGGTATCAGAAAGGTACATGTACGGGTGTAAAAGGGTTTAAATACGGACAGGTATTGAAAAGGTACACGGACGGGTGTAAAGAGGTTCAATACGGACGGGTATCGAAAAGGTACACGGACGGGTGTAAAGAGGTTCAATACAGACGGGTATCGAAAAGGTACACGGATTGGTGTAAAAAGGTTTCAATACGGACGGGTATCGAAAAGGTACACGGACGGGTGTAAAAAGATTCAATACGGACGGGTACCGGAAAGGTACACGGACGGGTGCAAAGAGTTCAATACGGACGGGTATCGAAAAGGTACACGGACGGGTGCAAAGAGTTCAATACGGACGGGTATCAAAAAGGTACACGGACGAGTGTAAAAAGATTTAATACGGACGGGTATCGAAAAGGTACACGGACGGGTGTAAAAAGGTTTCAATACGGACGGGTATCGAAAAGTTTGTAAAGCGACTTTTATCGGGGATTAATCTCACTGGGGAATGGAAGGCAACACGTACGGGTGTCATCAAAAGGTCAATACAGACGGGTATTGGAACAAAAAGGTACAAACACGGACGGGTGCCGAAGAAAACACGGACGAGCGTCTGACGGTAAAAACCTTGAGGGGATAAACCAAAGGACCACCTGGACGAAGGAATGTCAAATATTGCTCTGAATGACTAAACCCAACACTTGTGGGGTAAAGTCGAATGATACTCTCCTAAAATCCGGTTTTTTCCTGACGAAGGAAAACTCAAACCTGGCTTATGCTTCGGATGCATATGTTTGAATTTTGCCGTAATACTCCACACGAAGTGGAAATGCTACGCATTTAGGAGGATGCCATGCAAAAAAATGCTTATGCAATGCAAAAAAGGCAGTCCCAGCGAAATAAACGCTGAGAACAGAAGCAGCTCCACTGAGGACGACAACCTATATTCTCATCAAACCAGAGAAATCCTGTTGAGGAAAAATTCACCCTGCTAGGGAAGATCACAATCACCAATTCTGCTGGAGATGGACGAAATTCCGAGAGAATATCCACTCTGTTGGGGAATATCAAGATCAACAATTCTGCTGGAGATGGACAAAACTCGGAGAGAATACCCACTCAGCTGGGGAGGGAGATGAATACTAAAGATGGAAACTCCTCTGTCGGGGATCACCAAATACTTCAGAACTTGGATTTGATGCCTGCCAAAAACGATTGGACTTAAGACCTGCTGGGGATACCAATCACCACCAGACTATGCTTGGGGATGTCAGTGAGCTTAATCTGCTATTAGGGAAATAACTTTACCCTCACCCTACTGGGGATTAGATCAATTCGTTGTCGATGAGACTATACTTTCTGACCAACTGAGGAAAGTAGACACCAGGACTCTGTGGGGATAATAACATCTTTGTCCACGAATCTCCTGCTGGAGATACAACAACATCCACCTTAGAGCAATCAACTCCTGAACGCTTGTTGGGGAATAGTAATCCAAACACAACTTCGGCTGGGTATACAATCCTCTGTACTCCTATTGAGGGGGACGATCCTCTTATGTCATGCTGAGGGGGCCGATCCTCATCGACACATCTGCTTGGAAAAAATTGGTTGTCAACATCCACTCTGCTAGGGGGTAAACACATGTTTCCTGACTAGCTGAGGAAAAAACGACTGCCCCATACTCTGTGGGGAAACACCATCTTTGAGCAAAGCATGCTCTATCAATCTCTTGCAGAAGAGGCTGTTGAAATGACAGTTTCTGGCTACCTGCTGAGGAAAGGTGTGCCAAATCACAACTCTGGCTGGGGTGAACCTCTTATATCCTGCTGAGGGGGACGATCCTCAATGACTCCGCTTGGGGAATTACCTCTTTATACTCTGTTGAGGAAAATGATCATTGATACTCTGATGGGGAAGAGTAATAAACTACTGAGGACGATCAGACTTCAAAGTTGGGGCACAAAGCTCTACTGGGGAGGTACACCTGTCATCCTGCAAAACCAACAGAAAGGTCTACGTGCAAAAATGATTACTTTGATTATCATCATAGTGACTGTCGCCTAAGCAATTGCCACTGTTTTCCAACTTGTTTCACAGAGCTCAACATTTTAGCATGTAATGTTTATCAAAAATATCAGACATTTTCACAAACAAAGCAGGTAAAACAAAAAACAAAAGCTCTTTGACTGAAATGCAAACTTTATTGAATGATCGGCCTGTAAATAGGCATTTACATTTGGAAGCAATTCCTGGAAAGAGGTAATTGCGCAAAAAGCAAAAGAAAATACACATGTCGGCAATATAGGGAACAAACATCCACCATGACTCGACTCAGCTATAACCCATATGACTTGTTTATCCGCAGATACTCTGGCCTTTGAAGATGACTGAATGGACTGATTCCTTTCCTTCGAATTTTCCAAGTGTGAATAGTCATCACAGATCGAATGCGGATCGTAGTCTTTGCTTTTAAATCCCTAACTTTTGCCTGGATCGCCCTTTTCGGGTTTTCAATCCACCGGGATACCCATTTTTGCCAAAGTTGCCTTTTCAGGTTTTCAACTTTGCGGGTTTATTTCTTTTTTCTTTTTTATCCCTAATTTTTGCCCGAACCTTTTCTTTTTATGGGTCGCCAAGATGCCCCATTTTTGCCTGAACCTTCTTTTTATGTTCAGCGGGTCTCTTTTATGCAAAGTATTTTTTGACTACATCCGCGTTCAGAGGGGACGTAAAATCCTCGCCATCCATAGTTGAGAGTAATAAGGCTCCACCAGAGAAAACCTGTCTTACTACATATGGCCCTTCGTAATTCGGAGTCCATTTGCCCCTGTGATCTGTTTGAGGAGGAGTGATCCTTTTCAAAACCAATTCACCAGCCTGAAAACACCGAGGACGCACTTTCTGATCAAATGCTTTTTTCATCCTGCTCTGATACAACCGGCCATGCGCAATGGCTTTCAATCTCTTCTCTTCAATGAGGTTCAGTTCATTCAGCCAAGAATGCACCCACTCAGCTTCATCAAGCTTCACGTCTGTCAGAATTCTCAAAGAAGGAATCTTAACTTCTAACGGCAGAACTGCTTCCATACCATACACCAGTGAGAAAGGGGTTTCCCCAGTTGATGTGTGTACCAAAGTACGATATCCGTGCAAAGCGTATGGCAACATCTCATGCCATTCTTTGTATGTCACTACCATCTTCTGCACAATCTTCTTAATGTTCTTATTTGCCGCTTCAACAGCCCCATTCATCTTCGAACGATAGGGAGAAGAATTGTGGTGTTCAGTTTTAAAGCTCTGGCATAGCTCCTTCATCATCTTATTGTTCAAGTTCGAACCATTGTCAGTAATGATTCTCTCCGGGACTCCATACCGACAGATGATGTCCTTCTTAATAAACTGGGCTACCACTTGTCTGGTGACGTTGGCATACGATGCTGCTTCCACCCACTTCGTGAAATAATCAATAGCCACAAGGATAAAATGATGTCCATTCGAAGCAGTCGGCTCAATCTTCCCAATCATGTCAATGCCCCACATGGCAAAAGGCCAAGGTGACGACAAAAAATTCAGAGGAGTAGGCAGTACGTGCACCTTGTCAGCATAAATCTAGCATTTATGACATTTCCAGGCGTATTTAAAACAATCAGACTCCATAGTCATCTAGTAATACCCCGCTCTTAACAATTTTCTTGACATAGCATGCCCATTGGCATGAGTACCGAACGAACCTTCGTGAACCTCTTCCAATACTAGGCCTGCCTCGTGTTCATCAACACAACGTAGCAAGACCATGTCAAAGTTTCTCTTGTATAACACATCGTCTTTGTTAAAAAACAAGTTTCCTGATAACCGCCTCAATGTCTTTTTATCCCTGGAAGATGCCCCAGCTGGGTATTCCTGACTCTTCAAAAAGACTTTGATGTCATGATACCAAGGCTTGCCATCTGATACCCCTTCAACTGCAAATACAAAAGCAGGTTTGTCCAAGTGCATGATTCTGATTGAAGGAGTTTCATTCCAACGATTCACTTGATACATTGATGACAACGTTGCCAACGCATCAGCCATCTGATTCTCTATTCGGGGAATATGATGGAAGTCCACTCTGTCAAAGAAAGGTAACAGGCTTCTGGCATAATTGTTGTACGGAACAAGATTTGCTTGACGAGTCTCCCATTCACCTGTAATCTGGTTAACCACCAACGCAGAATCACCATAAACATCGAGGTTTTTGATTCTCAAATTAATCGCCTCTTCTAACCCCATGATGCATGCTTTATACTCTGCCTCATTTTTGGTGCATATGAACGCTAATCGGGCAGTAAAGGGTATATGAGAACCCTGTGGAGTCGTAATGATTGCCCGGATTCTGTTACCATATGAATTAACAGCTCCATCAAAAACCATTTTCCACTGAGATCCAATCTCAGGTCCTTCATCAGGCAAAGGCTCTTCACAATCCTTCATCTTCAGATACATGATATGCTCATCCAGAAATTCAAACTTCATCGGTTGATAATCCTCAATTGGCTGTTCGGTAAGATATTCTGAAAAAACACTTCCCTTAATAAATTTTTGGGAAACATACTGAATATCGTATTCTGTCAGAACCATCTGCCAACAGGCTATTCTCCTGGAAAGTGCTTGCTTTTCAAACACATACTTGATCGGATCCATCTTCGAAATCAATAGGGTTGTGTGGTTTAACATATACTTCCTCAAACGCTTAACGGCCCAAGCGAGTGCACAACATGTTTTCTCCAGCATCGAGTACCTTGACTCACAATCAGTAAACTTCTTACTCAGGTAGTAGATGGCATGTTCTTTTCTACCTGACTCGTCTTGTTGACCGAGCACACAACCCATTGAATTCTCTAGAACCGTGAGATACATAATCAAACGCCTTCCTGGCACTGGCGACATAAGGATCGGAGGTTCCTGCAAATATTCTTTTATCTTTTCAAACGCCTTTTGACAATTTTAATTCCACCTGACCGCTTGATATTTTCTCAACAACTTGAAGTTTGGTTCACACGTGGCTGTGAGATGTGAGATGAACCTAGCGATGTAGTTTAATCTCCCCAAGAAACCATGAACCTCTTTTTCTGTTTTCGGCACAAGCATTTCTTGTATGGCTTTTACCTTTGCAGGATCAACCTCGATACCCTTTTCACTAACAATAAACCCCAGTAATTTTCCTGATCTCACCTCGAAGGTGCATTTGTTCGGATTCAACCTCAGTCTGAATTTTATCAATCTTTCAAATAGCTTCTGAAGATTCACCAGGTGTTCTTCCTCTGTCTGTGACTTCGCAATCATGTCATCAACATAGACCTCAATCTCTTTGTGAATCATATCATGAAAGAGAGTCACCATTGCCCACTGATAAGTTGCCCCTGCATTTTTCAATCCAAAGGGCATCACTTTGTAGCAAAAAGTTCCCCACGGTGTTATGAATGTTGTTTTCTCCATATCCTCTGGGGCAATCTTGATTTGGTTATACCCAGAGAAGCCATCCATGAAGGAAAACACCGAATACTGAGCAGTATTTTCAACTAACACGTCAATGTCAGGGAGCGGGAAATCGTCCTTTGGGCTCACTCTGTTCAAATCCCTGTAATCAACACACATCCTGACCTTCCCATCCTTCTTAGGTACAGGCACGATGTTAGCAACCCATGGAGGATAATTTGTCACGGCAAGAAAACCGGCATCTAGCTGTTTCTGAACCTCTTCCTTGATTTTGACAGACATCTTCGGTTTAGTTCTTCTCAACTTTTGTTTGACCGGAGCACAACCTTCCTTAAGTGGTAGCCGGTGTACAACAATATCAGTATCGAGCCCAGGCATGTCTTGGTAAGACCAGGCGAAGATGTCCACATACTCACGGAGCATTTCAATCAATCTTCCCTTGACACTATCTTCCAATGCAGCCCCTATCCTTACTTCCTTTCTGGTGTCCTCGGTTCCCAGATTCACAATCTCAATTTCCTCTTGATGAGGTAAGATGACCCTCTCCTCTTACTTCAACAATCTGGCCAACTCTTCAGGCAATTCACAATCTTCATCAGTCTCTTCTTCAGCCTGATAGATTGGATTGTTAAAGTCATACTGAGCTATAGCTGAGTCATGATCGGTGTCATCTGAACAAAAAGACCTGCATAATTGATGAGGTATGTCTTGTTATGTATGCAACAAAAGAAACACATTGCCATTTTGATTTGGGTTTTTAATGCATAAAAGTAAAACAGAAAGACAGAGATCAAAATATTTGAGTGTGAAAAGTCCTTTATTGATGATAAAGCAAAACATGCAACAGTTAAAAGCCCTACAAATAAAATCACTACATCTTGGGCAGAACGCAGAATTAACATAATAGGAAAACAAAGCAATTATTCGAAGCCAGTCACTTAAATGACTTTTTCAGAAGACCAGTTGCACAGACTTTCTCCTGGGACGCAAGGGCGGATCCAGCTATCCATGTCACAATCACTGTCCCCTTCTTCCTCAATGACATTAACTCTGTCAAAGAAAACACAGGCACTAGTGAAACGGACTGGGCCATAGAATTTGGGAGGATCCCCGTCTCTCCTGGATGGCTTGTATCCCAATCCATAAGTATCCCTCTTCCCCTGAACTTCAACCACTTGGACCCACCTCTGTGAGCTACCAACTTCAACCACAGCTTTGGCGTCTTTAAAGGAAGACATAGAAACCTCAGGTTGATCTGCCACTGCAGGCTGCTCTATAGCTTTAGACTGGACAACCTCTTCAGAAACCTTCACCTTCTCAAACCCCTGACATAACGTCTCATGGATTTCACCATCCACTTCCACGTATTTGAAGGTTGACAACTGACTAATCATTATGTCTTCTTCTCCACACACTATCACTACGTGACCATCTACCATGTATTTCAGCTTTTAATGCAAAGTGGAGGTTACAGCGCCTGCACCATGGATCCAAGGACGACCCAACAAACAGCTGTATGCTGGCTGAATATCCATTATATAAAATGTTGCATCAAATATTTTCGGCCCAACCCCACCAAAAACAGATCTCTTCGAGCCATCAAAAGCACGCACCACCAAGTCGCTTGGTGTACAAATAAGTCCCCTGGTATCTAACTTCATTAATGCTTTCTTTGGCAATACATTCAACGATGATCTAGTATCAACCAATACATGTGACAACAGTGAACCACGACACTCAATCGAAATATGCAGGGCATTGTTATGATTCCTCCCTGCGGGAGTCAAATCAAGATCTGTAAAGCCTAAGCCATTACCTGCATTCATGTGCGCTACAACCCCTTCCAGCTGGTTAACAAAAATCTCTTGAGGAACATAGGTTGCATTCAAAACCTTCAGAAGAGCATTCCTATGGGCTTCAGAGCATAACAACAATGACAAAATAGAGATCTTAGACGGGGTCTGATGTAACTGGTCCACAATTTTGTAATCACTTTTCTGGATGAGTCTCATAAACTCCTCTACATTTTCAGAAAAAGCATCATCGACCAGCTTTACTGTAGAATCCACAATCACTAGAGTCTGAACAGAACCATCCAATACCTGTTTTCCCTTATCTTGACTTGAAGTACTGGGTTGATCATTAACAGGAGTAAGCACTCTGCCATTTCTTGTTATAGCATCAGCTTCAACCTTAACCTCAGGACTAGAACTCACTGATGAAGTTGTCATTAATTCCTGCTTTTGACCATTGACAAACACCTCTGCACCGTAATTCCAAGGAATAGCCTTAGAACTTTCATACGGAATGGGTCCAGCCCTTGTGATAACAACTGGAGGTGGCCTTGCCGGACCAGAAATAGTAATCGTTTTTAAAGGAATGGTGATAGTAGCAACCTTCTCACCAACAACCTCTTCCTGGAGATTACCTCTATCAAACTGTAAGCAGCCCTCATCAATCATACTCTGGATACCCTTCTTTAACGAATCACAACCATTATCCTTCGTCAAACAATCTGAGCAGTTCTCATCACAACTCGGATAGACGCCACCCTTCAATAACCTGTTTTTAACCACAGCCAGCGGAGTTTTCAACTCCTCAACATCCATGATCAAATTCAAAGCTTCACATTCCTCAATTATCGCATTCACCCTCGGCCCATTGTGATCAGGCATCGGGTTTTGAATAACATTGGGCCCAACATTCGAGAAGTTGATAGTCTTGGAGTCTACAAGGTCTTGCACCTTGTGATGAAACACCCTACACTTCTCCACAGTATGCCCCGGAGCACCAGAGTGAAAATCGTAGTGTGCGTTAGCATCGTAGCCTCGTGGGAGTTCCCCTGTTGGTGGAGCCAGGGTATGGAGCTCAACTAGACGCAACTGCAGCAAATGTTGCAACAACTGTACATATGACATTGGTGGTTGATAAAAATGCCTCTCTGCATTCCTTTGTCTATTCTGATACTGGCCCTTCTGCCTATTCTGAATAGCATTATTACTCTGTTGCTGTGGTGGAGGTAACGTTGCTAGGATAGTTACCGACGCTACCTATTGATTATTGCTCTGACGCTATTTCCCTTTTCCCCTGTGAGATGATACAGCGTTGGCCTCTCCTTTCTTCTTATAACCATCAAATGGTTTCTTTCCATTCCCGGAAGACGATCCGTCACCACTAGAAACTTTTCCAGCCTTAATTCCAACCTCTACCTTCTGTCAGATAGCAATCACACCTGCAAACTTGCCTAGTGAACAAGGCAATAGCTTTTCATAATAGTGCTTAGGCAGTGTGTCTATAAACTTATCCAACATCTCTTTCTCCAGCATTGGTGGTTGTACCCTAGCCGCCAATTCACGCCACCTTTGCGCATATTCTTTGAAACTCTCATCATTTTTCTGGGACATGCTCAACAGCTGGGTTATGTTGGGAGCCATGTCTGTGTTGTACTGGTAATGCTTGATAAAAGTTGCAGCTAGCTCTCTCCAAGTACGAACATCTCTATTTTCCAGTGCCATATACCACTCCAAAGACGCGCCGGACAGGCTGTCTTAGAAAAAGTGCATCATTAGCTTTTCGTCCTTGGCATGGGCAGCCATCTTCCTGGTATATGCCTTTACATGAGTTATCGGGAAGGTAGAACCATTATACTTCTCCAGTGTAGGAATCTGAATCTTGTGTGGAATGACAATATCAGGGACCAACCCTAGGTCGTCCAAATCTATTCCCAGATCATCCTGCTTCACAACCCCTTTCAGTTGCACCTCAATTAAACGGATCCTCTCATCACTAGCCACAGGAAGACCAACATCCAAGCTTCTGACTAAAAAACCATCATCCTGTTGATCATCAAAACGATGGCCATGGATAGCTCGAACAGTGCTTCCTTCTCCAACCATTGAAGGAATCCCACCCTGTCCACCAGCGCCAGGAATAGGAATGTTGATACCAGCATCACCTCCGCCCAGAGGAATAACACGATTAAGAAGACCACCATGTAAGATACCATTTTCATCAACCTGTGACACCAAAGGCTGAACTAGAGTTCTGAATTCATTATGACTCTGCACCACACCCTGCATCATCTCCATGAATTGATCGATGCGAGCTTACATAGCTGTCATGTCTGCCTGAACTTTGTCCATCACTCTTCTTTGATTAAGCCTGGTAGAATACCGATGAGTTGGTTGATCAATCCTGACTGAAAAAAGAGAGAGCATAAGAAAACCAGAGAATCCAAGATAACCTGCTATGCAAACAGAGATGATTATGCAAATGCAAATGCAAACATGTATGAACATTATCAAGGCGATCTATCCCTTGATTCCAATTTTAACAACAGAAGAGAACTGAATTCCTGATCATATAAAGAGAATAAGCATCTGTTACAACACAAGTCTGAATAAGCATAAACAAAGACCCCGACCAACAAGCCTGGCGGTGATCCCGAAAATACAAAGAAAACAGCAGCAAGGAAACTAAGGCATGTCATCAAGACTCAGTTGTACTAGAATTCCCCATTCGTCATTCTTTTTGCACCAATCCTGCACCTCCTTGAGAAGTTTCTTGGTATTAGGATGCTCTGGTCTCTGAATCAACTCCTGAATCAGAAGATCCCTCCTGTGCAAGATCCCTGTTAAATAACGACTATGCAATTCCCAATCATCTTCTCCAAAAGCTCCACCTGAACTTCGACCTTCGCTTCTGGCTCTTTTCACTTCGGCTTGGATCTTTAGCTGTTCCATGTCTGTTATAATTTCCTTGAGCTTCTCCTCAATTTCTCTCCTCTCAAAGATCCCTGATAAAATCTCCTTATCCTTTTTCCGAAGCTTGGTCTTCAAACCTTCAATCTGCTCCAGATACTTGTCCTCTTTCAACCTGTTGGCAGTAATTGCTGTATTCCGACGGTCACGGAACCTATCAATTCTTGACATAGCATAAGCTAACTCTTTCTTTTTGGACGAAAGGACCTTGCTAACACTTTTCAACGCTTGAGCCACTTTCTCTCAGGCTATGGCTTCTTTGGACAATTCTTTCTCCTTCGCAGCCAAAAGGCCTGATTTCAACTTGGCAACATGGATAGCTTCGCCTTTTTCATGCTTCAACTGACCAACCTCTCTGCCCATCTCACGATTCTCCTCTCGGAGTTTCTCCTTCTCAGCCCATAACTTATCATACTTCTCTATATCAACTGTCGTGAGGGCCTCGATCATCAAAGGATACAAAGGTGGTTCCACTGGGAAGGGAATAAGCTCCTCTTCTGCTCTTTTCTTAATCCACTCTTCATAGGAAGGAAAAGCCCAGTTATTACATTTCTCGAATGAAGTTTTTCCTTTCATAGTCACCTGCTTCCAAGCATTCACAATCTTCCTTATCATCTCTTGATCCTCAGTACCATTGAAGAATAAGGACTCTCTGATATCTCACTCTTCAGGTGGACCTCTCGAAGGATAACCAAACTGCATGATAACAAGGGAAGGAGTATAGTTAATTCCACCTCTTCTCCCTATCAAGGGTACATTAGGGAATTCTCCGCACTTGGAAATAATCTCCATTCCTAGCAAGTCATGGTTGAACTAAACAATGTTGTAAGCAGTCAAGCCCATTAACCTCTTTGACCACTTCAGAGAATCTCTCGTATCAACGAAAGCGCCAGCTTGTTGGGAGATGACTCAGAAACCAAGTAGATAAGAGTGGTGCACAGCAACTCACAGTTTTTCCACGCCTATTTTCTTTCTTGTAGTGGACTGAGTGATACACATCACCTAGCAAGGTAGGTATAGAATTCTTTGAAATAAAGATCCTGACAGCATGCATATCCACCAGATTAGGAACATTGGGAAACAGGACAATCCCATAGATGCACATAGCCAGAATAGCTTGGAAAGCAGTCCAATTCTTCTCTTTAACATGTATGCAAGCTTGATCAAACAAGAACTTCCATAAGAAACCCTTAACTCCTTGTTTCTCCATAATATTATTGCTCAGAACGGATTCACCAATATGAAGAGCAATGGCTATTTATTTTATCCCAGGGCGTTCTTCAGAAAAGAATACTATGTCATGCCTGATGGGGATTCCCAAAATAAATGAGAACTCCTCTAACGTTGGAGCCAAAATGTAGTCTGGGAAAGTGAAGCAACGCAAAGACGGATCATAGAACTGAAGAAGTGTATGAATGGCATCCTTCTCATACTTTCCACCGAACTCTGTACAAACTTCAGAACCAGCCATACTAATCAGCTTGTGAATCAACGTCAAGGTCGGGTCTGGGAACGAATAAGCAACAGTCTTCTTTCTCTGGACATCCATGTTAAGGCAGCCTCAGAAAACCGGAATCAAGAGTAAGATGCAAGCCCTAAAAAATGTCAAACATGTTAGAATGCAAGAAAAATGATATGCACATGCAAGCATGGGATCAAGGCATCACTGCTGGATGTGCTGTGCTGATAACCGAACGAGAACCACAACCCAGAAAACCAGAATTCTAAAATACCGAACCACTGAGATAACCAGAAACCCAGATAATCAAACACTGATGAGAAATCCAGAAAACCGGGTAGGTTAAAGGTTTCGGTTTCCTGCAAGCCTGCAAACACCCATCCCATCTCTCACGAGGGTTCTAGAGAGGCGATGATCCTCAATATCACGGGCTCTCAGGTCGAGAAATGATGATACGTTCACCATTTCTGGTTTGGCATCATCATCAATCGAGGAGGCCTTAACTGATTCCCCTAAAAAATAAGGTCATCCTATGCGAGTCCCCCAACATTGGGTCCTCGGATCGACAAGTGTAATGGATTTGCCATTTCTGGTCTGCCATTATCATAGGTCGGGAGGAGAGGCGCAACTGAGGTATCGGAGAAACGGTCACCAGAGTCGACAGCTCTCTAGATCAACACCCTAACATGCGCAAGACACACACGTTAGAATGCGTCCCAAGATAGCCTCGTCTGGTTGTGAATTTCGTGAACACACAAACGTACCAAGCGGGCACGTAGGTCCCACTACTCTCCACTCTAGTCATAGGGTGTACTCAAGCCTGGGTATTGGGCTTATCTCTCAGAACAACCCAACCTGCCAAACAGAAACCAACCAGCACAACACAGTAATATCCAGTATGACAGTAATAAAAATGAAATGCAATGCAATAAAAGTTGTAAAACAGTAATATACAACATAATAAAGCACAACAAATAAACACCCAACGAAAAAAACAACCAAGCGCTAGGATCGACTCGCTAAAGGGGATGGACCAGCAAGAGGTCAACCAGAGTTCCCCAGCAGAGTTGCCAGTTGTTGCTCCCGAAAGATTCGCATCCAAAGGTACAAATGTGAGTGTGGCGCAGAAAACACAGAGTCGCCAGCAGTGTGTATTTATCCCGAGAGAGGGAAATGAATCACTGCATAAACCTGAAGAGAAAGGGGGAAAGACATGGTCATCGCAACCATAGTCCGGGTTCGGGACTCGGTTTGCGAGGGGAAGGTGTTAGCACCCCACACATCCATCGTACTCGATGGGATCCACGCTTGTTGTCTAAACAGAGGGTGAGATGTCCTACTATATATGGCTGAACAAAAGAAAATGGGGATGGGGGTGACTAAGACGGACTCGGTAGGACATATTCGATGCCCTAGGCCTACGTACTCCCTCAGTGCAATGGGAAAGTCAGAGTTAACTTAGTTCGGACGGGAACTGTGGGGGAAGGTTGCTCGCCAAGACAATCGCTGTCTTGTGCCTACATATCCTCAATCGGACGAGAGAGTGGAATCAGAGCTAATGTAGTTCGTGGGTACGACCACGAATGGGTAAGTGTTTTTTACGTGAGCGACGAGCTCTTTTCTGAAAATAAAGTTTGAAACCCATCAATCCCGAAGGATAAAAAGGTTTGAATTTGTTTTGTGTTTTTTAGACAGAAGTGTTTTAAGTTAGTTCATAACTTGCATTGCACCAAAGTCTAGGGCACAGGGACGAATACTTAACGAATCATCCCAAGACAGGACGCCCGCTAAGCACTCTAGAAAGATGAGAGGAAGCCCCTCATTTCTCATTCCCCACGCTTAAGGCTCGTGCGCAATACACCTTATCTTTATTAAGTGTTTTCAATAAGTTTGGAGATGAGAAGAGAGAAGACCCAAAGGAAACTCTAAAGGGAAACTAAGAGTCCTAATGTTATCATGCATGGATGGCCTATGTTTTGTGAGGTTTAGGTGGGACGACTACCTAAAACCTAATGCTAATCCTACTCCAAGCTTAATCCAAAATTAAGTTGGACTAGGTAGCTCTAAAGGGAGAAAATCCAAGACTTAAACAAGTCTTGAGATTCATGGGAGGAAGAGAGTGAAAGAGAAGAATGAGAAAGAGAAGGATGAGATAAGAAACAAGATAGGGCAGAAAGCACATCATATCAAGTACATCCAACTCACATCATCAAAAATGTTTCAAAGATCAATGCAAAACAATCTCAAGTAAGCTTGCAAAGATAAACATGAAAAAAAGGAAAGCATACTTGTATGGAATGCACAATTAAGCATACATGGACTTCATATCAAAATGAAATGAGAAAGATATATGAAGATGAGTGCAAGTCAGAACCAAAATCATATTATCATCAACAATTCTCATGCGCAAAAGGAAATCAAAGCATGAAACATTATGCACCAAAGAAAGCTACAAAAAGAGGACAAAGTTCCAACACTTAAGCATACTCAAACATGATCCATAAATGGTAAAACTTGGTCACAAGGGACCTCAACCAGGGGTAAACATCATATCAAATGCACATACAAAGAATCAAGAAGAAACTCAAGCAAATAGGCATGGCAAGTCAACTTGTGTAAAGAGGTGTCAAGATATAGTCATGCATAAGTCATTTAAGCACAAATAAACAAACATATATCAAATGACACTAAAAAATTGTGAGATTAAAACTCAAATGACCTAAGTCAGAAGCCAATCACATGTCAAAAGATCTCACAAAAATTCACAAGTTAAGCACCTCAAACAAATGAGCAAAGATCACATAAGAAACATGACATCAATATGCAAAAGAGAGGGACTAAAATGCAATATGAAATGATTTTAAAAATATGAGAAAAATGTTTTTAAGAACTTCAACATGTCCTCTAACATATGCAAATAGAATGGGAATCAAATAATATACCAATGATAAAAACAAAAATCAACAAGATCAAAGTGCACAAATGAAACAATTCACAAAGAAAATAAACAAACAATTAATTCAGAGGCACAAAATAAAATAAAAATGGAAAATAAAATTTGCCAAAATTTTACAAAACCCTAAGGATGATTCATGATTTTTTTGGTAATTTTTTGATGCATAAAACTATTTTTAAAAATCAAAAATGAAAATGCAACAATTAAAAGAAAATAAAAGGAAATAAAAGCCAGGGGGTGCATACAACAAGGGAAACACGTTGAAAACACCAAATGGGCTGAACAGGGGGGTGCAGATAGCCAGCCCAATCCATTTAAATAATCAGCACATACCAAACAAAAAAACAAAGACCCAGTCAACTCACACCAGCCACAAGATTAATCTCACGCACCACATTCAGTTAACCAAAACCAAGGTAATCACGATGAAAGGCCAGGATCACATGTATATAGTAATTAAAGTACACACGCGCACACCAAATCATCAACAATTAAAATAAAAACACGTGAGAGGCATGTGAAATTTTAATGCGCTGGCTCAGTAATATCCATCAGATCAATCCAACGCACACAAATACATCATCAAATAAAAAATTAAACAAAGTGTGTGGCTCAGATCTATGGCACATAATAACTAGCATGGATCAACAACACGCAAACCATAAAATAAAAATAGATCTTAAATGACGTGTCTGCACATGGACCCTCAGATCTGAACCACCAATGGTCCAGATTTCATCTTCTCCATCAAAACCTCAGATGACCTGAAACAAAACCAGGTGCCGAAACCCTAGCTCCGGTCACCTTCTCCGGTGACCTGCAATTCAAAAATTCCCAGAAATTACAAAGATGTACACCATTCCAACCAGAATTCAACAAGGATTTCAAATATGCAATTAGTTTCAACAGATCATCAACATACAAGGCAAATCGAAGAGATAAAGTTTAGATCTAAAAACTTAAATCTCAAAATTCAAACAATCCACACGTCCAAACTCAAAACTAAATAGATCAGCATCATCAGTGAACATCATAGATCATTTTGCAAGCAAGAAAAACAAGTTACATGATCATGAAAAGTATGCTAACCTGGAAACTGTAGAGCTTAAAATACACCAAGAACTCCTTCCAAAATCTGCAGATCTTCCTCTTTTCAGCTCTATTTGCAAAATAAATGCAAATAGAGGCTTAAAATTGGCTGGATCTAAGGTTTTGAACTTGAGAAACTTGAACACGAACTTGATGAAATCCTCACTCTAAGCTCAAACCAATGGTAGATTCTTGTCCCTCTCACCACACTGATCAATAATGTGCAAAGAAAACTTCAAAAACTCTTAAGAGAAGAGAGATTCGAAGAGAGAAAAGTTTGGAGGTGAAAATGGATTCTGAGCAAATGAGGGTGCATGACCTAGCTTTGTGCGTGTGGGTAAGCTTATATACTCTCCATTAGACCTCTCATCATGATTAGCAATTGATTAAACCCCTGATTAGTGAGTTTTGAGTGGTTTTGCAATTTTGTAATTTGTGTTCAATCCCTTAATTTACTCGAGCACCTTCATGTTTTTCATGATGGATACCTCACACTTGACTTGCTAATCACTTTTCAAAAACAATTGGGCCTTGAATTTGCTTGGATAATGAGATTTGGATCAATTTGCAAATTATTTATTTTTTAAATACACCATGTATACGTCACGATTTGGCATGAAACAAGGGTCAAAATTGGTGCTCATGGCTTGTACTTTGATGGTACAATATGACTTGAAGCAATTGAAGTGATTACAAGTCCTTTTGGATGAAAATGCAAATGGTGGAAAATTGGTACATGTGGAAAACCTCAAAATGCACCTTGCCTTGCCTTAGCCATAGCTTGAGTTCTACAAAAGGTATGAACATGTTCTAGTACTTTTTAGAAAGGGGAGAGAATGATCTTCAACTTTCATGTTTGAGTAAAATTCATTTGAAGCTTCTTTGATGATGAAAAGTCAAGTTGAATGTAGTGTAAAAACTTGCCAAAAATGGAAACTTCTCATTATAGGTCATTTTCCAAATTTAGTAACTTTTGTACAAACCCTTAATTCTTGATAAATGGTATGAAACTTGACCCTATAAGACCATATGAGGATGTGAGACCTTGAAAACCCTGAAGTGAACCTCAAAATTCCACAGTTGACTTCCCCTCTCACTGTTGACTTTTCTTGGTCTACAAGCAATTGATCCACTGAACATCTTTCACAATGAAACACTAGCCAAGTCTTTCCTCCATGAGTACTTGTAAGCATATAGAACCTCATGAGAATGTATTTGAACAAGCAAACCCCATCAAGAAGCCTTTTGGAACCAAAACCCTAATTTGGACCATCTGATTAGGAGAGTATGGACAGTGTGGTTCACTTGAAATCTCTTGCCAATCTTGATCTTATGAAGATATGATGAACCCCTCAAACCCCCTTGAGGCTTGAGACTCCTCTGAGATGAACCAAGTACCTTGATCCCATGCTAAGAACCAATGCTATGCACAAATTCTAATGCAAGAAATGCAAAGAAACATAAGCCAGTTAACTAAAAGCAAGAAGGAAAATTTTGGGGTGTTACACTTGATAGGAAACCAGGATCGAGGGGAAGTTTACATCAGAAACTGAGACCAGTTCCTTAGTAGGAAACCAGGATCGAGGGGAAGTTTATATCAGAAACTGAGACCAGTTCCTTTGTAGGAAACCAGGATCGAGGGGAAGTTTATATCAGAAACTTAGACCAGTTCCTTGGTAGGAAACTAGGATCGAGGGGAAGTTTTACCTTTTCTAAGCATCATCGCTTAGCAAAAGAAGATGAATGCATAAACTGAGATTCATAACCACCATCAAAATTTTGGGTATTCCGATATTTAATCCTCTTGCACCCCGAATGCCTGAATACCTTCGCCATTCACACCTTTGGATCCAAGAAGATTAAATAGGGGCATCTGTCACACCCTAAATTTTTACCACTAGGATTCCCCATCATCGTGCAAATCATCATCACAATATGGATGGACCATCATGCCTCATTAGTCTCCCCAAAGATGGGTGAGCATTCACTACTATCAAACTTAGGGCTTCAAGCCCTCTCAGAGCCTTAGACAAAGGATCAATCAAGGAAAGGCATGATCTTCAACTTGTCTAAACCTCTCAAACATCCACAATGGATCAAGAGGACTCCCCATATCAAGGATTAAGCACAAGGCTGCAACAGTCCAGGTGGATCAAGCCTCAAGATCGCCAGTGTCACCAAATTAGGGTTTTGGTTGACCAGGGCCTCCAGATGGAAATTTTCCTCTGGGCATGAGCCAATGCTTAAAAGCATAACCTAAGATGCTCCATGGAACATCATGGACCCAATCATCAAGTCAATTTTGCCTCAGGGGATGCATTAAAAAAATCTGGAATTAGGGTTTCTTGACCTAATTCACCCGTAAGTTGACTTTTGGGACAAATCATGAGCCAAGACCTCAAGAGAGGATTTGAGGGTCTCTAACACACTACATTGATCCATTTGTAACCATGGATTGATCCAAGAAGCTTGAGCAACAAGTTTCAATTTCATCAGAACAACAGTTAGGGTTTTGCGGAAAAAGTCAACTGTGCCTTTGAATTTTGACCCAGACATACTCCCAAACCTTGGGACATGATTCAATACACCCTATAACACCTATGAAATCAATCCATCAAGTTTGATATAGGTCAAGGGCTTGATTTCATAGTGGATCGCACAGTTTGGAGTTCATCTGACAAAAAGTCAACTGTGCACAAAAGTCAACTTTGACTTTTTGAAATTTTTCACAATTATGGTTCTTTGACCCTAAAATGATGTTAATGTGTGATTGGAATCAACATTCATCAAGAAAAATCAAAGAAATTGTAAAAGGGGTAACCATAAAAAACTTAGAAATTTTCTAAGTTATGGAACAAAGTGGCTAGGGTACCAACTTTGGAGGATCATAACTCCTAAACCACAAGGCCTTTTTTCCCCATCCAAAGCTGGATTTGTAGCTCTCATGGTCCTCTACAAAAGCTTCAAACACAACTCATTCCAATTCCTTATGGATTTTAAGTTATGGAATGATCAAAATCACAAAATGTGAAAATGTCACTTTTTTCTAACACTTAGTGAAATTTTTATTAAGTCAGAATCTGCCTTCACTTTTTTACAAATGTAGAGGCATTTTTCACTTGGATCCAAAAAGTATCAAAACCAACTATGATCAAACAGTTATTGTATCATATAATGGCTTTCCAAAATGGCCAAGAACTCCATCAAATTCCACTTGAGCCATGAGATATGACAATGGCAATATGCCTTGCTGAAAATTGTGAAAATGAAAAACACACTTATCCATCTGAATACCTCATGGGGAGACCAAGGAGGAACCAACTCTGATCCCAAGCCTCCCAAGTCCTTGGAACTAAAAGTAGCATGCCAAACCTAGAAATTCCTAAAGAGGGGACAAGACTCCAATTTTGTTTTGGAGCATTCAATGGATGCACCAAGGTGGCATGGACTGAGCCATTTCCAACTGAATTCAGTCAAGACATATCCAAGACCAAGGGAACCAGCAGCTTGTACCCTGACCTCTAGTCAATGGCTAGAGGAGACTTGGATTCTCATTGATCAACATTCGCCAAACCTCTACAGCAGTTTCCACTCACTATTGCTTGCAAAAACAAACTTGCTCTACTATAAATAGAGCTCATTTCTGATCAGTTTGAGTACACTAAAGCCATCAAACAAATGCTTTCCTCAAAATCACCTTCTCACTTCCAATTTTACCTTCTAAGGCAAGTCACTATCGGGTTTTAAGTTTGAGAGCAATTCCAACTAAACCAATCACACACACACCTCATAAACGTCATATAGAAGTGATCCAAACACTCACATAACATCTGGAACACCAAAATCACAAAATCACTAGCCAATTGCTCAAGTTCTTGATAGATTTGAAGTTGGGGTACCATCTCAAGTTCCAGATCATTTCCATTCATTCCAAGCATCCAGACACACTCCATAGCACCTAGGGAAGCTGTCCATATCCTTGGAACCAAGTTGTAACACCTCTAACACAAAACACGATCACCAGCTGCAGGAGGTAAGCATGAGCTCTTCTAACTCTATGATGCATGCATTTTTTGCTGCACAATAATTTGGCCATATGTTCATAATCATGCGTAGAGTGTTTACCCTCAATCAATTGCTTTGTTTGAATCGTGTATGGAATTTCTGAGCCTTCATGCAAATTTTTGGGTTCTTGAGGTTTCTCTTTGATTTCTTATTCCATGCTTAAAATAAATGAAATTAAAGACCATAGACATCATCGTGAGGTGAAAACGAGTATATTGATATGTAGATTGCAAGATATCATCAAGTATTTAGTGAGATTGGATAGAAAACGTAAATCTGTAGAAACAGAGGGTGGCGCGTGTTCTTGGCGCCATTTTTGAATATTTGAATATTTGAATTTTTGTGATTTTATTTAATTGATTCAAAAATTAATTTCTCTCTGAGTTTTAATGATTTTGAGTTGATTCTTTTTTTAATAATTCACAAAAATGTTAAAATATTTTATTTTTCCAAAAACTCCCAAAAATATTATTTATTTCATATATTTGATATTTTTGCAAATAATTAATGTTTTATTTGTTTTTTTTAACATTTGAAATATTTTTTCTCCCTTGATTTCCCAAATTTAATTGGTTTCCAATCATTTTGTGAATATAAATATGATTTTTCAAACATTAATCCAAGATCACAACTTGTTTTTCACACATGTTTGATAATTTTAATCATTTTAATTAACTTTTACTTAATTAAAATACATTTTTGAAACTAATTTAGGGTTTTGATCTTAATCACCCTAAGCAAATCATTTTCAAACACTTTGGGCCTCTATTAGAGTGTAAGACCCATCCCCTTTGCAAATACACCCCTTTTTGGGCCTCAGTCATTGTATAAGTCCCACTGTATTTCCAAAAACAACGGCCCGATCGTCGCCCTCTTAACAAAAATAACTGGGCCTCTCCTTGAGTTGTAAGCCCCATTATTTTTCTTTAAACAATTTTGGGCCTCTACTAGAGTGTAAGACCCAACCATTTGTAAATAATACCTTTGGGCCTCACACATTGTATAAGTCCCTCTGTATATTTTCCAAAACATCGGTGCGATCGTTACCTTTTCAAAAATAATCAACTGGGCTTCTTCTTGAGCTATAAGACCCATCTCTATTCATTTTCAAACTCTTTGGGCCTCTAATATAGTGTAATACCCAACCCCTTTTTGAAACCAAAATGATTTGGGCCTCAGATACTGTATAAGACCCACTGTGTTTTCAAAAAACTCGCCTTGGGCCTCTCCTTGAGCTGTAAGCCCCACCACTTGTATAAAAATAATCTTTGGGCCTCTTGAGAGAGTGTAAGACCCATCCCTTTATACAAAAAACCTTTTTGGGCCTCAGTCACTTGTATAAGTCCCTATACAAAGTCAAAACAACAGTGCAATCACTGATAAAACCTTGGGCCTCTCCTTGAACTGTAAGCCCCAACAATCTTTTCAAAGCACTTTCTCCTTTGATTTAGAATATAATATTGTTATCAAAGCTTTCTTTGTTGAACAACTAACAAAACAGCATGGAAGCTCTACAACCGAGTAAGTGTTTATCCGCTTTCATTTACCGCTTTCATATATATAACTGTATTACGGGGCTGTTTCACTGTAAGTCTTCTTTCACAAACTTTTATATACTTGTCAAATACCCACTGTGTAATACTAGTATAGTTATTTAGATTGTTCCCCGGCAACTACGTCTAGCACTAGGTAAAGCCCTGTTGGTCACTCTCAAATACAAACAAAACCAAATCCCCGTAGGATTTCCAGATACAGGCTTCCCTCCTCTTGGGGTTAAACAATATGGAGACATGAAAGGCAGCATTCTTTGTGAACCCTTTATCAAACTGTCACCCTTAGAAATTGTCAAAGAAACTCTAACTTCGTAGAGATGATCTTTTCTACGTGAATGGCATCTCTTGAGTTTCTTCCAAATTCTCGGACTTTCCTGGCTTGATCTATTCTCGGTGAATAGCATGTCTTGAACTTATCGGGGTTTGGGGACCCACAGGCTTCCTAATAGCATCCCCGCCTCCTCTTGGGCATTGTACAAGGACCCGTCGGCTTCTTAGAAATTCTCATGCCTTCTCTTGGGCTTAGTACAAGGTCCAAGAGACCTCTACAGGTATAGGAACAAAACCTAGTCATCAATTTGCTAGAGCTGTCTTTTTGAGTCAAGTGTCAGACCAGTTAATGGGTTGACCTTAATCCCTTAACATACCAGCCTTCTCTTGGGCATCATACAAAGATCATTCACTATCTGAGAATCGATTTCTCAAAACACCAGTAGACTTGGATAGTCTCAATACCCTTTGGATTTCCCATTTCCTTAAAGAACCGGAAATAACCCTGATCCTTTCATCAATCCCAAAGCATAACATTAATCCATATAAGAACTGATTTTCTCTTTTATCCAACACACTGGACCTGTCACTCAACTGAAACAGTCACCCGCACCGATAGCCTCCTCTTGGCCTTTGTACAATGATTCTCCCCACACTCTCTTGTTGAGTATAAAAGATTCTCTTGTTGAGTCACCTCTTTAGCCTCCATCTCGGGCTTCGTACTAGATACAAATCACTCTCTTGTTGAGTCACCTCTTTAGCCTCCATCTCGGGCTTCGTACGAGTTACAAATCACTCTCTTGTTGAGTATAAAAGACTCTCTTGTTGAGTCACCTCTTTAGCCTCCATCTCGGGCTTCGTACGAGATACAAATCACTCTCTTGTTAAGTATAAAAGACTCTCTTGTTGAGTCACCTCTTTAGCCTCCATCTCGGGCTTCGTATGAGATACAAATCACTCTCTTGTTGAGTATAAAATACTCTCTTGTTGAGTCAAACCCTTTCAGCCTCCGTCTTGGGCTTCATACAAGACACCTACAAAACACTCTCTTGTTGAGTATAAAAGATTCCCTTGTTGAGTCAACCCTTTTAGCCTCTATCTCGGGCTTCGTACGAGACAACAAATAAAAAACACCCTCTTGTTGGGTCAATAGCCTCCTCTTAGGCTTTGTATAATGAAAACCCAGTTTAGTCAATCAACCTTTTAGCATCAAATTTGTGCCTTGCTCATAGCATACAAACATCAACAACTCCTCTTTAGAGATGACAAATTCTCTCTCATGCCAAAACCTTTAGCTTCACATCTTGGGCTTTGAACAAGATACAAATCACCTTTAGCTTCATGCCTTGGGCTTTGAATAAGACACCAAAACAACCTTTTTCCTCCCATAGAATAGGAGGAACTACGATCGCTCTGATTTCCCTGAACAGGAATACGTAGGCATAAGATTGAAAAATCTTAGCAAGCATACTAATCAAAAACCCAAAATCCCATACCTTTATACGTCAATCGAAAAGCACCAAGTCTTAACATCTTACCAAAAACCTCACAGATAGTCCAGACATTCTAATCTTAACAAAATAACCGAAGAGGGGCCCACATTTTGATAGCATATGTAAACCAACTGTTTTGACTGTTTAACCTCAGTTTGCAAGCAGGGTTAATTAGAGACATCTATTTCCATTCCTTAATCAGCTCAATAGGATAAAAAATAAATCGAACTGTAGTACCCAAGCGATCGTGACTCGGGACCACAAAAATCGCGCTACAATATGACAGAACCTAGTCATCCTTTGATAGAGCAGTCTTTCTGAGTCAAAGCATCAAACCAGTTTAGGGTTGACCTTTATCCCTTAACATACCAGCCTTCTTTTGGGCATCATACAAAGATTATTCACCAGCTGAGACCTAATACCTCCACACTAGTAGACTTGGACAGTCTCATCCCCTTTGGATTTCCAAGAAACATTTCCTTAAAGAACAGGAAATAACCCTGATCACCTGATCAATCTCCAAACAAAGATAAAACCATCACTGTAATTTTCCCCAGCTAGGGTCAATTACTGTTAATTCACCAAGAGTGAAAAACCGTCATAAGAAAAGAACTCCACCTGTCATACCTTCAGTTCAAAATCCCTAGCTAGGGTCATTTACTGTCAAAACAGAATCAGAACCTTATGGTCTCTGATATCTCAACTCTTCTGTAACTCCCAGCAAGAGTTGACCCCCCAAATTTGGACATGTCTCTAGATATCAATAATCATCAACAGAAGTTAGCCTTCTCGTAGGCTTTATATAATAAATTCCCTCAGATAGCCTCCTCTTAGCCTTTGTATAAGGATCATTCCTCAGCAGTCTTTTTAGCCTAAATCTTGGGCTTTGTACAAGACACACACTAAATATTTCTCCAGTAGAGTCAGTCAGGGTCTTCAGCCTCAATCTTGGGCTTTGTATAAGACACCCAAAAGTTTCCTCCACAGTGGAGTCATAACTTTCAGCCTCAATCTTAGGCTTTGTACAAGACAGATATTAAACACTCCCTAAACAGAGTCAACTTTTCAGCCTCAAGCTTGGTCTTTGTACAAGACACTGAAATATTCTCCAGCTGAGTTAGACTCAATCTTGGGTTTTGTACAAGAAACACATAAGTATTCTCCCCAATGGAGTCAAGTATTTTTAGCCTCAATCTTGGGCTTTGTACAAGACAGATAAAACCTTTTCCCCCAAAGAGTCAAAACTCTTTCAGCCTAGATCTTGGGCTTTGTACAAGACAAATAAACACTCTCTTGTTGAGTCAGTCTTTCCCAGCCTCCTCTTAGGCTTTGTATAATGATTCTTCTAGTGGAATCCAATCAACCTCTTAGCTTCAACCTTGGGCTTTAATCAAGGTACACAAAAATAAACGTCCCCTCAGAGGAAATCAAAATCTCTCTGCCGGAAGATACTCCTCTGTATAATAACACATTGAAATAGTCAATCAAAACAAAAACCCTAATCCCAGATAACTTCTCTAAGTGGCACACTTATTGATACAAACATCCAAGCTGTAGTCCCTCATTATCCTGGTTAAAACTTCATCTAATTGTTGTAAGTGGCAAGCTTCTGGATACAAACATCCAAGCCAATGTCCCTCTCTTAGCATGAATTCCTAAGGAAAAATGGCATTGCTCTACACAAAGTTAAAGTTTTCTCCTTCAAGACAAACCACCTGAAAAGGAAATTATGGAATTGCTGGACTCCATGCATTCCAGTTAAAGTAATTCTTCCTTTAAAACCAGTTACTCAAACAACTATGATTAACAGACGAGATATCTCCCATTAGAGATGGCAAATTCTCTTTCAGTCAAAACCTTTTAGCTTCAATCTTGGGCTTTGAACAAGACACAAAAACAACCTTTTAGTTTCAATCTTGGGCTTTGAACAAGGCACCAGACATCTTTTCCTCCCATAGAATAGGCGGAACTACGATTGCTCTGATTTTCTTGTTTTCCACAAAACGGGAATACGTAGGCATAAGATTGCAAAATCTTAGCGAGCATACTTATCAAAAACCTTAGGTCCCTGACCTTACCAAAAACATCGAATAACCCGAAAAACAACAAAAATACTCTCTCAGATGTCCATAAAGAAGAAACTTTCCCATTTCACAAACAAACACAATCAAGTATCAAAGCAGAACCTAAAACTATCATATCATGGATAACCATGTATAGGATGGGTAATTGACAACTCCCCATTGTATAACCTTACCCCGGACTCCCTAATCTCTGTCAAGCATTTGTTCAGTTAAACAATCGTGTGCAAGGTTAGTTTTAGATAGCTTCCCTTTCCCTTCCAGCTTCACGGGATAAATAAGAAATCAGAAAGTAGCACCTAACGTTCCTCCCACTGAAGTGAGGAAATCCCCTGCGATAAGTTGGTCGCGTCACTGAAAAAAATCGTACGCTACATCCATGAGAGTCAAAACCTTTAAGCATTCAAGCTTATCCTTTTAAGTCCCTTCTGGTCCTCAACAAGATTTGGCTTTCACCTTAAAAATCCCCAGCCAGGATCAGATTACCATCAACAAATCCCCAAAAGAATCAGAGCCTCATGGCATCTGATAAATCAACTCTGCTCCAATCTCCAGCAAGAGTTAGTTTCCCTTTGGATTCCCCAACACAGTTTAGACCTTCTCCTGGATCTCAATAATCCTCAGCAAGAGTCAGCCTCCTCTTAGGCTTCATATAATGATTTTCCTAGTTAGCCTTAATCTTGGGCTTTGTTTGTAACACCCTAATTTTAGTAATTATTTATTTATATTAACTAATTGAGTGATTTTATGAAGTAATTGATTTATGTGTTTTATTTGATTTAAATAAATTATTTGATTTATTGAATTTATGAGAATTGTTTGATTTATATGAATGAATTGATTTAATTGATTTAATTGAAATATTTGATATATTGAATTATTTGAAATAATTGATTTATTTAATTATTTGATTTATTTGGATTATTTAAATTAAGTAATTTATTTAATTTATTCTATTTGGTAGAATTATATAGAATTACTAGATTTTAGTGGGCTTAATGTGGTGTGTGAATAGTAAGTGAGAATGGGTGGGGATATGCCCAATTTGTTTAAGACAATTTTAGGGTTTAATAATGAGGATATGAAATTCTGGCATAGCAGATAGCAAATGTCCTAACACATGTCATGACATTATTCTGCATAATTAGTAAACAAGGAACAAAATAGTAAACTGATATTCAGAATATCAGAAACTGTAGAATGACAGATATTTCGACATCTGTTACAACATGTTAATCAAAATTGAAGTGTAAATTGCAGAATGATAAACAACACAGAATATGATAACCCAGTTCGGTGCAAATCACCCACATCAGGGGGATACCAATCTAGGAATAAGAATCCATTATCAGTAGTATAGTTTTATGTAAACCACCATTGGTTTACAATAAACACCCACATTTACCTATCACTACCTAATGAAGACTTTATCTAAGAACTCCATCCTAAATAAGAGAAACCCATCTCACTCCCTAAATCACAACCTGTGATTATCTAACAGTTACAACAACTGTATCATCCTATTGAAAGACACCCCTTTCAATACAAAGTCATGTTAACACTGAAGGTAGAGGTATTCAAGGTTTAAATGTTAAGTCAATGGCTCGAGATATAGTTATTCACACACATTTCTATAATTGAATAATCTTGATGAAGTTCAACCTTACGTGGCTACTCACAAACAACTTTTGAAGAAAAGATATCCACGAATGAGGAGAAGTTGTTGTTGATTGAGCATAATAAGAAATTCCTTGATTGGTTTAATAAAAGGATACCAAAAGATCATAGTGCATCCGAGATAATTAAATGGTCGTCGTTCATGCCAAAATTTAAGGTGATAACTTGGACTGCATATGAAATTGGTCATTATACCTTTTATACAAAATCAAAAATATGATCGTAGTACAGTGCAAAATAGTGGGGTTATGGTTGAGGTAGAATCCATTATTTTTCTAGTTCGAAACATAAGAATCCAATATTGGCATCTAGTGTGTTCTATGGTGTCATTGAGGGGATTTGGGAGATTTATTATGTTATCTTCAGAGTGCCTTTATTTAAATGCAAGTGGGTTCCCCATAATACTAATGGTGTACAAACTTATGACTTAGATTCACCCGGGTTGACCTTGGCAAGGAAAATTATAAGACCGAACTATTCATAATGGCTTCACAAGCAAAACAAGTTTTCTATGTTACCGACCCTTCGGACACATCAGGGAAATGATCAATTATTCTCCGAGGAAAAGACATTCTTAGTAGTGATGAATGTTCTTACATTCCTTCTATTCCTTCTAGCACAACAAAAGTGCCTACCACTTATGATGAAGTTGATAGAGATGATGTGCATGCTATTTGTATTGATCATAATGAATGCATATGGGAAAATTAACAAGTAATTAGTATTTTATTTTTTATTCATAATTTAATTAATGTAAGTCATTATTTCTAAGTATATTTACTACCAAGTATGATTATTTGAAATTGTAGGTGTTTAAAGTAAATACACCAAGAGACAAGACATCAAGAGACAAGACACCAAGATACAATTATGTGATGTTATATAAAGTTTGTAGGTTGTTTTTTACCATTCTTCATTTGATGTAATACATATACAATATTTGGTTCTTACAATAATATATAGATTTGATTGAAGTAATAGAATACAATACTTCATTATGATACAATTGTTATTTCTGTTCTGATAAGGTTAAAAAAAAAATACAGGTTAAAAAATGGAAAAATTTCAAAATGCAGAAAAATTATTTTAAAAATCGAATATTATTTAAAGACAATTGTAGTATATAACTGTGGTTGTATAGTGAATGTTGTCTAGAATAATATATTACACCAAAAAATGTGCTGGTGAGAATCGAACCTGGGACCTTTATATATTACAACGGTTACTTAGTGCAACTGTGATCATATATAGCGCGCTTTCAGGTTTTCTACAATGATCATAAGACCTTGATTGTAAGTAGCGCATATACAACCATACTGTACGTAACAATGACAGGTCACGCGTAATGTTATCCATTTTCCATCTGTTGTTGTATATGTTTTCCATAGTAGTGCGGTCTTGGAAAATTTCTCGACGAGAACCTGTCCCACTGCATAAATATGTTTGTATTGTCCAAAAAGTATCGGTTTGTGCGTGTTTTCGTTGCAAGCGCAAGGAGATTCATATGCCCTAGTAGGTATATTATATGTTTGAGGGTGAGGTATAGCTCGCTACGGCGAGTAGCCTTTTAGGGTGGTTTTTTAGGCGATTCGAGGGACATGCTCATGTGAGGTGAAAGGCCCAGCTAGTGGCTGGCGCTGCGGGGTTGCAGGAGAGTGCTTAGCTTTACGGTGTTAGGGCTACTAGTAAGTGCGAATTTAATCAACTTCGGCTCCTTGAATCTATATCTAGATCTTACGGGATTCCTCATTCGACTTTGTGAAGGGTTTGGGACAAAGATTTTTTGCCATTCATATTATCGTAGAACGGGATCCCCATCTAAGGATGTTTACTCGCGTCATCTCATGGTGATGTGAGATCAATATGAATGATCGAACAAAGTACGAACAAGATTTGGCAAAATCTACTGCCACGGAACTGAGTCCTTGACCTCAGGGAATCTCGACTCTTTTTCCAGAGACGCTTTCAAATTCAGATATTAGAATTGAACTTGATCTCATGGAAATTTCAGGAATCATAAATTATTTCTGATAAACAACTCCATTGTTTCGTCGCGATACCAGAAATGGAGAAGACTGCAGCACAACAAAGCTTCCCGAGCTATTCTATGACGCGACATTGTAGATTAGAGGATCCGATCATGTTGCTTCCTGAATCATAGAAGTTGATCGATGTCGATCTTGAATCAGCATTGTTAATCTTCGATGGGATGGATCAGATTGGGGGAGTACCTAGATGGGTAGCACTCGAACGTCCAAGTCATTTTAGGGTTTATGATAATCGTAGTAAGGGTGGAGATTAGAGATTATGTACATGAAAATCCTTTGTGAAGTTATTTACACCTTGAATTAATAGAGCAGGTTGTATAAGTGGTCCTCATGTTATTTGGGCTTTGGCCGACATGGAGCAGTGTGTCATTGGGCCTTTGGCAGGCACAAAACTAGTTGCAAGCTCAACCGATGGAATATGTAGTATTTTAAAAAAAATGTGTGATGCGTCTTTGGTTTACACCTCGGTTGTTCGTTTGGTGAGGTGAAAGATTTATCATTGCATGTATTGTTTGTAGTAGTGCCCCTTTCATAATCAAAGCACTACAAGATTTTACCCACATTGTTTTCACTTAATCCTACTGAAATTTCCCCTTTGCTAGTCTTTGAAGTGCTTAATGAACGAGAATTAACCAAAATTTTAGTTTATATATGTGCTAGAGAAATGCACTAAAAGTGATCAATATTTTACCATTTTATTCGAGTTTAGACCAATAGTTGTGATCTGAGTCAAATTAAAAAATAAATTGAGTCAAGAACGTAAAACTGGTTTGGAAAATCTTCGCTTCAACAACCCTTAATGGTTTAACTCACAGCAGGCAATAGGTTTACTTGGTTTAACTCAAATGGTTCTTGCAAGAGTAGGTTAGATAGGTTTCTTATTAATGAGGATTTATGTGGTTTTTGGAAAGCTGTTAGCCAGAAGGTTTGTGTTAGAGATGTCTCAGACCATAGGCCAGTATCACTGGTCTTGAATGATAGGAATTGGGGGCCCAAACCCTTCAAAACAATCAATGCTTGGTTTGACCACCCTGATTTCCTTGCATTTGTCAAGGAGACATGGAATTTTGTTCAAGTTTTTAGTGATGCGGGCAATGTTCTCATCCAAAAACTGAGAAACCTCAAAATAAGATTAAGATGGTGGAATATAAATGTTTTTGTATTTATTGAACTTAAAGTAGAGGAGAATATCAATAGAATCAATGAAATGGAAGATGACATGGCTGAGATCAAGGCTAGATCAAGGTGGAATAAGTTACATCTAAAGGAGAATTTACTTTATCAGAAGGCTAGATCAAGGTGGTTAGTGGGGGGAGATAATAACTCAAAGTATTTTCACTCTATTATTAGCAATAGGAGAAGGGTTAACGCAATATCAACTTTGAACATTGGCCTGAAAGAGGAAGAAAAGGTGGAGAAATTTAAACAAGTCATTCATGGTCATTTTTGTGAGAAATACAAGAACAAAATCTTTGAAAGTTTTGATATTGATTTAAGTACAATGGAAAAGCTTTCCGAGGAAGACAATGCAATGTTAACAGAACCTTTTTCCCCTGAGGACATTTTGGAAGCAATTAAGTCTTGTGATGGTGATAGAAGCCTTGGCCCTGATGGTTTCAATATGAAATTCATAAGGAATACTTGAGAGATAGTTGGGAAAGATTTCATCAATTGTATATCATAATTTCACGAGAAGGCTACTCTCTCAAAAACTTATTGCTCAGCTTTCTTTGTTCTCATACCAAAGACTGATAACCCACAAAATTTGAAGGAATTTAGACCTATAGCATTAATAGGTTGTTTATACAAAATTGTGTCTAAGATACTAACAGCTAGATTAACATGTGTTATTGGGAAACTGGTATCTTCATCTAATACTGCATTTGTTCCAGGAAGACAATTACTTGATGGTGTTTTAGTGGTAAATGAAGTTCTTGACTATGTCAAGAAGAAAAAGAAAAAAGGTTTTATGTTTAAGGTAGATTTTGCTCAAGCTTATGATTGTGTAAGTTGGAGTTTCCTCTTTAAGGTGCTAGAAGCTATGCACTTTAGTCCTAAATGGCAAGATTCGATTAGGGGATTAATTTACAATAGTTATGGCTCTGTTCTGGTGAATGGTAGTTCTTCCAAGGATTTCAAGATCCATATGGACCTTAAATAAGGTGACCCTTTATCTCCATTCCTTTTTGTTTTGATCATAGAAAGTATGGCATTACTTTTTAAGAAAGTTGAGAATTATGGATTATTGAGAGGTTTGAAGATTGTAGGTGATACAACTATTTCTCTACGACAATTTGCTGAGGATACCCTGATCTTGTGTGATGAATCCTGGTCCAATATTTTGGCAATAAAATATGTCCTAAGAGGTTTAGAGGCATTGTCTGGTTTGAAGGTTAATTACAACAAAAGCAAGATCATGGGATTTGGATTAGAGGATAACCTGATTGGAGCAGCTTCCACATTCTTGACCTATAAAGTGGGACATTTTCCTTTCAAATTTTTAGGACTGTTAGTTGGGGGAAGACATAAATCATATGAATTTTGGAAACCTGTCATCTCATCAATCAAAACTCGTTTGGCCTCTTGGAGGGGTAGGATGGTATCCATAGGAGGGTTATCACTTTGATCAACTCTGTTTTAACCAATATACCAATCCATTATCTATCTTTCTATTTAGCACCAGTCAAAGTGCTGAAGGAAATCAAAGCTACTCAAAGGAAATTCTTATGGACAGGTGATGGGGAGAAGAAAAGCATTGCTTGGGTGAAATGGTCTCTAGTTTGTAACTTAAGAAAGCAAGGTGGTTTAGGAATCAAAGATATCTCCTCATTCAACAGGGCCCTAGTGGCAAAGTGGCTTTGGAGAATAATCCATAAACCAGAAGCATTATATAAGGGAATCATTAAGGCTAGGTATGGTGGTGCTTTTCACAGTCTTTTTTCAAAAATAACCGGAGAACACACCAAAACAGTGGTCAAGATGGTGGAAACATCTTGTTGGTCTTGCCAAGCCTAAAAATGAGAAGGGTGTATTCAATCAGTTAACATGGAAAGTGGGCAATAGAGGAAACACTTTATTTTGGCACTCTAGATGGACTGGTAGAAATGCTCTTAAAGTTCAATTTCCAACCTTATACAATTCTTCACCAAATCAGAACATCCTAATCAAGGACTGTGGGTATTGGATTTATGATATTTGGAATTGGGATATAATAGGAAATAATGTCATCCTGACTTACGAAGATGGTGACTCTGGTACAGAACTGCAACAGATTATTGAAGAGGTCATGTTTGATTTGTAAATTGAAGATGAGGTTATGTGGCCTAGGAGAATAGACAACAACTTTAGTGTCAAAAACTGCTACATGGCTTTGATTCAAAGGAAGGAAGTGGAGAATTTGGGAAATGACTTGAAGGAAGATTTTAACTACATGTGGAAGATTAAGATACCTCTAAAGGTCTTGATTTTCGGTTGGAGACTCTTGCTCAATAGATTTTCTACTCGTGAAAACCTTATCATAATGGGCATAATTAATTGTTGTACCCCAAATTTTACCCTCATTTTTTTCTGCTAGTTGGTGTTTTATCATCTTTCTCTATATTTTAACTTAATAACTATCTTAGTTTTATTTGTCTTATTTTAGTTTAAATTCAATATGGTTTATTTATTTATTTTTAAGCAAAATATCTCTTTTGGTCCCTTAACTATACCCTCTGGTTCACTTTGCTCCCTTAATTTTTTTTCGTGCCATTTTGATCCTTTAAATTTCTAAAAGTTATAAAGGAGTCCATTCCGTCAGTTGGCCTCAAACGTCCGTCTATTTTGTCTACCTGGCAGGTGAGTTTGCCTCAAACGTGTTCTTTTCTTCAATCACGGTTATTCAAGTTTTTTCCAGTTTTTTCCCAATTTTCAATCTTTCCTCTCACAAAATTTTCAATCTTCTTCCCTCACATATCTTTCCTCTCTTCTTTCTCTCCCTTTTATTCAACACAAAAAACCAATTTTCCACGAATCTAAGAGATTTAACCCAACCCCAAATTTTCCAATCCACATATTTTAGCGATGCGAACCCAAAAGTGGAAGGTCGAGCGCACGGTGGGTGAAGGGAAAGCAACGGCGGTCGAGCAAAAACGACATCGAAGAGGGGATTTCGTGGCGGTTTTACGTTTGGTTGTCGGATGGTGGTTTCAACGGTAGATTCAGATTTGTTTTGATGAACCCCTCTTTTTTCTGCTTCCACTTGTCTTTGTTAAACTATTGCTGTTACAGATTAATTTATGTTTTGTGTTATGTGGATTGAATTAAGAGATTGTTTGGTCTAATATTGGTTTTGAATTTGTTGTTTTGATTTTATTGTTAATGGAAGCTATGTTTGAAGTTTAAATGATGGAAAAGATGAGGATGATTATGATGAGAGTGAAAATGTTTGTAAGTATTTTTCTGCCAATTTCCCCCTGTAATATACCTTTCTCTTTCGTGTGGGTGTGTGCGCGCGCGCGCATAGGTTCATGTTGTTGTGTTAATGTGTAGTGAAAAAATTTTAAATTGATTTTTAGTGTTAATTGATTTCCAGTTAGCGATGTGTTAATGTGTACACATATCCCTTAGACTGCCATTTGGACTCCACTTACCCACCTCATCATACAAACTGCCACCTGGAAGCTTTTTTTGAACTTTGAATAACGGTTCACTAACGGGAGGACTAACGTGGATATGTTAAGAAACTTAAAGGACCAAAATGCCACTAAAAAAAATTAAGGAACTAAAATGAACGTAGGGGTATAGTTAAGGGACCAAAAGGGGCATTTCGCCTTATTTTTATTAATTAAATTAATCTTAATTTAATTTAATTTTTAATCAGTTTAATAATTAGATTATTTATTTCATTTAGTTTTTTTCCTTACTAATTTTAATTTAGAATGTTAATTAGTTTTTTTGTTAATCGTATTATTCCATGCCATGTTACAAGGAAGCCAAGAACCAATTCATTTGGTCTATTAAGTTTGATAATACCATATAACAAGTGGACCGTTTTTAATATAGTTTCATTGAACTACCATTTGAACAAAACTTAAGCCATCACCAAGTACATGTTGCTGACTTTGCATTAAATGCTAACATACCACTTTTCCATATGTTATGCGAGAGAAATGTCCAGAGGTACAACCATGTTGTATTCTGCCCCACAAGGACAACAAAACCATTGTGTAAACCTTTATGGCACCTAAAACTATGAGACTTTTCTCCTTAGTTGACAAGAACCCTAGGATAAGCAACCATTTGAAATTTCACTTGGCTCGAGAGTGAGGGGCCATACGCAAAGTAGGTAGCCTTTGGGGTTTCTTGGCCTTCCACGCTGCTACTATAAAAGAAGTAGAACACTACTTCTCAGGTGGAGGATCCAGACCTCATACGAAAACCAACTTCTCTCCTCACATCTCTTCATGTAATTCCAAACCACCAACAACCATAACAAAAAAACTCACACTCCTTTGTTTAACAACAATCTGAAAAGGACTTCAAACCCTCTCCATCTCCCTTCTCCATAGTCTGGCCATAAAACTCTCCAAAAAAAAAACTGAACATTATCAATACAACAACATCAATATCCAACAGCTTCTCCATACCACGTAAACGCCATAACCATAAATATCGCACCATACATAAACTACATCTCAGGATACACACTCAAGAGAACTACCACCCTCTCTTGTCTTTTACAAAACATGCACGAAAGCTTCAACGGTTACGACGTCTTCAACACAACCGCCGCGTTTATACGTCAAAAACAGAGGCACCCGTATCATTTACAACCTTTTGAATGTTTCATGTTTCATTGTGCTTCCATGAGATTGTTCTTGTAGCATGTCCTCGTGTCATTGCGTGAACATCTCTTGCATCCGGTACGTGTCGTATACCGTTTCTCGCTTGCTATTTTCAGTATATGCATTGTGTTCTCATGAAGGTTTTAGTTTGGTTTTCGATTGTGAATGTGAATTATACATTGAAGAGTATAATGTTTACCACTCTGTGTGATGCTAATTATTTCTGCGTGGGTGATTGTAATATTATTCTATATTGGGTGAGTATGTATTAGTGTTATTATTATGCACGTTATTATATGCGATTGTTGTTAGTAATAGTCATAAAATCGTAAAATTGTGTAGTGTCTTGTAATCACGTTGTACTTCGTCATAGGATAATGTGTGTTGTATGTACTGTATGTGTAAGTTCTGACTATCTGTGATGTATTGTGTGTAGTATTAGATGCTTGTTGTTGTCTGAACAATGTTGTTTATAAGTTATGTGCCTTGTGTTGTTATATATGCTACTTATCTGCATGCTTGTTGCTACTGTTGTGTGCACTTGTTGTTGCACAAATACAGCAAACATAATGTAATATAGACTATGTAAGTGTGCCTTTGTTGTTATAAGTGCACATGAGCTTATTTTGGTTTTAGATCTGTACTGGTTTTTTTCTTTAAGGTTATTTGTGGGTCACTGAGCTTCATGACATCTTTTGTCTCCTTTGGTATATGTCATGGCTTGCTCATGTTTTAACGGCGTTCACTGTTTTGAGCACCTTTCCCATGTCGTTTTACTTTGAGCATGCTGTTGCCTTGAGTTGTATAAAATATTTTTGTGTGTGTTTGTTTAACTTTGTATTTGTAGTAATGTGTATTGTTTTAATATAATACTGTGCTACGTATACTTTAAATGCAACCACGTTAATTTGTGTGTGTTGTGTTTAGTGTTATTAAATTGTGTTGCAATTTGTACGCTAATTATTCTTTTTTTTTTATTATTGTTTATCATGTGTGTTGAGTGTTTGACATAAACCTTGTGTTAATCTATGCATGTGTGCAATGTGTGGTACAAATATGTCCATGTGTGTGCAGTGTAAAGTCATTTGACTGTGATGCATGTGCTTCTTGTCAACTGGATTATTTTTGTTGGTGTAATAAAACAATAACGCTGTGTTAAGTTGTTTTTTGTGTATGGTGGATAACGCTCAGTTTTTGGTGTAATAAATTGTTTTTCCAAAGTCATTTTTTTATTCGCTTGAGGGTTTATATATCATTGGGGTGGGCGTATACAATGGTTGTATCGCCACCCCAGTGGTTCAAGCCTTGCCTGTGTAAACGAAGGGACTGGGGTTCGAATCCCCCAGACGCCTGTTTTTTGTATTTTTTTCCTTGTTTTCTTTTTTTGCCATTTTCGCCTGGGCCCAGCGAATTTCTAACTTCACCCCTCATTTCTTGGCCAAATTTCATTGCTTCTTGTTTTTTACTAACCGGTATATCCCATGCACCTCCCCTGTGTTTTTTAACTCTTTTTCTATTTTATTATGTTTTGTTTGATGCTAATTTTAGAGTTCAATTTAATTTCATGTGATTAATTAACATGTGATATATTTTTATTAATTGTTTTATTAGCTTTTAATTTTAATTATCAATTACATTTAAATTGTATTGTTAACATCCAATTATGTTAATTATTATATCTTAAATGCATTATTAATCCTAATTGTGCTAATTGATATTTCCAATCATGTTGTTAATTCTTGAATTATCAATTTGTGTCTTAAATTTGCATTTCTAATGTTTGATTAATTGTTAATTTCTAATGATTAATTATCCACATGTGGTTAATTTTTAATTACCTTGTGTGTTGTAATTGTTAATTGTTAATTGCCTTGTCAATTAATTATCAATTGTTGGTTTAATTATTAATATCATCTATGAGCATTTTTTGTTGAGCATGTTATGTTATTAAATTGACTTGTTTAAGTCTTAAGATAATATATCCATGTTGATTGGCCATATGCTTGACTTTTATATGAATATTATCCTTCTTTAAATGTCATCCTTAAACATTCTCTATGTTTGTCTTCCTAAAGATTGAAGCATATTGATTTGTTCTTGTATATCATTCCTATATGTTTGTCTTCCTAAAGATAGAAGCATATTGATGTACTCTTTTAATCATGTTCATCCTATCCATATCTTTGTCATAAACATATTGCCATCCTCATGCTTATGTTTTTATCTCATATCATATCAATGTCTTAGCTTTTATCATGTCTTATTTACTATTATCTTATCAACTGTTTTTCCCTTATTCCAAAGGAAGGTTAATAGTGTTGACACTTAAAGTCATAGCCCCCATCTTAACCTAAGCAATCTCTTAGGAAGAAACCTTGTTTCTTGGCCTCATCAAGGGCCATGAAATCATAACTAGCTCTAGGAGAGAGTTCTTACACTCTTGGTGGTATTCATCCTAATGAATTTATCATCTTCCCTACTGACTAAACCTCAACATAGGTCCATTTCAACTAGATCTAGAGAGTTCCTAAACTCTACAATGAGCTTGTACTCATTTCCCCTCTGAATATTGACCACAGTCAATCATTCAGTAGAAGTAGAACTACGCATACTCTGATTCTATTCCCGAGGATACGTAGGCGTAAATTGCGATGCTTTATCGAGTATACTTAGATACTAACCCCTAGGGTTTTCAAGCCTTTAGTATAGAACCTTTAGCAAACATAAGATAACATTAACAAGAGGTTCCTGTAGAGTACTACAGATACTTAGGGTGCTAATACCTTCCCTTTGTATAACCAACCCCCGAACCTTAGATCTTTCCCTTTAGGTTTTTCTAACGATCTTGAACCTTTCCTTTGGATAAATCAAAGTTGGTTGTAAACGAAATATGATGCAAATTAATTAATAATTTGTTATCCGATTTTCACCGCAACAGAAATGGCGACTTCACTGGGGAGAGTTAGACCTATTGCTGGTCCTTTCCTAAGAGGGTTAAGCCTATCTTGTTTTTATGCTATTCATGTTTGCTTATCTACTTGTATGATTGCTTGTATGTCATATCTTCTTGCATGCTTGTATATCTGTTCTATGTTTGATATTATCCTATTTGGTTTGGGTTGACATGGTATCAATGAGTGAGATAAGTCCTAACTCGGACTTGAGAGAACACATATGTTTAGGAACTGTGGACATAGTCAAGGGAACTTCGAGGGAGAAATCCCAAAGGAGGGAACTTGAAGTCCACACTCAGTTGAGGCCCTCTCTGAAGTGGTATATGTTGAACGAGCAATCGTGAATGCGTTACTACTTTCGACCTAGGAGCCAGAGATACTGATGACCTTTAGTTATCTCTTTACCCCCACTTGGCCTGTTTAGGACGTAGTGCGAGGACTGTGAGGGAGCAATCCCAAATGGTTGCTACGCGATGCTACATTCAGATAAGACTCTCTTGAGAATTTTATTGATCAGCAAGCAATTGGAAAGTCGATAAAATCCGAAAGATGGGTTGTCGACTCTGGGAACTCTTTAGAACCTTGTTCGGCAGGTGAAAACCAGTAGTACATACCTATTGGGATGGGTAGACCGTGGCTCCATTCATGAGACCTATAAACCTAGGGTTTGTGTGTTTTGTTGTGTGTTTGCCATATGTTTGTGCTTGTGTGCTTTGCGCATCTCTACATTCAAGCATTCTTAGCCCTTTGGTTTCGAGGAACTCAAATGTTTATTTCCTTTTCAAAGATCAACAGAGCTAGGATTGTAAAACAAAAAAAAACTCTTCAATTTTCCAAAAAATGTTTACAACTTGCCTTTGAGTTCCTTGAAACCATTTGGCTTGCATTAGCATCTCATTTGCATCATAGCATGTGCATTTCCTCTCTGTCTTCGTCTCATGTCACCGTTTTCCCTTCCGAATCGTCTTTGAATCGTCACCCGAGCCAAACTCGACAAAGATGTCTGAACAGTACTGTGAAATAGACAGAGTCAACAATGAATTGAGGTTTTGCATGTTATACGAGCAAAGATGGATACACAGGCTACTGTAGTCTCAAAGGTCGTCACTTCAACTGTAGAGCCACCAGTTATACCTGTTGTGAACCCTACTTTAGGGATGCCGTTTGAGTTTATATGAGCCACAGCTCCTCAGTCAACACAACAAGCTGCACCTTTGTTTGGTGAAAACCAACAAGCTATCCCAACTTATGCTCCACCCGTAGTGCAGACTCAGTTCCAACCTGTTTGTCAGAACCCGCTTCATCTTGATTATGACAATATGTCTGTAGTAGAAGATGACAGTAATGAGAAATTAAGAGCCAATATGAAGATTATGCAGAGAAAGATGAAGGGCATGGAGGGAGACAATGTTTTCAGTTCAGACCTTAAGGATATGTGTCTGGTCACTAATCTAGTGATTCCACCAAAATTCAAATTGCCAAGCTTCGAATTGTACTCTGGTGCTACGTGTCCTAGGGCACACTTGGTTATGTATCTCCGAAGAATGGCGGCGTATATGGATAACGATAAGTTAATGATCCATTGTTTCCAAGATAGCCTGAAGGGCGCGGTAGCAAAGTGGTACTTAAGCTTAGACCAATCTCAGATTAAATGTTTCCAAGATGTTATGGACGTCTTCATAAAGCACTATAAGTATAACTTGGACTTAGCTCCTGATCGTAGACAGCTATTGACCATGACTCAGAAGAACACAGAGTCATTCAAGGAATATGCTCAAAGGTGGAGAGAGTTGGCTTCACAAGTAGATCCACCCCTATCTGAAAAAGAGTTAACTGATTGGTTTGTTGACACGGTGAGACCAGAATTCTACGAAAGGATGATCAGTAGCGTGTCCGCTAGTTTTTCTGATATTGTGGCTGTGGGGATTAAACTAGAGCTTGGTCTGAAGAGTGGGAAAATGACCAAGAGAACTGATAGTTCGAGCGACGATGCCAAGATATCCTCCAAAAGGGAAGGGGATACTAATGTGGTGATGACAAACAGAAAGAGGAAGAATCAGTACTGGAAACATCAGCAGCAACAACAATGCTATTCTATTCAGCAACCTTATGTGGCCGCCATTGCGCCAACATTCAACCACCAAGCTTCTATTTATCAACCGGTTCCTCAACCACCAGTGTATCAACGAGCGCCCAACGCTCCTGCCTATCGCCAACAGACTCAAGTTTCTCGTCAGAATATTCCAGGCAAAGGAAGGGGTGGAAGGCCTCCGATACCTCCCATTCCTATGACGTATACAGCATTGTATCCTATTTTGATGCAACAAGGATTAATAACTACAAGGTCATCAGGCCCACCTCCTGATCCGCTTCCACCTTCTTATAATCCCAATGCTCATTGTGCATTCCATGAAGGCGCACCAGGACACAACTTAGAAGGTTGTTTTGCTTTGAAGCATATTGTGAAGGACTTAGTAGAGAGAAACATTTTGTCTTTCGACGGCTCCCAGCCTATCATCAAGAACAATCTTTACCCGCTCACGAGATAAGTAAAGAATGTATCAAGACAAAGATGGATTAAGGGGTCTGTGATTGAGCTCCTCTTTGATTTTTTGAAGTTGATTCCCTAAAGCTGGCAATTATTGTATTTCCTTTCCACTTTGATTTTGTATTTGCTTATGAGCTTTATTGTACTTTCAAATTGGCAAGGTTAATGAAATGTTTGTGCATCTTTTAGATTAAATCCATTTGTTTCACTCATTTACTGTTATTTTCAAAAATATTTACTTTGTTTCACTCCCTTTATTCAAGCTTTTGTCAAAACAATGATTTGGGAGGATGATGAAAACCTCATGTTCATGATTGTTGTGGTATACTTTCAAATAAACCTCGCCGAGGATGTAAGGCATTGTTTCAATTCATCCCTTGTTAACCCTTTCGAGCCTAGAAGTAGTAGTTTTCTTTCTTTACACAAAAAATCCTTAAATCTCAACCTTGGCGTAGGGCAATTCTCAGTTTAACTCGGTTATGCATTTAAACACGAGCGCTTCATATAAGACGCTAGTCAGCTTTCAAATCAAGTGACTTCCTACTTTTGGAGATTTGAACGTATATCTTGAGTTAACTGAGCGTAGGATTTGAGCCTTTATCTTTTGTTTCATAAACCATGAACCATACCATTACAACCCTAAAAGACCTAATTGAGGTAAGGTTGTTTTGAAAGGCATACTACAGCAAGGTTGAGTAACCTGACTCCTAATAATCTTTGTTGCTCGCGTGTGTTGGTCACTTCCTTAATGACTAGACCCACCTTTGTTTTTGACTATTTTAATCATTTCATTGTGCGTTTTTTTATCAAAGCTTTGTTTTCAAACTTTGCATTAAACCTTTGCATGAAATTTTGTCAATTTTAATAAACAATACTTGTCTGTAATACCTTTCGATATCACAGGAATCCCAACAAATACAGCCAGCTAAGGGATTCAACTTGATAAAGGAAGCTCAGTCAGGGGAAACCCAGTGGAAGGATTTGCCAATCTACCGAATCAGGGGTAGAACTTGTCAAAGTTCAAAATATTGGGGCAAGTTTCCCTGAGGTCATCTTATGACAAGTATTGGACTCCAACGACCCATCAGCAGGGGCAAGCTTTGTTCCCTAGTCGTTTCTACTACAGTTTGAGTATTACGAATATAGCTGAACTGGGGAAATCATGTCTAAGTTCATTTCATTTCAAAAGTTTGAAGACATTGAAGCATCTGGTATATCAATTCTTCTGTAGAATCCTTTTGATGAATTACCCTCACCTATCAGTTAATCAGGGGCAATCAGGTCGAGATTCAGCAAATCTCTAAAAAACAGTCAGTCAAGGACATTCTCGTCACAGATCAACCAAGTTGATTGGGGCAAGGTTTGTTCCCCAAATTATCAAACAATCAGTCTGAAGCAAGTTCCAAAGCTTTGTTGTGCAAACGCTGTTAATCTGGGGCAGTTACATCAAGATCTCTCCAAGAGTTGGAAGATACTGAAACACCCTGTATGCTAATTGTTCTATAAAATCCTCTTGATATCGTATAGACCGTCTAGCCTGGGGCAGATAAGATTTGAATATGGTAGTTGTGCCAGTGGAATGCATAGTTACTTTGTTAGCTCGCCAATAAGCTGTTACCTTGGCTAATCTTGACGATTCTCCATGGATTCTCCTCCAACAAAGAAATCAAGCTCATGATGGCAATACTCATGATGTTATACCTCAAGTGGAATACTATTTTCACCAATGAAGTTGTTGATTCTTCTTCATCACCAGTATTGGTCCAGCCCTTTGAGTTTGGCTGGGTATCCTTGTCGAGACATTTTCTTCGTCTCCAGTTTTGCTTCTTGTCTGTTTTGTCAGCATAAGCGTAAGCATGACATAAGCACTCATATGCATAGCATCTTACCATTTCTTCTTCCTTTTCTGGTGTTTGTCTATTTTGGGTTCACTTTGGTGTTGTCTCCCCAAGTGACTGGGTTTGTCTGTTCTCTCCAATAGAAAGTCAGCCCTAGGCATAAAGTGCCCATCTTTTCTAAATTCCCCATAGAGTTTGATTCTCGTGGATGATGGTTGGTTCAGTTATCTTTTCTACATCTGGATAAGATAAATCCCCATTTGAGTTCATTCCTCAATTGGAGTCTTGCTTGACCGTTTCTTTTTAGCTTGTCCCTAGATTGAACGTTGGTCCCTGGCAGGTGTGGTTTTCAAACCTATCTTTGAATGTGCATTTATTTTGCACTGTATCTCGCAAGAAGAATCTCAGATCCTCATTGAAGACATTATTTCTCCAGCAGTATTGTGAAGTCAACATATCTTTGAAGCAGCAATCTCTTGAAGAAGATTGGAAGTCTCTTATAAGCAGCTTATCTACCTCTGGTACTATTTAACCTCTTCGCAACCATAATGGATTTTCTCCAGGAAGCCTTATCTTCAGTTACGCAACCCCGGTACTAACCTATCAGAGTCTATACCTTTATTTGGGGACCATTTTTTGGTTCAATCTCCAATAAGGGTCTTCTTTTTCCAAAGTGCCAACCGGTCATACTTGAACCTGTTGTTCCATCACTTTGGATGTCCTTTCCCAATGAAGACCGTTTTTCGATTCAACCTTCATTGCGGATCCTTTCTAGAATGTCATCTAGTCGCATTTAGCCCTGATGATCAATCATTCTATATACTTTGTTAGAGCCCATTTCTTGGTTCTATCTCCAACAAGGTTACTTCTAAAGCGCCAACCGGTCATACTTGAACCTGTTGTTCCATCACTTTAGAGGTTACTTCTAAAGAGCCAACCGGTCATACTTGAACCTGTTGTTCCATCACTTTAGAGGTGTTTCTAGGATGTCATTTAGTCACGTTAGACTTGATGATCAATCATCCTAGATACTTTATTGGGGCCCATTTCTTGGTTCAATCTCCAATAAGGTTCTTCGTTTTTCCAAAGTGCCGACCGGTCATACTTGAATCTGTTGTTCCATCACTTTGGATATCTTTTCCCAGTGAAGACCGTTTTTCGGTTCAACCTTCATTGCAGATCTTTTCTAGAATGTCATCTAGTTGCATTTAGCCTTGATGATCAATCATTCTAGATACTTTATTGGAGCCCATTTCTTGGTTCTATCTCCAATGAGGTTACCTTTCTGGCTCCTACCGGTTTCCCTTAATGAAGCAGATTATGTGTTATCTCAACCAACTCTTATTTGAGTACCAGAGTCTATTCTTGACTCATTAACCATGTTCCCATTTAAACCCCGGCTCTTTATGCAAGAGTCCCCAGAGAAGTCAGCTATTAGACGACAGAATTCTTAGTCACTAGAATTGTTATTGGCCTTTGAATACAATAACTTCGTCATTTTCGTCTGATTCTTGGAAGCGGAAGTTTTAAGAAAACACAAAGATAAACCAAGTTTTACTCTAGTATCAAGACATTTCGGAATCGAGTTGGTACAAGAAGAGTTATTAGTACTATATTTTTGGCATGGATCTGCCATCTCCAGTGAAAAGAAGATTGCCCCGGTTATCCTTGATGTTTGCGTTTCAGGGTCTTGGCTCGTGTTATCCTTTCTTCTTTCCTGTTTTGCATCGTTCACGTCGTTTCTAGCATATAGCTAAGCATATGCATCATACCCTAGCAACTTCGCATCTTTGTGCTCTGTTTTGCTTGTGGTCTGGTGTTGGTGTCTGTCTTTATTTCCCCAGTGAAAAAAGACATTCTCGGTTTGCTTTGTGTCATGCTTGTTCGGTCTTAACCTTTGCGCGCCAAACTTGAATCTTTAAATGTTTTGTTGTTCCCCAAGAAGTTTAACAATAAAGATTTTTGTAAAACAGTTCTCGTTTGAATCGTGTCAAACTTGAACTTGGACTTTGTTTGAATCATGTCAAGCACTGTCTGCTCGCTTTAAAACCGTTCTTGTTCGAATCGTGTCGGACATTGAACCCTTTACCTTGGATTCTTTTGAAAACTTGCTTTAAGCTAAGCTTTTATTGGAACAAATTTCTTCAACCCTTAAGATTCCTATCTGGTGCGCAGGGTTTGTCTCTGTCTTCTTGGCTTTTCTTGAAGATCCCATTTTGAACTCTTCAGTATAAGATCCCCAGGAAGTCTTTTCTGTTTTGTCTGTCCTTTTGACTGATCCCTAGCGACCAGGTTTTTCTTTCTGGTTTCGTGCCCAGGAAGAGTGTGTGGTTTTGTTTTGTCCCCAGTAGTCTATCTCCCCGGATCTTTCCCCAGTGAAGATTGTCTGTGGTCTTTTCCCCAGTGTTTCTTTGGAGTCTCCTCAATGAGTCTCTTTCGTTGGTTGGCCTGTATCCCCAGTAAGTTTTCCTCGTGAATACTAACCTTCTTTCTTCCCCAGTGAAGCTCTTGTGTTTGCTTCCTGTCTGTCCTTTGGTGTCTTGTTGTGTTTGCATCTTTGCATCTTCCTTGGCATCATATTTGTTGCATTGCATGTGTGTGCACCTGAGGGTAAAATTTTCGGTTATTTGTATTTAAATATCTTTCACTTTTGATTCCATGAGGATCTTCATCTCTCATGTCATCCGGTAAAGATATTTAAATAGGGACAACTGCTGTACCCCAAATTTTACCCTCATTTTTTTCTGCTAGTTGGTGTTTTATCGTCTTTCTCTATATTTTAACTTAATAACTATCTTAGTTTTATTTCTCTCATTTTAGTTTAAATTCAATATGGTTTTTTTATTTATTTTTATTAATTTAAATTAATCTTAATTTAATTTAATTTTTAATCAGTTTAATAATTAGATTATTTATTTCATTTAGTTTTTTTCCTAACTAATTTTAATTTAGAATGTTAATTAGTTTTTTTTGTTAATCGTATTATTCCATGCCATGTTACAAGGAAGCCAAGAACTAATTCATTTGGTCTATTAAGTTTGATAATACCATATAACAAGTGGACCATTTTTAATATAGTTTCATTGAACTACCATTTGAACAAAACTTGAGCCATCACCAAGTACATGTTGCTGACTTTGCATTAAATGCTAACATACCACTTTTCCATATGTTATGCGAGAGAAATGTCCAGAGGTACAACCATGTTGTATTCTGCCCCACAAGGACAACAAAACCATCGTGTAAACCTTTATGGCGCCTAAAACTATGAGACTTTTCTCCTTAGCTGACAAGAACCCTAGGATAAACAACCATTTGAAATTTCACTTGGCTCGAGAGTGAGGGGCCATACGCAAAGCAGGTAGCCGTTGGGGTTTCTTGGCAGGTAGCCATTGGGGTTTCTTGGCCTTCCACGCTGTTACTATAAAAGAAGTAGAACACTACTTCTCAGGAGGAGGATCCAGACCTCATACGAAAACCAACTTCTCTCCTCACATCTCTTCATGTAATTCCAAACCACCAACAACCAGAATAAAAAAACTCACACTCCTTTGTTTAACAACAATCTGAAAAGGACTTCAAACCCTCTCCATCTCCCTTCTCCATAGTCTGGCCATAAAACTCTCCAAAAAAAAACTGAACATCATCAATACAACAACATCAATATCAAACAGCTTCTCCATACCATGTAAATGCCATAACCATAAATATCGCACCATACATAAACTACATCTCAGGATACACACTCAAGAGAACTACCACCCTCTCTTGTCTTTTACAAAACACGCACGAAAGCTTCAACGGTTACGACGTCTTCAACACAACCGCCGCGTTTATACGTCACAAACAGAGGTACCCATATCATTTACAACCTTTTGAATGTTTCATGTTTCATTGTGCTTCCATGAGATTGTTCTTGTAGCATGTCCTCATGTCATTGCGTGAACATCTCTTGCATCCGGTACGTGTCGTAAACCGTTTCTCGCTTGCTATTTTCAGTATATGCATCGTGTTCTCATGAAGGTTTTAGTTTGGTTTTCGATTGTGAATGTGAATTATACATTGAAGAGCATAATGTTTACCCTCTGTGTGATGCTAATTATTTCTGCGTGGGTGACTATAATATTATTCTATATTGGGTGTGTATGTGATAGTGTTATTATTATGCACATTATTGTATGCGATTGTTGTTAGTAATAGTCATAAAATCGTAAAATTGTGTAGTGTCTTGTAATAATGTTGTACTTCGTCATAGGATAATGTGTGTTGTATGTACTGTATGTGTAAGTTCTGACTATCTGTGATGTATTGTGTGTAGTATTAGATGCTTGTTGTTGTCTGAATAATGTTGTTTATAAGTTATGTGCCTTGTGTTGTTATATATGCTACTTATCTGTATGCTTGTTGCTACTGTTGTGTGCACTTGTTGTTGTACAAATACAGCAAACATAATGTAATATAGACTATGTAAGTGTGCCTTTGTTGTTATAAGTGCACATGAGCTTATTTTGGTTTTAGATCTGTACTGGTTTTTTTCTTTAAGGTTATTTGTGGGTCACTGAGCTTCATGACATCTTTTGTCTCCTTTGGTATATGTCATGGCTTGCTCATGTTTTAATGGCGTTCACTGTTTTGAGCACCTTTCCCATGTCCTTTTACTTTGAGCATGTTGTTGCCTTGAGTTGTATAAAATATTTTTGTGTGTGTTTGTTTAACTTTGTATTTGTAGTAATGTGTATTGTTTTAATTTAATACTGTGCTACGTATACTTTAAATGCAATCACGTTAATTTTTGTGTGTTGTGTTTAGTGTTATTAAATTGTGTTGCAATTTGTACGCTAATTATGCTTCTTTTTTTTTTATTATTGTTTATCATGTGTGTTAAGTGTTTGACATAAACCTTGTGCTAATCTATGCACGTGTGCAATGTGTGGTGCAAATATGTCCATGTGTGTGCAGTGTAAAGTAATTTGACTGTGATGCATGTGCTTCTTGTAACGCCCCGATTTTGATTATTTCCCAATTAGGTGGAGTCTTTTATTTTAATTGGATGATAAATTATTTTAATTGTGAATTTGGTGTGTTAAATGTTATTTTACCGTTTTGAGAGTTTTCGGGGAAATTAGAATGGTGAGTATTTAAGCCTTTTCTCAATTAATGATAAATTAGAAATTAAGTGGAATTAGAATTTGTGAGAAAAATGAATTAATTGATTGTTTGGAAAATGAGAGAAAAGAAATAGAATAGAATAGAAATAGAAAGAAAAGAGATAGAAAAGAGATTGAGAGAAAAAGAAGAAGAGAAAGAAAGACGAGGAAGAGAAAAGATGAGGAAAAGAGGAAAACTTAGAAATTCATCAAGATCATTCACAGAGCAAGTTTGGAATCCAGGTAAGGGTGTGAAATCTTGTTATCTTAGCAATGTGTATGATTATGTATGATTGTATTGTTGATTTTGTTGATTTTCATGAGTTTTGGAACTAAACCCATTTGTGTAGAAAATGGTAGAAATTGACGTTTTCGCGGATAGAAATCGATATAATTTGTGTTGTATAATCTCCACATGTTTATGAATCATTGCTATGAGTTGTTTTGCTGTTGGAAGTGAATTGGGGGAGAAAATGGAATTTTTGGGGTTTGTGGAACAGTGAAAACGAAGCAGAATTTCTGCTTCTGGTGCAGAGCGCCGGGCGAAAGGCCCAGAGCGCCGGGCGGTTCGAGCCTGTCGCCGGGCGAAATTGAGAGGCGCGAGGGTGCCAAGCTACTGGTTTGGTTCAGGTTTGGGGAAATTCCTTCGCCCCTCCTTCGCCGGGCGAAGCGAAGGCGAAAACGAAGCGTCGCCGGGCGCTTTTGTTTTTTTCTTATAATTTTCTTTTCTTTTAACGATTCATAATTCTCGAACCGTAACTCCGATTTAGGCGTTCTTTATATCGTTGGAAAGCTATTAAGCTGTACCTTATGATTATGATGGTGTGGAAACTGTTGGCCGATTTTATTATGTTAGAAAGTCGGGAATAGTGCTATTTAGCGACTTTTACCGTTTTGATGGTGTATTTGAATGTGAATTATACAATAGTACATTGATGTGAATGTATATAGATTGTATGTGATTGTATGAGATGAATGCATGAATATATTGTGAATATATATATGCATTTCAAGAATGTCTTGTGTCATTTTGCATGTGAAGCATCATGAAATACATTCTTGTGTTGAGCGATTCTAAGGAGAATCTGTGGTAACATCGTGTGCCTATGTGAGGTGTGAGCGATGATTACGAACGACCGTGTGCCTAAGTGAGGTGTGAGCAATCGGATTTTGTGCCTAGGTGAGGTGTGAACAATCAGATTGTGTGCCCGCGTGTGGGGTGTGAGCGATCGGGTCGTGTGCCCAGGTGGGGTGTGAGTGATCCATAAACATTGTGTGCCCATGTGGGGTGTGAGCAATGGGTGAACATCGTAGGCCCGACGGGGAGTTACTTTGGTAACGAGCGATGGTTCCAGCAGAAGTTCCTGAGTGAACTTGAGATGATTGAGTCGGTACCGCATTGCATTTGCATAGAGTCGTGAGTCGGTCTCTATGATTTGCATTTATCATCTTTATAATGATGTGTTGTTGAGTAAACATAATTGTGTATGTTTATGTGGAATGATTGGGAATTGTGAAAGTATGCATGACGAATATGCTTGGTTGATATGTAGATATACATTGTGATGTATATGGAGGAAATTGTGATGGATTGTGGTGAGAATGTGGAATATGTGTATTTTTATGTTTATATATATAATTATATACATTGTTATTATGATAATATTTCTCACCCTTCTGCTATTTTATAATGCTCTATGAGGCATTGCAGAGTAGGTATGCTGGTGGTCTTTTTGTGGAGCGTGTCTTCATTCCTTGGTCGGTCGGCTCTAATATGTAGCACCGGGTAGCTAGGATGGCTGTGATTCTTTTGTGATACAGATGTATATGTATCTTGCTGATGAATGTTTTTGTGAACATGTATGACGATTGGTGGAGAATATTTGATGATTCATGTATATATGTATATATGTTTGCTGTTATTCAATGTTTAGATTTTCCGCTTTTATTCTAAATATTGAGATGTGGATGTAAGGACTAAGTTCCTCTGTTGCAAGTTACCCCACTGTTGCATATCAACATTGAGCAGGTGTTGTATGTTGTATAATTGTGTTTGATGTGACATGCCTCTTTTATGCCATGTTGTAATTATACTCTGACGAAATTTTAATATGTGCCTAAATGATTTATGTGATTAATTGGGGGTATAGAAAGGGGGTGTTACATTAAGTGGTATCAGAGCCAGAGTTGAGTCAGTTGTGTCTGTCTTGTTGTCGTATTGTTTGAATTGTTGTTTAACTTTGTTGTTATTTTTGGGAATGATTAGAATATGGCTGGTAGAAACGACAATGTGATGGCTGTTGCTTTGGAAGCAATGGCTAGGGCGGTGCAAGGTGCGCCGAATGTGAATGCTAACGATGAGTTCAGGAAGAATCAACCACCGGTTTTCAAAGGAAGATTTGATCCCGATGGTGCTCAACTTTGGTTGAAAGAGATTGAAAGGATCTTCAGAGTCATGGACTGTGAGGAAGAGAATAAAGTGAGGCTTGGGTCTCACATGCTGAAGGAAGAAGCCGACGATTAGTGGGTCGGTATACGTCAAATTCTTGAGGTGGATGATGAAGAGGTAACTTGGGATTTATTTCGTACTGAGTTTTTAAGGAAGTATTACCCTGAAAGTGTGAAAGGGAAGAAGGAGATAGAGTTCCTTGAATTAAAACAAGGTAGTATGTTCGTGGTGGACTATACTGCTAAGTTCGTGGAGTTGGTTCAATTCCATCCTCACTATGCTGCAATCACTGCTGAGTTCTCAAAGTGTATTAAATATGAGAATGGGTTGCGTCCTGAGATTAAACAGGCTGTGGGATATCAAAGGATAAGAAGGTTTTCGAATTTGACGGAATGTTGTAGAATCTTCGAGGAAGATAGCAGGGCTCGTTCTACACATTACAAAAGTTTGAATGAGAGGAAGGGAAAGCAACAAGTTAGAAGTGGACCTTATGTGACACCTGTTGATAAGGGCAAGCATAGGGGAAACTTTGAGAAGAGATCTGGAGGAGGAGGTTCGGGTCCCATTAAGTGTTATAAGTGTGGGGAAATAGGTCATAAATCATTTGAGTGTGGGAAGCCAGTGGTGAAATGTTCTAATTGTGGAGGTACTGGGCATGCTGCTACAGATTGTAGAAGGAATATGGTGAAGTGCTATAATTGTGGAGAAGTGGGTCACATTAGTACTAAGTGTACTAAGCCGAAACAAGCTCAAGCGGGCGGAAAGGTGTTTGCATTGGCAGGGACTCAAACTACTAGTGCAGACCGTTTGATTAAAGGTACATGCTTTATTAATAGTACGCCTTTAGTTGCTATTATTGATACGGGAGCGGCTCATTCATTTGTTTCGTCTGAGTGCGCGAAGCGTTTGAATCTTGTGTTGTCTGTGATGGATGGTAAGATGGTTATTGACACTCTAGCGATGGGGTCAGTAACTACTTCTTTGGTTTGTGTGAGTTGTCCTTTGACCATTTATGGTAAAGACTTCGAGATGGATTTAGTGTGTTTGCCGTTGGAAGGTTTAGACATAATCTTGGGTATGAACTGGTTGCGATTTAATCGAGTTCATATAGATTGCTATCACAAGTTAGTAAGGTTTCCTTCTTTGGAAGATGATGAAGATGAGAGTGTCCTATCCACTAAAGAATTGAAGAAACTTTTAGCGGACGAAGCTCAATTGTTCGGGTTGTTTGCATCATTGTCTGTGGATGGTCAAGTGTCACTTGATGTGTTTCCTGTTGTTTGTGATTTTCCTGAGGTGTTTCCTGAGGATATTAAGGATGTACCGCCGGAGAGAGAAGTTGAGTTTTCTATTGATCTAGTTCCAGGTACGAGACCGATTTCGATGGTACCGTATCGTATGTCGGCATCGGAGTTGGTAGAATTAAAGAGGCAATTGAATGACTTGTTGGACAAGAGATTTGTAAGACCAAGTGTTTTTCCGTGGGGTGCTCCAGTATTGTTGGTAAAGAAAAAGGATGGAAGTATGCGGTTGTGCATTGATTATCGACAATTGAACAAGGTGACAATTAAGAACAAGTATCCGCTTCCAAGGATCGATGATTTGATGGACCAATTGGTTGGTGCGCGTGTTTTTAGCAAGATTGATTTGAGATCGGGATATCACCAGATTCGTGTGAAAGAGGAGGATATTCAAAAAACGGCCTTTAGGACACGGTATGGCCATTACGAATATTCTGTGATGCCATTCGGCGTTTCTAACGCGCCGGGTGTGTTTATGGAATACATGAATCGTATTTTTCATGGACAGTTGGATCGTTTTGTGGTTGTGTTCATCGATGATATTTTGATTTACTCTAAGTCTCAGGAGGAGCATGAAGAGCATTTGAGAATTGTGTTGCAAATTTTGAAAGAGAAACGATTGTATGCTAAGTTGTCGAAATGTGAGTTTTGGTTATCGGAAGTACGTTTTCTTGGACATGTTATTTCCGGTAGTGGTATTAGTGTTGATCCATCCAAGATTGATGCAGTGATGCAATGGGAGGCTCCTAGATCGGTTACGGAGATTCGAAGCTTTTTAGGCTTGGCGGGTTATTATCGGAGGTTTATTGAGGGATTTTCAAAGTTGGCACTTCCGTTAACGCAATTGACTTGTAAGGAAAAGACTTTCATTTGGGATATTCATTGTGAAGAGAGTTTCAATGAGTTAAAAAGAAGGTTGACAACGGCTCCGATCTTGATTTTGCCAAATCCTACGGAACCATTTGTTGTGTATTGTGATGCTTCATTGGTTGGTTTAGGTGGTGTTTTGATGTAAGATGGAAAAGTTGTGGCGTATGCTTCAAGACAATTGAGAGTACATGAAAAGAATTATCCTACGCATGACTTGGAGTTGGCGGCCGTGGTGTATGTTTTGAAAATTTTGAGACACTATCTTTATGGTGCAAGATTTGAAGTTTTTAGTGATCACAAGAGCTTGAAATATTTATTTGATCAAAAAGTGTTGAACATGAGACAAAGAAGGTGGTTGGAGCTTTTGAAGGATTATGATTTTGGTTTGAATTACCATCCGGGCAAGGCAATCGTGGTGGCCGATGCTTTGAGTCGGAAGTCATTACATATGTCTGCATTGATGGCGAGAGAATGGGAACTTTTGGAGAATTTTAGAGACTTGAGCTTAATTTGTGAAATGACGCCGAGAAGTGTGAAACTTGGTATGCTACATGTTACGAATGATTTTCTTGCAACGGTAGGTGAAAAGAAAAAGTTGGACTTGAAATTCGTTGATTTGATGTTGAATGAGAATGAAGATTTCAAGGTTGATAATTTTGGAGTTTTGAGATTCCGTGGTCGTATTTGTATTCCCGATGACGTAGAGTTGAAAAAGATGATATTGGAAGAAGGGCACCGAAGTAACTTAAGTATTCATCCGGGAGCGAATAAAATGTATCAAGATTTGAAGAAAATCTTTTGGTGGTCCGGGTTAAAGAGAGATGTGGCTCAATTTGTGTATGCGTGCTTAACGTGTCAAAAATCGAAGGTAGAACATCAAAAGCTTAGTGGATTGATGCAACCGTTGGACATTCCGGAGTGGAAATGGGATAGTATATCGATGGATTTTGTTACGGGATTGCCGAATACGCAAAGAGGTCATAATGCTATTTGGGTAATTGTTGATAGGCTTACTAAATCTGCTCACTTCATTCCAATTGATGTTAGTTATCCTTTGGAGAGGTTAGCCGAGATTTATGTTCTTGTGGTTGTGAAGTTGCATGGGGTTCCTAAGAGTATTGTATCGGATAGAGATCCTAGATTCACATCGAGGTTTTGGGAGAGTCTACAAAAGGCTTTGGGTTCTAAGCTAAGATTGAGTTCGGCTTATCATCCGCAAACGGATGGTCAAACCGAGAGGACAATTCAATCGTTGGAGGATTTATTGCGTGCTTGTGTGCTCGAGCAAGGTGGTGCTTGGGATAATTATTTGGCGTTGATTGAATTCACCTACAATAACAATTTTCATTCAAGTATAGGTATGGCACCGTTTGAGGCTTTGTATGGTCGTAGATGTCGAACACCTTTGTGTTGGCATGAAACGGGTGAGAGGGCGATAGTTGGACCGGAGATGGTACAACAAACGACGGAGAAAGTGAAGTTTATACGTGAGAAGATGAATGCTTCTCAGAGTAGACAAAAGAGTTATCATGACAAGAGAAGAAAAGATCTTGAGTTTCAGGAAGGCGACCATGTATTTTTGAGAGTTACGCCAATTACGGGTGTGGGTCGTGCTTTGAAGTCGAAGAAGTTGACTTCTCGTTTTATTGGTCCGTATCAGATTTCTGCACGAGTTGGTGTTGTGGCTTACCGTGTGGCGTTGCCTCCGAACCTTTCCAATTTGCATGATGTATTCCATGTTTCGCAACTTCGGAAGTATGTTCCGGATCCGTCACATGTTATTCCTATGGACGAGGTTGAAGTGAGAGATAACCTTACGGTGGAGGCTTTACCGATTAGGATTCTGGATCGTGAAGTTAAGAAGCTCAGAGGCAAGGATATTGCGCTTGTAAAGGTAGCGTGGGGAGGCGCTGCGGAAGGCAATATGACTTGGGAACTAGAGAGTGGGATGCGAGAGTCGTATCCGGAGTTGTTTGATTCAGGTATTATTTTCGAGGACGAAAATTTCTAAAGTGGGGGAGAGTTGTAACGCCCCGATTTTGATTATTTCCCAATTAGGTGGAGTCTTTTATTTTAATTGGATGATAAATTATTTTAATTGTGAATTTGGTGTGTTAAATGTTATTTTGCCGTTTTGAGAGTTTTCGGGGAAATTAGAATGGTGAGTATTTAAGCCTTTTCTCAATTAATGATAAATTAGAAATTAAGTGGAATTAGAATTTGTGAGAAAAATGAATTAATTGATTATTTGGAAAATGAGAGAAAAGAAATAGAATAGAATAGAAATAGAAAGAAAAGAGATAGAAAAGAGATTGAGAGAAAAAGAAGAAGAGAAAGAAAGAGGAGGAAGAGAAAAGAAGAGGAAAAGAGGAAAACTTAGAAATTCATCAAGATCAATCACACAGCAAGTTTGGAATCCGGGTAAGGGTGTGAAATCTTGTTATCTTAGCAATGTGTATGATTATGTATGATTGTATTGTTGATTTTGTTGATTTTCATGAGTTTTGGAACTAAACCCATTTGTGTAGAAAATGGTAGAAATCGACGTTTTCGCGGATAGAAATCGATATAATTTGTGTTGTATAATCTCCACATGTTTATGAATCATTGCTATGAGTTGTTTTGCTGTTGGAAGTGAATTGGGGGAGAAAATGGAATTTTTGGGGTTTGTGGATCAGTGAAAACGAAGCAGAATTTCTGCTTCTGGTGCAGAGCGCCGGGCGAAAGGCCCAGAGCGCCGGGCGGTTCGAGCATGTCGCCGGGCGAAATTGATAGGCGCGAGGGTGCCAAGCTACTGGTTTGGTTCAGGTTTGGGGAAATTCCTTCGCCCCTCCTTCGCCGGGCGAAACGAAGGCGAAAACGAAGCGTCGCCGGGCAAAACTCCCCGGTCGCCGGGCGCTTTTGTTTTTTTCTTATAATTTTCTTTTCTTTTAACGATTCATAATTCTCGAACCGTAACTCCGATTTAGGCGTTCTTTATATCGTTGGAAAGCTATTGAGCTGTACCTTATGATTATGATGGTGTGGAAACTGTTGGCCGATTTTATTATGTCGGAAAGTCGGGAATAGTGCTATTTAGCGACTTTTACAGTTTTGATGGTGTATTTGAATGTGAATTATACAATAGTGCATTGATGTGAATGTATATAGATTGTATGTGATTGTATGAGATGAATGCATGAATATATTGTGAATATATATATGCATTTCAAGAATGTCTTGTGTCATTTTGCATGTGAAGCATCATGAAATACATTCTTGTGTTGAGCGATTCTAAGGAGAATCCGTGGTAACATCGTGTGCCTATGTGAGGTGTGAGCGATGATTACGAACAACCGTGTGCCTAAGTGAGGTGTGAGCAATCGGATTGTGTGCCTAGGTGAGGTGTGAACAATCAGATTGTGTGCCCGCGTGTGGGGTGTGAGCGATCGGGTCGTGTGCCCAGGTGGGGTGTGAGTGATCCATAAACATTGTGTGCCCATGTGGGGTGTGAGCAATGGGTGAACATCGTAGGCCCGACGGGGAGTTACTTTGGTAACGAGCGATGGTTCCAGCAGAAGTTCCTGAGTGAACTTGAGATGATTGAGTCGGTACCGCATTGCATTTGCATAGAGTCGTGAGTCGGTCTCTATGATTTGCATTTATCATCTTTATAATGATGTGTTGTTGAGTAAACATAATTGTGTATGTTTATGTGGAATGATTGGGAATTGTGAAAGTATGCATGACTAATATGCTTGGTTGATATGTAGATATACATTGTGATGTATATGGAGGAAATTGTGATGGATTGTGGTGAGAATGTGGAATATGTGTATTTTTATGTTTATATATATAATTATATACATTGTTATTATGATAATATTTCTCACCCTTCTGCTGTTTTATAATGCTCTATGAGGCATTGCAGAGTAGGTATGCTGGTGGTCTTTTTGTGGAGCGTGTCTTCATTCCTTGGTCGGTCGGCTCTGATATGTAGCACCGGGTAGCTAGGATGGCTGTGATTCTTTTGTGATACAGATGTATATGTATCTTGCTGATGAATGTTTATGTGAACATGTATGACGATTGGTGGAGAATATTTGATGATTCATGTATATATGTATATATGTTTGCTGTTATTCAATGTTTAGATTTTCCGCTTTTATTCTAAATATTGAGATGTGGGTGTAAGGACTAAGTTCCTCTGTTGCAAGTTACCCCACTGTTGCATATCAACATTGAGCAGGTGTTGTATGTTGTATAATTGTGTTTGATGTGACATGCCTCTTTTATGCCATGTTGTAATTATACTCTGACGAAATTTTAATATGTGCCTAAATGATTTATGTGATTAATTGGGGGTATAGAAAGGGGGTGTTACACTTCTTGTCAACTGGATTATTTTTGTTGGTGTAATAAAACAATAACGCTGTGTTAAGTTGTTTTTTGTGTATGGTGGATAACGCTCAGTTTTTGGTGTAATAAATTGTTTTTCCAAAGTAATTTTTTTATTCGCTTGAGGGTTTATATATCATTGGGGTGGGCGTATACAATGGATGTATCGCCACCCCAGTGGTTCAAGCCTTGCCTGTGTAAACGAAGGGACTGGGGTTTGAATCCCCCAGACGCCTGTTTTTTGTATTTTCTTCCTTGTTTTCTTTTTTTGCCATTTTCGCCTGGGCCCAGCGAATTTCTAACTTCACCCCTCATTTCTTGGCCCAATTTCATTGCTTCTTGTTTTTTACTAACCGGTATATCCCATGCACCCCCCTGCGTTTTTTAACTCTTTTTCTATTTTATTATGTTTTGTTTGATGCTAATTTTAGAGTTCAATTTAATTTCATGTGATTAATTAACATGTGATATATTTTTATTAACTGTTAATTAATTGTTTTATTAGCTTTTAATTTTAATTATCAATTACATTTAAATTGTGTTGTTAACATCCAATTATGTTAATTATTATATCTCAAATGCATTATTAATCCTAATTGTGCTAATTGATATTTCCAATCATGTTGTTAATTCTTGAATTATCAATTTGTGTCTTAAATTTGCATTTTTAATGTTTGATTAATTGTTAATTTCTAATGATTAATTATCCACATGTGGTTAATTTTTAATTACCTTGTGTGTTGTAATTGTTAATTGTTAATTGCCTTGTCAATTAATTATCAATTGTTGGTTTAATTATTAATATCATCTATGAGCATTTTTTGTTGAGCATGTTATGTTATTAAATTGACTTGTTTAATTCTTAAGATAATATATCCATGTTGATTGGCCATATGCTTGACTTTTATATGAATATTATCCTTCTTTAAATGTCATCCTTAAACATTCTCTATGTTTGTCTTCCTAAAGATTGAAGCATATTGATTTGTTCTTGTATATCATTCCTATATGTTTGTCTTCCTAAAGATTGAAGCATATTGATGTACTCTTTTAATCATGTTCATACTATCCATATCTTTGTCATAAACATATTGCCATCCTCATGCTTATGTTTTTATCTCATATCATATCAATGTCTTAGCTTTTATCATGTCTTATTTACTATTATCTTATCAACTGTTTTTCCCTTATTCCAAAGGAAGGTTAATAGTGTTGACTCTTAAAGTCATAGCCCCCATCTTAACCTAAGCAATATCTTAGGAAGAAACCTTGTTTCTTGGCCTCATCAAGGGCCATGAAATCATAACTAGCTCTAGGAGAGAGTTCTTACACTCTTGGTGGTATTCATCCTAATGAATTTATCATCTTCCCTACTGACTAAACCTCAACATAGGTCCATTTCAACTAGATCTAGAGAGTTCCTAAACTCTACAATGAGCTTGTACTCATTTCCCCTCTGAATATTGACCACAGTCAATCATTCAGTAGAAGTAGAACTACGCATACTGTGATTCTATTCCCGAGGATACGTAGGCGTAAAGTGCGATGCTTTATCGAGTATACTTAGATACTAACCCCTAGGGTTTTCAAGGCTTTAGTATAGAACCTTTAGCAAACATAAGATAACATTAACAAGAGGTTCCTGTAGAGTACTACAGATACTTAGGGTGCTAATACCTTCCCTTTGTATAACCAACCCCCGAACCTTAGATCTTTCCCTTTAGGTTTTTCTAACGATCTTAAACCTTTCCTTTGGATAAATCAAAGTCGGTTGTAAAAGAAATATGATGCAAATTAATTAATAATTTGTTATCCGATTTTCACCGCAACATTAATGATCCACACAAAATGTCTTGTGTCTTTTGTTTTAAGGAGATAGAAGATATAACTCATATCATTCTAAGTTGTGATAAAATTAAACTTGTGTGGAGGGAAATTGAAATGTGGTTGAAAGTCAAACTGCCTGGAGGAATTAATTGCATTAATGTGTTTTTAGGATGGGCCAAATTTGTTGAGTTTGGAACAACTTTAACTTATATTTGGATGGTATCATGCTAGTGCATATGGAGGGCAAGAAACCATGTCCTTTTTAACGATTCTGTGACAAATCCAAAGACAATATTTCAGGAGATTATGATGTATTCTTGGAGATGGAAAAAGCTGAACAAGAAGAAGGAGTATGATGACAACTTCTATGAGTGGCATAAAATGCTCTTGGATCTCTAGAGATAACCATTTCATTTTGGTTGGAAGAGGGTTTTGGTTCTTTATTTCAGCATTGTCGTTGTCAATTCTAAGTTGTTTAGAGGATTGGTTGAATATGGAAGGTTGGATTCTTGTCTGATTTTCAGTATTAAACTTCCTAATTTTTGTTTTTTTTGTATTTTGCAATTATGGTTTGGCCTGCAGAATTACAAGGTCTTTCATTTGTAATATGGTCTCCCTTTTGATCTTATCAATGAATTTGAGTATTAAAAAAAAGTTTAGGAACTTCCGTAACAATATAATTGCGACCTTTTTAACATTCATTAAATTGCTTAATGTTTTATTACTACTAGAATTTTTCATTTAAAATTGCAGGTATTTTGCAGGTAAATCTGCAAGAAGTTTTTAAGAAGTTTTTATTCTGCAAGTAAGGTGATTGCTAATATATTTCTAAAATAAAAGATAAATAAATTTATTTGTTAAATTGAGACATCATTATACATCTCAACAAGCCGGTAATGGTTACTTATATGAAAAACAATTTAAGAACCTTCTAATACTCATCAATTTTCGGATTAAAATTTTACTTAGCAAAATAGATCATTTATAATAGTGATCTAAACAAGTGACAATTATTATGAAAAAATTTATACTTTAACATGAATTATGTGATTAATTTAAACAGAGATAGATAATGTAATGAGAGATTTTTTCTAAATGAAAGAAACACCTTTCAAAGCAATTTTTCAATCAATGTCTCTTAATAAGATATAAAACTTGTATGCTTGATATATCAATATATATACAAGATAACATTACAAGCCTGTAGTCCCTAAAATAGAAATTTATATGGGATCTACGAAGATCGTAGCTTATCAAATATCGTTTGCTCAAATGGCAATAGAAAGAAGGAGCTTATGTTGATCTATCTTTTGTCTATGGTCAATAATCACTTGAGTTCAGAAAATCCGTGAATTAAATTAACATTCAACAAGGAAGGAAAGTTAATCAATAATTTTAATATAACTAAAATTTTAAAAACCTAAATATATTTTGTTGTTTGATTTAGTGTAACCTATATATTTTCGGTATCGAGCATAATGTTACACATAGTCTTGCATTTTAGTTTTACTAAAATTTGTAGAATCAGGCGTCACAGTACCATGTCTTTTTACTGATAAACACCGCCACTAACCACTAACTCGTCTTAATATTTCAGCAAAATAATATATGATACTTTTGGTAGAAAAATGATCTCAGCAAATATTAACGTAATTGCAACACACCCTATTTGTATTCATTTTCTATTTTATCACAATTTACCATATATCAAAATCCTCTAGTGTCAATGTGTAATTTTAGAAGAAGCTTATTTTGCATGGTAGAATAATAGAATTCAGTGAATTGGAATGTTTAATATATAAAAAAACCATACAAAAGCAGTGAAGAGAGATTGACAAGTGAATATGAAAACTGAAGGCAAATTATTGGGATGGACATAAATAAGATGAATCTACTAAGTTAAGACTATTTACATGATGAAGTCTTTCAAGCATAAAAAGAATTTATAAACACCAGGTCCATGACATCTTTAGCCGATTTTCCGGGTACGTTTTTAGAAAATGCGAGAACAAGGTCCCCTTAGTCCATCCACGATGGCTTGACGTTGTCGAGCTATACCGAGTCCTGATAGATATTTGGACTCAGCTTCGCCTTCAGCTTTTTTGATCTGCAGTATCTTTTCTGCTTCAGCTTTCTCGTTTGCACCAAGACCATGTGATATGATAGATATTGAGTTACCAACACCAGGTCTATGACATCTTTAGCCAATTTTCCGGGTATGTTTTTAGAGAATGCGAGAACATAATCCCTTTGTCCGTCCACGATAGCTTGACGTTGTCGAGCTATACCAAGTCCTGATAGATATTTTGACTCAGCTTCGCCTTCAGCTTTTTCGATCTGCAGTATTTTTTCTGCTTCGCCTTTCTCGTTTGCAGCCAACCTCATTCTCCCAACTGTTTATGATATTGCAAAGTAAAAAATATCATTGAATTGATTAACCATTCATCGTTAGGACCTTCAAGACTTGCAGGAGTAACAAAACGCTTGGTTTGAAATTTTTGTTCTGACAATGTAGATATATATACATAACACAAGAGGATTGGACTGCAATAATGTCGGAAGAGATAAGAGAAGGATGTTGAAACAAAAAACTAAGATCCATGTCTTTAGATTATTCGATGGCTGGATTAAAAAATAAAAGTTAATTGTTATAGCTATTAATAGCTAACATTTTCATTCAGTGCCTTGTTAAAATAATCATTGGCAATAGATCTATGACAACTATTTAACAAAAGACTGAAACAAACAAAAGTAACAACCAAGTTTGAAAAAGTCTGAATGGTCACAGAACCGAACATATACTGTTTAGCACACACAAAATAAATATTTTCTTTAGTAATAATTTTAATAAAAAAAAAAGACACTTGAAGATGTCTTCACAAAATTTGTGGGTGACGGCTCAAACTCTCAAACTTGTTTATTTACATTTTCGGTTCATTAATGAGGACAATTAGATTTATAATATTATATCTAACCGAAAATTCTTTATTGTTGTACCTACCAAGGTTGTCAAGATCCAGATTTTACCTAAAATCAGGAGAAAATAACAAGATCGTAAAATATAAAATCGTAGTTAAGATTGAAAGATCCTACTCAATTATTCTTGTAAGATCAAGCGGGGATAATAAGATCATATAACATAAGATCGCAACAAAAATTGCAATATTCTACTAAAATAAAAAATTAATAGTATATATTTTAAGTACTTTTACATGTTATATGTTAGTAAGCAGGTGTATTAGTGAGAAAATGACTTTTTTTTCATATTCTTAGGACATTTATGATTGAGGTTTTATTGAACTTTTGTTAATGTTTAGGCATTAGGGACATCTATGGTAAATTACTAGAATTATCATAAGTCAAGTAAGTCAAGTAGTTAAAACAAACCATACAAGTGAGAAGGTTATTCTCCTAAATCTAAAACTTCATTTCAAAAGGTGCAAAATCGTCTCCTCCGAACCGTAATTGTTGCCATCCTTCTCACCTATTAATGGTGGTGGTCGAAAAACGGTTTAGTCGAAGCTGGCAAAGATCATACAAAATCAATGATTTTACAGAGTTTTTTCATAATTTAGCTATAACACGATTCTACTTAAGATCCAGATCGCTGGGGGTAAGTGAGATCGTGAAATCTTTAGATGTTAAGATCTAGATCGAGATCTTGACAACCATGGTACCTACCATACAACTAGTACATGTGGGTCTTTGTAATGTTGTTTTTACTATTAAATCTTGATGGTAAATCAAGAAATCTCTTTAGCACAAACCGTAAAGTTAGCTAGAGAGAGAGACTCCTCCTTCTCTCTAACTTTTCTCTTTCTTGCTTGTTAGGGTCTTGTTTACTTTTAGCTATCAAGATGGCTAGAGGAAAAGATGGTGCTGAAGATGAAGAGTGGACTAAAGTTACGCGGCAAAAACCTCCCAAAGCGAGCTATAGATGGGACAATGGACGTTTGGGGAAGAAGAAGTCAATTGTGGAGATGACAACTGTTTTTTTACGGCGTTCCTAGAACGTTTTAAAGCAAAAGATCTTTACATGGTGTCTGAAGAATTCGGAGCGATAAATGATGTTGTCATTCAACCTAAGAAGGATAAGAGAGGAAGAAAGTATGGATTCTTTAGGTTCTTTGATGTCGGGGACGCGAGGAGTGTGGTTTTAAAATTGGATAACTTGATGATCGAATGTAAGAGGATGTATGCCAACGTCCCTAGATTTCAAATAGTGGTGGATAGAGTGTTTCCATTGAAGAAGGATGTCAAGTTCCATGTATTCAAGCATGAAGGAAGAGGGTTCCACACTGATTCTGGGGCCTTTCCCAGGACTAACTTATTATTTTATACTCGGTTTTAAGGTAGGTGGTTCGCTGACGTGAAGAGGGAACCCAACAAGAATAGGGGAGGGATCAACCAAGCTGTCAAGGGAGGACAACAACTAGTTTACGAAGCTGGTAAGGAGGAGCTGAAGAGGTTCGAGAAAGCTTAAGTAGGTAAGGTTCTGAACCCTGGGCCTACGTACAATATGCAAAGGGTTTTCCAGTCTGAAGGTTATTTTTCTTTGAAAGTGACACCTTTGGGTGCTAACCTGTGTGTCTTGGAAGAAGATGAAGAAGGTGAACTCGAAGCTCTTTTAGAGGATGCTAAAGATTGGTTAAGGCACTGGTTTTCGGAGGTGAAAAGGTGAGAAGAAGGTGCAGTGGATTCAGAAAGGCTTACATCGATTTTATCTCATCCAAGGTTGGGAAGTCTGTTTGTTGTGAAGAAAACTCGTCTAACTTCTCGAAGATGGATGTCACTAGTTTCAAGATAATGACTACCTGTGGTATGTTGATTAATGAGGTGTTCAGTGTTAGAATCAATTGATCCTTGTTTAGAATTAGAGTTTTGGAATAAACCCTTGGCCATTTGTCTAAGGTGGTGAAGAAAGAGGTTAATCTCTCTTGCTCCAATTCTGAATAAATGGCAGAAGTTAAAGGTTGGTGAGAGGAAGACGGAAAGAACAACATACGGGAAGACAAATTTGACTTTCGAGATATTAATAACGATGTGACTTCTCATGAGACTAACAAGGAAAAGGTTTATTTTGTGTCTTCAGCAGAAGGTACTACGTTGGAGATTGAAGCATCAAAAAAGCAAAAGGTTGGAGGAAAGTCCAACATAGTTAGTTTGTAATTTGGCTCGTATGGAACTGGAAAAACTGTAGAGTCATGTAGTCTTAGGTAGGACATCGAACCAAACAAGTCAAAAGAGTTAGCGGGCCTTACTGACGATGATGTGGCATCTGAAGAACAAGTGGATCTTTTTAAGAACAATAAAGGGATTTTTGATAATATGGTTTTGGCCCGTGCATCTAAGGCCAAAAAATTATGTAAGAAGGTGGGTCGTTCTCTTAGGGCGTGCATGAAGGTTATTGAGGAATCTGATAGCATATCTGAATTCTCAAGGCTAGATATTTCTCGTCCTTAAAAAATGTGCCCAAAATTCTTTACCTATTCTTTTTCCCGAGGTCTCGGGTCCAGCGCTGAAGGAGGGTCATTTATCTAAAAAGGTTGCTTATGATGTTTCATCCTTAACTCAAGAGGTTCCTAGTCAAGTGAGATCAGTTCCTCAGGAGAAACCTTTGATGTCAAATTCTCATGCGTCTTTCGTTAGGGTAGACGAATCTAGATGTTTCTCATTAACTGATTCAGAGTTTCTTCAAGGTAGCAATAGTTTTTGAAAAGAAATGGACTCTAAAGTGTCAGGAAGGTTTGAGAGATAATCACTTCTTAAGAATTTCTGATGATGGAAGTAAAGAGGATTTTGAGACTCAGATTAGAAAGATGGAGGAAATGAACAAATCTGGGAAGAGCAAGAGGGAGAAAAAATGGTTATCCGATGAATATTATATCTTTCAATATCCGAGGGGGAGGCATTGCAGCCAAAAGAAAAAAAGTGGCTCACTCGATTAAATCGGGTAAGGTCGACGTGTTTTTTTTAAGGAGACTAAAATGTGTAACTTAGATAAGGTTTGTGTTTCTTCTTTGTGTGGTAATTTTGATATTGAGTGGACCGAGTACAGTTCAGTAGGGGTGGCAGGAGGTATGTTGATAATGTGGAGGAAGAATCTCCTTAAGATTTTTTTTAACTTTAGAGGCTTTGGGTTTCTGGAGGTGAATGTTGTGTGGAAGGGGCAAGAATTGTTTCTGGTGAATGTGTATTCTCCTTGTTGTTTCAAGCTTAAGAAGGTGTTATGGAGGGAACTAGTTGATTTAAAGAGGAGGTTCAATAGAGGAGAATGGATTATCGTAGGTGATTTTAATGTTGTTTCCCGTAGTTCTGAGAGAAAATGTTTAAGCGTTAGGAGCAGGTTAGGCGAGATGGAGGGTTTCTGTAGATTCATGTTTGAAATTAATTACTTCGATGTTCTTGTTATATGAGGGCAATTTAAAGGGTATAATATGTATGGTTCTAATATGAGAAGAATTGACATGTTCCTTTTGTCGGATGACATAGTAGAGAAGTGGAGGATAATGGGGTAGTTTATGGGTGCTAGGGACATACTGGATCACTTTCTGATATGGTTAAAAGCTAGTAAGGAGGAATGGGGTCCAAAGCCATTTAAGTTCAACAACTGTCGATTTTTGAATAGGCTATTTATTCCTTTTATTAAAGGAGTTTGGAAGTCCCTAGTTTTTACAAGCAAAGATGATTTCATCCTGAAGGAAAAACTTAGGTTTCTTAAGAACAGTTCGAAGAGATGGAATATTGAGGTTCTTGGATGGGTTGATTTGAAGTTTGACGAAGCAGTTAAAACTCTTAATGATCTAGACATCGAGGTAGATGATTCTGTAGTTGCAAACCATGCTTTGCTGGTTGAGAAGAGGGTTTTAGAGTCTAATGAGGTTTGGGAAAGTATTTTCTTAAAGAAAAGTTTACTTAGATGAAAGTCCAAAGCTCTTGGGTTAAAGGACAGAGACAAAAATTCTCGCATTTGTCACAGATCATGAAGGCCAGATTCAGATGGAATTATATTTCGCTTGTTAAAACGGATGACGGTATAAAGGAGGAAGTGGAAGAAATAAAGTGTAAAATTCGTAAGTATTTCTAAGAGAACTTCAACGAGGTTGTTTGCTCTAGGTTAGTCCTTAATGGTGTCGAGTTGAAGAGCTTATCTGAGGTCGATAGCTGCAGCTTAGAGGTACCATTTTTGGAAGCTGAAATCAAAGAAGCAGTTTGGATCTGTGAAGAAGATAAGAGTCCAGACCCCGACAGTTTCTCTTTCTTTTTCTTTTAGAAGTGTTGGGAAATTGTAAAAGATAATGTGGTCAAGTTTTCCCATGCTTTTCATGTTAAACCCTTTTTATCTAAGGCATCTATGGCCTCTTTCTTGACTTTTTTTCCTAAGGTTTCCAATCATAAATTGTTGGTAAATTATAGACCTATATGCTTGGTTAGTTCCTTGTATTATGTTCAAGGTATTAACAAATCAGTTAAAGAAAATCATTGAGAGCCTTGTTTCGAAAGAGAAGACTACTTTTGAGTCCGGTAGAAGTATGTTTGATGGTGTTGTGGTCATTAATGGAATCCTCGACTTAGCAAAGCAATCTAGGAAAGAATGTTTCGTTTTGAAGGATGACTTTGAAAGGGCTTATGACTGTGTTAGCTGGGAATTATTACGTTTCATGTTGCTCAAAATGAATTTTGGTCTGTTGTGGTTAAGGTGGATGAAGGCTTTAGTGTTCAACTGAACGATGTAAGTTTTATTCAATGGGAGCGCTTCTAATGATTTTCTTGTTAGTAAAGGGCTCAGACAATGTGACCTGTTTCATTCTTGTGATGGAAGGTTTAAACGGTCTTATGAAGAAGGCGGAAAATATGTCTCTTTTTAAAGTGTTTAAGGTGACTGAAGGAGTAACCTATAATGTTGTCCAATTCGCCGATGATAGAGTCTTTGTCAGTGAAGGATGTTGGGATAACCTTTGGTGTTTGAAGGTGGTGCTAAGAGGTTTCGAACATACTTCTGGTCTTAAAGTAAAGTTTTTTAAAAGGAGAATCTATGGAGTTAATACGAAAAGAGGAATCATGGAGTAAGCAGCGTCGTTCTTACATTGCGAGGTGTGTTTTCTACCTTTCAAATTATTAAGTATTATGGAAGGAGACAGTCCTAGGAAGATCAAACTCTTGAACCATGTGATCAATGTTTTAAGGAACAAGTTATCTGTTGGGAAAGGGAAAAATGTATCTATCGGGGGGAGAATTTCTTTGATTAAATCTTTGATGAACACAATTCCAATTTTTTCGTTGACTTTTTATAAGGCTCAGGCATTTATCATAAAGGAGATAGTTAAGTTGTAATCTAAATTTTTGTGGGGTGGTTCGTCGGATAAAAAGAACGTTCATTGGATAAGTTGGAAGATGGTTTGTTTTCCAAAAGATTTTAATGGATTAGGGATCTAGGACTTAGCTACTTTCAATAAGGCTTTATTGCTTAAATGGAACTGTAGATTTCTTAGTGACAAGGATGCTCTTTGGAAAGGTATTCTTGAGTTTAGGTACAGGCTTTGATCCTGTAATTTAGGGATGGCAGTTTTTAGTAACGATGGTAACAATGGTTGTAAATCAGACTCTATCTAGTGGCGCGATTTAATGTCGATTGCATTTGTAAAGGAGAAATGTTTGGATATATTTTCGAATTCTATTAGAAGATCTTTAGGGAACGATAATTCTTTACCATTTTGGTACAACTGTTGGTTTGGGAATTGTCCCCTTAAGGAAGCCTTCCCTTTGCTCTTTATCTCTTTCTCTGTACATAATGGTTTTTTGGCTGAAATGGGGTATCGTGGTGTCAATGGTTGGGTTTGGAATTGTCTGTTGCCTGCACTTAATCTAGGTTATGTGTTGTGTAGCGAGTTGGAACCTTTGAAGTTGTTGTTGGCTGATGCGGTTTTTTATACTCAGAGGGAGGATACTCTGCTGTTGTGGCCCTTAGGGGATGATGGTTTGTTTTTGGTCGGTTCCTATTACAATATGTTATCTTAGGTGGGACTGCCTTATGCTTTGGACGAAGTTACGACAGTGGCATTGAAGCTTTTATGGAGAGCTAATATCCCAGCCATAAATTCAGGTTTTCTTGTGGAGGCTTTTTTGAGACAGTTTAGCAACTAAAGCATGGTATCTACTACAGTGATCCTAACTTGGCTTGTGTATGGAGTGGTGGCTCTGCCGAATCATCTTTTTTTTTTTGTTTTTGGAGGGTTTGTTTGCATCCAAAATTTGGAGAGGAGTTGAGAAATGGATTAGTATAGAAGTGGAGAGGAGATTGAGTTGTGCAACATCATTTACTAGTTTTGAAGTAGACTGAGGAAGGAGAATGGTAAAGAAGTTGGTTTCGTAATTTGGGTGTTTTCGATGTGGTGTATTTGGAGGATCAGGAACAATTTCATTTTTAGAGATACTAACTTTAGTGTTTTTAACTTGGAGTTAGTTAGGAACACACTCTTTGCTGGTCCAGCCTTTGTCTTTTAGTGACTGGTTTGTGTCTCTGGTTTATTGTGTTAAACGATAGTTTTTCCGCTGTCGTTTATTGTAAAGGTTGGAGTACCCTTTGTACTCTTATGTTTAATTCCATTGCCTATTAAAAAAAAGAACTCTATTTAGCAATGTTTTCTTTAACACTAGCATTTCAAAATATATCGACCGATATGAGTTTCCTCTACATGGCGGCACAATTATTTCTAGTTGGCTTTTCTTACCTTTGAAAGTAAGTGGCTAGTTTCAAAATGAATAATTTTGATAACATTAATATAATAAGAATGAAATATTAGTGATACATATATTCAACTTGGTGATGAAACAGATTCTACTTCTTGTGGGGGTAAAAGTTAGAGCAATAATAACTCATTTAGGCCAGGAGTTAGTAGCAAAGGAAGATCCAACTGAACGAATGAAGCCATCGTACGAATACTTATATAGTTGATAAACCTCTAGATAAAGTTACCCTGCATGGTAGAAGTACGGTATAGGTATTATTCATATTACAAGGCTTTATACCATAAGATTCATCTAGCTGCAAATGATTGATTGAGTGTGAAGGGCCAGTATAATTGACATATTTTTCTTTGTCTAATTTTTTTTTAAATAATACTTCATAATTTAGATACTTAGTGTTTTATATTAAATAAAATTCACTACACTCAGATATCCTCCCGTCTGAATTTCAAAGCGAAGCTGGGAAAAAGCTTCCATTTATCCTTGTATTTAATCTTTTTGTATGTATATCTTTGCTCTTGCATATAATATTACTACAATATGTAGTTTAATAAACTTATTTATAGTATAATAACCACTTGATTATTGTACAACATATCATTTTCTATATGTCAATCAATCTCTGGTGTTGCTCAATAATGCAATTTGAATAGAGGATCGAGCCATTTTTAGTTACAATACTTCTTAACTAGTTTTATTATGGTATTATCTTTCAGTGTTCCTTAAATGTATAATTGAGATTTGTCTGTAATAAGGAGTCTTTTATTTTATGAAAAATGTGTAATTATGAAAAGGAGTTCTGGTGTATCTTATTTCAACTAAATACTTGATTTGGTCCCTAAAAATATAGTCATTTTCGAATATTGCTGATTGTTGCACCTCAAATTTTACCTTCATTTCCTGTTAGTTGTTGTTTTATTATCTTTCTCTAATTTAATAATTATCTTAGCTTTATATTCGTTTTTTATATTAGTTTAATTTCAATATGGTCTTCTTTATCTAGTTTATATTTAAATCGTTTTATTTTGTTAATTTAATTTTCAAGCTCGATTTAATTTTTAATTTTAACTTTTCTAAGAAAACTTAGTTTAATTAATTTGGTTTTTTTATGTAGCTTACTTTTTCTAACTAATTTAAATTAAGGTTAATTATTTATTTGTCATACTATAATTTCAATTTAAAGAAAACTAAACCTTTTTCATTTAGAACCCAATTGGTCCACCATGTCTATTTATATTTCATTAACCATCAACCAATAAGGGCCAAGTCTCTTTGTTTGACTTTTCAACCATTGACATTGGCCAATGATGGAGGGACATGTGGCGTGTGAAGAAAAAACAATTCCACTTCCTTCACAAATTTTCGCACTGTTATTACCAACAATCAAACCCCCTTCAAACTTTCCATCTTCAATTAAACCGAAACTTCATAAACTTTTCTTTTGACCTCCATTCTTCCACAAACCATAAACAACAACAACCATCCTTCAACTCTCATCACCATAACCCTCTTCTTCGTACTCTCATTCCACAACAAGCACAACCCAAAAACAAATCCAAATCCACCATCAACAAACAAACTCTGTGGAAACTTAACATCAAAACAACGCACAAACCTTGCCCAAAAAAAAACCCAAATCATCTAATAACAACACCTCGAACCATTTCCGAACAGAAGGAGGAGAAGAAAAGAAAACGAACCATACAAAACACAAACCCAGAAGCTGAATCTGATTGAAACCAAACCGCGAACCAAATACTGCCGCCGTTAGCTTCATCGTCGCCGAATCATAGATCCCCTCCCTCTTTGATTTTCGTGGTAGTTTTCAAACCAGTGTGCTTGAATTCATTGTTGGTTTTTGATCGTTTTTGAACTCGGATGAGGAGAGAATTTCTCTTTACGCGTTTTGTTTTTAAGAGAGGGATTTGTTCTTGATGGTGATACCTTGTGTTGTTGTAAGAAAGAAGGATGATGTTTGGTCGATGGGCTCAGCCCACGTTTTTCTTTTTTTCCACACTCCTTTTCAAGCGACACTATTTTCTTTTTGTGCCCCGTATTCTTCTGGATGATGGGCTATGGGCCCAAGTGATTCCATACCATTCTCAAACTTATCTTTGATGCACACCCCTTCAATAATCAGCGCCCCACCCTTTTTAGTATTATTAAATAATCTTCTTTTTTTATTTTGTTTCTTAAGAGAAATCTTGGGAAAACTTTGATAATTATTTTTGAGTAAGTTTTATTAATATAACTTTGTAAATCCTTGCTAACTATGCTATTTAGATTTTTACTTGGATCTTCATCTTCGGTTTTCATTATCATTTCATGTTTATTTTAGGCCAATGACAAGAATCTTAACTTTGTTGATTATTTCAAATCAATAAGTTTTGACGAGTGTGAGACCATTTTTTTTTCTTTATTTTTTGGTCGATGAAAGTTAGAAATCTAAGATTATCGATTTGTCGATTATATCTCAATTTAAACGAGACCAATTTGGTTTTTATTCTATTTTGGTCGATGAAAGTTAGAAATCTAAGATTATCGATTTGTCGATTAAATCTTGATTTAAGTGAGACCAACTTGATTTTATACCGATTTTATTTTGATCGATGAAAATCAAATATCAAGATTATCGACCCTTCGATTTAAATCTTGATTAAGACGAGATCAACCTTATGTTTATGTCTTTTCTTTGTTTAAGCCAATGACATACAAAATCGTGACTTGTAGATTTATTCTAAGTCAATAAGGTCTTGATAAATGGGAGGCTACCATTTTTTGGTCAATGAAAGTCAAATATTAAGATTATCGATTTCTCGATTAAATCTTGATTTAGACGAGACCCACTTTTATTTTGGTCGATGACATAACAAACCTCATGGTTTGGTTGATTTCATTGAGTTGACAAAACTTCGATCAATATGAGACCACTTTCTATTTAGTCGATGAAAGTCAAAAATACAAGATTATCGATTTCTCGATTAAATCTTGATTTAGACGAGACTAGTGTTATTTTCATTCCGATTTTATTTAGTCGATGAAAGTCAAGAATCATCGATTATCAATTTCTCGATGAAATCATGATTAAGACGAGACTATGTCTATTTTATTTCATCTTATATTTAATCATTGTCTAACATGTTTAAATCTCACTTTGCATCGATAGCATGATTTTTTTATCTTATCTTATTCATGTATTATTGTATCATTGTATTTGCACTAATATCTTTATCTTAGTATCTGTATAACTTCTTTTATCTTTCCCCTCATTCCAAAGGAAGGTGATTATTGTTGACTCTTAAAGTCATAGCCCCCATCTTAACCTAAGTAACCTCTCAGGAAGAAGATTTCATTTCTTGGCCTCATCAGAGCCATAGAAATTATAACTAGCTTTAGGAGAGAGTTCCTCAACTCTTAGTGATATTCATCATAATGAATTTATCACTTTTCCCTCCTAACTAAACTTCAACATAGGTTCATTACAACTAGATCTAGAGAGTTCCTAAACTCTACAATGAGCTTGTCCTCATTTCCCCTCTGAATATTGACCATAGTCAATAATTCAGTAGAAGTAGAACTACGCATACTCTGATTCTATTCCCGAGGATACGTAGGCGTAAAGTGCGATGCTTTATCGAGTATACTTAGATACTAACCCCTAGGGTTTCAGCCTTTAGCATAGAACCTTTAGCAAACATAAGATAATATTTAACAAGAGGTTCCTGTAGAGTACTACAGACGTTTAGGGTGCTAATACCTTCCCTAGGTGTAACCAACCCCCGAACCTTAGATCTTTCCCCCTTAGGTTTTTCTAAATATCTTGAACCTTTCCTTTGGATAAATCAAAGTCGGTTGTAAAAGAAACTGATGCAAATTAACTAATAATTTGTTATCCGATTTTCACCGCAACAGAAATGGCGACTTCACTGGGGAAAGTTAGACCTATTCCTGGTCCTTTCTTAAGAGGGTTAAGCCTATCTTGTTTTTATGTTATTCATGTTTGCTTATCTGCTTGTATGACTGCTTGTATGCATATCTGCTTGTATATCTGTTCTATGTTTTGATTATCCTGTTTGATTTGGGTTGATATCTTTGAGTGAGATAAATCCTATACTCGGATTTGAGCGTACACTTATGATAGGACGATGGTATATTCATGGAGGCTTTGAGGGAGTCGATTCCTGAAAAAGTTGAATTGAGAACACTATCACTCAGTTGAGGCCCTCTCGAGAGTCTAGTTATGTTGAACGATCATATTCGTGAAAGCATGCTACTCTCGACCTAGGAGCCCGGGATATTGAGAACCGTAGTTACCAAACCCCACTTGGCCTTTTAGGATGTAGTGCGGAGACCATGATGGAGTCTAATTCTGAATTGGTTGTCACGTGATACTACACTCAGACGAGATCCTCTTGAGAATTTTATCGATTACCAAGTCATCTGGGAAATCCTTAAAATCCGAAAGATGGATTGTAGACTCTGGGAACTCTTTAGAACCTTGTTCGGCAGGTGAAAACCAGTAGTACATACCTATTGGGATGGGTAGACCATGGCTCCATTCATGAGACCCTACCTAAACCTAAGATTTGTATGTTTTGTTGTGTGTACATGTGTGTTTGCCATATGTTTGTGCTCGTGTGCTTGTTGCATCTCTACATTCAAGCATTCCTAGCCCTTTGGTTTCGAGGAACTCAAATGTTTGTTCCCTTTTCAAAAGATCAACAGAGCTTGAATTTAAAGAAAACAAAAACTTTTTCAGTTTTTCCAAAAGAATCTCTCGCAACTTCCCTTTGAGTTCCGTGAAACCATTTGGCTTGCATTAGCATCTCATCTGCATCATGTCATAGCATGTACATTTCATCTCTGTCCTCGTCTCATGTCACCGTTTTCTCTTCAGAATCGTCTTTGAATCGTCACCCGAGCCAAACTCGACCAAGGATGTCTGAACAATACGGTGAAATGGATAGAGTCAACAATGAATTGAGTGAGCTCCGAGGAGGGATGGGGCAAATTCTGGAAGCAATTCAAGTTATGAGTGCAAGGATGGATACACAAGCGACAGTAGTCTCCGAGATTATCACTACAACTGTAGAACCTCCCGTTACTATTGTGAATCCCACTTTGGGTATGCCTTTGGTTAATGAGGTTTTTCAAGCTATTCCTACTTTCACTCCAGCAACGGTGCAAACCCAGATGCACCCAGTTTCTCAGAATCCACCTCTGGTTCATGATCATGTCAGTAGGTTCGAAGATAGGGACAATCAACATAAAAGGTTGAAGGAAAGTGTAGAGACAATGTGGAGGAAATTTGAAGCAATGGAGAGGAGCAATGAATCTAATACTAATGTGAAAGACATGTGCTTAGTCTCAGGCTTGGTAATTCCATCCAAGTTCAAGTTACCCAATTTCGACTTATACTCAGGAACGACCTGTCATAAGTCGCATTTGGTCATGTATTACCGAAGAATGGCTGCATTTATGGATAATGATAAGTTGATGATCCACTGCTACCAAGATAGTTTGAAAGGAACTGCTACAAAGTGGTATTTGACTTTGGATCAATCTAAGATCCAATGTTTTCAAGATGTATCTGATGCTTTTATAAAGCATTATAGATATAACATGGACCTCGCGCCGGATCGTAGACAATTATTGAGCATGTCTCAGAGCAATGCCGAGTCTTTTAGAGAGTATGCACAAAGATGGAGAGAGCTGACTTCACAAGTTGAGCCACCTTTATCTGAAAAGGAGTTAAAAGAGAGGATGATCAGCAGCGTGTCTGCTAGTTTTTCTGATATCGTGGCTGTGGGGATTAAAGTAGAGCTTGGTCTGAAGAGTGGAAAAATGACTAAGAGAGTTGGTAGTCCAAGCGACGACACCAAGATATCCTTCAAAAGGGAAGGAGATACCAATGTGGTGATAACGAACAAAAGGAAGAAAAATCAGTTCTGGAAGCGTCAGCAGCAACAACAGTGTTATTCTATTCAGCAACCTTATGTGGCCAACATTACGCCAACATTCAACCATCAAGCTTCTGTTTATCAGCCGGTTCCTCAACCACCAGTATATCAATGAGCGCCCAACGCTCCTTCCCATCGCCAACGGACTCAAGTTTCTCGTCAGAACATTCAAGGCAAAAGAAAGGGTGGAAGGCCTCCGATTCCTCCCATTCCAATGACGTATACAGCATTGTATCCTATTTTAGTGCAACAAGGGTTAATAACTACAAGGTCATCAGGCCATAATTTAGAAGGTTGCTTTGCTTTGAAGCATATTGTGAAGGACTTAGTGGAGAGAAACATTTTGTCTTTCGACGGCTCCCAGACTATCATCAAGAATAATCCTTACCCGCTCATGAGATAGGTAATGCTGCGAAGGATGTATCAGGACAAACATGGATTAGGGGTCTATGATTGAACTCCTATTTGTTTGCTGTATTTGATTCCCTAAAGCTGTCAATCTTTTGGCTGTTTCAGCAAATTTATCATTTTTCCTTTGCACTTTGAATTTGTATTTGCTTATAAGCTTTGTTGTACTTTCAAATTGGCAAGGTTAATGAAATATTTATGCATCTTCTGGTTAAATCCATTCGTTTCACTCATTTACTTTTATTTTCATAAAAGCAAAAATTTATATCATTTTCACTCCTTTTTCAAACTGTTTGTTTAAACAAAGATTGGGGAGGATGATGAAAACCTCATGTTCATAATTCCTGTGGTATACTTTCAAATTAACTTCGCCAAGGATGTAAGGCATTATTTCACATTTCCTAAACATTGGAGAAGGAAGGATGACAATCCCTTGTCAACCCCTTCGAGCCTAGAAGTAGGAGTTTTCTTTCCTTACACAGAAAAAACCCTTAAATCGTAAACCTTGGGGCAGGGTAGTTCTCAGTTTAACTCGGTTATGCATTCAAACACGAGCGCTTCATATAAGGCGCCAGTCAGCTTTCAAATCAAGTGACTTCCTACTTTTGGAGAGTTGAACGTATATCTTGAGTTAGCTGAGCGTAGGATTTGAGCCTTTACCTTTTACTTCATAAACCGTGAACCATACCACATTACAACCCCTAAAAGACCTAATTGAGGTAAGGTTGTTTTGAAAAGCATACTACAGCAAGGTTGAGTAACCTGACTCCTAATAATGTTTGTTGTTTGCGTGCGTTGATCACTTCCTTAATGACTAGATCCATCTTTGTTCTATTTAATCATTTCACTGTGCGTTTTTTTTTCAAAGCTTTGTTTTTAAACTTTGCATTAAACCTTTGCATGAAATTTTGCCAATTTTAATGAACAACACTTGTTTGCAATACCATTCGATATCAAGGAATCCCAACAAATGCAGTCAACTAGGGAATTTGATTTGATAAAGGAAGCTCAGTCAAGGGGCAACTAAGCGGAAGGTTCTGCCGATCCATCATTTCAAGAATTGTTGAATCAGGGGCAGAACTCGTCAAAGTTCAAAGTATTGGGGCAAGTTTCCCTGAGGTCATCTTATGACAAGTATTGGACTCCAGTGACCTGTCGGCATGGGCAAGTTTTGTTCCCCCAGTCGTTTCTACTACAGTTTGAGTATTACGAATATAGTTGAACTGGGTCAATCATGTCTAAGTTCATTTCTTTCCAAAAGTTTGAAGACATTGAAGCATCTGGTATATCAATTCTTCTGTAAAATCCTTTTGATGACTTACCCTCACATACCAGTTAATCAGAGGCAGTTAAGTCGAGATTTGATAAATCTCTAAAAGGCCAATCAGTCTAAAGCAAGCTCCAAGGCTTTGTTGTGCAAACACCGTTAATCTGGGGCAGTTACGTCAAGATCTCTCCAAGAGTTTGAAGATATTGAAACACCCTGTATGCCAATTCTTCTATAAAATCCTCTTGTTATCATCTTCTGACAGACCATATAGCCTGGGGCAGATGAGATTTGAAGATGATCATTACGCCAGTAACCTTGGCTAGCTCCCCGATAAGCTGTTACTTCAGCTAATCTTGACAATTCTCCATGGATTCTACATCAACAAAGAGATCAAGCTCACGATGGCAATGCTCATGATGTTATACCTCAAGTGGAATACTATTTTCACCAATGAAGTTGTCCCTTCTTCTTCATCCCCAGTATTGGTCCGATCAGTTGGGTTTGGCTGGGTATCCTTTGTCGAGACGTTGTTTCGTCTCCAGTTTTGCTTCTTGTCTGTTTTGTCGACATAAGCATGGCATAAGCACTCATACGCATTTTTGCATTTCTGCTTCCTTTTTCTGGTGTTTTCCTGTCTTTGTTCACTTTGGCGGTTATCCCCCAAGTGACTGGGTTTGTCTATTCTCTCCAATAGAAAGTCAGCCTTAGGGATAAAGTGCCCATTCTTTTCTGAATTCCCCACAGAGTTTGATTCTCGTGGATGATGGTTGGTTCAGTTATCTTTTCCACACGTGGATTAGATAAATCCCCATTTGAGTTCATTCCTCAATTGGAGTCTTCTTTGACCGTTTTCTTTCTAGCTTGTTCCTAGATTGAACTTTGGTCTCGGGCAGGTGTGATTTTTAACCTATCTTTGAATGTGCATTTATTTTGCACCATGTTTTGCAGAAGAATCTTTTACAGATTCTCATTGAAGACATAATTATTTCTCCAACATTATTGTGATATCAACATATCTCTGAAGTAGCAATCTCTTGAAGAAGCTTGACAGTCTTTTATAAACAACTTATCTATCTCTGGTACTATTCAACCTCTTCGCAACCGTAATTGGGTATCCCCCGGGAAGCCTTATCTTCAGTTATGCAACTCCGGTACTAACCTATCAGACTTTATACCTTTATTGGGGCCCATTTCTTGGTTCTATCTCCAATAAGGTTTCTTCTTCTAAAGCGCCAACCGGTCATACTTGAACCTGTTGTTCCATCGCTTTGGATGTCTTTTTCCCAGTGAAGACCGTTTTTCGGTTCAACCTTCATTGTGGATCTTTTCTAGAATGTCATCTAGTCGCGTTTAGCCTCGATGATCAATCATTCTAGATACTTTGTTGGAGCCCATTTTTTTGGTTCTATCTCCAACAAGGTTACTTCTAAAGCGCCAACCGGTCATACTTGAACCTGTTGTTCCATCACTTTAGAGGTTACTTCTAAAGAGCCAACCAGTCATACTTGAACCTGTTGTTCCATCTCTTTAGAGGTGTTTCTAGGATGTCATTTAGTCATGTTTTGACTTGATGATCAATCATCCTAGATAATTTATTGGGGCCCATTTCTTGGTTCAATCTCCAATAAGGTTCTTTATTTTTTTATTTTTATTTTTTTTCAAAATGCCAACCGGTCATGCTTGAACCTGTTATTCCATCGCTCTGGATATCCTTTCCCAGTGAAGACTGTTTTTCGGTTCAATCTTCATTGCGGATCCTTTCTAGAATGTCATCTAGTGGCGTTTAGCCTTGATGATCAATCATTCTAGATACCTTTATTGGAGCCCATTTCTTAGTTCTATCTCCGATGAGGTTACCTTTCTGGTTCCTACTGTTTTTCCTTCATAAAGCAGACTCTTTAGACAAGAGTCCCCAGAGAAGTCAGCTGTTAGACGACAGGATGCTTAGTCACTAGAAGTGTTAATGGTCTTTGAATACAATAACTTCGTCATTTCATCTGATTCTTGGAAGCGGAAAAGTTTTGAGAAAGACGTTTTGGAATCACGAAGAATTAGCAGTACGGTATTTTTGACATGGATCTGTCATCTCCAGTGGAAAGAAGATTGTCCTGGTCATCCTTGATGTTTGGGTTTCAGGGTGTTGGCTTGTGTTATCCTTTCTTTCTTCCTGTTTTGCGTCAGTCGCGTCGTTTCTAGCATATAGCTAAGCATATACATCATACCCTAGCATCTTGGCATCCTTGTGCCCTGTTTTGCTCGTGGTCTTTTGTTGGTGTCTGTCTTTATTTCCCCAGTGAAGTAAAGATATTCCCGTTTTGCTTTGTGTCGTGCTTTGTTCGGTCTTAACCTTTTGTGCGCCAAATGGGAATCTTTAAATCTTTTTCTGTTCCCCAAGAAGTTTAACTTTAAAGGATTTTTAGAGCTGTTCTTGTTTGAATCACGTCAAACTTGAACCTGTTCTCGTTTGAGTCATGTCAAACTTGAACTTAGACTTTGTTTGAATCGTGTCAAGCATTGTCTTTTGTGTTCTCGTTTGAATCATGTCAAACTTGAACTTAGACTTTGTTTGAATCGTGTCAAGCATTATCTTCTGTGTTCTCGTTTGAATCATGTCAAACTTGAACTTAGACTTTGTTTGAATCGTGTCAAGCATTGTCTTCTGTGTTCTCGTTTGAATCATGTCAAACTTGAACTTAGACTTTGTTTGAATCGTGTCAAACATTGTCTTTTCTGTTCTTGTTTGAATCGTGTCAAACCTGGACAGAGTCTTTGTTCGAATCGTGTCGGACATTGACCCCCTTTTGTTTTAAAACCGTTCTTGTTCGAATCGCATCGAACTTGAATTGGGACTTTGCTTGAATCGTGTCAAGCATCGTCTTTTGTTTTAAAACTTGTTCTTTATTCGAATCGTGTCGGGCATTGAACCCTTACCTTTAGTTTTTTTGAAAACTTACTTTAAAGCTAAGCTTTTCTTTGAACAAATTTCTTCAACCTTATAAGACTCCTAGTTGGTGCGCGGGGTTTGTCTCTGTCTTCCTGGCTTTTCTTGAAGATCCCATTTTGAACTCTTCAGTTTGGAATCCCCAAGAAGTCTTTGTTTAGTTGTTTGTCTCCTTTGGACTGATCCCTAGTGATCAGGTTCTTCTTTCTGGTTTCATGCCAGGAAGAATGTGGGTTTGTTTTATCCCCAGTAGTCTATCTCCCCGGATCTTTCCCCGGTGAAGATTGTCTGTGGTCTTCTTCCCAGTGTTTCTTTGGAGTCTCCCCGGTGAGTCTCTTTCGTTGGTTAGCCTGTATCCCCAGTAAGCTTTTCTCATGGATACTAGCTTTCTTCCTTCCCCATTGAAGCTCTCTGGTCTTTTTGCTTCCTGTTTGCCCCTTGGTGTCTTGTTGTGTCTGCATTTTCTTGCATCTTCTTGGCATCATGTTTGTTGCATTGCATGTGTGTGCATCTGAGGGTAAAATTTTCGGTTATCTGTATTTAAATATCCTTCACAATTGATTACATGAGGATCTTCATCTCTTATGTCATCAAGTGAAGATATTTAAATAGGGGCAACTGTTGCACCCCAAATTTTACCCTCATTTTCTGTTAGTTGTTGTTTTATTATCTTTCTCTAATTTAATAATTATCTTAGCTTTGTATTCATTTTTTATATTAGTTTAATTTCAATATGGTCTTCTTTATCTAGTTTATATTTAAATCGTTTTATTTTGTTAATTTTTAATTTTAACTTTTCTAAGAAAACATAGTTTAATTAATTAGTTTTTTTTATGTAGCTTACTTTTTCTAACTAATTTAAATTAAGGTTAATTATTTATTTGTCATACTATAATTTCAATTTAAAGAAAACTAAACCTTTTTCATTAAGAACCCAATTGGTCCACCATGTCTATTTATATTTCATTAACCATCAACCAATAAGGGCCAAGTCTCTTTGTTTGACTTTTCAACCATTGACATTGGCCAATGATGGAGGGACATGTGGCGTGTGAAGAAAAAACAATTCCACTTCTCCCTTTGTGCGTATCTGTTTGCAGAAGAAGAGGAAAATTTGAAGGAAATTCAAATCAAGTCCATTATTTCCTCAAGTACAAATCAGTTCCAAAATTTACAAGAGTGAGATCCCAACACGTCTGCTACAAGCCAGCCTGCGAAACCGTACGTCCAGAGAGCCTCTGAACCTCAACGTAAACCTGCACAACAGCCACAGTGAAAAGGACAATTCAACAACGGCTGAAATTCAAAAATTAAAATTGAAGAGGAGGTTCTTTTAAGAGGAACAAAAATGAACCGTAAGGGGGGGGGGGGGGGGGGGGGAAGGAACCTTGGAAAACTGGAAACCACCACCATTTTTTGGAGTCCTTCCTCTGTTTTTTTCCTCTGCAAAACTCATACAAACTCTCTTCACCACAACCGTGCACCTCTTTCAACATTCACCCCGAATCCACCTTCACAACCGCGCACTTCCTTCACAAATTTTCGCACTGTTATTACCAACAATCAAACCCCCTTCAAACTTTCCATCTTCAATTAAATCGAAACTTCATAAACTTTTCTTTTGACCTCCATTCTTCCACAAACCATAAACAACAACAACCATCCTTCGACTCTCATCACCATAACCCTATTCTTCGTACTCTCATTCCACAACAAGCACAACCCAAAAACAAATCCAAATCCACCATCAACAAACAACCTCTGTGGAAACTTAACATCAAAACAACGCACAAACCTTGCCCAAAAAAAAACCCAAATCATCTAAAAACAACACCTCGAACCATTTCCGAACAGAAGGAGGAGAATAAAAGAAAATGAACCATACAAAACACAAACCCTAAGCTGAATCTGATTGAAACCAACCCGCGAACCAAATACTGCCGCCGTTAGCTTCATCGTCGCCGAATCATAGATCCCCTCCGTCTTTGATTTTCGTGGTAGTTTTCAAACCAGTGTGCTTGAATTCATTGTTGGTTTTTGATCGTTTTTGAACTCGGATGAGGAGAGAATTTCTCTTTACGCGTTTTGTTTTTAAGAGAGGGATTTGTTCTTGATGGTGATACCTTGTGTTGTTGTAAGAAAGAAGGATGATGTTTGGTCGATGGGCTCAGCCCACGTTTTTCTTTTTTTCCACACTCCTTTTCAAGCGCCACTATTTTCTTTTTGTGCACCGTATTCTGCTGGATGATGGGCTATGGGCCCAAGTGATTCCATACCATTCTCAAACTTATCTTTGATGCACACCCCTTCAATAATCAGCGCCCCACCCTTTTTAGTATTATTAAATAATCTTCTTTTTTTATTTTGTTTCTTAAGAGAAATCTTGGGAAAACTTTGATAATTATTTTTGAGTAAGTTTTATTAATATAACTTTGTAAATCCTTGCTAACTATGCTATTTAGATTTTTACTTGGATCTTCATCTTCGGTTTTCATTATCATTTCATGTTTATTTTAGGCCAATGACAAGAATCTTAACTTTGTTGATTATTTCAAATCAATAAGTTTTGACGAGTGTGAGGCCATTTTTTTTCTTTATTTTTTGGTCGATGAAAGATAGAAATCTAAGATTATCGATTTGTCGATTATATCTCGATTTAAACGAGACCAATTTGGTTTTTATTCTATTTTGGTTGATGAAAGTTAGAAATCTAAGATTATCGATTTGTCGATTAAATCTTGATTTAAGCGAGACCAACTTGATTTTATACCGATTTTATTTTGATCGATGAAAATCAAATAACAAGATTATCGACCCTTCGATTTAAATCATGATTAAGACGAGATCAACCTTATGTTTATGTATTTTCTTTGTTTAAGCCAATGACATACAAAATCGTGACTTGTAGATTTATTCTAAGTCAATAAGGTCTTGATAAATGGGAGGCTACCGTTTTTTGGTCAATGAAAGTCAAATATTAAGATTATCGATTTCTCGATTAAATCTTGATTTAGACGAGACCCTCTTTTATTTTGGTCGATGACATAACAAACCTCATGGTTTGGTTGATTTCATTGAGTTGACAAAACTTTGATCAATATGAGACCACTTTCTATTTAGTCGATGAAAGTCAAAAATACAAGATTATCGATTTCTCGATTAAATCTTGATTTAGACGAGACTAGTGTTATTTTCATTCCGATTTTATTTAGTCGATGAAAGTCAAGAATCATCGATTATCGATTTCTCGATGAAATTATGATTAAGACGAGACTATGTCTATTTTATTTCATCTTATATTTAATCATTGTCTAACATGTTTAAATCTCACTTTGCATCGATAGCATGATTTTTTTATCTTATCTTATTCATGTATTATTGTATCATTGTATTTGCACTAATATCTTTATCTTAGTATCTGTATAACTGCTTTTATCTTTCCCCTCATTCCAAAGGAAGGTGATTATTGTTGACTCTTAAAGTCATAGCCCCCATCTTAACCTAAGTAACCTCTCAGGAAGAAGATTTCATTTCTTGGCCTCATCAGAGCCATAGAAATTATAACTAGCTTTAGGAGAGAGTTCCTCAACTCTTAGTGATATTCATCATAATGAATTTATCACTTTTCCCTCCTAACTAAACTTCAACATAGGTTCATTACAACTAGATCTAGAGAGTTCCTAAACTCTACAATGAGCTTGTCCTCATTTCCGCTCTGAATATTGACCATAGTCAATAATTCAGTAGAAGTAGAACTACGCATACTCTGATTCTATTCCCGAGGATACGTAGGCGTAAAGTGCGATGTTTTATCGAGTATACTTAGATACTAACCCCTAGGGTTTCAGCCTTTAGCATAGAACCTTTAGCAAACATAAGATAATATTTAACAAGAGGTTCCTGTAGAGTACTACAGACGTTTAGGGTGCTAATACCTTCCCTAGGCGTAACCAACCCCCGAACCTTAGATCTTTCCCCCTTAGGTTTTTCTAACGATCTTGAACCTTTCCTTTGAATAAATCAAAGTCGGTTGTAAAAGAAACTGATGCAAATTAACTAATAATTTATTATCCGATTTTCACCGCAACACTGATGTTGTGGACTAGATTAATACAATCCTACAACTTCAGGGAACAAATTGGGTATTTGTTCCACACATAAAACATGTCCTCATCAACATCCGTATTTTGCATTCTAATTGAGTTTGTGCTAATAGTAACAAATAAGTGTATTCCATTGGATTCACAATCCTCCTCTGTCACATATATCAATGGCATATTTGCAGGCAAAAGAAAAGTCAGAGCTGTGAGAGTACATTTTTGGAATTGTTCGATTAAATCGCATTAGACTTGAATCTGTTATTGCTTTTGAATTTTCATTTATGTTTAAATGTTTTGTAATTAGTTGGGGCTAAATATGTCTTATGGAACACATGTTAAACTAGATGCATAGAGTATGTATGCATTTTCAGCTTCTATGAGTTGGTGTCGTAGACAAAGCCTCCTCGAGGTTGTCGACACATCTTTTGTTTTGGCTGCAGAACAATTTAGTGAGGAAAATTTTTTGTGTTGTTAACCTTGTGAATGGTCTATTATTTTATACATTAAGACCTTTTTATTCTGCGTGAACTATTATGACACCGAAAAAAGTGAAGGATTTACTTCTAAAATTTTACAACAAATTTATTTTATAGTTAATTTCAATTTAAAAAAATAAATTATTTAAATTAAACAAATGAAAAACCAACTACTAACTAATATATTTTCATACTCTATTACTCATATTTTTTGTTTAGCAAAAATATTTGTCTTTTTCTTTTGTTATTATTATATAACTAGTCATTATTAGCCCATAAATATCAATTTGTTTTTGGTATGATATATCAAATTTTGTGAAACAAAATAATTGATACATAGAACTTTTTTATTTCAAAAATTAATAATATAGTTAAACTTAAAGGTAAGGTATATCCTCTTTATATATATATATATATATATATATATATATATATATATATATATATATATATATATATATATATATAAAGAGAGAGAATTACAAATAAACTGCACAGTTATCTTTTTTTGGATGGCATACATAAAATTGATATTTAAGAAATAGATATTTATTTAAGATACATACATAAAACCGTTTAAAATAGATATTTATTTAACAAAATTGATATTTTCTTTCTTTTATTTTTATCAGATTCTCTTCTCAAAATAGATTGTACAAATGATTTTAATTTATTTTTTTTCTATTACATTTTTCATCACTAAAATACAAGAAGAGAGTGTACAGAATATCGGCAAATACAAGAAGAGAGAATGGTAGGAAGAAAAGTGTCTAACCTGACCCTCTCAAATGAGAGGGTATTTATAGAGAGCCCCCAGCGCGGGGCCAACGGTTACCTGCAATGGGCTGGATCAACTAGGCCCACTCCAAGTAACTGCTAGGGCTTACGTGTAGCAGTGAAGACCAGCACGTGGTCTTCGCCCTAGAGTAACTGCTCCTAGATTTTCGGAAGTAGGGCAGACCGAATCTTTCGGAAGTGGGAGGTTACTTGGAACGTGTCCACGCAGGATGGACCGTTGGGTGCTCCTCGCGGGGGAGGAGCCTTCTGTGTCGAGGAGATGTGAAGCCCGTAGGAAGGGCATGGCCTCGTGGGGAGGCGATACTGTCCGTCGAGGAGGGACGAGTAGCATGCTCGCGGGGGAGAGGCTAGCTTGTCGAGGAGCCACATCTCAGCGGGGTGGGACGTCCTCGACTCCTATTGTCCAAGGTGCCCGACACTACCTGAGTGCCCAGCGAGACTGTGGCTAGCACGTGGCAGTCGCGTGTCCGCAGAGGGACCTTGCCTTATTGGGCCTCCCCGGACAGTATGGGTTGGGCCTGCTCGACTGTTGGGCAGCCTCGGCCCAGTCCAGAACAGGAGCCCCCCAAGTCGTTGCTCTGAGTCGTCAGAGTAATGACTTAAGGCTTACTGGCATGTCGGGGATACCCCAAGAGAGGAGCCGAGGAAGCCATCTTCGTGGTCGACGTACGTACGGTCGCACATACGTCGGGCATCGTTCAGTCGCGTTTGGTCGGCACGCCGGGGAGATGAGGAGTTTCAGATCCAAAGCGTTGGGGGAACTTGGAACGACACGCGTGGGAAGACGCGCAGCTGCATGCGTGCCACGTGTCGCCTGCCATTATTACCTAGGGAGGCTAGGGCGGCTGGCTAGGGTAGTGCACTTGAGTGCCCTAGGCCCCTCGAGTCCCGCGAGAATCGCCTATAAAAAGCTGCTCCCCTCGTTCATTTTTCACTTTTGCCTTTCTCTCTCAAGAATCCTTCTCCTTCTCTCTCTACACTCTCCCGTTGCCGGTCGCCGCCGTCAGCCGCCGGAGACTCCGTGCCTGGAACCTACAACCGTCGCTCTCCACCGTAAAGCTGCCGGAAACTCCGTGCCGGAACCCTAAACTGCTACTCACAAGGTACTTTCTTCGAAATTGACCTTTTTTCTTACATTTCTCTTTAATTTCATCTAGTATAAGGCATTTCCTTGATGAACTGATGATGTTCTCATGAGAAATGTGAGGATTCCTGGCGAATACGGCGGGAATCTTTAGTTGTTGAGAGAGGGGGTGCTAAGAACTTCACCCGCTTTCGTTGAATGTTTCGGGGACTAGGGATGAACATGTTGGGGACCCATTGAATGTCTTGGGGTCCCCAATAGTTACTCTCTTTCCTTAGCGTCACGGGGACACGGGGAAGAATCTTTCGGGGAGGCGATGAGTTCCCCGGCGAACGTGTCGATCCTCGGCCGGTTATGTCGGGGAACCGAGAGAGCCTTGCCCCTTCCTCGCCCGTTCGCTTGAACAGCGGTGGAGGGGTGAATTTGATACGACCCATCGAATTCACCGTTTCCTTCTGATTTTTAGGTAAATGGATGATTTGTCTACGAAGGTGGCCGTAGGATCATTCGAAGAAGACGACGACCAACCCGACTCCCCCATGGCTCACATGGCTTTCCCCCGGGAGCGCCCGCTCGAAGAGTGGGTCTGTAAAGAAGCCCTGGAGATGTCGTCAATCTTCGCCTACAAGGACGTGGACGACGCGTTCTGCACTGTCGAGCACAGGCTCATCTGTTCGGACAAATCTTGGAAGGTATTCTGTCCAGAGGAGCATCATCGGATATGTCAGCCTTATCGGGGAATGCGAATCCTGTTGTATGAATTTATGTTCAACCAGGCGGGGTGGAGGTTGCCCTTCACGGACTTACAAGAGGGAATCTTCTCCTGGTTGCAGCTGGCCCCTTCACAAATTCATTCGAACTCCTTGGCTTTTATCCGGGCCTTCGAGCTTGTCTGTAAGCATTTAGCAATCGTCCCGACGGCGTCCCTCTTTTTCCGGATATTCCATCTACAGAGGTCGTCATCAGGTGGACGACATGGATGGGTGTCCTTTAAGCAGAGCAAAGCTTTGTTTCATACATACTTAGACTCCATCCGGGACTTCAAGTTCCATTATTATTTCGTGAAGCCGGTCACCGTCGGGGCCGTATACTCGTTGTACCGGAAAGTCACTCGCGACGTCGACGGTGTCTCCGAGGAGGATCTAGAGCCGAGGTTCCCCCTATACTGGACGGAGGAACACTTCAAGAAGGGGGTCGACAAATATAAGGTGAAGCATAGTCAGCTGGTCGTCGAGGACCGGGAAGCTTACGACAAAATCGTCGCGTTCGTCGAGAGCTTCAACGAGGCTCAGCACGAAACGTTGGACGGCCAGCCCATAATGGGAGCAGACGGGCAGGTGAAGAAACAGTGCCGTCTGATCAACACCCGCGTTCTGCTCGAGACCTTCTCCGACGAAGAGGCCATCGAGTTGTTAGGTGGTGAAAACATCCACGATCTAAGCATTCCTCGCATCTGAATTCCTTTCATTCCTTGCCTTACTAACATTTTCTTTCTTTTTGCAGGAAAAATGGCCAGAGCCGAGGAAAGATTCAAAAAATTGAAGGCGAAGAGGGCTAGGGAATAGCAGCTTCGGGTGGAGGCGTCTCGCTCGAAAGGTCAAGACGTCGCTCCTTCCGGGGTCATGCCTGAGGGTGGTTCCTCGGCAACCATGCCCGAAGGTTCAAGTCAGTCTCAGCCTGCTGCCACTGTGTCCGAGATTTCAGAGAGGCGGACACCTCCTGCTGGGAGCCAGTCTCCGGGTACTCAAGGAACACCAAAGCGGCAACGGGTTTCGAGCGTGGAGATCGTCGATCTAGGCCACGAAGACAGTCCCCCACCTCCTCCAAGGTTTGAGCTTCCACCATGCCATCAAAAGCCTCGCTTCTTCTCCGAAGTCATCTATCCCCGTGTCCCTCCCTCTGAAGTCGAAGTTGTGCTGGGAGTTGCCGCTGAGGCGAGGAGGAAGACGATCTTCTAGGATTTGTCCGCGGTCATGCGGCTTTGCTTGACTGCCATTGTCCTAAACGACGAGACTCGCCCTGCTGCTGAGTTTTCTCGACTGCAAGAGAAGCTCGAGAAATTGGATGCTGAGATGCTCGAACTGCGCAATGAGTTAAAGGATTGCAGGGACCTAAACAAAGAACAAGGCGAGCAGCAGCAGCGGGCTGAGAGGAAGCTGAAGGAAGTCGAGGAGAAGGAGAAAGGCCACCTTGCCCGAATCGCCGAGCTGGAGGCGGAGGAGAAGTAGCTCAAGGAGAGGATCGCCGAGTTGGAGGATGCTGTGCGGCCGGCCGAAGGCGAAACCGAGGAGGACAGGCTCCTAACCACCCGAGCAGCGCTGGTGGCTCAACTCAGGAAACTCGAGCAAGATCTCCGGATATCTAAGGACGATGCTCTCGAGACAGCTGGCATAGGGTTCAGAAACACAGTGGCGCAACTCCAGGTCCTGAACCCCGGCCTGGTGACCGATGGGGCGGACGTTGACTTCGAGGTGGTCGATGGCCGGATAGTGCCGCCCGGGCAAGGAGAGGACACCAACGAGGGAGGTGCGCCGGACGCCACCGAGACTGCTGCAGAGTAGGGACATAGTTTGCTTGGCCTGCATGCCATTTTGTTCTTGCCCGACTTGTGGGCTTATTTGATGTACTTTTCGCACAATGGTTATTTTGCCCGCTTTGTGGGGTTATATGTGTAATATTAGTACAATGGGCTTTGCCCGATTTTCATACTTCGTTGTGTCTCTTTATTAATTTTGCTTGTGTGTGATATTTTATGCATTACTTATTTTTGTCTAAGTAGTTGATACCACTGGCGCCTTGGGCTTGTGCTCGACTTTGATGATGCTCGACTGCGAAGAGAGCTTAGCTTCACGGCGTGAACTTCCCATCGCGAGCTGGGTGTTCTGCCTATTTGGTACGTCGACGAAGAAGCTCAGTTGAGGTCTCCTCGCCGGGCCAAAAAGTCCCACGCACACACTTCGTTGTTTTTGGTCGTCGTGTATTATATAGAGGTGTCGCGCATGTACCATTGCACGCCCCCGTGGTCGCGACGTTGTACTGTCCCGGGCAGTGTCTAACTGTAGTATTGCTTGAGCTTCTCAGCATTCCATGGTCGAGCAAGTTGTTCCCCGTGTAGGTTCTCGAGGTAATAGGCACCCGTCCCCGTCTTAGCAGTGACGCGGTAGGGGCCCTCCCAGTTTGCGGCCAGCTTTCCTTCGCGCGAATCTTTTTTATTTCTTCGCAGGACAAGACTGCCTACTTGGAAGTCTCGTTTGATAACTTTGTCATTATAACACAAAGTTATTTTTTGTTTTAAAGAGGCTTTTCGGAGGGAAGCACCGGTCCTTATCTCATCGACAAGAGCGAGTTCCTCGCGCAGAGCTTCGTCGTTCGTTTCATCGTCGAGGGGAGCTTCTGTTCTCCTCGAGGGTTCCCTGATCTCGACGGGGATAACCGCTTCGATTCCATACGTTAGGCAAAACGGGGTCTCCCCGGTCGTGGAGTGCAGGGTCATTCGATACGCCTAGAGGATGCTGTGCAACTCCTTGACCCACCGTTGTTTGGCCTCGCCGAGTCGTCGCTTAAGTCCCGGAGTATCACTCTGTTCGCTGCTTCGGCTTGCCCGTTAGTTTGAGGGTGTTCGACCGACTTGAAGTGTTGTTTTGTGCCCAGTTTGGCGACGAAGTCCTGGAAGTTCCTGTCGGTGAACTGTGTCCCGTTGTCCGTGACAATGGCTTGGGGCACCCCGAATCGGGCGAGGAAGTTTCTCTTGTAGAAACGGAGTATGTTGAAAACCATGATTTTGGCCAGTGCCTCGGCCTCAATCCATTTCGTGAAGTAATCCACCCCGACTATGAGGTACTTGTTTTGGTACGACCCCATGACGAAAGGTCCGAGAATATCCATTCCCCACCACGCAAATGGCCACGGGGACGACAACGACTTAAGCTCGTTTGGAGGAGCGAGGTGCATGTCTCCGTGTCTTTGGCAGCGGTCACATTTCTTAACGTGCTCCTTTGCATCATGTTGCATAGTAGGCCAATAATACCTTGCTCGGAGTGCTTTTCGGGCTAGGGACCTTCCGCCGAGGTGCTGGGCGTTGATTCCTTCGTGGATTTCTTGGAGGATCCCCGAAACTTTGCCTTCTTCGACACAACGGAGTAAGGGAATAGAGAATCCTCGACGGTATAGTTTACCTTCCACGACGGTATACGCACATGCCCACCTCTTGACTATCCCCGCTTCTTTAGGAACGTCAGGCAGTTTGCCCGTCGTCAAGTATTCGTGAACTGGGGTCATCCAACAGTTTGCGTCTCCGATTGCGTTGACTTCCGTGGTCGTTACGGTTTTGGTAGTGCTCGGTTGGGTCAGTATCTCCTGGATAACTGATTTGTTCCCTCCTTTCTTCTTAGTGCTCACTAGCTTGGAAAGCACGTCTGCCAGAGTGTTGTGCTCGCGCGGGATGTGAGCTACTTCCGCGGAGACAAATTTCTTCAACTTTTCTTGCACCAAGGTGAGGTACTCGATGAGACTGTCGTTTTTAGCCTGGAACTCTCCTCGGACCTGTGATGCCACGAGCTGGGAGTCTGTAAAGATTTTGACCTCTTTTGCGCCGAGGTCTTCCGCAAGCCCCAGTCCAGCGAGGAAGGCCTCGTATTCGGCTTGGTTGTTCGATGTCTTGAAAGACAGTTCAAGGGAGACCTCTATCAGGATGCCCTGCTCGTTTTCCAGGATAATGCCCGCTCCACTTCCCTTCGCGCTAGAGGCCCCGTCGACGTAAATCGTCCATTTTTGGGAGCCATTAGTCGAGGATTCAGCGACAGTCATTTCCGCTACGAAGTCGGCCTGTACTTGGGCTTTCAGGGCTTTTCTTCCTTCGTATCGAAGGTTGAACTCGGACAGTTCGAGAGACCACCGGAGCATCCTCCCTGCCATATCTGGCCGACTGAGGAGCTGTCGGATGGGCTGCTCTATTCTTACCACGATTGTGTGGGCCAGGAAGTAATGACGTAATCGTCGGGCTGCAGATACGAGGGCCAAGGCAACCTTTTCAATCTGTTGGTATCTGAGCTCGGGGCCCTGAAGGGCTCTGCTCGTGAAATAAATCGGTTTCTGTCTGTCGGGAGTCTCCCGTATAAGGACAGCGCTCACTGCTTCGCCGCTGACGGCCAGGTACAAGAAAAGTGTTTCCCCGGTATCTGGTCGGGATAATACCGGGGGTTGAGACAAGACTTGCTTTAGATGGAGGAGGGCTTGCTCGCATTCTTCACTCCATTCAAATGTCGCCTTCTGCCGGAGAAGCTTGAAGAAGGGGAGTACGTACTGCGCGAATTTAGCTATGAAACGGGAGAGAGACGTCAGCATTCCGTTAAGCGACTGGATCGACTTCTTCGAGTTCGGCGTGGGGATTTCGGAAAACGCCCTACATTTGTCAGGGTTCGTGTAACACCCCCTTTCTATACCCCCAAATAATCATTTAAATCATTTAGGCACATATTCTAAAATTCGCCAGAGTACAATTAAAGCATGGCATAAAAGAGGCATGTCACATCATACACGCATTTAACACATACAACACCTGCTCAAAAGGTTGATATGCAGCAGTGGGGTAACTTGCTACAGAGGAACTTTGTCCTTACACCCACATCTCAATATTTAGAATTAAAGCGGAATATCCAAACATTGAAATACATCAAAATATATATACATACATATACATATGTATGCTTCATCAACACACTTCATGTTTACATAAACATTTATCCACAAGATACATATACAAATGTATCACAAAAGAATAATATACATCCTAGCTACCCGGTGCTACATATCAGAGCCAACCGACCAAAAGAATGAAGACACGCTTCACAAAAAGACCTCCAGCATACCTACTCTGCAATGCCTCATAGAGCATCATAAAACAGCAGAAGGGTGAGAAATATTATCATAATAACGTTGCATATGATTATATATCTCAACACAAAGTATACACACAACACATCCTCACCATTCTACCATTCCACATAACATGCATATTATATTCATTCTTCAATGCATCATTACAACGATACAATTCTTATCACAATTCATCACATCTCATTCAATATACATCGCAAGGCATATATATATATATATATATATGCAAAACCAAACATAGTCATCACAATGCTTATCATTCAACATAACCACCTATATTCATGTTTATTCACCAATGCACATATACAAGGATGACCAATGCAAATCATAGAGACCGACTCACGACTCTATGCAAATGCAATGCGGGTACCGACTCATTTCATCTCAAGTTCAATTGAAGAACTTATTGGAACCATCGCTTGTTACTTAACGTAACTCCCCGTCGGGCATACGATGTTCACCCATTGCTACCACCTCTCAAAAGGCTTACAATGTTTATGGATTACTTTCGGTCCTCTTTGTATAAGGCTCACAATCCGATCGCTTTCGGTCCTCTTTGTATAAGGCTCACGATCGTTTGTAATCATCGCTCCCACCTCTCAAAAGGCTTACGACGTTACAACGGGTTCATCTTAGAACCCCACAATGCAAGAATGCACATCATGATGCTTCACATACAACATGACTCATGACACTTTTGACATGCATACATATTCACAACATAGTCATGCATTCATCACACACAATCCACATACATTCACATCAATTGTGCCAAACGGCAACCGAACGTTTTCACAAATAACCAAACAATTCGATTTACGGTTTACCGGAAAAGTTGGTGAAAAGTCGGCTAAAAATATAATTTCTTATCACCATCAATTAGTACATATCAATACCTTCAATTCGATATAAAGAACTCTCAAATCCGATAAACAACGAACAAGTTATGAATATTTCAATCTAACGCAAAAACATAAACCGGACACCCGACACTACGAAACGATTCGTAAAAACTGTACCGATTGGACCAAGTTCAGACCCCAAAACTATTTTTCCTAGAAAGAACATCTCGTTAGCTTCCCAACGCTTCGAACGGAGATCAAAACCGACTTACGGTTCAAGAGATATGAATTTCCGAAGTTTCCCCGAAAAACCAGAATTTCTGTTTCAGCACAGTATGTATCGATACATAGGCTTTATGTATCGATACATAAAGACCTCATGTATCGATTCATAACTCGCATGTGTCGACACATGCTGTAGTGAAAATGCTATTTTTCCCAATTTTCACAGTATGTATCGATACATAAGGGTTATGTATCGATACATAAACCATTTCGTATCGATACATAGCTTTTATGTGTCGATTCATAGCTCTGTTTTTCACAAAAATCAGATTTCTCAATTTACACACTTGCTGTAACTTTTCCGAAATGCCCGAAACTCGACTAAATCGAACATTTTCACCGAAACAAACATATACGCGCAACCACCAAACACATGGGAACAATTTAGAACACATAAACGAAATTTCTACGACGTTCGATTTTTCGATTAAATTTCAACCTTTCAAAAACCAGAATTTTTAAACTTCACCAAATCGAATAAAAAGCACGCCATACGACGACCTAACCTTCCTCGATACCACTACGTAATTTATTTCGAATTCTAACCGTGAAAACATCGTTTTCTATCAATTTCCTATAATTCGACCTAAACGGAAACAACAACGGAAACATACCGAAAACTAACCGAAACATAACCAAACTTCATGAAACTTCAAACAGCAGCTCACATACATATAACCAACCAACACATGTATTTATATGACTTTTCGACCGTAGAAACATCGGTTTCTATCGATTTCGTCCAATACGACATAAACGGAAACATATGGAAAACCAACCAAAACATTCACACAAAACACATACATAATCATACACAAAGTTAGGATAATAATATTTCACACCCTTACCCGATTTCTCGATTCTTGGAAGCTTGATCTTGATGATTTGTAGCTTTTCTTCTTTTTCTCTTCTCTTTTTCACTCTTGCTCTCAAAATTCTGTTTTTCTCTCTTTCTCACCTCTAACATTCTATTTCTATTCTTTTTCTTTCTTATACTTTTCTTTCTTTCTATTTCTTTATAGTTTCTCAAAATATCTACTAACTAACTAACTATCATTAAATGTGAAATATCTAAAATACCCTTCAATCTAATTTCCCCGCAAACTCTCAAAAACGGTAAAATCACATAATATGCAAACATAACATATTCACACACCAATATCACAAATAACATAAATATTGCCCAATTAAATAAAAGACCCAACCAAATAGAATCAATCAACACAAAAATGGAAATATCAAAATCGGGCTGTTACAACTCTCCCCCACTTTAGAAATTTCCGTCCTCGAAAATATTACCTGATTCAAACAACTCCGGATACGACTCGCGCATCCCACTTTCCAATTCCCAAGTCATATTGCCTTCTGAAGCGCCTCCCCACGCCACTTTCACAAGCGCAACATCTTTACCTCTTAACTTCTTAACTTCGTGATCCAAAATCTTAATCGGTAAAACTTCAACCGTAAGATTATCTCTCACTTCCACATCGTCCATAGGAATAACATGTGACGGATCCGGAACATACTTCCGAAGTTGCGAAACATGGAAAACGTCATGCAAATTCGAAAGATTCGGAGGCAACGCCACACGATAAGCCACATCGCCAACACGTGCAATAATCTGATACGGACCAATAAAACGAGAAGTCAACTTCTTCGACTTCAAGGCACGACCCACACCCGTAACCGGTGTAACTCTAAAAAACACATGGTCGCCTTCTTGAAACTCAAGATCTTTCCTTCTCTTGTCATGATAGCTCTTTTGTCTACTTTGAGAAGCTTTCATCTTCTCCCGAATAAGCTTCACTTTCTCCGTCGTTTGTTGTACCATTTCCGGTCCAACTATCGTCCTCTCGCCGGTTTCATGCCAACACAAGGGTGTTCGACATCTCCGACCATACAAAGCCTCAAATGGTGCCATACTAATACTCGAATGAAAACTGTTATTATAGGTGAACTCAATCAACGCTAAATAACTATCCCAAGCACCACCTTGCTCTAGCACACAAGCACGCAACAAATCCTCCAACGATTGAATCGTCCTCTCGGTTTGACCATCTGTTTGCGGATGGTAAGCCGAACTCAATCTTAGCTTAGAACCCAAAGCCTTTTGTAAACTTTCCCAGAACCTCGATGTAAATCTAGGATCTCTATCCGATACAATACTCTTAGGAACTCCATGTAATTTCACTACCACCAGAACATAAATCTCGGCTAACTTCTCCAAAGGATAACTAATATCAATTGGAATAAAGTGAGCAGATTTAGTAAGCCTATCAACAATCACCCAAATAGCATTATGACCTCTTTGCGTATTCGGCAATCCCGTAACAAAATCCATCGATATACTATCCCATTTCCATTCCGGAATATCCAACGGTTGCAACAAACCACTAGGCTTCTGATGTTCCACCTTCGACTTTTGACAAGTCAAACATGCATACACAAATTGAGCAACATCACTCTTTAATCCAGACCACCAAAAGATTTTCCTCAAATCTTGATACATTTTGTTCGCTCCCGGATGAATACTTAAGTTACTTCGGTGTCCTTCCTCTAATATCATCTTTTTCAACTCCGCGTCGTCGGGAATACAAATACGACCACGGAATCTCAAAACTCCAAAATTATCAACCTTGAAATCCTCATTCTCATTCAACATTAAATCAACAAACTTCAACTCCAACTTTTGCTTTTCACTAACCGTTGCAAGAAAATCATTCGTAACATGTAACATACCAAGTCTCACACTTCGCGGCGTCATTTCACAAACCAAACTCAAATCTCTGAAATCCTCCAAAAGTTCCCATTCTTTCATCATTAATGCGGACATATGTAACAACTTTCGACTTAAGGCATCGGCCACCACATTCGCCTTACCCGGATGGTAATTCAAACTAAAATCAAAATCCTTCAAAAGCTCTAACCATCTTCGTTGTCTCATGTTCAACTCTTTTTGATCAAATAAATATTTCAAGCTCTTGTGATCACTAAAAACTTCAAATCTCGCACCATAAAGATAATGCCTCCATATTTTCAAAACAAACACCACGGCCGCTAACTCCAAGTCATGCGTAGGATAATTCTTTTCATGCACTCTCAATTGTCGTGAAGCATATGCCACAACTTTTCCATCTTGCATTAAAACACCACCTAAACCTGTCAATGAAGCATCACAATACACAACAAATGGTTCATTAGGATTAGGCAAAATCAAGATCGGAGTCGTTGTCAACCGTCTCTTTAGCTCATTGAAACTCTCTTCACAATGAATATCCCAAATGAAAGCCTTTCCTTTACAAGTCAATTGCGTTAAAGGAAGTGCCAACTTCGAAAATCCTTCTATAAACCTCCGATAATAACCCGCCAAGCCTAAAAAGCTTCGAATCTCCGTAACCGACCTAGGAGCCTCCCATTGCATCACCGCATCTATCTTGGATGGATCAACACTAATACCAATACCGGAAATAACATGTCCAAGGAAACTTACTTCCGACAACCAAAATTCACATTTTGACAACTTAGCATACAATTGTTTCTCTTTCAAAATTTGCAACACAATTCTCAAATGCTCTTCATGCTCCTCTTGAGACTTAGAGTAAATCAAAATATCATCGATGAACACAACCACAAAACGATCCAACTGTTCATGAAAAATACGATTCATGTATTTCATAAACACACCCGGCGCATTAGAAACCCCGAATGGCATCACGGAATATTCGTAATGACCATACCGTGTCCTAAATGCCGTCTTTTGAATATCCTCTCCTTTCACACGAATCTGGTGATATCCCGATCTCAAATCAATCTTACTAAAAACATTCGCACCAACCAATTGGTCCATCAAATCATCGATCCTTGGAAGCGGATACTTGTTCTTAATTGTCACTTTGTTCAATTGTCGATAATCAATGCATAATCGCATACTCCCGTCCTTCTTCTTTACCAACAATACCGGAGCACCCCAAGGAGAAACACTTGGCCTTACAAATTTATTATCCAACAAGTCATTCAATTGCTTTTTCAATTCTACCAACTTCGATGCCGACATACGATACGGTGCCATCGAAATCGGTCTAGTACCCGGAACTAGATCAATAGAAAATTCAACCTCTCTTTCCGGCGGTACATCCGTAATGTCTTCCGGAAACACTTCTGGAAATTCACACACCACTGGGAATACATCAAGTGAAACTTTACTTTCCACCGACAATGATGCAAACAAACCAAACAATTGAGCTTCATCCGCTAAAAGTTTCTTCAACTCTTTAGTGGATAGGAAACTCTCAAATTCATCATCTTCCAAAGAAGGAAACCTTACTAACTTGTGATAGCAATCTATATGAACTCGATTAAATTGCAACCAGTTCATACCCAAGATTACGTCCAAACCCTCCAACGGCAAACATACTAAATCCATAACAAAGTCTTTACCATACATGGTTAAAGGACAACTCATACACACCAAAGATGTAGTTACCGACCCTAAAGCAGAAGTCTCAATAACCATCTCACCACCCATCAAAGACAACGCAAGATTTAAACGCATCGCGCACTCCGAAGAAATAAACGAATGAGTCGCTCCCGTATCAATAACAGCAACTAAAGGTGTACTATTAATAAAGCATGTACCTTTAATCAAACGGTCTGCACTAGTGGTCTGAGTCCCCGCCAATGCAAACACCTTTCCGCCCGCTTGAGCTTGTTTCGGCTTAGTACACTTAGTACTAATGTGACCCACTTCTCCACAATTAAAACACTTCACCATATTCCTCCTACACTCAGCAATAGAATGCCCAATACCTCCACAGTTAGAACATTTCCCAACGGGCTTCCTACACTCAGTTGCTTTATGACCCATTCCACCACAATTGAAACATTTAATGAACCCAGAACTTCCTCCTCCAGATCTCTTATTAAAGTTTCCCTTATATTTACCCTTATCAGCGGGTGTCACATAAGGTCCACTTCTAGCTTGTTGCTTTCCCTTCCTCTCGTTCAAACTCTTGTAATGTGTAGAACGAGCCTTGCTATCTTCCTCGAAGATTCTACAACATTCCGTCAAATCCGAAAACCTCCTAATTCTTTGATATCCCACAGCTTGCTTAATCTCAGGACGCAAACCATTCTCATATTTAATACACTTTGAGAACTCAGCAGTAATCGCAGCATAATGAGAATGAAATTGAACCAATTCCACAAACTTAGCAGTATAGTCCACCACTGACATACCACCTTGTTTCAATTCCAGGAATTCCATCTCCTTCTTCCCTTTCACACTTTCAGGGTAATACTTCAGCAAAAACTCGGTACGAAACAATTCCCACGTTACCTCTTCATTATCCACCTCAAGAATTTCGCGCATACCGACCCACCAATCATCGGCTTCTTCCCTCAGCATGTGAGATCCAAGCCTCACCTTATTCTCTTCCGCACAGTCCATAACTCTGAAGATTCTTTCAATCTCTTTCAACCAATTTTGAGCTCCATCGGGATCAAATCTTCCTTTGAAGACCGGTTGTTGATTCTTCCTGAACTCTTCATTAGCATTTACATTCGGCGCACCCTGCACCGCCCTAGCCAATGCTTCCATAGCAGCAGCCATCGCATTATCGTTTCTACCAGCCATATTCTGATCATCCCCAAAAATAATAACAAAGGTTAAACAACAGTTCAACCAACACAACTACAAGACAGACACAACTGACTCAACTCTGGCTCTGATACCACTTAATGTAACACCCCCTTTCTATACCCCCAAATAATCATTTAAATCATTTAGGCACATATTCTAAAATTCGCCAGAGTACAATTAAAGCATGGCATAAAAGAGGCATGTCACATCATACACGCATTTAACACATACAACACCTGCTCAAAAGGTTGATATGCAGCAGTGGGGTAACTTGCTACAGAGGAACTTTGTCCTTACACCCGCATCTCAATATTTAGAATTAAAGCGGAATATCCAAACATTGAAATACATCAAAATATATATACATACATATACATATGTATGCTTCATCAACACACTTCATGTTTACATAAACATTTATCCACAAGATACATATACAAATGTATCACAAAAGAATAATATACATCCTAGCTACCCGGTGCTACATATCAGAGCCAACCGACCAAAAGAATGAAGACACGCTTCACAAAAAGACCTCCAGCATACCTACTCTGCAATGCCTCATAGAGCATCATAAAACAGCAGAAGGGTGAGAAATATTATCATAATAACGTTGCATATAATTATATATCTCAACACAAAGTATACACACAACACATCCTCACCATTCTACCATTCCACATAACATGCATATTATATTCATTCTTCAATGCATCATTACAACGATACAATTCTTATCACAATTCATCACATCTCATTCAATATACATCGCAAGGCATATATATATATATATATGCAAAACCAAACATAGTCATCACAATGCTTATCATTCAACATAACCACCTATATTCATGTTTATTCACCAATGCACATATACAAGGATGACCAATGCAAATCATAGAGACCGACTCACGACTCTATGCAAATGCAATGCGGTACCGACTCATTTCATCTCAAGTTCAATTGAAGAACTTATTGGAACCATCGCTTGTTACTTAACGTAACTCCCCGTCGGGCATACGATGTTCACCCATTGCTACCACCTCTCAAAAGGCTTACAATGTTTATGGATTGCTTTCGGTCCTCTTTGTATAAGGCTCACAATCCGATCGCTTTCGGTCCTCTTTGTATAAGGCTCACGATCGTTTGTAATCATCGCTCCCACCTCTCAAAAGGCTTACGACGTTACAACGTGTTCATCTTAGAACCCCACAATGCAAGAATGCACATCATGATGCTTCACATACAACATGACTCATGACACTTTTGACATGCATACATATTCACAACATAGTCATGCATTCATCACACACAATCCACATACATTCACATCAATTGTGCCAAACGGCAACCGAACGTTTTCACAAATAACCAAACAATTCGATTTACGGTTTACCGGAAAAGTTGGTGAAAAGTCGGCTAAAAATATAATTTCTTATCACCATCAATTAGTACATATCAATACCTTCAATTCGATATAAAGAACTCTCAAATCCGATAAACAACGAACAAGTTATGAATATTTCAATCTAACGCAAAAACATAAACCGGACACCCGACACTACGAAACGATTCGTAAAAACTGTACCGATTGGACCAAGTTCAGACCCCAAAACTATTTTTCCTAGAAAGAACATCTCGTTAGCTTCCCAACGCTTCGAACGGGGATCAAAACCGACTTACGGTTCAAGAGATATGAATTTCCGAAGTTTCCCCGAAAAACCAGAATTTCTGTTTCAGCACAGTATGTATCGATACATAGGCTTTATGTATCGATACATAAAGACCTCATGTATCGATTCATAACTCGCATGTGTCGACACATGCTGTAGTGAAAATGCTATTTTTCCCAATTTTCACAGTATGTATCGATACATAAACCATTTCGTATCGATACATAGCTTTTATGTGTCGATTCATAGCTCTGTTTTTCACAAAAATCAGATTTCTCAATTTACACACTTGCTGTAACTTTTCCGAAATGCCCGAAACTCGACTAAATCGAACATTTTCACCGAAACAAACATATACGCGCAACCACCAAACACATGGGAACAATTTAGAACACATAAACGAAATTTCTACGACGTTCGATTTTTCGATTAAATTTCAACCTTTCAAAAACCAGAATTTTTAAACTTCACCAAATCGAATAAAAAGCACGCCATACGACGACCTAACCTTCCTCGATACCACTACGTAATTTATTTCGAATTCTAACCGTGAAAACATCGTTTTCTATCAATTTCCTATAATTCGACCTAAACGGAAACAACAACGGAAACATACCGAAAACTAACCGAAACATAACCAAACTTCATGAAACTTCAAACAGCAGCTCACATACATATAACCAACCAACACATGTATTTATACGACTTTTCGACCGTAGAAACATCGGTTTCTATCGATTTCGTCCAATACGACATAAACGGAAACATATGGAAAACCAACCAAAACATTCACACAAAACACATACATAATCATACACAAAGTTAGGATAATAATATTTCACACCCTTACCCGATTTCTCGATTCTTGGAAGCTTGATCTTGATGATTTGTAGCTTTTCTTCTTTTTCTCTTCTCTTTTTCACTCTTGCTCTCAAAATTCTGTTTTTCTCTCTTTCTCACCTCTAACATTCTATTTCTATTCTTTTTCTTTCTTATACTTTTCTTTCTTTCTATTTCTTTATAGTTTCTCAAAATATCTACTAACTAACTAACTATCATTAAATGTGAAATATCTAAAATACCCTTCAATCTAATTTCCCCGCAAACTCTCAAAAACGGTAAAATCACATAATATGCAAACATAACATATTCACACACCAATATCACAAATAACATAAATATTGCCCAATTAAATAAAAGACCCAACCAAATAGAATCAATCAACACAAAAATGGAAATATCAAAATCGGGCTGTTACAGTTCGCCTCGATGCCCCTCTCCGTGAGGTAGAAGCCGAGGAATTTCCCTGCGCGGACACCGAAGGTGCATTTGTCGGGGTTGAACCTCATGCGACATTTTCTCGCCGTGTCGAACACTTTCTGGAGATGAGCGGCATGGTCGCCTTCCTCCGCGGATTTGACGATCATGTCGTCCATATAAACCTCGAGCACGTCGCCGATATCCGCCCGGAAGACTCTGTTCATCATCCGTTGGTAGGTGGCGCCCGCATTTTTCAAGCCGAAGGGCATTATGTTATAGTAGTAATTGCCCGACTCGGTCATGAAGGTTGTATGCCGTTTGTCGGCCTCGTCCATGGGGATTTGGTTGTACCCCGAATAAGCGTCCATAAAAGATAGTAATTTAAATCCTGCAGAATTATCGACCAGTTGGTCGATGTTAGGTAAGGGATAAGAGTCCTTCGGGCATGCCCAGTTAAGATCCGTGTAGTCAACGCACATCCTCCATTTTCCATTACATTTCTTAACGAGTACAACATTTAAGAGCCAAGTTGTGTACTTGGCCTCGGAAATAAAATTTGCCTCTAGGAGGTCTTTTACAGCTTTTTCAGCAGCCTCTATTTTTTCCGGAGACTGCCTACGCCTACGTTGAGCTACGACCCTAGCGGTCAGATCTATAGTCAACTGATGACAGGCTACTTCGGGGTCTAGTCCGGGCATCTCTGCAGCACTCCAAGCGAACAAATATGCATTTTCTCGGAGACACGCCTTCAGTTGCCTTTTCTCTAGGTTGGGGAGTCCGGAGCCGATCTTCACGCTTCGGTCTGGGTTGTCGCCGAGTGGAACCAGCTTGAAATCTCCATCTGGAACGAGGCGCGTTGGGTGGAGAGGCTGCCCGTTGACTTCAAGTGGGAGATCCTCGCCATCAGCTTCCCCCTGCTCCCCGGGAAATCGGCTGTCCAGGTCGACCGCACTGACCGGCGGTAGGGGAGCCTGCACGACGTCTGAAGGTGTCTCGGACTGAGTCTTGGATTTGATGCAGCCGACGACGCTCAGACCCCTGATTGCTGCGTCGAAACATCTTTTGGCCGCGTTGATGTCTCCGTGGAGGCTGACCACACGTCCGCGCTTCATGTAGTATTTCATCTTCAGGTGGACCGTTGATGGTACTGTCGTTAGCTCCGCCAACGTGGTCCTCCCCATTATATAGTTGTAGAGGGACGGGCAGTCCACCACTAAGAAACACGTTTTCACCTGTCGGGCAGTTTCCTCAATCCCGAAGGTGACCATCAATTCCACGAAACCCCACGGTCTGGTGGTCGCGCCGTTGAAACCTTGTAAGTCTGATCCTACGTACGGGGACAAGTGTTGCTTGGTCAGCTGGAGGGTCTCGAAAAGGTGGACGTACATGATGTCCACCGAGCTCCCCTGGTCGACCAAAATTCTGTGGATGTCGAAGTTGGCCATCTGTGGCCGGATCAGGAGGGGGATGTTTGCGTTCGGTGCCCCGCTGGGAAGTTCCTCGAGGTAGAAGGTAATCGGATTTGATCGTCCTTTAACCCTCTCGAGTGTAGGAGCTCGAGGGGTTGTTGCCTTCAGCTCGTCAAACTTCCTCTTGATTGACCCCACGGTCAAGCGGTCAGGGGCTCCGCCCGATATGACCAGGGCTTGGGGGAAAGACTCCCAGGTGCTTCGGGCACTTATCGAGTCTTCAGCCGGGAAGTTCTTCCACATGTCCAGAACAACTTCAAGGCTGTCGAGTTCTCCCAAAAAACCGAAGTCTTCTGGTCGCGTGATGCTCAACGCGACTTGCAGCGATCCGTTGTTGGGGGAGGGAGTTGACTCCTCGACATTCTGAGCCTCCTGGCCGCTGGGGTGGGTGGGGGGGCTCTTGCTGTTTGGCGTACTTCTTCAGGTACCCTTCTTTAATCAGTGTTTCGATAGCGTCCTTGAGGTGGACGCAATCTTCAGTAACGTGCCCGTGACTGTGATGAAACCGTAAATACTTGGACTTGTCAGCATTTGGTTTGGCAGCCGTCGGTTTCGGGAAGCGGATTCCCCCTTTGACGAACTCTGAGTTGGCACAGTCGCTGAAAATGCGCGAGCGGGACACGTTCAGTGGTGTGTAATCTTTGAAAAGGCCAGACGGTCCCCGTGATTCGCGGGGCTCTTTGGTCCGGGGTTCTTTCTTTCTTTCTCCGCCTCACCTGGGTGGAGGGGAGTCTCCTCTTCTCCTGTCTCCACCTCGCCTGGGTGGAGGGGAGTCTTCTTCCTTGTTGCCGCGGGGGCCTTCTCTGCGCCTCGAGTCGAGGACAATTTGCGCAGCCTCAGCCTCCTCAAACTCAATATGCGACTGAGCCCTCTCGAGGAGGCCTTCAAAGCTGCGGGGACGGTGCAGCCCGACGGATTCTGCGAACTTGGATCCTATCCTCAAACCCTTGATGATGAGGTACATTTTGATGTGGTCGGTCACATGGATCTCGATTGCCTCTTTGTTGAACCTCTCTATGTAGCTCCGGAGAGGTTCATCCTTCCCCTGAAAGATGGCTTCTAGAGAGGCTATTGTCTTCGGATGTCGACGAGACGCCGTAAAGTGTTTTCGAAAGCGTTCCCTCAGGACCCTCCACGACGTAATTGACTCGGAAGCTAGGTTTTTATACCAAGCCATGGCCCCTTTCCGAAGAGTCGTAGGGAATAGTCGACATTTGATGGCGCCGGAGACGTTCCTGAAATCGAGGAGAGCTTCGAAACTCTCGACATGGTCATCAGGACCGGACGTCCCATCATAGGTTCCTAAGGATGAGGGTCTCTCCAGGCCCTTAGGGATAGGGGCGTCCATGATGTGCCTGGCCAGAGGGGTCCGATAGTCGTCGTCCTCGCTTGCTCCCGGGGACACGGATGGGGAGTGTCGCCCATGAACATGGTGACGTCTCGGGGAGTGATCTCTTGGACGTCCTCTGGGATCCTCGGTTTCCGACTTGCTCCTTTTGTTTTTCGAGGACCGAACAGGTCCCTTAGGGGGCGGGGAACGGTGGCGTTTCTGAGGCTGTTCTGGCTGTGAACGCTCTAAGCGTGGCCTGCGACCTCTGGGAACCGGGGAAGGGCTTCGCGATTCCCCCGGGGACGGTGAACGTCTTGGAAGTGGCGGTGGTCGGTGCCTTCGCGGGGAAGATCGACCACGACTTTTCTCCAGCGCCTCGATCCTGACGTTCTGGTTGAAGATCATCTGGTTGGTCTGATTGACCAACGCAAACAAGGCGGCGGTGCTCGGGTCCACATTTGGCGGCGGGTCCACGGGCTAAAAGATGGGCTGGAGGACTGTTTCCTGTCCGTCTTGGTGAGCTGTCTCGTACTCCACTTCGTCGGTAGACGGGGAGGCGGTGAGTCCGTCTCTGACGTCGTTCTCCACGACGGGTCGGGAAGCGTTGTTGTTGACGTGGTTGCCAGTAGTGAGCTGGGCAATGACATTTTCTAAGGCTTGATTCGCTGACGGGTTGGCCATGATAGTTGTTGAACGGAGAAAGCATTGGTTTATCGAACAGAAAAACGGGGAAGCTTATGTTGTTTCCCACAGACGGCGCCACTGATCGTACCTGGATCAGACAGTGATGGTGGCCAACGGCGTCTGGAACGGCAGCTCCGGTGATGGTGAGAGACGGTCGGGGGGGTGTACCTGCAAGGTACTCCGACGCTCAAGTGAGAGAGTGTACAGAATATCGGCAAATACAAGAAGAGAGAATGGTAGGAAGAAAAGTGTCTAACCTGACCCTCTCAAATGAGAGGGTATTTATAGAGAGCCCCCAGCGCGGGGCCAACGGTTACCTGCAATGGGCTGGATCAACTAGGCCCACTCCAAGTAACTGCTAGGGCTTACGTGTAGCAGTGAAGACCAGCACGCGGTCTTCGCCCTAGAGTAACTGCTCATAGATTTCCGGAAGTAGGGCAGACCGAATCTTTTGGAAGTGGGAGGTTACTTGGAACGTGTCCACGCAGGATGGACCGTTGGGTGCTCCTCGCGGGGAGGAGCCTTCTGTGTCGAGGAGATGTGAAGCCCGTAGGAAGGGCATGGCCTCGCGGGGAGGTGATACTGTCCGTCGAGGAGGGACGAGTAGCATGCTCGCGGGGGAGAGGCTAGCTTGTCGATGAGCCACATCTCAGCGGGGTGGGACGTCCTCGACTCCTATTGTCCAAGGTGCCCGACACTACCAGAGTGCCCAACGAGACTGTGGCTAGCACGTGGCAGTCGCGTGTCCGCAGAGGGACCTTGCCTTATTGGGCCTCCCCGGGCAGTATGGGTTGGGCCTGCTCGACTGTTGGGCAGCCTCAGCCCAGTCCAGAACAATATATATATATATATATATATATATATATATATATATATATATATATAAAGAGAGAGAATTACAAATAAACTGCACAGTTATCTTTTTTTGGATGGCATACATAAAATTGATATTTAAGAAATAGATATTTATTTAAGATACATACATAAAACCGTTTAAAATAGAAATTATTTAAGAAAATTGATATTTTGTTTCTTTTATTTTTATCAGATTCTCTTCTCAAAATAGATTGTACAAATGATTTTAATTTATTTTTTTTCTATTACATATTTCATCACTAAAATGATTTTTTTCTTTAACATACCTCATGTATTTTTAAAAATTATGAATCAAATCTACATAAACTGTAATTTTATTCAATCATTAGTTTGAATTTTAGTTTTGCAAACAATAAACTTTAGTTAAACTAAAAAATATATTTAATTCTAAAACTTTTTGGTGATATTACTAATTTTAATCACTTCCTTTTTTGTTTTTATTTTAGATTTCAAGAAAACAAATTTATCTCATTTTTTAAAATCTTATAAATTTCTTTTTATTTTAATAATTTAAATTATGTGGTAGAAATTAAAAAATATAGGCTTCATGAATCATTCACTTGAGTATAAGTGTGTAAGCAAAATTAATCTTTACCTAATCAACAACCGGTGTTTCCTCTATAGAAATAGATGACAATATATATATATATATATATATATATATATATATATATATATATATATATATATATATATATATATATATAGGCTTTATGAATCATTCACTTGAGTATAAGTGTGTAAACAAAATTAATCTTTAACTAATCAACAACTGGTATTTCTATTGTTCACAATGGTGTTTATTATGTATATTGTATCTCACTATCACCAGTCAATTTAGTTATCCGTCTCTAATTACCCTGTCCTCTTATGTCTTATGTCTCATGGCGATGTTTTCTTCTTTATTCTCCAATTGAATTCATTGACCTCCGTCTCCAATCGATCTCCCATCCAATTGTTTATGGTGGATATATGTTCCTCTATCCTTTCTCTCCCCCTCACTCTTCCAACATCATAGGATCTCATATTTCAAGCACCAACTTAAATTCTTAAAGCATAGTTTTCATCTTTTTCATGCTTACTTCGATGTTAATTTTCTTCTTAATAGAGTTTTAAGCATTGATATGGTATAGTTCCTTTGAATTTATTTTCTAATGACAAATTTATTAAATTGAATACAGTTGTTGTAATTTTATCATTGTGATTGCATGCAATTTTTCCCTGATTGTTAGTTTCATTTCTCTATGTAGGTTTTACAAAATTGAATTTAGGTTGCTGGATTTATTTAAAAAAAATATATAGATTGAATTATTGTAGTTGTAGTTATTATTATATAATATTAATGATATCTAATAAAAATATATATCATGCTTCTTCATTGATTGTTGTAGAGTTTATGATACCACATTAATGATGTTGGAGGATTTCTCAATCGTCTTTTGGAAATAGCTTCTGAGACTCATTATAGGTATGTATTTTGTGAATGAAAAGATTTGATTCCTCTACTTTCGACATTTTCTCTGTATTTCATGTCAATGGGTTCAATGTTTTGGAATTTTTTTACTTATGATCAACTATGAACTAGTAAAATCTATGCAGATTCTAATGAGGTATGCTATCTATGCAAGATTATTATCCACGTTTAATATAAGTTTGGTTATAATCATAATTCAGCTATATTCATACTTTAGTTTTTTTCCTTTTAGTTTTTGAATTATTTATGGATTATGCACTTCAGAATTCGTGGTTATGAAATTAGTTCAATGTTGTGATTTAGAGATTATTTTTTTTAATATATGATAACTTGAATGCATACGTGTATATATTTATAATTATACTTGTGGAAAAATGTTGGTTCAATATTGTGGAAATGGAACTAGATTTCCTTAGCCTTATAGCTTTGGTGAATCAAAAGGATAACACGAGGAAAGAGATGTGCGACAAGAGTCAATCTTGTTCTAGAAATTAGATGCATGCTATTTGAAATTGGTTTCCACAAAGATATCTTCTACGTTACCTTAAATACAAAGGAAGATTCAAACTATCCTAAGATAAGGCATCTCTCTTGTATTCTTTTAATTGTATTTGACCTATTTGCATGTTTTAGGAAAAGTAAATACAGTTATTGGTTTTTTCATTATTCAAGTTCTTTTGTGTAAAAGATTTCATGTTAATGTCCTTGAAATTCTTATGAATCATAAAACGGATAAGAAATCCATTTTAACAAAATGTTGTTTGGAAGATGATCGTGGAATTGATTATCTTCTACTATCATCTATTTCTATAGAGGAAACACCAGTTGTTGATTAGTTAAAGACACTAGTGCAAAGTGACGAATATAATTTTAAAATTTATACCTATTATATCGAAAACGGGTGTAAATAATAAACGCGGTGGCAAATTTGTAAATAAAATGTCATTTGTAGTAACAGTACGCGACAATAGACACTCTATTTTAAAAAGAAGGTGTAAATTAAAAATATTATTATAATAAATTAAAATCATTACTATAATAATATCTCCATTACTCCCGTTAAACGAAAAACGGGTGTAAATTGAGATTGCCTGAAAGTAATTATTTAGTTTATTAACTCTAAATATTAACATTAAACATATTAATAAACCAAACTATTTTTTATTAAGTGATATATTTGTGTAAGTAAATAAATTAATGGCTGTAAATTGATTAATTAAATTTTGTAAATAAAACAATAACAAAACACGTATCAATATATAAAATTTAATTACTGATATCAGTCAAACCCATTTCTCTCTCAACCCCTTTTCTTTCTAAACCACATTTCTCGTCTTCTGTTCATTTCATCTGAGTTCATCGTTTCCATTTCATCGCAAGTTCATTGTTTCAATCATCACGATTTTATCGTCTCCATTCATCGTGAGTTCATCGTCTCCATTCATCCTTTTTCATTCATCGCGAGTTTCATCTCCTTCTTCTCATTGTAGAGCTCCATCTCCTTCATTTCATCGGACATACGAGAAACAAACCTCCATCATCGCACGGTCATTGTCACACATACGAGGAACCTTTGTCATCTCGCATCATCACACGACAATTCTCACAGCTCGAAGACAACATGCACAGCGAAAAACCTAGACTAATTAGTTTGTCTTTCTTTTTTCAATTAGGGTTTAAATTTTTAGGTAAAATATTAGGGTTTAATCTTTTAGGTAGAACATTAGGCGTGACTAATTTATGTTGTATTTGATGTTGAATGATGAAAAAAATGAATTGAATTCCCATTTATATGTTCATAGATGAGATTACAACCATCATAGATTTCAATCTTCGAAAGCTTTGTAGTTGGAATTAACCGTAGAAATCCCGCCATTATAGCACCAATGTTTCTAAAATGGGATGTTGCAGTAGTTCTGGAATAGAGCAAAGGGCTGTGATGTATATTCAGTTTAAATGCAGACAATGGGGATCCTTCACAGAATACCTCTAGTGTCTACTATGTTCGTCCATCAAAGTGATGGACCCTTCAACTGGTAAAATGTAACACCAGTTCTGGCTGGTTTTAATTAATACTTGATTTTTGAATCCATGAGCTAACGCATTGTGATATTCCAAAACATAATCGATGTGTGGAAGGATTTGAATGTGCTCTTTCTTTCACTGAATTCTATACCCATGCCTTGTTATGCATGTCTTATTAAGTGCACTTTTGCAGCTATGTGCAATGGTTGCCATCATCATGATATGAATTATGCAACTGGATTATTTACTGGTTTAAATTAAAGTTTAACCTATGATATTCAAGCTCTTCATACCACATAGCATTTTTGGAAAGTTTATGCTGTCTATTAGATCAAATTGTAAACAACAATTTGTCAAATAGCTAATTCTTTAAAAAAATGTTTAAATGAATTCTATCATAAATATCCTGTTTACTAAATGATTGTATTATGTTTTACCAACTTTTTTCAAACTCTGCAGTAAGCAAAATCTGATAATGTATTACCTCCAATTGTTTTGACTAAAATTCTATTTACAAATTGCACTAAAACAAAAACATATTAACAATTTTGTGAATTATAAGTAAGCATGTTGACATCCACGAGGCATTTTCTTGGAGCTCAAGTCTTGAAGATCTATGGGATTGTAAAAATGGGGGGCTATCTCCACCAACCAGTCTACCTTTATCTCTGTGACCTGTCTCATATACTCCTTAGTTATGAGTGCTAGCTCATGGTATAAAACTAATTTAGGAAGAATCTCTACCATCCCTGAGCTGGGATGTATGAGGACAATCTGTTGACCTTTTACCACTCGATAAGATCCATACTTTTGTAGTTATGCAGCGTGAGGGAAAACTCTAGATGCCTCAAGCAGTTTGTCATGGTCAGTTGTATCAAAGACGCCTTAAGCGGGCTTTTGACAAGAAAGTTCTCCATCGAACGTTCCATGAAGGAGAACTTGTGCTCAAGAGATATTCCCCTGTTCACTTAGATCCACGCGGCAAATTGACGCCCAATTACGAAGGACCATTTGTTGTCAAGAAGGCCTTCTCAGGCGGAGCCCTGATCCTCACTACCATTGATGGGGAGGAGTTGCCATCACCCGTGAATTCTGATACAGTCAAAAAATATTATGCCTAAAAAAATGGAAGAGCCCACTAGATTGACATCCGCAAGGACAATCTAGGAAAAAATGGGTGTCCAGATGGACCAAAAAAAAGAAATTTCCATGCAAAAGTTAGGGACATACGAAAAAAAATAATAATAGCCCACTAAGTTGAAAACCTGAAAAGGCGACTTAGGAAAAAATGGGTATCCCGGTGGACGAAAAGAAATAGAAAAAATGTTCAGGAAAAAATTAGGGATAAAGGCATTGACTGTGAACACTTGAGCCTATCTTCATCATAGTTAGACCTTAGACGGTAACAGAGCGGTCAAATCATTATTAGCTGGTGCAAGGCGTTGGAACCTAGACTTACCGTGGATGGTAGCCAATGTTGTAATCAATGCAAAACATGATTTCCCTTTGCCATTTAAATTTTATTTCAATTTTATTGCAAACTTCCTCATCATGGATTTTTGCATCCTTGTACACATCTTATGTACATTTTTTTCACATTCAATATAATTGCATCATTTGTTTCTCCATTGTTTTCTTTCCAGTATTTTGTTTGCAAAATAAACGATTATTGGTGATCACATAATACTGTAAAACTTTGAGAACAATAAAAAGCTAAATTGAACGAGAAAGCATTATGCATTGCATATTTTACTGGTTAATCATGAAGGATAATCGGTAATATCCATTGGCGAGTCTAACGCCCGACTCACACCGTGATGGTTCTTTGAAGAGGTTGTTGTTTCCCCAACAAAGCCATCCTTTCCCCAGCAAGTGCCACTATGGTTCTCCCGAAAGGTTGTTTACTTCCTATTTCCCCAACAGATCCCTAATGTCCCTAGTAGAATGGTCGAATGATGTACTTCAATCGGAGACTTGATTGTTCTTTTCCCCAGCATGGGTCGCCCATCATTCCCAGCATGTTACACGCCGACAACGGTCTGACTTGGTTTCTTATCTTCCCCAAACATAGAAGATCCTCCGAGCCTTATGGATTCCCTGCAGCAGAGTCAGGGACGACTTGGAAATTAGAGTTTTCTAATTTCATTCCCCAGACAGAGTTTGTCAGGATGTCCACAGCAGAGTTAGTGGTAGTTTGGAACTGAGAGTTTCCTGGTTTCACCCCCCAGCAAGGTTAGTCATCATGATTCTCTTATTCTTGGCAAAGTCGTCACCATTCAGAGGCCTTTTCACAGCCGGATCTGTTCTCATCTATGGGTTCTCTCCCTAACCAGGGATATCGAGTTCGTTTTGCTACAATCTCTGCCTAACCTGCCGCACATTATCTCGACCCGCACCTTTGCATTGGATGATCTCAAGCATCATGTAGAACACATACATAGCATATGCATCGAGCATACTCCCTTTCCTTTTGCCTGATTTATCTCCCAACAGATTTTCAGCTAAAACTTCAAACACTCTCTCTGCTTGCACTATTCATTTGTCGCCGTCCACCAAATTTCGTATATTCAGGTCCAAGAGGATTAAATAGGGGCAGCTGCCGTAACCCGAAATTTGACCTCCCCTTTTTGCCTTTTGCATAAGCACGAACATTTGCATCCTTGGCATATGTATCCGCATTTTTCTCTATGTGTTTCTTGTTGCAGGATTTACAGGTTTTTGTCCGATTAATCGCATCCTCACAAGGTCATCACATCATCAAATCAAGCTCAAAATAAAGGTTTCCATGTTTACTCATCAAAACAAGAGGTGGAAAATCGAAACCGGGACGTCAATATCATTTCCCAAGCAAATTTAGGCAAAATTGGCTGAAGTAGTCGGTTACTATATGGTGAGTAACCGGTTACTCTGTCCAATGTTGCAATTCCTGCTACACTTTTTGGGACAGCAGCTGTGTACACTCTTTGGTCTTTTGTTCTACAGTGTTCTAGCAGCATGTGGAATATTCTAGACATCTCTAGACATTTCAAGGCTATCCAAGACATTCCAAGTGCATTTACTCTAATGCTTCACTCTAAATTAAATCACCATGTTCCTTGTTTTCCAAGCATATCGACCTTTGGATGTTAGAGCTCACATTGGGATTGTTACCGAAGAGATCCTAACTAACCGATTTAACCACCTTGACTCGGTGAGTCAAACTAACTCTTAGCCTAGTTCCAAACCACCCAAAGCTAAGTCCAAACCAAATTCCAAACCTCTCACACTCCAAACCAAAAGTCTATATAAACAAAGCTTCACTCATTTTTCAAAGATCCCCCAATCATTTCTAAAAAAATTCTCACATTTCACTCTCAAATCTCTCACATTCTCTCCAAAGTTTCTGCAACTTTTTCATCTTCATCTCAATTCTCTTCCCAAACCTCACCATAGCTCAATTTCTACATTGAAGGATAATCACTTCAACATTGGAAGTGATTATTTCTTGAGCTTAACCTTCATCATATTGCAATTTTACTTGGATTTCTGGAGTTCTATTGGTTTTTGGATTCATCTCAAGTATTTTCGTCAAATTGCAACGGTTCGAATTCGTATTTCGGAGTTTTGCCGCATTTTGCTCGGTTTCGATACAGATCGACTATAATTGAAGATTCCTCTAGTTTTCTTTGATTATCTTCATCAAGACCACTTTGTAACAATCACCAAGCTAAATCTTCGGCTTGTAGGTTGGTAGATCTCACTAATTTTACTGTCTCGAGCATTTTCGTGTCATTCGCAATGTAGTTTCGATACTTTTTGTGTGTGATTTTATTTTGCATTATTTGATCCATGATCTTGATGTGTTAATTGATTTCATCACTGCTTATTTGTTGTTTTCAAACTTGATTTTCGTGCAAAATCTATACCCTAGCATGTGGTGGTTTAAATAAGTGATTTAAAGGCTAAAAGTGCTTTTTCAGCAATTGTTTTTGCCACTGTCACAGTGGTAACCGATTACCATATGGTGAGTAACCGGTTACTCAGTGTATTTTTCACCAAAAAATGCAAATTTTCAAGCAAGTAACCGGTTACCCTGTGGTGAGTAACCAGTTACCACTGTACATAATGACCATTTTTTAGTTTTCTCAAGTGTGTTTGCCATGCTTTATTCCTCTAACTTCCATAGATTGATATGCTTGATTTTTAGGGATGTTTTAAGTGTCATTTAACTTCTGTTTGATGCATGTTCATGAACTTTCGATGCATGATTTTGATTATTCAATTTGTTCATATTCTTGACATTGTATGAACATGATCATTCTTGCATTTTCTTTGTTCACAATAACATGATTTTGTGTTGCATTTTGAGTATCCTTTGGTATTGTTTTGCACTCTCTTTCATGCTTGCATTAGGTTTATTCTTCATCGATAAGCTTAATCTTGTATTATCAATAGTACACCCTTTGCTTTAATGATTTTTCAATTCATTTTGGAAAATTATTAGCATTTTCCTTCCCTTTAGGTTAGTTAATCGAAACTTTGTTTCGATTATTGATCTTCCCTTTGGTGCTTCTCTATAGGTTTCCTTTAGAGCTTTTTTTCTCTTTCCCCCCCGCGGAGTCAGAGTTTCGTGCGACACTAGAGCACTGTACAACTTGGAGTTGTTATGCTGTTCGATTCAATTTCTGCACTAGACCCTGTGTATTAGGGAATGGATGAGAAGGGAGAATTCCTACTCTCATTCTGACTACTTCAGGTAGTGGACGAATGACCCTGTGCCTGGCTTAGTCACCTCTATCCCCAGGCGTTAGCGTATCTCCTTTGATTTAGAATATAATATTGTTATCAAAACTTTCTTTGTTGAACAACTAACAAAACAACATGGAACATCTACAACCCAGTAAGTGTTTATCCGCTTTCATTTACCGCTTTCATATATATAACTGTATTATGGGGCGGTTTCACTATAAGTCTTCTTTCACAAACTTTTATATACTTGTCAAATATCCACTGTGTAATACTAGTATAGTTATTTAGAGTTTTCCCCGGCAACTATGTCTAGCACTAGGTAAAGCCCTGTTGGTCACTCAAATACAAACAAAACCAGATCCCCGTAGGATTTCCAGATACAGTCTTCCCTCCTCTTGGGGTTAAACAATATGGAGACATGAAAGGCAGCATTCTTTGTGAACCCTTTCTCAGACTGTCACCCTTAGAAATTGTCAAAGAAACTCTAACTCCCCAGAGATGCTCTTATCTCCGTGAATGGCATCTCTTGAGTTTCTTCCAAATTCTCGGATTTTCCTGGCTTGATCTATTCTCGGTGAATAGCATGTCTTGAACTTCTCGGGGTTTGGGGACCCACAGGCTTCCTAAAATCATCCCTGCCTCCTCTTGGGCATTGTACAAGGACCCGTCGGCTTCTTTGAAGTTCTCATGCCTTCTCTTGGGCTTAGTACAAGGACCCAGAGACCTCTACAGGTATTGGAATAGAACCTAGTCATCAATTTGCTAGAGCTGTCTTTCTGAGTCAAGTGTCAGACCAGTTAATGGGTTGACCTTCATCCCCTAACATACCAGCCTTCTCTTGGGCATCATACAAAGATCATTCACTATCTGAGAATAGATTTCTCAAAACACTAGTAGACTTAGACAGTCTCAATACCCTTTGGATTTCCCATTTCCTTAAAGAATGGGAAATAACCCTGATCCTTTCATCAATCCCAAAGCACAACATTAATCCATATAAGAACTTATTTTCTCATTTATCCAACACACTGGACCTGTCACTCAACTGAAACAGTCACCCGCACCGATAGCCTCCTCTTGGGGTTTGTACAATGATTCTCCCCACACTCTCTTGTTGAGTATAAAAGACTCTCTTGTTGAGTCACCTCTTTAGCCTCCATCTCGGGCTTCGTACGAGATACAAATCACTCTCTTGTTAAGTATAAAAGACTCTCTTGCGGAGTCACCTATTTAGCCTCCATTTCGGGCTTCGTACGAGATACAAATCACTCTCTTGTTGAGTATAAAAGACTCTCTTGTTGAGTCACCTCTTTAGCCTCCATCTCGGGCTTCGTACGAGATACAAATCACTCTCTTGTTAAGTATAAAAGACTCTCTTGCTGAGTCACCTCTTTAGCCTCCATCTCGGGCTTCGTACGAGATACAAATCACTCTCTTGTTGAGTATAAAAGACTCTCTTGTTGAGTCAAACCCTTTCAGCCTCCATCTTGGGCTTCATACAAGACACCTACAAAACACTCTCTTGTTGAGTATAAAAGATTCCCTTGTTGAGTCAACCCTTTTAGCCTCTATCTCGGGCTTCATAAGAGACAACAAATAAAAAACACCCTCTTGTTGGGTCAATAGCCTCCTCTTAGGCTTTGTATAATGAAAACCCAGTTTAGTCAATCAACCTTTTAGCATCAAATTTGTGCCTTGCTCACAGCATACAAACATCAACAACTCCTCTCTAGAGATGACAAATTCTCTCTCGAGCCAAAACCTTTAGCTTCACATCTTGGGCTTTGAACAAGATACAAATCACCTTTAGCTTCATGCCTTGGGCTTTGAACAAGACACCAAAACAACCTTTTTCCTCCCATAGAATATGAGGAACTACGATCGCTCTGATTTCCCTGAACGGGAATACGTAGGCATAAGATTGAAAAATCTTAGCGAGCATACTAATCAAAAACCCAAAATCCTATGCCCTCATACATCAATCGAAAAACACCAAGTCTTAACATCTTACCAAAAACCTCACAGATAGTCCAGACATTCTAATCTTAACAAAATAACCGAAGAGGGGCCCATATTTTGATAGCATATGTAAACTAACAGTTTTGACTGTTTAACCTCAGTTTGCAAGAAGGGTTAATTGGAGACATCTATTTCCCTTCCTTAATCAGCTCAATAGGATAAAAAATGAATCGAACTGTAGTACCCAAGCGATCGTGACTCAGGACCACAAAAATCGCGCTACAATATGACAGAACCTAGTCATCTTTTGATAGAGCAGTCTTTCTGAGTCAAAGCATCAAACCAGTTTAGGGTTGACCTTCATCCCTTAACATACCAGCCTTCTCTTGGGCATCATACAAAGATTATTCACCAGCTGAGAGCCAATCTCTCCACACTAGTAGACTTGGACAGTCTCATCCCCTTTGGATTTCCAAGAAACATTTCCTTAAAGAACAGGAAATAACCCTGATCACCTGATCAATCTCCAAACAGAGATAAAACCATCACTGTAATTTTCCCCAGCTAGGGTCAATTACTGTTAATTCACCAAGAGTGAAAAACCCTCAAAAGAAAAGAACTTCACCTGTCATACCTTCAGTTCAAAATCCCCAGCTAGGGTCATTTACTGTCAAAACAGAATCAGAACCTCATGGTATCTAATATCTCAACTCTTCTGTAATTTCCAGCAAGAGTTGACCCCCCAAATTTGGACATGTCTCTAGATATCAATAATCATCGGCAGAAGTTAGCCTCCTATTAGGCTTTATATAAGAAATTCCCTCAGATAGCCTCCTCTTAGGCTTTGTATAATGATCATTCCTCAGTAGTCTTTTTCAGCCTAAATCTTAGGCTTTGTCCAAGACACCCACTAAATACCTCTCCCGTAGAGTTAGTCAGGGTCTTCAGCCTCAATCTTGGGCTTTGTATAAGACACCCAAAAGTTTCCTCCACAGTGGAGTCATAACTTTCAGCCTCAATCTTGGGCTTTGTACAAGACAGATATTAAACACTCCCTAAACAGAGTCAACCTTTCAGCCTCAAGCTTGGTCTTTGTACAAGACACTGAAATATTCTCCAGCTGAGTCAGCCTCAATCTTGGGTTTTGTATAAGAAACACATAAGTATTCTCCCCAGTGGAGTCAAGTCTTTTTAGCCTCAATCTTGGGCTTTGTACAAGACAGATAAAACCTTTTCCCCAAAGAGTCAAACCTCTTTCAGCCTCGATCTTGGGCTTTGTACAAGACAAACAAGCACTCTCTTGTTGAGTCAGTCTTTCCCAGCCTCCTCTTAGGCTTTGTATAATGATTCTCCCAGTGGAATCCAATCAACCTCTTAGCTTCAACCTTGGGCTTTAATCAAGGTACACAAAAATCAACGTCCCCTTAGAGGAAATCAAAATCTCTCTGCCGGAAGATACTCCACTGTATAATCACACATCGAAACAGTCAATCAAAACAAAAACCATAATCCCAGATAACTTCTCTAAGTGGCACACTTGTTGATACAAACATCCAAGCTGTAGTCCCTCATTATCCTGGTTAAAACTTCATCTAATTGTTGTAAGTGGCAAGGTTCTGGATACAAACATCCAAGCCAATGTCCCTCTCTTAGCATGAATTCCTAAGGAAAAATGGCATTGCTCTACACAGAGTTAAAGTTTTCTCCTTCAGGACAAACCACCTGAAAAAGAAATTATGGAATTGCTGGCCTCCATGCATTCTAGTTAAAGTAATTCTTCCTTTAAAACCAGTTACTCAAACAACTATGATTAACAGACGAGATATCTCCCTTTAGAGATGGTAAATTCTCTTTCAGTCAAAACCTTTTAGCTTTAATCTTGGGCTTTGAACAAGACCCAAAAACAACCTTTTACCTTTAATCTTGGGCTTTGAACAAGACACCAGACATCTTTTCCTCCCATAGAATAAGAGGAACTACGATTGCTCTAATTTTCTTGTTTTCCATAAAACGGGAATACGTAGGCATAAGATTGCAAAATCTTAGCGAGCATACTTATTAAAAACCTTAGGTCCCTGACCTTACCAAAAACATCGAATAACCCGAAAAACAACAAAAATACTCTCTCAGACGTCCACAAAGAAGAAACTTTCCCATTTCACAGACAAACACAATTAAGTATCAAAGCAGAACCTGAAACTATCTTATCATGGATAACCATGTATAGGATGGGTAATTGACAACTCCCCATTGTATAACCTTACCCTGGACTCCCTAATCTCTGTCAAGCATTTGTTCAGTTAAACAATCGCGTGCAAGGTTAGTTTTAGATAACTTCCCTTTCCCTTCCAGCTTCACGGGATAAATAAGAAATCAGAAAGTAGCACCCAACGTTCCTCCCACTGAAGTGAGGAAATCCCCTGCGATAAGTTGGTCGCGTCACTGAAAAAATCGTACGCTACACCCATGAGATTAAAAACCTTTAAGACATTCAAACTTATCCTTTTAAGTCCCTTCTGGTCCTCAACAAGATTTGGCTTTCACCTTAAAAATCCCCAGCCAGGATCAGATTACCATCAACAAATCCCCAAAAGAATCAGAGCCTCATGGCATCTGATAAATCAACTCTGCTCCAATCTCCAGCAAGAGTTAGTTTCCCTTTGGATTCCCTAACACAGTTTAGACCTTCTCCTGGATCTCAATAATCCTCAGCAAGAGTCAGCCTCCTCTTAGGCTTCATATAATGATTTTCCTAGTTAGCCTCAATCTTGGGCTTTGTATGTAACACCCTAATTTTAGTAATTATTTATTTATATTAACTAATTGAGTGATTTTATGAAGTAATTGATTTATGTGTTTTATTTGATTTAAATAAATTATTTGATTTATTGAATTTATGAGAATTGTATGATTTATATGAATTAATTGATTTAATTGATTTAATTGAAATATTTGATTTATTGAATTATTTGAAATAATTGATTTATTTAATTACTTAATTTATTTGGATTATTTAAATTAATTAATTTATTAAATTTATTCTATTTGGTAGAATTATATAGAATTACTAGATTTTAGTGGGCTTAATGTGGTATGTGAATAGTAAGTGAGAATGGGTGGGGATATGCCCAATTTGTTTAAGACAATTTTAGGGTTTAATAATGAGGATATGAAATTTTGGCATAGCAGATAGCAAATGTCCTAACACATGTCATGACATTGTTCTGCATAATGTAACACCCCCTTTCTATACCCCCAAATAATCCTTTAGGCACATTTAAAATTTTGTCAGAGTATAATTACAAATATGGTATAAAAGAGGTATGTCACATCAATTATGAAATTAAAACATACAACACCTGCTCAACAAAATGATATGCAACAGTGGGGTAACTTACAACAGAGGAACTTAGTCCTTACACCCACATTTCAATATTTAGAATAAAAGCGGAAAATCTAAACATTGAATAACAACCAACATTTATACATACACATAAATACATCGCCAAGTATTATCCGTTAACATAATTCATGTTTGCATAAACATTTACCAACAAGATACATATACAATGTATCACAAAAGAATCATAGCCCTCCCAGCTACCCGGTGCTACATATCAGAGCCAACCGACCAAAAGAATGAAGACACGCTTCACAAAAGACCACCAGCATACCTACTCTGCAATGCCCCATAGAGCATTATAAAACAGCAGAAGGGTGAGAAATATTATCATAATAACAATGCATATAATTATATATACAACAGCATAAAATTACACATATAACACTTCTCACTACAATTCATCACAACTCACTCATATACATCGCAATGTATCCATATATATATAAAACCAAGCATACACACCAGGCATACTTTCACACTCCTTATCATTCCACATAAACATACACAAATGTTTATTCACCAATGCATCATTTCAAGATGAGAAATGCAAATCATAGAGACCGATTCACGACTCTATGCAAATGCAATGCGGTACCGACTCAATCATCTCAAGTTCACTCAGGAACTTCTGCTGGAACCATCGCTCGTTACCAAAGTAACTCCCCGTCGGGCCTACGATGTTCACCCACCGCTCACATCTCCACCAAGAGAGGCTCACAGTGTTTATGGATCGCTCACACCTCCACCGAGAGAGGCTCACGACCCGATTGTTCACACCTCCACCAAGAGAGGCTCACAATCCGATTGCTCACACCTCCACCAAGAGAGGCTCACAATCGTCTATAACCATCGCTCACACCTCCACCGAGAGAGGCTCACGACCCGATTGCTCACACCTCCACCAAGAGAGGCTCACAATCCGATTGCTCACACCTCCACCAAGAGAGGCTCACAATGTTAGAGCGGATTCTCATTAGAATCCCTCAACACAAGAATGTACATCATTATGCTACACATGATAATGACTCAAGACATTCTTGAAATGCATACATATTCACAATATATACATGCATTCTTCTCATACAATCACATACAATCTATATACATTCACATCAATGCACTATTGTATGATTCACAGTCAAACACACATGCAAAACAGCAAAAGTCGCTAAATAACACTATTCCCGACTTTTCTGACTTATTTAATCGGCTAACAATTCCCAAATCATCATAATCATAAAATACAGCTCAATAGCTTTCCAACGATATAAAGAACGCCTAAATCGGAGTTACGGTTCGAGAATTATGAATTTTGTAAAAAAAAAGAAATTATTTTTCAAAAACAGAACAACCGCCCGGCGAAGCATGCTCACCGCCCGGCGAAACGTGCTTCGCCTCTGCTTCGCCCGGCGAAGCACAGGCGACACCAAATCCCCAAAATAATTTAAAGAGGCAGAAGCTTGGCACCTCTGCGCCTCTCGAACCGCCCGGCGAAAAGGACGCATCGCCCGGCGCTCAGGACCCTTCGCCCGGCGCTCAGCACCAGAAGCAGAAAAATTCTGCTGCGTGAACACTGTTCCACACCTCCAATTTTTCCCATTTTCTTCCCCAAATCATTTCCAACAGTAAAACAATTACTAGCAGTGGTTCATACACGCCTATAGATCATACAACACAAATTATATCGATTTCTATCCACGAAAACATCGATTTCTACCATTTTCTTCACAAATGGGTTTTGTTCCAAAACTCATGAAAATCAACAAAATCAACAATACAATCATACATAATCATACACATTGCTAAGATAACAAGATTTCACACCCTTACCCGGATTCCAACTTGCTATGTGATTGATCTTGATGAATTTCTAAGTTTTCCTCTTCCTCCTCTTTCTTTCTCTTCCTTTTTCTCTAAATCCCTTTTCTATCTCCTTTCTATCTTTTTCTTTCTATTTCTCTTCTATATCTTTCTTTTTCCACTCACAATCAATTTAATTCATTTTCTCATAAAATTCAACACTTAAACACTTTTCTAACAATTTTACTAAATTTCTAATTTATCATTAGTTGAGAAATGTCTAGAATACCCACCACTATAATTTCCCCGAAAACTCTCAAAACGATAGAATAACATTTAACACACCAAATTCACAATTAAAATAATTTATCACCCAATTAAAATAAAAGACTCAACAAAATGGGAATAATTGGAATCGGGGCGTTACAACTCTCCCCCACTTTAGAAATTTTCGTCCTCGAAAATATTACCTGATTCAAACAACTCCGGATACGACTCTCGCATCCTACTCTCTAGTTCCCAAGTCATATTGCCTTCTGCAGCGCCTCCCCACGCTACCTTTACAAGCGCAATGTCCTTGCCTCTGAGCTTCTTAACTTCACGATCCAGGATCCTAATCGGTAAAGCTTCCACCGTAAGGTTATCTCTCACTTCAACCTCGTCCATAGGAATAACATGTGACGGATCTGGAACATACTTCCGAAGTTGCGAAACATGGAATACATCATGCAAATTGGAAAGATTCGGAGGCAACGCCACACGGTAAGCCACATCACCAACTCGTGCAGAAATCTGATACGGACCAATAAAACGAGAAGTCAACTTCTTCGACTTCAAAGCACGACCCACACCCGCAACCGGTGTAACTCTTAAAAACACATGGTCGCCTTCTTGAAACTCAAGATCTTTTCTCCTCTTATCATGATAACTCTTTTGTCTACTCTGAGAAGCTTTCATCTTCTCACGGATAAACTTCACTTTCTCCGTCATTTGTTGTACCATTTCCGGTCCAACTATCGTCCTCTCACCTGTTTCATGCCAACACAAAGGTGTTCGACATCTCCGACCATACAAAGCCTCAAATGGTGCCATACCTATACTCGAGTGGAAACTATTATTGTAAGTGAACTCAATCAATGCCAAATAACTATCCCAAGCACCACCTTGCTCGAGCACACAAGCACGCAATAAATCCTCCAACGATTGAATTGTCTTCTCGGTTTGACCATCCATTTGCGGATGATAAGTCGAACTCAATCTTAGCTTAGAACCCAAAGCCTTTTGTAAACTCTCCCAAAATCTCGATGTGAATCTAGGATCTCTATCCGATACAATACTCTTAGGAACCCCATGCAACTTCACAACCACAAGAACATAAATCTCGGCTAACCTCTCCAAAGGATAACTAATATCAATTGGAATGAAGTGAGCAGATTTAGTAAGCCTATCAACAATTACCCAAATAGCATTATGGCCTCTTTGCGTATTCGGCAATCCCGTGACAAAATCCATCGATATACTATCCCATTTCCATTCCGGAATATCCAACGGTTGCAAAAATCCACTAGGTTTTTGATGTTCCACCTTAGACTTTTGACAAGTTAAACACGCATACACAAATTGCGCCACATCTCTCTTTAACCCGGACCACCAAAAGATTTTCTTCAAATCTTGATACATTTTATTCGCTCCCGGATGAATACTTAAGTTACTTCGGTGTCCTTCTTCCAATATCATCTTTTTCAACTCCGCATCATCGGGAATACAAATACGACCACGAAATCTCAAAACTCCAAAATTATCGACCTTGAAATCCTCATTCTCATTCATCCTCAAATCAACGAATTTCAAATCCAACTTTTGCTTTTCACACACGGTTGCAAGAAAGTCATTCGTAACATGTAGCATACCAAGTATCACACTTCTCGGCGTCATTTCACAAACCAAACTCAAGTCTCTAAAATTCTCCAAAAGTTCCCATTCTCTCATCATCAATGCAGACATATGTAACGACTTCCGACTCAAAGCATCGGCCACTACATTTGCCTTACCCGGATGGTAATTCAAACCAAAATCATAATCCTTCAAAAGCTCTAACCACCTTCTTTGTCTCATGTTCAATTCTTTTTGATCAAATAAATACTTCAAGCTCTTGTGATCACTAAAAACTTCAAATCTTGCACCATAAAGATAGTGTCTCCAAATTTTCAAAATGAACACCACGGCCGCCAACTCCAAGTCATGCGTAGGATAATTCTTTTCGTGTACTCTCAATTGTCTTGAAGCATAAGCCACAACTTTTCCATCTTGCATCAAAACACCACCTAAACCAACCAATGAAGCATCACAATACACAACAAATGGTTCTGTAGGATTTGGCAAAATCAAGATCGGAGCCGCTGTCAACCTCCTTTTTAACTCATTGAAACTCTCTTCACAATGAATATCCCAAATGAAAGCCTTATCCTTACAAGTCAATTGCGTTAACGGAAGTGCCAACTTTGAAAATCCCTCAATAAACCTCCGATAATAACCCGCCAATCCTAAAAAGCTTCGAATCTCCGTAACCGATCTAGGAGTCTCCCATTGCATCACTGCATCAATCTTGGATGGATCAACGCTAACACCACTACCGGAAATAATATGTCCAAGAAAACTTACTTCCGACAACCAATATTCACATTTTGACAACTTAGCATACAATTGTTTCTCTTTCAAGATTTGCAACACAATTCTCAAATGCTCTTCATGCTCCCTTTTAGACTTAGAATAAATCAAAATGTCATCGATGAACACAACCACAAAACGATCTAACTGCTCATGAAAAATACGATTCATGTATTCCATGAACACACCCGGCGCATTAGAAACCCCGAATGGCATCACGGAATATTCGTAATGGCCATACCGTGTCCTAAAGGCAGTCTTCTGAATATCCTCTTCTTTCACACGAATCTGGTGATATCCAGATCTCAAATCGATCTTGCTAAAAACACGCGCACCAACCAATTGATCCAACAAATCATCGATCCTTGGAAGCGGATACTTGTTCTTAATTGTCACCTTGTTCAATTGTCGATAATCAATGCATAACCGCATACTCCCATCCTTTTTCTTTACCAACAATACCGGAGCACCCCAAGGAGAAACACTTGGTCTTACAAATTTCTTGTCCAACAAGTCATTCAATTGCTTCTTCAATTCTACCAACTCCGATGCTGTCATACGATACGGCGCCATCGAAACCGGTCTAGTACCCGGAACTAGATCAATAGAAAACTCAACTTCTCTTTCCGGTGGTACATCCTTAATGTCCTCAGGAAACACCTCAGAAAAATCAGAAACAACAGGAAACACATCAAGGGACACTTGACTATCCACAGACAATGATGCAAACAAACTGAACAATTGAGCTTCGTCCGCTAAAAGTTTCTTCAATTCTTTAGTGGATAGGAAACTCTCATCTTCATCATCTTCCAAAGAAGGAAACCTTACTAACTTGTGATAGCAATCTATATGAACTCGATTAAATCGCAACCAGTTCATACCCAAGATTACGTCTAAACCTTCCAACGGCAAACACACTAAATCCATCTCGAAGTCTTTACCATAAATGGTCAAAGGACAACTTACACAAACCAAAGAAGTAGTTACTGACCCCATTGCTGGAGTATCAATAACCATCTTACCATCCATCACAGACAATACAAGATTCAAACGCTTCGCGCACTCAAACGAAACAAACGAATGAGTCGCTCCCGTATCAATAATGGCAACTAAAGGTGTACTATTAATAAAGCAAGTACCTTTAATCAGACGGTCGTCACTGGAAGTCTAAGTTCCTGCCAGAGAAAATACCTTCCCACCGGATGAAGCTTTCTTCGGATTCTGACACTTTGGGCTAATGTGACCAATTTCCCCACAGTTATAGCACTTTACCACATTCCTTCTACAATCTGTGGTAGCATGCCCCAGGCCTCCACAGTTAGAACATCTCACCACAGCCTTCCCACACTCAAATGATTTATGACCCATTTCACCACACTTGTAACACTTAATGGGACCAGAACCTCCTCCTCCAGATCTCCTCTCGAAGTTTCCCCTATGCTTGCCCTTATCAGCGGGTGTCACGTAAGGTCCACTTCTAGCTTGTTGTTTTCCCTTCCTCTCATTCAAACTTTTATAATGTGTAGAACGAGCCCTACTATCCTCCTCGAAGATTCTACAACATTCCGTCAAATACGAAAACCTTCTTATCCTTTGATATCCCACAGCTTGTTTAATCTCAGGACGTAAACCATTCTCATACTTTATGCACTTAGAGAACTCAGCAGTAATCGCAGCATAGTGAGGATGGTATTGAACCAACTCCACAAACTTAGCAGTATAGTCCACCACAGATATACTACCTTGTTTCAGTTCAAGAAATTCCATCTCCTTCTTTCCCTTCACACTTTCAGGGTAATACTTTCTCAAGAATTCAGTACGAAATAAATCCCAAGTTACTTCTTCATCATCCACCTCAAGAACTTCACGCATACCGACCCACCAATCGTCGGCTTCTTCCTTCAGCATGTGAGACCCAAGCCTCACCTTATTCTCCTCCGCACAGTCCATGACTCTGAAGATCCGTTCAATCTCTTTTAACCAAAGTTGAGCACCATCGGGATCAAATCTTCCTTTGAAAACCGGTGGTTGATTCTTCCTGAACTCGTCATTAGCATTCACGTTTGGCGCACCTTGCACTGCCCTAGCCATTGCTTCCAAAGCAGCAACCATCGCATTGTCGTTTCTACCAGCCATATTCTAATCATTCCCAAAAATAACGACAAATTTAAACAACAATTCAAACAATACGACAACAAGACAGACACAACTGACTCAACTCTGGCTCTGATACCACTTAATGTAACACCCCCTTTCTATACCCCCAAATAATCCTTTAGGCACATTTAAAATTTCGTCAGAGTATAATTACAAATATGGTATAAAAGAGGTATGTCACATCAATTATGAAATTAAAACATACAACACCTGCTCAACAAAATGATATGCAACAGTGGGGTAACTTACAACAGAGGAACTTAGTCCTTACACCCACATTTCAATATTTAGAATAAAAGCGGAAAATCTAAACATTGAATAACAACCAACATTTATACATACACATAAATACATCGCCAAGTATTATCCGTTAACATAATTCATGTTTGCATAAACATTTACCAACAAGATACATATACAATGTATCACAAAAGAATCATAGCCCTCCTAGCTACCCGGTGCTACATATCAGAGCCAACCGACCAAAATAATGAAGACACGCTTCACAAAAGACCACCAGCATACCTACTCTGCAATGCCCCATAGAGCATTATAAAACAGCAGAAGGGTGAGAAATATTATCATAATAACAATGCATATAATTATATATACAACAGCATAAAATTACACATATAACACTTCTCACCACAATTCATCACAACTCACTCATATACATCGCAATGTATCCATATATATATAAAACCAAGCATACACACCAGGCATACTTTCACACTCCTTATCATTCCACATAAACATACACAAATGTTTATTCACCAATGCATCATTTCAAGATGAGAAATGCAAATCATAGAGACCGATTCACGACTCTATGCAAATGCAATGCGGTACCGACTCAATCATCTCAAGTTCACTCAGGAACTTCTGCTGGAACCATCGCTCGTTACCAAAGTAACTCCCCGTCGGGCCTACGATGTTCACCCACCGCTCACACCTCCACCAAGAGAGGCTCACAGTGTTTATGGATCGCTCACACCTCCACCGAGAGAGGCTCACGACCCGATTGCTCACACCTCCACCAAGAGAGGCTCACAATCCGATTGCTCACACCTCCACCAAGAGAGGCTCACAATCGTCTATAACCATCGCTCACACCTCCACCAAGAGAGGCTCACGACCCGATTTCTCACACCTCCACCAAGAGAGGCTCACAATCCGATTGCTCACACCTCCACCAAGAGAGGCTCACAATGTTAGAGCGGATTCTCATTAGAATCCCTAAACACAAGAATGTACATCATTATGCTACACATGATAATGACTCAAGACATTCTTGAAATGCATACATATTCACAATATATACATGCATTCTTCTCATACAATCACATACAATCTATATACATTCACATCAATGCACTATTGTATGATTCACAGTCAAACATACATGCAAAACAGCAAAAGTCGCTAAATAACACTATTCCCGACTTTTCCGGCTTATTTAATTGGCTAACAATTCCCAAATCATCATAATCATAAAATACAGCTCAATAGCTTTCCAACGATATAAAGAACGCCTAAATCGGAGTTACGGTTCGAGAATTATGAATTTTGTAAAAAAAAAGAAATTATTTTTCAAAAACAGAACAACCGCCCGGCGAAGCATGCTCACCGCCCGGCGAAACGTGCTTCGCCTCTGCTTCGCCCAGCGAAGCACAGGCGACACCAAATCCCCAAAATAATTCAAAGAGGCAGAAGCTTGGCACCTCTGCGCCTCTCGAACCGCCCGGCGAAAAGGACGCATCGCCCGGCGCTCAGGACCTTTCGCCCGGCACTCAGCACCAGAAGCAGAAAAATTCTGCTGCGTGAACACTGTTCCACACCTCCAATTTTTCCCATTTTCTTCCCCAAATCATTTCCAACAGCAAAACAATTACTAGCAGTGGTTCATACACGCCTATAGATCATACAACACAAATTATATCGATTTCTATCCGCGAAAACATCGATTTCTACCATTTTCTACACAAATGGGTTTAGTTCCAAAACTCATGAAAATCAACAAAATCAACAATACAATCATACATAATCATACACATTGCTAAGATAACAAGATTTCACACCCTTACCCGGATTCCAACTTGCTATGTGATTAATCTTGATGAATTTCTAAGTTTTCCTCTTCCTCCTCTTTCTTTCTCTTCCTTTTTCTCTAAATCCCTTTTCTATCTCCTTTCTATCTTTTTCTTTTTATTTCTCTTCTATATCTTTCTTTTTCCACTCACAATCAATTTAATTCATTTTCTCATAAAATTCAACACTTAAACACTTTTCTAACAATTTTACTAAATTTCTAATTTATCACTAGTTGAGAAATGTCTAGAATACCCTCCACTATAATTTCCCCGAAAACTCTCAAAACGATAGAATAACATTTAACACACCAAATTCACAATTAAAATAATTTATCACCCAATTAAAATAAAACACTCAACAAAATGGGAATAATTGGAATCGGGGCGTTACACATAATTAGTAAACATGGAACAAAATAATAAACTGATATCCATAATATCAGAAACTGCAGAATGACAGATATTTCGACATCTGTTACAACATGTTAATCAAAACTGAACTGTAAATTGTAGAATGATAAACAACACAGAATATGATAACCCAGTTCGGTGCAAATCACCTAAATCTGGGGGATACCAATCTAGGAATAAGAATCCATTATCAGTAGTATAGTTTTATGTAAACAACCGTTGGTGTACAATAAACATGCACATTTACCTATCACTACCTAATTAAGACTTTATCTAAGAACTCCATCCTAGATAAGAGAAACCCATCTCACTCCCTAAATCACAACCTGCGATTATCTAACAGTTATAACAACTGTATCATCCTATTGAAAGACACCCCTTTCAATACAAAGTCATGTTGACACTGAAGGTAGAGGTATTCAAGGTTTAAATGTTAATTCAATGGCTCGAGATATAGTTATTCACACACATTTCTATAATTGAATAGTCTTGATGAAGTTCAACCTTACGTGGCTACTCACAAACGACTTTTGAAGAAAAGATATCCACGAATGAGGAGAAGTTGTTGTTGATCGAGCATAACAAGAAATTCCTTGATTGGTTTAATAAAAGGATACCAAAAGATCATAGTGCATCCGAGACAATTAAATGGTCGTCGTTCATGCCAAAATTTAAGGTGATAACTTGGACTGCATATGACATTGGTCATTATACCTTTTATACAAAATCAAAATATGATCGTAGTACAATGCAAAATAGTGGGGTAATGGTTGAGGCAGAATCCATGTATTTTTCTAGTTCGAAACATAAGAATCCAATATTGGCATCTAGTGTGTTCTATGGTGTCATTGAGGAGATTTGGGAGATTTATTATGTTATCTTCAGAGTGCCTTTATTTAAATGCAAGTGGGTTCCCCATAATACTAATTGAAATTCTGTCACAGATATCAGATGTCCTACACAGATGTTGAGACACTGATATCCAACACAATGAACAAATTAACAATAATAATAACAGTGTAGAAAGTAAAGAACACAGTGATATGTTTACCCAGTTCGGATCTACAATCCTACTCTGGGGGCTACCAAGCCAGGGACGAAATCAATATGCGATAGTATCAATTCACAAATCATACAGCAACCACACCCGGTTACAATCCGATCACTTAATCACTACCCTTCCTATGACTTCTACCTAAGACTCACCTAGGTATGAGGCCCTCCTCAAATCCCTCTTCAATCACAACCCGTGACTGGTTCCTTTCAACACAAGTAACAAAACGAAAGCCACACTTTCAAAACACACAATTCTCAATATTTCAAAGCTTATGAGAATTGACACACAAGAAACTCAATGCTTAAAAGCTTATATTAACTGACAGAACTTACAACACAAAACCAGTCCTTGTACTGTTATCAGAATGATACCAGTTAGGCTCACAAATAACACTCAAAAAACCCTAACAAAACACACGTAAGTTCCACACCTAAACTAGGTTTACACCAGTCAATATATAGCATTAAATCTGGACTGGATTGGGCTTCAAAATGCAGCAAAGAGACTGCACACAATTCTGCAAAATAAACTCCAAGAAAATAGGTCTTCAATCTAAAGTTTCCTAATATGTCTCCATATTTAGAAAATGTTGAAAATCCGAAAACCAACACACAAAAACTTAACCCAAAATACTTTGGATGCCACATAGGATAACTAAATATTCACAGAATATTCAGTAATAAATACCAACAGCAGAATCTTCCTTTTACACCAAAATCAGACGCGATGTCCTATAATCCAGGATGGGACATCTTTATCCGACATGTTTTAATGCAGAATATTAGAACATCTTGTTTCAACATCTTGTTGCTATAATAGTTTTAGCAAAATAAATGCCAACCACAAAATCAAAGAAATAACAATCTCCCCCTTTGGCTTATTTTGGCTAAAACTACACACCAAACAATCTTGCAAAGATAACACCAGCAAAATAACAGTATCAGAGACAGCAGGGAAAAACACACCATAACACCAACACCAAAAACACAGCATAGCAACAAAAAAAATTCACACCCAAAAGAACTCCCCCTCAACTGCAGCAACACAACAACATTAAACATTCGCCCCCTCACCTACAGCACCAGCACAAGCACACCATAAGACTCACCACAAGCACACTACTTCCCCTTTTTAGCCAAAAATATGACAAAGGCAACTGCACGGTCAAGTCATAAACCAGAATAAATAGCATCAGAAAGTAGATGCACACAACATCACATAACCAAATGTCATGCACAAGCTTCAGCATCTTTCCCTTCATAAACACCTGCACAAGCTGCACTACCAGAATTACCTTTATTCTTTTTAGTCTGGCAGCCAGAAAGAACATTAACTACTATAGTTCTTCATGAATACAAACCCCAAGTCTACTCCTCAGATTTTCAAACTGAACTGCATCCAGAGCCTTGGTAAATATGTCAGCAAGCTGATTTTCTGTGCTAACATGCTCAAGAGTTATGACTTTGTCCTCCACAAGTTCTCTGATGAAATGATGTCTGATATCAATGTGCTCAGTCCTACTATGTTGAATAGGATTTTTAGAAATATTAATAGCACTCAGGTTATCACAAAATAATATCATGATATCTTGTGTGACATTATACTCAGATGGCATTTGCTTCATCCACACCAGTTGAGCACAACTACTTCCAGCTGCTATGTACTCAGCTTCAATATTACCACTCCCAGATACAGAGTCATCTGAACCCTGTTCACTCTCTCTATTAGATCCACCAGAGGCATCTCCTTCAGCAGTTTTCTTGTTATCTTGGTCTTTACCAACTGTTCCAGCAGAGACATTCTTTTTCTCCATGAAAGTTTTAATTAACTGTTCAAGTTTGGACTTCCTAGCAATGTCTTTTCTGATGGAATCTTCCAGTTCCTTGCATGTCTCTTGCAGCTGTGCAATGACTTCATCATCAAAGGTAGCATGACTGGAAGTTTGAGAAGATGTCCCAACAATGTCTGAAACATGTGCCCCACCAAGTAACTTGTAGTGTAGGGACATATGAGGTTTTCTTTTGAGAGCACTCTCACTCCCTAACAAAAGGTTAGGAAACTGATCTAAAATAATACCACGGATCAGGGATGGAAAGCAAATAGGCATCTTGACAGCAGTTGAACTTGCTTATTTCAGGATTTGTTCAAAGATGTATGTCCCAAAATCAAAAGAGACCTTTTTCCCAATAGCATAAATGAACCTACCAAGTATGGAGGAAATAGTAGATGTATGATTGGTAGGTACCCAATTCACAATAGCAATCCTGTGGAGAATAGCATATTTAACACTCAGTTTTCCAGAGGACAACTTTTCTTTATTTGGCCAGTGTTTATGACAACCACCTGTAATCTCCTTACACACTTCATTATTTGTGACCTCTAACTCAGGCTGAGGTTCTTCACACCTGCCCAGAAAGTTATTGATTACTTCAGGAGAAAAAGTGCGACTTTTCCTCTCACAGACACTTTTCTGAAGTTGTTACTCCTGTTATCATCACAATCTTCAGGAATATTCACAACAAATTCCTTGACTAATTTCTCATAGCAGGTCTTATCTTGGACACAGTTCTCATCAACCCAGCAGCTGCAATAAGATCCATGATTTCTTTGTATTTAATGAAATCCTTACCCAGCCCTCTCTCCAAGGCAATCTTCCTTTGATCCACAACTCTCCACCTATCTGCATTCCTTGTAGAACCATCAGCATAGGTCTTTTTGCATGTAGAGTTTTTCACACCAATGATGTCTTGAACATCTGTTGCAGCCTCATATTCAGACTCACTGTGAGCAGTGACTTTTCTCTTCTTAGTTGGAACAACAACCTTACTCCATTGTTTGGGAGGCCCAGCTCCAACTTTTCCCTTGGTACTATCAACACCTCCAGACTTTCTATGCAATTTTGCAGACTTTGAACCTTCAATCATAACAGTTTTCTCTTTTCTTCTCTTAATTCTCCTTAACATCCCAGCAATGGGTTCCTCATCAGAAGTGAGATCATCAACATTAATAACTACACCGGCTTTCTTTTTACTCCTTCTTTCGTGACCCACATGAATGGGGACACCATCATCAGTTCTATCTGTAGGGCTGCCATTGGCATTTCCTGTCAAGGATGTTGGAACATCAGACCCAACATCTGTATCAACTCCACTCAAAACCTTGGCAACAAACTTCCTAAGTTCCTTATCTTTTCTGACTACATCAGCATCAGTAGTATTCTTGTTTATACCACATGATTCAGTAGCATTCTTCTTTTCAATCAAACCAGACCTAGACCCTTTTTCAGACAAGTTTTTTCTAGGGCTTATTTGGTCTGCATATAAACTAGTCATCGAGTGAACTTTCTTCCTAGATGAAAAAGGTTTAGACTTCTTACCAGGAATATTGACATTAATTGAGTGAGAAACTTGTCGTTTTCCTTTAGGATCAGTCGGTACTACGTTCAAGGGAGCAATATCAAGCACAAGATCTGAGAGGTTGATCATTTGAAGTGATTCATCATCTCCAGCATTGGTTCGAGGAGATCCTAAGTTATCAGAAGAGCCATGCATGGATTCTGATGCATGATGTTGAGACATTTTTGATTGATCACAAGGCACAATATTGAGGATGTTAAGAGAAAACCCTAAAGCCCGTGAACTTTGGAGAGAAAGGGCAAGAGGAATTTTTGTAAAATATGTTTGATATAGGTAGAGTGTGTTTGCCCGCCTATTTATTTTTGAGAAGTGGGCCCAGAGAAGCGCGGCAGTCACAAACTTCGAACACCCGATTCGCCTCAAATGTGCATCCATCAAACTTTCCTTTTAAATTTTCCGCGCTCACATACTTACTAAGTTTAATCTTATTATCACAGTTCACCATGCTAACATTTTGAGTTGTTTTAAAATTGATCAACACTTGTTATAACTTAGTATTCTTTCCAATAGCTTTCTTAGTTTCCAAGCATATTGCAGTGCTCTCAGACCTCCACAAATAATAATTATCTGATGCTCTCTCGCCTCTCATGACAACCTTACCATTCTCATTTGTTATCAGACATTCAAAATTGGAAAAGTAGACCCTGAGACCCTGATCACATAGTTGACTTATGCTTATCAAGTTTGCATCTAAGCCTTCAACAAGTAATACCTCATCCAGATTGGGTTGACCTGTACAGTCCAATTTTCCAACACCCATTACTCTCCCTTTTGATCCATTACCAAAGGTCACATAGTTAATAGAATGAGACCTAACATCTGACAAACATCCCTTGACACCAGTCATGTGCCTAGAACATCCACTATCAAAGTATCACTTTTCCCTTGTAGAGACTCTGAAAGACTTATGAGCTATGTGTTCTTCCATAGTATTCTTCGGAGTCCACACCTTCTTTTCTCCAACCCAATCCTGTTCCCTACTAGACTGTAACCCAGTTTTGGGGTAGCCATATAATCTGTAGCAAAAGGGTTTTATATGGCCAAACCTTCCACAATAGTGACATCTCCATCTTTGATTCTTTCTTCTTGTGCAATTCTCCTGATGTCTGTGAGGATGTTGCAACATGTTATATGGCGTCTTCAATTCTTTCTTAGATTAAACAAGTGTCACTTCAAGCCATTTTCCCTTGTCTATCTCACTTGAACTTTCAAACCCAAGACCACTAACATTTCCAACATCTCTCCCTGACTTCAGAATCTCATCAAGCACATCAGAGCTACTATTGAGCATTCTGACAGTCTTGATCACATTGTCCAGTTTTGAATTCAGAACAACCACTTCACTTTTCAGATCAGAGATAGTAGATAAATGCTCAACCTTTTCAGTTTTTAGATGAGCAATAACTCTCTTTTGTTCTTCTCTCTGCTGACATACTTCTTCACTTTTAATGCATAAATTCTTATAGGAAGCAGCCAGCTCTTCAAAGGTAAGTTCTTCACTGACTGACTCTTCATCAGACTCACACACACCTGTTAATGCTGTAACCGGCTTTCCAGACTTCTCATCAGTTTCAGTTTCAGAGTCATGTTCTGACCATGAAACTAATAATCCCTTCTTTTGCCTCTTGAGATAAGTGGGACACTCAGATTTTATGTGCCCAAAACCTTTACACTCATGACACTAAGCTCCTTTCCCTTGGTTGAAATTTTCTTCAGTACTGGAAGTTCTCCCAGCATTCTGGTTTTTGCTGATGTTGAATGGCTTGTCCCTAACATTTGATCTTGACTTCCAATCCATCCTTCTGAACACTTTGTTGAATTGTTTGCCAAGTAACACCAGGTCTTCTGAAAGGACTTCATCTCTGTTCAGATTACTTTCATCTTCTGAGTCACCTGCCTTTGACACAAAAGCTATACTCTTCTTCTTTTCAGACTTTTCATTGATCCCCAATTCAAATGTTTGAAGTGATCCCACAAGTTCATCCACTTTCATCTTATCTATGTCCTGAGCTTCCTCTATAGCAGTCACTTTCATGTCAAATCCCTTAGGTAGAGATCTGAGGATTTTTCTGACCAGTTTGCTATCAGACATCTTTTCACCTAGGGCACTTGAAGCATTAGCTATCTCAATAATGTTCATGTGAAACTCATGAATGCTCTCATCTTCCTTCATCTTCAAATTCTCAAACTTGGTAGTGAGAATCTGAAGTTTTGACATCTTCACCTTTGAAGTCCCTTCATGAGCAACCTTCAAGACCTGCCAAGCCTCTTTTGCAATGGTGCAGTGTTTAATCAACCTGAAGATATTTTTGTTAACACCATTAAACAATGCATTCATGGCTTTGGAATTTCCTAAGGACCCTTTGTATTATGCATCATCCCAGTCTTCCTCTTCCTTCACCACATCAGTAGGATTACCTTCTCCATCTCTAACCTTTGGGTGTTCCCATCCTTTGATAACAGCTTTCCATGCTTGATCATCCATGGATTTGATGAATGCTACCATCCTTGGTTTCCAGTAGTCATAGTTGGAACCATCAAGCAGAGGTGGTTTGTTCAAAAATCCTCCATCCTTGTCCATTGCACCAGAAAGTACCTTCCCTGAATCTCACCCAGAACCAAACAAGGGTGCAAGCTCTTGATGCCAATTGAAATTCGAGAACAGATATCAGATGTCCTACACAGATGTTGAGACACTGATATCCAACACAATGAACAAATTAACAATAATAATAACAGTGCAGAAAGTAAAGAACACAGTGATATGTTTACCCAGTTCGGATCTACAATCCTACTCTGGGGGCTACCAAGCCAGGGACGAAATCAATATGTGATAGTATCAATTCATAGATCATACAACAACCACACCCGGTTACAATCCGATCACTTAATCACTACCCTTCCTATGACTTCTACCTAAGACTCACCTAGGTATGAGGCCCTCCTCAAATCCCTCTTCAATCACAACCCGTGACTGGTTCCTTTCAACACAAGTAACAAAACAAAAGCCACACTTTCAAAACACACAATTCTCAATATTTCAAAGCTTATGAGAATTGACACACAAGAAACTCAATGCTTAAAAGCTTATGAGTAACTGACAGAACTTACAACACAAAACCAGTCCTTGTACTGTTATCAGAATGAGACCAGTTAGGCTCACAAATAACACTAAAAAAACACTAACAAAACACACGTAAGTTCCACACCTAAACTAGGTTTACACCAGTCAATATATAGCATTAAATATGGACTGGATTGGGCTTCAAAACGCAGCAAAGAGACTGTACACAATTCTGCAAAATAAACTCCAAGAAAATAGGTCTTCAATCTAAAGTTTCCTAATATGTCTCCATATTTAGAAAATGTTGAAAATCCGAAATCCAACACACAAAAACTTAACCCAAAATACTTTGGATGCCACATAGGATAACTAAATATTCAAATAATATTCAGTAACAAATACCAACAGCAGAATCTTCCCTTTACACCAAAATCATACGCGATGTCCTATGATCCAGGATGGGACATCTTTATCCGACATGTTTTAATGCAGAATATTAGAACATCTTGTTTCAACATCTTGCTACTAGAATAGTTTTAGCAAAATAAATGCCAACCACAAAATCAAAGAAATAACACTAATGGTGTACAAAGTTATGACTTAGATTCACCCGGGGTTGACCTTGGCAAGGAAAATTATAAAACCGAACTATTCATAATGGCTTCACAAGTAAAACAAGTTTTCTATGTTACCGACCCTTCGGACACATCGGGGAAATGATCAATTGTTCTCCGAGGAAAAGACATTTTTAGTAGTGATGAATGTTCTTACATTCCTTATATTCCTTCTAGAACAACAAAAGTGCCTACCACTTATGAAGAAGTTGATAGAGATGATGTGCAAGCTATTCATATTGATCATAATGAATGCATATGGGAAAATTAACACGTAATTAGTATTTTATTCTTTATTCATAATTTAATTAATGTAAGTCATTATTTCTAAGTATATTTACTACCAAGTATGATTATTTGAAATTGTAGGTGTTTAAAGTAAATACACCAAGAGACAAGGCATCAAGGGACAAGACACCAAGAGCCAAAGAAATGAAACACTATAAGATACAATTATGTGATGTTATATAAAGTTTGTAGGTTGTTTTGTGCCATTGTTCATTTGATGTAATACATATACAATATTTAGTTCTTACAATAATATATAGATTTGATTGAAGTAATAGAATACAGTACTTCATTATGATACAATTGTTATTTCTGTTCTGATATGGTTCAAAAAAAATACAGGTTATAAAATGGAAAATTTTCAAAATGCAGAAAAATTATTTTAAAAAACGAATATTATTTAACGACGGTTGTAGTATATAACTGTGAATGTTGTCCATAATAATATATTACACCAAAAAATGCGCTGGTGAGAATCGAACCTGGGACCTTTATATATTACAACGGTTACTTAGTGCAACTGTGATCATATTTAGCGCGCTTTCAAGTTTTCTACAATGATCATAAGACTGTGATTGTAAGTAGCGCAAAAAGTATCGGTGTGTGCGTGTTCACGTTACAAGTGCAAAGAGATTCATATGCCCTAGTAGGTATATTACATGTTTGAGGGTAAGGTATAGCTCGCTACGGCGAGTAGCCTTTTAGGGTGGTTTTTGAGGCGATTCGAGGGACCTGCTCATGTGAGGTGAGAGGCCTGCTGGTGGCTGGCGCAACTGGGTTGCAGGAGAGTGCTTAGCTTTATGGTGTTAGGGCTACTAGTAAGTGGGAATTTAATCAACTTCGGCTCCTTGAATCTATATCTAGATCTTACGGGATTCCTCATTCGACTTTGTTAAGGGTTTGGGACAAAGACTTTTTACCATTCATATTATCGTAGAACGGGATCCCCATCTAAGGATGTTTGCTCGCGTCATCTCACGGTGATGCGAGATCAATATGAATTATCGAACAAAGTACGAACAAGATTTGGCAAAATCTACTGCCACGGAACTGAATCCTTGACCTCAGGGAACCTCAACTCTTTTTCCAGAGACGCTTTCAAATTCAGATATTAGAATTGAACTTGATCTCATGGAAATTGCAGGAATCATAAATTATTTCTGATAAACAGCTCCATTGTTTCGTCGCGATACCATAAATCGAGAAGACTGCAGAAGATGCAGCACAACAAAGCTTCCCGAGCGATTCTATGACGCAACATTGTAGATCAGAGGATGCGATCATGTTGCTTCCTGAATCATAGGAGTTGATCGATGTCGATCTTGAATCAGCGTTGTTAATCTTCGATACGCTGGATCAGATTGGGGGAGTACCTAGATGGGTAGCACTCGAACGCCCAAGTCATTTTAGGGTTTATGATAATCGTAGTAAGGGTGGAGATTAGAGATTATGTACATGAAAATCCTTTGTAAAGTTATTTACACCTTGAATTAATAGAGTAGGTTTTATAAGTGGTCCTCATGTTATTTGGGCTTTGGCCGACATGGAGCAGTGTGTCATTGGGTCTTTGGCAGGCACAAAACTAGTTGCAAGCTCAACCGATGGAATATGTAGTCTTTTAAAAAAATGTGTGGCACGTCTTTGGTTTACACCTCGGTTGTTCGTTTAGTGAGGTGAAAGATTTATCATTGCATGTATTGTTTGTAGCAGTGCCCCTTTCATAATCAAATCACTACAACATTTTACCCACATTGTTTTCACTCAATCCTACTGAAATTTCCGCTTTGCTAGTCTTTGAAGTGCTTAATGAACGAGAATCAACCAAAATTTTAGTTTATATATGTGCTAGAGAAATGCACTAAAAGTGAGCAATATTTGACCATTTTATTCGAGTTTAGACCCATAGTTATGATCTGAGTCAAATTAAAAAATAAATTGAGTCAAGAACGTAAAACTGGTTTGGAAAATCTTCGCTTCAACAACCCTTAATGGTTTAACAAAATATGGTTTAAAATAGAATTTGAAAAAGAATTGATCAAGAAATCAAGATAACTTGCAAAAGGGGCAACCTTGAAAATACTTAGAAATTTTTCTATGTTACTAAATGTAATGGTTTTGGTACCAACTTCCAAGAACCATAACTTGTGATCCAAGCATCCATTTTGAGTGATCCAAAACCTGATTTATAGGTCTTGCTACATTATACAAAAGCTTCAACTACATGAAACTCCAATTCTTCATGGATTTTTAGTTATGGATGGATCAAATTGGTGAAAAATCAAGAACATAACACTTAGTGCAAAACTGTCTAAGTTCCAGCCTTGGACATCAAAGTTCATGGGGATTTTTCAATGGGATCCAAATAGTTTCAAGAAAAACTATGATCACACACGGATTGTATCATGTTGGGCTTTCTAAAAAGCACAAGATCTTTCCATAACTCCATCTGAGCAAGGAGATCTGATCCTCACAAAATGGCAATTTCGAACTGCCTTGTACAACGCAGAATTGTGCAATTTTGCTCGATTTTGCAAAATCAAGCAAGTACAAGCCTCGTCATCCATTTAGAAACCTCAAGGGATGATACCAAAGAGGATTGATCTGATCCACAAGCCTCACAAGTCCATGGATCTATGTTTAGGCATGACACACCTAAAATTCAAGAGGCCTCAAATGGTCAATTTTGTTTCAAAGCATTTAAATGATGCATAGAGGTGGCATTCATCAAGACATTGTTATCTAAGTTCAGTCAAGCCTTACCCCTGCCACAGAAGACTCATAGCCTATTCTCTAATCTCAAGTCAATGGCTAGAGAAGACTTGAGATTCCATTGGACCACCATTTGCTATAGACCTGCTGCAGTTGCCATTCACTATTTTAGCCAAAACAAACTTGCTCTACTATAAATAGAGCTCATTATATCAGTTTGAATACACCAAAGCACCTAAACTGATGCTTTACCCAAAATCTCTTTTTCACTCCAAATTTGCCTTCTAAACCAAGTCACTATCGGGTTTTGAAATTGAGAGTGATTCAAAGCAAACCAATCGTGCCAACACCTTATAAACATCATATATGAGTGATCCATAACACAAAATCACATCTGGAACATCAAATTCAGAAAATCACCATCCAATTGCTCAAGTTCTTGATAGAGTTGTAATTGAGGTACCATACCAAGTTCCAGCTCATTTCAAACCACTCCAAGCATTCAGACACAATTCTTGGCACCTAAGGAAGCTATCCATATCATTGGAACCAATTTGCAACACCTCCAAACCAGAATTTGATTCTAACTAGCAGAGGTAAGCCTCAAACTTTCAAACACATTAATGCATGCATCATAATCATGTTTTCAAGTTACCATTGTGTTTCTGGATGCTTATAGATCATTTTCCCTCAATCAATTGCTATGAATCAATTGTGTAGGGAATTTCATATTGGTTTATGCAAATTAGGGTTCATCTGGTTCGTGCATGATAATCTTCTCCACACTTAACTTAAATGAAATTGAGTATTACCATCTTGTTCCTTGTTCAAAGGCGAGCAAGATTGATGCTTATTTCATCCAATTCCATTAAGAAACAAGGGAGATTGGATTGAATCCGTTTCTGGTGGCAAAACGAAGAAGATGATGTTCTTCGCGCGTTTTTTTGAATTTTAAATATTTGAATTATTTAATTAATTTTGATATTTTTCTTAATTGATTCAAAAATTAATTTCTCTCTGAATATTTGTGTTTTTGAATTGTTTCTTTTTCCCAAAATTCACAAAAATGTTAAATTATTTTATTTTGCAAAAAAATCATATTTATGTTATTTATTTAATATAGTTGATATTTTTGTGAATAATTTCATTTTTATTATTTTTCAATACTTTAAAATGAAATTCCATCTTGATTTTTCAAAATTCAAATGATTTCTACACTTTCATATGTTCAAAACATAATTTTTCAAAATATTTTTCAAAAACCTACCACTTGTTTTAAATAAAAATTATATTTTATATCATTTTTATTTATTATTTTTTTTGAAAAATGAATTTAATTTAAAATTAGGGTCTCTCCCTGAGCTATAAGTCCCATTCTTTTTCTTCAAAATAATCTTTGGGCCTCTATTAGAGTGTAAGACCCAAACCATTTTCTAACCAAAACTTTTTTGGGCCTCAATTATTGTATAAGACCCACTGTGTTTTCAAACATCTCGGCGCGATCGCCATTTCAAACAAAAATAACTTAGGCCTCTACTTGAGCTATAAGTCTCATTTCCTTTTCTTTAAAACACTTTTGGCCCTCTAATAGAGTGTAAGACCCAACCCCCTTTTGTTCATAAATTTTTTTGGAAGCTACTTGAGCCTCTACTTGAGCTATAAATCTCACCTGCAAGTTTTTATCAGCTTTCTTTACGTGCTTTCATATATATATATATATATATATATATATATATATATATATATATATATATATATATATATATAACAGTATTGCTGGAAGCTTGCTCACCTGTAAGTCCTTCTTTCATATCCTTTTAAATACTTGGCATATATCAACTGTATATATACTTGTATATCTGCTTAGAGTTTTCCCCGACAAGTAATTCTAGAAAGGTAAAGCCAGTTGGTCACTCTTTCAATACAGTCAAAACTAGTTCCCCATAGGACTTTCCAGATACAGTCTTGCCTTCTCTTGGGCTTAAACAATATGGAACAAAGAGAAAGGCATTATTCTCGGTGAAACTTTTCTCAAACTGTCACTATTAGAAATTATCAAAGAAATTCAGTTTCCCCAGAGAGGATTAATTCCTGGTGAAACTTTTCTTGAATTTCTTCAAACTCTATAACTGTTCACAAAAGAAAGGATTAATTCCCGGTGAAACCTTTCTTGAACATTCTTAAGTTTGGACCCACAGGCTTCCTAAAAGCATCCCCAGCCTCCTCTTGGGCTTTGTAGAAGTACCATCAAGCTTCTTAGAAGTTCTCATGCCTCCTCTTGGGCTTAGTACAAGGACCCAGAGACTTCTTAAAGGTATAGGACATAACCTAGTCATCCTTTGGTAGAGCAGTCTTTCTGAGTCAAAGCATCAAACCAGTTTAGGGTTGACCTTCATCCCTTAACATACCAGCCTTCTCTTGGGAATCATACAAAGATCATTCACCAGCTGAGAGCGAATCTCTCAACACCAGTAGACTTGGACAGTTTCATCCCCTTTGGATTTCCAAGAAACATTTCCTTAAAGAACAAGAAATAACCCTAATTACCTGATCAATCTCCAAACAGAGATAAAACCCTCACTGTGATTTTCCTCAACTAGGGTCAATTACTGTTAATTCACCAAGAGTGAAAAACCCTAAAAAGAAAAGAACTCCATCTGTCATACCTTCAGTTCAAAATCCCCAGCTAGGGTCATTTACTGTTAAAACAGAATCAGAACCTCATGGTCTCTGATATCTCAACTCTTCTGTAATTCCCAGCAAGAGTTGACCCCCTAAATTTGGATAACCATGTATATGATGGGTAATTGACAACTCCCTATTGTATAACCTGACCCCGGACTCCCCAATCTCTGTCAAGTGTTTGTTCAGTTAAACAATCGCGTGCAAGGTTAGTTTTAAATAGCTTCCCTTTCCCTTCCAGTTTGACGGGATAAATAAGAAATCAGAAAGTAGCACCCAACGTTCCACCCACTGAGATGAGGAAATCCCCTGCGATAAGGTGGTCGCGTCACCGACAAAAATCGCACGCTATAGAAAAATGGCGACTCTGCTGGGGATTTAAAGTAGGACTAGAAATCATAAGAGGTCTAGGATGTTAGTTTTAGGAATACTATATATACTATATATATACTTTTTTCCTACTTGATATCCGTGTTTATTTTTCTGTCAATGGGAATGCGAGTGATGTCGCATCTGGAAAGTTTGAGAGAAACCATAAGATAAGTGATGGAAGAGACGGGGAACAATTATAGGGAGTGATTCCCGAATAAGTTAAACCTGGTAGACCATCGAATCAGTAGAGGTACCCGTGTGATACTATGCTGAACAACCGATTGTTGTGAAAGTAGACGATATCATAGTGCGGTGACCCGTGAAACTGAGGATTTAGTAGACATTAACCATGTGGATTTTTAGTAGTGTGGTGGCTATCATAAATAGTCGATACACGATACTACACTCAAACTGAGATTTCTTCTGAAATACTATAGCTCGCTCGGGTGAACCAGCTTGCTGTTGTTATCTCCGGGAGAAGTCAGTGATTTTTGGGAACCTTAACCCGTTCTACAGGTACAAAATTTACCAAAATAGTACAACCTTTTGGGGATGGGTAGAGCCATGACTCCATGCTTGTGATGCTGAACCTTTGAACCCATGTTTTTTATATGTTTTTATGTGCTGCATTCATGTAAAAAAACTCTTTACAAACAAGAAAAAAAAACAAACAAAAAATCTCTTTTCAAAATTAAACTAAACGATAAATTGCAAATATCAGAAGGATTGCGTTATGGATTTCGTTAGAAGAAAGACGCACAAGTACACCTTCAAGGCTCCAAAACTAGAGGATTTAAGGAAGTTGGCAAGGATGATTACCAACCCCTAGGCTTTCAGAGCCAAGCACGGAGGACCGTTGTCTCTGTTAAGGGTCCATGTAGTTGAAGGAGTTCTGTCTACGCTGATTCAATTTTACGATCCAGTTTATCACTGTTTCACCTTCCTGGATTACCAACTGACACCAAACCTAGAGGAGTACTCTCCCCAGATTGATTTACCTATCACTGACCAAGCTCCCTTTTCAGGACTGGAAGAAATTCCAAAAGAACAAATCATTGCAAGAGCAATTTATTTGGACGAGTCAGAGGTCAAGACTCACATAACCACTAAAGGAGGAATCTAGGGTTTACCAGCTAAATTCCTAACGGAGAGAGCCCTATACTTTGCCAGTGTAGGAAACCTAACCGCTTTCGAGGATATATTTTTTTTACTCACTTACGGATTATTCCTTTTTCCCAACATCGATAACTTCATCGAAATCAACGCCATTAAGATATTTCTGATTGGAAACCCTGTACCAACATTGCTCGCCGATGCTTATCATTCTGTACACTTAAGGAATTTGTACAGTGGAGGAATGATCACATGCTGTGTACCCTTGCTTTACAAGTGGTCCATTTCCCATCTACCCAAGTTTGCTGCTTTTTGGGATCATAAGAACACACTACGTTGGTCGCATAGAATCATGTATCTCACCAACTCTGACATAGACTGGTTAAATAGGATTTATGAAGGGGTAGAGATCATTGACCGGTGTGGAAACTTCCCTAATGTACCCCTCATAGGAACTAAAGGTGGAATAAATTATCATCCAGTTTTAGCCAGCCGTCAATTCGGATACCCGATGAGACATATCCCGCGAAATGTTCATCTGGAAGGTCTTTTCTTCAAAGAAGGAGAAAAAGACAAAGCACTTAAGAAGGAAATAGTGCATGACTGGCAACATATTCACAGAAAAGGACGAGAGTCTATGGGAAAACCGGATTGTATCTCCTGGAGCCTTATCTCCATTGGGTACAAACTGGAGCCCTCAAGCTGAGGATACCTTATCCCGTCAAGAAGTTTTTCCCTTAAAGGAATCCGCCCTTTATTTCATGTCTGAAACGGAAAAACTCCAGGTCGCTCTCAACAAAGTGCAACGAGAGAAGATTTCTTGGAAAAACAAATACTAAACTCTCAATGTGGAGTGTATCAAAATCCAAGAACTGTTAAAAGAAAAGGATGCTCTGATTGAGATCTTAGAGCAACATGCTGTAGAGAGTCGGGGGGATCAAAAGAATTTACTCGCTCCTTTCATTTGGCAAATAACTGATAACCTGACAACGGTTGAAGAACCTCGATCGAAGAAAAGGAAACTACCAGAACCGACATCTGAGCTCTCTTCAGAGAGGACTCCGGATCCTTAAGCTTAGAATTTTCCTTTTACCAGCACTTTGTAAAATACTGTACTTTTCTTTGTAACATACTACAATCCTTCAATTCAATTAAAAAAGGGGTCCCCCCTCTCTGTATGATATTTTCAATTTATTTAAAGTTTCTTTTTTATTAAAGCAAAAAATAGCAAAAAAATATGTCATTGCATTCATCATTCTCACATAACGCATTCTCTCGAGTCTCACGCGCGCGTCTCAGTTCTAGAGTCAAGCTGTCGTACTCGTACAATACTCAGGCCAATCGACAAAAGAAAATAGGCGATCTCGAGAAAATGGACAAAATAATAGTTTATGAATTAAATATACAAAAATTGTAATTTTATTCAATCATTAGTTTGAAATTTAGTTTTGCAAACAATAAACTTTAATTAAATTCAAAATTTTATTTAATTCTATAACTTTTTGGTGATATTCCTAATTTTAATCACTTCCTTTTTTGTTTTTATTTTAGATTTCAATAAAACAAATTTATCTCATTTTCTTAATTCTTATAAATTTCTTTTTATTTTAATAATTTAAATTATGTGGTTGAATATATTGAATAAGTGATTCACTTCTTAGAAATAAAAAAAAAGTAGAATAATCCCTTATTCTATAATAAAACTAAAATTTGAATTACATTATATAAAAAATTTAGAAATAACATTTTTTTAAATAGAAAAAAGATTGAAATATTTTATATGTCCTATTTTAGAAAAAGAACCTGATAGAAATAAAATAAAGAGATTAATTGGAATACACTGTCAGTGTAAAATTACTTTACACTGACATCCAATTAAAATGAATTATTTTAACACATGAGAAAGGAAAAACATGGAACAAGTGGTTATTAAAATAGTTTAGTTATAATTTATTTATTTTTATTTTTAATTTCTTAATTATGTGTCAAAATAATTCATTCTAATTGGTGATACTGAGATACAATATATACTTTATTTTGACAAATTTTAGTTATAAATATTTAGTTATAATTATTTGTTTTCTAATGACAAATTTTAATAAATATTTACTTTATATCATTAGAATAAATAAAAATCAAAGAACAAAATTTAGATAAATAAATATTTACTTTATATCATTAGAATAAATAAAAATCAAAGAACAAAATTTAGATAAATAAATTTTACTTTATATACATTTGTTTTCTAATGACAAATTTCTATTGTTCACAATGGTGTTTATTATATATATTGTATCTCAGTATCACCAGTCGATTTAGTTGTCCGTCTCTAATTACCCTTGTCCTCTTATGTCTCATGACGATGGTTTCTTCTTTATTCTCCAATTGTATATGGGGGATATATGTTCCTCTATCCTTTCTCTCCCCCTCACTCTTCAAACATCACTAGATCTCGTATTTCAAGCACCAACTTCAAATCCAAGAGTATAGTTTTCATCTTTTTCTTGCTTATTTCGATGTTAATTTGTTTCTTAATAGAGTTTTAAGCATTGATATGGTACAGTTTCTTTGAATTTATTTTCTAATGACAAATTTTTTAAATTGAATACATTTGTTGTAATTTTATCGTTGTGATTGCATGCAATTTTCCCATGATTGTTATTTTCATTTCTCTATGTAGGTTTTACAAAATCGACTTTAGTTTGCTAGATCAATTTAAAAAAAATATAGATTGAATTATTGTCTTTGTAGTTATTATTTTATAATATTAATGATATCTAATAAAAATATATATTATGCTTTCATTGATTGTTGTAGAGTTTATGATGCCACATTAATGATGTTGGAGGATTTCTCAATCGTCTTTTGGAAATAGCTTCTGATTGATTATATCTAATTATATTCTACTTTCGACATTGATTGTTGTAGACTCATTATAGGTATGTATTTTTTGAATGAAAATATTTGATTCCTCTACTTTTGACATTTCCTTTGTATTTCATGTCAATGGGTTCAATGTTTTGGAATTTTTTTTACCTATCATCAACTATGAACTAGTAAAATCTATGCAGACTCTACAAGTAATTTTAATTGTTTGAATTCTTACAATGAGTTATGTTATCTATGCAAGATTATTTTCCAGTTTTATTATCAGTTTGGTTATAATCATAATTAATCTATAATCATACTTTAGTTTTTTTTTACATTTCAGTTTTTGAATTATTTATGGATTATGCACTTGAGAATTCACGGTTATGAAATTAATTCAATGTTGTGATTTAAAGATTTTTGTTTAATATATGATAACTTGAATGCATACGTGTATATATCTATAGTTATACTTGTGGAATAATGTTGGTTCAATGTTATGGAAATGGAATTAGATTTCCTTAGCCTTATAGCATTGGTGAATCAAAAGGATAACACAAGGAAGGAGACGTGCGACAAGACTCAATCTTGTTCTAGAAATTGGATGCATGCTATTTGATTGGTTTCTCCAAAAATATCTTCTACGTTACCTTAAATACAAAAAAAGCTTCAAACTATCCCAAAATAAGGTATCTCTCTTGTATACTTTTAATTGTATTAGACCTGTTTGCAAGTTTTAGGAAAAGTAAATACAATTATTATTTTTTTTTCATGTCCTTGAAATTCTTATAAATCATAAAAGGGATAAGGAACCCATTTTAACAAAATGTTGTTTGGAAGATGATCGTGGAATTGATTATCTTCTATAGTCATCTATTTCTATAGAGGAAACACCAGTTGTTGATTAGTTAAAGATTAATTTTGTTTACACACTTATACTCAAGTGAATGATTCATAAAGCATATATATATATATATATATATATATATATATATATATATATATATATATATACCAAAAAGGGTTTAGTTTGGACTTGCATATTTCAAAATGTTTTGATTTGTACTCTGCATAATGTTAGTACTTACATCACTACTAGTATAATGCAATTGAACGGAAACTTACCTCTAGAAGTACTTACATCTTATTTTTTGCAATGGAAGAAAATTGATTCGTTATTTATGGATTTTGGCTATGAGTCAGGAAACCTTAGGCTTAGGCTTTCCACCGATAGAATGAACCCCTTTGGTAATATGAGTTCTAACCATTCTTTGGGGCCTGTTATTCTCACGATTTATAACTTATCTCCTTGGTTATGCATGAAGCGTAAGTATATGTTGTTAAGTATGATGATTTCTGGACCACGATGTTACACCTTAATTTTTACCCTAAGATCCCACCTACTCTTGCATCATCTTGCATCATCTTGCATAGCATTTTCGGTCAATCGTCTATGCATGACTAACCCATTTTCTTTTAGCTTTGTGTTGTTTGCTCTTGTTCATGTATGGATTAGTATTTCATTCCAAGGAAATTAAAAGTTTGACCAGACAAGTCTTGGGGAGATTTTTAAACCCATCAAGTTCTCATGTTCTCAAGACATCTCTTCATCAAATTCAAGACCAAATGACCTCACATCAAGTGTTTCAAAGGTTCATTTGCTCCTAATCAAGAATTAGAATTTTTAAGCCAAGGGTTTATTTACTCCTAATCAAGAGCTTGGTTTTTTTTTCAACTTCAAGGGGTTCACTTTAGAATTTCATCAAGACATGTTGTTTCTTGTTGCTTAGGCTATGAATTAGGATCTCATGAATCCATTAGATGTGATTTGTTGTGTTTCTTGGACTTGAAATGCAACTGAAGATGAATATTTATCGATCAAGGTGGCACGAAGAATAAATTTGTGAACTTGTATGAACACGTGCAACACTATTTCAATTATCTTTTGTTTGTGAATTGATTTCTTTTCATTATGATGGAGTATGCGTTCAAGATGTGTTATGAATTCAACATGCTCAAAAGATTATATTGAAATTCTGGTACATGTGCAGAATTCAGATGTCCTAGAACATGCCGTTCGACATCTGGTCTGACATGATCACAAAGGGCAAGGTATATTGCAATGATCATGGTACTGAAAAAATAAGAGCGAGACACACAGAATTGTTAACCCAGTTCGGTCTAACACACCTACTCTGGGGGCTACCAAGCCAGGGATGAAGTCCACTATCAGAAGTATCAATTCAAAGCTAAACTACACGTTTACAGCTTATCACTTAATCACTACCTAATGACCCTTCTACCTAGATCCTCTCTAGATATGAGAAACCCTTCTCACTCCCACTCATCGCAATGATGTCTAGCAGTTGACAATCCGCCACTGCATCAACGACTCTTTACCTATACAACAATTCAGCAAGGAAGACACCCTTCCAAGACACAACTTAGAGTTACTTAAAAGCTTCCTCCAAGAACAATACTCCTCTTACTTAACAGCTTCGAGGATCACACTTACAAACTGTCCAACTCACAGGTCGAGTGGTACAGGAACCAACCCTAATACTAGAACTTTTACATCTTTGGTTGAGTTACAAAACTAGGTTACAAAACATCTATATATATATAACCTATTCCCAACTGGATTTGGGCCTACAAAAACATAGCAAATAAGCTGCTACAAATCAGCAGAGACTTCTGCTACATAATAGGACTTCAATCTTTATCTTCCTAAAATATCTCCATATATAGAAACTGTATATTTTCCATATTCTTCTCAATTTCAGACTTGATTCTTCAGACCTTTTAATTCAGCGCCACCTGGAATTTGCATATTGTTTCCTGAATCTTCTGCATCTGTTAAGGCATAACAGAATTCTAAATTCTCTTCAGTTTTGGCGCGATGTCGAATGAACCTGCATGGGACATCTTGATACGATATGTTATACCAGATTTTGAAGCTACTTCAGCTCAACATGTTCCAATGCACACTAGGACTTCTTGCTTAACCTGTTCTTCTTTAGCAAGATAAACTATCCTATCTAACATATTGCTGCCATTATTTGTTTTACAAAATTAATGCCAACCCTTAAAATTAAAGAACTAACAATCTACCCCTTTGGAAAATTTTGGCTAAAACAAATACATAAACATTACAACTCAGATTTCAGCAGCAATCACAATTCTATATTACTGTCAGTAGTCATAAGCAACTACTGAACCTAACAGTAACCATCAGTAGCTACTGTGAACAACAATCCTGGAGAATCATCTTCTAGGGAACATTTGAATGATCTTAGGACATCATGTCTGACAACTCTTTTGGCAGCACGTTTCTATGAGCTCCATAACATCACCTTCGAGCACCACACCACAATCACTTCAGGCAGCACATCAGGAGGTACGAAGTAGAAAGTCCCGAAGTTATGAACATGAGGAAGAAGATATCTGGTGTACAAGAGGAAAAAGATTTTTAACACTCCCCCTTAATACAACACATTTATTTTTCCTTTCAACTCAGACTCGGATTCATTGTATAAGACTCCTCCAGAAAAGAAACGTCTGTCTTAACACAAAGGACCAATGGTGGCATACGAGATTTCTGTACACCTTACTTGATCAGACGCCCCCAGTCAACCTGTGGCATAAGATGAAACTTAAGAAGTATCAATCTATCAACCCAGGTAACTCAGAACACAAGTCACAACTGTGTTCATAACTCAGGACACAAGTCACAATTGGAACTCAACACCAACTCAAGGAAATGACACCCTCTTCGACATCTCTGCACACAATTGGTACTCCAGACTCCAAACAAGACATCTGTACAATCCATTTCACACACCCTTTCTCCCCCTTTTTAGCCAAAAATTGGCAAAGAAGGCCCTCACAGAACCAGACCCAAGTAATGCTTACACAAATACGAACAAACGCCATAAGACTAGTGAAACAAACACTCACTTGGCTGGAGGAGAAGAGAACAACCCTTATAAATAGCTGACCAGTAACTTAGGAATTAACGAGCCTTGAATATGTCAAGGTTCTTGGTCAAAGAACCGCTATTTTAGGTATCAAAAACTGCATTCAAATTCAATGCCTACCTTCCAAAACTGCCTTGACTTCCTTAAATGTTTCTCAACTGAATCTTACCATAAATTAGGCCAATAACGCTCTATGCATAGGCAGAGACACGTGTTTTGCCTTATCCTTACACCACCGTCCAGATTAATTCCTTGTTTGGCTCAAGAAAAACATGTCCTGTACCATGTTCTGACATCTTATCAGACAATGTCTACTTGCTCCACATAAAATTATACATTCCACAACCCAAGCACATTTTCTTTTCTGTTGGATTCTGAGACGACTTCTATCGATCAGCGCAACTCACATTCCCTTCTAGATTTCTTCAGAGCAGCAGAGAAAATAAATTCTATCATATGATATATCCCATCATGATGTTTGACATCACTCTGCGCACGCTTCACAAAAATCTGCACCCTTGCAGTAATAGACCATAGACAACAGCCTTAACTCCCCCTGACATGAATAACTAATGCTCCTTATGAGGATGAACACTTGACACCAGATGATATTGCCATTAAGAACTACCATTTCTTGTATTTGTTGAGTATAATCTCACCATGTATATGCCAAGTCCAATATAAAGGCCTACTTGATTTGGAATTTCTCACATATTCCATAACAAATGCCTTTAGATTACTTGTAACACAAGATAAGGACTGCCACCACCTTTGACTTGTATTAGAAGAAATCAACCTTCTGTCTTACATTCACAAGCATCTAATGAAGTTTTCATCATGAAAGTAGTCATGTATTGCCAGAACAAACTACTTAATAACAAGATCAGAATCTGCCCATTCTAATCCACACTATGTCAGAACTCCCACTTCAGATAATAATGCTGCTTCTTCCAACTCCACAGGCATAGTCCCAGACCTTTATCCAACAAACAATGATGTTGTAACATTATGTAGGACATCAGAATTTGATAAAAGATCACACCTTCTGCATTTTATTCAGGTAATCACAACCACCTGATCACAACAGAGAGAAATAAACTCTCACACAATTCAGAAATCTGAATTGCATCCACACATCTAATAACTACCAAGCTCCCAACAAGGTCTTTACCATCAGCCACATACACATCTCCATCAGACTCATACATAGCTCCTGACAAGGTATCCAAGAGAGTTTCACAAACAAACAGCAGATGATGCTCACTTCTTCATTCACACACTTCTGATACAGTCAGCTGATAAGGCTACCTCAGGTTGCCATCAATCACAGCCACTCAGAAAAAATGAATTCCTGAGCCATAATATCCAGACTGCAGACTTGCATAATTCTCTAGACAAATACTTAGTCTCCCGTCAAAGTATTTACCCTTATGCATAACATCAATAATAGACAAATACTAAGTCTCCCGTCAAAGTATCTACTATTAGTCAGAATAAGATTACCTTCTCACACAAGGTATGACAATTTGGTTAACATCTTCTTCTACACACGTCTGACAACTTCTGATTCTTCTTTATGATACGTTGTCATGGAATTTATTCACACGTTACTAGTGGCTTGATCTTGGACTTCTTTCTGCGCAAAACAACCTTGGCTGAACAAGCAATAACCACCTAAATCGATGCTCCAACATCAATCTCAGTTACACATCTTCACAGAGCTTTTCTGAAGATATCATCTATAGTCAAGCTCTAGCAGGGGAACACACGAGGAGCAACCATCAGTAGTTGATCAAGCTTCCAGGTCATATCACAAACACATTCAGCAGCAGGAACATCTCAAGGGTCTTCTCCTTAAATCACAACATCTTGTCTGACTTTGAGATGTTGGATGTCATCAACATTCCACAACCAATCTGCCTCTTTTAATCCTTCAGCCAAACTCATCCCAGACGATTTGGCTGATAGTCCAAGCACATAGTCACCAACCAACCCCACCGGTTGATTCAACTCCATAGTGCTTAACCCTTGAAAGTTCTCCACTACACCAGAACAAGAGTTCCATGCTCTCATAGACTTGATAAATGTCATCAAGTTTGAGTAAACAACCTCCATCCTGAATCAGAGAAACATCATCCAGACAGCTTGAGAAAATAAATTCTTAATACAATGATGTCAAGACATGTCTTCAAGGTCTTCCAAAACATCAGGTACTCTCCCTCAAAATCTCCCAAGAGCACTTTGGAGAATCATACATTCTCCCCTTTAATAGCAACACAGACTGTGATTAGATCATATCAAACCTTAAGCACACACAGTCAATACTTATCTAGCTTCACAAGATCATTCAGATAATGCTTCTAAATAACAGAGAAAACTCACAACTTTTTGATCTTTGACCTTCATGTCCAAGAAGTCTGTTAGAGAAAATACTTCTTGAATCTCAGGTTCTCCACTCCTGCAGCAAAAACCAGAAATAAACTGACCTCAGGAGTAAATAACATGTTGATCACACCTTTACCAACTCACACATCTAAGATAAGTTCCAGCACCAGAAACTTCTTAGACAAACCACCCAGATGCCTCCTCTTCCAGATCAGGAGTAGGTTCTAAACCCATGCGATCAAACCACATTAGTTTAGCACCCAAAGCATCTGCTATGCCATTCCTTTAGACAACAGAATTCTGCACAATTCTGACATGATGTTCTAACACAAGATAGGACATCATTCCAAGGAACACATCAAGAGAACAAGGACTGGAGATTAGCCTTTTTAAGAAAAGAAGCAAAAGTAAATTACTTCTCAGATCTCTTCCTTACAACATCACTTATCAATGCCTTTATGAGTGGACTTGAACAATAAACTTCAAGTATCGTTGACAGAGTAAGTTGAAGCAGTCTTGCATAAATCCCATCACCATAGGATATACATTCAGAGAAGAACAATCTTCTCAGTTACAACCTCATGAGTTTTCAGATAGATTCACAGCTGATCAAAATACAAACTCCTCAAAGCCTTCAGGTGTCACATATCACCCCTAGCATCATAGTCCAGGTGACATCACAATACCACAGGTTTAAAAATCAAACCTACCATAACCCAGCAGCTTTTCAACCACTCCTCCAAGTCTTCAGCACATGCCACTGCCTGTCAAGAACAGTCCATCCTCCACTTCATGGGACCATTCTCACACCTATATAAACTACTCCAAGTTCAAACAACTTCTCAGTAGAAAGCTTCTACCTTGACCATGAACCAGAAAGTATCTTCCCTCGGATCTCATCCAGATACAGAATAGAATGTCCTGCTTTGATACCAATTGAAATTCTGGTACATGTGCAGAATTCAGATGTCCTAGAACATGCCGTTCAACATCTGGTCTGAAATGATCACAAAGGGCAAGGTATATTGCAATGATCATGGTACTAAAAAAATAAGAGCGAGACACACAGAATTATTAACCCAGTTTGGTCTAACACACCTACTCTGGGGGCTACCAAGCCAGGGATGAAGTCCACTATCAGAAGTATCAATTCAAAGCTAAACTACCCGTTTACAGCTTATCACTTAATCACTACCTAATGACCCTTCTACCTAGATCCTCTCTAGATATGAGAAACCCTTCTCACTCCCAATCATCGCAATGATGTCTAGCAGTTGACAATCCGCCACTGCATCAACGACTCTTTACCTATACAACAATTCAGCAAGGAAGACACCCTTCCAAGACACAACTTAGAGTTACTTAAAAGCTTCCTCCAAGAACAATACTCCTCTTACTTAACAGCTTCGAGGATCACCCTTACAAACTGTCCAACTCACAGGTCGAGTGGTACAGGAACCAACCCTAATACTAGAACTTTTACATCTTTGGTTGAGTTACAAAACTAGGTTACAAAACATCTATATATATAACCTATTCCAAACTGGATTTGGGCCTACAAAAACATAGCAAATGAGCTGCTACAAATTAGCAGAGACTTCTGCTACATAATAGGACTTCAATCTTTATCTTCCTAAAATATCTCCATATATAGAAACTGTATATTTTCCATATTCTTCTCAATTTCAGACTTGATTCTTCAGACCTTTTAATTCAGCGCCACCTGGAATTTGCATATTGTTTCCTGAATCTTCTGCATCTGTTAAGGCATAACAGAATTCTAAATTCTCTTCAGTTTTGGCGCGATGTCGAATGAACCTGCATGGGACATCTTGATACGACATGTTATACCAGATTTTGAAGCTACTTCAGCTCAACATGTTCTAATGCACACTAGGACTTCTTGCTTAACCTGTTCTTCTTTAGCAAGATAAACTATCCTATCTAACATATTGCTGCCATTGTTTGTTTTAGAAAATTAATGCCAACCCTTAAAATTAAAGAACTAACAAAAACTACAAGGAAGGTTTCCTAACATCATCATCATCATCATTATCTCGTTCAAGTTCAAGAAAGAAAGAAAGAAAGAAACTATTAGGCTCGAGATATGGCATCACCAATGGTTGGTTGTTCACGTGGCTGGCTATCTTCAAACTATCACTTCTTCCAAACATACTATTAACCCTCATTTTCGACGCTAGAAAAAAGTCAAAGCTATTTTAAGTTAAAAAACTATTTTTAACATAAAGAAGGCTTCGACCCAGCTTTGGTGAAGCCTGAGTCGAATAGAGGTTTTAGGAACCCCAAAAAATGGCTAAGTGCTGGAAAGGTTTCGACCATGGGAATGTGGAAACAAGCGCTGCAGTTGTTATACTACGGCTGGAGGGAATTTCCAATGTTTGAAATTCAAATAGGAGCAGTTGTGAACGTGGGAACAGTTGAGGCCAAGGAGAAGGCGCCAAAATCCACACGTTTGAAGCAATAACCACTACTTAGTAGTTATTTCCTAGCACTATAAATAGGAGTTAGTTCTATGTAATAGGGGTGTTCATATTTTTGTACAAGTTACTCAAAGAAACTCAAAGTACCCGCATGTAGAGAAACGAGTTCGTGAGAATGTACGTAATGTAACACCACTTTCTCTCAGCAATGCAATTTATCTTCATCATTTTTAAGATTCAGCCATTTACTTTCCATGCCTTTACAATTTCTTGAACTTTATCTTCCATGCCAAATTTACTTTCAAAGTCATTTAAACTTTCCACATTTACCTTCGACTGCATTTTTACATTCAAGCATTTAATCTTCAAGCATTTACTTTTCAAAGTCTTTTATTTTCAAGAACGTGGAGTTCACCTTTAATTCATTGCATTTATTTTCAAAGTCATTTATTTTCCCTGCAGTTTACCTTCGACAGCCCTTTTATCATTCCAGCCTTTACTTTTCAAGAACATGGAGTTCGTTTCATTTTACTTTCAAAAGTCTTTACATTTATGCATTTTATCTTTGAAGCCATTTATTTCCTTGCTATTTACATTCGACATCCATTTACTTTCATGCACTTTTTATCAATTCAAGCCTTTACTTTCAAAGCTTTTACTTATTGTCATTTCCTTTCGACGCCTTTAATTTCTGCATCCTTTATTTACAGCCCCTTAAATTTCAAGCCTTTACTTTACCTTATTGCAAGTAGTCAAACGTGGAGTTCAGTTAGATTTTTATTTCAGCATTGTCAAACGTGGAGTTCAATTTACATTCTCTTTATTTTTCAGTTGTCATTTACACTTTTCTCTCAAATTTAGCACAGGTCCTAGGATTTATGTGGTCGATCCTGCAAGTTAGTCAGTTTTCGTTTAAGATTGATAGACCAGAGGTTGTTTACCAAAATTCACAGTAAACAAATTGGCACGCCCAGGGGACCCAGTGCTGAGTTTTCTACTTTTTGTCAACCTTATCTTTCTTGGTGAAGAAGTACTTTCGTTGTATGTTATTGAGAAGTGGGAAGTTAGCCACAACAAACGAAGGGATACCAAAGAGAAGATACACTAAGAGAATGGCAACTAATGCTAGCCAGCAAGTTGATCCTCAAGGGAGTATTTCAAACACTTGGTCAAGTAGCAGTATGGGGTCTCAAAGAACACCATGACCAGTGTCTTCGACAGGAGGACATGCGTCACTTCCATTAGTATTGTCTGAACCAGGATCAACATATACAAAATCATATACTCAACCTGTGTTAGAATACATAGGACCACAAAGTCCTAATTCACCAACACCCCCAGGAGGAAATTCAATGTACCGGCATGTCCCTCCTCCAGGTTTTCTACATCCAGGGTCAAGGAGTCAACCCTATGGTATGCCTACATCAATGATGCAAAATCTGCAGAATGCTCCACCTGTATTTTTAGAAACTGTAGTGTCTTCGCCATTACAAGGGTCATGATCAGGAGGTCGAAACAACCAGAGTATAGGTGTTGGTTACTCTGTTCAAATGCCTAGCCTTACAAATACATCCATAAATTATTTGAGACATCAGATGGATGAAAGTAACATGCAAATGGTGCATACGTTGTCTCAGACAATGGGAGAAGTTTTCAACCCTTGATTGAAAATACGACTCAAACTAACCAATAATTGGCTGCACAAGTGGCACGCATGGCTGATTTCATGGGAGTACCAGCGGTGGATCGAAGAGCAATTGTTGTCGAAGATATACCAAGACATCATCCACGTCATAAACCTAAGGTGAACTTGGAAGATCAAGAGATGATAAGTCATTTTAGAGTCGAACCACCAAGAAACCAGATGCCATACCAGATGGAGGAAGAGCCAGTAGTGGTGGTGAACAGGAACCAAAATGCTGATCAATTACTTAGACAAGTTCGAAATAAAGCAGAAGAAAATAACCTTGCAGCCATGGTTGAAAGGATAATGACCAGAAATGGTGTGAATTTTGGCTTCACCAGGCCAAATTATACTTCGCCTATAGTGGATTATATTCTCCAAGCAGAATTACCCCCTAGGACGAAGGTTCCAAAGTTCAGCAAGTTTTCAGGAGATACTACTGAATCTACCGTCGAACATGTGGCTAGATATTTGATTGAAGTAGGCGAAATTGCAGCTGACGAAAGCCTTAGGATCAAATACTTCCCAAGTTCCCTTACCAAGAGTGCCTTCACATGGTTTACTACTTTGCCTCCAAATTCCATATACAATTGGACCCAACTAGAAGGTTTGTTTCATGAACATTTCTACATGAGGCAAACTAAGATTAGTTTAAAAGAATTGGCTAGCATCAAACGCAAAGTTACTGAGCCAATTGATGATTACCTGAATTGGTTTCGACTTCTTCAAGCTAGGTGCTTTACACAAGTGCCAGAACACGAGTTGGTCGAAATGGCTCCTGGGGGTCTTGATTATTCCATTAGGAAGAAATTAGATACCCAATATCTTAGAGATATGGCACAGTTGGCTGATAGGGTTCGACAACTAGAAAGGCTGAAAGAAGAAAAGGCTAAATTCAGCAGGGGTAAAAAAGTAGCCTTTGTCGAATATAGTGAAGATGTGGAGAATTCATATGATGAAACATCTTACTTCGACGAAAATGAGGTTGACGTTGCTGAGTTAAAGCAAGGTCCACCTTATGCTTGTAAATTATTAGCTCCTTCAGATGGGAAAAATCCTGTCGAATCTAATGACAAATTTCCTAAGAAAACATATACTTTCGACGTTACTAAATGTGACGAAATTTTTGATTTGTTAGTCAAAGATGGGCAAATGATAGTACCCGCTGGTGCTAAGATGCCACCTTTAGAACAAAGAAAAGAAAGAGGTTTTTGTAAGTACCATAATTTTTTGGGTCATAAAACTTCTCAATGTTTTCTTTTCAGGGATTTGGTGCAAAATGCTATTCAAGAAGGGAGGCTGAAGTTTGGTGACAAAGGCAAAGCTCAGATGAACATTGACTCTGACCCATTGCAAGTTGCAGAGGCTAACTACACAGAGCCTCATGAGGTCCAGATGGTCGAAGCCACAGAAGGATTTGATCAGTCAGTTAACATGGTGGAGGTTACTGAGGACTTCGCCACCAATCCTGTGGTAACTAAAGGTTTTAGTAAGGTTGCAAATGGCCTGAATGTTGATGGTACCAGTCTGATGTTGGTGACCAAAGAAACTGCTGATAAGTTTGTTGAAATGGATAATGCTGCCAAGGTTTTGGATATGGCAGTGAGTGGATTGAAGATAAATGCCACTGAAGGCATTAACATGGTCGAATTGGTTGAAGAATCTGATTCTAGCTCAGTTAGCATCAGCACCAATGAGGCTATGGGCAGAAATGCCCCCAAAGTCTAAGTTGTTAAAGAGTTGGAAGATGACATGCTATTGGCAGGAGAGATGATAGACATGGATGGTTGTTTGGTGGAAAACTGGATATGTATGGCTACTGAACAGTTCTTCAAGACATCTCCTAATGTCGAAAAGGTTAATGCTGAAGAAATGGTTGAAGCTGAAAAAGCTGCTTGGCAAGAAGCTTCCCAAAAAGCTGCAAAAGCAGCAGCAAGTGGTGGATGTCTGGCGAAGACCACTGAAAGTCTGGAAGCTCATTTCTCCAAGATGCGCCTAAAGGATAAAATTGATGTCAATATGGTTGAAATTACAGATAAAAAAGTTGAACAAGTGAGTAAGGCAGATGAACTAGAGGAACGCAACACGATAGCCTATCCTAAGCAAGAGGAGACAATTGTGGATTTTCTACACCGTTGCCAGAAGAAAGGTTCTGGAGTAATGTTATGTCCTAGATGCAGCACCATTTTTGATGAGAAAGCTGCCCACAAGTTAGAAGGTGTCAAAAAAGCTGGTGGAAGCTGGGGGCAGAAGGTAAATAAAGGTCCCAGAGGTTTTGACCATAGACGATTTTCGACAGGGTTAAAAAACCAAGTACCAGGAGTTAGGCCAGGTACATTCAAACTAGCTGCGAATGTGCCAACAGGTAGTTGGATCAAGCCTATCGAAGGAAGAGGACAGAAGACGTGGGAGAAATTTGATGTGGAAAGAGGTCCTTCATTTGAGTATAGAAAAGAGAACCATACCACCAATAAATCATCATACATTTCTCAAAATTACAAGGGTAAAAATCCCATGTCTAGATCACAATGGCGAAGAGAGCAACGCAGGCGAAAGGCTATCAGGGAGGCTCAGGTACAGGAGAGTCAAGCACCAATGTTGATAATCAAGCTGGGACAATTGAGAAGATGCCCATAAGGCGAAAGCTGTTCAACGTTCAGCCAGAGAAGAAAGTTGAAGATGATGAGAATATGACTGATAATTTCGACAGTGAGTTAGTAGCTTCTCTAGATATTCTTGTGAATGTGGTATCAGTAATGCCAAAGGAATTTGGTCAAGTCTCAGAGGTCGAAGACTTGGATCAAACTGCTGAATTGGAAATGTTGGCACAAAAGCCTGTGTGTTATTACATCATGAACAATGGGTGCGTCAAAGAATAGAATGCTTTCTTTGAATGCCCCACAGAGGTAATGAAGGGTCATCTGAAGCCTCTCTATATTACTGGCAAGGTAGAAAATGTTCCTGTTAACAAAATCTTGGTGGATTGTGGTGCAACTGTTAATTTAATGCCAAGATTTTTGCTGAGCAAGATTGGGAAGTTTGAGACTGATACCAAACCCCACAACATGGTTATGTCGAACTATGAAGGAAAAGTTGGTTCCACTCTAGGAGTAATTCTAGTGGATCTTACTGTGGGAACCATTACCAGACCAACAATGTTTATGGTCGTCGAGACGAAAGCTAACTACAATCTACTCTTGGGTAGGGAGTGGATTCATGGAATAAGAGCTGTACCCTCGTCTATGCATCAAAGAATCACCATTTGGAGACCAGATGGGATAGTTAAAAATATTGAAGCTGATCAAGGGTACTTTAAGTGCCTATTAATCATGTAGATAGTAGGCAGTTTGAGAAACATCTGACGAACATTGCTCCATGTCCTCAGCTGACTTTGAGTTTGCGCCTGATGAAGAAACGTTCTATTCATTATATTTACACCCTGTCGAAGGTTTTAGATGGGACAGGGAAGTAACAGGAGGAAGGTTGCCATGCTTAGGCTCACCTCCAATAGAGCCCACAGGATGGGAGATGAATTCAGTGATCATGACTGAGTTTGACGCTTTAAAAAGAATTTCGGCCTATGTGGCCGAAACAAAACTACAAGCGGCCTTGGAAGCTGCCAATGACTACATGGCTGGCGAAGCCATTTCTGAACTTTATCAAGAAGGTCCTGGTAAAGACTTCGACCCAAAACCTCCAGATAAGGTTGAAACTGGAGAGCAAAGCCAGAGGTTCGACGCCATCTATGAAGATGAGCCTTTGGGATTTGAGAAGGATCCGTTGGCGAATAATATCAAAATGCTAGCACAAGATCCTTTGGAAGAAGTTGACCTCAGTGAGGGGGACAACCAAAAGGCCTACCTACATCAGTGCCAACCTTGATCCCCAGTTGAAAGTTGAAGTGGTTTAGTTGTTGAAAGATTTCAAGGACTGCTTCGCTTGGGATTATGATGAGATGCCTGGTTTGAGCAGGGAGTTAGTCGAACACAGGTTACCTATGACACCTGGGAAAAAACCAGTCAAGCAAAATCCAAGACGGTTTGCACCAGAGATATTGTCAAAGATCAAAGAGGAAGTCGAAAGACTGCTTCATTGCAAATTCATTCGCACGGCAAGGTGTAGCGAGCGATTTTGGACGCGGTTCTTAAGCGCTGGTCGCTCTCTGCGGTTTGAGCTTAAGCTACAGGTCGATTCATTTTTTATCCTATTGTGAGCTGAATAAGGAAGGGAAATAGATGTCTCCAATTAACTCTGCTTGCATACTAAGTTTAAACAGCGGTCTGTTAGGTTACGAATGTTATCAATGTGGGGGGGGGGGGGGCTTTGTACTGGTTATTTGTATTTTCGCCAATACTGGTTCTTATCTAGGCAGAAGTTTTCTGGCGGGGAAAAAGGATTAGGATGTTAGGACTGATGCTTTTTGATAGATACCTGAGAGTATGGGATTTGGGTTTTTTGTTAATTGTGCTTGCTAAGATTTTTCTTTCAATCTTATGCCTACGTATTCCCATTTACCGAAACAGGGAAATCAGAGCGTTCATAGTTCCTCCTATTCTATGGGAGGAAATGGGTGTTTTGGTGTCTTGTTCAAAGCCCAAGACATGAAGCTAAAGGTGATTTGTATCTTGTTCAAAGCCCAAGATGTGAAGCTGAAAGGTCTATTTGTATCTTGTTCAAAGCCCAAGATGTGAAGCTGAAAAGTCTCCACTTTAGAGAGAACTTGTCATCTCTAAAGAGGGGGTTGTTTCTCACAACTATTTTTAGAAAGGAGAATTACTTTAACCGGGATACGCGAATCCTAGCAATGCCATAATTTCCTTTAAAGGAGGTTTTTACCTGAAGGAGAAGACTTTAACTCAGCGTAGAGCAATGCTATCTTTCCTCAGGAATTTCTCATGCTAAAAGAGGGACAGTGGCATGGATGTAGATGATCCAGAGGCTTGCCGCTTACAGCGATTAGATGAAAGGGAAGGAGTTGTTGATGTTTGTGTACTGTGAACGAGGCACGACTTTGATGCTAAAAGGTTGATTGGATCAACCAGTGGTTTTCTTATATAAAGCCTAAGAGGAGGCTAATATGTGTCTCGTACGAAGCCCGAGAGAGAGGCAAAAAGGTTTGACTCAACAAGAGAGTGTTTTTGTATCTCGTATAAAGCCCGAGATGGAGGCTATTGTTTGTTTGGCTCGGTAAAAACCCTTTTGTATCTCGTACAAAGCCCGAGATGGAGGCTAAAAGGGTGATTGACTCAGCGAGGGAGTCTCATATGTGTCTCGTACAAAGCCCGAGAGAGAGGCTAAATGTTGTTTGACTCCGCTGGGGAGAATCATTGTACAAAGCCCAAGAGGAGGCCATGGTGGCTGTTTCAGTTGAGTGACAGGTCCAATATACTGATTATGAAAGAGAAAATCAGTTCTCATATGAGCAACACTGTACTCATGTATTTGATTCAAGGATCCGGGTTATTCCTGTTCTTTAAGGAAGCGGGAAATCTGAAGGGTATCGAGACTGTCCGAGTCTACGGGTTTCTTTCCTATTTAACGAAGGAGTCACTTGAGAATGTCTTTGAGACTCAAGGAGATTAGACTGCCCAAGTCTAGAGTTTCAAATTTTGTAATGTGCTTTGAGGAACAGTAGTAGACTCTACGACAGGACTGCTCTATGCAGATGACTAGGTTCTGTTCCTATACCTCTAGGAGGTCGTCGGGACAATTTGTACGAAGCCCAAGAGGAGGCTGGAAACTTTTAAGAAGCCTGAGAGGTCCTTGTACGAAGCCCAAGAGAAGGCTATCATTCCCGAGGGAAGAGATCATTATACGAAGCCTAAGAGGAGGCTGTGAATACTTCTAAGAAGCCGTAGGATCCTTGTACTAAGCCCAAGACAAGGCGGGGTTGCTTTTAGGAAGCCTGTGGGTCCTTGTACGATGCCCAAGAGGAGGCCGATGCTTTTAAGAAGCCCGTGGGTCCCCAAACCCCGAGAAATTCAAGGCAATGCTATTCACCGAGAATAGATCAAAGTCAGGAAAGTTCGAGAATTTGGAAGAAACTCAAAGATGCCATTCACGGAGAATACATTCGTCTTGGGGAGTAGAGTTTCTTGACATTTCCTAATGAGGACAGCCGAAGAGAAGACTGTATCTGGTGATCCTATTAGGGATCTAGTTGTCTATTTCTATGAATAAACGAAACGGCGTCACCTAGTTCTAGACGTAGTTGCCGGGGAAACTCTAAATATCTATACTATTATTACACAGTTGATATGAGTTTATGAAAGAGGACTTACAGTGAAACAGCCCCACAATACAGTTATACGTATATGAAATCGGTAAATGAAAGCAATAACCACTTACTCGGTTGTAGTGCTTCCATGCTGTTTGGTTAGTTGTTCAACAAAGAAAAATTGAAAACAACAATATATTCAAAATCAAAGGAGAAAGTGCTTTGAAAAAGAAAGATTTGGGGCTTACAGCTTAAGGAGAGGCCCAGGGTTTTATCAGTGAGCGCACTATTTGAATTTGTACAGAGGGACTTATACAAGTGACTGAGGCCCAAAAAGGTTTTCTGTACAAAGGGGTGGGTCTTACACTCTCTCAAGAGGCCCAAAAAGTTTTAAAGAAAAAGAGTGGGGCTTATAACACGAGGGTAGGCCCAGATGATTTTTCGTTTAAAATGGCGATCGCGCCGAGATTTTCTTTTAACGCAGAGGGACTTATACAATAAGTGAGGCCCAAAAATGTTTTGGTTAAAAGGGGGTTGGGTCTTACACTCTAATAGAGGCCCAAAGAGTTTTAAATGGGTCTTATAGCTCGAGGAGAGGCCCAAGGTTATTTTGAAAAGGCGACGATCGCGCCGTTGGTTTTTGACGGTATCGGGACTTATACAATACACTGAGGCCCAAAAATGATTTGGTCAAGAAAGGATTGGGTCTTACACTTTATTAGAGGCCCAAAGTGTTTTGAAAATGATTTATGAGGGTTGAATTAATCCAGAAACGCTAATTTGTTTTCAAAAATGTATTTAATTAAATAAAAATTCAATTAAAATGATCAAAATTGTTTAACATATGAAAAACAAATTGTGATCTTGGATTAATGCTTCAAAAATTAAGTATTGACCTACAAAATAATTAGAAAGCATTAAAAGTTGCAAAATCAATGTAGAAAAAATATTTAAAATGTCAAAAACAATTAAAATATTAATTCTTTGCAAAAATATCAATTATATAAAATAAATAATATTTTTAGGATTTTTTGGGAAAATAAAATATTTTAACATTTTTGTGAATTATTAAAAAAAGAATCAACTCAAAATCATTAAAACTCAGAGAGAAATTAATTTTTGAATCGATTAAACAAAATCACAAAATTCAAATATTCAAATTATTCAAAAATGGCGCCAAGAACACGCGCGTGTTCTGGGTTTGGCTGATTTGCGTTTTCCATCCAATCTCACTGAATACTTGATTATAACATGCAATCCACATATCATTATGCTCGTCTCAACCTCACGATCATGTCTATGTCCATTAATTTCATTTAAATTAAACATATAACAAGAAATCATGAAAAATCCTCAAGAACCCTAATTTCTGCATGAAGGCTAGGATTTTTGATACACGATTCAAACAATGCAATTAATTGAGGGGAAACATTCTATGCATGATTATGAACATTTGGCCAAAATATTGTGCGAGGAAATATGCATGGATTGAGAGATGACCAAGTATGTGCTTACCTCTAGGCCGTGACAGCAAGTGCAATGTGATTTTTGATTTGGAGGTGTTACAGATGAGTGGTGATGATCTGAACAGCTTCCCTACACCCTATGGATTATGTTTGAATGCTTGGACTTGATGGAAATTGGCTGGATCACTTCATGGCATCTCAACTGCATTTTGGTTTAAACCTTGAGCAATTGACTGGTGATTCTGAGAAATCAGTGTTCCAGTTGTTGTTTAAGTGCTTGATCAGCTCATATGTGATGTATGTGAGGTGTGTGAGTGATTGGTTTGATTGGGAAAGCTCTCAAACTCAAAACCCGATAGCTACCTTGCTAAGAAAGGTATTTTTGCCAAGAGAAAGAGATTTTGAGGAAAGCATCTGTTAGATGGCTTTGGTGTACTCAAACTGATCACAATTGAGCTCTATTTATAGTAGAGCAAGTTTTTTTGCAAGGAATAGTGAATGGCAGCTGCTAAGTAGGTTTGGCCAATGTTGTCCAATGGAATTTCAAGTCTCCTCTAGCCATTGACTAGAGGTTAGGGCACAGAGCTTTGGTTCCCTTGGTCTTGGATAAGTCTTGACTGATTTCAGATGAGAATGGCTCAGTCCATGCCACCTTGATGCTTCCATTGAATGCTCCAATCCAAATTTGAAGTCTTGTCCCTATTTTGGCCATTCTAGGTTCAACATGCTATTTCTTGTTCCATGGACTTTGGAGACTTGGCTCAGTGATTGTCCCCTTTAGATTCAATCCTCTGAGGTGTCCAAGTGGATAGGAGCATTTGGATTTGGCTGATTTTGGCAAATCGAGCAAAGTTGCAAATTCTGCCTTGCCTTGACAGATTTCAGCAAGGCAACTTTCCAATGTCATATCTCTTGACTCAAATGGAATTTGGCAATGTTCTTGGTCATTTTGGAAAGCCCTTACATGATACAACAACTGTTTGAACATGTTTGGTTTTGATCTCTTTTGAATCCAAGTGAAAAATCCCCCTACATTTGGCAAAAAGTGAAGGCAGATTTGGAATTAGTGAAAATTTCACTATGTTGGAAAAAGTGATATTTTCATTTTTCAGCCATTTTGATCACTCCATAACTCAAAATCCTTAATGAATTGGACTTAGGTCTAGTTGAAGTTTTTGTAGAAGGTAATGAGGGCTACAAATCCATCTTTGGATGAGAAAAAATGGCCTTGTGGTTTAGGAGTTATGATCCTCCAAAGTTGGTACCTTTGTCACTTTATTTTTAACTTAGAAAATTTTCTAAGTTTTTATGGTTACCCCTTTTACAAGTTATCCGACTTTTCTTGATTTTTCTTGATGAATGATGATTCAAATCATACATTAACATCATTTTAGGGTTAAAAATCCATTTTGGTGAAAAATCTCAAAAGGTCAAAGTTGACTTTTGTGCACAGTTGACTTTTTATCAGATGAATTCCAAATTGTGCAATTCTTCAGGAAATCATGTCCTTGACCTAAATCAAACTTGATGGACATGTTCCAAGGGTGTCATAGGGTATATTGAGGCATGTCCTAGGGTTTGGGAGCATGTCCAGGTCAAAAGTCAAAGTTACAGTTGACTTTTCCCTTAAAACCCTAACTGTGGTGCAGATGAAATTGAGACTTGTTGCTCAAGCTTCTTGGATTAATCCATTGTTCCAAATGGATCAATATAGTTCATTAGAGACCCTCAAACCCTGTCTTGAGGTCTTGGTTCATGATTTGCACCAAAAGTCAACTTAGGGGTGAATTAGGTCAAGAAACCCTAATTCCTGATTTTTGATGTATGCATCCCCTGAGGCCAAATTGACTTGATGATTGGGTCCATGAGATTCCATGGAGTATATTAGGTTATGTTTTGGATCCTTGGATTGTGCCCAGAGGAAAATTTCCCTCTGGAGGCCCTGGTCAACCAAAACCCTAATTTGGTGACACTGTCGATCTTGAAGCTTGATCCACCTAGAAGGGAGCAACCTTGTGCTTAATCCTTGAAGTGGGAGTCCTCTTGATCCATTGTGGATGTTTGAGAGGTTAGACAAGTTGAAGATCATGTCATTCCTTGATTGATCCTTTGTCTAAGGCTCTGAGAGGGCTTGAAACCCTAGTTATGATTGTAGTGAATGCTCACCAATTCTTTGAGGCTTTTGATGAGGCATGATGATTCATCCATATTATGATGATGATTTGCACAATGATGGGAAATCTTAGTGGTCAAAATTTGGGGTATGACAGATGCCCCTATTTAATCTTCTTGTACTCGAAGGTGTGAATGACGAAGGTATTCGGGCATTCGGGGTGCAAGAGGATTAAATATCGGAATACCCAAAATTTTGAAGGTGGTTATGAATGGCAGCTTGTACATTCATCTTCTTTAGCTAAGCAATGATGCTTAGAAAAGGTAAACTTCCCCTCGATCCTGGTCTTCAGCCAAGGAACTGGTCTTAGTTGAAATAAACCTTCCCTCGATCCTGATATCCTACCAAGGAACTGGTCTTAGTTTCTGATATAAACTTCCCCTTGATCCTGGTTTCCTACCAAGGAACTGGTCTCAGTTTCTGATATAAACTTCCCCTCGATCCTGGTTTCCTACCAAGGAACTGGTCTTAGTTTCTGATATAAACTTCCCCTCGATCCTGGTTTCCTACCAAGGAACTGGTCTTAGTTTCTTTTGTCAATAAATTTTATTGACAAGGAACGCTATTCGTAGCGGTTTTCCTCAAACTTCTCGCCGAATTCTCCTGGGGAGACGCCATTTGACGGAAAAAGTTTTGATGTCAGACTTGCTGGGGAACCCAGTCATCTGGGTCGTAGAGTTGCACAAACTTCTCTGTTGGAGACGCCATTTGTCGATTCTACTGGGGAAAGCGAGTCTCTTGAGAGACTGTTTTCGTTTGGGAGCTTACATCATACTTTTCTCGGGATCTTCCCGGAGAAATGCCATATGATGGGATCCAATTTTGAGGTGCCGATGATCTTTTCATCAGTGGTCTTTCGGAGAAAGGCAACTGCACTGCCAAATCTCTGCTTAGGAGGCTTTCTCTGTGGATTTTCCTTAATCTGGGAAAGCAAAGACATCATTTTCAATGGCGTCGCCTGAGAAAGCTTTCGTGAGGTAGGCAAATTCGTGGGGTAGGCAAATTCCTCTCCGTCCATGGTTGCAAGTCTCAAGGCGCCGCCTGAGAAAGCTTTCGTGACCACATAGGGGCCATCATAATTTGGGGTCCATTTGCCCGAAGAATCAGTGAGAAATGATTGTATCTTCTTGAGCACAAGGTTGTCGCTCCCGGGATTTTCATCCAAGTACAAACGCGAAAGTGGCACCGAAACAGAGTCGCCAGCAATGTGTATTTATCCCAAGAGAGGGAAAGGAAACACCGCGTAAACCTGAGAGAAAGGAAAAGCATGGTCTTACGACCAAGAGAAATGGGTTCGGGAGTCGGTTACGCGAGAGGAAGGTATTAGCACCCCCTCGCGTCCATCGTACCCGATGGGATCCACGCTTGCTTGTTTCGATCAAAGGGTGATAGAAAAGAATACTGGAAGAGGAACTAGAAAAGGAATGGAAAGAGAAAGAGAAATAAATGTAGGGAAAATAAAAGAAGTGCTCGCATGGGCCCTACCCCACTGCCTACGTATCTCATCGGGAACATGAGAATCAGAGCGACGTAGTTCCCCTCACTAGGGATGGATTGTTTTTTAGAGAACGGCTTACGTTCTAGCTCAGGTGTTGCAGGCTCGCTGGTCCGAGTGCGTTACCATCTTGCAAGAGAACGAGTAGGAGCGCGTTCGTGCGTTGAGAATGAATGAGATGAGAAAAGAATTCCCGAAGGAAAGACATTATTGTTTGTTTTTGTCTTTTAGAAGGAAGTGTTTTGGATTTGTTTGCATACGACAGTGTATCTGGATCTTAGTCATTGGAATGTGTACCTTCTCACATTCCAAGATGGAATGGGTAAGAAAGCACACTAAGGGTGAAGAAGACCCTCACACTTAGTTCCAATTATCAAGGTTCAAACACACTAGCATACTTGTGTTTATTAAGTGTTTTGTTGATTATGAAGTGAAGAAGTGTTTTTTATTATTTGCACCTTCAACAAGTATTGCATTTAAGTCCCTCATACAAGATCAAATATGTAACACATTGACCTAAGATGGGCCATATGCTACACATCTTAAGATTATAAGAGAAGACCCCTTATAATCTTTTCTTCATATGAAAGGCCTAAATGCAATAAATGCCTACCTTTATTAGATATTTTGAATTTTCTTTGAGATGAGAAAAGAGACTCAAGGGAGGATAAAGGTAAAAATCTATATGGACTAAGACTCAATCCTAATTGATTAGTTAAGGGAGTGATCCTAAGGTTTGTGAGGTTTCAACCTAAAGTCTAAAGAAAGAAAGAATTAAACAATTCACTTCCAAAGTAGAAGATGAATTGTAATTCAAAAAGGGAAAGTAATGAGTTATTAAAAGAAAGCACATAAGTGCTTAGCAAAACACAAAATGGAATTGTAAAAGAGAAAGGATAGAAGTTGAATGTGGATTCCTTATCCACACTCAATTGAAACTTACCGAAGCCCCTACATGGTTAGTAACCATGTATAAGAAGTATATGAAGTAAAAGAACATGTAATGCATCATAAAACTCACAAGAATTCAATGAGAAAACAAATCCTAGAACCACAACCAGAATGGGCATCATATGGAAACCAATGGTTATTATCATACAAGTGCAAGTGAATAAGCAACCATCATCACCCATTAGCATTTAAACATGTTACAAGAAGAAGGGGTAGATGAAAGATGGAAAGAAATGAAGAGGACATGCATAAATGGAACATGTAAATCAACAACCAGAATTGAAACTAAATGGAAAATGGTTTATAAACATCTCAAAAGTATTTATGAGGTAACTTCAAGACATTCAAGAAGTAATATAAGAAGAATTGAAATGAAAGTTCAAAAAGAAAGGGCAAACAATACATGTTAATGATGCACAAAGTTCAAATTGAAATGAACATGTAAAGATGACCTATAATGTGTATCAAAGACCTATAATATCATATGAATGGCTCATAACATATGCAAATGCTCATACAAATGTGCACAAAAGAATTCATGTAAACATGCACTAAAGTTGTAATGACATGCCATGGATTATACATCCAATGTGATGCATCAAACAAAGACCAAATGGATTCATGAAAATTATGCCAACATATCATTGGAATGCCTAGGTCAGAAATGCATCATACATCAAGATAGTATGTAAAAATTCAGAGCAAAATGACTTCAAACAAAGCAATTAGGTCAAATTGAAACATCATGCAAAGTGGTGCAAATATAGGCATCAAGACATATGATAAAGTGACCTAGAAAATCAAACAAAAATCATCTAACATGCTTCAATGTATTAGTGAATCAATGCAAAAAGAGTCATGTCAAAATAGTTGGTAATGAGCAAGAACAAAATTAAACAAATTCATGTATCATGCTTAGAATGCATCTAAGTGGAAATTCAAAGAAAATTATGGAACAGGGGCAAAAAGGTCATAAAAACAGAAAATAAAATCATGAAAAATTTCCTAAATGTTTTAAGAATACACATGAATTTTTGTAGAATTTTCCAATATGTTTTGGTATTTTTAAGAATTAATTATGAATCGTGTAGCAAAAATGAGAAATAAAATGAAATGGAACTAAAGAAGGGGGTGCATGCATAGCAAATTAACAGTTCAAAATCATTGGGCCTTGAAAACATGGGGTGTGGATATCAATCTGGCTTAGGTCCAGTAAGCACGCAAAACACCATAACTAGCGTGTACCATCAGTCAACCATTTTGACTCACTCACAACCATCAGATTAGGTCAGGTCAATGTAAAAGTCAAGGTAATCAAATCAAGCATCTCACATTGCTAGTACACACTAATAACCATGTACACACGCGCATGCTAATCATCAGATGGAAAAAATGAAGCACGTGACACACACCCTCTCCATTTATTCGCTGGCACCACCACCACCCTTGGATCAAAACAAATCAACGGACACGACTTAATCTGGCATATAAACCCTAATGAAACCTCACCGGCCGGAGAGGGACCTCCGGTCACCTTCTCCGGCCACTCTCCGGCACTGCAATCAATCAAACATTCCAGAAATTTATGCAATACACATCAAAATGTTCAGGAAGTCACATAGATCATGAATCTAGGCTTATTTTTCACAAACAACACACAAACAGAGAGAATCGACGCAATGAAATTAGCCCTAGGTTTTGGATCTAAGCTTCTAAGAAGCTCTATCAACTAACCGGTTTCATATAGCTTCTAATAAGCTCAAATAACACATCAACCAGTTAAAATAACATCAAATCGTGCAAGCAAAGTTTGAGAACTTTTGGAACCTGAAACTTGAAGATCTTTGGATTTTTGAGAAAACCAGAGATGAGAACTTGTTCTTGAACTTCTAGAACTTCAATTTGAGCAAAATAAATGCTATTTGATCTTGAGAATAAGAGGAAATCTGAATCTGAAATTGGAGATAACTGTGCTATTCCATGCTTCAGTGATGTCTTCTTGCTTGATTGTGAAGGTTGAAGAAGAACTTGAGGAGTTCGTGCAGGTAGAGAGAAAATTCAGAGAGAAAGTTGAGAGTGCTTTTGGAGTGAGAGTGAAACAATCAGAATCCCCCTTTCCAAATCTGTTAGAATTGTTTATATAGGCGTGGTTATGATTTGACCCTGGTGGTTGATGGTTAGAACTATAGTTAACTGAGTTAGTTAACTGAGTTTGAGTTAACAGAATGAGTCATGACAGTTAGTGACACGAGTTGGAGAGGTTTTGTTTTAGTGTGGAAGAGCTCATGGTCACTTATGGTGAGGATAATGGTGAGGTGGTGTTATGCAGCAGTAGCTTGTGGTGGAAGTTTCGCAAGCTTCCCTTCTCATGTAAGAAGTAACAAAGTGGAAGCACGTGCAAGAATGTTTGGGCAAATGAGGAAAAGAAAACAGCTGGTGATGGTGAAGTGTTTGTGGTGTGACTGAACCAAAACAAAGTGTAAACTGCTACACATGACAGTCAATGCCTCAATGCAGATGGTGATGTTTGAACATGGATTTCTTTATGACCAAGGCACGAAAATGAATCATCTTGGTATCAATGGATTGAGGAAGCATCATAGGACAATTTTGGTGTTGGACTTGAGTTGAAAAGGTACCTCAAACATGTCTAAAAATCATCATAAACAGATGGAAAAACGACTGGTGCATGGGCGAGCAATTTGTGGCATGGCATGGCAAGGTGTGCATGGCATGGATTTTTAGTTGTGTTGACCAATCTTTGAGCTATCATAACTCCTTGTCCTTTGATCAAATGAAAAAATCATGAACATCAATCTTGAAGATCTCACATAGGGGAACAACTTTGATGTTGCAAGATTTTTCATTTGAAGCCTTTAACCATGAGTAAAATGAGTGGACATTTGGCCCACCACATGTTTGTTAAAATGACTGCGCGCGTGCCCTGAAAATCTTGGTCATGACCTAGTTTTGAACCTACTTTGCTCAAACTTTGATCAATCATATCTCCCTCATTTTTTATCCAATGGAGATGTTCCACACATGGATTTGAAGCTTAAAGCAAGGCCTTTCATTGAGGCAGAGTGGAATTTTCATTTGGTACTCCAAATTTGAATGGCCTTGGTTCAAATTCTGATGCAAAATGGCCAAAACTTGCTATTTTTAGTAACCCTTCCTCTTCCAAAAATGGCAACTTTCCACATCTTGATTTTTTCATGATTCCTTTGGAGTTTCTTGACCAAATTTTGTACATTGGACATATGTAACATGAATTTCATGAATTTGGCCTCAAAAAGTCAAGAGTTGACTTTTTCCTCTGATTATTTGACTTGGCCCCAAATTCCCTGATTTTTTATCTTTCTTCCAATTGAAACACTTCCAAAACCAATTGAGAGGCAATTTTCCATACACATACACTTAAGAACATGTAGAATATCATGACAACAAGCTTTGTCCAAAAAATCAGAGATATCCTGATTTTATTAGAAACCCTAATTTTGACCCTCTCTGGTTAGGAGGAAATTGCACATCTTCCAAATCCAAATTCCTCAGAGTATGTTGTGTATCCTCTTAAAGGATGATGAGAAATGCCACTTGAGAATGATTTTGAATCAATGAGCTATCTCTTTTGAGGGTTTTCCTTCAATTTTTGAACCTCTTGCATAGTGAAAGATGTAGTGCTTCAATCTCCCATTGAATCTCACTTCCTTGAGGTTTTGGAAGATCAATTGAGATAGTATGAGACATGAGAGACCTCTTGGCTTGCCTAGAGCCAACTTGATTGACCTTTTTGTGCTTTGAATGATTCCTTGATTGTCCACCTTCCACCTGATCACATGCCCTGATGGTAAGAAGGATGCCATGCTTCATTTTTCTATGTTAAATGCAATGTAATGTTAATGAGGTGGATATGATATGATAAATGATAATGCCATGCTATGATGACAAAAGGGGAGAGCAAATTTTGGGGTATTACAGCTGCCCCTATTCAAGCGCTGTAGACCTGAATGCCTGAAAGCAAATGCTTTCGGACTTTCAAGGTATATAGTGATTGAATACCAAAAATAACCAAAAATTTGCTCTGGGTGATGAAGAAGAAAAGGGATATAAACCCAACGAGACTGCTGGATTGAATCTTCGATGAAACGTCGGAGAGATCTGTCTTTTGAATGACGCCAGACGACTACTGGCTTGCCACACTGCTGGTGGACTCTAATAATGTCTTTTATGCAATTCCAGACGACTACTGGCCTGCCACACTACTGGTGGACTTTGATAACGTCTTTTGAACGACGCCAGACGACTACTGGCTTGCCACACTACTGGTGGACTTTAATAATGTCTTTTATGCAATTCCAGACGACTACTGGCCTGCCACACTACTGGTGGACTTTGATAACGTCTTTTGAACGACGCCAGATGACTACTGGCTTGCCACACTACTGGTGGACTTTGAGAATATGCCACCCTTAGATGGACTTTTGCCAATCCACTGTTGGACTTTTGCCACCCGAAGACGGACTTTTGCCAATCCACTGTTGGACTTTTGCCATCCGAAGACGGACTTTTGCCAATCCACTGTTGGACTTTTAGCTGCTTTGCCACCCGAAGATGGACTTTTGCCAATCCACTGTTGGACTTTTGCCACCCGAAGACGGACTTTTGCCAATCCACTGTTGGACTTTTAGCTGCTTTGCCACCCGAAGATGGACTTTTGCCAATCCACTGTTGGACTTTTGCCACCCGAAGACGGACTTTTGCCAATCCACTGTTGGACTTTTAGAATTTCAAAATTGAATTACTCTCTGCCTCTGCGCCAGACATCTCTGCCGACTCTGCTGAGGAACCACAATCAATGATTTAATCTCGGAGACTCCTAAAAGGATAATATCTCTGCTGGCGAATGGATGAACAATCCGTCTGCTTCGAATTGTCAAGCTTGCCAACAATAAATTGGACTTTAAGATATGAGGGAATGATGACTCTGCCAGGAATTATTCCATCTGTTTGGGGCTGGATTCTGGTCACGGCAACTCCGTTGGGGATGAGAATTTTTAAATGACGTCCTGCTGGGGAAATGAGCCATTAAAACTCTGCTTGAGGATTTATTCAACCCAAGATCCTTTATAGGGATTATCAACCTTATAACTCGGCTGGGAAGTATTGCTGACAAGATTCGATGCTGACCTCTGTGGGGGATCATTACCAGAGACACAATCTTGTTGGGGATCATGGCTACTCTGCCAGGGATATGCAAATCCTGGTTAGAACATTCCACTACAACTTGCTAGAAAGAGTCCTTAGAGATCTGTTGGGGAAACCCAAAGCAAATCCACAGTAGTCCGCTGAAGAATATGACTGTCGAGCTTAGGATAAGTACCACAATGCACCATGTTAGGCGAGCTTCCCTTTAGACAATTCCGTTAGGGATGACGAGTTTATAACAAACTCTGCTGGCGGAAACTGCTTTAAAACGTCTCATGTTGGGGAATGCCTTTCGAGAGGATTTTACAGAAGACCAACTGTCCTCAAACTCTACTGGGGGTGACCAACACTTCATGCTGGGGAAACAATCATGCCCCATGCTTGGACAACACAACAATTCGTCCCCGCAGAGGATGTCATAAGAGGATTTTACAGAAGATCTAGCCTCTTCAAACTCTTGTGACTTCGCTGGGGATAATGACCATCAGTTTCGGTGTCGACGAGACCACTCTTTTGGGGAACCTGTGACCGTTATCGACATAGAAAAGCTTGTAGCTGTTGGAAATACTGTATGAGAGAATCGACTTAATAAGATGCAACGGTACCCAGTTGAACTTAATTCACTGATATCGACCCGTTATGAACAATCGTCGACCGAACGATGAACGCCGATCTCCTTACCCATAATTGCCCCAGTCTTTTGCGTGGGGTGATTTATTGCTGGTCTTGTGCTTAAAATCATCTGCACCTGCTACCTGCAACAAAAGAATATGCCCACATGCCCCGAATATTGCGTGGCTAGAATCCACCATCCGGGAGTATTCAACATTCGAAGTAATTTCAAATGTTTTTTCTGCGCATGTTATTGCAAGGCTGCCATGTTTTCAAATGCAATGTTTTATCAAAATTAGGACGTTTTTGCAAACAAAGCAATAAAACAAAAATAGGAGGCTTTTTATTGAAATTCAATTTATTGACTGAGAGCCCAGAATAGGCAATTACATCTGGAAGCAATCCCTGGAAAGAGGTGATCGCTGAAAATTGAGAAAAGAAACTATCCTAATGGCAATGTGAAAACGGAATTCCATTGAGTTTCCATTCTGTTATGACCAGTATGTCTTCAAAACTCCCCGACCTTGCCTTCTGAGGAATGATCAGACCGATTCCTATTCTTCAGAACGTCAGTTGTTCAAACGGTAATGGGTACAGATAACTCAGACTGTAGTCATTCGCTTAAATCCCTCTTTTGTATGGACCGCCCTTTCAGGTTTTCGATCCACCAGGATACCCTTTTTTGCCTAAGTTGCCCTTTCGGGTTTTCAACTTACCGGGTGTACAATTTTTTTTCAATTATATCCCTAATTTTTGCCCGAACCTTATTCTGTTTTTGGTTCGCCGGGATGCCCTTTTTTGCCTGGATTTTTTTATTTTTATTATCCAGCGGGTCTATTCATGCGAAGTATTTTTTGACTACGTCCGAGTTGACAGGGGATGAAAAGTCTTCGCCATCCATGGTTGTAAGCAATAAAGCTCCGCCCGAAAAGACCTTTTTAACCACGAATGGACCTTCATAGTTAGGAGTCCATTTGCCCCTGTGATCTGTATTGGGAGGAAGGATCCTTTTGAGTACCACATCTCCGACTTTATAAACCCGAGGACGCACCTTCTGGTCAAATGCCTGCTTCATTCTGCGCTGATATAGTTGCCCATGACATACAGCCGCCAATCGCTTTTCCTCAATAAGGCTCAGCTGATCAAATCTGGCTCGTACCCATTCGGCTTCATCTAGCTTAACATCCATCATAACTCTGAGGGACGGAATCTCTACTTCAACCGGTAGCACTGCCTCCATACCATATACAAGTGAGAATGGGGTTGCCCCAGTGGACGTGCGTACCGAAGTTCGATACCCATGCAAAGCAAATGGTAACATCTCATGCCAATCTTTGTACGTGACAACCATCTTCTGCACAATCTTCTTGATATTTTTGTTGGCCGCTTCGACCGCGCCATTCATCTTTGGGCGGTACGGAGAAGAATTGTGATGTTCGATTTTGAAGTCCCGGCATAACTCAGCCATCATCTTATTATTCAAATTAGAACCATTATCAGTAATGATTCTTTCGGGAACTCCATATCGGCAAATGATATCCCGTTTTAAGAAACGAGCGACCACTTGCTTTGTAACATTGGCATAGGATGCGGCTTCAACCCATTTGGTGAAGTAATCAATTGCCACCAAGATGAAACGATGACCATTGGAAGCTGTAGGCTCAATCTTTCCGATCATATCAATGCCCCACATGGCAAACGGCCAAGGCGACGACATGATACTCAACGGATTTGGAGGCACATGCACCTTGTCTGCATAGATCTGGCATTTATGGCATTTGCGGGCATATTTGCAACAATCTGACTCCATAGTCAACCAATAATATCCCGACCTTAACAACTTTTTAGCCATTGCCTGCCCTCCGGCATGAGTACCGAAAGAGCCTTCGTGCACTTCAATCATCAACAAGTCTGCTTCATGTCTATCCACACATCTAAGCAGGACCGTGTCAAAATTTCTTTTATACAGCACGCCATCTTTGTTCAGGAAGAAACTACCAGCTAACCTTCTCAACGTCTTCCTGTCTTTGGACGATGCCCCGGACGGGTACTCTTGACTTTTCAAGAAACACTTAATGTCATGAAACCATGGCTTGTCATCAGACGTTGCATCGACCGCAAACACAAATGCTGGTCTGTCAAGGCGGGATACCTCAATCTTAGGTACATGGTTCCATCCTTGCACTTTGATCATGGAAGACAAAGTGGCCAAGGCATCAGCGAACCTATTCTCATCTCGAGGAATGTGGTACAGTTTCACTGTTGTGAAAAATGTCAGCAATCTCCTCGTATAATCTCTATATGGCACTAGATTTGCTTGGTGCGTGTACCAACTCCCTTTCACTTGATTGATTACCAAGGCTGAATCACCAAATATATCAAGGGTCTTAATCCGTAGATTAATCGCCTCCTCGATCCCCATTATACAAGCTTCATACTCTGCTTCATTGTTGGTGCATCCGAAAGTTATTCGTGCAGTGAAAGGCATATGAACACCTTCCGGCGTGATAAGAACTGCTCCAACTCCGCACCCATTCATATTGACAGCCCCATCAAACATCAGACTCCATTTGGATTCAGGGTCTGGCCCCTCCTCCGGAAGTGGTTCCTCGCAGTCTTTAGCTTTGAGAAACATGATGTCCTCATCAGGGAAGTCAAATTTCATGGGTTGGTAATCATCAATCGGCTGTTGCGCAAGATAATCGGACAAGATACTTCCTTTGATGGCCTTTTGTGAAGTGTACTGAATGTCATACTCTGTCAAGACCATTTGCCACCGTGCAACTCTGCCTGTCAATGCTGGTTTCTCGAAAATATACTTGATAGGATCCATTTTTGAAATCAACAAGGTCGTGTGCCTAACCATATATTGCCTCAATCGCTTAGCGGCCCATGCAAGCGCACAGCATGTCTTTTCAAGCATTGAGTATCGGGACTCACAATCATTGAACTTTTTGCTCAGGTAGTAAATAGCATGCTCCTTCTTACCTGTCTCGTCATGTTGACCGAGAACACAACCCATGGAACCTTCAAGCACTGTCAGATACATTATCAGCGGTCTCCCTTCAACTGGAGGCATTAGAATCGGAGGTTCCTGCAAGTATTCTTTTATCTTATCGAATGCCAATTGGCAATCGTCATTCCACCTGACCGTTTGATCTTTCTTTAACAATTTAAATATTGGCTCACACGTGGCTGTTAGGTGAGATATGAACCTTGCAATGTAGTTCAATCTACCCAAGAAACCACGAACCTCTTTTTCTGTTCTCGGTTCAGGCATTTCTTGTATTGCTTTCACCTTGGCAGGATCAACCTCGATTCCTTTTTCGCTCACAATGAAACCCAGTAACTTTCCAGAACGCACCCCAAACGTGCACTTGTTTGGATTTAATCTCAGACGGAACTTTCTCAACCTTTCAAACAGCTTTTTCAGGTTAACCAGATGTTCCTCTTCTGTTCTCGACTTGGCAATCATATCATCTACATAACATTCGATCTCCTTATGAATCAAGTCATGAAACAATGTCACCATCGCCCGCTGGTACGTTGCCCCTGCGTTTTTCAACCCAAAAGGCATTACTTTATAACAATATGTACCCCACGGAGTAATGAACGTGGTCTTCTCCATGTCTTCAGGTGCCATCTTGATCTGGTTGTACCCGGAGAAACCGTCCATAAATGAGAACACTGAAAACTGAGCTGTATTATCGACCAGCACATCAATATGAGGTAGTGGAAAATCATCTTTCGGGCTAGCTTTATTAAGATCTCGATAATCCACACACATTCTCACTTTTCCATCTTTCTTCGGTACTGGCACGATGTTGGCTACCCATGGAGGATACTTTGTCACAGCAAGAAAACCAGCGTCCCACTGCTTCTGGACTTCCTCCTTAATCTTTAAGGCCATGTCGGGGTGAGTCCGACGAAGTTTCTGCTTGACTGGCGGACATTCTTCTCTCAATGGTAGCCTGTGCACGACAATATCCGTATCCAACCCCGGCATGTCTTGATACGACCAGGCGAAGATGTCAACATACTCGCGCAACATTTCCGTCAAAGTTTGCTTCACATCTGCTTGCAAGCTGGCACCAATCCTGATCTCTTTCTTGGCGTCCTTGGTACCAATATTGATGATTTCTACAGTCTCCTGATGAGGCTGGATGACCCTTTCCTCTTGTTTCAACAATCTGGCCAGTTCTTCAGAAAGTTCACAATCTTTCCCATCCCCTTCTTCGGCTTGATAAATCGGATTGTCAAAGTCATACATGGCCATATCAAAATCGTTATCAGTGGTATCCGGAGGATCAAGTCTGCATGAACGGGTTCATGCCTTATTTTAGAATTTATTTTTAAGCAAAACAAAAGAAAATGAAACATTGCCATTTTATATTTTTTGTGCAAAAATAAAAACTGAAAGACAGAGAACAAAATTTGATTGCAAAACGTCCTTTATTAATGATTAAACATTGCAAATGCAACCATGGTGGCCCTACAAATGAATCTATACGCCTTGGGCAGAGCGCAAGATTTTGTCATGCATTATGGTTAGAAAAAACAAAGAAAAATTACTCTGTCTGAAGAGTAACCCGGATGACTTCTTCAACGAACCAGTTTTGCACTTGTTGTCCCGGAACATGAGGGCGTACCCAGTTGTCCAGGTCACAATCACTGTCAACACTATCCTCTGTGGCTGCACAAGACTGGTCCATGTAGATAATTCCCCCACTATTGAAAGTAATGGGTCCCCTGCTCCCCGCATCTGAAGTTGTAGAGGGATGATAACCAATACCAAATTTGTCTTCCTTCATTGGGGTCTCTATCAACCTGCCCCAACCTTGGGCGTTGCCTGCCCTGACGACTTCGACAGCTTGTTTGTAAGATGAAATGGAGGTACCAGCCCCAACTGGTACAGAAGAAGACTCAGGTGCATCGTCAATGTTGACTGCTTCAAATGATTGGCACAGCATCTCATGAATTTCCCCATCCATTTCAATGTACTTGAACGTGGACAAGTGACTCACAAAGATGTCTTCTTCCCCACACACTGTCACAACCTGCCCTTCAAACTCATACTTCAGCTTTTGATGTAGAGTAGAAGTAACAGCCCCGGCTCCGTGAATCCAAGGGCGTCCCAATAGGCAGCTATATGCAGGTTGTATGTCCATTACATGGAACGTGGATTTGAATACCTGTGGTCCAATTTGTACGGGCAATTCCACGTCACCAAACACAGATCGTCTGGTCCCATCGAATGCTCTGACCACCAATTCACTAGGCCTTAAGATCAAACCATCAACTTCCAGCTTCATCAATGCCTTCTTGGGCAAGACATTAAGTGATGAACCAGTGTCTACCAGTACATGAGATAACACTGCGCCCTTACACTCCATCGTGATATGCAAAGCCTTATTATGGTTTCTTCCTTCAACAGTCAAATCTCTACTTGTAAAGCCCAAGCCATGGCTGACATTAACATTGGAGATTACGCCCTCGAGCTGATTAACAGTAATTTCTTGTGGCACGTACGCACTCTTCAACACTTTCAACAACGCCTGCCAGTGCGCATCAGAGCACATCAATAGTGACAAGATTGAAATCTTTGAAGGGGTATGATTCAGTTGGTCCACAATCTTATAATCGCTTTTCTTGATTATCTTCATAAATTCTTCCATTTCCTTATCAAAAATAATCTTTGTCTCTGCTTCAGGTGTAGGCGCACTTTCAACCACCTGTTTACCCTTAGCCTTTGCTGCAGCTTCTACCTCCTTATCACTTCTCAAGGTTTGGGGAGCGAACAACCTTCCACTCCTTGTAAAGCCCCCTACACCCCCTACATTATCAATATTTGGGCTGACTGACGGCTCAACTTCCTGCTTTTTACCTTCGTAATATACATCTGCCCCATAGTGCCATGGGATAGCTTTCGTGGATGTGAACGGAATTGGTCCTGGCACCGTGATAGTGACAGGACTGGGCCCTTCTGGCGCAACACTCGCCACGGGAACTGCATTGACCGGCATTTGAATCTCAGCGGGAGTGTAATAGATGGTCACGGTTGATATCTCATCAGTGTCTTTCACGACTCTGTCGAACTGTAGACAACCTTCATCGATCAGATTCTGTAAACCCATCTTCAACTTATCACAGCCGTTCTCCTGATTCATACACTCAGAGCAATCTTGATTACAGCCCGGGAACACCTGTCCCTTCAATAAACGATCTTTTACAACCAACAAAGAAGTTTTCACTTGATGAACGTCTAACACTGTAATACCCCAAAATTTGCTCTTCCCTTTTGGCATCATAGCATGGCATTATCATTTATCATATCATATCCATCTCATTAGCATTGCATTGCATTTAACATAGAAAAATGAAGCATGGCATCCTTCTTACCATCAGGGCATGTGATCAGGTGGAAGGTGGACAATCAAGGGATCATTCAAAGCACAAAAAGGTCAATCAAGTTGGCTCTAGGCAAGCCAAGAGGTCTCTCATGTCTCATACTATCTCAATTGATCTTCCAAAACCTCAAGGAAGTGAGATTCAATGGGAGATTGAAGCACTACATCTTTCACTATGCAAGAGGTTCAAAAATTGAAGGAAAACCCTCAAAAGAGATAGCTCATTGATCCAAAATCATCCTAAAGTGGCATTTCTCATCATCCTTTAAGAGGATACACAACATACTCTGAAGAATTTGAAATTGGAGACTGCACATTTTTCTCTTAGGAGGTGGGCACCAAAACTAGGGTTTCCCATTAAATCAGGGAATCCTTGATTTTTGGGCAAGACTTGATGTCATGGTTCCCTATATGTCCCTAGGTATAGGGATGTGGAAGATTGCATCTCAATTGGTTTTAGAAGTGATTCAATTGGAAGAAAGATCAAAAATCAGGGGATTTGGGGCCAAGTCAAATAATCAGAGGAAAAAGTCAACTCTTGACTTTTTAAAGCCAAATTCATGAAATTCATGTTATATGTGACCAATGTACAAAATTTGATCAAGAAACTCCAAAGGAATCATGAAAAAATCAAGATTTGGAAAGTTGCCATTTTTGGATGAAGTAGGGTTACTAAAAATAGCAAGTTTTGGCCATTTTGCATCAGAATTGGAATCAAGGCCATTCAAAATTGAAGCACCAAATGAAAATTCCACTCTGCCTCAATGAAAGGCCTTGCTTTGAGCTTCAAATCCATTGGTAGAACATCTCCATTGGATAAAAATTGAGTGAGATATGATTAATCAAAGTTGGAGGAAAGTAGGCCAAAAACCATGTCTTGACCAAGCTTGGCCAGGTCTGCGCGCAGTCATTTTTACAAACGTGTGGTGGGCCAAATGTCCATTCATTTTTCTCATGGTTAAAGGCCTCTAATGAGAAAATTTTCAACATCAAAGTTGTTCTATGTAGTCTTATCTTCAATGTTCATGTTGGACAAATTTTGATTTGACCAAGTTATGAAATAGAAAGATGGGTCTAAAGTTGGTGTGATTATGCTGAAAATCACTAGGCCAACTTGCCATGCCATGCCCCAAATTGCTCGCCCATGCATCAGTTTGTTTTACATCTGTTTATGGTCATTTTTAGGCATGTTCCAAGCATCATTTCCATTCAATTTTCACACCAAACATGTAGCATTACATCTCCTGTTTCCAATGACTCCAAAAACACATCAAATCATCCATGGATTTGAGAGAATTCCATCATCAAATCACCATGATTGCATTGGTTTCAAGCTGTCATAAAACCAGAAAATAAACATGGTTGTGGTTGATTGTTTCAGAATTCACATGTACACTCTTTATTCCTTTCCTCATTTAAGCCAACATCCCCTTACAAACTTGAGCAGCACGTGCCATCCATGTTGTTTCCATACACTAAAGAGGAAGAACAAAACTTGTGAAACAAGTTTATCAAGCTGCCACACCAGAACAACTCATTATCACCATTCCTTGCAATTGCTCCTCACCATAACTCCATGAACCTTCATCACCATAACCCAGCCATGACCAACTCGTCCCCTAACTAACTTGGCTCAGTTAGTTAGGGTGGACTCAATTAACCCAACTTGGACTCATTTAACTCACTCACCAAACCGTGGTTAACTCAAATTATAAAACAAAATCACACTTCACAATTCATTTTCAGTTCTCATTTTTTTCACATTCACTCCAAAAACTTCTCTTTTCTCTCTCTCAGTTTCTCTCCATTTTTCTCTCTCTCTGTACACGAACCTCATCATCCTCCATCTTACTTCATCATCATCATCATCAATGGCATTGGATTGAAGAAGTTTTCCATACAGTCCTCAAGATTTCAAGTATTGCTCAGCCTTGAATCTCTCTGTTCTCAATATCTCAAGGCTCAACTGCATTTATTTTGCACGAATCAAGCTCAAAGATCAAGAGTGGATCTCTGGTTTTCTTTTGTTTCAAAGTTCTGCAAATTTCAGGTTCCAATTACTCCAACTTGATTGCATAAGTTCTTGTTGTTTTAGCTTGCTTTATGATGTTTAGAGCTTATTAGAGGCTATGCGTGAGTCCTGACTAGTTGATAGGCTCTTTAGGAGTTTAGATGAGATTTTAGGGCAAAATGTTTTGGTTCGGTTTGTGTTGTACATGCGTGATCTATGAAAGTTGATTGCACATTCATGATGTATGTGAGCTCAGCTTCATTTTGGTATATCATTTGTGGAATTCTGGAAGATTGGAGGTTGCAGACGGTGGAGGTGTGACCGGAGAAGGTGACCGGAGGTCATCTCCGGCCGGTGACTGTTAGAGCTAGGGTTTTTGCCATGTTTTAATCCTGTCCGTTGTTTTTTTCTCATCGTGTGGCTAAGAGCATGACAACGCATTAAAACGCATGTGCGAGGCATGTGCCATTTTTCTGAATTCAATTAAGCATTTTGTGGTGTGGTGTATGGTATGTTATGTGGTCGTTCATGTATGCGCGTTGGATGCAATTACTTTGACCACGCATTGACCTTGACTTGATCCATTGGCTGAGAATGAGTCAATTTCTGTTGACTGAAGTGCATGCTTGCTATTGTGTTATGCGCTGAAATGGACCCAAATCAGAATACTATCCACACCCCCAATTTTGAGGCCCATGTGATTTGAACATGCTGATTTGCTATATTCATACCCCCCTCTCATATTGCATTTTATTTTTATTTTCATTTTCATACACGTTTGATTTCTAACTTTTAAAAATACCAAAACATATTGGAAAATTCTACAAAAATTCATGTGTATTCTTAAAACATTTAGGAAATTTTCTATGATTTTATTTTCTGATTTTATGACCATTTTGCCCCTGTTCCATTATTTCTTTTGAATTTCCATTTGTATGCATACTTAATGTGACATATGATTTTGTGCATTTTTGTTCTTGATCATAAAAAATGATTTTGATGCCTTTCTTTTTGCATTGTGGTCACAATATGTTGAGGTATGTTTGAGATTTATGAGATGATTTTTAAGTCTTTTTTGGATGACTTTTGATGTGTTGCTTTGAGCATGAATGCATGAAACTTCCATGAGACTTTGACCTAATTGTTGAGTGACTTTGGTTCTGATTCATTGCTTGTGGACTTGATATGTTAATGGCATGTGTTTAAGGTGTTTGATTGGTGAAAGTCATAATTTTTGAAGCATGTTTGCTATTTGTTTGAAGCATGAAGTTTAACTTGTTCATTTTGTGAATGCATGCCTCATGTTTGGTTTGCTTGATCATGAAGGCACTTGTGCCATGAGTTGTGGTTTTGTTTGAGGATGTATAGCATGTTAATTGACTTCTGATTGTGACATTTGGGTTTCATCTTTGCATGTTTGATGTTTATCTTGCACCTTAAGTCACTTGTTTCACAAGTATGAACCACATTCGCATCACTTCACCTTTTCTTCTTTGCTTCTTGTTGGATTGAGATTTTGTTTGTTTGATTTGGTATGCTCATTTAGGATAACATTAGGTTGTGTAAATATGAGTTACATTCTGACTTGGAAGCATGTATAGCATTCACTCTCATTTTACTTTGTTTGTCAACTTGTTTGAGTTTGATTTGTTCATTATATTTTCTTACTTTACTTGTAAGTAATTGTGCTAACCATGTAGGGGCTTCGGTAAGTTTCAATTGAGTGTGGACAAGGAATCCACATGCAAATTTCTTTCCTTTCTCTTTTACAATTCCATTTTGTGTTTTGTTAAGCACTTATGTGCTTTCTTTTAATAACTCATTACTTTCCCTTTTGAATTACAATTCATCTTCTACTTTGGAAGTGAATTGTTTAATTCTTTCTTTCTTTAGATTTTAGGTTGAAACCTCACAAACCTTTAGGATCACTCCCTTTAATCTTCAATTAGGATTGAGTCTTAGTCCATATAGGTTTTACCTTTTCTCCTCTCTTGAGTCTTTTTTCTCATCTCAAAGAAAATTCAAAACATATAATAAAGGTAGGCATTTATTGCATTTAGGCCTTTCATATAAAGAAAAGGTTATAAGGGGTCTTCTCTTATAATCTTAGAATGTATAGCATATAGCCCATCTTGGGTCAATGTGTTAAACATTTGATCTTGTATGAGGGACTTAAATGCAATACTTGTTGAAGGTGCAAATAATAAAAAACACTTCTTCATTTCTTAATCAACAAAAACACTTAATAAACACAAGTATGCTAGTGTGTTTGAACCTTGACAATTGGAGCTAAGTGTGGAGGTCTTCTTCACTCTTAGTGTGCTTTCTTACCCATTCCATCTTGGAATGTGAGAATGTACACATTCCGATGACTAAGATTTGGATACACTGTCGTATGCAAACAAATCCAAAACACTTCCTTCTAAAAGACAAGAAACAAACAATAACGTCTTTCCTTCGGGAATTCTTTTCTCACCTCATTCACTCTCAACGCACGAACGCGCTTCTACTCGTTCTCTTGCAAGATGGTAACGCACTCGGACCAGCGAGCCTGCAACACCTGAGCTAGAACGTCAGCCGTTCTCTAAAAAACACAAACAATCCATCCCTAGTGAGGGGAACTACGTCGCTCTGATTCTCATGCTCCCGATGAGATACGTAGGCAGTGGGGTAGGGCCCATGCGAGCACTTCTTTTATTTTCCCTACGTTTGTTTCCCGTTCCTTTTCTTTTCTTTCTCCTTTCCTTTTTTCAGTTCTTTCTCAGTATTCCTTTCTTTACACCCTTTGATCGAGACAAGCAAGCGTGGATCCCATCGGGTACGATGGACGCGAGGGGGTGCTAATACCTTCCTCTCGCGTAACCGACTCCCTTACCCACTTCTCTTGGTCGTAAGACCATGCTTTTCCTTTCCCTCAGGTTTACGCGGTGTTTCCTTTCCCTCTCTTGGGATAAATACACATTGCTGGCGACTCTGTTCGGTGCCACTTTCGCGTTTGTACTTGGATGAAAATCCCGGGAGCGACAGCTGGCGACTCTGCTGGGGAAATGAGGTTGACCTATTGCTGGTCCATCCCTAAGCGAGTCAATCCTAGCGCTTGTCTGTTTTTCTTTCATTGGGTGTTTACTGTTGTGTTGTATTTACTGTTTTATTGTATGGTTATTTACTGCTTTACTGTACATTACTGTATTTACCGTATTTTAGCATTTTCATTTCATATGATATATTATGCTATACTGGACTGTGCTATTTTCTGTTTGGCGGGATGGGATTTCTGAGAGATAAGCCCATTACACAGGCTTGAGTATACACTTAGAATTAGAGTGGTGGGACCTACGTGCCGTTTGGAGTGCGTTGGGTGTTCACGAAATTCACAGCTAGACGAGGCTATCTTGGGACACGTCGTGGCATGCGCATCTTGCGTATTCCAGGATGTAGATCTAGAGAGCTGTCGACTCTAGTGACCGATCATGAGGACCTTAGTGGAGATATCCCTTTTTAGTGGTGACAATGGCAGACCACATTCTGTGGCAAACCCATTCGCACCCGAGGGCCCACTTTGGAACTTGCATAGGATGACTTTTATTTTCTAAGGGGAGTCAGTGGACGACCTCTTTGATTGGCATAGCATTGTATCCTACGGGCTGAATGTGCTATTGCTTCTCAAACCTCCGAAGCTGACAAGCCTTATTTTCTAAGAACCACATGTGAGTATGGGCGGGATGTTTACAGGTTTGCAGGAAACCCAGCCTCCTACCTACCTTACTTGTGATTCTATGATGATTTCAGACATTGTATCCTATGACAGTGATTTAAGTGTTCATCTCAGATATTGCCAGACTCAGTACAGAGACACAGTGCACACAGTTCAATACAGACACCGACACTTGATTACCTGATCACATGCCCTTTTGCATTGCATTATCATATCATAACAGTTATGTTTGTCATTTTCAGGTGCATAATACATTTCTGATTCCAATCCATGGGTTCAACAGAGATCGTCGCCGAGAGAAAGAACAATGTGTCTTACAAGTTTCCAGATCCTGTCTTGGATTCATTGCTCAAAGTTATAGATATGGCTGGTCCGGGTATTCTTGATAGGTTTCAGAAGAGCTACGGGAATTTGGTTGGGATGGTCCGTACAATCACCAAGTATGAGCATGATGCTTTACACACTCTGCTGCAGTTCTACGAGCCTTCGTTGAGGTGCTTTCTTTTTTCAGATTACATTTTGATGCCAACACTGGAAGAATTCTCATTTATTTTGGGAATTCCGATCACGTCGGCAATACCATTCTTCTCTGGTAGTTCTCCCAGCGTAAAAGAAATTGCTGCTGCTTTACAAATGGATCAGACATTGATAAAGAGCGGTGTGAGCAGTAAAAATGGAGTTAGCGGATTTCATTTAGAATTTCTGGCTGGACAGGCCCAAGAGGCTGCAAGTGCTAAAAATTGGACGGTTTACAATTCCATTCTGGCTCTCTGCATATATGGCCTAGTTTTCTTTCCCAATCAGCAAGACTTTATGGATATGCAAGCAACGAGAGTTTTTGTCCTTAAAAATCCAGTCCCTACTTTGTTAGGAGATTTTTATCATTCCGTGCATTACAAGAATGAGAAAAGGAGGGGAGGATCTGTTAGTTGTTGCACTCCACTGCTGAGTCATTGGTTTTTCAAACATTTGCCTCAGACAGGTGCCTTTGTGGAAACCAAAGATGTGGCGAAATGGTCTAAACGATTGATGAGTTTAACTGCTGATAACATTGTATGGTTTGATCACCGGTTGTTGAGAATAGAGCTTGTCACAAGATGCGGAAATTTTCCAAATGTGCCTTTGATTGGCAGAAAAGGAGGGATTAATTATAATCCAGTTTTGGCCATCCGACAGTTTGGGTATGCTTCCAGATATCCTCCTACAGAGCAAGATGTGGAAGAATCTTTATTCTTTACAGGAACTAAAGATGCAAAGGTGGTAGAAGTAGTGAATGCTTGGGAAGATAAGCACAAAATTGGAAAAGCAGTTTTTGGAAAAGGAGATTGTAGATCTTATCCTGAATATGACAGGTGGATTGAGACGAAAGTAAAGGAATTGCTTTTACCCTTTTCAAGGGGACCTCTTTTATGTTCAGCACAGCCAGAACAACCCACTATGGTGGCTATTGAAGAATGTGAGAAGTGGAAGAAAATGGTCAGAGAGTTGCAGATAGAGAATTCTGGAATGAGCAGATGTCTTCAGAAAGCTCTAGCTGACAACAAAGAGTTGGAAAAGAGAGCCTTGAAAGCGGAAAAAACCTTGGCTGACAAAGAGGAAGATTTTGATGACCGAGCTCGGTACTTTCGGAAACTTACTTTGGGAGCAGATGACACTAGTCAGGCTCACAAGATTACAAAACAGGCTTTAGCCCGAAGCAAGGATTCATTAGCTCAACTTCGTCAAGCTTGGGATGAAGTCAGAATTGAAAATGCCGAGTTAAAGGATCAGTCGAAGACTAAAGACGAGGAGCTTAAAAAGGCACATGAGCAGAGGAGAAAGTATCGGGAAAGTCTCGATAAAAGTCAAGAACAGTTAGAAGAAGCTAGAAGCCAGTTGAGGAATACCAAGAAAGAGCTTGAAGAAGTCATGATAGAAAGGGAGATACTCAAGACGCAAGCCGGCATAAAGAGACACAAAGGAGTGTGTGATGACGAAGCTCTGATGCTGCATATGAGTTCTTTAACTGAAGCTCTTGAGAAAAGGGATGTCTTGATCAAAGAAATGATTGAAAAGCCGAATCACCAGCGTACCCGTATACTTTTTGAGGAGATCAAATACTCAAGTGATAAGCTGAAGGGTGTGGAATTGTCAGATTGATGTTCTTTTCCCTGTATTTTGTTGTTAATGGCTACCATCAGGCTTGTTGATGGATCCATTTTTCCTTGTATTGCATTTGCGGTGGAACCTTTCTTAAATGTACTTGGATACTTTGTTGAATGAGTATGAGCAGTTTTATTCAGAATTATTCCTTATCAGATAGCTGCACACAAGCACATGACCATGACACGTCTCTGTATATCACAATTTCTGGTCTTCAGATTTCTGTGGTTGGATTGGAATCAGGGTATAAAGTACCTCGGAAATGACAAACATGGCATTGCATGGCATTGCATATCATTTTGCATTTTTTTGTTACTTGCTTTTCAGGTACTCGTTGCGGGGTCTCTAACCTTTATTTGGTTTCAGGCAGTATAGCGGAGAGTCATATTCACCGATATTCGACGCGAAGGATTCAAGTAAGAATCATGGATCAAGTGCAAAGTGATTTGGCGGAAATGAGGGCGCGTATGGACCAGTTCATGACCCTCATGACTGGCATGGCGCAAAATCAGGAGAGACTGAGGCTTCTGGTAGAGCGTCCCGACAATGGGCCCGAAGGTGATCATCATGACAATTCACAGGGACATGGCATTCCTCCTCCCGGTGGCAACCCTCCTCCTGGTGGTAACAATCGGGGTAATGGAAATGGTAGGCATGCTGGTGTTACTCTTGAGGATACTCTGGAAGACCAATTTACTCTGCTGGATGCTGATGTGGGTAATCAAGGTGATCGAAGGTATGATGAGTTAGCAGAGAAGATCAGGGCCATAGAATGCAAGAACTCTATGGGTATTGATGTTACCAGCTTGGGGCTGGTCTCAGGAGTCAGAATTCCCCCTAAATTCAAACCTCCCACTTTCGATAAGTATCACGGCAATGCGTGTCCCCAAACGCATCTTCAAGCTTACTTTGGGAAGATTTCAGCCCATACGGATGACGAGAAGCTATGGATGCACTATTTTCAGGACAGTCTGGCGGGGGCGTCTTTGACCTGGTACATGAAGTTGAGTAGAGCTGCTGTGAAGAATTGGAAAGATCTGGCAGAAGCGTTCCTGAAGCAATACCAGTATAATATTGACATGGCGCCCAACCGCACTCAATTGCAGGGGTTGTCACAGAATGCCAAGGAGAGTTTCAAAGAATATGCACAGAGGTGGAGGGAAATGGCTGCCCAGGTCCAACCTCCCTTGTCAGACAGAGAAATGGCAGATATGTTCATGGGCACCTTGCAAGGGGCCTATCTGGATAGATTAGCTGCTTGTCCGTCGACTGGATTTGCTGATATTGTAATTGCGGGAGAAAGAATAGAAAGTCTGTTAAAGCTTGGAAAAATCCAGGATGTGAGTGGGGCTGGCTCTTCGGGGACGAAGAAACCGTTTGCTAGTAACCAGAAAAGACGAGAAGGTGATACGAATGCTGTGTTTAGAGGACGAGGCAGAGGGCGTTCTCGAGCTTATTATCAGGTAGATGCTGTAACAATCCCCACACCGTCTGTTCAGAAACAACAACCCCAACAACAAGTTCAACAGCAACAACCTTTTTTCCAGCAAAGGTCTAGACAGAGGGATCGTAAGATGGATCCTCTCCCTATGACTTATGCCGCGCTGTTGCCCCGGCTACTCGAGTTAAAGTTGGTAGAACTCCGTACTATGAAAGCTCCGGTTGCTGGAAACCTGCCACCTAACTTCGATGCTAATGCTCGTTGTGAGTTCCACTCAGGTGCTCAGGGGCACTCCATTGAAAAATGCTGGGCTTTCCATCATAAAGTACAAGATTTGATTGATGCTAAAGCCATCAATTTCTCTCCCGCTCCTAATATTACTCAGCATCCCATGCCTGATCATAGCGCAGCAAATGTGTACGCTATTGAAGATGGGAGGAGATTGAATCTGGTGAGAGATATCCATCAAGTGAAAACTTCTTTGTTGGTGGTAAAAGATCGTTTATTGAAGGGACAGGTGTTCCCGGGCTGTAATCAAGATTGCTTTGAGTGTATGAATCAGGAGAACGGCTGTGATAAGTTGAAGATGGGTTTACAGAATCTGATCGATGAAGGATGTCTACAGTTCGACAGAGTCGTGAAAGACAATGATGAGATATCAACCGTGACCATCTATTACACTCCCGCTGAGATTCAAATGCCGGTCAATGCAGTTCCCGTGGCGAGTGTTGCGCCAGAAGGGCCCAGTCCTGTCACTATCACGGTGCCAGGACCAATTCCGTTCACATCCACGAAAGCTATCCCATGGTACTATGGGGCAGATGTATATTACGAAGGTAAAAAACAGGAAGTTGAGTCATCAGTCAGCCCAAATGTTGATAACGTAGGGGGTGTAGGGGGCTTTACAAGGAGTGGAAGGTTGTTCGCTCCCCAAACCTTGAGAAGTGATAAGGAGGTAGAAGCTGCAGCAAAGGATAAGGGTAAACAGGTGGTTGAAAGTGCACCTACACCTGAAGCAGAGACAAAGATTACTTTTGATAAGGAAATGGAAGAATTTATGAAGATAATCAAGAAAAGCGATTATAAGATTGTGGACCAACTGAATCAGACCCCTTCAAAGATTTCAATCCTGTCACTATTGTTGTGCTCTGATGCGCACCGGCAGGCGTTGTTGAAAGTGTTGAAGAGTGCGTACGTGCCGCAAGAAATTACTGTTAATCAGCTCGAGGGCGTAATCTCCAATGTTAATGTCAGCCATGGCTTGGGCTTTACAAGTAGAGATTTGACTGTTGAAGGAAGAAACCATAATAAGGCTTTGCATATCACGATGGAGTGTAAGGGCGCAGTGTTATCTCATGTACTGGTAGACACTGGTTCGTCACTCAATGTCTTGCCCAAGAAGGCATTAATGAAGCTGGAAGTTGATGGTTTGATCTTAAGGCCTAGTGAATTGGTGGTCAGAGCATTCGATGGGACCAGACGATCTGTGTTTGGTGAGGTGGAATTGCCCGTACAAATTGGACCACAGGTATTCAAATCCACGTTCCACGTAATGGACATACAACCTGCATATAGCTGCCTATTGGGACGCCCTTGGATTCACGGAGCCGGGGCTGTTACTTCTACTCTACATCAAAAGCTGAAGTATGAGTTTGAAGGGCAGGTTGTGACAGTGTGTGGGGAGGAAGACATCTTTGTGAGTCACTTGTCCACATTCAAGTACATTGAAATGGATGGGGAAATTCATGAGATGCTGTGCCAATCATTTGAAGCAGTCAACATTGACAATGCACCTGAGTCTTCTTCTGTACCAGTTGGGGCTGGTACCTCCATTTCATCTTACAAACAAGCTGTCGAAGTCGTCAGGGCAGGCAACACCCAAGGTTGGGGCCGGTTGATAGAGACCCCAATGAAGGAAGACAAATTTGGTATTGGTTATCATCCCTCTACAACTTCAGATGCGGGGAGCAGGGGACCCATTACTTTCAATAGTGGGGGAATTATCTACATGGACCAGTCTTGTGCAGCCACGGAGGATAGTGTTGACAGTGATTGTGACCTGGACAACTGGGTACGCCCTCATGTTCCGGGACAACAAGTGCAAAACTGGTTCGTTGAAGAAGTCATCCGGGTTACTCTTCAGACAGAGTAATTTTTCTTTGTTTTTTTTCTAACCATAATGCATGACAAAATCTTGCGCTCTGCCCAAGGCGTATAGATTCATTTGTAGGGCCACCATGGTTGCATTTGCAATGTTTAATCATTAATAAAGGACGTTTTGCAATCAAATTTTGTTCTCTGTCTTTCAGTTTTTATTTTTGCACAAAAAATATAAAATGGCAATGTTTCATTTTCTTTTGTTTTGCTTAAAAATAAATTCTAAAATAAGGCATGAACCCGTTCATGCAGACTTGATCCTCCGGATACCACTGATAACGATTTTGATATGGCCATGTATGACTTTGACAATCCGATTTATCAAGCCGAAGAAGGGGATGAGAAAGATTGTGAACTCCCTGAAGAACTGGCCAGATTGTTGAAACAGGAGGAAAGGGTCATCCAGCCTCATTAGGAGACTGTAGAAATCATCAATATTGGTACCAAGGACGCCAAGAAAGAGATCAGGATTGGTGCCAGCTTGCAAGCAGATGTGAAGCAAACTTTGACGGAAATGTTGCGCGAGTATGTTGACGTCTTCGCCTGGTCGTATCAAGACATGCCGGGGTTGGATACGGATATTGTCGTGCACAGGCTACCATTGAGAGAAGAATATCCGCCAGTCAAGCAGAAACTTCGTCGGACTCACCCCGACATGGCTTTAAAGATTAAGGAGGAAGTCCAGAAGCAGTGGGATGCTGGTTTTCTTGCTGTGACAAAGTATCCTCCATGGGTAGCCAACATCGTGCCAGTACCGAAGAAAGATGGAAAAGTGAGAATGTGTGTGGTCGATAATACAGCTCAATTTTCAGTGTTCTCATTTATGGACGGGTTCTCCGGGTACAACCAGATCAAGATGGCACCTGAAGATATGGAGAAGACCACGTTCATTACTCCGTGGGGTACATATTGTTATAAAGTAATGCCTTTTGGGTTGAAAAACGCAAGGGCAACGTACCAGCGGGCGATGGTGACATTGTTTCATGACTTGATTCATAAGGAGATCGAATGTTATGTAGATGATATGATTGCCAAGTCGAGAACAGAAGAGGAACATCTGGTTAATCTGAAAAAGCTGTTTGAAAGGTTGAGAAAGTTCCGTCTGAGATTAAACCCAAACAAGTGCACGTTTGGGGTGCGTTCTGGAAAGTTGCTGGGTTTCATTGTGAGCGAAAGAGGAATTGAGGTTGATCCTGCTAAGGTGAAAGCAATACAAGAAATGCCTGAACCGAGAACAGAAAAAGAGGTTCGTGGTTTCTTGGGTAGATTGAACTACATTGCGAGGTTCATATCTCACCTAACAGCCACGTGCGAACCAATATTTAAATTGTTAAGGAAAGATCAAACGGTCAGGTGGAATGACGATTGCCAATTGGCATTCGATAAGATAAAAGAATACTTGCAGGAACCTCCGATTCTAATGCCTCCAGTTGAAGGGAGACCGCTGATAATGTATCTGACAGTGCTTGAAGGTTCCATGGGTTGTGTTCTCGGTCAACATGACGAGACAGGTAGGAAGGAGCATGTTATTTACTACCTGAGCAAAAAGTTCAATGATTGTGAGTCCCGATACTCAATGCTTGAAAAGACATGCTGTGCGCTTGCATGGGCCGCTAAGCGATTGAGGCAATATATGGTTAGGCACACGACCTTGTTGATTTCAAAAATGGATCCTATCAAGTATATTTTTGAGAAACCAGCATTGACAGGCAGAGTTGCACGGTGGCAAATGGTCTTGACAGAGTATGACATTCAGTACACTTCACAAAAGGCCATCAAAGGAAGTATCTTGTCCGACTATCTTGCGCAACAGCCGATTGATGATTACCAACCCATGAAGTTTGACTTCCCTGATGAAGACATCATGTTTCTCAAAGCTAAAGACTGCGAGGAACCACTTCCGGAGGAGGGGCCAGACCCTGAATCCAAATGGAGTCTGATGTTTGATGGGGCTGTCAATATGAATGGGTGCGGAGTTGGAGCAGTTCTTATCACGCCGGAAGGTGTTCATATGCCGTTCACTGCCCGAATAACTTTCGGATGCACCAACAATGAAGCAGAGTACGAAGCTTGTATAATGGGGATCGAGGAGGCGATTAATCTACGGATTAAGACCCTTGATATATTTGGTGATTCAGCCTTGGTAATCAATCAAGTGAAAGGGAGTTGGTACACGCACCAAGCAAATCTAGTGCCGTATAGAGATTATACAAGGAGATTGCTGACATTTTTCACAACAGTGAAACTGTACCACGTTCCTCGAGATGAGAATAGGTTCGCTGATGCCTTGGCCACTTTGTCTTCTATGATCAAAGTGCAAAGATGGAACCATGTACCTAAGATTGAGGTATCCCGCCTTGACAGACCAGCATTTGTGTTTGCGGTCGATGCAGCGTCTGATGACAAGCCATGGTTTCATGACATTAAGTGTTTCTTGAAAAGTCAAGAGTACCCGTCCGGGGCATCGTCCAAAGACAGGAAGACGTTGAGAAGGTTAGCTAGTAGTTTCTTCCTGAACAAAGATGGCGTGCTGTATAAAAGAAATTTTGACACGGTCTTGCTTAGATGTGTGGATAGACATGAAGCAGACTTGTTGATGATTGAAGTGCACGAAGGCTCTTTCGGTACCCATGCCGGAGGGCAGGCAATGGCTAAAAAGTTGTTAAGGTCGGGATATTATTGGTTGACTATGGAGTCAGATTGTTGCAAATATGCCCGCAAATGCCATAAATGCCAGATCTATGCAGACAGGGTGCATGTGCCTCCAAATCCGTTGAGTATCATGTCGTCGCCTTGGCCGTTTGCCATGTGGGGCATTGATATGATCGGAAAGATTGAGCCTACAGCTTCCAATGGTCATCGTTTCATCTTGGTGGCAATTGATTACTTCACCAAATGGGTTGAAGCCGCATCCTATGCCAATGTTACAAAACAAGTGGTCGCTCGTTTCTTAAAACGGGATATCATTTGCCGATATGGAGTTCCCGAAAGAATCATTACTGATAATGGTTCTAATTTGAACAATAAGATGATGGCTGAGTTATGCCGGGACTTCAAAATCGAGCATCACAATTCTTCTCCGTACTGCCCAAAGATGAATGGCGCGGTCGAAGCGGCCAACAAAAATATCAAAAAGATTGTGCAGAAGATGGTTGTCACGTACAAAGATTGGCATGAGATGTTACCATTTGCTTTGCATGGGTATCGAACGTCGGTACGCACGTCCACTGGGGCAACCCCATTCTCACTTGTATATGGTATGGAGGCAGTGCTACCGGTTAAAGTAGAAATTCCGTCCCTCAGAGTTATGTTAAGCTAGATGAAGCTGAATGGGTACGAGCCAGATTTGATCAGCTGAGCCTTATTGAGGAAAAGCGATTGGCGGCTGTATGTCATGGGCAATTATATCAGCGCAGAATGAAACAGGCATTTGACCAGAAGGTGCGTCCTCGGGTTTATAAAGTCGGAGATGTGGTACTCAAAAGGATCCTTCCTCCCAATACAGATCACAGGGGCAAATGGACTCCTAATTATGAAGGTCCATTCGTGGTTAAAAAGGTCTTTTCGGGCGGAGCTTTATTGCTTACAACCATGGATGGCGAAGACTTTTCATCCCCTGTCAACTCGGACGTAGTCAAAAAATACTTCGCATGAATAGACCCGCTGGATAATAAAAATAAAAAAATCCAGGCAAGAAAGGGCATCCCGGCGAACCAAAAACAGAATAAGGTTCGGGCAAAAATTAGGGATATAATTGAAAAAATTTGTACACCCGGTAAGTTGAAAACCCGAAAGGGCAACTTAGGCAAAAAAGGGTATCCTGGTGGATCGAAAACCTGAAAGGGCGGTCCACACAAAAGAGGGATTTAAGCGAATGACTACGGTTTGAGTTATCTGTACCCTATCACCGTTTGAACAACTGACGTTCTGAAGGATAGGAATCGGTCTGATCATTCCTCAGAAGGCAAGGTCGGGGAGTTTTGAAGACATACTGGTCATAACAGAATGGAAACTCAGTGGAATTCCGTTTTCACATTGCCATTAGGATAGTTTCTTTTCTCAATTTTTCAGCGATCACCTCTTTCCAGGGATTGCTTCCAGATGTAATTGCCTATTCTGGGCTCTCAGTCAATAAATTGAATTTCAGTAAAAAGCCTCCTATTTTTGTTTTATTGCTTTGTTTGCAAAAACGTCCTAATTTTTTATAAAACATTGCATTTGAAAACATGGCAGCCTTGCAATAACATGCGCAGAAAAAATATTTGAAATTACTTCGAATGTTGAATACTCCCGGATGGTGGATTCTAGCCACGCAATATTCGGGGCATGTGGGCATATTCTTTTGTTGCAGGTAGCAGGTGCAGATGATTTTAAGCACAAGACCAGCAATAAATCACCCCACGCAAAAGACTGGGGCAATTATGGGTAAGGAGATCGGCGTTCATCGTTCGGTCGACGATTGTTCATAACGGGTCGATATCAGTGAATTAAGTTCAACTGGGTACCGTTGCATCTTATTAAGTCGATTCTCTCATTCAGTACTTCCAACAGCTACAAGCTTTTCTATGTCGATAACGGTCACAGGTTCCCCAAAAGAGTGGTCTCGTCGACACCGAAACTGATGGTCATTATCCCCAGCGAAGTCACAAGAGTTTGAAGAGGCTAGATCTTCTGTAAAATCCTCTTATGACATCCTTTGCGGGGACGAATTGTTGTGTTGTCCAAGCATGGGGCATGATTGTTTCCCCAGCATGAAGTGTTGGTCACCCCCAGTAGAGTTTGAGGACAGTTGGTCTTCTGTAAAATCCTCTCGGAAGGCATTCCCCAACATGAGACGCTTTAAAGCAGTTTTCTCCAGCAGAGTTTGTTATAAACTCGTCATCCCCAACGGAATTGTCCAAAGGGAAAGCTCGCCTAACATGGGGCATTGTGGTACTCATCCTAAACTTGACAGTCATATTCTTCAGCAGACTACTGTGGATTTGCTTTGGGTTTCCCCAACAGATCTCTAAGGACTCTTTCTAGCAAGTTGCAGTAGAATGTTCTAACCAGGATTTGCATATCCCTAGCAGAGTAGCCCTGATACCCAGCAAGATCGTATCTCTGGTCATGGTATCCCCACAGAGGTCAGCATCGAATCTTGTCAGCAACTTCCAGCTGAGTTGTTGTTCTCTCCGCAGAGGTTTATCAGATCGACAGAATCTATTCCTCAACAAGGATGGTACAGCCTTTCCCTAGCCGGGTCAGAAGGTTGATAATCCCTATAAAGGATCTTGGGTTGAATAAATCCCCAAGCAGAGTTTTAATGGCTCATTTCCCCAGCAGGACGTCATTTAAAAATTCTCATCCCCAGCGGAATCGCTGTGACCAGAATTCGTTCCCCCAAACAGATGGAATAATTCCTGGCAGAGTCGTCATTCCCTCATATCTTAAAGTCCAATTTATTTTTGGCAAGCTTGACAATTCGAAGCAGACGGATTGTTCATCCATTCGCCAGCAGAGATATTATCCTCTCAGGAACCTCTAAAGTCAAGTCATTTCATTGGTCTTTGCTCCTCAGCAGAGTCAGCATAGATGTCTGACACAGATGCAGAGAGTAATGCAATGTTGCATATTCCAAAAGTCCAACAGTGGATTGGCAAAAGTCCGTCTTCGGGTGGCAAAAGTCCAACAGTGGATTGGCAAAAGTCCGTCTTCGGGTGGCAAAAGTCCAACAGTGGATTGGCGAAAGGTCCATCTAAGGGTGGCATATTCTAAAAGTCCAACAGTGGATTGGCAAAAGTCCGTCTTCGGGTGGCAAAAGTCCAACAGTGGATTGGCAAAAGTCCGTCTTCGGGTGGCAAAAGTCCAACAGTGGATTGGCAAAAGTCCGTCTTCGGGTGGCAAAAGTCCAACAGTGGATTGGCAAAAGTCCGTCTTCGGGTGGCAAAAGTCCAACAGTGGATTGGCAAAAGTCCGTCTTCGGGTGGCAAAAGTCCAACAGTGGATTGGCAAAGGTCCATCTTCGGGTGGCAAAGCAGCTAAAAGTCCAACAGTGGATTGGCAAAAGTCCGTCTTCGGGTGGCAAAAGTCCAACAGTGGATTGGCAAAAGTCCGTCTTCGGGTGGCAAAAATCCAACAGTGGATTGGCAAAAGTCCATCTTCGGGTGGCACGAAGCTGCAAAGTCCACCAGTAGTGTGGCAAGCCAGTAGTCGTCTGGCGTAGTTCAAAAAGACATTTCCAAAGTCCACCAGTAGTGTGGCAGGCCAGTAGTCGTCTGGAATTGCATAAAAGACAGTATTAAAGTCCACCAGCAGTGTGGCAAGCCAGTAGTCGTCTGGCGTCGTTCAAAAGACAGATCTCTCCGACGTTTCATCGAAGATTCAATCCAGCAGTCTCGTTGGGTTTATATCCCTTTTCTTCTTCATCATCCAGAGCAAATTTTTGGTTATATTTGGTATTCAATCACTATATACCTTGAAAGTCCGAAAGCAATTGCTTTCAGGCATTCAGGTCTACAGCGCTTGAATAGGGGCAGCTGTAATACCCCAAAATTTGCTCTTCCCTTTTGGCATCATAGCATGGCATTATCATTTATCATATCATATCCATCTCATTAGCATTGCATTGCATTTAACATAGAAAAATGAAGCATGGCATCCTTCTTACCATCAGGGCATGTGATCAGGTGGAAGGTGGACAATCAAGGGATCATTCAAAGCACAAAAAGGTCAATCAAGTTGGCTCTAGGCAAGCCAAGAGGTCTCTCATGTCTCATACTATCTCAATTGATCTTCCAAAACCTCAAGGAAGTGAGATTCAATGGGAGATTGAAGCACTACATCTTTCACTATGCAAGAGGTTCAAAAATTGAAGGAAAACCCTCAAAAGAGATAGCTCATTGATCCAAAATCATCCTAAAGTGGCATTTCTCATCATCCTTTAAGAGGATACACAACATACTCTGAAGAATTTGAAATTGGAGACTGCACATTTTTCTCTTAGGAGGTGGGCACCAAAACTAGGGTTTCCCATTAAATCAGGGAATCCTTGATTTTTGGGCAAGACTTGATGTCATGGTTCCCTATATGTCCCTAGGTATAGGGATGTGGAAGATTGCATCTCAATTGGTTTTAGAAGTGATTCAATTGGAAGAAAGATCAAAAATCAGGGGATTTGGGGCCAAGTCAAATAATCAGAGGAAAAAGTCAACTCTTGACTTTTTAAAGCCAAATTCATGAAATTCATGTTATATGTGACCAATGTACAAAATTTGATCAAGAAACTCCAAAGGAATCATGAAAAAATCAAGATTTGGAAAGTTGCCATTTTTGGATGAAGTAGGGTTACTAAAAATAGCAAGTTTTGGCCATTTTGCATCAGAATTGGAATCAAGGCCATTCAAAATTGAAGCACCAAATGAAAATTCCACTCTGCCTCAATGAAAGGCCTTGCTTTGAGCTTCAAATCCATGGGTAGAACATCTCCATTGGATAAAAATTGAGTGAGATATGATTAATCAAAGTTGGAGGAAAGTAGGCCAAAAACCATGTCTTGACCAAGCTTGGCCAGGTCTGCGCGCAGTCATTTTTACAAACGTGTGGTGGGCCAAATGTCCATTCATTTTTCTCATGGTTAAAGGCCTCTAATGAGAAAATTTTCAACATCAAAGTTGTTCTATGTAGTCTTATCTTCAATGTTCATGTTGGACAAATTTTGATTTGACCAAGTTATGAAATAGAAAGATGGGTCTAAAGTTGGTGTGATTATGCTGAAAATCACTAGGCCAACTTGCCATGCCATGCCCCAAATTGCTCGCCCATGCATCAGTTTGTTTTACATCTGTTTATGGTCATTTTTAGGCATGTTCCAAGCATCATTTCCATTCAATTTTCACACCAAACATGTAGCATTACATCTCCTGTTTCCAATGACTCCAAAAACACATCAAATCATCCATGGATTTGAGAGAATTCCATCATCAAATCACCATGATTGCATTGGTTTCAAGCTGTCATAAAACCAGAAAATAAACATGGTTGTGGTTGATTGTTTCAGAATTCACATGTACACTCTTTATTCCTTTCCTCATTTAAGCCAACATCCCCTTACAAACTTGAGCAGCACGTGCCATCCATGTTGTTTCCATACACTAAAGAGGAAGAACAAAACTTGTGAAACAAGTTTATCAAGCTGCCACACCAGAACAACTCATTATCACCATTCCTTGCAATTGCTCCTCACCATAACTCCATGAACCTTCATCACCATAACCCAGCCATGACCAACTCGTCCCCTAACTAACTTGGCTCAGTTAGTTAGGGTGGACTCAATTAACCCAACTTGGACTCATTTAACTCACTCACCAAACCGTGGTTAACTCAAATTATAAAACAAAATCACACTTCACAATTCATTTTCAGTTCTCATTTTTTTCACATTCACTCCAAAAACTTCTCTTTTCTCTCTCTCAGTTTCTCTCCATTTTTCTCTCTCTCTGTACACGAACCTCATCATCCTCCATCTTACTTCATCATCATCATCATCAATGGCATTGGATTGAAGAAGTTTTCCATACAGTCCTCAAGATTTCAAGTATTGCTCAGCCTTGAATCTCTCTGTTCTCAATATCTCAAGGCTCAACTGCATTTATTTTGCACGAATCAAGCTCAAAGATCAAGAGTGGATCTCTGGTTTTCTTTTGTTTCAAAGTTCTGCAAATTTCAGGTTCCAATTACTCCAACTTGATTGCATAAGTTCTTGTTGTTTTAGCTTGCTTTATGATGTTTAGAGCTTATTAGAGGCTATGCGTGAGTCCTGACTAGTTGATAGGCTCTTTAGGAGTTTAGATGAGATTTTAGGGCAAAATGTTTTGGTTCGGTTTGTGTTGTACATGCGTGATCTATGAAAGTTGATTGCACATTCATGATGTATGTGAGCTCAGCTTCATTTTGGTATATCATTTGTGGAATTCTGGAAGATTGGAGGTTGCAGACGGTGGAGGTGTGACCGGAGAAGGTGACCGGAGGTCATCTCCGGCCGGTGACTGTTAGAGCTAGGGTTTTTGCCATGTTTTAATCCTGTCCGTTGTTTTTTTCTCATCGTGTGGCTAAGAGCATGACAACGCATTAAAACGCATGTGCGAGGCATGTGCCATTTTTCTGAATTCAATTAAGCATTTTGTGGTGTGGTGTATGGTATGTTATGTGGTCGTTCATGTATGCGCGTTGGATGCAATTACTTTGACCACGCATTGACCTTGACTTGATCCATTGGCTGAGAATGAGTCAATTTCTGTTGACTGAAGTGCATGCTTGCTATTGTGTTATGCGCTGAAATGGACCCAAATCAGAATACTATCCACACCCCCAATTTTGAGGCCCATGTGATTTGAACATGCTGATTTGCTATATTCATACCCCCCTCTCATATTGCATTTTATTTTTATTTTCATTTTCATACACGTTTGATTTCTAACTTTTAAAAATACCAAAACATATTGGAAAATTCTACAAAAATTCATGTGTATTCTTAAAACATTTAGGAAATTTTCTATGATTTTATTTTCTGATTTTATGACCATTTTGCCCCTGTTCCATTATTTCTTTTGAATTTCCATTTGTATGCATACTTAATGTGACATATGATTTTGTGCATTTTTGTTCTTGATCATAAAAAATGATTTTGATGCCTTTCTTTTTGCATTGTGGTCACAATATGTTGAGGTATGTTTGAGATTTATGAGATGATTTTTAAGTCTTTTTTGGATGACTTTTGATGTGTTGCTTTGAGCATGAATGCATGAAACTTCCATGAGACTTTGACCTAATTGTTGAGTGACTTTGGTTCTGATTCATTGCTTGTGGACTTGATATGTTAATGGCATGTGTTTAAGGTGTTTGATTGGTGAAAGTCATAATTTTTGAAGCATGTTTGCTATTTGTTTGAAGCATGAAGTTTAACTTGTTCATTTTGTGAATGCATGCCTCATGTTTGGTTTGCTTGATCATGAAGGCACTTGTGCCATGAGTTGTGGTTTTGTTTGAGGATGTATAGCATGTTAATTGACTTCTGATTGTGACATTTGGGTTTCATCTTTGCATGTTTGATGTTTATCTTGCACCTTAAGTCACTTGTTTCACAAGTATGAACCACATTCGCATCACTTCACCTTTTCTTCTTTGCTTCTTGTTGGATTGAGATTTTGTTTGTTTGATTTGGTATGCTCATTTAGGATAACATTAGGTTGTGTAAATATGAGTTACATTCTGACTTGGAAGCATGTATAGCATTCACTCTCATTTTACTTTGTTTGTCAACTTGTTTGAGTTTGATTTGTTCATTATATTTTCTTACTTTACTTGTAAGTAATTGTGCTAACCATGTAGGGGCTTCGGTAAGTTTCAATTGAGTGTGGACAAGGAATCCACATGCAAATTTCTTTCCTTTCTCTTTTACAATTCCATTTTGTGTTTTGTTAAGCACTTATGTGCTTTCTTTTAATAACTCATTACTTTCCCTTTTGAATTACAATTCATCTTCTACTTTGGAAGTGAATTGTTTAATTCTTTCTTTCTTTAGATTTTAGGTTGAAACCTCACAAACCTTTAGGATCACTCCCTTTAATCTTCAATTAGGATTGAGTCTTAGTCCATATAGGTTTTACCTTTTCTCCTCTCTTGAGTCTTTTTTCTCATCTCAAAGAAAATTCAAAACATATAATAAAGGTAGGCATTTATTGCATTTAGGCCTTTCATATAAAGAAAAGGTTATAAGGGGTCTTCTCTTATAATCTTAGAATGTATAGCATATAGCCCATCTTGGGTCAATGTGTTAAACATTTGATCTTGTATGAGGGACTTAAATGCAATACTTGTTGAAGGTGCAAATAATAAAAAACACTTCTTCATTTCTTAATCAACAAAAACACTTAATAAACACAAGTATGCTAGTGTGTTTGAACCTTGACAATTGGAGCTAAGTGTGGAGGTCTTCTTCACTCTTAGTGTGCTTTCTTACCCATTCCATCTTGGAATGTGAGAATGTACACATTCCGATGACTAAGATTTGGATACACTGTCGTATGCAAACAAATCCAAAACACTTCCTTCTAAAAGACAAGAAACAAACAATAACGTCTTTCCTTCGGGAATTCTTTTCTCACCTCATTCACTCTCAACGCACGAACGCGCTTCTACTCGTTCTCTTGCAAGATGGTAACGCACTCGGACCAGCGAGCCTGCAACACCTGAGCTAGAACGTCAGCCGTTCTCTAAAAAACACAAACAATCCATCCCTAGTGAGGGGAACTACGTCGCTCTGATTCTCATGCTCCCGATGAGATACGTAGGCAGTGGGGTAGGGCCCATGCGAGCACTTCTTTTATTTTCCCTACGTTTGTTTCCCGTTCCTTTTCTTTTCTTTCTCCTTTCCTTTTTTCAGTTCTTTCTCAGTATTCCTTTCTTTACACCCTTTGATCGAGACAAGCAAGCGTGGATCCCATCGGGTACGATGGACGCGAGGGGGTGCTAATACCTTCCTCTCGCGTAACCGACTCCCTTACCCACTTCTCTTGGTCGTAAGACCATGCTTTTCCTTTCCCTCAGGTTTACGCGGTGTTTCCTTTCCCTCTCTTGGGATAAATACACATTGCTGGCGACTCTGTTCGGTGCCACTTTCGCGTTTGTACTTGGATGAAAATCCCGGGAGCGACAAACACCAAATTCAATCTCCTCCCATCTTCAATAGCGTACACATTTGCTGCACTATGATCAGGCATGGGATGCTGAGTAATATTAGGAGCGGGAGAGAAATTGATGGCTTTAGCATCAATCAAATCTTGTACTTTATGATGGAAAGCCCAGCATTTTTCAATGGAGTGCCCCTGAGCACCTGAGTGGAACTCACAACGAGCATTAGCATCGAAGTTAGGTGGCAGGTTTCCAGCAACCGGAGCTTTCATAGTACGGAGTTCTACCAACTTTAACTCGAGTAGCCGGGGCAACAGCGCGGCATAAGTCATAGGGAGAGGATCCATCTTACGATCCCTCTGTCTAGACCTTTGCTGGAAAAAAGGTTGTTGCTGTTGAACTTGTTGTTGGGGTTGTTGTTTCTGAACAGACGGTGTGGGGATTGTCACAGCATCTACCTGATAATAAGTTCGAGAACGCCCTCTGCCTCGTCCTCTAAACACAGCATTCGTATCACCTTCTCTTCTTTTCTGGTTACTAGCGAACGGTTTCTTCGTCCCCGAAGAGCCAGCCCCACTCACATCCTGGATCTTTCCAAGCTTTAACAGACTTTCTATTCTTTCTCCCGCAATCACAATATCAGCAAATCCAGTTGACGGACAAGCAGCTAATCTATCCAGATAGGCCCCTTGCAAGGTGCCCATGAACATATCTGCCATTTCTCTGTCTGACAAGGGAGGTTGAACCTGGGCAGCCATTTCCCTCCACCTCTGTGCATATTCTTTGAAACTCTCCTTGGCATTTTGTGACAATCCCTGCAATTGGGTGCGGTTGGGCGCCATGTCAATATTATATTGGTATTGCTTCAGGAACGCTTCTGCCAGATCTTTCCAATTCTTCACAGCAGCTCTACTCAACTTCATGTACCAGGTCAAAGACGCCCCCGCCAGACTGTCCTGAAAATAGTGCATCCATAGCTTCTCGTCATCCGTATGGGCTGAAATCTTCCCAAAGTAAGCTTGAAGATGCGTTTGGGGACACGCATTGCCGTGATACTTATCAAAAGTGGGAGGTTTGAATTTAGGGGGAATTCTGACTCCTGGGACCAGCCCCAAGCTAGTAACATCAATACCCATAGAGTTCTTGCATTCCATGGCCCTGATCTTTTCTGCTAACTCATCATACCTTCGATCACCTTGATTACCCACATCAGCATCCAGCAGAGTAAATTGGTCCTCCAGGGTATCTTCAAGAGTAACACCAACATGCCTACCATTTCCATTACCCCGATTGTTACCACCAGGAGGAGGGTTGCCACCGGGAGGAGGAATGCCATGTCCCTGTGAATTGTCATGATGATCACCTTCGGGCCCGTTGTCGGGACGCTCTACCAGAAGCCTCAGTCTCTCCTGATTTTGCGCCATGCCAGTCATGAGGGTCATGAACTGGTCCATACGCGCCCTCATTTCCGCCAAATCACTTTGCACTTGATCCATGATTCTTACTTGATTCCTTCGCGTCGAATATCGGTGAATATGACTCTCCGCTATACTGCCTGAAACTAAATAAAGGTTAGAGACCCCACAACGAGTACCTGAAAAGCAAGTAACAAAAAATGCAAAATGATATGCAATGCCATGCAATGCCATGTTTGTCATTTCCGAGGTGCTTTATACCCTGATTCCAATCCAACCACAGAAATCTGAAGACCAGAAATTGTGATATAAAGAGACGTGTCGTGGTCATGTGCTTGTGTGCAGCTATCTGATAAGGAATAATTCTGAATAAAACTGCTCATACTCATTCAACAAAGTATTCAAGTACATTTAAGAAAGGCTCATCCGCAAATGCAATACAAGGAAAAATGGATCCATCAACAAGCCTGATGGTAACCATTAATAACAAAATATAAGGAAAAGAACATCAGTCTGACAATTCCACACCCTTCAGCTTATCACTTGAGTATTTGATCTCCTCAAAAAGTATACGGGTACGCTGGTGATTCGGCTTTTCAATCATTTCTTTGATCAAGACATCCCTTTTCTCAAGAGCTTCAGTTAAAGAACCCATATGCAGCATCAGAGCCTCGTCATCACACACTCCTTTGTGTCTCTTTATGCCGGCTTGCGTCTTGAGTATCTCCTTTTCTATCATGACTTCATCAAGCTCTTTCTTGGTATTCCTCAGCTCACCTCTAGCTTCTTCTAGCTGTTCTTGACTCTTACCGAGGCTTTCCCGATACTTTCTCCTCTGCTCATGCGCCTTTTCAAGCTCTTCGTCCTTAATCTGCAACTGTTCCTATAATTCAGCATTCTCTATCCTAACTTCGTCCCAAGCGTGCTGAAACTTTGTTAACTTTTCTTTGGTCTGTGCTAACGCCTGTTTGGTTTGCTTGTGGGCTTGAGTAGCATCATCAGCACCTTTACTAATCTTCCGGAAATGTTGGGCTCTTCCAGCAAAGTCTTTTTCTTTTGCAGTTAGGATTTGTTCAGCATCTTGGGCTTTCCGCTCCAGCTCTTTGTTGGCATGTAGAGCATTCTGAAGACGGCTACTCAACTCGGAATTCTCTCCTTGGAGCTTTTTCACCAAGGCTTGCAACTTGTCAACTTCTTCCACAGTAGCAGTGCTTCTTGCTTTCTCATTCTCCGGATACAAAAGGGGTGCCTTACCAAAAGGCAAGAGAAAATCTTCAACTCTTTTCTTCACCCACTCTTCATATGCTGGATAAACCCGGTTGTTAGGCTTTCCTAGAGTAACTTTCCCCTTTTTCAGTATGCTACCCCAGCTTTCAGAAGCTTTCTGTGCTGCTTCCCATCCTTCTGATGTATGAAAATAGAGGGACTCCTCCACATCTCTCTTAATAGGCGGACCTGTCAGGGCATACCCAAATTGTCGAATGGCCAAATAAGGATTGTAGTTAATCCCACCCATTCTTCCTATCAGTGGAACGTTAGGGAACTTACCACAGCTGTGTATAATATTCTTACCAATCAGCCCATGATCTACCCATACGATGTCCTTGGCCACCAATCCCATTAAATGCTGTTTCCACTCTAGAGAATCTTTGGAATCCACAAAAGCCCCTGATTGTGGTAAACGGCCCGCAAACCACTTATAGAACAAGGGTGCACAACAACGAATTATCCCTCCTCTTTTCTTTTCATTTCGGTTGTACAATGAGTAGTGAAGATCTCCCAGTAGCGTTGGCACCGGGTTCTTCATCATGAATATTCGTATAGCGTCCGTATCAATAAAATCCGGCTCGTTGGGAAACAACACTATGCCGTATATACAAAGGGCTAGCAAAGCATTAAAAACAAGCCAATTCTCGCCTTTAGCTGCTTCCTGGGCCTTCTTAATCAGATATTCCAGCTTGTAACCACGAATCTTTCCTTTGTTGGAGACCTTGTCACTTAGCTCTGATTTGCTCAAATATAGAGCACCAGCCAACTTCCCAAAGTCAAGATCCCCCACTGATCCAAAGAAAGGGGGCTCCTCCTTGATAGCAATCCCCAACATGTTGGAATACTCCTCCAGGGTAGGAACCAGCACATAGTCTGGAAATACAAAACATCTCAGAGGCGGATCATAGAACTGCATCAACGTATGGAGACCTCTGGCTTCATAATCACTGACATTACGAACCATAGATAAAATCCACCCATATTTCTCTTCAAAAGCTTCTCGTGCTGCCGGGCTCGCCATTCCCTTCAGCACAACAAGAGGGCCCAAAGTAGGCGTAAGGAACTTATAGCTGATGATATTCTTCCTCTCTTTAGTGTTCATCTTTGCAGGGACCTGATGACTGGAATCAAGGGTAATATATGCACCTGGAAATGAATAAACATGTATGTTAGGATATGATAATGCAATGCAAAGGGCAGTGTGATCAGGTAATCAGGTGTCTGTGCTGAACTGTGAACGGTGTCAGTGTAGCTCTGAGACTAATATAGAACCATAGATAAGAACCATCTGAATACAATAGGATGAAACTTCCTTTTTGTGCAATGATGATAGAAAACCGGGTATGTAGGAGGTCATGGTTACCTGCAAACCTGTAAACAACCCGCCCTTCTCACATGTGGGTACTAGGATGTTCAATATCCCGGGCTCTCAGGTCGAGAAATGATGATACGTTCACCATTTCTGGTTTGGCATCATCATCAATCGAGGAGGCCTCAACTGATTCTCCAAAACAAAAAGGTCCTCAGCTTCTGGCACTGAGGTCGAGAAGCAATAGTACATTCATCCCTCAGGGTACAGTACTACCGCCAATCGAGGAGTGCCTCCGCTGATTCTCTTTCAAAAAGGGATGTCCTATAGCAAGTTCCCAGCATTGGGTCCTCGGATCGAGAATGTGCAATGGGTTTGCCACGGAATGTGGTCTGCCACTGTCACAACTCGGGAGGAGTGCCGCAACTGAGTCCTCGGGAATGGTCACCAGAGTCGACAGTTCCTCAAGAGAATAACCACTGGCCTGCATAACATGCAGTAGCAGAAAGCTCCTGATAGAACCTCGTCTGGTTGTGGGTCTCATGAACAACAATACGTGGTCACCACCACGCAAGCGTCATGACTATCCACTCTAATACCTATGTATGTACTCAAGCCTTGGTAGTGAGCTTATCTCTCAGAACACCCATCCCGCCAAACAGACAAAACAGTGCAACACAATATAATATATGATATGTAATGCTAAAATGCGGTAAATACAGTAAAATAAATAAACAACAACATATAGCACAACATTAAACACCCAATGAAAGAAAAGCAGACAAGCGCTAGGATTGACTCGCTAAGGAAACCAGAGATTCTGGGTTCGATCCCCAGCAGAGTCGCCAGCTGTCGCTCCCGGGATTTTCATCCAAGTACAAACGCGAAAGTGGCACCGAAACAGAGTCGCCAGCAATGTGTATTTATCCCAAGAGAGGGAAAGGAAACACCGCGTAAACCTGAGAGAAAGGAAAAGCATGGTCTTACGACCAAGAGAAATGGGTTCGGGAGTCGGTTACGCGAGAGGAAGGTATTAGCACCCCCTCGCGTCCATCGTACCCGATGGGATCCACGCTTGCTTGTTTCGATCAAAGGGTGATAGAAAAGAATACTGGAAGAGGAACTAGAAAAGGAATGGAAAGAGAAAGAGAAATAAATGTAGGGAAAATAAAAGAAGTGCTCGCATGGGCCCTACCCCACTGCCTACGTATCTCATCGGGAACATGAGAATCAGAGCGACGTAGTTCCCCTCACTAGGGATGGATTGTTTTTTAGAGAACGGCTTACGTTCTAGCTCAGGTGTTGCAGGCTCGCTGGTCCGAGTGCGTTACCATCTTGCAAGAGAACGAGTAGGAGCGCGTTCGTGCGTTGAGAATGAATGAGATGAGAAAAGAATTCCCGAAGGAAAGACGTTATTGTTTGTTTTTGTCTTTTAGAAGGAAGTGTTTTGGATTTGTTTGCATACGACAGTGTATCTGGATCTTAGTCATTGGAATGTGTACCTTCTCACATTCCAAGATGGAATGGGTAAGAAAGCACACTAAGGGTGAAGAAGACCCTCACACTTAGTTCCAATTATCAAGGTTCAAACACACTAGCATACTTGTGTTTATTAAGTGTTTTGTTGATTATGAAGTGAAGAAGTGTTTTTTATTATTTGCACCTTCAACAAGTATTGCATTTAAGTCCCTCATACAAGATCAAATATGTAACACATTGACCTAAGATGGGCCATATGCTACACATCTTAAGATTATAAGAGAAGACCCCTTATAATCTTTTCTTCATATGAAAGGCCTAAATGCAATAAATGCCTACCTTTATTAGATATTTTGAATTTTCTTTGAGATGAGAAAAGAGACTCAAGGGAGGATAAAGGTAAAAATCTATATGGACTAAGACTCAATCCTAATTTATTAGTTAAGGGAGTGATCCTAAGGTTTGTGAGGTTTCAACCTAAAGTCTAAAGAAAGAAAGAATTAAACAATTCACTTCCAAAGTAGAAGATGAATTGTAATTCAAAAAGGGAAAGTAATGAGTTATTAAAAGAAAGCACATAAGTGCTTAGCAAAACACAAAATGGAATTGTAAAAGAGAAAGGATAGAATTTTAATGTGGATTCCTTATCCACACTCAATTGAAACTTACCGAAGCCCCTACATGGTTAGTAACCATGTATAAGAAGTATATGAAGTAAAAGAACATGTAATGCATCATAAAACTCACAAGAATTCAATGAGAAAACAAATCCTAGAACCACAACCAGAATGGGCATCATATGGAAACCAATGGTTATTATCATACAAGTGCAAGTGAATAAGCAACCATCATCACCCATTAGCATTTAAACATGTTACAAGAAGAAGGGGTAGATGAAAGATGGAAAGAAATGAAGAGGACATGCATAAATGGAACATGTAAATCAACAACCAGAATTGAAACTAAATGGAAAATGGTTTATAAACATCTCAAAAGTATTTATGAGGTAACTTCAAGACATTCAAGAAGTAATATAAGAAGAATTGAAATGAAAGTTCAAAAAGAAAGGGCAAACAATACATGTTAATGATGCACAAAGTTCAAATTGAAATGAACATGTAAAGATGACCTATAATGTGTATCAAAGACCTATAATATCATATGAATGGCTCATAACATATGCAAATGCTCATACAAATGTGCACAAAAGAATTCATGTAAACATGCACTAAAGTTGTAATGACATGCCATGGATTATACATCCAATGTGATGCATCAAACAAAGACCAAATGGATTCATGAAAATTATGCCAACATATCATTGGAATGCCTAGGTCAGAAATGCATCATACATCAAGATAGTATGTAAAAATTCAGAGCAAAATGACTTCAAACAAAGCAATTAGGTCAAATTGAAACATCATGCAAAGTGGTGCAAATATAGGCATCAAGACATATGATAAAGTGACCTAGAAAATCAAACAAAAATCATCTAACATGCTTCAATGTATTATTGAATCAATGCAAAAAGAGTCATGTCAAAATAGTTGGTAATGAGCAAGAACAAAATTAAACAAATTCATGTATCATGCTTAGAATGCATCTAAGTGGAAATTCAAAGAAAATTATGGAACAGGGGCAAAAAGGTCATAAAAACAGAAAATAAAATCATGAAAAATTTCCTAAATGTTTTAAGAATACACATGAATTTTTGTAGAATTTTCCAATATGTTTTGGTATTTTTAAAAATTAATTATGAATCGTGTAGCAAAAATGAGAAATAAAATGAAATGGAACTAAAGAAGGGGGTGCATGCATAGCAAATTAACAGTTCAAAATCATTGGGCCTTGAAAACATGGGGTGTGGATATCAATCTGGCTTAGGTCCAGTAAGCACGCAAAACACCATAACTAGCGTGTACCATCAGTCAACCATTTTGACTCACTCACAACCATCAGATTAGGTCAGGTCAATGTAAAAGTCAAGGTAATCAAATCAAGCATCTCACATTGCTAGTACACACTAATAACCATGTACACACGCGCATGCTAATCATCAGATGGAAAAAATGAAGCACGTGACACACACCCTCTCCATTTATTCGCTGGCACCACCACCACCCTTGGATCAAAACAAATCAACGGACACGACTTAATCTGGCATATAAACCCTAATGAAACCTCACCGGCCGGAGAGGGACCTCCGGTCACCTTCTCCGGCCACTCTCCGGCACTGCAATCAATCAAACATTCCAGAAATTTATGCAATACACATCAAAATGTTCAGGAAGTCACATAGATCATGAATCTAGGCTTATTTTTCACAAACAACACACAAACAGAGAGAATCGACGCAATGAAATTAGCCCTAGGTTTTGGATCTAAGCTTCTAAGAAGCTCTATCAACTAACCGGTTTCATATAGCTTCTAATAAGCTCAAATAACACATCAACCAGTTAAAATAACATCAAATCGTGCAAGCAAAGTTTGAGAACTTTTGGAACCTGAAACTTGAAGATCTTTGGATTTTTGAGAAAACCAGAGATGAGAACTTGTTCTTGAACTTCTAGAACTTCAATTTGAGCAAAATAAATGCTATTTGATCTTGAGAATAAGAGGAAATCTGAATCTGAAATTGGAGATAACTGTGTTATTCCATGCTTCAGTGATGTCTTCTTGCTTGATTGTGAAGGTTGAAGAAGAACTTGAGGAGTTCGTGCAGGTAGAGAGAAAATTCAGAGAGAAAGTTGAGAGTGCTTTTGGAGTGAGAGTGAAACAATCAGAATCCCCCTTTCCAAATCTGTTAGAATTGTTTATATAGGCGTGGTTATGATTTGACCCTGGTGGTTGATGGTTAGAACTACAGTTAACTGAGTTAGTTAACTGAGTTTGAGTTAACAGAATGAGTCATGACAGTTAGTGACACGAGTTGGAGAGGTTTTGTTTTAGTGTGGAAGAGCTCATGGTCACTTATGGTGAGGATAATGGTGAGGTGGTGTTATGCAGCAGTAGCTTGTGGTGGAAGTTTCGCAAGCTTCCCTTCTCATGTAAGAAGTAACAAAGTGGAAGCACGTGCAAGAATGTTTGGGCAAATGAGGAAAAGAAAACAGCTGGTGATGGTGAAGTGTTTGTGGTGTGACTGAACCAAAACAAAGTGTAAACTGCTACACATGACAGTCAATGCCTCAATGCAGATGGTGATGTTTGAACATGGATTTCTTTATGACCAAGGCACGAAAATGAATCATCTTGGTGTCAATGGATTGAGGAAGCATCATAGGACAATTTTGGTGTTGGACTTGAGTTGAAAAGGTACCTCAAACATGTCTAAAAATCATCATAAACAGATGGAAAAACGACTGGTGCATGGGCGAGCAATTTGTGGCATGGCATGGCAAGGTGTGCATGGCATGGATTTTCAGTTGTGTTGACCAATCTTTGAGCTATCATAACTCCTTGTCCTTTGATCAAATGAAAAAATCATGAACATCAATCTTGAAGATCTCACATAGGGGAACAACTTTGATGTTGCAAGATTTTTCATTTGAAGCCTTTAACCATGAGTAAAATGAGTGGACATTTGGCCCACCACATGTTTGTTAAAATGACTGCGCGCGTGCCCTGAAAATCTTGGTCATGACCTAGTTTTGAACCTACTTTGCTCAAACTTTGATCAATCATATCTCCCTCATTTTTTATCCAATGGAGATGTTCCACACATGGATTTGAAGCTTAAAGCAAGGCCTTTCATTGAGGCAGAGTGGAATTTTCATTTGGTACTCCAAATTTGAATGGCCTTGGTTCAAATTCTGATGCAAAATGGCCAAAACTTGCTATTTTTAGTAACCCTTCCTCTTCCAAAAATGGCAACTTTCCACATCTTGATTTTTTCATGATTCCTTTGGAGTTTCTTGACCAAATTTTGTACATTGGACATATGTAACATGAATTTCATGAATTTGGCCTCAAAAAGTCAAGAGTTGACTTTTTCCTCTGATTATTTGACTTGGCCCCAAATTCCCTGATTTTTTATCTTTCTTCCAATTGAAACACTTCCAAAACCAATTGAGAGGCAATTTTCCATACACATACACTTAAGAACATGTAGAATATCATGACAACAAGCTTTGTCCAAAAAATCAGAGATATCCTGATTTTATTAGAAACCCTAATTTTGACCCTCTCTGGTTAGGAGGAAATTGCACATCTTCCAAATCCAAATTCCTCAGAGTATGTTGTGTATCCTCTTAAAGGATGATGAGAAATGCCACTTGAGAATGATTTTGAATCAATGAGCTATCTCTTTTGAGGGTTTTCCTTCAATTTTTGAACCTCTTGCATAGTGAAAGATGTAGTGCTTCAATCTCCCATTGAATCTCACTTCCTTGAGGTTTTGGAAGATCAATTGAGATAGTATGAGACATGAGAGACCTCTTGGCTTGCCTAGAGCCAACTTGATTGACCTTTTTGTGCTTTGAATGATTCCTTGATTGTCCACCTTCCACCTGATCACATGCCCTGATGGTAAGAAGGATGCCATGCTTCATTTTTCTATGTTAAATGCAATGTAATGTTAATGAGGTGGATATGATATGATAAATGATAATGCCATGCTATGATGACAAAAGGGGAGAGCAAATTTTGGGGTATTACAAAGGTCTCCTTTTTTGAAGATGCGAGGTCGGACCTTTTTGTCGAACATCTTCTTCATTCTCTGTTGATACAACTGCCCATGGCATAGTGCCGTGATTCGTTTCTCTTCAATCAAGTTGAGTTCGTCATGTCGACTTTGACACCATTCAGCTTCTGTAAGCTTTGCTTCCATCAATACCCGGATTGATGGGATCTCTACTTCTATGGGGAGCACTGCTTCCATGCCATATACTAAAGAGAAAGGGGTTGCCCCTGTCGAAGTGCGGACAGATGTGCGATAACCGTGAAGAGAAAATGGTAGCATCTCGTTCCAATCTTTATAGGTTACAACCATCTTTTGAACGATCTTCTTGATGTTCTTGTTAGCCGCTTCTACCGCTCCGTTCATCTTTGGTCGGTAGGGAGACGAGTTATGATGTTCAATCTTGAACTCTGTGCACAACTCTTTCATCATCTTGTTGTTCAAGTTAGATCCATTATCAGTAATGATCTCGCTTGGAACACCATAATGGCAGATGATATTGTTTTTGATAAATAGGACCACCACTTGTCGGGTTACATTAGCGAACGACACTGCTTTGACCCACTTGGTGAAATAGTCAATGGCTACCAGGATAAACCGATGTCCGTTTGAAGCCTTAGGCTCAATCATGCCAATCATGTCGATTCCCCATATGGAAAAAGGCCACGGGGAAGAAAGAACTTTGAGATGTGATGGTGGTACATGAATTTTGTTGGAGTATATCTGACACTTATGACACCTCCTCATGTACTTGTAGCAGTCGGATTCCATGGTTAACCAGTAGTACCCTGCTCTGAGAATTTTTCTCGCCATTGTGTGTCCGTTGGCATTAGTGCCAAAGGATCCTTCATGAATTTCTTTTATCAGCATTTTTGCTTCTGGTCTATCTACGCATCGGAGCAAGACCATGCCAAAATTTCTCTTATAGAGAGTGTCACCGCTCAGGAAGAAACTGCCTGCCAGCCTTCTGAGGGTTTTCCTGTCTTTTCTTAGTGCCCCAGGTGGGTACTCTTGTTTCTGAAGGAAGCATTTGATATCGTGATACCAAGGTTTGTCGTCTATGACTGCTTCAATCGTGAAGATGTAAGCGGGCCATTCAAGGCGCATGATGTCGATCTTAGGTAAGTCGTTCCCTTGACCTACACTAATCATGGAAGAGAGGGTGGCTAAGGCATCTGCTATGTGATTCTCTTCACGAGGGATATGATGAAACTCAATTCTGTTGAAGAATGGTAACAACCTTCTCGCATAGTCTTTGTAAGGAATCAATCCGGATTGGTATGTGTTCCAATCTCCTTTGATCTGATTAACGACCAGGGCTGAGTCATCGTATACGTCCAAGTTCTTGATCCTTAAATCAATCGCTTCTTCGAGACCCATGATACATGCTTCGTATTCGGCCTCATTGTTCGTACATTTGAACGTAAGTCTGGCAGTGAAAGGAATGTGGGTACCCTGAGGGGTAACAATGATTGCCCCAATTCCGTTTCCGTAATGATTAACTGCTTCGTCAAAGATAAGTCCCCATTGGGAACCTGGTTCTGGCCCTTCACTGGGTAGCGGTTCATCGCAATCTTTCATCTTTAGATACATGACATCTTCGTCTGGGAAGTCAAACCCGATTGATTCTTGATCGTCAATCGGTTGATGAGCCAAATGATCGGCTAAAATACTTCCTTTAACGGCTTTCTGAGCATGGTACTCTATATCATATTCTGATAACAGCATCTGCCAACGGGCAATTCTTCCCGTGAGAGCAGGCTTTTCGAAAATGTATTTGATTGGATCCATTTCGGAGACCAACCAAGTAGTATGACGAATCATGTATTGGCGAAGACGTTTGGCTGCCCAAACCAAAGCACAACAAGTTTTCTCGAGCATCGTGTACCGAGTTTCGCAGTCGGTGAATTTCTTGCTTAGATAGTAAATGGCAGACTCTTTCCTTTTGGTTTCGTCTTGTTGGCCAAGTACACATCCCATTGAGTCTTCCAGGACTGTGAGGTAAATGATCAGTGGTCTTCCTTCCACTGGAGGTGATAGAATCGGAGGATTCAAGAGATATTCCTTGATACTGTCGAAGGCGGTTTGGCAATCTTCTGACCAAACGCAATCTTGGTTCTTTTTCAGTAATTTGAAGATTGGCGCACAAGTGGCGGTCATAAGGAATATGAATCTGGAGATGTAATTCAAACGTCCCAGGAATCCTCTGACTTGTTTTTCAGTTTTCGGAGAAGGCATTTCTTGAATGGCCTTGACCTTGTCAGGATCAACTTTAATTCCTTTCTGGCTGACGATGAACCCTAGTAGTTTCCCTGAACGGACACCGAAGGTGCACTTGTTGGGATTCAAGCGGAGCTTGTATTTTCTTATACGTTCAAACAATCTTGACAGATGTTCAACGTGCTCACTCTCTGTTTTTGATTTTGCAATCATATCATCGACATATACCTCGATTTCCTTATGTATCATGTCATGAAACAGAGTAATCATGGCCCTTTGATAGGTTTCCCCGGCGTTCTTCAAACCGAACGACATAACCTTGTAACAAAAGGTACCCCATGGGGTAATGAATGAAGTTTTCTCCATGTCTTTCGGCGCCATTTTGATTTGGTTATAGCCCAAGAATCCATCCATGAAGGAGAAAACTTTGAACTTTGTTGTGCTGTCTACCAGCATGTCAATGTGTGGTAAAGGAAAGTTGTCCTTTGGACTTGCCTTGTTCAGATCTCTGTAATCAACACACATTCTGACCTTTCCGTCCTTTTTGGGAACGGGTACGATGTTGGCTAACCATTGAGGATATTCGAACGTAGCAAGGAAACCCGCGTCAATTTGTTTCTGTACCTCCTCTTTGATTTTGATGGCCATGTCCGGGTGAGTGCGTCTCAACCTTTGTTTTACTGGAGGACATTCCGATCTCAATGGTAAGTGATGTTCTACGATGCTGGTATCCAACCCTGGCATATCCTGATAGGACCAAGCGAACACATCGGGGAATTCTTTGAGAAGCTTCATCAAACCCTCTCTGGCAGTTGGGCCCCAATCCTGATTTCTTTTCTCTCTTTTTCTGAACCCAAGTTTACCGTTTCCAACGGTTCTTTGTGAGGTTCAATGGACCTTTCCTCTTGTCTGAGTAGTCGGGAGATCTCTTTTGGAATTTCGTTGTCATTTTCTTCTTCAGCCTCGAATACTGGGAACTCAAAGTTGGGCGAAGGCATCGGATCGTATGTTTCAACGGGGTTTATAACAAGCAATCCGCATGACGTAATGATTCGTGTTTAGAGAAAATGCAAGTGTGTGCAGTGTTTTATTTTACTGCTTGTTTTTATTATTGAATTGTTTTTTACGATTACCATTTTCTGAAAAAGCAAAAAGAGAAAACAGCAATAAATGCGGAAATTACATAACGACGTTATTTTATTAATGAACAAGTCGATCCTTGAAACTACAGCCCTATAAAACAAAACTCTGTCTCTTTGGGCGAAGCGAAGAGGGAAATTTTACAGAAAGCGAGCCCTATCAAAACATTCGTTTCACCTGGGCAGGGTGAAAGGTTAAAAGACGACAATTACTTTGACTGATGAACGACCTTCGGAACCTCGACGGCAACCCATTGGCGGCGAACTCCTCGATGAATCACAAAGTCTGGCACCGTCCTCGATTTGTCTTCAGAAATAACGCTGATTTTTGGTGGAGCAGGATCGTTGGAATCTGTTTCCCAGGCGAAATTGTCGTAGGAGAATTCCTCAGTTGTATTTTGCATAGCATTGGTGCTCTCAGCTGTATCTCCCCATCCAGTTGGCTGGATATCTTCGAGCCTGATACAAGAGCTTTTGGGAGCGGTGTACTTGACCATATAGTCAAATTTTCCACTTGGTTGTCCCAGAGTGTCCCACACTTCTTTGGAACTGGAGGAGTCATCCCTCTCGATGACGTTGACCTCGAGAAAAGCATAGTTGATGAATTCAAGTCCTGCGAACGTTGCGAATTCATCTTCATGTTGAGTAGTTTCTGAATGACTTGAGTGTTGATCCCATGACATGGTGGGGACAAAGGTATTCTGTTCAATGACGGTCAACTGAGTTTCATTGTTCGGCTGACTTTCTTGCCCCAAGTTTCCTGGGTAAGGCTGCCACATTGGCAGACCATCCATTGGGCCATAGTAGTTGTAGTCAAAATTGTCTTTCATCGGAGTGTCTTCCTCTAATGAATTTGGCAGAGCACGACATCCTTCCGGATCACAATCTTCGTATATCATTTTGACATCTGATCTTGGTATAAATCTCGGACTTTCTGTAGGAAAGCAAAAAGGCATAGGCACCTTCTCTTGAGACATATAATCGTCCTTGTTAAGATAGGACTTCCATTCTTCATCTGTGTTAGAGGGATCCTCCTCATTGATAGCATGTACCGCTTGAGACACTGGGTGAAGGAAACCTCCACTGTGGAAGAAGTTTTGAAGGGGATGAAGACCTTCATCGTTGGTAGCTGTCTGGGTACAAGTTGCAGAAAAACCAAGACCCTTCTTTGTTGTATTGCTAGTGGGAATGACAAGCTGTCCCCATCCGATTGTATCGGTACCGTCGACCGCTTTAATAGCATCTTTGTATGAGGAAATCGAGGTTCCTTCTTTGAAATAATTGTCCTTGCTCACCGACAATTCTTGGAACTGTGTTCCAATAACCTCCTCGGGTTCTATACCAGTAGATAATGACAAGTTGCTTACGAGCAAGGCCTGTTCTCCACAGACTGTGACAAGTTGATCGTTCTTGACAAACTTTAGCTTTTGGTGGAGGGTTGACGTAACCGCTCCAGCCTGGTGTATCCAAGGTCTTCCTAATAAACAACTGTATGCTTCTCGGATGTCCATGACCTGGAAAGTGACTAGGAAAGTGTGAGGACCAATAGTTATGGGAAGATCAACTTCGCCGATAACAGTTTTCTGGATCCGTCGAATGCTTTGACGACGACCTCACTGATTCTCATCGGAGGGCCTTTGAATGATAATTGCATCAAAGTAGACTTCGGCATAACATTCAGGGCTGACCCTGTGTCTACCAGTACGCTGGCTAAAGCATCGTCCTGGCAGTTAACTGTGATATTGAGCGCCATGTTATGACGACGACCTTCTTCAGGTAATTCCTCATCACTAAATCCCAAGTTGTTGCAGGAAGTGATGTTATAGACAATGCTATCGAACTGTCTGATTGTTACATCCTGTTCCACAAAGGCTTGCTCCAAGACTTTCTGTAGAGCCTCCCTATGCGCTTCTGAACTGAGTAACAGTGATAATATTGAGATCTTTGAAGGAGTTTGTAACAGTTGATCGACAATGTTGTATTCATTCCTCTGGATGAGCTTCAGCATCTCATCATCATTTTTCGAAAGGTCGGGATTACTGGATTGACCGACTGGTGGATCGGGAGCTTCTGTCTGAAGTTCCTTTTCCTTGTTAATTTCCCCAACCCCTCGGTTGAAGATTCTACCACTCTGTGTTACTCGACTGATGTCTGCAATATTCACGACGGAGGGTAATGGAATTTCCTTTCCATTCTCAATTATCATTGCACCGTATTTGTAAGGGATAGCCTTAGCTGATTCATACGGTAGTGGTCCCGGTAGATAGATGACTACGGGAGCCCACTGATTTTTCTGACCATCATAAGTAATCTCGATCCGTTCCCGGTTGGGAACTTTAGATTCGTCAAGTAGAGGGATGATGGCAAAAACATCCCTGGTCCTATGATGACCAGAAATTGTGACAACGTCCTTAATTTGATCGGCGAGGTAGTTTGGCGTCCAGTCGATAGGTCCAGAATGCGGATATGGACGAATTTCTCCATGATCCACCTGACCCTGAAGAGCTGCTCTCACAAGGTAATACCCTTGGTTACTTTCCGAACAGATGCTACAACGGTCGTAATTGTGTAGTGGCACCTGGCCACGCCCACTTTGAATACAATGTAACTTCACTAGGTTACCTTCCATTGATCGGACATCCTGACTTTGACGCCGAGTAGGATTCCTGTTATTGATACTAATTTGCTGAGTATCTTCATCCATGTAGATTGGCATCCACCAGTGATTTAACATGTGCTGAAGTGCCTCCTGGACAAGGGTACAACCTCGATCGTTTTTGCAACCCGCTTTACAGCTTTGATAGTCATGTGATATTAAGAATCCGAGACGGACCTGCTCAGCATGTAACTCTACCAGGTTGGTATTCATCACGCGAATGTCAAAGATCTGAACCATGTTGATCTGATAAGGGTTCCTATCATGGTAGTCTTGGATCCATCCAAGATCCATCTGACGCTGGAGGGCCTCTTGTATGAAAGAGCATCCCTGTTTGTTTACCGAGCAAGTCAGACAGGAACGGTAATCGTGCCTCGGCAGATTATGATACTGGCTTTGCCTTGAGTGCATTGCCACCAAGTTGACACTCATTGCACGGATGTCGTGGTTCTGAATGACATTGGAATTCGTGTAAACCATGTTAACTCCACGAACTCGGTGTTCTTGGATCCATCCAAGATCCATTTGTTCCTGTAGAGCCGCTTGCACTACAGAACATCCTTGGTTATCTTTAGAGCAGATATCACACTGATGATAGTTATGAGGTGGCACATGGCCATATCCACTCTGTCTATAATGCATCTTGACCAGATTGGTCTTTAACAAAAGTACATCATGAATTTGATAGACATCGTTAGTCTCTCTTTCTATCAAATTGACTGCAGCCTTCTCATGTTGAGGCAGCGGGTTCGTAAGAACATTGGGATTTGTATCCTTGAAATATAAGAGCCCGCTCCTAACAAGTTTTTGCATGTCGGACTTGAAATTGAGACAGTTCTCAATGTTATGCCCAGATCCTCCTTGATGATAAGGGCATGTCTGATCCACCTTAAACCAAAAAGGCAGACTTTCCGGTACGGTAAGAGGGGACTTAGTCTGCATGTTCCCCTTGGCCAGCAGTAATGTAAACAGCTTTGCGTACGTTACGGGTATAGGATCAAATACTGGTGGCCGTGTTGTACGGTTGTTGTTGTATTGGGGACGAGCCTGCTGAAGAGGCTGTTGCGTCCTTTGCTGATCAGGTTGGCTCTGCGCAACCTGAGGTTGATAAGTAGGAATAGGCGCAGAGTTGATAGCAGGAGTTACAGCTGCTACCGGTTGATAACGACGCCTTTCCTTTCCGAGAGAGATATTCCCAATATCTTGCTCTTTTTTCTTAGGGAGAGCATTACCATATATTTTAGTACCTCTCATCTATCCAGTGTCTTTTGCCAAACGTCCTTCTCGGACGGCTTCCTTAAGATGTACACCCATGCCCACCATTTCGGTGAAATCACTGGGCACACTGGCAACCATTCGGTCATAGTAAAACGAGCTTAAGGTCTTTAAGAAGATCTTTGTCATCTCTTTATCCTCAAGAGGTGGACAAATTTGAGCGGCAATTTCACGCCACCTATGAGCATACTCCTTAAAGGTTTCCTTGTCCTTTTGCGACATCGATCCGAGTTGATCTCTATCGGGTGCCATGTCTAAATTGTATTTATATTGTTGGACGAAGGCAGTACCAAGATCTCTGAAAGTGATGATGGTAGCATGGTTTAAACCCATGTATCATTTGAGTGCGGCACCGGTTAAACTATCCTGAAAGTAGTGAATCAGCAGGTCCTGATTCTCCGTCTGAGCTGACATCCGCCGAGCGTACATCACCAGATGGCTTTGAGGGCAAGAGTTACCCTTGTACTTTTCAAAGTCGGGCACTTGGAACTTGTGCGGGACTTTTACATTGGGGACCAAGCAGAGATCTGTGGCGTCCTTTCCAAATAGATCCTGACCGCGAATGGCTTGCAGTTCCTTCTGCATTTCCAGGAACTGTTCCTGGAATTCATCCATTCTATCGAACATAGTTTCCTTCTTACCAGAAGGTGTTGGTGGAATCTGTCCTTCTGGGACAGTGTGCACCACAGGGGGTGGTACCGTGACTACGGTAGCAAATCTTGGCGTTTCCCAAAGTTTGTAACCTTCAGGAGTCTTCAGTATGCCCCTGGCATCTTCGTTTTCCCGAAGTTTGTAACCTTCAGGCCCAGTGGCTTCTGTTGTGATTCCCTGATCTTCAGCGATCGGCGGAACATATCCTTCCGGGATATAGTTAACAGGCATGCCCCAAGGACGATCTTTCGGCATTTGATACCTAGGATCATACTTCTCCATGATGGGCATTGAGGTGATCTCCGAGATCACAGTTCTTTGTAGCTGAGCTTCTGCCATGGCTTGCATGTCGTTACGAAGCTTTCATATCCTCTCTTAGAGCGTCGATCTCTTCTTTCAACTCTCTATTTTCTTCCTCAAGATCATCCATCCTTTTCTGACGATTGGCCCGAGTATTGTACGAATGAGACAGTTTGACTCTAGAATCGAGACACAAACGTGAGATTCGTAGGTAAGAAGAATACGCGATGTGAGAATGATGAATGCAATGATTATATTAATTGTTCTTTTGGTTTAATCAAAATAAACTTCGACAATTAGATTGCAAATATCAAACAGTAGGGAAACCCCTTTTTATTAAATTCAAAGGATTACAGAAATGGAAATACAGTAGATTACAAAGTGCAAAAACAGAAACCTAAGCTAATGGGTCCCGAGTCCTCTCTAAAGAGAAATCGGGTGCTGATTCTAGTATCTTTCTTTTCTTTGACCGGGGCTCTTGGGCCATCGTCGGGTTGTCATTCCTTTTCCAAGTGAAAGGAGTGAGCAAATTCCTTCGGTCATCTTGATTTTCTACAACATGTTGCTCCAAAATTTCAATCAGAGCATCTTTCTCTTTCAGTAATTGCTGTATTTTGATGCACTCTATGTCGAGGGTGCGATACTTGTTCTTCCAGGACCTTCTTTCCTTTTGAACTTTGTTGAGAGTAACCTGAAGCTTTTCAGTCTCAGTCATGAAGAACATGACCGATTCCCTCGGTGGAAGAATTCCGTAACAAGGATAAGGCATCTTTAGCTTGAGAGCTCTAGTTTGTACCCAATGGAGATAAGGCTCCACCGAGACACAGTCCGGTTTTCCCAGAGACTCTCGTCCTTTCTTATGAACGTGTTTCCAAGCTTGCTCTATTTCCATATTTAGTGCTCTGTCGTTTTCTCCTTCTTTGAAGAAAAGACCTTCCAGATGAACACCCCGTGAGATGTGTCTCATCGGGTATCCAAATTGACGGCGAACCAATACCGGATGGTAGTTGATTCCTCCTTTAGTTCCTATGAGGGGTACGTTGGGGAAGTTTCCACAACGATCAATGATCCTGATTCCCTCATAAATCCTATTACACCAATCTATATCAGAGTTGGTAAGAGACATTATCTTCTGCGACCAACGTAAGGCACTCTTACAATCCCAAAAAGCAGCAGACTTGGGTAAGTGTGAGATAAACCATTTATAAAGCAAAGGTACATAACATGTGATCTCCCCTCCACTGTACAAATTTCACAAGTGTACAGAATGATACGCATCTGCGAGCAAAGTCGGAACAGGGTTTCCAATGAGAAAAACCTTAATGGAGTTAATATCGACGAAGTTATTGATGTTGGGAAACAAAAATAACCCGTAGGTGAGCAAGACAAAGATGCTTTCAAAAGCAGTCATGTTTCCAATACTGGCAAAATACAGGGCTTTCTTCGTCAAGAACTGGGCTGGCAAACCTTGGATGCCACCCTTGGTAGTTAGGTGAGTCCTGACCTCAGACTCGTCCAAATGAATTGCTCTTGCAATGGTCTGATTCTTTGGAATTTCTTCCAGTCCAGAAAATGGAGCTCGATCAGTGATATGTAGATTAGTTAGATGAGAATACTCCTCCAGCGTTGGTGCTAGCTGGTAATTCGGGAATGTAAAAAAGTGATAAACCAGATCGTAGAACTGAATGAGCACATCCATGATTCCCTCAATCACATGGACTCTTAACAGTGGTAGCAAACCTCCGTGCTTGGCTCTGAAAGCCTCAAGGTTAGTGATCATCCTTGCCAACCTTCTCAAATCCTCTAGCTTTGGAACCTTGAAGGTATACCTATGGGTTCTCCTTCTACCAAAATCCATTAGTGCAATCTTCTTCTCTGATATTTGCAATCACAGTCTTAGTTTAATTTGAAAACAGAGAGACCAGAAGAGAAGTTTTTTGAATGTTTTAATGTTTTTTAGATGAATGCATGAATGCAGCACACAAAAACAAAGAAAAAACATGGGGTCAAAGGGTCGTTGTCATGAAGTCAAGGCTCTACCCATCCCCAAAGGTTTATACTAGAGTGATTTTTGTACCTGTACTCATTATCATCAGCTCCTCCCAGGAAAGCAAAACAACAAGCGGATCGCCAGCGAGTTGTAGAGCAATCTTAGAGTAAGTGCCATTCACCGAGAATAGATCACCAGCCTCAAATGAGGGTAGTATCGCGTAACAACTATTTCTGATAGTTTCCGCACTACGAAAGGGTTTGGCTCCTCAGCTTCTCAGACTTAACAATCGGCCCATTGTCTGGGTGAGAGAATGGGTTGCGTTGGTCAGCCTCCACTGAGGTTGATGGTCGACCCCGTCGCCATCACTTATCTTAAGTGTATACTCAATCTTTCCACACACGGCATCACCCGCATTCCCATTAGCAGAAAAATAAACACGTATAGAAATTAGGAAAAGCAGTATATATATTTGTCCTAAACATCCTAGACCTCTAAAGCTATGAATCTTAAGTTCCTAACAGAAAATGGTTTCCCCGGCAGAAGCCCCAATCTGTGGTATTCACACAAGAGATGAAAAAGAGAAAAAAGTTTGACAAAGGCTGGCCCCACGGTGGGCGCCACTTTTCTGTAGCGAGCGATTTTGGACGCGGTTCTTAAGCGCTGGTCGCTCTCTGCGGTTTGAGCTTAAACTACAGGTCGATTCATTTTTTATCCTATTGTGAGCTGAATAAGGAAGGGAAATAGATGTCTCCAATTAACCCTGCTTGCATACTGAGTTTAAACAGCGGTCTATTAGGTTACGAATGCTATCAATGTGGGGGGGCCTTTGTACTGGTTATTTGTATTTTCGCCAATACTGGTTCTTATCTAGGCAGAAGTTTTCTGGCGGGGAACAAGGATTAGGATGTTAGGACTAATGCTTTTTGATAGACACCTGAGAGTATGGGATTTGGGTTTTTTGGTGATTGCGCTCGCTAAGATTTTTCTTTCAATCTTATGCCTACGTATTCCCGTTTACCGAAACAGGGAAATCAGAGCGTTCGTAGTTCCTCCTATTCTATGGGAGGAAATGGGTGTTTTGGTGTCTTGTTCAAAGCCTAAGACGTGAAGCTAAAGGTGATTTGTATCTTGTTAAAAGCCCAAGATGTGAAGCTGAAAGGTCTATTTGTATCTTGTTCAAAGCCCAAGATGTGAAGCTGAAAAGTCTCCACTTTAGAGAGAATTTGTCATCTCTAAAGAGGGGGTTGTTTGTCACAACTGTTTTTAGAAAGGAGAATTACTTTAACCGGGATACGCGGATCCTAGCAATGCCATAATTTCCTTTAAAGGAGGTTTTTACCTGAAGGAGAAGACTTTAACTCAGCGTAGAGCAATGCTATCTTTCCTTAGGAATTTCTCATGCTAAAAGAGGGACAGTGGCATGGATGTAGATGATCCAGAGGCTTGCCGCTTACAGCGATTAGATGAAAGGGAAGGAGTTGTTGATGTTTGTGTACTGTGAACGAGGCACGGCTTTGATGCTAAAAGGTTGATTGGATCAACCAGTGGTTTTCTTACATAAAGCCTAAGAGGAGGCTAATATGTGTCTCGTACGAAGCCCGAGAGAGAGGCAAAAAGGTTTGACTCAACAAGAGAGTGTTTTTGTATCTCGTATAAAGCCCGAGATGGAGGCTATTGTTTGTTTGGCTCGGTAAAAACCCTTTTGTATCTCGTACAAAGCCCGAGATAAGGGCTAAATGGGTGATTGATTCAGCGAGGGAGTCTCATATGTGTCTCGTACAAAGCCCGAGAGAGAGGCTAAACGTTGTTTGACTCCGCTGGGGAGAATCATTATACAAAGCCCAATAGGAGGACATGGTGGCTGTTTCAGTTGAGTGACAGGTCCAATATACTGATTGTGAAAGAGAAAATCAGTTCTCATATGAGCAACACTGTACTCATGTATTTGATTCAAGGATCCGGTTATTCCTGTTCTTTAAGGAAGCAGGAAATCCGAAGGGTATCGAGACTATCCGAGTCTACGGGTTTCTTTCCTATTTAATGAAGGAGTCGCTTGAGAATGTCTTTGAGACTCAAGGAGATTAGACTGCCCAAGTCTAGAGTTTCGAATTTTGTACTGTGCTTTGAGGAATAGTAGTAGACTCTACGACATGACTGCTCTATGCAGATGACTAGGTTCTGTTCCTATACCTCTAGGAGGTCGTCGGGACAATTTGTACGAAGCCCAAGAGGAGGCTGGAAACTTTTAAGAAGCCTGAGAGGTCCTTGTACGAAGCCCAAGAGAAGGCTATTATTCCCGAGGGAAGAGATCATTATACGAAGCCTAAGAGGAGGCTGTGAATACTTCTAAGAAGCCGTAGGGTCCTTGTACTAAGCCCAAGAGGAGGCGGGGTTGCTTTTAGGAAGCCTGTGGGTCCTTGTACGATGCCCAAGAGGAGGCCGATGCTTTTAAGAAGCCCGTGGGTCCCTAAGCCCCGAGAAATTCAAGGCAATGCTATTCACCAAGAATAGATCAAAGTCAGGAAAGTTCGAGAATTTGGAAGAAACTCAAAGATGCCATTCATGGAGAATACATTCATCTTGGGGAGTAGAGTTTCTTGACATTTCCTAATGAGGACAACCGAAGTGAAGACTGTATCTGGTGATCCTATTGGGGATCTAGTTGTCTATTTCTATGAATAAACGAAACGGCGTCACCTAGTTCTAGACGTAGTTACCGGGGAAACTTTAAATATCTATACTATTATTACACAGTTTATATGAGTTTATGAAAGAGGACTTACAGTGAAACAGCCCCACAATACAGTTATATGTATATGAAATCGGTAAATGAAAGCAATAACCACTTACTCGGTTGTAGTGCTTCCATGCTGTTTGGTTAGTTGTTCAACAAAGAAAAATTCAAAACAACAGTATATTCAAAATCAAAGGAGAAAGTGCTTTGAAAAAGAAAGATTTGGGGCTTACAGCTTAAGGAGAGGCCCAGGGTTTTATCCGTGAGCGCACTGTTTGAATTTGTACAGAGGGACTTATACAAGTGACTGAGGCCCAAAAAGGTTTTCTGTACAAAGGGGTGGGTCTTACACTCTCTCAAGAGGCCCAAAAAGTTTTAAAGAAAAAGAGTTGGGCTTAAAACACGAGGGTAGGCCCAGATGATTTTTCGTTTAAAATGGCGATCGCGCCGAGGTTTTCTTTTAACGCAGAGGGACTTATACAATAAGTGAGGCCCAAAAATGTTTTGGTTAAAAGGGGGTTGGGTCTTACACTCTAATAGAGGCCCAAAGAGTTTTAAATGGGTCTTATAGCTCGAGGAGAGGCCCAAGGTTATTTTGAAAAGGCGACGATCGCGCCGTTGGTTTTTGACGGTATCGGGACTTATACAATACACTGAGGCCCAAAAATGATTTGGTCAAGAAAGGATTGGGTCTTACACTTTATTAGAGGCCCAAAGTGTTTTGAAAATGATTTATGAGGGTTGAATTAATCCAGAAACGCTAATTTGTTTTCAAAAATGTATTTAATTAAATAAAAATTCAATTAAAATGATCAAAATTGTTTAACATATGAAAAACAAATTGTGATCTTGGATTAATGCTTCAAAAATTAAGTATTGACCTACAAAATAACTAGAAAGCATTAAAAGTTGCAAAATCAATGTAGAAAAAATATTTAAAATGTCAAAAACAATTAAAATATTAATTCTTTGCAAAAATATCAATTATATAAAATAAATAATATTTTTGGGATTTTTTGGGAAAATAAAATATTTTAACATTTTTGTGAATTATTAAAAAAAGAATCAACTCAAAATCATTAAAACTCAGAGAGAAATTAATTTTTGAATCAATTAAATAAAATCACAAAATTCAAATATTCAAATTATTCAAAAATGGCGCCAAGAACACCAAGAACACGCGCGTGTTCTGGGTTTGGCTGATTTGCGTTTTCCATCCAATCTCACTGAATACTTGATTATAACATGCAATCCACATATCATTATGCTCGTCTCAACCTCACGATCATGTCTATGTCCATTAATTTCATTTAAATTAAACATATAACAAGAAATCATGATAAAACCTCAAGAACCCTAATTTCTGCATGAAGGCTAGGATTTTTGATACACGATTCAAACAATGCAATTAATTGAGGGGAAACATTCTATACATGATTATGAACATTTGGCCAAAATATTGTGCGAGGAAATATGCATGGATTGAGAGATGACCAAGTATGTGCTTACCTCTAGGCCGTGACAGCAAGTGCAATGTGATTTTTGATTTGGAGGTGTTACAGATGAGTGGTGATGATCTGAACAGCTTCCCTACACCCTATGGATTGTGTTTGAATGCTTGGACTTGATGGAAATTGGGTGGATCACTTCATGGCATCTCAACTTCATTTTGGTTAAAACCTTGAGCAATTGACTGGTGATTCTGAGAAATCAGTGTTCCAGTTGTTGTTTAAGTGTTTGATCAGCTCATATGTGATGTATGTGAGGTGTGTGAGTGATTGGTTTGATTGGGAAAGCTCTCAAACTTAAAACCCGATATCTACCTTGCTAAGAAAGGCATTTTTGCCAAGAGAAAGAGATTTTGAGGAAAGCATCTGTTAGATGGCTTTGGTGTACTCAAACTGATCACAATTGAGCTCTATTTATAGTAGAGCAAGTTTGTTTTGCAAGGAATAGTGAATGGCAGCTGCTAAGTATGTTTGGCCAATGTTGTCCAATGGAATTTCAAGTCTCCTCTAGCCATTGACTAGAGGTTAGGGCACAGAGCTTTGGTTCCCTTAGTCTTGGATAAGTCTTGACTGATTTCAGATGAGAATGGCTCAGTCCATGCCACCTTGATGCTTCCATTGAATGCTCCAATCCAAATTTGAAGTCTTGTCCCTATTTTGGCCATTCTAGGTTCAACATGCTATTTCTTGTTCCATGGACTTTGGAGACTTGGCTCAGTGATTGTCCCCTTTAGATTCAATCCTCTGAGGTGTCCAAGTGGATAGGAGCATTTGGATTTGGCTGATTTTGGTAAATCGAGCAAAGTTTCAAATTCTGCCTTGCCTTGACAGATTTCAGCAAGGCAACTTTCCAATGTCATATCTCATGACTCAAATGGAATTTGGCAATGTTCTTGGTCATTTTGGAAAGCCCTTACATGATACAACAACTGTTTGAACATGTTTGGTTTTGATCTCTTTTGAATCCAAGTGAAAAATCCCCCTATATTTGGCAAAAAGTGAAGGCAGATTTGGACTTAGTGAAATTTTCACTAAGTGTTGGAAAAAGTGATATTTTCATTTTTCAGCCATTTTGATCACTCCATAACTCAAAATCCTTAATGAATTGGACTTAGGTCTAGTAGAAGTTTTTGTAGAGGGTAATGAGGGCTACAAATCCATCTTTGGATGAGAAAAAATGGCCTTGTGGTTTAGGAGTTATAATCCTCCAAAGTTGGTACCATTGTCACTTTATTTTTAACTTAGAAAATTTTCTAAGTTTTTATGGTTACCCCTTTTACAAGTTATCCAACTTTTCTTGATTTTTCTTGATGAATGATTATTCAAATCATACATTAACATCATTTTAGGGTTAAAAATCCATTTTGGTGAAAAATCTCAAAAAGTCAAAGTTGACTTTTGTGCACAGTTGACTTTTTATCAGATGAATTCCAAATTGTGCAATTCTTCAGGAAATCTTGTCCTTGACCTAAATCAAACTTGATGGACATGTTCCAAGGGTGTCATAGGGTATATTGAGGCATGTCCTAGGGTTTGGGAGCATGTCCTGGTCAAAAGTCAATGTTACAGTTGACTTTTCCCTTTAAACCCTAACTGTGGTGCAGATGAAATGGAGACTTGTTGCTCAAGCTTCTTGGATTAATCCACTGTTCCAAATGAATCAATATAGTTCATTAGAGACCCTCAAACCCTCTCTTGAGGTCTTGGTTCATGATTTGCACCAAAAGTCAACTTAGGGGTGAATTAGGTCAAGAAACCCTAATTCCTGATTTTCGATGTATGCATCCCCTGAGGCCAAATTGACTTGATAATTGGGTCCATGAGATTCCATGGAGTATATTAGGTTATGTTTTGGATCCTTGGCTTGTGCCCAGAGGAAAATTTCCCTCTGGAGGCCCTGGTCAACCAAAACCCTAATTTGGTGACGCTGTCGATCTTGAAGCTTGATCCACCTAGAAGGGAGCAACCTTGTGCTTAATCCTTGAAGTGGGAGTCCTCTTGATCCATTGTGGATGTTTGAGAGGTTAGACAAGTTGAAGATCATGTCATTCCTTGATTGATCCTTTGTCTAAGGCTCTGAGAGGGCTTGAAACCCTAGTTCTGATTGTAGTGAATGCTCACCAATTCTTTGAGGCTTTTGATGAGGCATGATGGTTCATCTATATTGTGATGATGATTTGTACAATGATGGGAAATCTTAGTGGTCAAAATTTGGGGTATGACACAAGGTATGTCGAATGGTTGGCTAATATAATACCTGTTATAAAAAAGAATGGGTCTTTGAGAGTTTGCATTGATTTTAGAGATTTAAACTCTGTAACTCCTAAAGATGAATATTCAATGCCAGTAGCAGAAATGTTAATAGATTCTGCAGCAGGACATGAATATCTTAGTATGCTGGATGGGTATTCTGGCTACAACCAAATATTCATTGCTGAGGAAGATGTTCATAAAACTGCTTTTAGATGCCCTGGAGCCTTAGGCACCTATGAATGGGTAGTGATGCCTTTTGGTCTCTAAAATGCTGGTGCTACTTATCAAAGGGCAATGAATTCAATCTTCCATGATTTTATAGACACATTCATGCAAATTTACATTGATGATATTGTTATAAAATCTATTTCTGGGAAGAGTCACATTGGCCATCTTCGACAGTCCTTTGAAAGGATGAGAAAATATGGTCTTAAAATGAATCCTCTTAAATGTGCTTTTTGTGTGCAGGCAGGGGATTTCCTAGGCTTTGTGGTCCACAAGAAAGGGATCGAGATAAATCAGAATAAAACCAAAGCAATAATGGAGGCGAAAGCACCATCAACTAAAAAGGAGTTGCAGTCGTTGCTGGGCAAGATCAACTTCTTAAGAAGGTTTATATCCAACCTGAGTGGCAAAACACAAGCCTTTTCACCACTTCTTCGTTTCAACAAAGATGGTTTTGAGTGGGGGCAATTACAGCAGGATGCCTTCGAAAGGATCAAGGATTACCTAAGCCACCCTCCAATTCTTTCACCACCTTGTAGAAACAAGAGTATGAGATTGTATATAGCTGCATCAGATAAAACTCTAGGGAGCATGTTTGCTCAGGAGGATGAAAATGGAGTCGAAAGAGCCATTTATTATCTTAGTCGAGTTTTAAATGATGCAGAAACTAGGTATAGCATGATTGAAAAGTTATGTTTATGCTTGTATTTCTCTTGTACTAAATTGAAGCAATATATAAAACCAGTTGATGTGTATGTTTCTTCTCACTTTGGTGTTGTAAAACATATGCTATCTAAGCCTATTTTGCATAGTCGAATTGGCAAATGGGCATTAGCATTAACAGAATTTTCCCTCACATATCAACCTTTAAAAGCTATGAAACGGTAAATAGTTGCAGACTTTATAGTTGATCACTCCATAAATGAAAATGATCTGAATTATGTTGAATTAAAATCCTGGAAGTTATACTTTGATGGATCAAGTCATAAAAATGGAACAGGAGTGGGAATACACATTATTTCTCCTGAAAAAATTCCAACAAAATTCAAGTACAAGGTCGAAGGACCTTGCTCCAACAATGAGGCTGAATATGAAACATTAATTGCTGGCCTTGAAATTTTGTTAGAATTGGGGGCAACTAGAGTCGAAATAAAGGGAGACTCAGAATTGGTTATAAAACAAATCACAAAAGAATATAAATGTGTTAAAGAAAATCTCATTATGTACTTTGTGATAGCCAATAGATTGTTAAAGAAATTTGAGGTAGTGGCCATCCAACACATACCTAGAATAGAGAATCAAGTTGCTAATGACTTGGCTCAAATTGCCTCTGGATACAAGGTGTCGAAGGAAAACCTTCAAAAAGTAATTGAAGTAAGAGGTAAGGTGGTGGCTGTTGGATTGTGCCCATCAGACTTAGAAACAACGAAGCTTGGATGCATAGATGGCGAAATTTTTGAAATTTTTGCTATAGATAATTTGACAGATGAAGAATGGAGGAAGCCTATAGTTGAATATTTGCAAAATCCAACGGCTTCGACAGAGCAAAAAATCAAGTATCAAGCTTTAAGCTATGTGCTTTTCGGTAATGAGTTGTTTAAAAAGACCCCTGAGGGAGTCTTATTGAAATTCCTTAGTGAAGCAGAGGCATATTTGGCTCTTTCGACAATACATAGTGGGGCATGTGGGGCACACCAAGTTGGCCAGAAGATGAAATGGCTGTTGTTTCGACAAGGCATGTATTAGCCTACTATGCTGAAAGATTGCATAGAATTTGCTAAGGGTTGCCATGAATGTCAAATTCATGCTAGCATACAACATATCCCTGCAAGTGAATTACATTCCATATTGAAACCATGGCCTTTCAGAGGATGGGCTTTGGATATAGTGGGAGAGATTCGACCAGCATCTTCAAAGAACCAAAGATATATTTTGGTGGGAATTGATTATTTCACCAAGTGGATTGAAGCAATATCTCTGGCGAATATAGGTCAAGAAGATGTTATTGAGTTCATTCAGAATTACATTATTTATAGATTTGGCATTCCTGAAACAATTACTACGGATCAAGGATCAGTGTTTACTGGTCGAAAGGTGCAGGAGTTTGCCAAAGAAATAGGTTTTAAGTTATTAACCTCTATAAGATATTATGCTCAGGCCAATGGGCAAGTCGAAGCTGCCAATAAGGTAGTGATTGGACTAATTAAGAAGCATGTGGGAAAGAGGCCTAGAAATTGGCACAAGACATTAGACCAAGTTCTTTGGGCATGTCGAACATCCCCTAAAGAGGCTACTAACACTACCCTATTTCGACTTACTTTTGGTCATGATGCAGTATTGCCTGTTGAGATTTATTTACAATCTATAAGAATTCAAAGACATCATGAGATCCCCTCTGAGGATTATTGGGAAATGATGATGAATGAATTAGTGGATTTGGATGAAGAAAGGCTTAGAGCCTTGGAGCTGTTAAGAAGACAAAAGAAAAGGGTCGAAGAATCCTACAACAAAAAGGTTAAGTCTAAATCTTTTGCATATGGGGATTTAGTTTGGAAAGTGATTTTGCCTATGGATCTAAAGGATAGAACATTAGGCAAATGGTCCCCTAAGTGGGAAGGTCCATTCCAAGTCATACAAGTTTTCTCTAATGGAGCTTATGAAGTGGAAGAGTTAGACAAAGATAAAAGAATCTTGAAAGTAAATGGCAAGTATTTGAAAAAATATAAGCCTATTTTGCAAGAGATTCACATCAAAACTTAAGCTTTATTCAATAAAAAGAAAGCCAAAATAGGCCAAGTCAGGCCAATATGGCATACAAAGCAAAATCATTACAACATTTTTTTATCAAGGAAAGGTTATTCATAATCTCTCCAATCTATGGATTTGAGGAAATCCATATAATCTGCATCTAGTTCATCATCAGAATCCTGGGTGCTGGAACGTCCCTTCTTAGAGATCTTCATTTTGGTTTCTCTCTTCTTGGCTTGAGAGGTTGCTCCAATAGAGGCTTCAGATTTCTTTGCTGCCTCCTTCTTCTTCGTTTCCTCAACTGCCTTTGCCTTCCCAGCCATTTTCTTGGCTGATGATTTCTCTGAGTTGTTCATGTTTGCTTCTGTGCAAAACTTGGCCATGTGGAAGAGAATTTATAGAGGCGAAGTATTGATTGGATTGGCCAGTCAAACGGTGGAAACGCGTGAATTATTCTTGGAAGTATGCCCAAGGGCTATGCTATAAATGCCAATTTAAAGAAAGAGGCTCATGCCTTGGAATTTAAAGCTGAAAAGTTTGGCTTTCCAAGAAAAAGATAGAATGCCTTAATTGCAAATTTGACTTAGATGTGAGGTAATAAATAAAATGCATCATAATATAATATGGTTCGAAAGCAGTTAATGGCAAAATAATAACGATTGATTAAGCAATGCCAAAGGCATAAAACTGTCATTACATAAGGTCCTGAAAAAGGCCAAGAAACAAATGATTGGTTAAGCAAATAAAGGTCTTGAAAGCATCAGAAGGGAAGCCTCGACTCCAACTGGGCAAAGGTTTCGATGTGATGTTTGAGGCGAGCATTGCACAAGGATTCATCAAGCTTGGCTGTGGCAAGCTGTTTCTCCAGTTTTTGAGCTGCCTCAATACGATCTATGGCATGTTTCATTTCCCTAGCCATCTCAGTGGTGTCGAAGTTCTGCAAATCACGGTTGCGTTTTTCAGCATCCTCAATTTTAGCTTGTAACTCAATGATTTTCTACTTCCAGGCTTCAATATTCTTCTGATTGGAGGCTATTTCATTTTGTGTTTTCTTTTGTTCAGCCTCTATACTTTTGACCTTTTAATATCACTCCTTTGCACCACACCAAGCTGAACTCTCAAGACCAGAGGTTTCCTTTATAGTATTCCTGATAGATGGAAGCAGCTTTATCTCTGCAGCTAATTGGTTTACCACAACAGTTAATTCTATCAGAAAACCAGAAACGTCTGGATTAAGAGTGGTGAGTTCCAGCTTTCCCAGAGTATCCTTTAGATAAGCGGTTGCAGATGGGTCTGAGGCCAAAACTCTGTGAATATCCCCCCTGAAGAATTTTTTCTTGATGGCTTGGAGGATTGATTTGGCGAAGTCATCTGATGCTGGAGTCAAAGAGACAGAAGAAGAAGAACCATACTTCTGCCTGAGGATTAATTTGGAATACTCACGTGGGTTCGACCATTTGAGTGCTGTCAGTGAGTCTCCAGGAGGTGGAATATGCTAGACCACAGGTGAAGGAGTATGGTGGGGATTAGGATCAGTTTGTTCTTCTTCCTCCTCTTCTTCTGATTCTTCTCCTTCTTCATCTTTCTCTTCTTCGACTACCATCTCTTCGTCAGGCTCTTCAGTGGTTGGTTGAAGATTCTCTTGGTCATCAGCTGGTGTAGGATGTGGTTCATTTGTCTTCTCAGGTGCAGCTTGACCAAGATTGTCGTTGTGTGTTTGAACTTCAGGTTCATTTCTTTCTTCTTCAACCAATTGATCATCATCCATGAAGTTAGCCAGATCGAAGGGTGGCAGACTTGAGGCATCATCATCATCGAAATTGGTGCCATCAGCTTGTGCGTTTTGAGTAGTGGTTTGAACTGGTGGTGTGGTGTGTTCTGCAGCATGTGGAGTAGGTTGATTAATCTCACTCAAACCAGAGCCAATATCAGAAGATGGGTGGTATGTTGGCTCACCTTGGCTGTTGAGGAGCGTGTTGGTAAAGCTTTCTGCAGTTGGTTGAGGAGCGGGATTGTCAATTATGTTGGTGGCGAGGTTGCTTGGAGTTGGTTGGGGATCAGGATTATTGAGTATGTTTGCCTAAAAAACACAAGTGGAGAAAATGAGATTGAAAGAACTTGGGCGAAAGACGTCAGTATAATGAGAAAATGTTGCACATACCTGAGCTTGTACAGCAGTAGGACTTGAGACATCACTCCCATGGTCACGAAGAGGTGTTCTCGAGGCCACCTTGGAAGGTTCTTTTTCGACACCACTAGTTGCAGGTGCCTTTTCGAGTATTTTGGCCACCTTCGAAGGAGGTGGGCCAGTAGGTCCAGATGCCTTTATGGGTTTTCTTCTTTTCTTCATAAGAACCTCCTCAGGAGATTCATCTGAGGCCTCTGAAGTTATAATAACAGCTGGGGTATCCTTTTTACCTTTCTTGGAAGGTGTTGGAGGTTTTTGACCAGTCTGAAGAGGCAATGCAGATATAAGAAAGAAATTCATATAGTGAAAGCGTAAGCAGGGGATGTGAAATATACCTGTGTGCTCTCTGGTTCTTTGCCACTTTGTGAGGCAGCAGCCCTAGTTGAAGCAGCTTTCCTAGGCACAGCTGAATGACAGAAAGATTGTTACAAGTTAATGATTGCATGGTTAGTTATAAAGCCATGGATTAAGGATTCCAAACCTTCATATATTTTAGATTCGACACGAACATCCTGAATTCCTATATGAAGCTGGCCTTTAAAACTATCTAACGTATGTTTAGTCGAAACCACTCGTTGGGCCTTTAGCTGAGACTGCTGTCGAAGGAGTTTTAAATGCTCCCCACAGACAAACCAATCTAGAAATGGAGGGGTAAGCGCCACTCCAAAATCAGCATTAGGCAGTCAAGGGAACTTTGGAGGAAAAAGTTTAAAAGCTACCTCATAACATTTCTCACGAAGGACGTTGGAAGGAATTTTTAGTTGATCCAGCTTTTCTAAAAATTTTCTCTTTAGAGTGACAGCAGTCTCATGAATGGTTCGACTAAGATCATCTGGTCGATTAATAGTTTCAAAGTATTTCTGAAAAGCCTGTATTTCTTTGATGTGAGTAAACTTACTCTTTTTCGTCTTGTCCTGCACATTGAGAAAAGCTTGGTCAATCAACGAAGAAAATGTATCCACATCAAGAAAGTGCTCACTATAGTGCTTCGACCACCATTGGTGGAATGATGAAGTGCATAGAAAACAAGGTTCAAAAAACACAGGAGAGAGGACTCTGCTTATTCAGTCCGGCTGTCGAGTGTAAGGGAGACATTTTCCTCGTCGAAGCAGGCAGTGTGAAGAATTACTTGGCCCTTTCTCTCATACAAGCATTGAGGGAAGCTCTGGGCCTGCCCAAACTGTAGAGAGACAAGGTTTGGTTGATAGGCAATTAGTGCTGATAAACCTCTCCCTAAGTTCAGCCTGTGGATAAAGAATCTGGGAATAAAAAAGGCTTCCTAGATAGCAATAGATTCTTGATCAAGAGTTTGATGAGGATTTGGAAATGGCCTTTTAAACCACACAGGGCCGTATCTTCGTTGAGCAAAAGGTGCCATGCTAGGAGTGAACTCATAGCGCTTGGCAAACATCATAATATAACTGGTAAAAGCCCTTTGAAGGGTTTCACCATCATCATTGGAAGTGAGTTTGGCCAGACGCGTCCCTTCGACACTCCTTTCCCTGATTTCAGCAGAGGGTTCATCAACCAGGCCTTTTCTGGGGAGGCTAGCCTCAAATGTAGCATTAAGCCACAATCGAAGTAGCCAAAGAGGCCCACTCAAGTGCATAGGACCTTGGGCCTCCACATTTTTAAGTCGAGAAGCCCATTCGTTGATAGACTCATAAAGGCTTGCCAAGATGAGTTTGCTCAAGCAGGTTCCTCTGTTGTTGTGGAGTTGATTCGCTAGAGGCAGGTACTTCTTAGCTACCTGTAAAGACTTTGTACAAAAAAACATATCTCGACAGCCAGACTGTGAGAAAAGCAATATGTTCTTCATCAGACACTTTGTCATCTTCTTGTTTAAAGTGGTGTTTGATGAAGAGAGTGTATGTAAGTTTGTAGCCTGAAATATTGATGGTGTCTTCAGCATCAACATCAGGGTTATAAGTAAGGCCATCTGGGCGAAGCCCTGTGATGGCAGCTACATCGAACAAGGTTGGGGTAACCATTGCACATGGCAGATGGAAGGTATAATGGGTGTTGTCCTAAAAGTATAAGGATGCTGCCAACATGTTCAGACAATATGGTATGCTGGTCTTCAACAGCATAAGAAGGTCATAAATCCCTATATCCTTCCAATGTTCAACTTTGACCTTCTCCATCTTCACCATCCATTGGTCAAATTCTTTCAAGGGATTGACAGCTCTCACCAGCCTGGTGCCATCAGTGAGATAGCCAACGTTGATTTTGGGCAAGGGGATTTCTTCAGGAGAAGTTCCAGCAGCAGCGTTGATTTTGGGAAAACTCTTTTGCCCTAACGGTCATGTTTTCCGGTAGGAAGGGAGAAACTCACTTAGCCTCTCATTAGAAATGTCCACATCAGCTAAAGGACCAGATAGCGCATAAGGTTTGTCAGACACAACTATAGGAATCATTACCTGAGATTTGTAGATGGCTTTTGTTTCTTCAGTGGTGGGTTCCGGCATGCAACGACGGTTATCTACTTGTTGGGGAACTGATATATTAGCAAAGGGAGGAATGGTTTGTTTAAATGGAGTAGCTTTGCCTCTCTGAGTTTTCTTTTGTTGAGGATTGGTTTGGGAAGACGCCATTGTTGAAGAAGACGAAAAGATGGTGTTTTTTCTGGGTTTTGCGAAAGAGAAATTGAAGAGAAGAAGACGTTCGCTTGAGAGTGTGAAAATGTGGAAAGTTCACAAAATGGTGGAAATGGGGATTTATAGGCATTTCAAAATCCCAAGGGCCTTGGATCTACCGTTGAAGTTGAGGCGTTAGTGGGACGCGTGTTCTTTTCTTGGGGACGTGATAAAAGGTAGCAGTTATGCTCAGACTGCAAACGCCTGTTTTCAAGAAAAGTGTCATGATGAATACGGCTGAAGAGACGTTTAAGGATTTGTCATGATGGTATGACGTCACAAGCGTGGGTTAGGGAAACTGAACAATTCAGACACTAAGTAATTAGTGGATTATTCAGTTGAAGCCATGCAAACAAGCGTCGAAATGGTTAGTATATCAAGAAATGACCTTTCTTCCAATTCTGGCGAAAGGGCATTCCTTGGGGGCAATTTGTTAACCCTCATTTTTTATGCTAGAAAAAAGTCAAAGCTATTTTAAGTTAAAAAATTATTTTTAACATAAGGAAGGCTTCGACCCAGCTTTGGTGAAGTCTGAGTCAAATAGAGGTTTTAGGAACCCCAAAAAATGGCTAAGTGCTGGAAAGGTTTCGACCATGGAAATGTGGAAACAAGCGCTGCAGTTGTTATACTAAGGCTGGAGGGAATTTCCAATGTTTGAAAATTCAAATAGGAGCAGTTGTGAAAGTGGGAACAGTTGAGGCCAAGGAGAAGGCGCCAAAATCCACACGTTTGAAGCAATAACCACCACTTAGTAGTTATTTCCTAGCACTATAAATAGGAGTTAGTTCTATGTAATAAGGGTGTTCATATTTTTGTACAAGTTACTCAAAGAAACTCAAAGTACCCACGTGTAGAGAAACGAGTTCGTGAGAATGTACGTAATGTAACACCACTTTCTCTCAGCAATGCAATTTATCTTCATCATGTTTAAGATTCATCCATTTACTTTCCATGCCTTTACAATTTCTTGAACTTTATCTTCCATGCCAAATTTACTTTCAAAGTCATTTAAACTATCCACATTTACCTTCGACTGCACTTTTACATTCAAGCATTTAATCTTCAAGCATTTACTTTTCAAAGTCTTTTATTTTCAAGAACGTGGAGTTCACCTTTAATTCATTGCATTTATTTTCAAAGTCCTTTATTTTCCCTGCATTTTACCTTCGACAGCCCTTTTATCATTCCAGCCTTTACTTTTCAAGAACCTGGAGTTCGTCGCATTTTACTTTCAAAAGTCTTTACATTTCTGTATTTTATCTTTGAAGCCATTTATTTCCTTGCTATTTACATGCGACAGCCATTTACTTTCATGCACTTTTTATCAATTCAAGCCTTTACTTTCAAAGCTTTTACTTATTGTCATTTCCTTTCGACACCTTTAATTTCTGCATCCTTTATTTACAGCCCTTTAAATTTCAAGCCTTTACTTTACCTTATTGCAAGTAGTCGAACGTGGAGTTCAGTTAGATTTTTATTTCAGCATTGTCGAACGTGGAGTTCAATTTACATTCTCTTTATTTTTTAGTTGTCATTTACACTTTTCTCTCAAATTTAGCACATGTCCTAGGATTTGTGTGGTCGATCCTGCAAGTTAGTCAGTTTTCGTTTAAGATTGATAGACCAGAGGCTGTTTACCAAAATTCACAGTAAACACATACCCTTCCAAGATTTTCCAAGTTCCCTCATTGACACATGAAACAACAAACATGATTAGAAGCCAAATGGAAAGACATCAAAATTCAAGTCATAATCATAAAAGATTTCATTGATGTTCACATTACTCCAACAATTACTCCAAATTCAAACTCACATGGACATATCCATAAGCAAATCCAAGTCATTTCAACCATGTTTCACACATTTGTTTCAAGACAAGTTCACAATTCCAATTAATTGAACCATACTGCAACCAATTTCAATTCATCCACAACAAGACCAATCCAAATGTATTCCCAAACAATCAAAACAAAACCAATTCATGTTACATCTCATCATGTCAACTTTCAGCTCATCATTTCAATTTGATCCATGCCAAACATTACCAAGATAAGTCCCAAATGTCATGTTTCAAGATCATTTCAATCTATAGACCAATTTCTTTTCAAAACAATCAAGACCAAAAACACAAAAGTCATAAGTCCTAAGTCATTATGTCTAGCATGTGACATACCTCTTCATGTGCCATAAGAAATTCAAAAGGATTCAAAAATCAAAACAATGCAAGATTTCAGAATATGCAGCAGCAGGTTAAATTCACAAAAGAGGGAGTTTTTTAGAAAAACCAGATTTGTATCAGAAAGGTATTAGCATAAAAAATGGAAAGAAATAAACATTTCACAACAGTAGAAAAATCAGAACCCCAGACAAAGTCAAATATGCAATAGCAGGTCGAATTCATCAAAAAGGAATGCCTCAGAGTTTCAGAATTCAATCAGAAAAAGCAATAACATTAGTTTTAAAAACAAAACGAATGTTCAGAGCAGGATAATACAGAGTTTTAGGCCATATCATGCAAGAGTCATTTTCTCAAATTCATGAAAAGGGAAGGTATGCAGAATGACACAGTTATTTTCAGAAACAACAAAGAAACACAACAGATCTCATACTCATTTATTCATATAAAAAACACTCAGAGAAACCGCAAGCTGGCAACATCGTCAGAAACCCTAGAAATTCCTAAGATACAGAAAACTAAGTTCTTTCAAACACCCTAACCACATTTTATCAAAATTACAGAAGAAAGAGTGGAAGGATGACTCATCTAGATTTTATGTGCTCAACGTTGATAGGATCCAGGCTCGAACGAATCGTTCACCTTAGTATGCCTTCCCTCCATTTTGCTTAATTTTTGTTTGTGATTGGACCCTCTGCTGTGTTTAACATCCGTTTCCCTTTCGTGGTGACCAATTCTGAGGTTTTCTTTAATTTAGGGTTAAATTGGGAACGGGGTGATTTGAGGCTTTTAAGTGAGTTTTAGGAGATTTTGATCTCGGATCCGTGTTTAGGAAGAGAAAAGAGGTGTGGTTTGTGTTGGTTTCACGTTCAGAAGAGTGGTCTTCGCGGAGAAGACGGCTGTTTCCGCCGCAGACCTTCTTCTTCGGCGACCCATGTTAGGTTTCTGACGAGAGAAAAGAGGAGAGTAAGCGAGATTTTGTTTCGTCCTGAGAAAGTTGAGCTTCGTCCTTTTTTCCTCTCCACCGTTACCTTGTTTTGCTGCTTTTAGAATCCTTTAAGGACGATGACACGTGTCACCGTCATAACCGTGTGATGCTAATTATTTACCAACCCGGGTTGATCCTGTATTCGCCTTTTCCTCAACCTTGTTGTGCTCCCTCAATTTTAGGCGTTTGATCAGATAGGTAGTGGATCCTCTGGCCGTGGTAAGAGGTGCACGGGAGAGTCTCAATAGATTCTCCCCATGGGATCAATCCGTAAGGTTTTCTGGGCTGAATTCAAGCCCTGGTTTTTGCACCTCCTTTTTGCAGGCCCTTTCTGATTTACTTCAAAAACCTTACTGTCTACATCTCCTAGGTTTTTAATTAGTGGTTTATTTAGCTTGTTTATTTTCTAAAATTAGGTTTAGCTTTAGTTAATTGGTTTTGTTAATTAGTTTTTATTTATTCATTTATTAATTGATAAGTTTTTTGTTATTAGGTTTAATTAAAAGTTGTTTATTAAGTTATGTAACTTTTATTTTATTTTATTAGAATTAATTCTTGGATTGAGTTTAATTAATTAGTTAGTTTTAGGTTTAATTACCTAGTTTCTATTTAGAATTGATTTGTTTTGTTTTTTATTAGGTTTTTAGTTTTTGATTATGCTATTTAGTTTTATTAAAATTAAATAATTAGCCTTGGTTAATTATTAACATTAATTAGGGCTTAAATAATTTATTTTTGGTAATTAAATTTAGTTAATGAATTAGGATTAGTTAGATAGTTGTTGGTTAGAATTCATATAGGTGTTTAGCTTTAATTAATTTTTTTGCTTAGTTAGGTTATTATCTTAAATTCTTAATCTACCCTTAACTTTTTTTTTGTTTTAATTAAATTCCTGATATTCATGCTTGTCCTATCCTTTGAGTCTTTATTTGTTTGAGCATTTGCTTTACACTTGATATTTGGGCTTTATCGCTTTGTCCCTTTTTTACCCCTGTTTGAGTCTAAGGGAAGGACATGTGCTTGACTATACGGTCATACATTGCATTTATTCATTTTGTATCATTTACCGCAGTGCTTGATCCATGTTTCCCCTTTAAGTTGATTCCCTCTAGGATGTACATACTTAGGCAGTTTTCCCTAGGATAGTTTCCCTCAAGATAGTTTCCCTTAGGATGTTAACTTAGATAACTTACAGTTAGTCTCCCTTTTTCTCCAATGAGAGATTAGACATGAGACATTCCTAGTCGAGATTTAAATCTCCTACCCCATGACATAGTTGAGAAAGATGTAGACTCTTTTCCACTTGAGAGAGGTATGTGGCATACTCGTTGATTCTATATCCGAGTCAAAGCCCTTCTCTTAATGTGAAGAAAAGATCCATCTTCCATATGTTGGTGGTGGTTCAAGTTGACTATTCTTCTAACCAACCAACAAACTTTGCTTACCCTTAGTGAGGAGAACTACGAATGCTCTGATTCTTTTAGTCAAGATACGTAGGCACGAGATGAGATGTCTTGGGGAGTATACTTAGTGTATATACCCCTAGGTCTTTACCTTAGCACATTTCCCTTAGCAATCAACTTTAGCATAACACAAATACTAACAAGAGGTTCCTGTAAAATACTATAGATACTTAGGATGCTAACACCTTCACTAGGTATAACCAACCCCCGAACCTTAGATCTCTAGCTCTGTTGTTACATAGTGCCCTTAAAGTTTTTGTTATCTTTACCCTTTCCTTTGGATAAATCAAAGCTCGGTGGTGAATTTCATGATTTGTGATTCAAGTTAATTAATAGCTTGATATCCGATTCTCACCACGACACACGACAACCTGAAAACAACATATATTTTTATCTAAGTCCATTAAATGAAGATCTAAGACTTTTGTGGGAGGAAGGCGTTGAAGTTGATGATGCATATTTTGGTGAAAAGTTTAAGATGCGTGCAGTGTTATTTTGCACAATCAACGACTTTCCTGAATATGGTAATTTGGCTTGATATAATGTTAAAGGACACAAAACGTTTCCTATTTGTGTATCTAATACATGTTATCACCAACTTGAGTTTGGAAAAATACTGTTTACCCTGGGCATCGCAAATTTCTAAAACCCAAGCATTCTAATCGTAGATTGCGGAAGGCTTTTAATGGAGAGCAGGAGTTTGATATCGTTCCTAAACCTTTGACCAGAGATGAAGTTTATGAACGATTAAAACACATTAATGTTGTCCTTGGAAAGAGAAGAAAAGAAAAAGGGCATGTTTTTCAGAAAAATATATGGAAAAAGAGGTTTGTGTTCTTTGATCTTCCATATTGGTCAAGTCTCGTTGTAAGACATTGTCTTAATGTGATGCATGTGGGGAAAATGTTTGTGATAGTTTGATTTGAACACTTCTAAACATTCCAAGAAAGGCTAAATATAGTAAGCAATCTCGTCTTGATATGGAGGTGGTGGGTATACGAAAACAATTGGCTCCAATAGGAAAAGGGAAAAGAACTTATTTTCCTCGGGTTTGATAAACTTTATGTAAGAAAAGTTTTTGCGAGTGTTTGCATGGTATCAAAGTTCCCCATGGTTACTCATCAAACATCAAGAAACTTGTATCAATGAAAGATCTCAAGTTAATTGGTTTGAAATCTCATGATTGTCATGTCTTGATGCAACAACCTCTACCATAGGCTATTCGTGGCATCCTACCAAAAAATGTGAGAGTAACTACCACTAGATTGTGTTTCTTGTTTGATGCCATATTTAATAACGTTCTTGATTTCTAAAAACTAGATGAATTTGAAGATGAAGCTGCCATAATCTTATGTCAATTGGAGATGCATTTTCCTTCATCATTTTTGGACATTATGATTCACTTACTTGTTCATTCAGTTAGAGAAATCAGAATTTGTTGTCCAGTTTATTTAAGGTGGATGTATCCAATAGAGTGATACAAGAAGATCTTTAAAGGATATACAAAGAATCGTCACCAACCAGAAGCTTCGATTGTTGAAAGGTACATCACATAATAAGCTATTGAGTTTTTGTACAAACTATTTGTCTGAAGTATAGTCTATAGGAATTCCAAAGTCTCGTCATGTTGACACTGAAGGTAGAGGTATTCAAGGTTTAAATGTTAAGTCAATGGCTTGAGATATAGTTATTCAGACATATTTCTATAATTGAATAATCTTGATGAAGTTCAACCTTACGTGGCTACTCACAAATGACTTTTGAAGAAAAGATATCCACGAATCAGGACAAGTTGTTGTTGATCGAGCATAACAAGAAATTCCTTGATTGGTTTAATAAAAGGATACCAAAAGATCATAGTGCATCTGAGACAATTAAATGGTCGTCGTTCATGCCAAAATTTAATGCGATAACTTGGACTGCATATGACATTGGTCATTATACCTTTTATACAAAATCAAAATATGATCGTAGTACAATGCAAAATAGTGGGGTTATGGTTGAAGCAGAATCCATGTATTTTTCTAGTTCGAAACATAAGAATCCAATATTGGCATCTAGTGTGTTCTATGGTGTCGTTGAGGAGATTTGGGAGATTTATTATGTTATCTTCAGAGTGCCTTTATTTAAATGCAAGTGGGTTCCCCATAATACTAATGGTGTACAAACTTATGACTTAGATTCACTCGGGTTGACCTTGGCAAGGAAAATTATAAGACCGAACTATTCATCATGGCTTCACAAGCAAAACAAGTTTTCTATGTTATCGACCCTTCGGACACATTGGGGAAATGATCAATTATTCTCTAGGAAAATACATTATTAGTAGTGATGAATGTTCTTACATTCCTTCTATTCCTTCTAACACAACAAAAGTGTCTACCACTTATAATGAAGTTGATAGAGATGATGTGCATGCTATTCGTATTGATCATAATGAATGCATATCGAAAAATTAACAAGTAATTAGTATTTTATTTTTTATTCATAATTTAATTAATGTAAGTCATTATTTCTAAGTTTATTTACCACCAAGTATGATTATTTGAAATTGTAGGTGTTTAAAGTAAATACACCAAGAGACAAGACGTCAAGAGACAAGACACCAAGAGACAAAGAAACGAAACACTATAAGATACAATTATGTGATGTTATATAAAGTTTGTAGGTTGTTTTGTGCCATTTTTCATTTGATGTAATACATATACAATATTTGGCTCTTACAATAATATATGGATTTGATTGAAGTAATACAATACAGTACTTCATTATGATACAATTGTTATTTCTGTTATGATATGGTTAAAAAAAATACAGGTTAAAAAATTGAAAATTTTCAAAATGCAGAAAAATCATTTTAAAAAATGAATATTATTTAACGACCGTTGTTGTATATAACTGTGGTTATATAGTGAAAGTTGCCCAGAATAATATATTACACCAAAAGATGCGCTGGTGAGAATCGAACCTAGGACCTTTATATATTACAATGGTTACTTTGTATAGCTGTGATCATATATAGCGCGCTTACAGGTTTTCTACAATGGTTATTGTAAGTAGCGCATATACAACCACACTGTACGTAACAACGGCAGGTCACGTATAATGTTATCCATTTTCCATCCGTTGTTGTATATGTTTTCCATAGTAGTGCGGTCTTGGAAAAATTCTCGACGAGAACCTGTCCCACTGCCTAAATATGTTCGTACTGTCCAAAAATTATCGGTGTATGCATGTTCACATAGCAAGTGCAAGGAGACTCATATGCCCTAGTAGGTATATTACATGTTTGAGGGTGAGGTATAGCTCGCTACGGCAAGTAGCCTTTTAAGGTGGTTTTTAGGCGATTTGAGGGACCTGCTGTCGTTCCCGGGATTTTCCTCCAAGTACAAACGCGAAAGTGGCACCGAAACAGAGTCGTCAGCAATGTGTATTTATCCCAAGAGAGGGAAAGGAAACACCGCATAAACCTGAGTGGAAGGAAAGAGCATGGTCTCACGATCAAGAGAACTGGGTTCGGGAGTCGGTTACGCGAGAGGAAGGTCTTAGTACCCCACGCGTCCATCGTACCCGATGGGATCCACGCTTTCTGTTTCGATCAAAGGGTGTAGGAAAAGATACTGGAAAAGAATGAAAAGAGAATGAGAAACAAATGTAGGGAAAATAAAAGAAGTGCTCGAATGGGCCCTACCCCACTTCCTACGTATCTCATCGGGAGCATGAGAATCAGAGCGACGTAGTTCCCCTCAACGAGGGTCGCTTTGTTTGGGTTTTTTAGTGGAAACGTCAGAATGCGCGTCCCAGCAGTTAGGTGTTGCAGCTCGCTGTGTGGAGACTTAGGCGTTACCTGTTTGCGGTAGGACGGACATGACGAGTCCTTAAGGAATAGAATGAAGGAGATGAGAAGAGAATTAGTTTGTTTGTTTTTTGTCTTTTAGCAGAAGCGCTTTAATTATTTGGTGTTTTGTAACACGTATTGCATTCAAGTCTATGATACAGGATCGAATGCATCGCATGGTCGTCCTAACAGGACGTATTCTAAACACTCTAGAAAGGTGGAGAGAAACTCCCCTCCTTCTATTACCACATACAAGGCTCATATGCAATATGCATTAGTCTATTATTAAATGTCTTTTTACTCTTTATTTTGAGGTAAGAAGAAGAGAGACTCAAAAGGGGAGCAAAGGTAAAATCTAATGAGGGAGACTAAGACTCAAACCCTAAAGTTGTCATACATCGATATTCCTATGGTTAATGTGGTTCAAGAAACCTAATTCTAAGAGAAAGGAGAAGAAGAATGAATTAAACAACTCACTTCTAAAGTAGAAGATAAGTTGTAACTCAAAACGGAGGAGAAAAAAGTTATTCAAGGAAAGCATATAAATGCTTATCATGATCACAAATTGAATTATTACAAGAGATAAGAGAAGATGAAGGGGATAAGTGTATGTGAAAGCATATCCACACACTTACTTACCATTTGCACCTACATGAAAATGATGGTTCAAAAACTATTTACAAGTAATGAAATGAAGAAAGAATAACAAGTAGTGATCAAACAAGTTAAGAATCAAGGAATAAAGATCCTAAGAGATAAAACTTAATCAAGGTTAGAACCTATGTTCTAAGGATATTCTCTAATGCCAAGAAGTCAAACACATACCAACTATGTACAAGCAAAGATCAAACATCCAAAAGATGCACCATGAAAGGAATAGATGAAGAATGAGTGGAAATGCAAAGTGATCATGCAATAATGTTTCACAAAAGATCAAATTCATAACCAAATATCATTTGTCAATGTCTTAAGATTCACATGGATCATCATACAAATCATGAATGAAAAGATACAAGTAGGAGAAATAAGATGAAGAAGAAGTAAGGAAAAGAAACAAGTCTCAATTGCCTACACAAAATGACATACCAAAATTTGTGTAACATGTGACATGATTAATGAATGCATATGGGAAGTGGCATACCATTAATGTAATGCAAATGGAATGTGTGAAATGACATGCAAAATGCAAAAACAAATCATGTAAAGCACAAAAAGAAATTATATGTGGAATTAGGACAAAATGCAAGTCACAATGCATAAGCAATTATCTATGGTAAACACACATCAAAGTGACCTATAAACATGATATAACATGACCTATAACAATCAAGAAATTATCTATAAAACATCTCAATAAACAATGCAAGGCAACTTGATCACATCACACACAAAACTCAAAATAATTCATTGAAAGATCAACATGTATCAAGGCAATTAAAGTGAACAAAAACACATTAAAGGGATGGAAAAAATTTACAAGAACCACATCACATGTAGTACAACCAGGGAAGAAACACATCACCAAATTATAGGTCAAAACCTTTTAGGAATCATACTCAAATATATTTCACAAGTTCACAAAGATCAAACATTGTTGATGCACAAAGATTATCTCTAAACCCTAAGATAAAATGGCTTAAAAATCAAAATAAAATTGATTTAAATGGTTTAATATGTTATCTAACCAATGCAAAAAGAATGAATCAAGAATGATGTATGAGATGGGAGAAATAAAATACACAAGTTTGAATATCAATGAAGAAATTCAACTCAAAAGAAATTAAAAGAAAAATATGAAATTATGTGTAAAATTCAACAAAGTCAGAATTAAAAAATAGAGAAAATTATTTAAATGCATAAAGATGTCACATGAATTAAATTGGGATTTTTAGAGTTGAATTACTATTTTTAAAGTCAGAAAATGGAACTAATATGGAAAAAGAAAATTAAAATAAAATGAGATAGAATAGTGGGTGCAGAAAAAGTAAAAGACACGTTCAAAATGATTGGGCTCAATAAAAGAGGGGTGCGAATATCAATAATAAACCCAGTCCATTATAAATGTGCGCGTGTGTGATATGGTGCACGTTCAGTTAAAATGTGATGCAATCACAGCCACAAGATCCAGTCAATTAAGATCAATCATCCAAATATTCTAATCCAATGGTCCACAAGGCAAGAACATGATAATTCTCCTACACGCACACACACACAATCAATTCAGAGAGAAAAAGAAGTCACATGATACGCAACACCTTCATTAATGTGTTGGCACCGTATTAGACATAGGATCAAATGAATCACACGGCCATGATTTAAACTGGATCTTAAAACCCTAGACGAACCTCACCGGCCGGAGAAGGACCTCCGGTCATCTTCTTCGGCCACTCTCCGACGACTGTAACCTCAAAACCACCAGAAATTAATAAAACATATACCATTTGAAAGAAGAACTCATGCACATCACGAATCCACAAGCATTTTTCACATATCAATCACATATAAAGAGAATCAAGGAGATGAAAATTGCCCTAGGTTTTGGATCTATGCACTTAAAGTGCCTATCATCTAGCCAGAACTCACACTGCTTCTAATAAGCCATAATCACCATGAAATCAAGCTATACTCAGTGAAAAAAGTTGAAAAAGGGGAACTTGAAATTTGGAGAAACTTTAAATCCTCAAAAATCCAGAGATGAGCACTTGAACTCTTGAGTTTGATTTGACCAAATAAAGGTTTATGGACTTCGTATCTTGAAAAAAACTGAGAAATTCACCATGAGAGTGAAGCTGCACTTGGCCATGATTCAACACATTCTTGATCCAACACTTCCAAAAAAATGAACACTATATGAAGATGACGATGAATTCGTGTGAAGAGAGAGAGAAAACTCAGAGAGAAATCTTGAGAGCTGAAGTTGTGAAGTGTGTAGAATGAGAGTCAGAATGAAGTTTTTCTTTTGAAATTGTGAGAGTTTGAATTATATATCTTGAGTTAGTGTATTAACTAGTGTGGTTAAGTGAGTTCTGAGTTGGGTTAAGTGAGTTCACCCTAACTAACTGAGTCAAGTTAGTTAGGGGCGAATTGGGAAGATTGGGATGTGGTGAGGTGAAGCTCATGGTAATATGGTGAGGTTGAAAGACAAAGAATGATGGTGATGGTACTGATGTAGCAGCAAGGAAACTTGTAGTGTAAGTTTTTGTCCTTTCCTATTTTTGATGTATGAAGTATGGCAAGTACATAGTGTGTAGGAGAATGTTTAGCTTAAAGAGGAAAAAAATAGATGGTTTATTTGTTGCATGGGAATGCTTGAATTAATCCAACAACAACAATGTTACAACACTCTTGGCAGCATGAAAGTATGGAAGTTCATGGATGGAATTCTCTCATGTTAGTGCATGGTTTGATGAGATTTAAGTGTCATTGGAAAGAGGAACTATGATAGAACATGATTGGTGTTGGAAATTGGATTGAATAGAGCTTGCAAGATGATCAAAAACAACTCCAAGCATCAAGGTTCAAATCTGACCTCATGGGCGCGTGACCTGGTAGGCATGGCATGGCATCATGTCTTGTGAATTTCAGCATGAACATGTCAACTTTGGACCCTTATAACTCAATCATAACTTGCTCAAATGGAAAAATGTCCAACATCAAAGTTGAAGAAGACATTGAGATAAACAACTTTTATGTTCAAAATTTTTTCATTTGAAGCTTAATTCAATGAGATAAAAGGCTTAACATTTGGCATACCAAGTGTTTGACAAAATTATGGCGCGTAGACCTGGTCTTGCTTGGTCATGACTTGGTTTTTTGACCTAGTTTTGTCAAACTTTGATTAACCATAACTCCCTCAATTTTGATCCAATGGAAGAGGTCTTTATATGGATTTGAACCTTAGAATGTGAAATTTAATTGGCTTAACTTGGGCCTGAAGTTTGAAGCTTTTATCATGGAGAAAGGAAGCCTCAAGGTGTGGTGCAAAATGGTCCAAACTTGCCATTTTTGGAAACCCTAATTTTCTAAAAATGGCAGCTTTGTACATTTCTTGATTTTTCATGATTCCTCCATCATTTCTTGATAAAATCATGTCCAATGAACATATGTAACTTGAATTTCATGAATTTGACCTTAAAAAGTCAGGAGTTGACTTTTTTCTCTGCACACTTGACTTTTCCCCAATTTCTTGATTCTCAAGCAACTGATCAATTGAACCTCTTCTGAAATGAACCAATGGCCAATCTTCCATCCTTAGACACTTGACATCATGTACAAAACATTGATATCAAGTTTGAATAAAATTTCCTCAGGAAACCATTTGAATCAAAAACCCTAATTTGAACTGTTTTGTTAGGAGATAATGCACTGTCCAATGACTTGATGAATTCTCTTCTTCTCATGACTTGTGAGATCAATTGGGATGATATATGATATAAGAGACCCGTGAGGCTTGCTTGAAAACTCTTGGCTCCTACTCTCTTGCTTTGGATGATCAACACCTTTGAGAATCAACTGATCACATGCCCTTATGCAAGATGCAATGCAATGCTTAATGTTTTGTTTTTCTAGGCTTGAATGCAATGTAATGAAATGAAAGAACATGCTAAATGATATGAAAATAAGAGGGCAAATTTTGGGGTATTACATCTGCTCATGTGAAGTGAGAGGCACTGCTGGTGGCTGGCGCTGCTGGGTTGCAGGCGAGTGCTTAGCTTTACGGTGTTAGGGCTACTAGTATGTGGGAATTTAATTGATTTCGGCTCCTTGAATCTATATCTAGATCTTACGGGATTCCTCATCGACTTTGTTATGGGTTTGGGACAAAGATATTTTGCCCTTCATATTACCGTAGAACTGGATCTCCATCTAAGGATGTTTGGTGGCGTCATCTCACGGTGATGCGAGATCAATATGAATGATCGAACAAAGTACGAACAAGATTTGGCAAAATCTACTACCACGGAACTGAGTCCTTGACCTCAGGGAACGTCGACTCTTTTTCCAGAGACGCTTTCAAATTCAGATATTAGAATTGAACTTGATCTCATGGAAATTGCAGGAATCATAAATTATTTCTGATAAACAGCTTCATTGTTTCGTTGCGATACCAGAAATGGAGAAGACTGCAAAAGATGCAGCACAGCAAAGCTTCCCGAGCGATTCTATGACGCAACATTGGAGATCAAAGGATGTGATCATGTTGCTTCCTGAATCATAGAAGTTGATAGATGTCAATCCTGAATCAGTGTTGTTAATATTCAATACGATGGATTAAATTGGGGGAGTACCTAAATGGTTAGCACTCGAACGCCCAAGTCATTTTAGGGTTTATGATGATCGTAGTAAGGGTGGAGATTAGAGATTATGTACATGAAAATCCTTTGTGAAGTTATTTACACCTTGAATTAATAGAACAGGTTGTATAAGTGGTCCTCATGTTATTTGGGCTTTGGCCGACAATGAGCAGTGTGTCATTGGGCCTTTGTGTCACAACTGCGAAAAAACAACCGGCGAGAAACAAGAACAGGAGAGTCGCCGCCAAATGTTATTTATCCCAATGCAGGGAAAGGAAACTATCGAAGAAAACCTGAAGAAAAGGGAAAGGAATGGTCAACGCAACCATAGCCTGGGTTCGGGAGTCGGTTACGCAGGGGGAAGGTATTAGCACCCCCACGCGTCCATCGTACTCGATTGGATCCATGCTTGTTGTCTAAACAAAGGGTGAGTTATCCTAAAGTCTACGGCTAAACAAAAATGGGGAAGGGGGAAACAAAGACGGACTCGCAAGGATTATCACAATCCAATGCCTACGTATCTTCGTGGACGAACGAAGAATCAGAGTCAACGTAGTTCGATGGACTACGCAAAAGGGGGAAGGTTGTTCGACCAGATGTCATACCTCGTGCCTACTTATCCTCAATCGGACGTGAGAGAGGAAGTCAGAGCAGTCGTAGTTTGACCTAACGAGGTCTTTGTGTTTTTTACGTGAGTGACGAGCTCTTTTCTGAAAATGATTTGAAACCCAATGATCCCGAAGGATGAAAAAGATTTGAATTTTTTTTAATGTTTTTTAGACAGAAGTGGTTTAAGTTAGTGCATAACTTACATTGCACCAAAGTCTATAGCATAGGAACGAATGCATAGCAAATCGTCCCAAGACAGGATGCCCATTAAACACTCTAGAAAAATGAGAGAAAACCCCTCATTCCTCATTTCCCATGCTTAAGGCTCGTGTGCAATACATGTTATCTTTATTAAGTGTTTTAGAGTTGTTATGAGATGAGAAGAGAAGACTCAAGAAAAAGAAAACACTAAGGGGAAATCAATCATAATGTTGTCATACAAAGGTGGCCCTATAGTTGAGTTCAAAAGGGAAATATCTACCTAAGTTAGCATGCATGGTTTGAATCCTAATGTCTATCCTACTCCAAGCTTAATAAAAAATTAAGTTGGACTAGGAACCCTAACGGAAGATACAAAAGTGAATCTAAGAATTGAACAAGTCTTAAGATCCAAGGGAAAAGAAATGAGTGAAAGAGATGAAGAAGAAAGAGAGATATGAGATGAGAAACCAAAGAGGGCAACAAGTACATTATGCACATCGTATAAAGATCATATCATTAATCATGCCTCAAAACATCAAACAAAGAAGTTCAAGCAAACAAGTGGAGGCAAACAAGAAAAGATGCAAGCAAACTTGCATAAGAAAGACAATTGAACCCCATTAAACTTCACACAAAGATGAAATGTGTAACGCCCCGATTTGTTTAATTCTATTTCTTTATTTAATTTATGTGAATTTTGTGAAATGTGTGAATTTATTGTATTTTACCTGCTAATTGAGTTAATTGGTTAATTTCCCTGATAGGTAAAATATTTGCAATAAATTATAATTTCTTTTCAACTTTTATTTCCCGAAATATATTTCATCGCTGTTTATGTTTTATCGCATTTTGAGAGCGTTTGAGAGATATTTGTGCGTAAGGGCAAAATGGTCATTTAATTAGTTAGATATTTATATAACTAGAGAAATAGAGAGAAAAGAGAGAGAAAGGAAAAGAAAAGAAAGAAATGGGAAAGGAGAGAAAGTGAAGAGAAGGAAAAAGAGAGAAGAGGAAAAAGAGGAAAATCGAGGAAATCTCTGTTTTAAGCGCGAAAAATCGGGTAAGGGTGAGAAGTTTCGATTATATCTTGCTTGTGTATGTATATGTGTATGTTTTCTTGGAATGTTTTGTGATTTTATTCTAGTTTTCATTTTAGGTTGAAATGGTAGAAATTAATAGAAATCGAGGTTTTCACGGTCGAAAGTCGGAATAAGTCGCGTGGTTTAGTCGAGCGATGTTAAGCCGTGATTGGTTAAGTTCGTTGATTGAATTTTGATTGATTTCATAACTTTTGCATATTTGATAAAATGATGATTTTGTGTGAATTAATGTTTGGACGGTCGAAATGTGGAATAAATTGCGTAGTATAGTCGGGTGATGATATGATTTACTCGGGTAAACTTGTTGGTATGTTTCCATAGGTGTTGATTGAGTTTTGGGGTGTGAATGTATTGATAAAAATATGTTTCAAAATATTTCAAAAATGAAAAATGTGTTGGATGGCTTTTTAATGGTGAAAATATTGTAGTATTTCGAATTCTGAGACCGGGGCTTTTTACGGAATCGAAATCGGAGGTCCGGAAGGCTTCCGAAGATAAAAATGCAATTTTCTGGGCCCTGACACGGCCCGTGTCACACAACACGGAGGGGGCCATGTCAGCCTACTGCCTATGGAGGGTGGAAACGTGAAAAATGTGAAATTTGGGATTTTGGGTGACACGGGCCGTGTCACACAACACGGGGGGCCGTGTCAGCCTCGCTGTACGTTTTTCTTTCAAAATCGTTTAGATCGTAACTTTTGATCTGTAAGTCCGTTTTGGTCCCCGTTCGAAGCTTTGGAAAGCTTATAACATATTCTTTCTATTAAAAATGGTTTGGAAGCCAGTAGATGAATTATTTAAGTTGTGGTTTTGGAAATGTGTCGTTTTGTCGACTTTTACCGTCGTAATGGTGTGCGATTGATGTGTTATCATGTTATATGCTTTTGATATGTAACATGTAGCTTGTGTGCTGTTATATGATATGAATATACATGATGGAATGTTGTGATGATGGTTTGTGGCCTTATGGAAAAAATGTGCATTGTTTTGGATTAGACTTCGATGCGTGATTAATGATGTTGTTGTGTGGTAAAATACATTGTTTGATTGAATATCAATGTATGTTGTTATGATGTGATGAGGGTAGCCTTTGTGGTGTGAATCCCTTGTGGAAGTAATTGTGATTGTATGATTGTTGTGGTTTGTGGTTTGCGATGAAATTCATTATTTATGTGAAATTCAATGTATGTTGTGTGGTGGCCATTATGGTTTGAAATGCATTGTTTGAATTGTTTTCAATGCATGAATAATGATGATGAGAAAATTCATATTGTTGAATTATGAATGTATGGAATTGATGAGTTGAAATATATGCATGATTATGGATGTGTATATGTGTGCATTTGAATGTCATGAGTCATTATATGCCAAGCATCATGATATGCATTCTTGTGATGTCGTGTGCCCTAGTGGGTGTGAGCGATGAAATGATTCCAGAGGGAATCCGCTATAACATCGTGCGCCTTATACAAAGAGGACCTAAAGCGATGATTATAGGCGATCGTGTGCCTTATACAAAGAGGACCTAAAGCGATCGAATTGTGCGCCTTATACAAGGAGGACCTAAAGCAATCCATAAACGTCGTGCGCCTTATAACGAGAGGACCTAAAGCGACAGGGAACATTGTATGCCCGACAGGGAGTTACATTAAGTACCGAGCGATGGTTCCAATAGTTCCTGAGTGAACTAGTGATGAGAAAATGATGGATGGATGGTACCGCATATGCATTGCATAGAGTCGTTGTGTCGGTCTCTGTGCATTTGCATAAATCATGAATGGATTGATTATGTGTGAGAATTGTGAATGGATGCATTATGTGTGAGAATTGTGAATTGATATGCATTCGTGTTAACTGCATTGGTTATGAATGATATGTTTTGTGTATAGACATATGCATTATGTGTGAACATGTGATTATGTGGGGATAATTGATATATGCTATGTTTTGTGGTGATGTGGTGGTGTGGTTCCATATGTCATAATTGTGGTTGGATTATGCGTGATATGTTTTGTATTTGTGGCATGCTATATGGGTTAGTATGTGATGGTATGGGTGAGATGATTTATACATGTGTTTGAATGTGTGTTTGCATATTATTATGCAATCTTGATTTAGTTGTTATTTCTCACCCTTCTGCTATGGTTTATTGCTCTATGAGGCAATTGCAGATTTGTGTCTTGGAGGCTTTTGTGAAGATTATTTCTCCATTCTTCTGTCGGTCTTGGTGTCTGCTCTGATACGTAGCACGGGAGTCGGGGAACGATTATGTTATATATGTATTACCTTTGTATGAATATTTTGATGTTATAAAATGATTTATTTTGTAAAACAAGTCAGTTATGCATCTTTCCGCTTTATTCCATAATTGCACTTTCCTTTTGTTGGAAAAAGTTTCCCTTTTAGGTTTATTCCATTTTGTGTTATGTATCAAATTTATGAGCAGGGATTGTGTTTTCTTTCTTTAAAATGTGGCATCCTTGTTTCTGTCGGAAAAATAAATAAATTTTTGTCCACTCTGATTTGTTTATGTATTATTTATTTGCGATGGGAATTGGAGTGTTACAATAGTGGTATCAGAGCAGGTCGGTCTGTCCAGCCAAGTTGTTGAGTCAGTTGGTGTGACAGTTGAATACTGTCGATGTTGTTTGTTCCTTAGTATGTGATATGTGTGTGAAACACTGTCAGTGCTTTCTGGTTTCCTAACCCTTTGTCTTCAGTATTGAGAATGAGATAAGTGGGGGAGAAGCTTGTGCTTCTCCAAGTTGCTTCAGGTGTGGAGCATTGGCTCAGGGTGCCGTTGGTTGCAAGATTGTAAGTGTTGTTCCCGATTCCGGAGTGAATGAGGATGTAAGGTTTATGTCAACTAAGGATTTGTACTTTATGTAGTTTTGTGCACAAGATGCAAGAAATGCTATTATAGTTTGGTAAAGATGGTTTATGCCCCATCATGATTGTCGGCTGTCTATTGACAAATTAAGGAACTGATCACCCTTAATCTCTTGTTGATAGTAGACGGAATTATGTTAGATGGAATAGATGTGTCTTTTCGGCTTTGATAGTATGTGCAATGAATTGTTTGGAATTAAGAAAATGATTATGGATTGTTTTGTTGAGTCGATGAAGATTCTAATATTGGAAGATGAGACAGATTAGAGGTTTTGGTATGTTGGTTCAGTTGGGAAGTCATTGAGAGAGAACGATTGGGTATCGTAATTGGTTGTTCTCGGAGAGTAGAGTGTGAACTCAAATTTGACGAAGGTGAGGATTGGAGGTTTGGATCTTCTAAGTAAGTAGAAGAACTTTTAGGAAGTGAAACTCAGATGTTTGTTATATTTGTGATAATAATGTTCTGGAAATTGGCAGGAAAGCCACGGTGATAGGCCGTCAGTTGTGCATGGTGTTCAGATGTGTTTTTGGATGGAACATTAGTGTGTCGACTTGAAGAGGACCAGCATGGTTAGTAAGGAAAAGGATGATAGCATGAGGTTACGTGTTAATGAGTGAGTAGTATGAAAACTTGCGGTTGTGTTCGGGGTAGCTTGAGTTTTGAATTATGACGAACTGCGAACGATTTGAAGTTCCTTGATGGTATTACTTTTGGTTATGGGTTGAGATCTCATGTCAGCAGAAACCTTGAGTGAGTTGGAACCCCGTAAGAAGAATTGATATGGAATGTGGTAACCAGAGTTTGTTAAGCTATTTTGGATAAATTATTTCGAGCTCAGAATGAATTTTGAAGGTTGTATATGTTATGGTTGTGGAGTATATGAATCGTATCTTCCATACTTGTTTGGATAAGTTTATAGTGATGTTTATTGGATGATATTCTGATTTATTTTAAATCAAAGGATGAGTATGTAGAGTATTTAAGGTTTGAGTTACAAGGGTTGAAAGAGAGGGAGCTTTCTGCTAAATTATCGAGTGAGAATTTTGGTTGAAAAAGGTTAGTTCTCTTGGATATGTTATTTCAGATGATGGTATTATTATGGATCCATTGAAAGTGGATGTAGTTCTACAATGAGAGGCTCCAAAGTCAGTTAAGGAGATTAGAATCTTTTTGGACTTTAGTTGGTTATTACCGAAGGTTATGGAAGGTTTTTCCAAGTTAGCATTTTCGTTACTTCGGTTGACTTGCAAAGGGTAAGTCGTTTGCTTTGGATATTCATTGTGAGGAAAGTTTGAGAGGGTTAAAGTAGAGATTGTCTACGGCTTTAGTTTTGATTCTGTGTGATCCTAATCAACCGTTGGTGAGGTATTGTGATGTGTCTTTGATGAGTTTAGTCAGTGTGTTAATGCAAGATGGTAAAGTCGTAGCTTATGCTTTACGACAATTGAGGATTGATAAAAGGATTTATACTATTCAAGATTTGGAATTGGTTGCGGTTGTATTGTGTTGGAAAATTTGGAGGTATTATCTTTATGGTTCTAGATTCGAAGTGTTTAGTAATCACAAGAATATTGAGTACTTGTGTGGTCAGAAAGAATATAGTATGAGACAACGAGGATGGTTAGAAGTTGTGATGAGTTAAGTCGAAAGATTTTATGCATGTCTGTTTTGATGGTTAGAGGATTAGAATTATTTGAGCAGTTCAGAGACTTGTGTCTGGTGTGAGATAACTTAGTGGAGTGTGAGGTTGGGTATATTAAAAGTGAACAGTGCTTTTTGGTGAATATGAGAAAGAGTTAGACTTTGGACGTGGGATTGATAGTTTTGATGGTTACGAGTAATCAGAGTACGCAACGAAAGTGTGATATGGCACAATTCGTATATGCATGTGTGACTTATAAGAGTTTATAGGGTGAACATTGGAAACATGTAGGAATGATGAGACCTTTGGACGTTTCGGAATGGAAGTGTTAGGTGAAAAGTTTAATTATTATCCATGGGCTACAATGTAGATGGATGTTTTGGTTATATGTTCGATTGGTGAATCGTAGCATGGTTGTAATAAGGATGTGTGACAAGGATGTTTGGTATTCTGGTTTTGTTGATGTTGTTGAGATGATGTGGTGTCGTGGAACTTTATGTTCTTGTTTGTGTTGTTGCCTCGTTTCCATCGTGCGGGTTCGAGTGCATGTGGTTAATCCTTTTGTGGGAGATTAGGGGAGTTTTACCTGAGTGTTGGTAACATGGTTTTCTTTGAGTTGTGAGTTAGTCGTCAAGTGCATTGTATGGGCTTTGCATCTTGTCGTTGTAGTTGTCGTCGTTGTCGTGTCGTTGTTGTAGCTGTTGTTAGCTAGGTGTTTTGTCAATTTAGGTTATTCGTGGTATGCCTAGTGTTGGCATGTTAGTTGGTTAGTCGGATGCGAGAGTCGTATCCGGAGTCGTTCGCCTCAGTTATATTTTCGAGGACAAAAATTTCTAAGTGGGGGAGAATTGTAACGCCCCGATTTGTTTAATTCTATTTCTTTATTTCATTTATGTGAATTTTGTGAAATGTGTGAATTTATTGTATTTTACCTGCTAATTGAGTTAATTGGTTAATTTCATTGATAGGTAAAATATTTGCAATAAATTATAATTTCTTTTCAACTTTTATTTCCCGAAATATATTTCACCGCTGTTTATGTTTTATCGCATATAGAGCGTTTAGGAGATATTTGACCGTAAGGGCAAAATTGTCATTTGATTAGTTAGATATTTATATAAATAGAGAAATAGAGAGACAAGAGAGAGAAACGAAAAGAAAAGAAAGAAAAGGGAAAGGAGAGAAAGAGAAGCGAAGGAAAAAGAGAGAAGAGGAAAGAGAGGAAAATCGAGGAAATCTCCGTTTCAAGCGCGAATAATCGGGTAAGGGTGAGAAGTTTCGATTATATCTTGCTTGTGTATATATATGTGTATGTTTTCTTGGAATGTTTTGGTGATTTTCTTATAGTTTTCATTTTAGGTCAAAATGGTAGAAATGAATAGAAATCGAGGTTTTCACGGTCGAAAGTCGGAATAAGTCGCGTGGTTTAGTCGAGTGATGTTAAGCCGTGATTGGTTAAGTTCGTTGATTGAATTTTGATTGATTTCATAACTTTTGCATATTTGATAAAATGGTGATTTTGTGTGAATTAATGTTTGGACGGTTGAAATGTGGAATAAATTGCGTAGTATAGTCGGGTGATGATATGATTTACTTGGGCAAACTTGTTGGTATGTTTCCATAGGTGTTGATTGAGTTTTGGGGTGTGAATGTATTGATAAAATTATGTTTCAAAATATTTCAAAAATGGAAAATGTGTTGGATGGATTTTTAATGGTGAAAAGATTGTATTATTTTGAATTCTGAGACCGGGGCTTTTTACGGAATCGAAATCGAAGGTCCGGAAGGCTTCCAACGATAAAAATGCAATTTTCTGGGCCTTGACACGGCCCGTGTCACACCACACGGGGGGTCGTGTCAGCCTACTGCCTATGGAGGGTGGAAACGTGAAAAAAAGTGAAATTTGGGATTTTGGGTGACACGGGCCGTGTCACACAACACGGGGGGCCGTGTCAGCCTCGCTTTAGGTTTTTCTTTCAAAATCGTTTCGATCGTAACTTTTGATCCGTAAGTCCGTTTTGGTCCCCGTTCGAAGCGTTGGAAAGCTTATAAAATATTCTTACTATTTAAAATGGTTTGGAGGGCAGTAGATGAATTATTTAAGTCGTGTTTTTGGAAATGTGTCGTTTTGTCGACTTTTACCGTCGTAATGGTGTGCGATTGATGTGTGATCATGTTATATGCTTTTGATATGTAATGTGTAGCTTGTGTGCTATTATATGACGTGAATATACATGATGGAATATTGTGATGATGGTTTGTGGCCTTATGGCAAAAATGTGCATTGTTTTGGATTAGACTTCGATGCGTGATTAATGATGTTGTTGTGTGGTAAAATACATTGTTTGATTGAATATCAACGTATGTTGTTATGATGTGCTGTGGGTAGCCTTTGTGGTGTGAATCCCTTGTGGAATTAATTGTGATTGAATGATTGTTGTGGTTTGTGGTTTGTGATGAAATGCATTGTTTATGTGAAATTCAATGTATGTTGTGTGGTGGCCATTATGGTTTGAAATGCATTGTTTGAATTGTTTTCAATGCATGAATAATGATGATGAGAAAATTCATATTGTTGAATTGTGAATGTATGGAATTGATGAGTTGAAATATATGCATGATTATGGATGTGTATATGTGTGCATTTGAATGTCACGAGTCATTGTATGCCAACCATCATGATATGCATTCTTGTGATGTCGTGTGCCCTAGTGGGTGTGAGCGACGAAACGATTCCAGAGGGAATCCGCTATAACATCGTGCGCCTTATACAAATAGGACCTAAAACGATGATTATAGACGATCGTTCGCCTTATACAAAGAGGACCTAAAGCGATCAGATTGTGCGCCTTATACAAAGAGGATCTAAAGCAATCCATAAACGTCGTGCGCCTTATACCGAGAGGACCTAAAGCGACGGGGAACATCGTATGCTCGACGCGGAGTTACATTAAGTAACGAGCGATGGTTCCAATAGTTCCTGAGTGAATTAGTGATGAGAAATGATGGATGGATGGTACCGCATATGCATTGCATAGAGTCGTTGTGTCGGTCTCTGTGCATTTGGATAAATCATGAATGGATTGATTATGTGTGAGAATTGTGAATAGATGCATTATGTGTGAGAATTTTGAATGGATATGCATTCGTGTTAACTGCATTGGTTATGAATGATATGTTTTGTGTATAGACATATGCATTATGTGTGAACATGTGATTATGTGGGAATAATTGATATATGCTATGTTTTGTGGTGATGTGGTGGTGTGGTTCCATATGTCATAATTGTGGTTGGATTATGTGTGATATGTTTTGTATTTGTGGCATGCTATATGGGTTAGTATGTGATGGTATGGGTGAGATGATTTATAAATGTGTTTGAATGTGTGTTTGCATATTATTATGCAATATTGATTTAGTTGTTATTTCTCACCCTTCTGCTATGGTTTATTGCTCTATGAGGCAATTGCAGATTTGTGTCTTGGAGGCTTTTGTGAAGATTATTTCTCCATTCTTCTGTCGGTCTTGGTGTCTGCTCTGATACGTAGCACGGGAGTCGGGGAACGATTATGTTATATATGTATTACCTTTGTATGAATATTTTGATGTTATAAAATGATTTATTTTGTAAAACAAGTCAGTTATGGATCTTTCCGCTTTATTCCATAATTGCACTTTCCTTTTGTTGGAAAAAGTTTCCCTTTTAGGTTTATTCCATTTTGTGTTATGTATCAAATTTATGAGCAGGGATTGTGTTTTCTTTCTTAAAAATGTGGCATCCTTGTTTCTATCGGAAAAATAAATAAATTTTTGTCCACTCTGATTTGTTTATGTATTATTTATTCGCGATGGGAATTGGGGTGTTACAAAATGAACAAGGTAAGATGAAAATGAAACCAAGTCAGAACTTAAGTCATCTCATGGTCAACCGACTCAAACATTAGAAAATGATCTCAAGGGTATCAAGCATGCATCTCACCAACACTCAAACAATTAGCAACAACCAACTCGTGCACAACATAACTTCAAGTGATCAAACAAAGTGAAATCAAGGTATGAAAGCAAATGGGCAGCAAGATGAACATGTTTATCAATCCAAACATCAACTCATGAATAGCAAGAAGAAACAACAAGAATCACTTTTAAAGAATGCACCACAACCATGCAAACATCCACTTAAGACATCCATGCAAGAAACAAATGATAAAGTGAGGCAAGAAGCAAGAAATGATCACACAATGGACCCAAAATCAAGAGGATCAGAACCTTAAACATATCATTCAAAGCAAACCAAATTCCTCAAGCAATGGTTAGATTATACAAGAAAGCATCTCACAAGATTAGGTCAAGAGCACCAAAGGATCAAAGTCGAAACATTTCCAATTTAGAAAATCAAGAATAAATAGGAAAACGGTCAAATAAGGATGATTCCAAAGCCACAAACAAGCTAGGAAAGTACATGATCACACCAAACAATTATTTCAAACATCATTTATCTCACGTTCTTTTATATATAGATTATGGTATAATGATCTGGCTCCTTAGATGCATCGCCATCTTCCATTATAGTTAAATCAAAGATGAGGCAGATTATCCAATGTCTTGTTGATCTTATGGAAATTTAACTATAATCGAAGATAGCGATATATCGAAGGAGTCAGATCAATAAACCACAATATATGTAAAAGAGCGTGAAATGCACGATGAGATGAATGCAATCTGAAAACAACATGTGTTTGTTAAATTGGTTTTCAAGAACAGTTTAATTTACATATTATTGACATCTTCATCAAATTGAATCCTTGTATATTTATTTAGTGAGGTGTTTGGAAAACAAGCAATCTACATTTAATATAATAAACTTAGGGTACTTACAACAACGGTTATTTATTGTAACCGATATCATAAGTAATTTATGTTTTATATAATTTCACTGCTGATGGGTTTCGAACCCAGAACCTAAGTGTATGTATCACAACGGTTTATTATCATAACCGTTGTGATATATGGCTCGCCCCTACCTTTCAATAACGGTTTCCAGCCCGTTATTGAAACAGCTAACTTACAACGATAATCTACATAACAACGCCTTCGCTCGCATCATTATATGTCATTCCCAACCGTTGTTAAATGGGTTTTTCGTAGTAGTGACTTAAGACATCCATGCAAGAAACAAATGATAAAGTGAGGCAAGAAGCAAGAAATGATCACACAATGGACCCAAAATCAAGAGAATCAGAACCTTAAACATATCATTCAAAGCAAACCAAAGTCCTCAAGCAATGGTTAGATCATACAAGAAAGCATCTCACAAGATTAGGTCAAGAGCACCAAAGGATCAAAGTCAAAACATTGCCAATTTAGAAAATCAAGAACAAATAGGAAAATTGTCAAATGAGGATGATTCCAAAGCCACAAATAATCTAGGACAGTACATGATCACACCAAATAATCATTTCAAACATCATTTAAGCACAATTAGTCAAAAGGATCCAAACTATCTCAAGTATCCAAACATGCTTCAACCAAAATCAAACCACAAGTAGGCATCAACCAAAAATAGAAACATGCTTCATAAAAATCCAAATAAATTTCCAAACTCAAGATAAAAATATCAAGAACAAATGTGAAAAAGGTCCCAACCGGAATCACAAAGTTTCAACATCAATTGGATCAAAACATCATACATAGGTGGCTAATCGAGCATGCATCAAGGACCAATTAAAATCAATAAAGAATTAACCAAACATTCATCATTTCAGCACCAAATCAACCCTCAAACATCCACCAAATATGTATTAAAGCATGGTAAAAAAAATTGGATCATATAAGCAATCAAAGGCATCAAAGGATAAAACCCTAGTTCAAGGGTAAACATGTAAAAGCAACTTCCAAATTAATTCAAGATAAAATAGAAAAATAAAATAAAAAATATGAAAATTATCTTGAGAAGCTAAAAAATCAGAAACATGCTTTTTTTTATTTTTATCATGAGTTTAAGAATTAAAATAAAAATGAAATCAAAGATAAGAAGAAAAAAAAAAAAAGGAAACCAAACAAAAGGGGGTGCCATAACAACTTCAGAAACAACAGGATGCCAGCTCATGCGCGCGTTGGGCCTTAAAATGGGGGTGTGGATATCAAATCCACCCAGGCCCAGACCTAAATAACTCAGTAATCAAACAAAAAACCAAAAGGCTTAAGTGAAACGCATCGTTTCATTCACAGACCGGCCACGCTGGAAAACTCATTAAATGAGTTGGTAAAATGAAAAGCACACAATGGCCAGTCAACAAGTCATCAGAGCCAGGTCCGCTGGTCGCCTCAGACGCCGGAGCTAGGGCTCCGGTCGTCTTCTCAGGCGAACCTCCGGCGACGTAAAAAGAAAACAACACGAAAACGAAGAAACTGGACATCATTTCACACGGTTTTTCACACAGATCAAGAATATACCATTTATTTTAAAAAATAAACGCTCCAAGGCCATGAAAGTCGAGCACGAAGTTTTGGATCACCAACTGAAAGTTCCATAAATCAACACAACAGGTATAGAAACATTGCCTACATTGCTGTAGGACTTCAAAAACACAAATAACAAGCCTACTACACGTCAAGAATAGGTGAAATGAGAGAGACGAAAATACCTAACGGAGCACGTCCGTTGCGCCTTCTTAGCAAGAGATAAGTATAGGAAATGATGTGGAAATCCTCTATATCACTTGGAGAGCATAGATCAGTGCTTGTTTGATTCATAAAATCTCCAGAAAACTTCAACCAATCTCAACACGATGATGAAGAAGTTAGAGCTTGGGGAGTCTCCAATGGTGGCTACAGAAGTTGGGTGATGCGTACAGAAACTTAAGTTCACTTGGTAGATGTTGATTCAAGCAATAGATCTCCACAAAATCTCTGAAAACCAAGAATTCGAAGATGGTGAAAAATGAGAGAAAATGAGTTTTCTTGATCTGCTCTTGCTAAAATAAAACCTACCTCCCACGTTCTAGGGTTTGTGTTGTTTAAATATGGTGGGTTAAGAGAGGTTAAATGGGCCTGATAAGTTTGTTTTTTTGGAAAATTTCGAAAGAAAGAGAAACATGTGAGAGTGAAGTACAGGTTGTGCATGTGAGGTGTAATTTTGTGATAGTAATGAGCAAAAGAGAGGGTACAAATGAGGAGCAGCATCGATGTCACGTGAGACTGCACTGAGGGACAAAGGTTTTGGTGGTTTTCTTCCTTTCCAAGTTTCGGCAAAAATGGAATGTGTGTGCATGGTATGTGCATGGAATTGTTTGGTCTTATTGGGCAAAGGAATATGACACAAAAAGACTATGGTTTGTATGGCAATAGATATGTCATCATGCTACAAGAAAAATTTCACAATATGTCACCAACCAATGCCTTAAAATCGACCTAAACACCTTACTTTACATGAACATATCTTGAGGAATATGGCACCATTTGAGACAACCTTGAGATCAATGGAAAATTGGAAGATGATAGAACAAAATTCATGTTGAAATCTGGTTGAAACAAGGCCTTGAACCATGTGAAAATTTGTCATGAACATGCATCTCTAAATCTGCCAAAAAGGGACTTAGAAAAATTCTAAGTTTTTGAACTTGGCAAGATGAAAATAACTAACTTTGGGACACCATAACTCATCCAAGAACAACTCAAATGCCATGGTTCTTGTGCCCATTTTGAAGGGAAAACTCCATACTACAATTTTCATGTGAAAAAGATTTTCAAATGAGGCCTTGAACATAGTGAAAAATGGCCTTGAAGGTGATTTAAAACTTACCAAAAATAGTAAGTTTCTAAAACCTTAGTTTCCATTTTTAGTAACTTTTTCACATTCTTGATTTTTCATGATTCCATGAACATTCCTTGACCAAATCTTGTCCATGTACCATATTTGACTAAAAAATCATGATGTTGACCTCAAAAAGTCAGGAGTTGACTTTTTCACTGCACAGTTGACTTTGTCCCCAATTCTCTTAATTTTCAAACCTCTGATCAATTGAAATCCTTCTGAACCAAATTGATGGGCAATTTTCCATCCCTAGACACTTGGGAACATGTAAAAGACCATGGAATCAATTCTTGCCCTAAAAATCAGAAATAAACTGATTTTATGGCAAACCCTAGTTTTGGTGCCCTCAGTCTATGAGGAATCAACTCATGCTCCAAATCCAAATTCCTCTGAATATAATTTGTATCCTCTCAAACAATGATGGGATGTGCCATTTGGTGATGACAAAAACTCAAGGATCTGGCCCATTGGGGTGTTAAACTCAAGAATCCAAAAAACCTAATTTGAGAAATCAAGCTAGGAGAGTGTGATTCACTTGAAATCTCTTGCCAAACTTGATCATATGATGAGGTGATGGACCAATTAGGATGCCCTGAGGCCCAAGGCTCCTTTGTGACTCAAGCAATGATGACATCAAGAACCATTTCTCCTCTTAGCCTCTTGGACAATACACATGAACTTTTGCATAAACCTTGGGAAAACATATCTTTCTCTTGAGTAAACCTAGATACCTTGATCCCATGCTAAAAACCAATGATATGCACAAATGAAAATGCAAAAAATGAAATGAAACATAAGCCAGTTTGAAGTTAGAAACATAAGGGAAAATTTTGAGGTGTTACAACTACCCCTATTCAAACTTCTTGGATCCGAGGGTATGAAAGCAAAGGCTTCCAGACAGTCGGGATACACGGAGATTGAATACCAAAATAACCGCACAAATTTGCATCCTGCAAAAGGCGAGACTACTCCGCTGGGGAACAACTAATAAAAGGTTTCAGATCATAACACAGACGAGTTTCAGAGACCAATACGGACTAAGCATTGAAATGGATTGAAACAAACACGGACGAGTGTTGACTATGCTGGGGATAAACACCGACGAGTGCCAAAAAGGTTCACACATGGACGGGTGCCGAAAGGACACGGACGAGTGTCTAAGGTCAATACGGACGGGTATTGGCTTAAAAAGTTCAAACACGGACGGGTGCTGAAAGAACACGGACAGGTGTCTAAGGTCAATACGGACGGGTATTGGCTAAAAGTTCAAACATGGACGGGTGCTGAAAGGACACAGACAGGTGTCTAAGGTTAATACGGACGGGTATAGAAATATAAGTTTAAACACGGACGGGTGCTGAAAGAACACGGACGGGTGTCTAAGGTCAATACGGACGGGTATTGGCATAAATGTTCAAACACAGACGGGTGCTGAAAGAACACGAACGGGTGTCTAGAGGTCAATATGGAAGGGTATTGAATAAAAGGTCCAAACACGGACGGGTGCTGAAAGAACACGAACGATTGTCAAAGGTTAATACGGATGCGTATTGAAAAAGTTCAAACTCGGACGGGTGCTAAAAGGACACGAACGGGTGTCAAAGGTCAATATGGACGGGTATTGAAAAAGTTTAAACACGGACGGGTGCTGAAAGGACACGGGCGGGTGTCAAAGGTCAATACGGACGGGTATTGAAAAAGTTTAAACACCGACGGATGCTGAAAGGACACGGACGGGTGTCAAAGGTCAATACGGACGGGTATTGAAAAAGTTCAAACACAGACGGGTGCTGAAAGGACACGGACGGGTGTCAAAGATCAATACGGACGGGTATTGAAATAAAAGTTCAAACACAGACGGGTGCTGAAAGGACACGGACGGATGTCAAAGGTCAATACGGATGGGTATTGAATAAAATTTCAAACACGAACGAGTGCTGAAAGGACACAGACGGGTGTCAAAGGTCAATATGGACTGGTATTGAATAAAAGTTCAAACACTGACGGGTGCTGAAAGGACAAAGACGGGTGTCTATGGTCAATACGGACGGGTATTGGCTTAAAAAGTTCAAACACGGACGGGTGGTGAAAGGACACAGACGGGTGTCAAAGGTCAATATGGACGGAGTATTGAAATAAAAGCTCAAACACGGACGGGTGCTGAAAGTACACGGACGGGTGTCAAAGGTCAATACGGACGGGTATTGAAATAACACGGACGGTTGTCTAAAAAGGATATGGTAACTTCACTGGGGACTGAAATGCTAAACCGGACACGAACGGGTGTCGAGAGAACACGGACGAGTGTTTAAAATCAATACGGATGAAGTATTGAGGAAATGAAAAAGAACACAGACGAGTGTCAAAAGAACACGGATGGGTGTTTGAGAGAACACGGACTAGTGTTTAACGGTAAAAACCCTAAGGGAATAAACCAAATAGTCTCTCAAAATGACCAAGTCCATTGATTGGGGAATAAAGTTGAACGATATCATCTGAATTACTGTGCTTATTGCCGGGGAAACGCCTGGAAAATGAGAACTCTAACCTAGCTTATGCTTCGAAAGCACGTGTTTGAATTTTTCTATGGCGTAATGCTCCACACGAAATGGAAATGCTACGCGTTTTGGAGGATGCCATGCAAAAATGCTTATGCAATGCAAAAGAAGCGCTCTAGCAAAATTAATGCTGAAGACGAAGGCAACTCCACTTGGGATGACAAGCTAAATTGTCTCCGAGAACAAAACCCTGCTGAGGAAAGACACACTTAACAACTTTTCTGATCAACAACTCTGTTGAAAGATGAAACTCAAAGACTGGTAGTGAAAGGTTCCAATAACCAATTGGACTTAAAACCTACAGGGGATGTCAACCACCGTTGAACAAATCGTTGTGAGAAATAACACCAAACTCTGCTTGGGGATGTCACTGAGCTTAACCTGCTGCTGGGGAAATAACTTTACCCTCACCCCGTTGGGGATTAGATCAAACTGTTGTCGACGAGGCTATACTTCCTGACCGACTAAGGAAAGTAGAAATAAAGACTCTGTGGGGATGATAACATCTTTGTCCACGAATCTCCCATTGGAGATACAACAATATCAACTCTTGACTGCTTAGCGGGGAGTAATAATCCAAACACAACTTCGGCTGGATAAACAATCCCCTACACTCCTGCAGGGGAAATAATCCTCTGCACTTTTGTTGGGGAGAGTATGCTCTGCTGAGGCTGATGAACTTTCAGTGCTGGGGAGAGTAACTCTACTGGGGAGGAACAATCTTACGACCCAACCTGACTTGTCTCTTTGGTCATAAACGACCCTTTGAACTTTCCACTTGCCCCAGACCACCTGGTCTAATGGAATAAATCATCTCAAGAGGATTTTATAGAAGACCGGACGTTCACACTGCCCCAAGGTCTTCAAACTCTTAGAGATTTACCACATCTCGACATAACTGCCCTAGACTTCATAATCCATGAAGTAAATTGCCTCGAAAGGATTTGTAATGACCTGAAATACTCTGCCTCAGTATTTTGAACTTTGAAGAAGTGCTTTCAATTAAACATCTTCAGGAGTGGATAACTTCTCATGCTCTAGAGGTGGCCTGACCCAATATGAGCCTTGAAGTGAATTTGCCTCTGACCGACCAGTATTCGAGAGATTTGCCCAAATCTCGACGTGATTACCTTCGCTTGGCTGCTTTAGGGAGAGTTTTCAATGTGACTGCTCCAGATTAGCTGCATCTTATCACCACTCACCGGTTACGCTCAAGCTAGGCACACTCTCCTGGCCAGATGACCCTTGACATGACTGTCCTTCGAAGTTTTCAAGCATCCCAACTCGGCAGGATCAAGCTTCTCGACTAACGTTCATTGTGTAAACTTCCTCGATGCTTAGGCACATATATGCAAGCAGAACCAGTTTATGATGAGAATGACAATTCTAATGCAACACGCATGTTAATCTCAAAGTTTATTAAAAAGATATCGCCAAACCTTGTGAACAAGTCACTCGTTGCGACATTGACTTTTGAATGAAAGACAGCACGCACATGCAATACCAACCAAAATCTTTTAGCACAACTCATGGGAGTCAGGAATGCTATCTCTTCAAAGTACACCTTTAGAATAAACCCTGCTTCAATTAGGGCTTTTGAGGGTTGTAACGTGGCCTAGTTCACAGTTTGAGAAAGAAAGGACATAAGGCTCAAAGTTTTGTTTTAACCCACCCATTCTCCTTGATGTTCTCCAGTCCTATGTTCAGCTAACTCGGCACAAGCACTTACCTTTCAAAAAGGTTAATGAATGGCATGAGTGATGGTTGAAGAGCCCACACGGTTTTCGAAGTGGCAGTCACCCCTTTCGTCTTTGGTGTCTAAGGTCACACGATTTTGTTCTGCTCAAAGATTTTTCCTTTTGTCGTCCTTTTCGCTTTTTATTCTTTTATTTTCCCTAACTTTTGCCTGGATTAATTTGTTTTTTGAATTTTTCGATTTTGAAGTCCAGCGGGATACCCTAATTTTTGCCTAAGTCACTTTTCAAGTTTTCGACTTAGCGGGGTTTTTTTTTTGAACAAATCGTGTGACACTGGCTTGTCTGACTTGTTTGAAAGGGTTATGACTACCTCACTCTTCATAGTGAGGGATAAGATTGTTGTTGGTGAGGTACGACCTCCTGATATGTGAGGAAAGAAAGGTAATGGATCCACAGATGCACACTCCTTTCAAAAGTTAAACGCTCAGTCAAATCAACTGACAACTACCCTGCCCCTGGGTTAGATGTAAGGGTATTTTCGAAATAAAAAGAAACTCCTACTTCAATGCTCAACAGGGTTGACAATGGTCTATCTCGCTTATATCTCCGGTGTTTGGGGATTTGAAGCAATACCTGTACATCATCAATAGGGTTTTATCCAAAAGCACACAACCAAAGATTTTGCGTTTTCCACTTCATCATCCTCCCTCAAGAGTTTAAGGCAAGAAAATTGGTATTGCAGTGCACATAAACATTTAAATGAATGAACACGGATAGAACACTTCAAGAAAAACAAATCCATCGCATTAAAATCATCATTCAAGAACAAACAAGTTTTAACATGCTAACACTGTACTAACAAACAATGAAAAATTACACATGAAAACGCAGTAAAAACTGATGATTGCCATTATTGAGGATGTCTTCCTGTCTGGACCATTGGCTTTAGGAGATGACCCTTGAAGTCTTCAAGCTCAAACAGATGAGAGATTGACATGCACCACCAAATTTCCCTCTGGAAAGGATATGTACCCCTTAACAACCAATTGTTGTACGTTGGCTTGGAATGCTTTGCAATCTTCAGTTGAGTGCCCCACGGATCCTCCATGATATCCATATTGCGCATTGGGATCGTACCCAGGAGGGTATGGATATGGCAATGTGTAGCGCGATTTTTGTGGTTTCGAATCACTAGCTTTGGTACTACAATTCTATTCATTTTTTTATCCTGTTAAGCTGATTAAGGAAGGGAAATAGATGTCTCCAATTAACCCTGCTTGCAAACTGAGGTTAAACAGTCAAAACTGTTGGTTTACAGATGCTATCAAAATAGGGGGGTCCTTCTTAGGGTTATTTTCTTAAGAATAGAAGTGTCTGGATCATTTGTGAGGCTTTTGGTAAGGTACTAGATTGGACGTTTTTTATTAGTATGCTCGCTAAGATTTCGCAATCTTATGCCCACGTATTCCCGTTTAACGAAATAGGGAAATAAGAGCGATCGTAGTTCCTCCTATTCTACGGGAGGAAAAAAATGTTTTGGTGTCTTGTTCAAAGCCCAAGATTGAAGCTAAAGTTGATTTGTATCTTGTTCAAAGCCCAAGATGTGAAGCTGAAGGGTTATTTGTATCTTATTCAAAGCCCAAGATATGAAGCTAAGGGTTTTGACTGAGAGAGAATTTGTCATCTCTAAAGAGGGATTGTTGATGTTTGTATGCTGTACGCAAAGCACAAATTTGATGCTAAAAGGTTGATTGACTCAACCAGGGATTTCTTTATACAAAGCCTAAGAGGAGGCTAGAAGTTGACTTTTCTGGCGAAAATGTTCTTTCTGTCTTTTACAAAGCCCAAGATTGAGGCTAGAAGGGATCTTCGACTCCGTTGGGGAGGTTTATGTATCTTGTACAAAGCCTAAGATGGAGGTTGAAATGAGTTTGACTCAACAAGAGAGTGCTTTTGTGTGTCTTGTACAATGCCTAAGACAGAGGCTGAAAAGGTGATTGACTCAACAAGAGAGTCTGAAAGTTGCTTGACTCAACAAGAGAGTCTTTTATACTCAACAAGAGAGTGATTTGGTGTCTCGTACGAAGCCCGAGACAGAGGCTAAAAGGATATTGACTCAACAAGAGAGTCTTTTATACTCAACGAGAGAGTGTTTTATATGTGTCTTGTATGAAGCCCAAGATGGAGGCTAAAAGTTGACTCAACAAGAGAATCTTTTATACTCAACAAGAGAGTGGATTTTTATTTATATGTCTTGGACAAAGCCCAAGACGGAGGATAAAAGTGGTTGACTCAAGAAGAGAGCCTGAAAAGGTTAGCTCCGCTAGTGAGAGTCATTTGTACAAAGCCCAAGAGGAAGCTATCTTACCGCTGTGGATTCTGGAGATCCCGAAGCGGGTCCAAGTGTGGGGAACTTTCATGAGAGAGATCGGGCTTCTGATTATGTTTAGAAGGAACTTGAGAATGTCTTTGAGACTCAAGGGGTTTAGACTGTCCAAGTCTAGAGTTTTATCCATTGTACAATGCCCAAGAGGAGGCACGGGCATTAAGGGATGCATATCAACCCTAAAATGGTCGGAGTTTTGACACTGGAAAGACTGCTCTAGCAAAGGATGACTAATTTCTATCTTATACCTTTAAGAGGTCATCCGAGGTCCTTGTATTAAGCCCAAGAGAAGGCATGAGAACTTCTGAGAAGCCAACGGGTCCTTGTACAACCCCTAAGAGGAGGCGGGGATGCTTTTAGGAAGCCTGTGGGTCCCCAAACCAAGAGAAGTTCAAGAAATGCAATTCACAAAGAAGAGATCATTCCAGGAAAGTTTAAGGATTTGGAAGAAACTCAAGAGATGCCATTCACGAAGAAAAGATCATCTCTGGGGAGTTATAGTTTCTTTGACAATTTCTAAGGGTAACAATCTGAGAAAAGGTTCACCGAGAATACTGCCTTTCTCTTTGTTCCATAGTGTTTAACCCCAAGAGGAGGGAAGACTGTATCTGGAATCCTACGGGGGATCTAGTTTTGTTTGTATTTAAGAGCGACCAATGGGACTTTACCTAGTGCTAGACGTAGTTCCCGGGGAAACTCTAAATAACTATACTAGTATATATACAGTTGATATATGACCAGTATTTAAAGAGGTTATGAAAGAAGACTAACCATGCGCAGCTTCCCACAATACAATTATATATATATGACATGTATATAAAAGAATGAAAGAAGACTAACCATGCGTCACTTCCCACAATACAGTTATATATATGAAAGCAGTAAATGAAAGCAGATAATCACTTACCTGTTGTAGAGCTTCCATGTTGTTTTGTTAGTTGTTCAACAAAGAAAGTTTTGATAACAACTGTATATTTTGATTCAAAATCAAAAGGAGAAAGTGCTTTGAACAGAGGTCGGGGCTTACAGCTCAGGGAGAGGGCCAGATTTTTATTTTTGTACAAGTGATGGGGCTTACAGCTCAAGGAGAGGCCCAAGTTTTAACGATGATTGCATCGTTGTTTTGAAAACTGTACAGAGGGACTTATACAATATGTGAGGTCCAAAATGGTTTTCATTTTATGAAAGGATGGGACATACACTCTCTCAAGAGGCCCAAAAAGTTTAAAAATGAATAAAGATGGGTCTTATAGCTCAAGGAGAAACCAAGTTGTTTTGTTAAAAAAGGCGACGATCGCGCCTAAATTTCTGACTGTATCGGGACTTATACAATGCATTGAGGCCCCAAAATGGTTTTATTTACAGAGAGATGGGACTTACACTCTATAAAGAGGCCTAAAAAGTGTTTGAAAAATGATTGATGAGGGTGGAATCAATCAAAACCCTAATTTCATAATTTAAAAAGTAAATTCTTAAAGAAAATCAATAAAAAATGACAAAACACCAAATAAGCTTGAATAAATAACTTGTAATTTTTGGTTAAGGTTTGAAAAATGAGGTTTTAATCACAAGATGAATTAATACTGATTTTGTTTTGATTTTCAAGATGAATATTCACTTTTAAAATGTTTAAAAACAATTAAAAATGAATTTATTCATAAAAATACCAACTATATTAAATAAATAATATAAATTTGATTTTTTTTGTGGAATAAAATATTTCAACATTTTTGTGATTTTTTTACAAAAAGAACCAATACAAAATAATTAAAATTGAGGGAGTTATTAATTTCCCAAATCATTAAAAATAATATGAAAAATAATAAAAATATGAAAGAAATGATAAAAAGAGGATCTGGGGCGATGGATTCGAACCCTAGACCTCTTGTGTGCAGTGCGCGCCCTCTACCACCGGGGTGGTGATACATCCGTGTATCAAACCCCAGCCACAAATATACAAGCACTACTACGAAAAACCCATTTAACAACGGTTGGGAATGACATATAATGACGCGGGCGAGGGCGTTGTTATGTAGATTGTCGTTGTATGTATGATACTTACAACGACGACCTTGTAGGCGTTGTAATAAACAGGAAAGCGCGCTAACTATCACAACGGTTTTGCAATACACCGTTGTAATAAATTTAATTGTCCTCGGTTCGATTCCCAGCAATGCAGTTTTGATATTTATTTTTTCCTGGCCATCACGCTAGATATTATAACGGTTATGATATATAATCGTCGTTAAAGTTTCTGCAAAATTAACAAATATGATCCTGCTTTTATAATTAATCCCATTTTTTACCTATATTATTGTTCTCCATATCTCAGCACAGCAGAAAAATACAATTCACATTTTGTGATAACATTTTCATAATAATATTAATCGTATCATATTCATAATATCACATATACCAGATTACAGTTTATCAGAACAAACAACCTACATAAATAAAATATCACATATACCATATTACAGTTTACACACATTACATAACTTCACATAATTGTAACTTGGTGTATAATTGGTATCTTGTCTCTTGGTGTCTTGTCTCCTGGCCTGGTGTCTGAACTCAAAATACCTATGATTTCAAATAATTATACTTGTTAGTAAAAATATTTCTAAACTATAACATACAATTAATATATTATGAATAAATAATAAATTATGTACTTGATAATTTTCCCATATGCCTTCTTCATGATCGAGTCGTATAGCATGCACGACATCTCCATCAACTTCATCATATGAGGTAGGAACTTGTGTTGTGTAAGAAGGTGTGGACGGAATATCAAGCCTTTCATCACTAAGAGGAATGTATTTTCCTTGGAGAACGATTGACCATTTCCCCGATTTGTACGATGGATCGGAAACATAGAAAACTTATTTTGCTTGAGAAGCCATGATGAATGGTTCTGTATTAAAAGATGTCTTGCCAAGGTCGACCCGGGTGAATCCTAAGTCATCAATGTCTACATCATTTAAATCATTTAGGCACATATTCTAAAATTAGCCAGAGTACAATTAAAGCATGGCATAAAAGAGGCATGTCACATCATACACGCATTTAACACATACAACACCTGCTCAAAAGGTTGATATGCAGCAGTGGGGTAACTTGCTACAGAGGAACTTTGTCCTTACACCCACATCTCAATATTTAGAATTAAAGCGGAATATCCAAACATTGAAATACATCAAAATATATATACATACATATACATATGTATGCTTCATCAACACACTTCATGTTTACATAAACATTTATCCACAAGATACATATACAAATGTATCACAAAAGAATAATATACATCCTAGCTACCCGGTGCTACATATCAGAGCCAACCGACCAAAAGAATGAAGACACGCTTCACAAAAAGACCTCCAGCATACCTACGCTGCAATGCCTCATAGAGCATCATAAAACAGCAGAAGGGTGAGAAATATTATCATAATAACGTTGCATATAATTATATATCTCAACACAAAGTATACACACAACACATCCTCACCATTATACCATTCCACATAACATGCATATTATATTCATTCTTCAATGCATCATTACAACGATACAATTCTTATCACAATTCATCACATCTCATTCAATATACATCGCAAGGCATATATATATATATATGCAAAACCAAACATAGTCATCACAATGCTTATCATTCAACATAACCACCTATATTCATGTTTATTCACCAATGCACATATACAAGGATGACCAATGCAAATCATAGAGACCGACTCACGACTCTATGCAAATGCAATGCGGGTACCGACTCATTTCATCTCAAGTTCAATTGAAGAACTTATTGGAACCATCGCTTGTTACTTAACGTAACTCCCCGTCGGGCATACGATGTTCACCCATTGCTACCACCTCTCAAAAGGCTTACAGTGTTTATGGATTGCTTTCGGTCCTCTTTGTATAAGGCTCACAATCCGATCGCTTTTGGTCCTCTTTGTATAAGGCTCACGATCGTTTGTAATCATCGCTCCCACCTCTCAAAAGGCTTACGACGTTACAACGGGTTCATCTTAGAACCCCACAATGCAAGAATGCACATCATGATGCTTCACATACAACATGACTCATGACACTTTTGACATGCATACATATTCACAATATAGTCATGCATTCATCACACACAATCCACATACATTCACATCAATTGTGCCAAACGGCAACCGAACGTTTTCACAAATAACCAAACAATTCGATTTACGGTTTACCGGAAAAGTTGGTGAAAAGTCGGCTAAAAATATAATTTCTTATCACCATCAATTAGTACATATCAATACCTTCAATTCGATATAAAGAACTCTCAAATCCGATAAACAACGAACAAGTTATAAATATTTCAATCTAACGCAAAAACATAAACCGGACACCCGACACTACGAAACGATTCGTAAAAACTGTACCGATTGGACCAAGTTCAGACCCCAAAACTATTTTTCCTAGAAAGAACATCTCGTTAGCTTCCCAACGCTTCGAACGGGGATCAAAACCGACTTACGGTTCAAGAGATATGAATTTCCGAAGTTTCCCCGAAAAACCAGAATTTCTGTTTCAGCACAGTATGTATCGATACATAGGCTTTATGTATCGATACATAAAGACCTCATGTATCGATTCATAACTCGCATGTGTCGACACATGCTGTAGTGAAAATGCTATTTTTCCCAATTTTCACAGTATGTATCGATACATAAGGGTTATGTATCGATACATAAACCATTTCGTATCGATACATAGCTGTTATGAATCGATTCATGCTCTGTTTTTCTCAAAAAAACCAGATTTTTCAATTTACACCTTTGCTGCCATTTTCCCGAATCCCCGAAAACTCGACTAAATCAAACATTTTCACCGAAACAACCATATACGCCCAACCACCAAATACATGGGAACAATTTAGAACACATAAACGAAATTTCTACGACGTTCGATTTTTCGATTAAATTTCAACCTTTCAAAAACCAGAATTTTTAAACTTCACCAAATCGAATAAAAAGCACGCCATACGACGACCTAACCTTCCTCGATACCACTACGTAATTTATTTCGAATTCTAACCGTGAAAACATCGTTTTCTATCAATTTCCTATAATTCGACCTAAACGTAAACAACAACGGAAACATACCGAAAACTAACCGAAACATAACCAAACTTCATGAAACTTCAAACAACAGCTCACATACATATAACCAACCAACACATGTATTTATACGACTTTTCGACCGTAGAAACATCGGTTTCTATCGATTTCGTCCAATACGACATAAACGGAAACATATGGAAAACCAACCAAAACATTCACACAAAACACATACATAATCATACACAAAGTTAGGATAATAATATTTCACACCCTTACCCGATTTCTCGATTCTTGGAAGCTTGATCTTGATGATTTGTAGCTTTTCTTCTTTTTCTCTTCTCTTTTTCACTCTTGCTCTCAAAATTCTGTTTTTCTCTCTTTCTCACCTCTAACTTTCTATTTCTATTCTTTTTCTTTCTTTCTTATACTTTTCTTTCTTTCTATTTCTTTATAGTTTCTCAAAATATCTACTAACTAACTAACTATCATTAAATGTGAAATATCTAAAATACCCTTCAATCTAATTTCCCCGCAAACTCTCAAAAACAGTAAAATCACATAATATGCAAACATAACATATTAACACACCAATATCACTAATAACATAATTATTGCCCAATTAAATAAAAGACCCAACCAAATAGAATCAATCAACACAAAAATGGAAATATCAAAATCGGGCTGTTACAACTCTCCCCCACTTTAGAAATTTTCGTCCTCGAAAATATTACCTGATTCAAACAACTCCGGATACGACTCGCGCATCCCACTTTCCAATTCCCAAGTCATATTGCCTTCTGAAGCGCCTCCCCACGCCACTTTCACAAGCGCAACATCTTTACCTCTTAACTTCTTAACTTCGTGATCCAAAATCTTAATCGGTAAAACTTCAACCGTAAGATTATCTCTCACTTCCACATCGTCCATAGGAATAACATGTGACGGATCCGGAACATACTTCCGAAGTTGCGAAACATGGAAAACGTCATGCAAATTCGAAAGATTCGGAGGCAACGCCACACGATAAGCCACATCGCGAACACGTGTAATAATCTGATACGGACCAATAAAACGAGAAGTCAACTTCTTCGACTTCAAGGCACGACCCACACCCGTAACCGGTGTAACTCTCAAAAACACATGGTCGCCTTCTTGAAACTCAAGATCTTTCCTTCTCTTGTCATGATAGCTCTTTTGTCTACTTTGAGAAGCTTTCATCTTCTCCCGAATAAGCTTCACTTTCTCCGTCGTTTGTTGTACCATTTCCGGTCCAACTATCGTCCTCTCGCCGGTTTCATGCCAACACAAGGGTGTTCGACATCTCCGACCATACAAAGCCTCAAATGGTGCCATACTAATACCCGAATGAAAACTGTTATTATAGGTGAACTCAATCAACGCTAAATAACTATCCCAAGCACCACCTTGCTCTAGCACACAAGCACGCAACAAATCCTCCAACGATTGAATCGTCCTCACGGTTTGACCATCTGTTTGCGGATGGTAAGCCGAACTCAATCTTAGCTTAGAACCCAAAGCCTCTTGTAAACTCACCCAAAATCTCGATGTAAATCTCGGATCTCTATCCGATACAATACTCTTAGGAACTCCATGTAATTTCACTACCACCAGAACATAAATCTCGGCTAACTTCTCCAAAGGATAACTAATATCAATTGGAATAAAGTGAGCAGATTTAGTAAGCCTATCTACAATCACCCAAATAGCATTATGACCTCTTTGCGTATTCGGCAATCCCGTAACAAAATCCATCGATATACTATCCCATTTCCATTCCGGAATATCCAACGGTTGCAACAAACCACTAGGCTTCTGATGTTCCACCTTCGACTTTTGACAAGTCAAACATGCATACACAAATTGAGCAACATCCCTCTTTAATCCAGACCACCAAAAGATTTTCCTCAAATCTTGATACATTTTGTTCGCTCCCGGATGAATACTTAAGTTACTTCGGTGTCCTTCCTCTAATATCATCTTTTTCAACTCCGCGTCGTCGGGAATACAAATACGACCACGGAATCTCAAAACTCCAAAATTATCAACCTTGAAATCCTCATTCTCATTCAACATTAAATCAACAAACTTCAACTCCAACTTTTGCTTTTCACTAACCGTTGCAAGAAAATCATTCGTAACATGTAACATACCAAGTCTCACACTTCGCGGCGTCATTTCACAAACCAAACTCAAATCTCTGAAATCCTCCAAAAGTTCCCATTCTTTCATCATTAATGCGGACATATGTAACAACTTTCGACTTAAGGCATCGGCCACCACATTCGCCTTACCCGGATGGTAATTCAAACTAAAATCAAAATCCTTCAAAAGCTCTAACCATCTTCGTTGTCTCATGTTCAACTCTTTTTGATCAAATAAATATTTCAAGCTCTTGTGATCACTAAAAACTTCAAATCTCGCACCATAAAGATAATGCCTCCATATTTTCAAAACAAACACCACGGCCGCTAACTCCAAGTCATGCGTAGGATAATTCTTTTCATGCACTCTCAATTGTCGTGAAGCATATGCCACAACTTTTCCATCTTGCATTAAAACACCACCTAAACCTGTCAATGAAGCATCACAATACACAACAAATGGTTCATTAGGATTAGGCAAAATCAAGATCGGAGTCGTTGTCAACCGTCTCTTTAGCTCATTGAAACTCTCTTCACAATGAATATCCCAAATGAAAGCCTTTCCTTTACAAGTCAATTGCGTTAAAGGAAGTGCCAACTTCGAAAATCCTTCTATAAACCTCCGATAATAACCCGCCAAGCCTAAAAAGCTTCGAATCTCCGTAACCGACCTAGGAGCCTCCCATTGCATCACCGCATCTATCTTGGATGGATCAACACTAATACCACTACCGGAAATAACATGTCCAAGGAAACTTACTTCCGACAACCAAAATTCACATTTTAACAACTTAGCATACAATTGTTTCTCTTTCAAAATTTGCAACACAATTCTCAAATGCTCTTCATGCTCCTCTTGAGACTTAGAGTAAATCAAAATATCATCGATGAACACAACCACAAAACGATCCAACTGTTCATGAAAAATACGATTCTTGTATTCCATAAACACACCCGGCGCATTAGAAACCCCGAATGGCATCACGGAATATTCGTAATGACCATACCGTGTCCTAAATGTCGTCTTTTGAATATCCTCTCCTTTCACACGAATCTGGTGATATCCCGATCTCAAATCAATCTTACTAAAAACATTCGCACCAACCAATTGGTCCATCAAATCATCGATCCTTGGAAGCGGATACTTGTTCTTAATTGTCACTTTGTTCAATTGTCGATAATCAATGCATAATCGCATACTCCCGTCCTTCTTCTTTACCAACAATACCGGAGCACCCCAAGGAGAAACACTTGGTCTTACAAATTTCTTATCCAACAAGTCATTCAATTGCTTTTTCAATTCTACCAACTCCGATGCCGACATACGATACGGTGCCATCGAAATCGGTCTAGTACCCGGAACTAGATCAATAGAAAATTCAACCTCTCTTTCCGGCGGTACATCCGTAATGTCTTCCGGAAACACTTCTGGAAATTCACACACCACTGGGAACACATCAAGTGAAACTTTACTTTCCACCGACAATGATGCAAACAAACCAAACAATTGAGCTTCATCCGCTAAAAGTTTCTTCAACTCTTTAGTGGATAGGAAACTCTCAAATTCATCATCTTCCAAAGAAGGAAACCTTACTAACTTGTGATAGCAATCTATATGAACTCGATTAAATTGCAACCAGTTCATACCCAAGATTACGTCCAAACCCTCCAACGGCAAACATACTAAATCCATAACAAAGTCTTTACCATACATGGTTAAAGGACAACTCATACACACCAAAGATGTAGTTACCGACCCTGAAGCAGGAGTCTCAATAACCATCTCACCACCCATCAAAGACAACGCAAGATTTAAACGCATCGCGCACTCCGAAGAAATAAACGAATGAGTCGCTCCCGTATCAATAACAGCAACTAAAGGTGTACTATTAATAAAGCATGTACCTTTAATCAAACGGTCTACACTAGTGGTCTAAGTCCCCGCCAATGCAAACACCTTTCCGCCCGCTTGAGCTTGTTTCGGCTTAGTACACTTAGTACTAATGTGACCCACTTCTCCACAATTAAAACACTTCACCATATTCCTCCTACACTCAGCAATAGAATGCCCAATACCTCCACAGTTAGAACATTTCCCAACGGGCTTCCTACACTCAGTTGCTTTATGACCCATTCCACCACAATTGAAACATTTAATGAACCCAGAACTTCCTCCTCCAGATCTCTTATTAAAGTTTCCCTTATATTTACCCTTATCAGCGGGTGTCACATAAGGTCCACTTCTAGCTTGTTGCTTTCCCTTCCTCTCGTTCAAACTCTTGTAATGTGTAGAACGAGCTTTGCTATCTTCCTCGAAGATTCTACAACATTCCGTCAAATCCGAAAACCTCCTAATTCTTTGATATCCCACAGCTTGCTTAATCTCAGGACGCAAACCATTCTCATATTTAATACACTTTGAGAACTCAGCAGTAATCGCAGCATAATGAGAATGAAATTGAACCAATTCCACAAACTTAGCAGTATAGTCCACCACTGACATACCACCTTGTTTCAATTCCAGGAATTCCATCTCCTTCTTCCCTTTCACACTTTCAGGGTAATACTTCAGCAAAAACTCGGTACGAAACAATTCCCAAGTTACCTCTTCATTATCCACCTCAAGAATTTCGCGCATACCGACCCACCAATCATCGGCTTCTTCCCTCAGCATGTGAGATCCAAGCCTCACCTTATTCTCTTCCGCACAGTCCATAACTCTGAAGATTCTTTCAATCTCTTTCAACCAATTTTGAACTCCATCGGGATCAAATCTTCCTTTGAAGACCGGTGGTTGATTCTTCCTGAACTCTTCATTAGCATTTACATTCGGCGCACCCTGCACCGCCCTAGCCAATGCTTCCATAGCAGCAGCCATCGCATTATCGTTTCTACCAGCCATATTCTGATCATCCCCAAAAATAATAACAAAGGTTAAACAACAGTTCAACCAACACAACTACAAGACAGACACAACTGACTCAACTCTGGCTCTGATACCACTTAATGTAACACCCCCTTTCTATACCCCCAAATAATCATTTAAATCATTTAGGCACATATTCTAAAATTAGCCAGAGTACAATTAAAGCATGGCATAAAAGAGGCATGTCACATCATACACGCATTTAACACATACAACACCTGCTCAAAAGGTTGATATGCAGCAGTGGGGTAACTTGCTACAGAGGAACTTTGTCCTTACACCCACATCTCAATATTTAGAATTAAAGCGGAATATCCAAACATTGAAATACATCAAAATATATATACATACATATACATATGTATGCTTCATCAACACACTTCATGTTTACATAAACATTTATCCACAAGATACATATACAAATGTATCACAAAAGAATAATATACATCCTAGCTACCCGGTGCTACATATCAGAGCCAACCGACCAAAAGAATGAAGACACGCTTCACAAAAAGACCTCCAGCATACCTACTCTGCAATGCCTCATAGAGCATCATAAAACAGCAGAAGGGTGAGAAATATTATCATAATAACGTTGCATATAATTATATATCTCAACACAAAGTATACACACAACACATCCTCACCATTCTACCATTCCACATAACATGCATATTATATTCATTCTTCAATGCATCATTACAACGATACAATTCTTATCACAATTCATCACATCTCATTCAATATACATCGCAAGGCATATATATATATATATATGCAAAACCAAACATAGTCATCACAATGCTTATCATTCAACATAACCACCTATATTCATGTTTATTCACCAATGCACATATACAAGGATGACCAATGCAAATCATAGAGACCGACTCACGACTCTATGCAAATGCAATGCGGTACCGACTCATTTCATCTCAAGTTCAATTGAAGAACTTATTGGAACCATCGCTTGTTACTTAACGTAACTCCCCGTCGGGCATACGATGTTCACCCATTGCTACCACCTCTCAAAAGGCTTACAATGTTTATGGATTGCTTTCGGTCCTCTTTGTATAAGGCTCACAATCCGATCGCTTTCGGTCCTCTTTGTATAAGGCTCACGATCGTTTGTAATCATCGCTCCCACCTCTCAAAAGGCTTACGACGTTACAACGGGTTCATCTTAGAACCCCACAATGCAAGAATGCACATCATGATGCTTCACATACAACATGACTCATGACACTTTTGACATGCATACATATTCACAATATAGTCATGCATTCATCACACACAATCCACATACATTCACATCAATTGTGCCAAACGGCAACCGAACGTTTTCACAAATAACCAAACAATTCGATTTACGGTTTACCAGAAAAGTTGGTGAAAAGTCGGCTAAAAATATAATTTCTTATCACCATCAATTAGTACATATCAATACCTTCAATTCGATATAAAGAACTCTCAAATCCGATAAACAACGAACAAGTTATAAATATTTCAATCTAACGCAAAAACATAAACCGGACACCCGACACTACGAAACGATTTGTAAAAACTGTACCGATTGGACCAAGTTCAGACCCCAAAACTATTTTTCCTAGAAAGAACATCTCGTTAGCTTCCCAACGCTTCGAACGGGGATCAAAACCGACTTACGGTTCAAGAGATATGAATTTCCGAAGTTTCCCCGAAAAATCAGAATTTCTGTTTCAGCACAGTATGTATCGATACATAGGCTTTATGTATCGATACATAAAGACCTCATGTATCGATTCATAACTCGCATGTGTCGACACATGCTGTAGTGAAAATGCTATTTTTCCCAATTTTCACAGTATGTATCGATACATAAGGGTTATGTATCGATACATAAACCATTTCGTATCGATACATAGCTGTTATGAATCGATTCATGCTCTGTTTTTCTCAAAAAAACCAGATTTTTCAATTTACACCTTTGCTGCCATTTTCCCGAATCCCCGAAAACTCGACTAAATCAAACATTTTCACCGAAACAACCATATACGCCCAACCACCAAATACATGGGAACAATTTAGAACACATAAACGAAATTTCTACGACGTTCGATTTTTCGATTAAATTTCAACCTTTCAAAAACCAGAATTTTTAAACTTCACCAAATCGAATAAAAAGCACGCCATACGACGACCTAACCTTCCTCGATACCACTACGTAATTTATTTCGAATTCTAACCGTGAAAACATCGTTTTCTATCAATTTCCTATAATTCGACCTAAACGGAAACAACAACGGAAACATACCGAAAACTAACCGAAACATAACCAAACTTCATGAAACTTCAAACAGCAGCTCACATACATATAACCAACCAACACATGTATTTATACGGCTTTTCGACCGTAGAAACATCGGATTCTATCGATTTCGTCCAATACGACATAAACGGAAACATATGGAAAACCAACCAAAACATTCACACAAAACACATACATAATCATACACAAAGTTAGGATAATAATATTTCACACCCTTACCCGATTTCTCGATTCTTGGAAGCTTGATCTTGATGATTTGTAGCTTTTCTTCTTTTTCTCTTCTCTTTTTCACTCTTGCTCTCAAAATTCTGTTTTTCTCTCTTTCTCACCTCTAACTTTCTATTTCTATTCTTTTTCTTTCTTTCTTATACTTTTCTTTCTTTCTATTTCTTTATAGTTTCTCAAAATATCTACTAACTAACTAACTATCATTAAATGTGAAATATCTAAAATACCCTTCAATCTAATTTCCCCGCAAACTCTCAAAAACAGTAAAATCACATAATATGCAAACATAACATATTAACACACCAATATCACTAATAACATAATTATTGCCCAATTAAATAAAAGACCCAACCAAATAGAATCAATCAACACAAAAATGGAAATATCAAAATCGGGCTGTTACAACTCTCCCCCACTTTAGAAATTTTCGTCCTCGAAAATATTACCTGATTCAAACAACTCCGGATACGACTCGCGCATCCCACTTTCCAATTCCCAAGTCATATTGCCTTCTGAACGCCTCCCCACGCCACTTTCACAAGCGCAACATCTTTACCTCTTAACTTCTTAACTTCGTGATCCAAAATCTTAATCGGTAAAACTTCAACCGTAAGATTATCTCTCACTTCCACATCGTCCATAGGAATAACATGTGACGGATCCGGAACATACTTCCGAAGTTGCGAAACATGGAAAACGTCATGCAAATTCGAAAGATTCGGAGGCAACGCCACACGATAAGCCACATCGCCAACACGTGCAATAATCTGATACGGACCAATAAAACGAGAAGTCAACTTCTTCGACTTCATGGCACGACCCACACCCGTAACCGGTGTAACTCTCAAAAACACATGGTCGCCTTCTTGAAACTCAAGATCTTTCCTTCTCTTGTCATGATAGCTCTTTTGTCTACTTTGAGAAGCTTTCATCTTCTCCCGAATAAGCTTCACTTTCTCCGTCGTTTGTTGTACCATTTCCGGTCCAACTATCGTCCTCTCGCCGGTTTCATGCCAACACAAGGGTGTTCGACATCTCCGACCATACAAAGCCTCAAATGGTGCCATACTAATACCCGAATGAAAACTGTTATTATAGGTGAACTCAATCAACGCTAAATAACTATCCCAAGCACCACCTTGCTCTAGCACACAAGCACGCAACAAATCCTCCAACGATTGAATCGTCCTCTCGGTTTGACCATCTGTTTGCGGATGGTAAGCCGAACTCAATCTTAGCTTAGAACCCAAAGCCTCTTGTAAACTCACCCAAAATCTCGATGTAAATCTCGGATCTTTATCCGATACAATACTCTTAGGAACTCCATGTAATTTCACTACCACCAGAACATAAATCTCGGCTAACTTCTCCAAAGGATAACTAATATCAATTGGAATAAAGTGAGCAGATTTAGTAAGCCTATCTACAATCACCCAAATAGCATTATGACCTCTTTGCGTATTCGGCAATCCCGTAACAAAATCCATCGATATACTATCCCATTTCCATTCCGGAATATCCAACGGTTGCAACAAACCACTAGGCTTCTGATGTTCCACCTTCGACTTTTGACAAGTCAAACACGCATACACAAATTGAGCAACATCCCTCTTTAATCCAGACCACCAAAAGATTTTCCTCAAATCTTGATACATTTTGTTCGCTCCCGGATGAATACTTAAGTTACTTCGGTGTCCTTCCTCTAATATCATCTTTTTCAACTCCGCGTCGTCGGGAACACAAATACGACCACGGAATCTCAAAACTCCAAAATTATCAACCTTGAAATCCTCATTCTCATTCAACATTAAATCAACAAACTTCAACTCCAACTTTTGCTTTTCACTAACCGTTGCAAGAAAATCATTCGTAACATGTAACATACCAAGTCTCACACTTCGCGGCGTCATTTCACAAACCAAACTCAAATCTCTGAAATCCTCCAAAAGTTCCCATTCTTTCATCATTAATGCGGACATATGTAACAACTTTCGACTTAAGGCATCGGCCACCACATTCGCCTTACCCGGATGGTAATTCAAACTAAAATCAAAATCCTTCAAAAGCTCTAACCATCTTCGTTGTCTCATGTTCAACTCTTTTTGATCAAATAAATATTTCAAGCTCTTGTGATCACTAAAAACTTCAAATCTCGCACCATAAAGATAATGCCTCCATATTTTCAAAACAAACACCACGGCCGCTAACTCCAAGTCATGCGTAGGATAATTCTTTTCATGCACTCTCAATTGTCGTGAAGCATATGCCACAACTTTTCCATCTTGCATTAAAACACCACCTAAACCTGTCAATGAAGCATCACAATACACAACAAATGGTTCATTAGGATTAGGCAAAATCAAGATCGGAGTCGTTGTCAACCGTCTCTTTAGCTCATTGAAACTCTCTTCACAATGAATATCCCAAATGAAAGCCTTTCCTTTACAAGTCAATTGCGTTAAAGGAAGTGCCAACTTCGAAAATCCTTCTATAAACCTCCGATAATAACCCGCCAAGCCTAAAAAGCTTCGAATCTCCGTAACCGACCTAGGAGCCTCCCATTGCATCACCGCATCTATCTTGGATGGATCAACACTAATACCACTACCGGAAATAACATGTCCAAGGAAACTTACTTCCGACAACCAAAATTCACATTTTGACAACTTAGCATACAATTGTTTCTCTTTCAAAATTTGCAACACAATTCTCAAATGCTCTTCATGCTCCTCTTGAGACTTAGAGTAAATCAAAATATCATCGATGAACACAACCACAAAACGATCCAACTGTTCATGAAAAATACGATTCATGTATTCCATAAACACACCCGGCGCATTAGAAACCCCGAATGGCATCACGGAATATTCGTAATGACCATACCGTGTCCTAAATGCCGTCTTTTGAATATCCTCTCCTTTCACACGAATCTGGTGATATCCCGATCTCAAATCAATCTTACTAAAAACATTCGCACCAACCAATTGGTCCATCAAATCATCGATCCTTGGAAGCGGATACTTGTTCTTAATTGTCACTTTGTTCAATTGTCGATAATCAATGCATAATCGCATACTCCCGTCCTTCTTCTTTACCAACAATACCGGAGCACCCCAAGGAGAAACACTTGGTCTTACAAATTTCTTATCCAACAAGTCATTCAATTGCTTTTTCAATTCTACCAACTCCGATGCCGACATACGATACGGTGCCATCGAAATCGGTCTAGTACCCGGAACTAGATCAATAGAAAATTCAACCTCTCTTTCCGGCGGTACATCCGTAATGTCTTCCGGAAACACTTCTGGAAATTCACACACCACTGGGAACACATCAAGTGAAACTTTACTTTCCACCGACAATGATGCAAACAAACCAAACAATTGAGCTTCATCCGCTAAAAGTTTCTTCAACTCTTTAGTGGATAGGAAACTCTCAAATTCATCATCTTCCAAAGAAGGAAACCTTACTAACTTATGATAGCAATCTATATGAACTCGATTAAATTGCAACCAGTTCATACCCAAGATTACGTCCAAACCCTCCAACGGCAAACATACTAAATCCATAACAAAGTCTTTACCATACATGGTTAAAGGACAACTCATACACACCAAAGATGTAGTTACCGACCCTGAAGCAGGAGTCTCAATAACCATCTCACCACCCATCAAAGACAACGCAAGATTTAAACGCATCGCGCACTCCGAAGAAATAAACGAATGAGTTGCTCCCGTATCAATAACAGCAACTAAAGGTGTACTATTAATAAAGCATGTACCTTTAATCAAACGGTCTGCACTAGTGGTCTGAGTCCCCGCCAATGCAAACACCTTTCCGCCCGCTTGAGCTTGTTTCGGCTTAGTACATTTAGTACTAATGTGACCCACTTCTCCACAATTAAAACACTTCACCATATTCCTCCTACACTCAGCAATAGAATGCCCAATACCTCCACAGTTAGAACATTTCCCAACGGGCTTCCTACACTCAGTTGCTTTATGACCCATTCCACCACAATTGAAACATTTAATGAACCCAGAACTTCCTCCTCCAGATCTCTTATTAAAGTTTCCCTTATATTTACCCTTATCAGCGGGTGTCACATAAGGTCCACTTCTAGCTTGTTGCTTTCCCTTCCTCTCGTTCAAACTCTTGTAATGTGTAGAACGAGCTTTGCTATCTTCCTCGAAGATTCTACAACATTCCGTCAAATCCGAAAACCTCCTAATTCTTTGATATCCCACAGCTTGCTTAATCTCAGGACGCAAACCATTCTCATATTTAATACACTTTGAGAACTCAGCAGTAATCGCAGCATAATGAGAATGAAATTGAACCAATTCCACAAACTTAGCAGTATAGTCCACCACTGACATACCACCTTGTTTCAATTCCAGGAATTCCATCTCCTTCTTCCCTTTCACACTTTCAGGGTAATACTTCAGCAAAAACTCGGTACGAAACAATTCCCAAGTTACCTCTTCATTATCCACCTCAAGAATTTCGCGCATACCGACCCACCAATCATCGGCTTCTTCCCTCAGCATGTGAGATCCAAGCCTCACCTTATTCTCTTCCGCACAGTCCATAACTCTGAAGATTCTTTCAATCTCTTTCAACCAATTTTGAGCTCCATCGGGATCAAATCTTCCTTTGAAGACCGGTGGTTGATTCTTCCTGAACTCTTCATTAGCATTTACATTCGGCGCACCCTGCACCGCCCTAGCCAATGCTTCCATAGCAGCAGCCATCGCATTATCGTTTCTACCAGCCATATTCTGATCATCCCCAAAAATAATAACAAAGGTTAAACAACAGTTCAACCAACACAACTACAAGACAGACACAACTGACTCAACTCTGGCTCTGATACCACTTAATGTAACACCCCCTTTCTATACCCCCAAATAATCATTTAAATCATTTAGGCACATATTCTAAAATTAGCCAGAGTACAATTAAAGCATGGCATAAAAGAGGCATGTCACATCATACACGCATTTAACACATACAACACCTGCTCAAAAGGTTGATATGCAGCAGTGGGGTAACTTGCTACAGAGGAACTTTGTCCTTACACCCACATCTCAATATTTAGAATTAAAGCGGAATATCCAAACATTGAAATACATCAAAATATATATACATACATATACATATGTATGCTTCATCAACACACTTCATGTTTACATAAACATTTATCCACAAGATACATATACAAATGTATCACAAAAGAATAATATACATCCTAGCTACCCGGTGCTACATATCAGAGCCAACCGACCAAAAGAATGAAGACACGCTTCACAAAAAGACCTCCAGCATACCTACTCTGCAATGCCTCATAGAGCATCATAAAACAGCAGAAGGGTGAGAAATATTATCATAATAACGTTGCATATAATTATATATCTCAACACAAAGTATACACACAACACATCCTCACCATTCTACCATTCCACATAACATGCATATTATATTCATTCTTCAATGCATCATTACAACGATTCAATTCTTATCACAATTCATCACATCTCATTCAATATACATCGCAAGGCATATATATATATATATATGCAAAACCAAACATAGTCATCACAATGCTTATCATTCAACATAACCACCTATATTCATGTTTATTCACCAATGCACATATACAAGGATGACCAATGCAAATCATAGAGACCGGCTCACGACTCTATGCAAATGCAATGCGGTACCGACTCATTTCATCTCAAGTTCAATTGAAGAACTTATTGGAACCATCGCTTGTTACTTAACGTAACTCCCCGTCGAGCATACGATGTTCACCCATTGCTACCACCTCTCAAAAGGCTTACAATGTTTATGGATTGCTTTCGGTCCTCTTTGTATAAGGCTCACAATCCGATCGCTTTCGGTCCTCTTTGTATAAGGCTCACGATCGTTTGTAATCATCGCTCCCACCTCTCAAAAGGCTTACGACGTTACAACGGGTTCATCTTAGAACCCCACAATGCAAGAATGCACATCATGATGCTTCACATACAACATGACTCATGACACTTTTGACATGCATACATATTCACAATATAGTCATGCATTCATCACACACAATCCACATACATTCACATCAATTGTGCCAAACGGCAACCGAACGTTTTCACAAATAACCAAACAATTCGATTTACGGTTTACCGGAAAAGTTGGTGAAAAGTCGGCTAAAAATATAATTTCTTATCACCATCAATTAGTACATATCAATACCTTCAATTCGATATAAAGAACTCTCAAATCCGATAAACAACGAACAAGTTATAAATATTTCAATCTAACGCAAAAACATAAACCGGACACCCGACACTACGAAACGATTCGTAAAAACTGTACCGATTGGACCAAGTTCAGACCCCAAAACTATTTTTCCTAGAAAGAACATCTCGTTAGCTTCCAAACGCTTCGAACGGGGATCAAAACCGACTTACGGTTCAAGAGATATGAATTTCCGAAGTTTCCCCGAAAAACCAGAATTTCTGTTTCAGCACAGTATGTATCGATACATAGGCTTTATGTATCGATACATAAAGACCTCATGTATCGATTCATAACTCGCATGTGTCGACACATGCTGTAGTGAAAATGCTATTTTTCCCAATTTTCACAGTATGTATCGATACATAAGGGTTATGTATCGATACATAAACCATTTCGTATCGATACATAGCTGTTATGAATCGATTCATGCTCTGTTTTTCTCAAAAAAACCAGATTTTTCAATTTACACCTTTGCTGCCATTTTCCCGAATCCCCGAAAACTCGACTAAATCAAACATTTTCACCGAAACAACCATATACGCCCAACCACCAAATACATGGGAACAATTTAGAACACATAAACGAAATTTCTACGACGTTCGATTTTTCGATTAAATTTCAACCTTTCAAAAACCAGAATTTTTAAACTTCACCAAATCGAATAAAAAGCACGCCATACGACGACCTAACCTTCCTCGATACCACTACGTAATTTATTTCGAATTCTAACCGTGAAAACATCGTTTTCTATCAATTTCCTATAATTCGACCTAAACGGAAACAACAACGGAAACATACCGAAAACTAACCGAAACATAACCAAACTTCATGAAACTTCAAACAGCAGCTCACATACATATAACCAACCAACACATGTATTTATACGACTTTTCGACCGTAGAAACATCGGTTTCTATCGATTTCGTCCAATACGACATAAACGGAAACATATGGAAAACCAACCAAAACATTCACACAAAACACATACATAATCATACACAAAGTTAGGATAATAATATTTCACACCCTTACCCGATTTCTCGATTCTTGGAAGCTTGATCTTGATGATTTGTAGCTTTTCTTCTTTTTCTCTTCTCTTTTTCACTCTTGCTCTCAAAATTCTGTTTTTCTCTCTTTCTCACCTCTAACTTTCTATTTCTATTCTTTTTCTTTCTTTCTTATACTTTTCTTTCTTTCTATTTCTTTATAGTTTCTCAAAATATCTACTAACTAACTAACTATCATTAAATGTGAAATATCTAAAATACCCTTCAATCTAATTTCCCCGCAAACTCTCAAAAACAGTAAAATCACATAATATGCAAACATAACATATTAACACACCAATATCACTAATAACATAATTATTGCCCAATTAAATAAAAGACCCAACCAAATAGAATCAATCAACACAAAAATGGAAATATCAAAATCGGGCTGTTACAGTGCTCATATTACCAAAGGGGTTCATTCCATCGGTGGCAAGCCCAAGCCTAAGATTTCTTGGCTCAACTCCAAAATCCGGAAACAACGAATCAACTTTCTTCCATTGCAAAGAATCAGCTACATGGCGAATGTTTCCATCACGAATCCTTTCATCTGCATGCCATCTAAGATTCTTTGTGTCATTCGAATTAGCAAAAAGGCTCTTTAATCGTGAAAGTATTGGCAAGTACCAAAACACTTTAGCAGGAGGATGCTTCCTACTAACATTGTCATAGTGATCATTGTCATCACCATTGCTAGCCTTTAGCTTGTAACGCGACACACCACATTTCGGACATTGAAACAAGTCTTCATACTCTTTCTGGTATAATATGCAATAATTAGGGCAAGCATGTATCTTGATATACTCGAGAGCCAGTGGACACAATATCTTCTTGGCCTCATAGAAACGATCCGGCAATTTGTTATCTTCTGGTAATATTTGCTGTAGCAATTCAAGTAATTCCGTGAAACTTTTATCCGACCATCCATTTTTTGCCTTCAGATTAAACAACTTTAACACCTCCGACAATCGTGTGAACTCTGTGCATTCCTTATATAAAGGGGTGTCTTTATCACTACATAAATTATCATAAATATGAGCATTCATAAAAGAAGATTCCCCAATATCACGGAACATATCCTCTAGGTGATATTCCATATATTCATCTTCCTTCACTCTTTGACTTTGTGACGCCCGACTTTCCTTATTATCCACCTCACCATGCCACACCCATATTATATAATTTTGACATATACCATCACAACAAAGGTGATTGTGTATTTCTTTCTTTGTACCCTTTTTGATATTAGCGCAAACAACAAAAGGACAATAAAAGATACCATCATTGCCGGGAAGATGTTTATCATCGTATTCAAGGAATTCACAAACTCCGTTCTCATAAACCGGATCTAATCTGTTGGATTTCATCCAACTACGATCCATTACAACTTATGAAATTTATACATGTATAATAATGTGAATTACACACCAAAATCTAATCCAAAAACTCAAGCATATTCATATCCAATATGAACAAAGAAAAAATCAATGAAGATGTACTCTCATACTAAACGTAAAGCATATGAAACATCTAATTCTGACTTGAGCATATACAATATGAACAAAGAAAAAAGGAATGAAGATGTTGAAGAGAACCTTACTTCGAAGCTGAAGAAGCAAATGAATGATGAAGACGGTCAATATTTGAGCATAAACCAAGAAAAAGGGAATGAAGATGTTGAAGAGAACCTTACTTCGAAGCTAAAGAAGCAAATGAATGAAGACGGCCAATATTTAAGCATAAACCAAGAAAAAAGGAATGAAGATGTTGAAGAGTACCTTACTTCGAAGCTGAAGAAGCAAATGAAAGAAGACGGTCAATATTTGAGCATAAACCAAGAAAAATGGAATGAAGATGTTGAAGAGTGTAAAGGTTAGGGCGTCTCTGGCTCACTTGTTCGATTAGGGCGTCTTATGAAAGAAATGCATAATAAGTTTTGTTTTAATTTATCAGTAAACCTTTTATCTCGGTGGAGAAACAAACCGTAGTGGAATCTTAAGTGAAATGTATCCTAAAAAAAGGTAAAAATATGTTGCAGGGAATCGAAGCTTGTTACATTTCATTTATTACTACTGTTGTTCATCTTAACCGTTGTAAAATAATTTATAATTTATTTTTTAAATAATGGACTTAAGTGACACACGCTAAATGTACTTTACAAAATGGAAAAAATGTAGTTTCAGGGAATCGAAGCTTGTTACATTTCATTTATTACTACGGTTGTTCATCTTAACCGTTGTAAAATAATTTACAATTTATTTTTTAAATAATGGACTTAATTGAAACACGCTAAATGTACTCTAAAAAATGGAAAAAATATAGTTGCAGGGAATCGAAGCTTGATACATTTTATTTATTACTACGGTGGTTTCATTCAACCGTCATTAAATGACTTAGCTATTAAATGGGCGCAAAACTTTTAACCTATTACAACGGCATAAAAGGATGCGTTGTAAGCCTGGAGTTGTTGTTTTAGCATTTTGTATTAGTGAAGGCTTGCCTTGTTTTTTGACCTGGACAAGGCAAGGCAAGGCAAGGTTTTGGCCAAAAACGTGAAGCTTGTAACTTTCTCATTTCTCCATGGATTGGGACAAAATTTATATGTATCTGGCCCAGAATTTCACAAGGAATCCAATGGTGGTGGTGGTTTTTCCAGAAAATAAATCCTCCTCAAAACCCGATAGTGGTTTTGAAATAGGCCATGATTTGCATTTTCTGTGCTATCTCTTGTTACAGGCATGAATTACATGATGAATTGGTTCAAACACAACATATATAACATGTATAAGATGTGAATGATCAGTGGACTTCAAAGCAATGCATATTTCAAAGAGTTCAAGTTGAGATGCTTACCTCTTTAGGAGCTTTTCGGGTAATCTGTCAAGGGCTTTGTTCCAGAAATGTTTCGATGCTTTGAACACCCTCAAATGACCCCTTGGAAGCTTTTAGGATGATTGGAATCAGCTAGAAACCTCAGAAATGGAAATTGGCCCTTTCTTGCAAAAGGGGCAAAAGTGACCAAAATATCAACTCTGTGGGGAACCACTTGGGACAGTTCAAGGATGATATTTGGAGTGTGTTTGAGGTTTTATCTGGTTTTAAAAGTGACTGAATCAAGACATGGCTTGAAAAATGTAAAAAGTCCAATTTTGAGGTTTTAGGAGGGGACTTTGTGATTTTGGTGTTACAGGTCACTTGTGAGATATTGGACAGCCTAGATATGACATATTGGATGTGTTTGGATCATGAGCTGTGATGGAAATGCTCTCTAACTCAAACACTCAAAGTTACCTTGCTAAAGAAGGCATTTTTGCCAAGAGAAAGAGATTTTGAGGAAAGCAAATGTTGTAGTGCTTTGGTGTACTCAATCTAAGCACATATGAACTCTATTTATAGTAGAGCAAGTTTGTTTTAACTGCAATAGTGAATGGCAACTGCTGCAGAGGTTTGGAAAATGTTGATCAATAGGAATTCAAGTCTCCTCTAGCCATTGACTAGAGGTTAGAGCACGGGCCTTTGGTTCCCTAGTTCAGAGATCATCCTTGACACATTCAGTTGGAAATGGTTCAGTTCATGCCACCCTGGTGCATCCATTGAATGCTCGAAACCAAAATTGGAGTCTTGTCCCCTCTTTAGGGTTTTTTAGGTTTGGCATGCTATTTTTAGTTCCAAAGACTTGGGAGGCTAATGGATCAGTGTTTGTCCCTCCTTGGTCTCTCCTTGAGGTGTTCAGATGGATAAACTTGTTTGTCATTTTCACAAATTGCTCAAATCGAGCAAAATGCACAAATCTGCCTAATTATGACAGTTGCAGTAAGACATATTGCCACTGTCATTACTCTTTGCTCAAATGGAATTTCATGGGGTTCTTAGCCATTTTGGAAATCCCTCATATGATACAACATATGTGTGATCATAGTTTGTCTTGACACTTTTTGGATCCAAGTGAAATATGCCCCTACATTTTGGAAAAAGTGAAACAGATTCTGAATTAGTGAAAATTTCAGAAAGTGTTGGAAAAAAGTGACATTTCATGTTTTTGTGATTTTGATCAACCCATAACTCAAAATCCATGAAGAATTGGAGTGAGGTGTAGTTGACACTTTTAAATTATGCCATGAAAGCTATAAATTCATCTTTGAATCATCCCAAATGGTTGCTTGGATCTCAAGTTATGATCCTTGGAAGTTGGTACTCTAGCCACTTTGTTCCATAACTTAAAAAAATTCTAAGTTTTTATGGTAACCCCTTTTGAAAGTTATCTCATCTTTGATTTTTCTTGATGAATGATGATTCCAATCACACATTAACATCATTTTAGGGTCAAGGAACCATAATTATGAAAAATCTCAAAAAGTCAATGTTGCCTTTTGTGCACAGTTGACTTTTTATCAGATGAATTCTAAACTGTACGATCCTCTATGAAATCAAGTCCTTGACCTAAATCAAACTTGATGGACATGTTCCATGGGTGTTATAGGGTGTATTGAATTTGGGAGCCTGTCCTGGTCAAAAGTCAAAGGTACAATTGACTTTTTCCTCAAAACCCTAATTGTGATCCTGATGAAATTGAAACTTGTCAATCAAGCTTCTTGGATCAATCCATTGTTGCAAATGGATCAATGTAGTGTGTTAGATACCCTCAAACCATCTCTCGAGGTCTTGGCTCATGTTTTGTCCCAAAAGTCAACTTAGGGGTGAATTAGGTCAAGAAACCCTAATTCCTGATTTTTGGTAAATGCATCTCCTGAGGCTAAATTAACTTGATGATTGGGTCCATGAGGTCCCTTGGAGCATCTTAAGTCATGCTTTGAAGCATTGGCTCATGCCCAGAGGAAAATTTCCATCTGGAGGCCTTGGTCGACCAAAACCCTAGTTTGGTGACACTGGCGATCTTAAGGCTCGATGCACTGGAAATGCTGCAACTTGTGCCTGATTCTTGATGTAGGAGTCCTCTTGATCCATTGTGGATGTTTGAGAGGTTTAAAAAAGTTGAAGATCATGTAATTCCTTGATTGATCTTTGTCTAAGAGCTCTGAAAGGGCTTGAAACCCTAAGTTTGATTGTAGTGGATGCTCACCCATCTTTGGGGAGACTAATGAGGTATGATGGTTCATCCATATTGTGATGATGATTTGTACAATGATGGGGAATCTTAGTGGTCAAAATTTGGAGTATGACAGATGCCCATATTTAATCTTCTTGGACCCGAAGGTGTGAATGGCGAAGGTATTTGGGCATTCGGGGAGCAAGAGGATTAAATATCGGAATACCTGAAATTTTGATGGTGGTTATGAACGGCAGTTTGCGCATCCATCTTCTCTTGCTAAGCGATGATGATTTGAAAAGGTAAAACTTCCCCTCGATCCTGGTTTCCTACCAAGGAACTGGTCACAGTTTCTGATATAAACTTCCCCTCGATCCTGGTTTCCTACCAAGGATCTGGTCTTAGTTTCTGATGTAAACCTCCCCTCGATCCTGGTTTCCTACCAAGGACCTGGTCTCAGTTTCTGAAATAAACTTCCCCTCGATCCTGGTTTCCTACCAAGGACTTGGTCTCAGTTTCTTTTGTCAATAAACTTGCTTGACAAGGGACACTATGCGTAGCGGTTTTCCTCAAACTTCTCTCCAAATTTTTTTGGGGAGATACCATTTGATGGAAAAAGTTTGATGTCAGACTTGCTGGGTAACCCATTCGTCTGAACGGTAGAGGTGTTCAAACTTCTCCGTTGGAGACGCCATTTGTTGACTCTACTGGGGAAAATGAGTCTCTTGAAAGACTGCTTTCTATTTTGGGAATATTACATCATACTTTTCCCGAGATCTTATCGGAGAAATGCCCTGTGATGTAGTCCAATTTTGAGGTGTTTCTCTGGGGATTTTCCTTAATCCGGGAAAGTGAAGACATCATCTTCAATGGCGAAGAGTAACGTTGGTTGAAGGTTCTCTGGATTTTCAGAGGTTCAAGTTATCAAAGTCGTCAAGGGACCAACTTCAATTCCGCAGCAAAGTGGAGGAGCGATTATTCAGACACCTTTCCCGATGAGGAAAGAACTGACAACTCAATTGAGAGGACTCTTATCACTAGGGGATAAGACCGACTAGAGTGATAGTGAAGCAATATAAATATGAATGTAAATCAATAATGCATGATGTATGTATGTTTATGCTGACAAAACTAAAACGACATACAGACTAGTAATTGAACACGACTACATACTCAGCCACAGTGGGAGATGAAAAGTATCGCTGGTTCAAAAATAGCAATTCTGCCTTGCTTAGGAGAGATAGTCCCTGTTGGGAGCTATGTTGGTCGGGCTTAGGAGGTAAGAACTCTGCCGGTGATGTCGGACGGAACATTCGCATCAGACACAGTTGATCCTTCATTCAGGCGTATTGGTTTAGAATGAGTACTTTGATTCTGTACTTTGAAGCTCGATTACTTCTGGAGAAGCGATCGATGCTCTTTCGATGTTCAACAGTCAAAAGAAATTGCCATCTTTATTTTAAAAGCAGAAAAAATATTAACAAGTAAATTCATTTTTGTTTTATTTTAAGAAACGTTAATCATGTTAAAATGTCGTTCTGTAAAGCTAAAACAAATAAGAATTGCAAACAAAAGCACTAGGGCTCAAATTTTATTGATAGGATGGAAATCAGCCAAGCACGTGATTCCATAGAGTATATACAAAGTTAGAAAATGGTAATTTACGGGAAAAGGGCTACATCAAAACATAACGACCGTTATCCTTCTACCAACTTTGAATTCTGGACATCCTGAGCTTCCGTCGAAGATGACCTTGACTGGAGTTTTCCTGACGGATGGTGTAACTGCCGCTGAGGGATTGGCCCCTTTGTTGAATGTAGTTACTTGCCATTATCCCTAATTTTTGCCTGGATTGCACTTTGAGATTTCCAATCCACCGGGATGATTTTCGATTATGTCTCTAATTTTTGCCTGGACCGCCCGTTCGGGTTTTCAATCCACCGAGACGTTTTTTCTTTTTCTTTTTTTTTTAGTTTAGGCAAAGTATTTCTTGACTACATCAACATTTGTGGGGTAGGAAATTCCTCTTCGTCCATGGTTGCGAGTCTCAAGGCGCTGCCTGAGAAAGCTTTCTTAACCACGTAAGAGCCGTCATAATTCGGAGTCCACTTGCCCCAGGAATTAGTGAGGAATGATTATATCTTCTTGAGCACGAGGTCTCCTTTTCTGAAGACGCGAGGTCGAACCTTTTTGTCAAACGCCTTCTTCATTCTCTGTTGATACAACTGACCGTGGCATAGAGGCGTCATTCGCTTCTCTTTGATCAGATTCAGTTCGTCATGTCGACTTTGACACCATTCAGCCTCTGCTAACTTGGCTTCCATCAATACCCTAATTAAGGGGATCTCTACTTCTATGGGAAGCACTGCCTCCATGCCATATACTAGAGAGAAAGGGGTTGCCCCTGTTGAAGTACGGACAGATGTGTGATAACCGTGAAGAGAAAAGGGTAGCATCTCGTGCCAGTCTTTTTAGGTTACAACCATCTTCTGAACAATTTTTTGATATTCTTGTTAGTTGCTTCTACCGCTCCATTCATCTTAGGTCGGTAGGGAGATGAGTTATGGTGCTCGATCTTGAACTCAGCACACAACTCTTTCATCATCTTATTGTTCAAATTAGATCCATTATCAGTAATTATCTAGCTTGGAACACCATAACGGCAGGTGATATTGTTTTTGATAAATCGGACCACCACTTGTCGGGTTACATTAGCATATGATGTTGCTTCGAACCACTTGGTGAAGTAATCGATGGCTACCATGATGAACCGATGTCCGTTCGAAGCCTTGGGTTCAATCATGCCAATTATGTCGATTCCCCATATGGAAAAAGGCCATGGGAAAGAGAGAACTTTGAGATGTGTTGGCGGTACATGAATTTTGCCCCAGTATATCTGACACTTGTGACACCTCCTCATGTACTTGTAGCAGTTGGATTCCATGGTCAACCAATAGTACCCTGCTCTCAGAATTTTCCTCGCCATTGTGTGTCCGTTGGCATGAGTGCCAAAGGATCCTTCATGAATTTCTTTCATCAACACGTTTGCTTCTGGCGTGTCTACACATCGGAGTAAGACCATGTCAAAGTTTCTCTTATAGAGTGTATCACCGCTCAGGAAGAAGTTGCCTGCCAATCTTTTAAGGGTCTTTTTGTCCTTTCCGCATGCCCCAGGTGGGTACTCTTGTTTCTGAAGGAAGCATTTGATATCGTGATACCAAGGTTTGTCGTCTATGACTGCTTCAATCGCAAAGATGTAAGCGGGCCGTTCAAGGCGCATTATGTCGATCTTAAGTATGTCATTGCATTGACCTACACTAATCATGGAAGAGAGAGTGGCTAAGGCATCAGCCATGTGATTCTCTTCACGAGGGATATGATGAAACTCGATTCTGTTGAAGAAAGGCAACAACCTTCTTGCGTAATCTTTATAAGGAATCAATCCTAATTAGAATGTGTTCCAATCTCCTTTGATCTGATTGATAACCAGGGCTGAGTCGCCATATACATCCAAGTTCTTAATTCTCAAGTCAATCGCTTCTTCGAGACCCATGATACAAGCTTTGTATTCGGCCTCATTGTGCACTTGAATGTCAGTTGGGCGGTGAAAGGAATGTGGGTACCTTGAGGTGTTATGATGATTGCCCCAATTCCATTTCCGTAATGATTGACAGCTCCTTCTAAGATAAGTCCCCATTGGAAACCTGATTCTGGCCCTTCATTGGGTAGCGGTTCATCGCAATCTTTCATTTTCAAATACATGAAATCTTCGTCTGGGAAGTCAAACCCGACCGATTCCTGATCGTCAATCGGTTGATGAGCCAAATGATAGGCTAAAATACTTCCTTTGATGGCTTTCTGAGCATGGTACTCGATGTCGCATTCTGATAACAACATCTGCCAACGGGCAATCCTTCCCGTGAGAGCAGGCTTTTCAAAGACATACTTGATTGGATCCATTTCAGTGATTAACGAAGTAGTGTGACGAATCATATACTGGAGAAGACGTTTGGCTGCCCAAGCCATAGCACAACCAGTTTTCTCGAGCATAGTGTAGCGAGTCTCGCAGTCGGTGAATTTCTTGCTTAAATAGTAAATGGTAGACTCTTTCCTTTTGGTTTCGTCTTGTTGGCCAAGTACACAACCCATTGAGTCTTCCAAAACTGTTAAGTATATGATCAGTGGTCTTCCTTCCACTGGAGGTGATAGAATCAGTTGGTTCGACAGATACTCCTTGATACTGTCAAAGGCGGGTTGGCAATCTTTTGTCCAAATGCAGTCCTGATTCTTTTTGAGTAATCTGAAAATTAGCACAGATGTCGCGGTCATGAGGAATATAAATCTGGAAATGTAGTTCAAACGTCCCAGGAATCCTCTGACTTGTTTTTCAGTCTTTGGAGAAGGCATTTCTTGAATGGCCTTGACTTTGTCAGGATCAACCTTAATTCCTTTCTGGATGACGATGAACCCTAAGAGTTTCCCTGAACGGACACCGAATGTGTATTTGTTGGGATTCAAGCGGAGTTTGTATTTTCTCAACCGCTCGAAGAGTTTTGACAAGTACGTCACATGCTCCTCTTCTATTTTAGATTTGGAAATCATATCATCGACATATACCTCGATTTTTTTGTGTATCATGTCATGAAACACAGTAGTCATGGCCCGTTGATAGGTAGCCCCGGCATTTTTCAAACCGAACGACATTACCTTGTAATAAAAGGTACCCCATGGGGTAATGAACAAAGTTTTCTCCATGTCTTTCGGCGCCATTTTAATTTGATTATAGCCCGAGAATCCGTCCATGAAGGAAAATACTTTGAACATTTTTGTACTGTCTACCAGGATGTCTATGTGTGGTAAGGGAAAGTCGTCCATTGGACTTGCCTTATTCAGATCTCTGCAGTCTACACACATTCTGACCTTTCCGTCCTTTTTCGGAACTGGTACTATGTTGGCTAACCATTGAGGGTATTCTGATGTGGCGAGGAAACCCGCGTCAATATGTTTCTGTACTTCCTCTTTGATTTTGATGGCCATGTCCGGATGAGTCCGTCTCAACCTCTGTTTTACTGGCAGACATTTTGATCTTAACGGTAGATGATGTTCCACGATGCTGGTATCCAACCCTGGCATGTCCTAGTAAGACCAAGCGAATACATCGGGAAATTCTTTGAGAAGCTTTGTCAAACTTTCTTTGACAGTTTGACTGAGTAGTGCCCCAGTCCTGATTTCTTTTCTCTCTTCTTCTGAACCCAAGTTGACCATTTCCAACGGCTCTTTGTGAGGTTTAATGGACCTTTCCTCTTGTCTGAGTAATTGGGAGATCTCCTCTGGAATTTCTTCATCATCTTCTTCTTCAGCCACAAATACCGAGAACTCAAAGATGGGATAAGGCATTGGATTGTATGTTTCAACGGGGTTTAAAACAAGCAATATGCATGACGTGATAATTTGTGTTTAGAAGAGATAGTTAGTATGCAAGAGTGTGTGAAGTGTAAAAAATTTTTTTTGCTTGTTTTTATTATCTATTGTTTTTAAGGATTACCATTTTTTGAAAAATAGAAAAGAGAAAACAACAATAACTGTGGAAATTATAGAACGACGTTATTTTATTTATGATTTAGTCGATTCTTGAAACTACAACCCTATAAAACAAAACTATGTCGCTTTGGGCAAAGCGAAGAGGGACATTTACGGAATGTGAGCCCTATCAAAACATCCGTTTCACCTGGGTAGTGTGAAAGGTTAAGATAAAGACGGCAATTACTTTGACTTATGAACGATCTTCAGAACATCGACTGCAACACATTGGAGGCAAACTCCTTGGTGAATCACAAAGTCTGGTACCTTCCTTGATTTGTCTTCAGAAATAACGCTAATTTCTGGTGGAGCAGGATCATTGGAATCTGTCTCCCAGGAAGAGTTGTCGTAGGAGGATTCCTCAGTTGTATTTTTCACAGTATTCGTGCTCTCAGGCAAATCTCCCCACCCAGTTGGTTGGATGTATTTGAGCCTGATACGAGAGCTTTCAGGAGCGGTGTATTTGACCAAGAAGTCGTATTTTCCACTCGGTTGTCCCAAGGTGTCCCACACTTCTTTGGAACTGGAGAAGACATCCCTTTCTATGACGTTGACCTTGGGAAAAACATAGTTAGTAAATTCTGGCCCTGCAAACCTTGCGAATTCATTGTCGTACTGGATATTCTCTAAATTCCCTGAGTGTTGATCCCATGATTCGGTGGGGACACAAGCATTCTTTTCAATGATGCTGAGCTGATATGCATCGCTGGGCTGATTTTCTTGCCCCAAGTCTCTTGGGTACGGCTGCCACATAGGAAGGCCATCCATCGGGCCATAATAGTCGTCGTCAAAGTTGTATTTCATCAGAGTTTCCTCCTCTAATGATTTTGGTGGAGCACGATATCCTTCCGGATCACAATCTCCGTATATCATTTTGACATCAAACCTTGGTATAAATCTCGGGCTCTATGTGGGATAGCAAAATGGCGTATGCACCTCTTCCTGAGACATATAATCGTCCTTATTAAGATAGGATTCCCATTCTTCCTCCGTTTCGGAGGAATCTCCCTCGTTGATGGTATGTACTTCTTGGGACACTGGGTGAAGGAAACTTCCACTGTGGAAGAAATTCTGAATGGGATGAAGACTTTCATTGTTAGTAGCAGTCTGGGTATAGGTCAAGGAAAAACCAAGGCCTTTCTTTTTCTTATTGCCAGTAGGAATGACAAGTTGTCCCCATCCCTTTGTATTGTTGCTTTTGATCACCTCGAGAGCATCTTTGTACGAGGAAATTAATGTTACTTTCTATAATTGATTCTCATTGCTTACCGAAAGTGCCTGGAACTAAGTTCCAATCACCTCCTCGGGTTCTACACAAGTGGACAATGAAAGGTTACTCACGATCAAAGCTTGTTCTCCATAGACCGTGATGAGTTGGTCATTCTTGATGAACTTCAGCTTCTGGTGAAGTGTCGAAGTGACTGCCCCAGCCTGGTGTATCCAAGGTCTTCCCAACAGACAGGTGTATGTTGCTCGGATGTCCATGACCTAGAAAGTGACTTGGAAAGTGTGAGGACCGATAGTTATGGGAAGGTCGACTTCGCCGATAACTATTTTTCAGGATCCTTCAAATTGTTTTACGACGACCACACTGCCTCTCATCGGAGATCCTTTGAATGATAGTCGTATTAGAGTGGACTTCGGCATAACGTTGAGAGCCGATCCGGTATCTACCAGTACGCTAGCTAAGGCATCGTCCTGGAAATTAACTGTGATATTGAGCGCCATGTTGTGACTTTTTCCTTCTTCTGGCAATTCCTCATCACTGAATCCTAAATTGTTGCAGGAAGTGATGTTAGAGACGATGATATCGAACTGTCGTATTGACACGTCCTGTTCCATAAAGGCCTGTTCTAGGACTTTCTGTAGAGCCTCCTTGTGAGCTTCAGAACTGAGTAAAAGCGATAGCACTGAGATTTTTGAAGGAGTTTGCAACAGTTGATCAACAATGTTGTATTCACTCCTTTGGATGAGCTTCAGCATCTCATCCTCATTCTTTGAGAGGTAGGGATCACCGGATTGATCGACTGGTTGATCAGGAACTTCGGTTTGAGGTTCCTTTTCTTTGGTAAGTTCTCCAACTCCTCGGTTGAAGATCCGGCCGTTCCGTGTTACTCGACTGATGTATGCAATATTCACGACGGAGAGTAATGGAGTCTCCTTTCCATACTAAAATTGTTGTCGCACCGTATTTGCAAGGGATAGCCTTAGTTGTTTCATACGGTAATGGTCCTGGCAGATAAATAACTACAGGAGCCTTCTGATTTTTTTGACTGTCGTAAGTAACTTCAATCAGTTCCTGGTTAAGAACATTTGATTTGTCAAGTAAAGGGATGATGGTACAAACATCTTTGGTCGTCTCATAATCAGAGATTACGACAACGTCCTTAATTTGATCAGCGAAATAGTCTGGCGTCAAGTTGATCGACCCAGAACTTGGACCCGATCGAATCTCTTTGCGGTCCAATTGACTTTGAAGGGTTTCTCGCACGAGGTAACATCCTTGATTATTTTCTGAGCAGACTCCACAGCGTTCATAGTTATGTGGTGGCACCTGGCCACGTCCGCTCTGAATGTAGTGTAACTTCACTAGGCCTGTTTTCGTGGATCGAACATCCTGACTTTGATGCCGAGTAGGGTTCCCATTAGTCATACTGACTTGTTGCGTGACTTCATCCATATAGATTGGAAGCCGCCAATGGTTCAACAAGTTTTGCAAAGTTCTTTGAACGAGAGCACATCCTTGGTCATTCTCACGACACACTTTACAATTCTGATAATTATGCGAAGTTAGAAAAATGACCTGGACTTGTGTAGCGTGTAACTCCACCAAGCTGGTATTCATCAACCGAATATCAAAGATTTGAATCATGTTGATCTGATAAGGATTTCTATCATGGTAGTCCTGGATCCACCCAAGATCCATATGATGCTGGAGGGCCTCTTGTACAAAAGTGCATCCCTGTTTGTTTATCGAGCAAATCAGATAGGAATCATAATCGTGCCGCGACAGATTATGATACTGGCTTTGCCTTGAGTGCATTGCCACAAATTTGACATTCATTGCACAGATGTCGTGGTTCTAAATGATGTTGTAATTCGTATAAACCATGTTGACCCCACGAATTCGGTGTTCCTGGATCCATCCAAGATCCAATTGTTCCTTGATTGTCTTTAGAGCAGATATCACACTGGTGATAGTTATGAGGTGGTATATGGCCATACCCGCTTTGTCTGCAATACATCTTGACCAGGTTGGCCCTCAATAAGAGTACATCATGAATTTGATAGTGTGGTTAGATTCTCCATTTATCAAATTATCTGCAGCCTTCTCGTGTTGAGGCAGCGGGCTCGTGAGAACATTAGGATTTGTATCCTGGAATGATAAGACCCAGCTCTTAACAAGCTTCTGCACATCAGATTTGAAGCTAAGACAATTTTCTATATTATGCCCTGGTCCTCCTTGATGATAAGGGAAAGTCTGATCGGTTTTGAACCAAAAAGGCATATTCTCTGGTATTTTAAGAGGATCCCTGGTTTGGACATGCCCCTTGACCAGTATTAATGGAAATAATTCTGCGTACAACATTGGTATAGGGTCAAACCCTGGTGGTCGCATTGTACGGTTATTGTTGTACGGAGGACGAGCCTACTGAAGAGGCTGTTGTGTCCTTTACTTAAATTGTTGTGAATTAGGTTGGCTTTGAGCAACTTGAGGTTGATACGTAGGAACTGACGCAGGGTTGATAGTAGGAGTTACAGCTGCTACTGGTTGATACCGTCGCCTTTGCTTTCTGAGAGAGATATTACCAATGTCCTACTCTTTTTTCTTAGGGAGAACACTACCATATCTTTTGGTACTTCTTAATGATCCAGCGTCTTTAACTAGATGCCCCTCTCGAACTGCTTCTTCAAGACGAACTCCCATACCCAGCATCTCGGTTAAATTACTGGGCGCACTGGCAACCATTCGTTCGTAGTATAATGAGCTCAAGGTTTTTAAGAAGATCTTTGTCATCTCTTTTACCTCAAGAGGTGGACTAATCTGGGCGGAAATTTCACACCATCTCTGAGCGTATTCCTTAAAGGTTTCCTTGTCCTTCTGTGACATCGATCTGAGTTGATCTCTGTCCGGTGCCATGTCCAGATTATACTTATATTGTTGAACGAAGGCAACACCAAGATCTCTGAAAGTGCCGATCTTAGTGCGGTTTAAACCCATGTACCATTTGAGCATGACACCAGTTAAACTATCCTGGAAATAGTGAATCAGTAGCTCGTTGTTCTCTATCTGAGTTAACATTCGCCGAGCGTACATCACTAAATGGCTTTGAGGGCAAGAGTTACCCTTGTATTTTTCAAATTCGGGCACTTTGAACTTGTGCGGAACTTTCACATTGGGGACCAAATAAAGGTCTGCGGCGTCTTTTCCAAATAAATCCTGACCGCGAAGGGCTTGCAATTCTTTCTGCATCTCCAGGAATTATTCTTGGAACTCATTCATTCTGGTAAACGCACTTTCGTTTCCACCAGAAGGCATCTGTGGAATTTGTCCTTCCGGGACAGTGTGTACCAAGGGTGGTGGTACTGTCATTATAGCAGTGACTCTTGGTGCTTCCCTAAGTTTGTAACCTTCAGGAGTTGCTGTCATGCCCCTAACATCTTCACTTTCCCGAAGTTTGTAACCTTCCGGCCCAGCGGCTCCTGCTGCAATTTTCGGATCTTTAGTGATCGACGGAATATATCCTTCCGAGATATAGTTAATAGGCATGCCTCAGAGACGATCTTTCAGCATTTAATACCTAGGATCATACTTCTCCACTATGGGCGTTGACGTGATCTCTGAGATCACAGTCCTTTGTTGTTGCATCTGGGCTGCTGCCAGAGCATGCATGTCATTGCGAAGCTTTCTCAGATCTTCTTTCAGAGTGTCGATCTCTTCTCTCAACTCTCTTTTCTCTTCCTCGAGATCATTCATCTTTTTCTGACGATTGGCCTGAGTATTGTATGAATGAGACAGTTTGATTCTAGAATCGAGACGTAAACGTGAGATTCGTATGGAAAGAAGAATGCGTTACGTGAGAATGATGAATGATATGGAATGATTATATTAATTGTATATTTTTTGGTTTAATCAAAATAAACTTCGACAATTAGATTGAAAATATCAAACAGTGGGGAGAACCCCGTTTTATTGAATTCAAAGATTGCGGAAATGGAAATACAGTAATTTACAAAGTGCTGTAAAGGAAATCTAAACTTATGGGTTCTGAGTCCTCTCTGAGGAGGGCTCAAGTGCTGGTTCTGGTACTTTCCTTTTCTTTGACCGGGGCTCTTGAGCCATTGTCGGCTTGTCATTCCTTTGCCAAGTGAAAGGAGCGAGCAAATTCCTTTGGTTATCCCGATTTTCTACAGCATGTTGCTCCAAAATCTCGATCAGAGTATCCTTTTCTTTTAACAGTTGTTGTACTTTCTTACATTCCACATTGAGAATACGGTACTTGTTCCTCCAAGACCTTCTCTCCTGTTGAAATCTGTTGAGAGCAACCTGAAGTTTTTCTGTATCAAACATAAAGTAAAGGACAGGGTCCCTTAATGGAAGAACTTCCTGACGAGGGTAAGGCATCCTCAGCTTGAGAGCTCTAGTTTGTATCCAGTGGAGATAAGGCTCCACCGAGACACAATCTGGTTTTCCTAAAGACTCTTTTACTTTCCTATGAACATGTTTCCAGGCATGCATTATTTCTGTCTTTAGTTCCCTGTAATTTCCTCCTTCCTTGAAGAAAAGACCTTCCAGATGAACATTTCGTGGGATATGTCACATCGGGTATCCGAGTTGACGACAAACTAAAATTCGATGATAGTTGATTCTCCCTTTAGTTCCTATGAGGGGTACATTTGGGAAGTTTCCACAACGGTCAATAATTCTGATCCTGTCATAGATTCGATTATACCAATCGATGTCAAAGTTGGTAAGAGACATGATTCTTTGCGACCAACGTAAAGTATTATTTTAATCCAAAAAAGCAGCAGACTTGGGCAATTGGGAAATGAACCATTTGTATAACAGGGGTACACAACATGTGATCATTCCTCCACTATACAAATTCCTTAAATGTACAGAATGATATGCATCTGCGAGCAAGGTCGGTACAGGGTTTCCAATCAGAAAAATCTTAATGGCATTGATATCGACGGAGTTATCAATGTTGAGAAATATAAATAACCCGTAGGTGAGCAAGACAAAGATGCTCTCGAATGCGGCCACGTTCCCTATACTAGCAAAGTACAGAGTTTTCCTTATCAAGAACTGGGCTAGAAAACCCTGGATTCCACCCTTAGTGGTCATGTGAGTCCTGACTTCTGACTCGTCCAAATAGATTGCTCTTGCGATGGTCTGATCTTTTGGAATTTCTTTCAGTCCAGAAAAGGGAGCCTGGTCAGTAATTTGCAAATCAGTCAGGTGAGAGTACTCCTCCAATGTTAGAGCTAGTTGATAATTTGGGAATGTGAAACAGTGATAGACCGGATTGTAAAACTGAATTAGTGCGGACATGATTCCTTCGATTACATGGACCCTTAATAGAGACAGCAGTCCTCCATACTTAGATCTCAAAGCCTCAGGGTTGGTTATCATCCTTGCCAATCCTCTTAAATCCTCTAGTTTTGGAACCTTGAAGGTGTACTTGTGAGTTTTCCTTCTACCGAAATCCATTAGCACAATCTCTTTATCTGACATTTGCAATCATTGTCTTAGTTTAATCTGAAAAAGAGAGACTAGAAGAGAAGATTTTTCTTTGTTTTTTAATGAAATGAATGCATAATGCAGCACACAAAAACATAGAAAAAACATGGGGTTAAAGGGTCGGTGTCATAAAGTCAAGGCTCTACCCATCCCTAAAGGTTTATACTGGTGATTTTTTGTACCTGTCCTCAAAATCATTGACCCCTCTTGGGATAACAACAGCAAGCGGATCGCCAGCGAGCTGTAGTATCTTAGAGTAGTCTCAAATTAGGGAAGTATTATGTGACAATTATTTCCGATAGCTTCTGCACTACAAAATGGTTTTAGTCTACTGAAATCCTGAGCTTCTCAGATAACCCAATGGAATAATCTGCTTTCAACAACCGAAGTCGTATAGGCATTGAATCCGCAAAGGGCATCTCCACTGATTTGATGGTCGACCGAGACCTCTTATCTGGGATTCACTCCCCATAAGATTACCCGTATAATGCTATCACTTATCTTAGGTGTGTACTCAATCTTTCCAGATGCGGCATCACACGCATTCCCATTAGCAGAAAAGTAAACACAGATATCAATTAGGAAAAGCAGTATATATATTTGTCCTAATATCTTAGACCTTTATGATCCTATGATCCTAACAGACAATGACACCCCAGCAGAGTTGCCATTTCTGTGAACTTTGAATTTAAGGTTTCATCCCTTGGGAATGCAAGAAAGAATGCCTCCCATTGTGGTCGCCATTTTTCTGTAGCGCGATTTTTGTGGTTTCGAATCACTATCGCTTTGGTACTACAGTTCGATTCATTTTTTAACCTGTTAATTTGATTAAGGAAGGGAAATAGATGTCTCCAATTAACCCTGCTTGTAAACTGAGGTTAAACAGTCAAAACTGTTGGGTTACAGATGCTATCAAAATAGGGGGGTCCTTCTTAGGGTTATTTTCTTAAGAATACAAGTGTGTGGATCATTTGTGAGGCTTTTGGTAAGGTACTAGATTGGACATTTTTTATTAGTATGCTCGCTAAGATTTCACAATCTTATGCCTACGTATTCCTATTTAACGAAACAGGGAAATCAGAGCGACCGTAGTTCCTCCTATTCTACGGAAGGAAAAAGATGTTTTGGTGTCTTGTTCAAAGCCCAAGATTGAAGCTAAACGTGATTTGTATCTAGGTCAAAGCCCAAGATGTGAAGCTGAAGGGTTATTTGTATCTTGTTCAAAGCCCAAGATATGAAGCTAAGGGTTTTGATTGAGAGAGAATTGGTCATCTCTAAAGAGGGATTGTTGATGTTTGTATACTGTGAGCAAATCACAAATTTGATGCTAAAAGGGTGATTGACTCAACCGAGGATTTCTTTATACAAAGCCTAAGATGAGGCTAGAAGTTGACTTTTCTGGGGGAAATGTTCTTTCTGTCTTGTACAAAGCCCAAGATTGAAGCCATAAGGGATCTTTGACTCCGTTGGGGAGGTTTATGTATCTTGTACAAAGCCCAAGATGGAGGCTGAAATGAGTTTGACTCAACAAGAGAGTGCTTTTGTGTGTCTTGTACAAAGTCCAAGACGGAGGCTAAAAGAGTTTAACTCAACAAGAGAGTCTGAAAAGGTGATTGACTCAACTAGAGAGTCTAAAAGTTGCTTGACTCAACAAGAGAGTCTTTTATACTCAACAAGAGAGTGATTTGAAGTCTCGTACGAAGCCCGAGATAGAAGCTAAAAGGAGATTGACTCAACAAGAGAGTCTTTTATACTCAATGAGAGAGTGTTTTATATGTGTCTTGTATGAAGCCCAAGACGGAGGCTAAAAGTTGACTCAACAAGAGAATCTTTTATACTCAACAAGAGAGTGGGTTTTTATTTATATGTCTTGTACAAAGTCCAACACTGAGGCTAAAAGTGATTGACTCAACAAGAGAGTCTGAAAAGGTTAGCTCCACTAGGGAGAGTCATTTGTACAAAGCCCAAGAGGAATTTATCTTACCGCTGTGGATTCTGGAGATTCAGAAGCGGGTCCAAGTGTGGGGAACATTCATGAGAGATATCGGGCTTCTGCTTATTTTTAGAAGGAACTTCAGAATGTCTTTAAGACTCAAGGGGTTTAGACTGTCCAAGTCTAGAGTTTTATCCATTGTACAATGCCCAAGAGGAGGCACGGGCATTAAGGGATGAGTATCAACCCTAAAATGGCCGGAGTTTTGACACTGGAAAGACTGCTCTAGAAAAGGATGACTAAGTTCTGTCTTATACCTTTAAGAGGTTGTCGGGGTCCTTGTATTAAGCCCAAGAGAAGGCATGAAAACTTCTAAGAAGTCGACGGATCCTTGTACAATGCCCAAGAGGAGGCGGGGATGTTTTTAGGAAGCCTGTGGGTCCCCAAACCAAGAGAAGTTCAAGAAATGCAATTCACAGAGAAGAGATCATTCCAGGAAAGTTTGAGGATTTGGAAGAAACTCAAGAGATGCCATTCACGGAGAAAAGATCATCTCTGGGGAGTTAGAGTTTCTTTGACAATTTCTAAGGGTAAAACAGTCTGAGAAAAGGTTCACCGAGAATACTGCCTTTCTCTTTGTTCCTACGGGGGATCTAGTTTTGTTTGTATTTAAGAGCGACCAATGGGGCTTTACCTTGTGCTAGACGTAGTTGTCAGGGAAAACTCTAAATAACTATACTAGTATATATACAGTTGATATATGACCAGTATTTAAATAGGTTATGAAAGAAGACTAACCATGCGCAGCTTCCCACAATACAGTTTTATATATATGACATGTATTTAAAAGAATGAAAGAAAACTAACCATGTGCCGCTTCCCACAATACAGTTATATATATGAAGGTAGTAAATGAAAGCGGATAAACACTTACCCGTTGTAGAGCTTCCATGCTGTTTTGTTAGTTGTTCAACAAAGAAAGTTTTGATAACAACAATATATCTACTATAAAGCAATTACAAAGAGGTGCATTGACTTTCCAATTGTACCCTTTCACTTCAAATTCTTTACACTACACAAAGGGCATTATCGTAACTATAGAATTCATCACCCTTACTAACTTATTTCTCACATTTTTTGCCATTTGTTGGTCTGTCATTGGTCCACATTTTCAAAATACCAATTCCATCCAAACATTCCATCCAAGCAAACCCTAACCCACACAAATCTCAACATTTCTATCTCTCTCTCTCTCTCTCTCTCCTGCCACCAAACCCTAACCCACCCCCTTCTCGGTCGCCACCCTCTTTCTCCACACAACCGATCGCCACCCTCTTTCTCTACAGAATTGCACGCCGCCCTGTTTACTCTACCTTTTTCTCTCCGGTTGATATCATTTTCTGTTTCTTTTCATCATTATCCAAGGGTCTTTTTAGGGTGTGTTGCTGATATTGCTGCGATCCCTGAGAATTTGGTATGCAATGCATGCTCTTGAAGATGATGATTTGGAAATTCTCTACAGAATCCCACGGGTCCCTATTTCCTCTGCCTTTTTATCTCCGGTTGATATCATTTTATGTTTCTTCTCATCATTATCGAAGGGGATTTTAAGTGTATGTTGATGATATTCATGCGAACCCTGAGAAGTGTCTATTCAACGCATGCTCCGGAAGATGATGATTTGGAAACTCTGGTAAGGCTCTCTTAACTATTATAGGCTTCACCATCAAAATTTCATGACTGACATTGGCTTTTGAAGATTGGATGGTATTTTCTCTGTAATCTCTATAGTTCATTTTGATTTTGTGTATTTGGTTTACTGATTATAGTTATTGACATTCTAATTTTACCTAATGACTTGGTATCAATATGATAAATAATTTATATGTTATCTTCTGTACATGATTACCAGTCTTGTGAAAAAATCCGGTTGCAGGTTGCATTGAGTTAGGCTGACAATCTACTCAGGTTTGTCTTTTTAATTACTGTGCTTTTAAAAAGTTTTAAAATCCAATGCAAATCATTACTGTGACCTTTAGGTTTCAATGACAATTTAATAAAACGTCATTGATGGGCTTCAATGCCAAATTATTACTGACATTGCCTTTCCAATTAACCAAACAATTAATGACCCAACTCCACTAAATAGTTGTAGATTACCAATGTAATGAGAATAACAGCAGTCAAATTACACATTATAAAGTCCTGCTATGTATTTCTTGTATCACACAACCATCACCATAGGAGAGGGAAAAAAACAATGAATTCAAATAACGTTGTCCTGCATGAATCTGAGGCATATGAACAACAACCTCAAGACGTCCAACAAGTTCCCCAGGTAATACCTGTGGTTGACGACGTCCAACAAATACAACATGTTCAAGAAGAAGTACTCTTCCAGGCCGAGGAAGCTGAGGAGGCACAAGAAGCTGCTGCACTGCGTAGAAGACAAGCCAGGAGACAATTGAGAAGGGCAAGAAGAAAGGCGTTGCGAAGAAGACAGGCCAGGATGCGTTTTTTAGATTCAGATCATGAGGATGAGGCACCTTTTACGTGGAGTAACTTTATGAGGGCTAGGGGTTTTAGATTTGATCTTTAATGTTTTACATTTTTATCTAGGCCTGTAATGAAATTAGGATCAACTATTTAATTATTGTCAGGATCGACTTCACGTTATGTGTTTTTTGGAACCATTTTGCTACATTTTATGCATTTTGTTATCTTGATTGAATTTAGCATTTTAATATGACTTGTATGTTATAGTTCATGTGGGGTCTTAATCTTTAAAAAAGTCAAAAAGTCACTTCTTCACAGGTACTGTTATTTATTATCATACATGTGTTGTTAGACCGTTGTTCTATATAATGTTCTGTTGCTGTTTTCTATTATTATTTAATATATTTATGGCTCTGTTCCTTTTTACAGGTTTTAGCAACATTTAAATTGGCTTTGGTACATACATTAGGGAACCTTGTCACTAATATGAACCTTGCTATGATGCCATCAATTTTATGATGTTGCACATGTTATTTGTTGGTTGGCTGTGACGAAAAAAATTCTTCTGAGCCCTGAATGTTGCTGCGAATTTCCTCTCATTCCTGTTGTTCCTTCTAATATAGTGTCCCTTTTACATCTCATTGGCATTGAATTGGGACAAACGTCTCGATCTGCCATTTGTTGGTGGTTGATGATGAGTTGGAATAAATTCCAGTCTGAAACCTGATATCCTGAACCCTTAGTATCTTGCCGCTTAATTGTTGTTTAATGCTGTTGAATTGATATGCATTTTGCTAATAACAACTTGGTTTGATTTTACCTAACCATTTGTTATAGCAGAAACAGAGTTTGTTGTCGTTGTTGCACGAGCCACTTTCAGTATTTGTTGGTTGGCTGTGACGAATAAAATTCTTCTGAGCCCTGAATGTTGCTGCGAATTTCATCTAATTTCTGTTGTTCCTTCTGATATAGTGCCCCTTTTACATCTCATTGGCATTGAATTGGGATAAACGTCTCGATCTGCCATTTGTTTGTCGTTGATGATGAGTTGGAATAAATTCCAGTCTGAAACCTAATATCCTGAACTCTTAGCATGTTGCCGCTTATTTGTTGGTTACTGCCGTTCAATTGATATGCATTTTGCTAATAACAACTTAGTTTGATTTTACGTAACCATTTCTTATAGTAGAAACAGAGTTTGTTGTCGTTGTTGCACGGGACAGTTTCACTATTTGTTGGTTGACTGTGATGAAAAAACCCCTTCTGAGCCCTGAATGTTGCTGCAAAATTCCTCTCATTCCTGTCGCTCATTCTGATATAGTGTCCCTTTTCATGACTGACATTGGCTTTTGAAGATTGGATGGTATTTTCTCTGTAATCTCTATAGTCCATATTCATTTTGTGTTGTTGGTTAACTGATTATAGTTATTGACATTCTAATTTTAGCAAATTACTTGGTATCAATATGATGAATAATTTATATGTTATCTTCTGTACATGATCATCAGTCTTGTGAAAAAATTATGTTGCAGGTTGCATTGAATTAGGCTCACAATTCTGCAGGTTTGTCTTTTTAATTACTGTGCATTTAAAAAGTTTTAAATTCCAATGCAAATCAGAGTTTGTTGTCGTTGTTATACAGGCCACTTTCACTATTTGTTGGGTGGCTGTGGTGGAAGAAATTCTTCTGAGCCCTGAATCTTGCTGCGAAATTCCTCTCATTCCAATTGTTCCTTCTGATATAGTGTCTCTTTTACATCTCATGGCATTGAATTGGGACAAACGTCTCGATCTGCCATTTGTTGGTGGTTGATTATGAGTTGGAATAAATTCCAGTCTGAAACCTAATTTCCTGAGTTCTTAGCATCTTGTCGCTCATTTGTTGTTTAATACCGTTGAATTGATATGCATTTTGCTAATAAAAACTTGGCTTGACTTTACCTAACCATTAGTTATAGCAGGAACAGAGTTTGTTGTCGTTGTTGCACGGGACAGTCTCACTATTTGTTGGTTGCCTGTGACGAAAAAAATTATTCTGACCCTTTAATGTTGCTGCAATATTCCTCTCATTCGTGTTGTTCCTTTTTATATAGTGTCCCTTTTACATCTCATGGCATGGAATTGGGACAAACGTCTTGATCTGCCATTTGTTGGTGGTTGATGATGAGTAGGAATAAATTCCAGTCTGAAACCTAATATCCTGAATTGCTAGCATCTTGCCGGTTATTTGTTGTTTAATACCGTTTAATTGATATGCATTTGCCTAATAACAAGTTGGTTTGACTTTACCTAAACATTTGTTATAGCAGGAACAGAATTTGTTGTCGTTGTTGCAGGGGACAGATTCACTATTTCTTGGTTGGCTGTGACGAAAAAATTTCTGCTGAGCCTTGAATGTTGCTGTGAAATTCCTCTCATTCCTGTTGTTCCTTCTGATATAGTGTCCCTTTTACATCTCATGGCATTGAATTGGGACAAACGTCTCGATCTGCCATTTGTTGGTGGTTGATGATGAGTAGGAATAAATTCCAGCCTGAAACCTAATATCCTGAACTCTTAGCATCTTGCCGCTTATTTGTTGTTTAATGCGGTTGAATTGATATGCATTTTGCTAATAACAACTTGGTTTGATTTTCAGTCCTATGACAGGTGACACACTAAAAAAAATAGATTCTCTGCCTTGAATTTCATTTTCAGTCCTCATCCTACTGCTGTTAAGAAAGTCATTTTGTCTGAAATCATTGGACAACATCACGTAACTAGATTTCTTTTTCATTTTAGTTTGCTTTCCTTTATAGTAGATTTGCTATCCTTTACTTTGCTTTCCTTTTGAAGAAAGAGTTTCCTTTTTGTGTCAAGCATTCCACCTTTCAAGTAAAGGTAGTTTGTGAGCATATTATTCTACATGTTTGCATACTATCCTCTTTGTTTTACCTTGCAGTTTGTAATCAATGCCCAGGAAAAGCAGTCAATATGCAGTTCAAGAAAAACCTCATTGAAGCGGAAGAAAATTTCACTGTAGAATTTATTAGAAGAAAAAGCATTGTAACTTAGATGAACTATTTATTAATGTATTAGATTACTTGAGTTAGGTTTTTTTAATTTTATTCTACTGAAATTTATGGAAGTATAGCTACATTTATAATTTTATTTTGCAGAAGCTTCCCAAATATATCCCTTTTACCTAAATTATTTTTCTTGTGATTAAAAATCATTGTATTGGACCATAATATTTTATTATAATCGGGTGCTAGAAAGCACCAAGGCAATTGATGATGATTCTGTTATACTTCTGACCATAGAAAAGTGACTACTTCTATTTTTTTTACAACAAATTTTTTTATATAATAAGAAAAAGAATTTGCTATGAAAAAAAATGTAGTTAAGTAAAAACAAAATGGAATGCTGTGGAGAGTAAAAACTTAGACTGTAACCAATTATGTTTGACCTTATCTCAAATTAAATTAATTATGACTAAAATTTAGTTTTTAATTTTAGTTTCTAATTTCATGAACTCTTATCATGTTGCTGCTAATTTGTTGTTTAATGACGTCGAATTCATATGGATTCTGCTTATCACAACTTGGTTTGATTTTACATAACCATTTTTAATAGCAGAAATAGAGTTTGTTGTCGTTGATTCACGGGACACTTTCGTTGTATGCCATGTGCTGCAAATTGCATTCTTATTGAAGAATTTTTTTCTTGCAAACTTTGTATAACCATATTACAAATTTATAGTTGAAAAATTTTCATATCAAAATTATTCATTACACATTTTCCATTTATAATAAATGAGTTTTTTTACAATTGTCTCTCAATATATTATTTCTACAATATGAAGATAAATTTACCCGTGCGGGAGCACGGGTGTTTTACTAGTTTTGATTCAAAATCAAAAAGAGATAGTGCTTTGAATAGAGGTCGGGGCTTACAGCTCAGGGAGAGGCCCAGATTTTTATTTTTGTACAAGTGGTGGGGCTTACAGCTCAAGGAGAGGCCCAAGTTTTAACAATGATCGCATCGTTGTTTTGAAAACTGTACAGAGGGACTTATATAATATGTGAGGCCCAAAATGGTTTTCATTTTATGAAACGATGGGACTTACACTCTCTCAAGAGGCCCAAAAAGTTTAAAAATGAATAAAGATGGGTCTTATAGCTCAAGGAGAAACCAAGTTGTTTTGTTAAAAAAGGCGACGATCGCGCCTAAATTTCTGACTGTATCGGGACTTATACAATGCATTGAGGCCCCAAAATGGTTTTATTTACAGAGAGATGGGACTTACACTCTAAAAAGAGGCCCAAAAAAGGTTTTATTTACAGAGAGATGGGATTTACACTCTATCAAGAAGCCCAAAAAGTGTTTGAAAAATGATTGATGAGGGTGGAATCAATCAAAACCCTAATTTCATCATTTAAAAAGTAATTTCTTAAAGAAAATCAATAAAACATGACAAAACACCAAATAAGCTTGAATAAACAACTTGTAATTTTTGTTTAAGGTTTGAAAAATGAGGTTTTAATCACAAGATGAATTAAAACTCATTTGGTTTTGATTTTCAAGATGAATATTCACTTTTAAAATGTTTAAAAACAATTAAAAATTAATTTTTTCATAAAAATACCAACTATATTAAATAAATAATATAAATTTGATTTTTTTTTGTGGAATAAAATATTTCAACATTTTTTTGATTTTTTGCAAAAAGAACTAATAAAAAATAATTATAATTGAGGGAGTTATAAATTTTCCAAATCATTAAAAATAATATGAAAAATAATAAAAATATGAAAGAAATGATAAAAGGAGGATCTGGGGCGAGGGGGATTCGAACCCCATACCTCTTGTGTGCAGTGCGTGCCCTCTACCACTGGGGTGGTGATACATCCATGTATCAAACCCCAGCCACAAATATACAAGGCTTGCCTTGTTTTTTGACCTGGCCAAGGCAAGGCAAGACAAGGTTTTGGCCAAAAACGTGAAGCTTGTAACTTTCTCATTTCTCCATGGATTGGGACAAAGTTTATATGTATCTGGCCCAGAATTTTCCAAGGAATCCAATGGTGGTGGTGGTTTTTCCAGAAAATAAATCCTCCTCATAACCCGATAGTGGTTTTGAAATAGGCCATGATTTGCATTTTCTGTGCTATCTCTTGTTACAGGCATGAATTACATGATGAATTGGTTCAAACACAACATATATAACATGTATAAGATATGCATGATCAGTGGACTTCAAAGCAATGCATATTTCAAAGAGTTCAAGTTGAGATGCTTACCTCTTTAGGAGCTTTTTGGGCAATCTGTCAAGGGATTTGTTCCAGAAATGTTTTGATGCTTTGAACACCCTCAAATGATCCCTTGGAAGCTTTTAGGATGATTGGAATCAGCTGTAAATCTCAGGAATGGAAATTGGCCCTTTCTTGCAAAAGGGGCAAAGGTGACCAACATAGCAACTCTCTCAAATGGTGTTCCAGATGTGGGGAACCATTTGGGACAGTTCAAGGATGATATTTGGAGTGTATTTGAGGTTTTATCTAGTTTTAAAAGTGACTGAATCAAGACATGGCTTGAAAAATGCAAAAAAGTCCAATTTTGAGGTTTTGGGAGGGGACTTTGTGATTTTGGTGTTACAGGTCACTTGTGAGAGTTTGGACAACCTAGATATGACATATTGGATGTGTTTGGATCATGAGTTGTGATGGAAATGCTCTCTAACTCAAAAACTCAGAGCTACCTTGCTAAAGAAGGCATTTTTGCCTAGAGAAAGAGATTTTTGAGGAAAGCAAGTGTTGTAGTGCTTTGGTGTACTCAAACTGAGCACCAATGAGCTCTAGTTATAGTAGAGCAAGTTTGTTTTGGCTGCAATAGTGTATGGCAACTGCTGCAGAGGTTTGACAAATTTTGATCAATAGGAATCCAAGTCTCCTCTAGCCATTGACTAGAGGTTAGAGTGTAGCGAGGGATTTTGGACGTGGTTCTTAAGCATTGTCGCTCTTTTGGGGTTACTACAGTTCGATCCATTTTTTATCCTATTGAAGCTGATGAAGGAAGGGAAATAGATGTCTCCAATTAACCCTGCTTGCATACCGAGTTTAAACAGCGGTCTATTAAGTTACGGATGCTATGTGGTAGTGGGGCCTCTCTTAGGTTATTTTGACAGAATGACGGATTTATTCTAATGGCAGGATGTTAGGACTGATGCTTTTCAATTGATATGGGATTTAGGATTTTTGTTTTAGTGTGCTCGCTAAGATTTTTCTTTCAATCTTATGCCTACGTATTCCCGCTTACCGAAACAAGGAAATCAGAGCGATCGTAGTTCCTCCTATTCTATGGGAGGAAATGGTGTTTTGGTGTCTTGTTCAAAGCCCAAGACGTGAAGCTAAAGGTGGTTTGTATCTTGTTTAAAGCCCAAGATATGAAGCTGAAGGGTCTATTTGTATCATGTTTAAAGCCCAAGATATGAAGCTAAAGGTCTCGACCTTAGAGAGAATTTGTCATCTCTAAAGAGGGGTTTGTCTGTTATGACTATTTATAAAGGAGAATTACTTTAACCAGGATATATGAATCTGGAAATGCCATAATTTCCTTTATAGGGGCTTTCCAAACTAGAGGAGAAGACTTTAACTCAGTGTAGAGCAATGCCATCTTTCCTTAGGAATTTCTCATGCTAAAAGAAGGACAGTGGCATGGATATAGATGATCCAGAGGCTTGCCGCTTACAACAGTTAGATGAAGGGAAAGGAGTTGTTGATGTTTGTATACTGTGAACGAGGCACAACTTTGATGCTAAAAGGTTGATTGGATCGACCGGGGTTTCCTTATACAAAGCCTAAGAGGAGGCTATTGGCCCAACAAGAGGGAGTTTTTATGTGTTTCATACGAAGCCCGAGAGAGAGGCTAAAAGGGTTTGACCCAACGAGGGAGTCTTTTGTATCTCGTATGAAGCCCGGGATGGAGGCTACAGAAGTTTGTCCGGGTGAGTCCGTCTCAACCTCTGTTTCACCGGCGGATATTCCGATCTTAATGGTAAGTGATGTTCCACGATGCTGGTATCCAACCCTGGCATATCCTGATAGGACCAAGCAAACACATCGGGGAATTCTTTGAGAAGCTTTATCAAACTCTCTTTGGTAGTTGGACTGAGCAGTGCCCCAATCCTGATTTCTTTTCTCTCTTTTTCCGAACCCAAGTTTACCATTTCCAACAGCTCTTTATGAGGTTCAATGGACCTTTCCTCTTGTCGGAGTAATCGGGAGATCTCTTCTGGAATTTTGTCGTCAACTTCTCTTCAGCCTCAAATATTGGGAATTCAAAGTCGGGAGAAGGCATCGGATCGTATGTTTCAACGGGGTTTAAAACAAGCAATCTGCATGACGTGATGATTTGTGTTTAGAAGAGATAGAGAAAATGCAAGTGCGTGCAGTGCATTTATTTTTACTGCTTGTTTTTATTGTTGATTTGTTTTTTAGGATTACCATTTTCTGAGAAAAGAAAAAAGAGAAAACAACAATTAATGTAGAAATTACAGAACGACATTATTTTATTAATGAACAAGTCGATTGTTGAAACTACAGCCCTATAAAACAAAACTTTGTCGCTTTGGGCGAAGCGAAGAGGGAAAATTTACAGAAAGCGAGCCCTATCAAAACATCCGTTTCACCTGGGTAGGGTGAAAGGTTAAAGACGGCAATTACTTTGACTTATGAATAATCTTCGGAACATCGACAGCGACCCATTGGCGGCGAACTCCTCGGTGAATCACAAAGTCTGGTACCTTCCTTGATTTGTCTTCAGAAATAACGTTGATTTCTGGTGGAGCAGGATCATTGGAATCTATCTCCCAGGCAGAATTGTCGTAGGAGGATTCCTCTGTTGCATTTTGTAGAGTATTTGTACTCTCAGCTGTATCTCCCCATTCAGTTGGCTGGATGTCTTCGAGCTTGATACGAGAGCTTTCGAGAGCGGTGTACTTGACCATGTAGTCAAATTTCCCAGTCAGTTGTCCCAAGGTGTCCCATACTTCTTTGGAACTTGAGGGGTCATCTCTTTTAATGACGTTGACCTCGGGAAAAGCGTAGTTGATGAATTCTAGTCCTGCGAACGTTGCGAATTCATCATCATGTTGAGTAGCTTCAGGATAACCTGGGTGTTGATCCCATGACATGGTGGGGACACAGGTATTCTGCTTAATGATGCTCAGCTGATTTTCATTATTCGGTTGACTTTCTTGCCCCAAGTTTCCTGGGTAAGGTTGCCACATCGGCAGACCATCCATCGGGCCATAGTAGGTGTAGTCAAAACTGTCCTTCATCGAAGTGTCTTTCTCTAATGAAATTGGCGGAGCACGACATCCTTCCGGATCACAATCTCCGTAGATCATTTCGACATCTGACCTGGGTATAAATCTCGGACTCTGTGCGGGATAGCAAAATGACATAGGCACCTTTTCTTGATACATGTAACCGTCCTCGTTGAGATATGACTTCCATTTGTCCTCCGTATCGGAGGAATCCTCCTCATTGATAGCATGGACTGCCTGAGGTACTGGGTGAAGGAAACCTCCCCTGTGGAAGAAGTTCTGAATGGGACGAAGACTTTCATTGCTGGCAGCTGTCTGGGTACAAGTTGTAGAAAAACCAAGACCCTTCTTTGTATTATTTTTAGTAGGAATGACAAGCTGTCCCCATCCTGTTGTATTGGTACCTTCGACCGCTTTGATAGTGTCTTTGTACAAGGAAATGAAAGTTCCTCCTTCTGATTGATCGCCACTATGTAGTGAAAGCGTTTGGAATTGGGTTCCAATTATCCCTTCTGGTTCCACATAAGTGGATGACGATAAATTACTTACGAGCAGAGCCTGTTCCCCACAGACTGCGATGAGCTGACCGTTCTGGATGAACTTTAGCTTTTGGTGGAGGGTTGAGGTGACCGCTCCAGCCTGATGGATCCAAGGTCTTCCTAATAAACAACTGTACGTTGCCCCGATGTCCATGACCTGGAAAATGACTTGGAAAGTATGAGGACCGATAGTTATGGGAAGGTCGACTTCGCTGATAACCGTTTTTCTAGATCCGTCAAATGCTTTGATGACGACCTCGCTGATTCTCATTGGAGGGCCTTTGAATGATAATTGCGTCAAAGTGGACTTCAGCATAACATTTAGGGCTGACCCTATGTATACCAGTACGCTGGCTAAAGCATCGTCCTGGCAGTTAACTGTGATATTGAGCGCCATGTTATGACGGCGACCCTCTTCAGGTAATTCCTCATCGCTAAATCCCAAATTATTGCAGGAAGTGATGTTAGAGACGATACTATCGAACTGTCTGATTGTTACATCCTGTTCTACGAAGGCTTGCTCCAAGACTTTCTACAGAGCCTCCCTGTGCGCTTCTGAACTTAGTAACAGTGATAATACTGAGATCATTGAAGGAGCCTGTAATAGTTGATCAACAATGTTGTATTCACTCCTTTGGATTACCTTCAGCATATTATCGTTGTTTTCGAAAGGTCGGGATTACTAGATTGACCGACTGGTGGATTAGGAAGTTCCGTCTGAAGTTCCTTTTCTTTGTTGGACTCTCCAACTCCTCTGTTGAAGATTCTACCACTCCGCGTTACACGACTGACGTCTGAAATATTTACGATGGAGGGTAACGGAATTTCCTTTCCATTTTCAATTATCGTTGCACCGTATTTGTAAGGGATAGCCTTAGTTGATTCATACGGTAGTGGTCCGGCAGATAGATGACTATGGGAACCTTCGGATTTTTCTGACCATCGTAAGTAATCTCGATCCGTTCCCGGTTGGGAACTATTGATTCGTCAAGTAGAGGAATGATGGGAAAAACATTCCTAGTTCTCTGATGATCAGAGATTATGACAACGTCCTCAATTTGATTGGCAAGGTAGTTCGGCGCCCAGTTGATGGGCCCGAAACCTAGATAAGGACGAGTCTCTCCACGATCCACCTGACCCTGAAGAGCTGCTCTCACATGGTAGCATCCTTGGTTATTTTCTAAACAGACTCCACAGCGTTCATAATTGTGTGGTGGCACCTGGCCACGCCCGCTTTGAATGCAATGTATCCTCACCAGGTTAGCTTACACAGATCGGACATCCTGGCTCTGACGCTGAGTGGGGTTCCTGTTATTGATACTAATTTGCTAAGTATCTTTATCCATATAGATTGGCATCCACCAGTAATTTAACAAGTGCTGAAGTGCCTCCTGGACAAGGGTACAACCTCGATCACTTTTGCAACCCGCTTTACAGCTTTGGTAATTATGTGAGATCAGGAACCCGAGCCTGACCTGCTCAGCATGCAACTCTACTAGGTTGGTATTCATTAAGCGAATGTCAAAGATTTGAACCATGTTGATCTGATACGGATTCTTTTCATGGTAGTCCTGGATCCATCCAAGATCCATCTGACGCTGGAGGGCCTCTTGTATGAAAGAGCATCCCTGTTTGTTTACCGAGCAAGTCAGACAAGAACTGTAATTGTGCCGCGGCAGATTATGATACTGGCTTTGCCTCGAGTGCATCGCCACCAAGTTGACATTCATCGCACGAATATCGTGGTTTTGAACAATGTTGGAATTCGTATAGACCATGTTAACTCCATGAACTCGGTGCTCTTGGATCCATCCGAGATCCATTCGCTCCTGTAGAGCGGCTTGCACTACAGAACATCTTCGATTACTTTTAGAGAAGACATCACATTGATGATAATTATGAGGTGGCACATGGCCATATCCACTCTGTCTACAATGCATCTTGGCCAGATTGGTCTTTAGCAAGAGTACATCGTGAATTTGATAGACGTTGTTAGACTCTCCCTCTATCAAGTTGACTGCAGCTTTCTCGTGTTGAGGCAATGGGTTCGTGAGAACATTTGGATTCATATATTTGAAAGATAGGAGCCCGCTCCTAACAAGCTTTTGCACATCGGACTTGAAATTGAGGTAATTCTCTATGTTATGCCCTGATCCTCCTTGATGATAAGGGCATGCCTGATCCACCTTAAACCAAAAAGGCAGATTTTCTGGTACTGTAAGAGGGGACTTAGTCTTGATGTGCCCCTTGTCCAGTAGTAACGGAAATAGTTCTGCGTACGATACGGGTATAGGATCAAATCCTTGTGATCGCGTTGTACGGTTGTTGTTGTATTGAGGGCGAGCCTGCTGAAGAGGTTGTTGCGTCCTTTGCTGCTGATTAGGTTGGCTCTGCACAACCTGAGGCTGATACGTAAGAATAGGCGCATGATTGATAGTAGGAGTTACAGCTGCTACCGGTTGATAACATCGCCTTTGCTTTCTGAGAGAGATATTCCCAATATCTTGCTCTTTTTTCTTAGAGAGAGCACTACCGTATCATTTTGTACTACTTGATGATCCAGCGTCTTTTATCAAACGTCCTTCTCGGACGGGTTCCTCAAGACGAACTCCCATACCGACCATTTCGGTGAAATCACTGGGCGCACTGGCAACCATTCTGTCGTAGTAAAATGAGCTTAAGGTCTTTAAAAAGATCTTTGTCATCTCTTTTTCCTCAAGAGGTGGACAAATTTGAGCGGCAATTTCACGCCATCTCTGAGCGTACTCCTTAAAGGTTTCTTTATCCTTTTGTGACATTGATCTAAGCTGATCTCTGTCTGGTGCCATGTCCAAATTATATTTGTATTGTTGGACGAAGGCAGTGCCAAGATCTCTGAATGTGTTGATCGTGGTGCGGTTTAAACCCATGTACCATTTTAATGCGGCACCGGTTAGACTGTCCTGAAAGTAGTGAATCAGTAGGTCTTAATTCTCTGTCTGAGCTGACATTCGCCGAGCGTACATCACCAAGTGACTCTGAGGGCAAGAGTTACCCTTGTATTTTTCAAAGTCGGGCACTTGGAACTTGTGCGACACTTTCACATTGGGGACCAGACAAAGGTCTGCGGCGTCCTTTCCAAATAAATCCTGATCGCGAATGGCTTGCAGTTCCTTATGCATTTCCAGGAACGGTTCCTGGAATTCGTTCATTCTATCGAACAAAGTTTCCTTTTTACCAGAAGGTATCGGTGGAATCTATCCTTCCGGGATAGTGTGCACCACAGGAGGTGGTACCGTAACTACGGCAGTGAATCTTGGCGCTTCCCAAAGTTTGTAACCTTCAGGAGTCCTCAATATGCCCCTGACATCTTCGATTTCCCGAAGTTTGTAACCTTCAGGCCCAGTGGCTTCTGCTGTGATTCCCTGATCTTTCGGCATTTGATACCTAGGATCAAACTTCTCCACTATGGGCTCTGATGTGATCTCTGAGATCATAGTTCTTTGTAGCTGAGCTTCTTCCATGGCTTGCATGTCGTTACGAAGCTTTCTCATATCCTCTCTCAGAGCGTCGATTTCTTCTTTTAACTCTCTGTTCTCTTCCTCAAGATCATCCATCTTTTTCTGACGATTGGCCTGAGTATTGTACGAATGAGACAGTTTGACTCTAGAATCGAGACACAAATGTGAGATTCGTAGGTAAGAAGAATACGTTATGTGAGAATGGTGAATGCAATGATTATTAATTATTTTTGTTTATTCAAAATAAACTTCGACAATTAGATTGCAAATATCAAACATTGGAGAAACCCCATTTTATTGAATCCAAAATATTGCGGAAATGAAAATACAGTAGATTACAAGATTCAGAAACAGAAACCTAAGCTAATGGGCCCAGAGTCCTCTCTGAGGAGAAATTGGATGCTGATTCTGGTACTTTCCTTTTCTTTGACCGGGGCTCTTGAGCCGTTGTCGGGTTGTCGTTCCTTTGCCAGGTGAAAGGAGTGAGCAAATTCCTTTGGTCATCTTGGTTCTCTACAGCATGCTGCTCCAAAATCTCAATCAGAGCATCCTTATCTTTCAATAATTGCTGTATTTTGATGCACTCCACATTGAGAATGTGGTACTTGTTCTTCAAAGACCTCCTCTCCCGTTGAATTTTGTTGAGAGTAACCTTAAGTTTTTCCGTTTCAGTCATGAAGTACATGACAGATTCCCTTGGTGGAAGAACTCCGTGACAAGGATAAGGCATCTTTAGCTTTAGAGCTCTAGTTTGTACCCAGTGGAGATAAGGCTCCACCGAGACACAGTCCGGTTTCCCGAGAGACTCCCGTCCTTTCTTATGAACATGTTTCCAAGCATGCACTATTTTTGTCTTTAGTGCCCTATCATTCTCTCCTTCCTTGAAGAAAAGACCTTCCAGATGAGCATTCCGGGGGGACGTGCCTCATCAGGTATCCAAATTGACAATGAACGAGAACTGGATGATAGTTGATTCCTCCCTTAGTTCCTATAAGGGGTACGTTAGGGAAGTTTCCACAACGGTCAATGATCCTGATCCCATCATAAATCCTATTACACCAATCAATGTCAGAGTTGGTGAGAGACATGATTTTCTGCGACCAACGTAAGGCACTCTTGTGATCCCAAAAAGCAGCAGACTTAGGCAAGTGCAAGATAAAGCATTTGTATAACAGAGGTACACAGCATGTGATCTCCCCTCAGCTGTACAAATTCCCTAAGTGTACAGAGTGATATGCGTCAGCGAGTAAATTCGGCACAGGGTTTCCAATGAGAAATACCTTAATTGCATTGATATCGATGAAGTTATTAACGTTGGGCAACAGAAATAATCTGTAGGTGAGTAGAAGAAAGATGCTTTCAAAAGCAGTTCCGTTTCTTATACTAGCAAAATACATAACCTTTTTTGTCAAGAACTGGGCTGGTAAACCTTGTATGCCACCCTTAGTAGTCATGTGAGTCCTGACCTCAGACTCATCCAAATGAATTGCTCTTGCAATGGTCTGATCCTTTGGAATTTCTTCCAGTCCAGAAAATGGAGCTCGATCAGTGATATGTAAATCGGTCAGATGAGAATACTCCTCCAGCGTTGGTGCTAGTTGATAATCCAGGAATGTAAAACAGTGATAAACCGGATCATAAAACTGAATGAGCGTCTCCATGATTCCCTCAATCACATGTACCCTTAATAGAGGTAGAAGACCTCCATATTTGGCTCTGAATGCCTCCTAGTTTGTCATCATTCTCGCCAAATCTCTCAAATCCTCTAGCTTCGGAATCCTGAAGGTATACTTATGAGTTCTCCTTCTACCAAAATCCATTAGCGCAATCTTTTCTCTGACATTTACAATCACAGTCTTAGTTTAATTTGAAAAAGATAGACTAGAAGAGAAATTTGTTTTTGTGTTTTAATGTTTTTTAAATGAATGCATGAATGTAGCACACAAAAACATAGAAAAAAACATGGGGTCAGAGGGTCGTTGTCATGAAGTCAAGGCTCTACCCATCCCCAAGGTTTACTAATGATTTTTGTACCTGTCTCTCATCATCATCAACTCTTGTCAAGAAAACACCAGCGGGCCGGGAACCGTGCTAGGTGGTGTTTTTGAAGAGTCCTCAGAAGAGGGTGGCATCGAATGATAACTATTTTCGATAGCCTCTGTGCCACTAAAGGGGTTTTCCTAGGTGTATACTCAATCTTTCCACATACGGCATCAAACGCATTCCCATTAGCAGAAAAATAAACACATATATCAATTAGGAAAAGCAGTATATATATTTGCCCTAATGTCCTAGACTTTTAAGAGCTAAGAATCCTATGGTCCTGACAGAAAATGGCTCCCCGACAGAGTCACTATTCTGTAGTTTCTACATAAGAGATGAAAAGAAAAGAATCAGCCCCACGGTGTGCGCCATTTTTCTGTAGGGGCAATTTTGGAGGTGGTTCTTAAGCACTATCGCTCTTTCGGGGTTACTACAGTTCGATTCATTTTTTATCCTATTGAAGCTGATGAAGGAAGGGAAATAGATGTCTCCAATTAACCTTGCTTGCATACCGAGTTTAAACAGCGGTTTGTTAAGTTACGGATGCTATATGGTAGTGGGGTCACTCTTAGGTTATTTTGACAGAATGAAGGATTTATTCTAATGGCAGGATGTTAGGACTGATGCTTTTCAATTGATATGGGATTCAGGATTTTTGTTTTAGTGTGCTCGCTAAGATTTTTCTTTCAATCTTATGCCTACGTATTCCCGTTTACCGAAATAGGGAAATCAGAGCGATCGTAGTTCCTCCTATTCTATGGGAGGAAATGGTGTTTTGGTGTCTTGTTCAAAGCCCAAGACGTGAAGCTAAAGGTGGTTTGTATCTTGTTTAAAGCCCAAGATATGAAGCTGAAGGGTCTATTTGTATCATGTTTAAATCCCAAGATATGAAGCTAAAGGTCTCGACCTTAGAAAGAATTTGTCATCTCTAAATAGGGGTTTGTCTGTTATGACTGTTTATAAAGGAGAATTACCTTAACCAGGATATATGAATCTGGCAATGCGATAATTTCCTTTATAGGGGCTTTCCAACCTAGAGGAGAAGACTTTAACTCAGTGTAGAGCAATGCCATCTTTCCTTAGGAATTTCTCATGCTAAAAGAAGGAAAGTGGCATGGATGTAGATGATCCAGAGGCTTACCGCTTACAGCAGTTAGATGAAGGGAAAGAAGTTGTTGATGTTTGTATACTGTGAACGAGGCACAACTTTGATGCTAAAAGGTTGATTGAATCAACCGGGGTTTCCTTATACAAAGCCTAAGAGGAGGCTATTGGCCCAACAAGAGAGAGTTTTTATGTGTCTCCTACGAAGCCCGAGAGAGAGGCTAAAAGGGTTTGACCTAACGAGGAAGTCTTTTGTATCTCGTATGAAGCCCGAGATGGAGGCTACAGAAGTTTGACTCAACAAGAGAGTCTTTTGTATCTCGTATGAAGCCCGAGATGGAGGCTAAAAGTTTTTTTGGCTCAATAAGAACCTTTTTGTATGTCGTACAAAGCCCGAGATGGAGGCTAAAAGGGTTTAACCCAACGAGGGAGTCTTGTGTAACTCTTATGAAGCCCGAGAGAGAGGCTAAAAGAGTTTGCTCCACTGGGGAATATCATTGTACAAAGCCCAAGAGGAGGCTAGGTGACTGTTTCAGTTGAGTGACAGATCCAATATACAGATTTAAAGAGAAAATCAGTTCTTATATGAGTTATGTCTGTACTCAGGGATTTGATCAAAGGATCGGGATTATTTCCTGTTCTTTAAGGAAAGGGGAAATCCAAAGGGTATTGAGACTGTCCGAGTATACGGGTTTTCTTCCTATTTATTGGAAGGGAGCTTGAGAATGTCTTTGAGACTCAAGGAAAATAGACTGTCCAAGTCTAGAGTTTCATCTTTTATACTATGTTTTGAGAAACAGTAGTAGGGTCTAGACTCTTTGAAAGACTGTTCTATGAAGATGACTAATTTATGTTCCTATACCTCTAGGAGGTCGTCGGGACAATTTGTACGAAGCCCAAGAGGAGGCTATCATTCCCGGAGGAAGAATCATTATACGAAGCCTAAGAGGAGGCTGTGAAAACTTCTAAGAAGCCGACGGGTCCTTGTACTAAGCCCAAGAGGAGGTGGGGATGCTTTTAGGAAGCCTGTGGGTCCTTGTACAATGCCCAAGAGGAGGCCGATGCTTTTAAGAAGCCTGCGGGTCCGCAAACCTCGAGAAATTCAAGACAGGTTATTCACAAGGAATAGATCAAGCCAGGAAAGTTCGAGAATTTGGAAGAAACTCAAGAGATGTCATTCATGGAGAATACATTTATCTCTGGGGAGGTAGAGTCTCTTGACAATTCCTAAGGAGGACAACCGAAGAGAAGATTGTATCTGGTGCTCCTATTGGGGATCTAGCTTGTCTATTTCTACGAGTAATCAAAACAGCTTTACTTAGTTCTAGACGTAGTTGCCGCTGAAACTCTAAATATTTATACTATTATTACCCAGTTAATATGAGTTTATGAAAGAAGACTTACAGCAAAACAGCCCCGCAATACAGTTATATGTATATGAAAGCGGTAAATGAAAGCGTATAAACACTTACTCGGTTGTAGAGCTTCCATGTTGTGTTGTTAGTTTTTCAAAAAAGAAAGATTGAAAACAACAGTATATTTCAAAATCAAAGGAGAAAGTGCTTGGAAAAAGAAAGATTGGGGCTTACAGCTCAAGGAGAGGCCCAGGGTTTTATCAGTGATCGCACTGTTGAATTTTGTACAGAGGGACTTATACAAGTGACTGTGGCCCAAGAAAGGTTTTCTGTACAAAGGGATGGGTCTTACACTCTCTCAAGAGGCCCAAAAAGTTTTAAAGAAAAAGAGTGAGGTTTATAACACGAGGGTAGGCCTAGATGACTTTTCATTTGAAATGGTGATCGCGCCGAGGTTTTCTTTTAACGCAGAGGGACTTATACAATAAGTGAGGCCCAAAATTGTTTTGGTTAAAAGGGGATTGTGTCTTACACTCTAATAGAGGCCCAAAAATTTTGAATGGGTCTTATAGCTTGAGGAGAGGCCCAGATGTTTTAAACGGACGATGGTCGTGCCGTTTACTTGTATAGAGGGACTTATACAATAAGTGAGACCCAAAAAGTTTATGTACAAGGGGGTTTTGGGTCTTACACTCTCTCAAGAAGCCCAAAAAGTTTTAAAATGTTTGATGAGGGTTGACTTAATCAAAAACCTTAATTTGTTTCCAAAATGTATTTTAATTGAATAAAATTCAATTAAAATGATAAAAAATTGTTTAACATGTGGAAAACAAATTATGATCTTGGATTAATGCTTCAAAAATCAAGTATTTACCTACAAAATAATTAGAAGTCATTAATCTTTGCCAAATCAAGAAGGAAAAAATATTTTAAATGTCAAAAACAATTAAAATATTAATTCTTTGCAAAAATATCAATTATATGAAATAAATAATATTTTTGGGATTTTTTGGGAAAATAAAATATTTTAACATTTTTGTGAATTATTAAAAAAAGAATCAACTCAAAATCATAAAAACTCAGAGAGAAATTAATTTTTGAATAAATTAAATAAAATCACAAAATTCAACTATTTGAATTTTTGAATTTTTGATCATATCATGCAATCCACATACCAATCAACTCGTTTCAACCTCACGATCATGTCTATGGCATTTAATTTCATTTATTTTAAACATGGAATGAAAAATCAAGACAAAACCTCAAGAACCCTAATTTTTGCATGAAGGCTGAGAATTTTGATACACGATTCAAACAAAGCAATTAATTGAGCGGAAACATTCCATGCATGATTATGAACATTTGGCAAAAGTATTGTGCGAGGAAATATGCATAGATTGAGTGATGACCAAGTTTAGGCTTACCTCTAGGTCGTGACAGCAAGTTCAAAGTGATTTCTGAGTTGGAGGTGTTACAGATGAGTTGTGATGATTTGAACAGCTTCCCTACACCCTATGGAGTGTGTTTTAATGCTTGGACCTGATTGAAATTGGCTGGATCACTTCATGGCATCTCAACTGTAACTTGGTTAAAACCTTGAGCAATTGACTGGTGATTCTGAGAAATCAGTGTTCCAGATGTTGTTTGAGTGTTTTATCAGCTCATATATGATGTATGTGAGGTGTGTGTGTGATTGGTTTGAGTGGAATTGCTCTCTAGCTCAAAAACTCAAAGTTGCCTTGCTAAAGAAGGCATTTTTGCCAAGAGAAAGAGATTTTGAGGAAATCATCTGTTTGATGGCTTTGGTGTACTTAAACTGATCATAATTGAGCTCTATTTATAGTAGAGCAAGTTTGTTTTGCAAGGAATAGTGAATGGAAACTGCTGAGTAGGTTTGGATAATGTTGGCAAATGAAAATCCAAGTCTCCTCTAGCCATTGACTAGAGGTTAGGGCACAGGCTGCTGGTTCCCTTGGTCTTGGATAAGTCTTGACTGAATTCAGTTGCTAATAGCTCAGTCCATGCCACCTTAGTGCTTCCATTGAATGCTCCAATCCAAAATTGGAGTCTTGTCCCTATTTTAGGCAATTCTAGGTTTAGCATGCTATTTCTTATTCCAAGGACTTTGGAGTCTTGGCTCAGTGATTGTCCCTTTTAGATTCAATCCTCAGATGTGTCTAAGATGATGACAAGGCTTGGAATTGGCTGATTTTGGAAAATCGACCAAAAGTGCAAAAATCTGCCTTGCCTTGGCAGATTTCAGCAAGGCATCTTGCCACTACCATATCTCATAGCTCAAATTGAATTTGGTGATGTTATTGGCCATTTTGGAAAGCCCTCATATGATACAACAACTGTTTGATCATATTTGGTTTTGATACTTTTTGGATCCAAGTGAAAAATCCCCCTACATTTGGAAAAAAGTGAAGGCAGATTTTGACTTAGTGAAATTTTCACCAAGTGTTGGAACAAAGTGACTTTTCTTGATTTTGATCACTCCATAACTCAAAATCCATAAGGAATTTGGACATATATCAGTTTGAAGATTTAGTAGAGGGCAATGATATCTACAAATCAAGCTTTGGATGGGGAAAAATGGCTTTGTGGTTTAGAAGTTATGATCCTCGAAAGTTGGTACCCTTGCCACTTTATTTCATAACTTAGAAATTTTTCTAAGTTTATATGGTTACCCCTTTTACAAGTTATCCCACTTTTCTTGATTTTTATTGATGAATGATGATTCAAATCATACATAAACATCATTTTAGGGTTAAAAATCCATTTTAGTGAAAAATCTCAAAAAGTTAAAGTTGACTTTTGTGCACAGTTGACATTTTATCAAATGAATTACAAACTGTGCAATCCTTTAAGAAATCATGTCCTTGACCTAAATCAAACTTGATGGACATGTTCCATGGGTGTTATAGTGTATATTGAATCATGTCTTAGGGCTTGGGAGCATGTCCTGGTCAAAAGTCAAAGTTACAGTTGACTTTTCTTGCGAAACCCTAATTGTGGTTCAGATGAAATTGAGACTTGTTGCTCAAGCTTCTTGGATCAATCCATTGTTCCAAATGGATCAATGTGGTACATTAGAGACCCTCAAAGCCTCTCGTGAGGTCTTAGTTCATGATTTGTCCCAAAAGTCAACTTAGGAGTAAATTAGGTCAAGAAACCCTAATCCCTGATTTTTGATGTATGCATCCCCTGAGGCAAATTTGACTCGATGATTGGGTTCATGAGGTTCCATGGAGCATATTAGGTTATGCTTTGAATAATTGGCTCATGCCCAGATGAAATTTTCCATCTGGAGGCCCTGGTCGACCAAAGCCCTAATTTGGTGACACTGGCGATCTTGAGGCTTGATCCACCTAGAAGGGAGCATCCTTGTGCTTAATCCTTGAAGTGGGAGTCCTTTTGATCCTTTGTGGATGTTTGAGAAATTAGACAAGTTGAAGATCATGTCATTCCTTGATTGATCATTTGTCTAAGAGCTCTGAGAGGGCTTGAAATCCTAATTCTGATTGCAGTGGATGCTCAACAATTCCTTGAGGAGATTGGTGAGGCATAAAGGTACATCCATATTGTGATGATGATTTGCACAATGATGGGAATCTTAGTGGTCAAATTTGGGGTATGACATAGAGCACAGGCATTTGGTTCCCTAGTTCAAAGATCATCCTTGACTCATTCAGTTGGAAATGGTTCAGTTCATGCCACCTTGGTGCATCCATTGAATGTTCCAAAACAAAATTGGAGCCTTGTCCCATCTTTAGGGTTTTTTAGGTTCGGCATGCTATTTTTAGTTCCAAATACTTTGGAGGCTTATGGATCAGTGTTTGTCCCTCCTTGGTCTCTCCCTGAGGTGTTCATATGGATAAACTTATTTGTCATTTGCACAAATTGCTCAAATCGAGCAAAATGCACAAATCTGCCTAGTTATGACAGTTGTAGCAAGGCATATTGCCACTGTCATAACTCGTGGCTCAAATGGAATTTCATTGGGTTCTTGGCCATTTTGGAAAGCCCTCATATGATACAACATATGTGTGATCATAGTTTGTCTTGACACTTTTTGGATCCAAGTGAAAAATGCCCTTACATTTTGGAAAAAGTGAAACAGATTCTGACTTAGTGAAAATTTCACTAAGTGTTGGAAAAAAGTGACATTTCATGTTTTTGTGATTTTGATCAATCCATAACTCAAAATCCATGAAGAATTGGAGTGAGGTGTAGTTGACACTTTTAAAATATGCCATGAGAGCTACAAATCCATCTTTGGATCAGCCCAAATGGTTGCTTGGATCTCAAGTTATGATCCTTGAAAGTTGGTACTCTAGCCACTTTGTTCCATAACTTAGAAAAATTCTAAGTTTTTATGGTTACCCCTTTTGTAAGTTATCTAACTTTCTTTGAATTTTCTTGATGAATGATGATTCCAATCACACATTAACATCATTTTAGGGTCAAGGAACCATAATTATGAAAAATCTCAAAAAGTCAAAGTTGCCTTTTGTGCACAGTTGACTTTTTATCAGTGAATTCTAAACTGTGCGATCCTCTATGAAATCAAGTCCTTGACCTAAATCAAACTTGATGGACATGTTCCATGGGTGTTATAGTATGTATTGAATCGTTTCCCAAGGTTTGGAAGCATGTCCTGGTCAAAATTCAAAGGTACAGTTGACTTTGTCCTCAAAACCCTAATTGTGATCCTGATGAAATTGAAACTTGTCAATCAAGCTTCTTGGATCAATCCATTGTTACAAATGGATCAATGTAGTGTGTTAGAGACCCTCAAACCATCTCTCGAGGTCTTGGTTCATGTTTTGTCCTAAAAGTCAACTTAGGGGTGAATTAGGTCAAGAAACCCTAATTCCTAATTTTTGGTAAATGCATCCCCTGAGGCTAAATTGACTTGATGATTGGGTCCATGAGGTCCATTGGAGCATCTTAAGTCATGATTTGAAGCATTGGCTCGTGCTCAAAGGAAAATTTCCATCTGGAGGCCTTGGTCGACCAAAACCCTAGTTTGGTGACACTGGCGATCTTAAGGCTCGATCCAATGGGAATGCTGTAACTTGTGCCTGATTCTTGATATGGGAGTCCTCTTGATCCATTTTGGATGTTTGAGAGGTTTAGACAAGTTAAAGATCATGTCATTCCTTGATTGATCTCTGTCTAAGAGCTCTGAAAGGGCTTGAAACCCTAAGTTTGATTGTAGTGGATGCTCAACCATCTTTGGGAGATTAATGAGGTATGATGGTTCATCCATATTGTGATGATTTGCCTAATGATGGGGAATCTTAGTGGTCAAAATTTAGGGTATGACACAACGGCTTGAGTGTCTTGGGCTCTACCAATGAGTTTTGAACCAGGTGTGGCAAGAGTTGATTGTACGACATGGGAACTAGACGAAGAAGAGCATTCCTTCTTTCCAGGTTGTTACGAGGCCTTTGCTGATTCTGGAACTGATAGTTTTGCTGACGATGCTGATTTGTGCCTTCCTCTCGCTCAGGGACTTTCATCCTTAAACTTTTCTTAGGAATATGCAACAGTTGCAGTCGTGGGGATTCTAAGACCAAGGACTGCAAGAAATGCCCCTGACTTGATGTAGATTTGGGAGAGACAACAAGGATATCCACTTCCTTTTCAGCAGCTGGAGTAGGACCACCTTGTATGCTTACGCCGCCCAACGTGAATTCAATTGCCTTTGCATCAATTAAATCCTGAACCTTATGCTTAAAGGCCTTGTATTTCTCCACAGTATGCCTTGGTGCCCCATAATGGAAATCACAATGGACATTTGCATTATAACCCGGTGGAGGTTTTCTAACAAGAGGAGTCAAAGTCCTTAACTGGACCAAATGAAACTTAAGTAGATGTGGCAACAGCTGAACATTAGGCATAAGAGGAGGATCAAAGATTCTGCCAGGTTGCTTCATCCTTTGCGCATACTTATTAACCTTGTGACTGTCTTGGGAGATAGGAGATGGCTGCTGACGGGGAAATTCTGGAACTTCGAGTTGCGCAGAAAACTCGCGAGGCAAATCACGCCTTGAGAGAGATCCCGCAGGCAAGGGAGGAACAATAGTTTCTGTTACAGCTTCAAGCATAGGGCTGCCATCCTTTCTGAGCACACTTCTCACGACCTCCATAACCAGGTTCATCTGTGTCTTCAGTTGATTGACCTCTTCCTTCAGAATTCTCTAGTCTTGAATCAATGCTTGCATGTTCCCCATAAACTTCCCCATTTGGTTTTGTACTTCCCTCAATTTCTCTTGAATTTGTTCCATGATCAACTTCTGACTGGCTTGAAAAGTTAAGTCTGCAATTCTGAAGAAGACCAGATCAGACAAGAATAACCAACCTCGAACACCTGTTATGCAAATGAGTATGAAAATGCAATGCAAATGCCATGGTCGAACATTTCCAAGGAATCATTCTGCTTTGATTAAATTTTTTCACAAAAGAACCACAAGAAATAGATGGAAATGCTCAACAGTGAGTCTCAAAGTTAATATCCTTGGAAATACAAGAACATGTATGCAAAAATGATGATGCATATGCAACAGACATGGGATCAAGGCTTCCATAAAACTCTGCACTGTTGTGCTGCTAACTGAATAAGTTCGAAGGTCTGCTCTGAAGAAAATACCAAAATACCAGAATATCAGATAATCAGAATACCAGAATACCAGACGGATAAGTTCACACTGATACGAGAACCAGAAAACCAGGTAGGTTGAAAGTCATGGTTACCTGCAAACCTGTAAACACCGCCCATTCTCACATGTGGGTTGTAGAAAAGCTAGGATCCTCAACGTCGAATTCTCAATTTGAGAAACAATACTATCGCCAAACAAAGAGGTCGTCCACTGATTCCTCAAAAAATAAGGTCATCCTATGTAAGTTCCCAGCTTCGGGTCCTCGGATCAAGAAGTATAATGGGTTTGCCATTTCTGGTCTGCCATTACTACCTCTTGGCTGGAGTGCCTCTACTGAGTCCTCGGGGAAATGGTCGCCAAAGTCGACAGCTATCTAGATCAACACCCCGAAATGCACAAGATGCGCACGTCAGAATATCTCCCAAGAAAACCTCGTCTGGATGTGAATTCCGGGAACACCAAACGTACCAAGATGGCACATAGGTCCCAATACTTTCCACTCTAGTCCTAGGTGTATACTCAAGCCTGTGTATTGGGCTTATCTCTCAGAAACCCCCAACCTGCCAAACAGAAAAAAACCAGTACAGCATATGACAATAATGAAATGCAATGCAATAAATGCGGTAAAAACAATAATATACAACAAATTAAAGCACAACAGTAAACACTTAATGAAAGTAAACAGACAAGCGCTAGGATTGACTCGCATAGGGAACCAGTCTCCCCAGAAGAGTCGCCAGCTTTCGCAACTGTAAAAAACAACCGGCGAGAAATAAGAACAGGAGAGTCGCCACCGGACGTTATTTATCCCAACGCAAGGAAAGGAAACAATCAAAGAAAACATGAAGAAAAGGGAAAGGAATGGTCATCACAACCATAGCCTGGGTTTGGGAGTTGGTTACGCGAGGGGAAGGTATTAGCACCCCCACGCGTCCATCGTACTCGATGGGATCTATGCTTGTTGTCTAAACAAAGGGTGAGTTATCCTAAAGTCTATGGCTAAACAGAAACGGGGAAGGGGGAAACAAAGACGGACTCGCAAGGATTATCACAATCCAATGCCTACGTATCTTCGTGGACGAACAAAGAATCAGAGTCAACGTAGTTCGACGGACTAGGCAAAAGGGGGAAGGTTGCTCACCGAGATGCCGCACCTCGTGCCTACGTATCCTTAATCGGACGGAGAGAGGAAGTCAGAGCAGTCATAGTTTGACCTAACGAGGTCTTTGTGTTTTTTACGTAAGCGACGAGCTCTTCTCTATAAACGATTTGAAACCCAACGATCCCGAAGGATGAAAAAGACTTGAATTTGTTTTTGTGTTTTTTAGACATAAGTGATTTGAGTTAGTTCATAACTTGCATTGCACCAAAGTCTATGTCATAGGAACGAATGCATAACAAATCGTCCCAAGAAAAGACGTCCGCTAAACACTTTAGAAAAATGAGAGAAAACCCCTCATTCATCATTTCCCACGCTTAAGGCTCATGCGCAATACACGTTATCTTTATTAAGTATTTTAGAGTTGTTATGAGATGAGAAGAGAAGACTCAAGAAAAAGAAAACTCTAAGGGGAAATCTATCCTAATGTTGTCATACAAAGGTGGCCCTATAGTTGAGTTCAAAAGGGAAATATCTACCTAAGTTAGCATGCATGGTTTTAATCCTAATGTCTATCCTACTCCAAGCTTAATGAAAAATTAAGTTGGACTAGGAACCCTAAGGGAACAATTCAAAAGTGAATCTAAGACTTGAACAAGTCTTAAGATCCAAGGGGAAAGAAATGAGTGAAAGAGATGAAGAAGAAAGAGAGATATGAGATGAGAAACCAAAGAGGGCAGGAAGTACATCATGCACATCGGATCCAATTCATATCATTAATCATGCCTTAAAACATCAAACAAAGAAGTTCAAGCAAACAAGTGGAGGCAAACAAGAAAAGATGCAAGCAAACTTGCATAAGAAAGACAATTGAACCCCATTAAACCTCACACAAAGATGAAATGAACAAGGTAAGATGAAAATGAATCCAAGTCAGAACTTAAGTCATCTCATGATCAACCAACTCAAACATTAGAAAATGATCTCAAGGGTATCAAGTATGCATCTCATCAACACTCAAACAATTAGCAACAACTAACTCTTGCACAACATAACTTCAAGTGATCAAACAAAGTGAAATCAAGGCATGAAAGCAAATGGGCAGCAAGATGAACATGTTTATCAATCCAAACATCAACTCATGAATAGCAAGATGAAACATCAAGAATCATTTACAAAGCATGCACCACAACCATGCAAACATCCACTCACTACTACAAAACACCCAAACAACAACGCGAGGTTTACAACGGAATCCTATACACCGCTCTTATATTGCGTACTGGATGCGCGTGCATTATTTTAATTAGAAATCTCAATGGTATAATAAAGGTTGTTATGAAAACCGTGGTGATACAATCTAGCAATCATGGGTTCGAACCTCATCGCCCTCAAATAGTTTATCCCTTTGACGTAAATGCTCCCTTTTTAAGTTTTATTAATATTTAACTAAAAAATAATAATGATATTATGATGGATTTTTCTTAAAACCGTTGTTACAAACTGTTATGTATTTTAAACACCAAGTATATATTAATTTATCCATTGAAAAAAGAAACAAGACGAAAAAACCTTAACACCAACGCCGTCACCATTGTCGGGAATAAGACAACAACAACAACAAGAAAGTGTTATACTTTAAGGTGTTGCAATGTCACATTTGAAGACAAAATCATCCAAAGGTGTTTCTACGTCTTCGTCCAGTGTAAAATCTCGATCTGGAAATTTTTGTGGTTGTGATGATCGTATGGTTTCGTATCAATGTAAGAAGGGACAAAATAAAGGAAGGCTTTTTTGGAGATGTCCATTTTGGAGGAGCGATGAAACATGTAATTTGTTCATATGGGATGAAGATGTGGGAGAAAGAGATGGAAATGACAATGAGAGCATTATGAAGTCAGAGTTGGAAGTTGTGGGCTATCTGAAGGTTATGTATGAGAATTTAAAGAAAAAGAACAAGAATTTGAAGAACAAACTGAAATCAGAGATATTTTCTGGAAATATCAAGATGTTATGTTTTCTTGTCTCCTTTATGTTTAATGTTTACTTTGTTATGAAATGTAATAGTTGAATTAGGGTTTGAATTACATTGTTGATGTTTAAACTGTTGATCCATTGTGAATTACATTATTGATGTTTAAACTGCATATGCATTGTGAATTACATTGTTGATGTTTAAACTGCAGATGCATTAAGTGAGCAGTTAAGGCGCACCTTTTCTTTTTTATTTATTTTAAAATTTACAAATAAAAGGGTTATCACTACAGTTCTCCTGGTTAACCGTATTGATATATTTATAATAAATAAATACCTATCTATACGATTTTTATTTATTTTAAAATTCACATATAAAAGGGTTATCACTATGGTTATTCTAGTTAACCGTAGTGATATATTTATAATAAATAAATACCTATCTATACGATTGTTATTGTTAATGGTTGTGAAATAGTTTACCCATATATAAGCAAAATAACTTTCACTTAATTGACAGTAACGTCGTTGCCTTCAAAGTGAAACCCTAGAACCCATTTTTTCTCTTCGTTTTCACCATTAGTCATGAATCATACATTATGGTATTCTTTTTCTTCCATCTATTGTTAGATATTTCCCATTATCTTTGTCATACCCCAAATTTTGACCACTAAGATTTCCCATCATTGTACAAATCATCAGCACAATATGGATGGACCATCATACCTCATTAGTCTCCCCAAAGGTGGGTGAGCATTCACTACAAACAGGATTTAGGGTTTCAAGCCCTCGCAGAGCTCTTACACAAAGGATCAATCAAGGAATGACATGATCTTCAACTTGTCTAGCCTCTCAAATATCCATAATGGATCAAGAGGACTCCCACTTCAAGGATTAAGCACAAGGTTGCTCCCTTCTAGGTGGATCAAGCCTCAGGATCGCCAGTGTCACCAAATTAGGGTTTGGTCGACTAGGGCCTCCAGATGGAAATTTTCCTCTGGGCATGAGCCAATGCTTCAAAGCATAACCTAAAATGCTCCATGGAACATCATAAACCCCATCATCAAGTCAATTTAGCCTCAGGGGATGCATACATCAAAAATCAAGAATTAGGGTTTCTTGACCTAATTCACCCCTAAGTTGACTTTTGGGACAAATCATAAGCCAAGACCTCAAGACATGATTTGAGGGTCTCCAACATACCACGTTGATCCATTTACAACAATGGATTGACCCAAGAAGCTTGAGCAACAAGTTTCAATTTTATCTGAACCACAGTTAGGGTTTCGCGAGAAAAGTCAACTGTAGCTTTGACTTTTGACCAGGACATGCTCCCAAGCCGTGGGACATGATTAAATACAACCTATAACACCCATGGAACATGTCCATCAATTTTGATTTAGGTCAAGGACATGATTTCCTAAAGGATCGCACAGTTTGGAATTCATCTGATAAAAAGTCAACTGTGCACAAAAGTCAAACTTTGACTTTTTGAGATTTTTCATAAAAATGGTTTTTTAACCCTAAAATGATGTTAATGTGTGATTGGAATCATCATTAATCAAGAAAAATCAAAGAAAGTGGGATAACTTGTAAAAAGGGTAACCATAAAAACTTAGAAATTTTTCTAAGTTATGGAATAAAGTGGCAAGGGTACCAACTTTGGAGGATCATAACTCCTAAACCATAAAGCCGTTTTTTCCCATTCAAAGCTTGATTTGTAGCCCTCATGGCCCTCTACAAAAGTGTCAACTACACTTCATCCCAATTCAGCATGGATTTTGAGTTATGGTTGGATCAAATGGCTAAAAACTTAAAATTGACATTTTTCAGCACTTAGCCAAAATCTGCCTTGTAATTTCAGCACAGTGTCCCAACTTCAAGGCTGTTTTTCTCCATGATCCAAGTTGAACCAAGTCTAGGGCCAAACATCAAAGTTAAAGTACGCCATCTAAGCTTTCCGGAAAGTCCTAGAACGTCCATGTAGCATACTCGAGCAGGGAGTTATGGATCTTATAAAAGGGCTTGCTGCAGCTGAATTTTTCAGGGTAGATTTGCACATTTTTTGTGCCACACGAATTTTCAAGTCTTGTCATCATTTTGGACACATCTAAGGATCAAATCCAAGTGGGATGATCTGATCCATGAACCTCCCAAGTCCAAGGAACCAAAAAAAGCATGCCAAAACCTAGAAATCCCTAAAAGAGGGACAAAACTCCAATTTTGGTTTGGAGCATTTAATGGATGCTTAGAGGTGAAATGAACTGATCTTCCTCCAACTGAATTCAGTCAAGATTCCTCTAACAACTACGGAACCAGCAGCCTGTGCTCTAACCTCTAGTCAATGGCTAGAGGAGACTTGGATTTTCATTGGCCAACATTGGCCAAACCTCTGCTGCAGCCACCATTCACTATTGCTTGCAAAACAAACTTGCTCTACTATAAATAGAGCTCATTTGTGCTCAGTTTGAGTACACCAAAGCCATCAAACAGATGCTTTCCTCAAATTCTCTCTTTCACTCCAAAATGCCTTCTTTAGTAAGGAAATTCAGAGTTTTTGAGTTAGAGAGCATTTCTATCACAGCTCATGATCCTAACACCTCATAAACATCATATGTAGGTGATCCAAACTCTCACAAGTGACCTATAACACCAACATCACAAAGTCACCTCTCAAAACCTCAAAATGGCACTTTTTTGCATTTTTCAAGCCATGTCTTGATTCAGTCACTTTCCAAACTAGATAAAACCTCAAACACACTCTAAATATCATCCTTCAACTGTCCCAAATGGTGCCTCACATCTGGAACACCATTTGAGAGAGTTGGCATTTTGGCCACTTTTGACCATTTTGCGAGAAAGTGCTCAAACTTGCTCCAAAGGTTTCCAGCTGATTCCAATCATCCTAAAAGCTTCTAAGAGGTCATTTGAGGTTGTCCAAAGCATCAAAACATTTCTGGAACAAAGCACTTGGTAGGTTGCCCAAAATCTCCAAAAAAGAGGTAAAATTCACAACTTGAATTCTCTGAATCATGCTTTCCTTTGTTGTCCACATACATGCATCATATTGAACAATTCTTGAGGCAAAAATGTAGTCCTTAATGTGTATGTTGTGATCCTCCCACTGTTTGCATTTTAACATGTTTATATGTGGAATTTTGGTTGTTTTAAAATCATGTCCAGTTCTATTTTTTTTATTGGTGTGTTCTGTACATTAAGTTTTAGTGTGCATGAGTAACACCATTGGATTCCTTGTGAAAAATCGGTCAAGATAGGTTTTTTACGGATTTCAATTCCGATGAAAATTGAGAGAGTTGCGCGCGTTGGAAATTTGACGCAAAACGACGTCGAATTAACGATAGCAGTTCTGGTTTTTTAATTGCTGTGTTTTGTGTGTTGATTTTCTGTGTGCGTGAGTAATACCATTGGATTCCTTGAGAAAAATCGGTCAAGATAGGTTTTTACGGATTTTAATTCGGATAAAAATTGAGAGAGTTACGCGTGTTGGAAATTCGACGCGGAACAATGTTTTCAAAACAGTGCAGTTCTAGTTTTTTTATTTCTGTGTTTTGTGTGTTAATTTTCCATGTGCATGAGTAATACCATTGGATTCCTTGCGAAAAATCGGTCAAGATAGGTTTTTACGGATTTCAATTCGGATAAAAATCGAGAGAGTTACGCGTGTCGGAAATTCGACGCGGAACGATGTTTTCAATCGATAACAGTTCTGGTTTTTTAATTTCTACGTTTTGTGTGTTGATTTTCCATGTGTGTGAGTAATACCATTGGATTCCTTGCGAAAAATTGGTCAAGATAGATTTTTACGGATTTCAATTCGGATAAAAATCTAGAGAGTTACGCGTGTTGGAAATTCGACGCGGAACGATGTTTTCAAAACAGTGCAGTTCTGGTTTTTCGATTTGCGTGTTTCGTACGTCGAGTTTCAGTGTGTATGTGCAGTACCATCAGATTCCTTGCGAAAAATTGGTCAAGATAGGTACTTCCGGATTTTGATCCCAATAAAAATTGAGAGAGTTATGAGTGTTTGAAATTTGATAAAAAACGTGTTGAAAATTAAAGTTTCGATACTAGTTTTTACCCCATAAGAGATGTCGGAGATGATGTTGTGACATCTTTCCTCTTTTTCATATTTTGATTTTCAAAACTCAACCAATTTTTTTTACATAACAAAAAATCTTCATTTTTCAATTCATACCCCATAGTATTTTAATACACAAAAAATCACAAAAAAAGTATTATTTTTAATATATTTAAAAATAGTGTTTTAAATTGTTTCAAATGCTTTTAAAATGATTTATTTTTCCTTGATTTTTAAAACCAAAATGATTTTAAATATTTATGTGGATAAAATATTTTTTTCATAAACTTTAATCATTATTTAATGATTTTTATTTGATATTTTTATCATTTTTTACTTAATTTTTCTTGGAAAAATGTCTTAAAAAATGAAATTGGGGTTTCTTTGATTTTCACCCTAACAAATCTTTTTCAAACACTTTGGGCCTCTATTAGACTGTAAGACCCAATCCCCTTTTAACCAAAACAATTTTGGGCCTCACTTATTGTATAAGTCCCTCTGCGTCAAAAGAAAACCTCGGTGCGATCGCCATTTTCAAACGAAAATCAACAGGGCTTCTCTTTGAGCTGTAAGTCCCATTTCTTTTCATCTTTAAACACTTGGGCCTCTATTAGAGTGTAAGACCCAACTCTTTTTTTTTAACAAAACAATTTTGGGCCTTAGCTATTGTATAAGTCCCGATACGTTAAAAATCTCGGCGCGATCGCCATTTTCAAACTGAAAATATTTTGCGCCTCTCCCTGAGTTGTAAGCCCCATATTTTATACAAAAATACACTTTGGGCCTCTAATAGAGTGTAAGACCCAACCCCTCTTTTTCATATTTTCTCATTTTTCATATTATTTTTTAATGATTTGGAAAATTAATAACTCCCTCAATTTTGATTATTTTTTATTGGTTCTTTTTCTGAAAAATCACAAAAATAGTTAAATATTTTATTCTACAAAAAAATAAAATTTATATTATTTATTTAATATAGTTGGTATTTTTGTGAATAAATTCATTTTTAATTGTTTTTAAACATTTTAAAAGTGAATATTCATCTTGAAAATCATAACTAAATAAGTTTTAAATCATCTTGTGATTAAAACTTCATTTTTCAAACCTTAACCAAAAATCACAAGTGGTTTATTTAAACTTATTTGATTTTTTTTTTGTCATTTTTTATTAATTTTCTTTGAAAAATTACTTTTAAAAAGTGAAAATTGGGGTTTCTTTGATTTTTAATCATACTCAAATGTTTCAAGACTCTTTAGGCCTCTAATAGAGTGTAAGACTCATTCCCTTTGTAAATACCAAATTTTTGGGCCTCAGTCACTTGTATAAGTCCCACGGTGTTTCCAAAACCTCAGCGCGATCGTCGCCCTTTTCAAAATTAACCATTGGGCCTACCCTCGAGTAGTAAGACCCATCTCTTTTTCCTTAAAACCTCTTGGGCCTCTTGAGAGAGTGTAAGACCCATCCCGTTGTACAGAAAACCTTTTTGGGCCTCAGCCACTTGTATAAGTCCCTCTGTACAAATTCAACAGTGCGTTCACTGATAAAACCCTGGGCCTCTCCTTGAGCTGTAAGCCCCAAATCTTTTTATTTCAAAGTACTTTCTCCTTTGATTTTGAATATACTGTTGTTTTCAATCTTTCTTTGTTGAACAACTAACCAAACAGCATGGAAGCTCTACAACCGAGTAAGTGTTTACCCGCTTTCATTTACCGCTTTCATATGTATATAATTGTATTCTGGGGCTGTTTCACTGTAAGTCTCCTTTCATAAACTCATATATATATAACTGTATTGTGGGGTTGTTTCGCTGTAAGTCTTCTTTCATAAACTCATATCAACTGTGTAATAATAGTATAGATATTTAGAGTTTCCCCGGCAACTACGTCTAGCACTAGGTAAAGCCGTTTCAATCACTCTTAAATAGTCAAAACTAGATCCCCATAGGATTACCAGACACAGTCTTCCCTCCTCTTGGGGTTAAACAATATGGAGATATGAAAGGCAGCATTCTCTGTGAACCCTTTCACAGACTGTCACTCATAGAGTTGTCAAAGAAACTCTATTCCCCAGAGATTGTCTCTTCTCCGTGAATTGCATCTCTTGAGTTTCTTCCAAATTCTCGAACTTTCCTGACTTTGATCTATTCTCGGTGAATAGCATTGCCTTGAACTTCTCGGGGTTTGGGGACCCACGGGCTTCTTAAAAGCACTTGTCAAGAAACTCTACTCCCCAGAGATGATCTCTTCTCCGTGAATTGCATCTCTTGAGTTTCTTCCAAATTCTCTAACTTTCTTGACTTGATCTATTCCTTGTGAATAGCTTGCCTTGAATTTCTCGGGGTTTGGGGACCCATCGGCTTCTTAAAAGCAATCGGCCTCCTCTTGGGCATCGTACAAGGACCCACAGGCTTCTTAAAAGCACTTGTCAAGAAACTCTACTCCCTAGAGATGATCTCTTCTCCGTGAATTGCATATCTTGAGTTTCTTCCAAATTCTCGAACTTTCCTGACTTGATCTATTTCTTGTGAATAGCTTGCCTTGAATTTCTTGGGGTTTGGGGACCCATCGGCTTCTAAAAAGCATCAGCCTCCTCTTGGGCATCGTACAAGGACCCACAGGCTTCCTAAAAGTAACCCCGCCTCCTCTTGGGCTTAGTACAAGGACCCTACGGCTTCTTAGAAGTTCATAGCCTCCTCTTAGGCTTCGTATAATGATCTCTTCCTCCGGGAATGATAGCCTCCTCTTGGGCTTAGTACAAGGACTCGTCGGCTTCTTAAAAGTTTCTAGCCTCCTCTTGGGCTTCATACAAATAGTCACGACGACCTCCTAGAGGTATAGGAACAGAACCTAGTCATCTTCATAGAACAATCCTTTCATAGAGTCTACTACTGTTTCTCAAAGCATAGTACAAAAGATGAAACTCTAGACTTGGACGGTCTAATCTCCTTGAGTCTCAAAGACATTCTCAAGTGACCACTTCGTTAAATAGGAAGGAAACCCGCAGACTTGGACAGTCTCAATACCCTTTGGATTTCCCGTTTCCTCAAAGAGAAGGAAATATCCCTGATCCTCAAATCAAATCCCTGAGTACAGTGTTGCTCATATAAGAACTGATTTTCTCTTTCAAAATCAGTATACTGGACCTGTCACTTAAACAGTTACCTTAGCCTCCTCTTGGGTTTTGTACAATGATTCTCCCCAGCGGAGTCAAACAACGTTTAGCCTCTCTCTCGGGCTTTGTACGAGACACATAAGAGACTCCCTCGTTGAGTCAATCACCCCTTTAGCCTCCATCTCGGGCTTTGTACGAGATACAAAAGGGTTCTTATTGAGCCAAACAAACAATTGCCTCCATCTCGGGCTTTATACGAGATACGAAAAGATTCCCTCGTTGAGTCAAAACCTTTTCCCCTCTCTCTCGGGCTTTATACGAGACACATATTAGCCTCCTCTTAGGCTTTGTATAAGAAAACCACTGGTTGATCCAATCAAACTTTTAGCATCAATGTTGTGCCTCGTTCACAGTAGACAAACATCAACCACTCCATCCCCTTCATCTAATCGCTGTAAGCGGCAAGCCTCTGGATCATCTACATCCATGCCACTGTCCCTCTTTTAGCATGAGAAATTCCTAAGGAAAGATAACATTGCTCTACACTGAGTTAAAGTCTTCTCCTTCAGGTTAAAATCCCCTATAAAGGAAATTATGGCATTGCCGGATTAGCATATCCCGGTTAAAGTAATTCTCCTTTATAACCAATCACCCAACAGTTGTGACAGACAAACCCTTCTTTAGAGATGACAAATTCTCTCTAAAGTCGAGGTCCTTCAGCTTCACGTCTTGGGCTTTGAACAAGACACAGATAGACTTTTCAGCTTCATATCTTGGGCTTTGAACAAGATACAAATAAACTCTTCAGCTTCACATCTTGGGCTTTGAACAAGATACAAACCACCTTTCGCTTCACGTCTTGGGCTTTGAACAAGACACCAAAAACACCAATTTCCTCCCATAGACTAGGAGGAACTACGAACGCTCTGATTTCCCTGTTTCGGTAAACGGGAATACGTAGGCATAAGATTGAAAGAAAAATCTTAGCGAGCACTCTAACAAAAACCCAAAATCCCATACTCTCATCAAAAGCATCAGTCCTAACATTCTAATCCTTGTTCCCTGCCAGAAAATCCTAGAAAGAGAGAAAACAGTATTGGCGAAAATACAAATAACCAGTACAAAGGCCCCCTACATTGATAGCATTCGTAACCTAACAAACCGCTGTTTAAACTCAGTATGCAAAGCAGGGTTAATTGGAGACATCTATTTCCTTTCCTTCATCAGCTTTAATAGGATAAAAAATGAATCGACATGTAGTAAGCTCAAACCGTAGAGAGCGACCAGCGCTTAAGAACCGCGTCCAAAATCGCTCGCTACAGAAAAATGACGCCCACCGTGGGGCCAATCTCTGTTTTCCAATTTCTTTTCACTTGTGTGACTACCACAGATTGGGGCTTCCGCCGGGGAACCCATTTCTATTAGGAACTTAGAATTCATAGCTTTAAAAGGTCTAGGATGATTAGGACAAATATATATACTGCTTTTCCTAATTGCTATACGTGTTTATTTTTCTGCTAATGGGAATGCGGGTGATGTCGTATGTAGAAAGATTGAGTATACACTTAAGATAAGTGATGGCGACGAGGTCGACCATCAACCTCAGTGGAGGCTGACTAATGTAACCATTCTCTCACCTAGACAATGGGTCGGTTGTGATGCCTGAGAAGCTGAGGAGCCAAACCCTTTCGTAGTGCGAAAACTATCGAAAATAGTTGTTACGCGATACTACCCTCATTTGAGGCTGGTGATCTATTCTCGATGAATGGCACTTACTCTAAGATTGCACTACAACTCGCTGGTGATCCGCTTATTGTTTTGGTTTCCTGGGAGGAGCTGATGATAATGAGTACTTGTACAAAAATCACCTTAGTATAAACCTTTGGAGATGGGTAGAGCCTTGACTTCATGACAACGACCCTTTGACCCCATGTTTTTTCTATGTTTTTGTGTGCTGCATTCATGCATTCATTTAAAAAACATTAAAACATTCAAAAAAATTCTCTTCTAGAGTCTCTGTTTTTCAAATTAAACTAAGACTGTGATTGCAAATATCAGAGAAGAGGATTACGCTAATGGATTTCGGTAGAAGGAGAACTTATACGTACACCTTCAAGGTTCCAAAACTAGGGGATTTGAGAAGGTTACCGAGGATGATCACTAACCCTGAGGCTTTCAGAGCCAAGCACGGAGGTTTGCTACCACTGTTAAGAGTCCATGTGATTGAGGGAATCATGGATACGCTCATTCAATTCTACGATCCGGTTTATCACTGTTTCACATTCCCGGATTACCAGCTATCACCAATGTTGGAGGAGTATTCTCATCTGATTGATCTACATATCACCGATCGAGCTCCATTTTCTGGACTGGAAGAAATTCCAAAGAATCAGACCATTGCAAGAGCAATTCATTTGGACGAGTCTGAGGTCAGGACTCACATGACCGCTAAGGGTGGCATCCATGGTTTGCCAGCCCAGTTCTTGACAAAGAAAGCCCTGTACTTCGCCAGTATCGGGAACGTGACTGCGTTTGAAAGCATCTTTGTCTTGCTCACCTACGGGTTATTTTTGTTTCCCAACATCAATAACTTCGTCGATATTAACTCCATTAAGGTTTTTCTCATTGGAAACCCTGTGCCGACTTTGCTCGCAGATGTGTATCATTCTGTACACTTGGGGAATTTGTACAGCGGAGGGGAGATCACATGCTGTGTACCTCTGCTTTATAAATAGTTTATTTCCCACTTGCCCAAGTCTGCTGCTTTTTAGGATCATAAGAGTGCCTTACGCTGGTCGCAGAAAATCATGTCTCTTACCAACTCTGATATAGATTGGTGTAATAGGATTTATGAGGGAATTAGGATCATTGACCGTTGTGGAAACTTCCCCAACGTACCCCTTATAGGAACTAAGGGAGGAATCAACTATCATCTAGTTCTCGTTCTTCGTCAATTTGGATACCCGATGAGACACATCCCACTGGGTGTTCATCTGGAAGGTCTTTTCTTCAAGGAAGGAGAAAGTGACAGAGCACTAAAGATGGAAATAGTGCACGCTTGGAAACATGTTCATAAGAAAGGACGGGAGTCTCTAGGAAAACCAGACTGTGTCTCGGTGAAGCCTTATCTCCATTGGGTACAAACTAGAGCTCTCAAGCTAAAAATGCCTTATCCTCGTTACGAAATTCTTCCGCCGAAGGAATCTGTCATGTACTTCATGACGGAAACGGAAAAGCTTTAGGTTACTCTCAACAAAGTTCAAAAGGAGAGAAGGTCTTAGAAGAACAAGTATCGCACCCTCGACGTAGAGTGCATCAGAATACAACAATTACTGAAAGAGAAAGATGCTTTGATTGAAATTTTGGAGCAACATGCTATGGAGAATCAAGATGATTAAAGGAATTTGCTCGCTCCTTTCACTTGGCAAAGGAACGAAAACCCGACAACGGCCCAAGAGCCCCGGTCAAAGAAAAGGAAGATATCAGAATCAGCACCCGATTTCTCTTTAGAGAGGACTCGAGACACATTAGCTTAGGTTTCTGTTTTTGCACCTTGTAATCTACTGTATTTCCATTTCTGTAATCCTTTGAATTTAAATAAAAAGGGGTTTCCCCACCGTTTGATATTTGCAATCTAATTGTCGAAGTTTATTTTGATTAAACATAAAAATAATTAATATAATCATTGCATTCATCATTTTCACATCACGAATTCTTCTTCCCTACGAATCTCACGTTTGTGTCTCGGTTCTAGAGTCAAATTGTCTCATTCGTACAATACTTGGGCCAATCGTCAGAAAAAGATGGATGATCTTGAGGAAGAAAACAGAGAGTTGAAGGAAGAGATCGACGCTCTGAGAGAAGATATGAGAAAGCTTCGTAACGACATGCAAGCCATGGAAGAAGCTCAGCTACAAAGAGTTGTGATCTCAGAGATCACCTCAATACCCATAGTGGATAAGAATGATCCTAGGTATCAGATACCGAAATATCGTCCTTGGGGCATGCCTGTTACCTATATCTCGGAAGGATATGTTCCGCCGATCGCTGAAGATCAGGGAATCACAACAGAAGCCGTTGGGCCTGAAGGTTACAAACTTCGGGAAAGCGAAGATGCCAGGGGAATACTGAAGACTCCTGAAGGTTACAAACTTCGAGAAACACCAAGATTCAATGCCGTAGTCACGGTCCCACCCCCTGTGGTGCACACTGTCCCGGAAGGATAGATTCCACCGATACCTTCTGGTAAGAAGGAAACTATGTTCGATAGAATGGATGAATTCCAAGAAAAGTTCTTGGAAATGCAGAAGGAGCTGCAATCCATTCGCGGTCAGGATCTATTCGGAAAGGACGCCGCAGACCTCTGCTTGGTCCCCAATGTGAAAGTCCCGCACAAATTCCAAGTGCCCGACTTTGAAAAATACAAGGGTAACTCTTGCCCTCAGAGCCATCTGGTGATGTACGCTCGGCAAATGTCAGCTTAGACGGAGAATCAGGACCTACTGATTCACTACTTCCAGGATAGTTTAACAGGTCCCGCACTCAAATGGTACATGGGTTTAAACCGTACTACGATCAGCACATTCAGAGATCTTGGTACTGCCTTCGTCCAACAATACAAATACAATTTGGACATGGCACCTGACAGAGATCAACTCAGATCAATGTCGCAAAAGGACAAGGAAACCTTTAAGGAGTATGCCCAAAGGTGGCGTGAAATTGCCGCTCAGATTTGTCCACCTCTTGAGGAAAAAGAGATGACAAAGATCTTCTTAAAGACCTTAAGCTCATTTTACTATGACAGAATGGTTGTCAGTGCACCCAGTGATTTCACCGAGATGGTGGGCATGGGCGTACGTCTTGAGGAAGCCGTCCGAGAAGGACGTTTGGTAAAAGACACTGGATCGACGAGCAGTACTAAAAAATACGGTAGTGCTCTCCCTAAGAAAAAGAGCAAGATATTGGGAATATCTCTCTCAGAAAGCAAAGGCGTCGGTATCAACCAGTAGCAGCTGTAACTCCTGTTATCAGCCCTGCGCCTATTCCTACATATCAACCTCAGGTTGCGCAGAGCCAACCTGATCAGCAAAGGATACAATAGCCTCTTCAGCAGGCTCGTCCTCCATATAACAGCAATCGTACAACACGGCCACCAAGATTTGATCCTATACCCATGTTGTACGCAGAATTATTTCTGTTACTACTGGCTAAGGGGCACATCCAGACTAAGTCTCCTCTTATAGTACCGGAAAATCTGCCTTTTTGGTTTAAGGTGGATCAGACATGCCCTTATCATCAAGGAGGTTCAGGCCATAACATTGAGACTTGTCTCAATTTCAAGTCCGATGTGCAAAAGCTTGTTAGAAGCGGGCTTTTATCTTTCAAAGATACGAATCCTAATGTTCTCATGAACCCGCTGCCTCAACATGAGAAAGCTGTAGTCAATCTGATTGAGAAAGAGACTAACAATGTCTATCAAATTCACGATGTACTCTTGTTAAAGACTAATCTGGTTAAGATGCATTGTAGAAAGAGTGGATATGGCCATGTGCCACCTCATAACTATCACCAGTGTGATATCTGCTCGAAAGACAACCAAGGATGTTCTGTAGTGCAAGCAGCTCTACAGGAACAAATGGATCTCGAATGGATCCAAGAGCACCGGGTTCGTGGAGTTAACATGGTTTACATAAATTCTAACGTCATTCAGAACCACGACATCCATGCGATGAATGCCAACTTGGTGACGATGCACTCAAGGCAAAGCCAGTATCATAATCTGCCGCGACACGATTACAGTTCCTGTCTGACTTGCTCGGTAAACAAACAGGGATGCTCTTTCATACAATAGTCCCTCCAGCGTTAGATGGATCTTGGATGGATCCAAGACTACCATGATAGGAATTCCTATCAGATCAACATGGTTCAGATCTTTGACATTCGCGTGATGAATACCAGCCTGGTAGAGTTACATGTTGAGCAGGTCCGACTCGGATTCTTAATATCACATGACTATTAAAGCTGTAAAGCGGGTTGCGAAAACTATCAGGGTTGTACCCTTGTCCAGGAGGCACTTCAGCACTTGTTAAATCATTGGTGGATGCCAATCTACATGGATGAAGATACTCAGTAAATTAGTATCAGTAACAGGAATCCTACTCGGCGTCAAAGTCAGGATGTCCGATCAGTGGAAGGTAACCTAGTGAGGTTACATTGTATTCAAAGTGGGCGTGGCCAGGTGCCACCACACAATTACGATCATTATAGCGTCTGTTCGGAAAGTAACCAAGGGTGCTACCTTGTGCGAGCAGCTCTCCAGGGGCGGGTGGACCGTGGAGAAATTCATCCATATCCGGGTTCTGGGCCCATCAACTGGACGCCGAATTACCTTGCCGATCAAGTTGAGGATGTTGTCACAATCTCTGGTCGTCACCATACCAGGGATGGTTTTACCATTATCCCTATACTTGACGAATCTAAGGTTCCTAACCGGGAACGGATCGAGATTAATTATGATGGTCAGAAAAATCAGAAAGTTCCCATAGTCGTCTATCTACCGGGACCACTACCGTATGAATCAACTAAGGTTATCCCTTACAAATACGGTGCAACAACAATTGAGAATGGAAAGGAAATTCCATTACCCTCCGTCGTGAATATTGCGGACATCAGTCGTGTAACACGGAGCGGTCGAATCTTCAACCGAGGGGTTGGGGAACCTAACAAGGAAAAGGAACTTCAGACAGAAGCTCCCGATCTATCAGTTGGTCAATACAGTAATCCCGACCTTTCGAAAAATAATGATGAGATGCTGAAGCTCATCCAAAGGAGCGAATATAACATTGTGGATCAACTGTTACAGACTCCTTCAAAGATCTCGGTATTATCACTGTTACTCAGTTCAGAAGCGCATAGGGAGGCTCTACAGAAAGTCTTGGAGCAAGCCTATGTGGAACAAGATGTAACAATCAGACAGTTCGATAGTATTGTCTCTAACATCACTTCCTGCGATCACTTGGGATTTAGTGATGAGGAATTACCCGAAGAGGGTCGCCGTCATAACATGGCGCTCAATATCACAGTTAACTGCCAGGACGATGCTTTAGCCAGCGTACTGGTAGACACAGGGTCAGCCCTGAATGTTATTCCGAAGTCGACTTTGATGCAATTATCATTCAAAGGCCCTCTGATGAGAGTCAGCGAGGTTGTCGTCAAAGCATTCGACGGATCCAAAAAAACAGTTATCGGCGAAGTTGATATTCCCATAACTATTGGTCCTCACACTTTCCAAGTCACTTTCCAGGTCATGGACATCCGAGCAACATACAGTTGTTTATTAGGAAGACCTTGGATACACCAGGCTGGAGCGGTTACTTCAACCCTCCACCAAAAGCTAAAGTTCGTCAAGAATGATCAACTTGTCACAGTCGGTGGAGAACAAGCCTTGCCTGTAAGCAACTTATCATCATCTACTTGTGTAGAACCCGAGGAGGTTATTGGAACTCAGTTCCAAGCACTGTCGGTGAGCAAGGACAATCAATCCCAAGGAGGAACCTCGATTTCCTCATACAAAGATGCTATTAAAGCGGTCGAGAGTACCGAGACAACCGGAAGGGGAAAGCTTGTCATTCCCATTGACAATAAAACAAAGAAGGGTCTTGGTTTTTCTGCAACCTGTACCCAGACAGCTGCCAACGATGATGTCTTCATCCCCTTCAAAACTTCTTCCATAGTGGAGGTTTCCTTCACCCAGTGCCTCAAGCAGTCCATGCTATCAATGAGGAAGATCCCTCTGACACAGATGAAGAATGGAAGTCCTACCTTAACAAGGACGGTTATATGTCTCAGGAAGAGGTGCCTATGCCTTTTTGCTATCCCGCACAGAGTCCGAGATTTATACCAAGGTCAGATGTCGAAATGATATACGGAGATTGTGATCCGGAAGGATGTCGTGCTCCGCCGAATTCATTAGAGGAAGACACTCCGATGAAAGACAACTTTGACCACAATTACTATGGCCCAATGGATGGTCTGCCAATGTGGCAACCTTATCCAGGAGAGTTGGGGCAAGAAAGTCAGCCGAGTAATGAAACTCAGCTGAGCATCACTGAACAGAATACCTGTGTCCCCACCATGTCATGGGATCAACACTCAGGTCATCCAGAAGCTACTCAACATGACGATGAATTCGCAACGTTCGCAGGACTAGAATTCATCAACTATGCTTTTCCCGAGGTCAACGTCATCGAGAGCGATGACTCCTCCAGTTCGAAAGAAGTGTGGGACACCTTGGGACAACCGGGTGGAAAATACGACTATATGGTCAAGTACACTGTTCCCGAAAGCTCTCATATCAAGCTCGAAGATATCCAGCCAACTGGATGGGGAGATATAGCTGAGAGCCCAAATACTCTGCATAATACAACTGAGGAATTCTCCTACGACGACTCTTCTTGGGAGACAGATTCCAATGATCCTGCTCCACCAGAAATCAGCGTCATTTCTGAAGACAACTCAAGGAAGGTGCTAGACTTTGTGATTCACCGAGGAGTTCGCCGCCAGTGGGTTGCCGTCGAGGTTCTGAAGGTCGTCCGTCAGTCAAAGTAATTTCCATCTTTAGCCTTTCACCCTGCCCAGGTGAAACGGATATTTTGATAGGGCTCGCTTTCTGTAAATTTTCCCTCTTCGCTTTGCCCAAAGCGATAGAGTTTTGTTTTATAGGGCTGTAGTTTCAAGAATCGACTGATCATAAATAAAATAATGTCGTTCTGTAATTTTCGCATTAATTGTTGTTTTCTCTTTTTGCTTTTTCAGAAAATGGTAATCCTAAAAAACATTAAAAATAAAAACAAGCAGTAAAACAAAACACTGCACACACTTGCATTTTCCTCTATCTCTTCTAAACACGAATCATCACGTCGTGCAGATTACTTGTTTTAAACCCCGTTGAAACATACGATCCGATGCCTTCTCCCAACTTTGAGTTCCCGGTATTTGGGGCTGATGAAGAAGATGACGACAAAATTCATGAAGAGATCTCCCAATTACTCAGACAAGAGGAAAGGTCCATTGAACCTCACAAAGAGCCGTTGGAAATGGTAAACTTGGGTTCAGAAAAAGAGAGAAAAGAAATTAGGATTGGGGCACTGCTCAGTCCAACTGCCAGAGAGGGTTTGATAAAGCTTCTCAGAGAATTTCCTAATGTATTCGCTTGGTCCTATCAGGATGTGCCAGGGTTGGATACCAGCATCGTGGAACATCACTTACCGTTAAGATCGGAATGTCCGCCAGTAAAGCAAAGGTTGAGACAGACTCACCCGGACATGGCTATCAAAATCAAAGAGGAGGTACAGAAACAGATTAACGCGGGTTTCCTCGCTACATCAGAATACCCTCAATGGTTAGCCAACATCGTACCCGTTCCCAAAAAGGACGGAAAAGTCAGAATGTGTGTTGATTACAGGGATCTGAACAAGGCAAGTCCAAAGGACGACTTTCCTTTACCACACATTGACATGCTGGTAGACAGTACAACAAAGTTCAAAGTATTCTCCTTCATGGATGGATTCTCGGGCTATAACCAGATCAAAATGGTGCCGAAAGACATGGAGAAAACTTCGTTCATCACCCCATGGGGCACCTTTTGCTACAAGGTAATGTCGTTCGGTTTGAAAAACGCCGGGGCAACCTACCAAAGGGCCATGACTACTCTGTTTCATGACATGATACACAAAGAAATCGAGGTATATGTCGATGATATGATTGCAAAATATAAAAACAGAGAATGAGCACGTTGAACATCTGTCAAAATTGTTCGAACGTTTAAGAAAGTTTAAGCTCCGCTTGAATCCCAACAAGTGCACCTTCGCTGTCCGTTCAGGGAAACTATTAGGGTTCATCGTCAGCCAAAAAGGAATTGAAGTTGATCTTGACAAGGTCAAGGCCATTCAAGAAATGCCTTCTCCAAAAACTGAAAAACAAGTCAGAGGATTCCTGGGACATTTGAACTACATCTCTAGATTCATATTCCTCATGACTGCCACTTGTGCGCCGATCTTCAAATTACTGAAAAAGAACCAGGATTGCGTTTGGTCAGAGGACTGCCAAACCGCCTTCAACAGTATTAAGGAATACCTGTTGAATCCTCCGATTCTATCACCTCCTGTGGAAGGAAGACCACTGATCATTTACCTCACAGTCCTAGAGGACTCAATGGGATGTGTACTTGGCCAACAAGACGAAACCAAAAGGAAAGAGTCTGCCATTTACTATCTAAGCAAGAAATTCACCGACTGCGAGACTCGGTACACGATGCTTGAGAAAACTTGTTGCGCTTTGGCTTGGGTAGCCAAACGTCTTCGCCAGTACATGATTCGTCACACTACTTGGTTAATCTCCGAGATGGATCCAATCAAGTATGTATTTGAAAAACCTGCTCTCACGGGAAGGATTGCCCATTGGCAGATGTTGTTATCAATGTACGACATCGAGTACCACGCTCAGAAAGCCGTTAAAGGAAGTATTTTAGCCGATCATTTGGCTCATCAACCGATTGACAATCAAGAATCAATCGGGTTTGACTTCCCAGACGAAGATGTCATGTATCTAAAAATGAAAGATTGCGATGAACCGTTACCCAGTGAAGGGCCAGAACCAGGTTCCCAATGGCGACTTATCTTTGAAGGATCAGTTAATCATTATGGAAACGGAATTGGGGCAATCATTGTTACCCCTCAGGGTACCCACATTCCTTTCATTGCCAGACTTACGTTCAAATGTACGAACAACGAGGCCGAATACGAAGCTTGTATCATGGGTCTCGAAGAAGCAATTGATTTAAGGATCAAAAACTTGGACTTATATGGCGACTCAGCTCTGGTTATCAATCATATCACAGGAGATTGGAACACATACCAATCAGGATTGATTCCTTACAAGGATTATGCAAGAAGGTTGTTACCCTTCTTCAACAGAATCGAGTTTCATCATATCCCTCGTGAAGAGAATCACATGGCTGATGCATTAGCCACTCTCTCTTCCATGATTAGTGTTGGTCAATGGAATGACATACCTAAGATCGACATCATGTGCCTTGAATGGCCCGCTTACATCTTCACGATTGAAGCAGTCATAGACGATAAACCTTGGTATCACGATATCAAATGCTTCCTTCAGAAACAAGAGTACCCACCCGGGGCATCTAGAAAAGACAGAAAGACCCTCAGAAGATTGGCTGGAAACTTCTTCCTGAGCGGTGACACTCTCTATAAGAGAAATTTTGACATGGTCTTGCTCCGATGCGTAGACAGACCAGAAGCAGACATGCTTATGAATGAAATTCATGAAGGATCCTTTAGAACTCATGCCAACGGACACACAATGGCGAGAAAAATTCTGAGAGCAGGGTATTACTAGTTAACCATGGAATCCGACTGCTACAAGTACATGAGGAGGTGTCACAAGTGTCAGATATACTCCGACAAAATTCATGTACCGCCCTCACATCTCAAAGTTCTCTCTTCCCCATGCCCTTTCTCGATATGGGGAATCGACATGATTGGCATGATTGAGCCCAAGGCTTCAAACGGACATCGGTTCATCCTAGTAGCCATTGACTACTTCACCAAGTGGGTCGAAGCAGCGTCGTATGCTAATGTAACCCGACAAGTGGTGGTCCGATTTATCAAAAACAATATCATATGCCGTTATGGTGTTCCCAGCCAGATCATTACTGATAATGGATCTAACTTGAATAATAAGATGATGAAGGAGTTATGCGCTGAATTTAAGATTGAACACCATAACTCATCTCCCTACCGACCCAAGATGAACGGAGCGGTAGAAGCGGCTTACAAGAACATCAAGAAGGTCGTTCAAAAGATGGTTATAACCTACAAAGACTGGCACGAGATGCTACCCTTTGCTCTTCACGGTTATCGCACATTTGTCCGCACTTCAACAAGGGCTACCCCTTTCTCTCTAGTGTATGGCATGGAGGCAGTTTTCCCCATAGAAGTAGAGATCCCATCAATCTGGGTATTGATGGAAGCGAAGCTCACCGAAGCTGAATGGTGTCAATGCCGACACGACGAACTAAATCTGATCGAAGAAAAGAGAATCACGGTACTATGCCATGGTCAGCTGTATCAACAGAGAATGAAGAAGGCGTTCGGCAAAAAGGTCCGACCTCGTGTCTTCAGAAAAGGAGACCTCGTGCTCAAGAAGATACAATCATTTCTCACTGATTCGCGAGGCAAGTGGACTCCGAATTATGATGGCCCCTATGTGGTCATGAAAGCTTTCTCAGACGGCGCCTTGAGACTTGCAACCATGGACGGAGAGGAATTTACCTACCCGACGAATGTTGATGTAGTCAAGAAATACTTCGCCTAAAAAAAACGTCTCGGTGGATTGAAAACCCGAAAGGGAGTTCCAGGCAAAAGTTAGAGACATATAAAAATCATCCCGATGGATTGGAAATCTCATAGTACAATCCAGGAAAAAATTAGGGATAATGGCAAGTAACTATGTTCAACAAAGGCAAGTCCCTCAGCAGCAGCAGCAGCAGTTACATCGTCCATTAGAGGAAAACTCCAGTCAAGGTCATCTTTGACAGAAGCTCAGGATGTCCCGAATTCAAAGTTGGTAGAAGGACAGTGGTCGTTATGTTTCAACGTAGCCCTTTTCCCTATAAATTACCATTTTCAAACTTTGTATATACTCTTTGGAATCACGCGTTTGGTTTATCTCCATATTATCAATAAAATTTGAGCCCTTGTGCTTTTGTTTGTAATTCTTATTTGTTTTAGCTTTACAGAACGACGTTGTTAACATGATTAACGATTCTTGAAATAAAACAAAAATGAATTTACTTGTTAAAACTTTTTCTCCTTTTTATAAAAAAAATAAGAGATGGCAATTTATTTTGACTGTTAAACATCGAAAGAACATCAATCGCGTCTCCAAAGGTGTTTGAACCTCAAAGTGCAGAATCAAAGTACTCCTTCTAGACCAGTACGCCGAATGAAGGATCAACAATTTCAGAGACCATGTTTCGTCTGACATCCTCGGCTGAGTTCTCATCTCTTAAGCCCGACCAGCGTCACCCCCAACAGGGACCATTTCTCCTAAGCAAGGAAGAATTGCTATCTTAAACCAGCGATATTTCTACATGCCCCACTGGGGCCGAGTATCCAGTCGTGTTCATCCTTTAGTCTGTATGTTGCGTCAGTTTTATCCGCATATACATACATACATCATGCATTATTGATTTGCATTCACATTCATATTGCATCACTATCACTCTAGTCGGTCTTATCCCCTAGTGATAAAAGTCCTCTCAATCGAGTTGTCAGACCTTTCCTCGTTAGGAAATGAATCATCTAAGCAATCTCTCTCCCGTTTATCTCTGGATTAGAGACGGTCCTTGACCACTTTGATAACTTGAACCTCTGTGAAACAAGAAAACTTTCAACAAATATCACTCTTCACCATTGAAGATGATATCCTTGCTTTCCCGGATTAAGGAAAATCCCCAGAGAAAGCCTCTTAATCAGAGATTCGGCGGTACGGCAGTTTTTCTCCGAAAAAACCACTGATGAAATGGTCATCGGCACCTCAAAATTGGATCCCATCATATGGCATTTCTCCCGAAAGATCCCGAGAAAAGTATAGTGTAAGCCCCCAAACAAAAACAGTCTCTCAAGAGACTCGCTTTCCCCAGTAGAATCGACAAATGGCGTCTCCAAATCAGAGAAGTTTGTGTACCTCTACAATTCAGACGAATGGGTTCCCCAGCAAGTCTGACATCAAAACTTTTTCCACTCATATGGCATCTCCCCAGGAAAATTCAGTGAGAAGTTTGAAGGAAAACCGCTACTAACAGCGTTCCTTGTCAAGAAAGTTTATTGACAAAAGAAACTGAGACCAGTTCCTTGGTAGGAAACCAGGATCGAGGGGAAGTTTATTTCAGCAACTAAGACCAGGTCCTTGGTAGGAAACCAGAATCGAGGGGAAGTTTATATCAGAAACCGAGACCAGATCCTTGGTAGGAAACCAGGATCAAGGGGAAGTTTAAATTAGAAACTGAGACCAGTTCCTTGGTAGGAAACCAGGATCGAGGGGAAGTTTACCAAAGAAACTAAGACCAGTTCCTTGGTAGGAAACCAGGATCGAGGGGAAGTTTATTTCAAAAGAAAACAGAGACCAGCTCCTTGGCTGAAGACCAGGATCGAGGGGAAGTTTACCTTTTCTAAGCATCTTCGCTTAGCTAAAGAAGATGAATGCGTAAGCTACCATTCATAACCACCATCAAAATTTCGGGTATTCCGATATTTAATCCTCTTGCACCCCGAATGCCCGAATACCTTCGTCATTCACACCTTCGGGTCCAAGAAGATTAAATAGGGGCATCTGTCATACCCCAAATTTTGACCACTAAGATTTCCCATCATTGTGCAAATCATCAGCACAATATGGATGGACCATCATACCTCATTAGTCTCCCCAAAGGTGGGTAAACAGGATTTAGGGTTTCAAGCCCTCGCAGAGCTCTTAGACAAAGGATCAATCAAGGAATGACATGATATTCAACTTGTCTAGCCTCTCAAATATCCACAATGGATCAAGAGGACTCCCACTTCAAGGATTAAGCACAAGGCTGCTCCCTTCTAGGTGGATCAAGCCTTAGGATCGCCAGTGTCACCAAATTAGGGTTTGGTCGACTAGGGCCTCCAGATGGAAATTTTCCTCTGGGCATGAGCCAATGCTTCAAAGCATAACCTAAAATGCTCCATGTAACATCATAAACCCCATCATCAAGTCAATTTAGCCTCAGGGGATGCATACATCAAAAATCAGGAATTAGGGTTTCTTGACCTAACTCACCCCTAAGTTGACTTTTGGGACAAATCATGAGCCAAGACCTCAAGACATGATTTGAGGGTCTCCAACATACCACGTTGATCCATTTGCAATAATGGATTGACCCAAGAAGCTTGAGCAACAAGTTTCAATTTCATCTGAACCACAGTTAGGGTTTCGCGAGAAAAGTCAACTGTATCTTTGACTTTTGAACAGGACATGCTCCCAAGCTGTGGGACACGATTAAATACACCCTATAACACCCATGGAACATGTCCATCAATTTTGATTTAGGTCAAGGACATGATTTCCTAAAGGATCGCACAGTTTGGAATTCATCTGATAAAAAGTCAACTGTGCACAAAAGTCAAACTTTGACTTTTTGAGATTTTTCATAAAAATGGTTTTTTAACCCTAAAATGATGTTAATGTGTGATTGGAATCATCATTCATCAAGAAAAATCAAAGAAAGTGGGATAACTTGTAAAAAGGGTAACCATAAAAACTTAGAAATTTTTCTAAGTTATGGAATAAAGTGGCAAGGGTACCAACTTTGGAGGATCATAACTCCTAAACCACAAAGCCATTTTTTCCCATCCAAAGCTTGATTTGTAGCCCTCATGGCCCTCTACAAAAGTGTCAACTACACTTCATCCCAATTCATCATGGATTTTGAGTTATGGTTGGATCAAAATGGCTAAAAACTTAAAATTGACATTTTTCAGCACTTAGCCAAAATCTGCCTTGTAATTTCAGCACAATGTCCCAATTCAAGGCTGTTTTTCTCCATGATCCAAGTTGAACCAAGTCTAGGACCAAACATCAAAGTTGAAGTACGTCATCTAAGCTTTTCGGAAAGTCCTAGAACGTCCATGTAGCATACTCGAGCAGGGAGTTATGTATCTTACAAAAGGGCTTGCTGCAGCTAAATTTTTCAGGGCAGATTTGCACATTTTTTGTGCCACACGAATTTTCAAGCCTTTTTATCATTTTGGACACATCTAAGGATCAAATCCAAGTGGGATGATCTGATCCATGAACCTCCCAAGTCCAAGGAACCAAATAAAGCATGCCAAAACCTAGAAATCCCTAAAAGAGGGACAAAACTCCAATTTTGGTTTAGAGCATTTAATGGATGCTTAGAGATGGCATGAACTGATCTTCCTCCAACTGAATTCAGTCAAGATTCCTCCAACAACTAGGGAACCAGCAACCTGTGCTCTAACCTCTAGTCAATGGTTAGAGGAGACTTGGATTTTCATTGGCCAACATTGGCCAAACCTCTGCTGCAGCCACCATTCACTATTGCTTGCAAAACAAACTTGCTCTACTATAAATAGAGCTCATTTGTCCTCAGTTTGAGTAAACCAAAGCCATCAAACAGATGTTTTCCTCAAATTCTCTCTTTCACTCCAAAATGCCTTCTTTAGTAAGGAAATTCTGAGTTTTTGAGTTAGAGAGCATTTCCATCACAGCTCATGATCCTAACACCTCATAAACATCATATGTAGGTGCTCCAAACTCTCACAAGTGACCTATAATGTAACGCCCCAGTTTTGCCAATTTTATTTTATTGAGTTTTTTGATTATTTTATTATTATTTTATTTTATTTCTGACTTTTATGTGAAAATGTGCTATTTTTCGTCGTGATTATATTTTATCGCGTTTTGGGAACGTTTGCGAGATATTTGTGTGTGGGGGTATTTTGGGCATTTCATATATAATTGTTAAGTTAGTAAGAAAGAAAAAAAATAGAAAAGAAAAGGGAAAGAAAAATAGAGAGAAAGAAGGAAAAAGAGAAGAAAAGAGGAGAAGAGAGAAAATTGAAGGAAGTATGGAAAAATCATCAAGAGCAAGTTGTAGAGTCGATTAAATCGGGTAAGCGTGCGAAACTCGATTATTCTATGATTGTATACGATTATGTATGTGTGTTTGTTGTTGTTTTGGATTGAATTGGAAGAAAATGAGTAAAACCCATATTTGGTATAATTGATTAGAAATTGATTTGAATGTGTCAAAACTTGTGTTGATTGTGTTTTAGATTGTCTATACATGTTGGTTGTGTGTTATTGCAATTCAAATTGGTCATTTTCTGAGTTTTAGGTGAAAAAATTGGTTGATTGGTTTGGAAAACGCAGAAATTGTTCTGCAGAATTTTTCTGGGTTTGTCCTGGCAATACGCGTAAGGTACTTGCCAATACGCGTATGGGCCAAGGCGTTACGCGTAACATTGTGTTGTTTTTGGGGCATTACGCGTATGAAATGCATGTTTTCACGGCCTTCTGGTGATACGCGTAAGGGCGAGGTGCATACGCGTATGGTTTTTGGCAACGTGATTTTGTGAAGGAAATTTGTTCTGTCAATACGCGTATGGATAGTGGTGGTACGCGTATGGACAGGAGAATTGTAAAAATGTGATTTTCAAAATGTTGTTTTCGGTTTTGTCCGTAACTTTGGTTCCGATTATCCGATTTTTGTATTCTTGGTGTCGTTAGAAAGGTATCGAGTTGTACTTTATGTTTATGAGGTTTTGAGAATTGTTAGCCGATTAAATTTTGTCGGAAAATATGAATAGTGTTGAATCTCTACTTTTGTCGTTTTAATGGTGCGTATTTGACGTGTATTATGTTTGTGCTTTGAATGGGTATGCCTTATGTGCTGTTGTGATGATGATTTGTGGCCGAAAGGCGAGAAAATGGTAAGTGTGGTATTTGATGATATATGCATGATTGTGGACGTATGTGTGCATGCAATGTGAATGTCATGAGTCATTGTATGCCAAGCATCATGATGTGCATTGTTGAAACGTCCTGAGTGACGGTTTGATTCCCGAGGGGAAATATGCTATAACATCGTGTGCCTCGAAAATATGAGGCGCTGCCTGAGGACCTAAAGCGGTGGTTATAGACGATTGTGGGCTCCTTTGGAGACTTAAAGCAATCCTTAACGTCGTGTGCCTCGAAAATATGAGGCGATGCCTGAGGACCTAAAGCGACGGGTGAACATCGTAGGCCCGACGGGGAGTTACTTGAGATTCTCAGTAACGAGCGATGGTTCCAATAGTTCCTGAGTAAACTGATGATGAGACATGAGACATTGGAAGTCGGTACCGCATGGCATGTGCATAGAGTCGTTGTGTCGGTCTATGTGCATTGCATAAATCATGAATTAATTGTGTGTGAATTTGTGAATGTGATTGATGATTGTATGGTATATGTGTGGTGTGTAATGGTATTCGATGCTTGAGAATTGTGCGGTATTATGTTATATGTGGTTGTGGTGAGAATGTGTTACTTGTACATTTTTGTGTTTATATATATATAATTTTATTCAATTATATTATGGTTGTTTTTCTCACCCTTCTGCTATTTTATAACGCTCTATGAGGTGTTGCAGATTAGAGCTGCTGGAGGTATTCCTTTTTGTGAAGCGTTGCGTCTTCATTATTTTGGTCGGTCGGCTCTGATATGTGACTCCGGGTAGTTAGGGTGGCCGCGTGCTATTATTTTGTACATCTGATGATATATTTTGGTTGTACATATGCTACCTGATGTATAACAAACTGTTTATATGTGTATATGTATATATGTTAATCAGATTTTAGATTTTCCGCTTTAATTCTAATTTCTGAAAAGTGGGTGTAAGGAACAGAGTTTCCTCTGTGTGATTGCTACCCCACAGTTGCATATCATTATGGGCAGGTGTTGCATGTTATGTGTATGTTTGGTTACAGTTGATGTGATTTCTCCCTTTCTATGCCGCGAATTCAAATATACTCTGACGAATTTTCGAATTTTCTTTTAGTGCTTTAATTGCATGTTAATTGGGGGTATAGATTGGGGGCGTCACATTAAGTGGTATCAGAGCTACGTCTGTGTCAGTTGTGTTTGTGGTGTCTGTTGTGTCTGGCATATTGGGCGAGTTGTGTTGGACGAGTTGTTGTTTAACCATAGTTTCTGTGTTTGGACGAACAGAATATGGCTGGTCGTAATGATGCTGCTTTGGCTGCGGCGATGGAGGCTATGGCATGAGCTGTGCAGGGTGCACCGAATGCTGTCGGAAATGATGAGTTTAGAAAGAATAAGCCGTCGGTATTTAAAGGGAAATATGATCCGGATGGTGCGCAGTTGTGGTTGAAAGAGATTGAGAGGATTTTCAGGGTGATGGATTGTGATGACGATGATGATAAGGTGAGGTTGGGCACTCATATGTTACACGAAGAGGCTGACGACTGGTGGATCAGTACTCGGCAGGTGTTGGAAGCTGAGGAGGAGGAAGAAGAGATCACTTGGGAGGTGTTTAGCCGAGAGTTTCTAAGGAAGTATTTTCCGGAGGATGTCCGAGGAAAGAAAGAGATTGAGTTTTTGGAACTAAAACAAGGTAATTTATATATTGTTGAGTATACTGCTAAGTTTGTGGAACTTGTGCAGTTTTATCCTCATTATGTGGAAGCGACAGCTGAATTTTCAAAGTGTGTAAAGTATGAAAGTGGGTTGCGTCCTGAGATAAAGCAGGCTATTGGTTATCAGAGGATTCGAAGGTTTGCTGATTTGGTGGAATGTTGTAGGATTTATGATGAAGATAGTAAGGCCCGTTCTGCTCACTATAAAAGTGTAAGTGACAGGAAAGGGAAACAACAGTTCTGTGGTGGTCCGTATGTGTCACCGGCTGATAAAGGTAAACAAAGGGGAACTTTTGATCGAAGGTCAGGTGGTGGGGGTATGTCTAATGCTCCTAGGTGTTTTAGATGTGGTGAATTGGGTCATCGCCAGCATGAATGTAGGAGGAATGTGATTAAGTGTTCTAATTGTGGTGGTATTGGACATGTTTTAGCTGATTGTAAAAGGAAGAATGTAGTGAAGTGTTATAATTGTGGAGAACCTGGTCACATTAGCTCGAAGTGTCCGAATCAGAAGAAAGCTCCAACTAGTGGCAAAGTGTTTTCATTGGCGGGAACTCAGACCTCAAGTGCAGATCGTCTGATAAGAGGTACTTGCTTTATTAATAATACGCCTTTAATTGCTATTATTGATACTGGAGCGACTCATTCGTTTATTTCGTCTGAGTGCGTGGAACGTTTGAATCTTGGGTTGTCTTCGTTGGATGGTGAGATGGTTATTGATACTCCAGCGATGGGGTCAGTAACTACTTCTTTGGTGTGTTTGAGTTGTCCTTTGACCATTTATGGTAAAGACTTTGCGATGGATTTGGTGTGTTTACCGTTGGAAGGTTTAGATGTGGTGTTGGGAATGAATTGGTTGCAATTCAATCAGGTGCACATTGATTGTTATCATAAGCTTGTAAGGTTTCCTTCTCTTGAGGAAGATGAAGACTCGAGTTTCTTATCTACCAAAGAGTTGAAGAGACTTTTAGCGGATGAAGCTCAGTTGTTTGGGTTGTTTGCTTCATTGGCTGTGGATAGTCAATTTTCTCTTGATGTGTTTCCTGTTGTGTGCGAATTTCCTGAGGTGTTTCCTGATGATATTTCAGATGTGCCGCCGGTGAGAGAGGTGGAATTTTCGATAGATCTAGTTCCTGGTACTAGACCTGTTTCTATGGCACCTTATAGAATGTCGGCATCCGAATTGGTGGAGTTGAAAAAGCAGTTAAGTGAGTTGTTGGAAAAGAGGTTCGTGAGGCCAAGTGTTTCTCCTTGGGGTGCTCCAGTTTTGTTAGTAAAAAAGAAAGATGGGAGTATGCGATTATGTATTGATTATCGCCAGTTGAACAAAGTGACGATTAAGAATAAATATCTGCTTCCAAGGATTGATGATCTGATGGATCAGTTGGTCGGTGCTTGTGTATTTAGTAAGATTGATTTGAGATCGGGTTATCATCAAATAAGAGTGAAAGAAGAGGATATTCAGAAGACGGCCTTTAGAACACGTTACGGTCATTATGAGTATTCAGTGATGCCGTTCGGGGTTTCTAATGCGCCTGGTGTGTTTATGGAATACATGAATCGTATTTTCCACGAGCATTTGGATCATTTTGTGGTGGTGTTTATTGATGATATTTTAATATATTCTAAGTCTCGTGAGGAACATGCAGAGCATTTGCGTGTTGTTTTGCAGGTTTTGAAGGAAAGGAAGCTTTTTGCCAAATTGTCCAAGTGTGAATTCTGGTTGTCTGAGGTGAGTTTTCTTGGGCATGTAATTTCAGGTAATGGTATTGTTGTGGATCCATCTAAAGTGGAAGCAGTTCTACAATGGGAGGCTCCTAGATCCGTTACTGAAATTCGAAGCTTTTTGGGTTTGGCTGGTTATTACCGGAGGTTCATTGAAGGTTTTTCTAAGCTAGCTCTTCCTTTGACGCAGTTGACTTGTAAGGGCAAAGCATTCATTTGGGATATTCAATGTGAAGAGAGTTTTTGTGAGCTGAAGAGAAGATTGACGACAGCTCCTATTCTGATTTTGCCTGATCCTACTGAACCATTTGTTGTGTACTGCGATGCTTCTTTAATTGGGTTGGGTGGTGTTCTGATGCAGGAAGGTAAAGTTGTAGCTTATGCTTCAAGGCAGTTAAGAGTTCATGAGAAAAACTATCCTACTCGTGATCTTGAGTTAGCGGCTGTAGTTTTTGTGTTGAAGATTTGGAGGCACTATCTCTATGGTGCAAGGTTCGAAGTCTTTAGTGATCATAAAAGCTTGAAATATTTATTTGATCAGAAAGAGTTGAACATGAGGCAGCAGAGATGGTTGGAATTCTTGAAAGACTACGACTTTGGCTTGAATTACCATCCTGGTAAAGCTAATGTGGTAGCCGATGCATTGAGCCGGAGATCATTGCATATGTCGGCTTTAATGGTGAAAGAGTGGGAACTTTTGGAATCGTTCAGAGATTTGAGTTTGGTGTGTGAAGTGACTTCGGATAGTGTAAGGCTTGGAATGTTGAAAGTTACTAATGAATTTTTGTTGTCGGTTAGTGAGAAACAAAAGCTGGATTTGAAATTCATTGATTTGATGAGGAATGAGAATGTGGATTTCAAGGTGGATAATTTTGGTGTTTTGAGGTTTCGTGGTCGTATTTGCATGCCTGATGATGCGGAGTTGAAAAGAATGATTTTGGAGGAAGGACACAGGAGTAACCTAATTATTCATCCGGGAGCGAATAAGATGTACCAAGATTTGAAGAAGATTTTTTGGTGGTCTGGTTTGAAAAGAGATGTGGCTCAGTTTGTGTATGCATGTTTGACTTGTCACAAATCGAAAGTGGAACATCTGAGGCCTAGTGGTTTGTTGCAACCGTTGGATATTCCTGAGTGGAAGTGGGATAGCATTTCGATGAATTTTGTAACGGAATTGCCGAATACGCAAAGAGGTCATAATGCTATTTGGGTGATTGTTGATAGGCTGACTAAATCGGCTCATTTTATTCCGATTGACATCAGTTTTTATTTGGAACGGTTAGCTGAGATATATATCAGTGTGGTTGTGAAATTGCATGGGATTCCATTGAGTATTGTTTCTGATCGAGATCCTAGGTTTACATCGAGATTTTGGGAAAGTTTACAGAAGGCTTTGGGTTCTAGATTGAGGTTGAGTTCGGCTTATCATCCGCAGACGGATGGTCAGGCCGAAAGAACTATTCAGTCGTTGGAGGATTTGTTGAGAGCGTGTGTTTTGGAACAAGGTGGTGCGTGGGACGGTTATCTTGCTTTGGTTGAGTTCACATATAATAACAGTTTCCATTCTAGTATTGGAATGGCACCTTTTGAGGTCTTATATGGACGAAGATGTCGAACGCCGTTGTGTTGGCATGAAACAGGTGAAAGTTCGGTGGTTGGACTGGATTTGGTGCAACAAACGACGGAAAAGTTAAAGTTTATTCGTGAGAAAATGAAGGCTTCTCAGGATAGACAAAAGAGTTATCATGATCGGAGACGGAAGGATCTTGAGTTTCAAGAGGGTGATCACGTATTTCTGAGAGTTACGCCGGTAACGGGTGTTGGTCGTGCTTTGAAATCTAAGAAACTTACTTCTCGATTTATTGGTCCTTACCAGATATCTGCGAGAGTCGGTGCTGTAGCGTATCGTGTGGCGTTGCCGCCGAATCTGTCGAATTTGCATGATATGTTTCATGTTTCACAGCTTCGGAAGTATGTTCCGAACCCTTCACATGTGATTCCGATGGACGAGGTTGAGGTAAGGGATAACCTTACGGTCGAGGCATTACCGGTTGATATTTTGGATCGCGAGGTGAAGCGGTTGAGGGGCAATGAGATTGCACTTGTGAAAGTGGCGTGGGGAGGCGCTGCTGAGGGAAATTTGACGTGGGAGTTAGAGAGTAGGATGCGGGAGTCGTATCCAGAGTTGTTTGTATCAGGTAATATTTTCGAGGACGGAAATTTCTAAGTGGGGGAGAGTTGTAACGCCCCAGTTTTGCCAATTTTATTTTATTGAGTCTTTTGATTATTTTATTATTATTTTATTTTATTTCCGACTTTTATGTGAAAATGTGTTATTTTTCGTCGTGATTATATTTTATCGTGTTTTGGGAACGTTTGCGAGATATTTGAGTGTGGGGGTATTTTGGGCATTTCATATATAATTGTTAAGTTAGTAAGAAAGAAAAGAAAATAGAAAAGAAAAGGGAAAGAAAAATAGAGAGAAAGAAGGAAAAAGAGAAGAAAAGAGGAGAAGAGAGAAAATTGAAGGAAATGTGGAAAAATCATCAAGAGAAAGTTGTAGAGTCGATTAAATCGGGTAAGGGTGTGAAACTCGATTATTCTATGATTGTATACGATTATGTATGTGTGTTTGTTGTTGTTTTGGATTGAATTGGAAGAAAATGAGTAAAACCCATATTTGGTATAATTGATTAGAAATTGATTTGAATGTGTCAAAACTTGTGTTGATTGTGTTTTAGATTGTCTATACATGTTGGTTGTGTGTTATTGCAATTCAAATTGGTCATTTTCTGAGTTTTAGGTGAAAAAATTGGTTGATTGGATTTGGAAAACGCATAAATTGTTCTGCAGAATTTTTCTGGGTTTGTCCTGGCAATACGCGTAAGGGACTTGCCAATACACGTATGGGCCAAGGCGTTACGCGTAACATTGTGTTGTTTTTGGGGCATTACGCGTATGAAATGCATGTTTTCACGGCCTTCTGGTGATACGCGTAAGGGCGAGGTGCATACGCGTATGGTTTTTGGCAACGTGATTTTGTGAAGGAAATTTGTTCTGTCAATACGCGTATGGATAGTGGTGGTACGCGTATGGACAGGAGAATTGTAAAAATGTGATTTATCAAAATGTTGTTTTCGGTTTTGTCCGTAACTTTGGTTCCGATTATCCGATTTTTGTATTCTTGGTGTCGTTAGAAAGGTATCGAGTTGTACTTTATGTTTATGAGGTTTTGAGAATTGTTAGCCGATTAAATTTTGTCGGAAAATATGAATAGTGTCGAATCTCGACTTTTGTCGTTTTAATGGTGCGTATTTGACGTGTATTATGTTTGTGCTTTGAATGGGTATGCCTTATGTGCTGTTGTGATGATGATTTGTGGCCGAAAGGCGAGAAAATGGTAAGTGTGGTATTTGATGATATATGCATGATTGTGGACGTATGTGTGCATGCAATGTGAATGTCATGAGTCATTGTATGCCAAGCATCATGATGTGCATTGTTGAAACGTCCTGAGTGACGGTTTGATTCCCGAGGGGAAATATGCTATAACATCGTGTGCCTCGAAAATATGAGGCGCTGCCTGAGGACCTAAAGCGGTGGTTATAGACGATTGTGGGCTCCTTTGGAGACTTAAAGCAATCCTTAACGTCGTGTGCCTCGAAAATATGAGGCGATGCCTGAGGACCTAAAGCAACGGGTGAACATCGTAGGCCCGACGGGGAGTTACTTGAGATTCTCAGTAACGAGCGATGGTTCCAATAGTTCCTGAGTGAACTGATGATGAGACATGAGACATTGGAAGTCGGTACCGCATGGCATGTGCATAGAGTCGTTGTGTCGGTCTATGTGCATTGCATAAATCATGAATTAATTGTGTGTGAATTTGTGAATGTGATTGATGATTGTATGGTATATGTGTGGTGTGTAATGGTATTCGATGCTTGAGAATTGTGCGGTATTATGTTATATGTGGTTGTGGTGAGAATGTGTTACTTGTACATTTTTGTGTTTATATATATATAATTTTATTCAATTATATTATGGTTGTTTTTCTCACCCTTCTACTGTTTTATAACGCTCTATGAGGCGTTGCAGATTAGAGTTGCTGGAGGAATTCCTTTTTGTGAAGCGTTGCGTCTTCATTATTTTGGTCGGTCGGCTCTGATATGTGACTCCGGGTAGTTAGGGTGGCCGCGTGCTATTATTTTGTACATCTGATGATATATTTTGATTGTACATATGCTACCTGATGTATGACAAACTGTTTATATGTGTATATGTATATATGTTAATCAGATTTTAGATTTTCCGCTTTAATTCTAATTTCTGAAAAGTGGGTGTAAGGAACAGAGTTTCCTCTGTGTGATTGCTACCCCACAGTTGCATATCATTATGGGCAGGTGTTGCATGTTATGTGTATGTTTGGTTACAGTTGATGTGATTTCTCCCTTTCTATGCCGCGAATTCAAATATACTCTGACGAATTTTCGAATTTTCTTTTAGTGCTTTAATTGCATGTTAATTGGGGGTATAGATTGGGGGCGTCACATATAACACCAACATCACAAAGTCACCTCTCAAAACCTCAAATTGGCACTTTTTTGCATTTTTCAAGCCATGTCTTGATTCAGTCACTTTTCAAACCAGATAAAACCTCAAACACACTCTAAATATCATCCTTGAACTATCCCAAATGGTGCCACACATCTGGAACACCATTTGAGAGAGTTGGCATTTTGGCCACTTTTGACCATTTTGCGAGAAACTGCTCAAACTTGCTCCAAAGGTTTCCAGCTGATTCCAATCATCCTAAAAGCTTCTAAGAGGTCATTTGAGGTTGTCCAAAGCATCAAATCATTTCTGGAACAAAGCACTAGGTAGGTTGCCCAAAATCTCCAAAAAAGAGGTAAAATTCACAACTTGAATTCTTTGAATCATGCTTTCCTTTGTTGTCCACATACATGCATCATATTGAACAATTATTGAGGCAAAAATGTAGTCCTTAATGTGTATGTTGTAATCCTCCCATTGTTTGCATTTTAACATGTTTATATGTGGAATTTTGGTTGTTTTAAAATCATGTCCAGTTCTGGTTTTTTTGATTGGTGTGTTTTGTACATTAAGTTTTAGTGTGCATGAGTAACACCATTGGATTCCTTGTGAAAAAATCGGTCAAGATAGGTTTTTATGGATTTCAATTCCGATGAAAATTGAGAGAGTTACGCGCGTCGGAAATTTGACGCGAAACGACGTCGAATTAACGATAGCAGTTTTGGTTTTTTAATTGCTGCATTTCGTGTGTTGATTTTCCATGTGCATGAGTAATACCATTGGATTCCTTACGAAAAATAGGTCAAGATAGGTTTTTACAGATTTCAATTCGGATAAAAATCGAGAGAGTTACGCGCGTTAGAAATTCTACACGGAACGATGTTTTCAAAACAGTGCAGTTCTGGTTTTTTTATTTCTGCATTTTGTGTGTTGATTTTCCATGTGCGTGAGTAATACCATTGGATTCCTTGCGAAAAATCGGTCAAGATAGGTTTTTACGGATTTCAATTCGGATAAAAATCGAGAGAGTTAGCCGTGTAGGAAATTCGACGCGGAACGATGTTTTCAATCGATAACAGTTCTGGTTTTTTAATTTCTACGTTTTGTGTGTTGATTTTCCATGTGTGTGAGTAATACCATTGGATTCCTTGCGAAAAATCGGTCAAGATAGATTTTTACGGATTTCAATTCGGATAAAAATTGAGAGAGTTACGCGTGTTGGAAATTCGACGCGGAACGATGTTTTCAAAACAGTGCAGTTCTGGTTTTTCGATTTGCGTGTTTCGTACGTCGAGTTTCAGTGTGTATGTGCGGGTACCATCGGATTCCTTGCGAAATATCAGTCAAGATAGGTACTTCTGGATTTTGATTCCGATAAAAATTGAGCGAGTTATGAGTGTTTGAAATTTGATAAAAAACGTGTTGAAAATTAAAGTTTCGGTACTAGTTTTTACCCCATAAGAGATGTCGGAGATGATGTTGTGACATCTTTCCTCTTTTTCTTATTTTTATTTTCAAAACTCAACCAATTTTTTTTACATAGCAAAAAATCATTATTTTCCAATTCATACCCCATAATATTTTAATCCACAAAAAATCACAAAAAAAGTATTATTTTTAATATATTTAAAAATTGTGTTTTAAATTGTTTTAAATGCTTTTAAAATGATTTCTTTTTTCTTGATTTTTAAAACCAAAATGATTTTAAATATTTATGTGGATAAAATATTTTTTTCATAAACTTTAATCATTATTTAATGATTTTTATTTGATATTTTTATCATTTTTTACTTAATTTTTCTTGGAAAAATGCCTTAAAAAATGAAATTGGGGTTTCTTTGATTTTCACCATAACAAATCTTTTTGAAACACGTTGGGCCTCTATTAGAGTGTAAGACCCAATCCCCTTTTAACCAAAACAATTTTGGGCCTCACTTATTGTATAAGTCCCTCTGCGTTAAAAGAAAACCTCGGCGCGATCGTCATTTTCAAACGAAAATCAACTGGGCTTCTCTTTGAGCTGTAAGTCTCATTTCTTTTCATTTTTAAACACTTGGGCCTCTATTAGAGTGTAAGACTCAACTCTTTTTTTTAAAAAAACAATTTTGGGCCTCAGCTATTGTATAAGTCCCGATACGTTAAAAATCTCGGCGCAATCGCCATTTTCAAACTGAAAACATTTTGGCCCTCTCCCTGAGTTATAAGCCTCATATTTTGTACAAAAATACACGTTGGGCCTCTAATAGAGTGTAAGACCCAACCTCCTTTTTCATTTTTTCTCATTTTTCATATTATTTTTTAATGATTTGGAAAATTAATAACTCCCTCAATTTTGATTATTTTTTATTGGTTCTTTTTCTGAAAAATCACAAAAAATAGTAAAATATTTTATTCTACAAAAAAATCAAATTTATATTATTTATTTAATATAGTTGGTATTTTTGTGAATAAATTCATTTTTAATTGTTTTTAAACATTTTAAAAGTGAATATTCATCTTGAAAATCAAAACTAAATAAGTTTTAAATCATCTTGTGATTAAAACCTCATTTTTCAAACCTTAACCAAAAATCACAAGTGGTTTATTTAAACTTATTTGATTCTTTTTGTCATTTTTTATTAATTTTCTTTGAAAAATTACTTTTAAAAAGTGAAAATTGGGGTTTCTTTGATTTTTAATCATACTCAAATGTTTCAAGACTCTTTGGGCCTCTAATAGAGTGTAAGACCCAATCCCTTTGTAAATACCAAAATTTTGGGCCTCAGTCACTTGTATAAGTCCCACGGTGTTTCCAAAACCTCAGCGCGATCGTCGCCCTTTTTAAAATTAACCATTGGGCCTACCCTCGAGTAGTAAGACCCATCTCTTTTTCTTTAAAACCTCTTGGGCCTCTTGAGAGAGTGTAAGACCCATCCCTTTATACAGAAAACATTTTTGGGCCTCAGTCACTTGTATAAGTCCCTCTGTACAAATTCAACAGTGCGCTCACTGATAAAACCCTGGGCCTCTCCTTGAGCTGTAAGCCCCAAATCTTTTTATTTCAAAGCACTTTCTCCTTTGATTTTGAATATACTGTTGTTTTCAATCTTTCTTTGTTGAACAACTAACCAAACAACATGGAAGCTCTACAACCGAGTAAGTGTTTACCCGCTTTCATTTACCGCTTTCATATGTATATAACTGTATTGTGGGGCTGTTTCACTGTAAGTCTCCTTTCATAAACTTATATATATAACTATATTGTGGGGCTGTTTCGCCGTAAGTCTTCTTTCATAAACTCATATCAACAGTGTAATAATAGTATAGATATTTAGAGTTTCCCCGGCAACTACGTCTAGCACTAGGTAAAGCCGTTTCAATCACTCTTAAATAGTCAAAACTAGATCCCCATAAGATTACCAGACACAGTCTTCCCTCCTCTTGGGGTTAAACAATATGGAGATATGAAAGGCAGCATTCTCTGTGAACCCTTTCACAGACTGTCACTCATAGAAGTTGTCAAAGAAACTCTATTCCCCAGAGATGATCTCTTCTCCGTGAATTGCATCTCTGGAGTTTCTTCCAAATTCTCGAACTTTCCTGACTTTGATCTATTCTCGGTGAATAGCATTGCCTTGAACTTCTCGGGGTTTGGGGACCCACAGGCTTCTTAAAAGCACTTGTCAAGAAACTCTACTCCCCAAAGATAATCTCTTCTCCGTGAATTTCATCTCTTGAGTTTCTTCCAAATTCTCAAACTTTCCTGACTTGATCTATTCCTTGTGAATAGCTTGCCTTGAATTTCTCGGGGTTTGGGGACCCATCGGCTTCTTAAAAGCAATCGGCCTCCTCTTGGGCATTGTACAAGGACCCACAGGCTTCTTAAAAGCACTTGTCAAGAAACTCTACTCCCCATAGATGATCTCTTCTCCGTGAATTGCATCTCTTGAGTTTCTTCCAAATTCTCAAACTTTCCTGACTTGATCTATTCCTTGTGAATAACTTGCCTTGAATTTCTCGGGGTTTGGGGACCCATCGGCTTCTTAAAAGCATCGGCCTCCTCTTGGGTATCGTACAATGACCCACAGGCTTCCTAAAAGCAACCCCGCCTCCTTTTGGGGTTAGTACAAGGACCCTACGGCTTCTTAGAAGTATTCACAGCCTCCTCTTAGGCTTCGTATAATGATCTCTTCCTCCAGGAATGATAGCCTCCTCTTGGGCTTAGTACAAGGACCCGTCGGCTTCTTAAAAGTTTCTAGCCTCCTCTTGGGCTTCATACAAATAGTCCCAACGACCTCCTAGAGGTATAGGAACAGAACCTAGTCATCTTCATAAAACAGTCCTTTCATAGAGTCTACTACTGTTTCTCAAAGCATAGTACAAAAGATGAAACTCTAGACTTGGACGGTCTAATCTCCTTGAGTCTCAAAGACATTCTCAAGTGACCCCTTCGTTAAATAGGAAAGAAACCCGCAGACTTGGACAGTCTCAATACCCTTTGGATTTCCCGTTTCCTTAAAGAGAAGGAAATATCCCTGATCCTCAAATCAAATCCCTGAGTACAGTGTTGCTCATATAAGAACTTATTTTCTCTTTCAAAATCAGTATATTGGACCTGTCACTTAAATAGTTACCTTAGCCTCCTCTTGGGCTTTGTACAATGATTCTCCCCAGCGGAGTCAAACAACGTTTAGCCTCTCTCTCGGGCTTTGTACGAGACACATAAGAGACTCCCTCATTGAGTCAATTACCCCTTTAGCCTCCATCTCGGGCTTTGTACGAGATACAAAAGGGTTCTTATTGAGCCAAACAAACAATAGCCTCCATCTCGGGCTTTATACGAGATACGAAAAGATTCCCTCGTTGAGTCAAAACCTTTTCGCCTCTCTCTCGGGCTTTGTACGAGACACATATTAGCCTCTTCTTAGGCTTTGTATAAGAAAACCACTGGTTGATCCAATCATCCTTTTAGCATCAAAGTTGTGCCTCGTTCACAGTACACAAACATCAACCACTCCTTCCCCTTCATCTAATCGCTGTAAGCGGCAAGCCTCTAGATCATCTACATCCATGTCACTGTCCCTCTTTTAGCATGAGAAATTCCTAAGGAAAGATAGCATTGCTCTACACTGAGTTAAAGTCTTCTCCTTCTGGTTAAAATCCCGTATAAAGGAAATTATGGCATTGCCGGATTCGCATATCCCGGTTAAAGTAATTCTCCTTTATAACCAGTCACCCAACAGTTGTGATAGACAAACCCTTCTTTAGAGATGACAAATTATCTCTAAAGTCGAGGTCCTTCAGCTTCACGTCTTGGGCTTTGAACAAGACACAAATAGACTTTTTAGCTTCATATCTTGGGCTTTGAACAAGATACAAATAAACTCTTCAGCTTCACATCTTGGGCTTTGAACAAGATACAAACCACCTTTCGCTTCACGTCTTGGGCTTTGAACAAGACACCAAAAACACCCATTTCCTCCCATTGACTAGGAGGAACTACGAACGCTCTGATTTCCCTGTTTCAGTAAACGGGAATACGTAGGCATAAGATTGAAAGAAAAATCTTAGCGAGCACACTAAACAAAAACCCAAAATCCCATACTCTCATCAAAAGCATCAATCCTAACATCCTAATCCTTGTTCCCCGCCAGAAAATCCTAGAAAGAGAGAAAACAGTATTTACGAAAATAAAAATAACCAGTACAAAGGCCCCCCCACATTGATAGCATTCGTAACCTAACAGACCGCTGTTTAAACTCAGTATGCAAAGCAGGGTTAATTGGAGACATCTATTTCCCTTCCTTCATCAGCTTTAATAGGATAAAAAATGAATCGACATGTAGTAAGCTCAAACCGCAGAGAGCGACCAGCGCTTAAGAACCGCGTCCAAAATCGCTCACTACAATCTTGTTTGTGGATTGTTATTTTTGTTGATTGTTCTCATTTTTTCAAATTCGTTTTCACTACCTTAACAAAGACCATGCTTTGGAAACTTCATAATGTTTGCGTAGCTATGGAAAAAAGTACAAGAAGCATGAAGCTATGATAGAAGCTTCATCCACCTTGTACTTTTTCTCCATAGCTTCACGAACAAGATGTTAGTAAATGAAGAATCAACACTGTAAGGAAACTTTATCTAGTTTTAGAAACAATGAAAAGAAGTATAAGAAGTATGAAGCTTTTGTGTAAGCTTCTTCCTTCTTATATTTCTTTTTCATTGCTTCCCAAACTAGTTCAACATCATAATTGATTCCTGTCCTGCGATTAGTTTCATTAAAAAGTGCGTTATTCATGTTCCTCTCTTTACTCTTCACTGGATTATAGTTTTCGGGTTTGTTTTCAATTGAGGATGCTAATTTTTGAAGTTTTCTTTGTTTCCTTTCAGGTTAAGGGGATGATACAGGGTGATGATGCTGGTGGAAGCAAGCGTATTATATCAGTTTATAATTTCTGGTTCTGGTATTGAATGTTGTTTGAGTTTATTATATTCTCCTTACATTATTTGTTTATGGAAATTTATCCAATGTCTTGTAGATCTTATGGAAATTTAACTATAATCGAAGATAGCGATATATCGAAGAAGTCAGATCAATAAACCACAATATATGTAAAAGAGCGTGAAATGCACGATGAGACGAATGCAATCAGAAAACAACATTGGTTTATTTAAGTTGGTTTTCAAGAACAGTTTAATTTGCAGATTATTGACATCTTCATCAAATTGAATCCATGTATATTTATTTAGTGAGGTGTTTGGAAAACAAGCAATCTACATTTAATATAATAAACTTAGGGTACTTACAACAACGGTTATCTATTGTAACCGATATCATAAGTAATTTATGTTTTATATAATTTTGTTGCTAATGGGTTTCGAACCCAGAACCTAAGTGTATGTATCACAACGGTTTATTATCATAACCGTTAGGATATATGGCTCGCGCCCTACCTTTTAATAATGGTTTCCAGCCCGTTGTAGAAACAGCTAACTTACAACGATAATCTACATAACAACGCATTTGCCCATGTCATTATATGTCATTCCCAACCGTTGTTAAATGGGTTTTTCGTAGTAGTGACTTAAGACATCCATGCAAGAAACAAATGATAAAGTGAGGCAAGAAGCAAGAAATGATCACACAATGGACCCAAAATCAAGAGGATCAGAACCTTAAACATATCATTCAAAGTAAACCAAAGTCCTCAAGCAATGGTTAGATCATACAAGAAAGCATCTCACAAGATTAGGTCAAGAGCACCAAAGGATCAAAGTCAAAACATTGCCAATTTAGAAAATCAAGAACAAATAGGAAAATGGTCAAATGAGGATGATTTTAATGCCACAAACAAGCTAGGACAGTACATGATCACACAAAACAATCATTTCAAACATCATTTAAGCACAAGTAGTCAAAAGGATCCAAACTATCTCAAGTATCCAAACATGCTTCAACCAAAATCAAACCACAAGTAGGCATCAACCAAAAATAGAAACATGCTTCATAAAAATCCAAATAAATTTCCAAACTCAAGCTAAAATAATCAAGAACAAATGTGTAAAAGGTCCCAACCGGAATCATAAAGTTTCAACATCAATTGGATCAAAATATCATACATAGGAGGCTAATCAAGCATGCATTGAAGACAAATTAAAATCAATCAAGAATTAACCAAACATTCATCATTTCAGCACCAAATCAACCCTCAAACATCCACCAAATATGTATTAAAGAATGGTAAGAAAATTGGATCATATAAGCAATCAAAGGCATCAAAGGATAAAACCCTAGTTCAAGGGTAAACATGTAAAAGCAACTTCCAATTTAATTCAAGATAAAATAGAAAAATAAATGGAAAAATAAAATTAAAATATGAAAATTATCTTGAGAAGCTAAAAACTCAGAAACATAACTTTTTTGTATTTTTATCATGAGTTTAAGAATTAAAATAAAAATGAAATCAAAGATAAAAAGAAAATAAAAAAAAAAAGGAAACCAAACAAAATGGGGGGTGTCATAACAACTTCAGAAACAACACGATCCCAGCTCATGCGCGGGTTGGGTCTCAAAATGGGGGTGTGGATATCAAATCCACCCAGGCCCAGACCTAAATAACTCAGTAATCAAACAAAAAAACAAAAGGCTTAAGTGAAACACATCGTTTCATTCACAGACCGGCCACGCTGGAAAACTCATTAAATGAGTTGGCAAAATGAAAAGCACACAATGGCCAGTCAATAAGTCATCAGAGCCAGGTCACCTGGTCGCCTCAGATGCTGGAGCTAGGGCTCCGGTCATCTTCTCAGGCGAACCTCCGGCGACGTAAAAACAAAACAACACGAAAACGAAGAAACATGACATCATTTCACACCAGTTTTCACACAGATCATGAATATACCATTTATTTTCAAAAATAAACACTCCAAGGCCATGAACGTCGAGCACGAAGTTTTGGGTCACCAACTGAAAGTTCCATAAATCAACACAACAGGTATAGAAACATTGCCTACATTGCTGTAGGACTTCAAAAACACATATTGCAAGCCTACTACACATCCAGAATAGGTGAAATGGGAGAGATGAAAATACCTAACGGAGCACGTCCGTTGCACCTTCTTAGCAAGAGATAAGTCTAGGAAATGATGTGGAAATCCTCTATATCACTTGGAGAGCATAGATCAGTGCTTGTTTGGTTCATAAAACCTCCAGAAAACTTCAACCAATCTCAACACGATGACGAAGAAGTTAGATCTTGGGCAGTCTCCAATGGTGGCTACAGAAGCTGGGTGATACGTACAGAAACCTAAGTTCACTTGGTAGATGTTGATTCAAGAAATAGATCTCCAGAAAATCTCAGAAAACCAAGAATTTGAAGATGGTGAAAAATGAGAGAAAATGAGTTTTCTTGATCTGCTCTTGACAAAATAAAACCTACCTCCCACGTCCTAGGGTTTGTGTTGTTTAAATATGGTGGGTTAGGAGAGGTTAAATGGGCCTGATAAGTATGTTTTTTTGGAAAATTTTGAAAGAAAGAGAAACATGTGTGAGTGAAGTACGGGTAATGCATGTGAGGTGTAATTTTGTGATACTAATGAGCAAAAGAGAGGGTACAAATAAGGAGCATCATTGATGTCACGTGAGACTGCAATGAGAGGCAAAGGTTTTGGTGGTATTCTTCCTTTCCAAGTTTTGGCAAAAATGGAATGTGTGTGCATAGTATGTGCATGGCATTGTTTGGTCTTTTTGGGCAAAGGACTATGACACAAAAAGACTATGGTTCGTATGGCAATAGATATGTCATCATGCTACAAGAAAAATTTCACAATATGTCACCAACCAATGCCTTAAAATCAACCTAAACACCTTACTTTTCATGAACATATCTTGAGGAATATGGCACCATTTGAGACAACCTTGAGATCAATGGAAAATAGGAAGATGATAGAACAAAATTCATGTTAAAATCTGGTTGAAACAAGGCCTTGAACCATGGGAAAATTTGTCATGAACATGCATCTCTAAATCTTCCAAAAAGGGACTTAGAAAAATTCTAAGTTTTTGAACGTGGCAAGATGAAAATAACTAACTTTGGGACACCATAAATCATCCAAGAACAACTCAAATGCCATGGTTCTTGTGCCCATTTGAAGGGAAAACTTCATACTACAATTTTCATGTGAAAAAGATTTTCAAATGAGGCCTTGAACATGGTGAAAAGTGGCCTTGAAAGTGATTAAAAACTTACCAAAAATAGTAAGTTTCTAAAACCTTAATTTCCATTTTTAGTAACTTTTTCACATTCTTTATTTTTAATGAATCCTTGAACATTCCTTGACCAAATCTTGTCCATGTACCATATTTGACTTTCATGATGTTGACCTCAAAAAGTCAGGAGTTGACTTTTTCACTGCACAGTTGACTTTGTCCCCAATTCTCCTGATTTTCAAACATCTTATCAATTGAAATCCTTCTGAACCAAATTGATGGGCAATTTTCCATCCCTAGACACTTGGGAACATGTAAAAGACCATGGAATCAAGTCTTGCCCAAAAAATCAGAAATAAACTGATTTTATGGCAAACCCTAGTTTTGGTGCCCTTAGTCTAGGAGGAATCGACTCATGCTCAAAATCCAAATTCCCCTGAATATGATGTGTATCCTATCAAACAATGATGGGATGTACCATTTGGTGATGATAAAAACTCAAGGATCTTGCCCATTGGGGTGTTAAACTCAAGAATCCAAAAAAAACTAATTTGAGAAATCAAGCTAGGAGAGTGTGATTCACTTGAAATCTCTTGTCAAACTTGATCATATGATGAGGTGATGGACCAATTAGGATGCCCTGAGGCCCAAGGCTCCTTTGTGCCTCAAGCAATGATGACATCAAGAACCATTTCTCCTCTTAGCCTCTTGGACAATACACATGAACTTTTGCTTGAACCTTGGGAAAACATCTCTTTCTCTTGAGTAAACCTAAATACCTTGATCCCATGCTAAAAACCAATGATATGCATAGATGAAAATGAAAAAAATGAAATGAATCATAAGCCAGTTAGAGGTTAGAAACATGAGGGCAAATTTTGAGGTGTTACACTTTAGCAGGCACAAAACTAGTTGCAAGCTTAACCGATGGAATATGTATTATTTTAAAAAAATGTGTGGCGCGTCTTTGGTTTACACCTCGGTTTTTCGTTTGGTGAGGTGAAAGATTTATCATTGAATGTATTGTTTATAGTAGTGCCCCTTTCATAATCGAAGCACTACAAGATTTTACCCACATTGTTTTCACTCAATCCTACGGAAATTTCCCCTTTTCTAGTCTTTGAAGTGCTGAATGAACGAGAATCAACCAAAATTTTAGTTAATATATGTGCTAGAGAAATGCACTCAATGTGAGTAATATTTGACCATTTTATTCGACTTTATACCAATAGTTGTGATCTGAGTCAAATAAAAAAATAAATTGAGTCAAGAACGTAAAACTCGGGTTTTAAAATGTTGATTCGAGTCATGATCCCAATAATGTGATTAGAGGTAAGAAATTTTATGATTCAAGTTACACTACCTTAAACGAAATCCAAAATGTGAATCTTAACCATGATTTGAATCATCATGTTTTGTGATTCAGATCAAGTTCTTCCGCAATTTGATTTATGAGATCTTTTGATTTAAATCACACTTCTTTATGAACTTTATGATTTTTTCACACCAAAAAAGGGGTTTTACAGTGGTTGTTTTAGTTGTTGTTGAGGTTTGAACCGCCGCAAAACACGTGTTGCAACAATTTGTGAACCGTGGAAAAACCATATATGCTGCAATGGTTTGGAAAATCTTCACTTCAACAACCCTTAATGGTTTAACCCACAACAGGCAATAGGTTTACTTGGTTTAACTCAAATGGTTCTTACAATAGTAGGTTAGATAGGTTTCTTATTAATGAGGATTTATGTGGATTTTGGAAAGCTGTTAGCCAGAAGGTTGTTGTTAGAGATGTCTCAGACCATAGGCCGGTAAGACTGGTCTTGAATGATAGGAATTGGGGGCCAAACCCTTCAAAAAAATCCATGCTTGGTTTGACCACCCTGATTTCCTTGCATTTGTCAAGGAGACATGGAATTCTGTTCAAGTTTCTGGTTATGCGGGTAATGTTCTCATCCAAAAACTGAGAAACCTCAAAATAAGAATAAGATGGTGGAATATAAATGTTTTTGTATTTATTGACCTTAAAGTAGTGGAGAATATCAAGAGAATCAATGAAATGGAAGATGAGATGGATAAGGTTGAAGTTGACATACCTAAGAACACTTTGAAAGTCAGAAATGAAGCAATAGAGGATCTGTGGAATAAGTTACATCTAAAGGAGAATTTACTTTATCAGAAGGCTAGATCAAGGTGGTTAATGGAAGGAGATAATAACTCAAAGTATTTTCACTCTATTATTAGCAATAGGAGAAGGGTTAACTCAATATCAACTCTGAACATTGGCCTGAATGAGGAAGAAAAGGTGGAGAAAGTTAAACAAGTCATTCATGATCATTTTTGTGAGAAATACAAGAACAAAATCTTTGAAAGTTTTGATATGGATTTAAGTACAATGGAAATACTTTCCGAGGAAGACAATGCAATGTTAATAGAACCTTTTTCCCCTGAGGACATTTTGGAAGCAATTAAGTCTTGTGATGGTGATAGAAGCCCCTGATGGTTTCAATATCAAATTCATAAGGAATACTTAGGAGATAGTTGGGAAAATTTCATCAATTGTATATCATAATTTCATGAGAAGGCTACTCTCTCAAAAACTTCTTGTTCAGCTTTCTTTGTTCTCATACCAAAGACTGATAACCCTCAAAATTTGAAGGAATTCAGACATATAGCATTAATAGGTTGTTTATACAAAATTGTGTCTAAGATACTAGAAGCTAGATTAAGATGTGTTATTGGGAAACTGGTATCTTCATCTAAGACTGCATTTGTTCCAGGAAGACAATTACTTGATGGTGTTTTAGTGGAAAATGAAGTTCTTGACTATGTCAAAAAGAAAAAGAAAAAAGTTTTTATGTTTAAGGTAGATTTTGCTCAAGCTTATGATTGTGTAAGTTGGAGTTTCCTCTTTAAGGTGCTAGAAGCTATGCACTTTAGTCCTAAATGGCAAGATTGGATTAGGGGATTAATTTGCAACAGTTATGACTCTGTTCTGGTGAATGGCAGTTCTTCCAAGGATTTCAAGATCCATAGGGGCCTTAAACAAGGTGACTCTTTATCTCCATTCCTTTTTGTTTTGATCACAGAAAGTATGGCCTTACTTTTTAAGAAAGATGAGAATTGTGGATTATTGAGAGGTTTGAAGATTCAAGGTGATACAAATATTTCTCTTCTACAATTTACTGATGATACCCTGATCTTGTGTGAAGAATCCTGGTCCAATATTTTGGCAATAAAATCTATCCAAAGAGGTTTAGAGGCATTGTCTGGTTTGAAGGTTAATTACAACAAAAGCAAGATCATGGGATTTGGATTAGAGGATAACCTGATTGAAGCAGCTTCCACATTCTTGACCTGTAAAGTGGGACAGTTTCCTTTCAAATTTTTAGAACTGTCAGTTGGGGGAAGACATAAATCATATGAATTTTGGAAACCTGTCATCTCATTAATCAAAACTTGTTTGGCCTCTTGGAGGGGTAGGATGGTATCCATAGGAGGGCGTATCACTTTGATCAACTCTGTTTTAACCAATATACCAATCCATTATCTATCTTTCTCTTTAGCACCAGTCAAAGTGCTGGAGGAAATCAAAGCTATTCAAAGGAAATTCTTATGGACAGGTGATGGGGAGAAGAAAAGTATTGCTTGGGTGAAATGGTATCTAGTTTGCAACTTAAGAAAGCAAGGTGGTTTAGGAATCAAAGATATCTCCTCATTCAACAGTGCCCTAGTGGCAAAGTGGCTTTGGAGAATAATCCATGAACCAGAAGCATTATAGAAGGGAATCATTAAGGCTGGGTATGGTGGTGTTTTCCACGGTCTTTTTTTACACCAAAACAGTGGTCAAGATGGTGGAAAGATCTTGTTGGTCTTGCCAAGCCTAAAAATGAGCAGGGTATATTCAATCAGTTAACATGGAAAGTGGGTAATAGAGGAAAAACTTTATTTTGGCACTCTAGATGGACTGGTGGAAATGCTCTTAAAGTTCAATTTCCAACCTTATATAATTCTTCACCAAATCAGAACATCCTAATCAAGGACTGTGGGTATTGGATTGATGATATTTGGAATTGGGATATAATAGAAAAGAATGTCATCCTGACTTACGAAGATGGTAACTCTGGTACAGAACTACAATAGATTATTGAAGAGGAAATTGAAGATGAGGTTATGTGGCCTAGGAGAATAGACAACAACTTTAGTGTCAAAAACTGCAACATGGCTTTGAATCAAAGGAAGGAAGTGGAAAATTTGGGAAACAACTTGAAGGAAGATTTGAACTACACGTGGAAGATTAAGATACCTCTAAAGGTCTTGATTTTCGGTTGGAGACTCTTGCTAAACAGATTGCCTACTCGGGAAAACCTTATCAAAATGGGCATAATTAATGATCCACACAAAATGTCTTGTGTCTTTTGTTTTAAGGAGATAGAAGATATAACTCATATCATTCTAAGTTGTGATAAAATCAAACTTGTGTGGAGGGAAATTGAAAAGTGGTTGGGAGTCAAATTTCCTGGAGGAATTAACTGCATTGAAGTGTTTTTAGGATGAGCCAAATTTGTTGAGTTTGGAACAACTTTAACTTATATTTGGATGGTATCATGCTGGTGCATATGGACGGCAAGAAACCAAGTCCTTTTTAACGATTTTGTGGCAAATCCAAAGACAATATTTCAGGAGATTACGATGTATTCTTGGAGATGGAAAAAGCTGAACAAGAAGGAGTATGATTGCAACTTCTATGAGTGGCATAAAATGCCCTTGGATCTCTATAGATAACCATTTCATTTTGGTCGGAAGAGGGTTTTGGTTCTTTATTTCAGCATTGTCGTTGTCAATTTTAAGTTGTTTAGAGGATTGGTTGAATATGGAAGGTTGGATTCTTGTCTGATTTTCTGTATTAAACTTCCTATTTTCTGCTGTTTTTGTATTTTGCAATTATGGTTTGGCCTGTAGAATTGCAGGGTGTTTCATTTGTAATATGGTATCCCTTTTGATCTTATCAATGAATTTGATTATTAAAAAAAAAATTAGGAACTTCCGTAACAATATAATTGCGACCTTTTTAACATTCATTAAATTGCTTAATGTTTTATTACTACAAGAATTTTACATTTAAAATTGCAGGTATTTTGCAGGTAAATCTGCAAGAAGTTTTTAATCTGCAAGTAAGGTGATTGCTAATATATTTCTAAAATAAAAGATAAATAAATTTATTTGTTAAATTGAGACATCATTATACATCTCAACAAGCCGGTAATGGTTACTTATATGAAAGGAAGGCTTCCACCTTGTTTCTGGTCTAGAGATTAATTTTAGTAAAAGCTCTTTGTTTGGCTTTGGTGTGGATGACATAGTTCTTGCGGCTGCCGGTAATTTTCTCTCTTGCAAAGTCTCAGCCTGCACATTTAAGTTTCTTGGCATTCCAATAGGTGGTAATCATAGGTTGGTTTCCTTTTGGAAACCTTTGATTAATACGGTTCGTGCAAGGCTAAACTCGTGGAAAGGTAGATTCCTCTCAATGGGAGGCAGAGTGACACTTATCAACTCTGTATTGGCGAATATCCCAATTCACTATATGTCGTTCTATAGAGTCCCAACCAAAGTTATTAAGGTATTAATGTCTATTTAGAAACGTTTCTTATGGCAAGGTTCTGTGGCAAAAAAAGGCATTGCTTCGGTCCGGTGGAACTTGGTGTGCAAACCGGTTGAAGAAGGAGGGCAAGGAGTTAAAGATATAAGATTGTTTAATGCAGCTCTTATGTTCAAATGGACTTGGAAGATTTTGTCTCAGGAGGAGAGGTTATGGAGAGGATTAATTCATAGCAGGTATCCTAATTATTTACAAGACTTGTATAGCTCTGTGGTATCTAAGAACCGAGTTCCTTCGTCAATTTGGTGGAGAGATCTTGTACAAGTATCTTCTTTCAGCGGCATTAATCTAGAAGATGGTCTGATTACGCATAAACTTGGAAACGGTGAGTTTATTCCATTCTGGACATCTCGTTGGGCAGTAAACCGTACCCTGGCTGATGAGTTTCCAGATTTGTGGCATCTAGCAGAAAATAAAAACAGCAGAATCATTGATAATGGTTTTTGGGAGGACGACATATGGAACTGGAGCATTAAATTTTCACATCTAATATTGCAGGAAGAAATCACTTTACAATATGATAAATTACTTCAGGTGCTGCAGGAACACAAGGTGGTCGAAGATGCGCAGGATTCGGCCATCTGGTCGCATGGCCACACTTCAGTTTTTTCTGTTTCGTCATTATATTACTTATTGCAGGTAAAAGAGAGCAGCTTAGTTTCGGTTGCTGCAGAGGATGTTAAATCTGCGCTGAGATTGAATTGGTTAGCCGTCGCTCCACTTAAACTGAAAGTATTTGGTTGGAGATTGATTCTCAATAGATTACCTACACGCGACAACTTGGTTCGAAGAGGAATAATCACTAACGCCAATGAAAAGGTTTGCCCATTCTCTTTATTAATGGAAGAAAATGTTGAACATCTCCTTTTTCAATGCTCCAATTCAAATCGTGTTTGGAAATTTCTATTCCGTTGGTTAGAAGTTGCGGAATTTTGGGTTGGAGATATTTCGAACCATATTCAATGTTGGATAAACGGGTGTTTAGAAAATTCTCTTAGTGTAGGTACTGCTATGGGCTTTTGGCTAATTGTGTGTTGGGTCATATGGTCGTCTAGGAATAACATTATGTTCAGAGATGAGTTTTGGGATGTAGATACGATTACCAATCGTATAGTCATGTATTCTTGGTGGTGGATTGGTAAAAAACATAAAAATGCACTTAATTGTAATTAGGCTTAAATAGGTTTTTCGTCCCTGTAAGTTGGCGAGATTTTGGTTTTCGTCCCTGTATCTTTTTTTTTTCGGTTTTAGTCCCTATATCTTACTTTTTGTTGGTGTTTAGTCCCTAAAGCCAAAATTCGCAGGAAAATCCGAAGGTTTCCTGCGGATTTTCCTAAAAATCAAATTCCGCAGGAAAATCCGCAAGAAACCTCTGTAAGGACTAAACACCAGCAAAAAGTAAGATACAGGGACTAAAACCGAAAAAAAAAAGATACAGGGACGAAAACCAAAATCTCGCCAACTTACAGGGACGAAAAACCTATTTAAGCCTTGTAATTATTATTCTTGAGTAAATGCCCCTCTAGAATTTTGTAGGCCTTGATTTTTTTATTGGCTAGGCCTTGTATGTATATGGGATTGGATCTCCCCTTGAGATTCCTTAAATAATATACCACTAATCTTGCTTATTAAAAAAAAAAAAAACCTTCTAATACTCATCAATTTTCTGATTAAAATTTTTACTTAGCAAAATAGATCATTTATAATAGTGATCTAAAACGAAACCTTTTTTCTTCGTATTCAGAAAGCTTAGATAATTTTTCTCTAATAACCAAAATATATGATAAAACAAGTGACAATTATTATGAAAAATTTTATACTTTAACATGAATTATGTGATTAATTTAAACAGAGATAGATAATGTAATGAGAGATTTTTTCTAAATGAAAGAAACACCTTTCAAAGTAATTTTTCAATCAATGTCTCTTAATAAGATATAAAACTTTTATGCTTGGTATATCAATATATATACAAGATAACATTACAAGCCTGTAGTCCTAAAATAGAAATTTAACTGGGATCTACGAAGATCGTAGCTTATCAAATATCGTTTGCTCAAATGGCAATAGAAAGAAGGAGCTTATGTTGATCTATTTTTTGTCTATGGTCAATAATCACTTAAGAGTTCAGAAAAGCACTCCATCCGTGATTCAAATTAACATTCAACAAGGAAGGAAAGTTAATCAATAATTTTAATATAACTAAAATTTTAAAAACCTAAATATATTTTGTTGTTTGATTTAGTGTAACCAATATATTTTCGGTATCGAGCATAATGTTACACATAGTCTTGCATTTTAGTTTTACTAAAATTTGTAGAATCAGGCGTCACAGTACCATGTCTTTTTACTGATAAACTCGGCCACTAACCACTAACTCGTCTTAATATTTCATTAGTAGCTCAGCAAAATAATATATGATACTTTTGGTTGAAAAATTATCTCAGCAAATATTAACGTAATTGTAACACACACTATTTGTATTCATTTTCTCTTTTATCACAATTTACCATATATCAAAATCCTCTAGTGTCATAGTGTAATTGTAGAAGAAGCTTATTTTGCATGGTAGAATAATAGAATTCAATGAATTGGAATGTTTAATATATAAAAAACCATACAAAAGCAGTGAAGAGAGATTGACAAGTGAATATGAAAACTGAAGGCAAATTATTGGGATGGACATAAATAAGATGAATCTACTAAGGTAAGACTATTTACATGATGAAGTCTTTCAAGCATAAAAAGAATTTATAATATCTCCATAAGAATTTATAAACACCAGGTCCATGACATCTTTAGCCGATTTTCCGGGTACGTTTTTAGAAAATGCGAGAACATAGTCCCCTTAGTCCATCCACGATAGCTTGACGTTGTCGAGCTATACCGAGTCCTGATAGATATTTGGACTCAGCTTCGCCTTCAGCTTTTTTTATCTGTAGTATATTTTCTGCTTCAGCTTTCTCGTTTGCACCAATACCATGTGGTATGCAGTATCTTTTCTGCTTCAGCTTTCTCGTTTGCACCAAGACCATGTGGTATGAATACAGATGAAGATTTAGAGGATGCTCCAATTTTCTTCGTGGTGTCGAAGTATTGAGTTACCAACATCAGGTCTATGACATCTTTAGCCGATTTTCCGGGTATGTTTTTAGAGAATGCGAGAACATAATCCCTTTGTCCGTCCACGATAGCTTGACGTTGTCGAGCTATACCAAGTCCTGATAGATATTTTGACTCAGCTTCGCCTTCTGCTTTTTTGATTTGCAGTATCTTTTCTGCTTCGCCTTTCTCGTTTGCAGCCAGCCTCATTCTCCCAACTGTTGATGATATTGCAAAAAAATAAAATGTATTAGATTACAAATGCAACTGTAATGATCAATTAAAATTTTAGCACTTGTTTATAGTATAAGTATAAGTGCTTATCATTTAATTAGTGCATTATTAAACAAAATGTTTTCTTGTTGAGGAACAAGAAATAGAATATATTACTTGCATTGATCTCATTCATTCAGTAATTTAGTTTTTAACTAATGGTCATGGCGAAAATTATTAATTCAGATAAAACTCACCTCATTTAATCCAAGAAATCGTAGTCAGTCCAAAGTAAAAAAAATCATTGAATTGATTAACCATTCATCGTTAGGACTTTCAAGACTTGCAGGAGTAACAAAACGCTTGGTTTGAAGTTTCTGTTTTGACAATGTAGATATATATACATATCACAAGAGGATTGGACTGCAATAATGTCGGAAGAGATAAGAGAAGGATGTTGAAACAAAAAACGAAGATCCATGTCTTTAGATTATTCAATGGCTGGATTGAAAAATAAAAGTTAATTGTTATAGCTATTAATAGCTAACATTTTCATTCAGTGCCTTGTTAAAATAATCATTGGCAATAGATCTATGACAACTATTTAACAAAAGACTGAAACAAACAAAAGTAACAACCAAGTTTGAAAAAGTCTGAATGGTCACAGAACCGAACATATACTGTTTAGCACACACAAAATTAATATTTTCTTTAGTAATAATTAAAAAAAAAGACACTTGCAGATGTCTTCACAAAATTTGTGGGTGAGGGCTCAAACTCTCAAACTTGTTTATTTACATTTTCGGTTCATTAATGAGGACAATTGGATTTATAATATTCTATTTAAACGAATAAGTGTATGGACTATAATTATATCTAACCGAAAATTCTTTATTGTTGAACCTAACAAGGTTGTCAAGATCCAGATCTTACCTAAAATCGGGAGAAAATAGCAAGATCATAAAATATAAAATCGTAGTTAAGATTGAAAGATCCTACTCAATTATTCTTGTAAGATCAAGAGGGGATAATACGATCATATAACATAAGATCGCAACAAAAATTACAATATTCTACTAAAATTAAAAATTAATAGTATATATTTTAAGTACATTTACATGTTATATGTTAGTAAGCAAGTGTGTTAGTGAGAAAATGACTTTTTTTTCATATTCTTTAGACATTTATGATTGAGGTTTTATTGAACTTTTGTTAATGTTTAGGCATTAGGGACATCTATGGTCAATTACTAGAATTATCATAAGTCAAGTAGTTAAAACAAACCTTACAAGTGAGAAGGTTATTCTCCTAAATCTAAAACTTCACTTCAAAAGGCGCATAATCGTCTGCGCCGAACCGTAATTGTTGCCATCCTTCTCACCTATTAATGGTGGTGGTCGAAAAACTGTTTAGTCGAAGCTGGCAAAGATCACACAAAATCAATGATTTTACAGAGTTTTTTCATAATTTGGCTATAACATGCGATTCTACTTAAGATCCAGATCGTTGGGGGTGAGTGAGATCGTAAAATCTTTAGATTTTAAGATCTAGATCGAGATCTTGACAACCATGGTACCTACCTTACAACTGGTACCTGTGGGTCTTTGTAATGTTGTTTTTACTGTTGAATCTTTGAGGTAAATCAAGAACTCTCTTTAGCACAAACCATAAAGTTAGTTAGGGAGAGACTCCTCCTTCTCTCTAACTTTTCTCTTTCTTGCTTGTTAGGGTCTTGTTTACTTTTAGCTATCAAGATGGCTAGAGGAAAAGATGGTGCTGAAGATAAAGAGTGGACTAAAGTTACGTGGCAAAAACCTCCTAAAGCGAGCTAAAGATGGGACACTGTACGTTTGGGGAAGAAGAAGTCAATTATGGAGACGACAATGATTTTTTTCACGGAGTTCCCAGAATGTTTCAAGGCAAAAGATCTTTACAGGGTGTCTGAAGAATTCGGAGCGATAAATGATGTTGTCATTCCACCTAAAAAAGATAAGAGAGGAAGAAAGTATGGATTCGTTAGGTTGGTGGAAAGTACAACGCACTTAGTTTGCAATCTGGCTCGTATGGAACTGGGAAAACTGCAGAGTCCTATGGTCTTAGCTAGGACATCGAACCAAACAAGTCAAAAGAGTTAGTGGGCCTTACTGGCGATGATGTGGCGTCTGAAGAACAAGTGGATATTTTTTAGAACAATTGAGGGAGTTTTGATAATATGGTTTTGGCCCATGCATCTAAGGCCCAAAAATTATGTAAGAAGGTGGGTCGTTCTCGTAGGGCGTGCATGAAGGTTATTGAAGAATCTGTTAGCATATCTGAATTCTCAGGGCTAGATATTTCTCGTCCTTAAAAAATGTGCCCAAAAAGAAGGGTCTCGTCCTTAGCATATCTTTACCTATTCTTTTTCCCGAGGTCTCGGCTCCAGCGCTGAAGGAGGGCCATTTATCCAAAAAGGTTGCTTGTGATGTTTCATCCTCAGCTCAAGTGTTTCCTAGTCAAGTGAGATCAGTTTCTCAGGAGAAACCTTTGATGTCATATTCTCAGGCGTCTTTCGTTAGGGTAGACGAATCTAGATGTTTCTCATTAACTGATTCAGAGGTTCTTCAAGGCAGCAATAGTTTTTGAAAAGAAATGGACTCTAAAGTGTCTAAGAAGGTTTGAGAGATAATCACTTCTTAAGAATTTCTGGTGATGGATGTAAAGAGGATTTTGAGGCTCAGATTAGAAAGATGGAGGAAATGGACAAATCTGGGAAGAGCAAGAGGGAGAAAAAAATGATTATCCGATGAATATTTTATCTTTCAATATCCGAGGGGGAGGCATTGCAGCCAAAAGAAAAAAAGTGGCTCACTCGATTAAATCGGGTAAGGTCGGCATGTTTTTTTTACAGGAGACTAAAATGTGTAACTTAGATAAGGTTTGTGTTTCTTCTTTATGGGGTAATTTTGATATTGAGTGGACCGACTACAGTTCAGTAGGGGTGGCAGGAGGTATGTTGATAATGTGGAGGAAGAATCTCCTTAAGATTTTTTTTAGCTTTAGAGTCTTTGGGCTTGTGGAGGTGAATGTTGTGTGGAAGGGGCATGAATTGTTTCTGGTGAATGTGTATTCTCCTTGTTGTTTCAAGCTTAAGAAGGTGTTGTGGAGGGAGCTAGTGGATTTGAAGAGGAGGTTCAATAGAGGAGAATGAATTACCATAGGTGATTTTAATGTTGTTTCCCGTAGTTTTGCGAGAAAATGTTTAAGCGTTAGGAGCAGGTTAGGAGAAAATATTTATATATTATTTTATATTTCTATTGTTCACATTGGTGTTTATTATGTATATTGTATCTCACTATCACCAGTCAATTTAGTTATCCGTCTCTAATTACTCTTGTCCTCTTATGTCTCATGGCAATGTTTTCTTCTTTATTCTCCAATTAAATTCATTGACCTCCGTTTCCAATCGATCTCTCATCCAATTGTGTATGGTGGATATATGTTCCTCTATCCTTTCTCTCCCCCCTCACTCTTCAAACATCACATGGTGTCATATTTCAAGCACCAACTTCAAATCCTAGAGCATAGGTTTCATCTTTTTCGTGCTTACTTCGATGTTAATTTGCTTCTTAATAGAGTTTTAAGCATTAATGTGGTATAGTTTCTTTGAATTTATTTTCTAATGACAAACTTATTAAATTGAATACATTTGTTGTAATTTTATCGTTGTGATTGCATGCAATTTTTTCATGATTGTTATTTTCATTTCTCTATGTAGGTTTTACAAAATAGAATTTAAGTTGTTGGATTTATTTAATAAAAATATAGATTGAATTATTGTAGTTGTAGTTATTATTATATAATATTAATGATATCTAATAAAAATATATATCATGCTTCTTCATTGATTGTTGTAGAGTTTATGATGCCACATTAATGATGTTGGAGGATTTCTCATCGTCTTTTGGAAATAGCTCCTGTGACTCATAATAGATATGTATTTTGTGAATAAAATTATTTGATTCCTCTACTTTTGACATTTTCTCGGTATTTCATGTCAATGGGTTCAATGTTCTGGAATTTTTTTACTTATGATAAACTATGAACTAGTAAAATCTATGCTGACTCTACAAGTAAGTTTCATTGTTTGAATTCTTACAATGAGGTATGTTATCTAGGCAAGACTATTTTCCACCTTTATTATCAGTTTGGTTATAATCATAATTAAGATAAAATTACACCCGTTTTTTATACATTTAACACCCGTTACTGGAGGGTGTGAATTCAATGGGTGAGAAATGTCTGACAAATTTACACCCGTTTTAAAACGGGTGTAAATTTGATGTTATATTACACTCTTTTTTATAGAAATCAGTGTAAATTTTTACATATATATATTTATAGATGGTATATTACACCCTTTTTTTGTTTAAAACGGATGTATATACACTCCAGTTTACACCCTATTTTATAGAAAACGGGTGTAAATTTGATGTTATATTCCACTCTTTTGTATAGAAATCGGGTGTAAATTTTTGAATATATACATTTATAGATGGTATATTATTCCATTTTTTGTTTAAAACAGATGTATATATGTTCCACTTTACACCCTATTTTATAGAAAATGGGTGTAAATGTGTAAATATTAATATTTCAATCAAACAAATTTACACGCAATTGCATTAACATCGGATGTAAAATGAACATTGAATACTTTAGAGGTTTGCAAATTTACACCCTATTTTCTTTAAATAGGGTGTAAAAACGCGATGTATTACACCCATTTTTTATATTGATGTTGGCATGTTTACACCAGATTTTACCATTGATGTTGGCATTTTACACCCGGTTTTATCATTGATGTTGGCATTTTTACACCCAATTTTACCTTTGATGTTGCCATTTTTACACCCTGTTTTCTTTAAATAGAATGTTTGTTTTAGTTTCATAATTATATTATATTTAATTAGATTTATAACCTATATTTTTATTTAATCAAATATTTTGCATACCACTAAACATTCGATAAAAAAATACAAATGTTATGGGACGGGGTCCTGTATCGCCACATAAACCTGCTATTATTAAATTCCAAAAGTACAAATTAAAATTTACATACCTGGGAGGAGGGGTGTTAGAGGGAGAAGGTTCGGTTTTGCTCGCTTTAGGAAAGTTCATGATCCTCGTGTGTTGGTGGCGAAGTTGGACAGCATTCAGCTTAACGGAACGAAAATGCATGCGAACTTCCCTCGGTTTGCTAAAGAACATGAGGTTTATAATAAGGGTAGGGTTCCTTTGGTCAGGTCGGGGGGGTTCGCTGATGGTGGTGCCGCTAGCTATGGGAGTTCTCCACCCCAGCCATCTTTTGCTCAGGTTTTGAGGTTTGGTAAGAGTGGTAGAGACTGTAGTGGTAGCTCTTGTGAGGCTAATAATGTTATTTCAGTCAATGTGGACAGCGTTGTTTCTTCCAGGTTTGCCAAGGCTTTGGTTGGGGAGGTTAGGGACAATGTGAACCCTTTTCTTATCCAAAAAGACTTGTTTGAAGAAGGGCTTTTTGATTTTCAAGTTGTCCCTCTTGGGGCAACTCTGTGCCTTCTTGAATCCAGAGGAGGGGAAGATGTTTCCATTGCCATTGAATCTTCCAAGTCTTGGTTCGATGCTAAATTCACCAAGTTCTTTCCTTGGACTCCAGATGTTATAGACAAAAGCAGATTCGTTTGGGTGAGGTGTCTTGGCATCCCTTGCTTCGCTTGGTGTGATGAAGTCTTTTCTAGCATTACGAAGGATATTGGTATTTTTATTAAAGGCGATATGGATACGGTTAACAAATCCAGGTTTGATGAAGCTCGCTTACTTATTAAAACTTTTGTTGACTCTGATATTAATCTTTTGGTTAATCTTGAGGTCAATAAACTGGGGTTCATTGTTAGAATCCTTAGTGATTTTCCTGGCCCTAGGAAGATTGATTTCCTCTTAACTGATTTGGATGGCGAGTCTTCTGGGTTGCTTGATACAGAAGATGATGAAGTGTGGTCATCTGAGTTGGGTGATGATAGCGACAGGTCTATTCATAGGTCTTTTAGAAAGATGAATGACAATATGGATACTAAGGATAATTTTGAGGATTTGGGGAGCAGTGCTGAGTCCAATCACACCTTTGTATGTGAAACTTTAGGGGTTGTTGCTGATTCGCTTTTTGAGGGATGTGACAGGTTGGCTGCTCAGGAATTGTGTGCTGCTAACCTTTTGATTTCCACGAGCAGTGGCAAAAAGTCTGTAAAGGTGAATTCTGTTGTTGATTCTGACTGTCCCTTGGAAAGCCAACAATTTTTAAACCCCTTGCCTAGTTTGGAGAGGAGTTTAGTTGAACCTGTAACAGCCCGATTTTGATATTTCCATTTTTGTGTTGATTGATTCTATTTGGTTGGGTCTTTTATTTAATTGGGCAATATTTATGTTATTTGTGATATTGGTGTGTGAATATGTTATGTTTGCATATTATGTGATTTTACCGTTTTTGAGAGTTTGCGGGGAATATTAGATTGGAGGGTATTTTAGATACTTCACATTTAATGATAGTTAGTTAGTTAGTAGATATTTTGAGAAAATATAAAGAAATAGAAAGAAAGAAAAGTATAAGAAAGAAAAAGAATAGAAATAGAATGTTAGAGGTGAGAAAGAGAGAAAAACAGAATTTTGAGAGCAAGAGTGAAAAAGAGAAGAGAAAAAGAAGAAAAGCTACAAATCATCAAGATCAAGCTTCCAAGAATCGAGAAATCGGGTAAGGGTGTGAAATATTATTATCCTAACTTTGTGTATGATTATGTATGTGTTTTGTGTGAATGTTTTGGTTGGTTTTCCATATGTTTCCGTTTATGTCGTATTGGACGAAATCGATAGAAACCGATGTTTCTACGGTCGAAAAGTCGTATAAATACATGTGTTGGTTGGTTATATGTATGTGAGCTGCTGTTTGAAGTTTCATGAAGTTTGGTTATGTTTCGGTTAGTTTTCGGTATGTTTCCGTTGTTGTTTCCGTTTAGGTCGAATTATAGGAAATTGATAGAAAACGATGTTTTCACGGTTAGAATTCGAAATAAATTACGTAGTGGTATCGAGGAAGGTTAGGTCGTCGTATGGCGTGCTTTTTATTCGATTTGGTGAAGTTTAAAAATTCTGGTTTTTGAAAGGTTGAAATTTAATCGAAAAATCGAACGTCGTAGAAATTTCGTTTATGTGTTCTAAATTGTTCCCATGTGTTTGGTGGTTGCGCGTATATGTTTGTTTCGGTGAAAATGTTCGATTTAGTCGAGTTTCGGGCATTTCGGAAAAGTTACAGCAAGTGTGTAAATTGAGAAATCTGATTTTTGTGAAAAACAGAGCTATGAATCGACACATAAAAGCTATGTATCGATACGAAATGGTTTATGTATCGATACATAACCCTTATATATCGATACATACTGTGAAAATTGGGAAAAATAGCATTTTCACTACAGCATGTGTCGACACATGCGAGTTATGAATCGATACATGAGGTCTTTATGTATCGATACATAAAGCCTATGTATCGATACATACTGTGCTGAAACAGAAATTCTGGTTTTTCGGGGAAACTTCGGAAATTCATATCTCTTGAACCGTAAGTCGGTTTTGATCCCCGTTCGAAGCGTTGGGAAGCTAACGAGATGTTCTTTCTAGGAAAAATAGTTTTGGGGTCTGAACTTGGTCCAATCGGTACAGTTTTTACGAATCGTTTCGTAGTGTCGGGTGTCCGGTTTATGTTTTTGCGTTAGATTGAAATATTCATAACTTGTTCGTTGTTTATCGGATTTGAGAGTTCTTTATATCGAATTGAAGGTATTGATATGTACTAATTGATGGTGATAAGAAATTATATTTTTAGCCGACTTTTCACCAACTTTTCCGGTAAACCGTAAATCGAATTGTTTGGTTATTTGTGAAAACGTTCGGTTGCTGTTTGGCACAATTGATGTGAATGTATGTGGATTGTGTGTGATGAATGCATGACTATGTTGTGAATATGTATGCATGTCAAAAGTGTCATGAGTCATGTTGTATGTGAAGCATCATGATGTGCATTCTTGCATTGTGGGGTTCTAAGATGAACCCGTTGTAACGTCGTAAGCCTTTTGAGAGGTGGGAGCGATGATTACAAACGATCGTGAGCCTTATACAAAGAGGACCGAAAGCGATCGGATTGTGAGCCTTATACAAAGAGGACCGAAAGCAATCCATAAACATTGTAAGCCTTTTGAGAGGTGGTAGCAATGGGTGAACATCGTATGCCCGACGGGGAGTTACGTTAAGTAACAAGCGATGGTTCCAATAAGTTCTTCAATTGAACTTGAGATGAAATGAGTCGGTACCGCATTGCATTTGCATAGAGTCGTGAGTCGGTCTCTATGATTTGCATTGGTCATCCTTGTATATGTGCATTGGTGAATAAACATGAATATAGGTGGTTATGTTGAATGATAAGCATTGTGATGACTATGTTTGGTTTTGCATATATATATATATATGCCTTGCGATGTATATTGAATGAGATGTGATGAATTGTGATAAGAATTGTATCGTTGTAATGATGCATTGAAGAATGAATATAATATGCATGTTATGTGGAATGGTAGAATGGTGAGGATGTGTTGTGTGTATACTTTGTGTTGAGATATATAATTATATGCAACGTTATTATGATAATATTTCTCACCCTTCTGCTGTTTTATGATGCTCTATGAGGCATTGCAGAGTAGGTATGCTGGAGGTCTTTTTGTGAAGCGTGTCTTCATTCTTTTGGTCGGTTGGCTCTGATATGTAGCACCGGGTAGCTAGGATGTATATTATTCTTTTGTGATACATTTGTATATGTATCTTGTGGATAAATGTTTATGTAAACATGAAGTGTGTTGATGAAGCATACATATGTATATGTATGTATATATATTTTGATGTATTTCAATGTTTGGATATTCCGCTTTAATTCTAAATATTGAGATGTGGGTGTAAGGACAAAGTTCCTCTGTAGCAAGTTACCCCACTGCTGCATATCAACCTTTTGAGCAGGTGTTGTATGTGTTAAATGCGTGTATGATGTGACATGCCTCTTTTATGCCATGCTTTAATTGTACTCTGGCGAATTTTAGAATATGTGCCTAAATGATTTAAATGATTATTTGGGGGTATAGAAAGGGGGTGTTACATTAAGTGGTATCAGAGCCAGAGTTGAGTCAGTTGTGTCTGTCTTGTAGTTGTGTTGGTTGAACTGTTGTTTAACCTTTGTTATTATTTTTGAGGATGATCAGAATATGGCTGGTAGAAACGATAATGCGATGGCTGCTGCTATGGAAGCATTGGCTAGGGCGGTGCAGGGTGCGCCGAATGTAAATGCTAATGAAGAGTTCAGGAAGAATCAACCACCGGTCTTCAAAGGAAGATTTGATCCCGATGGAGCTCAAAATTGGTTGAAAGAGATTGAAAGAATCTTCAGAGTTATGGACTGTGCGGAAGAGAATAAGGTGAGGCTTGGATCTCACATGCTGAGGGAAGAAGCCGATGATTGGTGGGTCGGTATGCGCGAAATTCTTGAGGTGGATAATGAAGAGGTAACGTGGGAATTGTTTCGTACCGAGTTTTTGCTGAAGTATTACCCTGAAAGTGTGAAAGGGAAGAAGGAGATGGAATTCCTGGAATTGAAACAAGGTGGTATGTCAGTGGTGGACTATACTGCTAAGTTTGTGGAATTGGTTCAATTTCATTCTCATTATGCTGCGATTACTGCTGAGTTCTCAAAGTGTATTAAATATGAGAATGGTTTGCGTCCTGAGATTAAGCAAGCTGTGGGATATCAAAGAATTAGGAGGTTTTCGGATTTGACGGAATGTTGTAGAATCTTCGAGGAAGATAGCAAGGCTCGTTCTACACATTACAAGAGTTTGAACGAGAGGAAGGGAAAGCAACAAGCTAGAAGTGGACCTTATGTGACACCCGCTGATAAGGGTAAATATAAGGGAAACTTTAATAAGAGATCTGGAGGAGGAAGTTCTGGGTTCATTAAATGTTTCAATTGTGGTGGAATGGGTCATAAAGCAACTGAGTGTAGGAAGCCCGTTGGGAAATGTTCTAACTGTGGAGGTATTGGGCATTCTATTGCTGAGTGTAGGAGGAATATGGTGAAGTGTTTTAATTGTGGAGAAGTGGGTCACATTAGTACTAAGTGTACTAAGCCGAAACAAGCTCAAGCGGGCGGAAAGGTGTTTGCATTGGCGGGGACTCAGACCACTAGTGCAGACCGTTTGATTAAAGGTACATGCTTTATTAATAGTACACCTTTAGTTGCTGTTATTGATACGGGAGCGACTCATTCGTTTATTTCTTCGGAGTGCGCGATGCGTTTAAATCTTGCGTTGTCTTTGATGGGTGGTGAGATGGTTATTGAGACTCCTGCTTCAGGGTCGGTAACTACATCTTTGGTGTGTATGAGTTGTCCTTTAACCATGTATGGTAAAGACTTTGTTATGGATTTAGTATGTTTGCCGTTGGAGGGTTTGGACGTAATCTTGGGTATGAACTGGTTGCAATTTAATCGAGTTCATATAGATTGCTATCACAAGTTAGTAAGGTTTCCTTCTTTGGAAGATGATGAATTTGAGAGTTTCCTATCCACTAAAGAGTTGAAGAAACTTTTAGCGGATGAAGCTCAATTGTTTGGTTTGTTTGCATCATTGTCGGTGGAAAGTAAAGTTTCACTTGATGTATTCCCAGTGGTGTGTGAATTTCCAGAAGTGTTTCCGGAAGACATTACGGATGTACCGCCGGAAAGAGAGGTTGAATTTTCTATTGATCTAGTTCCGGGTACTAGACCGATTTCGATGGCACCGTATCGTATGTCGGCATCGGAGTTGGTAGAATTGAAAAAGCAATTGAATGACTTGTTGGATAAGAAATTTGTAAGGCCAAGTGTTTCTCCTTGGGGTGCTCCGGTATTGTTGGTAAAGAAGAAGGACGGGAGTATGCGATTATGCATTGATTATCGACAATTGAACAAAGTGACAATTAAGAACAAGTATCCGCTTCCAAGGATCGATGATTTGATGGACCAATTGGTTGGTGCAAATGTTTTTAGTAAGATTGATTTGAGATCGGGATATCACCAGATTCGTGTGAAAGGAGAGGATATTCAAAAGACGGCATTTAGGACACGGTATGGTCATTACGAATATTCCGTGATGCCATTCGGGGTTTCTAATGCGCCGGGTGTGTTTATGGAATACATGAATCGTATTTTTCATGAACAGTTGGATCGTTTTGTGGTTGTGTTCATCGATGATATTTTGATTTACTCTAAGTCTCAAGAGGAGCATGAAGAGCATTTGAGAATTGTGTTGCAAATTTTGAAAGAGAAACAATTGTATGCTAAGTTGTCAAAATGTGAATTTTGGTTGTCGGAAGTAAGTTTCCTTGGACATGTTATTTCCGGTATTGGTATTAGTGTTGATCCATCCAAGATAGATGCGGTGATGCAATGGGAGGCTCCTAGGTCGGTTACGGAGATTCGAAGCTTTTTAGGCTTGGCGGGTTATTATCGGAGGTTTATAGAAGGATTTTCGAAGTTGGCACTTCCTTTAACGCAATTGACTTGTAAAGGAAAGGCTTTCATTTGGGATATTCATTGTGAAGAGAGTTTCAATGAGCTAAAGAGACGGTTGACAACGACTCCGGTCTTGATTTTGCCTAATCCTAATGAACCATTTGTTGTGTATTGTGATGCTTCATTGACAGGTTTAGGTGGTGTTTTAATGCAAGATGGAAAAGTTGTGGCATATGCTTCACGACAATTGAGAGTGCATGAAAAGAATTATCCTACGCATGACTTGGAGTTAGCGGCCGTGGTGTTTGTTTTGAAAATTTGGAGGCATTATCTTTATGGTGCGAGATTTGAAGTTTTTAGTGATCACAAGAGCTTGAAATATTTATTTGATCAAAAAGAGTTGAACATGAGACAACGAAGATGGTTAGAGCTTTTGAAGGATTTTGATTTTAGTTTGAATTACCATCCGGGTAAGGCGAATGTGGTGGCCGATGCCTTAAGTCGAAAGTTGTTACATATGTCCGCATTAATGATGAAAGAATGGGAACTTTTGGAGGATTTCAGAGATTTGAGTTTGGTTTGTGAAATGACGCCGCGAAGTGTGAGACTTGGTATGTTACATGTTACGAATGATTTTCTTGCAACGGTTAGTGAAAAGAAAAAGTTGGAGTTGAAGTTTGTTGATTTAATGTTGAATGAGAATGAGGATTTCAAGGTTGATAATTTTGGAGTTTTGAGATTCCGTGGTCGTATTTGTATTCCCGACGACGCGGAGTTGAAAAAGATGATATTAGAGGAAGGACACCGAAGTAACTTAAGTATTCATCCGGGAGCGAACAAAATGTATCAAGATTTGAGGAAAATCTTTTGGTGGTCTGGATTAAAGAGGGATGTTGCTCAATTTGTGTATGCATGTTTGACTTGTCAAAAGTCGAAGGTGGAACATCAGAAGCCTAGTGGTTTGTTGCAACCGTTGGATATTCCGGAATGGAAATGGGATAGTATATCGATGGATTTTGTTACGGGATTGCCGAATACGCAAAGAGGTCATAATGCTATTTGGGTGATTGTTGATAGGCTTACTAAATCTGCTCACTTTATTCCAATTGATATTAGTTATCCTTTGGAGAAGTTAGCCGAGATTTATGTTCTGGTGGTAGTGAAATTACATGGAGTTCCTAAGAGTATTGTATCGGATAGAGATCCTAGATTTACATCGAGGTTCTGGGAAAGTTTACAAAAGGCTTTGGGTTCTAAGCTAAGATTGAGTTCGGCTTACCATCCGCAAACAGATGGTCAAACCGAGAGGACGATTCAATCGTTGGAGGATTTGTTGCGTGCTTGTGTGCTAGAGCAAGGTGGTGCTTGGGATAGTTATTTAGCGTTGATTGAGTTCACCTATAATAACAGTTTTCATTCGAGTATTAGTATGGCACCATTTGAGGCTTTGTATGGTCGGAGATGTCGAACACCCTTGTGTTGGCATGAAACCGGCGAGAGGACGATAGTTGGACCGGAAATGGTACAACAAACGACGGAGAAAGTGAAGCTTATTCGGGAGAAGATGAAAGCTTCTCAAAGTAGACAAAAGAGCTATCATGACAAGAGAAGGAAAGATCTTGAGTTTCAAGAAGGCGACCATGTGTTTTTGAGAGTTACACCGGTTACGGGTGTGGGTCGTGCCTTGAAGTCGAAGAAGTTGACTTCTCGTTTTATTGGTCCGTATCAGATTATTGCACGTGTTGGCGATGTGGCTTATCGTGTGGCGTTGCCTCCGAATCTTTCGAATTTGCATGACGTTTTCCATGTTTCGCAACTTCGGAAATATGTTCCGGATCCGTCACATGTTATTCCTATGGACGATGTGGAAGTGAGAGATAATCTTACGGTTGAAGTTTTACCGATTAAGATTTTGGATCACGAAGTTAAGAAGTTAAGAGGTAAAGATGTTGCGCTTGTGAAAGTGGCATGGGGAGGCGCTTCAGAAGGCAATATGACTTGGGAATTGGAAAGTGGGATGCGCGAGTCGTATCCGGAGTTGTTTGAATCAGGTAATATTTTCGAGGACGAAAATTTCTAAAGTGGGGGAGAGTTGTAACAGCCCGATTTTGATATTTCCATTTTTGTGTTGATTGATTCTATTTGGTTGGGTCTTTTATTTAATTGGGCAATATTTATGTTATTTGTGATATTGGTGTGTGAATATGTTATGTTTGCATATTATGTGATTTTACCGTTTTTGAGAGTTTGCGGGGAATATTAAATTGGAGGGTATTTTAGATACTTCACATTTAATGATAGTTAGTTAGTTAGTAGATATTTTGAGAAAATATAAAGAAATAGAAAGAAAGAAAAGTATAAGAAAGAAAAAGAATAGAAATAGAATGTTAGAGGTGAGAAAGAGAGAAAAACAGAATTTTGAGAGCAAGAGTGAAAAAGAGAAGAGAAAAAGAAGAAAAGCTACAAATCATCAAGATCAAGCTTCCAAGAATCGAGAAATCGGGTAAGGGTGTGAAATATTATTATCCTAACTTTGTGTATGATTATGTATGTGTTTTGTGTGAATGTTTTGGTTGGTTTTCCATATGTTTCCGTTTATGTCGTATTGGACGAAATCGATAGAAACCGATGTTTCTACGGTCGAAAAGTCGTATAAATACATGTGTTGGTTGGTTATATGTATGTGAGCTGCTGTTTGAAGTTTCATGAAGTTTGGTTATGTTTCGGTTAGTTTTCGGTATGTTTCCGTTGTTGTTTCCGTTTAGGTCGAATTATAGGAAATTGATAGAAAACGATGTTTTCACGGTTAGAATTCGAAATAAATTACGTAGTGGTATCGAGGAAGGTTAGGTCGTCGTATGGCGTGCTTTTTATTCGATTTGGTGAAGTTTAAAAATTCTGGTTTTTGAAAGGTTGAAATTTAATCGAAAAATCGAACGTCGTAGAAATTTCGTTTATGTGTTCTAAATTGTTCCCATGTGTTTGGTGGTTGCGCGTATATGTTTGTTTCGGTGAAAATGTTCGATTTAGTCGAGTTTCGGGCATTTCGGAAAAGTTACAGCAAGTGTGTAAATTGAGAAATCTGATTTTTGTGAAAAACAGAGCTATGAATCGACACATAAAAGCTATGTATCGATACGAAATGGTTTATGTATCGATACATAACCCTTATGTATCGATACATACTGTGAAAATTGGGAAAAATAGCATTTTCACTACAGCATGTGTCGACACATGCGAGTTATGAATCGATACATGAGGTCTTTATGTATCGATACATAAAGCCTATGTATCGATACATACTGTGCTGAAACAGAAATTCTGGTTTTTCGGGGAAACTTCGGAAATTCATATCTCTTGAACCGTAAGTCGGTTTTGATCCCCGTTCGAAGCGTTGGGAAGCTAACGAGATGTTCTTTCTAGGAAAAATAGTTTTGGGGTCTGAACTTGGTCCAATCGGTACAGTTTTTACGAATCGTTTCGTAGTGTCGGGTGTCCGGTTTATGTTTTTGCGTTAGATTGAAATATTCATAACTTGTTCGTTGTTTATCGGATTTGAGAGTTCTTTATATCGAATTGAAGGTATTGATATGTACTAATTGATGGTGATAAGAAATTATATTTTTAGCCGACTTTTCACCAACTTTTCCGGTAAACCGTAAATCGAATTGTTTGGTTATTTGTGAAAACGTTCGGTTGCCGTTTGGCACAATTGATGTGAATGTATGTGGATTGTGTGTGATGAATGCATGACTATGTTGTGAATATGTATGCATGTCAAAAGTGTCATGAGTCATGTTGTATGTGAAGCATCATGATGTGCATTCTTGCATTGTGGGGTTCTAAGATGAACCCGTTGTAACGTCGTAAGCCTTTTGAGAGGTGGGAGCGATGATTACAAATGATCGTGAGCCTTATACAAAGAGGACCGAAAGCGATCGGATTGTGAGCCTTATACAAAGAGGACCGAAAGCAATCCATAAACATTGTAAGCCTTTTGAGAGGTGGTAGCAATGGGTGAACATCGTATGCCCGACGGGGAGTTACGTTAAGTAACAAGCGATGGTTCCAATAAGTTCTTCAATTGAACTTGAGATGAAATGAGTCGGTACCGCATTGCATTTGCATAGAGTCGTGAGTCGGTCTCTATGATTTGCATTGGTCATCCTTGTATATGTGCAGTGGTGAATAAACATGAATATAGGTGGTTATGTTGAATGATAAGCATTGTGATGACTATGTTTGGTTTTGCATATATATATATATATATATATATATATATGCCTTGCGATGTATATTGAATGAGATGTGATGAATTGTGATAAGAATTGTATCGTTGTAATGATGCATTGAAGAATGAATATAATATGCATGTTATGTGGAATGGTAGAATGGTGAGGATGTGTTGTGTGTATACTTTGTGTTGAGATATATAATTATATGCAACGTTATTATGATAATATTTCTCACCCTTCTGCTGTTTTATGATGCTCTATGAGGCATTGCAGAGTAGGTATGCTGGAGGTCTTTTTGTGAAGCGTGTCTTCATTCTTTTGGTCGGTTGGCTCTGATATGTAGCACCGGGTAGCTAGGATGTATATTATTCTTTTGTGATACATTTGTATATGTATCTTGTGGATAAATGTTTATGTAAACATGAAGTGTGTTGATGAAGCATACATATGTATATGTATGTATATATATTTTGATGTATTTCAATGTTTGGATATTCCGCTTTAATTCTAAATATTGAGATGTGGGTGTAAGGACAAAGTTCCTCTGTAGCAAGTTACCCCACTGCTGCATATCAACCTTTTGAGCAGGTGTTGTATGTGTTAAATGCGTGTATGATGTGACATGCCTCTTTTATGCCATGCTTTAATTGTACTCTGGCGAATTTTAGAATATGTGCCTAAATGATTTAAATGATTATTTGGGGGTATAGAAAGGGGGTGTTACAGAACCAGTTTGTGGTGGGCCGGGTTTGGACTCTCGTACTGGGCCTGGTCTGTTGGGTGTTGATGATTCTGACCCTATCTCTGGCCCTGTGGGGAATGGAGATGTTATTTCTTCTAAGGCCAAGCCCAAAAGGAAGAAGCCCCTTTCTGTGTTTTATGAGAACAGGAACATCCCTTTTACCCCGTCTTTCTTCTCCACTGTTCTTAAAGCTGCGCCTGCAAATCATCTTATTCGTAAGAGTGGGAGGAGACGACCTCCTAGCAATCCGATTAAAAAGAGGATTCCTTTGGAGAGGGGGGGACCTTCTTGTGCCCCATCCGGTTCTCACTTTTGTTCCTTAGATGACTCTGATATTGTGAGGAACAACGATAGGAGTAAAGATATTTTGGAGATAGTTCCCAATAAAGTTTGGAATTCCGCCAAACTGTTGGGCCTGGATGCGGTTGAAGATGAAGAGGTTTATGCTAACATTATTCAGGGGTTGGAAGATAGGGATTGTTTGGCTTTTCAAAAGAAGCAGGTTGTTGAAATGGGTAATCAATGATTATGGTTACTTATAATGTTAGAGGCTGTTGCATCCCCCTGAAAAGGAGAAGGATTGCTCAATGTTTTAAGGCTGGTAATGTTGAGTTGTGTTTGATTCAAGAGACTAAGGTGACTTCTATGAATGATTCTATCGTTAGAAGTTTATGGGGTAACGATAATTTTGGGTGGTCGGCTTGTGATTCTGAGGGTCTTTCTGGCGGTATTCTTACCATCTGGAGGAAGGATATGTTTCTTCCTATTGCTAGCTATCGGGGCAAAGGCTTTCTGTGTTGTCAATTAATGTGGAGAGGTATCTGTTTATATGTTGTCAACGTTTATTCCCCTTGTTCTTTGCGGGAGAAAAGGGCCATGTGGGCTGAGATTCTTTTCCTTAAAGACAAATGCACTGATGGTAGATGGATTATAGGAGGGGATTTCAACTCGGTTAAATCGCGTGAGGAAAGAATTGGGAGAAGCTTACATGCTAGCAGCGATTCTTTGGAATTCAATAACTTCATTAATGCGTCTGGTTTGATCGATTTACCTTCTGTAGGTAACAAATTTTCTTATTTCAATTCAAGTGGCTTTTGTTGTAGTAAGTTGGATAGGTTTTTAGTGGACGATTTCCTTGTTGATACCTGGGATTTTAAGGCCCAGTCTGTGGGTAAGAGGGATGTCTCAGACCATCGCCCGGTCTGGCTTTCCTCTTCTAACATTGACTGGGGTCCTAAACCTTTCCGTTTCTTTAACGCTTGGTTAGACCACAAGGATTTCCTGGTTTTTGTGAAAGACAGCTGGAAGTCTTTTGAGTTTCGTGGCTCCCCGTCTTATGTCTTTAAGAGGAAGCTTCAATCTCTTAAGGATTGTTTGAAGACGTGGAATCGTAAGGTGTTTGGGTGGATTGATTTCAAGATAGAAGGATGTGTCGAGAAGTTGAATGAAATTGAGTTGCAACTGGCTGAGGATTGGGGGGGCCTGTCGGATGAATTGTTATTGAACAGATTGAAAGAACAAGAAAACGTGTGGAAGAACCTTCGTTTTAAAGAAAGTATGCTGTACCAAAAGTCTAGATTGAAGTGGGTGAAGGAAGGTGATGCGAATACTCGGTTTTTTCATGCTTCTGTCAAGAAAAGGGCTAGAGTTAATTCTATTTTAGCCTTGGGTACTGAGGATAACCGTATTGAAGAGCCGGAAGAAATTAAAAAAGCTGCTTATGTTTACTTTAAGTCCAAGTATCATAGTGTTTCAGTTGCTAGACCGGCTATGGACCTTCGTGATATTCCAAAACTTAGTGATGAGGATCGTGCTTTACTGGACAGTGATTTTTCTAGGGACGAGGTAAGGAAAGCTGTTTTCGATTGTGACGGCAACAAAGCTCCAGGGCCGGATGGTTTTTCCCTTAACTTTTTCAAGGAAACGTGGGAGATTGTGGGGGAGGAGTTTACCAATTGTGTTCTTTTCTTTTTCAAGACTGGAAATCTTCCCAAAGCTTTCTCTTCTTCGTTCTTGGTTTTGGTGCCTAAAGTTGATAGCCCTGTTGATTTTATGGAATTCAGACCTATTTGCCTATTAGGGTGTATTGCTAAGGTGATTTCTAAGTTGATGTCCTATAGACTTTCTGGTGTGATTCCTAAATTAGTCTCGGATTCGCAAACGGCTTTTGTGCCTGGTAGGAATATCCTTGATGGTGTTTTGCTTGCTAATGAGGTCGTGGACTTGGCTAGGCGAGAAAAGCGTAAGTGCCTTCTTTTTAAAGTTGATTTCTCCCAAGCTTATGATTGTGTCAATTGGGATTTTCTCATTTCTGTCTTAACTGCTATGAACTTTGGCCCCCAGTGGATTAAATGGATACAAGGTAACGTTTGTTCTAGTTTCGTTTCTGTCCTGGTTAACGGCAGTCCCTCTGCGGAATTTGAGGCTAAGAGGGGTCTCAAACAAGGGGACCCTCTTGCCCCATTCTTGTTTGTTCTGGTTGCTGAAATTCTAGCTGTTATGACTCGCCGCGCTGCTGCCCTTAATATGTTATCTGGATTTAGAATTGACGGTGTTACCTCCTTTGAGCTTTTACAGTTTGCTGACGATACCCTCTTTATCTGTGATGAAAAGTTCTCTAATTTATGGGCTCTTAAAACCATCCTTCGCGGGTTTGAAATGGTTTCGGGGCTAAAAATTAACTTTGCCAAAAGCCGTCTTTTTGGTATTGGGTTGGATCAGGAGTTCGTGCTAGCTGCCGAATCTTTTCTCTTCTGCAGGTCTAGTAGGCTGCCTTTCAAGTTTTTAGGGATTATGATTGGTGGCAATCATAGGAGATTGGATTTTTGGAAGCCGGTTCTGGATTCTCTTAAATGTCGGTTAAATTCTTGGGTTGGTAGGAATTTGTCCATTGGGGCTAGAGTGGTTCTTATTAATTCTGTCATTTCTAATCTCCCTATCCATTATCTTGCCTTCTTCAAGTTGCCTTCTAAAGTTGTGAAAGATATTATCGCAATTCAACGAAAGTTTCTTTGGTCGGGTTCGGTGGAGAGGTCTTGTATTCCTTGGGTTAAATGGAGCCAGATTTGTAAGCCTAAAGAGGATGGAGGCCTTGGTATTAAACATGTGGGATCCCTTAATACCTCGCTTTTATCCAAATGGTTATCGAAATTTATTCTTGAAGGGAATCAGATTTGGAGAGACCTCTTATCTAGTAGATACGGATGTCTTCAACTCTGTGTTCTTAACCCCAACCGTTCGTGCATCGCTAAAGGGGCCTCGCTTTGGATGAAAGATTTATTGTCTTTGTGTCATTCTATTAATTTCTCGAGTTTTTATCGGTTGGAGATAGGCTGTGGCAGTAATGCTTGTTTCTGGGACTCTAATTGGTGTGGTGATTTCAACTTGAAAACTGTTTTTCCTAATCTCTATCTTGCTGCCGAGAACAGAACTTGTTTTGTGGGGGATATTGGGGTTTGGGATGTGGATGGCTGGAGATGGGAAGTTGATAAACTTGGTTTTAATGTCCCGCTGGTGGATCCTGCCTCTGTTGCGTTGCTGCAGAATCTGGTGCAGTCCGTGAGGCTGGTGCGGCATAAGCTCGACAACTGGGTTTGGCTGCTGGACAATTCCTGTTCTTTCACGGTCAGATCTTGCTATGATATTATTAGAGATGAGGTCATTGGGATCTCTTTGGAGGATAATCAGAGGTTAGCCTTAAAAGTGGTTTGGAAAACTAGCATTCCGATGAAACTTAAAGTGTTTGCTTGGAGACTTCTCCTCAACCGTTTACCGACTAGAGTGAATCTTGTTTCTAAAGGTGTTGTGTTATCTTCGCAAGACTCTGCGTGTGCTTTTTGTTTTCAAGCGGATGAGGATTCTGATCACTTGTTCCTTACCTGTCCGAAAGTTCAACAAATTTGGTCCAAGGTTTATGCGTGGATCGGCATGGTTAGTCCTTCTTCTGAATCCTTGTGCAATCACTCTCTTTTATGGTTTTTGTCTTTGGCTGATAAGTGCAAAGAAGATATGTGCTGTTATATTTGGTTTATCACGACTTCGTGTATTTGGAGAGCGAGAAATAATATTATTTTTGGTGACGAGTTCTGTGATGTCGATCAAATCTTTTATTGTATCCTTTCCTTCTCTTGGAATTGGTTGGCCTTAGGTAGGAGTAAGTGTAGTTTTTATCACTGGGTGAAATCCCCGATTGATTTTATGTAACTCTGTTTGCTTCTTGTGTTCCTTTTGTATTGGGTTGGAGAATCCCTTTTTTCTCCTTTTAATACAAATTTGCTTATCAAAAAAAAAAAAAATTCCAAAAGTACAGATGTTATGTCTCACTCCTATACAAGACATAAAATTAATAAAATACTATAATTTACAATCTCAAAAGCATTCAGATTTTAGGCGTAGCAAGTGCGATGAGATCCTTCCGAAGAATTTTACCCGATGGATTTTTGGGTACAGATGATATGAATGCCTCTTTTCGAATTCTTTTGTATGGAGCCACCTATACAATACAGAAAATTAAAAAGAAACAATTTAATTTTTTATTTTAGTTTTGAATCTCAAAATCCAAGCATCCAATAAAAATGGTTGAGAAATGTTTTAAACAAACAAACCTGGTCCGCAACAAAATCCATTACTTGAGTTTGTGATAAGTTACTTCTGGACTTCCTTACCACATATGCCATTGGACATTGGCCAGCCTCTTTATCCGGATACCTGATATTCATATTCATATACATTCAAAACATGATTTTAACAATTAAGATACTAGTATACTTGATATGTAAATGAAAAGCTTACAGTATAGCAGTAGCATCTAAAATAGCAGGATGAGTGAGCAACAAAGCCTCTAGTTCTGCCGGAGGGACCTGATATCCGTTGTATTTGATGAACTCTTTCAAGCAATCCAGAAGACAAGTGGTATAATAATGGTGTAATGAAGGGTCAAGTCAACAAGAAGACATTTTCCAAAGAGGTGGATGACTCACGTATTAGGAGGATTACAACCAACATTATTAAATAATATTAATAAGACCTTGTCCTAAATGAACGTGCACATCATGTCTGGTTGGTCTCTATTAATTCGTAATATTTTCCGTTTCTTAATTTGAGTGAAATAATGAAAACGGATTATAATTTGGAAAAGAAACTAGTCTGTGCTCTTGAAAGTAAAGCTAAGAATTGTTTATTCTGAAATAATGAAAACGACTTATACATGTAGCAGTAATTTAATCAAAGGTTAACAGGGCACCTTCTGTCACATGCTTTTGTGTCATGTGTACATCAACTATGACCTCTATCTTTCCGTTTCCTAGCTTTACTTCGCAAAGCCGAAACATGAGTGTTGTTTTCGGTCTCCTGAGTTGAAAATATATATGGGAAAAAACTATATGTGTTTACCCGTGCAGAAAGAGGGGTTCAGAATATCCCAGAATGTGTAAAATCCATGGAAGAAATGAAATAGCATTTTAGCAGGAAAAAATTAACAGGAGTTTGACATATAGTAAATATATAATGTCATGAACTCACCCTTTTTGCAATCATGTGTTTAAAGCTAGCAACGAGTTCGAACAAATACTTATCACTTATAAGCACCCGCATGTGGCTCCTGCAAAACCGATAATTTGGTACAACACTAGGTCGTATTAACAAAGATGTCGGTAAATTGTATCAGATGCTACCTCTAAGTTAGGTGGAAGGGGCAACCCTTCCACCAAAGGAGCTCTTGGAACCTGAACAATTTTGAGAACCACTTGAACCATCCGGAAGCTGAACACTCCAACTTGGGGCATTATATATGCCTAATGACTCAAAGTCAAATTCGGGTCTCGACGCATCTTGAGGACCAGAAAAGGAGGAGGTTGAGGCCTTTATGTCCTTGTCAACAAAAGTAAGTTGGTTCAATTATCCGTCTCTGGCGGGCAATACAACATGATGATGATGATGAAAAAGTATGTTCAGTTCTGGGCATAGCAAAAGAGACAGTGTATTTACAATTCAAAGTGATAAAATATAAGGATGATTGGTCGGTTGAATAGTATGATCAAGGGCTTCTGCACCTTACTGTGTTTCATATTCAGCTTAACAAATTTTCAATTATGTTACCGGTGACAAAAATTAGCATTAAAATTATCATATTTGAATTTCTTATGTATTTACATGCAACTATACTCATTCATATTATAGACTATAGTTAACAAACACAATAGCAGAGGAACATTTATTGGAAAAGCTATTTGCTAACATACGATTTGAAAAGACTCTAGTTTACTCAAGTCCATGTCATGAGCATCAAAATCAATATAAGGATGCACCTGGGAAGCAAGCATTACAATTAAGGATTCCTACAAAAATATACTGCCAGTTATGACAATTAAGGATGCACCTGGATACGAGACACCGAAAAAAAATAAGGGATTATCGGTTTTTGTTATATTAAGCCTTGCATTTAAGGATTCCTACAAGAATATACTTCCAGTTATGACAATTACATTTTTCAACAAGTTTCTGCCATATTGTCATCAACCAGGAAGGTAACTTGCCTAACAACTCTGTCAAAAAACAGCCAAATCAAAGAGTGCCTGCTTGGATGAAAGATATCTCAAATTTTCCGTGGCCAGAGATTTAAATGGCGAACTCTTGTCGTAATAGCGATGCTCAAGAGAAACCACAGTTGCGCCAAACTTCTTTGCCAGAACCTATAAATGTTAACAAATACACATTGAGCAACAACAAAGACGAAAAGGGTATGTATGAATGATAATACAAAATTGGAGCAAGAATAGCAAAAAGTTACACTAATGTAGTTATTTTTGATCCCATCGCAAGAATATTCACCACATATGACAAAAAAAACAGGTCAATGTGTTTTGTCAACTTGAAATAAGTATGTGCTACAAGGATTTTAGTTTGTAACCTGATTTGCTTCAGAAGATGGACCAAAACATCACACCTGGATTTCGGTTTCGTCTCTTTTTCTTCATTTTCATGTCCATCAGGATTCAAGTGTATACTTATTTCGGCAGCCCGTGTTGCGGCTAAATCCGTGGCAAATTTCATGGTTGCAGCTCAGTTAGCAGCCTGTTGTGCAGTCACAGTTTGTTGCATAATCAGTGCTTGCTGGAACTGCATTTGTTGCATGGTAACAGCTTGCTGCATCATCAAAGGAAGAGAGGATGAAGCAAGTGAAGAGTTCGTAGTTTGTTTTGGCGGAAGTGATTTTTCCATTTCAACATTCAAAGGACGCCCCCCAACATCAATGTTGTTTAATGCCATAGCAGCAGTAGCCTCTTCGGGTTTTGAGTATTCTATATAAGCAAAATGCTAGGAATCAGTGATTGTACATTCAAGAACAGTGCCACAGAAACCAAAGAGTTGTTTAAGCTGCTCCACAGTAAGAAGTGGGCTATGATTGCTAACTTGAAGAGTTTTCTTCAACACATCCTCCTTATTAGCTTTATCAGGCGAACCTGATAGTGGTAGAAAAATCAGTTGTAATGAGTAACTAGAAACAATAAAAAGACAATAAAAATTTCCAACAAATTATTGGTTCATGATTCCGTGAAGCTCAATTATTGGTTCATGACATTTTGAGTCTCATTATGCCTTATGAAACATCATATGCCGGTGGCTCTTGAATTGAGTTTGATGTTTTAAAAGAGGAAGTGCCTGGGATTTTGTTGTATTAACCTATTCATTATCACTTAAACATGTTTAACACCATGCAAATTTAGAAATGGACGTAAACACCAAAAAAAACTATAACATGTTTCCATTGTCACTTAAACACACTTCATGTGCTCCTACAGAAACCAAATACGCTTCTCAGTTCAGCCAATACATAATGTTTTTGTGTGTGAAACTTTACATGCAAAAAATCAGCAACTGAAAAATCAAAATCCTTCTACTATAAACAGAATGCCCCAATATAAAAAGCACAGATAAATAACATACCAACTCAAAATAGCTGCAAGAATTAGTTTACACAGATACAGACACAAATAAATTTTGCAATTATACAACACAATTATCACACTTGATCAGTGCTCGCTGCAGGAGCGTCTACAACCCCAGTTTTCTCCATGATATAGGATTCGTCGACAGGATAAAATTACAGTTTTTTTTTGTAAATATTTATGCTTGCTCTTTCTGGCTTTGCTGTATACAACCTGCCAAAATGGCATGTCAGACTCAAAATACAAGACAGGCCATGTAAACATCCTATGAGTAAATTAATATCATGCAAGTTAGCCATTGTAAAAAGTTTAGAAACTACTGCTTACATTTAGAGTTATCATTCAACAGAAACTGGTTCTGTAACCTCCATGAGAACTAGAACAAACATTTATGGTTAGGAATGCTTTTATTTACTAAAGTGAGCTATTATTAATTCGAAGTCTTTTTTACATAGACACTTATACCATACATAAACTGCAAGGTCTTTGCCACTACACTTGATACAACTCCAAATGTATGCGAGTGGAAATGGAAATGGAACTAGATTTCCTTAGCCTTATAGCTTTTGTGAATCAAAAAGATAACACGAGGAAGGAGACGTGCGACAAGAGTCAATCTTGTTCTAGAAATTGGATGCATGCTATTTGAAATTGGTTTCCACAAAGATATCTTCTACGTTACCTTAAATACAAAGGAAGGTTCAAACTATCCTAAGATAAGGTATCTCTCTTGTATTCTTTTAATTGTATTTGACCTATTTGCTTAATTTAGGAAAAGTAAATACAGTTATTGTTTTTTTCATTATTCAAGTTTTTTTGTGTAAACGATTTCATGTTAATGTCCTTGAAATTCTTTTGAATCATAAAACGGATAAGGAAACCATTTTAACAAAATGTTGTTTGGAAGATGATCGTGTAATTGATTATCTTCTATTATCATCTATTTCTATAGAGGAAACACCAGTTGTTGATTAAATAAATTAATTTTGTTTACACATCTATACTCAAGTGAATCCATGATAAAGCCAATATATATATATATATATATATATATATATATATATATATATATATATATACCAAAAAGGGTTTAGTTTGGAGTTGCATACATATTTCAAAATGTTTTGATTTGTACTCTACATAATGTTAGTACTTATATCACCACTAGTATAATGCAATTGAACGGAAACTCACCTCTAGAAGTACTTACATCTTATTCTTTGCAATGGAAGAAACTTGATTAGTTGTTTCCGAATTTTGGCAATGAGCCAAGAAACCTTAGGTTTGGGCTTTCCACCGATGGAATGAACCCCTTTGGTAATATGAGTTCTGTAACACCCCGATTAATTTTATTATTTTCGTAATTGGAATTATTTGTTGTTGTGCATTTATGTGTGGTTGTGTTTGGGATTGTCCTTAATATGTGGTAGTGACCTCATAATTGTAGGGATAAGATGTTAGAGGTGTGTGACCAATTGGATAGAACTGGGTGGTGTGGTGAGAATAGGTTATTTGGTTAATGTTATTATTTTTAAATTATTAAAGAATATTGTTATTATTATTTCATTAGTAAAATAATAATAATAGTAATATTGAAATAATCAGAATAATAATAATATTAATAATAAAAGGACTGGCTAAGTGGTAATTGCGTGAGGATTAGTGAGGACATTTTTGAAAAAGTCTAGTAGGGGTTCTAGGGGTAAGTTGGACAAAAAGGATTTGGAGAGAGGGGAGAAGTCATTCTTGGTACGATCAGTTGGGAGAAAACGCTCTGAAGAACGAAAGGGAGAAGCAGAGCAAGGACCTAGAGAACCTTCGAAGAATCGTCACTAAGGTAAGGGTGGGGTTCTTTAATCTCTTAAGGGGTGCATAATGTTTGTATGAGGGTAGATAAACCTTTAGGATCATCCCTAGGTGTTGTTTGTATCGATTTGGGATTGGAGATTTTGCGTGTCGGAGGTTCCGATAAGAGGAAAAAGGCATAAATCGATCGGTTAGATTGTGGTGTATGTGTTTCTAATTGTATGTATGATGTTAGGATCTCTAAAAAGGTGTTGTAGGCCGTTATAATTGTTACATAATGGTAGTATTTCGAATTCTAGGAGTGGGACTTTTTACGGAATCGAATTCGGAGGTCCGGAAGGCCTCCAAACTGCAAAAATCGCACTTTTCTGGTTTGTTGTCCTGGAAAGTTCGCATGGCGAACGTCGCATAGCGAGCAGTAGCGAGCCATAGTGAAAGTCCATGGTTTACCTTCTGTAATGAGTTTGCGATGCGAGCTATATTTTGCGTAGCGAACGTGGCATAGCGAGCAGTAGTGAGCCGTAGCGAAAGTCCATGGTTTACCTTCTGTAATGAGTTCGCGATGTGAGCTGTATTTCGCGTAGCGAAAGTTGTGAAGCGAGTAGTAGCAAACTCGCAGGGAGCATGACAGTGCCGTTAGTTACTGTTACGGACAGAGTTTTACCAAACTTCAAAATTTTATAACTTTTAATCCGTATGTCTATTTTAGCCGCCATTCGAATCGTTGGAAAGCTGGTTTCACGTACTTTTTGTTACAATTAATTTCAGTACTAGAATTCCAACCATTTGATGCGTTAATTGGGTTTTCGTGTATGCATGAAGTGTTGTGCGTTAGAATGATGAATTTGGTTGTGTGTACGTGTGTGTGGTTATGGATTGCTGTTGTTGTATGTGTTGGCAGGTATATGTTGTGTCATGGATAATTATGGTATGATGTATTAATGCATTGATAACCATATGCATTATTTGTCTTTGTATGTTGTCGTTGTATGTTGTCGTTGTATGCATGTCATGTTGCATAAGTTGTGCGATAAGTCGTGTGCCCACGTTGGGTGTGAGCGCCTTATCAGGATTCTTTGAAACAGAATTGTGTCGTTGTTGTTGTTGTTGAGGTGATCGTGTGCCCATGTGGGGTGTGAAAGACTGATATGGAAATTCCGACGGGAATTATGATCATGAAAAAGGGATCGAACTGGTACCACATGCATTGAGTCGAGTCGTGGGTCTCATTGCTTTGCATTATGTTGTGTTGATTATTTGTTTGTGTGTGAAATGCTACTCGTGCTGAAGTTGTGATGATAGGGGAGATTGTGTAATGTTTTATGCTTTCATAATTATATTATGCCTTGCTTATATTGATTAAGAATCTCACCCATTCTGTTTGAATGTTACCTCCAAGTTGTCGAGTCGTTGTCGTGTGACAGTTGATTACTGTCGATGTCGTTTCCTTAACCATTGTGTTCTTTTGTTGGTGTGTAAAAGATTTAGAATGGCTAGAAGGAACGATGGTGCTATTGTTGCTGCTTTGCAGGTTGTTGCTCAGGCAGTACAGATCCCGCCTCATGCTAGCGAGAATGACGAGTTTCGGAAGAACAGGCCGCCTACCTTCAAGGGAAGATATGATCCGGATGGAGCGCGGGCTTGGCTCAAAGAGATTGAGAGAATCTTCTGGGTTATGGATGTCCTGAAGCATAGAAGGTGTGCTTAGGTACTCAGATGCTGGCTGGCGAGGCTGATGATTGGTGGGTTAGCACCCGTCAACTGTTGGGAACAATAGGAGAGACAATCACTTAGGCTGTGTTCAGTAGGGAGTTCTTGAGGAAATATTTTCCTGAAGATGTCAGAGGAAAGAAAGAGATCGAGTTTCTGGAACTGAAGTAGGGTAATATGACGGTTACTAAGTATGCTGCCAAGTTCTCAGATCTAGCTACGTTTTACCCTCACTACAGTGCGGCAACTGCTGAATTCTCAAAGTGTGTCAAGTTTGAGAATGGATTGAGGCTTGAGATTAAACAGGCGATTGGTTATTAGCGAATCAGAAGGTTTCCAGATTTGGTGGATTGCTGTAAGATCTTTGAAGGAGACAGCAAGGCTCGATCGGCTCACTATAAATGGTTGGCCGAGAGAAGAGAAAAGCAACAAATGAACCATGGGAAGCCTTATGAAACTCCAGTGGAGAAAGGTAAATAGAAACACGCTGATGGCAAGAAGCTGAGTGGGGGAGGTGCCCCTGCTCCTCTTGAGTGTTACGGGTGTGGTGAATTGGGTCATCGTGTCAGTGAGTGCACGAGTGATGTGAAGAAATGCTTCAAGTATGGATAGGCAGGGCATCTTATTGCTGACTGCAAAGTGAATGTGGTGACTAGTTACAATTGTGGAGAATAGGGCCATATTAGTACCCGTTGCCAGAAACCAAAGCAAGCTTTGACTAGAGGAAAGGTGTTCTCTCTGACAGGGACTCAGACTTCCAATGATGACAGACTGATCAAAGGTACATGTTATATTAATAATACGCCTTTGATTTCTATTATTGATACTGGTGCTACTCAATCTTTTATTTTTGCTGATTGTGTGAGTAGGCTAGGCCTTTTTGTTTCTCCTATGAAGGGGGAGATAGTTGTCGAAACTCCTGCAAAGTGATCGGTGACCACTTCTTTAGTCTATTTGAATTGTCCACTATCAATCTTTGATAAGGACTTTGGCGTGGATCTGATTTGCTTTCCGTTGGGAGGTCTCGATGTGATTTTGAGAATGAACTGGTTAGAGTTCAATCATGTTCATATTAACTGTTTTAACAAGTTGGTACGATTCCTTGCTCCTGAAGAAAGGGAAGGAGATGGTTTTCTGTCTGCTAGAGAGTTGAGAAAGCTCTTAGAGGAAGAAGCTCGGGTGCTGGCATTGTTCGTATCTTTGTCAGTGGAGAATGAGTCGGTGATTAATGAATTGCAAGTGGTGCGTGAATTTCCTAAAGTGTTTTCGGATGATATTGCGGATGTGCCGCTTGAGAGAGAAATGGAGTTTGTTATTGATCTTGTCCCTGGTACCAAACCTATTTCTATGGCACCATACAGGATGTCGGCATCAGAATTGACAGAGCTGAAGAAGCATCTGGAAGAGTTGTTTGAAAAGAAATTCGTGAGACCAAGTGTGTCGCCTTAGGGAGGTCCAGTGTTGTTGGTGAAGAAAAAGGATGGCAGTATGAGGTTGTGTATCAATTACAGACAGCTGAATAAAGTATTGATTAAGAACAAGTATCTGTTTCCGAGAATAGATGGCTTAATGGATCAGTTAGTCGGTGCACGTGTGTTTAGCAAGATTGACTTGAGGTCAGGTTATCATCAGATTCGGGTAAAGGATGAAGATATACGGAAGACGGCCTTCAGAACTCGATATGGGCATTATGAGTATGTGGTGATGCCGTTCGGAGTTACTAATGCACCTGGTGTATTCATGGAGTATATGAATTGAATTTTTCATGCTTACTTGGATCAATTCGTGGTTGTCTTTATGGACAATATTCTTATTTATTCTAAGTCAGAAGAGGAACACGCAGAACATTTGCGAATCGTGCTGCAAGTGTTGAAAGAGAAGAAGCTCGATGTTAAGTTGTCTAAGTGTGAATTCTGGTTGAGAGAGGTAAGTTTTCTTGGGCATGTTATTTCAGGTGATGGTATTGATGTGGATCTATCCAAAGTAGATTTAGTTGTACAATGGGAGGCTCCGAAGTCGGTGACTGAGATTAGAAGCTTTTTGGACTTGGCTGGTTATTACCGAAGGTTTATTGAAGGCTTTTCGAAGTTGGCACTTCCATTGACTCAGTTGACTTGTAAAGGTAAAGCGTTTGTGTAGGATGTCCACTATGAGAAGAGTTTCATTAAGCTGAAAAAGAGATTGACCACAACTCCAGTTTTGATTCTTCCTGAACCAAATGAACCATTTGTGGTGTATTGCAATGCTTCTTTGATGGGTTTAGGAGGTGTGTTGATGCAGGATGGTAAGGTTGTAGCTTATGCTTCATGACAGTTAAGGGTCCATGAGAGGAATTATCCAACTCATGATTTGGAATTGGCTGCAGTGGTATTCGTATTGAAGATTTGGAGGCACAATCTTTATGGTTCCAGATTCGATGTGTATAATGATCATAAGAGCTTAAGGTACCTGTTTAATCAGAAGGAATTGAATATGAGACAAAGAAGGTGGTTAGAGTTCTTAAAGGATTATGATTTCGGTATAAACTATCACTCCGGTAAAGCTAATGTCGTGGCTGATGCTCTGAGTCGAAAGTCCTTGCATATGTCGGCTATGATGGTTAAAGAGTTGGAATTGATTGAACAGTTCAGAGATATGAGTTTGGTTTGTGAACAGACATCGCGTGATGCTGGGTATGCTGAAGATCAACAATGAATTTCTTAATAGTATCAGAGAAGGTTAGAAGTTGGATGTGAAACTGGTGGATTTGATGATTGGAAATGAACAGGCGAAAGGTAAAGAATTCAAAGTGGATGAACAAGGCGTGTTGAGGTTCCGTGATAGGATTTGTATTCCTGATGATCCTGAGTTGAAAAGAATGATTCTATAAGAGAGTCACATGAGTAGTTTGAGTATCCATCTAGGAGCTACAAAGATGTATCAAGACTTGAAGAAGATATTTTGGTGGCTTGGATTGAAACGTGATGTGGCTCAGTTTGTGTATGCTTGTTTGACTTGTCAAAAGTCAAAGGTACAACATCAGAAACCTGCTGGTATGATGCAACCGTTAGATATTCCAGAGTGGAAGTGAGACCGTATTTCTATGGATTTTGTGACCGGGTTACCTAATACGCCGAGAGGACATTATTCCATTTGGGTAGTAGTGGATAGACTAACGAAGTCGGAGCATTTCATTCTGATTAATATTAGTTTTTCCTTACAGAAGCTGGAAAAGATTTATATTCAGGTGATTATGAAGTTGCATGGAGTTTCGTTCAGTATTGTGTCGGATAGAGATCCAAGGTTCACTTCCAGATTTTGGGAGAGTTTGCAAGAAGCTTTGGGGTCGAAACTGAGATTGAGTTCGGCTTATCATCCGCAGACGGATGGACAGACGGAGAAAACTATATGATCTTTGGAAGATTTGTTGAGGGCTTGTGTGCTTGAATAAGGAGGTGCTTGGGATAGCCTTTTGTCGTTGATTGGGTTCACTTATACTAACAATTATCATTCCAGCATTGGAATGGCACCTTTTGAAGCTTTGTACTGTCGGAGGTGTCAGACGCCTTTGTGTTGGCATGAATCTGGTGAGAGTGTAGTACTTGGACCTGAGATTGTTTAGCAAACTACCGAAAAGGTGAAGCTGATTCGGGAAAAGATGAAAATTTCGCAGACTAGGTAGAAGAGCTACCATGATAAGAGGAGGAAATATCTTGAGTTCCAAGAAGGAGACCATGTGTTTTTGAGAGCCACCCCGGTGACCGGTGTTGGACGTGCGTTGAAGTCGAGGAAGCTTACTCCTCGGTTTATTGGTTTGTATCAGATTTCTGCAAGAGTTGGACCTGTTGCCTACAAAGTGGCATTACCACCCAAATTGTCAAATTTGCACGATGTATTCCATGTATGACAGCTTCAGAAGTATTTTCTGGATCCGTCGCATGTGATTCTGATGGATAACATGGAAGTAAGGGATAACCTTACGGTTGAGGCCTTACCAATACGGATTGAAGACCGCGAGGTAAAGCAAATGAGGGGTAAAGAGATCACCCTTGTGAAGGTGTTATGAGGAGGCGCTGCATGCGGAAATATGACTTAGGAGTTAGAGAGCAAGATGCGAGAGTCGTATCCGGAGTTGTTCGCATGAGGTAAATTTTCGAGGACGAAAATATTCGAAGTGGGGGAGAGTTGTAACACCCCGATTTATTTTATTATTTTCGTAATTGGAATTATATGTTGTTGTGCATTTGTGTGTGGTTGTGTTTGGGGTTGTCCTTAATATGGGGTAGTGACCTCATAATTGTAAGGATTAAGATGTTTGGGATGTGTGACCAATTGGATAGAACTTGGTGGTGTGGTGAGAATAGATTATTTGGTTAATGTTATTATTATTTTTAAATTATTAAAGAATATTGTTATTATTATTTCATTAGTAAACTAATAATAATAGTAATATTGAAATAATAAGAATAATAATAATATTAATAATAAAATGAGGGGCTAAGTGGTTATTGTGCAAGGATTAGTGAGGACATTGTTGGAAAAGTCTAGTAGGGGTCCTAGGAGTAAGTTGGACAAAAAGGATTTGGAGAGAGGGGAGAAGTCTTTCTTGGTACGATCAATTGGGAGAAAACGCTCTGAAGAACGAAAGGGAGAAGCAGAGCTAGGACCTAGAGAACCTTCGAAGAATCGTCACTAAGGTAAGGGTGGGGTTCTTTAATCTCTTAAGGGTTGCATAATGTTTGTATAAGGGTAGATAAACATTTAAGATAATTTCTATGTGTTGTTTATATCGATTTGGGATTGGGGATTTTGTGTGTCGGAGGTTTCGATAAGAGGAAAAAAGCATAAATCGATCGGTTAAATTGTGATATATGTATTTCTAATTGTATGTATGATGTTAGGATCTCTAAAAAGGTGTTGTAGGCCGTAATAATTGTTACATAATGGTAGTATTTCAAATTCTGGGACTGGGACTTTTTACGGAATCGAATTCGGAGGTCCGGAAGGCCTCCAAACTGCAAAAATCGCACTTTTCTGGTTTGCTGTCCTGTAGAGTTCGCATAGCGAACTATAGATCGCATAGCGAGCAGTAGCAAGCCGTAGCAAAAGTCCATGGTTTACCTTCTGTAATGAGTTCGCGATGCAAGTTGTATTTCGCGCAGCGAACGTCGCATAACGAGCAGTAGCGAGCCATAGCGAAAGTCCATAGTTTACCTTCTGCAAAGAGTTCACGATGCGAGCTGTATTTCGTGTAGCGAAAGTCGCGAAGCGAGTGTCATATCCCAAATTTTTACCACTAAGATTCCCATCATTGTGCAAATCATCAGCACAATATGGATGAACTTTCATACTCATTAGTCTCCCCAAAGATGGGTGAGCAGTCACAACAATAAAGTTTAGGGTTTCATGCCCTCTCAGAGCCCTTAGACAAAGGATCAATCAAGAAAGCACATGATCTTCAACTAGTCTAACCTCTCAAACACTCACAATGGATCAAGAGGACTCCCACATCAAGAATCAAGCACAAGGTTACAGCATCTAAGTGGATCAAGCCTCAAGATCGCCAGGGTCACCAAATTAGGGTTTTGGTCGACCAGGGCCTCCAGATGGAATTTTTCCTCTAGGCATGAGCCAATGCTTCAAAACACAACCCAGGATGCTCCAAGGGACCTCATGGACCCAAGCATCAAGTCAATTTAACCTTAGGGGATGCATTCATCAAAAATCACGAATTAGGGTTTCTTGACCTAATTCACCCCTAAGTTGACTTTTGAGAAAAAAAAATGAACCAAGACCTCAAGACATGATTTGAGGGCCTCCAATGCACCATATTGATCCATTTTCAATAATGGATTGATCCAAGAAGCTTGATTCACAAGTTTCAATTTCCTCTGGACCACAACTAGGGTTTCGCGGGAAAAGTCAATTGTACCTTTGACTTTTGACCAGGACATGCTCCCAACACTTGGGACATAATTCAATACATCCTATAACACCTATGGAACATAGCCATTAGGTTTGATTTAGGTCAAGGACTTGATTTCACCATGGATTGCACAGTTTGGAATTCATCTGATAAAAAGTCAACTGTGTACAAAAGTCAAGTTTGACTTTTTGAGATTTTTCACAATTATGGTTCCTTGACCCTAAAACAATGTTAATGTGTGATTTGAATCATCATTCATCGAGAAAAATCAAAGGAAATGAGTTTACTTGTAAAAGGGGTAACCATAAAAAACATAGAAATTTTCTAAGTTATGGGACAAAGTGGCTAGGGTACCAACTTCTAAGGATCATAACTTAAGATCCAAGCAAACATTTTGGATGTTCCAAAGATGGATTTGTAGCTCTCATGGCATACTTTAAAATTGTGAACTACATCTCATTCCAATTCCTCATGGATTTTAAGTTATGGAGTGATCAAAATGGCTGAAAACACAAAAGTAACACTTTTCCAACACTTAGTGAAATTTTCACTAAGTCATAATCTGCCTAATTTTTTTTAAAAGTAGAGGCATTTTCATTATAATTCAGGTTGGATCAAAACCAAAGTTGGACATCATATTGAAATAGGATATATCAGCTTTCCAAAATGTCCAAGAACTCCATCAAATTCCATCTAAGCTAGGAGTTATGACAGTTGTAATATGCCTTGCTGCAAACTGTCTTGGCAAGGCAGATTGTGCATTAGAGCTCGATTTGGTTAATTTGTGCAAATGAAAATCAAGTTTATCTATCTGAACACCTCAGGGGGCGACCAATGAGGAACAAACACTGATTCATAAGCCTCCCAAGTCTTTGGAACTACATATAGGTTTGGCACCCCTAAAAGCTAAAGATGCCTCAAGACTCCAATTTTGTTTTGAGGCATTCAATGGATGCTTAGAGGTGGCATGTATCAGAGCAAGGATGAACACTTCAGTCAAGCCTTATCCCTGAATCAAAGACGCATAGGCCTCTGCTCTAACCTCTAGTCAATGGCTAGAGGTGACTCGAGATTCCAAAATGATCCAATTGGCCACAGACCTGCACCAGGTTCCATTCACTATTGCTTGCAAAAAAAACTTGCTCTACTATAAATAGAGGTCATTTGTGATCAGTTTGAGTACACCAAAGCACCCAAACTGGTGCTTTCCTCAAAATCACATTCTCACTTCCAATTTTGCCTTCTAACTCAAGCCACCATCGGGTTTTGAGTTTGAGAGCAATTCCAACCAAACCAATCACACACACACCTCATAAACATCACATAGAAGTGATCCAAACACTTAAACAACATCTGGAACATCAATTTCTCAAAATCACCAGCCATCTGCATAAGCCTTTGACAGATTTGCAGTTGAGGTGCCAAATCAAGTTCCAGCTCAATTCAATCCACTCCAAGTATCCTGACACACTCCATAGCACCTAAGGAAGTTGTTCACATCATTGGAACCAAGCTGTAACACCTCCAACCAAGAACTCGATCACCAGCTGCAAGAGGTAAGCCTCAACATGGGCATCTCATGATTCATACATATTTCCTCGCACAATAATTTTTCCATATGTTCATAATCATGTATGGAGTGTTTCCCTTCAATTAATTGCTTTGTTTGAATCATGTATCAAATTTATGAGCCTTCATGCACAATTTAGGGTTCTTGAGGTTTTGTCTTGATTTCTTATTCCATGCGTAAAATAAATGAAATTAAAGACCATAGACATGATCGTGAGTTGAAAACGAGTAGATTGATAGGTGGATTGTATGATTTCATCAAGTATTCAGTGAGATTGATGAGAAAATGCAAATCTGGGAAAACATAGGGCGCGGGCAAGAACTTGGTGTTCTTGGCGCCATAATTCAAATATTTGAATTTTTGTGATTTTATTTAATTGATTCAAAAATTAATTTTTCTCTGAATTTTAATGATTTTGAGTTTATTCTTTTTTTAATAATTCACAAAAATGTTAAAATATTTTATTTTACCAAAAATTCCGAAAATACTATTTATTTCATATACTAGATATTTTTGCAAAGAATTAATTTTTATTTGTTTTTTAAACGTTTAAAATATTTTTTTCTTCTTGACTTTCCAAACTTAATTGGTTTCCAATCATTTTGTGGATTAAAACATGATTTTTGAAACATTGATCCTAGATCACCACTCATTTTTCACATGTTTTCATCCATTTTTATTAAATTTTAAACAAAATTAATTCCATTTTAAACAAAATTAGGGTTTTGATTAATTCAACCCTCATCAATCTTTTTTCACACTCATGGGCCTCTAATAGAGTGTAAGTCTCATCCCTTTTGTAAATAAAACATTTTGGGTCTCACACATTGTATAAGTCCCTCTGTATATTTTTAAAAGTTCGGCGCCATCGTCACCTTTTTTAACAAAACCAACTGGGCTTCTCCTTGAGCTATAAGACCCATCTTTGTTCATTTTCAAACCTTTTGGGCCTCTAATAGAGTGTAAGACCCAACCCCTCTTGAAAACCAAAATAATTTGGGCCTCATTCATTGTATAAGACCCACTGTGTTTTCAAAAAACCTCGGCGCGATCGCCATTTAAAATAAATCAATTGGGCCTCTCCCTGAGTTGTAAGCCCCATCACTTGTACAAAAATAAATCCTTCAGCTTCTCCTTGAGTTGTAAGACCACTCCCTTTGAAAATAAACCATTTTGGGCCTCCGTTGTTGTATAAGTCCAAATGCAATCTTCAGAATAATGCGGTGCGATCACTGTTAAACCCTGGGCCCCTCCTTGAGTATAAGCCCCAACAATATTTTCAAAACGATTCCTCTCTTGATTTAGATTCAAATATATATATTGTTATCAAAACTTTCTTTAATTTCTCTGAACAACAAACAATACAGCATGGAAGCTTGCTCACCTGTAAGTGTTTATCCGCTTTCATTTACTGCTTTCATATATATAACTGTATTATGGGAAGTTGCGCATGGTTAGTCTTCTTTCATACCCTTTTACATACTTGTTAGATATCAGCTGTATATATACTAGTATAGCTATTTAGAGTTTCCCCCGACAATTAGGTCTAGAAATAAGTAAAGCCCTGTTGGTCACTCTTAAATACAAACAAAACAAGATCCCCATAGGATTTCCAGATACAGTCTTCCCTCCTCTTAGGGTTAATCAATATGGAACAAAGAGAAAGGCAGTATTCTTCGTGAACCTTTTCTCAGACTGTCACACTAGAAATTTTCAAAGAAATTCTACTCCCTAGAGTTGATCTATTCTCGGTGAATAACATCTCTTGAGTTTCTTCAAACTTCGAATTTTCACTAAATGATCTAGTCTCGGTGATTAGAATTTCTTGAACTTTTCTTGGTTTGAGTCTCACAGGCTTCCTAAAAGCATCCCTGCCTCCTCTTGGGCTTTGTACAAGGACCCTCTGACTTCTTAGAAGTTCTCATGCCTTCTCTTGGGCTTAATACAACGACCCTGAAGACCTCTTAAAGGTATAGGACAGAACTTAGTCATCCTTTGTTAGAGCCGTCTTTCTAAAAGGAGTCAAAACCCTCAAACCAATTTTAGGGTTGATACTCATCCCTTAAAAGAGTCGGCCTCCTCTTGGGCATCATACAAAAGATTAAACTCTTCCATACCTGTAGACTTGGACAATCTAAATACCCTTGAGTCTCAAAGACATTCTCAAGTTCCCTACAAAACATAGGAGAAACCCCAGATCCTGGATTAATCTCCAGCAAGAGTTAAAACTTGTGGTTTCTAAAACCCCGTCTCTCTCCTAAAAATCCCCAACCAGGGTCAGTTTATCATCAGGATAACACTATCCCAAATCAAAACCTCAAGGTTTTTGATCTATCAATTCTTCTGCATTCCCCTGCAATAATTGATCCCCTATTTGGACCTGCCTCAGGATCTCAAGAATCCCTAGCAGAAAGTTAGCCTCCTCTTAGGCTTTGTATAAAGATCTTTCCTCAGCATAGTCAGCCTCCTCTTGGGCTTTATACAAATGATTCTTCCCTGCGGAAATAACCTTTTCAGACTCTCTAGTTGAGTCAGACTCTCTTGTTGAGTCAATCACCCTTTTAGACTCTCTTTTTGAGTCAATAACTTTTCATACTCTCTTGTTGAGTCAAGAACTCTCTTGTTGAGTCAACCCCTTTTAGCCTCTATCTCGAGCTTCGTACGAGACAAATAAAAACACTCTCTTGTTGAGTCTGTAGCCTCCGCTTAGGCTTTGTATAAAGATTTCTCATAGCAGGAGTTAGCCTCCTCTCAAGCTGTGTATGATAATTTCTTCAGCTTATTCAGCCACAATCCTGGGCTTTGTATAGGACAGATAAAAACACTCTCTTGTTGAGTCAAACCCTTTTAGCCTCCATCTTGGGCTTTGTACAAGATATAAATTTTCATAAGCTTGGGACAAACATTTTCCCCGTGCGAATTCAATTCCTTCGAGCCTTCATTAGACTTTGAGGAATAAACTCCCAAGCAGAGTCAAACTTTTTTCCGCCTCCAACTTAGGCTTTATACAAGATAGATAATACTCTCTGTCAGAGACAAATCCGTTTAGCCTCCGTCTTGGGCTTTGTACAAGACACTTAAAATATCCTCAACAGAGTCGATCAAATTTCTCATTTCAGCCTCAATCTTGGGCTTTGAACAAGACACATACAAATCTCCCCGGCCGAGTCAAAATCCCTTTTAGCCTCCTCTTAGGCTTTGTATAATGATATCCCCAAAGAGTCAGTCTCTTTTTTTGCTTCAATCTTGGGCCTTGTACAAGACATATATACACTCTCTTGTTGAGTCGGGCATATTTAGCCTCCTCTCAGTCTTTATATAAGGAAATCCCCTAGCAGAGTCAATTAACCTTTTAGCATCAATCTTGGGCTTTGAACAAGACACAAATACTCAACCTTTTAGCTTCAATCTTGGGCTTTGAACAAGACTCCAAAACATTTTTCCTCCCTTAGAATAGGAAGAACTACGATTGCTCTGATTTCCCTGTTTCGTTTAAACGGGAATACGTAGGCATAAGATTGTGAAATCTTAGCGAGCATACCAATCAAAAACCATAGGTCCAGTACCTTCACACATCAACCAAAACTTAGGTCCAATACCTTACCAAAAACATTGGGAAGAACCCGAATGTCGCTCCCGGGATTTTCATCCAAGTACAAACGCGAAAGTGGCACCAAAACAGAGTCGCCGGCAATGTGTATTTATCCCAAGAGAGGGAAAGGAAACACTGCATAAACCTGAGGGGAAGGAAAGCGCATGGTCTTGCGACCAAGAGAACTGGTTTCAGGAGTCGGTTACGCGAAGGGAAGGTATTAGCACCCCCACGCATTCATCGTACCCGATGGGTCTACGCTTGCTTGCTTCAATCAAAGGGTGTAAGGAATGGATACTGGAAAAGGAACTGCTAGCTGGAGAACTGGAAGAGGAAAGGAGAGAGAAAGAGAAACAAATGTAGGGAAAATAAAAGAAGTGCTCGAATGGGCCCTACCCCACTGCCTACATATCTCATCGGGAACATGAGAATCATAGCGGCGTAGTTCCCCTCAACGAGGGTCGCTTTGTTTGTGTTTTTTAGTGGGAACTTCGGAGTGCGCGTTCCAGCAGTTAGGTGTTGCAGCTCGCTGTTGGGAGACTTAGGCGTTGCCTATTTGTGGTAGAACGGACTTGACGAGTCCTTAAGGAAGGAGTGAAAGAGATGAGGAGAGAAATTCCAGAAGGAAAGACGTTATTGTTTGTTTGTGTCTTTTAAGAAGAAGTGTTTTGATTATTTTTGTGTTTTGTAACGCACATTGTATTTAAGTCCCTCATGTAAGATCGAATGCCTCGCATATCGACCCGAGATGGGACGTACGCTAAACATTCTAAGAAAATGAGAGAATATCCCTCACTATCTCACTCTTTCATGAAAGGCTCAAATACAATGTTTGTTTTGCCTTTATGAGGTGTTTTTTTACTTTTTGTTTTAAGATGAGAAGAAGAGACTCAACTAGAGGAGTAAAGGTGAAAGCTAAGGGGAGACTAAGACATACCCTAGTGTTAGCATATTTGGAGATCCTATGGTCAATGTGGTTTAACAACCCTACTTCTAAAGAAAGAAGAAGACGAGCAAAAGAAGCAACTTACTTCCAAAATGGAAGTTAAGTTGATCTTAAAGAGGGATGAAAGAAAAGTTATTCAATGAAAGCATGTAAATGCTTAACAAACACAATTAGAAAGTTTAAAAGAAATAAGAGAATATAAGAGAGGAATGTATGTGGAACTAAGTCCACACACTTACTTACCTTTAGCACATACATGAAAATGTTAGTTCAAAACAATTTACAAGTAGTGCAATAAGAAAAAGAATAACAAGTAGTGAACAAACAAGTTAAGAGTTAAAGGATAAAGCTCCTAAGAGATGAACCTCAATCAAGGTCAGAACCTAGGTTTTAAGGGTGTTCTCCAATGTTAATTGATCAAACAAGAACAAACTACACACAACTAAAGATCTTAAACACCAAAGAAGTGAATCATGGAAGAAATAGATGAAGAATGAGTGGATATGCAAGGTGATCATGCAATAATGCTTCAAGTAATGTCAAAGTCAGAATGTGGATGACCTAAACATGTGCCTAAACATGATATACAAATGTTAAATGGGGCATACAATAAAGCATTCAAACATTAAGAGTGCTTAAGAGAAGAAGTGAGGAGATATGAACATGAATTTAACATGGAAAAAAACATTCATGACATAAGTCAAACCTAAAAAAATATAAGATGAAACTCAAGTATCCAATCAGAAGTGATATGACATGTTAGGATGAAGATAAGATACACAAATCAATCACATTCAAACAATTACAAGTCATTTAGAATCTAGAGGAAAGAGAAACATGCATTTGGATGAAACATGTTCAAGTATGCAAAGTAAGACATAAATGGCATATGGAATGAATGTAATGCTTTTAAAGTCATAAGCATACATCATTTGAAATGCAAATGGGTAGTATGGCATGGCATAAACAAACCAATTACAAATCAAGTTGGAACTTAGATGAAAAAGGATGAGGAATTAGGTCAAAAGGAAACATGTGAAACAAGTATTGAACATGTACACAAAGAAAGCATCAATTTTAAACCAATGACCTATAATTTTATTAAAAAGATCTATAATGATCTAAACATGGCTCAAGAAGTCAAGGAAGTGATCTCATACAATGGCACAAGTGCCTTCTCAAGCAAGTAAACAAACATGATCAAGGAAGTTCACAAAAAGGGACCTCAAACAAGGGTCATCAAACAAATACCAAACATGATTCAAAAATCACCAAATTAGGTCTCAAGAAACCTCAACCAGAGGTAAATACCATAACAAAAACTCATGCAAAGAAACACAAAGAAACTCCATCAAACATGCATGACAAAGTCAACAAGGTTTCACATGATCATGCACAAAGAAATGGCTCAAAAAGGATGCAAAGATGATTTTAAAAATATGACAAAAAAATTTTTAAATGCTTCAAAGTGTACTCTGAAATATGCAAAAAGAATGGGATGCAAACTATGTACCAATGATAAGAAATAAAATCAACAAGGCAGAATGTTCACAAATGAAACATTTCAACAAGAAATTCAAGCAACAATTAATTCAGATGCAAAAAATAATAGAAAAATGGAAAATAAAATTTTTAAAAATTTTATAAAACTATAAAGATGATTCATGATTTCTTTTATGATTTTTAGATGCATAAATCTAATTTTAAAATTTAAAAATGAAACAAGGCAAATATGTGAAAATAAAAATGAACAAAACATGCCAGGGGTGCATTAAGCAAGCGAAATCAGTTCAAAATTGGGCTGGACCAAAGGAGGGGGTGGAAAAAGCAAAGAAGCCCAAAGCGCTTCTTTCCCTAGACTGAGAGTCAACTCTTTTGACTCCATCATTGCCATCAGATCAATCCAATGATTCACACGCGGTCAACACAAACAAAGTAGATCAAATGAAAGGCTCAGATTAACACGCGCATGATAATTAACAAAGGGAGCCATACAAAAATCACCATCTGAACCAAATAACATTCACGTGAGCAACACATGCCATTTTTAATGCGCTGGCAAGTTAATATCCCTCAGATCAAACCGACGCATCTCACACAGTCAACGTAATCAACAATCATACATGATGAACGGGTCTCCTTGAGGACACACAATAAGAAACATGGAACACAAGCACTCAACCAGTCAGATTATGAAAGGATTTTAATGTGTTGGCAACATATCAACCACACGATGCACAGATCAAACGGTCACAATTCAAACATGCAAAACCCTAGAATTAAAAACTCACCGGCCAGAGAAGGACCTCCGGTCATCTTCTCCGGCGAGCAACCACCACCTACAAACTTCAATTTTCACAGAAATGCACAATTCGCATACCAAAATGAAGAGGAAGTAATGGAGATCAAGAATACACAAATATTTCTCATAGATCATGCATATACAACACAAACCGGGCCAAAACAATTTGCCCTAAAATCACACCTAAGCTCCTAAAGATCCTATCAACTAGCCAGGACTCACGCATGGCTTCTAATTAGCTCTAAACAACATGAAACAAGTTGAATTTAGTAGAAAAAAGTTGAGAAAGAGAACCTGAAATGTGATGAAACTTTGGATCTTACAAGAATACCAGAGAGCTTGCTTCTTCTTTTAGCTTCAAGTGGCCAAATAAAGGCTTTGGAGCTTGAAATTGTGAAGAGAATCCAACTGAAAATTCAACTGTATGGAAGCTGAACTTGATGATTTGAATCTGTATACTCTTGTTCTTGATCCAAAATGGAACAATGATGATGATGGAAATGAAATGTGATAGAAAATTTCGTGTGAGATCAGAGAGAGAATGGAAAACTCTGAGAGAATTTTGAGAGAAAACTTGAAGTGTTTGACAGGGTGAGTGAGAAATGAGAGTTAAAAATCAATTTGAGAGTGAAATTCTGATTTATATCCTGAGTTTAGTGACTTAACTCATGGTTAAATGAGTCAGTGAGTTGAGTTAAGGTGAGTTGATATGATTAAAGTGAGTTATCCCTAACTAACTGAGTCAAGTTAGTTAGGGCGAGTGAGGAGAGGTTGAATTTGGTGATGAAGGTTCATGATGTTAAAGTGGAATGGAGGTGAAAAGAAAGGTAGTGATGAACTCGTGTGAGGTTAGTGGTGCAGCAGAAACTTGTTGCACAAGTTTTTATTTCTTTCCTCTTCCATGTATAATGAAGCATGTGCGCATGGTGTATGTGAAATGTGTTTGGTTTAATGAGGCAAAGAGACATAAGGTGTATGCGTGTGAATATTAAGACAACAACAACAACAATTCATTTTTCTGGTTTTGTAGCAGCTTGAAACAAATAGAAACATGGTGGTTTGGTGGTGAATTTCTCTCTTGTTAGTGAATGAAACAATGAAGTATTGATGTCAATGGAAAGAGGATTCATGGGAGAACATGTTTGGTGTGAGTTTTGCATTGGAATGAAGCCTTAAACACACTTAAAAATGGCTATGAACACACTGATTCAAAACTGGTTGGTGGGTGTCTAAACTTGGCATGGCGTGGCAAACATGGCACATGAAATTTCAGCATGATCACACTAACTTGGAACCATCATAACCATCTCATAACATTCATCTTGACATTTGGCACACCAAGTGTTTGTCAAAATTATGGCGCGTGGGCCTGGTCATGCTTGGTCATGACTTGGTTTGTGACCAAGTTTTGCCAAACTTTGGTTGATCATATCTCCCTCAATATTGATCCAATGGAGATGTTCTTTATATGGATTTGACGCTTAGAACATGAACTTTAATTGGATCAACTTGGGCCTAAGGTTTGGAACTTTTATCTTGAAGAAAGAGAGCCTCAAAGTAGGGTGCAAAATGGTCCAAAGTTGCCATTTTTGGAAACCCTAAAGTTTCTATTTTTGGCAGTTTTGTGATTTCTTGATTTTTCATGATTCTTCCATCATCTCTTGATAAAATCTTGTCAAATGAACCTATATAACATGAATTTCATGAATTTGACCTTAGAAAGTCAAGAGTTGACTTTTTCCACTGCACAGTTGACTTTTTCCCCAATTTCTTGACTATCAAGCAACTGATCAATTGAAACCCTTCTGAAACCAATTGATGAGCAATTTTCCATCCATATACACTTAAGAACATAAGGAATACCATGAGATCAAGTCTTGCCCAAAAAATCAGAGATAAACAGATTTTAGGTCAAACCCTAATTTTGGCACCCTCTAGTTTGGAGGAAATAGCACATCCTCCAAATCCAAATTCAAATTCCTCTGAATATGATGTGTATCCTCTCTAACAAAGATGAGATATGGCATTTGGAGGTGATAAAAACTCAAAGAGCTTGCCCATTTGGGGGTCAAATCCCCATTTTAGACTGCCTTATGTAGGAAATGATACACTGCCCAATCTTCTTGATAAATTCTCCTCTTCCCATGCCTTGTGAGACCAAAATGAGATGATATATGACACAAGAGACCCTTGAAGATTGTTTGAAGACCCTTGGTTCTTGTTCCCTTGCTTTGGATACCTCACACCTTTGAGGATCACTGATCCCATGCCCTTATGCAAGATGCAATGCAATGCTTTATGTTTTATTTTTCTATGCTTGAATGAAATGCAAATGAAATGAAAGCACATGCTAAATGATATGAAAATGAAAGGGCAAATTTTGGGGTATGACAGCTGCCCCTATTCAATCACTGTAGACCTGAATGGATGATAGCGATTGCTTTCAGACGTTCAAGGTATGAAGGGATTGAATACTGAGAATAACCAGAAAATTTGCACTCTGTGGAGAAGAAGAAAAGGGATATAAACCCCACCAAATGAATTCTGCTTGTATGAAACTCTGATGAAAAGAATAATACTGAAGACCTGCCTTTTGGAACGACACCAAACGACTACTGGCTCGCCACGCTGCTGGTGGACTTCAATAACGTCTTTTTGCACGACGCCAGACGACTACTGGCTCGCCACGCTGCTGGTGGACTTTAATAACGTCTTTTTGCATGACGCCAGACGACTACTGGCTCGCCATGCTGCTGATGGACTTCAATAACGTCTTTTGGAACAACGCCAGACGACTACTGGCTCGCCACGCTGCTGGTGGACTTCAATAACGTCTTTTTGCATGACGCCAGACGACTACTGGCTTGCCACGCTGCTGGTGGACTTTAATAACGTCTTTTGGAACAACGTCAGATGACTACTGGCTTGCCATGCTGCTGGTGGACTATAATAACGTCTTTTGGAACAACGCCAAACGACTACAGGCTTGTCACGCTGTTGGTGGACTTTAATAACGTCTTTTGGAACAACGCCAGACGACTACTGGCTCGCCACGCTGCTGGTGGACTTTAATAACGTCTTTTGGAACAACGCTAGACGACTACTGGCTTGCCACGCTGCTGGTGGACTTTAATCATTTGCCACCCGAATACGGACTTTTGCCAATCTGCTGTTGGACTTTGAGGATTTACCACCCGAAAATGGACTTTTGCCAATCTGTTATTGGACTTTGCTGATCTGCCACCCTAAGATGGACTTTTACCAATCTGCTGTTGGACTTTGCTGATTTGCCACCCTAAGACGGACCTTTGCCAATCTGCTGTTGGACTTTGCTGACTTGCCACCCGAAGACAGACTTTTGCCAATCTACTGTTGGACTTTGAGGATTTGCCACCCGAAGACGAACTTTTGCCAATCTGCTGTTGGACTTTAAGGATTTTCCACTCGAAGACGGACTTTTTCCAATCTGCTGTTGGACTTTGAAATATGGGGAGTAGTGATTCTTCCAGGAATTACTTCATATGCTTGGGGATGAATTCTGGTCATAGCAACTCCGCTGGGGATGAGAATTTTCTGAATGACGTTCTGCTACGGAAACAAATCATTAAAACTCTGCTTGGGGATCTACCCAACTCGAGATCCTTTGCGGGGATCATCAGCCTTCTAACTCAGCTGGGGAAAGAATGTACTACCACTTTGCTGAGGAAACAATTTTGTTGATCTTATAAATCTCTGCAGGGAGGACAATAACTCAGCTAGGGAATATAGCTGACAAGATTCGATGATGAACTCTGTGGGGATATCCCTACCAGAGATACGATCTTGTTGGGGATCGGAACTACTCCGTCGGGGATACACAAATCCTGGTTAGAAGACGTTCTATTGCAACACGCTGGGAGAAAGTCCTTAGAGATCTGCTGGAGAAACACAAAATAACTTCCACGGTAGTCTGCTGAGGAACAAAACTGTCGAGCTTAGGATATGTGCCACAATGCCCCACGTTAGGCAAACTTTCCGCTTGATGACTCCACTGGGGATAATGAGTTTATAACAAACTCTGCTGGGGAAAACCGTTTTGACACGTCTCGTGCTGGAGAATGTCTCTTGAGAGGATTTTACAGAAGACCAAACATCTTCAAACTCTACTAGGGATAATAGATTTGGAGCATCTTTTGCTGGGGAAATTCAATATGTCCCAGGTTTGAGAGGATCAACGACTTGCTTTTGCCCCATGATACAAGACTGATCTGAAGAAAACGACACAAGAGGATTTTACAGAAGATTAAGCATCTTCAAACTCCTAGCAACTTCACTGGGGATTGACCATTAACTTCGGTGTCTGCAAAGCAACTCTGCTGGAGAATTTACAACCATTATCGACACAGAAAAGCTTGTAGCTGTTGGAAATACTGCATGAGAGAATCGACTTAATAAGATACAACGATACCCAGTTGAACTCAATTCACTGATATCGAAAAGTCATGAATGACCGTCAACCGAACGATAGACTCAATCAGTAAACGTTGTGGCAATAAGGGGACATGTGGACCCTTCCTTGAACACGATTGCCCCAGTCTTCTGCGTGGGAATAAGTTATTACCCGTCTAGGAGGCATGATCCATGATCTCGAAAAGGGTTCAATCTTGCCTTTGAGCCTAGTATGAGGCTGCTACCTGCAAATAAAGGATGTGCACGTATGCCCCGTGCTGGATATGACTTCTGCAACTGAGAAAATTTAACTCTGCACCACCACTTGTTGGGGAGAAAGGTTTTGATGCATCTCTTGCTGGGAACATGATTAATGAAGCCTTTTGAAAACAGGGGACCACAAATGCCTTGGTTGGAATGCCCCTTTGTTTCAAACCTTTTGGCTGATTGACTGCATATGCGTGAACAACAATTTTTCTCACTTGCCCCAGACCAGCATGGTCCGCCAAAAGAAATTGTCTCAAGAGGATTTTACAGGAGACTTGACATGCAAAACGCCTCAATGTCTTCAAACTCTTGGAGAGATTCGTCAGATCTCGAAGTAACTGCCTCAGACTATATGGTCTACAGAGGAATTCGCCTCGAGAAGATTCATGAAACGATCTCATATCGCCGTGAGATATCCTTCCCCAATACTCTGAACCCTGGATAGGCTGATCAGTCGTATGGATGGACTAACTTCTCATGCTATTGGGATGGCCTGCCCCAGTATGAACCTTGAAGTGGTTTTGCCCCTGACTACTGATCTTCGAAGGAAGACCCAGAATGCCCGCCTTTGGAGAGATTTGAATCTCGACGTAATTTCCCCAGATCGACTACTTATTAACATAACTTGTTGGGAAAGCTCCCGCTCAACAAAGTTTCCTGAGGCAGTACCACAGGATGTAGCTATCCTTCAGGAGTTTCAGGATTCTCAACTCGGCAAGATTAAGCTTCTGGACTGAATTTCCATATGTAAACTTCTTTTGATGTCAAACAAATGTATGCAAGCAGAAAATGTTTTAGTCTGAGAATGAAAATTCTAATGCAACACACATGTCAATCTTGAAGTTTTACTGAAAAGATGTTGCAAACCCTTTGTGAGCGGATCACGGGTTAGGATACGACATTAATTTTGGATGAAAGAATGCAATGCACGTGCACACCAACAAAGATCTTTTAGCACAACTCACAGGAGTCAGGAACGATATCTCTTGGTAGTATGCTTTCGAAATAACCCTATTTCAATTAGGACTTTTGAGGGTTGTATCGTGGCCTGGTTCACTGTTTTGAGAAAAAAAAATTTAAGGCTCAAAGTTTATCGGTGCCCACCCACTCTTCGTGATGTTCTCCAGTCCTACATTCAGCTAATTTGGCACAAGCGCTCATCTCTCAAAAAGATGTTATGATCTTTAAGGAACCCATGCATCTGATGGTTTGACACCTAATGAGGCTTTGGAGTAACAGTCACCCCTTTTGTCTTTTGTTCGTAGTCACACGACTTTGTTCTTGCTCGAGGATTTTCTTTTGTAATCCTTTTCGCATTTCGCTTTCACATTCTTTTGCTTATCCCTAACTTTTTCCTGGACAGATTCTTTTGAATCTTTGATTTCAGAGTCCAGCGGGATGCCCTAACTTTTGCCTAAGTTGCTTGTTTTCAAGTTTCAACTTAGCGGGCTTTTTCATTTCTTTTTTTTTATTCTCTTTCTATTTTCTTGAACACGTCGTGTGACACTGACTGGTCTTGACTTTGTTGAAAGGGTTGTGACTACCTCACTCTTTGATTGTTGATGGATAACCATTGTGGTTTCACATCTCTTGACCTCTTGATGGTGGAATAGAAGGTAATGGATCCTCAGAGTCATACTCCTTTTGAAATTTGAACGCTCGGTCAAATTAACTGACGCCTACCCTGCCCCTGGGTTAAATGCGAGGGTTTTTTCGTACGAAAGAAACTCCTACTTCAAGGCTTAAAGGGGTTAATGAGGGTTTATCTCCCTTATATCTCCAGTGTTTGGGGAGTTGAAACACATCCTATACATCCTCAACAGAGTTCTTATTCAAAAGCACACCCTTAGAGATTTTTGCGTTTTTACCTCATCATCCTCCCTCAGAGAGTTTAAGCAAGAAAATTGGTATTGCAGTGCGCATTAGCATTAAATGAGTAAACACAAATGAAATTCTTCAAGAAAACATATTCATTGCATTAAAATCATCATACCAAATACAAACAAGTTTTAACATGCAAACAATGTCTGAACAAACAAATAAAGACTACATATGAAAATGCAGCAAAGAAGCTAAAAGATTGTCCTTGTTGAGGAGGCTTGACTCCGTCTGGACTTATTGCTTCTGATGATGTCTTTCCTTTTTTACGTGCTAGCTTGGGAAGCTTTGGTTAACGTACAGACCATCTGCAGTGAAAATAATGATCCCAGCGTCAATCAAATCTTGCACTTTATGCCTGAACACCTTACAATCTTCAATGGCATGCCCCTGTGTCCCTGAGTGGTACTCGCACCTAGCATTCTTGTCATAACCTGGCGGAAGGGGATACGGGACAGCAGCAACTTCCATTATCTGAATCAAAGAGTCTTGAAGTAAACGGCCGAGCAGCTGACTGTGAGAAATAGTAATGGGATCAAATTTTCTCTCGGGCTTTCTGGGTCTTTGATATCTCCTCTGGGAGCTAGTCTGCTGCTGATACTGATCCGGGTACTCCTCTCTTCCCAGTACTTTCCTTTTCAAACTTGGCCTAAGATCAGGAACAAGTTGCTGATATGGGAATTTTTAGACCAAAGACTGCAAGATATGCCCTTGACTTGATGCCGCTTCAAGAGGGAACGCCGGGAAATTCTTCTTTCTTGCAGCAGTAGGAGTAAAATTATTTTGTGTGCTTACGCCGCCTGGCGCGAAATCTATGGCCTTTGAATCAATCAGATCTTGGACCACATTATGAAAGGCTTTACATTTTTCCACATTGTGCCCCGGCGCACCAGAGTGAAAATCGCAATGGGCACTTGTATCATAATTGAGTGGGAGCTTTCCACTAGGGGGATTTATCGTCCGAAGTTCAACCAATTGGAGTTTAAGTAGGTACCTCAACAACTGAGCATAAGGCATAGAAAGCGGATCAAAGATTCTGTCAGTTTTCTTCACTTTGGTATGTACTTCCTAGCCTTGGGGTCGTCTGGGTAAACAAGAGGTAACTGCTGGTGAGTAAGTTTCTGAATTCCAGGTTGTGCCGAAAATCCGTGAGGCATATCACTCTTTGGGATAGATCCCACAGGCAATGGTGGAACGACAACTTATGTTATAGCCTCAGGTGTGGGATTATCATCTTTTCTGAGCACATTTCTCACAACTTCCATAACAAAACTCATCTGGGTCTTCACTTGATTGACCTCCTCCTTCAGCATTTTTTGGTCTTGAATTAAAGCTTGCATGTCCCTCATAAACTGCCCCATTTGGCTTCGCATCTCCCTTAATTCTGCCTGCACTTGATCCATGGTTCTGGCTGGATTTCTACGAGTTGAGTATCGGTGAACGTGATTCTCAGCTATAATGCCTGAAACTAAATAAAGGTTAGAGACCCCGCAACAAGTACCTGAAACAGCAAGCAAAAAAATGCAAAATGATATGCAATGCAATGCAATGTTTATTCATTTTGGGGCCTTCCTTCCTTCAATTCCAGTTTGACCGTAAGGGAACAATGTATACTCCTGCAACTGTTAACAGTGATAGAACATCAGAGGTGCGTATTAATAATTCAGAATACCCCTCATATACGGCCTAGTGAGTATGTGAATCATTATGTAATTTAATGAAGAATCTACTTCAATAATACCAACGAAACACCATTAGCATAAATGAAACCCACAACCAGGTAACTGTCAAATACAAATTGGTTCTGGACAAATACAACTGAATAACAACAACTCAGACACTGAGCCCATACAAATCCTCCTGGATCTCCTTGAGGAGTGCTTCAGTAACTGGATCATTGGGGCGCTCGGTAAGACTTCTAATCAGTTGACTTCTTAACTTGACAGCTTCTTCTGGCTTTTGAACCTGATCTTTCACAGCTAACTCTTTGGCTCTCTTTACTCCAGCGCGGATCTTCAGATCTTCGATCTCTTTATTGGCTGAACTTAGTTGCGGGAGAAATTCACTTTCTTTGCTCTTCAAATTTTTCCTCAACTCGTCATTTTCAGCCCTAATTCTCGCCTCGATCTCCCTCCGGCATTCGGAAAACTCATCCCATCTCTGTTGTCCTTTGGCAAGGGCATTCTCAGACTTGGTCAACTGCTCATTGATGCGTTTGCACGCCACTTTTAGTGCCATCTCATTCTGTTTGACCTTGCGAATATAGATGGTGTCCTCAGTAATTCTTTTCTCATTAGCCTCATGACACTCAGTCAGCTTTTGCAGTTCATACTCAACATTACGCTTTTCATAAAGCGTGTTTCGGAGTCCTTCACTCAACTTCTCATTCATTTTGACTGTCTTATCCATCTCCGCCTTAAGCTTGTTATATTCAGCAACACTTATCATGGTCACCGGTTCCACAGCAACTGAATCTGATGGTCTTTCCTGAGAAAACGGCAAAAGAGTGATCTGAACTCTTCTTTTCAACCAGGCATCATATTGAGAAGAATATACATTGTTCCACTTGCCGAAGATGACTTTACCCTTCATTTGCAGATTGCCCCAAGCTCCAGTTGCTTGCCTTACCAACAAAGGATTATCCTTCACAGAGAAAAAGAAAGATTCTTCCAAATCACTGTCCTTCGGAGGCTCTATTAAAGCAAACCCTAACTGTCTCCTGAGAATAATAGGATTGTAATTGATGCAACCCCTTATCCCCAAGAGTGGCACATTAGGATGTCTCCCACAGCTACTGACAAAACCTCCACCCATCGTCCTTTGATTGAACCAACGATGTCCTTTGTTGTCAACTGAATCATCCTCTTAGCCCAATTCTTTGCAGGATGAGGATTCAAAAAGGCCTCTGAATTTGGTAAATGACTCATAAGCCACTTATGGAACAGAGGTGCACAACATCTAAGCAAACCTCCTCGTTTCTTTTCATTTTTTAAATGCACAGAATAGTACAAATCACCCAGGAGCGTAGGTATAGGATTCTTCAGCACAAAAATATGGATTGCACTCATGTCCACAAAATTAGGTTCATCAGCAAACAGCATAAATCCCGTAGATACTCAAAGCCAGAATTGCACAAACGGTTTCCCACTGAGCCCTAGCAGCGCATTCTTCAGCTTTGGCAACTAAGAAGTCCAAATGAAAACCAGATAAACCTCCTTTGGTGGCGAGGTTATCCGCTACCATAGGTACGCTCAGATGGAGGGCCTTAGCTATCTCTTCAGTCTTTGGAGGGCACATATCGGAGTTGAAAGGGATCTGGTACTTGAGAGGCACACTTAGAAGCAGGGCATACTCTTCTAGCATCGGGGCCAACTGAAAATCCGAGAAAGTGAAGCACCTTAGTTGTGGGTCATAAAACTGTAAGCACGTATGGATGACACTCCTTTCTAAAGCATTCAAGTCAACAACCACAGTCAAAATCTCCCCATAAGCCTTTAGAACATACCCACATGGTCTGGAGTAATAAGAGAAACCATCTTTCGGAACTGTCCCGTCTTTGTATCGAAGAAAGTATAATGCACATTGTTCTTCCTGGGAATCTCCATAGCTGCAAAAGGGAACTGTCCACTGGAATCGAAAGGAAGTATACCCTGCAAATGAATAAACATGAAGGTTAAATGCAAGAATGCTAATGATGATATGTATGCAAGGGCATGTGATCAGTGCTGCACAAATAAAGCTGAATCCACTGTACTGTAGTCTGGATTCGGTGAGATACACAAAACCAGGATAATAAGCCCAGTAATAAGTCCAGAACAAATGTGAACTGATCAGGACCAAAGATTCAGTAACCAATCCAGAACAAATAAGAAAACGTGGTATTCTGAAGGTCAAGGGTTCCTGCACACCTGTAAACAATCCCCCCAATCTCACATATATGTACTAGAAAGTAAGGATCCTCAAATTCGAATCTCGGAATGAGAAGCAATAGCACATTCAGCCCGAAGGATACAGTGCTATCGCCAAACAAAGAGATCATTCTCTGATTCACCTCAAAATAAAGAGGGGTCATCCTAAAAGGTCATCCAGACATAACAGCTCTTCCAGATGGCTCTACCATCGTGGAAGACCCACAACGCAGAATTCTCTAGAGAGAACCACATCCAGATTGTGTTTCATATTCCCTCCTCGAACCGAGATGGAATGCGAGAGGACATGAAACACGCTAAACATAAGTGCACTCAGGCCTGTGTAATGGGCCTATCTCTCAGAATACCCCATCCCGCCAAGCAAAAAACAGCACAGCACAGCATAATACATTGTATGAAATGAAAATGCTAAAATGCGGTAAATACAGTAATACAGTAATACTGTAAATAACAATATAGTAAAAAAAGTAAATACAGCATAACAGTAAATACATCAACACATAGCACCACAGTAAACACCCAATGAAAGAAAAACAGACAAGCGCTAGGATTGACTCGCTAAGGAAACCAGAGATTCTGGGTTCGATCCCCAGCAGAGTCGCCAGCTGTCGCTCCCGGGATTTTCATCCAAGTACAAACGCGAAAGTGGCACCGAAACAGAGTCACCAGCAATGTGTATTTATCCCAAGAGAGGGAAAGGAAACACTGCATAAACCTGAGGGGAAGAAAGCGCATGGTCTTGCGACCAAGAAAACTGGGTTCGGGAGTCAGTTACGCGAAGGGTAGGTATTAGCACCCCCACGCGTCCATCGTACCCGATGGGATCCACGCTTGCTTGTTTCAATCAAAGGGTGTAAGGAAAGGATACTGGAAAAGGAACTGCTAGCTGGAGAACTGGAAGAGGAAAGGAGAGAGAAAGAGAAACAAATGTAGGGAAAATAAAAGAAGTGCTCGAATGGGCCCTAACCCACTGCCTATGTATCTCATCGGGAACATGAGAATCAGAGCGACGTAGTTCCCCTCAACGAGGGTCACTTTGTTTGTGTTTTTTAGTGGGAACGTCGGAGTGCGCGTTCCAGCAGTTAGGTGTTGCAGCTCGCAGTTGGGAGACTTAGGCGTTACCTGTTTGCGGTAGAACGGACTTGATGAGTCCTTAAGGAATGAGTGAAAGAGTTGAGGAGAGAAATTCCCGAAGGAAAGACGTTATTGTTTGTTTGTGTCTTTTAAGAAGAAGTGTTTTGATTGTTTTTGTGTTTTGAAACGCACATTGTATTTAAGTCCCTCATGTAAGATCTAATGCCTCGCATATCGACCCGAGATGGGACGTACGCTAAACATTCTAAGAAAATGAGAGAAGATCCCTCACTATCTCACTCTTTCATGAAAGGATCAAATACAATGTTTGTTTTTCCTTTATGAGGTGTTTTTTTACTTTTTGTTTTAAGATGAGAAGAAGAGACTCAACTGGAGGAGTAGAGGTGAAAACTAAGGGGAGACTAAGACATACCCTAGTGTTAGCATATTTGGAGATCCTATGGTCAATGTGGTTTAACAAACCTACTTCTAAAGAAAGAAGAAGACGAGAAAAAGTAGCAACTTACTTCCAAAATGGAAGTTAAGTCGATCTTATAGAGGGATGAAACAAAAGTTACTCAATGAAAGCATGTAAATGCTTAACAAACACAATTAGAAAGTTTAAAAGAAATAAGAGAATATAAGAGAGGAATGTATGTGGAACTAAGTCCACACACTTACTTACCTTTAGCACCTACATGAAAATGTTAGTTCAAAACAATTTACAAGTAGTGCAATAAGAAAAAGAATAACAAGTAGTGAACAAACAAGTTAAGAGTTAAAGGATAAAGCTCCTAAGAGATGAACCTCAATCAAGGTCAGAACCTAGGTTCTAAGGGTGTTCTCCAATGTTAATTGATCAAACAAGAACAAACTTTACACAACTAAAGATCTTAAACACCAAAGAAGTGAATCATGGAAGAAATAAATGAAGAATGAGTGGATATGCAAGGTGATCATGCAATAATGCTTCAAGTAATGTCAAAGTCAGAATGTGGATGACCTAAACATGTGCCTAAACATGATATACAAATGTCAAATGAGGCATACAATAAAGCATTCAAACATTAAGAGTGCTTAAGAGAAGAAGTGAGGAGATATGAACATGAATTTAACATGGAAAAACACATTCATGGCATAAGTCAAACCTAAAAAAATTCAAGATGAAACTCAAGTATCCAATCAGAAGTGATATGACATGTTAGGATGAAGATAAGATACACAAATCAATCACATTCAAACAATTACAAATCATTTAGAATCTAGAGGAAAGAGAAACATGCATTTGGATGAAACATGTTCAAGTATGCAAAGTAAGACATAAATGGAATATGGAATGAATGCAATTCTTTTAAAGTCAGAAGCATACATCATTTGAAATGCAAATGGGTAGTATGGCATGGCATAAACAAACCAATTACAAATCAAGTTGGAACTTAGACGAAAAAGGATGAGGAATTAGGTCAAAAGGAAACATGTGAAACAAGTATTTATCATGTACACAAAGAAAGCATCAATTTCAAACCAATGACCTATAATTTCATTCAAAAGACCTATAATGATCTAAACATGGCACAAGAAGTCAAGGAAGTGATCTCATACAATGGCACAAGTGCCTTCTCAAGCAAGTAAACAAACATGATCAAGGAAGTTCACAAAAAGGGACCTCAAACAAGGGTCATCAAACAAATACCAAACATGATTCAAAAATCACCAAATTATGTCTCAAGAAACCTCAATCAGAGGCAAATACCATACCAAAAACTCATGCAAAGAAACTCCATCAAACAAGCATGGCAATAGCAATAAGGTTTCACATGATCATGCACAAAGAAATGGCTCAAAAAGGATGAAAAGATGATTTTAAAAATATGACAAAAATATTTTTAAATGCTTCAAAGTGTCCTCTAAAATATGAAAAAAGAATAGGATGCAAACTATGTACCAATGATAAGAAATAAAATCAACAAGGCAGAATGTTCACAAATGAAACATTTCAACAAGAAATTCAAGCAACAATTAATTCAGATGCAAAAAATAATAGAAAAATGGAAAATAAAATTTGTAAAAATTTTATAAAACTATAAAGATGATTCATGATTTTTTTTATGATTTTGAGATGCATAAAACTAATTTTAAAATTTAAAAATGAAACAAGGCAAATATGTGAAAATAAAAATGAACAAAACATGCCAGGGGTGCATTAAGCATGCAAAATCAGTTCAAAATTGGGCTGGACCAAAGGAGGGGGTGGAAAAAGCAAAGAAGCCCAAAGCGCTTCTTTCCCTAGACTCAGAGTCAACTCTTTTGACTCCATCATTGCCATCAGATCAATCCAATGATTCACACGCGGTCAACACAAACAAAGTAGACCAAATGAAAGGCTCAGATTAACACGCGCATGATAATTAACATAGGGAGCCACACAAAAATCACCATCTGAACCAAATAACATTCACGTGAGCAACACATGCCATTTTTAATGCGCTGGCAAGTTAATATCCCTCAGATCAATCCAACGCATCTCACACAGTAAACGTAATCAACAATCATACATGATGAACGGATCTCCTTGAGGACACACAATAAGAAGCATGGAACACAAACACTTAACCAGTCAGATTATGAAAGGATTTTAATGTGTTGGCAACATATCAACCACACGATGCACAGATCAAACGGTCACAATTCAAACATGCAAAACCCTAGAATTAAAAACTCACCGACCGGAGAAGGACCTCCGATCATCTTCTCCGGCGAGCAACCACCACCTGCGAACTTCAATTTTCACAGAAATGCACAATTCGCATACCAAAATGAAGAGGAAGTAATGGAGATCAAGAATACACAATTATTTCTCATATATCATGCACATACAACACAAACCGAGCCAAAACAATTTGCCCTAAAATCACACCTAAGCTCCTAAAGAGCATATCAACTAGCCAGGACTCACGCATGGCTCCTAAAGGCTTTGGAGCTTGAAATCGTGAAGAGAATCCAACTGAAAATTCAACTGTATGGAAGCTGAACTTGATGATTTGAATCTGTATACTCTTGTTCTTGATCCAAAATGGAACAATGATGATGATGGAAATGAAATGTGATAGAAAATTTCGTGTGAGATCAGAGAGAGAATGGAAAACTCTGAGAGAGTTTTGAGAGAAAACTTGAAGTGTTTGAGAGGGTGAGTGAGAAATGAGAGTTGAAAATCAATTTGAGAGTGAAATTCTGATTTATATCCTGAGTTTAGTGACTTAAATCATGGTTAAATGAGTCAGTGAGTTGAGTTAAGGTGAGTTGATATGGTTAAAGTGAGTTATCCCTAACTAACTAAGTCAAGTTAGTTAGGGCGAGTGAGGAGAGGTTGAATCTGGTGATGAAGGTTCATGATCTTAAGGTGGAATGGAGGTGAAAAGAAAGGTAGTGATGAACTCGTGTGAGGTTAGTGGTGCAGCAGAAACTTGTTGCACAAGTTTTTATTTCTTTCCTCTTCCATGTATAATGAAGCATGTGCGCATGGTGTATGTGAAATGTGTTTGGTTTAATGAGGCAAAGAGACATAGGGTGTATGCGTGTGAATATTAAGACAACAACAACAACAATTCATTTTTCTGGTTTTGTAGCAGCTTGAAACAAATAGAAACATGGTGGTTTGGTGGTGAATTTTTCTCTTGTTAGTGAATGAAACAATGAAGTATTGATGTCAATGGAAAGAGGATTCATGGGAGAACATGTTTGGTGTGAGTTTTGGATTGGAATGAAGCCTTAAACACACTTAAAAATGGCTATGAACATAATGATTCAAAACTTCAGCATGATCACACTAACTTGGAACCATCATAACCATCTCATAACTTGTTCAAATAAAAATTTGTCCAACATCAACATTGAAGAGGGCATGGAAAGGAACAACTTTGATGTTGAAAAGTTTTTCATTTGGAGCTCCTATCTTGGAGAAATTCAGCTTGACATTTGGCACACCAAGTGTTTGTCAAAATTATGGCGCGTGGGCCTGGTCATGCTTGGTCATGACTTGGTTTATGACCTAGTTTTGCCAAACTTTGGTTGATCATATCTCCCTCAATATTGATCCAATAGAGATGTTCTTTATATGGATTTGAAGCTTAGAACATGAACTTTAATTGGACTTGGGCCTGAGGTTTGGAACTTTTATCTTGAAGAAAGAGAGCCTTAAAGTAGGGTGCAAAATGGTCCAAAGTTGCCATTTTTGGAAACCCTAAAGTTTCTATTTTTTGCAGATTTGTGATTTCTTGATTTTTCATGATTCTTCCATCATTTCTTGATCAAATCTTGTCCAATGAACCTATATAACATGAATTTCATGAATTTGACCTTAGAAAGTCAAGAGTTGACTTTTTCCGCTACACAGTTGACTTTTCCCCCAATTTCTCGATTATCAAGCAACTGATCAATTGAAACCCTTCTGATCCCATGCCCTTATGCAAGATGCAATGCAATGCTTTATGTTTTATTTTTCTATGCTTGAATGAAATGCAAATGAAATGAAAGCACATGCTAAGTGATATAAAAATGAGAGGGCAAATTTTGGGGTATGACACCGAACATCAACAAAAAATCACTCTCCCTGTCATACTTTCCCAAGAAACTTTCCCAACCCATTATCAGATAAACACCATCAATTACAAAGCAAACCCTAAAGCTAATATCCTGTGGATAACCACACATAGGATGGGTAATTGAAAACTATCCATTGTATAACCTAACCCCGGTCCCCCCAATTCTTCTTAAGCGTTTGTTCAGTTAAACATTTGCGTGCAAGGTTAGTTTTAGATAGCTTCCCTTTCCTTTCCAGCTTCATGGGATAAATAAGAAATTAGAAAGTAACACCCTTTCCCCTCGATGAGGAAAACCCAAACTTCAGCGATAAGGTGGTTGCGTCACTGATAAAAATCGCTCGCTACAGCGAGCCGTAGCGAACTCACAGCGAGCATGACAGTGCTGTTAGTTGCTGTTACGGACATAATTTTACCAAACTTCAAAAATTCATAACTTTTAATCCGTATGTCCGTTTTATCCGCCGTTCGAATCGTTGGAAAGATGGTTTCATGTACGTTTTGTTAAAATTAATTTTAGTACCAGCATTCTAACCATTTGACGCGTTCATTGGTTTTTCGTGTATGCGTGAAGTGTTGTGCGGTAGAATGATGAATTTGGTTGTGTGTACACGTGTTGTGGTTGTGGATTGTTGTTGTTGTATGTGTTGGCAGGAATATGCTGCGTGCTGGATAATTATGGTATGATGTATTGACGCATTGATAGCCATATGCATTATTTGTCTTTGTATGTTATCGTTGTATGTTGTCGTTGTATACATGCCATGTTGCATAAGTTGTGCGATAAGTCGTGTGCCCATGGATAAATAAGAAATCAGAAAGTAGCACTCTTTCTCCTCGAGGAGGAAAACCCAAACTTCAGTGATAAGGTGGTCGCGTCACCGACAAAAATTGTTCGCTACAGTAAAATGGCGACTTTGCTGGGGAGTCATTGTATGTTTTAGACTAGGATTATTATAGCTCTTAAGAGGTCTAGGATGTTAGTTTTAGGAATAAATATATATACTGCTTTACGTAATTGATATCCGTGTTTACTTTTTCTGTTAAGAGGAATGCGTGCGATGCCGCATCTGGAAAGATTGAGTATACACCTAAGATAAGTGATGACACTATACGGGTAATCTTACAGGGAGTGACTCCCAAATAAGAGATCTCGGTCGACCATCGAATAAGTGGAGATGCCCTTTACGGATTCAATGCCTATACGACTTCGATTGTTGAAAGAAGATTGTTCGATTGGGTTATCTGAGAAGTTGAAGATTTTTAGTAGACTGAAACCATGTTACTATTTTGTAGTGCGGAAGCTATCGGAAATAGTTGTCATGCGATACTACCCTCATTTGAGATTACTCTAAGATACATCAGCTCCATAGGGTGATTCCAGCCTGTTGTTGTTATCCCAAGAGGGGTCAAAGATTTTGAGGACAGGTACAAAAAATCACCAGTATAACCTTTGGGAATGGGTAGAGCCATGACTTTATGACACCGAACCTTTGACCCCTTGTTTTTTCTATGTTTTTGTGTGCTGCATTCATGCATTCATTTCATTAAAAAACATTAAACAAAGAAAGATGTTCTCTTCTAGTCTCTCTTTTTCAAATTAAACTAAGACGATGATTGCAAATATCAGAGAGAAGGATTGCACTATGGATTTCGGTAGAAGGAAGACTCACAAGTACACCTTCAAGGTTCCAAAATTAGAGGATTTAAGAGGTTTGGCGAGGATGATCACCAACCCTGATGCTTTTAGAGCTAAGTACAGAGGACTACTGTCTCTGTTAAGGGTCCTGTAATTGAAGGAATCCTGTCTACACTCATTCAGTTCTACGATCCGGTTTATCACTGTTTCACATTCCTGGATTATCAACTAGCACCAACACTGGAGGAGTATTCTCACCTGACTGATTTACCTATCACTGACCAAGCTCCCTTTTCTGGACTGGAAGAAATTCTAAAAGATCAAACCATTGTAAGAGCAATTTAATTGGATGAATCAGAAGTCAGGACTCACATGACCACTAAGGGTGGAATCCAAGGTTTGTCAGCCCAGTTTTTGATAAAGAAAGCTCTGTACTTTGCTAGTATAGGGAATGTGACTGCTTTCGAGAGCATCTTTGTTTTGCTCACCTACGGGTTATTTCTGTTTCCCAACATTGATATCTTCGTTGATATCAATGCTATTAAGGTTTTTCTGATTGGAAACCCTGTACCGATCCTGCTCGCAGATGATTATCATTTTGTACACTTAAGGAATTTGTATAGCGGAGGAATGATCACATGCTGTGTACCCCTGCTATACAAGTGGGTCACTTCCCATTTTCCAAAGTCTGCTGCATTTTGGGATCATAAGAGTACTTTATGTTTGTCGCAGAGAATCATGTCTCTTACCAACTCCGACATCGATTGGTACAATCGAATCTATGACGGGATCAGAATCATTGACCGTTGTGGAAACTTCCCTAACGTACCCCTTATAGGAACTAAAGGAGGAATCAATTATCATCCAGTTTTAGTTAGTCGTCAATTTGAATACCCGATGAGGCATATCCCACGTAATGCTCATCTGGAAGGTCTTTTCTTCAAGGAAGGAGAAAATGACAGGCCACTAAAGACAGAAATAGTGCACACTTTGAAACATGTTCACAGGAAAGGAAGAGAGTCTCTAGGAAAACCGGACTGTGTCTCTGTGGAACCTTATCTCCACTGGGTACAAACTAGAGCTCTCAAGCTGAGGATGCCTTATCCTCGTCACGAAGTTCTATCATTAAAGGAATATGTCCTTTGTTTTATGTCTGATACGGAAAAACTTCAGGTTACTCTCAACAAAGTTCAGCGGGAGAAGAAGTCTTGGAAGAACAAATATCGTATTCTCAGTGTGAAGTGTAGCAAAATACAGCAACTATTAAAAGAAAAAGATGCTTTGATTGAGATTTTAGAGCAACATGCTATAGAAAATCAAGAAACCCAAAGGAATTTGCTCGCTCATTTCACGTGGTAAAGGAATGACAACCCGACCCCTTGTTTTTTCTATGTTTTTGTGTGCTGCATTCATGCATTTATTTCATTAAAAAACATTAAACAAAGAAAAATGTTCTCTTCTAGTCTCTCTTTTTCAAATTAAACTAAGACAATGATTACAAATATCAGAGAGAAGGATTGCATTATGGATTTCGGTAGAAGGAAGACTCACAAGTACACCTTCAAGGTTCCAAAATTAGAGGATTTAAGAGGTTTGGCGAGGATGATCACCAACCCTGATGCTTTTAGAGCTAAGTACGGAGGACTATTGTCTCTGTTAAGGGTCCTGTAATTGAAGGAATCCTGTCTACACTCATTCAGTTCTACGATCCTATTTATCACTGTTTCACATTCTTGGATTATCAACTAGCACCAACACTGGAGGAGTATTCTCACCTGACTGATTTACCTATCACTGACCAAGCTCCCTTTTCTGGACTGGAAGAAATTCCAAAAGATCAAACCATTGTAAGAGCAATTTAATTGGATGAATCAGAAGTCAGGACTCACATGACCACTAAGGGTGGAATCCAAGGTTTGTCAGCCCAGTTTTTGATAAAGAAAGCTCTATACTTTGCTAGTATAGGGAATGTGACTGCTTTCGAGAGCATCTTTGTTTTGCTCACCTACGGGTTATTTCTGTTTCCCAACATTGATAACTTCGTTGATATCAATGCTATTAAGGTTTTTCTGATTGGAAACCCTGTACCGACCCTGCTCGCAGATGATTATCATTCTGTACACTTAAGGAATTTGTATAGCGGAGGAATGATCACATGTTGTGTACCCCTGCTATACAAGTGGGTCACTTCCCATTTGCCAAAGTCTGCTGTATTTTGGGATCATAAGAGTACTTTACGTTTGTCGCAGAGAATCATGTCTCTTACCAACTCCGACATCGATTGGTACAATCGAATCTATGACGGGATCAGAATCATTGACCGTTGTGGAAACTTCCCTAACGTACCCGTCATAGGAACTAAAGGAGGAATCAATTATCATCCAGTTTTAGTTCGTCATCAATTTGGATACCCGATGAGGCATATCCCACGTAATGCTCATCTGGAAGGTCTTTTCTTCAAGGAAGGAGGAAATGACAGGCCACTAAAGACAGAAATAGTGCACACTTTGAAACATGTTCACAGGAAAGGAAGAGAGTCTCTAGGAAAACCGGATTGTGTCTCTGTGGAACCTTATCTCCACTAGGTACAAACTAGAGCTCTCAAGCTGAGGATGCCTTACCCTCGTCACGAAGTTCTTCCATTAAAGGAATATGTCCTTTATTTTATGTCTGATACAGAAAAACTTCAGGTTACTCTCAACAAAGTTCAGCGGGAGAAGAAGTCTTGGACGAACAAATACCGTATTCTCAGTGTGAAGTGTAGCAAAATTCAATAACTATTAAAAGAAAAAGATGCTTTGATTGAGATTTTAAAGCAACATGCTGTAGAAAATCAAGATACCCAAAGGAATTTGCTCGCTCCTTTCACTTGGCAAAGGAATGACAACCCGACAACGGCCCAAGAGCCCCGGTCAAAGAAAAGGAAAGTACCAGAACCAGCACCTAAGCCCTTCTCGGAGAGAACTCGGGATCCATAAGTTTAGATTTCCTTTTACAGCACTTTGTAAAATACTGTATTTCCATTTCCGCAATCTTTGAATTCAATAAAACGGGGTTTCCCCACTGTTTGATATTTGCAATCCAATTGTTGAGGTTTCTTTTGATTAAACAAAAAAAAACATTAATATAATCATTGTATATCATTCATCATTCTCACATAAACGCATTCTTCTTCTCTACGAATCTCACGTTTGTGTCTCGATTCTAGAGTCAAACTGTCTCAGTCCTATAATACTCGAGCCAGACAACAAAAGAAAATGGATAATCTCGAGGAAGAGAACAGAGAGCTGAGAGAAGAAATCGACGCTCTAAGAGAGGATCTGAGAAAGCTCCACAATGACATGCAAGCTCTGGCACCAGCTCAGATACAACAGACTGTGATCTCAGAGATCGTATCAATGCCTATAGTGGAAAAGATTGATCCTCGGTATAACATGCCTAAAGATTATCCCTAGGGCATGCCTATCAACTATATCCCGGAAGGATATATTTCGCCGATCACTGAAGATCCGGAAACTGCAGCAGGAGCCACTGGGCCTGAAGGTTACAAACTTCGGGAAAGCGAAGATGCCAGGGGCATGACAAGCACTCCTAAAGGTTACAAACTTCGGGAAGCACCAAGAGTCACTACCATAATGACTATACCACCGCCCGTGGTACACACTGTCCCGAAAGGGCAGATTCCCCAGATACCTTCTGTTGGAAACGAAAGTATGGACAACAGAATGAAGGAGTTCCATGAATAGTTCCTGGAGATGCAGAAGGAACTAGAAGCCTTTCGCTTTCAGGATCTATTCGGAAAGGACGCCGCAGACCTTTGTTTGGTCCCCAATGTTAAAGTTCTGCACAAGTTCGAGGTGCCCGAATTTGAAAAGTACAAGGGTAACTCTTGCCCTCAAAGTCACTTGGTGATGTACTCTCGGAGGATGTCAACTCAGATAGAGAACCAACAGCTACTGATCCACTATTTCTAAGATAGTTTAACCGGTGCCACACTCAAATGGTACATGGGTTTAAGCCGCACTCAAATGGTACATGGGTTTAACAGTATAAGTATAACCTGGACATGGCATCGGACATAGATCAACTTAGAGCCATGTCGCATAAGGACAAGGAAACCTTTAAGGAATATTCTCAGAGATGGCGTGAAATTTCCGCTCAGATTTGTCCACCTCTCGAGGAAAAGGAGATGACAAAGATCTTCTTGAAAACCTTGAGCTCGTTTTACTACGACCGAATGGTCGCCAGTGTGCCCAGCGACTTTACTGAAATGGTCGGCATGGGAGTTCGTCTTGAGGAAGTGGTCCGAGAAGGACGTTTAGTTAAAGACGCTGGATCATCAACCAGTACCAGAAGATATGGTAGTTCTCTCCCTAAGAAAAAAGAGCAAGATATTGGCAATATCTCTCTCGGAAAGAAAAGGAGGTGGTACTAACCAGTAGTAGTTGTAACTCCTGCTATCAACCCTGTGCTTGTTCCTACGTATCAACCTCAGGTTGCTCAGAGCCAACCAAATCAACAGCCATATCAACAAATGACACAATAGCCTCTTCAACAGGCTCGTCCTCAGTACAGCAACAACCTTACAACGCGACCACCAGGGTTCGACCCTATACCAATGTTGTACGCATAACTGTTTCCATTACTACTGGTTTAGGGGCATGTCCAAACCAGAGCTCCTCTTATGATTCCGGAAAATCCGCCTTTTTGGTTCAAAACGGATCAGATTTGTCCTTACCATCAAGGAGGACCAGGGCACAACATAGAAAATTGTCTCAGTTTCAAGTCCGAAGTGCAAAAGCATGTCAGGAGCGGGGTCTTATCTTTCAAGGATACAAATCCAAATGTTCAGACAAACTCATTGCTTCAGCACGAGAAAGCTGCAGTAAATTTGATAGAGGGAAAATCTAACCACAGCTATTAAATTCACGATGTACTCTTATTAAGGGACAACCTAGTCAAGATGCATCGCAGACAGAGAGGGTACGAACATGTACCATCTCACAATTATCACCAGTGTGATATCTGCTCTAAACATAATCAAGGATGTTTTGTGGTGCAATCAGCTCTACAGGAACAATTGGATCTCGGATGGATCCAAGAGCACCGAATTCGTGGAGTCAACATGACTTATACGAATTCCAACATCATTCAAAACCACGACATCCGTGCAATGAATATCAACTTAGTGGCAATCCACTCAAGGCAAAGCCAGTATCATAATCTACCGCGACACGATTACAATTCCTGTCTGTATTGCTTGGTAAACAACCAGGGATGCTCTTTTATACAAGAGGCCCTTCAGCGTCAGATGGATCTTGGATGGATCCAGGACTACCATGATAGAAATCCTTATCAAGTCAACATGATTCAAATCTTCGATATTCGTTTGATGAATACCAGCTTGGTGGAGTTACACGCTAAGCAAGTCCAACTCGGTTTTCTGACTTCACATGAGTATCAGAACTGTAAGGTGTGTCGGGAGAGCGACCAGGGATACGCTCTCGTTCAAAGAACTTTGCAACACTTGTTAAACCATTGGTGGCTTCCGATCTATCTAAACGAAGACACGCAACAAGTCAGCATAGTTAACAGGAACCCTACTAGACATCAAAGTCAGGATGTCCAATCAACGAAAATAGACCTAATAAGGTTACACTGCATTCAAAGCGGACATGGCCAGATGCCACCACACAACTACGAGCGCTGTAGAATCTGGTCGGAGAATAACCAAGGATGCTACCTCGTGCGAGCAGCCCTTCAAAGTCAGTTGGACCGTGAAGAGATTCAACCGTGTCCAGGTTCTGGGTCAATCAATTTGATGCCCGACTATTTCGCTGATCAGATAAAAGATGTTGTCGTAATCTCTGATCATGAGAGGACCAAAGATGTTTGTGCCATAATCCCTCTGCTTGACGAGTCAAGAATTCCTTTGGACAGTAGGAAAGATCCCAACCAGAAACTGATTGAGATTACTTACAATGGTCAAAAAAATCAAAAGGCTCGTGTAGTTATTTATCTACCGGGACCAGTACCGTACAAATCTGATTAGGCGATCCCTTACAAATACTGTGCTACAACAATTGAGAATGGAAAGGAAATTCCATTACCCTCCGTCGTGAATATTGCATGTATCAGTCGAGTGACACGGAGCAATCGAATCTTCAACCGAGAAGTTTAAGAACCTACCAGAGAAAAGGAACCTCAAGCGAAAGTTCCCAATCCACCTGTCGGTCAATCCAGTAATCCCGTGGAACAAGATGTGACACTCAAACAATTCGACAACATCGTCTCTAACATCACTTCCTGCAATAACTTGGGGTTTAGTGATGAGGAATAGCCAGAAGAAGGCAAAGGTCACAACATGGCGCTCAATATTACAGTCAACTGCCAGGACGATGCTTTAGCTAGCGTACTGGTAGACACCAGATCGGCTCTGAATGTTTTTCCAAAGTCTACATTAATGCGACTATCACTTAAAGGATCTCCGATGAGAGGCAGTGAGGTCGTCGTCAAAGCATTTGACGGATCTCGAAAAATGGTTATCGAGGAAGTCAACCTTTCCATAACTATCGGTCCTCACACTTTCTAAGTCACTTTCCAAGTCATGGCCATTCGAGCAATATACAGTTGTTTGTTGGGAAGACCTTGGATACACGAGGCTGGGGCAGTCACTTCGACACTTCACCAGAAGTTGAAGTTCGTCAAGAATGACCAACTTGTCACAGTCTGTGGAGAGCAAGCCTTGATCGTGAGTAACCTATCATCGTCTACTTATGTAGAACCCGAGGAGGTTCTTGGAACTCAGTTTCAGGCACTGTCGGTGAGCAATGAGAAACAATCAGAAAGAGGAACATCGATTTCCTCATACAAAGACGCTCTCAAAGTGATTGAGAGTAACAATGCAAAAGGATGGGGACAACTTGTCACTCCTACTGATAACAAGACAAAGAAAGGTCTTGGTTTTTCATCAACCTGTACCCAGGCTGCTACTAACGATGAAAGTTTTCATCCCATTCAAGACTTCTTCCACAGTGGAGGTTTCCTCCACCCGGTGCCTCAAAAAATACATACCATCAACGAGGGTGATTCCTCCGATACAGATGAAGAGTGGAAGTCCTATCTTAACAAGGACGGTTATATGTCTCAAGAAGAAGCGCCTACGCCATTCTGTTTCCCCATGCAGGGTCCGAGATATATACCAAGATCAGACGTCAAAATGATATATGGAGATTGAGATCCTGAGGGATTCTGTGCTCCACCTAACTCATTAGAGGAAGACACTCTAATGAAAGACAACTTTGACCACGACTATTATGGCCCAATGGATGGCCTGCCTATCTGGCAGCCGTACCTAGGAGACTCGGGGCAAGAGAATCAGCCGAACAATGGATATCAGCTGAGCATCATTGAAAAGAATACCTGCGTCCCCACCATGTCATGGGATCAACACTCAGGGCATTCAGAACATACCCCGCACGACGATGAATTTGCAAAATTTGCAGGACTAAAATTCATCAACTATGCTTTTCCCGAGGTCAACGTCATCGAAAGGGATGACTCCTCTAGTTCCAAAGAAGTGTGGGACACCTTAGGACAACCGAGTGAAAAGTACGACTACTTGGTCAAGTACACCGCTCCTGAAAGCTCTCGTATCAGGCTCGAAGACATCCAGCCAACTAGATGGGGAGATCTGCCTGAGAGCACAAACACTATGCAAGATATAGCTGAGGAATCCTCCTACGATAACTCTGCCTGGGAGACAGATTCCAACGATCCTGTTCCACCAGAAATCCGCATTATTTCTGAGGACAAGCCAAGAAAGAAGATACCAGACTTTGTGATTCACCGAGTAGTTCGCCGTCAATGGGTTGCTGTCGATGTTTTGAAAATCGTCCATAAGTCTAAGTAATTTCCATCTTTAACCTTTCACCCTTCCCAGGTGAAACGGATGTTTAGATAGGGCTCACTTTCTGTAAATATCCCTCTTTGCTTCGCCCAAAGCGACTGAGTTTTATTTTATAGGACTATAGTTTCAAGAATCGACAAGTCATGAATAAAATAACGTCGTTATGTAATTTCTGCATTAATTGTTGTTTTCTCTTTTCGCTTTTTCAGAAAATGGTAATCCTAAAAAACAACAAATAAAAAAAACATCAGTTTTCCAAATACACTACACACACTTTTACATTTTCTCTATCTCTTCTAAAAAACAAATCATCACGTCATGCAAATTGCTTGTTTTAAACCTCAATGAAACATACGATCCAATTCCTTCTCCCAACTTTGAATTCCTAGTATTTGAGGCTGAAGAAGAAGATGACAAAGAAATTCCAGAAGAGATCTCTCGATTACTCAGACAAGAGGAAAGGTCTATTAAGCCTCACAAAGAGCCGTTGGAAACAGTCAACTTGGGTTCGAAAAAAAAGAGAAAAGAAGTCAAAATTGGGGCACTACTCAGTCCGACTGTTAAAGAAAGTTTAACAAAGCTTCTCAAAGAGTTTCCAGATGTGTTTTCTTGGTCCTATCAGGACATGCCAAGGTTGGATACCAGCATCGTAGAACATCATCTACCATTGAGATCAGAATGCCCGCCAGTAAAACAAAGGTTGAGACGGACTCATCCAGACATGGCCATCAAAATCAAAGAGGAGGTACAAAACCAGATTGACGCAGGTTTCCTCGCCACATCAGAATATCCTCAATGGTTAGCCAACATAGTACCAGTTTCGAAAAAGGACGGAAAGGTCCGAATGTGTGTAGACTACAGGGATCTGAACAAAGCCAGTCCAAAGGATAACTTTCCCTTACCACACATTGACATGTTGGTAGACAGTACAGCAAAATTCAAAGTCTTCTCCTTCATGGATGGATTCTCGGGCTATAATCAGATAAAAATGGCGCTGAAAGATATGGAGAAAACTTTGTTCATCACCCCATGGGGAACTTTTTATTATAAGGTAATGTCGTTCGGTTTGAAGAACGTCGGAGCAACCTATCAAAGGGCCATGACTACTCTGTTTCATGACGTGATACACAAAGAAATCGAGGTGTATGTCGATGATATGATTGCCAAATCTAAAATAGAAGAGGAGCATGTGACCCACCTGTCAAAACTATTCGAGCGATTGAGAAAGTTCAAACTCCGCTTGAATCCCAACAAATGCACGTTCGGTGTTCGCTCAGGAAAACTGTTAGGATTCAACGTCGGCCAGAAAGGATTGAGGTTGATCTTGACAAGGTCAAGGCCATTCAATAAATATCTTCTCCAAAGACTAAAAAACAAGTCAGTGGATTCCTGGGATGTTTGAATTACATTTCCAGATTAATATTCCTCGTGACCGCAACGTCTGCGCCGATTTTTAAATTACTCAAAAAGAATCAGGATTGCATTTGGACAGAAGACTGCCAAACCGCCTTCGACGGTATCAAGGAATACCTGTTGAACCCACCGATTCTATCACCTCCAGTGGAAGGAAAACCACTGGTCATCTACCTAACAGTCTTGGAAGACTCAATGGGTTGTGTACTTGGCCAACAAGACGAAACCAAAAGGAAAGAGTCTGCCATCTACTATTTAAGCAAGAAATTCACCGACTGCGAGACTCGGTATACTATGCTTGAGAAAACTTGATGTGCTCTGGCTTGGGCAACCAAACATCTTCGCCAGTATATGATTCATCACACTACTTGGTTAATCTCCGAAATGGATCCAATCAAGTACGTATTTGAAAAGCCTGCTCTCACGGGAAGGATTGTCTGTTGGCAGATGTTGTTATTAGAATACGACATCGAGTACCATGCTCAGAAAGTCATTAAAGGAAGTGTTTGGCCGATCATTTGGCTCATCAATCAATTGACGATCAAGAATCAGCCGGATTTGACTTCCCAGACGAAGATGTCATGTATTTGAAAATGAAGGATTGCGATGAACCGCTACCTAGTGAAGGGCCAGAACCAGGTTCCCAATGGGGACTTATCTTTGACGGAGCTGTCAATCATTATGGAAACGGAATTGGGGCAATCATCATAACACCTCAGGGTACCCATATTCCTTTCACTGCCCGACTGACATTCAAGTGTACAAACAATGAGGCCGAATATGAAGCTTGTATCATGGGTCTCGAAGAAGCAATTGACTTGAGAATTAAGAACTTGGATGTGTATAGAGACTTAGCCCAGGTTATTAATTAGATCAAAGGAGATTGGAACACATACCAATCGAGATTGATTCCTTACAAAGACTATGCGAGAAGGTTGTACCCTTCTTCAACAGAATCAAGTTTCATCACATTCCTCATGAATAAAATCACATGGCTGATGCACTAGCCATTCTTTCTTCCATGATTAGTGATGGTCAATGGAACAACATACCTAAGATTGACATAATATGTCTGGAACGGCCCGCTTACATCTTCACAATTGAAATAGTCATAGATGACAAACCTTGGTATCACGATATCAAATGCTTCCTTCAAAAAAAGGAGTACCCACCTGGGGCATCCAGAAAAGACAGAAAGACCCTCAAGAGATTGGCAGGCAGCTTCTTTTTTAGCGGTGATACACTCTATAAGAGAAGCTTTGACATGGTCTTGCTCCAATGCGTAGATATACTATAAGCAAACATATTGATAAAAGAAATTCACGAATGGTCCTCTGGCACTCATGCCAACGGACACGTAATGGCGAGAAAAATTCTAAGAACAGGGTACTATTGGCTAACAATGGAATCCGACTGCTACAAGTACATAAGGAGATGTCACAAGTGTAAGATATACTCAGACAAAATCCATGTACCGCCAACGCATATCAAAGTTCTTTTTTCCCCGTGGCCTTTTTCTAAATGGATAATCGACATGATTGGTATGATTGAACCAAGAGCTTCGAACGGACATCGGTTCATCCTGGTAGCCATTGACTATTTCACCAAGTGGGTCGAAGAAGCATCGTACACCAATATAACCCGACAAGTGGTGGTCCGATTTATCAAAAACAATATCATCTACCATTATGGTGTTCCAAGCCAGATCATTACCGATAATGGATCCAACTTGAACAATAAGATGATGAAAAAGTTGTGCGCTGAGTTCAAGATCGAACACCGTAACTCATCTAGCTACCGACCCAAGATGAACAGAGCGGTAGAATCGGCTAACAAGAACATCAAGAAGATCGTTCAAAAGATGATTATAACCTATAAAGACTGGCACGAGATGCTACCCTTTACTCTCCACGGTTATCGTACATCTGTCCGCACTTCAACAGGGGCAACCCCTTTCTCTCTAGTATATGGCATGGAAGCAGTGCTCCCCATAGAAGTAGAGATCCCATCAATCCGGGTATTGATGGAAGCTAAGCTAACAGAGGCAGAATGGTGTCAAAGTCGACACGATGAACTGAACCTGATTGAAGAAAATGGAATAGTGGCTCTATGCCACGGTCAGTTGTATCAACAAAGAATGAAGAAGGAGTTCGACAAAAAGGCCCGACCACGCATCTTCAGGAAATGAAACCTGGTGCTCAAGAAGATACAATCATTCCTCACTGATTCTCGGGGCAAATGGACCCCGAACTATGACGGCCCCTATGTGGTCAAGAAAGCCTTCTCAGGCGGTGCCTTGAGACTCGCAACCATGGATGGAGAAGAGTTTGCCTACCCCATAAATGTTGATGTGGTCAAGAAATAATTCACCTAAATAAATTTAAAAAAAAAAGAAAAAAACGTCTCGTTGGGTTGAAAACCCGAAAGGGCGGTCCAGGCAAAAAGTAGAGACATAATCAAAAATCATCCCGAGGGATTGGAAATCTCAAAGTACAATCCAGGCAAAAGTTAGGGCTAAAGGCAAGTAACTAGGTTTGATCAGTTCAACTCCTCAGCATCCTGCCATCCATCAAGGAAACTCCAGTCAAGGTCATCTTCGGCGGAAGCTCAGGATGCGCAGAATTCAAAGTTGGTAGAAGGATAATGGTCGTTATGTTTCAATGTAGCCCTGTTCCCTTAAATTACCATTTTCTAAACTTTGTAAATACTCTATGGAATCATGCGCTTGGCTAATCTCCATTCTATCAATAAAATTTGATCCCTAGCGCTTTTGTTTGCAATTCTTATTTGTTTTAGCTTTACAGAACGGCATTTTAACATGATCGACGATTATTGAAATAAAACAAAAATGAATTTACTTGTCAAATATTTTTTCTGCTTTTAAAAAAAATGGCAATTTCTTTTGACTGTTGAACATCGAAAGAACATCGATCGCTTCTCCGAAAGCAATTGAGCTTCAAAGTGCAGAATCAAAGTACTCCTTCTAAACCAGTACACCTGAATGAAGGATCAGCTGTGTCAGATGCGGATATTCCATCCGACACCCCCGGCAGAGTTCTCACCTCCTAAGCCCGACCAACGGTTTTCCCCACAGGGATTATCTCTCCTAAGCAAGGCAGAATTGCTATCTTGAACAAATGGTACTTCTTCGTCCCCAGCAGTGGCTGAGTATCCAGTCGTGTTCATCCACTAGTCTGTATGTTGTGTTAGTTTGGTCGGCATATAAATACATACATACATACATACATCATGCATTATTGATTTACATTCGTATTCATATTGCATCACTATCACTTTGGTTGGTCTTATCCCCTAGTGATAAAAGTCCTCTCAATCGAGTTGTCAGTTCTTTCCTCGTCGGGAAATGAATCATCCAAGCAATCTCTCTCCAGTTTATTTCTGGATTGAAGCCGGTCCTCGACCACTTTGATAACTTGAACCTCTGAAAGACGGAGAGACCTCCAACAAACGTCACTCTTCGCCATTGAAGATGATATCTTTTCTTTCCTGGATTAAGGAAAATCCCTAGAGAAAGCCTCGCAACTAAAGACTCTCGACAACAAATTGGTTCTTCTCTCCAAAAAGTCAATGTTAATGAAGTCATCAGCACCTCAAAAATTGAGGTCCGTCGTATGGAATTTCTCCGAGAAGACCTCGAGAAAAGTATGATGTAATATCCCTAAGCGGAAAGCAGTCTTTCGAGAGACTCATTTTCCCCAGTAGAGTCGACAAATGGCATCTCCAAACAGAAAAGTTTGTGCACCTCTACAACTCGAACGGATGGGTTCCCCAGCAAGTCTGACATCAAAAAGTTTTTCCCATCAAATGGCATCTCCCCAGGAAAATTCAGCGAGAAGTTTGACGAAAACCGCTACGAATAGCGTCCCTTCTCAAGGAAGTTTATTGACAAAAGAAACTGAGACCAGTTCCTTGGTTGGAAACCAGGATCGAGAGGAAGTTTATTTCGGAAACTTAGACCAGTTCCTTGGTAGGAAACCAGGATTAAGGGGAAGTTTATTTCGGAAACTTAGACCAGTTCCTTGGTAGAAAACCAAGATCGAGGGGAAGTTTATATCAGATACTGAGACCAGTTCCGTGGTTGAAGGCCAGGATCGTGGGGAAGTATTACCTTTTCTAAGTATCATTGCCTAGCAAAAGAAGATGGATGAGCAAACTGCCGTTCATAACCACCGTCAAAATTGCGGGTATTCCGATATTTAATCATCTTGCACCTTGAATACCCGAATACCTTCGCCATTCACACCTTCGGGTCCAAGAAGATTAAATAGGGGCATCTATCATACCCCAAATAGTGACCACTAAGATTCCCATCATTGTGTAAATCATCATCATAATATGGATGAACTTTCATACTCATTAGTCTCCCCAAAGATGGGTGAGCATTCACAACAACAAAGTTTAGGGTTTCAAGCCCTCTCAGAGCCCTTAGACAAAGGATCAATCAAGAAAGGACATGATCTTCAACTTGTCTAACCTCTCAAACACTCACAATGGATCAAGAGGACTCCAACATCAATAATCAAGCATAAGGTTACAGCATTCCAAGTGGATCTAGCCTCAAGATCGCCAGGGTCACCAAATTATGGTTTTGGTCGACCAGGGCCTCCAAATGGAATTTTTCCTCTGGGCATGAGCCAATGCTTCAAAACACAACCCAAGATGCTCCAAGGGACCTCATGGACCCAAGCATCAAGTCAATTTAACCTCAGGGGATGCATTCATCAAAAATCAGGAATTAGGGTTTCTTGACCTAATTCACCCCTAAGTTGACTTTTGAGACAAAACATGAGCCAAGACCTCAAGACATGATTTGAGGGCATCCAATACACCATATTGATCAATTTTCAACAATGGATTGATCCAAGAAGCTTGATTCACAAGTTTCAATTTCCTCTGGACCACAACTAGGGTTTCGCGGGAAAAGTCAATTGTACCTTTGACTTTTGACCAGGACATGCTCCCAACACTTAGGACATAATTCGATACACCCTATAACACCTATGGAACATAGCAATTAGGTTTGATTTAGGTCAAGGACTATATTTCACCAAGGATCGCACAGTTGGAACTCATCTGATAAAAAGTCAATTGTGCACAAAAGTCAAGTTTGACTTTTTGAGATTTTTCACAATTATGGTTCCTTGATCCTAAAACAATGTTAATATGTGATTTGAATCATCATTCATCAAGAAAAATCAAAGGAAATGAGTTAACTTGTAAAAGGGGTAACCATAAAAAACTTAGAAATTTTCTAAGTTATGGGACAAAGTGGCTAGGGTACCAACTTCCAGGGATCATAACTTGAGATCCAAGCAACCATTTTGGATGGTCCAAATATGGATTTGTAGCTCTCATGACATAGTTTAAAAGTGTCAACTACATCTCATTCCAATTCCTCATGGATTTTAAGTTATCAGTGATCAAAATGACTGAAAACACAAAAGTGACACTTTTCCAACACTTAGTGAAATTTTCACTAAGTCAGAATCTGCCTAATTTTTTCTCAAAAGTAGAGGCATTTTTCATTATAATTCAGGTTGGATCAAAACCAAATTTGGACATCATATTGAAATAGAATATATCAGCTTTCCAAAATGTCCAAGAACTCCATCAAATTCCATCTAAGCTAGGAGTTATGACAGTTGCAATATGCCTTGCTGCAAACTGTCTTGGCAAGGCAGATTGTGCATTAGGGCTCGATTTGGTTCATTTGTGCAAATGAAAAACAAGTTTATCCATCTGAACACCTCAGGGGGAGACCAAGGAGGAATAAACACTGATCCATAAGCCTCCAAGTCTTTGGAACTACATATAGGTTTGGCACCCCTAAAAGCTAAAGATGCCTCAAGACTCCAATTTTGTTTTGAGGCATTCAATGGATGCTTAGAGGTGGCATGTATCAGAGCAAGGATGAACACTTCAGTCAAGCCTTATCCCTGAATCAAAGACACATAGGCCTGTGCTCTAACCTCTAGTCAATGGCTAGAGGAGACTTGAGATTCCAAAATGATCCAATTGGCCACAGACCTATACCAGTTGCCATTCACTATTGCTAGAAAAACAAACTTGCTCTACTATAAATAGAGCTCATTTTTTATCACTTTGAGTACACCAAAGCACCCAAACTGATGCTTTCCTCAAAATCACATTCTCACTTCCAATTTTGCCTTCTAACTCAAGCCACCATCGGGTTTTGAGTTTCAGAGCAATTCCAACCAAACCAATCACACACACACCTTATAAACATCACATAGAAGTAATCCAAACACTTAAAACACATCTAGAACATCAATTTCTAAAAATCACCAGCCATCTGCATAAGCCTTTGACAGATTTGCAATTGAGGTGCCAAATCAAGTTTCAGCTCAATTCAATCCACTCCAAGCATCCAGACACACTCCATAGTACCTAAGGAAGTTGTTCACATCATTGGAACCAAGCTGTAACACCTCTAACCAAGAACTCGATCACCAGCTGCAAGAGGTAAGCCTCAACTTGGTCATCTCATGATTCATGCATATTTCCTCGCACAATAATTTTGCCATATGTTCATAATCATGTATGGAGTGTTTCCCCTCAATTAATTGCTTTGTTTGAATCATGTATCAAATATCTGTGCCTTCATGCACAATTTAGGGTTCTTGAGGTTTTGTCGTGATTTCTTATTCCATGCGTAAAATAAATGAGATTAAAGACCACAGATATGATCGTGAGTTGAAAACAAGCTGATTGATAGGTGGATTGTATGATTTCATCAAGTATTCAGTGAGATTGATGAGAAAATACAAATCTGGGAAAACAGAGGGCGCGAGCAAGAACTTGGTGTTCTTGGCGCCATAATTCAAATATTTGAATTTTTGTGATTTTATTTAATTGATTCAAAAATTAATTTCTCTTTGAATTTTAATGATTTTGAGTTGACTCTTTTTTTAATAATTCACAAAAATGTTAAAATATTTTATTTTACCAAAAATTCCCAAAAATATTATTTATTTCATATACTTGATATTTTTGCAAAGAATTAATTTTTATTTGTTTTTTAAACATTTAAAATATTTTTTTCTTCTTGACTTTCCAAACTTAATTGGTTTCCAATCATTTTGTGGATTAAAACATGATTTTTGAAACATTGATTCTAGACCACCACTCAATTTTCACATGTTTTCATCCATTTTTATTAATTTTTAAACAAAATTAATTTCATTTTAAACAAAATTAGGGTTTTGATTAATTCAACCCTCATCAATCTTTTTTCACACTCATGGGCCTCTAATAGAGTGTAAGTCCCATCCCTTTTGTAAATAAAACATTTTGGACCTCACACATTGTACAAGTCCCTCTGTATATTTTCAAAAGTTCGGCGCGAACATCGCCTTTTTTAACAAAACCAACTGGGCTTCTCCTTGAGCTATAAGACCCATCTTTGTTCATTTTCAAACCTTTTGGGCCTCTAATAGAGTGTAAGACCCAACCCCTCTTTAAAACCCAAATAATTTGGGCCTCATTCATTGTATAAGACCCATTGTGTTTTAAAAAAACCTCGGTGCGATCGCCATTTAAAATAAATCAATTGGGCCTCTCCCTGAGTTATAAGCCCCATAACTTGTACAAAAATAAATCCTTGGGCTTCTCCTTGAGTTGTAAGACCCATCTCATTGAAAATAAACCATTTTGGGCCTCTGTTGTTGTATAAGTCTCAATGCGATCTTCAGAATAACGGTGTGATCACTGTTATACCCTGGGCCCCTCCTTGAGTATAAGCCACAACAATCTTTTCAAAACGATTCCTCTCTTGATTTAGATTCAAATATATTTATTGTTATCAAAACTTTCTTTAATTTCTCTGAACAACTAACAATACAGCATGGAAGCTTGCTCACCTGTAAGTGTTTATCCGCTTTCATTTACTGCTTTCATATATATAACTGTATTGTGGGAAGCTGCGCATGGTTAGTCTTATTTCATACCCTTTGACATACTTGTTATATATCAACTTTATATATACTAGTATAGCTATTTAGAGTTTCCCAGGGCAATTAGGTCTAGAAATAAGTAAAGCCCTGTTGATCACTCTTAAATACAAACAAAACTAGATCCCTATAGGATTTCCAGATACAGTCTTCCCTCCTCTTGGGGTTAATCAATATGGAACAAAGAGAAAGGCAGTATTCTTCGTGAACCTTTTCTCAGACTGTCACACTAGAAATTGTCAAAGAAATTCTACTCCCTAGCGTTGATCTATTCTCGGTGAATAGCATCTCTTGAGTTTCTTCAAACTTGGAAATTTCACTAAATGATCTATTCTCGGTGAATAGCATTTCTTGAACTTTTCTTGGTTTGAGTCCCACAGGCTTCCTAAAAGCATCCCCACGTCCTCTTGGGCTTTGTAGACTTGGACAGTTGTTGATTGCAGAATAGGGCAAGCAAGCAAAAATATTTATTTTCGGAAAAAATTCCCTCAGGGATTTATGTCGTGTCCACAGAGATCGGTTCGAGGGAAAGAATGTCGTTTGACAATCTCTCGCGTTTATGAGTTTGGTTTTAAATGGTTTAAAACATAAAAACAGAAAAGTAAACATTAAAACAAAAAGAAATCATTCTTCAGAGAGAAAAACTCTTCCGGTAATGCATATAAATCACTCCTCACAAACTTAAACTTACCGACCAGTTATACTCCACCTACAATACTCCTCAATATCACCCAGCATCGCTCACAACAAAGGTTATGTCTAACGCAAAGTTGAGTGAGCAACCGTGCTACTCTCGTCGACACTCTCGCGCACGACGCCTCGAAACACGGAAGGCATTAAGTTCCGATGCCTATTGAAGATTGTTAGCTCTTAAATCTATCTCTAGAGTCCAAAAACTAACAGATAATCATCCCTAATCGAAGTTTGCGAGGATTATCTCTAACGCAACTCAAACCCCGCGCATAAAGCAAGAATCAGAGACAATCACCAATAAAGATTTGTAAAGCAGATATCATATAACGCCATGGGCGACAAATATACATGAGTTCAGAATAAATACATATACACAACCTAACATAGAAGAAAAACACAAAGAGGAAGAGAAATGAACCAAACATATCATGGTTTGTCAACTATGATCGATGATTAATCCACCCCGGTTCATCCGTATGCATGCTTCCATGTTGTTTTCTAAGATAATCTATCAAAGAATGAGGTTGATGAAGTTGGAGAGGAAAAATCACCTCCAAATAACATAAACACTAAAAATGAAGTAAAATGAACTAAATACAAAATTCAGTTTCAGACCCACCGCCCGGCGGCGCTCACTTTTCCTCTCACATCAGTTGTGTACATAAACTGCCTAGCAACAAATATCTAGTACCGTCCAGCGCTCAAAGTACCGCCCGACGAAAGTCCCCAAAAATGGAAAACTCCTGTAAGTCTCAATTCAACTCACTTATTTCCTTTGCCGCAGCACCGTCCGGCACTCAAAACACACCGCCCGGCGCAACAAAATGTACCGCCCGGCGCAGCAGAGGCGCAGTTGACAGTAGCAGCAAAATTCCTGCACTGTTTTATTCGTAACTTTTGAACCGTAACTCCGTTTTTCACCCGGTTCGAAGTGTTGGAAAGCTTATTCAATGATCTATACAACAATGGCAAGACATCCTTGATTGGATACCTGCAAGAATGAGATAAAATCAATTAAACTCAATGATATTTACAAGAAAACGCAATATACACACGAAAACGTAAAGTAAACGTATTTACACATAAAGTGGGGTTTATTCAACCAATTTTAACACAAAGTAACGATAAGTGCAACAAAACTTATATACAAAAATAGGTTCAATTTGCACTTATCAAACTCTCCCCAACTTACCTGATTGTTTGTCCACAAACAAGAATCGAACACACTTGAAAACGTACAAGCAATATCCAAAGAAAGACGAATCAACAGGTTTTGAAAAACAGAAACAAATGAATGGTTCAAATGCAAATGGTACACACGAAAAGTAAATACTTACCACTAAACTACGACGACAACATAATCACGAAACAAATGCAAAATACAAAAATCATGCCAAACTTTCTAAAACAACACAAGTGCCAAAGTGAATCACACCTAGTAAAAACAATCATCGGTAGATGAAAAACACAAAATGGGGTACTTTACACTCACACAACACTCATGCAAACAAAAGACTAAATTATGCATACATCCACAAATTCACATTGAAAATACAAACGCAAGAATCACAAGGACTTTTCAAGGTTGTAACGTGGTTGGGTAAATAAACAAGGGGCAATTTCTAAAGGTAATTGAAACAAAAACTTGCCTAAACCTAAGGGTGTTATCAACTCACAAAGATTCAAACACCAAAATTCCAATCAACTTCTTCCAAAATCCTAAGTGGTACACAACACACAATACTTATTTAGCACAATTATTGAAACTCTTTTTGTTTCCTTTTTCAAGGATTTTCATTTTCTTTCTTTTTTTTTCTTTTCTTTTCTTTGTCACATTTTTTTCTCTTTTTTCTTTTCTTTTTCAATCCTCATAGAATCCAACCAATGAGTACACAATCATTCTCTCCCCAACTTGAATTCAACCGCACCATCATGTGAATACTCCCTACTTTCTAAGGCAAGGCACACATTCATACAACAAACACAAAGTTGAGGGTTCAAGTAAAAACAAAATCCATTCAAAAATAAGTGAACTAAATACTCATAGACAAGCATTAAGTTCAAATAAAAACATGGATAAAAAAGCTCAAAGGGGTTACGAATTCTCACACACTCACAAGGTGAATTGACTATTTGGTTAAGGTGGTTGTGCTCAAAATGAAACAATTGCCTTGATCCTTTTCATGCATTCATATAAACAACACAAACAACAGATTCAACATAATAAAATCCAGTTAGAACAAGAATGTTGGTACTCCGCATATATGAACAATGGAAAGCCACCTCACAAAAAGGTTGGGAACTAAAGTGATTCACAAAAGAACAAGTATAAAAAAGAATGAATGGCATAGAAGTTGTAAAAAGCCTAAGTATCATGAATATGCTAAAGTATAAAAAGCGATAAATACATACCTCGGAAGTGTACAAAACTTAACAAAATCATTACCATACATCCGCAAGTTAAAACGAACCAACTTGGAAAATCACCAAAGCATCCTCAAATAAGTCAACAAAGACTTGCAACCAAACAATAAACAAAACATTAGAAAAGAAAAACTATAAAGCATGTTTGTTTTACGTCGTAAGCTCAACGCCTTTACAATGCTTACCTAGTAACTTCCTTCCTTCATGCCCTAGTGATGTCTCACCGCGCAAACCAACAGCAAGTGTCCTAACCAAACACATAAACAAACGTTACGGGAACAAAATGTATACAACACTTGAACAAATATAATGGAAACAGAAAATATATACGATATATACAAAACTCAAAAACAAAGAAACTATCGCAATGCGATTCAATATCAAAACCAATCCCCGGCAATGACGCCATTTTGTTGGAGCGGTAAAGCGGCAAGCAAGCAAAAATATTTATTTTCGGAAAGAATTCCCTCCGGGATTTATGTCGTGTCCACAGAGATCGGTTCGAGGGAAAGAATGTCGTTCGACAATCTGTCGCGTTTATGAGTTTGGGTTTAAATGGTTTTAAACATAAAAACAGAAAAGTAAACATTAAAACAAAAAGAAATCATTCTTCAGAGAGAAAAACTCGTCCGGTAATGCATATAAATCACTCCTCACAAACGTAAACTTACCGACCAGTTATACTCCACCTACAATACTCCTCAATATCACCCAACATCGCTCACAACAAAGGTTATGTCTAACGCAAAGTTGAGTGAGCAACCGTGCTACTCTCGTCGACACTCTCGCGCACGACGCCTCGAAACACGGAAGGCATTAAGTTCCGAAGCCTATTGAAGATTGTTATCTCTTAAATCTATCTCTAGAGTCCAAAAACTAACAGATAATCATCCCTAATCGAAGTTTGCGAGGATTATCTCTAACGCAGCTCAAACCCCGCGCATAAAGCAAGAATCAGAGACAATCACCAATAAAGATTTGTAAAGCAGATATCATATAACGCCATGGGCGACAAATATACATGAGTTCAGAATAAATACATATACACAACCCAACATAGAAGAAAAACACAAAGAGGAAGAGAAATTAACCAAACATCTCGCGGTTTGTCAACTATGATCGACGATTAATCCACCCCGGTTCATCCGTATGCATGCTTCCATGTTGTTTTCTAAGATAATTTATCAAAGAATGAGGTTGATGAAGTTGGAGAGGAAAAATCACCTCCAAACAACATAACCACTAAAAATGAAGTAAAATAAACTAAATACAAAATTCAGTTTCAGACCCACCACCCGGCGCTAGAAAGCACCGCCCGGCGGCGCCCACTTTTCCTCTCACATCAGTTGTGTACATAAACCGCCTAGCAACAAATATCTAGTATCGTCCGCCGCTCAAAGTACTGCCCGACGAAAGTCCCCAAAAATGGAAAGCTCCTGTAAGTCTCAATTCAACTCACTTATTTCCTTTGCCGCAACACCGCCCGACGCAACAAAATGTACCGCAAAAATCCTGCACTGTTTTATTCGTAACTTTTGAACCGTAACTCCGTTTTTCACCCGGTTCGAAGTGTTAGAAAGCTTATTCAATGATCTATACAACAATGGCAAGACATCCTTGATTGGATACCGACAAGAATGAAATAAAATCAATTAAACTCAATGATATTTACAAGAAAATGTAATATATACACGAAAACGTAAAGTAAACGTATTTACACATAAAGTGGGGTTTATTCAACCAATTTTAACACAAAGTAACGATAAGTGCAACAAAACTTATATACAAAAATAGGTACAATTTTCACTTATCAACAGTCTAAATACCCTTGAGTCTCAAAGACATTCTCAAGTTCCCTACAAAACATAGGAGAAACCCCGGATCCTGGATTAATCTTCAGCAAGAGTTAAAACTTGTGGTTTCTAAAACCCCGTCTATCTCCTAAAAATCCCCAACCAGGGTCGGTTTATCATCAGGATAACACTATCCCAAATCAAAACCTCAAGGTTTCTTATCTATCAATTTTTCTGCATTCCACTGCAAGAATTGATCCCCTATTTGGACCTGCCTCGGGATCTCAAGAATCCCTAGCAGAAAGTTAGCCTCCTCTTAGGCTTTGTATAAAGATCTTTCCTCAGCATAGTTAGCCTCCTCTTGGGCTTTGTACAAATGATTCTCCCCTGCGGAGATAACCTTTTCAGACTCTCTTTTTGAGTCAATCACCTTTTCAGACTCTCTTGTTGAGTCAATCACCCTTTTAGACTCTCTTGTTGAGTCAATCACTTTTTAGACTCTCTTGTTGAGTCAAACACTCTCTTGTTGAGTCAACCCATTTTAGCCTCTATCTCAGGCTTCGTACGAGACAAATAAAAACACTCTCTTGTTGAGTCTGTAGCCTCCTCTTAGGCATTGTATAGAGATTTCCCCTAGCAGGAGTTAGCCTCCTTTCAAGCTATGTATGATAATTTCTCCAGCTTGTTCAGCCACAATCTTGGGCTTTGTACAGGACAGATAAAAGCACTCGCTTGTTGAGTCAAACCCTTTTAGCCTCCATCTTGGGCTTTGTACAAGATATAAATTTTCATAAGCTTGGGACAAACATTTTCCCCATGCGAAGTCAATTCCTTCGAGCCTTCATTAGACTTTGAGGAACAAACTCCCAAGCAGAGTCAAACTCTTTTCCGCCTCCATCTTAGGCTTTATACAAGATAGATAATACTCTCCGTCAGAGTCAAATCCGTTTAGCCTCGGTCTTGGGCTTTGTAAAAGACACTTAAAATATCCTCAACAGAGTCGATCAAATTTCTCATTTTAGCCTCAATCTTGGGCTTTGTACAAGACACATACAAATCTCCCCGGCAGAGTCAAAATCCCTTTTAGCCTCCTCTTAGGCTTTGTATAATGATATCCCCAAAGAGTCAATCTCTTTTTTTGCTTCAATCTTGGGCCTTGTACAAGACATATATACACTCTCTTGTTGAGTCGGGCATATTTAGCCTTCTCTCAAGCTTTATATAAGGAAATCCCTTAGCCGAGTCAATTAACCTTTTAGCATCAATCTTGGGCTTTGAACAAGACACAAATACTCAACCTTTTAGCTTCAATCTTGGGCTTTGAACAAGACACCAAAACATTTTTCCTCCCTTAGAATATGAGGAACTACGATTGCTCTGATTTCCCTATTTCGTTTAAACGGGAATACGTAGGCATAAGATTGTGAAATCTTAGCGAACATACCAATCAAAAACCATAGGTCCAGTACCTTCACACATCAACCAAAACTTGGGTCCAGTACCATACCAAAAACATCGGGAAGAACCCAAACATCAACAAAAACTCACTCTCCCTGTCATACTTTCCCAAGAAACTTTCCCAACCCATTACCAGATAAACACCATCAATTACAAAGCAAACCCTAAAGCTAATATCATGTGGATAACCACATATAAGATGGGTAATTGACAACTATCCATTGTATAACCTGACCCCGGACCCCCAATCTCTCTTAAACGTTTGTTCAGTTAAACATTCACGTGCAAGGTTAGTTTTAGATAGCTTCCCTTTCCCTTCCAGCTTCATGGGATAAATAAGAAATCAGAAAGTAGCACCCTTTCTCCTCGAGGAGGAAAACCCAAACTTCAACGATAAGGTGGTCGCATCACTGACAAAAATCGCTTGCTACAGCGAGCAGTAGCGAACTCGCAGTGAGCATAACAGTGCTGTTAGTTGTTGTTACGGACAGAATTTTACCAAACTTCAAAAATTCGTAACTTTTAATCCGTATTTCCGTTTTAGCCGCCGTTCGAATCGTTGGAAAGCTGGTTTCACGTACGTTTTGTTAAAATTAATTTCAGTACCAGCATTCCAACCATTTCATGCATTAACTGGTTTTTCGTGTATGCGTGAAGTGTTGTGCGGTAGAATGATGAATTTGGTTGTATGTACGCGTGTTGTGGTTGTGGATTGTTGTTGTTGTATGTGTTGGCAGGTATATGCTGCGTGCTAGATAATTATGGTATGATGTATTGATGCATTGATAGCCATATGCATTATTTGTCTTTGTATGTTATCGTTGTATGTTGTCGTTGTATATGTGCCATGTTGCATAAGTTGTGCAATAAGTCGTGTGCCCACGTGGGGTGTGAGCACCTTATCGGGATTCTTTGAAACATAATCGTGTCATTTTTGTTGTTGTTGAGGTGATCGTGTGCCCATGTGAGGTGTGAGCGATCACGGATGTCATGTGCCCATGTGGGGTGTGAGCGACTGATATGGAAATTCTGACGGGAATTATGATCATGAAAAAGGGATCGAACTGGTACCACATTCATTGAGTCGAGTCATGGGTCTCATTGCATTGCATTATATTGTGTTGATTGTTTGTTTGTGTGGGAAATGCTACTTGTGTTGAAGTTGTGACGATAGGGGAGATTGTGTAATGTTTTATGCTTTCATAATTATATTATGCCTTGCTTATATTGATTGAGAATCTCACCCCTTCTGTTTGAATGTTACCTCCACGTGGGTAACGTGCAGATAAGCAGGATTAGTGTGGAGTTGAAGTTAGTGAAGATGGAGTCTTCCCTTTTATTTCTTTGAGTCGGCGTCTGCTCTGATTGTAACACTGGGGTTTTGGAACGCTTGTCGTTGTTTATTTTATTAGTTGTCATTTTTTATTTTCTTGATGGTGATGATGTGGTAGTAAACATGTTCTGTTTTCAGTCGAATTTCCACTGCTAAGTATATTTTTATTGATAATATCTAAGTGTTACATATCGTATGCATGAACAGGTGTTTGTTGAATGTAGCATCCTATCTGATTGTATGTTTTAATTTCTCTGATATTTAATTATAAATTGTCGCGGGGGTTTAGGGTGTTACAAGTTCTAACCATTCTTCGTGGCTTGTTCTTCTCACGATTTATAACTTATCTCCTTCATTTTGCATGAAGCGTAAGTATATGTTATTAATTATGATGATTTATGGACCACGACAAACTGAAAACGACATAGATGTTTATCTAAGTCCATTAAATGAAGATCTAAGACTTTTGTGGGAGGAAGGCGTTTAAGTTGATGATGCATATTTTGGTGAAAAGTTTAAGATGTGTGTAATGTTATTTTGCACAATCAACGATTTTCCTGCATATGGTAATTTGGCTGGATATAGTGTCAAAGGACACAAAGCGTGTCCTATTTGTGAATCTAATACATGTTATCACCAACTTGAGTTTGGAAAAAATACCGTTTACCCTGACACTAGTGCAAAGTGACGAATATAATTTTAAAATTTACACAAATTATATTGAAAACAGGTGTAAATAATAAATGCGGTGGCAAATTTGCAAATAAAATGTCATCTGTAGTAGCAGTACGTGACAATAGACACCCTATTTTAGAAAAAGGATGTAAACTAAATATATTATTATAGTAAATTAAAATCATTACTATAATAATATATCTATTACTCCCGTTAAAGAAAAAACGAGTGTAAATTAAGATTTACTGAAAAATAATTTTTTGTTTAATAACTCTAAATATTAACATTAAACATATTAATAAATCATACTATATTTTATTAAGTGATATATTTAAGTAAATAAATTAATGAGTGTAAATTGATTAATTAATATTTTGTAAATAAAATAATAACAAAACACATATCAATATGTCAAATTTAATTCCTGACACACTCAAACTCATTTCTCTCTAAACTACTTTTCTATCTAAACCCCATTTCTCACATGGGGTAAATAGTAGCTCTTTCTTTCTTCTTTTCTTCAGAATACAAAACAACAAACAGTTCTCAAATTTCCAATGTGAAGAATAAAAGAGAAATCAAAATGGTCGTTATGAGTGGGTTCAGGATTCTTCTATCTTCCAAATCGAGGTCACTCGTGACGACGGCAGTCGCTAAATCATGGCGGTCGGCATCGTACTCCTCCTCCTCCGCGATGGTGAGTGACAAAAGTTTTGAGAGCAACACACATTTGAAAGATTATGCTGATTATAGAAGATCTCTGTATGGTCAGATTACGCATAAAGCTCTTCTCGTTGATGTTGTTGGTACTCTTGTTCTTCCGTCTCAACCTATGGCTCAGGTTCTTTCAATTCTCTTATTATAGACATAATGTGAGTTTTATTTATTTATTTATTTATTTTTTAATTTTCTGATTTATTGTGTTGTAGATATATAGACAAATTAGGGAGAAATATGGTGTGGAGTATTCAGAGGAAGAGATTTTGCATAGATATAAAAGAGCTTATAGTCAGCCTTGGGGTAAATCTCGTCTCAGGTTCGTTCTTATTACTTTTCGATCCCTTTCGGATTTTTGCAATTTCATTTGTGATATTAATAAATTCATGTATTTGTATTCCAATTCACTATTGAAAATTTAGATTTTAATGTGAAATCAATTGATTTTGATTATGAAATACTTTGAATTATCAACTATTGTTATGTTATGTGTGAATTTTGTTTGATTGAAAATTTGTTGATTTAGATTTTTTGGGGTTAGGTTTGGGGAACTTTTATTCGCTAATGTTTGATTGGCCTTTAAGTTAAGACATACTGTTTTATGCGAGGAAAATTTAGAATGAAATGTTTGTCGTCGCGTTTTGTGTGTCTGTATAAAGTTCGAATCGTTAAAACAAGCGATCCATCGTGAATAGAAAGCTATAGAGACAGTTGGTTACGTTTTGTACTACTTGTTTTCATTTGCTTAGTTAATGCTTAAGAGTCTTTGTTATTTTCTATTTTGCAAATATGTTAAAGATGGTAGACCGTTCTGGCAATATATAGTTAGTAATTCTACCAGATGTGATGATTCTCAATACTTTGAAGAACTTTATAACTATTATGTGATAGACAAAGTAAGACCTCAAATAACTTTCTTTTCTTTTCCTTTTTAAATTTGAGTAGGGTTTGATATTTTAGTTTTTATCATCCACAGGCATGGCATCTATGTGACCCTAATGCAGGAGAAGTGTTCAAAGCTCTTAGAAAATCAAGTTTAAAATTGGTTGTTGTGTCAAATTTTGACACCCGGTTAAAGCCTCTCCTGCGGGCATTAAACTGTGATGATTGGTTTGATGCTGTAGCAGTATCAGCTGGGTAAGTAAATTGCTTTTTTTCCTTCATTTTTTTCACATTTTGTTTTCTTAGTTCATGTTTCTATTGGTTCTCCACTTCTCCCCCTTGTCCATTGATGTATGTAATATACTGTGTTGATGTACTTAACGACACCACCAAAAAAATATTTGGAAAGAAATGGGAAATAGATCTTAAACCATTTGTTGCCTCAAGTCACATCTTGCAGAAACCTGTTAGGAATTAGAAAATAATATTTGATTAATTTTTATTTTTGTTTCAGTATTTGTAGATATACTCGATGCATTCTCAAAAGCTACTCGATATGCAAATAAATGGGCATTGTTCAATAAAGCAGTGATGTCTCTTTCTTGCTCACTCTTCCGAAATTTGATGAATCTGCTTTATCTCATTTCTTAGAGTCTAGTTACGAAACAGTGAATGTTCCTGGCGTTTTATTTCCTTTCCATGTCAAAGATCTTCCTGATCCGGTTCTTTACGAAAAATCAACTGCTACATACACATCATTTCTTGATGTGTGTCAAAAACTCTCATTGTTTGATGGTGTTATAATGAATACTTTCACAGATTTGGAACCAGAAATTATAAAGGTTCTTCAAGAGAGTGAGAATAAGAAACATTTTTTTTTCCTGTTGGACCTATCATTAGGAATGAGTCAAATAGTGAAGAAAACATGTCAGTATGTTTAAGGTGGTTGGAGAATCAGCCACCAAGTTTTGTCGTCTCTGTCTCTTTTGGAAGTGGTGGAACACTTTCTCATGAACAACTCAATGAGTTAGCTTTTGGTTTAGAATTGAGTGCACACAAATTCTTGTGGGTTGTGAGAGCTCCAAGTAAACATTCTAGTTCGGCTTATTTTAGTGGACAAAAGGATGATCCATTAGAGTATTTACCAAATGGTTTCTTGGAAAGAACTAAAGAGAATGGACTAGTGGTTCCATCATGGGCACCAAAAGTTGAGAATCTTGGTCATGGTTCAGTAGGTGGTTTTTTAAGTCATTGTGGTTGGAGTTCAAGTTTGGAGAGTGTGGTTAATGGTGTACCTATGATTTCTTGGCCATTGTTTGCAGAACAGAAGATGAATGCTAAGTTTCTCACTGATGTGCTTAAAGTTGCGGTGAGGCCGAACATTGATGATGAAAGTCTGATAGTGAAAAGAGAGGAAATTGGAAAAAGTGTAAGAAGAATCATGGAAGGTGATGAGTGTTTGGAGATTAAAAAGAGAATGAAAGAACTGACTGATGTTGCTGCTTCTGTGCAAAATGATCATGGTTCTTCTAGGAAAGCACTTTCTGCTCTAGATTTGAAATGGCGTTGATATACATGTTGGATGGTCTGCAGAAATTGTTACTAATGCTATAATTTTAAGGTGTTGAACAATGTAATAGATTTTTTTTGTTTATAAATAGATTTGATTAACATTTTCGGTGTTATTTACTATTTTCTATTTTTTTTGCATGAAATTAAATGCTAAGAAAATATGAGATTTAATGTCTAATCATAGTTAACATTGGGTGTAGAAGATACAACCATGTTACTTTCAGTCTTCAGTTTTTGCAATTTTGTCGGTCGTCTCGGTGTTGGTGCTGTATCTGAACACTTTGTTAGGTACTTTCTTCATTTATGAACTGAATGACAACTACAATTTGAATTATATTATACTTAGAGTGCACATATATTGATGAGGTTATCATCAAGACAGGTTGAAAACACTGCCTAGAACATTTTGGATGTCAATTACACAAGTAATTATGATCATAGCATTTTTGCTTTATGCTTAAGCTCTAGACAGAACTCTTTATGCTGCAATAGCTTTACTTGGAATGTTTCTACCAAAATGTATATATGTTGCAGCTATAGTGAGGCGCATAATGGATGCATTGGATGACAAGGTAACATAGATGGCATAATTTATTTTATGAAAAGCTCTCCTGAATGTCATTGATTTTACACAACAGTCTTAATCTCTTGACAAGGTAACAAAATATAAGCACTATGGACATATATAACAGTCCATAGTGTTTCTGTGATTGGCTGCAAATTGAACATTTTATTGTAGATGGCACTATGGACAGGGTCCTAGCGATAAGCAACTGGTTTCTCATGATGTGAAGAGTAGTATTTATAATTATAAATTCACATTCTCTGTTGAAATCAATCCCATTTGTCGTGAGGATTTGATTTGTTTACCTCCGAAAGCTGCGGGAACCTTGGGAAATATCGGTTCTATCGTGATTTGTACCAAGGTTATTAACATCATTGCTTTGCTTAATCCACATACCCTGAAATTCGGTTTCTTAGATGCTGATCAGTATTGGAGGACATCTTTTAAGTCCTTACTAACTAGCAGACAGTTAGTGGAATACATCGTGTGGATATTGAGCCTGTTTCATCCGAGGTTATTCTTGGTGGCACGAAATATCTTTTAGCTGATGCCCAAGTGGCTCGTGTGTTTGATTTCGGAAAGAATGACATAATGTTTAATATCAAAACTGACTTGGGCCATCTTTTAAAGCCTAATGACATGGAATTGGACAAATACAGAGGTTATATCCATGAAGTGGTTTTAATAAAGAAGAGTTATGAAGAGAAACGGCAGAGGCGATGCCCGAAGCCTCGGTCGTGGAAGCTTAAGTCACTTGTCATGGAAGTTGATGGGAAGGTTAATGAAGATAAGATTGCCTCAGAATATGAACAGTTCTTGAAAGACATTGAAGAAAACCCATAATTGCGGTTCAACATTTCTTTATTCTAATATAAAGACTATCAGCCATCTGAGGTGTCATCTGTAGTTGATGGTGAAGAGTTGCCTTCTGTTCCATTCAATGAGTTGCTGGCTGAGCTTGACGATCTTGAACTGAGAGATGACGATGATGATGATGATGATGATAAGGATAGTATGGCAGAATAAGCCAAATTCACTCTTATTCTGAAATAGAAATTTGTGTGTAATGAATCTTAGTTTTGTTGATGTTAAAGGTACTCTTTTTTGTCAGGGTTGTTTTAATTTTCAAACTGTGCTGATGTTTTTATTTACTGCAAGAACGAGAGAATGGTTATTTTCAGATATAGCAATAATATATATAATTACTAAATAGTAAAAATGTTAATGCATTAATGGTCTAAGAAGTTAAGGCATGATTTTCATTTTCACCAAAGATTCTGGAATATTTTCAAACTGATGTACAGTTATCTACATTGTTTTCTTATGTAGATATATTTGATAACATATTTACAATAAATTGTAATGTTCCTGTTAGTTATAATGCAATAAAAGTACTGTATTGTCAAGAAAAATATGTATATTTTCATAACTTTCTATAAGACACAGTTTGCCTATTACAGAACACTATATTAACCAAAATTTAGGCTTCGAAACAGAACAACAACTCCTACTACAGTTTATATGAAGGTAATATTTGTTTCCCCAACAATCTCAAAAACTCTATCGCCTTTATATGACCGATTTTGTAAAAAAAAATATAACTATTGTAAATCTCTTTTGACCTGATTCAGATATTGATGAATGTAAGGAAAAAAGTGCTTGTCAGTGCGACGGCTGCAGCTGCAAGGACACTTGGGGAGGTTACGATTGTAAATGCAAAGGCAATCTTCTTTATATCAAGGAACAAGATATTTGCATTGGTAAGACATTCAAATCCTTACTGTAACAAATGATATCACATCGGAATTCGTAGTCCAAGATTATAATTTTTGTTTTAACATTCGCAGAAAGAAATGGATCAAAATTTGGAAAGGTACTTGCGTTTGTGGTCATAGCAGTTGTTACGAAAGCAGGTTTAGTTGGTTACGTATTCTCCAAGTATAGACTCAGGGTAAGCCGATTTATTCTCGACTATATGTAACGCGATACTAGCATATCATATTATCTCTTCTGAAACATGTAAGCATATGAGATGTATGCTTCTCTTTTTAAGTTAGTGCTTGTTTTTCTGTTGTGTGATCTGTTCTTCAGTTCTCAGACACCCTTATCAGATTTCTAAACTTTTGTTTGTTGTGTATCTTTGTGGTTATGGTTTTCTCCAGGTAATATCGGATATCATCGGGACGAAATTAATTATCACCTTGGTGAAGTTACAAGTATTAGCTCTGTGCTATTGTTTTGGTGATATATCCATAACAAGCATCCAATTCCCTATGCAAAATCTAAGAAAGTTGAGGCTTGAAAGAGTTACCCCGTGGATGACCAATGATGATCTGGTTATTTTATCTCAAAACTGTAGAAATTTGGTTGAGCTTTCATTGCTTGGTTGCCCTCTTCTTAACTCAAGTTAGGATCAAATAGTTGAAAATGTGATCAATTACAATTGACTTAATTAATTGGACGTGAATCTGTAGATGAAGTCTCTAATTTGATTAAGTTGAACCTTCTAGATGATCAAAATATGAATAAGCACCAAACAGCCAACATGTGCCATTTTGATAATTGTTTTGTCTGCTTAGTACTCCTCGGTAACCAATATTGGCAACAAAGAGAAAAAGAAACAGAGGGTGGGGTGGGGTTGCAATATGGTGATTTTTCTTGTTTAAAATTACCTTACAGCGATTGACCATTGACCACCTAATCAAATGCTGAAAATTTACAGTTTGACAATGTAATTTTTCATTGCAGATTCTCAACATATAATTTCACGTGCATGGCCAGGCTTGGTCTCTATACATCTAGAGGTTTGTTAATCTTTTTCCCATTTCCCCTTATAAACTATTGGAATTACCGTATGCGTGGTTATAACGTGATATATAATCATATACAGATATAGACACAAAAAGTGTGTCGTCTATGTATCATGAATATTCCTCCTTAGTTAGTTTACCCGAAAAGCATAAACTGAGTAACCAGCTGTCATCTTCTAGTCATTTTAAAAGCAAATATTATAGTTTAGATTAAACATATATGCATCATAGTTCTTTAATTGGAAATGTGTGACGGATTAGCAAATGTGAAAAAGCAACTAGTCCAACCTCTTCCAGATTGGATCAGAGGAAATGGACTTGATGAGGCAGTTAACTTAGCTGACACGTTGCAACTGCGGTCGCGAGATTGGTTTTTGTTGTTTGTTGACAAATTCTTGGACAGTGATGGAGACATTGGTTTGTCAAACAATGGTCAGATAGCAGGCATGCTAACTCAACTAAAAAGCGTAAATGATTGGTTGGATGAAATGGTATCAAGCAAAAACAATGGAGAATTGTGCCAGATACGGATAGAGATATTTGATAGACTGAGGAAGAAGATATATGAATATCTTCTTACACATGTTGAATCTGCAGCTGCTGCACTTGTGATCCACAATCACAGTCATCAGAGATTAAAGGAAAAAGGTGATATATGAATCTATGATGGAGTGCTTATTATTTATACAGGGAAGTAGAAAATGTCAAAGTTATTATTTTATTTGATGATATTGATACAAATTGAAGCAGTTGTGTTGTAATTCCTGTTATTTCATGATTTCAATCTCGATCAACCAGTCTTTACAATTATAAATGAGGGGCTACCTAATGTGATTCGCTATAAGGCTACTGTTATTGGTGGGACATCATTTGACAGCCCAACATTTTTTAACACTATAAAAGAGGCAGAACATGTTGCTGCAAAAGTTGCTTTGAAGGAATTTCCAATTTCAACAGACTTGTTTAAGAAGGCAAGTATTCTTTTAGTTTCTGATGTGATTTCTGTAACAACCCAAAAATCTAAATTAATCATTTACTTAATTATTTAATTAATTTAGAAGGAATTAAGAGATTTTTGGTAAATTGGAGAATTATGGATTAAAAGAGTATTTTTAAATAATTTTAATAAAGTGAATAATCATGTATTATTTAGATTATTACTATTATTAAAAAAAAATAATAAGAAAAAGGGCAAAGTGGTCATAAAGGAAAAGGAGTAAGGGTAGAGTTAGAAGTTCATAAACTGGGACAATGTAACTAAAGGAAAAAGATAGATCAATTTCCTAACCGATCGTATTTTTGTGAAGAGCACTGAAGGAGAGAAGAGGAAGAGAGAACCAAGGGTTTGGAAGGATTGCTAGGAGAACCTTGGAGAAAGAAGGAAAAAGATTTGGATTACTCAAAGGTATGGGGAGATTTCATAATTTCTTATAGTTCTTTAGGACATGGTGATGAATAGATTAGGTATTCATGAATTGTGTATGATTGTGGTGAATGTTAATGTAGAATGAATGATTTGATGAGAATATGATGAAATTGAGTGGTATGTGTTGATATATGTGTATTATGTGAGCCTTTTTATCGAATTTTCGTGGGAGAAACTGATTTTTGGGGTAATCGAAGTCAAAAATGCAGAAAATCACTTTTCGGGAAAAGTTGGGTTTTGTCGCATCCTGACACGGGCCGTGTCACACAACACGGGCACCCGTGTCAGCTTACTGGTTGGGGAAAATAAATATTTTTGTTACAGAGCTTCTGACACGGGCCGTGTCACAGGACACGGGCGGCCGTGTCAGGCCTCTGTTTCTGTCGAAAATTTTTCTGTTTTGGGTTTTTCGTGCAGGCCTCCTGACACGGGCCATGTCACTGGACACGGGCGGCCGTGTCAGGCCACTGAGTATTTTCCGTTTTTGCGGTTTTGACGTTTTCTCGTGCTGATTTTTACTGTCTTGTTGCTTTGCCGCTGTATGGATGACAAACATGATTGTATGATGATTACTAGTTGAATATGAAATGAATGATGCACATGTTGATGTTTGGATGAAATGAGGAGAATTAGCATCATTGCATTTCATAGCATTTTATGCTGGGGCTTCGGCCTATTAGTAGCTTCAATCCCATTGTGCAGATTGAAGTGATATGTTGTTATGTTGTGCTCCCTTGTGGAGGGTTGATGGCCAGTGTCCATCACATGGAGAATCGGTACCACATGCATCTCTTGCATTTCATTATGTTCGACATTGCATTTTATGAAGTATTTGTGATGGTGTTGCGAAGGATTTGATGATGATACGATGTTGTTGTTACTTATTCTGTTTATTTTCCAAGTCTTTATATTACTATAATGAATTATGGTTTCTCACCCTGCCTGCTTGGAAATGTTGCCTCTTATGTGGGTAACTTGCAAATAACCAAGAGTAGATTCGCGACGATGGAGGATGTAGCCTTGAAGTGTGTCGTTATCGTTGTTTAGTTTAGAGGTGTCCTGCTCTGTGTCATGTAACATCGGGTTGGGATTTGTTGTGAACCTCATGTTCTTTTGTTTTATGTTGAATTTTTACATTGTTGGTGATGATTTGATTTGGATACATTTAGTATGAAGTGTTTTATTGAATTGACATAAAAAGTTGATTTCCGCTGCGTAGTTGTTGATTTTATTATTAAGAATGTGTAACCCGTGTTACGGGACAGGATAATGATTACTAAATGATGTTTTGAATATATGTGTCACCTTTCTCATTGACGTTACTCTGATAATATGAATTATCTTTCTAAAATTTCTTGTGGGGTAGAAGGGTGTTACATTAGTGGTATCAGAGCAAGTCGGTCTGTCCGGCCGAGTTTTGTATTGTCAGTCTATTGTCAGTCGTTACTTGTTAACGATTATTTGTTTCTTTCTGACGTGGTGAGTGTTGTACAAAATGGCTGGAAACAACACGCGTGCTCTTGCTGATGCTATTGCTGCACTTGCTCGGAACAATGCTCCTGATGAGTTTCGTGCGTTAGAGAAGTTTCAGAGGAACAACCCACCGAAGTTTGAAGGAACTCATGACCCGGCGAACGCACAAAAGTGGCTCAAGGCGATAGAGAAGATTTTTAGAGTGATGGGGTGCTCTGATGTACAGCAAGTGCAGTTCGGAACGCATATGCTGGAAAAAGAGGCCGAGGACTGGTGGGATAACACCAGTCAGAGGTTGGAAGATGTTGGCACTGTGGTGACTTGGAATGTGTTCAAACAAGAATTTCTGGGCAAGTATTTTCCTGAAGATGCTCGTGGTAAGATGGAAGTGGAATTCATTGAATTGAAGCAAGGAAATATGACTGTGGTAGAGTATGCTGCCAAATTTGAGAGGCTTGTGAAGTTTTGTCCTCATTACAACCGTGCAGATGCTGAACTTTCTAAGTGTCTCAAGTTTGAGAATGGGCTGAGACCAGAGATTAAACAAGGGATTGGATGCCAACAGATTCGCAGGTATGTGGAACTGGTGGATAAGAGTAGGATCTACGATGAAGATAGTCGAGCTCGATCTGCTCACTACAAGCAGCTAAGTGAAAAGAAAGATAAGGGTCAGTTTAGAGGAAAACCTTATGCGACCCCAGGTGATAAAGGGAAACAGAGGGTATCAGATGAGAAGAAATCAAGTAGGGGAGCCGTTAATGCACCTGCTAAGTGCTATAAGTGTGGAGAGTCAGATCACAAAGCTGATGTGTGTACTAACAAGGTTCTGAGACGTTACCGTTGTGGTAAGACTGGGCATAGAATTGGTGATTGTCCGAATGAGGGTCCGACCTGTTTCAACTGTGGTGAACAGGGGCATATCAGTACTCAATGCCAGAAACCAAAGAAGATTGCTACTGCTGCCTGGACTACTGGAAGAGTGTTTGCTTTGGCTGGCTCAGAAGTTCCCAAGAAGGACAACTTAATTCGAGGTACTTGTTTTATTAACAATGTTGAGTTGATTGCTATTATTGATACTGGAGCTACACATTCATTTATCTCTCTTGAGTGTGCTACTAGATTGGGTTTGAATTTGTCTAACATGAGTGGTAGTATGATAATAGAGACTCCGGCTAATGGTGCTGTGACTACCATGCTTGTTTGTTTGAAGTGTCCTTTGACAATCTTTGAGAAGAATTTTGTGATGGATTTGGTGTGCTTACCTTTGCACCAAATCGATGTTATCCTTGGTATGAACTGGTTGGAGTTCAACTACGTTCATATTAATTGTTATAGCAAGACTGTGAGGTTTCCAGAGTTAGGTGAGGATGGTGAACTGATGTTCTTATCTGCTAAACAAGTGGATGAACTTTTATTAGATGAAGCGTTGATGTTCGCAGTGTTTGCATCGTTACAAGTTGATGGTGAAGCCGTCAGTGTTGAGTTGCCTGTGGTTTGTGAATTTCAAGATGTGTTTCCTAAGGATATAAGTGATTTACCTCCGGAACGTGAAATTGAGTTTGCTGTGGATTTAATACCAGGTACGAGTCCAGTGTCGATGGCTCCTTATCGGATGTCTGCTTCGGAATTGAGTGAGCTGAAGAAACAACTAGAAAAATTGTTAGAAAGGAAGTTCATTCGACCTAGTGTTTCTCCGTGGGGTGCCCCGGTGTTGCTCGTTAAGAAGAAAGATGGTAGTATGAGATTGTGTGTCGATTATCGGCAGTTGAATAAGATGACCATCAAGAATAAGTATCCGCTTCCGAGAATCGACGATTTAATGGATCAACTCGTAGGTGCTTGTGAGTTCAGTAAGATTGATCTGAGGTCTGGTTATCATCAGATTAGAGTTAAAGCTGATGATATTCCGAAAACAGCTTTCAGAACGAGGTATGGTCATTATGAATATACGGTGATGCCATTTGGAGTTTCTAACGTGCCTGGTGTGTTCATGGAGTATATGAACAGGATCTTTCATGAATATCTTGATAAGTTTGTGGTGGTTTTCATAGATGACATCTTAGTATATTCTAAATAAGAAGAAGAACATGCGGAACATTTGAAGATTGTGTTACAAGTATTGAGGGAAAAGAAATTGTATGCTAAGTTGTCAAAGTGTGAGTTCTGGTTGAAGGAAGTGAGTTTCCTAGGCCATGTGATTTCAAGTGGTGGAATTTCTGTGGATCCCTCAAAGATTGATGCGGTTTTGCAGTGGGACCCCGAAGTCTGCTACGGAGATTCGTAGTTTTCTTGGATTGGCTGGTTATTATCGTAAATTCATTGAAGGTTTTTCTAAGTTGGCCTTGCCGTTGACGCAATTGACTCGAAAGGGACAAGCGTATGTATGGGATGTCGCTTGTGAAGAAAGTTTTGTGGAACTAAAGAAAAAGTTGACAACTGCTCCGATGTTGGTTTTGCCATACCCGAATGAGTCCTTTGTAGTTTATTGTGATGCTTCAAAGATGGGCCTTGGTGGAGTTTTATTGCAGAATGGTAAAGTGGTCGCTTATGCTTCTAGGCAGTTAAGAGTCCATGAGAGGAATTACCCTACGCACGACTTAGAGTTGGTTGCTGTAGTATTTGCGCTAAAGATTTGGAGGCATTATCTTTTTGGTTCGAGATTTGAGGTATTCAGTGATCACAAAAGTTTGAAATACTTGTTCGATCAGAAAGAGTTAAACATGAGGCAGAGAAAGTGGCTAGAATTGTTAAAGGATTTTGAGTTCGATTTGAATTATCATCCCGGTAAAGCAAATGTAGTGGCTGATGCTTTAAGTAGAAAGTCATTACATATTTCGATGCTTATGGTGAGAGAACTTGAATTGATTGAGCAATTCAGAGACATGAGTTTGTTGTGTGAGACTACCACTGATAGTGTGAAACTGGGTATGCTAAAGCTGACTAGTGAAATTTTGGAGGAAATTCAGGAAGGTCAAAAATCTGATTTGAAATTAGTTGACCAGTTAATGAAGGTTAATCAAGGTAATGGAGGTGAGTTCCGAATTGATGAAGATGGAGTTTTGAGATTTCGAGATAGAGTATGTATTCCGGATATTCCTGGAATCAAAAAGAGTGTTTTAGAGGAAGGGCATAAGAGTCGATTGAGTATTCATCCTGGTGCTATGAAGAGGTATCAAGACCTGCGTAGATTGTTTTGGTGGCCAGTTATGAAAAGGGATATTGCTGAATTTGTGTATGCATGCTTGACTTGCCAGAAGTCCAAGATTGAACATCTGAAGCCTTCAGGTATGATGCAGCCGTTGAATGTTCCTGAATGGAAATGGGATAGCATTTCCATGGATTTTATAACTGGGTTACCGAAGACTGCAAGAGATAATGACTCGATATGGGTGATTGTGGATAGGTTAACTAAGTCAGCGTATTTCTTGCCGATGAGAATTAATCATTCTATGCAGAAGTTAGCTGAGATTTATATTAATGAAATTGTGAATTTGCATGGAACACCTTCGAGTATTGTATCAGATAGAGATCCGCGGTTTACGTCAAGGTTTTGGAAGAGTCTATAGGATGCTTTGGGTACTAAGTTGAGGATGAGCTCTGCTTATCACCCGCAGACAGATGGTCAGATGGAAAGATCAATCCAATCTTTAGAAGATTTGTTGAGAGCTTGTGTGCTGGATCAAGGAGGATCTTGGGATAGTCACTTGTCGTTGATCAAGTTTACATACAAAAACAGTTTTCATGATAGTATTGGGATGGCTCCATATGAGGCATTGTATGGTAGACGTTGTCGAACTCCATTGTGTTGGTATGAGTCGGGAGAGAGTTCTGTACTTGGACCTGAGATTGTTCAAGAGACAACAGAGAAGATTAAAATGATTCGGGATAAAATGAAGACGTCGCAGAGTCGTCAGAAGAGTTACCATGATAAGAGAAGAAAAGCACTTGAATTCCAAGAGGGAGACCACTTGTTCTTAAGAGTTACTCTGATGACTGGTGTGGGACGAGCTTTGAAGTCTAGAATGCTCACTCCGTGCTTTGTTGGTCCGTATCAGATTATGCAGAGGATAGGAGAGGTTGCGTATCGGGTGGCTTTACCACCGTCGCTCGCAAATTTGCATGATGTGTTTCATGTGTCGCAGTTGAGGAAGTATATTCCGGATTCGTCGCATGTGATTCAAATGGATGATGTTCAGGTGAGAGATAACCTGACGGTAGAAGCTTTGCCTGTGAGGATTGATGGTCGAGAATTAAAGCAACTGCGAGGTAAAGAGATTGCTTTAGTGAAAGTATTGTAGGGCGGACCAGCTGGTGATAGTTGGACTTGGGAGCGTGAAGATCAGATGAAAGAGTCGTACCCGACTCTGTTTACTTCAGGTAATTTTCGAGGACGAAAATTCTTAAAGTAGGGGAGAGTTGTAACGACCCAAAAATCTAAATTAATCATTTACTTAATTATTTAATTAATTTAGAAGGAATTAAGATATTTTTGGTAAATTGGAGAATTATGGATTAAAAGAGTATTTTAAAATAATTTTAATAAAGTGAATAATCATGTATTATTTAGATTATTACTATTATTAAAAATAATAATAAGAAAAAGTGCAAGGTGGTCATAAAGGAAAAGGAGTAAGGGTAGAGTTGGAAGTTCATAAACTGGGACAATGTAACAAAAGGAAAAAGATAGATCAATTTCCTAACCGATCGTATTTTTGTGAAGAGCACTGAAGGAGAGAAGAGGAAGAGAGAACCAAGGGTTTGGAAGGATTGCTAGGAGAACCTTGGAGAAAGAAGGAAAAAGCTTTGGATTACTCAAAGGTATGCGGAGATTTCATAATTTCTTATAGTTCTTTAGAACATGGTGATGAATAGATTAGGTATTCATGAATTATGTATGATTGTGGTGAATGTTAATTTAGAATGAATGATTTGATGAGAATATGATGAAATTGAGTGGTATGTGTTGATATATGTGTATTATGTGAGCCTTTTTATCGAATTTTCATGGGAGAAACTGATTTTTGGGGTAGTCGAAGTCAAAAACGCAGAAAATCACTTTTCGGGAAAAGTTGGGTTTTGTCGCATCCTGACACGGGCCGTGTCACACAACACGGGCACCCGTGTCAGCTTACTGGTTGGGGAAATAAATATTTTTGTTACAGAGCTTCTGACACGGGCCGTGTCACAAGACACGGGCGGTCGTGTCAGGCCTCTGTTTCTGTCGAAAATTTTTCTGTTTTGGGTTTTTCGTGCAGGCCTCCTGACACGGGCCGTGTCACTGGACACGGGCGGCCGTGTCAGGCCACTGAGTATTTTCCGTTTTTGCTGTTTTGACGTTTTCTCGTGCTGATTTTTATTGTCTTGTTGCTTTGCCGCTGTATGGATGACAAACATGATTGTATGATGATTACTTGTTGAATATGAAATGAATGATGCACATGTTGATGTTTGGATGAAATGAGGAGAATTAACATCATTGCATTTCATAGCATTTTATGCTAGGGCTTCTTCCTATTGGTAGCTTCAATCCCATTGTGCGGATTGAAGTGATATGTTGTTATGTTGTGCTCCCTTGTGGAGGGTTGATTGCCAGTGTCCATCACATGGAGAATCGGTTCCACATGCATCCCTTGCATTTCATTATGTTCGACATTGCATTTTATGAAGTATTTGTGATGGTGTTGCGAAGGATTTGATGATGATACGATGTTGTTGTTACTTATTATGTTTATTTTCCAAGTCTTTATATTACTATAATGAATTATGGTTTCTCACCCTGCCTGCTTGGAAATGTTGCCTCTTATGTGGGTAACTTGCAGATAACCAAGAGTAGATTCGCGACGATGGAGGATGTAGCCTTGAAGTGTGTCGTTATCGTTGTTTAGTTTAGAGGTGTCCTGCTCTGTGTCATGTAACATCGAGTTGGGATTTGTTGTGAACCTTGTGTTCTTTTGTTTTATGTTGAATTTTTACATTGTTGGCGATGAGTTGATTTGGATACATTTAGTATGAAGTGTTTTATTGAATTGACATAAAAAGTTGATTTCCGCTGCATAGTTGTTGATTTTTTTATTAAGAATGTGTAACCCGTGTTATGGGACAGGATAATGATTACTAAATGATGTTTTGAATATATGTGGCACCTTTCTCATTGACGTTACTCTGATAATATGAATTATCTTTCTAAAATTTCTTGTGGGGTAGAAGGGTGTTACAATTTCCAATTGAAATTTTTTAGATAATTTTTAAACATCAAATTGATAACTAAATTTTTTAGTTTCTCATAGAGCTTCATGGAGGATTCTATCCTCGATTGAACACAGGGAAGATGCGAAAGGGAATGATGTGATTGTGACGAGGATAAGGGAGTATAGAAACAAGGTGGAATCTGAGTTGTCGACTATTTGCAGTGATATCATGACTATTATTGATGATCACTTTATTCCTTCATCTTCTGCGGGTGAATCTAGTGTCTTTTTCTATAAGATGAAGGGGATTAGTATCTGTATTTGGCAGATTTTAAGAATGGTAACGAGAGGAACGAAGCTGCTGATCATTCCATGGAAGCTTATCAGGTTTGCGTGTACTCAGCTCATGTATCACCAATGGTGAGTTATAAAATAGGGTGTAAACCAGAATGTATATACATCTGTTTTAAACAAAAAAAAGGTGTTATATACCATCTATAAATGTATATATGTAAAGATTTACACCCGATTTCTATAAAAAAAAAGTGTATTATAACATCAAATTTACACCCGTTTTAAAACGGGTGTAAATTTGTCAGACATTTTTCACTCGTTGAATTCACACCCTCCAATAACGGGTGTTAAACATATAGAAAATAGGTTTAATTTCATATTTCTGCACTAGTGTGGGCATCGCAAATTTATTAAACCCAATCATTCTTATCGTAGATTGTGGAAGGCTTTTAATGGATATCAGGAGTTTTATATCGCTCCTAAACCTTTAACCGAAGATGAAGTTTATGAATGATTAAAACACATTAATGTTGTCCTTGGAAAGAGAGGAAAAGAAAAAAGGCAAGTTGTTGAGAAAAATATATGGAAAAAGAGGTTTGTGTTCTTTGATCTTCCATATTGGTCAAGTCTCGTTGTAAGACATTATCTTAATGTGATGCATGTGGAGAAAAATGTTTGTGATAGTTTGATTGGAACATTTCTAAACATTCCAGGAAAGGCTAAAGATAGTAAGCAATATCGTCTCGATATGGAGGTGATGGGTATACGAAAATAATTGGCGCCAATAGAAAAAGGGAAAAGAACTTATTTTCCTCCAGCTTGATAAACTCTATGTAAAAATGAAAAGAAAAATTTTTGCGAGTGTTTGCATGGTATCAAAGTTCCCAAAGGTTACTCATCAAACATCAAGAAACTTGTATCAATGAAGGATCTCAAATTACTTGGTTTGAAATCTCATGATTATCATGTCTTGATGCAACAAGTTCTACCATTGGTTATTCGTGGCATTCTACCAAAAAATGTGAGAGTAACTACCACTAGATTGTGTTTCTTCTTCGATGCTATATGTAATAAAGTTCTTGATTTCAAAAAACTATATGAATTAGAAGATGAAGCTGTCATAATATTGTGTCAATTGGAGATGTATTTTCCTCCATCATTTTTGGACATTATGGTTCACTTACTTGTTCATTTAGTTAGAGAAATCAGAATTTGTTGTCCAGTTTATTTAATTTGGATGTATCCAATAGAGTGATACATGAAGATCTTTAAAGGATATACAAAGAATCATCCCAGGCCGGAAGCTTCGATTTGTCAAAGGTACATCACAGAATAAGCTATTGAGTTTTGTACAAACTATTTGTCTGAAGTAGAGTCTATAGGAATTCCAAAGTCTCGTCATGTTGACACTGAAGGTAGAGGTATTCAAGGTTTAAATGTTAAGTCAATGGCTCGAGATATAGTTATTCAGGCACATTTCTATAATTGAATAATCTTGATGAAGTTCAACCTTACGTGGCTACTCACAAACAACTTTTGAAGAAAAGATATCCACGAATAAAGACAAGTTGTTGTTGATTGAGCATAAGAAGAAATTCATTGATTGGTTTAATAAAAGGATACCGAAAGATCATAGTGCTTTCGAGACAATTAAATGATTTTCCTTCATGCCAAAATTTAATATGATAACTTAAACTGCATATGACATTGGTCATTATACCTTTTATACAAAATCAAAAGATGATCGTAACAATGCAAAATAGTGGGGTTATGGTTGAGGCGGAATCCATGTATTTTTCTAGTTAGAAACATAAGAATCCAATATTGGCATCTAGTGTGTTGTATGGTGTCATTGAGGAGATTTAGGAGATTGATTATGTTATCTTCAGAGTGCCTTGATTTAAATGCAAGTGGGTTCCCCATAATACTAATGGTGTACAAAATTATGACTTAGGATTCACCCGGGTTGACCTTGGCAATGCAAATTATATGATCGAACCATTCATCATGGCTTCATAAGCAAAACAAGTTTTCTTAGTAGTGATGAATGTTCTGGCATTCCTTCTAGTCCTTCTAACACAACAAAAGTTCCTACCACTTATGATGAAGTTGATAGAGATGATGTGCATGCTATTCGTATTGATCATAATGAATGCATATGGGAAAATTAATAAGTAATTAGTATTTTATTCTTTATTCATAACTTAATTAATGTAAGTCATTATTTCTAAGTATATTTACTACCAAGTATGATTATTTGAAATTGTAGGTGTTTAAAGTAAATACACCAAGAGACAAGACATCAAGAGACAAGACACCAAGAGACAAAGAAACAAAACACTATAAGATACAATTATGTGATGTTATATAAAGTTTGTAGGTTTTTTTGTACCATTTTACATTTTATGTAATACATATACAATATTTGGTTCTTACAATAATATATGCATTTGATCGAAGTAAATCAATACTGTACTTCATTATGATACAATTGTTGTTTCTGTTCTGATATGGTTCAAAAAAAAATACAAGTTAAAAAATGGAAAAATTTCAAAATGCAGAAAAATTATTTTAAAAAACGAATATTATTTTACGACGGTTGTAGTATGCAACTGTGGTTGTATAGTGAACGTTGTCCAGAATAATATATTACACCAAAAGATGCGCTGGTGAGAATCGAACCTGGGACCTTTATATATTACAACGGTTACTTAGTGCAATCGTGATCATATATTGCACACTTTCAGGTTTTATACAATGGTCATAAAACCGTGATTGTAAGTAGCGCATATACAACCACACCGTACGTAACTGCGGCAGGTCACGCATAATGTTATCCATTTTCCAATCGTTGTTGTATATATTTTCCGTAGTAGTGCGGTCTTGGAAAAAGTCTCGACGAGAACCTATCCCACTACCTAAATATGTATGTACTGTCCAAAAGGTATCGGTGTGCGCGTGTTCACGTTGCAAGTGCAAGGAGACTCATAGCCCTAATAGGTATATTACATGTTAAGGGTTGGGGACAAAGATTTTTGGCCGTTTAGATTATCGTAGAACTGGATCCCCATCTAAGGATGTCTGTTGGCGTCATCTCACGGTGATGCGAGATCAATATGAATGATCGAACAAAGTACGAACAAGATTTGGCAAAATCTACTGCCACCGAACTGATTCCTTGACCTCAGGGAACCTCAACTCTTTTTCCATATATGCTTTCAAATTCAAATATTAGAATTGAACTTGATCTCATGGAAATTGCAGGAATCATAAATTATTTCCCATTGACAGCTCAATTGTTTCATTGCGATACTAGAAATGGAGAAAATTGCAGAAGATGCGGCAGAGCAAAGCTTCCTGAGCGATTCTATGACGCGACATTGTAGATCAGAGAATGCGATCACGTTGCTTCCTGAATCATAGAAGTTGATCGATGTCGATCTTGAATCGGAATTGTTAATCTTTGATACGATGGATCAGATGGGGGGAGTACCTAGATGGTTAGCACTCGAACGCCCAAGTCATTTTAGGGTTTAAGATAATCGTAGTAAGGGTGGAGATTAGAGATTGTGTACATGAAAATCCTTTGTGAAGTTATTTACACCTTGAATTAATAGAGCAGGTTGTATTAGTGGTCCTAGTGTTATTTGGGCTTTCGCCGACACGGAGCAGTGTGTCACTAGGCCTTTAGCAGGCACAGAACTAGTTGCAAGCTCAACCGATGGAATATGTAGTATTTTAAAAAAAGAGTGTGGCGCGTCTTTGGTTTACACCTCGGTTGTTCGTTTGGTGAGGTGAAAGATTTATCATTGAATGTATTGTTTGTAGTAGTGCCTCTTTCATAATCGAAGCACTCAAGATTTTACCCACATTGTTTTCATTCAATCCTACTGAAATTTCCCCTTGTGCTAGTCTTTGAGTTGCTGATTGAACGAGAATCAACCAAAATTTTAGTTTATATATGTGCTCGAGAAATGCACTCAAAGTGAGCAATATTTGACCATTTCATTCGAGTTTAGAGCAATAGTTGTGATCTGAGTCCAATAAAAAAATGAATTGAGTCAAGAACGTAAAATTAGGGTTTTAAAATGTTGATTCGAGGCATGATCCCAATCATGTGATTTGTCGTAAGAAATTTTATGATTCAAGTTACACTACCTTAAACGAAATCCAATATGTGAATCTTAACCATGATTTGAATCATCATGTTTTGTGATTCAGATCAAGTTCTTCCACGATTTCAATTATGAGATCTTGTGATTTAAATCACACTTCTTTATGAACTTTATAATATTTTCACACTAAAAAAAGGGGTTTTGAAGTGGTTGTTTTAGTTGTTGTTGAGGTTTGAACCACCGCAAAACACGTGTTGCAACTATTTGTGAACCGTGGAAAAACCGTATATCACTAGCATATGTTGCAATGGTTTGGAAAATCTTTGCTTCAACAACCCTTAATATATATTAAAATTTAGGAACTTCCTTAACAATATAATTGCGACCTTTTTAACATTCAGTAAATTGCTTAATGTTTTGTTACTACTAGAATTTTACATGTAAAATTGCAGGTATTTTGCAGGTAAATCTGCAAGAAGTTTTTAATCTGCAAGTAAGGTGATTTCTAATATATTTATAAAATAAAAGATAAATAAATCTATTTATATATATTAAATCCAATGCATCAAACTATTTTGGGACACCTAACACTCACTTCTTCAAAAATAATCCACATCATCCTATTAGCTTATGTGTATAATTTTTATTACACCACCAATTAAAACACCACTATCTGCCAACACCCCATTTTACATTCTTTGACTCTTTCCATACTAAAACCTCATTTCCCCTTCCTTAATTCTCCAATACCAGGCTAGGAGTGACAAAAATTATAGAAACGGAGAATTCTATTTTTGATTTCTCCTATTACCGTTTGATTTTCTCCTTCCTACTATTACCAGAATTCTATTTTGGATTTATCATTTTACGGTTAGATTTGCAACATTCTCAATCCCCCTTCTTTCATTTCAAGTAATTTCATCAAACAATATCTACAAAATGAGCTTAAAACTCATGTATACTGATTTCATTTAGAAATTACTTGCATTTGTTCTCTTAATCACAATTACTAAGATCTACGGAAAATGTGGATTGAAATAATGGTGTTTCCTTTCTATTTTCGATGGTTGTTGCACCGTACTTGTAAGGGATAGCCTTTTATGATTTGTACGGTATTGGACCTGGTAGGTAGATAACCACAAGAGCTTTTTGATTTCTCTAACCATTGTAGACAGCCACAATTGGTTCGGGGACGAGAATTCTTCTACTGTCAAGAGAGACTTTTGACTCGTTGAGCAAAGGGATTATGGTGTAAACGTCCTTGGTCATTTCATGATCGGAGATTACGACAACATTCTTTCTTTGATCAGGGAGACATCCTTGTATCATGTTGATCGACCCGGAACTTGAACGTGGTCCAACCTTTTTTCGGTCCAACTGGTTTTGAAGAGCCGATCGTACAAGATAACATCCTTGGTTGTTTTCCGAGCATACTCTGCAGCGCTCCTAATTATGCGGTGGTACCCGGCCACGCCCGCTTCGTATGCAGTGCATCTTTACCAAATTCGTCTCCATCGAGCGGATATCCTGACTTTGATGTCTACTAGGATTCCCGTCAGTCATGTTGATCTGTTGTGTAGCTTCATCCAGGTAAATTGGAAGCCATCAGTGGTCCAACAGGTGTTGAAGTGTTCTTTGGACAAGTGCACACCCTTGGTCGTCTTCACGACATTCTTCACAGTCTTGATAATCATGTGAAGCCAGAAAGCCGAGCCTGACTTACTTAGCATGTAGTTCTACCAGACAGGTATTCACCAAGCGTATGTCAAATATTTGAACCATATTGACTTGATGGTTATTTCTTTCTTGGTAGTCCTGGATCCATCTGAGATCCATCTGACGCTAGAGGGGCTCTTGTACAAAAGAGCATCCATGGTTGCTTGTTGAGCAGATCGGACAAGTGTTGTAATCGTGCCGTGGAAGATTATGATATTAACTTTGCCTTGAGTGCATCTCCACTAAATTGATGTTCATCGCAAAGATATTGCGGTTCTGAACAATGTTGGGATGTGCATGAGCCATGTTGACTTCCCGGATCCTGTGATCCTGAATCCAGCCCAGATCCATCTATTCTTGTAGGGCTGATTGCACTAAGGAACACCCCTGATTATTTTTTGAACAGATATCACACTGGTGATAATTGTGAGGCGGTACTTGAACGTACCCGCTCTACCTACAATGTATCCTGACCAAATTGGTTCCTAATAGGAGTACATTGCGAATTTGATAACTTGTGCTAAATTCTTCCTCTATCAAATTTACTGTCGTCTTCTCATGTTGCGGTAACAGGTTCGTCTGAACATTTGGATTGGTATCTTTGAAAGATAAAACCCCGTTCCCGACGAGCTTCTGTACATCAGACTTGAAGCTGAGACAATTCTCAATGTTACGTCCCGATCCTCCTTGATGGTAAGGGCAAGTTTGATCCACTTTGAACCAAAAAGGTGGATTTTCTGGTACTGCAAGAGGAGTCCTAGTTTGGACATGCCCCTTGGCCAGTAGAAGTGGAAATAGCTCTGTGTACAACATCGGTATAGGGTCAAACCCTGATGGTCGTGTCGTATGGTTGTTGTTGTTATACTGAGGACGAGCCTGCTAAAGAGACTGTTGCGGCCTTTGCAGATACTGTTGTTGACTTGGTTGGCTCTGAGTAACCTGAGGTTGGTAAGTCGGAGCCGGTGTTGGGTTGATAGCGGGAGTTACTTCTGCTACTGGTTGATACCTTCGCCTTTGCTTTCCTGGAGAGATATTGCTAATCTCCTGTTCTTTTTTCTTTTGGAAAGCACTACCGTATCTCTTAGTACTGCTAGATGGCTTTGAACCTTTGACCAATCATCCTTCTCGGACGGCTTCTTCAAGGCGTACTCCCATGTTTACCATTTCAGTGAAGTCACTGGACGCACTTGTAACCATTCGGTCATAATAGAATGAGCTCAAGGTTTTCAAAAAGATATTTGTCATCTCTTTTTCCTCAAGAGGGGGACAGATCCGGGAGGCAATTTACGCCATCTCTGAGCATATTCCTTTAAAGTTTCCTTGTCTTTTTGTGACATTGCTCTGAGTTGTTCCCTATCTGGTGCCATGTCCAGGTTATATTTCTACTGCTGAACGAAGGTTGCACCGAGATCTCTGAAAGTATTGATCTTGGTGTAGTTTAAACCCGTGTACCATTTGAGTGCGGCACCGGTTAAACTATCTTGGAAATAATGGATCAGTAATTATTGATTTTCTGTCTGGGTAGACATTTTCCGAGCGTACATCACAAAATAATTTTGAGGGCAAGAGTTGCCTTTATATTTTTCAAAGTCAGGCACCTTGAATTTGTGCGGTATCTTTACATTAAGGAATAGACAGAGGTCTGCGACGTCCTTTCTGAATAAATCTTGATCGCGAATGGCATGCAGTTCCTTTTGCATCTCCAAGAATTGTTCCTGGAACTCATTCATCCTTTCGTACATGTCTTCGTTTCCACTAGAAATTGCTTGTGGAATTTGTCCTTCCGAGACAATGTGTACCACTGGTTGTGGTATAGACATTATAGCGGTGACTCTGGGCGCTTCCATGCCCCGAAGTTTGTAACCTTCAGCAGTTGCTGTCGTGAACCTTGCATCTTCCCTTTCCTGAAGTTTTTAACCTTCAGGTCCAGTGGTTCCTGCTATGGCTTCCAGGTCTTCAGTGACCGGTGGGATGTATCCTTCAGGTATAAAGTTGAGAGGCATGCCCCAGGGACGACCTTTAGGCATGTTATACCGAGGATGATTCTCATGTGTCTCCATTATTGGCGTAGATGTAATCTCTGAGATCACAGTCTTTTGCTTCCGCTGCTCCTGAGCTGCTACCAGGGATTCCATGTCACTGTGAAGTTTTTTCAAACTTTCCTTTAGAGCGTCGATTTCTTCTCTCAGCTCTTTGTTCTCTTCCTCGAGATCGTCCATTTTATTTTGTCGATTGGCCCGAGTATTGTACGAGTGAAACAATTTGACTCTAGAATCGTGACACATACGTGAGACTCGAAGATAAGAATATGCGTTACGTGAGAATGATGAATGATATGCAATGATATATATATTTTTTAGTTTTTGTTTTAATCAAAAGAAACTTCAACAAATAAATTGCAAATATCATACAGTAAGGGGAGACCCCTTTTTTATTGAATTCGAAAGATTGCAGTATTTTACAAGAAAAAGTACAGTATTTTACAAAGTGATGTACAGGACAATGTCTAAGCTCATAGGTCCTGAGTCCTCTCTGAAGAGAGCTCAGATGTCGGTTATGGTATTTTCCTTTTCTTTGATCGGGGTTCTTTGGTCGTTGTCGGGTTGTCAGTCCTTTGCCAAATGAAAGGAGCAAGCAAATTTCTTTGGTTTTCCTAACCTTCTATAGCATGCTGCTCCAATATTTCAATCAGAACATGTTTTTCCTTGAGCAGTTCCTGAATCTTGGTACACTCTACATTGAGGATTCGATACTTGTTTTTCCAAGAGCTCTTCTCCCATTGAACTTTCTTGAGAGCGTCCTGGAGTTTCTCCGTATCAGACATGAAATAAAGGACAGATTCCTTTAATGGAAAAACTTCTTGACGAGGGTAAGGCATCCTTAGCTTGAGGGCTCTAGTTTGCACCTAGTGGAGGTATGGCTCCATGGAGGTACAGTTTGATCTTCCTAGAGATTCTCTTCCTTTCCTGTGAATGTGTTGCCAGGCATGCACTATTTCTTTCTTTAGTGTCATGTCATTTTTCCCTTCCTTGAAGAAAAGACCTTCCAGATGAACATTATGCGGGATATTCTTCATCGGGTATCCGAGTTTACGGCGAGCCAAAATTGGATGGTAGTTGATTCCTCCTTTAGTTCCAATGAGGGGTACGTTAAGGAAGTTTCCACATCTCTCGATGATCTCTATCCCCTCATAAATCCTATTGTACCAATCTATGTCAGAGTTGGTGAGAGACATGATTCTCTGTGACCAACGTAGAGTACTCTTGTGATCCCAAAAAGCAGCAGACTTGGGTAAATGGGAAATGAACCATTTGTAGAGTAAGGGTGCACAACATGTGATCATTCCTCCATTGTACAAATTCCTTAAGTGCACAGAATGATAAGCATCTACGAGCAAGGTTGGTATGGGGTTTCCAATCAGAAATATCTTAGTGGCATTGGTATCGATGAAGTTGTCGATGTTGGGAAAGAGGAATAACCCATATATGAGTAGAACAAAGATATATTCGAAGGTAGTTATATTCCCTATACTGGCAAAGTATAGACCTTTCTCTGTCAGGAATTTAGCTGGTAAACCCTGGATTCCTCCTTTAGTGGTTATGTGAGTCATAACCTCTGACTCGTCCAAATAGATTGCTCTTGCAATGGTTTCTTCCTTTGGAATTTCTTCCAGTCCATAAAATGGAGCTTGGTCAGTGATAGGTAAATCAGTCAGGTGATAGTACTCCTCTAAAGTTGGTGCCAGCTGGTAATCCGGGAAAGTGAAGCAATGGTAAAGCGGATCGTAGAATTGTATCAATGTAGACATAATTCCTTCAACTACGTGGACCCCTTAACAGAGACAACAGTCCTCCGTGCTTAGCTCTGAAATCCTCAGGGTTGGTAACCATCCTTGCCAATTTCCTTAAGTCCTCAAGTTTTGGAGCCTTGGAGGTGTATTTGTGTGTCTTTCTTCTACCGAAATCCATAACACAATCTCTGATATTTGCAATTATTGTTTAGTTAATTTTGAAAAAAGATTTTTTTTCTTGTTTGAAAAGAGTTTTTTAAATGAATGCTTGAATTCAGCACACAAAAACATTTGAAAACATGGGTTCAAGGGTTTAATGTCACGAGCATGGAGTCATGGCTCTACCCATCTCCAAAGGTTGTACTATTTTGGTCAATTTTTTTATACCTGTAGAACGGGTTCTAAGGTTCCAAAAAATCATTGACCCCTCCTAGAGATATCAACAGCAAGCTGGTTCACCTGAGCGAGTTGTAACATCCTATGATGAATCTCATTTTGAGTGTAGTATCGCGTGTCAACTATTCCTGATAGTCACCGCACTACCAAATGGTCATATGGTTAATGTCTACTAAATCCTCAGTTTCACGGATACCGCACTGGGATAACTTTGCTTTCACGACGATCGGTCGTTCAACATTGCATCCACACTGGTATCTCCACTGATTCGATGGACTACCAGGTTCAACTTAGTCGGGATTCACTCCCAGTAAGTGTTCCCCGTCTATGCCACCACTTATCTTATTGTTCTCTCAAACTTTCCACATGCGTATTAATCGCATTCCCATTTTACAGAAAAATAAGAACGGGTATCAAGTAGGAAAAGTAGTAAATATATATATAGTATATAAAATGCTGAATAACCTAGACCTCTTAGGAATTCTAATCCTATTTTGGCTCCCCAGCAGAGTCACCATTTTTCTGTAGCGTGTGATTTTTGTCGGTGATGCGACCACCTTATCACCATTGGTTGGAACTTGGTGCTACTTTCTGATTTCTTATTTATCCTATGAAGCTGGAAAGGAAAGGGAAGCTATCTAAAACTAGCCTTGCATGCAAATGTTTTCTTTAACAAATGCTATGAGATTAGGGAGTTCGGGGTCAGGTTATACAATAGGGAGTTCTCAATTACCCATTCTATATATGGTTATCCATAGATTGTTTGGCATTTTTTTCTGCTATCTACCTACTGGTGTTTGTCTGTCATAAATTAGGAAAGTTTCTTCTTAGGGAGAATTGAGAGAGAGTATTTTTGTGGTTTTCAGGTTTTTTGATGTTTTTGGTAAGGTACTGGACCTAAGGTTTTTTATTAGTGTGCTCGCTAAGATTTCGCAATCTTATGCCTACGTATTCCCATTAAAAAAAATAGGGAAATCAGAGCAATCGTAGTTCCTCCTATTCTATGGGAGGAAAAGATGTTTGGTGTCTTGTTTAAAGCCCAAGATTGAAGCTAAAGGTTGTTTGTGTCTTGTTCAAAGCCCAAGATTGAAGGTAAAGGGGTTTGACTGAGAGAATTTGTCATCTCTAAAGGGAGATATCTCATCTATTTATCACAGTTGTTTGGGTAACAGGTTTATAAAGGAGCATTACTTTAACTGGAATACATGGAGTCCAACAATGCCATAATTTCCTTAATAGGGGATTTGTCCTGAAGGAGAAAACTTTAACTCAGTGTAGAGCAATGCCATTTTTCCTTAGGAATCTTTTATGCTAAGAGAGGGACATTAGCTTGGATGTAAATAATCCAGAGGCTTGCCACTTACAGCAATTAGATGAAAGAAAGGAGTTTACCAGGATAAGAGATAGACTACAACTTGGATTTTTGAATCAACAAGTGTGCCACTTACAGCAGTTATCTGGTATTTAGGGTTGGTTTGATTGTCTGTTTTGATGTGTGATTATATAGAGAAATGTCTCCCTACAAAGAGGTTTTGATTTCCTCTTAGGGGATGTTGATTTTTGTGTGCCTTGATCAAAGCCCAAGGTTGAAGCTAAATGGTTGATTCTTGTTTAGGGAGATCATTATACAAAGCCTAAGAGGTGGCTGAGAAGAAATGACTCTTCTGGGGAAGTTTGTCTGTCTTATACAAAGCCCAAGATTGAGGCTAAAAGTTATGACTCTACTAAGGAGTGGTTTCATCTGTCTTGTACAAAGCCCAAGATTGAGGCTAAAAGTTCTTGACTCAGCTGGAGAATGTTTATATGTGTCTTGTACAAAGCCCAAGATTGAGGCTAAAAGTGCTAAGGGATGATCATTATATAAAGCCTAAGAGGAGGCTGGCTAGGGAATTTCTTATATGAAGCCTAAGAGAAGGCTAACTTCTGCTGAGGATTCATTGATATCCAGAGGCAGGTCCAAATTGGGGAATCAACTCTTGTTGGGAATTGCAGAAGAGTTGAGAGATCAGATGCCTTGAGGTTCTGATTAAAGGTTTATTAACAGTAGTTTGACCCCAGCTAAGGAATTTAGGATGGAAGTTTTAACAGGTGGAGTTTTTACCTTTGAAGGTTTTAACTCTGTTGGAGACTAATGAAATAATCAGGGTTTTTCCTGTGCTTTTAGGAAACTTGAGGGTTTCTTTGAGATCCAAGAGGAGATGAGACTGTCCAAGTCTACTGGTATGAAAAGGTTTATCTTTGTATGATGCCCAAGAGGAGGCTGATGTTTTAAGGGATGAAAATCAACCCTAAACTGGTCTGATGTTTTGACTCTTGAAAGGACTGATCTAACAAAAGATGACTAGGTTCTGTCATATACCTGTAAGAGGTCTTTGGGTCCTTATACTAAGCCCAAGAGGAGGCTGAGAACTTCTAAGAAGCCTGAGGGTCCTTGTACAAAGCCCAAGAGGAGGCTGGGGATGCTTTTAGGAAGCCTGTGGGTCCAAACCAAAGAAAAGTCCAAGTAAAGTTTCACCGGGAATTAATCCTTTCTTTTGTGAACAGTTCTAGGGTTTGAAGAAGTTCAAGAGAGGTTTCATCGAGAATTAACCCTTTCTGGGGAGATGAATTTCTTATACAAATATTTCTAAGTTATGACAGTCTTGAGAAAAGTTTCACCGGAAATAATGCCTTTCTCTGTTCCATATTATATAAGCCCAAGAGGAGGCAAGACTGTATCTGGAACTTCCTATAGGGAACTAGTTTTGACTGTGTTGAAAGAGTGACCACCGGCTTTATGTAATCCTAGACCTAATTGTCGGGGAAAACTCTAAGCAGATATACAGGTATATATATACAGATGAGATATATATGAGCAAGTATGTAAAAGAAAGCTGGTAGAACTTACAGGTGAGCAAGCTTCTAGTGTTACAACTGTATGGTTAGTTATTCAAGAAATTGAAGAAATTTTTGATAACAAATTAGGAATTTGAATTTAAATCAACAAGGAAATTTGTTTTTGTTTAAAAAGAAGTTTGGGGCTTATACTCAGGGAGAGGCCCGGGGGAATTCTTTTGAAAAGGCGACGATCGTGTCGTAGTTTTGAAAACAGCAGAGGGACTTATACAATGACTAAGGCCTAAATTATTGTATTTTTCAAAAGGAGATTGGGTCTTACACTCTATTAGAGGCCCAAAGTTTATTTTTCTACAAGTGATGAGGCTTACAACTCAGGGAGAGACCCAGAGAAAAAAAATAGTTATTGTATCGTTAATTTGAAAACTATACTGGGACTTATACAATGACTGATGCCTAAATTATTTATGTACAAAAAGGGGGGTTGGGTCTTACACACTATTAGATGCCCAAAGGTGTTTGAAAAAGAAGAAAAATGGGACTTACAACACAAGGGGAGACCCATATAAAAATTGTTTGAAAACGGCGATCGCGCCGAGATTTTTGAAATCGTATCGGGACTTATACTATGACTGAGGCCCAAAAAAGGTTTATGTACAAAGGGATGGGTCTTACACTTTATTAGAGGCGCAAAGTGTTTTGAAAAAGAAGTTTGATCAAGAGGAAACCCTAATACCTTTTTTCAAATATAATTTTCAAAGAAAATAAGTAATAAATGATATAAAATACCAAATATGTAGAACAAGTGTAACCATATGAAATTCAATTGGTTTTGGAAAATCAAGGTAGAAACCCAATAGTGTAAATTTTGGAAAATGTTTTTAAAAGTCAAGTGTAATCATATGAAGGCTTGAAATTCAATTGGTTTTGGAAAATCAAGGTAGAAACCTCATTTAAAAAATGTTTGAAAATAAAGAAATAAAATACATTACCAAAATTCAAATTATATTAAATAAATAATATAAAATTCAAATTTTTTGTGGAATAAAATATTTCAACATTTTTGTGAATTTTCAAAAAAAGAACCAATCAAAATTATTTAAAATTGAGCGAGAAATTAATTTTGGAATTAATAAAAAAACCAAAAAATATGAAAATGGTAAAAATGTGAGAAATGGCAAAATGGTCTGGGTGGGTCTTGAACCCATGACCTCCCAACCAAACACACATGCGCTCTACCACTGGGGTGGTGATACATCCGTGTATCAAAACCACCCCATGTGTATATGAGGGTGGCAGGATTTTAGGCTTGGCCAAGGTGCCCTGGTCTGGCCCTTGCCCAAGGCATGGCCTGATTTTTGCCCTCTAGCATGAAGGCCTTAACTCCCTCAATTCTTCATGGATTTTGACAAAATTTAGATGGATCCTACCTAGAATTTCATGAGGAATCCAATGGTGCTTTTAGATTTTACTAAATATGTCCCTATTTTAAAACCCAATAGTGATTTCAAAATAGGCCAAGATTTGCATTTTCTATGCTATCTCATCATACAAGCAAAAATATCATGGAAAACTGATTCAAACACAACACATATGATATGTATGAGATGTCCATGATCAATGGACATCAAAGCAATGCATATTTAAAAGAGTTCAAGTTCTGATGCACTTACCTCTTGAAGCTCCTTGTGCTAACTGTCAAGATGCTTGTGCCAGAAGTAATCCAATGCTTTAGACACTCTTGATTGATCCCTTGGAAGCTTTTAGGATGATCAAAATCAGCTGGAAACCTCAGGAACAAGAATTGGCTCTTTCTTGCAAAAGTGGCAAAAGTGACCAAGATGGTAACTCTCTCAAATGGTGTTACAGATGAGGGAAACTAGTTGGGATAGTTTGAGGATGATATTTGAAGTATGTTTGAAGCTTTGTTTGGTTTTGAAAGTGACTGAATCAAGACATAGCTTGTAAAATACAGAAAAGTCAAAATTTGAGGTTTTGGAGGTTGACTTTCTGATTTTGAGGTTGTGCAATGTGGATGAAGGTTTGAACACCTCCAATGGATGATTTATGATGTGTTAGGATGGTTATTTGAGTGGTACTTGCTCTGGTTTCAAGAATTTCCAAATTACTCCATAATGACTTGAAAATGAAGTAAGAGAGAGAGTGAGAAAACAAGGCTTTGGTATTGTTTTGGTGTGGTTTAAAGCATCAGAAATGACCTCTATTTATAGTAGAGGAGTTTTTTTTTGAAGGAATAGTGAATGTCAACTGGTTCACTCTATTATCCAATGGATATGCCCATGTATCACTTCCTTAAATGGCAAGGTACCAAGTCTTCACTTGGCCATTGACTAGAGCTGGTCATGGTAGCTCTAGGTCTCCTGATTTTTGCAATAACCTTGACTCAATTGGACTTATTAGGCTTGGTTTATGACATCTCAATGCATTGCATTGATGTTACCTTGCCAAATTTGAATTCCAAGTTTCATGTCATGATGATTTTCACATGCCAAGTTGAATTTCTTGCCTCTTTGATCATGGAGCAAGTGAGTCATCAGATTCTTTGCGTTTTTGGAAGATGACAAAGTTGGCAAAGTGAAAAAATTTGAAGGAGAAAATTGTGTGGCACAAGTTATGCACCAATGTTGTCTTGAAAAATTAGGTTTTCATGCCATGTTGCAAAGCTTGTAACTCCCTACTCAAGTTGAACTAGGATGAGTTCTTGTACATTTTGGAAAGCTCTTATGACATACTTTAACTTTGATGTCCAAGATTGATCTTGGTTTAGCTTGGATCAAGGTGAAAAATGGCCTCAAAGTTAGTAAAAAGTGAAACAGATTATGTCCAAATTTCACTAAGTGTTGAAAAAAGTGGTCATTTCCAATTTTTGTGATTTTGATCAGTTCATAACTTGAAATCCATGAGGAATTAGAATCTCATGTAGTTGACGTATTTAAAGTATGTAAGATGAACTTTCATTTGAGCTTTGAATGGGAGGAAAAGGCTTTGTGGTTTAGGAGTTTTGACCTTGCAAAGTTGGTATGAAATCACTTTTGGTTCCATAACTTTGAAAAATTTTGGTTTCTCATGGTTGCCCCTTTTGCAAGAAACCTCACTTTTCTTGATTTTTCTTGATGGATGATGATCAATATCATACATTAACATTGTTTTTGACTTAGCGGTATCATATTTGTGAACAATTCCAAAAAGTCAAACTTGATTTTTAGGCACAGTTGACTTTTTGTCAGATGAATTCCAAACTGTGTGATCTTCTATGCAATAAAGTTCTTGACATAATTCAATCCTAATGGATGGATTCCATAGGTTTTTTAGGGTGTCTTGAACGATGCCTCAAAGTTTGAGAACATGTCTTGGTTAAAAGTCAAAGATACAGTTGACTTTTTTCCTTAAAACCCTAATTGTGTCCTGATGAAATTGAAACTTGTGAATCAAGTTTCTTGGATCAATTCATTGTTTCGAATTGATTAATGTAGTGTATTTGAGGTCCTCAAATCATGTATTGAGGTCTTGGTTCATGCCTTGCCCCAAAAGTCAACTTAGGGGTGAATTAGGTCAAGAAACCCTAATTCCTGATTTTTGATGAATGATTCCCCTGAGGCTATTTTGACTTGATGATTAGGTCTATGAGGTACCTTGGAGCATATTGGGTCATGATTTGAAGTATTGGCGCATGCCCAAATGAAAATTTTCATCTGGAGGCCTTGGTCGACCAAAACCCTAATTTGGTGACACTGGCGATCTTGAGGCTCGATCCACTTGGGATGTTGCAACCTTGTGCTTGATTCTTGATGTGGGAGTCCTCTTGATCCTTTATGGGTGTTTGAGAGGTTAAAAAAGTTGAAGATCATGTCAATCCTTGATTGATCATTTGTCTAAGTGCTCTGGGAGGGCTCAAAACCCTGATTCTTGATTATAGTGAATACCCAACTATCTTTTGAGGAGATTGATAAGGCATGATGGTACATCCATATTATGGTGATGACTGTCACAATGATGGAAAATCTTGTGGTCAAAATTTGGGGTATGACAGAGTGACAAGTGGTTGTTGATATAGCATAACAAGAGATTCATAGATTGGTTTAATAAAAGTGTGTCTAATAATCATAGTGCATCCGAGATACTTAAATGGTTGTCGTACGAGCTAAAACTTTGTGTCATTACTTGGACTGCATACGACATTGGTCATTATACCTTTTATACAAAATCAAAAGATGATCGTAGTACAATGCAAAATAGTGGGGTTATGGTTGAAGCTGAATCGATGTATTTCTCTAGTGCGAAAGATAAGAATCCTGTATTGGCAACTACCGCGTTTTATGGTGTCATCGATAAGATTTGGGAGATTAATTATGTTATTTTCAAAGTGTCTTTACTTAAATGCAAGTGGGTTACCAATTATAGTAATAGTGTACACATTGATGACTTAGGATTCACCCGGGTCGACCTTGGCAATGCATCTTTTATGACCAAACCATTCATCATGGCTTCTCAAGCAAAACAAGTTTTCTATGTTACCGACCTGTAATACCCTAATTTTTACCCCTAAGATCCCTCATGTCATTTGCATCATCTGCCACAAACAAGATCACAAGCCTTGGTTCTCCTTCCCTATTCTGTAGGTTTGTTTTTGAGGCAGATCACCAAGCACCTATGTGTTTCTTACTTGCTTTATGTTTGTTTATGTTTACTAACCTCTAACCAAAATACTAAAAATAAGTTGTTGTTTGCTTGTTTCTTCTTCTCCGTGTGTTTAGGGTTTTGCAGGGAGATTGGTGAATATTGCATTAGTTTTAAAATATGTGTGGTTGTTCATTCAAGTCAAAATCAGATGGAAGTTTGAGCTAATCTTGGTCAAACTATAAAGAGGCTGCTCCAATTTCAAACATCTGTAGCAGTGGTTTATTTCTTGAACAATGAGTGTCCAAGGTCAAGTGGTCTTGCATTATAATTCATTAGGCTTTCAAGTAGTATTCTATGAGAAGTTTGATCCAGGTTATCGTGATCAAGAGTCTATCAGTCCAAATTGTGCTCATTTGTGGATTTATTTTCCCAAAGATTGATTCATGCCAAATTCAAAATGATTCAGAACTTATTGATCAGAAATTCAGAGAATTATGATAAAGATCAAAGTGGATGACCGATGTTTCAGTCGCAAGTAATTCAGTGGATCAAAGAGTGGCTTCATTCATATTAATCAGATGTTTTTGGGAAAAGTTCAGAATTGGTTTTGGATTAAAATCAAGAATTCATATCCATAATCCATTTATCCAAATTTTTATGACCATTTCTTTCAAACCCACTATTTATATCTATATTCCAAAATTCTTTCATTATCCAAAATCCATTTAATTACCATCCTAATAAACCAAAAATCCATTGTCTTTATTATCCAATCCATATTTTTCCCAATATCCATTTTTAATACCATTCATTAACCATTTTTACTGACACACTTTTAAGAGTCCAAAGACCTTTACAAAAGTATGCTAAGCCCATGTACAATGTTACAAGCCAATATATCAAAGCCCATGCACCATTCATAAAAATTGTCAAAAAAAAAATAATAAGGTGAAGCCAAGAGATTCATGCTGATACTTCCATAAACAGCACAAGTCTCACATGCCAAACCTTGTAGCACCACATATGGAGCATTTCATGCAACCTTGGTGCAATGCTCTGTCAATGATACACGATGATGATGATGATGAGAAAGAGGATGCTTTTAGAAGTCTATGTGTTATGGTCAAAGTCAATCCTTCTGGAGCTCTCAGCTCTCTTACATCTGTAAAGTCATTGCAAGTTGGCATGAAATAAAGAGTGAAGCTTTACACAACGAAATCTGTTAGGTCTTGCATGGGAATAAAAAGAAGCTGCAATAAAGCATGGGACCAATATACTTGCTTTGGCGCAAGTGAACCATGCAATTGAGAATGCCCGTGGACAATGGCTTTAAAGGATGAACTGCATGACATGGTTGATGGCTTAAATCACAAGAACTTAAATGTGAGGTACATGGTAGCATGTGAGCTTTGCAAGCTTCTGAACTTGAGATGGAAGGAATTTGGAAGATAGACAGTATTTTTTTGTGAATGGTTGACACGTGGATATGCCAAAAGTCAGTAAACTTGTGAATAAGTTGTAGAGAAGTGCAAACTCTAAACAGTATCCCATTGCAATCTTGAATATTTCAATTCCAAGAAAAGTGTATGCTGTCAATGAATTTATGCAGCTTGGAGTAAAAGAAAACTGTTTTGAGACGTGTTCCTCTCAGAAGAAATCTCCTATCGTAACAAAACCATCCTCCGCAAATGGCACTCTTCCTCGCGAAGAGCATTATACTGAGCGCAAAACTGATTCCAAAAATGCCTCTGAATCTGATGACAACGATCTATTCTCAAGAGAAAGGTTTATTCGTGAGAATATTAGGAGTTCAACGGGCCAGGAGTTCATACTCAAAGCGCACAAATCCGTAAAGGGTGATACAAGTGGAAGACAGCCGATATCTGCTCACAGTGCTTGGCGCGATCAAGCTACCTGGATTTCAAGGACAATTGATCAATATTCATCTGATCCACCAAGACATGTTCAGTCAACTCTTAACATTTTCGTTGTTGTGAGTAAAAGAAAACATGATGACTATCATTGCTGCCAACGGTGAGCCAGATATCACAGATTCTGCAGATGGTTTTGTTGTCAAATATATGTCGTCATTTTACGATAATATTTCATGTTGATTCTTCATTCAGCAATGTATCGACAGCGGCAATGGGTTCATCGTTATCTGTGCATGCTGGTTCTACGATAACATCCAGTGTTTGTTCAAATCTGAAGGGGTTGGATCCTTTGGTATTCTTGGATGCTTTAGTTGATATACTGACAGATGAACGGCATTTGAGGGCACTGCAACTGATGAAGATAGACTTCATGCAACCAATTGGAATAGTTCTGAAATCGGCAGGTCAGGAAGAGGTTATATTTGTATTGCAAGTTGTGGTTAAGCTGACTTTTACATCTAATACTGTTGCCGAGAAGATGTCAACCTAAAAATGCGGAAGATTAAACATTTGAAGCCGAGTAATTGTTATTCGATTACTGGTGTTAACGATGCTGAAGAGTTTCGCATAGTCAGGGAAGCTCTTGATGCTGTTCACATCAATAAAGAAGACCAATAGACTGTATTTTCTATGCTTGCTGCAGTATTATGGCTAGGGAACATATCATTTACTATCATCGATAATGAGAACCATGTTCAAGCAGTAGAAAATGAGAGTTTGTTACACATCGCCAATTTGATTGGCTGTGATCTAGAAGACCTCAAGTTAACTCTATCAACTCGCAACATGAAAGTTGGTAATGATAAGGTCGTCCAGAAGTTGACATTATCACAGGCAACTGATGCAAGAGATGCTTTGGAAAAGTCTATATATTCATTCTTGTTTGATTGCTTGGTTGATCAAATAAATAAATCACTTTCTGTTGGAAAAATACATACTGGCAGATCATCATGGACAAGCTACTCTGATGAAGTCAGTATTGAAACCTGGATTGGATGTTTGACTTTATGCCAACACAAGGCAAATAATTTTTTGGAAATGGCAATCAGCGGTGCTTTAATCATTGTCGAAGAGATTTACCTTTATATGTTGATTGACTTGGTTCATCAGGATTTTCTGTTGGCTGATCAGTTCTCAAAATAGAAGATTCCTCGTAGCACTGTGCAAAAGCTGCTGTCAACTCTACCTCCACCAGAGTCGGATATGTTTCGTGTTGATTTTCGTTCTACTCATGTTCATTATTTGAACAACTTGGAAGAAGATGCTAGTGATGTTAAATCCACCGAAAACACCACCATTTGCTCGTTTGAAACCAAGGCAAGAGCAAAAATTCTACAAGCTCCCACGCCAAAACCTGGAAGTCATGCCTAAGCATTCCAGGCATCACTAGCCAATGATTATGATGAATTCAACCGATGGGAGGCTGGAGCAATTGTTGGAATAGTGTGTTTCACGTTGGCAATGAGAATTGAAGAAAACCAGCAATGTAACAGAATTGAGCAAAACTGCTTCTATATTTTATGAATCACTTTTAACTGCACCAATGATCTCTTATGAAAATATTGTTCATTGTATAGTGAAGGTTCTTGAAGCTGACTATTCTATATCAGGTGCAGTACTCCGAAGATCTACAAACGGCCGAATCGGAACTCCAAGGAAGCTTTGAATTCAAATAAGCTGAAAATTTGATCTCATCAGATTACTATTCAATCTCACTTGAAAGACAAAGCTCTGCAAATTAGCTCCTGTTTGCTACTAGATGAGGTTCAATTGTACATAGTTGTTGAAAGGTTCATTGGACATAACAGTGCAGCTGGCGATCCACGTCACCTTTTGAATTCACAAACTGCAACAAAAGTGAAAATATCACGTAAGCCAAGTCGAGCTAAAAGGTTCCACGTCATAATTAAATGAGCTGCAAATTGGAAAATAAAAAACGACACCAAAGTTTCAGCTTAAAGTCACACAATCCATGTCACGTATTCAGTACATGAGCTACAAAGAAAAAATTCAAAATGAAGTCATAATTCAATTCAAGTCATGCACATGTGTTGCAGTTCAAAACGACATGAAAAAATTTCAGCGAGCAGCACACGTAGTAGCATCTCAAAACGCAGAAAAATTCTCACAAACGGCAAATCATTTTCACTCATTCTCATATATAAATAAGAACCACCTCTCATTCATTTACTCAAGCTTTCTAGCCAAACAAACTTTGCTAATTTTTCTCTCAATCCTCACTTCGTAAAATCGTTTCACCACTCCATTCATTATTCTACTTTGTTCTTCAAATTAACCTCAAACTGAGACCGATTTCGAACCAGAAATCATTCAGAAGAAGTAGGAGAAGCAAGAAGAAGATTAATTACACACTTACTTGAGCTTTTGAAGGTAGTTTGAGAGTTGCCGTCGTTTTCGATCCGTTTTATTCGTTACGATTCTTTGAATTGTTGATACTGTTGAGTAGAGATTTTAATTTCGATCACAATAGCGTATGTTTTGAGTCCCGCCGCACTGATTTATTGAAGCTACGAATTGCTAGCTATGTATGAACAGTGACGCGAGCTAGGTGAGGAAGATGATGAAACTCTTTTGTTTCTGATTCCATTTCATTTTGTTTCTTTATTTTAAGAAATGTTTTCTTTTTTAAAGTGGATTGAGCCGTGTATTTTTAGTTTGCACCTCCTATATTTATTTTAAAACCTCCCTCTGTTCTTTCTATTTTTTTTTTCTTTTAAATTTTTTCTTAATTCAAATTCATTTTTTGTATTTTTTTTCTATTATATTTTATGACTTCTTTTTAAATTATATTTTAATCCTTTTTTTTGTTGATCTTTGCACCTAGTTTTTTTGTTTTGAAAACTTTTCTTGAAAAAGCATTTGAAATTACTTTATTCTTGATCCTATTTTGATTTTTACTTTATTTCTTGGTTATTGGTGGTTCTTTTCATCTTGAACTCTTTCTTCTTCTTCTTTTTCGTTTGGTCGATGAAATCTATGAATCGATGCTTATTGATTTACAAAGATGTTTAATCTTCATTATTTCAAATCTATGGGTGAATAATCATTTGGATCATTCTCCATACTTTGGAATCATGATATATTTCCTTTAATAAATTGATGTGAAATCTCGATTATGATTAGATCATTCCATTTTTCTTATTGTGTGGCATGTTTTAGGAGAGTGATTTACATATCACTTCTCTAACATGTGTTAACACTAATATTGTTATTGACATGCCTCGAGTAGGGTGACTTCTATATAAGTCACTTGGCGATTGCTTAACATAGCGCTACATGTGTCCCGTATCAGAAAATGATCATTCGTAACCCAAACTTATGTTTGCAAGCCCAATGATGGTTGATTATTTGTCTTTTTGGCTCAATACCTATGAGACTTATTGTTAGGAGGCTTTGGTCTTATCAATCCTCTAATGAGTTCTCATTAACCTTGACCTAATTACATTATTCAATCATTATTGATCATTTGTTCTAACAACTAATCATTAACTCACTAATAATATTATTGTACTAATTTTGTTTATGTTTCCTTCCCGCTCCTTATCTCTCTTTTATTTTTTATACTCCATTATTATCATCTCATATCATATTATTGTTTATGCTTCCTCTCTCTTTTTCTTTTGTCCACTTGGAGCATATCTTGTTCAAAACGTTAATAAAGGATTAAACCTCTAAAAAACTTGGTGCTTTTAATTTTGTGGTTATGCTTATGGATGGACTTAGACCCTGGACCTCTTGGATTATTCTTAGACCCTTGGACCTCTAGGATTATTCTTAGACCCTTGGATTTAGAATTAGGACTATTTTCCTATGCTTGGAGTATTATGGATCTTTGCCTTTATTTGGCTTGCTCATTTGCTTATGCTTCAAGACGGATGGAATTCTTATTTCGCTTTCAATGAAGTGTGTTATAATTCGGTTAGATCTTTCTTATCTCTAACTTTTATTTTGCTTTAGGGATAATCACTTCTTCTCCACCCCTTCTTTAATTTTCAAAATCGTCTCCCTTTTTCAGAACTTAAACCGCTTTCATAATAAAACCTTGACTTTTGTCAAGTGATTTTCAAACTTTGTTTTTTTCTCTAATAAATGTCAATCAATGTTAATCATGCTTTGATTATTTCAAAAAAAGACATAAAAAAATAAAAAAACTCATTCAACTTTTTGTGCTTTGTGAAGTTTTTCCTTTAAACTTTTCAAAAAGATAGACATGAGTCATCTTCTTTAATGAGATGTAAAGCTCCTAACCATGGTATTTTGTGTAAAGTATGGTCATTTTCCACTTAGATGTTGAAGTGATAGTCTTGTTGATTTTAATCCAAGCAAATCCTCCATCTTAATGTGATGCAAATGCCTTTTTCCCATACCTTTGGGTAATTAGCTGAGTATTCTCTCCTGAGAATGACAGGTTGTCTTTTCAAGTTAAAATGAATCATAACAAACAAATTTTGTTATTTGTACCAAGAACTATGAGGTTTTGATCCTATATTGCACTTTGTGGGTACGTAGGCATGAGGAGATAAGTCTCTCCAAACACAAAAATCTTAAAAAAATACTTCTCTTCTCATCTCCCCCAATCTCTTTTCAAACAAACCTTTTCAAACCAAAAAGCGTAGATATTTCAAAGGGTTCCTATAGAGTACTATAGACGTTTGGGTGCTAACATCTTCCCATTGCGTAACCAACCCCCTTACCCATTCTCTGTTTGTTCTTGTTTTAGAACTCTTTAGGTTTTGTTCGCTCTTTTTCCTTTCCTTTTGGATAAAATAAAAGTGTGGTGGCGACTCTTGCTTTATGAGTTAAGTTAATCAATAGCTTACACTCACAATTTTTACTGCTACACAACCCATCAAACATATCGGGGAAACGGTCAATTGTTCTCCAAGGAAAACACATTCCTCTTAGTGATGAAAGTCTAGATATTCCATCCACACCTTCTTACACAACACAAGTTCTTACCTCATATGATGAAGTTGATGGAGATGTCGTGCATGCTATTCGAGTCGATCATGAAGAAGGCATATGGGAAAAATAACAAGTACATAATTTATTCTTTATTTATAATATATTAATTGTATGTTATAGTTTCTAAGTATTTTAACTAACTAGTATAATTATTTGAAATCATAGGTCTTTAGAGTCAAGACACCAAGAGACAACACATCAAAACACCAAGTTACAATTATGTGATATTATGTAATGTGTAAACTGTAGGTTGTTTATTTTGATAAATTGTAGGATGTTTGTTCTGATACAATTGAATATGATACAATTATGTGATATTATGAATATGACACAATTAATATTATTGTGATAATTTTATCATAAATGTGAGTTGTATTTTCTGCTATGATATGGTGAACAATAATACAGGTTAAAAAATGGGATTATTTATAAAAGCGGGATGATATTTGTTAATCCTGCAGAAAATATAACAACAGTTATACATCATAGCCGCTATAACATCTCGCGCGCTGTCCAGAAAAAAATAAATATCAAAACGTCGCAGCTGCGAATTGAACCTAGGACCATTAATTTTATCACAGCGGCCCTTTGAAAAACTGTTGTGATAGGGTGCACGCTTTCCAGTTTATTACAACGGTTTCTGGGCCATCATAGTAAGTATCATATATACAATGATACTCCACATAACAACTCATACGTCCCCGTGATTATATATCTTTCTCAACCGTTGTTAAATGGGTTTTCCGTAGTAGTGTACATTGGACACGCCGAATATGCAAATAAGCATGCCAAAGTGTGTAAACGAAGTAAGTCAAAATGCACTTCTTGATGGCGTACCTCAAAAAATACGATTCTTCGTGACGGTCGCAGAAAAAATTAGTTCGAACAGATTCGCCTTTGAACTTTATTTACCCCAATGAAGGAATAGGAAAATATCGATAAAACTTCAAAAATAAAATAATGGTCGTCGCAACCATATCCGGGTTCGGTATTCGATTACCCAATGGGAAGGTATTAGCACCCCTCACGTCCGTTGTACTCAACGGGAACCTCTTAGTTAGATTTATGATTTGAATGTTAGCATATGTTTATTTGCTTTCTTCAAGCGGTAAAAAGATTAAAAAAAGAAAAGAAAGGAAACCTCAAAAGGGGAAAAGGGGAGGTTTTCTTATTAGTGTTCTCGCCAAGGATTGCGGTCCTCGTGCCTAAGTATCCTCATTGTGAAATAAGGAATCAGAGCATCCGTAGTTCGGAGGACTACGGTGGAATCAGAGCATCCGTAAGTTTGTGTTTTTTAATGAACAAAGTGTTTAGATTACGTTCTAAGGGATAAAATTGGCTTGTCTACTCTTGGGGATGCTTAAGCACTAGTTTGTATGCGCGTTAGAAGGGACTAAACAATGTCCTTTTGCAAAAAGGTGTTTGATCGCACGGGGCTAAGAAAAAGGGAAGTTGGATTTGATGATGTTAATTTTAGGGTTTTGAAAAGAATGTTCATTTTGTTTCAAATTGCACTAAAGTCTATGAGTGAAGGTGAATATTTCAAACAATCAAGTCAAGCATCTTGTGGTTAAAATACTCAGAGTGAGGGTAGGAAAACTCCATTCTCACTCCTTCTTCCTTACTTAAGGCTCGTGCCGCACAATTCTTATTGTATTTTATAAGTGTTTTTGAGTTTATTGAGAAAATGTCGTTTCACGTTGGATCAAGAGTTTTATTGAGAAAAGATGAGGTTGAAAATGGTTTGAGATTGAGATGGGATGCTTATTAAAGAAAAAGGCTTGGTGTTGACCAAGTTGTTTTTGAAAATGATTGTGGAATAAGTTGATTTTATTTTATTTATGAAGGCTAATGGATGTTAAGAGATTGATTTCGGTTTGGAAAGGTTTTGGTGTGATTTTAAAAATTGTACTTGATGTTCATCAAGCACCTTTGATTTTAGTAGTTTTGAAAGGATAATAAAAGGGAAGGGGCACACTATCAATACAAAAAAAAACAATAAATAGTAAATAAACAAAAAAAATAAAAGAAATAATAAAAGGGAGGGGGACACTATCAATACAAGAGGTAAAATAATTAAAAAAACTAAAGGAAATAGAAAGAAAAACAACAACAATAAGTAAATAAAGCAGTAACAAGAAAACAAATAAATAAAAAATATACAAAAAATAAAAACAGGATGAAAATAGGGATTGTAACTAGAAAAATGCTCTTGGCCCAAAGAAGGGGGAGCACACAGAGATACGTTAAGAAATTAGGAGGAGTTGGGAGACTTCATATTTTCCAAACCCACATTTGGCTACTATTCTCGTAGCAACAAAAATGGAGGAAAAAGTGTTCTAATGAAAACATAAAAACACAATAACTTTATCAATTTTTCACAGAATTAAACAAATAAATTATGAAAAATTATCTACTCGATCTCATGAACACAATGGAATATTAAAATTCATAAAATAAACAACAACAAAAATAAAAAATTAACAAAAAAAAAACATATATTGCTTGATTCGGTCATTTTATCCACCCTCATGACAAACGAATCATGGATTCATGCTCGGGATGATGTTGGGAAGTTATTAGATACATTATTTATGTAAAACAAACATGAATTTGCATTTTACCCTTTTTGTTCATGGATGTTCAAGAACACTTTAAACTCTTGATTTTGAATCAATGATGTTTCTAACAAAATAATGGTGATTAAGATACTAATTAAGTGCAACAAGAATAATAATGCAAAGGAAAATTAAATAAACAAAAATTAAACAACAACAAATTAGATTTGTGTACGGAGGTTGAATAATACTTTTCAACTCTTGATTTAAAATCAATTGAGTTTCCATGAAAAATGGTGATGATTAAGGTACTAAATAAATGAGGCAAGAATAAAAAAGCGATAAAATTAAATAAATGACAAGCATAAGAGCCTACCTACAATAAAATTCAATAAAGAAAGAAAGAAATGACTTGAAGAAAAATGAAGAGAGTTTTGGCTTAGTTTAGTGAATGATTGGTGATGAGATTTGTGAATGAGAATGACTTTATTTATAGGCTCTAAAAAGGGTAGTTTTGGAATTATACAAAGAGTGATGAGTGTCTTTAGAAACTTATTTAATTAAATAGTGAATAATGATGTAATATATGCATGGAATAATGATGTAATAAATGGGAGATATTTTGGACCTTCTAGAAACATTGATTTTTGTTTTATGATGCATGGAAATGATTAATAATATTTTAATGGATATTTTATTGATAAATCAAATGACCATGAATTTATTTTTTAAAATGCATAATGAAAAAAAGCAATTTCAGCCAATTTTTTCAACATGTAAAATGTTGACTTTGTTAATTTTTTTTTACTATAATGCATATATTCATGATTATACGAACTTTATTTTATGATAAAAATGCATATGGCTAAAAATGTAAAACTTGACAAATGGACATGTATCAGATGAATTTTAAATGCTCTGACAAAATTGGGGTATGACAGTGTAGCGTGCGATTTTTGTCGGTGACGCGACCACCTTACGTCAATGGTTGGAATTGGGTGCTATTTTCTGATTTCTTATTTATCCTATGAAGCTGGAAAGGAAAGGGAAGATATCTAAAACTAACCTTGCACGCAAATGTTTTCTTTAACAAATGCTAAGAGATCGGGGAACGGGGTCAGGTTATACAAAGGGAAGCTATTAACACTCAGTGTATATATGGTTATCCATAGGCCTTTTATTGCATGTTTCTCTGTTAATTTGAAATGTTCTATTGTGTTTATCTATTGTGGCTTGAGAAAGTTTCTCCTTTTGGAGAATTGAGATAATGTTTTTGTTGTTTTCGGGTTTTCCGTTGTTTTTAGGAAGGTACTTGTTGCGGTGAAAATCGGATAACAAATTATTAATTAATTTGCATCATATTTCTTTTACAACCGACTTTGATTTATCTAAAGGAAAGGTTCAAGATCGTTAGAAAAACCTAAAGGGAAAGATTTAAGGTTCGGGGGTTGATTATGCCTAGGGAAGGTATTAGCACCCTAAACGTCCGTAGTACTCTACGGGAGCCTCTTGTTAATGTTAACTTATGTTTGCTAAAGGTTCTATGCTAAAGGTTAGTTAGCAGGGGAAGTGATAAATTCATTATGATGAATATCACTAAGAGTTGAGGAACTCTCTCCTAATGCTAGTTGTAATTTCTATGGCTCTGATGAGGCCAAGAAATTGAAGTTTTATCCTAAAAGGTTACTTAGGTTAAGGTGGGGGGCAATGACTTATGAGTCAACATGTTTAACCTTCCTTTGGAATAGGGGGATAAAATAGATAACAATGAATAAGACATGAAAAGCTAAAACATTGATATAATATGAGGAGATAAAAGCAATATAAGCATGAGGATGGCAAGATGCTTCATAATGAAGATATGGATAAGATGAACATGATAATTATAAGAACACATCTATATGCTTCAATCTTTAGGAAGACAAACATATAGGATGATATTAGGTTTAACAATTAAAGAAAAATAGCATTCATATAAAAGTCAAGTATATGACAAAATCCACATGGATAGATTAATTCAAGAATTAAACAAGCCATTTAGTGACACTCAAAGTCAACAAAGATGCTTATAAATGATATTAACAATTAAACCAAAGTTGATAATTAATTGACAAGGCAATTGAAATTAGCAATTAACAACACATAAGGTAAATTTAAAAAAATAACTACATGTGGATAATTAACATTTAGCGGTTTATATTTAACCATGCATTAGAAATACAAAGTTAAGACACAAATTGATAATTTTAAAATTAACAGCATAACAATTAATATCACAATTAGAAATTAACAATACAATTGAGAATAACAATTAACACAATTGGAAATTAACAATACAATTCAAGATGCAATTGATAATTAAAATTAAAAGCTAATAAAACAATTAACAATTAAAATATAATTAAAAATTAGAAAACATATTAAAATTAACCACATAAATAATTAATAACCAAACTGAAATTAAATAAACATTAGGCAAAAAAAAAATAAATAAGATAGAAGAGATATTGAAATAAATAAACACGCAGGGGTGCATAAGTGATTTGGTTTAGTTAAAAAACAAAGGAAAAGAAATGGGCCAGAAAACAGGGGGTGTAGGTAACAATTGCGCAAGACCCAAAGAGGAAAAGAGAAGCAACCAGGCGAAAATAGGAAAAACAACAAAAGGGTTGATCCAAGGATCGAACCCAGGCATGGCAAGTGATAGGCGAATATATGTGCATGTGTGTGACCGTTGGGATGGCGTGTTTCATCCGTTCATTATACAACTTGATAAATACATAAAGCAAAACAAGTTCATGTTCCCAAATAACCAAACATGCGCGCCCTATACTCATACCAAGGTTCAGGTTTTTTACATATCGTGCACAACCATGTTCAAGCAAGCGTAAATCAATCAATACTCATCCAAAACAAACAAGATAAGAACCAATGTAAACAGTAAGGAAGCAAGATATCAAACATGTAATGTGTTTGCACTAAGCTCTATCAACGTCACAACAAAATAGCCACAAAGCATGAGGGATCAGAAGCATTCATTTTGCAGCAAAGAGGTATCACAAGCAAAAGCAATGAGCATGGAATTATTGGAAACTAAACATTCATCATGACAGCAAAAATAATATGATATGGCTGTCAATAACCTGATAGTAACCAGTAGAGAAAAAAACTGATAAAAGAGAAGAGATGTCACACTAAAGTTTTCATGCTAATTCAAAGTCATGTGAGAATTTAAGGACAAGGCAATATGAGCATGGATACACATAATTCGCATGCAACAGAATAACATAATGGCAGCTAGAAAAGTTAATCAGTAATGAACAAACTCAAATCCAATGTAGTGTTTCATGATCAACGCAACAAGAGTATATGACATAGCAAACAGACAGTTAATGCAAAGCAGCTAGACCAAGTGATATTGACAATGAGAAGCCCAAAAGCATACAGAACATACACTTAACATAGATAGGAAAAAAACCTAACTCAGCATGAATAGCAACTTGGATAATGATCAATCAATGAGAAAAATTCAAACAGGCAGTCAAACATAGAACACTTATTGACAACATTCAAATTAAATTGGTACACCTATAGCATACCTCAGGTTTGACAGAACAGAGCATCATCACTAAAAAAACTAAAGAAAACAACATGAACATGCCTCATTTAAACCAGAGAAAAAAAAAGCAGCCTGAGAACACATTAGTGATTGGTGTGTGATTGTGTGAGCATATACTCAATGAATTAGCAACTCAAAAAAACATCAGTTTAAGTTCGGAAATTCACTCAATCTTCAGCAAAAGGTTAAGGCAAATCATGGTATAGCATTTTGGCATAAATTTCAAGTAATCACCAACTCTAACAGCAGTTACAGCCACATAACTAAATCATCCTAGGAGAATATCATGTACTGGCAGCTTAGGAAGCATGTTAAAGCATATCAAGGTTAACATACCCTCTATGAATACAGTGTTTATTGCAAATATACATTCAAATAGAAGTACAACATGTAGATGACAAATAGACAAACATGTATACAAACATGCTACAACAGCTGTGAACCAGACAATCAAACTTCAATCATCCATAAGCAAGGTTAAAACCGTGTATACAAACATGCTCCAACATTAATATAAAAGATAAACATGCCAAGAATCACTTGTTAACCTCAACCATCATTACAACAGCAAACAAACAAATTCAAATGTTCTGCAATTTAAAGGTAAACCAACATTTGAAGAGGGTTCAAAGATTCACATGTTGGTCATATTACATTCAGGTACACACATCATTAAAATATGTCAACAGAAACAAGTATTAATCTTGACAGTTTGTATCACAATGAGATTGTAATCATCCATAAACAGAAATCAGGGACATTAAGACTTAATCAAAAAACAACAGCAAAGGTAACATATCATTGGATAACATCATGAAATCAAACCTCAAACATGTGAACAACATATTGAGAGACTCACACATTTAGGACAACATCATAATGCAAGTGTAGAATGGTAGCAGGGTGCATATAACCAGAAATGTGCAACAGGGTATGATCAGTATAAGCATATCTAGGCAGAGATGGAATAACAATTTCAAACAAGATGCAAAACTCATTTAAACATCTAGTACCAATATCACAAACATCTAAAGACAGTCATGCATCAATATACATTGACAAGCTATATAAAACAACACATCAAAGTTTCATATTTTTTAATCAGCATGATAAACCTCAAACAAACTCATGAGGGTCCAAGTATATCAATGATCAAACACATAGAGGCAGGATCAAACACATCACTAGAAGTAAAGCAGAGCATAATATAGTCATTAATTTAAGATCAAGAGAAAGTTACTTAGAGTTGGTTTCACAGATAACAACAAAGCACAGTTATAAAAAGTTCAAATATCATTTTAACATGTCAAACAAACAAGACCTGCAATGGCAAATTAGCTAGCATAAAGAATAGTCATTTCATTTTCATAGACAGTTGACATGATCAAAGAGAAATCGTTAACAACAAAAAAAACCAAGGGAGGTAGTTTACGAATTCAAAACGACTGTTAATATCAAACTCAAAGTACCACAAACATTTCCAAAAGGGCAAACCATACATATCATCATATATACTCAAGAGAAAACAAGAACTTGTGTATCAACATCAAAATGCGCAACATCCTTTTAGGTCAGTAGCATAAATAACTTAGATGGCAATAAACTCTATGCATACATTATAGGCTCAAAGAAAAGAGAAGCATACCATGATAAACATTTAACAGCCATTTAAAACAAAATTAAAACCAATATACTATGAACAAGTGAAAAGATTAGAGCTGAAGGAAAAGAAGGTTACCAACTGAGCTTGTTTCTCCTTGAATTAACCACAAATCCTCGATGCTAATCATCACTCCCTTCTCTTATGAACTCCAATATTTAGTGTGTTTTCGTAGAAATTGTTGGTGTCTTCAGAACTGAAATGAGCTTCTTTAAATAGGCAAGGCATTGGGTTGATGAGAGGCATCATGGGCCGGGTAAATTCCTCAAACATTTGGTGGGCATAAGCTGAGCAAATAGAGTTTCCGTTTGAAATTCAAACTTTGTCCAATTCTGGGAGAGAAATACGCTGCGACATTTCAGACGTGCAGGGTCATACTTATCACTTGGTGAATGAATTCAGAGCTCTCCCATTGATGCTATTGAGAGGGGTACCAAATGGAGCAAAGGTTGGAGATAGCGTGGACAGATTTGGAGGTGGAGCTGTCGTATGCTGGAATTGGCAATCCTTTCTGAACCACTTTCTGCGCAACACAAAGTTGAGCTTGAAGAGGAATGGATTTGGAGATTTCAAAATTGAGGAATTCGCGCCAACGGTATTGTGGTTGAATGGATTCAACGAATTGGATTGATACAAGATACATTGAATTTCTCTTCCTCATCCGTAACTCTTCAGCAAGAACGAAAGAGGAGGATGAACTTTGGTCTCCTTTGGTCTCTTTGATATCACGTGTCATGTTTACATTGGCCCATGGAATAGTTGAAAAGTCAAACTCCCACAAGCTTAATTCTTATTGGTTGATGGCAATGAATAGAAACTCCAAGATTGCAAAATGACTTGGTCACGATAAGCTCATTATGGGCACACTCTTTTACCAATACTAATAGTATGGTTATTGAAAATAAAACAAACTACTAACATTTAGATTAAGAATTAATTTAAAAGGAGTTAAATGGATAATTAGCCTAGTTAATTAAAATTGACTTAATATTAGGATTGATTTGAATTAAATAAAACTAAAACAACTCAAATATAAATAAAATAAAATGGGCCAAATTGAAATTAACCTAATCACAAAACAAATAAAGGCTAAGATAATTATTAAATTAGAATAATGAGAAAGATAATAAAATAACAAATAGAAGGAAAATGAGGGTAAAATTTGGGGTACAACAGTACTAGACCTGAAGTTTTTTATTTGTGTGCTCGCTAAGATTTCGCAATCTTATGCCTACATATTCCCATAAAGATATATGGGAAATCAGAGCAATCGTAGTTCCTCCTATTTCTATGGGAGGAAAGATGTTTGGTGTCTTGTTCAAAGCCCAAGATTGAAGCTATCAGAGTATTTGTGTCTTGTTTAAAGCCCAAGATTGAAGCTAAAAGGGTGATTGAGAGAGAATTTGTCATCTCTAAAGGGAGATATCTCACCTATTCATCACAGATGTTTGGTAATTGGTTATAAGGGAAATTACTTTAACTGGGATATGTAGAATCTAGCAATGCCATAATTTCCTTTATAAGAGAGATGCCATGAAGGAAGAAAGCTTTAACTCAGTGTAGAGCAATGCCACTTTTTCCTTATGAATCTTTCATGCTAAGAGAGGGACATTGGCTTAGATGTATTGAATCTAGAGGATTTCCACATACAGCTGTTAGATGAAAGAGGAATTTTAGCCAGGATAAGGGAAGGACTCCAGCTTGGATTTTGAATCAACAAGTGTGCCACTTACAACAATTATCTGGAAAAAAGGTTTTGATTGTATGTTTTGATGTGTGATGTTAAGAGGAAATATCCTCCTGCAGAGTGGACTCATGGTCTCATCTGAGGGGATGTTGATTTTGGTGTGCCTTGACCAAAGCCCAAAGTTGAAGCTAAATGACTCCATTGGGGAGGGTTTTATCTGTCTTGTACAAAGCCCAAGATTGAGGCTGAAGAAAAATGACTCCACTGGGGAATGTTTTATTTGTCTTGTACAAAGCCCAAGATTGAGGCTGGCTGGGGAGATTCATTATACAAAGCCTAAGAGGAGGTTATCTCTTGCTGAGGATTTATGGAAATCTAGGAGCAGGTCCAAATGGTATTGGGGAATCCAAAGGGGTTTACTCTTGCTGAGAAACACGGAAGAGCTGAGACATCAGATGCCATGAGATTCTGATTCCACTGGGGATTTGTTGATGGTTGATTGACCCTGGTTAAGGGATTTTTAAGGTAAGAGCTTAAACCTTGTTAAGGGGTCAAGGGAGTTTAAAAGTTGAGTTTGAAAACCTATGGAGGTTTTAACTCTGCTGGAGATTAGTGTATTGATTGAGTAATCAGGGTTCTTCCTATGCTTTTAGGAAACTTGAGGGTTTCTTGGTGAGATCCAAGAGGAGATGAGACTTTCCAAGTCTACTTGAATGAAGTCCAAGAGGAGGCTGAGCTGCCCAAGTCTCTCAAGAAATGGTATGCTCTAGTGTAGAGAGGGGTCTTTGTATGATGCCCAAGAGGAGACTGTTGGTTTTAAGGGATGAAAATCAACCCTAGAATGGTTTGATGTTTTGGAATTTTTAACTCTCCTGAGGATTAAACTAGTATAGTGACTAATTTCTATCCTATACCTGTAGGAGGCCTTTGGGTCCTTGTACTAAGCCCAAGAGGAGGCTGGGGAACTTCTAAGAAGCTTGTTGGTCCTTGTACTAAGCCCAAGAGGAGGCTGGGGATGCTTTTAGGAGGCCTGTTGGTCCAAGCCTAAGAAAATTTCAAGAAAGGTTTCACCGGGAATAAGTCATTTCTCTGTTGAACAGTTCTAAGGTTTGAAGAAATTCAAAAGAGGTTTCACCGGGAATTAATCCTCTATGGGGAAATAAATTTCTTGTACAAATATATTTCTAAGTTTGACAGTCTTGAGAAAAGTTTCACTGGGAATAATGCCTTTCTCTGTTCCATATTGTATAAGCCCAAGAGGAGGCAAGACTGTATAGTGAATTATCTATGAGTGAACCAGTTTTGACTATGTTGAAAGTAACCTCTGGTTTAACCTAAACAAAGTGGTGCCAGCCACTAGGTTGTGAGAGAGGGGAGGTAGCGCAAGCCACCTATTCCCCAGGAGATTTATTCTCCAATCTCTCCTTCTTTCTCTCCACGAAACCGCACGTTCAGTCACAAAATCTAGTCTTCAACGAATCCGTTTTTCATGCCACTAAAGTCGAATCGTCCGCATCCAAGTCCACTATAAATACAATCGAAAACCTCCATTAAAGGGATCCAAGTTTTGTGCGTGGAAGCGCTAACGAAGTTGTTTCATAGTTTTAGGCAGAAATTACAATTGTAAAAGGGGTAGTTTCTCACATCGAGGAACTACTCCACCATTAGTATTTAGGCCTATGTTCTATGTAACTTGCTTGGATCAACAATCTTTCCGTCATTATTGAAGTTAAAGTTAATTCAAGTTTCTTTATTTCTCGCATTTTACTTCAAGTCTTTACAGGTTCTTTATCGCATCACTCATTACTATTGTTTATCGCTTTCCTAAATTAATTATCACGATGTTTTCAAATGCAATTATAATGTTTAATTTGTTTATGTTTAATTCCAGGTCTTTCTAAATTGTCTTGAGTCCGGCGTATGAGAACCGTCGTTACCGACGGGACTCGGTAGAAAATAATAGGTGCGAACTTATGATTAAAATTCTGTTTTGGTTTTAATTTCCAAGTCTAATTTAAATAGAATTCTCATGAGAGTGAGAGGTTCTTTAAAACGATTTTGTCACGAGAGTGAGAAATTAATTAAGGTTAGAGCCGGCACTGCGAAAGCGTGGGGGTCGAACCGGATAGTGGAAATTAGGCAACATATCTAAATACAATGAGAGCGCTTTAGATACATTTAGGATATTATTGGCTTTCAAAATATATTTCCTAGTTACCGGGCGAGCGAGAGCAAAATCTTGGGATTAGGGAACATGACTTTAGTTAATACCGCGAGAGCGTGAGGTGGAGTTTTTAAGTCGGTATATTCTACGGAACTAAGTTATAGTTGTAATTAGTACCCGAATTCTACAAAGTCCTTTAGGAATGCGGAATCCATATTCCGGCCTCTCTTTATTATCATATTCTCTTAGTTTTATTTTAGTGCTAGTCTTAGTTTCCCTTTCATCGAATATCATTAGCCCTTGCTTTACGTCGCAGTAATAGATAACGGTAGGTTGACATTGGTCTCTGTGGGTTCGACAATCTTTTATATTACTTCGATAAATCCGTGCACTTGCGGAGCATCAAGTTTTTGGCACCGTTGTCGGGGACCAACAGTCAATATTGTTATTCCGTTGTTGCACCGTATAGACTAAGGCACTCTTATCTCTATAACTATGTATCACCCAAATTTTCTCTATGATAACAACTCACAATATCTCGAGGAACAGCATCCAAATTACCTCTACGATTACCACTCCCAGTATTTGGAGGAACCGTACCAATCCCAAAATTTTGAGGAGCCGCACCCAAATCTTCTCTACAATTACCAACCGCAATACTCCCAGTATTTTGAGGAACCGCAACCAAATTTTCCCTACGATTACCACTCCCAATATTTTGAGGAACCACAAGAATCTGTTAATTCCAACCTCGAAACATTAATGAAGGATTTCATTCAAACAACAACTAATTCGAGGCTAGAATCCATGATGGAGCACTTTGTGGAAACACAAACTCTCCATAATGAAGAGCTTAGAAGACAACATCTCGATACTTATGAAACCCTTAGGCAGATAAACACTATGGTCGAGTCCCTCGCGACTCACACTGAGGCATTGGAGACTCAAATCTCCCTGCTTGCACAGACACCTATAGGACCCTCCCTTGAGGAGCATGTAGATGTTGTAGTGACCAGTAGTGAAAGACAAATCGAAAATACTAAGGAGAGTGATATTGAGATTGAGGAGAGTGATAATGAGGTTGAGGAGAGTTTTGGTGAGGAAAAAGTAGAGATTGAGAAAAATTCAACGACACCACCCGAAAGGGAGGTCGTTGAAGAGGTAGATAAGGAAGCACATATTATTGTTCCTCATCCCTATACCCCACAGATTCCTTTCCCGCATTGGTTTGTAGACTCCTAATCCGAAACGTATGTGAAGGTATTGGAAAATGTCCACGCCAATGCACCTTCGTTTGAGGTCCTAAATAAAAAGAGAAAATTCGAGGACCATGAAACTTGGGATTTCATTACTGTTAAGAGGTTAAGGTTAAACTTTGAGGTGATGGATGAAATAACTAAGCCCAAACTTGAAGAACTAATAGTTAGGATAGATCCTGAACCACCACCACAAGTTCAAAAGAATGAACCACCCCACAGAAGGAAGAAAAGAAAAGGTGAGGGATATGTGAGATGGCTTGATAAGTGGCCATGGAAACCAAAAATTATTAGTGAGCTATCGACGTTAAACAAAGCCCTGCGTGGGAGGCAGCCCATGAGCTTTTAATTTAATGTTTTACTTTTATTGTTTGTGTTTGTAGAAAATAAAGAATTGTATCGCTTGTCACGTCTCATCTACATTTAGGCGAAAGATCTCTAGATGACAATGCCTTAAGATGAGTTGGTGCCCACGGACATTCCTACGAATGTCTCTGCTGGTGGTGACACCAATGTTTAGTATGATAGGAGAGGGCATATCTCTCCCGTTCGTAACTCACCTCCTCCATGTTCTTTGCATGGTCAGGTTCCACCTGCACACACCGCACCATATTTTTCTAACATTTTTTTTGCAGGTACTCCCTTCGTAAACAAATAGTATGATAAGCGGCTTCAGTAAAGTGAAGTTTCAGCAAACTCAAATAACTCGTAGTACAAGACGCTGGAGTAGAAGTAACCAGCGAAGACAGGGACAAAATGGGAAGATTCAGAGCGAATTTAGTCGTGGCATTCATACAGGTTCTATCCTTCCTCTACCACCTTCTATCAACACATTGAGGACAATGTTTGGTTTAATTGTGGGGGAGGAACATTTACCGCTTTCATTTTACCGCTTCCTAGTTAGATTTACTGTTTTCTAGCATGATTTTAAAATTTTTTCTGTTTTAATGTTTCGTGCGTCTGTTCATGTGCTGTCGAGTCTTTATGCGTGATTTTATGTTGTCTATCGATTTCCCCATTCTCTTGAGCCATACCAAATATTTTGAAAATTTTTGAGTTAAAAATAGTGTTTCTTTTGAAAATCTTAGGTTACAGACGAAATTGAGGTTATATTGTGAGACTTGGGAAAATTCTACAAGATCGGTATCGTTTTAACACCGTGAGCCTCTAAATTATGGAAATCAATTTGAGTACTTATTATGTCATAGCCTTAAGTTTTCACCCCTTTAGTAGTCCCTAAGTAGTTTATTTAGTAGTCAGCACCATCCTAAGCACGCACTAAGTAGGAAGGTGATGCAAATAAGTGTATGATCTCAGGCTTAAAAGGTAAACTAAGAAAAAAAATGAATGAATGAAAAGAAATGCTCCTTCTTAGTTAGGTGATATTCACCTGATCCTTTAGCCCAACGGTGCAAACTTCTTTATTCTATTGATATTTAAGCCAATGTGCAAAATGAAAAAAAAATGATGATAATGAGATCATAGTCACTAACAGGCTATCCTACCATGAGTGTGAAAGGATAACGGCCTTAATGTGATTGCGCCAGAATGAAAAGGGACGAAAGAAGGATGAGTGAGTTAGGCTTAGGTATAATGACATGATTCGGGTTGGTTTTGTCGTACCTCAAAAAATACGATCCTCGCGATGGATGCGGAAAAAAAACTCTTCAAAACAGAGTCTCCACCGAACTTTATTCATCCCAACAGAGGGAAAGGAAAATATCGATAAAACCTTTAAAGGATTAGAAAATGGTCATCGCAACCAAATTCGGGTTCGGGAATCGGTTACACAAAGGGAAGGTGTTAGCACCCTCTACGTCCGTTGTACTCAACGGTTACCTCTTGATTCGATTCGAGAGAAAAGTTAGCTAAGGTTTGTTTGTTTTCTTCTTAGGTAATATTGCTTTCTAAGGGGGAAATGGGTGGTTTTTTTATTAGTGTGCTCGGCAAGGATTAGGATCCTTGTGCCTACGTATTCCCTCGTGCAATGGGAAAGTTAGAGCATTCGTAGTTCGTGGGACTACTGTTGGTTTGTATTTTTTAAACGAACGAGTGATTAATTTGCATTCTAACTGTTAAACGTTGGCTTATCTGCTCGTCAAGGGAGGCTAAAGCACTAGTTCATATGCGCGGAAGAATGGACTAAACAATGTTCTTTTTGTGAAAAGTTGTTTGATTTGGATTAAGTGTGTTAAAGATTTGATTGAGAAAAGAGTTTGATTTGAATGTATTTTAGGGTTTCGATTGCATGAGAAGTATTAGGTTTGTTAAGTATTTTGAGGGAGAATGACGATTATTCGATAAACGAGACATCAACCTCGCAACCAATTAATCGGGGCATTACTGAGATGCTAGATCTCAACGACACCTTTTTCATTCTATTAATTACGAAATTATGTTTGTTGGACAATGGGCTTCTTTGTCCACGTAATTAAGGCGAGTGTTTTAGGGACGAAAGATCGGAACAAACACAACCCAAAGCGTGCGCCTCAAGAGCATTCATTCAAGGGCCCAAGAAGTGCTAGACCTCAAAAGTCCACTACTTTCGTATTTTGATTAGGAAAAAGATTTGAATTTGATTAGAGTATCTTGATTAGACGTGTTAATCGGATTAGGGTTTGAACGAGCTAAGAGTTTTAAGGAGGATTAAGTATCTTAGAAATGGAAGATCGAAACGAACACAACCCAAGGCGTGCGCCTCAAGAGCGGTCGTTCAAGAACCTAAGGAGTGCTAGACCCCAAAAGCCCACTACTTCCATAATTAATTAGGAAAAAGCTTAGAAATATTAATTAGAAAGACTTTAATTAAGAAAATATTTTAAGTATTTTAAAGTAGATTATGCTTTTAGTTTTTAATTAAGAGAATATTTGTAAAAGATTAAGTAGTTGTTTTAAAATTGAATTATGACTTTTAAGTTAAGAAAGTGTTTTAAAGGTTAAGTATTTTAGTTAGATTAAGTCTTTTAAAAGATTGCATTTTAAGCGTTAAGTATTTTGGTTAGGACTTGAATGAATGAAAAAATTTTAGAAATGAAAGACGGAACGATCACAACTCAAGGCGTGCGTCCTAAGAGCGGTCGTCTAAGGACCCAAGGGGTGCTAGACCCCAAAAGTCCACTACTTTCATAATTTAATTAAGAAAAAGTTTTAGAGATATTAGCCTACATGGTTTATGATTTAATTTGATTTAAGAAAATATTTTGAGAATAAAACGAAATTGAGAATATTTTTAAAGCTTAAGAAATTAATTACCTTAAGTATCTTAATTTGAGAAAAGATTGTATATTTTTTTTTATGGGTTAAAATGTAAATGAATTATGATTTTTAAATTAATTAAGTAATGGTAAAGGTTAATTATATTTTAATTAAGCAAAAAATAGTTGTCTTAAGTATTTTTTATCAACGAAAGACGAAATGAACACAACTTAAAGCGTGCGCCTCAAGAGCATTCATCCAAGGACTCAAGAAGTACTAGACCTCAAGAGCCCACTACTTTCGTAATTAATTAGAAAATAGTTTATGCAATTAAACGTTTGGTTAAGACATAATTAAGTAAAATGTTATTTAAGTTTTGAGGAATAAATTGAATTGATATTTAATCGGGACTTACGAAAATTTAATGAATTAGTCTAGAAATTATATGTTTTAATTATCTATTTAAATATAAGATAAATTACCAATTATTTAATAATAATCATAATCTAAAGATAATACTAATTATTGGATCAATTACTTAAATCTAAACTATATGAAAATGTTTTCCCTTTATAACCAAACCTAAACTTGTATCTCACTAGAATTAAACAGCCTTTAGAAAACGTGTGCAAACACGGGCTCGAAAAAAAAATAAAGAAAGCAAAAAAAAAGTCCGCCTCCTAATGACCTGAGAGGCCCAAAGCACCCAAGCCCTAAAGATGAAGCCAACACTCACTGATGCTAACGGTCTGAAACATGAAAGTCAGACACTGCTAGGTGCCAGCTACCAAGTTAATAGGGACACGCGTTTTAACATGAAACAAGCCAACACATTAATGTAAACAAAACTGAAATGGAAAAAAAAATACGTATTTAAAATTCAGTTTGACCTCCTCTCTCACACAAAACCCTTTCTGTTCTCAGACTCAAACGAGTCTCATATCCCTTACTTTTCAAATGCCTCTCTCTTTCTATGATAAAATTCTCACCATCTCTCGCTTCAGATCATTGTGGCCGGAGAAGCTTGGCGGCCGGCGGTGACGCCACCACCTTCTCCGATGAACAACCACCACCGAACCAATTAAACAACACACCCACCCCCTAATCTTGGTCGGAAATCCCAAATCCAACCATAGTTTTTTCAAATAACCCAAGAAAACAACCGAGTCGCAATGCACAGTAAAAAAAACCTAGAATCTTAATCCCAAATTGAATCATCTTCTTCACCCGAATCAAGCAATAAACAAAGGATTTCTACTCATTGAATCAATGCAAACAAGATGGTAACAAGAAATCGAGGAAAAGATAGATGAACTCACCAAACTGAGCTAATAAGAGGAATCGACTCCGGCGAGGTAACTATCTTCTGATCTTTTTGCTGTGTTTGCTACAAATTTGTTGTGCGTGAGGGTTTGTGAGTGGCTGAGCTCGCTCTCTTTAGAGTTTCAATGTGAAATTCTAAGGAGTTTTCTTTGAAAATTCTGAGCTTTGGTGAGGGTATGGGTTGATTTTGGCGGAACCTCGTTTTAGGTTTTTTTTTGTTCTCCCCAAAACTCTCCTTGAACTGATGACTACACATGAATTTATAGTGGAAAATTAGGGTTTCTGTGTTTGAATCCTGCTGAAGGATCTTCATTTCCATCCATGCCTGTTAACAACTTTTTTATGCTAAGAAATGTTTTTCCATTTTGGTGAATTCTGTGGTTTCTGAATTTCTCTGCCTTCTCTGCATTCTGCATTTTTGTCATTTTGTGTATGGACTGTTCTTGGTGGTCCCTTGAGCAAAGTGTTGATTCCCTCTGCTGAAAACGTGAGTCAGCTTATCATACTTTTAACGCATTAATTTTATTTTTATTGCTGCAGAGTTTTTACTGATGTTGAAAAACCGTAAAATTCCTGAGTACTTGTTGACTTTCTTGATGAATAATTCCTCTTCTTTGCTTTGAAATAACACAGGATGCTTTATGCGCTTATTCTCATTTTATGGAGCATTTGGCGATATGCTGGAGCTGGGATTGTAGAGTTATGAACTTGGAGGTTTTAATCAAAGAAGTCATGGCTAGTGGAATTACTTGGGTATTAATCAATGCGTCTTTCTTGAAGGTATGAAATTTGTAGAGCGAATGTCTAAAGAGACATGATTCCGGATCTTGAATATTTATATGGCTTTCCATCTTCCTTCACCAAATACTTTCTTCCATGATCCCTGTACTTATTCCTCATGAACAAATTATGTTTTGTTCATTTTGCTGTGAATCCCACTTTGATGCGCATTCTGTTGAAATGGGCTGAGTAATGACTCCATATTGGCTGACTTGTGTTTTGTGACTTAACATATTGTCTTGTTTATCTTGCTGGAAATCTTATTACTGATGTGCATTGCAGAAGATATTTGAAAGCTTCCTAACTTGAGCTTTTTGTGGTGATTTTCGAGGAAGTTTCTACCAGCTTGGCATCATATTATTACGGAAACCTTGCAACCAAACACGGGCTTGCCATCTTGAACAAGCCCCAAAAGATCATGAATATTTGAAAATTTCAGCATATAATGTCAACCTCCTAATCATGGTAAGCCTTCTTAAATCCAACTCTATTCCATTAAATTTCTGCAAAATCTCTTAAATTGGTTTTTCTCATAAAACTTTGGCCTGAAATGATCGTCATCATGTATCGTCCTTATTCACGTTCATGCTATACCTTCATGGTATGATGGCGTTTCTTCAATCTTACTAGTTTTGCTTCTGTTTTTTTCTTTTTGCAGACATATTTCATTTAATCCCCTTCACGGTCGCGGTATTCCCGTTTTTGACCGCTTAGACAACTATCAGGCTGCGTGCGTGCTTTATGGGAAGAACCACAAGGGCGACTTTCAAGGCTTTATTGGTGAAACTTGTAGCCTAAGCTTTTACAATCTCATGTACCGAACTTTTGGTGTATCATCCTGTAATTTAATTTGTGGAAACGCTTTATTAAAATGAATGCAGTTTGTTTGGACCTTGTAATTTTGATGAGCTTTTGGATTAATGATTGTATCCTTATAACTTATATTGGTACTGCTTATATTAACTTAGAAATTGTAATATGGATGGTAGATGTAATGGTTTTATTGAAATAGCTTCTCCACTTAATCACACAGCTTGCCACCATTTGAATGTGATTTATTATATCAGCTTATGTACTGATTGTGAAGATCCTTTTGACTTGGATGAAACAAATTGAATTGCTTAATGAATATATAAGTACCACGGGGCAGTCCATTTCTAAAACATAACTTGTATTGTGGCTTTGAACAACTTAATCATTTAGTCATGACATTGGAGACAACATAAAAAAATTGAAACATCACTTGCACCACGCCCTATCATGTCTTGTTACAACCATCGAACAAGGCCTTGGTTTGAATTGTGTATTTTGATCACATAATGGATATACTACTTAATATGCACATAGCCTTAAAATCATCCACCATTTCTTTGAATCAAGCTTGGATTAAATACAAACATTACCTAAATATGAATGGTAATTTCTTAGCTTGTTTTAACCATACAGCCTCAGTGTCACACTTGGAATTTGGTTAAAGATCTTCTTGATCATAGCTTAAAATTAGTTTGAAGCCAATTAATCGTGTCTTGATTGAATAATCATAAAATGAGTGCCCAATCTTCCTTTATCTCTTCTTGAAATCAAAGCGACCCAAACAAGAGCTAGCAACCCTCGCAAACACACACAAAATCTTGGTATAAGAAAACATGTAATAAGTAGGACAAATTTGGGGTATGGCAGATGCCCCTATCTAATTGTCCTGGACCCGCGAGAGTGAATTGCTGCATGGCGTTCATTTTAAGGGTAAAAGTCAATTAGATATAAGAAGACCCCAAAAGTTATCTGACAAAAGGTAAAATGATATAGAGCAAAAGCTGACAGAATGAGGCAGCGACGTCCAAATTGAACAAAATAACTTGAGATCCTTTGGGTGGTCGAAGCAGTCCCTTATCCATTAAGGTTCCCCGATGATACCAAAGCAGTATCTCGGAAGGCAGACGATTCTCTGGGTGGTCGAAGCGGTCCCTTATCCATTAAGGTTCCTCGACGATACCAAAGCAGTATCTCTGAAGGCAGACGATTCTCTGGGTCGTTGAAGCAGTCCCTTATCCATTAAGGTTCCTCGATGATACCAAAGCAGTATCTCTGAAGGCATACGATTCTCTGGGTCGTCGAAGCAGTCCCTTATCCATTAAGGTTCCCCGACGATACCAAAGCAGTGTCTCTAAAGGTAGATAATTCTCTGGATCGTCGAAGCAGTCCCTTATCCGTTAAGGTTCCTCGATGATACCAAAGCAGTATCTCTGAAGGCAGACGATTCCTTGGGTTGTCGAAGCAGTCCCTTATCCCTTAAGGTTCCTCGATGATACCAAAGCAGTATCTCTGAAGGCAGACGATTCTCTGGGTTGTCGAAGCAGTCCCTTATCCATTAAGGTACCTCGATGATACCAAAGCAGTATCTCTAAAGGCATATGATTCTATGGGTCGTCGAAGCAGTCCCTTATCCATTAAGGTTCCTCGACGATACCAAAGCAGTATCTCTGAAGGCAGACGATTCTCTGGGTCGTCGAAGCAGTCCGTTATCCATTAAGGTTCCCCGACGATACCAAAGCAGTATCTCTAAAGGCAGACGATTCTCTGGATCGTCGAAGCAGTCCCTTATCCGTTAAGGTTCCTCGACGATACCAAAGCAGTATCTCTGAAGGCAGACGATTCCTTGGGTTGTCGAAGCAGTCCCTTATCCATTAAGGTTCCTCGATGATATCAAAGCAGTATATCTGAAGGAAAATTTGCTGAGGGATAATTGAGCAAGATTCCTGTTGGAGGAAATGTGCTGGCTTTGCAGGAGGGAGCTCACAAGAAACTTTCTAAGATATCCTCTGCTTGGGGAGTAATAACAACAACTGTTGGGGATTGTCATTATCAATTGCATGGTTGAAGCATGCCTTGCTGGGGAATAGGATTCCATGAGCACGTACGGGGTATCAACTCTTTTTAGAAGAATACTGCCGACTTTGATGGAGGACTGGCCAAGATGCTTACGAATTGATCCTAGATCCTGTTATGCTATGCTGCTGGGGATGAATATGCCATGCATTACATGATGCACTGAAACACCTACTAAGATGCAACTGCTAGGGATCCACGCTTGCTGCTTCAATCAAAGGGTGTAAGGAAAGAATACTAGAAAAGGAACTGCTAACTAGAGAACTGGAAAAGGATAAGAGAGAGAAAAAGAAACAAATGTAGGGAAAATAAAAGAAGTGCTCGAATGGGCCCTACCCCACTGCCTACGTATCTCATCGGGAACATGAGAATCAGAGCGACGTAGTTCCCCTCACCTAGGGAAAATTGTTTGTGATTTTTAGTGGAATACGTCAACGTTCGCGTCCTAGCAGTTAGGTGTTGCAGCTCGCTGTATGGAGACTTAGGCGTTACCTGTTTGCGGTAGAACGAATATGACGCATCCTTAAGGAAGGAGTGAAGAGATGAGAAAAGAATTCCCGAAGGAAAGATGTAATTGTTTGTTTGAAGTTTTTTAGCAAGAAGTGTTTTGATTATTTGTGTTTTTTTCCTTTTTGTTATGAGATGAGAAAGAGAGACTCAAAAGGTGTAAAGAAAAACGGAAGTTAGTTGTTATTGTGCTCGCCGAGATATCGCATCTCGTGCCTACGTATCCTCAATCTGAAAAGAAAGAGGAATCAGAGCATCCGTAGTTCACGCTACTACGGAACACAGGGAACAGACTCGATCGCATGGGTGCGAGAGAACAAAGGGGAAAGACACACATAAAGTCTAAGGGGGAAACTCGGTCCTACAAGTTAACATGCATCAATGGTCCTAAGGTCAGGATCAGGAGGGAAGCTATCTAATGTTATCAGGCATGGATTGCTATCCTAATGTCTCTCCTACCTCCGACTTAATCAAAAATTAAGTGGAGCTAGGAATCCTAAGGGGATCATGTCATCAGACAAGTAAACACAGGATAAATCAATTACAAAATGAACTAAAAGCAACGAAAGAATAAACAGTGTCAGTCAGCTACAATGTCACACAATCAAAGTAAAAAAGGGGAAGCTTTAGCCAAGGGGTCATATCAACCGAGGCAAACAAGCTAGCTATAGCAAATAAGGGTACTCATCCAATGGTATCGAGAACCATGGAGAGCAGAATAAGAAAGGGGGGAAATGTGAATCAGATCACATAAGCATCAGCATTGGTCAATGCGAGCTAAAGACAAAGCGTGGGGGTTCGATTGCAAAACCCTTTTCCACTTGACCGACTCGATAACAAGAGTAAGCTATGTTCGAAGCATCAACATGGACTGGAAATGACGGGAGTCAATTGCGGACTCTCATTCCGCCTGATGCCTTCTTTGAGGTCTTACAAGGGGATATGGGAATGGGATGCCTCTTTGGAGGTCTTAGGCACAATGTTAAACAATCACAAACAGAGCCTCCTTTGAGGACTTCCAGCATTGCCGGCCAAGTGGCACGAACTCCTAATCCTACTTCTCATGGCATAAAAGGGAAAAATGTGGAATTAGTAAAAGAGAAGAGAAGTAATACCGAACGAATATCAATCCGTAGCAACGTAAGCCAAGTATTAGCAAGCTGACACACTTCTAGTAACCTAGTATAGATGAACAAGAGTGTTAGAAAGCGAAATGGATCCGTGAAAGGCATGGAACCAAATGCTCTTAAAAAAACAATAAAACAAGGCTGTAAGCCATAAACAGCAGCAACAACAGCGCTCCAGCACCTGCATAGCTGTAAAAACTAGCGACAAGTAAAAACGGTCTATAACAGCTACTATTTCTAGAACAGAATAGGTGTGTATGCAACCAGACAGACTAGCAACATTTTACAGCACACTTTGTCCACTACAGCAGTGTATGTTACAACAACTTCTACATTTAAACCACTTATCAAGTCAAGTGAGAATCACTACAAAACAAACTCAAAGGTTAGTCAAAATTCAAATGGAAATTGTCAACAAGAAGTACATGAAATCAATACTAAATGTAAACCACAATTAGCCACAAATCTATGTAAAACATGTGAAGGACTATTTACAAAGTTACGCAATGAAACTATTAAAATGATTAGTCGATGCTAGCACTAAGATCTAAGCATAATCAATGTTAGACCTAAATCAAATCAAATCCAATTAGTTCAAGATTAATTCCTAATTCTAAAAAACTAGCTAGTGGACAATTAAGCCAAAAACAATGATTGAGCAATTAAGCCAGAAACGGTTACGGAACGATTAAGCTAAACAATTAGAGAGCGATTAAGCTAAAAACAATTAGTCAAATTTAATCTAATTAGTCAATATCTAAATCCAAGGGAAATTAGTTCCTAAACAAAAATTAATCGAAATTAATTGGCAATTGCGAACACAATCAAGGTTAAAAGTTTAGGTTAATTTCTAATTCAAAATGGATTCTAAAATTTGAATTAATTCTAGAAAAATTCTAATCCAAATCTAAATCTTAAGATTAATCCTAATCATAAAACTCTAACCCAATGACAATTATCCAACAAATGATCATCAAAATATAAACCTAAACCTAATTCTAAACTAAAATCTAGAATTAATGGCAAGAGAATAATCTAAACAAAACTCAAAGATCCAAAAAAGGGGGGTGCAAAGTCGAAACGAGGGGCGCGGATAGTGAACTCATGGATCTTGGACTCAGGTTTCACACACCCGGTCCGTATCCCCAAAATGGAAGGTTAAAAAAACCCTAAAGCACTCACAGTGTCTTCTCTACTAATCCCTCGCCGTTTCCTTCCCTCTCCAACAAACTCACCGTCATCAACTCTGTACCGCTCTCGCCCACACCTCCTTCTTTCTCAAACCACCAATAATTCCGTCCTCCTTCAAAGCTTACCGGATCAACGCTTCTCCGCCGCACCGTGGCTTTGAGCCGGCAGCGGCAAATTTTCCTAAATCACCAACTACTTGCCACCAAAACAACCCACTCACAAAGGTTCACTCATTTGAAACTCCACACGCAACCTAATCTTCACTAACACGTTCATCAGAACAGGAATTCTCATATCGGAATTGACATCCGCATCATAAAGAATGTTGGAGATTGAACGACGTACCTGCGCGACGAACCTGATGAAGACGACGAGGCTTCAGATCAACGTGACGCTGCGAGTTTGCCGTTACGATTTACGTGACGCCAAGTTTGGCGTAAGGTTCTCCAATTATTCTTGAATTCTTCTCCTATTGATTCTCGATTCTCTTGATCTGTGTAATCCTGTATATTCTTCTTGTTTCTTGCGCTTCTGTGACGTTGAATTGTTGAGCGATTTGTTAATGCGATACTGTTGATGATTTGCAGGTTGTTGAACGTTGATTTCGTTGATGTTGATTGATGAATTGAGGATGGTGAAGAGAATTATTGGAGCCAAATGAGTGAAGGTCGAAGATTGAATTGATGAAGGCTTTTCGGTTAGAGGTTAGAGGTTGAAGACGGATCGAGAAAAATGGATGTTGAAGTGTGGGAGAGTTGAAGGTTGAAGGTTTGCAGATCTTGAAGCTTGAAGAAAAATCAGTGTAAAGACTTTCTATTAGGGATTTAGTTTTTTTGGTAGTTTTTCTGTCAATTTTTCAGTTAGAGAATTGAAGGTTTTTGGAATTGTGTGTTGCAGAAGATGATTATTGGTGAAGATGAAGGTTGACGATTGGAGGTTGGATCAAGGGATCGTGTAGAATGAAGATGGAAGAAGAAGTTAGTTAGAAGCTGTTAGAAATTGGTTGTGGTTAGTTGTGAAGGTTTCTGGTTTTCTGTGATGTGAAATTGGTTAGTCCCCGATTAGCAGAATCGTTAACTGTTGTCAACTTTTTGAATTGATGCCATGGAATTTCTTACTACTATGAACCTCTCCTCCTTTTTGCTGTCATGGAAATCTTTTTTTGTATTGAGTTCCTGCTAGAGTTTTGTTACTGAATTATTGTATAATTCTGCTGTTTATTTTTTTATGGATTTTCTGTTATGTGTACCGCCAATTTTCCTTGTATGTGCACTCTTCTCATTTTTTTGTTTTACTTCATTGAAGCTTTTGGATTTGGTAACCTTTCCCATGGGACCACTTTTTATATACATGACCAAGCAAAACCAACTCGTCAGCACAAAACTTCAAAAGTTATTGATGCCCTAGTGAAAGCAAATAGTACAAGTGGTATTCTTGGGTCACATTACGGTTTTGAATTTCTTAGGATATGGGTAAGACTTGGCGGAAGAGTTCTTGGTGATTTTGATGATATGATTCAATTTGAATATGAAGCGGATATTTGGCTCGGATTTAAAATGAGAATATTGAATCTTGAAATTGGATTCTGTAATACCCCAAATTTTGACCACTTAGATTTCCCATCATTGTGAAAATCATCATCACAATATGGATGAACCATCATGCTTCATCAGTCTCCCCAAAGATGGGTGAGCATCCAATACAAGCAAAATTAGGGTTTCAAGCCCTCTCTGAGTGCTTAGACAAAGGATCAATCAAGAAATGACATGATCTTCAACTTGTCTAATCTCTCAAACATCCACAAAGGATCAAAAGGACTCCCACTTCAAGGATTAAGCACAAGATTGCTCCCTTCTAGGTGGATCAAGTCTCAAGATCGACAGTGTCACCAAATTAGGGTTTTGGTCGACCAGGGCCTCTAGATGGAAATTTTCATCTGGGCACAAGCCATTGATCCAAAAAATAACCTAATATACTTCATGGAACCTCATGAACCCATGCATCAAGTCAATTTTGCCTCAGGGGATGCATTCATAAAAAATCAGGAATTAGGGTTTCTTGACCTAATTCACCCCTAAGTTGACTTTTGGGACAAACCATGAGCCAAGACCTCAAGAGATGATTTGAGGGTCTCTAATACACCATGTTGATCCATTTGGAACAATGGATTGATCCAAGAAGCTTGAGCAACAAGTCTCATTTTCATCTGCACCACAATTAGGGTTTTAAGGGAAAAGTCAACTGTAACTTTGACTTTTGACCAAGACATGCTCCCAAACCCTAATACATGATTGAATATACCCTATGACACCCATGGAACATGTCCATCAAGTTTGATTTAGGTCAAGGACATGATTTCCTGAAGAATTGCACAATTTGGAATTCATCTGATAAAAAGTCAACTGTGCACAAAAGTCAACTTTGACTTTTTGAGATTTTTCACCAAAATGGATTTTTAACCCTAAAATGATGTTAATGTATGATTTGAATCATCATTCATCAAGAAAAATCAAGAAAAGTGAGATAACTTGTAAAAGGGGTAACCATAAAGCTTAGAAATTTTTCTAAGTTAAAAATAAAGTGGCAAAGGTGCCAACTTTGGAGGACCATAACTCCTAAACCACAAGGCTATTTTTTCTCATCCAAAGATGTATTTGTAGCCCTCACTATCACCTACAAAAACTTCAACTACAAGTCATTCCAATTCATTAAGGATTTTGAGTTATGGAGTGATCAAAGTGGCTGAAAAGTGAAAAAGTCACTTTTTCCAACACTTAGTGAAATTTTCACTAAGTCAGATTTGCCTTCACTTTTTGCCAAATGTAGGGGGATTTTTCACTTGGAATCAAAAGAGATCAAAACTAAACTTGTTCAAACAGTTGTTGTATCATGTAAGAGCTTTCCAAAATGGCCAAGAACATTGCCAAATTCAACCTACACCATGAGATACATCATTGGCAAGTTGCCTTGCTGAAATCTGTCAAGGCAAGGCAGAATTTGCACTTTGGCTCGATTTGCCAAAATCAGCCAATTCCAATTGCTCCAATCCACTTGGACACCTCAGAGGATTGAATCTAAAGGGGACAATCACCGAGACAAGCCTCCAAGGTCCAAGGAACAAGGAATAGCATGTTGAACCTAGAGTTGCCAAAATAGGGACAAGACTTCAAATTTGGAATGAGGCATTCAATGGAACCATCAAGGTGGCATGGACTGAGCCATTCTCATCTGAAATCAGTCAAGACTTATCCAAGACCAAGGGGACCAAAGCTCTGTGCCCTAACCACTAGTCAATGGCTAGAGGAGACTTTCATTTCCATTGGCCAACATTGAGGAAACCTACTTACCAGCTGCCATGCACTATTCCTTGCAAAACAAACTTGCTCTACTATAAATAGCGCTCAATTGTGGTCAGTTTAAGTACACCAAAGCCATCTAACAGATGCTTTCCTCAAAATCTCTTTCTCTTGGCAAAAATGTCTTTCTTAGCAAGGTAGCTATCGGGTTTTGAGTTTGAGAGCAATTCTGCACAAACCAATCACTCACACACCTCACATACATCACATATGAGCTGATCAAACACTCACATAACATCTGGAACATCAAAATCTCAAAATCACTTGCCATCCACACAAGTTTGAAGTGAAGTTGCAGCTGAGATGCCATAAACTGATCCAGTCCATTTCAATTCAATCCATGTGTTCAAACACACTCCATATGGTGTAGGGAAGCTGTTCAGATCATCACAACTCATCTGTAACACCTCCAACCTAGAATTTGATTTGCTCTTACTGTCACGACTTGGAGGTAAGCCTAAACTTGGTCATCTCTCAATCTATGCATATTTCCTCGCACAATAATTTGGCCATATGTTCATAATCATGCATGGAATGTTTTCCCTCAATTAATTGCATTGTTTGAATCGTGTATCAAAAATCCTAGCCTTCATGCAGAAATTAGGGTTCTTGAGGTCTCTTCGTGATTTCTTGTTGTATGTTTAATTTAAATGAAATTAAAGTACATAGACATGATCGTGAGGTTGAGGCGAGCATAATGATATGTGGATTGCATGTTATAATTACGTATTCATGGAGATTGGATAGAAAATGCAAATCTGGGCAAACTGAAAAACGCGCGTGTTCTTGGTGTTGTTCTTGGCGCCATTTTCATATATTTGAATATTTGAATTTTGTGATTTTGTTTAATTGATTCAAAAATTAATTTCTCTCTGAGTTTTAATGATTTTGAGTTGATTCTTTTTTTAATAATTCACAAAAATGTTAAAATATTTTATTTTATCAAAAAATCCAAAAAATATTATTTATTTCATATAATTGATATTTTTGCAAAGAATTAATATTTTGATTGTTTTTGGCATTTTAAATATTTTTTCTACATTGATTTTGCAACTTTTAATGCTTTCTAATTATTTTGTAGGGCAATACTTAATTTTTGAAGCATTAATCCAAGATCACAATTTGTTTTCCATGTGTTAAACAATTTTTGATCATTTTAATTGAATTTTTATTCAATTAAATACATTTTTGAAAACAAATTAGGGTTTTGGATTAATTCAACCCTCATAAATCATTTTCAAAACACTCTGGGCCTCTATTAGAGTGTAAGACCCAATCCTTTTTTTGACCAAATCATCTTTGGGCCTCACTTATTGTATAAGTCCCGATACCGTCAAAAAACAAACGGCGCGATCGTCGCCTTTTCAAAAATCATCTGGGCCTACCCTCGAGTAGTAAGACCCATTTATTTTTCTTTAAACCTTTTTGGGCCTCTTGAGAGAGTGTAAGACCCATCCCCCCTTGTACAAAAACTCTTTGGGCCTCACTCATTGTATAAGTCCCTCTGTACAAGTAAACGGCGCGATCGTCGTCCGTTTAAAATTAAAAACCATCTGGGCCTACCCTCGTGTTATAAGCCCCTCTCTTTTCTCTAAACCTTTTTGGGCCTCTTGAGAGAGTGTAAGACCCATCCCTTTGTACAGAAAACCTTTTTGGGCCCCAGTCACTTGTATAAGTCCCCCTGTACAAATTCAAACAGTGCGCTCACTGATAAAACCCTGGGCCTCTCCTTGAGCTGTAAGCCCCAAAACTTTCTTTTTCAAAGCACTTTCTCCTTTGATTTTGAATATATTGTTGTTTTTAATCTTTCTTTGTTGAACAACTAACCAAACAGCATGGAAGCACTACAACCGAGTAAGTGGTTATCGCTTTCATTTACTGCTTTCATATATATAAACTGTATTGTGGGGCTGCTCACTGTAAGTCTCCTTTCATAAACTCATATCTACTGTGTAATAATAGTATAGATATTTCGAGTTTCCCCGGCAACTACGTCTAGAACTAGGCGACGCCGTTTCATTTATTCGTAGAAATAGACGCCTAGATCCCCAATAGGAGCACCAGATACAGTCTTCTCTTCAACTGTCCTCCTTAGGAATCGTCAAGAAAATCTATTCCCCAGAGATGAATTATTCTCGGTGAAACTTCTCTTGAATTTCTTCAAACCTCCGAACTGTTCAAACTCTCTTGAAAAGATAAAAGTTGCTGGATAGTAAACCTCACACGTTTACCAGTGGTTTTATCTTTAAAAGAGTTTTTCTTGAACTTTTCTTTGGTTTGGGACCCACGGGCTTCTTAAAAGCATCGGCCTCCTCTTGGGCATCGTACAAGGACCCACAGGCTTCCTATAAGCAACCCGGCCTCCTCTTGGGCATTATTCAAGGACCCTACGGCTTCTTAGAAGTATTCAGAGCCTCCTCTTAGGCTTCGTATAATGATCTCTTCCTCCGGGAATGATAGCCTCCTCTTGGGCTTCGTACAAGGACCCGTCGGCTTCTTAAAAGTTTCCAGCCTTCTCTTGGGCTTCGTACAAATTGTCCCGACGACTTCCTAGAGGTATAGGAACAGAACTTAGTCATCCTCATAGAACAGTCCTTTCATAGAGTCTACCACTGTTTCTCGAAGCATAGTATAAAAGATAAAACTCTAGACTTGGATAGTCTAACTTCCTTGAGTCTCAAAGACATTCTCATGCACCCTTCGTTAAATAGGAAGGAAACCCGCAGACTCGAATAATCTCAATACCCTTTGGATTTCCCGTTTCCTCAAAGAGAAGGAAATATCCCTGATCCTCAAATCAAATCCCTGAGTACAGTGTTGCTCATATAAGAACTGATTTTCTCTTTTAAATCAGTATATTGGATCTGTCACTCAACTGAAACAGTTACAATAGCCTCCATCTCGGGCTTCGTACGAGATACCAAAATTCTCCCCAGTAGAGTCAAAACAACCTTTTAGCCTCTCTCTCAGGCTTTGTATGAGACACAAAAGATTCCCTCGTTGAGTTAATCACCCTTTTTTTGCCTCCATCTCGGGCCTCGTACGAGATATAAATCCCTTAAGCAAGAGTCAAACTCTTTGCTAGCCTCCTCTTAGGCTTTGTATAACGATATGCCCCACTGGGTCAAAAACTTTTAGCCTCTCTCTCGGGCTTTGTACGAGACACAAATTAGCCTCCTCTTAGGCTTTGTATAAGAAAACCACTGGTTGATCCAATCGACCTTTTAGCATCAAAGCTGTGCCTCGTTCACAGTATACAAAGGAAAGATGACATTGCTCTACACTGAGTTAAAGTCTTCTCCTTCAGGTTAAAACCCTTCCTTCAGAAATTATGGCATTGCTCGGATCCGCGTATCCTAGTTAAAGTAATTCTCCTTCTCCCCTCTTTAGAGATGACAAATTCTCTCTAAAGTCGAGGTCTTTCAGCTTCACGTCTTGGGCTTTGAACAAGACACAAATAGACCTTTCAGCTTCACATCTTGGGCTGTAAACAAGATACAAACTACTTTTAGCTTCACATCTTGGACTTTGAACAAGATACAAATCACCTTTCGCTTCATGTCTTGGGCTTTGAACAAGACACCAAAAACCAATTTCCTCCCATAGAATAGGAGGAACTACGAACGCTCTGATTTCCCTGTTTCGGTAAACGGGAATACGTAGGCATAAGATCGAAAGAAAAGATCTTAGCGAGCGCAATCAACAAAAAACCCAAATCCCATATCTCCATCAATTAAAAGCAGTAATTCAAAAGCATCAGCCCTAACATCCTAATCCTTATTCCCCGCCAGAAACCCTTTGCCTAGGAAAAAGAAAGAAAGAACTGTATTGGCGAAATACGAATAACCAGTACAAAAGCCCCCCCACATTGATAGCATCCGTAACCTAACAGACCGCTGTTTAAACTCAGTATGCAAGCAGGGTTAATTGGAGACATCTATTTCCCTTCCTTATTTAGCTCACAATAGGATAAAAAATGAATCGACCTGTAGTCAAAGCTCAAACCGCAGAGAGCGACCAGCGCTTAAGAACCGCGTCCAAAATCGCTCGCTACAGAAAAGTGGCGCCCACCGTGGGGCCTCTTCCTTTCTTTCTACTTCTCTTGTGTGAAAAATTACACAAATGGCGACTCTGCTGGGGAGTCTCCTTTTCTGCCTTAGGGCATCATCCCCGTTTTCTACGGAAAATGGGAACTCTACCGAAGAGAAAGATTGACCTATGCTGGTCCATCTCTTAGGCAGGGAACCACAGATTAGGGCTTCCACCGGGGAACCCATTTCTGTCAGGAACTTAAGATTCATAGCTTTATAAGTCTAGGATGATTAGGACAAATATATATACTGCTTTTCCTAATTGCTATACGTGTTTATTTTTCTGCTACTGGGAATGCGTGTGATGCCGCATGTGGTGAGATTGAGTATACACTTAAGAAAAGCCAACCTTTTTCGTAGTGCGGAAGCTATCGGAAATAGCTGTTACGTGATACTACCCTCATTTGAGGCTGGTGATCTATTTTCGGTGAATAGCACTTACTCTAAGATTGCACACAACTCGCTGGCGATCCGCTTGTTGTCTGCCTTCCTGGGAGGAGCTGATGATAATGAGTACAGGTACAAAAATCACCCTAGTATAAACCTTTGGGGATGGGTAGAGCCTTGACTTTATGACAACGACCCTTTGACCCCATGTTTTTTCTATGTTTTTGTGTGCTGCATTCATGCATTCATTTAATAAAACATTAAAACATTAAAAAAACTTTCTCTTCTAGTCTCTCTGTTTTTCAAATTAAACTAAGACTGTGATTGCAAATATCATAGAAAAAGATTACGCTAATGGATTTCGGTAGAAGGAGAACTCACCAGTATACCTTCAAGGTTCCAAAACTAGCGGATTTGAGAAAGTTAGCGAGGATGATCGTTAACCCAGAGGCTTTCAGAGCCAAGCACGGTGGTTTGCTACCACTGTTAAGAGTCCATGTGATTAAGGGGATCATGGACGCACTCATTCAGTTCTACGATCCGGTTTATCATTGTTTCACATTCCCGGATTACCAGCTATCACCAACGCTGGAGGAGTATTCTCATCTGACTGATTTACATATCACAGATCGAGCTCCATTTTCTGGACTGGAAGAAATTCCAAAGAATCAGACTATTGCAAGAGCAATTCATTTGGACGAGTATTGTAACACCCCCTTTCTATACCCCCAAATAATCATTTAAATCATTTAGGCACATATTCTAAAATTCGCCAGAGTACAATTAAAGCATGGCATAAAAGAGGCATGTCACATCATACACGCATTTAACACATACAACACCTGCTCAAAAGGTTGATATGCAGCAGTGGGGTAACTTGCTACAGAGGAACTTTGTCCTTACACCCACATCTCAATATTTAGAATTAAAGCGGAATATCCAAACATTGAAATACATCAAAATATATATACATACATACATATACATATGTATGCTTCATCAACACACTTCATGTTTACATAAACATTTATCCACAAGATACATATACAAATGTATCACAAAAGAATAATATACATCCTAGCTACCCGGTGCTACATATCAGAGCCAACCGACCAAAAGAATGAAGACACGCTTCACAAAAAGACCTCCAGCATACCTACTCTGCAATGCCTCATAGAGCATCATAAAACAGCAGAAGGGTGAGAAATATTATCATAATAACGTTGCATATAATTATATATCTAAACACAAAGTATACACACAACACATCCTCACCATTCTACCATTCCACATAACATGCATATTATATTCATTCTTCAACGCATCATTACAACGATACAATTCTTATCACAATTCATCACATCTCATTCAATATACATCGCAAGGCATATATATATATATATATACAAAACCAAGCATAGTCATCACAATGCTTATCATTCAACATAAACACATATATTCATGTTTATTCACCAATGCACATATACAAAGATGACCGATGCAAATCATAGAGACCGACTCACGACTCTATGCAAATGCAATGCGGTACCGACTCATTTCATCTCAAGTTCAATTGAAGAACTTATTGGAACCATCGCTTGTTACTTAACGTAACTCCCCGTCGGGCATACGATGTTCACCCATTGCTACCACCTCTCAAAAGGCTTACAATGTTTATGGATTGCTTTCGGTCCTCTTTGTATAAGGCTCACAATCCGATCGCTTTCGGTCCTCTTTGTATAAGGCTCACGATCGTTTGTAATCATCGCTCCCACCTCTCAAAAGGCTTACGACGTTACAACGGGTTCATCTTAGAACCCCACAATGCAAGAATGCACATCATGATGCTTCACATACAACATGACTCATGACACTTTTGACATGCATACATATTCACAATATAGTCATGCATTCATCACACACAATCCATATACATTCACATCAATTGTGCCAAACGGCAACCGAACGTTTTCACAAATAACCAAACAATTCGATTTACGGTTTACCGGAAAAGTTGGTGAAAAGTCGGCTAAAAATATAATTTCTTATCACCATCAATTAGTACATATCAATACCTTCAATTCGATATAAAGAACTCTCAAATCCGATAAACAACGAACAAGTTATGAATATTTCAATCTAACGCAAAAACATAAACCGGACACCCGACACTACGAAACGATTCGTAAAAACTGTACCGATTGGACCAAGTTCAGACCCCAAAACTATTTTTCCTAGAAAGAACATCTCGTTAGCTTCCCAACGCTTCGAACGGGGATCAAAACCGACTTACGGTTCAAGAGATATGAATTTCCGAAGTTTCCCCGAAAAACCAGAATTTCTGTTTCAGCACAGTATGTATCGATACATAGGCTTTATGTATCGATACATAAAGACCTCATGTATCGATTCATAACTCGCATGTGTCGACACATGCTGTAGTGAAAATGCTATTTTTCCCAATTTTCACAGTATGTATCGATACATAAGGGTTATGTATCGATACATAAACCATTTCGTATCGATACATAGCTGTTATGAATCGATTCATGCTCTGTTTTTCTCAAAAAAACCAGATTTTTCAATTTACACCTTTGCTGCCATTTTTCCGAATCCCCGAAAACTCGACTAAATCAAACATTTTCACTGAAACAACCATATACGCCCAACCACCAAATACATGGGAACAATTTAGAACACATAAACGAAATTTCTACGACGTTCGATTTTTCGATTAAATTTCAACCTTTCAAAAACCAGAATTTTTAAACTTCACCAAATCGAATAAAAAGCACGCCATACGACGACCTAACCTTCCTCGATACCACTACGTAATTTATTTCGAATTCTAACCGTGAAAACATCGTTTTCTATCAATTTCCTATAATTCGACCTAAACGGAAACAACAACGGAAACATACCGAAAACTAACCGAAACATAACCAAACTTCATGAAACTTCAAACAGCAGCTCACATACATATAACCAACCAACACATGTATTTATACGACTTTCCGACCGTAGAAACATCGGTTTCTATCGATTTCGTCAAATACGGCATAAACGGAAACATATGGAAAACCAATCAAAACATTCACACAAAACACATACATAATCATACACAAAGTTAGGATAATAATATTTCACACCCTTACCCGATTTCTCGATTCTTGGAAGCTTGATCTTGATGATTTGTAGCTTTTCCAATCTTTTCTTCTCTTTTTCTCTCTTGCTCTAAAAATTCTGTTTTTCTCTCTTTCTCACCTCTAACTTTCTATTTCTATTCTTTTTCTTTCTTTCTTATACTTTTCTTAAAATATCTCATATATAATAATTAACCAAAATATCTCACAAATATCTAATAATACATTTTCTCACTTAAAAATATCTAACTTAACAAAAATTATGAAATGTCTAAAATACTCTCCAATCTAATTTCCCCGCAAACTCTCAAAAACAGTAAAATCACATAATATGCAAACATAACATATTAACACACCAATATCACAAATAACATAATTATTGCCCAATTAAATAAAAGACCCAACCAAATAGAATCAATCAACACAAAAATGGAAATATCAAAATCGGGCTGTTACAACTCTCCCCCACTTTAGAAATTTTCGTCCTCGAAAATATTACCTGATTCAAACAACTCCGGATACGACTCGCGCATCCCACTTTCCAATTCCCAAGTCATATTGCCTTCTGAAGCGCCTCCCCACGCCACTTTCACAAGCGCAACATCTTTACCTCTTAACTTCTTAACTTCGTGATCCAAAATCTTAATCGGTAAAACTTCAACCGTAAGATTATCTCTCACTTCCACATCGTCCATAGGAATAACATGTGACGGATCCGGAACATACTTCCGAAGTTGCGAAACATGGAAAACATCATGCAAATTCGAAAGATTCGGAGGCAACGCCACACGATAAGCCACATCGCCAACACGTGCAATAATCTGATACGGACCAATAAAACGAGAAGTCAACTTCTTCGACTTCAAGGCACGACCCACACCCGTAACCGGTGTAACTCTCAAAAACACATGGTCGCCTTCTTGAAACTCAAGATCTTTCCTTCTCTTGTCATGATAGCTCTTTTGTCTACTTTGAGAAGCTTTCATCTTCTCCCGAATAAGCTTCACTTTCTCCGTCGTTTGTTGTACCATTTCCGGTCCAACTATCGTCCTCTCGCCGGTTTCATGCCAACACAAGGGTGTTCGACATCTCCGACCATACAAAGCCTCAAATGGTTCCATACTAATACTCGAATGAAAACTGTTATTATAGGTGAACTCAATCAACGCTAAATAACTATCCCAAGCACCACCTTGCTCTAGCACACAAGCACGCAACAAATCCTCCAACGATTGAATCGTCCTCTCGGTTTGACCATCTGTTTGCGGATGGTAAGCCGAACTCAATCTTAGCTTAGAACCCAAAGCCTTATGTAAACTCTCCCAAAACCTCGATGTAAATCTAGGATCTCTATCTGATACAATACTCTTAGGAACTCCATGTAATTTCACCACCACCAGAACATAAATCTCGGCTAACTTCTCCAAAGGATAACTAATATCAATTGGAATAAAGTGAGCAGATTTAGTAAGCCTATCAACAATCACCCAAATAGCATTATGACCTCTTTGCGTATTCGGCAATCCCGTAACAAAATCCATCGATATACTATCCCATTTCCATTCCGGAATATCCAACGGTTGCAACAAACCACTAGGCTTCTGATGTTCCACCTTCGACTTTTGACAAGTCAAACATGCATACACAAATTGAGCAACATCCCTCATTAATCCAGACCACCAAAAGATTTTCCTCAAATCTTGATACATTTTGTTCGCTCCCGGATGAATACTTAAGTTACTTCGGTGTCCTTCCTCTAATATCATCTTTTTCAACTCCGCGTCGTCGGGAATACAAATACGACCACGGAATCTCAAAACTCCAAAATTATCAACCTTGAAATCCTCATTCTCATTCAACATTAAATCAACAAACTTCAACTCCAACTTTTGCTTTTCACTAACCGTTGCAAGAAAATCATTCGTAACATGTAACATACCAAGTCTCACACTTCGCGGCGTCATTTCACAAACCAAACTCAAATCTCTGAAATCCTCCAAAAGTTCCCATTCTTTCATCATTAATGCGGACATATGTAACAACTTTCGACTTAAGGCATCGGCCACCACATTCGCCTTACCCGGATGGTAATTCAAACTAAAATCAAAATCCTTCAAAAGTTCTAACCATCTTCGTTGTCTCATGTTCAACTCTTTTTGATCAAATAAATATTTCAAACTCTTGTGATCACTAAAAACTTCAAATCTCGCACCATAAAGATAATGCCTCCATATTTTCAAAACAAACACCACGGCCGCTAACTCCAAGTCATGCGTAGGATAATTCTTTTCATGCACTCTCAATTGTCGTGAAGCATATGCCACAACTTTTCCATCTTGCATTAAAACACCACCTAAACCTGTCAATGAAGCATCACAATACACAACAAATGGTTCATTAGGATTAGGCAAAATCAAGATCGGAGTCGTTGTCAACCGTCTCTTTAGCTCATTGAAACTCTCTTCACAATCTATATCCCAAATGAAAGCCTTTCCTTTACAAGTCAATTGCGTTAAAGGAAGTGCCAACTTCGAAAATCCTTTTATAAACCTCCGATAATAACCCGCCAAGCCTAAAAAGCTTCGAATCTCCGTAACCGACCTAGGAGCCTCCCATTGCATCACCGCATCTATCTTGGATGGATCAACACTAATACCACTACCGGAAATAACATGTCCAAGGAAACTTACTTCCGACAACCAAAATTCACATTTTGACAACTTAGCATACAATTGTTTCTCTTTCAAAATTTGCAACACAATTCTCAAATGCTCTTCATGCTCCTCTTGAGACTTAGAGTAAATCAAAATATCATCGATGAACACAACCACAAAACGATCCAACTGTTCATGAAAAATACGATTCATGTATTCCATAAACACACCCGGCGCATTAGAAACCCCGAATGGCATCACGAAATATTCGTAATGACCATACCGTGTCCTAAATGCCGTCTTTTGAATATCCTCTCCTTTCACACGAATCTGGTGATATCCCGATCTCAAATCAATCTTACTAAAAACATTCGCACCAACCAATTGGTCCATCAAATCATCGATCCTTGGAAGCGGATACTTGTTCTTAATTGTCACTTTGTTCAATTGTCGATAATCAATGCATAATCGCATACTCCCGTCCTTCTTCTTTACCAACAATACCGGAGCACCCCAAGGAGAAACACTTGGCCTTACAAATTTCTTATCCAACAAGTCATTCAATTGCTTTTTCAATTCTACCAACTCCGATGCCGACATACGATACGGTGCCATCGAAATCGGTCTAGTACCCGGAACTAGATCAATAGAAAATTCAACTTCTCTTTCCGGCGGTACATCCGTAATGTCTTCCGGAAACACTTCTGGAAATTCACACACCACTGGGAACACATCAAGTGAAACTTTACTTTCCACCGACAATGATGCAAACAAACCAAACAATTGAGCTTCATCCGCTAAAAGTTTCTTCAACTCTTTAGTGGATAGGAAACTCTCAAATTCATCATCTCCCAAAGAAGGAAACCTTACTAACTTGTGATAGCAATCTATATGAACTCGATTAAATTGCAACCAGTTCATACCCAAGATTACGTCCAAACCCTCCAACGGCAAACATACTAAATCCATAACAAAGTCTTTATCATACATGGTTAAAGGACAACTCATACACACCAAAGATGTAGTTACCGACCCTGAAGCAGGAGTCTCAATAACCATCTCACCACCCATCAAAGACAACGCAAGATTTAAACGCATCGCGCACTCCGAAGAAATAAACGAATGAGTCGCTCCCGTATCAATAACAGCAACTAAAGGTGTACTATTAATAAAGCATGTACCTTTAATCAAACGGTCTGCACTAGTGGTCTGAGTCCCCGCCAATGCAAACACCTTTCCGCCCGCTTGAGCTTGTTTCGGCTTAGTACACTTAGTACTAATGTGACCCACTTCTCCACAATTAAAACACTTCACCATATTCCTCCTACACTCAGCAATAGAATGCCCAATACCTCCACAGTTAGAACATTTCCCAACGGGCTTCCTACACTCAGTTGCTTTATGACCCATTCCACCACAATTGAAACACTTAATGAACCCAGAACTTCCTCCTCCAGATCTCTTATTAAAGTTTCCCTTATATTTACCCTTATCAGCGGGTGTCACATAAGGTCCACTTCTAGCTTGTTGCTTTCCCTTCCTCTCGTTCAAACTCTTGTAATGTGTAGAACGAGCTTTGCTATCTTCCTCGAAGATTCTACAACATTCCGTCAAATCCGAAAACCTCCTAATTCTTTGATATCCCACAGCTTGCTTAATCTCAGGACGCAAACCATTCTCATATTTAATACACTTTGAGAACTCAGCAGTAATCGCAGCATAATGAGAATGAAATTGAACCAATTCCACAAACTTAGCAGTATAGTCCACCACTGACATACCACCTTGTTTCAATTCCAGGAATTCCATCTCCTTCTTCCCTTTCACACTTTCAGGGTAATACTTCAGCAAAAACTCGGTACGAAACAATTCCCAAGTTACCTCTTCATTATCCACCTCAAGAATTTCGCGCATACCGACCCACCAATCATCGGCTTCTTCCCTCAGCATGTGAGATCCAAGCCTCACCTTATTCTCTTCCGCACAGTCCATAACTCTGAAGATTCTTTCAATCTCTTTCAACCAATTTTGAGCTCCATCGGGATCAAATCTTCCTTTGAAAACCGGTGGTTGATTCTTCCTGAACTCTTCATTAGCATTTACATTCGGCGCACCCTGCACCGCCCTAGCCAATGCTTCCATAGCAGCAGCCATCGCATTATCGTTTCTACCAGCCATATTCTGATCATTCCCAAAAATAATAACAAAGATTAAACAACAGTTCAACCAACACAACTACAAGACAGACACAACTGACTCAACTCTGGCTCTGATACCACTTAATGTAACACCCCCTTTCTATACCCCCAAATAATCATTTAAATCATTTAGGCACATATTCTAAAATTCTCCAGAGTACAATTAAAGCATGGCATAAAAGAGGCATGTCACATCATACACGCATTTAACACATACAACACCTGCTCAAAAGGTTGATATGCAGCAGTGGGGTAACTTGCTACAGAGGAACTTTGTCCTTACACCCACATCTCAATATTTAGAATTAAAGCGGAATATCCAAACATTGAAATACATCAAAATATATATACATACATACATATACATATGTATGCTTCATCAACACACTTCATGTTTACATAAACATTTATCCACAAGATACATATACAAATGTATCACAAAAGAATAATATACATCCTAGCTACCCGGTGCTACATATCAGAGCCAACCGACCAAAAGAATGAAGACACGCTTCACAAAAAGACCTCCAGCATACCTACTCTGCAATGCCTCATAGAGCATCATAAAACAGCAGAAGGGTGAGAAATATTATCATAATAACGTTGCATATAATTATATATCTAAACACAAAGTATACACACAACACATCCTCACCATTCTACCATTCCACATAACATGCATATTATATTCATTCTTCAACGCATCATTACAACGATACAATTCTTATCACAATTCATCACATCTCATTCAATATACATCGCAAGGCATATATATATATATATACAAAACCAAGCATAGTCATCACAATGCTTATCATTCAACATAAACACATATATTCATGTTTATTCACCAATGCACATATACAAAGATGACCGATGCAAATCATAGAGACCGACTCACGACTCTATGCAAATGCAATGCGGGTACCGACTCATTTCATCTCAAGTTCAATTGAAGAACTTATTGGAACCATCGCTTGTTACTTAACGTAACTCCCCGTCGGGCATACGATGTTCACCCATTGCTACCACCTCTCAAAAGGCTTACAATGTTTATGGATTGCTTTCGGTCCTCTTTGTATAAGGTTCACAATCCGATCGCTTTCGGTCCTCTTTGTATAAGGCTCACGATCGTTTGTAATCATCGCTCCCACCTCTCAAAAGGCTTACGACGTTACAACGGGTTCATCTTAGAACCCCACAATGCAAGAATGCACATCATGATGCTTCACATACAACATGACTCATGACACTTTTGACATGCATACATATTCACAATATAGTCATGCATTCATCACACACAATCCATATACATTCACATCAATTGTGCCAAACGGCAACCGAACGTTTTCACAAATAACCAAACAATTCGATTTACGGTTTACCGGAAAAGTTGGTGAAAAGTCGGCTAAAAATATAATTTCTTATCACCATCAATTAGTACATATCAATACCTTCAATTCGATATAAAGAACTCTCAAATCCGATAAACAACGAACAAGTTATGAATATTTCAATCTAACGCAAAAACATAAACCGGACACCCGACACTACGAAACGATTCGTAAAAACTATACCGATTGGACCAAGTTCAGACCCCAAAACTATTTTTCCTAGAAAGAACATCTCGTTAGCTTCCCAACGCTTCGAACGGGGATCAAAACCGACTTACGGTTCAAGAGATATGAATTTCCGAAGTTTCCCCGAAAAACCAGAATTTCTGTTTCAGCACAGTATGTATCGATACATAGGCTTTATGTATCGATACATAAAGACCTCATGTATCGATTCATAACTCGCATGTGTCGACACATGCTGTAGTGAAAATGCTATTTTTCCCAATTTTCACAGTATGTATCGATACATAAGGGTTATGTATCGATACATAAACCATTTCGTATCGATACATAGCTGTTATGAATCGATTCATGCTCTGTTTTTCTCAAAAAAACCAGATTTTTCAATTTACACCTTTGCTGCCATTTTCCCGAATCCCCGAAAACTCGACTAAATCAAACATTTTCACTGAAACAACCATATACGCCCAACCACCAAATACATGGGAACAATTTAGAACACATAAACGAAATTTCTACGACGTTCGATTTTTCGATTAAATTTCAACCTTTCAAAAACCAGAATTTTTAAACTTCACCAAATCGAATAAAAAGCACGCCATACGACGACCTAACCTTCCTCGATACCACTACGTAATTTATTTCGAATTCTAACCGTGAAAACATCGTTTTCTATCAATTTCCTATAATTCGACCTAAACGGAAACAACAACGGAAACATACCGAAAACTAACCGAAACATAACCAAACTTCATGAAACTTCAAACAACAGCTCACATACATATAACCAACCAACACATGTATTTATACGACTTTCCGACCGTAGAAACATCGGTTTCTATCGATTTCGTCAAATACGGCATAAACGGAAACATATGGAAAACCAATCAAAACATTCACACAAAACACATACATAATCATACACAAAGTTAGGATAATAATATTTCACACCCTTACCCGATTTCTCGATTCTTGGAAGCTTGATCTTGATGATTTGTAGCTTTTCCAATCTTTTCTTCTCTTTTTCTCTCTTGCTCTAAAAATTCTGTTTTTCTCTCTTTCTCACCTCTAACTTTCTATTTCTATTCTTTTTCTTTCTTTCTTATACTTTTCTTAAAATATCTCATATATAATAATTAACCAAAATATCTCACAAATATCTAATAATACATTTTCTCACTTAAAAATATCTAACTTAACAAAAATTATGAAATGTCTAAAATACCCTCCAATCTAATTTCCCCGCAAACTCTCAAAAACAGTAAAATCACATAATATGCAAACATAACATATTAACACACCAATATCACAAATAACATAATTATTGCCCAATTAAATAAAAGACCCAACCAAATAGAATCAATCAACACAAAAATGGAAATATCAAAATCGGGTTGTTACAAGTATGAGGTCAGGACTCACATGATTACTATGGGTGGCATCCAAGGTTTGCCAGCCCAGTTCCTGACAAAGAAAGCTCTGTACTTTGCTAGTATAGGGAACGGGACTACTTTTGAAAGCATCTTTGTCTTGCTCACCTACAGGTTATTTTTGTTTCCCAACATCAATAACTTCGTCGATATCAACGCTATTAAGGTTTTCCTCATTGGAAACCCTGTGCCAACTTTGCTCGCAGATGCGTCTCATTCTGTACACTTAGGAAATTTATACAGCGGAGGGGAGATCACATGCTGTGTACCTTTGCTTTACAAATGGTTTATCTCTCACTTGCCCAAGTCTGCCGCTTTTTGGGATTGCAAGAGTGTCTTATGTTGGTCGCAGAAGATCATGTCCCTCACCAACTCTGATATAGATTGGTGTAATAGGATTTATGAGGGAATCAGAATCATTGACCGTTGTGGAAACTTCCCCAGCGTACCCCTCATAGGAACTAAAGGAGGAATCAACTATCATCCGATATTAGTTCTTCGTCAATTTGGATACCCGATGAGACATATCCCACTGGGTGTTCATCTGGAAGGTCTTTTCTTCAAAGAAGGAGAAAACGACAGAGCACTAAAGATGGAAATAGTGCAAGCTTGGAAACATGTTCATAAGAAAGGACGAGAGTCTCTGGGAAAACCGGACTGTGTCTCGGTGGAGCCTTATCTCCATTGGGTACAAACCAGAGCTCTCAAGCTAAAGATGCCTTATCCTCGTTATGGAATTCTTCCGCCGAGGGAAATTGTCATGTACTTCATGACAGAAACTGAAAGGCTTCAGGTTACTCTCAACAAAGTTCAAAAGGAAAGAAGGTCTTGGAAGAACAAGTACTGCACCCTCGACGTAGAGTGTATCCAAATACAGTAATTACTAAAAGAGAAAGATGCTCTGATTGAAATTTTGGAGCAGCATGCTGTAGAGAATCAAGATGACCAAAGGAATTTGCTCACTCCTTTCACTTGGCAAAGGAATGACAACCCGACAACGGCCCAAGCGCCCCGGTCAAAGAAAAGGAAGATACCAGAATCAGCACCCGGTTTCTCCTCAGAGAGGACTCGGGACCCATTAGTTTAGGTTTCTGTTTCTGCGCTTTGTAATCTACTGTATTTCCATTTCTGTAATCCTTTGGAATTCAATAAAAAGGGGTTTCCCCACCGTTTGATATTTGCAATCTAATTGTCGAAGTTTATTTTGATTAAACCAAAAAAAAAAACAATTAATATAATCATTGTATTCATCATTCTCACATCGCGTATTCTTCTTCCCTACGAATCTCACGTTTGTGTCTCGATTCTAGAGTCAAACTGTCTCATTCGTATAATACTCGGGCCAATCGTCAGAAAAAGATGGATGATCTTGAGGAAGAAAACAGATAGTTGAAAGAAGAGATCGACACTCTGAGAGAGGATATGAGAAAGCTTCGTAACGACATGCAAGCCATGGCAGAAGCTCAGCTACAAAGAACTGTGATCTCAGAGATCACCTCAACGCCCATCATAGAAAAGTATGATCCTAGGTATCAGATGCCGAAAGATCGTCCTTGGGCATGCCTGTTAACTATATCCCGGAAGGATATGTTCCGCCGATTACTAAAGATCAGGGAATCGCAACAGAAGCCGCTGGGCCTGAAGGTTACAAACTTCGGGAAAGCGAAGATGCTAGGGGCATACTCAAGACTCCTGAAGGTTACAAACTTCGGGAAGCGCCAAGACTTGCTGCCGTAGTCACGGTACCACCCCCTGTGGTGCACACTGTCCCGGAAGGACAGATTCCACCAACACCTTCTGGTAAGAAGGAAACTATGTTTGACAGAATGGATGAATTCCAGGAGTAGTTCTTGGAAATGCAGAAAGAGCTGCAAGCCATTCGCGGTCAGGATCTATTTGGAAAGGACGCCGCAGACCTCTGCTTGGTCCCAAATGTGAAAGTCCCGCACAAGTTCCAAGTGCCCGACTTTGAAAAGTACAAGGGTAACTCTTGCCCTCAGAGCCATCTGGTGATGTACGCTCGGCGGATGTCAGCTCAGACGGAGAATCAGGACCTACTGATTCACTACTTCCAGGATAGTTTAACCGGTGCCGCACTCAAATGGTACATGGGTTTAAACCGTACTACGATCAGTACATTCAGAGATCTTGGTACTGCCTTCGTCCAACAATACAAATACAATTTGGACATGGCCCCCGACAGAGATAAACTCAGATCAATGTCGCAAAAGGACAAGGAAACCTTTAAGGAGTATGCTCAAAGGTGGCGTGAAATTGCCGCTCAAATTTGTCCACCTCTTGAGGAAAAAGAGATGACAAAAATCTTCTTAAAGACCTTAAGCTCATTTTACTATGACCGAATGGTTGCCAGTGCACCCAGTGATTTCACCGAAATGGTCGGCATGGGTGTACGTCTTGAGGAAGCCATCCGAGAAGGACGTTTGGTAAAAGACACTGGATCAACTAGCGGTACTAAAAAACACGGTAGTGCTCTCCCTAAGAAAAAAGAGCAAGATATTGGGAATATCTCTCTCGGAAAGCAAAGGCGACGTTATCAGCCAGTAGCAGCTGTTACTCCTGCTATCGGCCCCGTGCCTGTTCCTACGTATCAACCTCAGGTTGTGCAGAGCCAACCTGACCAGCAAAGGACACAACAGCCTCTTCAGCAGGCTCGTCCTCCGTATAACAACAACCGTACAACACGGCCACCAGGATTTGATCCTATACCCGTAACATACGCAAAACTGTTTCCGTTACGGCTAGCCAAGGGGCACATCTAGACTAAGTCTCCCCTTTTAGTTTAGGAAAATCCGCCTTTTTGGTTTAAAGCGGATCAGACATGCCCTTATCATCAAGGAGGTTCAGGGCATAACATTGAGACTTGCCTCAATTTCAAATCCGACGTGCAAAAGCTTGTTAGGAGCGGGCTCTTATCTTTTAAAGATACGAATCCTAATGTTCTTACGAACCCGCTGCCTCAACACGAGAAAGCTGCAGTCAATCTGATTGAGAAAGAGACTAACAATGTCTATCAAATAATGATGTACTCTTGTTGAAAACCAATCTGGTCAAGATGCATTGTAGACAGAGTGGATATGGCCATGTGCCACCTCATAATTATCACCAGTGTGATATCTGCTCTAAAGACAACCAGGGATGTTCTGTAGTGCAAGCAGCTCTACAGGAACAAATGGATCTTGGATGGATCCAAGAGCACCGAGTTCGTGGAGTTAACATGGTTTACACGAATTCCAACGTCATTCAAAACCACGACATCCGTGTGATGAATGTCAACTTGGTGGCGATGCACTCAAGGCAAAGCCAGTATCATAATCTGCCGCGGCACGATTACAGTTCCTGTCTGATTTGCTCGATAAACAAACAGGGATGCTCTTTCATACAAGAGGCCCTCCAACGTCAGATGGATCTTGGATGGATCCAAGACTACCATGATAGGAACTCCTATCAAATCAACATGGTTCAGATCTTTGACATTCGCGTGATGAATACCAACCTGGTAGAGTTACATGCTGAGCAGGTCCGACTTGGATTCTTAATATCACATGATTACCAAAGCTGTAAAGTGGGTTGCGAAAATGATCGAGGTTGTACCCTTGTCCAGGAGGCACTTCAGCACTTGTTAAATCACTGGTGGATGCCAATCTATATGGACGAAGATACTCAGCAGATTAGTATCAATAACAGGAATCCTACTCGTCGTCAAAGTCAGGATGTCCGATCAATGGAAGATAACCTAGTGAGGTTGCATTGCATTCAAAGTGGGCGTGGCCAGGTGCCACCACACAACTATGACAGTTGTAGCGTCTGTTCGGAAAGTAACCAAGGGTGTTACCTTGTGAGAGCAGCTCTTCAGGGTCAGATCGACATGGAGAAATTCATCCATATCCAGGTTCAGGACCCATCATTTGGTCGCCGAACTACCTTGCCGATCAAGTTGAGGATGTTGTCACGATCTCTGGTCATCACCAGATCAGGGATGTTTTTGCCATCATTCCTCTACTTGACGAATCTAAAGTTCCTAACCAGGAACGGATCAAGGTTACTTATGATGGTCAGAGAAATCAGAAGGTTCCCATAGTCATCTATCTACCGGGGCCATTACCGTATGAATCAGCCAAGGCGATCCCTTACAAATACGGTGCAACAATAATCGAGAATGGAAAGGAAATTCCATTACCCTCCGTCGTGAATATTGCAGACATCAGTCGTGTAACACGGAGCGGTCGAATCTTCAACCGAGGGGTTGGAGAATCCAACAAAGAAAAGGAACTTCAGGCGGAAATTCCTGATCCACCAGTCAGTCAATCTGGTAATCCCGACTTTTCAAAAGACAAAGATGAGATGCTAAAGCTCATCCAAAGGAGTGAATATAACATTGTTGATCAACTGTTACAGACTCCTTCAAAGATCTCAGTATTATCGCTGTTACTCAGTTCAGAAGCCCACAGAAAAGCTTTACAGAAAGTCTTGGAGCAAGCCTTTGTGGAACAGGATGTAACAATTAGACAGTTCGATAGTATTGTCTCTAACATCACTTCCTGCAATAATTTGGGATTTAGTGATGAGGAATTACCTGAAGAGGGTCGTCGTCATAACATGGCGCTCAACATTACAATTAACTGCCAGGGCGATGCTTTAGCCAACGTACTGGTAGACACAGGGTCAGCCCTGAATGTTATGCCGAAGACCACTTTGACGCAATTATCATTTAAGGGCCCTCCGATGAGAGTCAGCGAGGTCGTCGTCAAAGCATTCGACGGATCCAGAAAAACAGTTATCGGCGAAGTTGATCTTCCCATAACTATTGGTCCTCACACTTTCCAAATCACTTTCCAGGTCATGGACATCCGGGCAACATACAATTATTTATTAGGAAGACCATGGATACATCAGGCTGGAGCGGTTACTTCAACCCTCCACCAAAAGCTAAAGTTCATCAAGAACGATCAACTTGTCACGGTTTGTGGGGAACAAGCCTTGCTTGTAAGCAACTTATCATCATCTACTTGTGTGGAACCCGAGGGGGTTATTGGAACTCAGTTCCAAGCACTATCGGTGAGCAAGAACGATTAATTCAAAGAAGGAACTTCAATTTCTTCATACAAAGATGCTATCAAAGCGGTCGAGAGTACCGATAAGACAGGATGGGGACGGCTTGTCATTCCTATTGACAATAAAACAAAGAAGGGTCTTGGTTTTTCTGCAACCTATACCCAGACAGCCGCCAACGATGAAAGTCTTCATCCCCTTCAAAACTTCTTCCACAGTGGAGGTTTTCTTCACCTAGTGTCTCAGACAGTTCATGCTATCAATGAGGAAGATCCCTCTGACACAGATGAAGAATGGAAGTCCTACCTAAAAAGGACGGCTATATGTCTCAGGAAGAGGTGCCTATGCCTTTTTGCTTTCCTACAGAAAGTCCGAGATTTATACCAAGATCAGATGTCGAAATGATCTACGGAGATTGTGATCCGGAAGGATGCTGTGCTCCGCCAAATTCATTAGAGGAGGACACTCTGATGAAAGACAATTTTGACCACAATTACTATGGCCCGATGGATGGTCTGCCAATGTGGAAGCCTTACCCAGGAAACTTGGGGCAAGAAAGTCAGCCGAGTAATGAAACTCAGTTGAGCGTCATTGAACAGAATACCTCTGTCCCCGCCATGTCATGGGATCAACACTCAGGTCATTCGGAAACTACTCAACATGAAGATGAATTCGCAACATTTGCACGACTTGAATTCATCAACTATGCTTTTCCCGAGGTCAACGTCATCGAGAGAGATGACTTCTCCAGTTCCAAAGAAGTTTGGGACACTTTGGGACAACCGAGTGGAAAATACGACTTTATGGTCAAGTACACCGCTCCCGAAAGCTCTCGTATCAGGCTCGAAGATATCCAGTCAACTGGATGGGGAGATACAACTGAGAGCACAAATGCTATGCAAAATACAACTGAGGAATTCTCCTATGACAATTCTTCCTGGGAGACAGATTCCAATGATCCTGCTCCACCAGAAATCGGCGTCATTTCTGAAGACAAATCAAGGAAGGTGCCAGACTTTGTGATTCACCGAGGAGTTCGCCGCCAATGGGTTGCCGTCAAGGTTCCGAAGGTCGTTCATCAGTCAAAGTAATTGCCATCTTTAAACCTTTCACCCTACCCAGGTGAAACGGATGTTTTGATAGGGCTCGCTTTTTTAAATTTCCCTCTTCGCTTTGCCCAGAGCGAGTGAGTTTTGTTTTATAGGGCTGTAGTTTCAAGATTCGACTTGTTCATAAATAAAATAACGTCGTTCTGTAATTTCCGCATTATTGCTGTTTTCTCTTTTTGCTTTTTCAGAAAATGGTAATCCTAAAAAACATTCAATCATAAAAACAAGCAGTAAAATCAATACACTGCACACACTTGCATTTTCTCTATCTCTTCTAAACACGAATCATCGCGTCATGCAGATTGCTTGTTTTCTACCCCGTTGAAACATACGATCCGATGCCTTCTTCCAACTTTGAGTTCCCAGTATTCGAGGCTGAAGAAGAAAATGACAACGAAATTCCAGAAGAGATCTCCCGACTACTCAGACAAGAGGAAAGGTCCATTGAACCTCACAAAGAGCCGTTGGAAACGGTAAACTTGGGTTCAGAAAAAGAGAGAAAAGAAATCAGGATCGGAGCACTGCTCAGTCCAACTGTCAAAGAAAGTTTGATAAAGCTTCTCAAAGAATTCCCCGATGTATTAGCTTGGTCCTATCAGGATATGCCAGGGTTGGATACCAGCATCGTGGAATATCACTTACCGCTAAGATCGGAATGTCCGCCAGTAAAGCAAAGGTTGAGACGGACTCACCCGGACATGGCCATCAAAATCAAGGAGGAGGTACAGAAACAGATCGACGCGGGTTTCCTCGCTACATCTGAATATCCTCAATGGTTAGCCAACATCGTACCCGTTCCCAAAAAGGATGGAAAGGTCAGAATGCGTGTTGATTACAGAGATCTAAACAAGGCAAGTCCGAAGGACGACTTTCCTTTACCACACATTGACATGTTGATTGACAGCACATCAATGTTCAAAGTATTCTCCTTCATGGATGGATTCTCGGGCTATAACCAGATCAAAATGGCGCCGAAAGACATGGAGAAAACTTCGTTCATTACCCCATGGGGTACCTTTTGTTACAAGGTAATGCCGTTCGGTTTGAAGAATGCCGGGGCAACCTATCAAAGGGCCATGACTACTCTGTTTCATGACATGATACACAAAGAAATCGAGGTATATGTCGATGATTTGATTGCAAAATCAAGAACAGAGGATGAACACTGTAATACCCCAAAATTTGCTCTCCCTTTTTGGCATCATAGCATGGCATTATCATTTATCATACCATATCCATCTCATTAGCATTACATTGCATTTAAAATAGAAAAATTGAAGCATGGCATCCTTCTTACCATCAGGGCATGTGATCAGGTGGAAGGTGGGCAATCAAGAGATCATTCAAAGCACAAAAAGGTCAATCAAGTTGCCTTAAGGCAAGCCAAGAAGCCTTTCATGTCTCATACTATCTCAATTGATCATCCACAATCTCAAGGATAAGAGATACAATGGGAGATTGAAGCATTACATCTTTCACTATGCAAGAGGTTCAAAAACTGAAGGAAAACCCTCAAAAGAGATAGCTCATTGATCCAAAATCATCCTCAAAAGGCATATATCATCATCCTTTAAGAAGGTACACAACATACTCTGAGGAATTTGAAATTGAAGACTGCACATTTTTCTCCTAGGAGGTGGGCACCAAAACTAGGGTTTCCCATTAAATCAGGGAATCTTTGATTTTTTGAACAAAACTTGATGTCATGGTATTCCATATGTCCTTAAGTGTATGTATGTGGAAAATTACATCTCAATTGGTTTTAGAAGTGGTTCAATTGGAAGAAAGATCAAGAATCAGAGAAATTGGGGCAAAGTCAAATAATCAGAGGAAAAAGTCAACTCTTGACTTTTTGAGCCCAAAATCATGAAATTCATGTTACATATGTCCAATGTACAAAATTTGGTCAAGAAATTCCAAAGGAATCATGAAAAAATCAAGATGTGGAAAGTTGCCATTTTTGGGTGAAGTAGGGTTACTAAAAATAGCAAGTTTTGGCCATTTTGCATCAGAGTTTGAACCAAGGCCATTTAAAATTGAAGCACCAAATGAAAATTCTACCAGGCCACAACAAAAGGTCTTGCTTTAAGCTTCAAATCCATGTGTAGAACATCTCCATTGGATAAAAATTGAGGGAGATATGATTGATCAAAGTTTGAGCAAAGTAGGTTCAAAACTAGGTCATGACCAAGATTTTCAGGTCACGCGCGCAGTCATTTTAACAAACATGTGGTGGGCCAAATGTCCACTCATTTTTCTCATGGTTAAAGGCCTCAAATGAAAAACTTTTCAACATCAAAGTTGTTCCTTGTAGTGTCATCTTCAATACTCATGTTGGACAAAATTCCATTTGATCAAGTTATAGTGGAGATATATTGGTTCAAAGTCATGTTGATTGTGCTGAAATTTTGTGTGCCAAGTCGCCATGCCATGACTTGCTTGCCACGCCCCATAACCAGTTCCCAAACTTGTGTATTTTAAGTCATTTTGCAACTTATTCCAACCTCATTTCACTTCAATTTTCACATCAGCATTGTGCTCCAATGTGCTCTCTTTCAAATGAACCCATGAGCTCACCAAATCATTCACCTTACATGGAATAATTCATCCTCAAATCACCCTATCTCTATTGTTCTCACTGTCACATAAAACCAGAAAAAAAAGCAAGTGGAATTTATTGCTGATTGAATTAGTTTGCGCATGCTTGATCACACTCACCAACCTTTGCTTCATTTAGCCAAACACCTTTGCATTCACCAGGTCACGTGTGTTGCTCATGCATAGAAGTGGAAAGAATACAAACTTGTATAACAAGTTGCTTGCTGCAGCTTCATTCTCTTCATCCTCACCATAACACTCTAAGCATCACCCACACCATAAAAAACCCAAGATCAACTCGCCTCTAACTAACTGACTCAGTTAGTTAGAGTGAACTCACCCAACTCAGTCACCCAACTCACTTCCTAGCTCACTATAAAACGAAACTTCTCTTCACAAATTCATTTTCAACTTCACTTTTCATTTCCACTCTCAAGAACACTCTCACTCTCTCAATCTTCCCTAAGCTTTTTCTCTCTCTCTGTGCACGAATCATTCATCTTCATCCACCTCAATTCATCATCATCAATGGCATTGGATTGAAGGAGATTTCAGCACAGTCCTCAAGATTGCTGCAAGCATTGTTCAACATTGGATCTCCCTGCTTTCAAGACAACGAGTTATAGCATTTATTTTGCTTAGTTTGTGAAGCTTCAAGGTTGAAGGAGAAGCTAGGATCTCTGGTTTTCTGAAGAGCACTCCGAAGCCTCATCAATTTCAGGTTTATTTCACTCAATTTTAATGCATTGTATTCTTGTGATTTAAGCTTGTTTTATGATGTTTGGAGCTTATTAGGAGCTATGCGTGAGTTCTGTCTAGTTGATAGGCTCTTTAGGAGTTTAGATGTGATTTTAGGGCAATTTGTTTTGGATCGGTTTGTGTTATACGTGTATGTTATGTGAAAAATAGTGTTAGATTCATGATGTACATGAGCTCAGCTTTCGATTGGTGTACGTATTGTGAATTTCTGGAGGAATTGGAGTTTGCAGGTGGTGGCTGTTGGCCGGAGAAGGTGACCGGAGGTCCTCTCCGGCCGGTGACTGTTAGAGCTAGGGTTTTTGCCATGTTTTAATCCTGTCCGTTGTTTTTTTCTCATCGTGTGGCTAAGAGCATGACAACGCATTAAAACGCATGTGCAAGGCATGTGCCATTTTTCTGATTTCAATTAAACATGGTGTGGTGTGGTGTATGGTATGGAACGTGGACATGCGTGTGTGAGCGTTTGATCTGATTACTTTGACTGTGTGTATGACTTGACTTAATCTGATGGTTGTGAATGATTTGACTTGGTTTGACTGAAAGAGCATGATAGTTAGTGTGTTGTGCGCGTTATTGGACCTAATCAGATTGCTACCCACACCCCCATGTTTTCAAGCCCAATTAATTTGAACTGCATGATTGCTATGTTCACACCTCCCCTTCCCTTTGCATTCCATTTTTATTTTCAATTTTTCTACACATTTGATTTTTAATTTTTAAAAATACCAAATATCATCATAAAATTCCACAAAAATTCATGAGTATCACTAAAACATTTAGGAAATTTTCCATGATTTTATTTCTTGATTTTATGACCTTTTTACCCCTGATCCATAATTTTCTTTGAATTTCCATTTAGATGCCTTCTTAGCATGATACATGAATTTGTTTAATTTTGTTCTTGCTCATTACAAACTGTTTTGACATGATTCTTTTTGCATTGATTCAATAATACATTGAAGCATGTTAGATGATTTTTGTTTGATTTTTTAGGTCACTTTATTACATGTTTTGATGCCTATATTTGCACCACTTTGCATGATGTTTCAATTTGACCTAATTGCTTTGTTTGAAGTCATTTTGCTCTGAATTTTTACATGCTATCTTGATGTATGATGCATTTCTGACCTAGGCATTCCAATAATATGCTGGCATAATTTTCATGAATCCATTTGGTCTTTGTTTGATGCATTACATTGGAAGTATAATACATGGCATGTCATTTGAACTTTAGTGCATGTTTGCATGAATTCTTTTGTGCATATTTGTATGAGCATTTGCATATTTGTATGAGTCATTCAAGTGATATTATAGGTCATTGTTGCACATTATAGGTCATCTTCACATGTTCATTTCAACTTGAACTTTGTGCATCCTAACATGTATTGTATGCACCTTCTTTTTGAATTTTCACCTCACTTCTTCTTCTATTATTTCTTGAATGTCTTGATGGTTGATTCATGGATACTTTTGAGATGTTCATAAACCTTTTTTCATTTAGTTTCAATTCTGGTTGTTGATGTACATGTTCCATTTATGCATGTCCTTTTCATTTCTTTCTATCTTTCATCTATCCCTTCTTCTTGTAACATGTTTAAATGCTAATGGGTGATGATTATTGCTTATTCACTTGCACTTGTATGATGATATTCACTTGTTATCCATATGATGCACATTCTGGTTGTGATATTAGGATTTGATTTTTCATCTTATTCTTTTGAATTTTAATGTTCATTAAGTGCTTTTTACTTCTTACACATGTTTACTAACCATGTAGGGGCTTTGGTAAGTTGCAATTGAGTGTGGATAAGGAATCCACATTCAACTTCTATCCTTTCTCTTTTACAATTCCATTTTATGTTTTGTTAAGCACTTATGTGCTTTCTTTTAATAACTCATCACTTTCCCTTTGTGAATTACAATTCATCTTCTACTTTAGAAGTGAATTGTTTAATTCATTCTTTCTTTAGACTTTAGGTTGAAACCTCACAAACCTTAGGATCACTCCCTTAACTAATCAATTAGGATTGAGTCTTAGTCCATATAGATTTTTACCTTTATCCTCCCTTGAGTCTCTTTTCTCATCTCAAAGAAAATTCAAAATATCTAATAAAGGTAGGCACTTATTGCATTTAGGCCTTTCATATAAAGAAAAGATTATAAGGGGTCTTCTCTTATAATCTTAGAATGTGTAGCATATGGCCCATCTTAGGTCAATGTGTTACATATTTGATCTTGTATGAGGGACTTAAATGCAATACTTGTTGAAAATACAAATAAAGAAAAACACTTCTTCATTTCATAATCAACAAAAACACTTAATAAACACAAGTATGCTAGTGTGTTTGAACCTTAATAATTGGAACTAAGTGTGGGGGTCTTCTTCACTCTTAGTGTGCATTCTTACCCATTCCATCTTGGAATGTGAGAATGTACACATTCCAATGACTAAGATCCAGATACACTGTCATATGCAAACAAATGAAAAGACTCTTAAAAGACAAAAACCAACAATAACGTCTTTCCTTCGGGAATTCTTTTCTCACCTCACTCACTCTCAGCGTATGAACGCGCTTCTACTCGTTCTCTTGCAAGATGGTAACGCACTCGGACCAGCGAGCCTGCAACACCTGAGCTAGAACGTTAGTCGTTCCCTAAAAAAACACAAACAATCTTTCCCTTAGGTGAGGGGAACTACGTCGCTCTGATTCTCATGCTACCGATGAGATACGTAGGCAGTGGGGTAGGGCCCATGCGAGCACTTCTTTTATTTTCCCTACATTTGTTTCCCGTTCCTTTTCTTTTCTTTCTCCTTTCTTTCTTTCAGTTCCTTTTCCAATATCCTTTCTTTACACCCTTTGATCGAAACAGCAAGCGTGGATCCCATCGGGTACGATGGACGCGAGGGGGTGCTAATACCTTCCTCTCGTGTAACCGACTCCCGAACCCAGTTCTCTTGGTCGTAAGACCATGCTTTTTCCTTCCTTCAGGTTTATGCGGTGTTTCCTTTCCCTCTCTTGGGATAAATACACATTGCTGGCGACTCTGTTCGGTGCCACTTTCGCGTTTGTACTAGGATGAAAATCCCGGGAGCGACAGCTGGCGACTCTGCTGGGGAGAGAACCCAGAATCTCTGGTTTCCTTAGCGAGTCAATCCTAGCGCTTGTCTGCTTTTCTTTCATTGGGTGTTTACTGTTGTGCTATATGTTGTTGTTTATTTATTTTACTGTATTTACCGCATTTTAGCATTACATATCATATATTATATTGTGTTGCACTGTTTTGTCTGTTTGGCGGGATGGGTGTTCTGAGAGATAAGCTCACTACCAAGGCTTGAGTACACCCATAGGTATTAGAGTGGATAGTCGTGACGCTTGCGTGGTGGTGACCACGTATTGTTGTTCATGAGACCCACAACCAGACGAGGTTCTATCAGGAGCTTTCTGCTACTGCATGTTATGCAGGCCAGTGGTTATTCTCTTGAGGAACTGTCGACTCTGGTGACCATTCCCGAGGACTCAGTTGCGGCACTCCTCCCGAGATGTGACAGTGGCAGACCACATTCCGTGGCAAACCCATTGCACATCCTCGATCCGAGGACCCAATGCTGGGAACTTGCTATAGGACATCCCTTTTTGAAAGAGAATCAGCGGAAGCACTCCTCGATTGGCGATAGTACTGTACCCTGAGGGATGAATGTACTATTGCTTCTCGACCTCAGTGCCAGAAGCTGAGGACCTTTTTGTTTTGGAGAATCAGTTGAGGCCTCCTCGATTGATGATGATGCCAAACCAGAAATGGTGAGCGTATCATCATTTCTCGACCTGAGAGCCCGGGATACTGAACATCCTAGTACCCATATGTGAGAAGGGCGGGTTGTTTACAGGTTTGCAGGTAACCATGACCTCCTACATACCCAGTTTTCTATCATCATTGCACAAAAAGGAAGTTTCATCCTATTGTATGCAGATGGTTCTTATCTATGGTTCTATATTAGTCTCAGAGCTACACTGACACCGTTCACAGTTCAGCACAGACACCTGATTACCTGATCACATTGCCCTTTGCATTGCATTATCATATCCTAACATACATGTTTATTCATTTCCAGGTGCATATATTACCCTTGATTCCAGTCATCAGGTCCCTGCAAAGATGAACACTAAAGAGAGGAAGAATATCATCAGCTATAAGTTCCTTACGCCTACTTTGGGCCCTATTGTTATGCTGAAGGGAATGGCGAGTCCTGCAGTACGAGAAGCTTTTGAAGAGAAATATGGGTGGATTTTATCTATGGTCCGTAATGTCAGTGATTATGAAGCCAGAGGTCTCCATACGTTGATGCAGTTCTATGATCCGCCTCTGAGATGTTTTGTATTTCCAGACTATGTGTTGGTTCCTACCTTGGAGGAGTATTCCAACATGTTGGGGATTGCTATCAAGGAGGAGCCCCCTTTCTTTGGATCGGTGGGGGGTCTTGACTTTGGGAAGGTGGCTGGTGCTCTTTATTTGAGCAAATCAGAGTTAGACGCCAATGTCTCCAACAAAGGAAAGATTCGTGGTTACAAGCTGGAATATCTGATTAAGAAGGCCCAGGAAGCAGCTAAAGGCGAGAATTGGCTTGTTTTGAATGCTTTGCTAGCCCTTTGTGTATACGGCATAGTGTTGTTTCCCAACGAGCTGGATTTCATTGATACGGACGCTATACGAATATTCATGATGAAGAACCCGGTGCCAACACTACTGGGAGATCTTCACTACTCGTTGTACAACCGAAACGAAAAGAAAAGAGGAGGGATAATTCGTTGTTGTGCACCCTTGTTCTATAAGTGGTTTGCAGGCCGTTTACCACAATCAGGGGCTTTTGTGGATTCCAAAGATTCTCTAGAGTGGAAACAGCGTTTAATGGGATTGGTGGCCAAGGACATCGTATGGGTAGATCATGGGCTGATTGGCAAGAATATTATCCACAGCTGTGGTAAGTTCCCTAACGTTCCACTGATAGGAAGAATGGGTGTGATTAACTACAATCCTTCTTTGGCCATTCGACAATTTGGGTATGCCCTGACAAGTCCGCCTATTAAGAGAGATGTGGAGGAGTCCCTCTATTTTCATACATCAGATGGGTGGGAAACAGCACAAAGAGCCTCTGAAAGTTGGGTCAGCATACTGAAGAAAGGGAAGGTTGCTCTAGGCAAACCCAACAATCGGGCTTATCCAGCATATGAAGAGTGGGTGAAGAAAAGAGTTGAAGATTTTCTCTTGCCTTTTGGTAAGGCGCCCCTTTTGTATCCGGAGAATGAGAAAGCAAGAAGCACTGCTACTGTGGAAGAAGTTGACGAGTTGCAAGCCTTGGTGAAAAAGCTCCAAGGAGAGAATTCCGAGTTGAGTAGCCGTCTTCAGAATGCTCTACATGCCAACAAAGAGCTGGAGCGGAAAGCCCAAGATGCTGAACAAATCCTAACTGCAAAAGAGAAAGACTTTGCTGGAAGAGCCCAACATTTCCGGAAGATTAGTAAAGGTGCTGATGATGCTACTCAAGCCCACAAGCAAACCAAACAGGCGTTAGCACAGACCAAAGAAAAGTTAACAAAGTTTCAGCACGCTTGGGACGAAGTTAGGATAGAGAATGCTGAATTACAGGAACAGTTGCAGATTAAGGACGAAGAGCTTGAAAAGGCGCGTGAGCAGAGGAGAAAGTATCGGGAAAGCCTCGGTAAGAGTCAAGAACAGCTAGAAGAAGCTAGAGGTGAGCTGAGGAATACCAAGAAAGAGCTTGAAGAAGTCATGATAGAAAGGGAGATACTCAAGACGCAAGCTAGCATAAAGAGACACAAAGGAGTGTGTGATGACGAGGCTCTGATGCTGCATATGGGTTCTTTAACTGAAGCTCTTGAGAAAAGGGATGTCTTGATCAAAGAAATGATTGAAAAGCCGAATCACCAGCGTACCCGTATACTTTTTGAGGAGATCAAATACTCAAGTGATAAGCTGAAGGGTGTGGAATTGTCAGAGTGATGTTCTTTTCCTTATATGTTGTTGTTAATGGTTACCATCAGGCTTGTTGATGGATCCATTTTTCCTTGTATTGCATTTGCGGTTGAACCTTTCTTAAATGTACTTGAATACTTCGTTGAATGAGTATGAGCAGTTTTATTCAGAATTATTCCTTATCAGATAGCTGCACACAAGCACATGACCACGATACGTCTCTTTATATCACGATTTCTGGTCTTCAGATTTCTGTGGTTTGGATTGGAATCAGGGTGTAAAGCACCTCGAAAATGACAAACATGGCATTGCATATCATTTTGCATTTTTGTTACTTGCTTTTCAGGTACTCGATGCAGGGTCTCTAACCTTTATTTGGTTTCAGGCAGTATAGCTGAGAATCATATTCACCGATATTCGACGTGAAGGAATCAAGTAAGAATCATGGATCAAGTGCAAAGTGATTTGGCTGAAATGAGGGCGCGTATGGACCAGTTCATGACCCTCATGACTGGCATGGTGCAAAATCAGGAGAGGTTGAGGCTTCTGGTCGAGCGTCCAGACAATGGGCCCGAAGGTGATCAGCATGACAATTCACAGGGACATGGCATTCCTCCTCCCGGTGGCAACCCTCCTCCTGGTGGTAACAATCGGGGTAATGGAAATGGTAGGCATGCTGGTGTTACTCTTGAAGATACTCTGGAAGACCAATTTACTCTGCTGGATGCTGATGTGGGTAATCAAGGGGATCGAAGGTATGATGAGTTAGCAGAGAAGATCAGGGCCATAGAATGCAAGAACTCTATGGGTATTGATGTTACCAGCTTGGGGCTGGTCTCAGGAGTCAGAATTCCCCCCTAAATTCAAGCCTCCCACTTTTGATAAGTATCACGGCAATGCGTGTCCCCAAACGCATCTTCAAGCTTACTTTGGGAAGATTTCAGCCCATACGGATGACGAGAAGCTATGGATGCACTATTTTCAGGACAGTCTGGCTGGGGCGTCCTTGACCTGGTACATGAAGTTGAATAGAGCTGCTGTGAAGAGTTGGAAAGATCTGGCAGAAGCGTTCCTGAAGCAATACCAATATAATATTGACATGGCGCCCAACCGCACTCAATTGTAGGGGTTGTCACAAAATGCCAAGGAGAGTTTCAAAGAATATGCACAGAGGTGGAGGGAAATGGCTGCCCAGATTCAACCTCCCTTGTCAGACAGAGAAATGGCAGATATGTTCATGGGCACCTTGCAAGGGGCCTATCTTGATAGATTAGCTGCTTGTCCGTCAACTGGATTTGCTGATATTGTGATTGCGGGAGAAAGAATAGAAAGTCTGTTAAAGCTTAGAAAGATCCAGGATGTGAGTGGGGCTGGCTCTTCGGGGACGAAGAAACCGTTTGCTAGTAACCAGAAAAGAAGAGAAGGTGATACGAATGATGTGTTTAGAGGACGAGGCAGAGGGCGTTCTCAAGCTTATTATCAGGTAGATGCTGTAACAATCCCCACACCGTATGTTCAGAAACAACAACCCCAACAACAAGTTCAACAGCAACAACCTTTTTTCCAGCAAAGGTCTAGACAGAGGGATCGTAAGATGGATCCTCTCCCTATGACTTATGCCGCGCTGTTGCCCCGGCTACTCGAGTTAAAGTTGGTAGAACTCCGTACTATGAAAGCTCCGGTTGCTGGAAACCTGCCACCTAACTTCGATGCTAATGCTCGTTGTGAGTTCCACTCAGGTGCTCAGGGACACTCCATTGAAAAATGCTGGGCTTTCCATCATAAAGTACAAGATTTGATTGATGCTAAAGCCATCAATTTCTCTCCCGCTCCTAATATTACTCAGCATCCCATGCCTGATCATAGTGCAGCCAATGTATATGCTATTGAAGATGGGAGGAGATTGAATTTGGTGTTAGACGTTCATCAAGTGAAAACTTCTTTGTTGGTTGTAAAAGATCGTTTATTGAAGGGACAGGTGTTCCCGGCCTGTAATCAAGATTGCTCTGAGTGTATGAATCAGGAGAACGGCTGTGATAAGTTGAAGATGGGTTTACAGAATCTGATCGATGAAGGATGTCTACAGTTCGACAGAGTCGTGAAAGACACTGATGAGATATCAACCGTGACCATCTATTACACTCCCGCTGAGATTCAAATGCCGGTCAATGCAGTTCCCGTGGCGAGTGTTGCGCCAGAAGGGCCCAGTCCTGTCACTATCACGGTGCCAGGACCAATTCCGTTCACATCTACGAAAGCTATCCCATGGCACTATGGGGCAGATGTATATTACGAAGGTAAAAAGCAGGAAGTTGAGTCGTCAGTCAGCCCAAATATTGATAACGTAGGGGGTGTAGGGGGCTTTACAAGGAGTGGAAGGTTGTTCGCTCCCCAAACCTTGAGAAGTGATAAAGAGGCAGAAGCCGCAGCAAAGGCTAAAGGTAAACAGGTGGTTGAAAATGCGCCTACACCTGAAGCAGAGACAAAGATTACTTTTGATAAGGAAATGGAAGAATTTATGAAGATAATCAAGAAAAGCGATTATAAGATTGTGGACCAACTGAATCAGACCCCTTCAAAGATTTCAATCTTGTCACTATTGATGTGCTCTGATGCGCATCGGCAGGCGTTGTTGAAAGTGTTGAAGAGTGCATACGTGCCGCAGGAAATTACTGTTAATCAGCTCGAAGGCGTAATCTCCAATGTTAATGTTAGCCATGGCTTGGGCTTTACAAGTAGAGATCTGACTATTGAAGGAAGAAACCACAATAAGGCTTTGCATATCACGATGGAGTGTAAGGGCGCAGTGTTATCTCATGTACTGGTAGACACTGGTTCATCACTCAATGTCTTGCCCAAGAAGGCATTAATGAAGCTGGAAGTTGATGGTTTGATCTTAAGGCCTAGTGAATTGGTGGTTAGAGCGTTCGATGGAACTAGACGATCTGTGTTTGGTGAGGTGGAATTGCCCGTACAAATTGGACCACAGGTATTCAAATCCACGTTCCATGTAATGGACATACAACCTGCATATAGCTGCCTATTGGGACGCCCTTGGATTCACGGAGCCGGGGCTGTTACTTCTACTCTACATCAAAAGCTGAAGTATGAGTTTGAAGGGCAGGTTGTGACGGTGTGCGGGGAAGAAGACATCTTTGTGAGTCACTTGTCCACGTTCAAGTACATTGAAATGGATGGGGAAATTCATGAGATGCTGTGCCAATCATTTGAAGCAGTCAATATTGATGATGCACCTGAGTCTTCTTCTGTACCAGTTGGGGCTGGTACCTCCATTTCATCTTACAAACAAGCTGTCGAAGTCGTCAGGGCAGGCAACGCCCAAGGTTGGGGCAGGTTGATAGAGACCCCAATGAAGGAAGACAAATTTGGTATTGGTTATCATCCCTCTACAACTTCAGATGCGGGGAGCAGGGGACCCATTACTTTCAATAGTGGGGGAATTATCTACACGGACCAGTCTTGTGCAGCCACAGAGGATAGTGTTGACAGTAATTGTGACCTGGACAACTGGGTACACCCTCATGCTCCGGGACAACAAGTGCAAAACTGGTCCGTTGAAGAAGTCATCCGGGTTACTCTTCAAGCAGAGTAATTTTTCTTTGTTTTTTCTAACCATAATGCATGTCAAAATCTTGCGCTCTGCCCAAGGCGTATAGATTCATTTGTAGGGTCACCATGGTTGCATTTGCAATGTTTAATCATTAATAAAGGATGTTTTGCAATCAAATTTTGTTCTCTGTCTTTCAGTTTTTATTTTTGCACAAAAAATAATAAAATGGCAATGTTTCATTTTCTTTTGTTTTGCTTAAAAATAAATTCTAAAATAAGGCATGAACCCGTTCATGCAGACTTGATCCTCCGGATACCACTGATAACGATCTTGATATGGCCATGTATGACTTTGACAATCCGATTTATCAAGCCGAAGAAGGGGATGAGAAAGATTGTGAACTTTCTGAAGAACTGGCCAGATTGTTGAAACAAGAGGAAAGGGTCATCCAGCCTCATCAGGAGACTGTAGAAATCATCAATATTGGTACCAAGGACGCCAAGAAAGAGATCAGGATTGGTGCCAGCTTGCAAGCAGATGTGAAGCAAACTTTGACGGAAATGTTGCGCGAGTATGTTGACATCTTCGCCTGGTCGTATCAAGACATGCCGGGGTTGGATACGGATATTGTCGTGCACAGGCTGCCATTAAGAGAAGAATGTCCGCCAGTCAAGCAGAAACTTCGTCGGACTCATCCCGACATGGCTTTAAAGATTAAGGAGGAAGTCCAGAAGCAGTGGGATGCTGGGTTTCTTGCTGTGACAAAGTATCCTCCATGGGTAGCCAACATCGTGCCAGTACCGAAGAAAGATGGAAAAGTGAGAATGTGTGTGGATTATCGAGATCTTAATAAAGCTAGCCCGAAAGATGATTTTCCACTACCTCATATTGATGTGCTGGTCGATAATACAGCTCAGTTTTCAGTGTTCTCCTTTATGGACGGTTTCTCCGGGTACAACCAGATCAAGATGGCACCTGAAGATATGGAGAAGACCACGTTCATTACTCCGTGGGGTACATATTGTTATAAAGTAATGCCTTTTGGGTTGAAAAACGCAGGGGCAACGTACCAGCGGGCGATGGTGACATTGTTTCATGACTTGATTCATAAGGAGATCGAATGTTATGTAGATGATATGATTGCCAAGTCGAGAACAGAAGAGGAACATCTGGTTAACCTGAAAAAGCTGTTTGAAAGGTTGAGAAAGTTCCGTCTGAGATTAAATCCAAACAAGTGCACGTTTGGGGTGCGTTCTGGAAAGTTACTGGGTTTCATCGTGAGCGAAAGAGGAATCGAGGTTGATCCTGCTAAGGTGAAAGCAATACAAGAAATGCCTGAACCGAGAACAGAAAAAGAGGTTCGTGGTTTCTTGGGTAGATTGAACTACATTGCAAGGTTCATATCTCACCTAACAGCCACGTGTGAACCAATATTTAAATTGTTAAGGAAAGATCAAACGGTCAGGTGGAATGACGATTGCCAATTGGCATTCGATAAGATAAAAGAATACTTGCAGGAACCTCCGATTCTAATGCCTCCAGTTGAAGGGAGACCGCTGATAATGTATCTGACAGTGCTTGAAGGTTCCATGGGTTGTGTTCTCGGTCAACATGACGAGACAGGTAGGAAGGAGCATGATATTTACTACCTGAGCAAAAAGTTCAATGATTGTGAGTCCCGGTACTCCATGCTTGAAAAGACATGCTGTGCACTTGCATGGGCCGCTAAGCGATTGAGGCAATATATGGTTAGGCACACAACCTTGTTGATTTCAAAAATGGATCCTATCAAGTACATTTTCGAGAAACCAGCATTGACAGGCAGAGTTGCACGGTGGCAAATGGTCTTGACAGAGTATGACATTCAGTACACTTCACAAAAGGCCATCAAAGGAAGTATCTTGTCCGACTATCTCGCGCAACAGCCGATTGATGATTACCAACCCATGAAGTTTGACTTCCCTGATGAGGACATCATGTTTCTCAAAGCTAAAGACTGCGAGGAACCACTTCCGGAGGAGGGGCCAGACCCTGAATCCAAATGGAGTCTGATGTTTGATGGGGCTGTCAATATGAATGGGTGCGGAGTTGGAGCAGTTCTTATCATGCCGGAAGGTGTTCATATGCCTTTCACTGCCCGAATAACTTTCGGATGCACCAACAATGAAGCAGAGTACGAAGCTTGTATAATGGGGATCGAGGAGGCGGTTAATCTACGGATTAAGACCCTTGATATATTTGGTGATTCAGCTTTGGTAATCAATCAAGTGAAGGGAAATTGGTACACGCACCAAGCAAATCTAGTGTCGTATAGAGATTATACAAGGAGATTGCTGACATTTTTCACAACAGTGAAACTGTACCATATTCCTCGAGATGAGAATAGGTTCGCTGATGCCTTGGCCACTTTGTCTTCCATGATCAAAGTGCAAGGATGGAACCATGTACCTAAGATTGAGGTATCCCGCCTTGACAGACCAGCATTTGTGTTTGCAGTCGATGCAACGTCTGATGACAAGCCATGGTTTCATGACATTAAGTGTTTCTTGAAAAGTCAAGAGTACCCGTCCGGGGCATCGTCCAAAGACAGGAAGACGTTGAGAAGGTTAGCTGGTAGTTTCTTCTTGAATAAAGATGGCGTGCTGTATAAAAGAAATTTTGACACGGTCCTGCTTAGATGTGTGGATAGACATGAAGCAGACTTGTTGATGATTGAAGTGCACGAAGGCTCTTTCGGTACCCATGCCGGAGGGCATGCAATGGCTAAAAAGTATTTAAGGTCGGGATATTATTGGTTGACTATGGAGTCAGATTGTTGCAAATATGCCCGCAAATGCCATAAATGCCAGATCTATGCAGATAAAGTGCATGTACCTCCAAATCCGTTGAGTATCATGTCGTCGCCTTGGCCGTTTGCCATGTGGGGCATTGATATGATTGGAAAGATTGAGCCTACAGCTTCTAATGGTCATCGTTTCATCTTGGTGGCAATTGATTATTTCACCAAATGGGTTGAAGCTGCATCCTATGCCAATGTTACAAAACAAGTGGTCGCTCGTTTCTTAAAACGGGATATCATTTGCCGATATGGAGTTCCCGAAAGAATCATTACTGATAATGGTTCTAATTTGAATAATAAGATGATGGCTGAGTTATGCCGGGACTTCAAAATCGAACATCACAATTCTTCTCCGTACCGCCCAAAGATGAATGGCGCGGTCGAAGCGGCCAACAAAAATATCAAGAAGATTGTGCAGAAGATGGTTGTCACGTACAAAGATTGGCATGAGATGTTACCATTTGCTTTGCATGGGTATCGAACGTCGGTACGCACGTCTACTGGGGCAACCCCATTCTCACTTGTATATGGCATGGAGGCAGTACTACCAGTTGAAGTAGAGATTCCGTCCCTCAGAGTTATGATGGATGTTAAGCTAGATGAAGCTGAATGGGTACGAGCCAGATTTGATCAGCTGAGCCTTATTGAGGAAAAGCGATTGGCGGCTGTATGTCATGGGCAACTATATCAGCGCAGAATGAAGCAGGCATTTGACCAAAAGGTGCGTCCTCGGGTTTACAAAGTCGGAGATGTGGTACTCAAAAGGATCCTTCCTCCCAATACAGATCACAGGGGCAAGTGGACTCCTAACTATGAAGGTCCATTCGTGGTTAAAAAGGTCTTTTCGGGCGGAGCTTTATTGCTTACAACCATGGATGGCGAAGACTTTTCATCCCCTGTCAACTCGGACGTAGTCAAAAAATACTTCGCATGAATAGACCCGCTGGATAATAAAAATAAAAAAAATCCAGGCAAAAAAGGGCATCCCGGCGAACCAAAAACAGAATAAGGTTCGGGCAAAAATTAGGGATATAATTGAAAAAAGATTTGTACACCCGGTAAGTTGAAAACCCGAAAGGGCAACTTAGGCAAAAAAGGGTATCCTGGTGGATCGAAAACCTGAAAGGGCGGTCCACACAAAAGAGGGATTTAAGCGAATGACTACGGTTTGAGTTATCTGTACCCCATTATCGTTTGAACAACTGACGTTCTGAAAGATAGGGATTGGTCTGATCATTACTCAGAAGGCAAGGTCGGGGAGTTTTGAAGACATACTGGTCATAACAGAATGGAAACTCAGTGGAATTCCGTTTTCACATTGCCATTAGGATAGTTTCTTTTTTCAATTTTCAGCGATCACCTCTTTCCAGGGATTGCTTCCTGATGTAATTGCCTATTCTGGGCTCTCAGTCAATAAATTGAATCTCAATAAAAAGCTTTCTATTTTTGTTTTATTGCTTTGTTTGCAAAAACGTCCTAATTTTTGATAAAACATTGCATTTGAAAACATGGCAGCCTTGCAATAACATGCGCAGAAAAAACATTTGAAATTACTTCGAATGTTGAATACTCCCGGATGGTGGATTCTAGCCACGCAATATTCGGGGCATGTGGGCATATTCTTTTGTTGCAGGTAGCAGGTGCAGATGATTTTAAGCACAAGACCAGCAATAAATCACCCCACGCAAAAGACTGGGGCAATTATGGGTAAGGAGATCGGCGTTCATCGTTCGGTCGACGATTGTTCATAACGGGTCGATATCAGTGAATTAAGTTCAACTGGGTACCGTTGCATCTTATTAAGTCGATTCTCTCATACAGTACTTCCAACAGCTACAAGCTTTTCTGTGTCGATAATGGTCACAGGTTCCCCAAAAGAGTGGTCTCGTCGACACCGAAACTGATGGTCATTATCCCCAGCGAAGTCACAAGAGTTTGAAGAGGCTAGATCTTCTGTAAAATCCTCTTATGACATCCTCTTCGGGGACGAATTGTTGTTTTGTCCAAGCATGGGGCATGATTGTTTCCCCAGCATGAAGTGTTGATCATCCCCAGTAGAGTTTGAGGACAGTTGGTCTTCTGTAAAATCCTCTCAAAAGGCATTCCCCAGCACGAGACGTTTTAAAGCAGTTTCCGCCAGCAGAGTTTGTTATAAACTTGTCATCCCTAACGGAATTGTCTAAAGGGAAGCTCGCCTAACATGAGGCATTGTGGTACTTATCCTAAGCTTGACAGTCATATTCTTCAGCAGACTATTGTGGATTTGCTTTGGGTTTCCCCAACAGATCTCTAAGGACTCCTTCCTAGCAAGTTGCAATGGAATGTTCTAATCAGGATTTGCATATCCCTGGCAGAGTAGCCCTGACCCCCAACAAGATTGTGTCTCTGGTAATGATCCCCCACAGAGGTCAGCATCGAATCTTGTCAGCAATACTCCCCAGCTGAGTTGTTGTTCTCCCCGCAGAGGTTTATAAGATCGACAGAATCTATTCCTCAACAAGGATGGCACAGTCTTTCCCCAGCCGGGTCAAAAGGTGGATAACCCCTACAAAGGGTCTTGGATTGGATAGATCCCCAAGCAGAGTTTTTTTTATGACTTTTCTTCCTTAGCAAGACGCCATGCAAAGAAATTCTCATCCCCAGCGGAGTCGCTGTGACCAGAATTCATTCCCCCAGCAGATGAAGTGATTACTGGCAGATTTATTATTCTTCAAGTCCAATTTATTTTTGGCAAACTTGACAATTCGAAGCAGACGGATTGTTCATTCATTCTCCAGCAGAGATACTATCCTCTCAGGAACCTCTAAAGTCAAGTCATTGATCATTGTTCCTCAACAAAGTCGGCAGAGATGTCTGACACGGATGCAGAGTGTAATCCAGTATTGAAATTTTGCGAAAGTCCACCCGTAGTGTGGCAAGCCAGTAGTCGTCTGGCGTCGTTCAAAAGACGTTATCAAAGTCCACCAGTAGCGTGGCAAGCCAGTAGTCGTCTGGCGTCGTTCAAAAGACGTTATCAAAGTCCACCAGTAGCGTGGCAGGCCAGTAGTCTTCTGGAGTTGCATAAAAGACATTATTAAAGTCCACCAGCAGCGTGGCAAGCCAGTAGTCGTCTGGCGTCGTTCAAAAGACAGATCTCTCCGAAGTTTCATCGAAGATTCAATCCAGCAGTCTCGTTGGGTTTATATCCCTTTTATTCTTCATCATCCAGAGCAAATTTTTGGTTATATTTAGTATTCAATCACTATATACCTTGAAAGTCTGAAAGCAATTGCTTTCAGGCATTCAGGTCTACAGCGCTTGAATAGGGGCAGCTGTAATACCCCAAAATTTGCTCTCCCTTTTTGGCATCATAGCATGGCATTATCATTTATCATACCATATCCATCTCATTAGCATTACATTGCATTTAAAATAGAAAAATTGAAGCATGGCATCCTTCTTACCATCAGGGCATGTGATCAGGTGGAAGGTGGGCAATCAAGAGATCATTCAAAGCACAAAAAGGTCAATCAAGTTGCCTTAAGGCAAGCCAAGAAGCCTTTCATGTCTCATACTATCTCAATTGATCATCCACAATCTCAAGGATAAGAGATACAATGGGAGATTGAAGCATTACATCTTTCACTATGCAAGAGGTTCAAAAACTGAAGGAAAACCCTCAAAAGAGATAGCTCATTGATCCAAAATCATCCTCAAAAGGCATATATCATCATCCTTTAAGAAGGTACACAACATACTCTGAGGAATTTGAAATTGAAGACTGCACATTTTTCTCCTAGGAGGTGGGCACCAAAACTAGGGTTTCCCATTAAATCAGGGAATCTTTGATTTTTTGGACAAAACTTGATGTCATGGTATTCCATATGTCCTTAAGTGTATGTATGTGGAAAATTACATCTCAATTGGTTTTAGAAGTGGTTCAATTGGAAGAAAGATCAAGAATCAGAGAAATTGGGGCAAAGTCAAATAATCAGAGGAAAAAGTCAACTCTTGACTTTTTGAGCCCAAAATCATGAAATTCATGTTACATATGTCCAATGTACAAAATTTGGTCAAGAAATTCCAAAGGAATCATGAAAAAATCAAGATGTGGAAAGTTGCCATTTTTGGGTGAAGTAGGGTTACTAAAAATAGCAAGTTTTGGCCATTTTGCATCAGAGTTTGAACCAAGGCCATTTAAAATTGAAGCACCAAATGAAAATTCCACCAGGCCACAACAAAAGGTCTTGCTTTAAGCTTCAAATCCATGTGTAGAACATCTCCATTGGATAAAAATTGAGGGAGATATGATTGATCAAAGTTTGAGCAAAGTAGGTTCAAAACTAGGTCATGACCAAGATTTTCAGGTCACGCGCGCAGTCATTTTAACAAACATGTGGTGGGCCAAATGTCCACTCATTTTTCTCATGGTTAAAGGCCTCAAATGAAAAACTTTTCAACATCAAAGTTGTTCCTTGTAGTGTCATCTTCAATACTCATGTTGGACAAAATTCCATTTGATCAAGTTATAGTGGAGATATATTGGTTCAAAGTCATGTTGATTGTGCTGAAATTTTGTGTGCCAAGTCGCCATGCCATGACTTGCTTGCCACGCCCCATAACCAGTTCCCAAACTTGTGTATTTTAAGTCATTTTGCAACTTATTCCAACCTCATTTCACTTCAATTTTCACATCAGCATTGTGCTCCAATGTGCTCTCTTTCAAATGAACCCATGAGCTCACCAAATCATTCACCTTACATGGAATAATTCATCCTCAAATCACCCTATCTCTATTGTTCTCACTGTCACATAAAACCAGAAAAAAAAGCAAGTGGAATTTATTGCTGATTGAATTAGTTTGCGCATGCTTGATCACACTCACCAACCTTTGCTTCATTTAGCCAAACACCTTTGCATTCACCAGGTCACGTGTGTTGCTCATGCATAGAAGTGGAAAGAATACAAACTTGTATAACAAGTTGCTTGCTGCAGCTTCATTCTCTTCATCCTCACCATAACACTCTAAGCATCACCCACACCATAAAAAACCCAAGATCAACTCGCCTCTAACTAACTGACTCAGTTAGTTAGAGTGAACTCACCCAACTCAGTCACCCAACTCACTTCCTAGCTCACTATAAAACGAAACTTCTCTTCACAAATTCATTTTCAACTTCACTTTTCATTTCCACTCTCAAGAACACTCTCACTCTCTCAATCTTCCCTAAGCTTTTTCTCTCTCTCTGTGCACGAATCATTCATCTTCATCCACCTCAATTCATCATCATCAATGGCATTGGATTGAAGGAGATTTCAGCACAGTCCTCAAGATTGCTGCAAGCATTGTTCAACATTGGATCTCCCTGCTTTCAAGACAACGAGTTATAGCATTTATTTTGCTTAGTTTGTGAAGCTTCAAGGTTGAAGGAGAAGCTAGGATCTCTGGTTTTCTGAAGAGCACTCCGAAGCCTCATCAATTTCAGGTTTATTTCACTCAATTTTAATGCATTGTATTCTTGTGATTTAAGCTTGTTTTATGATGTTTGGAGCTTATTAGGAGCTATGCGTGAGTTCTGTCTAGTTGATAGGCTCTTTAGGAGTTTAGATGTGATTTTAGGGCAATTTGTTTTGGATCGGTTTGTGTTATACGTGTATGTTATGTGAAAAATAGTGTTAGATTCATGATGTACATGAGCTCAGCTTTCGATTGGTGTACGTATTGTGAATTTCTGGAGGAATTGGAGTTTGCAGGTGGTGGCTGTTGGCCGGAGAAGGTGACCGGAGGTCCTCTCCGGCCGGTGACTGTTAGAGCTAGGGTTTTTGCCATGTTTTAATCCTGTCCGTTGTTTTTTTCTCATCGTGTGGCTAAGAGCATGACAACGCATTAAAACGCATGTGCAAGGCATGTGCCATTTTTCTGATTTCAATTAAACATGGTGTGGTGTGGTGTATGGTATGGAACGTGGACATGCGTGTGTGAGCGTTTGATCTGATTACTTTGACTGTGTGTATGACTTGACTTAATCTGATGGTTGTGAATGATTTGACTTGGTTTGACTGAAAGAGCATGATAGTTAGTGTGTTGTGCGCGTTATTGGACCTAATCAGATTGCTACCCACACCCCCATGTTTTCAAGCCCAATTAATTTGAACTGCATGATTGCTATGTTCACACCTCCCCTTCCCTTTGCATTCCATTTTTATTTTCAATTTTTCTACACATTTGATTTTTAATTTTTAAAAATACCAAATATCATCATAAAATTCCACAAAAATTCATGAGTATCACTAAAACATTTAGGAAATTTTCCATGATTTTATTTCTTGATTTTATGACCTTTTTACCCCTGATCCATAATTTTCTTTGAATTTCCATTTAGATGCCTTCTTAGCATGATACATGAATTTGTTTAATTTTGTTCTTGCTCATTACAAACTGTTTTGACATGATTCTTTTTGCATTGATTCAATAATACATTGAAGCATGTTAGATGATTTTTGTTTGATTTTTTAGGTCACTTTATTACATGTTTTGATGCCTATATTTGCACCACTTTGCATGATGTTTCAATTTGACCTAATTGCTTTGTTTGAAGTCATTTTGCTCTGAATTTTTACATGCTATCTTGATGTATGATGCATTTCTGACCTAGGCATTCCAATAATATGCTGGCATAATTTTCATGAATCCATTTGGTCTTTGTTTGATGCATTACATTGGAAGTATAATACATGGCATGTCATTTGAACTTTAGTGCATGTTTGCATGAATTCTTTTGTGCATATTTGTATGAGCATTTGCATATTTGTATGAGTCATTCAAGTGATATTATAGGTCATTGTTGCACATTATAGGTCATCTTCACATGTTCATTTCAACTTGAACTTTGTGCATCCTAACATGTATTGTATGCACCTTCTTTTTGAATTTTCACCTCACTTCTTCTTCTATTATTTCTTGAATGTCTTGATGGTTGATTCATGGATACTTTTGAGATGTTCATAAACCTTTTTTCATTTAGTTTCAATTCTGGTTGTTGATGTACATGTTCCATTTATGCATGTCCTTTTCATTTCTTTCTATCTTTCATCTATCCCTTCTTCTTGTAACATGTTTAAATGCTAATGGGTGATGATTATTGCTTATTCACTTGCACTTGTATGATGATATTCACTTGTTATCCATATGATGCACATTCTGGTTGTGATATTAGGATTTGATTTTTCATCTTATTCTTTTGAATTTTAATGTTCATTAAGTGCTTTTTACTTCTTACACATGTTTACTAACCATGTAGGGGCTTTGGTAAGTTGCAATTGAGTGTGGATAAGGAATCCACATTCAACTTCTATCCTTTCTCTTTTACAATTCCATTTTATGTTTTGTTAAGCACTTATGTGCTTTCTTTTAATAACTCATCACTTTCCCTTTGTGAATTACAATTCATCTTCTACTTTAGAAGTGAATTGTTTAATTCATTCTTTCTTTAGACTTTAGGTTGAAACCTCACAAACCTTAGGATCACTCCCTTAACTAATCAATTAGGATTGAGTCTTAGTCCATATAGATTTTTACCTTTATCCTCCCTTGAGTCTCTTTTCTCATCTCAAAGAAAATTCAAAATATCTAATAAAGGTAGGCACTTATTGCATTTAGGCCTTTCATATAAAGAAAAGATTATAAGGGGTCTTCTCTTATAATCTTAGAATGTGTAGCATATGGCCCATCTTAGGTCAATGTGTTACATATTTGATCTTGTATGAGGGACTTAAATGCAATACTTGTTGAAAATACAAATAAAGAAAAACACTTCTTCATTTCATAATCAACAAAAACACTTAATAAACACAAGTATGCTAGTGTGTTTGAACCTTAATAATTGGAACTAAGTGTGGGGGTCTTCTTCACTCTTAGTGTGCATTCTTACCCATTCCATCTTGGAATGTGAGAATGTACACATTCCAATGACTAAGATCCAGATACACTGTCATATGCAAACAAATGAAAAGACTCTTAAAAGACAAAAACCAACAATAACGCCTTTCCTTCGGGAATTCTTTTCTCACCTCACTCACTCTCAGCGTATGAACGCGCTTCTACTCGTTCTCTTGCAAGATGGTAACGCACTCGGACCAGCGAGCCTGCAACACCTGAGCTAGAACGTTAGTCGTTCCCTAAAAAAACACAAACAATCTTTCCCTTAGGTGAGGGGAACTACGTCGCTCTGATTCTCATGCTACCGATGAGATACGTAGGCAGTGGGGTAGGGCCCATGCGAGCACTTCTTTTATTTTCCCTACATTTGTTTCCCGTTCCTTTTCTTTTCTTTCTCCTTTCTTTCTTTCAGTTCCTTTTCCAATATCCTTTCTTTACACCCTTTGATCGAAACAGCAAGCGTGGATCCCATCGGGTACGATGGACGCGAGGGGGTGCTAATACCTTCCTCTCGTGTAACCGACTCCCGAACCCAGTTCTCTTGGTCGTAAGACCATGCTTTTTCCTTCCTTCAGGTTTATGCGGTGTTTCCTTTCCCTCTCTTGGGATAAATACACATTGCTGGCGACTCTGTTCGGTGCCACTTTCGCGTTTGTACTAGGATGAAAATCCCGGGAGCGACAAGCACGTTGAACATCTGTCAAAATTGTTCGAACGTCTAAGAAAATTCAAGCTCCGCTTGAATCCCAACAAGTGCACCTTCGGTGTCCGTTCAGGGAAACTACTAGGGTTCATCGTCAGCCAGAAAGGGATTGAGGTTGATCCTGACAAGGTCAAGGCCATTCAAGAAATGCCTTCTCCGAAAACTGAAAAACAAGTCAGAGGATTCCTGGGACATTTTAACTACATCTCCAGATTCATATTCCTCATGACCGCGACGTGTGCGCCGATTTTCAAATTACTCAAAAAGAACCAGGATTGCGTTTGGTCAGAAGATTGCCAAACTGCCTTCGACAGTATTAAGGAATATCTGTTGAATCCTCCGATTCTATCACCTCCAGTGGAAGGAAGACCACTGATCATTTACCTCACAGTCCTAGAGGACTCAATGGGATGTGTACTTGGCCAACAAGACGAAACTAAAAGGAAAGAGTCTGCCATTTACTATCTAAGCAAGAAATTCACCGACTGCGAGACTCGGTACACAATGCTTGAGAAAACTTGTTGTGCTTTGGCTTGGCCAGCCAAACGTCTTCGCCAGTACATGATTCGTTATACTACTTGGTTGGTCTCTGAAATGGATCCAATCAAGTACGTTTTCGAAAAACCTGCTCTCACGGGAAGAATTGCCCGTTGACAGATGCTGTTATCAGAATATGACATAGAGTACCATGCTCAGAAAGCCGTTAAAGGAAGTATTTTAGCCGATCATTTGGCTCATCAACCGATTGACGATCAAGAATCAATCGGGTTTGACTTCCCAGACGAAGATGTCATGTATCTAAAAATGAAAGATTGCGATGAACCGCTACCCAGTGAAGGGCCAGAACCAGGTTCCCAGTGGGGACTTATCTTTGACGGAGCAGTCAAACATTATGGAAACGGAATTGGGGCAATCATTGTTACCCCTCAGGGTACCCACATTCCTTTCACTGCTAGATTTACGTTCAAATGTACGAACAACGAGGCTGAATACGAAGCATGTATCATGGGTCTCGAAGAAGCGATTGATTTAAGGATAAAAAACTTGGACGTATACGGCGATTCAGCCCTGATTATCAATCAGATAAAAGGAGATTGGAACACATACCAATCAGGATTGATTCCTTACAAAGACTATGCAAGAAGGTTGTTACCCTTCTTCAACAGAGTCGACTTTCATCACATCCCTCGTGATGAGAATCACATGGCTGATGCATTAGCCACTCTCTCTTCCATGATTAGTGTAGGTCGATGGAATGACATACCTAAGATCGACATCATGCGCCTTGAACGGCCCGCTTACATCTTCATGATTGAAGCAGTCATATACGACAGACCTTGGTATCACGATATCAAATGCTTCCTTCAGAAACAAGAGTACCCATCTGGGGCACTCAGAAAAGACAGGAAAACCCTCAGAAGATTGGCTGGAAACTTCTTCCTGAGCGGTGACACTCTTTATAAGAGAAATTTTGACATGGTCTTGCTCCGATGCGTCGACAGACCAGAAGCAGACATGCTCATGAAAGAAATTCATGAAGGATCCTTTGGCACTCATGCCAACGGACACACAATGGCGAGAAAAATTAGGGCTGGGTATTATTGGTTGACCATGGAATCCGACTGCTACAAGTACATGAGGAGGTGTCACAAGTGTCAGATATACTCCGACAAAATTCATGTACCGCCATCACATCTCAAAGTTCTTTCTTCCCCGTGGCCTTTTTCCATATGGGGAATCGACATGATTGGCATGATTCAGCCCAAGGCTTCAAACGGACATCGGTTCATCCTGGTAGCCATTGACTATTTCACCAAGTGGGTCGAAGCAGCGTCATTCGCCAATGTAACCCGACAAGTGGTGGTCCGATTTATCAAAAACAATATCATCTGCCGTTATGGTGTTCCAAGCGAGATCATTACTGATAATGGATCTAACTTGAACAATAAGATGATGAAAGAGTTGTGTGCAGAGTTCAAGATTGAACACCATAACTCATCTCCCTACCGACCCAAGATGAACGGAGCGGTAGAAGCAGCTAACAAGAACATCAAGAAGATTGTTCAAAAGATGGTTGTAACCTACAAAGATTGGCACGAGATGCTACTCTTTGCTCTTCACGGTTATCGAACATCTATCCGCACTTCAACAGGGGCAACCCCTTTCTCTCTAGTATATGGCATGGAGGCAGTTCTCCCCATGGAAGTAGAGATCCCATCAATTCGGGTATTGATGGAAGCTCAGCTCACCGAAGCTGAATGGTGTCAAAGTCGACACGACGAACTGAACCTGATCGAAGAAAAGAGAATCACGGCACTATGCCACGGTCAGTTGTATCAACAAAGAATGAAGAGGGCGTTCGACAAAAAGTCCGACCTCGTGTCTTCAGAAAAGGAGACCTCGTGCTCAAGAAGATACAATCATTTCTCACTGACTCTCGGGGCAAATGGACCCCAAATTATGATGGCCCCTATGTGGTCACGAAAGCTTTCTCAGGCGGTGCCTTGAGACTTACAACCATGGACGGAGAGGAATTTTCCTACCCCACGAATGTTGATGTAGTCAAGAAATACTTCGTCTAAATTAAAAAAAAACGTCTCGGTGGATTGAAAACCCGAAAGGGCGGTCCAGGCAAAAGTTAGAGACATGAAAAAAATCATCCCGGTGGATTGGAAACATCAAAGTACAATCCAGGCAAAAATTAGGGATAATGGCAAGTAACTATGTTCAACAGAGGCAAGTCCCTCAGCAGCAGTTACAGCATCATCTATCGAAGGAAATCTCCAGTCAAAGGTCCTCTTCGATGGAAGCTCAGGATGCCCCGAATTCAAAGTTGGTAGAAGGATAATGGTCGTTATGTTTCAACGTAGCCCTTTTCCCTGTAAATTACCATTTTTTAAACTTTGTAAATACTCTTTGGAATCACGCGTTTGGCTGATCTCCATCTTATCAATAAAATTTGAGCCCTTGTGCTTTTGTTTGTAATTCTTTACTTGTTTTAGCTTTACAGAACGACGTTGTTTAAACTTAATCAGCGATTCTTGAAATAAAACGAAAATGAATTTACTTGTTAAAAAATTTTTCTGCTTTTAAATTAAAGATGGCATTTCTTTTGACTGTTGAACATCAGAAGAACATCGATCGCTTCTCCCGAAGTAAGCGAACTTCAAAGTGCAGAATCAAAGTACTCCTTCTAAACCAGTTCGTCGGAATGAAGGGATCAACTGTGTCAGAGACCTTGTTTCGTCTGACATCCTCGGCCGAGTTCTCATCTCCTAAGCCCGATCAACATAGCTCCCCGCGTGGACTATCTCTCCTAAGCAAGGTGGAATTGCTATTTTGAATCAACGGTACTTCTTCGCCCCGCGATGGCCGAGTATCCAATTGTGTTCATCCATTAGTTTGTATGTCGTGTCTGTGTTGTCAGCATAAACATACATACTTCATGCATTTTATTTGCGTTCGCATTTCATATTGCATCACTATCACTTGAGTCGGTCTTGTCCCCTAGTGATAAACAGTTTTCTCAATCAAGTTTGTCAGTTCTTTCCTCGTCAGGAAGTGTTGCGTCTGCACAATCTCGCCACCAGTGTATCTTTAGATCAGAGTCGGCACTTGGCCACTTTGATAACTTGAACCTCTGAAAGATCAGAGAACCTTCAACAAATGTCACTCTTCGCCATTGAAGATGATATCCTCGCTTTCCCGGATTAAGGAAAATCCACAGAGAAAGCCTCGTGATCAGAAATTCGGCAGCACGCCAGTTTTGCTCCGAAAAACCACAGATGAGAAGGTCATCGGCACCTCAAAATTGGACCCCATCATATGGCATTTCTTCGGGAAGATCCCGAGAAAAGTATGATGAAAGATCCCAAACGAAAACAGTCTCTCAAGAGACTCGCTTTCCCCAGTAGAAACAAATGGCGTCTCCAACAGAGAAGTTTGTACAACTCTACAACTCAGACAAATGGGTTCCCCAGCAAGTCTGACATCAAAACTTTTTCCACTCAAATGGCATCTCTCCAGGAAAATTTGGCGAGAAGTTTGAAGGAAAGCCGCTACGAATAGCATCCCTTGTCAGTAAAGTTTATTGACAAAAGAAACTAAGACCAGTTCTTGGTAGGAAACCAGGATCGAGGGGAAGTTTAAATCAGAAACTAAGACCAGTTCTTGGTAGGAAACCAGGATCGAGGGGAAGTTTAAATCAGAGACTAAGACCAGTTCTTGGTAGGAAACCAGGATCGAGGGGAAGTTTAAATAAAAAACTAAGACCAGTTCCTTGGTAGGAAACCAGGATCGAGGGGAAGTTTATTTCAAAAGAGACTGAGACCAGTTCCTTGGTAGGAAACCAGGATCGAGGGGAAGTTTACCTTTTCTAAGCATCATCGCTTAGTTAAAGAAGATGAATGTGTAAGCTACCATTCATAACCACCATCAAAATTTCGGATATTCCGATATTTAATCCTCTTGCACCCCGAATGCTCGAATCCCTTCGTCATTCATACCTTCGGGTCCAAGAAGATTAAATAGGGACATCTGTAATACCCCAAATTTTGACCACTTAGATTTCCCATCATTGTGAAAATCATCATCACAATATGGATGAACCATCATGCTTCATCAGTCTCCCCAAAGATGGGTGAGCATCCAATACAAGCAAAATTAGGGTTTCAAGCCCTCTCTGAGTGCTTAGACAAAGGATCAATCAAGAAATGACATGATCTTCAACTTGTCTAATCTCTCAAACATCCACAAAGGATCAAAAGGACTCCCACTTCAAGGATTAACCACAAGATTGCTCCCTTCTAGGTGGATCAAGTCTCAAGATCGACAGTGTCACCAAATTAGGGTTTTGGTCGACCAGGGCCTCCAGATGGAAATTTTCATCTGGGCACAAGCCATTGATCCAAAACATAACCTAATATACTTCATGGAACCTCATGAACCCATGCATCAAGTCAATTTTGCCTCAGGGGATGCATTCATCAAAAATCAGGAATTAGGGTTTCTTGACCTAATTCACCCCTAAGTTGACTTTTGGGACAAACCATGAGCCAAGACCTCAAGATATGATTTGAGGGTCTCTAATACACCATGTTGATCCATTTGGAACAATGGATTGATCCAAGAAGCTTGAGCAACAAGTCTCATTTTCATCTGCACCACAATTAGGGTTTTAAGGGAAAAGTCAACTGTAACTTTGACTTTTGACCAAGACATGCTCCCAAACCCTAATACATGATTGAATATACCCTATGACACCCATGGAACATGTCCATCAAGTTTGATTTAGGTCAAGGACATGATTTCCTGAAGAATTGCACAGTTTGGAATTCATCTGATAAAAAGTCAACTGTGCACAAAAGTCAACTTTGACTTTTTGAGATTTTTCACCAAAATGGATTTTTAACCTTAAAATGATGTTAATGTATGATTTGAATCATCATTCATCAAGAAAAATCAAGAAAAGTGAGATAACTTGTAAAAGGGGTAACCATAAAACTTAGAAATTTTTCTAAGTTAAAAATAAAGTGGCAAAGGTACCAACTTTGGAGGACCATAACTCCTAAACCACAAGGCCATTTTTTCTCATCCAAAGATGGATTTGTAGCCCTCACTATCACCTACAAAAACTTCAACTACAAGTCATTCCAATTCATTAAGGATTTTGATTTATGGAGTGATCAAAGTGGCTGAAAAGTGAAAAAGTCACTTTTTCCAACACTTAGTGAAATTTTCACTAAGTCAGATTTGCCTTCACTTTTTGCCAAATGTAGGGGGATTTTTCACTTGGAATCAAAAGAGATCAAAACCAAACTTGTTCAAACAGTTGTTGTATCATGTAAGAGCTTTCCAAAATGGCCAAGAACATTGCCAAATTCAACCTACACCATGAGATACAACATTGGCAAGTTGCCTTGCTGAAATCTGTCAAGGCAAGGCAGAATTTGCACTTTGGCTCGATTTGCCAAAATCAGCCAATTCCAATTGCTCCAATCCACTTGGACACCTCAGAGGATTGAATCCAAAGGGGACAATCACTGAGCCAAGCCTCCAAGGTCCAAGGAACAAGGAATAACATGTTGAACCTAGAGTTGCCAAAATAGGGACAAGACTTCAAATTTGGAATGAGGCATTCAATGGAACCATCAAGGTGGCATGGACGAAGCCATTCTCATCTGAAATCAGTCAAGACTTATCCAAGACCAAGGGGACCAAAGCTCTATGCCCTAACCTCTAGTCAATGGCTAGAGGAGACTTTCATTTCCATTGGCCAACATTGAGGAAACCTACTTACCAGCTGCCATGCACTATTCCTTGCAAAACAAACTTGCTCTACTATAAATAGAGCTCAATTGTGGTCAGTTTAAGTACACCAAAGCCATCTAACAGATACATTCCTCAAAATCTCTTTCTCTTGGCAAAAATGCCTTTCTTAGCAAGGTAGCTATCGGGTTTTGAGTTTGAGAGCAATTCTGCACAAACCAATCACTCACACACCTCACATACATCACATATGAGCTGATCAAACACTCACATAACATCTGGAACATCAAAATCTCAAAATCACTTGCCATCCACACAAGTTTGAAGTGAAGTTGCAGCTGAGATGCCATAAACTGATCCAGTCCATTTCAATTCAATCCATGTGTTCAAACACACTCCATATGGTGTAGGGAAGCTGTTCAAGTCATCACAACTCATCTGTAACACCTCCAACCCAGAATTTGATTTGCTCTTGCTGTCACGACTTGGAGGTAAGCCTAAACTTGGTCATCTCTCAATCTATGCATATTTCCTCGCACAATAATTTGGCCATATGTTCATAATCATGCATGGAATGTTTTCCCTCAATTAATTGCATTGTTTGAATCATGTATCAAAAATCCTAGCCTTCATGCAGAAATTAGGGTTCTTGAGGTCTCTTCGTGATTTCTTGTTGTATGTTTAATTTAAATGAAATTAAAGTACATAGACATGATCGTGAGGTTGAGGCGAGCATAATGATATGTGGATTGCATGTTATAATTACGTATTCATGGAGATTGGATAAAAAATGCAAATCTGGGCAAACTGAAAAACACGCGTGTTCTTGGTGTTGTTCTTGGCGCCATTTTCATATATTTGAATATTTGAATTTTGTGATTTTGTTTAATTGATTCAAAAATTAATTTCTCTCTGAGTTTTAATGATTTTGAGTTGATTCTTTTTTTAATAATTCACAAAAATGTTAAAATATTTTATTTTATAAAAAAATCCCAAAAATATTATTTATTTCATATAATTGATATTTTTGCAAAGAATTAATATTTTGATTGTTTTTGGCATTTTAAATATTTTTTCTACATTGATTTTGCAACTTTTAATGCTTTCTAATTATTTTGTAGGGCAATACTTAATTTTTGAAGCATTAATCCAAGATCACATATTGTTTTCCATGTGTTAAACAATTTTTGATCATTTTAATTGAATTTTTATTCAATTAAATACATTTTTGAAAACAAATTAGGGTTTTGGATTAATTCAACCCTCATAAATCATTTTCAAAACACTCTGGGCCTCTATTAGAGTGTAAGACCCAATTCTTTTTTTGACCAAATCATCTTTGGGCCTCACTTATTGTATAAGTCCCGATACCGTCAAAAAACAAACGGCGCGATCGTCGCCTTTTCAAAAATCATCTGGGCCTACCCTCGAGTAGTAAGACCCATTTATTTTTATTTAAACCTTTTTGGGCCTCTTGAGAGAGTGTAAGACCCATCCCCCCTTGTACAAAAACTCTTTGGGCCTCACTCATTGTATAAGTCCCTCTGTACAAGTAAATGGCGCGATCGTCGCCCGTTTAAAATTAAAAACCATCTGGGCCTACCCTCGTGTTATAAGCCCCTCTCTTTTCTCTAAACCTTTTTGGGCCTCTTGAGAGAGTGTAAGACCCATCCCTTTGTACAGAAAACCTTTTTGGGCCCCAGTCACTTGTATAAGTCCCTCTGTACAAATTCAACAGTGTGCTCACTGATAAAACCCTGGGCCTCTCCTTGAGCTGTAAGCCCCAAACCTTTCTTTTTCAAAGCACTTTCTCCTTTGATTTTGAATATACTATTGTTTTCAATCTTTCTTTGTTGAACAACTAACCAAACAGCATGGAAGCACTACAACCGAGTAAGTGGTTATCGCTTTCATTTACTGCTTTCATATATATAAACTGTATTGTGGGGCTGCTCACTGTAAGTCTCCTTTCATAAACTCATATCTACTATGTAATAATAGTATAGATATTTCGAGTTTCCCCGGCAACTACGTCTAGAACTAGGTGACGCCGTTTCATTTATTCGTAGAAATAGACGCCTAGATCCCCAATAGGAGCACCAGATACAGTCTTCTCTTCGGCTGTCCTCCTTAGGAATCGTCAAGAAATTCTATTCCCCAGAGATGAATTATTCTCGGTGAAACTTCTCTTGAATTTCTTCAAACCTCCGAACTGTTCAAACTCTCTTGAAAAGATAAAAGTTGCTGGATAGTAAACCTCGCATGTTTACCAGTGGTTTTATCTTTAAAAGAGTTTTTCTTAAACTTTTCTTTGGTTTGGGACCCACGGGCTTCTTAAAAGCAGCGGCCTCCTCTTGGGCATCGTACAAGGACCCACAGGCTTCCTATAAGCAACCCGGCCTCCTCTTGGGCATTATTCAAGGACCCTACGGCTTCTTAGAAGTATTCAGAGCCTCCTCTTAGGCTTCGTATAATGATCTCTTCCTCCGGGAATGATAGCCTCCTCTTGGGCTTCGTACAAGGACCCGTCGGCTTCTTAAAAGTTTCCAGCCTTCTCTTGGGCTTCGTACAAATTGTCCCGACGACCTCCTAGAGGTATAGGAACAGAACTTAGTCATCCTCATAGAACAGTCCTTTCATAGAGTCTACTACTGTTTCTCGAAGCATAGTATAAAAGATAAAACTCTAGACTTGGACAGTCTAACTTCCTTGAGTCTCAAAGACATTCTCAAGCACCCTTCGTTAAATAGGAAGGAAACCCGTAGACTCGGATAATCTCAATACCCTTTGGATTTCCCGTTTCCTCAAAGAGAAGGAAATATCCCTGATCCTCAAATCAAATCCCTGAGTACAGTGTTGCTCATATAAGAACTGATTTTCTCTTTTAAATCAGTATATTGGATCTGTCACTCAACTGAAATAGTTACAATAGCCTCCATCTCGGGCTTCGTACGAGATACCAAAATTCTCCCCAGTAGAGTCAAAACAACCTTTTAGCCTCTCTCTCAGGCTTTGTATGAGACACAAAAGATTCCCTCGTTGAGTCAATCACCCTTTTTTTGCCTCCATCTCGGGCCTCGTACGAGATATAAATCCCTTAAGCAAGAGTCAAACTCTTTGCTAGCCTCCTCTTAGGCTTTGTATAACGATATGCCCCACTGGGTCAAAAACTTTTAGCCTCTCTCTCGGGCTTTGTACGAGACACAAATTAGCCTCCTCTTAGGCTTTGTATAAGAAAACCACTAGTTGATCCAATCGACCTTTTAGCATCAAAGTTGTGCCTCGTTCACAGTATACAAACATCAACAACTCCTTCCCTTTCATCTAATCGCTGTAAGCGGCAAGCCTCTGGATCATCTACATCCATGCCACTGTCCCTCTTTTAGCATGAGAAATTCCTAAGGAAAGATGGCATTGCTCTACACTGAGTTAAAGTCTTCTTCTTCAGGTTAAAACCCTTCCTTCGGAAATTATGGCATTGCTCGGATCCGCGTATCCCAGTTAAAGTAATTCTCCTTCTCCCCTCTTTAGAGATGACAAATTCTCTCTAAAGTCGAGGTCTTTCAGCTTCACGTCTTGGGCTTTGAACAAGACACAAATAGACCTTTCAGCTTCACATCTTGGGCTTTACGCAAGATACAAACTACTTTTAGCTTCACATCTTGGGCTTTGAACAAGATACAAATCACCTTTCGCTTCATGTCTTGGGCTTTGAACAAGACACCAAAAACTAATTTCCTCCCATAGAATAGGAGGAACTACGAACGCTCTGATTTCCCTGTTTCGGTAAACGGGAATACGTAGGCATAAGATCGAAAGAAAAGATCTTAGCGAGCGCAATTAACAAAAAACCCAAATCCCATATCTCCATCAATTAAAAGCAGTAATTCAAAAGCATCAGCCCTAACATCCTAATCCTTATTCCCCGCCAGAAACTCTTTGCCTAGGAAAAAGAAAGAAAGAACTGTATTGGCGAAATACGAATAACCAGTACAAAAGCCCCCCCACACTGATAGCATCCGTAACCTAATAGACCGCTGTTTAAACTCAGTATGCAAGCAGGGTTAATTGGAGACATCTATTTCCCTTCCTTATTCAGCTCACAATAGGATAAAAAATGAATCGACCTGTAGTCAAAGCTCAAACCGCAGAGAGCGACCAGCGCTTAAGAACCGCGTCCAAAATCGCTCGCTACAGATTCCAATTGAAAGTGATGGATTATGGACTTATTATTATTTTTAAGAATTGGAAACATGGACTTTGGAATGCATTTGATCATGGGATTGGAAATTAGATATGGATTAAAAGTAGACCTAAAAATGTTGATAAAAATGGACATGGAAGTGGATATTTGAAAAAGTGAAAATAGACAATAGGTTTAATGGTTAGAAATGGATTTTGACTAAAAATGGATAGAAAGATGGACAAAGAAAATTGGAAATGAATAATGGGTTTCAAATAGTCCACACGACAAATCTATAATTCCAATCACACTCTCAATCCACACCAAACTCACATCTTCATTAAATTCCAAAATATCAATCATTAAGCTCACTAGACCGTGACCCAACGCTCTTCAAATCAATCCACAGATGCCCTGTCATGATGACCACTGATGTTTTTGACATGAAACCCTAATCTTACGATCTTCAATTAATGACCGTCCATACACCTAACCCTGATCTTCTTTGAATGCACACTAATGCAGAAATGACGAACTGAGAGGGAACCAAACCCTGATTCACACACAAGAAAACCTGACCCAACGCTTCTGATGATTCCTCTGAAAATAGGAAAACCCTAGGCTCTTGATGTACACTGATGACCTACTGAATCACCCCTGAATAGGGCAACCACCGATAACAAGAAGACTCCCTTGATCCCATGTCTTAAAAGACCAATGCAATGATATGACTATGAGTTATAACCTAATGCATGCAAATGAAAAAGAAACATAAGCCAGTTAGAAAAAGGTAGGGCAAATTTTGGGGTACTACAGTTGCCCCTATTCAATCAACTTGGACCTGAAAGGATGATAGCAACTGCTTTCAGACATTCAAGGTACAAGGTGATTGAATACAAAAAGAACTGCAAAATTTGCACTCTGTGGATAAAGAAAAGATATTGTAAATGAAGCACTGGTAAGGAAGAAATATTTGTGAAAAAGAATTTGGAACCATTGAACCCCATAGGATACCTGTCGGGAACTGGTGAACTACCTGTCGGGAACTGGCAAGCTTGAACCTGGGTTACCTATCGGGAATGGGCAAGGGGACCTGTCGGGAACTGGCAAGGTTCAAACTAATGGGAGCTGTTGGGGACGGCTACAGTTTATAACCAATGGCTTACCTATCGGGGATGGGTAAATGGACCTGTCGGGAACTGGTATGGTTAAAACTCAAAAGTGTTGTCGGGAACGGCTTACCTATCGGGAATGGGTAAATGAACCTGTTGGGAACTGGTAACGTTATAACTCACAGGTGCTGTCGGGAACTGGTAAGGTTAAAACTCACAGGTGCTGTCGGGGACGGCTAAAGGAATCCTATCGGGGATGGTTTCAAGAATCTTGTAAGTTGAGAGATATGACTCTATGGGGAGAAAAGAGAAATCTAAGCAGACAACTCTGTAGGGGAGACAGCCTAACATCATCAAGGGGTTGACGAAATGAAAAGATATGCAACGGCCCACATTGTCAAAGAATTGACGGAAAGAAGACCTGACTGAAAGAACACTTCGTCAAAGGGTTGACGGGAAGAAAAACTGACTGAAGGAAGCACGTTGTCATAGGGATGACAGAGGGAAAAAAAAAGTCTAAACGAAGATAACACATTGTCATAGGGATGACAGAAAGAAAACTCCACCGTAGTTAACACATTGTCATAGAGATGACAGAAAGGAAACCTGAACGGAGAGAACACATTGTCATAGGGATGACAGAAAGAAGATGAAACCCAAGAAACACCTCGTCAAAGGGTTGACGGGGAGAAAAGATAACCAACGGACCACATCGTCGAAGAATTGATGGAAAGACAGCCCGAACACCTGACCGAAGAGACACATCGTCATAGGGATGACAGAAAGAAACACATATCCGAAGAAACACATCGTCAAAGGGTTGACGGAAAGACCTTGCTTTTGGAATGTCATCATCAAAGGGTTGATGGACAAGGAGATGAGAATATCCGAAGGTACAAAACCTGAGCTCAGAACACATCGTCCAGGGGTTGACGGACAATGACTGGTTGAGGGTAAGATCGACGTATGATCTACGACCCAAAAGAAAGGTAAGCAGAGGGGTTGATTGTAATGTCTGCTGGGGATATGTCACCGTCTTGATTGGGAGTTGATTCGGGCTTTCGCGCAAGGTAACAAATCTGGCTTATGCTTCGCATGCATATGTTTGAATTTTCTTTCTATGGCGTAATGCTCCACACGAAATGGAAATGCTACACAATTTGAGGATGCAATGATCACTATATGCAAAAAACCGACGCATGTTCGGGCTACCGGGAAAGAAGGATGTGCCAAGTATGATTGAACTTTGCTAGCAAGGACAGGTGAAACCTGATGGTGGTTGTTTTTTTTTCAAAGGCGAAATCTTTCTGGGTACCAATGGGGATTGGATTTTGCAGGAAGCGCCAATAGGGATTGGGCTTCAGGTTTTTTGAAAGATGCCAGCAAAGTGGGTTGTGGATGAAGGTGCTGAGAAAGGTTGGGCTTTAGATTTTTTGTTTGGTTTTACAAGGCTTCATGCAATGCTATGCGAATGATATGCATGGTAATGATTATGCTATGATGTTTATGATATGCAACAGGACCACTCCAGCAAAATAAATGCTGAAGAGAAGAGGCCAACTCCACTGGGGATAACAAACTGAACCGCCTTCAGTGTCATAAACTGTACTTGAGATCCCAACTAAACCTCCATTCAGCAAAAAAGTATGGATAACAAACTTCTGCTGAAGAAACATCCCTGGAATCTTGCTGAAGAAAAGTGCCAATGACAATCGACCTTTGACTTGCTAGGGAAAGCTAACCACCACCCAAAAATATGTTTGGGGGACAATGGTTGATGATATCAGCTCTGCTAGGGAACAAGATCAGACTTGGTCCTCTGTTGGGAAATTACCTTCTACCCTTACTCCGTTGGGGAGACAGAAACAACTTTACCGTAAACTAGGGAAGCATAAACCCAACACTCTGTACAGGAATATAAACTCTTGTTGAAGAGCAGTAAACTTCGCCAAGCTGGCTAGGGGAGAGCGAACCCCTGAATTCTTGCTAGGGAGAATGATTCACAATCTTCATAATGCTTTGCTGAGTGATAAAACTTCAGCCATCTCTGCCGAGGAGAGAAACTCTACTAGGAACGTCACACATTAACTACCACCATGAACCTGCAAATATGATATGACCAAAAGAGGTGCCCCGATGCAGCATAACCTATAAATGAACATGTCTTCAGGATGTCTCGTGAAGATCTGACATATATTGCCCCATGGCTTTTGATTAACCGTCCTCAGGAGAGAATAACCTTTTGTGCTTTTGGGGTGGCCTGCCCCAGCCTTGAAATGATTTGTGCCCCTGTCTGGCTGATCTGTGAAGGAATACCTTTAACTGACCTTTGAGAGATTTATTGAATCTCGAATTGATTGCCCCAGATTAACTGAATCTTGGAATGGATCACCCATTTGATATGACTTGCCCCGGCTCAACGGAGTACTCGAGCACTTTGCACCTTAGATTAATCAAACTTTCCATTGTAGAAACTTTCCTGATGTCAAGTACTGACTCGCAAGTAAAACAATTTGTTTTGAAAAGATAATTTTGATGCAATGCATATGACAGTTTTACAATCCAAGTCTGTTCACTGGAAAAATGTTGTGACGTGTAGTGAACGAATCACTTATTAGAATGTCACATCGATACCAACATGAATGGTAAGAAAGTCCATTTGGGAGTCAGAACTGACGCGATTTTAACCGAAGTATGCTTTCGAAACAACCCTGCTTCAATTAGGTCTTTCGAAGGTTATAACGTGGCCTGGTTCGTGGTTTAAGAAAGAAAGGATATAAGGCTCAAAGTTTTGTTTTAACCCACCCATTCTCCTTGATGTTCTCCAATCCTATGTTCAGCTAACTTGACACAAGAGCTCACCTTTCAAAAAGGTTAATATATGGTAGGAGGATGGTAGGAACCCGCACGATTTTCGGAGTGACAGTCACCCCTTTTGTCCTTGGTGTCTGTATTCACACGATTTGTTCTTTATTCGAGGATTTTTCTTTTGTAATCCTTTTCGCTTTTCGTTCTTTTGTTTTTTTTTATTTCCCTGATTTTTGCCTGGACTGATTCTTTTGAATCTTTCAATTTTGAAGTCCAGCGGGATACCCTAACTTTTGCCTAAGCCACTTGTCTTCAAGTTTCAACTTAGCGGGCTTTCTTTTTTTTTTTGATATTTTTCTTTGATTCTTTTTTTTTTTTTGAACAAATCGTGTGACACTGGCTTGCCTGACTTGTTTGACAGGGTTGTGACTGCCTCACTCTTCAGTTGGCGAGGGATAACCGTTGTGATTTGATCCTCGAATGGGACGCTCCTTTTGAAATTTGAACGCTCGGTCAAATTAACTGACACCTACCCTACCCCAGGTTAAGATTGAGGGTTTTTCATTTTCAGAAATAAACTCCTACTACTAGGCTCAACGGGGTTGACAAGGGATTATCTTCCTTATGTCTCCGGTGTTTGGGAAGTTGAAACAATGCTTGTACATCATCAGTAGGGTTTTGTTCAAAAGCATACAATTAGAAGTTCTGCGTCTTTGAATTTTATCATACTCCCTCGGATCCTGCTTAAACTAGTGTTAGATACCAATAAAGAAAATATAAGTGAACACAAATGGATTTAACCAAAACATGCATATTCATTTCAATATCATTATCAATTAAAAACATATGAGTTTTACAAATGAGTTTGCACTTTTTAACAGAAAAGAAACTACAAACGCAAAGAAATGACATGATCTAAATGGTCTCCAGCTTCGAGGAACTGGGCTTTCCAAGCTTAATTTGCAAATGCTAGCCATCTTCAGTATTTCTCATCGAAGTCAGTCTGATAATCATCTGCACAGCTGCTCTCGGTGACTTCTTCCATAACCTGGACTGATGAACCCGCCTGACTGGACGAAGGAGGATTGTTGATTCGAATACCCTGAGGCGTGAATGAGAACATACCAAAGTCAAGCAGTATCTGAACCTTACTCTTGAGCACCTTACAGTCTTCAGTTGAATGCCCATGTGCCCCAGCATGGTAATCACAACGGGCATTGACATCAAAACCTGGTGGATAAGGAAAAGGCATTGGCTTCAATTCCTTCAGCACTATCAATCCACCTCTTATCAAATCTGGTAGCATCTGACAATATGACATTGGTAATTAAGTGAAGTGTCTCTCTGGCTTCCTGGGCCTTTGTCGGGAGTGCTGACGCAGCTGACGGCGATATGATCGTTGACTCTGAGGAGGTCTTTGATTTGCAGAAGAATATTGTCCCTAATATGAAGATCCATAAGATTGTTGACTCTGAACAGTTGATATGCCTGAACACCGAGAACGAGGTGGTGAAGATTCCTAGATGGAACTAGTTTCTTCCTCGAATTCTTCCTGAGAACTGACAACTGATTCATTTTTATTAGCTTGGAAGTTCACAAGGCCTTGGAGCTTTCCACAATTGAGCAATCTCTCAATACATTCTCCCACCATCACCAGGTCAGAAAATTTTGCTGCCCCATTGACAATCATTTTTTCCAGGTATGGCCCTTGCAAGGTATCCATGAACAAATCAACCAATTCTCTATTCGAAAGTGGTGGTTGAACACGAGCAACTAACTCTCTCCATCTCTGAGCATACCCTCTGAATGACTCATTATCTGCTTGAGACAAGTCTTGTAAATGCATCCGGCTGGGAGCCATGTCAAGATTATAGTTGTATTGCTTTACAAAGGCGTTAGCTAGGTCTGTCCATAATCGGATGCTACCACTTTCAAACTGCATATACCAACTCAGTGACGCCTCACTCAGACTGTCCTGAAATAGTGAATCATGAGCTTATCATTGTCGACATGTGAGGTCATTCTTCTGCAGAACATCACCAAATGTAGCCTCGGACAGCTATCTCCTTTGTATTTTTCAAACTTCGGCATCTTAAACTTTGGAGGCATTACCAGGCCGGGCACCAAACACATGCTTGAAGCACTCAAATCAAGAGTATCACGCCTCTCCAGGGCTGTAATCTTCTCGTCCAACACACGGTATCTTTCGTCATCAACAAATCATGGATCCTTAGGGTTCATCTTCGGCACTACCCCTCGGACATCTGGCACAGAGAATGCAAAGCTCTGATAATCTGTGGCATCAAGAGAAGAAGAATGTCCGTCTCGGATGATGGTACGCTCGTGTATAGCATGATTCTCACCTGGGATCTGCACAGGCTGAGCTTGAGCAACATTGTTCACCAGAGGTGGAATAACATTCTCATTTCTTTGAACATTGGCCTCTCCCCTTGTCATGGCGGCCATAGCCTCCATAAGTTGGTCCAACTGATTTTTCATCAATTCAACATCGGCCCTAATCACAAACTGATTCTTTCCCCCAGAGTTCATGATTCTTCCAGAAGCTGATTTAAGTCTGATACGAAAGTCGGGAAACCAACTGCAGGTCGAGGCAAAGGATGGATGAGCTCACTGTTCTGGCCTGAAGAAGGATATGCAAAATGATGCAAGATGCAAATGCAATGCAATAATATGAATGCAATAAGACATGGGATCAAAGCTTCCATAAATTCTGCATAATCACTGTGTTGTGCTGATGATGAATAAGCTCATAGGCCTGCTCTGAAGAGAATACCGGAATACCAGAATACCGGATGATCAGAATACCAGAATACCAGGCTGATAAGTCCACACTGACAGGAAATCCATAATACCGGGTATGTTGAAGGTCAAGGTTACCTGCAAACTTGTAAACAACCTGCCCCTCTCACATGTGGGTACTAGGATCCTCAGTATCCCGGGCTCTCAGGTCGAGAAATGATGATACGTTCACCACTCCTGGTTTGGCATCATCATCAATCGAGGAGGCCTCAACTGATTCTCCAAAAATGAAAGGTCCTCAGCTTCTGGCACTGAGGACGAGAAGCAATAGTACATTCATCCCTCGGGGTACAGTACTATCGCCAATCGAGGAGCGCCTCGACTGATTCTCTTTCAAAAAGGACATCCTACAGCAAGTCCCCAGCATTGGGTCCTCGGATCGAGAATGTGCAATGGGTTTGCCACAGAATGTGGTCTGCCACTGTCACATATCGGGAGGAGTGCCGCAACTGAGTCCTCGGGAATGGTCACCAGAGTCGGCAGTTCCTCAAGAGAATAACTACTAGCCTGCATAACATGCAGTAGCAGAAAGCTCCCGATAGAACCTCGTCTGGTTGTGGGTCTCATGAACAACAATACGTGGTCACCACCACGCAAGCGTCATGACTATCCACTCTAATACCTATGTGTGTACTCAAACCTGGGTAGTGGGCTTATCTCTCAGAACACCCAGCCCACCAAATAGAAAACCAACACAGTCCAGCACAATAATGATATGTAATGCAGTAAATGTGATAAATACAGTAAAGTACAGTAAAGTAGTAATACAATAAATAGAAATATAGTACAATAGTAAATATAGCAAAACACAACACCATGGTAAACACCCAATGAAAGAAAAGCAAACAAGCGCTAGGATTTACTCGCTAAGCAAACCAGAGATTCTGGGTTCGATTCCCCAGCAGAGTCGCCAGCTGTCGCTCCTGGGATTTTCATCCAGGTACAAACGCGATAGTGGCACCGAAACAGAGTCGCCAACAATGTGTATTTATCCCAAGAGAGGGAAAGGAAACACTGCATAAACCTGAGTGCAGGAAAGATCATGGTCTTGCGACCAAAAGAACTGGGTTCGGGAGTCGGTTACGTGAGGGGAAGGTATTAGCACCCCCACGCGTCCATCGTATCCGATGGGATCCACGCTTGCTGCTTCAATCAAAAGGTGTAAGGAAAGGATACTAGAAAAGGAACTGCTAACTAGAGAACTGGAAAAGGATAAGAGAGAGAAAGAGAAACAAATGTAGGGAAAATAAAAGAAGTGCTCGAATGGGCCCTACCCCACTGCCTACGTATCTCATCGGGAACATGAGAATCAGAGCGACGTAGTTCCCCTCACCTTGGGAAAATTGTTTGTGGTTTTTAGTGGAATACGTCAACGTTCGCATCCTAGCAGTTAGGTGTTGCAGCTCGCTGTATGGAGACTTAGGCGTTACCTGTTTGCGGTAGAACGGATATGACGCATCCTTAAGGAAGGAGTGAAGAGATGAGAAAAGAATTCCCGAAGGAAAGATGTTATTGTTTGTTTGAAGTTTTTTAGAAAGAAGTGTTATGATTATTTTTTGTTTTTTTACTTTTTGTTTTGAGATGAGAAAGAGAGACTCCAAAGGTGTAAAGAAAAACGGAAGTTAGTTGTTAGTGTGCTCGCCGAGATATCGCATCTCGTGCCTACGTATCCTCAATCTGAAAAGAAAGAGGAATCAGAGCATCAGTAGTTCACACTACTACGGAACACAGGGAACAGAATCGATCGCATGGGTACGAGAGAACAAAGGGGAAAGACACACATAAAGTCTAAGGGGAAAACTCGGTCCTACAAGTTAACATGCATAAATGGTCCTAAGGTCAGGATCAGGAGGGAAGCTATCTAATGTTATCAGGCATGGATTGCTATCCTAATGTCTCTCCTACCTTCGACTTAATCAAAAATTAAGTGGAACTAGGAATCCTAAGGAGATCATGTAATCAGACAAGTAAATACAGGATAAATCAATCACAAAATAAACTAAAAGCAACGAAAGAATAAACAGTGTCAGTCAGCTACAATGTCACACAATCAAAGTAAAAAAGGGGAAGCATTAGCCAATGGGTCATATCAACCGAGGGAAACAAGCTAGCTATAGGAAATAAGGGTACTCATCCAATGGTATCGAGAACCATGGAGAGCAGAATAAGAAAGGGGGGAAATGTGAATCAGATCACATAAGCATCAACATTAGTCAATGCGAGCTAAAGACAAAGCGTGGGGGTTCGATTGCAAAACCCTTTTCCACTTGACCGACTCGATAACAAGAGTAAGCTATGTTCGAAGCATCAACATGAAATGCGAGCTTAGAACGACCTGGGACTGGAAATGACGGGAGTCGATTGCGGACTCTCATTCCGCCTGATGCCTTCTTTGAGGTCTTACAAGGGGATATGGGAATGGGATGCCTCTTTGGAGGTCTTAGGCACAATGTTAAACAATCATAAACAGAGCCTCCTTTGAGGACTTCCAACATTGCCGGCCAAGTGGCACGAACTCCCAATCCTACTTCTCATGCCATAAAAGGGAAAAATGCGGAATTAGTAAAAGAGAAGAGAAGTAATACCGAACGGATATCAATCCGTAGCAACGTAAGCAAAGTATTAGCAAGCTGACACACTTCTAGTAACCTAGTATAGATGAACAAGAGTGTTAGAAAGCGAAATGGATCCGTGAAAGGCATGGAACCAAATGCTCTTAAAAAAAACAATAAAACGGGGTCGTAAGCCATAAACAGCACCAACAACAGCGCTCCAGCACCTGCATAGCTGTAAAAACTAGCGACAAGTAAAAATAGTCTATAACAGCTACTATTTCCAGAACAGAATAGGTGTGTATGCAACCAGACAGACTAGCAACATTTTACAGCACACTTTGTCCACTATAGCAGTGTATGTTACAGCAACTTCTACATGTAAACCACTTATCAAGTCAAGTGAGAATCACTACAAAACAAACTCAAAGGTTAGTCAAAATTCAAATGGAAATTGTCAACAAGAAGTACATGAAATCAATACTAAATATAAACCACAATTAGCCACAAATCTATGTAAAACATGTGAAGGACTATTAACAAAGTTACGCAATGAAACTATTAAAATGATTAGTCGATGCTAGCACTAAGATCTAAGCATAATCAATGTTAGAACTAAATCAAATCAAAGCCAATTAGTTCAAGATTAATTCCTAATTCTAAAAAACTAGCTAGTGGACAATTAAGCCAAAAACAATAATTGAGCAATTAAGCCAGAAACGGTTACGGAATGATTAAGCTAAATAATTAGAGAGCGATTAAGCTAAAAACAATTAATCAAATTTAATCTAATTAGTCAATATCTAAATCCAAGGGAAATTAGTTCCTAAACAAAAATTAATCCAAATTAATCGGCAATTACGAACACAATCAAGGTTAAAAGTTTAGGTTAATTTCTAATTCAAAATGGATTCTAAAATGTGAATTAATTCTAGAAAAATTCTAATCCAAATCTAAATCTTAAGATTAATCATAATCATAAAACTCTAACCCAATGACAATTATCCAACAAATGATCATCAAAATATAAACCTAAACCTAATTCTAAACTAAAATCTAGAATTAATGGCAAGAGAATAATCTAAACAAAACTCAAAGATCCAAAAAAGGGGGGTGAAAAGTCGAAACGAGGGGCGCGGATAGTGAACTCATGGATCTTGGACTCAGGTTTCACACACCCGGTCCGTATCCCCAAAATGGAAGGTTAAAAAAACCCTAAAGCACTCACAGTGTCTTCTCTACTAATCCCTCGCCGTTTCCTTCCCTCTCCAACAAACTCGCCGTCATCAACTCTGTAACGCTCTCGCCCACACCTCCTTCTTTCTCAAACCACCAACAATTCCGTCCTCCTTCAAAGCTTACTAGATCAACGCTTCTCCGCCGCGCCGTGGCTTTGAGCCGGCGGCGGCGAATTCTTCCTAAATCACCAACTACTCGCCACCAAAACAACCCACTCACAAAGGTTCACTCATTCGAAACTCCACACGCAACCTAATCTTCACTAACACGTTCATCAGAACAGGAATTCTCATATCGGAATCGGCATTCGCATCATAAAGAATGTTGGAGATTGAACGACGTACCTGCGCGACGAACCCAGTGAAGACGACGAGGCTTCAGATCAACGTGACGCCGCGAGTTTGCCGTTACGATTTGCGCGACGCCAAGCTTGGCGTAAGGTTCTCCAATTATTCTTGAATTCTTCTCCTATTGATTCTTGATTCTCTTGATCTATGTAATCCTGTATATTCTTCTTGTTTCTTGCGCTTCTGTGACGTTGAATTGTTGAGTGATTTGTTAATGCGATACTGTTGATGATTTGCAGGTTTTTGAACGTTGATTTCGTTGATGTTGATTGATGAATTGAGGATGGTGAAGAGAATTATTGGAGCCAAATGAGTGAAGGTCGAAGATTGAATTGATGAAGGCTTTTCGGTTAGAGGTTAGAGGTTGAAGACGGATCGAGAAAAAACGGATGTTGAAGTGTGGGAGAGTTGAAGGTTGAAGGTTTGCAGATCTTGAAGCTTGAAGAAAAATCAGTGTAAAGACTTTCTGTTAGAGATTTAGTTTTTTGGTAGTTTTCTGTCAATTTTTCAGTTAGAGAATTAAAGGTTTTTGGAATTGTGTGTTGCAGAAGATGATTATTGGTGAAGATGAAGGTTGACGATTGGAGGTTGGATCAAGGGATCGTGTCGAATGAAGATGGAAGAAGAAGTTAGTTAGAAGCAGTTAGAAATTGGTTGTGGTTAGTTGTGAAGGTTTCTGGTTTTCTGTGATGTGAAATTGGTTAGTCCCCGATTAGCAGAATCATTAACTGTTGTCAACTTTTTGAATTGATGCCGTGGAATTTCTTACTGCTATAAACATCTCCTCCTTTTTGCTGTCATGGAAATATTTTTTTGTATTGAGTTCCTGCTAGAGTTTTGTTACTGAATTATTGTATAATTCTGCTGTTTATTTTTTATGGATTTTCTGTTATGTGTACCGCCAATTTTCCTTGTATGTGCATTCTTCTCGTTTTTTTGTTTTACTGCATTGAAGCTTTTGGATTTGGTAATCTTTCCCATGGGACCACTTTTTATATACATGACCAAGCAAACCAAACTCGTCAGCACAAAACTTCAAAAGTTATTGATGCCCTAGTGAAAGCAAACATTGCAAGTGGTATTCTTGGGTCACATTACGGTTTTGAATTTCTTAGGATATGGGTAAGACTTGGCGGAAGAGTTCTTGGTGATTTTGATGATATGATTCAATTTGAATATGAAGTGGATATTTGGCTCGGATTTAAAATGAGAATATTGAATCTTGAAATTGGATTCCAATTGAAAGTGATGGATTATGGACTTATTATTATTTTTAAGAATTGGAAACATGGACTTTGGAATGCATTTGATCACGGGATTGGAAATTAGATATGGATTAAAAGTAGACCTAAAAATGTTGATAAAAATGGACGTGGAAGTGGATATTTGAAAAAGTGAAAATAGACAATAGGTTTAATGGTTAGAAATGGATTTTGACTAAAAATGGATAGAAAGATGGACAAAGAAAACTGGAAATGAATAATGGGTTTCAAATAGTCCACACGACAAATCTATAATTCCAATCACACTCTCAATCCACACCAAACTCACATCTTCATTGAATTCCAAAATATCAATCATTAAGCTCACTAGACCGTGACCCAACGCTCTTCAAATCAATCCACAGATGCCCTGTCATGATAACCACTGATGTTTTTGACATGAAACCCTAATCTTACGATCTTCAATTAATGACCATCTACACACCTAACCCTGATCTTCTTTGAATACACATTAATGCAGAAATGACGAACTGAGAGGGAACCAAACCCTGATTCACACACAAGAAAACCTGATGAATCCTCTGAAAATAGGAAAACCCTAGGCTCTTGATGTACACTGATGACCTACTGAATCACCCCTGAATAGGGTAACCACTGATAACAAGAAGACTCTCTTGATCCCATGTCTTAGAAGACCAATGCAATGATATGACTATGAGTTATGACCTAATGCATGCAAATGAAAAAGAAACATAAGCCAGTTAGAAAAAGGTAGGGCAAATTTTGGGGTACTACACTATCAAGGCCTAGAAACTATTGTAATAAACTGGAAAGTGTGTGCCCTATTAAAACGGGTTTTGCAATGGACCGTTGTGTTAAAATTAATGGTCTTAAGTTCGATTCCCTGATGCGCTGTTTTGATATTTATTTATTTTTAGACAGCGCGCGAGATATTTTAACGGTTATGATGTATAACCGTTGTTATATTTTATGCGGGGTTAACAAATATTATCCTGATTTTATAAATAATCCCAATTTTTAACATTTATTATTGTTCACCATATCACAGCAGAAAATACAACACACATTTGTGATAAAGTTATCATAATAATATTAATTGTATCATAGTCATAATATCACATAATTGTATCATATTCAATTGTATCACAACAAACATTCTACAATTTATCAAAACAAATAACCTACAATTTACACATTACATAACATCACATAATTGTAACTTGGTGTTTTGGTTTCTTGTCTCTTGGTGTCTTGACTCTTGGTGTCTTGACTCTAAAGACCTATGATTTCAAATAATTATACTTGTTAGTAAAAATACTTAGAAACTTTAACATACAATTAATATATTATGAATAAAGAATAAATTACGTACTTGTTAATTTTCCTATATGCCCTCTTCATTATCGATTCGAATAGCATGCACGACATCTCCATCAACTTCATCATATGAGGTAGGAACTTGTGTTGTGTAAGAAGGTGTGGACAGAATATCAAGACTTTCATCACTAAGAGGAATGTGTTTTCCTTGGAGAACGATTGACCATTTCCCCGATATGTCCGATGCGTCGGTAACATAGAAAACTTGTTTTGCTTGAGAAGCCATGATGAAAGGTTCGGTCATAAAAGATGTCTTGCCAAGGTCGACCCGGGTGAATCCTAAGTCATCAATGTGTACACCATTACTATTATTGGGAACCCACTTGCATTTAATTAAAGCCACTTTGAAAATAACATAATCAATCTCCCAAATCTCATCAATGACATCATAAAATACGGTATTTGCCGATACAAGATTCTTATCTTTCGCACTAGAGAAATACATCGATTCGACTTCAACCATAACCCCACTATTTTGCATTGTACTACGATCATCTTTTGATTTTTTATAAAAGGTATAATGACCAATGTCGTATGCAGTCCAAGTAATGACACAAAATTTTGGCTCGTTCGACAACCATTTAAGTTTCTTGGATCACTGTGATCATTAGAATCACTTTTATTAAACCAATCTATGAATCTCTTGTTATGCTCTATCAACAACAACTTGTCACTCATTCGGGGATATTTTTTCCTCAAAAGTCTTTTGTGAGTATCTATGAAAGGTTAAACTTCATCTATATTATTCAATATATAGAAATGTGCTTGAATAACTACATCCCAAGCCATTGACTTAACATTTAGACCAATACCTCTTTCGTCTATGACAGCATGACGAGACTTTGGAATTCCCATAGAATCTGCGTCCGAAAAATAGTTTGTACAAAACTCAACAGCTTCTATTGTGATGTACCTTTCAACAATCGAAGCTTCCGGTCGGTGATGATTCTTCGTATATCCTTCAAAGATCTTCATATATTGCTCTATTGGATACATCCACATTAAATAAACTGGACCACAAATTTTGATTTCTCTGACTAGATGATCAAGTAAGTGAACCATAATGTCAAAAAATGATGGAGGAAAATACATCTCCAATTGACACAATATTATGGCAGCCTCATCTTCTAATTCATCTAATTTTTTGAAATCAAGAACTTTATTACATATGGCATTGAAAAATAAGCACAATCTCGTTATAGTTACTTTCACATTTTTTAGTAGGATCCCACAGATAGCCACTGGTAGAAGTTGTTGCACCAATACATGACAATCATGAGATTTTAAACCAATTTACTTGAGATCTTTCATTGGTACAAGTTTCTTGATGTTTGATGAGTAACCTTGCGGAACTTCAATACCTTGAAAACAGTCACATAAATTTTTCTTTTCCTTTTTAGATAGAGTGTGACATGCTGGAGGAAGATAAGTTCTTTTTCCTTTCTCTATTGGAACCAATTGTTTTCGTATACCCATCTTCTCCATATCAAGACGGGAAGTCTTACTATCTTTAGTCTTGCCTGGAATGTTTAGAAGTGTGTCAATCAAACTATCACACATATTTTTCTCCACGTGCATCACATCAAGACAATGTCTAACATCAAGACTTGACCAATATGGAAGATCAAAGAAGATGGACCTCTTTTTCCCTATATTTTTCGCAACCGCCCTTTTTTCTTTTGCTCTCTTCCTAAAGACAACATTAATGTGTTCTTGTCTTTGATAAAATTCATCCCCGGTTAAAGGTTCAGGAGCCTCATCAAACTCTTGGTCTCCATTTAAAGCCTTTAAAAATCTACGATAAGGATGACCAGGTTTTAGAAATTTTCGATGCCCAAGGTAAACAGTTTTTTTTACAAACTCAAGTTGGTGATAACAAGTATCATCTTCACATATAGGACACACTCTATGTCCTTTTACACTATATCCAGGCAAGTTACCATAAGCAGAAAAGTGGTAGATTGTGCAAAATAACATTGCACACATCTTAAACTTTTCCCTAGAATATGAATCATCAACTTCAATGCCTTCATCCCACAAGAGTCGTAAATCATCAATTAATTGACTTAGATAAACATCTATGTCGTTACCAAGTTGTCGTGGTCCAGAAATCATCATACTTAACAGTATATACTTGCGCTTCATGCACAACCAAGGAAATATGTTGTAAATAGTGAGAAGAACAGACCACAAAGTATGATTAGTGCTCAGATTACCAAATAGGTTCATTCAATCGGTGGCAAGCCCAAGCCTAAGGTTTCCTGGCTCAACTCCAAAATCCGGAAACAACGAATTAATTTTCTTCCATTGCAACGAATCAGCTACATGGTGAATGTTTCCATCACGAGTCCTTTCATATGCATGCCATCTAAGATTCTTTGTGTCATTCGAATTAGAAAAAAGTCTCTTAAATCATGAAATTATTGTCAAGTACTATAACACTTTAGCAGGAGGATCTTTCCTACTAACATTGCCATAGTCATTGTCATCACCATTGTTGGCCTTCAGCTTGAAACGCGACACACCACATTTCGGACATTGTTACAAGTCTTCATACTCATTCCGATATAATATGCAATCATTAGGGCAAGCATGTATTTTGATATACTCCAGACCCATTGGACACAATATCTTCTTGGCCTCATAGCAACAATCCGACAATTTGTTATCTTCTGGTAACATTTGCTTTAGAAATTCAAGTAATTCCGTGAAACTTTTATCCGACCATCCAGTTTTTACCTTTGGATTAAACAATTTTAACACCACCGACAATCGTGTAAAATCTGTGCATCCCTTTTATAAAGGGGTGTCTTTATCACTACATAAAGTATCATAAATATGAGCATTCTCAAAAAAATATTCCCAAATATCACGGAACATATCCTCTATTTGATCTTCCATATATTCATCTTCATCCACTTTTTGACTTTGTGACGCCCGACTTTCCTCTTTATCCACCTCACCATGCCACGTCCATATTATATAATTTTGACATATAACATCACAACAAAGGTAATGGAATATTTCTTTCTCTATACCCTTTTTGATATTCGCGCAAACAACACAAGGACAATAAAATATACCATTATTTTCGCGAAGATGTTTATCAGCGTATTCAAGGAATTCAAGAACTCCGTTCTCATAAACCGGACCTAATCTATTGGCTTTCATCCAACTAAGATCCATAAACAGTTCTCAAATTTATACACGTATAATACTGACTTAAGCATATACAACATAAACAAAGAAAACTAAAGCATATGTATATGCAAATCTAAACCTAAAGCATATGAAATATAGGAAACATATCTAAAAACTTAAGCATATGCTTATGCAAATCTAACCCTAAAGCATATGAAACATGTACTCTCATACTGACTTGAGCATATGCAACATAAACAAAGAAAAAAAGAATCAAGATGTTGAAGAATACCGTACTTCGAAGCTGAAGAATCTTATGCACGTAAGAAATGAAGATGTTGAAGAGTACTGTACTTCGAAGCTGAGGAATTAAATGAACGAAGAGGGGGAATATTTGAGCATATACTATGTGAGGGTAACATACCTCTCATTTGAGCTTTATTTTAATGATGTCAAATGTATGTGAGGGCTAGTAGTTTGTAATTTGGACGGTGTCATCTCATTGGTGTTGGCATTCCAATTTTGAAAAATGAGGGTCATCCTATGTACAAGTAGGACAAACTGGTAACAACATGCAAACTGAGGTAAATATGGTGGAAGATGGCAATGTTGAATGGATGGGATACTCTCCACCTCAAGATCTGTATGAAAATCAGGGTTGGGGTGACTGGAAGCACATGGGATGGACCTCACTTGGGTTATCCTATGTTCCTCCAAATCATGGCTGGCAACAACATGAAGAATATGAATGACACCTGCCCGAATATTTGATTCCTACACCTACACAGCCACCGCAACAAAGCAACGAGGAAATCCTCGACATGTTAAGATCAATGTAGCTGCAGCAAGAAACATTCTTGACCACACAAGAAGAGAGGTATACAGCTCTCTCAAACTAGATGGAGGAGAAAAATCAAGCCTTCAACAGGTTTGCTACTGCTGTCATGACTCGTTTTGATAATTTGGATACTGCTGCCGAAGGTCAGACACGCTGTGTGACGAATGGTATCAACACACTCAACAGGGCTGTATTGGAACTGAATGAGCGGTTGGAAGAATAGCCTCTTCCTCCACCTCAAGACCCCTATTTCAGAGGACGAGGTCATCACTTTAGGGGGAGGAGACCCAGAAAGATAGGATCATAGTTTGATGCATGTTATATCTAGTTTTTTGCTTGTATGACTTGTTATTTCCTTGCATTTTGATTATGTACTTGGTTTGCTTTTGGATTATGTTGACATTTGAACTATTATGGAATGTATGTTGAGTCTATATGTATGCATATCTTGTGCCTTATTTATCCATCTATTTTTTTTTTTTTGCATTATCATCATTCTATGTGAATGTTTGCTAATGTATCTTGTTTGCAAGATGTTGAGTGTATCCATAGGTATATGATATGTTTCTTTGACCATAGTCTTTTTTCTTTTTGATGTTGTCAAAGGGGGAGAAGGACATCTACAAGCAAAGATTGAATCTAAGAGGAATTCACACAGTTATGGGGAAAATGAGATTCAAATTACAAAACAAGCTGAAGATTTTGCCATCATAAAAAAGGGGGAGTATGTGAGGGCAAGGGGCTTCTCATTTGAGATTTATTTTAATGATGTCAAAATGTATGTGAGGGCTAGTAGTTTGTAATTTGGATGGTGTCATCTCATTGGTGTCGGCATTCCAATTTTGCATTGCATAATCATGAGTCTAAATGCATGGTGGAGTCTTGCATATCCATTAAATATGGGTGATCATGATATTAGTAGTAGGAATGCATAAACTGTGCCTATATAGATAAAACTGTGTCGAAAAATTAATTTTTGAGTGTTTTTGAAGCTTAAGTCAACCTAAGATGAGGCCCGGTCGACTCACAGTGTTTTGGCAATGTGTGTGTCTCGCTCGGGTAAGCGCACGCCTAACCTTCGGTCGACACATGCTTCTGAAATTTCAGATTGTGCCTTTTTCCCAGCCATGCGTTGACGCATGGTCCTTGTAGCGGTCGACGCATGGTCTTCCAACATGCGCAGATTGCTCCACGAGTCAGCTCAGGCTGACCCTCTTCAAGAAGTAGTCGACCGCTCGCTGTAAGTGATCAAATTTTCTGTTTTTCTCTTTGTTCAAAATGCTATTATTTTTTTTCTGTTGGTCCTTGCATCATATATATATATATATGGTTCCTATTTTTTACACATCAATAATAACAAGTGAAAGAAATACATTGAAACTTTTTATCTCATCACTTTCATCTTCATCTTGCACCTTTTTCAACAAATACACATAATAATTTTTGTTGATTTTCTGCATCATGAAGTGATAACGTCCAAAGCATAGAGTTCTATCTTGGTTTGGGGTAAGTGTTTCAGTGGGTTTGTTCTTGAATAAAATCTCTAGGGTTTTGTCCTCCAAGATCAATTGGATTTGGGGGTTTTTGGATCAGATCTTGTGTGCATTGAATTCAGCCAAGCGAAGGTGACCGAAGAACGGAAGGTTATGTCGATCTAGTAGTGTTAACCGGAGGATTGTGCAACAAGGTTTGAGGATCGAACTGTGTGTGGATCAGAATCAGCCGAGTGAAGGTGATTGAAGACCTGTTTGTTCTTGGAATCTAGTAACGGTAAATGGAGGTTCTTTCAACATGTTCGAGGTAATTGATTCGACTCGAATCAAGGGAAAAGAAGACAAAGTATCTGCATCAACGAAGTTTCTTGAGTGTGGGATAGCTAAGTTTTCTCTTGTAAAAACATTTGCAAATAAGTTATAGATATCTAAATTCTAGTTTTTAGAATTGGGGGCAAACGTACCCGAAGCGAGGACGAAAGGGGAACTGCCTAAACAAACATGGTGTCGTTTCCTTTTCCTTATCTCATTTATATTTCGAACTGTTTACGCTTGTAATCGTTCAATTGATCGATAAAAATTCTGGTATAGTTTTGTGCAGAAAATTAATTTGAAAACCATTGCACAATCATTTTGGAATGTGCTTAGTGAAAAGTTTCAACTATCATAGAAGGTTTAGCTTGGATTTTTACGCACTCCAAGTGCTCGATAGATTGAATGCATATAAGGTATTTGATATATTGTCAATTTTGGTTTAATTTTTTACTGCTCATTGGAGATTACACCTTATTAAGTGCTTTTGGAAAATTGATTAATTGTTAAGTTGCGATTCTAATTTTTCTCTTCTAGCCTTTTATTCCATTTGGCTTACGTATATCCGATCCTCTCAGTAACTCGGTTCGTGTAGAAGAATTATCCTCGGCCGCTTCTGCAAAATATTTTCAAAACAAATTTTAGCGTCGACTCACATTTAAAAAAAAGTGATATATTCAACCCCCCCTTCTAGATCAATTGCCTTCGTCTAACAAGTGTTAATTCTAGTGCTTTAAGTATAACTTTTTAGAAAATAGCAAACGAACTGAAAGGGGCTTATAATAGAGCACCTGTTTTTAATGGTGAGAATTATAGTTACTGGAAGGATTGTATGTGTGTTCACATCAATTCTATTGATAGGAAGGTATGGAGCGTTATCCAAAACAGTCCAATGGAAATAACCATGACCGATGTGAATAACAGTACCTAAGCCGGAAGCACAATGGAATGAAGAAGACGAGAAAAAGTACAACTACGATTGAAAGGCGAGAAATATTCTGATCTCCTCATTGGGAGTTGACGAATATTATCGAGTTTCACATTGTACGAGTGCTAAAGCTATATGGGACGCGTTACAAGTTACCCATGAGGGTACTAACGACGTCAAGCTAGCTAGAATCAATACATTGACTCAAGAATTTGACCTCTTTCACATGAAGCAGGGGGAAACCATTGCCGACATGCAAAAGAGGTTCACTCATTTAATCAATAGACTTGATTCACTTGGTAGGCCAATTTCCAATGAGGTTGCTACTAACAAAATCTTGAGGTGTTTGACTAGGGATTGGCAACGACCTAATGATGTTAGACATCACAATGTTGTTTGGGAAGCTCGAGGAATAAGAGAAAATGCTCATAATCTTAGAGCAATTTGAGAAAAGAGAGAAGAAGTAAAAGAGCAAGACCAAAGAAGCAGCAAAAAAGCCGATAGCTCTAAAGACTTCTAGTTCAAAGTCCTCCGCATACGAGCCGAGCGAGAGTGAATCCAGTGATGACGAGGAAGAGAATTCAAATGAAAACATGGAATATTTGTGAAGCGATACAATCGCTATATAAAGAAAAATGGTATCCAACATTCGGAGAAAAACCTCATCAACTTTCGTAAACAATCAAAGTCTTCCAAGAATGAAGACAAAAAGAGCGGAAAAACTAAGGGTTCTTGCTATAACTGTGGGAAAGTCGGCCACTATAATTCGGACTGTCCATTGTTGAAGAATGACAAAGGCAAGGACAAAAGTCGTCACGGGAAGAAATAATCAAAACCTAGAAGAGCCTATATCGCTTGGGAAAGCGATAGTGAATCATCTAGTGCTAAAAGTTCAAGTGACGAAGGAGAATCCGTCAATCTTTGCCTTTCCGCTCACCAAAGGAAAAAGAATAAAAAGGTAAGATACTCTAAGTACGATAACTCTAATTCAATGTCTTATTCTGAATTACAACGTGCGTTTGATACTCTACACCATGAGGCCAAGGAAGCCTTTAAACGGTTAGCTTAAAATAAAAAAATATTTTCTCATTTGGAGCAAAAGATCTCCGATTCCTAAAAGGAATTAGAGGCTCTCAAAAAGTCCATGGTGGAAGTAACAAAGGTAGATGTTGTGGAAGACAAAAGTAAGTGGTTAAATTTTGGTTGCGATACTTGTCACATTTGGCAAAAAGAGGTTAGAACTCTTAAGGCCAAGCTTGACAAGGCTCTAGATCCAAAAATGACTTTTGCTATTGATAAATCACACTTTAAGAAAAGCATGATTAATCCATATCAAAAATATACTTATGTGATTAGAAATCAGCCTAGAAAAAGTGATTCTCATGTGAACCTCACTTGCTTATATGGTTGCAAAAGGGGTCATACCATTGCTAAGTGTCGCTTTAGGAGGTTTTTGGTTCCTAAAGGCGTTTATCAATGGTTGCCCAAATGCAATCCTGTATTCACTCACAACCAATGACCCAATAAGAATTGGGTACCTATTTCCCTTGATTGACTATGTAGGTACAACGTCTTGAGACCACAGAAAAAAAATGGGTTCTGGATAGTGGCTGCTCAAGACATATGAAAGAGACATATCTCTTTTCATCGACTTTGTGGCGAAGAAAAAGGGGTTTGTTACCTACGGAGACAACAACAAGGGACAAATACTTGGCAAAGGTAGTGTAGGTAACCCCCCATCTACTACTATCTCTGATGTGCTTCTTGTTAAGGGCCTTAAACATAACCTTTTAAGCATTAGTCAATTATGTGACAAGGACTATAAAGTTTCTTTTTCCAAGGATTGTTACATAATTGAGAATAGTGATAAAAATGATGTGTTTAAAGGCTTGAGGGTGAATAACGTCTATATGCTAGACTTGAATGAGGTATCTTTGAGTAGCGACAAGTGTATAGTCACCATGAGTGAAGACTCATGGCTATGGAATAGACGGTTGGCGCATGTCAATTTTGATTTGCTTAATAAAATAGTTTCTAAAGACCTACTGATCGGCTTGCCCAAAATCAAATTCACAAAGGATCACTTATGTGATGCGTGTCAAATGGTGAAGCAAACAAGGATCTCGTTTAAATCTAAAAACTTTGTTTCAACTATGAGACCCCTTGAGCTCCTCCATATGGACCTCTTTGGACCATCTAAGATTAAAAGCTTAGGTGGTAACTATTATGGTTTTGTGATAGTCGATGACTTTTCTCGATTTTGCTGGACTATTTTCTTAGCAAGCAAGAGCGATACTTTTTCAGCCTTTGAAAGATTTTCCAAGTTATCCCAAAACAAATTAAACAGAAACATTATATCAATTAGAAGTGATCATGGGGGTGAGTTCGAAAATCATCTTTTTGAAGCATTTTGTGAAAGCCATGGGATTGATCATAATTTTTCTGCGCCACGTACCCTTCAACAAAACGGGGTGGTGGAACGTAAAAACAGAATTTTGGAAGAATTAGGAAGGACTATGATCAATGAGAGTGGACTTCCAAAATACTTTTGGGCCGACGCCATAAGTACGGCTTGTTACGTTTTGAATAGGGTGCTCATTCGTCCTATTCTAAACAAGACACCGTATGAGCTTTTAAAAGGGAGAAAGCCCAATGTATCTCACCTTCACGTTTTTGGTTGTAAGTGTTTTGTGTTGAATAATGGTAAAGAGACACTTGGTAAGTTTGATGCTAAGGCCGATGAGGGTATTTTTCTTGAATATTCTCAGTCTAGTAAGGCATATAGAGTTTACAATAAGAGGTTACTTACTGTTGAGGAGTCGGTCCATGTTACTTTTGATGAGTCTTATCCGAAAAATGTCGGAAAAGGTAGTTATTTTCATGGTGTAAGTGTATCTTCTGAAGACATGCTCAAGGACACAGATAAAGGGACTGATCAACCTTAAGCAGTGCATGTTGAGGAGGAAAAAGATCACCAACCAGTAAAGAGTGAGGAGGATCATCCGTCTAATAAAGATAACATTCCTCTAGCTTGGAAGTCTTCCAAAGACCATCCCATCGACAACATTCTCGGTGACATCTCAAAGGGAGTAACAACTCGTTCCAAGCTAAGTAAATTCTGTTATTACTCTGCTTTCGTTTCGCAAGTTGAGCCTAAAAACTCAAAAGAGGCCTTACTCGATGAACATTGGCTTTTGTCAATGCAAGAGGAGTTGAATCAATTTAAAAGAAATGAGGTTTAGGACCTTGTCCCTCCTCCGCGAGGCCATCGAGTAATTGGCACCCAATGGGTGTTTAGGAACAAGCTCGACAAAAATGGAGTTATAACTAGAAATAAAGCGCGCTTGGTTGCCCAAGGGTATAACCAAGACGAATGCATAGACTATGAGGAAACTTATGCGCCTGTTGCCCGACTCGAGGCTATACACCTATTGCTTGCCTATGCATGTGCGAAAAACTTCAAATTATTTCAAATGGATGTAAAAAGTGTATTCCTTAACTGTTATATTAATGAAGAGGTTTATGTTGCTCAACCTCCTGGATTTGAGTCCCATGAGTATCCCGATCACGTTTACAAATTAAAATGTGCTTTGTACGGTCTCAAACAAGCCCCTAGGGCTTGGTATGAGCATCTTAGCAAATTTCTACTTGATCAAGGGTACTCTAGAGGAAAGGTTGACACAACTCTTTTCATTAAACGTCAAGGAAAACACCAAATTTTGGTACAAGTATATGTAGACGATATTATATTTGGTTCTACTAACACAAATATAGTCAAGGAGTTTTCTAAGTTAATGCAGGGAGAGTTCGAGATGAGCATGATGAGGGAGCTTAACTATTTCCTCGAATTGAAAATCAAGCAACTCGATGAAGGGAAATTCGTGAGCCAGACGAAGTATTGTCTTGAGTTACTCAAGCGCTTCGACATGGCTAGCTCAAAGGCGATTGACACTCCGATGCCTACGTTTGTCAACTTGAGTTGAGATGAAACGGGTAAGGATGTAGATGTTAAGAGATATAGAGGTATGATTGGCTCTCTACTTTACCTTACCGCATCACGACCAGATATCATGTTTAGTGTCTGCATGTATGCTAGGTACCAATCTTGTCCTAAGGAGTCTCATTTAAAAGCTGTAAAGCGCATACTTAGGTATCTATGTAGTACTCCAAAGTATGGGCTTTGGTACTCCAAAGGAAGCGATTGCTCTTTGGTTGGATATTCCGATTCTGACTTTGCCGGTTTCAAATCGGATAGGAAAAGTACTAGTGGTACTTGTCACTTTTTCTCGAATTCCTTAGTGAGTTGGCAGAGCAAAAAGCAAGTTTCTGTTGCTTTGTCAACAGCCGAAGGGGAATACGTTGCGGCCGGTAGTTGTTGCGCTCAAGTCTTGTGGCTTAACCAACAATTACTCGACTACAATGTTTAACTTGAACGTATTCCTATTTTGTGTGATAATACAAGTGCCATTAACCTAACCAAAAACCCGGTATTACATTCTCGCACAAAACATATAGAAGTAAGGCATCATTTTCTTAGGGATCACGTAGAGAAAGGCGATTTGGTATTTGAGCATGTTGATTCTAAGAATCAACTTGCGGACATTTTCACTAAACCTCTTGCAACAGAGCCTTTCTTTAATATCCGTAGGGAACTTGGTGTTCTCGATATCTCGGATCGAGTTTGATTATATGATTGCATGCTCTATTCCTTTGCTTGTCTTTATTTCTTTTAACTAACAATAAGTGATAAGATTAAGCTATATGTGAGGGCATCCATCATCAATTGTTGGAGGTAATATCACTCCTTCTTAGAAGTTATACTCTAGATCAATTATGTTTGTGAATTATTATGGCCAAAATGTGGTTTAAATTGATGTTTTATTCATGATTAAATGTAATTTTGATCCATTTTAAGTATTGGCATGTGTATGGTGTGTTATTTATCATTACGTGTTGCATAAGTAGCTCAAAATATGCATTTTTCCATGTTATGCTGGTATGAGTCGACCAAAACATGGCATGGGTCGACTCAAGAAATGTCACTTTTCTCAAATGTGGGCGCGGGTCAGTGCACGCCGACCTATGGTCGACGCATCCCATTAAAATTTTGAAATTGTCAAAATTCGCTCAGCGTGCGCCGATGCATGACTTGTTTCGATCAACGCATCACTGACGAATTCTGATTCTCTTTTCCTCAGGAAGACGCACGCCGTTTCATGTTGAGCAAATTGACTACATTGATTTTTTTTGTTTCATTTTCCAATTGCATGTCATAACACTTTAATTATATTGTCTCCTCATCTCTCTCTTCTCTCCTTAAAATCTCAAAGCCTAAAAACCCATTGCCACAACTCTTTTCAAATCCAACAAATCTTACAATCCAAGAGGTGTTCAAAGGGTTTTATCTACATAAGAACCAAGGTTTTTTTTAGTCTAGTCACCTTGATCATCAAGATTCCGTACTATTTATCTTCCTCTAAAAAGTAAGTACTGTTCATCCGAGTTCACAGATTGCTCATCAATGGCTTCACAAAGAGTTATAGGAAAGTGGACCTCCAGAGCTTCAACATCTAGGGCTGGTTCATTGACAATACCGGTAAATGCTCTTTCATTACTGTCTGATGATTTATCTGAGACATTCAACAAATATTTTTGAAATCACTTTGTGATTAAGCAGTTTGTGTACTATCCATTGAGGGCTGAAGATTATCACCTATCTGAAATCATTGAAATCCTAAATGTTAAAAAGTTTGACGAATTTCTAGAATGTGATACCAAGTATAATGAAGACTTGGTGAAGCTGTTTTACACTGGGATTTTGGGAAAATTTGAAGGTATGGACTTTCAATATACGATTGGTGGTAAGAAGTACTCGGTAAATGCATCTGTTTAGAACAGTCTGGTTAAACTAGAAACTGCAGGTCTTCCTAAGGTAACATACACTGTATTTGTTGATGACTATGAGTTTAAGGCTGCTCTGAACTCAATGCTACGAGACTCTTTCTCGGAGAGCATTATGAATATCAACCTATTTCCTAAAACTGTCACAACAGGAACGTTGAAACCAGTTGATCGTATTCTTTAATGGATTGTCGCTCACATCTTATGGACTAAGAAAGGGTCGATCAAGTAGAAGTCCATTTGATCTATCTACTGAAGAAGAAAAAGCGCATTAAGTGGTCGCATTATTTCACATATCGGATGTTTGCACTCTGCGATTTGACTAGAGGTACGACTTTGTGTTATGCTTCCTTTATTCAGTGTCTCTTGAAAAAGGCTGAGGTAATGGTCCCATGTATTCCTTACGCGACCTTTACCACTGCTCAAGAGTTTACTCAGAAAACTCTTACCATGTTGGGTTACTTTTGGGACTCTGAAGACGAGGAATTCAAATTCAAGCACCAGGCAACATACCAATATCTTCTGTATGATGTTCCAAATGAAGAAGAGGATGCAAAAGGGAATGTACAAGAAGGACAAACCGGTAACAACATGAAAACTGAGGTAAATACGGTGGAAGATGACAATGTTGAATGGATGGGATACTCTTCACCTCAAGATCCGTATGAAAATCAGGGTTGGGGTGAATGACAGAACATGGGATGAACCTCACTTGGGTCATCCTATGTTCCTCCAAATCATGGCTGGCAACAACATGAAGAATATGAATGGCACCAACCCGAATATTCGATTCCTACACCTACACAGCCACCACAACAAAGCAACGAGGAAATCCTTGACATGTTAAGATCAATGTAGATGCAGCAAGAAACGTTCATGACCACACAAGAAGAGAGGTATACAGCTCTCTTAAACCAGCTGGAGGAGGAAAATCAAACCTTAAACAGGTTTGTTACTGCTGTCATGACTCGTTTTGAAAATTTGGATACTGATGCCTAAGGTCAGACACACTGTGTGACGAATGGTATCAACATACTCAACAAGGTTGTATTGGAACTGAATGAGCAGTTAGAAGAACAACCTCTTCCTCCACCTCAAGACCCCTATTTCAGAGGACGAGGTCATCACTCTAGAGGGAGGATACCCTGAAAGATAGGATCATAGTTTGATGCATGTTATATCTAGTTTTTGGCTTGTATGACTTGTTATTTGCTTGCATTTTGATTATATACTTGGTGTGCTTTTGGATTATGTTGACATTTGAACTATTATAGAATGTAAGTTGAGTCTATATGTATGCATCTCTTGTGCCTTATTTATCCATCTAATTTTTTTCGCATTATCATCATTCTATGTGAATGTTTGTTAATGTATCTTGTTTGCAAGATGTTGAATGTATCCATAGGTATATGATATGTTTCTTTGACCATAGTCTTTTTTTCTTTTTGATGTTGTCAAAGGGGGAGAAGGACATCTATAAGCAGCAAAGATTGAATCTAAGAGGAATTGACACAGTTAGGGGGAGGATGAGATTCAAATTACAAAATAAGCTGAAGATTTTACCATCATCAAAAAGGGGGAGTATGTGAGGGCAAGGTGCCTCTCATTTGAGCTTTATTTTAATGATGTCAAAATGTATGCGAGTGCTAGTGGTTTGTAATTTGGACGGTGTCGGCATTCTAATTTTGCATTGCACAATCATGAGTCTAAATGCATGGTGGAGTCTTGCATATCCATTAAATATGGATGATCATGATATTAGTATTAGGAATGCGTAAACTGTGCCTATATAGATAAAACTGTGTCGAAAAATAAATTTTTGAGTGTTTTTGAAGCTTAAGTCGACCTAAGATGAGGTCCGGTCGACTCACAGTGTTTTGGCAATGTGTGTGTCTCGCTCGGGTAAGCGCATGCCTACCCCGCAGTCGACGCAAGCTTCTGGAATTTCAGATTATACATTTTTCCCAGCCATGCGTCGACGCATGGTCCCTGTAGCGGTCGACGCATGGTCTTCTAACATGTGCATATTGCTCCACGGGTCAGCGCAGGCTGACCCTTTTCAAGGAATGGTCGACCGCTCGCTGTAAGTGATCAAATTTTCTATTTTTTTATTTCTTCAAAATGCTGTTTATTTTTTTTCTTTTGGTCCTTGCATCATATATATAGATGGTTCCTCATTTTTTACACATCAATAAGAACAAGTGAAAGAAATACATTGAAACTTTTTCTCTCATTACTTTCATCTTCATCTTGCACCTTTTTCAACAAATACACCTAATCATTTTTGTTGATTTTCTACATCATGAAGTGATAACGTCCAAAGTATAGAGTTGTATCTAGGTTTGGGGTGAGTGTTTCAGTGGGTTTGTTCTTAAATAAAACCTCTAGGGTTTTGTCCTCCAAGATCAATTAGATTTGGGGGTTTTTGGATCAGATCTTGTGTGCATTGAGTTCAGCCGAGCGAAGGTGATTGAAGAACGGAAGGTTCTGTCGATCTTGTAGCGTTAACCGGAGGATTGTGCAACAAGATTTGAGGATCAAACTATATGTGGATCAGAATCAGCTGAGTGAAGGTGATTGAAGACCTGTGTGTTCTTACAATCTAGTAAGGGTAAATGGAGGTTCTTCCAACAAATTTGAGGCACTTGATTCGACTCGAATCAAGGGAAGAGAAGACAAAGTATCTGCATCAAAGAAGTTTCTTGAGTGTGGGATAGCTATGTTTTCTCTTGTAAAAGCATTTGTAAACAAGTTTTAGATATCTCAATTCTAGTTTTTAGAATTGAGGGCAGACGTACCCGATGCGAGGACGAAAGGTGAACTGCCTAAACAAACCTGGTGTCGTTTCCTTTTCCTTATCTCATTAATATTTCGATCTATTTACGCTTTTAATCGTTCAATTGATAGATAAAAATTCTGGTATAGTTTTGTGCAGAAAATTAATTTGAAAACCATTACACAATCATTTTGGATTATGCTTAGTGAAAATTCTGCATCAACTATCATACATGGTTTAGCTTGGAGTTTTACACACTCCAAGTGCTCGATAGATTGAACGCATACAAGGTGTATGATATATTGTCAAGTTTGGTTTAATTTTTGACTTCTCATTGGAGATTACACCTTATTAAGTGCTTTTGGAAAATTGATTAATTGTTAAGTTGCGATTCTAATTTTTCTCTTCGAGCCTTTCATTCCATTTGGCTTATGTATATTCGATCCTCTCAGTAACTCGGTTCGTGTAGACGAATTATCCTCGGCCGCTTCCGTAAAATATTTTAAAAACAAATTTTAGCGCCGACTCGCATTTAAAAAAAAGTGATCTATTCAACCCCCCCCCCCCCCCTTCTAGATCAATTGCCTTCGTCTAACATATACAACATAAACCAAGAAAAAAGGAATGAAGATGTTGAAGAATAAGTTTTGTTTTAATTTATCAGTAATCCCTTTAATCTCGGTTGGGTAATGCAACTGTAGTGGAATTGTAAGTCCTCTAACAACAGTTGATTTCCTTCACCGTTGTAAAATCATTTACAATTTATTTTTTAATTAATAAACTTAAGTGACACTCGCTTCTAACAACGGTTGACTTACTTCACTGTTGTAAAATCATTTACATTTTATTTTTTAAATAATGGACTTAAGTGACACACGCTTAATGTACTCTAAAAAAAGGAAAAAAATATAGTTGCTGGGAATCGAAGCTTCCTGCACATCATTTATTACTACAGTTTTTTAAAACAACCGTCATTAAATTACTGTTTATAAATTCAGCTACTCACTGGGCGCGAAAATTTTAACCTATTACAACGGTGTATATGAATCCGTTGTAAACCAGGCGTTGTTGTTTACACGTTTTTTAGTATTGACATATAACTTGAAAGCCAAGGCACACATGTGCTATTCTTTACATGGCTCAAGTTCTAATCTTTTGAGCTTGGTTCCTCAAGGTTTCATCCTATCCTTTGATGTTTTGATCATCCTTGGGCAGATTGGATGATTTTTGCTCAAATTCACTATAGCACTTTTATGCTAGAGAACAAAACCACACTTTCTACTTTTGGAATGATTTTTTTCACATGCTAAGTGATGAAACTTTGAAAATTCAGTTATGCTTTGCAGAGTACATGTTGTATGATCATTTTGGTGTTGATCTTGTGAAGGTTTCAGGATTGCAAAGCTTATCCAAGTCCCGTGGCACAAGTAGGTTTGGCAATTCTGTCTTGAAAATCAGTTGTAGCAACACATGTTGTGAAATTCATATCTCCTTGCTCAAGTTAGGTAAATGTGTGTTCTTGGTCATTTTGGAAAGCTGAGATATCATACTTCAACTTTGATGTTCTAAGTTTGTCTTGAATCATTGTGGATCATAGTGAAAAATAGACCTAAAGTTGCCTTAAACATAAGACAGATTTTGTCTTAAATTTCACCAAGTGTTTTGTGAGAGCAAGAATTGTCTCTACAAGTCAATCTATGTTTTGATGATAATAATACATATTTGTGAAAGAACCATTTTATGTTCTAACGTGTGTTGTGTGCAGATCATAATTATAGAATATATCAGATCCAAACAAGCACCAACCAGATGAGCGAAATTGATAATATGCGAAGTTATTATGTGTGACACAAGTCGTAAGAAGCAAGAACGCTTCTGTATCTGATCGTGATCAGCCAGATCCAAGGATGTCGATATTGCGGATGCTATCTGAAAGTGGTTGAGATTCTGAAGATTGCGAAGCTTCTGAAGAAGAGAACCGAAGTGCTGAAGACTCTCCTGACTTGAAGTTCTGAAGGCGGAAGGCTCTGAAGACCAAGTGCAGAAAGACACTGAAGACTTATGTGTTCTGAAGATTAAGGTTTTGAAGATCAAGTATTGAAGACTCTGATGACTGATTCCTAATGGACAAGTTCTAAAGTTTCAGAAGACTTGAAGAAGTAAAGGATAATGTGCTTAAAGACAAGTGCTAAAATTCTGAAGACTGATTCCTAATGGACTTCTTCAATTGACTGAAGACTTGACGTATCAGATACCCTGACTAAGAAGACTCTACACATGCTTCATCAATTAAACATCAGAAGCCTCTGAAGTTCAGAAGCCACATGTTACCGTTGTGAGTAACTGTACATGGCGCCCAAGAAAGATATATCATATCACTTCTCCCACAGCTAAAAGGAGATGTGTCAGTACAGAGAGTTATTACACAACGTCTCTTTCCCAACGGCCAACAATATTTCAAACGGCTATATTTCTACCAGGCTATTTAAAGGAAAGAGTATTCGCTTCTAAAAAAAGACTGAGGAATAATGAAGGACGTCGACGACGACACAGTCCACAAATCGATTCATTCCATCAAAGGTGAATTGATCAAGTCATTGTGTGAAGATAGCAACAACGATGAGTTCTCGTTGTAACACTTAGAATATCCAAAGCTATCACCATATACACATGGCCATTGTTGTTGAAGCTCAAAGATTATCATTCAACACAATAACAATGAATTGGTATAGAAGTTGTTGATGAAGAAGACAATATTGCAAATCAGTCAAGTCATCAACCACCTTCTCGTCAGCGCTACATTGAAGATCTGAAGCAAGGAGTTGTTGCTCAAAGCTTGCTCACCCCGAAGACGAAGAAGAAGAAGATATACAATATGTCAACAACTGTCAAATCATTATACATCTATGTAGTTTATTTGAATAGCAAGGAGCTGTTGTTCACATCTTGCTTGAACACTTGTGTGTTCTTTTGTACTTAAACTTAGAAGTAATCTGCTTGTTAAGAAGCACCTTTGTAATCTCCAGTTAAACTAATTATTGGTGAATTAGGATTCCTTGAGTGGTCAGTGTGACCGGAGACTCGAGAAGACAATGGTGAGATGTCATTGTGGGAAAAGCCTGAAATAGGGTCAGTAGCGTTATATTCATTGCGATGAATCCCTGAACGTCTAGCTGTGAAAGCCTAGTAGTATATCTTGCGAGATTGGAACCTGTAGGTCAATGTTCGTTATATTCATTAAGTTGAATCCCTGAACGGTTCATTGTATGTTAGTCACAGTGCGACTGTGCAAGTGGTTTGTCACCGGCTGTTGCCCGTGCATCTGTAATCGAGATTGATTATAGTGGATTAAGACCCTGTGTTCAAGGCAAAATCACCTGAGGAGGGTGGGCTGGATTAGCCTTTGTTGTGAACCAGGATATATCGTGTGTTCTTTACTCTTATGCTTAATGTCTTAGTTTATCTTTCTATATAGAGTATCAGAACCTTACACACGCAAGTCAGAACCTTGCAGCTTAACTCTAATAAGCTTCCGCTCTGCAAGTTCTGAGAAGTGGATCTTATATTCAGACTCTTGTTAGTTCTAAAGCCTCATGCTTAGCAAGTCTGAATCTAAAGTTGCCAGTCAGAGTCTCTCAACGAAATCTGATGTAATCCTTAGTGATTCAACAACAAGAAAAGAAAATTAGTCAAAAGAGCAAATACACAATTCAAACCCCCATTTCTTGTGTCTTTCTCGCACCTTCAATTGGTATCAGAGCTCTGGTTCTGTTATTGACAGATATCAAACACTAAACAGTGTCAGAAAAAGATCCAGATGAGGTGCGTAGAAATACTCTGGGTGAGATTGAAATCCACTTACAATTTCTGTAACAGTTCAGAAGTTGACTGTGTACAAAATTGTAATCAATCTGACTACTTGAGCAAATAACTGATTCTGGAAGCTTTGCTAATCAACAAAATCTTTTCTCACCTAAAGGCTTGTTGAAAATTGAAGAATCAGCTGATTAGATGGACTCATCAGATAAGAAGTAGTATCTGCTGAATGCTCATCTTGGAAGATACGTACTACGTATTTGCTCAAGGTTAAATTATCAGAAGACAGGAAGTCTGGGATGCTGAAGAATAACTCTTTATGAGCTTCTGAGATGTTTTCAAGAAACGGACTAGGTCCACCCTTGACTTTCTCGGTTAAAGCTCATTCAGAATCTCTTCAGGTAAAGAAGAAAATTTGTTGGTCTATGAATTTGAATTTCAAGAAAAGTCTGTTGAAGTCAAAAAGCTGAAGAATTCAAACTCTTAGAACTGATTCAACATCTAAATCCTGGAATTATCAGAAGTTAATGAATTCAATGAAGAACTGAACATTGTTTTCTTGTAAGCTATACAAGAAACTGAAAGAATATTCAGGAAGAAGACTTTCATGGATTCATCAAGTGCTTAATCAGGATTGATCACTTAGAGTCTTGATCAAATCAGTGCAACCAAATTCTGATGACTTGAGACTAACTCAGTCGGATCAAACGTTAGTGATCAGATCTCTATCTGATAAATTCTTTTAGAACATTCTAGGTTCAGAATTCAGAAAATGTTCATACTCCTCAGAAACCAGAATGTAAGAAATTCTTGAAGAGTCCAAGAACCAACAGTAGTTCACTCAGACATTCCCTAGATAGAAAGATCGAAGTCAAATGGAAAACGCTAAGATAAGTCCCCAAAAAGATCTCTGTATTCCTAAGGTATGGTTTCTTTTATTCCTGATTATTTTAATCACTAACTGTTCACTAGTATTCTTATAAGAGTAATTTAGATTTTCTAGAATTTATGATTAGACAATTTTCGAAGAAATTAAATAAACATTCATAATTGCGTAGTGTCAGCTGCTATAACCCTACCCATAGGTATACGGCGTTTTAAGTCTATCATGCGTCCTTTCAGCTGATCGTCACCACTATTCATAACGTGCCTAGGAAATGATGATCACACGTGTTCCAAGCTTAGTAAATAGCTATCACTCCTTAGTTCTCCTCACAACACTACTCCCCTTCTAAAAAGAATCTCTATCCAGAAGCTTAGAACCTTCTTCCTCAACTATCCTGCTCAAAATGTCTTCACACAATATCAGAGGAGAAACTACTGACCTCGAACTCTTAAAGGAATACACTCTAAACTTGAACCATCTACCTCTTTTCCACAAACTAAGTGTTTTCTCTGGAATTAAATTTCAGAAATGGGAAAACTATTTCTCCATGCTTGATGGACCTATCTTCTATGCACTCGTAACTGAGTTCTGGGCAAATGCTCGATCCCTAGTATATGATTTTGGCAAGAATGTCATTTTATCTGTGGTCGCTGGCTATCCTGTCATGATCAACCCTGCCATCATTGCAAAATCAATTGATTGTATTGCGGATGGTCTGACTGTGGAGGATAACATTAACAATGTTTGTCTTGACAAACATTTGCATGTGATCTTTGAGACTAAGGGTCATCCCACTCTACCTTGTACCCTCAATCCTATAGCCAAAGACTGTACAAGCTAATGGTGACTAATCTAAGACCAAGAGAAAGAGAAGGAGGATGGCTTTCTGACAAAGAAAGATTATTTATTTTCTTCCTAGTTTGTAGAGTCAAAATAAACCTGCCCTAAACTATGTATAATCATCTGAAGGAAGAAATCCTATTGTCTAGGGAAGACACAGTCTATCAAGTTCCCTACTGCAGGGTTATCTCCCATATTCTTGATCTTCAAGGAGTTGTTGGCCATTGTAGAAGAAATGGAATGACTGAGAAAATCCTTTCTGAATTTTGTCAACCTATGACGTTCTTAGTTTAAGATAGGAAGTTAGTCATTTTTTATTAAAAGTTATACTTGACTAAACTTATGTAAAATCTTGATATTCATATTTCTTAAGTATGTTCTATGTGTTGTTTATTGAATGGTTCTTATGATCACGATTATCTAATTAATAATAAAACGATGAGTGATGCTTAAAATTCACACGAAAAGGCTTAGGAGTGTCTAGAGACCATAAATTCCCATAGGTCATGATTAATGATGACTCGATTTTGTATCGTTTAATTCGATTCAATTCGTGCATGTTTTATTGTATTTTTATCGAGTCATTGTCATTTCGTGTATTGTTTGCTTATGTTTTCGTTTCTTTTCCATTTACAGGTCCTATATCAGCTCCAGAGAAGAAAAGACCAAGATATGAGCTCAAAGAGAAGAAAAGTGGAGAAAATTGCATGGTTCTGCCTCTTCCAGATGAAAGGCGTTCGCCATTCCCCCCAGTTCAACTGAATGGCGCTCTCCATGTCAGAAAGGAGGGAAATTCAAACACTTAAAGCAAAGGCGACCGCCGTTTGCCCTAAGGCGACCGCCATTGTGCCCGGGAGCAGTTTTCTTTATGCAGTTCTTGCAGTTTGTAAGTTATGTTTTAAAATTCGAACTCAACTATTTTGGAGCCAGATTTTTCTATATATAAAGTACCAGAGGTCTGAATTTGGCATCCAAGAACCTTGCGGAAGCGCTGCCGAAATTCCTAACCACTTATATCATTTGCCATAGTATCAATCGATCACATCGAGAGATTGATACATCTGTTATACTTTTTGTTTCTTTTGCTGCTGATGTACACTTGGATCAATTAACTAATACAAGTTCCATTTCCCGTTTTAATTACTTCGCATTTCAGGTTATTTACGATTTATCTATTTTACTGCATTTTGTTTACTTGTGATTGATTGCAGCATAATTTTAATTTCGCACAAAACCTAATTCTGATCTTAATTAAGAACAATCCATTATGTATGTTTTAAAATTCAGAAATGTTAATGCATTAGTGTTAGATTTAATTATGTCTGAGTAGATTTGCTTTGAGTCCGTAGATTGAGGACCGTCATTCCGACGGGACTCTGTAGAACCTTCGGTGTTTAACTTTTGTTTTAAAATTCTGGTTTTGGTGTCTAAACTGAATTTAGACAACCTTTTCGTGAGAGCGAGGGGTTGTTTAACAGTGTTTCGTCACGAGAGTGAGAAACACACCAAGGCGTGTCCAATAGAGCGAGAGTTTGAGGTAATCGCTGGATAGTAGACATCGGACATTGAGCCTAAATGCAGCGAGAGCACTTTAGGGCCTCATTTAGTTTATGTTAGTTTTCAAATAGCACCTCCTAACTACCGAGCGAGTGAGAGCAAAATCTTGGGGTCATTAGGAGTGGCTTTATTAAGACTGCTAGAGCGTGAGGTCAAGCCTTTAAACTGGTATATACTTCAGACCAATCTCGAGACCTTTGTTAACACTTGGATCTTACGGAGTCCCAAAGAGCACGGAAATCATTCTCCGGTCTCATCTTTATTATTGTTTTTCAAATTCCGCTATTAACCAAATTTCTTTTACCACCAAATCTAGCTTTAGCTTTACACCGCAATAATCGATCACTCTAGGTTGATTATTGGTCCCTGTGGGTTCGAAAACCTTTTTAAGACTACACGATAAGCTATATTCTTGCAGCAGTAATCCGACCATTACACGAAGTCGCGACCAAGATTTTGGCGCCATTGTCGGGGACTCAATTTAGTCATTATTGTGATACTTTAGTTGCACAATACAGACTAAGTCAACTTTTTATTTCTTTTCCTTTTCGATTCGTCAATTGTATGTCAAACGCTCGCTCACAAGGCAAAGAGTTGGAGCAACCAGTCAACAAAATCGAACGTTACATACTTCTGAGACGCTGAATTAACAAATTCCTTCTTAGATATAATATCCTAGATCCTCTTATTCCCTACTCAGATTCGGAGGCCGAATCAGAACCAGAACAAAACATGGTAGATGGCCCACAAAACCGTCCTCTAAAGTACTTCGCTATTCCGTCACAGGATGAACCACATAATAGCATTGCTTCCCCAGCCATTAACCGTAATGATTTTGAGCTGAAACATTTGCTAATATCCGCAGTTCAACAAAACCAATTCTCAGGTAATGCTACGGATGACCCGAACCTTCATTTATCAATATTCGTGCAATATGCAGACACCGTGAAAGCCAATGGGGTTAGTCAAGAAGCAATCAGACTGAGACTTTTTCCGTTCTCATTGAGAGATAGAGCAAGGGCTAGGCTCCAATCTCTACCATCTCACTCAGTGACGACATGGGATGAGTTGAAGAAAGTCTTCTTAGCCAGATATTTCCCACCAAGAAAGACCGATATGCTGAGAGCCCAAATTAATGGATTCAAGCAAAAGGATAATGAATCTTTATTCGATGCTTGGGAGAGATACAAGGACATGTTGAGGTTATGCCCACACCATGGACTTAAAGAATGGATGATAATACATACCTTTTACGGCGGGCTACTGTACAATACCAAAATGAATCTGTGCGCTGCCGCAGGCGGTGCTCTAATGGATAAACCGTATGCAAAATCCTATGAACTCATAGAGACTATGGCTCAAAACCATTTCCAATGGGGAGGCGAACGCGCTGGTATAGAGAAACCAACTCCGAAAGGAGGAATGCACGAAGTTAACGGTATAGACCGAGTCAATGCTAAAGTGGACGCGCTTGCTCAAAAGATCGAAAGTTTAGCAATAGCACCTCCAGCAGCTACCGTAGCTGCACTTACATCAAATTGTGAAATATGCGGAAACCTTGGGCATACAAACACTGAATGTCAAGTGTTGGCTAGTACTCATACCGACCAAGTGAGCTACGCTCAAGGGAACCCGTATTCAAACACTTACAATCCTGGCTAGAGAAATCACCCGAATTTTTCGTATAAGAATAACAATGCTTTGAATCCACCTAACCCAGCACCTGCTATTCCACCCGGATTTCAGAAAGGAGCGCAACCCGCTCCACCTCTACCAAAAAAATCAAATCTAGAAATCATGATGGAAAACTTTATGAATGGATCAAAGGCCCTCCCGAACATGGATCAAAGGCCATTGGGCCAGACTGTTGCTATTCACACCACTGGATTCACTCTCCGCACCCCCTCTGTTTCTCTATTCTTTTAATTTAATTTGTGATGAATTGATGATTTTTTCTTGGCGACGATTGTGATTTCGTTCGTATTGATTGATACCTTAATTAGTTTCTTGACAATTCTAATGGGATTTTTGTTGATAATTTTTTATAAGGTGTTGATTAATTTCGATTTAAGACATTGACCGATTTCGATTAAAGGCTTGCGGATTTTTGGATCGATGTCGATCGATCTTTTGGATATCTCTTCATCGAATAATTCTAGAAGATTTGGCATTTATTTTGCCTCCAAGGTTGATTACAAGACTTGCACGAAGTTTTCGGGTTTCTTATTATGTGAAGAATCGCTACTTCGACCAAGTAAGAAATCTCGACTTTAATGCATCATTCTAACTTATATGTGGTTTAGGATCATATAGTGTAGGTTGCATATTGAGCCCTCCCACCCGAGGCACTGGTTATAGCTTGATTTATGATGATATGTGACGATTCGAAGCTTAGGTTATGCGTGATAAGTTTGATTTCCTAGCACTTTCCCTTAATCGCAATTTTTTGCTCGTTTCGTTCCAATTATTAAAAATAGTTTTGAGTGTGATAAAATTATGAAAAAGTTCATGAGTGATCCTTAACCTCTTAATAAATTTTTTATAATTTTTTATTCCAGTTTTGGATGAGTTTAGTAATTAATTTGGATTTTTTAACTGACCGAAAGTGGTTTTTTTCCAATAGGTGTGAAGATAATTTTTTGCGGGTGATTAATCACTAGAATATATGATACTTTGATGCTCCTTGGGAATTTTTTTCATAATTTTTGGTGTCATTTTGAATCCACTTTGTGAAGTTGTTTTTCGGCGATCATGCCTTGTTATCGTGCCTATTGAGTGAATTGTTTTGACACTTTGGTGCATAATTTTATGAATTCCTTTTATACAATGTGATTTAATGACTTAATAATACTATTATTAAAATTTCATAATTATTTAGGACTTCTAACTATTTTTCATACCTTTTTGATTGTGAGCATTCATTTGTGCTTACAAGTTTGATCCCTAGGGTTTTGAGGAGACATTCATGCCATTCCTTAGAAGGTGTTGTGTGATACTTTTGTGCATTGGTTTGGACACATTTTAAGGACCTATAATCCATCTCAAGTTGTTTTTAACTCATCCATAATGTGCATAAAAACACGTATGTTTGAAGCATCCTTTTGCATCCATTGTGTGGTATTCTAACTTTGTGTTTGTGGTACCATTCTTTTCCTATCTTTTGCTAATCCTCGTTGACACTTGTGTACATGATGTTGAGGTATAGCTACTGACTTATAAAGTGTTTGTGCATTGGTTCATGACTCATAATTTGTTTTTGCATGATTAACTTTGCATTGTTTCCAAAAGTGAAGTTTGCCTTTGTTTGCCTAGTTTGGTTTAATCCTTTGAACTTTACTTGCATGCCTTGAATGTGAACTTTGTACATTATTTAGAGAACCATTATCTACGGATCTAGGCTCTTTTCATTGATGTTTTCACCTCTAATTCTCATCTTTTGCTTGCCTTGCAAGTCTTTGTTTTTAGGAGCTAGTTTTGGTTTGAATTGCCTTGTTTTGTCTTAAGGACTTAAACTTGTTTTACCTTAGCCATTGGTGGATGTTTATAAGATGTGTGCACACTTCTAACATGAGTTTAACTCTAGTTTTGGTTTACTTTCATGTCCTTTGCCTACACTTGCAACCCTTAGGTGATTTCTTTTGTTGGTTTACCTTTAACTTCAAAGTAGATTAGTCTTGTAGCATAGTTGTAACTTAACTTGTAATTTCATAATCCTTTTAGGTATTTCATTTGGACTAATGTGACTCAAATGTACATAGTCATTAGACTTAGGTTTTAATATTGTACGTACACTCTCTTGTTATTACTAATGTCTTTGGTTCACATGTGCAAGGTGCATAAAGGAGACATTCCAAAGGTGGTTTGACCATTTCATTTTGTAAATAAAAACTTGTTTCTAAATTGGTTTGCCATTTGTTTATAGGCGCTTTAGTGACTTGCTTTCGCTGCTTTGCTACGAATTCATATCCATTTGGCAGGACTTCTTATCTCTTCAGTTCTCTTTAATGCTTTCAAATGCCATGAGAAGTAGGAATAGTCGATGCCATGATAAGTAGGATTGTATGGAAAGCCCTCAAGTGAGGCCATGATTGTGCTTGTTTAATATTGTGCCTAAAGACCTCTAAAGAGGCATCCTATTCCCATATTCCCTTGTAAGACCTCCAAGAAGGCAATTGACGGAAGGTAGGGTTCGTAATTGACCCCCGTTATTCTAGTTGAGTTGTTCTTAGCTCTCATTACATGATTGAAGCTCTGAACATCACCTGCTCCTGTTATCGAGTCGGTAAAGTGGAAGATAGGGTTCGTAACCAACCCCCACGCTTTGTCTTTAGCTCGCATTGATCAATGCTGATGCTTATGTGATCTGATTCGCGAGGGGGTGCTAATACCTTCCTCTCGCGTAACCGACTCCCGAACCCAGGCTATGGTTGCGACGACCATTCCTTTCCCTTTATTGAGGTTTTCTTCAATCGTTTCCTTTCCCTGCGTCAGGATAAATAATGTTCGGTGGCGACTCTTCTGTTCTTTTCCGCAGGTTGATTTTCGGAGATGCGACAGCTGGCGACTCTGCTGGGGACCCTAGTTCCCTAAGCGAGTCAATCCTAGCGCTTGCTTGTTTTCGATTATAGGGTGTTTTATCTGTTTGCTTTACTCGCTTTATTTATGGCATTGTTGCATGTTTACTGTTTTATTGCATTTACATGCTTTTCATTTACCGTTGCCATATATTATACTGTGCTGGATTGTGCTGGATTTTTCTGTTTGGTGGGTAGGGTATTCTGAGAGATAAGCCCACTTCCCAGGCTTGAGCATACACATAGGATATAAAGTGGATAGTCGATCGCTTGCGTGGTGTTATCACGTTAAGTCTTCGTGAGATCCACAGCCAGACGAGGCCCATATAGGTGGTATATGTTACTGTATGTTATGCAGGCCATTAGATATCCTTGTATGAGCTGTCGACTCTGGTGACCATTCCCGAGGACTCAGTAGCGGCACTCCTCCCGAGATGTGATAATGGCAGACTAGAAATGGCAAACCCATTACGCATTCTTGATCCAAGGACCCAATGCTGGGAACTCATATAGGATGACCTTTTTTAGGGGAATCAATTGAGGCCTCCTCGATTGATGATGATGCCAAACCAGAAATGGTGAACGTATCATCATTTCTCGACTTGAGAGTCCGTGATATTGAGGATCCTCGCCTTTCTAGTACCCACATGTGGGAGGGGTGGGTTGTTTACAGGTTTGCAGGTAACCTTGACCTTTAACCTACCCGGTATTCTGGTTTTCCTATCAGTGTGAACTCATCAGCCTGGTATTATGGTATTCTGACATTCTGACCATCCCGGTATTTTGATTAGGTCGGTACTCTGATTATGCCGATATTCTGGCATTTTGCTATTCTGATTATGCCGATATTCTGGCATTCTGGTATTCTGATTATGCCGATATTCTGGCATTTTGGTATTCTGATTATGCCGATATTTTGGCATTCTGGTATTCTGATTATGCCGATATTCTGGCATTCTGGTATTCTAATTATTCGAATATTCTGGTATTCCGAGCAGACCTATGACCTTATTCAGGCATCATCACAGCACAGTGATTATTCAGACTATATGGAAGCTTTGATTCCATGTCTTATTGCATTCATATAATTCCATTGCATTTGCATCTTGCATCATTTTGCATATCTTTCTCCAGGCCAGACCAGTGAGCTCATCCATCCTTTGCCTCGACCTGCGGTTGGTTTCCTGACTTTCGTATTGGACTTGAATCAGCTTCTGGGGAATCTTGAATTTAGGAGAGCAGAATCAATTTGTGACTAGGGCCGATGTTGAGTTGATGAAGAGTCAGTTGGATCAACTAATGGAAGCTATGGCCGCCATGACAAGGGGAGGGGCCAATATTCAGAGAATTAAGAATGTCATTCCACCTCCAATGAATAATGTTGCTTAAGCTCAGTCGGTGTGAATCCCTGTTGAGAATCAAGTTATGCAAGGACGTCCTTTTGTCCAAGGCAGACATTCATCTTCTTTCGATGATGCTGATTATAACAGTTTTGCATTCTCTGTGCCAGATGTCCAAGGGGTAGTTCCAAAGATGAAGCCTAAGGATCCACGATCTGTTGATGACGAAAGATACTATGTATTGGACGAGAAAATTGAAGCCCTAGAGAGACGTGAGACTCTTGACCTGAATACTTCAAGCATGTGTTTGGTGTCTGGCCTTGTGTTGCCACCAAAATTTAAGTCATCGATGTTTAAGCAGTACAAAGTGGATGGTTGTCCAAAGCAAAATTTGGTGATGTTTTTCCGAAGAATGGCCTCTTATGTCCACAACGACAAACTCATGATTCAATGTTCCCAAGACAGTCTGAGTGGGGCATCAGTGTATTGGTATATGCAGTTAAAGAATGGTTGCATCCAGTCATGGTCAGATTTAGCCAACGTCTTTGTGAAGCAATACAGTTACAATCTTGACATGGCTCCCAGCCATATGCAGTTGCAAGACTTGTCTCAAGCAGATAACAAATCATTCAGAGGGTGCGCTCAGGGATGGAGAGAGTTAGCTGCTCGCGTTCAACCGCCACTACTAGAAAGAGAATTGGTTGATCTGTTCATGGATACCTTGCAAGGTTCGTACTTGGAAAAGATGATTGTCAATAGGGAGGCAAAATTTTCTGACCTGGTAATGGTGGGAGAACGTAGCGAGAGCCTGCTCAAGTATGGAAAGATGCAAGACGTCTCGAAATTCCAAGCTAATGAAAGTGCATCAGTTGTCAGTTCTCAAGAAGAATTCGAGGAAGAAAATAGTTCCATTCAGGAATCTTTGCCACCTCATTCTCAACATTCAAGCATATCAACTATTCAAAGTCAGCAATCTTCTGAGTCTTCGTATCAAGGACAGTATCTTTCTCCGAGTCAGGGACATCCTCAGAATCAACGGTCATATCGCCGTCAGTCGCGTCAGCACGCCCGACATAGGCCAAGAAAGCCGAGAGGCATTTCACTCAGTTGCCAATATCGTACAGTCAGATGTTGCCAGAATTGATCAGAGGTGGACTTATAGTGCCAAAGGAGATTGGTCCAGTGATTCCTCCATACCCGTCAGGTTTCGATGTCAACGCCCGTTGTGGTTACCATGCTGGGGCACATGGGCATTCAACTGAAGACTGTAAGGTACTCAAGAGCAAAGTTTAGACACTTATTGACTCAAATATGTTCTCATTCATGCCTCAGGGTATTCAGATCAACAATTCTCCTTCATCCAGTCAGGTGGGTTCATCAGTCCATGTTATGGAAGAAGGCACCGAGAGCAGTTGTGCAGATGGTTATCAGATTGAGTTCAAAGAGCAATTCTGAAGATGGCTAGCTCATTAGCGAATCATGCTTGGGAAAGCCCGGTTCCCCCCAAGCTGGCAATCATCATATCATGTCATTTCCTTGCATTTGTAGTTTCTCTCCTGTTAAAATGTACAAACTCATTTGTAAAACTTGTTGTTTTCAATTGATAATGATAATGAAATAAATATGCATGTTTTGATTAAATCCAGTCGTGTTCACTCATACTTTTTATCGATATTATATGCTTGTTTAAGCAGGATCCTAAGGAGGATGACGAAATTGAAAGGCGCAAAACTTCCGATTGTATGCTTTTGAACAAAAACCCTGTTGATGATGTACAGGCATTGTTTCAAATCCCTAAACACCGGAGACATAAGGAAGATAATCCCTTGTCAACCCTATTGAGCCTAGTAGTAGGAGTTTCTTTCTAGAAATGAAAAACTCTCAATCTTAACCTGGGGCAGGGTAGGTGTCAGCTAATTTGACCGTGCGTTCAAATTTCAAAAGGAGTGTTCCGTTCGATGATCAATTACATCTACGATTATCCCTCGCCAACCGAAGAGTGAAACAGTCGTAACCCTTTACAAGTCAAGACAAACCTGTGTCACACGATTAGTTCAAAAAAAAGAAAAAAGGAGAAAGCCCGCTAAGTCGAAAGCTTGAAAGAAAATGACTTAGGCAAAAATTAGGGCAACCCGCTAGACACCAAAATCGAAAAGAATTCAAAAGAATTCGGTCTAGGAAAAATCAGGGAAATAAACGAAAAAAGAAGCAAAAGAACGAAAAGAAAAAAGGATTACAAAATAAAAATCCTAGAATAAAGAACAAATCGTGTGAATACAGACACCAAGGACAAAAGGGGTGACTATCACTCCGAAAATCGTGTGGGTTTCTTCCATCCTCATGCCATTCATTAACCTTTTGAAAGTTGAGCGCCTGTGTCGAGTTAGCTGAATGTAGGACTGGAGAACATCAAGGAGAATGGGTGGGTACAAATAAAACTTTGAGCCTCATATTTTTTCTTTCTTAAACCACGAACCAGGCCACTTTACAACCTTCAAAAGACCTAATTGAAGCAAGGTTGTTTCGAAAGCATACTTCGGTTAATATCGTGTAAGTTCTGACTCCCAAGAGGATCTTTCTTACCATTCATGGTGGTATCGATGTGACATTCTGATAAGTGATTCATTCGCTATATGTCACCACATTTTTCCAGTGAACAGACTTGAATGTCAAAACTGTCATATGCATTGCATTAAAATTGTCATCTTCAAAACGAATTGTTTTACTTGCGAGTAAACACTTGATGTCAGGAGAGTTTCTACAATGGAGAGATTGATCAAGATAAGATGAAAACGCCAGAAGACTTCATTGAGTAGGGGTAAGTTATCAAACGATCACGCCAAATGGGCAGTTCATTCCAAGATTCAGCTAGTCTGGAACAGCCATGTCGAGGAATCTCTCTAAAGTTCAGCCAAACTGGGGCAATTATGTCGAGATCCGATAAATCTCTCCACAAGCGGGTAATATGGGGCAATCATGTCGAGATTAGGCAAATCTCTCGAAGATCAATCAGTCAGGGGCAAAATCACTCTAAGACTCGTATCGAGGCAGGTCGCCTCAAGAGCACAAGAAGTCATCCTCCTCTAAAAGACGGTTAATCAAAATCACCTCTTCAAGATTCAGTATACTGGGGCAGAGTATTTCAAATCACTACGAATCATCTCGAGGCAAATTCTTTCATGAACTACGCATTCTGGGGCAGTTACGTCGAGATCCATAAATCTCTCCGAGTGTTTGAATACCCTGGGGCATTTTGAATGTCGGGTTTTCTGTAAAATCCTCTTGAGACGATTTCTCCCTGTGGTCTGAGAAAAGTTGGGAGTTCTCTTGTGATATTTGGCATGCAGTTGATCGACAGAAGCGTGAAGCGCCAAAGTAGTTCCCAGCATGGTATTTCTCTTCCTCGGCAAGGCGCCAGAGGGTATCGTTCCCCAATGAGGTATTAGAATTGCTAGTCGTCCTCGGCAAAGTATTCTCCCTAACGAGAGTCTTAAGATTTGGTTTCCCCAACCGGAGTTCGATTTGCCTTTCTCCAACAAGAGTTCAAGTCCCCAGACAGGGTAGAGATGGTTTGTTCTTGCCCTCCAAGCAGGTGGGCATCCCCAGCAAGTGGCTCGTTTGACCTCTCGTCCTCAGTTAAGTCTTTCTCTCTAGTATAGAAGAGCTAGCATCCTCAGCAGAGCATCGAGAATCTCTCTCTCCCTAGCAAGAGTGTGGAAATTTGCCTTCCCCAGTCAGATTGGTTTATTACTCCCTAGTGAGTGCTCAGAAGTCAACCACATCAGACAAGGCGACGTTGCAACTCCAACAGGAGGCTTATTTCGTGTCTCTCCTTCGTAGAGATCTATTTTCCCCATAGAGTCTTGATGCCTCCTTTCCTCATCAGGACAAGGAGTGTAATTTCGGCGGCAAGGGTATGCTATCACCCCCAGCAAGTGAAGGACATTTCCCCAGCAGCCGGTCAAAGACAATGATATTCCCCGACAGGTTTAGTATTATTGACTGCCCACCCCAAGAAGAGTTTGGTGTTCATCCTCTCAATGGTTGGTCAATGGTGTTTGACATCCCCGATAGATTCCAAGTCCAATGGTTATTGGCGCCTTTCCCGTATCAGATATTTGGGTTCCATCATTATCAGTTGTCATTCTTATTCCCCAACTGAGTAGAAATTCTCTTCAGGTTTCATCTTCAGCAGAGGTTTGGATCGGGAAAGCCGCTCCCTTTGTCTTCCTTAGCACGGCTTGCGACCACAAGGACAATCCAGTTTGTTATCCCCAGCGAAGTTGCCTTCGTATCCTCAGCATTTATTTTGCTGAGGGGCCTCCTTGCATTTTTCATATAGTAATCATTGCATCCTCAAAAACGCGTAGCATTTCCATTTGAGATGGAGCATTACACCATGGAAAAATTTAAACATATGCATGCGAAGCATAAGCTAGTTTTGGTAGCTCGTGCGAGAGCCCAAAAATTGTTTCCCTTCTATCATATTGACAAAGCCAAAACGAATGCCTCTTTCATTCCTGAACAGGTGTTTCAAAGCAGTACCAGGGTTTCACTACTTTCCTCCCCACCAGAGTCCTATTCCTCGGTTTGTAAATCTTTTGATCTTACATTTTAACTGTATCTCTTAGGAACCATTCTAAATAGGATTCCTACCGCCATTCTCGATAGGCACCTTCTAAGTTTTGAACCTTAGTCATTCCCGATAGACGTATAGGTCAACCTTAGTTCTTAGGAACCATTCCGGATAGGATTCCTACCGTCATTCCCGATAGGCACCTTCTAAGTTTTGAACCTTAGTAATTCCCGATAGACGTATAGGTCAACCTTATTTCTTAGGAACCATTCCAGATAGGATTCCTACGACCATTCACGCTAGACACCTTCTAAGTTTTGAATCTTAGTCATTCCCGATAGACGTATAGGTCAACCTTAGTTCTTAGGAACCATTCCGGATAGGTTTCTTTCCGCCATTCCCGATAGGCACCTTCTAAGTTTTGAACCTTAGTCATTCCCGATAGACGTATAGGTCAACCTTATGTCCTAGGAACCATTCCCGATAGGTTTTCAACTTTAGCCGTTCCCGACAGGCACCCTTTGAGTTTTAAACCCAGCCGTTCCCGACAGGCCCATTTACCGTTCCCGATAGGTAAGCCATAGGTTTTCAACTTTAGCCGTTCCCGACAGGCGACCTTTGAGTTTTAAACCTAGCCGTTCCTGACAAGCCCATTTACCGTTCCCGATAGATAAGCCATAGGTTTTCAACTTTAGCCGTTCCCGACAGGTGACCTTTGAGTTTTAAACCTAGCCGTTCCCGACAGGTGACCTTTGAGTTTTAAACCTAGCCGTTCCCGACTGGCCCATTTACCGTTCCCGATAGGTAAGCCATAGGTTTTCAACTTTAGCCGTTCCCGACAGGTGACCTTTGAGTTTTAAACCTAGTCATTCCCGACAGGCCCATTTACCATTCCCGATAAGTAAGCCATAGGTTTTCGACATTAGCCGATCCGGACATGCGACCCTTTGAGTTTTAAACCTAGCCGTTCCCAACAGGCCCATTTACCGTTCCCAACAGGTAAGCCATAGGTTTTCAACTTTAGTCGTTCCCGACAGGCGACCCTTTGAGTTTTAAACCTAGTCGTTCCCGACAGGCCCATTTACTGTTCCCGACAGGTAAGCCATAGGTTTTCAACTTTAGCCGTTCCCGACAGGTAACCTTTGAGTTTTAAACCTAGTCGTTCCCGACAGGCCCATTTACCGTTCTCGACAGGTAAACTATAGGTTTTCAACTTTAGCCGATCCGGACATGCGACCCTTTGAGTTTTAAACCTAGTCGTTCCCAACAGGCCCATTTACCATTCCCAACAGGTAAGCCATAGGTTTTCAACTTTAGTCGTTCCCGACAGGCGACCCTTTGAGTTTTAAACCTAGCCGTTCCCGACAGGCCCATTTACCGTTCCCGACAGGTAAGCCATAGGTTTTCAACTTTAGCCGTTCTCGACAGGTAACCTTTGAGTTTTAAACCTAGTCGTTCCGACAGGCCCATTTACCATTCCCGGCAGGCATACTATAGGTTAAACTTTAGCCGTTCCCTACAGGCCCTCTTTACCGTTCCCGACAAGCACGCCTTAACCATTCCCGACAGGTATCCTCTGGATTTCATGTGTTCCAGGTTCTTTTTCACAAATATCTTCATCACCACTGCTTTGTTTGTCACACATATCTTTCCATTTTACCCACAAAGTGCAAATTTTTCGGTTATTTTTGTATTCAACCCCTGTGTACCTTGAATGTCTGATAGTCGTTGCTCTCATCCCTTCAGGTTCACAGTTGATTGAATAGGGGCAGCTGTAATACCTCAAAATTTGCCCTCTTATTTAATACCTTATACCGGTGGCTTATGCTTCACATTCATCTGCATCTCCATTAGGTCATAACATTCACGGTCATGCATTTCATTGGGCTCCTGAGGCATGGGATCATACTTTCTTATCTTCTGTGCAAATGGGTTGATATTCATCAGTTGAAGATGGTAGTTAGAGTTCATGGCGAAGGCAGCTTGACATGAGATCCAGTTGTGGATTTATATTGTGGTCAGGACAGTGTTATTCTCTCAGGTGCTTGTAACACAAGTTAATGAGGGTTGATATGGAAGTCGATTCGAGTTGGGAATTCATTAAGTATTTGAGTTTTGATCTGGATGAGAATGTTGATTGACCAAGGTTTAAGCATGTTAAGTTTGAAAACAAGATTCATGTGGAATATAAGATACTTGAAATTTAAGATACAAGTCCATTAAACCAAGTCCAGTTGTCCACTCACATATCCATGTCATTTTCTTTTTGTCCAATTACGTATCCATATGCAAAATCCTTATCCGTTTTTATTTTGTTCAAAAAATCATTTTTACTTTAAACCTTATCCAATTTTATCCATTTGTTTTTAAACCACTTTCTAACTCATATTCAAATTCATTTCTTATCAACTTCTTACCCATCCAAGTATCCATATTCATCTTTATTTCATGTCTTAAACCATTCATTGATCATTTTTGATTCATCAACCTTTTCCATATTTTAAAGATGTCCTACGTGGGGAATATGATCCAGAAAAATTCAATGAACAAGTGATTGGGGTTTCATTTCCTTCGTACTTCTCGGTACATCGAATAATCCTCGTAGGTAATTCACTGGTTTATATGTTTGTAAAATGTGGAAAATTTAGGGAAGCAAATAGGATGCTTCATGGGCGGCCATGGTATCCGCTTACGTCCAAGATGGTCTAAAGCTATTCATTGACAGGCAAAAAGCCAAAATAAATGATAATGCAGCCAGTATTGTAAGAGCATGTGCAGGTTTAGCCTCAATAACAAGATGAAGAGAACTTTTGTTGTCATTCATAACAGCAAAGGTCCACGTCAGAAAATTGACTGAAGTTTAAAAAGAAAAATAACTTCAGAAATGGATACAAGAGATTAAATACACACCAGAAATTCATCAGCAGCTCATAACAGCTTATCAGAAAATAGAAAAATTCACAGCAATATAAAGAGATAATGGTATTACAGCAGAAAGAAGGGAGATAACAGACCCCAAAATAAATATATAGCACAAAGCCATAACAGAAAAACCTAACTGTCATAACTACCTCTAACACTTTTTCATAACGGTTTTTTTAAATTCCGATCCATCATAAGTTTTACAACAGAACTAACCCACCATAACCAATTTTTCTAACTCCTAACAGAATAACAGAGTTTGGATCTAACAGAGCTTCTCGACTTTTTCAATCTCCAATCTTCAATCGCTAATCTCTCTCCATCTTCGTCAATTCTCCAACTTGCAGAAATCGAAAAACTCTTCTTCGATCACCATCCTCATCCACTGAAAAACTTCTACATCAATCTTCAAAAAAATTCCTCCCTCTGCAACACATGAACTCATAGTGATTTCACCCTCATCAGCCTACAATTAACGATGTCAATCGCCGACTGCTCAAAATTTCACGAGTGAACTTAGAATTGCAGCAAAAGAAGAAAGAGAAGTGGACCGAGGATCGAATCTCTCGAGTTTCATCACCAACTTCTTCACATAACAGATTCGCGAATTCCTCGACGAGCGAAATTCATCTCGAATTCAATACAAGCTTCAACACCAGCTTCTGGATTCACTAATCTTCAAGAATCTGCAGAAAATTACAGATCACATCTTCAATCAACAACAACAGCGAGAAGCAAAGACGAATTCGCGGAGTAGAAGAAGTCGCAGAATCGAAATCAGGACGTAATAAGTTTATACCTGAATTGTGGCGTCGACGTCGTCGCGAAATCACGGTGACCTCGTTCTCAAACTCTGAGGGATTGGTTCTCGTTTACGGTTTTTGATTACGATTTGTGAGTCGGGGATTCAAGCGAGAGTGAGGGGCGTTGAAACATTGGTAGAGGTGTAGTTCTCGTCCGCCGATGATTGATTCTGAAACGGAGGAAGCGAGATGTCGTTTCCGACGGCACAAGGTGAACGAGAAGAAGAATACAGCGGCATCGTGGAGAAGAGATGCGGCGGCGGAAGGCTTGAGTGAGCGAAGTATGGACGGAGTGTTCTCCATTGCCGACGACGCTGAGTAAAGGAGAAGAAGAAGACTAGTTTTGTTTCTTGTTAGGGTTTCATCTTTTAACGCACTTATGCCATTATTGGGCTCAGATCAAGGCCCAAGCAGGCTTCAGTAACTCCACACTCCCGTTTCAACACTACACCCCTCCCGAACATGGATCGAAGGGCATTGGGCCAGACTGTTGCTATTCACACCACTGGATTCCCTCTCCGCACCCCCTCTGTTTCTCTATTCTTTTAATTTAATTTGTGATGAATTGATGATTTTTTCTTGGCGACGATTGTGATTTTGTTCCTATTGATTGATACCTTAATTAGTTTCTTGACAATTCTAATGGGATTTTTGTTGATAATTTTTGATAAGGTGTTGATTAATTTCGATTTAAGACATTGACCGATTTCGATTAAAGGCTCACGGATTTTTGGATCGATGTCGATCGATCTTTTCGATATCTCTTCATGGAATAATTCTGGAAGATTAGGCATTTATTTTGCCTCCAAGGTTGATTACAAGACTTGCACGAAGTTTTCGGGTTTCTTATTATGTGAAGAATCGCTACTTCGACCAAGTAAGAAATCTCGACTTTAATGCATCATTCTAACTTATATGTGGTTTATGATCATATAGTGTAGGTTGCATATTGAGCCCTCCCACCAGAGGCACTGGTTATAGCTTGATTTATGACGATATGTGACGATTCGAAGCTTAGGTTATGCGTGATAAGTTTGATTTCCTAGCACTTTCCCTTAATCGCAATTTTTTTATCATTTAGTTCCAATTATTAAAAATAGTTTTGAGTGTGATAAAATTATGAAAAAATTCATGAGTGATCCTTAAGTGGTTTAAGGGACCGAAAGTGGTTTTATTCTAGTTTTGGATGAGTTTAGTAATTAATTTGGATTTTTTATTCCAAGCTGTCCCGAAGGACATAGTTTCGGTTTAGGGGCCGAAAGTGGTTTTTTTCCAATAGGTGTGAAGCTCATTTTTTGCGGGTGATTAATCACTGGAATATATGATACTTTGATGCTCCTTTGGAATTTTTTTCATAATTTTTGGTGTCATTTTGAATCCACTTTGTGAATTTGTTTTTCGGCGATCATGCCTTGTTATCGTGCCTACTGAGTGAATTGTTTAAACACTTTGGTGCATAATTTTATGAATTCCTTTTATAAAATGTGATTTAATGACTTAATCATACTATGATTAAATTTTCATAATTCTTTAGGACTATTAACTATTTTTCATACCTTTTTGATTGTGAGCATTCATTTGTGCTTACAAGATTGATCCCTAGGGGTTTGAGGAGACATTCATGTCATTCCTTAGAAGGTGTTGTGTGAGACTTTTGTGCATTGGTTTGGACACATTTTAAGGACCTATAATCCATCTCAAGTTGTTTTTAACTCATCCATAATGTTCATAAAAACGTATGTTTGAAGCATCCTTTTGCATCCATTGTGTGGTATTCTAACTTTGTGTTTGTGGTACCATTCTTTGCCTATCTTTTGCTAATCCTCGTTGACACTTGTGTACATGATGTTGAGGTATAGCTACTGACTTATAAAGTTTTTGTGCATTGGTTCATGACTCATAATTTGTTTGTGCATGATTAACTTTGCATTGTTTCCAAAAGTGAAGTTTGCCTTTGTTTGCCTAGTTTGGTTTAATCCTTTGAACTTTACTTGCATACCTTGAATATGAACTTTGTACATTATTTAGAGAACCATTATCTACGGCTCTAGGCTCTTTTCATTGATGTTTTCACCTCTAATGCTCATATTTTGCTTGCCTTGCAAGTCTTTGTTTTTAGGAGCTAGTTTTGGTTTGAATTGCCTTGTTTTGTCTTAAGGACTTAAACTTGTTTTACCTTAGCCATTGGTGGATGTTTATAAGATGTGTGCACACTTATAACATGAGTTCAATTCTAGTTTTGGTTTACTTTCATGTCCTTTGCCTACACTTGCAACCCTTAGGTGATTTCTTTTGTTGGTTTACCTTTAACTTCAAAGTAGATTAGTCTTGTAGCATAGTTGTAACTTGACTTATAATTTCATAATCCTTTTAGGTCTTTCATTTTGACTAATGTGAATCAAATGTACATAGTCATTAGACTTAGGTTTTCATATTGTACGTACACTCTCTTGTTATTACTAATGTCTTTGGTTCACATGTGCAAGGTGCATAAAGGAGACATTCCAAAGGTGGTTTGACCATTTCATTTTGTAAATAAAAACTTGTTTCTAACTTGGTTTGCCATTTGTTTATAGGCGCTTTAGTGACTAGCTTTCGTTGCTTTGCTACGGATTCATATCCGTTTGGCAGGACTTCTTATCTCTTCAGTTCTCTTTAATGCTTTCAAATGCCATGAGAAGTAGGAATAATCGATGCCATTATAAGTAGGATTATATGGAAAGCCCTCAAGTGAGGCCATGATTGTGCTTGTTTAATATTGTGCCTAAAGACCTCTAAAGAGGCATCCTATTCCCATATTCCCTTGTAAGACCTCCAAGAAGGCAATTGACGAAAGGTAGGGTTCGCAATTGACTCTCGTTATTCTAGTTGAGTCGTTCTTAGCTCTCATTACATGATTGAAGCTCTGAACATCACCTGCTCCTGTTATCGAGTCGTTCAAGTGGAAGATAGGGTTCGTAACCAACCCCCACGCTTTGTCTTTAGCTCGCATTGATCAATGTTGATGCTTACGTGATCTGATTCACATCTCCCCCTTTCTTATTCTGCTCTCAATGGTTACCGATACCATTGGGTGAGTACCATTATTTACCCCAGCTAGCTTGTTTGCCTCGGTTGATATGACCCCTTGGCTAAAGCTTTCCCTTTTCTTATTTTATGTGACATCATTGCTGACTGACACTGTTTATTCTTTCATTACTTTTAGTTCATTTTGTGATTGATTTATCATGTGTTTACTTGTCTGATGACATGATCCCGTAGGATTCCTCGCTCCACTTCATTTTTTATTAAGGTGGGGGTAGGAGAGACATTAGGATAGCAATCTATGCATGACAACATTAGGTAGACTTCCCTCCTGATCCTGACCTTAGGACTATCATTGCATGCTAACTTGTAGGACCGAGTTCCCCCCTTAGACCTTCTGTGAGTCTGTTAATCCTCATTTTCGACGCTAGAAAGAATCAAAGCTATTTTAAGTTAAAAAATTATTTTTAACGTGAAGAAGGCTTCGACCCAGTTTTGGTGAAGCCTGAGTCGAATAGGGGTTTTGGAAACCTCAAAAATGGCTAAGTGTTGGGAAAGGTTTCGACCATGGGAAAATGGAAACGCGCGCTGCATTTGTTATACTAAGGCTGGAGGGAATTTCCAATGTTTGAAATTCAAATAGGAGCAGTTGTGAACGTGGGAACAGTTGAGGCCAAGGAGAAGGCGCCAGAGAAACACGTTTGAAGCAATAACCACCACTTAGTAGTTATTTCTTAGCACTATAAATAGGAGTTAGTTCTATGTAATAAGGGTGATCATATTTTTGTACAAGTTACTCAAAGAAACTCAAAGTACCTGTGTGTAGAGAAACGAGTTCGTGAGAATGTACGTAATGTAACACCACTTTCTTTCATCAATGCAATTTATCTTCATCATGTTTAAGCTTCAAGCATTTACTTTTCATGTCTTTACGTTTTCCTGAATTTTACTTTTCATGTCAAATTTACTCAAAGTCTTGTTTTTCAACTTTCATTTAAACGTTCTGCATCTACTTTCGACTGCACCTTTATATTCAAGCATTTACTTTTAAAGTCTTTATTTCCAAGAATGTGGAGTTCATCTTTATTTCTTGTCTTTTATCTTCAAAGTCTTTTATTTTTAAAGCCATTTAAACTTCCTGCAGTTACTTTCGACAGCACCTTTACATTTCAGTCTTTATTTTCAAGAACGTGGAGTTCATTGCATTTTTTAAAAGCTTTTACATTACTGCATTTACCTTCGACAGTCATTTACTCTTTCTGCACCTTTTACATTCAAGAACGTGGAGTTCAAGCACTTTAACATTTCTTGTTGTTTACTTTCGACAGTTATTTATCTTCCTGCACTTTTATTTTTCAAAGTCCTTTACCTTTTTGTCTTTTACATTCGACGCCTTTAAATTCTGCATCATTTATTTACAGCCCTTTACATTTCCAAGCCTTTACTTTATTTGCAAGTAGTCGAACGTGGAGTTCATGTAGTTTTCTTTTACTGTCGAACGTGGAGTTCAATTTACATTTCTTGTATTTATCATTGTCAGTTACAATTTCCTTTAAATTTAGCACATGTCCTAGGATTTGTGTGGTCGATCCTGTAAGTTAGTCAGTTTTATTTAAGATTGATAGACCAGAGGTTGTTTACCAAAATTCACAGTAAACAGAGTCTCACTCTTTTCTCTCGCCCTAGTGCGATCGAGACCGTTCCCTGTGTTCTGTAGAAGCGTGAACTATGGATGCTTTGATTACTTTTTCTTTTCAGATTAAGGATAAGTAGGCACGAGATGCGATATCTCAGCGGGCACACTAACAACTAACTCCCGTTTTCTCTTACCCTTTGAGTCTCTCTTTCTCATCTTAAAACAAAAATCAAAAACATGTAATAAAAATAATATGTATTGTACGCCATGAGCCTTAAGTACATGGGAAATGAAATGAGGAGGGTTTTCCTTCGTCTTTCTAGAGTGTTTAGCATACGTTCTGTTAGGACGACCATGCGACGCATTCGTTCCTATGTTATAGACTTTAGTGCAATATGCGTTACAAACACGATCAATCAAAACACTTCTTAAAAGACAATAAACAAACAATAATTCTCTTCTCATCTTCCTCACTCCATTCATAAAGGATGTGTCACTTCCGTTCTACCGCAAACAGGTAAATGCCTAAAACTCCGTACAACGAGCTACGACACCTAACTGCTGGAACGTGAACCTTGGCGTATTCCGTTAAAAAAACAAACAAAGTAAAGCCATCCCTAGTGAGGGGAACTACGTCGCTCTGATTCTCGCGTGCGAGCGAGATACGTAGGCAGGAGATCATGCGAGATCTCTCCGAGCACAATCCTTTCACCCTTCCCCAATCTCGTAGTAGTCCGAACTACGTTGACACTCACTTTCCCGCTCCCGAGGGAATACGTAGGCCTAGGAAGATGATGTTCTATCGAGTCACTTCTTTTCTTTTTCCCCCGTTTCTCTGTTTCCCGTTTTTTCCGTCCCCGTCCTTTCTCCTTTCCAGTTAGCAAGTAAGTTTCAGATACCCTACACCCTTTGATCGATAATAACAAGCGTGGATCCCATCGAGTACGATGGACGCGAGGGGGTGCTAATACATTCCTCTCGTGTAACCGACTCCTGAACCCAGACTATGGTTGCGACGACCATTCATTTCCCTTTGTTGAGGTTTTCTTCTATCGTTTCCTTTCCCTGTGTCGGGATAAATACGTTCGGTGGCGACTCTTCTGTTCTTTTCCGCCGGTTGATTTTCGCAGATGCGACACCCATGACCCAAAATAACATGTTATAACACATTTAAACATGCATTTCATCAATTTCCACTCAATTTACCATTTCTATCAAATGTTAAAACCCTAACATTTTCAATCAAAATCAAACCAAACACATACATATACATATACAAGCATGATATAATTGGAACTTTTCACCCTTACCCGATTAATCGCAATTGAAACGGCGGTTCTTCAAGTTTCCTCTTTCTCCTCTTCTCTCTTTTCCTTCTCTTCTTTCTCTTCTTTTTCTTCTTTTTTTCTTACTAACAAATATATATATATATATATATATATATATAGGGAAATGCTAACATACACCCAAAATTGGTGGTTCCCACACAAAAATACCCTACATCTATTTTCTTTCTATTTTTTTCTTCATCTTTTTAATGTGGGTCCCACGCAAAATTGGTGGGCCCCACACAAAAATACACGAAGGTGTATGTTGCTAATACACACCTACATGGGTGTGCATTAGCATAACCCTATATATATATATATATATATATATATATATATATATATATATATATATATATGTAAAATCTAATATTATATAATATAATCCGATAGGGTAAAACATCTCCAATTGATATTTGTCATTTCAACCCAATTGATCAATTATTAGAGTTACCTTAAATACTCTCTTGAACTAACAATTATTATTTCGTCTCTTTAATAAAATAATTGATCTCTTCAGAGTTCTTTAGCTGCTCTCTATCTCAGCCAAAATATTCTTCTTTCTTCATTTCCTCCCACTAACCATGATAATAATAATAATAATAATACTAATGTTAGACACAATAATAATAATATTCCTCACACTACTATTATTAAATATGTCCCCACATTATTCATTATTACTTTATTATTATCCCAACATCTCTATTTATTTCCGATCCGTTAAGGACACTACGCCTACGCGCTCAACCACACACACACTAAACAGCCAAACAAATAAAATAACACACGACGATTAAATAAATTAAAATGGGGTGTTACAATTGGAACACTTCTAAACATTCCAAGCAAGACTAAATATAGTAATAAATCTCGTCTCGATATAGAGGCGATGGGTATACGAAAACAATTGGCTCCAATAGAAAAAGGGAAAAGAATTTATCTGCCTCGGGCTTGTTACACTTTATGTAAAAAGGAAAAGAAAAGTTTTTGCGAGTGTTTGCATGGTATCAAAGTTTCCCAAGGTTACTCATCAAACATCAACAAACTTGAATCAATGAAAGATCTCAAGTTAATTGGTTTGAAATCTCATGATTGTCATGTCTTGATGCAACAACTTCTACCAGTGGCTATCTGTGGCATCCTACCTAAAAATGTGAGAGTAACTATCACCAGATTGTGTTTGTTTTTCAATGCCATATATAATAAAGTTTTTTATTTCAAAAAATTAGATGAATTCGAAGATGAAGCTGCCATAATCTTGTGTCAATTGGAGATGTATTTTCCTCTATCATTTTTTGACATTATGGTTCACTTACTTGTTCATCTAGTTAGAGAAATCAGAATTTGTGGTTCAGTTTATTTAAGGTGGATGTATCTGTAACACCCACTTTCTATACCCCCAAATAACCACTTAATCATTTAGGCACATATTAAATATTTCGTCAGAGTATAATTATAAACATAGTATAGAAAAGGTTTGTCACATTATACACGAAATTAAAACATTCAACACCTGCTCAACAATTGATATGCAACAGTGGGGTAACTTTGCAACAGAGGAACTTAGTCCTTACACCCACGTCTCCATATTTAGAATAAAAGTGGAAAATCTAAACATTGAATAACATCAACCATATATACACACACACATATATATATATATATATATATATATATATATATATATATATATATATATATATATATATATATCAAGTATTATCCACCAACAGAATTCATGTTTACATAAACATTCATCAACAAGATACATGTACAAATGTATCACAAAAGAATCATATACATCCTAGCTACCCGATGCTACATATCAGAGCCGACCGACCAAAAGAATGAAGACACGCTTCACAAAAAGACCACCAGCATATCTACTCTGCAATGCCTCATAAAGCATCATAAAACAGCAGAAGGGTGAGAAATATTATCATAATACCAATGCATATAATTATATATCTTAGCATAAAAATACACATATTCTACATTCTCACCACAATTCATCACAACTCACTCATATACATCACAATGTATATATATATATGCAAAACCAAGCATATTCATCATGCATACTTTCACAATTCTTATCACTCCACATAAACATACATATTCATGTTTATTCATCAATGCACAATTATAAAGATGATAAATGCAAATCATAGATACCGACTCACGACTCTATGCAAATGCAATGCGGTACCGACTCAATCATCTCAAGTTCACTCAAGAACTTATTGGAACCATCGCTCGTTACCAATGTAACTCCCCGTCGGGCCTACGATGTTCACCCATTTCTCACACCTCACATAGGCCCACAATGTTTATGGATTGCTCACACCTCACATAGGCACACAATCCGATTGCTCACACCCTACATGGGCACACAATCGTTTATAATCATCGCTCACACCTCACATAGGCACACGACGTTACAACGGATTCTCATTAGAATCACACAACACGAGAATGTACATCATTATGCTTCACATACAAAATGACTCAAGACATTCTTGAAATGCATACATATTCACAATATATTCATGCATTCATCTCATACTATCACATACAATCTATATACATTCACATCCAAAACACACATTCAAAACGGTAAAAGTCGCTAAATAACCCTATTCACGATTTTCCGACATAATTAAATCGGCTAAAAATTTCCAAAACATCATCACAATAAAGTACATTTCATAAGCTCTCTAACGCATCAAACCACACCTCAAGCCGAAACACAGATCAAAAGTTACAGAGAAAACAAATTGGGAGAAACTGCTACATTCGCAGTGCGAAGCTCCTAGCGAGTCCTTCGCTACTTCATTCGCAGTGCGAGTGTACCAGCGAACCAAGGCAGAAGCAAAATAGCCTAGAAAATTCTCATCGTTCGCAGTGCGAACATCTCAGCGAATGCTCGCTACCCCATTCGCAATGCGAAGCACCCAGCGAATCAAGGCAGACGCTAGCGCACCCTTCGCTACTCCATTCGCAGTGCGAACACTCAGCAAACGCTCGCTACCCACTCGCTAGCCATTCATAGTGCGAACCTGCGTTTTTAGAAAAACCCAGCAGCGCACCAGTTCATCCGAAAATCATGTTTTCACCACCCAACACATTCCAAACTGTCATATAACCATCAAAACATAATTCAATCATGATGACAAGTATTCTATTATGTTTACACCAATTTTTAACCGTAAAACCATTGATTCCTCACAAAAATCTCAATTTCAACCTAGAACTCAAGCTATGGAAAACAAGAAAACATCCAAGCAAACACATACATAATGATATACATTGATGAGATAATAAGATTTCACACCCTTACCCGATTAAATCGATTCCTAGAAGTTGTTTTGAAGATTTCCAAGCTTTTCCTTTTTTTCTTCTCTTTTCTCTTCTTCCTCTTTCTTTCTCTCCTTTTTCTCTCTATTTCTCTTTTCTTTCTCTTTCTCTCCTATTTCTTCTTTTCTATTTTTTTGTCTTATTTTCTACTCAAATTCAATTAATTCATTTTCTCACACAATTCCACACTTAATCACTTTTCTACCAATTTTACTAAATTTCTAACTTACCATTAATTGAGAAATGTCCAAAATACCCTCCATTCTAATTTCCCCGAAAACTCTCAAAAATGGTAAAATATCATAACATGTCAACATAGCATATTAACACACCAATTTCACAAATAAAATAATTTATCACACAATTTAAATAAAAGACTTAACAAAATGGGAGTAATCGAAATCGCGGCGTTACAACTCTCCCCTACTTTAGAAATTTTCGTCCTCGAAAATATTACCTGATTCAAACAACTCCGGATACGACTCTCGCATCCTACTCTCTAGGTCCCAAGTCATATTGCCTTCCGCAGCGCCTTCCCACGCTACTTTCACAAGCGCAATATCCTTGCCTCTTAGCTTCTTAACTTCACGGTCCAAAATCCTAATCGGTAAAGCTTCAACCGTAAGGTTATCTCTCACTTCAACCTCGTCCATAGGGATAACATGTGACGGATCCAGAACATACTTCCAAAGTTGCGAAACATGGAATACAACATGCAAATTCGAAAGATTCGGAGGCAACGCCACACGGTAAGCCACAACACCAACTCGTGCAGAAATCTGATACGGACCAATAAAACGAGAAGTCAACTTCTTCGACTTCAAAGCACGACCCACACCCGTAACCGGCGTAACTCTCAAAAACACATGGTCGCCTTCTTGAAACTCAAGATCTTTCCTTCTCTTGTCATGATAGCTCTTTTGTCTATTTTGAGAAGCTTTCATCTTCTCACGAATAAACTTCACTTTCTCCGTCGTTTGTTGTACCATCTTCGGTCCAACTATCGTCCTCTCACCGGTTTCATGCCAACACAATACACAACAAATGGTTCCGTCGGATTTGGAAAAATCAAGATCGGAGTCGTTGTCAACATTCTTTTTAGCTCATTGAAACTCTCTTCACAATGAATATCCCAAATGAAAGTCTTTCCTTTACAAGTCAATTGCGTTAACGGAAGTGCCAACTTCGAAAACCCCTCAATAAACCTCCGATAATAACCCGCCAAGCCTAAAAGGCTTCGAATCTCCGTAACCGATCTAGGAGCCTCCCATTGCATCACCGCATCAATCTTGGATGGATCAACACTAATACCACTACCGGAAATAACATGTCCAAGAAAACTTACTTCCGACAACCAAAATTTACATTTCGACAACTTAGCATACAATTGTTTCTCTTTCAAAATTTGTAACACAATCCTCAAATGCTCTTCATGCTCCTCTTGAGACTTAGAATAAGTCAAAATATCGTCGATGAACACAACGACAAAACGATCTAACTGTTCATGAAAAATACGATTCATGTATTCCATAAACACACCCGGCGCATTAGAAACCCCGAATGGCATCACGGAATATTCGTAATGGCCATACCGTGTCCTAAAGGCCGTCTTTTGAATATCCTCTTCTTTCACACGAATCTGGTGATATCCCGATCTCAAATCAATCTTGCTAAAAACACGCGCACCAACCAATTGGTCCATCAAATCATCGATCCTTGGAAGCGGATACTTGTTCTTAATTGTCACCTTGTTCAATTGTCGATAATCAATGCATAACCGCATACTTCCATCCTTCTTCTTTACTAACAATACCGGGGCACCCCAAGGAGAAACACTTGGCCTTACAAATCTCTTGTCCAACAAGTCATTCAATTGCTTCTTCAATTCTACCAACTCCGATGCCAACATACGATACGGTGCCATCGAAACCGGTCTAGTACCCGGAACTTGATCAATAGAAAACTCAACTTCTCTTTCCGGCGGTACATCCGTAATATCCTCCGAAAACACTTCTGGAAAATCACACATCACTGGGAACACATCAAGCTCAACTTTACTCTCCACCGACAATGATGCAAACAAACCGAACAATTGAGCTTCGTCCGCTAAAAGTTTCTTCAACTCTTTAGTGGATAGGAAACTCTCATCTTCATCATCTTCCAAAGAAGGAAACATTACTAACTTGTGATAGCAATCTATATGAACTCGATTAAATTGCAACCGGTTCATACCCAAGATTACGTCCAATCCCTCCAACGGCAAACACACTAAATCCATAAGGAAGTCTTTACCATATATGGTCAAAGGACAACTTACACACACCAAAGACGTAGTTACCGACCCTGCAGCAGGAGTCTCAATAACCATCTCACCACCCCAAGAAGTCATAAACAAATTCAAACGCTTAGCACACTCGTGAGAAATGAATGAATGAGTCGTTCCCGTATCAATAATAGCAACTAAAGGCGTACTATTAATAAAGCATGTACCTTTAATCAAACGGTCTGCACTAGTAGTGTCCGTTCCCGCTAATGCAAACACCTTTCCGCCCGCTTGAGCTTGTTTTGGCTTAGTACACTTAGTACTAACGTGACCCACTTCTCCACAATTATAGCACTTCACTACATTCCTTCTACAATCGGTAGTAGCATACCCAAGGCCTCCACAGTTAGAACATTTCACCACGGTCTTCCCACACTCAAATGATTTTATGACCCATTTCACCACACTTGTAACACTTAACAGAACCAGAACCTCCTCCTCCAGATCTCTTCTCAAAGTTTCCTCTATGCTTGCCCTTATCAATGGGTGTCACATAAGGTCCACTTCTAGCTTGTTGCTTTCCCTTCCTCTCATTCAAACTTTTGTATTGTGTAGAACGAGCCTTGCTATCTTCCTCGAAGATTCTACAACATTCCGTCAAATCCGGAAACCTTCTTATCCTTTGATATCCCACAGCTTGTTTAATCTCGGGGCGCAAACCATTCTCATACTTAATACACTTTGAGAACTCAGCAGTAATTGCAGCATAGTGAGGATGGAATTGAACCAACTCCACAAACTTAGCAGTATAGTCCACCACGGACATACTACCTTGTTTCAGTTCAAGGAGCTCCATCTTCTTCTTCCCTTTCACACTTTCAGGGTAATACTTCCTCAAGAACTCGGTACGAAATAAATCCCAAGTTATCTCTTCATCATCCACCTCAAGAACTTGACGCATACCGACCCACCAATCGTCGGCTTCTTCCTTCAGCATGTGAGACCCAAGCCTCACCTTATTCTCCTCCACACAGCCCATGACTCTGAAGATCCTTTCAATCTCTTTCAACCAAATTTGAGCACCATCGGGATCAAATCTTCCTTTGAAGACCGATGGTTGATTCTTCCTGAACTCGTCATTAGCATTCACGTTCGGCGCACCTTGCACCGCCCTAGCCATTGCTTCCAAAGCAGCAGCCATCGCATTGTCGTTTCTACCAGCCATATTCTGATCATTCCCAAAAATGACAACAAGGTTAAACAACAGTTCAACCATCACAACAACAAGACAGACACAACTGACTCAACACTGGCTCTGATACCACTTAATGTAACACCCACTTTCTATACCCCCAAATAACCACTTAATCATTTAGGCACATATTAACTATTTTGTCAGAGTATAATTATAAACATAGTATAGAAAACGTTTGTCACATTATACATGAAATTAAAACATTCAACACCTGCTCAACAATTGATATGCAACAGTGGGGTAACTTTGCAACAGAGGAACTAAGTCCTTACACCCACGTCTCCATATTTAGAATAAAAGCGGAAAATCTAAACATTGAATGACATCAACCATATATATATATATATATATATATATATATATATATATATATATATATATATATATATATATATATCATCAAGTATTATCCACCAACAGAATTCATGTTTACATAAGCATTCATCAACAAGATACATGTACAAATGTATCACAAAAGAATCATATACATCCTAGCTACCCGGTGCTACATATCAGAGCCGACCGACCAAAAGAATGAAGACACGCTTCACAAAAAGACCACCAGCATACCTACTCTGCAATGCCTCATAGAGCATCATAAAACAGCAGAAGGGTGAGAAATATTATCATAATAACAATGCACATAATTATATATCTTAGCATAAAAATACACATATTCTACATTCTCACCACAATTCATCACAACTCACTCATATACATCACAATGTATATATATATATGCAAAACCAAGCATATTCATCATGCATACTTTCATAATTCTTATCACTCCACATAAACATTCATATTCATGTTTATTCATCAATGCACAATTATAAAGATGATAAATGCAAATCATAGAGACCGACTCACGACTCTATGCAAATGTAATGCGGTACCGACTCAATCATCTCAAGTTCACTCAGGAACTTATTGGAACCATCGCTCGTTACCAATGTAACTCCCCGTCGGGCCTACGATGTTCACCCATTGCTCACACCTCACATAGGCACACAATGTTTATGGATTGCTCACACCTCACATAGGTACACAATCCGATTGCTCACACCCCACATGGGCACACAATCGTTTGTAATCATCGCTCACACCTCACATAGGCACACGACGTTACAACGGATTCTCATTAGAATCACACAACACAAGAATGTACATCATTATGCTTCACATACAAAATGACTCAAGACATTCTTGAAATGCATACATATTCACAATATATTCATGCATTCATCTCATACTATCACATACAATCTATATACATTCACATCCAAAACACACATTCAAAACGGTAAAAGTCGCTAAATAACCCTATTCACGACTTTCCGACATAATTAAATCGGCTAACAATTTCCAAAACATCATCACAATAAAGTACATTTCATAAGCTCTCTAACGCATCAAACCACACCTCAAGCCGAAACACAGATCAAAAGTTACAGAGAAAACAAATTGGGAGAAACTGCTACATTCGCAGTGCGAAGCTCCTAGCGAGTCCTTCGCTACTTCATTCGCAGTGCGAGTGTACCAGCGAACCAAGGCAGAAGCAAAATAGCCTAGAAAATTCTCATCGTTCGCAGTGCGAACATCTCAGCGAATGCTCGCTACCCCCATTCGCAATGCGAAGCACCCAGCGAATCAAGGTAGACGCTAGCGACCCTTCGCTACTCCATTCGCAGTGCGAACACTCAGCGAACGCTCGCTACCCACTCGCTAGCCATTCGCAGTGCGAACCTGCGTTTTTAGAAAAACCCAGCAGCGCACCAGTTCATCCGAAAATCATGTTTTCACCACCCAACACATTCCAAACTGTCATATAACCATCAAAACATAATTCAATCATGATGACAAGTATTCTATTACGTTTACACCCATTTTCAACCGTAAAACCATCGATTCCTCACAAAAGTCTCAATTTCAACCTAGAACTCAAGCTATGGAAAACAAGAAAACATCCAAGCAAACACATACATAATGATATACATTGATGAGATAATAAGATTTCACACCCTTACCCGATTAAATCGATTCCTAGAAATTGTTTTGAAGATTTCCAAGCTTTTCCTTTTTTTCTTCTCTTTTCTCTTCTTCCTCTTTCTTTCTCTCCTTTTTCTCTCTATTTCTCTTTTCTTTATCTTTCTCTCCTATTTCTTCTTTTCTATTTTTTTTTCTTCTTATTTTCTACTCAAATTCAATTAATTCATTTTCTCACACAATTCCACACTTAATCACTTTTCTACCAATTTTACTAAATTTCTAACTTACCATTAATTGAGAAATGTCCAAAATACCCTCCATTCTAATTTCCCCGAAAACTCTAAAAAACGGTAAAATATCATAACATGTCAACATAGCATATTAACACACCAATTTCACAAATAAAATAATTTATCACACAATTTAAATAAAAGACTCAACAAAATGGGAGTAATCGAAATCGGGGCGTTACAGTATCCAATAGAGTGATACATGAAGATCTTTAAAGGATATACGAATTATCATCACCGACTGAAAGCTTCGATTGTTGAAAGGTACATCACAAAAGAAGCTATTGAGTTTTGTACAAACTATTTGTCGGAAGTAGAGTCTATAGGAATTCCAAAGTCTCGTCATGCTGACACTGAAGGTAGAGGTATTCAAGGTTTAAATGTTAAGTCAATGGCTCGGGATGTAGTTATTCAAGCATATTTCTATATATTGAATAATCTTGAAGAAGTTCAACCTTACGTGGCTACTCACAGAAGAGTTTTGAAGAAAAAATATCCACGAATGAGTGACAAATTGTTGTTGATCGAACATAACAAGAAATTCCTATATTGGTTTAATAAAAGGATACCAAAAGATCATAGTGCATCTGAGACAATTAAATGGTTGTCGTTCATGCCAAAATTTAATGTGATAACTTGGACTGCATATGACATTGGTCATTATACCTTTTATACAAAATCAAAAGATGATCGTAGAACAATGCAAAATAGTGGGGTTATGGTTGAGGCCGAATCCATGTGTTTCTCTAGTTCGAAAGATAAGAATCCAATATTGGTGTCTAGTGCATTCTATGGTGTCATTGAGGAGATTTGGGAGATGGATTACGTTATCTTCAGAGTGCCTTTATTTAAATGCAAGCGAGTTCCCAATAATATTAATGGTGTACAAACTAATGACTTAAGATTCACCTTGGTTGACCCTTGCAAGGAAAATTATATGTCTGAACCATTCATCATGGCTTCACAAGCAAAACAAGTTTTCTATGTGACCGACCCTTCATGCACATCGGGGAAATGTTCAACCGTTCTCCGAGGAAAATACATTCCTAGTAGTGTTGAAAGTTTTGATATTCCTTCTACCACTTCTTACATAACAAAAGTGTCTATCACTTATGATGAAGTTGATAGAGATGATGTGCATGCTATTCGTATCGATCATAATGAAGGCATATGGAAAAATTAACAAGTAATTAGTATTTTATTCTTTATTCATAATTTAATTAATGTAAGTCATTATTTCTTAGTATATTTACTAACAAGTATGATTATTTAAAATGGTAGGTGTTTAAAGTGAATACACCAAGAGACAAGACACCAAAACACTATAAGATACAACTATGTGATTTTTTTTTATAAGCAAAATGGATTGAATTAAAAAGCACTAGGAGTCCTTAACCCAAAATACAACGAAAAAGGAAATGTTCCCACCACACCCAAAAGAAACCAAAACCGAACAAAATCAACAAAAACCAACGTTTGGATCAACACACCAATCCGACCACGACATCTTAAAGCCACCTCTACACAAATCCAAAGACCACTCCCAAGAGAGTTTCTTAACAAGCCCCACCCCATCCAAATTGGACAAAAAAAGACCCTAAAAAAGGATATCATTCCTACATTTCCAAATTACCCAACAAACGACCAAACCAAAAAACCAACCGGTATCCAACTTCCAAGCCACCTTACAATTCTTGTCCAATAAAAGAAGGCCTTCCAAAATGGAGGTAACCGAAGAGATATGATCCACACAGAGCCACTCACACAAAGTTCTCCACCTACCTCTAGAAATAGAGCAACTTAAGAAAAGATGATCTAAATCTTCTTCAACTATGTGATGTTTATAATGTTTGTAGGTTGTTTTGTGCCATTTTTCTTATGATGTAATATATATACAATGTTTTGTTCTTAATCCAATGTATGGATTTGATGCAATACAATACAATTTTTCATTATGATACAATTGTTGTTTCTATTCTGATATGGTTCAATAAAATACAGGTTAAAAATGGAAAATTTTCAAAATGCAGAAAAATTATTTAAAAAAAACCATAAAATCTAATGACGGTTGTAATATATAACAGTGGTTTTATAGTGAAAGCTGTCAAGAATAATATATTACACCAAAAGACGCGTTGTTGAGAATCGAACCTGAGACTTTTAATATATTACAATAGTTAGTTATAGCAATTGTGATCATATATAACGCGCTTTCAAGTTTTCTACAAGGGCCCTAAGAACGTGATTGCAAGTAGCGCATATACTATCACACCCTACGTAGCAACGACAGGTCATACATAATATTATCCCTTTTTCCAACTGTTATTGTATATATTTTTCTGTAGTAGTGATACCCTTGAGTATAGATAGACAACCAGAATTAATAGTTATCAAATCAACAACTGGTGTTTTCTTAATAATAATAGATGACAAGAGAAGATATTAAATAACAAGATCATTTTCCAAACAACATTTATTAAAATTGTTTTCTTATCTGTTTTATGATTCATAAGAATTCTAAGGACATTAATCTGAAATCTTTTACACATAAGAACCTGAATAGTGAAATTAAACAATAATTGTATTGACTTTTTCCAACACTTGAAAATATGTCAAATAGCATTAAAATAATACTAAATAGATACTTGATCTCGAGAGAGATTAAGGCTTCTTTTTATTTCATTGTAACTAACATGCTACCTTTGTCAAAACTCATGTCAAATTACATTTCTAGATCAAGTTAGACTCTAGTTGCAAAAAAATGTTTTATACAATACTATCCTAAATAAAATCAATGTCTCTCTGTTAGCATAAAAAACTCATAAGAAAAACGTGATATTACTCTACACTGAGTTAAAGTTTTTTCCTTCTTAACATCTCTCTTATAAAAGAAATTATGGCATTGCTGGATCTCACATCCCAGTTAAAGTAATTCCCTTTATAACCAATTACTAAACATCTGTGATGAATAGGTGAGATTTCTCCCTTTGATACGTGGTTCACCAATTCAAATGGAAGATAACTTGGTTTCTCTTCATACATTCCTTATTAGATTTTATTTAATATATATATAGGTTAAAGAAGTATATGGTTAAATAAAATTATATGTTTACCAACGTGAAATAGGAATGTCAATAATAAAAGAAAAATTGAATAGAAGGCACAATAAGTTACCAAATTCCTCTACATCTGCGTCTTTCTACAACAATAGAAAGATCAAGATTATTTATCAACGATCCAATCTAATGAAGTTATTTTCATGCTTAAAGATGTTTATGGTTTAGGAATTACTGAACTAAACCACATTAATGGTTTGATTGGGTTTTAATAACAACTTCAATAAAAAAAATTAACAGTTAAACTGGTTTATGTTCATTTTGAATCCAGATTAGAACAAGTTTGTATTTATTAATCGGTTTATAATTATAATATAGTTATAAATTGATTTATATTCACTAAGTAAAATGTTATTAACAATGAAGAACAATACGCACCTCATCTATGGTCAATTGAGTATAGATATATCTCCTAAGTATCATACATATGTAAATAATTGAAAACTATTTATCTATGATCTATTAGATGTGATCTTCGGTATATTCAAATATATAGTCTCAATGCTTTAATATTATTTCACTTCACAATAAAGTTGACTGTAAATATTTTAATAATAATGCCCTTATATTTAATGGAATCTCATGCTATCGACAAAGTAGAAGTAGAGGAATTTGGTAACTTCTCGGGCCTTCTATTCATTTTTCCTTTCATTATTGCCTCTTATACTTCACATATGTAAACATATAATTCTATTTAACCATATAAATCCTTGAACTTTATTGACATTAGACAAAATCTGGATGGGAATGAACCATATTGATGAAGAGAAGCCAAGTATAAACGTTATTACTTGCTCGTTGGTTGGAAATATGGCTGCTAGCGGTATTTAACTTGCTCCTGTCATTGTCATGTGTTAATATCGATATATCATACACTCTGTAGTTTGCTGGTATGCAAAAGGTGGTTAGGAGGGTAATAATAATAGTAGTATTAATGTGAGATACATGTATTGATTGATGTGAGGTCGGTATTGGATGGAAAACTCATTTTTGTGATGAATTATTTGAAATTTTATGGTTTGCTGGTAAGATATTTCAAGGGACAGATTTTGTTTTTGAGCTGTTTCTTTGTTTATTTGTATCGGTATTGATTAGTTTCGTACTGAGTTGTTTGTTTCTGTGTTTTTTTTTGTATCTGTATGAATTAATTTCATACCAAATTGTTTGGTTGCGCTTGTTATGTAGAATCTTTTTATTTTATTTTTGGAATTGGGCGAGACCTGTTAGGATCTAATAAATCTCTATAAATTTATATTACACTTTCAGTCAAAAGTTTAACACAATAAATGCATGTATCATCTCTTTTATTATTGAGAGTCAGAGAATATTGAAAGCAACAAATCATAAACCACAAATATATGTATATCTCTTTTATTGTTGGGAGTCAAGAGAATATTGGAAGCAATAAAATACTAATAATGACATTGCTTAGTGACATTTTCATCAAATTTAATGACATTTTCATCAAATTCAATCAAATATTTTTGGGAGAAGGATTCAGTAACTTTGGATAACTTTAATTAACTTTGATGTATGATAAAGTGAAAAAAGGGAAATAGAATGAGAAAGAATAATTTGTAGTAAGAGAGTGACATAAAGTTAGGATGACTTTGGCCCCAACTCTAATTTTTTATACTAATTACATAAGTTGCAATTAGGAATGAGAATATTTCATATGAATAAACAGGAATTTTTTTTTGTAAGCAAGGATTAGATAAAAGAGTACTCGGGGTACTCTAACCCGATTACAAAAACCTGAACTCCACAAAAGAAGGAGAAATTACAACCCAATTGAAACTTTACGAGAGAAAAAGCAAAGGATTAGAACAAAAATCATAAAAGTTACAATTGGAGTTCCTAATATCTCCCATCGAATTTCACCTCCAGACCAAGACTTTAATATTCCAAATGAGATCTGAAACGCAACATTTTTCATTTTTGAAAAGGATGTCGTTTCTCATTTTCCAAATGCTCCAACAAATTGCTAGCCAGTCCTTACATTTCTTTCCTTTTTTAATCTTTTTCCTACCAAACAACTTCTTCCACTGTTGAAAATGGTTAAAAGAATCAATAAAGCTTTGTTGATCCTTTAAACCAAACCAAATAGATATAGCCCTCCACACTTTTCTAATAACAGAACAGTTGAAGAATAAATGGTGTAATGATTCATCAACTTCCATACAAAAATTACAAACCGAATCAGAAAGAGAGATGATACCTCTAGAAATAAGGTTATCTTTTGTCGGAAGTCTATCGAGAAAAAGACGCCAACCAAAACTTTTTACTCGAAACGGAACCGACGAATTCCACAGCTTTTGGTACACTAAGTGATTACCAGTTACAAAGTTAGCAGTAGAATAAATAGAGCAAAGAGTCGTATAACCTGACTTAGCCGTATAACCGACACCACTATCCGGTTTCCATTCAATTTTATCTGAAACATCTGCTAATGGAGCCCAGTCGACAATGCTGTTACGGAGAGAAACAATATTCTGCTCAACCGAAGAAACTTGATCAGAACTGATACCAAGATCCCCCCACCTCCATCCCTCCAAACTCATGGATCCCATTTCATCCACTGAAGCGGTTTTCTTGTTGCTCATCCGAAACAGAACCGGAAAATTGTCTGCCAAACAAGTATCTCCGTTCCAAGCTCCTGCCCAAAACGACGTTGTTTTACCATCTCCTAACCGAAAACAGCAGTTACGTTGCAAAACTTTTTCATTACGTCGCCTTTCCAAATTGAAAATATCCTTCCACCAAAAAGAGCTGGACAAGCTAGCTTTAAAATTTGCATTCTGACTATCGAATAAGTGAATACCTCCATATCTTGCTTTTAATATTTTCGACCAAAGCGAATCCGAAAACTGTTGAATCCTCCATCTCCACTTGAATAGTAAAGAGATGTTAAATTCTTCCACTCTCTTGAAACCAAGACCCCCTTTCTCTTTAGGTAAGCATAAATTTTCCCACGAAACCCAATGCACTTTTCTCGAATCTCTTCCACCTCCCCACAGAAATTGATTTTGCATCCTGGTGATCATCTTACAAACCGATTTCGGTGCCTTGTAGAAAGATAGCATAAAAACCGGTAAAGAACTCTAAACAGACTTAAGGAGAGTAACTCTTCCGCCGAAGCTTAGAGTCCTATTTTTCCACCCAAACAACCGAGCTTCCAATTTACGAATCAAGAATTTCCAAGAGGAAATACGTCTCGGATTCATCCCAATTGGTATGCCAAGAAACAAGAATTTACTGTCTTCCAACCTGCAAGATAAAAAGTTAGTAGCAGCATGTAAAAAGTGAGGATTGAGGTTAACTCCAATGATACTGCTCTTTGTAAAGTTAACTCCTAAACCCGAGATAACCTCAAAACCTCCAAGAACAGTTTTCAAAGCCCACAATTATCTCCAATTTCCGTCTCCTATCAGCAGAGTATCATCTGCGAATTGCAGTATATCCACAACGCAGTTCTCGTTGACTGTCAAGCCAGAAAACTTGCCCAAAGAACGCGACTTCGAAACCAGACCCGCAAGAGCTTCAGCCACTATAACAAACAAGAAAGGAGAAAGTGGGTCTCCTTGTCTTAACCCCCTTCCAACTTTAAATTCTTTCGTCGGGCTACCATTGATTAAGACAGACAAGTAACTCGTGAAAACCGTCGATTCCATCCATTTCATCCAAACAGCTCTAAATCCCATTCTAGCCATCAGATACCTCAAAAAATTCCAGCTGACCTTATCATATGCTTTTTCAAAATCTACCTTGAAAAATAAATATTGTTTTTGTTCTTTGACAGCATAATCTAAAGTTTCGTTAGCGACCAAAACTCCGTCGAGAAGTTGCCTTCCCGAAACAAAAGCAGTTTGGCTAGAAGAAATAATTGATTCAAGAACCTTCTTAATCCTGGCAGCCAACAACTTCGCAATAGCTTTGTAGATACAACCTACAAGACAGATCGGACGAAAATCTTCAAGGCGAGTTAAGTTCTCCTTCTTTGGAACCAATGTCAAAAAAGCAGAGCTGAAAGACTTAGAAATCAAAGCGTTGTCGTGAAAATCCTTGAAACAATGAATAATATCATCTTTCATGAACGACCAACAACTTCTAATAAAAAAGAAATTATAACCATCAGGGCCTGGGCTTTTTGACCCTTCACAACTCCAAAAAGCTTCTTTGATTTCAACTTCTGAAAATTCCGCTTCTAACCATTGACTGTCAGCATCAGTCATTCTTCTGATAGGAATACCATCTGGTAATGGGCGTTAGCAGTCTGGTTCAGCGAAATGCTCAGCATAAAATCTGTGGACCTCGTCTTTAATAACCTCTACACCTTCTAGTTTCCCTTCAACAGTCTGGATCGAACCAATAAAGTTTCTACGCCTCCTGGCTCTCATGATACCGTGAAAAAATCTGGTATTATCATCTCCATCACTGTCCCATTTGAGTCTCGATTTTTGAAGTATCATGTTTTCTTTATGTTTCAAGTTCCTCCAAAAGGAAGAAATAGCCTCACTCCTCTTCCTGACAATATCTTCAACCTGAGACTCATCACAAGTTGCTAAAGCTTCATCAGCCAAGTTAACAAACTTGCTTTCCTCCTCAATCTCTAAATTAATTCTACCAAAGACTTCTTGATTCCACCTTCTCAAGCTAATCTTTAGCATTCTAAGTTTTTCTTTCAAAACAAAATCACTTCTACCTTGAATCTTAATCTTCCTCCACTCCTTTTCCGCAAAAGCAAGAAAATTGTGATCATTGAACCAACAATTGTTAGTTCTAAAAGGCTTTGGTCCCCAATCCTCTCTATTAATTATGAGCCATATCGGACTGTGGTCCGATATATCTCTATTTCCAGTTAATTGGCCGACTACACCCCACCAGTTAATCAGTTTATCAGAAATTAAGAAACGGTCTAGTCTACTCATTGCTAAACCATCACCACTTTGCCAACTGAAGATATTGCCTATAACCGGAACATCGATCAAGTTAGAAGCTATGATGAAATCAGCAAACTCAATCATCTCTGAAGCTCTGCTACCCTATTTCTTTCCTTTTCTTTCTTCTTTATTCGCGACAGAATTAAAATCGCCCCCGAAACACCACTCGCCATCTGAATTTTTATTTTTAAGGTCCAGCAGATTTTTCCACAACATTCTTCTATCAGCTATAGAACATGGAGAATAAACATTCACCACATAAATAATCCGACCATTCCATAATAACTTGATTCCTAAGAAACTTGTCCCTTTGAAACTACATAAAACATCAAAACATCCTTCCTTCCAGAAAGTTATCAGGCCTCCAGACTTTCCTATAGAATTAGAACTAGACCAACTGACATTAGGATCATTCCAAATACTTCTCACTGCTCCCTCATCAGTTCCAGACATCTTGGTTTCTTGAATCATGAAAATATCAGCCTTCCCTTCCAAGATAATCTTACTAATTCTTTTCCTTTTCAAATTGTTACAGCACCCTCTGACATTAAATGTTCCAATAATCATTGGCACGATGAAAATTGTACCTTCTTACCCTGAAACTTCTCAATATCTCTTCTCTCTAATTCTTCGATTTTCTTTTTGTAATCCTTATCTTTCCCATTTGCGTTAATTCCCAAATTGTTTAAAGCATTCCACACCTTGTTACTCACATTGGACTCAATGTTTTCCCAGAATCTGTTGTTACAATGGACAAGAGCAGATTCTAAAATGGAATCACAACACATGATAGCCCCAGCAGAAAAGCTGTCTTCCCTCTTTGAAAACTCAGAATTTCCATTTGACTGCAAGGAAAGATGAGAACAATCCAATAAATCATTTTGATGTGAATGGTTATGTCCCACCGTAGACGAATAGACATCACCTGACTTGAGAACTTTCAATTTCTTCTTCTTGGTACTTTTGTTTTTAAGAAATAGAGGCCCACCAAAATCATAAATACTTCCCATTCTACACATGTATAGGTCCGACTATACTTTTTTTAATTTGAAAAATTCTAGGTTTTTTTTATAACTTTATTTAATTAAAAAGGTTATGGTGAAAGTTTGCTTAAGTAGGATGTAAGAGACAGTATGTATTGATTTTATGATAATTGTGAATGATCTTTATCAATCCTGAGGTTGAGATATTAATATAAATTTCTATAGGTCGGGCAAGAAAACAGTTTTCCCTAATTTTCATTAGAAAATTTAGAGTAGAGGAGGAATGGCTCTCCAACTACTTGAACTTTTTAAACAAAAATAAGAAGTCCATTTGCAAATTAGGTTCAATCGTCGAACCACCCTCACACAATTGTTGTGACAATTGCTCAACAACAACACCTTTTACCCTTAAAATTTACGCCTCCCCATTCGTACTACAAAGCTCACGACGATTGATGAACGACCTTCTTTACAAGATAGTGTTATCTATAATAATGAACTTGCGATAATTCTTCACTACTAAAGATAATATATTTTATGACAAATTTGTCACGTTACCTAATGAACAACTAATGTGGAAATCTTAAGCACGCCACATTTAAATTTTTAACAAAAAAACATATTACCTATTCACTCGATTATTCTAGGAATATTACTACAAATAATATATTTCATGATAAAACTTTCACATCATTTGACCAAAAATCGAGATAAAATGTCAATGTCTGCCACGTTTTAATTTCTTTAAAAGGGTGTCTTTCTTTTTATTTTATTTTTTATTTTTAAATTAATGATCTATACATTCAATTATATTTAATAATCTAGAGATTAGATTATCATATTTTACTATAAAAGCACTTGTTAATAAGATTTTACCATAAACCTAACTTATATGTAGCTGCTCCAAAGTCGTATGCATCATTCTTTGGGATGGATTGCAAGACAGAAAAAATCTTCAATGTACTTCAATCTTGAACAAAACATTTTTTCTACGCTTAAAATATATCTTACATAATGATGTTGATGTTGTTGTTGTATTTTTGAAATAACCTTCCTATATTGTCAACCCAAGAAAATATTGAGAAATTTATTGCTTTCCTTGATTGACAACATGGAGAAATTTATTTCTAAACACAATCATTCATTTCTCTTTCGTGTTCTCTTTCATGTGAAAGCATTTGCCATGAAAATATTTGATCTAGATAATGAAATCTCTCTGGGATGGATTGAAAGTACAGAAAAAAATTCTTAGTTGGAACAAATACCTTATCATGAATTTGAAAAGATATGTTGTTCTCCAAGAAACCATTGTCAAAATCTTGATTTGTCAAAACAATTTCTTTTAATATTTGTGTAAACAATATAATTATAAAAAAAGGGTTTTTTCCCCTCGATTTTTAACAGAAACCAAAAGGTATGTGGTGTTTGGGGTGGAACTTATTTTATTGTATTTGCTATCTAAAAAGAAACACATGTTACCTTGTTTTGAGTAATAACTGGGGTAAAATATAACTGTTTTTATTTAGTTTCTTCATCGTCCTTAAACAAATCTTTGTCGTCCATTTAATGAGTATTAACGCTCTTGACACTGCCATTAGTGATCCTTGTGAAACCTAAAATCCTCATTATTAAATCATTATGAATACTAAAAATTGATAATGAAACATTTGACATGAAAACTTTGAAATTTAAAAAACGTTTATTTTATTCGAGAAAACTTGTTTAGAATGAATTGCAAGAGCAGAAAATCATTTGGGTTCAAGGTTTGTGTTCTTAAATAATCATATAATTGAATATTTATTTTATTTATCTAACGTTTTTGTTTTATATCAGAAACAAATGAATGCAAAAGTCATAGAGAATATTCTGCATCCAACATTTGTTCTTCCTTAAGATCAATGAAACGAGAATCCCCAACATTTCCTATTCTCCAAGATATTCAGCATTTGTTCTTCACCGACAGCGATGATGTTGAATCATATTCAACATTTTTACTTTAATATTATGTGTAAACAATGTAGTTTGAAAACAAATTAATTTACTAAAATTTTGTCTAAACAATGTAACAAGCTTTTATGTGTATATATATATATATGTGTGTGTGTGTGTGTGTGTGTGTGTGTGTCTATATATATATATATATATATATATATATATATATATATATATATATATGTACCCCCGATATTGTTATTAAACTAAAAGGTATATGGTGCTAGTTTGAAAAATATAAAAAAGCTATTGATGGGGGTCGAACTCATACAACTTCAACTTTTTATGACACCCTTCATTACCTCGTCTCTTTAACCGAGGTTAAATCAACTTTACGTCTGAGGTTACATGTGTTTTTGTAGTAGTGTATCGAGGGGAAAAGTTATGATCAACCCTCTTTGAATCCCAAAAACTTCATTTAAGCACATTTTTTTTTATCTATGAAGTATTCCCTCAGTTGAGCTTGCAACCAAGGGGAAAGATTATAATCAACCCCGCTTTGAATTCCAACAACTGTGTTTAAGTGCATTTATTATTTAAATTTTATTTATGACCTATTATCTGTTGAAATAAATAATATAATTCAAGTGTGTGGCGCAAGTCTAAAGATAATTAGGGTTTAGGGTTTGATATATTTTTTACTTAGTAGTCAAGTCACTTAGGTGTACAGATACTTTTTAATTTAATTTTGTAACACAATCATAATTTAACAATACAATCCTAATTTCCTTATTTTTTCTCTCTCTTTCTCTCCTCACTAAAATTGCCTCACGCACTAACAAATTGGTATCTAAAGCTCTAGTTAGGTTCTTGATCGTGTTTTTTAGAATCACGCATCGGTGATCATGTTTCCAGGATCATGGGTTGTTAATCAATCGCTGCAAAGATGAATGGTACAAGTAGCATTTCAAATTCTCTTCCAATTCTTGACGGCAAGAATTGGATCTGATGGAGAAAATAGATGCAATATTTATTTGGCTTTCATGAAGCCCTTAAAGTGGTTACTAATGGCATCTCATACCTTGCTGAGAACGCAATTGATGCTCAGAAATTCGCGAACAGGGAGGCCAATAAGAAATATTGCAAGGTTGCGTATTGCATTCAATCAGCGATAGATTTGGATAATTTCGACAAGATCTCTCATGCTGAATCGGCGAAGGAGGCATGGGATATTATTTGCGACGACAATATGAGTTGTTGCGGATGTGAGAAGTGTCGCATCTGCGAAAATCAACCGGCGAAAAAGAACAAAAGAGTCGCCACCGAACGTTATTTATCCCGACGCAGGGAAAAGAAACGATCGAAGAAAACCTCAACAAAGGGAAAGGAATGGTCATCGCAACCATAGCCTGGGTTCAGGAGTCGGTTACGCGAGAGGAAGGTATTAGCACCCTCTCGCGTCCATCGTACTCGATGGGATCCACGCTTGTTGTATCGATTAAAGGGTGTGGGTATCTGAAGCTCAACTGCTAACTTGAAGGAAAAGGAACGGGAAACAGAGAAACATGGGAAAAGGAAAGGTGACTCGATAGGACATCGTCGTCCTAGGCCTACGTATTCCCTCGGGAGTGGGAAAGTCAGAGTCAACGTAGATCGGAGGACTACGGGTGTTGGGGGAAGGTTGCTCGCCAAGATATCGCATCTCGTGCCTACATATCCTCAATCGGATGGAAAAGAGGAAATCAGACCAGTCGTAGTTCGACCTACAGGGTCTTGTTGTTTTGTGTTTTTTAAGTGGAAAACTCCAACGTTCGCGTTCTAGAAGTTTTGGTGTTTCCGCTCGTTGTATGGAGTCTAACGCGTTTACTTGTTTGCAGTAGGACGGAAATGACGTATCCTTTACAAATGGAGTGAGGGAGATGAGAAGAGAATCTCGAAGGCTGCAAAAAGAATCCTGAGATACTTAAAAGGATCGATAAACTATGGAATTCTATTTCTACGAGCCTCTGAAAGCAAATAAGTTATGGTCACTTGCTATTTAGATATTGATTGGTGTGGAGATAAGGAAGATCGAAGAAGCACAAATGGTTATTTCTTTCAAGTATTTGGTGCCCTAATTTCATGGTGCTCGAGAAAGCAACATGTGGTGGCATTGTCATCGTGTGTGGCTGAATATATAGCAGTATCATATGTTGCAAGTTAATAAATCTAGATCAGATCTATGCTTGAAGAGATGGAGGTCGAAATGAATAAACCTCTGGTGTTGAAAATTGACAACAAGTCAGCCATAAATCTTCTGAAGTATCCAGTTTTGCATGGAAGGAGTAAGCACATAGAAGCTAGATTTCACTTCTTAAGGGAGAAGGTAAATCGAGGTGAACTTGAAGTAAGGCATTGCTCAAGTGAAGCATGGTTGACCGACATTTTCACCAAAGGGTTGAAGATCGACAGATTCCTGAATTTGAGAAAGAAATTAGGAATAGTTCAGATTGACTATAATTAGCATTTGTTCGACAATTTGGATTATAGGGGATTTGTTTTTAAATAAATGATATAATCCAAGTTTTGTGTGGCCCAAGCCCAAAGATAATTATGGTTTAGGGTTTGTTATATTTATTACTTAATAGTCAAGTTATTTATGTGTATATAAAGAGATACTTTGTAATCCAGTTTTATAACACAATCATAATCCAACAATACAATCCTTATTTCCTTATTCTCTCTCTCTCCCTCTCTCTCTATCTCTCTCTCTCTATCCTCTCTCTCTCTCTCTCTCTCTCTCTCTCTCTCTCTCTCTCTCTCTCTCTCTCTCTCTCTCTCCTTCTCTCTCCTCACTAAAAGTGGCTCACGCACTAACATTATCTTGGTTTAGCTTGAAACCGATGGAAAAGATTATTATCTGCCCTACTTATAATCCTAACAACTTCATTTTGGTTTTTTTTTTACTTTTTATTTAATACTTATTCCCCTGGTTGGTGATACAATTGAGGGAAAAGATGTGTGTTTGTTTATTTTAATAATGTATCGCTGCCATCCATTTATAAAGTAACAACGACCAAAGTATTGTTAACACATCAATCTACATGAAAGATCGGCGATTAACATGAAATACACACCAACCAACATATTCTCAAAATTCTAACGCTTCAGAATTGGGACACTAGCCGTAAAATGTCCATTCAGATGATTCATCACCCTCGTGTTTTGCTTCCACGAATTTCTCAGTCGATGCTCTAGATACATGATGTTGGAAATTCACCAAAACCTATGGAGAATTTCACTGCAATCTTGATGAATAAGATTTAATCAAACCGATCAAATTCCTCTTATTCTTCACTCTTCACTCGAGTGACTCAACCAACCTTAGTTGCAATATTTTTCTTGCTTCACAATTGTTAATGGAAGAAGAAATAAAAGATGAAAATGGAGATGAAAGAAATTAGGGTTTAGGCAAAATAGGAGAAGAAGAAAATATTTTCTGCAGAGTTTCTCTCTGCTCTCAAACTCGGAATTTTATTCCACTGTACAATTGCACTTCTGTTGTGTGTTACAATTCATAATAGGGTTACCCCCTATTTAAATATTTGGGTTTGCTTTCTCCTCAAGCAAGTCCCAAACATACCTAATTCTGCTAACACTACAAAATTATACCTAAGTCGAAATTCCTGTCAAGGTACACTACTTCGATATTTCAAAACACACCATTTCGACGACAACAGACTCTGTAGAAAAATACTGCTTTAACACAAAGAACTATACTTTCAACACACCACCTAATTCATTGTGTCTAAGTTATGTACATTCATCATAGACCTTAGTTTCTTGAACACTTCGACATGCACTCCTTTGTCATGATATCTGCTATTTGATTCTCAGTTCTCCAGTGTTCCAAGTTCAACTTCGCTTCTGCCACTCGCTCTCGAAGATAATGGAACCTCATTTCGATGAGCTTGCTTCGTCCATGAGCAGACGATTCTTCGCCAGATTGATAGATGACATGCTTTCGATCTTCATGGTAATTGATCCATGATTCTTCCCTGTGATATCTTCAACGAGATTCATCAATCCTGTTTCTTGACATGCAATGAGAGGAGCAGCTATGTACTCTGCTTCACACAATGACAGTACCACTACTGGTTACTTTCTTGAACTCCAAGCAATTGGTACACCACCTAACATAAACACATAGTCAGTTGTGGATTTTCTATCCTCAACATCGCTACAGCAACTTGAATCAGTGTATCCCACTAACTTGCATTCTTTTCCTTCATCAGCTGCAGGAAACAAAATACCATAGTCATAGTTTCCTTTTAGATACCTTAATTTCCTTTTCGTTGATACTAGGTGTGATACCTTTGGCTTCTACATGAATCTACTCACCATATCCACATTGTATGATAGATAAGGCCTTGTGTGACAAAGGTATCGAAGTGATCCAATGAGTCTTCTGTACTGGGTTGGATCGACATCATCTTCATTTGTGTCTTTTCGACAGTTGCATTCTGGGCGCTGTTGGAGTCGAAGTTGGGTTTCAATCTTGCATTTCAAATCTCTTGAGTATTTCGCCTGCATATCTTCTTTGGTGCATCATCAAGCCTTTAATAGTCTTGTAATTTGATACCAAGGAAGTGTCTGAGATTTCCCAAGTCTGGCATTTCAAAATTCTCACTTAAGTCATGTTTGAAATCTTCGATCGTCTTCTTGCAGCTTCCTGTTATCAATAAGTCATCGACATAGAGACATAGTATAAGCAATTCAATGTTGTTTCTTCTTACATATACTTCATGCTCTGTTGTTGATGACATCTTGGTAAATGTACTGATGGTGTCGAAGTAATAATTAGGAACGAATCCTTGTAAGTCTCCATAATGCATATGTTCCTGCCTCCTTATAGCCGAAGTATTGATAAGCGCCTTCATAATGCTAGTTTCTTATTTTGTGTACTTGGCCTTCAGAATGCTAGTTCATTTATAACACAAAAATTCTCATAAACTCGTTATGAAGTGTTAGCCATATATTTGATATTTTCAGCAATTAAGCGCCCCAAGTCAATAAGTTCCCCCCTCAAAAGATCTAAAATACCTAAGCACCGCTTCACAATGAATTTTGATTGATTAGATGTGACTTCTAATGTTTGCACAAAATAGGATGCCCAGACCCTGGGAATTTGGAGGAATTCAGCGGTTTTGAGATGCAGCATTAAGCCACGCTATACCACATACTCCGCTCTAAGCCTACAAAAAGTTTCTACAATTTCTTGGCCTAATGCCTCATTTATAACCTTATGATCAATTTTATAATTCCTAAGTGCATATGCAGGGGAAGGTTGCAAATTAAAAAGATAATTAATAGCAGAAGGAGAGTAATATATATACTTACCTAGCACATAGGGGTGTAGGTGCCTACCGCGCCAAAAGGAGTATTAGCGTAAAACTCTATGCTTATTATTTTGTTTGTTTCACAAATTAAATTATCAAATCTTACCCATCACCTTTGTTTAAGCATCTCGACCACCTCATCAAAACCTTGTAAGTCTTCACAAGCGAAGGCTCTTTCCCTTATAATGTGATAATCCACCATCTTAGCAAATCTGCCAATGGCCTCGGATAAAAATTTGTGCTTGGGATAGGTGGGAGTATTTGTAGTATGGGAAGCCCTTGAAGATGATCCTCTTACCATTCATGCTCTCTTTGGGGCATTATACCTACAACAACACAACACAAAAATAATACGCATAGAGAAAAAAGAAAAAAATTGCGCAGAGAGTGCTCAGATGAATTGTTTGAAAGTAGAAGGAGTAGAGAAATAATGATGAGAAAAAGAATTTGAACCCAAGTACTATTTATTGGCCAAGTGGCAGTTTCTTATCGCGCGCATTATACATATATCAGACACGCGATGGAAATGGTTTCCTCCAACGTCTCTCTCCAACGTTCATATCGCGCGCGTTATGTATTCATTGCACGTGTGATGCCAACAGTTCATATATATCGTGCCCCCAGCGTCTTTATCACGCACATTATATATATCGCGCGTGCGATGGAGGCCTATCACGTGCATGATATCCTGCGTGATTATTTCAGGGGCTTTACTTTTTTTCTTTCTTCTCCCTTGATTTTCCTCTGATCTCTTCTTTAATCTATTTTCTCTTCTAAAAAAATAACACACAATTTGACATCTTAAAAAATAAAATTCAAAGTAAAATTAAAATAAATTATTACCGATGAGTTGTCTCCCATCAAGCGCTTCTTTTCCAACACTAGTTTGATGGTTCATGCCTAATGCACGTCAAGCACAAGGGATACCCTCAAGTCGGTCAATTCACTTGTTGCCATCCCTTTGTCAACTTTGCTACCCTTTTCTTCTAGATGGTAGCATGTATCCAAGTCCTCCACATATGATGTCCAGTCGTACACCTTGAAAACCACTTTCTCCTTGTTGAACTTCAAGATAAGTTCACCTATCTCCACATCTATTTTTACTTTCCCAGTTGCCAAGAATGGGTATTCGAGAATTACCGACCGTTCAGACTCTCCTTTCATTTCCAATACCACAAAATCTTCAGAAAACACTAAACCATTGACATGTACTAACACGTATTGTAAAATACCAAGCGGGTGAGTAACATATGAATTTGCTAAGGCAAGAGTCATATTACTCGGTATGATCTCTCCCAAGTCAAAATCTTTAACCTTATCCAGTGGAATCACATTTATACTAGACCTCAGATCACATAAAACATGTGGGATCTCTACTCCACCAATAGTACAAGATATAGAAAACTTACACGGATTCTTTAGCTTTGGTGGCAATGTTTTAGGCACAATATTGTCATCTTTTTCAATCATGTTGACTTGTTCCTTGACAACTTTTTGCTTTGTACCCTTTATTAATTCCCTCATGAATTTAGCAAACTTAGGCATTAGTTCTAAAACCTCATGAAACGAGATACTTACCTGGAGTATCTTAAGCATCTCCTTAAATTTGGAAAACATTCCGACCTCATCTTCATGAATGAGTTTCTTCTTTATTATTGGATACGGTGCCATGATGTAATCAGGTAGCTCTGGATCGGGGTCATTGAGGATTTGCTTATTGGTTCTTATCCAAGGGCATTTTTCTATTAATTGTTCAATGGTGAATCCTCTCTCTTCTTAGTCACCCTGAATTTCACTCTCCTCCCTTTCAGTCCTTAATTATCTTTTTTTCATTATCACCTCTTCAACTATTTCATCCTTACCCTTGTTAGGAATCACTTCAAAACCTATTTCCACAAATTTACAAGACTCATTCTTAGGACTATCTACCGTATTACCTGAGAATTCTTCACTTGAGCACGGTAACGCATCTATTTGTCTAGACAACAAACCAATCTGCATCTCTAAATTTTTTATGGATGCATCATGGTGTCGTAACCCAAAATTTGACCTCTCTTTTGCCTTTTTGCATAAGCATCTGCACTCACATTTCCAGCATGTGCATTGGTATTTTTATCTGTGAACTCATTGCAGGTATATATTCAAATCCCCACAGAATCTCTAGGCTATGAATGTATCCCCCCACAAAGTCATCTCATCATCAATATAGGAAAAACAGAAGGATTTACATACCTATTTATCAAAGCAAAGGGTTGAAGCATGGAACCATGGCCAAAGCACTTCATTTCATGCCAAAAGAGTGAAATTTTGACTGTGTTAATCGATTAACAGGATATGGTTAATCGATTACACCTGCAAGTTTTGTAGATTTTTAGTTGTTTCTCAGCACTGCAACACATACCCCTCATTTCCTTTTGTCTACATCATTCTAGCATCTTGTGGAAGGTTCTATACATGTGATTACACCAGAAAATATCAACTACATTTGTTACACTACCTCACTATAATTAATTCTCACCATGCACCCTCATTTCCAATCATTTGGACCACTTGATCAATTGAGTTGCAATTGGATTCTCCAACCGAGTTAACTAATAACTAACTAAGTTAGACCCCAACTCAGTAAGTTGGATCTAACTAACTCCAAAGCAAATTCCAAACCTCATTAACTACCTCCAAACCATGTTCCAAGCCTCCACTCACTCCAAGCCTATGCTCTATATAAACAAACCCTCACCTCGATGCAAAGGATCCTTGGTCATTATCTCATTTTTGCTATGAAATTTTACTCTCACTCTCTGAATTTTTTGCAGCACTCTCTCTCTCTCTCAATCATCATCTTCTTCCCTAAACCTCACTAGAGCTCATTCCACCATTAAAGCTTAGCAAGCTTTGCATTGAAGCTTGCTATTCTTTGAGATAGACCTTCATTCCTCTTCATTTCACTTCTGAATTCTGCAGCAACATCATCATTTATTTCAATTCAAGCTTTGGAAGTTGATCATTGAAGGAGTTTTGGTTCAAATTTGGATCTGAAGCAATTATTGCATTATCTTCGGTTTTCTCGCTACGAATTGCTAGAGATCTCGGTATTTTCTGGTTTTCTAAGCTTCTCTTCATCACATTGTGATTACAACAATTACCAAGGCAAATCTCAGCCTTGTAGGTTAGTGAATCTCGCTTAATTCATTACATTTGATCGATTTCGCGTTTTTGCAATGTAGTTCTTAATTGAGGCTTTGCTACTTGAACAATTGCTTTGCATGGTTGATTATATTAGCTTTCAATTGCTTTGAATTATCATGAATTTTTCATCTACTTCAATGTTATGATCCATTGCGATTACGTGAGATAAGTGATTCTGAAAAGTGCTTTTCGAAATTTTGTTTCTGCTGTTTTTACAGTGGTAATCGATTAACACCAGTAGGTTAATCGATTACACCCTTGCCTGCGTCTTAGAACACATTTTTGGCACTGTGTAATCGATTAAGCTCAGGATGTTAATCGATTACACCTCACAATTTTTGTAAAAATCTTGTTGTTTGGGACTGTTTTGCATAGTTCTCTTGTGTGCTTTCCCATGCTTACTTGTATTCATGCCAATGCTACCATTTTAGGTCAGTACCGATCTACAATGACTCTTGCTTAATTAATTGCATGATTTTCCTTGATTGTTTTGCAATTTGGTCACATGTTTGAAGCACCTTTTGCACATTCTTGCATATGTGTTAACATGATTATGCTTAGTAATGCATGCTAGCTTGTTCTTGTTAATGCTTTGCAATTTCAATTTTGATGCATTAGATTTGTTCTTCTTTGTGAATATTTAATCTTGTTCAATATTATTTCACACACTTGCTTTGATGATCTTTCAACTCGCTTGAAAGATCATTGGAACTTTGCTTCCCTTCGATCGATTAATCGAAACCTTGTTTCGATTGATTAATCATTCACCGTTCTCTTCCATAAGACCTCCTTAGAGTTCTCTTCTCTTGATCCCTTACTGATTCAGACGTATGCACAACAAATTGGAACACTGTACAAATTACGTCGTTACTCTGTCAGTTTCAATCTTCACACTACGCTTTGGGTACTAGAGAAGGATTAAGGATGAAGTCCATATTACCATCATTCTGGATATTTTTGGGTAGGGGCGTTTTGTCCCTAAATCTGGAACAATCATCTCTATTCCCAGACTGTAATGTCTCTTGAGTCGATCCTTGATCATTCATTCTTGCCCTGGTTCCCCCTCTTTACTGTTTGGGTCAACAACCTTCTCTTGGTTCGTCACCTGTCCTTTTGGTTGATCACAGTTCGTCTGTTAAGACCAATCTTTCTTTTTTCTCTTTGGGTTAACAACCTTCTATTGGTTCAACACACGTTCTTTTGATTGATCACAGTCCGCCTGTTAAAACCATTCTTTCTCTTTCTTGTTGGGTTAATCACCTCTTGGTTAAAACACCCATTCCTTTGGTTGATCATCGTTCGCCAGTTAAAACACCAATTTTCTTCTTCCCCAGCGAAGTCGTATCTTTTCTTTTCTTCGGTTAACCACAGTCCATCTGTTAAGATACTAAATCCTCAACGGAGTAAGCAACCTTCTCTTTGTCCCAACCTCCTTTTCATTGTTTAATCACTGCCTGTCAATTAAAAGACTAATTATCCATTTATTTTCAGTTAACCACTGTCCGTTTGTTGAAATACCGAATCTTTGTTGGGTTAGTCACCTTTTGGTTAAAATACCCTTTTCTCCCTTGGTTAATCACTGTCTGTCAGTTAAAAAATCAACCTCTTCTTTTCCTCGGTTAACCACAGTCTGTTTGTTAACACACCGAGTCTCTTTTTGGGTTAACACCTTCCCTTGGTTCAACACCCTTTTCATTGGTCAACCATTGTTTGTCAGTTAAAAGACCAATTCTCCTATTCCTCAGCAGAGACCAATTACTTTCTTCCTCTTCCCCAGTGGAGTCAACCTTTTTTCTTGGGTAACCACTGCTTTTCAGTTAATATGCCAAGTTCTTTTTTCCCCAGCAAGATAAATCCCATTTCTTTTCCCTGGCCAGGGTTAAGTTCTTTCTCTTTCCCTAATAGAGTACTTCTTCTTTGGGTTAACCACCGAGTCTCGTTTAAAATACCCTTGCCCCTATTTTCTTGCCCTTTACTTCTTTGCTCATTGCCCCTTTTCTTATTCCTACCTCTTATTCCTCTCTCTTGGTTTCGAAACCATTTCTTTGCTTTTCTCTCTTGGTTTTGACACCATTTCTTTGCTTTTCGCTCTTGGTTTTGACACCATTTCCTCTCTTTTTCTCCTTAGTTATCTGAACCACGTAGGCTCTGATTTCCTCATTGCAATATGAGAATACGTAGGCACAAGATTGAAAAATCTTGGCGAGTCACCTTCCCTTTTTTTCCCTGGTTCCATGAACTATGGAGCTCTGAATTCCTCATTGAACTATGAGGATAGATCACCCAGGCGAGTAGCCTTCTTTGTCCCTTTTCCTTTCCCCTTTAGCGAGTAGCCTTTAGATAGATCACTCAGGCGAGCCTAGAAGCTTTCAGAATGGTTCCCGTCGAGTACGATGAATGCATGGGGTGCTAATACTTTCCCCTCGCATAATCGAATCCCTTACCCCTTTCTCTTCCCCTTGGGTTTTATCGATATTTTCCATGTCCTTTGGGACTAAATAAAGTTTGGTGGCGACTTTGTTGCATCTCTGAGTGTGTGATGCACTCGGGTATAATCCCGCTAGCTTCACATGGTTTCTACTCATGGTCTCAAAGCTACTTTAAGTGACCTTGATGAAGTTTTGCAAGTTCGCTTCCAACTGTGAAGTTTTCCTTTAGATGGGAGCTTGCTGGTTTTGTTGCATAACTTGATTTTCACTTGGGTTTTGGTTATTGCTCCATTGGAAATTCAAATGATCTTTCTATCCCAGATTGTAAGTGTTGGATTAAGGATTATTCTTTTAGAAATTGGCAAATTTAGCTTCCTCACTAGACTCTTCCAATGAACATCTTGCGTTAGCATGTCCTCCTTCACAAAAATCACACCTAAGTGCTTGTACCTGGATCACATTAACTTTATTTAAGCTATTTTTGGCTAACTTCTTATTTAATAATTCCATTTGAACTAAAAGTGAAGTTTGAATATCAACAACTAACATACCTTTAGGGGTTCCAAGCGTTTCACTTTTTACTGACCTTTCGCTCTTGGACTTATACTCATTCAAACACATCTTCTCAATTAGATCTTTGACCTGAGGTTTGGTCATTGATTTAATCGTCCCTCCCGCAGAAGCATCTAACAACAATCACGTCTGACTCTTGAGGCCTTTAATGAAATTTTGCATCTGCTCCATATTAATCATATTATGATTCGGGCATCTGCATAATAATAATTTGAACCTCTCCCATGAGTCATACAATGATTATGTGTCGTGTTGATTGAAATTCACAATTTCAGCTCTTCTCTCAGTAAACTGGTAATTGGTAAAGAATATTTCTAGGAACTTATCCTCAAGCTCCTTCCATGTTCGAATGGTTCCACTTGGAAGGCATAGTAACCAGTCATTCTCCCTTCCAATGAGTGAGAAAATAAACAACCGTAGCTTAACTTGGTCTTCCGTGATGTCATCTTGTTTGTATATCGAAGCAGTTTTGTAGAAGCGTGCAAGATGAGCCCACGGGTGTATGATAGCGCTCTCGTCAAACGAATTGTCTCATTAACTTGAAAGCACATAATTCTTAATATCAAAGTTAGCGGGGTCAACCGGTACAAACCCTCTAGAAACTTGTGCGTCGTCGGTTCTTTTATAGTAATCCCCCATGGTCTAGGGTGATGGTCTTGCCATGGTATCTTCCTATTCAATGTCCGAAGAAAGAAATGGTGGATCTTTTTTTGGGGTCTCGTCATCCAGAGTTGCTTCTCTAACTGCTTTTCTGAGAGCGCGTCTGGTTCTTTCAATTTTTGGATTAAACGATAGCAATATCGATATTGAACTGCACACACACAAACAGAAAATACCTCAGTAACACTATGATAAACAAGAAAATAAAACAAAAAGAAATAAAAACTAAAAATAAAAATAAAATGTTGCACAAGCACTTCCCTGTTGCAATCAACAGTCCCCGACAACGACGCCAAAAACTTGATGAGTTCTCGGCAAGTGTACCGATAGTGTCGAAGTAATAATTCAGATCGAATCCACAGGGACCGTGTTCATACAAGACAATACTTGTGCAATGCAAAGAAAACAGTAAATGGGGGGTTTCAAGTTTTCAATGTAGAAAGTAAAATAAGTTTTTAAACAGAATTACAAATGCGGTCAACTTGTGTATTGAATCCCATATTTCTCTATTGATGATGTTTGATGCCTTGTATGAATGATCCTATCATTATAATCCCATGGCGAATTAACAAAGACACTATAACTGATCCCTCGTGAGATATCTCACTTATCACTACTCCGAGCTTCCAATCCCTAGTCCACTAGCGTAAGCAGGATTAGGCGATGCACAAAATGTAAATTCCCTATGCCATTACTTGGGGTCTCCTATTCATATTCAACCAACGTAAGTACCATAATTGCCCTAGGTCCAACACATAGACTAATGTTCAGTATTCCCTATAAGCCCAAAATCAATTTAAAAGAGTATCTCACATAAAAAGCATTAAGAACAATAAGCAATTGCATAGAATTATAGACCAAATGGTTCATACAAAGTCAAATTAACATATTATCCAACAATATTGAAACAGGTTCATCACACACAACCTAACCTAGTGGAGTTTAGCTACACATAATTCAAATTACAATAACAATTGAATCAATAAGAATAACATATAATTTCCCTTGAAGGTTTGACCTCCAATGGCTTTAAATGCTCTCTAAATCACCCGTAATGCTGTAAAAATCGTACTTGCAGCGCCAATTTTCGTAACCCTTGCAAAAGTGCATAATTTCCCTTTAAAAAGAGCTCAGAATGGATCAAAACGTGTTAGAAAAAGCCCAAAAAAGGGTTCTTCGTGCGCGTTATACATACATCACACACGCGATGCAGCTGGTACAAATATACCGCGCGAGCCATACTGCACGGTACTGCACGTGATTATTCTAGTAGTTGCACGCTTTTGCTCCCTTTTTCACGTGATTTTTCACTAAGTCCAATTTCTTCACACTTAGTTATTTATTCCTCATTCATTGGTCTTTCTTCTTCCTTTTGTCTCATCTTTCACTTGGTTTTCTCTGATTCTTTGCCTAATTTCATGCAATAACAGACTGTCATCAGCTGTACACTTCAAAAATTCCTTCTCCCTAGAAAGTTATCTATCCTCTTTTTTCAAGCTCTTATAGATTACTTAAGTCCATACATGGCTTTATGCAGCCTGTATACCATGCTTTCTCTGCCTTGTTTCTCAAACCCAACTGGTTGTGCAACATTAAATTCTTCATCTAAGGGGCCATTCAGGAACGCACATTTCACATCCATCTGACATATGCGACAGTTGTTTATATTTGCTAGACCAACAACTAACTTGATTATTTCGATTCTAGCAATAGGTGCAAGAACTTCGTCGAAGTCATTTCCTTCTTTATGAAGAAATTCTTTTGCCACAAGCCTTGACTTGTGTTGAGTTATTTCTCCTTTGGGGTTCAACTTCACCTTGTATACCCACTTCACATAAATTGCTTTCTTATCTTGAGGCAATTTGACAAATGACCAAGTGTTATTGACTTCGATGGACTTCAATTCCTCATTCATTGATTTCTACCACTTTGAATCCTTCAATGCCTTGTTTGCATTGACTAGTTCGACATCTGCTTAGAAAGCATAATGCACCAGCTCGCCTTTATCATCAAATACATCATCTGATGTAATCACTCATTCTTGCAACCTTGCAGGCACGTGTCTTATTCTTTGAGGTTTACTTGTGCTTGCTTGATCTCTGACATATTCTTGTCAAACTTCTCTTTTAACTTCACTTGCGGGTTTTTCACATAAGATTCTCACTGAATCCTTCTTTATATTCTCAGTCCAATATCATTCCTTAAGTACATCTATGATCATGTCCCTAATGATCACTACTTGTTCATTAGGTTGAACAACTTGTAACCTCCATTCAAATGATATCCTATTACGATCATCTAACTTGACTTGTCATCCAGCTTTCTTCTCAACTTATCTCGCACATGTCTATGTGCTATAAATCCAAATACCTTCATATGACTCAATCTAGCCTTGACATCGGACCAGCATACTTCTGGTGTGATTCCTTCTAGCCTTTTTGTCAAACATCTGTTCAATATGAATGTTGCAGTCGACACAGCTTCTCCCCATAATTCTTTGGTTAGTTGTTTTCCTTTCAACATACTTCTCACCATATTCATGATGGTTCTATTCTTCCTTTCTGCAGTTCTATTCTGTTGTGGAGTCTATGGTGGCACCACCTCATGCACAATCCCTTCTTTCTCACATAATGTGTCGATTCTTTTCGACACATATTCCCCACCACCATCACACCTTTGAATTTTGAGCTTTTGACCACTTTACCTTTCGACCATAGATTTAAACTTGGCAAATACCTCGATCACTTCACTATTGTTCTTGATCAGGTATGTCCACAGTTTTCAACTGAAATCATCTATGAATGTGATAAAGTATTTGTTACCTCTAATTGAATCCACCTTGATAGGACCACATATATCAGAGTATATGATTTCAAGAATTTCATTTGACTTGCTTCTTGCATCCTTACTGAAGTTGTTCTTGTGTTGCTTTGCCTGCAAACATTCCTCACATAATTCATTTGGAATGTCAATTTTTGGTAACCTTGAAACCATATTTCTTTTTTTCAGATCTATGATATCTTTGAAATTGAGCTGGATAAGTCTGTAGTGCCATATCCATTCTTCCCTGCTGGCCGCAGTTGTAAAGCACTTCTGCTCCATCACATTAAGTTCAATCCTGAAGGTTCTATTTTGAAACATAGGTACCTTCAAGATTAACCTTCCACCTAAGTTGAGAACTCTCATCATCTTGTCTTCAATCGACACTTTGTAGTTCTTTTCAACCAACTACCATATGCTGAGCAAATTACTTTTCATGCCTGGTATGTAAAATACATAAGAAATTAATGACCTTTTGTCGTCTTTCCTCATAATCAGAACATCGCCAATACCTTCAGCTACTAGATTATTGTCAATTTGAAATTTCACCATGTTCTTCATTTAGGGTTTTATGTTGACAAACAAATCCTTCCTATCGGTCACGTGTGATGAGCATCCTGAGTCCAAGTACCATTAGTCTTAAAATCTTTCTTCATCTCTTGTTGTGACCATTAGAATCTTTCTTCATCTCTTGTTGTGACCATCAGCAACATCTCTTCTTCTTAATGCTTTGCAAACTTTGCATCATTATCTTTATTCTTATGTTTTTTAGGACAATCACTAGAGTAGTGACCATACTTCTGACAATTGAAACATTTAATGTGAATTTTGTCAGGTTTTCGACCATCACCTCTTCTTCTACCTACAGCACCACCTCTTTAATTGCTTTGGTATGATGACTTTCTCTGATTTGACCAGCCTCTTTTTTGCTGACTTCTACCAGTCAAATTGTTGTAGGCTCCTCTACCTTTGTTGTCGAACCACTTCCCTTTGCTTGTCTTTTCTCTTGTTGATTGTCCCTGCAAAGCCATATCACCTTTCGACTTGTTTGCATCTTTTTCAACCATTCTTTATTCATGAGATTCAAGCGTCCCTTGAAGCTCTTCCTTTGTCAATATTGACAAATCTTTTGACTCTTTTTTGGCTACTACCACATGGTCGAACTTTGGAGCCAATGACCTCAAGATCTTTGCAACAACAGATTTTTATGTCAACATTTCTCCACATACTTTAATTTGATTCACCAGATTTGTAACTCTAGTGAAAAAATTTGTTATGCTTTCATTGTCTTCCATCTAAAGCAATTAATATGTTCTCTTCTGAGTTTGTAAGCTCACATTTTCTACGCATCAAAATGATTTCTCCATAATTTCCCATGGTTCTTTTAATGATTCTACATCACTGACCTTTTTAAATTATCTGGATCAACAAATTGATGGATTATAAAGAGAGCTTTATAATTTTTCTTCTTCAATTCTTTGTGTGTAGCCTTTTCTTCATCTTTCTCATTTATTGGAAGTGGTGTAGTCCCTCCTTTACAAGATCCCTAAGATCTTTATAATAGAAAATAACCTTCATTGTTTACACCAATTCTCATAATTTTGACCCTTCGGAATTGGGAGACTCGCTAGAAAATGTCCATTCGGATGATTCAACACCATGGTGTTTTGCTTCCCACGAATCACTCAGTCAATGCTCTAGATACCAGATGTTGAAAATTCACCAAAACCTATGGAGAATTCCATTTGAATCTTAACGAATAAGATTCAATCACACCGATCGAAATCCATTTGTTCTTCACTCTCCACTCTAGTGAATTAACTAACCTTGGTTGCAAGATTATTCTTACTGCACAATTGTTAATGGAAGAAGAAACAAAAGATGAAATTGAAGAATAAAGAAATTAGGGTTTAGGAAAAATAAGAGAATGAGAAAATATTTCTGCAGATTTTCTCTCTTCTCTCAAACTGAGAATTTTATTCCACTGTCCAACTGCACTTCTGCTGTGTGTTGCAGTTCATAATAGGGTTACTCCTTATTTATAGATTTGGGTTTGCTTGCTCCTTAAACAACACCCAAAAATACCTAAGTTTACTAACACTACAAAATTAGATCTAAGTCAAAATTCCTTTCGAGGTACACTACTTGGATGTTTTGACACACAACATTTCGACGGCAACAGACTCAGTAGAAAAATATTTCTTTGACACAAAAAGTTATACTTTCAACACACCAATTAATTCATTGTGTCTAAGTTATCTACATTCATCATAGACCTTAGTTTCTTGAACACTTCAACACACACTCCTTTCATCATGAAATTTGCAATTTGACTCTCAATTCAACAGTGCTCTAAGTTCAGCTTCGCTTCTGCCACTTGCCCTCAATAAGATATTGAAACCTCATTTTGATGTGCTTGCTTCGTCCCTGTGCTATCGGATTCTTATCCAGATTGATAGCCGACATGCTATCGATCTTCATGGTAATTACTTCATGATTCTTTCCTGTAATCTCTTCGACTAGATTAACCATCCATGTTTGCTTGACATACATCAAGAGAAGCAGCTATATACTCTGCTTCACACGAAAATAATGCCACTACTGGTTCCTTTCTTGAACTCCAAGCAATTTGTGAACTACCTAACATAAACACATATCCAGCTGTTGATTTTCTATCCTCAACACCACTACACTAACTTGAGTCAGTGTATCCCACTAACTTGCATTTTTTTCCTTCACCAGCTACAGGAAACAAACTGCCATAGTTGAGAGTTCCTTTCAGATACCTTAGTATCCTCTTCGTTACTGCTAGGTGTGATACTTATAGCGTCTACAAGAATCTACTCACCATACCAACATTGTATGCTAGATCAGGCCTTGTTTGACAAAGGTATCAAAGTGATCCAATGAGTCTCCTGTACTGTTTGGATCGACAACATCTTCATTTATGTCTTTTGACAGTTGCATTCTGGGCTCAGCTGGAGTCTAAGTTGGGTTGCAATCTTGCATTTCAAATCTCTTGATTATGTCGCCTACATATCTTCTTTGGTGCATCATCAAGCCTCTACTACTCTTGTAGAATTTGATACCAAGGAAGTATGAGAGATTTCCCAAGCCTGGCATTTCAAAATTCTCACTTAATTCATGTTTGAAATCTCTGATATCCTTTTTGCAGCTTCTTGTTATCAACAAGTCTTCGACATAGAGAGATAGTATAAGTAATTCACTATTGCTTCTTCTTACATATACTCCATGCTCAATAGTGCACTTCATAAATTCCATCTCCCTTAGAAAGCAATCTATCTTCTTATTCCAAGGTCTTGGAGCTTGCTTAAGTCCATACAGGGCTTTATGTAGCCTGTACACCTTGCTTTCTTCGCCTTGTTTCACAAACCCAACTGGGTGTGAAACATAAACTCCTTCATCTAAGGGGTCATTCATGAATGCACATCTCACATCCATCTGACATATGTGTTAATTTTTCATATTTGTTTGACCAACAACCAACCTGATTATTTTGATTCTAACAATAGGTGCAAAAACATCGTCGAAGTCGATTCCTTCTTTCTGAAGAAATCCTTTTGCCACAAGTCTTGCCTTGTGTCGAGTTACTCCTCCTTTGGGATTCAACTTCACCTTGTATACCCACTTCACATGAATTACCTTTTTATCTTGAGGTAATTTGACAAGTGACCAAATATTGTTGACTTCGGTGGACTTCAGTTCCTCGTTCATCGCTTTCTTCCCCTTCGAATCCATCAATGCCTCAGTTGCATTGACTGATTCGATATTTTCATAGAAAGCATTATGTACCGGCTCGCCTTCATCATCGACCATATCATCTGATGTAATCACACATTCTTGCAGCCATGTGCCTTGTTCTTTGAGGTCTGCTTTTGCTTGCTTGACCTCTAACATCTTTATGTCGAACTTCTCTTTCAAGTTCATTTGCTTATTTTTCACATAAGATTCTCACTGAATCCTTCTTTACATTCTCAATCCAATCCCATTCCTTAAGCTCGTATATGATCAAGTCCCTTGCTGATCACTACTTGTTTGTTCATTGGGTCAAACAGCTCTTAACCTCTAGTCGAATGATATCCCATTAGGATCATCTGACTCGACTTGTCATCAAGATTTATTTTCAACTGATATGGAACATGTCTATATTCTATAGATCCAAATACCTTCAGATGACTTTAGATAGGCTTGACACCAGACCAACATTCTTCTAGCGAGATTCCGTATAGCCTTTTCGTCGGACATCTTTCAATATATATGTTGCAGTCGACACGACATCTACCCATAATTCTTTTGGTAGATGTTTTCCTTTCAACTTACTTCTCACCATATTCATGATGGTTCTGTTCTTCACTTTTCTTCTTGATCAGCTAAGTCCACAGTTTTCGACTGAAATCATTTATGAATGTGACAAAGTATATGTTACCTCCAATCGAATCCACCTAGATAGGACTACATACATCTGAGTAAACGATTTCAAGAATTTCCTTCGACTTGCTTAAGTCCATATAGGTCTTTATGCAGCCTATGTACCTTGCTTTGTTCGTCTTGTTTCACAAACCCAACTGGTTGTTCAACATAAAATTCTTCATCTAATGAGCCATTCAGGAATGCACATTTCACATCCATCTGAAATATGTGCTAGTTGTTCATATTTGCTAAACCAACAACCAACCTGATTTTTCGATTCTTGCAAAGGTGCAAAAACTTCGTCGAAGTCAATTCCTTCTTTCTGAATAAATCCTTAGGCCACAATCCTTGCCTTGTGTCGAGTTACTTCTCCTTTGAGATTCAACTTCACCTTGTACACCCACTTCACATTGTTTTCCTTCTTATCTTAGGGCAATTTGACAAGTGACTAAGTGTTGTTGAATTCGATGGATTTTAGTTCCTCATTCATCGTTTTCTTCAAATTCGACAAGGTACACTACTTCGATGTTGCGACACACAGTATTTCAACGACAGGAGACTCTGTCGAAAAATATTACTTTAACACAAAGAATTATACTTTCAACAATTTGATCAAGAAAAATAAACCATATAAAACATGAAAACTCTTATATATATATATATATACACACACACACACACACACACACACATTCACACACACACACACACGCACACACACACACACACACACACACACACACACACAGAGATCTTTTAACTTACTCTAAATCAGATCCTTTAAATTAGGTTTAACAAGAAAATAATTAAGTAAAATATTAAATTAACCCTTTGATTATATTCAATTTAAAGGTTATGATTTTCAATAAGTTAAAAAAATTTACTCATGAAGTAAGTTAATCCCGAATCATATATATAAAAGATTGAAACTAATCAAAACAAAAAAAATATCAAAACTTAAAAAGAGAAAAAATAGGTTATCTGAATGTGAGATGACCAAGAGGTCAAATGTGCGAGTTGAGAAATTGGTGAGTCAATGAGAAGAACAAGTCGTTGACATGAAATCATAAGAGAGAAATCATGATTGATATTGACAATGAAAACTAAAAATTCATCAAAATTAAAAATCTAAACAAATTGAATTATTTTGTTAAATTACAGAAGTATTTAATAAGAAGAAAAAATGAATTCAACAAGAAGAAGAAGAAATAGATAAAAAGAAGAATGGTTGTGACAATCTCTCAAAATCGTAATTTCAACTTAACGCAATACCCTCAAAAAGAAGAATTAAAATGTAAATATATAAAATAAAAAACCTAAAAAAATTAATTAATTTTGGAAGTAGTATCTTAAGATAAAAATTAACTTACATATTTGAGTTTGAAAATTGACTACACATGTCATCTTATTATTGGTGTCTTGTCACTAGGGGTATTTTAGCCCCCATTTATTCAGTGGTAGCCTAAGCCTCACCTTAAAACAAGAGTATTTCTTATTACACCACCCTTGTTTCTTAGGCACCAACTAAATTTTCGGTTTTGCCCCTTTATTCCGGATGTGCACATCCGGACGCACCAATTTTTTAAAATTTACATTTTTTCCCGGATGTGCACATTCGGTAAAAGATCTTATTTGCAAATCCGGAACAAATGCTGAAGCAGAACACCAAAACCAGAAATGTTTCTCACATTCATAAAATAAAATCGGGATTACATTGAGAAAATCGGCATGGGATCGACATAAATTTAAATATTACAAGATCAATAGCCCGGTGGACGCTTGCACATCTCTAAGATGTCACCGACCGTTCTTCGGATTTTGACGGTCGCCTCGAACTCGATCGGGAATTGTTCCTCGTAACCCAAATAAGTTTGCCACATCGCTCTAACATCGCCTTGGTTCTTGAGCTCAACAAGGATGTAAGCGACGTTCCCTTCGTTGTCAACCGAAGGTGAACGATACTGAAGCTTCGCAACCTTCCGTTTGTCTCCGTAAGGTAGGAGATGTTTGATGTCGTCAATGATTTGGTCGAGGGGGATGTCTCTCGTTATCGTAAACTTTTGACCGCGTGTTTTGCCGTCGGTGAAGGAGACACTTGCGGCATACCAACGGAATTTGATTTGATACAATTGAGACATTTTGAGGTTTTGTGAAAGATATCAAATGAAACCCCTAATTTATAGAAAAGTTAGGGTAAAGTTATTTCTGCCCAAGTTAGTTCCGGATGTGCAAATCCGGGCAAACCCTACCAATATTACTTCCGGATGTGCACATCCGGAAGTTGGCCGGATCTGCAAATCAGAATGTTTTACTGATACAATTTTAAACCAGAATTGAGCAGCTTATGCAGTGCAATAAAATTCATAAGTCTATTAAAAAGACATATGGATAAAAATACAATATATTTCACTTCAATAATGTACATTGTGTCGTATGCTTATACAAAAGAGTTAAAGCAAAATTCTCCGTCTAAATCTATTGGAGCTAGAACTTTCGATTTTTCCGCATTTGATGTCTTTTCAATTGCGTGCAATCTTTCGAATTCAAGCTGCCTTTCGACAAAATTATCCGGCCAAGACTCGGCAATTGCGGTTGCATGCGTCGCCCATTGCGGTGATTTAGGTGGTATCGGGCATCCGGGTTTCAAGATAACTTGTACGAAATGTCTTGATTTCGCAAGCCATCCGATACACATGATACGATCATTTGGATTCGACGGAGGTGCGGTGTGTAGTGGGAAAAAGGTTTCCGAAAATCCGTATCTCGTCAAGTCGATACACACCATATCGTAGGCGCATGCTATAAGATGACCCATCTCGGGGAAGCTCATCCATTTCGATACTGGTGCCGGACCACACAACCACGGAACAAGTGACTCGTGAACCTTGTTGTAATTTTCTTGATTTCCATAGAGACGCAAGTATGCTTCTTTATGCGTCTCCAACTCTAGGATAAGTTGATGACGTACAAGTGCATGGCCTTCCTCTCTTTTACCGAGTATGGCCGACACGGCTCGGTAACCGCAATTACCATCCCCTACAACATCGATTATACCGTCGATATGCTTGTGCATAAAAACCGGCATCTCGTCAATAAAGGAAATCATACGTGTAGTTGGAGTCGGAGTCGCATCTCGTGGAATCGGTGTCGGAGCCGGTTTGGAAATGCGAGCTCCTTTCACGACACTTCGTAGAGATTTAGGAGTCGGAGACTCCGGAAAGATTTGGTCAACGTGCTCATAATACGAAGGATACCGAGTTGTTGAGTTGTCATTTGGTGTAGGCTTCAACTTCTTCGGAGCACCCTTTGTCTTAACCGGTTGAGACGGAGGTATCATTGCGGTTGTTTCGGGGAAGGCAATCTTCCTCAACTCTTCTTTGAGGTGTAGCTTCATATTGTCGTCGGCCTTCGAAAATCTCTTTTGAATCGCTTCCAATTCGGCCAAAATAGAGATAACGGGTTTATCTCCTTCCTTACAAGCATCATCATCAAAACTAAGTCTCATCCAATGAGGGCAAACTTCGTCAATTTGTATTGGGTCACCTAGTTTCAACTTTTTAGCAATGGCACAAGCACAAGGAAGACCGTAGGTTTTCACAATAGTGCAACCACACTTTGCACTATCGGAACCTACCGTTTCGGCTCAGTTGGCCTCGTGAAAAACATAGCCCAAGCCCGCCCGAGACATGTTGCCGATCAATCGAGAGTAGAGGAAGTTACCTTTAAACCGATGTTCCAAAACTGTGATGCTCCGACCGAAAGTGGTTTGTATCTCATTGTGTTGGTTTTTTATCATTAGATGCGCGGAGTCCCAATCCCGACATAAACCCCCCTTGCTATTTCCCAACCAATTCTTCAAAGTGGCATGTGCCGACTCAACTCTATTGGTGGTAGTGTTTCCAAGATGTCGTACGTTATCGGTCCACACACAAACAATCTTTTCTTTCACTTGATCAAGAATGGTGGATTCAACATATTTCAACAAAGCGGGGTACCGTTCACACACTTTCTGGAATTTAATGACCGAATCGGCATATAATTCCGTTGTGGAAGAATTTAGAATATGAGTCCATGCATCCATAATTTTCTCTATAATGACACCCGACTTGACCACTTTTCCGTCTTCCGACTCCACTTGCTCCGCACCCACCGCGGTCTTAACCCGACTTCGCACATTCTTTGTTATGTGAAATCGACAAAGTAGTGCATTGGAAGAAGGAAAGACCTTTGCAACCGCATTCATCAAGGCGTTGTCGCGGTCCGTAACAATTGCTTTTGGCATTTGAACATGTTTCTTCAAAAGTGACCGACACGTCTCCAACGCCCACGTGAAATTGTCCTCTTTCTCACACTCCAAAAAGGCAAAGCCGACGGCATATGTCTTATCCGTAGACGTAACGCCAACCATCTCAAACAATGGAAGACGATACTTGTTTGTCTTGTAGGTGCTATCGAGAATGAGCACTGTCGAGAACGTGTTGAACAACTTGATGGAATCCGGATGAGTCCAAAAAATATCTCGGACCGTAATTCCATCATCGCGATATCTGTACCGAGACACGTAAACGTTGTCCTCCAACACTTTCAACAGTTGTTGCATCTCACTCCTATCTCCCCTAATTGCCTTGTTCGTTTGATACCGAATGTTATACACTTGCTTTATGTTTGCAACATTTTCGGGTTCTTTCCGTTTCAACGTCGCAAGTATATTCTTCGGTTGGACAAGGTTCAAGGTCATGTCGGCTATACATGTCTTCTCTTTCGCCTTGAGCCGACATACACTTGGATGACCTTGTAGCTTTGAGCACATTTTGTGGTTATGTATACCACAACGAACGGTAAATCTCCATTTCTTGGAAACTAACATGTAACCACCAATCTTAAAAGGGCACTCACATCTTCTAGTACCGGTCTCGTCTTACTTTAACTTCCATAGAGGTGCTTGATATTTTCCGCTTCTTTCGCACCCTAAAATTACAAAAGCTTTTCTTCTATCCGACCCATTATCCGATCTCCCGATATTTACACCGAAGCCGAGCTCAATAGCCGTCCTACGAATGTATCCGATCATGCTTTCACGATCATCAAAGTCTTGCTTGTTGTTAAAGTCACCGCCGACATCAACCGACTTTACGAGCATACCTTCATCTTTCGAGGAAATCGGCGCAACTAATTCTTTTGCCATGTTATCGGGATGCACCATCTCTATTTATAAACAAGCAATAGAACCATTAATATGTATAAATAAGATTTATTCAAAAATGCTGAAAACTTAAATTAATTGGCTCCAGCCATGTTTCCGGATCTGCACATCCGGAAATGTTCATGCTCAATTTGTTCCGGATGTGCACATCCGGAAGTAGCGTAACTTATTTTTCAAAAAATGTAGATTGATAATGCGAGCAATGTAGTGGATGAAGTTTAATGTTTACCTGAAATTCAGTGTTTCCTTGCTCCCTTTGATTTGTTGCACCAAAAATTTGAACTTTTTGAGTGAGAAATGAGATTGATGAAATAGGGTTTTTTGAGTGAGTGTGGAAGAAGAAGGTTGATTATGGGAAGGGGGGAGTGGTCATGCAGCTTTAAATATTTCAGAATATTGTCCGGATATACAGACCCGGATATACACCGGATATGTACATCCGGTAAAAGTTCTTAATTTTTAAGGTTCCGGTGCGTCCGGATGTGCACATCCGGAATTAGATGGCAAAAAAATAATTTCACATGGTGCCTAAGAAACTTAGGTGGTGCATTAAGAAACACTCTAAAACAATCTAAACAAACTAACTCTCAAACTGTCACACTATACTTGTGTTGCAAGTCACAACTACAACTCATTCAAAACTATCACTAAAAGCTGAATTATATTCTAATAGAAACATCTCAAATATCACCAAATCTCCACTTCCTTATAGATTGAATTTATCCTTCGGTATTTAGTTTGCCTTTAAAGATAAGGGACACAAGATGAATTTTATTAAGTTTTATAGATCAAACTCTGAAAACTTTACATAACCACCAACTTACTAAGATTTAACTCTGCAAAAAGATCGATCATCTCCATTATTCTCTTGCAACATGTTACATATATTTTCTCATACCAAACATAACAAAGGAAACTCAAACAAACACTTTTTTTAAAGTCTACAAAGAAGAAGTGATGAAACCAGATCCTGGACCACTCTTAGTAGGTTTGTTAACATTGTTATTCTTAAGCACACTATCCAACTCTTCAACAAACCTCTCCATAGCTTGAGCTGGCAAACAAACCGGAATAACCAAACCTTTCTCTCCTTTACCATTTACAAAAGGTATATAAAAGCTAGCAACACCAGGAACAGCGCCAACTCCACCTTTTGCTGGTCCTCCATAAACAGCTTTTCCCCAACCAAAATCAACATCTCCGAATCCAGCGCGTGTCACATCAGACACAAGAAATGACCTCACTACGGTAAAGTGAGGTCGACCCTTGAGAACCATTAGATCCGCAACCGAATGCATGTACTCTTGAGTGACATCACCTTTTGCTTTTTGAACTAACTCCAATGCGTAGCCCATTGGATTTTTTATTAGTTTTCCCGCCGTTGTAACGGCGACAGGAAATGCAAAAGCATTACCGTAGAAGCCTTTTGGTAAAGGTGGATTAAATTTGCTTCGTGAATTAACGATGCAGATTATACGAACTTCTTCGTCTGCGTCTGGCTGTAAAGCGATTGTGCGACAACGCCATAGGCACGCAGTTAGGATTTCGAAATTGGAGCGTTTTTGTTGGTGAGGCAGAAGATGAGCGCGGATTGCGGCTACTTCGGTCGGGCCGAAGAAGAAAGAGTGGTGAGCCATGTCGTCTAAGGGGATAATGGTTCCTTTGGGGTCAGGTATTTGTTCGTATTCGCGATGAGTACATGTTACTCTAGGTGGGTTTCTTGCGTTGAGAAGCTCTCTGTCCCACACTGGTGGAATTGAAGGTTGTTTCATTCCGCGGGATATTTCGCCTAAGGCGCTCATGAATTGGGTTAAACCCGCCGCGTCGTTCATTGTGTGGTTTACACGAAGCGCGAAAATGAAACCGCCGCAATTTAGTCGTGTTACCTGCAAATGTAAATACGATTTAAGTAAGTGAATGAATGAATAATTAATTCATGATAATCATATTTTAGACAAACTTTTTTTATAAATTAGTTAAAATTGGACTATAACCAAATACTTATGATTGTGTATAAAATTAAATTAGATATTTTTAAGGAAAACTATTTGGATCTGGCATGTTTTTTATATATAAATGAGGTACACAATTTCTCTTCCTAATATAGATGTGGTCCCTAATGTCAAAAAGCTTTTGTGACTTGTATGCTTCATTGACGTCATCTTTTAAAAAGTGATTATTGCAACCACAATTTATAAAAAAAAATTGTTAAGTTAGATGTGTATATTATCTCTTTTTATTTTTTTATAAAAAATATAATTATAAGTTGTGAAAAGCATGTTATGAATAACAACATTAAATAAGTTATACATAGTTAGTTTTATTTATACTAATACTAGAAAAAAAATTAAAGTTATTTTTGTTTACAATAAGTTCAAACCTTTAATTTAAACAAACTTGTCTAATCCTTTAAAAATATTAAAAGGGTATAAATTCTTTGTATGTTTAGAAAAGAGATAAACATAGATAGTAAATATGTCTCTCTAGTAAATCTCATTAAACACTTGTATCTATCTCTCTTTTTGAATGAAATCTAAATGAAGGAAGATAAATGGAACACACGAAATTTCTTTAATTAGACAAATCACATCTATTCAAGAATTATATATAGTTTTATTTAACAAAACTTTATATAATTGATAGTTTTGTGTAAATTGTTACTATTATATACAAGGTTTTAAGAAGATCAATATTGTAAAACCATAGCGATAAAACGGCATCGGTGCTTTTGAAACTTATACCATTATTATCGTTTAGGAAGCAAGATAATTTAAATTTAAATTTATTTTTTAATTAAAATTATAGAGTGGTTGCGATGATGATGATGAAGAGGAGAAAAATTTTTATTTTTATTTTTTAATTAATAAAAAATTTATGATTAATTATTTGTAAAATTATGTATTTGGTTGATATATATCTAAGAACTTTCCTTAAAGAACAATACTATTATCTATTATTTTTATGATAAAAGAATAAATTGCTAAAGTCTTTACTCGACGGAAATCTTTATTTAAAATGTCATAACACACTTAAAAACTTCCATTACTTCACTTACAATAGCTGAATTCAAAAACTTCTGGCTTTTTAACAAACAAAAATAAAACTCTGTTTTTTAGATGAGTGGATCCAAGAATTAATTGATTCAAAATTCTTAAGATATATAAGTTTTTGTGTAATTCTTACAATAAAATGTCCCAGGCATGATAAAACTTTTTCTCTAACTGTTATTCATTTCTAAACAAAAGATGTATAAAAAGTTAGCTTTTTTTGCCAGATCCTGATTTGGGTTCCATCTCTGTTTCACCAAAATAAGATAAAAAAAAATATACAAATTACAATACCTGAATAACCATCAATGGAGTATTAAGCACTTCTGAAGATCCAGGAACATCAAAAAGAAGCTCTTCCAAACAAGGAAAAGGAGGCTGAAGAGCATCCCCAAAATCCTTCAAACCAACATCCGCATCAGCTTCAATAAACAAAACACCTTCTCCAGTACAATCCACCATAAGTTTCCTTCCAGGACCTTCCCTCAATCTACCTGCAAATGGATAATAAAACACGAGCGTTTTCGCAAGCGCTTTTCGAATAACATCAACAGGGTCTTTCCCTGCCATATTTGGATCATACTTGTAAAACTGTATGACAGGAATTTGAAAACGTAACCCATCTTGGTCATCAATGTCCGAGAGAAGTTTGATTTCATGAGGTGTGGGTTTTGATGGAGTTACGAATTCAGGGGCTTGTCTCTTCACTGTGAATAACAGAGATTGGGCCATAGCTATTATGAACAAAAGAAGAAAGAGTGCTTGATTTGTATATGCAAGTACTGAATGTTGAGAGTGTGGTGTATATATAATCGCAAGATGCAATGGTATGTCCCACATTGTGCTAGTGCATTAATTTATTGAAACTGTTCAAAAAAATTATTTTGTCTGTCCTAATACATCTACCTTTGTAAATATGGACCCACGTTTTAAAAGACGGTCCCTACGAAAACGTCTACGACATAACGGTTTTGTTAGATGTGAATATTGAGATGGGTATCACCGTTTTCTATATTAAACAATAGATTGTAGTTAATTTACAGTACAACGATCGCAATCAGCATCGTGACATCAATATCGATCAAAATCTCAAAAAAAATTTACGTGACCACGACGCGACTGCGACATACTTGTTTCACGAAAGCGATTGCGACATAACGGTTTTCACAAATTTCTATATTATAGAATAAATTATGATTAATTCACACTATAACAAATCCAATCAATATCGCAACAGCTATATCGATCAAAATTGCAAAAACTTTTACGCCACCACGACAAATATATAAAACCCCGTGGACCCTTAAAAATTAATGAATGGTCCAGGACAAATTTTAATAATCATCACAATGTTTTTCCTTTTAAGTTGTTGTGATGTGTAGTGAAGCATTTTACTAAATTTTATGTATGATTATTTTTTTAATCCGACTCTTGTGACTTTATGTGGTTATGATTTTAATTATAGTACTCTCAAGTGGAGAGTTATACTAAATGAAAATTTTTTAGATTTATTAGGTGTCATTTATTATAACATTAGTTTATTTTGACTTAATTAAAGTTTTGACTCTCTTATTTTATATTATTAAAATAATTAATTTTTCTGTATTAAATTGAAATAATTCTAATTTTCATTTGACATTTTCACTTAAAATTAATCATGTAGTTATTTTTTTAATGATTTTTAACTTATATTTTTTATTTATAAAGTTTCACAAATTAATGATATTGTCTATTTTTCAATGACACATATTTTATATTTTTTATTTGTAAAGTTTTATTGATGATTTGTCATGTTTTACAAATGACACGTCATATAAAACTAGATTCATTTTTAATTTCAAATGCAAAAATATAAAATAAATTTAAATCATTTGAATTTGAAATAGAATAATTATTAGGTGTATGAAATAAAATAGGAGATTTAAATTGTAACTAAGACGCTTTTTTTAAGTTACATGTGAGTTTTGCTCTGAGAATTCATTAAAGATGAGTTAGACTTCAAAGTTCAAATAACACTTTCATTGATATTTAGCGAATATCTATAAAAAATGTTCTCACATCAAACCCGAAGACATTTGTTTATTAATTTATGTAAATAAGTAATAGTTTAATTATAACTTTGTTTTTATCTATTTTGTATTCAAAGTTTAAACAATTTTAATTTAATTTTATATTTTACTAAAAATTAATACTATGTTTATTCTTAAATGATCACTGCAAAAAAAAACCTCAAGTAGCTAGGTGAATAACACTCGTCAAGTGTAAAAAACACCCTGCAAATGAATTATTGCGGGATATCCCAAACACGCTGTAAAATCGTTAGTCGCAAATTGTTGCAGGGTGTAAATCACGTCGCAGCCTTTGCAGGGTGTAAATCACGCCGCAACGTTGCTAAGTGAAAAACACGTCGCAACTCAATTTCCAGAATTCAGAGCAGAACACTGCAGAGTAAAGCAGAGGTGTAGTCAGCGCAGAGCAGAGTTGGTAGTAGTTTGTTGTTGGGTGAATAACACGCTGCAACGTTCTTAATTGCAGGAAGAAAAACACCACGCAAAATGTATTTTACATAATAAAAAATATTATATTAATATTATTATAAATATTAATTTTAATATTTATAATAATATAAATAATATAAATTCAAATTTTAATTTTAAAAAAATAAATTCATATATAATTAAAAATATTTAAATTCATACTTAATTAAATAATTTCATTATTAATTAAATTCATATAAAATTCAAAAAAAATGTAAATGCATTATTAATATTATTAATTATTATCCATAAAGTCTTCGCCACCCTCGTTTTCTTCATCCTCATTCTCGTCTACCCCTCTGCCACCACCAAAAGCTTGTTGTCGCTGCATATATTGTAGGATTTGTTGTTATGTAACTCTTATTTGCTCATGCAAAACTCTCAATGCTTCTTCCAACTCAAATTGTCTTTTTCTTCTTTCTCCCATTTCAGCATTCTTTGTAGCTTCACGTGTCACAGCTTCACGTGTTGCTTCAGTTTGAGCTAACTGTCTAATTGTTTATGTCATTTCAGGGGTTAATGTCGGAGGACGTGGCGACCCTTCCCCGTCTGCAATTCTCCTAAATAAAGACCTATAATCCCCTTTTCTATAATTAGAGGCTAAAGGTCCCGTAACATAAATTTTTCCATTTTTTTTCTTTCCACCAGCAGAGTTAATCTAAAGATAAAAATCAACAGCTGGATCCAAAGGATGTTGGCCCCTAGGACCACCTAACTCAGGATTTTGAGATAACAATTCTTCCTTCTTTTTACGGTACACCTCCTACACACACATAACATATTAAATTAAATAATAGAGTTTATACAATTTATTAAAATAAAAGAATTAGATAAAATAATGAAATATTAATATATTTTTACCTGAGTATTTTTAGCACGTTCACTGCCATCCTCTCCATCTCTCCCCCTATAATTCCTCTTATGAAGCTTTTGCATTGATGAGGTTCTTCCTTTAGCATTAATCTAATTAAAACAATGAACTTCAAGTGAAAATATATAACAAATAGGAATATAATTTAACAAAATTAGTTAGATGAAAATATAATTATCATCCGCTCAGCGTGTTCGGCAGTACTAATGCTTCCAGCTCTATGATTGGCGGCTCCTTTTTCAGATGCTCTGCGTTTTTTTTTGCTTTTTCTGTTTTTCTCTTAAACTCATCTGAATTCCAATAAGCAACCATTTCTTTAAATACATCTTCGCCCATCCATGGAGGTTTGATCCCTCTGGTTTCCCAACCAAGCCTAGCACGCCTAAGCATGTCAGAAAGTCAGGATGATGCTCTCTTCTTAAAATTACGCTCAACCATATCTTCATCTAATACATTACATACACACTTCTCCTGCAATATTGAAAAAAATTAGATAATTAAACCAATATAACAATTAAAAAATTATTAGATAATTAATTTAACCAGTATAGTAATTAAGTATAGTAATTAAGAAGAAAACATTATACCCGAAATTTGTCAAACCAAGTTTTATACAATTTCTTATCCGTCCTGTAAAGTTGTCCAAAAATCTTCCAAGCTCGCTTATATAACTCTTGAATAACCTCTTTTATGCTTACGGCAACAGGCCTACCTGACAAGAAACTAAACAACAATAATTTGAATAAGTATTAATTAAATTTAAAAAAAAATGACTATATGTACATATGCTTAAAATATAAGAAAGAAATTTACCTGCTTCCAACAGGCATAATTGCCCATCTTCCCTCAGATTTCCTATGTTGAATTTCCATTGCTGCCACATCCACGTCATCTATGTCATCCTCCTCCTCCTCATGATCGTGTAATATCGGATCATTCTGCTCCTGATTGGATGATGAGGGTCCATGTGGGGGAGGTGGGATGCGAGATCCACTGGGCTGGGATGACGAGGGTCTACGTGGGGGATGTGGGATGCGAGATCCCCTAGATTGCATGTATGGCAAAGGTAGATCTGAGGAAAATGGAGGGGGCACTACGCCAAAATAAGTTTTTAATAGCGCTTTTTTTGGTCTTTAATAGCACTTATAAGTGCTATTAAATCTCCCGCTATTATAGTTTGGATGACTATGATAGCGCTTTTAAGCGCTATTAAAGCATTGTCATTAATAGCATTTCTCATAAGAGCGCTATAGTAGTCTTATCTAAAATTTTATTTGAACAAGAATTAATAGCACTTCTTCACAAAGCGCTATTATAGATCCAACTGCTAATAGCACTTCTTCACAAAGCGCTATTATAGATCCAACTGTTAATAGCACTTTTCAGCCTAACATCATTACATGCCCTTTTTATATTAAATAAATAAATATCATATAAAAGTATTATTAGAAGAAAAAAAAAAGAATCATTAATAAAAAATCACTATTTATATCCTTCAAATTATTCATCAAAAAAGAATCTTTCAACTAAACACAACTCCAATAACATGTATGAAAATGATATCTATCATTATAAAAGTAAAATTACATGAGTTGGTTTTGCTAAAATTAAATTTACATATATAGTTTTATAATTTGTTACAATTTTTTGAAGAATGGAATGCCAAAATGATAAATACTTAAAAAATGAAAATGCCAAAAGTTTCTATTCTTTGATGCCTCTTGATACTACAAGAATACCCCAAAAGCACTTCAATATGCGTCGAATTGTTGAACGGAGCAAAATAATAATGTCTTTTGCAGAGGTAAAAACCTAGTAAAGGAAAAATAATAAACAAATCATCATGATACAATTTTCTAATACAATATTTAGAAAAATTAAAATGATCAGTAAAGTCAAACACACCTGATGAGAATTGTTTGATAGTTTGAGAGACTTGACATTACAAAGTTGACTAAATAATAATAATGAAATGCCACAATTGAAATAGAAGGGAAAACTACCTGAAAAAGAAACAACCAAGTCGAATAGAAGGCAAAGGAAAAAACTTAAGTTAGTGGTAACCAAATTGATAAGGTGAAATATGCACTAGCAAACCTACTTGCCTGTTTTCGTCCTACTTTTGCTCAAGATTAATGGTTAGTTTGTTTTAAAGTGCAAAGTTGATTTTAGTGCCTGGTTATAAATATAACCAACACCAAACAACAAACAGGAGCAGAATTTGTAGTTAAAAATAGAGCAGACCGGCCCAAAAACATTAGATTTCATTGTACATCAAGGCCAACCAATCCCACCTTAAGAGCTTAAGCAAAAGTGACAAAAATTGACAGCAAATAAGGCTGCAGACTTTGTTCAAAACTGCAGTAAAACTGTTACAAAACCATAGATGTTGTCGGGATGGAAATGGTTTGCTAGCTGGTATGTCCTTTTTGAAAATTGGGCAGCGAATGGTTTATTTCTCTATCTTATTTACCTAGTGAAACTATTATAGTAATGTCTTCTAATGTCATTATCTTTTCTAGTTTTCTAACTTGAGCTTCCAAGTTGATAAGCATGTCTAATGTAGAAAAATCTCTTCTCTTTTCTAATTGCATTTCGTTCTTCTTTGTAAAAATAAAATACATATTGCTTAATTTATCTTATGATAGTAGCCTTAATATATTCAGTAGTATGTGCCCTTAAGATTAGGATAAATGCCTTTTTAACATCAAGTCTAGTTCATTCATTCTTAACACTTTAGAGAACTATGGCACTATATAAGGTAAAGGTAAAATGTTTTGTTCTGAAAATACCTTGTCCACATCCCTATGGCATGTAAGAGGTGCACCAGAAGATGGATCATAGCCATAAACTATATTCAGAATGCTTAAGGAGAAAGACCAACCTGCCACAAAGTGTGAACATTACAACTTAACATTAGAAACAAAAATACAAACGAAATAGTCATAAAAATCTTAATAAATTTTTTTAAACAATCTCTTCTTTTAGCATCAAGAGGAATATATACATGAACTCACCTTTTTTTAAACAACAAAATATTTTAAACAAAGTGGCATGCAAGACACTGAAAAATTATACAATAGTCATGATCAAAACTACAAGTTGCAACTAGTCATGCACTCATGCTTACTAAACCAACACTGCAAAATCGCATACCAAATCAGAACACTGAGAATAAGGGACTCCAATATTCAATTTCATAGAGGTCATGCTGATATACAAGACATTATATACAAGACTACTAACTAATTTCGTATAGATCATGCTAACTTGTCAAAATCTCTAGATTTTTAAGATTTGTTTACTATATTCCATTAACATACAAAAACATAACAATTCAGCCAAGTGGATGCATTAAGAAAGAATATTACCTTGAGCAGAAAGTGTGCACATAAATGAGCTAGCTTCTGAACACTCTCCATAAATAACCACATCTAGAATGGCCTTGTTTATTACAAACTTTAACATCATAAACACAAGTTGTACCATCAAGTGAAGTTAACAAAAGATACTCATGATTAGTAGACACTTCATAGTAAATATTGCATTAGTGTCCTAAGAATGTTCATACAAATTCAGTAGACTGACTATCCCATAATCTTAAATTTTCAATCATACATCCAGTAGCAACATACAATGCACCAAAGTATATAATACAACCAGAGTCATGCTAAACATGACACTCCACCCCGTGGATATATCAACTCATATGATATAAAATGAAAATTATAGGTCCAAGTTAAAGTATATAATATAACTAGAGCTCGTTTAGTTTAAGAATACATTCTTTTACTTCATATTATATGTTTATTTATAAAATTCATCCGTACCATTAGTTTTAAAATATACCATTAACAATTACTAATGTGTTTTTTATCAACATAACTTTATTTTATATCTTAATTACTTGAGTCTAATTAGTACTCTATGAGTACCTTTTGTTAACTTTATTTGATGGTACTTGAGTCCAAGTCCAAGTCTAATTAGTTGAAAACATACACTATATAGACTAGGAAAAAAAAAGTAAAATTCCGCATCCATCAGAAAATTATAGCCAGCCAACTACAACTCCAAGTGCAAGTCAATCACATGGTAAAAAAATCCATAAGATACAGAACCACAATTAAAGGAATAACATTTTTTATTTTTTCTAGAAGTTTTGAAAAGAAAAGAAAAAACAAGAAAACATGCCTTATGTGAGCTTTAGCACATGTATACTTAATTGTTTGTTATGTTCATGCTATGTACAACTCTTTTACTAGCAAGCCCTTTTATAAACAAGAAAATAATTAACCTTTCACCAAAAAAAGTTACAAATATAAAAAATACATATACTCAGTATTGTTTCAGTTATCTCCATTTCCTTAGCAAAATTTAATTGACCCTTAGGTTTGGTCTTAAGAATTGTAATTACTTTGTATTAGCTAATAGAAGCATGAATCCCTCTTCCCTAAAGAGGGAGCCTAACTAAAATCACATCTAGGATGCAAAACAATACACAATCCTTAATACTTTGAAAGGGCATCCATGCAAAACTTTGTTGATTTTCATGATAATCCCCAAAAATTGAAAAAACACTACATCAAAAGAAAAGTAGAAAATGTTCAATTTCAATATTGAATAGCTATGAGAAGAACCCTAAAATTTACCTAACACAATCATACACTGTATTAAATATGAATTTCAATCAAAATACAGAGCTACTTACAATTAATGTGAAGACATAAATGAGGATGACTAAATGTCCGGAAGACGGAGGGCGAAACAAGGACGACGTCGCCGAGGCGGAAGTTTAGAACGGATAGAGACCAGGAACAGAGTGTGAATTGAAAGATGCATTTGTTCCACCTTTTGAACACATATTAGAGCCTCGACAATTGGATGAATTGATACAGTGTTCAAAAATTGAGATTATAAACTTGTTTTCCTCGATTGAGCGACTAGCCTTAGAATATTTCCTCAACAGGTTTTAGACTTTTCTACTTTTCAACTAGAAGAAAAGGAATGAAATATGACACAGATGTCTTTGGCTCCACAACTTTTAATTCGGCAGTGATGGGGAAAAGAAAGTGACACGGACACCGACACCCTTAGACAAGAAATTGAGAAATTGAGGAGCGTTTGATGAAATTAAAAATTGGAATTTGATTTGGACTAAAAGGATGAGACGTGATGATGGAGGTAGAATGGGTTTGGAAAGTTTAGGGTTTTGGTGGTGGGTGGTAGAGCTGACGAGAGAGACAAGTTCTTAAGTTTACGAGGAATAAAAGAAAAGAGACCCTGACATTGCAAATGGAACACATGTTTTTTTCCACATATGGTATAAATATAAAATAGAGTTTACAAAAAATCACATCTATAAGGCATGACCTGTAATAGCGTTTAAGTGAAAAGCGCTATCATTCCCTTCCGAAAATAAACAAAAATATTTTTTTAATATTTTATAATAGCGCTTTTAAGAAAAAGGCTATCATATGGCTCTATCTATAATAGCATCCGAGATAAAATGCTATTAAAGGTCTATATGTAAAAATTTAATAGCATTTTGTTTAAAAGCGCTATTAAATTAGTGCTATTATAGGCCAAATTTGTAGTAGTGGGGGGTACATTTGAGGCATAGATCCCCCAAAATATGGAATGCTAGATCCCTCGGGATGGAATTGAGGGGATGCAAATCCGGGTGGGGACATATGTGTAGGCTGGAATGGAGGGGATGCAAATCTGGGTGGGGACACATGTGTAGGCTGGATGAAGGGGATGTAAATCCGGGTGGATTCTGTGAGGTAATTAGGGAAGTAAAATATATAGAAGGCGGAGGCATAGTCGACTGAGCCTCCTGACTCTAAGACATAGTATGCTGAGACCCCTGACCAGACTGAGGCAAAGAACAATACATTGAAGATGGAGGTGCCTCAACTACACTTATCCTCGCGCGACGACCTGACTTACCTACTTTACCCTTCCCTTTTTCAGGATGAGGTGGCATTTTATCTACTAACTAAAAGAAAAGAATATATAGCAATTAATTAAACATGCATATATTAAAGAAATCTTCAATACATAATATATTAAAGCAATCTTCAATACATAATAGTTAGATCTTAATCTAGAATACACCAATATTTAAAAGGAAAAAATACTGTCTAGTTCCTTTAAGTTATTTTAAAATATCAAGTTAGTCCTTTAAGTTTTTTTGTAACGCTTTAGTCCTTTATGTTAAGTAATGTTTGCGTCGTTGACCTTTTTAAAAATTTCGGTTACAATAAATTGCAAACTCATATACCATTTGAACTGGTTTTTCACGCTAATCACGAGTATGCAATCAAATTTATCATACAAGTTACGGTTCATGAAAATAAGGAAAAAAGTTGACAAGTACATAATGAAAAATCGTTCGATCCGACCAAAATATATAATCAAACGCAAAACTAAGCATGATGGAAAATAAGCATGATGGAGTATTTGTGGAGATTGTGCATTATTACATGCCACTTGTTGCCTGAACCATGATGGAAAATAAGAATGTATGTGAGAGGTTGTTGCTTTTTCACCAGTGAGTTCATAATAGTAGTTAACAAAATGCCCTATATAGAAATGAATTAAAAGTAAGTTAGAAGGTAATAAGTTTATATTGAATGTATTCAAAATAAATAATAACTTGGTATACTTACTCAAGGTATGGTTTAACTTCAACGCAATTAATCAAGACATGAATCTTTCAAAAGGATACATCCACCTATATTGAGCGGGTCCGCCAAGAAAAGCTTCATATGCAAGATGCACGGGAAGATGTTCAATCGAACGAAAAAACCAGGTGGAAAAACTTGTTCCAACTTGCATAGAATGATAGGAATGTTTTGGTCCAACTTAATGAGGTCATCTACTCTTAAAATTGACGCACAAATATCTCTAAAAAATTGACTAATTTCAGTTAGTGGATTAAGCACTTGTGTTGGCAATGAGCTGAAGGCAATTGGAAGCAATCGTTCCATGAAAACATGGCAATCATGACTTTTCATTCCATGCAACTTCCCAGTGTTGGTGTTAGCACACCTTGCCAAGTTAGAAGCATAACCATCTGGAAAAATCATTCTTGTTTTTTCTAAGGGCATGGTTTTACACCTTTTTTGAAATCATTCTTGTTTTTTCTAAGTGCATGGTTTTCTGGTAAGAATCTACGGTGACAGTCAAACCAAGAACTTTTCCCTCCTTTTTCCAATGTAAACGCCTTCGTGTCACCCATGCAATGAGGACATCCCATTTTACCATGCGTACCCCAACCAGAAAAAATGGCATATGCAGGAAAGTCGTTAACAGGTCACATCAAAGCAGCTCGCATATTGAAGTTTTGTTTACGAGATATGTCATAAGTACATTCTCTAATCCACAAACTCTTTAAATCATCAATTAAAGGTTGTAAATACACGTCAATTCCTGCTTTTGGACTCGACGGCCCTGAAATGAGGCAAGTCAAAACTTGTAAGGCTTTGGCATGCACATCTCAGGGGGGAGGTTGTAAGGGGTAACAATTACCAGCCAACAAGAATATCCAATTGCCGACGCTTGGATATATGGAGTAAAACCATCAGAGCACAATCCGAGTCTAACATTTATTGGTTCTGCAACAAATTCATGATGTATACGATCAAAGTGTTTCCATGCCTCGCCATCAGATGGATGTCACGTCATGCCTGAACTAATTTTGTTTGTGTGATGCCATGTCATTTGACTAGCACTATGCATTGAAGCAAACAATCTCTACAACCTTGGTATTATCGACAGATAAAACATTGATTTCACTGCTATGCATTTCCGCTTATGATCAATGGCTTTACTGTGAACTACATACCTTGGACTGTTACGAAACTTACATTCCTCTAACGCTCCATCGTTTGTACCAAACTCGTTGTTGTAGAACAACATGCAACCTTTAATGCAACAATCAATCTTTCTTACTTCTTAACACAACTTCGACACCAACCTCTTTGCGTCATAATAACTTATATGCAAATTATCTTTAGTAGGAGTCGCATCTAACATCATTTGAGAAAAGAATTCCAAACACTGATCAGGAACATTTAATTAGACTTTGCGGTCAATAATCTCACGCACATAGATAATTTAGAGTCAGATAAACCCTCAAACAATGGCGTATTAATCTCTTTCAACAACTGATAAAATTTTTGAGCTTTCTCATTCGGCAACTCTTCCCCATCAAAATCTTGTTGTTCATCATTAGCCAAGTTCACCCCTAAAGCATCGCCAAACATGTCACCGATTAGATTAATTTGTTCTTCATGTTCCATATTTGATCGACTACTTGAACCCTATTGTAAATTACTAGTCTCTGGCACATTCATCAACATTTCTTCCCCATTTGATGTCCTAACCCAATAATTTTCCCTAAAAAACCCTTTCTCTTCAAATGAGTTTCTGCTTCTTCTGGATTACTTAGTATACGTCTACATCCACATTTAAGACACGGGCATCTTACTCCTCCTTTTCTCCGACAACATTCTTGAGCAAATGCCCATGTAATAAATGCTTTAACTCCTTCCTCAAAATGTGGTTTAAGTCTGCGTCTTCCAACATACATACGATCATACATCTAACTACGATAGTACTTATAATATTACATTCTGCATGTTTACATCGTTCCCATTATAATCACTAAAATGTTTACATCAACTGACCAATTCTGGAATTTTGGTCAATTATAAATCCAATAACTTGCACACACACACACACACACACATATATATATATAGGGGTGTAAATGGATATCCATAGGGACGGATACTATGATATTCGTATCCGCACCATTGGATAAATATAATATCCATATCTGCCCCATATCCATGCGGATATTTACGGTAACCGCGGATATTTACTGATATCCATGGATAATATTTTTTTATAAAAAAATATTTTTAACTTCTTTTAATGACACAAAAAGTTATTATCATATAACATACATACCATTCGCTATTAATTTAACAATAAAATTTAATCACATTAATTTTCTTATTATTCACTAAAACATAATTAGATCCAAACATATTATCCATACATTTTATTTTTAACCAAACAGATAAAAGATATTGTGATTGTGAGTTATAATGGAAGAGTAGAAGACAGAGGAGTAAGAATGAAGACATTGGTTCGACAGAGGAATGTCGACACTAGATGGTTGGACTGTGAAATTGTTGAAGTGTGGTATGAAGTATTGAAGAGTTTAAATATGAAATGGCAAATAAAATTTGAATAAAATGTGAAAAGTTTTCTTCAAATAATATTTCAAAAAAAAAAAGAAATATAAGAAGACTATTTTTTTAGAAGATGAAAAGATAAGGTATAATAAACAAATGATATTTAAATGATTTTTATAATTTATTAGCGGATATGGATATCTGTGGGCACAGATATCATTAAACACATATCCATATTCATTAACCAATGTGTATTTAAATATCCATTTATTTTATCTGTGAATATCCATTAAGCTACCCGCCCCATATCCGTGACGGATTTTTATCTACGAATATCCATTATTATTATTTTTAAAAATAGAATATTATTATTACTTTTAAAAACAGAATATTATTATTATTTTTTTAAAACATAATTTTATTATTATTTTTAAAAGCATAATATTATTATTTTCAAAAAAATATTATTATTATGTTATTATATGTTATTACATGTTATTATATTATTATTATTTTATTATATGTTATTACATATTATTATATGATGTTGTTATATATTATTATATGTTGTTATAAGTTATTATATGTTGCTATATTTTGTTATATGTCATATAATTATGATATATAGTTAGATGTTGTTATATGTTTTTATATGTCATGTAATGATGATATATGTAGTTATATGTTTTTATAAGTTGTTATATGTTGTTATATGTTAATATATGTTATTATATGTTAATATGTTATTATATTTATAATTATGATATGTTAATATATGTTGTTATTATATATATATATAATAACATATAACAACATATAATAACTTATAACAACATATAATAATATATAACAACATAATATAATAATATATAATAACATATAATAAAATAATAATAATATAATAACGTGTAATAACATATAATAACATAATAATAATAATCTTTTTTTTAAATAATAATAATATTAGGCTTTTAAAAATAAAAATAAAATTATGTTTTAAAAAATAATAATAATATTCTGTTTTTAAAAATAATAATAATATTCTGTTTTTAAAAATAATAATAATATTCTGTTTTCAAAAATAATAACAATATTATCTTTTCAAAAATAATATTAATATTCTGTTTTTAAAAATAATAATAAAATTTTGTTTTTTTAAAAAATAATAATATATTATAAAACAATAATAATAATAAATCTATTTCTTTTAAAAAAAAATAATCTATTAAAAAAAGAAAAATAATAATAATAATAATCTATTAAAAAACAAAAATAATAATAGATTTATTTCTATTTTTAAAATACTAATAATAATCTATTACTAAAAAATAATAATAAAGCTGTTTAAAAAAATTATAAAAACAAAAATCTATTTTTATATATTAAATCTGTCTAAAAAATATTATAAAAAACGAAAATAATATTAAATTTATTTCTGTTTTGAAAAATAATAATAATAATCTATTTCCAAAAAATAATAATAAATCTGTTTAAAAAAAATTATAAAAACAAAAATCTAATTTTATATATTATATCTGTCTAAAAAATAATATAAAAAAATAATTATTTTTTAAATCTGTTACTTAATTTTTCGTAAGAAAAACGAAAATCAACCCTAAAAAATAAGTATTTTCTAAAAACGAAAATCATCCCTAATTTTTATAAATCATCCCTAATTACAAAAATGGAAAACGAAAATTTGTTCTAACATATTATTCAAAAATTATATCATTTCTAATTTTATCATTCAACCTTCAGAGAAACTAAATTTACACAGCTCATGCATGCGATTCAGTAAAAAATATACAAGAACAAGTTTAACTAGAAGAAGATCTTGAAAAAAAATCCAGATTCACCCACCAACAGCAAAAGAACTTGCTCCTAAAGACAAAAATATATCTGTTGAAGATGAAGCATTTGAAAGATTTATTTGGGTAGTGGGACAGGAAGAGAGAAAGAGAAAATAGAAGAAAAGAATAATTTGTCTCTTTGGATTCTGGAATGGGAAAAGAAAACGAAGTGGTGGAATATATAGGGATGTTGCGACGTGGAAAACATTCTGCAACATTTAATGTCGTTGGGCGTTGCAGCGTGACAAACACCCAACAAAGTATGGTGTCAGAACGTTCACCTGCAACAACTGACGCCTCATTAATTAAGCCATTCAATTTTTCAACAATTTTATTGAGAAGCGTTGCTGCGTGCTTTTCATCCCGCAACTCACTTTTCAAAAAATTTGCAGAAATGTTCACCTACAACAATTGACGCCTCATTAATTGAGCTATTTAATTTCCCAACAATTTTATTCAGAAGCGTTGCGGCGTGCTCTTCATCCCGCAACTCACTTTTTAAAAAATTTGAATTTCCCACCATCAATTGAAAGATGAAAAACGTCATAAACTTTTTTTTAATTTATGCGTTGTGGGGTGAATAACACCCAACAAATACTTTATCTTGCGGGGTGATTAACACCTAAAAAATTCACCCAGCAACTTTGATGTTTTCTTGTAATGGATTTGTCATAATTCTTAAAATGACACGTTATATAAAATTATATTTATTCTTAATTTTAAATAAAATATAAATAAAATAAAACTATTTAATTATCTTGAAAACATCAAAAATGGAAACAAAACTTTAAATAAGGGTGTGAATAGTTGGGTGTGAATGGTTGTCGAAATAAATTGAAAAGAGAAAAATAAGTGAGAGAGAATATATAAGAGATAAAAATAAAGTAGATTTGTGATATTGTTTGGTTTAAAAGAGAAAGAAGAGAAATAGAAGAGAGAAAATTGTTGATAAAATTTGAAAGTACTAGAATATCTTTTTGAATAAAAACTACTGGGCACCCTTTTACTTTATGTTGAATAATTTTAGTTAATTAATTAAATTATCTGTCTTGGTCTATTTGATTTCATAATTTAAAAATTTAATCAAATTAACTGAATCAATTAAACTGGTTTAGATAATTTATTTTATTTAAAAAATAATTTATTTACTAACAGCTAAATTATTATTAATCACATATAAAAGCTAAAGAAACTCACGACATTAATATGTACAGAAAATGAAAGGTCTCTACCAACAATAATGAGTTATTAATTATTTTTTGCAAAATAAACAAAAGAAAGGAAGGAATAAGATAAGCCAATGTATATAAAAAAAAGTAAGATGTCACCAAAACTCTTCGCATATAAGAGTAGGGTGAGCAAGGGACGGGTTGGGAAGGGTTATGACTAATCTTAACCCTGTCTTAAATTTTGGTCGGACTATTTTAATGATCCTAACCCGTATTTAAATCCCAAAAAAACTCGATATTATATACGTTAGTTTAGACTGAGTTAATGTAAGATGATATCGGATTGACCCGAAATATATGAAAGAAAATTTGGGGACTTAAAAAATTTATTATAGTATTTTAAAAATTTTATTTAAATAAGAAATATGAATAAAATCATTAGCATGAATGAAAAACAATGAAGATATCTAAAGTCAATTTTTTAAAATAAAAAACATAATGTAATTCTATATATGTCATCACCCTTTTATTTTCACTAAAATATAGGAAGAAGATGTAAAATAAAAAACATGATGTAAGAGAATCAGAGAAGTGTGAAAGTTGGGAAGTGGGAATATGTGTACTTAGTACTTAGTACTTAGTGAGTGCATATATTAAATTATGAGGTGAGAAGTGGAAAAGTGTATTGAAAATTTAGAATAATCTAAATATACCAATAAATTAAATAAAAAAATAGTACCACATATGCATTCATAATATTAGGACGAGTTGGGTAACCCGAGGGTCAACCCGAACCCGTCCCAACCCGATATTGGATTCATTTTTGGATAGTCCTTTTTTTTCTTCCATTTTTTGCATGAGACAGAAAAAAGACTAACCCAAAACTATTGGGTTGGGACGAGTCTTCGGGTTGGGTTGGGTTTTACACACCCCAATATGAGAGGAGAAAGAAAAAAGTGTTGGGTCCCATCAAAATGGTATCTCTCTTCTCTAATTTCACCATGTCAAACAGGAGAAATTTGGTATTTTTCTTTAAACTTGTCTCTCTTCTCCATTTCAATCGTACCAAACATAAGTGTATGTTTGATTTGGCTTTAAAAAAGTAAAAATAATTTTAAATGTGTAGAATTCATTTCAAGTGATTTTGAGATGTTTGATTTTTCTAAATAATAATTGATTCTGCTTTTAAAATTGATTTTATTATTTTTTTTTTTACTAAAATTGACATTCATTTGTTCACATTGATAGAATATAAATAATACAAATTTAAAATCACTATAAATGAAAAATAGTGAATATGTAAACAAATTCACAACACTTTCGTTAATAGCATATAACGACAATATGACAATTATTGTGACAAAACTTACAAATATGACAAAATTAAAATGCTTAGAATATTCATATCGTTGAGTATACAGTGTTTACGACGTCAAACTCATTGATTGAATATGCACTGAGTCGAAATTAACCTGTTAATCTGAACCGAACAAATACCACACAAAGACGAGAAAACAAAAAACATCGCAATAAAACGACGACTAATACAACATCGCACTAAGACGACGAAATCTAGAAGACAAAAACTACAAATATATATGAAATTATTTATTTAAATGAAAAGAAAAGGATAAAAAATTTAAATGGGACTATTTTGGATAAAAACTATGGTAGTTTTTTATTTTACTCAGAGTTTGAATTTGTAATTTCTGAATTTAAATGTGATTCACAATGAAATTTATGGTTTAATTCATTTTTTACATAAATCTATTTAAATATAAATTAATTCTATTAAATTCAATTCAATTAAAATTAATTTGATTAAAATCAATTCTAATCACCCCAATCCAAACAATTATTAAGCCATTAAAAAATCATGTCATAAAAATTCTGTACTTTTCTAACTTACAGTCACTTCATAAATTTGTTAGCAGAACTCTTGATTATTAAATAGGATTCCCTGCACAGGAATTATTGTTCCTTGATATTATGACTGACCGAAAAGTTAAGAAAGAAATTATTACTATATTTATTGTATCATTTTCTCTCATACCAGCAGCACTATTCAGTAAATTGAGATCATCCTAAGAAGAAAAATATGCTCTATTTTTTTACTAAAAATAACTTCCTTAAAAGACAAAATTAGTTAAGTTGGAATAATTGGAATATACTAATGAATCAGTTCATTTTCCACATGTGAGATTCTCAGAAACTTAGACGATGACTTGACTCTCCTTTTTTATATATTTTATTAATAGACGGTAGCTTCACTTCATTTCCAGGAAATTCATTAATAAAAGGGTGTGGAAATGAAAAGAAGAAAAAGTAAGAGAACTTTTTTCTAAAACAAGTGTAAATAAAAGATCTATCTTAAATTTGTCTTTACTCTACTTTTTAGATAACGTTTGTTTTAAAGATTTATAAATGTTTTTAGAAAATAATTATTTAAAAATTAAAATATGATGAAATATGGCAAATTCTATATCCTTCTACATCTAGTAATTTAGTAGTTACTAATGGATTAATTAAAAAAGAGCAATTTTCAATCTTTACACGACTGAAAAGTAATTTTTATTTTTGGTTTATATTTTTTTCTTGGTTTTAATTATGTTGTTTGTATTCCATCATCGAAAAAAAAGACTGGTTTTATTATGTGAATTTGCATACATTTGGACGATTATATATTCTTAAGAACAATTTGAGTGAGTATGACACGATAAATATTATTTTGCGATTTAATTATTTTACAAGTTATTTATAAGAGTTTAATTAGTATGCATTGACAGTGAAAAATAATTTTACATTGTCATCCAATAGAAATATATTAATCTGTCATGTCATACAATTAATTTAAAATTTACAGTATGATGTGGCGGGATACATGAGGGTGATTGATTGTCAGTGTATTATAATTTTACACTCAGTGCATACCAATTAAATTATATTCATAATTAATTTGCACGTTCGTTATTGTTCATGATCGTTCTCCCGGTGGTTAGAGGTATCTATGTAACAACAGTTTTACGCAGCTATAACGCGCCCACGTTGCCTCTAACGCGCTCGTGTTTAAGTAATGATGTTGCAACACGTCTGCATTGATAAGTAGCACGCCCGCGTTGCATCTGTTTGCATGACACTTTTTCAGCAGTTATATATATATATATATATATATATATATATATATATATATATATATATATATATATATCTGTGTGTGTGTGTGTGTGTGTGTGTGAGAGAGAGAGAGAGAGATAGAGAGAGAGAGAGGTTCGACTACCAAGACAAGAAAGTGACGTTTTAGTGTGATTTTAGAGATTTTGAAGGCCATTTGAGTGTTGGGTTTGGGCTCCCTTCCTATGTGGAAAAAGACCCAAATATGATTAGCCCATTTATCTCACTTATTTAAGTGGAGAGGATCAATTTTAGGGTTAAGAGAGATAGAGAAAAAATAAGGATTCAAAAGAGAGAAAAGAGGAGAAACTCATTCCCATTTTTTTGCAACCAGTCTCACTAAATCGACGATCTCCGATTCGTTAACCGTTGGATCGAGCTCAAATTTGGTGGGCAAGTTCGTAACACATATATCTAACTTTTGAACGTTCAGAATTTCAAAACAATGTCTGAGGTGAAAGTTATTTGCTTCGCACCGAAGCTGCAAATTTGGGAAAATTTTCCAGCTTTTTTATTCTTATTTGTAGGCTAGTTTTCTTTGTGATTTGCGGTTGTTAGCACTAGTTTGTGAATCAATTTAAGACTCTCTTGTACTCTTAATTGATTATAGTGGAGTTATTTCTTTGGTCTGTACGACTAGTGGTTTTTACTCTCATATTAAGGGGTTTTCCACGTTAAAAATATCGGTGTTCTTTTGTGTTTTTATTTGTTCGATTCGTCGTCTTATATTTGTTTTTGAACCTCAAGATTCCTACAAGTTTGGGGGAGTTTTATATCCGCTGCGTATTGGTCTATTATTGTGTCTTAATTTCCCATCAGAGCTCTTGGTTAAGGGCTATTTTACTTGTTTGAAAGATGGAGTCAAATACCAAGATGAATATGGTATTGTTGAATGATTCTAATTATCATTTATGGAAGGGCAAGATGAAAGACTTACTATTTGTGAAGAAATTGCATTTACCAGTTTTTAGTTCTGCAAAGCCGGATTCTGTGTCTGATGAAGAATGGGAGTTTGAACATCAACAGGTATGTGGTTTCATTCGACAATATGTAGAAGATAATGTTTATAATCATATTGCTAATGAGACACATGCAAAAACTTTGTGGGAGAAGAAAGAGTCCTTGTATGCCTCTAAATCAGGGAATAATAAATTGTATACCTCTAAGACAGAGTCACTTGAGTAAATTTCAAGGCCTCCTTGATCAGATGTCAGGAATGAGTATTAAATTTGATGATGAACTTTTGGGACTATTTCTATTGTTATCTTTACCAGAGTCTTGGGAGACATTTCGGGTTTCTATCACAAGTTTTGCTCCTAGAGGAGTTGTTTCTTTGGAAACGGCTAAGGGTGGTATTCTTAATGAGGAGATGAGAAGGAAGACACAGGGTTTTTCATCTCAACCCGAGGTACTTGTCACTGAAAATAGGGGGAGAAGTCATAAAAAGGAACCGAAGGGTGGTAGAGAGAATAGCAGAAGCAAGTCCAAGCCGCGATACAAGAATCTGGAGTGTCATTATTGTCATAAAATAGGACACATACAAAAGTATTGCTATCAGTGGAAAAGAGATAATAAAGGCAAGAAGGGTAAGTCTAAACAAAGAGACTATGAAGATCATGATGATGATCGTGTTACTACTGCTACTAATGATGATCTTGTTATTCTACGTGATCATGAGTATGTTAATCTTGTATTAGATGAGAGCATGTGAATAGTTGACAGTGGTGCTACATTGAATGTTACACCAAGGAAGGATTTCTTCACATCTTATACTTCTGGTAATTTAGGAATGTTGAAGATGGGTAATGATGGTGTATCTAAGGTAATTGGTGTTGGTGATGTTTGCTTTCAAACCAACATGGGAATGCAACTGTTGCTTAGAGGTGTTAAACATGCTCCAGATGTCCGCTTTAATTTGATCTCTGTGTATATGCTAGATGATTATGGTTATGATAATCACTTTGGTTCTGGAAAGTGGAAACTCAACAAAGGCAACTTGGTTGTGGCTAGAGGGGAAAAGCTTTCTAAATTGTATTGGACAAAAACTTTGGTTGCTAGGGACGGTGTGAATGCTATCGACATGGAAGCATCTTTGTGGCACCGAAGACTTAGTCATATTAGTGAAAAAGGGCTAAATTTTTTGGCCAAAAAGGATGTTCTTCCTGGATTAAAGAATGTAGATTTGGAGAAGTGTTCTCATTGCATGGCTGGTAAACAGACTAGAGTATCTTTCAAGAGACATCCTCCCTCAAGGAAGTCAAAGTTGCTTCAATTGGTACATTCTGATGTTTGTGGTCCATTAAAGGTAAAATCCTTTAGTGGTGCACTTTATTTTGTTACCTTTATTGATGATTGCTCCAGGAAACTATGGGTTTATGCCCTAAAGACAAAATACCAAGTTTTGGAAAAGTTTAAAGAATTTCATGCTTTGGTTGAGAGGTAGACAGGAAAGAAGTTGAAATGTGTTCGTTCAGACAATAGTGGAGAGTATTGTGGGCCATTTGATTCCTATTGCAAGCAGCATGGTATTGCACATGAAAACACTCCTCCTAAAACTCCTCAATTGAATGGTTTAGAAGAGAGGATGAATCAAACACTAATTGAGAGAGTAAGGTGTATGCTCTTTGAAGCTAAGTTGCCTAATCATTATTGGGGCGAGGCACTTTACACGGCAGTGCATGTTCTTAATCTCACTCCCACTCTTGCTTTGAACAGTGAAGTTCCAGACAAAATTTGGTTTGTAAAGAATGTCAAGTATGATCATTTTAGAGTCTTTGGTTGTAAGGCTTTTGTGCATATTCCAAAGGATGAAAGATCCAAGTTGGATGCAAAGTCAAAATAATGTATCTTCTTTGGCTATGGGCAAGATGATCCCGTAGGGAATAAGCTTATTCGAAGTAGCGATGTGGTTTTTATGGAAGACCAAACTATTGAAGATATTGATAAGGTAGAGAAGGCTACATCCAAGAAAGATATCAGTTTGTCTAATGTTGATCTAGTTCGGTTACCTAGCCATAATCTGGATGTTATTGGTGGTGATGATCACAATGGTGAGCCATATGATTATGTTGATGATCAATAACTTGGAGATGAGGTAAATATTCCAACTAATGATGGTGAAGGGGAGAGCGATTTGTTACAGGATGAGAATCTTGGTGAAACTCCAGAGTCTTCTCAAGTTCAACCTAGGAGGTCTAACAGGCAGAGACAACCTTTTACAAGGTATAATTCTGATGAGTATGTGATCTTGACTGATGAGGGTGAGCCCGAGTGTTTTCAAGAGGCCATGGATAGTGATGAAAATCAAAAGTGGATGGATGCAATGCATGATGAGATGAAAACATTGCATGATAATCACATTTATGATTTAGTGAAGCTGCCTAAAGGAAAAAGGGGTTTGGAAAACAGATGGATTTATAGAGTTAAACATGAGAGCAACTCTAAGTCTCCAAGATATAAAGCCAGATTAGTGGTGAAAGGTTTTCGTCAAAGAAAGGGTGTTGGTTTTAATGATATTTTCTCACCTGTTGTAAAGATGTCATCAATTAGAACCGTGTTGAGTTAGGCTGCTACTCTTGATTTAAAGGTTGAGCAAATGGATGTGAAAACGGATTTCCTTCATGGCAATTTGGAGGAAGAGATCTACATGAAACAACTCGATGGTTTTCAACTTAAAGGTAAAGAAGATCATGTGTGTAGATTGAGAAAGAGTTTATATGGATTGAAGCAAGCCCCAAGGCAGTGGTACAAGAAGTTTGAGTCTGTTATGTGTGATCAAGGATACCAGAAGACTACTTCAGATCATTGCGTTTTTGTTAGAAAATTTTCTAACGATGACTTCATTATCCTGTTGTTATATGTTGATGATATGCTTATTGTAGGAAAAATTATTTCTAACATTAACATGTTAAAGAAACAATTTGGAGAGTTAGTTGCCATGAAAGACATGGGAGCAGCTAAACAGATTCTTGGCATTAGAATCATGCGTGACAGAAAAGTGAAGAAACTTTGGATGTCACAAGAAAATTATATCGAAAGAGTGCTGCAAAGATTCAAAATGGAAATTTCTAAGGTGGTAAACACTCCTTTCGCTACTCATTTTAAGTTGAGTTCTAATTAAAGTCCTTCAAGTGAAGATGAAGCGTTTGATATGAAATGTATTCCTTATGCGTTTGCTGTGGGTAGTTTTATGTATACAATGGTGTGTACAATACCAGATATAACACATGTTGTTGGTACAGTCAGTAGATTTTTATCAAATCTAGGTAGAGGGCATTGGAATGCTGTAAATTGGATTATAAGGTATATTCACACTACTACTTCTATGAGGCTTTGTTTTGGAGGAGACAAGCCTACTCTAGTGGGGGTATTGTGACTCTGATATGGCTGGAGACATTGATTCCAGAAAGTCCACTTCGGGCTACATGATTAAATTTGCAGGGGGAGTTATTGCTTGGAAGTCTAGATTGCAAAAGTGTGTAGCACTATCTACTACAGAGGCTGAGTTCATTGTAATTACCGAAGCATGCAAAGAGTTATTATGGTTGAAGAAATTTTTGCAGGAGCTTGGTTTTGTTCAAGACAAATATGTCTTATTTGTTGATAGTCAAAGTGCTATTCATCTTGGTAAGAATCCGACTTTTCATAATAGGTCCAAACACATTGATGTGAGATATCATTGGATACGTGATATTTTGGATGCTAAGGTGTTGGAGTTAGCTAAAGTTCATAAATATGATAATGGTTGTGATATGATGACTAAAGCATTACAAAGAGGGAAATTTGAAGCTTGTTGTGATATCGCCGATTTGGTGATTTCCTCCGCATAGTTGTGAGGGGGAGATTAGTTGGGTTTGGGCTTCCTTCCTATGCGGAGAAAGACCTAAATATGATTAGCCTATTTGTCTCACTTATTTAAGTGGAGATGATCAATTTTAGGGTTAAGAGAGATAGATAAAAAAATAAGGATTCAAAAGAGAGAAAATAGGAGAGAAACTCATTCCCGTTTTTCTGCAATCAGTCTCACTAAATCGATGATCTCCGATTCATTAACCGTTGGATCGAGCTCAAATTTTTTGGGCAGGTTCGTAACACATATATCTAATGTTTGACCGTTCAGAATTTCAAAACAACATCAGAGGTGAAAGTTATTTGCTTCACACCGAAGCTGCAAATTTGGGAAAAGTTTTCAGCTTTTTGATTCTTATTTATAAGCTAGTTTGCTTTGTGATTTGTGGTTTCCCTCTCTCTAACTCTTATCGTGCTTTCCCCTTCTCACCCATCTAGGGTTTTGAAGGTCTCCGCCACCAGTTTCCCCTGGTTTCCCCTGTGATTTGGGTAAAAAAAATTTCTATTCTCTCCTGTTTTTAAGGCGTCTCTGTTTCAATTTCTTCCCTCAGAGTTTGTGGGTGGGTGTCGTTATCATCTCTTGTATATTTTTGCTGGTGTTTTGAAAATTATGGACAAATGGAAGAATATACAATTATCAAAGGAGGAAGAGGAGGGTATTACGGCTGATATCGAAGAGGTTTGTGAAGGAGAAGTCTTTCAACGTACGCTCGCTGAAAAACTATGGACGGACAATAGTTTCAACTCCCGTGCGTTTACAAATACGATGATAGGGGCTTGGAAGCTAAAGAATCCTGTGGAAGTACAAGAACTGAGTAATAACTTGTTTCTTTTCCGTTTTACAACAAAGAGGGATCAATCAAGAATTAGGGTTTTGAGCCCTATCAGAGCACTTAGACAAAGGATCAATCAAGAATTGACATGATCTTCAACTTGTCTATACTCTCCAACACCCATAAAGGATCAAGAGGACTCCCACATCAAGGAATCAAGCACAAGGTTGCAACATTCCAAGTGGATTAAGCCTCAAGATCGGCAGTGTCACCAAATTAGGGTTTTGGTCGACCAAGGCCTCCAGGTGGAAATTTTCCTCTGGGCATGAGCCAATGCTTCAAAGTATAACTCAAGATACTCCAAGGGACCTCATGGACCCTATAATCAAGTCAATTTAACCTCAGGGGATCCATTTACCAAAAATCGGGAATTAAGGTTTCTTGACCTAATTCACCCCTAAGTTGACTTTTGGGACAAAACATGAGCCAAGACCTCTAGGCATGATTTGAGGGCCTCTAACACACTATATTGATCCATTTGCAACAATGGATTGATCCAAGAAGCTTGATTCACAAGTTTCATTTTCATCTGGACCACAATTAGGGTTTTGAAGAAAAAGTCAACTGTGCCTTTGACTTTTGACCAAGGCATGCTCCCAAACCATGGGACATGATTCCATACACCCTATATCACCTATGGAATCCATCTATTAAGTTTGATTTAGATCAAGGACTTGATTTCATAGAGGATCGCACAGTTTGAAATTCATCTGATAAAAAGTCAACTGTACAAAAAGTCAAAGTTTGACTTTTTTTAATTTTTTTTTGGTAAACCAATGTTCCTTAACCCTAAAACAATGTTAATGTGTGATTTAAATAATCATTCATCAAGAAAAACCAAAGAAAGTGAGTTAACTTGTAAAAGGGGTAACCATAAAAAATTTAGAATTTTTCTAAGTTATGGAACAAAGTGGCTAGGGTACCAACTTTGCAAGGCCATATCTCTCAAACCCTAAGGCCTTTCTCTCCCATTCAAAGCTCAGAGGGAAGCCTTCATTACACTTTACAAAAGCTTCAACTACATCTCATTCCAATTCCTCATAGATTTCAAGTTATGATAGGATCAAAATCACTAAAAACATGAAAATGCATCTTTTTCCAACACTTTGAAAAATTCTGCCCAAGGCAGATTTCAAGTGAAACACCAAAACTTGGAGGGTTGTTTCACATAGTTTTAGGCTGAATCAATTCAAGATATAAACATCAAAGTTGTTGTCCATATTGCCTACAATCCAAGGAACTTATTGGCATGAAAAAACTCAGCTTGAGCCAAGAGTTATGGCTGCTGCAAAACACCATGGCAAGGCTGTCATGAAAAATCAGTTTGCATGTTTTCTTGCCTTACACAATTTCTGAGTCAAAGCCAAGGATCACTATTCCAAATTCATCCAATCTGATCACAATGCATCTGATCCAACCAACAAACTTGGACTGAAATGCCAAATGCTTGTCCTTGAGAATTGATGAGTTTTTGGCATATATGCCTTGAATTCAAAGGGAATTAATGTGGAATAGTGCACTTTCAAGATTCTCACTCTCTCTGGTTAAACAACAATTAAAATGACTGAAGAATGTGGAATCAGTCAATACATAGCTGAGCTATTTGGGGCAGCTGTTACACCTAGTGCAAGAGGCATTTATGCCAAGCCAAGACCATTGAACCATGGCCTTATCCTCTGAGCTTCAAGAGAACCACTTCAACACAACTCCTCTACTATAAATAGAGGTCATAACTGATCATTCAAATCACACCAAAGCAGCCTACAACATTGCTTTCTCTCATTCTCTCCTTAAGTGCAAAATTTCTTTATTTTTGAGCAAGTACTATCGGGTTTTGAGTTGCAGAGCCAAGCAACTCAAACTATCACTTCTAACACATCATATATGATGTATAGAAGCTGTCCAAACACCTAAATCACTTATGAAACACCTGAATCAAAATCTCAATCTTCAACCTAGCCATTATACAGTTGGGATACCATGATCTGATCTAAGGAGTTTCAAAAAGTTCCAAGGCTTGCAATCCACTCCATGCCATCCATTGAAGTTGTAGGGGCCATCAAGTTACTTCTAGAACACAATTTGTGCAGAGTTCCAATTCTTCTTGCAGCAAGGTAAGCCTCAAACTCTCATAACATGATCCATGCATATTTCCTCGCATGATAATTTTGCCAATTGCTTATCGTCATATGTTGAGTGTTTCCCCTCAAAAAATTTGATCATAGCACTCACAAACATGTCTGCACGATTGATTTTGCAAGCTTAGGGTTCATACATTCATGTTCATGTAACTTGCTACACACTGAAAATAAATGAAATCAAATATTGCCATCATGTTCCTTGTTAAAAAACGCATAAATTTGGTGTTTGAATCATGTCAAATGGTTGAGAAAAGAGTGAGATAGAGAGCTTCTTGCACGAGCTCGAGGAAGAAGATGGCCATGGCACCATTCTTCAGGTTTTCAAACCAAACTTGCCTTATATTTTACCCTTGCCATATGTAAAATGAATTGGTATTGCGCCCTAGTGGTTGATCAGCTGGTTTGTGTGTATTGAGCGAGTGGAAGGTCTGGGGTTCGAATCCCCCTCGTCCCAGACCTCTTTTTTACCACTTTTTCCATTTTTTTAATATTTGTTATATTATTTTAAATGATTTGGAAAATTAATTTCTCCTTCAATTTTAATGATTTTTATTGGTTCTTTTTGCAAAAAATCACAAAAATGTTAAAATATTTTATTTCACGAATAAATCATATTTATATTAATTATTTAATATAGTTGGTATTTTTGTAAATAAATTCATTTTTAATTATTTTAAACACTTTTAAAAGTGGATTTTTATCTTGAAAATCAAAACCAAATGAGTTTTAATTCATCTTGTGATTAAAACATCATTTTTCAAATCTTAACCAAAAATCACAAGTTGTTTATTCAAGCTTATTTGGTATTTTATCATTATTTATTGATTTTATTTAAGAATTTACTTTTAAAAATGATGAAATTAGGGTTTCTTTGATTTTCACCCTCACAAATCTTTTTCAAACACTCATGGGCCTCTAATAGAGTGTAAGTCCCAACCCCTTTGTAAATAAAACATTTTGGGCCTCACACATTGTATAAGTCCCTCTGTATATTTTCAAAACAACGGCGCGATCGTCGCCTTTGTAATAAAACCAACTGGGCTTCTCCTTGAGCTATAAGACCCATCTCTATTCATTTTTCAACTCTTTGGGCCTCTAATAGAGTGTAAGACCCAATCCCTCTTTGAAACCAAAATAGTTTGGGCCTCACTCATTGTAAAAGTCCCAACACATTTTCCAAAATCTCTGCGCGATCGCTAGTTTAAAATAAAACCACTTGGGCATCTCCTTGAGTTGTAAGCCCCATTATTTTTTCTTTAAAACATCCTTGGGCCTCTAATAGAGTGTAAGACCCATTCCTTGTAAATAAGATACCTTGTTGGGCCTCAGACATTGTATAAGACCCACTGTATTTTCAAAAACCTCGGCGCGATCGCTGTTTTCAAACAAACCATCTGGGCCTACCCTCGTGGTGTAAGTCCCATCTTTCTTTTTTTTCCAAAATAATCTTTGGGCCTCTCCTTGAGTTGTAAGACCCATTCCTTTGTACAGAAAACCTTTTGGGCCTCAGACGTTGTATAAGTCCCAGTACAATCTTTTCAAAACAACTTCCCTTTTGATTTAGATTCAAATATACAGTTGTTATCAAAACTTTCTTTAATTTCTTTGAACAACTAACAATATAGCATGGAAGCTTGCTCACCTGTAATTTTTATCCGCTTTCATTTACTTGCTTTAATATATATAACTGTATTGTGGGAAGCTGCACATGGTTAGTCTTCTTTCATTCTTTTAAATACATGTCAAATATATATAACTGTATTGTGGGAAGCTGCACATGGTTAGTCTTCTTTCACACCCTTTTACATAATTGTCATATATCAAACTGTATATATACTAGTATAGTTATTTAGAGTTTTCCCCGGTAACTAGGTATAGAACTAGGTAAAGCCAGTTTGGTCACTCTTAAAATACAGTCAAAACTAGATCCCCATAGGATTTCCAGATACAGTCTTCCCTTATCTTGGGGTTAAACAACATCAGAACCTCAAGGTATTTGATACCTCAACTCTTCTGTAATCCTCAGCAAGAGTTGATTCCCCATTTGGACCTGTCTCGGGATCTCAATAATTCCCAGCAGAAGATAGCCTCCTCGTAGGCTTTGTATAATGATCCTTTCCTCAGGAAAGTCAGCCTCCTCTTGGGCTTTGTACAATGATTCTCCCCAATTGAGCTAACCTTTTCAGACTCTCTTGTTGAGTCAATCACCTTTTCGAACTCTCTTGTTGAGTCAACCACTTTTCAGACTCTCTTGTTGAGTCAATTACTTTTTCAGACTCTCTTGTTGAGCCGATCACCTTTTCAGAATCTCTTCTTGAGTCAATAACTCTCATAGACTCTCTTGTTGAGTCAATTACCTTTTTTGCACTCTCTTGTTGATTCAACCCTTTTTTAGCCTCAATCTCGGGCTTTGTACGAGACAGATAAGATCACTCTCTTGTTGAGTCAAACCCTTTTAGCCTCAATCTTGGGCTTTGTACAAGACAGATAGAATACCTTCCCCGGGAAAGTCAAACTTATAGCTTCCTCTTAGGCTTCATATAAGGATATCCCCAAAGAGTCAGCCTCTTTTAGCCTCCGTCTTGGGCTTTGTACAAGACACCAATATATCCACTCTCTTAATGAGTCGGTCTCATCAGCCTTCTCTTAGGCTTTGTATAAGGACTTCCCCAGTGGAGTCAATCAACCTCTTAGCTTCAACCTTGGGCTTTGATCAAGGCACACAAAAATCAACAATACCTCTTTAGAGATGACAAATTCTCTTTCAGTCAACCTTTTAGCTTCAATCTTGGGCTTTGAACAAGACACAAATACTCCTTTTAGCCTCTGTCTTGGGCTTTGAACAAGACACCAAAACATCTTTTTCCTCCCTTAGAATAGGAGGAACTACGATTGCTCTGATTTCCCTGTTTCGTTTAAACGGGAATACGTAGGCATAAGATTGCGAAATCTTAGTGAGCATACTAATAAAAAACTCTAGGTCCAATACCTTCATACATCAATCAAAACTTAGGTCCAGCACCTTACCCCAAAAACATCAACAAAAACTCACTCAGTCTCTCACATTTCCCAAGAAATTTTCCCAAACCCATTAACAGATAAACACCATCAAGTATAAAGCAAAACCTAAAGCTAATATCCTGTGGATAACCACATATAGGATGAGTAACTAACAACTGCCCATTGTATAACCTAACCCCGGACCCCCCGATCTCTTTTAAGCGTTTGTTCAGTTAAACATTCGCGTGCAAGGTTAGTTTTAGATACCTTCCCTTTCCCTTCTAGCTTCATGGGATAAATAAGAAATTAGAAAGTAGGACCCCTCCTACCATTGCGGTGAGTAAAACCCAGCGATAAGGTGGTCGCGTCACCGACAAAAATCGCTCGCTACACATCCCACAAGAGGACTTCCTTTCCTTTCAATATGTAGGGAATTCCTTGTCTTAAACCTTTAAGGACGTCTTTGCCCCATACCTAAATACTTTATTGCCTCACACTTAAGGACTTGATAAAATTACAAAAGTATTATGTTTCCCAAAAAAATAATAATTTTATCATTCCTTGTTTGCCTTAATTGTGGTTAGTAGAGAATCATAGATAATTAAAAGAAGATTAGTGCATAACTAAGGTAAGTCTCTAGTCTAAACTCATGGCACATTAGTAAATAACTAAAAGAATCAAGGGCAATGGAGTAATTCTCCTGGGAATCTATATAAGTCAAGAATTGTGAAGAAAACTCAAGTCTCTCATTCATTCCCCTTATTCTTCCCTTTGAAAACCAGAAAAAAAATTGAGAGAGAGAGAGAGGAAATATGGATAGGTGCGTAGAGATATAGAAAGAAAGGGAGAAGAGTGTTGCTTAACCTCTTAAAGAATTGGTTGTATGTGAAGAACTCTTGGATTCTTGGAGGAGAGTCAAGCTGGGAAAAAGGAGCTATCATCATCATCATCATCTTATTGTCTTCAAATTTAAAAATCATGTTTGAAATTATCATACTCTAATGATGTTAGCATGTTTGAAATAACTCACAAACATAGCCTTAGCAGCTGCTACAGATGCCCGTAGTCGGCCCTTGAAATTCGTTGGGGGTGTGGCCTGGACACTGCTACATGCCTTAGCACAGACTACGGGAGGCCGTAGAAGGCCATTCCATCCCTATATATTTTCCTTTTTAACCCTAATTGCTTGTTTTATCTTATGTACCCTATATTCCTTTCATGAATGCATTGATTTCTTGAAATAGAATCGATCTAGAAAGAAAATGACCAAAACAACAAAATGATTTGAGTATGATTCGCCATTGTGATTGTGTTATGTTCAATAAGGGTTGGAACCATAATAGTCATGTCTGTATAACATTAACATGATACGTTTTAATAATGATTAAAACTGAAATAGTATGTACCCGATAAGATTGGTATGTGTGTTATGTTACAATAATGATTTGACACAATAACTCCTTGTACTCGTTTACATTGGTATAATATGTTTCAATAATGGTCGAAACCATAATGTATGAAATTGGCTATTCTTCAATGATGAATGGGTCCATAATACTTGAGTTCCATTTAATCTTGGATATCATATATGCTTCATAGATAACGAATCTGTAACAGTCATAACACCTGTGTGTATATTTGTATGTGATGAAACCGCAACGACAACATGTATTATGCTCCTATGTTAAAGGCACCGTAGTAATATGAAAGACCCTGTATGGTTGATTAACTCATTACAAGATCAAGAAGAATCTAATGGTTTGCTTGTTACTTGTTCACATGTGAATAAATAAATCGAACAAGGTGGAGAAACCCTAGAATTTTCTTAGAAGATTGGTCTTACAAATATTTAGTAGGCGTGCCTTATCGTTCCTATGAGAAATGAGCATGCGATAAACTTAGCCTAAAAGGAGATGTTGTGAAACTATGTGTGAAAGAATGGCTAGCAATATGCATAGCCTTTAAATGTATTATGTAAACGGAGATAATATTTTAGAGTCACCGAACCGTGAACTAGATTTGACGTGGTAAGTGTTAGTTAGCAGGTGTCGTCCCATAAACCATGCATCCCTCATTTATTTGCATTTGGAAGTTAAGGTGAGTATGTTAGTTTTATAATATAGTAGGAGGTTGTTATACCTCGATCTCCTGGGCATAAGTTAAGTCCTGTATGTGCAACATGTAATTGAGAAGGATTTATCGAAAGTCACATATTTTGTAAATTGGGCTTGACGTAGTAAGCGTTGTTTGATGGGTGTCTCTTTGTAAATTAAGCCAAAATTAATGTCAACTTATGATTTGGATCATCATCCATCAAGAAAAATCAAGAAAAGTGAGGTTACTTGCAAAAATGGCAACCTTGAGAAACTTGAATTTTCACTAAGTCATGAAAAAAAATGATTTTTACCCAACTTTGCAAGGCCATAACTTATGATCCAAGCAACCATTTTCTTCCATCCAAAGCTCAAATGATAGGTCTTGTTACATACTACAAGTTTGTCGACAACACCACATTCCAAATCTTCATGGATTTTAAGTTATGGATTGAGCAAAATCACAAAAATTAAGAAATGAACATTCTTGACACTTAGTGAAATTCTGCCAAGTTTTTCAGCTTTGGACACCAATGTTCAAAGGCACTTTTCATCATGATCCAAGATGAATCAAGACCAGATGAAAACATCAAAGTTGAAGTATGATATGTGGGCTTTTTAAAAAGTACAAGAGCCTCCCATGATTCAATTTGAGCTAGGAGTTATGAATCTCACAAAATGGCATTTTTCATCCTGGTTTTACAAGACAGGTTTCACAACACAACTTGGTTTTGTCATTTTTATGACTTGGCAAGCCTTGTCACCATGCAAGACAAGTTTCTAGGATGCAATGCACCTGTTATCTGCAGAGCTACAACATCATAGAGCCTTGCAAGTCAAGGCACTATCCCTTTGGCATGTGACATTCAAGTTTCAAAACCAAAAACTTCAATTTTGTCATAAAGCATTGAAAGGATACATAGAGGTGGCATGTATCAGTCCATGATAGTCCAACTGAGTCAAGATTGGTTTAAAAAATCAGAAGACCTAAAGCTACAAAGATCAGCTCAAGTCAATGGCTAGAGGAGACTTGGTACCTTAGCATTCAAGGCATGATACATGGGCATATCCATTGGATAATAGAGTGATCCCTCATCCATTCACTATTCCTTCAAAAATAAACTTCCTTTACTATAAATAGAGGTCATTTGTGACTGATTTCAAAACACCAAAACAATATCAAAGCCTTGTTTTCTCACTTCCTTTCTCTTGCTCCCAAATTTCAAGTTTCAAGGATCAAACTTGGAATTCTCAAAACCAGAGCTTGAATCACTCAAGAAACCATCCAAACACTTCACAAATCATCCCTTGGAGGTGTTCAAACCTTCATCTACAACTCACAACACCAAAATCAGAAATTCAACCATCAAAACCTCAAAATTTGACTTTTTTTTGCATTTTTCTAGCCATGTCTTGATCCAATCACTTTCAAAGACAAATAAAACCTCAAACACTCTCCAAATATCACCCCTAAGCTATTCCAACAAGTGTCCCTCAACTGTAACACCAATTAAGGGGGTTACCATTTTGGTCATTTTGCCACTTTTGCGAGAAAGAGCCAATTTCTGTTCCATAGCTTTCCAGTTGATTTTGATCATCCTAAAAACTTCTAAGGGGTCTATTAAAAGTGTCCAAAGCATTGGATTACTTCTGGCACAAGCATCTTGAAAGTTAGCAAGTGGAGCTTCAAGAGGTAAGTGCATAACAACTTGAACTTTGTGAAATATGCATTGCTTTGATGTACATTGATCATGAACATGTCATACATATCATATGTGTTGTGTTTGAACCAATTTACAATGTTATTATTGATTGTATGAATTTGTAGCATAGAACTTGCAAATTTTGTCCTATTTTGAAACCACTATCGGGTTTTAAAATGTAGGCATTTTTAGAAAATTCCAAGACCACCATTGGATTCCTCATGAAATTCTTGGTAGGATCCATCTTTATTTCATCCATTTTCATGGAGAAATAAGAAAGTTATGGCCTTCTTGCAAGAGGCACAAAATCAGGTCTCCTTGGGCAAGGGCCATGCCAAGACGCCTTGGCCAGGCCTAGAATCATGCTACCCATATGTATTCATGGGGTGGTTTTGATACACAGATATATCACCACCCCAGTGGTAGCAGCGTGTGTTTTCAAGTGTGTTTGGCTGGAGGGCGTGGGTTCAACACCCACCCATGTCATTTTGCCCAATTTCCACTATTTTTCATATTTTTGTTATTTTTTATTGTTTCTTAATTAATTTAAAAAATTCATATCTCTCCCATTTTTAATCTTTTTCAAATGATTTTTTAAACATAAATCATTTATATATTTTAATAATTTATTCGACAAAAAAATAAAAAATAAAATATTTTATATTTGATATACTTTTGAATTTTTTAAAGAATTTCTTTTTCATTGGTTTTAAACATTTTAAATAAATTCTTTCTCTTGATTTTTCAAAACTAATTGAATTTCAAACCCTCATGTGAATAAAACATCTATTTTCAAACATTAATCAAAGTTCATAACATGTTTATTAAATATATTTGATATTTTATATCATTTTTTATTTAATTTTTCTTTGAAAAAATGCATTTTAAAATAAAATTAGGGTTTCTTCCTTGATTTTAAATCTTCAAACTTTCAACAAACATTTTGGGCCTCTAATAGAGTGTAAGACCCAACCCCTTTGTAAATAAATAATCTTGGGCCTCTGTCATAGTATAAGTCCCTGTACAATTTTCAAAATAACGGTGCGTCCGCTGTTTTTTTTTTATCTCTCCTTAAGTATAATCCCCACTTTTCTTCCTTTTAATAAACATTTTAGGCCTCTAATAAAGTGTAAGACCCAACCTCTATGTACATAAATAAGTTTTGGGCCTCTGCTAGAGTATAAGTCCCATAACGTCTTTCGGTATCGCAGTGTGATCACGGTTTTCAAAATAAGTCATTTGGGTCTCTGCTTGAGTATAAGCCCCAATCTTTTGTACATAAACTTTGTTTTAAACAATAAACAACCTACATGGGCCTCTCCTTGAGTTGTAAGCCCCATACCTCTGTTTTCAAAATCATCTGTCTGTTTTTAAACTGGTACTAAGAGGAGCATTATTCCCGGTGAAACTGCTCTTAGACCACTTGGGCCTTTCTTTGAGTTATAAGCCCCAAACTTTCTTTTAATTCAAATTCAAATTCAAAGTTTTCTCAAAACTTTCTTCAATTTCTCAAAACCCTAATCATACATTTGTACTCAATACAATAAATCACAATACACTTGGGCCTTTTTTCAGAGTGTAAGACCCAACATCTTTTCAAATCATTGTATACTTGTTTATATATCTCTTAATTCACTTATTTGTATATGCTTTTGCACACCTATCTAGAGTTTCCCTAGCAGTTAGGTCATCCTCAATTCACACTTAGGATAAACAGTAGAATGCTCATAACTTAGATCAATAACTAGTTTCCTCTTAGGAAACTTCCCCAATACAGTCTGCCTCCTCTTGGGTTTTATTCAATATGGAAAAAAGAAAGGCATTATTCCCGGTGAAACTTTTCTTAAGACTGTCAGAACTTAGAAACATGTAAAAGAAATTCATTTTCCCCAAAGAGGATTCATTCCCGGTGAAACCTCTTTTGAATTTCTTCAAGCCTTGGAACTGTTCAATAAAGAAAGGATTATTCACGGTGAAACCTTTCTTGAACTTTTCTTGGGCTTGGACCCATAGGCTTCCTAGAAGCACCCCAACCTCCTCTTGGGCTTAGTACAAGGACCACCAGGCTTCTTAAAAGTTCCCCCAGCCTCCTCTTGGGCTTAGTATAAGGACCCAAAGGCTTCCTAAAAGTATATGATAGAATTCAGTCATCTCAACTAGTTCAATCCTCAGGAAAGTCAAAACTCTAGAACATCCAGTCAGTCAAGAGTTAATCTTCATCTCTAGAACCCTCAGCCTCCTCTTGGGCATCATACAAAGATTTCTCTCCAACCAGAGTCTACCTATTCTTAAGAGACTTGGATAGTCTCAGCCTCTTATTGGGCTTCATACAATTAGACTTGGAAAGTCTCACCCTCATAGTCTCCTCTTGGACTTCACACAAAGGCCCTCAGGCTTCCTAAAAAGCATAGGATAGATCCAGATCCTTTTTTTACCAGTACATCAATTCCCAGAAGAGTTAAAACCTATAAGGTTTTCAAACTCATCTTTAAATCCCCTTTGACCCCCAACAAGGCTTAAATTTCATCTTTAAAATCCCCAGCCAAGGTCAGGTTACCATCAACAAATCCTCAAAAGAATCAGAGCCTCATCGCATCTGGTAAATCAACTCTGCTCAAATCCTCAGCAAGAGTTAATTTCCCTTTTGGATTCCCCAACACAGTTTGGACCTTCTCCTGGATTTTAACAATCCACAGGAAGAGTCAACCTCCTCTTAGGCTTCATATAATGACTTTCCCAGCCAGCCCCAATCTTGGGCTTTATACAAAACAAACATCATACTCCCCAGTTGAGTCAGTTTTCTTTAAAAGCTACTCAAACTCTTCAGCTTCATCATCTTGGGTTTCAAACAAGATACTCAAATAAAACATCTCCAGTGGAGTCAGTTTTCAACTCTTTTTCAACTTCAACCTTGGGCTTTGATCAAGGCACAAAATCCATCATCCCCACAGATGAGACCATGAGTCCTCTCTGTAGGAGGATATTCCCTCTATACATCACATGTCAAAACAAATTATCAAAACCTTTTCCTAGATAAATTGCTCTAAGTGGCACACTTGTTGATTCAAAATCCAAGTTGGAGTCCCTCCTTTATCATGGTTAAAATTCCTCTTTCATATAATAGCTATAAGTGGCAAGCCTCTGGATTCTACACATCCAAGCCATTGTCCCTCTCTTAGCATGAAAGATCCGTAAAGGAAAAAGTGGCATTGCTCTACACTGAGTTAAAGCTTCTTCCTTCATGACATTTCTTTTATAAAGTAAATTATGGCATTGTTGGATTCCATGCATCCCAGTTAAAGTAATTTTCCTTATAACCAATTACATGACATTTGTGATGAATAAATGAGGTATCTCCCTTTAGAGATGACGAATTCTCCCTCAGTCAAAATTTAGCTTCAATCTTGGGATTTGAACAAGACACAAATACTCTGCTAGCTTCAATCTTAGGCTTTAAACAAGACACCAAAATTTCCTCCCATAGAATAAGAGGAACTACAATTGCTCTGATTTCCCAAATCTCTTTACGAGAGTAAGTAGGCATAAGATTATGAAATTTTAGCGAGCACACAAATCCAAAATCTTAGGTCCTGTACCTTCCCAAAAACAAAAAAAACCTGGAACAACAAAAATATTCCCTCAGTCCTCCCAAAGGAGAAACTTTCCCAATCAACAACAGATAGACTTTAGAAAGCATTTCAAACAGATGGACAATTAGAGATACTTTAGGTGTTAATAGCTTTCCTTTGAGCAACCAAACCACGATCCCCGATCTCTTATCATTTGTTAAAGAAAACACTTGTGTGCAGGGTTAGTTTAAGATATCTTCCCGTTCCTTTTAAGCTTCATAGGATAAATACAGAAATTAGAAAGTAGCACCAAATAGCGGTAGGTGGTCGCGTCACCAAAAAACCGACGCTACAGTCAGGATAACCCTAGAGTAGAGTGGACTAATGGTTTCAGTTGAAGTTTCACTAATGTGTAGCATCTTACTCCATTCTTGTTGATTATTTTGCAGATGAGTAGGTATCGAGTAAGGGAATGAGCAAGAATATCTGAGGAGTTGGAAGATTATCCTTCTTGTTTATATTCTGCTGTGTACTTTGTTATTTGGAGTATTATTACATGTTGTATTATAAACATACTTGATTTAAAAGTATGCGAAAATTTGTACTCATGCAATCTTGTATCCTGATCCGACCAGTTGATCAGAATAGGTGAGTGGCCAGCAACATGTTTGTAGTCTTGAACGATTGACGAAAGGGGGGGGGGGGGTTGTACCAGTAGGCAATCTGATGCTTAAGTCAGTACGGATGAAGAGGTAAGTAAGAAAGGGTTAAAGAATAGAATACCTGACCCTCTTGCAGAGGAGGGTTTTTATAGTGAGCACCTGACGCTTGGTCAATGGTCTCTATTGTGGGCTGAGTGTTTAGGCCCACAACGGATGACTTCCAGGATTCCTACGTGAAAGTAGGTATAAGCAGCTCATGCTCATCGTCCTGGGTCAATCGCTCCGCACTCCATGGATAGTGGATGAACTTGCCTGTTACAAAGGGAAAAATGTTTGTGCGAGGTGCGCGGGTTCAGTTGGTGACGTGTCCTTGGGTGAGAAGCACGTGGGGAACGTGTTCTTCACTAGCCCCAACAGGTTGGGCCAACACTCTAGGTCGTCCTCGACATAGAAGTGGATTTGGATGTGCTCGACGGTGGGTTAGCCACAGGCCCAGTCTAGAACACAAGCCCCCGAAGTCGTTGCTCCCAGGCAGATGATCAATGACTTAGAGTCAGTTCCTGTATCGAGGAGGAGCAAGGGACTCTGTGCGATGAGAGCATTCATTCGGGCTCGCGATTGTAAGCTCGCATTCTATAGACGGTGCTTTCCATGGGCGTCTCTTGTTTGCGAGTTTGCGCCCACGAGGATGATATTTTGCTTGTAACTTGTTGGATTTCTCTTACGAGGAAGACGCGTTGTGCAGGGAATGTGGTCGCGAGTTTAGCTTGCGCTCGCGTTGAGCGTTTGGCTTTGCTCGTGAGTTATCATGCTGCCTGTAAATTTGCTTCAAGTTTTTCTCTGAGGCCATGCTCGTGAGGGAATGCAAAAGTTTTTCGCTTGTGTTCAACAAGAGATGCTCGACGTCTTAGAATCTGGAAGATTGATGGGACTTAAAGAGATAAATGCTTCGTCCCCTCGAGCCACGTGTCACAGCTATTAAATGAGTAATGATGGCCAATAAATAGGGGTAATTATGAGCCAAACGACAACACACTTTCCTAAACGGTGCCACGCTTGCCAATGCAGTGAAGCTGGCTTATAAATAGGAAGAGTGGATGAATATTTGCAATGTTTGCTTTCTTCTTCCCTCTACTTTTCCTCTGAGTTGCAGAGCATCTCCGCCGCTGTTGTTGTTTCCAAACCGTCATCAACCTTTTCCGCTTTCCCAAATCAAGTAAGTTTTCATCTTCTCCATGCTTGCATGTTGATGTTAGTTCTAGAATATCGATTTTCCTTCCCTTTGTGTTCGGTTCCGGTGAGTGTTGGTGTTTGGAAGTGGTTTGGTCATTCCCAAACGCCGGCTGTTGGGGAGTTCCTCTACTAGAACCACGATTTTTGAGTAGGAAAGTTACTGTTTCGCGTGTTATCTCTTCTGATAGCCACTCCAGCGCCACCATTAAGGCGATGAATAGAACTTGCCAGGTGGAGCTCATGAATTTTTTGATGAAGCTTCGTGTCGAAGAGGCTCTTCTACGTGAAGACTGCTCGCCGAACCTTCCTATCGAGGGGATCTTCCTCATTGTTTTGTTGGTGAGTCGACTGAGACCTCGGTTGAGGAGAAGGTCCTCGTGATTTCCATGCTTACCGTTGAATAAGGGCTTTGGTCGAGGGCAACGTCCTCGTGCCTCTCTTCGCCCTTTCACTTGATTTGCAGTGGAAGGGTGGATTTGATTTAATCATCGAATTCACCGTTGTCCTATGCTTTTCATGTTTGTATGGCTCGTAGCTCTAAGGGCCATCGCTTTGGTCGACACAATCAACGATCCTGAGTTAGATTGGGTCGGGCCAGATTCCCGAGGGATAGCCTCGCATTTTGCTGACTTCTCGGAGAGTGCGTTTACGATCGTCGAAGAAGGCGCAGAGTATCTGGAGGCTCCAGAGAATTGGGCGATTTATAAAACTGAGCGGGAGAAACGAGTTTTCTCGCGTTTCTCGGGGAATCGTGTTTCTATGTATGAGTATTCCTTCAAAGAGTCGGGGGCTTCAATTGCTGTTCAATGGTCTCCAAGTGGGAATTTTTGATCGGTTGGAGTTAGCGCCCTCTCAGCTGCATTCGAACTCGATTGCGTTTATTTAGGCCTTCGAGATCGTGTGCCAATATCTTGAGATTGGAACCACCATTCCTTTGTTCTTCCGCTGTTTCCACCTTCAATGACAAACTTTAAAGGGGAAGCGCAATTGGGTGTCCCTTAAGCGAAGAAGTTGTTCAAAACATTTACGGGCTCCGTTCTCACTTTTAAGGATAGGTATTATACAATTAAGCCTGTGACGCGAGCAGCCATCAATTCCATGTTCTAGAGTGTGGTTGTAACCGAAGAAGATGGGAGTGTGCGTCACGACGAGGACAGGAATAAGGTGACGAGGATGGTTTCAAGGTTCCCCATTTGCTGGCGTAGCACCCACTTTGATGAGAGTACGAATTATTATATTACTAAGCCTAATGAGTTGGACTCCGAGGACAAACGTGGCTTCGACAAGCTTTTGAAGTTTTTTGATAACTTCGCTCCTGCTCGGTGGGAGACTAAGAACTGGGAGACTGTCCTCGATGAGCATGGCCAACCCATTTATGAGGCTCGATATATTAGCATTAAAGAGCTCCTCGAGTTTGAAACTGTCGAGGATGTTGTATTACTTTTAGGTAGCTATTTTTCCTTTTAACTTGTCTGTATGCTTATTCTTTCTCGGTATATTAACATGTGCCCCTCATTTGTCGTAGTTAAAATGAAAAACCTTAATATTATGTGATCAAGATGGCGATGAACAAAGGGAATAATGCAAAGGCTGGAAAAAGGATCTCTAAGAATCGAATTGTCCAAGTCCTGAACCAATCCAAGGGTTACTTCGATCTTGGTGCTTCTTCTTCATAGGGGAGCAACCGGTCTTCCCCTCTGCAGGACACCCCGACCAAGAAAAGGCAGTGCGTAGAGGATGTCGTGGATATAGATCTCACGGGGGATGTTGTCGAGGACAAGTTCATGTTGCCCCCTTGCTATTCTAACAGGGTTTTTTTTAGGGGGGCCATTATCTAGTTGTGCCTCGGGAAGAGTCTTCGGCCATCCTGGGCCTCGATGCGGCGGGGAGGAAAATGCATTGGTTCAGGATGCGGCCGCTTTGATGAGTGTCCTGGAAGTGGCATTGGTCCTTAATGATGAGGAGACCTGCTCTACTGACGAGCTGGAAAAGAGTTGGACAACAAATGTGAAGCTTGAAGCGGAGGTGCTCAGGCTGGAGATCGCTTTTGATGACTATAAGGGGAAGTATAAGATCCATAATGAGATTGTTATCGAGCTGCGTGAGAAGAAAGAGGAACTGACCAAGTTAACTTTGGACATGACTGCTTTGATGCTAGAGCATGCTATCGAGAAGAAGAGCTTTGAGGATAAGATTTCTGCCTTGGAAATTGCTGCGTCCCCCACCGAGGATGAGGCTGCCGACGTGAAAACCTTGCTGACCTGTGCCGAGCTGGTTTCCCGGATTAGGAGCCTCGAGCAGGATTGTGTGGATGTTGTCGATATGAGCTTTGAAAATGCAGTGGCTCAGATCCAAATCGTGAACTCCAGAGTCGAGCTCGTCACTGAGGGGATCAAGTTCTTATACAAGGTGGTTGATGGTCAGATAGTCGCTCCTTCCGGCTATCCCTTTGATGATGATGAGGAAGAGGAAGAGCTCAACAATGAGGGGGAGCATAATGTTTAACTTTGTTTGTTTTGTTTGTACTTATTCGGGCCCGCGCACCACTGGGATTATTGCCTCGGTCACGTAGGATAGTCAGAACATAGTTTCCCCAGTGGTCGAGTGTGGTGTCGTTCTGTAGGCCCAGAGTACGATGTGTAGCTCCTCGACCCATTCCGCTTTGGCCTCGCCTAATCTTTGTTTTAGCCCTAGTAGGATCACTCTGTTCACGACTTTGACCTGCCTGTTTTTTTGTGGGTGCTCGACAGATGTGAAATGTTGTTTGGTGCCCAGTTTGACGACGAATTCCTGGAAATTTTTGTTGGTGAACTACGTCCCGTTTTCGGTGACGAGTGCTTGTGGTATGCCGAATCGGGAAAGTATGTTTCTCTTATAGAAACAAAGTATATTGTGTGCCGTGATTTTTGCGAGGGCTTTCGCCTCTATCCACCCCGTGAAATAATCAATGCCAATTATCAAGTACTTATTTTGGTTTGACCCTGTGGTAAACGACCTGAGGATGTCCATTCCCCACCAGGCGAAGGGCCACGGGGACGAGATAGTTTTAAGCTCGTTGGGAGGTGCCAATTTCATGTCTCCGTAGTGTTGGAACTTATCAAATTTTTTAACATGTTCTTTTGCGTCGTGTTATATGGTGGGCCAGTAGTATCCTGATCGTAGGGCCTTTCGGGCGAGGGATCTTCCTCTGAGGTGTTGGGCGTTGATTCGTTTGTGGATTTCGTGTAGGATGTGGGCGACCTTGGATTCCTCAACACACTTGAGGAGAGGGATAGAGAATCCCCGTCTGTACAACTTGTCCTCTACTAAAATGTAGGCGTAAGCTTTGTGCCTGATCATGTTAGCCTCTTTCTGGTCGGGGGGTAGTTCCCCTGTTGTGAGGTAGTTGTATGCCGGTGTCATCCAGTAGTCGTTGTCGCCGATGATGTTTACGTAGAGAGTTATGGAGGTTTTTTCTATGCTCATGTGGGAAAGTATGTATTGGATGAAGAACTTGTTTCCGCCTTTCTTCTTTGTGCTCGCGAGTTTTGACAAGATATCTGCTCGGGTGTTGTGCTCGCAAGGAATGTGTTTTACTTCAGCGGAATCAAATTTTGTTATTCTTTATTGAACCAGAGCTAAGTACTCAAAGAGATTTTTGTTCTTGACTTGATATTCTCCCAGTACTTGAGAGGTGACGAGCTGGGAATCAATGAAGATTTTTACCTCTTTAGCTCCCAAGTCTTCGGCCAAGCGAAGCCCTGCATGGAAGGCTTCGTGTTGGGAAGAATAGGGCAAGGGAAACTTCGATCAGGATTCCCTCCTCATTTTCAAGGATGATTCCTGCTCCGCTTCCTGTTGAGCTAGATGCTTCGTCTGTGAAGATGGTCCACTTATGAGCTCCATTTGTTGGGGAGGCAGTCATGGCGATTTCTGCCACGAAGTCGGCTAGTACTTAAGCTTTAAGGGCCTTTCTGCTCTCGTACCAGATGTCGAATTTAGAGATTTCTAGTGACCATTTGAGCATTCTGCCAGCCATGTCGGGACGACTGAGCAACTGTTATACGAGTTGGTCAGTTTGCACCAAGATCGTGTGAGCTAGGAAGTAGTGTCCCAATCTTTTTGCCGCATTGATGAGGGCCAGAGCTACTTTTTGATTTTCTGGTATCTGAGTTATGGGCCTTGTAGGGTCTTGCTAGTGAAGTATATGTGTTTCTGCCCCTCGAGGGTCTCGCAAATGAGAGTCATGCTGATGGTCTTGGCTGCAATGGCGAGGTAAAGGTAGAGAGTCTCCCCGTTGTCTGGTTGCAAGAGGACCGGTGGTTGCGAAATATCTCATTTGAGTTGGAGGAGGGCTTGTTCGCACTCCTCGGTCCATTCGAATGTTGCTTCCTTGCGAAGAAGTTTGAAAAGGGGAAGTGCGTGTTGGGCAGACTTTGCTACGAAGCGGGATAACGAGGTGAGCATCTCGTTTAGGGATTGAATTATTTCTTTGAGTTTGGTGTTGGGAATTCGGAGAAGGCCCTGCATTTGTCGGGGTTCGCTTAGATTCCTTATTCTGTATGATAGAAGCTAAGGAACTTACCTACTCAAACGCCGAAGGTTCATTTCTCCGGATTGAACCTCATCTTGCATCTCTTTGCCTGGTCGAAGACTCTTTTGAGGCGGAACGTATGGTCAGATTCCTCTTGGGATTTTACGATCATGTCGTCCATGTAGACTTCGAGCGTGTCTCCAATATCACCTCGGAAGACATTTTTCATCATCCGCTAGTATGTAGCGCCGACATTTTTCAAGCCAATGGGCATTACGTTATAGTAGTAATTGCCCGAATCGGTCATGAAGGTCGTGTATTTTTTGTCGCCCTTTGCCATGGGGATCTAGTTGTACCTTGAATATGCATCCATAAAAGACAATAATTTAAATCCAACAGAATTATCAACTAGTTCATCTATGTTAGGTAAAGGGTAAGTGTCTTTAGGGCAAGTCCTGTTGAGATCAGTATAATCAAAACACATCCTTCATTTTCCATTAGATTTTTTTCACAAGTACAACGTTTGAAAGTCAGGTTGTGTATTGGGCTTCTGAAATAAAATTTGCCTCTAGGAGGTATTTTACACCATTTTCAGCAGCCTCCGCTTTCTCGGGAGACTACCTACCCCTACGTTGCACTACAGCCCTAGCGACGGGGTCCATGGTCAGCTGGTGGCAGGCCACTTCGGGGTCCATTCCGGGCATCTCAGTGGCACTCCACGCAAACAGGTCAGCATTATCTCTTAAGCAAGCTTTCAGCTGCTTCCTTGCGAGGTCGGGGAGGCCAATGCCAATTTTCACCCCTTTTTTGGATCGTTGCCAAGGAGGATAACTTCGAACTCTTCGTTTGGAATAGGGTGCATAAGATGGGGAGGCTCCTCGTTGTTATATGGATTTGAGGAGCTTTCCGCTGCTAGCTGGGCTTCTCTTTCTTTCTTCTTTTTCTCATTCATGTCATCTTTGGTGAAGCGACTGTCAAGGTCGACCGATTCGACACGAGGCATTGGTTTTGCCTCCTTTGAGCCGCTGGGTCGTGCTGGCTTATTGAGAGTTCTGGGTGACATGTTGATAGAGTTATGCCCCTTTGAGGCCGCTTCAAAGCATTTCCTCGGCTTCTATGTCCCCGTGAAGAGTGGCAATGGGCCCCTTGGTCGTGTAATACTTCATCTTCAAATGAACGGTGGATGGTACGACAACCAGTTCGGCCAGAGTTGGCCTTCCCAGGATGCACTGGTACAGAGAAGGACAGTATATCACCAGGAATTGGACTTTGAATGATTTGGCAGTCTCGATTACTCCGAAAGTGACAATCAGTTCGACATAGTCCCATGGCTATGTGCTCGCACCGTTGAAGCCCTACAGATCAAAGTCCATGTAGGGGTGTCAAATGTGTTTCGTCGAGCTGCAAAGTCAGGAATAATTGATAGTACATGATGTCGACTGAGCTTCCCTGGTCGACCTGTATGCGGCTAACTTCAAAGTTTGCCATTCGTGCTCTCACGAGCAAAGGGATGTTGGAGTTAGGGGATCAACCGAGGAACTGCTCGCAGTAGAACATGATAGGAACTGAGCTTCCCCGACACTTGTCGAGGGTAGAATTTTGGCTCGAGCTTGCATCGATGAGTTGCTCAAATTTTCTTTTTACTGAACCTACGGTGATTTTTTTGGATCCCTCACCAGATATGACCATGGCGGAGGGGGAGGTCTCCCATGTGCAGTGTGTTGCAATGTAGAGGGGGGTTTTGGCCTCTCCGGGCACGTAGAAGTCCTCAGGCTAGGAGATGGACATGGCGATCTATAGGTTGGCGATGTCGTTAGAGGGTGGCTTTTCCTCCCCGTCCTTCTTCGCTTCCCGGGTGTCTTGCTGATGAGCCTCTCTTCTCTTGCTGTATTACTTTAGGTGCCCATCCCTGATGAGGATCTCAATCGCATCTTTGAGGTGGATGCACTCTTCAGTAACATGATAGTGGCTCTTGTGGAAACAGCAGTACTTGGACTTGTCCGCGGTAGGCTTATGAGGTGTTTGCCTAGGAAAATAGACTCCACCTTGGAGGAATTCTGAGTTCGCACACTCGGACAGAATACGCTTGCGAGAAGCGAACAATGGTGTGTATTCGGCGGTACAGAATACCAATCATAATGCTGGGGATGTTTGAGTTTCGTAATTTGGAGAATTTTCAGATCAACAAGCTGCCTAAATTTGAGGGTAGGTATGATCCAGATGTTGCGTGGAAGTGGCTGAAGGACATTGGAAAATCTTCAGAGTCATGGGATGCACTGAAGCTCAGAAGGTGCCGTTTGGCACTCATATGTTGACTAAGGAAGATGAAGATTAGTGGAATAACACCTGTCAAAGGTTAGAAGCTGCAGGTAGTCCTTTTACTTGGACGGTGTTCAGGGCTGAGTTTCTGGAGCGGTATTTTCCGGAAGATGTTCATGGTAAGAAGGAGATTGAATTCCTAGAATTGAAGCAGTGAAACTCGACAGTTGCAGAATATGCGGCCAAGTTCGGGGAACTAGTGAAGTATTATCCTCATTACAATACTGATGCTGCTATGAGTTCGAAGTGTATTAAGTTTGAGAACGGCATGCGATATGATATCAAACAAGGTATCGACTATTAGAAGATCAGATACTTCCTTGAGTTGGTGAACACATGTCGTATTTATGATGAAGATAACAGGGATCAGGTTGCTCACTACAAGGCCCTGAGTGACAAAAGGGGTAAGCAGAGACACAGGAGTACGCCTTACAGTGCTTCGCCCAATAAAGGGAAGTAGAAAGTTGTTGTTGGCAAGAAGCCAAGTGGGGGAGTGTCATACCCCAAATTTTGACCACCAAGATTTCCCATCATTGTGCAAATCATCATCACAATATAGGTAAACCCTCATACCTTATTGTCATACCCCAAACTTTGACCACTAAGATTTCCCATCATTAGGCAAATCATCATCACAATATAGGTAAACCATCATACCTCATCAGCCTCCCCAAAGATGGGTGAGCATTCACTACTATCAAAGATTACAGTTTCAAGCTCTCTCAGAGTTCTTAGACAAAGGATCAATCAAGAATTGACATGATCTTCAACTTGTCTAACCTCTCAAACATCCACAATGGATCAAGAGGACTCCCATGGCAAGAATCAAGCACAAGGTTGCATCATTCTAAGTGGATTAAGCCTCAAAATCGCCAGTGTCACCAAATTAGGGTTTTGGTCGACCAGGGCCTCCAAATGGAAATGTTCCTTTGGGCATGAGCCAATTCTTCAAAGCATATCCTAATATACTCCATGGGACATCATAAACCCAATCATCAAGTCAATTTAGCCTCAGGGGATGCATTCACTAAAAATCAGGAATTAGGGTTTCTTGACCTAATTCACCCCTAAGTTGACTTTTGGGACAAAACATGAGCCAAGACCTCAAGGCATGATTTGAGGGTCTCTAACCCACCACATTGATCCATTTGCAACAATGGGTTGATCCAAGAAGCTTGATCAACAAGTTTTAAATTCATCAGAACCACAATTAGGGTTTCGCGGGAAAAGTCAACTGTGCCTTTGAATTTTGACCAAGACATGCTCCCAAACCTTGGGAAATGATTCAATACACCCTATAACACCTATGAAATCAATCTATCAAGTTTGATTTAGGTCAAGGACTTGATTTCATAAAGGATCACACAGTTTGGAATTCATCTGACAAAAAGTCAACTTTGACTTTTTGAGATTTTTCACAATTATGGTTCTTTGACCCTAAAATGATGTTATGTGTGATTGGGATCATCATTCATCAAGAAAAATCAAGAAAAGTGGGATAACTTGTAAAAGGGGTAACCATAAAAAACTTAGAAATTTTCTAAGTTATGGAACAAAGTGGCTAGGGTACCAACTTTGGAGGATCATATCTCCTAAACCACAGGGCCATTTTTCCCCATTCAAAGCTGGATTTGTAGCTCTCATGGCCCTCTACAAAAGCTTCAACTACACCTCATTCCAATTCATCATGGATTTTGAGTTAGGGTTGGGTCAAAATGGCTGAAAACATGAAATGTCATTTTTTTCCAACACTTAGTGAAATTTTCACTAAGTCAGAATCTGTCTCACTTTTTCCAAAATGTAAGGGCATTTTTCACTTGGATCCAAAAAGTGTCAAAACAAACTAGGATCACTCATATGTTGTATCATATGAGGGCTTGCCAAAATGACCAAGAACTTCACCAAACTCAATCTGAGCAAGAAGTTATGACAGTGGCAATATGCCTTGCTGCAACTGTCATAACAAGGCAAAATTGGGGATTTTGCTCGATTTACTCAAATTTTGCAAAGGGCAAGCAAGTCTATCCATCTGAGCACCTCAAGGGGGGGGGGGGGGGACCAAGGAGGAACCAACTCTGATCCATCAGCCTCCCAAGTCCTTGGAACCAAAAGTAGCATGCCAAACCTAGAAATACCTAAAAGAGGGATAAGACTCCAATTTTGTTTTGGAGCATTCAATGGATGCACCAAGGTGGCATGGACTGAGCCTCTTCCAACTAAATTCAGTCAAGACTTATCCAACAACTAGGGAACCAAAACTCTATGCTCTAACCTCTAGTCAATGGCTAGAGGAGACTTGGATTCTCATTGATCAACATTTGCCAAATTTCTGCAGCAGTTGCCATTCACTATTACATCCAAAACAAACTTGACACACTATAAATAGAGCTCATTTGTGGCCAGTTTGAGTACACAAAAGCCATCAAACATATGCTTTCCTCAAAATCACTTTCTCTAGGCAAAAATACCTTCTTTAGTAAGGTAACTCTGAGTTTTTGAGTTAGAGAGCATTTCCATCATAGCTCATGATCCAAACACATCCAATATGTCATATCTAAGCTGTCCAAACTCTCACAAGTGACCTGTAACACCAAAATCTCAAAGTCCCATCTCAAAACCTCAAAATAGGACTTTTATGCATTTTTCAAGCCATGTCTTGAATCAGTCACTTTCCAAACCAGATAAAACATTAAACACGCTTCAAATATCATCTTTGAACTATCCCAAATGGTTCCACACATATGGAACACCATTTGAGAGAGTTGCTATTTTGGCCACTTTTGCCCCTTTTGCAAGAAAGGGCCAGGTTCCATTCCTGAGGTTTCCAGCTGGTTCCAACCACTCTAAAAGCTTCTAAGGGATCATTTGAGGGTGTCCAAAGCATCAAAATATTTCTGGAACAAAGCACTAGGTAGATAGCCCAAAAGCTCTAAAGAGAGGTAAGCATCACAACTTGAACTCTCTGAAACATGCCTTGCTTTGAAGTCCACTGATCATGCATCTCTTATACATGTTATATGTGTTGTGTTTGCACCAATTTATCATGTAATTCCCACCTGTACCAAGAGGTAGCACAGAAAATGCAAAACATGGCCTATTTCAAAACCACTATCGGGTTTTGAGGAGGATTTGTTTTCTGGAAAAACCACCACCACCATTGGATTCCTTAGGAAATTCTAGGCCAGATGTATATAAATTTTGTCTCCATCCATGGAGAAATGAGAAAGTTATGGCCTTCACGTTTCTAGCCAAAATCTTGCCTTGCCTTGCCTTGGGCCAGGCCAAAAACAAGGCAAGCCTTGTATATTTGTGGTTGTGTTTCAATACACGGATGTATCACCACCCCAGTGGTAAGGCGCGCATGCTGCACACAAGAGGTTTGGGGTTTGAATCCCCCTCGCTCCAGACCCCCTTTTTAATGCTTTTTCCACTTTTTTTTATTATTTTTCATATTATTTTTAATGATTTGAAAAATTAATAACTCCCTCAATTTTAATTATTTTTTATTGGTTCTTTTTGCAAAAAATCACAAAAATGTTGAAATATTTTATTCCAAAGAAAATCAAGTTTATATTATTTGTTTAATATAGTTGGTATTTTTGTGAATAAATTCACTTTTAATTGTTTTTTAAACATTTTAAAATTGAATTCTCATGTTGAAAATCAAAACCAAATGAATTTTAATTCATCTTGTGATTAAAACATCATTTTTCAAGCCTCAACCAAAAAATCACAAGTTTTTTCTTCAAACTTATTTGGTATTTTATCATTTTTATTGATTTTCCTTGAGAATTTACTTTTAAAATGATGAAATTAGGGTTTCCTTGATTTTCACCCAAACAAAACTTAAAAAAAATTCTTTGGGCCTCTAGTAGAGTGTAAGACCCAACCCTTTTTGAAAACCAAATTGATTTAGGCCTCAGTGTATTGTATAAGTCCCGATCCCATCAAAAGGTTCGACGCGATCGTTGCCTTTTTAACAAAAACACATGGGCCTCTCCTTGAGTTGTAAGCCCCATCATTTGTACAAAAACTCTTTGGGCCTCTAATAGAGTGTATGACCCAACCCCCTTTTAACCAAAACTTTTTGGGCCTCAGACGTTGTATAAGTCCCTCAGCGTTAAAAGAAAAATCTTGGCGCAATCGCCAGTTCAAAAAATTAAATCATCTGGGCCTACCCTCGTGTTATAAGTCCCATTCCTTTGCTTTAAACACCTTTGGGCCTCTTGAGAGAGTGTAAGACCCATCCCTTTGTACAGAAAACCTTTTTGGGCCTCAGTCACTTGTATAAGTCCCTGTACAAATCTAAAACAACAGTGCAATCACTGATAAAACCTTGGACCTCTCCTTGAGCTGTAAGCCCCAACAATCTTTTCAAAGCACTTTCTCCTTTAATTTTGAATATAATATTGTTATAAAAGCTTTCTTTGTTGAACAACTAACAAAACAACATGGAAGCTCTACAACGGGTAAGTGTTTATCCGCTTTCATTTATCGCTTTCATATGTATATAAACTGTATTGTGGGGCTGCTTCACTGTAAGTCTTCTTTCATATCCTTTTATATACTTGTCAAATATCAACTGTATAATACTAGTATAGTTATTTAGAGTTTTCCCCGACAACTACGTCTAACACTAGGTAAAGCTTGTTGGTCACTCTTAAAAACAGTCAAAACTAGATCCCCCATAGGATTACCAGATACAGTCTTCCCTCCTCTTGGGGTTAAACAATATTGAAACGTGAAAGGCAACATGCTCGGTGAATCCTTTCTTATACTGTCAATCTTAGAAATTGTCAAAGAAACTCTACTCCCCAGAGTTGATATATTCTCCATGAATAGCATCTCTTGAGTTTCTTCCAAATCCTTGAACTTTCCTGGCTTGATCTATTCTCGGTGAATAGCATGTCTTGATCTTCTCTTGGTTTGGGGACCCACAGGCTTCCTAAAAGCATCCCCGCCTCAATTTGGGCGTTGTACAAGGACCCTTCGGCTTCTTAAAAGTTCTCATGCCTTCTCTTGGGCTTAATACAAGGACCCTGACGACCTCTTAAAGGTATAAGACAGAACTTAATCATCCTTTGCTAGAGCAGTTTTTCCAGCGTCAAAAACTCCGGCCATTGTAGGGTTGATACTCATCCCTTAATACCCATGCCTCCTCTTGGGCATAGTACAAAAGATAAAACTCTAGACTTGGACAGTCTAAGACCCTTGAGTCTCAAAGACATTCTCAAGTTCCTTTCAAACATAGGAAAAAACACGGATCACTCTGAAACCCGGTCTCTCTCATGAGAGTTCCCCACCCTTGGCCCTGCCTATGGATCTAATCCCCAGCAGTAACACAACCTCCTCTTAGGCTTTGTATAATGATCCTTTCCTCAGGAAAGTCTGCCTCCTCTTGGGCTTTGTACAATGATTCTCCCCAGCGGAGCTAACCTTTTCAGATTCTCTTGTTGAGTCAATCTCCTTTTAGCCTCTATCTCGGGCTTTGTATGAGACAGAAAAACACTCTCTTGTTGAGTATAAAAGACTCTCTTGTTGAGTCAAACTCCTTTTAGCCTCCATCTCGGGCTTCGTACGAGATACTAAAACACTCTCTTGTTGAGTATAAAAGAGTCTCTTGTTGAGTCAAAGCCTTTTTAGCTTCCGTCTTAGGCTTCGTATAAGACAAGTAAAAACACTCTCTTGTTGAGTATAAAAGACTCTCTTGTTGAGTCAAACCCTTTTTTAGCCTCTGTCTTAGGCTTCGTATAATACAGAAAAAATCACTCTCTTGTTGAGTATAGAAGACTCTCTTGTTGAGTCAATTCCCTTTTAGCCTCTATCTCAGACTTCGTACGAGATAGCAAAACACTCTCTTGTTGAGTATAAAGGATTCTCTTGTTGAGTCAAACCTTTTCAACCTCCGTCTTGGGCTTCGTACAAGACACATATAAAAGCACTCTCTTGTTGAATCAGTCACTTGTTTGCACTCTCTTGTTGTGTCAACCCTTTTAGCCTCTATCTCGGGCTTCGTACGAGAAAACAAATAAAAGACACCCTCTTGTTGGGTCAATCGCCTCCTCTTAGGCTTTGTATAAGGAAACCTCGGTTGAGTCAATCAACCTTTTAGCATCAAACCTGTACCTTGCTCACAGCATACAAACATCAACAACTCCTCTTTAGAGATGACAAATTCTCTCTCATCCAAACCCTTTAGCTTCACATCTTAGGCTTTGAACGAGATACAAATCACCTTTAGCTTCATGTCTTGGGCTTTAACAAGACACCAAAATAACCTTTTTCCTCCCATAGAATAGGAGGAACTACGATCGCTCTGATTTCCCTGTTTCGTTAAACGGGAATACGTAGGCATAAGATTGTAAAATCTTAGCGAGCACACTAATAAAAAACCCAAAATCCAGTATCTCCACCAAATTAACCCAAAAGCATCAAATTTAAACACATTACCAAAAACCTCACCAATAGTCCAAACACTGTGTTCTTAACAAAATAACCTAAGAGAGACCCACAATCTTAATAGCATCTGTAAACCAACATTCACCTGTTTAAACTCAGTATGCAAGCAGGGTTAATTGGATACATTTATTTCCCTTCCTTAATCAGCATCAATAGGATAAAAAATGAATCGAACTGTAGTACCCCAAAGCGATAGTGCCTCACAACCACGCAAAAATTCGCGCTACAGAAAGATGGCGACTTCACTGGTGAGAACGAGATCTTGTTCTCTTCCCATCTCTTAGGTAGAAAAACCTGAGTTCATAAAGTATCACAGAAATGGCGACTCTGCTGGGGAGTCATTGTCTGTATAGGATCATAAGACTAGAGGTCTAGGATGATTAAGACAAATATATATACTGCTTTTCCTAATTGATATCTGTGTTTATTTTTCTGCTAATGGGAATGCGTGTGATGTCGCATGTGGAAAAATTGAGTATACACCTAAGATAGGTGATGGCAATACGAGTAATCTTACTGGGAGTGAATTCCAGCTAAGAGCCCCCGGTCGACCATCAAACTCAGTGGAGACTCCCTTTGCAGATACATTGCATATACGACTTCAGTTGTTGAAAGTAGTGTGGTCGACTGGGTTATCTGAGAAGCTGAGGTTTTTAGCAGACTAAAACCATTTTGTAGTGTGGAAGCTTTCGAAAATAGTTGTCACGCGATACTACCCTTATTTGAGATCACTCTAGGATACATCAGCTCGCTGGTGATCCGCTTGCTGCTGTTATCCCAAGAGGGATCAATGATTTTGCGGACAGGTACAAAAAATCACCAGTATAAACCTTTGGGGGGGGGGGGGGGTAGAGCCTTGACTTCATGACACCGACCCTTTAACCCCATGTTTTTTCTATGTTTTTGTGTGCTGCATTCATACATTCATTTAAAAAACATTCCAAAAAAATCTTCTCTTCTAGTCTCTCTTTTTCATATTAAACTGAGACAATGATTGCAAATGTCAGATAAAGATATTGTGTTATGGATTTTGGTAGAAGAAAAACTCACAAGTATACCTTCAAGGTTCCAAAGTTAGAGGATTTGAGAGGTTTGGCTGGGATGATCACCAACCCTGAGGATTTCAGAGCCAAGTATGGAGGACTGATGTCTCTATTAAGGGTCCATGTAATTGAGGGAATCCTATCCACGCTAATTCAGTTCTACGACCCGGTCTATCACTGTTTCACATTCCCAGATTATCAGCTAGCACCAACACTGGAGGAGTATTCTCACCTGACTGATTTACATATCACTGATCAAGTTCCCTTTTCTGGACTGGAAGAAATTCCAAAAGATCAAACCATTGCAAGAGCAATTTATTTGGACGAGTCAGAAGTCAGGACTCACATGACCACTAAGGGTGGCATCCAAGGTTTGCCAGCCCAATTCTTGATAAAGAAAGCCCTGTACTTTGCCAGTATAGGGAACGTGGCCGCTTTCGAGAGCATATTTTTTTTGCTCACCTACGGGTTATTTATGTTTCCCAACATCGATAACTTTGTAGATATCAATGCCATTAAGATTTGTCTGATTGGAAATCCTATACCAACCTTACTCGTAGATGCGTATCATTCGGTACACTTAAGGAATTTACACAGCGGAGGAATGATCACGTGCTGTGTACCTTTGCTTTACAAATGGTTCATTTCCCATTTGCCCAAGTCTGCTGCATTTTGGGATCAAACGAATACTTTATGTTGGTCACAGAGAATAATGTCTCTTACCAACTCAGACATCGATTGGTACAATCGAATCTATGATGGGCTCAGATTCATTGACCATTGTGGAAATTTCCCAAATGTATCCCTTATAGGAACTAAGGGAGGAATCAACTATCACCCGATGTTAATTCGTCGTCAATTTGGATACCCGATGAGGCATGTCCCGCAGAGTGCTCATCTGGAAGGTATTTTCTTCAAGGAAGGAGAAAATGACAGGGCACTAAAGACAGAAATAGTGCATGATTGGAAACATGTTCATAGGAAAGGAAGAGAGTCTCTAGGGAAACCGGACTGTGTCTCGGTGGAGCCTTATCTCCACTGGTTACAAACTTGAGCTCTCAAGATGAGGATGCCTTACTCTCGTCAGGAATTTCTTCCGTTAAGGGATTCTGTCCTTTATTTCATGTCCGACACGGAGAAACTTCAAGTTACTCTCACCAACGTTCAACAGGAGGGGAGGTATTGGAGGAACAAGTACCGTATTCTCAATGTAGAGTGTAAGAAACTACAGCAGCTATTGAAAGAAAAGGATGCTCTGATTGAGATTTTAGAGCAACATGCTGTAGAGAATCAAGAAGACCAAAGGAACTTGCTCGCTCCTTTCGCTTGGCAAAGGAATGACAACCCGACAACGGCTGAAGAGCCCCAGTCAAAGAAAAGGAAAGCGCCAGAACCAGCATCTGAGCTCTCTTCAGAGAGGACTCAGGATCCATTAGTTTAGACATTTCCTTTTTCAGCACTTTGTAATCTACTGTATTTCCATTTCCGCAATCGCTGAATTCAATAAAACGGGGTCTTCCCCACTGTTTGATATTTTCAATCTAATTGTTGAAGTTTATTTGAATAAACAAAAAAATAATTAATAAAACCATTGCATATCATTAATCATTCTCCCATAAACGCATTCTTCTTCACTACGAATCTCACGTTTGTGTCTCGATTCTAGAGTCAAACTGTCTCATTCGTACAATACTCGGGCCAATCGACAAAAAAAAATGGATGATCTCGAGGAAGAGAACAGAGAGTTGAGAGAAGAGATCGGCGCTCTGAAAGAAGATTTGAGAAAGCTTCATAACAACATGCAAGCTCGAGCAGAAGCTCAGATGCAACAACAACAGACTGTGATCTCAGAGACCACATCAACGCCCATAGTGGAGAAGTCTGATCCTAGGTACAAAATGCCGAAAGATCGTCCCTGGGGCATGCCACTCAACTATATCCCGCTGATCATGGAAGATCTGGAAAATGCTGCAGGAACCGTTGGGCCTAAAGGTTACAAACTTCGGGAAAGCGAAGATGCCAGGGGCATGACAACAACTCCTGAAGGTTACAAACTTCGGGAGACACCTAGAGTCTCTGCCAGGATGACTATACCCCCACCCGTGGTACACACTGTCCCGGAAGGACAGATTCCACAGATACTATTTAGTGGAAACGAAAGTATGTTCGACAGAATGAATGAGTTCCAGGAACAATTCCTGGATATGCAGAAAGACCTGAGCCCTTCGCGGTCAGGACCTACTTGGAAAATACGCCGTAGACCTTTGCTTGGTCCCCAATGTGAAAGTTCCACACAAGTTCTAGGTGCTCGATTTTGAAAAATACAAGGGCAACTCTTGCCCTCAAAGCCACTTGGTGATGTACGCTCGGCGAATGTCAGCTCAAACAAAGAACCAGGAGCTACTGATTCACTACTTTCAGGATAGTTTAACCGGTGCCGCACTATAATGGTACATGGGTTTAAACCGCACTAAGATCGCTACTTTCAGAGATCTTGGCACTGCCTTCGTTCAGTAGTATAAGTATAACCTGGACATGGCACCAGACAGAGATCAACTTAGATCGATGTCATAAAAGGACAAGGAAACCTTTAAAGAGTACGCTCAGAGATGGCGTGAAATCGCCTCCCAGATTTGTCCACCTCTTGAGGAAAAAGAGATGACAAAGATCTTCTTGAAAACCTTGAGCTCATTTTACTACGACAGAATGGTTGCCAGTGCACCCAGGGACTACACCGAGATGGTGGGCATGGGAGTTCGTCTTGAGGAAGCCGTCCGCGAAGGACATTTGGTTAAAGACGCTGGATCATCAAGTAGTACAAAAAGATACGGTAGTACTCTCCCTAAGAAAAGAGAGCGGGATATTGGGAATATCTCTCTCAGAAAGCAAAGGCGACGTTACCAACCAGTAGCAGCTGTAACTCCTGCTATTACCCTTACGCCTGTTCCTACGTATCAACCTCAGGTTGTGCAGAGCCAACCTAGGCAACAACAATATCAGCAAAGGACACAACAGCCTCTTCAGCAGGCTCATCCTCCGTACAACAACAACCGTACAACGCGACCACCAGGGTTCGACCCTATACCCATGTTGTACGCAGAACTGCTTCCATTACTACTGGTCAAGGGGCACGTCCAAACCAGGTCTCCTTTTATAGTACCAAAAAATCCGCCTTTTTTGTTCAAAACAGATCAGACTTGTCCTTACCATCAAGGAGGACCAGGGCATAACATAGAAAACTGTCTCAGTTTCAAAACTGATATACAAAAGCTTGTTAGGAGCGGGGTCTTATCCTTCAAGGATACAAATCCAAATGTTCTCACGAACCCGTTGCATCAACACGAGAAAGCTGTGGTCAATTTGATAGAGGGAGAGTCTAACGACAACTATCAAATTCATGATGTACTCTTATTGAGGACCAATCTAGTTAAGATGCATCGCCGACAGAGCGGGTACGGTCATGTACCATCTCACAATTATCACCAGTGTGATATCTGCTCGAAAGATAATCAAGGATGTTCTATGGTGCAATTAACTCTACAGGAACAATTGGATCTCGGATGGATCCAAGAGCACCGAATTCGTGGGGTCAGTATGACTTACACGAATTCCAACATCATTTAGAACCACGACATCCGTGCGATGAATGTCAACCTGGTGGCAATGCACTCAAGGCAAAGCCAATATCATGATCTGCCGCGGCACGATTATGATTCCTGTCTGATTTGCTCGGTAAACAATCAGGGATGCTCTTTTGTACAAGAGACCCTCCAGCGTCAGATGGATCTTGGGTGGATGCAGGACTACCATGATAAAAATATTTATCAGATCAACATGATTCAAATCTTCGATATTCGCTTGATGAATACCAGCTTGGTAGAATTACACGCTAAGCAAGTCCGGCTCGGTTTTCTGACTTCGCATAATTACCAGAGCTGTAAGGGATGTCGTGAGAGTGACCAGGGATGTGCTCTCGTTCAAAGAACTTTACAACACTTGTTAAACCACTGGTGGCTTCTGATCTATATGGACAAATACACGCAACAAGTCAGTGTGGTTAATGGGAACCCTACTAAGCATCAAAGTCAAGGTGCTCGATCAATGGAAACATATCTAGTAAGGTTACACTGTATTCAAAGTGGATGCGGCCAGGTGCCACCACATAACTATGAACGCTGTAGAGTTTGCTTGGAAAATAATTAAGGGTGTAACCTCGTGCGAGCAGCCCTTCAAGGTCAGTTGGACCGCAAAGAGATTCACCCATACCAACTTTCAGGGTCCATTAACTGGACGCCAGACTACTTCGTTGATCAAATCAAAGATGTGGTTGTAATCTCTGATCCTGAGAGGACCAAGGATGTTTGTGCCATCATCCCTCTGCTGGACAAATCAAAAGTTCTTAGCCAAGAACTGATTGAAGTTACTTACGACAGTCAGAAAAGTCAGAAGGCTCCTGTAGTTGTCTATCTACCGGGACAATTACTGTATGAATCAGCTAAGGAGATCCCTTACAAATACAGTGTAATAATAATTGAGAATGGAAAGGAAATTCCATTACCCTCTGTCGTGAATATTGCAGACATCAGTCGAGTAACACAGAGCGGTCGAATCTTTAATCGAGGAGTTGGAGAACCTAACAAAGAAAAGGAAATTCAAACAGAAGCTCCCAATCCACCGGTCGGTCAGTCGATTGATCCCGACCTTTCAAAGAACAATGATGAGATGCTGAAGCTCATCCAAAGGAGTGAATACAACATTGTTGATTAGCTGTTACAAACTCCTTCAAAGATCTCTGTGTTATCTCTTTTACTCAGTTCCGAAGCCCACAGAGAGGCTCTACAGAAAGTCTTAGAGAAGGGCTTTGTGGAACAGGATGTGTCAATACGACAGTTCGATAATATCATCTCTAACATCACTTCTTGCAATAACTTAGGGTTCAGTGATGAGGAATTGCCAGAAGAGGGCAAAAGTCACAACGTGGCGCTCAATATCGCAGTCAACTGCCAGGACGACGCTTTAGCCAGCATACTGGTAGATACCGGATCAACCATCAACGTTATGCCAAAGTCCACTTTAATGCAACTACCATTCAAAGGATCCCCGATGAGGGGCAGTGAGGTCATCGTCAAAGCCTTTGATGGATCTCGGAAAGCAGTTATCGGCGAAGTCGATATTCCTATAACCATCGGTCCTCACACTTTCCTAATCACTTTCCAGGTCATGGACATCCGGGCAGCGTACAACTGTTTATTAGGAAGACCTTGGATACACCAGGCATGGGCAGTCACTTCGACACTACACCAGAAACTGAAGTTCGTCAAGAACGATCAACTTGTCATGGTCTGTGGAGAACAAGCCTTGATTATGAGTAACCTGTCATTATCTACTTGTATAAAACCTGAGGAGGTTGTTGGGACTCGGTTCCAAGCACTTTCGGTGAGCAATTAGAATCAATCAGAAAGAGGAACTTCGATTTCCTCATACAGAGATGCTCTCGAAGTGATCAAAAGTAACAATGTAAAAGGATGGGGACAACTTGTCATTCCTACTGATAATAAAACAAAGAAGGGTCTTGGTTTTTCCTCAACCTGTACCCAGACAACTGCTAACGATGAAAATCTTCACCCCATTCAGGATTTCTTCCACATTGGAGGTTTCCTTCACCCTATGCCTCAAGTAGTCCATACCATCAACGAGGGAGATCCCTCCGATACAGATGAGGAGTGGAAGTCTTATCTTAATGAGGACGGCTATATCTCTCTCAGGAAGAGGTGCCTATGCCATTTTGCTATCCCGCACAGAGTCTGAGATTTATACCCAGGTCAGATGTCAGAATGATATACGGAGATTGTGATCCCGAGGGATGACCTGCTCCACCAAACTCATTAGAGGAGGACACTCTAATGAAAGACAACTTTGACCACGACTATTATGGCCCAATGGATGGCCTGCCTATCTGGCAGCCGTACCTAGGAAACTTGGGGCATGAAAATCAGACGAACAATGAAAATCAGCAGAGCATCATTGAACAGAATACCTGCGTCCCCACCATGTCATGGGATCATTAATCAGGGTATTCAGAGTCTATCCAGCACGATGATGAATTTGCAAAGCTTGCAGGACTAGAATTCATCAACTATGCTTTTCCCGAGGTCAACGTCATTGAAAGGGATGACTCCTCCAATTCCACAGAAGTGTGGGACACCCTAGGACAACCAAGTGGAAAATACGACTATATGGTCAAGTAAACTGCTCCTAAAAGCTCTCGTATCAGGCTCGAAGACATCCAGCCAACTGGATGGGGAGATTTACCTGAGTGCACAAATACTATGCAAAATACAACAGAGGAATCCTCCTACGACAACTCTGCCTGGGAGACAGATTCCAATGAATATGCTCCACTAGAAATCAGCGTTATTTCTGAAGACAAATCAAGGAAGGTACCGGACTTTGTGATTCACTGAGGAGTTCGCCGCCAATGGGTTGCTGTCGATGTTCTGAAGATTGTTCATCAGTCAAAGTAATTACCGTCTTTAACCTTTCACCTTGCCCAGGTGAAACATATGTTTTGATAGGGCTCACTTTCTATAAATATCCCTCTTCGCTTTGCCCAAAGCGATAGAGTTTTGTTTTATAGGGCTGTAGTTTCAGGAATCGACTTGTTCATAAATAAAATAACGTCGTTCTATAATTTCCGCAGTTATTGCTATTTTCTCTTTTCATTTTTTCAGAAAATGGTAATCCTAAAAAACAATTCAAGTAATAAAAACAAGCAGTTTTCCAAAGAAAATACACTGCATGCACTCTTGCATTTTCTCTATCTCTTCTAAAAACAATCATCACGTCATGCAGATTGCTTGTTTTAAACCCCATTGAAACATACGATCCGATGCCTTCTCCCAACTTTGAATTTCCGGTATTTGGGCCTGAAGAAGAAGTTGACGACGAAATTCCAGAAGAGATCTCCCAACTACTCAAGCAAGAGGAAAGTTCCATTGAACCTCACAAAGAGTCGTTGGAAACAGTAAACTTGGGTTTGGAAGAAGAGAGAAAAGAAATCAAGATTGGGGCACTGCTTAGTCCAACTGCCAATGAAAGTTTGACAAAGCTTCTCAAAGAATTTCCCGATGTATTCGCTTGGTCCTATCAGGACATGCCAGGGTTGGATACCAGCATCGTGGAACATCATCTACCGTTAAGCTCAGAATGTCTGCCAGTAAAACAAAGGTTGAGGCGGACTCACCCGGACATGGCCATCAAAATCAAGGAGGAAGTACGGAAACAGATTGACGCGGGTTTCCTCGCCACATCAGAATATCCTCACTGGTTAGCCAACATAGTACCAGTTCTAAAAAAGGATGGAAAGGTCAGAATGTGTGTCGACTACAGAGATCTAAACAAGGCCAGTCCAAAGGACGACTTTCCTTTGCCACACATTGACATGCTGGTAGATAGTACATCGAAGTTCAAAGTTTTCTCCTTCATGGATGGATTCTCGGGCTATAATCAGATCAAAATTGCGCCGAAAGACATGGAGAAAACTTCATTTATTACCCCATGGGGTACCTTTTGTTACAAGGTAATGCCGTTCGGTTTGAAGAACGTCGGGGAAACCTATCAAAGGGCCATGACTACTTTTTTTCATGACATGATACACAAGGAAATCGAGGTATATGCCGATGATATGATTGCAAAATCTAAGACAGAAGAGGAGCATGTGACCCACTTGTCAAAACTATTCGAGCGGTTCAGAAAGTATAAACTCCGCTTGAATCCCAACAAGTGCACATTTAGCGTCCGTCCAGGGAAACATTTAGGGTTCATCGTCATCCAGAAAGGAGTTGAGGTTGATCCTGACAAGGTCAAGGCCATTCAAGAAATGACTTCTCCGAAAACTGAAAAACAAGTCAGAGGATTCCTAAGACGTTTGAATTACATTTCCCGATTCATATTCCTCATGACCGCGACATGCGCGCCGATTTTCAAATTGCTTAAAAAGAACCAGGATTGCGTTTGGACAGAAGATTGCCAAACTGCCTTAGAAAATATTAAGGAGTATCTGTTAAATCCACCGATTCTATCACCTCCAGTGGAAGGAAGACCACTGATTATCTACTTAACAGTCCTAGAGGACTCAATGGGTTGTGTACTTGGCTAACAAGATGAAACCAAAAGGAAAGAGTATGCTATCTACTATCTGAGCAAGAAATTCACTGACTGCAAGACTCGGTACATTATGCTTGAGATAACTTGTTGTGCTCTGGCTTGGGCAGCCAAACGTCTTCGCCAATACATGATTCGTCACACTACTTGGTTGGTCTCCGAAATGGATCCAATCAAGTATGTATTTGAAAAACCTGCTCTCACGGGAAGGATTGGCCGTTGGCAGATGTTGTTATCAAAATATGACATCGAATACCACGCTCAAAAAGCCGTTAAGGGAAGTATTTTAGCCGATCATTTGGCTCATCAACCGATTGATGATCAGGAACCAATCGGGTTTGACTTCCCAAATGAAGATGTCATGTATTTGGAAATGAAAGACTGCGATGAACCGCTACCCAGTGAAGGGCCAGAACTAGGTTCCCTGTGGGGACTTATCTTTGACAGAGCTGTCAACCATTACAGAAACGGAATTGAAGCAATCATCATAACATCTCAGGGTACCCACATTCCTTTCACCGCCAGACTTATGTTCAAGTGCATAAACAACGAGTTTCATCATATCCCTGGTTATCAATCAGATCAAAGGAGATTGGAACACATACCAATCAGGACTGATTCTTTATAAAGATTACGCGAGAAGGTTGTTACCCTTCTTCAACAGATTCGAGTTTCATCATATCCCTCGTGAAGAGAATCACATGGCTGATGCATTAGCCACTCTCTCTTCCATGATTAGTGTAGGTCAATGGAATGACCTACCTAAGATCGACGTAATGCGCCTTGAAAGGCCCGCTTACATCTTCACGATTGAAGCAGTCATAGACGACAAATCTTGGTATCACGATATCAAATGCTTCCTTCAGAAACAAGAGTACCCACCTGGGGCATTAAGGAAGGACAAAAGGACCCTCAGAAGGCTGGCTGGCAGTTTCTTCCTGAGTGGTGATACACTCTATAAGAGAAACTTTGACATGGTCTTGCTTCGATGTGTAGACGGACCAAAAGCAAACATGCTGATAAAAGAAATTCACGAAGGATCCTTTGGCACTCATGCCAACTGACACACAATGGCGAGAAAAATTCTAAGAGCAGGGTACTATTGGTTGACCATGGAATCCGACTGCTACAAGTACATGAGGAAGTGTCACAAGTGTCAGATATACTCCGACAAAATCCATGTACCGCCAACGCATCTTAAAGTTCTCTCTTCCCCATGGTCTTTTTCCATATGGGGAATCGACATGATTGGCATGATCAAACATAAGGCTTCAAACGGACATCGGTTCATCCAGGTAGCCATTGATTACTTCACCAAGTGGGTCGAAGCAGCGTCATACGCCAATGTAACCCGACAAGTCGTGGTTCGATTTATCAAAAACAATATCATCTGCCGTTATGGTGTTCCCAGCCAGATCATTACTAATAATGGATCTAACTTGAACAATAAGATGATTAAAGTGTTGTGCGCTGAGTTCAAGATCGAACACTATAACTCATCTCCATACCGACCTAAGATGAACGGAGCGGTAGAAGCGGCTAACAAGAACATCAAGAGGATTGTTCAAAAGATGGGTGTAACCTACAAAGACTGGCACGAGATGCTACCCTTTGCTCTTCACGGTTATCGAACATCTGTCCGCACCTCAACAGGGGCAACCCCTTTCCCTCTAGTATATGGCATGGAAGCAGTGCTCCCCATCAAAGTAGAGATCCCATATGTAACGCCCCAGTTTTTGTCAGTTTTAGTATTTTTATTTAATCGAGTCGTTTTTGATTATTTTATTATTATATTATTTTATTTGGAAATATGTTATTTTTCAATGTTGTGATATTTTATCGGGTTTTGGGATCGTTTGTGAGATATTTGAGTGTGGGGGTATTTTGGTCATTTCATGATATTTTTGCTTAAGTTAGAAGATAGAAAATAGAAAGAGAGAAAAATAGTAAGAAGAAAAGGAGAAGAGAAGAAAAGAGAGATTTTGGGAAAACTTGGAAACCAATCAACCGACTTTTCTACGCGTTATTTAATCGGGTAAGGGTGCGAAACTCGATTATCTTATCATTTTGTATGATTATGTATGGGTGTTTGCATGTTGTATTGTCGTGTTCGATAGTTTTTCGGTTATAGGACGAAAATGCATAAACGAGTAGAAATCGATGTTTTCACGGACGGAAATCGATATAATTGGTGTTGTATGATCTCTATATGTTTATGAACCATTGCTATTAACGGTTTTGCTGATGGAAGTGATTTGGGGGAAGAAAAATGGAAATTTTGGGGTAGTGAACAGTGCGTAACGAAGCAGAAATTCTGCTTCTGGTATGAAGCGCCGGGCGGTGTGCTTGTTTCGCCGGGCGGCTCGTTCTTTCGCCGGGCGGTTTTGAGAGGCGCAGAGGTTACAAGTTCCTGACTCTTTTGAGTCATTTTGGTAGAATTAGTGTCGCCTGTGCTTCGCCGGGCGAGGTAGCGGCGAAGGGTGTTTCGCCGGGCGGTTGGAGTGTTTCGCCGGGTGGTAGTGAGAGATTTCCAAATAATACTTTTCCTTAAAAATTCATAACTCTCGAACCGTATTTCCGATTTAAGCGTTATTTATATCGTTGGAAAGCTTATAAAATGTACTTTATTATGATGATGGTTTGGAGAATTGTTGATCGATTAAATTATGCTGGGGATTAGAAAATGTGTTGTTTTGTTGTCGACTTTTGCCGTTTAATTGTGTGAACTTGATGTGTATGTGCAATATGCTGTTGGGGTGGATATGATATGACTTGTGTACTGTGAGTGAATGAAATTGCATGAAATACCTGTGTGATGATGGTTGGTGGCCTTACGGCAAGAAAATGCGATGTATGGTAATTGTTGATATATGCATGATTATGGATGTGTATGTGTGTGCATATTAAATGTCATCAGTCATTGTATGCCAAGCATCATGATATGCATTGTTGTGACGTCCTGAGTGACGGATTGATTCTAGAGGGAATCCGCTATAACGTCGTGTGCCCATGTGGGGTGTGAGCGATGATTATAGACGATCGTGTGCCCATGTGGGGTGTGAGCGATCGGGTCGTGTGCCCGTGTGGGGTGTGAGCGATCCATAAACACCGTGTGCCCATGTGGGGTGTGAGCAGTGGGGAACATCGTAGGCCCGACGGGGAGTTACAGTGATGTAACGAGCGACGGTTCCAGCAGTGTTCCTGAGTGAACTAGTGATGAGAAACATTGGAAGTCGGTACCGCATGGCATGTGCATAGAGTCGTTGTGTCGGTCTTTGTGCATTTGCATAATCATGGATTAATTGTGCATGAATTTGTGAAGTAATTGATGAGATGAAATATGTGTAATGGTATTGATGATGAGTGTATGGTGTATGATTGATGTGTAGTGGTATTTAATACCTGAGAATTGTACCGTGTTGCGTTATATTTGATTGTGGTGCAATTGTGGTGAGAATATTTTACTTGTGTATTTTTGTGTTGATATATATATAATTATATGCAACTGTATTATGATTGTTTTTCTCACCCTTCTGCTGTTTTATAATGCTCTACGAGGCATTACAGATTAGAGTTGCTGGAGGTCTTTTTGTGAAGCTTAGGACTTCATTCTTTTGTCGGTCGGCTCTGATATGTGACACCGGGTAGTTAGGGAGGCCGTTTGTGATTATTGTGTACTATGTATATATATCTTTTGGCTTGCACATGTATGACTTGATGTATGACAAACTTTTCAAGTGATATATATATATTTATGATATTCAGTTTTTAGATTTTCCGCTTTTATTCTAAAATCTGAAATGTGGGTGTAAGGAACTGAGTTCCTCTGTTGATTGCTACCCCACTGTTGCATATCTTTATGAGCAGGTGTTGTATGTTTGTTTTAATTGATGTGACCCCTCTGGTCTATGCCGTGCATGTTTTAAATATACTCTGATGAAATTTTGAATTTTCTTTTACTGCTTTATTTAAATTGGGGTATAGATTGGGGGTGTTACATTAAGTGGTATCAGAGCCAGTCCGTGTCAGTTTGTGTCAGTCCTTGTCGGTCTTGGCGTTTGGATGAGCTATTTGTTTAACCATAGTCTCTGTTATTGGAAATGAACAGTATATGGCTGGAAGGAACGATGCTGCTTTAGCTGCTGCTATGCAGGCTATGGCTCGTGCTGTGCAGGGTGCACCGAATGCTGGAGAGAATGATGAGTTTAGAAAGAATAGACCGCCTGTCTTCAAAGGGAGACATAATCCTGATGGAGCACAGATTTGGCTTAAAGAGATTGAAAGGATTTTCAGAGTGATGGATTGTGATGAGGACAGTAAGGTGAGATTGGGAACTCACATGTTACAGGAAGAAGCAGATGATTGGTGGGTTAGTACACGTCCTGTGTTAGAAGCTGGTGATGAAGAAGTTACTTGGGAATTGTTTAGCCAGGAGTTTCTGAGGAATTATTTTCCCGAGGATGTTAGGGGAAAGAAGGAAATTGAGTTTTTGGAACTAAAACAAGGTAATATGTCTGTAATTGATTATACTGCTAAGTTTGTGGAACTTGTGCAGTTTTATCCTCATTATGCTGAGGCGACCGCGGAATTCTCTAAGTGTGTGAAGTATGAAAGTGGATTGCGGCCTGAGATAAAACAGGCAATCGGTTACCAGAGGATAAGGAGGTTTGCTGATTTGGTGGAATGTTGTAGGATTTATGAAGAGGATAGTAAGGCTCGTTCTACTCATTACAAGAGTGTGAGTGACAGAAAAGGGAAGCAACAGTTCCGTGGTGGTCCGTATGTGACACCAGCTGATAAAGGTAAACAAAGGGGTACTTTTGATAGAAGATCAGGTGGAGGCGGTATGTCTGGTCCTCCGAAATGTTACAAATATGGTGAGTTAGGGCATCGTCAGTTTGAGTGCAGGAAAGATGTGAGGAAGTGTACTAATTGTGGAGGGATCAGACATGTTGTAGTTGATTGTAAAAGGAAGAATGTGGTAAAGTGTTACAACTGTGGAGAATCTGGGCATATTAGTACGAAGTGTCCGAAACCGAAGCAAGCTCCAGCTGGCGGGAAGGTATTTTCTTTGGCCAGAACTCAGACTTCGAGTGTAGATCGTCTGATTAGAGGTACTTGTTTTATTAATAGTACGCCTTTAGTTGCTATTATTGATACTGTAGCGACTCATTCATTTATTTCGTCTGAGTGCGCAAAGTGTTTGAATCTTGTGTTGTCTTTGATGGATGGTAAGATGGTTATTGATACTCCAGCAATGGGGTTAGTAACTACTTCTTTAGTTTGTTTGAGTTGTCCTTTGACCATTTATGGTAAAGACTTTGAGATGAATTTAGTGTGTTTGCCGTTGGAAGGTTTGGATGTAGTTTTGGGAATGAATTGGTTGCAATTTAATAGGGTTCATATTGATTGTTACCATAAGTTAGTATGGTTTCCTTCTCTTGAGGAAGACGAAGACTCGAGTTTCTTATCTACCAAAGAGTTGAAGAAACTTTTGGCGGATGAAGCTCAGTTGTTTGGGTTGTTTGCGTCGTTGACTGTGGATAGTCAAGTTTCACTGGATGTGTTTCCTGTTGTGTGTGAATTTCCTGAAGTGTTTCCTGAGGATATTTCAGATGTGCCGCCAGAGAGAGAGGTGGAGTTTTCTATAGATCTAGTTCCTGGTACTAGACATGTTTCTATGGCACCTTATCGTATGTCGGCATCTGAGTTGGTTGAGTTAAAGAAGCAGTTGAATGAGTTGTTGGAAAAGAGGTTTGTGAGGCCAAGTGTTTCTCCTTGGGGTGCACCAGTTTTGTTGGTGAAAAAGAAAGATGGAAGTATGCGATTATGTATTGATTATCGCCAGTTGAATAAAGTGACGATTAAGAATAAGTATCCTCTTCCGAGAATTGATGATCTGATGGATCAGTTGGTGGGTGCTTGTGTGTTTAGTAAGATTGATTTGAGATCGGGGTATCATCAGATAAGGGTGAAGGAGGAAGATATTCAGAATCGGCCTTTAGGACACGTTACGGTCATTATGAATATTCTGTGATGCCGTTCGGAGTTTCTAATGCGCCAGGTGTGTTTATGGAATACATGAATCATATTTTTCACGAGCATTTGGATCGATTTGTTGTTGTGTTTATTGATGACATTTTGATTTATTCTAAGTCTAGGGAGGAGCATGCAGAGCATTTGCGTATTATTTTGCAGGTTTTGAAGGAAAGGAAGCTTTTTGCCAAATTGTCCAAGTGTGAATTCTGGTTGTCGGAAGTGAGTTTTCTTGGACACGTAATTTCAGGTAACGGTATTGCTGTGGATCCATCTAAGGTAGAAGCAGTTCTACAATGGGAGGCTCCGAGATTTGTTACTGAAATTCGTAGCTTTTTGGGTTTGGCCGGTTATTATCAACGGTTCATTGAAGGTTTTTCTAAGCTAGCACTTCCTTTGACCCATTTGACTTGTAATGGGCAAGCGTTCATTTGGGATATTCCGTGTGAAGAAAGTTTTAATGAGCTGAAGAGAAGATTAACGACAGCTCCGATTTTGATTTTGCCGAATCCTAATGAACCATTTGTGGTTTATTGTGATGCGTCTTTGATTGGTCTAGGTGGTGTTCTGATGCAAGAAGGTAAGGTTGTGGCTTATGCTTCAAGGCAATTGAGAATACATGAGAAAAATTACCCTACTCATGATCTTGAATTAGCGGCTGTGGTTTTTGTGTTGAAGATTTGGAGGCATTATCTCTACGGTGCAAGGTTTGAAGTCTTTAGTGATCATAAAAGCTTGAAATACCTGTTTGATCAGAAGGAGCTGAACATGAGGCAGCGTAGATGGTTGGAATTCTTAAAGGACTATGATTTTGGCTTGAATTACCATCCTGGTAAAGCTAACGTGGTAGCCGATGCGTTGAGCCGGAAATCTTTGCATTTGTCCGCTTTAATGGCTAAGGAGTGGGAACTTTTGGAATCGTTTAGAGATTTGAGTTTGGTATGTGAAGTGACTTCGGATAGTGTGAGGCTGGGTATGCTGAAGGTTACTAATGATTTTCTGGTGACGGTAAGTGAGAAACAAAAGTTGGATGTGAAATTTGTGGACTTGATGGTGGTTGGAGAAAAAGATGCGAATAGTGATTTTCAAGTGGACGTTAATGGTGTGTTGAGGTTCCGAGGTAGAATTTGTATTCCTGATGATGCGGAGTTGAAAAAGATGATTTTAGAGGAAGGAAACCGGAGTAATTTGAGTATACATCCGGGAGCGAATAAGATGTACCAAGATTTGAAGAAGATTTTTTGGTGGTCTGGATTGAAAAGAGATGTGGCTCAGTTTGTGTACGCGTGTTTGACTTGTCAGAAATCGAAAGTGGAACATCTGAGGCCTAGTGGTTTGTTGCAACCGTTGAATATACCTGAGTGGAAATGGGATTGCATTTTGATGGATTTTGTAACGGGGTTACCGAATACTCGGCGAGGTCATAATGCTATTTGGGTGGTTGTTGATAGGCTGACTAAATCGGCTCATTTTATTCCGATTGACATCAGTTTTTCTTTGGAGCGGTTAGCTGAGATTTATATCAGTGTGATTGTGAAGTTGCATGGGGTTCCATTGAGTATTGTTTCTGATCTTCATCCAAGGTTTACATCGAGATTTTGGGAAAGTTTACAGAAGGCTTTGGGTTCTAAATTGAGGTTGAGTTCGGCTTATCATCCGCAGACGGATGGTCAAACGGAAAGGACGATTCAGTCTTTAGAAGACTTGTTGAGGGCTTGTGTTTTGGAACAAGGTGGTGCGTGGGATAGTTATCTTGCATTGATTGAGTTCACGTATAATAACAGTTTCCATTCTAGTATTGGAATGGCACCGTTTGAAGCATTGTATGGACGAAGGTGTCGAACACCGTTGTGTTGGCACGAATTTGGTGAGAGGACGGTGGTAGGGCCAGAATTGGTACAGCAGATTACGAAAAAAGTGAAGCTTATTCGAGAGAAAATGAAGGTTTCTCAGAATAGGCAAAAGAGTTATCATGATCGGAGACGGAAGGATCTTGAGTTTCAAGAGGGTGATCATGTATTTCTGAGGGTTACGCCGGTAACGGGTGTTGGTCGTGCATTGAAATCGAAGAAACTTACTTCTCGGTTTATTGGTCCTTACCAGATATCCGTGAGAGTGGGTGCTGTGGCGTATAGGGTGGCGTTGCCGCCGAATCTGTCGAATTTGCACGATGTGTTCCATGTTTCGCAGCTTCGGAAGTATGTTCCGGATCCGTCACATGTGATTCCGATGGATGAGGTTGAGGTAAGAGAGAACCTTACGGTTGAGGCTTTACCCGTTTGGATTTTGGATCGCGAGGTGAAGCAGTTGAGGGGCAAGGATATTGCACTTGTGAAGGTGGCGTGGGGAGGCGCTGCTGAGGGCAATTTGACTTGGGAGTTGGAGAGTCGGATGCGGGAGTCGTATCCAGAGTTGTTTGTTTCAGGTAAGATTTTCGAGGACAAAAATTTCTAAGTGGGGGAGAGTTGTAACGCCCCAGTTTTTGTCAGTTTTAGTATTTTTATTTAATCGAGTCGTTTTGATTATTTTATTATTATATTATTTTATTTTCGACATTTATTTGGAAATATGTTATTTTTCAATGTTGTGATATTTTATCGGGTTTTGGGATCGTTTGCGAGATATTTGAGTGTGGGGGTATTTTGGTCATTTCATGATATTTTTGCTTAAGTTATAAGATAGAAAATAGAAAGAGAGAAAAATGGTAAGAAGAAAAGGAGAAGAGAAGAAAAGAGAGATTTTGGGAAAACTTGGAAACCAATCAACCGACTTTTCTACGCGTTATTTAATCGGGTAAGGGTGCGAAACTCGATTATCTTATTGTTGTGTATGATTATGTATGGGTGTTTGCATGTTGTATTGTCGTGTTCGATAGTTTTTCGGTTATAGGACGAAAACGCGTAAACGAGTAGAAATCGATGTTTTCACGGACGAAAATCGATATAATTGGTGTTGTATGATCTCTATATGTTTATGAACCATTGCTATTAACGGTTTTGCTGATGGAAGTGATTTGGGGGAAGAAAAATGGAAATTTTAGGGTAGTGAACAGTGCGTAACGAAGCAGAAATTCTGCTTCTGGTATGAAGCGCCGGGTAGTGTGCTTGTTTCGCCGGGCGGTTCGTTCTTTCGCCGGGCGGTTTTGAGAGGCCCAGAGGTTACAAGTTCCTGACTCTTTTGCGTCATTTTGGTAGAATTAGTGTCGCCTGTGCTTCGTCGGGCGAGGTAGCGGCGAAGGGTGTTTCGCCGGGCGGTTGGAGTGTTTCGCCGGGCGGTAGTGAGAGATTTCCAAATAATACTTTTCCTTAAAAATTCATAACTCTCGAACCGTATTTCCGATTTAAGCGTTATTTATATCGTTGGAAAGCTTATAAAATGTACTTTATTATGATGATGGTTTTGAGAATTGTTGACCGATTAAATTATGTCGGGGATTAGAAAATGTATTGTTTTGTTGTCGACTTTTGCCGTTTAATTGTGTGAACTTGATGTGTATGTGCAATATGTTGTTGGGGTGGATATGATATGACTTGTGTACTGTGAGTGAATGAAATTGCATGAAATACCTGTGTGATGTTGGTTGGTGGCCTTACGGCAAGAAAATGCGATGTATGGTAATTGTTGATATATGCATGATTATGGATGTGTATGTGTGTGCATATTAAATGTCATGAGTCATTGTATGCCAAGCATCATGATATGCTTTGTTGTGACGTCCTGAGTGACAGATTGATTCCAGAGGGAATTCACTATAATGTCGTGTGCCCATGTGGGGTGTGAGCGATGATTATAGACGATCGTGTGCCCATGTGGGGTGTGAGCGATCGGGTTGTGTGCCCGTGTGGGGTGTGAGCGATCCATAAACACCGTGTGCCCATGTGGGGTGTTAGCGGTGGGGAACATCGTAGGTCCGACGGGGAGTTACAGTGATGTAACGAGCGACGGTTCCAGCAGAGTTCCTGAGTGAACTAGTGATGAGAAACATTGGAAGTCGGTACCGCATGGCATGTGCATAGAGTCGTTGTGTCGGTCTCTGTGCATTTGCATAATCATGGATTAATTGTGCATGAATTTGTGAAGTAATTGATGAGATGAAATATGTGTAATGGTATTGATGATGAGTGTATGGTGTATGATTGATGTGTAGTGGTATTTGATACCTGAGAATTGTACTGTGTTGCGTTATATTTGATTGTGGTGCAATTGTGGTGAGAATATTTTACTTGTGTATTTTTGTGTTGATATATATATAATTATATGCAACTGTATTATGATTGTTTTTCTTACCCTTCTGCTATTTTATAATGCTCTACGAGGCATTGCAGATTAGAGTTGCTGGAGGTCTTTTTGTGAAGCTTAGGACTTCATTATTTTGTCGGTCGGCTCTGATATGTGACACCGGGTAGTTAGGGAGGCCGTTTGTGATTATTATGTACTATGTATATATATCTTTTGGCTTGCACATGTATGACTTGATGTATGACAAACTTTTCAAGTGATATATATATTTATGATATTCAGTTTTTAGATTTTCCGCTTTTATTCTAAAATCTAAAATGTGGGTGTAAGGAACTGAGTTCCTCTGTTGATTGCTACCCCACTGTTGCATATCTTTATGAGCAGGCGTTGTATGTTTGTTTCAATTGATGTGACCCCTCCGGTATATGCCGTGCATGTTTTAAATATACTCTGATGAAATTTGGAATTTTCTTTTACTGCTTTATTTAAATTGGGGTATAGATTGGGGGTGTTACACCATCAATCCGGGTATTGATGTAAACTAAGCTTACAGAAGCTGAATAATGTCAAAGTCTACACGACGAACTGAATCTGATCGAAGAAAAGCAAATAACGGCTCTATGCCATGGTCAGTTGTATCAACAAAGGATGAAGAAGGCATTTGACAAAAAGGTCTGACCTCACGTCTTCAGGAAAGGAGACCTTGTGCTCAAGAAGATACAATCATTTCTCGCTGATTCTCGGGGCAAGTGGATTCCGAATTATGACGGCCCCTATGTGGTCAAGAAAGCCTTCTCGGGCGGTGCCTTGAGGCTTGCGACCATGGATGGAGAGGAATTTTCCTACCCCACAAATGTTGACGTAGTCAAGAAATACTTCGCGTAAACTAAAAAAGAAAACGTCTCGGTGGATTGAAAACCCGAAAGGGCGGTCCAGGCAAAAATTAGAGACATGATCAAAAATCATCCCGGTGGATTGGAAATCTCAAAGTACAATCCAGGCAAAAGTTAGGGATAATGGCAAGTAACTACGTCCAACAAAGGGGCAAGTCCCTCAGCAGCAGTTACACCATCCATCAGAAAACTCTAGTCAAGGTCATCTTCGACAGAAGCTCAAGATGCCCAGAATTCAAAGTTGGTAGAAGGATAGCGGTCGTTATGTTTCAACGTAGCCCTTTTCCCCTTAAATTACCATTTTCAAACTTTGTAAATACTCTATGGAATCAAGTGTTTGGCTGATTTCCATTCTATCAATAAAATTTGAGCCCTTGTGCTTTTGGTTGCAATTCTTATTTGTTTTAGCTTTACAGAACGACGTTTTAATATGATCAACGATTCTTGAAATAAAACAAAAATGAATTTACTTGTCAAACTTTTTATGCTTTTTTAACAAAGATGGCAATTATTTTGAGTGTTGAACATCGAAAGAACATCGATCGCTTCTCCAGAAGTAAGCGAGCTTCAAAGTGCAGAATCAAAGTGCTCCTTCTAAACCAGTATGCCTGAACGAAGGATCTACTGTATCAGATGTGGTGTTCCCATCTGACACCCTCGACAGAGTTCTTATCTCCTAAGCTCGACCAACGGTTGTTCCCCGCAGGGACTATTTCTCTTAAGCAAGGCAGAATTGCTATCATGAATCAGTGATACTTTTCATCTCCCACTGTGGCCGAGTATCCAGTCATGTTCATCTATCAGTCTGTATGTCGCGTCAGTTTTGTCAGCATAAACATACATACATCATGCATTATTGATTTATATTCATATTCATATTGCATCACTATCACTCTAGTCGGTCTTATCCCCTAGCGATAAAAGTCCTCTCGATCGAGTTGTCAGTTCTTTCCTCGTCAGGAAATGTTGCATCTAAACAAACTTGCCTCCAGTTTATTTCTGGATACAAGTGGGTCCTTTGACCACTTTGATAACTTAAACCTCTGAAAAGCCAGAGAGATTCCGAAAAACGTCACTCTTCGCCATTGAAGATGATATTTTCGCTTTCTCGGATTAAGAAAAATCCCTAGAGAAAGCCTCTTACTCAGAGATTCGACAATATAACAGTTTTTCTCCGAAAAATCCTCTGACAAAAAGGTTATCAGTACCTCAAAATTGGATCACATCATATGGCATTTCTCCGAGAAGATCCCGAGAAAAATATGATGTAATACCCCAAGCAGAAACAGTCTCTCAAGAGACTCATTTTCCCCGATAGAGTCGACAAATGGCATCTCCAACAGAGAACTTTGTACACCTCTACAACTCAGACGGATGTGTTCCCCACCAACTCTGACATCAAAACTTTTTCCGTCAAATGGCATCTCCCCAGGAAAATTCGGCGAGAAGTTTGTGGAAAACCGCTATGAATAGCGTTACTTGTCAAGAAAGTTTATTGACAAAAGAAACTGAAACCAGTTCCTTGGTAGGAAACCAGGATCGAGGGGAAGTTTAAATCAGTAACTAAGACCAGTTCCGTGGCTGAAGACCAGGATCGAGGGGAAGTTTACATCAGAAACTTAGACCAGTTCCTTGGTCGGAAACCAGGATCAAGGGGAAGTTTAAATCAGAAACTAAGACCTGTTCCGTGGCTGAAGACCAGGATCGAGGGGAAGTTTAAATCAGAAACGGAGACCAATTCCTTGGTAGGAAACCAGGATCGAGGGGAAGTTTATTTCAAAAGAAAACTGAGACCAGTTCCTTGGCTGAAAACCAGGATCGAGGGGAAGTTTTTACCTTTTCTAAGCGTCATTGCTTAGTAAAAGAAGATGGACTGGCAAACTGCCATTCATAACCACCATCAAAATTTCGGGTATTCTGATATTCAATCATCTTGCACCCCGAATGCCCGAATACCTTCGCCATTCACACCTTCGGGTCCAAGAAGATTAAATAGGGGTATCTGTCATACCCCAAATTTTGACCACTAAGATTTCCCATCATTGGGAAAATCATCATCACAATATGGGTAAACCATCATACCTCATCAGCCTCCCCAAAGATGGGTGAGCATTCACTACTATCAAAGATTAGGGTTTCAAGCCCTCTCAGAGTTCTTAGACAAAGGATCAATCAAGAATTGACATAATATTTAACTTGTCTAACCTCTCAAACATCCACAATGGATCAAGAGGACTCCCACGGCAAGAATCAAGCACAAAGTTGCAGCATTCTAAGTGGATTAAGCCTCAAAATCACCAGTGTCACCAAATTAGGGTTTTGGTCGACCGGGCCTCCAGATTAAAATGTTCCTTTGGGCATGAGCCAATGCTTCAAAGCATATCCTAAGATACTCCATGGGACATCATAAACCCAATCATCAAGTCAATTTAGCCTCGGGGGATGCATTCACTAAAAATCAGGAATTAGGGTTTCTTGACCTAATTCACCCCTAAGATGACTTTTGGGACAAAACATGAGCCAAGACCTCAAGGCATGATTTGAGGGTCTCTAACCCAACACATTTATCCATTTGCAACAATGGGTTGATCCAAGAAGCTTGATTAACAAGTTTCAAATTCATTAGAACCACAATTAGGGTTCGCGGGAAAAGTCAACCGTGCCTTTGACTTTTGACCAAGACATGCTCCGAAACCTTGGGACATGATTCAATACACCCTATAACACCTATGAAATCAATCCATCAAGTTTGATTTAGGTCAAGGACTTGATTTCATAGAGGATCGCATAGTTTGGAATTCATCTGACAAAAAGTCAACTATGCACAAAAGTCAACTTTGACTTTTTGAGATTTTTCACAATTATGGTTCTTTGACCCTAAAATGATGTTAATGTGTGATTGGGATCATCATTCATCAAGAAAAATCAAGAAAAGTGGGATAACTTGTAAAAGGGGTAACCATAAAAAACTTAGAAATTTTCTAAGTTATGGAACAAAGTGGCTAGGGTACCAACTTTGGAGGATCATATCTCCTAAACCACAAGGCCATTTTTCCCCATTCAAAGCTGGATTTGTAGCTCTCATGGCCCTCTACAAAAGCTTCAACTACACCTCATTCCAATTCATCATGGATTTTGAGTTAGGGTTGGGTCAAAATGGCTGAAAACATGAAATGTCATTTTTTTCCAACACTTAGTGAAATTTTCACTAAGTCAGAATCTGTCTCACTTTTTCCAAAATGTAAGGGAATTTTTCACTTGGATCCAAAAAGTGTCAAAACAAACTAGGATCACTCATATGTTGTATCATATGAGGGCTTGCCAAAATGACCAAGAACTTCACCAAACTCAATCTGAGCAAGAAGTTATGACAGTGGCAATATGCCTTGCTGCAACTGTCATAACAAGGCAAATTTGGGGATTTTGCTCGATTTGCTCAAATTTTGCAAAGGGCAAGCAAGTCTATCCATCTGAGCACCTCAAGGGGGGGGGGGGGGACCAAGGAGGAACCAACTCTGATCCATCAGCCTCCCAAGTCCTTGGAACCAAAAGTAGCATGCCAAACCTAGAAATACCTAAAAGAGGGATAAGACTCCAATTTTGTTTTGGAGCATTCAATGGATGCACCAAGGTGGCATGGACTGAGCCTCTTCCAACTGAATTCAGTCAAGACTTATCCAACAACTAGGGAACCACAACTCTGTGCTCTAACCTCTTGTCAATGGCTAGAGGAGACTTGGATTCTCATTGATCAACATTTGCCAAACTTCTGCAGCAGTTGCCATTCACTATTACGGCAAAAAAAAAACTTGACAAACTATAAATAGAACTCATTTGTGGTCAGTTTGAGTACACCAAAGCCATCAAACAGAAGCTTTCCTCAAAATCACTTTCTCTAGGAAAAAATACCTTCTTTAGTAAGGTAACTCTGAGTTTTTGAGTTAGAGAGCATTTCCATCACAGCTCATGATCCAAACACATCCAATATGTCATATCTAAGCAGTCTTAACTCTCACAAGTGACCTGTAACACCAAAATATCAAAGTCCCCTCTCAAAACCTCAAAATAGGACTTTTGTGCATTTTCAAGCCATGTCTTGAATCAGTCACTTTCCAAACCAGATAAAACATCAAACACACTCCAAATATCATCCTTGAACTGTCCCAAATGGTTCCACACATCTGGAACACCATTTGAGAGAGTTGCTATTTTGGCCACTTTTGCCCCTTTTGCAAGAAAGGGTCAGGTTCCATTCCTGATGTTTGCAGCTGGTTCCAACTACTCTAAAAGCTTCTATGGGATCATTTGAGGGTGTCCAAAGCATCAAAACATTTCTGGAACAAAGCACTTGGTAGATAGCCCAAAAGCTCCAAAGAGAGGTAAGCATCACAACTTGAACTCTCTGAAATGTTCCTTGCTTTTAAGTCTACTGATCATGCATCTCTTATACATGTTATATGTGTTGTGTTTGCACCAATTTATCATGTAATTCCCACTTGTACCAAGAGGTAGCACTGAAAATGCAAAAGATGGCGTATTTCAAAACCACTATCGGGTTTTGAGGAGGATTTATTTTCTGGAAAAACCACCACCACCATTGGATTCCTTAGGAAATTCTAGGCCAGGTGCATATAATTTTTGTCTCCATCCATGGAGAAATGAGAAAGTTATGGCCTTCTCGTTTCTAGCCAAAATCTTGCCTTGCCTTGCCTTGGGCCAGGCCAAAAACTAGGCAAGCCTTGTATATTTGTGGTTGTGTTTCAATACACAGATGTATCACCACCCCAATGGTAAGGCGCGCATTCTGCACACAAGAGGTCTGGGGTTCGAATCCCCCTCGCCCCAGACCCCTTTTTAATGCTTTTTCAACTTTTTTTTTATTATTTTTCATATTATTTTTAATGATTTGAAAAATTAATAACTCCCTCAATTTTAATTATTTTTGATTGGTTCTTTTTGCAAAAAATCACAAAAATGTTGAAATATTTTATTCCATAAAAAAATCAAGTTTATATTATTTATTTAATATAGTTGGTATTTTTGTGAATAAATTCACTTTTAATTATTTTTTAAACATTTTAAAATTGAATTCTCATGTTGAAAATCAAAACCAAATGAATTTTAATTCATCTTGTGATTAAAACATCATTTTTCAAGCCTCAACCAAAAAATCACAAGTTGTTTCTTCAAACTTATTTAGTATTTTATCATTTATATTGATTTTCCTTGAGAATTTACTTTTAAAATGATGAAATTAGGGTTTCCTTGATTTTCACCCAAACAAAACTTTAAAAAAACTCTTTGGGCCTCTAGTAGAGTGTAATACCCAACCCTTTTTGAAAACCAAAATGATTTGAGCCTCAGTGTATTGTATAAGTCCCGATCCCATCAAAAAGTTCGGCGCGATCGTCGCCTTTTTAACAAAAACCCATGGGCCTCTCCTTGAGTTGTAAGCCCCATCATTTGTACAAAAACTCTTTGGGCCCCTAATAGAGTGTAATACCCAACCCCCTTTTAACCAAAACTTTTTGGGCCTCAGACATTGTATAAGTCCCTCCGCGTTAAAAGAAAAATCTCGGCGCAATCGCCAGTTCAAAAAATAAATCATCTGGGCCTACCCTCGTGTTATAAGCCCTATTCCTTTTCTTTAAACACCTTTGGGCCTCTTGAGAGAGTGTAAGAGCCATCCCTTTGTACAGAAAACCTTTTTGAGCCTCAGTCACTTGTATAAGTCCTTGTACAAATCCAAAACAACAGTGCAATTACTGATAAAACCTTGGGCCTCTCCTTGAGCTGTAAACCCTAACAATCTTTTCAAAGCACTTTCTATTTTGATTTTGAATATAATATTGTTATCAAAGATTTCTTTGTTGAACAACTAACAAAACAACATGGAAGCTCTACAACGGGTAAGTGTTTATCCGCTTTCATTTATTGCTTTCATATGTATATAAACTGTATTGTGGGGATGCTTCACTGTAAGTCTTCTTTCATATCCTTTATATACTTGTCAAATATCAACTGTATAATACTAGTATAGTTATTTAGAGTTTTCCCTGCAACTACGTCTAGCACTAGGTAAAGCTTGTTGGTCACTCTTTAAAACAGTCAAAACTAGATCCCCCATAGGATTACCAGATACAGTCTTCCCTCGTCTTAGGGTTAAACAATATGGAAACGTGAAAGGCAACATGCTTGGTGAACCCTTTCTCAGACTGTCACTCTTAGAAATTGTCAAAAAAACTCTACTCCCCAGAGTTGATCTATTCTCTGTGAATAGCGTCTCTTGAGTTTCTTCCAAATCCTTGAACTTTCATGGCTTGATCTATTCTTGGTGAATAGCATGTCTTGAACTTCTCTTGGTTTAGGGACCCACAGGCTTCCTAAAAGCATCCCCGCCTCCTCTTGGACGTTGTACAAAGACCGTTCGGCTTCTTAAAAGTTTTCATGCCTTCTCTTGGGCTTAATACAAGGACCCTGACGACCTCTTAAAGGTATAAGACATAACTTAGTTATCCTTTGCTAGAGCAGTTTTTCCAGCGTCAAAAACTCCGGCCATTGTAGGGTTGATACTCATCCCTTAATACACGTGCCTCCTCTTGGGCATAGTACAAAAGATAAAACTCTAGACTTGGACAGTCTAAGACCCTTGAGTCTCAAAGACATTCTCAAGTTCCTTTCAAATATAGGAAAAAACACGGATCACTCTGAAACCCAGTATCTCTCATGAGAGTTCCCAACCCTTGGGGCTACCTATGTATCTAATCCCCAGCAGTAACACAGCCTCCTCTTAGGCTTTGTATAATGATCCTATCCTCAGGAAAGTCCGCCTCCTCTTGGACTTTGTACAATGATTCTCCCCAGCGGAGCTAACCTTTTCAGACTCTCTTGTTGAGTCAATCTCCTTTTAGCCTCTATCTCGGGCTTTGTACGAGACTGAAAAACACTCTCTTGTTGAGTATAAAAGACTCTCTTGTTGAGTCAAACTCCTTTTAGCCTCCATCTCGGGCTTCGTACAAGATACTAAATCCATCTCTTGTTGAGTATAAAAGACTCTCTTGTTGAGTCAAAACCTTTTTAGCTTCCGTCTTAGGCTTCGTATAAGACAGATAAAAACACTCTCTTGTTGAGTATAAAAGACTCTCTTGTTGAGTCAAACCCTTTTTTAGCCTCCGTCTTAGGCTTCGTATAAGACAGAAAAAATCACTCTCTTGTTGAGTATAAAAGACTCTCTTGTTGAGTCAATTCCTTTTTAGCCTCTATCTCGGGCTTCGTACGAGACAGCAAAACACTTTCTTGTTGAGTCAAACCTTTTCAGCCTCCGTCTTGGGCTTCGTACAAGACACATATAAAAGCACTCTCTTATTGAGTCAGTCACTTGTTAGCACTCTCTTATTGAGTCAACCCTTTTAGCCTCTATCTCGGGTTTCGTACGAGAAAACAAATAAAAGACACCCTCTTATTGGGTCAATCACCTCCTCTTAGGCTTTGTATAAGGAAACCTCGGTTGAATCAATCAACCTTTTAGCATCAAACCTATACCTTGCTCACAGCATACAAACATCAACAACTCCTCTTTAGAGATGACAAATTCTATCTCTTCCAAACCCTTTAGCTTCACATCTTGGGCTTTGAATAAGATACAAATCACCTTTAGCTTCATGTATTGGGCTTTTAACAAGACACCAAAATAACCTTTTTCCTCCCGTAGAATAGGAGGAACTACGATCGCTCTGATTTCCCTGTTTCGTTAAACGGTAATACGTAGGCATAAGATTGCAAAATCTAAGCGAGCACACTAATAAAAAACCCAAAATCCAGTATCTCCACCAAATCAACCCAAAAGCATCAAATTTAAACACATTACCAAAAACCTCACCAATAGTCCAAACATTGTGTTCTTAACAAAATAACCTAAGAGAGACCCACAATCTTAATATCATCCATAAACCAATAGTCACCTGTTTAAACTCAGTATGCAAGCAGGGTTAATTGGAGACATCTATTTCCTTTCCTTAATCAGCTTCAATAGGATAAAAAATGAATCGAACTGTAGTACCCCAAAGCGATATCGTAACCACGAAAAAATTCGCGCTACACTCATTACTCTCCCCAAAGATGGGTGAACATTTACTACAATCGTAATTAGGGTTTCATGCCCTCTCTTAGCTTTAGAAAAAGGATCAATCAAGAAATGACATGATCTTCAACTTGTCTAACCTCTCAAAAATCCACAAAGGATCAAGAGGACTCCGACATCAAGGATTAAGCACAAGGCTGTAATCATTCCAGGGGGATTAAGCATCAAGATCGACAGTGTCACCAAATTAGGGTTTTGGTTGACCAGGGCCTCCAGATGGAAATTTTCCTATGGGCATGAGCCAATTATTTAAATCATAACCTAAAATACTCCATGGAATCTCATGGACCCAATCATCAAGTCAATTTAACCTCAGGGGATGCATTTATCAAAAATCAGGAATTAGGGTGTCTTGACCTAATTTACCCCTATGTTGACTTTTGGAACAAAACATGAGCCAAGACCTCAAGAAATGATTTGAGGGTCTCTAATACACCACATTGATCCATTTGCAACAATGGATTGATCCAAGAAGCTTGATTCCCAAGTTTCAAGTTCATCAGAACCACAGTTAGGGTTTCGCGGAAAAAGTCAATTGTGCCTTTGACTTTTGACCAAGACATGCTCCCAAACCTTGGGACATGATTCAATACACCCTATAACACCTATCAAATCAATCCATCAAGTTTGATTTAGGTCAAGGACTTGATTTCATAGAGGATCGCACAGTTTGGAGTTCATCTGATAAAAAGTCAACTGTGCCCAAAAGTCAAAGTTTGACTTTTTGATTTTTTGACCAATTATGGTTCCCTAACCCTAAAATGATGTTAATATGTGATTGGAATCATCATTCATCAAGAAAAATCAAAGAAAGTGGGATAACTTGTAAAAGGGGTAACCATAAAAAACTTAGAAATTTTCTAAGTTATGGAACAAAGTGGCTAGGGTACCACCTTCCAAGGATCATAATTTAAGATCCAAGCAACCATTTTGGATGATCCAAAGGTGGATTTGTAACTCTCATGGCATACTTTAAAAGTGTCAACTACACCTCATTCCAATTCCTCATGGATTTTAAGTTATGGAGTGACCAAAATGACAAAAAGTGAAACTATCACTTTTTTCCAACACTTAGTGAAATTTTCACTAAGTCAGAATCTGTTTCACTTTTTTCCAAATGTAAGGGCATTTTTCACTTGGATCCAAAAAGTGTCAAGACAAACTATGATCACACACATGTTGTATCATATGATAGCTTTCCAAAATGGCCAAGAACTCCATGAAACTCCACTTGAGCCATGAGATATGACAATGGCAATGTGCCTTGCTGCAAACTCTAATGGCAAGGCAGATTTGTTAATTTTGCTCGATTTGAGTAATTTTTGCAAATGACAAACAAGTTTATCCATCTGAACACCTCAGGGAGGGACCAAGGAGGGACAAACACTGATCCATAAGCCTCCCAAGTCTTTGGAACTAAAAATAGCATGCCAAACCTAAAAAACCCTAAAGAGGGAACAAAACTCCAATTTTGTTTTTGGAGCATTCAATGGATGCACCAAGGTGGCATGGACTGAACCATTTCCAACTGAATGAGTCAAGGATGATCTCTGAACCAAGGGACAATAGGTCTGTGCTCTAACCTCTAGTCAATGGCTAGAGGAGACTTGGATTCCTATTGATCAACATTGGCCAAACCTCTGCTGCAGTTTCCATTCACTATTGCAGCAAAAAAAAACTTGATCTACTATAAATAGAGCTCATTTGTGCTCAGTTTAAGTACACCAAAGCACTACAACACTTGCTTTCCTCAAAATCTCTTTCTCTAGGCAAAAATGCCTTCTATAGCAAGGTAACTCTGAGTTTTTGAGTTAGAGAGCAATTTCATCATAGCTCATGATCCAAACATATCCAATATGCCATATCTAAGCTGTCCAAACTCTCACAAGTGACCTGTAACACCAAAATCACAAAGTCCCCTCTCAAAACCTTAAAATTGGACTTTTTTGCATTTTTCAAGCCATGTCTTGATTCAGTCACTTTTAAAACTAGATAAAACCTTAAACACACACCAAATATCATCCTTGAACTGTCCCAAATGGTTCCACACATCTAGAACACCGTTTGAGAGAGTTGCTATTTTGGCCACTTATGCCCCTTTTGCAAGAAAGGGCCAATTTCCATTCCTGAGGTTTCCAGCTGATTCCAATCATCCTAAAAGCTTCTAAGGGATCACTTGAGAGTGTTCAAAGCATCAAAACATTTCTAGAACAAGGCCCTTGACAGATTGCCCAAAAAGTTCCTAAAGAGGTAAGCATCTCAACTTGAACTCTTTAAAATATGCCTTGCTTTGAGGTCCACAGATCATGCTCATCTCATACATGTTATATGTGTTGTGTTTGAACCAATTCATCATGTAATTCACGGCTGTACCAAGAGGTAGCACAGAAAATGCAAATCATGGCCTATTTCAAAACCACTATCGGGTTTTGAGGAGGATTGATTTTCTAGAAAAACCACCACCACCATTGGATTCCCTGGGAAATTCTGGGCCAGATGCATATAAATTTTGTCTCCATCCATGGAGAAATGAGGAAGTTATGGCCTTCACGTTTCTGACCAAAAACCTTGTCTTGCCTTGCCTTGGCCAGACCAAGAACAAGGCAAGCCTTGTATATTTGTGGCTGGGGTTTGATACACGGATGTATCACCACCCCAGTGGTAAGGTGCGCACAGTGCACACGAGAGGTCTGGGGTTCGAATCGCCCTCGCCCCAGACCCCCTTTTATTGGTTTTTTCACTATTTTATTATTTTTCTTATTATTTTTAATGATTTGAAAAATTAATAACTTCCTCAACTTTAAATATTTTTGATTGGTTCTTTTTGTAAAAAATCACAAAAATGTTGAAATATTTTATTCCACAAAAAAAATCAAATTTATATTATTTATTTAATGTAATTGATATTTTTTTTGAATAAATTCATTTTTAATTGTTTTTAAACATTTAAAAGTGAATATTTATTTTGAAAATCAAAACCAAATGAGTTTTAATTCATCTTGTGATTAAAACATAATTTTTCAAACCTTAAACAAAAATCACAAGTGGTTTATTCAAACTTATTTGGTATTTTTTTATCATTTTACTGATTTTCTTTAAATATTTACTTTTAAAGGAAAACAAAATTAGGGTTTCTTTGATTTTTCACCCTCACAAAGCATTTTCAAACACTCATGGGCCTCTAATAGAGTGTAAGACCCAACCCCTTAGTAAATAAAACCTTTTTGGGCCTCAGTATATTGTATAAGTCCCGATACCGTTAAAAAGTTCGGCACGATCGTCGCCTTTTTAAACAAAAATCCGTGGGCTTCTCCTCGAGCTATAAGACCCATCTTTGGGCCTCTAATAGAGTGTAAGATCCAATCAACCAAAAACAATTTTGGGCCTCAGATATTGTATAAGTCCCTCTGCGTTAAAAAGAAAAATCTCGGCGCAATCGCCAGTTCAAAATCAAATCATTTGGGCCAACCCTCGTGTTATAAGCCCCATTTCTTTTCTTTAAGTTTCTTTGGGCCTCTAATAGAGTGTAAGACCCAATCCCCTTGTACATGAAAACTTTGTGGGCCTCACGTATTGTATAAGTCCCTCTGTATAGTTTTCAAAACAGGGGTGCAATCATCGTTAAAACTTGGGCCTCTCCTTGAGCTGTAAGCCCCAACAATCTCTTCAAAGCACTTTCTCCTTTGATTTTGAATATAATATTGTTATCAAAGTTTTCTTTGTTGAAAAACTAACAAAACAGCATGGAAGCTCTACAACGGGTAAGTGTTTATCCGCTTTCATATGTATATAACTGTATTGTGGGGCTGCTTCACTGTAAGTCTTCTTTCACATCCTTTTATATACTTGTCAAATATCCACTGTGTAATACTAGTATAGTTATTTAGATTTTTCCCCGGCAACTACGTCTAGCACTAGGTAAAGCCTTGTTGGTCACTCTTGAATACAAAAAAAAAATAGATCCCCCGTAGGATTCCAGATACAGTCTTCCCTTCTCTTGGGGTTAAACAATATGGAACAAAGAGAAAGGCAGTATTCTCGGTGAACCTTTTCTCTGACTGTCACCCTTAGAAATTGTCAAAGAGACTCTACTCCCCAGAGTTGATCTATTCTCCATGAATAGCATCTCTCGAGTTTCTTCCAAATTCTTGAACTTTCCTGGAATGATCTATTCTCTGTGAATTGCATTTCTTGAACTTCTCTTGGTTTGGAGACCCACAGGCTTCCTAAAAGCATCCCCGCCTCCTCTTGGGCGTTACACAAGGACCCTTCGGCTTCTTAGAAGTTCACATGCCTTCTCTTGGGCTTAATACAAGGACCCTGATGACCTCATAAAGGTATAAGACAGAACTTATTCATCCTTTGCTAGAGCAGTCTTTCCAGCGTCAAACCTCTGGCCACTTTAGGGTTGATACTCATACCTTAATGCCAGTGCCTCCTCTTGGGCATTGTACAATAGATAAAACTCTAGACTTGGACAGTCTAAACCTCCTTGATTCTCAAAGACATTCTCAAGTTTCCTTTCAAACATAGGAGAAAACACTGATCACCCAGAAACCTGGCCTCTCTTATGAGGGCTCTCCCACTTGGTCCTGCCTATGGATCTAATCCTCAGCAGTAAGATAGCCTCCTCTTGGGCTTTGTACAAATGACTCTCCCCTGCGGAGCTATTCTTTTCAGACTCTCTTGTTGAGTCAAACCCCTTTTTAGCCTCCGTCTTAGGCTTCGTATAAGACAGATAATAGTACTTTCTTGTTGAGTCAAACCTTTTAGCCTCCGTCTTAGGCTTGGTACAAGACATATAATAACCCACTCTCTTGTTGAGTATAAAAGACTCTCTTGTTGAGTCTATCTCTTTTTAGCCTCTATCTCGGGCTTCGTACGAGACAGGAAAACACTCTCTTGTTGAGTATAAAAGACTCTCTTGTTGAGTCAATCCCCTTTTACCCTTTATCTCGGGCTTCGTACGAGACAGTAAAACACTCTCTTGTTGAGTATAAAAGACTCTCTTGTTGAGTCGATCTCCTTCTAGCCTCTATCTCAGGCTTCGTACGAGACAACAAAACACTCTCTTGTTGAGTATAAAAGACTCTCTTGTTGAGTCAATCACCTGCCAAATAGACTCTCTTGTCGAGTCAACCTTTTTAGCCTCCGTCTTGGGCTTTATACAGGACAAATAAAAGTACTCTCTTGTTGAGTCAAACCTTTTAGCCTCCGTCTTGGGCTTTATACAGGACATATAAAAGTACTCTCTTGTTGAGTCAAACCTTTTAGCCTCCGTCTTGGGCTTCGTACAAGACACATAAAAGGCACCCTCTTGTTGGGTCAATCGCCTCCTCTTAGGCTTTGTATAAGGAAACCTCGGTTGAGTCAATTAACCTTTTAGCATCAAATCTGTGCCTTGCTCACAGCATACAAACATCAATAACTCCTCTTTAGAGATGACAAATTATCTCTCATCCTAAACCCTTTAGCTTCACATCTTGGGCTTTGAACAAGATACAAACCACCTTTAGCTTCATGTCTTGGGCTTTGAACCAGACACCAAAACAACCTTTTTCCTCCCATAGAATAGGAGGAACTAAGATCGCTCTGATTTCCCTGTTTCGTTAAATGGGAATACGTAGGCATAAGATTGCAAAAATCTTAGCGAGCATACTAATCAAAAACCCAAAATCCAGTACCTTCACATATCCATCCAAAAGCATCAGACCTAACCCCTTACTAGAAACCTAGCCCATAATCCAGACCTGGTGTTTTTAAACAAATAACCTTGAAAGACGAACCTCCCTTTTATAGCATCTGTAAACCAATAGTTTTGACTGTTTAAACTTAGTTTGCGAGCAGGGTTAATTGGAGACATCTATTTCCCTTCCTTAATTAGCTTAATAGGATAAAAAATGAATCGAACTGTAGTACCCAAGCGATAGTGATTCGAAACCACAAAAATTCGTGCTACAGAAAAATGGCGACCACAGTGGGAGGCATTCTTTCTTGCCTCTTTTTAAGGTGAAGTCCTTAAATTCACCAAGTATCACAGAAATGGCGACTCTCTTGGGGAGTCATTATATGTATAGGATCATAAGACTAGAGGTCTAGGATGATTAAGACAAATATATATATTGCTTTTCCTATTTGATATATGTGCTTACTTTTCTGCTAATGGGAATGCGTTTGATGCCGCACGTGGAAATATTGAGTATACACCTAAGATAGGTGATGGCATTATACGGGTAATCTTACGGGGAGTGAATCCCAGTTGAGAGTCCCCGGTCGACCATTAAACTCAGTGGAGACTCCCTTTGCAGATGAATTACCTATACGACTTCGGTTGTTGAAAGTAGTGTGGTGGACTGGGTTATCTGAGAAGCTGAGGTTTTTAGTAGACTGAAACCATTTTATAGTGCGGAAGCTATCGAAAATAGTTGTCACGCGATACTACCCTCATTTGAGATCACTCTAAGATACATCAGCTCGCTGGCGATCCGCTTGTTGTTGTTATCCCAAGAGGGGTCAATATTTATGGATAGGTACAAAAAATCACTAGTACAAACCTTTGGGGGATGGGTAGAGCCTTGACTTCATGACACCGACCCTTTGACCCCATGTTTTTTCTATGTTTTTGTGTGCTGAATTCATACATTCATTTTAAAAACATTTAAACAAAGTAAATTTTTCTCTTATAGACTCTCTTTTTCAAATTAAACTAAGACAATGATTGCAAATGTCAGATAAAGAGATTGCTAATGGATTTCGGTAGAAGGAAAACTCACAAGTACACCTTCAAGGTTCCAAAGTTAGAGGATTTGAGAGGTTTGGCGAGGATGATCACCAACCCTGAGGCTTTCAGAGCCAAGTATGTGGGACTACTGTCTCTATTAAGGGTCCATGTAATTGAAGGAATCCTGTCTACACTCATCCAGTTCTACGATCCGGTCTATCACTATTTCACATTCCTGGATTATCAGCTAGCACCAACACTAGAGGAGTATTCTCACCTGACTGATTTAAATATCACTGATCAAGCTCTCTTTTCTGGACTGGAAGAAATTTCAAAAGATCAAACCATTGCAAGAGCAATTTATTTGGACGAGTCAGAAGTTAGGACTCACATGACCACCAAGGGTGGTATCCAGGGTTTGCCAGCCCAGTTTTTGATAAAGAAGGCCCTATACTTTGCCAGTATAGGGAATGTGGCTGCTTTCGAGAGCATCTTTGTTTTGCTCACGTACGGGTTATTTTTGTTTCCCAACATCGATAACTTTGTAGATATCAATTCCATTAAGATATGTCTGATTGGAAATCCCGTACCAACCTTACTCGCAGATGCGTATCATTCGGTACACTTAAGGAATTTATACAGCGGAGGAATGATCACGTGTTGTGTACCCTTGCTTTACAAATGGTTCATTTCCCATTTGCCCAAGTCTGCTGCATTTTGGGATCAAAAGAATACTTTACGTTGGTCGCAAAGAATCATGTCTCTTACCAATTCTGACATCGATTGGTACAATCGAATCTATGACGGGATCAGAATCATTGACCGTTGTGGAAATTTCCCAAATGTACCCCTTATAGGAACTAAGGGGGGAATCAATTATCATTCAATTTTAGTTCGTCGTCAATTTGGATACCCAATGAGGCATGTTCCGTGTAATGCTCATCTGGAAGGTCTTTTTTTCAAGAAAGGAGAAAACGACAGCGGACTAAAGACAAAAATAGTGCATGCTTGGAAACACGTTCATAGGAAAGGAAGAGAGTCTCTAGGGAAACTAGACTGTGTCTCGGTGGAGCCTTATCTCCACTGGGTACAAACTAGAGCTCTCAAGCTGAGGATGCCTTACCCTCGTCAGGAAGTTCTTCCATTAAGGGACTCTGTCCTTTATTTTATGTCTGATATGGAAAAACTTCAGGTGACTCTCAACAAAGTTTAATAGGAGAGGAGGTCTTGGAGGAACAAGTACCGTATTCTCAATGTGGAGTGTAAGAAAATACAGCAGCTATTGAAAGATAAAGATGCTCTGATCGATATTTTAGAGCAACATGCTGTAGAAAATCAGGATGACCAGAGGAATTTGCTCGCTCTTTTCACTTGGCAAAGGAATGACAACCCGACAACGGCTGAAGAGCCCCGGTCAAAGAAAAGGAAAGCACCAGAACCAGCACCTGAGCTTTCTTCAGAGAGGACTCAAGATCCATTAGTTTAGATTTCCTTTTTCAGCACTTTGTAATCTACTGTATTTCCATTTCCAAAATCTTTGAATTCAATAAAACGTTGTCCCCCCCACCCCATTGTATGATATTTGCAATCCAATTGTTGATGTTTCTTATGATTAAACAAAAAAATAATTCATATAATCATTGCATATCATTCATCATTCCCGCATATACGCATTCTTTTTCCCTGTGAATCTCACGTTTGTGTCTCGATTCAAGAGAGTCAAAGTGTCTCATTCATACAATACTCGGGCCAATCGACAGAAAAAGATGGATGATCTCAAGGAAGAGAACAGAGAGTTGATAGAAGAGATCGACACTCTGAAAGAAGATCTAAGAAAGCTTCATAACAACATGCAAGCTCTAGCAGAAGCTCAGATGCAACAATGGACTATGATCTCAGAGACCACATCAACGTCCTTAGTGGAGAAGTATGATCCTAGGTACAAAATGCCGAAAGATCTTCCCTGGGGAATGCCACTCAACTATATCACGGAAGGATATATTCCGTCGATCATGGAAGATCCGAAAACTGCAGCAGGAACCGCTGGGCCTGAAGGTTACAAACTTTGGGAAAGCGAAGATGCCAGGGGCATGACAACAACTCCTGAAGGTTACAAACTTTGGGAGACACCTAGAGTCACTGCCATGATGACTATACCACAACCCGTGGTACACAATGTCCCAGAAGGACAGATTCCACAGATACCTTCTGGTGGAAATGAAAGTATGTTCGAAAGAATGAATGAGTTCCAGGAACAGTTCCTGGAGATGCAGAAAGAGCTGCAAGCCATTTGCGGTCAGGACCTATTTAGAAAAGACGCCGCAGACCTTTGTTTGGTCCTCAATGTGAAAGTTCCGTACAAGTTCAAAGTTCCCGAATTTTAAAAATACAAGGGTAACTCTTGCCCTCAAAATCATTTAGTCATGTACGCTCGGCGGATGTCAACTCAGACAAAGAGCCAGGAGCTACTGATTCACTACTTTTAGGATAGTTTAACCGGTGCCGCACTCAAATGGTACATGGGTTTAAACCGCGCTAAGATCAGTACTTTCAGAAATCTTGGTGCTGCTTTTGTTCAGCAGTATAAGTATAACCTGGACATGGCACCAGACAGAGATCAACTCAGATCGATGTCACAAAAGGACAAGTAAACCTTTAAGGAGTATGCTCAGAGATGGCGTGAAATCGCCGCCCAGATTTGTCCACCTCTTGAAGAAAAAGAGATGACAAAGATCTTTTTGAAAACCTTAAGCTCATTTTACTACGACAGAATGGTCGCCAGTGCGCCTAGTGACTTCACCGAGATGGTGGGCATGGGAGTTCGTCTTGAGGAAGCTGTCCGAGAAGGACGTTTAGTTAAAGATGTTGGACCATCAAGTAGTACAAAACGATACGGTAATGCTCTCCCTAAGAAAAAAGAGCAGGATATTGGGAATATCTCTCTCGGAAAGCAAAGGCGACGTTACCAACCAGTAGCAGCTGTAACTCCTGCTATCGACCCAGCGCCTGTTCCTACTGTAGCGAGCGGTTTTGGACGCGGTTCTTAAGCGCTGGTCGCTCTCTGCGGTTTGAGCTTAAACTACAGGTCAATTCATTTTTTATCCTATTGTGAGCTGAATAAGGAAGGGAAATAGATGTCTCCAATTAACCCTGCTTTGTATACTGAGTTTAAACAGCGGTCTGTTAGGTTACGGATGCTATCAATATGGGGGACCTTTGTACTGGTTATTTGTATTTTCGCCAATACAATTTCTTTCTTTTTATCTAGACAGAAGGTTTCTGGCGGGGAACAAGGATTAGGATGTTAGGACTGATGCTTTTTGATGTGAGAGTATGGGATTTGGGTTTTTTTGTTTAGTGTGCTCGCTAAGATTTTTCTTTCAATCTTATGCCTACATATTCCCGTTTACCGAAACAGGGAAATCAGAGCGTTGGTAGTTCCTCCTATTCTATGGGAGGAAATGGGTGTTTTGGTGTCTTGTTCAAAGCCCAAGACATGAAGCGAAAGGTGATTTGTATCTTGTTTAAAGCCCAAGATATGAAGCTGAAAAGTCTATTTGTATCTTGTTCAAAGCCCAAGATATGAAGCTAAAAGGTCTCAACTTTAGAGAGAATTTGTCATCTCTAAAGAAGGGTTTGTCTGTCACAACTGTTGGGTGACTGGTTATAAAGGAGAATTACTTTAACCGGGATTTGTGAATCCGGCAATGCCATAATTTCCTTTATAGGGATTTTAACCTGAAGGAGAAGACTTTAACTCAGTGTAGAGCAATGCTATCTTTCCTTAGGAATTTCTCATGCTAAAAGAGGGACAGTGGCATGGATATAGATGATCCAGAGGCTTGCCGCTTACAGCGATTAGATGAAAGGGAAGGAGTTGTTGATGTTTGTATACTGTGAACGAGGCACAACTTTGATGCTAAAAGGTTAATTGGATCAACCAGTGGTTTTCTTATACAAAGCCTAAGATGAGGCTAATATGTGTCTCGTACAAAGCCCGAGAGAGAGGCTAAAAGATTTTGACCCGACGATGGAGTCTTTTGGTATCTCGTATAAAGCCTTAGATGGAGGCTGTTCGTTTGGCTCAGTAAGAAGCTTTTTGTATCTCGTATAAAGCCCGAGATGGAGGCTAAAGGGTGATTGAATCAACGAGGGAGTCCCTTATGTGTCTCGTACAAAGCCCGAGAGAGAGGCTAAATGTTGTTCGACTCCGCTGGGGAGAATCATTTGTACAAAGCCCAAGAGGAGACTGTGTTTACTATTTCAGTTAAGTGACAGGTCCAGTATACTGATTTTAAAAGAGAAAATCAGTTCTTATATGAGCAATGCTGTACTCAAGGATTTGATCCAAGGATCCAGGTTATTCCTATTCTTTAAGGAATCGGGAAATCCGAAGGGTATTGAGACAGTCCGAGTCTACGGGTTTCCTTTCTATTTAACGAAGGGGTCACTTGAGAATGTCTTTGAGACTCAAGGAGATTAGACTTTCCAAGTCTAGAGTGTCCTCTTTTATACCATGCTTTAAGAAACGGTAGTAGACTCTATGAAAGGACTGTTCTATGAAGGTAACTAAGTTTTGTTCCTATACCTCTAGGAGGTCGTTGGGACAATTTGTACGAAGCCCAAGAGGAGGCTGAAAACTTTTAAGAAGCTGATCGGTCCTTGTACAATGCCGAAGAGAAGGCTATCATTCCCGGAGGAAGAGAGCATTATACGAAGCCTAAGAGGAGGCTGTGAATACTTCTAAGAAGCCGTAGGGTCCTTGTACTAAGCCCATGAGGAGGCGGGGTTACTTTTAAGAAGCCTGTGGGTCCTTGTACGATGCCCAAGAGGAGGTCGGTGCTTTTAAGAAGCCCGTGGGTCCCCAAACCCCGAGAAATTCAAGGTAAGCTATTCACAAGGAATAGATCAAGTCAGGAAAGTTCGAGAATTTGGAAGAAACTCAAAGATGCCATTCACGGAGAATACATTCATCTCTGGGAATAGAGTTTCTTGACAATTCCTAATGAGGACAGCCGAAGAGAAGACTGTATCTGGTGATCCTGTTGGGGATCTAGTTGTCTATTTCTACGAATAAACGAAACGACGTCACCTAGTTCTACACGTAGTTGCCGGGGAAACTCAAAATATCTATACTATTATTACACAGTTGATATGAGTTTACGAAAGAAGACTTACAGTGAAACAGCCCCACAATACAGTTATATGTATATGAAAGCGGTAAATAAAAGCAATAACCACTTACTCGGTAGTAGAGCTTCCATGCTGTTTGGTTAGTTGTTCAACAAAGAAAGATTGAAAACAATAGTATATTCAAAATCAAAGGAGAAATTGCTTTGAAAAAGAAAGATTTGGGGCTTACAGCTCAAGGAGAGGCCCAGGGTTTTATCAGTGAGCGCACTGTTTGAATTTGTACAGAGGGACTTATACAAGTGATTGAGGCCCAAAATGTTTTTTTTTTGTATAAAGGGATGGGTCTTACACTCTTTCAAGAGGCCCAAAAAAGTTTAAAGAAAAAGAGTGGGGCTTATAACACGAGGGTAGGCCCAGATGATTTTTCCGTTTAAAATTGGCAATCGCGCCGAGGTTTTCTTTTAACGCGGAGGGACTTATACAATAAGTGAGGCCCAAAATGTTTGGTTAAAAGGGGGTTGGGTCTTACACTCTATTAGAGGCCCAAAAGTTTTGAATGGGTCTTATAGCTCGAGGCGAGGCCCAAAACGTTATTTTTCAAAAGGCGACGATCGCGCCATTTGTTTTTGACGGTATCGGGACTTATACAATACACTGAGGCCCTAAAATGATTTGGTCAAAAAAGGATTGGGTCTTACATTCTATTAGAAGCCCAAAAGTGTTGAAAATGATTTATGAGGGTTGAATTAATCCAAAAACCCTAATTTGTTTTCAAAAATGTATTTAATTGAATAAAAATTCAATTAAAATGATCAAAATTGTTTAACATGTGAAAAACAAATTGTGATCTTGGATTAATGCTTCAAAAATTAAGTATTGACCTACAAAATAATTAGAAAGCATTAAAAGTTGCAAAATCAATGTGGAAAAAATATTTAAAATGTCAAAAACAATTAAAATATTAATTCTTTGCAAAAATATCAATTATATGAAATAAATATTATTTTTGGGATTTTTTGGGAAAATAAAATATTTTAACATTTTTGTGAATTATTAAAAAAAGAATCAACTCAAAATCATTAAAACTCAGAGAGAAATTAATTTTTGAATCAATTAAACAAAAATCACAAAATTCAAATATTTGAAAATTCAAAAAAGGCGCCAATAACAGCTGAAGAACACGCGCGTGTTCTGGGTTTGGCTGATTTACATTTTCTATCCAATCTCCCTGAATACTTGATTATAACATGCAATCCATATATTATTATGCTCGTCTCAACCTCACGATCATGTCTATGTCCATTAATTTCATTTAAATTAAACATATAACAAGAAATCATGAAAAATCCTCAAGAACCCTAATTTCTGCATGAAGGATAGGATTTTTGATACACGATTCAAACAATGCAATTAATTGAGGGAAAACATTCCATGCATGATTATGAACATATGGCCAAATTATTGTGCAGCAAAAATTGCATGGATCATAGAGTTAGAAGAGCTCATGCTTACCACTTGCAGCTGGTGATCGTGATTTGTGTTGGAGGTGTTACAGCTAGGTTCCAATGATGTGGATAGCTTCCCTAGGTACCAAGTGATGTGTCTGAGTGCTTGGAATGGATTGAAATGGTTTGGAGTTGAAGATGGCACCTCAACTGCAAAACTGTCAAGAACTTGAGTAATTGGCTGGTGATTTTGTGAAATCCGTGTTCAAGATGTTATGTGAGTGTTTGGATCACTTCTATATGATGTATGTGAGGTGTGTGAGTGATTGGTTTGATTGGAAAAGCTCTCAAACTCAAAACCCGATAGCTACCTTGCTAAGAAAGGCATTTTTGCCAAGAGAAAGAGATTTTGAGGAAAGCATCTGTTAGATGGCTTTGGTGTACTCAAACTGATCACAATTGAGCTCTATTTATAGTAGAGCAAGTTTGTTTTGGGATCCACAGTGAAAGGCAACTGCAGCAGGTGTTTGTTCAATGTTGGCCAATGGAAATGCAAGTCTCCTCTAGCCATTGACTAGAGGTTAGGGCACAGGGCTGTGGTTCCCTTGGTCTTGGATAAGTCTTGACTGATTTCAGATGAGAATGGCTCAGTCCATGCCACCTTGATGCTTGCATTGAATACTTCAATCCAAATTTGGAGTCTTGTCCCTATTTTGGCCATTCTAGGTTCAACATGCTATTTCTTGTTCCATGGACTTTGGAGGCTTGGCTCAGTGCTTGTCCCCTTTAGATTCAATCCTCAGATGTGTCCATGTGGATAGGAGCATTTGAATTTGGCTGATTTTGGCAAATCGAGCAAAAATACAAATTCTGCCTTGCCTTGGCAGATTTCAGCAAGGCAACTTTCTAATGTCATATCTCATGACTCAAATTGAATTTGGTAATGTTCTTGACCATTTTGGAAAGCCCTTACATGATACAACAACTGTTTGAACATATTTGGTTTTGATCTCTTTTGAATCCAAGTGAAAAATCCCTCTACATTTGGCAAAAAGTGAAGGCAGATTCTGACTTAGTGAAAATTTCACTAAGTGTTGGAAAAAGTGACATTTTCACTTTTCAGCCATTTTGATCACTCCCTAACTCAAAATCCTTAATGAATTGGACTTAGGTCTAGTTGAAGTTTTTGTAGAGGGTAATGAGGGCTACAAATCCATTTTTGGATGAAAAAAAATGGCTTTGTGGTTTAGGAGTTATGATCCTCCAAAGTTGGTGCCATTGTCACTTTATTTTTAACTTAGAAAATTTTCTAAGTTTTTATGGTTACCCCTTTTACAAGTTATCCCACTTTTCTTGTTTTTTCTTGATGAATGATGATTCAAATCATACATTAACATCATTTTAGGGTTAAAAATCCATTTTGGTGAAAAATCTCAAAAAGTCAAAGTTGACTTTTGTGCACAGTTGACTTTTTATCAGATGAATTCCAAACTGTGCAATTCTTCAGGAAATCATGTCCTTGACCTAAATCAAACTTGATGGACATGTTCCATGGGTGTCATAGGGTATATTGATGCATGTCATAGGGCTTGGGAGCATGTCCTGGTCAAAAGTCAAAGTTACAGTTGACTTTTCCCTTAAAACCCTAACTGTGGTGCAGATGAAATTGAGACTTGTTGCTCAAGCTTCTTGGATTAATCCATTGTTCCAAATGGATCAATATAGTTCATTAGAGACCCTCAAACCCTCTCTTGAGGTCTTGGCTCATGATTTGTCCCAAATGTCAACTTAGGGGTGAATTAGGTCAAGAACCCTAATTCCTGATTTTTGATGAATGCATCCCCTGAGGCAAAATTGACTTGATGATTGGGTCCATGAGGTCCCATGGAGTATATTAGGTTATGTTTTGGATCATTGGCTTGTGCCGAGATGAAAAATTTCCATCTGGAGGCCCTGGTCGACCAAAACCCTAATTTGGTGACACTGTCGATCTTGAGACTAGATCCACCTAGAAGGGAGCATCCTTGTGCTTGATCCTTGAAGTGGGAGTCATTTTTGATCCTTTGTGTATGTTTGAGAGGTTTAGACAAGTTGAAGATCATGTCATTCCTTGGCACCTCTGTTGGAGATGCCATTTGTCGATTCTACTAGGGAAAGTGAGTCTCTTGAGAGACTGTTTTCGTTTGGGGGCTTACATCATACTTTTCTCGAGATCTTTCTGGAGAAATGCCATATGATGGGATCCAATTTTGAGGTGCCGATGACCTTTTCATCGGTGGGTTTTTCGGAGAATGGCAGCTGTACTGCCAAATCTCTGCTTAGGAGGCTTTCTCTGGGGATTTTCCTTAATCCGGGAAAGCAAGGATATCATCTTCAATGGAGAAGAGTGACATCGGTCGAAGGTTCTCTGGTCTTTCAGAGGTTCAAGTTATCAAAGTGGTCAAGGGCCAATTCTAATCCAGAAATAAACTAGAGGAGAGAGAATGTTCAGACGCAGCATTTCCTGACGAGGCAAGAACTGATGACTCGATTGAGAGAACTTCTATCACTAGGGGACAAGAACGGCTAGAGTGATAATGATGCAATATGAAACGTGAATGCAAATCAATAATGCATGATGTGTGTATGTTTATGCTGACAAAACTGACGCGACATATAAACTGACAAGTGAACACGACTGGATACTCGGCCATCGCGGGGCGAAGAAGTACCGTTGGTTCAGAATAGCAATTCCGCCTTGCTTAGGAGAGATAGTCCCTGTTGGGAGCTATGTTGATCGGGCTTAGGAGATAAGAACTTGGCCGAGGTGCGTCAGACGAAACAAGGTCTCTGACACAGTCGATCCCTTTATTCAGGCGTACTAGGCCTAGAAGGAGTACTTTGATTCTGCACTTTGAAGTTCGCTTACTTCTAGAGAAGCGACCGATGTTCCTTTGATGTTCAACAGTTAAAAGAAATTGCCATCTTTATTTTAAAGCAGAAAAAGTATTAACAAGTAAATTCATTTTTTGTTTTATTTCAAGAATCATTAATCATGTTAACAACATCGTTCTGTAACGCTAAAACAAATAAGAATTACAAACAAAAGCACAAGCGCTCAAATTTTATTTATAAGAAGGTGATCAGCCAAATGCGTGATTCCATTGAGTATTTACAAAGTTAGAAAATGGTAATTTACAGGGAAAAGGGCTACGTTGAAACATAATGACCGCTATCCTTCTACCAACTTTGAATTCGGGACATCCTGAGCTTCTGTCGAAGATGACCTTGACTGGAGTTTTCCTCCGATGGATGGTGTAACTGCTGCTGCTGAGGGACTTGCCTCTGTTGAACATAGTTACTTGCCACTATCCCTAACTTTTGCTTGGATTGTACTGTGATGTTTCCAATCCACCAGGATGATTTTTTTCTCTGTCTCTAACTTTCGCCTGGACCGCCCTTTCGGGTTTTCAATCCACCGAGACGTTTTTTTTAGTTTAGGCGAAGTATTTCTTGACTACGTCAACATTTGTGGGGTAGGTAAATTCCTCTCCGTCCATGGTTGCAAGTCTCAAGGTACCGCCTGAGAAATCTTTCGCGACCACATAGGGGCCATCATAATTCGGAGTCCATTTACCTCGCGAATCAGTGAGAAATGATTGTATCTTCTTGAGCACGAGGTCTCCTTTCCTGAAGATGCGAGATCGAACCTTTTTGTCGAACGCCTTCTTCATTCTCTGTTGATACAGCTGACCATAGCATAGTGCCGTGATTCTCTTTTCTTCGATCAGATTCAGTTCGTCGTGTCGGCTTTGACACTATTCAGCTTCGGTGAGCTTGGCTTCCATCAATACTCGGATTGACGGGATCTGTACTTCTATGGGGAGCACTGCTTCCATGCCATACACTAGAGAGAAAGGGGTTGCCCCTGTTGAAGTGCGGACAGATGTGCGATAACCGTGAAGAGGAAAGGGTAACATCTCGTGCCAGTCTTTGTAGGTTACAACCATCTTTTGAACGATCTTCTTGATGTTCTTGTTAGCCGCTTCTACCGCTCCGTTCATCTTGGGTCGGTAGGGAGACGAATTATGGTGTTCGATTTTGAACTCTGCACACAACTCTCTCATTATCTTGTTGTTCAAGTTAGATCCATTATCAGTAATGATCTCGCTTGGAACACCATAACGGCAGATGATATTGTTTTTGATAAATCAGACCACCACTTACCGGGTTACATTGGCGAATGATGCTGCTTCGACCCACTTGGTGAAATAGTCGATGGCTACTAGGATGAACCGATGTCCGTTTGAAGCCTTAGGTTCAATCATGCCGATCATTTCGATTCCCCATATGGAAAATGGCCATGGGGAAGAAAGAACTTTGAGATGTGATGGCGGTACATGAATTTTGTCGGAGTATATCTGACACTTGTGACACCTCCTCATGTACTTGTAGCAGTCGGATTTCATGGTCAACCAGTAGTACCCTGCTCTCAAAATTTTTCTCGCCATTGTATGTCCGTTGGCATGAGTGCCAAAGGACCCTTCATGAATTTCTTTCATCAGCATTTCTGCTTCTGGTCTGTCGACGCATCAGAGCAAGACCATGTCAAAATTTCTCTTATAGAGAGTGTCACCGCTCAGGAAGAAGTTTCCAGCCAATCTTCTGAGGGTTTTCCTGTCTTTTCTGAGTGTCCCAAATGGGTACTCTTGTTTCTGAAGGAAGCATTTGATATTGTGATACCTAGGTCTGTCGCTATGACTGCTTCAATCGTGAAGATATAGGTGGGCCGTTCAAGGCGCATTATGTCAATCTTAGGTAGGTTATTCCTCTGACCTTCACTAATCATGGAAGAGAGAGTGGCTAATGCATCAGCCATGTGATTCTCCTCACGAGGGATGTGATGAAACTCAACTCTGTTGAAGAAGGGTAACAACCTTCTTGCATAGTCTTTGTTAGGAATCAGTCCTGATTGGTATGTGTTCCAATCTCCTTTTATCTGATTGATAACCAGAGCTGAGTCGCCATATACGTCCAAGTTTTTGATCCTTAAATCAATTGCTTCTTCGAGACCCATGATACAAGCTTCGTATTCGGCCTCGTTGTTCGTACATTTGAACGTAAGTCTGGCGGTGAAAGGAATGTGGGTACCCTGAGGGGTAAAAATTATTGCCCCAATTCCGTTTCCATAATGATTAACTGCTCCGTCAAAGATTAGTCACCATTGGGAACCTGGTTCTGGCCCTTCACTGGGTTACGGTTCATCGTAGTCTTTCATTTTTAAATACATGACATCTTCGTCTAGGAAGTCAAACCCGATTGGTTCTTGATCGTGAATCGGTTGATGAGCCAAATGATTGGCTAAAATACTCCCTTTAACGGCTTTCTGAGCGTGGTACTCTATGTCATATTCTGATAACAGCATCTGCCAACGGGCAATTCTTCCCGTGAGAGCAGGCTTTTCGAAAACGTACTTGATTGGATCCATTTCAGAGACCAACCAAGTAGTATGACGAATCATGTATTGGCGAAGACGTTTGGCTGCCCAAGCCAAAGCGCAACAAGTTTTATCAAGCATCGTGTACCGAGTTTCACAGTCGGTGAATTTCTTGCTTAGATAATAAATGGCAGACTCTTTCCTTTTGGTTTCGTCTTGTTGGCCAAGTACACATCCCATTGAGTCCTCTAGGACTGTGAGGTAAATAATCAGTGGTCTTCCTTCCACTGGAGGTGATAGAATCGGTGGATTCAACAGGTATTCCTTAATACTGTCGAAGGCGGTTTGGCAATCTTCTGACCAAACGCAATCCTGGTTCTTTTTCAATAATTTGAAAATCGACGCACACGTGGCGGTCATAAGGAATATGAATCTGGAGATGTAGTTCAACCGTCCCAGGAATCCTCTGACTTGTTTTTCAGTTTTCGGAGAAGGCATTTCCTGAATGGCCTTGACCTTGTCAGGATCAACCTCAATTCCTTTCTGGATGACGATGAACCCTAATAGTTTCCCTGAACGGACACCGAAGGTGCACTTGTTGGGATTCAAGTGGAGCTTGAAATTTCTTAGACATTCGAACAATTTTGACAGATGTTCAACGTGCTCACTCTCTGTTTTTGATTTTGTAATCATATCATCGACATACACTTCGATTTCTTTGTGTATCATGTCATGAAACAGAGTAGTCATGGCCCTTTGATAGGTTGCCCCGGCATTCTTCAAACCGAACGACATTACCTTGTAACAAAAGGTACCGCATGGGGTAATGAACGAAGTTTTCTCCATGTCTTTCGGCACCATTTTAATCTGGTTATAGCCCGAGAATCCATCCATGAAGGAGAAGACTTTGAATTCTGCTGTACTGTCCACCAGCATGTCAATGTGTGGTAAAGGAAAGTCGTCCTTTGGACTTGCCTTGTTCAGATCTCGGTAGTCGACACACATTCTGACCTTTCCATCCTTTTTCGAAACGGGTACGATATTGGCTAACCATTGAGGATATTCTGACGTCGCGAGGAAACCCGCGTCAATCTGTTTCTGTACCTCCTCTTTGATTTTGATGGCCATGTCCGGGTGAGTGCGTCTCAACCTTTGCTTCACTGGCGGACATTCCGATCTCAACGGTAAGTGATGTTCCATGATGCTGGTATCCAACCCTGGCATATCCTGATAGGACCAAGCGAATATATCGGGGAATTCTCTGAGAAGCTTTATCAAACTCTCTTTGGCATTTGGACTGAGCAGTGCCCCAATCCTGATTTCTTTTCTCTCTTTTTCTGAACCCAAGTTTACCATTTCCTACGGCTCTTTATGAGGTTCAATGGACCTTTCCTCTTGTCTAAGTAGTCGGGAGATCTCTTCTGGAATTTCGTTGTCATTTTCTTCTTCAGCCTCGAATACCGGGAACTCAAAGTTGGGAGAAGGCATCGGATCGTATGTTTCAACTGGGTTTAAAACAAGCAATCTGCATGACGTGATGATTCGTGTTTAGAAGAGATAGAGGAAAATGTAAGTGTGTGCAGTGTATATTTTTTTACTGCTTGTTTTTATTATTGAATTGTTTTTTAGGATTACCATTTTCTAAAAAACAAAAAGAGAAAACAGAAATTAATGCGGAAATTACAGAACGACGTTATTTTATTAATGAACAAGTCGATTCTTGAAACTACAGCCCTATAAAACAAAACTCTGTCGCTTCGGGCAAAGCGAAGAGGGATATTTACAGAAAGCGAGCCCTATTAAAACATCCGTTTCACCTGGGCAGGGTGAAAGGCTAAAGATGGCAATTACTTTGACTGATGAACGATCTTCGGAACCTCGACGGCAACCCATTGGCAGCGAACTCCTCGGTGAATCATAAAGTCTGGCACATTCCTTGATTTGTCTTCAGAAATGACGCTAATTTCTAGTGGAGCGGGATCATTGGAATATGTCTCCCAGGCAGAATTGTCGTAGGAGAATTCCTCTGTTGCATTTTGCATAGCATTTGTGCTCTCAGCTGTACCTCTCCATCCAGTAGGCTGGATATCTTCGAGCCTAATACGAGAGCTTTCGGGAGCGGTGTACCTGACCATATAGTCGTATTTTCCACACGGTTGTCCCAGAGTGTCCCAAACTTCTTTGGAACTGGAGGAGTCATCTCTCTCGATGACGTTGACCTCGGGAAAAGCGTAGTTGATGAATTCTAGTCCTGCAATCGTTGCAAATTCATCTTCATGTTGAGTAGTTTCTGAATGACCTGAGTGTTGATCCCATGACACGGTGGGGACACATGTATTCTGTTCAATGATGCTCAGCTGATTTTCATTGTTCGGGTGACTCTCTTGCCCCAAGTTTCCTGGGTAAGGTTGCCACATTGGCAGACCATCCATTGGGCCATAGTAGTTGTAGTCAAAATTGTCTTTCATCGGAGTGTCTTCCTCTAATGAATTTGGCGGAGCACGGCATCCTTCCGGATCACAATCTCCGTATATCATTTCGACGTCTGATCTTGGTATAAATCTCAGACTTTCTGTAGGAAAGCAAAAAGGTGTAGGCACCTCTTCCTGAGACATATAACCGTCCTTGTTAAGGTAGGACTTCCATTCTTCATCTGTGTCAGAGGGATCTTCCTCATTGATAGCATGTACTGCTTGAGACACTGGGTGAAGAAAACCTCCACTGTGGAAGAAATTTTGAAGGGGAAGAAGACTTTCATCGCTGGCAGCTGTCTGGGTACAGGTTGCAGAAAAACCAAGACCCTTCTTTATTTTATTGTCAATAGGAATGACAAGCTGTCCCCATCCTATTGTATCGGTACTCTCGACCGCTTTGATAGCATCGTTGTATGAAGAAATCGAAGTTCCTTCTTTGAACTGATTGTTCTCGCTCAACGACAGTGCTTGGAACTGAGTTCCAATAACCTCCTCGGGTTCTATACCAGTAGATGATGACAAGTTGCTTACAAGCAAGGCTTGTTCCCCACAAACTGTGACAAGTTGATCGTTCTTGATGAATTTTAGCTTTTGGTGGAGGGTCGAAGTGACCGCTCCAGCCTGATGTATCCAAGGTCTTCCTAATAAACAACTGTACGTTGCCCGGATGTCCATGACCTAGAAAGTGACTTGGAAAGTGTGAGGACTAATAGTTATGGGAAGATCAACTTCACCGATAACTGTTTTTCTGGATCCGTCGAACGCTTTGACGACGACCTCGCTGGTTCTCATCGGAGGGCCTTTGAATGATAATTGCATCAAAGTGGACTTCGGCATAACATTCAGGGCTGACCCTGTGTCTTCCAGTACGCTGGCTAAAGCATCGTGCTGGCAGTTAACTGTGATATTGAGCGCCATGTTATGACGGCGACTCTCTTCAGGTAGTTCCTCATCACTAAATCCCACATTATTGCAGGAAGTGATGTTAGAGACAATGCTATCGAACTGTCTGATTGTTACATCTTGTTCCACAAAGGCTTGCTCCAAGACTTTCTGTAGAGCCTCCCTGTGGGCTTCTGAACTGAGTAACAATGATAATACCGAGATCTTTGAAGGAGTCTGTAATAGTTGATCAACAATGTTGTATTCACTCCTTTGGATGAGCTTCAGCATCTCATCATTATTTTTCGAAAGGTCAGGATTATTGGATTGACCGACTGGTGGATCGGGAGCTTCCGTCTGAAGTTCTTTTTCTTTGTTAATTTCTCCAACTCCTCGGTTGAAGATTTGACCGCTCCGTGTTACACGACTGATGTCTGCAATATTCACGACGGAGGGTAATGAAATTTCCTTTCCATTTTCAATTATCGTTGCACCGTATTTGTAAGGGATAGCCTTAGTTGATTCATACGATAGTGGTCCCGGTAGATAGATGATTATGGGAACCTTCTAATTTTTCTGACCATCATAAGTGATCTCGATTCGTTCCCGGTTGGGAACTTTAAATTCATCAAGTAGAGGGATAATGGCAAAAACATCCCTGGTCCTGTGATGACTAGAGATCGTGACAACATCCTCAACTTGCTCGAAAAGGTCGTTCGGTGTCCAGTTGATGGGTCCAGAACCCGGATATGGGCGAATCTCTCCACGATCTACCTGACCCTGAAGAGCTGCTCTCACAAAGTAACACCCTTGGTTACTTTCCGAACAGACGCCACAACGTTCATAGTTGTGCGGTGGCACCTGGCCACGCCCACTTTGAATACAATGTAACCTCACTAGGTTAGCTTCCACAGATCGGACATCCTGACTCTGACGCCGAGTGGGGTTTCTGTTATTGATACTAATCTGTTGAGTATCTTCATCCATATAAATTGGCATCCACCAGTGATTTAACAAGTGCTGAAGTGCCTCCTGGACAAGGGTACAACCTCGATCGTTTTCGCAATCCGCTTTACAGCTTTGATAGTCGTGTGATATTAAGAATCCGAGTTGGACCTGCTCAGCATGTAACTCTACCAGGTTAGTATTCATCACGCGAATATCGAAGATCTGAACCATGTTGATTTAATAGGAATTCCTATCATGGTAGTCTTGGATCCATCCAAGATCCATCTGACGTTGGAGGGCCTCCTGTATGAAAGAGCATCCCTGTTTGTTTATCGAGCAAGTCAGACAGGAACTGTAATCGTGTCGCGGCAGATTATGATACTGGCTTTGCCTTGAGTGCATTGCCACCAAGTTGACATTCATTGCACGGATGTCGTGATTCTGAATGATGTTAGAGTTTGTGTAGACCATGTTAACTCCACGAACTCGGTGCTCTTGGATCCATCCGAGATCCATTTGTTCCTGTAGAGCTGCTTGCACTACAGAACATCCTTGATTGTCTTTAGAGCAGATATCACACTGATGATAGTTATGAGGTGGCACATGGCCATATCCACTCTGTCTACAATGCATCTTGACCAAATTGGTCTTCAACAAAAGTACATCGTGAATTTGATAGACATCATTAGTCTCTCCTTCTATCAAATTGACTGCAGCCTTCTCGTGTTGAGGCAGCGGATTTGTGAGAACATTAGGATTCGTATCCTTGAAGGATAAGACCCCGTTCCTAACAAGTTTTTGCACGTCAGACTTGAAATTGAGACAAGTCTCTATGTTATGCCCTGGACCTCCTTGATAATAAGGGCATGTCTGATCCACCTTAAACCAAAAAGGCGGATTTTCCGGTACTGTAAGAGGAGATTTAGTCTGAATGTGCCCCATAGCCAGTAGTAATGGAAACAGCTCTGCGTACGTTACGGGTATAGGATCAAATCCTAGTGGCCGTGTTGTACGGTTTTTGTTATATGGAGGACGAGCCTGTTGAAGAGGCTGTTGTGTCCTTTGTTGGTCAGGTTGGCTTTGCGCAACCTGAGGTTGATACGTAGGAATAGACGTAGGGTTGATAGCAGGAGTTACAGTTGCTACCGGTTGATAATGTCGCCTTTGCTTTTCGAGAGAGATATTCCCAATATCTTGCTCTTTTTTCTTAGGGAGAGCACTGCCGTATTTTTTAGTACCGCCCGCCGATCCAGCGTCTTTTACCAAACGTCCTTCTCGGACGGCTTCCTCAAGACGTACGCCCATGCCGACCATTTCGGTGAAGTCACTGGGCGCACTGGCAACCATTCGGTCATAGTAAAATGAACTTAAGGTCTTTAAGAAGATCTTTGTCATCTCTTTTTCCTTAAGAGGTGGACAAATTTGAGCGGCAATTTCATGCCACCTTTGAGCATACTCCTTAAAGGTTTCCTTGTCCTTTTGCGACATCGATCTGAGTTGATCTCTGTCGGGTGCCATGTCCAAATTGTATTTGTATTGTTGGACGAAGGCAGTGCCAAGATCTCTGAATGTGCTGATCGTGGCACAGTTTAAACCCATGTACCATTTGAGTGCGGCACCGGTTAAACTATCCTGGAAGTAGTGAATCAGTTGGTCCTGATTCTCCGTCTGACCTGACATTCGCCGAGCGTACATCACCAGATGGCTCTGAGGGCAAGAGTTACCCTTGTACTTTTCAAAGTCGGGCACTTGAAATTTGTGCGGGACTTTCACATTTGGGACCAGACAAAGGTCTGCGGCGTCCTTTCCAAATAGATCCTGACTGCGAATGGCTTGCAGGTCCTTCTGCATTTCCAAGAACTGCTCCTGGAATTCCTCCATTCTGTCAAACATAGTTTCCTTCTTACCAGAAGGTGTCTGTGGAATCTGCCCTTCCGGGACAGTGTGCACCACAGGGGGTGGTACCGTGACTAAGGTAGTGAATCTTGGCGTTTCCCGAAGTTTGTAACCTTCAGGAGTCTTCAGTATGCCCCTGGCATCTTCGCTTTCCTGAAGTTTGTAACCTTCAGGCCCAACGGCTTCTGTTGTGATTCCCTGGTCCTCAGTGATCGGCGGAACATATCCTTCCGGGATATAGTTAACATGCATGCCCCAAGGACGATCTTTCGGCATCTGATACCTAGGATCATACTTCTCCACTATGGGCATTGAGGTGATCTCTGAGATCACAGTTCGTTGTAGCTGAGCTTCCGCCATGGCTTGCATGTCGTTACGAAGCTTTCTCATATCCTCTCTCAGAGCGTCGATCTCTTCCTTCAACTCTCTAATTTCTTCCTCAAGATCATCCATCTTTTTCTGACGATTGGCCTGAGTATTATACGAATGAGACAGTTTGACTCTAGAATCGAGACACAAACGTGAGATTCGTAGGTAAGAAGAATACGCGATGTGAGAATGATGAATGCAATGATTATATTAATTGTTTTTTGGTTTAATCAAAGTAAACTTCGACAATTAGATTGCAAATATCAAACGGTGGGGAAACCCCTTTTTATTGAATTCAAAGGTTTATAGAAACGGAAATATAATAGATTACAAAGTGCAGAAACAGAAACCTAAGCTAATGGGTCCCGAGTCCTCTATGAAGAGAAATCGGGTGCTGATTCTGGTATCTTCCTTTTCTTTGATCGGGGCTCTTGGGCTGTTGTCGGGTTGTCATTCCTTTGCCAGGTGAAAGGAGCGAGCAAATTCCTTTGGTTATCTTGATTCTCTACAGCATGCTGCTCCAAAATTTCAATCAGGGCATCTTTCTCTTTCAGTAATTGCTGTATTTTGATGCACTCTACGTCGAGGGTGCGGTACTTGTTCTTCCAAGACCTTCTCTCCCGTTGAACTTTATTGAGAGTAACCTGAAGCTTTTCAGTCTCAGTCATGAAGTACATGACAGATTCCTTTGGCGGAAGAATTCCGTAACGAGGATAAGGCATTTTTAGCTTGAGAGCTCTAGTTTGTACCCAATGGAGATAAGGCTCCACCGAGACACAGTCCGATTTTCCTAGAGACTCTCGTATGAACATGCTTCCAAGCATGCACTATTTCCATCTTTAGTGCTCTGTCATTTTCTCCTTCCTTGAAGAAAAGACCTTCCAGATGAACACCCAGTGGGATGTGCCTCATCGGGTATCCAAATTGACGGCGAACCAATACCGGATGGTAGTTGATTCCTCCTTTAGTTCCTATGAGGGGTACGTTGGGGAAGTTTCCACAATGGTCAATGATTCTGATTCCCTCATAAATCCTATTGTACCAATCTATATCAGAGTTGGTAAGAGACATGATCTTCTGCGACCAACGTAAGACACTCTTGCAATCCCAAAAAGCAGCAGACTTGGGCAAGTGAGAGATAAACCATTTGTAAAGCAGAGGTACACAACATGCGATCTCCCCTCCGCTGTACAAATTTCCCAAGTGTACAGAATGATACGCATCTGCGAGCAAAGTCGGCACAGGGTTTCCAATGAGAAAAACCTTAATGGAGTTGATATCGACGAAGTTATTGATGTTGGGAAACAAAAATAACCCGTAGGTGAGCAAGACAAAGATGCTTTCAAAAGCAGTCACGTTTCCTATACTGGTGAAATACAGGGCTTTCTTTGTCAAGAACTGAGCTGGCAAACCTTGGATGCCACCCTTAGTAGTTTGGTGAGTCCTAACCTCAGACTCGTCCAAATAAATTGCTCTTGCAATGGTCTGATTCTTTGGAATTTCTTCCAGTCCAGAAAATGGAGCTCGATCTGTGATGTGTAAATCGATCAGATAAGAATACTCCTCCAGCATTGGTGCTAGCTGGTAATCCGGGAATGTGAAACAGTGATAAACTGGATCATAAAACTGAATGAGCGCATCCATGATTCCCTCAATCACATGGACTCATAACAGTGGTAGCAAACCTCCGTGCTTGGCTCTGAAAGCCTCTGGGTTAGTGATCATCCTTGCTAACCTTCTCAAATCCTCTAGTTTTGGAACCTTGAAGGTATACGTATGAGTTCTCATTCTACCGAAATCCATTAGTGCAATCCCTTTCTCTGATATTTGCAATCACAGTCTTAGTTTAATTTGAAAAACAGAGAGACTAGAAGAGAAGATTTTTTTGAATGTTTTAATGTTTTTTTAAATGAATGCATGAATGCAGCACACAAAAACATAGAAAAAACATGGGGTCAAAGGGTCGTTGTCATGAAGTCAAGGCTCTACCCATCCCCCAAAGGTTTATACTAGGGTGATTTTTGTACCTGTACTCATTATCCTCAGCTCCTCCCAGGAAAGCAAAACAACAAGCGGATCGCCAGCGAGTTGTAGAGTGATCTTAGAGTAAGTGCCATTCACCGAGAATAGATCACCAGCCTCAAATGAGGGTAGTATCACGTAACAACTATTTCCGATAGTTTCCGCACTGCGAAAGGGTTTGGCTCCTCAGCTTCTCAGACTTAACAACCGGCCCATTGTCTAGGTGAGAGAATGGGTTGCGTTGGTCAGCCTCCACTGAGGTTGATGGTCGACCCCGTCGCCATCACTTATCTTAAGTGTATACTCAATCTTTCCACATACGGCATCACCCGCATTCCCATTAGCAGAAAAATAAACACGTATAGCAATTAGGAAAAGCGGTATATATATTTGTCCTAATCATCCTAGACCTTTAAAGCTATGAATCTTAAGTTCCTGACAGAAATTGGGTTCCCCGGCGGAAGCCCCAATCTGTGGTATTCACACAAGAGGTGAAAAGAAAGACCGTGCCTAGATCTAACTTTGAACGGCCCCACGGTGGGCGCCATTTTTATGTAGCGAGCGGTTTTGGACGCGGTTCTTAAGCGCTGGTCGCTCTCTGCTGTTTGAGTTTAAACTACAGGTCGATTCATTTTTTATCCTATTGTGAGCTAAATAAGGAAGGGAAATAGATGTCTCCAATTAATCCTGCTTTGCATACTGAGTTTAAACAGCGGTCTGTTAGGTTACGGATGCTATCAATGTGGGGGGGCCTTTGTACTGGTTATTTGTATTTTCGCCAATATAGTTTCTTTCTTTTTATCTAGACAGAAGGTTTCTGGCAGGGAACAAGGATTAGGATGTTAGGACTGATGCTTTTTGATGTGAGAGTATGGGATTTGGGTTTTTTGTTTAGTGTGCTCGCTAAGATTTTTCTTTCAATCTTATGCCTACGTATTCCCGTTTACCGAAACAGGGAAATCAGGGCGTTCGTAGTTCCTCCTATTCTAGGGGAGGAAATGGGTGTTTTGGTGTCTTGTTCAAAGCCCAAGACATGAAGCGAAAGGTGATTTGTATCTTGTTTAAAGCCCAAGATATGAAGCTGAAAAGTCTATTTGTATCTTGTTCAAAGCCCAAGATATGAAGCTAAAAGGTCTCAACTTTAGAGAGAATTTGTTATCTCTAAAGAAGGGTTTGTCTGTCACAACTGTTGGGTGACCGGTTATAAAGGAAAATTACTTTAACCGGGATTTGTGAATCCGACAATGCCATAATTTCCTTTATAGGGATTTTAACCTGAAGGAGAAGACTTTAACTCAGTGTAGAGCAACGTTATCTTTCCTTAGGAATTTCTCATGCTAAAAGAGGGACAGTGGCATGGATATAGATGATCCAGAGACTTGCCGCTTACAGCGATTAGATGAAAGGGAAGGAGTTGTTGATCTTTGTATACTGTGAACGAGGCACAGCTTTGATGCTAAAAGGTTAATTGGATCAACCAGTGGTTTTCTTATACAAAGCCTAAGAGGAGGCTAATATGTGTCTCGTACAAAGCCCGAGAGAGAGGCTAAAAGGTTTTGACCCGACGATGGAGTCTTTTGGTATCTCGTATAAAGCCCGAGATGGAGGCTGTTCGTTTGGCTCAGTAAGAACCTTTTTGTATCTCGTATAAAGCCCAAGATGGAGGCTAAAGGGTGATTGACTCAACGAGGGAGTCCCTTATGTGCCTCGTACAAAGCCCGAGAGAGAGGCTAAACGTTGTTCGACTCCGCTGGGGAGAATCATTTGTACAAAGCCCAAGAGGAGACTGTGGTTACTGTTTCAGTTAAGTGACAGGTCCAGTATACTAATTTTAAAAGAGAAAATCAGTTCTTATATGAGCAATGCTGTACTCAAGGATTTGATCCAAGGATCCAGGTTATTCCTGTTCTTTAAGGAATCGGGAAATCTGAAGGGTATTGAGACTGTCCGAGTCTACGGGTTTCCTTCCTATTTAACAAAGGGGTCACTTGAGAATGTCTTTGAGACTCAAGGAGATTAGACTGTCCAAGTCTAGAGTGTCCTCTTTTATACCATGCTTTGAGAAACAGTAGTAGACTCTATGAAAGGATTGTTCTATGAAGGTAACTAAGTTCTGTTCCTATACCTCTAGGAGGTCGTCGGGACAATTTGTACGAAGCCCAAGAGGAGGCTGGAAACTTTTAAGAAGCCGATCGGTCCTTGTACGATGCCCAAGAGAAGGCTATCATTCCCGGAGGAAGAGATCATTATACGAAGCCTAAGAGGAGGTTGTGAATACTTCTAAGAAGCCGTAGGGTCCTTGTACTAAGCCCAAGAGGAGGCGGGGTTGCTTTTAGGAAGCCTGTGGGTCCTTGTAAGATGCCCAAGAGGAGGCCGATGCTTTTAAGAAGCCCGTGGGTCCCCAAACCCCGAGAAATTCAAGGCAAGCTATTCACAAGGAATAGATCAAGTCAGGAAAGTTCGAGAATTTGGAAGAAACTCAAAGATGCCATTCACGGAGAATACATTCATCTCTGGGAATAGAGTTTCTTGACAATTCCTAATAAGGACAGCCGAAGAGAAGACTGTATCTGGTGATCCTATTGGGGATCTAGTTGTCTATTTCTATGAATAAACGAAACGACGTCACCTAGTTCTAGACGTAGTTGCCGGGGAAACTCAAAATATCTATACTATTATTACACAGTTGATATGAGTTTACGAAAGAAGACTTACAGTGAAACAACCCCACAATACAGTTATATGTATATGAAAGCGGTAAATGAAAGCAATAACCACTTACTCGGTTGTAGAGCTTCCATGTTGTTTGGTTAGTTGTTCAACAAAGAAAGATTAAAAACAACAGTATATTCAAAATCAAAGGAAAAAGTGCTTTGAAAAAGAAATATTTGGGGCTTACAGCTCAAGGAGAGGCCCAGGGTTTTATCAGTGAGCGCACTGTTTGAATTTGTACAGAGGGACTTATATAAGTGACTGAGGCCCAAAATGTTTTTTTTGTACAAAGGGATAGGTCTTACACTCTTTCAAGAGGCCCAAAAAAGTTTAAAGAAAAAGAATGGGGCTTATAACACGAGGGTAGGCCCAGATGATTTTTCCGTTTAAAATTGGCGATCGCGCCGAGGTTTTCTTTTAACGCGGAGGGACTTATACAATAACTGAGGCCCAAAAATGATTTGGTCAAAAAAGGATTGGGTCTTACACTCTATTAGAGGCCCAAAAGTGTTGAAAATGATTTATGAGGGTTGAATTAATCCAAAAACCCTAATTTGTTTTCAAAAATGTATTTAATTGAATAAAAATTCAATTAAAATGATCAAAATTGTTTAACATGTGAAAAACAAATTGTGATCTTGGATTAATGCTTCAAAAATTAAGTATTGACCTACAAAATAATTAGAAAGCATTAAAAGTTGCAAAATCAATGTGGAAAAAATATTTAAAATGTCAAAAACAATTAAAATATTAATTCTTTGCAAAAATATCAATTATATGAAATAAATAATATTTTTGGGATTTTTTGGGAAAATAAAATATTTTAACATTTTTGTGAATTATTAAAAAAAGAATCAACTCAAAATCATTAAAACTCAGAGAGAAATTAATTTTTGAATCAATTAAACAAAAATCACAAAATTCAAATATTTGAAAATTCAAAAAAGGCGCCAAGAACAGCAGAAGAACGCGCGCGTGTTCTGGGTTTGGCTGATTTGCATTTTCTATCCAATCTCCCTGAATACTTGATTATAACATGCAATCCATATATCATTATGCTCGTCTCAACCTCACGATCATGTCTATGTCCATTAATTTCATTTAAATTAAACATATAACAAGAAATCATGAAAAATCCTCAAGAACCCTAATTTCTGCATGAAGGCTAGGATTTTTGATACACGATTCAAACAATGCAATTAATTGAGGGAAAACATTCCATGCATGATTATGAACATATGGCCAAATTATTGTGCAGCAAAAATTGCATGGATCATAGAGTTAGAAGAGCTCATGCTTACCACTTGCAGCTGGTGATCGTGATTTGTGTTGGAGGTGTTACAGCTAGGTTCCAATGATGTGGATAGCTTCCCTAGGTACCAAGTGATGTGTCTGAGTGCTTGGAATGGATTGAAATGGTTTGGAGTTGAAGATGGCACCTCAACTGCAAAACTTTCAAGAACTTGAGTAATTGGCTGGTGATTTTGTGAAATCGGTGTTCCAGATGTTATGTGAGTGTTTGGATCACTTCTATATGATGTATGTGAGGTGTGTGAGTGATTGGTTTGATTGGAAAAGCTCTCAAACTCAAAACCCGATAGCTACCTTGCTAAGATAGGCATTTTTGCCAAGAGAAAGAGATTTTGAGGAAAGCATCTGTTAGATGGCTTTGGTGTACTCAAACTGATCAAAATTGAGCTCTATTTATAGTAGAGCAAGTTTGTTTTAGGATCCACAGTGAATGGCAACTGCAGCAGGTGTTTGTTCAATGTTGGCCAATGGAAATGCAAGTCTCCTCTAGCCATTGACTAGAGGTTAGGGCACAGGGCTGTGGTTCCCTTGGTCTTGGATAAGTCTTGACTGATTTCAGATGAGAATGGCTCAGTCCATGCTACCTTGATGCTTGCATTGAATGCTTCAATCCAAATTTGGAGTCTTGTCCCTATTTTGGCCATTCTAGGTTCAACATGCTATTTCTTGTTCCATGGACTTTGGAGGCTTGGCTCAGTGATTGTCCCCTTTAGATTCAATCCTCAGATGTGTCCAAGTGGATAGGAGCATTTGAATTTGGCTGATTTTGGTAAATCGAGCAAAAATGCAAATTCTGCCTTGCCTTGGCAGATTTCAGCAAGGAAACTTTCCAATGTCATATCTCATGACTCAAATTGAATTTGGTAATGTTCTTGACCATTTTGGAAAGCCCTTACATGATACAACAACTGTTTGAACATATTTGGTTTTGATCTCTTTTGAATCCAAGTGAAAAATCCCTCTACATTTGGCAAAAAGTGAAGGCAGATTCTGACTTAGTGAAAATTTCACTAAGTGTTGGAAAAAGTGACATTTTCACTTTTCAGCCATTTTGATCACTCCCTAACTCAAAATCCTTAATGAATTGGACTTAGGTCTAGTTGAAGTTTTTGTAGAGGGTAATGAGGGCTACAAATCCATCTTTGGATGAAAAAAAATGACTTTGTGGTTTAGGAGTTATGATCCTCCAAAGTTGGTGCCCTTGTCACTTTATTTTTAACTTAGAAAATTTTCTAAGTTTTTATGGTTACCCCTTTTACAAGTTATCCCACTTTTCTTGATTTTTCTTAATGAATGATGATTCAAATCATACATTAACATCATTTTAGGGTTAAAAATCCATTTTGGTGAAAAATCTCAAAAAGTCAAAGTTGACTTTTGTGCACAGTTGACTTTTTATTAGATGAATTCCAAACTGTGCAATTCTTCAGGAAATCATGTCCTTGACCTAAATCAAACTTAATGGACATATTCCATGGGTGTCATAGGGTATATTGATGCATGTCATAGGGCTTGGGAGCATGTCCTGGTCAAAAGTCAAAGTTACAGTTGACTTTTCCCTTAAAACCCTAACTGTGGTGCAGATGAAATTGAGACTTGTTGCTCAAGCTTCTTGGATTAATCCATTGTTCCAAATGGATCAATATTGTTCATTAGAGACCCTCAAACCCTCTCTTGAGGTCTTGGCTCATGATTTGTCCCAAATGTCAACTTAGGGGTGAATTAGGTCAAGAACCCTAATTCCTGATTTTTGATGAATGCATCCCCTGAGGCAAAATTGACTTGATGATTGGGTCCATGAGGTCCCGTGGAGTATATTAGGTTATGTTTTGGATCATTGGCTTGTTCCCAGATGAAAAATTTCCATCTGGAGGCCCTGGTCGACCAAAACCCTAATTTGGTGACACTGTCGATCTTGAGACTTGATCCACCTAGAAGGGAGCATCCTTGTGCTTGATCCTTGAAGTGGGAGTCCTTTTTGATCCTTTGTGTATGTTTAAGAGGTTTAGACAAGTTGAAGATCATGTCATTCCTTGATTGATCCTTTGTCTAAGTCTCTGAGAGGGCTTAAAACCCTAATTTTGATTGTAGTGGATGCTCACCCATCTTTGGGGAGACTGATGAGGTATGATGGTTCCTCCATATTGTGATGATGAGTGACACAATGATGGGACATCTTAGTGGTCAAAATTTGGGGTATGACACCTACGTATCAACCTCAGGTTGCACAGAGTCAACCAAATCAACAGCAATATCAGCAAAGGACACAACAGCCTCTTCAGCAGGCTCATCCTCAATCCAACAACAACCCTACAACGCGACCACCAGGTTTCGACCCTATACCCATATTATATGTAGAATTGTTTCCACTCTTACTGGTCAAGGGGCACGTCCAAACCAGGTCTCCTCTTACAGTACCAGAAAATCCGCCTTTTTGGTTCAAAGCAGATCAGACTTGTCCTTACCATCAAGGAGGACCAGGGCATAACATAGAAAACTATCTCAATTCCAAATCCGACGTACAAAAACTTGTTAGGAGCGGGGTCTTATCTTTCAAAGATATGAATCTGAATGTTCTCACGAACCCGTTGCCTCAACACGAGAAAGCTGCGGTAAATTTGATAGAGGGAGAGTCTAACGACAGCTATCAAATTCATGATGTACTCTTATTGAGGACCAATCTGGTCAAGATGCATCGCAGACAGAGCGGGTATGGGCACATACCACCTCATAACTATCATAAGTGTGATATCTGCTCTAAAAACAATCAAGGATGTTATGTGGTGCAATCAGCTCTACAGGAACAATTGGATCTCGGATGGATCCAAGAGCATCGAATTAGTGGGGTCAACATGACTTATACGAATTCCAACATCATTCAGAGCCACAACATCCGTGCGATGAAATGTCAACCTGGTGGCAATGCACTCAAGGCAAAGCCGGTATCATAATATGCCGCAACACGATTACAATTCCTGTCTGATTTGCACGGTAAACAATCAGGGATGCTCTTTTGTACAAGAGGCCCTCCAGCGTCAGATGGATCTTGGATGGATCCAGGATTACCATGATAAAAATCTTTATCATATCAACATGATTTAAATCTTCGATATTCAATTGATGAATACCAGCTTGGTAGAATTACACGCTAAGCAAGTCCATCTCGGTTTTCTGACATCGCATAATTATAGAACTGTAAGGGATGTTGTGAGAGTGACCAGGGATGTGCTCTCGTTCAAAGAGCTTTGTAACACTTGTTAAACCACTGGTGATTTCCCATTTATCTAGATGAAGACACACAATAAGTCAGTATGATCGACGGGAACCCTACTAGGTGTTATAGTCAGGATGTTCGATCAATGAAAACGGACCTAGTAAGGTTACACTGCATTCAAAGTGGACGTGGCCAGGTGCCACTGCATAACTATGAACGCTGTAGAGTTTGCTCGGAAAATAACCAAGGATGTTACCTCGTACGAGCAGCCCTTTAAGGTCAGTTGGACCGCAAAGAGATTCACCAATGTCCAGTTTCGGGGCCCATCAACTTGATGCCCGACTACTTCGCTCATCAAATCAAAGATGTTGTTGTAATCTCTGATCGCTAGAGGACCAAAGATGTTTGTACCATCATCCATCTGCTTGATGAATCAAAGGTTCTTAGCCAAGAACTGATTGAAGTTACCTACGACAGTCAGAAAAATCAGAAGGCTCCTGTAGTTATCTATCTACTGAGACCATTATCGTATGAATCAGCTAAGGCGATCCCTTACAAATACGGTGCAACAATAATTGAGAATGGAAAAGAAATTCCATTACCCTCCGTCGTGAATATTGCAGACATCAGTCGAGTAACGCGGAGCGGTCGAATCTTCAACCGAGGAGTTGGAGAACCTAACAAAGAAAATAAACTTCAGACAGAAGCTCCCAATCCACTAGTCGGTCAGTCCAGTGATCCCGACCTTTCAAAAAACAATGATGACATATTGAAGCTCATCCAAAGGAGTGAATACAACATTGTTGATCAACTATTACAAATTCTTCAAAGATCTCTATGCTATCGCTTTTACTCAGTTCCGAAGCCCACAGAGAGGCTCTACAGAAAGTCTTAGAGCAGGCCTTTGTGGAACAGGATGTGTCAATACGACAGTTCGATAGCATCGTCTCTAACATCACTTCCTGCAATAACTTGGGGTTTAGTGATGAGGAATTGCCAGAGGAGGGTAAAAGTCACAACATGGCGCTCAATATCACAGTTAACTACTAGGACGATGCTTTAGCCAGCATACTGGTAGACACCGGATCGGCTCTGAACGTTATGCCGAAGTTCACTTTAATGCGACTATCATTCAAAGGATCCCCAATGAAGGGCAGTGAGGTCATTATCAAAGCATTTGAAGGGTCTCGGAAAGCAGTTATTGGCAAAGTCGACCTTCCCAAAACTATCGGTACTCACACTTTCCAAGTCACTTTCCAGGTCATGGATGTCCGGGAAGCGTACAACTGTTTATTAGGAAGACCTTGGATACACCAGGCTGGGGCAGTCACTTTGACGCTGCACCAGAAACTGAAGTACGTCAAGAACGATCAAATCGTCACGGTCTGTGGAGAACAAGCCTTGATCGTGAGTAACCTGTCATTATCTACTTGTGTAGAACCCGAGGAGGTTGTTGGAACTCAGTTCCAAGCACTTTCGGTGAGCAATGAGAATCAATCAGAGAGAGGAACTTTGATTTCCTCATACAGAGATGCTCTCGAAGTGGTCAAAAGTAACAATACAAAAGGATGGGGCGGCTTGTCATTCCTACTGATAACAAAACAAAGAAGGGTCTTGGTTTTTCTATAACCTGTACCCAGAATGCTACTAACGATGAAAGTCTTCATCCCATTCAGAACTTCTTCCATAGTGGAGGTTTCCTTCACCCAATATCTCAAGAAGTACATACCATCAACGAGGGAGATTCCTCTAATACGGATGAAGAGTGGAAATCCTATCTTAATGAGGACGGTTATATCTCTCAGGAAGAGGTGCTTACGCCATTTTGCTATCCCGCACAGAGTCCGAGATTTATACCCAGGTCAGATGTCAGAACAATATACGGAGATTGTGATCCGGAAGGATGTCGTGCTCCACCAAACTCATTAGAGGAGGATACTCTGATAAAAGACAACTTTGACCGCGACTATTATGGCCCAATGGATGGCCTTCCTATTTGGCAGCCATACCCAGGAGAGTTGGAGCAAGAAAATCAGCCGAACAATGAAAATCAGCTGAGCATCATTGAACAGAATACTTGCGTCCCCACCATGTCATGAGAACAACACTCAGGTCATTCGGAAAACATCCAGCACGACGATGAATTCGCAAAGTTTGCTGGACTAGAATTCATTAGCTATGCTTTTCCAGAGGTCAACGTTATTGAGAGAGATGACTCATCCAGTTCCACAGAAGTATGGGATACCCTAGGACAACCAAGTGGAAAATACGACTATATGGTCAAGTACACTGCTCCTGAGAGCTCTCGTATCAGGCTCGAAGACATCCAGCCAACTGGATGGGGAGATTTACCTGAGAACACAAATACCATGCAAGATACAACAGAAGAGTTCATCGACGACAGCTCTGTCTGGGAAACAGATTCCAATGATCCTGCTCCACCAAAAATCAGCGTTATTTCTGAAGACAAATCAAGGAAGGTACCAGAATTTGTGATTCACCGAGGAGTTCACCCCAATGGGTTATTGTCGATGTTCTGAATATTGTTCATAAGTCAAAGTAATTGTCGCCTTTAACCTTTCACCCTGCCCAGGTGAAATGGATGTTTTGATAGGGCTCAGTTTCTGTAAATATCCCTCTTTGCTTTGGCCAAAGCGACAGAGTTTTGTTTTATAGGACTGTAGTTTCATGAATCGACTTGTTCATAAATAAAATAACGTTGTTTTGTAATTTCAGCATTTATTGTTGTTTTCTCTTTTCGTTTTTTTTCAGAAAATGGTAATCCTAAAAAACAATTCAATAATAAAAACAAGCAGTTTTCAGAAAAACACTGCACACACTCTTGCATTCTCTCTATCTCTTCTAAAAAAACAATCATCACGTCATGCAGATTGCTTGTTTTAAACCCATTGAAAAATACGATCCGATGCCTTCTCCCAACTTTGAATTTCCGGTATTTGGGGCTGAAGAAGAAGTTGACGACGAAATTCCAGAAGAGATCTCCCGATTACTCAGACAAGAGGAAAGGTCCATTGATCCTCACAAAGAGCCGTCGGAAACTGTCAACGTGGGTTCAGAGGAAGAAAGAAAAGAAGTCAGGATTGGGGCACTGCTCAGTCCCACTGCCAAAGAGAGTTTGACAAAGCTTCTCAAAGAGTTTCCCGATGTATTTACTTGGTCCAATCAGGATATGTCAAGGTTGGATACCAACATCGTGGAGCATCATTTACCATTAAGATCGAAATGTCCGCCGGTGAAACAAAGGCTGAGACGGACTCACCCGGACATGGCCATCAAAATCAAAGAGGAGGTACAAAAATAGATTGATGCGGGTTTCCTCGCCACGTCAAAATATCCTCATTGGTAAGCCAACATCGTACCTGTTCCGAAAAAAGGACGGAAAGGTCAGAATGTGTGTGGATTACAGAGATCTAAACAAGGCTAGTCCAAAGGACGACTTTCCTTTACCACACATTGACATGCTGGTAGACAGTACAACAAATTTCAAAGTTTTCTCCTTCATGGATGGATTCTCGGGCTATAATCAGATAAAAATGGCGCCGAAAGACATGGAGAAAACTTCATTTATTACCCCATGGGGTACCTTTTGTTACAAGGTAATGCCGTTCGGTTTGAAGAACGCCGGGGCAACCTATCAAAGGGCCATGACTACTCTGTTTCATGACATGATACACAAGGAAATCGAGGTATATGTCGGTGATATGATTGCAAAATCTAAGACAGAAGAGGAGCATGTGACCCACCTGTCAAAACTATTCAAGCAGTTGAGAAAGTACAAACTCCGCTTGAATCCCAATAAGTGCACATTCGGTGTCCGTTAAGGGAAACTCTTAGGGTTCATCGTCAGCCAGAAAGGAATTGAGGTTGATCCTGACAAGGTCAAGGCCATTCAAGAAATGCCTTCTCCGAAAACTAAAAAACAAGTCAGAGGATTCCTGGGACGTTTAAACTACATTTCCCGATTCATATTCCTCATGACCGCGACATGCGCGCCGATTTTCAAATTACTCAAAAAGAACCAGGACTGCATTTGGACAGAAGACTGTCAAATCGCCTTCGACAGTATTAAGGAATACCAATTGAATCCACCGATTTTGTCACCTCTAGTGGAAGGAAGACCACTGATCATCTACTTAACAGTCCTAGAGGACTCAATGGGTTGTGTACTTGGCCAACAAGATGAAACAAAAAGGAAAGAGTTTGCCATTTACTATTTGAGCAAGAAATTCACCGACTGCGAGACTCGGTACACTATGCTTGAGAAAACTTATTGTGCTCTGGCTTGGGCAACCAAACATCTTCACCAGTATATGATTCGTCACATTAATTGGTTGGTCTCCAAAATAGATCCAATCAAGTATGTATTTGAAAAACCTGCTCTCACGGGAAGAATTGCCCGTTGGCAGATGTTGTTATCAGAATATGACATAGAGTACCACGCTCAGAAAGCCGTTAAGGGAAGTATTTTAGCCGATCTTTTTCCTCATCAACCAATTGACGATCAAGAATCAATCAAGTTTGACTTCCCAGACGAAGATGTCATGTATTTGAAAATGAAAGATTGCGATGAACCTCTACCCAGTGAAGGGCCAGAACTAGATTCCCAATGGGGACTAATCTTTGACGGAGCTATCAATCATTACGGAAACGGAATTGGGGCAATCATCATAACTCCTCAAGGTACCCACATTCCTTTCACCGCCAGACTTACGTTCAAGTGCACAAACAACGAGGCCGATTACGAAGCTTGTATCATGGATCTCGAAGAAGCGATCAACTTAAGGGTCAAGAACTTGGATGTATATGGCGATTCAGCCCTGGTTATAAATCAGATCAAAGGAGATTGGAACACATACCAATCAGGACTGATTCCTTACAAAGACTACGCGAGAAGGTTATTACCCCTCTTCAACAAAATCGAGTTTCATCATATCCCTCATGAGGAGAATCACATGGATGTTGCTTTAGCCACTCTCTCTTCCATGATTAGCGTAGGTCAATGGAATGACATACCTAAGATTGACATAATGCACCTTGAGAGGCCCGCTTACATCTTCACGATTGAAGCAGCCATAGACGACAAACCTTTGTATAACGATATCAAATGCCTCCTTCAGAAACAAGAGTACCCACCTGGGGCACTAAGGAAAGACAGAAAAACCCTCAGAAGACTGGCAGGCAGCTTCTTCCTGAGCGGTGATACACTCTATAAGAGAAATTTTGACATGGTCTTGCTCCGATGCGTAGACAAACCAGAAACAAACATACTGATGAAAGAAATTCATGAAGGATCCTTGAGCACTCATGCCAACGGACACGCAATGGCGAGAAAAATTCTGAGAGCATGGTACTACTAGTTAACCATGGAATCTGACTGCTACAAGTACATGAGGAAGTGTCACAAGTGTCAGATACACTCCGGCAAAATCCATGTTCCGCCAACGCATCTCAAAGTTCTTTCTTCCCCATGGCCTTTTTCCATATGGGGAATCGACATTATTGGGATGATCGAACCCAAGGCTTCAAACGGACATCGGTTCATTCTGGTAGCCATTGATTACTTCACCAAATGGGTCGAAGCAGCGTCGTACGCCAATGTAACCCGACAAGTGGTGGTCCAATTTATAAAAAATAATCCCATCGGTCGTTATGGTGTTCCAAACCAAATCATTACTGATAATGGATCTAACTTGAATAATAAGATGATGAAAGAGTTATGCGCTGAGTTCAAGATCGAACACCATAACTCAGCTCCCTACCGACCTAAGATGAACGGAGCGGTAGAAGCGGATAACAAGAACATCAAGAAGATTGTTCAGAAAATGGTCGTAACCTACAAAGACTGGGAAGAGATGCTACCCTTTTCTCTTCACGACATCTATCCGCACTTCAACAGGGGCTACCCCTTTCTCTCTAGTATATGGCATAGAGGCAGTGCTTCCCATAGAAGTAGAGATCCCATTAATCCGGGTATTGATGGAAGCTAAGCTAACAGAGGTTGAATAGTGTCAATGTTGGCACGACGAACTGAATCTGATCGAGGAAAAACGAATAACGGCTCTTTGCCATGGTCAGTTCTATCAACAAAGAGTGAAAAAGACATTTGCCAAAAAGGTCCGACCTCGCGTCTTCAGGAAAGGAGACCTCGTGCTTAAGAAGATACAATCATTTCTCACTGATTCTCGGGGCAAGTGGACTCCGAATTATGACGGCCCCTATGTGGTAAAGAAATCTTTCTCAGCCGGCGCCTTGAGACTTGCAACCATGGACGGAGAGGAATTTGCCTACCCCACGAATGTTGATGTAGTCAAGAAAGACTTCGCCTAAACTAAATAAAAAATGTCTCGGTGCATTGAAAACCCGAAAGGGCGGTCCAGGCAAAAATTAGAGACATGATAAAAAATCAACCCGGTGGATTGGAAATCTCAAAGTACAATCCAGAAAAAAGTTAGGGATAATGGCAAGTAACTACGTCTGACACGGGTAAATCCTCAGCAGCAGTCATGCCATTCATCAGAAAACTCCAGTCAAGGTCATCTTCGATAGAAGCTCAGGATGTCCTGAATTCAAAGTTGGTAGAAGGATATTGGTCGTTATGTTTCAATGTAGCCCTTTTCCCTTTAATTACCATTTTCTAAACTTTGTAAATACTCTATGGAATCACGCGCTTGGCTGATTTCCATCTTATCAATAAAATTTGAGCCCTTGTGCTTTTGTTTGCAATTCTTATTTGTTTTAGCTTTACAGAACGACGTTTTAACATGATCAACGATTCTTGAAATAAAACAAAAAGATGAATTTACTAGTTAAAACTTTTCTGCTTTTAAAATAAAGATAGCAATTTCTTTTGAATGTTGAACATCGAAAGAACATCAATCGCTTCTCCAAAGGTGTTCGAGCTTCAAAGTGCAGAATCAAAGTACTCCTTCTAAACCAGTACACTTGATTGAAGGATCAGCTATGTCAGAGACCGTGCTTCATCTGACACCCCCCGGCAGAGTTCTTACCTCCTATGCCCGACCAACGGTTGTTCCCCGCAGGGACTATCTCTCCTATGCAAGGCAGAATTGCTATTTTTGGACCAGATAATACTTTACATCCCCCACTGTGGCTGAGTATCCATTCGTGTTCATCTACTAGTCTGTATGTCGCGTCAGTTTTGTCTGCATAAACATACAAACATCATGCATTGTTGATTTACATTCACATTCATATTGCATCACTATCACTCTAGTCGGTCTTATCCCTCAGTTATAGAAGTCCCTTGACCACTTTCATAACTTGAACCTCTGAAAGACAAGAAGACCGTCGACAGGCATCACTCTTTGCCATTGAAGATGATATTTTTGCTTTCTCAGATTAAAGAAAATCCCCAGAGAAAGCCTCTTAATCAGAGATTCGGCAATACAGCAGTTTTTCTACGAAAAAACCGCTGACGAAAAGGTCATCAGCACCTCAAAATTGGATCACATCATATGGAATTTCTCCGAGAAGATCCCAAGAATAGTATGATGTAATATCCCCAAGCGGAAACAGTCTCTCAAGAGACTCGTTTTCCCTGATAGAATCGACAAAAGGCGTCTCCAACAGAGAAGTTTGTACACCTCTACAACTCAGATGACTGGGTTCCCCAGCAAGTCTGACATCAAAACTTTCTCCATCAAATTGAATCTCCCCAGGAAAATTCGGCGAGAAGTTTGAGGAAAACCGCTACACATAGCGTCCCTTGTCAAGAAAGTTTATTGACGAAAGAAACTAAGACCAGTTCCTTGGTAGGAAACCAGGATCGAGGGGAAGTTTATTTCAGAAACTTAGACCAATTCCTTGGTAGAAAACTAGGATCCAGGGGAAGTTTATTTCGGAAACTGAGACCAGTTCCTTGGTAGGAAACTAGGATCGAGGGGAAGTTTATATTAGAAACTTAGACCAGTTCCTTGGTAAGAAACTAGGATCGAGGGGAAGTTTATTTCAAAAAACTAAGACCAGTTCCTTGGCTGAAGACCAGGATCGAGGGGAAGATTACCTTTTCTATGCATCATTGCTTAGCAAAAGAAGAAGGATGCGTGAACTACCATTCCTAACCACCATCAAAATTTTGGGTATTCCGATATTTAATCCTCTTGCACCCCGAATGCCCGAATACCTTCGCCATTCACACCTTCGGGTCCAAGAAGATTAAATAGGGGCATCTGTCATACCCCAAAATTTGACCACCAAGAATTCCCATCATTGTGCAAATCATCATCACAATATGGGTAAACCCTTATACCTCATCAGTCTCCCCAAAGATGGGTGAACATTCACTACAATCAAAATTAGGGTTTCATGCCCTCTCTGAGCTTTAGACAAAGGATCAATCAAGAAATGACATGATCTTCGACTTGTCTAACCTCTCAAACATCCACAAAGGATCAAGAGGACTCCCACATCAAGGAATAAGCACAAGGCTGCAATCATTCCAGGGGGATTAAGCATCAAGATCGACAGTGTCACCAAATTAGGGTTTTGGTCGACCAGGGCCTCCAGATGGAAATTTTCCTTTGGGCAGCCAATGCTTCAAAGCATAACCTAAAATACTCCATGGAACCTCATGGACCCAATCGTCAAGTCAATTTAACCTCAGGGGATGCATTTATCAAAAATCAGGAATTAGGGTTTCTTGACCTAATTCACCCCTAAGTTGACTTTTGGAACAAAACATGAGCCAAGACCTCAATACATGATTTTAGGGTCTCTAATACACCACATTTATCCATTTGCAACAATGGATTGATCCAAGAAGCTTGATTCCCAAGTTTCAAGTTCATTAGAACCACAGTTAGGGTTTCGCGGAAAAAGTCAACTGTGCCTTTGACTTTTGACCAAGACATGCTCCCAAACCTTGGGACATGATTCAATACACCCTATAACACCTATGAAATCAATCCATCAAGTTTGATTTAGGTCAAGGACTTAATTTCATAGAGGATCGCACAGTTTGGAGTTCATCTGATAAAAAGTCAAGTGTGCCCAAAAGTCAAATTTAACTTTTTGATTTTTTGATCAATTATGGTTCCCTAACCCTAAAATGATGTTAATGTGTGATTAGAATCATCATTCATCAATAAAAATCATAGAAAGTGGGATAACTTGTAAAAGGGGTAACCATAAAAAAACTTAGAAATTTTTTAAGTTATGGAACAAAGTGGCTAGGGTACCAACTTCCAAGGATCATAACTTGAGATCCAAGCAACCATTTTGGCTGATCCAAAGATGGATTTGTAGCTCTCATGGCATAATTTAAAAGTGTCAACTACACCTCATTCCAATTTCTTATGGATTTTAAGTTATGGAGTGACCAAAATGACAAAAAGTGAAAATGTCACTTTTTTCCAACACTTAGTGAAATTTTCACTAAGTCAGAATCTGTTTCACTTTTTTACAAATGTAAGGGCATTTTTCACTTGGATCCAAAAAGTGTCAAGACAAACTATGATCACACACATGTTGTATCATATGATAGCTTTCCAAAATGGCCAAGAACTCCATGAAACTCCACTTGAGCCATGAGATATGACAATGGCAATGTGCCTTACTGCAAACTGTCATGGCAAGGTAGATTTGTGCATTTTGCTCGATTTGACCAATTTATGCAAATGACAAACAAGTTTATCCATCTGAACACCTCAGGGAGGGACCAAGGAGGGACAAACGCTGATCTATCAACCTCCCATGTCTTTGGAATTAAAAATAGCATGATATACCTAAAAAATCCTAAAGAGGGGACAAGACTCCAATTTTGTTTTGGAGCATTCAATGGATGCACCAAGGTGGCATGGACTGAACCATTTCTAACTGAATGAGTCAAGGATGATCTCTGAACCAAGGGACAATAGGCATGTGCTCTAACCTCTAGTCAATGGCTAGAGGAGACTTGGATTCCTATTGATCAACATTGGCCAAAGCTCTGCTGCAGTTGTCATTCACTATTGCAGCCAAAACAAACTTGCTCTACTATAAGTAGAGCTCATTTGTGCTCAGTTTAAGTACACCAAAGCACTAAAACACTTGCTTTCCTCAAAATCTCTTTCTCTAGGCAAAAATGCCTTCTTTAGCAAAGTAACTCTGAGTTTTTGAGTTAGAGAGCAATTTCATCACAACTCATGATCCAAACACATCCAATATGCCATATCTAAGCTGTCCAAACTCTCACAAGTGACCTGTAACACCAAAATCACAAAGTCCCCTCTCAAAACCTCAAAATTGGACTTTTTTGCATTTTTCAAGCCATGTCTTGATTCAGTCACTTTTAAAACTAGATAAAACCTCAAACACACACCAAATATCATCCTTGAACTGTCCCAAATGGTTCCACACATCTGGAACACCAATTGAGAGAGTTGCTATTTTGGCCACTTTTGCCCCTTTTGCAAGAAAGGGCCAATTTCCAGTCCTGAGGTTTCCAGCTGATTCCAATCATCCTAAAAGCTTCTAAGGGATCATTTGAGAGTGTTCAAAGCATCAAAACATTTCTGGAACAAGGCCCTTGACAGATTGGCCAAAAATCTCCTAAAGAGGTAAGCATCTCAACTTGAACTCTTTAAAATATGCCTTGCTTTGAGGTCCACTGATCATGCTCATCTCATACATATTATATGTGTTGTGTTTGAACTAATTCATCATGTAATTCATGGCTGTACCAAGAGGTAGCACAGAAAATGCAAATCATGGCCTATTTCAAAACCACTATCGGGTTTTGAGGAGGATTGATTTTCTGGAAAAACCACCACCACCATTGGATTCCTTAGGAAATTCTAGGCCAGATGCATATAAATTTTGTCTCCATCCATGGAGAAATGAGGAAGTTATGGCCTTCACGTTTCTGACCAAAAACCTTGCCTTGCCTTGCCTTGGCCAGGCCAAGAACAAGGCAAACCTTGTATATTTGTGGCTGGGGTTAGATACACGGATGTATCACCACCCCAGTGGTAAGGCGCACACACTGCACACGAGAGATCTGGGGTTCGAATCCCCCTACTCCAGACCCCATTTTATTGGTTTTTTCACTATTTTATTATTTTTCTTATTATTTTTAATGATTTGAAAAATAAATAACTTCCTCAATTTTAATTATTTTTTATTACTTCTTTTTGCAAAAAATCACAAAAATGTTGAAATAATTTATTCCTAAAAAAAAATCAAATTTATATTATTTATTTAATATAATTGGTATTTTTGTGAATAAATTCATTTTTAATTAGTTTTAAACATTTAAAAGTAAATTTTTATTTTGAAAATCAAAACCAAATGGGTTTTAATACATCTTGTGATTAAAACATCATTTTTCAAACCTTAACCAAAAATCACATGTGGTTTATTCAAACTTATTTGGTATTTTTATCATTTTACTGATTTTCTTTAAATGTTTACTTTTAAAGGAAAACAAAATTAGGGTTTCTTTGATTTTCACCCTCACAAAGCATTTTCAAACACTCATGGGCCTCTAATAGAGTGTAAGACCCAACCCCTTAGTAAATAAAACCATTTTGGGCCTCAGTATATTGTATAAGTCCCGATACTGTTAAAAAGTTCGGCAGGATCGTCGCCTTTTTAAACAAAAGTCCATGGGCTTCTCCTCGAGCTATAAGACCCATCTTTGGGCCTCTAATAGAGTGTAAGATCCAATCAACCAAAAACAATTTTGGGCCTCAGATATTGTATAAGTCCCTCTGCGTTAAAAAGAAAAATCTCGGCGCTATCGCCAGTTCAAAATTAAATCATCTAGGCCAACCCTCGTGTTATAAGCCCCATTTCTTTTCTTTAAGTTTCTTTGGGCCTCTAATAGAGTGTAAGACCCAATCCCCTTGTACATAAAAACTTTGTGGGCCTCACGTATTGTATAAGTCCCTCTGTATAGTTTCAAAACAGGGGTGCGATCATCGTTAAAACTTGGGCCTCTCCTTGAGCTGTAAGCCCCAACAATCTCTTCAAAGCACTTTCTCCTTTGATTTTGAATATAATATTGTTATCAAAGTTTTCTTTGTTGAACAACTAGCAAAAGAGCATGGAAGCTCTACAACGGGTAAGTGTTTATCCGCTTTCATTTATCGCTTTCATATGTATATAACTGTATTGTGGGGCTGCTTCACTGTAAGTCTTCTTTCACATCCTTTTATATACTTGTCAAATATCCACTGTTTAATACTGGTATAGTTATTTAGAGTTTTCCCCGACAACTACGTTTAGCACTAGGTAAAACCTTGTTGGTCACTCTTGAATACAAAAAAAACTAGATCCCCCGTAGGATTCCAGATACAGTCTTCCCTTCTCTTGGGGTTAAACAATATGGAACAAAGAGAAAGGCAGTATTCTCGGTGAACCTTTTCTCCGACTGTCACCCTTAGAAATTGTCAAAGAGACTCTACTCCCCAGAGTTGATCTATTCTCCGTGAATATCATCTCTTGAGTTTCTTCCAAATTATCGAACTTTCCTGGAATTATCTCTTCTCTGTGAATTGCATTTCTTGAACTTCTCTTGGTTTGGAGACCCACAGGCTTCCTAAAAGCATCCCCGCCTCCTCTTGGGCGTTGTATAAGGACCCTTTGGCTTCTTAGAAGTTCTCATGCCTTTTCTTAGGCTTAATACAAGGACCCTGACGACCTCTTAAAGGTATAAGACAGAACTTAGTCATCCTTTGCTAGAGCAGTCTTTCCAGCGTCAAACCTCTTTCCACTTTAGGGTCGATACTCATCCCTTAATGCTCGTGCCTCCTCTTGGGCATTATACAATAGATAAAACTCGAGACTTGGATAGTTTAAACCCCCTTGAGTCTCAAAGACATTCTCAAGTTTCCTTTCAAACATAGGAAAAAACACTGATCACTCAGAAACCTGGCCTCTCTCATGAGGGCTCTCCCACTTGGTCCTGCCAATGCATCTAATCCTCAGCAGTAAGATAGCCTCCTCTTGGGCTTTGTACAAATGACTCTCCTCAGCGGAGCTAACCTTTTCAGACTCTCTTGTTGAGTCAAACCCCTTTTTAGCCTCCGTCTTAGGCTTCGTATAAGACAGATAAAAGTACTCTCTTGTTGAGTCAAACCTTTTAGCCTCCGTCTTAGGCTTGGTACAAGACATATAAAAACCCACTCTCTTGTTGAGTATAAAAGACTCTCTTGTTGAGTCGGTCTCTTTTTAGCCTCTATCTCGGGCTTTGTACGAGACAGGAAAACACTCTCTTGTTGAGTATAAAAGACTCTCTTGTTGAGTCAATCCTCTTTTAACCTTTATCTCGGGCTACGTACGAGACAGTAAAACACTCTCTTGTTGAGTATAAAAGACTCTCTTGTTGAGTCGATCTCCTTTTATCCTCTATCTCGGGCTTCGTACGAGACAACAAAACACTCTCTTGTTGAGTATAAAAGACTCTCTTGTTGAGTCAATCACCTGCCAAACAGACTCTCTTGTTGAGTCAACCTTTTTAGCCTCCGTCTTGGGCTTTATACAGGACAAATAGAAGTACTCTCTTGTTGAGTCAAACCTTTTAGCCTCCGTCTTGGGCTTTATACAAGACAAATAAAAGTACTCTCTTGTTGATTCAAACCTTTTAGCCTCCGTCTTGGGCTTCGTACAAGACACATAAAAGGCACCCTCTTGTTGGGTCAATCACCTCTTCTTAGGCTTTATATTAGGAAACCTCGGTTGAGTCAATTAACCTTTTAGCATCAAATATGTGCCTTGCTCACAGCATACAAACATCAACAATTCCTCTTTAGAGATGAAAAATTCTCCCTCATCCTAAACCCTTTAGCTTCACATCTTGGGCTTTGAACAAGATACAAACCACCTTTAGCTTCATGTCTTGGGCTTTGAACAAGACACCAAAACAACCTTTTTCCTATCATAGAATAGGAGGACTACGATCGCTCTGATTTCCCTGTTTCGTTAAATGGGAATACGTAGGTATAAGATTGCAAAAATCTTAGCGATCATACTAATCAAAAACCCAAAATCCAGTACCTTCACATATCCATCCAAAAGCATCAGACCTAACCCCTTACCAGAAGCCTAGCTCATAATCCAGACCCGATGTTTTTAAACAAATAACCTTGAAAGACGAACCTCTCTTTTGTAGCATTTGTAAACCAATAGTTTTGACTGTTTAAACTCGGTTTGCGAGCAGGGTTAATTGGAGACATCTATTTCCCTTCCTTAATCAGCTCAATAGGATAAAAAATGAATCGAACTATAGTACCCAAGCGATAGTGATTCGAAACCACAAAAATTCGCGCTACTGGGAGGAAGTTCTTCCAGCCCTATCAAGTGTTTCAAATGTTGTAGTGTGGGTCACCGTGCTAATGAATGTCAAAATGAGGTGAAGAAATGTTTTAAATGCAGGAAGCCAGGTCATGTTGTGGCAGATTGTAGGACCAATATACGTACCTGTTACAATTATGGTGAACAAGGTCACATCAGTACCCACTTTTAGAAGCCGAAGAAGTCGTAGACCGATGGAAAGGTATTTACATTGGTGAGAGCTCAGCCTACCAGTGAGGACCATTTGGTCAGAGGTACTTGTTATATCCATAATACTCCTTTGATTGCTATCATTCATACGGGTGCGACCCACTCTTTTATTTGTGTTGATTATGTGAAGAAACTAGGACTGGTGTCGTCTACTATGAGTAAGGGGATGGTGATTGATACTCCATCTATTAGGTCGATAACTACATCCTTAGTGTGCTTGATTTATCCTTTGTCCATCCTTAGTAAATACTTCAGAGTGGATTTGATTTGCTTACCACTTAGTGATTTGAATATTATTTTAGGAAAGAACTGACCAGAGAGCAATTATGTCCACATTGACTGTTATAGGAAGAGGTTGTAATTCCTCACCCAAGAGGAGGAAGAGTTGGCTAATTTTATATCTACCAAGGAATTTAGAACCCTATTGGACGATGAAGCTAAAATGTTTGCGGTGTTTACCTCATTGTCTGTTGAGGGCAAAATGTCGAGCATAGTGTCTGGTAGAGACCCGAGGTTTACTTCTAGATTTTGGAAGAGCTTGCAGGAGGCTTTGGATTCTAGTTTGAAATTGAGTTCTGCGTATTATCTGCAGACAGATGGGTAATCTGAGAGGGTTATTCAGTCATTGTAAGACTTGTTGAGGGCTTGTATACTCGAGCAGGGAGGTGCTTGGGATACCAATTTACCGTTGATTGAATTTACATACAATAATAGTTACCATTCTAGTATCAGAATGGTGCCTTTTGAAGCGTTGTATGGTAGGAGGTGTAGGACACCTCTATGATGGTATGAGTCGGGTGAGAGCACTGTACTTAAACCCGAAATTGTGCAGCAAACTACTGAGATAATCCAGATGATTAAGGAGAAGGTGGAAGCATCTCAAAGTAGACAGAAAAGTTATCATGATAATAGGAGGAAAGACTTGGAATTCAGCGAAGGCGGCCATGTGTTTCTAAGGGTCAACCCTGTAACCAGTGTTGGTCGTGTGCTGAAATCGAAGAAGCTGGATCCTAAGTTCATTGGACCGTAACAGATTTTGCAGAGTGTTGGAGTTGTTGCGTATAGAGTAGCGCTTCCACCCGAACTTTTGAATTTGCATGATGTGTTTCATGTGTCGCAACTTTGGAAGTACATTGTTGATCCATCCCATGTTCTTTAGAGGGATCCAGTGCAGATTCGAGATAATCTTACTGTAGAGGCAATGCCGATGAGGATTGAGGATCACAAGATGAAACAGTTAAGAGGCAAAGACATTCCTTTGGTGATAGTAGCTTGAGGAGGAGCTGCTAGAGGAAGTGTGATGTGGGAATTGGAGAGCAAGATGCGAGAGTCATATCCAAAATTGTTCTCATCGGGTGCATTTTCGAGGACGAAAATATTTTAAGTTGGGGAGAGTTGTAACACCCCATTAAAATATTTAGTCTTTTTGTGATTTTATTCGTATAATTATTTTAGTTAAGAGTATGGGTGTAAGGGTGAGTGTGAGAGCTTAGTGTAATGAGCTAATTAGAATTAAAACTTGGAATAATAATATTAATGATGATAGATGAGATATTTAATAATAGTCCCTAATAATAATGGTGATAATATTATTAGCCCTATTATTATTATGATTATTAATATTATTATAATTATTATTATTATTATTATTAAAAATTAAGGAAATAAACCATAATTAGATAGAAGTGGGAAAAGGAGATGAGAGAAGAAAGAAGAGAAGAGAGAAGAAAGAAAGAGAACTGGGAGAAGAAAGAAGCAGAGCAAGGGAAAGAGAGAAGATCAAGGTTCCACCATTGTTAGAGAGCAAGCTTGGAATCAACGTAAGGGGGGAGAATGAGTTCATTAATGGTGTTTAGAACATGAGAGGGTAGTGAGGGTTTCTTTCTCTCTAGGATTTTATGTATGTTTCATGTGCATTCTTCTTCCTTCTTATTTGATTCCATGTTTGTGTAATTTCTATTGTGAAATCATGTTTTTGTGTATTGTTCTGATGCAAAAATTCATGTAATCTGTGTGTTGTTGCTGTGTTTCACCACAAGAACAGAGCTTGAAAATATGGGGTTTTTGGGGTTAACGAAAATGGATTTCAAATTGTAGAAACTTGGATAAAATGATATATTAATGAAGTAGAATAGGGACCTTAAGACTAAACTGGTATTGATGCTGTTTTGGGTCAAAATATGAGCTTGAAAGTGCTCCAATCGGAGAAAAATCGCACTAATGCAAAACTAAGTTTTTCTCTATGCAGACTGGTCATAAGCGTATGCCATGGGGGCCATAAGCATATGGGGGACATTCCCAGGGGCTTATGCGTATGATATGTGCCCTGTCCCCATCGCTAGCATGACCCTCTGCTGATACGCATATGGGAAGTGGGCAGTACGCGTATGGGGTAGCCATTACGCGTACGGGGTGTTCTTAGAGGATTTTGAAGGAAAATTGCCTCTGGTCATACGCGTACGACATGTGGCAATACGCGTATGAGGCCTGGGCATCTGAGGCCCTACGCGTAGTATACGGAGGCCTAAGGCGAGGAAACAAGTCCATACGCGTATAGGTAGCGTCATACACGTATGGGCAGGGTTTCCATTTTTGCGATTTCTTTCCCAATTTCGCGTAAGATACAATTCCTATTGGTTCGTAAGACTAAAATGATATAATTGGACATAGGGTAACCGGTAATGATAGTGAATATGGTAAAACATGGAATCTTGGGTGGTTTTATTTACGAGGTGTGTTTGATGCTTGTGTTGCTAAGATTGTTGTTATATGGACAGTCTTGGGCATCCGTGGTAATTCCAGAGAGAATTACAGTGAGTACGTGGCTCATGTGTGATCAATGTGGATCGTGTGTTATGCATTAATGATAATTGTTTTACGCATAGTGGTATGTCATGCATTCTTGTTGTGTCTTGTGGAGATGAGCCTAGGTGGGAATCCATGATGGGTGCCTAGTCTCGTCCGGGCTCCATGTGGGAGTCGAATGGAGATAAGTTGTAGTTCATAGGAATGCATACGACTTATCTAGATTCCGACGGGAATCGGTTTCAAAGAGTGAACCGTATGGATTGTGTTGGTACCGCATACATGGCGGCGTGTCAGTCGAGTCATATTGCATAGATCTATCAATGAATGTGGGCTGAACATGTTGAATATTGATATGACACTAGTATGTGCGTTTTGTGTGTTCAATTAGTGTGAATTGTATGAATACTACTCCTTACTGTAACACCCCAAAATTTTCCTTCTCATTCTTTAACCATTTTGGCTTATGCTTCATTTCATTTGCATCTTCATTTGTGCATAGCATTGGTTCTAAACATGGGATCAAGGTATCTTTGTTGGTCATCAGGAGGAGGAGTAGGTTCCTAGAGAAAGAAGCAAGAGGATATATTAAATCTTATGGTATTATCAAGCTTCAAGGTCCTTTCATCATCAAGGCATTCTCAACAATCTCATACAATCACCTGGATTAGGGTTTGCAAGCATTGATCATACTCTCCTATTTTTGTGTCTGGATTAGAGTGTTGACCAATGCCTTCTTATGATTGATTCTTGGAGAAAATCTTGGTTATATGGCTCAATATGCATCTCAATTGGTTCATACATGTATCATGTCTTTTCACAAGTCATCATATATGCCTTAGTCAATGAAAAGAGGATTAGGGTTTCATCTGATCAAGAAAGTCAATTGTGGCTTCACAAAGTCAAAATCTTGGGTTTTGAGGTCAAACATGGACATATTAATTCATTTCAAATGTAATTTTGAGGTTGGATCAAGAAGACTCAAGGAGAATCATAAAATCAAGAGAATTGGCAAATTAGGGTTTTAGTGAATTTTTTCTAAGTGTGGAACACTCTAATTTCTAGCCATCTTGTAGCATTCATAACTTTCTCATCCTTGATCCAAATGAGGAAAACTCGTAGCCAAATTAAAGAGGACATAATGAACTACAAGTTTGTAAAAGGAAGCAAGTTCAAAAGATTCATAGATCAAAAGTTATGGTGGCTTAAAGTTGAGAAAAATCAAGATTTGTGATTTCTACACTTAGAATTTTTTCTAAGTATGAAAATTCAGCTTGGAGGACATGTTTTCAATGGCCATTTTCATGAGGATCCAAGCTCCGTCTCACTTTTCCTCCAACATGAAAGTTTTTCCTAATTCTCCAAGGTTTCTTTTGATTACAAGAACTCTTCATTTGGATGTGTAGAACTCAAGTTATGGTGTCCTAAAGTTAGGGGTTTCAAGATGCCAAATTTAGCAAGTTGTTTGTAAACTTCATGAAGCTAACTTCAAAGACATTTTTTATCATGATCTAAGTTTCAATTCAATTTTCCTCTAGCATCAAAGTTGTTAATCTTTTTCCAAGATTTTCACACATACCAAGAACTCCCCATTTGAGTGCCTAGAGCTCAAGGTGTGAAGTCTCAAAGTTGATGTCATCAAGTGGTAAAATGTGCTTCATAACTTAGAATATTTTCAAGTTTGTTGGGGGTAGTTTCATGGAACCATCTTCAAGGCATTTTTTCTCATTGATACAAGGCTTGTCTCATCTGTCCATCAACACAAGATTTGTTCATCATGTTTCATACTTTCTTTGGAGCTCAAGAATTCATCAAATGATGTCTTATTCATCAAGTTATGTTTTTTCAAAGGTGGATAGGTGAACTTGATTCCAAGGCAAGTCATGTCATAATATTAATGCACAATGTGAGTTCATTCTTGTAGCATGATCATGCCACACGCATATGACCTCAAGAATTTGCCCTAAATGCCTAAACATCATCACATGGTCCATGCACATTTCATGAGTTTTTTTGCCAAAATGAGAAAGAAATGAATGTGGTACAATCTGACCTCACTCTTCTCCCACGTTCCAGCTCTCTTCAAACTTCATTCATGCCACATTCTCACTCTTTTTCAACTCATCCAAACCTCCTACAAAGCTTACTCCAAGCCAAAGTCCGTGCCAACTAATACATGTGCTTCACTCTCACATTTTCATTGCCAAATCAAAACAACAAATTCCTAACCACTTTGCTTCGTGTCCAACCCTATAAGCAATGCTATTTAAGCTCCTCAACTCCAAACTTGAGCCTCATTCACCATTTTTCTAGATCTGAAAAATTCAAATTCTCTCAAAATTTTCTCTTCTTTGAGCTGCTCATTTCACTCGAGATCTTGCCATTTTCTTACTTGACCCTTTGTTTTTGAGAAGCACTGAAGTATTTAGAAGGATTCCCAAAGAAATTTGAGCTCAGATCAAGGGGCAGTGGACCATCTCCACTTAGTAAACTTTCTTAACCCTTACTCTCTCATTTCATGTGTGGTATGAGTTTATTATCGATGTACTTGAAGTGTTATGCCATTGCTGAACATGTCTGAGTGGTTGTTGTTCTCTTTTATTGAATTTCACTATGTGTTGTTTTTTTTGTGTGGCTTGATTTCTCTTTGTTAGAGAGCTCAAATGTTGTTTTTAACGCCAGAATTTTGATCTATGTGGAAAAATGAGGGGGGTGGTGGTCTTACTTTGTGTTTCGGGGTGGTCAGTGGTGGACCTGGCGACCACCTCGCCGGAGAAGACAACCGGAGCTAGGACTCCTGCGTCTGAGGGTTAGGGATAGTATGACATGGGTTGTGCGCCCTTTTTCAAGTTTGAACGAATTGTGTTGTTGCGGCGTGAGTGGTTGGCTTGGGTGAGTCAGTGCTGAGTGGATTAATGAGGGTGACATGTCAAGCCACGCGTGCTTTTTTTTTGTTTATGAGTTTTGTTGAATTGAGCTAGGCTTCGTGTTATTTACTTTCTGAACCCCCAGTATTTGAGCCCAATGCGCAACATAACATGGTGCCAGCTCATCTCTTAATTACTTTTAAACCCCCATGCCATGTTCACATATTTTTATTTCATTTTCTTTTCTTTTTTGATTTGATTTTATTTTTCATTGATAAGACCTTTCTAAAAATGCATAAAAATTTGTTTCTGATCCATGGATGTGTTGATTTAATTTTCATAATTTTTATTTTATTTTTCAATTTATTTTCATATTTTATTTGAATTTAATTTGAGAGGTGATTTTCCATTTTTGTCCTTGATTAGGGTTTGACCTTTTGATGGTTTTGCTATGCATTTTTTATCTAATATTTTCCACATGTTTTGACCTATGAATGATGATTGTTTGAGTGTGATTTTGATTCCTTGGTGAACATTTCTTGGATGTTTTTCATTTGGTTTCATTTGATCCTCGATCCTTTCTCAATTAGCTTCCTATATGGCATTGTTTGATTCAACTTGTGATGCACTTATGAAATTCTTCTTGAGATCTTTGCTGATTTGTTCTTGATGGATATAACATGTGTTATTTCTATTTTTGATTGATGCCTAAATGTTACTTGGTTTTGAGTTGAATGTGCATGATGTTTGACCTAGTTTTAAACCATTTTGTCCACTTGTACTTGAGTGAAGTTTGAAATGTTTATTTAATGTGATTACACGTTATATTGACTTGATTAGAGCTTTGGATTCACATTCATTTTGATATTTTCTTATTTTTGGTTGAATTTCCAAATTGATGATGTTTTGGCCTTACTCCTTTGATGTTCTTGACCTAGTTCCTTGAGATGGTTTCTTGTACGATCTAATGGATGCTTGTGGACTCTTGTATGCTTTGAATGACTTATTAGAGGGTTTGATATTCATGTTATGATATCAATTGTATGATCATTTCTCACCTCTTTCTTCACATGATCTTTTGTTTATTTGTATGGATGATTTGTGTGGTTTCTTGTGCATGATTTGAACATGATCCTTCTTGAGCTTGCATGATATCTTGGAATTGAATCATTTTAGTTTGATTCTGAGCTTAATGTAATGGTGTGCATTACTTGATCACTTGTGCTTTGTACCTTGCTTGAACATATGTTTTCCTTTGAAGATGATCATGATGTATGCTTACCCAGTTTGGATGCATAATTGAACTTGATATTTGAAGTTTCTTCTTACTATCCATGAGTTGATGTTTGGATTGATATTCATGATCATGCTACTTCCTCCCATTGATACTTTTCCCTAATTTCATTTGTTTGAACCATATATGACTTGTTGTTATGAGTTGATGATTTATGAATGCATAGTCTTTGTTGTGGTTGATGTTGGATGGTGTGGTGCCGCTCTTTTCATCTTTGAATTGAATTGATCATAGTATGATGTGAGTTCTTACCTTACTTGTTTCTCATCTTTTTAAACTCATATATTCTTTGTATGGTGGTTAATGGTGTTCAATTACAAGTTTGCTTGTACACTTCCTTGAATGTCTTCATCCTTTCTCTTGAACTTGAAAGTGTGAACACTTGACTCATGATGATTTGATGTTTGAGAATGTGAGATTGATTGTGTGATTTATCCATCTTTGATGTCTTGATTCATTTGATAAACATGCTTTAATCTTGGTGTGACACTTGCACATTGATGTTGATTCTTCCCATCTTGTGTTGCTTTTGACATCCTTCTTCTCTTCACCTCTTTTCTTCTATTTTGGATTTTGAATTCACTTTTGTTGTTGTGATTGATTTTGTTTAATGTTTACTTGTGCTTGATCACATGTTCCCTTAGAGCTCCTAGTTTGAACGTAAGTTTTGATTAGGTTCAAAATAGGATAAACATTAGGCTCTCAATCCTTTGCATGACAACATTAGGGTAGTCCATTTGAACCTCAACCTTAGGTCCATTATTTGTATGATAACATTAGGTAGACTTCCCTCTTATCCTAAACTATAGGGTCATATTGCATGACAACATCTAGGTAAGTTTCCCCGAGATTTTCTTTTGGCATTTAAGTCTTCTTTCTCTTCTCAAAACAAAATCAAAATACTTAATAAATGTTTGTCGTAACCCGAAATTTGACCTCCCTCTTTTACCTTTTGCATAAGGATGTGCATTCACATCGGCAGCATACGCATTCACACTTTTCTGTGTATTTTCTTGTTGCAGGATTTTCAGGTTTTTTTGCCCGATTAATTGCATCCTCTCAAGATTATATCATCACCAAAACAAGCTCAAAATAAAGGTTTCCATGTTTACTCATCAAAACAAGAGGTGGAAAATTGAAACCGGCAGTTCAACATCATTTTCCAAGCAAATTTGGGGAAGTTTGGCTGAAGTAACCGGTTACAGCATATCTGATAACCGGTTACTCAGTGTATTTTTCACCAGAAATGAAGATTTTCAAGCAAGTAACCGGTTACTCTGTACAAAGTTGCAGATTTTGATGCATTTTTCGGACAGCAGCCATACACTCTCTTTGGTATTTGGTTCTACTTAATTCTAGTAGTGTGTGGAATATTCTAGACATCTCTAGACATTTCAAGACATTCCAAGTGCATTTATTCCAATGCTTCACTCAAAATTAAGTGCACCATGTTCCTTGTTTTCCAAGCATATCAACCTTTGGATGTTGGAGCTCACATTGGGATTGGTACCGAGTTGATCCTAACTAGTTAACCGCCTTGACTCAGTGAGTCAAGTGTAACTAACTCCAACCCTAACTCCAAACCACCCAAAGCTAAGTCCAAAGCTAATTCCAAACCTCTCACAATCCAAACCAAAAATCTATATAAACACACCTTCACTCACCTTTTAACTGTCCATCATTTTCCCACATTTCTCACACAAGGTCTTCACATTTCAATCTCAATTCTCCCACATTTTCTCTGATTTTTCTCTGCTACATCTTCATCTTCATCTCAATTCTCTTCCAAAACCTCACCAAAGCTCAATTTCCACATCAAAGGATAATCACTTTTACATCAAAAGTGATTATTTCTTGAGCTCAACCTTCATCATTCTTGCTATTATACTTGGATTTCTGGAATTATTTCAGCTTATGGATTGATCTTGAGTATTTGCGGCAACATTCAACGGTTCGATTTCTCATTTTGGAGCTTCATCGTATTTTGCTCGGTTTCGATACGTTTCGTCAACAAATCGAAGATTCCTCTGGTTTTCTTTGATTTTCAGCATCAAGAATACTTTGCAACAATTACCAAGGCACATCTCCGCCTTGTAGGTTGGTGGATCTTACTTTGCTAACTGTTTCGATCGTTTCCGCGCATTTACAATGTAATTTCAATCGTTTTCGATTCGATTTGTTATGCATTTGCGTGATCTTTGATCTCCATGATTGATGCTTGTAATATGTGTTAATTACATTCACATGATGTAAATTTCGTGCACAAATTCATTATCTAGCATGTGATGATTGGTATGAGTGATTAATTGCTGAAAATCACTTTTGAAAAGCTATTTTTTCTGTTATTTTTGCCACTGTCTCAGTGGTAACCGGTTACAGCATAACTGCTAACCGGTTACTCAGTGTAAATTTCACCAAAAACGCTGACTTTCAAGTAAGTAACCGATTAGCAGATATGCAGTAACCGGTTACCACTGTGCAGAATGGCCATTTTCTTGCATTTTTAAGTGTGTTTGGTATGCTCTCTTCCTCTCACTTCCATGGATCAATTTGATTGTTATTTGTGGATGTTTTAAGTGTCATTTAACCTCTGGTTGAAGCATGTTTATGAACTTTTGATGCACGATTTCGATTATTCAACTTATTCACATTTTTGGCAATGTTTGCTCATGAACATCTTGCATTCCCTTTGATCACTTGTTAACATCTTTTTGCATTGCATACTAAATGGAATTTGGTAGTATTTTTGCATATTTTTTTCTTGATTGCATTAGATTTGTTCTTGGTTGAACAAATTTAATCTTGTATAATCAATAATTCATACCTTTTGCTTTAATGATTTCTATTCTCTTTGGAAAATTGTTAGCAAATCACTCCCTTTGATTAATTGATCGAAACCATGTTTCGATTAGTTGATCTTCCCCTTCCCTCTCTTTAGGACCTCCTTAGATCTTCTCTTTCTCGATCCCCCGCGAGGTTGGAGTTTCGCGCTATGCCTTGCCTTTGAGCACTGTACAAACTGAAGCTGTTACGCTGTCCAATTTGCAACGCGTGGAGCACCGTACAACTTGGAGCAGTTACTCTGTCCGTTTCAACTTCCACATTATACCCTGTGTGTTAGAGAAGGAATGAGAAGGGAGAATTCCTACTCTCATTCTGACTACTTCAGGTAGGGGACGAATGACCCTGTGCTTGGCTTAGTCATCTCTATCTCCAGGCGTAGTGTACCCTCTTCCCCCTAGTCGAGTCAATCCTTGATCACTCCTATCTCTTCCAATCTCCCTTTCGATCAATCACCACTCTCCTGGTTAAAGATCATTGCCTCTCTTTTGCCTCGCTATCCTTTTCTTGTGGTCGAGCATTTGCTTCTTGATTCCCTTGAAGAGTTCCAATTCCTTTTCTTCGGTTAAACACAGTACTTCTGTTACAACCGAACCCACTAGCAGAGTTCGCAACCTCTTTGTGGGTTCTTCTCCCTTTGATTGGTTAATCACTTCCTACCAGTTAAAACACCAATATTTTCACTTCTTCTCAGGTAACCACAGTCTGTCTGTTAATACACTGAGCCTTGTTGGTTAATCACCTTCTATTGGTTAATCACCCTTTTCCTTCAGTTAACCACAGTCCGTCTGTTAATACATTGAGCCTTTTGGGTTAATCACCTTCTCTTGGTTAATCACCCTTGTCCTTCAGTTAACCACAGTCTGTCTGTTAAAATACTGAGCCTTTTGAGTTAATCACCTCTTCTTGGTTAATCACCCATGCTTTCGGTTAATCACAGTTTCTTCTGTTAAAACCGAATCCCCAGTGGTTAGCAACCTCTTTTGGTTCCATACCCCTCTTTGTTGGTCGAGTGTTGTTTGTTCAGTCAATACCAACGTCCCTTTTAGGTCACGACCTTCGATCGGTCCTACACCCGTCCTTCTGGTTAATCACATTTTATCTGTTAAAACCATTTCTCTCCTACCAGAGTTGCAATATTTGTTTCCCTCAGTTAATCACTGTTTATCAGTTAATATATCGATGCCCCCTCAGAGTCAAACACCTCCTCTTGGTTCAGTACTCTTTCTTTCGGTTCATCACAGTCCGTCTGTTGACACCATTTCCTTTTCCCCACACAGTTTTTTAATCTCTCTTTCTCTTCGGTTAACCACTGCCAGCCAGTTAATATACCGAGTTTCCTTAATCTCTTGGTTTTGACACCATCCCTCTTTTTGTTTCCCAGTAAAGTCGCTTACCCTCTGGTCCCTAGCAGTTCTTTATTTTCTTCCCTAGTGGAGTCCTTTATGTTCCTGTTACGCCTTTATTTTCTTGGTTCCGACACCAATCCTCTTTGGTATCCCTAGTGGAGTTTCTTTTCTTCCTTACTTTCTTGGTTTTGACACCATTCCCTTCTAGTTTCTTGTACAATCGCTCTTACTATTCAGTTTTCCCCAATAGAGTTTCTTTCTCTTTTGCTCTTAGTTTTGACACCATTTTTCTTTCTTTGTTTGGTTTTCCATTCGGTTCCACGAACTATGGAAGCTCTAATTCTGCATTCTTTCGAATGTATGATACGTAGGCACGAGATCGCGATGATCTTGGAGAGCACACTTCCATCTTCTTCCTTTCTTTTCTGTCTCCTGGTTCCTCTGAACTACGACGCTCTGATTTCCTCATTGCACTATGAGGGTACGTAGGTACGAGGGCCCCAATCCTCCGCGAGCACTTTCCTCTTTCTTTCTTTCTTTCTTTCTTTTCTTTTCTCCTTTCTTCTTTCTCTCTTCTTTTAGTTAGAATCTTGTAGATAGATAACCCATCCAAGCCTAGAAGCAAACGAAATGGTACCCGTCGAGTACGAAGGATACGTTAGGTGCTAGTACCTTCCTTTCGCATAACCAACCCCCATTCCCGTTTCTCTTCCCCATGGGTTTTATCGATATTTTCCCTGTCCTTTGGGACTAAATAAAGTTCGCTGGCGACTCTGTGTTATCTTTGAGTGTGCGATTCACTCAGGTATAAACCAGCCATCTTCATTGATGTGCATTGTGCGCCATGAGTCTTAAGCATATTGGAAAAGATGAGCGGATGCATTTCTAACCTTATCTTAGGGTACTTTGTGCGCGAGACATTTGGATCGTTAGCACGAAGTACTCGATCTTATGTCATAGACTTTAGTGCGATGCACATTTCAAACAAAGTTAATCCACTTCTGTTAAAACTCACAAACAAACTGAAAATCATTTTATCCTTTGGGATTGTCTGTCAAATCATTTTCAAAAAGAGTCTATTATTTCCGTTCTACCACAGACAGGCATCGACACTAACTACTGGAACGTGAACTTAACGTCGCTAATAAAAAACACTTAACCAATCTGTGGTTGTACCTATGAACTACGGACGCTCTGACATCCTCATTCTCGTTCAAATGAGGATACGTAGGCATAAGACGACAAAGTCTTAGCGAGCAACCTTCCCCCCTTGTTCACCCGTAGTCCTCCGAACTACGTTGACTCTGACTTTCCCATTGCACGAGGGAATACGTAGGCCTAGGACGGCGAAGTCCTATCGATTCTCATTTTGTTTTTTTTTTTGTTTTCGTTGCCGTTTAGCAGTAGAGCTTTAGATAACACAACCTTTGATTAGAGCAACAAGAGTGGATGTCGTTGAATACAATGGACGTGAGAGGTGCTAATACCTTTCTCTCGCGTAATCAACTCCCGAACCCAGGATTTGGTTGCGATGACCATGTCTTCTCCCTTTTGAGGTTTCTTCGATCGTTTCCTTTCCCCCGTCAGGATAAATAACGTTCGATGGCGACTCTATTTTTCTGCCGGTTGTTTTTCTCGTTGCGATAGCTGGTGACTCTGCTAGGGACTCTGGTTCCCTATGCGAGTCAATCCTAGTGCTTTTCTATTTCTTTTCACTGGGTGTTTATTTTTGTGCATTTATGTGCTTTATCTGCTGCATATTATTGCGTTTACTCATATTTATTGCATTTGATTTCTGTTATCATATTGTTTTATTGCTGCTGCGCTGTTGGGTGGGATGGTTCTATGAGGGATAAGCTCATTACCTAGGCTTGAGTACACACATAGGATTAGAGTGGGCTCTTGTTTACTTGCGTGGCGTTTGACACGTACTGTTGGCTTGAGTTCGCATTCAGACGAGGTTTTCTTGAGGATACTCTGAACTGCATGTTTATGTAGTAACCAGGGTGGTCTGCTAGGAGCTTATGACTCTGGAGACCATTCTTGGCAAATCAGTTTAGGCCTCCTTGATTGATGATGATTCCAAACTAGAAATGGTGAACGTATCATCATTTCTCGACCTGAGAGCCCATGCTAGGATGCCTTGTTCAAGACTAGAACCCACACGTGAGAGGGAATGGATTTTTGCAGGAAACCTTGACCTTCAACCTACCCAGGCTCCTGGTTTTCTTATCAGTATGAACTTGTGAACCTGGTATTTTTCTTATTCTGGTATTCTGGTTTTCTCGTCAGAGAAAACTTTGGAACTTATTCAATCAGCAGCACAACAACTGTTCAGAGCATCTAGAAATCTTGATCCCATGTATGAATTTGCATAGCATCATATCTGCATTTTAACATTCATGTTTATTTATTTCCAGGGTTTGCATCTTATCTTCGATTCCAGTTGACAAGCTCTTCATAGATGGATTCTGGTAGGAAGGATACCATCAGCTACAAGTTTCAATCTCCGGATTTGAGTTTTCTTCGCAGCCTGATTGCCAAGACTACTCAGAGTAATCTAGAGACCTTTTGAGAAAATTATGGGAAGATTCTTAGCATGTTTCATACTATTACAGAGTATGAGAGAGGGGATATACACGCTTTGCTACAGTTCTATAATCCTTCTTTGAGGTGTTTCACATTCAAAGATTATCACTTGGCTCCTACTTTGGAGGAGTTTTCACTTATTTTGGATATTCCGGTCAAAGATCAGGTATTATTCCATGAATCTAAGAAAGTTCCCGCTCCGAAAGCTATTACTGATACTCTTTATTTGAGAAAATCTACAGTGAAGGGTAATCTACGATCCAAGGGTGGTTTATCTGGCCTTCTTTTAAGTTCTTTGGTAAGCGAAGTTTTGGTGTATGCTGAGGCCTGTAGATGGACTACTTTCAATGCCATCCTTGCTTTGTGCATTTATGGAATTGCTCTCTTCCTTAATGTACAAGGTTTCGTAGACATGAACTCCATCCGAATTTCATGATGAGAAATCTTGTGCCGATGCTTCTTGGTGATGTGTACCACTCAGTACACTCAAGGAATTATAAGAATAGAGGTGGACTTCTTTATTGTTGTGTTCCCCTTCTCTGCAAATGGTTCATAAGTCATCTCCCGCATTATGGTGCTTTTGTTGATACTAAAGACTCCTTGAAATGGGCAGAAAGGGTAATGGGCCTTGTTGCTAAGGATATCCAATGGTTTGATAAAATATTGTTGGGAGCGGAGATGATTTACAGTTGCGGGGAGTTTCCCAACTCTCATGGGGATAAGGAGTGGAATCAACTACAATCCATCCCTTGCTAGAAGACAGTTGGGATATGCATTGAAGGTTCCCCCGAATGATGAAGAAGTGAAGGAATCTTTGTTTTACAGTGGAACTGACAATCTTGAAGCCATGAAGAGAGTTGTGAAAGCTTGGAACGTTGTTCAGAGGAGAGGAAAGTCGTTTCTAGGAAAAAGTGACTGCCGAGCTTATCCCCTTATATGGAGTGGGTGCAAAATAGATTTGAAGTCGTTCATTTTCCTTTTCCGGTAAGGACTCTTCTGTATCTGTTGGCTATTAAACAACCCACGATGATGGATATTGAGACGTATAACAAGCTCTGGGCCGAGAAGGAAGAATTCACAAAGAGAATGAAGAGTTGAAGATAAAGGTCTATCAATTGGGGCATGATAAGAATAAGTCAGTATATGCCGCCAAGGTAAAGACAGAGCTGCTAATCAAGAGGGAACAAGAGCAGGAAGAAGAGGTCAAGAATAGGGAACAGGTAGGCAAAGATCTGAGAAGCGCTAATAGCTTACTCCAACAGAGGAAGAAAGATCTAGACATAGCCCATCTCGAGATTTCTAAGTTTAATATTCAATGGAACGCCGCTGTGACTTCTCACAGGATGAAAGAAGATGAACTTCGAGACCAAATTGAAAAGTTGAAGCTACAGCTCAAGGAAAAAGAGAGAGAGAGAGAGAGAGAGAGAGAGAGAGAGAGAGTTCAGAGAGGAATCATCTCATAGGTTCAGAAGAGAGAAGTAACTTAAGGAGACCTTATCAGCCTTGGAAGAGCTTAAGATTCAAACGGAGGTGAAGAAGCCTAAACTTGAAGATGTTTTCGGATAAGATGATGTGGAATTACACTGTCGCTACTTGGAGGGGATCATGCACAGATAGGATGTTCTCATTTAGGAGATGATTCAGAGACCAAAGCATCCTGATACCAAGAAGTTATTCAAGGAGGTTCAAGCCTGGGGTAAAGAGCATAGTGGCTGGGGAGGGTTGTCTTTCGTGGATATTGATGATATGACTCAGTTGTTGTTCTTCTTTTGTATCTGATCACCGTCAAGCTTGTTGGCTGGGATCATTGACATTGTATCTGATTACATTTTTCTCTGTGTGGGATGTATGTATTGACTCATTATTGTTCTTCTATTCAGCTAATCTATGAGCGACTTTTACCAGTGCTCTATCCATCTCTTGTGTTTATTGTTATAAAACTAAAATCAAGGTGTAGATCACTCTGGGAATACTAACATGACATGTGCATTGCATTCTCATATTCATATGCATAACAGGTGTTCTTGGCTGGCTTTTTCTAATCTCTACCTAGTTTTTTTAGCAGGATAGCAGACTCTCATATCCATAGGTACTACACGCGAGGAAACAAAAGATGAGTGATGGAATAGATTCATGCAGAACTCCTGGAGGTACGGACACATATGACTCAGTTCATGGAACTAATGTGAAACATGGCTCAAGGACAAGAATAGCTGAGAACTATGGTACAACCACTCATTGATACTCCTAGAGTTGATGACAGTGGTGTTGTTCATCCTGGTAGTACTGGTGTTATCCCTCCAAGAGGAGGTGCTGGAGTTTTCATTCCTCCTGGCGGAGGTATTGCTGGTGGAGTTCCTGGTGGAGGAAGTGTTTGTGTTGTCCATGGAGTTGGTGGAGCTCATAACCATCATTGGGAGGAAAACCTGTAAGTGTAAATGCGCCTAAGAGGGGGGGTGAATTAGGTTCTTAAAAATTTCTTCGATCTTTTTACCGGTTCTTGGTTATTTTTCCGTTTTATGATAAGTGCTGGAAAGTAAAGTGCGGAAAGGAAAAATGACACAAGAGAATTATAGTGGTTCCCCTCACAGCCCGAGAGTACTCCACTCCTCCTTCAACACGAAAGAGAGTTCACTATAGTTAGAATTATTGTACAGCCTAATCACACCAATAGTGATGCTTACTATCTAACCTATAGGTAATTAAGTGTATGAAGAACAATCCTCTTCAAAACACTCACTTGTTTCCAACAATCCTGGACAACAAGGTAGAACAGAAAAATATTCTTGATAATAAATTTGATGTCTTGAGAAAATGATGCTATCAATCTTCACGATCGATCTTCTCCTTAAAACAAATATCACTCAAATGAAATATACAAGTGTTCTTGACAAGAATGAGATGAAGCAATGATATTTTGTGAAAGATATGCAGAAGTTTCTTGTCAAAAAATTCTGAATGGACACTTGAACAATATTTTGAAAATATGAAAGTATGAGTGAATTTTTGAATTTGAAATTGTTAGGAGGTGAGAGTTAAAACTGAAATTGAAGTGTTTAAATATGAGTAAAACACCCCTATAAAAAGGTATGTGAAATATGCAGTAAAGGAATGAAAAGAGATGAGAGAGCAATGCATATTTCCATGAAAAGTCACCAATTTTCGCTTACAGTGGCAGTGTTAATCGGTTAACCATATAGGTTAATCGGTTAACACCCCTGTAACGTTTGAAAATATTTAAATTTTGAATGTGTTAATCGGTTAACCCCATGTGTTAATCAATTAACAGTGTTGAAATCTCAATAAAAAGTTTTAGAAATCAAAGTAAACTTTCCATAAAAAAACTATGCAATGTACTGGATCAAGGATATGCAAAATGCAAGATGTGTGAAAACTTGTATAACCATTTAAATGACATTGTTATACCTTTGTTCAACCTTTGATCTCCATGACATTTGAACCCTTGAAGCTTTGTTCAACCTTGATAGCACTTAGGATATTTTCTTGAACTTGAGCTTCTTGTGCTTTATTGCATCTTGATTCTCTTTTCTTTTTGCACGTTATCTTTGTAGAGAGTTTGTTGTGTTGTCTTCATCAAAACTCAATGTGAGTGAAGCTTGCTTCTACAATCTCCCCCTTTTTGATGATGACAACCAATCCATTGAAAGCTTGAACTTTTAGACTTGATGTTTCTCTAACTTTGATTCTCCCCCTAAAGTGGAGCTCCCCCTAAATTCATGAGGGTAAAGAATTTCTGCACAAAAACTGTTAGAGAAACCAATCCTTCTCCCCCTTTGTCATTAGCAAAAAGGAAGAGGATTCCAAACAATGACAGTTTATACATAGTAAACACACACATATAATCCAACGAATACGCAGTCATAGCAAAACCAGAATATGAGTTACGATACACAAAATTCAACTTAGAGGATCAAAACATAAATTCTGAACTACAGGACATAAAACAAAAATGTAAAAGACAGTTGCAAAAACAGATATGGGGCAAGGACTTCAATCGTCATCAGAAACCTCATCACTCCCTTCTCCACCTTCTTCACTTCCATCTTCATTATCATCATCATCTTCAGGCTGTCTTTGTGAATCCAACACAAGCTTGCGAAGAGAAGCAATTGCCCGGGTGGTTTCTCTATGTTGATTCATCATAGTCATGTAGAGAAATTCATTTGTTATGCCACCTTCGGGAATAGGATAGGGGGTAGGAGTAGATTCTGCTTCAACATACTTGTATGCTCCACTTCCAGGACTTGTTTCCACGATTCCGGTGTTTCTCACAATTGTTGTCTTGTTGATTTCATTCGCGAACTGCTTCGGAATAGTAGCCGGTTCCCTATTGAGGTCCAAATCAGTGTTTTCTAAAATCCTTGAGATTAGGCGACCATATGGGAGCCGGGTGGACAAAGAAATTTGTTGCTTCAGATGATACATCATGGTTAGAACCCAATTAATCTTGATCTTATTTTTGATTGCAAACAACATTTGCATCTCAAGATCACTAATTTGAGCATGGTTGGAGTCTTTTGGAATCAAAACATAGCAGATAACATAATGTAACATTCGATCGTTTATAGACAGATTTGAAGCATACCGAAGCGTACGGGTTGTACGTTGTCCAGCAACCACCGCTTCTCTTAGGAATCTACAGATGCTGTAGTAGTATTCCATCTTGTTAAATTCAGCCCAAGGACCATCCGAGAATGTAACGCCTTTGCGAAGAAAATATCCGGAATATGGAATTTTCAGCGTCGCAGCTATTCCTGCCAAATTCTCTACAATCTCACAGTTTCTAGCCACTGCTCTCAGCATATGTTGTTCATTCATATCCAAATTAATCGACATGGTGTTCATAAAAGCTTTAACTAGATCGGTATAACATTTACCTTTATCAGCAACAAATTTGTCTATTTTCTGAATTTTCAATAGATTCGGAAAATCAAAGAAAGGAGCAGGAAAATCTAAGAGATTTACATACTTTACCGGAAGAAGTTGACGAACCCGGACCTTGAAATCCATTCTCCTTTTCTTGATAGTTTCCATATGAGTATCTTCCTCATGTTCTGCTGAGCTACTTGCTGGCATTTTTCCCTTTCCCTTCTTCATAGAAGCCATGGATGAAGTTTGAAGCTTTTAGGTTTTGAGAGAGGGATATTCGGATTTGGGTGAGGAATGGTTGAAAGAGAGTTGAGAATGAGAAGGTTTTATAGGAGAGTATTTGTAGTGGGTTTTTAATGAGAGGTTTGAATCAAAACTTGAGTGGGTGGAAGTGATGAGTTCCAAGAGAGCTTTAATGGTGAGTTTGAAGGTGAGGAAGAGGAGTAAGAAAATGTTGACTGAAATTACATGCACCCAATATCTTTAATCCACATATTTAAAACATAGACTCATACGTTTAAAAAAAATTCCACGTTAGCGCAGGTTAATCGGTTAACTCCCTGGGTTAATCGATTAACAGAATCAAGATTTCCAAAAATTCAAGAGCTGCAGGTGTTAATCGATTAACTCCCTGGGTTAACCGATTAACAGTGTCAAAAATTGCATAATAACAAAAGATAACAAGTATAAAACTTTAGAAAAACATGTGCAAGACAAATATACTAATACTATATCATAGTAACATGTAACTTTAGCCAAATTTTGATGAAAATAACTTGATGAAAAAAAAAATTTTAAGATGTGTTTAGATATCACCTTCATCCAAGATACCGAGTTCTCGCCTGATTTTGTAGAATGATTCTTTTGCGAGCGGTTTGGTGAAGATATCTGCTAGTTGGTTATGAGTATCAACAAAAGTCACTTCGACATCGCCTTTAAGCACATGATCACGCAGAAAATGATGTCGAATGTCAATGTGTTTGGTCCTTGAGTGCATGACGGGATTCTTTGTAATGTTAATTGCACTTGTGTTGTCGCACCGGAGAGGAATGCAACTAAGATCAATTCCGTAGTCGCTTAATTGTTGTTTTAACCAAAGATTTTGTGCACAGCAACTACCAGCAGCTATGTACTCCGCTTCGGCCGTACTAAGTGCAACACATGCTTGTTTCTTGCAAGACCACGAAACTAGAGCATTTCCGAGGATGTGACATGTTCCACTCGTGCTTTTTCTATCTGTTTTACAGCCTGCATAATCCGCGTCAGAATAACCAATTAAAGTGCAAACACTACCTTTAGGATACCATAATCCAACATTTGTCGTCCCCTTGAGATACTTCATGATTCTTTTGACCGCCGTGAGATGTGACTCCTTTGGATTTGCTTGGAAGCGATCACATAAACACACACTAAACATTATGTCAGGACTGCTTGCCGTCAAATATAATAAAGAACCAATCATACCTCGATACTTCGTAATATCAACCGATGTTCCCGATTCGTCTTGATCAATGTAGGTTCCGGATCCCATTGGTGTTGACATAGCTTTACATCCATCCATCTCAAATCTTTTTAATAATTCTTTGCAATACTTTGATTGGTTGATGAAGACTCTGTCATTTTGTTGCTTGATTTGTAATCCAAGGAAATAATTCATTTTTCCCATCATAGACATTTCAAACTCGCCTTGCATCATTGAAGCAAATTCTTCACATAGTTGATTGTTTGTTGAACCAAAGATAATGTCGTCTACATACACTTGAACAAGTAAGGTATTATTCTTAATCCTCTTAATGAATAGAGTCTTGTCTACCTTGCCTTTTTCAAAACCTTTTTCGCATAAGAAATTACTTAGACGATCATACCATGCCCTTGGTGCTTGTTTTAAACCATAGAGAGCTTTCTTCAACTTGTATACATGTGAAGGATGCTTGAAGTCTTCAAAACCCGGAGGTTGTTTGACATAGACTTCTTCGTTGATATATCCGTTTAGGAAGGCGCTTTTGACGTCCATTTGAAATAACTGAAAATTCATTGAACAAGCATAAGCGAGTAATAGACGAATAGCTTCTAACCTTGCAACCGGAGCAAAAGTTTCTTCAAAGTCAATTCCTTCCTCTTGATTGTACCCTTGAGCCACCAATCTTGCTTTGTTACGAATAATAATTCCATTTTCATCAAGTTTGTTCTTAAATACCCATCTTGTTCCGATGATATGTTTATCGTTTGGTTTAGGGACAAGTTCCCAAACTTGATTTCTTTCAAATTGGTTCAACTCTTCTTGCATGGCAATAATCCATTGATCATCTTCAAGAGCTTCATTAACTTTGGAGGGTTCTATTTGAGAAACGAACGCCATATTCAAGCATGCATCTTTGAGGTTTAGTCTTGTTGTTACACCTTGACTTATGTCTCCGATGACTTTGTCGATTGGATGATCCCTATGTGTTCTCCATTCTTTTGGTAGATCATTATTGATCGACTTTTGTTGAATCGGTTCGTCATGATGTTCTTCTTGTTTTTCTTCTAGGTTTTCAATGAAGTCTTTAGAAGTATCTTCTTTGCGAGTTTCTACAAGATCATCATCATTATCACAAACAATAATATCCTCTTTCGAGGGGTTAGATTCATCAAATTTGACATGCATAGATTCTTCTATAGTTAAAGTTCTTTTATTATAAATTCTAAATGCCTTACTAGAGAGAGAGTAGCCGAGAAAAATACCTTCATCGGATTTCTCGTCAAACTTACCAAGGTTGTCTTTGTCGTTGTTTAGGACAAAGCACTTGCACCCGAACACATGAAAGAAAGAAATATTTGGTTTTCTCCCTTTAAAAAGTTCATAAGGGGTCTTCTTAAGAATAGGTCTAATATTGACACGGTTACTCACAAAACATGCCGTGCTCACCGCATCCGCCCAAAAATACTTAGGGAGATTTGAATCACTTAGCATTGTCCTTGCAAGTTCCACCAATGATCTATTCTTCCTTTCTACGACACCATTTTGTTGAGGAGTCCTTGGTGCGGAGAAATTGTGTGAGATTCCATGTTCTTCCCAAAATTCTTCAAATGAGGCATTTTGGAATTCTCCACCATGGTCGCTTCTAATGGAGGCAATTGTAAGAGACTTCTCATTTTGTATTTGTTTTGCATACTTCTTGAAGGCTTTGAAAGCATCACTTTTCTGCACTAAAAACAATGTCCAAGTATATCTAGAGAAATCATCAACAATAACTAATGCATAGACATTACCTCCGAAGCTTTTTGTTCTCGATGGACCAAAGAGATCCATGTGCAACAATTGTAGTGGCCTAGTTGTGGACACCATATTCTTGGATGTGAAAGTTGATTTGGTTTGCTTTCCTTTTTGGCAAGCGCCATACAACCCATCTTTGATGAATTTGATCTTCGGCAATCCAATGACTAAGTCATGCTTGATCAACTTATTCAAGTGCTCCATATGAATATGAGCAAACCTCTTATGCCATAACCATGATTCATTGTTGTTTGCCAAGAGACACCTAACATTCAAAGACAAGTTATCTAAGGAAATTAAAAATATGTTATTAACTCTTTTACCTTTTAGCATAACTTCATGAGTAACTTTGCTTTCAATCAAACATTCATCTTTAGTGAAGTTAACTTTGAAACCTCGGTCACACAATTGGCTAATGCTAAGGAGACTATGCTTTAGACCTTCCACATATAGGACATCTTCTATAGTTGTTGAAGGCGGTGAACCAATGATGCCGACGCCAAGGATTCTTCCTTTGTTGTTGTCACCATAAGGAACATATCCTTTGGCCTTAAGCGTTAGATGTGAAAATTTGCTTAGGTCACCCGTCATGTGCCTCGAACATCCACTATCAAGATACCATTGATTTGAAGAGGTCTTCAAGCATACCTACAAAAAAGAGTTACATTTTATTAGGTACCCAAATTGCCTTGGGTCCTTCAAAGTTAGTTCCTTTCTTGACCCATACATAATGGCCTTGAGCGACACTAAAGTTTCTAATATAACATGCATTAGGAGTATGACCTTTAATACCACAATAGAAACAAGTTGGCTCAAAGTTGCTTTTATATCTAGGGGGATAAGATTTCTTCTTATTATAAGACTTCTTCTTATTATTTCTTTTCCTTTTGTTATATTTTTGAACCTTTTTAGGCTTGTCACTTTTCTCTAAAGGAATTTGTTCTTTAGCTTTTACAAAGATGGTCTTGTTAGAAGTTTGTTTGGAGAATCTTGAATAACCTAGACCACTTTTATCATTTGAGTATCTTTGACTACTAAGAACATGTTCCAATCCAGTTTGTCCTTTTTCATATCTTTCTAGGACTCTTTTCAATTGAACTATTTGAAAAGCAAGTGACTCACATTTAGTGCATGCAAAATTCTTGATTAATTCTTCCTTTTCATCTTTGAACTTATTTTCCATTTTCTCAATATTTTCTTCCAAGATTGATATTTGTTTCTTTTGAGATGAGATGGTTTTATATAGAATTTTGCATTCACTTAAAAGTTCATCAATTGCTCCTTGAGCATCATTATCATAAATTGAAAAGTTGCTACTAACCTCATCGTCTTCATCGTCGGAATGATGTGATGCCATCAATGCTAGATTTGCGCTTTGATCACTATCGGAGTCCGAAGAAGAACTTATTTCATTGTCATCCCAAGCAACGTAGGCTTTCTTTTTGTGATCCTTCTTTCCTTTGTTGTCACGATTCTTTACGAGTTTGGGACATTCCGGTTTGATGTGGCCTTGTTTTCCACATTCATAGCATATAATGTCTCCGTTGGATGTTGTTGCTTCTTTTTCTTTGTTCTTTGAGGACTTCTTTCTTCTTGTGAAACTAGAGTTTCCAATATTATTTTTTGTACTGAAGTATTTTCCTAGTCTTTTTACAAGAAGCATAAAGTTTTCATCCTCTTCGGGATTGTCTTCTTTCTTCACAACTTTAGATTCAACTTTTAAGGCAATCCCCTTGGATTTCTTTTCTTGGTTCTCACGTTTCTCCAATAGTCCAAGTTCCGTCTCATATTCTTGAAGCTTTCCGAATAGAGTAGCGGATGTCATTGTTGATAAACTTTTCTTCTCGGAAATCGCCGTCACCTTGGGTTGCCATTCTCTTGTTAGAGACCTAAGCACTTTAAGATTAAGTTCATCATTTATTAGTGTCTTGCCAAGTGCATTCAAGTGATTTGTCAAATGCACGAATCTCTTCTGCAAGTCGAGGATGGATTCCCCTGGTTGCATTCTGAATAACTCGTACTCTTGACTTAAAGTATTCAATCTGGATCTTTTGACTTCGGCGGTTCCTTCGTGAGTTTCTACAAGAGTGTCCCATATTTATTTGGCCGATGTACATGTTGAGACACGAAAGAACTCATCCATTCCAAGTGCACTTTGTAAAATATTTATTGCCTTTTTGTCATAGAGAACCTTTTTCTTATCATCCTCATCCCATGATGGTTGTGGTTTTGGCGTACCAACTCCGTTGAAAACCGTTGTAGGAATAAAAGGACCATTTTGAACAGCCTCCCATATATCACTTCCTTGTGCTTCTAAATGTGCCTTCATACGGATTTTCCAAAAGTCGAAGTATTGGCCAGAAAACAAAGGAGGCTTGTTGCTACTACCACCGTCTTTGAATACAAGATCATTGTTTGCGGAAGCCATCTGAATCGAATAGGAACAGGTTACCTATCACCTGCTCTGATGCCAATTGTAAGTGTAAATGCGCCTAAGAGGGGGGTGAATTAGGTTCTTAAAAATTTCTTCGATCTTTTTACCGGTTCTTGGTTATTTTTCCGTTTTATGATAAGTGCTGGAAAGTAAAGTGCGGAAAGGAAAAATGACACAAGAGAATTATAGTGGTTCCCCTCACAGCCCGAGAGTACTCCACTCCTCCTTCAACACGAAAGAGAGTTCACTATAGTTAGAAGTATTGTACAGCCTAATCACACCAATAGTGATGCTTACTATCTAACCTGTAGGTAATTAAGTGTATGAAGAACAATCCTCTTCAAAACACTCACTTGTTTCCAACAATCCTGGACAACAACGTAGAACAGAAAAATATTCTTGATAATAAATTTGATGTCTTGAGAAAATGATGCTATCAATCTTCACGATCGATCTTCTCCTTGAAACAAATATCACTCAAATGAAATATACAAGTGTTCTTGACAAGAATGAGATGAAGCAATGATATTTTGTGAAAGATATGCGAAGTTTCTTGTCAAAAAATTCTGAATGGACACTTGAACAATATTTTGAAAATATGAAAGTATGAGTGAATTTTTGAATTTGAAATTGTTAGGAGGTGAGAGTTAAAACTGAAATTGAAGTGTTTAAATATGAGTAAAACACCCCTACAAAAAGGTATGTGAAATATGCAGTAAAGGAATGAAAAGAGATGAGAGAGCAATGCATATTTCCATGAAAAGTCACCAATTTTCGCTTACAGTGGCAGTGTTAATCGGTTAACCATATAGGTTAATCGGTTAACACCCCTGTAACGTTTGAAAATATTTAAATTTTGAATGTGTTAATCGGTTAACCCCATGTGTTAATCGATTAACAGTGTTGAAATCTCAATAAAAAGTTTTAGAAATCAAAGTGAACTTTCCATAAAAAAACTATGCAATGTACTGGATCAAGGATATGCAAAATGCAAGATGTGTGAACACTTGTATAACCATTTAAATGACATTGTTATACCTTTGTTCAACCTTTGATCTCCATGACATTTGAACCCTTGAAGCTTTGTTCAACCTTGATAGCACTTAGGGTATTTTCTTGAACTTGAGCTTCTTGTGCTTTATTGCATCTTGATTCTCTTTTCTTTTTGCACATTATCTTTGTAGAGAGTTTGTTGTGTTGTCTTCATCAAAACTCAATGTGAGTGAAGCTTGCTTCTACAAAACCGACAGGAAGATGCATTTTCTATGCATGACTTGGATGCTGGTCTCCCATCGGAGGCTGATAAGAAGTTTAAGATGATTGAGGAGAGAATGCATGCTTATGAGAACCAAAATGATTTTGGGCTTGATATGACTGATCTTGGTTTGGTTCCTGGCGTGAAAATTCCACATAAGTTCAAGGTACCAGACTTTGACAAATATAATTGGACAACCTGTCCCAAGACCCACATCAGAGCCTATTACCGGAAGATGTTCACGTATTCAGATGATAAAAAGCTTCTTATGCACTTTTTTCAGGACAGCCTAGCTGGGGCTTCCCTGGAATGGTACATGGAATTGGAAAGGACCTACATTAGAAGTTGGAGGGATTTGGCAGAGGCTTTTGTAAAGCACTACCAGTATAATAATGATATGTTTATAGGCACGCTTTAGGGTCCATATTATGACAGTTTGTAAACCTTGCTTAGAAGGGGGATGAAAGTTTTAAGGAGTACGCCCAGAGGTGGCATGAATTGACTGCACGAGTTCAACCTCCTATGATGGAGAGAGAACTGATTGATATGTTTATAGGCACGCTTTAGGGTCCATATTATGACAGGCTGATGGGTTGTACTTCTGTGGGATTTTCAGACTTAGTTATGCCTGGAGAACGTGAGGGAAAGTGGGATAAAGATGGGGAAAATCCAAAGTGGTAATGGCTCCTCATCTGGAGGAGGTAATAAGCCATATGTTGGGGCTCCCAAGAAGATGGAGGGGGATACGAATTATGTTTCTTCTTACAGAGGTAAACTTAGAATAGGTCAGAATTCGACACAGCAGGTTGCTACTGTAGCCATCCCAGCTGCACCTCAATGTAGCAAGCGATTTTTGTCTGTGACGCGACCACCTTATCGTTGGGTTTGGGTTTTCCTCCTCGAGGAGAAAGGGGTGCTACTTTCTGATTTCTTATTTATCCCGTGAAGCTGGAAGGGAAAGGGAAGGTATCTAAAACTAACCTTGCACGTGAATGTTTAACTGAACAAACGCTTAAAGAGATTGGGGGGTCCGGGGTCAGGTTATACAATGGGCAGTTGTCAGTCACCCATCCTATGTGTGGTTATCCACAGGATATTAGCTTTAGGTTTTGCTTTGTACTTGATGGTGTTTATCTGTCAATGGGTTGGGAAAGTTTCTTGGGAAATGTAACAGGGAGAATGTGTTATTTGGTTGATGTTTTTGGTAAGGTACTGGACCTAAGTTTTGATTGATGTGTGAAGGTACTGGACCTAGGGTTTTTGATTAGTATGCTCGCTAAGATTTCACAATCTTATGCCTACGTATTCCCGTTTAAACGAAACAGGGAAATCAGAGCAATTGTAGTTCCTCCTATTCTAAGGGAGGAAAAAGATGTTTTGGTGTCTTGTTCAAATCCTAAGACATAGGCTAAAAGTTTGAGTATTTGTGTCTTGTTCAAAGCCCAAGATTGAAGCTAAAAGGTTTGACTGAGAGAGAACTTGCCATCTCTAAAGGGGGATTGTTGATTTTTGTGTACCTTGATCAAAGCCCAAGGTTGAAGTTAAGAGGTTAATTGGCTCCACTGGGGAAGTCTTTATACAAAGCCTGAGAGGAGGCTGTATGAGACCGACTCAACAAGAGAGTGGATATATTAGTTTCTTGTACAAAGCCCAAGACGGAGGCTAAAAGAGACTGACTCTTTGGGGATATCATTATATGAAGCCTAAGAGGAGGCTAACTCTACTGGGGAGGTACTTATCTGTCTTGTATGAATCCCAAGATTGAGGCGAAAAGGGTTTGACTCAACAAGAGAGTGCTTTTATCTATCTCGTACGGAGCCCGAGATTGAGGCTAAAAAGGGTTGACTCAACAAGAGAGTGCTTTTTATCTGTCTTGTACGAAGCCCGAGATTGAGGCTAAAAAGGGTTGACTCAACAAGAGAGTGCAAAAATGTGACAGTCTCAACAAGAGAGTCTATGAGAGTGGTTGACTCAACAAGAGAGTCTGAAAAGGTCATTGACTCAACGAGAGAGTCTGAAAATTAATTGACTCAACAAGAGAGTCTGAAAGGGTGATTGACTCAACAAGAGAGTCTGAAAAGGTTAGCTCCGTTGGGGAGAATCATTTGTACAAAGCCCAAGAGGAGGCTGACTTTCCTGAGGAAAGGATCATTATACAAAGCCTAAGAGGAGGCAAACTTCTGTCGGGGGTTATTGAGATCCCGAGGCAGGTCCAAGTGGGGAGTCAACTCTGGCAGGGGAATACAGAAGAATTGATGGATCAGATACCTTGAGGTTCTGATTTGAGATAGGGTTATATGATGATAAACTGACCCTGGCTGGGGGATTTTTAGGAGAGAGATGGGGTTTTAGAACCCACAAGTTTTAACTCTGCTGGAAATTAATCCAGAATCCGGGGTTTCTTCCTATGTTTGTAGGGAACTTGAGAATGTCTTTGTACAATGCCCAAGAGGAAGCCGACTCGTTTAAGGGATGAGTATCAACCCTAAAATTGGTCTGAGGGCTTTTGTGACTCCTTTTAGAAAGACAGTTCTAGCAAAGGATGACTAAGTTTTGTCCTATACCTCTAAGAGGTCGTGAGGGTCCTTGTACGAAGCCCAAGAGAAGGCATGAGAACTTTTAAGAAGCCGACGGGTCCTTGTACAAAGCTCAAGAGGAGGCGGGGATGCTTTTAGGAAGCCCGTGGGTCCCTAAACCAAGAGAAGTTCAAGAAATACAATTCACAGAGAAGAGATCATTCCAGGAAAGTTCGAGCGTTTGGAAGAAACTCAAGAGATGCTATTCACGGAGAATAGATCAACTCCGGGGAGTAGAATTTCTTTGACAATTTCTAAGGGTGACAGTCTGAGAAAAGGTTCACCGAGAATACTGCCTTTCTCTTTGTTCTATATTGTTTAACCCCAAGAGAAGGGAAGACTGTATCTGGAAATCCTATGGGGATCTAGTTTTGTTTGTATTTAAGAGTGACCAACATGGCTTTACCTAGTTCTAGACCTAGTTGCCGGGGAAAATCTAAATAACTATACTAATATATATACAGTTGATATATGACAAGTATTTAAAGGAGTATGAAAGAAGACTAACCGTGCGCAGCTTCCCACAATACAGTTATATATTTTTTACATGTATTTAAAAGAATGAAAGAAGACTAACCATGCGCAACTTCCCATAATACAGTTATATATATATATATTAAAGCGAGTAAATGAAAGCGGAAAAAAACTTACAGGTGAGCAAGATTCCATGCTGTTTTGTTAGTTGTTCAAAGAAATTAAAGAAAGTTTTGATAACAACTGTATATTTGAATCTAAATCAACAGGGGATTTGTTTTGAAAAGATTGTTGGGGCTTATACTCAAAGAGAGGCCCAAGGTTTAACAGTGATTGCACCATTGTTTTGAATATCGTATTGGGACTTATACAATGACTGTGGCCCAAAGAGGTTTTCTGTACAAAGGTATGGGTCTAACAACTCAAGGAGAGGCCCAAAGACTATTTTGAAAAAGAAAGATGGGACTTACAACACGAGGATAGGCCCAGATGGTTTGCTTGAACACAGCGATCGCGCCGAGGTTTTTGAAAACACAGTGGGTCTTATTTGTCTGAGGCCTAAAAAGGTATCTTATTTACAAGGAATGGGTCTTACACTCTATTAGAGGCCCAAAAGTGTTTTTGTACAAGTGATGAGGCTTACAACTCAAGGAGAGGCCCAAGTGGTTTTTAAACTCGCGATATCACCGAGATTTTTTATCGTGTCAGGACTTATACAATATTTGAGGCCCAAAATGGTTTTGGTTAAAGGGGATTGGGTTTACACTCTATTAGAGGCCCATGAGTGTTTGAAAAAGATTTGTGAGGGTGAAAATCAAAGAAACCCTAATTTTATCACTTTTAAAAGTAAATTCTTAAAGAAAATCAATAAATAATGATAAAATGCCAAATAAGCTTGAATAAACAACTTGTGATTTTTGGTTAAGGTTTGAAAAATTAGGTTTTAATCACAAGATGATTTAAAACTTAATTGATTTTGATTTTAAAGATAAAAATCCACTTTTAAAAGTGTTTAAAACAATTTAAAAATGAATTTATTTACAAAAATACCAACTATATTAAATAATTAATATAAATTTGATTTTTTCTGGAATAAAATATTTTAACATTTTTGTGATTTTTTGCAAAAAGAACCAATCAAAAATCATTAAAATTAAGAAAGTTATTAATTTTCCAAATCATTTAAAATAATATAACAAATATTAAAAATATGGAAAAGTGGTAAAAATGAGGATCTGGGGCGAGGGGGATTCGTACCACAGACCTCTTGTGTGCAACATGCGCCTTTTACCATTGGGGTGGTGATACATCCGTGTATCAAAACCACCCCATGAATACATGAGGCATGCCTTGTTTTTGGCCTGGCCAAGGCAAGGCAAGGTTTTGGCCAAAAACGTGAAGCTTGTAACTTTCTCATTTCTCCATGGATTGGGACAAAATTTAGGTTTATCCTGCCTAGAATTTCACAAGGAATCCAATGGTGGTGGTGGTTTTTTCAGATGAGGTCCCCATTTTAAAACCCGATAGTGGTTTTGAAATAGGCCTTCATTTGCATTTTTTGTGCTACCTCATGGTACAGGCATGAATTACATGATGAATTGGTTCAAACACAACATATATAACATGTATGAGATGTGCATGATCAGTGGACTTCAAAGCAATGCATATTTCAAAGAGTTCAAGTTGTGATGCTTACCTCTTTAGGAGCTTTTTGGGCTATCTGCCAAGGTTTTTGTGCCAGAAGTAATTTGATGCTTTAGACACTCTCAATTGATCCCTTAGAAGATTTTAGAATGGTTGGGACCAGCTGGAATCCTCAGGAACAAGTTTTAGCTCTTTCTTGCAAAAAGGGCAAAAGTGACCAATATGGCAACTCTCTCAAATGGTGTTCCAGATGTGGAGAACCATTTGGGACAGTTCAAGGATGATATTTGGAGCGTGTTTGAGGTTTTATCGAGTTTTGAAAGTGACTGAACAAAGACATGGCTTGAAAAATGCAAAAAAGTCCAATTTTGAGGTTTTGAGAGGGGACTTTGAGATTTTGGTGTTACAGGTCACATGTGAGAGTTTGGACAGCTTAGATATGACATATTGGTGTGTTTAGATCATGAGCTATGATGGAAATGCTCTCTAACTCAAAAACTCAGAGTTACCTTGCAAACGAAGGCATTTTGGCCTAGAGAAAGGGATTTTGAGTAAAGCAAGTGTTGTAGTGTTTTGGTGTACTCAAACTGAGCACAAATGTGCTATATTTACAGTATAGCAAGTTTGTTTTGCAAGCAATAGTGTGTGACAACTGCAGCAGGCCTTTGGCCAATTGGATCACTTTGGAATCTTAAGTCTCATATAGCCATTGACTAGAGGTTAGAGCACAGGCTTTGTGGCTTTGGTTCAGAGATAAACTTGGACTGAATTACGTTGGAATAGGCTCAGTTCATGCCACCTTGGTGCATCGATTGAATGCTTGAAAACAAAATTGGAGTCTTGAAGCATCTTTATCCTTTTTAGGTTTGGACTGCTATTTGTAGATTCATGGACTTTTGAGGCTTGGAGATCAGATCATCCCCCTTGGATTTGATCCTCGTATGTTTCCAAAATGATGACAAGGCTTAGATTTATCAGATTTGGACAAATCGAGCAAAATGCACAAAATCTGCCAAATCTGTCTTGGAAAAATCAACTCATGAGGCCATGTTTCAAGGATTGTATCTCCTTGCTTAAATGGAATTTGGAGATGATCTGGTACTTGTTAGAAAGCCCTCATGACATACTTTAACTTTGATGTCCAACCCAAGACTTGGTTTTACTTGGATCAAGGTGAAAACTGCCCCTACATTTTGGAAAAAGTAAGGCAGATTTTGACTTAGTGAAAATTTCACTAAGTGTTGGAAAAATGTGATTTTCATGTTTTCAGCCATTTTGATCACTCCATAACTAAAAATCCATGGAGAATTGGAATGAGATGTAGTTGAAACTTTTAAAATATGCCATGAGAGCTACAAATCCATCTTTGGACCATCCAAAATGGTTGCTTGGATCTCAAGTTATGATCCTTGGAAGTTGGTACCCTAGCCATTTTGTTCCATAACTTAGAAAAATTCTAAGTTTTTTATGGTTACCCCTTTTACAAGTTATCTCACTTTCTTTGGTTTTTCTTGATGAATGATGATTCCAATCACACATTAACATCATTTTAGGGTTAAGGAACCTTGGTTGCCCAAAAAAATCAAAAAGTCAAACTTTGACTTTTTGTACAATTGACTTTTTCAGCAGATGAAATCTAAACTGTGCGATCCTCTATGAAATCAAGTTCTTGACCTAAATCAAACTTAATAGATGGATTCCATAGGTGTTGTAGGGTGTATTGAATCATGTCCCAGGGTTTGGGAGCATGTCTTAGTCAAAAGTCAAAGATACAGTTGACTTTTTCCTCGAAACCCTAATTGTGGTCCTGATGAAAATAAAACTTGTGAATCAAGCTTCTTGGATCAATCCATTATTACAAATGGATCAATGTAGTGTATTAGAGACCCTCAAATCATGTCTTGAGGTCTTGGCTCATGTTTTGTCCCAAAAGTCAACTTAGGGGTGAATCAGGTCAAGAAACCCTAATTCCTGAATTTTTGATAAATGCATCTCTTGAGGTTAAATTGACTTGATTATTGGGTTCATGAGGTCCCATGGAGTATCTTAGGTTATTCTTTGAAGCATTGGCTCATGCCCATAGGAAAATTTCCATCTGGAGGCCCTGGTCGACCAAAACCCTAATTTGGTGACACTGGCGATCTTAAGGCTTGATCCACTTGGAATGCTGCAACTTTGTGCTTGATTCCTGATGTGGGAGTCCTCTTGATCCTTTATAGGTGTTGGAGAGTTTAGACAAGTTGAAGATCATGTCATTCCTTGATTGATCCTTTGTCTAAGTGCTCAGAGAGGGCTTGAAACCCTAATTCATGTTTGTGGTGAATGCTCAACCATATTTGGGGAGACTGATGAGGCATGATGATACATCCATATTGTGATGATGATTTGTACAATGATGGGGAATCTTAGTGGTCAAAATTTGGGGTATGACAGATGCCCCTATTTAATCTTCTTGGACCCCGAAGGTGTGAATGGCGAAGGTATTCGGGCATTCGGGGTGCAAGATGATTAAATATCGGAATACGCGAAATTTTGACGGTGGTTATGAATGGAAATTTTCTCATCCATCTTCTTTTGCTAAGAAATGATGCTTATAAAAGGTAAACTTCCCCTCGATCCTGGTCTTCGACCAAGGAACTGGTCTCAGTTTTCTTTTTGAAATAAACTTCCCCTCGATCCTAGTTTCCTACCAAGGAACTGGTCTAAGTTTCTGAAATAAACTTCCCCTCGATCCTGGTTGCCTACCAAGGAACTGGTCTTAGTTTCTGAAAGAAACTTCCCCTCGATCCTGGTTTCCTACCAAGGAACTGGTCTCAGTTTCTTTTGTCAATAAACTTTCTTGACAAGGGACTCTATTCGTAGCGGTTTTCCTCAAACTTCTCGCCGAATTTTTCTGGGGAGATGCCATTTGATGGGAAAAACTTTTGATGTCAGACTTGCTGGGGAACCCATTCGTCTGAGTTGTAGACGTGCACAAACTTCTCTAATTTGGAGACGCCATTTGTTGACTCTACTAGGGAAGACGAGTCTCTTGAGAGACTGTTTTCAGCTTGGGGATATTACATCATACTTTTATTTGAGATCTTCTCGGAGAAATGCCATACAATGTACCCCAAATTTGAGGTGCTGATGGCTTCATTAACATTGACTCTATTAGAGAGAAAAATCAATGTGTTGCTGAGAGTCTTTAGTTGTGAGGCTTTCTCTGGGGTTTTTCCTTAATCCGGGAAAGCGAAGATATCATCTTCAATGATGAAGAGTGACGTTTATCGAAGGTTTTCTTGTCTTCCAGCGGTCCAAGTTATCAAAGTGGTCGAGGACCGGCTCCATCCTTGAAATAAACTAGGGAGAGATTGATTAGCTGATTCACTTCCTGACGAGGAAAGAACTGACGACTCAATTGACAAGAGGACTTTTATCACTAGGGGATAAGACCGACTAGAGTGATAGTGATGCAATATGAATGTGAATGAAAATCAATAATGCATGATGTATGTATGTTTATGCTGACAAAACTGACGCGACATACAAACTAACAGATGAACCGACCGGATACTCGGCCACTGCAGGGGACGAAGAAATACCGTTCGGTCCAAGTTAGCAATTCTGCCTTGCTTAGGAGAGATAGTCCCCGTGGGGAACAACCGTTGGTCGGGCTTAGGAGATAAGAACTCTGTCGGTGATGTCAGATGGGAAAATCACATCTGATACAGTTGATCCTTCGTTCAAGCGTATTGATTTAGAAGGAGTACTTTGATTCTGCACTTTGAAGCTCGATTACTTCTGTAGAAGCAATCGATGTTCTTTCGATGTTCAACAGTCAAAAGAAATTTCCATCTTTATTTTAAAAGAAGAAAAAAGTTTGCAAGTAAATTCATTTTTGTTTTATTTCAAGAATCGTTAATCATGTTAAAACGTCGTTCTGTAAAGCTAAAACAAATAGGAATTACAAACAAAAGCACAAGGGCTCAAATTTTATTGATATGATGGAAATTAGCCAAACGCGTGATTCCATAGAGTATTTACAAAGTTAGAAAATGGTAATTTAAGGGAAAAGGGCTACATTGAAACATGACGACCGCTATCCTTCTGCCAACTTTGAATTCTGGACATCCTAAGCCTCTGTCGAAGATGACCTCGACTGGAGTTTTCCTGATGGATGGCATGACTACTACTGGGGGATTTGCCCCTGTTAGACGTAGTTACTTGCCATTATCCCTAACTTTTGCCTGGTTTGTATTTTGAGACTTCCAATCCACCGGGATGATTTTTGATTATGTCTCTAATTTTTGCCTGGACCGCCCTTTCGGGTTTTCAATCCACCGAGACGTTTTTTTTTTATTATTTAGGCGACACATTTCTTGACTACGTCAACATTCTTGGGGTAGAAAAATTCCTCTCCGTCCATGGATGCGAGTTTCAAAGCGCCGCCTGAGAAAGCTTTCTTGACCACATAGGGGCCGTCATAATTCGAAGTCCATTTGCCCCGGGAATCAGTGAGAAATGATTGTATCTTCTTGAGCACAAGGTCTCCTTTCCTGAATACACGAGGTCGGACCTTTTTGTCAAACGCCCTCTTCATCCTTTGCTGATACAACTGACCGTGGCATAGAGTCATTATTCGCTTAGCTTCTGTTAGCTTAGCTTCTATCAATACCCTCATTGATGGGATCTCTACTTGGACGGGGAGCACTGCCTCCATGCCATATACTAGAGAGAAAGGGGTTGCCCTGTTGAAGTGCAGACAGATGTGCGATAACCGTGAAGAGCAAAGGGTAGCATTTCGTGCCAGTCTTTGTAGGTTACGACCATCTTCTGAACGATCTTCTTGATGTTCTTGTTAGCCGCTTCTACCGTTCCGTTCATCTTAGGTCGGTAGGGAGATGAGTTATGGTGTTCGATCTTAAACTCAGTACACAACTCTTTCATCATCTTGTTGTTCAAGTTAGATCCATTATCCGTAATGATCTGGCTCAGAACACCATAACGACAGATGATATTGTTTTTGATGAAGCGGACCACCACTTGTCGGGTTACATTGGCGTATGACACTGCTTCGACCCACTTGGTGAAGTAGTCAATGGCTACCAGCATGAACTGATGTCCATTTAAAGCTTTGGGTTTGATCATGCCAATCATGTCGATTCCCCATATGGAAAAATGCCATGGGGAAGAGAGAACTTTGAGATGCGTTGGCGGTACATGGATTTTGTCTGAGTATATCTGACACTTGTGACGCCTTCTCATGTACTTATAGCAATCGGATTCCATGGTCAACCAGTAGTACCCCACTCTTAGAATTTTTCTCGCCATTGTGTGTCTGTTGGCATGAGTTCCAAAGGATCCTTCGTGAATTTCCCTTATCAGAATGTTTGCTTCAGGTCTGTCTACGCATCGGAGCAAGACCATGTCAAAGTTTCTCTTATAGAGTGTATCACCACTCAGGAAGAAACTACCTGCTAGACTTCTGAGGGTTTTTTTGCCTTTCCTTAGTGCCCCAGGTGGGTACTCTTGTTTCTGAAGGAAGTATTTGACATCATGATACCAGGGTTTATCGTCTATGACTGCTTCAATTGTGAAGATGTAAGCGGGCCGCTCTAGGCGCATTATGTCAATCTTAGGCATGTCGTTCCATTGACCTACACTAATCAGGGAAGAGAGAGTGGCTAATGCATCAGCCATGTGATTCTCTTCACGAGGGATATGATGAAACTCGATTCTGTTGAAGAATGGTAACAACCTTCTCGCATAGTCTTTATAAGGAATCAGTTCTGATTGGTATGTGTTCCAATCTCCTTTGATCTGATTGACAACCAGGGTTGAGTCTCCATACACATCCAAGTTCTTGATCCTTAAGTCGATCGCTTCTCCTAGACCCATGATACAAGCTTCGTATTCGGCCTCGTTGTTCGTACACTTGAATGTCAGTCTGGAAGTGAAAGGAACATGGGTACCCTGAGGTGTTATGATGATTGCCCCAATTCCGTTTCCATAATGATTGACAGCTTCGTCAAATATAAGTCCCCATCGGGAACCTGGTTCTGGCCCTTCACTTGGTAGCGGTTCATCGCAATCTTTCATTTTCAAGTACATGACATCTTCGTCTGGGAAGTCAAATCCGACTGATTCCTGATCGTCAATCGGTTGGTGAGCCAAATGATCGGCTAAAATACTTCCCTTAACGGATTTCTGAGCGTGGTATTCTATGTCATATTCTGATAAGAACATCTGCCAACGGGCAATCCTTCCCGTGAGAGCAAGCTTTTCAAAGACATACTTGATTGGATCCATTTCTGAAATTAACCAAGTAATGTGACGAATCATATACTGGCGAACACGTTTGGCTGCCCAAGCCAGAGCACAGCAAGTTTTCTCAAGCATAGTGTACCGAGTCTCGCAGTCGGTGAATTTCTTGCTCAGATAGTGAAGGCAAACTCTTTCCTTTTGGTTTTGTCTTGTTGACCAAGTACACAACCCATCGAGTCTTCCAAGACTGTTAAGTATATGATCAGTGGCCTTCCTTCCACTGGAGGTGATAGAATCGGTGGGTTTAATAGGTATTCCTTAATACTGTCGAAGGCGGTTTGGCAATCTTCTGTCCAAATGCAGTCCTGATTCTTTTTGAGTAATTTGAAAATCGGCGCACATGTTGCGGTCATAAGGACTATAAATCTGGAAATGTAGTTCAAACGTCCCAGGAATCCTCTGACTTGTTTTTCAGTCTTTGGAGAAGGCATTTCTTGAATGGCCTTGACCTTGTCAGGATCAACCTCAATTCCTTTCTGGCTGACGATGAACCCTAAAAGTTTCCCTGAACGGACACTGAATGTGCACTTATTGGGATTCAAGCGGAGTTTGTACTTTCTCAACCGCTCGAATAGCTTTGACAGGCGGGTCACATGGCCCTTTGATAGGTTGCCCCGGCATTCTTCAAACCGAATGGCATTACCTTGTAACAAAAGGTACCCCATGGGGTGATGAACAAAGTTTTCTCCATGTCTTTCGGCGCCATTTTTATCTGATTATTGCCCGAGAATCCATCCATGAAGGAGAAGACTTTGAATTTTGCTGTACTGTCTACCAGCATGTCAATGTGTGGTAAAGGAAAGTCGTCCTTTGGACTTGCCTTATTTAGATCTCTGTAATCCACACACATTCTGACCTTTCCTTCCTTTTTTGGAACTGGTACGATGTTGGCTAACCATTGAGGATATTCTGACGTGGTGAGGAAACCCGCGTCAATCTGTTTCTGTACTTCCTCCTTGATTTTCATGGCCATGTCTGGGTGAGTTCTTCTCAACCTTTGTTTTACTGGCGGAAATTCTGATCTTAATGGTAAATGATGCTCCACGATGCTAGTATCCAACCCTGGAATGTCCTGATAGGACCAAGAAAACACATCGGGAAACTCTTTGAGAAGCTTTATCAAACTTTCTTTGACAGTCGGACTGAGCAGTGCCCCAATCCTGACTTCTTTTCTCTCTTCTCCTGAACCTAAGTTGACCGTTTCCAACGCTCTTTGTGAGGTTCAATGGACCTTTCCTCTTGTCTGAGTAATCGGGAGATCTCTTCTGGAATTTCATCGTCAACTTCTTCTTCAGCCTCAAATACCGAGAATTCAAAGTTGGGAGAAGGCATCGGATCATATGTTTCAATGGGGTTTAAAACAAGTAATCTGCATGACGTGATGATTGTTTTTAGAAGAGATAGAGAGAATGCAAGAGTGTGCGGTGTATTTTCTTTGGAAACCTGCTTGTTTTTATCATTGAATTGTTTTTTAGGATTACCATTTTCTGAAAAATGAAAAGAGAAAATAGCAATAAATGCGGAAATTACAGAACGACGTTATTTTATTAATGATCTTGTCGATTCTTGAAATTACAGCCCTATAAAACAAAACTCAGTCGCTTTGGGCGAAGCGAAGAGAGAAATTTACAGAAAGTGAGCCCTATCAAAACAGTCGTTTCACCTGGGCAGGGTGAAAGGTTAAGATAAAGACGGCAATTACTTAGACTTATGAACAACTTTTAGGACATCGACAGCAACCCATTGACGGCGAACTCCTCGGTGAATCACAAAGTCTGGCACCTTCTTTCTTGACTTGTCTTCAGAAATGAAGCTGATTTTTGGTGGAGCAGGATCGTTGGAATTTGTTTCCCAGACAGAGTTGTCGTAGACGAACTCTTCTGTTATATCTTGCACAGTGTTTACACTCTCAGGCAGATCTCCCCATCCAGTCTGTTGGATGTCTTCGAGCCTGATACGAGAGCTCTCAGGAGTGGTGTACTTGACCAAGTAGTCGAATTTGCCACTCGGTTGTCCTAAGGTGTCCCATACTTCTTTGGAACTGGAGGAGTCATCTCTTTCGATGACGTTGACCTCGGGAAAATCATAGTTGATGAATTCTAGTCCTACAAGATTTGCAAATTCATCGTCGTGCTTGATATTTTCTGAATGCCCTGAGTGCTGATCCCATGACTTGGTGGGTACACAGGTATTCTTTTCGATAATGCTCAGTTGATATGCATCGTTGGGCTGACTCTTTTGCCCTGAGTCTCCTGGGTACGGCTGCCAGATAGGCAAGCCATCCATTGGGCCATAATAGTCGTGGTCAAAGTTGTCTTTCATCAGAGTGTCCTCCTCTAATGAGTTTGGCGGAGCACGGCATCCTTCAGGATCACAATCTCTGTATATCATCTTGACATCTGACCTTGGTATAAATCTCAGACTCTGTGCAGGATAGCAAAATGGCGTAGGCACCTCTTCCTGAGACATATAACCTTCCTCATTGAGACAGGACTTCCACTCTTCATCCGTATCGGAGGAGTCACCCTCGTTGATGGTATGCACTTCCTGAGGCACTGGGTGGAGGAAACCTCCACTGTGGAAGAAATCCTGAATGGGATGAAAACTTTCATCGGTAGTAGCAGTCTGGGTATAGGTTGAGGAAAAACCAAGACCCTTCTTTGTTTTGTTATCAGTAGGAATGACAAGTTGTCCCCATCCCGTTGTATTGTTACTTTTGATCACTTTGAGAGCATCTTTGTATAAGAAAATTGATGTTTCTTTTTCTGATTTTTCATTGCTCACCGAAAGTGCTTGGAACTGAGTTTCAACAACCTCCTCTAGTTCTACACAAGTAGACGACGATAAGTTACTCACGATCAAGGCTTGCTCTCTGCAGACTGTGACTAGTTGATCGTTCTTGACGAACTTCAGTTTCTGGTGCAATGTCGAAGTGACTGCCCCAGCCTGGTGTATCCAAGGTCTTCCTAATAAACAGCTGTATGCTGCCCAGACGTCCATGACCTGGAAAGTGACTTGGAAAGTGTGAGGACCGATAGTTATGGGAAGGTCGAATTCGACAATAACTGCTTTCCAGGATCCGTCAAATGCTTTGACGATGACCTCACTGCCCCTAACCGGAGATCCTTTAAATGATAGTTGCATTAATGTGGACTTCGGTATAATGTTCAAGGCCGATCCGGTATCTACCAGTATGTTGGCTAAAGCATCGTCCTGGCAGTTGATTGTAATATTGAGTGCCATGTTGTGACTTTTGCCTTCTTCTGGCAATTCCTCATCACTAAACCCCAAATTGTTGCCGGAGGTGATGTTAGAGATGATGCAATCGAATTGTCTTATTGTTACATCTTGTTACACAAAGGCTTGCTCTAAGACTTTCTGTAGAGCCTCTCTGTGAGCTTCGGAACTGAGTAATAGAGATAACACAGAGATTTTTGAAGGAGTTTGCAACAGTTGATCAACAATGTTGTACTCACTCTTTTGGATGAGCTTCAGCATCTCATCGTTGTTTGTTGAAAGGTCGGGATCAATGGACTGACCGACTGGTTGATTAGGAACTTCTGTCCGAGGTTCCTTTTCTCTGGTAGGTTCTCCAACTCCTCGGTTGAAGATTCGACTGCTCCGTGTTACTCGACCGATGTCTGCAATATTCACGAAGGAGGGTAATGGAACTTCTTTTCCATTCTCAACTGTTGTTGCATCGTACTTGTAAGGGATCGCCTTATCGAACTTGTACGGTACTGGTCCTCGCAGATAGATAACTACAGGAGCCTTATGGTTTTTCTGACCATCATAACCAGCCTCAATCGGTTTGAGATTGAGAACCGTTCCACCATCAAGAGAGACTCTTGATTCACAGAGTAGAGGGATTATGGCACATACGTCTTTGGCCACTTCTCGCTTAGGGATCAAGATAACATCCTTGCTTTGATCAGGATGATAGTTTGACATTGAATTAGAACTTGACCATGGTTGAATTTCCTTATGGTCCAACTGACTTTAAAGGGCTGCTCGCACGAGGTAGCATCCTTGATTATTCTCCGAACAGATTCTACAGCGCTCGTAGTTGTATGGTGGCACCCGGTCACGTCCGCTTTGAATGCAGTGTAACCTCACCAGATCGGTTTCCATTGATTGAACATCCTGACTCTGATGCCTAGTAGGGTTCCCATTAATCATACTGACTTGTTGTGTGTCTTCATCTAGATAGATCGGAAGCCACCAGTGGTTTAACAAGTGTTGCAGTGTCCTTTGAACGAGTGCACAGCCTTGGTCACTCTCCCGACACACTTTACAATTCTGATACTCATGCGTAGTCAGAAAACCGATCTGGACCTGCTTAGCGTGTAATTCCACCAAGCTGGTATTCATCAAGTGAATATCGAAGATTTGAATCATATTAACTTGATAGTGACTTTTATCACGGTAGTCCTGGACCCATCCAAGATCTATCTGACGGTGGAGGGCCTCTTGTATAAAAGAGCATCCCTGTTGTTTACCCAAAAAATCAGACAAGAATCATAATCATGCCGCGGCAGATCATGATGTTGGCTTTGCCTTGAGTGCATTGCCACCTAGTTGACATTCATCGCACGGATGTCGTGGTTCTGAATGATGTTGGAATCCGTATAAGTCATGTTGACCCCACGAATTCTGTGATCCTGGATCCAACCGAGATCCAACTGTTCCTGTAGAGCTGATTGCACCACAGAACATCCCTGATTGTCTTTCGAGCAGTTATCACACTGGTGATAATTATGAGGTGGTACATGCCCATATCTGCTCTGTCTACGATGCATCTTGACCAAGTTAGCCCTTAATAAGAGTACATCATGGATTAGATAGCTGTGGTTAGACTCTCCTTCTATCAAATTGACTGCAGCTTTCTCGTGTTGAGGCAACGGGTTCATCTGAACATTTGGATTTGTATCCTTGAAGGATAAGACCCCGCTCCTGACAAGCTTTTGCACATCGGATTTAAAACTGAGACGGTTTTCTATGTTATGCCCTGGTCCTCCTTGATGGTAAGGACAGGTTTGATCTGCTTTGAACCAAAAAGGCAGATTTTCTGGTACTGTAAGAGGAGACCTGGTTTGGACGTGCCCTTTGACTAGTAATAACGGAAACAGTTCTGCGTACAACATTGGTATAGGGTCAAACCCTGGTGGTCGCGTTGTACGGTTGTTGATGTACAGAGGACGAGCCTGCTGAAGAGACTGTTGTGCCCTTTGCTGGTATTGTTATTGATTCGGTTGGCTCTGAGCAACCTGAGGTTGATACGTAGGAACAGGCGCAGGGTTGATAGCAGGAGTTACAGCTGCTATTGGTTGGTAACGTCGCATTTGCTTTCTGAGAGATATATTGCCAATATCTTGCTCTTTTTTCTTAGGGAAAGCACTACCGTATCGTTTGGTACTGCTTGATGGTTCAGCATCTTTAATTAAACATCCTTCTCGGAAAGCTTCCTCAAGACGAACTCCCATGCCCACCATCTCGGTGAAGTCACTGAGCGCACTGGCAACCTTCTCTCATAGTAAAACGAACTTAAGGTTTTCAAGAAGATCTTTGTCATCTCTTTTTCCTCAAGAGGTGGACAAATCTGGGCGGCAATTTCACGCCATCTCTGAGCATACTCCTTAAAGGTTTCCTTATCCTTCTGCGGCATGGCTCTGAGTTGATCTCTGTCCGGTGCCATGTCCAGATTATACTTATATTGTTGAACAAAGGCAGCGCCAAGGTCTTTGAAAGTGAGGATCTTAGTGCGGTTTAAACCCATGCACCATTTGAGTGCGGCACCGGTTAAACTATCCTGGAAGTAATGGATCAGTAGCTGTTGGTTCTCTGTCTGTTTTGACATTCTCTGAGCGTACATCACCAAATGACTCTGAGGGCAAGAGTTACCCTTATATTTTTCAAATTCGGGCACCTTGAATTTGAGCGGAACTTTCACATTGGGGACCAAACAAAGGTCTGTGGCGTCCTTTCCAAATAGATCCTGATCGCGAATGGCCTGCAGTTCTTTCTGCATCTCTAGGAACTCTTCCTGGAATTCCTTCATCTTATCGTTCATACTCTCATTTCCACCAGAAGTTATCTGTGAAATTTGTCCTTCTGGGATAGTGTGTACCACGGGTGGTGGTACAGTCATTACGGCAGTGACTCTTGGTTCTTCCCTTTCCCGAAGTTTGTAACCTTCAGGAGTTGTTGTCATGACTCTTTCATCTTCGATTTCCTGAAGTTTGTAACCTTCAGGCCCAGCGGCTCCTGCTGCAGTTTTCGGATCTTCCATGATCGACGGAATATAACCTTCCAGGATATAGTTGAGTGGCATGCCCCAGGGACGATCTTTTGGCATGTTATACCGAGGATCATACTTTTCCACTATGGGCGTCGATGTGATCTCTGAGATCACAATCCTTTGTTGTTGTATCTGGGCTGCTGCCAGAGGTTGCATGTCATTGTGAAGTTTCCTCATATCTTCTTTCAGAGTGTCAATTACTCTTCTCAACCCTCTGTTCTCTTCCTCGGGATCATCCATTTTCTTTTGCTGATTGGCTCGAGTATTGTACGAATGAGACAGTTTGACTCTAGAATCGAGGCGTAAACGTGAGATTCATAGGGAAGAAGAATGCGTTATGGGCGAATGATGAATGATATGCAATGATTATATAATTAATTTTTTATTTAATCAAAAGAACCTTTGACAATTGGATTGCAAATATCATACAGTGGGTAAACCCCGTTTCATTGAATTCAAAGAGTGCAGAAACGGAAATACAGTAATTTACAAAGTGTTGTAAAAGAAAATGTCTAGGCTAATAGATCCTGAGTCCTCTCTGAGGAGAGCTCAGGTGCTGGTTCTGGTACTTTCCTTTTCTTTGACCGGGGCTCTTGAGTCGTTGTCGGGTTGTCATTCCTTTGCCAAGTGAAAGGAGCGAGCAAATTCCTTTGGTCTTCTTGATTCTCTATAGCATGTTGCTCTAAAATCTCAATCAGAGCATCTTTTTCTTTTAACAATTGTTGTATTTTGTTACACTCCACATTGAGAATGCGGTACTTGTTCCTCCAAGACCTCTTCTCCTGTCGAACTTTGTTGAGAGTAACCTGAAGTTTTTTCATATCAGACATAAAATAAAGGGCAGATTCCTTTAACGGAAGAACTTCTCGACGAGGGTAAGGTGTAACGCCCCAGTTTTGGTCAGTCTTATTTAATCGAGTCTATTTGATTATTTTATTATTATATTATTTTATTTTCGACTTTTATTTAGAAAATTGTTATTTTTCATCGTTATTATGTTTTATCGCATTTTGAGAGCGTTTGCGAGATATTTGAGTGTAGGGGTATTTTGGTCATTGGGTAGATATTTTGTTTAAATAGAATAGAAAGATAGAAATAGAGAGAAAAGAAAACAGAAAAATAGAAAGAGAAGAAAAGAGAAAGAAAGAGAAGGAAAGAAGAGGAAGAGGAGAGAAAAGAGAAAAGTATTCATCCGTTTCGAGCGCGATTAATCGGGTAAGGGTGAGAAGTTTCAATTATATCTTGCTTGTGTATGTATATGTGTTGTTTGTGGTGAATGTTTTGGTTGTTTTCAATATGTTTCCGTTTATGCCGTATTGGACGAAATCGATAGAAACCGATGTTTCTACGGTCGGAAAGTCGTATAAATACATGTGTTGGTTGGTTGTATGTATGTGAGCTGCTGTTTGCAGTTTCACGAAGTTTGGTTAGGTTTCGGTTAGTTTTCGGGATGTTTCCGTTGTTGTTTACGTTTAGGTTGAATTGTAGGAAATTGATAGAAACCGATGTTTTCACGGTTAGAATTCGAAATAAATTACGTAGTTGTATCGAGGAAGGTTAGGTCGTCGTATGTCGTGCTTTTTATTCGATTTGGTGAAGTTTAAAAATTCTGGTTTTTGAACGATAGAAATTTAATCGAAAAATCGAACGTCGTAGAAATTTCGTTTAAGTGTTCTAAATTGTTCTTATGTATTTGGTGTTTATGAGTATATGTTTGTTTCGGTGAAAATGTTCGATTTAGTCGAGTTTTTGGGTGTTTCGGAAAAGGACAGCATAGGTGCAATTGAGAAAATCTGGTTTTTTGTGAAAAACAGGGTTAGGGATCGATACATAACCCCAGGGATCGATCCCTACTGTGAAAATTGGGAAAAATGGAATTTTTAATACAGCAGGGATCGATACATGCGAGTTAGGGATCGATACCTACTGTGCTGAAACAGAAATTCTGGTTTTTCGGGGAAACTTCGGAAATTCATATCTTTTGATCCGTAACTCGGATTGGGACGTTCTTTATACCGTTGGAAAGCTAACGAAATGTTCTTTCTTTTAAAATTAGGTTGGAGGTCAGTGGATGATTTAATTAATTCGTGTTTTGGAAAAATAGTCGAGTTGTCGGGTTTTCATCGCGTTAAATGCGTACGGTTGAGGTTTTACCGTGTGTTGTGCTTTTGTTATGTAACGTGGAGCTTTTATGTGGTTTATATGATGTGAATATACATGATGGATGTGTATGACTTGTGTGATGATTCTTTGATGATAATTGGTTGTTGTGGAATACTTTGTTGATGGTTTGTGGCCGTTGGGCATTGTTATATATCACTTTGGTTGTGATTGATATGCATGATTATTATATATGCATGAACATTTATTTAGCATGAGTCGTGCATGTGTCAAGCATAAAAACATGCGCTCTTGCTATTAGGATTCTATATGAATCCGTTGTACGTTCGTGTGCCTTACACACTATGGGACGATAGCGACGTTACAACTGATCGTGTGCTTGATGATAAGTGGAAGCGATCGGATTGTGTGCCTGATCCATATAGGTGGAAGCAATCCATAAACGTCGTGTGCTTATTTATAAGAGGAAGCGACGGGGAACATCGTAGGCCCGACGGGGAGTTACTCTATGTAACGAGCGATGATTCCAAGAGTTCCTGGGGGACTAATGTATCACCAATTGAGTCGGTACCGCATTTGCATCTATATAGAGTCGTTGGTCGATCTCTATGGTATGCATTGATCATCTTTTGTATATTTGCATTGATGAATGAATATGGAAAAGTATGCTTTGTGGAAGTATGGAATTAATGGAATATGCATGATTATATGCTTGGTTTCGTATAGATATATACATTGTGATGTATATGAGTGAGTTGTGATGAATTGTGGTGTGAATTGTGAAGGGATGTGTTATGTGTGGAAAATCATGATTCGATTTATTATGTGTGATATATTATGTATTGGTGCCATGCTATATGTGTTAGTATGTGATGTATGCGGTGAGAAATATTACATATGTGAATTATCTGTGTTGTGGCATATTATTATGCAAACTTGTTATAGTTGTTATTTCTCACCCTTCTGCTGGAATATGCTTTTTATGGCATAGTGCAGATTGTCAGCTTTAGAGGCTTGGAGGCTTTTGTGGAGATTAGTCCTCCGTTCCGTTGTCGTTCGTGGTGTCTGCTCTGATACGTAGCACGGGAGTCGGGGAACGTTTTGTTATATGTATATAATTGTTGAATATATTCTGTATTTATATTTTGATGTTCTAAAACAGTTTATTTTGTAAAACAAGTCGGTTATGGATCTTTCCGCTTTATTCCATAATTGACCATCCTTTTGTAAGGAAAAGTTTCTCTTTGTGTTATGTATCAGAAATGTTGAGCAGGGATTGTATTTTATTTCTTTAAATGTGGCATCCCTGTTTCTGTCGGAGAAATAAAGTTTTAGTTACTCTGATTTTTGTATATGTGTTATTTATTCTCGATGGGAATTGGGGGGTTACATTAGTGGTATCAGAGCAGGTCGGTCCGTCCGGCCAAGTTGTTGAGTTAGTTGGTGTGACAGTTGAATACTGTCGTTGTTGTTTGTCCCTTAGTACGTGATAGGTGTGTGGAACACTATCAGTACTTTCTGGTTTTCTAATCCTTTGTCTTCAGGTGTGAGATTGAGATAAGTGGGGGAGAAGCTGGTACTTCTCTATGTTGTTTCAGGTGTGGAGCGTTGGCTCAGTGTACCGTTGGTTGCTAGATTGTAAGTGCTCTTTGGACAGTGTGGTTCCCGGTTCCGGAGGGAAGGCGGAGGTAAGGTTTATGTCAACTAAGGATTTTTGCCTTAGGTAGTTTTGTGTATGAGATGTAAGTAATGCTATTATAGTTGGTAAAGATGGTTTATGCCACATCATGATTGTCAGCTGTCTATTGGCAAATTGAGGAACTGATCACCCTTAATCTCTTGTTGATAGCAGACGGAAATTATGTTGGATAGAATAGACGTGTCTTTCCGGCTTTGATAGCGTATGAAATGAGTGTTTGGAATTTAAGGAAACGATTACAGATTGTTTTGACGAGTCGATGAAGATGCTAATATCGGAAGATGAAATGGATTAGAGGTTTTGGTATGTTGGTTCAATTGGGAAGTGAAACTAAGATGTTGTTATGTTCGTGATGATAGTTTTCTTGAAATTGGCAGGAAGGGCACAGTGATGAGCTACCGGTTGTGCGTGATTTTCAGATGCATTCCCGGATGGAATATTGGATGTTAGCGTTAGAGGTACCCGAACTGATAGAGCAGTTGGAAGATTTACTGGAAAGGAGAATTGTGAGGCCAAGTGTGTCGTCTTGGAGAGCTCCAGAATTGTTGGTAACAAAAGGAAGGATGATATAATGGAATAACAAGTATAATGGTATTGAGACTATGGAAAGCCAAACTTAGAGTTCCGAAGAGGTTTGGAGTTTTTGGAATTTTAGAGCATTAATGGAAATTTTGAGAAAACCTTAAGTGTGGATGTACTATTTGAGAGTTCTTTTGGATTGGTTGTTGCTACACGTTGGGATTTATGGAATTTGGATTGTTAAGAGGAGAAATTGTGTATGGATTACGGACAGTTGAATAAGGTAACGATAGAGAATAAGTGTCCACTTTCATGAGCAGATGACTGGAATGGTTTGGTTGAGTTTGAGTGAACTTGCAATTGTTTGGAGTGTTTGATAAGAATGGTGAATTGTGTGAGTTAAGACTTTGATCGATTTGATGTGACTGGTTATGTTGTTATCATCGGAATAGACTGGTAATTACTCGGTTAAGCTTGTGTGTGAGTAGCCAGTTGCCTAGTGCAAGGTTTTGCAAAAGCTTTAAGAATTTATATCTTTTGGAATTTGGTTGGACATTACAAAGTACGGTGATGTTGCTTGGTGTTAGTAATGCGTCTGTAATGTTTGTGGAGTATATGAATCGTATCTTCCCTATTTAATTGGATAAGTTGTAGTGGTTTTAATTGAGGATATTCGAATCTGTTATAAACTCGGAAGAAGAACAGGTAGAGTGTTTGAGATTTGAATCACAAGTGTTGAAAAGAGACGAAGTTTTATGCTAAGTTATTCAAGTTAGAATTTTGGTTGAAAAAGGTTAGTTTTCTTGGATAGGTCATTTCAGGTAATGGTATTGTTATGGATCCATCGGAAGTAGATCTGGTTCTACAATGAGAGGTTCCGGAGTTGGTTAGGGAGAGTAGAAACTTTTGGGTTCAGTTGGTTGTTATTGCAGGCTATGGGAGACTTTGCTAAGTTCGTACTTCTGTTATTTCAGTTGGCTTGCAAAGGGGTAAGTCGTTTGCTTTGGATGTTCGTTGTGAGTAAGTTTCAGAAAGCTGAAGTAGAATTTGTCTACGGCTCCAGTTTTGATTCGGAGTGATCCTAACAGACCGTTTGTGAGGTGTCTTTGATGAGTTAGTCAATGTGTTAATACAAGGGAGTAAAGTCGTGGCTTATGCTTTACGACAATTGAGGATTCATAAAAGGATCTATACTATTCTGGATTTGGAATTAGTCGCGGTTGTATTGTGTTGGAAAATTTGGAGGTATTATTTTTATGGTTCTCGGCTCGAAGTGTTTGGTAATCGCAAGAGTCTAGAGTACTTGGTTGGTTTGAAGGAATAGAGTATGAGACAATGAGGATGGTTGGAAATTTTGATGAGTTATGACTTTAGTTGGAATTATCATGTTGGTAAAGGTAAGGTCTTGCTTGGAAAGTTAAGTCGAAAGTTTCAGGGTATGTCTGTTTTGATGGTCAGAGAATTAGAATAATTTGAGCAGTTCCGAGACTGGTGTCTGGTGTGTGAGATAACACAGGAGAGTGTGAGGTTAGGAATATTAAAAGTGAACAGTGATTTTTGGTGAATAAGAGAAAGAGTTAGACCTTGGACGTGAAATTGGTAGTTTTGATGGTTGCGAGTAATCAGAGTGCGCAGCGGATGCGTGGTGTTGCACATTTTGTATTTGCGTGTGTGTGACTTGTAAGAGTTCATAAGTGGAATATTGGGAATATGTAGGATTGATGAGACCATTGGACGTTTCAAAATGGAAGTGATAAGTGAAAGGTTTAAATGTTATCCATGGGCTACTATGTAGTTGGGTGTTTTGGTTATATGTTCGATTGGTGAATCGTAGCATGGCTGTACTAATGTTGTGTGACAAGGATGTTGGTATTATGGTTGTGTGGAGGTTGTTTAATTGAGTTGTGAGTTGGTCGTCAAGTGCATTGTATGGGCTTTGCATCTTGTCGTTGTAGTTGTCGTCGTTGTCGTGTCGTTGTTGTAGTTACCAAGGTGGTTTGTCAGTTGTGTTATTCGTGGTGCGCCTTTTGTTGGCATGTTGGTTTGTTGATCGGATGCGAGAGTCGTGTCCGGAGTTATTCGTCTCGGTATATTTTCGAGGACGAAAATGTCTAAGTGGGGGAGAATTGTAACGCCCCAGTTTTGGTCAGTCTTATTTAATCGAGTCTATTTGATTATTTTATTATTATATTATTTTATTTTCGACTTTTATTTAGAAAATTGTTATTTTTCATCGTTATTATGTTTTATCGCATTTTGAGAGCGTTTGCGAGATATTTGAGTGTAGGGGTATTTTGGTCATTGGGTAGATATTTTGTTTAAATAGAATAGAAAGATAGAAATAGAGAGAAAAGAAAACAGAAAAATAGAAAGAGAAGAAAAGAGAAAGAAAGAGAAGGAAAGAAGAGGAAGAGGAGAGAAAAGAGAAAAGTATTCATCCGTTTCGAGCGCGATTAATCGGGTAAGGGTGAGAAGTTTCAATTATATCTTGCTTGTGTATGTATATGTGTTGTTTGTGGTGAATGTTTTGGTTGTTTTCAATATGTTTCCGTTTATGCCGTATTGGACGAAATCGATAGAAACCGATGTTTCTACGGTCGGAAAGTCGTATAAATACATGTGTTGGTTGGTTGTATGTATGTGAGCTGCTGTTTGCAGTTTCACGAAGTTTGGTTAGGTTTCGGTTAGTTTTCGGGATGTTTCCGTTGTTGTTTACGTTTAGGTTGAATTGTAGGAAATTGATAGAAACCGATGTTTTCACGGTTAGAATTCGAAATAAATTACGTAGTTGAATCGAGGAAGGTTAGGTCGTCGTATGTCGTGCTTTTTATTCGATTTGGTGAAGTTTAAAAATTCTGGTTTTTGAACGATAGAAATTTAATCGAAAAATCGAACGTCGTAGAAATTTCGTTTAAGTGTTCTAAATTGTTCTTATGTATTTGGTGTTTATGAGTATATGTTTGTTTCGGTGAAAATGTTCGATTTAGTCGAGTTTTTGGGTGTTTCGGAAAAGGACAGCATAGGTGCAATTGAGAAAATCTGGTTTTTTGTGAAAAACAGGGTTAGGGATCGATACATAACCCCAGGGATCGATCCCTACTGTGAAAATTGGGAAAAATGGAATTTTTAATACAGCAGGGATCGATACATGCGAGTTAGGGATCGATACCTACTGTGCTGAAACAGAAATTCTGGTTTTTCGGGGAAACTTCGGAAATTCATATCTTTTGATCCGTAACTCGGATTGGGACGTTCTTTATACCGTTGGAAAGCTAACGAAATGTTCTTTCTTTTAAAATTAGGTTGGAGGTCAGTGGATGATTTAATTAATTCGTGTTTTGGAAAAATAGTCGAGTTGTCGGGTTTTCATCGCGTTAAATGCGCACGGTTGAGGTTTTACCGTGTGTTGTGCTTTTGTTATGTAACGTGGAGCTTTTATGTGGTTTATATGATGTGAATATACATGATGGATGTGTATGACTTGTGTGATGATTCTTTGATGATAATTGGTTGTTGTGGAATACTTTGTTGATGGTTTGTGGCCGTTGGGCATTGTTATATATCACTTTGGTTGTGATTGATATGCATGATTATTATATATGCATGAACATTTATTTAGCATGAGTCGTGCATGTGTCAAGCATAAAAACATGCGCTCTTGCTATTAGGATTCTATATGAATCTGTTGTACGTTCGTGTGCCTTACACACTATGGGACGATAGCGACGTTACAACTGATCGTGTGCTTGATGATAAGTGGAAGCGATCGGATTGTGTGCCTGATCCATATAGGTGGAAGCAATCCATAAACGTCGTGTGCTTATTTATAAGAGGAAGCGACGGGGAACATCGTAGGCCCGACGGGGAGTTACTCTATGTAACGAGCGATGATTCCAAGAGTTCTTGGGGGACTAATGTATCACCAATTGAGTCGGTACCGCATTTGCATCTATATAGAGTCGTTGGTCGATCTCTATGGTATGCATTGATCATCTTTTGTATATTTGCATTGATGAATGAATATGGAAAAGTATGCTTTGTGGAAGTATGGAATTAATGGAATATGCATGATTATATGCTTGGTTTCGTATAGATATATACATTGTGATGTATATGAGTGAGTTGTGATGAATTGTGGTGTGAATTGTGAAGGGATGTGTTATGTGTGGAAAATCATGATTCGATTTATTATGTGTGATATATTATGTATTGGTGCCATGCTATATGTGTTAGTATGTGATGTATGCGGTGAGAAATATTACATATGTGAATTATCTGTGTTGTGGCATATTATTATGCAAACTTGTTATAGTTGTTATTTCTCACCCTTCTGCTGGAATATGCTTTTTATGGCATAGTGCAGATTGTCAGCTTTAGAGGCTTGGAGGCTTTTGTGGAGATTAGTCCTCCGTTCCGTTGTCGTTCGTGGTGTCTGCTCTGATACGTAGCACGGGAGTCGGGGAACGTTTTGTTATATGTATATAATTGTTGAATATATTCTGTATTTATATTTTGATGTTCTAAAACAGTTTATTTTGTAAAACAAGTCGGTTATGGATCTTTCCGCTTTATTCCATAATTGACCATCCTTTTGTAAGGAAAAGTTTCTCTTTGTGTTATGTATCAGAAATGTTGAGCAGGGATTGTATTTTATTTCTTTAAATGTGGCATCCCTGTTTCTGTCGGAGAAATAAATTTTTAGTTACTCTGATTTTTGTATATGTGTTATTTATTCTCGATGGGAATTGGGGGGTTACATAAGGCATCCTCAGCTTGAGAGCTCTAGTTTGTACCCAGCGGAGATAAGGCTCTACAGAGATACAATTCGGTTTTCCTAGAGACTCTCTTCCTTTCCTGTGAACATGTTTCCAAGCATGCACTATTTATGTCTTTAGTGCCCTGTAATTTTCCCCTTCCTTGAAGAAAAGACCTTCCAGATGAACATTACGCGGGACATGCCTCATCGGGTATGCGAATTGACGATGAACTAAAACTGGATGATAATTGATTCCTCCTTTAATTTCTATGAGGGGTACATTAAGGACATGATTCGATTGTACCAATCTAGGTCAGAGTTGGTAAGAGACATGACTCTCTGCGACCAATGTAAAGTACTCTTTTGATCCCAAAAAGCAGCAGACTTGGGTAAATGGGAAGTGAACCATTTGTATAGCAGGGGTACACAGCATGTGATCATTCCTCCATAGTACAAATTCCTTAAGTGTACAGAATGATAAGCATCTGCGAGCAGGGTAGGTACGGGGTTTCCAATTAGAAAAATCTTAATGGCATTGATATCAATGAAACTATCAATGTTAGGAAACAGAAATAACCCGTAGGAGAGCAAAGCAAAGAGGCTTTCGAAAGCAGTTATGTTCCCTATACTATGCTAGTATAGGGCTTTCTTTATCAAAAACTGGGCTGGCAAACCTTGGATTCCACCCTTAGTGATCATGTGAGTCCTGACTTCTGACTCGTCCAAATAAATTTCACTTGCAATGTTTTGATATTTTGGAATTTCTTCTAGTCCAGAAAAGGGAGCTTGGTCAGTGATAGGTAGATCAATCAAATTAGAGTACTCCTCCAGTGTTGGTGCTAGTTGATAATCCGGGAATGTGAAACATTGATAAACCGGATCGTAGAACTGGATTAGTGTAGACAGGATTCCTTTAATTACATGGACCCTTAACAGAGACAGTAATCCTCCATATTTAGCTCTGAAAGCATCAGGGTTGGTGATCATCCTCGCCAATCCTCTTAATTCCTCTTATTTTGGAACCTTGAAGGTATACTTGTGTGAAATTCTGGTACAAATGTGTGATGTCTTTGTGCAATGTCACAACATCGCAATCTGCTGAACAAGGCAATAATAGAAACAGTAAATAACACACTAAATTGTTCACCCAGTTCGGTTCAACAACCTACATCTGGGGGCATACCAAGCCAGGAAGGAAGCCCACTATTAGTAGTATCAAATTACAGACTCAACAGACCAGTTGACAATATACCCAATTCAATCACTACCTAATGACCCTTCTACCTAAGTCCTCCCTAGGTAAGAGACTCCATCTCACTTCCTATCATCACTATGATGTCTAGCAGTCAACTACACTGTCACTGCATCAACAACTTAATTACCAACAACTGTACCACCATAGACGACACCCTTCCATGATACCCTTTCATGACACCCTTTGGAGTTGCTTAACAACTTCCTCCAAGAACAATACCAAACTCATTACCTACAGGTTTCTGAGTTAAACATAGTGACCATCTCACAACCCGAGTGGTTCACTTAGAAAAAGCCCTAAAGATCTACATCTTGGACCCGTACCTATTCTAGGTTACAAGCATACTATTTATAATATAATCCCAACTGGATTTGGGCCTTCAAACCATATCATATCTTCTGTAACAAATCTGCTTCTAAATAGATCTTCAATCAAATCTTCAATTAAATCTTCAATTATTAACTCTGAATATTCTTCATATCTTTTAGCCTTAAAAACATCTCCACATAATATTTCCAGGATATTATGTATCTTTTAAATCTTCACTTTTAATTCAGCTGCAAGATCTTCTCCACACAAATAGGCAAGATCTTCTCCACACAAATAGGCAAGATCTTCTCCACACAAATAGGAACAATTCTCCATGTCTATTTGCATGAAAATAGCAACAAGATCTGCTCCACATTTGATTGTAATAGAATATATCTATTCCATGATATTCTCCTGCAATCTCTCAATCAGATCTTATCCTTAACAAACTTGCACATGCGCAGCCCTAAAACTTACCAAACTGATGTTCTATCATCTGATGTTATGACATCGGGTTTGACATCAGCACAAAACTGCATCCCTTAATAACTTAACATAACCAGAATGTTAACTAAACATAACAAGGCTGTTAAAAACTCATGTTGAAACATCAACCATGACATCAACATTGTTTTACCAAAATTCTAGCCAACTACAAGCATTAACAATCTCCCCCTTTGGCTAATTTTGGCTAAAACAATTTTAGCCTACATCAGAACAACTTGCAGCAGAAACGAACACTTTCACATCAGCATAGGGCAAACTCCCCCTCAAACCAAGAACCAGCTAACAGCTGTTTAAACACTCTCCCCCTCAACTGCTGCACCATATCAGAAAAGGCTTCACAACCACACCTTGGCAACCACTAGGCTAACTCTCCCCCTTTTTAGCCATAATTGGACAAACTCTGAACATAGAAGTAAGCACACAAAAAATTCCAAAGGCAAACTCTGAATCATCCAACCAATATACTCAGAACAAAACCCAGACTCAGCAGCTACTGCTTTCAATGATCAGCACAACTCACAACCCCTTCTAGATTCCTTTAGACCAGCAGAGAAAAGATCAACTCCCCCTATCTAAGATAACCAGTGCACCTTTGCAAAAAGAACACCTTAAATGAATGGAAAACATAAGACTCATCTTCATGTCTTCAAGAGCTCACTCTCTGTTCAACTCACCTGCTGAACGCATTCACTTAGTGCTTAATCACATAATTCCCTCTTAAATGGTTAACTAAAGCTCTGGATGGAGATGAACATTTGAGCACACTTGCTGAGCACTTTCACATATTGTACTTTCACTCTTGGAGAACACATTCAATTATCCTGACTGGTATGACACTGCTCACAGACTCCACAAATTATTAGCTTTACTGAGATCTAATTTCTTCAAGAGACACTTGTAGCACAAAACTTTCTGATCAGATCACATCATATGACACAATTCCTCTGCCATTACATTAAAAAATTAGTAGTCATGCTTTTCCAGAACATACTACTACAACCAAGCTCAGAATCTCCACATTCTAATCCACATAGTCAGAAACACCTCTTCTGACAATAATGCTTGAGCATCCATCTCCACATGAAGTTACCATTAGGCTATTCGTGAGGAACATAAGAATCACCATCCTCCTTCAAACAAACTGTTAGATAAGGATCAAAGACACATAGATCCCCCAACTCTCCAAAATCAGTCATTTCCTATCATACTCTTCATCTTCAGATTTCCAAGCAATCAATACCTGATCATTCCCCATCCAAGGCAGACCTTCTACTTCATCATTCTCCCGTATGACTATGTAGATGCTCCTTAGGCATAATGTATGCACTAACCTCCAGAACTAGAACAAAATCATCCTTCACCAAGGATATTCAACCAGATAATGTCCCAACACAAGTTAGAACATTTGCCACACACCAAGATATCATCACAATGATTCTTGATATGCTCCACCAACTGGACTTACAAAGCATATTAATCCAAAGAGCTAGAGAATTAAACTCTTATCCACCTTCAAGAAGAATAATCTCCTTGAGTCTTCAACTCATCACCCTTCTGCCCAAGAGTAACTTGTTCCAAGACCATCCTCAATAATAACCAGCTACCACACTCTGATTATCCACTTCTGAGATCAACCAAATGCCACAGTTTGATCACCTCATTCATGAATCCTCACGTTTGTCAGAACTCTCACAAAGATATCTTGATCCACAAAGGAAACTTGATCTTCAAGTCACATGTTCCACTTGCTCAAAAACAAACACACTTAGACTCCCTAAGCCATGGTCATGTAACATCTTTTCCTTCCTGCAGCTCCCGCAAACTGCCATGAGAACGATCTTTTTGAAACATCCTATCAGTCCTGTAGATCACCCTATCATTAGCTGATGTGCCACATTACCAGCTGAGACTCCTGATGTTAAGCTAGATGTCAGAACATTATGATATCCAGCTGTTGAATTCAGCTCTTCCTTCTGCCACTTAGAAGAACCTCCTCCCTTTGCAGAACCAGATTTCCATGCTCTCATAGACTTGATTCACCAATCAAGTTTGAGTAAACAACCTCCATCCTGCTCAGAAACTCCAAAGACTTCAATCCTACCACATATGAATCTTCAGAAAATAGGTAATCCAAGACTACCTCATAGCAATACCAAAGACTGCCACTTTCCTTAGTAGAGCCGTCAATAGAAAGCCAGAGATAACTGCCACTTATCCTCGACCTTCACAACCAGAGCAACCACCATGCTTCCAACCACTTAGATCAGAAATAAACTGATCCAAGCTGAAACCCTTAAGATTATGATGTCTTCAACAGCACCAATAAATAGCCACACAGAGAAGAGTATATACTCAACACTTCAACAGTCCTGCACTTCTACATCAGACATGTACATAGTCTCCCGTCTATGTATTTTGTCATTAGTTGAAAGCACATCCTCAAAAGTAGATAAATACTCAACTCCAGTCAAAGTAACCGCCATCTGCTGAAACTTCTCCAAAACTAACCATCATGACTACCACAAACCTCTCCCAGGTAAGGTCAGTGTCTTGATCTTTTACTCTACTCTGAGCAAAGAACTGAAATGATGTTTCAACATCAGTTCTAATCATATTCATTCACACATATCTCTTTGCAGGGAACATACGAGAGCATATCAGCATCTTCCAAAACTATAGTAACTTGCATAACACACTCTTCCAGAGGTTTCTTCTAATAAGCACAGGGTTCAGACCTCCTAACCAAAGAGTAATAACTGCCATCCTTCTGCAGAAACATATCATAGACAATCTGCTACTTTGAATGCTTCAAAGCATAAAACAGAAAGAGCTCAAGCAACCACCAATTGACCACCGGCTAAATTACCCTGCTAATGCACACAAACTCTTGGATACCTTTTCCCTTCTCTTCAACCAGAACCTGTTGAACAGCATTTCAACAATTGTTCAACTTCATAGCTTCAGTGATCCTTCTAAGCAGCTATACTCGAATAGGTCTTGACTTAGCATTTACCAAAAACTGCTAATGTGAAGCACGATGTCGAGACATTAGATTTGACATAATAAGCTCAGCTTCTTTCTTGATGAAACCACAACTAGGCTTAAGAGATGACTGATCAAGATCTTCACTCCCGCATGAAAGATTTGACAGTGATACTCTTTTGCTTTGGCTCTACCCTCTTCTTTCACCATAAGTAATCACTGTTCTGAACAGATTGGTCTTCAATGTTTGATTTGAACTTAAACATCCATGTCATACACTCTTTAATAAGATCTAATCACCTTTTGATCACTTAATCCTCAAGTATCTTTGGCATCTCTAACCAAACGATGGAAGCTGTCTTGCATAAACTACAACATCATAGAATAACCTGCTGAGAACCTGCTGAGGAGACCAAACCCTAATGTATTTCCAAGAGAATGCCTTTCTAGAATCTCACCATCAGAGATACAAGAACCAACCAAGGTTACATCAGAAATCATGCAGCGGAACAACTTCTCAACAACCTTCAGGCACTACTCAAAAATCCTTGCACACCACGTGCTAACAATACTCTATCATGAATAGTCCATCCTTCACTCCAAGGGATCATCCAAATAACTATCTTCCTTGCTCATGAACCAGAAAGTATCTTCCCTAGATCTCATCCAGAAACAGACAGGATGACAGCTCTGATACCAATTGAAATTCTGGTACAGATGTGTGATGTCTTTGTACAATGTCACAACATCGCAATCCGCTGAACAAGGAAATAATAAAAACAGTAAATAACACACTGAATTGTTCACCCAGTTCGGTTCAACAACCTACATCTGGGTGCATACCAAGCCAGGAAGGAAGTCCACTATTAGCAGTATCAAATTACAGACTCAACAGACCAGTTGACAATCTACCCAATTCAATCACTACCTAATGACCCTTCTACCTAAGTCCTCCCTAGGTAAGAGACTCCATCTCACTTCCTATCATCACTATGATGTCTAGCAGTCAACTACACCGTCACTACATCAACAACTTGATTACCAACAACTGTACCACCATAGACGACACCCTTCCATGATACCCTTTCATGACACCCTTTGGAGTTGCTTAACAACTTCCTCCAAGAACAATACCAAACTCATTACCTACAGGTTTCTGAGTTAAACACAGTGACCATCTCACAACCCGAGTGGTTCACTTAGACAAAGCCCTAAAGATCTACATCTTGGACCCATACCTATTCTAGGTTACAAGTATACTATTTATAATATAATCCCAACTGGATTTGGGCCTTCAAACCATATCATATCTTCTGTAACAAATCTGCTTCTAAATAGATCTTCAATCAAATCTTCAATTAAATCTTCAATTATTAACTCTGAATATTCTTCATATCTTTTAGCCTTAAAAACATCTCCACATAATATTTCCAGGATATTATGTATCTTTTAAATCTTCACTTTTAATTCAGCTGCAAGATCTTCTCCACACAAATAGGCAAGATCTTCTCCACACAAATAGGCAAGATCTTCTCCACACAAATAGGAACAATTCTCCATGTCTATTTGCATGAAAATAGCAACAAGATCTGCTCCACATTTGATTGTAACAGAATATATCTATTCCATGATATTCTCCTGCAATCTCTCAATCAGATCTTATCCTTAACAAACTTGCACATGCGCAGCCCTAAAACTTACCAAACTGATGTTCTGTCATCTGATGTTATGACATCGGGTTTGACATCAGCACAAAACTGCATCCCTTAAAAACTTAACATAACCAGAATGTTAACTAAACATAACAAGGTTGTTAAAAACTCATGTTGAAACATCAACCATGACATCAACATTGTTTTACCAAAATTCTATCCAACTACAAGCATTAACATCGTGAGTCCTTCTTCTACCGAAATCCATAACGCAATCTTTCTCTCTGACATTTGCAATCATTGTCTTAGTTTAATTTGAAAAAGAGCGACAAGAAGAGAAATTTTTTCTTTGTTTTAAAGTTTTTTAGTTGAAATGAATGCATGAATGCAACACACAAAAACATAGAAAAAACATGGGGTCAAAGGTTCGGTGTCATGAAGTCAAGGCTCTACCCATCCCCAAAGGTTTTACTGGTGATTTTTTTGTACCTGTCCGCAAAATCATTGACCCCTCTTGGGATAACAACAGCAGGCTGGAATCACCCGAGCGAGCTGATGTATCTTAGAGTGATCTCAAATGAGGGTAGTATCGTGTGACAACTATTTCTGATAGCTTCCGCACTACAAAATGGTTTCAGTCTACAAAATGGTTTCATCAAGCCTGGCATTTGGGTTGAATATCCCATTCCTAAGGATTGGTTGTTTCGACTCATGTTAACCCCAGATCCTGACCCTTGTAAAGGTGAAGTTACTATGGGTTCTGTAAATATTGGAGGAGCATTCTGTAAGTTCGCCATCATCGAAGTTGGCATCCCATAAGGCGGGTCTCGACTAGGCAAAGGCATAGAAAATCCAGGGGGAAAATGGTTGGAAGTTAGCATTTCCCACTGGTGGGGGAGTCCTTGGTGGACCCCTTGATCCAACATAACTCAGAATGGGTTGAGTATGTGCAATCGAATGTGTTGGGTTTGAACTTGCCATAGATGGTATGGCTTCATATATGGGCGCAGAAACCTTGGGTCATCTTGTCGAAGACCCTGAGATTGGTTCTACATTGATGCTGGACGTCGTTTGAGGATTCGAACTATTTGGCTGATTAGTACTTGCCACTTTCCTCGTATATCTCCTCCTTGGTCTATCTTCGTTTGTGGTTGCTACTTTACCACTTCTTAATAGCATACAACGCAGTTTCGATATAGAAGAGATAATCAAAATACAGAATTTTAAATTTCTTTTAAAACACAAGAAATTTGTTTAGCACGGCCCCACTGGGCGTGCCAATTTGTTTACTTGGAAAAATAGTAAACAGCCTCTGGTCTATCAATTTTATAATAAAAAATGAGTAACTTGCAGGATCGACCAAACTAGATTCTAGGACATGTGCTAAAACGATTTAAAAAGATACGAAAGTAAAGTTAAACATTTCGACTGTACTTAAAAGGAAGGTAATACGAGAAAATAATTAAAAGTGCATTGGAAAGTAACTTAACAAAATAAAGGAAAGAAGGTAAACTTCTTAGTGAAAATTAATTGGATTGCATTGAATAAGAAAAATGGTGTTACATAACACGTACATTTCTTCATAAAACTCTTTTCTCGCTACACACGGATACTTTGAGTAACTTTGAGAAATTTGAACAACTTTAACACCCCAAATCCTAATACTAAGACTTGCTATTTATAATGGTGAAAAAAAACTACCCACTAACAGCCTATTAATCAGAGTGAAACACATGGCATCCTTCATGTCTTCATTCTTTAGATGTTCACCATGTGTCCTTTCTCTCAAATGGATAAGGACAAAGTTCCTTCCATTATTTGAATTTGAATCTCCAAATCGAACGACGCTAATTAGCCTTCTGTCTAAGAACTTCTCCTAAATTGTTAAAAATATTTCTAAGTCCCTGAAATACTTTTCTCTTGTATGAAGACATCTTCGACTAAACCTTCTACAAGAACAATTCGTGTCGAAGTCCCCAAAACTTCAGAAATCCCATTTCTTAGAATAAAACCCTTAATCCAATATCATGCGTCGAAATTGGGAGTTAATAGAGACACATCACTTGTCCACCTAAAACCTTAAGGTGATAGGTGAGTGGGTTCTCCCACTTATAAATGCTCAGGTCACCACATTCCTATCCAATGTGAGACTATTTCCCCACTTACTCACACTTGCTTATATTATTTCCAACACTCTCACTCAAGTGTGAGTCCACAATGCTCCCACTGGCATTTCGATACATGTAAGTCATCCCCTTTACGAACCAAAGGCTCATGATACCATGTTAGAGGAGTTTTACACTAGGGAGCATTGAATATTAGGACAAGAGCATCACAAGTGAGAGAGACACCACATATTCACCCAAAACCTTAAGGTGATAGGTGTATGGATTCTCTCACTTATAAATGCTTAAGTCACCACATTCCTATCCAATGTGAGACTATTATCCATACTACTCACACTTGTTATATTATTTCCAACACTCTCCCTCAAGTGTGATCCACAATGCTCCCCCTTCATGTGAAAATGCTAACATACACCCAAAATTGGTGGGCCCCACACAAAAATACACTAAGGTGTATGCTGCTAATGCACACCTACATGGGTGTGCATTAGCGCATATATATATATATATATATATATATATATACCGCCGTTGATACTTATTACTCTCAAGACTCAAACTTCCACCACTAGGTCAATTCTTAGAGGTTAGAACAAGTCATGAGTTAATTATGCTCTTACTAAATTTATTTTTAATTGCCTCCCTTTCCTATGATGTAATTATGAAAGTACTAGAATGGTTGGGTTATAATGTAAATATTAGACCAATAACATAAAAATAAAAGAAGTGTATTGTGTTAGTATAATTCGGCTACACCAATTCATTATGTGTCAATTAAGTCTTGGACGGATTCATATAGGTTTGTTACAATTTTTTGATGCATTACATATACGATAATTATCCATTAAATTTCTGTCTTTTCTTTAAAAAATGTTGAAGACATCAAGGAAACAATTCATCTTGAACTAAGGAGCACATTTTTAGAGACAGGTTTGTTTAAGTGAATGTGGGGTTGGGTGGGGAAGGTTTCTATGTTGGATTAATTTATTAATTTATTAAATATGTATCATAAAAATAATATGATTTTCAATAAAAGATGTTTTAAGGTGATAATTGTTTGGACTTAATGATGATTAAGTCAATGAAATTTTTTATTTTAAAATTCAAAATAAAATTCAAATTTCCATTTTGGATATAATAATTCTATAACATACTATATATATTTATTTAGAAGAGTTTAAAATTCAGAATGCATGGGTAGGTTAAAGGCATTTGTATAACCTCTTCTAATGGCACCATTAGAAAAATAGTTATTAGCGTCGGCCATTTGAAGACGCTAAAGGGTAAAAAACGGAAACTAATATGTGGTTAGCGTCGGTTTAGAGTTGGTATCGGGCTTTGGATAAAAGCTGCGAAGCTACTACGTAGCGTCAGCTAGAAATACACCGAGGCTATGAGTAGCTTCGGCTAGAAATACACCAAGGCTACATAGCCTCGGCTAAACCGAGGCTAAGAGAACACTAAATGACCCGACGCTATATGTAACACCCTAAATAACTCCCGGTAAATTATATTAATTATCAGAGTAAATTTAAAACATAAACATTTAGGATGTCACATTTCACCAAACACCTGCTCATACTTTATGATATGCAACACAAGTACTTTTAAAATTATTAATATTAATAATAACAACACAACATGTCTGAAAAGTTAACTCATATTGCAGTGGAAACTTTAACATACTTGACAATTTCAATAATTCAAAGCATAATCATGTTCTCGAAGTAAACATAAACGACATAGAAATAAGAGATATCCAAATAATCTCTAACAACATAGAAAACATAGACACATTCCATTCCCCGGTGTTACACATCAGAGCAGACGTTGACTCTATAAAAATAAACGGAAGACTCCATCTTTCACTCACATCAATTCCTCTACTGCGAGTTATCTGCACGATGCCCATGTAAAGGCAACATTCAAACAGAAAGGATGAGATATCATAATTATATAAAGGAAAGTATGATAATAAGTAAGCATCAGATTATTACATGCACAATCACCCATTCTACAACACACTTCTACACAATCAACCCAACAACCAACCAACACTATAACAATACAATCAATATGCAATGCAGTGAGACTCAACAACTCAACTCAATGCATGTGGTACCAATACGTGAACACTCAGGTTCATTATTCCGATCCTCACCTCCTAGGATCAGAGCTCACTGATTCGTTACCATTGTTAAGGGCCAAATTGTGCATATGTTTTATAGTATTTTATGGCCCTTTCCAATTGTTTTAGTAGTTTCCGATTATGCTTGTAAATATTTTGAATTTTGATCATTTTTATGCTTTTTGATAGGTTTTCTTGCTTGATATAATGCTTGGAACCTATGGATGATGGAAGAAGGCTTTGAAGATCAATTTCGCAATATTTTGATGGTAACTCGCGCTTAGTGTGTTTTTCAGCGCGGGTTCAGCGTGTTTTTGATGAAAAGGCAGTAACTAAGGACCCTTGACCGCGCTTAGCACGCTTTTTGGGAATTTTCCGCCTTTGTGTTGATCGTGCTAAGCGCGGCCCTGATGGCGCTTAGCGCAATGCCACTTACAGGCACATTGTGGACTTTGTATAAGTAGCCACTTGAGTAGATATTTTGAGACACTTTTCATTTTTAACAACTTTTCAGATTGTAAAGGGATTTTTAGGGCAAAAAGCTTAAAAATTCCAAGGGAAGTGAGAATCAAAACTTTGGAGTATCAATCTTCGATCTTTCGAATTTGATGTTATCATGGCTTTCCTTTTCACTTGTTGATCAGGCTACCATGGTGATGGCTAGCTAAACAACTTTTGTGTCAAGATTAGAGGTAGTTAACCTTACTAGTATGTATTTCTTGTGATCTTTTGTATGTGAACAAAGTTGATGATCAATATATGATGAAGATCTTTGCTTTTAATGATGTATGTATGGTTTAAATCACTCTAGACATAGATTTTCCAAGTCTTGATCTAAATTCTTCATCTATTAACAAACATACTCTAGACATAGATGTGGAAGTTAATATTTGCTTTGTATCGATCTTTATGTTTATTATTTCGATTATTGTTTCAAGAAATCATCTAGCGAAAGAAACAATAATACCCATGAAGCCGCTTTAGAAATAAATAGAATCGAGAGGATACGTGATTGTATTGATCTAAACTAAGTTCCTTGAAACCATTAATTGCATTTGCATTGCATTCATGCATTCATGTCATTGCACTTGCATTCCTCTTGCATAAGCTCATTCCATTGTCTCCTCTCCAGTTTCCACACTGAGTCCTTTACACCCGTATAACACCAGAGCTCAAGCCCGAAGAAGAATGGCTGCGCATGAGCAAGAGATTGAAAGAGTTAACAATGAACTTGAAGACCTATGTGGGAATGTAGGGAAGATCATGGAGATGTTGCAAGTGATTCGTGCGAAGATGGATACCCAAACCACAGTGGTTTCTGAGATTGTTAATCCAGTGGTTGATCCTCAACCTGCCGTGACTACTTCAGCAAATTTTCCTCCATTTGGTTTTCCTCCAGGTTTTGTGCCTAGACCTGCTACAATTCCTACTACTCAACAAGCTGTTCCATTGGCTTCTGAGGTCCCTCATGTAGTTTCTACCTTTGCACTAACTACCATGCATACCAGTGTGCAACCTTAATTTGATGAACACCAACAAGTTTATGATGTCCCTGATATGTCTGAAGAGGGGGATGAATGTCATGAAAAGCTAAGAGAGAATGTTGAGACCATTGAGTAAAGGTTGAGACTATGGAAGGTGATCAGATCTTTGGTGCTGCTGCAAGGGAAATGTGCCTTGTGTCTAGATTGGTAATCTCAGCAAAGTTCAAAACTTCAAACTTTGATCAGTATGAAGGTGCCACTTGTCCAAAGAATCATCTTATCATGTACTAGGAAGATGGCAGTCCATGTGGATAATGATAAGCTCATGATTCACTGTTTCCAAGATAGTTTGAAAGGTGCCTCTTCCAAATGGTATTTGAGCTTGGAACAGTCTCGTATCCACTGTTTTCAAGACTTGTCAGATGCTTTCATCAAACACTACAAGTACAACATGGATCTAGCTCCTGACAGAAGATAGTTATTGAGCATGTCATAAAAGAATTCCAAGTCATTCAAGGACTATGCCCAGAGGTGGCGAGAAACTGCATCTCAAGTGGAACCACCCATGACCGAGAAAGAATTAGATGACTGGTTCGTTGTCACAGTACGACCAGAATTTTATGAAAGGATGGTAGGAAGTGTAACTGCTAGCTTCTCTAACATAGTGATTGTAGGTATCAAAGTTGAACTTGGTTTGAAGAATGGAAAAATGACCAACACAGCTGGAAGTTTAAATAACAATAACAACAATGCTAAGAAGTCTTCTAGAAATTTCCACAAAAGAAAAGAAGGGGAAACAAATGCAGTGATGACTAGTCGAAGGAAAAATTAGTCTTGGAAGAAACAACAGCAACAACAATGTTATGCTCAACAGCCAGCTTATCTAGTTCAGTTCACTCAACAACCATATGTGGCAGCAATCACTCCCACATTCAATCAATAGGTTCCCGTGTATCAACCTGTGCAACCAGCTCCTACTTATCAACCAGTTCAAACTCCACCAACTTATCAACGAGCGCCCAACGCTCAAGCTTATCAACAACAAAGGACTCAAGCTCCACGCCAAAATGCTCTTGTTCAAAATAGAAGACAGGGTGGTAGGTCTCATATTCCTCCTATTCCTATGACATATACATAATTGTAACCTTCATTGTTGCAGAGAGGGTTGGTGACTCCAATACCTTTGGGTCCATCACCTGATCCTCTTCCACCCTACTACAATCCCAATGCTCACTGTCCATTCCACGAAGAAGCGCCAGACCACGATCTAGAAGGCTGTTTTTCTTTGAAACACCTTGTGAGAGAGCTGATGGAGAAGAAAATCCTATCATTTGGTGATTTGGGACCAAATGTCAAAAACAACCAGTTTCCTGCTCATGAGGCTGTTAAAGCTATTGATGAAGTATCCGATGAAAGTCTGATCCTATATGTTTCTGAAATCAAGACTCCTCTACGAGGTTTCCATGCAAAGTTAGTAGAAGCAGGATTGGTCAAAGTTTGCCATGCAAAGTGTGAAGAATGTGATGTCAGTCCTAAAGGATGTGCATTGGTTCAAAAGGGCATCCAAAATATGATTAATGTAGGTTTCTTGCATGTGAGTAACAAGGTGAACAAAGATGAAGTATCAGTGATTGAGCTTATCTTTAACTTGCCATAATTAAACGATAAAGTGCATGTCTTCAATTTGCCCGAGTCAAGTTCCAAAACACCAGTATTTAATCTACCGAAGCCATTCTTCAACTTTCCGTAACCTGTTGTTGTTCAGCCAACTAGTCAGCCGAAGCCTGTGGTTATTCACAAGCCTAGTTTATTCCCTTTCAAAGATACCAAATCAGTACCATGGAAGTGTGATGTGACTGTTATTGATCAAGAATTTGGAAAAGTTGTTCAGAAAGAAGGTTTGAAGAGTACTAATGCAGATATAACCAATATTGTTAGGGGCAAGTAAAATGACCCGTAGTGGTCGCATCTATACTCCCCGATTAAATGAGGCTTCACCAAAAGAGACTGCTGCTACTATACCCACCTAGACAAAGAAGTGATTCCAAATGATGAAGATGCATAATTTATGGGAATTATAAGGAAGAGTGACTACAAGGTCATTGATCAGCTACATCAAACTCCTTCAAAGATCTCCATTCACTCTCTTCTAATGAGTTCTACAGCTCATAGAAGTGCCTTGCAGAAGTTGCTAGGTCAAGCTCATGTCACTTATGACATTACTGTTGGCCAATTTGATAGTGTAATTGCCAATATCACAGCCTGTAATACCCTCAGTTTCAGCAGAGAAGAGTTACCAAGGGAAGGCCAGAACCTTAACTCTGTGTTGCACGTGTCTGTGAAATGTCAAGATGATGCTTTAGCAAGAGTCCTTGTGGAAATTGGTTCCTCTCTTTGATTGTTAAGGCTTTTGGTGGTTCGCGTAGAACAGTGATTAGGGAGGTGGAACTGCCAATCTTGATTGGCCCCCATGTGTTTGATATTACATTCCAAGTCATGGACATCAATCCCGCATACAGTTGTTTGCTTGGAAGACCATAGTTTCATGTCGTTGGGGCAGTGACCTCTAACTTGCACCAAAAGATGAAATTTGTTGTTGATGATAAATTGGTGATTGTTCATGATGAGGAAGACCTTATGGTGAGCCATCTCTCTTTATTCCGATATATTGAGGTTGACGATGATGCCTCATAAACTTCTTTCCAAGCCATCGAGATAGCCAACGTTGTCCTTTTGGAAGTTGAAAAACCTGTGGGGAAGGGTAATCCATTCTTTGCTTATGTCAAGAGCACGAGATCAACCATCGAAAAGGTATTCCCGAAGGCTGAGGATGGTTATTGATGTCAATATGAAACTGGACCATTACGGGTTGGGTTACAAACCAACTAATCAAGGAGCATCTACTTCTACCAAAGGTCATCTGAAGAGCATCCAATAGGTGTTTGTCAATGGAGGCTTTCAAGTCAACTTCGTTGATGAAGATAATGAAGATGAAGATATGAGAAACCTGGTGTTTTATTGTGATGTTGCCTTAGACAATTGAGAGGCAATTGAGATCCCAGAGATCATTCCCGTGTCAAAGTAATTTGTTGTTTTCTGTTGTTTTCAAAAACTCCATAGCTCTGCCAAAGGCTATTGGATTATTTTGTAGGGCCACTTATGCACTTTCAAAATTATTATCAATAAAGATATTTTGTTAAATTCTCATTTGGTCATTTACTGTTTTTTTGTTTTTGCTTTTAAAAGAAAATGGCAATCTTTCAAAACTACAAAAACATTTTATGTTGCATTTCTTTGTTCTTTTAATAAAATCAAATCATTCAAACATGCAGAATAATCAAAAACCCTGAATCCAACGACTATACTTTTACTCCTAACTTTGATTCACCCATCTACCAAGCTGAATAACAGGGTGAGGAGGATTATGAGGTTCTTGATGAACCGGAAAGAATGTGTGAGTACGAGTATACAGATCTCTAACCACATCAAGAGCAGGTAGAGACAATCAACCTTGGTATTGATAAAGAGAAGAAAGAAGTCAAGGTTGGTACAACGCTTGGGGCAGACATCGGAGAAAGATTGGTCAGGTTCTACAAGAGTATGTGGATGTGTTTGCGTGGTCATATCAGGATATGCCGAGTTTAGACATAAACATTATTGTTCACAAATTACTGCTTCGACCAGATTTCCCGCCAGTAAAACAGAAACTTCGAAGAACTAGACCTGACATAGCTCTGAAGATTCGAGATGAAGTGAAGAGGCAGCTTGATGCAGGTTTCTTAACAGTTTCAAAGTATCCATAATGGGTAGCTAATATTGTGCCAGTTCCTAAAAAGGAAGGCAAGGTTAGAATATGCGTAGATTACAGGGATTTGAACAAATCTAGTCCGAAGTACGACTTCCTTCTACCACATATTGATACACTTGTGGATAACACTGCTCATTTTGCCGTTTTCTCTTTCATGGATGGCTTCTCTGGCTACAACCAGATCAAGATAGATCCTAACGACATGGAAAATACCATGTTCATTACACCTTGGGGAACATATTGTTATAAGGTCATGCCCTTCAATTTGAAGAACCCATGGGCAACCTACCAAAGGGCGATGGTCACCCTCTTTCAGGACATGATGTATAAGGAGATTGAGGTGTACGTTGATGATATGATTGCAAAATCTCAGAGTGAAGAGGACCACTTGGATCATTTTTTGAAGTTGTTTGAACGACTCAGAAAATACCAGTTGAGATTGAATCCTACTAAGTGCATGTTTGGTGTTCGATCCGGAAAGTTACTTAGGTTTATTGTTAGTCAACGAGGAATCGAAGTAGACCCCGACAAGGTTAGAGCAATCCAAGATATGCTAGCTCCACAAACTAAAACACAAGTTAGAGGTTTTCTTGGACGTCTGAATTACATTTCCAGATTTATCTCCAATATGACCGCTACTTGTGAACCTATCTTTAAACTACTCTGCAAAGATCAGATCATTGATTGGAATTCTGATTGTCAACGAGCTTTTGAGAAGATTAAAGGTTATTTGCAAGAACCTCCCATCTTAATTCCACTCGTTCCAAGAAAGCCTATCTTCATGTATTTGACTGTGCTCGAAGGATCTATGGGTTGCGTATTGGGCCAACATGATGAGACTGGACGAAAAGAACATGCCATTTACTATTTAAACAAGAAGTTCACTGATTGTGAAAGCAGATATTCACTTTTGGAGAAGACTTGTTGCACTTTAGCATGGGCTGCTAAGCGTTTTAGGTAGTACATGATTTGTCACACTACTTTGTTGATCTCCAAAATGGATCCAATAAAGTATATTATTGAGAAGCCTTCTCAGACTGGAAGACTCGCCCATTGGCATACGTCGTTATCTAAATACAACATCCAGTATGTAACCCAGAAGTCTATCAAAGGAAGTGTTTTGTCCGACTACCTTGCAGATCAATCTTTCGAAGACTATGAGCCTCTGAAGTTTGATTTCCTTGATGAAGACATCATGTTGGTAAAATATTGCGAAGAACCAGGCCCTGATGAAGGTCCTGAGTCAGGTTCTCGTTGGAAGCTGATGTTTAATGGTTCCTTTAATTACAGTGGGCATGGTATACGAGTCGTTATGATGAATCTAAATGGTGGTTATACTCCGTTCACAGTGAGGCTATATTTTGAATGTACAAACAACATTGCAGAATATGAAGCGTGCATCCTAGGCATTGAAGCAGCCATTGATCTCCGAATTAAGATACTTGAAGTATGTGGAGACTCAGCTTTGGTGATCTACCAAGTTAAGGGTGAATGGGAAACATGTGACGAAAAGTTAATTCCATATCGTGCTTAGATTGTGGAGTTGATCAAATACTTTGATGAGGTCACTTTCTGTCACGTCCCAAGAACGGAAAACCATATAGATGATGCCTTGGCTATGCTAGCCTCGATGTGGAAAGTAAGATTCCTTACTAAAGCACCACTTATTCAGATTAAACGAAAGATTGAGCCTGCCTACTGTCAATTGATTGAAGAAGAAAGTGAGGGGAAACCATGGTTCTATGACATCAAGAATTACTTGCAAAACCAGGAATATCCATCAAATGCTACACCTCTAGATAAGAGGACTCTGAGAAGATTGGCATCCAAGTTCTTCCTTAGTAATGATGTTCTATACAAAAGAAACCATGATATGGTTCTACTTATATGTGTGGGCAGACGTGAAGCAGACCTGTTGATCAAAGAAATTCACGAAGGATCATTTGGAACCGATGCCAATGGTCATGGTATGTCTAAAAAGATCTTGAGAGCTGGGTATTACTGGTTAATCATGGAGTCCAATTGTATCCAATATGACAGAAAATGCCATAAATGCCAGATTTATGCTGACAATGTGCACGTGCCTCCAACACTGCTAAATGTTCTATCATCACCTTGGCCTTTCTCTATGTAGGGCATTGACATGATTGGGGAAATTGAGCCCAAAGCTTCCAACGATCACCGTTTCATCCTGGTTGTAATTGACTACTTCACCAAATGGGTAGAAGTTGCCTTCAATACCAATGTGACAAAGCAAGTGGTTGCTCGCTTCATCAAAAAAGAGATTATCTACCGTTATGGGATCCCAAGTTGAATCATTACAGATAATGGGACGAACCTGAATAATAAAACCATGAAAGAGTTGTGTGAAAGTTTCAAGATTAAGCATCACTACTCTTCTCCTTATTGTCCGAAAATGAATGGATCTATTCAAGCCGCAAACAAAAATATCAAGAAAATCCGGCAAAAAATGGTGAAGACTTACAAAGATTGGCATGAAATGTTACCATTTACTTTGCACGGATACCGAACTTCAGTTCGAACTTCAACAGGGGCAACCCCTTTCTCTTTGGTGTATGGGATGGATGCACTCCTCCCAATTGAAGTAGAGATACCATCCATGAGAGTCTTAATGGAAACCAAGCTGGATGAAGCAGAATGGATCCAAGACAGATTTGATAAGTTGAATCTCATTGATGATAAATGCATGACTACGATGTGCCATGGTCAGTTGTACCAAAAGAGGATTAAAAGGGTGTTTGACAAGAAGGTTCGTCTTCGAGAATTCAGAGAAGGAGAACTTGTACTCAAGAAACTCTTTCTAGTTCACAAAGTCATGCGCGGAAAATGGACTCCCAATTATGAAGGCCCATTTGTTGTGAAGATAACCTTCTTCGGAGGTTCACTAATTCTCACAATAATGGACTGTGAAGAGCTTACGCACCCTGTGAATTCTGACGCAGTTAGAAAATATTATGCTTAAATAAAACTCGCTAAGTCGAAAACCTAAAAAGGCGACTTAGGCAACAATGGGTATCCCGGTGGATCAAAACCTATGAAAGAGATCCAGGCAAAAGTTAGGGATGAAAATAAAAATATAATAAGAGCTCGCTAAGTTGAAAATCCGAAAGGGCAGCTTAGGAAAAATTGAGCGTCTCGGTGGATTGAAAACCCGAAAGGGCAATCCAGGAAAAAATTAGGGACAAAAGACATTTCACTGCATCAGATGGTGTTTATCATTGCAGAAGAATAAAAGCAAAAGTTCAATCTAGCCGCTCTCGTCAGAAGAAGGGTTTTGTGAAGTCTTAGTTATTAGGGCTAGTAGTAGCATTGGATTCAATGTAACCTTTCTCTATTGCCATTTTCAACTTGCAATACTTCATGGAGCTTTGCCATTTGCAAGCTACCATTCTTGAATAAATACAGATTTTGCCCACTCAATTCTTGTCATTTATGATTTCTCTACTTTTCCTTGTTATGCAAGATGTCATTTATTTGTAAATAATGATTTTGAAAGTGAAAAGTTTTGAATTGAAAAACATTTCGAAAACATAATGAAAGAACTTAAATTTGCTTTGACATGTGGAAGGATTGAAAGAAAATCTTTTGTATCCCCCAAGAAGTCTCAAGGTTGCAGGAGCACTTGTAGACCATTACAACAAAATTCACATTGAATCATAAACTGACAACACTCTTGGATCGATCCTTTGATTGCATGTGACTATCAAGATTGAAGAGAATCTCCCTAGTGTCCATCATGTGATACATATGCATTGGAGTCAAGGATATATTCCTAATGAATTCCCCTGGTTTCATACTTCCCCAGTGAAATGGATGTATATTCCCCAGTAAATCTCTGGTCTCCTCTATTCCCTAGTGATTTCCTTTTGACTCCTTTTTCCCCAACGAAGTGAATATTTTCCTTCCCCGTGAGAGTCTCCTAAAACTCCTTGTCTTTCCACCGAGTCAGCTTTTGTATATGATGACCATTCGCATCATGCATAATCATGTGCATTTACCATTAACCCAGGTCTTTGTTGTTGGTTGTAGCCCTTTTGACCTCTAGTCCAGTTGTTACTGTCATCTCATTAAAATCCTTAGTTGTCACCTATCCCCTATCCAAGTCCAGTTATCACTGGCATTTTGTTAAATCCTTGGTTATCACCAATCCCCATGAAATCTAGTTGTCACTAACATTCTTGTTTGAAGGTCCAGTTGTTATTGGTATCGGTAGTCCGGTTGTCACCAGTCCCTTTTTGAAGTCCAGTTTTTACTTACAGGCTCGTTTTCAAATCCAATTGTTATTGGTATCTGATGTCTTTGACCTTTGAGGTTTGGTTATCACCAACATCCCCTTTGAAGTCCAGTAATTACTGGCCACCCGTTAGAAGCTGGTTGCCACCTTTTCTTGCGGTCTAAGTCCAATTATTTTGGCATATACGGAAGAGTTTAATTACCCCGTTTTTCCTGATGTTTCAAGAAGAGCATGTTTGACTTCTTCATGTTTAGGAAGCTCCAAAGACCAATTTGAGGATGAATTCCCCAGAAATGCATAGATTGAGAGATATGGAGCCATGAAGTTGGAGGTTCATCACTTTTTGAATTAGGACACTAAGAAAAATTTTCATACAAATTTGCCTTGTAAAACGAGCCAACTTTGAAGCCATTTTTCACCATGATCCCTTTTGATTCAAGAAAAATTGTCAACATGAAAGTTGTAGAGCATGTTTTGGGCTTTCCAAAAAGTCCAAGAACACAATTTTATCATGCTTGAGCTAGGAGATTCGAAGAGATGAAGTTGGCCTTTCAAACTTGAGTTTTAGGTCATTTTCATGACATGTTATTGAAGCAAAACCAATTCAAATCTGCATATCCCTTGATTACAGGTCCTATTACTTGAAAATCCATCCTTAATTAGATGATTACACATATTTTTGATGCATTATCCAAGTGTTCATTCCATTTTGGGAAGATTTTGCAAGAAAGTCTATACGTCCATTTGCATAAAGTGACTTTAATCACAAGTCAACTTGTATGGAGCTTTGTGATTGTTTCCTCTGATCATACTCCACACTAAAGCTCAGAAGCAACACCTCTAAAAGTTCCAACCACCCAAGAGGCATTGTACTTTGTATTGAAACTACAGAAATCCATAAAACTACCATTTCATTCTCAACCAAACCAAAAACACCAAAACTCTATGCTCCCAATCCCTCAACCTCTTCTATAAATAAAGGACACCTCTAAGCTTAAAAACACACAAAAAACACTCCTCAAAACCTCAACAATATCTCTACACACCAGAATTTGCAAAAATCACCATTTAGGTAAGTTCTCAAGCCAGAAACTCCCAAACCTTGTTTCATTCGTGCATTCTTCAAACTAACACCACAAACCTTTCCTAAACACTCATTAGAGTGTGTTCAAAACCTTGAATAAGTTCTGTACCATTCATATCATCACCCACCACTCTCACCTTCATGCTTTGCAAGAAGGTTCGTGTGAAGAGTTATAAGCAGTTTCTGGTCAAGTTCTTTGTTCAAGTACTCTCTTTCAGGTTCAAGGAAGATCATAGGATCTTTATATTGCTTATGTAACCATTGTGAAGAGGCATTGGACCTTGCTCCAATAGGTAAGTGTTTTACACTTTGAAACTCATGTTCATGCATCATTTGTGATTGTTTACCAAAGCAAAAATATAGATATGATTGTGTTATATGTGTTCTTCCTACCGTTAGCAGGTTATCTTGTTTGTGAGTGAAGTTTGTATTGTTTGAAACCTAGGGTTTTGTTTTTGTTTTGTCCTTCGTGTGCTCTAGTCAGTGAGTCGCAGTGTGTAAAAATGATACCATTGTAATTCTATGAAAAATAGAGTGACTTAGGTTTTTACATTTTTGAAAATCATGGAGAAATGAGAGAGATATGGTTGATAGAAAATCTGAAAGAATAAAGAAGAAGAAGAAGAAGAAGAAGAAGAAGAAGAAGAAGAAGAAGAAGAAGAAGAAGAACACGAAGAGAGAGAAAGAGGGAGATGCGTGAGAGGTTGAAGATGATGCTGAGGTGGCGCCATTTTTAATTATGTCATGTGTTTTTAATATTTATTATATTGTTTGCAAATGGTGTATGACTTGGGCATTGTGCCACAATGGTTGTGTGTTTGTGTTTAGAGTGTGAGCGAGCAAGGGGTCTGGGGTTCAAATCCCCCTCGCCCCAAACCCTTTTGTTTCTTTATTTTTTCCCATTTTCATGTTTAAACTGAATATATTATGTTGTGATTTCACCCTTTATACACATGCAAGCGCATGGCCCAGTGGGTATGTTTTGGGCTTGGAATCTGAGTATCTTGTGTTCAACTCCTATAGGCAACATCCCTTTCTTTTTATCACTTGTTTTTTTATGTTTTCTTCATAACTTCAAATGTTAATAACATTATGATCCTTTGGTCTTTTTGAGCCATTCTTTTTCACACTCGCTCATAATCTTGCCTATTTTATGAATCCTTGAAAAAATTCCAAAATATATATTATTTTCATGCACTTTTACTTAGTCAAAGTAAGGTACCTTTTAAGGCTATTTTAGGGTTTCATTTGGTTGTTTTTGATTGGTTCTTTGATTTTTGTTGCTCATAATGATGATTGTGAACATAATACACCGTGTGAGTACCTTGTTTGATGTTGATAGCATTGGCCTCTTGATTTTTGCTTAGGGTTTGACATATTTTAATGCATGATTCTTATGTTTATATGTCTCGAACGTCAATACCTAAACTTAAAACATTCTTTGTGCCTTTGCCATGATACATGTTTGTTCTATCATGTCATTTTGAACCTTGAATTCATGTTTGCTTTGTGTTGAATCATCTTTGATCACATGTTCATGATTTATTTTAACTTTGATACCATACTTTGTTTGGTTCTTAAAACTTCATGCTTATCATGTTCAAACCCTTTTGAATGATTTAGACTTGATTGTGATCATATTGAACCTTTGACATGTACCCTTGGTTGTTACCTTGATGTCTTGAACCATGTTTTCAATTGTATTCATGATTAAGTGTTGTTATAACTTGTCCATGATTGTTGAATCTTAAATTGTATTCATGATTAAGTGTTGTTACAACTTGTCCATGATTGTTGAATCTTAAATTGTATTCATGATTAAGTGGTGTTAGTAAACCCTAATCCATGTCCCAACCATTGACCTTAGTTCATGTTTACTCTAGTTGTATATTTGAACTTTCGATGACATGATTCATATGTTTGGTATTGTTATATCCATGTTAACTTGAATCCATACTTGATATTGTTATATCCATGATTGAATTGAATCTTTGTTTATATCCATGATACTTTGATCTTGTTAGAACCATGTCACATGTATGCTTTTATCTTTATCATATATGCTTGTATGTAATCCTTGGTTGTTATCATGTCTTGTTCATAAATTTGTTAAGTCATTCATGTGTTTTTTTTACCTTGGTTGATATCATGTTTAAATATCATCCTTTGTCATGTTTACTTTGATATCCTGTTTGAATATCATTCTTGTTCATCTCATCCATCCACCCATGAACTCATGTTTATTTTTTACTTTGTCAAGTCACCCCCTAGCTTGATAGCTTTCCCCCTTCTCTTTTCTTTTGTTTCTTAAATCCAAAGAAGAGATCCCTTTTGTTGACTTTATGTCATAGGTAGCTTAGCTTTACCTCAACTACCCCTTTTGACTTTGTTAAGCCATTAAATTTTCAACTTAGCCTTAGGTTTGAGTTGGTAAACTCTATGTAAGTGTTATTGTTATAAACACTTACCTTTCCCTTGGAACCTTGATCATTATCAAGTGTTCTTCACCCTTGTTAAGGTGAACTACGATTGCTCTGATTCCGTCCTTGTTAGGATAAGTAGGCATACGACTGTGAAGTCTTGGCGAGCATACTAGCAATAAACCTCCTTAGGTCCCCTATCTTATAAAACCCCAAAATAGAACATTTCCAAACATTAGCAAGTAAATTACCATAACACAAATACTTTCAAGATGTTCCTATAGGATATTATAGATACTTAGGGTGATAACACCTTCCCTTAGTATAACCAACCCCTTAGGGATGGCAATGGGTAGGGTACTATAGTACCCGTCCCCATACCCGCAGTTGAAAAAAAACCCCGTATCCGAGTCCATACCCGTTTGGGTATCAAAATTGGCACCCGTCCCCGTACCCTATGGGTATATAAGTGCCCATACTCGTACCCGTTACCCGCATTTCTAATAAAAATAAATATATCAAATATAAAATATCATAATATTTTAAGTTTTTAAAAATATAAAAATGTTTTTAAAAAATTTTATTGTTGAATTATGAAATAAATGATCACGTATATTAAATATGTAGTAGTTTAAAATTGATATTTTTTTTTAATTTTATAATATTTATTTTTATATAATAATATAAATTAAAATATATAAATATATATTGTGTGGGTATGGGGTGGGCTGGGTACTAAGGTGCCCATACCCGCACCCATCCCCGCTTATTTAAGTGGGTAATTATCCGAGCCCGTACCCGTACCCATTTTTGCGGGTTTTTACCCTACCCGTTGTGGGTAATTTTCTGGGTACCCACTGGGGATGGGCCAAATTGCCATCCCTACAACCCCTGAACCTTTAGATCTCTTTGCATTGTTGTTACATTGCACAATTAGGGTTTTATTCGATCTTTTCCCTTTCCTTTGGATAAATTAAAGTTCATTGGTGAACATTTAATGTTTTGTGATTCAAGTTAATACAATAGCTTGATATCCGATTCTCACCGCGATACTAGGAGGAACCACAACAATTGGAATTCTAGCAAGCTCTCTAAATGGGTAGAAGTTTTGTCAAGAAGTGACTGGTAGTCACTAGGAAAACTCTCCGAAAGTGAGAGATGGCACTCAGTAAACTCTACTGCATTGAAAGTAGCGGTATTCCAAAGTGAAGACCCAATAGGATATGATTTTCCACTTGTTTTTTATCCCTTAACTATTACAAGGAGACTTATTGAATGACCCTCTTCCCGCCACAGATTCTTGGGAGGGCGAGCTTCACTGTCCCAGGATGTCACACTGCTACTTCCCACAACCAATAGTAGAATCCCTTTGAAAATGAGGGGGGCAATCTCGCCCGCTGATGTACAACTTGTATTTGGAGCAAACATTCTCTCCTCTTGCCTATCAAAATTCCATCCATATACTCAAAAAATAAAAAAGGGGAACGCTATAACATATATAAGATAGTAGAAAGGGTATCATGGCAAAAAGGTTCTTTTCATACCATAAAGCGTACCTAAGTAATTCTCTACCCCATCTCCATGTTCTCGATCCTGAGTAATTAGAGTACACGAGTTCAGAGTTAGGAAGCAACACATAATCTAGATTATATCTTGCTGGGAGAAGAGCTCTCAAATTTATCCTCTTGATAAGTTGAGGATCCAATGTCCATGATAAAGGAAAGCGAGGGGCACCTGTCGCCCCTGTGGTCACCAGAGAGGCACCTCCTCACCCCCTCACACACATGAACCTATCTTTCCAATCCTTATAAGGATCTTCATAGGGCTTCAACAAACACCTACGTGGTAGGGAACACAATGTTCTCCAGCCACTATTAGGGAGAATCTATGTGCTAAAGAAAGAGAAGAACACCAAAACAGTAAGGGGAGCACCCATTTTAAAATACATTATTTGGAAGACCTTAAGGATGGTCAATACGTCGAGGGTGATCTAGGAAGGGGAAACATTAAAATTCGTAAGAAAGTTCACCTCAAAGGAAGTAAAAGGGTCCAGAACCCTTAACTCGTGGATAACGCGTAAGTGAAAGTAAAAGTAAGGGGATGATGGCTTGTTCGCGGTGTTCATGTTGGATCTCTATACAGAAAAACTAATACCTTGACGAACCCTGCTGATCATGTCAGAGTTGAAATATAAGAATGCAATGTGTCGAACATGAACATGCTTGATGTTCTTCCTAGCCATCAACTTCAGAAAAGAGGAAGGAAAAAATGAAGGAATATCAACCTTTGGGCCCTAGGAGAGAGAACGAAGTTCACAACCTTTTTCCTTTCCTCTTCCAAAAGTTTTCCTTGGCCTATGTATTTTCTTTTGAGAAAGCAAAAATGGAGAATCCAAAGGAAAAGGAAAAGATTTTCATGGGAAATGTATCAATTATTTTTATAGATATCCAACGGTACGAGCAATGCCTCCACTCAGTGAAGTAACTGCCGCAAAGAGAGGTAAGGTTCTTACACATAGAGGATGCGTGTAAGACAAAGGGGTTAGAGTAGTTTTCCCTAGGAAAGCCATCACGAGCAGCATTATATGATACCCACACTCTCTCTCCCACTGACGCTTGGCTATCCAGGAAACATCTGGTAAAAAGGTGAATACTCAAATAAAGGGTTCATCTTCCATTAAAAATGAAGTCTTCAGTTGAAGGACTCACCTCTTTGGTTGAGTGACTCACCTATGATTAAAAAGAACGCCTTTAGGTGAGGGACTCGCCCCTTTGGCTGAGAGACTCACCTCTCATTAAAAAGAACACCTTTTTCTAAGGGACTTTCCCCTTTAGCTGAGGGACCCGCCTCCCATTAAAAAGGACGTCTTCACCTGAAGGACTCGCCCCTTTAGCTGAGGGACCCGCCTCTAACTAGGAAGTGTCTCCTTCAGTTGAAGTACTTACCCCGACCATAAAGCTCAACTCATGAGAAGTCCAAAAACACTTCATCATTTTCTATTTGTCGTGCTTAAGGGACCATCGTTTCCGCTGTTCATCTTCGTTCTTATGCAAATCACTCAGCCCTTACCAACACTCATGTTTCTTTAACCCTGAGAATCAAGATCTGTGATTCTCTCTGATTTCGAACTACAATTCAATACGAATTTCAGAACCGAAATCAATCACACACCTCACTACATTCGAGTTTTCGTATAAATCGAATCGGAGTTCTGGATACCAATTATTGGAGTTCGACAAAGAATCTTCATTAATAATACTCAAGAATAAAGAAGATAATTAACAGTCACAGAGAATTGAAAAAAAAAATTGTGTAACTAACTTTCTAATCTCAAAATACAAAAATCAGAATCTATTACAAATTCACTTTCGTGGACTTATATATCGAAACTCAAATGCACATTAATTACAAATTTAAATTCAAATATAAATAAAATTCAAAACTAAATTAAATTAAATGTTGAACTACATTCACCATGAAATTGGATGCGAATTAAAGAAAAAAAAATACTGTAAGTCATAAGAAGATAAACCACTTCCTTTTAATAACTTTAGTATGCACTGATTAATAACAGGCTACATATATCGAAAAAACGTATTTTCACAAATTAACAAAGACTTTCTCAATTTAAACCAAAGCATTCATTTGGTATTTTCTTTTTATAAAATTTGAAACAAAATTAAATTGAATCAATTCTAACTCATATGTTTTAATTAAATAAAACTTTGATACTATTTGATAGAATTATTAATTCAATAATATTCAATCAAATATAGATGCTAAATATGGAAAGTAGATAGTCCTACATGTATATATTGAAAAAGTTTAGAAATATCTGGATTTATTGAAAAAAATTATATTGACAGTCATTTTGAAGGTTACAAGACAAATAACAAATACCCAATAATGTGTGTGATTCTTTCTTAATTAATACTCTTAATATCTTAGATATTCTTCATACGGAGAGATAAGATAAACAACTTATATATGATTTATTTAGGACTATACACTATTTATAAAATGATGATCAATTAAATATCTTCTTATTTCGAAATAGATAATAAACACTTAATTTTATAAAATAGTTAATATAATTAAAATATAATATAATTATATAATAATGATTAGAATATTAAAATAATATAGAAAAATATTCCAACAACTAATAATAGGAAATAAATTAGCAGAAACCCGATAACAACTTTAGAAACACACAAGCCGTGGGTCAAAAGCATGTGTTGTAGAAAAGTAGCTTAAAAGAACACTTATTTTAATTTATCCATACACCTATCTCAACTGAGTCCAGATTCATTTCATTTCCTTATCCTCCATTTATTCAAATTTCTTTAATAGATTTTTGTCACGTTGAATTTAATATTTTGAACGGTCAAGATTAAAAACTAAAAAAATATTTTAATTAAATATGGACTATTGAAATCATTTAATGTTTTTAACCATAGAAATAAATGTTTTTAAGCATGTATCCTGTTTTTAATCTAGACCATTGAAATCCTTTAATGCCACATGACAAAGATATGTTAAATAAGATGGATTAAATGGAGGATAAGAAAATGGAGTAGATCCAAAATTTTCTCAACTTGGGGGATGTAAATGAGAATAGTACGATGTGTTAGTGCGTGGGGCACTTTTTAGTGAGGAGAGAAAGAGAGAATAAGAAAATAAGGATTTGTATTATTGAATTGTGTAAATAATGATACAAGCTAGGTCTATTTATATACAACCCTAATTGGGCATGGGCTAACACAACTTGGATTATATCTAAATATTAAATCTAATCAAATCAAATCTAATATAATATTTCAACACACCCCCATAATCCAAGTTGTTGAACCTATGCTAGTCATAGTCGATCTGAACTATTCCAAATTTCTTTCTCAAATTCAGGAATTTGTCGATCTTTAATCCTTTGGTGAAAATGTCGGCCAACTGTGCTTCACTTGAGCAATGCCTAACTTCAAGTTCACCTTGATTTACCTTTTCTCTTAAGAAGTGAAATCTGGCTTCGATATGCTTACTCCTTCCATGTAGAACTGGATTCTTCGCCAGATTTATAGCTGACTTGTTGTCGATTTGTAACACAAGAGGTTTCTTCACATCGACCTCCATTTCTTCAAGTACTGATCTGATCCAAATTGCTTGACATGCAGCATAAGATCCTGCTATATATTCAGCTTCACACGATGACAATACCATCACAGGTTGCTTCTTCGAACACCATGAGATTGGGGCACTAAATACTTGAAAGAAATTGCCAATTGTACTTCTTCGATCTTCCTTATCTCCACACCAATCAGCATCTGAAAAACAATTAACTATTGCTCCTTTGCCTTCAGAATCTCGTCGAAATATAATTCCAAAATCTGTTGTTCATTTTTAGAATTCTTCTTGCAGCTTTCATGTGTGACACTCTTGGTTCGCTCATGAATCTGCACATTAATCCGAATGCGAAACCTATATCAGGTCGACTATTGCACACATATCTCAGAGATCCAAGTATTTGTTTGGGAATGTCAGCAACTTCTTCTACTTCGACTTCGACTTGATTCTCAGCAATTTCTTCAATTTTGACTTCATCAGTTTCTTCGTCGAAATCAGAGCTCATTAATGGCTTGTTAATTGAATTACTAGAATTCCAATCCCAGGCAAAATTTTCAGCAATCACAATATCTCGACTCAACACAATTTTCTCATTAATTGGATTGAATAGCCTGTATGCACCAGTCTTATGATATCCTACCAGAATCATAGGTTCACTCTTGTCATCAAGCTTCCTTCTTCTTGCATCAGGAACACGCTTGTAACACATAGAGCCAAACACCTTTAGATGACTCACTGATGGTCGTTTTCCACTCCACACTTCTTCAGGAACCTTGTTCTTTAGGTTCTTGGTAGGGCACTTGTTCAGAATATAAACAGTTGTCGAAACAACTTCACCCCATAAAGATTTTGGCAAACTCTTCTACTTAAGCATACATCTCGCCATATCCAATATGGTTCTGTTTCGTCTTTCAACAATTCCATTATGTTGAGGAGTATAAGGAGCAGTTACCTCATGATCAACACCATGTTTTGTACATAATTTTTCAAACATCTTCGAAGTGTATTCGCCACCTCCATCGGTTCGCAGAACCTTGATCCTCTTCTCACTCTGGTTTTCGACAAGCATCTTAAATCTCTTAAAGATTTCAAATACTTCATCCTTTCTCTTGATCATATAGATCCACAACTTTCGACTAAACTCATCGACAAACGAAACAAAATATCTGTTTCCACCAATGGTATGTTCTTCGAACAGACCACGTACATCTGAATGTACAACTTCGAGTAAGCAGGATGATCTCATTGGCATAGTCGAAATGAAAAAATTTCTGGATTGCTTTCTGACTAGACATCCTTCACAGAGTTTGTCAGGCATCTCAAGACTTGGAATACCATATACCATATCTTGAGTGATCGAAAGTTCAAATGTCCCAACCTCAAATGCCACAACTAACTATCCTTGTGGTCGACAACAGTTTTTAGACATTGTACTTCAGTCGAACTGATCATGGTCTTAAACGTCCTGTTCTTCGACAACGGAGATTTCAAGACCAAATTGTTTTGGGTGTCGAACAATTTCAAAACTCCATCTTTCATGACAACTGAGAAGCGTTTTTCGACCAGTTGTCCAACACTTAACATGTTACACTTCATTCCAGGTACATAGAACACATCTCTAATCATAGCTTTCGCTCCATTACTCAGTTGAAAAACTATGTTGCCAGTACCTTCTGCTTGCAACGAACTGTTATCAGCAAGTTTTATCTTGCTCTTCTTCGACTCATCAAAATCTGCCAACCCCTCATTTCGACCAGTCATGTGATTTGATCAGCCTGAGTCGAGGAACCAGATCTTGGATTTGACATGGTTATCTGCTACTGCATCCATAACCACCATACCACCTTCAGAATCATCTGAATCTTGGCGTGCAAGGTTCGCTCATTCGTCCTTGCCTTTTTCTGATCCATTGTCTTTCCTGTACCAACAATGTTTGGCCAAATGACCCCTCTTTTCACAGTTATAACACCGTATACCTTTCTTATCTTCTTTGTCCTTTCGATAGTTTCCTCCTCCTCTTTTCGAGGATTCAGGAGCTCTATCTTCGACCTAATTTTTGTGAGGGTTCGACCAAGACTTTTTTCCTTGAGTCTTACTGACTTTGCTTTTGAATTTATTGGAACCACCATTCTTTTTCCATGAGTGAGCCTGCAGTGCTTGTATCGAATCATGAACTCCCTTTCTTTCGACAATCCTCATCTCATGCGCCTCCAACGAACCAACCAAATCTTCCACTTTTAGGGTTTCAAGATTGTTGGATTCTTGAATAGCTACGATAACGTGATCAAAGTGAGAGGTCAACGTTCTCATTACCTTCTCAACTATCATCTTATCAGTTATGGTTTCACCATAACCCTTCATGAGATGGACGAGTTTCTGAACCTTCGACACATATTCTACGACTTTTTCGTCTTCTCCCATCGACAACAACTCATATTATCGACGCAAGGTTTGCAACTTGACAACCTTGACTTTCTCACCTCCTTCATAATTGAAATTCTGGTACCAGATATGTGATGTCACAACAACACACTCTGAACAATGGACAATAACACATAACAGATGAACACACAAAATTGTTAACCCAGTTCAGTTCAAACAACTTAATCTGGGGGCTACCAAGCGAGGGATGAAATTCACTACTTGTAGAATTAAATTACAGACTCAACAACCCAGTTGACAATATCCTAATCTTAATTCCTACTAGTGAATTTCTACCTAAGAAACCACTTAGATATGAGAACACTACTCAATCCCTAAAACCTCTCAAAGAACAACCTCTTTGAGAAACCTTGATCCTGCTTCACAGCTTTGATCAAGTAACAACTCTCTATCGCTTCACAGGTTCTAAGAGAGGACAGAAAACAACTCACCAATTCAACCTAGAATGGTGTATACAAAACTCGTACAAAATACTCAAGTCACTCAGCTTATGCTCTTGATCTTCTCTCTGTATTTCTCTGTATCTTCTTCCTTTGATCTATGCGCTTTATATAGCCGCCTGAATTGGACTTGGACTCCTTGCAATATTTGATCTGCTTTGTTATTTAAAACTGAATCTTTAAAACAGATTTTATCCCCCAAAATCTTTTTAATTCTTCACCTTTTAAATCTCCTACAAACCTGCATCAAATCTCTATGCAACAGAGAATATCTAACCCAAGATATTCGCATCTAATGAGGCTACCTGCTCTCCACAATTCCAGCTAAAACGCAAACCCTAACAACATCACTAAACCTGATGTTATTAATTCTGCAGACCTGATGTCACAACCTCGCATGTGACATCAGACATCCAACTTAAACACTTAACACAGCCCAGTGTTAAGACTCAATGTTGTGACATCATCCATATGACATCAAACATTGAACAACCTTTGTTTTACCAAAATTCCAGCCAATCCAAGAAACTAACAATCTCCCCCTTTGGCTAATTTTGGCTAAAACAATCTCTGCACCTTCAGAGACTTCAGCAGCGGAATAAACTTGAATATTTTTTGAAACTTCAAGCAGCAGCATCTTCAATACATAAAGACTTCACTTCACAAAAAACTCTGCTGCAGCACCATCTTCAACAGCTACAATTTTCAACAATCAACATTGGTGCTCCCCCTCAAAACAAGTACCAGCATAACAGTTGTTCAGCAGATCACCAATTACTCCCCCTTAATTTCTGCACTTCTGCATCACATCACTTTAGCTGCATTTGACAGTATTTGACATTTGTACTCTTTGATACTCTTGGCTCACTTGGCTATTTCTCCCCCTTTTTAGACACAATTAGACAAACCCCATCAAGCAACTCTAACTACAGTTGGTACTACCCTAGCTCTCATTGTCAGTCTCACAGACAGTAAAAAGACATAACAAATCATAGAACAAAACAGGTGCATATACTTCACAATATTCAAATTACAGACCAAGCACAACAGTGCAGAATCAAAAACAGCAGAAATAAAACTAAAACTACTTAGAAGCAAAAGCAAATAAACTAGTCTTCACTTGATCCATCTCCATGATCAACATCCTCATCATCTTCTTCTGAGCAATCAACATTGTCCTTATCAGATTCATCATTTTCTTCATTGGCACTTTCAACAGGAACATCATCACCATTGTCTTGTTCTAACTGCTGGATCAGCTTCTCAATTTTTTCTTTTCTGACCAGACTGGAACTGATGACTGCATCAAGGTCTTTGCACATGGTCTTCAATTCTTTAAGCAGTTCAGCCTTTGTACTCTTCCTGTTACCACCAGCCTCTGATGTCACAACAATATCTGGAACATGATGTCCAGTAAACAACTTACGATGTAATGACAAGACTGACTCCCTTTTGCAAGCTATATCTGAGCTTGTTAAAGTCTCAGGTTGTTGTTCCAAAATGATTCCACAAACCAAAGAGGGGAATGCTATAGGTAACTTGACAGCATTGGTTTCAGCATGTTTTACCACCTGACTAAAAATGTAGCTTCCAAAGTCAAATTTCATCTTCTTTCCAACAGCATAGATAAACTTACCAAGACCAACAGCAATTGTTGTTTTATGGTTGGTTGGCACCCAGTTAGCTGCACCAATCCTATGTAGAATGGCATACTTGATGCTGAGTTTGCTAGCCTTCAGCTTCCCTTTTAATGGCCAAACCTTCACCTGCCCAGCAGTAATCTCCTTGCATATTTCATTATCAGTAGACTCAAGATCACTATACTCTTCATCATCTCTTCCTAGATATTTGTTGATGATACTTGGAGAAAAATTAATACACTTCCCTCTAACAAAGACTTTCATGAAGTCAATGCTCCTCTTATCAGTAATGTTGACAGGAATATTCACAACAAACTCTTTGACAAGCCCATCATAACATTTTGGAAGTGCAGTCACAGTCTTCACCAGACCAGCAGCATTTATCAGTTCCATAATTTCCTCCATTTCCAAAGCTTCTTTTCCAAGTTCCCTTTCCAAGGCTAGTCTTCTCTGACATTCAAACTTCCACATTGATGCACTACTGGCATAGTGGAAAGAAATGTTGTCAATAGGTACTTCAGGAACTTTATCTGATATTCTCTTTAGGATAGTTTTCCTGATAGGTGTGATGTCTTGAACATCATCTTCAACATCATAGTCAGAATCTGAATGTTCCACAACCTTCCTCTTTCTTGGATTTATCTCCACTTTACTCCAAGATTTTGCTGGTCCAACAGCAATGTTCTTCTTCTTATCATCAGATGACTTCTTAGGAGAGGGTTCATCCTTCTTTCCCTTCCTTGTTTTCAACCTCTTTGCAATACTTGGAACAACTCTAGCTATCACCTCATCATCTGATAAATCAACTACATTGATTACATCAGCATTATCTTTACCACCAGAAGCAGGTTCAGGTGATGTTATAACATTTTCTTCAACATTTGTTTCCTCATGCATGTCTTCTTCTTCAACACCTACTTCAGCATCAACTTCATCTTCCTTCTCAGCATCTTCGATGACTGGGACATCTAATCTGTGAAGATTTGTATCAGTGGATTGCATGTCATTCATTTTTCTTGCAGAATGATCAGCAGCCATTTGTCTTAGGGGTCTAGATATGCCCTTAATAGGAAGTCCTTTCTCAAAGATCTTATCAACAATCTGACCTAAGCTTTTGTCAACATCTACCCTTTCCTCAACAGTTTGTGGAAGAGGGGTGGTAGACTTAGGTTTGTCTCCAAACAGCACACTAGTCACAAATGCCCTACTCTCGCCATCATCAAATTTCTTGCTAGTTGATTGATTAGAGGTATTACCTTTTGTAGCCCTCACAGGTCGATATTTCTCAGGTCTTGTATTTCCTAAGGCTGGAATCATAGAAATAGGAGTAATATCCATAGCTTCATCCACAGATACCTCTTTTGACGAAACCCTAGGATTTGCACGAGTGGACCTTTTGGGCGCAGCCTTCTTTGATGGAGATGACACTTGTTTAGACATCGTACTTGTGTAGCAACTGAGGATTAGGGAAGGATTGTTTCTGTTGATGGAGAAGGATATGAACGGTCTAGGGTTATGGTGTTTGATGAAGCGAGGGATAGGTGCTGATAGCCTAAAGTCTGAAGCCTGATCAATGAGTTTCTCCCTCCATACAAACTTTCCTTTTAAATTTACATCAGAATTCATTAATTCTGATTGCCCTTTCAGTATCCTTTCATGCTTGATGTTACCATCTGATGTTACAACATCAACCATAACATCACCATATGTGCTGACCTCTTTTGGTATCCATTGATAACAATTATCCTTGGATCTAGCACCCTTTAAAACAACCTGATTATGCTCATCAGTTACCACACACCCATCTTTGGTGTAGCTAACTTTATACCCGTCATCACACAGTTGGCTTATGCTGATCAAATTAGCATTCAGACCATTGACAAGAAGAACATTGTCAATTTCAGGTCCACCACCACATTTTACTCTTCCAACTCCTGTAACCACTCTTGTATCTCCATTTCCAAAGATTACATCATTTGAAGAGCAAGCAACAATATCTTCCAATTTAGCTTTGGATCTAGTCATGTGCTTTGAACATCCACTGTCAAAGTACCATGTATCCTTATCAATCTGTCTATCTGAGGTGTGGGCTAAAAGACATTTCACCTTCTCCTTAGGAACCCATTGTTTAGCAACTTTGGGTCTGACCTCCTTTAGTTTGGTTTGAGGAGCATATTGTGGATAACCATACAGTTTAAAACAAGAGTACTGCATATGTCCAAACCTTCCACAATAGAAGCATCTAACTTTGTCATCTCTGAATTGGTTATATCTTATACTATTATGATGATGATATTGTTGTGGCTCCCACCCATAATGTTGTCTCCTTCTTCCACAGTTGGCCTGTCTTCTATGGTGCTGTTGTCTTTTACCATAGGTAGACTGTCTCCTGAACTGAGGATGCTGTCTTCTAGGCTGTCTCCTATGGTGATGAGGCTTCCTTCTTCCATAGTAATGAGGCACAGCATTGTTGTATCCATATCTATATCCATACCAGTTACTCTGATATTGAGACATCTGATGAAACCTGTTCTAATTGGACCTAACAGCCTCCATGCTCTTGTGATATTGAGGAGGCATATACTGACTAGTTCCTTGAGGCTGCACCTTCCTTTGATGAGTACTATTTTTCTTCTCAACATTCTGTGGCTGAACAACCTTCTTAGGTGTAGGATCATGTCTCTTAGTTTGATGTTGAGACAATGGTTGAGACATCTCCTTCTTGGTTCCTGAAGTGCTTGCTTCTGCAGATACTTTTTCTCAGCCACAAATCCTATGCCTGACTTATCTCTAGCAACCTTTTCTGTTTGAAGGATCTTATCAAGTATGTATGTACCACTGTTCAGCATCCTAACAGATTTGGTCATATGATCAAGATGAGCTTTGACTAATAAGACTTCATTTTCCAAATCAACTTTAGCAGTTTCAAGCTGAACAATCTGTTTCTTCTGTTTTTCACTTTCTTGACAGATTTCTGCACTCTTCAGACACAGCTCTTGATAAGTGGAAGCTAACTCCTCAAAAGTCAGTTCCTCATCACTTGAATCACCATAAGAAACAATTGTTCCAGTTAAAGCTTCGACATGTTTGGCTGACTCTCCTTCACTTTCACTGTCAGAGTCTGACCAAGAAACTGTCATTCCTTTCTTCTGTTTCTTCAGGAATGTGGGATATTCTTTCTTAACATGTCCATGACCTTCACACTCAAAGCACTGAACACCCTTGTCTTGAGCAGTATTCTCTTCATCTTTCTCCTTAGACTTGCTGATGTCAGAAGCGATGTTCTTGACATTAGGCTTGAAGTTCTTGTTCATTCTTTTGAATACCTTGTTGAACTGCCTTCCCAACATAACAATGGCCTGAGATAGATCCTCCTGGGATTCAGCACTATTCCCTTTCTCTTCTTGATCATTTGAAACCAAGGTTATACTCTTTGGCTTCTTTTCTGGTTCTTTCTCATTCAACCCAAGCTCAAAAGTTTGAAGAGATCCAATGAGCTCATCAACCCTTATCTTACTGATGTCTTGAGCTTCTTCAATTGCAGTCACCTTCATCTTGTACCTCTTAGGAAGGGACCTAAGGATTTTCCTTACAAGCTTTTCTTCTGGCATCTTTTCTCCAAGAGCACTGGATGCATTGGACAGCTCAAGAATGCTCATGTGGAAGTCATGGATAGTCTCATCTTCCTTCATCTTCATACTTTCAAACTTCGATGTTAGAAGCTGAAGTCTTGACATCTTAACTCTAGATGTTCCTTCATGTGTAGCCTTCAAAATATCCCAAGCTTCCTTAGCAACTTCACAGGTATTGATCAACCTGAATATGTTCTTATCCACTCCATTACAAATTGCATTTAAAGCTTTGGAATTACCAAGGGCAAGCTCATCTTCTTCCTTGGTCCATTCTTCTTCAGGCTTTGGCTTTGAGGTGCCCTCTTTATCTTTCCCAGCATCATCTTTTTCAAACACCACAGGTGCTTCCCATTCTTTAATGACAGCCTTCCAAGCCCTGCTGTCCAAGGATTTCAAAAAGGTGATCATTCTTGGCTTCCAATAATCAATATTCGAGCCATCCAAAATAGGGGGTCTGTTGACAAATCCTCCAACTTCTTTGTCCATCTTTACACCAGAAATTAACTTCCCTAGATCTCACCCAGAGACAGACAGTATGCCTGCTCTGATACCAATTGAAATTCTAGTACCAGATATGTGATGTCACACACGATGTCACAACAACACACTCTGAACAATGGACAATAACACACAACAGATGAACACACAGAATTGTTAACCCAGTTCAGTTCAAACAACTTAATCTGGGGGCTACCAAGCCAGGGATGAAATTCACTACTTGTAGAATTAAATTACAGACTCAACAACCCAGTTGACAATCTCCTAATCTTAATTCCTACTAGTGACTTTCTACCTAAGAAACCACTTAGATATGAGAACACTACTCAATCCCTAAAACCTCTCAAAGAACAACCTCTTTAAGAAACCTTGATCCTACTTCACAGCTTTGATCAAGTAACAACTCTCTATCGCTTCACAGCTTCTAAGAGAGGACAGAAAATAAATCACCAATTCAACCTAGAATGGTGTATACAAAACTCGTACAAAATACTCAAGACACTCAGCCTATGCTCTTGATCTTCTCTCTGTATTTCTCTGTATCTTCTTCCTTTGATCTATGCGCTTTATATAGCCACCTGAATTGGGCTTGGACTCCTTGCAATATTTGATCTGATTTGTTATTTAAAACTGAATCTTCAAAACAGATTTTATCCCCCAAAATCTTTTTAATTCTTCACCTTTTAAATCTCCTACAAACCTGCATCAAATCTCTATGCAACAGAGAATATCTAACCCAAGATATTCGCATCCAATGAGACTACCTGCTCTCCACAATTCCAGCTAAAACGCAAACCCTAACAACATCACTAAACCTGATGTTATTAATTCTGCAGACCTGATGTCACAACCTCGCATGTGACATCAGACATCCAACTTAAACACTTAGCACAGCCCAGTGTTAAGACTCAATGTTGTGACATCATCCATATGACATCAAACATTGAACAGCCTTTGTTTTACCAAAATTCCAGCCAATCCAAGAAACTAACAATAATACTTCACCAGAATATCCCATGCCTCATTCGTTGTTTCAGCATGAGAGATTCTGTCAAAGTTAGCCGCATCGACCGCCGTCTGAATGCAATAAACGCCTTGCAATCTTTCTTCTTGACTTTGTTGTGTGTTTTTTTTTGTTCTTCGGTTGCATTTTCAGCTAACACAGGAACACCGCCGTTAACTACTTCTAGGGTCTCATGGAAGCCAAATAAGGATTGCATCTGTTTTTTCCATCAGATCCAATTCTTGCCGTCAAGCATTGGAAGGGAACTTAGAATGCTTTTATCACCAGTCATCTTTGTAGCGGTTGATTCACTTGCCCTAAAAACACGATCTCTGACGTGAAGTTCTTGAAAACTCGATCAAGAACAATAACCGGAAGCTCTGGATACCAATTTGTTAGTGCGCGAGGCACTTTTTAGTGAGGAGAGAAAGAGAGAGTGAGGAAATAAGGATTTGTATTATTGAATTGTGTAAATAATGATACAAGTTAGGTCTATTTATATACAACCCTAATTGAGCTTGGGCTAACACAACTTGGATTATATCTAAATATTAAATCTAATCAAATCTAATCATATCAAATCAAATCTAATCTAATATTTCAACACGATGAAAAAAAGGTATGGATATAGAGAGGATAGCTTAACAAGTACTCAAAATAAATTAAATATATGTTTCTTGTACCGTTAGTCAATATATGTGAATGCATGGGTGCCTTATTCTCTTTTGAAATATAACTCAATTGTTTATTAGTGAATATTATATTAGAAGTGCTAATTCTATGATCCGTTGAAAATTAGCATTCCACTGAATTGAAATAGTTAATCGAAGATATAGAAGTTAGCTGAATTCGACAGAGTTGAATATAATATTTTATCTATTGTGTTGAAGTTAAAATATAACTTGTATATTTTAAGCTTGAGTTGATTTGTATAGTTTTAGGTCTGTATTTTAGTTGCCTATATAAAAAGCATAGTATGATGTAAATAAAATACCACACACTACAAATCTTAATTTCTGCAATTCAGTTTCTATCTCTTTTCGCTATTCTTCTTATTCTTTCATCTTTCTTAAAAACTATTTTATTCCCAAAAATTGGTATCAAGAGCTCAGATTGCAATTCAGAGAGAATTTGTAATGGCAAACAGAAAACACAACATCAACGCAATTTCCAGTGAATCAAGCTGTTTTTAAGGGTGAGAACTACGAACGATGGATTGCACAGATGAAGGTCATCTTCAGATTTCAAGACGTGTTTGAAATTTTGAATAATGGAGTAATGACATTGGAAGCGAATACAGATGACCAGTGTGTGTGGATCCTAGCGTGTTTGAGAAGATAACTGAAGAAGAAACAACCAAAGGAGCGTGGGTCAAGTCGAAGAACTTGTATATGTATGACGAAGATGAAAAATTGAAAAGGGTGAAGTTATAGACGTTAAGAAAGCAATTCGAGATGACTCAGATAAAGAAAGATGAATACGTCTCGAAATATCTTTCACGTATGGTGTTGTTAACAAACAAGATGAAGGTGTATGGTGAATCAATAAACGATTTATAGAAGATTAAGAAAGTCCTGAGATCTCTAACTGTGAATTTTGACTACATTGTAGTGTAAATTGAAGAGTTCAAGAACCTAGCTGAGATGAAGTTAGAAGAACATCAAACTTCATTAGAGGCTCATGAGATGACGATGAAGTAGAGAAACTCAAAATGGAAAAGGTGGTTGAACAGACACTACAAACAAGATTCATCAAGAAATCTGGGAAAGAGAAGGCGGAGAAGAAAAAGAATTTTGCTAATGATGAGAAGTCAAGCAAGAACTCAAAAAATCACTCTGATTGAATAAAGAAAGGCATTGGCAACAAGTATTCTGGGAAGAAAGTTGACATGAAGGAGATGCAGGGTTACAACTATCAAGAATTTGGCCATTATGCTCGAGACTATCAAAGAAAGAATGAAGTAGGAGCGAAAGATTGTGATGAATTGCATTATGCACATGCTGAAGATAATGATTTTGATGAAGTGCTACTCATGGCCAACACTCAGTTAAACACTGAGCAAACCGACATGTGGTACTTGGATTGAGGATGCAGTAACTACATGACTTAAAATAAAAATTGGTTCACCAAGCTAGATGAATCAGTTGAGAAAATGATAAAGTTTGTAGATGGCAGGAACATCACATCAGGTGGAAAAGGAGATATCTATGTTGTTAGAAAGGATGGTCGAAAAGCTGGCATCATTGATGTGTTGTATGCATCTTTGATGACAAATAACTTGATAAGTGTAGTTCAATTACTTGCAAAAGGGTACAACATGAAGTTATAAAATAATCAGATGAAGGTGTATCATGGTGATGGAAGATTGATAATTAAGGCATCATTGGAAGACCACAGGACCTTTAAAGTAGAGATCAACATTGTTGATCACAAGTGTTTTACTTCGAGTGCAGAAGAAGACAAGAATTGGCTATGTCATCACATGTATGGAAATCTAAACTTCAGAAGTTTAGGTATGCTCAACCAGAAGAAGGTGGTGTGTGGCTTACCTCAGTTGAAGAAACCAATTCAGGTATGCGAGGAATGTTGCAAAACAAAGCAGGCTTGAAAAGCATTCAAACATGACTTGCACATGAGATCGAAGGAAACGTTAGAGCTAGTTCACTTTGATGTGTGTGGACCATTTGAAGTGAGGTTGAATATAGGTATCTACTATTTTCTAACATTCATAGATGAACTCACTAGATATGTATGGATTTACCTTATTGAAAGTAAGAGTGAGGTATTCACACAGTTCAATAAGTTTCAATTTCATGTCGAGAAACAAAGTGGATGCAAGTTAAAGAAACTGAGAAGTGATGGTGGTGGTGAATATACCTCTCGAGAATTTGCTAGATTTTGCAATGAGGAAGGTATAGAGAATGAAGTCATTGCGCCATATACACCTCAACCTAATGGCATAGCTGAGAGGAAGAATCAAAGTATAGTGAACATGACTAGGAGCATGTTAAAAGCTAAAGTTATGCCAAAGAGATTTTGGGGTGATGCAACTTCGACAACAATATACATTCTAAATAGATATCCGACCAAGAAGATGGCCGAGAGGATTCCTTATGAGGCTTGGAAGGGTGTGAAGCAAAATTTTAGTCATCTTAGAATGTTTGGATCAATGTGTTTCAGGCATGTACTTGAACAATTGTGGAAGAAACTAGATGATCGAAGTCAGGCTATGATACTCATAGGTTATCATTCGACTAGTGCATATAAGTTGTATTTACCAAATATAAACTTATGATCAGTCGAGATGTTCTAGTGGATGAAAGAAAATAGTGGGATTGGAGTCGAGGGTCAGTTCAAAAGGAGTCAGATACAGTTACAACTGTGTTTGAAGAACACCAAAAAATTGAAGTCCCAACCAATCGAAATGAAGAACCACCTGAGCAGAATGTTAGGAGGTCGACTAGAGCAATAACTGAGTCGACAAGGCGAGCTGGATGTGAGATATTTCCAGATCAAGTAGTGATGTAGATGATGACTTAATAGAAGAAGTAATGATGATGGTTGAATCAGAACCAATCAATTTTGATCAAGCCGTGAACGATTCGAACTAATTAGCATCCATGAAAGAATAACTCAGTGAAATCGAGAAGAACAATACCTGGGAGCTAGTCAAAGAGTCGGTCAAGAAGCTAATTGATGTGAAATGGGTTTACAAGCTAAAATGAAGGCCAAATGGTGAGATTTCCATGCATAAGGCAAGATTAGAGGTGAGAGGTGTTTTTGCTGCAAAAACCCGGTATTAATTTCGACAAAGTGTATGCACCTGCGGCAAGGCTGAAAACCATCAGAATTATTGTGTTGACAACAATATACAGAAGATGGAAGATACATTAGTTGGATGTAAAATCAGTATTTCTGGATGGACCTTTAGAAGAAGAAGTCTATGTCAGTCAACCACCAGGATACAAAATCACAGGGCGGGAGTAGAAGGTGTACACGTTTAGGAAGGCTCTCTATTGTTTGAAGCAAGTCCCAAGAGCTTGGAATACGAGAATAGATAGCTCCCTGTTCGAAGCAGGTTTCACAAAGTGTGTCTCTGAACATGGTGTGTATGGCAATGATGTAGACAGGGTCACTCGAGTCATCATATGACTGTATGCAGATGACTTGTTGATTACAGGTGCAAATGAAGCAGAGATAAGAAAGAGTCAAGTCGAAGCTGATGCAAGAGTTTGAAATGTCCAACCTAGGGAATTTTTCATATTTCTTAAGAATGGAGTTCAAAGACAAGGTCACTCGAATCATCATATGATTGTATGCAGATGACTTGTCGATTACAAATGCAGAAGTAGATGGCTACACTGATTCAGATTTCAATGGAGATCAAGAAGAGGAGAAGAGTACTACAGGATACATATTCATGATCAAAGGCGCTCCAATCTCATGGAGGTCAAGGAAGCAAAGCATTGTAGCTTTGTCATCACGTGAAGCTGAGTACGCGGCTGCATCATATGCAGCATGTCAAGCAGCATGGATAAAGATGTTGCTCGAAGAGCTCAAGATAATGAAATCTAAGAAAATGAAGTTGTTTATCGACAACAAGTCAGCTATCGATCTGGCGAATCATCTAGTGTGTCATGGTCGAAGTAAACACATAGAGAGGATGTATCATTTTTATTAAGGATCAAGTTAACAAAGGAAAGTTTGAATTTCAGCATTGCAAGACAGAATGATAACTAGGTGATAAACTCACCAAATCCTTGAATAAAGTCAGATTCGACGATTGGAAGAGAAGCATCAAGATGAGAAATCTCGAAAACATGAATTAGAGGGTATGTTAGAAGTTGTAATTCAATATTCTGTCAAAAACTAGCATTTGACTATGTCGAAATAGCTAAACATAATATTATTAAAGTTATTTTAAATTAATATATTGAAATATTTGTTGGTGTTATAAAATACACAAGTTAAAAGTACTTAAAATTTGTAACAATTTTTATATATTATTGTTATTTAGTAGTTATTTGAAATAATCTTTATTGTTTTTTTATTATATATATTTTTATAATAAAATTCTTTAAAGGAGTCCAACCAATGTTTGTTTCTCTTTATATGATAACGATTTGCATCTAAATGAGAGGTCAATGGTCATAATTGTACAATTTCTTTTTGTCAAGTAATTGTAGAATATTTTTAATTGTATAGATTCCAATATAATTGCAGAATTAAGAACTCATAGTCAATGGATATACACATCACTAAAAAATAAATACTCTCAACAACCAATCACAATCACTCAAGAATCTTCCTGGTCATTTACTAACCACTAGCTTCAAATGATTTTAGTTTGAATTTTCAGTTTTTCTTACAACTTTTTATTAAAACTAATTTTAGTTGAGACGTGTTGAATATTAAATTTAAGTGTGTACTTTTTTTCAGTGAAATTTTGAATATTCATTTGTCACCGTAAAAGTCAGTCAAGTTTCTTCTATTAAATCTAACATAATATTTTGTTTTGTACTTAAACATAAGCTAATAATATAATGCAACTATGAAGATTTGCCCGTAAAAGAAATAATAAAGATTGGACGATAGTAGTATTTTTTTAGAAGAAATATTTATTATTACTATTAATATGAAACAGTTGTGAGTATTTTGTCACAATCACTACGTTTTTCAATTTCATTATGTTAATAACCATCTTTTTCAATAATAAATCAAAATACCCATGCCGAATACATGCTTTTAAATTTACACTTATGCGCTATAGATATTGGGATATGCACCACTAATGTGTCACTTCTATTGACAACAATGTTATAGAATAAAAAGGAAGTGCCTATAGATCTGACGTTTATGTGTACAAAAAGAGATGTATGTGCTAGATCTATTGATGCATCATCTTTGTTCTACAACATTGGTACCTCCTCTTTGTTCTACAATACTGACACAAATAGAAATGACACATTAATGGTACATACGCCAGTGTATTGTTGAGATTTTTTGTTTGTTTTTTATTTAAAGACAGATTCCATTAACAAAGAGCCAAACTGGCAGTACAATTAACAGAGTCCCACATGGGGATAGTATCCAGCCAAGTTCTAGATCCAATGAATATGCCTATGTCAACCATATGATGGGCTTCTTTAAGATAGATACGGTTAACATATATTAAGACAACATTTATAAAACTAGAAAGAAAGGTCCTGCAATCTGCTATTATATGATCCAAAGCAGCAATGCTTGCCATCCCATTTATGCAGTCCCCCAAAACCATAGCATCAGAGTGCAGCTCAAAACTATCCACCTTTAGTTGCTTAGCAAGCTGGAGCCCCCACAAAATGCCATTAAGTTCCGCAGTGCACGGGTCCATCACGTCCGGGATCTTGTTCGAAGCCGACAAAACCACCTTCTTAGCAGGATTCGTGATAACACAACCCATAGATGTAACATCATTGGGAAAACATCATGGGTCAGTTTTAATCACCCATGAACTATGCCCCTCAGAGTTCTCCTTATTACAGGAACTGGCCTGCACATATTTACCTCCTATAGCTGCATATTCCATGACTGTCTCACAAATCTCCATTGTTACCATTCGCGAACTAGCCAAATTGATTTTGAAGACAATATCGTTCCTTGCATTCCAGACCTTCCACAACCCAGTAAGGATAAAGCACCCAGCTTCCTGATTTTTAGAGGAAACAACTTCAGCAATCCAATCCATAATATTCTGATAGGCTGGTATGCGAACGCCGAGAGATCCTACGAAAAAGACCTGTTTTGAAAACGGACAGTGCATAAACAGATGGGAAGATATTTCCATCTCCACATGACACATGGGACAAAGAGGATCCAAACAAACACCTTTCTTTCTAAGAATCACCCTTGTGGGAAGAATATCTTTCACCACCCTCCACACAAAATTTTTAATCCTAGCCTGAATAGGCATTTTCCAGAGGTTTTTCCACAACTTTCCTCCTTTCAAGTTGGATGGGTCTGCCAAACTCTTCCTCCTGTCTGCACCCAGAAAATGGTAGGCTGTTTTCACCGAGAACTCTCCATCTTTCTCAAAATGCCACAACATGTTATCCTCGGGAAATCTGGATGATAGAGGAATTCCAATGATATGCGCCACTGTGTCTGGATTAAAGTTCTCATTCAAAATTTGCAAGTCCCACGTATTCAACTCATGGTCAATAAGCTCGCTGACCTTTGCGTTTGGAGCCAATTTCCTCAACTGATCAGACGGCTTAAACCCCAGTATTGTTGGAATCCAATTATCCTTCCACACATGAGCTTTATCCCCATTACCAGTCCTCCAAATACTCCCAGCCATGACTATCTCTTTTGCACTGATTATGCTACGCCAAGCATAGCTGGGATTAAAGCCTAACTGGGCCTTTTGGACGAAGCATCTCGGGTAGTATCTGCCCCTAAAAACTCTCTCAAACAATGGCTCTCCACCATTTAACAACCTCCAAAATCGCTTGCCCAAAAGACTTGTATTAAAGTCTCGGATCCCTCTAAACCCCATTCCTCAATCACTCTTGCTAATAGATAGCCTTTCCCAGCTCATCCAGTGGATCTTTTTTTCACCGTTTTTTGCTCCCCACCAAAAGTTTGCTAACAACGATTCAATTTCTTTACAGCAATTTTCAGGGATTCTATAGCAACTCATGATATAAGTTGGTATGGCCTGTGCCACCGTTTTTATAAGAACTTCCTTGCCGGCCCAGGATAAGAAACCTTCATTCCATCCCTTAACTTTCTTCCACACCCTGTCAATGACAAGCTTGAAAACTTCCTTTTTTGATCTACCAAAAATCACTGGCAGTCCAAGATATTTTGAGTGGCGCATAACACCATTAAAACCCAACCTGTCCCTAACTCTCTCTTTGGTTCTTTCTTCCAAATTGCTGCTGAATGAAACCTCAGATTTATCCAAGTTGACACGCTGTCCTGAAGCCAATTGATACTTTGACAGAACATCCATGATGTTGTCCGCTTCTACTTCATTAGCTCTAGCATATAGTAGACTATCATCCGCAAAAAACAGATGAGAGATTACCAGAGCTTTCCTCGCTACTTGAACACCATGGATTTTTTTTGCCTCGGTTGCCTCCTTCAGCATCCCTGATAGCACTTCTGCATAGACTATGAAAAGGTAAGGAGATAAGGGGTCTCCTTGACGGAGCCCCCTTTCAGGTAAAAACCGACCACTAGGTCTTCCATTCACAAGAATTTGATAAGACACAGTTGAAATACACCGGAACATCAATTGGACCAGGTTCTTCGGGAATCCCATGACACGCAAAGCCTCCACCACAAACTCCCACTCAATTCTATCTTACGTTTTTGACATGTTGAGCTTCAAAGCCATCATTCTTCTTTTCCCTTTTCTCTTATTCTTCAAGCAATGAAAACATTCCATCGCTATTAGTGCATTATCCGTAATCAATCTACCCCTCACGAAAGCACTTTGTTCCGCGCTGATCACCTTCGGTAGAACGTTTTTGACTCTGTTGGCTATGGTCTTTGTAACCGCTTTCATTACGATATTGCACAGGCTTATTGGCCTAAATTCTGCAGGGATCATTGGGCGCTTTATTTTGGGGATAAGGGAGATAAAAGTAGCATTTAAATCACCCGGCTGCTTAACATTGTTCAAAATGTCAAGAACTGCCTTAGAAACATCATCACCCACAACTTTCCAGAATTTATGAAAAAAGATCGCAGGTAGCCCGTCCGGACCTGGAGCTTTTGTAGGGTGCATCTGTTGGATAACTTCTTCCACCTATTCTCTTGAGAACTCTCTGGCGCAATCAAGTTTTTTCTAAACTGTCAGCCTCCCTTTCAAGCTTTCACACACTTTTTTGACATCCACAAGATTAGAGGATTTAAATATGTCCGTGAAGTAGTCTACCAGGATCTTTTCGTACTTGCTCTGGCCATAGCACCACCTTCCTTGGGAGTCCTTAATTCTTTTGATTGCATTCGTCCTTTTTCTTTGATCCACTTTGCTGTGGAAAAACTTTGTGTTCTTGTCTCCGTTTTCTAGCCACACTGCTCTGCTCCATTGCCTCCATAGAGTTTCTTCAATTTTGAGAAGCCTATCTCTTTGAGTTGTTAAGGCTTTGTATACTTGAATGTCTTTTGAATCTTCGGACCAGCTCTTACTCTCTCCAATAATCTCTTCCAAACGCTTCAACTCCTTAGCTATTTCACCTGTTCTGTACTCCTTAAAAGAATTTTGAATGGATTGTACTGCCTTAAACTTCTGCTTCTGCCCAGGACCAACATCATTCCAAATATGTTTAATTAACTCCTTGCACCTACTGTCTTTGATCCAAGCCTCCTCAAACCGAAACAAATGAAATCTGCTATCGGAAGCCACATTTTTCTGAACGAGGATACGAATAGCAGAGTGATCGAAACCAAACCTTTCAAGGTGAGACACCTTACAGCAGGGAAAGACCGAATTGAAAGTAGCTTTGGAGAAAACTTTGTCAAGTCTGCATTGGATATTATCTGCTCCGCTCCTTCCGTTGTTCCATGTGAATTTATACCCTTCATAATCCATTTCAATTAAACCACTACTTTCTAGAGCCTCTCTACTCCAAGCTTGCTGAGTAACAGATCTGCAATTTCCACCATTCTTATCACTGTCTTGAGATATGTCATTAAAATCCCCAAACGTCAGGAATCTTTCTCCTCCCAACTCTGCCAACGACTTCACTAACAGCCAAGTGTTTCTTTTATTTGCCTCATCCAGGAATCCATAAATGCCTGCAAAAGCCCATGGCTCGTCATCCTCTTCGTGATAACACCCGTCGCTGATATGGTTCTGAGAGTATGACATGATTTGGATTTCTACAGTTTCGTTCCAGAGCAAGCTTAAACCACCAGCCCTTTCTTTCCCGCATCCTCTACAATCAACTATGCATTCGCCCGTAAAACCAAATTTCCTTTTCAGATTTAAAACTTCCTTTGTCTTCAGCCTAGTCTCCATTAAGAACATCAGTTAGGGTCTTTCACGACGCAAAAGCCTGCCTAGGGCTCGAACTGCACAGGGGCTCCCCAGACCCCTGCAGTTCTAGCTTATTATTTTCATTGGTCTAGGCGGTGTTGGTCCGCCAACACCATCTCTAGTAAAATGGTTTTGTTTTCCTTGACTTCATCCTCTTGCTTCCTTTTTTTCTCCCTCATTCCCCATTCATCTATGGAGCCTTCTGTGATCATCACGTCAATCAATTGCCTCTTTGCACTATTAGCCACATCCCTTTTCACATGGTTACTAGCACTCTTCTTTACTCCCTTCTTCCTAACCCATTTCTTCTTTTGAGCTGGTTGAACATTCTCCGCTGGATCTTGAGTTTGGATTCCAATATAAACTGCGACTGCGCCAAGGGATTCCGCCACCTTCTCAATATCAGCTTCTTTACCTTTGTTTTCCTGGCCTTTTGCTGGGGTGATTTCTCTACTTGCATTGTTGCCTTTGTCCTGCAATACTTCTACTTCTTCTGACATTTCCTTTCCTTTGTTCCCACACCTACTATGGCTTGAGGAGGCATTGAAGAGTTCTCTACTGCAAAGACTTGAGCTCGACTCCTTCTTCTTCACGTCATCACCCATCTTTGGTAGTGACGACGCCCTTAACCACTGTCCAAAGGACATATCTTGTTCTTCTAGCTCCTCCAATCCTTCTTCGTTTAACTCCTCCACCGCTTTGCAATCCTTCATCTGGTGGCCCATCCTTCCTCAAGCAAAGCAAAAAATCAGAAGTCTCTCATATTTGAAATGCACCCGAAGATTTTTATCTTTGAATTTGACAACGGTCCCCCTCTTCAGTGGGTCTTTCAGATCGAGTGTTACTTTAATGCGCAGGAAACGACCGTTCTTGTAAGCCTCTCTGACGTCCATCTCTTCAAAGGTGCCTATGATATTTCCAAGCTTTGTTGCCATAGCCTCAGAGCGCAAAACCAGCGGTAAATCGTAGACCCTCACCCAAAAAGGAACGTAATGCATGTTGATCTCTGATGGTTACTCATCCCCTGAGATGCGTTTAAGCACAAGCATCGCTCTGTCAAAACTCCATGGCCCATTCCTTATCATAGTCTCGAGATCCCTTTTTGAGGTAAATTTGAACAAGAACAAATTCTTGCACAGATCTTGGATTTCAACAGTATTCTTCAACTTCCATGCATTTATCATGGTGCTTTTGAAGGCTCTTACATTGAAGCTTCTTTTAGACCACAGTTTACCAGCTAACGTTTATTGAAACGATTCCTCCTCACAAATTTCATCCTCCGCCACCGTAACCCCTTCTTCTTCCTCTTTGTAAAGAGGTATCGACTTCCGCTTCTCCATGCCAAATCTTGGAACTCCTTCGCATACAACCACAAGCAGACAAATCCAGTGAAGGTCTTCACGGATACAGACCAAAGACGATGCGATTCTGAAATTCATGGAAGAATAAGAGTAAAGACCCAAATCAAAATGGGGAAAAACCAGAAACTGGGGAAAACCTAACCCTAAGGGAGAGGAGAGATCACGCTAAGTTTAGAGAGAGAAGTTATGACTTCTCTCTAAACACGTGGGTTCCTGTATTGTTGAGATATTAGATATAATTCAAGTTGTATAATGTGGCTCAAGTCCAAAACTAATTAGGGTTTAGGGTTTGTTATTTAGTTTGTTATTTTAGTGTATATAAATATACAATTTGTAATTTAGTTTTATTCAATTCAATAATATCAATCTGTGTTTCTTTATTCTCTCACTCTCTCTCTCTCTCTCTCTCTCTCCTCACTAAAGGTGCCTCACGCACTAACAAATTAGTATCTAGAACTCCGGTTAGATTCTTAATCGTGTTTTCAAGAATCACACGTCAGAGATCGTGTTTCCGGGATCATGGATTATTGTTGATCAATCGCTGCAAAGATGAATGGTAACAAAAATTTATCAAACTCCCTTCCAACTCTTGACGGCGAGAATTGGCTCCGATGGAGAAAACAAATGCAATCTCTATTTGATTTTCATGAAACCCTAGAAGTGGTTACGAATGTCGTTCCTACGCTTGGTGAAGATGCAACCGAGACACAGAGAACCGCTTACAAGGAGGCCAAGAAGAAGGATTGCAAAACGTTGTTCTACATCCAATCGGCGATTGATATGACTAATTTCGATAGAATCGCTCATGATGAGTCGGTGAAGGAGGCGTGGGACATTCTTGTCAAGTACTATGAAGGAGGTGAGAAAGTTAAGGTTGTCAAGTTGCAAACTTTGCGACGACAATATGAATTATTGTCAATGGGAGAAGATGAAAAGATTTCAGGCTATATGTCGAAGGTGCAGAAACTCGTCCATCTCATGAAGGTTTGTGGTGAAACCTAACTGATAAGATGATAGTCGAGAAGGTAATGCGTACATTGACCTCTCACTTTGATCACGTTATCGTAACTATTCAAGAATACAACAATCTTGAAACCCTAAAACTGGAAGATTTGGTTGATTCATTGGAAGCGCATAAGATTAGGATTGTCGAAAGGAAAGGAGTTCAAGACTCGGTACAAGCATTACAGGCTCAATCGTGGAAGAAGAATGGTGGTTCTAACAAGTTCAAAGGTAAAATCTATAAGACTCGGGGCAAGATGTCTTGGTCGAATCCTCATAAGAATAAAATCGATGATAGAACTTCTGAATCCTCGAAAAGAGGAGAAGGAAATTCCTATCAGAAAGACAGAGTAGAGAAGAAAGGTGTCCAGTGCTATAACTGTGAAAAGTGGGGTCACTTGGCCAAGCATTATTGGTACAGGAAAGACAAGGGTTCGACAAAAGACAAGGACAGAGGAGAAAACCTTGCACGTCAAGATTTAGATGATTCAGATGATATGGTGGTTATGGCTGTAGTTGCAGATGACCATATTGAATTCAAAATCTGATTCCTCGACTTAGGCTGCTCGAATCACATGACTGGTCAAAAAGTATAGTTAGCAGATTTTGACGAGTTGAAGAAGGCAAGGTCAAACTCGTTGATAATAGCTTGCTACAAGCAGAAGGTACTAGAAACATAGTTATTCAAAGGAGTAATGGAGCAAAAGCCTTGATCAAAGATGTACTCTATGTCCCTAGAATGAACTGCAATCTGCTAAGTGTTGGACAACTGGTCGAAAAGGGGTTCTCAGTGGTTATGAAAGATGGAGCCTTAGAACTTTTCGACATCCAGAATAACTTGGTCTTGAAATCTCTTCTGTCGAAGAATAGAACATTTAAGACCATGATCAGTTCGACTGAGGTACAATGTCTAAAAACAGTTGTCGACCACAAGAATAGTTGGTTGTGGTATCTGAGGTTTGGCCATCTGAACTTTAGGTCGCTAAATTAACTGATCACTCAAGATATGGTAACTGGTATACCAAGTTTTAAAGAGCATACCATTGGTGGAAACAGGTACTTCGTATCATTTGTCGATGAGTACAGTCTAAAGCTCTGGATCTATGTGATCAAACGAAAGAAAGAAGAATTTGAAATCTTTAAGAGATTTAAGATACTTGTCGAAAACCAGGGTGAAAAGAAAATTAAAGTTCTGCGAACAGATGGAGGTGGTGAATACACATCCAAGATATTTGAAGCATTCTGTGCAGAACATAGTATTGATCATGAGATAACTGCTCCTTATACTCCTCAACATAATGGAATAACAGAAAGAAGAAATATGACCATATTGAACATGGCGAAATGCATGCTGAAGCAGAAGAATTTTCCAAAATCCTTATGGGGTGAAGCTGTTTCGACTGCTGTTTATATTTTGAACAAGTGTCATACCAAGAAGCTCAAGAACAAGGTTTCTAAAGAAGTGTGGAGTGGCAAACGACCATCAATGAGTAATCTGAAGGTGTTTGGCTCTATTTACTACAAGCATATTCTTGATGCTAGGAGAAGGAAGCTTGATGATAAGAGTGAATCTATGATTCCAGTAGGATATCATAAGACTAGAGCATACAAGCTATTCAATCCAATTAATAAGAAGATTGTGATGAGTCGAGACATTGTGATTGATGAAAATTCTTCCTAGGATTGGAATTCTAGTAATACAATTGACAAGACACTGATAAGCTATGATTTCGACGAAGCAAGTAATGATGTCAAAGTCGAAGACATTGTTGATACTCCAATCGAAGAGGAAGTCCAAGCAGTTGCTCACACTCTCGACACAATCGAAGTCGAAGAGGATATGGCTTGCACAAGTCAGAGACCTCAATGAACTAAAGCTCGCCCAACAAAACTTCAAGACTATGAAGTGGTTGGTGATGATGAAGTCACAATAGATGGGGAAATAGTTCATTTTGCTTTACTTGTAGGTGTTGAACCAATCAACTATAGTGAAGCCTTCAGAGATAAACAATGGAAGTTTGCTATGGTCGAGGAGTTACAAGCAATTGAAAGAAACAACACATGAGAGTTGGTCGAATTTCCTGCTCATACAAAAGCTATCGAAGTAAAGTGGGTGTTCAAGTTGAAGCACAATGTTGATGGATCGATAGCAAGGCATAAGGCGAGATTGGTAGCTCGAGGATTTCTCTAGAGAGCAAGACTTGACTACTCTTAAGTATTTGCACATGTCACAAGATTGGAAAGTGTTCGACTAGTGGTGGCATTGGCATGCAAGCAAGGCTGGTCAACATTTCACTTAGATGTGAAATCAACATTTTTTAATGGACCTTTAGCTGAAGAGATGTATGTCACACAACCTCCTGGGTTTATGATTTAGGAGGAAGCAAGTAAAGTATACAAGTTGCACAAAGCGTTCTAAGGTCTCAAGCAGGCACTTATGGCATGGAACAAGAAGATCGACTCATACTTGGTTGAAGAAATAGCTTGAAGAACTTGTCGAAGTTCAAAGAGCTGATGAAGAAGGAATTTGAAATTTTGGATCTGGGAAAGTTGTCATACTTCCTATGCATGGAATTACAAATGTCGAAGCAAGGCATGGTGCTACATCAAAGAAAGTATGTCTAAGAGATACTCAAGAGATTCATAATGGATGATTCGAATGCTGCATCTTCGCCCATCGAACCGAATTTAAAGTTGGAGAAGCATGGAGAGGAAGACAAAGTCGATGCAACTTTGTTCAAACAGATTGTCGGATCTCTAAGATATGTGTGTAACAGTCGACTTGATATATGTTTCTCAGTCGGATTAGTGAGCAGATACATGAGTGAACCAAGGGTGTCATACATGAAGGCTGCAAGAAGAATCTTGAGATTCTTAAAAGGATCGACAAACTATGGAATTTTATTTCGACGAGACTCTGAAAGACAAGAAGCTATGGTTACTTGTTATTCAGATGATGACTAGTACGGAGATAAGTAAGATCGAAGAAGAACTACTGGATATTTATTTCAAGTATTTGGTGCCCTAATTTCATAGTGCTCGAGAAAGCAACTTGTGATGGCATTGTCCTCGTGTGAGGCTAAATATATAGCAGGGTCCTATGTTGCGTGTCAAGCAATTTGGTTCAGATCTGTGCTTGAAGAAATGAAGGTCGAAGTGAAGAAATCTCTGGTATTGCAGATCGACAACAAGTCAGCAATAAATCTGGCGAAGAATCCAGTTTTGCATGGAAGAAGTAAGCACATCGAAGCTAGATTTCACTTCTTAAGGGAGAAGGTGAATATAGGCGAACTTGAAGTAAGGCATTGCTCAAGTGAAGTTCAATTGGCCGACATTTTCACCAAAGGATTAAAGATCGACAGGTTCCTAACTTTGAGAAAGAAAATAGGAATAGTTCAGATCGACAATGATTAGTGCATTTCGACAACTTGGATTATAGGAAGTATGTTGAGATATTAGATATATTTCAAGTTGTATTATGTGGCCCAAGGCCAAAGCTAATCAGGGTTTAGGGTTTGTTATTTAGTTTGCTATTTTAGTGTATATAAATAGACACTTTGTAATTCAGTTTTATTCAATTCAATAATATCAATTCTTGTTTCTTTATTTTCTCTCTCTTTCTCTCCTCACTAAAGATGCCTTACGCACTAACATGTATGTGGTACATAAATATAAATTTGAATATATGCATTAGTATTTTGTAGTGGTGGCAAAGCGGGCGGCCCTCCCCGTTTAGACCCGCCCCATTTAAGCCCGTCCAAATGAGGGGCGGGGCGGGGCAGACCAACTTAAGTGTCCGAGCTCAAAAGTCAAGCCCGCACCGTTTACTAACGAGGCCGTCAAATTTTAACAATGCATTGTAAAACTTTAACAAGTCTTAATGTAAATGTCATATTCTTCAACATAAACAAACAATGCAACTATAATACCAAAAACTTAAAACAAACACACTAAAACCCCAAAAATAAAAAATTTATTGTCATAATGAGAAACAAACTCCTATGTGCAAAACTTATCATATAACTTTAGAACCCGACTCTAATGACAACGAGTAATAAAAAAATATAAAAGAATGTCTTCTCTGTATTTTGCAATAAAGATTTTTCCTATAATGAGTGAAAATAAAGAACGAAACAGAGACCAATTAATGTCATTAAAATGAGGTGTTTGTGGTTATGTGAAAAATGAATATTAGATTGGAAGAAATGTGGGTTGTTTTAAAAATATGTCTACTACATACCATATTATTATTGTTTTAATTTCAAGTAAAATATATATTTTTTAAATAAAAAATCCGTGGACAAAACCCGCTTCACTCCGCTATGCCCTCGGTCCGTTTTAAAAGTTGGTTAGACAAGACGAATTAACTTAAGACGCTGAATCAAAAACCTCGCTCCGGTTAACCAAAAATGGTGGGTTAAACAAGTGGACCCGACTGGCCCAATCCATTTTGCCACCTTGGTATTTTGGTATATTATTAAAAAAGATGGTTGTTATGATAATAAAATTAAAATATTTGATTGTTGTGAAAAAGAAAAATCAACGGCTGTTGTATCATATGTCCTTTATAGAATATACGGCTCCGGAAACGACAGATTGATATTTGGTGTAATAGTAAATATTAAACCATGTGACTACCTTTCAAAAGAAAATAAAAAACAGTAAGGACCACATACTGCAACTTTCCAACTTTCTTACTTTATTTCATGTATCACAAGATTTTGTTTTAGTTGTTAAAGAAAAGTAGAATAAACAAAAAAATCAAACTTCAAAGTATATAAAAACAAAGCTAATAAAGAATCAAGTCTTAGATTTTAATTCTGTTAGTCGCAAATTTTGTATTGGATCGATTCATTTAAATGGTCACATGATTAGTAGATAGTACGATTAATCTCGTTGAATTAATCGATATCATTAAACATACTAAATTTTCAATAAAAAAATTACTGACCCAATAAAACCAATTCAATTTTTTACAACTTTGATTTGGTTTGAATTTTATAAGAAAATGATGCCAAATTAATTATTTTATATTAATTAAGACTTTTCTTTCTTCTAAAAATTGAATGAAACGGACACCGGACACCCCTCACGGACTAGACAACTGAAGCGTAGAAATAAATGGTAGGTGGTTCGATAGTGGAAACCATAGAAGGTAGTCCGCCAGATCTTAAACGAGACTTTTGATACTATGTTGAGAAATTGTGGTTGGACCTAACTCAACCTACAAAACCAGTAGGTAAGGTAAAGATTTCTCTCCACTTATAAAGACATAAAGACATGTTCATATCACATATTATCAATGGGAGACTAACACAACTAAGGGAAACTAGAATTTCAATACCAAAATTTGTTTCCTTAACTCCTCCCATATACTATTTGAAGCATTCACTATGCCAAAGAAAGGAAAAGACAACGTTTTTTTTTTGCCTTTAACACCGCTTAAAAGCGCTGCCTAAGGTAGCGCTGCCGTAGGCAAAGACAACGTTTTTTATGAGAAAGCGCTGCTAAAGGCCTACTTTAGGCAGCGCTTTACCTTTAAAAGCGCTTTCTAAGGTTATACCTTTAGCAGCGGTTTTAACTGAAAAAACGCTTTATAAAGTGGCCCTTTAGCAGCGCTTTTTCTATCCTTTTATGTTTTCTATTGGCATCTTTAGGCAGCACTTTCGTAGGAAAAAGCGCTTTCTATTGTCCCCCTTTAGACAGCGCTTTTGAAAGCGCTGTCTAATTTATTTTTTATTTTCACCTTTAGGCAGCGCTTTCTATTTCCCACCTTTAGACAGCGCTTTTGAAAGCGCTGTCTAATTTTTTTTTTTCACTATAGGCAGCGCTTTTTATTAAAAGCGTTGTCTTTTCTTCACGTTTTTTTAATGATTTTAAAAAAAAAAAAATCAAATTTTCCTTCTTTTTTATGCAGAAACCTGTATATATTTTCCTTCACGTTTTAGGCCATTTCCAATCCTTCACATTTTAGGCCATTTCTAATCTTTATAAATCACATAAACCATTCTAATCCATGATTCACATTTTAGGCCATTTCCATTAACCATTTCCATAATTAAACCATTCAAATCCATAAATCATTCACATAATTAAACATAAACCATTCACATAATTAAACTATTTTAATCCATAAACCATTCACATAAATCATTCACATAATTAAACCATTCTAATCCTTTAACTTCTAAAGATCTCCTAACAACAACTTCCAAAACTATACAATTACACTCCATAACTACTCACCAACTTCCATACCTTATATGATTCTTTTCTCAATAAGGTATTCACACAATTCCTCCTTGATTTCTTCTAATTTATCTTTCGTGTAATGAGCACACGTGTATTCATCAAAGTACTACATAACAAAACACAATATGCATGATTTAGTTTAAAATAATAAGTTATATGAAATATCCGATAAGTATTAAAATAAATCCTAAGTTATAAATTCATACCGTGATGGGAATCTCTAATCGATCCAAATGAAGGATTTCTCTCATAAGCCTCAAAACAAAATAACCGCAGTCTATACCGTTACGCTGACGAGGACACTACACATAGAAAAACAAATAAGAATTAATATATAGTTGTCTTGTGTTATCAAGTAGCATCACTATTATAAGCAACATTGTGAAAATTAATATACCTTCACTTTGATCCATGTAATGTTGTTTGCTTTAGACCGTGATACTCGAGCTTCTCTTTGTGCTCGGTATACTAGTATTGTTCTCTAAAAGAAAAACGTAAATTTAGAACAATCTCACAGAAATAATTAAATATACAAATACACACGAATATTTAGAACAATCTCACTTACGTATAAACCAAATCCTTCATATTCTGATATGTTGTCCAATCATGATCTAATGAATTCAGATAATGCACCACTTCTCTTGTAGGATTAATAGCAACCAACAACCAGTGTCCACTGTAAAATATAACAAAAGTTTAAATGGATAATTTCTACGCAAAAGATACAAAGATTAGAATGAAAATCTTACCCGTTTCTAGTATTATACGGTAAAAGATACAAACTTTCTGTACTGCTGGCCATAAATCTCTCGAGTAAGTGATTTCTTACTGAATTTGAATCAATAGAAATTGCCGGTGCATTGACACGGGCGCAAGACAAGAAATAGAATCTGTTTGACAATTGATTCCCGCACATCAATTTCTCATACAAGCACCTTAAATAAAAACATAATAAACATTAGACTATTTTCATTGAAATGTGTAAATAAATTATTCAACTAATTAAATAATAGATTGATTGGAGTACCAGATATATGAATGCATTACACCGATGCCTAATTTAAGATGCCGAAAAATCTGTTCCATGTTCTCTTTTACAATTATTTCGGAATGAGGAAAACCAAAAACACCTTCGTGCATGTCTATTTGACGAATAACACCATCCATCAAATCTGATGTTGCCACAAGTGTTTCAAGACACATCCGAAAGCGAGGTGTTAGAGCTCTTTTTGCCTGCCCGGTCTTTGTAGGAGCTCTTTTCTTGCTGGCTTGTTGTGAAACTTGAGCAGGAACCTAAAAATCATATAAGTTAGGTAAAGTAGAAAATCATGAAGCTTTTGAATTCGGATCATAGAATAACACTTTCAATGTACCTCTTTTTGTGATGCAACAGACTCGTTGTGCGGCAAAATCCCTTTATCCTTAGATGCGGGTTTTGTAGGAGTCTAACATTACCATGTAAAAAAAATGTACATAATGGTTCAGAATGATTTTCATAATGGTTCAGAATTGACATTTGAATACTAAAAGATTCATAATGGTTTTCAACATACCTCATCATCTATGAAAATGAGGTCTGACGGCCATGCAACAAACGATCCTATTGCATCCCGCAATAATGTTGTCTCTGAAACAACGTCAGGTATCGGTAGCAACGCATCAAGCTCTAATGCCATATCAACTGATACTTTTAGATATCCATCAGGGAGCAGTTTATGATGAAGTAAATCTCCTAAAGTGTTATGCACTTTTCCCTTGCCAACTATGCGATAAGCCGATAACGATAAAAATAGCTGACAAGATGAAATGCCCTAAAGCAATAATAAATATGTAACTGTTAATGTGTATATATGTCAATTAAAATAAACGTGCTAATTTAATTAAAATAAATATATGTCAATTAAAATAAATGTGCTAGTTACCTCGGGAATTTTCTTTTGACAATTGATACTAGCTGTGTCACTAGTATCTTTCAACTCTGAACTGCGCTTTTCCGCCTCATATCTCTCTTTATCCTTTTACAATTCACGGACCTACGCTTTTAATTCCTCCAACGATTGCATCACTTCTTGATTGCTAGGATTTTTTCTCTTTGGTTGCTTATACAAGGAAGATGGAGTCACACCAAATCCTTTACCCCTCACCCGACCGAAATACTCAGGAACATTTAGTACTCGACTAAGTATGCTCCTGCAATCCTCCTCACCTGTGGTTACGAATTTAGATAGAGTCTCCTGAAATTCATTGACATATCGAAAATTATTAGTGGGGATTAAAAAATAATTATATTTTAATAAAATTTCGATTAACTTAAAGACATAATGTTATACTTACACATTCGTCATAAACATGCTGAACATCTTCCCTAACAACTCCATCCTTGCCCACACGAGCTTCCTTCCACAAAACATGGTCCGGAAGTGATGTTTCTTCAATTTTCGTCTCTTCTAACTACACATTGAGATAAATAATAAGATCATCAATTATAACACAATAAGACAATTAATAAAATCATAGCATTTATATATACTTACCAACTTTTGCTGTAAGCGTGCATATCCCACATGCCCTTTTCTGTATGGATACACGGGTTTTGATGCTCTTTTGCAATTAATGGCACTCAATTCCTAGATAAACAAGTTTAAGTCATATCAGAACAAACTAATGCAACAAGTATATAATACAATTAATAGACATAACAAATTAACATTAAATTGAATTTTTAGGATTTTCGTTTGGCTACAAAAGTGCTCAATTCTTCAGGTGCAATCAAGTCCGCATACAACTGTGGAAGTTCTGCTTCAACAAAATTTTTTTCGGCATCCCTAAGATATTTGTTTGATAACATAGTTCGAAAGCCTCTGTGTCTTTTTCCGGCCAATTGAAGACAATACTTTTTTCGGCTTTCATCAATATTAAAAGACCTCTAGAAAAAAACATACACATAGAGTGTGTTAGTATAAGTAAATTAAAGACTTAGTTGTCAACAAAAATCTAATAACATCAATCATATTTGGTAAGTACCTGTATCTCAGTCCATATTTTATCTTTACCGGCTTGCAACAATGGATTCCTCCAATTATCACTGGTGATTGGAATGTGCTGACGGACAAGGGAACCTATGTAACTAGTCAACATTGAACCGTTTGGCTCAATTAGTTGGTTTTCATCACTCCAATGTACATCAAATTTGATCCCTTTATCTCTTGCACAGATGATTGACTTCATAATAGTTATTCCTCGTTTAATTTCACTTTTTATATTCTGAGCTTCATTTGTATCATGTGTCTCGTGTGAGTCTTCCTGGTTACTAGCCATTTGACCTGTAAGAAAGAAAAAAACAAAAATTAAATGACAAATATAAAAATTAAATGAATAATATATTGAATGATATAAGCTATAATTTTATAACTAGTACCTTTTTCACTAACATCTCTTTCTTTTCTTGGTTGGAATATGTTATACCCGTCTCTTAACAACACAGACGGTTGGATTGATCCAAATACCCTCATTATGATCATTTCTAGTATATGATTCATTCGCTATAATATTTTCATCTTGATCATTTCTAGTAAATGATTCAATATCAACATCAATATCACCCTGATCTCCAATGTTTTCATCAATTACTTTGTTAGATAAAAGCACTATAGACCATTTTGTACTTGTCGGATCAGTGACATAGAACACTTGTTTAGCTTGAGAGGCTAGAATAAAAGGCTCATCTTTGTACCCCACCTATTAAGATCCACTTGCAAAAATCCTGACTTATCCATTCGTATGCCATTATTATTTTCAACCCACTTGCAACGAAATATAGGAATATGAAACTTCTCATAATCAAACACCCAAATGCGCTCGATAACCTTAAAATATGACAGATTTGTAAATTTGGGGTTTAAGTCCTTCACACTTGAAATGTGCATTGCTTCAGCTACCACGGTGACACTACTATTTTGCATAGTACTTTTATCATCTTGTTCTTTAGTATAAAATGTGTATCCATTAATTGCGTATGTGCTATAAGAAAACACAGCCAAACTTGGACCATATGCTAAACATCTCAACCTTTCTGTTATTGAAGCGGGATCTGAATAATACGTTGAATAAATATGATCCTTAAACCAATGTATGAAACTTTGATTATGCTCTCGTACTATCCAATTCTCATTTCTATTCGGATTTAAACCTCGGAGAACATCCTTGTGCATTTCAACATACGGCTCAACCTCATTCTCATTGTGCAGAACATACAAATGCACTTGATCCCCTTCGACCCTTGATACTGTCACAACTTCATTTCCAATTAACTTTTTTCCTTCTTTTTTTCGACAATATGAGATTTGGGGAGTCCAATTGATTGTACATTGGACTGATATTCAGTACAAAACTCAATCGCTTCTTCAACAATGTATCGTTCGGCAATACAACCCTCTGGTCAACTTTGGTTTTTCACATACCCTTTTAATATTTTCATATAACGTTCAGCAGGGTACATCCATCTCATATAAGCCGGTCCACACAATTATGTCTCTTTCACCAGATGAACAACTAGATGAACCATTATGTCAAAAAACGAGGGAGGAAAATACATTTCAAGATCACACAAAGTAATAACTATTTCTTTTTGCAATGTTGGTAAGATCGCAGGATCGATCACCTTACTGCAAATTGACTTGAAGAAAAAACACAATTTAGTTTTGCGCTTCTAACTTTTTCTAGAAGAATAGAACGTATACCTATTGGTAGAAAATGTTCCATTATAACATGGCAGTCATGCGTCTTTAAACTCTTTAACTTGGGGTCTTTCATAGACACAAGTCTTCTAATATCTAAAGAGTATCCTTCTGGAACTTTAACTTCACTTAGAAACTTACACAATACTTTTTTGTCCTTTCTAGATTGAGTATACGCAGCAGGTGGTAGATATGTTCGTTTTCCTTTCTTCAAGGGTCCTAATTCAGTTCTTATCCCCATCGCTATCAAGTCCTTTCTTGCTTTAAGGCCATCCTTATACTTTCCTTGTATACTGAGTAACGTACCAATAACACTGTCAAATACATTTTTTTCAATATGCATAACATCAAGAAAATGTCTTACATACAACGACTTCCAATATGGCAATTCAAAAAAAATTGACCTCTTCTTCCACCCTCTCTTGACAAGGGTATGTGCAAAAGGCTTGCCAAACTGAGTACTCAAATCTTTCACCTTTTCAAAAATTTAATCACCTGTCAATATAGGTGGAGCTCTACCTTGTTCTGGCTCTCCATTGAATGTTTTTCTCCATCCACGGTAGTGATGATTAGAATTTAAGAATCTACGATGACCGAGAAAGATATTCTTCTGACCAAACTCCAATCGCGTTGAACCTGTTTTATCTTCACAAATAGGACACGCACATTGACCTTTTATGCTGTACCCTGATAGATTTCCGTATGCTGGAAAATCATTAATTGTGCCAAACAACATCGCCCTCAAGTTGAAACTTTCTTTCCTATACCCATCATAAATCTCCAAACCGTTCTCCCACAAAAACTTTAAATCTTCAATTAAGGGTGCCAAGTATACGTCTATGTCATTCCCTGGTTGTCTAGGCCCAAAAATTAACATAGATAACATCATGTACTTACGCTTCATACATAGCCATGGAGGTAGGTTATAAATCATAATGATCACAGGCCAAGTGCTATGTGAGATACTTTGAAGACCGTGTGGGTTCATTTCATCAGTAGATAATGCCAAGCGAAGGTTTCTTGCTTCTTTTCCAAATTCAGGATAATCATCATCAATTTTCATCCACTGTGGTGAATCTGCCGGATGTCAAAACTTTCCATCAATAATTCTTTCATCTGCATGCCAAGTCAAGTGTCTTGAATCGGTCTCACTACGAAACATGCGTCTAAATCTCAGAATTATAGGAAAATACCATAATACTTTTGCTGGAGACAACTTTTTCTTATATCGAGAGACACCGCATTTAGGATACTCATTTAACGATGCATACTCATTTCGAAACAAAACGCAATCGTTTGGACATACATGTATCTTATCATAGCTCATGCCAATAGAGCACAACATCTTTTTGGCCTCATATGTTCGATTGGGAAGAACATTATCCTCTAGAAGCATATCTTTCATAAGGGCCAATAACTCTGTGAAACTTTTATCCGACCATCCATTGCCCGCCTTTAAGTTGTACAACTTTAATACCGCAGACAATCTTGTGAATTTAGTGCAACCATTATACAACGGTTTCTCTGCATCGCTAACCAACCTCTCAAACATTTTGGGACAATCCTTAAGATCTTCTTCAAGAGCTTCTGCAATCTCTTCGACTCGATCATAATCGTATGTATCTGTGCCATTGTCCATTGAAGAATAGGTCGTAGTATCCCCCGGTTCAACATTCCCGTTAATTTTCTCACCATGCAAATTCCAACATGTATAACTTCTATCAATTCCACGCCTCTTTAAATGCGATGCCAACTGAACCGTGTCAACCCGACTCCCAAAACAGCAACCCAAGCAAGGACATATCATTCGACTGGGGTCATCGGCGTGCGCAACAGTAAACTTAACGAATTCCGATACCCCATTCTCGTACTCTTTCGACAATCGACTTGAAGACATCCATTTCTTATCCATAGTTATACTAATTAAGATAAACAAAAACAAAATAAAAAATATTTACCTGTAGGGAAACGATCCGACTTTCACACTTTGATCACAAGTAACCCCTATATATAGCAAATTCAATATGTTAGTTCTCAATCATTGCAAGCAATGCTCAAGCATCATAGCAGTTCATTTAAAGTAGTTCATTCAAATGGTTTTACTAATTAATCTAAACAAAACCATTAATTATTCACGCAACTATAGCAAAAGAACAACTAATTACCTGTAGAGAAGTAATTAAGTTCTGGACCCATACAATGTAAGATTCCTCCAACGATCAAACTTTCACTCTGCACCTGTAAAACAATCATACTATCAATATCAATCCAACTTTTCACTTTTCAATGTCTCTTCAACAAGATATATCCTATGCCAAATTCTAATTGTAATTTATTCATGAGAAGTCCAACATCACACCATAAAACAAGATGAAGATACAAAATCAAAGAGGGTTTGAAGCATTTTGTGATTATGATGTCCTCTTTGTAAGAGAGATTTTTTGTAGTCTGGCAGATATAAAACGTGATTCTTTATATGAATTCATATTATTTCATTGTAACTTAAAAAACCAGACACATATATTATGCCAAGGATTAGTCCTTTATTCCAACAAGTAATCAAACACATATATTCTTCCAAGAATGAAGCATTTAGAGTAATTCTTTACAACTTCTTCCAAAAAAAACCAAGAAAGCTGATAAAACAATAAAAAGTATGTCAAGAATTTAAAAATATATAGACGGGTTAAAAAATGACAAAATAAATTCAGTTCTACTATCGTAAAACAGATGCAACACAATAGCATAAAAATATATTCAGTCATACAAACTAAAGAGAAAAACCTTAAATATAAACTTTGACGTATTGATCTGAACCATTTGCTAGAAATAAAACCCAAACTTGAGTTAGAGAAACATTAATTTTATGATCTGAACCTTTTGGCTGATTCCATAAACAGTTAAGGTTTCGAATTCACACAATAAAATGTTGGACTAAATTGAAGAAATAATCTGAAATGAATTCATACAATAGAATTTGCAAATGGCAGTCATATAAACTCATATGTTTACACTAAAATGGAAAACCAGAAAAAGACAGTCATAGAAAATGGTAAACCAAACGCATGCACACAATATATTTACACTAAAATAGCCATTGACAATACCTTGACACAAAATGTATCAACAACAACGTAAAAGACAAAAACATTGTATCAACAACAACGTACCTCTTCTTACTTCACGCGAGAGAGAGAGAGAGTTAAGGGAGCAGTCGCGAGAACAGACGCAAACAGAACAATGGCGGTGGGAGAACGAACAGAACAATGACGGTGGAAGAACGAACAAAACAATGGCGGTCAGAGAACACAATGCTGGTGGGAGAACGACGGTGGTCGGAGAAATCGCGAGAGAGAAAGGAGTTAGAAGTCTTGAGTGAAAATGAATAGGGTTCTGAAAATTTAGTGTTATTTTATTTTTTAATAATCATTGAACTAAGACAGCGCTTTTTCCTAATAAAGCGCTTTCTTTGAATAGGCCTATAGCAGCGCTTATTAAAAGCGCTTTCTAAGGTTATCTTTTAATTGGCCTATAGCAGCGCTTTTTAAAAGCGCTTTCTAAGGCTATCATTTAGCAGCGTTTTTTACAAGCGCTTTCTAAGGTTATACCTTTAGCAGCGCTTTTTAAAAAACGCTTTTTAAGGTGGGGACTATTTACGACCTTTAGCAGCGCTTTTAGAAAGCGCTTTCTAAAGGTATCCTTTACCAGCGCTTTTTTTTAGCGAATTTTTTTTTATTCCTTATAGCAGCGCTTTGTGATAAAAGCGCTGTCTTTTTAGTGTTGCCTAAGGCTATTTTTGGCGTAGTGATTTCTCTAATCTTCGAAACTGTACTTCATCCAGCCATAAAAATATGGACTTTTTTGGTACAAAGAAAATTATCATTTTTTATTACGTTGGAAATAGCGATCAAGGTTCCTCCTCCGTTGTGTGATCATTAGATCCATGTCGGCTTATTGTCAGGGTTTTTCTTGGGAGGGACTTTGAGGGTGCTGGCTCTCACCTACCCGCTCAAGTTTTCAGCATTTTTTTCAATCATTTAACCAAACTAAAAAAATATTCTTTCAGCATTTTTTCAATCATTTAACCAAACTAAAAAATATTCAATCATTTAACCAAACTAAAAAATATTCATTCGTCACGTGAAATTCACGATTGGACATCGGTCGGAGCTGGCCGGTTTCGGACCGGAAACGCTAATCCGACTAGAACCGTGACTACTAATTTTAGATCCAATTCCGACCGTTTAAGCTTTCGGTTTCTTTCGGTGTCATTTTTTTCGAATGCCGGTTTTATCGGTTGGTTTGTTTCGGATTGTTCAAAGCCATACAACACAGTAGAAAAAGATAAAGAAATAGGAAGATCATGGGGTGACACCAACCCATTTAAGCTCCAACAAAATCCAGTGGCGACAATGGTTGATGGCAACTATTTCTGCTACACTTTTACTACTGACATTTTTTAATTGAAAACTTGTAAGAAATAAGTAAACTCACTATGAATTATAAGAAAGAAATTTGATGGTGGTAGTAGAAATAAGAAAAAATTACAAATGGTAAGAGAACAGGGTGATGAGGAAATGAAGAGTAAAATTATTTAACACAAGAATAAATTTCTGCAACTTATTTATATTGTAGTGGAGAACAGAGAGTTGAAAAGTGATATGTGGTTACTATCCCTTCAATTTATTTTTGTGAGTTCCAAAGTTAGGTAGGATGGTACAACACACAAGAATATTAGCTGGAAGAAATAATAAGTATATCAGTCTAGTTACTAATAATTACTGATAGACTTTAATATTTGAGATAATATTTAACTTTTTGTTTACATACTGATAGGAAGCAATTCCTACCAAAACTATGAACTAAGGTTTATACTAGAAAAGAGGAAGAACACAAAATAGAATTAAAGGAAATAAAATACTTTTTCATTCATTTCATCATTCTAAGTCTCTCAATGAGAGTACATATATAGTACCAATAGTGGATGGTGAGATAAAAATGCCTAAAACTCAAATAAGCAACAAAAGCCCAAATACAAGAATAACCCAATAATAATACTAATAACTAATAATATAAATTTTAAATTATATTTTTCTCCTCTATCATTACTCACCCCTTGAAGATCAACCTTGTCCTCGAGGTTGTAACAAGTAACAAAAAAAGGTTTTCACATTTTTAGATAATGATGTCCAGCTTGCATTGGATCCCAAAACAGATACAAAATTCTGACAAGACCACACAGAGCTTGCATTTGTCCAATCTTCCAATGCTAGTTTCACTGTGATGAAAGTATCTTTGTTTGTTAAAAAAAAAATCAACTCTTTTGGAGTTATTCTTAAATTCTGCACCCACAGAAATCCAAAAAGCAGTACCATCACTACTAAACTTCATAATAACTTGTTCTTGAACCAGTCCAATACATGTTGTGGTGTAGGACTCAATGACCCTCTTTCCTTCCAAGTTATCTATCAAAAGCATTGAAACAACCAATCCAATGAACATCACTTTAGCATGGCAGCCAAACAATAACTTTGAGAGTTTTATTGCGCCAGTCTCATAACCTCTGTGCGAATTTGACAGTTCGCCCATTACAGGTTTCACGTGTAGTCTTCCCGAGAGCTTCTCAAATTCATCTCCAACTTCAATGGCTTTTACTCTCTTAAAAAGCCAAGAAGGAATTTTTGCATAGATCTCCATGAACATAGTTAGTATAGCAGCAGGGATTGGAAAATCTCGACAGAAATGAACCTGGTTTTGATTATCTGTTTCTTGAGGTGCAAACATGTCTGCTATGTTTGATGGTGTCTCTAAAGCATTAGCAATGATGCGTGATTTGTCAGCCCTTTATTTAATAACATTGTATCTGGCCATAACAGAAGCCTCGTCCTGGCCATAACAGAAGCCTCGTCCTTTCCAGCCACTTCCTTGTTTGTGCTACAAACAGCATAATTCTTGATGAAATTATACAAGTTTTGACCGCCATCTGCTTCAGGTGTCAACGAATTAAGTCTGTTCATATCAAAAGAAAATTTCAACTGGGAGTGTTCCTTTGGAATGGTAGTAGCTAAGTCAGCCAAATTCTGAGCAGAAGAATCAGCGTTTAGACATTTGTTAACTTCAATTGCAGAACTCTCACTCCTGCGTAAACTAGGAATAACTTCAGATTTTGAATACTGCTCCATGTCTCTTTGCTTGTGTGATTGTTTCTCCATTTCAATCTTCATTTGATTATAGCGATTTTTTGTAAGAGACGGAACATAATGCAGCTTCAGCCTCAAGCCATAGATTTTTATACAATAGAGTCTGAGACTCTGTTGCTTCCGCATCATCATCATCATCAAAATTCTCGCTAAGAATATTCTTTATAGCCTTAGCCATGTTCTCTTCCTTCGTCATTTCTGCACCACTGCTTGGGGAAATGAAGCCTGAAGGCATCAAATGTGGCTTCTCAGATTCAAAACAGAGATCTGTCTTTTGAGCAAGCTGATTTTCATGCTTATCTGGTCCTATCTTAGTTAATTGGACCCCCTGTTGAAGTTCACATATTTCTACAGCACATCTAGAAGTTTCTGGATGATGGAGAAGACATTCTTGAGCGAAGGTAATTCGCTCAGCATTCTTCAAAACACATGTATTAAGATTTGTGATCACATCTCTAAGGATATTGCAATTTTGTTCTTCCAAATCATAAGCATCATTTAAACAATGGTTAAGAAGCAACTGTGAAAATTTGTTCATGGTATAACCAGCATCTGGGCATTTAATTCCTCAGTTGATACTTTCCCGGCTAATTTTTCAGATGTACTAGATGCATCTCCCACTGAAGAAGACAAAGACAGGGCATGTCCCTCGGTAAGAGATGTACCAGAAGCCGAACATATATTCTCATTGCATCCGGCATATGCACCATCAATGCATAATATATGTAGTTTTTGAGACACCAATTTTTTTTCCTCTGTAACTTGATCCTCATCATGAGAAGATCCAGACTCACAAGCAATTGGCTTGGTTGGTGGTACACTGTTATCCTTCATTTTGGTAATATCCTCTTGATATTGAATCTCGTAATCACAAGATGGCTCAGAGTGAAAAGGTCCAGCATTCACTACATTGCAATCATCAGATGCAAATCTTGTTTCTGAATTTTGTTTCGAGGAAGAATTCGCTGAATATTTTTCCTGATCCGAAATTCGAATGCGCATTTGGAAGCTGCTGTCACATGGATTTTTGACATTATTTTTGCCATCAAGAAGAAAATTCTGAGGCTCCCGAATAACATAACCAAAGCATTCATTTTTAGGCACATCTTTAGGAGGTAAAGCCTAAGAAAATTCATAATAAGAAAAATGAGCAGCAGAAGCTCCTTTCCAGCAAGCTGATGTGAGGGTTATTCTTCTATCTACTTTGTTTTAATGATGTCAACAAATATGTGAGAAATTAGATTGTAATTTGAGCGGTATCACTTCACGTGTCGGGCATATTGCATCTAATCATTATCGTTCATGTGTCTAGATGCATAGGACCTTGTCTTTCCCATAAATAAATGTCCATTATCATTTTAGTAGTGTCTAGTATGTGTTTCTGAACTTGGTCAGGTGAAAATGCGCAGAAAATTGAATTTCCTGAAAAAATGCAGTTCATGCGCTAACCCTCTCAGTTCATACGCTAACCTCCCAGTTCATGCGCAAACCTAGACAAACCTGCGGGAAAGCGCATAACTTTAATTGACACAAAAATTTGCATCTGTGCGTCAATGCATGAAGGTTGTAGGTCGACGCATGATTTCCTGGATCAGTGTTTTTCACTTAATTTTTTCTTCTGTTATTTCTGTTATTATTTTGTGTGGGTCATTTCATTTTCCTATAAATAATTTTGGTCATCTCTTTATTAAAACAACAAGAAACATGAAAATACATGCCATTTCTCTCTTCATCTTCATCTCCTTCATTGAGTAAACAAACAATCACACATAATCATCTTTGTTTGTGTCGCCCGTTGATCGAAGTGATAAGTTCAGAATTTAGGAAATGTGATCTTCATCTTCGGGGTTGAGAGCTTGGCAGGTGTTTCTTGAATAAAATCAGTTGGTTTTGTCCTCCAAGAATCAGATAGATTTTGGGGATTTTTGTACAAACCGTTTCGTTCTACAGGGATTCGGATGGGCGAAGGTAACTGAAAATTAGCGCAATTGTTCGGTTTAGTAGCTGTAATCAGAGGATCGTAGAAGAGAGGTTTGGGTTCGAATCTTTGGTAGATCGCAATTGATCGAGTGAAAACGATTGAAGAATAAGGTGTTTTGCAATCAAGTAGCGTGGGACGGTAATTGGATCAACCATATTCGAAGCACTTGATTCATCTTGAATCAAGGGGAGAGAAAATTCTGCATCAACGATCGAAGACGTTCGAGGGTTTGGATGTTCATAGTTTTCTCTTGTATTAAACGATTTGCAACAGCTACACACACACACACACAGATATATATATATATATCTCAATTCCTATTGTGGAATTGGGGGCAAAGGTACCCAAAGCGAGGACGATTGGGGAACTGCCTAATCAAATCGCGTTTGTTCTCTCTTTCCCTTAACTCTTTTACATTTCAGTTTGTTCGAATTTGTGAAGTCGCAATTTATCGAAATTTCTGTCGTAGTGTAATTTTGAGCTGAGAAACTATTTGTTAAATCGATACAATTCCTTGAATTGTATCTTGGAGCAGCTATATATTACATTCCATAGAAATTCTGCACTTAGTGTGTTTTACGCACACAAGGTGTTTGATAATTTGTTTCAAAGCAAAAATCGAACACATTGCTTTTAGCTGCTTATCATTTTACCTCATTGGTTTGGATTAAACATCATGCAAGTGATATTTTGTTGACTGCGTTTTTAAGTGTAGTAATCAAACTGAATTTTTCTCTTCCATACTCATTATCGATATATTCGTGCATATCCGATCCTTTTAGCAGAAGGTTCGTTGTAGATGTTTTATCCAGTGGTTGCTTCTGTTAAACATTTTTAAAACAAAATTTTTGGTAACCATTTGCATGTAAAACTCAAGGGATCTATTCAACCCCCCTTCTAGATCCATAGGCATCGTCTAACAAGTGGTATCACGAGCTCCGGTTAATTCTGGTGCTTCGGTAAAACTTCTTGGATCATGGCGAACAAACCTAAAGGAGCTTATAATAGAGCTCTAGTTTTTACATGAGAAAATTATAGCTACTGGAAGGATTGTATGCGCGTTCATATAAATTCCATAGATTGGAAGGTTTGGAACGTTATTTTAAACGGTCCCATGGAAATTACTATGTCAAATGCGGAAGGCATTGTCGTTCCTAAACCCGAAGCTCAATGGAAAGAGGAGGACGAGAAAAAGTACAGCTATGATTGGAAGGCTTGTAATATGATCATCTCCTCCTTGGGAGTTGACGAGTATTATCGAGTCTCCCATTGTGAAACGGCCAAAGCCATGTGGGATGCTTTACAAGTAGCCCACGAAGGCACTAATGATGTTAAGATGGCTCGTATTAATACACTAACGCAAGAGTTTGATTTGTTTTACATGAAGCAAGGGGAAACCATTGCGGATATGCAAAAACGATTTACTCACATTATCAACAAATTGCATGTTCTTGGTAAACCAATTCCAAATGAGGTTGTTACTAACAAGATTTTGAGGTGTTTAAACAGGGAATGGCAACCGAAGGTCACTGCTATCAAGGAGGACAACAATCTTGCTACACTAGACCTCACAACACTTTTTGGCAAACTCGATGAGCATGAGCAAGTGCTCATTAGCTTGGATAAACATGAAAAGAGTATCAAGAAAGAGAAGGCGAAAGATACGGAGAAGAAGTCGATAGCTCTTAAGGCTTCTTGTTCAAAGTCCACACATCAAGAGCTAAGTGATGTTGAAGCCAATAATGACAAATATGAAGAATCCGGTGATGATATGGGCTTATTTGTGAAGAGATACAATAGATATGTTCGTAAGAACGATATTCAACACTCGGATAGAAATCTAGTCAAGTTTAGGAAGCAATCTAGAAGCGAAGGAAATAAAAATGGCAAGGTAAAATTGACGTGCTACAACTGTGGAAAATTCGGGCACTACAAGCCGGATTGTCCATCCCTAAAGAAAGACAAAGATAAGGATAATGACAAGAGTCGCTCAAACAAAAAGTCCAGCAAGTCTCGACGAGCATACATCGCTTGGGAAAGAGATAGTGAGTCGTAGAAAGATGATTCCTTAACTGACGAAAGTGAACCCGTTAACTTTTGTCTTATGGCACGCCACAATAAAGTAAAAGAGGTACAAAGTCTTGAGACCACCGAAAGAAAATTGGTTCTGGATAGTGGCTGCTCGAGACATATGACCAACGACATTTCTCTTTTCATCGACTTTGTGGCGAAGAAAAAGGGGTTTTTCACCTACGGAGATAACAATAAGGGACAGATTCTCGGCAAAGGTAGTGTAGGTAACCCCTCATCTACTACTATCTCTGATGTGCTGCTTGTGGAAGGTCTTAGACATAACCTTTTAAGCATTAGTCAACGTCTATATGCTAGACTTAAATGAGGTATCGTTGAATGGAGACAAGTGTCTAGTCGCTATGAATGAATATTCATGGTTGTGGCATAGACGGTTGGCTCACATCAACTTTGATTTGCTTAACAAAATTGTCTCTAAAGACCTAATCATCGGTTTGCCCAAAATAAAATTCACAAAGGATCACCTTTGTGATGCGTGTTAAATGGGGAAGCAAACCAGGATCTCATTCAAATCTAAAAACATTGTTTCAACTATGAGACCCCTTGAGCTCCTCCATATGGACCTCTTTGGACCATCTAGGGTTAAAAGCCTAGGTGGTAACTATTATGGGTTTGTAATAGTCGATGATTTTTCTAGGTTTTGCTGGACCATTTTCTTAGCAAATAAGAGTGATACCTTTTCGGCCTTTGAACGATTTACTAAGTTATCTCAGAATAAGTTAAACACAAACATTGGGTCAATTAGAAGTGACCATGGGGGTGAGTTTGAAAATCATTTGTTTGAAGCATTTTGTGATTCCAACGGAATTGATCATAATTTTTCCGCACCACGTACCCCTCAACAAAATGGGGTAGTGGAACGTAAGAATAGAGTTTTGGAGGAACTTGGAAGGACTATGATCAATGATAGTGGATTACCAAAATACTTTTGGGCCGACGCCATAAGTACGACTTGTTATGTTTTGAATAGGGTGCTCATCCGGCCTATTCTAAACAAGACACCGTATGAGCTTTTAAAAGGGCGTAAGCCAAACATTTCTCACCTTCATGTATTTGGCTGCAAATGCTTTGTGTTAAACAATGGGAAATATACTCTTGGTAAGTTTGATGCCAAGGCCGACGAGGGTATTTTTCTTGGATACTCTCAGTCGAGTAAAGCGTATAGAATTTATAATAAAAGGTTATGTGTAGTTGAAGAGTCAGTTCATGTTACCTTTAACGAGTCTTATCCGAGAAATGTCGGAGAAGGTAGTTCTTTTCATGGTGTAGGTGTACCTACTGAAGACATACTCAAGGACACTGATAAGGGTACTGATCAGCCTGAAGCAGTGCGTATTGAGGAGGAAAAGGATCATCAACCCGTGAAAAGTGAGGATGATCATCATTCTGATAAAGATGAACTTCCTCCAGCTTGGAAGTCTTCAAAAGGCCATCCAATTGACAACATTCTCGGTGATATCTCTAAGGGAGTAACCACTCGCTCTAAACTTAGTAACTTTTGTTATTACTCTGCTTTTGTCTCCCAAGTTGAACATAAAAACGCTAAGGAGGCGTTACTCGATGAGCATTGGTTTCTATCAATGCAATATGAACTAAATCAATTCAGGAGAAATGAGGTTTGGGACCTTGTCCCCCCTCCGCGATATCATTGAGTAATCGGCACCCGATGGGTGTTTAGGAATAAACTTGATGAAAATGGAGTAATAACGCATAACAAAGCTAGGCTTGTAGCGCAAGGCTATAACCAAAAGGAAGGAATCGACTATGAGGAAACTTATGCGCCGGTTGCCCGACTCGAGGCCATACGCCTTCTACTTGCCTATGCTTGCACAAAGAACTTTAAATTATTCCAAATGGATGTTAAAAGTGCGTTCCTTAACGGATACATAAATGAAGAGGTTTATGTAGCCCAACCTCCGGGTTTTGAATCCCACGAATATCCTGATCATGTCTATAAACTTAAACGAGCTTTGTACGGACTTAAACAAGCCCCTAGGGCTTGGTATGAACGTCTAAGCAAATTTTTACTCGATCAAGGGTATTCAAGAGGAAAGGTTGACACAACCCTCTTTATTAAACGTCAAGGAAAACACTTAATTTTGGTACAAATTTATGTTGACGATATTATATTTGGGTCTACTAACATGACCTTGGTCAAGGAGTTTTCTAGTTTGATGCAGGGGGAGTTTGAAATGAGCATGATGGGGGAGCTCAACTATTTCCTTGGATTGCAAATCAAACAACTTGAAGAGGGCACATTTGTGAGTTAAATGAAATATTGTCTTGAGTTACTAAAACGTTTTGATATGCTAAACTGCAAAGCAATAGACACTCCTATGCCTACAAGTGCCAATCTTGATCGTGACGAAAAGGGTAAGGATGTTGAGGTAAAGAAGTATCGAGGTATGATTGGATCTCTTCTTTATCTTACCGCATCACGTCCCGATATAATGTTTAGTGTATGCATGTGTGTGAGGTATCAGGCACATCCCAAGGAATCCCACTTAAAAGCTGTTAAGCACATACTTCGATACCTGTCCGGTACTCCAAAGTATGGGCTGTGGTATTCCAAAGGTAGTGTTTGTTCCTTAGTTGGTTATTCCGATTCTGACTTTGTCGGGTGCAAGTTGGATTGGAAAAGTACTAGTGGCACGTGTCACCTTTTTGCAAACTCCTTGGTGAGTTGGTATAGCATGAAACAGGTTTCCGTTGCTTTGTCAACAGCCGAGGCGGAATACGTTGCCGTCGGTAGTTATTGTGCTCAAGTCTTATGGCTTAACCAACAATTACTTGATTTCAACTTAAAACTTGAACGTATTCCAATTTTGTGCGATAACACTAGTGCGATTAATCTAACTAAGAACCCCGTATTGCATTCACACACCAAGCATATCGAGATACGCCATCATTTTATTAGGAATCATGTAGAGAAAGGTGATGTTATTTTTGAGCATGTTGACACTAAGAATCAACTTGCTGATATTTTCACAAAACCGTTAGCTACAGAGCCCTTCTTTCACATCCGTAGGGAACTTGGCATTCTCGATATCTCGGATCGTGTTTAGTGCATGTTCTAAGATAGTAATCTTCTCATATATATATATGCTTGTTTATTCTTTTAACTAACAAATGAAAAATATTTTTTTTTGGCTATATGTGAGGATTCTCATCTTAAAAAGCAATCAAGGTAATATCGTTCCGATTTATACATGTTTAATATATGTTGTGCCATGTTAAGTACCTAAATCTTGATGTTTATTGTATTTTGAGCACATATCATTCATGTGGATGTTTTGTTCTATATATGTGCATGTTTATTTATCTTTTGGAACTTAAATTGCAAAAATTTCATTTCTGGTTCAAGTTTGCATGTGCATGCATCGACGTATGATTTATGCGCTGACCTAGTAAAAACTTTCGGGATAGTGCATAACCAAATGTTCAAATTTTTTAAGAAAATTCATGAATCATGTGCCGGCGCACGTGGTCAATAGGTCGACGCATTGTAGTAAAATTCAGAATCTCTGCTTTATTGGAAAGTGTGCGCCGACCCAGTGCTGCCTATTTTTCACTACATATTTTCATTGCACATTGATGTATGATCATTGCATGTCATCTCATTGAATTTTGTGGTTTGTCTCTCCTTATTTTCCTCCATTAAACCTCATCAATACCCATTATTCTCCATTAAATCCTCATAAAAAACCCTAAAAATCAAAAACCCACCAAGAGTGAATTCTCTATATTACTAATACAAGAGTTTCTAAGGGCTGCACATATCTCCTCTTCACTTTCTGCGAAAATCAAGTGTTCATCATCTTCTTTCAACTCTTCATCAATGATGAAGATATGGTTATGCAAGAAGAGGACAATGAGGCATGGATAAGCTATCAACCTGAAGAACCTTCTGAAAATTAGGGCTGGGGTCAGTGGCAACAAAATTGCTGGACTGTTTTTGGAAATGCCTATGTTCCTCCAACCTATGGTGAGGACTCTGAATGGCAGCAACTTGACAATTATGTTCCTCCAACTCCACCGTCTCAACATGATCCGCAGGCTTCTGAAGAAATTATGGCTAGGTTGAACGAATTGACACTTCAACATCAAGAATTCCAAGCTCTGTAAGATACTTGCTACACTGCCCAGGAAGAACGGTTCACCAATCTGTCTAATCAAGTTTCATCTCACATTACCAACTTCAACAATTTTACTAACGCCGCTATGAATCGTTTCAATCAGATGGACGCCAACTTGACTCAACAAAACCAGAACCTGGCAAATAGTCTTGGCACCCTAAACAACACGTTGATTGAACTCAACCTACATCTAAAGGATTTCCCACCCCTAAGCCAACACTATAGGGGGAAGAGGTCATCCATTTAGCAGGAGAAGGCCATAGAGTTTAGGGCATCATATTTCATTTCTGCTTGCATTTAAGTTTTGTGGTTTGATTTTTTTTTTTCATGTTTTTCTACTGTTACTTAACTTTGACTTTTGCTTCCGTTTGTTTGAACTCTTCCGGATTGAATGTATTGCTTTTATGTTTTTGTTCCTTATTTATCCATTCCTAATTTTCCATTAGCTGTATCATATGTGGATGTGTGTTAATGGTAGTATGTTGCAAATCTGTGATGATTCCTTACGTATTATAGTGTTTTATTTTGACCACCTTCTTTTCTTCTTTTTGATGTTGTCAAAGGGGGAGAAGAATAACAACAAGCAGAAATTTTAACAGGGATTAACCAAGTGTTCAAGACAGGGGGAGCTTTGTTCACTTTGTTCACTCTCAAATTACAAATCTCGTGACAGCTAAGAAAGTGTTGCCATCATAAAAAATGGGGAGTATGTGAGGGTTATTCTTCTATCTACTTTGTTTTAATGATGTCAACAAATATGTGAGAAATTAGATTGTAATTTGAGCGGTATCACTTCACGTGTCGGGCATATTGCATCTAATCATTATCGTTCATGTGTCTAGATGCATAGGACCTTGTCTTTCCCATAAATAAATGTCCATTATCATTTTAGTAGTGTCTAGTATGTGTTTTTGAACTTGGTCAGGTGAAAATGCGCAGAAAATTTAATTTCCTGAAAAAATGCAGTTCATGCGCTAACCCTCCCAGTTCATGCGCTAACCTCCTAGTTCATGCGCTAACCTAGACAAACCTGCGGGAAAGCGCATAACTTTAATTGACACAAAAATTTGCATCTGTGTGTCGACGCATGAAGGTTGTAGGTCGACGCATGATTTCTTGGATAAGTGTTTTTCACTTAATTTTTTCTTCTGTTATTTCTGTTATTATTTTGTGTGGGTCATTTCATTTTCCTATAAATAGCTTTGGTCATCTCTTTATTAAAACAACAAGAAACGTGAAAATACATGCCATTTCTCTCTTCATCTTCATCTCCTTCATTGAGTAAGCAAACAATCACACATAATCATCTTTGTTTGTGTCGCCCATTGATCGAAGTGATAACATTCAGAATTTAGGAAGTGTGATCTTCATCTTCTGGGTTGTGAGCTTGGCAGGTGTTTCTTGAATAAAATCAGTTGGTTTTGTCCTCCAAGAATCGGATAGATTTTGGGGGTTTTTGTACAAACCGTTTTGTTCTACAGGGATTCGGCTGGGCGAAGGTAACCGAAAATTGGTGCAATTATTTGGTTTAGTAGCTGTAATCAGAGGATCGTAGAAGAGAGGTTTGGGTTCGAATCTTTGGTAGATCGCAATTGATCGAGTGAAAACGATTGAAGAACAAGGTGTCTTGCAATCAAGTAGTGTGGGACGGTAATTGGATCAACCATATTCGAAGCACTTGATTCATGTTGAATCAAGGGGAGAGAAAATTCTGCATCAACGATCGAAGACGTTCGAGGGTTTGGATGTTCATAGTTTTCTCTTGTAATAAACGATTTGCAACAGCTATATATATATATATATATATATATATATATATCTCAATTCCAATTGTGGAATTGGGGGCAGAGGTACCCAAAGCGAGGATGATGGGGAACTGCCTAATCAAATCGCGTTTGCTCTCTCTTTCCCTTAACTCTTTTACATTTCAGTTTGTTCGAATTTGTGAAGTCGTAATTTATCGAAATTTCTGTCGTAGTGTAATTTCGAGCTGAGAAACTATTTGTTAAATCGATACAATTCCTTGAATTGTATCTTGGAGCAGCTCTATATTATATTCCATAGAAGTTCTGCACTTAGTGTGTTTTACGCACACTAGGTGTTTGATAATTTGTTTCAAAGCAAAAATCGAACACATTGCTTTTAGTTGCTTATCATTTTACCTCATTGGTTTGGATTAAACATCAAGCAAGTGATATTTTGTTGACTGCGTTTTTAAGTGTAGTAATCAAACTGAATTTTTCTCTTCCATACCCATTCTCGATATATTCGTGCATATCCGATCCTTTTAGTAGAAGGTTCGTTGTAGACGTTCTATCCAGTGGTTGCTTCCATTAAACATTTAAAAAAAAAAATTGGTAACCATTTGCGTGTAAAACTCAAGGGATCTATTCAACCCCTCTTCTAGATCCATAGCCATCGTCTAACAGGTGAGTCTACAGAGGGATTACATGGATCACCAACACACTCAAAAGATTTATCAACTGAATTAACACCCTGAATAGCATTAGTCTGCTTTGACATCCCAAGAGCAATTAGCTCGGCTACACCAGTTCCCGCTTCTCCAACACCGAGGAAGAGGAATGTATGCCCAGGTAGGGTACCACCAATTAGCTTCAAGGCTGCTACAACTCCAGCTAAAACAACGGATCCAGTCCCCTGTATATCATCGTTGAAAACTAGATGAGTTGTAACGTATTTTGCAAGCAACTCAAAAGCATTGTGATTTGCAGAATCTTCAAACTGAACAAGAACTTTTTCGTTGTAGTTTTACTTCACTGCTGACATGAACTCATGCAGAAGATCATAATACTTCTTCCCAGTTGCTCTATTTTGTCTAAGGCCAATGTAAAACTCATCATTAAGTAATTTCTCATTATTTGTCCCTACGTCAATCGTAATCAGCAAACATCCTGAAGGACAAACTCCTCCTAGTGTCGAGTACAAAGCCAATTTACCAATAGGAATTCCTATACCCTGGCATCCGAGATCCCCAAGTCCTAAAATCCATTCACCATCGGTTACAACACTAACCTGAATACTCCTTTCTGGACAGTTCTTCAAAACCTCAAAAATTTTACCCCTGGTTCTTCTAAACCTCTTCAAAACGAGGGAATCAGATCGTGGTAGGGGATGGGTTGTTTTTGTTGCGTCGTGAGATTTCACTGTCGTTTTTTAGAAGCTTGGATTTGGAGGTTTTGGTGGAATGGAAAAATCCGTATCATCCCAAAACTCGTTTCCATCGAAGGGAGCCTTGGCCATGAGCACTGGTGACGAATCGAAGACTGATGTGAGTTGAGTTGTACGATTAGAGCTAGACTGAAGGCGTTGCTGGTACGGCATGGAATTAGATCTGATTTCGTAAGTAGCCTTTGAAAATGTGGAGCCAAATGGTTTAGAGGAAAATTGAGGAGATGTAGTGGAAACCCTAAGTGGTGTAGATTCAGGTGGTTTTGGAGTGGGTTTGGGGAGGAAACGGGATTTAGCAGATTTACATTTTTTTAAAAAGAGAGATGAGACACTTGTAAATGTTTCTCAAAATCTCTTCTAGTACTAGCATGAATTTGATATTTATGAGTAATCATGGAAGAGGTGTTTGGTTGATGATAATTATTATAATAGTATGAATAATGCGATGATGAATAAGATGAATATGGGTTAGGATTAGGTGTATGTGGTGAATACCCATGATTTGGATATAAACATGGTGATGATGAACCAACATGAGTGTAACAAGGTGTAAAAAGATCCCATGGAAAAGATGGAAATGAAGATGTGGTAGGAGATGTAAAAGAGGGGTTTGTGGGATAGGTAGAAGGAATACTCCATGGATGATATGAAGGTGTATGATAAGGATAATCCATAGGAGGATTTGAGTACATGGATGAAAGCATCAATTGATAGGAAGCAATTCCTACCAAAACTATGAACTAAGGTTTATACTAGGAAAGAGGAAGAACACAAAATAGAATTAAAGGAACTAAAAGACTTTTTCATTCATTTCATCATTCTAAGTCTCTCAATGAGAGTACATATATAGTACCAATAGTGGATGGTGAGATAAAAAGGCCTAAAACTCAAATAAGCAACAAAAGCCCAAATACAAGAATAACCCAATAATAATACTAATAACTAATAATATAAATTCTAAATTATATTTTTCTCCTCTATCACATACTTGGTCGGTTATGGATTTCTTTGAGTGGAAATTTGTCATCCAAACCCGACCATATGAAACCGTTTAAAACTGAAAAATGCTACAATCACTACATGAAGCCCGAACCGATCCGTCCGAATGAACTTTAATTTAATCGGGTTTTTCGGTTTTCGGCCGGGTGACTAAATTTTGTCCACCCCTACTAAATATTACTACATTGCTAAAGAAAATTAGCGACGTGATTAAAACACATTGCACGAGCACTCGTAGCAACTGATTACCACGTGAAAAACACGTTATTAAGTCATGCAATGATATTTGCTTCACTAAATAAAAAAATAGGCTGCATCAGATTGCCACGTGAAAAACACGTCACTAAATTGTGACATGATATTCACGTCGTTAAATAAAAGAAAGTTGCACTACACTGCAGCGTCTAGATATAGGGAGGCGAGGTGGATCAGTATGGACTAGGTAGCTAAGTGAAATTCACATCACAAAATTGTCAATAACGACATGGAAAACATGCCACTTTTGTTAGAACTTTTCCACGTTGTCTCTATTTCGCAGGATATATTTTTAATAAAAAATAATAAATAAATAATAAATAAAATATAAAAAGTAACAATTAATAAAAATATATTCAAATAATAATTATTACTAAAAAATTATTTATAAAGTACAAAAACTAAAATTATGTTCACTAAAAAAAATCACATTTTCAAATAATAATTATCACTAAATAATTAAAATTATAGCAACGCAATATTCATGCTACAAACATAAATAACAATAAAAAAAATCAATCATCGCTAAATAACTTGTATTCTTCATCTTAATCCTTCTCATTTACTACTTATTGGTCACCAACTCCTCTATTTTCACCAATTGAACCATGTTCGATTGTGAGAACAAAAATTGTTGCATTTGCTCCTCCATCTCAGATTGTCTCTTCTTAATTTTCTCAATTTTGGCCTTTAGCGCCGCCTCACGTGTCGCCTTCTCGCGTCTCGCTTTAGTTAGAGCCAGTTGCCTCACTATTTCCATCATTTTGGATGTCAACTCTGGTGGATGTGACTTTCCTTCCCCATCTGCAAGTCTTTGAAATAAAGTTATATCCCCTCTTCTGTAGTCGCCGACAAAAGGTCCAACACCAAAAAAATACCCACTAACTCTTTTCCTGCCAGTTTCTAAACCCCAAATATAAAGAACCACACTTGGATCAATCAGGTTTTAACCTATCGGAGTATACTGAGGATTTTTAACTAGAAATTGTGTGAGTAATCTTTGATACGCCTCCTAAACAATACATAAAAAAACTAAATTAAACATAATTTAAACAATTTAATTATATACAATAATTAAATAAAATAATGAAATATAAATAACTTACCAAAGTTTTTCTGGAATGGGCATCAATAAACTCCCCCGATTTTTTGGTACGAGGTTGCACAAACAGCTCATTAATCTGTGGGAGTCTCCCCAAGTTCTTTGTCTATTTAAATTAATTAACTTTAATTAAAACTATATAATAAATCTGATCATGAAGGCTAGATCAGATCCTGTAGAATCAGGCCGCCAAGTGCGTCAGGGATGCTGGTCGTATGGAGAGGAGGGGGGTGTACCTGCAAGGCACTCCGACGCTCAAGTAAGTAAAGGTCAGAGAAAAAGGGGCAAGTACAAGAGTAAATTCTTAGGGTGAATATTGGATACCTGACCCTCTCAAGAGAGAGGGTTTATATAGAGCCCCCAGCGCGTGGCCAACGGTCCTATTTTCGGGGCGAAATAACTGTTTTCCCCAAAGAATAGGTAACAGCCCAAACTAGCCGTTATGTCGAGTAGGGTGCCCGAAACTAGCCGTTATGTCGGGCATAAACACGGTTCCGGGCACCTGTCCTCTGCTGTTCGGGCAGTGAGAAAGTCGTGCGTAACGGGCATAAATTCCGGGGAGGAACATTGCATTCCTTGCCCGGTTGGAGGGGCAGAAAGGTCACTTTCGCCCCTCTGTGGATTGGACTTAGGTAATTTGGGCCGCTCTGGAGCAAAGGCTGATCGGGCCAATTCTAGCCATTGGTTCAGTCCAGAACAGGAGCCCCCCAAGTCGTTGCTCTCGAGCATGGGAATGATGACTTAAGGACTGCTCGTATCTCTGGGGAGCTAGCATAGAGTCGTCGTTTGGAGACGAGGATGATTGTCTCGAGGTGCTCGTGGCTCTCTGTGTCCGTGATATTCGTGGTCGTGACCCTACTGCCCGGTATTCGGGGAGATAAAGCGTCAGACATAATGGGAAACGTTGGGTTGCCACGTGTGCTTCGAGCCCTGTGTAGCAGTTAATAGGTAATGATGGCTAGTGGGCAGTCATTATTGCCTACGGGCGCATGTGTGCACGTGCCCCTCAGTATAAAAGGGGGGAGATTGTCCCATTTTGCACTTTTTCTCTCTGATTTCTCTTCGCCTCTTCTGCGTTCTTGCCCGTCACCGTCTTCAGAGCATCCGACCACCGTGCCAAGCTTCGAGCAGTCTCTTTCTTCTACTCAAATCAAGTAAGTTTTCTGATTTCCAGCTTGTTTTACTTTCTTTTATTGTTAGTGGTAGATTGCATGCGGCTAGGGTTAGCTTTAGGCGATGAAATAGGTATATTTCTGGCGAGTGTTGGTGGTGGATGGCGGTTCTGCCATTTTGCTGCCTCTAGCACGTCGCCGGAGTAGGTAGTACGTTCGGCGAGTATAATAGTCCACGTCGTGGTCGCGGTAGTTGTGCGTGCGTGACCACCGCGTCTGATCATCTTTTGATAGAGCGATGAATTTTCCGGTAGAACGTTTCCAGATTCCGGTGAAGCTTTACGGCTTCCGGTGGAGCCTCAACGAAATCTGGGCACGATTGCGGGGAAGTTCCTCGCAGGAAGATGGCATGTCTCGGGCATATCCTCGCGGGGAGGTTTTTCATCCGATGTTAGGGCTTAGGCCGAGGATGTTGTCCTCAGCCTTTTGCACGCCCTTTCACTTGACTTGGCAGTGGAAGGGTGGATTTGATTTCCTGTCGAATTCACTGTCTTTCTCTGCTTTTTCAGGTGATCATAATGGCGATGGGGCCAGATAGAGAAGTTATTCTAGACATGTCCGAGGAGGAAACTGGCTCCGAGGAGAATAGTAGCTCGACGGCTTCGAGCTCTACGGCTTCAAGCTCGGCAGCATCGAGCTCCTCGAGTGATATCGGGGAGGAAGAAGAATTGGACGTCATGGAGGAAGACGTTGAAGGGTTCTGTCCAGAGGAGTGGGAGGTGGTCGAGCCTTCTAAGCATGTTTCCACGTTCGCAAAGTCTTTGGCGGACGTCTTTACGGAGGTAGGACCAGAAGGGGATTGGAAGGTGCATTTCCCTACCTTGGACGAGCGGGTCTGCTCGGATTTCGGGGACCGCTTTACGATGTACGAGTATGCTTTCAAAGAGCTGGGGCTGAGGCTTCCTTTCACTGATTTCCAGCAGTCGGTATTCGAGCATCTGAAGCTGGCGCCTTCTCAACTCCACCCCAATTCGCTGGCCTTTATACGGGCTTTTGAATTGGTGTGCGAGCATCTCGCTCTGGGGACTACTCTCCCTCTGTTTTGTGCTGTTTTCCATCTCCAAAGGCAGTTGGCGGGGAAGAAGTACGGATGGGTTTCCTTGAAGCAGCCCAAAAAGTTATTTAAGCCGTTTTCGGAGTCAATTCGAACGTTCAAGGGACGGTATTTCATCGTAGAACTCGTGTCTGAGGTTGCCCAAGATAGTACATATGTCTGGGAGATAGAGGTCAACGAAGATGGGAATGAGCTTCTCAACGAGGAGGGAAAGTATATTGGGCGGAGGTTGTACATGTTTCCCATCCGCTGGGCACCCAACCATTTCTCCAAGAAACCCGACGCTTATGTCTTCGAGCCGAGCGAGCTACGCGAGAAGGATGCCGTGTCCTACGAGAAGCTGGTGAACTGGGTCAACTCCTCCAGTCTTGCAAGCTGCTGGACGAGCAAGGGCAACCCTATCTTCGAGGAGGATGGGAGCCAGAGAGCTGAGCGCATATTCATCAATGTTAAGGCACTGCTTGAGTGCAAGACTCCCGCGGATGCCGAGAAGCTGCTCGGTAGTCTTGGTTATTTAGACTTTGTTTGTGTTATCTCTTTTCCACGTCGCTAACATGCTCGTTTTATTTATTTGTGCAGGTGAGATGCCTTAAGCTCGCGATCGCGTGGTGAGGAATGCCATGGCGAGGAATAAAGCTGGAGTGGATCCTCCTAAGACCCGGCCTGCTGGTGCTCGTGCTCCTCCCCTTGTTCAAACTGCAGTGGGGACCTCTTCTTCTCCTTTTCCTGCTCCACGGGGATCTCCATTGCCTTTGACTGGGCGGGCGAAACGGCCAAGGACATTAGATGCTGTGCACCTTACCCGTGTGCCGGAGAAGGGGAAGTTTGAGTTACCTCCGTACATCCTTGACAGGAAATTCTTTGAAGAAAACTCTTTGGTCGTCCCTCGGGCGGAATCCCTTTGCTTGGAAGGCATGGATCGCCCGAGCAAGAGGGAGCTGGTGGCGCAGGATGCTTCTGCCCTGGTCAGAATGTTGGAGATGGCTGCTGTCTACGCCGAAGGAGACTCCACGCTTGAGTCTGAACTCACTGCTGCCCGGGCTTCTGAGGCGGCCCTGAAGGAGGAAGTTAAGAGTTGCCGTGAGGCTAGGAAGAAGGCCGAAGAGGAGACGACTAGGTTGAAGGAGGATGTCACAAAACTGACGGCGGAGAAAAAGGCTGCCGAGGAGCTAAACAAGGAGTTGATGGCGGCCAGCGCCAACGAACCGGAGGATATCAAAGAGTTGAAGACTAGGTCTGAGCTGGTTGCCCACATCCTGCTGGCCGAGGATGACGGTATCGCCGTGGCAGTGGAATCCTTTGAAAGCGCTTTGGCTCAGTTGCTGGTGGTGAAGCCTGGGCTTGAGATTTCGACCGAGGGTACTCACTACCTTGCGCGCGTTGAGGATGGTCGCATCGTCTTTCCCGCAGGCCTTGTTCTAGATACCCCCGAGGCCCAGCCCGCGGAGGACCGGGGACCTGAGCTGGTGTCAGCCGAGCAGGCGGATGAATGAGGAGTGTTGTTATTTTGATGTTGTTGTATCTTGTCCGGCCTGCGCGCCGTTGAATTATTTGTAATTTTATTTTTGGGGGCATGGCCCCGTTTTATGTAATAACGCACAATCGTGGCCCTTGTGGCCATCTGTTATGTTAATTATGTTTCTGTCTTCTTCGCGTGCATGATTTTACTTGCGTTTATTTTTGCTAAGTGTTGTATGCATGCTTGCTGTGAATGTATGCCTGCCCGTGTTTGGGAGCTTTTGACTTGTGCAAATATTTATGGGGGGATTGCTCGTTGTAAATTTGTTCGACAGTGTAGGGAACTGGTCGAACGGCCGGGGAATGTCCTGGCCGGGGAGCGGAGCTCAGGTCGCGTTTGAGGCCTGAGTTCGCGGCGTGAACGTCCCATCGCGAGCTGGGGTTCTGCCAATCATGGTACTTTGACGACGGTGATGCTCGATCGAGGACCGTTGTCGAGCAACTACCGGCTCGTTACTGAGCGGGGTTGTGCTTTAATCGTATGCGACATTGTACCTAGACGCGTATAATGGTCGGTAGGTGACGTTCGTCGTTGCGACGATTCGAACCGAGGATTTATCTGTAGTATTTTTTTAGCTTTTCGGCGTTCCACGGTCGGGCGAGTTCTTCCCCAGTGAGATGTTCTAGGTAGTAGGCCCCATTTTCCGTTTTTACCCGGATGCGATAGGGTCCCTCCCAATTGGCTGCTAGCTTGCCTTCGCGAGAGTCTTTGTGGTTTCTTCTTAGGACAAGGCTTCCCACGTCGAACTCTCATCGTATCACTTTGGCGTTGTGCCTGATGGTGATCTTTTGTTTCAGTGAGGCCTCACGGAGAGCTGCCCCGGTTCTGATTTCTTCGACGAGGTCGAGCTCTTCCCTTAAAGATTCGTCGTTCATTTCCTCGTCTAGGGGTGACTCTGTCTGCCTAGAGGGCACGTGAACTTTGATGGGAATCACAACCTCGGTTCCGTATGCTAAACGGAAAGGTGTTTCCCCGGTCGTTGAATGGGGAGTTGTCCGGTAGGCCCAGAGCACGCTGTGTAGCTCCTCGACCCACGCCTTCTTCGTTTCGTCTAGCCTTCGCTTGAGGCCTCGAAGGATGACTCGGTTAGCGGCCTCAGCCTGCCCGTTTGTTTGTGGGTGTTCGACGGATGCGAAGTGTTGCTTCGTGCCTAGTTGGGCGACGAAGTCCTGGAACTTCTTGTCCGTGAACTGTGTCCCATTGTCCGTTACTATCGTTTGGGGAATGCCGAAACGTGCAAAGATGTTTCATTTGTAGAAACGCCGGATGTTGAGGGCAGTTATTTTGGCTAGAGGTTCTGCTTCTATCCACTTTGTGAAATAATCCACGCCCACTATGAGGTACTTGTTCTGACTGGATCCTACCACGAAGGGTCCTAGGATGTCTAGGCCCCACCAGGAGAATGGCCACGGGGAGGACATAGTTTTGAGCACGTTAGGTGGGGCTAGGTGCATGTCCCCATGCCGTTGGCATTTATCGCACTTCTTTACGTGCTCTTTTGCGTCATTTTGCATGGTCGGCCAGTAGTATCCTACTCGGAGGGCCTTTCGAGCAAGGGACCTTCCGCCGAGATGTTGGGCGTTGATTCCTTCGTGGATTTCGTGCAGGATGTGCGTGACCATTTCTTCCTCGACGTATTTGAGCAGCGGGATGGAGAATCCCCGTCTGTATAGTTTATCTTCGACCAGGACATAAGAGCAGGCCCTTCGCCTGACTATGCTGGTCTCCTTTGGGTCGGACGGGAGTTCGTCCTTGGCGAGGTAGTTGTAGACTGGGGTCATCCAGCAGTTGTTGTCGCCGATCACCTGCACGTCGAGTGTCGGGGAGGCCTTCTCGATGCTGGGTCGAGGAATTACTTCTTGTATGACGGATCTGTTTCCGCCTTTCTTCTTCGTGCTGGCCAGTTTAGACAGCACGTCTGCTCGTACGTTGTGTTCACGAGGAACGTGTTTCACTTCTACTGTTGTGAATTTTGCCATTTCCTTCTTTACCAGGGCCAGGTATTCGGTCAGATTGTCGTTTTTGGCTTGGTATTCTCCCCGGACTTGGAGGGCCACGAGTTGTGAATCCGTGAAAATCACGATTTCTTCTGCACCCAGGTCCTCGGCAAGGCGTAGCCCAGCGAGGAAGGCTTCGTATTCAGCCTAGTTATTGGAAGTTGGGAAAGACAACGTGAGTGATACTTCGACGATATTCCCTTCGTTGCTCTCCAGTATAATGCCCGCGCCGCTACCTGCCGAGCTTGAGGCACCGTCGACTAAGATGGTCCACCTACGTGTCTTGTCCGCGGGGGAGTCCGCGAACGTCATCTCCGCGACGAAATCGGCCAGAGCTTGGGCCTTAAGGGGTTTTCTCCCTTCGTACCGGATGTCAAATTCGGATAGTTCAAGCGACCATTTAAGCATTCGTCCGGCCATATCTGGTCGTCCAAGCAGCTGCTTTATGGGCTGATCTGTCCGAACCACGATCGTGTGGGCTAGGAAGTAGTGCCTTAATCTCCTAGCAGCGTTGATGAGGGCCAATGCCACATTCTCTATCTGCTGATATCGTAACTCTGGTCCTTGCAGTGCCTTGCTCGTGAAATAAATGGGCTTCTGCCCGTCCGGTGTCTCGCAGATGAGAGCGGCGCTCACCGCTTCGGCTGCTACGGCCATGTATAGGTATAGTGTTTCGCCACTGTCCGGGCGACAGAGGATCGACGGTTCTAAGAGCGCTCATTTCAGATGGAGAAGGGCCTTGTCGCACTCCTCGGTCCATTCGAAGGCGGCCTCTTTGCGGAGGAGCTTGAAGAACGGTAGGGCGTGCTGGGCGGACTTGGCCACGAAACGAGACAGTGATGCGAGCATCCCGTTGAGGGACTGGATGAATTTTTTGGATTTGGGCGTAGGAAATTCGGAGAATGCCCGGCATTTGTCTGATTGGCTTCGATTCCTCGTTCCGTCAAGTAAAAGCCGAGGAATTTTCCTGCCCGGACACCGAACGTGCACTTCTCCGGATTGAAACGCATCTTGTATTTCCTGGCCTGTTCGAAGACCTTTCGCAAGTGGGCGGTATGATCAGGTTCCTCGTGGGACTTTATGATCATGTCGTCCATGTATACTTCGAGCATGTCGCCTATTTCTCCCCGAAATACTTTATTCATCATTCGTTGGTATGTTGCTCCGGCGTTCTTCAGGCCGAAGGGCATTACGTTGTAGTAATAATTCCCTGATTCGGTCATGAAGGCCGTGTATTTTTTGTCGGACATTGCCATTGGGATTTGATTGTAGCCCGAGTAGGCGTCCATAAACGATAAAAGTTTAAAACCAGCGGAATTATCAACAAGTTTATCAATATTGGGGAGGGGGTAGGCATCCTTCGGGCATGCCTTATTGAGATAAGTATAATCAACGCACATACGCCATTTTCCATTAGATTTTTTGACCAATACAACGTTGGACAGCTAAGTCGTGTACTTGGCTTCCGAAATAAATTTGGCCTCGAGGAGGTCCTCTACAGCTTTTTCAGCAGCCTCCGCTTTCTCTGGAGACCGCTTTCTCCTACGTTGTGCTACGACCTTAATGGTCGGGTCAATGGTCAGCTGGTGACATGCGGTGGCCGGGTCTAAGCTGGGCATCTCTGCGGCGCTCCAAGCGAAGAGGTGAGCGTTCTCCTAGAGGCATGCTTTGAGCTGCTTCCTCGCGATGTCAGGTAGGTCTGCTCCGATCTTTACTCCCCGTTTGGGGTCCTCGCCGAACAGAACTATCTCGAAGTCGCCATCCGGGATTGGGCGCATCGGATGGGAACTGCTACTGGATGTTGTAGACGGGCCAGCTGATGCTGCTAGTTCCTCCTGATGGTCCTCGGAGAAGCGGCTGTCGAGGTCGACAGAGTCGACCTGGGGCAGAGGCTTGGCTTCCTCGGAGCTGCTTGGCAGTGTTGGCTTGCTCGACACCTTTGGCTTGGGCGCAATGGTGTTGAGTCCCTTTGTGGCTGCTTCGAAACATCGTCGGGCAGCCTCTATATCGCCGTGGAGGGTGGCGACCTTCCCCTTCGAAGTGTAATACTTCATCTTCAGGTGGACGGTTGAGGGCACTGCTACCAACTCGGCTAGATTTAGCCTTCCGAAAATGCATTGGTAAAGCGATGGGCAATCGATTACCAGGAACTGCACCTTGATGGATCTGGCCGTCTCAGCTGCGCCGAATGTCACGATCAGCTCCACGTAACCCCACGGCTTTGTCACGGACCCGTTGAATCCCTGCAAGTCGGATCCCACGTAGGGAGTGAGGTGAGATTCGTCCAGCTGAAGTGTTGAAAACAACTGGGAGTACATGATGTCGACCGAGCTGCCCTGGTCGACAAGTATCCTACGAACGTCGAAGTTCGCCATCCGGGCTCTGACGAGCAGAGGTATGCTGGAGTTCGGGGATCCGCCGAGGAGTTCCTCCTTGTAGAAGGAGATTGGGACGGAGCCCTTCTGGGCCTGATCAAGCGTCGTTACTTTATTGCAGCTGGTGTTGATCAGGTGGTCGAACTTCCGTTTCACGGAGCCCACAGTGACTTTGTTGAATCCCCCGCCAGAAATGACCATGGCGGAAGGAAAAGTCTCCCACGGGCTGTGGGCCACGAAATAAGCAGGGGCACTGAGCCCGTCTAGGACGTAGAAGTTCTCTGGCCAGGATATAGACATTGCTACCTGCACGTTGGTATCATCCGAGGAGGGTACCTCTTCCTCGACCTTCTTGGACTCTTGGGCGTCTTGCCGAGGAGTGTCCTTCTTCTTTGCGAACTGTTTCAGGTGCCCGTCCCTGATCAGTATCTCTATGGCATCCTTCAGGTGGATACAGTCCTCTGTAGTGTGGCCGTGACTTTTGTGGAAGCGGCAGTACTTCGACTTATCCACGTTTGGTCTGTTCGGCAGCTGTTTGGGGAAACGAACCCCGGCTTTTTTGAACTCCGAATTGGCACAATCGGACATAATCTTTTCCCTGGAAATAGCCAGGGGAGTGTAATCTTGGAAGCGCCTGGAGGGTCCCTTGCTGTCGCGGGAGTCCCTCGGACGGTCCTCGTGTCTTCGTTCACCCCGACGAGATGTCGAAGCTTCTTCTACTTTGGCGGCCCGGGCATTCTCCTAGCGACGCGATGCCCGGACGTTGCAGGCCGCAATCTTCTCCTCGTACTGGATATGAGTCTGGGCTTTGAGGAGGAGGGCGTCTAAATTCCTCGGTGGGGCGAGGCCGATGGCTTTAGCGAAATCGGAGTCCGGGAGGACCCCTTGTTCGAGCAGGGACTTCTTCATTTTGTCCGTCGTCGGGACCTGCACTGCTTCCTTATTGAACCTCTCGATGTATGCTCGGAGAGGTTCGTCTTTCCTCTGGATTATGGCTCCGAGGGAGGCCTCAGTTTTGGGGTGGCGGCGAGATGCTGTGAAGTGCTGTGAGAACATCCTGCCGAGTTGCTTCCACGAGGTAATGGACTCCTCAGGCAGTTGTTTATACCATGTCATTGCTCCTTTCCGAAGCGTGGTCGGGAACAATCTGCATTTGATGGCGCCCCGTACGCCGCAGTAGTCTAAGAGGGCATCAATATTCTCGATGTGCTCGTCTGGGTCAGTGGTCTCTTCGTATGTACCAAGTGACGGGGGTTTCTCCAAGCCTTTCAGGAGACGGGTGGCCAGGATCTCTTGGGACAACGGGCCATGAGGCTCGTCGTCGTCACTGGAACTGGTGTATGATGGTGACCGGACGGGCTGCTCGCGTCGGTGGTTCCTTCGCGGAGAAGGTGAGCGGTTCCTTCGAGGAGAAGGTGAGCGGTTCCTTCGCGGGGAAGGTGAGCGTGTCCGTCTTTTGGACTTGATCAGAGACTCCTCGTTCCTTCTAGTCCGTTTGTGGTCGTGAGCATGCTGGTCACGCGGGGAGATCTGGTCGCGCTTTCGGGCTACGCGAGGATCTTGCTCTTGGCGCAGTCTTCGATCGATTCCTCTCCGAGGCTGCGGGCTTCTTGATCGTCGCTGATTTCTCCGCGTAGGAGGGGATCTTGGACGGCGAGACTCTTCCAGTGCCCCGATCCTCTCATTTTGCTGCAGAATCAGGGTGTTGGTTTTGTTGAGGGCCTCCAGGAGGGTTGCCACGGCCGGGTCGGCGCTGGGCGGAACAAGAACGGGATGGAGGTCGAGAGACGGTTGATCTTTGTGGCGATCAGCAGGAGTTGGGGAAGGAGAAGCGGTGGCTCCATCCCTAAGGAAAAGGGCATCTCGGAGGAGAGATGATTGGCCGTCAACATCAGATTTGTTGACGGGGAGGATGGTGGAATGAAGGGCATCCTGGGTGCAATCTTGGGAGGCCATGATAGTGATGATGTTCGAAAGTTGTTTTGATCTTCGGTTAAAGAAAGAAGGGGAGAACAAAGATTCCCACAGACGACGCCACTGATCGTGAAGGCTGGATCAGATCCTGTAGAATCAGGCCGCCAAGTGCGTCAGGGATGCTGGTCGTATGGAGAGGAGGGGGTGTACCTGCAAGGCACTCCGACGCTCAAGTAAGTAAAGGTCAGAGAAAAAGGGGCAAGTACAAGAGTGAATTCTTAGGGTGAATATTGGATACCTGACCCTCTCAAGCGAGAGAGTTTATATAGAGCCCCCAGCGCGTGGCCAACGGTCCTATTTTCGGGGCAAAATAACCGTTTTCCCCAAAGAATAGGTAACTGTCAAACTAGCCGTTATGTCGAGCAGGGTGCCCGAAACTAGCCGTTATGTCGGGCATAAACGCAGTTCCGGACACCTGTCCTCTGCTGTTCGGGCAGTGAGAAAGCCGTGCGTAACGGGCATAAATTCCGGGGAGGAACGTTGCATTCCTTGCCCGGTTGGAGGGGCAGAAAGTTCACTTTCGCCCCTCTGTGGATTGGACTTAGGCAATTTGGGCCGCTCTGGAGCAGAGGCGGTTTGGGCCAATTCTAGCCATTGGTCCAGTCTAGAACAAAATCAAAATATAACTTTAAAACAATAATTCTAATTACCACCCATCGAGAATGTTCGCCGATACTAATACTTCATACTAAATTAAGGCATCCCCCACTTCAAATGCTCTTAATTTCTTTGCATTTTTAGATTTTTTTCCTTAAAATTCTCTATATCCCAATAGACAAGAAGTTCTTCAAATACTTCCTTGCCTATCCAGTCATGACGAATTTGTTGCTTTTTCCAACATAGTATAACACGTCTAAGCATGTCAGATAGTCGGACTGATGTTCTGCCCCAATTTTTTTAATCTTATATCTGTTCATTACGTTCCACGTACACTTTCCTACAATGTTGTATGACATTCAAGTAAATTGTAAGATAATTATAACAAAATAATAATTATTAAAGGGTTAAATAAGTCTTTAGTCCCTACAAATATCCCAACTTTCAAGTTTGGTCCCTCGAAAATTTTCCTTCAAACAATGGTCCTCATAAAGTTTTCTGTCCCCAAATTTAGTCCTTCCCGTTAGTTTCCACTAACAGTGGCTTATGTGGCATTCCATGTGTGTATTATTATTTTGCCACATAAGAAATGTTGTTCACCCAATTTAATGGTAAGGTCTTCCAGTTTTTCACCTAAACTCATCTTCTTCTCAGAAATTGAAAAATCCAAACTCTAACCCTAACAGAAATTGAAAAATCCATCAACCAAAGAAAACTTCTCCTACGTACAATTCATTCCACAAACTCTAATCCTAACCCTTTCTTTCCAGCCATACGAGCTTCTTGTTCTTCTCCTATGTACGATTCGTGGCTCCTGTACAAGCTCTCATTCAACTATGAGTTCTCCGTTCTGGTTCCATCATCGCCGTTTCCATTTATGTTTTACCATTGTTATAGTTCCATTGACCGTTCATTTTCATTTATGGTTTTATTGGATTCCAATTTTGAGCTGAGAATAATTTTATGAGTTTTGATGAATTTCGATCTCAATTGCAGATTACAATCTTTGTCGGATTTTTTCTAATGGTAATTTTCACCCTCCATCGAAGCAATGGGATATAGGTATAAGCTCTAACACTGTTGTTATTCATGTTATAGTTTAGTTTTTAGGCTATCTATTTTCAAGTTTAGCTTGGAGTAAGAATGCACATATAATGTTTGATGAAAAGCTTCACAAGAGCCGAACATTTCGGAATAATAATGTTTTTGTGTTTCTCCTTTTAATCTAACTCTTTTGAAGCCTCTAACTCTTTTCTTATTCCTTCAAGCTATTTTTCTCATAACTTCAATACCAACAACTTACTCCAGAAGCACTTTCCCATTAAAGGATGAAAAACTATCACTTATAGAAAACACTTGAAAAAAAACACCAAACTACAACACTTGCCTTCAATCTCTCAAAGAAAATTCGGGTAGTTCTGTAGCTGATATCACAGGACTAGCTCAAATAATGGTGAAAGTGATGAAAGCAAAAGCAAATGATGGATTGAGTAAGATCCACCAGCTACAAAGAGTGAGAAATGGTGGAGCTAGAAAAGCTTTGAGTTCTTGTGGTGAGAAATACAGAGCAATTTTGGTGGCTGATGTGCCTCAGGCTATTGAAGCATTGGAGAAAGGAGATCCAAAATTTGCAGAAGATGGTGCAAATGATGCAGCTAATGAAGCAAGTTATTGTGAAAGGGAGTTTAATGGGAAATCACCACTTACTAAACAGAACAATGATATGCATGATGTTTCACTTGTTACTGCTGCTATGATTAGACAATTACTTTAAATTATTGGTTGCTTAAGCTATATATATGATTCTCAATAAGTTAATTAATTATTATATGTTGTATCTATGGAACTTAGTAGTGTTAATTATGTAATTGTCTTTTAATCTAATGTGGTTAGAGCATCTTTAATAAAGATATTATCCTATAAGCTTTGTATCAAATATGTATCTACTTGAGAGAGTATCTTATGTAAAATTGCTTCTCTATTCAATGATTCAATAAAAGAATTAATGTTTATAGATAATTTAGTGTTGAAATGCAATCATTTGTAATTATTTGTGACACTTATCTAATACATTTTAGCTTAAATATAGTTTTGTGCTGCTACTCTCCAACATTTGTTTATTAATCTCCTGACCCTATGTTTTTTCTCTGTTTTAATCTTAAAGAAACTTTAAAATATTTAGGTATAATTCCGTGTGGAATAGAAAATTAGGTATATTCAGAAGTAAAAGTTGGTGGAGTTGAAATTAGGTATATTCAAAAGCAAGCACACAGTTATGGAAGCTGGTGGACATGAAGCTCTATGTAACAAACTTGCAAGACATACTTCAAATCCACAGGTATACGAATTTAAATTTTAGTTTATTTAACTTATCTTTATCAGTTTCCTTTGTCTTTTGGCTAGTTAGTTTTAGAGATCAGGTACAAATATTTATGTGGTGGCATTGCTTTTTAACTTGTTGGATAGCCTCTTTTTGCAATTTGACAAAAAACAATAACTTGGCATCTGTATAAATTTGCAATTTAAAAATTCATTAGGAGTTGATAAGGCCCTCTTATTTCTGTTAAAGCTTAGCCTGGGCCTGATTTATGAAGAATGAGTTTGAATGATTAGTACAAATCAAATATAACCTAGTCATAGATATATAGTAGTTTTTGTTGGGGGCAATCTATTTTGGCTATAAATAGTTAGGATGAAGCTGAGGCAAGCAAGCAAAATTGTATAACCTAGGCTGTGTATATAGTGATAGTACTTTGCTTATATAGGTCCACCCCCCTTCACTGACCTGGCTCTGTATATAAATTGAATTATTTTTGCTAGTGTGATTCATTTTTCTGATGTAAGCAATATTTATATCCAATATGGTAAATTAATATCTGGTTGAGCCACTTATTACCACAACTGGCTTCGTCGCATAGGGTGTAATATGTGGTGAATGATGTTCGCTGTTGACATTCTTGCTTTGAATCATAACTAACAATTTCAATGCGAGACCTTTATGATGCTTTAAGGTTACATGACATGTAGTTTTAGAACTTGTTAATACTATATTTCACCATATCGTGAATTAACAAATCTTTTTGTATACTATATCACTCCCACAACCATATCTCCGTATCAAGTTCCAAATTACAAGGGAAAAACAAAAGATGCACTTATTAAGAAAATCATTTAATACTCTAAATATATTCAATGTAAAATAGCCTTGTTTCCTAAACTACCCTTCTTAATATTTAATGTAAAAAAATTGATTGCACGACCCACATTGGAAACCAAAGTAAAAAAATACGACTTTCTAACTGTAACAGAAATTTAACATTCTTGCACAAATCAATTACTTGTGATTTTTCCAATAACTACTTGTGTGTTTTCCAAGACTCAAATCAAGGATATCAATTCCAGTACATGTGCAGCATAACACCATTCATTTAAGAGGAGGAAGTATCACATGTTACATAGTTTTTGACGTTTTTCAAAGACTCACTGAATTTGATCTTCTAAACAACAACCGGAACTCTATACTTTGAGGTTCTGGTTCTGGTCACAAACAATATGTCTTGCATGCTTACACTCGCAGATTCTTCACTCTTCTCCAAGGTTTCAATTTTATCCCTTCTGTGTGAAGATTTTAGTTTGTTTTTACTTTATAAGTGTAACATTCTGATGAATATGTTTTGTTAATTATAATCTTAGGTTAGACTTTGCAGGACACACACCAAAGGCCAATTTCAAATAGAAATATCACAGTCCACTTCACACCTGGTATGCTAGTATTAATTAGAGAGTATACCTATACAAAAAAATACTATGCATCATAGTTACATCATTCATTACAAATAAATAACTATTTCTAATTTTGCTACAGACTTATGTAAATCAAACGAAGACTGTTCTGTCTACAAAGGGTTAAGGCAACAAAGAATTTCAATCTTTAGAAAGAAAGCTTCCATCATAAAACCTGTGGCAATTCCAGCTGCACCATCTCCTACTGAAAGCACTGATGATTATTTAGTGAAAACTGATGATTATCCAGTTGTGGCAAACGAAGACTGTTGTCTACTAATGGTTATTTAGTGAAAACTAGAAATGTGAACTAGGTTAGTTGGATTAAATTAATTGAATTTGGTAGTGAGGGTTATCTTGAATAAGAAAGTTAGTTGTCATAAGTTGAAGTTAGAATTGAATTAGAAATTTTAAAATGGAATTAGCTACTGTTTATTAGAATGGTGTGTTTAAATTAGTTAGAGATTAACTAGAAATTAGCTAGGAAGTAGCTACAGATTAGCTATCATTTCTGGGTTTAAATATGATATTAATATAAAAAAATTTAAATTGAAACAATTGACATGTGGCATACATGTCAGCATTTTTTGCCACGTTGGCATTGCCACATGTAAGCCACGTAATCAAAAAATTTCCACATGGCATGCCACATAAGCCACACTAACGGAAGAGACTAAAGTTAGGGACGGAAAACTTTCGGAGGACCATTGTTTGAAGGAAAATTTTGCATCAACCACCAAATACTCATAGGGATTTGCATCAAGATTTGTCTGCTCCTTATGATCCCCATCATCCTTATGATCCTCATGATCCTCCAAAAAAGGGTCATCATTTTCCTCACAAGTAGGTATATGTGTAGGATCTGGGGTGCGAGAACCCTCAAAATGCATGGATGATGAGGGTAAGTGTGTGGGATGTGGGGTGAGTGATCCCCCATGTTGCATGAAGGATGACAATACCTATCTGGGATGTGAAAAACTAGTTTCACTAGGCTGCTGTATCAGGGATGATGGTACTTGTGTGGGAGGGGGAAAACTAGTTCCCATATGCTGTCGTATCAGGGATGATGGTACTTGTGTGGGATGTGAAAAACTAGTTTCCCCAGGATTCTGATGAAGGATGATGGTACCTGTTGAAAACTAGATCCCCCAAACTGCTGTAGAAGGAAGGTTGTTGCATGAAAGAAGAAGGTACATGTGTGGGATGTGAAAAACTAGATCCCTCATGCTACTGCTAGTACAATGATGGCATATGCCTAAACGGGCTAATAAAACCTGGACTCCTAAATGATACCATATGATGGTCATGAGAGGAGGATAGTAGTGTCATAAAAGGCTGAGAAGTGTCCAGAGACATTAGATCTTCCTGATTCTGTAGGCGAGAAGAATACATGGACGAGGGAAGTGCCTCACGTACCCTTATCCTCGGGCGGTGTTGGGTATTACCCTTATCCTTATTAGGTCGAGTTGGAATTTTATCTATTTTGAGAGAATATACGATAAATAAATCCACACAATATATACAAGTAATAAATTAACACAACACATTTTAATAAATCAAAACATTATATGCACATATAATAAATTAAGTAAAATTACAAAAATGAGGATTCTTGAAAAGTTAGACTGTAAGTAGCCTTGAGTTTTATTAATTTTTCATTCGGTTGAGGCTTCAACTTCAATTCTTTTCGATTACACAACATTTCCATGTCCTTTCTAGCCTTCTCATTATCTTTTGTTTTTCCTTGAACATCCATCAGCATGTTAAATACGTTATCAAAAGAATTCTTCTCAATATGCATAACATCAAGATTATGTTGCAACAAATTATCTTTCCAATATGGGAGGTCCCAAAATATACTTCTTTTTGTCCAATTGTGTTTGACCCCATATCCTTGAATCCTACATGCTGAACCATAATTTGTGAATTTTTGTAGTTCACAAACTCAGTTTCATACTTCACTTGGTGACAATCAAAATCATTCTTGTTTTTTCTAAAGACATGATCTTGTTGTATGAATCTAAGGTAACAGTCAAACCACGAACTTTTCCCCCCATTTTCTAATGTAAAAGCCTTTGTAAATTCCATGCAATACGGACATCCCATTTTGCCATGCGTATTCCAACTAGACAACATGCCATATACGGGAAAGTCATTAAAAGTCCACATCAAGGAAGCTCGTAAAGTAAAGTTTTGTTTACAGGATATATCATAAGTCCATTCTCCAATCCACAACATCTTCAAATCATCAATTAAAGGTTGTAAATACACATTGATTTCAGGTCTTGGACTCAACGGTCATGGAATGAGGCATGTCAAAAACTTGTATTGTTTCAGTCATGCACATCTCATGAGGGAGGTTATAAGGGGTTACAATAACTGGCCAACAGGAATATGAAATTTCCGATGCTTGGAAAAAATTGAGTAAAACCATCAGAACATAATCCATGTCTAACATTTCTAGGTTCTATAGTAAAATCAGGATGCATCTGATCAAAGTGCTTCCATGCCTCACCATCAGATGAATGTCACATAGTGCTTGAACTTTTTTTGTTTGTATGATGCCATGTCATTTGACTTGCACTGTGCATTGAAGTAAACATTCTTTTTAACCTTGGTATTATTGGCAGATAAAACATTGGAGTTTACTACTACACATTTTTACTTACGGTTAATGGTTTTATTGCGAACTTGATATCTTGGACTCTTATAGAACATACATTCCTCCATCGCTCCATCATTAGTACCAAACTCATTGTCATAAAACAACATTCAACCACAAATGCAACAAGAAGTCTTTCTTACTTCTAAACCAAACTTTGACACTAACCTTTTTACATCATAAAAACTTGGAGGCAAGTTGTCTTTCATAGGAGTTATGTTCTACATCATTTTGGCGAAGAATTCTAAACACTGATCAGGAACATTCCAATTTGACTTGTCGACAATCATCTTACCCATTGATGATTTTGAGTCCGACGACCCCTCAAACAACGGCGTATTCATTTATTTTAACAATTGATAAAATATTTGTGCTTCCTCATTCGGAAACTCTTCCCCATCAAAATCTTAAGGTTCATCATAAGTCACGTTCACCCCAGAAGCATCACCAACCATGTCATCGATTAGATTAAATTTTTTCTCATATTCCATATGAGATCAACTGCTTGAAGCATGCATATTAGTAGTATCTTGTATGTTACTCAACAATTCTTCTCCATTATATGTCCAAAACCAATAATTTTTAATGAAACTCATCTCTTCAAATGAAGTTCTACTTCCTCTGAGTCACTGATTATAGGTATACATTCACATTTAAGACAATGACATCTTACTCCTCCTTCACTTCGACAACATACTTGAGCAAATGCCCATATGATAAACCCTTTAACTCCTCCCGTAAAATTGGCTTAAGTCCACGTCTTTCTAAAAACGTTCTATTGTACATCCAACTACAATAGTATTGAAAATATTCCATATTGCATATTTATAAAATTGTTGCCATTTTAATTACAAATGTGATTTTGATCTATTAACCAATTTTAGAAATTTTAATAACTAAATATTAACAAAATCAATAACTAAATAGTCATATTCATACAAATGAATTATATTATATTAAATTTATTCAATTAATACTACCATACTAAATTTAATTTCGGGTTAATTTGCTTTTACTTTGGTAACAAACAAAAGGTATACATTTACTTAAATATAAATATATGTCCTTACATATTATACATATATGTACACACACACACACACACACACACACACACATATATATATATATATATATATATATATTAGTAGTATGTGCAACCGACACAATATACTATGAGTTTTGATAATTTTGATAATTTTGATAGCACATAGGGAAATCATCTTAGTTTGGCGTAAAATTCTGAGGAGTAGTCAAGAGTATTTGAAGATAGGAAATATCACGCAAATAAGGTGAAAAAGGCTTTGTTTGAACTGGATTATATTTTTCCATGATTGGAAAATGAAATCAGTGGTCAGATTTGGAACAAGGGCAGGAAACGAGTGTGGCGGTGGAAAAGTTGTTGGGATCGAACGTCGAACATGCTGTCATGCATGGTTTAGGTGGCAGCACATGAGGCCTATACGCGGAGATGAAGGCGGCGCGTGTGCAGGCTTCTCATGGTGAAAAATTGGGGAACAACCAAATTAGATGAGGTGCTTCTTCTGGTAGTGTTGGTTTGCTGGAAGGTTCCAAAAAACAGTAGGGACGATAACGGTAGTTTGGTGGTTATTGAAAAATTGATGCTGGAAAGAGTCATTGCAGTGAAAGGAAGGCAAACTGGATTTGGGACATAGTTTTCCAGAAATAGTACCCCGCTTCTCCCCCACTTATCTCATTCTAACACCCGAGGACAAAAGATTAGGAAACCAGAAAGTACCGACAGTGCTCCACACACATATCACGTACTAAGGGACCAACAACATCGACAGTATTCAACTGTCACACCAACTGACTCAACAACTTGGCCGGACAGAACGACCTGCTCTGATACCACTAATGTAACACCCCAAATTCCCTTCGTTGATAAATAATACAAAAACAATATCAGAGTAACTAAAAATTTATTTTTCCGACAGGAAACAGGGATGCCACACTTAAAGAAATAAAACATATTCCCTGCTCAAATATTTGATACATAGCATAAAATAGAGTACCCTCAAAGGGAAAACTTTTTCCATATAAGGGAAATGTCAATTATGGAATAAAGCGGAAAGATCCATAACCGACTTGTTTTACAAAATGAATCGTTTTATAACAACAAAATATACATACAAAGGTCATACAAAACATATTCAACAATTGTATACAAATAACTTAAAGCGTTCCCCGACTCCCGTGCTACGTATCATAGCAGACACCAAGACCTAAGCAAACGAAGATCTAACTCTTCCACTTGCCTCCACGCCTCTAAAGTTGACAATCTGCACTATGCCATAAAAAGCATATTCCAGCAGAAGGGTGAGAAATAACAACTAAACCAAGATTGCATAATAATATGCAAAAACACATAAAAATCACATACGCAGTTATTCTCACTTCACACATCACATACCAATGCATATAGCAAGCCACAGATGTATAACATATTTCTAACAATCCAACCACATAGCATATAACAATTATACTAGCATAATCACACATTTGCACCTAAGGCATACCAAGTCATAGCATTTATCACATATGCACGTCAATTACCAATGCTATCACAATCTCAACACATAACAAATCAATGCACAATTTCCACACATAATCAATCAAATCATGATTTTTCCACACATAATCACATAATCAATCAAACATATACCATTCAATACAATTGCACATATTTTATCTCATCAATCACAATCACATTTCCATGCACATTTAATTCATGACGAATGCAAATGCACAGAGACCGACACCACGACTCTATGCACATGCCATGCGGTACCGACTTCCATTGTCACGTCATTAGTCCACTCAGGAACTATTGGAACCATCGCTCGTTACTGAGAATCTCAAGTAACTCCCCGTCGGGCCTACGATGTTCACCCGTCGCTTTAAGTCCTCAGGCATCGCCTCATATTTTCGAGGCCCACGACGTTAAGGATTGCTTTAAGTCTCCAAAGGAGCCCACAATCGTCTATACCCATCGCTTTAAGTCCTCAGGCAGCGCCTCGTATTTTCGAGGCCCACGATGTTATAGAATATTCTCTCTGGAACCAAACCGTCACTCAGGACGTTTCCACAATGCACATTATGATGCTTGGCATACAATGACTCATGACATTCACATTGCACCCACATACATATCCATAATCATGCATATATAATCAAATACCACACATTGCATATTCTTGCCCTTAGGCCACAAATCAACAACCACAACAATTACAACAACTTATCACATGCTTCAACATCATCACATTCATGCATTGCAAAGCAATTCAAACAATGCATTTCAAACCCTAAATGCCACCACACAACATACATTGAAATTTCACATAAACAATGCACTTCCTCACAAGCCATAAATACCACAATCATATCACATACCACAAATCACAACAACATCATAGTTCCTCACACAAGGGATTTACATATCAAATGCTACTCACAACACATCATTATCGCACATTGAAATCAAAACCCAAAACACACATTTATTCCTCCATAACACCACAAACCATCATCACCAACACTTATCATATATATTCACATCATATACCAGCACACGAGCCATACGATACATATTAAAAGCATATAGCATGATAACACATCATTCGCACACCAATACGACGGTGAAAATCCGACAAACCAACACTTTTTCAAAATCACGACTTAAATAATTCATCTACTGCCCTCCAAACCATTTTTGAAAGAAATATCTTTTCATTAGCTTTCCAATGCTTCGAACGGCGACCAAAACGGACTTACGGTTTGAAAATTACGACGAAAACAAAATTGGAAAATATCATGTTCGCTCCAGTATTCGCTAGGCGAACCCTAGCGAACCAAGGCAGTGGAAAACAGTCATAAAGTTCGCTAGGCGAACCTTCTAGCGAACATTCGCCCGTTTCTTCGCTGGGGTTCGCTAGGCGAACCCGCGAAACCCAGAATTCGCAGCAGCGTCAACCTAGGTCATATGGGACCAAAATACATCATTTTTATCACCCAAACCCTTCTAATTCATACCAGAACAACCAAAACATGTTTAGACATAATCAACGAGTATTCTACGCGGTTTATATCGAATTTCATCCGTGAAAACATCAATTTCTACGAATTACTCACAAATTAACCCAAATAGAAAACATATATTTTTCACCCCAAACATTCAAACAAAACATACATATACATATACAAGCATGATATAATTGAAACTTCTCACCCTTACCCGATTATCCGCGCTCGAAACGGAGTTCCCGCGATTTTCCTCTTTTCTCTTCCTCTCCTCTTCTTTCTTTCCTTCTCTTTTCTTTCTCTTCTTTTTCTTTTCTTTCTATTTCTCTCTCTCTATTTCTATTTATAAAAATATCTAACCACACAAAAAGACCAAAATACCCCTCAGCTCAAATATCTCCCAAACGCTCTCAAAATGCGATAAAACATAAACAATGATGAAAAATAACATTTTGTCAAATAAAAGTCAATAATAAAATAATATAAACCCAAAACCAATTAACTCTACTCTATTAAATAAATCTAACAAAACCGGGGCGTTACAATTCTCCCCCACTAAGACATTTTCGTCCTCGAAAATATACCGAGACGAACAACTCCGGACACGACTCCCGCATCCGACTAACAACCCAACATGCCAACAAAAGGCACACCACGAATAACACAACTGGCAAACCACCTTGCCAATAGCAGATACAACAACGACACGACAACGACGACCAGATGCAAAGCCCATACAATGCACTTGATGACTAACTCACGACTCAAAGAAAAGCCAAGATACCAACACGCCGGTTCACTCTAGAACCGAAACACAACAAGATCGTTACCCTCACCATAGGTAACCCACCTCTAATTCCTCACACGGGAATTAGCTACACGAACTCGAACCAACACAATGGAAACGAGGCAACAACACAAACAAGAACATAAAGTTCCACGACACCACAGGGTCTCAACAACATCAACAAAACCAGAACACCAACAACAATGCTCCGATTCACCAATCGAACATACAACCAAACATCCATCTACATAGTAGCCCATGGATAACATTTGAACCTTTCACCTAACACTTCTATTCTGATTCGTCCAATAGTCTCACCATTCCTACATGTTTCCAATGTTCAACCTATGAACTCTTACAAGTCCCACACGTATATACGAAATGTGCCATATCACGCTTCCGCTGCGCACTCTGATTACTCGTAACCATCAAAACTACCAATCTCACGTCCAAAGTCTAACTCTCTCTCACATTCGTCAAAACCCACTGTTCACTGTTAATATACCCAACTGCACACTATCAGACGTCAATTCACACACCAACCCAAATCTCTAAATTCTCCCAAAAGTTCCCACTCTCTAACCATCAAAGCAGACATAAGTAAAACTCTCGACTTAACTCATCACGCACGACATAAACTTTACCAATAGGATAATTTGAGCCAAAGTCATAACTAATCAGGAATTCCAATCATCCGACCGTGCCTCAATCCGAGTTACAATTCAAAAGTTATGAAGGAAACAAAACGGGACAACCTGCCATGTTCGCTAGGCGAACCTTCTAGCGAACACTCGCCTTGCCGTTCGCTCCGCGAATCCCTTGGCGAACCAAGGCAGCAACCACCAACATCAAAAACACCCAAACTTCGCTAGGCGAACACTCTAGCGAACCTTCGCTCACGCCTTCGCTAGGCGAATACCCGTAGCGAACCTTCGCTACCCTTCGCTGAATGGTTCGCTAGGCGAACCTGCGAAAACTCAGAATTACAACAGTCTTGTTACTCATCCAAAACCGTCCATTCCTCCATCCAACCACCTTGAACCTAAAACCCTTAAAATAATACCTCGAGATTCTTCAACACAATACAATCTCACCCAATTCTAAATCCTGCATAGTATCGATCCTTTTATGAATTCTCAATTGTCGTAAAGCATAAGCCACGACTTGACCCCCTTACATTAACACACTGACTAAACTCATCAAAGACGCATCCCAATATCCTCACAAACGATTCATCAGGATCACACAGAATCAAAACGGAAGCCGTAGACAAATCCTACTTCAGCTCTCTCCAACTTCCCCCAACAAAGAACATCCAAAACAAACGACTCACCCTTGGCAAGTCAACTGAGATAACCGAAGTACGAACTTAACAAAATCTTCCATAGCCTGCAGTAATAACCAACTGAGCCCAAAAATTTCTAATCTCCTTAACCAACTTCGGAACCTCTCAATGTAGAACTGCATCTACTTCCGATGGATCCATTAACATAACCAAGAAAACTAACCTTTCTCAACCCAAATTCTCACTCGAATAACTTAGAATAAAACTTCGTCTCTTTTTGACACTTGTAATTCAAATCTCAAACACTCTACTTGTTCTTCCTCTGAGTTTATAACAGATCTGAATATCCTTAATCAAAGCCATTACGAACTTATCCACATAAATATGGAAGATACGATTCCTCTACTCCACAAATATTACAGACGCATTACTATCACTGAACAACATCATTGCACGTTGTAATGCCCAAACAAACCAAACCTCATTCAAACTTGTCCAGACTCACATACTAGCTTAATTGAGTAAATAACAGCCTATACCGATGATAACAAACATAACCAGTCACATTAAATCAATCAAAGCCTCAACTCACACCATTCACCACTCTTATCAAACATTCCAACCAGTTGCAATTTCACTCAAACTCAACCAAACCATTCCAGTTATCTATTCATGAAAGTGGACACTTATTCTCAATCGTTACCTTAATCAACTGTTAGTAATCCATACACAATTTCTTCTCTTAACAGTCCAAATTCCATAAATCCCCACGTGTAGCAACAACCAACCCAAAAGAACTCTCAAATAGTACATTCACACTTAAGGTTTTCTCAAAATTTCCATTAACGCTTTATAATTCCAAAGACTCCAAACCTCTCCAGACTTTAAGTTTCGCTTTCCATAGTCTCAATACCAATACCATCACAATGCTTGTTATTCCATTCAATCATCTCTCCATTTTGTTACTACCCATACTAGGGCTCTCCAAGACGACACACTTGGCCTCACAATTCTCCTTTCCAGTAAATCTTCCAACTACTCTATCAGTCCAATTTGAGTTCACACTCTACTCTCTGAGAACAACCTTTAACAATACCCAATCGTTATCTCCCAATGACTTCCCAACTTGACCAACATACCAAAAACCTCTAATCTGTCTCATCTTCCAGTATAAGAGTCTTCATCAACTCACCGAAGCAATCCGTAATCATTTTCTCAATTCCAAACAATTCATGGCACACACTATCCAAGTCGGAAAGACCCTCTATTCCATCCAACATAATTCCCGTCTACTATCAACAAGAGATTAAGGGTGATCAGTTCCTCAATTTGTCAATAGACAGCCGACAATCATGATGGGGCATAAACCGTCTTCACCAAACTATAATAGCATTCCTTACATCTCATGCACGAAACTAACTAAGGCACCAATCCTTAGTCGACATAACCCTTACCTCCGCATTCCCTCCAGAATCGGGAACAACATTGTCCTAACAACACTTACAATCTTGCAATTCACAACACACTGAGCCAACGCTCCACAACCGAAGCAACTTAGAGAAGTACCCCGCTTCTCCCCCACTTATCTCATTCTAACACCCGAGGACAAAAGATTAGGAAACCAGAAAGTACCGACAGTGCTCCACACACATATCACGTACTAAGGGACCAACAACATCGACAGTATTCAACTGTCACACCAACTGACTCAACAACTTGGCCGGACAGAACGACCTGCTCTGATACCACTAATGTAACACCCCAAATTCCCTTCGTTGATAAATAATACAAAAACAATATCAGAGTAACTAAAAATTTATTTTTCCAACAGGAAACAGGGATGCCACACTTAAAGAAATAAAACATATTCCCTGCTCAAATATTTGATACATAGCATAAAATAGAGTACCCTCAAAGGGAAAACTTTTTCCATATAAGGGAAATGTCAATTATGGAATAAAGCGGAAAGATCCATAACCGACTTGTTTTACAAAATGAATCGTTTTATAACAACAAAATATACATACAAAGGTCATACAAAACATATTCAACAATTGTATACAAATAACTTAAAGCGTTCCCCGACTCCCGTGCTACGTATCATAGCAGACACCAAGACCTAAGCAAACGAAGATCTAACTCTTCCACTTGCCTCCACGCCTCTAAAGTTGACAATCTGCACTATGCCATAAAAAGCATATTCCAGCAGAAGGGTGAGAAATAACAACTAAACCAAGATTGCATAATAATATGCAAAAACACATAAAAATCACATACGCAGTTATTCTCACTTCACACATCACATACCAATGCATATAGCAAGCCACAGATGTATAACATATTTCTAACAATCCAACCACATAGCATATAACAATTATACTAGCATAATCACACATTTGCACCTAAGGCATACAAAGTCATAGCATTTATCACATATGCACGTCAATTACCAATGCTATAACAATCTCAACACATAACAAATCAATGCACAATTTCCACACATAATCAATCAAATCATGATTTTTCCACACATAATCACATAATCAATCAAACATATACCATTCAATACAATTGCACATATTTTATCTCATCAATCACAATCACATTTCCATGCACATTTAATTCATGATGAATGCAAATGCACAGAGACCGACACCACGACTCTATGCACATGTCATGCGGTACCGACTTCCATTGTCACGTCATTAGTCCACTCAGGAACTATTGGAACCATCGCTCGTTACTGAGAATCTCAAGTAACTCCCCGTCGGGCCTACGATGTTCACCCGTCGCTTTAAGTCCTCAGGCATAGCCTCATATTTTCGAGGCCCACGACGTTAAGGATTGCTTTAAGTCTCCAAAGGAGCCCACAATCGTCTATACCCATCGCTTTAAGTCCTCAGGCAGCGCCTCATATTTTCGAGGCCCACGATGTTATAGAATATTCTCTCTGGAACCAAACCGTCACTCAGGACGTTTCCACAATGCACATTATGATGCTTGGCATACAATGACTCATGACATTCACATTGCACCCACATACACATCCATAATCATGCATATATAATCAAATACCACACATTGCATATTCTGCCCTTAGGCCACAAATCAATAACCACAACAATTACAACAACTTATCACATGCTTCAACATCATCACATTCATGCATTGCAAAGCAATTCAAACAATGCATTTCAAACCCTAAATGCCACCACACAACATACATTGAAATTTCACATAAACAATGCACTTCCTCACAAGCCATAAATACCACAATCATATCACATACCACAAATCACAACAACATCATAGTTCCTCACACAAGGGATTTACATATCAAATGCTACTCACAACACATCATTATCGCACATTGAAATCAAAACCCAAAACACACATTTATTCCTCCATAACACCACAAACCATCATCACCAACACTTATCATATATATTCACATCATATACCAGCACACGAGCCATACGATACATATTAAAAGCATATAGCATGATAACACATCATTCGCACACCAATACGACGGTGAAAATCCGACAAACCAACACTTTTTCAAAATCACGACTTAAATAATTAATCTACTGCCCTCCAAACCATTTTTAAAAGAAAGAGCTTTTCATTAGCTTTCCAACGCTTCGAACGGCGACCAAAACGGACTTACGGTTTGAAAATTACGACGAAAACAAAATTGGAAAATATCATGTTCGCTCCAGTATTCGCTAGGCGAACCCTAGCGAACCAAGGCAGTGGAAAACAGTCATAAAGTTCGCTAGGCGAACCTTCTAGCGAACATTCGCCCGTTTCTTCGCTGGGGTTCGCTAGACGAACCCGCGAAACCCAGAATTCGCAGCAGCGTCAACCTAGGTCATATGGGACCAAAATACATCATTTTTATCACCCAAACCCTTCTAATTCATACCAGAACAACCAAAACATGTTTAGACATAATCAACGAGTATTCTACGCGGTTTATATCGAATTTCATCCGTGAAAACATCAATTTCTACGAATTACTCACAAATTAACCCAAATAGAAAACATATATTTTTCACCCCAAACATTCAAACAAAACATACATATACATATACAAGCATGATATAATTGAAACTTCTCACCCTTACCCGATTATTCGCACTCGAAACGGAGTTCCCGCGATTTTCCTCTTTTCTCTTCCTCTCCTCTTCTTTCTTTCCTTCTCTTTTCTTTCTCTTCTTTTTCTTTTCTTTCTATTTCTCTCTCACTATTTCTATTTATAAAAATATCTAACCACGCAAAAAGACCAAAATACCCCTCAGCTCAAATATCTCCCAAACGCTCTCAAAATGCGATAAAACATAAACAATGATGAAAAATAACATTTTGTCAAATAAAAGTCAATAATAAAATAATATAAACCCAAAACCAATTAACTCTACTCTATTAAATAAATCTAACAAAACCGGGGCGTTACAATATTCTATCCACCAAGTTTTGAAGAAGCTAGATTTGAACGGGAGGATTGTATCTTGGGAGGTATAACTCTTGGAATACGATATCCAATATGTCATGAGGGGAAGCATCAAGTCACAAGCTCTGGAATATTTTATGGCAGAATTTAACTCACCTATAGACGAGGAAAAGCCTCTAGAATGGACGTTTTCTGTAGATGGTGCCTACAACGTAAAAGGAAGCGACGTCGGGATAATAATGGAAGAACCTGGTGACATACTCATCGAGCAGGCCCTAAAGTTTAAGTTCACTGCCAACAACAACTATGAGGAGTACGAGGCTCTCGTCATTGGAATGACCCTCACCTTAGAGATGATAGCCTCCAGAGTAAAGGCCAAAAATGACTACTAGTTGTTCGCCAACCAAGTCTCTAGAAAGTACCAAGACAAGGAGCCATATCTAATAAAATATCTACAAAAGGTACCGAATTTATCCTATCGTCTCACCTCTTTTAAAATAAAGAACATCCCCCGCAAGATGAATATTTGAGCACATATTCTTTCCATACTGGCCATATCGAAGACATAAGGATTTAATAGAACAATAATCTAGGAGACTGTCTCCTCTCCTAGAATTGAGGTGGGTGAGGTGTAATCCCTAGAAAAGTCCCCTAATCTAGCTGGATGTCACCCATATTGTGTTATCTTCAGTCTAACAAACTTGCACCAGACAAGGGAGAAGCAAGAAGAATTCAGAAACATGCTTTCAAGTACACCCCACTTTTTGGAAAACTGTACAAATTGGGGGGGGGGGGGGATTCTCCCACGTAGAGACGCCTGGGCGAGCATGAAGCTACCGTGATACTTATATAGGCACACAAGGGAGCCCGCAACAGTCACATTGGCTGAAAAGCCCTCGCCCATGAATTTTTAATTGTGTGGTGTTACTGGCCTACTCTGATGAAGGATAACATTAGGGGTGGCAAAACGGGTCATGGCCTGCCGGGCCGGCCCGCGTACCCGCCAAAAAATGGCAGGTTGGGTTATATTTTGGGCCCGCCGCACACCAAAGCCTGTCCGCTAAAGACCGCCACTCGCCAACGCCCGCCCCGCCAAAAGCCGCCGCCCGTGAAAGCTCGTCACACCTATTCATTCAGCTTGTCCCACCTTAAACCTGCCTTTTTTAGTTAATTCTAGTCATTCCAATTCTTGATGGTTTTATTTTATACATTTATTTGAGAATAAATGTAATGTTTTTTGAAGTAAAATTTTTTAAAAAGATGCTTTATAAAAATTGTTCTAAAAAATAAGTGAAAAATCTAATTGAAATTTAAAAACAAACCTATTAATTTATTTTAAAAAATGAAAATAAATAAATAAAAAAGTAGGCGGGCAAGCCCGCCGCCCGCCAACTCGCCACCTTGGCGGGGCGAGCTAGATTTTTATGCCCATTTCCACTTGGTGGGCTTGCCCGCCCCGCATGTTTTTGTAGGCTTAAGGCGGGGTGGGGCGGGCGGCCCGTTTTGCCACTCCTATATAACATAGCCATCATCAAGAAGTGTGATAAATTCTAGATAGATGTTGACCTTCACCGTGCCCAGGTAGAACTTCTCTAGTCGATGACTTCGCCCCGACCCTTTTATTAATGGGGCATGGAGATTATGGGCCTGTTTCCCTTGGCTCTAGGTCAACTGATGTTTTTGATAGTAGGAGTCGATTACTTCACTAAATGGATAAAATCAGAGGCAGTAGGTAAAATCATGGTAGAAAAATAGTGCACCGTTTCTACTGGCATAAGATTATGTATAGATACAGGCTTCTTGGATCCATCGTCTTTGACAATGAGACCACTACTATAGAAAACCCCTTTCACAACAGTTGGAAAAGGGATATCACCAAGCCTGACCAGCCGTTGTGAGGTAAAGGGTGATTGTATATATGGTCTTTTCCACCATAGGAATCAGACCCTTGTGATAAACTAGGTAGCGCGCTACCTATTCACAACAGTTATTTCAACTGGAATTAAAAAACGAGGCAAACATTTTGAACAACAACAACATATCAACTCATAAAATTTTTCACAAACGTACTTTTTATTAAAAAGACTTGTGGCGAATAAAGACGAAAAAATTATCTACTTGTCTCATAATGAAATCCACAATGAAAGGAGGATGAAGTAGAAGTGAGAGTGGTAAATGTGTTCCCGTGATCTAGGTATTTCACATAAGTATGCCACTTTCACATTAGCTTTGTCCTCCTTGTATGTTTTCTTCATTGCAACACATACAATTTGTGAACAACACCTACATGTCAAAATGTATATTATCATGTTAACCTGATTTGATAACATAAACTAGCATGAGATTGTAATCCTACAAACATCATGATAACTTGATTTGGAAACATAAACTAGCATGATGTCTAATACAATGATGTCTCTATTGAACAAAGTTTTTTAAAATTTTAAGAAGAACTAGTGCCATACATGGAACATATATGGTAATTGAGATCCATTTCAATAACAGAGATTCAAGTAGACATAACTCAAAAAACCTGAAAATCATGCCAAATGAAAACCCTAAACCCTAAACCCTAAGCTTTTCGCCAAATCAAAACACGAAAATCATGCCAAATGAAAGTGAATGATAAAAATGAAAAATGGAAGAACCTATACATAGAAAAATGGAAGAAAGCGTATGAATAGCATGGAAGAAAACATATGAAGAAGAAGAAAAATGATAAAGCGTATGAACTTGAGGACCTTTTAGTATGAAGAAGCTTATGAGGACGATTTCGCTGCATGTGGAAGATAGAGATGTTAGGGTTTTGTTTTGAGAGTGAGAACTATCACTACTACAAAACGCGTAAACAACAACGCCATGCTCACCACGGTTTTTCCCTACACCATTGTGACATCTTTAAACTAAGACGCTATCATATTATTTTTGTTTTTTGATTAAAAAATATTTTTATATAACAATGATTGAGGAGCCAACCTTGGTGATACCATCAAGCTTTCTTGGGTTCGAACCTCAGCGCCATCATATATATTATTCCTTTAATGTTAAGGCGCGCTTTTTATTTTTAATTTATTTTTAAATAAAAAACTTAAAGGGTTATGACTACGGTTGATGAGTTCCACCGTTGTGATATAATTTGTTTTTTATTTAAATTTTTTAATTGTAAATTAATCTCTGGCGCTTCTTTATGAAATTTCACTATGAAAGTAATATATCATAACGGTTTCTGGTATTGGCCATTGTGGTAGCTTTATAATATTATACACCCCTAGTTAGCTTGTCTCTTTAGTATCCTGTTTTCCATTGAAAATTGAAACTAGACGAAACAATACCCGATTTTAACCCTAAACCCTAACGTTCAATATTGTGAAACAATACACGATTTCAACAAAAACACCATCGTTCACCCTAGCTTGTCTCTTCAGTATCCATTCTTCACTGTGTATTTGTCATTTTCATCATCATCGTCAAGGAGGTTGACAAGACCATCACGATCGTGACGTCGAGAAGGAAGAGTACACCAACCAAGTTGTCACCGCCGAGAAGGAAGACAATAACAACACCGTCGTTACCGTAAGGAAGGAAGACAACACCAACACCAACACCAACATCATTTACTTATTCATCACGTTTAGGGTACGTAAAATATTTTTCCCATGCATCTACAGTAAACTTCATTTGCAATTGTTGTGGTTTTTGTTGTTTATGTTGTGGTTGTTATTTATGTTCTTGTTTTTCATGTTGTTGTTGTTTTTTAACATAGATGTCGACCTTGTCGATTTCTACATCAGATACTAGCGAAGAAACTCAAACAAATGAGGGTTATGTGAATGATACTCAATTGAAAAGATCACAAAGAAGTGTCACAATGATGCCCCAATTCACATCAGTCCATAACTCATCAGGTGAAAAAATTCCGATCGAGTTTGATTCGTTCTACGGAGTAGTGGATTGTGAACATTACTATACTTTTAAGAGTTATGTTGCGTTCCTTGCACGTAGGAAAGTCGGTATACTGATAGATGATTGGAAACAAGTGGATGATAAAGTCAAAGAAAGCATATGGACAGACGTTAAAGTATTACATATTATAATTTTCATATATTCGAGATCACTACCTATAATTTATAATACATACTTATATATTGATTTAAATGTAGTTGAATTTTGAGTTTACCGATGACTCAATGTTGAAAAAAAGTGGATATCTTATGCCAGTTCTCGTTGGAGGAGATTTAAGTCACAGCTCATGGCTGACTACATTAGGAAGCCTAAGAGCGGTCTTGCTCATTCATAAATTCGATATAGTTTTATATCGAAGAAGCAATGGAGCAAGTTTACAAAGATACGTCGTTCTGAGGAATTCAAGGTTTTACTAGTCTTATGTAACCGATAATGTTATGCTAATGAGTTATATATAGATACCAATCATATATATTTTTCACTATGTTAATAGCAGGTTAAAAGCGAAGTAGGAATACAAAACAAGGCAAAGAACATGTACCCCCATAGATTGTCTCGTGGAGGTTACAGGAAATTTGAGAAAAGAATCATGCTTGAAAAACAACATGAAAAAGGAGATGATCACATCCTATCTCCACCGTCAAGACATGAGAAATGGAAGAGGGCTCGATTAAGACCAAATGAAGAGTACACCTCTGAGGCGTCAAGATTAGTTGCTGAGAAAATTGTAAGTATGATTTGTTTTGCTTATGTTATTTGTTATTTAAATGCGTTGGTAACAATATATGTAAGTTGCTCATGTTGTGTAGGATAAGTTGGTTGAGGCTGCTCGTGAAGGAAAATTTGTTCCAGAAGCACAACATGACATATTAGTAGAAGCTATCGGAACAAATGAGCATGGTGGGCGTGTCCGTGGTGTTGGAGAAGGTGTCGTCTTGAGGTCATTCTTTGGGTCTAAAAGAAAAAGTACCGAAAGCCGAAAGTTTCATGCACAAAGACAAAATATTGAGAATGTTGAGAAGCAATTAAAAGAACAAAGAAGGATGTTAGAAGAGGAGAGGGAAAAAAGGGAGAAAGATATGGAAAGGTTTCAAGAGTTATATTCGGTATGTGTTTTACTTGAGATGTTAATGTTTTGTCAGAAATGTATGATATATATTGTGCTTATTTTTATTTTATGTTCTAATTGAATATTATGATGTAGAGGTTAGGTGAAAACCTCGAACAACGTACAAATGAAGATCATTGTTATGTTGATGGTGATGATGATGATCAAACTCCAAGTAGAAGTGTTGTACGCCGTGCTTCTACAAAAGGAAGTAATTGTTCAGCCCCTCCCCCCTCCAGATAACCGCAATGAGATAATGGACCCTAACGCAAATGAAATTACCACGCTATACTTGAATGTTATGGTGATAAATGATACGCAAACTCTCCTGCTAGAATATTGTCCATGTTTGGAGTTATTCTATTACAGTCCTAGTGATGTAAGAGATTTTCTCTATGGATATAAGTGGCTGGACATAGGGATATTGCAAGTTTGGTGCACGTAAGTATATAGTTGAATATACATGTCATTATAGAACATTATCCTTTTCTGTATTTCCTCCCTTAATTTATTCATTTTCTTTAACCATTTAGGTACATTCACCATGTTTGTATAGAGTTAAACAAATCGAGTATTTATGGAATCTTGGATCCGCTTTTTATTCGATGGGCGTTTAATCCACCAAAAGACATTCGAGAGTACTTGAAAAAATGGTTCAATGAGGGAGGAAAATAATGTTACTTAGCACCATTTCTCTGTTGGTAATTATTTTTGTAATTGATGTTTATGTAGTCTATATTTAGTTTTGTTTTAGAAAATCCTTATAATATATATGCTCGTGTTTATTCAGTGGTCAATGGCAATTTATCATCATATCATTTATGACGAATACGGTAACTGTATTGTGTTCCTTGCATGACCCACTTGAAAAGAAAATGAAAGACATTATTAATTCTTAAGTGTATGTTTAATTCATTTTCTTTGCCATTGTAATTAGTTTATCATGTAATATGTTTAATTCATTTTCAATGTACAGTGTTGTGGAGCAAGTGAATATGATGAACAATGTTAGAAGAAATCCCTCATGGATCTTTCCTAAAGTAAGCGGCCCTATTACCTGTTTCTTTCATTTACATTCACGTGTGGTTATATTCATGTAATTATTGCTTAAATTTGTAGACGAGGAGACAAACCGGGACTTACAAGTGTGGGTATTATGTCATGAAACACATGTTAAACGTTCTCGTTGTCGGCATTGTTGATTCATGGGATAAGATATATATGTCATAAAATGTTTACATATATTAATATATAAGTTGACTATTAAATTATTATCATGCATGATATTAAATTTTTTTCTCTTTCTTATGTAGGTGTTTAATGACAAAACCCCATTCCCCGTTGAGGACTTTGTAGATGTTCGTAGACGTTGGGCGTATATCCACAATGTGCTTAAGGGTCCTGCTGATTGATTTATTGAGATGTGCTAATGCCTTATTTTCAGTATTGATGATGTGAATATTACTTTTGACTTAAATATATTGTGTTTGATGTAAATATTAATTTTGGCTTTTGATGCACAATGTTAGCTGTTGTTTATACTTTTTATGCATGGTTAACAAAAATACAGGTTGTTGTAAATTCTCTGATATGGTTATAATAGTTACAGGATAAAAAATGTGAAGAATTTGAAAAGTAGAGAATTGAATATTTAAAATAGAGGAGGTTTTGACAGCGGTATCTATCACAACGGTTGGGCTAACTAACCGTTGTGATATGGCATGCGCTTTCTAGAATACAACAACGGTCTTTTGAAAAACCCGTTGTGATATGGTGTGCGCTTTCTAGTTTATTACAACGGTTATTGGGTCGTGATTGTAAGTATCATATATACAATGACACTCTACATAACAACGCCCGCGCCCGCGTGATTATATATCTTTTCCAACCGCTGTTAAATGGATTTTCCGTAGTAGTGTATTCTGTGCAAAAGATTGATAACTTCGCTTATATATATATATATATATATATATATATATATATATATATATATATATATATATATATATATATATCGATGTGTGTGTATGTTAGTGTGTGTGTTTAACAAGTACTATTTACCACGGTTGATAACAAAATCAGTAGTATTCACAATGGTTTCTTGTAATAATCTTGGTAATAAGTATTCTAATATTAATACATTTCAATAAAATATAAAAAATAAAATGTGTTTCACAATGGTTGTTATAAAGAACTGCGATGAAATGTGTTTCAATAAAAATAATTCAGGAGATTGTTATCAAGCCCTTAGTATCCTAGGACATACAAGGACAAAACATGAGAAGATTAACTAGCATTAGATATGTTATTGTACATAAGTTTAATAAGTCTATAAAGGCTTTATAAATAGAAATAAAATATTCCCAGATACAAGGGTCATCAAACTAAAAGAAAAACTTAAAATCTCCAGGATCAAAAGCTCCCTTTATCAATGAAGGTTTTGGACTTCATGCCCAATTGAATCTAAGAAGTTATCCCTATCTTCACCTGACTCAGAGTCACTTGATTCCATTAGCTCTTCAACAACAACTTATAACTTTATTATCTTCTCAGGATTTAAATTGGTGATCATTATCTTCTTAGTTCTAGGAGTCCCACTAGAAGGTTCAATAATGGTGATGTTATTCCTAACATCTCCTACTTCCTTGGCCTTATTTAACCAATATTCAATCATATCATCAACATCCTTAAGAACCTAAATTTTTTATATAGGTACGCTCCCACTAGATTGGTTAGATAAATCTTCCGAATTTTGATTCATGTTGAGATGAAGAAACTTATGAGGACGAGTTCGCTGCATAGAGAAGAGAGATGTTATGGTTTTGTTTTGAGAGTGACGACTATTCTGTGCGAAAGCTTGATAACTTTTCTTATATATATGTGTAAAACTTATCATCGCAGTTGTTAACAAAATCTGTACTAAAATGTAAGTACTCTTTTAATATATTTATTTGACTAAAAGGACAAGCCCTTTTTGTAATGAAAAATATAAAAAAATGTTGGTGCTGGGAATTGAAGCAAGTAGCCTTTCATTTATCGTAATAGTTTTTATTAAGAACCGTAATAAAATATATTTCAATAAAATAATAAAAAGTTCAGGCGATTGAGAATGAGATATTACTACAGTTTTTTAAATGGCCGTTGTAAGATAGTGTTACCAAAGGTATATTTTGTAGTAGTGGGCCCAGTTCACTAGTTCTATGATCACTGACTTTTGTAAAAACTTGAGAGTATAAGCGGAATTTATGTTCATGGTACACCCTCAACCGATTGACCAAGCTGAGTCAGGAAACAAAGTAATTTTGAAGGGAATCAAGAAGAAGCTTGATGATTCTGAAGGAGTAGGGGAGGAACAACTCCATGAGATATTGTTGTGATACCACACCACTACGCATTCCACAACCCAGGAAACCATGTTTTCCATTATCTACAAAGCGGATGCCATGCTACAATTAGATATCGACATACTCTCGTGGCGACAATCCTAGTTCAATGAAGAATCATATTAGAAAGGCTTTAAGTGTGCGACAGACCTAATCGAAGAATTGGGGGAAGCCGTCCACGCACGAGAATTTTCTTTAAACACAAGACCTATAGAAGATATAACTCCATAATCAATCCAAGATAAAAGCAAGAAGGCGACCTGGTCTTGAAGGAGGAAGTTCTACCCGCATAGCAGGGGAAACGACAACCCAACTGGGAGGGACCATATCACATATTTTAGAATCTTCCTCACATGGCATTCAAGTTATAGGAACTGGAAGGACTTCTCTTTCTTAAAACCTGGAATGCTCTCCATCTTTGATATTATAACAGTTAAAATTATTTGTAATCCTCTAATAAGTTTCTTTATTGTGTACTTATGCACAATTCTTGAGAAATTTATTCCCAAGAGAGATGTTTTCACTGAGTGTCTTTACGCTGGAATTCATACGAATGTACTTTTCGTCCTCTGAGGAAATATTCTAAGTTGGACTTCATGATGAAGGTCCTTGCCTCCCTCTGAGGCAATACTTTAAGTCGGACTTTATGACGAAGATCTTTGTCTCTCTCTGAGGCAATACCTTAAGTTATACTTCATAAAAAGATCCTTGATGTCCTTCGAGACAATGTCATTTGTAACACCCCCAATCTATCCCCCAATTAAATAAAGCGATAACAAATATATTAGAGTATAATTAAAAAATTTATGGCATAGACGGAGGCGTCACATCAATTGAAACAAAATACAACCACCTGCTCATATAGATATACAACAATCAGGTAGCACATAACAGAGGAACTCAGTTTCTAACACCCAATATTCAGATACAAAATAAAAGCGGAAAATCTGCAAATGAATCTCATATATATATATATAACATAAAAGTTTGTTTGTCATATACAGAGTCATACATGTACAATCCAAAAAGAACATATACATATACACATAATCACAAACGATCACCCCGACTACCCTGTGCTACATATCAGAGCCGACCGACAAAAGAATGAAGACCTAAGCTTCACAAAAAGACCTCCAACATCTAATCTGCAATGCCTCATAGAGCATTCAAAACAGCAGAAGGGTGAGAAACACAATCATAATATAATTGCATACAATTATATAATAACACAAAAATACGCATATAAAACATTCTCACCACAACTTACACCATAATTCAAATGCAAAACAACACAATCCATATCTCATACATCCATCACAAGGCATATCAATCATGCACAATACATTTATCACCAACATATATATATATATATATATATATATATATATATATATATATATATATATATATATATATATATATATATATATATATATATATCAACTCATCAATTCCATTCACAATTCCACACAAAATCAATCCATTCATGATTTATGCAAATGCAAAGAGACCGACACAACGACTCTATGCAAATACAACGCGGTACCGTTCCATCCATCATTCTCATCATTAGTTCACTCAGGAACTATTGGAATCATCGCTTGTTACTTAGTGTAACTCCCCGTCGGGCAAAAGATGTTCCCCGTCGCTTTAGGTCCTCTTGGTATAAGGCTCACGACGTTTATGGATCGCTTTAGGTCCTCTTTGTATAAGGCTCACGATCCGATCGCTTTAGGTCCTCTCGGTATAAGGCTCACGATCGTCTATAATTATCGCTTTAGGTCCTCTCGGTATAAGGCTCACGATGTTATAGCGGATTCCCTCTAGAATTGTTTCGTCGCTCACACCCACTAGGGCACATGACATCACAAGAATGCATATCATGATGCTTGGCATGCAATGACTCATGACATTCAAATGCACACATATACACATCCATAATCATGCATATATAATCAAATACAACACAATGCATTTTCTTGCCCTTAGGCTACAAACCATCATCACAACGTTTCATCACACGCATTCACATCATATAACATCACATAAGTCATACAATATATATCAAAAGCATATTGCATGATAACACATTAAACACACTCCATTAAAACGGTAAAAGTCGACAAAATGACACATTCCAAATTCCCGACATAATTAAATCGGCCAACAATCTCAAAACACTCTTATAAGAAAGAACATCTCATTAGCTTTCTATCGCACCCAACCGCGCCTCAATCCGACTTACGGATAAAAAGTTATGAAGAAAACAAAATGGAACAATCTGTCATGTTCGCTATGCGAATCTCCTAGCAAGCATTCGCTTTCCTCATTCGCCGTGTGAAGTTCCAGCGAACCGTGGCAGAGAAAAAATAGCATAAAGTTCGCTTTACGAACTGCTGGCGAACATTCGCCCACCCATTCGCACTGTGAAGCCCTGGCGAGCCTTCGCTTTCCTCTTCGCTGCTTGTTCGCACTGCGAACCTGCGAATTCTGGGATTCGCAGCAGTGCTGTTACTCATCCTAAATCACCATTTTCTCATCAAAACCCAACCAAACCATATCATAATAACCAGAATATATTACAATCACAACCACAAGTATTCTACCGCATTTATACCAATTTTCAACCGCTAAAACCTCGATTTCTCTCGTTTTCTCTCAATCGACCTAGAATTGAAAACTAGAAAAAAAAAACCCAACAAACACATACATGATCATACACAACCATAGCATAACCGAGTTTCGCACCCTTACCCAATTAAACGCGCTTTCAAAAGTCGGTTGATTCAATTTCTTTCTCTCCAAGTTTTTCCCCTTTTTTTCTTTTCTTTCTCCTTTCCTTCTTCTCTTTTTCTTTCTCTCTATTTTTCTCTCTAAGTTCTATTTTAAATGAAAAACATAATATCTACCCATCAAAAGACCAAAATACCCCTACACTCAAATATCTCACAAACGCTCTCAAAACGCGATAAAGCATAATCACGATGAAAAATAATATATTGCCAAATAAAAGTAAAAAATAAAATAATATAATAATAAAAATAATTAAATCGACTCGATTAAATAAATCTAAAAAAAACTGGGGCATTACAACTCTCCCCCACTTAGAGATTTTCGTCCTCGAAAATATCACCTGAGACGAACTACTCCGGATACGACTCCCGCATCCGACTCTCCAACTCCCAAGTCAAATTGCCCTCAGCAGCGCCTCCCCACGCTACTTTCACAAGCGCAATATCCTTGCCTCTTAACCGCTTCAACTTGCGATCCAAAATTCTCACTGGTAATGCCTCAACCGTAAGGTTCTCCCTTACCTCAACTTCATCCATCGGAATCACATGCGACGGATCCGGAACATACTTCTGAAGCTGTGAAACATGGAACACATCATGCAAATTCGAAAGATTCGGCGGCAACGCCACCCGATAAGCCACAACACCCACTCTCGCGGATATCTGATAAGGACCAATAAACCGAGAAGTAAGCTTCTTCGACTTCAATGCACGCCCAACACCCGTCACTGGTGTAACTCTCAAAAATACATGATCGTCCTCTTGAAACTCAAGATCTTTCCTCCTTCGATCATGATAACTCTTCTGCCTACTCTGAGAAGCCTTCATTTTCTCACGAATAAGTTTCACCTTTTCCGTAGTCTGTTGCACTAACTCTGGTCCAACCACCGAACTCTCGCCAGATTCATGCCAACACAATGGTGTTCGACATCTTCTTCCATACAACGCTTCAAAAGGTGCCATTCCAATACTCGAATGGAAACTGTTGTTATACGTGAATTCCACCAATGTAAGATAACTATCCCAAGCACCACCTTGCTCAAGAACACAAGCTCTCAGCAAATCTTCCAATGACTGAATAGTTCTCTCGGTCTGACCATCCGTCTGAGGATGATAAGCAGAACTCAATATCAACTTTGAACCTAACGCCTTTTTCAAACTTTCCCAAAATCTGGAAGTAAACCTCGGATCTCGATCTGAAACAATACACAATGGAACACCATGTAGCTTCACAATCACACGGATATAAATCTCATCCAACCTCTCCAAAGAAAAACTGATGTCAATCGGAATGAAATGCGCCGATTTAGTCAGCCTATCCACAATCACCCAAATGGCATTATGTCCCGTCTGTGTATTCGGCAACCCTGTCACAAAATCCATAGAAATGTTGTCCTATTTCCACTCGGGAATATCCAACGGTTGCAACAATCCACTAGGCCTCTGATGTTATACCTTTGACTTCTGACACGTCAAACACGCATAAACAAACTGAGCCACATCCCTCTTCAATCCGGACCACCAAAAGATCTTCTTCAAATCCTGATACATCTTATTAGCTCTTGAATGTATACTCAAATTACTCCGGTGTCCTTCCTCTAAAATCATCTTTTTCAAGTCCGAATCATCAGGAATAAAAATTCTACCACGTAATCTCAAAACACCCTTATCATCCACTTTAAAGTCACCATTCACACCCTAATCTCCAACCGTCATCAAATCAACAAATTTCACATCCAACTTCTGTTTCTCGCTAACGGTTAACAGAAAATCATTAGTAACCTTTAACATACCAAGCCTCACGCTATCAGATGTCAATTCACATACCAAACTCAAATCTCTAAATGCCTCCAAAGTTCCCACTCTTTAATCATCAAAACAGACATATGCAAAGACTTCCGGCTTAACGCATCGGCTACCACATTAGCTTTACCAGGATGGTAATTCAAGCTAAAATCGCAGTCCTTCAAAAATTCCAACCATCTCCGTTGCCTCATATTCAACTCTTTCTGATCAAACAAGTATTTCAAACTTTTATGATCACTAAAGACTTCGAATCTTGCACCATAGAGATAATGCCTCCAAATTTTCAATACAAAAACCACTACCGCTAATTCCAAATCATGAGTAGGGTAATTCTTCTCATGAATCCTCAATTGCCTCGAAGCATAAGCCATAACCTTACCTTCTTGCATCAACACTCCACCTAAACCAATCAAAGACGCATCACAATACACCATAAACGGTTCAGTAGGATTCGGTTAGATCAAAATTGGAGTTGTAGTCAATATTCTCTTCAGCTCATTAAAACTTTCCTCACACTGAATATCCCAAATGAACGCTTTACCTTTACAAGTCAACTGGGTCAAAGGAAGTGCTAACTTGGAAAAGCCTTCAATGAACCTTCGATAGTATCCAGCTAAACCCAAAAAGCTTCTAATTTCAGTAACAGATCGAGGAGCCTCCCATTGTAGAACTGCATCTACTTTAGATGGATCCACAGCAATACCATTACTTGAAATCACATGCCCAAGAAAACTCACTTCTGACAACCAGAACTCACACTTGGACAACTTGGCAAAAAGTCTCTTTTCCTTCAAAATTTGCAATACAACACGCAAATGTTCCGCATGTTCCTCCCGAGACTTAGAATAAATCAAGATATCATCAATAAACACAACAACAAATCGATCCAAATGCTCATGGAAAATACGATTCATATACTCCATAAACACACCCGGCGCATTAGAAACCTCGAACGACATCACAAAATATTCGTAATGTCCGTAGCGTGTCCTAAAAGCCGCCTTCTAAATATCTTCCTCTTTCACCCTAATCTGATGATAACCTAACCTCAAATCAATTTTACTAAACACACACGCACCTACCAACTGGTCCATCAAATCATCAATTCTCGGAAGAGGATACTTATTCTTAATTGTCACTTTATTCAGCTGGCGATAATCAATACACAATCGCATACTTCCATCTTTCTTTTTCACCAACAAAACTGGAGCACCCCAAGGCGATACACTCGGCCTCACAAACCTCTTCTCTAACAATTTATTCAACTGCTTCTTCAACTCAACCAACTCAGATGCCGACATACGATATGGTGCCATAGACACGGGTCTAGTACCATGAACTAGATCTATAGAAAACTCCACCTCTCTTTCTGGAGGCACATCTGAAATATCCTCTGGAAACACTTCTGGAAAATCACACACAACTGGAAACACATCAAGTACAACTTGACTATCCACTGTCAATGATGCAAACAATCCGAACAACTGAGCTTCATCCGCCAAAAGTTTCTTCAACTCTTTGGTAGATAAGAAACTCGATTCCTCGTCTTCCTCAAGAGAAGGAAATCTTACCAGCTTATGATAACCATCAATATGAACCCGATTGAACTGCAACCAATTCATTCCCAGAACCACATCTAAACCCTCCAACGGCAGACACACCAAATCCATCTCAAAATCTTTACCATAAATGGTCAAAGGACAACTTAAACAAACCAAAGAAGTAGTTACCGACCCCATTGCTGGAGTATCAATAACCATCTCTCCACCCATCGAAGACAACAAAAGATTCAAACGCTTCGCGCACTCAGACAAAATAAACAAATGAGTCGCTCTGGTATCAATAATAGCAACTAAAGGCGTACTATTAATAAAACAAGTACCTCTGATCAGAAGGTTTGCACTAGTAGTCTGAGTTCCTGCCAATGCAAATACTTTCCCTCCAGCCTGAGCTTGCTTTGGTTTCGGACACTTTGTACTAATATGACCAGGTTCACCAAAGTTGAAACACTTCACCACATTCTTCTTACAATCAGCTGCGACATGTCCTAAACCTCCACAAATGGAACACTTCCTCATATCCTTTCTACATTCAAACTGACGATGTCCTAAGTCACCACACCTAAAACATCTCAGAGGATTAGACATACCTCCCCCACTTGGCCTTTTATCAAAACTACCCCTTTGCTTACCCTTGTCAGCTGGTGACACATAAGGACCACCACGAAACGGTTGCTTCCCTTTCCTTTCGTTCACACTCTTATAGTGAGTAGAACGAGCTTTGCTATCCTCCTCATAAAGTATACAACAATCCACCAAGTCCGAAAACCTTCTAATCCTTTGATAACCGATTGCCTGCTTGATCTCAGGACGCAATCCGTTCTCAAACTTCACACACTTGGAAAACTCTGCAGTTGCTTCAGCATAATGTGGATAAAATTGAACAAGCTCCACAAACCTAGCAGTGTAATCCACAACAGACATGCTACCTTGTTTCAACTCCAAGAACTCTATTTCCTTCTTTCCTCTAACATCTTCAGGAAAATACTTCCTCAAAAACTCCCTGCTTAACAAAGTCCAAGTGACCTCTTCACCTGCAGCTTCCCAAACATGACGCTTACTAACCCACAAATCATCAGCCTCCTCCTGCAACATGTGAGTACCCAGTCTCACCTTATGTTCCTCAGCACAGTCCATCACCCGAAAGATTCTTTCAATCTCCTTAAGCCAAATCTGAGCACCATCAGGATCATGTCTCCCTTTGAAGATAGGCGGTTTGTTCTTCCTGAACTCATCATTCCCACCAGCATTAGGTGCACCCCGCACAGCCTGAGCCATAGCTTGCATAGCAGCCGCCAACGCAACGTCATTCCTACCAGCCATATTCTGTTCACTTCCAATAACAGCAACTATGGTTAAACAAACAGCTCACCCCAAACACAAAGACCGACACGGACTGGCACGAACTGACACAAACTGACACGGACTGGCTCTGATACCACTTAATGTAACACCCCCAATCTATCCCCCAATTAAATAAAGCGATAACAAATATATCAGAGTATAATTAAAACATTCATGGTATAGACGGAGGCGTCACATCAAATGAAACAAAATACAACCACCTGCTCATATAGATATGCAACAATCAGTTAGCACATAACAGAGGAACTCAGTTCCTAACACCCACTATTTAGATACAGAATAAAAGCGGAAATTCTGCAACTGAATCTCATATATATATATATATATAACATAAAAGTTTGTCTGTCATATACAGAGTCATACATGTACAATCCAAAAAGAACATATACATATACACATAATCACAAACGATCACCCCGACTACCCTGTGCTACATATCAGAGCCGACCGACAAAAGAATGAAGACCTAAGCTTAACAAAAAGACCTCCAGCATCTAATCTGCAATGCCTCATAGAGCATTCAAAACAGCAGAAGGGTGAGAAACACAATCATAATATAATTGCATACAATTATATAATAACACAAAAATATGCATATAAAACACTCTCACCACAACTTACACCATAAATCAAATGCAAACCAACACAATCCATATCTCATACATCCATCACAAGGCATATCAATCATGCACAATACATTTATCACCAACATATATATATATATATATATATATATATATATATATCTCAACTCATCAATTCTATTCACAATTCCACACAAAATTAATCCATTCATGATTTATGCAAATGCAAAGAGACCGACACAACGACTCTATGTAAATGCAATGCGGTACCGTTCCATCCATCATTCTCATCATTAGTTCACTTAGGAACTATTGGAATCATCGCTTGTTACTTAGTGTAACTCCCCGTCGGGAAAACGATGTTCCCCATCGCTTTAGGTCTTCTTGGTATAAGGCTCACGACGTTTATGGATCGCTTTAGGTCCTCTTTGTATAAGGCTCACGATCCGATCGCTTTAGGTCCTCTCGGTATAAGACTCACGATCGTCTATAATCATCGCTTTAGGTCCTCTCGGTATAAGGCTCACGATGTTATAGCGGATTCCCTCTGGAATCGTTTCGTCGCTCACACCCACTAGGGAACACGACATCACAAGAATGCATATCACGATGCTTGGCATACAATGACTCATGACATTCAAATGCACAAATATACACATCCATAATCATGCATATATAATCAAATACAACACAATGCATTTTCTTGCCCTTAGGCCACAAACCATCATCACAAAATTTCATCACACGCATTCACATCATATAATATCACACAAGTCATACGATATATATCAAAAGCATATTGCATGATAACACATTAAACACGCTCTATTAAAACAGTAAAATTCGACAAAACGACACATTACAAATTCCCGACATAATTAAATCGGCCAACAATCTCAAAACCACTCCTATAAGAAAGAACATCTCATTAGCTTTCTAACGCACCCAACCGCACCTCAATTCGACTTACGGATCAAAAGTTATGAAAAAAACAAAATGGAACAATCTGTCATGTTCGCTATGCGAATCTCCTATAGAGCATTCGCCGTACGAAGCTCCAGCGAACCGTGGCAGAGAAAAAACAGCATAAAGTTCGCTTTGCGAACTGCTGGTGAACATTCTCCCACCCATTCGCACTGTGAAGCCCTGGCGAGCCTTCGCTTTCCTCTTCGCTGCTTGTTCGCACTGCGAACCTGCGAATTCTGGGATTCGCAGCAGTGCTGTTACTCATCCTAAATCACCATTTTCTCATCAAAACCCAACCAAACCATATCATAATAACCAGAACATATTACAATCACAACCACAAGTGTTCTACCGCATTTATACCGATTTTCAACCGCTAAAACCTCGATTTCTCTCGTTTTCTCTCAATCGACCTAGAATTGAAAACTAGAAAAAAACCCAACAAACACATACATGATCATACACAACCATAGCATAACCGAGTTTCACACCCTTACCCGATTAATCACGCTTTCAAAAGTCAGTTGATTCAATTTCTTTCTCTCCAAGTTTTCCCCTTTTTTTCTTTTATTTCTCCTTTCCTTCTTCTCTTTTTCTTTCTCTCTATTTTTCTCTCTAAGTTCTATTTTAAATGAAAAACATAATATCTACCCATCAAATGACCAAAATACCCCTACACTCAAATATCTCGCAAACGCTCTCAAAACGCGATAAAACATAATCACGATGAAAAATAATATATTGCCAAATAAAAGTCAAAATAAAATAATATAATAATAAAAATATTTAAATCGACTCGATTAAATAAATCTAACAAAAACTGGGGCGTTACATCATTACACTAGCCTTCATGACAAAGGTCCTTACTTCCCTTTGAGGCAATACCTTAAGTTAAACTTCATAACGAAGGTTATTTCGAGGCAATGTCTTTACGTTCAACTTCATGACTAATATCGTTGTCACCCCCTAAGGAAATACCTTAAGATAAACTTCGTAACAAAGGTCCTTGCTTCCCTTCGAGGCAATGTCTTTACCCTAGATTTCATGAAAAAGGCCGTTGCCTCCCTTTGAGGCAATACTTTAAGTTGGAATTCATGTATAAGGTCCTTTCGGCCTTTTGAGGCAATACTTTAGGTTGGGCTTAATAATAAAGGGACTTTCCACCCCTCATGACAACACAACAGATCAATCGCCTCGCCTGAGGGACTTATATTCTTATCAGCCAATCTACATATAAATTCACCTAAGGAACTTAGACTCTTCAAGCTAACAAAACTCTTGTCTGAGGGACTTAATGTTTCCTTGGGCGGGATCAAAATTAGGAATCACGCATAATAGGCGCGACCTAAATATGCCCTAAGAGACTTGATTAAAATTCTTTCCTGAGGGTTTCATGGAAATCCTTCCAGAGAGGTCGAATGCCTAGCCTGATGAAGTTATACTCTCATCAACCGAGATACATATAAATTCTCCTGAGGGACTTAGACTCCTCAGGCTAATTAAAATCTCGCTTGAAGGACTTAATGTCTCCTCGAGCAGGATCAGAATAAGGAATCACACCTAGGAGGCACGACCGATATCAATCCTAAGAGACTTGATCATAAGTTTTCTCCGAGGGATCGATGAAAGTCTTGCCCGAGAGGTCGAACGCCTCTCTTGAGGAATGTATAGTATCATTAGCTAAGCTACATATAAATTTTCCTAAGGGACTAAGACTCCCAGGGCTAACTAAAGTCTCACTTGAGGGACTTAGTGTTTCCTCGTGCGGGATCAGAATCAGGAATCACATGTAAGAAGCGCGGCCGATATCCAGCCTAAGAGACTTGATCACAATTATTTCCCGAGGGCTTGATGGAAGTCCCGTCTGAGTGGTTGAACGACTCGCTTGAGGGACTTAGACTCCTCACTCTAACTAAAATCTCGCCTGAGTGACTTAATGTTTCCTCGGGAAGGATCAAAATTAGGAATCACGCCTAATGGCGTGACCGGTATCCAACCTAAGAGGCTTGATCATAAGTCTTTCTTGAGGTCTCGATGCAAGTCCCGAGCGAGAGGTCAAACACCTTTTATGAGGGACTTATAGTCTCATCAGAGCTATATATAATTTTGCATGAGGGACTTATAGTTACAAGTTGATAGAAAATTCAAATAAGGAAATGTGTCTTTAGGAAGCCTAAGTCCTCAAAATAATCCTCTATGTCGCAATCTAAAAAAACACCTTGTCCTCTATGAAAATGCCTCGTGCTTGAGGGACTATGTAGTGTTATATTTGTCAAAAGACTCTACATGGGCAATGGTTGTGGGCTACCCAAGAAAAGGAAACGATAACATGTAGCCCAAATGGGGGTATCACCTCTCCCCTAAGTTCTTTCGATCACCCAGTCATGGGAAACATGGAGAAATAAGTTTCTAGGGTAGGGAGAAGTCAGAGTCATTAACTGACCCACATCCTCCTCTGAAATAGGGATTTAACAGTCCACCAATGACTGAGTGGGCGATGACCATTCCCAAGAGAACCCTAGGCCCCTATAAATACACCTAAATTATGGAAGGAGGACAATTCATTACACCCAAAGCATAATGCTTACCTCTTACAAACTCATTGTCCATCAATAAAGTCTCTCACCTTACACGAGCATGACTCCTAAAACCACCACAAAACACCACCCTATAGGGCTTCTCTCCGTGATAGGCAAGCCTTAACCACCTCATATTGTTATGAACCTACTAAGGCCTCTAAGTTCCCCCGCCCTTTCATAAAGAACACACACCTGTACTTTTTGACTTCTACATCACCATACCTCTACAATTTTACCTTTACCTTACAAATATAAAAATGCCAAATTTAACTTTTCAAATTTTGAATTTTTCACCAATATAGAAAATATTTTGATTATTTAAAAAAAGTTTTTCGAAAATTTAGCCGTTACTTATTCGTGGGTACATCTATGTTTTTTTTTTCTTTTAAAAATTGTTTTATCAAAAAACTTGTAAAAAGATGTTTGAAAACTTACCTGTGGTTTATTCGTAGGTAACTCTGTCTCCATGGTTAAGCAGCGGGTAATTTTCTTAAAATCTTTATTACATGATATCTGATACACAAGTTAGAAAATTTAGTAGTTAACCCACAAAAACATACTTTACCCACGAATAAGCTTCAGTTAAATTTATATATATATATATATATATATATATATATATATATATATATATATATATATGTGTGTGTGTGTGTGTGTGTATATATATATATATATATATATATATATATATATATATATATATATATATATATATATGCGCAGCCTGGATATCTGATTATTTTGGATACTATTTGGTGTAGTGGGGGATAATTTCTGAAAACTTAAATAAAACTAGAGAGAAGGTAGAGAAACTGAAATTTTATTAGAGAGAGAGAATATGGTACAAAGGAAGCGTGCCCTTAATGAAGCACAAAAGACTCCTTATATAGGAGAAAGGTTACCTATTGTAACCGGTAAAAAGAAAAACAAAACACACACTAAACGGTTGTAAAAGGGAATCATTTCAGCCGGGTGCTCAATGGGCCCCATCGACACTTAATGATCACAAAAGACAACCAAAAGAAAAGCAAAAGCAAAAGAAAAGCAGATGCTGCTGTCCAAATCCAGCTTTAGTTGGGTGGACATTCCTATCACTTTAATTAGTGGGAGACAGCTGTGGATTTACAGCTCAACGATCCTGATCTCAATGCTGAGGATCTTTTCCTTTGTTGGCCTTTTGTGCCAGGGAAACTGTGAGGGAATCCCAAAAGTCATCAGCGGTGGGCTCTGGCTCTTGTGACTCACCAGCTAGGACAGCATCCAAAAAACTTTGAGAAGAACTTGTCTTCATCGAACTATCTTCCCTAACAGTGGGGAAGGCTGTGAAAAATTGACCTTTCATATGGTCCAGAATTCTGACCATAAGATCTTCATCATCTTCTTGAGGATACTTCTTCTGAAAGTATTCTTTAAGTTGAATTAAATTCATTTGAGCAGAGGCATGCTTTCTGGTCGGACTAATATTGTCTTCCTCAATGGTAGCTTTGATTAGCTTGACTTTGTCTTGAAAATCTTTAGCATCCATTTTGCTCCACCATTTGGTAAAGAAATGTCTTTGTAAATGGGAAATGTTGAGACTATTCTTTGTGACGGAAATTGTCCATCTCCAAATCCATGGGATCTGAAACTTAACAAAATATAAAAATGGACATTGTCCTGTAATTAATTTTTTTGAAATAACCTTTTCAATTAAAGGACTTTCATCACACCATGGTGTGTAAAGATCATCTAATTCCTTGGGTAAAATTTCCAAGGATGGTCCGAATTTAGACCACCAAGTATAGAACCAGCTTGGTAAAGTTTTTTCCAGAATTTCTGGGTTAATCGAGAAGAACCAAGAATGTTTGTTCTTAGGATTCTGGTAATAAAAGGCCTTTGAAAAGGCTTGGACATAGTCCCAATTATTGTAGTAAACCATTTTACCATCAACCAGCTTAATGGATTTTTCGCTGTTTGGATTAAGACCCCATTCTCTGGGATGCAATACCTTATTGATATGGCATTTAGAGAAATTGATAAAACTATCAGGATTATTATTCTGATAGTGATGAATAATTGTGACTGATCCTGTCATTAGGATTAATATCTCCATGTTGGGTCTGGATTTACCAGAGAGACCAGTATACCCTCTTGATTCAAGGTATCTAGTCTGGATAGCCCAACCATCATTGTTGGTAATTTGAACATCTTCGTGCTCAACATACATAATAAATTCCAATGTTGGATTCTCAAAATAATCTGCTGCCTGTTCTTGCAACGGTTTGCTAGTAGCGGCAGTCTTATAAGAATCATTGTTCTTAGACTGATTTGAGGAAGATTATTCCTTTTCTTTGTTCTTAGAAGATGCAGTTAATGTCTGCATTCTTTGTCTGTTGGGATAAACAGTGGTCCAATCCCCTATAAGAGGAATGGATTGATCATGATGGGGCAACAGATTGCTGCTCCCTCTTCCTCCTCCCCTGCCAAAGGAGCGACCACCTCCTCTGGTTCTAAATGGGGCGCTCATTGCCCTGCAAGAATTCACGAGTTAAGAAGTCAGCAAGAGAATTATTTTCTCCTTTAATATATTGAATATCAAATTCAAAAACACTTAATTGGGCTTGCCATGAGGCAAAAATTTGTTTAGAAACAAGATTCTTGATATCTTTTTCAATAATTGATTTTGCAGAACTGCAGTCAATTCTTAACAAAAATTTTTGATTCAATAAATCAGTTTGAAATTTAGAGACACATTTAATAATAGAAAGCATTTCTTTCTTAACCGTGGAGTACTTAGCCTGAGTCTGGTTCCATTTACCAGAAGTGAATCTAACCAAGACTTCTTTAGAAGTTTCTGGGTCCACTTGTTTAAGAATTCCTCCATAACCTATGTCAGAGGCATCTGTTTCAACTATTTTGAAATAGCTAGGGTTAGCCAGGGAAAGACAAGGCAGGAATTTAACTTTTTTCTTGATTTCTTGGACTGCAAGAGTATGGTTTTCAGTCCAAGGCTTAGGGACTTTCTTAAGTCTCTGGTAAAGGATGGCCGTATCTTTAGCCAAATCTTTGTAGTAATCGGAAATGTAATTGAGGCTTCCAAGGAACCTTTGAAGTTGTTTCTTCTCAGATAATATATCTGGGAACTTAGAAGCAAATTCAATGCTTCTGCTGATAGCAACAATTGTTCCTTTATTGATTTCATGACTTTAAAATCTAACTTTTGTTTGAAAAAGCTTCATCTTAGGGGCTGAAATCACAAGACCGTTGTGTCTAATAACACCTTTAAATATTTTTAAATGCTTGATATGCTGTTCTAAAGATTGAGAAAAAATCAACACATCATCAATATAAACAATAATGAATTCAGAATAGGGGTTAAGAATATCATTCATAATTTTCTGAAATTCAGAAGGAGCGTTCTTGAGACCAAAGGGGAGAACGTTCCATTCAAATTGACCAAACGGCACTGTAAAAGCAGTTTTATACTTATCGGCTTCTTCAATTTGAATTTGCCAATAACCTGATTTCATATCAAATTTTGAAAAGATTAAAGCATTACTTAACCTATCAAGCAAATCTTTCTTGTTGGGAATAGGATACCTAATCCATTTAAGAACCTTGTTCAAGGGTTTATAATTGATAACAAGTCTGGGAACACCACGTTCCTTCTCAGCTGCATTGTTAACATAAAAAGAAGTACAAGACCAAGGAGATTTTGAAGGTCTGATTAATCCTTTGGATTGCAAGGATTCAATTTCTTTTTGGCAAAGATTCAAATAATCTTTGTTCATCTGGGCTAGTCTAGCCTTGGTAGGAATTTGATTTTCATTAAATTCTTCCAAATAGGGAAGAGAAACAACATGTTTCTTTCTCTCCCAAAAAGCATTGGGGAGGTCACTGCAAACCTCAGTTTTAAACTGGTTTTCTATGGCCTTAATTTGGGTTTTCATAGAGTCTTTGCTAAGCTGATCATCAATGCTTAGCAGGTTTATTTCTTCTTGAAGAAAGCTTAATTGCTTCTCTTTGTTTTCAAGGAGGATATCCTTAACTTCATTGATTATCCTAGTTTGAGGGTCAGTAATGAAGTCAAACCTAACAGGTTTTCTATTGACTTCTCCTATTAAGCCATGCTAGCTAAGTTTAGCTGGCAAAATACTATTGAGGAAAGGAGTTCCTAAAATGATTCTTCTTGTAAGATTTTTGACAAGAATGAAGGAGGTCGGAAGGCAAACTTCTTGGTTGCAAATGTGGGTCTTAGACAATTTGTATTTGACCTTAAGTTTTTTCCCGCCTGCTTGAGTGGGGGATTGCATAGTTTTATCAAAAAACTTAGTAGGGATCATTCCCTCCTGAATGCAATTCAAATCAGCACCACTGTCAACAAGAGCAATCTCATCTTTGATGATGTATTTTCTATCAATGACAAGGGTAATTTTTATATACCATTTTTGAGAAGTTACTCTGTCAAGAAGGTTTAAGTAACTCTCTTCGTTAGGAAGTTCTTCTTCCTCATCCCTTTGGGTTTCATCTTCTTTAGAGGAACCTATTTGTTTGGATATGTTCTTAAGGGTGTTGATCCTATCTTGAAGACTTAAATATTCTTCATCAATAGTCTGGACAATTTCTTTTCCTTTCTCAAGATTAGTGACTCTTTGATTGAGAGTCTTATTGGTTTTTTTTAATCTGACTTATTTCAGATTTGAGTTGAGAAATCTCTCCCTTGAGGTCAGTTAAGGAAGTAGGAACTTCTTTAAGGTTAGATTTATGAAATCTAGTTAAGACTTCGCTAAGCTGGTAAGGGGCTTCAATCATTCTGGGAGCCTCTACCCTGGGTTGGTTATGAAGGAGGATCTCTAGCATTTTTCTCTTTATGCTAGGATCAGTAATAGCTTCAATGGCCTTTAAGGCACTATCTTGATCGCTGGCGAGGACGAAAACTCCATTCATATCTGCAATGGACTTCCAATAGTTAAGCTCATTGCATTCACAATCATTAGTGGAAGACTCTGAAGATTCAGAGTCAGAAGAATTGACAATGTCAATTTCTTCACTTGAAGATTCCTTTTCTTCAGAACTAGAATTTATCAGCAAGACCTTTTCTAGCTGAGCTCGAAGCTTTTCATCTTCAACTTCGTTTAGGGCCTTCTTGGTCCAACATCTATTAGCATAATGCCCTGGCTTTCCACATTTGTGGCAGGTTATGTCAAGCTTCTTAGCTTTCCTTTTTTCCTTCCTATAAGAGGGTTTAGGTTCGGGTCTAGTTTTCCTTCTTCTAAAATTCTTATCCTTATAGGACTGGTAAGGTTTTTTACCTTTGTAAGAGTCTTTTCTCTTACCATGTTTGAGGGATTTCTTTTTCCTTTCAACTGGTGGTTTACCAGTATCATACGCGAATTGGTCACAAAATTCACCAAGTTGGTGTTTCTCAGAAAGCTTTTGCTTTTTGAGTTGATGTTTGAGCTTAATGTCATTGCATAACGTTAATCCTTCTATTATGCAGCTGTTAATAATTGGACCATAGGTTAAGTCTGTGTAATTGATGTTAATTCCATCATTTTTGTCTCTAAGGGTTTTCCTAACCCTTTCAGAGAAAAGATGTGGAAGGCCGTCTATAAATTTGGCTTTCCAATGAACAGAATTGGAGTTCTTTAATTGAAAGACCCTAGATAGGAAGGTATCTTTATACCACCTAAAATGTGTCAAAGAAGGACACCTAGGGTTTTGGAGAAGGGTTTGGAGTTTTTCTCCAATGGGTTGGTTATGGCCAACAAAGTGTTGAAGAATAGAAAGACTCAGGGTATAAACTGCGTCTTCTTCTCCAGTAGTAGCAACTGTAGGGGTACTAGTTCCTTCAATTTTAACTAACTTCTTGTGGGAAAGAATTTCTTTCCTTTGAGATTCAGAGAGGTAGGCATCCCACTAACCTCTGAGTTGACCAATAAATCCTGCTGTGATAAATGAAGCAACAACATTATCAGAATTACCGTTTTGTTTACATACCGTGGTATACATAAGCATTCTATGTATGGTGTCAACAATTTGTTTCTCATTAAGGCCATCTATGTTCCATTCATAGATAGCTTTTCCAGAATACGAATTTTGATAATTATCAGGTTCTTCAAAGAGGACATCCTGAGGTGTAGGTCTTTTGTAGTAATATTTTTCTACGGGTTTGGTCATATGGACAGGGTTAATCTTAGGACTTTCGTCTTGATCTTTGAACATTTGGGTTAATTGGTTAATATTTCCAATAACTTCTTCATCTTCTTCAGAAGTAGAATCTTCTTCTGAAGAGTTATTCTCACGAATTAAGACCCTAAGGTGAATATCCTTAAGCTTTTGTTCAAGGATTTTTATAAACTCACTGTGGTCTTCTTCCATTTTGAAACCACTGATTTGGACTGGTGGTTGGATAATTGGAATATCAGGAATGGTTTTAGAAGAAGATTCTTCTTGGAACGGAATAATTTTGTTCTTAGCAAGCTGATCCATCATCAAGCTATGCTGTTTCATCTGTTTTTCCATATCTTCTTTAACAGATACAATAAGTTTTTCAAGAGAAACCATATGTTCTCCAAGACAGGTTAGGAAGGCATTGGTGAAGTTTTGCGCCCTAACTAGAGAGTTTAACTCCCTGATGGAAACATGACTACTTTCAAGTTTCTTGATAGTGTTATAAGCATTAGCTTCAGCATTTTCTGAAAGCTGTATAGCCCTTTCTGGGGGATAAGGTGATTCAAGGGAATCTCTTTCAGGTGTCTTCCAGGATCTTTGTATGACAAGGATATCAGTTTGTGTTTTCTGAACAAAGAACTTCACAAACCACTGGATAAAAGGGATAAGGGTTTGACCTTTGGATAATTCTTTATAGAAGAGTTCCTTGAATTCTAGTAGGGGTGGCTTTAGGGAATTTCTTAAAGTACCACTTTCTGAATTCTTGGTTTTCTTTCTTCATAAACTCATTATTAATGAGTTTCCTCCTGTCACTACCTTCTGAGAAATCAATCATAAATGAAATGACATTTCTGATTGGGTTGGAGATTCAACCCTAGGTTCTTTTCCTTGGTAAATTCCAAAGGGGATTTTATTTTCACTTATTTTAATATTTTCCACATATTCTTGTTCTAAGGCTTCTTCTCTAACTCTAGAAGCGGATGTGGAAACCCTAGGAAGAATGGTAGGGGCTGTGACATAGTCACTACGGGTGGAATACCTAGCAGACATAGCTCTAGGAATAGTAAACCTACAGTGTTGGTTAAATTTGATTTCAACATCTCCTTCAGATGTTTGAACAATTTGGTCTATATCTTGATTAAGGATAGGTTTGGACTCCATCTCCTGAGGCAGAGACCAACTCTCGGGGAAATCAATTTCGTTCTACCTAATAAGTCTATTAGTAGCCACATTCGAAATAAGCAAATTTGTTTGCACAAGAGTTGTGGATCCTTGAGGTGAAATATTTTTCACTCTAGGATTCAAAGTATTTAAAACTTTGTAATAAATTCTATAGCATATAGCTATAATTTCACTACCTGGTTTAAAATTATAACCATGAGTGTGAATAGTAAGTCTCAAGGCATCAAAAAGATTTTTGTCAGTCAGGGAGAGATTCAAATTTGGAGAAACTTCAAAATAAACTGGCCCATGACATAGACTAGTTTCTATGACAGCAGCTAAAGATTGTTGAAAATTTTCCCATCTCCCATCTCTAACATATGCCACAAGACTGGAGTTTAATCCAAGCATGGTTAAAGGTTTTAACGCAACTTGGATTAGTCCAATATGGATAAATTTGTAATCTTTAAATGGAAGCAAATCTTTTTTGCATAAAAGCCTAATATTTTGGGTTGATCCTGAAATAGGAATGGTTTGCTCTGTAGTTTTAACAGCAAACCTGGACATTACATCAAACATACCAAATTTATAAACAGGAACAGTAGCGCAATCTGGATCTCTGATTATTTTGGATACTATTTGGTGTAGTTGGGGATAATTTCTGAAAACTTAAATAAAACTAGAGAGAAGGTAGAGAAACTGAAATTTTATTAGAGAGAGAGAATATGGTACAAAGGAAGCGTGCTCTTAATGAAGCACAAAAGACTCCTTATATAGGAGAAAGGTTACCTATTGTAACCGGTAAAAAGAAAAACAAAACACACACTAAACGGTTGTAAAAGGGAATCATTTAAGCCGGGTGCTCAATGGGCCCCATCGACACTTAATGATCACAAAAGACAACCAAACGAAAAGCAAAAGTAAAAGAAAAGCAGATACTGCTGTCCAAATCCAGCTTTAGTTGGGTGGACGTTCCTATCACTTTAATTAGTGGGAGACAGCTGTGGATTTACAGCTCAACTATCCTGATCTCAATGCTGAGGATCTTTTCCTTTGTTGGCCTTTTGTGCCAGGGAAACTGTGAGGGAATCCCAAAAGTCATCAGCGGTGGGCTCTGGCTCTTGTGACTCACCAGCTAGGACAGCATCCAAAGAACTTTGAGAAGAACTTGTCTTCATCGAACTATCTTCCCTAACAGTGGGGAAGGCTGTGAAAAATTGACCTTTCATATGGTCCAGAATTCTGACCATAAGATCTTCATCATCTTCTTGAGAATACTTCTTCTGAAAGTATTCTTTAAGTTGAATTAAATTCATTTGAGCAGAGGCCTGCTTTCTGGTCGGACTAATTTTGTCTTCCTCAATGGTAGCTTTGATTAGCTTGACTTTGTCTTGAAAATCTTTAGCATCCATTTTGCTCCACCATTTGGTAAAGAAATGTCTTTGTAAATGGGGAATGTTGAGACTATTCTTTGTGACGGAAATTGTCCATCTCCAAATCCATGGGATCTGAAACTTAGCAAAATATAAAAATGGACATTGTCATGTAATTAAATTTTTTGAAATAACCTTTTCAATTAAAGGACTTTCATCACACCATGGTGTGTAAAGATCATCTAATTCCTTGGGTAAAATTTCCAAGGATGGTCCGAATTTAGACCACCAAGTATAGAACCAGCTTGGTAAAGTTTTTTCCAGAATTTCTGGGTTAATCGAGAAGAACCAAGAATGTTTGTTCTTAGGATTCTGGTAATATATATATATACACACACACACACATACACACACACACATATATATATATATATATATATATATATATATATATATATATATATATATATATATATATATATATATATATATATATATATATATATATATATATATATATATGTTTTTTTTTTTTTAAATCTTGCAAGTTTTGATATATAATTTTAACTACGAAAATTTAGATTAACTCACGAATTAGCTGCGGATAAATTTTCAAATTTTTTTTTTAAGTTATTCGATAAACAATTTCAAAAACGTAGTTATCTGGTGAATAATTTTACCCAAGAAAATTTAAATTTATCTACGAATAATATGTGGGTATATTTCCAAAAAGAATTTTTTGAAGTAATTCAAAATTTTTTTATAAGAGTGAAAAAAAACTGAAAATTTAAAAAGGATTAAGTTGACAATTTTTATATTATGTAGAGGTGGAAATATAATATAGAGGATAAAATCTTCTGATGTATGCTCAATCTTAAGGCCCATCTTTTTGAAAATATAAAAACTAATTTGGGTCACTAAAGGTGATTCCTTAGTCCATAAGATTTAAAAATTAATATAAATTATTATTTTGATTTAAAAAAAAAACTAAAAACTTTTTGTCAAAAAAAAAAAAAAACAAAAAAACTACTATTATATTAAATATTATTTAAATTGTTTCTATCAAATTTTATTTTTCATCTGAAAATTTGATATCTTTCGTAGTCATATAGGTTATAAGAATTTGACTATCTATTATTCTACCATCCGATTTAGGCATCATTAAAAATTAAAAGCGTTTGTGTTTTCTTCATGAAAGTTGTATTTTTTACGCATCCGGTTTACAATGAGTAATTTATTTGTAAAATAAAATTATTTTTAAATGAATGACTTTCTTCAATTTTTAATGTAATACTAATTAATTTTTCTAATTCTAACTTTAATTAATATTTTATTCGTCTCATAAAATATATCTTTTAATATGAATAAAATATTTATTATTTTTTTCACTATTTTATTTTTATTTATTAATTTTCATTTTTTTCAACTACTTTAATAACTATAATTAATAAAATATTTTAATAAATAATAATAGAGGAAAAAAAATGCACGAACAGTATAAAATATTTTACACTGTCAATCAATCACGACCATGTATCAAAATAAAACATATTTTTATTTAAAAATACTGATATTATATGACAATCGTAAATATTTTGATTGGTTACATGTGTAAAATTATCTTACACTGACAGTGCACTACCATTAAATCCATACTAATAATTTTATTATTAAAATTAACACATTTAATCATGTTCTTAAAAACTATACATAATTCAAATAAGACACTTAAAGTATTTCCAAAGGTGCTAACAATTTTAAGTTATTTTTGAAACTCATTAAACCACATCGACTTGAAGCAAGTTATTTAATTTTTAACTCCAAGAATACAATACTAAATGAATCTTATAACTTTACATCATATATTAATATTTTTGTCATATTAATTTTATTCTAAATTATAATACCTTTATTATGTACTCTTATCATGTACTTTTATTATTTTTAATTCAATGCTACGGTTGCAATTTGAAGCAACATTTGTCATACTGGTCATCACCAACGGAAACAAATAATACCACAATGCTACTCATATATATATTTGAATGATCAATTGTGCTACTTATTATGAGACGGAGGGAGCATCTATTAACATTTAAGGGTGGACAAATAATCCAAACCCGTCCATGACCCGAATTATCCAATCCACATGTCAGTGAAACGGTATGTTATAGTTGGGTGTCAGGTTGGAAAAAACTCAAAATTCGAGTATGTATGGATTAGCTTGGTCGAAATCAGATGGCTTAAGTTGGCCTATTAGTATCCATGTCCAACCGAAAATATTCATAAATTACCATGAAGTCTAGCACTTGACTTGTTTATTCCATTCACGTGAAAGCTAGTCCATTCCTATAAAAAAAATGCACAGATGCCTATACTTTACATGGATTAGTGTTTAGTCCATTCACCTGACATGATTACATATTTTACTATTCTTGTCATTATAACCAATGTATCTAGCTTCTCTCTTCAATTTATCAAACAACACAACGGGTGGACAAAATTTAGTCACCCGACCGAAAATCGAAAACCCGATTAAATTAAAGTTCATTCGGACAGGTCGGTTCGGGTTTTGGGTAGTGATTGTAGCATTTTTCAGTTTTAAACGGTTTCATATGGTCGGGTTTGGATGACAAATTTCCACTCAAAAAAATCCATAACCGACCGAGTATGTAAACAAAAAGTTAAATATTATCTCAAATATTAAAGTCTATCAGTAATTATTAGTAACTAGACTGCTATATTTATTATTTCTTCCAGCTAATATTCTTGTGTGTTGTACCATCCTACCTAACTTTGGAACTCACAAAAATAAATTGAAGGGATAGTAACCACATATCACTTTTCAACTCTCTGTTCTCCACTACAATATAAATAAGTTGCAGAAATTTATTCTTGTGTTAAATAATTTTACTCTTCATTTCCTCATCACCCTGTTCTCTTACCATTTGTAATTTTTTCTTATTTCTACGACCACCATCAAATTTCTTTCTTATAATTCATAGTGAGTTTACTTATTTCTTACAAGTTTTCAATTAAAAAATGTTAATAGTAAAAGTGTAGCAGAAATAGTTGCCATCAACCATTGCCGCCACTGGATTTTGTTGGAGCTTAAATGGGTTAGTGTCACCCCATGATCTTCCTATTTCTTTATCTTTTTCTACTGTGTTGTATGGCTTTGAACAATCCGAAACAAACCAACTGATAAAACCAACATTCAAAAAATCCGACACCGAAAGAAACCGAAAGCTTAAACGGTCGGAATTGGATCTAAAATTAGTAATCAAGGTTCTAGTCGGATTAGCGTTTCTGGTCCGAAACCGACCAGCTCCGACCGATGTCCACCCCTTACAACACACTTGTGTTTCTCTTTTTAACTCTTTCTCTATGACATCACACTATTATTTCTGCCTTGTACATCCGCATCATCCACAAGATTTCATCACCACCACCATCACTGCCCCCTACGTTTCTGGTTCTATCTCACTTTTTTTCTTCTAGTTTTGAATTCTTCTAGTTTTATCTCCATGTGATACACCCTATTAAAATCAACCGGCAAACCCGCCACTCGTTAAACCCACCACCCGTTTTATCCAAGCACTTAATTGGACGGAAATATATTGAAATTTAAGCTCTTCGGTTGTTCATCGGTTTTTATTTTTTGACCCACCACCGACCAAATCCGATCGCTGTCCACTCTTATTAACATTTATTTCTCTTCAAATTTCCCCTAACCGATGCATACAACTCTAAGTACATTTTCCATAAGCAACATAACACGTGGTGACAATAATGAAATAGAAGAAATTTTAAATGAATTTATTTCTCAAAATGTTACAACACTGCAACAACAATTTTTATAAGATATTTGTAATCAAATTAGGGTTTGATCTATATAAAATTGGTTTGTAAGTTATATGACGCTACTCTATATAAGATTATTCAGAGTACAATTCAATGAGAAAAGCGAATAGAGCCATAGTAAAAATCACGCGTATTGAATCGAACCGTTTTAATATATATATGATTGAATTGAACTAAAATTATTGATTTGTTATAACGATTCAGAATTTCAAACTATACCAAACTTTTAGAAGACAATTTCCTCGAACTGGACCATTTATTAAATAATTGAATCGTTATACCTTTTTTGATTTTTTTAATAAAAATTTCTAAATCTGTTTTTTTAAGCATTTTTCATTTCCAGTTTTGTTTTGTTCAATTTTAGTTTCGGTTCGGTTTATATGTCATTTGATTCAATTCTAAAATTGTTTTTGCAGCACTGGTTCGATTTGGTTAAGTAATGAGAATGGCGAACATGTAAATGGTGGGTGACCTAAATCGAGAGGCTTGTGATATTATAATAGAATTAGAATTTAATCTAAGTCATTCTTCCAAATCTGACTATTACAAAATGAAGATTATAAGTTTAAAATTTATATCCATTATACTAAAAATGGGTGTAAATAAGAAATATGGTGGCTGTTAGACGATGACAATTGATCTTAAAGGTGGGTTAAATAGATCACTACTTTTTAAACAGTGTCGGCGCTTAAAAATTTTTTTTTTAAATGTGTGCGGAAGCAACCGAGGAATTATGTCGTCTAAACGAATCGTTATTGAAAAGATTGGATATGCGACAAGTCAAATGGAATAACAATATCAATGAAAATTCGAATCACTAATTTGAGTATTAATCAATGAAATTCTGGTACCAGACTTGTGATGTTAAGGTGCGATGTTACAACAACACACTCTGCAATAATGGACAGAATAAGCAACAGGAAAACACAAGGAATTGTTCACCCAGTTCGGTCTAACTACCTACGTCTGGGGGCTACCAAGCCAGGGATGAAATTCACTACTTGTAGATATAATTTACAGACTCAACACACCAGTTGACAATCTCCTAAACTTATACTCTACTAATGACTTTCTACCTAAGAAACCACTTAGATATGAGAACACTACTCAATCCCCTAAAACACTCAAAGAACAACCTCTTTGAGATCCCTTGATCTTGCTTCCTAGCTTCGATCAATCAACAACTCTCTATTGCTTCACAGCTTCTAGAGAGGACAGAAAATTCAACACCTATTCAACCTAGAATAGTGTGATTACAAGTACTCTAAACAAACCCTAGACTCTAAGCCTCCAGCTCTTGATCTTCAATCTATTTTCTGTACCTTCTTCCTTGGTCTTGTGCGCTTTATATAGCTCCTTGAATTTGGATTGGATTTGTCACAATATTTGATCAGATTTGTTAATTAAAATCTGAATCTTTTAAAACAGATTTTATCCCCAAAATCTTTTTAAATCTTCCACCTTTTAATTCTCCAACAAACCTGAAATCAAATCTCCCATGTAACAGAAAATATCTAGCCCAAGATATTCTCATCCAACGAGTCAACACTCTCCACAATTCCAGCTAATATGCGACCCTAATAACAACAAGCCCATGCTGTCATTAGCTTCAGGTCTGATGTTACAACATCACCTATGTGACATCAGACATCCACTTCAGCAACTAGCAACCTTAACACAGCCCAGTGTTAAGTGCAATGTTATGACATCAAGCCCATGACATCAAACATAGTTAACCTTCACAACTTAGTACAACCCAGTACTAAGACTCAATGCTGCAACATCAACACCATGACATCAGCATTGAACACCTTGTTGTTTTACCAAAATTCCAGCCAATCCAGGAACTTACAATCTCCCCCTTTGGCTAATTTTGGCTAAAACAATCTCTGCATCTTCAGAGACTTCAGCAGCGGAATATCTTCAATATTTTGAAACTTTAACTTGCAGCAGTTTGACAATCTTCATATAGTCTTCATTACTTGATCTGCTGCAGCACCATGTTCATTATTGACAACAGCCAATTGGTGCTCCCCCTCAAAAACTTGAACCAGCATCACAGCTGTTCAGTAGCTCACAATGTGCAGCACATCTCCCCCTTGATGTCTGCTTTGCTGCACTCTGCACTCTTCAATGCTACTAGCAGCTCAGTCTAAACTCCCCCTCAATAACTGCATCAGCACTTTTCACCTTTTACTTTTAGCAGCATCAATTACTCTCTTCATGGCAATTTTTAACTCTCCCCCTTTTTAGCCATAATTAGACAAATTATGCCAATCTCCAAGCCCTACTGTCAGTAGCAACAAGATCTATGCAATCTCCAAACACAATGTTCTGACATTATTAAAGACATGGTCAAAACCACATTCCAACACTTTTGACTAGACTGACGATACAAACAATGCTTTAGAAAAACCATTATAAAACCACTCTTTCTCCTTTGCTCAGCACAACACTCCAATAAAGCATGAGTCAATCAAGCTCCAAAGTATCAACCAAGAAACTCAAGCATGAGGATAAAAATCCAGAACCTCTGATGAAGAAGGTCAAATCTCAGACGACATCAGGTCCTTCTTCAGGAGCAACAAAAACTGGCAGGACTTCAGTGACAACTATGAAGCCTGGTAAGAACCATACTGCTAAAAAACAACCTTCAGAAGATGAATGGGATGCAGATTGGAAGGCATTTCTGGATGCAGGTGATTGGCATGAGGATGTAGTTTAACCTTGTATCTTCAAATATCTAATAAAACTCCAATCATATTTTAGATTTTTCTGTAACTCTACAAAATTCTTTACTGTACTTTTCTATTGCTTTGCTGATAATTGTACTGCCTTAATATGAACCAACAGCCTAATGTCATAGCATGCTATCTGACATTATATCCTCATAAGATTCAACCAATCTCCATAATCTTGATCAGCATGCAATCTTCACAATATATGTACCTTTGCTGCAAAATCCATAGACAAATACTTCCCCTGTCAAGATTAACAAATGCTCTAGATGGAGATGAACATTTGAGCACATTTACATGCATTTTGGTACCACTGTCCCTTTCACCAAGGGCTATCATACAATTCATCTTCACCATCCAAGGCAAACCTTCTACTTCATCATTCTCCCGTATGACTATGTAGATGCTCCTTAGATATAATGTAAGCACTAAGCTTCAGATCCAGAACAAAGACATCCTTCACCAAGGATACTCTTGACACTCTTGACACTAGGGTATTACATATGCTCCACTACTGGATTTACTATCAGCAAAATAATCCAAACTCAACACTGTGTCACAAACTCCACAAATTCTCAGCTTACTTATAAGCTTTACTGAGATCCAGTCTCTTCAAGAGATCACACTTCCTCTTTCCTTACATCCACCAGTAGTTGTTGAAACTGGTGATGTCTTCAAAGACAGTAGTCATGCTTAAACACATGACCATAATCTCCACTTCTTCTGACCAAAATGCTAGAGCATTCAACTCCACATATCCAATCTTAATCATCTAACCAGCAGCAAACATGGATCTACTTCCAGACATGTGTTTGGAACACCCACTGTCAAAATACCATGTTCCTTCTTCAAACTCTTTGTCAGCCAAGTGATGTTATAACATCTTTTGGGACATCAGCTTCTCATCACCATTCAAAGGACTCATTGCACAGAGAAGTCCTTCAAGAAGCTCCCAATAAAACACAGTCAGAGCAACTTATTCATACACACCTGAATACCATAAGTTCCCACACCCTCTCTGAACCATATCCTAGCAAACTCAACCATATCCAGAGTATTTATACCAAATTCTTTTTCCAGAACATACTTCCACCATTTTATGAAAAGCACAGGAATGTTATCTAGTATGCCCTTTTGAATTTTCTCAGAAGTTCTAACAACAACGACTTCCTTCATTTGAGATATATCCTGGACATTATCCTCAGACTTATCTCTGATCTTCCTAGAGATGAACACTTTACTCCTGGATTTTGTAGTACCATCCACATAGATTTTCTGCTTAGCAGTTCTCATCTTTGGAGGTGACTCAATAGCTTTCCTCTTTCTTGATTTCAGTCGTTTAGCAACCCCAGGAACCACTTTTGCAATTAGTTCATCATCAGCTCTAACATCTGCATCTTCCAACCTAAGGATTGTCAACTTGTGGAATTTTTCTTCTGAACTATAGGAGTCATTAGTCAGGTTGTCATCTTTCTTGGCCTTGCAAGTATTCAGCTCCCAACACTTCTTAAGGTCACAGCTTTTGATCCTTCCATCAGCATTGTTGACTCCTTCATCTTGCTCACATAACTGACTACTCACATCATCCAACTTAGGAGTAACAGCACCATAAGTCATTAACCCAGATTGACTTTTCACCATACTTTCACACTTGATGTCATCATCTGATGTTACAACATCATCACTAGATAAGCTGTCCACTTGAGGTATCCACTGATAGCAGTTATCTTTGGATCTTACTCCCTTCATCACTACCTCATTCTGCTCATCAGCTACCACACATTCATCTTTGGTGTAGCTTACGTTGTAACCTTCATCACAAAGTTGACTTATGCTAATTAAATTAGCACTCAACCCTTGAACAAGGAGCACATTATCAAGAGTAAGGCCATCATGATTCTTCACTCTTCCAACTCCTTCTACTACTCCTTTTTCACCATTGCCAAAAATAACACCATTTACATGGCAAGGATTGAACTCTACCAAATGCTTCTTGGATCCAGTCATGTGCTTTGAACATCCACTGTCATAGTACCATGCATCCATAGCAAAATGTTCATCTGATGTGTGAGCCAATAGACACTTCACCTTCTCCTTAGGTACCCATTGTTTAACAACTTTGGGCCTGTACTCTCTCCATCTGTTTTGAGGCTGAGGGTATCCATGCAGCTTGTAGCAAGAGTACTGCATATGTCCAAACCTTCCACAGTAATAACATCTCACCCTTTCATCTCTGAATCTTCTGCCATGATGAGATTGCTTAGGCTGCCATCCATAATGTGGTCTCCCCCTGCCATAACTAGCCTGCCTTTTATTATGCTGATATCTTCTTCCATAAGAAGGCTGAGAATGCTATTTTCTGGATTGTCTCCCATGATGGTGAGGCTTTCTTCTTCCGTAGACTTAAGGCACATTATTGTTAAATCTAAAGCCATGACTATACCCGTTGATTTGATGTTGAGACATCTGATGTGACATGCCCTGTTTGAACCTAGCAGCTTGCATGCTCTTATGGTATTGTGGGGGCATATACTGACTAGCTCTTTGGGGCTGCTTTCTCTTCTGATCAGGACCAGTCTTCTTCTCAATCCTCTTAGGTTGTGAAACATCAGCTTTCTTAGGATCCTGCACCTTTGGCTGATGTTGAGACAATGGTTGAGACATCTCCACTTTGGTTCCTGAAGTGCTTGCTTCAGTAGATACTTTTCCCTCAACCACAAATCCTAATCCAGTCCTGTCTCCAGCTATCCTTTCCGTCTGAAGAATCTTGTCAAGAGTGTCTGTACCACTGTTCAGCATCCTAACAGACTTGGTCATTTGATCAAGATGAGCTCTTACTAGCACCACTTCATTTTCCAGATCAGCTTTTTCATTCTCAAGCTGAGCAATCTGTTCCTTGTGACACTTGTTCTCTTGACAAATCTCAGCACTTTTAAAACACAGCTCTCTGTAGGTTGAAGCTAGCTCATCATAAGTGACTTCTCCATCACTATCATCATCAGATTCAACAATTCCTGTCAAAGCTGTAACATGCTTTGCTGACTCACTTTCACTTTCACTGTCAGAGTCAGACCAGGAAATTGTCAAGCCCTTATTCTGCTTCTTCAAGAATGTGGGACACTCTTTCTTGACATGTCCATACCTTTCATATTCAAAGCACTGAACTCCTTTATCTTGTGCAATCTTCTCTTCATCTTTCTCTTTTGACTTGCTGATGTCAGAAGAGATGTTCTTGACACTAGGTCTATAGTTCATCTTCTTGAACACTTTATTGAACTGTCTTCCTAACATAACTATAGCCTGAGGCAGATCCTCCTGGGACTCATCATCTTTAGCTGCTGCAGGAGTGGAGACTAAAGCTATACTCTTAGGCTTCTTTTCTGGTTCTTCCTCATTCAGTCCAAGTTCAAATGTTTGAAGAGATCCAATAAGCTCATCAACTCTCATCTTGCTGATGTCTTGAGATTCTTCAATGGCAGTTACCTTCATCTTATACTTCTTAGGGAGGGACCTAAGAATCTTTCTCACCAGCTTCTCTTCTGACATCTTCTCACCAAGAGCACTGGATGCATTTGACAGCTCAAGAACACTCATGTGGAAGTCATGAATAGTCTCATCTTCCTTCATCTTCAAGCTTTCAAACTTAGATGTTAGAAGCTGAAGTCTAGACATCTTAACTCTAGATGTGCCTTCATGAGTAGCCTTCAAAATATCCCAAGCAGCCTTAGCAGTTTCACATGAGTTGATCAGCCTGAATATGTTCTTGTCAACCCCATTGAAGATAGCATTTAGGGCTTTTGAATTCCCAAGGGCAAGCTCATCTTCTTCCTTGGTCCATTCTTCTTCAGGCTTAGGCTTTGAGGTGCCTTCTTTATCCTTGCCAGCCTCATCTTTCTCACATACCTCTGGAGCTTTCCACTCTTTAATGATAGCCTTCCAAGCTCTGCTGTCTAATGACTTTAAAAAAGTAGTCATTCTAGGCTTCCAATACTCATAGTTTGAGCCATCCAAGATAGGGGGTCTGTTGACGAATCCTCCAACCTCTTTGTCCATCTTTCACCAGAAAGTAACTTCCCTAGATCTCACCCAGAGACAGACAGGATGCCTGCTCTGATACCAATTGAAATTCTGGTACCAGACGTGTGATGTTAAGGTGCGATGTTACAACAACACACTCTGCAATAATGGACAGAATAAGCAACAGGAAAACACAAGGAATTGTTCACCCAGTTCGGTCTAACTACCTACATCTGGGGGATACCAAGCCAGGGATGAAATTCACTACTTGTAGATATAATTTACAGACTCAACACACCAGTTGACAATCTCCTAAACTTATACTCTACTAGAGACTTTATACCTAAGAAACCACTTAGATATGAGAACACTACTCAATCCCCTAAAACACTCAAAGAACAACCTCTTTGAGATCCCTTGATCTTGCTTCCTAGCTTCGATCAATCAACAACTCTCTATTGCTTCACAGCTTCTAGAGAGGACAGAAAATTCAACACCTATTCAACCTAGAATAATGTGATTACAAGTAATCTAAACAAACCCTAGACTCTAAGCCTCCAGCTCTTGATCTTCAATCTGTTTTCTGTACCTTCTTCCTTGGTCTTGTGCGCTTTATATAGCTCCTTGAATTTGGATTGGATTTGTCACAATATTTGATCAGATTTGTTAATTAAAAACTGAATCTTTTAAAACAGATTTTATCCCCAAAATCTTTTTAAATCTTCCACCTTTTAATTCTCCAACAAACCTGCAATCAAATCTCCCATGTAACAGAAAATATCTAGCCCAAGATATTCTCATCCAACGAGTCAACACTCTCCACAATTCCAGCTAATACGCGACCCTAATAACAACAAGCCCATGCTGTCATTAGCTTCAATTCTGCAGGTCTGATGTTACAACATCACCTATGTGACATCAGACATCCACTTCAGCAACTAGCAACCTTAACACAGCCCAGTGTTAAGTGCAATGTTATGACATCAAGCCCATGACATCAAACATAGTTAACCTTCACAACTTAGTACAACCCAGTACTAAGACTCAATGCTGCAACATCAACACCATGACATCAGCATTGAACACCTTGTTGTTTTACCAAAATTCCAGCCAATCCAGGAACTTACAATCAATACAATTCAAATCACTTAAGTTTGTGCAATTTCCAATGACTTATAAAGAGTGAACTAAATTTGACAATTTCACAAACAGTTTGTGAGCGATCAATTTATCGAAAACTTGGTGTGCAAAACATCCCAAGTGTTATTTCCTATGTAATTGTAACAAGTTTTCAGACCAGATTTTTAACACTACACTACAACAGAATTTTATCGATCAATTGATGTTGCACAAACATAAACAATTCAAAATTAAAGAGATAGAGAAAGAGAGAACAACACCAGATTTGTTTAGACAATTCCCCTTTCTTCCTCGCTTCGGGTACGTCTACCCCCAATTCTAAAACTAGAATTGAGATATGTATTATCTTGTTGCAAAAGTTTTTACAAGAGAAATACTAGTCACCACACACCCAAGACTTCTTGTTGATGTTGATACTATGCCTTTTCTCCCCTTGATTCAAGTCGAATCAAGTGCCTTGAACGTGTTGAACAAACCTCTGTTTACCGCTACTTGTCTGAACAACCACACTGATCTTCAAACCTTTCGCTCGACTGATTTCGATCACACACGGTTCGAACCCAAATCTTTCTTTCACAATCCTCCGGTTACCGCTACTAGATTGAACGAATCCACCGTTCTTCAATCACCTTCGCTCGGCTGAATCTGTGAAGCAAAGATCTGTGCAAAAACCCCCAAATCCACACAATCTTGGAGGACAAAACCCTAACGGTTTTATTCAAGAAAAAACCCACCGAACACTCACCCCAAACTAGACACACAATCCTACGTTTGGACGTTATCACCTCAATGATGCAAAAGATCAACAAAAATTGTTATGTGTAATTGTTGAGAAAATGCAAGAATGAGGATGAAGATGATGAGAGAAAAATTTAGTGTATATCTTTCACTTTTTCTTGTTGTAGTTGAAATGATAAGACACAATGTGTATATATATATATATATATATATATATATATATATATATATATATATATATATATATATATATATATATATATATATATATATATATATATATGATCCCTTGACCAACTAACAAACATAACAACAATTTTAAGTGAGAAATATCAGAAAAATAGCAGGAAATTAGCAAACGGTCGACCTAAAACTAAAGGGGGTCAACCTGAGCAGACCCGACAGCAAAACTGTGCAAAAATTGAAGTTGTGCGTCGACCGAAACAGGGTCCATGTGTCGACGCAAGCTTGTTGAAAACATGCAAATACAAAAACAAATAGTATGAGTCGACCCAATGATCGACGTGAGCACACCCGAGAGCAAATGACTGAAAATTAACTTTTATGAGTCGACCAGAACAGGTTTTGACATCATTAAAATAAGGACTAAGGCATCTTGCCCTCACATACTCCCCCTTTTTGATGATGGCAAAACAGTTGCAAACTCTTCAGCTTGTCTAGTAATTTGAGACTCATCCTCCCCCTGACTTTATGCATTCTTCCGAGATAAAATTTGATCAATCTTTATGAAATAAAGTGCTGCTATTTTTGCAAACTCTTCCCCCCCTTTGACAACATCAAAAAGAGAGAAGCATAAGGTCAAAGAAAACAGAATGTATCCATATGAACATAATCATATACTTTGCAACAGAGACACATTAACAAACATTCGCATAAAATGATGTTAATGCAAGTAATATAAAGATAAATAAGACATGAAGCATATAAAGAAAATTAAGTGCATTACATAACCAAAATATTCCATACAACTTCAAGTCACAAAACAAATAAGATAGCAAAGCATAAGATGACATGCGAAATATAAAACATGAGATGTAGTACAACTAAATAACTCAATTATCAAGGTCTCCTCCCCCTATATGGATGGCACCTTCCTCTGAAATAGTAGTCTAGAGGTGGTGGTTGTTGTTCATCCAATCATTCTGTAAGTTCCAAGACCGCCCAGTTGAGAGTGTTGAAACTGTTTGTCAGAGCATGATTCTGACCCTCAGCGGTTTTAGCCAAATTATCAAACCTTGTTATCACTGTGGAGGCAAACAAGTCAAAGTTCTCACTTTGAGCTTGAAGCTGATTCGTGAGAGCGGTGTACCTTTCCTCTTGAGCAGTAACAAAATTTTGTTGTTGGAGCTGCATGGTTCTTAACATTTCCAAAACATCATCATTTTTGTTGAGGTCTCGGTGGAGAAGGAGGCATGTAGTATGACTCTTGCTGATTCAAGTCATTTGATGGAGGTCTGTAGGATGAACCTAGAGATGTCCAGCCGGTGTGTTGTCACTAACCCCATCTCTGATTTGCATAGAGATCTTGAGCAGGTGAGTGCCCCAATCACTCACTATTATCTTGTGCAGCATCATGATTCTCAGTTTCCATTTCATGAGCTGCTTCTTCTTCCTCTTCATCTTCATATGAATCATCATCTGAATCTTGAACTGTTGAACTAGAGGCCTTCACCCTGAACCTGTAACATTTTTCTTGCCGGTTCTAAATATAACCCATCATAGTCAAAGTATTTTGACTAAATTCCTGATCAGCCGTTAGAGACACATAAGGAATACCTTGAACCCCAATTTCAGCCTTATTAAGAATAGTCTAAATAAAAGAGGCATACCACAAATCAGTAACTCGACCAGAATCCTTCAAAACAAATATCCTGCTAGCAATATAATGAGGCCAATGAATTCTTATCTTGTTCTTCAGTATGTAAACTAAGTGTACCTCATCTTGATCGACTTGAGAGTAACCTCCCTTTTTAGGATGGAGGATGTGAGAGATGATCCATTATAGAATTCTATCAATAGGCTTCAAATGACCAGTAGTAAATGTTTTAGGAAACAAGTCACTAGCCACAATATGATCAGCATAAGGTTTCTTCAACATTGAGTTCAGAGCAGTCTTAAACTCATAGTTGTCAGCAAGTTTTGTGTCGGTGATCATAGGACAAGGTGACAACCTAGGACACATATCAAATAAATCCTTCCAAGTATTGGCATTAACAGCGACCATTTTACCGCCTATTTTACAGCTATAATTATAACCATCAAGCTTCCCTTGTATACCCGTGTAGAACAATCGGACCTAATATGCATTGTACTTAATATCACATTCTAAAAATTTATTAAACGTTTGATGATCTAGAAGTTCTATAACTTCCTGAATATGCATGCGCTCCGCCACTTTCGGGTAATACACAAATTGCTTAACAATTGATCTTTTACTAAAGTTATCTATATATGTTGCAGCCAATTAATCAGATAGAAAAGATAGAGCATTTACCGGAACACTTGACCTGGGTTGAGAAGTACCTGCCCTAGAGGTTGAAGCTCTTGTGGTTCTTTTGTCTATAACTCTTGTAGAAGCCACGAGAACACAAATTTTGGAGAAGATGAACAGTACCCGAGTATGAATTTGTTGATGAGAAAACCACTTGAAACCTTGTGAATGTTGAAGGTTTTGTTTTGATGAACTTTTGGAAATGGGTTTCTAGGGTTTTGTAGAGAATGGTAGGAGAGGACAAGTATGAGGAACAGATGTCTAGATGCAAATGATGATGATGTGAATGCTTTGAATGAGTCAAGACAAGTTAATGGGTCAAAATTCCCAAGAAACAATGAAGAAAACGCTTAAATTTTCAAGAAATTTTCAGATCTATATAGCGACGCGTCGACCTAACTTACCATGCGTCAACACATGCTGTACAAAAATACACAATTTTAAAAGTTTCACAGTTTGAGTCGACCTATGGGTCGACCTGTGCTTACCCGATTCAAAACATATGAAAATATAGAGACCATGAGTCGACCCATGTTCTGTTTTGGTCGACTCATGCAGTGCAAACATGTAAAAATGCACATTTCAAGTCATGTATGCATCAACCAATAATAAATAGCAAGCCACATATATTTAAAACTTAGGATTAAAATAGATCCAAACCATAGAATAAACATCAATATAACACACATTTGGCACAATTTCTTACATATATATGTGAGATCAAGAATAGTTAACTAGAGAGGAACGATATTACCTCCAATGATGATTGATGATAGATTCCTTCACATATAGCTTGATCTTCTCAATATTGTTAAAAAAAAAAATATAGACAAGCATAGATATAGAGCATGCAATCATACAATTTTAGACACTATCTGAGATATCGAGAACACCAAGTTCCATACGGATGTTAAAGAAAGGCTCTGTCGCAAGTGGTTTTGTAAAAATATCAGCAGGTTGATTCTTGGTATCAACATGCTTAAACACAACATCACCTTTCTCTATATGATCCCTAAGAAAATGATGGCGAATTTCAATATGTTTGGTGCGTGAATGTAGTACAGGGTTTTTGGTTAAATTAATGGCGCTTGTATTGTCACACAAAATGGGAATACGCTCAAGTTTAACATTGAAGTCGAGCAATTGTTGCTTGAGGCACAAGACTTGAGCACAACAACTACCGGCCGCAATGTATTCTGCCTCGGCTGTTGACAAAGCAACAGAAACTTGTTTTTTCTATGCTAACTCACTAAGGAATTTAAGAAAAAATGACAAGTTCCACTCGTGCTTTTCCTATCCGATTTGAAACTGGCAAAGTTGGAATCGGAATAGCCAACCAAAGAGCAATCACTTCCCTTGGAATACCAAAGCCCATACTTTGGAGTACCACATAGGTATCTAAGTATGCGCTTGACCGCTTTTAAGTGCGATTCCTTGGGACATGATTGGTACCTAGCACACATACAAACACTAAACATGATATTTGGTCGGGATGTGGTAAGATAGAGGAGAAAACCTATCATACCTCTATATTTCTTCACATCTACATCCTTACCATTCTCATCTCGATTCAAGTTAACACATGTAGGCATTTGAGTGTCAATTGCTTTAGAGTTGGCCATGTCGAAGCGCTTGAGTAGCTCAAAATAATACTTCGTCTGACTCACGAACGTCCCTTCTTCAAGTTGCTTGATTTGCAATTCGAGGAAATAGTTTAGCTCCCCCATCATGCTCATCTCAAACTCTCCCTGCATCAACTTAGAGTACTCCTTGACCATATTCATGTTAGTAGATCCAAATATTATATCGTCTATATATACTTGTACCAAAAGGGAGTGTTTTCCTTGACATTTAATAAAGAGAGTTATGTCAACCTTCCCTCTAGAGTACCCTTGATCTAGTAAAAATTTGCTAAGACGCTCATACCAAGCCCTAGGGGCTTGCTTGGGACCGTACAAAGCGCGTTTGAGCTTATAAACATGATTAGGATACTCATGGGATTCAAAACCAGAAGGTTGGGCTACATAAACCTCTTCATTAATGTAACTGTTTAGAAAAGCACTTTTTACATCCATTTGAAATAATTTGAAAATTTTAGCACATGCGTAAGCTAGCAAAAGACGTATAGCCTCGAGTCGGGAAACAGGAGCATAAGTTTCCTCATAGTCTATGCCCTCCTCTTGGTTATACCCTTGCGCAACTAAGCGCACTTTATTTCTTGTTATGACTTAATTTTCGTCAAGCTTGTTCCTAAACAGCCATCTGGTGCCGATTACTCGATGATCTCGCGGAGGAGGGACAAGGTCCCAAACCTCATTTCTTTTAAAATGATTTAATTCCTCTTGCATTGATAAAAACTAATGTTCATCGAGTAAGGCCTCTTTAGAGTTTTTAGGCTCAATTTGAGAGACGAAAGCAAAGTTAAAACAGAAGTTACATAGCTTGGATCTCGTAGTTACTCCCTTTGAAATTTCACCTAGAATGTTGTCGAGAGGTTGGTATTTAGGAGACTTCCAAGCTAGAGGAAGGTCATCATTGTTAGTCGGATGATCCTCCTCAATCTTCTCAGGATGGTGATCATTTTCCTCCTCAACTTGTACTGCTTCAGGTTGATCAATCCCTTTTTCAGTGTTCTTGAGTATGTATTCTGAAGATACACCCGCACCATGAAAAGAAGTACATTTTCTAACATTTTTCGGATAAGATTCATAAAAAATAACGTGTACGGACTCCTTAACAGTAAGTAACCTCATATTGTATACCCTATATGCCTTACTAGATTGAGAGTATCCAAGAAAGATACCTTCGTCGGCCTTAGAATCAAACTTCCTAAGGGTCTCCTTACCATTATTCAACACAAAACATTTACAACCAAAGACATGAAGGTGTGATACGTTGGGCTTCCTTCCTTTCAAAAGCTCATACGGAGTTTTGTTTAGAATAGGACGGATGAGCACCCTATTCAAAATATAACAAGCCGTACTAATGGCATCGGCCCAAAAGTATTTATGAAGGTCACTCTCATTGGTTGTAGTTCTTCCCAATTCTTCCAAAATTCTATTTTTACATTCCACAACCCCGTTTTGTTGAGGAGTACGTGGTGCGGAAAAATTATGATCAATCCCATTCCTATCACAAAATTCTTCAAAGAGATGATTTTCAAACTCACCTCCATGATCATTTCGGATTGTTACAATGTTTGTGTTCAATTTGTTTTAAGAGAGCTTGGAAAACTTCTCAAAATCCGAAAAAGTATCGCTCTTTCTTGCTAAGAAAATAGTCCAGCAAAACCTAGAATAGTCATCGACAATCACAAAACCATAGTAGTTACTGTTGGCTCTCAATTTCGACGCCTGGTTTGATTCATGCACAACTGAAGAAAAGGAATTTTTTTCCAAGTTATGATGCATTTTGACTAGGAAGGTTCGATGATGGATGCTTAGTCGAAGTTGTTACACCCCAAATTTTACCCCTTAGATGTCATGACATCTTGCACTTGCATTAGGGTTCAATCATCTATGCATTGTCAACTAACCATCATATTTTGCTAGTTTGTTCTTCTATTTGAAAGCTAGGGTTTTGCACAAGAAAGAGGGAAAGATCAATAAGCCAAGTACTCGTACATTTCAAGGTCTCCTAAGACACTTTTTGGCTCAATGCATCCATCCCAAGTGTTCACTAGGTGGTTAAGAAAGATGTTTGAAGTCATCTGGTCAAGAAAGTCAACTGAGGATCCAAAAGCTCAATCTTTGGCCTTGAGGGCTAATCATGAAGTTTTCAAGTCATATTCCATGATCTCATGTGATTGGATCAAGAGAAATCAAGGAGAAACCATAAAATCAGGAGTTGTGGAATTAGGGTTTTGACTTGAAGAATTACAAAGGAATCTTGGTGTGATCAGTCTATGCCTTGACTGGTTCATAAACCAATTGAGCTTACATATATTCAATAGACCTTATTCATCAACAAATCAAGTGTGTTTGGCTCCCACCACAAGTGCAATGAGCCTCAGATCCATCTTGCCCCAAATAAGGGTTTTGTCAGGAAAAATCAACCATGCCTTTGACTTTAGGTCAAGGCATGATCCCAAGTCTTGGGACATGATTCCATATGCTCATATGCATCCTTGGAGACCATATATTGGTATTTGAGAAGTTTAAGAAAACAAGATCACAAAGGATCACACAGTTGAATTCCTAAGGAAATTAGGGTTTTGTCTGAAAAGTCAAACCTTTGACTTTTGATGTTTTAGGGCCAAAATGAAGTATTCAAGTCATATTCTATCAAGACATGTTTGATTTTTGAATTAGAGCATGAGAAATCAAGATTTAAGAGGTTTTTTGTAAAAAGGGTAAAGTTTGGTCTTTGAATTTTTTCTAAGTGTGGAGGAATCTAGTCCTTGTGTGAACTTTGAAGAGTCATAACTTTCAAACCACACATCCAATTTTTATGGTCCAAAGCTCCAATTGAAGCTCTCATCATGAACTTTAAAATGTATTAGAGGGTCCTTCTGCAAAAAAGGCTTGGTTTTTAAGTTATGAGGCTTGGAAGTTCAAATCAATTTAAGACTTAGTGAAATTTCACTCTTTTTTCCCTAGTTTGCAGCCAACTTCAAGCCCCTTTTTCATTATGATCCCTTTGGATTCAGAACTTGAAGTGAACATGAACATTATATATCATACTTGGGGCTTTCCAAAAATTACTGGAACACCCCAATCCAATGTGTGAGCTGTGAGAATCGAAGCCTTGAAGTTGAGGGTTTGAAACTTGATTTTCATGCCTTTCCACTTGATGAACTTGTTGCAACACCAATTCCTTGCCACACAATCTTACATTTCAGAGATGTTTACTTGCAAATCTTCATTTTCTCAGAAGATTGCACGAATTTGGGTGCTTTATCCATTAAGTTTGAGAGTTATCCACTTGATCTTGCCATTTATGGCATAAAGGGATGACTTCCATTTTAGAAAAGCATAGCTTTATGCAAAGTCAGCTCCTTGAGCCTCTAAACTACTCCTTCTGCACCAGAGCTTTTACATTGCATAAAAGAAAGTGTCTAAGCCTCCTAACCACTCTAGAAGAAGATGGTACAATGCATTGGAACCATGAAGCATCTTGACAACTACACTTACATTTCAACCAAACCAAGTCCAAAACCAAAATCAACCAAGTTGTATTTCTGCAAACTGACCTCTCTCATCTTGTTGCCTATAAATAGGGCATCATTTCACACCTCCAAACACAAGAACTCAGAGGAAAAACCTCCACAAACTCATCCAAACTCAATTCTTGCAACTAAGTCACCCCTTGTGCCAAGAAACCACACTTTGCACAAACCTTGCCAAAACCATTTCCAGTCACAAAATCACTCAACCAATCACTATAACACATCACAAAACATGTGTTAGAGCTGTTCAAACTCTCACCACCATCAAAAACCTCTCAAACTAGAAATTCAAATCTAAAACCTAAGAAAGGTTGACTTTCTGCATTTTTCAATAACAGTCCCTGTTACCTCCAGTTCCAAACATCCTAATACTTCAAACACCTTCCATAAAACATGTTTGAAGTGTTCCAGACTTGATTCACCAACTGTAGCATCATTTACCCTAAGTTCACTTTTGGAAACTTTGGTCATTTGTGCAAGGAGGAGTCATATCTTATTCTAGTCAGTTTCTTTCATTTCCAAGCATCTAAAAAGGATCAAGAAGGTCTATAGAAGCTGTCTAAGTCATTGGTTACTTGTTGGAGCTTCTGTTTTGAGAATTGCATATTGAGCTATAAGAGGTAAGTGTCACTTCAAACTACAACTCTTCGAAATATGATGATCTTTGAGGTACATTGAGCATGATCAGTTTATGTATGTTTTGTTTGACATGTTTAACTCATTTATTGTGGCATAACATGGCTGTGTTGAACTGTGAATTCGAAAATACAAATATGAGCATTGTTTAGGAACCCCTATAGTGTTTTAAGTTAGGGACCTTTTTAGCCAAAACCAAGGATACCATCATGATCCTTGTGAAAAAATACACAATTTCCTTTTTTATTTCACTACTTTTCATGAAGTATTGAGAGAGTTAGGGGTGTTCTTGCAAATGCCAAGTTTTAGGTCACTAACCTTGCCAAGCCCAGCCATGGCGCCATTCTAGTCACTAGGAACTTGTTTCCTATATCATTCATTAGTTATAGATTCATAAATGGATGTATTGGCCACCCTAGTGGCGCTAACCTTGCCTTGCCTTTGCCTTACCATTGCCTTGACCTGGGTTCAATCCTTGCCATCAACCCTTTTGCCAACGCGCGTGCTTTTATGAAGTATTCACTTGGAGCTTTCCTTTTATTTGTCTGAAGGCATGTGTTATACAAGCCATTCACATGGCTCAGCTGGTTAGTTGTTTTAGCCTAAACCAAGAGGGCGTGGGTTCAAACCCCACCAGGACCACTCCCTTTATTTTTAATACCTATTTTTCTCTATTTTTTTCACAAACGTCACAATTTCATAACTTCTTCAATTTTATGGGTTTTAATCCATTCTTTTTGCATTATTTTTCTTTTGTTGTGTATTTTATTATGACATTTAAAAATCTCCAAAAATATATATTTTTAGGGCTTTTATTCATGTGTGAAACATAAGTTTTTTTTTTAAGGTTACTTAGAATAGTCTTGACTTTTAAGGTCATAATCTTTGATTTCCCTTACCTTTTATGACTTGTATAGGTTTGTCTTAACATATTAAGATCACTTCCCATGACTTAGACTTGTGCATAGTTGTAGGTTTGGTTCTAGGTACACTTGTAAGTGTATTTGCTTACTTTAAGATGTATGAACTTTTGTCATCCCCATGAAGTCTTAGATAGGTCTTTACCTTCAATTAGGACTTCCCTCTCATGTATATATGACATCAATGTAGATACAAACCACCAACTTAGGTTATACCATGTACGTTTGTGCTTAAACTTCCCTTTCATAAAAGTGGACTTTAGAATAACATTAGTGATACTTTCCCTTTACACAAGTTTAGTTCAAATACTTTCCCCATATTAGGTCATCGCCTATTTGCTTAAGAAGTCTAGACTTGTATCATTTCCCCTTTAAGTGTTTACCTTGTTTATTGATGAATGATTCTTGTATGCTTACATAATACTTGTATACTTTTTAAAGTGCTTGCCTTGAATGTCATCACATTCACCATCATCACCTATGTATTATATCCATGTGTTTATTACCACCTTTAAATTCATGTATGGATATTCTTGTTATCTTTAACTTTATTTAATTATCCCCTTAAGTGAGGCTAGCTTGTTAGCTCTCCTCCTTAACCCTCTTTGTTCCTCTCCTTCCAAAGGAAAGTCTCTCTATTGACTTTAATGTCATAGATAGCTCATTCCCTCTTGGCCTATTTATAGCCTTCATCTACCCTTGGCCTCATTAGAGCCATTCCCTTCCCTTGACCTTATTACGATCAATCCCTTGGCCTCTTTAGAGCCACCTCTCTTTGACCTAGTGTAGGTTAGAATCCTTACCCCTCTTGTAATCACTATCATCATAGATGCTTATCTCCTTCCTTGGCCTCATTAGAGCCATTTATCCTACTACTTAGGATTCACCTAGAGCATCATCATGATGGTGTTCTTTTCCCTTTTGGCCTTATTAGAGCCATTTCACCCTTCAAATTGAAATAGGCTAAAGTTCTTCAACTCTATGTGATTCTCATCATAATGAGTATTCACTCCCCTTTAGACTTACCCTTTCAACTTAGACCTAGAGAGTTCTTTAACTCTACATGAGTATCATACCCATTCCCCTTGGAACCTTGGCCATAGTCAATGGTTCCTCAACCCTAGTTGAGGTGAACTATGAATGCTCTGATTCCATCCTTATTAGGATACGTAGGCACGAGATGCGACGTCTTGGCGAGCATACTTAGTGTATATACCCTTAGGTCTTTACCTTTAGCACCTTGGTCTTTACCATAGGTCTTTATCTTAGCCTTAGCATAGATCCCTTAGCAAGGAAACATTAACATAGCACAAATACAAACAAGAGGTTCCTGTAGAGTACTACAGATGTCTAGGATGCTAACATCTTCCCTAGGTATAACCAACCCCCGAACCTTAGATCTCTTAGCTGTGTCTTCACATAGCGCAATTAGGTTTTTTCTTCGATCTTTACCCTTTACTTTGGATAAATCAAAGCTCGGTGGTGAATTTCAAAGATGTGTGATTCAAGTTAATTAATATCTAGATATCCGATTCTCACCGCAACAAAAATGGCGACTTCACTGGGGATTTAGCTAGATGGTTAAGCCTACCTTGTTTTATATGTGTTATTTATATGTTTTGCTTATATATATATATATATATATATATATATATATATATATATATATATATATATATATATATATATATATCTGTATATCTGTTTGGGTTTGTCTGTTTGGTAGGGTGCTACTTTTGAGTGGTGAGATAAGTTCTAACCTGGACTTGAGAGCACACATATAATAGGACTGTGGTGTAATCAATAGTCGGCTGTTGGGAGTAGTCCTAACATGTTTGGCATATGATGACCACGCTCAGTGGAGGCCCCTTTGGGATTATTGATGTCTGATGCAAGTAGTCGTATTGATGTCACTCTTTCCGACCTGAGAGTCCGTGATACTTGAAATTCTAGCATATGCAGACAACAGATGTCCTAACACATGTCAAGACATTGTGCTACATAATCATTTAAACATAGAGGCGCAACAGCAGAATGATACCTTGAATATCAGAACTGTAGAATCACAGATGTTACGACATCTGATCCAACATGTTAATCAAGACTGAACTGAAAAAGCAAAATGATAAACAACACACAAAAATTGTTAACCCAGTTTGGTGCAACTCACCTACATCCGGGGGATACCCATCCAGGAAGAAGTAATCACTATCAGTAGTATAGTTTTATGCAAACAACCTCAGGTTTTCAAAAAGCACCCACGCTAACCTATCACTACCCAATGAAGACTTTATCATTAAAAGTCACATCTAAATGATAAGAGAACCCCCTCACACTTCCTAAATCACAACCTGTGATTGTCTAACAGTTACTACACCATAACTGTATCTACCCTATTGAAAGACACCCCTTCCAATACAAAATACAGTCAAGCATCCTTGACTAACAAGTTACCTTGGATTTGCTTCAAAGCTTCATCCAAGTACACTCACGATTCATTGCCTACGGGCTTCTGAATCTGTACAAGTTCCTATGTCTACCACACTGTATCAAATCGATACAGAGGGAGACTTACAAGAGAAAACTACGACTCTCAAACTTAAACCCTACTTTACAAAATAGGATTCATAAGTCTATGTTGTCCTCTCTCACTATTCTGCCTAGGTCTTGGTCTTCTTTTATAGCCTTCTGCTGAGTTGGGCTTCATATCTTTGATCCTTGATCCACTACTAATCGCCTTGAATCTTGGAACATATTTAAAACCAAAATCTGATGTAATCGACATGATGTCGAATCTTCATGCTGTGACATTTCACTTGACATCTTTAGTCAGGGCTGAAAACCTTCATGTTGGAACATTTCTCACAACATTATGTTTTACCCAAAATTTAGTCAAACTCTTAGAGCTTTCAATCTCCCCCTTTTGACAAATTTTGGTTAAAACATTCTTCAGCCTGATGGTGCATGCAGTGGAAAAATACTTGAAGCAAGTGCCAAGGAAGAGGAAGAAGATAAGATCGAGTTACCCTCTTCATTCCCTTGTGATACCGGGTACATGGAGAATGTAACTCAGATCACAAGACACAACTTGCTTTCTAAATCTGATCACAAAACACAACCTCCCCATATGTTGAGACCCAAAACGTCAAAACATCCTTTGAGACATTTTTGTTTTTACAGTTTAGTAACAAATTCACATACAAAAGATTTGGGTCTGGGTCTGGGTAAAACATAATGTTGTGAGAAATGCTTACCCATGCAAACCCATACCCAAATAATGCTTACCCACACACAAACAAAACTTATTTTATCTTACTCTAAGTAAGATGTTCTAGCTCGATCTTCCTTAAATATGAAGAAGTTATGTGGGTAGAGCAATATCCAGACAAAAAATTAGTCAAGGAGTGCAATAACTGCTGGTCAAGTTAGTTTCGAGAGATTCCACCTTTTCTGATATGTCCTTGAAACCACTTCTGAACAGTGTTCTGATACCTAACCTGCTTTTGTCAGTTTTATGGTCCCCACAACTAGGATTTGCTTAGTCCAGATTTAGCAACAATGATTACAACAAAATTTGTTTATTTACCTTTCCATTAGCAGAAAACCAATTTCTTCTAGAACCAGGCCAAGGAACTTTCCAATATACTTGTACTAGTAGTGCAATGTCGTGACATCGCGTCTGACATCCCAACCTCAGTTGAGGCCATCTATCACAAGCTGTTTGAGGCCACAAACAATCTTGATAGGCAACCTGCACCACTGCTATAAACTATCTTAGATCAAGGAGCAACTCCCCCTATCTAAGATAACCAGTGCTCCTCCATTGAACACTAAGCCGATGAATGGAAAACATAAGACGCATCTTCATATCTTCAAGAGCGCACCCTCAGTCCAAACTACCTACTGAACACAATCATCAACCCTCTTATTGCTTCTTCTAACAAGAACCAATAATCACTCACACATGAACGCCATCATGCTACCCGTGAGGAAATATTAGGATCACCATCCTACCATAACAAACTCTTGGATTGAGATCAAAGCTCCATTGATCCCTCTCATCCATAAACTATCCATACACCACACGAATTCCTTCTGAATTCTCATGTATAGACCTCATTGTTCCCTGAGACACAACCCAATTGAATCAGAATGCTTCACATTCCTCAAAGAGACGCACAGGGCCCCTTAGTTTGTTATAACAATGTCAGATATCGTATACATGCTCCAGAACTTCACAGCTCCCAAACTGATCCACTACTAGCATGACTTGTAGCAAGGGGCAATATCCCCTTCACAAGATTTTCCACTGACCTTATCAAGGCCAGCAACTGAGATAGACACCGCATAATCCAAAACAGTCATTCCTTCATCATTCTCCCATATGATAACCTGGAATACTTCTAATTTTCTGGTGAATATCCATATTCAGACTTCCATGTAATCAACACATGATCCACTTCGGTCTTCTCCACACCATCCTCCCAAGGCAGTTCTTTTACTTCATCATTCTCCCGTATGACAATATATATACTCCTTATACACGATGCAAGTAACCAGTTCCTCAAAGAACTTGAAATCCTCCACAAGGATAACCAACCCAAAAATGTTACAACATCAGTTAGGACATCCTTCACACATCATAGACACCACACACCATGGTTCTTGATATGCTCCACCACTGGACTTACTATCAGCATAGTAATCCAAACTGAAGATCTTCACACAACACTGCGCCATCAGCTTGAAAAAGAGAACTTCAGAAACCCAGAGAGAAATAAACTCTCATCAAAAGAAGGTAACCTTCCATAAACTGAGAACTTCTGCCACAAGCTCCAATATGAACTAGATCCTCCTTACGTTTTCAACCAACCACCCTTCTGCACAAGAGCAATCAGTTTCAAGCATCCTGCTTGAATGCACACTATGAAACCAACCAAATTTCACCTTTTGTTTGATCTCACTCTTCTTCAGAACTCCCACAAGATACACTGATCTACCAATAAAATTAGATCTTCAAGTCACATGAACTACTTGCACCATATCAATACATCTTGGATCCACCAAGCCTCTAGACATGTAACATCTTCTCATCCACAGCTCCCGCAAACTGCATGAGATAGACCTTTTTGAAGCATCCATAACTTCCATTCTCCTGTAGATCACCTTATCTTAAGCTGATGTGCCACATCACCAGCTGAGACTCTGATGTTAAGCTAGATGTCAGAACATTCTGATACGACATCCAACTGCTGAATTCAACTCCTCCTTCTACCACTTAGAAGAACCTCCTCCCTTTGAAGAACAAGAGTTCCATGCTCTCATAGACTTGATTCTACAACCAAGTTTGAGTAGACAACTTCTATCCTGCTTTGAAATCCAAAGACTTCACACCTGCCACGTCTGAATCTTCAGAAGATAAGTAGTCGAAGACTACACCATTGCCATATCAAAGAATGCCACTTTCCTTAGTAGAGGAGTTTGTAGAAAGTCAGAGATAACTGCCACTTAACTTTGACCCTCAAACTGAGCAAAATCCCATGCTCGCAAGTACCTAGATCAGAAATAAACTGATCCAAGCAGTAACCATCAAGATTATGATGTCTTCATCTTCATCTTCAACAGCATCAAAGTCCAGACCAGTTTCTTGCCAGGAAACTCTCCAGAGAACACACGCTTCTGTCACACCCGACTGAAGCCCATTCTTAGGTCAAAACCTAAGACTAAAATAGATGCTAAAGCGTATGCAGTACCCCTTCCATGATTCTGTATAAACTCTGATGATGAGATGTTCCAACATCTTGTTGAACATCAGCAATCTTGACTTCCAAGGATAATCAATTAAATACTTGTGAACTCCACAAATAGCAATTGATCTTAAATCCTTGTCCAATAACCCTTCTTCACTGCTGTAGCTAAGCTCCACCAGTTCACTTCATGAACACTTATTAAGTATTCAATCTTTTGCAAGTATCTTATTTGACAAACAGTGTTGAGATACCAAGGCTGCCACCCTTGACTCAAGTAACTAAGATTCTCTCTGAACGAACCTTATTTACCTCAACAATTCTGAATGCTCCAATCAAATTAGATCCACCCTTAGGGTTAAGAGAGATGAATCCTTCCTTGCTGTTTTTGGATGGTGAAAATAAGTCACCTCCACTTTCTTCAGATTGTATAACAAAGAAACACCTTCTAGTAAGAAGAATAACTAGAAGACTCCAGATGCACGACTGAGACGCCTTTATGAGTGGACTTGAGAGAATTCTTAAGTATCTTTGACAACCTAGCCGATCAATAGTTTATCAAACTCCCAGAGCAAGAACTTGATAAACTTAAACTCAACTCCTCTCCTCTTCAGCTGACTTCATCTGCACCAAGAAACCAAGCTTCCAAGTTCCAAGTCACCATACCAGATATCTACCAACAACTCGCTTCATTCCATCGCTCCCGACTTTGAAATAAAATAATGTAGATATCTTCACATATAGAGGCCGACGATTGAGATCTTCCACCAACTGTCATCAGTAACAACTCCAGAATCCCATAATTCTAGAGCTCTTCCATCAGAAACACATACAACGGAACCACCAAGGATCAGATCCTGCTTGCCCTAATAAGATGTCAGAACATCTTATAAGACACCCCAACAAGAGAACTAGCCACTTCTCCTGCAGTTGTTGTAGAACCTCCTCAGCAACATGAACAACCAACGAGTTGTTACCTTCGATCCAGAACATCCATCTCATCCATTAATACCCTTGAGTATGTCTGAGTTGATTGATCTAATCTTCAAAACTCCTCCTTGTTTAAACCCCAGAAAGTATCTCCCAAAGATCTCATCCAGAACCAGACAGGATGCCTGCTTTGATACCAATTGAAATTTTGGCATATGTAGACAGCAGATGTATTAACACATGTCAAGACATTGTGCTACATAATCATTTAATCATAGAGGCACAATAGCAGACTAATACATTGAATATCAAAACTGTAGAATCACAGATGTTACGACATCTGATCCAACATGTTAATTAAGACTGAACTGAAAAAGCAGAATGATAAACAACACACATAAATTATTAACCCAGTTTAGTGCAACTCACCTACATCTGGGGGATACCAATCTAGGAAGAAGTAATCACTATCAGTAGTATAGTTTTATGCAAACAACCTCAGGTTTGCAGAAAACACCCACGCTAACCTATCACTACCCAATGAAGACTTTATCAATAGAAGTCACATCTAAATGATAAGAGAACCCCCTCTCACTTCCTAAATCAAAACCCGTGATTGTCTAACAGTTACTACACCATAACTGTATCTACCCTATTGAAATACACCCCTTCCAATACAAAATTCAGTCAACCATCCTTGACTAACAAGTTACCTTGGATTTGCTTCAAATCTTCATCCAAGAACACTCACGATTCATTGCCTACGGGCTTCTGAATCTGTACAAGTTCCTATGTCTACCACACTGCATCAAATCGATAGAGAGGGAGACTTACAAGAGAAACCTACGATCTCAAACCTAAAACCTAGTTTACAAAATAGGATTCCTAAGTCTATGTCGTCCTCTCTCACTATTCTACCTAGGTCTTGGTCTTCTTTTATAGTCTTTTGCTAAGTTGGGCTTCATATCTTTAATCCTTGATCCACTGCCAATCGCCTTGAATCTTGGAACATATTTAAAACCAAAACCTGCTGTAATAGACATGATGTCGAATCTTCATGCTGTGACATTTCACTTGACATCTTTAGTCAGGGTTGAAAACCTTCATGTTGGAACATTTCTCACAACATTATGTTTTACCCAAAATTTAGTCAAACTCTTAGAGCTTTCAATATCGAGGACCTTTAGTTACCCTTCACCCCACTTGGCCTTTTTAGGATGTAGTGCAGTGATTATCCAGGTGTAGACCTGTGATGGTTGTCATGCGATACTACACTCAGACGAGTTTATCTTGAGAATATTATTAACCCGCATTAGTAGTCGTGTAGGCCGATAATATCTGAAAGATTTATCGATGACTCTGGGAACTTCTTAGAACCCTGTTCTGCAGATCAAGAACCCATAGTACACACCTCTTGGGATGGGTAGACCATGGCTCTATGCATGTTACCCCTAAACCTAGGCCCCGTGTGCTTTGTTTATGTCTATGTTTGTGTTTATGTGTGTTTGTGTGTTTTGTGCATTGCATACATCCATCATTGCATCCATTGTTGGTTTTAAGGAAATCAATCGTATTTTCCTTTGTAAATCATAGGTATCATGGATCTTGAGAAAAGGAACACTAAGAAGTAAAATTTCAAGAAGCCCAACTTGGTAGAGTTGAAAAAGCTGGCAACTTTGATGTCTTGCCCTGAAGACTTCAGAAAACGCTATGGAATGCTGATTGGTGTCCTTAGGACTAAAATGGAGGGCGGAGTTCTTGACACGTTGGTGCAGTTTTATGACCCTCTTTACCATTGCTTCACCTTTCCCGACTACTAACTTGTTCCAACATTGGAGGAGTATTCTTATTGGTTTGGTCTACCTGTATTGGAGCAAGAGCCTTTTAGTGGTTTAGAGAAGATTCCTTCACCAAAGGAAATTGCTGATGTTATTCAGTTAGAGATGTCTGAAGTCAAGGCTAACCTCACCACCAAGAATGGAATCAAGGGCCTACCCTCTAAGTTCTTAATGGATAAAGCTTTCTACCTTACTAAGATGAATAGTATGGATGCCTTTGAAGCAATCTTCGCTTTACTTGTCTATGGTTTGGTTTTGTTTGCTAATATTGAGGAGTTTGTTGATATCAACGCCATTCGAATCTTCCTAAATGGAAACCCTGTACCCATATTGCTTGGTGATACTTATCACTCTATCCATCACAGAACCCTCAAGGGAAATGGTACCATCTTGTGTTGTGCACCTTTGCTCTACAAGTGGTTTGTTACACATTTGCCTCGAACAACATGCTTTAAAGATAATCCAGACAAGTTCTGTTAGTCTTAGAGAATCATATCTCTCACTCACACCGATGTGTTTTAATACGACTCAACTTATGACAAAGGGGTTATCATTAATAGTTGTGACCCATTCCCAAATGTGCCACTCCTTGGTATCAGAGGTGGGATTAGTTACAACCTAATTCTTGCTAGATGCCAGTTTGGGTTCCCTATGGAAGAAAAGCCTAAGAACGTCCTTTTGTCCGGTTTTTTCTATCTTAATGAGGAAGCCAGTGCAGAAACTAAGAACAGAGTTTTGCATGCTTGGGGAACACTCCATAAGAGAACTAAGAATGACTTAGGAAAGAGAAACTGTGTGGCCTTGGAACCATTCCTTCAGTGGGTTCGATCTCGAGCTCGTTATCTTAAGATGCCATACCTCCCCAAGAGACCTCCACAGCCTACTGTGGCATCACCCTCTATCATTCCTATTGAGCGCATGGAAGAGTATCAGGAAACTCTAGCAAGGATGAAACTTGAAAGAGACACTTGGGAGGGGAAGTACCATGCCATCTATGCTGAACAGATGAAAATGAAGAAACATATGAAAGAGAAGGATGATTTGATTGAGTTACTCGAGAGACGTGTAGTAGAAAGACACGTGGCGCAAGAGAATTTGTTTTTCTCTAGCGTACAACCAACTTCCAGTACTCACGAGTATTCAAGTGTTCCTCTAACATCTAGTGCTTGGAAAGGAATTGTTAACAAGCTGATTATGGAGAACGACAAGCTGAAGATATAGAAGAGGATGCGTGGAATGGAGCCTCTCTAGATAGGACTACTTGGGACTTATTAGGCCTAGTTGTTTTCTCTCTCTTTGTATTTTGAGCTTCTTGAAATGTACTTGGAAAGTTGTAATTTTTCTCAATATTAATGAATAGAAGTTTATTTTGAAAATATCTTTGATATGTTCCTTAAAACCAACTGCATTTGCATTGCATCTTGCATTTTTGCTAACCCTATCAAGGAACTGAAAATTTGTTTTGTAGACATTGTAAGATGGATTTTGGAAAGAAAGGAACTTGGCCGTACGCCTTCATGGTTCCCAATGTTAAGCAACTAAAGGAACTATGAGAATTGAATAAAGACCCATTGGCTTTCTCAAAAAGATATGGAAGGATTCTCCTGCTGTTGAAGCTTCGAAGGGTTGAAGGATTGCTAGAAACTTTGGTTCAACTCTACCATCTAAAGGTGTGAGAAAAACACAAGAAAGGGGGGGGGGGTTGAATTGGGTTTTCCAAAATGAAAGCTTTTTATGAAACTCAAACAAAGATCATAAATAAACTAATAATTGAGAAAGACACAGGATATATCCTGGTTCACTTGAAAACTATCAAGTTAATCCAGTCCACCCGCCAAGGTGATTTTGCCTTATACACAAGGACTTAATCTACTATAACCAAACTAATTACAATTGCACTAACAAACTACTGGTGACTAACAACAACCTCTAAGACACACTAGTCCTAGACTTCTTAAGAATTCTAACACAACTAGTCTCTTAAGGAATACAATGCACAAGCCAACTGCAAGTGACTAACAACACTAAAACACACTGTCTTAGTCTTCTTAAGAATTCTGACCCAACTGGTCTCTTAAGGAATACACCACACAAGCCATCAGCAAGTGACTAACAAAACTAAAACTCACTGTCTTAGTTTTCCTAAAGATTCTGACCTACCCGGTCCTTTAGGGAATACAAACAACTGTTTGCAACAAGGGTTTGTTTACAATAATGATGCTTCTACACAAGCAGATTAAACATACATTTTAAGCTCAATCTAACTTAGAGCGAAACTATACAGTAAAAACATTCTTCTTCCTTGTATTGTTGTGCTTTACTGTTCACTCATATATTCTTCTGTTTCTTGAGTTCTTTCTTCATGTGAATCAGTGTTTTTGATATTTTTCCTTTTCACACTGAGTATTACATCGTTTGTTGCTCACTCACATTCATTCATTCGTATGCACACATGCGCTCGTGCATCTCAGATTCGTTGAATGATCAAGTCTATATATAGCCAGAAAAAGATCCGTTGAAGGGCAGATCAGTAATATGATAAGAGTATTGGAAACATGAAATAATGTCGTTATGTTGGGTTGAAAATCGTACACTGAAATTGTCCTTTGTACCACCAAATCAGGGTAGTGGAAAAGAACGTGCTTTATCTGTACTATGTACTATTTTCCCACACAAACATTTCGTCTTCTTCTATTCATCAGAGGCTTCTGAGTTGATTTGATTGAAGCATGATCAGAAGAAGGAATCATTGGGTCTTCAGAGTCTTGAGTCTTTAGAGTCTTCAAAACTTGTTCAGCAGAACCTTGTCTTCAGAGTCTTCAACACTTCTACTTCAGAACCCTTGGTTATCAGAATACTTAAGTCTTCAGAGTCTTCAGAACTTCGTTCAGCAGAACCTTGTCTTCAGAATCTTCAGCACTTAGCTTTAAGAACCTTTAATCTTCAGAATCCTTAAGTCATTAGAGTCTTTCAGAACTTCGTTCAGCAGAACCTTGTCTTCAGAATCTTCAACACTTAGTCTTTAGAAGTTAACGACCTCAGAAGCTATACAAGCTTCATAAATAGAACATCAAAGTCACGCTCAGAAATTAGAATCCAAGAGACGTTACAACAACAACATAGTGTCTTCTCAGAATCTTTCTAACGCACAGTAGATTAGAACCAATCTTGCTTCGTCACACAGAAGTGACCATAGAGAATGTCAGAGTGACGTAGCACATGCTCCTTATCAGAGTTAGAATCTGTTTGTTAAAACAATCAGAATAACAAACATTAGAGCACCAAAATTGTTCTCACACAAATACTTCATTGTTATCATCCAAACATAGAGACAAGATGCAGAACCAAATCTTGTTCTTATAATCTCCCCCTTTTTGATGATGACAAAACCATGTATTTTAATAGAACAATTTATACAGAGTAATCACCATAGTTTACAAATTCAGAGTTTAAGCCCTCAGCTCCGCCTGAATGTGTTAATCTCAAAATTTCATTTATGCTTGTTCAGAGTCTCCCCCTAATCCCAAGACTCACAAAATAAAATTTGAGTTCTTCAGAACATAACAATAGAGAAGGAATACTTCCCTACAACAACTCATCAGAGTCTGACTAGAACACTAGGTCTTCATCTCAAAACCTGGTTACTATCAGAACTTTAATGAAAAATCAAAACTTGATTTTGAGTCTGATTGGATGATGCCGCGCATCTCGTATCAGAACTTCTTATCAGATCTTGACGGAGAATCACAACTTCTTAAGTATCAGAGTTTGATTGGAAGTGACTTCTCTTTTATCCATCTTTTCTTAGATTCACCAATCTTATCAAATTTAGAGCCTGACTGATTTTATCAGAATATCATTCATTGCAGAGCATGTCTTCTGATTCAGAGAATTGACTTGAATCGTTTTTAAGGAGATTTCTGCTTCTGACGCTTTGAGTCTGAATTTCATACTTTCAGAAAGTTTACAACTTCTGAACACTATGATATCAAACAAGATTTCTTGAATTTCAGAAAGTTCACAACTTCGGAACAGTATTAGAACATTTGTTTGAATAACCATATATTCTCAAAGTGTACAACTTAACCATGAATTATCAGAGTTGAAATTATCCAAAAGATTTTCAATCTTTAGAGAGTGGGATCTTTATATTCAACCTGTCTAGAATGCTAAGTGAACTTTTTCAGAGTTCCTTAATTGAAACATCAAACAAACAGTTAGTTGCAAAAAGCATTATATAAGCATTATGTAATGTTTGAGTTCGAGATTCTGAGAATAAGTACTATCAAAATCATTTTACTTTCTCCCCCTTTTTGTCATAATCAAAAAGATCTAAACTTCATTAATATCAAAACAATAACAAAACCAAATCAACACAAGACAGAATTCTAAGGTTCAGAGTCAAAGAAAATAAAAGCCAAAGTGCCTAGGTGCCTAAGTTCCAGAGGATGAAGGATTTGCAGGCAGCTTGTTCAGAATCTGTTGAAGCATGTGCTGAAGGGAGTTGTTGACAACCTTCTGCTCATCAATGCTTTCCTTGAAGATCTTATGTTCTTCTTTTATAGTCTGATGATCTTGTTTGATTTCTTCAATTGCACGTTCTAAGCACACAAGAACAGGTTCAAAGGAGGAAGCAACCAGAGCGGCTTGTTTAGCTTTCTCTGCATTTTCAACTTCTTGTTCCATCCTGACAGCTTCAACATTTTTAGCTTCTTCTTCTTCTGCTAGAAGTCTTGCTGCTTCAGCAGCTTTTGCTTCAGCTTCTTTTGGCTTTACAACAAGAAGCTTGAATTTCCATATCCTTTCTTTCTCTTCTTCTTTGTAATTCACCAGTTGAACTAAAGCAACTTTGGAAGCTTCTGAGAAATTTGATATCCTCTCGAACTCAGAGTCTAACCATTTCTGAAACTCTTCCCAAGAACACTCAAGCTCAAGAGACTTGGTGCTTGTGCTAGCATCTGCTCTTAATTTAGCTACCCTTTTTAAGGCATTGTTACGAAACAAATTAATGCATTCATCAAGGGTTTTAGGAAGGGGCTTTTCATAAATGACTAATGCAAGGTTAGGCTCAGCAGAAACTATTTCAGCAGATATTTGTTCAGATGTTGGTTCAGAGATGGGTATTTGCTTAAGCAGATCTAAGACAGTATATGGCTCAAAGGTGACAATTTCAATAGTATCAGAAATTGTTTCTTCAGAGAGGTTGGGAGAATGATGATCAGAGTGTTGAGACACAGACTCAACAGTGTCTGTTCTAGGTTGATTGAAGGCAAAATATAACAGATCTTGAGAAAGTGGGGAAATAGGTGTGTGAGGTTGAGGAAGTGAGGTGGTTATTAATGAAGTGAAAGTATGGATGATTTCAGATGAAATAGGTGTGGTGATTGATGAGAATGGAGTTTGTGAAATAGTAGTTTCACATAGAGAGGTTGTTGTGGGTGGAACAAAAAATGATGGTGGTTTAAACATGATTTGAGAAATGGAAGTGGGAATTTGAACAGTGTTTGGATCAGAAGTGGTTTGTGAAGATGATGAAGCATTAATAGATTGTGTAACAGCTATTGAAACAGAAGGAGCAGGAACAGACTTACTAGATCTCTCAGAGTAAGAAGCCAGAGTTGAATTCCTAGAAGTTCCAGACTTGTCTTCCTTTTTTCTCTTCTTAGATTCAGAAGCTTCTTCAACTTGTTTCCTTTTTCATATGGTAGGACCAGCTAGGGTTGGCGCAGGAGCAAGGTTATTATAACTGAACCCAGACATGTCATGTCCTTCTTCCATCATCATAGCAACAAAAGCAGCAATTGTTTCAGGACTGTCGCCTTTTGAAAATAGAGGATAGTCATTCATCGGAATCTTGTGACTAATCACATGCTCATGAGATACAGAATGAGGTTTCACACATACTTCCTTGATCAATCCCATATTCCTAAGTTTAGTGGAATTGAAAGAATCTCCGATGCTAGGTGCTAAATCTTCTGTATACTTGGCTTCTTCAGTTAGAAATTCTACCAGACCACTTTCAACAAAAATATCAGAGAGCAACCTTCCAAAAGGAATGTAAGTGTGAACAATCTTATCTGGTGAAGCTGTTGTCCTTGCCTTGCTCACCATATCCCGTAAATAGTAAAACAGAATGGAGGGCAGACACATCTTCTGATTTGTAAGCAGATAATACAACATATACTTCTGATTTGCATTGAAGTAGTCAGAAGAACTTGATGAAGGTCTTGGATTGATGCAACTCAGAATGATCTTGTGCCAAATTCTCAGATTAGCATGTAGATCCTTACTCTTATACTTCAATATCTCAGGAGAGTAAGTGGTGAAGATAGTTTTGTCAATGGTTTCTTTCACAACCTTGGAGTTTCCTTTCATTCCATAGATTCGTTTGTTTTTCAAGAATTCCATTCCCAGAAGGTTTGAGATTTATTTCTCAGTAATGACTATCTTCTTTCCCAGAACATGAGAAACTACATGAAGACGGTCGCAGTCTGCTTGTCTCCAGAAGACTTTCACAAGTGCTTCAAAGATGGGACCTTTAAGCCTTTGAAAATAGTGACTCCAACCTTGAAAGTTTATTTCAGCAGAGAGGTCGTGTCCATTCGCGGCAAGATTTTCAAAATCAACATCTAGTTCTTTAAGAACAACCAAATTTTCTGCATTAATAATGCAGTTAACTGAAGCAGGTTTTTTAGTGATATGATCTTTATCAATCACAGGGAGTGACGATGAAGTTGAAGTGACAGTTGCAGTGGTTGAAGATGGAGGAGTTGATGAAGATGATAACCTAGTGGAGGGATTCAAAGATTTTTCCATTTCAACGGCAAAAAGAACGACTTCTTATTGAGAGGTAGTCATCATGTTGATTGTTGAGGTAGAAGGGATGAAGATAAAGTTTGTTGTTGAAAACGAAGAAAGCACAGAGATCAGTTTGGAAAGAAAGAGGGTTTAGGGTTTCTAAGATGTAAAAGAAGTAAAGTGGTGTGAGTGGGTATATAACGTGTGAGTGGAGTGAAGTTGAGTGAACGTGACATGTTAAACATAATAATGGGAATTAATAAATGAACGTAATCATGATTTAGCCAATTCCAAGAAAAGTACTGCTCACACATTAATCACTCTTTAATTAAGTGACACGTTTTGATATCCTTAGAGTCTGGAAAACTAAAAAGTTTCCATCTGATCAGAGACACTTCTGACAAAGCATCTTCTAATAATTGAGGTTAAAAACAAATGCTTTTAAGTTTAAATGAAAATCTGATATCTTCAGACTCTGACTAAACACATCTGATTATGATGAAATCTTACTCTAGACAATAGTCCATTTTTAGATACTTCAGGATAAATAGAAATCTATCTTCAACCAAGGGTTTTGTAAAGATATCAGCCCATTGGTGGTCTGTATCTATAAATTTTAAACATAAAATTCCCTTCTGAACATAGTCTCTAATAAAATGATGTTTAATTTCCTTGTGCTTAGCCTAAGAATGTAAGATTGGATTTTTACTTAAACAGATAGCAGCAGTATTATCACAAAAGATAGGAATGTTACTCTCATGTATCTGATAGTCTTCTAGCTGGTTCTTCATCCATAGCATCTGCGTACTGCATAGAGACGCGGATATGTACTCTGCTTCTGCTGTTGAGAGAGCAATTGTTGATTGCCTCTTGCTTAACCATGAGATCAGATTCTTCCTAAGAAACTGACAGTTTCCAGAAGTGCTTTTTCTTTCCAATCTGTCTCCTGCGTAATCTGCATCACAATAACCAGAAAGAGAGTACTCTCTTCCTTTTCCAGAATACATGTTAGATGCATTGGAGTCTTAGCTGGTGTACAGTCCATCATGTTGAATTTCTTCAGAATTTCTTTTGCATACTTGGTCTGATGAATGTACGTTCCTTCTGATCTTTGATCAATTTGAATTCCCAGAAAGAATTCAGCCTTTCTCATCTAGCTTGTTACTGAACATCCATTTAGTTCCAACAACGTGAACACCTTTGGGTTTCTGAACAAGATCCCAGACGTCATTTCTGGTGAGTTGATTCAATTCTTCTTGCATGGCCAGAATCCACTCATTTTCTTTTAGAGCTGCATCAACTATTGTTGGCTCTATCAGAGATACTAGACCCAGAAGAGTTTCTTCGGAATGTCTGAAGGATGAATGGTTTCTGACTGAATCAACTTTATCTCCCAGAATCAATTCTTCAGAATGAGAAGTCTTTAATCTATTCTTATTCTGATGAGATGAGTTGTTCTCAGCTTTCTGATAAGGTTGTATTTGAATCTGGAGAATTTGCATCTTCGTCTTCTTCTCTTGAATCTTCTACTTCTTAGATTCAGATGATGTGATCTTCAGATCTGCAAGCTTTTCAACTAGCTTTGACTTTTTAGAGTCAAGCTTATCATTGAATCTGACATGAATTGATTCATCTACAATTCTTGTTTCTGTGGTATAGACTTTGTAGCCTTTAGAGCATTCAGAATATCCCAACAATAAACACTTTTGAGCAGCGATTCCAGAGTCAATGATTTCTTCTTACTGGTTTCCTCGGAAACTGGCGAAGCCTCTAGGCATAAGTTCCAGACTTTGAAACATATGCCTTTTTCTCATCATGAGTCGCGAGCAACTACTGTTCAGTTACCATGACTGGTGTTTCAACTGAGCTGCTAATGATAATTCTAAGCAAGAGTCTGAGTCTGAGTCTGATTCTATTTCTGATGATATTTAGTCTTCTGGTTCTCTAGAAACTTTATCTTCATTTGTTGCTACTAGCGCAACATTTTCTTATTCTTCATCAGATTCTTCTTCTTCAGAATTAGAGTCGTCCCAAATTGCCTTTTGACCTTTCTTCGCTTTGGAGAAGTTCTTCTTAGGCTTCTTATCCTTCTTGACCTTTGGACACTCGTTCTTGTAATGACCTGGCTCATTACACTCGTAGCAGATATACTTCTTTCCAGAGTTATGCTTCTTCTGGAGATTAGCGATAACTCATCTTCTGATTCTTCCTCAGCTTGATAAGTCTTTGCCTTTCCAGATTAAGACTTAAGAAATATAGATTCCCTCTTCTTCTTCTTCAGCTCTATCTTATGACTTCTCAAAGAACTAACACGCTCTCCAAGGCTTATGCTATTGAGATCTTTTGATAGCTTTAGAGCCATTCCCATAGGTATCCATTTCTTAGGAGGACTTCTGATGATCTTTTTCACATGTTTAGTAGTTGAGTAACCTTTGTCCAGAACTTGAGTCCTGCGACTTGTAACGCCCCGTTTTGCCAATTTTATTTTATGGAGTCGTTTTGATTATTTTATTATTATTTTATTTTATTTCCGACTTTTATGTGAAAATGTGTTATTTTTCGTCGTGATTATATTTTATCGCGTTTTGGGAACGTTTGCGAGATATTTGATTGTGGGGGTATTTTGGACATTTCACATTTAATTTTACTAAGTTAGTAAGAAAAGAAAAGAAAAATAGAAATAGAAAGAATAGAAAGAAAAAGAGAGAAAAGAAAAGTAGAGAAGAAGAAAAGAGAAGAGAAAGAAGAAAAGAGAGGAAAAACTTGTGAAGGAAGAAATCAATCTCCCGAATTTCTAGAACACGATTAAATCGGGTAAGGGTGCGAAACTCGATTATACTATGATTGTGTATGATTATGTATGTTTGTGTGGAAGTTTTGTTGGTTTTTCAAATATAGGTCGAAATGAGATAAAAGAGTAGAAACCGATGTTTTCACGGATGAATTTCGAAATAAATTGCGTAGATTAGTCGTATGAGGTTAGGCCGAGATTATAGAAACTCGTTTGGTTGAAATCGGTTGATATTGTGAGTTTTGACATTTTTGGGTTTTGAGAATGTGAGATTTTGGTGAAAAATAAAAGTCGTGGAATCGGGTTTTTCTTGATCCTAATATGTTGGTATGTATTTATGTGATATTACCATGTATTTATTCGGAAGAAAGTAATTGAATCGGTCGGGTTTCGGGCGATTACGCAGCTGTACCAGAAGGTAGCAGAATTTCTGGTTTTGTGCGCAGTCGTACGGACGCGTGCTGTAGGTGGAAAATTCTGTTTTGGAAAAACTTCGGAAATTCATATCTCTCGAACCGTAAGTCGGTTTTGCTCCCCGTTCGAAGCGTTGGGAAGCTAACGAGATGTTATTTCTAGGAAAAATAGTTTTGAGGTCTGAACCTAGTCCAATCGGTACAGTTTTTTCGAACCGTTTCGTAGTGTCGGGCGTCCGGTTTATGTTTTTGCGTTATTTTGAAATATTCATATCTTCTTCATTGTTTATCCGATTTAAGTGTTCTTTATATGGATGTGAAGCTAAAAATATGTTCTATGATTTGGTGAAGAAAAATATTATTTTTAGCCGACTTTTGGCCGACTTTACCGATTAATCGTGAATAGTTGTTTTTTATGAAATGTTGTGATGATGATTTGTGGCCGAAAGGCAAGAAAATGCTAAGTGTGGTATTTGATGATATATGCATGATTGTGGATGTGTGTGTGCATGCAATGTGAATGTCATGAGTCATTGTATGCCAAGCATCATGATGTACATTGTTGAAACGTCCTGAGTGGCGGTTTGGTTCCTGATGGAATCTGCTATAACATTGTGTGCCTCGAAAATATGAGGCGCTGCCTGAGGACCTAAAGCGGTGGTTATAGACGATTGTGGGCTCCTTTGGAGACTTAAAACAATCCTTAACGTCGTGTGCCTCGAAAATATGAGGCGGTGCCTGAGGACCTAAAGCGACGGGTGAACATCGTAGGCCCGACGGGGAGTTACTTGAGATTCTCAGTAACGAGCGATGGTTCCAATAGTTCCTGAGTGAACTGATGATGAGACATGAGACATTGGAAGTCGGTACCGCATGGCATGTGTATAGAGTCGTTGTGTCTGTCTATGTGCATTGCATAAATCATGAATTACTTGTGTGTGAATTTGTGAATGTGATTGATGATTGTATGGTATATGTGTGGTGTGTAATGGTATTCGATGCTTGAGAATTGTGCGGTATTATGTTATATGTGGTTGTGGTGAGAATGTGTTACTTGTACATTTTTGTGTTTATATATATAATTTTATTCAATTATATTATGGTTGTTTTTCTCACCCTTCTGCTGTTTTATAACGCTCTATGAGGCGTTGCAGATTAGAGCTGCTGGAGGTATTCCTTTTTGTGAAGCGTTGCGTCTTTATTATTTTGGTCGGTCGGCTCTGATATGTGACTCCCGGTAGTTAGGGTGGCCGCGTGCTATTATCTTGTATATCAGATGATATATTTTGGTTGTACATATGCTACCTGATGTATGACAAACTGTTTATATGTGTATATGTATATATGTTAATCAGATTTTAGATTTTCCGCTTTAATTCTAATTTCTGAAAAGTGGTTGTAAGGAACAAAGTTTCCTCTGTATGATTGCTACCCCACAGTTGCATATCATTATGGGCAGGTGTTGCATGTTATGTGTATGTTTGGTTACTTTGATGTGATTCCCCTTTCTATGCCGTATTTCAAATATACTCTGACGAATTTTCGAATTTTCTTTTACCGCCTTAATTGCGTGTTTTTGGGGGTATTAGATTGGGGGCGTCACATTAAGTGGTATCAGAGCCAGTCCGTGTCAGTTGTGTTTGTTGTGTTGTTTGTGTCTGGCATATTGGGCGAGTTGTGTTGAACAAGTTGTTGTTTAACCATAGTTTCTGCATTTGGATGAACAGAATATGGCTGGTCGTAATGATGCTGCTTTGGCTGCTGCGATGGAAGCGATGGCACGAGCTGTACAGGGTGCACCGAATGCTTCCGGAAATGATGAGTTTAGAAAGAATAAGCCGCCGGTTTTTAAAGGGAAACATGATCCGGATGGTGCATAGTTGTGGTTGAAAGAGATTGAGAGGATTTTCAGGGTAATGGATTGTGACGATGATGATAAGGTGAGGTTAGGCACTCATATGTTACATGAAGAGGCTGACGACTGGTGGATCAGTACTCGTCAGGTGTTGGAAGCTGAGGAGGAGGAAGAAGAGATTACTTGGGAAGTGTTTAGCCGAGAGTTTCTAAGGAAGTATTTTCCGGAGGATGTCCGAGGAAAGAAAGAGATTGAGTTTTTGGAACTAAAACAAGGTAATTTGTCTGTTGTTGAATATACTGCTAAGTTTGTGGAACTTGTGCAGTTTTATCCTCACTATGTGGAAGCGACAGCTGAATTTTCAAAGTGTGTAAAGTATGAAAGTGGGTTGCATCCTGAGATAAAGCAGGCTATTGGATATCAGAGGATTCGAAGGTTTGCTGATTTGGTGGAATGCTGTAGGATTTATGATGAAGATAGTAAGGCCCGTTCTGCTCACTATAAAAGTGTAAGTGACAGGAAAGGGAAGCAACAGTTCTGTGGTGGACCGTATGTGTCACTGGCTGATAAAGGTAAACAAAGGAGTACTTTTGATCGTAGGTCAGGTGGAGGTGGTATGTCTAATTCTCCTAGGTGTTTTAAATGTGGTGAATTGGGTCATCGCCAGCATGAATGTAGGAGGAATGTGATTAAGTGTTCTAATTGTGGCGGTGAAGGGCATGTTGTAGCGGATTGTAAAAGGAAGAATGTGGTGAAATGTTACAATTGTGGGGAACCTGGTCACATTAGCTCGAAGTGTCCGAATCAGAAGAAAGCTCAGACTAGTGGCAAAGTGTTTTCATTGGCGGGAACTCAGACCTCAAGTGCAGATCGTCTAATAAGAGGTACTTGCTTTATTAATAATATTCCTTTAATTGTTATTATTGATATTGGAGCGACTCATTCGTTTATTTCGTCTGAGTGCGCGAAGAGTTTGAATCTTGTGTTGTCTGTGATGGATTTTGAGATGGTTATTGATACTCCAGCGATGGGGTCAGTAACTACTTCTTTGGTGTGTCTAAGTTGTCCTTTGGCCATTTATGGAAAAGACTTTGTGATGGATTTGGTGTGTTTACCATTGGAAGGTTTAGATGTGGTGTTGGGAATGAACTGGTTGCAATTTAATCGGGTGCACATTGACTGTTATCATAAGCTTGTAAGGTTTCCTTCTCTTGAGGAAGATGAAGACTCGAGTTTCTTGTCTACTAAAGAGTTGAAGAAACTTTTAGCGGACGAAGCTCAATTGTTTGGTTTGTTTGCATCATTAACTGTGGATAGTCAAGTTTCTCTTGAAGTGTTTCCTGTTGTGTGTGATTTTCCTGAAGTGTTTCCTGAGGATATTTCAGATGTACCGCCAGAGAGAGAAGTTGAATTTTCTATTGATCTAGTTCCTGGTACTAGACCTGTTTCTATGGCACCTTATAGAATGTCGGCATCTGAATTGGTGGAGTTGAAAAAATAGTTAAATGAGTTGTTGGAAAAGAGGTTCGTGAGGCCAAGTGTTTCTCCTTGGGGTGCTCCAGTTTTGTTAGTGAAAAAGAAAGATGGGAGTATGCGATTATGTATTGATTATCGCCAGTTGAATAAAGTGACGATTAAGAACAAATACCCGCTTCCAAGGATTGATGATCTGATGGATCAGTTGGTTGGTGCTTGTGTATTTAGTAAGATTGATTTGAGATCGGGTTATCATCAAATAAGAGTGAAAGAAGAGGATATTCAGAAGACGGCCTTTAGAACACGGTACGGTCATTATGAATATTCGGTGATTCCGTTCGGGGTTTCTAATGCGCCTGGTGTGTTTATGGAATACATGAATCGGATTTTCCACGAGCATTTAGATCGTTTTGTGGTGGTGTTTATTGATGATATTTTAATCTATTCTAAGTCTCGGGAAGAACATGCAGAGCATTTGCGTATTGTTTTGCAGGTTTTGAAGGAAAGGAAGCTTTTTGCCAAATTGTCCAAGTGTGAATTCTGGTTGTCTGAGGTGAGTTTTCTTGGGCACGTAATTTCAGGTAATGGTATTGCTGTGGATCCATCTAAAGTAGAAGCAGTTCTACAATGGGAGGCTCCTAGATCCGTTACTGAAATTTGAAGCTTTTTGGGTTTGGCTGGTTATTACCGGAGGTTCATTGAAGGTTTTTCTAAGCTAGCTCTTCCTTTGACGCAGTTGACTTGTAAGGGCAAAGCATTCATTTGGGATATTCAATGTGAAGAGAGTTTTTGTGAGCTGAAGAGAAGATTGACGACAGCTCCGATTCTTATTTTACCTAATCCTAATGAACCATTTGTTGTGTATTGTGATGCTTCTTTAATTGGTTTGGGTGGTGTTTTGATGCAGGAAGGTAAAGTTGTAGCTTATGCTTCAAGGCAATTAAGATTTCATGAGAAGAACTATCCTACTCATGATCTTGAATTAGCGGCTGTGGTTTTTGTGTTGAAGATATGGAGGCACTATCTCTATGGTGCAAGGTTCGAGGTCTTTAGTGATCATAAAAGCTTGAAATGTTTATTTGATCAGAAAGAGTTGAACATGAGACAGCGGAGATGGTTGGAATTCTTGAAAGATTACGACTTTGGCTTGAATTACCATCCTGGTAAAGCTAATGTGGTAGCCGATGCATTGAGCCGGAAATCGTTGCATATGTCCGCATTGATGGTGAAAGAGTTGGAACTTTTGGAATCGTTTAGAGATTTGAGTTTGGTATGTGAAGTGACATCGGTTAGTGTGAGGCTTGGAATGTTGAAAGTTACGAATGAATTTTTGATGTCGGTTAGTGAGAAACAAAAGTTGGATTTGAAATTTGTTGATTTGATGATGAATGAGAATGTGGATTTCAAGGTTGATAATTTTGGTGTTTTGAGATTCCGTGGTCGTATTTGTATACCTGATGATGCGGAGTTGAAAAGAATGATTTTGGAGGAAGGACACCGAAGTAACTTAAGTAATCATCCGGGAGCGAATAAGATGTCACAAGATTTGAAGAAGATTTTCTGGTGGTCTGGTTTGAAAAGAGATGTGGCTCAGTTTGTGTATGCATGTTTGACTTGTCAGAAATCGAAAGTGGAACATTTGAGACCTAGTGGTTTGTTGCAACCGTTGGATATTCCTGAGTGGAAATGGGATAGCATTTCGATGGATTTTGTGACGGGATTACCGAACACTCAGCGTGGGCATAATTCTATTTGGGTGATTGTGGACAGGCTGACTAAATCGGCGCATTTTATTCCGATTGACATCAGTTTTTCTTTGGAACGGTTAGCTGAGATCTATATCAGTGTGGTGGTGAAATTGCATGGGGTTCCTTTAAGTATTGTTTTTGATCGAGATCCTAGGTTTACATCGAGATTTTGGGAAAGTTTACAGAAGGCTTTGGGTTCTAGATTGAGGTTGAGTTCGGCTTATCATCCGCAGACGGATGGTCAGACCGAAAGAACGATTCAGTCTTTGGAGGATTTGTTGAGAGCGTGTGTTTTGGAACAAGGTGGTACGTGGGACAGTTATCTTGCATTGGTTGAGTTCACATATAATAACAGTTTCCATTCTAGTATCGGAATGGCACCTTTTGAGGCTTTATATGGACGAAGATGTAGAACGCCGTTGTGTTGGCACGAAACTGGTGAGAGTTCTGTGGTTGGACCGGAATTAGTGCAACAGACGACGGAAAAGGTAAAGTTTATTCGTGAGAAAATGAAGGCTTCTCAGAGTAGACAAAAGAGTTATCATGATCGGAGACGGAAGGATCTTGAGTTTCAAGAGGGTGATCACGTATTTCTGAGGGTTACGCCGGTAACGGGTGTTGGTCGTGCTTTGAAATCTAAGAAGCTTACTTCTCAATTTAATGGTCCTTACCAGATATCTGCGAGAGTGGGTGCTGTAGCGTATCGTGTGGCGTTACCGCCGAATCTGTCGAATTTGCATGACGTTTTTCATGTTTCACAGCTTCGGAAGTATGTTCCGGACCCTTCACATGTGATTCCTATGGACGAGGTTGAGGTAAGAGATAACCTTACGATCGAGGCATTACCAGTTAGTATTTTGGATCGCGAGGTGAAGCGGTTGAGGGGTAAAGAGATTGCACTTGTGAAAGTGGCGTGGGGAGGCGCTGCTGAGGGTAATTTGATGTGGGAATTGGAGAGTAGGATGCGGGAGTCGTATCCGGAGTTGTTAGTATCAGGTAAGATTTTCGAGGACGAAAATTTCTAAGTGGGGGAGAATTGTAACGCCCCGTTTTGCCAATTTTATTTTATGGAGTCGTTTTGATTATTTTATTATTATTTTATTTTATTTCCGACTTTTATGTGAAAATGTGTTATTTTTCGTCGTGATTATATTTTATCGCGTTTTGGGAACGTTTGCGAGATATTTGAGTGTGGGGGTATTTTGGACATTTCACATTTAATTTCACTAAGTTAGTAAGAAAAGAAAAGAAAAATAGAAATAGAAAGAATAGAAAGAAAAAGAGAGAAAAGAAAAGTAGAGAAGAAGAAAAGAGAAGAGAAAGAAGAAAAGAGAGGAAAAACTTGTGAAGGAAGAAATCAATCTCCCGACTTTCTAGAGCACGATTAAATCGGGTAAGGGTGCGAAACTCGATTATACTATGATTGTGTATGATTATGTATGTTTGTGTGGAAGTTTTGTTGGTTTTTCAAATATAGGTCGAAATGAGATAAAAGAGTAGAAACCGATGTTTTCACGGATGAATTTCGAAATAAATTGCGTAGATTAGTCATATGAGGTTAGGCCGAGATTATAGAAACTCGTTTGGTTGAAATCGGTTGATATTGTGAGTTTTGACATTTTTGGGTTTTGAGAATGTGAGATTTTGGTGAAAAATAAAAGTCGTGGAATCGGGTTTTTCTTGATCCTAATATGTTGGTATGTATTTATGTGATATTACCATGTATTTATTCGGAAGAAAGTAATTGAATCGGTCGGGTTTCGGGCGATTACGCAGCTGTACCAGAATGTAGCATAATTTTTGGTTTTGTGCGCAGTCGTACGGACGCGTGCTGTAGGTGGAAAATTCTGTTTTGGAAAAACTTCGGAAATTCATATCTCTCGAACCGTAAGTCGGTTTTGATCCCCGTTCGAAGCGTTGGGAAGCTAACGAGATGTTCTTTCTAGGAAAAATAGTTTTGAGGTCTGAACCTAGTCCAATCGGTACAGTTTTTTCGAACCGTTTCGTAGTGTCGGGCGTCCGATTTATGTTTTTGCGTTATTTTGAAATATTCATATCTTCTTCATTGTTTATCCGATTTAAGTGTTCTTTATATGGATGTGAAGCTAAAAATATGTTCTATGATTTGGTGAAGAAAAATATTATTTTTAGCCGACTTTTGGCCGACTTTACCGATTAATCGTGAATAGTTATTTTTGATGAAATGTTGTGATGATGATTTGTGGCCGAAAGGCAAGAAAATGCTAAGTGTGGTATTTGATGATATATGCATGATTGTGGATGTGTGTGTGCATGCAATGTGAATGTCATGAGTCATTGTATGCCAAGCATCATGATGTGCATTGTTGAAACGTCCTGAGTGGCGGTTTGGTTCCTGATGGAATCTGCTATAACATCGTGTGCCTCGAAAATATGAGGCGCTGCCTGAGGACCTAAAGCGGTGGTTATAGACGATTGTGGGCTCCTTTGGAGACTTAAAACAATCCTTAACGTCGTGTGCCTCGAAAATATGAGGCGTTGCCTGAGGACCTAAAGCGACGGGTGAACATCGTAGGCCCGACGGGGAGTTACTTGAGATTCTCAGTAACGAGCGATGGTTCCAATAGTTCCTGAGTGAACTGATGATGAGACATGAGACATTGGAAGTCGGTACCGCATGACATGTGTATAGAGTCGTTGTGTCTGTCTATGTGCATTGCATAAATCATGAATTACTTGTGTGTGAATTTGTGAATGTGATTGATGATTGTATGGTATATGTGTGGTGTGTAATGGTATTCGATGCTTGAGAATTGTGCGGTATTATGTTATATGTGGTTGTGGTGAGAATGTGTTACTTGTACATTTTTGTGTTTATATATATAATTTTATTCAATTATATTATGGTTGTTTTTCTCACCCTTCTGCTGTTTTATAACGCTCTATGAGGCGTTGCAGATTAGAGCTGCTGGAGGTATTCCTTTTTGTGAAGCGTTGCGTCTTCATTATTTTGGTCGGTCGGCTCTGATATGTGACTCCCGGTAGTTAGGGTGGCCGCGTGCTATTATCTTGTATATCTGATGATATATTTTGGTTGTACATATGCTACCTGATGTATGACAAACTGTTTATATGTGTATATGTATATATGTTAATCAGATTTTATATTTTCCGCTTTAATTCTAATTTCTGAAAAGTGGGTGTAAGGAACAAAGTTTCCTCTGTATGATTGCTACCCCACAGTTGCATATCATTATGGGCAGGTGTTGCATGTTATGTGTATGTTTGGTTACTTTGATGTGATTCCCCTTTCTACGCCGTATTTCAAATATACTCTGACGAATTTTCGAATTTTCTTTTACCGCCTTAATTGCGTGTTTTTGGGGGTATTAGATTGGGAGCGTCACACGACTAGTATTTGAAACCTTGAAAACATGGTCTCAACTGTTTCATCATCCTCCATTCTAAATACCTCAAAGTTTTGGATTAAGGCAAGCGCCTTTGTCTCATTAGCTTTAGCATTTCCTTCATGAGTCATCTTAAGAGAATCAAAAATGGATTTGGTATCTTCTTCTCATACTTAGTATAAGAGATAACATTTAGCACTATGATTCTTATAATCTTTCTTCTGTTGGTTGATTGTATCATTTCTGGATATTTTAGCACATGTAGCATCAACTACGTGATTGTAGCCATCAACTACCAAATCCCAAAGATCTACATCATAACCAAGAAAGAAACTTTCTATTTTGTCTTTCCAGTGGTCAAACTTTTCACCATCAAACACTGGTGGTTTGGCACTGTAATGATCTTTCTCTTCAGTAGTGGTTTTAGCAAGACCTGCCATCATATCTCACACAAATACTGGATCGGTACTGAACATTGTTAAGTGCTGATAAAACGTTTATCACAATCAGAATCGGAGCTTTGATACCAATCGAAGGTGTGAGAAAAACACAAGAAAGGGGGGGGGGTTGAATTGGGTTTTCCAAAATGAAAGCTTTTTATGAAACTCAAACAAAGATCATAAATAAACTAACAATTGAGAAAGACACACGATATATCATAGTTTACTTGAAAACTATCAAGTTAATCCAGTCCACCCGCCAAGGTGATTTTGCCTTATACACAAGGACTTAATCCACTATAACCAAACTGATTACAATTGCACTAGCAAACTGCTGGTGACTAACAACAACCTCTAAGACACACTAGTCCTAGACTTCTTAAGAATTCTGACCCAACTGGTCTCTTAAGGAATACAATGCACAAGCCAACTGCAAGTGACTAACAACACTAAAACACATTGTCTTAGTCTTATTAAGAATTCTGACCCAACTGGTCTCTTAAGGAATACACTACACAAGCCATCAGCAAGTGACTAACAACACTAAAACTCACTGTTTTAGTCTTCCTAAAACTTTTGACCTACCCGGTCCTTTAGGGAATACAAACAACTGTTTACAACAAGGGTTTGTTTACAATAATGATGGTTATACACTGTAGCGCGGTTTTTGTGGTTTCGAATCACTATCGCTTTGATACTACAGTTCCATTCATTTTTTATCCTATTGAGCTGATTAAGGAAGGTAAATAGATGTCTCCAATTAACCCTGCTTGCATACTGAGTTTAAACAGCTGTCTGTTAGGTTATAGATGCTATCAAAAAGGGGGTTTTTCTTAGGGTTATGCTTTTAAGAACGAAAGTTTCTTTACGGTATAGGAGGATTTTTGGTTAGGATACTAGGTTAGATTTTCCTTGGTTGATATATGAAGGGACAGGACTGGGAGTGTTTATTTATTATGCTCGCTAAGATTTTTTTGCAATCTTATGCCTACGTATTCCCGTTTAGCTAAACAGGGAAATCAGAGCGATCGTAGTTCCTCCTATTCTATGGGAGGAAAGAGATGTTTTGGTGTCTTATTCAAAGCCCAAGATGGGAAGCTAAAGGTGATTTGTATCTTGTTCAAAGCCCAAGATGTGAAGCTAAAGGGATCATGACTGAGAGGGATTTTGTCATCTCTAAAGAGGAGTTGTTGGTGTTTGTATGCTGTGATCAAAGCGTGATTTGATGCTAAAAGGTTGATTAATTCAACCGGGGATTTCCTTATACAAGGCCTAAGAGGAGGCTGGAAGTTTGACTTTTCCGGAGAAAACATTCTTTCTGTCTTGTACAAAGCCCAAGATCGAGGCTGAAAGGGTTCACTCAACAAGAGAGGATTTTCATGTGTCTTGTACAAAGCCCAAGACGGAGGCTAAAGGGGTGACTGCCTCAATAAGAGAGTCTTTTATACTCAACAAGAGAGTGATTTGCTGTCTCGTACGAAGCCCGAGATTGAGACTAAGAGGGGATTGACTCAACAAGAGAGTCTTTTATACTCAACAAGAGAGTGTTTATGTGTCTTGTACGAAGCCCAAGACGGAGGCTAAAAAAAAGGGTTTGACTCAACAAGAGAGTCTTTTATATTCAACAAGAGAGTTTTTATGTGTGTCTTGTATGAAGCCCAAGACGGAGGCTAAAAAAAAGGGTTAACTCAACAAGAGAGTCTTTTATACTCAACAAGAGTGTTTTTATGTGTGTCTTGTACGAAGCCCAAGACGGAGGCTAAAGGGGTTAGACTCAACAAAAGAGTCTAAAAAGGTTAGCTTCGTTGGGGAGGATCATTTGTACAAAGCCCAAGAGGAGGCTGTCTTACTGCTGAAAGGTCACTGAGATTCCTAGGCAGGTCCAAGTGCGGGAAACTTTCATGAGAGAGACTGGGTTTCTGCTTATGTTTTAGAGGAACTTGAGAATGTCTTTGAGATTCAAGAGGTTTAGACTGTCCAAGCCTAGAGTTTTATCTTTTGTACTATGCCCAAGAGGAGGCACGAGCATTGAGGGATGAGTATCAACCCTACAACGGCTGGATTTTTTACACTGGAAAGACTGCCCTAGCAAAGGATGACTAAGTTCTATCTTATACCTTTAAGAGGTCGTCAGGGTCCTTGTATTAAGCCCAAGAGAAGGCATGAGAACTTCTAAGAAGCCGAAGGGTCCTTGTACAACGCCCAAGAGGAGGCGGGGATGCTTTTAGGAAGCCTGTGGGTCCCCAAACCAAGAGAAGTTTAAGACATGCTATTCACCGAGAATAGATCAAGCCAGGAAAGTTCAAGGTTTTGGAAGAAACTCAAGAGATGCCATTCACGGAGAAAAGATCATCTATGGGGAGTCAGAGTTTCTTTGACAATATCTAAGGGTGATAGTCTGAGAAAGGGTTCACCGAGAATGCTGCCTTTCACGTTTCCATATTATTTAACCCCAAGAGGAGGGAAAACTGTATCTGGTAATCTTATGGGGATCTAGTTTTGACTGTATTTAAGAGTGACCAACTGGCTTTACTTAGTTCTAGACCTAATTGCCGGGGAAAAATCTAAATAACTATACTAGCATATATACAGTTGATATATGACAAGTATATAAAAGGATATGAAAGAAGACTTACAGTGAAACAGCCCCACAATACAGTTATATATATGAAAGCGGTAAATGAAAGCGGATAAACACTTACCCGTTGTAGAGCTTCCATGTTGTTTTGTTAGTCGTTCAACAAAGAAATTTGGATAACAACATATATTTGGATTCAAAATCAAAGGAGAAAGTGTTTTGAAAAGATTGTTGGGGCTTACAGCTCGAGGAGAGGCCCAAGGTTTTATCAGTGATTGCATGGTTGTTTTGAATTTGTACAAGGACTTATACAAGTGACTGAGGCCCAAAAAGGTTTTCTGTACAAAGGGATGGGTCTTACACTCTCTCAAGAGGTCCAAAGGTGTTTAAAGAAAAGGAATGAGGCTTATAACACGAGGGTAGGCCCAGATGATTTGATTTTTGAATTGGCGATTGCGCCGAGCTTTTTTCTTTTAACGCGGAGGGACTTATACAATATATGAGGCTCAAATAGTTTTGGTTAAAAGGGGGTTGGGTCTTACACTCTATTAGAGGCCCAAAGATGTTATTTTTGTACATGAGATGGGGCTTACAACTCAAGGAGAGACCCATGGGTTTTTGTTAAAAAGGCGACGATCGCGCCGAACTTTTTGATGGTATCGGGACTTATACAATACACTGAGGCCCAAATCATTTTGGTTTCCAAAAAGGGTTGGGTCTTACACTCAACTAGAGGCCCAAAGATTATTTTTTTAAAAAAGTTTTGTTTGGGTGAAAATCAAGGAAACCCTAATTTCATCATTTTAAAAGTAAATTCTCAAGGAAAATCAATAAAAAATGATAAAATACCAAATAAGTTTAAATAAACAACTTGTGATTTTTGGTTGAGATTTGAAAAATGATGTTTTAATCACAAGATGAATTAAAATTCAGTTGGTTTTGATTTTCAACATGAGAATTCAATTTTAAAATGTTTAAAAAACAATTATAAATGAATTTATTCACAAAAATACCAACTATATTAAATAAATAATATAAACTTGATTTTTTTTGTGGAATAAAATATTTCAATATTTTTTTGATTTTTTGCAAAAAGAACCAATAAAAAATAATTAAAATTGAGGGAGTTATTAATTTTTCAAATCATTAAAAATAATATGAAAAATAATAAAAAAGTGGAAAAAGCATTAAAAAGGGGGTCTGGGGCGAAGGGGATTCGAACCCCAGACCTCTTGTGTGCAGTGCGCGCCTCCTACCACTGGGGTGGTGATACATCCGTGTATTGAAACACAACCACAAATATACAAGGCTTGCCTTGTTTTTGGCCTGGCCCAAGGCAAGGCAAGGCAAGATTTTGGTTAGAAACGTGAAGGCCATAACTTTCTCATTTCTCCATGGATGGAGACAAAACTTATATGCATCTGGCCTAAAATTTCCTAAGGAATCCAATGGTGGTGGTGGTTTTTCCAGAAAACAAATCCTCCTCAAAACCCGATAGTGGTTTTGAAATAGACCATGTTTTGCTTTTTCTGTGCTACCTCTTGGTACAGGTGTGAATTACATGATAAATTGGTGCAAACACAACACATATAACATGTATAAGAGATGCATGATCAGTGAACTTCAAAGCAAGGCATATTTCAGAGAGTTCAAGTTGTGATGCTTACCTCTTTTGGAGCTTTTGGGCTATCTACCAAGTGCTTTGTTCCAGAAATGTTTTGATGCTTTGGACACCCTCAAATGATCCCTTAGAAGCTTTTAGAGTGGTTGAAACCAGCTGGAAACCTCAGGAATGGAAACTGGCATTTTCTTGCAAAAGGGGCAAAAGTGGCCAAAATAACAACTCTCTCAAATGGTGTTCCAGATGCGGGGAACCATTTGGGACAGTTCAAGGATGATATTTGGAGTGTGTTTGATGTTTTATCTGGTTTGGAAAGTGACTGATTCAAGACATGGCTTGAAAAATGCACAAAAGTCCTATTTTGAGGTTTTGGGAGGGGACTTTGAGATTTTGGTGTTACATGTCACTTGTGAGAGTTTAGACAGCTTAGATATGACATATTGGATGTGTTTGGATCATGAGCTATGATGGAAATGCTCTCTAACTCAAAAACTCAGAGTTACCTTGCTAAAGAAGGTATTTTTGCCTAGAGAAAGTGATTTTGAGGAAAGCATCTGTTTGATGGCTTTGGTGTACTCAAGCTGACCATAAATGAGCTCTATTTATAGTGTGTCAAGTTTGTTTTGGCTGGAATAGTGAATGGCAACTGCTGCAGAAGTTTGGCAAATGTTGATCAATGAGAATCCAAGTCTCCTCTAGCCATTGACTAGAGGTTAGAGCACAGTGCTGTGGTTCCCTAGTTGTTGGATAAGTCTTGACTGAATTCAGTTGGAAGAGGCTCAGTCCATGCCACCTTGGTGCATCCATTGAATGCTCCAAAACAAAATTGGAGTCTTGTCCCTCTTTTAGGCATTTCTAGGTTTGGCATGCTACTTTTGGTTCCAAAGACTTGGGAGGCTTATGGATCAGAGTTGGTTCCCCCTTAGTCCCCCTTGAGGTGTTCAGATGGATAGACTTGCTTGCCCTTTGCAAAATTTGAGCAAATCGAGCAAAATCCCCAAATCTGCCTTGTTATGACAGTTGCAGCAAGGCATATTGCCACTGTCATAACTTCTTGCTCAGATTGAGTTTGGTGAAGTTCTTGGTCATTTTGGCAATCCCTCATATGATACAACATATGTGTGATCATATTTTGTTTTGACACTTTTTGGATCCAAGTGAAAAATGCCCTTACATTTTGGAAAAAGTGAAACAGATTCTGACTTAGTGAAAATTTCACCAAGTGTTGGAAAAAGTGACATTTCATACCCAACCCTAACTCAAAATCCATGATGAATTGGAATGAGGTGTAGTTGAAGCTTTTGTAGAGGGCCATGAGAGCTACAAATCCAGCTTTGAATGGGGAAAAATAGCCTTGTGGTTTAAGAGATATGAACCTCCAAAGTTGGTACCCTAGCCAATTTGTTCCATAACTTAGAAAATTTCTAAGTTTTTATGGTTACCCCTTTTACAAGTTATCCCACTTTTCTTGATTTTTCTTGATGAATGATGATCCCAATCACACATTAACATCATTTTAGGGTCAAAGAACCATAATTGTGAAAAATCTCAAAAAGTCAAAGTTGACTTTTGTGCACAGTTGACTTTTTGTTAGATGAACTCCAAACTGTGCGATCCTCTGTGAAATCAAGTCCTTGACCTAAATTAAACTTGATAGACATGTTCCATGGGTGTTATAGGGTGTATTGAATCATGTCCCAAGGTTTGGGAGCATGCCTGGGTCAAAAGTCAAAGGCACCGTTTGAAATTCTGGTATGACAAAACCTAGATGTACTATGACATGTCGAGACATCTAATCTGAACAAAACACATAGGCAAGGCATATAAACATTAAACACGATACTGAAAAGCTAAAAAGTAAAGTGCGCACAATAATTGTTTACCCAGTTCGGTCTAACAACCTACATCTGGGGGCATACCAAACCAAGAAGGAAGTCCACAATTAGCAGTATCAATTCATAGACCCTACAGCCAACACACCCGTTGACGATCTACTCACTTAATAACTACCCAATGACCCTTCTACCTAAGTTCTCCCTAGATATGAGACTCCATCTCTCTTCCAATCATCGCAATGATGTCTAGCAGTCAACACCTCAACCACTGCATCAACAACTTGATTTCCAACAACTTTTCAATCACAGAAAAGTAGAAGACACACTTCAAAGAAACACAATCATCATTGCTTAAAAGCTCATAGGTGATTGACAAATACAACTCAACTAAACAATCCAACTCTAAGTACAAAACAATACCAGAGTGGCTCACAATTTCACACAAACCCTAATGATCTACATCTTGGACCGTGCTTTTTCTAGGTTACAAGCATTCTATTTATAACTTATTCCCAATTGGATTTGGGCTTCAAATCACAGCATAACGGCTGCTACAAATCAGCAGAAACATCTGCTACATAATAGGTCTTCAATCAAATCCTTCCTAATTTATCTCCATAATTAGAAAGTCATTATTCTTCAATATTCTTCTTGAAACCTATAAAATAGCACCACATAGGATAACATAATATTCCCAGAAACATTCCTTACATTGGGCTTGGGCATTAGCAGATCTTAGTTTTAATTAATAATTAAAACTAATTATTCTCCAAATCTTTATGCATTAAAATAGCCAACCCTATTCTTCACAAATAGATTGCTTCCAAATAATATCACTCCAACATAATTTTACTCCCAGAATTACGCATGCAATCACTCAACACAAACACACAAAAGATTGCTAAAAATAGCGCAGCAAGTAAACCTAAAACCAGAACTGGAAGTTCTGTCAACTGATGTCAGAACATCGTGTTTGACATCATGGACAAATCGTGCAATACTAAAAACACACCACCTGCAGAATATTAGAATCACATGTCAAGACATCAAGCAAGACATCTTGATGTACCACATTGTTTTACCAAAATTGCTGCCAATTCAGAACTAACAATCTCCCCCTTTGGAAAATTTTGGCTAAAACAATTTATGATCGCAAAACATATCAGAGATCCCTGCAGCAGAAACAACCACATCTAACCCAAAAATCCAACCAACCATAGAGAGCGAAGGAACCAGAAACCCCCTACCAGAAAACCCCATCTCTTCCAGAAAATCCACTGCACACATATCATTACTATACCAACATTACTAAGCCACACTACTCTTCCCCTTTTTAGCCATAATTAGACAAACTCCACTAGGAAACTTCCATAACAACCAGAATAAATAAGCAACATTCAGAACAAATCCATAGGGAAGAGAGTACATTGATACAGACCAAGCACAAAAAGTTCCAAAGGCAAACTCTGAATCATCCAACCAATATACTCAGAACAGAACAAACTATTCTACATCCTTGTGAGACTGGTTCAAATACGAAATCCAGACACAATAGATGAACAAAGCTACTTCTCTCCCCCTTTTTGGGCAAAAATTGACAAACATTGGGGTAAATGAACACTGCTGGTTCAATCCATTAACACACCAGGTCTAAACTGTCATGTCCACCATGAACTTCACCAGTAACACAATTTCACGACATCTTGTCTGACATAACACCCTCACCAGAGCCACAAACAATCTTGATAAACAACTGCACTACTTCAACAACAAAAGTTCAACTCCCCCTATCTAAGATAACTAGTGCTCCTTTGCAAGAAGAACACCTTAAATGAATGGAAAACATAAGACTCATCTTCATGTCTTCAAGAGCGCACCCTCTGTTCAACACACCTGCTGAACGCATTCACTTAATGCTTGATCCTCAAACAACACTAGTACATTTAACTGACAGAAGTTGCTCCTTCAACAAGAAACACCACAAAATCACCAATGATATCCCATGACACCTTTATGATCATATAGTAAGAAAGTACCAGGATCACATCCTTGTACTACAACCAACAAACTCTTGGATTGAGACCAAAATCACCATTGATCCCTCTCATCCAGAAACCATACATACCCTGTACAAATTCACCTTGAATTTTACAGCCATAGACATTCTTGTTCCTTGAGATACAATACAATTGAATCAGGAATGCTTCACACAATCATCCAAAAGTTCTGGAGCACAAACACACTGCCTTCCACTACACTCTAAGTAAAGTCCTCATACTTTGAATTAATAATACACACCAAGACAAGTGTGACATCTCCCATCAACAAAGACCCCTATAGATATCTTCCAAAAACTGCATAGAAAAATACATTCTCCCAGACACAAACAAAACTGTCCTTCAGACTCATCCTCAGAAGCATGTGTGCACAAGATTCAAACAATTAGCTTCACATGGCTAGAACCATACATGTCCTATTAAGAACACACCAAAACGCCATCCAGCAGAAGAATGTCATAGCATGTTATCTGACATTATATCCTCATAAGATGCAACCTGTAACACCCCCAATTCCCATCGCGAATAAATAATACATAAATAAAATCAAAGTAACTAAAAATTTATTTTTCCGACAGAAACAAGGATGTCACATTTTAAATAAACAAAACATCATCCCTGCTCATAAATTTGATACATAGCATAAAATAGAATACCCTCAAAGGGGAAAATTTTTCCATACAAAGGTAATACCAAATATATTCAACAATTATATACATTAATAACATAATCGTTTCCCCGACTCCCGTGCTACGTATCAGAGCAGACACCAAGACTTAAGCAAAGACGAAGATCTAACTCTTCCACTTGCCTCCACGCCTCTAAAGCTGACAATCTGCACTATGCCATAAAAAGCATATTCCAGCAGAAGGGTGAGAAATAACAACTATAACAAGATTGCATAATAATATGCCACAACACAAATAAATTCACATATATAATATTTCTCACCACATACATCACATACTAACACATATAGCATGCCACCAATACATAACATATGCCTAACAACCAACCACATGGCATATAACGATTATACCAATACAATCACATTTCACACATAATGTACACCACAGTTATGACCTATGAAAACAAACCACCACATCACATATCATATGTTTATACACAAAACATATTACTCACAACCAATGCATTTATCACCTATGCATAATAATTCACCATTATCACCATTCCACATGAACACACACATACTTGTTCATCCAACAATGCATCATTATAAGATACAGTTTATATCATCTCCATAAACATACATATATCAATGTTTATTCATCAATGCACAAATACAAAGATGATCAATGCAACTCATAGAGACCGACTCTCGACTCTATGCAGATGTATGCGGTACCGACTCATCACCCGAGCTCAATTGAAGAACTCAATGGAAATATCCTCCCTGCCGGGCCTACGATATTTCCCCATCGCTCATACCATCATGGCATCCGATGTTTCTGGATTGTTCACGCAGACACAATCCGATTGCTCAAACCCCACAAGGGCACACAATCATTCTGAAGATTCCCACGGAATCAAGTGTAACTCATCACAACGATTACACCCATTGACTACGCAATGTTCAGAGGATCCTCAATGATCATTTGTGTAATCAATCACTCACACCCAACAGGGACGTGATATTACACCCGATTCTCCACGGAATCGCAACACATGAATGCATGTCATGATGTTTCTCATACAAAATTACCACATACACTCATGCAATGCACACATATTTCACAATATAGTCATGCATATACCATTAAATACACACATTGCAATTTCTTGCCTTTCGGCCATAATTCATCACCACAACATGTCATCACATGCATTCACATCATATAACGTCATACAAGTCATACGATATCCATATCAAAAGCACATTGCATAATACACTTCATCATATTCATGCATTGAAAACAATTCAAACAATGCACATATTTGCCATAAGGCTACCAAATAACACACATTGAATTTCACATAAGCAATGCATTTTACAAACCACAACAACAAACCACGAACCAACACGACATCATAACAACATACATTGATATTCAATCAAACAATGTATTTACCGCACAACAACAACATTATCACAACATCGCCTCACAACACCTTATCACAACGTCTCATTACATGTATTCACATCATATGGCAGCACACAAGCTATATGTTACCTATTAAAAGCATATAGCATGATAACACATCAATCGCACACATTGTACGCGATAAAAACCCGACAACCCAACACTTTTTCAAAACCACGACCTAAATAAATCATCTACTGCCCTCCAACCCATTTTTATAAGAAAAAACATTTCATAAGCTTTCTAACGCTTCGAACGGGGACCAAAACGGACTTACGGTTCAAAAGTTATGGCTAAAATACGAAAATACTGTTTTTGCTGTCCCAGGCAAATTCGCCTGGCGAATGCCTGGCGAAACGGACTCGCCAGCAACTCGCCTGGCGAATCTGGACGAACCAGAATTCCTCAAAAACGCATTTGGGACCCAAAAATGATCCAATTCTTCACCCCACATGATAATATTACACCCAATGACCCAAAAATACATGTTAGAACACGTTTAGGCATGTATTTCATCAATTCATCCGTGAAAACATCGATTTCTACGAATTACTCACAATTTCACCCAAATAGAAAAACCTATTTTTTCACCCAAACATTTAAACAAAACATACATATACATATACAATCGAAATATAATCGAAACTTCTCACCCTTACCCGATTATTCGCGCTTGAAACGGAGTTCCCGCGATTTTCCTCTTTTCTCTTCTTCTCTCTTTCTTTCTTCTCCTTTCTCTTCTCTTCTTTTTCTTTTCTTTTTCTTTCCTCTCTTTTTCTCTCCACTTACTATTTATTCAAAATATCTAATCCCCTAAAAAGACCATTTTACCCCTCAACTCAAATATCTCGCAAACGCTCTCAAAATGCGATAAAACATAAACATACTGATGAATTATATTTCGGGAAATAAAAGTTGAAAAGAAGTAATAATTTAATACAAATATTTTATCTATCTGAGAAATTAACCAATTAGTAGGTAAAATACCATAATTCACACAATTCACAAAATTCAAATAAATGAAATATATAAATAAAATTAAACAAATCGGGGCGTTACAATTCTCCCCCACTTAGACATTTTCGTCCTCGAAAATCTAACCGATACGAACAACTCCGGATACGACTCTCGCATCCGACCAACAAACTAACATGCCAACAAAAGGCACACCACGAATAACACAACTGACAAACCACCTTGCTAACAGCAGATACAACAACACGACACGACGACAACTACAACGACAAGATGCAAAGCCCATACAATGCACTTGACGACCAACTCACAACTCAAGGAATACCCAAGTTACTAACACACAGGTTCACTCTTGAACCAAAACACAACGAGATCGTTACCCTACCATAGGTAACACTCCCCTAATTCCCCACAAAGGAATTAGCCACTCGCACTCGAACCAACACGATGGAAACGAGACAACAACACAAACAAGAACATAAAGTCCCACGACACCACAAGTTCTCAACAACATCAACAAAACCAGGACACCAACATCCTTGTCACACAAGCATACTACAACAATGCTACGATTCACCAATCGAACATATAACCAAAACATCCATCTACATAGTAGCCCATGAATAATATTCAAACCTTTCACCTAACACTTCCATTCCGGAACATCCAATGGTCTCTTCACTTCTACCTGTTCCCAATGTTCAACCTATGAACACTTACAAGTCACACATACATTATGAAATGTGCCACATCACGCTTCCGTTGCGCACTCTGATTACTCATAACCATCAAAACTACCAATCTCACGTCTAAAAACTAACTCTTTCTCTTATTCACCAAAAATAACTGTTCACTTTCAATATACTCAACCTCACACTCTACTGTGTTAGCTTACACACCAGACACGAGTCTCTAATTTGCTCAAATATTTCTAACTCCCTGACTATCAAAATAGACATGTATAAAACCTTCGACTTAACTCACCAGGCACGTCATTAACTTCACCAATAGGATAATTCCAACTAAAGTCATAACTCATCACAATTTCCAACCATCCTCTCTATCTCATACTATATTCCTTCCGACCAAACAAGTACTCTAAACTCTTGTGATCACCAAACACTTCGAGCCTAGAACCATAAAGATAATACCTCCAAATATTCCAACACAATACAACCGCGACCAAATCCAAACCCAAAAGAGTATAGATCCTTTTATAAATCCTCAATTGTCATAAAGCATAAGCCACAACTTTACCCTCTTGCATTAACACACAGACTAAACTTATCAGAGACATATCTCAATACCTCACAACCGGTTTATCAGGATCACGCAGAATCAAAACTAGAGCCGTAGACAACTTCTACATCCGCTCACCAAAACTTACTCACAACGAACGTCCAAAACAAACGACTCACCCTTTGCAAGTCAACTGAGATAACAAACGTACGAACTTAGCAAAGTCTTCCATAGCCTGCTGTAACAACTAACTGAGCCCGAAAGTTTCTAATCTCCTTAACCGACTTCGGAGCCTCTCATATAGAACTACTTCTACTTCCGATGGATCCATAACAATACCATCATCAGAAATAACATATCCAAGAAAACTAACCTTTTCAACCAAAATTCTCACTTGAATAACTTAGCATAAAACTTCGTCTCTTTTCAACACTTGTAATTCAAATCTCAAACACTCTACCTATTCTCCCTCTGAGTTTATAACAGATCCGAATATCCTCGATCAAAACCATTACGAACTTATCCAAATAAATATGGAAGATACGATTCATATACTCCACAAACATTACGGACGCATTACTATCACCGAACAACATCACTACACGTTGTAATGTCCAACCAAATTCCAAAAGATATAAATTCTTAAAGCTTTTGCAAAACCTTGCACTGGGCAGCTGGCTACTCACACACAAGCTTAACCGAGTAATTACCAGTCTATTCCGATGATAACAAACATAACCAGTCACATCAAATCGATCGAAGCCTCAACTCATACAATTCACCATTCTTATCAAACATTCTAAATAATTACAATTCCACTCAAACTCAACCAAACCATTCCAGTTATCTTTTCATGAAAGTGGACACTCATTCTCAATCGTTACCTTATAAAACTGTCCGTAATCCATACATAATTTCTTCGCTTAACAGTCCAAATTCCATAAATTCCAACATGTAGCAACAACCATCCCAAAGGAACTCCCAAATACTACATCCACACTTAAGGTTTTTCTCAAAATTTCCATTAATGCTCTAAAATTCCAAAAACTCCAAACCTCTCAAGAACTCTAAGTTTTCTTTCCATAGTCACAATACCATCATATACATCATACTTGTTATTCCATTCAATCATCATTCCCTTTTTGTTACTAACAAAGCTGGAGCTCTCTAAGACAACGCCTTAATGTTCCATTCAAAAACACATCCGAAAACCATGCACAACTGACGGCCCATCATTGTGACTTCCTGCCAATTCCCAGAACACTATTATCACAAACCAAACAAACATCTTAGTTTCATCGCCTAAGAGTTTTCTACTTACTTAGCAGATTCCAAACCTCACATCTTCACCTTCGCCAAATTTGAGTTCACACTCTACTCTCTGAGAACCACCATTAACGATACCCAATCGGTCTCTCTCAATGACTTCCCACTGGACCAACAAACCAAAACCTCCAATCCGTCTCATAAACAATAATTTCACTTTCCACAGCACAGAACACTTTCATAGCTTCATATCGATATAAAGAACGCTCAAATCGGACACCCGAGTCAAAAGATATGAATTTTTGAAGGAAAGTCAATTATTGGAAAACAGCCAGATTCGCCTGGCGAGTCAAGATTTCGCCTGGCGAATACCTCTTCGCCAGCCCTTCGCCTGGCGAACAAGTGGCGAATCCTGATTTTTCTGAAAACTCAAACTTCCAGTAGCTAACACATTTCTGTCTTTCCATTTTCGCCTGGCGAATCTCCCTTCGCCAGCACCTCGCCTGGCGGACTATTGGCGAATCACAAATATGGAAAAATCCCAAGAGTTACAGAAGCTACCCCATTCCTGTCATTCCAAATTCACCTGGCGACTTACGATTCCGCCTGGCGAATCACCCTTCGCCAGCACTTCGCCTGGCGAACGAGTGGCGAGACTTAATCCGCCTGGCGAATTCCCCATTCGCCTGGCGAATCGCACCAGAACCAGAATTTTCTGTTGCACTTCCATGGTTTCCACACCTCAAAATCCAACTTTTCCAAACCAACACATTTTCAAATTCCAAACAATTCATCACACGCACTATCAAGGCCGGAAAGACACGTCTATTCCATCCAACATAATTTCCATCTACTATCAACAAGAGATTAAGGGTGATCAGTTCCTCAATTTTCCAATAGACAGCCGATAATCATGATGGGGTATAAACCATCTTTACCAAACTATAATAGCACTCCTTACATCCTGCGCACAAAACTTCCTAAGGCACAAATCCTTAGTTGACATAAACCTTACCTCCGCATTCCCTCCAGAACCGGGAACCACACCGTCCAAACAACACTTACAATCTTGCAATACACAACACACTGAGCCAACGCTCCACACCTGAAGCAACTTGGAGAAGTACCAGCTTCTCCCCCACTTATCTCATTCTAAATCCTACAGACAAAGGATTAGAAAACCAGAAAGTACTGACAGTGCTTCCACACATATCACGTACTAAGGGGCAAACAACGACGACAGTATTCAACTGTCACACCAACTGACTCAACAACCTGGCCGGACGGACCGACCTGCTCTGATACCACTTATGTAACACCCCTAATTCCCATCGCGAATAAATAATACATAAATAAAATCAGAGTAACTAAAAATTTATTTTTCCGACAGAAATAAGGATGTCACATTTTAAATAAACAAAACATCATCCCTGCTCATAAATTTGATACATAGCATAAAATAAAATACCCTCAAAGGGGAAACTTTTTCCATACAAAGGTAATACCAAATATATTCAACAATTATATACATTAATAACATAATCGTTTCCCCGACTCCCGTGCTACGTATCAGAGCAGACACCAAGACTTAAGCAAAGACGAAGATCTAACTCTTCCACTTGCCTCCACGCCTCTAAAGCTGACAATCTGCACTATGCCATAAAAAGCATATTCCAGCAGAAGGGTGAGAAATAACAACTATAACAAGATTGCATAATAATATGCCACAACACAAATAAATTCACATATATAATATTTCTCACCACATACATCACATACTAACACATATAGCATGCCACCAATACATAACATATGCCTAACAACCAACCACATGGCATATAACGATTATACCAATACAATCACATTTCACACATAATGTACACCACAGTTATGACCTATGAAAACAAACCACCACATCACATATCATATGTTTATACACAAAATATATTACTCACAACCAATGCATTTATCACCTATGCATAATAATTCACCATTATCACCATTCCACATGAACACACACATACTTGTTCATCCAACAATGCATCATTATAAGATACAGTTTATATCATCTCCATAAACATACATATATCAATGTTTGTTCATCAATGCACAAATACAAAGATGATCAATGCAACTCATAGAGACCGACTCTCGACTCTATGCAGATGCATTCGGTACCGACTCATCACCCGAGCTCAATTGAAGAACTCAATGGAAATATCCTCCCTGCCGGGCCTACGATATTTCCCCATCGCTCATACCATCATGGCATCCGATGTTTCTGGATTGTTCACGCAGACACAATCCGATTGCTCAAACCCCACAAGGGCACACAATCATTCTGAAGATTCCCACGGAATCAAGTGTAACTCATCGCAACGATTACACCCATTGACTACGCAATGTTCAGAGGATCCTCAATGATCACTTGTGTAATCAATCACTCACACCCAACAGGGACGTGATATTACACCCGATTCTCCACGGAATCGCGACACATGAATGCATGTCATGATGTTTCTCATACAAAATGACCACATACACTCATGCAATGCACACATATTTCACAATATAGTCATGCATATACCATTAAATACACACATTGCAATTTCTTGCCTTTCGGCTATAATTCATCACCACAACATGTCATCACATGCATTCACATCATATAACGTCATACAAGTCATACGATATCCATATCAAAAGCACATTGCATAATACACTTCATCATATTCATGCATTGAAAACAATTCAAACAATGCACATATTTTCCATAAGGCTACCAAATAACACACATTGAATTTCACATAAGCAATGCATTTTACAAACCACAACAACAAACCACGAACCAACACGACATCATAACCACATACATTGATATTCAATCAAACAATGTATTTACCGCACAACAACAACATTATCACAACATCGCCTCACAACACCTTATCACAACGTCTCATTACATGTATTCACATCATATGGCAGCACACAAGCTATATGTTACCTATTAAAAGCATATAGCATGATAACACATCAATCGCATACATTGTACGCGATAAAAACCCGACAACCCAACACTTTTCCAAAACCACGACCTAAATAAATCATCTACTGCCCTCCAACCCATTTTTATAAGAAAGAACATTTCATAAGGTTTCTAACGCTTCGAACGGGGACCAAAACGGACTTACGGTTCAAAAGTTATGGCTAAAATACGAAAATACTGTTTTTGCTGTCCCAGGCAAATTCGCCTGGCGAATGCCTGGCGAAACGGACTCGCTAGCAACTCGCCTGGCGAATCTGGACGAACCAGAATTCCTCAAAAACGCATTTGGGACCCAAAAATGATCCAATTCTTCACCCCACATGATAGTATTACACCCAATGACCCAAAAATACATGTTAGAACACGTTTAGGCATGTATTTCATCAATTCATCTGTGAAAACATCAATTTCTACGAATTACTCACAATTTCACCCAAATAGAAAAACCTATTTTTTCACCCAAACATTTAAACAAAACATACATATACATATACAATCAAAATATAATCGAAACTTCTCACCCTTACCCGATTATTCGCGCTTGAAACGGAGTTCCCGCGATTTTCCTCTTTTCTCTTCTTCTCTCTTTCTTTCTTCTCCTTTCTCTTCTCTTCTTTTTCTTTTCTTTTTCTTTCCTCTCTTTTTCTCTCCACTTACTATTTATTCAAAATATCTAATCCCCTAAAAAGACCATTTTACCCCTCAACTCAAATATCTCGCAAACGCTCTCAAAATGCGATAAAACATAAACATACTGATGAATTATATTTCGGGAAATAAAAGTTGAAAAGAAGTAATAATTTAATACAAATATTTTATCTATCTGAGAAATTAACCAATTAGCAGGTAAAATACCATAATTCACACAATTCACAAAATTCAAATAAATGAAATATATAAATAAAATTAAACAAATCGGGGCGTTACACAACCAAACTCCACAAGCTTGATCAGTATGCAAGCAGCAAAATCCATAGACAAGTACTCCCCCTGTCATGGATAACCAATGCTCTAGATGGAGATTAACATTTGAGCACCAGATCTTCACACACTTGCTGAGCACACTCACACACTGTACTCTCACTCCTAGAGAACACATCCAATTATCCTGACTGGTTTGACACTGCTCACAAACTCCACGAATTCTCAACTTACTTAAAAGCTTAACTGAGATCCAATCTCTTCAAGAGAAAGAACAGCTCTTAAAAAACTTTTTGATCTGACACAATTCCTCTGCCATTACATCCACTAGTAGTTGTTGATACTAGTGAGGTCTTCAAAAATAGTAGTCATGCTTTGCCAGAACATACTACTAAAAACAAGATCAGAATCTCTACATTCTAATCCACATAGTCAAAAACACCTCTTCTGACAAAAATTCTTGAGCATCCAACTCCAAGTGCATAATCTCAATCATCTTCCAAATATAACCACCAACAATCATGATGTTACACTCATCATTTGGGACATCAGCTTCCCATCACCATTCAAAGGACTCATTGCACATAGAAGTCCTTCAAGAAGCTCCCAATAAAACACAGCCAGAGCAACTTATTTAGGTTAACATAAACACTTGAACACCATAGAGAGAAATAAACTAGCACACCCTCTCTGAAGCAAAGAGTTCAGACTGTAGACTTGCATACTCACATCAGACAAATACTTAGCTCCCGTCAAAGTATTTATCATTAGTCAGATAAGACTACCTTCTCATACAAGGTAGGACATTTGGTCTGACATTCTTCTTTCGCACACATCAGGCCTCTGCTGATTCTTCTTCATGACAAACCATCAAGACACCCATTCACACCACAATATCATTCCAGATTAGGTCAGTGTCTTGACCTTTCACTCTACCCTGAGCTAAACAAACTTCCTTGGCTGAGGAAGCAAAGAACTGAAATGATGTTTCAACATCAGTTCCGACATCAGTCTAAATCACATGGATTTAAACATTTACTATGGCTTTGGAGACAACAACCATAGTAATCCACACACATCTCTTGCAAGGGACATAAGAGGATCAACCATCAGTAGCTGACCAACCTTCAAAACTAGATCAAACACAAATGCAGGAACCTGCATACTCTACATCTCAAGAATCTTCTTCTCAAACTCTAATGTTCAGACCTCCTGTCTGACTTTGAGATGTTGGATGCCATCCTTCTGTACCTAAAGAGGAGATACCCTCTAACAGGTTTTTGGAGCATACAAAAAAATATTGACTGGTCATCTCAACCAGATTGTTAGAAAAAATATGCTTCTCCCAACACTTCAACCTACAAGGATGCCCTTCAATCCTTGCAAAAAAAATGTTCCATTATGTGAGGACACCACATAACTGAACTCCAGCTTAAGAAGAAACTTCTCATGCAGATACCAGGGAACCATAATCCTTTGGTCCCAAAACACCAACTCCTCCTTGCTCCAAACACAAATCTAAAATGCTCATCCTAGATGGTTTGGATGACATTCCAACTATGAAGACACCAGTCAACCAGTTAGGTTAATACATCTCCTTTGTGCACAGCCCTTTGAGTTTCTCTTCCACTAGAAAAAGAGTTCCATGCTCTCATAGACTTGATAGTGATATCAAGTTTGAGTAAACAACCTTCATCCTGTTTTTGAGAAACACCACCAGAAATATTGAGAAAAATAAATTCTCAATACAAAGATGTCAAGAAATTATGCTGACATTTCTTCAAGTTCTTCCAGCATCAGATTAAGAACCCCCCTTATTAACTGCTAAGAACTCCTAAGGGAACTATTCCTTCTCCCCTCCAATAGCTGCACATCCTGTGGTTGGTACACACATATAACTCCTTTCAAACAGAATCTGCTCCAAGGCTATAAACAAGATTCCATATGTCTGGCTCCTTTGAACAGAAGGAACTTCCAGATTTCAGAGAGAATGTCCTTGACATTTGAGCTTGACCTCCACACAAAAAAACATCCTTTGTACTCCTACTTACTTGGATCAGAAATACACTAATCCAATGAATGACAATATGTTGATCATCTCTTGACCAACACACTTATCTAAGAAACTTCTTAGACACACAACCCAGATGCCTCCTCTTCTAAGCCAGGAGTAGGTTCCAGACAGATGTGATCAATACACATTTGTTTAGTTGAAGTTATCCTCAAGTATCACCACACCATGTGATACACCTTTAGAGGAGAACAAAGTGTTGCAGCCACAACACACAAAACCACCAAGAGTTTTCTGACATATACAAATGTAGCGGAACACAGAAAAAGAAAACCCCTCAACAACCTTAAAAAAAAACTTAATAACCTTTGTACAAAAACCACACTTCAGGTGCAATAGGCCAACATAGGTTGAAAATAAATCACCCCACAAAGCAGCTCACCACCAAAGCTACATGCCTGATAACAATAGACAGATCCAATACACACCCTGTCATGAACAGTCCATCCTCCACTTCTAGGGACCATTCAAACAACAAAATGAACTTCTCCAAGTTAAAATAACTTTTCAGTAGGTGCCACCTACCTTGCCCATGACCAGAAAGTATCTTCCCTAGGATCTCACCCAGAAAACAGAACAGGATGCCTGCTTTGATACCAATTGAAATTCTGGTATGACAGAACCTAGATGTCCTATGACATGTTGAGACATCTGATATGGACAAAACACATAGGCAAGGCATATAAACATTAAGCACGATACTGAAAAGCTAAAAAGTAAAGTGAACACAAGAATTGTTTACCCAGTTCGGTCTAACAACCTACATCTGGGGGCATACCAAGCCAGGAAGGAAGTCCACTATTAGCAGTATCAATTCATAGACCCTACAGCCAACACACCTGTTGACAATCTACTCACTTAATAACTACCCAATGACCCTTCTACCTAAGTTCTCCCTAGATAAGAGACTCCATCTCTCTTCCAATCATCGCAATGATGTCTAGCAGTCAACACCTCAGCCACTGCATCAACAGCTTGATTTCCAATAACTCTTCAATCACAGAAAAGTAGAAGACACACTTCAAAGAAACACAATCATCATTGCTTAAAAGCTCATAGATGATTGACAAATACAACTCAACTAAACAGTCCAACTCTAAGTACAAAACAGTACCAGAGTGGCTCACAATTTCACACAAACCCTAATGATATACATCTTGGACCCTGCTTTTTCTAGGTTACAAGCACTCTATTTATAATTTATTCCCAACTGGATTTGGGCTTCAAATCACAGCATAACAGCTGCTACAAATCAACAGAAACATCTGCTACATAATAGGTCTTCAATCAAATCCTTCCTAATTTATCTCCATAATTAGAAAGTCATTATTCTTTAATATTTTTCTTGAAACCTATAAAACAACACCACATAGGATAACATAATATTCCCAGAAACATTCCTTACATTGGGCTTGGGCATTAGCAGATCTTAGTTTTAATTAGTAATTAAAACTAATTATTCTCCAAATCTTTATGCATGAAAATAGCCAACCCTATTCTTCACAAACAGATTGCTTCCAAATAATATCACTCCAACATAATTTTACTCCCAAAATTACGCATGCAATCACTCAACACAAACACACAAAAGATTACTAAAAATAGCGCAGTAAATAAACCTAAAACCAGAACTGGAAGTTCTTTCAACTGATGTCAGAACATCGTGTTTGACATCATGCACAATTCCTGTAATACTAAAAACACACCACCTGAAGAATGTTAGAATCACATGTTAAGACATCAATCAAGACATCTTGATGTACCACTTTGTTTTACCAAAATTGCTGCCAATTCAGAACTAACACAGTTGACTTTTTCTGCGAAACCTTAACTGTGGTTCTGATGAACTTGAAACTTGTGAATCAAGCTTCTTGGATCAATCCATTGTTGCAAATGGATCAATGTAGTGTATTAGGGACCCTCAAATCATCTCTTGAGGTCTTGGCTCATGTTTTGTCCCAAAAGCCAACTTAGGGGTGAATTAGGTCAAGAAACCCTAATTCCTGATTTTTTATGAATGCATCCCTTGAGACAAAATTGACTTGATGATTGGGTTTATGAGGTCCCTTAGAGTATTTTGGGTTGTGCTTTGAAGCATTGGCTCATGCCCAGAGGAAAAAATTTCATCTGGAGGCCCTGGTCGACCAAAACCCTAATTTGGTGACACTGGCGATTTGGAGGCTTAATCCACTTGGAATGTTACAACCTTGTGCTTGATTCTTGAGGTGGGAGTCCTCTTGATTTATTGTGGATGTTTCAGAGGTTTGGATAAGTCGAAGATCATGTCATTCCTTGATTGATCCTTTGTCTAAGAGCTCTGAGAGGGCTTGAAACCCTAAGTTTGATTGTAGTGGATGCTCACCCATCTTTGGGGAGACTAATGAGGTATGATGGTCCCTCCATATTGTGATGATGATTTGCACAATGATGGGGAATCTTAGTGGTCAAAATTTGGGGTATGACAGATGCCCCTATTTAATCTTCTTGGACCCGAAGGCGTGAATGGCGAAGGTATTCGGGCATTCGGGGTGCAAGAGGATTAAATATCAGAATACCTGAAATTTTGATGGTCTGCTGCGAACGGTAGTTTGCTCGTCCATTTCTTTAGCTAAGCAATGATGCTTAGAAAAGGTAGAAAACTTCTCCTCGACCATGGTCTTCAGCCAAGAAACTGGTCTCAATTTTCTTTTGAAATAAACTTCCCCTCGATCCTGGTTTCCTACCAAGGAACTGGTCTCAGCTTCTGATACAAACTCCCCCTCGATCCTGATTTCTTACCAAGGAACTGGTCTTAGTTTCTGATTTAAACTTCTCCTTGATCTTGATTTCCTACCAAGGAATTGGTCTTAGTTTCTGATTTAAACTTCCCCTCGATCCTGGTTTCCTACCAAGGAACTGGTCTTAGTTTCTGAAATAAACTTCCCCTCGATCCTGGTTTCCTACCAAGGAACTGGTCTTAGTTTCTGAAATAAACTTCCCCTCGATCTTGGTTTCTTACCAAGGAACTGGTCTTAGTTTCTGATTTAAACTTCCCCTCGATCCTGGTTTCTTACCAAGGAACTGGTCTTAGTTTCTTTTGTCAATAAACTTTATTGAGAAGGGACGTTGTTCATAGCGGTTTTCCTCAAACTTCTCGCAGAATTTTCCTGGGAGATGCCATTCGATGGGAAAAACTTTTCATGTCAGACTTGCTGGGGAAACCCGTTGGTATGAGCTATAGAAGTGTACAAACTTCTCTGTTGGAGATGCCATTTGTCGACTCTACTAGGAAAAATGAGTCTCTTGAGAGACTGGTTTCTGCTTGGGGATATTACATCATACTTTTCCTCGAGACTTTCTTGAATAAATGCCATGTGATGTAATCCAATCCTGAGGTTCCGATGACTTTTTTAACATTGACTTTCTGGAGAGAAGAACCAATGTGCTGCTGAGAGTCTTTAGTTGCGAGGCTTCCTCCGGGGATTTTCCTTAATCCGGGAAAGTGAAGACATCATCTTCAATGGCGAAGAGTGACGTTTATTGAATGTTTTCTTACCTTTTCAGAAGTTCAAGTTATCAAAGTGGCCGAAAGCCCGCTACAATCCAGAAATAAACTGGAAGAGGGACTGTTTAGACGCAACGTTTCCTGACAAGGACAGAACTGACAACTCGATTGAGAGGACTTGTATCACTAGGGGATAAGACCGACTAGAGTGATAGCGATGCAATATGAATATGAATGTAAATAAATAATGCATGATGCATGTATGTTTATGCCGACAAAATTGACACGACATACAAACTGATAGATGAACATGACTGGATACTCGGCCACATTGGGAGATGAAAAGTATCACTGGTTCACCATAGCAATTCCGCCTTGCTTAGGAGAGATAGTCCACTTGGGGAAAACCGTTGGTCGGGCTTAGGAGATAAGAACTCTGCCGGGGGTGTCAGATGAAACATGGTCTCTGACACAGTTGATCCTTCGTTCAGACGTACTAGTTTAGAAGGAGTACTTTGATTCTGCACTTTGAGGTTCGATTACTTCGGGAGAAGCGATCGATGTTCTTTCGATGTTCAACAGTCAAAAGAAATTGCCATCTTTATTTTTAAAGCAGAAAACATTTGACAAGTAAATTCATTTTTGTTTTATTTCAAGAATCGTTAATCACATTAAAACGTCATTCTGTAAAGCTAAAACAAATAAGAATTGTGAACAAAAGTACAAGGGCTCAAATTTTATTGATAGGATGGAAATCAGCCAAGCGCGTGATTCCATAGAGTATTAACAAAGTTAGAAATTGGTAATTCTATGGGAAAAGGGCTACATTGAAACATAACAACCACTATCCTTCTACCAACTTTGAATTCGGGGCATCCTGAGTTTCCGTCGAAGATGACCTTGATCGAGATTTCTGTCGAATGGCACGACTGCTGAGGAGTTAAACTGATCAGACGTAGTTACTTGCCATGAATCCCTAATTTTTTCCTGGATCGTACTTTGAGATTTCCAATCCACCGGGATGATTTTGTGCTTGTGTCTCTAATTTTTGCCTGGACCGCCCTTTTGGGTTTTCAATCCACCAAGGCGTTTTTTTTCTTTCTTTTTTTTTTAGTTTAGGCGAAGTATTTCTTGACTACGTCAACATTGGTGGGGTAGGAAAATTCTTCTCCATCCATGGTTGCGAGTCTCAAGGCACCGCTTGAGAAGGCTTTCTTGACCACACAGGGGCCGTCATAATTTGGAGTCCATTTGCCCCGAGAATCAGTGAGAAATGATTATATCTTCTTGAGAACAAGGTCTCCCTTCCAGAAGACGCGAGGTCGGGCCTTTTTGTCAAATGCCCTCTTCATCCTCTATTGATACAACTGACCATGGCATAGTGCCGTTATTCGCATTTCTTCGATCAGATTTAGTTCGTCGTATTTGCTTTGACACGATTCAGCTTCCGTTAACTTAGCTTCCATCAATACCCGGATTGATGGGATCTCTACTTCTATGGGGATTACTGCCTCCATACCATATACTAGAGAGAAAGGGGTTACCCCTGTTGAAGTGCGGACAGATGTGCGATAACCGTGAAGAGGAAAGGGTAGCATCTCGTGCCAGTATTTGTAGGTTACAACCATCTTTTGAACAATCTTCTTGATGTTTTTGTTAGCCGCTTCTACCGCTCTGTTCATCTTAGGTCGGTAGGGAGATGAATTATGGTGCTCGACTTTGAACTCAGTACACAACTCCTTCATCATCTTATTGTTCAAGTTAGATCCATTATCAGTAATGATCTGGCTTGGAACACCATAACGACAAATGATATTTTTTTTGATAAAGCGGACCACCACTTGTCGGGTTACATTGGCATACGACGCTGCTTTGACCCACTTGGTGAAGTAATCAATGGCTACCAAAATGAACCGATGTCCGTTTGAAGCCTTGGGCTCAATCATGTCGATTCCCCATATGGAAAAAGGCCACGGGGAAGAAAGAACTTTTAGATGCGTCGGCGGTACATGGATTTTGTCTGAGTATATCTGACACTTGTGACACTTCCTCATGTACTTGTAGCAGTCGGATTCCATGGTTAACCAATAGTACCTTGCTCTTAGAATTTTTCTCGCAATTGTGTGTCCATTGGCATGAGTGCCAAAGGATCCTTCATGAATTTCTTTCATCAGCATGTTTGCTTCTGGTCTGTCTACGTATCGGAGCAAGACCATGTCGAAATTTCTCTTATAGAGGGTATCACCGCTCAGAAAGAAGCTTCCGGCCAGTATTTTGAGGGTTTTTCTATCTTTTCTGGATGTCCCAGGTGGGTACTCTTGTTTCTGAAGGAAGCATTTGATGTCGTGGTACCAAGGTTTGTCGTCTATGACTGCTTCAATCGTGAAGATGTAAGCGGGCCGTTCAAGGCGCATTATGTCAATCTTAGGTAAGTCGTTCCATTGACCTACACTAATCATGGAAAAGAGAGTGGCTAATGCATCAGCCATGTGACCCTCTTCACGAGGGATATGATGAAACTCGACTCGGTTGAAGAATGGTAATAACCTTCTCGCATAGTCTTTGTAAGGAATCAATCCTGATTGGTATGTGTTCTAATCTCCTTTGATTTGATTGATAACTAGGGCTGAGTAGCCATAAACATCCAAGTTTTGATCCTTAAGTCAATTGCTTCTTCGAGACCCATGATACAAGCTTCGTATTCAGCCTCATTGTTTGTACACTTAAATGTCAGTCGGGCTGTGAAAGGAATGTTGGTACCCTAAGGTGTTATGATGATTGCCCTAAATTCGTTTCCATAATGATTGACAGCTCCGTCAAAGATAAGTCCCCATTGGGAACCTGTTTCTGGCCCTTCTCTGGGTAGCGGTTCATCGCAATATTTCATTTTAAGATACATGACATCTTCGTCTGGGAAGTCAAATCTGACTGATCCTGATCGACAATCGGTTTATGAGCCAAATGATCGGCTAAAATACTTCCTTTAACGACTTTTTGAGCGTGGTACTCTATGTCATATTCTGACAACAACATCTGCCAACGGGCAATCCTTCCCGTGAGAGCAGGTTTATCAAAGACGTACTTGATTGGATCCATTTTGGAGATTAATCGAGTAGTGTGACAAATCATGTACTGGCGAAGACGTTTGGCTGCCCAAGCCAAAGCACAACAAGTTTTCTCGAGCATTGTGTACCGAGTTTCACAGTCCGTAAACTTCTTGCTCAAATAGTAAATGGCAGACTCTTTCCTTTTTGTTTCGTCTTGTTGGCCAAGTACACAACCCATGAAGTCTTCCAAGACTGTTAAGTAAATGATCAGTGGTCTTCCTTCCACTGGAGGTGATAGAATCGGTGGGTTCAACAGGTATTCCTTGATACTGTCGAAGGCGGTTTGACAGTCTTCTGTCCAAACGCAGTCCTGATTCTTTTTGAGTAATTTGAAGATCGGCGTGCATGTCGCGGTCATGAGGAATATGAATCTGGAAATGTAGTTCAAACATCCCAGGAATCCTCTGACTTATTTTTCAGTCTGCGGTGAAGGAATTTCTTGAATGGCCTTGACCTTGTCAAGATCAACCTCAATTCCTTTCTGGCTGATGATGAACCCTAAAAGTTTCCCTAAGCGAACACCAAATGTGCATTTATTGGGATTCAAGCGAAGCTTGTATTTTCTCAGACGCTCGAATAATTTTGACAGGAGGGTCACAAGCTCCTCCTCTGTTTTAGATTTGGCAATCATGTCATCGACATATACTTCGATTTCCTTGTGTATCATGTCATGAAACAGAGTAGTCATGGCCCTTTGATAGGTTGCCTCGACGTTCTTCAAACTGAACGACATTACCTTGTAACAAAAGGTCCCCCATGGGGTGATAAAGGAAGTTTTCTCCATGTCTTTCGGCGCCATATTTATCTGATTATAGCCCGAGAATCCATCCATGAAGGAGAATACATTGAACTTTGCGGTACTGTTTATCAGTATATCAATGTGTGGTAAGGGAATGTAATCCTTTGGACTAGCCTTGTTTAGATCTCTGTAGTCCACACACATTCTGACCTTTCCGTCTTTTTTCGGAACTGGCACTATGTTAGCTCACCATTGAGGATATTCTGATGTGGCGAGGAAGCCTGCGTCAATCTGTTTCTATACCTCCTCCTTGATTTTGATAGCCATATTCGGGCGAGTCCTTCTCAAACTTTGTTTTACTGGCGAACATTCTGATCTTAGCGGTAGATGATGCTCGACGATGCTGGTATCCAACCCTGGCATATCCTGATAGGACCAAGCGAATACATCGGGAAACTCTTTGTGAAGCTTTATCAAATCCTCTTTGACATTTGGACAATCTTGACTTCTTTTCTTTCCTCTTTTAAACCCAAGTTGACTGTTTCCAACGACTCTTTGTGAGGTTCGATAGACCTTTCCTCTTGTCTGAGTAGTCGGGAGATCTCTTCTGGAATTTCTTTGTCATTTTCTTCTTTAGCCTCGATTACCGGGACTTCAAAGTTGGGAGAAGGCATCGGATCGTATGTTTCGATGGGGTTTAAAACAAGTAATCTGCATGACGTGATGATTTGTGTTTAGAAGAGATAGAGAGAATGTAAGAGCGTGTGAAGTGTATTTTTTGATAATTGCTTGTTTTTATTATTGGAATTGTTTTTTAGGATTACCATTTTCTGAAAAACGAAAAGGGAAAACAACAAGAAATACGGAAATTACAGAACGACGTTTGTCGCGACCAACAAAAATTATCAAGTCGCCATCATATTTTTTCTAAGGAAAATAAATGATAAACCTAGAATCCTAATCCTAAGGGTAGAGATTCCTAAGATTCGGGAGTCGGTTAAGTGAGGGGAAGGTGTTAGGCACCTCTCACTTCCATTGTACTCAATGGGGCCCTCCTTAAGTTCTAGGGTATGTTTGTTTGTTGTCTGACTTTTTACTTATTTACAAAAAGAATCCTAAATTTTTTATTATTGTACTCGCTATGGTTTACCACCCTATGCCTACGTACCTTCAATTTTGAAGGATCAGAGTAACCGCAGTTCACCTCCCCTATTCCTACCCCCAATCCTATTCCTAACCCTAATCCCAAACTTAATCCACTATTTATACTCTTGGATAAAGAGTTATATCCCCATATCTATTATTAATACTCCTAGATAATGAGTTCTATCCCTTAATTTATTATTTATACTCCTAGATAAGGAGTTATATCCCTTAATCTATTATTTATACTCCTAGACGAGGAGTTATATCCCTTAAATCCTAATCCGTTTATTTATACTCTCGGAGGAAGAGTTTTATCCCAAAATCCTTGTCCATTGTTTATAGTCTCGGATGGAGAGTTCTATCCCTTAAAAATCCCTTATCCATTATTTATACTCTCGGATGGAGAGTTCTATCCCTTAATCCCTTATCCCTTGGCCTATATTTATACTCTTGGAACCTAAGAGTGTTATCCCAAAATCCTATCCTTTATTTAGACTCTTGGACAAAGAGTTTTATCCCAAATTTTAAATCCTTAAAAATCCCTTTATGTTCCTTACTTAAAAATAATAAAAACCTCAAATTCCAAAGAATTTAATAAAACCCAAAATACCCATTATGCTAAGAAACATAGCAAAACAAATCCCCCAAAATATTCCAATTTAAAAAGATTTTTAACATAATCCCAAAATAAAATAATTTTAATCCCCAAAAATAAATTAAATTCGCTTTAATTTATTTTTATCCAAAAAAAACCCAAATTTTCCAAATAAAACCCAATACCAAAAGTTTTTTTTATTAAAAGATAAACCCTAACACAAGTTTAGTTAAATTCCCAATTTCCCAAAGATACCATTATCCGACCAAAATCACTAAAAAAATCTTATTATTATTTTTTCTTTAACAAAGAAGGATTGAACTAATTATTTTAATATATCAACCTCCAACCCAAGATTATCCTAAAAATCCTAAATATAATTCCTAAAGTGAAAGAATTTTAATTCCTATTTTATTAAAAGAATGAACCAAACATTTTTAAAAATACATATAAAAGTAAATTGAAAATCAAACCCAAAATTATCCCTAAAACCCTAAATAAAATTCCTAAATAAAAATCCTAAATAAAATTAAATTCCTATTTCCTTTAAAAGAATAAACCAAGTATGTTAAATATATAAATTATAAATTTAAACCCAACCCCACAATTATCCCAAAAATTCCTAAATAAAAATCCTAAATAAAATTAAATCCCTATTTCCTTTAAATATATAAAACTATTAATTATGAAAACAAAACTAAAAACTAAAGAAATAAAATAGAATAACACTTAAATATTTATCCTAATACTAATATCCCCCAAAATCCTATTTCTAATCCCTAATTAAAATCTAAATCCTAATTAAGTAATTAAATTAAGTTATTAATTTAATTATTAAAAAACCCTAAAATCCCATTCCTTATAAATCCTAATTAATATTTAACCTAATTAAATAATTAAATTAATAAATTAATTTAATTATTAAAAAAACCTAAAACCCTATTTTTGTACCCTAATTAACATTTAAAACCTAATTACATAATTAAATTAAGTAATTAACTTAATTATGTAATGTAAAATCCGGGGGTCTATTTTCTATTGAAGAAAAAACAAATGGGCTTCTGGGGGGTGTCAAGGGTAAAGGGCGCAAGGCCCAGAAGAGAAAGACCAAAGCCTGAGAAAAAACAAAAAAAAAAACCACCGTGGAGAGAGTCAACGGTTGACTCCCTCAAAAGCGTCTGATGATGATCAGACGGCTCCAAAGGCCTGAAATCCTGGCCTTAGATCCTGATTACTATTCCTGATACGCTAAGTGAACGGTCCAGATGCAGAGTCAATGGAGACTCACGATGCGCACGTGCTCATTGGATGAGTCAAAATATCTTGATCGCCCGACCGCGAAGGGGCTACGTGCCCTTAATCTGGGAACTATGGGAGGGTGTACAAATTGGGGCTTCTCTTCAAAAACTCCTCATTTCATTCCCCTCTTTCTCTCTCTAACCTTCTCTATCTCTCTCTAAGTCTCTCATTCCCTCTCGCTTCTCTCCAACCTTCGTCGCCGGTGAGCCTTCCGTCCACCGTGCACAACCACCAACCACCTCTAATTTCCAAACTCCGGTTGAGGATTCAACCGAAAATTTCAACAACCAAGAAACCTAACCCTAAAACGATTAACCCTACCCTAATTAACCCAGAAATCAACCCAGTTCTCTAGGGTTCGTGAAGAACCCTAGGAACCCTAACCCAATATTCAACCCAAACCCAGTTTTACCTGTGAAACCTACAAACCCTAAGTATCATGGATGAACCCTAGGGTTCAAAGCAAGAACCCTAACCCTAGCCCAGTAAAACCCTAACCCTAACCAGAAGAACCCTAACCCTATACAAAACCCAGAAAACCCTAAATCAAACCCCAAATAAGCAATCGAACCTAGAATCAACAACAACCACGAGATGCAAAAATAAAGCTAAGTGATTCTCGCGCTTACCTCTCCTTGCCATGACCGATTAAGCCGCGTCCAATTCCTCTCCTTCTCCGTTTCCGATTCACTACCCTTTTCCTTTTGTTTGCAGGTGATTAGCTCAGGAAGTCTTAGGGTTCTAATGATGAACCCTAAGTCCTTATCTTGTACGAGCTTTAAGTGGAGATTCGGTCAATTCGTGCAGCAATTCGCTTAGGGTTTTTTTTAGGTTCTCAATTTCTTTAGTTTATATATATGATTTTTAGGTTTTAGAAATTAAGTTTAGATTGATTAGATTAGGAAATGTTTGATGTAATTTCTGATTTGATTGGATTTTCTATTCGTTTTGAAGAATTAGGGTTTTGATCTGTAATTTGTAATCAATCCAAAAATTAATGCCAATTGGTTCTATTTTGTACAAAAAGATCTGAATTGATTTGATTTTGTTTCCATGACATCCTGCACAAGTTTAGGGTTAGTGAGTCACTTGGCGAAGACGATGACCCATTGGGTCAACAATTTTGACCCAAGAATGAAAATAAAATAAAAAATAAAAAATAATGAAAATGAATAATAATTAACAATTACAAATATTGATAAAACGGCAAAAACCATAATAATAAAAACGTAATTATTATAAAAACCAAAATAAAAAGAAGTAATAATCATAAATGATAATGATAATCAAAACAAACACCACCCTTCCCTTTTTAATCGTTAACCCTAATTACCCCTAAAACCTTAATTAAAAAAGCCCAACTATTAATTAAATTTAAATGACCAAATTTAAAACTTAGACTTATGATTTAATTCTAAAGACCCTTAACTTAAAAACAAAGCAAATAACTATTTAATAAAACTTTCAAAAAAATGAACCAATAATAATATTCATTACAAAAATATATTCTTTTAAACAACTAACTCTAAAATAAACTCCTAACTAATTATTAATAAAATTAACTAAAACTTTAAATAAACAACTAAAAATAAGAAAGACCCCTTATACCAAACCAATTCCAACATGGGCCTAAAAGTGCTAACAATCTCAAGAGCCCACTGACATCTAAATGACACCCTTTGATAACACAAAAAATCCTAAAAAGATGAAAAATCACTGGTCAAAATTTAGGGTACTACAACTGCCCCTATTTAATCGTCTTCGAATCAGAAAGATGATGTCGATGAGCCTTCCTCTTTTTAGAGAGGAGACGATTAAATACAAGAAGGACCCAAATTTTGACCACAGAGTCTAATAAGTGCTTCGCTGACTATCCTAAGATCCCTGGTAATAAACCCTTGACGAAATACCCGATTGAACCCCTTGATAAATACCTTTTCGAGGAACCCCTTTTGATAAAACCTATTGACGCAACAATGACACCCCTAGGTGGAACCCTCTGATGACAAACCCAATAAACCCTCTTTTTTTGACAAAATTCCGGTAGAACCCTTTTTTTGAAGTCTAAAAAAAAAACCCTTTTTGGATGAAAAATTCCTAGATAATTTTTTTTTGTAGAACCCCTGATAAATCCCTTTTGATTGACCTGGATCAAACCCTTTGATAAAATATCCTGCTGAAATCCTTTTGGTAAATCCCTTTTGTTAAAATATGGTAGAACCCTTTGATGGAACCCCTTGATGAGATTTTGGAAAAAACCCTTTTGACGAAATCCCTTTATAGAAAGCCCCTTGATAAGACCCCAGTGAAACCTTTTAATAAAAACATTTGATAAAACCCTGATGAAACCCCTTGATAAGACATTGGTGAAACCCTTTAATACCATTCTGGTAGGACCCCTAAAAAGAAATTTGGTAGAACCCCTTTTTGGTAAATCCTTGTGTAAAATTTTCTGATGTAAACCCTTTGATAGAACCCCTTTGATAAAAATCCCTTGGATGCAACCCCTTAAATACAAATCTGGTTGAACCCCTGATAAAACTGCTTGACAAAACCCCTAGATGTATCCTTTATGTGAATCCCTGAGACGAATCTTTTTAAACGAAACCTTGGCGGAAACCCTTTGATAAATCTCTGGTAAAATCCATAATAGAACCCTTGAAAAAAACCCTTAGTGGAACCCTTGATGAAAATCCTTAGATACTTGATGAAACCTATCCCTTATGAAGGCAATGTTGCCAAGTTAGGGATGTGAGAGATGAAGACCTACTCACTGCTGGATAATAATCCTATAAAATCCTTTATCAAAGCAACGCTTCAATGATATAGTTGGGGATTAAATCCCTTTTAGTAATTATGAACCCTATGCATGTATACATGAGTGCATCTATTTATGTTAATGTATGTATGTGATGTTAGAGCGTAGCGACATGATTAATGCATGACAATGATTTGAATATCTCCATATGTGTCGCAGTATTTGATCCTTGAAAATATGCCTCATATTACCTGAAAAAGTGTCTTGAAGAGGAACTTGGATCCTACCACGCTATGATATGACCTTAATATGAACTACCCCAGTATCATGTTTTTGCCCCTGATTAGATGACTTCTAGAGTGATTGGCCTCAATGCACCCTTGAGTTGGTATGCCCCAGCGTGAACCTCTTGAAAGGTCCACCCATTATCATTAAAGTCATGGAGGTGATTCAGCATCGGTGTGTCAAATCTTGGGATGCTTTGCCCCTAGTTAGTAGGATCTTCAGATGATATGCTCCTATGGTCATTAGGATTTTGGCCCTTGGTTGGAAGGATCCTTAGGTGACCTGCCCCTAGTCAGAAATTCCTTGAAATGATATGCCCCTGATTAGACCATTGTTGATATTTCCTTGGTGCTAAGTATTGATTTGCGAGTAAAATTATTCCCTTTGAAAAGTAATTCTAACTCAATGCTCATGCAAGTTTTGAAATCCAAATTTTATACAAGGTGTATGATAGATGGTATTCGTCCATGAGGTTGGCATGAATGAGAAAATTATGATTTAACAAACATTTAGATTCGGAGTTAGTTTAACAACGACTTTGCCGAGTATGCTTTTATAATGCCCCTAGCTTCAATTAGGACTTTTATATGTTGTAACGTGGCCTGGTTCATGGTTTTAAAAACAAAGATACAAGGCTCAAAATCTGAAATTTAACCCACCCCATTCTCCTTGATGTTCTCCATTCCTAAATCCAATTAACCCAACAAATGCGTTCATCCTATAAGAGAAACTTTTTAGTCATGGTGATTAAAAGGTATACTGGTTCAAGCACTTTATGAGATTTTTTTAGAGGTGCAGTCACTCACTCCTGTTTATAAGATTGTTCCCTATTTTCCTTTTTCTTTGCTTTTAATCCCTTATTTTTGCATGGACCAATTCTTTTGAGTTTGTGGTCCATCGGGATACCCTAATTTTTGCCTAAGTCAAAGTCCACTATTTTTCAGCTTTTCCTTTTCTTCTTGACTTAGCGGGCTTTCTCTTTTTTTGTTTTTTTCCCTGAACAATTCTTGAGTGATTTGCTTTTGACTTAGAAAGGGTGTGACTGCCATATTAGATATTATGAGCTATTATCCTTTTTGCTTCCTCAATGTTGAATGGTGTGAGGAAGAAGATGTGCTTTAAACCCTTTGCTTGGATTGACTGATTCTCTTGAGATCAGAATGCATCATTGAGTTAATTGAAATCTACCCTGCCCCTGGTTAATATTAAGGTTTTTTTGAAAATAAAAAGAACACCGACTTTTGGCTCGAGGGGGTTGACTACGGATTAACTCCTTATTCCTCCAGTGTTTGTGAAGTGAAACAATGCCTTACATAGTCAGCTGGGTCTTACTATTAAAGCATACATCAGCAAATTCGTTTGTTTATTACATCCTTCTCCTCTTAAGTTTGTTAATGGTGAAGAAGTGAAATGGAAAAGCTTTGATTTTTTTTTGCAAGTGATGGCCTAGAAAGAGAGTGTAAACGAATGGGTCGATTCCAAAATCATGCATGCTCGTCTTATTAAAATTATTTCCTAAAAGGTACATCTTTTAATTACAAACAACACTTAGCAAAAAGGAAAATACAACTGGAAATTATAAAGGCCTAATGATCCTAGAAGTGAGCTTCCTTGTTGATCCACCGAATTTAGAAGACACTTCTTGAAGTTCTTGCACTTTGTCAAAGTAAGGGTGACCTCTCACCAATGGGGACTCCTCCTTTGAAATTCGTTTGCAGGTCTTATGCTTTGAGCTCATAGCTTGTAGTGTCTGAATAGGGTCAAGTAATTGCAGCTTCAGTAAGGCACCTCCAATTAAGTCATGAGACATTGGTGTAGGATCTAGTTCCCTTCCAAACTTCCTTTGTTGTATAGGCATCATCCAAGGTTATTGCATTTGAGGCTCTAAGCACTCCTCTGGCAGACATGGTGAAGGGTTATCTTTTTTCCTCAATGATACTTGCCCCTCTTGAATTTCTCTACATCTTCTTAAGATATCCTTTAAGTTCGTTTGAGAGTATCGAGAAACCTCTTAGCTCTTTGTAGTTGGATAAGGGAGAAAAAGGAAAGGACATGTAAATGTATGTGTATGTATGAAAATGCATGGATATGTAAAAAAATTTAAGGTATGCTAAAATTTTTTGATGTAATGCAAGTGTCACATTAAGATAGTGACAGGTGAAGGGAATCCCTTACGGGTCCAGAGGTAGCTATGTACATAGCGAACCCTTATCCAGCAAGGTTCCATAGGGATAATGATAGGTATGGGAAACCCAACGAGTTTAAGGATGTGTAAGGTAAAATGCAAGCATGTCCTATTAAAGGTAGGCTCCCTATTATAGGTTGGATCTAAGTTTAGTCTACCCAACCCCCTCACATGTAGGATATATAGATTTTGGCAACATAACAGTCCTAGAATTTACAGACTATACCCTTGTTTTACCATGAGAAGGAGCAAGCCTTCATATGGTAATCCTTCGGGATAAGTTTCATCTGGGTAGGACCCTAGTAATAGCCCTTGAGGGTTGAATACATAGGGTCTCCATGAGTTGGTAAGGGTAGGCTAAAAGTTCTCAGAGTCTTGCGGACCGCATCCAAATCATCCTCTATGTTAGGGGCTAGCCCTACCATGAGGACACGTTTGAAGGATCTATTTTGAGTGTAGCATCAATGAATTGTTGGGATGTCGCATCCACCCAAAACATTTCCGTTCTACGTCCTAATCTAGGGTTGTACTCCAAGCTTGAGTTTTAGTTTCACACGTCATCATATCCCAAACCAATGTAATAATGGCAATATAATAAATATAAATAAAAATAAACATAATAAAATAAAAACAAAATATAAAACATAAAAAACATGAGAATAGTAAAAGAAAAAAAAACAATAAACACCCCAGACAAACAAACAAAAAACCCTACAACCTAAGGTTAGGATGGACTCTCTTTAGGTTACCCTGTACCCAGCAGAGTCGCCAGCTGTCGCGGCCGACAAAAATTATCGAGTCGCCATCATATTTTTTATAAAGAAAATAAATGATAAACCTAGAATCCTAATCCTAAGGGTAGAGATTCCTAAGGTTCGGGAGTCGGTTAAGTGAGGGGAAGGTGTTAGGCACCCCTCACTTCCATTAGACTCAATGGGATCCTCCTTAATTTCTAGGGTATGTTTGTTGTCTGACTTTTTACCTATTTACAAAAAGAATCCTAAATTTTTTATTATTGTACTCGCTAGGGTTTACCACCCTATGCTTACGTACCTTCAATTTTGAAGGATAAGAGTAACCGCAGTTCACCTCCCCTATTCCTACCCCCTAATCCTATTCCTAACCCTAATCCCAAACTTAATCCACTATTTATACTCATGGATAAAGAGTTCTATCCCCATATCTATTATTTATACTCCTAGATAAGGAGTTCTATCCCTTAATCTATTATTTATACTCCTAGATAAGGAGTTATATCCCTTAATCTATTATTTATACTCCTAAAGATACCCAATTTCCAATTTCCCAAAGATACCATTATCCTACCAAAATCCCTAAAAAAAATCTTATTATTATTTTTTCTTTAACAAAGAAGGATTGAACAAATTATTTTAATATATCAACCCCCCAACCCAAGATTATCCTAAAAATCCAAAATACAATTCCTAAAGTGAAAGAATTTTAATTCCTATTTTATTAAAACAATGAACCAAACATTTTTAAAAATAGATATAAAAGTAAATTGAAAATCAAACCCAAAATTATCCCTAAAACCCTAAATAAAATTTCTAAATAAAAATCCTAAATAAAAATAAATTCCTATTTCCTTTAAAATAATAAACCAAGTATGTTAAATATATAAATTATAAATTTAAACCCAACCCCACAATTATCCCAAAAATTCCTAAATAAAAATCCTAAATAAAATTAAATCCCTATTTTCTTAAATGAATTATTTTAAATATATAAAACTATTAATTATGAAAACAAGACCAAAAATTAAAGAAATAAAATAGAATAACACTTAAATATTTATCCTAATACTAATATCCCCCAAAATCCTATTTCTAATCTCTAATTAAAATCTAAATCCTAATTAAGTAATTAAATTAAATTATTAATTTAATTATTAAAAACCCTAAAATCCTATTCCTTATAAATCCAAATTAATATTTAACCTAACTAAATAATTAAATTAATAAATTAATTTAATTATTAAAAAAACCTAAAACCCTATTTCTGGACCCTAATTAACATTTAAAACCTAATTACATAATTAAATTAAGTAATTAACTTAATTATGTAATGTAAAATCCGGGGGTGTATTTTCTGTTGAAGAAAAAGCGAATGGGCTTCAGGGGGTGTCAAGGGTAAAGGGCGCAAGGCCCAGAAGCCAAAGGCCAAAGCCTGAGAAAAAAAAAACCACCTTGGAGAGGGTCAATGGTTGACTCCCTCAAAAGCTTCTGATGATGATCAGACGGCTCCAAAGGCCTGAAAACCTAGTCTTAGATCCTGATTATTATTCTTGATACGCTAACTGAACGGTCCAGATGTAGAGTCAATGGATACTCACGATGCGCACGCGCTCATTGGATGAGTCAAAATATCTTGATCGCCCGGCCGCGAAGGGGCCACGTGCCCTTAATCTAGTAACTATGGGAGGGTGTACAAATTGGGGCTTCTCTTCAGAAACTCCTCATTTCATTCCCCTCTTTCTCTCTCTAACCTTCTCTATATCTCTCTAAGTCTCTCATTCCCTCTCGCTTCTCTCCAACCTTCGTCGCCGGTGAGCCTTCCGGCCACCGCGCACAACCATCAACCACCTCTAATTTCCAGAATCCGGTTGAGGATTCAACCGGAAATTTCAACAACCAAGAAACCTAACCCTAAAACAATGAACCCTACCCTAATTAACCTAGAAATTAAGCCAGTTCTCTAGGGTTATTGAAGAACCCTATGAACCCTAACCTAATATTCAACCCAAACCCAGTTTTACCCGTGAACCCTACAAACCCTAAGTATCTTGGATGAACCCTAGGGTTTAAAGCAAGAACCCTAACCCTAGCCCTGTAGAACCCTAACCCTAACTAGAAGAACCCTAACCCTATACAAAACCCATAAAACCCTAAATCAAACCCTAAACAAGGAATCGAACCCAGAATCAACAACAACCACGAGATGCAAAAATAAAGCTAAATGATTCTCGCGCTTACCTCTCCTTGCCGTGACCGATTAAGCTGCGTCTAATTCCTCTCCTTCTCTGTTTCCGATTCACTAACCCTTTTCCTTTTGTTTGTAGGTGCTTAGTGTAATACCTCAAAATTTTCCATTTTATTTATTACCTTATAATTGGCTTATGCTTCATTCATTTGCATTTCATAATAGGTCATGCTAAATCATACATCATTGGTTGTAAGGCATGGGATCAGGTGTCTCAAGGTATGGACAATTCAAAGGCAAAGGACAATATTAAAGCTTTTCCAAACAAGTCACAAGGGCTCCTCATATCTCAATTCATCTCATTTGAGCTCTCAAGTCATCCAGAGATGGGAATTCAATAAAGGATTGAAGCAACTCATCATCTCCTAGCATGGATGTTCAAATTAGGGTTTTGAAATTCTTGGATATAACACACTAATGTGCAAGATTATTGAGCTTTTATCATCACCCAATGGCATATCTCATCATTGTTTGAGAGAATACACATCATACTCAGAGGAATTTGGATTTGGAAGATGTGCTGATTTCTCCTAGACTGAGGGTTCAAAATTAGGGTTTATCATAAAATCAGTTTATTTCTGATTTTTTGGGCAAGACTTGATCCTATGGTATTCTACATGTCCTCAAGTGTCTAGGGATGAAGAGTTGTCCATTAATTTGGTTTGGAGGGGTTTCAATTGATTAATAGATTGAGAATCAGGAGGATTGGGGAAAAGTCAACTGTGCAGGAGAAAAAGTCAACTCTTGACTTTTTAAGGTCAAATTCATGCTCTTCATCTTAAATATGATCATTGGTGAAGATTTTATCAAGAAATAATAATAAATTCATCAAAAATCAAGAAATGTACAAAGTTGCCAAAAATAGAAATTAGGGTTTCCATTTATGGCAAATTTTGGCAAGGTGTGCACCCAACTTTAGGGCATTCTTTCTCCATGTTCCAAGCACCAAATGGAAAGGTTAGGGAGGCCTATAAAAATTTCACATTTCAATCTTCAAAACCATACCAAGAACATGGCCATTGGATTAAAATCAAGAGAGTTATGGTGCTTCAAAGTTGAGACAAATCATAGCATTTTTGGCAGCTAGGTAGGTCATGGGTGAGCCAGCACGCAATCATTTCCACAAACACCTTGTGTGCATGTTCTATCCAAGTTCAAGGGCAAATTTCTCCATGATGGAGAGTCCAAATGAAATATTGTTCAACATTAATCTTGTTCCTCTCCATCTCCCCTTCAACTTTGGTGTTGAAAGATTTTTCATCTGATCAACTCACTGAGAGATATGGTAGCTCAAAGTAGGTGACCTCCAACTGATCTCTTTTACACGCCATGGTAGGTCAAGGCCAGGTCAGGCTGGCATGCTACATCAGTTTTGTATCAACATTTTCATGAGATATTTTCACATTGTTAGAGACTCCATTTGCAAATGTTTTCCACACCAGTGTTGTTGTCCTTCATTTCCTCTTTCCAAATCACCCTTTGCCATGTCATTTAATTCCATAGTCATGAAGATACCATGCTTCAAAGTCACCCTCTTTCCATCTGGTTTCTTCATTCTCAAGTAAACAAATTCAGTAAAAAAAAGAGCTTTGTCCTTATCATTCTCATGTGCATGTTGAGTATGTATCATCCCATGTCATCAAACTTTGCCATTTCAAGGCAAAGATGTTCCTTACATATCATAGATGTCAATGTACTTCCATTCCTCATTTATTCAAACAAAAAAGAAAATGAGAAACTTGCAGAGCAAGCTGCATTGCTGCTATCATCAGTACATCATCACCTTTCATCTTTACTCCACACCATAACATGCCATGATCTCTCCACACACGAGCAAAACAACAACAACTCGTGACAGATCATACACACAACTCACTCTCTTTTACTTCATTTATGCTTAACTCACTCAGTTAACCCTGGTTCTAACTGTCAACCATGACAGTTAGAGCTTAACCAAGGATATAAAAGCACCTCTAATAGAAAATTGCAGGAGGGGACTCATTCTTCACATTTCACCAACTCTTTCTCTCTCACTCTGGGTCTCTCTCTCTCTCTCTCTCTCTCTCTCTCTCTCTCTATCTCTCTCTCTCTCTCTCTCACTCGAGCTTGTTGTTCATTCCTCTTCAAGATTCATCATCATCATCATCAAGGGATCTTGAAACTGTTAGCATTGAATCTTCAAATTGCATCTTCTTCTTCAAGTTTTTTCATCCAAATCTCACTGATTCGAAGCACTACATAGCCTTTATTTGGCTAGATTGAATTTCAAGAAGCAAGTGGAATCTCCTCTCTGGTATTCTTTTGATTAGAAGCAGCTTCAAAGTACAGGTTCAGTTCATAATCTCTTGCTCTCATTATGCTTTAATTTTGCTTGTTTCTGTTTGTTTGGAGCTCGATAGGAGCCATGTGATCACCAGCTAGTTGATAGGCACCATAGGTGCATAGTTTCAAAATCCAAGGGCAAACTTCATGGCTTATATTCTCTCTGTGTGTGATTTGTTTATGAATTCTGTAGTTGGATTTGGAATCTACATGGCTTGAGGTTTATTTTGATGTGTGGTTTGTGAGTTTCTATGGTGGTTGGAACCTGAGCATGGTGGTGGTTCGCCAGAGAAGACGACCGGAGTCTTCTTCGACCACCTGAAGTTCAACTGTGTGAAAACCCTAGGCTATTCCTCAGTTTAAAACATGTCCGTTGATTTGTTTTGATCTAATGGCCACGAGCGTGCCAGCACATTAATGAGAGAGGGTGGGAGTCACGTGCTCTCATTTTGTGATTTAATTTTAATTTGGTGTTCACGTGTGTGTGGTGTGTGATTAGTTATCATGTGCCTGCATCATGTCCACATGATTTGTGTACTTTCTTGATTATTTGATCTTGACTTGATCCTGTGGCCATTATTGAGTCAACGATTGACTGCTGTCCATGATATGCACCATCCTCTGAGCACGTGGTATTGGACTGGGTTATTTTTTCCATGCGCACCCATCTTTTCCAGGCCCAAGCGCCTTTTAACTGAGTAATTGCTAGTGTCATACCCCCTTGGATCATTTCTTTCATTTTTTACTTTCTTTTTCATACATGTTTCATTTTTAATATTTAAAATTACTTCCAAGCGTCCAAAAATTCCACAAAAATTCATGAAGCATTATAAGACATTTAAATAATTTTGACATATTTTATATTCTGATTTCATCATATTTTGTCATTTTTCCATGAATTTTCCTTTAATTTCCTTTGTATGTGCATTTACTAATGATACATGTTTCATTCTTAATTTGTTTGACATAGTTGTGGATTGAATTCTTGCCTAATAATTGACATATGCATTTATGATACATTTAGGCATGCCATGCATTTTTCATAGTTTTTTTATGTCACTTCTTGTTGATTTTTAGATGTTATCTTTGAGTCATTTGTTTATGTGATTTGCATGACATTGTGAAGCATCTTTGAGCATGATTCTTAATGAATTTTAAGCTATCTTTTGAGACATGTTTGCATACTAGTTTCACTTCAAATGACTTGAATATTCCAATTTTATTGAGTCTCTAACACCACTTTTGATCCATTTTAAAAGCACGTTTGTTTGTGTGGATATTAGAAGATTTGTGCTAGGGTGTTGATGTGTATTGTGTGCAATTCTCTTTGTTAATTGTTGGGACCTTTTAATCCATGTTCCATGAAAATAATAGGTCATTTTCCCTGCATTATAGGTCATTGGTTGGTCATTCTTACATGACTTGTGTGCACTTGCCTAACTTGAAACGTGTTATGTAATTGTGCATTCTCCCTTGATCTTCTTTGAGCACATGTTTGTACCAACACTTGCATAATCTTAAACAATCACTTAAACATGATTCACTTCTGTTTGCAATCATCTTCAACTATATTCCATGACCTATAATTGCATATGACATATTTCTTAAGTTCATAAACTTTTGAATGTTTGTTTGACTTAACTTGAACATGTTTGTTCCTAATCATCAATGTGCTTCAACATGATACTTGTGTGCACTTTGTGCTTCCATTATTGACTTCTAAATGTCATTTCAAATGTCATGAGCTACTGACTTACATTCATATTACATGATTGTTCATCTTACATCTTCATTTCTTACTTGCATTACAAGTATGTTTCATTGTTGGAACTTGAATGATGTTTGCTACCACTTCTTCCTACTTGATCAATGCTTGCATTCATGAATCATATGCCATTTTAATGACATCTCCATGCATTAATAAATGTCAGTCACTTCTGACTTTGATGTTTACATATGCATTTGTCCATGTACATGATTCATTTGCATTCATCTTGCATAGTCATGGTATAACTTGCATTTGTGTGATCTTTTGATGCATGTTTCAACATAGTTTGACTTTGTTTGATACCTTAACATTAGTAGGGACCCTTAACATGTACCTACTGACTTTGGTTCTTCCTTAACCCTTAGGACTCTCCCCTTTTGGTTTAACACTTGTTTGCTTCTTAAGTTGTCCTCTTAAAGCAACTAGCATTTGTTTGGCTTGTTTTCTTTCGCCTATGTTCAATACTTGTATCCATTTAATACTAACCTTTTATGTAGGGGCAGAGGTAAGTCACTTGATTATGTGGATGGTTATCCATGCTCATTCCCTCTTTCATCTCTCATCTCTTCTACTTCTATTTCTCTTTCTCTTTTATGTGGTGGATTACATGATATAATGCTTTGTGTATAACTTTATCACACCCCTTTGGGATCCTAAATCATCCATAATTTTTGATTAAGGTGAGGTAGGATAAGCATTAGGTAGTGCTATCCGTCCTTCTTCTTTAGACTTAGGTTCTCAAACCTCCCCTTAGGGCCATCTTGCATGACAACTTTAGAAGAGAATGTCCCTTAGAGTTTTCTTTTCCTTTAAGTCTCTCTTTCTCATCTCAAAACAAAAATCAAAAGCATGTAATAAAAACAACATGTATTGTAAGCCATGAGCCTTAAGTACATGGGAAATGAAAGGAGGAGGGTTTCTCTTCGTCTTTCTAGAGTGTTTAGCATACGTCCTGTTGGGGACCACCACGCGACGCATTCGTTCCCATGTCATAGACTTTAGTGCAATATGAGTTACAAATACAATAAATTAAAACACTTCTTCTAAAAATCAACGAACAAACAAGTCTCTTCTCATCTTCCTCACTCCATTCGTAAAGGATGTGTCACATCCGTTCTACCACAAACAGGTAAATGCCTAAGACTCCGTACAACGAGTTGTGATACCTAACCGCTGGAACGCGCACCTTGACGTTTTCTGTTAAAAAACACAAACAAAGCAAAGTCATCCCTAGTAAGGGGAACTATGCTGCTCTGATTCTTCATTGGTTAATGGAGATACGTAGGCAGGAGATCGTGCGAGATTTCTCCGAGCACAACCTTTCTTCATCACCTCCTTATCTCTTTTCGACCCGTAGGTCGAACTACGACTGCTCTGATTTCCTCTCTCTCTGGTTAGATTGAGGATACGTAGGCACAAGACGGCGATGTCTTGGTGAGCAAACCTCTCCCCTTAGTTCGTGTCTAAACTACGTTGAATCTGATTTTCCCATTGCACGAGGGAATACGTAGACCTAGGACGGCGATGTCCTATCGAGTCTCTTCTTTTTCTTTTCTTCCTCGTTTCTTCGTTCTTTTCCATTCCCGTTCCTTCCCTTTTCCAGTAGCAGCGGAGCTCCAGATGACGACACCCTTTGATTAAGACAACTAGCGTGGATCCCATCGAGTACGATGGACGCGTGGGGGTGCTAATACCTTCCCTGCGCGTAACCGACTCCCTTGCCCGTTTCTCTTGGTCGCGAGACCATGCTTTTTCCTTCCCCTCAGGTTTACGCAGTGTTTCCTTTCCCTCTCTTGGGACAAATACACATTGCTGGCGACTCTATTTCTGCGCCACTTTCGCGTTTGTACCTGGATGAAAATCCCGGGAGCGACAGCTGGCGACTCTGCTGGGGACAGATTGACCTCTTGCTGGTCCATCCCCAATGCGAGTCAATCCTAACGCTTGGTTGTTTATTTTCATTGGGTGTTTATTATGGTGCTTTATTTTGTTGTATATTACTGTATTACTATATTACTATTTTACTATTTTACTGTATTTACCGCATTTATGGTATTGCATTTCATTATTATGCTGGACTGTGCTGTGCTGTGCTGTATTTTTGTGTTTGGTGGGCAGGGTGATCTGAGAGATAAGCCCACTACCCAGGCTTGAGCATACACATAGGTATTAGAGTGGATAGTCGTGACGCTTGCGTGGTGGTGACCACGTATTGTTGTTCACGAGACCCACAGCAAGACGAGGTTCTATCGGGAGCTATCTGCTACTGTATGTTGATACAGGCCAGTGGATATTCTCTTGAGGAACTGTTGACTCTGGTGACCATTCCCGTGGACTCAGTAACGACACTCCTCCCGAGATGTGATAATGGCAGACCAGAAATGGAAAACCTATTACACTTCTTGATCCGAGGACCCAATGCTGGGAACTTGCTATAGGATGACCTTTTTTTTGGGGGAATCAGTGGACGACCTATTTGTTTGGCGATAGTATTGTACCTCGAGGGATGAATGTACTATTGCTTCTCAAATAGAGAATCTGAAACTGAGGAACCTTCATTTTAGTACCCACATGTGAGGAAGGGCGGGTGTTTGCAAGTTTGCAGGTAACCATAACCTCCCACATACCCGGTTTTCTGGTGTTATTACACAAAAGGATGATTCATTCTACTGTATTCAGATGGTTCTTGTCCACAGTTCTATAATATTCTCATATCTACACTGACACTATTCACAGTCCAGCACAGACACGCGGCACTTTGATCCCATGTCTTTTGCATTGCATTTACATATCCTAACATACATGTTTACTCATTTCCAGGTTCATATTCTACTCTTGATTCCAATCATCGGGTTCTCACAAGGATGAATACTAAAGAGAAGAAGAACATCATTATTTACAAATTCCTCATGCCTACTCTAGGCCCTATTACTATCCTGAAAGGAATGGCAAGCCCTGATGTGTTGGAGGCCTTCAAAGAAAAATATGGGTGGATTTTTACTTTTGTTCACAATATCAGTGATTACGAATACCGGGGTCTTCATACTTTGATGCAGTTCTATGACCCTCCTCTGAGATGCTTTGTGTTTCCGGATTATCTTTTGGTACCTACCTTAGAGGAGTATTCCAACACGCTAAGGATTTCTATCAAGGAAGATCCTCCATTCTTTCGGTCTAAAGGCGATCTGGACTTTGGGAAAATGGCTGGTGCTCTTTATTTAAGCAAGTCAGGGTTAGAGGCCAATATCTCTAACAAAGGAAATCTCCGTGGTTATAAGCTGGGGTATCTGATAAAGAAAGCTTAGAAGGCAGCGAAAGACAAGAAATGGGTTGTTTTCAATGCATTATTGGCCCTTTGCGTATATGGTATTGTATTGTTCCCCAACGAGCCTGAATTTGTTGATGTGGATGCCATTAGGATATTCATGATGAAAAATCCAATGCTAACCCTGTTGGGAGATCTTCATTACGCCTTATATAATAGAAATGAAAATAAAAGAGGAGGGGTGGTTCATTGTTGCGCACCTTTGTTTTATAAATGGTTCACAAATCGCCTACCGCAGTCAGGTGGTTTTGTGGATTCCAAAAGTTCTCTAGAATGGAGTCAGCGTTTGATGGGACTGGTCGCCAAAGATATTGTATGGATAGACCATGGGCTACTTAGCAAGAACATTATCCATAGTTGTGGTGAGTTCCCAAATGTTCCATTGATAGGAAGAAAGGGAGGAATAAAATATAATCCTTCTTTGGCCATTAGGCAATTTGGGTACGCTCTGATAGGTCCGCCCATTAAGAGGGATGTAGAAGAGTCATTGTATTTCCATGCATCAGATGGTTTGGGAACGACACAAAAAGCTTCTGAGGCCTGGGCCAATGTACTAAAGAAAGGAAAGGTCGCTCTAGGCAAACCCAACAATCGGGCTTATCCAGCATATGAAGATTGGGTGAAGAAGAGGGTTGAAGATTTTCACTTGCCTTTTGATAAGGCACCCCATTTGTATCCTGAGAATGAGAAAGAAGGAAATACTGCCACCATGGAAGAATTCAATAAATTGCAAGCCTTGGTGAAAGAGCTTCGAGTGGAGAATTCTGATTTGAGCAGCCGTCTTCAAGATGCTCTACATACCAACAAAGAATTGGAATGGAAAGCCCAAGATGCAATGAAGATTTTGACAGAGAAAGAAAAAGATTTTGCTAACAGAGCCCGACATTATCAGAAGGCAAGTATGGCCACTGATGTTTCCGCCCAGACTCACAAACAGACTAGACAATCCTTGGTCGAAAAAAAAGCCAAGCTCACTCAACTTCAGCAAGCATGGGACCAAGTTAGAATTGAGAATGCAGAGTTGCAAGAGCAGTTAAAGTCCAGAGATGATGAACTTCAAAGAGCGCATGCACAACAAAGAAAGCATCGTGAAGATGTCGGTAAAAGCCATGAGCAGTTGAAGAAGGTTAGAGATTAGTTGAAAGCATCTAAGAAAGAACATGAAGATGCTATGGCCGAAACAGAAGAACTCAAAATATTAGCTAGTATGAAAAAGCCTAAAGAGGTGAGTAATGATGAGGCTCTCTTAATGCACATGGACTCATTAGTTGAAGCTATGAAGAAGAAGGATGTTTTGATCAAGGAAATGATTGAAAAACCAAGCCATCAGCGCACTAGAATACTCTTTGAAGAAATCAGGCATTCTAGCGAGCAGTTGAAAGATTTGGAGCTAAATGATTGATAATTCTCTTTCCATTTTCCTAATGCAGTTTTTGTTGATGTACTGTGGTTACCATCAGGCCTGTTGATGGAGCCATTCTCTTGATGTATTTCCAATTTATGAACTCGTTGTAGAATGCTTCAGCACGTATTGGCTTTATGAAATGAATGGTTTATTCAGAAATGGTTCCTTGGCAGTGTTCTACTCACCGGCACATTATCACAACACATTATCACAACACATTTCTTCTTAAAGAATTTCTCTCAAAAATATCTGTATATTGCTTTACTTCATGTGATTAAGACTGTAATCAGGGTGTAAAATGCCTGGGGAATCAAAAACATGTCATATGCATACATTTCATAACATATCATTTTGCATAACAGGTACTCGTCCCGGGATTTTCAAACCTTTATTTGGTTGCAGGCAGAATATCTGATCTCAACGTTCATCGTTACGCGACTCGACAAAATAAAGCCAGGATCATGGAACAGATGCAGGCAGAACTCACTAAACTGAGAACCCGCATTGAGTAATTCATGAACCTCATGCAGGGTGTAGCCCAGGGGCAGCAAGATTTTAGAGATGCAGTTCAAAGGTAGGAAGTGGAAACCCCTGTTGGTGATAATAACAATCCTCCTGGAAGAGCGGAAGTTGATCCTTCTGGCGGAGCGGCAGTTAATCCTCCCGGCGGAGCTCCTGGTGGCTTTGGCCATTTTAATAATCAACATGTGGAGGACCATCAAGAAGACCAGTTTACTGTGCTGAATGCTGACATGGGGTTTCATAATGATGATAATGACAGAAAATATGAGGTGCTGGCTGAGAAGGTAAGAGCTATAGAATGTCAAAACTCCATGGGAATTGATGTTGCTGGTGCAAGGGGTGAGGATCCCTCCAAAGTTTAATCCTCCGACCTTCGACAAGTATAATGGCAGTACTTGTCCAAAGACTCACATTCAGGCATATTTCAGGAAGATTTCTGCATATTCTGATAATGAAAAGCCGTGGATGTACTTCTTTCAGGATAGTCTGTCAGGAGCTTCCTTAGAGTGGTATATGAAGCTAGAGAGAGCCTATATCAGAAACTGGAAGGATTTGGGTGATGCTTTCTTGAAACAATACCAGTATAACATTGACATGGCCCCCAATCGTACCCAATTGTAGAACACGACACAGGATCCGAAAGAAGGTTTCAAGAAGTACGCCCAGAGGTGGCGTGAGCTAGCAGCTCGAGTACAACCCCCGCTGATGGAAAGGGAAATGGCTGGCACTACAACAAAAATGACTTTAGGCAACGGAGGAATAGACAGCGGCTATAAAACCGTCCCTAAAACTAACATAGACTACGCTTTTTTATGCGTTGACGCTTTTTTATGAAAACCATCCCTTATTTATTATAAGCTACGGTTTCGAAAGTGTGGTTATATTATAACCGTCGTGTATTCACTAATACCCACGGTTTCATAAGCGTAGTATATAAGAACCGCAGCTTATTCTTTTTTTGCAATGGTTTTGAAGTGTGGTATTATGTAAAGACTACGGTTTTTGATTTCTGTATATTTTTTTTAAATTTAATGTTAATTATTCGCATATAATTAATTGTACAGAATGGGGATCGTACCCCTATCCTTGAAGTGCCCTGAGTGAAACTTGAAAAATTAATTTAAGAAAAATGTCAAAACCAAGACTCAAACTCAAGATACATGCTTCGTAGAAAAGCCTCCCTACCACTGGACCAGTAGCGACGTAATGAATAGTTTTCATTCCGAAATGTATTAATTAATTAATCTATTCTCTAACTTGAAAACATTATTGAAAAAATAACATTAGAAAAATACGCAAGACCAGTAGCGACGTACTGAATAGTTTTAATTCCGAAATGTATTAATTAATTAATCTATTCTAAAAATTGTAAAAATTATTGAAAAAATAACATTAGAAAAATACGCAAAACCTGGGATTCAAACCCAGAATTTTAGGAACACAGATAATCATCGCTACCACCAAAGCAGTAGCGGCATCTGATATTATTTTCATTCCAAATAGTATTAATATATTAAATATCGTATATTTTTTAAAACACACATAAATAGTTTCTTAAAATTGGGGGTTGTTTAAACCCTAACTTTTTCATCACTCTGCACGCGAAGTAAACTCTAACGCTTTAATCCTCATTCATGCCGGTAACCGTCCTCCCTTTTCTCATCCATTGCTTACATCTCTCAAACGTAAGTTTCTCATTCTCATTTTATGAATAATAATGCTATTTTCAATCTCTCATGTTCATATTTTTTCTCTAGGGCATTCACTCTCAATCTTAGTTCTGCATTTGACTTTCACACAATAATAGGCATAACCACAAACACTGCTGTAACAACTGAGTAATGGCATTATATCAAAAGAATCTCAGTTACCAAAACAACACAACAATGTTAAAAGATACTATACCAATGAAATAAATTCATGAATGAAATTTCATAAATCTTTTACAAAAAAACTAGTGGAAAATTTATAGGATTCGTAGTTATAAGTTATTGTTCTGGTATACGTACGCTCATGAATTTTTGAAGAATTTGGTGTGGACATGTATGAGTCGTGTTATGTTTTGGTGTGCATGAGTTTATGAATCTTTCTAGTGTATTGTATGTTACTGGTGTGTACTTTCTCTGTTCTTTTTTCCTTTTTTATAGGCTGCAAACATTAAATTCCTAATTTTTTTGAATTTGAATACATTGCTGGTTTTTTGTTTGATATCAGGATTAATTTCTTTCCATTTTTATAGAAACATGTCTTGGACACTTGAAGGACTTTTATGAGTTATGCTTGGAACTGTTTTAGAATTCATTTGAATTATGTTCCAAACATGTTTTGGTTGGTTTTGGAAAAAAATTAGGCTTTTACTTTTTATGGCTTGGATTTGTTTGCAACTGGTTTTGGAAATAGATTGATGATGTCTGATAATGTTTGGGGAATGTTTGGGAATGTATGGAACATGATCTTGAAAGTTTTCAAATTCATTGAATGTGTGTTTTGTTGCCTGTTCACACACCTGAATTCGTATCACAAACACACCTTTATTTGGCCATTTGTTCTTCTGTTATTGATTTCTTATTCCGCACAAATGGGGTACCAACTCATCGCATCATGTCTTTGCTCATTCACACTTGTGTTTTGGAAATGCAGGGCTGTCTTTGTTGAAGACACATGAATCACACCACTCATCTACACAACCTGCACTATAAGTGTCACAACTTTCGTTCTTATTCAGATTTGACAATAAGCTTTCAATGTCATATGATTGCGGCAATGTTTTATCGCTGAAGTAACAAAGGAGCTTCATCACCGTTGCATTGGAAGCATAGAAAGTGCTGCAATTGGATATCATCTTCCATTGTAAATTCCATATCTTTAGCAAATTCGAGAAGCTTGGACAAACTTGAATGAATTCGAGCAGGTACGTACGATATGCGCTTATTTTGGGAGAAGTTTTGTGACGAAGCTCTATTTTAAGTCTTTGTTATGAGTTTGTAATGAAATAAATTCATGGATTGAAACTAAAAGTACCCGAAGAAGAAGATAGCTTTGGCCATCAACAACATTCTTAATAACTTTGAAGGTTTAGCCATAGTAAATATGAAAATTTATAGCATCTTTGAAACCAAAAACCAGTAGCTGAATCCATAACCATAACCATAGTTAAGTTATAAAAAAAAGTGATATAAATTTAGCTAATTATATATACACTATGTTAGGTCATTCTTATTATTTTAAGACAAATGGTGGGAATGTCCAATGAACTCCCTGTAGTGTAATCTCTCACGGAACAGATTCCATGTCCCCTTGAGTATAATCAGCTTCTGACATCATATCATGATAATGTTTAACAACTCATTGTGGCAATATTTATTTATTTCTTTATTACAATTATCTATCTAGATATTTATTTCAATCAAATATTTGCAAATGGCTTCCAAATCTTAGAAAACTTTATCTTCATTATGATAAATTTTATGATAAAATGCTTCCTGTTTTGTATAACAGCTCTTTGACATACTGGTTATAGAAAATATTGATTAATGTTTTGGAATAATTAGGTTACATTTGACTGTCGAACAAAAGAGAAATATTAAAAAACATTTCTTTTGTTGAATTATATTAGGTAAGTGATGTATTGTTCTATAAGATAGTAGTCCTTCTCAAAGGTTCTGAAAGAAGTTTTTATCTTCTTCAGAGATAACACCATTTTTTTAGTTGAATTGTACATTTTGTTATAAGGAATTAACGAAGTTTCTTCCTTCTGTCTAAACTTTGTACTAGATTAGGTCGGTTTTTTAACTTCATTCAGTTCAGATTCAACGGTATATTCAGTAAATTTATGAATTGTGATACTCAAAATGCTTGCAATGTTCCCTGTTTTACAAATCATAGTACTATTAGTATATTGTTGATTTCAACTTTAAAGAATGAATTTTAGGCAATAGAATAGAGAACATTGGAAGATTGTCTGATAAGTGTGAGCTGTGATATTTGACATGTTAAATTTGGTAGAAATATGCCAATGTTGCAATAGCCAACTCAATGCTCAATTTTTTACTGTGTACTACTATAATCTATGTCAAGTAGTAACGTAAAAAACCAGACCAAGCTTAGGCCAGTAAGACTACTAATGCTACATAGCATCTAACTAATAGAATATTGCAACACTTACCATTAAAATGAAGCTTACTATTCCTCTTAGCTTATTACAAATATACACCCCCAAAGAAAATAACCCAAACATATAATGCTTTCTTCTTAAAACAAAGCAGGAAGTGAAGCCATCTTTACTGGAGAGGGCAAAGATACACCCAATTAATTTTGCATGCATGATCAATATGAATTATATAATAAGGCATTGTTATTTGGTGAAATTAGCTCTTTTCACCTCTTATGTTTTCACTTGATATGCCTTTTGTAGATGTATGACATACACAATAAACCTTTTTTTTTTAACTTAGGAGACGCAAAACCTATTACTCCTATTTATACTGATAATACAAGTCAAGTACCACTCTTGTAAGCTCAGTCAACATCCTAGGTAGTCCAACTAGCTAGTTATATGTCACTTTCTATATCATTTGTATGCTCAGTCAACACTGTAGGTGGCTATGATAAAATAATAATGCTATAATAAAATAAAATAATAAAATAATAGAAATTAAATAAATATATGAAGTTTTTAATCTATTATTATTATTATTATTATTATTATTATTATTAATTTATGGCTATAGTAATGTTTTAATTTAAAAGTTTTGTTTATATATTTAAATAAATATATTAAGTTTTTAATCTATTATTATTATTATTATTATTATTATTATTATTATTATTAATTTATGGTTATAGTAATGTTTTAATTTAAAGGTTTTGTTTAAATCCATTTAGTCCCTGTTAGTATTGTCACCAACAACGAGCATGCATGCACTGAATGGGAAATGATGTTAGTTCTCCTTTGGAGTTTATATAGAAGTTTGTTCTTTTTCATTTGAATTTGGTTTTGTGAGTACATACATGTTTAACATAGGCAGTGAACTAATATAAACATAGGCAGTGCAAGAACATGTTTAAACATGTTTAACATAGACAGTGAGAATGGTTCACTGTACTCACTCTCAATATTTAAATAGACAAAATAAATGAGCATGTTTAACATAGGCAGTGAGTATGGTTGACTATTTAAACATGTTTAACGTGGACAGTGAGTACAGTGAACTAATACTTGCACTGTCTAATTTAAGGGATCACTGTACTCACTCTCAATATAAACATGTTCTTAAATGAGAATGAGTTCATTGTTATAAATTTTTTTCTTTATATTTATAGGTTAGAAACGAAGATGATCCTCAATATGAACAAGATGACGATCTTCAAGATGACGTTGATCTCCAAGATGATGACGATCTTCATTATGATCAAGATGACAATCTTCAATATGATCAAGAAGACGATCTTCAATATGATCAAGATGACGATCTCCAAGATGATGATCCTCAATACAATGAATATGATGAAGACCTTCATTGATTCAAATATGGACAATTATTTTTTATTTTATGGAGTTATATAAGCTAACTAATTAGTTTATTACATTTCCAAGAGTTTGAATTTATTTTGGAAATATTTGTTTTTACATTTTAAAGTGTTTATTACACTTCATCTTATTAATATTTCATCTTATTAATACTTTATATTGATATATTTTGATTAATTTATACATGTGTTTCTGATCATTTAATTAATAATATTGACTTATAATATATTAGAATATAATTAATAATATTGACTTATATTATATTAGAATAAAAAATGAAGGTTTATGGTAGAAATGTATCACCATATAAATAAATAGGAAATTCTTTAATAATTATATCTTTAAGTTTAAAGTTCAACATAGAAGGCACATGATTTACCAATTTTTTTCAATTCATAGGCAACGCTTTTTACGTGTTGCTTATAAAAAACCGTGGAATTTTCCTAACCTTTAGGCGAGGTTAACTGTAGTTGTTTTAAATGAAAATATATATTAGCTACGGTTTCTAGTTGTTGCTTTTTACTAACCGTTGCATTTTCCAGTTTAGGGGACGGTTATTTTGTGTTGTAACTTGAAAACCGCGGCTTAAAACTATAACTGAAAGCCGTGGACTTTTCAGGTTTCAGGCGACGGTGTTTTGATTCCGTGTGTAAAAGTAAAAAAACCGCGCTCTAAAGCAATAGGCAACGACCGTTTATTCCACGACTGAAAAACCGTCCCCTAAAGCCTTAGGCTACAGTTATTGCACTTTAATCTGCGGTTTTGTGGTGTTGCCAGAACTCATTTTTGTTGTAGTGTGACATGTTTATGAATACCTTATAGGGCCCATATTTGGATCGCTTGGCTGGATATTCGTCCACTGGGTTCTCTGACATTGTAATTGCTGGAGAGAGAATTGAAAATCTATTGAAATCGGGGAAAATTCAGGATGGAAGTGGGGCAGGTTCTTCCAATGCAAAGAGGCTTTTCGGGAATGGCTCGAGGAAACGTGAAGGTGAGACTAGTGCTGCATATGGACAAAGAGGTAAGGGTAAAGGACGCCAGGGCTCATACCATCAAGTAGCAGCTGTAACTATCCGGATCTGGCTGCCGGATCTCAGCCACAAACTTAAAGGCAATACCAACAGAGACAGAGAATGAGTGATCGCCACATTGATACTTTTCCAATGACATATTCTCAGATGTTGCAGAATTTGCTCTGCTTGAAGTTGATACAGTTGAAAACCTTGGCTCCACCATTGGGCAAGCTGCCTTATGGTTATTGAAGATGGCTGGTTTATACCTGAGTGAATCGCACACTCAGAGATACAACAGAGTCTCCACCGAACTTTATTTAGTCCCAAAGGACAGGGAAAATATCGATAAAACCCAAGGGGAAGAGAATGCGAACAGGGGTCGGTTATGCGAAAGGAAGGTACTAGCACCTAACGCATCCGTCGTACTCGACGAGAACCATTTCTCTTGCTTCTAGGCTTGGATGGGTTATCTATCTAAAGGCTTCTAGCTAAAAGAAGGAGAGAGAGAGAAAGGGGAAAAAGAAAAGAAAGAAAGAAAGTGCTCGCGCAGGATTGTGGCCCTCGTGCCTACGTACCCTCATGGTGCAATGAGAAAATCAGAGCGTCGTAGTTCATGGAACCAGGGGACAGAAAGGGAGGAAGAAAGGGAGAAGGAAATAAAGGTGGAAGTGTGCTCGCCAAGACATTGCGTCTTGTGCCTACGTATCTGACATTCAAAAGAATGCAGAATCAGAGCTTCCGTAGTTCGGGGGACTATGGATAACAAAACAAGAAAGAAACAGGGAAACAAAAGGAGTGGTGTTAAAACAAGGAGCAAAAGTGAAAGAAAACTCTACTGGGGGAAGACCACGCAGTAAGAGCGATTGCACAAGGGAATAGAAAAATAATGGTGTTAGACCCAAGAATGAAAGAAACTCCGGAGGAGATAACAAAGAGGATTGGTGTCGAAACCAAGGAAGTAAGAGCGAAATGAATAGAAAAGGCTCCGCTGGGGATTGAAAAGATCAAAGAACTACTAGGAAGAGAGGGTAAACGACCCGGCTGAGGATCCAAACAAAAGGATGGTGTCAAAACCAAGAAGAAAGGGAAACCCGGCATATTAACTGACTGGCAGTGCTTAACCGGCGAAAGAGAGTAACACTCTGGTAGGGAAAAGAAGCTGGTGTCAACAGACGGACTGTGATAAACCAAGAGCGAGAGTGCTGAACCGAGAGAAGGTGTTTGACTCTGAGGGTATATCGGTATATTAACTGATAAACAGTGGTTAACCGAGGAGACAAGGATTGCAACTATGTGGGGATAGAGAAGCATTGGTTCTAACAGAGAAAATTGTGATTACCAGAAAAACAAGTGTAAGACCGATCGAAGGTCGTAACCCAAATGGGGTGTTGGTATTGACTGAACAAACAACATTTAACCAACAAATAAGGGGTATTGAACCAAAAGAGGTTTCTAACCGCTTGGGGGTTCGATTTTAATAGACAGACTGTGATTAACCGAAAAGAATGAGTGATTAACCAAGAGGAGGTGATTAACTCAAAAAGGAGTTCAATATTTTAACAGACGGACTGTGGTTAGCTGAAGAAAAGGTGATTAACCGAGAGAATGTGATTAACCCAAGAGGAAACTCAGTGTTTTAACAGACGGACTGTGGTTAACTGAGGAGGAGTGCAAGTTGGTGTTTTAACTTACGGACAGTGATTAACCAAACAAAGGGAGAAGAACCAAAAGAAGGTTGCGAACTTCGGGGATTATCGGTTTTAACAGATTGACTGTGATTAACCGAAGAAACAGAATTGAGACTCTTCTGAGGAATCAAGAAGCAACGATTGACCACAAGAAGAAAGGAATATTGAAACAAAGAGAGTTTGCTAGCGCAAAACAAAGATCTTAACCAAGAAGGCGATTGATCAAAAGAGGGATTGAAAGAGATTGAGTGATCAAAGATCGACTCGACCGGGAAAGGGGGTACACTACAGCCTGGGGATAAAGGTGACTAAGCCAAGCACAGGGTCATTCGTCCCCTACCTGAAGTAGTCAGAATGAGAGTAGGAATTCTCCCTTCTCATTTCTTCTCTAACACACAGAGTTTAATGTAGAAGTTGAAACGGACAGCACAACAGCTCGAAGTTGTACAGTGCTCCAGTGCAAGGCGCAGCGTGAAACTTCAACTCCTCAGGGGAAAAGAAAGAACCAGCTCTAAAGGAAGCTTAAAGAGTGGGAAAGGGATGATCGATTAATCGAAACAAGCTTTCAATCCAATAATCAAGGGAGAATCATGCTAACAACTTTCCAAAGAGAATGGAAAGTCATTAAAGCGAAAAGGTGTGAATTAATGATTATACAAAATTAAGTTTATCCATGAAGAATAAACTTAATACAAACCTGAAATGGAAGGTGCAAAACAGTGCCAAATGATCATCAAAATGCCACACAAAATCATGTATCATGTGAACAAAGATAGTGCAAGAAGGATTATGTTCATACAATGCTAAGAATATGAAACAAATGAATAATAAAAAATATGCATCGAAAGTTCATGAATATGCTTCAAACAGAAGTGAAATGACACTTAAAACATCCATAAATTCAAGCATGATAATCAATGGAAGTTAGAAGGAAGAAAGCATGGCAAACACACTAAAAATGCAAGAAAATAACATTCTGGCATAGTGTTAATCGGTTAACCCTTTGGTTAATCGGTTAACGGTTTGAAAATCAACTTTTTTTGTGAAAAATGAACTGGTTAATCGATTAACCAAATGGTTAACCGATTAACACTGTAACAGTGGCAAAAATAACAGTAAAAACAGCTTTTCAAAAGTAGTTTTCAACACATAATCACTTATCCAAACTTCCATATGCTATGGTATGATTTTGTGCATGAAAATTACATCATGTAAGCACAATTAACACAAATTGCAAGCATCAATCATGGAGATCAAAGATCAATTAAAAGTATGGCAAATCAAATCGAAAACGATCGAAATTACATCGGAAATGCGCGAAAACAATCAAAACAGAGAGTAAAGTATGATCCACCAAACTATAAGGATGAGATGTGCCTTGGTAATTGTTGCAAATGATTCTTGATGCAGAAAATTGAAGAAAACCAGAGGAAACTCCAATTTTGATGGAGAAACGCGTCGAAATCGAGCAAAATACGATAAAGCTCCAAAATGCGAATTCGAACCGTTGAAAGTTGCAGAAAATACTCAAGATTAACCCACAAGTTGAAATACCTCCAGAAATCCAAGTATCAAAAGCAAGAATGATGAAGGTTAAGCTCTAGAAATAATCACTTTTAGTGTAAAAGTGATTATCCATCAAAGTAGAAATGAGCTTTGGTGTGGTTTTGGAAGAGAATTGGGATGAAAATGAAGATGTAGTAGAGAGAAATCAGAGAGAAAGTGAGAGAAGTTTGAGGAAAAATGGTAGAGAGAATGGTTGAGAGATTGAAAAGTGAGTGAAGGTGTGAAATTGTATGAATGATTTTGGAGCGTTTGTGAAATGAGTGAGGCTTTTTTTATATAGAATTTAGGTATGGAGTGTGAGAGCTTTGGACTTTGATTTAGACTTAGCTTTGGGAGGTTTGGAGTTAGGGTTGGAGTTAGTTAGACTTGACTCACCGAGTCAAGGCGGTTAACTCGGTTAGTTAGAACCAACTCAGTAACAATCCCAAGGTGACCTCCAACATCCAAAGATCCACATTACTTGGAAAACAAGGAACATGGTGCACTTGACTTGAAGTGAAGCATAGAATAATTATAAAGGAAATGTCTTGAATGGTCTTGAATTGTCTAGAATGTTCCACACAATGCTAGAATAGAATAGAACAAAAGAGTGTGGAGAGAGTTACTGAAATATGATAGAAATGCTGAATTTTTGTTGAAATAGCAGGTGTTAATCGATTAACCAACAGGTTAACCAATTAAAAGCTGAATTTGGCGCTGTAAAAGGGTGTTAATCGATTAACCAAATGGTTAACCGGTTAACCAGTCGAAAACTTGCCCAATTTTGCTTGAAAAGGGTGTTATGGTCACGGTTCCGATTTTCAACCTCTTGCTTTGATAAATAGGCATAGAAACCCTTATTTTGTGCTTGTGATGACTTTGTGAGGATGCGATTAATCGGGCTCGAAAAACCCTGAATATTCCTGCAGGAAAATACACATAGAGGAAAGCGCGAATGCGTTTGTCGACAATGCCAATGCACATGCTTATGCGAAAGACAAAAGAGGGAGGTCAAATTCCGGGTTACGACAGCTGCCCCTAATTAATCCTCTTGGACCTGAATATATGAATTGCGATAGCTTTTCGATGATTTGAGGTAAAAGGGGATTAAATAAAAGAGTAGCTCAAACATTTGGCCGACGGCGACAAAAGAAGAGTGTTGAGAGGCTGAATATCTGCAAGGGAGATGAATTAGGCCAACAAAGAGAGAGTATGCTCGATGCATATGCTATGTATGCGTCGATCTACATGATGCTTGATATCATGCAATGCAGAAGGGTATGTCTGAGGTAATGAACGGTAAGTTAGGCAAAGGTTGTAGCAAAATGATCTCGACATCCTTGGTCAGAGAGGGAACCCACTGATAATATAAACAAATGCTGGGGGAGGAGCCCCAAAAGGTGATAATTCTGCTGTGAAAATCCAGAAAATGGTGAAAGCTCTGCTGGGAAAGAAGCTGAGAAAGCTCATCATCGACCCTGCAATGGATAAGAGGATCAGACTAATCCCTTCATCATGACTGTCTCTGCCGGGAATGAAACCAGACAAATCTGATTTCTATGCTGCCACTGACTCTACTGTGGACATCCCTATTATCTCTGTCTGGGGGACTCACAAGGCTCGGAGAATCTTCTCTGCCCGGGGAAGACGAGGAACCAAATCGTACGGTTGTGGGTGCGCGACATGATGACATGCTGCGGAGAAAACACGACCCATGCTGAGAAGAAGGACAAATTTGTCTCTTCTCAGGGCACATCATGACAATTTGTTGGAGACATTATGGATCTATTGGGGAAGTGATGACCCTGCTGAGGAAACAATAACTTCTTCAACGAATCAACCTATTGCCAGTCGGACGTTAGGCTTACCACAGGATACTACTGATTATCCTGCAGGGATTACCAGTAACATATGCAATGCATAATGCTTTCTCGATTGATTTAGCTTTTCATTGTTCTCAACATTTTATAGTATTATGTGATCACAAATAATTGTTTATTTTGCAAACAAAATACTGAAATGAAAACAAATGAGAAAACAAGAGATGCATTTTATTGAATGTGAAAATTCTGTACATAAAGTGCGTACAAGGATGCAAAAATCCTTGATGAGGAAATTTGCAATAAAATTGAAAATCAAGTGTAAATGGAAAAGGGAAATCATGCTTTGCATCGATTACAACATTGGCTCCCATCCACTGAAAGTCTAGGTTCCAATGCCTTGCGCCTGTTGATGATGATTTGACTGCTCTGTTACCATCTGAGGTCTAGTTGCGACGAAAAGAGGCTCAAGTGTACACAGTCAATGCCTTTATCCCTAATTTTTGCCTGGACATTTTTTCCATTTTTTTTCGTCCACCGGGATACCTATTTTTGCCTAAATTGCCCTCTCGGGTTTTCAACTTAGCGGACTGTTATTGTCTATTTTTTTTCATTGTCCCTAACTTTTGCATGGACATTTCTTTTTTTGGTCCATCGGGACGTCCATTTTTGCCTAGATTGTCCCTGCGGATGTCAATCTAGCGGACTCTTATCCATTTTTTTCAGGCATAATATTTTTTGACTGTATCAGAGTTCACGGGCAATGGAAACTCCTCCCCATCCATTGTGGTGAGGATCAGGGCTCCGCCTGAGAAGGGTTTCTTGACAACAAAGGGGTCTTCGTAGTTGGGAGTCCATTTGCCCCATGGATCCGAGTGAACAGGTGAATATCTCTTGAGTACGAGCTCGCCTTCATAGAATGTTTGAGGAAGAACTTTCTTGTCAAAAGCTCGCTTGAGGCGTCTCTGATACAATTGACCATGACAAACGGCTGTAAGGCGCTTCTCTTCAATGAGATTCAGCTGGTCGTATCTGGATTGAACCCATTCAGCTTCATCAAGACCTGCTTCCATGACGACTCTGAGTGAAGAAATTTCGACTTCAATGGGTAGAACAACCTCCATACCATACATAAGCGAATACGAAGTTGCCCCAATAGAAGTGCGGAGTGAAGTTCTGTAGCCATGCAGTGCAAAAGGAAGCATTTCATGCCAATCCTTGTATGTCTTGACCATTTTCTGGACAATCCTCTTGATGTTTTTGTTTGCTGCTTCAACGGCGCCGTTCATCTTGGGCCGATATGGTGAAGAGTTGTGGTGCTCGATCTTAAATTCTTAACACAACTCCTTCATCATATTGTTGTTTAGGTTGCTTGCATTGTCAGTGATAATGCTGCTAGGTATGCCATAACGACAAATTATCGCTTTCTTGATAAATCTGGCAACCACTTGTCGTGTAACGTTTGCATAGGAAGCAGCCTCAACCCACTTGGTGAAGTAGTCGATAGCGACTAGAATGAATCGATGACCATTAGAAGCCTTCGGCTCGATCATTCCAATCATATCTATACCCCACATAGAGAATGGCCAAGGTGAAGTCAAAACATTCAATGGAGTAGGAGGCACATGGATCTTGTCTCCGTAGATTTGGCACTTGTGACATCTTTTGGCAAAGTTGTAACAATCTACCTCCATTGTTGTCCAGTAATACCCAGCCCGAAGGATCTTCTTGGCCATAGCAGGACCTTTAGCAAGTACACCCTCGTAACCCTCATGTATGGACCTTATGATCGTGTTTGCTTCGTGTTTATCCACTCATCTGAGCAACACGGAATCGTAATTCCTCTTGTATAGTATACCACCACTTAAGAAGAATTTGACGCAAAGCCATCTAAGAGCTTTCTTGTCAGTGATAGTGATACCCTTGGGATATTCTTGTTTTTCCAGATATTTTTTAATGTCGTAGAACCAAGGCTTGTCATCAGACTCGTCCTCGATTGCTAAATAGTGTGCTGGTTCGTTCAAGTGATCAATGCGGATATGAGGGGCTTCATTCTTCCACTTAACCTTGAACATGGATGCTAAGGTGGCAAAAGCATCAGCTAGTTGATTTTCCTCTCTGGGGATATGATGAAAAGAAATTTCATCAAAGTAAGGAATCAACTTTGCAATGTGTTGTTGGTACGGAACCAGCTTGGAATCCCACGTCACAAAATTCCCTCTAACTTGACCGATGACCAAGGCAGAATCTCCATAGACCTCAAGAATCTTGATTCTCATGTCAATAGCCGCTTCAATACCATAGATACATGCTTCGTATTCAGCCATATTTTTGGTGCATGCAAAGCATAATCTAGCAGTGAAGGGAAGGTGAAAACCTATTGGAGAGATGAGGATAGCACCAATTCCACGACCTTTAGAGTTGGAGGCATCATCGAACACGAGCGTCAATCGCGCCCCTGGTTCGGGTCCTATGTCAGGGTCTGGAGTCTCATAATCTCTGATAAACAGAACATCCTCATCAGGAAAGTCAAACTTCATCTGTTGGTAACCCTCTACAGGTTGATGAGTAAGGTAGTCAGACAAGACGCTCCCTTTTATTGCTTTCTGGGTAACATGTTGGATATCATACTCGGTTAGCAGCATCTGCCACCGAGCAATCCTTCCAGAGAGAGCAGGCTTTTCAAATATGTACTTTATCAGATCCATTTTGGATATCAACAAAGTAGTATGGCAAATCATGTATTGTCATAGGCGTCGAGCAGCCCATACCAGAGCACAACAAGTTTTCTCTAAGAGTGAGTATCTGGTCTCACAATTAGTGAACTTCTTGCTCAGATAGTATATTGCATGCTCTTTTCTGCCAGTGTCATCATGTTGACCCAATACACATCCCATTGATTCATCAAGAATGGTGAGATACATGATTAAAGGCCTACCAGGAACCAGCGGTACTAAGATCGGTGGTTCTTGCAAGTATTATTTTATTTTGTCGAATGCTTCCTGACAATCATTATTCCATTCAACCGCTTGATTTTTTCTTAGTAATTTGAATATTGGTTCATAGGTAGCCGTCAAATAGGAGATGAATCTTAAAATGTAATTGAGTCTGCCCAGAAAGCCACAGACTTCTTTTTATGTTTTGGGAGGCGGCATGTTCTGAATTGCCTGAACCTTGTCAGGATCAACTTCAATGCCCTTCTGGCTCACAATAAAGCCCAATAGTTTACCAGATCGAACTCCGAAGGTAAACTTCGCAGGATTGAACCGCAATCTAAACTTTCGGAGTCTTTCAAACAGCTTCTTCAGATGAACCAAGTGATCATCTTCAGTCTTGGACTTGGCAATCATATCGTCCACATAAACCTCAATCTCCTTATGGATCATATCTTGAAAGAGGGCTGTCATGGCACGCTGGTATGTTGCCCCTGCATCTTTAGACCGAATGGCATGACTTTGTAGCAATATGTGCCCTATGGCGTGATGAAAGTAGTTTTCTCCTTATCAGCTGGGGACATTTTGATCTGATTATATTCTGAGAAACCGTCCATAAATGAAAAGACATAGAACTGCGCTGTGTTATCCACCAAGACATCAATATGAGGCAAAGGAAAATCATCCTTCGGGCTTGCCTTGTTGAGATCTCGATAATCCACACACATTCTGACTTTACCATCTTTCTTTGGAACTGGGACGATGTTGGCAATCCATTCAGGATATTCGGAAGTGGCTAGGAAACCAGCATCAAGCTGCTTCTTCACCTCTTCTTTGATTTTGAGTGCCATGTCGGGTCTAGTCTTCCTGAGCTTCTACTTGACAAGAAGACATCCGGGCTTGAGTGGAAAGTGATGCTCAACGATGTTGGTATCCAACCCAGGCATATCTTGATAGGACCAGGCGAAGATATCAACATACTCTTTCAATAACTTGACCAACTCGGAGTGTACATGCTTCGCGAGGGCCGCACCAACCTTGACTTCTCTTCTGAACTCATCCGTACCAAGATTGACAACTTCCACTGGCTCTTTGTGCGGCTGAATCTCTTTATGCTCGTGCTTAAGGAGCCTTGCTAGTTCAGCCGGTAATTCACAATCTTCCTCACCATCTTCTTTGGCTTGGTTAATTGGAATTCCAGAATTACAATGGATGTTTGCCATGTTGTTATCAATGCTTTTATTAGTTCTGCATGTTTATGAATATGTTTATAATGAGCCATTTTTTTGAAAAGTGAAAAGAAAATAAACTTTTGCCATTTGTTTTGTGAAAAAGTAAAATAAAGGAAAGAAAATAAAGCAGGATTTTGAATGCAAAAAACTTTTATTTATTGATCACATAATATTGAAAAACGGTGAGGCCCTTACAAGCTATCCACTCGTCTCGGGCGAGGACGAGGGAAAGGAAAAAGCAAAATGCATTACATGTTATATGGGAAAACCACAAGAATCACGATAGATGTCCAATTGTTGAGCTTAAAACTCGGCGGACACCTGCACACAAGGCTTGAACTCTGATTGCTAGGACCAGCATCATCAATAGCAGCCACGATGTCACCCTGCTGGAAACCCGCGCTACTGAACTTGATTGAACTGCACTGATTCTAACCATGTGACTGTCAACTCGGACGATATCCCAATCGAAAACGATTACGCTTCTCAACCACATTAATCACATGCCCCTAGCCTGACAAAGCACCTTTCTGGATAGTCTCCTTAACACTCTTAGCAGACGCTAAAGTCAACTGTGGTGATCTACTTTCACTAGTTGAAGCAGAGCTGACATCTTCGAATTTGAGACACTGCAGCGGCACCTCAGCTATGCCTTCTTCGGTCTCGACATATCGAAAAGAAGATAACTCGCTTACAATCAAATCCTCCTCACCACAGACGATGACCAGCTGATCGTCAAACAAGAATTTCAACTTCTGATGTAAACTGGATGTTACTGCTCCTGCGGCGTGTATCCAGGGACGACCCAGTAGGCAACTATATGCTGGATTGATATCCATCACTTGGAAAGTAATGGTAAACAAATACGGTCCGACCTTGATTGGTATATCTACATCTCTGATGACTTGCCTTCGAGAACCGTCGAAGGCTCTGACAACTAAGGCACTTGGTCTTATCTCGTTTCCCTCCACCAGTAATTGACTCAATGTGCCCTTAGACATCACTTTGAGGGAAGAACTAGTATCTACTAGAACACGAGATAGCAGGATATATGTGCAAGTCATGGAAATGTGCAGTGCTCTGTTGTGGGCAGCTCTTTCAGGAGGCAATTCCGAATTGTTAAAGCCCAAATATCGACTTGCGGTTATGTTAGCCACTACATTATCAAACTCGACGATAGATATATCATGCATAACATGAGCAGTGTTCAATACCTTCAACAGAGCTGATCTGTGCGCGGGCGAGCTCATGAGTAAGGACAAGATTGAAATCCTCGAGGGAGTCTGCCCCAGCTGATCCACAATTTTAAAGTCACTCTTCTTAATCAACTTTAGGAACTCTTGGTCATCAAGTGTCTCCTTGCTTTTTGAAACATCCTCAGACGGAATGTTCGACACTGGAATGGTAGTAGAAGACGCCCCTTGTTGAACAACAGGGATTGCAGACGCATGTGTCTCCTTGGGGGAAACAATAGTTGGAACTTGAACAGGTTTTGTAGTGACTTTCGGAGCAAACACCCGTCCACTACGGGTCATACCTCCGGCGGCTGTAATATTCACGATCTCAGATTCCGCAAACCCTATTTCCTGACCTCTAGAAAACACAGAAGACCCATACTTCCGCGGTACCTCCTTAGAATTCTGATACGAAAATGGTTTTGGCGGGAAAACCACGATGGGTTGCACTTTCTTATGTTTAAGGGATTCCACAGGAACCTTCCTATAGACAATGGTGAATGGCTCGATGGTAGCAACTTCCTCAACAGTTTTAGATCTGGAAAATTGCACTTCACCTCGATTCATCAAAATCTGGACACAACCTTTCAGCCTTCGACTCTGGTTAGGATTATTGTCACAAATCTGACACTTACCATGCAACCGTTTCAACAGCCCGTGTTCATTTAATCTCTTTAAAACCACAATCATCGGGGTCTTTACTTCGTCAACTTTCATGATCAATTCAACCCTTGAATTATCCTCAATCATGTTAACCGCAGGTCCATTGTGATTCGGCAACGAATTGTTCTGAATGTTAGGACCTTCCACAGCGAAAGTCAGAATCTTCTTATCAATGAGTACTTGAACCTTGGTTTTGAAAACAAAACAGTCCTCTGTTGCATGTCCAATGTATCCAGCATGATAGGCACAAGATGCATTTGGATTATGCTTCGGGCCGAATGGAGGAATCGCAGGTGCAATCTGCTTGGGGACAATTTCCCCTTGGTGAACCAAGTAAGGAAACAACTCCGTGTATGACACTAGAATTCTGTCAAAATTCGGACGTTTACGGTTTCCTTGATTGAAGCTATTTTGACGGTTTTGATTCTGCTGATTTTTGTTCTGTTGAGTCTGTTGCTGATTCTGAGCATTCTGAGCTGGTTGTTGCGGATGATACTGGTACTGAGGTTGTTGATATTGAGCAGCAGTGATGTATGGATACAGATAATATGGCATGGGAGCCATGGGAGCTTGATATTGAGGAGAAACTTGAGCTGTCATAGCATTGGTTTCACCTTCCTTCCTCTTGGTCTGACTGTTCTGAGATTTTTGGGCTGGCTGTTGGGAAGCAGTTCCAGGAATCTTTCCAGTCTTCAACCCGTTCTTAATCCGTTCACCAATCTTCACAACATCAACGAAGTTTGATGAAGAACTACCCACCATTTTCTCATAGTAGGACCCTTGTAATGTTCCCATAAAGATGTCAACCAACTCATTGTTAGAGATAGCAGGTCGCACGCAAGATGCCATCTCATTCCATCTTTGTGCATACTCTTTGAATGTTTCAGCTGAGTGCTGAGATTGGTTTTGCAACTGTAATCTGGTAGGTGCCAGATCCAGATTGTATTTGTATTGTTTCACGAACGCTTCAGACAAATCCCTCCAAGTACAGATCTTGCTACGTTTCAGGCCCATGTACCAATCCAATGAAGCACCAGACAAACTATCTTGAAAACAATGAACAAGCAATTCATTATTATCAATATGGGATGCCATCTTCCTACAGTACATAGTGATGTGACTACGCGGGCAATTCAAGCCTTTGTACTTTGGAAAATCAGGTATCTTGAATTTCTGCGGCAACACAACATTTTGACCCAAACACAAGTCTTTGGCCTCCATGCCAAAAGCAGAGAACCCTTCAATAGCTCTGATATGGTCTTCCAACAACTTGTAGTCAACGAGCCTACTCTGATTGTTGGGCCTAACAAGAATCTGAGGATTTGGCAGCTGAGAAACGGCCGGAGCGTGAACTTGTGGAGTAGCAAACTGAGAAGGATACACCAAACCCAGATTAACCATATGACCAGTATTCGGACCCATCTGAACACCAAACGAATAATGAGGAGGAGGTACCACAACAGTGGAAGAAGATGACCCAGGGTAGAACATCCCAGGATGAACATTCCGAACAGTAGTTTGACCAGCTTGAGAAAAAACCGGAACATGAATAGGATGACCCCTATACACATGCTCTTCATCATCAAGAGTATCACCGACAGTTTGATGAGCCTGAACCTAAAGATTCTCATGATCATCATTCACTACTAGAGGTGAAACTGGAGTAGGCATGCCCCATGGATATGCAACCATATTCCCATTAGGCAGGGGTGCAATAAAAGGCTGATATGGTAGGAAGGTGCTACCATTGTTTTCAATTTGAGGAGTGTAATTTGGAGGCATGCCCCATGGGAAACCAGCAGGCATCTTGTTCACATTAGGCTGAACAACAGGCTGATTCACAGGCTCGATCGGCGCTTCAACCAAAATAGGAGAAGGAACAACAACAGGAGTAGCCGTAACAACAGGAGGAGTGGTCACAACAGGAGTGACAACAGTTGCATCAGTAGTAGTTGCAACAATGGTGGCAGCAGCAGAAGCGTCCCTCTGGGAGCGAAGGAGTTCTATGATGACATCCATGTTCGTATGGAACTGATCCACCCGACCTTGGAATTGAGCCAGAGTTTCCTTGTAGGCAGCGTTCTCAGCTTCGAAGTCACCCATGATTATGGATTTGCTTGATCGAGTGAAATACCGATGTCGAGTCGTCGTCTTGCTACAAGGAAGGCGGACAAGAATGAGCACCAGTTTCTGATGAAAGGACGTGCATATGTGTGCAAATGAATGTATGATATGCATGCAAAAATAAAGTTTTAAATTCCAGGAATTCTTAAACTTATCTTCATTGACAAAATCATAAAGCATACAAGTAAAGGTGTGAAAGATAAAATCGGCAAGCAACTTCATTAATTCATTCAATAATAAAGGAAATAAGTACAAGTCGAGTACAAGTCAAATATCTGCCTTTTGGGCTACAACAAAATCCGCATGGATCCTATCAAATACCACCCTGCAAACAGATAAGAAGTAGAAAATAGCCCAAGGAAGCTGGTGTGGCAATACACCAGCAAATGCATCCCTCAACAACCCAGGTAAGTCCTCCAGTGCATGCTCAACAAATTTGGCTAAACGACCATGTCTCTCACTCCAATACTTCGCATCCTTCATGAGGTTGCGCAACAAAGAATGGTTAGGTCCCTGAAGAATATCCTAAAGAAAGGCCTCTTTCTGATCCAAGAGATTCTGTAGATGACGACTTTGTTGCTCCCAATGAGTACTCTCTGTGTTGAGCTGACTTATCTGCTCTCGGCTCTGATGTGCTTGATCCTGCAGCTTCTAAATCTCACCGAAGACTTCGTCGAGCTTGGCTTGACATTGAGAGTGGTCCTTTGCTAGCTGCTTATCACGGTCTTGCTCGCTTTTCCACTTTGTCTTGAACTCGGATAACTTCTCTCGAAGTTCTTCAAGTTGTTTCTTGTAGCTCAGCTCCTCTTTGTAGGCTTGATAATGAGCATCGACAAATTGCCTCTTCTTTGAAGCAAGTCCCTCATAGGTGCTTTTCAAAGCATCACCCACCTTCCTACGCTTGTTATGTTCAACCTCCACCTCTTTGAGCATGTACTCGTGCTTCTGGCGGAGCTCAATCTGTAGGTTATCCTTCTCGGAAGTGACTTTATCAAGGTTGAGGCGAAGATCGGCGTTCTCCTTCTTCAACTTCTCAATAATCAGCTTGAGTTGGTTGACCTCAGATGGAGGAACAACGGTAAGTTCAGGAGGCTTGGCATTCAGGGAAGGCTCATAAGAAAATGGCAACAAGATCTCTTTCACGCGCTCTCTGACCCAAAGTGTGTAAGCTTCCTTGGCTACGCAATTCTTCTTACCCAAATAAGCTCTACCTTCAAGATGAATCTGAGTCCAAGTGGCACAAAACCTCTTCAGCAAACCCATGTCATCAATCCCTTCATGGAAAATGAACTCCTCCACTACCTCAGGATCAGGCTTGGCAACCATAGGATATCCCAACTGTCTGAAAGCCATTCTCGGATTGTAGTTAATTCCACCCTTTGTACCCAAGAGAGGCACATTGGAGAATTTCCCACAATGAAGAATGATTGAAATGTCGTCATAGACTCGAGAATACCAAGAAATGTCATCAGCGGTAAGAGACATCATTCGTTGAGACTACTTGAGATTACCCTTATTCTCAACAAAAGGACCCTTCTGTGGAAGGTGAGACATGAACCATCGGTACAGTAGAGGAGCACAACAGGCAATGGTTCCTTTCTTCTTTTCATTCCTGGAATGAATAGAATGGTAGGTATCAGCAAGAAGCGTCGGTACAGGGTTCTTAGACAAGAATATGCTAATGGCAGCCTGATCTACAAAATCCTCCATGTTTGGAAACAAGACAATCCCATATATTAGCAGAGCAAGAATGGCGTTGAAAGCCTTCCAGTTTCCAACCTTGGCGAAGGAAGTGGCATTTTCAACCAAGAACTTCGAGACAAACCCTCGAATTCATTTCCCTTTGGTCTTGAGATTATCCTCCACATCCTTCTTACTAATACAAAGCGCATCAGCAATCAGATGAAACTTCGGACAACCACTTGTGTAAACATAAGGAACCTGCTTCTTGATCTCAACCGCAAGAATATAAGCATACTCCTCAAGTGTAGATGCTAGCTGATAATCCTGAAATGTGAAGCACCTAAGTGGCGGGTCATAGAACTGAACCAGAGTATGAATAACAGTGATGTTGACTTCGGTGTTGAGGATGAACAACAGATTACCATAAGCATCTATGAAAACCCCTATGTGATCTCCAACCAACAAAGATACCAAACCTCTCAAAATACCCAGCTTGGGCTCCACAAACTTGTAGCTGAAAATGCCACGACAACCAGTACTCATCTCTATGATAATGTCAACAAAAGATAAGCCTTCGAATACCTAGAAATGCACATGCAAAATTAGTTTATATGATGATATGATATGCAACACAACAACAAGAAGCTAGCACAGTCTGAACAATTAAATCTGAACAATCCGGATATCTGCATGTAACTCTGTGTCAGTGCAACATAACCTGATGTGTGTGCCAGTTTGATGTGTGAGAGAACCAAGGTATGAAGTGGTTTGTTTTCCTGCAAAAACCCATCCCCCTCATAGGTGTGATCTAGACACAACAAGGTGGTCCCTAGAAAGGTCGCCCAAACCATAGGACTCAGAATGAAAATCCCCCTCCGTAGTGAATTCTCACAGGACGGAAGTATTCTCAAGCGAATCACGATCTGGGATGTGGCTCTCGTGATAACCCAAGGCGCAAAACGCAGGCCTCATGACTATCCCTGTTCTAGCCTATGTGTATGCTAGGCTCGGTGTTAGGACCTTTCTCTCCAATAATATCTACCCATCCTAACAACAGCAGAAAATAACAGATATCCAGAGTATGCATCATATGAATATTCAAAGCAGTAAAGAAATGTAGTAAATAAACATAAAGCTAAAGTATAAAGATAAAGCTAGTAAAGCACGAAAGATAAACACCCAAGCAAGCAAGAAAAGCAAACAAAACTTGGCGAGACCCCAACCTGCAAGCAAGCTGGTCCCCAACAGAGTCGCCAGCTGAAGATGGTTGGTTTATATCTGAGTGAATCGCACACTCAAAGATACAACAGAGTCGCCACCGAACTTTATTTAGTCCCAAAGGACAGGGAAAATATAGATAAAACCCAAGGGGAAGAGAACGGGAACGGGGGTTGGTTATGCGAAATAAAGGTACTAGCACCTAACGCATCCGTCGTACTCGACGGGAACCATTTCGCTTCCTTCTAGGCTTGGATGGGTTATCTATCTAAAGGCTTTTAGCTAAAAGAAGGAGAGAGAGAGAGAAAGGGGAAAAAGAAAAGAAAGAAAGAAAGTGCTCGCGGATGATTGTGGCCCTTGTGCCTACGCACCCTCATGGTGCAATGAGGAAATCAGAGCGTCGTAGTTCATGGAACCAGGGGACAGAAAGGGAAGAAGAAAGGGAGAAGGAAATAAAGATGGAAGTGTGCTCGCCAAGACATTGCGTCTTATGCCTACATATCTGACATTCAAAAGAATGCACAATCAGAGGAAACAAAAGGAGTGGTGTCAAAACCAGGAGCAAAAGTGAAAGAAAACTCTACTGGGGGAAGACCACGCAGTAAGAGCAATTGCACAAGGGAATAGAAAAAGAATGGTGTTAGACTCAAGAATGAAAGAAACTCCGCAGGGGATAACAAAGAGGATTGGTGTCGAAACCATGGAAGTAAGAGCAAAATGAATAGAAAAGGCTCCGCTGGGGATTGAAAAGATCGAAGAACTGCTAGGAAGAGAGGGTAAGCGACACGGCTGGGGATCCAAACAAAAGGATGGTGTCAAAACCAAGAAGAAAGGGAAACTCGGTATATTAACTGACTGGCAGTGGTTAACCGGCAAAAGAGAGTAAGACTCTGGTAGGGAAAAGAAGCTGGTGTCAACAGACGGACTGTGATAAACCAAGAGCGAGAGTACTGAACCGAGAGAAGGTGTTTGACTCTGAGGGGATATCGGTATATTAATTGATAAACAGTGGTTAACCGAGGAGACAAGGATTGCATCTCTGTGGGGATAGAGAAGCATTGGTTCTAACAGAGAAAATTGTGATTAACCAGAAGAACGAGTGTAAGACCGATCGAAGGTCGTAACCCAAAAGGGGTGTTGGTATTGACTGAACAAACAACATTTAACCAACAAAGAAGGGGTATTGAACCAAAAGAGGTTGCTAACTGCTTGGGGGTTCGGTTTTAACAGACAGGCTGTGATTAACCGAAATGAATGAGTGATTAACCAAGAGGAGGTGATTAACTCAAGAAGGGGTTCAGTATTTTAACAGACAGACTGTGGTTAACTAAAGAAAAGGTGATTAACCGAGAAAAGGTGATTAACCCAAGAGGAAACTCAGTGTTTTAACAGACGGACTGTGGTTAACTGAGGAGGAGTGCAAGTTGGTGTTTTAACTGACGGGCAGTGATTAACCAAACAAAGGGAGAAGAACCAAAAGAAGGTTGCGAACTCTGGGGATTATCAGTTTTAATAGACTGACTGTTATTAATCGAAGAAACATAATTGAGACTCTTCTGAGGAATCAAGAAGCAACGATTGACCATAAGAAGAAAGGAATATTGAAACAAAGAGAGTTTACTAGCGCAAAACAAAGATCTTAACTAAGAAGGAGATTGATCAAAAGATGGATTGAAAGAGATTGAGTGATCAAAGATCGACTCGACCGGGAAAAGGGATACACTACAGCCTGGGGATAGAGGTGACTAAGCCAAGCACAAGGTCATTCGTCCCCTACCTGAAGTAGTCAGAATGAGAGTAGGAATTCTCCCTTCTCATTCCTTCTCTAACACACAGAGTGTAATGTGGAAGTTGAAACGGATAGCACAACAGCTCAAAGTTGTACAGTGCTCCAGTGCAAGGCGCAACGTGAAACTTCAACTCCTCAGGGGAAAAGAAAGAACCAACTCTAAAGGAAGCCTAAAGAGAGGGAAAGGGAAGATTGATTAATCGAAATAAGGTTTCGATCCATTAATCAAGGGAGAATCATGCTAACAACTTTCCAAAGAGAATAGAAAGTCATTAAAGCGAAAAGGTGTGAATTAATGATTATAAAAAATTAAGTTTATCCATGAAGAATAAACTTAATAGAAACCTAAAATGGAAGGTGCAAAACAGTGCCAAATGATCATCAAAATGCCACACAAAATCATGTATCATATGAACAAAGATAGTGCAACAAGGATTATGTTCATACAATGCTATGAATATGAAACAAATTAATAATCGAAAATGTGCATCAAAAGTTCATGAATATGCTTCAACCAGAAGTGAAATGACACTTAAAACATCCATAAAATCAAGCATGATAATCAATGGAAGTTAGAAGGAAGAAAGCATGGCAAACACACTTGAAAATGCAAGAAAATAACATTTTGGCACAGTGTTAATCGGTTAACCCTTTGGTTAATCGGTTAACGGTTTGAAAATCAGCTTTTTTTATGAAAAATGAACTGGTTAATCGATAAACCAAATGGTTAACCGATTAACACTGCAACAGTGGCAAAAATAACAGTAAAAACAGCTTTTCAAAAGTAGTTTTCAACACATAATCACTTATCTAAACTTCCACATGCTATGGTATGATTTTGTGCACGAAAATTACATCATGTAAGCACAATTAACACAAATTGAAAGCATCAATCATGGAGATCAAAGATCAATCAAAAGTATGGCAAATCAAATCGAAAACGATCGAAATTACATCGGAAATGCGCGGAAATAATCAAAACAGAGAGTAAATTATGATGCACCAACCTACAAGGATGAGATGTGCCTTTGTAATTGTTGAAAATGATTCTTAATGCAGAAAATTAAAGAAAACTAGAGGAAACTCCAATTTTGATGGCGAAACGCGTCGAAATCGAGAAAAATACAATAAAGCTCCAAAATGCGAATGCGAACCATTGAAAGTTGCAGAAAATACTCAAGATTAATCCACAAGTTGAAATACCTCCAGAAATCCAAGTATCAAAAGCAAGAATGATGAAGGTTAAGCTCTAGAAATAATCACTTTTAGTGTAAAAGTGATTATCCTTCAAAGTAGAAATGAGCTTTGGTATGGTTTTGGAAGAGAATTGGGATGAAAATGAAGATGTAGTAGAGAGAAATCAGAGAGAAAGTGAGAGAAGTTTGATGAAAAATGGTAGAGAGAATGGTTGAGAGATTGAAAAGTGAGTGAAGGTGTGAAATTGTATGAATGATTGTGGAGCGTTTCTGAAATGAGTGAGGCTTTATTTATATAAAATTTAGGTATATAGTGTGAGAGCTTTGGATTTTGGTTTGGACTTAGCTTTGGGAGGTTTGGAGTTAGGGTTGGAGTTAGTTGGACTTGACTCACCGAGTCAAGGCGGTTAACTCGGTTAGTTAGAACCAACTCGGTAACAATCCCAAGGTGAACTCCAACATCCAAAGATCCACATTACTTGGAAAACAAGGAACATGGTGCACTTGACTTGAAGTGAAGCATAGAAAAAATGTAAGGGAAATGTCTTGAATGGTCTTGAATTGTCTATAATGTTCCACACAATGCTAGAATATAATAGAACAAAAGAGTGTGGAGAGAGTTGCTGAAATATGATGGAAATGCTGAATTTTTGCTGAAATAGCAGGTGTTAATCGATTAACCAACATGTTAACCGATTAAAAGCTGTTAAAAAGCTGAATTTGGCGCTATAAAAGGGTGTTAATCGATTAACCAAATGGTTAACCGGTTAACCAGTCAAAAACTTGCCCAGTTTTTCTTGAAACGGGTGCTATGATCACGGTTACGATTTTCAACCTCTTGCTTTGATAAATAGGCATAGAAACCCTTGTTTTATGCTTGTGATGATTTTGTGAGGATGCGATTAATCGGGCTCGAAAAACCCTGAATATTCCTGCAGCAAAAAACACATAGAGGAAAGCGCAAATGCGTATGCCGACAATGCGAATGCACATGCTTATGTGAAAGGAAAATGAGGGAGGTCAAATTTTGGGTTACGATAGTTATGATGCAAATGAAAAATGTGAATTCCATTTAGGTGCGCCCGTCCATAACATAGAGAACTACAAAGCTTTTAAGCACGTAGTTCAGGACCTGGTTGATTCGAAAGCTATCAACTTCGCTCCTAATCCCAATGTGATTCAAAACCCCATGCCCCCGCATGGCAGACCAAAGGTCAATGCAATAGAAGAGGACAAAGGCTTGAATCTGGTGACAGATGTTGATAATGTCAGAACACCTTTGGTAGTGGTGAAAGGGCGTTTGTTGAAAGGGGACGTGTTCCCTGGTTGTTTGGAAAATTGTTCAGAATGTTTGACTACGGTGAACGGCTGTGATGAATTGAGGAAGGGCCTTCAGATGATGATGGATGAGGGTCGTTTACAGTTTGATCAGATGGGAACGAAGGCCGATACGACCTCAATAATTACTATCTACTTTACTCCAGCAAAGATTCCTGTGCCTACACCTATACAGATCCTTGCGCCTGAACAGGTAGCCCCTATGACTATAACTATTCCGGGTCCTATGCCATACGAAAGTACAAAAGCGATCCCATGGCATTACGGAGCTGATGTTTATTACCAAGGGCAGAAGCAAGAAGTAGAGACTCCCAAGTAAACTGGTTCGAGTGTGGGGAATGTAGGAGGAATGGACGGTTTTACCTGTAGTAGAAGGCTCTTTGCTCCACAAACGCTCTGAAATGATGATGCTGAAGCTTTGGCAAAAGCCAAGGGAAAGCAAGTAGTAAATGAAGAGCCCGTGCAAAAGGCGGAGCCCGGTAAGTCCTTTGAAAAAGATGTTGAAGAGTTTATGAGGATTATCCGAAAGAGCGACTACAAAATAGTGGATCACCTGCATCAAAAACCCTCCAAAATTTCCATCTTGTGATTGTTACTATGTTCAGTGGCACATCGCAACGCCCTACTGAAGATCTTAAATATGGCGTACCTTCCACAAGAAATATCGGTGATCCAACTTGAGGGTGTTGTTGCCAACGTCAACGCCAGCAATGGGTTAGGGTTTACTAATTTTGATCTAACGCTAGAAGGAAGAAATCATAACAAAGCTCTCCACATCTCCATGGAGTGCAAATGGGCAGTCTTGTCCCATGTGTTGGTAGATACTGGCTCGTCCCTGAATGTGCTGCCGAAGAAGGCTTTGGCAAAATTGGATGTTGAGGGGGTTGTACTCCGACCATGTGATTTAGTTGTGCGCGCTTTTGACGGCTCCAAGAGATCAGTTTTCGGGGAGGTAGCATTGCCTGTTAAGATTGGACCCCAAGTGTTTAATACAGTTTTCTATGTGATGGAAATCCAGCCAGTTTATAGCTGCTTGTTAGGGCGCCCATGGATACATGCTGCAGGGGCCGTTTCGTCAACACTCCACCAGAAGATAAAGTTTGTCATGGATGGCCAGGTTGTCACAGTATGCGGAGAATAGGATATATTTGTCAGTCATTTGTCGTCGTTAAAATATGTGGAAATGGACGGCGAGATTCATGAAACTCTTTGTCAAGCATTCGAAGCAGTGAGTATTGAAAATGACCCTCATTCGAGTGAAACAAAAGCGAGGACTTCTATAGTTTCTTACAAACAGACTCACGAAGTAGTACAGTCAGGCCATGCTGAAGGTTGGGGTCAGTTGGTTGAGTTTCCTTTCAAGTAAGACAAGTGTGGAATCGGTTATCGGCCTCCTTGGGCTTCGCAGTCAAAAGGCCAAGAGCGTCAAGGACCTATCTCTTTCTCTAGTGGGGGGATCATCAACCATGGTCAAGTATTTGCTACAAATAAAGACGAGGGGGACAACGACTATGATATGGACAATTGGGTGCGCCCATGTGTCCCGGGGCAGGAGCTGAATAATTGGTTCTCTGAGGACATCATTCAAGTCACCCTGCAGAAAGAGTAATTTTTCTTTGTTTTTTTTTTCATGTTGCATGTAAAATCCTATGCCCTTGCCCAAGGCTTAGTGATTTCATTGTAGGGCCACATTTGTTTCATATGCAAGTTTATCATCAATAAAAGGACGTTTTTGTATTCAAAAATTGTGTTCCTTGTCTCTCATTTTACCCTTTTCATTTTATTTCAAATAAAAATGGCAATGTTTTTCTTTCTTCATAGTTTGTTTTTTTTCTTTTCAAAAGGCTCTTTCTAAAATAAAGCATGAACCATCATTCATGCAGAAACAATCCTCTAGATTCAATTGATAATGGTCCTGCTATGGTTCAATATAACTTTGATAATCCAATTTACCAAGCTGAAGAGGGGGGTGAGGAAGACTGCGAACTTCCCGAAGAATTGGCTAGATTATTGAAACAGGAGGAAAGAGCTATTCAGCCTCATCAAGAGGTATTAGAAGTTATCAACCTTGGCACCGAGGATGCGAGAAAAGAAGTCAAAATAGGGGCAAGCCTAGAAGAGAATGTGAAGAGAGGGCTGATTGAGATGCTACGTGAATATGTCGATATCTTCGCCTGGTCCTATCAAGATATGCCGGGGTTGGATACAGATATTGTTGTGCACAGGTTACCTCTTAAAGAAGGTTGCTCTCCCGTCAAATAGAAGCTCCGAAGAACTAAAACAGAAATGGCAATCAAAATCAAAGAAGAAGTACAAAAGCAGTTAGATGCAGGTTTCTTGGACGTTACCAGTTATCCACCATGGGTTGCGAACATCGTACCGGTACCTAAGAAAGATGGCAAGGTCCGGATGTGTGTTGACTACCGTGATTTAAATCGAGCAAGTACGAAGGATGATTTTCCACTACCGTACATTGACGTTCTGGTAGACAATACTGCTCAATTCTCGGTGTTTTCCTTCATGGATGGCTTTTTCGGGTATAATCAGATTAAGATGGCGCCGAAAGACATGGAGAAAGCAACATTTATTACCCCATGGGGCATGTTCTATTATAAAGTGATACCTTTTGGTTTAAAGAACGCGGGGGCAACTTATCAGCGTGCTATGGTGACACTCTTCCACGACATGATTCACAAGGAGATTGAGGTTTATGTGGATGATATGATTGCCAAATCGTAGACTGAAGAGGAACACCTGGTGAGTTTGAAAAAACTCTTTGAAAGGCTGAGACAGTTCAGACTGAGGCTGAACTCAAATAAGTGTACTTTCGGGGTGAGATCTGGTAAGTTAATGGGCTTTATTGTCCTTGAAAGAGGAATCGAGGTTGATCCAGCAAAAGTGAAGGCTATCCAAGAGATGCCGGAGCCAAGAACAGAAAAGCAAGTCCGTGGGTTCTTAGGGAGATTGAACTACATTGCTAGATTCATCTCTCATCTTACCACCACTTGCGAGCCAATATTCAAGTTGCTGCAAAAAGATAAATCAATCAGGTGGAATAATGATTGCCAAAAGGCATTTGATAAAATAAAAGAGTATTTGCAGAAGCTTCCGATTCTTATGCCTCCAGTTCCAGGGAGACCACTGATAATGTATCTGTCTGTACGTGAAAATTTAATGGGTTGTGTTCTCGGTCAACACGACGAGACAGGTAGGAAAGAACATGCCATTTACTACCTGAGCAAGAAGTTCACAGATTGCGAGTCTAGATACTCAATGCTTGAGAGGACATGTTGTGCACTTGCATGGGTTGCTAAGCATTTGAGATAATATATGATGACTCACACAACTCTATTGATATCAAAGATGGATCCAGTCAAATACATTTTTGAAAAGCCAGCTCTCACCAGAAGTGTCGCTCGTTGGCAGATGGTTTTGACCGAATATGACATATAGTATACTTCCCAAAAGGCCATCAAGGGTAGTGTTTTGTCTGACTATCTCGCCGAGCAGCCGATTGATGATTATCAGCCAATGAAGTTTGAATTCCCTGATGAAGACATCATGTATCTGAAGATGAAAGATTACAAAGAGCCACTGGTTGATGAAGGACCAGATCCTGATGACAAGTGGAAACTGATGTTTGATGGGGCTGTTAATGTGAATGGTAGTGGTGTTGGGGCAGTTCTCGTAACTCCGAATGGTTCTCACATACCTTTCACTGCCAGATTGACTTTTGATGTCACCAACAATGAAGCCCAATATGAGGCCTGCATCATGGGTATCGAAGAAGCCATTTATTTAAGGGTCAAGACTCTTGATGTATTTGGGGACTCTGCTCTAGTGATCAATCGGGTCAACAGAGATTGGCACACCCATCAATCCAACTTGATCCCTTACAGAGATTATACGAGAAGACTGTTTACTTTCTTCAAAACAGTAAAACTGTATCATGTACCTCGTGATGAAAATCAGATGGCATACACTTTGGCAACGTTATCTTCTATGATTCAACCGAATATGTGGAATCATATACCTAAAATTGATGTGATGAGGATTGATAGACCTACTCATGTGTTTGCAACCGATACAGTAACTGATGATAAACCTTGGTATCATGATATCAAGCGTTTCTTGAAGAGTCAAGAGTATCCGGCTGAGGCATCCAATAATGACAAGAAGACTTTGAGAAGGTTGGCGGGTAGTTTCTTCTTGAATGAAGATGGTGTATTGTAGAAAATAAATTTTGACATGGTCTTGCTCAGATGCGTAGATATACACGAAGCAGACATGTTAATGTAAGAAGTGCACAAAGGTTCTTTTGGTACTCATGCTGGTGGACATGCCATGGCAAAGAAATTGTTGCGGGCTGGTTATTACTGGATGACCATGGAGGCTGACTATTTTAAATATGCTCGAAAATGCCACAAGTGCCAGATTTACGTTGATAAAGTGCATGTGCCACCAAATCCTTTAAACGTGATGAATTCTCCTTGGCCCTTTTCCATGTGGGGCATTGACATGATTGGGAAGATTGAGCCCACCCCCTCTAACAGACATCGCTTTATTCTAGTGGCCATTGATTACTTCACCAAGTGGGTAGAGGCTGCTTCATTTGCAAATGTCACCAAGCAGGTGGTTGCCCGGTTTATTAAGAAAGAGATTATTTGTCGATACGGGGTGCCCGAGAGGATTATCACTGATAATGGTTCTAATCTCAATAATAAAATGATGCAAGAGCTGTGCCAGAGCTTCAAAATTGAACATCACAATTCTTCTCTGTACCACTCAAAGATTAACGGTGTCGTCGAGGTAGCCAATAAAAACATCAAGAAGATTGTGCAAAAGATGGCCGTGACATATAAGGATTGGCATGAGATGTTGCCTTTCGCTTTGCATGGGTACCATACCTCTGTACGTACATCTACTGGGGCAACCCCGTTTTGTATTGTGTACGGTATGGAAGCAGTTCTATTGGTTGAAGTTGAGATTCCTTCTCTGAGGGTCATGATGGATGTCAACCTTGACGAGGCTGAATGGGTTCGAACAAGGTTCTACGAGTTGAGTCTCATAGAAGAAAGGAGATTGGCAGTAGTGTACCATGGGCAACTGTATCAGAGAAGGATGAAACGAGCATTCGATCAGAACGTGCGTCCTCAGAATTATCAGATGGGTGACTTGGTGTTGAAAAGGATTATTCCTCCTAATAAAGATCATAGGGGCAAATAGACTCTGAATTTTGAAGGTCCATATGTTGTCAAGAAGGTTTTCTTGGGCGGAGCCTTGATGCTTACAACTATGGATGGTGAGGATTTTCCGTCGCCTATGAACTCAGACGCAGTCAAAAAATACTTCGCATAAATAGACCCGCTGGACAGTAAAAAGAGAGTCCAGGCAAAAAAGGGCATCCCGGCGAACCATAAAAAAAAAGAAGAAGAAAAAGGTTCGGGCAAAAATTAAGGATAAAATAAAAAAAATGAGTACACCCGGTAAGTTAAAAACCCGAAAGGGCAACTTAGGCAAAAATGGGTATCCCGGTGGATTGAAAACCCGCAAAGGGCGATCCAGGCAAAAGAGGGATTTAGCGAAAGGCTGCGGTCTGAGTAATCTGTATCCTGTCTCGTTTCAACAATAGGCATTCTGAAGGATAGGAATCGGTCCAATCATCCCCCTCGGAAAGCAAAACCCTTGGAGAGTCTTGAAGACATATGAACCATAGCAGGGTTGAAACTCAATGGATTTCCGTTTACCACATTGACATTAGGATAGTTTCTTTTCTCTTTTAAGCAATTACCACTTTCCAGGAATTGCTTCTTGATGTAAGCGCCTGTTTTTGGGCTTTTCAATCAATCAATAAAATTTTCGGTATTCAGAATTGCCATTTCTTTTGTTTTCTTTTACAGTTTGTTTTGATTACAAAAACGTCCGATTTTTGTGATAAACATTGCATTTGAAAACATCGAGGTTTTACAATGACATGCGTGCAAAAGAAAACAATTAAAATTGCTTTAAATGTCAGGTGTTCTTGGGTGATGAATTCAAAACCCATGATACCCTGGGGCATATGTGCACAACATTTTGTTTGCAGGTGTTAACGTTCGCTGGTTAGCCCACCAATAACATGTGATGTCTTCAGCCTGTTTTATCTAGCAAGACTCAAAGGATATTTCTCCCCAAGCGGAAGTGCCTCCCTCAACAGGAAAAGTTCTTCCTTGAGATTGCAATCCCCAGCAGAGCTATAGAGTCATGCTTCTTCCCCAAGTAATTGATTCAGATGGTGCCTCATCATTATTTCCAGTAACCTCAACAGGTTTTTCAATTCAGCACGGTTTGCAACCACGAAGACAATCCAGTGTGTTATCCCAAGCGGAGTTACTTTCTTTTCCTCGACATTTATTTTGCTGAGGAGCCTCTTTGCATTTTGCATGTAGTATGCATAACATTCTCAAAAACGCGTAGCATTTCCATCAAGATGGAGCATTACGCTATGGAAAATTCAAACATATGCATGCGAAGCATAATCCAGTTTTGATGCCTCGTGCGAGAGCCCAAAACTATTTCTCTTCAATCATATTGACAAAGCCAGAAAGAATGCCTCGCTCATTCCTCAAAAGACATTTCAAAGTAATATCAGGGTTTCACCACTTTTCTTTTCACCAGAGTCTTATTCCTCGGTTTACGGATCTTTTGATCATACCTCTCAACCGTACATTACCGGAACCATTCCCGATAGGATTCCTTTAGCCGTTCCCGACAGGCCCATTTACCGTTCCCAACAGGTATACCATAGGTTTTCAACTTTAGCCGTTCCCGACGGGCGCCCTCTGAGTTTTGGACCTAGCCGTTCCAAACAGGTGACCTGTAAGTTTTAGACCTAGCCGTTCCCGACAGGCCCATTTACCATTCCCGATAGGTAACCATAGGTTGTAAAACTTTAGCCGTTCCCGACGGGCGCCCTCTGAGTTTTGGACCTAGCCGTTCCCGACAGGCCCATTTACCGTTCCTGACAGGTAACCCACAGATTTTAGACTTTAGCCGTTCCCGACAGGCGGCTTTTGAGTTCAAGCTTGACCGTTCCCGACAGGTTTACATTGAACTTTCCCGACAGGCTTACCTTAGCCGTTCCCGACAGGCGCACCTTAACCGTTCCCGACAGACATACTTTAGACTTCAGCCGTTCCCAACAGGCACCCTTCGGATTCCCTTGTTCCAGACTCTTTTCCATAAATATTTCTCTATCATAACTGCTTTGTTTGTTATATATCCTTCCTTTTACCCACAGAGTGCAAATTTTTTGGTTATTTTCGTATTCAATCCCTATGTACCTTGAATTTCCGACAGTCGTTGCACTCATCCATTCAAGTCCATAGTTGATTGAATTGGGACAGCTGTAATACCTCAAAATTTGCCCTCTTATTTATTACCTCATAATTGGCTTATGCTTCATTCATTTGCATTTCATAATAGGTCATGCTAAATCATACATCATTGGTTGTAAGGCATGGGATCAGGTGTCTCAAGGTATGGACAATTCAAAGGCAAAGGACAAGAGTAAAGCTTTTCCATATAAGTCACAAGGGCTCCTCATATCTCAATTCATCTCATTTGAGCCCTCAAGTAATCCAGAGATGGGAATTCAATAAAGGATTGAAGCAACTCATCATCTCATAGCATGGATGTTCAAATTAGGGTTTTGGAATTCTTGGAGATAACACACTAATGTGCAAGATTCTTGAGCTTTTATCATCACCCAATGGCATATCTCATCATTTTTTGAGAGAATACACATCATACTCAGAGGAATTTGGATTTGGAAGATGTGCTGATTTCTCCTAGACTAAGGGTTCAAAATTAGGGTTTGCCATAAAATCAGTTTATTTCTGATTTTTTTGGGCAAGACTTGATCCTATGGTATTCTACATGTCCTCAAGTGTCTAGGGATGAAGAATTGTCCATTAATTTGGTTTGGAGGGGTTTCAATTGATCAATTGATTGAGAATCAGGAGGATTGGGGAAAAGTCAACTGTGCAGGAGAAAAAGTCAACTCTTGACTTTTTAATGTCAAATTCATGCTCTTCATCTTAAATATGATCATTCGTGAAGATTTAATCTAGAAATAATAAGATATTCATCAAAAATCAAGAAATGTACAAAGTTGCCAAAAATAGAAATTAGGGTTTCCATTTATGGCAAATTTTGGCAAGGTGTGTACCCAACTTTAGGGCATTATTTCTCCATGTTCCAAGCACCAAATGGAAAGGTTAGGGAGGCCTATCAAAATTTCACATTTCAAGCTTCAAAACCATACCAAGAACATGTCCATTGGATTAAAATCAAGAGAGATATGGTGCTTCAAAGTTGAGACAAATCAAGGCATTTTTGGCAGCTAGGCAGGTCATGGGCGAGCCAGCACGCAGTCATTTCCACAAACACCTTGTGTTCATGTTCTATCCAAGTTCAAGGGAAAATTTCTCCATAATGGATACTCCAAATGAAAAATTGTTCAACATCAATCTTGTTCTCTCCATCTCCCCTTTAACTTTGGTGTTGAAAGATTTTTCATCTGATCAACTCACTGAGAGATATGGTAGCTCAAAGTAGGTGACCTCCAACTGATCTCTTTCACACGCCGTGGTAGGTCAAGGCCAGGTCAGGCTGGCATGCTACATCAGTTGTGTATCAACATTTTCATGAGACATTTTCACATTGTTAAAGACTCCATTTGCAAATGTTTTCCACACCGGTGTTGTTGTCCTTCATTTCATCTTTCCAAATCACCCTTTGCCATGTCTTTTAATTCCATAGTCATGAAGATATCATGCTTCAAAGTCACCCTCTTGCCATCTGGTTTCTTTATTCTCAAGTAAACAAATTCAGTAAAAAAAAAGAGCTTTGTCCTTATCATTCTCATGCACAGATGTTCCTTACATATCATACATGTAAATGTACTTCCATTCCTCATTTATTCAAACATAAAAGAAAATGAGAAACTTGCAGAGCAAGCTGCATTGCTGCTATCATCAGTACATCATCACCTTTCATCTTTACTCCACACCATAACATGCCATGATCTCTCCACACACGAGCAAAACAACAACAACTCGTGACAGCTCATACACACAACTCACTCTCTTTTACTTCATTTTTGCTTAACTCACTCAGTTAACCCTGGTTCTAACTGTCAACCATGACAGTTAGAGCTTAACCAAGGATAAAAAACCACCTCTAACAGAAAATTGCAGGCGAGGACTCATTCTTCACATTTCACCAACTCTCTCTCTCTCTCACTCTGGGTTTCTCTCTCTCTCTCTCTCTCTCTCTCTCTCTCTCTCTCACTCGAGCTTGTTGTTCATTCCTCTTCAAGATTCATCATCATCATCAAGGGATCTTGAAACTGTTAGCATTGAATCTTCAAATTGCATCATCTTCTTTAAGTTTTTTCATCCAAATCTCACTGATTCGAAGCACTACATAGCCTTTATTTGGCTAGATTGAAGTTCAAGAAGCAAGTGGAATCTCCTCTCTGGTATTCTTTTGATCAGAAGCAGCTTCAAAGTACAGGTTCAGTTCATAATCTCTTGCTCTCATTATGCTTTAATTTTGCTTGTTTATGCTTGTTTGGATCTCAATAGGAGCCATGTGATCACCGGCTAGTTGATAGGCACCATAGGTGCATAGTTTCAAAATCCTAGGGCAAACTCCATGGCTTCGATTCTCTCTGTGTGTGATTTATTTGTGATTTATGGAGCTGGATTTGGAATCTACATGGCTTGAGGTTTATTTTGATGTGTGGTTTGTGAGTTTCTATGGTGGTTGGAACCTGAGCATGGTGATGGTTCGTCGGAGAAGACGACCGAAGTCTTCTCCGGCCACCTGAAGTTCAACTGTGTGAAAACCCTAGGCCATTTCTCAGTTTAAAACATGTCAGTTGATTTATTTTGATCTAATGGCCACGAGCGTGCCAGCACATTAATGAGAGAGGGTGGGAGTCACGTGCTCTCATTTTTTGATTTAATTTGAATTTGGTGTTCACGTGTGTGTGGTGTCTGATTAGTTATCGTGTGCCTGCATCATGTCCACATGATTTGTGTACTTTCTTGATTATTTGATCTTGACATGATCCTGTGGCCATTATTGAGTCAACGATTGACTGATGTCCAAGATATGCACCCTCCTCTGAGCACGTGGTATTGGACTGGGTTATTTTTGCTACGCGCACCCCCTTTTCCAGGCCCAAGCGCCTTTTAACTGAGTAATTGCTAGTGTCATACCCCCTTGCATCATTTCTTTCATTTTTTACTTTCTTTTTCATACATGTTTCATTTTTAATATTTAAAATTACTTCCAAGCATCCAAATATTCTACAAAAATTCATGAAGCATTATAAGACATTTAAATAATTTTGACATATTTTATTTTCTGATTTTATCATATTTTGTCATTTTTCCATGAATTTTCCTTTAATTTCTTTTGTATGTGCATTTACCCATGATACATGTTTCATTCTTAATTTGTTTGACATAGTTATGGATTGAATTCTTGCCTAATAATTGACATATGAATTTATGATACATTGAGGCATGCCATGCATTTTTCATAGTTTTCTTATGTCATTTATTGTTGACTTTTAGATGTTATCTTTGAGTCATTTGTTTATGTGATTTGCATGATATTGTGAAGCATCTTTGAGCATGATTCTTAATGAATTTTGAGCTATCTTTTGAGACATGTTTGCATACAGGTTGTACTTCAAATGACTTGAATATTCCAATTTTATTGAGTCTCTAACACCACTTTTGATCCATTTTAAAAGCACGTTTGTTTGTGTGGATATTAGAAGATTTGTGCTAGGGTGTTGATGTGTATTGTGTGCAATTCGCTTTGTCAATTGTTGGGACCTTTTAATCCATGTTGCATGAACATTATAGGTCATTTTTCCTGCATTATAGGTCATTGCTTGGTCATTCTTACATGACTTGTGTGCACTTGCCTAACATAAATGTGTTATGTAATTGTGCATTCTCCCTTGATCTTCTTTGAGCACATGTTTGTACCAACACTTGCATGATCTTAAACAATCACTTAAACATGATTCTTAAGTTCATAAACTTTTGAATGTTAGTCTGACTTAACTTGAACATGTTTGTTCCTAATCATCAATGTGCTTCAACATGATACTTGTGTGCACTTTGTGCTTCCATTCTTGACTTCTAAATGTCATTTCAAATGTCATGAGCTACTGACTTACATTCATATTACATGATTGTTCATCTTACATCTTCATTTCTTACTTGCATTACAAGTATGCTTCATTGTTGGAACTTGAATGATGTTTGCTACCACTTCTTCCTACTTGATCAATGCTTGCATTCATGAATCATATGCCATTTTAACGACATCTCCATGCATTAATAAATGTCATTCACTTCTGACTTTTATGTTTACATATGCATTTGTCCATGTACATGATTCATTTGCATTCATCTTGCATAGTCATGGTATAACTTGCATTTGTGTGATCTTTTGATGCATGTTTCAACATAGTTGGACTTTGTTTGATATCTTAACATTAGTAGGGACCCTTAACATGTACCTACTGACTTTTGTTGTTCCTTAACCCTTAGGACTCTCCCCTTTTGGTTTAACACTTGTTTGCTTCTTAAGTTGTCTTCTTAAAGCAACTAGCATTTGTTTGGCTTGTTTTCTTTCGCCTATGTTCAATACTTGTATCCATTTGATACTAACCTTTTATGTAGGGGCAGAGGTAAGTCACTTGAGTATGTGGATGGTTATCCATGCTCATTCCCTCTTTCATCTCGCATCTCTTCTACTTCTATTTCTCTTTCTCTTTTATGTGGTGGATTACATGATATAATGCTTTGTGTATACCTTTCTCACACCCCTTTGGGATCCTAACTCATCCTTAATTTTTTATTAAGGTGAGGTAGGATAAGCATTAGATAGTGCTATCCCTCCTTCTTCTTTAGACTTAGGTTCTCAAACCTCCCCTTAGGGCCATCTTGCATGACAACTTTAGGAGAGAATGCCCCTTAGAGTTTTCTTTTCCTTTGAGTCTCTCTTTCTCATCTCAAAATAAAAATCAAAAGCATGTAATAAAAACAACATGTATTGTACACCATGAGCCTTAAGTACATGAGAAATGAAAGGAGGAGGGTTTCCCTTCGTCTTTCTAGAGTGTTTAGCATACGTCCTGTTGGGGACGACCATGCGACACATTCGTTCCTATGTCATAGACTTTAGTGCAATCTGAGTTACAAATACAATAAATCAAAACACTTCTTCTAAAAATCAACGAACAAGCAAGTCTCTTCTCATCTTCCTCACTCCATTCGTAAAGGATGTGTCACGTCCATTCTACCGCAAACAGGTAAATGCCTAAGACTCTGTACAACGAGCTGCGACACCTAACTACTGGAACGCGCACCTTGATGTTTTCCGTTAAAAAACACAAACAAAGCAAAGTCATCCCTAGTGAGGGGAACTACGTCGCTCTGATTCTTCATTGGTTAATGGAGATAAGTAGGCAGGAGATCGTGTGAGATTTCTCCGAGCACAACCTTTCTTCATCACCTCGTTATCTCTTTTCGACCCGTAGGTCGAACTACGACTGCTCTGATTTCCTCTCTCTCTGGTTAGATTGAGGATACGTAGGCACAAGACGATGATGTCTTGCCGAGCAAACCTCCCCCTTAGTTCGTATCCGAACTACGTTGACTCTAACTTTCCCATTGCATAAGGGAATACGTAGGCCTAGGACGGCGATGTCCTATCGAGTCTGTTCTTTTTCTTTTCTTCCTCATTTCTTCGTTCATTTCTATTCCTGTTCCTTCCCCTTTCCAGTAGCAGCGGAGCTTCAGATGATGACACCCTTTGATTAAGACAACCAGCGTGGATCCCATCGAGTACGATGGACGCGTGGGGGTGCTACTACCTTCCCTGCACGTAACCGACTCCCTTGCCTGTTTCTCTTGGTCGTGAGACCATGCTTTTTCCTTCCCCTCAGGTTTACGCAGTGTTTCCTTTCCCTCTCTTGGGACAAATACACATTGCTGGCGACTCTGTTTCCGCGCCACTTTCGCGTTTGTACCTGGATGAAAATCCCGGGAGCGACAGCTAGCTCAAGAAGTCTTAGGGTTCTAATGATGAACCCTAAGTCCCTATCTTGTACGATCTTTAAGTGAAGATTCGGTTAATTCCCGCAACAATTCGCTTTGGTTTTTTTTTAGGTTCTCAATTTCTTTAGTTTATATAGATGATTTTTAGGTTTTAGAAATTAAGTTTAGATTGATTAGATTAGGAAATGTTTGATGTAATTTCTGATTTGATTGGATTTTCTATTCGTTTTGAAGAACTAGGGTTTTGATCTGTAATTTGTAATCGATCCAAAAATTAATGTCAATTGGTTCTATTTTGTACAAAAAGATCTGAATTGATTTGATTTTGTTTCCATGACATCCTGCGCAAGTTTAGGGTTAGTGAGTCACTTGGGGAGGACGATGACCCATTGGGTCAACAATTTTGACCCAAGAATGAAAATAAAATAAAAAATAAAAAATAATGAAAATGAATAATAATTAACAATTACAAATATTGATAAAACAACAACAACCATAATAATAAAAACGTAATTATTATAACAACCAAAATAAAAAGAAGTAATAATCATAAATGATAATGATAATCAGAACAGACACTACCCTTCCCTTTTTAATCGTTAACCCTAATTACCCCTAAAACCTTAATTAAAAAAGCCCAACTATTAATTAAATTTAAATGACCAAATTTAAAACTTAGACTTATGATTTAATTCTAAAGACCCTTAACTTAAAAACAAAGCAAATAACTATTTAATAAAACTTTCAAAAAAATGAACCAATAATAATATTCATTACAAAAATATATTCTTTTAAATAACTAACTCTAAAATAAACTCCTAACTAATTATTAATAAAATTAACTAAAACTTTAAATAAACAACTAAAAATAAGAAAGCCCCTTATACCAAACCAATTCCAACATGGGCCTAAAAGTGCTAACAATCTCAAGAGCCCACTGACATCTAAATGACACCCTCTGATAGCACAAAAATCCCTAAAAAGATGAAAAATCACTGGTCAAAATTTAGGGTACTACAACGTTTATTTATTTATTTATGATTTTGTCGATTCTTGAAACTACAGCCCTATAAAACAAAACACTGTCACTTTGGGCGTAGCGAAGAGGGATATTTAAAGAAATTGAGGCCTATCAAAAACATATGTTTCACCTGGGCAGGGTGAAAGGTTAAAGTAAAGACGGCAATTACTTTGACTTATGAATGATCTTCAGAACATCGACTGCAACCCATTGGCGGCGAACTCCTCGGTGAATCACAAAGTCTGGTACCTTCCTTGATATGTCTTCAGAAATAACGCTAATTTCTGGTGGAGCAGGATCATTGGAATCTGTCTCCCAGGCAGAGTTATCGTAGGAAGATTCCTCAGTTGTATTTTGCATGGTTTTTGTACTCTCAGGTGGATCTTCCCATCCAGTTGGCTGGATGTCTTCGAGCCTGATACGAGAGCTTTCAGGAGCGGTGCATTTGACCATAAAGTTGTATTTACCACTTGGTTGTCCCAGGGTGACCCACACCTCTTTGGAACTGGAGGAGTCATCCCTTTCAATGACGTTGACCTCGGGAAAAGCATAGTTGATGAACTCTAATCCTGCGAACGTTGCAAACTCATCGTCGTGCGGGGTATTTTCAGAATACCCTGAGTGTTGATCCCATGACATGGTGGGGACGCATGTATTCTTTTCAATGATGCTCAGCTGATTTTCATTATTCGGTTGGTTTTCTTACCCCGAGTCTCTTGGGTACGGCTACCAAATTAGCAGGCCATCCATCGGGCCATAATAATCATGATCAAAGTTTTCTTTCATTAGAGTGTTCTCCTCTAATGAGTTTGGTGGAGCACGACATCCTTCCGGATCACAATCTCCATATATCATCTTGACGTCTGACCTTGGTATATATCTCGGACTCTGTGCGGAATAGAAAAATGGCGTAGGCAGCTCTTCCTGAGACATATAACCGTTTTTGTTAAGATAGGACTTCCATTCTTCCTCCGTATCGGAGGAATCACCTTCATTGATGGTGCGTACTCCCTGAGACACTAGGTGAAGGAAAGCTCCACTGCAGAAGAAATCCTGAATGGGACGAAAACTTTCATCGTTAGCAGCAGTTTGGGTACAGGTTGAGGAAAAGCTAAGACCTTTCTTTGCTTTGTTATCAGTAGGAGTGACAAGCTGTCCCCACCCTTTCGTATTATTACTTTCAATTGCTTCAAGAGCATCTTTGTACGAGGAAATCGAGGTTCCTCTTTCTGCCTGATTATCATTGCTTACCGAAAATGCTTGGAACTGGGTTCCGATTATCTCCTCCAGTTCCACACAGGTGAATGACGATAAGTTATTCACGATCAAGGCCTGTTCTCCGCAGACCGTGACAAGTTGGTTGTTTTTGACAAACTTCAGCTTCTGATGAAGTGTCGAAGTGACTGCCCCAGCCTGGTGTATCCAAGGTCTTCCTAATAAGCAGCTGTATATTTCTCGGATATCCATGACTTGGAACATGACCTGGAACGTGTGAGGACCGATAGTTATAGGATGATCGACTTCGCCGATAACTGTTTTTCGGGATCCGTCAAATGCTTTGATGGTGACATCACTGGCCCTCATCGGAGATCCTTGATATGATAATCATATCAATGTAAATTTTGGCATAACATTCAGAGCTGACCCGATATCTACCAGCATGCTAGCTAATGCATCGTCCTGGCAGTTGACTGTAATATTGAGCACCATGTTGTGACAGTGGCCCTCTTCTGGCAGTTCTTCATCACTGAATGCCAAGTTATTGCAGGAAGTGATGTTGGAGACGATGCCATAGAACTGTCTGATGGTTACATCCTGTTCCACAAAGGCTTGCTCTAATACTTTCTGCAGAGCTTCCCTGTGAGCTTCTGAACTAAGTAAAAGTGATAACACTGAGATTTTTGAAGGAGTTTGCAACAGTTGATCGACAATGTTGAACTCACTCTTCTGGATGAGCTTCAGCATTTCATCGTTGTTCTTTGAAAGGTCGGGATCATTGGACTGACCGACTGGTGGATCAGGAACTTCTGCCTAAGGTTCCTTTTCTTTGATGGGTTCTCCAACTCCTCTGTTGAAGATCTGACCGCTCCGTGTTACTCGACTGATGTCTGTGAAATTTATGACGGAGGATAATGGAGTTTCCTTTCCATTCTCAATTGTCGTTGCACCGTATTTGTAAGGGATAGCCTTAGTTGATTCATACAGTAGTGGTCCCGACAGATAGATAACTACATGAGCCTTCTGATTTTTCTGACCATCGTAAGTGATTTCAATTGGTTCCAGGTTAGGAACTTTTGAAGCATCAAGTAGAGGAATGATGGCACAAACATCTTTGTTCCGTTGATGATCAGAGATTATGACAACGTCCTTGATTTGATCAGCGAAGTAGTCCGACGTCCAGTTGATTGGCTCGGATCTCGGACATGGGTGAATCTCTTTACGATCCAACTGACTTTGAAGAGCTGCCCGCACAAGGTAGCATCCTTGGTTATTCTCCGAGCAGACTCTATAGCGTTCATAGTTGCGTGGTGGCACTTGGCCACATCCGCTTTGGATGCAGTGCAACCTTACCAGGTCAGTTTCCATAGATCGGACATCCTGACTTTGACGTCTAGTAGCGTTCCCGTTAGTCACACTGATTTGTTGCGTGTCTTCGTCTAGATAAATCGGAAGCCACCAATGGTTTAACAAATGTTGTCAAGTTATTTGAACGAGAGCACACCCTTGGATGGTTTCACTACATACTTTACAGATCAGATAATCATGAGAAGTGAGAAAACTAAGTTGGACTTGCTTGGTGTGTAACTCCACCAAGCTGGTATTCATCAAACGAATATCAAAGATTTGAATCATGTGGATCTGATAAGGATTTTTATCATGATAGTCCTGGATCCATCCAAGATCCATCTGACGCTGGAGGGCCTCTTATACAAAAGAGCATCCCTGATTGTTTACCGAGCAAGTCAGACAGGAATTGTAATCGTGTCGCGGCAGATTATGATACTGGCTTTGCCTTGAGTGCATTGCTACCAAATTGACCTTCATTGACAAAACATTGTGATTCTAAATAATATTGGAATTTGTGTAGGTCATGTTGACTCCATGAACTCGGTGTTCCTGGATCCATCCGAGATCCAACTGTTCCTGTAGGGCTGATTGTACCACAACACATCCTTGATTGTCTTTAGAGCAGATATCACACTGGTGATAATTATGAGGTGGCACATGGCCGTATCCGCTCTGTCTACAATGTATCTTGACTAAATTGGCCCTTAATAAGAGTACATCATGAATTTGATAGATGTTGTTAAAATCTCCCTCTATCAAATTGACTGTAGCTTTCTCATGTTGAGGCAGCGGGTTCGTGAGAATGTTAGGATTTGAATCCTTGAAGGATAAGACCCCGCTCCTAACAAGCTTTTCCACATCAAATTTGAAACTGAGACAACTCTCTATGTTATGCCCTGGTCCTCCTGATGGTAAGGACAAGTCTGATCCGTTTTGAACCAGAAAGGCGGATTCTCCGGTACTGTAAGAGGAGCCTTGGTCTAGATATGCCCCTTGACTAGCAGTAACGGAAATAGCTCTGCATACAACATGGGTATAAGATCAAACCCTGGTGGTCGCGTTGTACGGTTGTTGTTATATAGAGGACGAGCCTGCTGAAGAGGCGGTTGTGTCCTTTGCTGATATTGTTGTTGATTCGGTTGGCTTTGAGTAACCCGAGGTTGATACACAGGTACAGGCACAGAGTTGATAGCAGGAGTTACAGATGCTACTGGTTCGTATCGTCGCCTTTGCTTTTCGAGAGAGATATTCCCAATATCCTGCTCTTTTTTCTTAGGGAGGGCATTACCGCATCGTTTTGTACTACTTGATGATCCAGCGTACCTCCATACCGACCATTTCGCTGAAGTCGTTGGGCGTACTAGCAACCATTCTATCGTAGTAAAATGAGCTCAAGGTTTTTAAGAAAATCTTTGTCATCTCTATTTCCTCCAGAGGTGGACAAATCTGAGCGGCAATTTCACGCCATCTCTAAGCGTACTCCTTAAAGGTTTCCTTGTCCTTTTGTGACATTGATCTGAGTTGATCTCTATCCGGTGCCATGTCCAAATTGTATTTATATTGTTGAACGAAAGTAGCACCAAGATCTCTGAAAGTGGCGATCTTAGCGTAATTTAAACCCATGTACCATTTTAATGCGGCACCGGTTAAACTATCCTGAAAGTAGTGAATTAGTAGCTCCTGGTTCTTTGTCTGAGCTGACATTCGCTGAGCGTACATCACCAAGTGGCTTTGAGGACAAGAGTTACCCTTGTACTTTTCAAAATCGGGCACCAAGAACTTGTGTGGAATTTTCACATTAGGGACCAAACAAAGCTCCGCGGCGTCCTTTCCAAATAAATCCAGACCGCGAAGGGCTTGCAGCTCTTTCTGCATTTCCAGGAACTGTTCCTGGAACTCCTTCATTCTATCATCCACACTTGTGTTTCCAACAGAAGGTATCTGTGGAATCTGTTCTTCCCGGACAGTGTGCACCACAAGTGGTGGTACAGTTATTATGGTCGAGACTCTCAGTGCCTCCCGAAGTTTGTAACCTTCAGGAGTTGCTGTCATGCCCCTGGCATCTCCGCTTTCCCGAAGTTTGTAACCTTCAAGCCCAGCGGCTCCTACTGCGGTTCCTTGATCCTCAGTGATCGGCGAAACATATCCTTCTGGGATATAGTTAATAGGCATGCCCCAGGGACGATCTTTCGGAATTTTGTACCTAGGATCATACTTCTCCACTATGGGCGTTGATGTGATCTCTGAGATCACAGTCCTTTGTTGTTGCATTTGAGCTTCTGCTAGAGCTTGCATGTCATTATGAAGATTTCTCAGATCCTCTTTCAGAGTGTCGATCTCTTCCCTCAACTCTCTGTTTTCTTCCTCGAGATCATCCATCTTTTTCTGACGATTGGCCCGAGTATTGTACGAATGAGACAGTTTAACTCTATAATCGAGACACAAACGTGAGATTTGTAGGTAAGAAGATTGCGTTACGTGAGAATGATGAATGCAATAATTATATGTCAATTAATTTTTGTTTAATCAAAATAAACTTCAACAATTGGATTACAAATATCACACAGTGGGGAAGACCCCATTTTATTGAATTCAAAGATTGCAGAAATAGAAATACAATATTTTACATAGTGCTGTAAAAGGAAATCTAAACTTATGGGTCCTGAGTCCTCTTTGAAGCGAGCTCGGGAGCGGGTTCTGGTACTTTCCTTTTCTTTGACTGGGGCTCTTAGGTCGTTGCTGGGTTGTCATTCCTTTGCCAAGTGAAAGGAGTGAACAAATTCCTCTGGTCTTATTGATTCTCTACAGCATGTTGCTCTAAAATCTCAATCAGAGCATCTTTATCCTTCAGTAGTTGCTGTATTTTCGTACACTCCACATTGAGAATACGATACTTGTTCCTCCAAGACCTCTTCTCCTGTTGAACTTTGTTGAGAGTCACCTGAAGTTTTTCCGTATCAGACATAAAATAAAGGACAGGGTCCCTTAATGAAAGAACTTCCTGATGAGGGTAAGGCATCCTCAGCTTGAGAGCTCTAGTTTGTACCCAGTGGAGATAAGGTTTCACCGAGACACAGTCTGGTTTTCCTAGAGACTCTCGTCCTTTCCTGTGAACGTGTTTCTAGGCATGCACTATTTCTGTCATTAGTGCTCTATCATTTTCTCCTTCCTTGAAGAAAAGACCTTCCAGATGAGCATTACGTGGGACATGCCTCATTGGGTATCCAAATTGACGATGAACTAAAACTAGATGATAGTTGATTCCTCCCTTAGTTCCGATAAGGGGTACATTTGGGAAATTTCCACAACGATCAATGATTTTAATCCCATCATAGATTCGATTGTACCAATCGATGTCAGAGTTGATAAGAGACATGATTCTCTGCGACCAACGTAAAGAACTCTTAGGATCCCAAAATGTAGGAGACTTAGGTAAATGGAAAGTGAACCATTTGTACAGCAGGGGTACACAGCATGTGATTATTCCTCCGCTGTACAAATTCCTCAAGTGTACAAACTGATACGCATCTGCGAGCAAAGTTGGTACAGAGTTTCCAATCAGAAAAACCTTAATGGCATTGATATCCACGAAGTTATCAATGTTGGGAAACAAAAATAACCCGTAAGTGAGCAAGGCAAAGATGCTCTCGAAAGCAGTCATGTTCCCTATACTAGCGAAGTATAGAGCTTTCTTTATCAAGAACTTGGCTGGTATACCCGGGATTCCCCCCTTAGTGGTCATGTGAGTCCTGATTTCTGACTCGTCCAAATAGATTGCTCTTGTAATAGTTTGATCCTTTGGAATATCTTCCAGTCCAGAAAAGGGAGCTTGATCAGTAATGTGTAAATTAGTCAGGTGAGAGTAATCCTCCAGCGTTGGTGCTAGCTGATAATTTGGGAACATGAAACAGTGATAGACCGGATCGTAAAACTGGATCGGCGTAGCCAGGATTCCTTCAATTACATGGACCCTTAACAGAGATAGCAGACCTCCGTACTTAGCTCTGAAAGCCTAAGGGTTGGTGATCATCCTTGCCAACCCTCTCAAATCCTCTAGTTTTAGAACCTTAAAGGTATACTTATGAGTTTTCCTTCTACCGAAATCCATTAGCGCAATCTCTTTATCTGACATTTGCAATCATTGTCTCAGTTTAATTTGAAAAAGAGAGACTAGAAGAGAAGATTTTTCTTTGGTTTTTTAATGTTTTTTTAAATGAATGCATGAATGCAGCACTCAAAAACATAGAAAAAACATGGGGTCAAAGGGTCGGTGTCATGAAGTCAAGGCTCTAACCATCCCCAAAGGTTTTATACTGGTGATTTTTGTACTTGTCCTCAAAATCATTGACCCCTCTTTATGATACCAACAGCAAGCGGATCACCAAGCGAGCTCGTGTATCTTTTAGAGTAGTCTCAAATGAGGGTAGTATCGCGTGACAACTATTTCCGATAGCTTTCGCACTACAAAATTGTTTCAGTCTACTAAAAACCTCAGCTTCTCAGATAACTCAGTCGACCACACTAATTTCAACAACCGAAGTCGTATAGGCCATGTATCTGCAAAGGGAGTCTCCACTGAGTTTGATGGTCGACCGGGGACTCTTAACTGGGATTCACTCCCTGCAAGATTACCCGTATAATGACATCACCTATCTTAGGTGTATACTCAATCTTTCCACATGCGGCATCACACGCATTCCCATTAGCAGAAAAATAAATACGGATATCAATTAGGAAATGCAGTATATGTATTTGTCCTAACATCCTAGACCTCTGAATCCTATAATCCTAACAGACAATGGCTTTCCAACAGAGTTTCCATTTCTGTGACACTTTGTGAAATTAAAATCTCATCCCAAGAGAGGCAAGAAAGAATGTCTCCCACTATGGTTGCCATTTTTCTGTAGCGCGGTTTTTGTGGTTTCGAATCACTATCGCTTTGATACTACAGTTCGATTCATTTTTTATCCTATTGAGCTGATTAAGGAAGGGAAATAGATGTCTCCAATTAACCCTGCTTGCATACTGAGTTTAAACAGCTGCCTGTTAGGTTACAGGTGCTATCAAAAAGGGGGTTTTTCTTAGGGTTATACTTTTAAGAACGAAAGTGTCTTTACGGTATAGGAGGTTTTTTGGTTAGGATACTAGGCTAGATTTTCCTTGCTTGATATATGAAGGGACTGGACTGGGAGTGTTTATTTATTATGCTCGCTAAGATTTTTTTGCAATCTTATGCCTACGTATTCCCGTTTAGCTAAACAGGGAAATCAGAGCGATCGTAGTTCCTCCTATTCTATGGGAGGAAAAAGATGTTTTGGTGTCTTGTTCGAAGCCCAAGACGGGAAGCTAAAGGTGATTTGTATCTTGTTAAAAGCCCAAGATGTGAAGCTAAACGGATCCTGACTGAGATGGATTTTGTCATCTCTAAAGAGGAGTTGTTGGTGTTTGTATGATGTGATCAAAGTGTGATTTGATGCTAAAAGGTTGATTGATTCAACCGGGGATTTCCTTATACAAGGCCTAAGAGGAGGCTGGAAGTTTGACTTTTCTAGGGAAAACATTCTTTCTGTCTTGTACAAAGCCCAAGATCGAGGCTGAAAGGGTTCACTCAACAAGAGAGGATTTTCATGTGTCTTGTACAAAGCCCAAGACGGAGGCTAAAGGGGTGGCTGACTCAATAAGAGAGTCTTTTATACTCAACAAGAGAGTGATTTTTTGTCTCGTACGAAGCCCGAGATTGAGGCTCAGAGGGGATTGACTCAACAAGAGATCCTTTTATACTCAACAAGAGAGTGTTTATGTGTCTTGTACGAAGCCCAAGACGGAGGCTAAAAAAAAGGGTTTGACTCAACAAGAGAGTCTTTTATACTCAACAAGAGAGTTTTTATGTGTGTCTTGTACGAAGCCCAAGACGGAGGCTAAAAAAAAGGGTTGACTCAACAAGAGAGTCTTTTATAGTCAACAAGAGAGTTTTTATGTGTGTCTTGTACGAAGCCCAAGACAGAGCCTAAAAAAAAGGGTTGACTCAACAAGAGAGTCTTTTATACTCAACAAGAGAGTTTTTATGTGTGTCTTGTACGAAGCCCAAGATGGAGGCTAAAGGGGTTGGACTCAACAAGAGAGTATGAAAAGGTTAGCTTCGCTGGGGAGGATCATTTATACAAAGCCCAAGAGGAGGTTGTCTTACTGCTGAAGGTCACTGAGATTCCTAGGCAGGTCCAAGTACGAGGAACTCTCATGAGAGAGACTGGGTTTCTGCTTATGTTTTAGAGGAACTTGAGAATGTCTTTGAGACTCAAGAGGTCTAGACTGTCCAAGCCTAGAGTTTTATCTTTTGTACTATGCCCAAGAGGAGGCACGTGCATTGAGGGATGAGTATCAACCCTACAACGGCTGGAGTTTTGACACTTGAAAGATTGCCCTAGCAAAGGATGACTAAGTCTTATACCTTTAAGAGGTCGTCAGGGTCCTTATATTAAGCCCAAGAGAAGGCATGAGAACTTCTAAGAAGCCGAAGGGTCCTTGTACAACGCCCAAGAGGAGGTGGGGATGCTTTTATGAAGCCTGTGGGTCCCCAAACTAAGAGAAGTTCAAATATGCTATTCACCGAGAATAGATCAAGCCAGGAAAGTTCAAGGATTTGGAAGAAACTCAAGAAATGTCATTCACGGAGAAAAGATCATCTCTGGGGAGTCAGAGTTTCTTTGACAATTTCTAAGGGTGACAGTCTGAGAAAGGGTTCACCGAGAATGCTGCCTTTCACGTTTCCATATTGTTTAACCCCAAGAGGAGGGAAGACTGTATCTGGTAATCCTATGGGGATCTAGTTTTGACTGTGTTTAAGAGTGACCAGTTGGCTTTACTTAGTTCTAGACCTAATTGCCGGGGGAAAACTCTAAATAGCTATACTAGTATATATACAGTTGATATATGACAAGTATATAAAGGATGTGAAAGAAGACTTACAGTGAAACAGCCCTACAATACAATTATATATATGAAAGCGGTAAATGAAAGCGGATAAACACTTACCCGTTGTAGAGCTTCCATGTAGTTTTGTTAGTCGTTCAACAAAGAAAGTTGGATAACAACATATATTTGGATTCAAAATCAAAGGAGAAAGTGTTTTGAAAAGATTGTTGGGGCTTACAGCTCGAGGAGAGGCCCAAGATTTTATCAGTGATTGCACTGTTGTTTTGAATTTGTACAGGGACTTATACAAGTGACTGAGGCCTAAAAAGGTTTTCCGTACAAAGGGATGTGTCTTACACTCTCTCAAGAGGCTCAAAGGTGTTTAAAGAAAAGGAATGGGGCTTATAACATGAGGGTAGGCCCAGATGATTTGATTTTTGAACTGGCGATTGCGCCGAGATTTTTTCTTTTAACGCGGAGGGGCTTATACAATATCTGAGGCCCAAATAGTTTTGGTTAAAAGGGGGTTGGGTCCTACACTCTATTAGAGGCCCAAATATGTTATTTTTGTACAAGAGATGGGGCTTACAACTCAAGGAGAGGCCCATGGATTTTTGTTAAAAAGGCGACGATCACGCCGAACTTTTTGATGGTATCGGGACTTATACAATACAGTGAGGCCCAAATCATTTTGATTTTCAAAAAGGGTTGGGTCTTACACTCTACTAGAGGCCCAAAGATTATTTTTTTAAAAAAGTTTTGTTTGGGTGAAAATCAAGGAAACCATAATTTCATCATTTTAAAAGTAAATTCTCAAGGAAAATCAATAAAAAATGATAAAATACCAAATAAGTTTGAATAAACAACTTGTGATTTTTGGTTAAGATTTGAAAAATGATGTTTTAATCACAAGATGAATTTAAATTCATTTGGTTTTGATTTTCAACATGAGAATTCAATTTTAAAATGTTTAAAAAATAATTAAAAATGAATTTATTCACAAAAATACCAACTATATTAAATAAATAATATAAACTTGATTTTTTTTGTGGAATAAAATATTTCAACATATTTTGTGATTTTTTACAAAAAGAACCAATCAAAAATAATTAAAATTGAGGGAGTTATTAATTTTTCAAATCATTAAAAATAATATGAAAAATAATAAAAAAAGTGGAAAAAGCATTAAAAAGGGGGTCTGGGTGAGGGGGATTCGAACCCCAGACCTCTTGTGTGCAGTGCGCGCCTCTTATCACTAGGGTGGTGATACATCCGTGTATTGAAACACAACCACAAATATACAAGGCGTGCCTTGTTTTTGGCCTGGCCCAAGGCAAGGCAAGGCAAGATTTTGGTTAGAAACGTGAAGGCCATAACTTTCTCATTTCTCCATGGATGGAGACAAAATTTATATGCATCTGACCTAGAATTTCCTAAGGAATCCAATGGTGGTGGTGGTTTTTCCAGAAAACAAATCCTCCTCAAAACCCGATAGTGGTTTTGAAATAGGCCATGTTTTGCATTTTCTGTGAATTACATGATAAATTGGTGCAAACACAACACATATAACATGTATAAGAGATGCATGATCAGTGGACTTCAAAGCAAGGCATATTTCAGAGAGTTCAAGTTGTGATGCTTACCTCTTTTGGAGCTTTTGGGCTATCTACCAAGTGCTTTGTTCCAGAAATGTTTTGATGCTTTGGACACCCTCAAATGATCCCTTAGAAGCTTTTAGAGTGGTTGGAACCAGATGGAAACCTCAGGAATGGAAACTGGCCCTTTCTTGCAAAAGGGGCAAAAGTGGCCAAAATAGCAACTCTCTCAAATGGTGTTCCAGGCGTGGGGAACCATTTGGGACAGTTCAAGGATGATATTTGGAGTGTGTTTGATGTTTTATCTGGTTTGGAAAGTGACTGATTCAAGACATGGCTTGAAAAATGCACAAAAGTCCTATTTTGAGGTTTTGAGAAGGGACTTTGAGATTTTGGTGTTACAGGTCACTTGTGAGAGTTTGGACAGCTTAAATATGACGAATTGGATGTGTTTGGATCATGAGCTATGATGGAAATGCTCTCTAACTCAAAAAGTCAGAGTTACCTTGCTAAAGAAGGTATTTTTGCCTAGAGAAAGTGATTTTGAGGAAAGCATCTATTTGATGGCTTTGGTGTACTTAAACTGTCAAGTTTGTTTTGGCTGCAATAGTGAATGGCAACTGCTGTAGAAGTTTGGCAAATGTTGATCAATGAGAATCCAAGTCTCCTCTAGCCGTTGACTAGAGGTTAGAGCACAATGTTATGGTTCCCTAGTTGTTGGATAAGTCTTGACTGAATTCAGTTGGAAGAGGCTCAGTCCATGCCACCTTGGTGCATCCATTGAATGCTCCAAAACAAAATTGGAGTCTTGTCCCTCTTTTAGGCATTTCTAGGTTTGGCATGCTACTTTTGGTTCCAAAGACTTGGGAGGCTTATGGATCAGAGTTGGTTCCTCCTTGGTCCCCCCCTTGAGGTGTTCAGATGGATAGACTTGCTTGCCCTTTTCAAAATTTGAGTAAATCGAGCAAAATCCCCAAATCTGCCTTGTTATGACAGTTGCAGCAAAGCATATTGCCACTGTCATAATTTCTTGCTCAGATTGAGTTTGGGGAAGTTCTTGGTCATTTTGGAAAGCCCTTATATGATAAAACATATGTGTGATCATAGTTTGTTTTGACACTTTTTGGATCTAAGTGAATAATGCCCTTACATTTTGGAAAAAGTGAAACAGATTCTGACTTAGTGAAAATTTCACTAAGTGTTGGTAAAAGTGACATTTCATGTTTTCAGCCATTTTGACCCAACCCTAACTCAAAATCCATGATGAATTTGAATGAGGTGTAGTTGAAGCTTTTGTAGAGGTCCATGAGAGCTATAAATCCAGCTTTGAATGGGGAAAAATGGCCTTGTGGTTTAGGAGATATGATCCTCCAAAGTTGATACCCTAGACACTTTGTTCCATAACTTATAAATTTTCTAAGTTTTTATGGTTACCCCTTTTACAAGTTATCCCACTTTTCTTCATTTTTCTTGATGAATGATGATCCCAATCACACATTAACATCATTTTAGGGTCAAAATACCATAATTGTGAAAAATCTCAAAAAGTCAAAGTTGACTTTTGTGCACAATTGACTTTTTGTCAGATGAACTCCAAACTGTGCGATCCTCTGTGAAATCAAGTCCTTGACCTAAATCAAACTTGATGGACATGCTCCATGGGTGTTATAGGGTGTATTGAATCATGTCCCAAGGTTTGGGAGCATGCCTGGGTCAAAAGTCAAAGGCACAGTTGACTTTTTCCGCAAAACCCTAACTGTGGTTATGATGAACTTGAAACTTGTGAATCAAGCTTCTTGGATCAATCCATTGTTGCAAATGGATCAATGTTGTGTATTAGGGACCCTCAAATCATCTCTTGAGGTCTTGGCTCATGTTTTGTCCCAAAAGTCAACTTAGGGGTGAATTAGGTCAAGAAACCCTAATTCCTGATTTTTTATGAATGTATCCCTTGAGACTAAATTGACTTGATGATTGGGTTTATGAGGTCCCTTAGAGTATTTTTGGTTATGCTTTGAAGTATTGGCTCATGCCCAGAGGAAAAAATTTCATCTGGAGACCCTGGTCGACCAAAACCCTAAATTGGTGATATTGGCGATCTGGAGGCTTAATCCACTTGGAATGTTACAGCCTTGTGCTTGATTCTTGAGGTGGGAGTCCTCTTGATCCATTGTGGATGTTTGAGAGGTTTATACAAGTTGAAGATCATGTCATTCCTTGATTGATCCTTTGTCTAAGAGCTCTGAGAGGGCTTGAAACCCTAAGTTTGATTGTAGTGAATGCTCACCCATCTTTGGGGAGACTAATGAGGTATAATGGTCCCTCCATATTGTGATGATGATTTGCACAATGATGGGGAATCTTAGTGGTCAAAATTTGGGGTATGACATACACAAGCAGAGTAAACATACATTTTAAGCTCAATCTAACTTAGAACAAAACTATACAGTAAAAACATTCTTCTTCTTTGTATTGTGGTGCTTTACTGTTCACTCATGCATTCGTCTATTTCTTGATTTCTTTCTTCATGTGAATCAGTGTTTTTGATATTTTTCCTTTTCACACTGAGTACTACATCATTTTTTGCTCACTCACATTCATTCATTCGTATGCACACATGCGCTCGTGCATCTGACATTCGTTGAATGATCAAGTCTATATATAGCCAGAAAAAGTTCCATTGAAGGGCAGATCAGTAGTATGATAAGAGTACTGGCACCTTGAAATAATGTCGTTATGCTGGGTTGAAAATCGTACATTGAAATTGTCCTTTGTACCACCAAATTAGGGTAATGGAAAAGAACGTGCTTTATCTGTACTATGTACTATTTTCCCACGCAAACATTTTGTCTTCTTCTATTCATCAGAGGCTTCTGAGTTGATTTGATTGAAGCATGAGCAGATGAATGAATCATTGGGTCTTCAGAGTCTTGAGTCTTTAGAGTCTTCAGAACTTGTTCAGCAGAACCTTGTCTTCAGAGTCTTCAGCACTTCTACTTCAGAACCCTTGGTTATCAGAATACTTAAGTCTTCAGAGTCTTCAGAACTTCGTTCAGCAGAACCTTGTCTTCAGAATCTTCAGCACTTAGTTTTCAGAACCTTTAATCTTCAGAATCCTTAAGTCATCAGAGTCTTCAGAACTTCGTTAAGCAGAACCTTGTCTTCAGAATCTTCAGCACTTAGTCTTCAGAAGTTAACGACCTCAAAAGCTATACAAGCTTCATACATAGAACATCAGAGTCACGCTCAGAAATTAGAATCCAAGAGACATTACAACAATAACATAGTGTCTTCTCAGAATCTTTCTGACGCACAGTAGATTAGAACCAATCTTGCTTCTTCACACAGAAGTGACCATAGAGAATGTCAGAGTGACGTAGCACATGGCTTTATCAGAGTTAGAATCTGTTTGTTAAAACAATCAGAATAACAAACGTTAGAGCACCAAAATTGTTCTCACACAAATACTTCATTTTTATCATCAAAACATAGAGACAAGATGCAGAACCAAATCTTGTTCTTACACCATCCCCTTTATCATTGCTTTGTGTTCCCTGATTACCAGTTGATGCCAACCTTGGAAGAATACTCTACTTTGATGGGTCTCCCTGTCAACGATCTCCCTCCATTCTCTGGATTAAAAGATGAGCTCAGTGAGAAGGACATTGCAAGAGGAACGAGACTAAGGTTATCTGACATTCGAGCTCACATGACTATCAAGGGGGGACTTTCTGGCTTGCCCGCTCAGTTCTTGTTTGAGAAGGCTCGGTATTTTGCTGATAGGAAGAACACTGTGCTCTTTGAGTCCACCTTCGCTTTCTTGGCATATGGACTGTTCCTATTTCCCAACATCGGAGACTTTGTCGATGTCAATGCTATTCAGATCTTTATGCTCAAGAATCTGGTTCCCACTATGTTAGCTGATACTTATCACGCCATCCACTTAAAGAATTTGCAAGAAGAAGGACAAATCGTTTGATGTGTTGCTCTCCTTTATAAGTGGTTTATTTCGCACCTACCAAGGACCGCAACCTTTTGGGATGTGAAAGACAGTACAATCTGGTCCAAGAGACTCATGGAGCTTACCCATTCAGACATCGAGTGGTACGACCCAATTTATAGGGGGATCCTTATGATTCACAGCTGTGGGGATTTCCCCAATGTTCCTCTTGTTGGCAGGAAGGGATGCATCAGTTATAACCCCGTGCTCGCTCACCGACAACTAGGCCAACCAATGGAGGAAGAACCTGATCTTAGCAATCTGAAGAGGCTTTTTCTTGAAGAAGGGGAAAATCCCGAGTTCAGAGTCAAAATTGCACATGCTTGGCATTGCATAAATAGACAAAGATAGACTGCATTTGGAAATCCTGATTGTATTATCACCAAAGCTTGCTTAGAATGGGCCCGTGAAAGAGCTCTTGTGATGAGGATGCCTTATCCGCGTCATAAGCCACCTGTAGTTTCTACGATTGAAGAGTTGAAGATGAAGAAGGCATTGGAAGAGCTGAACCTCGACAAGGCGAGGATGCAAGAGCAAATTGACAAACTCATGAGGGAGCTCCATGGAGGAGAAGGACCGTCATCAAGTGGATTAGATTCTTAGTTTCCATTTATGTTGTATTTCTATTTGCTTATGTAATGGACTTTGAAGGTGTGCCGCCTACTTTGTAAGCCTCGCAAATTTGCTAATGAATGAGTTATTTTAAAATGTATCCTCAATGTCTATAATGTTTGCAAATTCTTGAGTTCCTTGATGGTTTTGCTTGCATTTGCATTTGCATCCTTTAATGTCATAACATGTGCATTCTTTCTTGTTGTGTCTCATCCTGTCGTCTTGTCTTCAGAAACCGTCACACTGAATCTCTGACGCAGATACAACACTAGAGCCCAAGCTCGCCAAAGGATGTCTGAGCATACCTTTGAATTGGATAGGGTCAACAATGAGTTGGATGATTTACGAGGAAGCATGGGGCAGATCATGGAAGCTCTACAAGTTATTAAAGCAAAGATGGATACTCAGACCACGGTGGCCTCCGAGATTGTCACTCTAACTGTGGAAGCTCTACAAATGTCAATACTGTTTTGTACCCCCATTGGGTATGCCTTATGGTTTTGTACCTCCACTAATTGTTACCACTACTCAATAGGATGTGCCTGTGGGAAATGAGAATCCCCGAGCTATCCCAACCTTTGCTCCATTAGCTGTGCAAACTCAAGCGCACCCCATTTTCCACAATCCACAGCCGGTTTATGATTTCCTCGAAGTGTCTGAAGAAGGGGACGCGCGTCACGAGAGGCTGAAGGAAAGTGTAGAAACTATTCAAAGAAAGATGAGAGCAATGGAAGGCAGTAACATCTTTAGTACTGATGCCAGAGATATGTGTTTGGTTTCTGGTTTAGTGATTCCACCAAAGTTCAAGACTCCAAGCTTCGACCAGTACTCAGGCACGACATGCTCAAAGTCGCACTTGATTATGTATTACAGAAGAATGGCAACATATGTGGATAATGATAAACTAATGATCCACTGTTTCCAGGATAGTTTGAAAGGAGCCTCTGCTAAATGGTACATGGGTTTGGACCAGTCCAGAATTCACAGTTTTCAATATCTGTCAGATGCTTTTGTGAAACATTACAAGTACAACCTGGATTTGGCCCCTGATCGTAGGCAGCTTTTAAGCATGTCTTAGAACAACTCAGAGTCCTTTAAAGAATACACTCAACGCTGGAGGGAGAATGCTTCCCAAGTAGAACCCCCATTGTCTGAGAAAGAACTAGCTGATTGGTTCGTAGACATTGTGAAGCCTGAGTTTTATGAACGAATGATTAGCAGCGTTAGCGCCAACTTTACTGACATCATGGTCGTGGGTGTGAAAGTAGAAGCAGGTTTGAAGAATGGCAAGGTGATTAGTTCTTCGAACAATTCAAGCAGTAGCAGTAACAAGAAACCTCCTAGTAGTTTCCATAAAAAGAGGGAAAGGGAGACAAATGCAGTCATGACAGGCAGGAAGATGAACCAAGTATGGAAACAACCAATTTATCAACAGCAATCTAACCCAAGTTTTGTTCAATAACCAATATACCCTGTGCAGTTTGCCCTGCAACCTTATGTGGCAGCTGTGACCCCAACTTTCAATCATCAGCCCGCGCAGCAGGCACCTGTTTATCAACAACAACCCAACTATCAACAAGCACGCAGTGCTCCAGCTTACCAACAACAACAGAAGCCACAAGCTCCTCAATCAAATGCTCTCTACCAAAGGAAAGGGGAAAAACCCTCATTTCCTCCTATTCCGATGACTTACACAGAGCTTTACCCTTCTTTGGTCCAACAAGGTTTGATCACTACTAGACCTTTGGGCCCACCCACAAAGAAGTCTATGCAGTTTCATAACCCTAATGCCCACTGTGCATTCCACCAAGGCGCTGCCGTTCATGACCTAGAAGGATGCCTTGTGGTGAAATATATTGTGAAGGGTTTGATGGAGAAGAAGATTTTGTCCTTTGGGTATAATCAGCCAAATGTGAAAAGTAACCCATTGCCTACACATGGAACTGTAAATGCTATCAAAGATGAAAGTGACGAGGTGTTGATTATGGATGCGTCAAATATTAAGACTCTTGTCAAGGTTTTCCATTCCAAGCTGTTTGAAGCTGGATTAGTAAAGGTTTGCCACAATGATTGTAAAGACTGTGATGCCAGTGTTAGGGGATGCAAATTAGTTCAAGACGAAATTCAAAGTTTGATTGATGAAGGTTTTCTACAAGTAATTAGTAAAGTGAAGAAAGAGGAAGTTGCGGTGATTGAGCCCATATTCAATTTACCTGAATCAAGAGAAAAGGTTCCCATTTTTAATGTACCGAAGCCTGGTTATATGGTCCCTATTTTCAATAATCCAAAGCTGGTATTCAACACATCAGAATCTGTTGTTGCTTCTGCTGTCAATAAACCAAAGCCAAAAATCATCAGAGAACTTGTTCCTTTTTGTTTCAAAAATTCTAAAGCTGTGCCATGGAGGTATGAAAACACTGTGATTAACAAAGAATCTAGAAGTGTGGTTCCAATGAAAGAGGTGGGAACTACTAGTGAAGAAGTAACTAATATAGCTAGGGCTGGAAAAATGACACGAAGCGGTCGAATTTACACACCCCTCTTCAAAGGGACTATGCCCAAAGAGACTGTTGCTCTTGTGCCTGCCAAGGACAAGGAAAAGGAAGTGGTTACAAATGAAGAAGACGCTGAGTTTCTGAGGATCATCAAAAGAAGTGACTATAAGGTGGTGGATCAGCTTCACCAGACTCCTTCTATAATCTCAATCTTGTCTCTGTTGTTGAATTCACATACTCACCGAGCTGCCGTGCAAAAGATATTGGCCCAAGCCCATGTTGCTCGAGATATTACTGTCGGCCAGTTTGACAGTGTAATTGCAAATATCACTGCTTACAATACCCTCAACTTTAGCAAAGAAGAGTTACCTAGAGAGGGTCAAAATCACAATCTTGCTCTACATGTATCTGTGAAATGCCAAGAAGACACTTTGGCAAGAGCCCTCGTGGACACTGGCTCCTCTCTAAATGTTTTTCCTAAGAGGACAATTGAAAAGTTGGCTTAAAAAGGAGCTGAAATGAAATCTACCTCCTTAATTGTCAAAGATTTTGATGGCCCATGAAGATCTGTAATGGGTGAAGTTGAGCTACCAATCTTAATTGGCCCGCATGTTTTCAACATCACATTTCAAGTGTTGGATATTAACCCTGCATATAGCTGCCTACTTGGAAGGCCATGGATCCATGGAGCTGGAGCTATAACTTCAACGTTGCACCAGAAGATGAAGTTTGTAATTGATGAAAAGCTGGTTATCATACATGGTGAAGAGGACTTGATGGTCAGTAATTTGTCTTCCTTCTGCTATATAAAGGCTGATGAAGATGCTTTGGAACTTCCTTCCAAGCTCTTGAAATAGCCAATGCTGTCATGTTGGACATTGAAGAGCCGGTGGTCCTAAGTAATCCATCTTTTGTTTCATGTATCCAGTCTTCCCTGAAAGAAGGTGTTCCCGCAGGCTGGGGTAAGGTTATTGAAGTTCAAGAAAGGAAGAAGTATCAAGGGTTGGGTTAGAAACTAACTCGTGATGAAACAGCTGCTTCTACAACAATGCGACCAAAGATAATCCAGGAAGTGTTTGTCGGCAAAGGATATCAGGTCAATTCCGTGATAAGAGACGAAGAAGATGAGGATATCATCCACTTGGTATTTCAGCGTGACGCCGCACTAGATAATTGGGAGGCTATTGAGATCCCTGTGTTGTTCCCTGTGCCAGAGTAATATGTTTGTTTTTGTTGTTTGTTTTCAATTCCATAGCTGTGCCTAAGGCTATCAGACTATTTTGTATGGGCCACCGCTTTCAACTTTTATTAATTAATGAAGATGTTTTGTTAAACTCTTTTGTTTTCAATTTATTGTTTTTGCTTTTAAGGGAAAATTGCAATCTTTTCAAAAATACAAAAACATTTCTTCTTGCATTTAATTTTGTGTATTTTAATAAAATAAGTCCCTCCACCATGCAAAAAAATCCACAATCCCGTTGTATTCGATGACCCTACTTTCACCATTGACTTTGATTCACCCATCTATCAAGCTGAAGATGAGGGAGAAGAAGACTATGAGGTCCCGAATGAGTTGGCAAAAATGTGTGTGTACGAGTATACGGCTTTTCAGCCACATGAGGATCAAGTTGATACCATCAATCTTGGTACCAATGAAGACAAGAAGGAAGTCAAGATTGGGGCAGTGATCTGACAACGATTGGTAAAGCTTCTTGAAGAGTACGTGGATGTGTTTGCATGGTCTTATCAGGACATGCCAGGTTTGGATATAGACATAGTAGTTCACAAACTACCACTCAAGCCTGAGTGCCCGCCAGTGAAATAGAAACTTCAAAGAAGTAGACTTGACATGGCTCTCAAGATTAAGGATGAGGTCAAGCGACAACTTGATGCAAGATTTCTGGCAGTCTCAAAATACCCCGAATGGGTGGCCAACATTGTGCCCGTGATGAAAAAGAATGGCAAAGTGCGAATGTGTGTGGATTATAGGGATTTTAACAAGGCAAGTCCAAAGGATGATTTCCCTTTGCCGCATATCGACACTCTCGTGGATAACACGACCCGTTTCGCAGTTTTCTTCTTTATGGATGGTTTCTCCGGTTACAATCAGATTAGAATGGATCCTGCCGACATGGACAAAACTGCGTTCATTACTCCTTGGGGAACTTATTACTACAAGGTCATGCCCTTTGGTTTGAAAAACGCAGGGGCAGCCTATCAAAGAGCCATGGTAACTCTTTTCCACGATATGATACATAAAGAGATTGAGGTGTATGTTGATGATATGATTGCTAAGTCCCAGAGTGAGGAGGACCATTTGGACCACCTTCTAAAACTGTTCAAAAGACTCTGGAAATATCAATTGAGGTTGAACCCTGCCAAATGTACCTTTGGTGTTAGATCAGGAAAGTTGCTCGGTTTTATGGTTAGTAAACGAGGAATTGAGGTAGACCATGACAAAGTTCAAGCTATTCAAGAGATTCCAGCTCCACAAACTGAGTCTCAAGTAAGAGGTTTTCTTGGTCGTTTGAATTACATCTCCAGGTTTATCTCCAATATGACTCCCACTTGTGAGCTGATCTTCAAGCTGCTTCGCAAAGACCAGACCGTAGAGTGGAATTCCGACTGCCAGCAGGCCTTTGACAAAATCAAGATCTATCTGCAAGAACCACCGATCTTGGTCCCACTTGTTCTGGGAAAACCTCTCTTCATGTATCTGACTGCATTAGAAGGATCAATGGGCTGTGTTTTGGGTCAACATGATGAATATGGGTGTAAAGAGCATGCCATTTACTACTTGAGCAAGAAGTTTACTGATTACGAAAATCAATATTCACTTCTGGAAAAGACTTGTTGTGCTTTAGCATGGGCTGCCAGGCATTTGAGGCAATACCTGATATGTCATACTACTTTATTGATCTTAAAAATGGACCCAATAAAGTATATCTTTGAAAAACCCGCTCAAACTGGAAGACTTTCGCGTTGGCACATGCTCTTATCAGAATATGATATTCAGTATGTCACTCAGAAGTCTATCAAGGGAAGTATCTTATCAGATTACCTTACAGATCAGCCTGTAGAAGATTATGAGCCCCTCAAGTTTGATTTTCCAGATGAAGACATTATGCTAATAAAGAAAGACTGTGAAGAGCCAGGCCCTAATGAAGGTCCTGAACCTGGTTCCCGATGGAAGATGATGTTTGATGGTTCTTCTAACTACAGTGGGCATGGTGTAGGTGATGTGTTGATGAACCCTAACGATGGTTATACTCTGTTTACAGCAAGGATCTGCTTTGAGTGTACGAACAACATTGTTGAATATGAAGCGTGCATTCTAGGGTTAGAAGCAGCTATTGACCTCAGAATCAAGATTTTGGAAGTCAGTGGAGATTCTGTTCCTGTTATCTACCAAGTCAAAGGCGAATGGGAAACTAGAGATGAGAAGTTGGTCCCGTACCGTGCTTATATTGTGGAGATGATCCAATACTTTGATGAGATCACTTTTCGTCATGTTCCGTGATCAAAAAACCACATAGCCGATGCTTTAGCCATGCTAGCTTAAATGTGGAAAGTCATATTTGTTAATGAGGCGCCCCTGATCAGAATTGAGCGCAAGACTGAACCTGCCTACTGCCAGTTGATTGAAGAAGAGATGGATGGGAAACCATGGTTTCATGACATCAGAAACTATTTGAAGAACCGAGAATACCCCGCTAATGCCTTATCTCTTGACAAAAAGACTTTGAGGAGGTTGTCATCCAAGTTTTTCCTCAGCAATGATGTGCTATACAAAAGGAATCATGACATGGTTTTGCTAAGGTGTGTTGACAAACGAGAAGCAGACCTGTTAATTCAAGACATTCACGAAGGAGTATTTGGCACTCACGCCAATGGACATGCCATGACTAAGAAGATCTTGAGGGCTGAGTATTATTGGTTAACTATGGAGACCGATTGCATTCAATATGCCAGAAAATGTCACAAATGCCAAATTTATGCTGACAAGATGCATGTACCTCCAACATTGTTGAATATGTTGTCATCACCTTGGCCATTCTCTATGTGGGGCATTGACATGATTGGGGCAATTGAGCCAAAAACTTCTAATGGTCAGCGGTTCATCTTAGTGGCTATTGACTATTTCACAAAGTGGGTTGAGGTTGCCTCCTACGCCAACGTGACCAAGCAAGTAGTTGCCCATTTTATCAAGAATCAAATTATCCGTTGTTATGGAATTCCGAACAGGATCAAGACAGATAATGGAACAAATTTGAACAATAAAACAATGAAGGAGTTGTGTGATGGCTTCAAGATTGAACATCATAATTCCTCACCTTACCGTCCATAGAGGAATGGAGCTGTCGAAGCTGCTAACAAAAATATCAAAAAGATCCTGCAGAAAATGGTCAAGACTTATAAGGATTGGCATGAGATGTTACCATTTACCTTGCATGGGTATAAAACTTCGGTTCGGACTTCGACAGGGGCAACTCCCATTTCTTTGGTGTATGGGATTAGGGCTAGAAATGAGTCGAGTCGAGTCGAACTCACCTCAGCTCGGCTCGACTCGTCAAGAATTGGTTCAGCTCAAATGTTGGTTCGAGTTTGACACGAACTTTTTTTAAGCTCAAACTCGACTCGTTATAAGTTCACGAGCAACTTGGTTCGACTCGTTAGGTTCAGTTTGCTTGTTTCACGGACATAAAAGCCATTTTTTAAAGTCTATTTTTTATATATTTGACATTTTAAATTAATATTATTTAAAATAAAAATTAAATAAAATAAAAGTTATTAGATTGGAATTTACCTTTATCTCAAAAATCTATTAATTTAAAATTAATTAATTTATATGATTCTAATTTTATTTGTATAATTATTTTTAAAAATAATTTTCTCACCTGAAAATATAAATTATTTATTGAAACCGTTAGATTAAAATAAAATATAAGGTTAAAATTGATATTAAATCTTTAAACCTATTCTTAAAGATAATATAATTTTTCCCATATATAATCGAGTTGGCTCATGAACCTAACGAGTCGAACTATGTATAGTTTAAGTTCAACTCATTTAGTTAACGAACTTAGTTTTTCTGTCATATTCAGCTTATTAGGTTCATGAACCAAGTTCAACGAATTAATTGTCGAACCGAATTCCAAAATATTTTTGAGGTGGTTCGGTTTATTGCCAGCCCTATATAGGATGGATGTCGTTCTTCCCATTGAAGTAGAGATACCGTCTTTAAGAATTCTGATGGAGACCAAGCTTGATGAAGCAGAGTGGGTCCAAGAAAGATATGATCAGCTGAACCTCATCAATGAGAAACGATTGATTGCGATGTGTCATGGCCATTTGTATCAGAAGAGGATGAAAAGGGCATTTGATAAGAAGGTCCATGTTCGCGAATTCCAAGAAGTAGAACTCGTACTCAAAAAGATCTTGCCATCTCAAAGGGATGTACACGGAAAATGGGCTTCTAATTATGAAGGCCCATTTGTGGTAATGACCGTATTCTCAAGAGGTTCCCTAATTCTTACAACGATGGATGGTGAACAACTATCACACCTTGTAAATGTTGACGCAGTAAGAAAATATTACGCCTAAAAAACCCGCTAAGTCGAAAACCAGCAATGGCGACTTAGGCAAGAAAAGGGTATTCTGGTGGGCCATAACCTATGAAGGAGACTCAGGAAAAAGTTAGGGATTAAATAAAAAGAAGAAAGAGCTCCCTAGGTTGAAAACCCGAAAAGGGCGGCCTAAGCAAAAAAGAGCGTCCCGGTGGATAGAAATTCCGAAAGGGCGGTCCAGGCAAAAGTTAGGGACAAAAGGTGTTTCACTGTGTCAGAAGGGTTGTCACCAATACCAAAGGATTCAAGCAGAAGTTCAAGCTCATTTGCTCTCATCAGCGGCGAGGTTTTGAAGGATTCTTAGTCACTAGGAATAGTAGTGGTCATTGAATACAATGTAACCTTTTTCTTATTTCCATTTCCTAATTGTAATGTTCCATGGGACTTCGCCATTTTCAAGTTGCCATTCTAATGAAATCAAATTTTGAACCTTTCATTGTTTGATATTTATCATTTCTCTACTCTTTTCTTGTTATGCAAAACTTCATTTATTTATTAATAATGTTTTGAAAGAAAAAATTTTGAAATAAAAACAAATCTTTTGAGAAAACACAATGGAAACATAATCTACTTTGGCATTTGGGACGATTTAGCAAAATTACATGCTCCCCTAGTAGGTCTCGTCGTGACGAAAGCACTGTTAAACCATCTAGCATGTAATTCCCCAATAAAGCAAGTTCAGCTGGCAATGCCTCTTGGATTGGACACTTCAGTAATGACTGACTACCATGATTCAAATGATTTCTCCCCAGTATCTTCCATAGATGATTATTGAAAGTTGAAAATCTTTACCTCATCAGGTGACAGAAGAATACTTCCTATCAGACCCCTGAGCGGCTGTTCTTTTCAGATTCAGTGTGGCTCTTTGCAGTGGATATGTTATCCATTTTCCTTTTCCCCCAGTCTTTTGCCTCTCGTTAGAGTCATCGCTTGCATATCTTTAAGCATTCACATCATACCATATCATGCGCATTTTGGTATTTGGTGTGTTTTCTTTTGGGTCTTTACCTCTTTCACCTTGACCTGCTCAGGTTAAGTATCTTTTAGTTCATGGATCGTCATCCGTGTCCTGCTTGCATCCGGTTATGACCAGCGTGCGTCAGATTTGATTATTATCCATATTCCCTAAGAAGCTTAGTCGTCACTATGCAACCCCGATGATGTCCCATTTGTTGTTTAAACTCTGCCATGAGGCCAATCATTATTGGTGTTTACCATTGGTATCGTGAAGTCCAGTATATACTGGCATATTTTGAAAAATTCAATTATCATTGGTATTGGGAAGTCCAGTGTTTACTGGCATTGTCTAAAAGACCTATTTCATTGGTACTCTAAGTCCAGTGTCCACTGGCATTACCTCACGAGTCAATCATTATTGATCTCTCAAGTCCAGTGATTACTGGCACTATTTAAAAATCCAATCATAATTGGTCAGTCATAACTGTATGCCCTTTTGCTTCAAAATCCAATCTTAATTGGTCAGTTTTAAATGCATGTCTCTTTGTTCAAATCATCAGTTGGTGTCTCAAGTCCAGTAATTATTGGCATTGTTCTAATATCGATCATCATCAGTATCGTGATGTCCAGGTTTCATTGGCACATTTTTTAAGTCCAATCATTATTGGCTGACAAGTCCAGTAATTACTGGCATGCTTTTCAAAGTCCAATCATTATTGGCATCTTACAGTCTATCCCCAGCGGAGGTTTTGGTCATCATTAATGTCCCCGCAAAAGTCTGGTGTTCATTGGAATTTGTTGAAAGTTTAATCATTATCAGCATCCTAATTCCAGTAATTACTGGCATGTTTTCTAAGTCCAATCATTATTGGCGTTTTAAGATTGGTCATCACCAATATCCTTTGAAAGTCCGTGTGATTATCATCATTTGGCGCACGCAGAGTTTGTGTTTATCTCTGTCTTTTCTGGTTTTTCTTGAAGATCCCGTTTGAACTCTTCAGTATAGGAAATCCCTAGAAAATATTTTGTTGGGTGTCTTTATTTTTTGTTTCAAATTGATCCCCAGTGGAGATCATGTCTTCTTTCTGGTTTCATCCCCGGTAAAGAGTTTGCCTACTTTTCTATTGTCCCCGATGTCGTCCGGTCATATTTGAATCTGTCGTCCATCTCCCTGGATCTTTCCCTAGTGGTGAACACCTCTATGATTTCCATCTCCAGTAAGGATCTGTGGAGTTCCCCACATTTTATTTTCTTATCCCCAATGCTTTCTTAGCCATCCCTAGCGGGTCTCTTCTATTGGTTGTCAACCTTCATCCCCAGTAAGCCTTGTCCGTGGGTGTTTGACATTTGTCCCTTTGGTGTCTTGTTTTGTCTGTATTTTTGCACCATCATGTCATCATATCATTATACTATAAGTTCATGGCATGTCTGCATTTGCATGTTTTAGCCTGTCCTTAGCATGTGCATTTCATCTAAGGGAAAAATTTTTGGTTTGCTATATTTAAATACCTTTTCACCTTGATTTCACGAGGATAATCATCGCTCGTTCCATCCGGTAAAGCTATTTAAATAGGGGCAACTGTTATACCCCAAATTTTACCCCTTAGATGTCATGACATCTTGCACTTGCATTAGGGTTCAATCATCTATGCATTGTCAACTAACCATCATATTTTGCAAGTTTGTTCTTCTATTTGAAAGCTAGGGTTTTACACAAGAAAGAGGGCAAGATCAATAAGAAAAATTCTCATACATTTCAAGGTCTCCTAAGACACTTTTTGGCTCAATGCATCCATCCCAAGTGTTCACTAGGTGGTTAAGAAAGGTGTTTGAAGTCATCTGGTCAAGAAAGTCAACTAAGGCTCCAAAAGCTCAATCTATGGCCTTGAAGGCTAATCATGAAGTTTTCAAGTCATATTCCATGATCTCATGTGATTGGATCAAGAGAATCAAGGAGAAACCATAAAACCAGGAGTTGTAGAATTAGGGTTTTGACCTGAAGAATTACAAAGGAATCTTGTTGTGATCAGTCTATGCCTTGACTGGTTCATCAACCAATTGAGCTTACATACATTCAAGAGATGTTATTAGTCAATAAATCAAGTGTGTTTGGCTCCCACCACAAGTGCAATGAGCCTCAGATCCATCTGGCCCTAAATTAGGGTTTTGTCAGGAAAAGTCAACCATGCCTTTGACTTTTGGTCAAGGCATGATCCCAAGTCTTGGGACATGATTCCATATGCTCATATGCATCCTTGGAGACCATCTATTAGTATTTGAGAAGTTTAAGAAAACAAGATCACAAAGGATCACACAGTTGAATTCCTAAGGAAATTAGGGTTTTGTTTGAAAAGTCAAACCTTTGACTTTTGACGTTTTGGGGCCAAAATGAAGTATTCAAGTCATATTATATCAAGACATGTTTGATTTTTGAATTAGAGCATCATAAATCAAGATTTAAGAGGTTTCTTGTAAAAAGGGTAAAGTTTGGTCTTTGAATTTTTTCTAAGTGTGGAGGAATCTAGTCCTTAAGTGAACTTTGAAGAGTCATAACTTTCAAACCACACATCCAATTTTTATGGTCTAATGCTCCAATTAAAGCTATCATCATGAACTTTAAAATGTATTAGAGGGTCCTTCTCCAAAAAAGGCTTGGTTTTTAAGTTATGAGGCTTGGAAGTTCACATCAATTTAAGACTTAGTGAAATTTCACTCTTTTTGCCCTAGTTTGCAGCCAACTCCAAGCCCTTTTTTCATTATGATCCCTTTGGATTCAGAACTTGGAGTGAACATGAACATTGTAGAGAATACTTGGGGCTTTCCAAAAAGTACTAGAACACTCTAATCCAGTGTGTGAGCTGTGAGAATCGAAGCCTTGAAGTTGAGGGTTTGAAACTTGATTTTCATGCCTTTCCACTTGATGAACTTGTTGCAACACCAATTCCTTGCCACACAATCTTACATTTCAGAGATTTTTACTTGAAAATATTCTTTTGCTCAGAAGATTGCGCGAATTTTGGAGCTTTATCCATTAAGTTTGAGCATTATCCACTCGATCTTGCCATTTATGGCATAAAGGGATGACTTCCATTTTAGAAAAGCATGGCTTTATGCAAAGCCAGCTCCTTGAGCCTCTAAACTACTTCTTCTGCATCAGAGATTTTGCTTTTCATAAAAGCAAGTGTCTGAGCCTCCTAACCACTCTAGAAGAAGATGGTACAATGCATTGGAACCATGAAGCATCTTGACAACTACACTTACATTTCAACCAAACCAAGTCCAAAACCAAAATCAACCAAGTTGCATTTCTGAAAACTGGCCTCTCTCATCTTGTTGCCTATAAATAGGGCATCATTTCACACCTCTAAACACAAGAACTCAGAGCAAAAACCTCCACAAACTCATCCAAACTCAGTTCCTGCAACTAAGTCACCCCTTGTGCCAAGAAACCACCCTTTGCACAAACCTTGCCAAAACCATTTCCAGTCACGAAACCACTCAACCAATCACTCTAACACCTCACAAAACATGTGTTAGAGCTGTTCAAACTCTCACCACCATCAAAAACCTCTCAAACCAGAAAGTCAACTCTCAAACCTAAGAAAGGTTGACTTTCTACATTTTCAATAACAGTGCTTGTTACCTCCATTTCCAAACATCCTAATACTTCAAACACCTTCCATAAAACATGTTTGAAGTGTTCCAAACTTGATTCACCAACTGTAACATCATTTACCCTAAGTTCACCTTTGGCAACTTTGGTCATTTGTGCAAGAAGGAGTCATATCTTATTCTAGTCAGTTTCTTTGATTTCCAAGCATCTAAAAAGGATCAAGAAGGTGTGTAGAAGTTGTCTAAGTCATTGGTTTCTTGATGGAGCTTCTGTTTTGAGAACTGCATATTGAGCTACAAGAGGTAAGTCTCACTTTAAACTACAACTCCTTGAAATATGATGATCTTTGAGGTACATTGAGCATGATCAGTTTATGTATGTTTTGTTTGCCATGTTTGACTCATTTATTGTGGCATAACATGGCTGTGTTGAACTGTGAATTGGAAAATGCAAATATGAGCATTGTTTAGGAACCCCTATCGTGTTTTAAGTTAGGGACCTTTTTAGCCAAAACCAAGGATACCATCATGATCCTTGTGAAAAAATACATAATTTCCTTTTTTATATCACTACTTTTCATGAAGTATTGAGAGAGTTAGGGGTGTTCTTGCAAATGCCAAGTTTTAGGTCACTAACCTTGCCAAACCCAGCCATCGCGCCATTCTGGTCACTAGGAACTTATTTCCTATATTATTTATTAGTTGTAGATTCATAAATGGATGTATTGGCCATCCTAGTGGCGCTAACCTTGCCTTGCCTTTGCCTTGACCTGGGTTCGATCCTTGCCATCAACCTTTTTGCCAACGCGCGTGTTTTTCAGAAGCATTCACTTGGAGCTTTCCTTTTATTTTTTTGAAGGCATGTGTTATACAATCCATTCACATGGCTCAACTAGTTAGTTGTTTTAGCCAAAACCAAGAGGGCGTGGGTTCAAACCCCACCAGGACCACTCCCTTTATTTTTAATACTTAGTTTTCTCTATTTTTTTCACAAACTTCACAATTTCATAACTTCTTCAATTTTAGCGTTTTTTAATCCATTCTTTTTTATTTATTTTTCTTTTGTTGTGTAATTTATTATGACATTTAAAAATCTCCAAAAATATTTATTTTTAGGGCTTTTATTCATGTGTGAAACATAAGTTTTTTTTAAGGTTACTTAGAATAGTCTTGACTTCTAAGGTCATAAGCTTTGATTTCCCTTACCTTTTATGACTTGTATAGGTTTGTCTTAACATATTAAGATCACTTCCCATGACTTAGACTTGTGCATAGTTGTAGGTTTGGTTTTAGGTACACTTGTAAGTGTATTTGCTTACTTTAAGATGTATGAACTTTTGTCATCCCCATGAAGTCTTAGATAGGTATTTACCTTCAATTAGGACTCCCCTCTCATGTATATATGACATCAATGTAGATACAAACCACCAACTTAGGTTATACCATGTACATTTGTTCTTAAACTTCCCTTTCATAAAAGTGGATTTTATAATAACATTAGTGATATTTTCCCTTTACACAAGTTTAGTTCAAATACTTTCCCCATATTAGGTCATCACCTATTTGCTTAAGAAGTCTATACTTGTATCATTTCCCCTTTAAGTGTTTACCTTGTTCATTTATGAATGATTCTTGTATGCTTACCTAATACTTGTATACTTTTTAAAGTGCTTTCCTTGAATGTCATCACATTCACCATCATCACCTATGTATTATATCCATGTGTTTATTACCACCTTTAAATTCATGTATGGATATTCTTGTTATCTTTAACTTTATTTATTTATCCCCTTAAGTGAGGCTAGCTTGTTAGCTCTCCTCCTTAACCCTCTTTGTTCCCCTCCTTCCAAAGGAAAGTCTCTCTATTGACTTTAATGTCATAGATAGCGCATTACCTCTTGGCCTCTTTAGAGCCCTCATCTATTCTTGGCCTCATTAGAGCCATTCCCTTCCCTTGGCCTCTTTAGAGCCACCTCTCTTTGACCTAGTGTAGGTTAGAATCCTTACCCCTCTTGTAAGCACTATCATCGTAGATGCTTATCTCCTTCCTTGGCCTCATTAGAACCATTTACCCTACTACTTAGGATTCACCTAGAGCATCATCATAATGGTGTTATTTTCCCCTTTGGCCTTATTAGAGCCATTTCACCCTTAAAATAGAATTAGGTTAGAGTTCTTCAACTCTATGTGATTCTCATCTTAATGAGTATTCACTCCTCTTTAGACTTACCCTTTTAACTTAGACCTAGAGAGTTCTTTAACTCTACATGAGTATCATACGCATTCTCCTTGGAACCTTGACCATAGTCAATGGTTCCTCAACCCTAGTTGAGGTGAACTACGAATGCTCTGATTTCATCCTTATTAGGATACGTAGGCACGAGATGCGACGTCTTGGCAAGCATACTTAGTGTATATACCCTTAGGTCTTTACCTTTAGCACCTTAGTCTTTACCATAGGTCTTTATCTTAGCCTTAGCATAAATCCCTTAGCAAGCAAACATTAACATAACACAAATACAAACAAGAGGTTCCTGTAGAGTACTACAAATGTCTAAGATGCTAACACCTTCCCTAGGTATAACCAACTCCCGAACCTTAGATTCTTAGCTGTGTCTTCACATAGCAAAATTAGGGGTTTTGTTCGATCTTTACCCTTTCCTTTGGATAAATCAAAGCTCGATGGTGAATTTCAAAGACGTGTGATTCAAGTTAATAGCTTGATATCCGATTCTCACCACAACAAAAATGGCGACTTCACTGAGGATTTAGCTAGAGGGTTAAGCCTACCTTGTTTTATTTGTGTTATTTATAAGTTTTGCTTGTTTATATATATGTATATATTTGTATATCTGTATATCTATTTGGGTTTATCTGTTTGGTAGGGTGCTACTTTTGAGTGGTGAGATAAGTCCTAACCTGGACTTGAGAGCACACATATGATAGGATTGTGGTGTAATCAATAGTCTTCTGTTGGGAGTAGTCCTAACATGTATGGCATATGATGACCATGCTCAGTGAAGGACCCTTTGGGATTATTGATGTCTGATGCGAGTAGTCGTATTGATGTCACTATTTTCGACCTTGGAGTCCGTGATACTGAGGACCTTTAGTTACCCTTCACCTCACTTGGCCTTTTTAGGACGTAGTGCAGTGATTATCCAGGTGTAGACCTGTGATGGTTGTCATGCGATACTACACTCAGACGAGTTTATCTTGAGAATATTATTAACCTGCACGAGTAATCGTGTAGGCCGATAATATCCGAAAGATTTATTGATGACCCTGAGAACTTTTTAGAACCCTGTTCTACAGATTAAGAACCCATAGTACACACCTATTGGGATGGGTAGACATTGGCTCCATGCATGTGACCCCTAAACCTAGGCCCCATGTGCTTTGTTTATGTCCATGTTTGTGTTTATGCGTGTTTGTATGTTTTGTGCATTGAATACATCCATCATTGCATCCATTGTTGGTTTTAAGGAACTCAGTTGTCTTTTCCTTTGCAAATCATAGATATCATGGATCTTGAGAAAAGTTAGACTAAGAAGTACAATTTCAAGAAGCCCAACTTGGTAGAGTTGAAAAAGCTAGCAACTTTGGTGTCTTGCCCAAAAGACTTCAGAAAACGCTATGGAAGGCTGATTGGTATCCTTAGGACTAAAATGGAGGATGGAGTTCTTGACACGATGGTGCAGTTTTATGACCCTCTTTACCATTGCGTAGCGTACGATTTTTGTTGGTGACGCGACCACCTTATCGCTGTGGGTTTTCCTCATCGCAATGGTAGGAGTGGGGTGCTACTTTCTGATTTCTTATTTATCCCGTGAAGCTGGAAGGAAAAGGGAAGCTATCTAAACCTAACCTTGCACATGTATGTTTAACTGAACAAATGCTTAAAGAGATTCGGGGAGTTTGGGGTCAGGTTATACAATGGGGAGTTGTCAGTTACCCATCCTATATGTGGTTATCCACAGGTTGTTAGCAATAGGTTCTGCTTTTATACTTGATGGTGTTTATCTATTGATGGGTTGGGAAACTTTCTTCTTTGGGAGGTATGAGAGAGAGAGAGAGAGAGTTTTTTGATGATTTTTGTGAGGTACTGGACCAAAGTTTTGATTAGTGTGAAGGTACGGGACCTAGAGTTTTTGATTGGTATGCTCGCTAAGATTTCGCAATCTTATGCCTGCGTATTTCCGTCCAAAGAAACAGTGAAATCAGAGAAATCGTAGTTCCTCCTATTCTATGGGAGGAAAAAGATGATGTTTTGGTGTCTTGTTCAAAGCCCAAGATTGAAGCTAAATGAGTATTTGTGTCTTGTTCAAAGCCCAAGATTGAAGCTACTAGGTTTGACCGAGAGAGAATTTGTCATCTCTAAAGGGAGATATCTCGTGTGTTTATCACAACTGTTGGATGACTGATTATAAAGGAAAATTACTTTAACAGGGATATGAGAATCCAGCAATGCCATAATTACTTTTACGAGGGATTTTTCCTGAAGGAGAAAACTTTAACTCAGTGTTGAGCAATGCCATTTTTCCTTAGGAGTTTTCCATGCTAAGAGAAGGATAGTGGCGTGGATGTAAATAATCCAGAGGCTTGCTGCTTACAACAATTAGATGAAAGAGAGGATTTTTGCCATGATAAGAGATAGACGACAGCTTGGATTTTTGAATCAACAAGTGTGCCACTTACAGCAGTTATCTGGGATTAGGGTTTGTTTTGAATGCCTGTTTTAATGTGTGATAACACAGAGAAATGTCTTCCTACAGAGAGATTTTGATTTCCTCTGAGGGGATGTTGATTTTTGTGTGCCTTGATCAAAGTCCAAGGTTGAAGCTAAGAGATTGATTGACTCCACTGGGGAAGTCCTTATACAAAGCCTAAGAGGAGGCTGGAAAAGACTGACTCAACAAGAGAGTGTTTATATATGTCTTGTATAAAGCCCAATATTGAGGCTAAAAGAGACTGACTCTTTGGGGATATCATTATACAAAGCCTAAGAGGAGGCTAAAAGCTGACTTTTCCGGGGAAATATTTTATCTGTCTTGTACAAAGCCCAAGATTGAGGCTAAAAGGGAAACTGACTCTACAAGTGAGAGGTTTTATCTGTCTTGTACAAAGCCCAAGATTGAGGCTAAAAGAAGATTGAATCTGCTGGAGAGGTTTATTTGGTGTCTTGTACAAAGCCTAAGATTGAGGTTGAAAATGAAGATTGACCCAACGAGAGAGTGTTTTCTTTGGTGTCTTGTACAAAGCCCAAGATTGAGGCTGAAAAAGAAACTGTCTCTGTGGGAAAGAAATCTTTATCTATCTTGTACAAAGCCCAAGATTAAGGCTAAAAATGAGATTGACATAACTGAGGATTTTTAGGTGTCTTGTACCAAGCCGAAGATTGAGGCTGACCTTACTGAGGAAAATCATTTTACAAAGCCTAAGAGGAGGCTAAAAAGCATATTTATTCTGCTTAGGGACATTATTTCTCAAAGCCTAAAAGAAGGCTGGGAGGAATTGACTTTGATGGTGAAGATATTTGTCCCAAGCTTTAAAAGGAGTTTATAAAGATTTTGACTTTGTTGGAGAAAGTTTATATATGTCTTGTACAAAGCCCAAGATTGAGGCTAAAAGGATGACTCAACGAGAGAGTGTTTTTGTACCATTTGACTCAACAAGAGAGTATGGAGAGGTGATTGAATCAACAAGAGAGTACTTTGAAAGGTGATGGACTCGACAAGAGAGTCATTTTGATGCTAACTCAGCTGGGGAAAATCATTATACAAAGCCTAAGAGGAGGCTGAGAAAAGGTCGACTCAACAAGAGAGTGCCTTATGAAAGAAGATGGACTCGACAAAAAAGGGTATTGTTGGGACTAATTCTGCCGAGGAAAATCATTATGTAAAGCCTAAGAGGAGGCTGGCTTCTGCTGAGGATTATTGAGATCCAGAGGCAGGTCCAAAATGGGGAATCAACTCTTGCCGAGGTTTACGAAAGAGTTGAGGTATCAGATGCCTTGAGGTTCTGATTTGGGATAGTGTTATGACCCTAGCTAGTGAAATTTTAGGATAAAAGACTGAGTTTTAGATCCTGTGATGGTTTTAACTCTACTGGAAATTGGTTAAATGACCAGGGTTTTTCCCTGTATTTGTAGGGAACTTGAGAACGTCTTTGGATCCAAGAGGAGATTAGACTGTCCAAGTCTACTGGTATGGAAGAGTTTATCTTTGTATGATGCCCAAGAGGAGGCTGGTATTTTAAGGGATGAGAATCAACCCTAAATTGTCCAAGGTTTTGACTCTTTAGAAAGACTGCTCTAATAAAGGATGACTAAGTTTTGTCATATACCTTTAAGAGGTCTTCAGGGCCCTTGTATTAAGCCCAAGAGAAGGCATGAGAACTTCTAAGAAGCCAGAGGGCCCTTGTACAAAGCCCAAGAGGAGGCGGGGATACTTTTAGGAAGCCTGTGGGTCCAAACTTAAGAAGAGTTCAAGAAAAGTTTCACCTGGAATAATCTTTTCTTTAGTGAACAGTTCTAGGGTTTGAAGAAATTCAAGAGAGATTTCACCGGGAGTTAATCCTCTCTGGGGAAATGAATTTCTTTGACAATTTCTAATAGTGACAGTCTGAGAAAAGTTTCACCGGAAATAATGCCTTTCTCTTTGTTCTATATTGTTTAAGCCCAAGAGAAGGCAAAATTGTATCTGAAATTCTTATAGGGAACTAGTTTTGACTGTATTGAAAAAGTGACCAACTGGCTTTACCTAGTTCTAGACCTAGTTGCCGGGGAAAACTCTAAGCAGATATTCCAGTATATGTACAGTTGATATATGACAAGTATTTAAAAGGATATGAAAGAAGGACTTACAGGTGAGCAAGCTTCCAGCAATATAATTATATATATATGTAAGCATGTAAATGAAAGCTGATAAAAACTTACAGGCGGGCAAGCTTCCATTGTAACAGCTGTATGGTTAGTTGTTTAAGAAATTAAAGAAAGTTTTGATAACAACTATGGATTTGAACCTAAATCAAAACGGAAGTTGTTTTTGAACAGATTGGGGCTTATACTCAAGGAGAGGCCCAGATGAAAAACAGTAATCGGATCGTTGTTTTGTAAACTGTATTAGGGCTTATACAATGACTGAGGCCCAAAAAGGTTTTATTTACAAAGAGGGTTGGGTCTTACAACTCAAGGAGAGGCCCAAAAGTTTGAAAAAGAAAAGAAATGGGACTTACAACACAAGGGTAAGCCCAGATGAAAATGTTTTGAAAAGGCAACGGTCGCGCCGAGGTTTTGAAAACACAGTGGGACTTATACAATGACTGAGGCCCAAAAGGTTTTTGTAAAAAGGGAATGGGACTTACACTCTACAAAGAGGCCCAAGGATGTTTGAAAAGATTTTTTAGGATGATAATGATCAAAACCCTAATTTTTAGTTTTAAAATCTATTTTAATTGAATAAAAATTCAATTAAAATAATCAAACATGTGAAAAAAGGTTGTGATCTTGGATTTATATTTGAAAAATCATGTTTCATTCATGGGATGATTTAAAGATCATTTGAATTTTGTAAAACCAAGAGAAAGAAATATTTTTAATGTTTAAAAACAAATAAAAATATAATTCTTTACAAAAATATCAAATATATGAAATAAATAATATTTTTGTAAACTTTTCATGGAATAAAATATTATAACATTTTTGTGAATTTTCAAAAAAAGAATCAATAAAAAATAATAAAAATTGAGAGAGAAATTAATTTTTGAATTAATTAACAAATACATGAAAATATTGAAAAAATAGCAAAAATGAGAGAGTAGTAAAAAAGGTCTGGGTGGGTTTTGAACCCACGACCTCATACACAAACACACATGCGCGCTACCACTGGGGTGGTGATACATCCGTGTATCAAAACTACCCCATGTGCATATATGGGGTGCCTTGTTTTCAGGCCTGGCCAAGGCACGACAAGACAAGTTTTGGGCAATTTACGTGAAGCCTCTAACTTTCTCATTTCTCCATGGATTTCGACAAAATTTAGATGCATCTAGGCTAGAATTTCACAAGGAATCCAATGGTGCTTTTAGAATTTTCAGAAAGTGTCCCTATTTTAAAACCCGATAGTGGTTTCAAAATAGGCCTAGATTTGCATGTTTTATGCTATCTCATGGTACAGGCAAGAATTACATGACGAATTGGTTCAAACACAACATATATAACATGTATGAGATGTTTATGATCAGTGGGCATCAAATGAATGCATAATTCAAAGAGTTAAAGTTGTCATGCACTTACCTCTTGGAGCTTCTTGTGCTAACTGTCAAGATCCTTGTGCCAGAAGTAATTCAATGCTTTGGACACTCTTGATTGATCCCTTAGAAGCTTTTAGGGTGATCAAAATCAGCTGGAATCCTCAGGAACAAGTTTTAGCTCTTTCTTGCAAAAGGGGAAAAAGTGACCAACATGGCAACTCTCTCAAATGGTGTGCTAGATGAGGGAAACCAATTGGGACAGTTTAAGGATGATATTTGGAGTGTGTTTGAGGCCTGTTTTGGTTTTGGAAGTGACTGAATCAAGGCATGGCTTGGAAAATGCAGAAAAGTCCAATTTTGAGATTTTGGAAGTGGATTTTCTGATTTTGGTGTTTCAGGTCACAAGTGAGTGTTTGGACAGGTTAGATATAACATATTGGATGTGTTTGGATCATGAGCTATGATGGAATTACTCTCTAACTCAAAAACTCAGAGATGACTTGCAAAAGAAGAAATTTTGGCCTAAAGAGAGAGATTTTGAGGAAAGCATCAGTTGTAGTGCTTTTGTGTACTCAAACTGATCACAATTGAGCTCTATTTATAGTGTGTCAAGTTTGTTTTGGCATCAATAGTGAATGCCAGCTGCAGCAAGCCTTTGGCCAATGTTGAGCAAAAGGAATCTCAAGTCTCCTCTAGCCATTGACTTGAGGTTAGGGCACAAGCCTATGGTCCTTTTATTCAGAGCTTATTCTTGACTCATTTAGTTAGGAATGTGTCGGTCCATGCCACCTTGGTGCATCTATTGAATGCTTGGAAACAAAATTGGAGTCTTGGCACCTTTTTAGCCTTTTTAGGTTTGTTATGGGTAAGTGTAGATTCTTGGACTTTAGAGGCTTGGGGAGCAGATCATTCTCCTTTTGTTTTATCCTCAGATGTGTCCAAACGGATGACAAGGCTTGGAGTTGTCCAAATTTGTCAAATCGAGCAAAACACCAAATTCTGCCTTGCTTAGGGTAGTTGGAAATGGTGATTTTGAGGGATTCATATCTCCCTGCTCAGGTTGAGTTATGGGAGGCTCTTATGCTTTTTAGAAATCCCTCATATGATACAAAACATGTGTGATCATAGTTTGTTTTGAAACTATTTGGATCCAACTGAAAAAACTCCATGAACATTGATGTTCCAGGCTGGTAACTTAGGCCGATTTTCACTAAGTGTTGGAAAAAGTGTAATTTTCATGTTTTTGTGATTTTGATTAATCCCTAACTCAAAATCCATGAAGAATTGGGGTCTGAGGTAGTTGAAGCTTTTGTAGAGTTTAGCAAGAACTATAAATCCAGCTTTGGATCACCCAAAATGGTTGCTTGGATCTCAAGTTATGATCCTTGGAAGTTGGTACCAAAATCACTTTTGTTCCATAACATAGAAAAATTTTGGTTCCTTATGGTTGCCCCTTTTGCAAGAAACCTCACTTTTCTTGGCTTTTCTTAATGAATTATGATCAATACCATACATTAACATTATTTTTGACTTAGGGGAACCATATTTGTGAAAAATTCCAAAAAGTCAAACTTGATTTTGTGCACAGTTGACTTTTTTATAGGATGAAATCCAAACTATGCGATCCTTTGTGAAATCAAGTCCTTGACCTAAATCAAACCTAATGGATGGATTCCATAGGTATTATAGGGTGTATTGAATCATGTCCCAAGGTTTGGGAGAATGTCTTGGTCAAAAGTCAAAGATACAACTGACTTTTTCCTCGAAACCCTAGTTGTGGTCCAGATGAAATTGAAACTTGTGAATCAAGTTTCTTGGATCAATCCATTGTTGTAAATGGATCAATGTGGTGTATTAGAGGCCCTCAAATCATGTCTTGAGGTCTTGGCTAATGCTTTGTCCCAAAAGTCAACTTAGGGGTGAATTAGGTCAAGAAACCATAATTCCAGATTTTTGGTAAATGCATCCCCTGAGGATAAATTGACTTGATGATTGGGTCCATGAGGTACCTTGGAGTATCTTGGGTTGTACTTTGAAGCACTGGCTCATGCCCAGAGGAAAAATTCCATCTGGAGGCCTTGGTCGACTAAAACCCTAATTTGGTGACACTAGCGATCTTGAGGCTTGATCCACTTGGAATGTTGCAACTTTGTGCTTGATTCTTGATGTGGGAGTCCTCTTGATCTCTTATGGGTGTTTAAGAGGTTAGCCAAGTAGAAGATCATGTCATTCCTTGATTGATCCTTTGTCTAAGTGCTCTGAGAGGGCTCAAAATCCCTAGTTCTTGATTGTGGTGAATGCTTAATCATCTTTGAGGAGATTGATGAGGCATGAAAGTACATCCATATTGTGGTAATGATTTGCACAATGATGGGAAATCTTGGAGGTCAAAATTTGGGGTATGACACATTGCTTCACCTTTCCCGACTACCAACTTGTTCCAACATTGGAGGAGTATTCTTATTGGTTTGGTCTACCTAAATTGGAGCAAGAGCCTTTTAGTGGTTTAGAGAAGATTCCTTCACCAAAGGAAATTAATGATGCTATTAACTTAGGGATGTCTAAAGTCAAGGCTTACATCACCACCAAGAATGGAATCAAGGGCCTACCCTCTAATTTCTTAATGGATAAGGCTTTCTACCTTGCTAAGATGAACAGTATGGATGCCTTTGAAGCAATCTTCGCTTTACTTGTCTATGGTTTGGTTTTGCTTGCTAATATTGAGGAGTTTGTTGATATCAACACCATCTAGATCTTCCTAAGTGGAAACCATGTACCCACGTTGCTTGGTGATACTTATCACTTTATCCATCATAGAACCCTCAAGGAAAATGGACCCATCTTGTGTTGTGCACCTTTGCTCTACAAGTGGTTTGTTAAACATTTGCCTCGAACAACACGCTTTAAAGATAATCTAGAAAAGATTCGTTGGTCTCAGAGAATCATATCTCTCACTCACACTGATGTGTTTTGGCACGACTCAGCTTATGACAAAGGGGTCATCATTGATAGTTGTGGCTCATTACCCAATGTGCCACTCCTTGGTATCAGAGGTGGGATTTGTTACAACCCTATTCTTGCTAGACGCCAGTTTGGGTTCCCTATGGAAGAAAAGCCTAAGAATATCCTTTTGTCTGGTTTTTTCTATCTTAACGAGGAAGCCAGTGCAGAAACTAAGAACAGAGTTTTGCATGCTTGGGGAACGCTCCATAAGAGAACTAAGAATGACTTGGGAAAGAGAAACTATGTGGCCTTGGAATATTATCCTTATCCAGTTTTTAAACAAAGACATGTGGAGTATGCTGGAGAATCGAAGACATGTCGAGCGCCACTTGTATTGATTTAAGAGAAAGGCCGTTAAAAGCAGTTATTTCGATTCATTATAAATAGGCAGTCTTAGTAATAGGATTGTGTGTGTTCAAAGTTGTACAAAATCCCTAAATTACTCAAAGTACCCGTGTGCAGAGAAAATAGTGTGTTGAGAAAATATACATTTGATATAAACACCATACTTTTACATTTTAATTCAAGTTTATCTTCTTTATTGCCCAAGTTATTTTTAATACATTTACTTGCTTTTTGCTTAAGTTCTGCAATTTACTTTCTTTGGAATTCTTAAAAGTTGTTAACTTTTAAATCATACATGCTGTCGAAGTATTCGTCATTTTCCAAACTTTATTTTAATTACTAACACATGTCCTAGGATTAATATGGCTGATCCTACAAGTAACCCAATCCCTTATGATTTGGAAGACCATCGGTTGTTTACTAATTTTCATAGTAAATAAATTGGCACGCCCAGTGGGACAGTGCTGAGTGATTTTCTTTACAAAAATTTCATTTTGGTCATTGTTCTCTTTGAAAACTTCGTTGTATGTTATTGAGAAGTGGAAAAGTATCCACCACTAATGAAGATAGACCAAGGAGAAGATATACAAGGAGAATGTCGAATTCAAATCAGCCAAATGTTTCGATTCCTCAAAGTAACAATGCAGAACTGCCCCAAGTATCTTCGACCGGGGGAACCACAGTTCCAGCGACTGTGTTAGAACCAATGCCATCCATGGTAAGTTCGATGACCACACAGTTGATTACCCATTGTGATCCCATTCTAACTTATATTGGACCAAGGGGTTCTCCAGTAACCCATCCACCAATAGGGAATGCTTCGAGTAGGCCCTTCATGCCTCCAGGTTTCTCTATGCCCTTAGGCGGTTGAGAGAAACCTTATGGAATGCCAATATCTATGATGGCAAACTTGCATAACACCGTGTCAACATTCTCAGAACCAGTGACCAATGTTACTTCTCCATTACAAGGATCAGGATCTGGGATAAACATGGGTCGAAGTAGCCAACCTTTAGGAATGGGTTATTCCACCCAAATACCAAACTTGACTAATAATTATACATCGGTTATTACGCAACAAATGGATGAGAGTAATCACGAAATGGTCCAAATGTTGGCCCAAACAATAGGGACAATTTTTAATCCCCTAATCCAAAGTACTACTTAATCTAACCAACAATTGACAGCGCAGATGACACGCCTGGCAGATTTTTTTGGAGTACCACAGCCTCCTTGACATCCACAGAGAGAATACATATTGGAGAATTAGGGAGTAGCCCTCAAAGAAAATCCTACCATTAATCAATTCCAGCAAAACTAAGGAAACCCGCCCCATGCAAATCTAGTCAATCCAGGTGTAGCGGTCAAACAGCCTAAGGTCGAACCTCCTAGAGCCCAAAATCAAATTCCAATTGAGGAAAGACCAAGGGTAGTAATGGTAAATAGGAATCAAAATGTTAATAACATTGTGCAACAGATTCGACGTGATGATATGGCCGCAGATAATATCCCAGCAGCCATGGTCGAAAGATTAATGGCGCGAAATGGGGTAAACTTTGGTCTTCAAAGACCAAACTATACTTCACCATTATCAGAGTATATTTTATAATCAGATTTACCCCCTAGATGGAAAGTTCCTATATTCACTAAATTTTCTGGGGATACCACTGAATCCCCTGTCGAACATGTGGCTAGGTACTTGATAGAGGCTGGAGAGATTTCGAACAATGAAAACCTTAAGGTAAAATATTTCCCAAGCTCTCTCACCAAAAACGCTTTTACATGGTTTACAACCTTGCTGCCAAATTCGATCCATAATTGGACTCAGTTAGAAAGATTGTTCCATGACTCAACAAGAGAGTGATTTTTGTATCTCGTACGAAGCCCGAGATGGAGGCTGCAAAGGTTTGACTCAACAAGAGAGTCTTTTATACTCAACAAGAGAGTGATTTTGTATCTCGTACGAACCCCGAGATTGAGGCTGCAAAGGTTTGACTCAACAAGAGAGTGATTTTTGTATCTCGTATGAAGCCCGAGATGGAGGCTGCAAAGGTTTGACTCAACAAGAGAGTCTTTTATACTCAACAAGAGAGTGATTTTGTATCTCGTACGAAGCCCGAGATGGAGGCTGCAAAGTTTTGACTCAACAAGAGAGTCTTTTATACTCAACAAGAGAGTGTTTTTGTATCTCGTACGAAGCCCGAGATAGAGGCTAAAAATGTGATTGACTCAACAAGAGAGTCTTTTATACTCAACAAGATAGTGTTTTTGTATCTTGTACGAAGCCCGAGATAAAGGCTAAAGGTTAACTCTGCTGGGGAGAATCATTGTACAAAGCCCAAGAGGACGCTAGGGTTACTGTTTCAGTTGAGTGACAGGTCCAGTATGTTGGTTAAAAGAGAAAATCAATTCTTATATGGGTAGTGTTGTACTCGTGGATTTGATCTGAGGACTGGGATTATTTCCTGTTCTTTAAGAAAACTGGGAATCCGAAGGGTATTGAGACTGCCCAAGTCTACAGGTGTTTTTTCCTAATTTTTGAAAGGAACTTGAGAATGTCTTTGAGACTCAAGGAGATTAGACTGTCCAAGTCTAGAGTTTTATCTTTTGTATTATGCTTAAGAGAGATCAAGCGACAGTATGTTTGCCGTAGAAAAATCTAGACTCTTTGAAAGACTGTTCTATTAAGACGACTAATTTCTATTCCTATACCTTTAAGAGGTCGTCGGGACAATTTGTACGAAGCCCAAGAGGAGGCGAGAAAAACTTTTAAGTAGCCGAAGGGACAATTTGTACGAAGCCCAAGAGGAGGCTATCTTCCCGGAGGAAGAATCATTATACGAAGCCTAAGAGGAGGCTGTGAAAACTTCTAAGAAGCCGACGGGTCCTTGTACAACGCCCAAGAGGAGGCAGGGATGCTATTTAGGAAGCCTGTGGGTCCCCAAATCTCGAGAAGTTCAAGACATGCCATTCACTGAGAATAGATCAAGCCAGGAAAGTTCGAAAATTTGGAAGAAACTCAAGAGATGCCATTCACGAAGAAAAGATCATCTCCGGGGAGTAGAGTCTCTTTGACGATGTCTAAGGGTGACAGTCTAAGAAAGGGTTCACAGAGAATGCTGTCTTTCACGTCTCCATATTGTTTAACCCCAAGAGGAGGGAAGACTGTGTCTGGTAATCCTATGGGGATCTAGTTTTGTTTGTACTTAAGAGTGACCAACAAGGCTTTACCTAGTGCTAGACGTAGTTGTCGGGGAAACTCTAAATATCTATACTAGTATTACACAGTTGATATTGGACAAGTATATAAAAGTTTGCGAAAGAAGACTTACAGTGAGCAGCCCCACAATACAGTTTTATATATATATATATGAAAGCAGATAAAGAAAGTGGGTAAACACTTACTCGGTTGTAGAGCTTCCATGATGTTTGGTTAGTTTGTTCAACAAAGAAAGCTTTGATAATAATATTATATTCAAAATCAAAGGAGAAAGTGCTTTGAAAAGGTTGTTGGGGCTTACAGCTCAAGGAGAGGCCCAAGGATTTATCAGTGATCGCACTGTCGTTTTGTACAGGGACTTATACAAGTGACTGAGGCCCAAGTTTTCTGTACAAGGGGATGGGTCTTACACTCTCTTAAGAGGCCCAAAATGATTGAAAGTGAAAAAAGATGGGTCTTATAGCTCAAGGAGAAGCCCAGGGTTTATTTTGAAAAGGGCGACGATCGCGCCGAGGTTTTGAAAACACCGTGGGTCTTATACAATGACTGAGGCCCAAAAGTTTTTGGTTTCAAAAGGGGATTGGGTCTTACACTCTATTAGAGGCCCAAAATGATTTTGAATGGGTCTTATAGCTTGAGGAGAGGCCCAAGGTTATTTATTTTGAAAACGGCGATCGCCCCGAGGTTTTTGAAAACACAGTGGGTCTTATACAATGACTGAGGCCCAAATCATTTTGGTTTTCAAAAGGGGTTGGGTCTTACACTCTATTAGAGGCCCAAAATGGTTTTGAATGCTCTTATAGCTCGAGGAGAGGCCCAGATGGTTTGTTTTAAACGGGCGATGATGGCGCCGAACTTTAGAAATACAACGGGACTTATACAACATTTGAGGCCCAAAATAGGTTTGTATTTACAAAGGGTTGGGTCTTACACTTTATTAGAGGCCCATGAGTGTTCGGAAAAGTTTGTTAGGGTGAAAATCAATAAAACCCTAATTTCATCATTTTTTAATATAATTATTCAAAGAAAATTAATACAAATGATAAAAATTCCAAATAAGTTTGAATAAACAACTTGTTATTTTGGTTTTAGGTTTGAAAAATGAGGCTTTAATCACAAGATTAATTAAAACTCATTTGGTTTTGATTTTCCAAGTAAACATTCATTTTTAAATGTTTAAAAACAATTAAAAAGGAATTTATTCACAAAAATACTAATTATATTAAATAAATAATATAAATATGATTTTTTTGTGGAATAAAATATTTTAACAATTTTGTGATTTTTGCAAAAAGAACCAATAAAAAATAATTAAAATTGAAGGAGTTATTAATTTTCCAATTAATTAACAAAACATGAAAATATTGGAAAAAATAGCAAAATGTGAGAAAACACAAAATGGTCTGGGTGGGGTTTGAACCCATGACCTCAAAGTTATAGAGCGTGCGCCTTACCACTGGGATGGTGATACATCCGTTGATTGAAACAAACCAACAAATACATCAGGCTTGCCTTGTGTCCTAGGCCTGGCCAAGGCAAGGCAAGGCAAGTTTTGGCTCAGAAACGTGAAGGCCATAACTTTATCATTTCTCCATGTATTGAGACAAAATTTAGGTCTACCCTGCCTAAAATTTCACAAGGAATCCAATGGTGGTGGTGTTTTTTTTATCAGATCATGTCCCTATTTTAAAACCCGATTGTGGTTTTGAAATAGCCCTCTAATTGCATTTTCTGTGCTATCTCATGATACAGGCAGGATTGCATGACAATTTGGTGCAAACACAACACATACAACGTGTACAAGATGTGCATGATCAGTGGACTTCAAAGCAATGCATATTTTGGAAAGTTCAAGTCATGATGCTTACCTCTTTTTGAGCTTTTGGAGTTTTTTTGTGCAATCTGCCAAGTTTCTTGTTCCAGAAATGGTTTGATGCTTTAGACACTCTCAAATGATCCCTTAGAAGCTTTTAGGATGATTGGAATCAGCTGGAACCTGCAAAAACAAAAACTGGCCCTTTCTTGCAAAAGGGGTTAAAATGGCCAAAATAGCAACTCTCTTAAATGGTGTTCTAGATGGGGGGAACCATTTGGGACAGTTCAAGGATGATATTTGGAGTGTGTTTGAGGCTTTATCTGGTTTGAAAAGTGACTGAATCAAGACATGGCTTGAAAAATGCAAAAAAAAAGCCTATTTTGAGGTTTTGAGAGGTGACTTTGAGATTTAAGGATTACAGGTCATTTGTCTGAGTTTGGAAAACTTAGATATGACATATTGGATGTGTTTGGATCATGAGTTGTGATGGAAATGCTCTCTAACTCAAAAACTCAGAGTTACCTTGCTAAAGAAGGTATTTTTGCCTAAAGAAAGTGATTTTGAGGAAAGCATCTGTTTGATGGCTTTTGTGTACTCAAACTGAGCACAAATGAGCTCTATTTATAGTAGAGCAAGTTTGTTTTGGGATCAATAGTGAATGGCAACTGCAGCAGAGGTTTGGCCAATGTTGAATAATAGGAATCCAAGTCTCCTTTGGCCATTGACTAGAGGTTAGAGCACAAAGCTGTGGTTCCCTAGTTGTTGGATCATTCTTGACTGAATTCAGTTGCAAATGTGTCAGTCCATGCCACCTTGGTGCATCCATTAAATGCTCCAATCCAAAATTGGAGTCTTGTCCCTCTTTTAGGGATTTCTAGGTTTGGCATGCTACTTCTTGTTCCAAAGACTTTGGAGGCTTGGATCAGTGTTTGTTCCCTTTAGATTTGATCCTCAGATGTATACAAAGTGAAGACAAGGCTTGGAATTATCTGATTTTGCCAAATCGAGCAAAAGTGCAAAATTCTGCCTAGCCTTGGCAGTTTTCAGCAAGGCATATTGCCATTGTCATATCTCATGGCTCAAGTGGAATTTGATGGAGTTCTTGGCCATTTTGGAAAGCCCTCATATGATACAATAACTGTTTGATCATAATTGGTTTTGATACTTTTTGGATCCAAGTGAAAAATGCCTCTACATTTGGAAAAAAGTGAAGGCAAATTCTGACTTAGTGAAAATTTCACTAAGTGTTGGAAAAAAGTGACATTTTCACTTTTCTTGATTTTGATCATTCCATAACTTGAAATTCATGGGGAATTGGAATGAGTAGTAGTTGAAGCTTTTGTAGAGGGTAATGAGAGCTACAAATCCAGCTTTGGATGGGGAAAAATGGCCTTGTGGTTTAGGAGTTATGATCCTCCCAAGTTGGTACCCTAGCCACTTTGTTCCATAACTTAGAAAATTTTCTAAGTTTTTTATGGTTACCCCTTTTACAAGTTATCCCACTTTTATTGATTTTTCTTGATGAATGATGATTCCAATCATACATTAACATCATTTTGGGGTCAAAGAACCATAATTGTGAAAAATCTCAAAAAGTTAAAGTTTGACTTTTGTGCACAGTTGACTTTTTGTCAGATGAATTCCAAACTGTGCGATCCTCTGTGAAATCAAGTCCTTGACCTAAATCAAACTTGATGAATTGATTTCATAGGTGTTATAGGGTGTATTGAATCATGTCTTAGGGTTTGGCAGCATGTCCTGGTCAAAAGTCAAAGATACAGTTGACTTTTTCCGCGAAACCCTAACTGTGGTTCTGATGAAATTGAAACTTGTTGCTCAAGCTTCTTGGATCAATCCATTGTTACAAATGGATCAATGTAGTTTATTATATACCCTCAAATCATTTCTTGAGGTCCTGGCTCATGTTTTTTCCCAAAAGTCAACTTAGGGGAGAATTAGGTCAAGAAACCCTAATTCCTGATTTTGTTTTATGAATGCATCCCCTGAGGCTAAATTCACTTGATGATTGGGTTCATGAGATCCCTTAGAGAATCATAGGTTATGCTTTGAAGCATTGGATCATGCCCAGAGGAAAATTTCCATCTGGAGGCCCTGGTCGACCAAACCCTAATTTGGTGACACTGGCGATCTTAAGGCTTGATCCACCTAGAAGGGAGAAGCCTTGTGCTTAATCCTTGAAGTGGGAGTCCTCTTGATCCTTTGTGGATGTTTGAGAGGCTAGACAAGTTGAAGATCATGTCATTTCTTGATTGATCCTTTGTCTAAGAGCTCTGAAAGGGCTTAAAACCCTAAGTCTGATTGTAGTGGATGCTCACCCATCTTTGGGGAAACTAATGGTTCATCCATATTGTGATGATGATTTGCACAATGATGGGAAATCTTAGTGGTCAAAATTTGGGGTATGACACCTGGGTGTATACTCAAGCTTGGGTATTGTGCTTATCTCTCAAATAGCGACCCAACCGACAACAGCAAAGAATATAGCAAATATCCAGAATATGCCGCAAATCAATAAAGAAATGCGGTAAATAAACACAAAGTAAATAAAGCGTAAAGATAAAGCTAGTAAAGCGCAAAAGACAAACACCCAAACAAGCAAGAAAGCAAACAAAACTAGGCGAGACCCCAACTTGCAGGAGCAAGGATCCCTAGCAGAGTCGCCAACTGAAGATGGGGAGTCCCACCTAGCCAAAAGACAAGCAAAGCGAGGCGAATCTCAAGAGCAAGAACTCCCCAGCAGAGTCGCCAGCTGAAGATGGTTGGTTTATACCTAAGTGAATCGCACACTCAAAGATAACACAGAGTCATCACCAAACTTTATTTAGTCCCAAAGGACAGGGAAAATATCGATAAAACCCAAGGGGAAGAGAAATGGGAACGGGGGCCGGTTATGCAAAAGGAAGGTACTAGAACCTTACGCATCCATCGTACTCGACGGGAACCATTTCACTTGCTTTTAGGCTTGGATGGGTTATCTATCTAAAGGCTTCTAGCTAAAAGAAAGAGGAGAGAGAGAGAGAGAGAGAGAGAGAGAGAGAGAGAGAGAGAGAGAGAAAAGAAAAGAAAGAAAGAAAGAAAGTGCTCGCGGAGGATTGGGGCCCTCTTGCCTACGTACTCTCATAGTGCAATGAGGAAATCAGAGCGCTGTAGTTCATGGGAACCAGGGAAAAAGAGAAGGAATGAAAGAAGATGGAAGGGTGGAAGAAAGGTGGAAGTGTGCTCGCCAAGATCATCGCGATCTCGTGCCTACGTATCATACATTCAAATGAATGCAGAATCAGAGCTTTCGTAGTTTGTTGAACCAGGGAAAGAAAAGGAAAGGAAGAGGGGTGGAAGGATGGAAGTGTGCTCGCCAAGATCATCGCAATCTCGTGCCTACGTATCATACATTCAAACGAATGCAGAATCAGAGCTTCCATAGTTCGTGGAACTAAGACGGAAAAGGAAAAGGAAAGTGGTGTCAAAACCAAGAGCAGAAGAAATAGAGAAAGATCCGCTGGGGATGCAAAAGAAATGGTGTCAAAACCAAGAAAGGAGTGCAAAGGAAAAGACAAAAACTGTACAGAGAATAACGTGCAAGAGTGGTGTCGAAACCAAGAAAGAAACTCCGCTAGGAGATATAAAAGGAAAATAGCTCGAAAAACAAGGAATGGTGTCAAAACCAAGAGTGCAAGGTAAATGAGTGGTGTCAAAACCAATGAGAGAAGAGCAAGAGCATTGGTGTCAAAACCAAGAGAGAAAGATCGATAGAAAGAGCAATGGAAAACTCCGCTGGGATAGCAAGAAGAAAAATGCTAGAGATTGACTCTGTGGGGATTAAAATATAGGTATCAATGTGTTAGGACAAAACTGAGTGATCTGATAAGAAGTGCTTAACCGGGGAACGGGTATAGGACCGAGCGAAGGTCGTGACCCAAAGAGTGGGTGTGGGACCAAGTGAAGTTCGTGACCCAAAGAGCGGGTGTGGGACCAAGCGAAGGTCGTGACCCAAAGAGCGGGTGTGGGACCAAGTGAAGGTAGTGACCCAAAGAGCGGGTGTGGGACCAAGCGAAGGTCGTGACCTAAAGAGCGGGTGTGGGACCAAGCGAAAGGTCGTGACCCAAAGGACAGATGTCGGACCAAGCAAAGGTCGTGACCAAAAGACAGGTGTGGGACCAACCAAAGGTCGTGACCCAAAGGACGGGTGTGGGACCAAGCAATGGTCGTGACCCAAAAGACCAGTGTGGGACCAAGTAAAGGTCGTGACCCAAAGGAGTTCGGTATATTGACTGAACAAACAGTACATGACCGAAGAAAGGGTATTTGAACCAAAAGAAGGTTACTAATTGCTGGGGATTCTGTTTTAACAGAAAGACTGTGATTAACCGAAAAGAAGCAAGTGATTAACCAAGAGAAGGTGATTAACTCAAAGGGCTCAGAGTTTTAACAAACTGGCTGTGGTTAACTGAAAAATAGGTGATTAACTAAGAGAAGGTGAATAACCCAAGAGGAAACTTAGTATGTTAATAGATAGACTGTAATTAACTGAGAAGACGTGTAAATTGGTGTTTTAACTGACAGGCAGTGATTAACCAAACAAAGGGAGAAGAACCAAGAGAAGGTTGCGAACTCCGCTAGGGTTTCGGTGTTTAACAAGAAAACTGTGTTTAACTTAAGAAAAGGGTTTGAAACTCTTCAGGGGAATCAAAGAGCAATGATTAACCACGAGAAAAGGCTAATGAGGCAAGAGATGGGTGCTAACCCAAGAGACAATGATCTTAACCAAGAAAATGGGGATGGATCAAAGAGAGATTGAGAGGAGCACAAGTGATCAAGGATCGACTCGACTGGGAAAGGAGAAACACTACAGCTTGAGGATAGAGGTGAATATTCTCGAAGGAGAGGGCCAAATGCCCTTACCCAAGAAATAGTCAGAATGAGGGTAGGACAATTCCATCCTCATTCCTTCTCTAGCACTCAAAGTATAGTGCGGAAATTGACACGGACATCATAATAGTGCAAATTTGTACAGTGCTCCAGTGTCGTGCTCAAGTACGTCGTACAAATCTCTGACTCCGCGGGAGAGAAATATCAAGAACACACATAATTGCAAGAATTGATAAATCAATCATTAAATTAATGTAAATATGCTTTAAATAGAGGTTAACAGCACTTAAAACATCCATAAATATCAAGTATATTAATCCATAGAAGTTAGAATGAGAAAGCATGGCAAACACACTTGAAAAAGCATGAAAATGGCATTCTGGTTCAGTGTTAATCGATTAACACTTTTGCACTGCAAAGTGTTAATCGATTAACACTTAAAAATCAGCAAATTTACACTGGTTAATCGATTAACATAATTGCACTGCAAAGTGTTAATCGATTAACACTGCTGCAGAGGCAAAAAACAGTTTTAAAAAGTGCTTTTGGCCAACTTATTGATTGTGCAATTACTCCAATGCTAGGGCAAACAATTATGTACGAAAACTCAAGTTTAGAACCAGCAAATGATCAACAATAGAATCAATTAAATCAACAAGATTATGGATCAAACAATGGTATGGTAAAATAAACCAAAAAACGATCGATACTCGCAAAAGTGAACGAAACGATAAATTAAGTGAGAAACGACCAACCTACAAGCCGAAGATTTGGCTTGGTGATTGTTGTGCTTAAAATATGATGAAGATAAATGAAGAAATCCAGAGAAAACCAGAGAATCCTACACTTGCACTTCGAACCGTAGCGAACCGAGAAAAATTCGATGAAAACTCTGAAATAAGAATTATCACCGAAGAAGCTTGAATTAACCACTTGAGATGAATCCAAAAGCTACTGAAGCTCCAAAAAATCCAGTAGAATGGAAAGAAGATGAAGGTTAAGCTAAAAAAAAAAGCACTTCCAAGGTGAAAGTAGCTTTTCTTCAATGGTGAATTAAAAGCTTTAGTGTGGTTTGGTGAAAAAGATGAAGTAGAATATGTAGAAGTTGCAGCAAATGGTGAGAGAAATGAGAGACTTGAGAGTGAAGAAAGTGAGAATTTGTGTGAATGATTGTGGAGGGTTTGTGAAATGAGTGAAGCTTGGTTTATATAGACTTTTGGTTTGGAGTGGGAGAGGTTTAGAGCTAGCTTTGGACTTAGCTTTGGGTTTGGAACTAGGCTAGGAGTTAGTTACACTTAACTCACCGAGTCAAGGTGGTTAACTCGGTTAGTTAGGATCAACTCGGTAACAATCCCAATGTGAGTTCCAACATCCAAAGGTTGATATGATAGGAGATCAAGGAACATGGTGTACTTATTTGAAAATGATGCATTGGAACAAATGTAGGTGAATTCTTGAAGATTCCAGAATGTTTCACATGCTACTAGACCAATGTAGAATCTCAAAATGTGGAGGGAAAGTTGTTGTCTTGAAAAAGCAGCAAATTATGCAAAATTGCACGTGTTAATCGATTAACATAATTGCACTGCAAAGTGTTAATCGATTAACACTTGAAAAACAGCAAATTTACACTGGTTAATCTATTAATATAATTGCACTGCAAATGCTTAATCGATTAACCAGACCAAAATAAGCCCAATTTTTCCTGAAAATGGTGTTGTGGTCACGGTTCCGATTTCCAACCTCTTGCTTTGATCAATAGGCATGGAAACCCTTATTTTGTGCTTGTTTTGATGATGTGATGACCTTGTGAGGATGCCATTAATCGGGCTTGGAAACCTAAATATTCCTGCAACCAAAAGCATAAAGAAAAAGTGTGAATGCGTATGCCAGCGTGCGAGTGCACATGCTTATGCAAAAGGCAAAAAAGGGAGGTCAAATTTTGGGTTACGACACTTCCTATGGATCGAAAAGATAGGACTTTAGGGAAATGATCCCCTAAATGGGAAGGTCCCTTTCAAGTTATTCAAGTATTCTCTAATGGCGCATATGAGATCGAAGAATTAAGCGAGGATAAAAGGATCTTGAGAGTGAATGGAAAATATTTGAAGAAATATAAACCTACACTCCAAGATATAAAAATAGCAAAGGAATAATCACATACAAAATGGTCGAAGCCAACATGGTAAATAAGTATCGCCAAAATGGCTTAAGTCATTACAACTTATGCCACAAAGGGTTAATTATAATCGAAAAGGAAATCAAGTTCAATAATTCAGTTCAGAATGGGAAAGAGCTCTTTATCCTCTCATATTTGGATTTCTGAAGCATCAAGCGACGTTCGTAGAGAGCTTTGGTAGTTGAGAGGGTTTCGATTTCCTTTCTAAGCTGCTGGGCTCTGTCGACATGATACATTCCAACTTTGAGTTCTTTGACCACCTCTTAGTGGTTAGACTGGAGAAGCTCATCTTTACATTGCTTAGCCTGAGAGATTTTGCTTTACAGAATCTTGATTTGCTTTTCCCATTCTTTGACGTTTTTGTCATAACTTTTGATTTCCTTTTTTTTTCTACTCAGACATCTTTTCCAAGTTTGAAACTTTAGTAGTAGATTTAGAAACTGCATCCCATTCGGCCAGCTAGATTTCCGACTTGTTGTTAATTGTGCTTGAGAAATCTCGAAGACGGTTTACATCAACAACAACAAGGTCAATTAATGTGCCCAATTCCATGATGGCATCAGCAACTTCAGGAGAAACCTCCAAAACATTGACTTGCTTCAAGAGTTTTTTGAGCCCAAAATGGCGAAATCATCCCTTTCCATGAGTTGGAATAGATCTACGTTGAAAATTCACTCTTTGATTTGAGGAAGCAAGTTTTCCTCAGGTTGACCAATTGATTGGTTGCCTGAGGTTGTCGAAGTGTTGTTGCTTTTATCACCAAAGCTATATCTGGAGCTAATCATGGCTTTTAAGTACTCCAGCGGCCTTTGTACCTTCAATGATTCTAGTTCTTCGTGTGAAAGACTGGTGGAGTTTGTGTCGGTCGAAGCAGGGTTGGTTTTCGATTGATCTTCTTGTTTCTTCTCTTTTTCTTCGTCTTCCACTATAATTCAGTTTCAAAATCATCTTCTTCCTCCCCTTCATCCTCCTTACCTTTTTCGCCGCAGTTATTCTGTTGAAAGATTGGGGACCTATCTTTAGATTTATCTTCGACATCTTGTTCTATGGAGGGCATTTCAATATCACATGCGACGTCAACTATAACTTCTTCCCTGGCTGGGCTTGTTTGTTGTTCAGGTTCGTTGGTGTGTGAAAGCTTAGTGGCGACTTTAGGTGGTGTTTTCTCTTGAACATCAGCAAGTTGGCTCACTTCGTCAGTGGACCCTTTTGTGGAATCCTTGGGGGAAGTTCTGGAAGGGCTCGTCAGATGATAGGTAGGTTCACTACTGGTGGTCGGAATGATTTGTTGTACCATTGGATGTCCTTGATCATCTTTAGCAGTCTAAGAAAAGAAATCAAAATGGGTTAGAAGCATGTTAATCGAAGAAAATTATAAAAGTTCAAAACAGAGAAGAATTTGTGTACCACAGGATTCTCAGTCCCAGGGCTAGAGTTATCACTCTCAACCTAATCAGGGTTTTTCTGGTTAGTTTGTCCCTGGCCAGCAGGTGTAGCACCAGTTTCGACTACCTTCAGGGTAGGAGGTTTCGTTATAGGTGATCTGGTGGGTTTTGGTTGTGGACGAAAGCTTACATCAGTGATTTTCATTTGTTTCTTCTTCTTCTGTTTGAGGTGTTTCGTTTGGTCTGGAGAAGCATCCCCGTCACCAGATTCAATTAGTTGAACCTCAGGATCCTTTTGCTTTCTCTTTTTAGGTGTCGGAGGAGGTTTCCGACTTCCATGTAAATAATAAAAGTTATATCATACTTTGGATGATAATTCGAGAAGGCAACATATAAAAAACAAAGAAGAAAAGAAATGATAAGCACAAAATTTACCTTTGATAGGGTTTTCTTGGTGTTATCATCTTCTACTTCTTCATTGGTTTCATTCTCGATGGGAGTGGTTTTCTTGGCTAGAATCCTTACAGCTGCAATAGAAAGGTAATGCAGTTAATATAAGTAAAAGGAGAATATAGATGAAAGGAAAGAGGAGATGTCGAAAAACCTTCCATTCCACACCTTCATATATCAGAGACTCCACGCGAACATGTTCTGTATCAATATGAAGGTGGCTTTTGAAATTATTCAAAGTATACTTAGTCGGAACCACTGTCTGAGCACGTTTTTGATAATCATGGTGAAGATTTTTCATAAAATTCCCACAAACGAACCGGTCTGGAAATGGAGGGCTAAAAACCACACCAAAATCAGCAGTTGGCAGTTAAGGGAATTTTGGAGGATAAAGATTAAAAGCTACCTCGTAGCGTTGATCAGGTCGAACGTGCGAAGGAAGTTTTAAATCCTCTAATTTCTTAGTAAATTTTTCTTTTAAAGTTACTGCTGCTTCCCTAATGGTTCGACTAAGCTCATTTGGCCTGTAGGCAGTTTCAAAGTATTTCTGGAATGCTTGGATCTCCTTAATGTGTCTTGAAGTACCTTTTTTCACTTTGTCTTGTACAAGGGAAAAAGGTCTAGTTAGTTGGAGGTTGAAGGAGGCTACATCATAAAAATTTGTGTTGTAGTATTCTCTCCACCAATCGTCGAACTCCTGGATGCAGAGGAAGCTTGGTTTGAAGGCCACAACGTTAAATTCTGTCAGGCCAAAATATTTGGCTAGCAACTTGGCACACTCTATTTCGTTATGCACCATGTTGTAATGAATCAGTGAGCCCTTTCTTGGAAAGAGAGGTCTGGGTGTTATCTGAATCAAATCAAATTGTCGAGAGACAAGATTTGGTTGATAATTGACAAGAGAGATTTGAAGTTTGGAAGGGTTAAGTCTCGAGGCTAATAATCATGGTGTAAGGAAATACTCCCAGACATCGAGAGATTCTCCTTCCTGTTCCTTCGACTCAAGAGGAAATCGTCTTGTAAACCATTCAGGGCCTACTTTCCTGTTAGCAAAAGGGGCCATGGTAGGGGAAAAGTTGTAGCATTTTGTGAACATCATCACATAATTGGTAAAGGTCTGCTGAAGACTTATTCCCTCATCATTAGGAGTCAACAACGCAAGTCGTGTTCTTTCGATTCTTCTATCTTTTACAGAGGCTTCGTCACCAGGGTTTTGAACAGGAAGCAATGCTTCAAAAGTGGCATTCAAACATAGTTGGAGTAGCCAGAAAGGTCCAGAAAGGAGCAACCTTTCTTTCGTCTTGATCGTCTTCAACGCTGTGACGCCTTCGCCATGGGATTCATACAGGTTCGCCAAAATAATTCCGCTAAGACAAAGGTCATGACCAGCATGCAATTGGTTCGCCATGGTCAAATACCTCTTCGCCACTTGAAGAGATCTTGAACAAAAAACACAGCGTGAGAGCCAGAGAGCCAAGAAGGCGACGTGCTCTTGGTCGAAAATCTCTTTGGCTTCTTTGTCATGGTAGTAGGCTATGTAGGTGGTGAAGGCTGCTTTGTTGGTATAGAAGCCAATTGAGTCGTCAGCTAAAATATTGGGGTCATAATCTACTCCAGTGGGTTTCAAGCCAGTAATGGCAGCAATGTGGAATAAGGTTGGGGTGACCATTCCACAAGGGAGATGGAAATTATTATAGGTGTTGCCCCAGAAGTAAAGGGAGGCGATAAACATCGAAGGAAAATAACCTGGTCCAACTTTCGATAGTTGGATAAGGTCATAAATGCCCATTTTCTTCCAAAATTGGGACTTGGCCTTTTCTATCTTTTCTAGCCAAGCTAGGTAGTCGGAAGGATCTTTCGACAAATGACAGGATCTGAAAACCCTAGAACTAGTATTCATGATTTCTAAGTTTATAGGGTCTCTAGAGGCTATGGTAGAAGGCAAACCTTGGCCATCTAACTTATATTTTTCATCAATCATGACTTCCTTATCAGTCATAGGTCTTAAGCCATTTGCTATGGGTTTATAGCGGTGGTAGGCAGAAAAAATTCCCTAATTTTAACATGATCAACATTTAGATCAGCCAAAGGACCTAGCATGGCATGGGTTTGACTAGATACAAGAATAGGGATCAATACGTGGTATTGATATATCCGGCACTTCTCTTCTTCATTTGGAGGTTCTGAAACATATTGCTGATTCCCAACCACCTTTGGACCTAACACCCTATGAATTGGGGCAAGCTCTTTTGACTTCTTAGAATCATGTGCTTTTGTGTTGGTTTCTTTGGAGGTTGTTTGAATGGAAGCCATTGTAGCAGTAGATGTGTGAAGAAACTTGGAGGAAAGAAGAAGTTTGGAAGATGATACGGTTTTAGAAATTCAGGAAGTGAAAAGAAAAGTGAAATGGTAACTTTTTCACCCTTTTATAGGTGAATTGAGGCGAAACAGTTGTTATGCACGACTATTGTACCTCATTAATGGTGACAAGATCGTGGGACACGTGTTGCATGGAGACGATGCGATTAGATGGTGGGAGTTAAGTTTCTGACCCAGGATCTCCTAGGGGCAAGAAACATGATGATTAAAAAGATTTAGGCATGGGAGTGAAGAGACATTTCAGAAAAGGTGTCATGATGACCCTGACATCACAATTTTGTTGAGTCATGTGAGCAGTTCATGATGTCGAATTGTCTATGGCGTCAAATTATGCTATAAAAAAATATCCTTTTCTCTATTAGATGTCGAAAGGACATTTTTGGGGGGAAATTTGTTGGCTATCAATTTTGACTCCTGGTTTGATTCATGTCACAAATGAAGAAAAGGAAATTTTTTACCAAGTTATGATGCATTTCGACTAGGCAAGTTCGATGATGGATGCTCAGTCGAAGTCATTCCTTACGAAAGGAAGGATGACCAAATGAACTTAGGAAAATTTTCTAAGTATTGAATTGGTGTTTCGACGGAATGGTACAGATGGTGTTTTCGACTTGAGTTTTGAATTTGAATCAAGGAGGGAATATTGTCCTTATCCAGTTTTTAAAGAAAGACACATGGAGTATGCTGGAGAATCGAAGACATGCCGAGCGCCACTTGTATTGATTTAAGAGAAAGGCCATTAAAAGCAGTTATTTCGATTCATTATAAATAGGCAGTCTTAGTAATAGGATTGTGTGTGTTCAAAGTTGTACAAAATTTCTTAATTACTCAAAGTACCCGTGTGTAGAGAAAAGAGTGTGTTGACAAAATGTACGTTTGATATAAACACCATACTTTTACATTTTAATTCAAGTTTATCTTCTTTATTGCCCAAGTTATTTTTAATACATTTACTTGCTTTTTGATTAAGTTCTGCAATTTACTTTCTTTGGAATTCTTAAAAGTTGTTAACTTTTAAATCATACATGCTGTCGAAGTATTCTTCATTTTCCAAACTTTATTTTAATTACTAGCACATGTCCTAGGCTTTAGTATGGTCGATCCTGCAAGTAACCCAATCCCTTATTGATTTGGAAGACCAGCGGTTGTTTACTAATTTTCACAGTAAACAGTTACCACCTAAGCTCTTAATCCTAGATGGTCCAAAGAGGTCCATATGGAGGAGTTCAAGGGGTCTCGTGGTTGAAACAATGTTTTTAGGCTTAAACGAGATCCTTGTTTGCTTCCCCATTTAGCACGCATCATATAAGTGATCCTTTGAAAACTTGATTTTGGGTAAGCCGACTACTAGGTCCTTAGAGACTATCTTATTAAGCAAATCGAAATTGACATGCGCCAAACGCCTATGCCATAACCATGAATCTTCACTCATGGTGATGAGACATATGTCTCTACTCAATGATACCTCACTCAAGTCTAGCATATAGACGTTATTAACCCTCAGGCCTTTAAACACATCCTCCTTTTTATCATTATTTTCAATTATGCAACAATCTTTTGAAAATGAGACTTTATAACCCTTGTCACATAATTGACTAATTCTAATTAGGTTGTGTTTAAGACCCTCAACTAGTAGCACATCTGAGATAGTAGTAGAAGAGGGATTACTTACACTACCTTTGCCGAGTATTTCCCCTTTATTGTTGCCTCTGTAGGTCACAAATCCCTTTTTCTTTGCCACAAAGTCAACGAAAAGGGAAATGTCTCCCGTCATGTGTCTTGAGCATCCTGTAGCGAGCGATTTTTGTCGGTGACGTGACCACCTTATCGCTGGGTTTTCCTCACCACAATGAGGAGGAGGGGGTGCTACTTTCTGATTTCTTATTTATCCCATGAAGCTAGAAGGGAAAGGGAAGCTATCTAAAAATAACCTTGCATGCGATTGTTTAATTGAACAAATGCTTTTAGAGAGATTGGGGGGTCCGGGGTCAGGTTATACAATGGGGAGTTGTTAATTACCCATCCTATATGTGGTTATCCACAGGATATTAGCTTTAGGTTTGGCTTTGTAATTGATATTGTTTATCTGTTAATGGGTTGGGAAAGTTTCTTGGGAATTATGAGCGAGTGAGTGAGTTTTTGTTGATGTTTGGGTGTGTTTGGTAAGGTACTAGACCTAAGTTTTGATTAATATGAAGGTACTGGACCTAGGGTTTTTGATTGGTATGCTCGCTTAGATTTTGCAATCTTATGCCTACGTATTCCCGTTTAAATGAAACAGGGAAATCAGAGCAATCATAGTTCCTCCTATTCAAAGGGAGGAGAAAGATGTTTGGTGTCTTGTTCAAAGCCCAAGATTGAAGCTAAAAGGTTTTGACTGAGAGAGAATTTGTCATCTCTAAAGAAGGATTGTTGATTTTTGTGTGCCTTGATCAAAGCATAAGGTTGATGCTAAAAGGTTAATTGACTCAGCTAGGAGATTTCTTTATACAAAGCCTAAGAGGAGGCTAGAAGTTTGACTTTTCCGGGAATAATATTTGGTATGTCTTGTACAAAACCCAAGATTAAGGCTAAAAGGGATTTTGACTCCGCTGGGGAGGGTTTGTATGTGTCTTGTACAAAGCCCAAGATTTGAGGCTGACCTTAATAGGAAAATCATTATACAAAGCCTAAGAGGAGGCTGAAATGAGTTTGACTCTTCTTGGGGAAAATCATTTTCCTAAGCCTAAAGGAAGGCTGGGAGGAAATGACTCTGTTTGGAGAAGATGTCTGTCCCAAGCTTAAGAGAGGGAGATTTATGTCTTGTACAAAGCCCAAGATTGAGGCTAAAGGGGTTTGACTCAACAAGAGAGTGTCTTTATCAGTCATGTACCAAGCCCAGGATGGAGGCTGGACAAGCTGGAGAAATTATTCTACACAACTTGAGAAGAGGCTAGCTCCTGCTAGGGGAAATCTTTATACCAAGTTTGGACAAAGATCGACTCAACGAGAGAGTATTTTTATCTGTCTTGTACAAAGCCCAAGATTGAGGCTAAAAAAGGTTTACTCAACAAGAGAGCCCGAAAAGGTGATTGACTCAACAAGAGAGTCTAAAAAGTGATTGACTCAACAAGAGAGTCTAAAAAGTGATTAACTCAACAAGAGAGTCTGAAAAGTGATTGACTCAATGAGAGAGTCTAAAAAGGTTAGCTCCGCTAGGGAGAATCATTTGTACAAAGCCCAAGAGGAGGCTGACTTCGCTGAGGAAGGATCATTATACAAAGCCTAAGAGGAGGCTAGCTTTCTGCTGAGGAAAGGTCCTTATACAAAGCCTAAGAGGAGGCTATCTTTTGTCGGGAATAATTGGGATCCCCAGGCAGGTGCAAGTGGGGAATCAACTCTTACTGAAGAATACAGAAGAGTTGAGATGTCAGGTACCTTGAGGTTCTAATTTAAGGTAGTGTTGACCCTAGTCAGGGAACTCTCATGAGAGAGACTGGGTTTTTGCTGGAGATCGATCCAGAATGCCCGGGGTTTTTCCTATAGTTGTAAGGGACTTGAGAATATCTTTGAGACTCAAGGGTGTCATACCCCAAATTTTGACCACTAAGATTCCCATCATTGTGCAAATCATCATCACAATATGGATGAACGATTAGTCTCCCCAAAGATGGGTGAGCATCCACTACAATAAAAAATTAGGCATCAAGCCCTCTCAAAGGATCAATCAAGGAATTACATGATCTTCAACTTGTCCAAACCTCTCCAACATCTACAATGGATCAAGAGGACTCCCACTTCAAGGTTGCTCCCTTCTAAGTGGATCAAACCTCAAGATCGCCAGTGTCACCAAATTAGGGTTTTGGTCGACCAGGGCCTCCAGATGGAAATTCTCCTCTGGCCATGAACCAATGCTTCAAGTCATAACCTATGATGCTCCAAGGGACATCATAAACCCAATCACCAAGTCAATTTAGCCTCAGGGGATGCATACATCAAAAATCGGGAATTAGGGTTTCTTGACCTAATTCACCCCTAAGTTGACTTTTGGGACAAATCATGAGCCAAGACCTCAAGGGAGGATTTGAGGGTCTCTAACAAACTACATTGATCCATTTGCAACAATGTATTAATCCAAGAAGCTTGAGCAACAACTTTCAATTTCATTTGAACCACTGTTAGGGTTTCGCGAGAAAAGTCAACTGTAGCTTTGACTTTTGACCAGGACATGCTCCCAAACCCTAGGACATGAATCAATATACCCTATAACACCCATGGAACATGTCCATAAAGTTTGATTTAGGTCAAGGACATGATTTCCTAAAGGATTGCACAGTTTGGAATTCATCTAATAAAAAGTCAACTGTGCACAAAAGTCAAATTTGACTTTTTGAGATTGAGATTTTTCACAAAAATGGTTTTTTAACCCTAAAATGATGTTAAGGTATGATTTGAATTATCATTCATCAAGAAAAATCAAGAAAAGTGCGATAACTTATAAAAGGGGTAACCATAAAAACTTAAAAAAATTTCTAAGTTATGAACAAAGTGGCAAGGGTACCAACTTTGGAGGATCATAACTCCTAAACCACAAGGCCATTCTTCCACATCCAAAGCTGGATTTGTCGCTCTCATTACCCTCTACAAAAGCTCCAACTACACCTCATTCCAATTCATTGTGGATTCTGAGTTATGATTGGGCCAAAATGACTAAAACATGAAAATACATCATTTTCCAACACTTAGAAAAATTCTGGCCAAGGCAGATTTTGTTGGAAACACCAAAACTTGTGAGATCTTTTCACATAGTTGCAAGCTGAATCAAGTCCAAAGGTAAACATCAATGTTGTTGCAAATGTTGCCAAGAATCCAAAGAGCTTATCAGCATGAATTAATTCAACTTGAGCCAAGAGAAATCCATGCCCAAAGTCATGCTGCCACAAGCTGTTTTGGAAAAATCAGTTTGCATGTTTGCTTGCTATACACGATTTCTGAATCAAAACTGAGGATCATCATGCCACATGTACTCAAACCAATCACAATGCATCTGATCCAACCTACAAAGCTGAGTCACAAAGCCAAGGAATCTTCCAACTTGAAGTTCATACATTTTGGCACATTTTGTCTTGAATTCAAAGGGCATTAATGTGGAATAGTGCATTGTCAAGATTCTCACTCTCCTCAGTCAAGTTCTCTGATTAAACAACAATTAAAAAGACTGAGGAATGTGATTTCAGTCAAGGCATAGCTGATCTAGTTGGAGCAACTATTACACCTAATGCAAGAGGCATTTATGTCCAACCAATCCCTTTGAAGGTGATCTGATCCACCAGCCATTCACTATTCCTCCAAGACAAGAGTTGATCACCTATAAATAGAGGTTCCAATGGATCATTCAAGGCACACCAAAGCACCTTATAGCACTGTTTTCTCTAATTCTCTCTTAAGTTCCAAATTTCCTTGTTTTTGAGCAACCACCATCGGGTTTTGAGTTGCAGCCCTAAGCAATCCATTCTAATTACTCAGACACATCACATATGATGTATTTGAGGTGTCCAAACATTTAAACACCAACTGTAACACCCCTAGCTCAAAATCACCCTTCAACCAAGCCATTATGCCTCAATTATGCAGTTGGAGTTCTCCAACTTGATCCAAAGGTTTTCAGAGTGTTCCAAAACTTGCAACACACTCCACTACATCCATTGAAGCTGTAGGGATCATCAAATTTCTTCTGGAACACCATCTGTGCAGAGTTCCATTTCAGCTTGCATCAAGGTAAGCCTCAAAACTTCAACTTCATGATCCATGCATATTTCCTTGCATGATATTTTTGCCAATTGATTGCCATCATATGCTGAGTATTTCCCCTCAAAAAATTTGATCATAGCACTCATAATCATGTCTGCTCGATTTCTTTTGTAAAATTAGGGTTCATACAACCACAAAGATATAACTTGTTATACACTGAAAATAAATAAAATTGGGTATTGCCATCTTATTCCTTGTGAAAAAAACACACGAGTTTGGTGTTTGAATCATGCCAAATGGTTGAGAAACGAGAGAGATAGAGGGCTTCATGCACAAGCTGGAGGAAGAAGATAGCCATGGCGCCATTCTTCAGGTTTTCCAACCAAGTTCTCTATATATTTATCATTTGCCATACTATATTTGAATTGGCATTGCACCCTAGTGGTTGATCAGCTGGTATTGTGTGTATTGGCAAGCGAGAGGTCTGGGGTACGAATCCCCCTGGCCCCAGATCTCTTTTTTACCACTTTTTCTTGTTTTTTGTTATTTTTCATATTTATTTTAAATGATTTGAAAAATTAATAACTCACTCAATTTTAATTATTTTTTATTGGTTCTTTTTGCAAAAAATCACAAAAATGTTGAAATATTTTATTCCACAAAAAAATTAGATTCATATTATTTATTTAATATAATTAGTATTTTTTGTGAATAAATACCTTTTTATTTATTTTTAAACCCTTTTAAAAATAAATATTCTTGTTGGAAAATCAACACCAAATAGGTTTTAATTTATCTTGTGATTAAAACCTTATTTTTCAAACCTAAAACCAAAATCACAAGTTGTTTATTCAAACTTATTTGGAATTTGTATCATTTTAATTATTTTTCTTTGAATAATTACTTTAAAAATGGTGAAATTAGGTTTTTTTTTTTATTTTCACTCTAACAAACTTTTCAAACTTTGGACCTCTAATAGAGTGTAAGACCCAATCCTTTGTAAGTACAAACCTATTTTGGGCCTTAGATATTGTATAAGTCCCACTGTATTTTCAAAAAACCCGGCGCGATCGCCAGTTCAAAAATCAAATCATCTGGGCCTACCCTCATGTTATAAGCCCCATTCCTCTTCTTGAAACAACTTTGTGCCTCTTGAGAGAGTGTAAGACCCATCCCTTTGTACAAAAAACCTTTCTTGGGCCTCAGTCACTTGTATAAGTCCCTGTACAAAACCCTGGGCCTCTCCTTGAGCTGTAAGCCTCAATTTTCCTTTTAAAAGCACTTTCTCCTTTGATTTTGTAATATACTGTTTTCAACTTTTCTTTGTTGAACAACTAACCATACAGCATGGAAGCTCTACAACCGAGTAAGTGTTTACCTGCTTTCATTTACCGCTTTCATATGTATATAACTGTACTGTGGGGTTGTTTCACTGTAAGTCTTCTTCCATAAACTCATACCAACTGTGTAATAATAGTATAGATATTTAGAGTTTCCCCGGCAACTACGTCTAGAACTAGACAAAACCTCGTCTCCTTACAAAACTAGATCTAAGATCTTCCCCCCTTTTGAACAGTTCATATACAGAAGGCCAATGTTCCAAGTGAAACCCCTTCTGGAACTGTTCATCAGCCTCCTCTTGGGCTTAGTGCAAGGACCCATAGGCTTCCTAAAAGCATCCCTGCCTCCTCTTGGGCGTTGTACAAGGACCCGTCGGCTTCTTAGAAGTTTTCACCGCCTCCTTTTAGGCTTTGTATAATGATTCTTCCTCCGGGAAGATAGCCTTCTCTTAGGCTTCGTACAAATTGTCCCTCGGCTTCTTAAAAGTTTCCAGCCTCCTCTTGGGCATCGTACAAATTGTCCCGACGACCTCCTAGAGGTATAGGAACAGAAATTAGTCATCTTAATAGAACAGTCTTTCAAAGAGTCTAGATCTTGCCACCGCAAGTGTACTGCCCCTTAATTTCTCTTAAGTATAGTACAAAAGATAAAACTCTAGACTTGGATAGTCTAAAGACCCTTGAGTCTCAAAGACATTCTCAAGGCCCTTTCAAGAATGGGAAGAACACTCGCAGACTCGAACAGTCTCAATACCCTTTGGATTTCCTATTTCCTTAAAGAACAGGAAATAACCCTGATCCTCCGATTAGTGCCAAAGCACAACCTTACCTTTAATCTTTATAAGAACTGATTTTCTCTTTTAACCAACATACTGGACCTGTCACTCAACTAAAACAGTTACCATAGCCTCCTCTTGGGCTTTGTACAATGATTCTCCCCAGCGGAGCTAACTTTTAGCCTCCATCTCGGGCTTCGTACGAGATACAAAAACACTCTCGTGTTGAGTATAAAAAGACTCTCTTGTTGAGGCAATCACCTTTAGCCTTTATCTCGAGCTTCGTACGAGATACAAAATCACTCTCTTGTTAAGTCGACCCTTTTAGCCTCCATCTTGGGCCTCGTACAAGACACATATAAAAACACTATCTTGTTGAGTCGACCCCTTTAGCCTCCATCTTGGTCCTCGTACAAGACACATATAAAAACACTCTCTTGTTGAATCAACCCTTTTAGCCTCTATCTCAGGCTTCGTACGAGACACATAAAAACACCCTCTTGTTGGGCCAATAGCCTCCTCTTAGGCTTTGTATAAGAAAACCTCGGTTGAGTCAATCAACCTTTTAGCATCAAAAACTGTGCCTTGTTCGTAGTATACAAACATCAACAACTCCTCTCCCTTCATCTAATTGCTATAAGCGGCAAGCCTCTGGATCATTTACATCCACGCCACTGCCCCTCTTTTAGCTTGAGGAATTCCTAAGGAAAGATAGCATTGCTCTAAAACTGAGTTAAAGTCTTCTCCTTCAGGTTGAAAATCCCCTATAAAAGAAATTATTGCATTGTTGGATTCATATATCCTAGTTAATGTAATTCTCCTTTATAATCAGTCACCCAAAAGTTGTGACAAACAGAACCCCTTTAGAGATGACAAATTCTCTCTAAAGTCAAAACCCTTTAGCTTCACATCTTGGGCTTCAAACAAGATACAAATAGACCCTTCAGCTTCACATCTTGGGCTTTGAACAAGATACAAACCACCTTTAGCTTCACGTCTTGGGCTTTGAACAAGACACCAAAACACCATTTCCTCCAATAGAATAGGAGGAACTACGATCGCTCTGATTTCCCTGTTTCGGTAAACGGGAATACGTAGGCATAAGATTGAAAGAGAAATCTTAGCGAGCACACCACATCGAAAACCTCAGGTCACAAACCCTCATATATCAATCAAAACATCCAAGTCCATATTCCCCACCAAAAGTCTAAACTCGATCAAAATAGCCCAAGAGAGGCCCCTCCACATTGATCGCATCTGTAAACCAACAGTTTTGACTGTTTAACCTCAGTTTGCAAAGAAGGGTTAGTTGGAGACATCTATTTCCCTTCCTTCATCAGGTTCAATAGGATAATAAAATGAATCGACCTGTAGTACCCTCCCAAAGCGACAGTGCTTAAGAACCACGTCCAAAATCGCTCGCTACAGAAAAATGGCGCCCACCGTGGGGCACTATATTTAATCTCTTGGGTAGAAACCAAGAAGTGGGGACCTCACTGGGGATAAGACTTTTTTTTGTTAACTTCACTAGGATCTTAGGTCAAAACCTTTAAATTGGGAAAGTACCACAGATTGGCGACTCCGCCGGGGAGCCATTTTCTGTCAAGAACATAGGATTCCTAGCTCTTAAAAAGTCTAGGACATTAGGACAAATATATATACTACTTTTCCTAGTTGATATCTCTGTTTATTTTTCTGCTAATGAGAATGCGTGTGATGCCGCATGTGGAAAGATTGAGTATACACCTAGGAAAAACCTCTTTTAGTAGTGCGGAAGTTATCGGAAATAGTTGTTACGCGATACTACCCTCTTCTGAGGTTCTTCGAAATAACATCACCTAGCACGGTTCCCGGCCCGCTGGTGTTATCTCGACAAGAACTAATGATTTTGAGAGACAGGTACAAAAATCACTAGTATAAACCTTTGGGATGGGTAGAGCCTTGACTTCATGACACCGACCCTTTGACCACATGTTTTTTCTATGTTTTTGTGTGCTGCATTCATGCATTCATTTAAAAAAAAACATTAAAAACAAAGAAAATTTTCTCTTCTAGTCTCTCTTTTTCAAATTAAACTAAAACAATGATTGCAAATGTCAGAGAAAGGAGATTGCGCTAATGGATTTCGGTAGAAGGAAAACTCACAAGTATACCTTCAAGGTTCTAAAACTAGAGGATTTGAGAGGATTAGCAAGGATGATCACTAACCCTGATGCTTTCAGAGCCAAGTACGGAGGTCTGCTTCCTCTGTTAAGGGTCCATGTAATTGAAAGAATCATGGAGGCACTCATTCAGTTTTACGATCCAATTTATCACTGTTTCACATTCCCGAATTATCAGCTTGCACCAACACTAGAGGAGTACTCTCACCTGACTAATTTACATATCAATGATCAAGCTCCATTTTCTGGACTGGAAGAAATTCCAAAGGATCAAATCATTGCAAGAGCAATCTATTTGGATGAGTCAGAAGTCAAGACTCACATGACCACCAAGGGAGGAATCCCAGGTTTACCAGCCAAGTTTCTGGTAAAGAAATCTCTGTACTTTGCTGGTATAGGGAACGTGACTGTTTTTGAAAGCATCTTTGTTTTACTCAACTACGGGTTATTTTTTATTCCCAACATCGATAACTTTGTAGATATCAATGCCATTAAGGTTTTTCTCATTGAAAACCATGTACCAGCCTTGCTCGCAGATGCGTATCATTCTGTACACTTAGGAAATTTGTACAGCGGAGGAATAATCACGTGATGTGTACCCCTGCTATATAAATGATTTATCTCCCATTTACCTAAGTCTGCTGCTTTTTGGGATCATAAGAGTGCCTTACGTTGGTCGCAGAAAATCATGTCTCTCACCAACTCTAACATAGATTGGTGCAATAGGATTTATGACGGGATCAGGATCATTGACCGTTGTGGAAACTTCCCCAACGTACCCCTCATAGGAATTAAAGGAGGAATCAATTATCATCCAGTTTTAGTTCGTCGTCAATTTGGATACCCGATGAGACATGTCCCGCGTAATGCTCATCTGGAAGGTCTTTTCTTCAAGGAAGGAGAAAATGAAAGGGCACTAAAGACGGAAATAGTGCATGCTTGGAAATGTAACGCCCTGATTTGTTTAATTGTATTTATTTATTTCATTTATGTGAATTTTGTGAAATGTGTGAATTTATTGTATTTTACCTGCTGATTGAGTTAATTGACTAATTTTCCTGATAGGTAAAATATTTGCAATAATTTATAATTTCTTTTCAACTTTTATTTCCCGAAATATATTTCATCGCTGTTTATGTTTTATCGCGTTTTGAGAGCGTTTGCGAGATATTTGTGCGGAGGGGTATTTTGGTCTTTTGCTTGGTTATTTTTCATAAAAAGAACATAGAGATTAGAAAGAGAGAAATATAGAAAGAAAGAAAAATAGAAGAAGGAAAGGAGAACAAAAAGAAGAAAATTGGGAAAAACTTGGAGAGGAGGAAATCGATTCAACCGACTTTTGAAAACACGATTAATCGGGTAAGGGTGTGAAACTCGATTATCTTATACTTGTGTATGATTATGTATGTATGTATTTGTGTAATATTTGGTTGAAATTGAGTAGAGAACTAAAACCATAATATGTTGAGATTTGTTGGGATTTGATACAATTTGTGTCGGAAACCATGTTTTATGGTTCCTTATTGCTGAGACATGTTAGGTAGATGTTGTTGTGCAATCTATTGGTAATTTTCTGGTGTTTAGATGAGATTTGGAGAGGATTTGGGGTAGAATTCGAAACAGAAAGTATGCAGGAAAATTCTGGGTTTTTGATCCGCGTGTCGCGTACGGATCAAAAACGAGTATTTTTGAAAACGTAGTAAAGCGACAATGTAACTCGGATATCGTTCACAAGGATTCTTGATTATTACTAATCGAATAAAAGGGGGGGGGGGGTTGGTCGTTTTCGATTGAGATTATTGAAATAACAAAAGTGATTATTGAAATAAGCTGTTGTGAAATAAGTGATTATGAAATAAGCCAGTCTACCGATTCGGTTCCTACTATCATCGATTGTTATAATTTTAATATCCTAAGCGTTCATTCCTATCTGGATACAAACTCAATGACAAGCGCGATATGGTTTGCAAGATGTATGATCCTATTGTCCGAATTAAGCAAACGGTATAAATTTTCATGAATTAAGCAAACATGATTATTCAGACACAAAAACGAATTAAGCAAACGTAAAAGTGTCTATGTTAGGATCATACAATCAACCAAATTGAATCAATATATTTCATGCAATTGAATTAAGCATACAAGAATATGAAATATCATTGAACGGAATTAAACAAAAGTTAACATTATAACAATCTCAAGTGTTAGAACCTGAATTACGGTAGACCGACTCAAAAGCGATTAGTTCTCCATCGTTCTTTCAAGCGTAAGAAAAATTATGAAAAATCGTGAATAATGAAAAGGTCCGTGAACAGTACCGCGGCTGTTGGTATTAGGGGAAAACCCAACAACCCGCTTACAACCCAACTGGGTCAAATACATAACCCAGGCCCAAAACAAGTGACCCAAAAAAAAAATATTTCTAATGCTGCAACTTCAACGACTTTTTCAGGTCTACTACAGTCCGATTCAGCTTCTTCATCCAACATAAAAGTTGTTAATCTTTTTCTTATCTTTCCGAAGAATGGTAGAACGTCTCAAACCGATCCCCGTAGCTCCAGATATGATCATTTTAGTGCAGACTGCTAATGCTGAAAATAAAGTGCGAAAATCAAATAAGTGCAAAAATAAACTAATTTATAAAAACACATTAAAATAGAAAAATAACCAAAGTAAAGTATGGAAATGTATAAGTATAAACATAGAGGAATGTGCATCAAAATGCACTGATCAAATTCCCCCACACTTAAACTTTTGCACTCCGAGCAAAATTAAAAATTCAAAACAGAAAAACTTCAAAACAAAAATGAAACAGAGCATGTAAACTCAAAAGTTATCAGGACACAAGATGCAAACACACTTCTAAGTCTAAGCTTCAAGACATGGCATTAGTGAGAAATTCAACTGTGACATTCAAAGTAAGTATGAAAAACAGATTACCAAAAAGTACATCAAAAGTATCAAGATCCTCACAAGATAAACTGTTTACACTCAACTCTCAAGTGTTTAGGTCAATGTTTACACTCAAAGCACAACATGAGAGTTAGTACTACCTTAAGCTTGAAAAGACTCTAACATTCACAATTTAAATACATCGCACACAAAGATCAAAAGGACTTTTATTAAGGGTGTAACTTGGTCAAGGGTAGGGTGAGATACATCCTAAGGGGGTACTAGGCTAAAGTTCAAAGAGTTAAAAGAAAATTGAAAGAATTGCGGGAGTTGAACTATAGGATACATCAATGGCTTTCAAACAACAACCTCACAACTTATTTCTCTTCTCTTTTTTTTCGGAAGGATTATGTAATGAAATCCTTCTCTATATTTTTTTTCAATTTTTTTTCTCCTTTTTTTATTTTATTTTTTTTTTCTTTTTCTGCCAACATTTGAAATAGCACAACAACATCACAAAAATGAAGTTCAACCGCACAACTCCATACAAGACTCTTTCAACCTTTGATCAAGGTGATAATTTTGTTTTTCACTTTTCGGCTTGTAATGAGTTAATCACAAAAAAGGATGAATAGGCTCAAAGGGGTTTCAAACAAGGGATAATATTTTTCAAGGTTGGCTTTTTGGCTAAGTGGTTGAAAATAAAACAAAAACAAGTTGCCTTTATCATATCAATGTGCACAAGTAAACAAAAAGCTTCAACAGAGTCAATTCAAATTCTAGAGACTACCAAACATGAGTGAAACACGCAAGAAAGAAAAGGAATGAATGTTTTATGTATATCCATTATTAGGCTCAAAATCTCACAAGGTTTAGTGATCTACCACCAATGATGTACAATTTAGAGCTTAGTTAAACATATATACCAAGAATGCACAAAAAGAGTAAATCACATCACACCACAAATCTTTCGACCAAGGACAGAGAGAATATTCACAGATGTAGCAAAATAACTAACAAGAAAGCATGCAAATTCCATTTTTCTTTTTTTTATTGAAAAAGAAATAAACAAAAACAAAGAAAACAAAATGAAAACCATAGGTTCCCTCCCCCACACTTAAAACATACATTGTCCTCAATGAAAGAACAGAAATATAAAATAAGAGTGAGGAGAGATAGGAAAGGACACACCCGAGGAGTCAAGGTGGATAGGTAATCACATAAGCAGCCTTTCCCAAAGAGATATCTTCTGTAGGCTCCTCTTCCAAAGTGGGGATGTCATAAAGTAACTTTTCATAACATCCATTGACCTTGGAATATTTAGTAGTGCCTTCACCTTTTATTCCAGGATCAAAGAAGAATCTTCGATGAATAAAAGTGTCGAATGGGCACGTGAATGTGTTCTGTTTTTTCACAACATCAAAACTTAAAGAATTAAAGGGCTGCCTCACTGCTTTTCTTCCATCTTCAATTGAGATCCTATGCATACTCATGGATGGGCTAATATCACAAGTGTCAACCAAGGTCCATCCAATTCCCTTCTTATGTTCCTGCAATGATTTCTCTTCCTGCACAAATTCAAATAAATTATTAGGAAGTGGTTTCAGCTCTAAGGAGGGTGGTTTCTCGGTGGATGGTTTGTTCCAGGCATCCGGGGTGTCGAGAGCTTCATCTACATGAACAGCTTCATTTGCAACCTCATCTGCAGTAACAATATCAACTTGCAAGGCAACCTCAATTTCAGCACAAACAGAGCAAATTTTAATGTTAGTACAAACATCACAAGAGAAAACATCATCAAAGTCAGACAATGATGGAAAATCAGATGCAAACAAATCAGTACAAGTATCATTAACAGTTTTAGAAGACAAATCTATTTGAAAAACAGAATGCTCTTCCAAGGGTTGTTGGTTTGATCCTTGAGCTTGCAACATGGCATTTATAGAGGTAGCAAGTTGTCCAATCTGAGTCTGCAAGGCCTGAATACTAGAATCTGTTCGTTGCTGAAATTGGAGATCATTGATAGCCATTTGCTTGATAAGGTCCTCTAGTGAAGGTTCGAAAGGTGTAGAGCACACAATTTGGAATTCCTTCAGATGCTTATTCGGATCCTCACCTGCAAGACCATTAAAGCTTGGCAACAAGTGTATTAAACCAGAATTCCATTCAAAAGGTACAGCAAAATCAGTATATTCAATACATAAACCATTGTAATGAACATCAGGAGCTGCAAATTCTCTAAGAGTTCTTTGATTATCCATGTTAAATTTAATAAGAAAAAAAATCAACAAAGAAAAAGAAAACACATAACTAACTCAGCAATGCAATAACAATTAAGAAAATACCTACAATGTCCTCATTAAGAAAAATAATGGAAAAATAGAAAAGCGAATAAAATAAAATCTAAAAATTATGAAAATATAACTAAAAATCAAATCAAATCATAATGAGTCTGTACAAAAAATTTCGGATTTTTTTGAAAATATGAAATAGAAAATAAATCAAATAAAATAGAAAATTAACGAATTTGCGATTTTCAGGTTCAAAATCTTTTAGAATTTTATTCTAAAGGAGTAATGTTCGTCGATTTTTTTCCAATTTTCTGGAAAAAATTCGAGGCAAATCGAAACAGTAGCTTCCAAACTTACCTGACAGGCTGAAACTTTTATCACTGCACTGCAATTCTGAAAATCAACAACCAAAAACAAAAAACAAAAAAACAAAAACAAAAAAATCTAACCAAACTATAAACTCAAATTCTAAAATCGGTTAAAATCTACAAGAATCCCCGGCAACGGCGCCAATTTGATCCGCGTGTCGCGTACGGATCAAAAACGAGTATTTTTGAAAACGTAGTAAAGCGACAATGTAACTCGGATATCGTTCACAAGGATTCTTGATTATTACTAATCGAATAAAAGGGGGGGGGGTTGGTCGTTTTCGATTGAGATTATTGAAATAACAAAAGTGATTATTGAAATAAGCTGTTGTGAAATAAGTGATTATGAAATAAGCCAGTCTACCGATTCGGTTCCTACTATCATCGATTGTTATAATTTTAATATCCTAAGCGTTCATTCCTATTTTGATACAAACTCAATGACAAGCGCGATAGGGTTTGCAAGATGTATGATCCTATTATCCGAATTAAGCAAACGGTATAAATTTTCATGAATTAAGCAAACATGATTATTCAGACACAAAAACGAATTAAGCAAACGTAAAAGTGTCTATGTTAGGATCATACAATCAACCAAATTGAATCAATATATTTCATGCAATTGAATTAAGCATACAAGAATATGAAATATCATTGAACGGAATTAAACATAAGTTAACATTATAACAATCTCAAGTGTTAGAACCTGAATTACGGTAGACCGACTCAAAAGCGATTAGTTCTCCATCGTTCTTTCAAGCGTAAGAAAAATTATGAAAAATCGTGAATAATGAAAAGGTACGTGAACAGTACCGCGGCTGTTGGTATTAGGGGAAAACCCAACAACCCGCTTACAACCAAACTGGGTCAAATACATAACCCAGGCCCAAAACAAGTGACCCAAAACAAAAATATTTCTAATGCTGCAACTTCAACGACTTTTTCAGGTCTACTACAATCCGATTCAGCTTCTTCGTCCAACATAAAAGTTGTAGATCATTTTCTTATCTTTCCGAAGAATGGTAGAACGTCTCAAACCGATCCCCGTAGCTCCAGATATGATCGTTTTAGTGCAGACTGCTAATGCTGAAAATAAAGTGCGAAAATCAAATAAGTGCTAAAATAAACTAATTTATAAAAACACATTAAAATAGAAAAATAACCAAAGTAAAGTATGGAAATGTATAAGTATAAACATAGAGGAATGTGCATCAAAATGCACTGATCAAATTCCCCCACACTTAAACTTTTGCACTCCGAGCAAAATTAAAAATTAAAAACAGAAAAACTTCAAAACAAAAATGAAACAGAGCATGTAAACTCAAAAGTTATCAGGACACAAGATGCAAACACACTTCTAAGTCTAAGCTTCAAGACATGGCATTAGTGAGAAATTCAACTGTGACATTCAAAGTAAGTATGAAAAACAGATTACCAAAAAGTACATCAAAAGTATCAAGATCCTCACAAGATAAACTGTTTACACTCAACTCTCAAGTGTTTAGGTCAATGTTTACACTCAAAGCACAACATGAGAGTTAGTACTACCTTAAGCTTGAAAAGACTCTAACATTCACAATTTAAATACATCGCACACAAAGATCAATAGGAGTTTTATTAAGGTTGTAACTTGGTCAAGGGTAGGGTGAGATACATCCTAAGGGGGTACTAGGCTAAAGTTCAAAGAGTTAAAAGAAAATTGAAAGAATTGCGGGAGTTGAACTATAGGATACATCAATGGCTTTCAAACAACAACCTCACAACTTATTTCTCTTCTCTTTTTTTTCGGAAGGATTATGTAATGAAATCCTTCTCTATATTTTTTTTCAATTTTTTTTCTCCTTTTTTTATTTTATTTTTTTTTTCTTTTTCTGCCAACATTTGAAATAGCACAACAACATCACAAAAATGAAGTTCAACCCCACAACTTCATACAAGACTCTTTCAACCTTTGATCAAGGTGATAATTTTGTTTTTCACTTTTCGGCTTGTAATGAGTTAATCACAAAAAAGGATGAATAGGCTCAAAGGGGTTTCAAACAAGGGATAATATTTTTCAAGGTTGGCTTTTTGGCTAAGTGGTTGAAAATAAAATAAAAACAAGTTGCCTTTATCATATCAATGTGCACAAGTAAACAAAAAGCTTCAACAGAGTCAATTCAAATTCTAGAGACTAACAAACAAGAGTGAAACACGCAAGAAAGAAAAGGAATGGATGTTTTATGTATATCCATTATTAGGCTCAAAATCTCACAAGGTTTAGTGATCTACCACCAATGATGTACAATTTAGAGCTTAGTTAAACATATATACCAAGAATGCACAAAAAGAGTAAATCACATCACACCACAAATCTTTCGACCAAGGACAGAGAGAATATTCACAGATGTAGCAAAATAACTAACAAGAAAGCATGCAAATTCCATTTTTCTTTTTTTTATTGAAAAAGAAATAAACAAAAACAAAGAAAACAAAATGAAAACCATAGGTTCCCTCCCCCACACTTAAAACATACATTGTCCTCAATGAAAGAACAGAAATATAAAATAAGAGTGAGGAGAGATAGGAAAGGACACACCCGAGGAGTCAAGGTGGATAGGTGATCACATAAGCAGCCTTTCCCAAAGAGATATCTTCTGTAGGCTCCTCTTCCAAAGTGGGGATGTCATAAAGTAACTTTTCATAACATCCATTGACCTTGGAATATTTAGTAGTGCCTTCACCTTTTATTCCAGGATCAAAGAAGAATCTTCGATGAATAAAAGTGTCGAATGGGCACGTGAATGTGTTCTGTTTTTTCACAACATCAAAACTTAAAGAATTAAAGGGCTGCCTCACTGCTTTTCTTCCATCTTCAATTGAGATCCTATGCATACTCATGGATGGGCTAATATCACAAGTGTCAACCAAGGTCCATCCAATTCCCTTCTTATGTTCCTGCAATGATTTCTCTTCCTGCACAAATTCAAATAAATTATTAGGAAGTGGTTTCAGCTCTAAGGAGGGTGGTTTCTCGGTGGATGGTTTGTTCCAGGCATCCGGGGTGTCGAGAGCTTCATCTACATGAACAGCTTCATTTGCAACCTCATCTGCAGTAACAATATCAACTTGCAAGGCAACCTCAATTTCAGCACAAACAGAGCAAATTTTAATGTTAGTACAAACATCACAAGAGAAAACATCATCAAAGTCAGACAATGATGGAAAATCAGATGCAAACAAATCAGTACAAGTATCATTAACAGTTTTAGAAGACAAATCTATTTGAAAAACAGAATGCTCTTCCAAGGGTTGTTGGTTTGATCCTTGAGCTTGCAACATGGCATTTATAGAGGTAGCAAGTTGTCCAATCTGAGTCTGCAAGGCCTGAATACTAGAATCTGTTCGTTGCTGAAATTGGAGATCATTGATAGCCATTTGCTTGATAAGGTCCTCTAGTGAAGGTTCGAGAGGTGTAGAGCACACAATTTGGAATTCCTTCAGATGCTTATTCGGATCCTCACCTGCAAGACCATTAAAGCTTGGCAACAAGTGTATTATACCAGAATTCCATTCAAAAGGTACAGCAAAATCAGTATATTCAATACATAAACCATTGTAATGAACATCAGGAGCTGCAAATTCTCTAAGAGTTCTTTGATTATCCATGTTAAATTTAATAAGAAAAAAAAATCAACAAAGAAAAAGAAAACACATAACTAACTCAGCAATGCAGTAACAATTAAGAAAATACCTACAATGTCCTCATTAAGAAAAATAATGGAAAAATAGAAAAGCGAATAACATAAAATCTAAAAATTATGAAAATATAACTAAAAATCAAATCAAATCATAATGAGTCTGTACAAAAAATTTCGGATTTTTTTGAAAATATGAAATAGAAAATAAATCAAATAAAATAGAAAATTAACGAATTTGCGATTTTCAGGTTCAAAATCAGTAATGTTCGTCGATTTTTTTCCAATTTTCTGGAAAAAATTCGAGGCAAATCGAAACAGTAGCTTCCAAACTTACCTGACAGGCTGAAACTTTTATCACTGCACTGCAATTCTGAAAATCAACAACCAAAAACAAAAAACAAAAAAACAAAAAAACAAAAACAAAAAAATCTAACCAAACTATAAACTCAAATTCTAAAATCGGTTAAAATCTACAAGAATCCCCGGCAACGGCGCCAATTTGATCCGCGTGTCGCGTACGGATCAAAAACGAGTATTTTTGAAAACGTAGTAAAGCGACAATGTAACTCGGATATCGTTCACAAGGATTCTTGATTATTACTAATCGAATAAAAGGGGGGGGGGGGTTGGTCGTTTTCGATTGAGATTATTGAAATAACAAAAGTGATTATTGAAATAAGCTGTTGTGAAATAAGTGATTATGAAATAAGCCAGTCTACCGATTCGGTTCCTACTATCATCGATTGTTATAATTTTAATATCCTAAGCGTTCATTCCTATCTGGATACAAACTCAATGACAAGCGCGATATGGTTTGCAAGATGTATGATCCTATTGTCCGAATTAAGCAAACGGTATAAATTTTCATGAATTAAGCAAACATGATTATTCAGACACAAAAACGAATTAAGCAAACGTAAAAGTGTCTATGTTAGGATCATACAATCAACCAAATTGAATCAATATATTTCATGCAATTGAATTAAGCATACAAGAATATGAAATATCATTGAACGGAATTAAACAAAAGTTAACATTATAACAATCTCAAGTGTTAGAACCTAAATTACGGTAGACCGACTCAAAAGCGATTAGTTCTCCATCGTTCTTTCAAGCGTAAGAAAAATTATGAAAAATCGTGAATAATGAAAAGGTCCGTGAACAGTACTGCGGCTGTTGGTATTAGGGGAAAACCCAACAACCCGCTTACAACCCAACTGGGTCAAATACATAACCCAGGCCCAAAACAAGTGACCCAAAACAAAAATATTTGTAATGCTGCAACTTCAACGACTTTTTCAGGTCTACTACAATCCGATTCACCTTCTTCGTCAAACATAAAAGTTGTAGATCTTTTTCTTATCTTTCCGAAGAATGGTAGAACGTCTCAAACCGATCCCCGTAGCTCCAGATATGATCATTTTAGTACAGACTGCTAATGCTGAAAATAAAGTGCGAAAATCAAATAAGTGCAAAAATAAACTAATTTATAAAAACACATTAAAATAGAAAAATAACCAAAGTAAAGTATGGAAATGTATAAGTATAAACATAGAGGAATGTGCATCAAAATGCACTGATCAGTTTTCGCTGCCCATACGCGTACAGGGCAAGGCAATACGCCTATTGGGTTGGGCAATACGCGTATGGCAAGAAATGATTGTAGGCAATACGCGTATGGGAGTGGGCAATACGCGTATGGAGTGACGCAATACGCGTATTGAATTTTTAGTGGAATTTTTGGGGAAAATCAGTCTCTGCCCATATGCGTATCACTTTGGGAAATACGCGTATGGATGGGCGAGTGAGCAAGGCAATACGCGTATGGCTCAGGGCAATACGCGTATGGCCAGTGAGAGTGCAGAATTTTGTCTTTTCGCGATTCCATTTCTTGTTGATTCCATAACTTGTGTTCCGATTATCCGTTTTGAACATTCTTGGTATCATTGGGAAGCTATTGAAATGTTCTTTCTTATTATAATGGTTTTGAAATTTGTGGCCGATTTAATTATGTCGGGAATTTGGAAATGTGTCGTTTTGTCGACTTTTACTATTATAATTGTGTGTAATTGATGTGTTATTATGCAACATGCCTTTGATATATAACGTGTAGCTTGTTTGTTGTTATATGATGTGAATGCATGTGATGAAATGTTGTGGTGATGGTTTATGGCCTTATGGCAAATAAATGCATTGTTTTGGGCTTGATTGCACAGCATGATTATTGTTGATTGAGATAATTCATATTGTTGAATTGTGATGATGCATTTGATTGTCATGAGTCCTTGTATGCCAAGCATCATGATATGCATCTTGTGATGTCGTGTGCCCTTGTGGGGTGTGAGAGACGAATCGATTCCAGAGGGAATCCGCTATAACATCGTGTGCCTTATACAAAGAGGACCTAAAGCGATGATTATAGACGATCGTGTGCCTTATACAAAGAGGACCTAAAGCGATCAGATCATGTACCTTATACAAAGAAGACCTAAAGCGATCCATAAACGTCGTGTGCCTTATACAAAGAGGACCTAAAGTGACGGGAACATCGTTTTCCCGACGGGGTGTTACATGAGTGGTCCTAAGTAACAAGTGATGATTCCAATAGTTCCTGAGTGAACTGATGATGAGATTGATGGATGGATGGTACCGCATTTGCATAGAGTCGTTGTGTCGGTCTCTTTGCATTTGCATAAATCATGAATGGATTGATTATGTGTGGAAAATCATGAATGGATTGATTATGTGTGGGAAATTGTGAATTGATTGAGTATGTGTTGAGATTTATGTTTGAATTGGTGAATTGGTGTGCATATGTGATAAATGCATTGGTTGTGGATAATATGTTTTATGCATAGACGTATGCTATGTGTATTAGTATGTGATGCTTGTGGTGAGAATGTTTTATATGTGTATTTTTGTGTTATTATATAATTGTATGCAATTATATTATGATTGTGTTTCTCACCCTTCTGCTGTGGTTTGTTGCTCTATGAGGCAATTGCAGATTAGTAGTCTTGGAGGCTCTTGTGAAGATTAGTCCTCCGTCCTTTGTCGGTCTGTCTGCTCTGATACGTAACACGGGAGTCGGGGAAAGTTTTTATTATATATGTATACATTTATTGAATATATTTTGTATTACTTTTGTATGTATATTTTGACGTCATAAAACTATCTATTTTGTAAAACAAGTCCGTTATGGATCTTTCCGCTTTATTCCATAATTGACATTTCCTTTTATATGGAAAAAGTTTCCCTTTTACATTCATTCCATTTTGTGTTATGTATCAAATTTATTGACCAGGGATTGTGTTTTTTTTCCTTAATTGTGGCATCCTTGTTTATGTCGGAAAAATAAATTTTTATTTACTCTGATTTAATTATGTATTATTTATTCGAGATGGGAATTGGGGTGTTACATTAGTGGTATCAGAGCAGGTCGGTCCGTCCGGCCAAGTTGTTGAGTCAGTTGGTGTGAAAGTTAAATATTGTCGTTGTTGTTTATCCCTTAGTACGTGATAGGTGTGTGAAACACTGTCAGTACTTTCTGGTTTTCTAATCCTTTGTCTTCAGGATTAAGAATGAGATAAGTGGGGGAGAAGCTAGTGCTTCTCCAAGTTGCTTTAGGTGTGGAGTATTGGCTCAGTGTGTCGTTGGTTGCAAGAGTGTAAGTGTTGTTTGGATAGTGTTGTTCCCAATTTCGGAGGGGATTCGGAGGTAAGGTTTATGCCAACTAAGGATTTGTGCACAAGATGCAAGAAATGCTATTATTGTTGGGTAAGATGGTTTATGCCCCATCATGATTGTCGGCTGTCTATTGACAAATTGAGGAACTGATCACCCTTAATCTCTTGTTGATAGTAGACGGAATTATGTTGGATGGAATAGACGTGTCTTCCCGGCTTTGATAGTGTGTTCAATGAATTGTTTGGAATTAAGAAACTGATTATGGATTGTTTTGATGAGCTGATGAAGATTCTAATATCGTAAGATGAGACGGATTAGAGGTTTTGGTATATTGGTCCAGTTGGGAAATCATTGAGAGAGAATGATTGGGTATTATTCATGGTTGTTCTCAGAGAGTTGAGTGGGAACTCAAATTTGATGAAGGTGAAGATTTGAGATTTGGATCTGCTAAGTAAGTAGAAGAACTTTTAGGAAGTGAAACTCAGATGTTGTTATGTTTGTGATGATAGTGTTCTGGAGATTGGCAGAAAGGCCACAGTGTGGGCTGTGAGTTGTGAGTGATTCCAGATGTGGTTCTGGATGGAATATTGGATGTTAGCATTAGAATTACTCAGATTGAAAGAGCGGTTGGAAGATTTACTGGAAAAGGGATTTGTGAGACCAAGTGTGTCGTCTGAGAGAGCTCCAGTATTGTTAGTAACAAAAAGGGAGGATGATTGAACGGAATAACAAGCATGATGTGTATAACGGTATTGAGACTATGGAAAGTAAAACTTAGAGTTTTGGAGAGTTTTGGAGTTTTAAAGTTTTAGGGTTTTAATGGAAATCTTGAGAAGGCCTTAGGTGTGGATGTAATATTTGAGAGTTCCTTTGGGTTGGTTGTTGCTACATGTTGGGATTTATGGAATTTGGATTGTTAAGAGAAGAAATTGTGTATGGATTACTAATAGTTGAATAAGGTAACGATTGAGAACAAGTGTCCACTTTCATGAATAGCTAACTGGAATTGGTTTGGTTGAGATTGGAGTGAAATCACAATTGTTTGGAATGTTGGATAAGAGTGGTCAATTGTGTGAGTGGAGGCTTTGATCGATTTAATGTGAGTGGGTATGTTTGTTACCATCAGGATAGGCTGATAGTTATTCGGTTAAGCTTGTATGTGAGTAACCAGTTACCCAGTGAAAAATTTTGCAAAAGCTTTAAGAATTTATATCTTTTGGAATTTGGTTGGGCATTACAACGTACAGTGATGGTATTTGGTGTTAGTAATGCGTCTGTAATGTTTATGGAGTAGATGAATCGTATATTCCATATTTATTTGGATAAGTTCGTAATGGCTTTGATTGAGGATATTCGGATCTGTTATAAACTCAGAGGAAGAACAGATAGAGTGTTTGAGATTTGAATTACAAGTGTTGAAAAGAGACGAAGTTTTATGCTAAGTTATTCAAGTGAGAATTTTGGTTGAAAAAGGTTAGTTTTCTTGGATATATTATTTCGATGAGAGTATGGTTATGGATCCATCGGAAGTAGATGCAGTTCTACAATGAGAGGCTCCGAAGTTGGTTAAGGAGATTAGAAATTTTTGGGCTTAGTTGGTTGTTACTGCAGGCTAAGGAAGACTTTGCTAAGTTCGTATTTCTGTTATCTTAGTTGACTTGCAAAGGATGAGTCATTTGTTTGGATGTTCGTTGTGAGTAAGTTTTGGTGAGCTGAAGTAGAATTTGTCTACGGCTCCAGTTTTGATTCTGTGTGATCCTAATAAACCGTTTGTGAGGTATTGGGATACGTCTTTGATGAGTTTAGTCAGTATGTTAATGCAGGAGGATAAAGTCGTGGCTTATGCTTTGCGACAATTGAGGATTCATAAGAGGATCTATACTAGTTAGGATTTGGAATTGGTTGCGGTTGTATTATATTGGAATATATGGAGGTATTATCTTTATGGTTCTAGATTCGAAATGTTTTGTAATCACAAGAGTTTGGAGTACTTGTTTGGTCTGAAGGAATGGAGTATGAGACAACGAGAAGGGTTGGAATTCGTGACGAGTTATGAATTTGGCTTGGATTATCCTTCGGGAAAAGCTAAGGTTGTGCCTGAAAAGTTAAGTCGAAGGTTTTTATACATGGTTGTTTTGATGGTCAGAGAATTAAAATTATTTGAGCAGTTCAGAGACTTGTGTCTGGTGTGTGAGATAACACAGTAAAGTGTGAGGTTGGGTATATTAAAAGTGAATAGTTATTTTTGGTGAATATGAGAAAGAGTTAGACTTTGGACGTGAGATTGGTAGACTTGATAGTTTCAAGTAATCAGAGTGCGCAACGGAAGCATGATGTGGCACATTTTGTATTTACGTGTGAGACTTGTAAGAGTTCATAAGCTGAACATTGGAAACATGTAGGAATGATGAGACCATTGGACGTTTCAGAATGGAAGTGTTAGGCGAAAGGTTTAAATATTATTCATGGGCTACTATGTAGATGGATGTTTTGGTTACATGTTTGGCGGGTAAATCACAACGTTGTTGTATTGATGTTGTGTTTGGTATCCTGGTTTTATTGATGTTGTTGAGACGATGTTGGGTCGTGGAACTTGTGTTCTTGTTGGTGTTGTTGCCTCGTTCCTATCGTGTTGGGTCGGGTGTGAGTAGCTAATTCCTGTGGTGAATTAGAGGAGTGTTATCTACAGTGATGGTAACGATCTTGTTGTGTTTCGGTTCAAGAGTGAACCTGTGTGTGTTCGTAACTTGGGTATTCTTTGAGTTGAGAGTTGGTCGTCAAGTGCATTGTATGGGCTTTGCATCTTGTCGTTGTAGTTGTCGTCATTGTCGTGTCGTTGTTGTGGTTGCTGTTAGCAAGGTGGTTTGTCAGTTTGTGTTATTCGTGGTGTGCCTAGGGTTGGCAGGTTAGTTTGTTAGTCGGCTGCGAGAGTCGTATCCCAAGTTGTTCGTATCAGTATATTTTCGAGGACGAAAATTACTAAGTGGGGGAGAGTTGTAACGCCCCGATTTGTTTAATTGTATTTATTTATTTCATTTATGTGAATTTTGTGAAATGTGTGAATTTATTGTATTTTACCTGCTAATTGGGTTAATTGACTAATTTCCCTGATAGGTAAAATATTTGCAATAATTTATAATTTCTTTTCAACTTTTATTTCCCAAAATATATTTCATCGCTGTTTATGTTTTATCACGTTTTGAGAGCGTTTGCGAGATATTTGAGCGGAGGGGTATTTTGGTCTTTTGCTTGGTTATTTTTCATAAAAAGAACATAGAGATTAGAAAGAGAGAAATATAGAAAGAAAGAAAAAGAGAAGAAGGAAAGGAGAAAGAAAAGAAGAAAAGAGGGAAAAACTTGGAGAGGAGGAAATCGATTCAACCGACTTTTGAAAATACGATTAATCGGGTAAGGGTGTGAAACTCGATTATCTTATACTTGTGTATGATTATGTATGTATGTATTTGTGTAATATTTGGTTGAAATTGAGTAGAGAACTAAAACCATAATATGTTGAGATTTGTTGGGATTTGATACAATTTGTGTCGGAAACCATGTTTTATGGTTCCTTATTGCTGAGACATGTTAGGTAGATGTTGTTGTGCAATCTATTGGTAATTTTATGGTGTTTAGATGAGATTTGGAGAGGATTTGGGGTAGAATTCGTAACAGAAATTATGCAGGAAAATTCTGGGTTTTCGCTGCCCATACGCGTACAGGGCAAGGCAATACGCGTATTGGGTTGGGCAATACGCGTATGGCAAGGAAGGATTGTAGGCAATACGCGTATGGGAGTGGGCAATACGCGTATGGAGTGAGGCAATACGCGTATTGTATTTTTAGTGGAATTTTTGGGGAAATTCAGTCTCTGCCCATACGCGTATCACTTTGGGCAATACGCGTATGGATGGGCGAGTGAGCAAGGCAATACGCGTATGGCTCAGGGCAATACGCGTATGGCCAGTGAGAGTGCAGAATTTTGTCTTTTCGCGATTCCATTTCTTGTTGATTCCATAACTTGTGTTCCGATTATCCATTTTGAACATTCTTGGTATCATTAGGAAGCTATTGAGATGTTCTTTCTTATTATAATGGTTTTGAGATTTCTGTCTGATTTAATTATGTCGGGAATTTGGAAATGTGTCATTTTGTCGACTTTTACTGTTATAATTGTGTGTAATTGATGTGTTATTATGCAACATGCCTTTGATATATAACGTGTAGCTTGTGTGCTGTTATACGACGTGAATGCATGTGATGAAATGTTGTGGTGATGGTTTGTGGCCTTATGGCAAATAAATGCATTGTTTTGGGCTTGATTGCACAACATGATTATTGTTGATTGAGATAATTCATATTGTTGAATTATGATGATGCATTTGATTATCATGAGTCCTTGTATGCCAGGCATCATGATATGCATCTTGTGATGTCGTGTGCCCTTGTGGGGTGTGAGCGACGAATCGATTCCAGAGGGAATCCGCTATAACATCATGTGCCTTATACAAAGAGGACCCAAAGCGATGATTATAGACGATCGTGTGCCTTATACAAAGAGGACCTAAAGTGATCGGATCGTGTGCCTTATACAAAGAGGACCTAAAGTGATCCATAAACGTCGTGTGCCGTATACAAAGAGGACCTCAAGCGACGGGGAACATCGTTTGCCCGACGGGGTGTTACATGAGTGGTCCTAAGTAACAAGCGATGATTCCAATAGTTCTTGAGTGAACTGATGATGAGATTGATGGATGGATGGTACCGCATTTGCATAGAGTTGTTGTGTCGGTCTCTTTGCATTTACATAAATCATGAATGGATTGATTATGTGTGGAAAATCATGAATAGATTGATTATGTGTGGGAAATTGTGAATTGATTGAGTATGTGTTCAGATTTATGTTTGAATTGGTGAATTGGTGTTCATGTGTGATAAATGCATTGGTTGTGGATAATATGTTTTATGCATAGATGTATGCTATGTGTATTAGTATGTGATGCTTGTGGTGAGAATGTTTTATATGTGTATTTTTGTGTTATTATATAATTGTATGCAATTTTATTATGATTGTGTTTCTCACCCTTCTGTTGTGGTTTGTTGCTCTATGAGGCAATTGCAGATTAGTAGTCTTGGAGGCTCTTGTGAAGATTAGTCCTTCGTCCTTTGTCGGTTTGTCTGCTCTGATACGTAACACGGGAGTCGGGGAAAGTTTTTATTATATATGTATACATTTGTTGAATATATTTTGTATTACTTTTGTATGTATATTTTGATGTCATAAAACAATCTATTTTGTAAAACAAGTCCGTTATGGATCTTTCCGCTTTATTCCATAATTGGCCTTTCCTTTTATATGGAAAAAGTTTCCCTTTTACATTCATTCCATTTTGTGTTATGTATCAAATTTATTGAGCAGGGGTTGTGTTTTTTTTCCTTAATTGTGGCATTCTTGTTTCTGTCGAAAAAATAAATTTTTATTTACTCTGATTTAATTATGTATTATTTATTCGAGATGGGAATTTGGGTGTTACAGGAAACATGTTCATAAGAAAGGACAGGAGTCTCTAGGAAAACCGGACTGTGTCTCGGTGGAGCTTTATCTCCACTGGGTACAAACTAAAGCTCTCAAGCTAAAGATGCCTTATCCTCGTCATGGAGTTCTTCCACCGAAGGAATCTGTCATGTACTTCATGTCTGAAACGGAAAAACTTCAAGTTACTCTCAACAAAGTTCAACAGGATAGGAGGTCTTGGAAGAACAAGTACCGCATTCTCAATGTGGAGTGTACCAAAATACATCAACTACTGAAAGATAAGGATGCTATAATAGAGATTTTGGAGTAGCTTGCTGTAGAAAATCAGGATGACCAAAGGAATTTGCTCGCTCCTTTCACTTGGCAAAGGAATGACAACCCGACAACGGCCCAAGAGCCCCGGTCCAAGAAAAGGAAAGTACCAGAATCAGCACCCGAGTTCTCCTCAGAGAGGACTCGGGACCCATTAGCTTAGGTTTCTGTTTCTGCACCTTTTAATTTACTGTATTTCCATTTCCGTAATCCTTTGAATTCAATAAAACGGGGTTTCCCCACTGTTTTATATTTGCAATCTAATTGTCGAAGTTTATAATGATTAAACGAAAAAAACAATAAATATAATCATTGCATTCATCATTCTCACGTCACGTATTCTTCTTACCTACGAATCTCACGTTTGTGTCTCGGTTCTAGAGTCAAACTGTCTCATTCGTACAATACTCGGGCCAATCGTCAGAAAAAGATGGATGATCTCGAGGAAGAGAACAGAGAGTTGAAAGAAGAGATTGATGCTCTGAGAGAGGATATGAGAAAGCTTCGTAACGACATGCAAGCCATGGCAGAAACTCAACTACAAAGAACTGTGATCTCCGAGATCATCTCAACGCCCATAGTAGAGAAGTATGATCCTAGGTATCAGATGTCGAATGATCGTCCCTGGGGCATGCCTGTTAACTATATCCCGGAAGGATATGTTCCGCCAATCACTGAAGATCAGGGAATCATAGCAGAAGCCGTTGGGCCTGAAGGTTACAAACTTTAGGAAAGCGAAGATGCTAGAGGCATACCAACAACTCTTGAAGGTTACAGACTTTGGGAAATGCCAAGATTCACTGCCGTAGAAACGGTACCACCACCTGTGGTGCACACTATCCCGGAACGACAGATTCCACAGATACCTTCTGGTAGAAAGGAAAATATGTTTGACATAATGGATGAATTCCAGGAGCATTTCCTGGAAATGCAGTAAGAACTGCAGGCCCTTCGCGGTCAGGATTTATTTGGAAAGGACGTCGCAGACCTCTGCTTGGTCCCCAATGTGAAAGTTCTGCACAAGTTCCAGGTGCCCGACTTTGAAAAGTACAAGGGTAACTCTTTCCCTCAGAGCCACTTGGTGATGTACGCTCGGCGATTGTCAGCTCAGACAGAGAATCAGGATTTACTGATTCACTACTTTCAGGATAGTTTAACCGGCGCCGCCTTAAAATGGTACATGAGTTTAAACTGCGCTGAGATCATCACTTTCAGAGATCTTGGCACTGCCTTCGTCCAACAATATAAATATAATCTGGACATGGCACCAGACAGAGATCAACTCAGATCAATGTTGCAAAAGGACAAGGAAACCTTTAAGGAATACGCTCAGAGATGGCGTGAAATTGCCGCTCAAATTTGTCCACCTCTTGAGGAAAAAGAGATGACAAATATTTTCTTAAAGACCTTGAGCTCATTTTACTACAATAGAATGGTTGCCAGTGCGCCAAGCGACTTCACCGAGATGGTGGGCATTGGAGTTCGTCTTGAGGAAGCCGTCCGAGAAGGACGTTTAGTTAAAGACACTGGATCATCAAGTAGTACAAAACAATACGGTAGTGCTCTCCCTAAGAAAAAAGAGCAGGATATTGGAAATATCTCTCTCGGAAAGCAAAGGCGACAGTGCCAAACGGTAGCAGCTGTAACTTCTGCTATCAACCCCGGGCCTACATATCAACCTCAGGTTGCGCAGAGCCAACCTAATCAACAACAACTTCAGCAAAGGACACAACAGTCTCTTCAGCAGGCTCGTCCTCAATACAACAACAACCGTATAATCCGGCCACCAGGATTTTATCCTATACCTGTATCGTACGCAGAACTATTTTCGTTACTACTGGCTAAAGGGGATGCCCACACTAAGTCTCCTCTTACAGTACTGAAAAATGCGCCTTTTTGGTTTAAGGTGGATCAGACTTTCCCTTACCATCAAGGAGGACCAGGGCATAACATAGAGAACTGTCTCAGTTTCAAATACGACGTGAAAAAGCTTGTTAGGAGCGGGGTTTTATCTTTCAAAGATACGAATCCGAATGTCCTTACGAACCCGCTGCCTCAACATGAGAAGGTTGCAGTCAATCTGATAGAGGGAGAGTCTAACAACGTCTATCAAATTCACGATGTACTCTTATTGAGGGCCAACTTGGTCAAGATGCATTATAGACAGAGGGGATATGGCCATGTGCCACCTCATAATTATCACCAGTGTGATATCTGCTCTAAAAAAAATCAGGGATGTTTTGTGGTGCAATCAGCTCTACAGGAACAGATGGATCTCGGATGGATCCAAGAGCACCGAGTTCGTGGAGTTAACATGGTTTATGCGAATTCCAACATCATACAAAACCACGATATCCGTGCGATGAATGTCAAGCTGGTGGCAATGCACTCAAGGAAAAGACAGTATCATAATCTGCCGCGTCACGATTATAATTCCTGCCTGACTTGCTCGGTAAACAAACAGGGACACTCTTTTGTACAAGAGGCCCTCCAGCGTTAGATGGATCTTGGATGGATTCAAGACTACCGTGATAGGAATCATTATCAAATCAACATGGTTCAAATCTTCGATATTCGCTTGATGAATACCAGCCTGGTGGAGTTACATGCTAAACAGGTCTGGCTCGGGTTCCTGGTACAACATGATTATAAGAACTGTAAAGCGGGTTGAGAAAACGATCAGGGCTGTGCCCTTGTCCAGGAAACACTTCAGCACTTGTTGAACCACTGGTGGCTTCCAATCTATATGGATAAAGACACCCAGGAAATTAGTATCACTAACGGGAATCCTACTAGATATCAAAGTCAGGATGTTCGGTCGATGGAAACAGACCTAGTAAGGATACACTGTATTCAGAGCGGATGTGGCCAGGTGCCACTACACAACTATGAGCGGTGTGGAGTTTGCTCAATGGATAATCAAGGATGCTACTTCGTGCAAGCAGCCCTTCAATGTCAGTTGGACCGTGAAGAGATTCAACCATGGTCAAGTTCTGGAGCAGTCAACTATTTCACTGATCAAATCGAGGACGTTGTCATAATCTCCGATCATGAGAGGAACTAGGATGTTTGTACCATCATCCCTCTACTTGACGAATCGAGAGTTCCCAATCGGGAACAGATCCAAATTACTTACAATGGTCAGAAAAATCAGAAGGCTCCCATAGTCATCTATCTACCAGGACCACTACCGTATGAATCAACTAAGGCTATCCCTTACAAATACGGTGCAACAACATTTGAGAATGGAAAGGAAATTCCGTTACCCTCCGTCGTGAATATTGCAGACAACAGTCGAGTAACACGGAGCGGTAGAATCTTCAACAGAGGAGTTGGAGAACCCAGCAAAGAAAAGAAACCTCAGACAGAAGTTCCTAATCCACCAGTCGGTCAGTCCAGTAATCCCAACCTTTCAAAAAACAATGATGAGATGCTGAAGCTCATCCAAAGGAGTGAATACAACATTGTTAATCAGCTGTTACGAACTCCTTCAAAGATCTCAGTATTATCACTGTTACTTAGTTCAGAAGCGCACAGGGAGGCTCTACAGAAAGTCTAAGAGCAGGCCTTTGTGGAACAGGATGTGTCAATACGATAATTCGATAGCATTGTCTCCAACATCACTTCATGCAATAACTTAGGATTCAGTGATGAGGATTTACCAGAGGGGGGCAAAAGTCACAACATGGCGCTCAATATCACAGTTAACTGCCAGGACGATGCTTTAGCCAGCGTACTGGTAGACACAGGGTCAGCCCTGAATGTTATGCTGAAGTCCACTTTGATGCAATTATCATTCAAAGGACCTCCGATGAGAACCAACGAGGTCGTTGTCAAAGCATTTGACGAATCCAGAAAAACGGTTATCGGCGAAGTCGACCTTCCCATAACTATCGGTCCTCACACTTTCCAAGTCACTTTCCAGGTCATGGACATCCGGGCAACATACATTTGTTTATTAGGAAGACCTTGGATACATCAGGCTGGGGCAGTCTCCTCGACCCTCCACCAAAAGCTAAAGTCTGTCCAGAACGACCAACTCGTCACAGTCTGTGGAGAACAGGCCTTGCTCGTAAGCAACTTATCGTCATCCACTTATGTGAAACCGGAAGGGATAATCGGAACCCAGTTCCAAACGCTTTCGCTACACAAGGACGGTCAATTCGAGGGGGGAACTTCCATTTCCTCATACAAAGATGCTATCAAAGCGGTCGAGGGTGCCAATACAACAGGATGGGGACAACTTGTCATTCCTACTGACAATAAAACAAAGAAGGGTCTTGGTTTTTCTGCGACCTGTACCCAGACAGCTGCTACTAATGAAAGTCTTCATCCCATTCAGGATTTCTTCCACAGTGGAGGTTTCCTTCACCTAGTGTCTCAAGAAGTACATACCATCAATGAGGGAGACTCCTCCGACATGGATGGAGAATGGGAGTCCTATCTTAATAAGGACAGTTATATGTCTTAGGAGGAGGTGCCTACGCCATTTTGCTGTCCTGCACAGAGTCTGAGATTTATACCACGGTCAGATGTCGAAATGATATACGGAGGTTGTGATCCGGAAGGATGTCGTGCTCCGCCAAATTCATTAGAGGAAGACACTCCGATGAAATACAACTTTGACCACGACTACTATGGCCCGATGGATGGCCTGCCTATCTGGCAGCCATACCCAGGAAACTCGGGGCAAGAAAATCAGCTGAACAATGAAAATCAGCTGAGCATCATTGAACAGAATACTTGCGTCCCCACCATGTCATGGGATCAACACTCAGGTTATTCCGAAAATACCCAGCACGACGATGAATTCGCAACGTTTGCAGTACTAGAATTCATTAACTATGCTTTTCCCGAGGTCAATGTCACCAAGAGAGATGACTCCTCCAGTCCCAAAGAAGTATGGGACACCTTGGGACAACCGAGTGGAAAATACGACTATTTGGTCAAATACACCGCTCCCGAAAGCTCTCGTATCAGGCTCGAAGATATCCAGCCAACTGGGTGGGGAGATATACCTGAGAGTACAAATACTATGCAAAATGCAACAAAGGAATCGTCCTACGACAACTGTGCCTGGGAGACAGATTCCAATGATCCAGCTCCACCAGAAATCAGCGTTATTTCTGAAGACAAATCAAGGAAGGTACCAGACTTTGTGATTCACCGAGGAGTTCGCCGCCGATGGGTTGCTGTCGATGTTTCGAAGATTGTTCATAAGTCTAAGTAATTGCCGTCTTTACTTTAACCTTTCACCCTGCCCAGGTGAAACAGATGTTTTGATAGGGTTTACTTTCTATAAATTTCCCTCTTCGCTTCGCCCAAAGCGACAGAGTTTTGTTTTATAGCGCTGTAGTTTCAAGAATCAACTTGTTCATTAATAAAATAACATTGTTCTGTAATTTCCGCATTAATTGTTGTTTTCTCTTTTTGCTTTTCTCAGAAAATGGTAATCCTACAAAATAACTCAATAATAAAAACAAGCAGTAAAAGAAATACACTGTACACACTTGCATTTCTCTCTATCTCTTCTAAACACAAATCATCACGTCATGCAGATTGCTTGTTTTAAACCCAGTTGAAACATACGATCTGATACCTTCTCCCAACTTTGAATTCCCGGTATTTGGGGCTGAAGAAGAAGTGGACGACGAAATTCCAAAAGAGATCTCCCGATTACTCAGACAAGAGGAAAGGTCCATCGAACCTCACAAAGAGCTGTTGGAAATGGTCAACTTGGGTTCAGAAAAAGAGAGAAAAGAGATCAGGATTGGGGCACTGCTTAGTCCAATTGCCAAAGAGAGTTTGACAAAGCTTCTTAGAGAGTTTCCCGATGTATTCGCTTGGTCCTATCAGGATATGCCAGGGTTGGATACCAGCATCGTGGAACATCATCTACCATTAAAGTCAGAATGTCCGCCAGTAAAACAGAGGTTGAGACAGACTCACCCGGACATGGCCATCAAAATCAAAGAGGAGGTACAGAAACAGATTGACGCGGGTTTCCTTGCCACGTCAGAATATCCTCAATGGTTAGCCAACATCGTACCCGTTCCGAAGAAGGACGAAAAGATCAGAATGTGTGTCGACTACAGAGATCTAAATAAGGCCAGTCCAAAGGATGACTTTCCTTTACCACACATTGACATGTTGGTAGATAGTATAGCAAAATTTAAAGTTTTTTCCTTCATGGATGGATTCTCGAGCTATAATTAGATAAAAATGGCGCCGAAAGACATGGAGAAAACTTCTTTCATCACCCCATGGGGCACCTTTTGTTACAAGGTAATGTCGTTCGATTTGAAGAACGCCGGGGCAACCTATCAAAGAGCCATGACTACTCTGTTTCATGACATGATACACAAGGAAATCGAGGTATATGTCGATGATATGATTGCCAAATCTAGAACAGAGGAGGAGAATGTGACCCACCTGCTAAAACTATTCAAGCGACTGAGGAAGTACAAACTCCGCTTGAATCCCAACAAGTGCACCTTTGGTGTCCATTCAGGGAAACTCTTAGGGTTCATCGTCAGCCAGAAAGGAATTGAGGTTGATCCTGACAAGGTCAAGACCATTCAAGAAATGCCTTCTCCGAAAACTGAAAAACAAGTCAGAGGATTCCTGGGACGTTTGAACTACATCTCCAGATTCATATTCCTCATGACCGCAACATGTGCGCCGATTTTCTAATTACTCAAAAAGAATCAGGACTGCATTTAGACAGAAGATTGCCAAACTGCCTTCGACAGTATCAAGGAATACCTGTTGAATCCGCTGATTCTATCACCTCCAGTGGAAGGAAGACCGCTGATCATCTACTTAACAGTCCTAGAGGACTCAATGGGATGTGTACTTGGCCAACAAGACGAAACCAAAAGGAAAGAGTCTGCCATCTACTATTTAAGCAAGAAATTCACCGACAGTGAAACTCGATACACGATGCTTGAGAAAACTTGTTGCGCTTTGGCTTCGGCAGCCAAACGTCTTCGCCAGTACATGATTCGTCACACTACTTGGTTAATCTCTGAAATGGATCCAATCAAGTACGTCTTTGAAAACCCTGCTCTCACAGGAAGGTTTGCCCGTTGGCAGATGTTGTTATCAGAATACGACATTGAGTACCACGCTCAGAAAGCAGTTAAAGGAACTGTTTTAGCCGATCATTTGGCTCACCGATTTACGATCAGGAATCAGTCGGATTTGACTTCCCAGACGAAGCTGTCATGTATCTAAAAATGAAAGACTGCGATGAACCGCTACCCAGTGAAGGGCCAGAACCAGGTTCTCAATAGGGACTTATCTTTGATGGAGCTGTCAATCATTACAGAAATGGAATTGGGGAAATCATCATAACACCTCAGGGTACCCACATTCCTTTCACCGCCAGATTAACATTCAAGTGCACAAATAATGAGGTCGAATACGAAGCTTGTATCCTGGGTCTCGAGGAAGCGACCGACTTAAGGATCAAGAACTTGGATGTATATGGCGACTCAGCCCTGGTTATCAATCAGATTAAAGGAGATTGGAACACATACCAATCCAGACTAATTCCTTACAAAGACTACGCAAGAAGGTTGTTACCCTTCTTCAACAGAGTGGAGTTTCATCATATCCCTCGTGATGAGAATCACATGGTTGATGCATTAGACACCCTCTTTTCCATGATTAGCGTAGGTCAATGGACCGACTTACCTAAGATCGACATAATGCGCCTTGAACGGCCCGCTTACATCTTCGAGATCGAAGCAGTCGTAGACGATAAACCTTGGTATCACGATATCAAATGCTTCCTTCAGAAACAAGAGTACCCACCTGGGGCATCCAGAAAGGATAGAAAAACTCTCAGAAGGCTGGCTGGCAGTTTCTTCCTGAGCGGTGATACACTCTATAAGAGAAATTTTGACATGGTCTTGCTACGATGTGTAGACAGACCAGAAGCAGACATGCTGATAAAAGAAATTCACGAAGGGTCCTTTGGCACTCATGCCAACGGACATACAATGGCGAGAAAAATTCTAAGAGCGGGGTACTATTGGTTGACAATGGAATCTGACTACTACAAGTACATGAGGAGGTGTCACAAGTGTCAGATTACTCCGACAAAATCCATGTACCGCCAACGCATCTCAAAGTTCTCTCTTCCCCGTGGCCTTTTTCCATATAGGGAATCAACATGATTGGCATGATTGAGCCTAAGGCTTCGAACGGACATCGGTTCATCCTGGTATCCATTGATTACTTCGCCAAGTGGGTCGAAGCAGCGTCATACGCCAATGTAACCCGAAAAGTGGTGGTCCGATTTATCAAAAACAATCTCATTTGCCGTTATGGTGTTCCAAGCCAGATCATTGCTGATAATGGATCTAACTTGAATAATAAGATGATGAAAGAGTTATGCGCAGAATTCAAGATCGAACACCATAACTCATCTCCCTACCGACCCAAGATAAACGGAGTGGTAGAAGCGGCTAACAAGAACATCAAAATGATTGTTCAGAGGATGGTTATAACCTACAAAGATTGGCACAAAATGCTACCCTTTGCTCTTCACGGTTATCGTACATCTGTCCGCACTTCAACAGGGGCAACCCATTTCTCTCTAGTATATGGCATGGAAGCAGTGCTCCCCATAGAAGTAGAGATCCCATTAATCCGGGTATTGATGGAAGCTAAGCTTACAGAAGCTGAATGTTGTCAAAGCCGGCATGACGAATTTAATCTGATCAAAGAAAAGAGAATTAATGTACTATGCCACGGTCAGTTGTATCAGCAAAGAATGAAGAAGGCGTTTGACAAAAAGGTCCGACCTCGCATCTTCAGAAAAGGAGACCTTGTGCTCAAGAAAATACAATCATTTTTCACTGATTCTAGGGGAAAATGGACTCTGAATTATGACGGCCCCTATGTGGTCAAGAAAGCTTTCTCAGGCGGCGCCTTGAGACTCGCAACCATGGATGGAGAAGAGTTTGCCTACCCCACAAATGTTGATGTAGTCAAGAAATACTTCGCATAAACTAAAAAAAAAAAAAAAAAAAAAAAACGTCTCGGTGGATTGAAAACCCGAAAGGGCGGTCCAGGAAAAAATTAAAGACATAATCAAAAATCATCCCGGTGGATTAGAAATCTCAAAGTACAATCCAGGCAAAAATTAGGGATTAATGGCAAGTAACTATGTTCAACAGAGGCAAGTCCCTCAGCAGCAGTCATGCCATCCATCTGAAAACTCCAGTCAAGGTCATCTTCGACAGAAGCTCAGGATGCCCAGAATTCAAAGTTGGTAGAAGGATAGTGGTCGTTATGTTTCAACGTAGCCCTTTTTCCTTGTAAATTACCATTTTATAGCTTTGTAAATACTCTATGGAATCACGCGTTTGACTGATTTCCATCCTATCAATACAATTGGAGCCCTTGTGCTTTTGTTTGCAATTCTTATTTGTTTTAGCCTTATAGAACGACATTGTAACATGATCAATGATTCTTGAAATAAAACAAAAATAAATTTACTTGTTAAAATTTCTCTGCTTTTAAAATAAAGATGGCAATTTCTTTTGACTGTAGAACATCAGAAGAACATCGATCGCTTCTCCAGAAGTAAGCGAACCTCAAAGTGCAGAATCAAAGTACTCCTTCTAAACTAGTGAGCCTGAAGGAAGGATCAATTATGTCAGATACGAATACTCCATCTGACATCCTCAGCCGACTTCTTACCTCCTAAGCCCGACAAACGGTTGTTCCCCGCAGGGACTACTTCTCCTAAGCAAGGCAGAATTTCTACTTTTGGACCAGCGGTACTTCTTCGCCCCGCGATGGCCGAGTATCTAGTCGTGTTCATCCATTAGTATGTATGTCGCGTCAGTTTTTTCAGCATATACATACATGCATCATGCATTATTGATTTACATTCATATTCATATTGCATCACTATCTCTCTAGTCGGTTTTGTCCCTTAGTGATAGACAGTCCTCTTGTCAGTCCTTTCCTCGTCAGGGAACGTTGCGTCTGAACAATATCTCTCCTCCAGTGTATTTCTGGGATGAAGTTGGTCCTTGACCACTTTGATAACTTGAACCTCTGAAAGACCAGAGAACTTTCGACCAACATCACTCTTCGCCATTGAAGATGATATCTTCGCTTTGCCGGATTAAGGAAAATTCCCAGAAAAAGCCTCTCAACCGAAGACTCTCAGTAGCACATTGGTTCTTCTCTCCAGAAAGTCAATGTTAACAAAGTCATCGGCACCTCAAATTTGGATCACATCATATGGCATTTCTTCAGGAAGATCTCGAGGAAAAGTATGATGTAATATCCCCAAGCGACAACAGTCTCTCAAGACCCCTGCTTTCCCCTGTAGAGCCGACAAATGGCGTCTCCAACAGAGAAGTTTGTGCACCTCTACAACTCAGACGATTGGGTTCCCCAGCAAGTCTGACATCAAAAGTTTTTCAATCAAATGGCATCTCCCCAGGAAAATTCGGCGAGAAGTTTGAGGAAAACCGCTACGAACAGCGTCCCTTGTCAAGAAAGTTTATTGACAAAAGAAACTTAGACCAATTCCTTGGTAGGAAACCAGGATCGAGGGGAAGTTTATTTCAGAAACTGAGACCAGTTCCTCGGTAGGAAACCAGGATCGAGGGGAAGTTTGAATCAGAAACTGAGACCAGTTCCTTGGTAGGAAACCCGGATCGAGGGGAAGTTTATTTTGGAAACTAAGACCAAATCCTTGGTAGGAAACCAGGATCGAGGGGAAGTTTTTACCTTTTCAGAGCATCATTGCTTAGCAAAATAAGAAGGATGCGTAAACTACCATTCTTAGTCACCATCAAAATTTCGGGTATTCTGATATTTAATCCTCTTGCACCCCGAATGCCCGAATACCTTCGTCATTCACACCTTCGGGTCCAAGAAGATTAAATAGGGGCATCTGTCATACCCCAAATTTTAACCACTAAGATTCTCATCATTGTGCAAATCATCATCACAATATGGATGAACCATTAGTCTTCATAAAGATGGGTGAGCATCCACTACAATAAAAAATTAGGGTTCAAGCCCTCTCAGAGCTCTTAGACAAAGGATCAATCAAGGAATGACATGATCTTCAACTTGTCCAAACCTCTCCTACATCTACAATGGATTAAGAGGACTCCCACTTCAAGTATTAAGCACAAGGCTGCTCCCTTCTAAGTGGATCAAGCCTCAAGATCGCCAGTGTCACCAAATTAGGGTTTTGGTCGACCAGAGCCTCCAGATGGAAATTCCCCTCTGGGCATGAGCCAATGCTTCAAGGAATAACCTATGATGCTCCAAGGGACATCATAAACCCAATCACCAAGTCAATTTAGCCTCAGGGGATGCATACATCAAAAATCGGGAATTAGGGTTTCTTGACCTAATTCACCCCTAAGTTGACTTTTGGGACAAATCATGAGCCAAGACCTCAAGGGAGGATATTATGGTCTCTAACACACTACATTGATCCATTTGCAACAATGAATTAATCCAAGAAGCTTGAGCAACAAGTTTCAATTTCATCTGAACCACAGTTAGGGTTTCGCGAGAAAAGTCAACTGTATCTTTGACTTTTGACCAGGACATGCTCCCAAACCCTAGGACATGAATCAATATACCCTATAACACCCATGGAGCGTGTCCATCAAGTTTGATTTAGGTCAAGTACATGATTTCCTAAAGGATTGCACAGTTTGGAATTCATCTGATAAAAAGTCAACTGTGCACAAAAGTCAAACTTTGACTTTTTGAGATTTTTGACAAAAATGGTTTTTTAACCCTAAAATGATGTTAAGGTATGATTTGAATCATCATTCATCAAGAAAAATCAAGAAAAGTGGGATAACTTATAAAAGGGGTAACCATAAAAACTTAGAAAATTTTCTAAGTTATGAACAAAGTGGCAAGGGTACCAACTTTGGAGAATCATAACTCCTAAACCACAAGGCCATTCTTCCCCATCCAAATATGGATTTGTAGCTCTCATTACCCTCTACAAAAGCTCCAACTACACCTCATTCCAATTCATTGTGGATTCTGAGTTATGCTTGGGCCAAAATGACTAAAACATGAAAATACATCATTTTCCAACACTTAGAAAAATTCTGGCCAAGGCAGATTTTGTTGGAAACACCAAAACTTGTGAGATCTTTTCACATAGTTGCAAGCTGAATCAAGTCCAAAGGTAAACATTAATGTTGTTGCAAATGTTGCCAAGAATCCAAAGAGCTTATCAGCATGAATTAATTCAACTTGAGCCAAGAGAAATCCATGCCCAAAGTCATGCTGCTACAAGCTGTTTTGGAAAAATCAGTTTGCATGTTTGCTTGCTACACACGATTTCTGAATCAAAACTGAGGATCATCATGCCACATGTACTCAAACCAATCACAATGCATCTGATCCAACCTACAAAGCTGAGTCACAAAGCCAAGGAATCTTCCAACTTGAAGTTCATGCATTTTGGCACATTTTGTCTTGAATTCAAAGGGCATTAATGTGGAATAGTGCATTGTCAAGATTCTCACTCTCCTCAGTCAAGTTCTCTGATTAAACAACAATTAAAAAGACTGAGGAATGTGATTTCAGTCAAGGCATAGCTGATCTATTTGGAGCAGCTGTTACACCTAATGCAAGAGGCATTTATGTCCAACCAATCCCTTTGAAGGTGATCTGATCCAGCAGCCATTCACTATTCCTCCAAGACAAGAGTTGATCACCTATAAATAGAGGTTCCAATGGATCATTCAAGGCACACCAGAGCACCTTATAGCACTGCTTTCTCTCATTCTCACTTAAGTGCCAAATTTCCTTGTTTTTGAGCAACCACCATCGGGTTTTGAGTTGCAGCCCTAAGCAATCCATTCCAATTGCTCATACACATCACATATGATGTGTTTGAGGTGTCCAAACACTTAAACACCAACTGTAACACCCCTAGCTCAAAATCACCCTTCAACCAAGCCATTATGCCTGAATTATGCGGTTGGAGTTCTCCAACTTGATCCAAAGGTTTTCAGAGTGTTCCAAAGCTTGCAACACACTCCACTACATCCATTGAAGCTGTAGGGATCATCAAATTTCTTCTGGAACACCATCTGTGCAGAGTTCCATTTCAACTTGCATCAAGGTAAGCCTCAAAACTTCAACTTCATGATCCATGCATATTTCCTCGCATGATATTTTTGCCAATTGATTGCCATCATATGCTGAGTATTTCCCCTCAAAAAATTTGATCATAGCACTCATAATCATGTCTGCTCAATTTATTTTGCAAAATTAGGGTTCATATGACCACAAAGATATAACTTGCTATACACTGAAAATAAATAAAATTGGGTATTGCCATCTTATTCTTTGTGAAAAAACGCATGAGTTTGGTGTTTGAATCATGTCAAATGGTTGAGAAACGAGAGAGATAGAGGGATTTATACACGAGCTGGAGGAAAAAGATGGCCATGGCGCCATTCTTCAGGTTTTCCAACCAAGTTCTCTTTATATTTATCATTTGCCATACTATATTTGAATTGGCATTGCGCCCCAGTGGTTGATCAGCTGGTTTTGTGTGTATTGGCAAGCGAGAGGTCTGGGGTTCGAATCCCCCTCGCCCCAGATCTCTTTTTTACCACTTTTTCTTGTTTTTTGTTTTATTTCATATTTATTTTAAATGATTTGAAAAATTAATAACTCACTCAATGTTAATTATTTTTTATTGGTTCTTTTTGCAAAAAATCACAAAAATGTTGAAATATTTTATTCCACAAAAAAATTAGATTCATATTATTTATTTAATATAATTAGTATTTTTGTGAATAAATACCTTTTATTTGTTTTTAAACCCTTTTAAAAATAAATATTCATGTTGGAAAATCAACACATAATAGGTTTTAATTCATCTTGTGATTAAAACCTCATTTTTCAAACCTAAAACCAAAATCACGAGTTGTTTATTTAAACTTATTTAGAATTTGTATCATTTTAATTAATTTTCTTTGAATAATTACTTTAAAAATGGTGAAATTAGGGTTTTTTGTTGATTTTCACCCTAACAAACTTTTCAAACTTTGGGCCTCTATAGAGTGTAAGACCCAATCCTTTGTAAGTACAACCCTATTTTGGGCCTCAGATATTGTATAAGTCCCACTGTATTTTCAAAAAACCCCGGCGCGATCTCCAGTTCAAAAATCAAATCATCTGGGCCTACCCTCGTGTTATAAGCCCCATTCCTCTTCTTGAAACAACTTTGGGCCTCTTGAGAGAGTGTAAGACCCATCCCTTTGTACAAAAAACCTTTCTTGGGCCTCAATAACTTGCATAAGTCCCTGTACAAAACCCTGGGCCTCTCCTTGAGCTGTAAGCCCCAATTTTCCTTTTAAAAGCACTTTCTCCTTTGATTTTGTAATATACTGTTTTCAACTTTTCTTTGTTGAACAACTAACCATACTGCATGGAAGCTCTACAACCGAGTAAGTGTTTACCTGCTTTCATTTACCGCTTTCATATGTATATAACTGTACTGTGGGGTTGTTTCACTGTAAGTCTTCTTCCATAAACTCATATCAACTGTGTAATAATAGTATAGATATTTAGAGTTTCCCCGGCAACTACATCTAGAACTAGACAAAACCTCGTCTTCTTACAAAACTAGATCTAAGATCTTCCCTCCTTTTAAACAGTTCATTTACAGAAGGCCAATTTTCCAAGTGAAACCCCTTCTGGAACTGTTCATCAGCCTCCTCTTGGGCTTAGTGCAAGGACCCACAGGCTTCCTAAAAGCATCCCCGCCTCCTCTTGGGCGTTGTACAAGGACCCGTCGGCTTCTTAGAAGTTTTCACCGCCTCCTTTTAGGCTTCGTATAATGATTCTTCCTTCGGGAAGATAGCCTCCTCTTGGGCTTCGTAGAAATTGTCCCTCGGCTTCTTAAAAGTTTCCAGCCTCCTCTTGGGCTTCGTACAAATTGTCCCGACGACCTCCTAGAGGTATAGGAACAGAAATTAGTCATCTTAATAGAACAGTCTTTCAAAGAGTCTAGATCTTGCCACCGCAACTGTACTGCCCCTTAATTTCTCTTAAGTATAGTACAAAAGATAAAACTCTAGACTTGGATAGTCTAAGACCCTTAAGTCTCAAAGACATTCTCAAGCCCCTTTCAAGAATGGGAAGAACACCCGCAGACTCGGACAGTCTCAATACCCTTTGGATTTCCTATTTCCTTAAAGAACAGGAAATAACCCAGATCCTCCGATCAGTGCCAAAGAACAACCTTACCTTTAATCTTTATAAGAACTGATTTTCTCTTTTAACCAACATACTGGACCTGTCACTCAACTGAAACAGTTACCATAGCCTCCTCTTGGGCTTTGTAAAATGATTCTCCCCAACGGAGCTAACTTTTAGCCTCCATATCGGGCTTCGTACGAGATACAAAAACACTCTCGTGTTGAGTATTGAAATTCTGGTATAACAGATCCCAGATGTCCTACATGATGTCGAGACATCTGGTCTGACATAAACAGCAAGGAAATTATAGACAGTTAAATACGTTGCTGAAAAGAAAAGTGCACACAGAATTTGTTTACCCAGTTCGGTCTAACAACCTACATCTGGGGGCATACCAAGCCAGGAAGGAAGTCCACTATTAGCAGTATTAAATAACAGACTCAACAATACCAGTTGACAATCTAGTCACTTAATCCCTACCCAATGACCCTTCTACCTAAGTTCTCCCTAGGTAAGAGACTCCATCTCACTTCCAATCATCGCAATGATGTCTAGCAGTCAACATCTCAATCACTGGATCAACAGCTTGATTTCCAACAACTCTCCAAACACATAAAAATAGAAGACACACTCCTATAACAATACCTAGACATGACCCTCATGACTAAGAACAATGCTTAGAGTTGCTTAACAGCTTCCTCTAAGAATAATACATCTCTTACCTACAGGCTTAGAGATAAACATGATGACCATCCCACAAAACCGGGTGGTTTATCAACCAACACAGCCCTTATAATTTACATGATGGCTGGCTTTTTAAAAATAGGTTACAATGCTTCTATTTATAACCTATTTCCCAACTAGATTTGGGCCTTCAAATCACAACAAATCAGCCGCTACAAATCTGCAAAAGATTCTACTACTAAATAGATCTTCAATTAAATCTTCAATTAAATCTAATTATTCTCCATATCTTTTTGCATGAAAATAGTAACAAAATCTGCTCAATATAAGATTGCAACAGAATATATTTGTCCCATGATATTCGCCTGCATTCTCTCCACCAGATCTTCTCAAAACACACTTAAACAAATGCAGCCCTAACAAAACACATCAGACTGATGTTCTGTCACCTGATGTCTTGACATCAGGTTTAACATCAGCTCCCTTCTGAACTCATACAAAACTGCAACCCTTCTGAACTTAACATCAACTCAATGTTAAGAACTCATGTTAAGACATCAGACATATGACATCATTAACAACACCATAGTTTTACCAAAATTCCAGCCAATACAAGAACTAACTGTTAGACGGTGTGGCTAGTGATCGAGAGGGGGGGTGAATAGATCACCGCTTGTAAAATACGGTTTTAAAAACCTTAACAGAGTTTTTGAAATATAGCGGAAAGTTTTGGTCCCGAATCGACTTCCGTCTATTCTGAACCGCTACCAAAAAGACCAGACACGCAAGTATGATGCTGGATTTGAATTGATTGATAGAAAACGTTAACACAGAAATTTCTCGCACTAAATGCACTTATCACAAATTCTGATTCCAATGAGTAAATCACAACAAACCGTTTTGTCAAACACTTGGCGTGTATGTGTTCTATGATAAACAATAGTGATGTTTCAATAAAAGGTTTTCTTGCCACTATTGTATCACGACACGTAAAACGTACTGCGCCAATTTGTATCACAAAACAGTTAACGAAAACGTAAAGGGAGATAGAGATAGAATACGATACGCAGAGATTTGTTAAGGAAGTTCCCCACTGTCGTCCTCGCGTGTGGGTACGTCTCCCTCTCAATTTCAAAAGAAATTGAGACCTTTTCTTATCAATAGTTGCTGAATTCGTTCTTACAAAGGTTACAATACCAAGACAGAATTCTAAATCCCTAGAACTTCTTCTTCTCGTATAGAACCTCGACTTGATCAGAGCTGGATCAAGAATTCCCCGCAAGACTTGCAAACGATTCACCGGTTCCACGACCTGTTTGCGAAACAACCCCGTTTCCAAACCCTACGCTGCGGCTGAATCCGTTCTGCAATCGTGACTAACAAACCCGCAAGAACAGTCCCGTTCTTGAAGGACAAACCAGTAGGTTTTTCCTCGAAACCCCCTTCACTCTTCAACCCAGCTAGATCCTTGATCGTTCCACTGACTCCACAGCTAGATCGTTGATCGTACCACTGAACGTTATCTCGTTGATCCTTCAATCCGAAGAACAAGAATGATTGTGTGTAATTGTTCTTGAATTGAAGAGATTGAGAAGATGATGAAGACGAAGTATCTTTCAGGTTTCTGAATGCTCAATCAATTGCTGCTACAAAGACCTCTATGACTTGTGTATTTTGCAATTTTCACTTGTGAATTCATCATTAAGCCAATACCTGCCACTTTGTATTTATACTAAACAAGACAGAACTGTTAGAATAAAAATTATGCAGAAAAACAGACTTTGGGATCGATGCCAGACACGTATGGATCGATGCCAGACAGTTTTTAACTGTTAGGGATTGATCCCAAAATCTATGAATCGATCCCTACTGAAGGTGAGCTGAAAAACAGAATTTTCATTGAATCAGGGATCGATGCCAACCACGTATGGATCGATGCCAGACAGTTTTCAACTGTTAGGGATTGATCCCAAAATCCATGAATCGATCCCTACTGAACAAATTCAAATTCTTTTGATTTCCAATAAAGCAGGGATCGATACCAAACACGTATAGATCGATGCCAAAGGTTAAGTATTGATTCAAACCTTATAAAAAATGCTTCTAACAATCATTTTAAGATGAATATCAATTCCAATCATCTAGTATTGAATAAAGACAAACGCAAAGGCAAAAATCACACATATTCACATGTAGAATGAAGCACAACAAATCATACACGCAATTTGCAATCATACAAAACAAAACCAAAGTAAAGGATTGTCTCACAAACTCCCCCTTTTTGATGATGGCAAATTGATGTGTGATACTCCCCCTGAGTTTGTGCATACCATTCTGTCATGTCAACATCTTCTATACTTCTCCCCCTTTGACAACATCAAAAAGAGGAAAGAAACAACAAAGAGAAGAACAAAGTAGCAAACCGCAGCATAAATTGATAACAAAGCTAACAATCACAAAGAAAGAAAGCTTAGAAGAATAAAATCACTCACAAAGAATGACCAATAAAGGGCAAGGAAACCATAAACAAGCAAACGGAAATAAGCATTGAAATACTAGGAAAGTATTTAAAATTATATAAGCCAGACAAATATAGTCAGAATATTCGAAAAATGAAACAACAACTCAAGCAACATGAAATGCAATGCTTATGAAACATGTTATGAAAGTGATGCTTAAGAATTGGTCTCAAATCAGATATTAATATTCAAACAATAAATGCAAAAGAATATACATAAACGAACATAGAGAATTTGTTCTAACATACACAAACACATAGATCCAAAGAGTAGTAAAGAGGATTGATATTACCTTTGTTGATGTGCCTTTGTGAAGTATAAGCTCACAACTTCTAAAACACAACTTATCAACCAAGGTGAGGCAAAAATAGAATCTAACAAGCTTAAGATAGTAATGAAGAAAGATCAAGAATCCCTAATTCACGACGAATGTTAAAGAAAGGTTCCGTTGCTAGTGGTTTAGTGAAAATATCAGCGAGTTGATTCTTAGTATCAACATGCTCAAACACAACGTCCTCTTTCTCAACATGGTCGCGAAGAAAGTGATGCCTAATCTCTATGTGTTTAGTGCGTGAGTGTAAAACAGGATTCTTAGTAAGATTTATAGCACTGGTGTTGTCACACTTTATTGGAATGCATTTGAGTTGAATATCGAAATCTTGTAGTTGTTGCTTCAGCCACAAGATCTGAGCGCAACAGCTACCGGCTGCAACGTACTCAGCCTCAGCAGTTGACAATGCGACAGACACCTGTTTCTTGCTATGCCAACTGACCAGAGAGTTTGAAAATAAGTGACATGTACCACTAGTACTTTTCCTATCTGATTTGCAGCCAGCAAAATCAGAATCGGAGAAACCTACTAAGCTACAATCGCTTCCTTTTGAATACCAGAGCCCATACTTAGATGTTCCATGAAGATATCTAAATATGCGCTTGACAGCTTTCAAGTGTGACTCTTTAGGATTCGATTGATATCGTGCACACATGCAGACACTAAACATGATGTCAGGTCTAGACGCAGTAAGATACAAGAGAGACCCAATCATACCTCTATACTGTTTGACATCTACACTCTTACCGTGTTCATCTTTATCTAGATATCCGTTGGTAGGCATAGGTGTGTCTATTGATTTTGAGTCGTTCATTCCAAAGCGCTTGAGCAGCTCTCTGCAGTATTTTGTTTGACTCACAGCTGTTCCCTCATCAAGCTGCTTTATTTGGAGACCGAGGAAGAAATTAAGCTCCCCCATAAGACTCATTTCAAATTCACCCTGCATAACTTTTGAAAACTCTTCGACCAAGTGTATGTTAGTTGAACCAAAAATTATATCGTCTACATAAACTTGAACTAAAAGAATGTGTTTTCCTTTGTGCTTAATGAAGAGGGTGGTATCCACTTTACCTCTTGAATATCCATGATCAAGTAGAAATTTGCTAAGTCTTTCATACCAAACCCGGGGGGCTTGCTTAAGACCGTACAAAGCTCGTTTTAATTTGTAAACATAATCTGGATATTCAGCATTCTCAAAACCAGGAGGTTGTGAGACGTATACCTCTTCAGTTAGGACACCATTTAGAAACGCACTCTTTACGTCCATTTGGTAAAGCTTAAAATCTCTAGAACACGCATAAGCGAGCAAGAGACGTATAGCCTCAAGGCGAGCAACTGGAGCATAAGTTTCCTCATAGTCTATGCCCTCCTCTTGGTTATAGCCTTGTGCTACTAAACGTGCCTTGTTCCGAGTTATCACTCCACTTTCATCAAGCTTATTCCTAAAAACCCACTTAGTACCTATGATATGATGTTCTCGCGGACGCGGGACAAGTTCCCAAACGTCATTTCTTTTAAATTGATTAAGCTCTTCTTGCATGGCCATTAGCCAAAATTCATCAATCAAGGCTTCTTTGGCATTTTTAGGTTCCACTTGTGAAACAAAGGCGAAGTGAGAACAAAAATTACTTATCTTAGAACGAGTCATGACTCCCTTTGAAATGTCTCCCAAGATGTTGTCAATGGGATGGTCTTTTGAAGATTTCCAAGCTGGTGGAAGGTCATTCACATCAGCTGTCCTTTCTTCCTTATCTTTTTCATGACTAGTATCTTCCTCCTTCTCAATGGGAGCTGTCTTGGATTGATCAGTTTCCGCAACAGCTTCCTTGAGTATGTCTTCTGTAGATACACCTGCGTCATCAAAAGAAATACCTTTGCCGACATTTTTCGGATAAGACTCATCAAAGGAAACATGGACAGATTCTTCAACAGTAAGTAAACGCTTATTATACACTCTATATGCTTTACTTGATTGTGAATAACCAAGAAAAATACCTTCATCAGCTTTTGCATCAAACTTCCCAAGTTTTTCCTTACCATTATTCAAAACAAAACACTTACAACCGAATACGTGAAGATGTGATAAGTTTGGCTTTCTTCCTTTTAAAAGCTCATAAGGGGTTTTATTTAACATAGGGCGAATTAGAATCCTGTTTAGAACATAACAGGCTGTGCTAACAGCATCAGCCCAAAAATATTTTGGCAATCCACCCTCATTTAGCATTGTTCTTGCTAGCTCTTCTAAAACGCGATTTTTGCGCTCCACAACGCCATTCTGTTGTGGAGTTCGAGGAGCTGAAAAGTTATGCTCAATACCATACTTATCACAGTACTTATCAAAGAGATAGTTTTGAAATTCTCCTCCATGATCGCTTCGAATTGTAACTATTTTAGAATTCATTTTATTTTGGGACAGTTTTGCAAAATTCTTAAAAGCAGAAAAAGTTTCATCTTTGCTATGAAGGAATATAGTCCAAGTAAATCTAGAGTAGTCATCAACAATTACAAAACCATAATAGTTTCCACCTAAGCTCTTTGTCCTAGACGGACCAAAGAGATCCATATGGAGAAGCTCAAGAGGTCGTGAAGTTGAAATTACATTTTTGGATTTAAAAGAGACCCTTGTTTGCTTTCCCATTTGGCATGCATCACATAGGTGGTCTTTTGAAAACTTTATTTTTGGAAGACCGACTACTAGATCCTTAGATACAACCTTGTTAAGCAAATCGAAATTAACATGCGCTAAACGTCTATGCCAAAGCCAAGAATCATCATTCAAGGTAACTAGACATTTAGTGCTTGTTAAAGATACATCACAAAGATCAAGCATATAGATATTGTTTACTCTAACACCCTTAAACACAACATTATTTTCATCATGTTCAATTATGCAACAAGTTTTTGTAAAAGAAACTTTGTAACCCTTGTCACACAATTGACTTATGCTTAACAAATTGTGTTTAAGTCCCTCTACAAGATTGACATCAGAAATGGTAGTGGTAGAGGGGTTACCTATACTACCTTTGCCAAGTATAGCTCCTTTGTTATTGTCTCCATAAGTAACATATCCCTTTTTCTTTGCTTTGAAGTCTATAAAAAGCGATATGTCACCGGTCATGTGCCTTGAGCAGCCGCTATCTAGGAACCATCTCCTATCTTCGGATGCAAGGCACTCTTCCTACAATATCAAAAGAGAGTGGTTGGTACCCAATTTTCATTGGGTCCAAAGGGGTAAGTGGTAACATGGTTGCCTTTTGGCTTCCATTGATAGATGCCTTTAGGAACAAGAAACCTCCTAAACTTGCATTTCTCAATGGTGTGGCCAGCACGACAACAATAATGACATAAACCATGATGATGCAATTGTTTAGTTTTGTTCATTGAATCCTTTGGAGTAAAAGAGTATTTTGCATATGGAGGATTCAATGACTTCTTAAACAATCTAGTATCAACGGCGTAAGTCACCTTGGGTTGTAAAGCTTTTTCCAATTTGACTTTAAGAGTATTAACCTCTCGTTGCCAAATATGACAAGCTTCACAATACCTAACTTTACTACATCCGTTAACATCAATATCTTTTGAATTTTCTGCAATACTAGCCTTCAAGCTTTCTAAATCTTTTTCAGCTTTGTATACTTTACCTTCCAAGAATGAAAAAATTTGTTTATCGGAAGATAATCTTTTGAAAGCATCTACAGCTTCGTTATGCAGTTTTTCAAAAGCGATTTTCAGTTCAGAAAAAGACATAGAGGAGACATTATTATAGTAGGCTTGTTTTACCTTCTTTTCTTCTTGTTTCTTCTTGTAGTAGGCATGGTCTTTGATGTGAGCCATAAGACATAGGTTTGCGGTTTCATCACTATCACTTGAACTTTGTGAGCTTGATGAATCGCTATCGCTTTCCCATGCTATATAAGCTCTCCTTTGTTTGCTGTACCGTTTAGGTGAATCCTTCCCTTTATCCTTTTTCTTCATAGGACATTTTGTTTTGTAATGTCCAGATTTGCCACAATTGAAACAAGATCCTCTACCTTTATGCTTCTTGTTCTCTTCCTGTTTTGACTCACTAGATTGTCTTCTAAACTTCATGAGGTTTTTGTCGGAATGCTTGTATCCATTCCTTCGAATGAATCTATTGTATCTCCTTACAAAAAGTCCCATTTCTTCATCATCCGAATCTTTGTCACTACTTGAATCATTGTCACTTTGCTCTTTTCTTGAGGACTTAGTGCTAGAGGCCACAAGAGCAATTGGCTTCTTCTCACCCTCTTTGTCTTTCTTCTTCTCTTTCTCCTTCTTACTTTTGTTCTCATACTTTTCAAGACTTTCTAGAGCTTGCTGATGTTCTTCCAGCTTTCCAAAAAGTGTTGTAATCGTAAGAGTCGTCAAGTCGTTGGCTTCCTTGATAGCTGTCACTTTAGGTTGCCATTCCCTGCTAAGACATCTCAGAATTTTGTTAGTAGCTACCTCATTGGAAACAGGTTTTCCAAGTGCATTTAATCGATTTGTAAGATGAGTAAACCTCTTTTGCATGTCGGAGATAGATTCTCCATTTTTCATGCGAAAGAGCTCAAACTCTTGATTAAGTGTGTTAATGCGGGACTGTTTCACTTCAGTAGTACCCTCATGGGCGATTTCTAAAGCGTCCCACATCTCCTTAGCAGTCGTGCAATGGGATACTCGATAATACTCATCAACACCAAGTGCTGAAATTAGTATATTTCGAGCTTTCCAATCACTCGACCACTTTTTCTCATCTTTCTCAGTCCAATCAGCTTCTGGTTTAGGTACTATGGCGCCAGCCTCATTGGTCATGGTTATTTGAAAAGGACCATTCTCAATGGCTGTCCATACTAACCTATCCACAGAATTTATATGAACTCGCATGCAGTCTTTCCAGTAGCCGTAGTTTTCTCCGTTAAAGACGGGAGCTCTATTGTACGCCCCCTTTGGTTCAGAATCCATATCGTTACAGGCAGCCACAGAGCACCAGCGAACCGGCGCTCTGATACCACTTGTTAGACGGTGTGGCTAGTGATCGAGAGGGGGGGTGAATAGATCACCGCTTGTAAAATACGGTTTTAAAAACCTTAACAGAGTTTTTGAAATATAGCGGAAAGTTTTGGTCCCGAATCGACTTCCGTCTATTCTGAACCGCTACCAAAAAGACCAGACACGCAAGTATGATGCTGGATTTGAATTGATTGATAGAAAACGTTAACACAGAAATTTCTCGCACTAAATGCACTTATCACAAATTCTGATTCCAATGAGTAAATCACAACAAACCGTTTTGTCAAACACTTGGCGTGTATGTGTTCTATGATAAACAATAGTGATGTTTCAATAAAAGGTTTTCTTGCCACTATTGTATCACGACACGTAAAACGTACTGCGCCAATTTGTATCACAAAATAGTTAACGAAAACGTAAAGGGAGATAGAGATAGAATACGATACGCAGAGATTTGTTAAGGAAGTTCCCCACTGTCGTCCTCGCGTGTGGGTACGTCTCCCTCTCAATTTCAAAAGAAATTGAGACCTTTTCTTATCAATAGTTGCTGAATTCGTTCTTACAAAGGTTACAATACCAAGACAGAATTCTAAATCCCTAGAACTTCTTCTTCTCGTATAGAACCTCGACTTGATCAGAGCTGGATCAAGAATTCCCCGCAAGACTTGCAAACGATTCACCGGTTCCACGACCTGTTTGCGAAACAACCCCGTTTCCAAACCCTACGCTGCGGCTGAATCCGTTCTGCAATCGTGACTAACAAACCCGCAAGAACAGTCCCGTTCTTGAAGGACAAACCAGTAGGTTTTTCCTCGAAACCCCCTTCACTCTTCAACCCAGCTAGATCCTTGATCGTTCCACTGACTCCACAGCTAGATCGTTGATCGTACCACTGAATGTTATCTCGTTGATCCTTCAATCCGAAGAACAAGAATGATTGTGTGTAATTGTTCTTGAATTGAAGAGATTGAGAAGATGATGAAGACGAAGTATCTTTCAGGTTTCTGAATGCTCAATCAATTGCTGCTACAAAGACCTCTATGACTTATGTATTTTGCAATTTTCACTTGTGAATTCATCATTAAGCCAATACCTGCCACTTTGTATTTATACTAAACAAGACAGAACTGTTAGAATAAAAATTATGCAGAAAAATAGACTTTGGGATCGATGCCAGACACGTATGGATCGATGCCAGACAGTTTTTAACTGTTAGGGATTGATCCCAAAATCTATGAATCGATCCCTACTGAAGGTGAGCTGAAAAACAGAATTTTCATTGAATCAGGGATCGATGCCAGACAGTTTTCAACTGTTAGGGATTGATCCCAAAATCCATGAATCGATCCCTACTGAACAAATTCAAATTCTTTTGATTTCCAATAAAGCAGGGATCGATACCAAACACGTATAGATCGATGCCAAAGGTTAAGTATTGATTCAAACCTTATAAAAAGTGCTTCTAACAATCATTTTAAGATGAATATCAATTCCAATCATCTAGTATTGAATAAAGACAAACGCAAAGGCAAAAATCACACATATTCACATGTAGAATGAAGCACAACAAATCATACACGCAATTTGCAATCATACAAAACAAAACCAAAGTAAAGGATTGTCTCACACTAACAATCTCCCCCTTTGGGTAATTTTGGCTAAAACAATCTCAGCCTACACCAGAGATACCAGCCACGGAAAAACACCATACAAACTAACATCAGCACATAACTAGCAGCAGCAACTCCCCCTCAAAACTGCAACCAGCAAAATACAAACTAACATCAGCACACAACTAGCAGCAGCAACTCCCCCTCAAAACTGCAACCAGCAAAACAGCTGCACAAACTACACACTCCCCCCTCGAGCCTAGAACCACAACAGACAACTAGGCAACAGCTAGGCTAACTCTTCCCCTTTTTAGCCACAATTGGACAAACTCTGAATCTGCCAGCCAACATACTCAGAACAAAATCCAGACTCAACAGCTACTACTGTACATTCTCTCCCCCTTTTTGGCCAAAACATTGGTGTAAATGTATACTTCTGATTCAATCCATTGACACACAAATCTATAGAACCAGGTTTAAACTATCAAGTACACCATGAACTTCACCAGTAACACAATGTCATGACATCTTGTCTGACATTACAATCTGGATAAACAAATTCTTCAACAAAAGATCAACTCTCCCTATCGAAGATAACCAGTGCTCCTTTGCAAGAAGAACACCTTAAATGAATGGAAAACATAACACTCATCTTCATGTCTTCAAGAGTGCACCCTCTGTTCAACACACCTACTAAACGCATTCACAAAATGCGTAATCCTCAAACAATCCAAGTACCACACTAGTACAGACAGAAGTTCTCCCCTTATATTTCACAACTGATGCTCCTTGACCAGTACATCATAGCATATGGAAAATCCAGAAACAGTCTTCATCCATCCAGTCAGGAATGCTTCACACAATCATCCACAAGTTCTGAAGCCCACTCACAATGCCTTCCACTGAACTCTAAGTAAACTCCTCTTACTTAGAATTAATAACACACATCAAGACAAGTGTGACATCTCCCATCAACAAAGACCCTCACAAAGTTTTTCCAAAACTGCATAAAATTGTCTTCAGACTTCTCCTCAGAAGCATGTGCGCACAGGATACAAACAATTAGCTTCACATGGCTAGAACCATTCATGTCCACACCAACATGCTATCCAACAGCCTAATGTCATAACATGTTATCTGACATTATCTCCTCATAAGAGGCAACCAATCTCCACAAGCTTGATCAGCATGCAAGCTTCACAATATATGCACCTTTGCTACATAATCCATAGACAAGTACTCCCCCTGTCATGGTTAACTAATGCTCTAGATGGAGATGAACATTTGAGCACACTTGCTGAGCACATTCACATATTGTACTTTCACTTTTGGAGAACACAACCAAGTATCCTGACTTGTTTGACACTGCTCACAGACTCCACAAATTCTCTGCTTTACTGAGATCTAATCTCTTCAAGAGATACTTGTAGTAGAAGAAGGAACAACTCTCTAAAAAAATGTTCTGATCAGATCACATCACAATCCCTCTACCATTACATCCACCGGTAATTGTTGATACTAATGAAGACTTCAAAATTAGTAGTCATGCTTTGCCAGAACAAACTACTAAAAACAAGACCAGAATCTCCACATTCTAATTCACATAGTCAGAAACATCTCTTCTGATAAAAATGCTTGAGCATCCAACTCCACACGCACACTCTCAATCATCTTCCAAATATAACCATCAACAATCATGATGTTACAACATCACCATTCAACAACATCTTTTGGGGACATCAGCTTCTCATTACCATTCAGAGGACACATTTCGTATAGAAGTCCTTCAAGAAACTCCCAATAAAACATAGTCAGAGCAGCTTATTCAGGTTAACATACACACCTGAATACCATGAGCTTGCACACCCTCTCTGAAGCAAAGAGTTCAGACTGCAAATTAGTATACTCACATGATTCCCTCTTGGTTTGTTATCTTCACATGCTCCAAAACTCCACATCTTGCCAGGCTGATTAACTACTCTCTAGCATGACTTGACAATAGGGCTATGTCCCCTTCACAGGCTTTTCTTCTTCCTTTAGCGATACACATCCAATCGTCTATCTTTGACATTTGGATCAATTGATGAATATCCACATTCAGACTTTCAAGCAATCAATACCTGATCTACTTCAGTCTTCTCTACATTCTCCTTCCAAAGCAGACCTTCTACTTCATCATTCTCCCGTATGATTAGGTAGATTCTCTTTAGATACAATGTAGGTAATCATCCCAGATAATGTCCTATCACAAGTTAGAACATCTTCCACACACCAAAACATCAACACCATGATTCTTGATATGCTCCACCAACTGGACTTACTCTATCATAGTAATCCAGAGAAATAAACTCTCATCCACCTTCAAGAAAAATAATCTCCTTGACTCTTCAACTCATCACCCTTCTGCCCAAGAGTAACTTGTTCCAAGACAATCCTCAAAAATAACCAGCTGCCACACTCTGATTATCTTGATTCTTCGAATTCACTTCTGAGATCAACCAAATGCCACAGTTTGATCACCTCAAGCATGAATCCTCATATGAAAACAGCCAAATGCCACATTTTGACCTTTTCTACGTTTGTCAGAACTCACACAAGGATATCCTGATCCACCAAGGAAACCAGATCTTCAAGTCACAAGTTCCAATTGCTCAATAGCAAACACACTTAGACTCCCTAAGCCATGGTCATGTAACATCTTCTCCTTCCTGCAGCTCCTGCAAAATGCCATGAGAATGATCTTTTTTAAGCATCCTATTGTTCATTCCTGTAGATCACCCTATCAAAAGCTGATGTGCCACATCACCAGTTGAGACTTCTGATGTTAAGCTAGATGTCAGAACATTATGTCACCCAACTGTTGAATTCTGCTCTACCTTCTGCCACTCAGAAGAACCTCCTCCCTTTGCAGAAATAGATTTCCATGCTCTCATAGACTTGATTCAACAATCAAGTTTGAGTAGACAACCTCCATCCTGCTTAGAAACTCCAAAGACTTCAAACCTACCACATCTGAATCTTCAAAAAATAAGTAGTCCAAGACTACCCCATAGCAATACTAAAGAAAGTCACTTCCCATAGTAGAGCCATCAGTAGAAAGCCAGAGATAACTGCCACTTATCCTCGACCTTCACAACCAGAGCAAACACCATGCTCCAAACCACTTAGATCAGAAATAAACTGATCCAAGCTGTAACCAACAAGATTATGATGTCTTCATCTTCAACAGCACCACCATCTGGACAAGTCATTCACAAAACTTTCTAGGAACAGATGCTAAGCAATAATCCCAGGTCAACACCTAGGCGACTTGTGAGCGAATGTAGAACCCCTCCCATGATTCTCCAAACCTCTGATGAAAAGATGTTAAAACAATTGACAGAACATCCTTAATCTTGTCTTTCAAGGATAATCAATTAAATACTTGTGAATATCACAAATAACAATTGATCTTAAATCCCTGTGGTTTAACCCTTCTTCAGATTCTAGCATCTTCTGAATCTTCTTCATGACAACCATTCATACCACAAAAGCCTTCCAGGTTAGGTCAGTGTCTTGATCTTTCACTCCACCCTGAGCAAAGAACTGAAGTGATGTTTAAACATTAGTTCCGACATCAGTTTAAATCACATTAAACAACTACTAGGATTTGGAGACTACAACCATAGTAATCCACACATATCTCTTGCAGCGAACATACGAGAACATATCAACATCTGATCAACTTCCAAGATCAGACCAACAAAACTGCAGTAACTTGCATAACACACTGTTCCAGAAGCTTCTTCTTATAAGCACAAGGTTCAGACCTCTCGTCTAACTTAAGAGTGATAACATACCATAGACAGTCAGCTACTTCCAATCCTTCAAGCCACAAAATTGAAAGAGCTCATGCATACACCAATTGACCACAGGATGATTTACACTGCTACTGCACACAAACTCTTGGATGCATTTTCCCTATAAAATTGTCCTCAGACATTTTAGCTTAAACAAGGATCATCTCCTTCTCTTCTGCTATCAAGATTACTACCATTTCTTCGACCAGCACAGCTGAGATGTTATGACATTATGAACAGCATCTCAAAAATTGTTCAACTTCACAGCTTCAGTGATCCTTCAAAACAGCTACAATCTAATAGGACTTTGACTCAGCATTTACCATAAACTGCTGATGTGTAACGCGATGTCGAGACATTAGGATTTACATATCAAGCTCAGCTTCTTTCTTGATGAAACTTCCTCCAGTTCATGATTTTGAAAATCAGAAACATGTATCTTCACAAGAGAATTCATCTTCAGATATAACAGAACTACATTGGACACCATAACCAGGAAGATATCCTAATTAGGTCACCATAAATACGCTTAAGAGATAACTTATCAAGATCTTCACTCCCGCATGAAAGATTTGACAGTGATACTCTTTTGCTTTGGCTTCACCCTCTTCTTTCATCATCAATGTTCTGGACAGATTGGTCTTCAATACCTGATTCGAAATATATTCTTCTTCTACTGAGGAGACCAAACTCTAAAGTCTTTCCAAGAAAATACCTTCCTAAAGTCTCACCACCAGAGACACAAGAAACAACCAGGGTTACATCAGATACCATGCAGCGGAACACACAACAACTCCTCAACACCCTTCAGGCACTACTCAATAATCCTTGCACACCATCACCATAATCCAAGTGCCAACAAAAAGGTTTGAAAATAAATCAAAATCACAATAGCAGTTCTCCATCAAAGCTACACACCTGATAACAACAGACAGGTCCAATACATACCCTGTCATGAATAGTCCATCCTTCACTTCAAGGGATCAAACAAACAACTATATGAACTGACCAAGTCCATAACTCAGGAAAACTATCTTCCTTGCTCATGAACCAGAAAGTATCTTCCCTATATCTCATCCAGAAATAGACAGGATGCCTGCTCTGATACCAATTGAAATTCTGGTATAACAGATCCCAGATGTCCTACATGATGTCGAGACATCTGGTCTGACATAAACAGCAAGGCAATTATAGACAGTTAAATACGTTACTAGAAAGAAAAGTGCACACAGAATTTGTTCACCCAGTTCGGTCTAACAACCTACATCTGGGGGCATACCAAGCCAGGAAGGAAGTCCACTATTAGCAGTATTAAATAACAGACTCAACAATAACAGTTGATAATCTACTCACTTATCCCTACCCAATGACCCTTCTACCTAAGTTCTCCCTAGGTAAGAGACTCCATCTCACTTCCAATCATCGCAATGATGTCTAGCAGTCAACATCTCAGTCACTGCATCAATAGCTTGATTTCCAATAACTCTCCAAGCACATAAAAATAGAAGACACACTCCTATAACAATACCTAGACATGACCCTCATGACTAAGAACAATGCTTAGAGTTGCTTAATAGCTTTCTCTAAGAACAATACATCTCTTACCTACAGGCTTAGAGATAAACATGATGACCATCCCACAAAACCGGGTGGTTCATCAACCAACACATCCCTTATAATTTACATGATGGCTGGCTTCCTAAGACTAGGTTACAATGCTTCTATTTATAACCTATTTCCCAACTGGATTTGGGCCTTCAAATCACAACAAATCAGCCGCTACAAATCTGCAAAAGATTCTGCTACTAAATAGATCTTCAATCAAATCTTCAATTAAATCTTCAGTTAAATCTAATTATTCTCCATATCTTTTTGCATGAAAATAGTAACAAAATCTGCTCAATATAAGATTGCAACAGAATATATTTGTCCCATGATATTCGCCTGCAATCTCTCCACCAGATCTTCTCAAAACACACTTAAACAAATGCAGCCCTAACAAAACACATCAGAATGATGTTCTGATGTTCTGTCAACTGATGTCAAGACATCAGGTTTAACATTAGCTCCCATCTGAACTCATACAAAACTGCAACCCTTCTGAACTTAACATCAACTCAATGTTAAGAACTCATGTTAAGACATCAGACATGTGACATCGTTAACAACACCATTGTTTTACCAAAATTCCAGCCAATACAAGAACTAACAAGTATAAAAAGACTCTCTTGTTGAGTCGATCACCTTTAGCCTCCATCTCGGGCTTCGTACGAGATACAAAATCACTCTCTTGTTGAGTACAAAAGACTCTCTTGTTGAGTCGACCCCTTTAGCCTCCATCTTGGGCCTCGTACAAGACACATATAAAAACACTCTCTTGTTGAGTCGGCCCCTTTAGCCTCCATCTTGGGCCTCGTACAAGACACATATAAAAACACTCTCTTGTTGAGTCAACCCTTTTAGCCTCTATCTCAGGCTTCGTACGAGACACATAAAAACACCCTCTTGTTGGGCCAATAGCCTCCTCTTAGGCTTTGTATAAGAAAACCTCGGTTGAGTCAATCAACCTTTTAGCATCAAAAGTTGTGCCTCGTTCACAATATACAAACATCAACAACTCCTCTCCCTCCATCTAATTGCTGTAAGCAGTAAGCCTCTAGATTATTTACATCCACACCACTGTCCCTCTTTTAGCTTGAGGAATTCCTAAGGAAAGATAGCATTGCTCTAAAACTGAGTTAAAGTCTTCTCCTTCAGGTTGAAAATCCCCTATAAAGGAAATTATGGCATTGTTGGATTCATATATCGTAGTTAAAGTAATTCTCCTTTATAATCAGTCACCCAAAAGTTGTGACAAACGGAACCCCTTTAGAGATGACAAATTCTCTCTAAAATCAAAACCCTTTAGCTTCACATCTTAGGCTTCAAACAAGATACAAATAGACCCTTCAGCTTCACATATTGGGCTTTGAACAAGATACAAAACACCTTTAGCTTCACGTCTTGGGCTTTGAACAAGACACCAAAACACCATTTCCTCCCATAGAATAGGAGGAACTATGATCGCTCTGCTTTCCCTGTTTTGGTAAACGGGAATACGTAGGCATAAGATTGAAAGAGAAATCTTAGCGAGCACACCACATCGAAAACCTCAGGTCACAAACCCTCATATATCAATCAAAACATCCAAGTCCATATTCCCCACCAAAAGTCTAAACTCGATCAAAATAACCCAAGAGAGGTCCCTCCACATTGATCGCATCTGTAAACCAACAGTTTTGACTGTTTAACCTCAGTTTGCAAAGCAGGGTTAGTTGGAGACATCTATTTCCCTTCCTTCATCAGCTTCATTAGGAAAAAAAATTAATCGACCTATAGTACCCTCCCAGAGCGACAGTGCTTAAGAACCACGTCCAAAATCGCTCGCTACAAAGGGGATTAGACTGTCCAAGTCTACTGGTGTGAAAGAGTTTTATCTGTTGTATGATGCCCAAGAGGAGGCAAGGGCATTAAGGGATGAGAATCAACCCTAAAATGGCCTGAGGTCTGACCCTGGAAAGACTGCGCTAGCAAAGGATGACTAAGTTCTGTCTTATACCTTTAAGAGGTCGTCAGGGTCCTTGTATTAAGCCCAAGAGAAGGCATGAGAACTTCTAAGAAGCCGGAGGGTTCTTGTACAAAGCTCAAGAGGAGGCTGGGATGCTTTTAGGAAGCCTGTGGGTCTCAAACCAAGAAAAGTTCAAGAAATGCTATTCACCGAAAATAGATCATTTAGTGAAAGTTCTGTGATTTGAATAAATTCAAGAGATGCTATTCACCGAGAATAGATCAACTCTGGGGAGTAGAATTTCTTTGACAATTTCTAAAGTGACAGCCTGAGAAAAGGTTCACGAAGAATACTGCCTTTCTCTTTGTTCCATATTGTTTAAGCCCAAGAGAAGGCAAGACTGTATCTGGAGATCCTATGGGGATCTAGTTTTGTTTGTATTTAAGAGTGACCAACAGGGCTTTACCTAGTTCTAGACCTAGTTGCCGGGGAAAACTCTAAATAACTATACTAGTATATATACAGTTGATATATGACAAGTATTTAAAAGGGTATGAAAGAAGACTAACCATGTGCAGCTTCCCACAACACAGTTATATATATTTGACATGTATTTGAAAGAATGAAAGAAGACTCATAGTGTGCAGCTTCCCACAATACAGATATATATATTAAAGCAAGTAAATGAAAGTTGTTTAAAAACTTACAGGCGAGCAAGCTTCCATGATGTATTGTTAGTTGTTCAAAGAAATTAAAGAAAGTTTTGATAACAATACATATATTTGAATCTAAATCAAAAGGGAATTATTTTGAAAAGATTGGTGGGGCTTATACTCAAGCAAAGGCCCAAGGTTTAACAGTGATTGCACTGTTATTTTGAATATTGTACCGGGATTTATACAACGACTGAGGCCCAAAAAGGTTTATGTACAACAGGGGTTGGGTCTTACACTCTAATAGAGGCCCAAAGGGTATTTAAAGAAAAGAAATGGGACTTATAACACGAGGGTAGGCCCAGATGATTTTATTTTAAACTGGCGATCGCGCCGAGATTTTTGAAAACACCGTGGGTCTTATACAATGACTGAGGCCCAAACTATTTTGGTTTCAAAGAGGGATTGGGTCTTATACTCTATTAGAGGCCCAAAAGGTTTGAAAATGAATAAAGATGGGTCTTATAGCTCAAGGAGAAGCCCAGTTGATTTTGTTAAAAAGGCGATGATCGCGCCGAACTTTTGAAAATATACAGAGGGACTTATACAATGTGTGAGGCCTAAAAAGGTATTATTTACAAAGGGGTGGGTCTTACACTCTATTAGAGGCCCAAAGAGTATTTGAAAAAGATTTATGAGGGTGGAATCAATCAAAACCCTAATTTTGTCTAAAATGAAATTAATTTTGTTTAAAAATTAATAAAAATTATTGAAAACATGTGAAAAATGAGTGGTGATCTTGGATCAATGTTTCAAAAATAATGTTTTTATCCACAAAATGATTGAAAACCATTTAAGTTTGGAAAATCAAGAAGGAAAAAATATTTTAAATGTTAAAAAACAAATAAAAATTAATTCTTTTGCAAAAATATCAAGTATATGAAATAAATAATATTTTTGGGAATTTTTGTAAAATAAAATATTTTAACATTTTTGTGATTTTTTGCAAAAAGAACCAAAAAAAATAATTAAAATTGAGTGAGAAATTAATTTTCCAAATCATTAAAAAATAATATGAAAAATAATAAAAATGAAAAAAGTGATAAAAAAAGAGGTATGGGGCAAGGGGGATTCGAACGCCAGACCTTCCACTCGCTCAATACACACAAACCAGCTGATCAACCACTGGGGCGCAATGCCAATTCAAATATAGTATGGAAAATGAAAAATATATAGAGAACTTGGTTTTAAAACCTGAAGAATGGCGCCATGGCCATCTTCTTTCTTGGGCCAGATGCGTGAAGCTCTCTATCTCACTCGTTTCTCAACCATTTGACATGATTCAAACACCAAATTCATGCGTTTTTTAATAAGGAACATGATGGCAATATTTGATTTCATGTATTTTTAGTGTGCAGCAAGTTACATTAACATGAATGTATGAACCCTAACTTTGCAAAAGCAATCGTGCAGACATGTTTGTGAGTGTTATGGTCAAATTTCTTGAGGGGAAATATTCAACATATGATGATAAGCAATTGGCAAAAGTATTGTGCGAGGAAATATGCATGCATTATAGAGTTGGAGTTTTAGGCTTAACTTGCTGCAAGAAGAATTGGAACTCTGCACAAAGTGTGTTCCAGAAGGTGGATGATGACCTCTACAGCTTCACTGGATGTTATGGAGTGGATAGCAACCTTTGGAACTCTTTGAAATTCCTTAGATCAAATTATGGTATCCCAACTGCATAATGGCTAAGTTGAAGAGTAAACTTTTGATGGAGGTGTTTCAGGAGTGGTTTAGGTGTTTGGACAGCTTCTATACATCATATGTGATGTGTTGGAAGTGATGGTTTGAGTTGCTTGGCTCTGCAACTCAAAACCCGATAGCACTTGCTTAAGAACAAAGAAATTTGGCACTTAAGGGGAGAATGAGAGAAAGCAATGTTGTAAGCTGCTTTGGGTAGTCTGAATGATCAATTAGGATCTCTATTTATAGGTGATCAACTCTTGTCTTGAAGGAATAGTGAATGGCTGCAAGATCAGATCACATTCAAATGGACTTGGCTTGGCATAAATGCCTCCTGCACTAGGTGTAGCAGCTGCCCCAAATATATCAGCTATGTATTGACTGATTCCACATTCTTCAGTTATTTTAATTGTTGTTTAATCAGAGAACTTGATTGAGGAAAGTTAGAATCTTGAAAGTGAACTATTCCACATTAATTCCCTTTGAATTCAAGGCATATATGCCAAAAACTCATCAATTCTCAAGGATAAGCTCTTGGCATTTCAGTCCAAACTTGTTGGTTGGATCAGATGCATTGTGATCAGATTGGATGAATTTGGCATAGTGATCCTTGGCTTTGAATCAAAAATTGTGGAGATTAAGCAAACATGCAAACTAGTTTTTTCAAAACAGTTGCAGCAGCATGACTTTGAGCTGCTATATCTCTTGATCTCCATGGAGTTTTTTCATGCTGATGGACCCTTTGAATTGCTAGTAATATGCACAACAACTTTGGTGTTTACACCTTGAATTGATTCATCTTGCAACTGTGTGAAAAAGTGCCCCAAGTTTTGGTGTTTCACTTGAAATCTTCCTTGGGCAGAATTTTTCTAAGTGTTGGAAAAAGATGCATTTTCATGTTTTTAGTGATTTTGATCCAATCATAACGTGAAATCTATAAGGAATTGGAATGGGATGTAGTTGACACTTTTAAAGTATGTCATGAGAGCTACAAATCTAGCTTTGGACCATCTAAAATGGTTGCTTGGATCTCAAGTTATGATCCTTGGAAGTTGGTACCCTGGCCACTTTGTTCCATAACTTAGAAAAATTCTAAGTTTTTATGGTTACCCCTTTTACAAGTTAACTCACTTTCTTTGATTTTTCTTGATGAATGATGATTCAAATCACATATTAACATTTTTTTAGGGTTTAGGAACCATAATTGTGAAAATTCTCAAAAAGTCAAACTTGACTTTTGTGCACAGTTGACTTTTTATCAGATGAATTCCAAACTGTGCGATCCTTTGTGAAATCAAGTCCTTGATCTAAATCAAACTTGATGGATATGTTCCATATGTTTTATAGGGTGTATTGAATCATGTCCCAAGGTTTGGGAGCATGTCTGGGTCAAAAGTCAAAGGTTCAGTTGACTTTTTCCTCGAAACCCTAATTGTGGTCCTGATGAAATTGAAACTTATGGATCAGGCTTCTTGGATCAATCCATTGTTGTAAATGGATCAATGTGGTTTACTAGAGACCCTCAAATCATGTCTTGAGGTCTTGGCTCATGTTTTGTCCCAAAAGTCAACTTAGGGGTGAATTAGGTCAAGAAACCCTAATTCTTGATTTTTTGGTAAATGCATCCCCTGAGGCTAAATTGACTTGATGATTAGGTCCATGAGGTCCCTTGGAGTATCTTGAGTTATATTGTGTAGCATTGGCTCATGCCCAAATGAAGATTTTCATCTGGAGACCCTGGTCAACCAAAACCCTAATTTGGTGACAATGGCGATCTTGAGGCTTAATCCACTTGGAATGCTGCAACCTTGTGCCTGATTCCTGATGTGGGAGTCCTCTTTATCATTTATGTGTGTTTGAGAGGTTAGACAAGTTGAAGATCATGGCATTCCTCGATTGATCATTTGTCTAAGGCTCTGAGAGGGCTTAAAACCCTAATTCTTAATTGTAGTGAATGCTCAACAATCCTTGAGGAGACTGATTGAGGCATGAAAGTACATCCATATTGTGGTAATGATTTACACAATGATGGGTAATCTTAGTGGTCAAAATTTGGGGTATGACACATCTACTATCGGGAACCCATCTTCTCTCCGCGGACTCAAGACGCTGTACCTTTTTATTCTTTTTCCTTTGATGAGCGGAGAGGCAAAGGTTAACGGACTCTTCTTCATCACTTGAACTTTCTTCGCTAGATAACTCACTATCGCTTTCCCAAGCGATATAAGCTCTTCTAGGTTTTCCTTGTTTCTTTTGTGGACGATTCTTTTCCTTCCCCTTGTCCTTCTTCATCAATGGACAATCTGGCTTATAGTGGCTGACTTTTCCACAATAATAGCAAGACCCTTTTGTTTTTCCAGTCTTGTTACCTTCATTCTTGGAAAACCTTGTTTGTCTTCTAAAGTTGACGAGATTCTTTTTTTAATGTTGAATACCATTTTTCTTTATATAGCGATTGTATCGCCTCATAAACAATCCTATATCCTCATTCGAATCTTCAACATCGTCGTCACTTGATTCACTCTCACTTAGCTCTTTTGCGGAGGACTTTGAGCTAGAAGCCTTTAGAGCTATTGGCTTCTTTTCCTCATCTTTGGTCTTTTCTTTCTTTTCCCTTTTCTCAAATTGGTCAAGACTAATAAGCACTTGCTCATGTTCCTCGATCTTCCCAAATAAAGTTGTGATGTCCAACGTCAAGAGGTCATTGGCTTCCTTTATGGCTGTGACCTTTGGTTGTCATTCCCTAGTAAGACACCTCAACATTTTATTCGTAGCAACGTCATTGGAAACCGGTATACCAAGTGAGTTTAGTCGATTGATTAAATGAGTAAATCTCTTTTTCATGTCGGCAATGGTTTCCCTTTGCTTCATGTGAAAGAGATCAAACTCTTGTGTCAAAGTATTGATCCGAGCTAGTTTGACGTCATTAGTTCCCTCATGGGCAATTTGCAATGCATCCCACATAGCTTTAGCAGTCGTACAATGTGAAACTCTATAATAAATATCAACTCCCAAAGAGGAGATCAGAATATTTCAAGCGTTCCAATTGTAGTTATACTTTTTCTCATCTTCTTCATTCCATTGTGCTTCCGGCTTAGGCACAACAATGTTATTCGCATTGGTCATGGTAATTTCCATAAGACCATTTTGTATAACATTCCATACATTTCTATCAATAGAATTGATATGCACGCGCATATAATCTTTCCAATAACTATAGTTCTCACCGTTAAAAACTGGTGCTCTATTGTAAGCCCCTTTTGGTTCGTTAGCCATTTTCTAAAAAGTTATATGCGAAGCACTAGATGAACCGGTGCTCGTGATACCACTTGTTAGACGATGGAAATTGATCTAGAAGAAGGATTTAAAAGATCACTGCTTTTTAAATAGAGTCGGCGCTTAAAAAAATTGTTTTAAAATGTGTGCGGAAGCAGCCGAGTGTAACACCTCAAAATTTGCCTTCTTTTTCTAACTCTAACTGGCTTATGTTTCTTTTCATTCTGCATCGTCATTTTGCATTTACATTGTTCTTTTGGGCATGGGATCAAGGTATTTTCCATCAGCTCATGGTGTCATTAGTTCATGAGGTATTTTCAGCAATATTCCAGGCCCATCAGATAGCTTTCAAAGTCTTTTCGAGCATTTATTTTGCTCACTAGATGATTTGATGACTAGAAGCTTCGACATTTTTGATCAGTGATTTGACACCAGACAGTTATTTTCAGTTGGTCATTTCGAGTGCGAAAACAAATTCACAGTATATTTCAGGTGTTACTCAGTAGCAATGTCAATTTTTGAGTTTCGGAGGCTTAACGGGGTTCAAAACAGCTGTCAGATGCCACTTTTCCAAGTTTCCCTCCAAAAAGTGCCAAAATTCAAATTTTCCTTGTGTTAATCGATTAACACATTTTGTACTGAAAATGGTTAATCGATTAACCAAGACAAAATTTACCCAAATACCTCATTTTCCAGCACTGCACCTTTTGAATTTCCAATTTTAAATCACCAATTTCAATTTCACACCAGTAGAAGGATTTAGAGAGGCTTCTAATTTGAATTATTTTCCACCCAATTTCCACTCTAATTCCACATTCCCTTTCCTAGTTCATTTTCCACTCCCATTTCCACTCTCTAAACCTCATTTCAAACCCAAGCTTAATTCCTAACCTAGTCCATATTGTAACACCCCAAAATTTGCTCTCTTATTTTTAGTTAACTGGCTTATGTTTCTTTTCATTTGCATTAGCATTGCTGCATTTGCATGTTTCTTTGAGCATGGGATCAGGGCATTTTCTTCAGCAGTACAAGATGTTCTCAGCACCGGTTTGATCTTTATCGACAGTTAAGGCCAAGCATTTAATTCTCAAAGTCTTTTTGAGCATTTATTTTGCTCATTAAGTGATTTGAAGATCAACAGTTCCGGCAGTCAAATTTTGATCAGCAATTCAGCACCGAACAGCCGTCTCAGCAATTTAATCGGGGCCAGGAAAATATTTCACGGCATGTTTCAAGTGCACTCAAGTAGTGAGGTCCAAAGACAAGTTTCAGACGCATATTGTGGTTCAGAACAGGTGGAATCAAGTTCGTCTCCAATTTCCCTCCTTTTGGCGCCAAGCAGAGAATTCAAATTTTCCTCAGAGTAACCGGTTACTCACCGTTTGGTAACCGGTTACCCAGTGTAATTTTTGCCCAGAATCTGCATTTTTCAGCACTGCAGAATTTTCAAATCATTTTAGTGGTCATGTGCATTGCTTGTGCCTACGTGGGAAGGATCTAGAACAGCTTTTTTTCATCATTTTCCACCCAAAATTTTCCATTTCCACTCATCAATTTCCACCCCAATTCCACACTTCACATCTTAACCCATTTTCTCCTCATTTTCCATTCACTCCAAACCCAAGCCAAATTCCTAAGCTAGAGGATATTTAAGCTCACTCATTCCAAACCAAGAGAGACCTAGATCATTTTTCACTCTCTAATTTTCAGAATTCTTTCAATTCTCTCAACTTTTTTCTCATTCTCCAAAACCCTCACTCAAAGTTTCATCATCAAAGTTCATCAAATTTCACCTTGGAATTTGTTGATCTTGAAACTAAACCACCATCCATTCACCAATTCTGGAAAGAATCTTGGATTTGCTACGGTTTTGGAGTGTGGAATCACTTTTGGAGCAGCTTTTCATTATTTGGATTGTTCTAGCTTGGATCTTGGTTGTTCTTGCTTGGATCTTGAAGTTCATCACATAGATCTTTGGATTTCTTGTTTGGATCATCAATTTTCGTTCTCAACATTCACCAAGGCAAACCTCAGCCTTGTAGGTTGGTTTTCCCTAAATCTATAATTGACTTTGATTGATCATAGCTTTTGCAATGTAGATCCATTGATTTCATGTGTTGTTGATGCTTTTGCTTGATGTTGATCATGAATGTTGATGATAATAGATTTGCATGATGTTTGATTGTTGTTCATGAGCTTAATTTTCGTGCATTGTTGATTACATGATCATTGGATATGATTGGATAAGTGATTTTGCTGCTGAAAAGTGATTTTGCAGATTATTTTTGAACTATGTCCCAGAGTAACCGGTTACTCTGTGTATTTTTTGCGTAAATGGTCTGATTTTCAACTAAGTAACCGGTTACTCACCGTTTGTTAACCGGTTACTCTGGGACAGAATGTGTATTTTAATGCATTTTCTTGGTTGTTTGAGATCCGATGCATGCCTAAACTTCATGGACTAATATGTTGTTGATTTGTGGATTATTCTTGAGCTGTTGCACCTCACACTATTGCATGTTCACGTTTCCCGACACGCAACCTCTTGAATTTCATCGTTTATGTGTATGTTTGCATTGTTGAACACTTGATGCTATGAACACATACGCACACTCACTTGTTGATCATGTTCATTGTGCATTGCTGCTGGGTTAATGATGATTGTGCATACTTACTTGTATCCAATTTCATGATGTGCATACTTGTTTCACTTGATCATATGCTATATGTTTCATTCTTCCATGATGCTTGCAAGGTTATTAAACATGGTGTGTGGTTTGTTTATGATCATGATTAATTGAACGATGTATGTTGGTTGATGCACGTTTGCTCTGCCTTGATTGAATCGTATTCAAATGTGGTGCATGTTGTCCTGATTTCACATCTGAGTTTTGCATAAAGTGTTGTCATATGTGTTGTCCATGTGTACATGTATGCTGTTTGACCCCTTTTTACACCTGTTTTCATGCTGAGTTTCATGCTGTTGAATGCTGTTTGGTGTATGCGCATGATTTCATTGCTGTTCTGAAGCAAATGTGCTGTTGTAGGTGTTGTTCCTTCTCTTTTTACTCATTTCACTCCCTCGAGTCTCGAGACTTGTTCAAGTCTTGGACTCCTTTCCCCTTAGAGCTACCTAGTCCAACTTAATTTTCGATTAAGCTTGGAGTAGGATTAGCATTAGGTTTTAGGTAGTCGTCCCTCCTAAGCCTCACTAACCATAGGTCATCCGTGCATGATAACATTAGGACTCTTAGTTTCCCTTTAGAGTTTCTTTTGTGTCTTCTCTCTTCTCATCTCAAACTTCTTGAAAACACTTAATAAAGATAAAGTGTATTGCGCACGAGCCTTAAGCGTGGGGAATGAGAAATGAGGGGCTTCCTCTCATCTTTCTAGAGTGCTTAGCGAGCGTCCTGTCTTGGGACGATTCGTTAAGTATTCGTCCCTGTGCCCTAGACTTTGGTGCAATGCAAGTTATGAACTAACTTAAAAAACACTTCTGTCTAAAAAAAACAAAACAAATTCAAATCTTTTTATCCTTCGGGATTGTTTGGTTCCAGACCATTTTCAGAAAAGGGCACGTTACCTTCCGTCTGAGTCGCAAACAGGCATCGACCCTAACTGTCGGACGCAAATCTAACGTCGCTCATAAAAAACACTTACCCATCCGTGGTCGTACCCACGAACTACATTAGTTCTGATTCCTCTCTCTCGTCCGATTGAGGATATGTAAGCACAAGACAGCGATTGTCTTGGCGAGCAACCTTCCCCCACAGTTCCCGTCCGAACTACGTTGACTCTGACTTTCCCATTGCACTGAGGGAGTACGTAGGCCTAGGGCATCGAATATGTCCTACCGAGTCCGTCATAGTCATCCCCATCCCCGTTTTCTTTTGTTCAGCCATAAATTGTAGGACAGCTCACCCTCCGTTTAGACAACAAGCATGGATCCCATCGAGTACGATGGATGCGTGGGGTGCTAACACCTTCCCCTCGCATAACCAACTCCCGAACCCTGACTATGGTTGCGATGACCATGTCTTTCCCCCTTTCTCTTCAGGTTTATGCAGTGTTTCCTTTCCCTCTCTCAGGATAAATACACATTGCTGGCGACTCTGTGTCTTCTGCGCCACTCTCATGTTTGTACCGTTGGATGCGAATCTTTCGGGAGCGACACATATTTAAACCAATTCACTCCAAACCTCAAATAAACCTAGATCACTTTTTCACTCTCAATTTTCAGAATTCTCTCAATTCTCTCTCACTTTTTCACTCTCAACCTCCATTTTCAACATCACTCAAAGCTCTTCCATAGAGATTAACAAGGTCTTCATTGGAACTTGTTAATTCTTGAGCTTAAGCCTCTCATTACCATTCCATTACTTGATTTCTTTGGTGATTTTCGTTTGGATCTAGATCTGGAATTCCATAAGTGCTTATTGGAAGTGATTTTGGAGCATTGTTAGCTTATTGCTTGGATTTTCTGCTTTTGCTTGCAAGGAGCTCATAGATCTTGGAATTTCTTGCTTGGATTCATCAATTTTAGTTTGCAACATTTACCAAAGCAATTCTCAGCTTTGTAAGTTGGTTTTTCTGTGATCTATGCTTAATCTAGCTTAATTCCAACTTATACAATGTAGATCCTTGGGTTTGCATGTGATTTGATTCATTTGCTTGAATTTGATTGTTGTTGTTCATGATTATTAGATCTAATTGATGTTTGATTGTTGTGATTGAACTTAATTTTCGTGCATTGTTGATTACATGATCATTGGAGATGATTACATAAGTGATTTTGCTACTGAAAAGTGATTTTCCAACTTAATTTTTTGCTGCTGGTACAGGGTTAATCGATTAACCATTTGCAGTGCAAATTGGTTAATTGATTAACCAGTGTAATTTTGGTGTTTTTGGGTTTTTAATCGATTAACCAAATTGCAATGCAAATGGTTAATCGATTAACACTGCTGCAGAGTGTGATTTTTGTGCATTTTTGGCATGTTTCGATTCCGTTCCACTTTTGAACTTCATGGATTGATGTGATGCATATTGGCAAGCTGTTTTGATGCTGTTACACTTCACACCATTATATGAACATGATTTTCTGACACGCCACTTTTGGTTTTCATTGATGATTGTTCATGTTTGCGTTGTTGATTTCTTGATGTGATGAACACGTTGCACACACTTCTTGAGCATGTTGATTGTGGATTGTCGTTTATGTTGCTGGAGTTATGTTTGCTTTTAACTTCATGAAGTGCATGTTTGACTTAATTTGTTCATTTGTCAAATGATGTGCATTCTTCATGATGTTTAAAAGAATTGTTTACCATAGTGTGTGGTGTGATTGTGATCATGTTTTATTGAAGAATGTGTAATGCTTGATGCATGTTCGTTATTCCATGTTTGAATCATTTTTGAATGCATGCTGCCCTATTTTCCACTGCTGTCCCTTTGCACGTCTGCTGTTGTATATGCTGCTGTTTGCCTTCTTACACCTATTTTTCTGCTGAAATGTGAGCTGTTGAATGCTGTTTGGTGTATTGGCTGGAATTTACCCGTTGTGCAGGTGCTGGATCGCTGTTGTAGCTGCTGATTTTGGTTTATTTTCTTATTTTTGCTTTGCTTTTGCATGTTCCCATAGGATTTCCTAGTCCAACTTAATCTTTGATTAAGCTTGGAATAGGATAGACATTAGGATTCAAACCATGCATGCTAACATTAGGTAGAATCTTCCCCTCTTACCTCAACCTTAGGGTCACCTTTTCATGATAACTTTAGGATAGAATTCCCGTAGTGTTTTCTTTTTCCTTTGGGTTCTCTCTTCTCATCTCATAACAACTCTAAGACACTTAATAAGGACAACGTGTATTGCGCACGAGCCTTAAGCATGGGAAATAGGGAATGGGAGGCCTCCCTTCATTCTTCTAGGGTGTTTAGCTTACATCCTGTTGGGGACGATATGCGACGCATTCGTTCCTATGTCATAGACTTTGGTGCAATGCAAGTTACGAACTAACTTTAATTCACTTCTGTCTAAAAAACACAAAACAAATTAAAATCATTTTTATCCTTCGGGATTGTTGGGTTCCAAATCATTTTTCAGAAAAGAGCTCATCGCTCACCTAAAAAATACTTATTGACTCGTACGTCGAACTACGTTTGCTCTGATTCCTCTCTCTCGTTCGATTGAGGATACGTAGGCACGAGATGTGATATCTCGACGAGCAACCTTCCCCCTTAATACGTAGTCTGTCGAACTACGTTGACTCTGATTCTTCGTTTATCCATGAAGATATGTAGGCATTGGATTGCGGTAATCTTTGTGAGTCTGTCTTTGATTTTCCCTTTCTCGTTTCTGCTCAGCCGTAGACTTTAGGATAACTCACCCTTTGTTTAGACAACAAGCGTGGATCCCGTCGAGTACGATGGACGCGTGGGCGTGCTAATACTTTCCCCTCGCGTAACCGACTCCCGAGCCCAAACTATGGTTGTGATGACCATGTCTTCTCCCTCTTCAGGTTTTCTTTGATCATTTCCTTTCCTTGCGTCGGGATAAATAACGTTCGGTGGCGACTCTTCTGTTCTAGTTTCTCGCCGGTTGTTTTTTCGCAGTTGCGACATCGAGGATCTACGTCGTCTAAACAATCCGTTATTGAAAAGATCGGATATGCGACATGTCAAATGGAATAACAAGATCAATGAGAATTCGAATAATTAATTTGAGTATTAATCAATACAATTAAAATCACTTAAGTTTGTGCAATTTCTAATGACTTATAAAGAGTAAACCAAATTTGACAATTTCACAAACAGTTTGTGAGCGATCAATTTATCGAAAACTTGGTGTGCAAAACATCCAAAGTGTTATTTTCTATGTAATTGTAGTACGTAATTTTTCCAATTACAATCAAAGTGATTGTAACAAGTTTTCAAACCAGATTTCAGCACTACACTACAGCAGAATTTTATCGATCAATTGATGTTGCACAAACGTAAACATTTCAAAATTAAAGAGATAGAGAAAGAGAGAACAACACCAAATTTGTTTAGGAAGTTCCCCTTTCGTCCTCGCTTCGGGTACGTCTGCCCCTAATTCTAAAACTAAAATTGAGATATGTATTATCTTGTTGCAAAAGTTTTTACAAGAAAAACACTAGTCACCACACACTCAAGACTACTTGTTGATGTTGATACTATGCCTTCTCTCCCCTTGATTCAAGTCGAATCAAGTGTCTCGAACGTGTTGAACAAACCTTCGTTTACCGCTACTTGTCTGAACAACCCCACCGGTCTTCAAACCTTTTGCTCAGTTGATTTCAATCACACACGGTTTGAACCCAAATCTTTCTTCCACAATCCTCCGGTTACCGCTACTAGATTGAATGAATCCACCATTCTTCAATCACATTCGCTCGGCTGAATCTGTGAAGTAAAGATCTGTGCAAAAAACCCCAAATCCACACGACCTTGGAGGACAAAACCCTAACGGTTTTATTCAAGAAAAAACCCACCGAACACTCACCCCAAACTAGATACACAATCCTACGTTTGGACGTTATCACCTCAATGATGCAAAAGATCAACAAAAATTGTTATGTGTAATTGTTGAGAAAATGCAAGAATGAGGATGAAGATGATGAGAGAAAAATTCAGTGTATATCTTTCACTTTTTCTTGTTGTTGTTGAAATAATGAGACACAATGTATATATATGATCCCTTAACCAACTAACAAACATAACAACAATTTGAAGTGAGAAAGATCAGAAAAATAGCAGGAAATTAGCGAACAGTCGACCTAAAAATAAAGGGGGTCGACCTGAGCAGACCCGAGAGCAAAATTGTACAAAAATTGAAGTTGTGAGTCGATCGAAACAGGGTCCATGCGTCGACGCAAGTTTGTTGAAAACATGCAAATACAAAAGCAAACAGTATGAGTCGACCCAAGGGTCGACGCGAGCACACCCGAGAGCAAATGACTGAAAATTAACTTTCATTAGTCGACCAGAACAGGGTTTGAGTCGACTCAAACACTTTAAATTTCCAAAAATGAATTTTTGATCATAGTTTATTCCACCTAAGTTATGTTTATGCATACCTAAGACTCCTAACATGATCAAACACACACACAACATATATGAGATACTTCCTATATGTATAGACACATGATTTTGGAATATTTATGCATTGTGAAGTATGAATGCAAGCTACGATGCGATGATACCGTCCAAATTACAAAGTACGAGCTAATACACGTTTTGACATCATTAAAATAAGGACTAATACACCTTGCCCTCACAATGACAATTTTATAAATAAAGTGTCATTTTAAGTATTAAAACGTAACAATAGACACACTATTTTTTGAAAACGGGTGTAAATTCAAAATATTATTATAATAAAATCTCTATTACTCGCATTAAATTTAAAAAGAGTGTAAATTTAAATGAATTGAAAAAATTGTTTAATTTTATAATCCAAAATATTAATTCTAACAACTAATTAAGTGAATAACGGGTGTAAAGTTTATTAAATGAATATTGTGTAAATAAATTAATCTAAACACATTAATAAACCACAATTAAAAGTGAATTAACCTAAACACATTACAAATTATAAGTTTGGTTTCTTTTAAAATTTGATAGATTTTTCTTTGCACCGAGTATCTTATTGATATTTCTCAAGGAAAACACGTGAAAGTAAAAAGGTGAAATTGAAAGTGAGTACCATCAAACTTGTGATAGAAACACTATATACTAAAACAATGTCAAATGCTTTTAGTTTACAGCAATGCTATGCTTACACCTCATTCATACACTACACTGTATATACTGTTCACGAATACGTGAACAGTGTCGTGAACAGTAAATCCGTATATGAATAGTTTTATGAACAGTAGTTGTGAATAGTAAATTTGTATATGAATAGTGACGTGAACAGTGTCTGGGAACAGTATCTGTGAACAGAGACTTTTAATAGTACATCAAACTTGATTAATGAAATGTAAAAAGTTGGTTAATATAGTGATGAAGTTGGTTAATAAAGATCCAGATATTAAAAAAAAATTTACTAGTAAAATAAAGTTGGTTAATGCAATGTAAAAAGTTGGTTAATGCAGTTATGAAGTTGGTTAATAACCATTCAGATATTAAAATTAATTTTTAACAGTAATTAAAGTTGGTTAATACAATGCAAAAAATTGGTTAATGGAGTTATAAAGTTGGTTAATCACACAATTCTATATCAATATTTCTTAAAAAAGAAATTTAATTAAAAAAAAAATATTATTATATTATTTCACTGTTCAGCGTATTGGTGAACAGTAAAATACGGTGTAGATATAGGTGTAGGGAAGTGGTGTAGGAATATCATTTCTCTTTAGTTTATTCTAGGGGTGTGCATTGTGCAAGAACCAAACCAAATTGAACTACATTATTGGTTCAGTTGGGTTTTTATAATCCATTTAAATAAAAACCGGTTATTTTCTTAAATCAGGTGCAATTCAATTTGAATCTGGTTTTGAATCGATTTAAAATTAAAATTAAAAAAAAAACCAATTTACAAGCTATAATCAATATTAAAATTGGTTTTTAACTTGAATCTGTTTTTTATTAAAAGTGTCATAGCTTCAGTAATTAATTTCTTCGAAGACTCATTATGAAAATGGACAGAAACGATTTTTATTGAAAAAAATAGAGTTGCAATGGATTTTTATATTTTCCAATCCTTTTTTAAGATCCAATAGGCAAAAAGAAACTCATTTGCGTGTGAAATATCGTGATAAACAAATACCCTGCCTCTATGCTTTCTAATTTTGTTGGGAGAAGCGAGTTTTTGATTTCATTTTCCTTTTGTTTTTGTTTTCATTGTTTTGATAAGTTTTTATGATTATTTTATCATAATCATTTACTTGATGAATTTTTGTAATAATTTGATATTTTAATTATCATTCTATTTAATTATAGATACAATTTTATGAGATAATTAATTAATGTTATTTATTAGAATTGTGTGTTTGAAGATGTTAGAGATTTGTGTTAGATTGTATACACACACAAAAAAGTACTAGAGATACAGAAGTGTCTAAGGCACGGTGGTAGGAAATTATAAACCGGTTATTATACTGGTTCTGATAAATGGACATCCGTATTGCTTTTTAAATTCAATTTGGTTTTTCCAAAATGTAGTGTGGAGCTTTTTTAATAGGTATGGTTCAGATACGAATTTGGTTCAGGTGCACCGGTTAATTTACACACCCCTGATTTATTCTTTTAGTTTCTGGGAGAACTTAATCACACGTCTGTTAATCTAGGCTTGAAAATAAAAAATATTCGTGACATACATGTATGGAACATTCGTGCCATACATGTAGATGCAACTGGTGAGGCTCTACAAGAGGTAAATGATATGGAAAACCTGCTAATGTCCATTTGTTCTGTTAATGGTTGTGATGATAAATGGAACTGGCCGCTAGAGAATTCAAATGTTTACTCGGTCAAATCATACTACAATCATGTTATGGCGCTGGGAAATCATTCTTTGCTGGGAAACTCAACTTTGACAGCTATGGAGGTTCTTTGGAAAACCAATATTCCATTGAAGATCAAGATATTTGTGTGGCGACTCTTTCTTGATAGGATTCCAACTCGCGAGAACCTTATAGGCCGTGGAGTTATCACTAATCGTCATGCAGAGGTTTGTGTTCTATGTTTCCATGCAATTGAAGATGATGCACTCCTGTTTCTCAATTGCCCTAAAGCAAGGCTGGTATGGTTAAAAGTATATGGTTGGTTTGGTATGGAAGGCATAGCTGAGGAGGCAATTTGCGACCACTCTTTGGTGTGGTTCCTAAGATTGAGTGGGTCGTGCAAAGTAGAGAATGTGAATGCAATTTGGTATATAACTTGCTGGTGCATATGGAAGATGAGAAATGGTATCATTTTCAAAGACGAGATTTGCAATACAGACGCAATCTTCCAATCCATTCTTGATCTATCTTGGCGATGGATGTCGATTTTGTCGAAATTCAGAGGAACTTGTAACTTGTACGAATCGTCAAAATATCCTCTATATTTTTTATAATTAAGTAGGATTTTTGTGGGACTAATATACTGTAAATGGTTGATGTATTTTGAGGCGGGAAACATTTTATTCTCCTTGAATACAAATTTGCTTATAAAAAAAATATATGGTACGAAACTTGTTATGAAAATATATAAACTCTAATATAATATATTTATTCTTCTGAGCTCTTTCCGGTCATAACATATTTTATTATTTTTAGGGAGAAGTATACAGTGGAGCTGATCGCATGTATAGTAAAGGAAATTGATCGTACCTGGATCAGACAGTATCTGGTGGCCAACAACGTCGTCTGGACTTCAGCTCCGGTGTGGTTGAAAGACGGCCGGGGGGGGGGGGGGGGGGGGGGGGGGTTACCTGCAAGGTACTCCGACGCTCAAGTGTGTGTAACCTGACCCTCTCAAGTGAGAGGGTATTTATAGAGAGCCCCAAGCGCGGGGTCAACGGTTACTTGCATTGGGCTGGATTGTCAGGCCCAATCCAAGTAACTGCCAGGGCTTACGTGGCGTAGTGAAGACCAGCACGTGGTCTTCGCCCTAGGGTAACCGCTCCTAGATCTCCGAAACTAGGGCAGACCGATTCCATCGGGAGTGGGCGGTTACATGAGAATGTGTCCTCGCGGGGAGGAGTCTTGCGTGTCGGGGAGAGACGTGTCCTCACGGGGAGGACTTGCTTGTGGACGGAGATGGCTCCTCGCGGGCAGGAGCACACGAGTGTCGAGGAAGAGGGAGCTCTGGGGGGCTCGATGCCTCTGCTCGACGGTTACTCTGCTGAGCCCGACCATGTTAAGGTGTGGCACGTGCCCGACGCTGTTGGGGCGCGTATGTGCCCGACAGTGGTCTTGTAAAGAGGTCCTTGTTGGGCCATCTCATGTCCTGTGGGTTGGGCCTTCTCGACTGAGGGGCAGACCCTGTCCCAGTCCAGAACAGGAGCCCCCCAAGTCGTTGCTCCGAAGTGTCGGAGCAATGACTTAAGGGCCAACAAGCATGTCGGGGAATTATCGATCGCGTGATCGCGATGAGGAGAACTTGTTTGAGGTCCACTGGCCGTGTAGTCGGGGAGCCAAACGTTCGTTGAGTAGAAATCAGCGAGCAGACTCGAGCGTGGGAGTTCGCGGACGGTCGACTAAGCGGGGATGCGAGAAGTTTGAACTTGGGTGTTGAAGCAAATGGAGAGACGCGTGTTAGGGAGCGAACGGTCGCATGTATGCCACGTGTCAGACGCCATCATTGCCTAGGGGCGACTAGGCTAGGGTAGTGTACTCTAGTAGTCTAAAACCCTTCGAATTCCATGAGGATCCTATAAATAGGCCTCACCTCGTTTCATTTGCACCGTTTGCTCTTTTCCTCTCAGACTCTCCATTTTCTTCTTCTCCGTTTTTCCGCCGCTGCCTTCCACCGTTCTCCACCAACGTTCGCCATGCCGGAACCCTAAAAAGCGTATTTCAAGTAAGTTTCTTTCTTTTTTCTCCTTTCGTCTGTATTTGTAGGGTGAATCTTATGGTGAACAGATGAAGTTCCCATGGAAATCACGAAATATCCGGCGAAAACGGCGGAATTTCATATTTTAGTTGTTGAATCCCGCGGGGAGAGGCGATGAAATCCCCGAGGACACGAAGAATATCTCGGGGTCATGAGATGAACTCTTCTCAGCTCTTTGTTGAACATTCCGGGAATCAAGGACGGAATCCCCGGGGAGCCGACGCTTATCTCGGGGACATGGGTCGAATACCCCGGCGTCCCACCAAATTTCGCTCCCGGCGGACCCGAGGATGGTCGCAGGTTCGCGTTCCCCAACGTTCCCTCCTCGCCCCTTCACTTAATCAGCGGTGGAAGGGGTGAATTTGATATGGGTCATCGAATTCACCATTTCCTTCTGCTTTTCAGGTAAATGGACGTATTGCCCGTGGCTTAGGGATCTTTGGACGTCGACGACCAACCCGACTCTCCAATGGCGCCAATCGCTAGGGTCGAGGAATGTCCCCTCGAGGAGTGGGTCAGCGATGAGCCATTGAACATTGCTTACCATTTTGTTGACGAGGACGAGGACACTATTTTTTGTACAGTCGAGCACCAAGTGGTGGGTTCCTCAAAGTCGTGGAAGGTGTTCCGACCTCAAGCACACCATCGCATATGCTCGACGTACCGAGGGATGAGGTTCCCGCTTTACGAGTTCATGTTCGACAAGGCGGGGTGGCGTTTGCCCTTTACATATTTTCAACAGGCGGTATTCGTTTGGTTGCGCCTGGCGCCTTTGCAGCTCCACCCTAACTCCCTCGCTTTCATCCGAGCTTTTGAGCTCGTCTGCAAATATCTCTGAATCGGAGCAACCGTGCCTCTCTTCTTTCGCATCTTCCACCTCCAGCGACAGGCCTCCGATGGCAGACACGGCTGGGTGTCTTTCAAGCAAGTGAGCAGCCTGTTTCACACTTATTTGGATTCCGTTCGTGACTTTAAACATCGGTATTATATCGTGAGGCCGGTCACTCTTGAAGCTGTGAATTCGGTGTATTGTCGAGTTTCCTGTGAAGTGGACGGGCAAACGGAGGAGGCCCTCGAGCCAATATTCCCATTGTTCTGGACGGAAGAACACTTCAAAAAGGGGACGGACAGCTACAAAGTCAGTCCTGGCCGTTTGGACGAGGGGGATCGCCTGGCTTACGAGAGAATAGTCGCTTTCCTTAACGGGTTTAACAGAGCCAAGTTCGTGACGCCGAACGGGGACTTCCTTCTGGGCGACGATGGGGAGGTCTTAATGAAGCGTTGATTAATCAACACTAGGGCTCTCCTCGAGACGTTTTCTGACGAGGAGGCTCTCGAGCTGTTAGGTGGGGTGGCTTCCCCGACCTTTTTTCCCCTCGTTTTTATTTTCGAATTACTGACCTCTTTGTTTTCTGTGCAGGTAAGATGTCGTCTGCTGAGGAGCGCCTCAAAAAGTTGAAGGCTAACCGCGCTGTGAAGAAGGGAAGTAAAAGCCGTCTCGAGCATATCTGAGGGCAGGAATTCGTCCCCACTCCGACAACTGGGGGTTCTTCTGGCTCTCACCAGGATAGTGATTCTCCCAGCCCCCAGGTCTCCCCGAAGAGGCGGCGGGTTGCGGACACAGTGGCCATCGACCTTACTGAGAATGAGGGTCCCCCTGCTGTAAAATTCGTGCTCCCGCCTTGTCACTCGAGGCCGAACTTTTTCATGGGGAATAATTCCCTTTGCGTGGGTGCCCCCGAAGCTCAGGCCATCCTAGGCGCCGACAAGGTCTCTCGGAGAAAGGCGCTGGTGGAGGATGTGTCCGCTGTGATGCGGGTTTGTGCGGCTGCCCTGGTTCTGAACGACGAGGCGTGCCCAGAAGGCGAACTGAACAGGTTACGCGAGAGTTTCCAGTCTATCTCAGCTGAAATGGAGAAGGTGGGCAAGGAGCTGGTTGACTGTTAAAGCCAGAACCAGGCCCAAGTCGAGCTTCAAGGGCAGTTGGAAGAAAAGTTGAAGAATGCTGAGGAAGAGCGGAGATGTCTCGTCGGGATTGAAGAGGAGAGGGATCGTCTCTTGACGAGGAATGCCGAGTTGGAGGAGGCTGTCCGCCCTGCTGATGAGGAAACCGAGGAAGATAGGTTGTTGACCTCGCGAGCAGCGCTCATAGCGAAACTCCGGCAATCCGAGGAGGACAACCTCGAAGCGGCCGGCATAGGATTCAGAAACGCCGTGCAGCAGCTTCGGGTTCTGAACCCCGACCTCACAACCGAAGGGATTGACCCCGACTCCGAGGTGGTCGACGGTCAAATCGTGCAGTCGATGCGGGTGGACGAGGTTCATGAATGCGAGGAGCCCGAAGGGACTGTCGCTGAGTAGGCTTTTCTTCTTTGTTTTGTTCGGCCTGCAAGCCGTTTTATTTATTTTTCAATACGTATGCCCGGCCTGCGTGCCAGGGGCTTTTGATACTTGTTTGTAATATTTGTACAATGGGCTTCTGCCCGCTTTAATGCAATTTTGCTTATCTGAGCTGTTTGTATTGTTTATACTGTGTGTGATGTTATAGCATTTGTTATACTTTGTTTTTGTCTAAGTAATAAAGACTTTGGGATTTGCTCGACCTTGATAGTCCCTGACCGCGTGGAGAGCTGGTCGGGTGGTCGGAGACGTATTTCGACCTTCAACTAGGCTAAGAGCTCGATCAAGGTCTTAGCTTCGTGGCGTGAACTTCCCATCGCGAGTTGGGTGTTCTTCCTAATTGGTACAACGACGACGGAGCTCGATCGAGGTATCCCCGTCGGATCAAAAGTCCTCGCGCACACACGACGCGGCCTCTGATAATCGTGTTCTGTATAGGGGTGACGCGCACGTACCTTAGTGCGTCCCCGTAATCACGGTGTTCGTGAGCCGCGGGCAGTGCTTAACTGTAGTATTGTTTAAGCTTCTCAGCGTTCCATGGTCGAGCAAGTTCTTCCCCGTGCAAATTTTCTAAGAAGTAGGCTCATGTCCCCGTTTTCGCGCAGACGCGGTACGGGCCCTCCCAGTTCGCGGCGAGTTTGCCTTCTCGCGAGTCTTTCTGGTTCCTTCGTAGGACGAGGGTGCCCACCTGAAAATCACGTTTGATAACTTTGTCGTTATAACGTAGTGTTATTTTCTGTTTAAGTGAAGCTTCTCGGAGAGAAGCACTCGAACGTGTCTCCTCGACGAAGTCGAGTTCTTCCCTCAGGGCTTCGTCGTTCGCGTCCCCGTCGAGGGGGGCTTCTGTCCTCCTCGAGGGTTCCTTGATTTCCACGGGGATCACCGCTTCTGTTTCGTAGGTCAGGAAGAAAGGGGTCTCCCATGTCGTGGAATGTGGGGTCGTTCGGTAGGCCCAGAGGACGCTGTGTAGCTCCTCGACCCACCGTTATTTGCCGTCGCCGAGTCGACGTTTAAGTCCTCGTAGGATTACTCTGTTCGCCGCCTCAGCCTGTCCGTTCGTTTGAGGGTGCCGACCGACGTGAAGTGTTGCTTCGTGCCTAGCTTGGAGACGAAGTCTTGGAAGTTCTTGTCGGTGAACTGTGTTCCATTGTCGGTGACAATAGCTTGAGGCACGCCGAATCGGGCGAGGATGTTCCTTTTGTAAAAATGCAGTATGTTGAAGGCCGTGATTTTGGCCAATGCTTTCGCGTCAATCCACTTCGTGAAATAGTCCATCCCGCCGATGAGGTATTTGTTTTGATATGACCCCTGGACGAAAGGTCCGAGGATATCCATCCCCCACCACGCAAACGGCCACGGGGAGGACAGTGTTTTGAGCTCGTTGGGAGGAGCAAGGTGCATGTCCCCGTATTGTTGGCATCTGTCGCATTTCTTGACGTATTCCTTGGCGTCCTGTTGCATGGTGGGCCAGTAATACCCTGCTCGAAGCGCCTTACGGGCTAACGATCGCCCGCCGAGGTACTGTGCATTGATTCCTTCGTGGATTTCCTGGAGAATGCCGGGGACCTTGGTCTCCTCGACGCACCTGAGGAGGGGGATAGAGAACCCTCGCCGGTATAGCTTGTCCTCGACTATCATGTATGAGCATGCCCGCCGCTTGACCATTCCGGCTTCTTTGGGATTTTCGGACAGTTTGCCCGTCGTGAGGTACTCGTACACGAGGGTCATCCAGCAATTGCTGTCACCAATGGCATTTACGTCCGCCACTGGAGTGGGTTTGTCGATGCTCGGCCGGGAAATTACTTCTTGTATGACGGATTTGTTCCCGCCTTTCTTCTTTGTGCTTGCCAATTTGGACAAGACATATGCTCGGGCATTCTGCTCGCGGGGGATGTGAGTTACTTCTGCGGAGGTGAACTTTTTCATCTTTTCTTTCACCAAGGCTAATTATTATATGAGGTTGTCGTTCTTGGCCTGGTACTCTCCTCGGACTTGCGAGGCCACGAGCTAGGAGTCGGTGAAGAGTTTGACCTCCTTGGCGCCGAGGTCCTCGGCCAACCGAAGTCCAGCGAGGAAGGCCTCATACTCCGCTTGGTTGTTCGACGTCGGGAAGGATAGTTCGAGGGATACCTCGATCAGGATGCCTTCCTCATTTTTGAGGATGATGCCCGCCCCGCTTCCCTTCAGGCTGGATGCTCCGTCGACATAGATCGTCCATTTCTGGGATCCGTTCGTCGAAGGTTCCGGGACGGTCATCTCCGTTACAAAGTCGGCCAATACCTGAGCCTTCAGGGCTTTCCTCCCTTTGTATTGGATGTCAAACTCGACGAGTTCGAGTGACCACCTGAGCATCCTCCCCGCCATGTCCGGTCGTCCAAGGAGCTGCCTTATAGGCTGTTCAGTCCTTACGACGACAGTGTGGGCAAGAAAGTAGTGGCGTAGCCTCCTGGCCGCAGTGACGAGGGTCAGGGAGACTTTCTCTATCTGCTGATACCTAAGCTTGGGGCCTTGGAGGGCTTTTCTCGTGAAGTAAATTGGCTTCTGCCCGTCCAGGGTTTCCCGAATGAGGACGGCGCTGACTGCTTCACTCGTGATTGTAAGACACAAGAAAACTGTCTCCCCGCCTGTAGCACCCCAAAATTTTCCCTACTTTTTTGGCTTATGCTTCTTTCTCATATGCATCTTCGTTAGGTCATGATCATATGTTTACATTTGCATTGGTTTTCTGGGACATAAGATCGAAAAGTGTTCATGCTATTGGGTCACAATCTGGTGAGCTTACTGATTGATATTTTGGAATTCATTTAGGAAAGAAGTTTGGTGTGATTGGGAATTTGATGGGAATTGGACATGTCAAGATCAGTTGTGTGGGCAATTTGGAAATTGAGATACAAGCCATTTTTAACTCATATCCAAACTCATTATTTTTCTTTATCCATTGCAACCCATTTTCAAATCCAATTTTTATCCAAATATCCATTTTAGTCCATTTCCTTACATAAAACCATTTTTATCCATTTCAATATCCACTTTAAATAACCGAAACCATTTCTCAACACCACTTATGTAATTCATATCCAAATTCATCCATTTTTATAAACTAGTTTCAGGCCTTTTCTTAAATCCAATCTCATTTGTAAATCCAATTACTCAATATCTATTTTCAAACCTAGTTTTATCCAATTTCATCATCCACATTTACAATCCATTCTTAGATTCATATCCAAATTTATAACCATCTCCATCATCCATTGCAAAAAATCCATTTTCTAAATCCATGTGACAAAATAAATTTCAATTCGATTCATTGTTTCAACCTCATTTTAATTCATGCCACAAAATCCTAAAAGCCCATGTTTAATTCAATATTAATGTTAACCTCATTTCAATATCCAATAAACCTTGTTGTCCATGTTCATATCCAATTAACCATATTCATAAACTAACTCTGTGCACAGCGCATAACTTTTTCACACAGCAGGAAATAGAAAAAAGTACATATCAGCCATGATAGAAAATGGAAGGTACATAATAGAACAAAAAAAAAAGAAAGGGAGAGGACATAGAAACGGTTTTCACTGAATTTTGTAACAGAAACTACTAATCCCTAACGGAAAACTCATAACAAACTCTAACAGAATTTGAGTTGGAAAAACCTAATCTACCCTCACCCAATTCCTGTATAAAAGAAGCTGCCACTGAATTGAGAGGGGGTTTTTTTGTTATTCCAATTCCTCACGATTCATCTCCACAATCTCTGCAATTCATTCATCTTCAACATTCCTCTTCTACAAGCTTCATCTGCAACAAGCTTCTTCAAACTTCTCCTGAAATTCATCTTCAAGCCTTGCCGCTGTTTGTGCAAAATCTTCATCAGTTTTCGATATCTCCAATTCAGAGCCCATAGAAATCAAGAAAAATCAACGGAACTTCACTCACGATCTTCAATTCTCAACCTCTAATTTCTGCATCATCACTATCATCGTTCTCAATCCGTAACCTGTAGACATTATAACAACATTCTTCATCATTTGCGATCTGCAACGAGAATCAATAACAAAGTAGAAGAAGAGGTTTTAACGACATCGATTCACAATTCGAAGCAATACATAGGAGATTGAAGAAGCAGAACCGAGAAATTGAAAGAGAAGAATAAAAAACAAAGTGGAATTAAAGTTACCTCTGGTTTTCTATTCGTATCCTCCGATCTGAAGACGCACCTGACGGTTCTCCGGTACGTACGTCAATCTCGTCTCAAACTTTGATGTGCGATTTTGTTCGTGTGTTTACTGTTTCTGATTTGCGATTCAAAGCTTGTGATTTTCATTGCGTTTGTTGTCGATTTCTGGATTTTGTTTTCCCACCGTGAGAGTTGCAGTTGTGAGAGTGTTGGAGAGTTAGAGGAAGTTTGTGTGGATTTGTTTTGTGGTGAAGAATGAAACAGAGTTGGTGGCCGGCGATTAGGAAAGGGAAAGGAGGTGTGAGCATTGAGGATGAATGGCGGACGGCATAAGTGAAAGAAGTTGAGCGAGAACAAATTTTTACCGAGTACGATGCGTTGAGAGACAAGTGAGGTTGTTGTCCGGCGAAAACGAAGACGGAGGTGAGATGGCGTCATCGGAGGCGAGTTGGACGGAGAAGAAGAAGTAGGTTGAGCGATTGAAGAAGTTTCTGGTGCGGTTTATGTCTTCAGCGAAAGAGAGATGATGATGTTGAGACTGCAAAGAACAAGGAGAGGTCGAAGGTGGTGGTGACGGAGCTCCGGCGGAGGGAGTTTGTTCTAGAAGTGAGTAACGGCGCATGGAGAATGGAGAAGAAGACTTAAATCTGGCTTGATTTAGGTTTTTGTTGTTTCTGTTATATGGACCGAGCCTTTGGGCCCATCGGTTTTTTTCTTTTTTTCACACCTACCGATTTACTCACCGCACCTCCCCTTGACTCCCTCTTGTTGATTTCAGTGGGCTCAAGCGCAGGGCCCAGACACTTTTTCTATTCGCACCGCCCAGCTACTATTGCGCACCCCCTTCGTTTATTTTCATCATTTGAATATTTGTTTAGTTGTTTTTTTATAAATAATTGATTAATTGTTTTAATTGGTTTTAATAGTTGTTTTGGTTTTGATTTTAGGCAATTAAAATTAGATTACTTCTAAAATCTCATTTTAATTAGAAATTAGCTTCTAATATTTTCTTTTAATTCTAGAATTAGTTTTAGAATTAATTTTCTTTTAATTAGATTTTTGTAGAATTAGATTTCAATTAGGAATAATCAGAATTAATTTTAGGATTAATCTTAGTGTTAGTTTTAATCTTAGATTAACTTTTTTTTTTTTGCTAATTTTTAATCTTGATTTTAATTAGCATTTTAGCTTGGATATTCTTGATTAATTGTTGACTTTGATTTTGTTGCTTATTTCTGATTAATTTCTGATTAAGTACTTACCTGTCTCTTATCTCTTTTACTTATCTTTCTCTTTTGTGAATAGCATGACATAATGCTTGATTGTGTAGAACTCTCTCACATCCCTTAGGGATCCTAGCTCATCCTTAATATTTGATTAAGGTGAGGTAGGATAAGCATTAGATAGTGATATCCCTCTCTTCTTTTAGACTTAGGTGGTTCCTATTACCTCACATAACCATAGGATCTCCAAGTATGATAACTCATAGGATTATTAGTCTCCCTTTAGACTTTTACCTTTCTCAATCTTTGAGTCTCTCTTCTCCTCATCTCAAAACAAAAAGCAAAACATCTAATAAAGGCATAACGTATAGTGTATTTGAGCCTTTCATGTGAGAATAAGATAGTGAGGGGTCTTCTCTCACTTTCTTAGAATGTTTAGCATACGTCCCGTCTTGGGTCGATATGCGAGGCATTCGATCCTACAAGAGAGACTTAAATACAATATGCGTTGTAAACACAAAAATAATCAAAACACTTCTTTTCAAAATACAAAAATAAACAAACAATTCTCTTCTCATCTCCTTCATTCTATTCCTTAGGGACTCGTCATGTCCGTTCTACCGCAAACAGGTAACGCCTAAGTCTCCCTACAGCGAGCTGCAACGCCTAACTGCTGAGACGCGCACTCTGACGTTTCCACTAAAAAACACAAACAAAGCAACCCTTGTTGAAGGGAACTACGTCGCTCTGATTCCCATGTTCTCGATGAGATACGTAGGCAGTGAGGTAGGGCCCATTCGAGCACTTCTTTTATTTTCCCTACATTTGTTTCTCGTTCTCTCTCATTTCCTTTTCTGGCATCTTTTCTATCACCCTTTGAGCAGTGCTTCAAGCGTGGATCCCGTCGAGTACGACGGACGTGAAGGGGTGCTGATACCTTCCCTTTACGTAACCGACTCCCTTACCCTTTCTCTTTGGTTCGCGAGACCTCGTTCTTTCCTTCCTCCCGGGTTGTGCAGCATTACCTTTCCCTTTCTTTGGGATAAAAATGCCTGGCTGGCGACTCTTCTTTCTTTCTTCCGCGTCACTTTCGCATTTGTACCTGGATGAAAATCCCGGGAGCGACAGCTGGCGACTCTGCTGGGGACAGGTTGACCTCTTGCTGGTCCATCCCCTTTTGTGAGTCAAACCTAGCACTTGTTTGTTTTTCTTTCATTGGGTGTTTACTTTGTTGCTGTTTTTGCTGTTTTACTATTTTACGGCTTTACTGTACATTACTGTATTTACCGCATTTACTGCATCATATTTCATTATTATACTGGACTGTGCTGTGCTGGTTTTTCTGTTTGGCGGGATGGGTGATTTGAGAGATAAGCCCATTACACAGGCTTGAGAGTACATGTAGGATTAGAGTGGAAAGTAGTGTGACCTACGTAGCGTCTTGGTACGTATGGTTTACACGAAATCCACAACCAGACGAGGTTTTCTTGGGAGATGTTCTGATTTGCACGTCTTATGCATTTCAAAATATCAACCTAGAAAGCTGTCGACTCTGGTGACCATTCCCGAGGACTCAGTTGCGGCACTCCTCCCGAGATGTGATAATTGAAGACCAGAAATGGCAAACCCATTACGCATTCTTGATTCGAGGACCCAATGCTGGGAACTTGATATAGGATATCCTTTTTAGGGGGAATCAGTGGACGACCTCTTTGTTTGGTGATAGTATTGTACCCCGAGGGGTGAATGTACTATTGCTTCTCAAATCGAGAATCTGAAACTGAGGATCCCAACTTTTTTAGTACCCACATGTGAGAATGGGCGGGTGTTTACAGGTTTGCAGGTAACCGTAAACTTCTACCTACCTGTTTTCTGGTTTTCTTATCAGTGTGGACTTATCAGCCTGGTATTCCGGTTTTCTCTTCAGAGCAGACCTTTGGGTTTGTCCAGACATTAGCACAACACTTATCCAGAGCTTTATGGATACCTTGATCCCGTGTCTTTGCATTTGCATCACATGACATTTTGCATTTTCATACTCATATGCATAGCAGGTATTCTCAGAAGGGGATTCTTATTCTGAATTGGTATTTTCTTCAGAACTGCAAACCTGACTTCTCACCACTACGCAACATAAAGCAATTAGAGGAGAATCATGGATCAGATGCGAGCAGAGTTGTCGGAATTCCAGACTCGTATGGCTCAATGCTTTTAGATGATGCAGAGTGTGGCTCAACATCAAGAGAAATTAAGGGCGGTTATTTGCAGGGCTACTGTTGTTATCCCAGAGGCTGGTAATGGGAATGTTGTTGGTAATACTCCGGGCGGAGTTGTGAATCCTCCATGTGCTGATCTTCCTCCACCCTCTCCTATGAGTCAATCCAGAGGAAGTGATGCTAGGATTCATGTTCCTCGTCAGAAGGTGGATAATCAGGAAGAACAATTTTATGATGCTAAGATGAATTTCCCTACTGACACGGACAAGAAGCTTTGTATGCTTGAAGAGAGATTGAAGGCTTTAAAGAGCCAGAATACTTTGGGAATGGACATGTATGACTTAGGGTTGGTCCCAGGTGTGAAAATTCCTTCGAAGTTCAGGGCGCCTGTTTTTGAAAAGTACAATGGATCCACCTGCCCTAAGCTTCACATCAGGGCATATTCCAGTAAAATGTCTGCCTATACGGATGATGAGAAGCTGCTGATGCATTTCTTTCAGGACAACTTAACTGGGGCATCTTTAGACTGGTATATGAGCTTAGAGAGAATGCGCATTAAAAGCTGGAGAGGTTTGGCAGAAGCTTTCATCAAGCACTACCAATACAATACGGACATGGCGACCAATAGAATACAATTGCAGAGTCTTTCTCAGGGACAAAACGAAAGCTTCAAAGAGTACGCCCAGAGGTGGCGTGAATTGGCTTCCCGAGTTCAACCTCCAATGTTGGAAAGAGAGCTCGTTGATATGTTCTTGGATACGCTTCAGGGGCATTATTATGAGAAATTGGTTGGATGTTTGTCAGCCGGATTTTCAGGTCGTATTGGCAGGAGAAAGAGTCGAAAATGGCATCAAAACGGGAAAGATTCGAATTACTGCTGAAGATGCAAATAAACCTTATGCTGGGTCCTCCAAGGGAAAGGAAGGAGAAACTAGTGCTGTGTATTTTTCTCTTGTTGTTCAACAGCCTGTTCAGTATCAGCGACCTTATGCTCCGCAGCAACAGAGACAACAAAGATCACGAAGGCCTGTGAGAAGGTTCGATTCACTCCCTATTCCTCACTGTGATGTTCTTGCCCGTCTACTTGAGAGTTCTCTGGTTGAACTAAGGGATGCCAAGCCTGTCCCTGACCCCATTCCTCCTGATTATGATCTGGATGCTAGATGTGAGTATCACTCAGACACACCGGGTCATTCCATTGAAAATTGCAATGTGTTCAAGCACAAGGTGCAAGACCTGGTGGACTCAGAGATCATTGCATTCACTGAAGATGATATGTACATCAATTGAAGCCTCCTGTCTCAAGTGAACACTCAGTTTGCAAGGACGTCTAGACAGAATTAAGCCTCCTCAGCGATGGAAATCTCCAGCTTCTTTACTGCATTTTCATTTGTAGTTTTTCATTTCTTGTTAAAGCATTGTATACATAAAAAACTTGTTTGTGTTCTGAATGATGTTTTAATGCAATGAATATATTTTTTCTTGAAGTAATTCATTCATATAATGTTTCTGCACATTGTAATACCAATTTTCTTGCTTAAACTCTTGGAGGGAGGATGATGAGGTAAAAATGCAAAATCTTTGGTTGTGTGCTTTTGGATAAAACCCTGTTGAGGATGTACAGGCATTGCTTCAAATCCCCAAAAATTGAATATATAAGGAGATAGACCCTCGTCAACCACTTTGAGCCTTGAAGCAGGAGTTTCTTTTCATTCGAAAAAACCCTCACATTTAACCAAGGGCAGGGTAGTTGCCAGTAATTTGACCAAGCGTTCAAATTTCGAAAGGAGTGTGCATCTGAGGATCCATTACCTTCAAGAGGTCAAAAGATGTGAAAACAATGGTTATCCATCCATAATCAAGGAGTGAGGTAGTCACAACCCTTTCAAACAAGTCAGACAACCAGTGTCACACGATTGGTTCAAAAAAAAGGAAGAATAAAAAAAGAATAAAAAGAGAAAGCCCGCTAAGTCCAAACTTGAAAATAAGCGACTTAGGCAAAAGTTAGGGCATCCCGCTGGACTTTAAAATCGAAAAATTCAGAAAGAATCAGTCTAGGCAAAATCAGGGAAATAAAGAAGCGAAAAATGAAAAAGAAATGCTCAAAAGAGAAAATCCTCGATAAGGAACAAGTCGTGTGACCGGAACACTGAAGACAAAAAGGGGTGATTGTCATTTCAAAGACCTCATGGGTTCCTTAACCATCGATCCTCACAAAAAAAATCCTTTTGGGAGATGAGCGCTTGTGCCAAATTAACTGAGCGTAGGACTGGAGAACATCAAGGAGAATGGGTGGGTACAAATAGAATTTTGAGCCATAAATCCTTTTTTCTAAAACCGTGAACCAGGCCACGTTATAACCCTTAAAAGTCCTAATTGAAACAGGGTTTATTCTGAAGGCGTACTTCAACGAGATAGCGTTCCTGACTCCCATGAGTTGTGCTAATAAGATTTTTGTTGGTATTGCATGTGCGTATTGTTTTCCATTCAAAAATCAATGTCGTAACTAGTAACTCGTTCACCGGGTTTTACGACATATTTTCAATAAACTTCAAGGTTAACATGTTTGTTGCATTAGAATTATCATTCTCATAATAAACTCGTTCTGCTTGCATACATGTGCCTAAGCATCAATGAAGCTTACACAGTGAATGCCAGTCGAGAAGCTTGATCCTGCCGAGTTGGGATGCTTGAAAATTCTGAAGGACATTCATATCAAGGGGCATGTTGCCAAGAGACTCAGTGTCATGGGCTCTCCCCAGTAAGTCGTGATGAGATGTAGCCAATCTGGGGCAGTCACGTCGAGAAATTTCTCTGAAGTTCAGTTATTCTGGGACATTTATTCGAAGATCAGGGGAAAAGTCACTTCAAAGCTCATATCGAGGCAGGCCACCTCCGAAGCATGAGGAGTTATCCTCTCAAGAAGACGGTTAATCAGAAACACCTCTTCAAGGTTCGAAATACTAAGGCCGAGTATTTCAAATCATTACAAGTCCTCTATAGGCAAATTCCTTCAAGGATCATACAGTCTGGGGCAGTTATGCCGAGATCCGATAAATCTCTTCAAGAGTTTGAAGATCCTGGGGCAGTGTGAACGCCCGGTCTTCTGTAAAATCCTCTTGAGATGATTTCTCCCATTAGACCTTGTGGTCTGGGGCAAGTCAGGAAGAAACTGTTGTTTACTTTTGATAATCAATATGCAAGTGATCAGCAGAAACTTGAAGCATTAAGTCTCTTCCCCAGCAAGGAGCCAGAAGGTATCTTTTCCAGCAAGGTGTTGGAATTGACATTCTTCCCCAAGCAGATAATCGTCCTCAAATCGAAAAGGGTTATTCATGAGGATTTCTTATCCCCAACATTGTAGGTGGATTCCTCATTCTCAGCAGGGTAAGACGATGGAATATTTTCAAGCAGTTTGAAGACTATGAGAAGTCAGAGTACTCTCTTCCTCAAAATTCAAAGTCCAATGGTTATTGGCACTCTCCGCAAGTCAAAGTACAATGGTTATTGGCACTCTTAGCAGTTCAAAGTCCAATCCTCATTGGCATCTCCCTAACAGAGTTTGCAATTCAGCTTGCAGTGCTCCGTTAGGGTTTGCAACACCAGTGGTTATTAGTGGTGCAGTTGGTTATCTCCCACAGGAGACCAGATATTGGTGATCCCTTCCTCAGTGAAGTCTGTTTGCTCTATTTTGCGCATTCCCCAGTGGAGTGTCCTCTCATTCTTGCATGTAGTTATCATCATAAGCATTTGCATTCTCAAAACGCATAGCACTTCCATTGCATGTGGAGCTTTACGCCATAGAAAGAAAATTCAAACATGCATCGAAGCATAAGCCAGATTTGGTACCTTGTGCGAAAGCCCAGATCAACCCTCAATCAAAGCAGTGATCCCCAACCTCCGAGTTAGCGCCTATTCTCTCCAACCTCAGAGTTGACGCCTGTTTTGTCCAACCTTAGAGTTGACGCCTATTCTCTCCAACCTCAGAGTTGACGCCTATTCTCTCCAACCTCAGAGTTGACGCCTGTTTTGTCCAACCTCAGAATTGACGCCCTTTATACCAACTTCAAAGTTGTCGTATACTTTCTCTCCAACCTCAGAGTTGACGCCGGTTTTGTCCAACCTCAGAGTTGACGTCCTTTATACCAACTTCAAAGTTGTCGTATACTTTCTCTCCAACCTCAGAGTTGACGCATGTCTTTGCCCAACCTCAGAGTTGACGCCTCTTTCCCCGACCTCAGAGTGGACGCCTCCCTTCTCCAACCTCAGAGTTGTCGTATATTCCCTCTCCAACCTCAGAGTTGTCGTATATCTTTTTTACCAACCTCAGAGTTGTCCTATATCTTTTTTACCAACCTCAGAGTTGTCGTATATCTTTTTTACCAACCTCAGAGTTGTCGTATATCTTCTCTCCAACCTCAGAGTTGTCATTTATTCCCTTTCCAACCTCAGAGTTGTCGTATGTCTGTCTGCCCAATCTCAGAATTGACGCCCTTTTTCCCCAACGTCAGAGTTGACGCCTATTTTGTCCAACCTCAGAGTTGACGCCCATTTCTTCTCCAACCTCAGATTTGTCGCCTTTCTCCAACCTCAGAGTTGTCGTACCTTATTTTTTCCCCAACAACACTATTTTGTCCAACCTCCAGGTTGACACTCATTTTACCAACTTCAAAGTTATCGTGGCTCTTTCCTCAACCTCAGAGTTGATGAATATCCTTTTTCTTTACCAACTTCAAAGTTGTCGTACACCTTTTCTCGACCTCAGAGTTGATGAAAGTGCTTTTCTTCCCCAACCTCAGGGTTGACGCCAATTTCCCAACTTCAAAGTTGTCATACACCGTTTCTCGACCTCAGAGTTGATGAATATCTCTTTTCTTCCAGCCTTAGAGTTGAAGTCAATGTTTTACATCTGGTCTCAAAGTCTATGCATACCTTTTTACCAACCTCAGGGTTGACGCCCCTCTTTTACCAACTTCAAAATTGTCGGACACCTCTTCTCAATCTCAGAGTTGATAAACGTCCCTTTCTTCCCAAAACTCCTAGTTGACGCCTTTCGTCTCCAACCTCAGAGTAGACGTATTGTGGCCTGTCTCCAACCTCAGAGTTGATGTATATCCTCCTTCTGACCCCAGAGTTAAACTTATGGTTTTTTTCTCAACCTCAGAGTTGATGTCTACCTTTTCCTCAACCTCAGTGTTATTGTTTACTTAAATTTTTCTCAATCTCAGAGCGAATGCAATTTTTCCTCAACCTCATAGTTGATGGTCTACCTTCTTACCCCCAGCGGAGTCATCTTTGTAGGTCCGTTGATTCTATAAACCTCCGGTTGTAAGTCCACCTTTGGCTGGAAATCACCTTATCATTTCTCTCCCCACAGTGGGCAAATTTCGTGGTTCTTTTTGTATTCAATCTCCTTCTACCTTGGATGTCTGAAAGCTATTGCTATCATCCTTCCAGGTCCAAGTCGATTGAATAGGGGCAGCTGTAACACCCCAAAATTTGCCCTACTTTTTTGGCTTATGCTTCTTTCTCATCTGCATCTTTGTTAGGTCATGATCATATCTTTACATTTGCATTGGTTTTCTGGGACATGGGATCGAAAAGTGTTCATGCTATTGGGTCACAATCTGGTGAGCTTACTGATTGATATTTTGGAATTCATATTTGATGGGAATTGGACATGTCAAGATCAGTTGTGTGGGCAATTTGGAAATTGAGATACAAGCCATTTTTAACTCATATCCAAACTCATTATTTTTCTTTATCCATTGCAACCCATTTTCAAATCCAATTTTTATCCAAATATCCATTTTAGTCCATTTCCTTACATAAAACCATTTTTATCCATTTCAATATCCACTTTAAATAACCGAAACCATTTCTCAACACCACTTATGTAATTCATATCCAAATTTATCCATTTTTATAAACTAGTTTCAAGACCTTTTCTTAAATCCAATCTCATTTGTAAATCCAATTACTCAATATCCATTTTCAAACCTAGTTTTATCCAATTTCATCATCCACATTTACAATCCATTCATAGATTCATATCCAAATTTATAACCATCTCCATCATCCATTGCAAAAAATCCATTTTCTAAATCCATGTGACAAAATAAATTTCAATTCGATTCATTTTTTCAACCTCATTTTAATTCATGCCACAAAATCCTAAAAGCCCATGTTTAATTCAATATTAATTTTAACCTCATTTCAATATCCAATAAACCTTGTTGTCCATGTTCATATCCAATTAACCATATTCATAAACCAACTCTGTGCACAGTGCATAACTTTTTCACACAGCAGGAAATAGAAGAAAGTACATATCAGCCATGATAGAAAATGGAAGGTACATAATAGAACAAAAAAAAAGAAAGGGAGAGGACATAGCAACGATTTTCACTGAATTTTGTAACAGAAACTACTAATCCCTAACAGAAAACTCATAACAAACTCTAACAGAATTTGAGTTGGAAAAACCTAATCTACCCTCACCCAATTCATGTATATAAGAAGCTGCCACTGAATTGAGAGGGGGATTTTTTGATATTCCAATTCCTCACGATTCATCTCCACAATCTCTGCAATTCATTCATCTTCAACATTCTTCTTCTACAAGCTTCATCTGCAACAAGCTTCTTCAAACTTCTCCTGGAATTCATCTTCAAGCCTTGCCGCTGTTTGTGCAAAATCTTCATCAGTTTTCGATATCTCCAATTCAGAGCCCATAGAAATCAAGAAAAATCAACGGAACTTCACTCACGATCTTCAATTCTCAACCTCTAATTTCTGCATCATCACTATCATCGTTCTCAATCCGTAACCTATAGACATTATAACAACCTTCTTCATTATTTGCGATCTACAACGAGAATCAATAACAAAGTAGAAGAAGAGGTTTTAACGACATCGATTCACAGTTCAAAGCAATACATAGGAGATTGAAGAAGCAGAACCGAGAAATTGAAAGAGAAGAATCAGAAGCAAAGTGGAATTAAAGTTACCTCTGGTGTTCTATTCATATCCTCCGATCTGAAGATGCGCCAGACGGTTCTCCGGTAGGTACGTCAATCTCGTCTCAAACTTTGATGTGCGATTTTGTTCGTGTGTTTACTGTTTCTGATTTGCGATTCGAAGCTTGTGATTTTCATTGCTTTTGTTGTCGATTTTTGGACGTTGTTTTCCCACCGTGAGATTTGCAGTTGCGAGAGTGTTGGAGAGTTAGAGGATGTTTGTGTGGATTTGTTTTGTGGTGAAGAATGAAACAGAGTTGGTGGTCGGTGATTTGGAAAGGGAAAGGAGGTGTGAGCATTGAGGGTGAATGGCGGACGGCACAAGTGAAAGAAGTTAAGTGAGAACAAAGTTTTACCGAGTGCGATGCGTTGAGAGACAAGTGAGGTTGTTGTCCGGCGAAAACGAAGACGGAGGTGAGATGACGTCATCGGAGGCGAGTTGGACAGAGAAGAAGAAGTAGGTTGAGCGATTGAAGAAGTTTCTGGCGCGGTTTATGTCTTCAGCGAAAGAGAGATGATGATGTTGAGACGGCAAAGAACAAGGAGAGGTCGAAGGTGGTGGTGACGGAGCTCCGGCGGAGGGAGTTTGTTCTAGAAGTGAGTAACGGCGCAGGGAGAATGGAGAAGAAGACTTAAATCTGGCTTGATTTAGGTTTTTGTTGTTTCTGTTATCTGGACCGAGCCTTTAGGCCCATCGTTTTTTTTCTCTTTTTCACACCTACCGATTTACTCACCGCACCTCCCCTTGACTCCCTCTTGTTGATTTCAGTGGGCTCAAGCGCAGGGCCCAGACACTTTTTCTATTCGCACCGCCCAGCTACTATTGCGCACCCCCCTCCGTTTCTTTTCATCATTTGAATATTTGTTTAGTAGTTTTTTTTAAATAATTGATTAATTGTTTTAATTGGTTTTAATAGTTGTTTTGGTTTTGATTTTAGGCAATTAAAATTAGATTACTTCTAAAATCTCATTTTAATTAGAAATTAGCTTCTAATATTTTCTTTTAATTCTAGAATTAGTTTTAGAATTAATTTTCTTTTAATTAGATTTTTGTAGAATTAGATTTCAATTAGGAATAATTGGAATTAATTTTAGGATTAATCTTAGTGTTAGTTTTAATCTTAGATTAACTTCTTTTTTTTTTGCTAATTTTTAATCTTGATTTTAATTAGCATTTTAGCTTGGATATTCTTGATTAATTGTTGACTTTGATTTTGTTGCTTATTTTTGATTAATTTCTGATCAAATACTTACCTGTCTCTTATCTCTTTTACTTATCTTTCTCTTTTGTGAATAGCATGACATAATGCTTGATTGTGTAGAACTTTCTCACATCCCTTAGGGATCCTAGCTCATCCTTAATCAAAGATTAAGGTGAGGTAGGATAAGCATTAGATAGTGATATCCCTCTCTTCTTTTAGACTTAGGTGGTTCCTATTACCTCACATAACCATAGGATCTCCATGTATGATAACTCTTAGGATTATTAGTCTCCCTTTAGACTTTTACCTTTCTTAATCTTTGAGTTTCTCTTCTCCTCATCTCAAAACAAAAAGCAAAACATCTAATAAAGGCATAACGTATAGTGTATTTGAGCCTTTCATGTGAGAATAAGATAGTGAGGGGTCTTCTCTCACTTTCTTAGAATGTTTAGCATACGTCCCATCTTGGGTCGATATGCGAGGCATTCGATCCTACATGAGAGACTTAAATACAATACGCGTTGTAAACATAAAAATAATCAAAACACTTCTTTTCAAAATACAAAAACAAACAAACAATTCTCTTCTCATCTCCTTCATTCTATTCCTTAGGGACTCGTCATGTCCATTCTACCGCAAACAGGTAACGCCTAAGTCTCCCTACAGCGAGCTGCAATGCCTAACTGCTGGGACGCGCACTCTGACGTTTCCACTAAAAAACACAAACAAAGCAACCCTTGTTGAGGGGAACTACGTCGCTCTGATTCTCATGTTCCCGATGAGATACGTAGGCAGTGGGGTAGGGCCCATTCGAGCACTTCTTTTATTTTCCCTACATTTGTTTCTCATTCTCTCTCATTTCCTTTTCCAACATCTTTTCTATCACCCTTTGAGCAGTGCTTCAAGCGTGGATCCCGTTGAGTGCGATGGACGTGAAGGGGTGCTGATACCTTCCCTTCACGTAACCGACTCCCTTACCCTTTCTCTTTGGTTCGCGAGACCTCGTTCTTTCCTTCCTCCCGGGTTGTGCATTACCTTTCCCTTTCTTTGGGATAAAAATGCCTGGCTGGCGACTCTTCTTTCTTTCTTCTGCGTCACTTTCGCGTTTGTACCTGGATGAAAATCCTGTGAGCGACACCGCCCTTAGGCCGTGAGAGGACCGGGGGTTGCGATATGACTTATTTTAGGTGGAGGAGCGCCTGTTCGCATTCTTCGCTCCACTCAAACTCTGTTTTTTGTCGAAGAAGTTTGAAAAATGGGAGTGCGTACTGTGCAGACTTGGCGACGAAGCGAGAGAGAGCGGTGAGCATCCTGTTTAATGATTGTATCGACTTCTTTGAGTCCGGAGTAGGGATCTCAGAAAAAGCTCTACACTTGTCGGGATTGGCTTCGATTCCTCGCTCTGTGAGGTAAAAGCCGAGGAACTTACCAGCCCGAACGCCGAAGGTGCATTTGTCGGGATTGAACCTCATGCGGCATCTCTTCGCCGTGTAGAAACCTTCTTGAGGTGCGTGGCGTGGTCGACTTCTTCTGTTGATTTGACGATCATGTCGTCCATGTAGACCTCGAGCATGTCGCCGATTTCAGCCCAGAAAACCTTATTCATCATCCGTTGGTAGGTCGCACCGGCGTTCTTCAAACCGAAGGGCATCACGTTGTAATAGTAGTTGCCTGACGCGGTCATGAAAGCCGTGTGCTGTTTGTCGACCTTGTCCATGGGAATTTGGTTGTATCCCGAGTAAGCATCCATAAAGGATAATAGTCTGTAACCTGCAGAATTGTCGACCAGTTGGTCGATGTTAGGCAAAAGGTAACAGTCTTTCGGGAAAGCCCGATTAAGATCAGTATAATCAACGCACATCCTCCATTTTCCATTATTCTTTTTAACAATTACAACATTGGACAGCCAGGTTGTGTACCTGGCCTCCGAAATAAAATTCGCCTCTAGGAGGTCTTTTACAGCTTTTTCAACAGCCTCCGTTTTTTCGGGAGACTGCCTACGTCTACATTGAGCTATGGCCCTAGCGGCCGGATCTACTGTGAGCTAATGGCAAGCCACCTCGGGGTCGAGGCCAGGCATCTCGGAGGCGCTACATGCAAAGAGATCAGCGTTCTCCCTTAGACATGCCTTCAGCTGCTCCTTCGCCAGGTCGGGGATTCCGGTGCCAATCTTCACGTTACGGTCGGGATCGTCCCCGAGTACCACGAGCTCAAAGTCTCCGTCGGGGATGGGACGCGTTGGGTGGAGAGGCCGCCCGTTGTTTTCCGCCTGGAGGTCGAGGTCTTCTGCCCCGTCTTCATCGGGTTTTCCCGGGAACCTGCTGTCGAGTTCGACCGCTTTGACACACTGGAGAGGTACCTGTTCGGCGTCCGGGGGTGGCTTGGCCACGATCTTAGGTTTGGTGCCGATGGAACTCATGCCTTTGATGGCGGCGTCGAAGCATCTCCTGGCCGCGTCTATGTACTCGTGCATCGTCACTACTCGTCCCCTGGTCGTGTAGTACTTCATTTTGAGGTGGACTGTTGATGGCACCGTCGTAAGCTCGGCCAGGGTGGTCCTCCCGAGGATGCAGTTGTAAAGGGATGGGCATTCGACCACCAGGAAACAGATCTTCACTTGTCGGGCAGTGTCTTCGGCCCCGAATGTAACCATTAGCTCAACGTAACCCCATGATCTGGTGGTGGTTCCATTGAACCCCTGCAGTTCTGAACCGGCGTACGGGGTCAGATGTCTCTCGTCGAGCTGAAGGGTCCCGAACAGATGGGCATACATGATGTCGACTGAAGTTCCCTGGTCGACTAGGATCCTTCGAACGTCAAAGTTCGGCATCTGTGCCCTGACCAGGAGGGGAATAGTGGCGTTTGGAGCTCCCCCGGGGAGTTCCTCGAGGTAGAAAGTGATAGGGTTGGAGTTTCCCCGCACTTTCTTGAGAGTGGTTGTCTTTGCCGACGTTGCAGATTCCAGCTCATCAAATTTCCGCTTGATCGATTCGACGGATAACTTCTCGTGACCACCCCCGGAGATGATCATCGCTTTGGGGAAGCTTTCCTAGGTGCTATGGGCAGCGACGGGGTCCTCGTGGGGGAAGGTCGCCCACATGTTGCGAATTGCTTCTTGGCCTTCAATGATTGGGGGGACAAAAAAATCTTCGGGTCGAGTGACACTGAGGGCGACTTGAAGCCGACTCTCGTTGGGAGGAGGTGTTGTCTCCTCGACGTTCTGGGCTTCCCAGGAGCTGGGACGAGGAGTGTCATTCTTCTGGACGTATTTCTTCAAGTGTCCTTCCTTGATGAGAATTTCAATTGCATCCTTGAGATGGATGCAGTCTTCTGTTACATGCCCGTGGCTCCGGTGGAACCTACAGTATTTTGACTTGTCGACGTTCGATTTTGGGGTAGTGGGATTCGGAAAGCGGACTCCTCCTTTCACAAATTATGAGTTCTGGCATTCGGAGAGGATTCACGCGCGGGGAACGTTAAGTGGGCTGTATTCTGTGAACCAGCCAGCTGGTCCGCGTGGTTCACGAGGTTCCCAGGGGCGATTATCTCTCTTTCTTTCTCCTCCTCGTCGGGGAGGAGAGTCTTCTTCTTTGTGGTCGCGGAGGCCTTCTTTGCGTCTCGATTCAAGGGCGATCTGTGCTGCCTCTGACTCCTCGAGCTCGATGTACGACTGAGCCCGTTGGAGGAAATCCTCGAGACTACGGGGTCTGCGGAGGCCCACGGACTTGGCAAAGTCAGATCCAAAACGTAGCCCATGGATGATTAAATACTTCTTCATGTCGTCGGTTGTATGGACCTCGACAGCTTCTCTGTTGAATCTCTCAATGTAGTTCCGGAGAGATTCGTTCTACCCCTGGAAGATGCTTTCTAGGGCAGTTTCCGTCTTTGGGTGTCGACGAGATGCAGTAAAATTTTTGGTGAAGCGTTGTCTTAGTTGCTTCCAGGATGTGATCGACCCGGGTGTCAGACCCTTGTACCAAGTCATGGCGCCCTTCCGCAAGGTGGTGAGGAAAAGCCTGCACTTAATGGCTCCCCTGACGTTTCTGAAGTCGAGCATGGCTTCGAAACTTTCGACGTGGTCGTCGGGGTCGGCCAGGCCGTCGTAGTTCCCTAGTTGCGGAGGTTTCTCCATGCCCGCAGGAATTGGGGCGTTCATGATCTCCCATGACAGAGGGGTTCTCGGGTCGTCGTCGTCACTTCCTGTCGGGGACCTCGAAGGGGATCGCTGATGCCGTGGAGGGGAATTCCTCGAACGGTTACTCGGCCTCTCCTCGGTCTGTTTGGACTTCTTGGTAGTGGTGGAGGCCCTGGGTTCCTTCCGAGGCGGGGAACGAGGGCATTTCTGGGAGATCGTCGGCTGAGGGCGCTCAAGACGTGGCCGGCGGCCTCCGCGCACCGGCGAGGGGGTTCGAAATTCGTCGGAAGGAGTCCTTCGCGGGGAAGGAGAACGACGAGGTGACGGTGGACGACGATGTCTTCGCGGGGAAGATCGTCGTCCCCGCCCTTGCTCCAGTGCTTCAATTCTAGTATTCTGGTGTGCGATCAGCTGGTTGGTTTGATTGATCAAGGCAAATAGGGCCACGGTGCTCGAATCTGCATTGGGCGGAGGAGCAACTAGCTGAAAAATGGCTTGCTGATCGTCTTAGCGGGCGGCGTTGTCAGCCACGTCTTGGGAGTCCGGGGAGGCGGTCTGCCTGTCTCTTACGTCGCCTTCATCGCCGTTGAGGGTAGTAGCGTCCTCGTGGTGGTTTTCGTTCTCGAGTTGTGCGAGGACGGTGTCCAGAGCTTTGTGAGCGGACGGATTGGCCATGCTGGTGATGAATGAGAGGATTGCTTTGGTTTATCAAAGGAAAAATGGGGAAGCAAAGGGTTCCCACAGACGGCGCCACTGGCGTACCTGGATCAGACAGTATCTTGTGGCCAACAACGTCGTCTGGCCTTCAGCTCCGGTGTGGTTGAAAGACGCCGGGGGGGGGGGGGGGGGGGGTGTACCTGCAAGGTACTCTGACACTCAAGTAAGGTAACGGTCAGAGAATAATAGCAAGTACAGAGATGAGAGTAAGAAAGTGTGTGTAACCTGACCCTCTCAAGTGAGAGGGTATTTATAGAGAGCCCCAAGCGCGGAGCCAACGGTTACTTGCATTGGGCTGGATTGCCAGGCCCAATCCAAGTAACTGCCAGGGCTTACGTGGCGTAGTGAAGACCAGCACGTGGTCTTCGCCCTGGGGTAACCGCTCCTAGATCTCCGGAACTAGGGCAGACCGATTCCATCGGGAGTGGGCGGTTACATGAGAACGTGTCCTCGCGGGGAGGAGTCTTGCGTGTCGGGGAGAGACGTGTCCTCGCGAGGAGGACTTGCTTGTGGACGGAGATGGCTCCTCGCGGGGAGGAGAACACGAGTGTCCAGGAAGAGCGAGCCCTGGGGGGCTCGATGCCTCTGCTCGACGGTTACTCTGCTGAGCCCGACCATGTTAAGGTGTGGCACGTGCCCGACGCTGTTGGGGCGTGTATGTGCCCGACAATGGTCTTGTAAAGAGGTCCTTGTTGGGCCATCTCATGTCCTGTGGGTTGGGCCTTCTCGACTAAGGAGCAGACCCTGGCCCAGTCCATAACAAAAATGAATGTCTTGCAACATGCCTTGGGATTAAGATTTACTGCAGTTGATTTTTCCTACAGTCACTGCAGTTTAATCACGAAATTATTCCAACCAACTTTTTAAGTTTGAAAATTTATCTTCTCTCTTTTCAAAAACAAGACCCATCTCTCACAAAATGCATGTGACTGTGGATAACTGCAGGATTGTTGACCGCAGACAATCCTAATCTCATGACATGTTAGTATTTAACTAATGACTCTAATTTAAAAATAATTACCAATTATAAATATTATTCATTTAAGGTAATGTACATCTATAATATAAGAAATTGATGTGTTCTGGATATTACCCCAACAACCTTTGCTTAATTGCCTCCACATCACTAATTAAGGGGCATTATGCGTCCAAAACTAACTAATTAGAACTAAATCCATGATTTGTTCCATACCAACAACTACTTGCATGGCCAAGTTACGCATTGTAAGTGTAAAACACAAGCTGGTTGAGATTACAAAGTTGAAACAGTAGCCAAAAAGCAAAACAAATTACACAGCATGGGCATTGGTTGGGAGTTGCATAAAGTTGAGGCTGATATTTTGGCGCAGTTTCCCAGGGCTACGCAGCAGGTCTACAGCTGCAACTGTAGTTGAGTGTCTTGGAACCTGATAAAAACATTGATACCAAAGTCTCCTATTTCCTGCATCTCACAACCCATTTTGCCCTTAAAATTTCAAATGCTTTCATAGACATATCACTAACTTTCATAGACTTCTGATTTTAGTTCATGAGCAACAATCACTAACTTTACAAAAATTTCCTTTGTTTTGTAATTAACTGATGCATTACATGTGCTTCAAAATACAACACCCAACCCTTTCTTTTGATTGAGACATATATAGCTAGCAGTCTCTTTCTCTCTTCTTCTTCATAAATATTTTTTTGTTTTTTTTTAATCCTTTTTTCTATGTATGCCTTTTTCTTGATTCCTTTGTTTATCATGTTTATGTATTATTAGCAGAAAGGTTGTTTTGTTTTTATCACTTTGTATCTATTGGTAATGAAAAATGAAATCTTCTTATTTTCTGCTAACTAAAATATGATAAATGCAGTTGCATGGGATACACATAAATGGTTAGGTTATTGATCAATAATTAATTGGATGTAACTATGTTAAGTTCTGTAAGCATTCTCTTTTGAGAAAGGTTAGATGTAGTAGGAATGTTTGTCATGTTCCCAACTTGAGTGTTGTGTGAGTTAAGAAACTTTAATCTTAGTATTCATATTTTGAAGTTAGGCATTGTTTGTTATGTATAATTTTGTTCATTTTGGAATTAATTCACTATATTAATTTAGTCCATAGTTAATGGCGGAACTAATATTAATTTCAGTAGAGTGGCGGAGCTAGCATTCTATAGACCTCTAGAAAATGGACTAAATGTAAACACTTACATATTTTTAGCAAGTTTATGAAAAATATTACTCTTTTTTCTCTTTGTTAAATATGATAATATTTAATATTTTGTTATGATGGTAAGTATTTATAAATATTGTTATGAGTCTTTTTGATGGCAATTACTTTTCCTTGCTACGGAGTTTTTGAGGCCCCATCTTGTGTTGTAATGCATGATGGATAAGATATTGAACTCCAATTTTGATGGCAAGTCTGCAACTTTTAAAAGATGGGTATACAAGATTTTTGAATTTGTAATTCACAATTTTAATAGGTTCACTTTGTCGGGCTCATTTCATATTATTCTTTCATTTAACTTATTCGTATTTCACTTTCAATTGCTAGTTAGATGAGCACAATTTAAAATTTATTGTTTCAACTTTCAAGCAATTTTTTTGTTTCAACTTTCAAGCATGATGTCTTCTTCAGCCACACCTATATTTTCATTTTATAAAATTTCATAATTTGATTTGGTGCCCTTTGGAATTCCTACACTCCCTTTTCACTTTTCATTCACTGATGGTCATGACATGGTTTTTGGTTTGACTTAAAGAATAATGATTACTGGACGAGTAGGATTAATATCACTAAGGAAATATGGTCATGACATGATTCCCTTAGCTTATGGTCCTTTTTTTTCAAGATCATTGTTCATTTTTTGAAATATTTCAATATACAAATATTAGAGTAACATCGTTCTACCTCATATATGCAACATCATTGTTCTATTGAGTAAATCCAATTTTGATCCATTTTCATTTAATGTAATTTTTAATTTTTCCAATTTTGATCCATTTTTATTTAATGTAATTTTTAATTTTTTCAAACACATTTTTAACCTTTGAATATATCGAAGTAAACTATCCTAAATTTGATTTTACACAAATTTGTTGTAATCAATTGAATTATATAATATATGTAAAATCATATTTATAGATATTAAATATTGATTGTATAAATAATGGCCTAATATGACCTTTAATATAATCTGTTTTAAACAATTGATCAATTACAAACTTTAAATACTAATTAATGGGCATTATTATAAAATAAACACAAATTAATTATTATTATTATTATAATAATTATTATTATTATTATTATTTGGAGACAACTTTGTTACCCATCACAAAAAATTGGGTAGTCTACCTTCAACCAATCCACTAATATCATATCATTTTATTATACTTAATTATTTATTTAATGATTTAAATTTTGTAGATTTCCAATGCAATGTAGCCTAATTTACTCTATAGGTAACTCTACCCAACTTTTTGAAGTGGGTAGATAAGAATTCACCTTATTATTTTTATTATACATTTATAAAATTATAACAATATTTATACTATTAAAATTTATGATTTCACTTGTGTTGAATCTATATATTTATGATTTCTTTTTTTTTGTCAAATATATATACGGATTCAAATATATATCTAATGTCAAAACAAACTTAATATTTATATACGGGATCAAATTCGTTGTTGATTAATTTATTTATATATACGGGAAAAATATCATTGCTATAATATAGATTCTAATATTTTTTAAATAACGTCAAAACAATAATAATATTTATATAAAATATAATATATTATTGATTCAAATATTTTTATATATGGAATGAATTATTGACACTAATTTCTTATATCTTTTAAAAATAATATCTTTTTGGTTAAACACTTTAATTTTTTTAATATAATTTTTATGTTATTTCTATATAGATAATTACAAAAAATTTCTATATCCTTTTTATAATATAGATAATTTTTTTTAATTATCTATATTATAGTTTAAATAATATTTTTAGTTTAAAGAAATCATATTTTTTTAAATAAAATAATTTATAAAATATAAATATTTTTTTAATATTGCAATAATAATTCAATCAATGGTATATATGACACTAAATAATTTTGTTTCTCTTATAGTTAGAAGATACTAAATATATTTAATTTTTTAATTTACTATATGTGATATACACATAAAAGTATTGTATAAAATTTTACATGACGGGAAAAGATTTTATTAATTTTCATATAACATTATTTACAATTTATCTATAATATTCTTAATTAAATATTTTATATGATCTAGCAAAGAAAAACATGGGAAAATCGGGAAAACCAATTTTTTTATAAACTATATTTACCCTCCAAATATAGGGTATGGGTACGGGTACTGGTTTGATACAGACTCCTTTTATGCTCGAAATAAAAATAAAAATCTATTTTTATTTTAAAAATAATAAACTTTTTTGGTTCAATAATTTTGTCTTTCTCTTTTTTCATTCTTATTACATTTTAGAAACAAATGGCGTAACACACCAATGCCCGAAGTGAGCTATATATATATTTTTTTTAATTGTACTAATTCTCCTATATATTAAAAAACAAATATGCGTCGCTATATATTTGATTTCAATATTACAGAAAATATTTACAAACTAGAAAATATACATCCAAATGATATTGATTTCAATATTACAGAAAATATTTACATACTAGAAAATATACGATTGATCCAAATGGTATTGATATTATTTGATATTTATAAAACTAAATCATTGCATAAATATTTTTATAAAAAATATCAACTGATACCCGCGGGTATTAATTTTATCTTTTTTTTTTAAATATAAATTATATTGTTTATATTTACTAATTTTTTAAAATCCTATTTCTTTTATAAAAAAACAAATGCACTTAAAACACCAGTAATCGAGCAACCACACGGGTATTGATATGAGTATCGCACGAAATAAATATTTGTAATAATACTTATATAAAATATATTTATTTATATTAATAATATTTATTTATACAATAAAAATAATATTTACAAGTGCTATAATATTATTGCATAAATAGTTTTATAAAAAATATAACTGATGCCTATGGGTATTGATTCTATTTTTTTAAAATATAAATTATATTTTTTATATTTACTAATTTTTATTAATTCTATTTTTTTTTCCAAATTTTAAATGAAAACAAATGCGCGTCACCGACGGGTACCCGTGCGAAGGCACGGGTATCCCGCTAGTTTGTAAAAGGATATTCACTATTGATTTTGATTTATAAAATAAGTTATATTTGATCAAAATGCTCTTGTTTGAAAGAACACAAAATCTCTTAGATATACACTAAAAAAAAGGCGCTTGATTACGGAGGTAATTTTGAAGAGGTTTTTAAAAACCTCCTTAAATTGGATTAAAAAGTAATATTTTTTATTTTATAAAATAATATTAACCTATTTTAAAGAAATTTAAAACTGAGACAGTTTGATCAAATTTTCCTTCTTTATTTATGCGACCAACTAATTATAAAATAAACAAAAAAATTTATAATTATTGCACGCCCCTCTCTCATAAAAAATTTGCTTCGTCTCTCATAATAAAAAAACATTTCTCGCTCAGGATGCCACTTTCATTCTTCATCTCTCTTTCATAACCTAACAAAACTTTATCATAACTAGCCACATCAGTGATTCAACCACCACTTATCCTCCAACACTGCCGACGTGGTTGTGACAATGATTATGCGAATCAACTTTCACTTGCCTCCAGTCCATCACCCAAAATAGAACCACCACGCTTAAGCTATTTTCGTCACACGACAAGAAAGCATTGATACGTCTGTCATTCACTTTTATATACGATTGTTTAATTCATTTTCTTTTACATTTTTTCAATTCAATTGAAAGTCCTTAATCCTTGCAATGCAATACTATCAAATTCATATAAAACCATAATTCTCAAATAACTATCGGTTGGGAAATAAATGTGAGTTATTTGGAGAAATAAGTGTGAGTTTTAAGTCTCACCTTATTTAAAAAAAGGAAAGTTGAACACTTTATAAATAAGAGGACTCATACATCTATTACCAATTATTCTGATCAAAGGAGGAGTAATAATTTTACAAATATGTCTAATCATTATAATTATAGTGAAAATAAGCGAGACTTTGGATGAAGGAAAGATTTGTTGGGTCAAATAGCATATTCATTCAAGTCTCACATTGGGTAGTAGAAAAGACAAAATGAAGATAAGTGAGACTTTGGATGAATGGAGGATTTGTTGGGTCAAATAGCATATTCATTCAAGTTCCACATCGGGTAGTAGAAAAAAATAGAATTTGAGTATTAATATAAATAGATGTAGTTAGTTTTAGTTTTTAAACAAATCAACAAAATGTAGTCTTTTAGGTGTTTTGGAGATTTGGGTAGTTGTGTGTTTAGAGACGGTTTTTTTATTTTTCCGTTCAAAAATAGTTTGTTGAGAGGGTTTTCTATTTTTCCATTCAAAAATAGTTTGTTGAGAAGGTTTGCAATTTTTCCGTCCAAAAGTTGTATTTGAGAGAGTGTTTGCAATTTTTTGGTCCAAAAATTGCATTTAAGAGAAGATTTTTTCTTTTTTGTGGGTATGCTTCCACGTGCTTAGAATTTTTTTTTTTTTTGTTATTTTCCTTACAACTATCATGAGGGGGAAGCATACACATTGGGTCAAACACTCACCTAAAGGTCAAAGACTTTTCTAAGCAATGTGAGACTTAGAACTCACACTTGTTACACTTGTCACATGCTTGTACCGCCGTTGAGAGACACCCTTTTCTCGTCATGGACACTTCAACGGAACACGTCATGGACACTTCAACGGAACACGCCGCCTGACCATCATGTCAGGATTCGACACAAGGAGCCGGTCACAAATTTATAAGCACGTGGAAGCATACCCACAAAAAAGAAAAAGAAGTAAAAATTCCAACAAAAAATCATAAAATCATAATTCAACTTGTAATTTTATAATGACAAAAGTACAAACTTTCTTATACAATTGCAATTTTTAAGGAGAAAATTGCAAACCCTACCAATTACCATTTTTGAACGGAAAAATTGTAAATCATCGCTCATTTGCAATTTTTGAACGGAAAAATTGCAAATCCTCTCTCAAATGCAATTTTTGGACGGAAAAATTGCAAACCCTCTTAACAAACTATTTTTGAACGGAAAAATAGAAAACCCTTTCAACAAACTATTTTTGAACGGAAAAATAGAAAACTCTCTCTAAACACACAACTACCCAAATCTCCAAAACACTTAAAAGACTACATTTTGTTGATGTGTTTAAAAACTAAAACTAACTATCTCTATTTATATTAATACTCAAATTCTATTTTTTTCTACTACTCGATGTAAGACTTAGATGAATATGCTATTTGACCCAAAACTATGAATTGCTAATAGCTAAGTGAGAGTCTTAGGAAATCGAACAATTATTTCTTAAAAATCTTTAATTTCTCACTTTAAAGGTAAGTTTGATTCTCATTGGAGGCTAAATTTCTTCTGATTTTTAGTTGAAAACTTTGATGTCTAAGCTTTCTACAATCTCCAGATCTCTCTTAAGTGATGATTGTTGTTTCCAAATTTTAATCTATAAATTACTTTTGATTATATTAATTACTACCTCCGTTTTTTTTATAAGAGACAACTCATTTTTTAGGTTCATTGAATAATCAATGTATTTGGTCAGTTTTTAGATTAGATATATTAATTATTCAATAAACCTAAAAAGTAAATTATCTCTTATAAAAAGGAACAGAGGTAGTATTAATTATTAATTTGGTGATGCTAATGCAACTTGTCCCATTTCTATTTTGCTAGTAGGATTGTAGTTTCTCATAGCGCCACTGACATTCCTATCAGAATAATGACGTTTACCTTTATTAGTGCATATTTGTGTCTGTATTTTATTGATGTTACAAAGTTGTTTTATGCTCCTTTCACTTTTCTCTAGGATTTATAACTAAAACTGAATTATTTATGCAATACTTGTGGTTCTTTTTTCTGTGGATTAGAACTACAATTAAAGCCATGCACCCTTTGATCATGTAATATATTTTGTTTGTTGTGTGACTTCACTGAGTAATTAGATGAACATGAAATATGAAATTGAAAGTATAAATTGATCAAGTTTATTACATGCATTAGGGAAATAGAGATGTAGAAACTAAAATAACATGGCTCATGGAAGATGTTAGCACTATCCCCTAACAAGCAGGTAATGTTTACATGCAGAAAATGGGCATTAATTGCCTTATGCTGATATTGTTAGTGGAATTTATCTTGAAAAAAATTACAAAGACATATGACACTCATATATGATTGTGTACTTAGTCTTCATATTTATCCTTTGGTGTTTATGTTCTAAATGAGTATCAATGCCAAATATTATTACAATTAAGGCTTAATATGTTTTGCTATGGAAAGTGGATATGTTGCACTCATGAAAGTAATCACTCGTTTGTTTTTTTAGGTTGTCTACACACCAAAAATGACTAGACTCTTGAAGAGTGAAAAAGAATCAAAAGTCACTAATGTAAAAGGAATGGTAATGTTTATTGGACAAGAATATGAACATTACTTGATGTATAATGGATTTAAAGGTAAACTGACTTTTAAAAGCACAACAGTTTTATGAACTCTTTGGCCTTGGTTCTATTATCTCTGTTTCACTAGTCTTTACATTACTGTGTCCAATAGTTTTAACTTTAATATTATGTTAATTATTTGTTTTCATATTGCAGAACCAAAATAACTTTTCTGAAAAATTATGAAAAACTATACGTGGTTTGCTAGCATATGGCTCTTCTTGAGTGTCGTAGTATTCATCTGATACCGGACTGAAAACGTCTTATTATCCTATTCTTATACTGAACTAGTAAGGTATTAACTCACTGAGTCATAATCGGTTCCTTTCACGCATTTCAAAAGCACTCCACCTCAACACAGTGGATTGGGGCGCAACCGCCCAACCTTATTCCGGATTGGGGCGTAGTCTTCATCTGAGAGCGAACATTGAATCCAAACCAAGATTGTGCAACAACAAGAATAAAAAGAAGTTCATTATTAGGAGCTATGAAGTTGGAACAAATAAAACTGCCACAGTTGAAACCATTGCTTAACTATTGTGGCCCAATACTATGAAATATCACTCTAATTATGTTGTTAATAGTTATTTCAAAAAAAACGTCAAATTCAAGGAAGCTATGATTTTTCTAGCAGCGGTGTTACCAGTTCAACTCCACCTCCTACTTCAATATCTTCATGTGTTTTACCTTCAAATTGGTATGTTCCTTGATTATAATCCTTGGATCTTGTTAATTTTTGCTAATCTATCTAATGAGTTAGCCTAAATAATACACCTTCGAAATTCTTGGATTTCGTATTGTGTGTTTTGAAAATCTGGCACATAGATACCAGATGTCAAGATACTGAGATCAAGACAGCAAATAACACTTATGCAGAAAAATAAAAACTTGAATGTAAACAATAACACAATCAATTGTTAACTAAGTTCAATGCAACATCACCTACATCTGAGGGCATCCAAGCCAGGAAGGAAATCCTCTATAATAGTATTAGTTCAAAGCCACAGCAAACACCCACAGGTTTATAAGCTTCTCACCTAATCACTACTCGTGCTAACTTCTACTAAGGAACTTCTAGATATGAGACCCCTCTCACTTCCCACTTAGGAACTCAGTAATAAGGAATATTAAAAGTCGCACTTCCAAAGACACAAAAAATCCACTCTTTGCTTAAAAGCTTAAGAGTGATTACAACTCAAAACACAGTCCAATTCAAGTACTTAAAGAGTACATGAATGGCTCACAAATGCACAACCAAAAATAGTCCAACTCAAATGTCAAAAGACATAAAAGAGGATCACAAAGAACAAATAACAAAAAGAACAAACTCTCTAAACCCTAATACTCTTTCTTTCAATAAACGACTTCACCACTTCATTAGGTTTAGAACTCCTCTTTAAATAACCTTCAGATCAGCATGGGCTTGGGCTCTTCAATTAAATAAAATTCATATCACAAAATAACAGCTTCAAATATTTTGCAAGGTCTTCTGCACATAAATAGGAACTGAATATAAAGTTTCCTAAAAAGGCTCCAAGATCCTTTTTATGAAATACAAGCAAATATGTCAAGACAGAAGTTCCTAAAATATCCCTCTTTGGATTGTGAAACTGTGTGAATTAAAATGCAATCAAATCTCACACTTTAAATGCCAAATCGTCCCAGCCCTAACCTACTGGTATAACATGTTCTGCCATATGTCCCAACATCAAGTTTATTATACTGTCTGACTGACTTGTCAAGACATCTGTCTCAACATTTTGTTGTGAACTTGTTTTTAAAAAATTGTTGCCAAACCAAAAACCACAGAACTTATAATCTCCCCCTTTGGAAAATTTTGGCTAAAACATCCTTTGCATAAATTATTGGAGACACTTAAAAAACCATAACCGCAACAACCCAAAAAAACCACAAGTATAATATACAAAAGATAACCAAAAGCACACAAACACAAATCAGAGGCACACACAGCGGAAAAAAAAACACACATATAGAAATAAACTCTCACTATAAGACCAAAAAGCTTAAAAAAAATCTTCCTCACAAAACAGCAAGAAAAATAATATGAACTTCCCCTGAATTGCATAGCCAACAATTCAACAAATAAAAATAATGTCAAGACATCTTGTCTGACATCACAGAAAATGCAACAGAACTCCCCCTGTCACAAAGCTCCCCCTTAAGAACACAACCACACAACTCTCAGACACATGCTGAAATGATGCCAGAACATATAGAATGGCATCCCAACACCACCAACAAAGACCTCCCAGCAACACAAAAGAAAATATATAAAAGTAGGGATTATCATTAATCCTATGCTCCACACTACCATCACCACCACTCCCCCTTTTTAGGCATAAATTTGACACCATCTTTCTCCTATGCATACTATCCTCCTTAACCAAGACTAATTGCTATAATTCTTCAAAAATACAAATTCTCATTTCACCCCTTAGTTTCTCAAACTGATTTGCATCCAAAGCCTTATTAAAGATATCAATCAGTTTCTTCTCAGTGGCTACATGTTCCAGAATGACTAATTTATCTTCAACAAGCTCCTTGATAAAATGATGATGAATGTCAATATGTTTTGTTCATCTGTGTTGAATTGGATTCTTGGAGATGTTGATAACACTCAAGGTGTCACAGTATAATGTCATGACATCCTGCTTGACATTGTACTCCTTCAGGATCTGCTTCATCCAAAATAGCTGAGAACAGCTGCTTCCTGCTGCAATATACTCAGCCTCCGCAGTGGATAGGAACACACAATTCTGCTTCTTACAGAACCAAGAAATAAGATTATTTCCCATGAAAAAACATCCATTAGAGGTGCTTTTTCTATCATCAGCACTACCTGCCCAATCTGCATCACAATATCCCACCAGGATGGAATCAGATCCATGTGAGTATAACATGCCATAGTCACATGTGCCATTTACATACTTATATATTCTCTTCACTTGATTGATGTGACTCATCTTAGGTTCAGCTTGATATCTTGCACAAACACCTACTACAAATGTAATGTCAGGTTTGCTGGCTGTAAGGTATAACAAGCTACCTATCATGCTTCTGTAGAGACCTTGATCCACATTAGCACCCTTTTCATCTTCAGAGAGTTTCAAGTGAGTATGAGCATGTGTTCTCTTGTGACTGACATTCTCCATCCCAAACTTATTCACTATATTCTTTGCATACTTGCTTGAGATATGAATATAGAGTCTTCCATGTGTTCGACTTGCAGCCCAATAAAGTAGGTTAACTCACCCATAAGACTCATCTCAAATTCAGATTGCATCTGCTTAAAAAAATGTTGGACTATCTGGTCTGACATTCCACCAAAGACAATATCATCCACATATATCTGAGCAATCATGATTTTGCCATCCATTTCTTTAACAAACAAAGTCTTGTCTATTCCTCCTTTTTTGTAGCCATTGCTAACTAGGAATTCTACCAACCTTTCATACCAAGCCCTAGGGGCTTGCTTTAGACCATAAAGAGCTTTTTTCAGCTTGTACACATGATTTGGAAAAGTGGGATCAACAAACCCTTTTGGCTGTTTAACATACACCTCTTCTTGTAAGAACCCATTCAAAAATGCACTTTTCACATCCATCTGAAACACTTTGAATCTCAGCAAACATCCCACTCCTAGTAATAGTCTTATGGATTCAAGGTGAGCAACTAGAGTAAAGGTTTCATCAAAATCAACACCCTCAATTTGAGTGTACCCTTGAGCCACAAGTTTGGCCTTGTTTCTGGTAAGCACGCCATTTTCATCAAATTTATTCTTATAAACCGACTTTGTGCCAATGATATTTGTTCCCTCAGGTCTAGGAACCAAATCCCAAACTTTATTCCTCTTGAACTGCTCCAATTCTTCTTGCATGGAATTAATACAAAATTCATCAGTTAAAGCCTCTTTCACATTTTTTTGGTTCAATCTTAGAGACAAAATAAGCATTGAATACTACCTCTCTTGATCTAGTAATCCATTCATTAGGATTTCCTATTATGAGTTCCTTGGGATGATCCTTCTGAAATCTGATAGATGGCCCTTTATTTGCCTGATTTCTATCATCCTCCACAACAACATGTTCATTGTTGTTGTTATTATTAGCACCATTATTTGCAGTGGCAGTCACCTATGGTGATGTTTCAACATCTTCTTCGACATCTTCCAACTTCTCTATAGTTGAGTCATATGTGACAACATTAATAGACTCCATCATTACCTGGGTTCTAGTGTTGAACACTCTATAGGTTCTGTTGTTTGTGGAGTGGCCTAAGAATATTCCTACATCACTTTTGGGATCCATCTTCCTCCTTTGGTCACGATCAACCAAAATATAACACTTTCTCCCAAAAACAAGGAAGTACTTGACAATAGGCTTTCTTCCCTTCCACAATTCATAAAGAGTAGTTGAGGTACCAGTTCTTAAGGTAACTTATTATAAATATATCATGCATTCATTGCTTCAGCCAAAAAATGATAAGGCACATATTTAGCATGAAGCATGACTCTAGCAGACTCTTGAATAGTTCTATTTTTTCGTTCAACCACTCCATTTTGCTGAGGAGTTATGGGAGAGGAAAATTCATGGCTAATACCTTTTGAGGAACAAAAATATCAAAATTGTGATTCTCAAACTCTTTTCCATAATCACTCCAAATTCTCACAATTTTGCTTTCCTTTTCTCTTTGAAGCCTTTGACACAATTCCTCAAAAACATCAAACACATCTGATTTTTCTTTGATAAAGTGCACCCGGGTGAATCTTGAGAAATCATCAACCACCACATAGGCATACCTCTTACCCCCAAAGCTTTCAACTTGCATAGGACCCATCAAATCCATGTGAAGAAGTTCCAACACTTTTGAAGAAGTCAGATGTTGGACCTTTGGATGGGACATCTTGGTTTGCTTTCCAATTTGACATTCACCACAAATTCTTCCTTCCTATATCATTAGTTTGGGAATTCCTCTTATAGCTTCTGTTGACAGAATCTTCTTCCTACCTTTCAGATGTAAATGACCAAGCTTTTTGTGCCACAGTTGAACTTCATCTTCTTTAGACATCAAACATGTAGGAGAACATTTTGTCGATTGAGGTGTCCATAAGTAACAGTTATCCTTAGAACTGACTCCCCTCATCAAGACTTCATCCTTCACATTAGTCACCACACATTCTGACTTAGATAAATTGACTTTCAACCCTTGATCACATAACTGACTTATGCTTATTAAGTTGGCAGTCAATTCTCTTACCAGTAGCACATTCTTAAGACTAGGGAATCCTGAACATGCTAGTCTTCCAACCCCTTGAATCTTTGTCTTGGCACCATCCCCAAAGGTAACATAGTTAGTAGAATGAGACCTAATGTTGACCAGGAAGTCTTCAACACCAGTCATGTGTCTAAAACACCAACTATCAAAATACCAGTCTTCTCTAGCTGAAGCTCTAAGAGAAGTATGAGCAATAAGTGAAGTGACAGCTTCTTTGGGAACCCATTTCTTTGTAATCTTAATCACTTCATGCTTAACCTTAGGCTGTATAAGAGACTTTGGATATCCATACAGTCTGAAATAATAGGGCTTGATATGCCCAAATCTACCACATTAATGATATCTCCAATGCAAGGCCTTCCTTCCTGCTTGAGAATTCTGATGTCTGGCACGATGTTGAAACTTTTTTTTGACATCATTGCCTCTCATTTCTTTTAGTAGGGATAAATTTTGGAACCTTAGGATATTCTTTCAGAGTTTGATAATCAAACTCTATGCCTTTTAAGGAACTAGCCCTTTTTCCAACTTGAAGAATTTTTTCTAACATGTTAGAACCATTATTCAACATTCTCACAGACTTGGTCACATTTTCAATTTTGAAGGTCAACAAGGTTAATTCATCCTGCAAACTCTGGATGTTGGACAAATATTATTCCTTCTCACTCTAAAGCCGAGAGATAACTTCCTGTTGTTTGTCACTTTTGATACACAAATCTTTGTAAGAAGCAGCCCGTTCAGTATAAGAGTTTTCTTCAACACAAGAATCTACATCAGATGCCCATCTTCCAGTTAGAGCATTAACATGTTTGGCATATTCTTCCTCAGATTCACTTTCATCATCAGACCAAGAAATAGTCAACCTTTTATGTTGTTTCTTGAGATAAGTAGGGAATTCTGCTCTAATGAGTCCAAATCCATAACATTCATGACATTGAACCCTTATATTCTGATTGGAATTGCCTCTTGTTCTTGATTTTCTTTGAGAATCATAGTTTCTGCCAGTGTCAAAACTGATGTTCTGGACATTGGGTCTTGACTTCCTTTCCATTCTCTTTAGCACTTGGTTGAATTGTCTTCCAAGTAGAAAAATAGAATTTGACATACCTTCATCAGTGTCCAGATCAAACTCTCCCACTCCATCTTTTGTGTTGGAAATAAGAGCTTTGCTTTTATTCTTCTTTTTAGTTCTGTCATTAATGGTCAATTCAAAAGTTTGAAGTGACCCTACAAGTTCATCAATTCTCATGTTATTGATGTTTTGGGCTTTTCTATTGTTGTTACCTTCATATCAAACCTCTTGGGAAGAGACCCGAGAATCTTCCTAACCAGCTTTTCTTCTGATATTTTCTCTCATAAAGCACTAAAGGCATTATCTATTTCAAGAACATTCATGTGAAAGGCATGGATACTTTCATCCTCCATCATCTTTAGATTTTTAAATTTTGTAGTGAGCAACTGAAGCATATACATCTTCACCTTATATGTACCTTCATGAGTTATCTTGATAATTTCCCAAGCATCCTTGGCTATAATGCATGTGTTAATTAACCTAAACATGTTTTTGTCAACTCCATTTAATAGGGTATTCAAGGCTTTGGAGTTTCCCAGAGCAATCTCATCTCCTTCCTTGGTCCAATCCTCTTCATGTTTCAGAGTTTCCTTCCCATCTTTATCTTTAATTAGTGGATGTTCCCAACCCTTGATGATAGCTTTCCAAGCTTTTCTATCCATGGAATTTAAGAAGGCCACCATGCGTGCCTTCCAATAGTCATAGTTTGTTCCATCCAAGATGGGAGGTCTGTTTACATTCCCTCCTACTTCCTTGTCCATTATGCCAGAAAGGATATCTCCCTGGAGCTCATCCAAAACAGAACAGAGTGACCTGCTTTAATGTCAATTGAAATTCTGGCACACAAATACAAGATGTCAAGGCAGATGTCAGGACACTGGGATCAAGACAGCAAACAACACTTATGCAGAAAAATAAAAACTTGAATGTAAACAATAACACATTCAATTGTTAACCCATTTCAGTGCTACATCACCTACATCTAGGCACATCCAAGCCAGGAAGGGAATTTACTATAATAGTATTAGTTCAAAGCCACAACAAACACCCACAGGTTTACAAGTTTCTCACCTATTCACTACCCGTGCTAACTTCTACCTAGGAACTCCTAGATATGAGACCCCTCTCACTTCCCTCCAGTCACACAACAGTGAAAAACTCAACAATAAGGAATATAAAGAAAGTCACACTTCCAAAGGCACAAAAAATCCACTCTTTGCTTAAAAGATTAGGAGTGGTTACAACTCAAAACAGAATCCAATTCAAGTACCTAAAGAGTACATGAACAACTCACAAATGCATAACCAAAAACAGTCCAACTCAAATGTCAAAAGACATAAGAGAGGATTACTAAGAACAAATAACAAAAACAACAAACTCTTTAAACCCTAATACTCTTTCTTTCAATAAACGACTTCACCACTTCATTAGGTTTAGAACTCCTCTTTAAATAGCCTTCAGATCAACATGGGCTAGGGCTCTTCAATTAAATAAAACTCCAAAATACTTTTTATGAAATACAAGCAAATCTTTTGCACATAAATAGGAACGGAATATAAAGTTCACTAAAAAAGCTCCAAGATACTTTTTATGAAATACAAGCAAATTTATCAAGACAGAAATTCTTAAAATATCCCTTATTGGATTGCGACAATGTGTGAATTAAAATACAATCAAATATCGCACTTTAAATGCCAAATCGTCCCAGTCCTAAACTACTGGTATAACATGTCCTGTCACATGTCCCAACATCATCCTAATTATGCTGTCAGACTAACTTGTCAAGACATCTGTCTCAATATCTTGCTGTGAACTTGTTTTAACAAAATTGCTGCCAAACGAAAATCCACTTAACATACATGTTTGATGACCAATTTTTTCCACAATATATTAATATCAAACTCATCTTTTAATTAGATAATATTAAGTTAAGTTTATTAAGTTTACTATTTCAGGAATCAACTTTTCAAGAAATTCAATTGATTTGCTTCTCTGGACTTAGTTATAGTTAACTTAGAATTTAGCATTTGATAATGTAGATTTATGTTTCATTAGCAGTAATGAACATGTATTTTATATTTAATGTTTTGTATGATTAATAAATTTTAAGTTTATATTAGCTAAAAAACTATGATCTGATGGTTTGAGGTATCCACAACTAATAAACAAGACTTCGCATTTAAACCATAAATGATTGTATTTTTTAGTGTTTGTTGTCATGAATATCATTTCTCACTTTTAATCATTTTTTTACATTATCCCGTGTTAGGAAGATCCTAAAGTCTCACATTGGTTGGAGATAGAGCAATGAAATAGTTTATATAGAGTGACACCCCTCACCTTACCAACCGGTTTTGTAAAGTTGTGTTAGGCCAAACTTTAATATGGTATCAGTGCCTATCGATCAGACCTTGGACAGCTCACTGTTTAAATCCACGCACCAAACAATAAAATAGTTTATATAGAGTGACACCCCTCACCTTACCAACCAGTTTTGTAAGGTTGTATTAGACCAAACTCTAATATCCCGAGACCTAAGATATTTCTATATGATATTATAAAGTAATCTAAACTTAAGTTGAAAATTAAACTTAAGTTGAAAATTATATATATATATATATATATATATATATATATATATATATATATTTTTTTTTTTTTTTTTTTTTTTTTCTGAAAGCAATGATTCTTAAAAATCTGGACAAGTGGTGCAGAAACCCAATTCCAAGCCGAATAACTACAACCTCTTGGAAGTCAATTTACAAAGCCATCAAATGTCACACTCTCAAAGAAGATAAATCTTCACTTTTTAGGCTGTGGATTGTACTTTCAACAAGGCTACCAACGCTCTTGTAAATTGAGTTGCTTTTTGTTTCTTATTGACTAATCTTGCTTTCTTGATTCATTATCAATAATGCTTCCATGTTGTGTATAGTTTGAAACAAATAGGTTGTTGCTCTTGGCTCAAATCTTCTTTTGTATTTTGTATCACTTGTCTTTTGAATGGATTTTGTGTTTATATACTATTATGATGTTTACATTTTCAGTTTGTTTATATTTTGATTTTTTTTTATACATATTTCACCATTTTGATTGACTATGCTCTTCATTTCTCTCACTGGAAAACAAACAAATTTGTTTATACATATTCTACTAGTCTTTTATCAATATAATTGACTATGCTCTTCATATCTCTCATAGAAAAACAAAGAAATATTGCCAAAACAAAAGAAAAGGAATAAAAAGTATATATAAATATAGGTTTTGTTCCATTAATAATTTGTAGTTGTTATATAAAGAAAGCGATTGAATATTTTGTTGTTTTTACATGAAGAAATATAATGACTTATTAGTATGAGATAATATCATTATCAAATATTTTGCACCCGTGATAACTAAAATAGGGTGTAATATACCATATTTTTACACTCTATTTAAAGAAAAATATGGTGTAAATTTGTTGACATTCATAGTAAGCATTATTCATTTTACACCTGATTTTTATCAAATATGGGGTAAATTCATTTGATTTAAATGTATATATATGTAACAATATACACCAATTTTCACTAAAAAAGAGTGTAATATACCATCTATTTATATCCATTTTAAAACGGGTGTAAGCTCGTCAGACATTTCTCACCCTTTAAATTTACACCCTCTAATAACCGATGTAAAATATATAAAAAAAACAGGCGTAACTTTCTCTTTATGCACTAGTGCTTGTAAAGTAAGAATGTCATTCTATATAAAGCACATTCAAGCCCGGTCACTAACCAATATGGAATTTGAGATCTTCCCAATAGTTTGTAATATAATATAGGTTTAATATGTTTCTTAGTTCCATATCTTGACATCATGGTTCATTTGGTCCCTTAACTTGAAAAAGATCTATATTGATCTTTTAACTCTTCAAAACGTACCATATTAATCAATTAGTCTAATTAACGACAAATTTATAAGTTTTTTCGTTTGTTAATTAGATAAAAATGACTAACATAGTATGTTTTGGATAATTAAACGACCAATATGAATATTTTTTAAGTTAAGAGACCAAAATAAACTATGAGATCGAGATAAGAGATACAAAGAATATTAATATTTAATTTTTTTCCAAAAGTATATAGAGATGTAATTGTCCCTCATATCAAATTGGTCAAATTTTCATTTGTAAAATTGATTAGCTTAATACTAGTGTTATTAAAACTAAATCAGATTGATTGGTCCATCCAATTAAATCTTGAACCACATCACGTAGTAATTTGGTCTAATTTATAAATACTTGCTATTTAACCATTTATATAATAATAAATAGGTAAGAACCATCAAAACCGTTGAACTGGTGGCGATTATTGTAAATCGCCAGGCTTACTAAAATACAAAATTTTGAACTTTTAATCCAAAATTTTCCTTTTTTGATGAAAAAGTATTAAAAGTTGAAGTATGTTGAACTTATTCCTTGCATAATGATCGGTCACCATTTCTATGAGGTTTCATTCATTTATTCGGCATAAATTCAAGAAATCAGTAACACTCTATTGGTTTCTTTTATTGTTTCTTGAGTTAATTCCACCTTTTGCAGTTTCATTATAGTATATTATGATTTAGAGTTTTATGTCGATATAGTGGCATTTTACGCGTTTGTTGGGTAGTTTCTATCGTTTCAGGTCCAGATACAAATCCCAAAGAATGTATGCGAAGAAAATGAAGATTCCGGAGATTGGAAGAAGATGTTGGAAGGATAACAGGGGTCACGTGCCAGGCCAGGATCAAGAAAATGGAAGAATTGAGGACACCAGGGACCTGACACGGCCGCTCGTGTCAGCTGACACGGCCCGTGTCAGCAAGCCTGGGAAGAATGATCTTGAAATTGTGAGACAGAGAGCCAACACGGCCGCCCGTGTCAGCTGACAAGGCCCGTGTTGCTCAAGGAGCTACATCTTCTGATTTTTATGAATTTTTGTGCTAAGTGACTCCGGAGGGTATTTTGGGCATTTCCTAGTGCTGTTATGTGATCTGTGACTATTTAGGCTACTGTTTGGAAAGAGAAAAACACTTTTTGAGATTACGGAAGAATTTTATGATCAGATTGGGAGCTTTCAAGGGAGAACGGAGATTTTCATGAGCACTCGCGATTGAAGATCAAAGCGATCCATTTATCTTGTAATGCCTAATTTATCTGTTGTAATCTCTTTGAATATTATGAGCGGCTAAACTCCCCAATGCTAGGAGGTGTCCCTGAATTGCAATTGTATTGACTCTGTTTTCCTTTAATCTATTTTATTGTGCAAAGTTCTTAAGGCTTTTTCTATCTGACCAATGGAATTTGATTTACGGTTAAGGTTTAGGTCGGACAAACCAACTTAACGTTTTTTGCATAATAATATTACAGTATAAATCGCCTAGGAATAGGGATACTCTGTAGTAACCGTGATAATCTTGGTAAAAACACAAAGCTTGATATTCATCCTAAATTGCTAAGGAATTAGGGTATAGGATGAATACCAAAGGTTTTTCTGGCTAAGAAATTAGGGAAAAACATTCTTAGGATTTGGTAAATGTTAGTTTAAATCATTGTCTCCTCAAATAAGGATTTAGGTTATCGCAAAGCAATTCATACACCTTACCCTGGCATGCTCTCTTATATCTGTTAAAAGTCAATTTTATCATTTTGCGTATTTTCTCATTACTGTTAGTATTTTCTAAACAAACCAAACCCCCAAAGTAATTTTTGTTTAATTGAATCATTATCAAACTTATATTTTCTACGCAGTCCTCGAGATCGATATTGAGGATAAACCCTTATTATTACCACATCGATGAAAATAGTACACTTGCTATTTTTTCGATCAAGTTTTTGGCGCTGTTGTCGGGGACTGCCAAAATATAAGTTTTTTATTTTAATTCAATTGGAATTTTGTCATTTTGTGACTAAAATTTGATTTTTGTCATTTTTATTTTTATTTTATAACTTTTGGATTATTACTGATAATTGTCTAATATGTGTATGCGAGGAAAGCCCTCAGCTGAATTTCTTTTTGACGCAGAACCAGAAAGATCTTTGCGCGCGAGACTCCGAAAAGCTAAAAGAGAAAGACTGGCAGCGTCAGGTTCATAACCGGTGATTTCATAACCGAAAAAAGAGGAAGAAATTTATGTTCATTCTGAGAATTCTGAATCAGGGGCTGATACAGACACAGAGACACAACCGGAGATTGTAATCATGGCTGGAAATCAACCAACAGAGAAACTTCTGGGTGATTATGGCGAAGCTAATGCTCCAACCGGGCGGTTGACCATAGTGAATCAACCAGTCAATGCACCACACTATCAGTTGCACCCAACTACGATCAGGCAGCTTGAAAAGAGACTGTTCACCGGAAAAATAAATGAAGATGCAAACAAACATTTGCAACAGTTTCTTACAATGAGCACAAACTTGAATATAGAAGGGCACTTAGAAGAAGCGAATAAGCTAAGGATGTTTCCATTCACCTTAGTGGAAGATGCTGAAGAGTGGTTTTACTCCCTACCCGCAGAAAGTATAACTACTTGGGAAGAAATGGAAACAACATTCTTGAATGAGTATTTCCCTGCCTCTGTTTACATCCGCAAGCGTTACGACATAGTGAATTTTAAACAGAAAGAGGGAGAATCACTTGGGGATGGATACAAAAGGTTCAAAAGGTTATTGGTAGCTTTCCCAACTCACAATATGGATCCTACCAAACAGATGTAGATGTTTGTGAATGGGTTGAGAATGAAGACCAAACAATTAATTGATACAACTGCTGGTGGTTCATCAAACTTTACAACAACCAGTGGTATAAAGAAGACTATAGAAGCTATAGCATCAAATGAGCATTTGGAGTTGTATGACCGTACTGTGAGTAAGCCAGAAGGGATCATTGACTTAAATCTGGCAGACCAGGTGGTAAAAATGGAAGATCAGATTACTGCCGAGGTAGAAAGAAGATTGAAGGCAATGAATGTGAACACTCAGACTGTTGCCCAAGTTCAACCGGTCTAAGTAGTTAATTGTGAGATTTGTAATGGACCGCATTTTACTGCACATTGCGTTGCGACTGCGCAACAAATTGAGGAGATTAAGTATCTAAGGCAAAATAATCCTTATTCTCAGACTTATAATCCGAGTTGGAGGAATCATCCCAACTTCTCGTGGAAGGATCAACAATGGAATGTCCAGCAACAACCTTACCAACAACAAGCACCAAAGAAGGCAGATTAGGAGCTGGCCATTAAAAAGATGGCTGCCCAGAGTTCTCAATTCCAAGAGGAAACGAGAAATAATTGAAGGAACACCACTGCTTCTATAAAAAATCTTGAAGTACAGATGAGTCAGATAGCACAGCAACTTACCAATATTCAAGCACCAGGTGCTCTTCCGAGTGCTACCGTAACAAATCCAAGAGATCATCAGAATGTTAGTGCTGTGACAACTAGAAGCGGTAAAGTTCTTGAAGTTTCTGAGGAAGAGTATGAAAATGAAGACCAATTGCTTGAAGTCGATTTGGAGATTAAAGAAAATAAAGTTGTTGATGAGGAAGTGATTGTACCTACACCGGTGGTGAAAGAGAAAAGTGTTGAGCAAAAATCGGTCGTAAAGCTCCCATTCCCAACAAGAAATAAGAAAAAGGGGCAGCACGAGAAAAACTTTGAAAGATTTCTAGAGATGTTCAAGAAGCTTGAAATCAACATCCCATTTTTAGAAGCGCTTAAACAAATGCCTACCTATGCCAAGTTCATAAAGGACATCATATCAAAGAAGCGCACCATTGATACTAATCCTATTATTCTAACCGAAACTTGTAGTGCTAGTTTGTCGGGTATGAAGATTCTGGCGAAGAAGAAAGATCGAGGTTTCGTCACCATCCCTTGTACAATTGGGGATAGGTCATTCAAAAATGCTCTTATTGATTTAGGAGCAAGTGTGAGTCTCATGCCGTTATTCATCTATAAGAAATTGGGGATAAGAATGATGTAGGATACTAGGATGACACTTCAATTTGCTGATCATTCTATAAAGAAACCTTACGGTGTTGTTGAAGATATCCTTGTGAAGATTAATAAGTTTGTGTTCCCGGTGGATTTTGTAATTTTAGAGATGCCGAAAGATGAGGAAATTCCTCTCATTCTTGGAAGACCCTTTTTGGAGACCGGAAGGTGTTTGATAGACATATAGGAGGGTACTATGACGTTGAAAGTCTATGATGAGGAATTGAAAATCGATGTTCGAAACACCATGAAATACAAAGATGATGTTGGCAATAGTCACACCATAGAGGTGATATATCAAGTGATTTCTCATGAGAATCCTCTAAATGCTCCACAGTTACCTTTGGAAAGAGTGTTGAGTTTGTCCATTTTTGAAAGTGACCCTGAAGTTGACAACAAAGAATCAGAAGTATTAGCTATGATGGAAGCACAACCTCCAGGGAAAGGATCTAGACCACACTGGTGGGAAGATCTAAGGCAACCTCAGTTATCGGAAGAGAATAAGGAGACTAAGAAAGGGACGAAATTGAAACAACTCCCCAAAAATCTCAAATATATATTCCTCGACATCGAAGGTAAATGCCCGGATATTATAAACTCAAGTCTCAAGAGTGTTCAAGAGGACAAGCTCAACCAAGTTCTAAAAAAACACAAAAATGTTATTGGATGGCAAATTGAGGATTTTAAAGGTATCAGTCCTACGGTTTACATGCATAAGATTCTCATGGAAGATGATCATAAACCGGTTGTCCAACCCCAACGAAGACTTAACCCCGCCATGAAGAAAGTAGTTTGAAACGAAGTGGTGAAGTTGTTAGATGCAGGGCTTATCTATCCATCTGACAACTCATGGTTTAGTCCAGTACATGTTGTTCCTAAGAAAAGGAGAACCCCCATGATCATGAATGAGAAGAATGAGCTCATCCCTACAAGGACGGTTACAGGTTGGCGAGTGTGTATTGACTACAGGAGGTTAAACTTAGCAACGAGAAAGGACCACTTTCCGTTGCCATTCATTGATCAAATGTTGGAAAGGTTGGTGGGTCATGAATTCTACTGTTTCCTTGATGGCTACTCCGGTTATAATCAAATAGCAGTTGCCCCGGAAGATCAAGAGAAGACGACATTCACATGCCCTTATGGTGTTTTTGCTTACAGAAGAATTCCATTTGGGTTGTGCAATGCGCCCGCTACATTACAAAGATGCATGACATCCATTTTTGCTGACATGCTTGAAAAGCATATGGAAGTGTTCATGGACGATTTTTCTATTTTTGGTTCTTCTTTTGGTAATTGTTTGACTAACCACTCTCTTGTTTTAGAAAGATGCCAGAAAACCACCTTGATTCTCAATTGGGAGAAGTGCCACTTCATGGTGCGCGAAGGAATAGTATTGGGTCACAAAATTTCCCACAAGAGAATAGAAGTGGACCAGGAGAAAATTGATGTGATCTCAAAACTTCCACCGCCTGTAAATGAAAAAGGTATAAGAAGTTTCTTAGGACATGCGGGTTTTTACCGCAGGTTCAAAAGAGACTTTTCTAACTACTCTTTTGGTTAAGGATAAGGCTTTTGTGTTTGATAAAGAGTGTGCTGATGCATTTGAGACACTAAAGAATAAATTAGTGTCAGCACCAATTGTTATTTCCCCTAATTGGTCTCTACCATTTAAGATCATGTGTGATGCAAGTGATATTGCAGTGGGGGCAGTTTTAGGACAGCGAAGTGAAAAATTATTACATGTTATTTACTACAGTAGTCATGTTTTGAACCCTGCACAGATGAATTACGCAACTACTGAAAAAGAGTTGTTAGCAGTAGTTTATGCCTTTGATAAATTTAGGCAATATCTGTTGGGTTCTAAAGTCATTGTTTATACTGACCATGTTGCTTTGAAGTATTTGTTTGCTAAGCAGGATTCTAAGCCAAGACTGCTGAGATGGATCTTGCTCCTACAGGAGTTCGATGTGGAGAATCGTGACAAGAGAGGCCGAGAAAATACTGTTGCAGATCACCTTTCTCGAATGTCACCAATTGAAGAAACTGAGGAAAAGCGCCCAATAAAGGATGAGTTTGCTGATGAACACATCCTCGCTCTTAAAGCATGTCATGACTCGGACTACGGAGAGCACTTTAGTGGTGATAGAACCGCAACAAAAGTCTTCCAGTCAGTGTTATATTAGCCATCACTGTTCAAAGATGCCCAAGAGGTAGTCAAGGAGTGCGACAGATGTCAGCGAACAGACAATATTTCAAAGAGAAATCAGATGCCTCAGAATGCCATGTTGGAAGTCGAGTTGTTTGATGTTTGGGCTATAGACTTCATGGGCTCATTCCTACCATCATTTGGAAAAAGTTACATTTTAGTGGCAGTGGATTATGTCTCTAAATGGGTAGAAGTCGTTTCCTTGCCAACTAATGATGCGAAAGTGGTAGTCAATTTTCTGAAGGAAAATATATTTGCAAGGTTTGGAGTGCCAAGAGCTCTAATAAGTGATGATGGAACGCATTTCCTAAATCATCTCATGGTGAAACTACTCCAGAAGTATAATGTGAAGCATAGAATTGCTACCTCTTACCACCCTCTAACCAGTGGCCAAGTAGAGGTGTCGAATCGTCAACTCAAACAGATCCTAGAAAAGACTGTGAGTTCATCTCAAAAGGATTGGGTGACCAAGTTGAATGATGCGTCGTGGGCATACAGAACTACTTTCAAGACACCTATAGGTATCTCTCCCTATCAACTCGTGTATGGAAAAGCTTGTCATTTACCTCTAGAGCTTGAACACAAAGCTTTGTGGGCATCAAAATTCCTTAATTTGGATCTTTCCAAAGCGGGAGGTTCCCGAATCCTTCAACTCCATGAGTTAGAATAATTTCAGAATCGAGCGTACGAGAATGCTAAGGTTTATAAAGATCAAACTAAAAAATGGAATGATCGAAGGATCCAAAAGAAGGAATTTTGGGAAGGACAATTGGTTTTGTTATATATTCCAGGTTGAAGTTGTTCCCTGGAAAGCTGAGGTCTAAATGGTCGGGACCGTTTATTGTTCACAAGGTGTTTCCCCATGGAGCAATCGAATTAAAAAATAAGCAAACGGGGAAACTTTTAAGGTGAATGGGCAGAGGTTGAAGCCCTATTACCAAGAGCAGGAGAGTGGTCAGATAAATGTTGTTTATCTTGCAGGATAAGATGAACGACCATCGAGTCATGCGACGTTAAATGAAGCGCTTCGTGGGAGGCATCCCACGCATTTTATTGCTAATCATTTCTTTTGTTTTTGTTGTGTTTTAGGTTTTATGTAAATACGCACAGAGTCTTTCACAGAAGAGCGAAGGCATCTTAAATCATGAAATATTTCATCAGTTATCAATAGAATACCAAATGTCGGAGAAAGAAGAAGTAAAACCGAAGAAATGACAAAAAAAAATTGAATAAACAGGGGCCTGACACGGGCACCCATGTCACCGGACATGGCTGTGTCAGGAAGTGCGTGGACAATCAAATTTTTTAGGTTTACAGTAGGCTGACACGGCCGTCTGTGTCAGCTCACACGACCTGTGTCAGCTTAACTGAAGCTTGGTTGTTGAAAATTGAGGTTTTGGAGTGGAGACAATGGCCTAACACGACCGACTATGTCACCGAACACTGCCCGTGTCAGGCGAGCAAATTTTTTTTCAACTTCCTTGTAGCCCGTGTTTCTTGTGGGCCCCACCCACTTAAACACCTCTCCCCACTCATTAACCATCAGATTTTCATTCTTTATCTCTCATTATTCACCTTTTCCTTCATCTTCTCATTCATCCTCTCAAACCTCCATAACCCTAACCAACAAAAGCTTCAATCTTTCCCCACTTTACCACCTTAAAACAAAAACTTCCTTCATAAAAAGTGTTCCATTCTCCGTTGCCTACAACATTTCAGCCACTTTTTCTACTAACGCCATATTTCATTTTTGTGTAATTTTTCAGGTACCAAAATGCCCCCACGAAGACTTGTTAAAGGAAAACAACCTGCTGCGGAAGCATCTGGAACACGGAAACAGAGCAGTCGTACTCCTAATCCCCATGACATAATTTTTGCCTGCCGGCACAAGAACGACGCTATTCTAGTCATGTCAAACGGAGGACCACCACCACCAGGTATATGTGCGATACCACTCTTTCTGATCTAGGATTAATGGTAGAAGTGCACCGAATGTTCCATGTTTTAGAGATGTTGGAATTTATGCAATTCGAAGCTCCCACTTACGAGCGCATCACTTTGGAATTTTTGAGTATTATGGAATTTCAATTGCAAAAACGTTGGACAGGTTCCTCTCATGAATATTACGGTACGTTAGAGTTCTGTCCTTTTAATGGCGATCATTCTTTGACTGTGGAGGAGTTGGGAAATATTTTCCGACTCCCGACTACTGGCCCCAGAGCTGTTCTGGATGAATTCGACGCTGGTACTTTCTGGACTGCCATCACAGAAAGGCTCGAGTATGTCGCGAAAGCGGCAAAAGCCTCGGGCATCCAGAGCCCTTGCTTTAGATATGCCCAAAAGGGGCTTGCTTATACTTTATTTGGCAGGGGTGACAGCACTGGCGTGGCCACTAAGAGGGAACTGTTTTTCCTGTATGCTATGACTAAAGTGATATCGGTGAATGATGCTGCATTTGCGGTCGATTATTTGGGACGAGTAGGTCGAGCGGCCCAAGGTGGTATTTCTGTAGGGGGTATGATTACCCAGATAGCAAGGCATTTTGAATATGGCCCTATCTTGGATACTCAAACCCCAGTGGCGGGTAAGATGAAGTTGGATATGAATGCCCTGATCCAACAGGGCATGATCTATAGTGGAGTTGGTTTTTATTCTTTTCTTAATCATCATAAATTTGTTATAACTCTCCCCAATCCGGGGAAAATTTCTATTGAAAACTGTGCAATTTGTGCCCCTGAGGACGAGTTTGATGATTTTGATGCAGGTGACCAGCAGGATGAGGATGCTCAGGACCATGAGCAGTTTGTGCCCCCTCCTGAAATGCCCACCCAAACTACTGGAGGGTCATCATTGATGACTCAAGACCAGTGGTCGTGGGTGCAAACTGAGTTGGGTGACCTCCGAGCGGAGCAGTTACGCCAAGGGGTAGAGCAAGCTCGTCAGGGAGCGGTGATGGATGAGATGCACCAGTTAATGCAACAGTTAATGTTGCAATTTCCTCCTCCCCAGTGAGGCTTTGTAAGTTCCCCTCCTATTTTGTCCTAAAACATTGAGGTCAATGTTTGGTTCAAGTGTGGGGGGATTTTCTTGTTTTCAGTATTTTCAGTTATGTATTGCATTCCCTTACTGTTTATTTTTACTGTTGGTGTTTAACTTTGATTAGTGTGCTTGTGTTGTACGTGTTACAGATTTAGGGTATTTTTGCCGGATGAATGATGAAACGTGTAGTTAGTGGATGAAAAGACGCAGCCCCGACTTGCTCCCCGAGAAACCCCTGAAAGTGAACACGGCTGAAGTAGATTATTGGACGTGACATGCTGACACTGACCGAAGATTAGAGTACTGTACACCCTAGCCGGAAAGGAAGTTACACCACACTAGAGGTATTTCAAAACCTGAGAGCTATACCAGACATGGTGAGAATCATAAAAGGCCAAACACATCATCATCATGAGAGTTCTGCAGGTATGACTTCATCACTCTTAGTTTGCATATTTGTCTATTGGAATTTCACTGCACGCGTATACACTGAGGCAATTGTTTCTTTTAACCCTGAGCCTTTCCAACCATCCCTTTATGTTATGTTATCCTTCTTTTAACCCGACTTGAGCCTTTAGCATTTGTTTGTTTATTTACCGCATAATTAAACCGTAAGCCAAACACTCCCTTACCCGGCTCATTTAGGTGTTGTCAAATTTTGATCTGTGAAAAATGTTGAGTTTGGGGTCAGGACACTCATGAGAACTAGGTAAGGGCAAGGAGAAAGAAACGAAAAAAGGGAAAATAAGAAAAAAGATTTGAAAAAAAAAGAGAAACACAAAGATGAAAAGTGAATAAAGCACTTACCTAGAGGATGATATAGTTTGAAACTTGCAAAGCAAGCTCAAAAGAAAAATGTGAGCAAAAAACTAAAAATCCTGGCATAACGGTGTCTGATACCCTTAATTGTGAAAAGTGCAAAGAACACAGAGATAAGAACGACAACACTAAAGATGAGCCATAAACCACTTGTTTTCCCTTTTTGTTTGTTTATCCCACCTTGACCCTAAGCCCCATTACAACCTTTGAAGTCCTTAAAAAGTGTGTAATGTGTGTGTGAGAGATAAAGATAGATGATATTCAAACTTATGTGTTGATGTGGCATACTCTGACTGTTGAGTGTAAATGATTTAACCCAGAGAGATTTGGTGAGAGTGTGAAAAGTTGACAGGTATAGAGATATTGTGATGTGGAAGTATGGCTGAATGTTCGGATCGGGACGTAGAAAACTTGATTGGGAAAGTGAAAGGATGTTTACGTAAGATATCAGCTGTGTTGTGGTAAATTGATTGATTGGAATTCGGGGGTGACTGTTTAGCTTTCTGGAACATTACTTAAGGACAAGCAATGAGCTGAGTTTGGAGTTGTGATCGGTCACCATTTCTATGAGGTTTCATTCATTTATTCGGCATAAATTCAAGAAACCAGTACCACTCTATTGGCTTCTTTTATTGTTTCTTGAGTTAATTCCACCTTTTGCAGTTTCATTATAGTATATTATGATTTAGAGTTTTATGTCGATTTAGTGGCATTTTACGCGTTTGTTGGGTAGTTTCTATGGTTTCAGGTCCAGATACAAATCCCAAAGGATGTATGCAAAGAAAATGAAGGTTCCGGAGGTTGGAAGAAGATGTTGGAAGGATAGCAGGGGGCTGACACGGCCACCCGTGTCACCTGACACGGGCCGTGTCAGGACAGGATCTAAAAAATGGAAGAATTGAGGACACCAGGGAGCTGACACGGCCCGTGTCAGTAAGCCTGGGAAGAATGATCTTAAAATTATGAGGCAGAGAGCCAACACGGCCGCCCGTGTCAGCTGACACGGCCTGTGTTGGCCAAGGCGCTACATCTTCTAATTTTTATGGATTTTCGTGCTAAGTGACTCCGGAGGGTATTTTGGTCATTTCCTAGTGCTGTTATGTGATTTGTGACTATTTAGGCTACAAATTGGAAAGAGAAAAACACTTTTTGAGAATACGGAAGAATTTTACGATCAGATTGGGAGCTTTCAAGGGATTCAGAGAACGGAGATTTTCATGAGCACTCGCGATTGAAGATCAAAGCCATCTATTTATCTTGTAATGTCTAATTTATCTGTTGTAATCTATTTGAATATTATGAGCGGCTAAACCCCCCAATGCTAGGGGGTGTCCCTTAATTGCTATTGTATTGACTCTGTTTTCCTTTATTCAATGAGATAAGTGCTTTTTATTAATCTATTTTATTGTGCAAAGTTCTTAAGGATTTTTCTATCTGACCAATGGAATTTGATTTACGGTTAAGGTTTAGGTCGGGCAAACCAACTTAATGCTTTTTGCATAATAATATTATAGTAGAAATCGCCTAGGAATAGGGATACTCTGTAGTAACCATGACAATCTTGGTAAAAACACAAAGCTTGATATTCATTCTAAACTGCTAAGGAATTAGGGTATAGGATGAAAACCAAAGGTTTTTCTAGCTAAGGAATTAGGGAAAAACATTCTTAGGATTCGGTAAATGTTAGTTTAAAGCATTGTCTCCTTGAATAAGGATTTAGGTTATCGCAAAGCAATTCATACATGAAATTCTGGCCTATGCAGACAGCAGATGTCCTAACACATGTCAAGACATTGTGCTACATAATCTTTTAAACTAGAAGGCGCAACAGCAGACTGATACCTTGAATATCAGAACTGCACACACACACACACAGATGTCACGACATCTGATCCAACATGTTCATCATGAACCTAACAGAAACGTAAATCTGCATAATGATAAAGAACACAGTAATTGTTAACCCAGTTCGGTGCAACTCGCCTACATCTGGGGGATACCAATCCAGGAAGAAGACTTCACTATTGTGTAAACTGTTACAAAGTTAAACTCCCACATTTACAACTTTATCCCTAACATCTACCCCATGAACATCTTTACCAAGGTTAAACTCAAATGTTTAGAACCCTGATACGAGATACCCCACTCACTTCCCTCAACCACCAACTGTGATTTCTTCATCGTCCCTATCAATATAGAAATATGTCAAGCATACTTGACAAACAAGCTAACTCGGATTTGCTTAAAAGCTTCGTCCAAGAACAATACACAATCCAATACCTCAACTAATACAATGGGAGACTTACAACCTAGAGAGCCAACGACTCTAAAAACCCTAAACCCTTGTTTCTTACACAAGACAACAAGGTTACAACAGGCGTACTAAGGCATAACAAAACCTAGGTCTAAGTATTCTATTTATAGTGTCTTCTGCTTCTTTGGGCTTCAGTCTTCAGTCCTTGATCCATGCAGCAAATTCTCCTTGAGTGTTGCACCAGATTAAAACTAACTTAAGCCATTCAGTCCAGGATGTCAAGATACATGTTAAGACATCTTGTCCGACATCACACCCTTAGCAGAATTGTTTAGCTTGATTTCCTTGTTGAGTTAATATTTATGTTTTACCAAAATTTGTTCAAAACACCAGAGCTTACAATCTCCCCCTTTTTGGCAAATTTTGGCTAAAACCCCAGATCGATGGTGCATGCAGTGAGGACTCCAAATACCTTCAAGAAGTACATGAGAAAAAAGCTGTAGAAAGCTCCCCCTCAACCTATGAACCAATACTTGTAACGAAAGGGTAAATCTTCCTCACAAGAGGCATAAGAAAACCAATAGGAAAAAGCAGTAGCAATGACCTTAGCAGGACAGGACATGACGGTATTCATAACTCAAAACACAAGACACAAAGAGTCCATTTGAGAACTGAGAAACAGACACAGAAGAATGTTGAAACATCCTGTTGAGCAACTTTAACAAGCTGCTGCTTTACCAGACGTAAGATTCCCATGAGAAGATCAGAGCATTTCTCCCCCGTTTTAGACACAATTTGACAAATATTACCAAGATATATCCAGATCCAAAGAGTGCTCTCCCAGAACCTTATATAACCCATAAAGACAATCAGTAGGAGAGATACAACAATGAGGAAGATGAGATTTGAGATCCCCTTATAGGAATTGTATCAACCAATACCCGGTCTTTATGTCTTTATCCAATTTTGGATAGATTCTTGTTGAAGTACAAATTCCAACACATGTGAGTGTATATTCAAGGACAAGATTTTACACGTCCTTCTGACAAGTATACACCCTATGTATTTCCCAAGATAGAATCAATACTTTTGTTAACAGACTGTCAGAGATTCTTCAGACACTCTTCACTGTTATGACGTCCTCGACCAAGTCACACCCAACAATGTTAAAGAAATAATCTGTATTGAAAAGGAAACTTCACATATTTGTGATCACAGCCTGCAAGGAAAAATAAATTCCCCAGACTCAGTCAATGATTCTTAAGCATCCAATAAGAACCATTTAAATATGCATTGCCAAGTTTCCCACAACTTGCAACAATACTCTAATGTCAAGACATCCTCCTTGACATCTCAGTTTGCTTGATGCACAAATGAAAACTGGATCTTCCACAAATAATGCCAAGCCATCTTGACATCTCAGTTTGCTTAACGCACAAATGCAAACTGGAACTTCAACAATAATGTCAAGCCATCTTGACATCTCATTTTGCTTGACGCACAAATGCAAACTGGAACTTCATCTTAGATCAAGAGGCCTCTCCCCCTGACTAAGGTAACTGGTGCTCCTCCACAGAACACCCAAGCTAATGACTGGAAAACATAAGACGCATCTTGATGTCTTCAAGAGCGCACCCTCTGTTCAACACACCTGCTGAACGCAACCATTAACTCTCTTATTGTTCCCTCTGACAAGAAACAATAATCACTCACACATGATCACCATCATGCTACTCGTGAGGAAGTGTATACCAACCATAACAAACTCTTGGCTTAAGATCAAAGTCCCATTGATCCCCCTCATCCTGCAACCATCTTATACACCACACGAACTCCTCTTGAATTCTCATGTATAGACCTCCAGTTGCTTGAGGCACAAACCAATTGAATCTGAATGCTTCACATTCCTCAAAGAGACGCACAAGGCCCCTTAGTTTGTTATAAGAATGTCAGTTATCGTATGCATGCTCCAGAACTTCACAGCTGCTAAACTGATCCACTACTAGCATGACTTGCTCCAAGGGCTCCAATGTCGTATGCAAGATTTTCCACTAACCTCACCCAGCCAGCATTAGAGATAAACACCCCGCAATCCAAGACAGTCATTCCTATCATTCTCCCTATGATAATCTGGAATACTTCTGATTTATGGTGAATCTCCTCTTCTGAACGCATTCAGGAACCAGACTTTCAAGCAATCAACACGTGATCCACTTCAGTCTCCACAAACAATTACATCCTCCTTCCAAGGAACCCTTCTACTCTATCATTCTCCCGGATGATCATGTAGATACTTCTTGGACACGATGCAAGTAACCAGTTCATCACAGAACCTGAAATCCTTCACCAAGGATAATTAACCCAAGGATGTTCTAACATCAGTTAGGACATCTTCCACACATCACAGACACCACACACCATGGTTCTTGATATGCTCCACCACTGGACTTACTATCAGCATAGTAATCCACACTGAAGTTCTTCACACAACACTGCATCACCAGCTTGAACAAAGAAGACTTTAGAAACCCAGAGAGAAATAAACTCTCAACCACCAAAGAAGGTATACTTCCATTCTCAACCCAGAACTTCTGCCACAAGCTCCCAGAGAACCAGAACCTCCTTACAATTTCAACTAACTACTCTTCTACAAAAGAGTAATCAGTTTCAAGCATCCTGCTTGAATGCACATTGTGAAACCAATCAAGTGCCACCTTTTGACTGACCTCACTCATCTTCAGAACTCCCATAAGATACCTTGATCTACTAATGAAATCAGATCTTCAAGTCACACGAACTACTTGCCCTATAGCAAGACATCTTGGATCCACCAAGCCTCTTAGTCATGTAACATCTTCTCATCCACAGCTCCCGCAAACTGCATGAGATAAACCTTTTTGAAGAATCCATCACTCCCATTCTCTGGTAGATCACCTTATCTTAAGCTGATGTACCACATCACCAGCTGAGACTTCTGATGTTAAGCTAGATGTCAAAACATTATGACATCCAACTGTTGAATTCAGCTCTTCCTTCTGCCACTTAGAAGAACCTCCTCCCTTTGCAGAAATAGATTTCCATGCTCTCATAGACTTGATTCAACAACCAAGTTTGAGTAGACAACCTCTATCCTGCATAGAAACTCCAAAGACTTCAAACCTGCCACGTCTGAATCTTCAGAAAATAAGTAGTTCATGACTACCACATAGCAATACCAAAGAATGCCACTTCCCTTAGTAGAGCCGTCAGTAGAAAGCCAGAGATAACTGCCACTTATCCTCGACCTTCACAACCAGAGAAAACACTATGCTCCAAAGCACCTAGATCAGAAATAAACTGATCCAAGCTGTAATCACCAAGATTATGATGTCTTCATAGTCTTCCATCTCCATCTTCAACAGCATCACCATCTGGACAAGTCATTCACAATACTTTCCAGGAAACATACGCTAAGCCAATAATCCCAAGTTAACACCTAGGAGACTTTTGAGTGAATGCAGAACCCCTCCCATGATTCTACAAGCCTCTGATGAAAAGATGTTAGAACATCTGACAGAACATCCTCAATCTTGACTTTCAAGGATAATTAATTAAATACTTGTGGATTCCACAAATAGCAATTGATCTTAAATCCTTGTACAATAACCCTTCTTCACTGCTGCAGCTGAGCTCCACCAGATCATGTCATGAACACTTATACAATATTCAATCTTTTTGCAAGTATCTTCTTCAAAGACAATGTTGAGATACCAAGGCTGCCACCCTTGACTCAAGTAACTAAGACTTTCTCTGAACAAGTCTTATTTACCTCAATAACTCTTCAATCAGATTGGATCCACTCTTAGGGTCAAGAGAGATGAATCCTTCCTTGTTGTTTTTGGATGGTGAAAATAAATCACCTCCACGTTCTTCAAATTGTGTCTCAAAGAAACACCTTCTAGTCAGAATAGAAACTAGAAGACTCCAGATACACGACATAGATGTCTTTATGAGTGGACTTGAGAGAATTCGCAAGTATCTTTGACAACCTAGCCGACCAAACATTTATCAAACTCCTAGAGGAAGAACCTGATAAACTTTCACTCAACTCCTCTCCTCTTCAACTAACTTCAAACTGCACCAGGAAACCAAGCTTCCAAGTACCAAGTCATCATACCAGATATCTGACCACAACTTCCTTCACTCCATCGCTCACGACTTTGGAATAAAAGAATGCAGATATCTTCAAACATAGAGGCCGACGATTGAGACCTTCCACCAACTGTCTTCAGTAACAACTCTAGAATCCCATAATTCTAGAGCTCTACCATCAGAAATACATGCAGCGGAACCACCAAGGAACAAATCCTGCTTGCCCTAATAAGATGTCACAACATCTTATAAGACACACCAACAAAAAACTAGCCATTTCTCCTGTAGTTGTTGTAGAATCTCCTCAGCAACATGAACAACCTCCGGGTTGCTCCCTTCGATCTAGAATATTCATCTCATCCATTAATACCTTTGGATATGTTTGAGTTGATTGATCTGATCTCCAAAACTCCTCCTTGTTTAAATTCCATAAAGTATCTCCCGAAGATCTCATCCAGAACCAGACAGGATGCCTGCTCTGATACCAATTGAAATTCTGGCCTATGCAGACAGCAGATGTCCTAACACATGTCAAGACATTATGCTACATAATCTTTTAAACTAGAAGGCGCAACAACAGACTGATACCTTGAATATCAGAACTGCACACACACACACACACAGATGTCACGACATCTGATCCAACATGTTCATCATGAACCCTAACAGAAACGTAAATCTGCAGAATGATAAAGAACACAGTAATTGTTAACCCAGTTCGGTGCAACTCACCTACATCTGGGGGATACCAATCCAGGAAGAAGACTTCACTATTGTGTAGACTGTTACAAAGTTAAACTCCCACGTTTACAACTTTATCCCTAACATCTACCCCATGAACATCTTTACCAAGGTTAAACTCAAACTTTTAGAACCCTGATGCGAGATACCCCACTCACTTCCCTCAACCACCAACTGTGATTTCTTCATCGTCCCTATCAATACAGAAATCTGTCAAGCATACTTGACAAACAAGCTAACTCGGATTTAGTTAAAAGCTTCATCTAAGAACAATACACAATCTAATACCTCAAGGCTTATGGATCTGTGTGACACCTATATCTACCACAGTGTATCAACTGATACAAAGGGAGACTTACAACCTAGAGAGCAAACGACTCTCAAAATCCTAAACCCTTATTTCTTACACAAGACAACAAGGTTACAACAGGCGTACTAAGGCATAACAAAACCTAGGTCTAAGTCTTCTATTTATAGTGTCTTCTGCTTACTTGGGCTTCAGTCTTCAGTCCTTGATCCATGCAGCAAATTCTCCTTGAGTGTTGCACCAGATTAAAACTAACTTAAGCCATTCAGTCCAGGATGTCAAGATACATGTTAAGACATATTGTCCGACATCACACCCTTAGCAGAATTGTTTAGCTTGATTTCCTTGTTGAGTTAACATTTATGTTTTACCAAAATTTGTTCAAAACACCAGAGCTTACAATACACCTTACCCTGACATGCTTTCTTATATATGTTAAAAGTCAATTTTATCATTCTGCTTATTTTTTCATTACTGTTAGTATTTTATAAATAAACAAAACCCCCAAAGTAATTTTTGTTTAATTGAATAATTATCAAACTTATATTTTATACGCACTCCTCGAGATCGATATTGGGGATAAACCCTTATTATTACTACATCGGTGAAAATAGTACACTTGCTATTTTTTCGATCACATAACAAGTAACTCGATTACCTATATGGCATACCCTAATTTTTAACCCTAAGATCCCAGCTCTTTGTGCATCATCTTGCATAACATTTCTAGGCCAATCATACATGCATAGCTAACAAAGTCTTTATACTTTGTTTTGTTTGTTTGTTCACTGATGAATTAGGGTTTATTTCAAAGGGACCTCAAGGGTTAGTCAGTCATATTTTGAGTGCACCATTAACCAAGTACACTGGATTCAAGTGAATACTCATTCTCACAAGTATTTCAAGATGTGACTAACTGATTCTAATCCTAGGATTTTCTACTAGTCATTTTCCTCAGAATTTCTCAGAAGTTTCAGTGTATACCACAAAGAGAATTAGGTGCTGAGTATGGTCATTTGAGGATTGGTTATGATTTTCGTGGCAAGCGATATTACAAGTTGTATCCTCATGGTTTGTGTAACGATTTTATCATAATCTAAATCTTTGATTATGCGGGTAACAAAGGTCAAGCAAGATTTTGTTTATGAAGTTGGATCATTATTTGTTTCCTTTTGATCTTAAGTGAAAGAGTTTGGATTTTCTTATTGGTAATTTATGATCCATGAGTTTTGAAATGGTAAAGTTTGGATAAAAAAAATCTTGAAAAGAGTTTAGGCAAAAAGTTTTCAAATTGAAGTTCAAGATTCATGTTCTTTACAAAGTTTAAGTTGATTCATTATGTTTTTAACTTTGAGTCCAAATTCAAGATTCATATTCAAGTTATACTTTCAAAAAGATTTTTGTGTATCATTACAAGTTGATATCCAAATGAGATTGTACCATAAATCATCGCTAGAAGAGTTTTAATAAGGAGTTTTTGGCATAATCTAAGAAGATTAAATTCCACAAAAAAACAAGGCATCATTTCAAACTATCATGAAAATTCAAAACTTTGAAGATTTACAAATTTGAATTCCAAAATTCAAGTTGGTACGAAAATTTTGACTTAAATACAATAGGAAAGGCCTTGGAAAAAGGAAAAGGCTTTTGAGCATATGGGTTCTAGGCAGCTTGCTGGCTTGCTTATATCTCTTTGGGTAAGAAAGAATTTTAGGAGCAGTCCCATGTGGTTTTGGGCGTACAATCGGTAACAAGGGAGGAGTGGGTTTGAGAATCAAAGTCTATGATAGGATAATGTACTTTATGAATTTTCACTTGGCTGCACATTTGGAAGCCATCAAATTTGATTGATATTATTCCTCACATATTGTAATTCAAGATCATTTACAAAACATCCAAAGCTATATTTACACAAAGTATTCACACAAGGCTCGGTGTTACAAAAGTTACATAATAAATTCATAAGAGGGCTTGAAGCTTTACAATAGGGAAAAAAAGAATTTTGTTGAGCTCAAGGGCTGAAAGTTATTCAATCACAGTCAATCCCCATCAAACGAAAACTGAAAATGGAATCATACAATCACGAATTTATCATGCTTTCGTGGCAATAAATCAACAGAATCACAATTCAATTGTCCTTCCAAACGACAACAAATCCCGCATTTAATTCAAAATCAGAGCCACAACAGCCTATGTTTCTTTCCATAACCAGTACCAAACATCCATCATCAATTACAATTTAAAAAAAAAAACCTGTCTCAGACACAATCAAGAGTAGTTCAATTACTTTCCAAAACAGGTCCTTAACATGTCCACACCAATTCAATTTCCTTCCTAATCAATAGTTCAGTGTCACGTTTTTGAGTCTATAAAAAGGTAGATAACATTCAGAGCAGCATACAATCAAAAAAGAGAAGCCACGAACACCACACTATTTCAAAGGAGGCATTCGCGTATAACATCAATACAACACACACAAACACACAAGAGTTGCAGTAACATCACTCGCACGAATTCACCAATGTTCAGAACAATAGGCAGCAACTGCAGGGACGAAGAATCACAAACAAACCCTCATGCATAGCTACATACATCCTACAATTTGCAAACAAACCCACAATAACACACATACACCCAACTACAACAGAACAACAACAACATACGGCTTGGAGGAACCTAACGGCACACACGAATACACATAGCAGCAACATGAATCAAAACGACATAACGATAGCAGCAAGAAAGCATTGAGATTCACACAAAGGTTTGAAACGAAAAGCATCAACAGAACAAACACGTATGTATAGCAGGGCAATACAAACAACATCAATAGGAACAGCAAGAGACAAAACGAAGCAAAGCATACACACAAGTATTGGAGAAGAATGACATAGCAGCGGTACAGATTGAACATCATGAAACAACAACAATACCTATAGACTAAGTCGAGTAGAAGAAAAAGTGTAATACGTACAAGCAGAGATTCAATTTGATTACCTCATTGAAGATCTATGGAGTTCTTGTTCAATCTGACTTTGACCGGAGCAGGGCACACGCACCATTCACATACAAGACACAGCTACAACATCACATACACAAAAACATCAGTGAAAACAACATACACGAATTGATAAAGAATCATAAGTCACCTTCCCTGCGGCAGAGGGCCTCCGGATTTCTTTGACAAAATCTACTTCCAAGGAGTCGTCGGAGCTACTCCGACAGGTAAGTACTCTGATCTCCTCATATTGATACTTTGATGTGTTTTCTCTCAGCCACCATGTTGATTACGCTCCATAGAACAGAAGCCCTAGGCTTCTCGTATGAATCCCACATGTTTCTCGGTCCAACGCCTTTTTTTTTGTTTTAAGGGTTTTGGCTTGTGTGCTTCGATTTGGAGAGGTAGTTATGAATTAGGAAAATTTGATAGGTGATTAGGGAAGGGGAAGACGGAAGGATTATTCTGGTGGTGGCGCTTGGTAGTTTAGACTCACTCAGCCACCTCCGGCACGACGGAGTCTCCTTTTTCGGCGGGATGGTGCGCGAAGGAGAAACGGAAAGGAAAGAAAAAGCTGCGATGGGGAGAGGGAGGGTAGAGAGGAGATGAGTGTTATCGCAATGTGTTTATGAGTATATGACTTCTCGATTCCACGCGTGCACACCCATAAGCCATACCGTTCACCCTCGCTCCAGGCCGTTGATCTGAGTCAACTGCTTGACTCATCTAATCAGACGAAGGAGATGGATTTTGATCAGGGGTCCACGATGAACCCCCCTCCTTTTGTCCGCACCTCTTTTCTTTTTTCTTTTATTGCTATTTATTTCTACTTTTCTAATTTATTTAGTTTTATTTTTTTTTTATAATTATTACTCTTTTTTAATCTTAATAAGTATTAAAGTAAAAAAAACTTTTCATTTCACTTAAAAAATAATATTAAATAAAAAACTTTTCATTTCATTTTAAAAATAATAAAATAAAAAAATACTTTTACTTAATTGGGATATTTATTTTTATTAATTTTATTAATGTTATAATTTAACATATTTAATTATTTTTTATAATCAAAATAAATTTGGTTCTTAATTTTGATTAAATATCTCTTTTAAATATTAATTAATTTTAGAATTTATCATTTTTATAATTACTTTTATTAAAAATTTAATCATGTTCTTATATTTATCTTTGTTTTTTTCAATTTTTTAGTGAGTGATTATGCTGATTATTTAATCAAATATTTGTATTAATTTAAGATTGATAGTTGTCCTTATTCATGCTTTTTATCAAGCCTTTTCATACCTTTATGTGTTTATGCATGCTTGATTCACGATGTGTTACCTTGCTTCCTAAATTGGTTGTACATTATATTGCATGTCTCCTACGTTAAATATTCGATCATGACTTTATCTTTGCTATTTGATGTTTTTATCTATACTCATATAATAATATGATTGCATGTGCCTGTGTCCAAGGGAAGGACTCTTGTTTGACAATTATGTCATATGCATTGCATTTCATTTGTATTTCTGTGACTTTTATTCCCTCCTAGGCTGATTACCTCAAATACTTAGATAATTTCCCTTAGGGTGATTAGACAACTTACAATTATGTTCCCCTTTCTGTCCCATGAGAGAATTAGACATAAGTCATACCTAGCCGAGATGTGATTCTCCCACCCCATGACATACTTGAGAAGGATGTAGATTCCTTTTCCACTTAGGAGATGTATGTGGCATACTCGTCGAATATATATCCGAGTTAGAGCCCTTTTCCTAATGTGAAGCAAAGGTCCATCTTCCACATGTTTGTGGTGGTTTAAGTCGAGTATTCTCCTTAAAATGACGACTTGCCTTTTCTCCTAAAACCAACCAGCAAACTTTATCTACCCTTTGAGGGGAACTACGAATGCTCTGATTCCATTCCCATCAGGATACGTAGGCACGAGATGCGATGTCTTGGCGAGCATACTTAGGAATAGAACCTTAGGTCTTCTCTTTCCCTTTCACCCTTAGCAAACAAATAACAAATAACACAATAAAACAAAATGTTCCTATAGAATACTACAAATACTTAGGATGCTAGCACCTTCCCTAGGTATAACTGTCGCGGTGAGAATCAGATATCAAGTTATTAATTAACTTGAACCGCAAATCATAATTCACCACCGGTCTTTGATTTATCCAAAGGAAAAGGGAAAGATTGAAAGCCTAATTGCAATGCAAAGTGTTCTGGACTGAGCCGGGATCTGCTCCTCAGTCGAGCAGGCCCAACCCAAACGTTCTGGGATGGTCCAACAAGGGCCTTTTAGCGCGACCAATGTCGGGCACTTGCTCCTTCTCCACGTTGTCGAGTACACGCACGACATGGAGCGTCGGGCAAGGCGCTAGACCTCCCCGGGCTCGTTCCTCCTCGACACTCAGGTTCTCCTCCCTGCGAGGAACCACCTTCTTCTCACACAAGAGTCCTCTCCGCGAGGACACGTCTCTCCCCGACACGCATGACTCCTCCCCGCGAGGACACGTTCTCATGTAACCACCCACTCCCGATGGAATCGGTCTGCCCTAATTTCGGAGATCTAGGAACGGTTACCCCAGGGCGAAGACCACGTGCTGGTCTTCACTACGCCACGTAAGCCCTGGCAGTTACTTGGATTGGGCCTGGCAATCCAGCCAATGCAAGTAACCGTTGGCCCCGCGCTGGGGGCTCTCTATAAATACCCTCTCACTTGAGAGGGTCAGGTTACACACACTTTCTTACTCTAACCTTGTGCTTGCTATTATTCTCTGACTGTTACCTTACTTGAGCGTCGGAGTACTTTGCAGGTACACCCCCCGACCGTCTTTCAACCTTACTGGAGCTGAAGTCCAGACGACGTTGTTGGCCATCAGGAACTGTCTGATCCAGGTACGATCAGTGGCGCCGTCTGTGGGAACCCTTTGCTTCCCCGTTTTTCCTTCGATAAACCAAAGCAATCCTCTCATTCATCACCAGCATGGCCAATCCGTCCGCTCACAAGGCTCTGGACACCGTCCTCCCACAACTCGAGAATAGAAACCACCACGAGGACGCTGTTATCCTCAACGGCGATGACGACGACGTAAGAGACGGGCAGACCGCCTCCCCAGACTCCCAAGACGTGGCTGACAACGCCGCCTGCCAAGACGAACAGCAACCCATTTTCCAGCCAGTTGCTTCTCCGCTCAATGCAGATTCGAGCTCCGTGGCCTTATTTGCCTTGATCAATCAGACCAACTAGCTGATCGCACACCAGAATACCAGAATTGAAGCACTGGAGCAAGGGCGGGCACGACGATCTTCCCCGCGAAGACATCGTCGTCCACCGTCACCTCACCGTTCTCCTTCCCCGCGAAGGACCCCTTCCGACGAATCTCGAACCCCCTCGCCGGTGCGCGGGGGCCGTCGGCCACGCCTAGAGCGCCCCCAGCCGGCGATCTCCCAGAAGCACCATCGCTCCCCGCCTCGGAAGGAACCCAGGCCCTCCGCAGCTACCAAGAAGTCCAAACCCACCGAGGAGGCGCCGAAGAACCGTTCGAGGAACTCCCCTCCACGGCATCATAGATCCCCGTCGGGGTCCCCGGCCGGGAACGATGACGACGACCAGAGGACCCCTCTGTCGTGGGAGATCATGAACGCCCTAATTCCTGCGGGCATGGAGAAATCCCCACCGCTGGGGACCTACGACGGTCTGGCCGACCCCGACGATCACGTCGAGAGTTTCGAAGCAATGCTCGACTTCCGAAACGTCAGAGGGGCCATTAGGTGCAGGCTTTTCCCCACCACATTGCGGAAGGGCACGATGACCAGGTACAAGGGTTTGGAACCTGGGTCGATCACATCCTGGAAGCAGCTAAGACAACGCTTCACCAAACACTTTACTGCGTCTCGCCGACACCCGAAGACGGAGGCTGCCCTAGAAAGCATCTTCCAAGGGAAGAACGAATCTCTCCGGAACTACATCGAGAGATTCAACAGAGAAGTTGTCGAGGTCCATACGACCGACGACATAAGAAGTATCTGATCATCCATGGACTACGTTTTGGATCTGATTTCGCCAAGTCCGTGGGTCTCCGCAGACCCCGCCGTCTCGAGGACCTCCTCCAACGAGCTCAGTCGTATATCGAGCTCGAGGAGTCCGAGGCAGCGCAGATTGCCCTTGAGTCGAGACGCAAAGAAGGCCCCCGCGGCCACAAAGATGAAGACTCTCCTCCCCGACGAGGAGGAGAAAGAAAGAAAGAAAATCTCCCCCGTGATCCTCGTGAACCGCGCGGACCAGCTGGCCGGTTCACGAAGTATACCCCGCTAAACGCTCCCCGTGCGCATATCCTCTCCGAGTGCCAGAACTCAGAATTTGGGAAAGGAGGGGTCCGCTTTCCGAAGCCCACTGCCCCCAAACTAAACGTTAACAAGTCAAAATACTACAGGTTCCACCGGAGCCACGGGCATGTCACAGAAGATTGCATCCATCTCAAAGATGCGATTGAAATTCTGATCAAGGAAGGGCACTTAAAGAAGTACGCCCAGAAGAACGATGCTCCTCGCCCCAGCTCCCGGGAAGCCCGGAACGTCGAGGAGGCGACACCTCCTCCCGACGAGAGTCAGCTTCAAGTCGCCCTCAGCGTCACTCGACCCGAGGACTTCTTCGTCCCCGTAATCATTGAGGGCGAAGAAGCAATTCGCAACATGTGGGCGACCTTCCCCCACGAGGACCTCGTCTCTGCCCGTAGCACCTGAGAAGGCTTCCCCAAAACAATGGTCATCTCCGGGGGTGGCTACAAAAAGCTGTCCGTCGGCTCGATCAAACGGAAATTTGATGAACTAGAGTCCGCGACATTGACGAAGACCACCACTCTCGAGAAGGTGCAAGGGAGAACAAACCCCATCACTTTCTACCTCAAAGAGCTCCCCGGCGGAGCGCCCAACGCCACTATCCCCCTCCTGGTCAGGGCCCAGATGGCGAATTTTGATGTCCGAAGGATCCTCGTCGACTAGGGGAGTTCGGTCGACATCATGTATGCCCATCTGTTCGGGACTCTTCAGCTCGACGAGAGACATCTGACCCCGTACGTTGGTTCAGATCTGCGGGGATTCAACAGAACCACCACCAGACTATGGGGTTACATTGAGCTGATGGTTACATTCGGGGCCGAAGACACTGCCCGACAGGTGAAGATCCATTTCCTGGTAGTCGAATGCCCATCCCTTTACAACTGCATCATTGGGAGAACCACCCTGGCTGAGCTTACGGTGGTACCATCAACCGTCCACCTCAAAATGAAGTACTACAAGGCCAGGGGACGAGTGATAACAATGCACGGGGACATAGACGCGGCCAGAAGATGCTTCGACGCCGCCATCAAAGGCATGAGTTACATCGACGCCAAACCCAAGACCGTGGCCAAGCCACCCCCGGACGCCGAGCAGAGATCTCTCCCGCCCGTCAACGTGGTCGACCTCGACAGCAGGTTCGTGGACGAGCCCGAAGAGGACAGAGCAGAGGACCTCGACCCCTAGGCAGAAAACAACGGGCAGCCTCTCCACCCAACGCGCCCCGTCCCCGACGGAGACTTTGAGCTCGTTGCCCTCGGGGACGACCCAGACCGCAACATGAAGATTGGCACCGGGATCCCCGACTTGGCGAAGGAGCAGCTGAAGGCATGCCTCCGGGAGAACGCTAATCTGTTCACGTGGAGCGCCCTCCGAGATGCCTGGCCTTGACCCCGACGTGGCTTGCCATTAGCTCGCAGTAGATCTGGCCGCTGGGCCATAGCTCAACGTAGGCGTAAGCAGTCCCCAGAAAAAGCGGAGGTTACTGATAAAGCTGTAAAAGACCTCCTAGAGGCAAATTTTATTTTGGAGGCCAGGTACACAACCTGGCTGTCCAATGTTGTACTTGTTAAAAATAATAATGGAAAATGGAGGATGTGCGTTGATTATACTGATCTTAACCGGGCTTGCCCGAAAGACTGCTATCCCTTGCCTAACATCGACCAACTGGTCGACAATTCTGCAGGTTACAAACTATTATCCTTCATGGACGCTTACTCGGGATACAACCAAATTCCCATGGACAAGGTCGTCAAACAGCACACGGCTTTCATGTCCGCGTTGGGCAACTACTATTACAACGTGATGCCCTTTGTCGCTCCCGAAAGATTCGCATCCAACGGTACAAACGCGAGAGTGGCGCGGAAAAACACAGAGTCGCCAGCAATGTGTATTTATCCCAAGAGAGGGAAAGGAAACACTGCATAAACCTGAGGGAAGGGAAAGAACATGGTCTCACGACCAAGAGAAACGGGTACGGGAGTCGGTTACGCGAAGGGAAGGTGTTAGCACCCAACACATCCATCGTACTCGATGGGATCCACGCTTGCTGTCTGCATCAAAGGGTGTCGTCGTCTGGAGCTCCACTGCTACTGAACCGGAGAAGAAACGAGAATGGAGAAACGAAGAAGAAAAGAAAAAAGAAGTGACTCGATAGGACGTTATCGTTGTCCTAGGCCTACGTACTCCCTCAGTGCAATGGGAAAGTCAGAGTCAACGTAGTTCGGATGGGAACTGTGGGGAGGTTGCTCGTCGAGATATCGCATCTCGTGCCTACGTATCCTCAATCAAACGAGAGAGAGGAATCAGAGCTGACGTAGTTCAACCTACGGGTCGAAAGGGTCTCGATCGCGCTAGGGATAGAGAAAAGGCTCGGCTAACAGGTTGGTCTCGATCGCAAGGGGTCGAGAGAAGAGGGGAGTTAGTTGTTAGTGTGCTCGCCAAGGATAGGGATCCTCGTGCCTACGTATCTCATCGGAAATGAGAATCAGAGCAACCGTAGTTCACGGAACTACGGGAAATTAAAGGAAGGGTGCTCGCCAAGACATCACCGTCTTGTGCCTACGTATCCTCAATCTATCCAGAGAGAGGAAGTCAGAGCATCCGTAGTTCGTGGTTCGACCACGGATGGGTAAGTGTTTTTTATGAGCGACGTTAGATTCGCGTCCGGCAGTTAGGGTCGATGCCTGTTTGCGACTTAGACGGAAGGTAACGTGCTCTTTTCTGAAAATGGTCTGGAACCAAACAATCCCGAAGGATAAAAAGATTTGAATTTGTTTTTGTGTTTTTTAGACAGAAGTGCTTTTTAAGTTAGTTCATAACTTGCATTGCACCAAAGTCTAGGGCACAGGGACGAATACTTAATGAATCGTCCCAAGACAGGACGCCCGCTAAGCACTCTAGAAAGATGAGAGGAAGCCCCTCATTTCTCATTCCCCACGCTTAAGGCTCGTGCGCAATACATTTTGACTTTATTAAGTGTTTTCAAGAAGTTTTGAGATGAGAAGAGAGAAGACACAAAGGAAACTCTAAAGGGAAACTAAGAGTCCTAATGTTATCATGCATGGATGACCTATGGTTAGTGAGGCTTAGGAGAGAAGACTACCCAAAACCTAATGCTAATCCTACTCCAAGCTTAATAAAAAATTAAGTTGGACTAGGTAGCTCTAAAGGGAGAGAATCCAAGACTTAAACAAGTCTTGAGATCCATGGGAGGAAGAGAGTGAAAGAGATGAAGAAGAAAGAGAAAGATGAGATGAGAAACAAGAGGGCATCAAACACATCATGCACATTATATCCAATTCAAACACTGATATCAACAAAATCAAGACTTAAACAAGTCTCAAGAAGAGGAAGAGAAAGAAAACTCAAACATGTACAAGTATTCAATTATCAACAAGTTGACACAGAAAAGATACAAAGCACATAAGTACTAAACATGATGCGTAAACAGAGCCTACTTTGAAGTAGGGCTTCAGATGTACTCAATATGCCTCTAACATGGATACAATCCTAGAATGAGACATGAAAAAAATAAAATTGAGATTCAATTGGAACCTAACGGAGAAGGTCCGTTGCCTCTTCGATGCACACAAAAGCTCAAGAACACTTGCCAAAAGCTTCAAATGCCAAGTATCAAGGTCACGAGAGAGTATCAATAAAGGTGCATCAAGATTTAACCAAAACTTCTAATCAAAGAACACTCTAATCAAAATTATCAAGAAAAATAATCCAAAGACTAAACAAAAATGTCATTAAGAATTTAATAAAAAATAAGTACCAGAATTAACAAAATCAACAAGATTAAACAAAAGCTTACGAAAGTCTAGTTACAAATGATTAAGTTCTAAAAATTAACAATGAAATTTAACCAAAATTCTAAATCAAATTAAAATCTTAAAGAAAATACTAAAAATTAAAATCTAGTAACAAAAATAATTAACTCAAAATTAAAAACTAATTAATCAAAAGTTTAACAAAAAAAAATCATCTAATTAAGCAAAAGATTTAAATAAGTATTAACAAAAATTACTAATTAAAACCACAGAGGGTGATTAGAGATTGCCATGGATGGTGTAGACATGCTATATGAACAACCATGGGCTTATGATCCCATTAACCAAACACAGTATCAGTGAGCAACATTAACCGAGATCCACACAGTAAAAACGAATAAAATAAAATCAGTCAAAAAGATCACGGCCTATGAAAATTCAGAGAAAAACAAGAACGACACGCACGTATCAGTACCCAACTTTTCCAACCTTCGGTTGATTCGGTTCAATCTCGCATCTCCCTCCAGATTTCTCGCTCGCGATTCAGGTCCGTGGTTTCTTCCTCTTCAATCTCTGTTACGAATGCGATTCAATTCGCATTTTGCTCGCTCGGTTCTCAATCCATCTTCTTCTCCATCTGTTCTGCGGATCTCCTTCGGTTCCGACTTTCCAGGTTTGTTTGGATTTTGATTCAACTTTCACGGTTTCATTTCATCTTCTTCTTCTACTCCGCTTATGAGTCTGGTTTTGTGACTTAGGATGGGTTGTGTATCAGATCTGGGTTTGGAATTTGATTTGGGTTTGTGGTTGTTTGAGTGAGAACGATGAAGAGTGATTATTTGAAGAAGAGTTGTTGGAAGTTGGGTTTCGTTTACGGTTCACCTCATTCTCACTTCTTCTATTTCTTCTCACTTTCTCTGTTCCGATTCTGAGTTGTTCTTTGGGTTTGTGTTTATGGGTTTATGGAGTGTGATTCGATTTGAGATTGTGGTCTGGTGTTTGTGAATGAATTTTGAATTCGGTTTGTATGATTGATGTGGATGTGATTGAGGTTTATTGAAAGTTATGAAGGATGGGTTTTTGAAGAAGGTTTGAAGGTTGAAAGAAGGAAGGTTCGAATAAGGTTGAAAGGAAAGAGCAGAAGAGAGGTTTTGAGGTTGTGTATTGGAATTCTGAAAACAGGGAGTGGTGTCAAGAAATTGTGAAACTGGTTGTTGTTATTTTCGCACCGCCTTGAGTGTGTATGAGGAATGGGGAATTTGTAATGTTTTTTTTGTGCGTGAAGAAAGAGAGCTTCTCAGCAGGTTGTTGGTAATGAGTGAGGGAGAGGTTTTTGGTGCGTGAATGATGTGTGTGTGGGGTGTGTGTGATTTGCGTATTGTGCTGTAACAGTTTGTGCAGGCTCAATAGTTATGGGGCCGGTCCTGCATACGTTGTGGCAAGGTTGTGTGAGGTTTTGCTGCGGAGGTTTGTGATTTTGCAGGCCCTTACCATTTGTGCGTGACTGGTTTGTACAAGAGTTGGAGGTATTGGCTACTTTATGCGCAAAGTGTGGTTTGCAGTGGAATTCAATTTTGTTACCACTCGGCTTGTACAGGGTCATGGAAAAGTGTTATGTTTTAATTTTTAGTTAAAAGTGTAATGGACTGGGTTGATAAAAATAATAAGGCTTAATACCCTTTTTAGTCCTTACCTATACCCTTGGGTCCATTTTGGTCCTTTACGTTGTCAAACAGAATCAAACAAGTGGCAACTGAGGTGGCAGAATAATTTTTTATTATTACATTTAATATTTAATTTTCAAACACTTAAATATAAAATAATTGGGCCAAGCCCATGTTATTTACAATATTAACCCAATTATCAAGATTTATTATTATTGTATTAAAAAGTGCTTTATAAACACTTTATACTGGTACTAAAAATTCAATGTGGGACTTCATTTTGAAAGTAAAAATAGAATATGAAATATTACCAATCTCAACACACTACAGGTGATAAACTCATCTTGTTCCATCACTTCTGTCATCAAAATTTGATCAAATGCCATGAAATAGAATTCCAACATGCAGGTCTCATATAGTAGAACAATCACAACCCCTCACCAACTAACAATAATCCTTAAAATAAGAGCAAACTTGACAAAAGAAGGGGAGCCGTGTGTGCAAACAATATTCCATTTCAGCATATACCAAACAAGGTAAAAATTGAGGGAAGTGAAGTTAGTGAAAGTAGCTGCTTTTGTTGTTTCGTTTAATTGAAGACAGTGGCTCCCATTCCGCGTGAGTTTGCGCACTAATTAAACAAGCAATCATTTAATTGATTATGAGATCAGAATATGTTTACCTTTAGAAAGTCAATTGCTCTTGATTTTCATTTTCTGAATGATTTCAGTTTCTTTTAAAAGTCAATCCAATCATTACATTGGATCCAACAAAGAAAAAGAATGAAACAATTAGGATATAACTCTCATAGTAACCCTCTCATATTATCCAAATCTAAAGGAGTGGATAACAAGGATTCTATATCTTGAGATAGATCAAGAATACCTTGAGGGCGAAAACAACCTTTTCGTTTCGTGGATGGACGATGTTGCTTTGGCTTTCTAGGTGGAGGTGGAAGAATCGCTTGAATTTTGTGTTCCATGGTTGTTGGAGTCTTGAAACTGTCGTTTAATGAATCAGTATCTTTTTCTTCCTCGTACAATGGAATCTTGATCTTCAAATCTAAAGAAACATTGTTGTGTTGTTTCTCCTTCTATTATAGATTTATGAACAAGAAGAAACTTACTGAATGAGAAGTTCTACTGCCCTTTTTTTTCAAAAGCCTGGAAATGTTCTAAGTGCATAAATGTTTTTTAGTATGAAAAATAATTAGTGAAAGTGATGTTGTGAGTGCATAAATGTTGGTATACTAGAGTGTAATTGAGTGAGGATAGTATATATTTATTTTTGAAACAAATCTTTGAACTGTAGTGTGTTGAGATTGGTAATATTTCATATTCTGTTTTTACTATCAAAATGAAGTCCCACATTGAAATTTTAGTACCAGTATAAAGTGTTTATAAAGCACTTTTTAATACAATAATAATAAGTCTTGATAATTGGGTTAATATTATAAATAACATGGGCTTGGCCCAATTATTTTATATTTAAGTGTTTGAAAATTAAATATTAAATGTAATAATAAAAAATTATTCTGCCACCTCAGCTGCCACGTCCTGTCTGTCGCCACCTCAGCTGCCACGTGTATAGGTAAGGGACTAAAAAGGGTATTAAGCCAAATAATAAAAAAGGATATGGATTTATTTGGATTAGCATATGGACTTGTATGAATTGTAACGAAGAAAGATTATTTACAAAATAATTCCAAATGGTTTTTTTTTAGATTTTTTAAATGAATATTAAAAGTGGACTTAGAAAAAAAAATGGGCTAAGAAAAAAGGTTTAGAAATTGGTTAGAAAAAAGTGGTTAATGGATAATGTATGGATATTGATAATTGGATGGATAATGAAACGATTTAGAATGGAAATAAATGGTTAGATAAATGGATAAATATGGATAGAAAATGGATATGGACATTCATTGGTGAATGGATTTGGAAATTGAATAAAAAATGGTTTATGGACATATGAATCGGTATGGGTTATGGATTTGTACATGGATAAAGAGAAATGGTTCTAAAAAAGGATAACCACATTACACCAACTCTCGACTTTCCACAACACCCGATTAAAGGCACCCAACTACCACTGAAACAAAACGCCTAAATCACACATCCTCTGAATCTTTGATCAAGTGAATCCTCACATGAATCTGTCTGAATAAATCTCTGGGAAAATAAATCCACAGATCCTGACTTTTAAATCAACCCCACATGAACCAATGCTTGATAAATTGAGCTCCAACGCATAACAAACTGACCCTTGATGCGCACTTCCTGAGAAATAAACCAATAACACGGATAACTTGCACTTGCAGCAAAACTCCTGATGATTTGACCAAGATGAAGTCAAACTTCCACCTGATCATAACTGAATGAGCACTTAACCTGGAACCAATTCTCTTGAGATATTAAGAAGGATCCAAACCCTGATTCACACCAATGAAACCCTGACTCAATACTTTTGATGATTCCTCTGGATAAGAAAACCTCAGAACTTGACGCACCTCTGAATAGGAAAATACTGATAATAAGAAAACCCTTCGATCCCATGTCTTAGAAGACCAATGCAAATGATTAATTATGAACCATGACCTAATGATGCAAAATGAGAAAGAAACATAAGCCAGAAAAAGGTAGGGCAAATTTTGGGGTGCTACACCCTTCGGTCTGAAGAACGCCGGTGCGACCTACCAACGGATGATGAATAAGGCTTTCCGGGCTGAAATCGGCGATATGCTCGAGGTCTACATGGACAACATGATCGTCAAATCAGCGGAAGAAGTCAACCACGCCGCGCATCTCAAGAAGGTGTTCGACACGACGAGGAAATGTCGCATGAGGTTCAACCCCGACAAATGCACCTTCGGCGTTCGGGCAGGTAAGTTCCTCGGCTTTTACCTCACAGAGCGAGGAATCGAAGCTAACCCCGACAAGTGCAGGGCCTTTTCCGAGATCCCTACTCCGGACTCGAAGAAGTCGATACAATCGTTGAACGGGATGCTCACCGCTCTCTCCCGCTTCATCGCCAAGTCTGCACAGTACGCACTCCCATTTTTCAAACTTCTTCGACAAAAGGCAGAGTTCGAGTGGAGCGAAGAATGCGAGCAGGCGCTCGTCCACTTAAAACAAGTCCTATCACAACCCCCAGTCCTCTCGTGGCCTGAGAGCGGGGAACCACTCTTCTTGTATCTTGCAATCACAAGTGAAGCAGTCAGCGCCGTCCTCATTCGGGAAACCCCGGACGGGTAGAAGCCAGTTTACTTCAAGAGCAAAGCCCTCCAAGGCCCCGAGCTCAGATATCAGCAGATAGAGAAAGTCGCCCTGGGCCTCGTTACCACGACTAGGAGGCTACGCCACTACTTCCTCGCCCACACCGTCGTCGTAAGGACCGAACAGCCTATAAGGCAGCTCCTCGGACGACCGGACATGGCGGGGAGGATGCTCAGGTGGTCGCTCGAGCTCGTCGAGTTTGACATCCAATACGAAGGGAGGAAAGCTCTGAAGGCTTAGGTATTGGCCGACTTTGTAGCGGAGATGACCGTCCCAGAACCTACGACCAACGGATCCCAGAAATAGACGATCTATGTCGACGGAGCATCCAGCCCGAAGGGAAACGGGGCGGGCATCATCCTCAAAAATGAGGAAGGCATCCTGGTCGAGGTATCCCTCGAACTATCCTTCCCGAAATCGAACAACCAAGCCGAATACGAGGCCTTCCTCGCAGGACTTCGGCTGGCTGAGGACCTCGGCGCCAAGGAGGTCAAACTCTTCACCGACTCCCAGCTCGTGGCCTCGCAAGTCCGAGGAGAGTACCAGGCAAAGAACGACAGCCTCATAGAATACTTGGCCTTGGTGAAAGAAAAGATGAAAAAGTTCACCTCCGCGGAAGTAACTCACATCCCCCGCGAGCACAATGCCCGAGCAGATGTCTTGTCCAAATTGGCGAGCACAAAGAAGAAAGGCGGGAACAAATCTGTCATACAAGAAGTGCTTTCCCGCCCGAGCATCGACAAACCCACCACAGTTTCGGACATCAACGCCATCGGGGACAGTAATTGCTGGATGACCCCGGTATACGAATACCTCATGACGGGCAAACTGCCCAAAGATCCCAAAGAAACAGGAATGGTCAAGAGGCGGGCGTGCTCGTACACTATAGTCAAGGATAAGCTGTACCGGCGAGGGTTCTCTATTCCCCTCCTCAGATGTGTCGAGGAGACCAAGGTCCCCGGCATACTCCAAGAGATTCATCAGGGAATCAATGTGCAGCACCTCGGCGGGCGATCGTTAGCCCGTAAGGCGCTTCGAGCAGGGTTTACTGGCCCACCATGCAACAGGATGCCAAGGAACACGTCAAGAAGTGCGACAGATGCCAACGACACGGGGACATGCACCTTGCTCCTCCCAACGAGCTAAGTCCATTGTCCTCCCCGTGGCCGTTTGCGTGGTGGGAAATGGATATCCTCGGACCTTTCGTCCAGGGGTCGTATCAAAACAAATACCTCATCGTCGGGGTGGATTACTTCACGAAGTGGATTGAGGCGGAAGCGTTGGCCAAAATCACGGCCTTTAACATACTACATTTTTACAAAAGAAATATCCTCGCCCGATTCGGCGTGCCTCAAGCTATTGTCACCGATAACTGAACACAGTTCACCGACAGGAACTTCCAAGACTTCGTCACAAAACTAGGCACGAAGCAACACTTCACGTCGGTCGAGCACCCTCAAACGAACGGACAGGCTGAGGCGGCGAACAGGGTGATTCTTCGGGGATTAAGACGTCGACTAGGCGACGCCAAACAACGGTGGGTCGAGGAGCTACACATCGTCCTCTGGGCCTACCGGACGACCCCGTACTCCCCAACCGGGGAAACCCCCTTCCGTCTGACCTACGGAACCGAAGTGGTGATCCCCGTGGAGATCAGGGAACCCTCGAGGAGGACAGAAGCCCCCCTCGACAGGGACACGAACGACGAAGACTTGAGGGAAGAGCTCGATTTTGTCGAGGAGATACGTTCGGGCGCTTCTCTCCGAGAAGCTTCACTTAAGCAGAAAATAACACAACGTTATAACGACAAAGTTGTCAAACGTGATTTTCAGGTGGGCACCCTCGTCCTACGAAGGAACCAGAAAGACTCACGATAAGGCAAACTCGCCGCGAACTGGGAGGGCCCGTACCGCGTCCGCGCAAAAACGGTGACAAGAGCCTACTTCCTTGAAAATCTGCACGGGGAAGAACTTGCTCGACCATGGAACGCTGAGAAGCTCAAACAATACTACAATTAAGCACTGCCCACGACTCACTAGCACCGCGCTTACGGGGACGCACTAAGGTATGAGCGCGACACCCTTATACAGAACACGATGATCAGAAACCGCGTTGTGTGTGCGCGAGGACCTTTGATCCGACGGGGATACCTCGATCGAGCTCCGCCGTCATTGTATTGATTAGGCAGAACACCCAGCTCGTGATGGGAAGTTCACGCCATGAGGCTAAGACCTCGACCGAGCTCTTAGCCTCGTTGAAGGTCGGAATATGCCTCCGACCACCCGACCGACTCTCCACGCGGTCGGGGACTATCAAGGTCGAGCAAATCCCAATGTCTTTAATACTTAGACAAAAAACAAAGTATAGCAAATGCATTAACATCACACACAATTAAAACCATGCAAACAACACTAGCAGATAAACAAAAGTACATTAAAATGGGCAGAAACCCAGTGTACAAATATTACAAACAAATGTCAAAATGCCCCTGGCACGCAGGCCGGGCAGAAATATCACAGTAAGTAAAAATGGCTTGCAGGCCGAACAAAACAGGAAAGAAAATCCTACTCAGCGACGGTCATTTCAGGCTGCTCGGGATCGTGAACCTCGTCGACTCGCATCGGCTGCACGATCTGACCGTCGACCACCACGTAGTCGGGGTCGATCCCCTCGGTCGAAAGGTCGGGGTTGAGGACCCGAAGCTGCTTCACGACGTTCTTGAAACCTATGCCAGCTACCGCGAGATTGTCTTCCTCGGCTTCCCGGAGCTTCGCTATCAGCGCTGCCCGCAAAGTCAGTAACCTGTCCTCCTCGGTTTCCTCCTCAGTTGGGCGGACAGCCTCCTCCAATTCAGCGTTCCTCGCCAAGAGACTATCCCTCTCCTCTTCAATGCCGATGAGACGTTTCCGCTCCTCCTCGGCACTCTTCAAATTTTCCTCCAATCTCTATTGAAGCTCGACCTGGGCCTGGTTTTGGCTTTTACAGTCAGCCAACTCTTTGCCCACCTTCTCCATTTCAGTCGAGATGGACTGGAAACTCTATCGCAACTTGTTCAGCTCGCCTTCGGGGCACGCCTCATCGTTCAGCACCAGTGCAGCTGCACAAACCCGCATCACGGTGGACACATCATCCACCAGCGCCCTTCTCTGAGAGACATTGTCCAGGTCTAAGATTGCCTGAGCTTCAGGGGTGCCCACGTACAAGGAGTTGTTCCCTGTGAAAAAGTTAGGCCTCGAGTGACAAGGCGGGAGCACAAATTTCACGGAAGGAGGACTCTCGTTCTCGGTGAGGTCGATGGCCACTGAGTCCACAACACGCCGCCTCTTCGGGGAACCCTGAGGGCTGGGAGAATCACTGTCCTGGTGAGAGCCAGAAGAACCCCCGACAGTCTGAGGGAGAGCGGGGATATGTGCCCGAAGCTGCTCGACACGACTTTTGCCTCCTTTCTTCGCAGCACGACTAGCCTTCAGCTTTTTGAAGCGTTCCTTAGCATTCGACATCTTTCATGCAAAAAGAAAATAAACATGTCAGTAAACCGGAGGTCAATATACGAAGAAAGAGTAAGTCGAAGATGATGGCACCACCTAGCAGCTCGAGAGCATCCTCATCAGAGAACGTCTCGAGGAAGGCCCTCGTATTGATCAGATGACGTTTCGTCAACACCTGCCTGTCGTCCCCTCGGACGAGTTCCCCGTCCATTGTCACGAACTTTCCCCTATTAAAACTGTTGACGAACGCTACTATCTGCTCGTAGGCCAAGCGATCCCCCTCGTCGAGACGGCTAGGCCTGACTTTGTAACTGTCTGTTCCATACTTGAAGTGTTCTTCGGTCCAGAACAACGGAAACCTAGGCACGAGGGCCTCCTCTCGCCGCCCATCTACCTCCTCGACCTCCCGACGGTACACTGTGTTTACGGCCTCAAGTGTGACCGGCCTCACGAGGTAATACCGGTACTTGAAGTCTCGTACGAAGTCCAGGTAAGTGTGAAACAAGCTGTTTACCTGTTTGAAGGACACCCAACCGTGCCTACCGTCGACGGCCTGTCGCTGAAGGTGGAAAATACAAAAAAACAAGGGCACCGTCGCCCCGATCTGCAGATATTTGCACACTAGCTCGAAGGCCCTAATGAAAGCAAGAGAGTTGGGGTGGAGCTGGGAAGGGGCCAAGCGCAGCCAGGTAAATACGGCCTGCTGGAAATCCGTGAAAGCCAGACGCCACCCCGCCTCGTAGAACATAAACTCATAGACGGGAAACTGCATCCTGCTGTACGTCGAGCAGATCCGATGATGTGCCTTCGGCCTGAATACGTTCCATGACTTCGACGAGCCCACCAGACGGTGCTCGACGGTGCAGAAGATGTCGTCCTCGTCCCCATCGACGAACAGAGACATCATGTTTACGGCCTCCTCGCAGGCCCATTTGTCGGGTGATCTCTCCGCGCCACTGGTTGTCTCTGCCATAGGGGAGTCAGGCCCATCGTAACTATCCAAAGATCCCTTGGCCACGGGAAACACGTTCATTTACCTGAAAAGCAGAAGGAAATGGTGAAGTCGATGACCCGTATCAAATCCACCCCTCCACCGCTGATCAAGTGAAAGGGCGAGGAGGGAACGTCGGGGAACACAATCCCGCAACCACCCGCGATTCCGCGAGGAGCGATGTTGGGCAGGACCCCGAGATATTTGACCCATGTCCCGAGACAAACTTCGGTTCCCCGGGGATCCCGTCCTTGTTCCCCGGGACATTCAACAAAAGAACTAAAAAACCGTTCATCTCATGACCCCGAGGTATTCTTCATGTCCTCGGGGATTTCGTCATCCCTCCCCGCGAGATTCAACGTCTAAACTATGAAATTCCGCCGTTTTCGCCGGATCTTTCGTGAATTCCATGGGAACTTCACCAGTTCACCATAAGATTCACCCTATAAATGCAAACGAAAGGAGGAAAAAGAAGAAGGAAACTTACTTGAAATACGCTTTTTAGGGTTCCGGCACGACGATCGTCGGTGGAGAACGACAGAGAACGGTGGAAGGCAGCGGCGAAAGAACGGAGAAGAAGAGAGAGAGAGTCTGAGAGGAAAAGAGCAAATAGTGCAAATGAAACGAGGTGAGGCCTATTTATAGGATCCTCACGGAATTCGAAGAGTTTAGACTATTAGAGTACACTACCCTAGCCTAGCTGCCCTAGGCAATAATGGCGTCTGACACGTGGTGTACATGCGACCGTTCACTCCCTAACACGCGCGTCTCTCCATTTGCTCTGACACCAAAGATCAAACTTCTCGCATCCCCGACGAGTCGACCATCCGCGAACTACCATGCTCGAGTCTGCCCCCGCTGCTCTCTCCCCGGCAATTCGACCAGTGGATCCCAAACAAGTTCCCCTCCTCGCGGTCACGCGATCGATACTCCCCCGACATGCTTGTTGGCCCTTAAGTCATCACTTCGACACTTTGGAGCAACGACTTGGGGGGCTCCTGTTCTGGACTGGGCTAGGGTCTGCTCCTCAGTCGAGCAGGCCCAACCCAAACGTCCTGGGATGGCCCAACATGGGCCTTTTAGCGCGACCAATGTCGGGCACTTGCTCCTTCTCCATGTTGTCGGGTACACGCACGGCATGGAGCGTCCGGCAAGGCGCTAGACCTCCCCGGGCTCGTTCCTCCTCGACACTCAGGTTCTCCTCCCTGCGAGGAGCCACCTCCTTCTCACACAAGAGTCCTCCCCGCAAGGACACGTCTCTCCCCGACACACAAGACTCCTCCCCGCGAGGACACGTTGTCATATAACCACCCACTCCCGATGGAATCGGTCTGCCCTAATTCTGGAGATATAGGAATGGTTACCCCAGGGCGAAGACCACGTGCTGGTCTTCACTACGCCACATAAGCCCTGGCAGTTACTTGGATTGGGCCTGGCAATCCAGCCCAATGCAAGTAACCGTTGGCCCCGCGCTGGGGGCTCTCTATAAATACCCTCTCACTTGAGAGGGTCAGGTTACACACACTTTCTTACTATAACCTTGTGCTTGCTATTATTCTCTGATCGTTACCTTACTTGAGGGTCGGAGTACCTTGCAGGTACACCCCCCCCCCCCCCCCCCCGCCGCCCCCGCCGTCTTTCAACCTTACCGGAGCTGAAGTCCAGACGACGTTGTTGGCCACCAGAAACTGTCTGATCCAGGTACGATCACAAAGTAATGCAAAAGATCTAAGGTTCGGGGTTGGTTATACCTAGGGAAGGTGCTAGCATCCTAGATATCTGTAGTACTCTGCAGGAACCTCTTGTTTTATTGTGTTATTTGTTTTGTTTGCTAAGGGTGAAAAGAAAAGACCTAGGGGTATATACACTAAGTGTGCTCACCAAGACGTCGTATCTCATGCCTACGTATCTTGTCTAAAAGAATCAGAGCACTCGTAGTTCCCCTCAATAAGGGTAAACAGGGTTTGTTGATTGGTTTAGGAGAAGAGAGAAGTTGTCATCTTAAGGGAAAACTCAACTGAAACCACCACAAACACGCGGAAGATGGATCTTGCTTCTCATTAAGAGAAGGGCTCTGACTCAGATATCGGATCGACGAGTATGCCACATACCTCTCTCAAGTGGAAAGAAATCTACAACTTTCTCAGCTATGTCATGGGGTAGGAGATTTATATCTCAACTAAGGATGACTCATGTCTAATTCTCTCATGGGAAAAAAGGGGGAAACTAACAGTAAGTTATCTAAGTCAACATCCTAAGGAGACTATCCTAAGGGAAAAAATTAAAAGAAAAGGGGATCAAGCTAAGAATGAAGGGTCTAAACTATCCTATAAAATGACTTGAGAGTCAACAAAACAACTTTCCTTTGGAAGAAGGAGCGACTACTTGTAAAACAAGTGTTGGAAAAGGGAAGTCTCAAAGTGAGCATGAATAAAGGTCGTGAAAAAAACAAATAGAAACCATGCCAAACTCATCCAAGGTCATAAACCACACCACAAATAACCTTACTATGTGTGTGAACACACTCTAAAAGCACAACCCAAGAAACAAATGAGAAGGACCTTAAACAAGGCAAGAGTCCGAAACTAGGTCAAAACAACACTTTGAATCATAAAATCAGAAATAATTATCAAAATAAAATAAAAATGAAAATAAAAATTATAAGAAATAAAATAAAATACTAAAAAGTGTTCATGAATTTTTTTGTAATTTTTTTATAACAGAAAGTATTTTTAAATAACACAAATCAAAACAGAAAATAAAATAATAAAGAAAAGAAAAGTAACACAGGGGGGGGGGGGGGGCAAACAGTAAAAAAAACCAATTAGAAAAACAACTGGGTCCTCTCTACGGGGTGCGAACAACAACAATAAACCCAGGCCCAGCCAAGAGATTCATAAATGATCTTGTGGTTTGGAGTCTAATGAGACTCTTCAAGCGCCCTCACGCCAAGCGCCATTGGATTTCCAGGAATCCAGATCAACGCTCATGATCAAGAGGGTCCATGGTAGGGTAGAAACACTAGGCACACAGGATCAGATGGATGGCCAGTTGATGAAGATCATGTGGTCATGACGGTGACACATGTCATTGTCTGGGTCTGCCAGCCAAATGAAACAACATGCAAAGGGAAGGAAAGGTTTAACGCAAGGAAATAAATAGATCAATCATTCTTGCTTAAGTCAACTCTCTCTCACCTATTATTCTATCTATGCTCTGCAAATGGTCACCGGAGTTCAAGAAACCCGCCAGAGAAGACGGTGGTTGGCGGCGTGGCCGCCACCTCTCTCCGGCCAAGCCCTAAATCAAAACCTAATCTACCCTAAGTGAACCTTTATGAGTCCGAATCTGGGCTCAGATTTTCTAAAATCTCACTCTAACCCTCAAGACCCAACAAACCCTAGATATGTTACATACTCAAACAACCTCAAATCACTGCAAATGGAGTAATCAAAAGAAAATGGCAACAAAAATGAGTTTAATCGTGCAAAACAGTGATGAAAAGAAGGAGAGACAGATGATACCTGAAAGAGGTTCTTCAAAGAGCGAGCTCCTATAATTCCACACGATCCAGATATGTATCCTTCACTTTTTCCTTTCTCTTTTCCTTAGAAGAAGATGCGGTTAGGGTTTGAAACTCTTTGGATGTTAGAGAAAAAATAGGGTTTTTGTGTTGTTTCTGATGTTCTTAAATTTGAGGTCTTTCTTTGTACTCTGCCCTCTTCTTTTTGAACGAAATTTTTTATCTTTGACCTCAATTCTTGGTTGCTGTGCTCTGAATTTTCTGCTGTTAATTTGTTTGTCTCTTTTCCATTTTTGTGCTTAAGTGAAAAGATGCTTAATTCTACAATTTTGAACCTTTCCCTTTTTAATGAATTCTGAAAGTTGATCTTTGTATTGTGTTGTCTATTTTGCCCTGAACTTCTCTACATCACCTTGCCATTTGCTATGCTATTCTCTACTGTTGTGAATCCTTGTCCCCTTGTGAAATGCTCTGAACTTTCTGCTATTTTGAATTTGGATGTATTGTGTGAGGACTTGAACAAAATGTTACATGTATGATTGTATGAATTTGTGACATGACTTTATGGATTGAAATTTTGGTTTATGAATTATGGTTTGGAAAATTGGCAAGAAATTGGATTGAACTATACACGTGAACTTGTTGGAATGATGATGATAATTTGAATTTGGACCTGCTTGATTTAGCATGAGTTTATAATTGAATGGGGATGAATTGGGTGAATTTGGTTTATGGATTGTGATGTTTATGTTTGAATAGAATTTGAATTTGATGTTAGAATTTGGAATTGAATTTTGGTTGAATTTTGTAGGGAACTTGGAAGTTGACATGAAGCATGGTGATGCGCGATTGAGGCATGAAGATGACTTGATGAAAGGCGTGGAGACATGGAACGAATTGAAGATGATTGAGGAAATGTGTGAAGGTGACGGTGCGAGGCAAAGGAAGATTTGGAGATGAAGCAAAGTGTAATGAATCAAAGCCTTAGGTTGTAATAAATTGTAACAAATGTAGCAAACGTAATAAATGTAGCAAATGTAACAAATGTACAATTGTACCAAAAACCAAGTAATTCTTATGATTTGAACAAAGCCAAACACTTGTAACTTGAAACATTGAATTTGATTCTTGAAGGAAACTTGTGATTTGAAACTTGAATTTTAAATCTTGAAATGAATTTGCATTAGGAAAGTGTCCAAAACCTTGGAATGACTTGAAATTGGCAAGTTTGTCATGAACTTTGTTTTGGATCACTTGCCATGAGTTTGATCACTATAAGTTCACAATTATGAATTTGAAATTTGAAAGAGATCATACTACATAAATTTGAACCTGAGTTTGGGAATTTAAATAAACTGGAATTTAATATGGGATTCCAGATTTGAAAATGGAGTCAACCCTGAATTTGGAAAACTTGGAATGATTTTGATATTTGGAATTTACCAACATAGGAATTACTCCTAAATGCACCTTTTAGAAATGTACCTTGGGGCTTTAAAGCACGCAGTTCTCATTCTTAGATTTAAATTTGAATTACCAAGACTTTGCAAGTAGGAGCTCACCTTCTGAACTTCCATTAAATGAAAAGACAAACAAAACACTCCCATTACTCAACAACTTCATCTTGAGCAAATAATGCTTTGAATTAGGCACAGGAGGAAATTCTTTGAAGTTTATATTCCCTCCACTTATCAGAAGTAAACCACAGTTGCTTTGAGTTTCCTGATTCTCAAGTCTTGCAGTAACCCACACCCTAATTTCCTTAGGACTTCTTGTTGCTTTGATGAGGAGAAAACCCATTTTTGTCAATCCATTTTTTGCCCTAAGATACCGCCAAATGCATATGATATAGTATGATATGATATGAAAATGCAAGACAAGGATCTGTGCCGAAAAGATGCCACAAGAGAAAGGTTGTAGTTCTAACATAAAGAAATAAGCAAAAACTACTAGGGACAGGACTTGACTCCACTAGGGAGAAGAGTGCCAAATGACAATTCACAGGGTAGTCTAAGATGAACTCAGATATAATGGTGGAGTAATATGTGTAGAGATAATAAACCTCCCCTCGTATCGGGTCTTGGACCGCAGACTGGTCACATTTTCTTCTTTGATCAAGCTCTAATAGCTTGAAAAGGGTAAACAAACCTCCCCTCGTACCGGGTATTGGACCGCAGAATGGTCTCAGTTTCTTCTTTGATCAAGCTCCAATAGCTTAAATAGGGTAATAAACCTCCCCTCGTACCGGGTCTTGGACCGCTGATTGGTCTCAGTTTCTTCTTTAATCAAGCTCCATTAGCTTGAAAAGGGTAACAAACCTCCCCTCGTACCGGGTCTTGGACCACGGACTAGTCTTAGTTTCTTCCTGGAATGGTGAATACTTATGGGAGAGTATCTTTCACAAGGAATTGGAACGTCACTGGAGGTTTAGGACTTCAATGAGAATCCATAACTTACTGGAGATTTGGAAGTTTCACCGGGGATCTTCAAAGGAGATGCGGGCCGGTTAACTTGTAAAACATATCTTCTCATATAAAGAGAAAGATCAACTAAATCTTCACCAAACTTCTCGAAGAGATGCCATTTGATGGAAGACAATTGAGTAGTGGACTCACGGGGAGAACATCACTGAGGAATAATATTGCTGTAGTTTGAAATTGCATTGAAGCAAATAAAATCCTTGTAACAGGAATTCTCAAATAAAGAGAAATACTTGTAAAGTCTTCAACAAACTTCTCTGACGGATTTCTGGAGATATGCTATTTGATAGAGGACAGTTGATAATCTTGATAATTTCTGGGGATAGACAAACTGTCTGGGAAAGAGACTGCCATTTGCCATCCAAACTGAAAAACCTAAGACCAAAATAAACTGCTCAAGTAAAGAGTTACCATTTGTTGTCTGGGCATAAATTGCTGGAGAAATATTTTGTCTTCAAGGGTGATCTTCAAGTAGATTCTTCCCGGGGAGACAAAGGGCAAAATAAATGTACCCTCGATCTAGGTTCACAAGCCTAGAGAGATTCAAAATTGTGATTGTCAGGGACCAAAGTTCAATTCAGGAATTAACTGAAAAGAAACGGTCAAGCAAGACTCCATCTAGTGAAGAATGAACTCAACTAGGGATTTATCTTATCCAGAAATGGAAAAGAAAACTAAAGCAACCTGTTAGACGATGGCTATAGATCTAGAAGGGGGGGGGGGGTTGAATAGATCCCTTGAGTTTTACACGCAAATGGTTTCAAAAATTTGGTTTGAAAAATTGTTTAACGGAAGCTACCACTGGATATAACGTCTACAACGAACCTTCTACTAAAAGGATCGGATATGCACGAATATATCGGGAATGAGTATGGAAGAGAAAAATTCAGTTAGATTACTACACTTAAAAATGCAGTCAACAAAATATCACTTGCTTGATGTTTAATCTAATCCAATGAGGTAAAGTGATAAGCAATTAAAGGCAACGTGTTCGAATTTTGCTTTGAAACAAATTATCAAACACCTAGTGTGCGTAAACACACTAAGTGCAGAATTTCTATGGAGGGTAATGTAAAGCTGCTCCAAGATACAATTCAAGGAATTGTATCAATTTAACAAAACAATTTATCAGTTTACAATTACTCTACGACAAAAATTTCAATAACTTGCGACTTCACAAATTCGAACAAACTGAAATGTAAAAGAGTTAAGGAGAGAGAGAGCAAATGAGATTTGATTAGGCAGTTCCCCAACCGCCCTCGCTTTGGGTACGTCCGCCCCCAACTCCACAAATGGAATTGAGATATATATATATATATGTAGTTGTTGCAAATTGTTTAATACAAGAGAAAACTATGAACATCCAAACCCTCGAACGTCTTCGATCGTTGATGCAGAATTTTCTCTCCCCTTGATTCAAGATGAATCAAGTCATTCGAATATGGTTGATACAATTACCGTCTCACGCTACTAAACTGAAAGAACCCACCGTTTTTCGGTTACCTTCACTCGATCAATTGCATTCTACCAAAAATTCGATTCTTGGAGGACAAAACCAACTGGTTTGATTCAAGAAACACCGGCCAAACTCTCAACCCAGAAGATAAAAATCACACTTCCTAAATTCTGAACGTTATCACTTTGAACAATGGGCGACACAAACAAAGATGATTATGTGTGATTGTTTTGTTTACTTAATGAAGAAGATGAAGATGAAGAGAGAAATGACATATATTTTCACGTTTCTTATTTTTGAATAAAGAGATGACCAAAACTATTTATAGGAAAATGAAATGACCCACACAAAATAATAACAGAAATAACAGGAAAAAAAAATTAAGTGAAAAACACGGATTCAGGAAATTATGCGTCGACCTACAACCCCCATACGTCGACGCACGGATGCAAATTTTTGTGTCATTTAAAGTTATGCGCTTTCCCGCAGGGTTTTCTAGGTTAGCGCATGAACTGGGAGGTTAGCGCATGAACTGGGAGGGTTAGCGCATGAACTGCATTTTTTTTCAGGAAATTCAATTTTCTGCGCATTTTCACCTGGCCAAGTTCAGAAACACATACTAGACACTACTAAAATGACAATGGACATTTATTTGTGGGAAAAACAAGGTCCTATGCATCTAGACACATGAACGATAATGATTAGACGCAATATGCCCGACACATGAAGTGATACCGCTCAAATTACAATCTAATTTCTCACATATTTATTGACATCATTAAAACAAAGTAGATAGAAGAATAACCCTCACATACTCCCCCTTTTTGATGATGGCAACACTTTCTTAGCTGTCATGATATTTGTAATTTGAGAGTGAACAAATTGAACAAAGCTCCCCCTGTCTTTAACACTTGGTTAATCCCTGTTAAAATTTCTGCTTGTTGTTATTCTTCTCCCCCTTTGACAACATCAAAAAGAAGAAAAGAAGGTGGTCAAGATAAAACACTATAATACGTAAGGAATCATCACAGATTTGCAACATACAAACATTAACACGCATCCCCATATGATACAACTAATGTAAAATTAGGAATGGATAAATAAGGAACAAAAACATAAAAGCAATACATTCAATCCGGAAGAGTTCAAACAAACGGAAGCAAAAGTCAAAGTTAAGCAACAGTAGAAAAACATGAAAAACCAAACCACAGAACATAAATGCAAGCACAAATGAAATATGATGCCCTAAACTCTATGGCCTTCTCCCCCTAAAAGGATGACCCCTTCCCCTATAGGGTTGGTTTGGTGGTGGCAAATCCTCTAGATGTAGGCTGAGTTCAATCAACGTGCTGTTTAGGGTGCCAAGACTATTTTCCAGGTTCAGGTTTTGTTGAGTCAAGTTGGCTTCCATCTGATTGAAACGATTCATAGTGGCGTTAGTAAAATTGTTGAAGTTGGTAATGTGAGAGGAAACTTGATTAGACAGATTGGTGAACCGTTCTTCCTGAGCAGTGTAGCGAGTATCTTGCAAAGCATGGAATTCTTGATGTTGAAGAGTCATTTCGTTCTACCTAGCAAGAATTTCTTCAGAAGCCTGCGGATCATGTAACGCCCCATTTTATCCGATTTATTTAATCGAGTTGATTTAATTATTTTCGTTTTTATATTATTTTATTCTTGACTTTTATTTGACAATATATTATTTTTCATCGTTATTATGTTTTATCGCGTTTTGAGAGCATTTGCCAGATATTTGAGCTAAGGGGTAAAATGGGCATTTTGAGGGATTAGATATTTTTATAAATAGAGATTTGAGAGAAAAAGAGAGAAAATAAAGAGAAAGGAAAGAAAGAGAGAAAGAAGGAAAAGGAGAGGAAAGAAATGGAGAAGAGGAAAAGAGGTGGAAATCTCCAATACTCCGTTTCAAGCGCGATTAATCGGGTAAGGGTGAGAAGTTTCGATTATATCTTGCTTGTGTATGTATATGTGTTGTTTGTGGTAATTGTTTTAGTTGTTTCACAACTTTTTCTTATTGATAATTTGTGATCAATTAGATAGAAATCGATGTTTTAACGGTTAGAATGCGGAATAGTTCGCGTAGAATAATCGGGAAATGATAGGATTTAGTCGGGAATACTTGTCGGTATGATTGGGTGGTTTAAGGATGAGTTTGGGGGATTTTTGCATCATAAAATTCTGGTATTTTTCGGTTCTGTTACGCAGTAACCGGTTACAGCATATGTGCTAACCGGTTACCACTGTTAGTTTCAGAAAAATATTATTTTCAAAAATTCATAACTTTCGAACCGTAAGTCCGTTTTGGCCGCCGTTCGAAGCGTTGGAAAGCTAGTAAAATATTCTTTCAATTAAAAATGGTTTGAAGGTCAGTAGATGATTTATTTAAGTCGTGGTTTTGTAAAAGTGTTGGGTTATCTGGTTTTTATCGCGTTAAATGCGTGCGGTTGGTGTTTTACCGTGTGTTGTGCTATGGTTATATAACGTGGAGCTTTTATGTGGTTTATATGATGTTGAAGCATGTGATAATTTGTCATGGTTGTTGTGGCCTTATGGCAAAATACTTTGTTGAATTGAATACAAATGTATGGTATTAATGTATGTTGTTGTGGGTAGCCTTCGTGGCGTGAATCCTAGTGTTGTGAGTATCATTGTATGATTGTAGGATTGTTGTGGTTGATGGCGAGTAATTCTTGATGTGAATTGATATGAGTGTATATTCTAAAATGCTAATTGTTGTGGTTTGCGGATTATGATGAAATGCATTGTTTATGTGAAATTCAATGTGTGTTATTTGGTGGCCTTATGGCAAGTAAAGGAATTGTTTGAATTGATTTCCAATGCATGAATAATGATGATGAGATAATTCATATTGTTGATTTGTGAATATGCATTTGATTGTCATGAGTCATTTGTATGCCAAGCATCATGATATGCATCTTGTGATGTCGTGTGCCCTTGTGGGGTGTGAGCGACGAAACGATTCTAGAGGGAATCTGTTGTAACGTTCGTGAGCCTTATACAAAGAGGACCTAAAGCGACGTTATAGATGATCGTGAGCCTTATACAAAGAGGACCTAAAGCGATCCATAAACGTCGTGAGCCTTATACAATGAGGACCTAAAGTGACGGGGAATATCGTTTGCCCGACGGGGAGTTACACTAAGTAGCAAGCGATGATTCCAATAATTCCCGAGTGAATTAATGATGAGAATGATGGATGGATTGGTACTGCATTGCATTGCATAGAGTCGTTGTGTCGGTCTCTGTGCATTTATATAAATCATGAATGGATTGATTATCTGTGGGAAATTGTGAATGTATTGATTATGTGTGGGAAATTGTGAATGGGTTGATTATGTGTGAGAAATTGTGAATTGATTGATTATGTGTTGAGAATTATGATTGGATTGGTGAATTGATATGCATTTGTGATAAATGCATTGGTTATGGATGATAGGTTTTATGTATAGACATATGCTATGTTTTGTGGGGATGTTGTACATTACAATGATTGTATTAATTATCTATGATATGCTATTTGTATTAGTATGTGATGCTTGTGGTGAGACTAATTATGCATGTGAATTTATATGTGTTGCATATTATTATGCAATCTTGATTTAGTTGTTATTTCTCACCCTTCTGCTGTGGTTTGTTGCTCTATGAGGCAATTGCAGGTTAGTATCTTGGAGTCTTTTATGAAGATTAGTTCTCCACCCTTTTGTCGGCCTGTCTGCTCTGATACGTAACACGGGAGTCGGGGAACGCTTTTGTTATATATGTATACATTAGTTGGATCTATTTTGTATTACCTTTGTATGAATATTTTGATGTTATAAAACAATTTATTTTGTAAAACAAGTCAGTTATGGATCTTTCCGCTTTATTCCATAATTGAACGTTCCTTTTGTTGGAAAAAGTTTCCCTTTTATGTTTATTCCATTTTGTGTTATGTATCAAATTTATGAGCAGGGATTGTGTTTTCGTTCTTTAAATGTGGCATCCTTGTTTCTGTCTAAGAAATAAGACATTTTCAGTTATCAAAAGTGTTATCCTCTTTATGGTGTTTGCAAACATAACTCTCGAGTTCCTTGAAATGTATTTGCATTTGCACGACATGCATCATGTAGCATTGCATCATTTGCATATAGCTTTTCCCAAAACAAAACTCATTCGGCCTTCTGTCCTTGTGTCACTCAGCTGATTTCTTGGCATTTGTACCGAGCTTGAAGTAGTTACTGAAGGATAATTGAGAGGACAAAGAATGTGGATCCCATGTCAGGCTTTAGAGTGATGACTAACCCGATGTTTGGTTTTCCTCTTGACGACAATGCTCCACAAGTGGATGTTCCTACTTGATCTTAGCCTTTGCAAGATAACCTGGTTGTTCAAGTTGATTGAAGAGATTCCCGATTTCCGAGGTATATGCCAAATCCTCAGAATGTCCACCCTGTGATAAAGGTGCATAATCCTAGAGTTACAAAAATTGAGGAAGGATTTTGTGATTTCAAGGAACAATTGAAGATGATGAAAAGACTTAATGCATCTGGTCTTAAGGCTCATGACTTATGTCTAGTTTCGGGCATGGTTATTCCACCAAAGTTCAAAATGCCTGTCTTTGAAGTATACAAGGGTATTAACTGTCCAAGGTACCATATGACGATGTTCTATCGAAAGATGTCCGCTTATATCGAAAACGACAAGCTGATGATTCACTGCTTTCAAGAAAGTTTATGTGGGGCATCCTTGATGTGGTATATGAAGCTAGAAAGGAACCATATTCAGTCATGGGAAGAACTAGCTGACGCTTTTGTGAAGCAATACAATTATAATGTGGACATGGCTCCAGACAGTGATCAATTGATGAGCATGAGTCAGAAGGACAATGAGTCCTTCAGGGAGTACGCACAATGGTGGAAAGAATTGGCAGCCCAAGTTCCTCCACCACTTCAAAAGAAAGAACTGGCTAAGATGTTTCTAAGAACACTGTCAGACTCTTATTATGTCAGGATGGTAGACGTTGTGCCATTAGAGTTCTCTAAAATTGTGGAAGTCGAAGTAAACATCGAAGACGCATTCAAAAGTGGAAGAATACAAGATGAATCAAATAGCCAAGCTAGTGAAGAGAAATCTGGTAGTGATTCCCAAGAAGAATGAATGTTGAAGTTGATGCAATTTGGGATTATGGTACACATATCTTTGGCCACTTCTCGCTTAGGGATCAAGACAACTTCTTTGCCTTGATTAGGACGATAGTCTGACATTGAACCAGAGCTTGACCATGGTTGAATCTCCTTATGGTCCAACTGACTTTGAAGGGCTGCTCGTATGAGGTAGCATCCTTGATTATCTCCAGAGCAGACTCTACAGCGCTCATAGTTGTGTTGTGGCACCCGACCATGTCTGCTTTGTATGCAGTGTAACCTTACTAGATCTACTTCCATTGATCGAACATCCCGACTTTGATGCCTAGTAGGGTTCCCGTCAGTCATACTGACTTGTTGTGTGTCTTCATCTAGATAGATCGGAAGCCACTAGTGGTTCAACAAGTGTTGCAGTGTTCTTTGAAAAAGTGCATATCCTTGGTCATTTCCACGACATACTTTACAGTTCTGATAATCATGCGAAGTCAGAAAACCGAGCTGGACTTGCTTAGCGTGTAATTCCACCAAGCTGGTATTCAGCAAACGAATATTAAAGATTTGAATCATATTAACTTGATAATGACTTCTATCACGGTAGTCCTGAATCCATCCAAGATCCATCTGACGTTGGAGGGCCTCTTGTACAAAAGAGCATCCCTGATTGTTTATTGAGCAAATCAGACAGGAATTGTAATCGTGCTGTGGCAGATTATGATGTTGGATTTGCCTTGAGTGCATTGCCACCAAGTTTACATTCATTGTACGGATGTCGTGGTTTTGAATGATGTTGGAATTCGTATAAGTCATGTTGACCTCACGAATTCGGTGATCTTGGATCCATCCGAGATCCATCTGTTTCTGTAGAGCGGATTGCACCACAAAACATCCTTGATTGTCTTTAGAGTAAATATCACACCGGTGATAGTTATGAGACGGTACATGACCGTATCCACTATGTCTGCAATGCATCTTGACTAGGTTAGTTCCAAATAAGAGTACATCATGAATTTGATAGCTATGGTCAGACTCTTCCTCTATCAAATTTACCGCAGCTTTCTCGTGTTGAGGCAACGGGTTCGTCTGAACATTTGAATTTGTATCCTTGAAGGATAAGACCCCGTTTCTGACAAGCTTCTGCACATCGGATTTGAAGCTGAGACAGTTTTCTATATTATGCCCTGGTCCTCCTTGATGGTAAGGACAAGTCTGATCTTCTTTGAACCAAAAAGGCAGATTTTCTGATATGGTAAGAGGAGACCTAGTTTAGACGTGCCCCTTGACCAGTAGTAGTGGAAATAATTCTGCGTACAACATCGGTATAGGGTCGAACCCTGGTGGTCGTGTTGTACGGTTGTTGTTGTATTGAGGACGAGCCTGCTGAAGAGGCTGTTGTGTCCTTTGCTGATATTGTTGTTGATTCGGTTGGCTATGAATAATCTGAGGTTGATACATTGGAATAGGCGCAGGGTTGATAGCAGGAGTTACAGCTGCTACTGGTTGGTATCGCCGCCTTTGCTTTCCGAGAGAGATATTACCAATATCTTGCTCTTTTTTCTTAGGTAAAGCACTGACGTATCTTTTGGTACTGCTTGATGGTCCGACATCTTTGACCAGACGTCCTTCTCGGACTGCTTCCTCAAGACGAACTCCCATATTTACCATTTCAGTAAAGACGCTGGGCGCACTGGCGACCATTCGGTCATAGTAAAATGAGCTCAAGGTTTTCAAGAAGATCTTTTTCATCTCTTTTTCCTCAAGAGGTGGACAAATCTGGGCGACAATTTCACGCCATCTCTGAGCATATTCCTTAAAGGTTTCCTTGTCCTTCTGCGACATGGCTCTAAGTTGATCTCTATCCGGTGCCATGTCCAGGTTATACTTATACTACTGAACGAAGGCCGCACCAAGATCTCTGAAAGTGATGATCTTAGTACGGTTTAAACCCATGTACCAATTGAGTGCTACACTAGTTAAACTATATTGGAAGTAGTGGATCAGTAGCTGTTGGTTCTGTGTCTGAGTTGACATCTTTCGAGCATACATCACCAAATGACTTTGAGGGCAAGAGTTGCCCTTGTATTTTTCAAATTCGGGCACCTTGAATTTGTGCGGAATTTTCATATTGGGAACCAAACAAAGGTCTGCAGCGTCCTTTTCAAATAGAGCCTGACTGCGAATGGCATGCAGTTCCTTCCGCATCTCCAGGAATTATTCCTGGAACTCATTCAATTTGTCGTACATACTTTCGTTTCCACCAGAAGGTATCTGTGGAATCTGTCCTTACACAAACGTGAGATTCGTAGGGAAGAAGAATGCGTTATGTGAGAATGATGAATGATATGCAATGATTATATTAATAATTTTTTTAATCAAAAGAAACTTCAACAATTGGATTGCAAATATTATACAGTGGGGAAACCCCATTTTATTGAATTCAAAGATTGCGGAAATGGAAATACAGTAATTTACAAAGTGCTGTAAAAGGAAATGTCTAAGCTTATGGATCCTGAGTCCTCTTTGAAGAGAGCTCAGGTGCTGGTTCTGGTATTTTCCTTTTATTTGACCGGGACTCTTGAGCCGTTGTCGGGTTGTCATCCTTTTGCCAAGTGAAAGGAGCGAGCAAATTCCTTCGGTCGTCTTGATTTTCTACAACATGTTTCTCTAAAATCTCGATCAGAGCATTCATTTCTTTTAACAGTTGTTGTATTTTGGTAAACTCCACATTGAGAATGCGGTACTTGTTCTTCCAAGATTTCTTTTCCCGTTAAACTTTGTTGAGAGTGACCTGGAGTTTTTCCGTATCAGACATAAAATAAAGGACATATTCCTTTAACGGAAGAACTTCTTGACGAGGGTAAGGCATCCTCAACTTGAGAGCTCTAGTTTGTACCTAGTGGAAATAAGGTTCCACTGAGACACAGCCTAGTTTTCCTAGAGACTCTCTTCCTTTCCTGTGGACATGTTTCCAAGCATGCATTATTTCTGTCTTTAGTGCCCTGTCATTTTCCCTTTCCTTGAAGAAAAGACCTTCCAGATGAACACTACGCGGGATATGTCTCATCGGGTATCCGAGTTGACGACGAACTAAAACTGGATGATAATTGATTCCTCCTTTAGTTCCTATGAGGGGTACATTAGGGAAGTTTCCACAACGGTCAATGACTCTTATCCCGTCATAGATACGATTGTACCAATCTATGTCTGAGTTGGTATAAATCTTTGCGACCAATGTAGAGTACTCTTATGACCCCAAAAAGCAGCAGACTTGGGTAAATGGGAAGTGAACCATTTGTATAGTAGGGGTACACAACATGTGATCATTCCTCCGCTGTACAAATTCCTTAAATGTATGGAATGATAAGCATTTGCGAGCAAGGTCGGTACAGGGTTTCTAATCAGAAATATCTTAATGGCATTGATATCGACGGAGTTATCAATGTTGAGAAATATAAATAACCCGTAGGTGAGCAAGACAAAGATGCTCTCGAATGCGGCCACGTTCCCTATACTAGCAAAGTACAGAGTTTTCCTTATCAAGAACTGGGCTAGAAAACCCTGGATTCCACCCTTAGTGGTCATGTGAGTCCTGACTTCTATGGTCATGTGAGAACTGGGCTAGAAACCCTGGATTCCACCCTTAGTGGTCATGTGCGTCCTGACTTCTAGGATTCCACCCTTAGAAATAACCGGTAGGTGAGTAAGACAAAGATGCTCTCGAAAGCAGTCACGTTCCCTATACTAGCAAAATACAGGGCCTTCTTTATCAAGAATTTGGTTGGTAAACCTTGGATTCCACCCTTAATGGTCATGTGATCCCTGACTTCTAACTTTTCCAAATAGATTGCTCTTGCAATGGTTTGATCCTTTGAAATTTCTTCCAGTAAAGAAAAGGGAGCTTGGTCAGTAATGGGTAAATCAGTCAGGTGAGAGTACTCCTCTAGTGTTGGTGCTAGTTGGTAATCCGGGAATGTGAAATAGTGATAGACCAGATCGTAAAACTGAATCAAAGTAGACAGTATTCCTTCAATTACATGGACCCTTAACAGAGACAGCAGTTCTCTGTACTTAGCTCTGAAAGCATTAGGGTTAGTGATCATCCTTGCCAACCCTCTTAAATCCTCTAGTTTTGGAACCTTGAAGGTGTACTTTTGAGTCTTCCTTCTTCCGAAATCCATAACGCAATCTTTCTCTCTGATATTTGCAATCATTGTCTTAGTTTTATTTGAAAAAGAGAGACTAGAAATGAAGATTTTTTTTCTTTGTTTAAAGTTTTTTAATGAAATGAATGCATGAATGCAACACACAAAAACATAGAAAAAACATGGGGTCAAAGGTTCAGTGTCATGAAGTCGTGGCTCTACCCATTCCCAAAGGTTGTATTGGTGAATTTTTGCACCTGTCCTCAAAATCATTGACCCCCCTTGGGATAACAACAGTAGGCTGGTTCACCCGAGCGAGCTGAAGTATCTTAGAGTAATCTCAAATGAGGGTAGTATCGTGTGACAACTATTTCCGATTACTTCCACACTACAAAATAGTATCATGGTCTCAGTATACTAAATCCTCAGTTTCATGGATACCGCAATCGAATAATCTGCTTTCAAAAACCGATGTCGTTTAGACATTGAATCCGCAAAGGGTATCTCCACTGATTCGATGGGCTACCGGGATCACTTATTTGGGAGTCACTCCCTGTAAGATTACTCAAACTTTCCAGATGCGGCATCACCCGCAGTTCCATTAGTAGAAAATAAACACGGATATCAAGCAGAGTCACCATTTTCCTGTAGCGCACAATTTTGTCGGTGACGCGACCACCTTATCGCGGAATTTGGGTTTTCTCCCCAATGAAGAGGAGGGGGTGCTACTTTCTGATTTCTTATTTATCCCATGAAGCTGGAAGGGAAAGGGAAGCTATCTAAAACTAACCTTGCACGCGAATGTTTAACTGAATAAACGCTTAAAGAGATTGGGGTCCGGGGTCAGGTTATACAATGGGGAGTTGTCAATTACCCATCCTATATGTGGTTATCCACAGGTTGTTAGCTTTAGGTTTTGCTTTGTACTTGATGGTGTTTATCCGTTAATGGGTTGGGAAAGTTTCTTGGGAAATATGAGAGAGAGAGTGAATTTTTGTTGATGTTTGTGGTAAGGTACTGGACCTAATGTTTGATTGGTGTGAAGGTACTGGACATAGAGTTTTTGATTAGTATGCTTGCTAAGATTTCAAAATCTTATGCCTACGTATTCCCGTTTAAAGAAACAGGGAAATCAGAGCAATCGTAGTTCCTCCTATTCTATGGGAGGAAAAAGATATTATGTTTTGGTATCTTGTTCAAAGCCCAAGATTGAAGCTAAAAGTGTTTATTTGTGTCTTGTTCAAAGCCCAAGATTGAAGCTAAAAGGTTTGACTAAGGGAGAATTTATCATCTCTAAAGGGGAGACATCTTGTCTGTTTATCAAGGTTGTTGGGTGACTGTTTATAAAGGAGGGTCACTTTAAATAGGATATGAGAATCCAACAATGCCATAATTTCCTTTATAAGGGATATTGATTTTTGTGTTCTTTGATCGAAGCCCAAGGTTGAAGGTAAGAGGTTGATTGACTCCGCTGGGGAAGTCATTATACAAAGCCTAAGAGGAGGCTGAAGAGAGGCTGACTCTTTGGGGATAACATTATACAAAGCCTAAGAGGAGGCTAAAAGTTTGGTTTTTCTGGGGAAAAGGTCTTATCTGTCTTGTACAAAGCCCAAGATTGAGGCTAAAAAAGAAACTCACTCAGTGGGAAAGAAATCTTTATCTGTCTTGTACAAAGCCCAAGATTGAGGCTAAAATGAGACTGACTCGACTGAGGATATTTTAAGTGTCTTATACAAAGCCCAAGATTGAGGCTGGAATGAGTTTGACTCTACGGGAGAGTATTATCTGTCTTGTAAAAAGCCCAATATTGAGGCTGAAATAAGTTTGACTCAGCTTAGGAAATTTATTTCTCAAAGCCTAACAGTATGCTGAGAGGAATTGACTCTGTTGGGGAATATACTTGTACCAAGCTTAAGAGAAGGTTATGAAGATTTATGTCTTGTACAAAGCCCAAGATTGAGGCTAAAAGGGATTGACTCAACAAGAGAGTGCTTTTATCTGTCCTGTACGAAGCCCAGGATTGTGGCTGAACAAGCTGGAGAAATCATTAAACCTAAGAGGAGACTGACTTCTGCTAGGGAAATATTTATATCAAGCCTAAGAGGAGGCTGGAAAAGATGGACTCAACAAGAGAGTGTTTTTATCTGTCTCGTACAAAGCCCGAGATTGAGGCTAAAAAGGTTGACTCAACAAGAGAGTGATCGACTCAACAAGAGAGTCTGAAAAAGGCGATTGACTCAACAAGAGAGTCTGAAAAAGGTTTGGACTCAACAAGAGTCTGAAAAGGTTAGTGACTCAACAAGAGAGTCTTGAAAGTTTTGACTCAACAAGAGAGTCTGAAAAGATTAGCTCCGCTGGGGAGAATCATTGTACAAAGCCCAAGAGGAGGCTATCTTTGCTGAGGAAAGATCATTATACAAAGCCTAAGAGGAGGCTATCTTCTGCCGGGAATTATTGAGATCTTGAGGCAGGTCCAAATAGGGGAATCAACTCTTGCTGAGGGTTACATAAGAGTTGAGGTATCAAATTCCTTGTGGTTCTGATTTTGAATAGTGATAAACTAACCCTGGCTGGGGTTTTTTTAGGAGAGAGACTGGATTTTAAAACCCAAGGGTTCTAACTCAGCTGGAGATTGATCAGAGGATCAAGGTTTCTCCTATGTTTGTAGGGAACTTGAGAATGTCTTTGAGACTCAATAGTAGATTTAGACTGTCCAAGTCTATTGGTGTGGAAGAGTTTATCTTTGTATGATGCCCAAGAGGAGGCAGGTGTTTTAAGGGATGAGTATCAACCATAAAATGTGTCGCTCCCGGGATTTTCATCCAAGTACAAACGCGAAAGTGGCACCGAAACAGAGTCGCCAGCAATGTGTATTTATCCCAAGAGAGGGAAAGGAAACACCGCGTAAACCTGAGGGAAAGGAAAAGCATGGTCTTACGACCAAGAGAAGTGGGTAAGGGAGTCGGTTACGCGAGAGGAAGCTATTAGCACCCCCTCACGTCCATCGTACCCGATGGGATCCACGCTTGCTTGTCTCGATCAAAAGGGTGTAAAGAAAGGAATACTGAGAAAGAACTGAAAAAGGAAAGGAGAAAGAGAAACAAATGTAGGGAAAATAAAAGAAGTGCTCGCATGGGCCCTACCCCACTGCCTACGTATCTCATCAGGAGCATGAGAATCAGAGCGACGTAGTTCCCCTCACTAGGGATGAATTGTTTGTGTTTTTTAGAGAACGGCTGACGTTCTAGCTCAGGTGTTGCAGGCTCGCTGGTCCGAGTGCGTTACCATCTTGCAAGAGAACGAGTAGAAGCGCGTTCGTGCGTTGAGAGTGAATGAGGTGAGAAAAGAATTCCCGAAGGAAAGACGTTATTGTTTGTTTTTGTCTTTTAAGAGTTTTTTCATTTGTTTGCATATGATAGTGTATCTGAATCTTAGTCATTGGAATGTGTACATCCTCACATTCCAAGACGGAATGGGTAAGAAAGCACACTAAGAGTGAAGAAGACCCCCACACTTAGTTCCAATTGTCAAGGTTCAAACACACTAGCATACTTGTGTTTATTAAGTGTTTTGTTGATTAAGAAATGAAGAAGTGTTTTTTATTATTTGCACCTTCAACAAGTATTGCATTTAAGTCCCTCATACAAGATCAAATGTTTAACACATTGACCCAAGATGGGCTATATGCTATACATTCTAAGATTATAAGAGAAGACCCCTTATAACCTTTTCTTTATATGAAAGGCCTAAATGCAATAAATGCCTACCTTTATTATATGTTTTGAATTTTCTTTGAGATGAGAAAAGAGACTCAAGGGAGGATAAAGGTAAAAATCTATATGGACTAAGACTCCATCCTAATTGATTAGTTAAGGGAGTGATCCTAAGGTTTGTGAGGTTTCAACCTAACGTCTAAAGAAAGAATGAATTAAACAATTCACTTCTAAAGTAGAAGATGAATTGTAATTCACAAAGGGAAAGTGATGAGTTATTAAAAGAAAGCACATAAGTGCTTAACAAAACATGGAATTGTAAAAGAGAAAGGATAGAAGTTGAATGTGGATTCCTTATCCACACTCAATTGAAACTTACCAAAGCCCCTACATGGTTAGCACAATCACTTACAAGTAAAGTAAGAAAATATAATGAACAAATCAAATTCAAACAAGTTGACAAACAAAGTGAAATGAGATTGAATGCTATACATGCTTCCAAGTCAGAATGTAACTCATATTTACACAACCTAATGTTATCCTAAATGGGCATACTAAATCATGCAAACAAAATCTCAATCCAACAAGAAGCAAAGAAGAAAAGGTGAAGTGATGTGAATGTGGTTCATACTTGTGAAACAAGTGACTTAAGGTGCAAGATAAACATCAAACATGCAAAGATGAAACCCAAATGTCACAATCAGAAGTCAATTAACATGCTATACATCCTCAAACAAAACCACAACTCATGGCACAAGTGCCTTCATGATCAAGCAAACCAAACATGAGGCATGCATTCACAAAATGAACAAGTTAAACTTCATGCTTCAAATAAATAGCAAACATGCTTCAAAAATTATGACTTTCACCAATCAAACACCTTAAACACATGTCATTAACATATCAAGTCCACAAGCAATGAATCAGAACCAAAGTCACTCAACAATTAGGTCAAAGTCTCATGGAAGCTTCATGCATTCATGCTCAAAGCAACACATCAAAAGTCATCCAAAAAAGACTTAAAAATCATTTCATAAATCTCAAACATACCTCAACATGTTGTGACCACAATGCAAAAAGAAAGGCATCAAAATCATTTTTTATGATCAAGAACAAAAATGCACAAAATCATATGTCACATTAAGTATGCATGCAAATGGAAATTCAAAAGAAATAATGGAATAGGGGCAAAATGGTCATAAAATCAGAAAATAAAATCATGAAAAATTTCCTAAATGTTTTAAGAATACACATGAATTTTTGTAGAATTTTCCAATATCATTTGATATTTTTAAAAATCAATTATGAAACGTGTAGCAAAAATGAGAAATAAAATGAAATGGAACTAAAGAAGGGGGTGCATGCATAGCAAATTAACAGTTCAAAATCATTGGGCCTTGAAAACATGGGGTGTGGATATCAATCTGGCTTAGGTCCATTTCTGCGCATAACATGTTAACAACCATGTGCTTCAGTCAACACAATGTCAAAGCAATCACAACCATGAGATCAAGTCAAGTCAAACAAACAGTCAACGTAATCATGATCAACACACACGCGTGAGGGAACACATAACATACCATACACTGCACCACACAAAGTTTAAAATACAAATCAGAATCCTCACGTGAGTGGCATGTGAGTTTTAATGTGCTGGCAAGCTTACAGCCACACGATCATGAAAAATGGACGGATGAGATTATAACATGCATAAACCCTAGCTCTAACAGTCACCGGCCGGAGAGGGACCTCCGGTCACCTTCTCCGGTCACTCACCACCGTCTGCAACCTTCAAACTCTCCAGAAATTCTCAAGCCATATATCAAAAGAAAGCTGAACTCATGCACATCACTAATCTAACATTCAAATTCACAGATCAATCATGTATAAAGAGAATCGAGCACAAACATTTTTGCCCTAGAAAATATTCTAAGCACCTATAGTGCCTATCACTAGCCAGATCACTCACACTGCTTCTATTAAGCTCAAATCAACATGAAAAATATCTTAAACACAAGAAAATGAAGCAAGATCAGTTGAGGAATTTCAAACCTGGCACTGTGAAGAACTTGAATCAACAAGAAAACCAGAGATGTAGACTTGTTCTTGAGCTTCCAAGGAGCAAAATAAATGCTTCAATGCCTTGGATCTTGAAGAGAATGGAGAGAAATCCGAATTGGAAAAATTGCTACACTTGAGGAATTGATCTCTTTCTGGTTTATTCTTGAGCAATGATGACCAATTGATGATGATGATGAAGAAATAAGCAAAAAACTCGTGCACACAGAGAGAGTTCAGAGATAATTTTCAGAGAGAAAAGGTGAGAATGTTTTGTGAAATGTGTAGAATGAGAATCCCCCCAATTCTGTGAGCAGTGGAGCTTATATATGCGTGGTTAGCTTCTAACTAGTGTGGTTGATGGTTAGAACTCCAGTTAGAGTGAGTCAGTTAACTGAGTTGTGAGTTAACTGATTGAGTGAGGTTGTTATGCCACGAGTTGGGAGATTTGGTTAGAGTGTGGAGTGATTATGAGATGATATGGTGAGGATGAGAGTGAACCAGTGGTGGTGATGTTACTATCAGTGCAGCAGCCTGGCTTGTACCATAAGTTTTCTTATTTCCTCTTTGATGTAAGGCTATGTATGTGTAAGGTGGTGTTTGTTCAAATATGGAAATAAAGTGTGGAAGTGTTTGTGGTGTGTGTGAACCAGAATCCTGCAACATGCTGTCAATGCATCCATTCCAACATAGGGTAATTTGTGGAGGTTTTTCTCTCTACTCATTGAATGGTTTGGCAAGGTTTTGGAGTCATGGAAAAGAGGAGATGTAATGGAACAATATTGATTTGAAAATTGGGTTGAAATAATGTCTCAAACATATCTAAAAATGACCATAAACAAGTGTAAGAGGGACTGGTACATAGACGTCCAGACTGGTGGCATGACTTGGTTGAGACTTGGTCAAATTCTCAGTTGTATTGACCATACTTTGAGCCATCATAACTCCTCAACCTTTGATCACATGGAACTTTGCCCAACATGAAAAATGAAGATGGCACTACCATGAACATCTTTGATGTTGAAAACTTTTTCATTTGAGGCCTTTAACTATGAGTAATTGATCAATACATTTGGCCCACCAAGTGTTTGTGAAAATGACATGCGCGCAGGCCTGGCAAGACTTGGTCATGACATGGTTTTGGCCTATTTTCCTCCAACTTTGATCATCCATATCTCTCTCATTATTTATCCAATGGAGATGTTCCACACATGGATTTGAAGCTTAAAGCAAGACCTTTTGTTGTGGCTGAGTGGAATTTTCATTTGATGCCCCAATTTTAAATGGCCTTGGTTCAAATTCTGATGCAAAATGGCCAAAACTTGCTATTTTTAGCAACCCTACTTCATCCAAAAATGGCAACTTTTACATCTTGATTTTTTTCATGATTCCTTTGGAATTTCTTGACCAAATTTTGTACATTGGACATATGTAACATGAATTTCATGATTTTGGGCTCAAAAAGTCAAGAGTTGACTTTTTCCTCTGATTATTTGACTTGGCCCCAAATTCCCTGATTTTTGATCTTTCTTCCAATTGAACCTCTTCTAAAACCAATTGAGATGCAATCTTCCACACACATACACTTAAGAACATGTAGAATACCATGACAACAAGCTTTGTCCAAAAAATCAAAGATTCCCTGATTTAATGGGAAACCCTAGTTTTGACCCCCTTTGGTTAGGAGGAAATTGCACATCTTCCAAATCCAAATTCCTCAGAGTATGTTGTGTATCCTCTTAAAGGATGATGAGAAATGCCACCTGAGAATGATTTTGAATCAATGAGCTATCTCTTTTGAGGGTTTTCCTTCAATTTTTGAACCTCTTGCATAGTGAAAGATGTAGTGCTTCAATCTTCCATTGAATCTCACTTCCTTGAGGTTTTGGAAGATCAATTGAGATAGTATGAGACATGAGAGACCTCTTGGCTTGCCTAGAGCCAACTTGATTGACCTTTTTGTGCTTTGAATGATCCCTTGATTGTCCACCTTCCACCTGATCACATGCCCTGATGGTAAGAAGGATGCCATGCTTCATTTTTCTATGTTAAATGCAATGCAATGCTAATGAGATGGATATGATATGATAAATGATAATGCCATGCTATGATGCCAAAAGGGAAGAGCAAATTTTGGGGTATTACAGCTGCCCCTATTCAAGCGCTGTAGACCTGAATGCCTGAAAGCTATTGCTTTCGGACTTTCAAGGTATATAGTGATTGAATACCAAATATAACCAAAAATTTGCTCTGGGTGATGAAGAAGAAAAGGGATATAAACCCAACGAGACTGCTGGATTGAATCTTCGATGAAACGTCGGAGAGATCTGTCTTTTGAACGACGCCAGACGACTACTGGCTTGCCACGCTACTGGTGGACTTTAATACTGTCTTTTTGAACGACGCCAGACGACTACTGGCTTGCCACACTACTGGTGGACTTTAATAATGTCTTTTATGCAACTCCAGACGACTACTGGCCTGCCACACTACTGGTGGACTTTGCAGCTTCGTGCCACCCGAAGATGGACTTTTGCCAATCCACTGTTGGACTTTTGCCACCCGAAGACGGACTTTTGCCAATCCACTGTTGGACTTTTGCCACCCGAAGACGGACTTTTGCCAATCCACTGTTGGACTTTTGCCACCCGAAGACGGACTTTTGCCAATCCACTGTTGGACTTTTGCCACCCGAAGACGGACTTTTGCCAATCCACTGTTGGACTTTTAGAATATGCCACCCTTAGATGGACCTTTCGCCAATCCACTGTTGGACTTTTGCCACCCGAAGACGGACTTTTGCCAATCCACTGTTGGACTTTTGCCACCCGAAGACGGACTTTTGCCAATCCACTGTTGGACTTTTGCCACCCGAAGACGGACTTTTGCCAATCCACTGTTGGACTTTTAGAATATGCCACCCTTAGATGGACCTTTCGCCAATCCACTGTTGGACTTTTGCCACCCGAAGACGGACTTTTGCCAATCCACTGTTGGACTTTTGCCAATCCACTGTTGGACTTTTAGAATATGCCACCCTTAGATGGACCTTTCGCCAATCCACTGTTGGACTTTTGCCACCCGAAGACGGACTTTTGCCAATCCACTGTTGGACTTTTGCCACCCTTAGATGGACCTTTCGCCAATCCACTGTTGGACTTTTGCCACCCGAAGACGGACTTTTGCCAATCCACTGTTGGACTTTTGGAATTTAAAAATCGAATTACTCTCTGCCTCTGCGCCAGACATCTCTGCCGACTCTGCTGAGGAACCACAATCAATGATTTAATCTCGGAGACTCCTAAAAGGATAATATCTCTGCTGGCGAATGGATGAACAATCCGTCTGCTTCGGATTGTCAAGCTTGCCAAAAATAAATTGAACTTTAAGATATGAGGGAATGACGACTCTGGCAGGAATTATTCCATCTGTTTGGGGGAACGAATTCTGGTCACAGCGATTCCGCTGGGGATGAGAATTTTTAAATGACGTCCTGCTGGGGAAATGAGCCATTAAAACTCTGCTTGGGGATTTATTCAACCCAAGATCCTTTATAGGGATTATCAACCTTCTGACCCGGCTAGGGAAAGGCTGTACCATCCTTGTTGAGGAATAGATTCTGTCGATCTGATAAACCTCTGCGGAGAGAACAACAACTCAGCTGGAAGTTGCTGACAAGATTCGATGCTGACCTCTGTGGGGATACCATGACCAGAGATACGATCTTGCTGGGTATCAGGGCTACTCTGCCAGGGATATGCAAATCCTGGTTAGAACATTCTACTGCAACTTGCTAGAAAGAGTCCTTAGAGATCTGTTGGGGAAACCCAAAGCAAATCCACAGTAGTCTGCTGAAGAATATGACTGTCAAGCTTAGGATGAGTACCACAATGCCCCATGTTAGGCGAGCTTTCCCTTTGGACAATTCCGTTGGGGATGACGAGTTTATAACAAACTCTGCTGGAGAAAACTGCTTTAAAGCGTCTCGTGTTGGGGAATGCCTTTTGAGAGAATTTTACAGAAGACCAACTGTCCTCAAACTCTACTGGGGGTGACCAACACTTCATGCTGGGGAAACAATCATGCCCCATGCTTGGACAACACAACAATTCGTCCCCGCAAAGGATGTCATAAGAGGATTTTACAGAAGATCTAGCCTCTTCAAACTCTTGTGACTTCGCTGGGGATAATGACCATCAGTTTCGGTGTCGACGAGACCACTCTTTTGGGGAACCTGTGACCGTTATCGATATAGAAAAGCTTGTAGCTGTTGGAAGTACTGAATGAGAGAATCGACTTAATAAGATGCAACGGTACCCAGTTGAACTTAATTCACTGATATCGACCCGTTATGAACAATCGTCGACCGAACGATGAACGCCGATCTCCTTACCCATAATTGCCCCAGTCTTTTGCGTGGGGTGATTTATTGCTGGTCTTGTGCTTAAAATCATCTGCACCTGCTACCTGCAACAAAAGAATATGCCCACATGCCCCGAATATTGCGTGGCTAGAATCCACCATCCGGGAGTATTCAACATTCGAAGTAATTTCAAATATTTTTTCTGCGCATGTTATTGCAAGGCTGCCATGTTTTCAAATGCAATGTTTTATCAACAATTAGGACGTTTTTGCAAACAAAGCAATAAAACAAAAATAGAAAGCTTTTTACTGAAATTCAATTTATTGACTGAGAGCCCAGAATAGGCAATTACATTTGGAAGCAATCCCTGGAAAGAGGTGATTGCTGAAAAATTGAGAAAAGAAACTATCCTAATGGCAATGTGAAAACGGAATTCCACTGAGTTTCCATTCTGTTATGACCAGTATGTCTTCAAAACTCCCCGACCTTGCCTTCTGAGGAATGATCAGACCGATTCCTATCCTTCAGAACGTCAGTTGTTCAAACGGTGATAGGGTACAGATAACTCAAACCGTAGTCATTCGCTTAAATCCCTCTTTTGTGTGGACCGCCCTTTCAGGTTTTCGATCCACCAGGATACCCTTTTTTGCCTAAGTTGCCCTTTCGGGTTTTCAACTTACCGGCTGTACAAAATTTTTTCAATTATATCCCTAATTTTTGCCCGAACCTTATTCTGTTTTTGGTTCGCCGGGATGCCCTTTTTTGCCTGGATTTTTTTTATTTTTATTATCCAGCGGGTCTATTCATGCGAAGTATTTTTTGACTACGTCCGAGTTGACAGGGGATGAAAAGTCTTCGCCATCCATGGTTGTAAGCAATAAAGCTCCGCCCGAAAAGACCTTTTTAACCACGAATGGACCTTCATAATTAGGAGTCCATTTGCCCCTGTGATCTGTATTGGGAGGAAGGATCCTTTTGAGTACCACATCTCCGACTTTATAAACCCGAGGACGCACCTTTTGGTCAAATGCCTGTTTCATTCTGCGCTGATATAGTTGCCCATGACATACAGCCGCCAATCGCTTTTCCTCAATAAGGCTCAACTGATCAAATCTGGCTCGTACCCATTCAGCTTCATCTAGCTTAACATCCATCATGACTCTGAGGGACGGAATCTCTACTTCAACCGGTAGCACTGCCTCCATACCATATACAAGTGAGAATGGGGTTGCCCCAGTGGACGTGCGTACCGACGTTCGATACCCATGCAAAGCAAATGGTAACATCTCATGCCAATCTTTGTACGTGACAACCATCTTCTGCACAATCTTCTTGATATTTTTGTTGGCCGCTTCGACCGCGCCATTCATCTTTGGGCGGTACGGAGAAGAATTGTGGTGTTCGATTTTGAAGTCCCGGCATAACTCAGCCATCATCTTATTGTTCAAATTAGAACCATTATCAGTAATGATTCTTTCGGGAACTCCATATCGGCAAATGATATCCCGTTTTAAGAAACGAGCGACCACTTGTTTTGTAACATTGGCATAGGATGCGGCTTCAACCCATTTGGTGAAGTAATCAATTGCCACCAAGATGAAACGATGACCATTGGAAGCTGTAGGCTCAATCTTTCCGATCATATCAATGCCCCACATGGCAAACGGCCAAGGCGACGACATGATGCTCAACGGATTTGGAGGCACATGCACCTTGTCTGCATAGATCTGGCATTTATGGCATTTGCGGGCATATTTACAACAATCTGACTCCATAGTCAACCAATAATATCCCGACCTTAACAACTTTTTAGCCATTGCCTGCCCTCCAGCATGAGTACCGAAAGAGCCTTCGTGCACTTCAATCATCAACAAGTCTGCTTCATGTCTATCCACACATCTAAGCAGGACCGTGTCAAAATTTCTTTTATACAGCACGCCATCTTTGTTCAGGAAGAAACTACCAGCTAACCTTCTCAACGTCTTCCTGTCTTTGGACGATGCCCCGGGCGGGTACTCTTGACTTTTTAATAAACACTTAATGTCATGAAACCATGGCTTGTCATCAGACGTTGCATCTACCGCAAACACAAATGCTGGTCTGTCAAGGCGGGATACCTCAATCTTAGGTACATGGTTCCATCCTTGCACTTTGATCATGGAAGACAAAGTGGCCAAGGCATCAGCGAACCTATTCTCATCTCGAGGAATGTGGTACAGTTTCACTGTTGTGAAAAATGTCAGCAATCTCCTCGTATAATCTCTATACGGCACTAGATTTGCTTGGTGCGTGTACCAACTCCCTTTCACTTGATTGATTACCAAAGCTGAATCACCGAATATATCAAGGGTTTTAATCCGTAGATTAATCGCCTCCTCGATCCCCATTATACAAGCTTCGTACTCTGCTTCATTGTTGGTGCATCCGAAAGTTATTCGGGCAGTGAAAGGCATATGAACACCTTCCGGCGTGATAAGAACTGCTCCAACTCCGCACCCATTCATATTGACAGCCCCATCAAACATCAGACTCCATTTGGATTCAGGGTCTGGCCCCTCCTCCGGAAGTGGTTCCTCACAGTCTTTAGCTTTGAGAAACATGATGTCTTCATCAGGGAAGTCAAACTTCATGGGTTGGTAATCATCAATCGGCTGTTGCGCAAGATAGTCGGACAAGATACTTCCTTTGATGGCCTTTTGTGAAGTGTACTGAATGTCATACTCTGTCAAGACCATTTGCCACCGTGCAACTCTGCCTGTCAATGCTGGTTTCTCGAAAATATACTTGATAGGATCCATTTTTGAAATCAACAAGGTCGTGTGCCTAACCATATATTGCCTCAATCGCTTAGCGGCCCATGCAAGCGCACAGCATGTCTTTTCAAGCATTGAGTATCGGGACTCACAATCATTGAACTTTTTGCTCAGGTAGTAAATAGCATGCTCCTTCCTACCTGTCTCGTCATGTTGACCGAGAACACAACCCATGGAACCTTCAAGCACTGTCAGATACATTATCAGCGGTCTCCCTTCAACTGGAGGCATTAGAATCGGAGGTTCCTGCAAGTATTCTTTTATCTTATCGAATGCCAATTGGCAATCGTCATTCCACCTGACCGTTTGATCTTTCCTTAACAATTTAAATATTGGTTCGCACGTGGCTGTTAGGTGAGATATGAACCTCGCAATGTAGTTCAATCTACCCAAGAAACCACGAACCTCTCTTTCTGTTCTCGGTTCAGGCATTTCTTGTATTGCTTTCACCTTGGCAGGATCAACCTCGATTCCTCTTTCGCTCACAATGAAGCCCAGTAACTTTCCAGAACGCACCCCAAACGTGCACTTGTTTGGATTTAATCTCAGACGGAACATTCTCAACCTTTCAAACAGCTTTTTCAGATTAACCAGATGTTCCTCTTCTGTTCTCGACTTGGTAATCATATCATCTACATAACATTCGATCTCCTTATGAATCAAGTCATGAAACAATGTCACCATCGCCCGCTGGTACGTTGCCCCTGCGTTTTTCAACCCAAAAGGCATTACTTTATAACAATATGTACCCCACGGAGTAATGAACGTGGTCTTCTCCATATCTTCAGGTGCCATCTTGATCTGGTTGTACCCGGAGAAACCGTCCATAAATGAGAACACTGAAAACTGAGCTGTATTATCGACCAGCACATCAATATGAGGTAGTGGAAAATCATCTTTCGGGCTAGCTTTATTAAGATCTCGATAATCCACACACATTCTCACTTTTCCATCTTTCTTCGGTACTGGCACGATGTTGGCTACCCATGGAGGATACTTTGTCACAGCAAGAAAACCAGCGTCCCACTGCTTCTGGACTTCCTCCTTAATCTTTAAGGCCATGTCGGGGTGAGTCCGACGAAGTTTCTGCTTGACTGGCGGACATTCTTCTCTCAATGGTAGCCTGTGCACGACAATATCCGTATCCAACCCCGGCATGTCTTGATACGACCAGGCGAAGATGTCAACATACTCGCGCAACATTTCCGTCAAAGTTTGCTTCACATCTGCTTGCAAGCTGGCACCAATCCTGATCTCTTTCTTGGCGTCCTTGGTACCAATATTGATGATTTCTACAGTCTCCTGATGAGGCTGGATGACCCTTTCCTCCTGTTTCAACAATCTGGCCAGTTCTTCAGGGAGTTCACAATCTTTCTCATCCCCTTCTTCGGCTTGATAAATCGGATTGTCAAAGTCATACATGGCCATATCAAAATCGTTATCAGTGGTATCCGGAGGATCAAGTCTGCATGAACGGGTTCATGCCTTATTTTAGAATTTATTTTTAAGCAAAACAAAAGAAAATGAAACATTGCCATTTTATATTTTTTGTGCAAAAATAAAAACTGAAAGACAGAGAACAAAATTTGATTGCAAAACGTCCTTTATTAATGATTAAACATTGCAAATGCAACCATGGTGGCCCTACAAATGAATCTATACGCCTTGGGCAGAGCGCAAGATTTTGTCATGCATTATGGTTAGAAAAAACAAAGAAAAATTACTCTGTCTGAAGAGTAACCCGGATGACTTCTTCAACGAACCAGTTCTGCACTTGTTGTCCCGGAACATGAGGGCGTACCCAATTGTCCAGGTCACAATCACTGTCAACACTATCCTCCGTGGCTGCACAAGACTGGTCCATGTAGATAATTCCCCCACTATTGAAAGTAATGGGTCCCCTGCTCCCCGCATCTGAAGTTGTAGAGGGATGATAACCAATACCAAATTTGTCTTCCTTCATTGGGGTCTCTATCAACCGGCCCCAACCTTGGGCGTTGCCTGCCCTGACGACTTCGACAGCTTGTTTGTAAGATGAAATGGAGGTACCAGCCCCAACTGGTACAGAAGAAGACTCAGGTGCATCGTCAATATTGACTGCTTCGAATGATTGGCACAGCATCTCATGAATTTCCCCATCCATTTCAATGTACTTGAACGTGGACAAGTGACTCACAAAGATGTCTTCTTCCCCACACACTGTCACAACCTGCCCTTCAAACTCATACTTCAGCTTTTGATGTAGAGTAGAAGTAACAGCCCCGGCTCCGTGAATCCAAGGGCGTCCCAATAGGCAGCTATATGCAGGTTGTATGTCCATTACATGGAACGTGGATTTGAATACCTGTGGTCCAATTTGTACGGGCAATTCCACCTCACCAAACACAGATCGTCGGGTCCCATCGAAAGCTCTGACCACCAATTCACTAGGCCTTAAGATCAAACCATCAACTTCCAGCTTCATCAATGCCTTCTTGGGCAAGACATTGAGTGACGAACCAGTGTCTACCAGTACATGAGATAACACTGCGCCCTTACACTCCATCGTGATATGCAAAGCCTTATTATGGTTTCTTCCTTCAACAGTCAAATCTCTACTTGTAAAGCCCAAGCCATGGCTGACATTAACATTGGAGATTACGCCCTCGAGCTGATTAACAGTAATTTCTTGTGGCACGTACGCACTCTTCAACACTCTCAACAACGCCTGTCGGTGCGCATCAGAGCACAACAATAGTGACAGGATTGAAATCTTTGAAGGGGTCTGATTCAGTTGGTCCACAATCTTATAATCGCTTTTCTTGATTATCTTCATGAATTCTTCCATTTCCTTATCAAAAGTAATCTTTGTCTCTGCTTCAGGTGTAGGTGCACTTTCAACCACCTGTTTACCCTTATCCTTTGCTGCAGCTTCTACCTCCTTATCACTTCTCAAGGTTGGGGGAGCGAACAACCTTCCACTCCTTGTAAAGCCCCCTACACCCCCTACGTTATCAACATTTGGGCTGACTGATGACTCAACTTCCTGTTTTTTACCTTCGTAATATACATCTGCCCCATAGTGCCATGGGATAGCTTTCGTGGATGTGAACGGAATTGGTCCTGGCACCGTGATAGTGACAGGACTGGGCCCTTCTGGCGCAACACTCGCCACGGGAACTGCATTGACCGGCATTTGAATCTCAGCGGGAGTGTAATAGATGGTCACGGTTGATATCTCATCAGTGTCTTTCACGACTCTGTCGAACTGTAGACATCCTTCATCGATCAGATTCTGTAAACCCATCTTCAACTTATCACAGCCGTTCTCCTGATTCATACACTCAAAGCAATCTTGATTACAGCCCGGGAACACCTGTCCCTTCAATAAACGATCTTTTACAACCAACAAAGAAGTTTTCACTTGACGGATATCTGTCACCAGATTCAATCTCCTCCCCTCTTCAATAGCGTACACATTTGCTGCGCTATGATCAGGCATGGGATGCTGAGTAATATTAGGAGCGGGAGAGAAATTGATGGCTTTAGCATCAATCAAATCTTGTACTTTATGATGGAAAGCCCAGCATTTTTCAATGGAGTGCCCCTGAGCACCTGAGTGGAACTCACAACGAGCATTAGCATCGAAGTTAGGTGGCAGGTTTCCAGCAACCGGAGCTTTCATAGTACGGAGTTCTACCAACTTTAACTCGAGTAGCCGGGGCAACAGCGCGGCATAAGTCATAGGGAGAGGATCCATCTTACGATCCCTCTGTCTAGACCTTTGCTGGAAAAAAGGTTGTTGCTGTTGAACTTGTTGTTGGGGTTGTTGTTTCTGAACAGACGGTGTGGGGATTGTCACAACATCTACCTGATAATAAGCTCGAGAACGCCCTCTGCCTCGTCCTCTAAACACAGCATTCGTATCACCTTCTCGTCTTTTCTGGTTACTAGCAAACGGTTTCTTCGTCCCCGAAGAGCCAGCCCCACTCACATCCTGGATCTTTCCAAGCTTTAACAGACTTTCTATTCTTTCTCCCGCAATTACAATATCAGCAAATCCAGTCGACGGACAAGCAGCTAATCTATCCAGATAGGCCCCTTGCAAGGTGCCCATGAACATATCTGCCATTTCTCTGTCTGATAAGGGAGGTTGAACCTGGGCAGCCATTTCCCTCCACCTCTGTGCATATTCTTTGAAACTCTCCTTGGCATTTTGTGACAATCCCTGCAATTGGGTGCGGTTGGGCGCCATGTCAATATTATATTGGTATTGCTTCAGGAACGCTTCTGCCAGATCTTTCCAATTCTTCACAGCAGCTCTACTCAACTTCATGTACCAGGTCAAAGACGCCCCCGCCAGACTGTCCTGAAAATAGTGCATCCATAGCTTCTCGTCATCAGTATGGGCTGAAATCTTCCCAAAGTAAGCTTGAAGATGCGTTTGGGGACACGCATTGCCGTGATACTTATCAAAAGTAGGAGGTTTGAATTTAGGGGGAATTCTGACTCCTGAGACCAGCCCCAAGCTGGTAACATCAATACCCATAGAGTTCTTGCATTCTATGGCCCTGATCTTCTCTGCTAACTCATCATACCTTCGATCCCCTTGATTACCCACATCAGCATCCAGCAGAGTAAATTGGTCTTCCAGAGTATCTTCAAGAGTAACACCAGCATGCCTACCATTTCCATTACCCCGATTGTTACCACCAGGAGGAGGGTTACCACCGGGGGGAGGAATGCCATGTCCCTGTGAATTGTCATGATGATCACCTTCGGGCCCATTGTCGGGACGCTCTACCAGAAGCCTCAGTCTCTCCTGATTTTGCGCCATGCCAGTCATGAGGGTCATGAACTGGTCCATACGCGCCCTCATTTCAGCCAAATCACTTTGCACTTGATCCATGATTCTTACTTGATTCCTTCGCGTCGAATATCGGTGAATATGACTCTCCGCTATAATGCCTGAAACCAAATAAAGGTTAGAGACCCCGCAACGAGTACCTGAAAAGCAAGTAACAAAAATGCAAAATGATATGCAATGCCATGCAATGCCATGTTTGTCATTTCCGAGGTGCTTTATACCCTGATTCCAATCCCACCACAGAAATCTGAAGACCAGAAATTGTGATATAAAGAGACGTGTCGTGGTCATGTGCTTGTGTGCAGCTATCTGATAAGGAATAATTCTGAATAAAACTGCTCATACTCATTCAACGAAGTAATCAAGTATATTTAAGAAAGGTTCAACCGCAAATGCAATACAAGGAAAAATGGATCCATCAACAAGCCTGATGGTAACCATTAACAACAAAATATAAGGAAAAGAACATCAGTCTGACAATTCCACACCCTTCAGCTTATCACTTGAGTATTTGATCTCCTCAAAAAGTATACGGGTACGCTGGTGATTCGGCTTTTCAATCATTTCTTTGATCAAGACATCCCTTTTCTCAAGAGCTTCAGTTAAAGAACCCATATGCAGCATCAGAGCCTCGTCATCACACACTCCTTTGTGTCTCTTTATGCCAGCTTGCGTCTTGAGTATCTCCCTTTCTATCATGACTTCTTCAAGCTCTTTCTTGGTATTCTTCAACTGGCTTCTAGCTTCTTCTAACTGTTCTTGACTTTTATCGAGACTTTCCCGATACTTTCTCCTCTGCTCATGTGCCTTTTTAAGCTCCTCGTCTTTAGTCTTCGACTGATCCTTTAACTCGGCGTTTTCAATTCTGACTTCATCCCAAGCTTGACGAAGTTGAGCTAATGAATCCTTGCTTCGGGCTAAAGCCTGTTTTGTAATCTTGTGAGCCTGACTAGTGTCATCTGCTCCCAGAGTAAGTTTCCGAAAGTACCGAGCTCGGTCATCAAAATCTTCCTCTTTGTCAGCCAAGGTTTTTTCCGCTTTCAAGGCTCTCTTTTCCAACTCTTTGTTGTCAGCTAGAGCTTTCTGAAGACATCTGCTCATTCCAGAATTTTCTATCTGCAGCTCTCTGACCATTTTCTTCCACTTCTCGCATTCTTCAATAGCCACCATAGTGGGTTGTTCTGGCTGTGCTGAACATAAAAGAGGTCCCCTTGAAAAGGGTAAAAGCAATTCCTTTACTTTCGTCTCAATCCACCTGTCATATTCAGGATAAGATCTACAATCTCCTTTTCCAAAAACTGCTTTTCCAATTTTGTGCTTATCTTTCCAAGCATTCACTACTTCTACCACCTTTGCATCTTTAGTTCCTGTAAAGAATAAGGATTCTTCCACATCTTGCTCTGTAGGAGGATATCTGGAAGCATACCCAAACTGTCGGATGGCCAAAACTGGATTATAATTAATCCCTCCTTTTCTGCCAATCAGAGGCACATTTGGAAAATTTCCGCATCTTGTGACAAGCTCTATTCTCAACAACCGGTGATCAAACCATACCATGTTATCAGCAGTTAAACTCATCAATCGTTTAGACCATTTCGCCACATCTTTGGTTTCCACAAAGACACCTGTCTAAGGCAAATGTTTGAAAAACCAATGACTCAGCAGTGGATTGCAACAACTAACAGATCCTCCCCTCCTTTTCTCATTCTTGTAATGCACGGAATGATAAAAATCTCCTAACAAAGTAGGGACTGGATTTTTAAGGACAAAAACTCTCGTTGCTTGCATATCCACAAAGTCTTGCTGATTGGGAAAGAAAACTAGGCCATATATGCAGAGAGCCAGAATGGAATTGTAAACCGTCCAATTTTTAGCACTTGCAGCCTCTTGGGCCTGTCCAGCCAGAAATTCTAAATGAAATCCGCTAACTCCATTTTTACTGCTCACACCGCTCTTTATCAATGTCTGATCCATTTGTAAAGCAGCAGCAATTTCTTTTACGCTGGGAGAACTACCAGAGAAGAATGGTATTGCCGACGTGATCGGAATTCCCAAAATAAATGAGAATTCTTCCAGTGTTGGCATCAAAATGTAATCTGAAAAAAGAAAGCACCTCAACGAAGGCTCGTAGAACTGCAGCAGAGTGTGTAAAGCATCATGCTCATACTTGGTGATTGTACGGACCATCCCAACCAAATTCCCGTAGCTCTTCTGAAACCTATCAAGAATACCCGGACCAGCCATATCTATAACTTTGAGCAATGAATCCAAGACAGGATCTGGAAACTTGTAAGACACATTGTTCTTTCTCTCGGCGACGATCTCTGTTGAACCCATGGATTGGAATCAGAAATGTATTATGCACCTGAAAATGACAAACATAACTGTTATGATATGATAATGCAATGCAAAAGGGCATGTGATCAGGTAATCAAGTGTCGGTGTCTGTAATGAACTGTGTGCACTGTGTCTCTGTACTGAGTCTGGCAATATCTGAGATGAACACTTAAATCACTGTCATAGGATACAATGTCTGAAATCATCATAGAATCACAAGTAAGGTAGGTAGGAGGCTGGGTTTCCTGCAAACCTGTAAACATCCCGCCCATACTCACATGTGGTTCTTAGAAAATAAGGCTTGTCAGCTTCAGAGGTTTGAGAAGCAATAGCACATTCAGCCCGTAGGATACAATGCTATGCCAATCAAAGAGGTCGTCCACTGACTCCCCTTAGAAAATAAAAGTCATCCTATGCAAGTTCCAAAGTGGGCCCTCGGGTGCGAATGGGTTTGCCACAGAATGTGGTCTGCCATTGTCACCACTAAAGAGGGATATTTCCACTAAGGTCCTCATGATCGGTCACTAGAGTCGACAGCTCTCTAGATCTACATCCTGGAATACGCAAGATGCGCATGCCACGACGTGTCCCAAGATAGCCTCGTCTAGCTGTGAATTTCGTGAACACCCAACGCACTCCAAACGGCACGTAGGTCCCACTACTCTCCACTCTAATTCTAAGTGTATACTCAAGCCTGTGTAATGGGCTTATCTCTCAGAAATCCCATCCCGCCAAACAGAAAATAGCACAGTCCAGTATAGCATAATATATCATATGAAATGAAACTGCTAAAATACGGTAAATACAGTAATGTACAGTAAAGCAGTAAATAACCATACAATAAAACAGTAAATACAACACAACAGTAAACACCCAATGAAAGAAAAACAGACAAGCGCTAGGATTGACTCGCTTAGGGATGGACCAGCGATAGGTCAACAACAATACTCCCCAGCAGAGTCGCCAGCTGTCGCTCCCGGGATTTTCATCCAAGTACAAACGCGAAAGTGGCACCGAAACAGAGTCGCCAGCAATGTGTATTTATCCCAAGAGAGGGAAAGGAAACACCGCGTAAACCTGAGGGAAAGGAAAAGCATGGTCTTACGACCAAGAGAAGTGGGTAAGGGAGTCGGTTACGCGAGAGGAAGGTATTAGCACCCCCTCACGTCCATCGTACCCGATGGGATCCACGCTTGCTTGTCTCGATCAAAAGGGTGTAAAGAAAGGAATACTGAGAAAGAACTGAAAAAGGAAAGGAGAAAGAGAAACAAATGTAGGGAAAATAAAAGAAGTGCTCGCATGGGCCCTACCCCACTGCCTACGTATCTCATCAGGAGCATGAGAATCAGAGCGACGTAGTTCCCCTCACTAGGGATGAATTGTTTGTGTTTTTTAGAGAACGGCTGACGTTCTAGCTCAGGTGTTGCAGGCTCGCTGGTCCGAGTGCGTTACCATCTTGCAAGAGAACGAGTAGAAGCGCGTTCGTGCGTTGAGAGTGAATGAGGTGAGAAAAGAATTCCCGAAGGAAAGACGTTATTGTTTGTTTTTGTCTTTTAAGAGTTTTTTCATTTGTTTGCATATGATAGTGTATCTGAATCTTAGTCATTGGAATGTGTACATCCTCACATTCCAAGACGGAATGGGTAAGAAAGCACACTAAGAGTGAAGAAGACCCCCACACTTAGTTCCAATTGTCAAGGTTCAAACACACTAGCATACTTGTGTTTATTAAGTGTTTTGTTGATTAAGAAATGAAGAAGTGTTTTTTATTATTTGCACCTTCAACAAGTATTGCATTTAAGTCCCTCATACAAGATCAAATGTTTAACACATTGACCCAAGATGGGCTATATGCTATACATTCTAAGATTATAAGAGAAGACCCCTTATAACCTTTTCTTTATATGAAAGGCCTAAATGCAATAAATGCCTACCTTTATTATATGTTTTGAATTTTCTTTGAGATGAGAAAAGAGACTCAAGGGAGGATAAAGGTAAAAATCTATATGGACTAAGACTCCATCCTAATTGATTAGTTAAGGGAGTGATCCTAAGGTTTGTGAGGTTTCAACCTAACGTCTAAAGAAAGAATGAATTAAACAATTCACTTCTAAAGTAGAAGATGAATTGTAATTCACAAAGGGAAAGTGATGAGTTATTAAAAGAAAGCACATAAGTGCTTAACAAAACATGGAATTGTAAAAGAGAAAGGATAGAAGTTGAATGTGGATTCCTTATCCACACTCAATTGAAACTTACCAAAGCCCCTACATGGTTAGCACAATCACTTACAAGTAAAGTAAGAAAATATAATGAACAAATCAAATTCAAACAAGTTGACAAACAAAGTGAAATGAGATTGAATGCTATACATGCTTCCAAGTCAGAATGTAACTCATATTTACACAACCTAATGTTATCCTAAATGGGCATACTAAATCATGCAAACAAAATCTCAATCCAACAAGAAGCAAAGAAGAAAAGGTGAAGTGATGTGAATGTGGTTCATACTTGTGAAACAAGTGACTTAAGGTGCAAGATAAACATCAAACATGCAAAGATGAAACCCAAATGTCACAATCAGAAGTCAATTAACATGCTATACATCCTCAAACAAAACCACAACTCATGGCACAAGTGCCTTCATGATCAAGCAAACCAAACATGAGGCATGCATTCACAAAATGAACAAGTTAAACTTCATGCTTCAAATAAATAGCAAACATGCTTCAAAAATTATGACTTTCACCAATCAAACACCTTAAACACATGTCATTAACATATCAAGTCCACAAGCAATGAATCAGAACCAAAGTCACTCAACAATTAGGTCAAAGTCTCATGGAAGCTTCATGCATTCATGCTCAAAGCAACACATCAAAAGTCATCCAAAAAAGACTTAAAAATCATTTCATAAATCTCAAACATACCTCAACATGTTGTGACCACAATGCAAAAAGAAAGGCATCAAAATCATTTTTTATGATCAAGAACAAAAATGCACAAAATCATATGTCACATTAAGTATGCATGCAAATGGAAATTCAAAAGAAATAATGGAATAGGGGCAAAATGGTCATAAAATCAGAAAATAAAATCATGAAAAATTTCCTAAATGTTTTAAGAATACACATGAATTTTTGTAGAATTTTCCAATATCATTTGATATTTTTAAAAATCAATTATGAAACGTGTAGCAAAAATGAGAAATAAAATGAAATGGAACTAAAGAAGGGGGTGCATGCATAGCAAATTAACAGTTCAAAATCATTGGGCCTTGAAAACATGGGGTGTGGATATCAATCTGGCTTAGGTCCATTTCTGCGCATAACATGTTAACAACCATGTGCTTCAGTCAACACAATGTCAAAGCAATCACAACCATGAGATCAAGTCAAGTCAAACAAACAGTCAACGTAATCATGATCAACACACACGCGTGAGGGAACACATAACATACCATACACTGCACCACACAAAGTTTAAAATACAAATCAGAATCCTCACGTGAGTGGCATGTGAGTTTTAATGTGCTGGCAAGCTTACAGCCACACGATCATGAAAAATGGACGGATGAGATTATAACATGCATAAACCCTAGCTCTAACAGTCACCGGCCGGAGAGGGACCTCCGGTCACCTTCTCCGGTTACTCACCACCGTCTGCAACCTTCAAACTCTCCAGAAATTCTCAAGCCATATATCAAAAGAAAGCTGAACTCATGCACATCACTAATCTAACATTCAAATTCACAGATCAATCATGTATAAAGAGAATCGAGCACAAACATTTTTGCCCTAGAAAATATTCTAAGCACCTATAGTGCCTATCACTAGCCAGATCACTCACACTGCTTCTATTAAGCTCAAATCAACATGAAAAATATCTTAAACACAAGAAAATGAAGCAAGATCAGTTGAGGAATTTCAAACCTGGCACTGTGAAGAACTTGAATCAACAAGAAAACCAGAGATGTAGACTTGTTCTTGAGCTTCCAAGGAGCAAAATAAATGCTTCAATGCCTTGGATCTTGAAGAGAATGGAGAGAAATCCGAATTGGAAAAATTGCTACACTTGAGGAATTGATCTCTTTCTGGTTTATTCTTGAGCAATGATGACCAATTGATGATGATGATGAAGAAATAAGCAAAAAACTCGTGCACACAGAGAGAGTTCAGAGATAATTTTCAGAGAGAAAAGGTGAGAATGTTTTGTGAAATGTGTAGAATGAGAATCCCCCCAATTCTGTGAGCAGTGGAGCTTATATATGCGTGGTTAGCTTCTAACTAGTGTGGTTGATGGTTAGAACTCCAGTTAGAGTGAGTCAGTTAACTGAGTTGTGAGTTAACTGATTGAGTGAGGTTGTTATGCCACGAGTTGGGAGATTTGGTTAGAGTGTGGAGTGATTATGAGATGATATGGTGAGGATGAGAGTGAACCAGTGGTGGTGATGTTACTATCAGTGCAGCAGCCTGGCTTGTACCATAAGTTTTCTTATTTCCTCTTTGATGTAAGGCTATGTATGTGTAAGGTGGTGTTTGTTCAAATATGGAAATAAAGTGTGGAAGTGTTTGTGGTGTGTGTGAACCAGAATCCTGCAACATGCTGTCAATGCATCCATTCCAACATAGGGTAATTTGTGGAGGTTTTTCTCTCTACTCATTGAATGGTTTGGCAAGGTTTTGGAGTCATGGAAAAGAGGAGATGTAATGGAACAATATTGATTTGAAAATTGGGTTGAAATAATGTCTCAAACATATCTAAAAATGACCATAAATAAGTGTAAGAGGGACTGGTACATAGACGTCCAGACTGGTGGCATGACTTGGTTGAGACTTGGTCAAATTCTCAGTTGTATTGACCATACTTTGAGCCATCATAACTCCTCAACCTTTGATCACATGGAACTTTGCCCAACATGAAAAATGAAGATGGCACTACCATGAACATCTTTGATGTTGAAAACTTTTTCATTTGAGGCCTTTAACTATGAGTAATTGATCAATACATTTGGCCCACCAAGTGTTTGTGAAAATGACATGCGCGCAGGCCTGGCAAGACTTGGTCATGACATGGTTTTGGCCTATTTTCCTCCAACTTTGATCATCCATATCTCTCTCATTATTTATCCAATGGAGATGTTCCACACATGGATTTGAAGCTTAAAGCAAGACCTTTTGTTGTGGCTGAGTGGAATTTTCATTTGATGCCCCAATTTTAAATGGCCTTGGTTCAAATTCTGATGCAAAATGGCCAAAACTTGCTATTTTTAGCAACCCTACTTCATCCAAAAATGGCAACTTTTACATCTTGATTTTTTTCATGATTCCTTTGGAATTTCTTGACCAAATTTTGTACATTGGACATATGTAACATGAATTTCATGATTTTGGGCTCAAAAAGTCAAGAGTTGACTTTTTCCTCTGATTATTTGACTTGGCCCCAAATTCCCTGATTTTTGATCTTTCTTCCAATTGAACCTCTTCTAAAACCAATTGAGATGCAATCTTCCACACACATACACTTAAGAACATGTAGAATACCATGACAACAAGCTTTGTCCAAAAAATCAAAGATTCCCTGATTTAATGGGAAACCCTAGTTTTGACCCCCTTTGGTTAGGAGGAAATTGCACATCTTCCAAATCCAAATTCCTCAGAGTATGTTGTGTATCCTCTTAAAGGATGATGAGAAATGCCACCTGAGAATGATTTTGAATCAATGAGCTATCTCTTTTGAGGGTTTTCCTTCAATTTTTGAACCTCTTGCATAGTGAAAGATGTAGTGCTTCAATCTTCCATTGAATCTCACTTCCTTGAGGTTTTGGAAGATCAATTGAGATAGTATGAGACATGAGAGACCTCTTGGCTTGCCTAGAGCCAACTTGATTGACCTTTTTGTGCTTTGAATGATCCCTTGATTGTCCACCTTCCACCTGATCACATGCCCTGATGGTAAGAAGGATGCCATGCTTCATTTTTCTATGTTAAATGCAATGCAATGCTAATGAGATGGATATGATATGATAAATGATAATGCCATGCTATGATGCCAAAAGGGAAGAGCAAATTTTGGGGTATTACAAAATGGTTGGATGTTTTTACACTGGAAGGACTGCTCTAGCAAAGGATGACTAAGTTCTATCTTATACCTTTAGGAGGTCTTCAGGGTTCTTGTATTAAGCCCAAGAGAAGGCATTAGAACTTCTAAGAAGCCGGAGGGTCCTTGTACAAAGCCCAAGAGGAGGCAGAGATGCTTTTAGGAAGCCTGTGGGTCCAAACATAAGAAGAGTTCAAGAAAGTTTCACCGAGAATAATCTTTTCTTTAGTGAACAGTTCTAGGGTTTGAAGAAATTCAAGAGAGGTTTCACCGAGAATTAATCCTCTCTGGGGAAACTGAATTTCTTTGAAAAATTCTAATAATGACAGTCTGAGAAAAGGTTCACCGAAAATACTGCCTTTCTCTTTGTTCCACATTGTTTAAGCCCAAGAGAAGGCAAGACTGTATCTGGAAGTCCTATGGGGATCTAGTTTTGACTGTATTTAAAGAGTGACCAACTGGCTTTACCTAGGTCTAGACCTAGTTGTCGGGGAAAACTCTAAATAACTATACTAGTATATATATAGTTGATATATGACAAGTATTTAAAAAGGGTATGAAAGAAGGACTTACAGGGAGCAGCTTCCCACAATACAGTTATATATATTAAAGCATGTAAATGAAAGCTGATAAAACTTACAGGCGAGCAAGCTTCCATGCTGTATTGGTAGTTGTTGAAAGAAATTAAGGAAAGTTTTGATAACAACTGTATGTTTGAACCTAAATCAAAAGAGAAGTTTTTTTTGAAAAGATTGTTGGGGCTTATACTCAAGGAGAATCCCAAGGTTTAACAGTGATCGCACCGTTGTTTTGAAGATCGTACCGGGACTTATAAAACGACTGAGGCCCAAAATGGTTTTGGTTAAAAAGGCATTGGGTCTTACACTCTATTAGAGGCCCAAAGATTTATTTTTGTACAAGTGATGGGGCTTACAACTCAGGGAGAGGCTTAATGAAAGACAGTGATTGCACCATCGTTTTGAGAATCGTAGAGGGACTTATACAACGACTGAGGCTCAAAAAGGTTTATTTACAAAGGAGTTGGGTCTTACATTCTATCCGAGGCCCAAAGATTTTTGAAAAAGGTTTGTTAGGGTGAAAATCAACGAAACCCTAATTTCATCATTTTTTTAAAGTAATTATTCAAAGAAAATTAATAAAAATGATAAAAAACACCAAATAAGTTTGAATAAACAACTTGTGATTTTTTGTTAAGGTTTGAAAAATGATGTTTTAATCACAAGATGAATTAAAACTCATTTGGTTTTGATTTCCAAGATGTAAATTCATTTTTGAAATGTTTAAAACAATAAAAAATGAATTTATTTGCAAAAATATAAACTATATTAAATAAATAATATAAATTTGATATTTTTGTGGAATAAAATATTTCAACATTTTTGTGATTTTTTACAAAAAAAGAACCAATAAAAAATAATTAAAATTGAGAGAAATTAATTTTTCAAATCATTTAAGAAAATAATATGAAAAATACAAAAAATGGAAAAAAGTGATAAAAAGGGTCTGAGGCGAGGGGGATTCGAACCCTAGACCTCCAAGCCAAACACATGAGCGCACAACCACTGGGGTGGTGATATATCCGTGTATCAAAACCACCCCATAAATATATAAGGGTGCCTTGTTTTAGGCCTGGGCAAGGCAAGGCAAGGCAAGGCCAACTTTTGGGCCATTTACGTGAAGCCTCTAACTTTCTCATTTCTCCATGGATTGAGACAAAATTTATATGCATCTGGCCTAGAATTTCCCAAGGAATCCAATGGTGGTCATGGTTTTTTCATATGAGGTCCCTATTTTAAAACCCGATAGTGGTTTTGAAATAGGCCTATATTTTCGTTTTCTATGCTACCTCATGGTACATGCAAGAATTACATGATGAATTGGTTCAAACACAACATATACAACATGTAGGAGATGGTTACGATCAATGGACTTCAAAGCAATGCATAATTTAGAAAGTTCAAGTGATGATGCACTTACCTCTTGGAGCTTTTTGGGCTATCTGCCAAGTTCCTTGTGCCAGAAGTAATTTGATGCTTTGGACACTCTCAATTGATCCTTTAGAAGCTTTTATAATGGTTAGAACCAGCTGGAATCCTCAGAAACAAGTTTGAGCTCTTTCTTGCAAAAGGGGCAAAAGTGACCAATATGGCAACTCTCTCAAATGGTGTTCCAGATGAGGGGAACCATTTGGGACAGTTCAAGGATGATATTTGGAGGGTGTTTGAGGTTTTATCTGGTTTTGAAAGTGACTGAATCAAGACATGGCTTGAAAAATGTAAAAAATCCAATTTTGAGGTTTTGGAAGTGGACTTTGTGATTTTGGTGTTACAGGTCACATGTGAGAGTTTGAACAGCTTAGGTACAACATATTAGAGGTGTTTGGATCATGAGCTATGATGGAATTGTTATCTAACTCAAAAACTCAGAGGTACCTTGCAAAAAAAGGCATTTTGGCCTAGAGAAAGGGATTTTGAGGAAAGCAAGTGTTGTAGTGCTTTGGTGTACTCAAACTGAGCACAAATGAGCTCTATTTATAGTAGAGCAAGTTTGTTTTGTAAGGAATAGTGAATGGCAACTGCAGCAGGTCTTTGGCCAATGTTATGCAAAAGGAATCTCAAGTCTCCTATAGCCATTGACTTGAGGTTAGGGCACAAGCTTTGTAGCTTTCGTTCAGAGATAAGTCTTAACTGAATTCAGTTGGAATAGGCTTAGTTCATGCCACCTTGATGCATCCATTAAAGGCTTGGAAACAAAATTGGAGTCTTGGCACTTTTTAGCCCTTTTAGGTTTGGCATGGATACTTGTAGATTCTTGGACTTGGGAGGCTTGGAGATCAGATCACCCCCCTTGGATTTGATCCTCAGATGTGTCCAAATTAATGAAAAGGCTTGGATTTATCATATTTGGACAAATCGAGAAAAATGCATAAATTCTGCCTTGTAAAACCAGTTCATGATGCCATGTTTCAAGGGCTGTATCTCCTTGCTCAAATTGAATTTGGAGATGATCTGGTACTAGTTGGAAAGCCCTTATGGCATACTTTAACTTTGATGTTTACCCCTAGACCTGGTTTGACTTGGATCAAGGTGAAAAATGTCCCTACATTTTGGAAAAAGTAAGGCAGATTCTGACTTAGTGAAAATTTCACTAAGTGTTGGAAAAATGTCACTTTCATGTTTTTTGCCATTTTGATCACTCCATAACTCAAAATCCATGAGGAATTGGAGTTTGATGGAGTTGAAGCTTTTGTAGAGTGTAGCAAGACCTACAAATCCAGCTTTGGATCACCCAAAATGGTTGCTTGGATCTCAAGTTATGGTCCTTGGAAGTTGGTACCCTAGCCACTTTGTTCCATAACTTAGAAAAATTATAAGTTTTTTATGGTTACCCCTTTTACAAGTTAACTCATTTTCTTTGGTTTTTCTTGATGAATGATGATTCAAATCACATATTAACATTGTTTTAGGGTTAAGGAACCTTGGTTGACCAAAAATCCAAAAAGTCAAACTTCGGATGAAATTCAAACTGTGCGATCCTTTGTGAAATCAAGTCCTTGACCTAAATCAAACCTAATGGATGAATCCATACGTGTTATAGGGTGTATTGAATCATGTCCTAAGGTTTGGGAACATGTCCTGGTCAAAGGTCAAAGGCACAATTGACTTTTTCCCCGAAACCCTAACTGTGGTCCTGATGAAGTTGAAACTTGTGAATCAAGTTCCTGGGTTAATCCATTGTTGTAAATGGGTCAATGTAGTATATTGGAGGCCCTCAAATCATGTCTTGAGGTCTTGGTTCATGCTTTGTCCCAAAAGTCAACTTAGGGGTGAATTAGGTCAAGGAACCCAAATTCCTGATTTTTGGTAAATGCATCCCCTAGGGTTAAATTGACTTGATGATTGGGTCCATGAGGTCCCTTGGAGTATCTTGGGTTGTGCTTTGAAGCATTGGCTCATGCCCAGGTGAAAATTTTCATCTGGAGGTTTCAGGCGACAAAAACCCTAATTTGGTGACACAGGCGATCTTGAAGCTTGATCCACTTGGAATGTTGCAACCTTGTGCTTGATTCTTGATATGGGAGTCCTCTTGATCCCTTATAGGTGTTTGAGAGGCTAGAAAAGTTGAAGATCATGTCATTTCTTGATTGATCATGTGTCTAAGTGCTATGAGAGGGCCCAAAACCCTAATCTTTGATTGTAAAGAAGGCCTAACAATCCCTGAGGAGATTGATGAGGCATGAAAGTACATCCATATTGTGATGATGATTTGCACAATGATGGGAAATCTTGGTGGTCAAAATTTGGGGTATGACAGAGATAGCGTCTCCTGACTCATATGATCTATGCTCAAAATTGTGTTGGCTTTGTAAAAAGGAAATTAATGGCATATCCTAACTAGTGATTCGGTCACAAGTTATTGCGATAACCTTTTCAATAAAACTTCAAGACAAACATGTGGGTTGCATTAGCAGTTTCAGAATCAACATTTTTCTGCTTGCTACCATTGCTTGACATCATAGAAGCTTGCATATGAACATCAGTGATAAATATGATCTTTTGAGACTTGAAACTATGTTGAAAATGGCAAGTCATTTCAAAAGGATGACCATATCCAGAGGCATGATACCTGAAGACTCTGCTAAATAGGGGCAAGTAGTTTCTCAGTTGTTGCTTCCACAGTCTGACCATCCCTAAGGGGGCAAGTTTGAAGTTTCAGCTATACAGAATGCAGTCAATCTGGGGCAGCTACATCGAGATTTGATAAATCTCTCTAAGAGTTTGAAGACATTGGAACGGTTGGGTGCCAAGTTTTCTGTAAAATCCTCTCAGAATCACTCTTTCTCATAAACCATGTGCTCTGGGGCATTTGAGAATTGAAGATTATTTTATCCATTCACAACAAATATTGTTCGAAATAGCGATTACCACACAGTTCTTCAATACAAAACATCTTTGTTCTCACAACATCCTTCAATCATGCCCCAAAGACTTCTGTCTCAAGTGGTGTGACAATTCCCTGGTTAATCTCTACTTCAAGCAGTTATGGCATGTATGGTGCAAGATTTCCCCTGTTGGTGATAAAAGAATTCTCAGTGAATTTCCTTGGCTTCGACCTTCATCAGTGAAGTGAATTTTATTTCACACCTCAGTGAATTTCTTACCACTTCAATCTTCCTCAGCAACGTGAATGTTTATTTCATCCCCATGAAGTCTCAACTCTGACATCTTTAGCTGCTATATTGATCCAAGCTTCCCCAATGAAGTGGATATTTATTTTATCCCTTGTGTGGCCTCAGCTCTGGCATCTCCAGTTATGATTCTCATTCAGATTACTTCTGTTCGTCGTGGATATTTTTTTATCCCCTATGAATTCTCTCCAATCATGAGTTTGATCCTTTCCCAGCGGATCTTTCTCATCCCCAACAGTGTAGCAGGATTCATCTTGACAATCCCTAAGTGAAGTCATGATGTTTATCCCCAAGTGAAGTGCTCGCTTTCCCCTGAGAAGTTTGAAGTCTTGATGCAGGATTGTGATCCCAAATTTAGCTCTCCAGTGATACTTCTATCTTGCGAAGATTGGCCGAGTATCCTTGTCGAGATGTTTATTTCATCTCCAGTTTACTTCTTCTCCCTGTTTGTTTTGTCAGCATAAACATAACATGACATACATTCATTCATGTAGATATACATGGCATCTGTGCATTTTGAATTTTTGTGATGTTTATTTGTTCATCGACTTTGGCGGTGTTTATCCCCAAGTGATTGGGCATGTCTTCTCCTTCCAAGTAGAGTCGTCAGCCCTAGGCAGAAAGAGCACAACCTTTCTAAATTCCACTATGAGTTCGATCCTTGTGGAAGATGGTTGCTTTAGTTTTCTTTTCCATTTTTGGATAAAGATAAACCCTAGTTGAGTTCTGTTTTAGCCAAAAATGGTTAGACCACCAAAAGTGCTAGTTCTCCTTATTTTGGACAAGGAGAGATACGTTGTCTATACTATAGAGTATGTTTGGGGTTTTGAGAGCTATACAAGTGTTATATATTGTCTCAAGAATGAATGTCTTGCTTAACCCTCATGCGGGAGAACCTTTATACAACATTCTATTAAGATAAGCCACTAAGAGAAGTCTCTTGGCCTTCTGGCGTTATGTGGCCATCATTGCCATAACTTCCCTCCATGAATACAGGCTTTGAAACTCTGGTAACGTCCGCATTGATGCGCCTCCACCATTACAACTGTTGGAATGGAATTTGACGAGCTCGTGACCGGCATCGGTGCCGGGTTGGTGGGGTGTGGTACCCGACCTTGTGAGACCTCGGCTTGGTGGGAGTCGGGCTCCCTGACCGGCCCGGGTTGTGTATGAGGCCTATCTAGCTCTCTTCATTGTACGATCTTTCCTGTTACCATAGTCTAGTCCGCGCTTACCTTTATCTGACTACTCAACTCGACATCAAATATATTTGGCATGTACATAAGCCCCCCGAGTACTATATCCGCTTATAGGGGTGCAGTACTTGACAGTGACATGAGCCCGAATATAGGTGTCGAGTTATAAATCGACTTTTCTACTTAGGTCCTTACGTGTCAAAAATTTCTTGGAGGGTCGTGTCCTTTCAATTCCCCCAGTATTATGATGAATATTAAAGGCTACTCCCTAGCTACTCTTGAGTCCTTTATCAAAATCCCCCTTTTCTTCTTCTCATTTCTACATCCAAACCGTCTCCCCTCTCAACCTGAATGCTTTCCAATCTTCAACGCTTCTTTACTCGCAGGTATCCTTCCAATACTTCTAATTTTAATTTCATTCTTCAATTTTGTTTTTAGAAAATATGGTAGTCTTTAGTTAACGAGACGGTGAGTGTAGTAGTAGCGAAGTCCGTATGAATTCCATGGAGAGAAAGGAGTTGTGAGAACAATGCATGTGGGAAATAGAAAGTGCTTTAGGGCCAGAGGAGTATAAACGAGTCATGAACGAAATCTATGGCGATGTTCTTTCTTCTGGGAATAATTTTGATTCTGGCTCATCTTCCTCAGGTTTTGTAGAGGTTTCTATGAGGACTTCCGCTCCTTTTGATCTTGAGCTCATGAACCATCGGAATAGTACCTTTGATGACGTAGAAATCGCGAAACTCCGGTCCCTAAGGCAAATATCTTCAACTGGGTCCGAAGATGATGTTGTCTTGGAATCATGTATTCTCGGAGAGTGCGCTTGTATACTGTGCCTCAAAGGCATTAAAAAAGACTTCTTCTACTTTTATGTCGGGGTTCTAGATGACTTTAATATACAAATACCCTTTTCAGATTTGAAGCGAATGTGCTGAAAGTCGTGAACATAGCTCCCTCTCAACTTCGTCCAAACAGTTGGGGTTTCATAAAGTCTTTCGAACGAGTTTGTGAGGTCTTAGATATCACCCCTACAATTGGTCTATTCTTCTCTTTCATTGAGGTGAAAGGTGTTGATAATTGTAGTTGGATACAAATCAGTGGGATTCCCGGGCGGAGTTTCCTACATGCATATACTTCTAATTACAAAAATTATAAGAATCATTTCCTAAGGGTAAAGAGTGGACCGAGGTGTCCACAAATGTTGTACTCTGTTTATAGCCAACCTCGTTTTCCCTTTTATTGGGCCGAGAACCCCTTGCCGATCATTGGTTTCAACTGCGAGAAACTGAGTGAATTGGAAACTCAATCTTTGATTGTTCTTGATTCCTTTTGTATGGTGAAGGTTAAGGAATTGTTACCCTTAAGTGACGAGCAACTACTCGCCTTCCTGGGTAATTGCTTGCTTATTATTTGTCCATATTTTTAATTATTATTGTTCTAACATTTATGACTTTTCTACAGATACCATGACTAAATTGTCAGTAGCTGAATAGAAAAAATTAATGTTGGAGGCCCGTGCTGCTCGGAGAGGATCCGAAGGGGCTGCCTCTTCCAAGTCGGATATGGGCGGGTTGGAAGTCCGCCAACCAAAACGGACCCAGGGTGCTAGTACAAAGGTGACCCCAAGCAAGAATGAACCTTAACCTTCTACTCCTCCAGCCCATGAAGAAACTTCACAAGGTGCTCCCAAGAGGTTAAAAACCCTCATGACTGATGAAGTCTGTCAGGCCGACATGGAGATCAATTATCTTATGCGAGTTCCTAGGGGGAGTCTCGCATCCGGGGAGTTTAAATTCTGGTCCAACAACTTTGACGGGCTTAGGTGTCTGTGTAACGCCCCAGTTTTGTTAGATTTATTTAATTGAGTCGATTTAATTATTTTTATTATTATATTATTTTATTCTTGACTTTTATTTGATAATATATTATTTTTCATTATTGTTATGTTTTATCGCGTTTTGAGAGCGTTTGCGAGATATTTGAGTGTAGGGGTATTTTGGTCATTTTACTTATTTTCTTAAGTTAGTAACATAGAGAGAAAAATAGAGAGAAAGAAAAAGAGAAGAAGAAAAAGAGAAAGAAGGAAGAGAAGGGAAGAAAAAGAGAGAAAAACTTGAGGTTTAAGAAATTGAATCAACCGACTTCTCAAACAAGATTTAATCGGGTAAGGGTGCGAAACTCGATTATCTTATACTTGTGTATAGTTATGTATGTATGTATTTGTTGATTGTTGGGTTGAAATTAGATATAGAACCAAAACCATAATATGTTGAAATTGTTGGAACTTGATTCAAATTGTGTCTGAAATCATGTTTTAATGTTCATAATTGCTGAGTCATGTTAGATAGGTGTTGTTGTGCACTCTATTGGTAATTTTCAGGTGATTGGAAGAGATTTGGGAGTGTTTTTGGTGGAATTTCGCAGCAGAAATTCTGCAGAAAATTCGGGATTTTTCTCTGCCCATACGCGTAACACGCAGGGCAATACGCATATTGGTTTGGGCAATACGCGTATGGCAAGGGGAATTGAGGACAATACGCGTATGGAAATCCATTTTTCTTGGCCATCTGCTGATTTGCGTAATGGTACGCGTATTTGGCAAGGCAATACGCGTAACATGTGAGGCATTACGCGTATGGAGTTTTTAGTGGGATTTTTGGGAGAATTTGGTCTCTGCCCATACGCGTATCAAGTTGGGCAATACGCGTATGGAATGGGCGAGTGAGTGAGCTGGGCAATACGCGTATGGCTCAGGGCAATACACGTATGACCAGAGAGGGTGCAGAATGTTGTCTTTTCGCGATTCCTATTCTTTTTAACTCCATAACTTGTGTTCCGATTATCCGTTTTGAACATTCTTGGTATCGTTGGAAAGCTATTGAGATGTACTTTCTTATTATAATGGTTTTGAGATTGTTGGCTGATTTAATTATGTCAGAAATTTGGAATAGTGTCGTTTTGTCGACTGTTACCGTCGTAATTGTGTGTAATTGATGTGTATCATGCAATGTGCTTTTGATATGGATATCATATGACTTATGTGATGTTATATGATGTGAATGCATGTGATGACATGTTGTGATGATGAATTGTGGCCTAAGGGAAAGTAAATGCAATGTGTTGTTTTTGGTTGTAAATGCATGATTATGGTTGCATATATGTGTGCATTTGAATGTCATGAGTCATTGTATGCCAAGCATTATGATATGCATTCTTGTGATGTCGTGTGCCCTAGTGGGAGTGAGCGATGAAACGGTTCCAGAGGGAATCCGCTATAACATCGTGAGCCTTATACCAAGAGGACTGAAAGCGATGATTATAGACGATCGTGAACCTTATACAAAGAGGACCGAAAGCGATCGGATCGTGACCTTTATACAAAGAGGACTGAAAGCGATCCATAAACGTCGTGAGCCTTATACCAAGAGGACCGAAAGCGACGGGGAACATCGTTTGCCCGACGGGGAGTTACACTATGTAACAAGCGATGATTCGAATAGTTCCTGAGTGAACTAGTGTTGAGATGATGGATGGATGGTACCGCATTGCATTGCATAGAGTCGTTGTGTCGGTCTCTGTGCATTTGCATGAATCATGAATGGATTGATTATGTGTGGAATTGTGAATGAAATTGATGAGTTGAAATATATATATGTTGGTGATAAATGTATTGAGCATGATTGATATGCCTTGGTGACGGATATATGAGATCTGCATTGTGTTGTTTTGTGTTTGAATTATGGTGTGAATTGTGGTGAGAATGTTTGCATGTGTTTTCTTGTGTTATTATATAATTGTATGCAATTATATTATGATTGTGTTTCTCACCCTTCTGCTGTTTTAAATGCACTATGAGGCATTGCAGATTAGATGCTGGAGGTCTTTTTGTGAAGCTTAGGTCTTCATTCTTTTGTCGGTCGGCTCTGATATGTGGCACCGGGTAGTCGGGGAGATCGTTTGTGATTTATGTGTATATGTATATATATCTTTTGGATTGTACATGTATGATTCTGTATATGACAGACAAACTTTTATGTTATATATATATGAGATTCAGTTGCAGATTTTCCGCTTATATTCTGTACCTGATTGTGGGTGTGAGGAACTAAGTTCCTCTGTTATTTGCTACCTGATTGTTGCATATCTTTATGAACAGGTTTATTGTGTTTTGTCTCAATTGATGTGACGCCTCCGTCTATGCCATGAATGTTTTTATTATACTCTGATTATTTGTTATCGCTTTATTTAATTAGGGGTGTTACATTAAGTGGTATCAGAGCCAGTCTGTGTCAGTTTGTGTCAGTCCTTGTTGGTCGTTGTGTTTGGGTGAGCTATTTGTTTAACCATAGTTGCTGTTATTGGATATGAACAGAATATGGCTGGTAGGAATGACGCTGCTTTAGTTGCTGCTATACAAGCTATGGCTTGGGCTGTGCAGGGTACACCTAATGCTGGTGAGAATGATGAGTTCAGGAAAAACAAACCGCCTGTCTTTAAAGGGAGACATGATCCTGACGGTGCATAGATTTGGTTTAAGGAGATTGAAAGAATCTTTCGAGTGATGGACTGTGCTGAGGGAAATAAGGTGAGAATGGGTGCTCACATGTTGCAGGAGGAGGCTGATGATTGGTGGGTTAGTACGCGTCATGTGTTAGAAGATGGAGATGAAGAGGTCACTTGGACTTTGTTTAGCAGGGAGTTTTTGAGGAAGTACTTTCCTGAAGATGTTAGAGGAAAGAAAGAGATAGAGTTCTTGGAGTTGAAACAAGGTAATATGTCTGTTATTGATTACACTGCTAAGTTTGTGGAGCTTGTTCAGTTTTATCCACATTATGCTGAAGCGACTGCGGAGTTTTCCAAGTGTGTGAAGTTTGAGAACGGATTGCGTCCTGAGATCAAGCAGGCAATCGATTATCAAAGGATTAGAAGGTTTTCAGATTTGGTGGATTGTTGTAGGATTTATGAGGAGGATAGCAAAGCTCGTTCTACTCACTATAAGAGTGTGAACGAAAGGAACGGGAAGCAACCGTTCCGTGGTGGTCCTTATGTGACACCAGCTGACAAGGGTAAGCAAAGGGGTAATTATGATAAAAGGCCAAGTGGGGGAGGTATGTCTAATTCTCTGAGATGTTATAGGTGTGGTGACTTAGGACATCGTTAGTTCGAATGTAGGAAGAATATGGGGAAGTGTTCCAATTGTGGAGGTATAGGACATGTTGCAACTGATTGTAAGAAGAATGTGGTGAAGTGTTTCAACTGTGGTGAACCTGGTCATATTAGTACGAAGTGTCCGAAAGCAAAGCAAGCTCCAGCTGGTGGGAAAGTGTTTGTATTGGCAGGAACTCAGACTACTAATGCAAATCGTCTGATCAGAGGTACTTGTTTTATTAATAGTACGCCTTTAGTTGCTATTATTGATACCGGAGCGACTCATTCGTTTATTTCGTCTGAGTGCATGAAGCGTTTGAATCTTTTGTTATCTTCGATGGGTGGAGAGATGGTTATTGATACTCCAGCAATGGGGTCGGTAACTACTTCTTTGGTTTGTTTAAGTTGTGCTTTGACCATTTATGGTAAAGATTTTGAGATGGATTTGGTGTGTTTGCCGTTGGAGGGTTTTGATGTGGTTCTGGGAATTAATTGGTTGCAGTTCATTCGGGTTCATATCGATTGTTATCATAAGTTGGTGAGATTTCCTTCTCTTGAAGAAGACGAAGAATCGAGTTTCTTATCTACCAAAGAGTTGAAGAAAATTTTGGCGGATGAAGCTCAGTTGTTCGGATTGTTTGCATCGTTGATGGTGGATAGTCAAGTTGCACTTGATGTGTTTCCAATTGTGTGTGATTTTCCGGAGGTGTTTCCAGAGGATATTTCTGATGTGCCGCCAAAAAGAGAGGTGGAGTTTTTTATAGATCTAGTTCCTGGTACTAGACCTGTGTCTTTGGCACCTTATCGTATGTCGGCATCTGAGATGGTTGATTTAAAGAAGCAGTTGAATGAATTGTTAGAGAAGAGGTTTGTGAGACCGAGTGTATCGCCTTGGGGTGCTCCAGTTTTATTGGTGAAGAAGAAGGATGGAAGTATGCAATTGTGTATTGATTATCGCCAGTTGAATAAGGTGACGATTAAGAATAAGTATCCTCTTCCGAGAATTGATGATTTGATGGACCAGTTGGTAGGTGCGTGTGTGTTTAGTAAGATTGATTTGAGGTCGGGTTATCATCAGATTAGAGTGAAAGAGGAAGATATCCAGAAGATGGATTTTAGGACACGATACGGTCATTACGAATATTCTGTGATGCCGTTCGGGGTTTCTAATGCGCTGGGTGTGTTTATGGAGTATATGAATCGTATTTTCCATGAGCATTTGGATCGATTTGTTGTTGTGTTTATTGATGACATCTTGATTTATTCTAAGTCCCGGGAGGAGCATGCGGAACATTTGCGTGTTGTGTTGCAAATTTTGAAGGAGAAGAGACTTTATGCCAAGTTGTCCAAGTGTGAGTTCTGGTTGTCGGAAGTGAGTTTTCTTGGGCATGTGATTTCAGGTAATGGTATTGCTGTGGATCTATCTAAAGTAGAGGCAGTTCTACAATGGGAGGCTCCTAGATCTGTTACTGAAATTATAAGCTTTTTGGGTTTAGCTGGATATTATCGGAGATTCATTGAAGGTTTTTCTAAGTTAGCACTTCCTTTGACCCAATTGACTTGTAAAGGTAAAGCGTTCATTTGGGATATTCAGTGTGAGGAAAGTTTTAGTGAGCTGAAGAGAAGATTGACTACAGCTCCGATATTGATCTTACCGAATCCTAGTGAACTGTTTATGGTGTATTGCGATGCGTCTTTGATTGGTTTAGGTGGGGTGTTGATGCAAGAAGGTAAGGTTGTAGCTTATGCTTCAAGGAAATTGAGGATTCATGAGAAGAATTACCCTACTCATGATTTGGAATTAGCGGCTGTGGTTTTTGTGTTGAAAATTTGGAGGCATTATCTCTATGGTGCAAGATTCGAAGTCTTTAGTAATCATAAAAGTTTGAAATACTTGTTTGATCAGAAAGAGTTGAATATGAGGCAACGAAGATGGTTGGAATTTTTGAAGGACTACGATTTTGGCTTGAATTACCATCCTGGTAAATCTAATGTGGTAGCCGATGCATTAAGCCGGAAATCTTTGCATATGTCCGCTTTGATGGTTAAAGAGTGGGAACTTTTGGAAGCCTTTAGAGATTTGAGTTTGGTGTGTGAATTGACATCTGACAGCGTGAGGCTTGGTATGTTAAAGGTTACTAATGATTTTCTGTTGACCGTTAGCGAGAAACAGAAGCTGGATGTGAAATTTGTTGATTTGATGACGGTTGGAGATCAAAGTGTGAATGATGACTTTAAATTGGACGATAAGGGTGTTTTGAGATTCCGTGGTAGGATTTGTATTCCTGATGATTTGGACTTGAAAAAGATGATTTTAGAGGAAGGATACCAGAGTAATTTAAGTATACATCCGGGAGCTAATAAGATGCATCAAGATTTGAAGAAGATATTTTGGTGGTCTGGATTGAAGAGGGATGTGGCTCAGTTTGTTTATGCGTGTTTGATGTGTCAGATGTCAAAAGTAGAACATCAGAAGCCTAGTGGATTGTTGCAACCGTTGGATATTCCCGAGTGGAAATGGGACAACATTTCTATGGATTTTGTGACAGGGTTGCCGAATACCCAGAGGGGACATAATGCCATTTGGGTAGTTGTGGATAGGCTGACTAAATTGGCGCATTTCATTCTGATTTACATCAGTTTTTCTTTGGAGAAGTTGGCTGAGATTTATATCAGTGTGATTGTGAAATTACATGGTGTTCTGTTGAGTATTGTTTCAGATCGAGATCCGAGGTTTACTTCTAGATTTTGGGAAAGTTTGCAAAAGGCGTTAGGTTCCAAGTTGAGATTGAGTTCTGCTTATCATCCTCAGATGGATGGTCAGACCGAGAGAACTATTCAGTCGTTGGAAGATTTGTTGCGAGCTTGTGTTCTTGAGCAAGGTGGTGCTTGGGATAGTTATCTTGCGTTGGTGGAATTCACGTATAACAATAGTTTCCATTCAAGTATTGGAATGGCACCTTTTGAAGCGTTGTATGGAAGAAGATGTCGAACACCGTTGTGTTGGCATGAATCTGGTGAGAGTTCGGTGGTTGGACCGGAGTTAGTGCAACAAACTACGGAAAAGACGAAACTTATTCGTGAGAAAATGAAGGCTTCTCAGAGTAGGCAAAAGAGTTATCATGATCGAAGGAGGAAAGATCCTGAGTTTCAAGAAGGCGATCATGTATTTTTGAGAGTTACACCGGTGACGGGTGTTAGTCGTGCATTGAAGTTGAAGAAGCTTACTTCTCGGTTTATTGGTCCTTACCAGATATCCGCGAGAGTGGGTGCTGTGGCTTATCGGGTGGCATTACCGCCGAGTCTTTCAAATTTGCATGATGTGTTTCATGTTTCACATCTTTGGAAGTATGTTCTGGATCCGTCGCATGTGATTCCGATGGATGAGGTTGAGGTAAGGGAGAACCTTACGGTTGAGGCATTACCGGTGAGAATTTTGGATCGCGAGTTGAAGCGGTTAAGAGGCAAGGATATTTCGCTTGTGAAAGTAGCGTGGGGAGGCGCTGCTGAGGGAAATTTGACTTGGGAGTTGGAGAGTCGGATGCGGGAGTCGTATCCGGAGTTGTTTGTCTCAGGTAATATTTTTCGAGGCCGAAAATTTCTAAGTGGGAGAGAGTTGTAACGCCCCAGTTTTGTTAGATTTATTTAATCGATTCGATTTAATTATTTTTATTATTATATTATTTTATTCTTGACTTTTATTTGATAATATATTATTTTTCATTGTTGTTATGTTTTATCGCGTTTTGAGAGCGTTTGCGAGATATTTGAGTGTAGGGGTATTTTGGTCATTTTACTTATTTTCTTAAGTTAGTAACATAGAGAGAAAAATAGAGAGAAAGAAAAAGAGAAGAAGAAAAAGAGAAAGAAGGAAGAGAAGGGAAGAAAAAGAGAGAAAAACTTGGGGTTTAAGAAATTGAATCAACCGACTTCTCAAACACGATTTAATCAGGTAAGGGTGCGAAACTCGATTATCTTTACTTGTGTATAATTATGTATGTATGTATTTGTTGATTGTTGGGTTGAAATTAGATATAGAACCAAAACCATAATATGTTGAAATTGTTGGAAATTGATTCAAATTGTGTCTGAAATCATGTTTTAATGTTCATAATTGCTGAGACATGTTAGATAGGTGTTGTTGTGCACTCTATTGGTAATTTTCAGGTGATTGGAAGAGATTTGGAAGTGTTTTTAGTAGAATTTCGCAACAGAAATTTTGTAGAAATTTTTGGATTTTTCTCTGCCCATACGCGTAACACGCAGGGCAATACGCGTATTGGTTTGGGCAATACGTGTACGACAATGAGAATTGAGGGCAATACGCGTATGGAAATCCATTTTTCTCGGACATCTGCAGATTTGCGTAATGGTACGCGTATTAGGCAAGGCAATACGCGTAACGTGTGAGGCATTACACGTATGGAGTATTTAGTGGGATTTTTGGGAGAATTTGGTCTCTGCCCATACGCGTATCAAGTTGGGAAATACGCGTATGGAATGGGCGAGTGAGTTGGGCAATACACGTATGGCTCAGGGCAATACGCGTATGACCAGAGAGAGTGCGGAATGTTGTCTTTTCGCGATTCCTTTTCTTTTTAACTCCATAACTTGTGTTCCGATTATCCGTTTTGAACATTCTTGGTATCATTGGAAAGCTATTGAGATGTACTTTCTTATTATAATTTTTTTGAGATTGTTGGCCGATTTAATTATGTCGGGAATTTGGAATAGTGTCGTGTTGTCGGCTGTTACCGTTGTAATTGTGTGTAATTGATGTGTATCATGCAATGTGCTTTTGATATGGATATCGTACGACTTGTGTGATGTTATATGATGTGAATGCATGTGATGACATGTTGTGATGATGAATTGTGGCCTAAGGGCAAGTAAATGCAATGTGTTGTGTTTGGTTGTAAATGCGTGATTATGGTTGCATATATGTGTGCATTTGACTGTCATGAGTCATTGTATGCCAAACATCATGATATGCATTCTTGTGATGTCGTGTGCCCTAGTGGGTGTGAGCGACGAAATGGTTCCAGAGGGAATCCGCTATAACATCGTGAGCCTTATACCAAGAGGACTGAAAACGATGATTATAGACGATCGTGAGCCTTATACAAAGAGGACCGAAAGCGATCGGATCATGAGCCTTATCTAAAGAGGACTGAAAGCGATCCATAAACGTCATGAGCCTTATACCAAGAGGACCAAAAGTGACGGGGAACATCGTTTTCCCAACGGGGAGTTACACTATGTAACAAGCGATGATTCCAATAGTTCCTGAGTGAACTAGTGTTGAGATGATGGATGGATGTTACCATATTGCATTGCATAGAGTCATTGTGTCGGTCTCTGTGCATTTGCATGAATCATGAATGGATTGATTATGTATGGAATTGTGAATGAAATTGATGAGTTGAAATATATATATGTTGGTGATAAATGTATTGAGCATGATTAATATGCCTTGGTGACAGATATATGAGATCTGCGTTGTGTTGTTTTGTGTTTGAATTATGGTGTGAATTGTGGTGAGAACGTTTGCATGTGTTTTCTTGTGTTATTATATAATTATATGCAATTATATTATGATTGTGTTTCTCACCCTTCTACTGTTTTAAATGCTCTATGAGGCATTGCAGATTAGATGCTGGAGGTCTTTTTGTGAAGCTTAGGTCTTCATTCTTTTGTCGGTCGGCTCTGATATGTGGCACCGGGTAGTCGGGGATATCGTTTGTGATTTATGTGTATATGTATATATATCTTTTGGATTGTACATGTATGATTCTGTATATGACAAACAAACTTTTATGTTATATATATATGAGATTCAATTGCAGATTTTCCGATTATATTCTGTACCTGATTGTGGGTGTTAGGAACTGAGTTCCTCTGTTATTTGCTACCTGATTGTTGCATATCTTTATGAGCAGGTTTATTGTGTTTTGTCTCAATTGATGTGATGCCTCCGTCTATGCCATGAATGTTCTTATTATACTCTGATTATTTGTTATCGCTTTATTTAATTGGGGGTATAGATTAGGGGTGTTACATTAAGTGGTATCAGAGCCAGTCCGTGTCAGTTTGTGTCAGTCCTTGTTGGTCGTTGTGTTTGGGTGAGCTGTTTGTTTAACCATAGTTGCTGTTATTGGATATGAATAGAATATGTCTGGTAGGAATGACGCTGCTTTGGCTGCTGCTATGCAAGCTATGGCTCGGGCTGTGCAGGGTGCACCTAATGCTGGTGAGAATGATGAGTTCTGGAAGAACAAACCGCCTGTCTTTAAAGGGAGACATGATCCTGACGGTGCACAGATTTGGCTTAAGGAGATTGAAAGAATCTTTCGAGTGATGGACTGTGTTGTGGGAAATAAGGTGAGACTGGGTACTCCCATGTTGCAGGAGGAGGCTGATGATTGGTGGGTTAGTACACGTCATATGTTAGAAGCTGGAGATGAAGAGGTCACTTGGACTTTGTTTAGCAGGGAGTTTTTGAGGAAGTACTTTCCTGAAGATGTTAGAGGAAAGAAAGAGATAGAGTTCTTGGAGTTGAAACAAGGTAATATGCCTGTTATTGATTACACTGCTAAGTTTGTCGAGCTTGTTCAGTTTTATCCACATTATGCTGAAGCAACTACGGAGTTTTCCAAGTGTGTGAAGTTTGAGAACGGATTGCGTCCTGAGATCAAGCAGGCAATCAGTTATCAAACGATTAGAAGGTTTCAGATTTGGTGGATTGTTGTAGGATTTATGAGGAGGATAGAAAAGCTCGTTCTACTCACTATAAGAGTGTGAACGAAAGGAAAGGGAAGCAACCGTTCCGTGGTGGTCCTTATGTGACACCAGCTAACAAGGGTAAGCAAAGGGGTAATTATGATAAAAGGCCAAGTGGGGGAGGTATGCCTAATTCTCTAAGATGTTAAAAGTGTGGTGACTTAGGACATCGTCAGTTCGAATGTAGGAAGAATATGGGGAAGTGTTCCAATTGTGGAGGTATAGGACATGTCGCAACTGATTGTAAGAAGAATGTGGTGAAGTGTTTCAACTGTGGTGAACCTGGTCATATTAGTACGAAGTGTCCGAAACCAAAGCATGCTCCAGTTGGTGGGAAAGTTTTTTCATTGGTATGAACTCAGACTACTAGTGCAGATCGTCTGATCAAAGGTACTTGTTTTATTAATAGTACGCCTTTAGTTGCTATTATTGATACCAGAGTGACTCATTCGTTTATTTCGTCTGAGTGTGCGAAGCGTTTGAATCTTTTATTGTCTTCGATGGGTGGAGAGATGGTTATTGATACTCCAGCAATGGGGTCGGTAACTACTTCTTTGGTTTGTTTAAGTTGTCCTTTGACCATTTATGGTAAAGATTTTTAGATGGATTTGGTGTGTTTGCTGTTGGAGGGTTTAGATGTGGTTCTGGGAATGAGTTGGTTGCAATTCAATTGGGTTCGTATCGATTGTTATCATAAGTTGGTGAGATTTCCTTCTCTTGAAGAAGATGAAGAATCGAGTTTCTTATCTACCAAAGAGTTGAAGAAACTTTTGGCGGATGAAGTTCAGTTGTTCGGATTGTTTGCATCGTTGACGGTGGATAGTCAAGATGCATCATTTGCCCGACGGGGAGTTACACTATGTAACAAGCGATGATTCCAATAGTTCCTGAGTGAACTAGTGTTGAGATGATGGATGGATGGTACCGTATTGCATTACATAGAGTCGTTGTGTCGGTCTCTGCGCATTTGCATGAATCATGAATGGATTGATTATGTGTGGAATTGTGAATGAAATTAATGAGTTGAAATATATATATATGTTGGTGATAAATGTATTGAGCATGATTGATATGCCTTGGTGATGGATATATGAGATATGCGTTGTGTTGTTTTGTGTTTGAATTATGGTGTGAATTGTGGTGAGAACGTTTGCATGTGTTTTCTTGTGTTATTATATAATTGTATGCAATTATATTATGATTGTGTTTCTCACCCTTCTGCTGTTTTAAATGCTCTATGAGGCATTGCAGATTAGATGCTGGAGGTCTTTTTGTGAAGCTTAGGTCTTCATTCTTTTGTCGGTCGGCTCTGATATGTGGCACCGGGTAGTCGGGGATATCGTTTGTGATTTATGTGTATATGTATATATATCTTTTGGATTGTACATGTATGATTCTGTATATGACAGACAAACTTTTATGTTATATATATATGAGATTCAGTTGCAGATTTTCCACATATATTCTGTACCTGATTGTGGGTGTTAGGAACTAAGTTCCTCTGTTATTTGCTACCTGATTGTTGCATATCTTTATGAGCAGGTTTATTGTGTTTTGTCTCAATTGATGTGGCGCCTCCGTCTATGCCATGAATGTTTTTATTATACTCTGATTATTTGTTATCGCTTTATTTAATTGGGGGTATAGATTGGGGGTGTTACAGTCTGTACGACCATCTTAACGCCACTCAGGACGTTAACAAAGTAAAATCTATTGGTCGACAGAAGATTACACAAAAGATTAGCTCTTACCTCATGCAGTGTGCTACTTTTGCCAGGGGACTATTTGAATCTAGTGATGATTCTGAAGCGGAGAAGCTTAAGCTGAAAGAAGAGGTTACCCGGCTACAAGAAGCCCTCAAGGTTCAATCAGAAAAACTTTCTGGTTTAGAGAAAAACCTGGCTGACGAGAAGAAGAGCAAAGAGACTCTTGAATCTGAACATAAGTCGGCTTTGTCCAAGGTTGCTGAGGAGCTGAGGAAAGTCAATGTCTCTCACTAAGAGCTTTCATTTTCCAATACCGAGCTCACTGAGTCTCTTAAGAAGGCTAAAATTGAAGTTCTCTCCGCTGGTGACGAGGCCTTTGACAGGGCAAAGGATAAAGTTTTGTGTCTGCATCCCAGACTGGATTTGTCTGAAGTTGACTACTTCTAGGTGGTGCAAGATGGCCGCCTTATAGATTTGGACGAGCTTGAAATGAATAATCCAGAACTGACTCCTGCACCTGTCAATGGTGGGAATGAGACCCCAGATAATGTTGGTGCTGATGGCACCTCGGTTGTTGAATGATTGTGAAATTCGTCGTGTATTAGTTAGTCATCCTTCTAGATGCATTTTTGATGTATTTTGGTGACGGTGTGTGGTGTTGTCCCCCTTATGCTTATGAATTTTTCAGCCTCCGGGCTTTGTGTAGCGTGCGATTTTTGTTGGTGACGCAACCACCTTATCGGAATTGGTTGAAATTGGGTGCTACTTTCTGATTTCTTATTTATCCTATGAAGCTGGAAAGGAAAGGGAAGCTATCTAAAACTAACCTTGCATGCAAATGTTTTCTTGAACAAATGCTTAAGAGATTGGGGGGTCCGGGGTCAGGTTATACAATGGGGAGTTGTCAATTACCCATCCTATATATGGTTATCCATAGATCATTTAGCAAATTCTACTGTTATCTACTTACTGGTGTTTATCTATCATGGGTTAGGAAAGTTTCCCCGTTGGGAATGTTTGAGAGAGAGTATTTTTGTTGTTTTCGGATTTTTCGATGTTTTTGGTAAGGTACTAGACCTAAGGTTTTTGATATGTGTGCTCGCTAAGACTTCACAATCTTATGCCTACGTATTCCCGTTAAAGAAAACAGGGAAATCAGAGAAATTGTAGTTCCTCCTATTCTATGGGAGGAAAGAGATGTTTGGTGTCTTGTTCAAAGCCCAAGATTGAAGCTAAAGGGTATTTATGTCTTATTCAAACCCAAGATTGAAGCTAAATGTTTTGATTGAGAGAGAATTTGTCCTCTCTAAGGGATATATCTCATATGTTTATCACGATTGTTGGCTGACTGATTATAAAGGAGAATTGCTTTAACTGGAATATATGGAATCCAGCAATGCCATAATTTCCTTTATAGGGGATTTGTCCTGAAGGAGAAAACTTTAACTCAGTGTAGAGCAATGCCATTTTTCCTTAGGAATCTTTCATACTAAGAGAGGGACATTGGCTTGGATGTAAATAATCCAGAGGCTTGCCACTTACAGCAATTAGATGAAAGAAGGGGATTTACCAAGATAAGAGATGGACTACAACTTGGATTTTCTGAATCAACAAGTGTGCCACTTACATAAGTTATCTGGGATTAATGTTTGTTTTGATTGTCTGTTTTGATGTGTGATGTATAGAGAAATGTCTTCCTACAGAGAGTTTTTTTTATTTCTTCTGAGGGGATGTTGATTTTTGTGTGCCTTGATCAAAGCCCAAGGTTGAAGCTAAAAGGTTGACTCTACTATAGAGTTTTATATCTATCTTGTACAAAGCCCAAGATTGAGGCTGAAAAGAGACTGACTCTTTTGGGGAGATTATTATACAAAGCCTAAGAGGAGGCTGGAAGGAATTGACTCTTCTGGGGAATATTTTGTCTGTCTTGTACAAAGCCCAAGATTGAGGCTAAAAGGGATTGACTCCCATGGGGAGATTTTATATGTGTCTTGTACAAAGCTCAAGATTGAGGCTAAAAGAGGATTGACTGCAATGGGGAGGTTCCATATGTATCTTGTATAAAGCCCAAGATTGAGGCTAAAAGGGTTAACTGGCTCAGCTGGTAAATGTTTTATCTGTCATATACAAAGCCCAAGATTGAGGCTAAAAGGGTTAACTGACTCAGCTGGGAAATGTTTTATCTGTCTTGTACAAAGCCCAAGATTGAGGCTAAAACTGCTGAGGGAAAATCATTATACAAAGCCTAAGAGGAGGCTGGTTGGGGAATTTCTTATATAAAGCCTAAGAGGAGGCTAACTTCTGCCGAGGATTATTGAGATCCAGAGGCAGGTCCAAATTGGGGAATCAACTCTTGCTGAGGGTTGCAGAAGAGTTGAGATATCAGATGCCTTGAGGTTGTGATTTTTCTGAGGGTTTTACTGGGAATAACTTGACCCTATCTGGGGAAATTTAGAATGAGAGTTTAAAGATTAAGTTTTAAAAACCTATAGAGCTTTTAACTCTGTTGGTGATTGATTAGAGTTTTTCCTGTGTTTTTAGGAAAGTTGAGGATTTCTTTGAGACCCCAAAGGAGATGAGACTGTTCAAGTCTACTGGTACGAAAAGGTTTATCTTTGTATGATGCCCAAGAGGAAGCTGGTGTTTTAAGGGATGAGAATCAACCCTAAATTGTTCTGATGTTTTGAGATTCTAACTCTCTGGAGGATTGAACTATCAAAGGATGACTAAGTTCTGTCCGATACCTGTAGGAGGTCTTTGGGTCCTTGTATTAAGCCAAAGAGGAGGCATAATAACTTCTAAGAAGCCTGAGGGTCCTTGTACAAAGCCCAAGAGGAGGCTGGGGATGCTTTTAGAAAGCCTTTGGGTCCAAACCTAAGGAAAGTTCAAGAAAGGTTTCACCGGGAATAATCCTTTCTTTAGTGAACAGTTCTAGGGTTTGAAGAAATTCAACAGAGGTTTCACCAGGAATTATTCCTCTCTGGGGGAAATGAATTTCTTAGACAAATTTCTAGTAGTGACAGTCTTCAGAAAAGTTTCACCGGGAATAATGCCTTTCTCTGTTCCATATTGTGTAAGCCCAAGAGGAGGCAAGACTGTATTTGAAATTTCTTATGGGGAACTAGTTTTGACAGTGTTGAAAGAGTGACCACTGGCTTGATCTAAAACCTAGACCTAATTGTTGAGGAAAACTCTAAGCAAATAATATACAAGCATATATATATATATATATATATATATATACAGATGAAATATATAAACAAGTATGTAAAAGAAAGCTGGTAGAACTTACAGGTGAGCAAGCTTCCAGTACTACAGCTGTATGGTTAGTTACTCAAGAAATTAAAGAAAGTTTTTATAACAACTATGAATTTGAATCTAAATCAAAAGGGAAGGTTGTTTTAAAAAGAAGATTGGGGCTTATACTCAAGGAGAGGCCCAGATGAAAGACATCAATCGTGCTATTATTCCGAAAATTGTACCGGGACTTATACTCAAGGAGAGGCCCAGATGAAAGACATCAATCGTGCTATTATTCCGAAAATTGTACCGGGACTTATACAATGACTGAGGCCCAAATTTATTGTATTTACAAAAGAGGTTGGGTCTTACACTCTATTAGAGGCCAAAAGTTTTTTTTATACAAGAGATGGGGTTTACAACTCAAAGTGAGGCCCAAAAATAACAGTGATCGCACCGTTGTTTTTTTTGAAAATCGTATCAGGACTTATACAATGACTGAAGCCCAAAGATTTTTATTTACAAAGGGGTGGGTCTTACACTCTATTAGAGGCCCAAAGAGTATTTTAAAAAAAAGAGAAATAGGACTTACGACCAAAAGGAGGCCCAAAATGATTTTGTTTAAAAGGCGATGATCGCGCCGCGGTTTTTAGAAAATGCTGTGGGACTTATACAATGACTGATGCCCAAAAAGGTTTTTGTTTACAAGGGACGGGTCTTACATTCTATTAGAGGCCCAAAGTGTTTATGTGAAGTTTGAAAAAATCAAAATTTAGGGAAAACCCTAATTTTGAATTTAAAAGACATGATTTTCAAAGGTAATTGAATATAAAATATCAAATATATTTAAAATCAACTTGTAAACTTTGAAAAATGTTTTGAAAAATGTTTTGAAAAATCATGTTTAATCACATGAAAGCTTGAAATTCAGTTTGAATGAAAATATCAAAGTGAGAATTTCATTTAAAAATGTTTAAAAACAAATAAATGAAATTAATTACAAAAATTCTAACTATATTAAATAAATCATATAAATTGGATTTTTTTTGTAAAATAAAATAATTTAACATTTTTGTGACTTTTTAAAAAAAGAACCAATAAAAAATGATAAAAAATGAGAGAGAAATTAATTTTTGAAATCAATTAAGTAAAATATCAAAAATTCAAATATTTAAAAATTTGAAAAAGGGCGCCAAGAACACTTGGTTCTTGCCCGCGTCCCCTGTTTTCCCCAGATTTGCATTTTCTCACTTTTCTCTCTAATTACTCAATGGTTTTGCATGATTCAAACACTAATCTTGCTCGTTTTTGAACAAGGATCACAACCATATAGATTAATTGCATTTATATTAAGTATTGAGTGAGAAATCATAGGATTAGCTCAAGAACCCTAGTTTCAGCATGAACACCATGAAATTCCATACACGATTCATACATAGCAATTGATTGAGGGTTATCTCTCTATATACATGCAAGAACAAGATGGTAACTCAAAAATTCATTTATGATGCATGTAATATGGAGTTTGAAGGCTTTAGGCTTACCTCTTGCAGCTGGTGATGGAGCTTGATGATGGAGATGTTACAGATGTGTTATAAGGACCTGGACAACTTCACTATACCCTATGGAGTGTGTTGAGATGCTTAACCTTGATTGGAGATGCTTGGATCACCTTGTGGTACCTCAACTGCAACCTTGTCAAAAGCTTGAGTAACTGACTTTTGATTTTATGATTCAGGTGTTTCAAATGTGTTTCAAGGCCATGGATCACTCATACGTGATGTATATGAGGTGTTGGCATGATTTGTTTGGTTTGAATCACTTCCAATTTCAAAATCCGATAGTGACTTGAATAGGAAGGCAAATTTGGAGTGAAAGAGAGATTTTGAGTAAAGCATCAGTTTGGTTGCTTTGGTGTACTCAAATTGATCACAATTGATGTCTATTTATAGTGCAACAAGTTTGTTTTGGCATCAATAGTGAATGGTGGCTTGGATCAGATTGCATTGAATGCTTTTGTCCTTTGGTCCAAGTCTCCTCTAGCCATTGACTTGAGCCAAGCTTTGCAGGTTTAGGTCCTCTGTTGTTTGGATATGTCTTGACTCATTTGAACTGGTTTGTGACTCATTCATGCCACCTCAATGCATCACTTTAATGCTAGATGCCAAATTTGAATTTCAAGATTTCTTTCATGATATTTTGCACATGGAAGGCTAGGTTTTTGGCATTTTGTGTTATGGATCAGATCCCTCATTCATTTGTGTTGTAATTGGATAGAATTTGAATGATCAAAGTGCCCAAAATTAGTCTAAGGAATTGTGGGATGAAGTTTGTACCAAATGCTGTCAAAAAACAATTTGTTTTTAGGCAACTTGTGAGATCCATAACTCCTAGCTCAAATAGAGTTTGATTGAGTTCTTGGACATTTTGGAAAGCCTCATGACATACTTTAACTTTGATGTCCACCAATGGACTAGTTTCAGCTTGTATCAAGGTGAAATATGACCTCAAAGTTTGGATAAAGTGAAACAGATTCTGACTTTGTTGAAAATTTCACAAGTGTTGGAAAAAGTGGCCATTTCCCATTTTTGTGATTTTGATCAATCCATAACTCAAAATCCATGAGGATTTGGAATTTCTTGTAGTTGACACTTTTGAAGTATGTAAGATGAACTTTCATTTGAGCTTTGAATGGGAGAAAAAGGCCTTATGGTTTAGGAGTTATGACATTGCAAAGTTGGTACAAAATCATTTTTGTTCCATAACTTAGAAAAAATTTGGTTTCTCAAGGTTGCCCCTTTTGCAAGAAACCTCACAATTTTTCTTGATAAATGATGATCAAAATCATACATTAACATGTTTTTAACTTAGGGGAACCATATTTGTGAAAAATTCCAAAAAGTCAGACTTGATTTTGGGCACAATTGACTTTTTGTCAGATGAAATCCAAACTGTGTGATCCTTTAGGAAATCAAGCCCTTGACCTAATTCAAACCTAATGGATGGATTCCATAGGTATTTTAGGGTGTATTGAATCATGTCCCAAGGTTTGGGAGCATGTCTTGGTCAAAAGTCAAAGATACAGTTGACTTTTTCTTCAAAACCCCAATTGTCGTCCAGATGAAATTGAAACTTGTGAATCAAGCTTCTTGGATCAATCTATTGTTGAAAATGGATCAATGTAATGTATTTGAGGCCCCCAAATCATGTCTTAAGGTCTTGGCTCATGCTTTGCTCCAAAAGTCAACTTAGGGGTGAATTAGGTCAAGAAACCCTAATTCCTGATTTTTGATGAATGCATCCCCTGAGGCTATTTTGACTTGATGATGGAACTCATAAGGTTCCTTGGAGTATCTTGGGTTATGCTTTGAAGCATTGGCTCATGCCTAGAAGAAAATTTTCATCTGGAGGCCTTGGTCGACCAAAACCCTAATTTGGTGACACTGGCGATCTCGAGGCTTGATCCACTTGGAATGTTGCACTCCTGTGCCTGATTCTTGATGTGGGAGTCCTCTTGATCCCTTATGGGTGTTTGAGAGGTTAGACAAGTTGAAGATCATGTCATTTCTTTATTTATCCTTTGTCTAAGTGCTCTGAGAGGGCTTAAAACCCTAATTCTCGATTGTGGTGAATGCTCAACCATCTTTGAGGAGATTGATGAGGCATGAAGGTACATCCATATTGTGGTGATGATTCGCACAATGATGGAAAATTTTATGGTCAAAATTTGGGGTAAGACACTTTGCAAGTAAAATTTTTGGCTCATCTGAGGCTTTTGTTTATGTCACTGCTGTTTATCATGTTTGTTTCTTTGCAAAATAATCTCGTACATATATCCAGCCCCTCGGGAACTAAGTTAGATTAACTTAGGGTGCCGATTATAGATTGCTAGGTATTATTTTTGCTTTCGCTTTTGCTTGATTTCTCTGACATTTTAGGTAGCTTACTGTGAGGCTAATTATTAAGGAGCCTTTTAGTTATCTTGTATGTATAGTCTTCACACTTTTGGGAGTCCGGGACTCATGTATACTTAGGCGTCAATTATGGTATGTACTCGGGCGCCCCTTTAACTGAGACTTGCTTCTTTTACTTACAAGCCGCAAGTATCTTTTGACGTGTTTTGGGCTTAGATATTTTATCATCTTTATGTTAGATTGTCCAGCTTGTGTGTTAGGAGCTATTTAGACATGTTTGTACAACCCGTGTACGCGGAGCGTTTGTAGGCGACCTATGTACGCGGAGCAAGTCAACACGTTTATAGGAGTTTAATCAACCCGTTTATGGGAGACCTATGTACGCGGAGAAAGTCGACCTATGAGTTCAAGATCGAACACCATAACTCATCTCCCTATCGACCCAAGATGAACGGAGCGGTAGAAGCTACTAACAAGAACATCAAGAAGATTGTTCAAAAGATGGTTGTAACCTACAAAGACTGGCACGAAATGCTACCCTTTGCTCTTCACGGTTATCGCACATCTGTCCGTACTTCAACAGGGGCAACCCCTTTCTCTCTAGTATATGGCATGGAAGCAGTGCTCCCCATAAAAGTAGAGATCCCACCAATCCGGGTATTGATGGAAGCTAAGTTAACAGAAGCTGAATGGTGTCAAAGTAGACATGAAGAACTGAATATGATCGAAGAAAAGCGAATAACGGCACTATGCCATGGTCAGTTGTATCAGTAGAGAATGAAGAAGGCATTCGACAAAAGGGTTCGACCCCGTGTCTTCAGAAAAGGAGATCTTGTGCTAAAAAAGATACAATCATTCCTCACTGATTCCCAGGGCAAATGGACTCCGAATTACGACGGCCTCTATGTGGTCAAGAAAGCCTTTTCAGGCGGCGCCTTGAGACTCGCTACCATGGATGGAGAAGAATTTTCCTACCCCATAAATGTTGACGTAGGCAAGAAATACTTCGCCTAAACAAAAAAAAAAGTCTCGGTGGATTGAAAACCTGAAAGGGCGGTCTAGGCAAAAATTAGAGACATAAGCAAAAAAATCATCCCGATGGATTGAAAATCTCAAAGTACAATCTAGGCAAAAGTTAGGGATTAATCGCAAGTAACTATGATTGGCAAGGTTAAATCCTCAGCAGTAATGCCATCCATCAGAGAAACTCCAGTCAAGGTCATCTTCGACAGAAGCTCAGGATGCCCAGAATTCAAAGTAGGTAGAAGGATAACGGTCGTTATGTTTCAGTGTAGCCCTTTTCCCTTAAATTACCATTTTCTAACTTTGTAAATACTCTATGGAATCACGCGTTTGGATGATTTCCATCCTATCAATAAAATTCAAGCCCTAGGGCTTTTGTTTGCAATTCTTATTTGTTATATCTTTACAGAATTACATTTTTAACTTGATCAACGATTCTTGAAATAAAACAAAAATGAATTTACTTGTCAAAATTTTTCTTCTTTTAAAATAATGATGGCAATTTCTTTTGACTGTTGAACATCGAAAGAACATCGATCGCTTCTCTGAAGGTGATTGAACCTCAAAGTGCATAATCAAAGTACTCCTTCTAAACCAGTACGCATGGATGAAGGATCAACCGTGTCAGAGACCATTGTTTCATCTGACATCCCCGACAGGGTTTCATACTTCCTAAGACCGATTGACAATTATTCTTCCCCCACAGGGGCTACCTCTCCTAAGCAAGGAAGGATTGCTATTTTGAAACAGTGATACTTTTCATCCCCCGCAATGGCCGAGTATCCAGTAGTGTTCATCTATTAGTCTGTATGTCACGTCAGTTTTGTCAGCATATACATACATACATCATGCATTATTAATTCATATTCATATTGCATCACTATCACTCTGGTCAGTCTTATCCCCAAGTGATAAAGTCCTCTTATCAATCGAGTTGTCAGTTGTTTCCTCATCAGGAAATGTTTTGTCTGAACAATCTCTCTCCCCAGTTTATTTCTGGATTGGAGACGATCCTCGACCATTTTGATAACTTGAACCTCTAAAAGGCAAGAAGACATTCGACAAACGTCACTCTTCACCATTGAAGATGATATTTTCACTTTCCCAGATTAAGGAAAATCCCCAGAGAAAGCTTCACGATTAAAGACTCTTAGCAACAGATTGGTTTTTCTCTCCAGAAAGTTAATGTTAATGAAGTCATCAGTACCTCAAAATTGGATCACATCACATGGCATTTCTCCGAGAAGATCTCGAAGAAAAGTATGATGTAATATCCCTAAGCAGGAAACAACCTCTCAAGAGACTCGTTTTCCCTAGTAGAGTCAACAAATGACGTCTCCAACAGAGAAGTTTGACCACCTCTACAATTCAGACGAATGGGTTCCCCAGTAAGTCTGACATCAAAACTTTTCCCATGAAATGGAATCTCCCCAGGAAAATTCGGTGAGAAGTTTGAGGAAAACCGCTACACATAACGTCCCTTGTCAAGGAAGGAGTTTAAAAAAAAACTGAGACCAGTTCCATGGCTGAAGACCAGGATCGAGGGGAAGTTTACATTAGAAACTGAGACCAGTTCCATGGTTGAAAACCAGGATCGAGGAGAAGTTTACATCAGAAACTGAGACCAGTTCTGTGGTTGAAAACTAGGATCGAGGGGAAGTTTATTTCGGAAACTGAGACCAGTTCCTCGGCTGAAGACCAGGATCGAGGGGAAGTTTCACCCTTTTCTAAGCATTATTGCTTAGCAAAAGAAGATGGATGAGCAAACTGCCATTCATAACCACCATCAAAATTTTGGGTATTCCGATATTTAATCCTCTTGCACCCCGAATGCCTGAATACCTTCGCCATTCACAACTTCAGGTCCAAGAAGATTAAATAGGGGCATCTATCATACCCCAAATTTTGACCAGCAAGATTTCCCATCATTGTGCAAATCATAACCACAATATGGATGTACCTTCATGCCTCATCAATCTCCTCAAAGATGGTTGAGCATTCACCACAATCAACAATTAGGGTTTTAAGACCTCTCAGAGCACTTAGAAAAAGGATCAATCAAGAAATGACATGATCTTCAACTTGTCTAAACCTCCCAAGCACCCATAAAGGATCAAGAGGACTCCCACATCAAGAATCAAGCACAAAGTTGCAACATTCCAAGTGGATCAAGCCTCAATATCGCCAGTGTCACCAAATTAGGGTTTTAGTCGACTGATGCCTTTAGATGAAAATTTTCATCTGGGCATGAGCCAATGCTTCAAAGAACAACCCAAGATACTCCAACAGACCTCATGGAACCAATCATCAAGTTAATTTATCCTCAGGGGATGCACCCCTAAGTTGACTTTTGGGACAAAGCATGAGCCAAGACCTTGTAGCGAGCGATTTTGGACGTGGTTCTTAAGCACTGTCGCTCTTGGGGGGACTACAGGTCAATTCATTTTTTATCCTATTGAAGCTGATGAAGGAAGGGAAATAGATGTCTCCAACTAACCCTGCTTGCATACTGAGTTTAAACAGCGGTCTGTTAGGTTACGGATGCTATATGGAAGTGGGGCCTCTTTCTTCTTATTTTGTTAAGACTGAAATGTCAGGACCATGCTATTGGTAGGATGTTAGGACTGATGCTTTTTGATTGATGTATGAAGGTACGGGATTTTGGGTTTTTAATTGGTGTGCTCGCTAAGATTTTCCTTTAAATCTTATGCCTACGTATTCCCGTTTACTGAAACAGGGAAATCAGAGCGATCGTAGTTCCTCCTATTCTATGGGAGGAAAAGTTGCTTTGATGTCTTGTTCAAAGCCCAAGACGTGAAGCTAAAGGTGGTTTGTATCTTGTTCAAAGCCCAAGATGTGAAGCTAAAAGGTCTATTTGTATCTTGTTCGAAGCCCAAGATGTGAAGCTAAAGGGTTTTGAATTTAGAGAGAATTTGTTATCTCTAGAGGGGAGCTGTTGATGTTTGTATGCTATGAACAAGGCACAAATTTGATGCTAAAAGGTTGATTGACTCAACCGAGGTTTTCTTTATATAAAGCCTAAGAGGAGGCTATTGACCCAACAAGAGGGTGCGTTTATGTGTCTCGTACGAAGCCCGAGAGAGAGGCTAAAAAGGGATTGACTCAACAAGAGAGTCTTTTATACTCAACAAGAGAGTGTTTTTGTATGTGTCTTGTACAAAGACCAAGACGGAGGCTAAAAGGTTTGACTCAATAGGAGAGTCTTTTATACTCAACAAGAGAGTAATTTGGTGTCTCGTACGAAGCCCGAGATTGAGGCTAAAAGGAGATTGACTCAACAAGAGAGTCTTTTATACTCAACAAGAGAGTGTTTTTGTATCTCGTACGAAGCCCGAGATGGAGGCTAAAAGGAGATGGACTCAACAAGAGAGTCTTTTATACTCAACAAGAAAGTGTTTTTTGTATCTCGTATGAAGCCCGAGATGGAGGCTAAAAAGAGATTGACTCAACAAGAGAGTCTTTTATACTCAACAAGAGAGTGTTTTTTATATCTCGTACGAAGCCCGAGATAGAGGCTAAAAGGAGATTGACTCAACAAGAGAGTCTTTCATAGTCAACAAGAGAGTGTTTTTTTTGTATCTCGTACGAAGCCCAAGATGGAGGCTAAAAAGGGGTTTTGACTCAACAAGAGAGTCTTTTACACTCAACAAGAGAGTGTGAAAAGGTTAGCTCCGCTGGGGAGGATCATTGTACAAAGCCCAAGAGGAGGCTAACTTCACTGAAGAAGGATCATTATACAAACCCCAAGAGGAGGCTATCTTTCCAAAGGAAAGGATCATTATACAAAGCCTAAGAGGAGGCCATGGTTACTGTTTCAGTTGAGTGACATGTCTAGTATGTTGGATAAAAGAGAAAATCAGTTCTTATATGGGTAACGTCGTACTCATGGATTTGATCTGAGGATCGGGATTATTTCCTGTTCTCTCAGGAAACGGGGAATCCAAAGGAGCTTTAGACTGTCCGAGTCTACGAGTTTTATCCTTTGTACTATGCTTAAGAAACAGTAGTAGTGAGGTCTAGACTCTTTGAAAGACTGTTCTATTAAGATGACTAATGTCTGTTCCTATACCTCTAGGAGGTCGTCGGGAAAATTTGTACGAAGCCCAAGAGGAGGCGAGAAAAACTTTTAAGAAGCCGAGGGACAATTTGTACTAAGCCCAAGAGGAGGCTATCTTCCCGGAGAAAGAATCATTATACAAAGCCTAAGAGGAGGCTGTGAAAATTTCTAAGAAGGCGACGGGTCCTTTAACAACGGCCAAGAGGAGGCGGGGGTGCTTTTAGGAAGCTTGTGGGTCCCCAAACCCCTAGAAGTTCAAGACATGCTATTCACTGAGAATAGATCAAGCCAGGAAAGTCCGAGAATTTGGAAGAAGCTAAAGAGATGCCGTTCACGGAGAAAAGATCATCTCTAGGGAGTTAGAGCTCCTTGATAACTTCTAAGGGTGACAGTCTGAGAAAGGCTTCGAAAAGAATCTGCCTTTCACATCTCCATATTGTTTAACCCCAAGAGGAGGGAAGACCGTGTCTGGTAATCCTACGGGGATCTAGTTTTGTCTGTATTTAAGAGCGATCAACGGGGCTTTACCTAGTGCTAGACGTAGTTGTCGGGGGAAAACTCTAAATAATATACTAGTATTACACAGTGGATATTTGACAGGTATATAAAATTTTGTGAAAGAAAACTAACAGTGAGCAGCCCCACAATACAGTTATATATATGACAACGGATAAAGAAAGCGGGTAAACACTTACTCGGTTGTAGAGCTTCCATGCTGTTTGGTTAGTTTGTTCAACAAAGAAAGCTTTGATAACAATATTATATTCAAAATCAAAGTAGAAAGTGCTTTGAAAAGATTGTTGGGGCTTATAGCTCAAGGAGCGGCCCAAGGTTTTATCAGTGATTGCACTGTTGTTTTGAATTTGTAAAGAGGGACTTATACAAGTGACTGAGGCCCAAGAAAGGTTTTTTGTACAAGGGGGTAGGTCTTATACTCTCTCAAGAGGCCCAAAAAATGGTTGAAAGTGAACAAAGATGGGTCTTATAGCTCAAGGAGAGGCCCAGGGTTTGTTTTGAAATGGCGATCGCGTAGAGAGTTTCTTTTAACGCAGAGGGTCTTATACAATATCTGAGGCCCAACAAGGTTTTGGTTAAAACGGGGGTTGGGTCTTACACTCTATTGGAGGCCCAAAGTGATTTTGAAAAGAAATGGGTCTCATAGCTCAAGGAGAGGCCCAGATGGTTTTGTTTTAAACGGGCGATGATCGCCGAGATTTTTTAAAATGCAGTGGGTCTTATACAATGACTGAGGCCCACAAATATTTTGGTTTTCAAAGGGGTTGAGTCTTACACTCTAATAGAGGCCCATGAGTGTTTGAAAATGATTTGTGAGGGTGAAAATCACAGAAAGCCTAATTATATCTTCTTTAAAAGTAAATATTTAAAGAAAATCAAATAAAAATGATAAAAACAAAAAATAAATTTGAATAAACCACTTGTGATTTTTGTTTTAGGTTTGAAAAAATGAGGTTTTAATCACAAGATGATTTAGAACTCATTTGGTTTTGATTTTCAAAGTAAATATTCACTTTTAAATGTTTAAAACAATTAAAAAGGGAATTTATTCACAAAAGTACTAAATATATTAAATAACTAATATAAACTTAATTTTTTTGTGGAATAAAAAATTTTAACATTTTTTTGATTTTTTTCAAAAAGAACCAATAAAAAATAATTAAAATTGAAGGAGTTATTAATTTTCCAATTAATTAACAAAACATGAAAATATGGGGAAAAATAGCAAATGTGAAAAAAAACACAAAATGGCATGGGTGGGGTTTGAACCCACAACCTCAAGGTTATAGGGCGCGCGCCTTACCACTAGGGTGGTGATACATCTGTTGATTAAAACAAACCAGCAAATATACAAGGCTTGCCTTGTTTTCTAGGCCTGGCCAAGGCAAGGCAAGGCAAGTTTTGGTAAGAAACGAAAAGGTCCATGACTTTCTCATTTTTCCATGGTTGGGGACAAAATTTATATGCATCTGACCTAGAATTTCACAAGGAATCCAATGGTGGTGGTATTTTTTCCAGATTATGCTCCCTCCTCAAAATCCGATAGGGGTTTTGAAATATGCCTATAATTGCATTTTCTATGCTACACTTTGGTATAGACATGAATAACATGATGAATTGGTTTAAACACAACATATATAACATGTATAAGATGTGCATAATTAGTGGACCTGAAAGCAATGCATATTTTGGGAAGTTCAAGTCATGATGCTCACCTATTTTTGAGCTTTTAGAGTTTTCTGTGCAATCTGCCAAGCCACTTGCTCCAGAAATGGTTTGATGCTTTTAACACTCTCAAATGATCCCTTAGAAGCTTTTAGGATGATTGGAGTCAGCTGGAACCTGCAAAAACACAAACTGGCCCTTTCTTGCAAAAGGGGCAAAAATGGCCAAAATAACAACTTCCTCAAATGGTGTTCCGGATGGGGGGGAACCATTTGGGACAGTTTAAGGATGCTATTTGGAGTGTGTTTGAGGTTTTATCTGTTTTGGAAAGTGATTGAATCAAGGCATGGCTTGAAAAATGCACAAAAGTACTATTTTGAGGTTTTGAGAGGTGACTTTGTGATTTAAGGATTACAGGTCACTTGTGTGAGTTTGGACAACTTAGATATGACATATTGGATGTGTTTAAATCATGAGCTGTGGTGGAATTGCTCTCTAACTCAAAAACTCAGAGTTACCTTGCTAAAGAAGGTATTTTTGCCTAAAGAAAGTGATTTTGAGGAAAGCAACTGTTTGATGGCTTGGTGTACTCAAACCGAGCACAGATGTGCTCTATTTATAGTAGAGCAAGTTTTTTTTGGGATCAATAGTGAATGGCAACAACAGCAGAGGTTTGGCCAATGTTGATCAATGAGAATCCAAGTCTTCTCTAGCCATTAACTAGAGGTTAGGGCACATAGCTGTGGTTCCCTAGTTGTTGGATTAATTTTGACTGAATTCAGTTGCAAATGTGTCAGTCCATGCCACCTTGGTGCTTCCATTGAATGTTCCAATCCAAAATTGGAGTCTTGTCCCTCTTTTAGGGATTTCTAGGTTTGGCATGCTACTTCTTATTCCAAAGACTTTGGAGGCTTGGATCAGTGTTTGTTCCCTTTAGATTTGATCCTCAGATGTGTCCAAAGTGATGACAAGGCTTGGAATTATCTGATTTTGCCAAATCGAGCAAAAGTACAAAATTCTGTCTAGCCTTGGACGTTTTCAGCAAGGCATGTTGCCATTGTCATATCTCATGGCTCAAGTTGAGTTTGATGGAGTTCTTGGCCATTTTGGAAAGCCCTTATATGATACAACAACTGTTTAATCATAATTGGTTTTGATACCTTTTGGATCCAAGTGAAAAATGCCCCCACATTTGGGAAAAAGTGAAGGCAGATTCTGACTTAGTGAAAATTTCACTAAGTGTTGGAAAAAGTGGCATTTCATGTTTTCAGCCACTTTGATCATTCCATAACTCAAAGTCTATAATGAATTGGAATGAGGTGTAGTTGAAGCTTTTGTAGAGGGCCATGAGAGCTACAAATGCAGCTTTGGATGGGGAAAAATGGCCTTGTGGTTTAGGAGTTATGATACTCCACAGTTGGTACCCTAGCCACTTTATTTCATAACTTAGAAAAATTTCTAAGTTTTTATGGTTACCCCTTTTTCAAGTTATCCCACTTTTCTTGATTTTACTTGATGAATGATGATTCCAATCACACATTAAAAACATTTTAGGGTTAAAAAACCATAATTGTGAAAAATCTCAAAAAGCCAAAGTTGACTTTTGTGCACAGTTGACTTTTTGTCAGATGAATTCCAAACTGTGCGATCCTTCATGAAATCATGTCCTTGACCTAAATCAAACTTGATGGACATGTTCCATAGGTATTATAGGGTGTATTGGATCATGTCCTAGGGTTTAGGAGCGTGTCCTGGTCAAAAGTCAAAGCTACAGTTGACTTTTCCCACGAAACCCTAAATGTGGTTCAGATGAGATTAAAACTTGTTGCTCAAGCTTCTTGGCTTAATCCATTGTTGCAAATGGATCAATGTGGTGTATTAGAGACCCTCAAATCATGCCTTGAGGTCTTGGCTCCTGTTTTGCCCCAAAAGTCAACTTAGGGGTGAATTAGGTCAAGAAACCCAAATTCCTGATTTTTTTTGTGAATGCATCCCCTGAGGTTAAATTGACTTGATGATTGGGTTCATGATGTTCCATGGAGCATATTAGGATATGCTTTGAAGCATTGGCTCATGCCAAGAGGAAAAATCCCATCTGGAGGCCCTGGTCTACCAAAACCCTAATTTGGTGACACTGGTGATCGTGAGGCTTAATCCACTCAGAATGTTGCAACATTGTGTTTGATTCTTGGTGTGGGAGTCCTTTTGATCCATTGTAGATGTTTGAGATGTTTAGAGAAGTTGAAGATCATGTCATTCCTTGATTGATCCTTTGTCTAAGAGCTCTGAGAGGGCTTGAAACCCTAAGTTTGATTGTAGTGGATGCTCACCCATCTTTGGGGAGACTAATGAGGTATGATGGCCCATCCATATTGTGATGATAATTTGCATAATGATGGGAGATCTTAGTGGTCAAAATTTGGGGTATGACAGATGCCCCTATTTAATCTTCTTGGACCCGAAGGTGTGAATGGCCATGGTATTCGTACATTCGGGGTGCAAGAGGATTAAATATCGGAATACCCGAAATTTTGATGATGGTTATGAATGGCAGTTTTCCCATCCATCTTCTTTCACTAAGCAATGATGCTTAGAAAAGGTTAACTTCCCCTCGATTCTGGTTTCCTACCGAGGAATTGGTCTCAGCTTCTGAAATAAACTTCCCCTCGATCCTGGTTTACTACCAAGGAACTGGTCTCAGTTTCCTTTTGAAATAAACTTCCCCTCGTTCTTGGTTTTCTACCAAAGAACTGGTCTTAGTTTCTTAAATAAACTTCCCCTCGATCTTGGTTTTCAGCAAAGGAACTGGTCTCAGTTTCTGAAATAAACTTCCCCTCGATCCTGTTTTCCTACCAAGGAACTGGTCTCAGTTTCTTTTGTCAATAAACTTTATTGACAAGGGACACTATGCGTAGCGGTTTTCCTCAAACTTCTCACCGAATTTTCCTGGGGAGATGCCATTTGATGTGAAAAAGTTTTGATATCAAACTTGCTGGGGAAACCCAGTCGTCTAAGTTGAAGAGGGGTACAAACTTCTCTGTTGGAGATGCCATTTGTTGACTCTACTGGGGAAAGCAGGTCTTTTGAGAGACGGCTATCGCTTGGGGATATTACATCATACTTTTCTCGAGATCTTCTCGGAGAAATGCCATATGATGTACCCAATTTTGAGGTGCTGATGACTTCATTAACATTGAATTTCTAGAGAGAAAAACCAATGTGTTGCCGAGAGTCTTTAGTCGCGTGGCTTTCTCTGGGGATTTTCCTTAATCTGGGAAAGCGGAGATATCATCTTCACTGGCGAAGAGTGACGTTTGTCGAACGTTTTCTGGTCTTTCAGAGGTTCAAGTTATCAAAGTGGTCAAGGAGTAAACCTCAATCCAAAAATAAACTGGAGGCGAGATTGTTCAGACGCAACATTTCCTGACGAGGAAAGGGATTACACCTCGATTGTGAAGACTTTTATCACTAGGGGATAAGACCGACTAGAGTGATAGTGATGCAATATGAATGCGAATGTAAATAAAAATGCATGATGCATGTATGTATATGCTGACAAAACTGACACGACATACAAACTAGTAGATGAACACGACTGGATACTCGGCCACAGTGGGAGATAAAAAGTATCGCTGGTTCAAGATAGCAATTCTGCCTTGCTTAGGTGGGATAGTCCCCGCGGGGGGGGGGGGGGGGGGTTATGTTGGTCGGGCTTAGGAGGTAAGAACTCGGCCGAGGTGTGTCAAACGAAACCAGGTCTCCGACACAGTTGATCCTTCGTTCAGGCGTACTGGTTTAGAAGGAATAATTTGATTATGCACTTTGAGGTTCGCTTACTTCTGGAGAAGCGATCGATGTTCTTCTGATGTTTAACAGTTAAAAGAAATTGCCACCTTTATTTTAAAAGTAGAAAAATTTTAACAAGTAAATTCGTTTTTGTTTTATTTCAAGAATCGTTAATCACGTTAAAATGTCGTTCTCTAAAGCTAAAACAAATAAGAATTGCCAACAAAAGCACAAGGGCTCAAATTTTATTGATAGGATGGAAGTCAGCCAATCGCGTGATTCCATAGAGTATATACAAAGTTAGAAAATGGTAATTAAAGGGAAAAGGGCTATAATGGAACATAACGACCACTATCCTTCTACCAACTTTGAATTCAGGGCATCCTGAGCTTCTGTTGAAGATGACCCTGACTGGAGTTTTTCTGATGGACGATGTAACTGTTGCTGAGGGACTTGCCTCTGTTGGACATAGTTACTTGCCATTATCCCTAATTTTTGCCTGGATTGTACTTTGAGATTTCCAATCCACCGGGATGATTTTTGATCATGTCTCTGATTTTTTCCTGGACCTCCCTTTCGGGTTTTCAATCCACCGAGACGTTTTTTTTAGGCGAAGTATTTCTTGACTACATCAACATTCGTGGGGTAGGAAAATTCCTCTCCATCCATGGTTGCAAGTCTCAAGGCACCGCCTGAGAAAGCATTTTTTTACCACATAGGGGCCGTCATAGTTCGGAGTCTATTTGCCCCGAGAATCAATGCGAAATGATTGTCTCTTTTTGAGCACAAGGTCTCCTTTTCTGAAGACGCGAGGTCGGACCTTTTTGTCAAATGCCTTCTTCATCCTTTACTGATACAACTGACTATGGCATAGTGCCGTGATTCACTTTTCTTCGATCAGGTTCATCTCGTCGTGTCGATTTTGACACCATCCAGCTTCTGCAAGCTTAGCTTCCATCAATACCTGGATTGATGGGATCTCTACTTCTATGGGAAGCACTGATTCCATGCCATATACTAGAGAGAAAGGGGTTGCCCCTATTGAGGTACGAACAGATGTGCGATAACCGTGAAGAGCAAAAGGTAGCATCTCGTGCCAGTCTTTGTAGGTTACAACCATCTTTTGAATGATCTTCTTGACGTTCTTGTTAGCCGCTTCTACCGCTCCGTTTATCTTGGGTCGGTAGGGAGACGAGTTATGGTGTTCGATCTTGAACTCAGCGCACAACTCCTTCATCATCTTGTTGTTCAAGTTAGATCCATTATCCGTAATGATCTGGCTTAGAACACCATAACGACAGATGATATTATTTTTAATAAATCGGACCACCACTTGCCGGGTTACCTTAGCGTACGACGCTGCCTCGACCCACTTGGTGAAGTAGTCAATGGCGACCAGAATGAACCGATGTTCGTTCGAAGCCTTGGGCTCAATCACGCCGATCATGTCGATTCCCCATATGGAAAAAGGCCAAGGGGAAGAGAGAACTTTGAGATGCGTTGGCGGTACATGAATTTTGTCTGAGTATATATGACACTTGTGACACTTCCTCATGTACTTGTAGCAGTCGGATTCCATGGTCAACCAGTAGTACCCTACTCTCAGAATTTTTCTCGCCATTGTGTGGTTGTTGGCATGAGTGCCAAAGGATCCTTCATGAATTTCTTTCATAAGCATGTCTGCCTCTGGTCTATCTACGCATCGGAGCAAGACCATGTCGAAATTTCTCTTATAGAGAGTATCACTGCTTAGGAAGAAACTGCCAGCCAGCCTTCTGAGGGTTTTCCTGTCTTTCCTTAGTGCCCCAGGTGGGTACTCTTGTTTCTAAAGGAAGCGTTTGATATCGTGATACCAAGGTTTATCGTCTATGACTGCTTCGATCTCGAAGATGTAAGCGGGCCGTTCAAGGCGTATTATGTCGATCTTAGGTATGTAATTCCATTGACCTACACTAATCATGGAAGAGAGGGTGGCTAATGCATCAGCCATGTGATTCTCCTCACGAGGGATGTGATGAAACTCGATTCTGTTGAAGAAGGGTAACAACCTTCTCGCATAGTCTTTGTAAGGGATCAGTCCTGATTGGTAAGTGTTCTAATCTCCTTTGATCTGATTGATAACCAGGACTGAGTCGCCATATACATCCAAGTTCTTGATCCTCAAATCGATCGCTTCTTCGAGACCCATAATACAAGCTTCGAATTCAGCCTCGTTATTTGTACACTTGAATGTAAGTCTGGCGGTGAAAGGAATGTGGGTACCCTGAGGTGTTATGATAATTGCCCCAATTCCATTTCCGTAATGATTGACAGCTCCGTCAAAGATTAGTCCCCATTGGGAACCTGGTTCTGGCCCTTCACTAGGTAGTGGTTCATCGTAATCTTTCATTTTTAGATACATGACATCTTCGTCTGGGAAGTCAAACCCGATTTATTCTTGATCGTCAATCGGTTGATGAGCCAAATGATCAGCTAAAATACTTTCCTTAACGGCTTTCTGAGCGTGGTACTCTATGTCATATTCTGATAACAACATCTGCCAACGGGCAATTCTTCCCGTGAGAGCAGGCTTTTCAAAGACATACTTGATTGGATCCATTTCGGATACCAACCAAGTAGTGTGACGAATCATGTACTGGCGGAGACGTTTGGCTGCCCAAGCCAAAGCGCAGCAAGTTTTCTCAAGCATAGTGTACCGAGTCTCGCAGTCGGTGAATTTCTTGCTCAAATAGTAGATGGCAGACTCTTTCCTTTTGGTTTCGTCATGTTGGCCGAGTACACATCCCATTGAGTCTTCCAAGACTATTAGGTAGATGATCAGTGGTCTTCCTTCCACTAGAGGTGACAGAATCGGCAGATTCAACAGGTATTCCTTGATACTATCGAAGGCAGTTTGGCAGTCTTCTGTCCAAACGCAGTACTGGTTCTTTTTCAGTAATTTGAAAATCGGCGCGCATGTCTCGATCATGCGGAATATAAATCTGGAGATGTAGTTCAAACGTCCCAGGAATCCTCTAACTTGTTTTTCAGTTTTCGGAGAAGACATTTCTTGAATGGCCTTGACCTTGTCGGGATCAACTTCAATTCCTTTCTGGCTGACGATGAACCCTAAAAGTTTCCTTGAACGGACACCGAAGGTGCATTTATTGGGATTTAAGCGGAGTTTATACTTTCTCAACCGCTCAAATAGTTTTGACAGGTGGGTCACATGCTCCTCCTCTTTCTTAGATTTTGTAATCATGTCATCGACATATACCTCAATTTCTTTGTGTATCATGTCATGAAACAGAGTAGTCATGGCCCTTTGATAGGTTGCCCCGACGTTCTTCAACCCGAACGGCATTACCTTGTAGAAAAAGGTACCCCATGAGGTAATGAACGAAGTTTTCTCCATGTATTTCGGCGCCATTTTAATCTGGTTATAGCCCGAGAATCCATCCATGAAGGAGAAAAATTTGAACTTTGCTGTACTGTCAACCAGCATGTCAATGTGTGGTAAGGGAAAGTCGTCCTTTGGACTAGCCTTGTTCAGATCCCGGTAGTCCACACACATTCTGACATTTCCGTCCTTTTTTGGAACTAGTACGATGTTGGCTAACCATTGTGGATATTCAGACGTGGCGAGGAAGCCCGCGTTAATCTGTTTCTGTACCTCCTCTTTGATTTTGATGGCCATATCTGGATGAGTCCGTCTTAACTTCTGTTTTACTGGCGGATATTCTAATCTTAATGGTAGATGATGTTCCACGATGCTGGTATCTAACCCTGACATATCCTGATAGGACCAAGCGAATACATTGGGAAACTCCATGAGAAGTTTCGTCAGACTTTCTTTGGCAGTTGGACTGAGCCGTGCCCCAATCCTGATTTCTTTTCTCTCTTTTTCTGAACCCAAGTTTACCGTTTCCAACGGCTCTTTGTGAGGTTCAATGGACCTTTCCTCTTGTCTGAGTGGTCGGGAGATCTCTTCTAGAATTTCGTTGTCATCTTCTTCTTCAGCCCTAAATACCAGGAACTCAAAATTGGGAGAAGGCATTGGATCGTATGTTTCAATGGGGTTTAAAACAAGCAATCTGCATGACGTGATGATTGTTTTTTGAAAAGATAGAGAGAATGCAAGAGTGTGAGCAGTGCTTTATTTTTTTGGAAAAAGTGCTTGTTTATTATTTTTGAGTTATTGTTTAGGATTACCATTTTCTGAGAAAAGCAAAAAGACAAAACAGCAATAAATGTGGAAATTACATAATGACATTATTTTATTAATGAACAAGTAGATTCTTGAAACTACAGCCCTATAAATCAAAACTCAGTTGCTTTGGGCAAAATGAAGAGGGACATTTATAGAAAGTGAGCCCTATCAAAACATCCGTTTCACCTGGGCAGGGTGAAAGGTTAAAGTAAATATGGCAATTACTTAGACTTATGCACAATCTTCGAAACATCGACTGCAACCCATTGGCAGCGAACTCCTCGGTGAATCACAAAGTCTGGTACCTTCTTTGAATTGTCTTCAGAAATAACGCTGATTTCTGGTGGAGCTGGATCATTGGAATCTGTCTCCTAGTCAGAGTTGTCTTAGGAGGATTCCTCAGTTGTATTTTGCGTAGTATTTGTACTCTCAGTTGTATCTCCCCATCCAGTTGGTTGGATGTCTTCGAGCCTGATACGAGAGCTTTCAGGAGCGGTGTATTTAACCATGAAGTCGAATTTTCCACTCGGTTGTCCCAAGGTGTCCCATACTTCTTTGGAACTGGAGGAGTCGTTTCTCTCGATGACGTTGACCTCGGGAAAAGCATAGTTAATGAATTCTAGTCCTGTAAATGTTGCAAATTCATCGTCGTGATGAGAATTTTCAGGATAACCTGGGTGTTGATCCCATGACATGGTGGGGACGCAGGTATTCTTTTCAACGATGCTCAGCGGATTTTCATCGTTCGGCCGACTCTCTTTCCCCAAGTCTTCTGGGTAAGGCTACCACATTGGCAAGCCATCCATCGGGCCATAATAGCCGTGGTCAAAGTTGTCTTTCATCAGAGTGCCCTCCTCTAATGAGTTTGGCGGAGCATGACATCCTTCCGGATCACAATCTCCATATACCATTTCGACATCTGACCGGGGTATAAATATCGGGCTCTGTGTAGGAAAGCAAAAGGGAGTCTGCATTTCGTCCTGAGACATATAACCTTCCTCGTTGAGATATGACTTCCATTCTTCCTTCGTATCGGATGAATCATCCTTATTGATGGTATGCACTTCTTGAGTCACTGGGTGAAGGAAACCTCCACTGTGGAAGAAATTCTGAATGAGATGAAGACTTTCACCGTTAACAGCTGTCTAGGTATAGGTTGCAGAAAAACCAAGACCCTTCTTTGTTTTATTGTCAGTAGGAATGACAAGCTGCCCCCATCCTGTTGTATTGGTACTCTCGACCGCTTTGATAGCATCTTTGTACGAGGAAATCGTAGTCCCCCCTTCGGATTGATTGTCTTTGTATAGCGAAAGTGTTTGGAACTGGGTTCCGATTATCCCTTCCGGTTCTACATAAGTGGATGACGACAAATTGCTTACGACCAAGGCCTGCTCCCCACAAACCGTGACGAGTTGGTCGTTCTGGACGAACTTTAGCTTTTGGTGGAGGGTCTAGGTGACCGGCCCAGCCTGATGTATCCAAGGTCTTCCTAATAAACAACTGTATGTTGCCTGGATGTCCATGACCTGGAAAGTGACTTTGAAAGTGTGAGGACCGATAGTTATGGGAAGGTCGACTTCGCCGATAACCGTTTTTCTGGATCCGTCAAACGCTTTGACTACGACCTCGCTGGTTCTCATCGGAGGGCCTTGGAATGATAACTGCATCAAAGTGGACTTCGGCATAACATTCAGGGCTGAACCTATGTCTACCAGTATGCTGGCTAAAGCATCGTCTTGGCAATTGACTATAATATTGAGCGCCATGTTATGACGACGACCTTCTTTAGGTAATTTCTCATCACTAAATCTCAAGTTATTGCAGGAAGTGATGTTAGAGACAATGCTATCAAACTGTCGTATTGACACATCCTGTTCCACAAAGGCTTGCTCCAAGACTTTCTGTAGAGCCTCCCTGTGCGCTTCTGAACTAAGTAACAGTGATAATACCGACATCTTTGAAGGAGTTTGCAACAGCTGATCAATAATGCTGTATTCACTCCTTTGGATGAGCTTTAGCATCTCATCATTGTTTTTCAAAAGGTCGGGATTACTGGATTGACCGACTGGTGGATCAGGAACTTCTGTCTGAGGTTCCTTTTCTCTGCTGGGTTCTCCAACTCCTCTGTTGAAGATTCTACCACTCCGTGTTACTCGACTGATGTCTGCAATGTTCACGACGGAGGGTAACAGAATTTCCTTTCCATTCTCAATTGTTGTTGCACCGTATTTGTAAGGGATAACCTTAGTTGATTCATACGGTAGTGGTCTCGATAGATAGATGACTATGGGATCCTTCTGATTTCTCTGACCATCGTAAGTAATTTCGATCCGTTCCTGGTTGGGAACTCTCGATTCGTCAAGTAGAGGGATGATGGCACAAACATCCCTAGTCCTCTGATGATCAGAGATTATGACAACGTCCTCGATTTGATCAGCGAGGTAGTTGACTGATCCAGAACTTGACCATGGTTGAATCTCTTTGCGGTTCAACTGACTTTGAAGGGCTGCTCGCACGAAGTAGCATCCCTGATTATCCACTGAGCAAACTCCACACCGCTCATAGTTGTGTAGTGGCACCTGGCCACGTCCGCTTTGAATACAGTGTAACCTTACTAGATCTGTTTCCATCGACCGAACATCCTGACTTTGATATCTAGTAGGATTCCCATTAGTGATACTAATTTGCAGGGTGTCTTCATCCATATAGATTGGAAGCCACCAGTGGTTCAACAAGTGCTGAAGTGTTTCCTAGACAAGGTCACAGCCCTGATCGTCTTCGTAACTCGCTTTACAGCTCTGATAATCATGTATACCAGGAACCCGAGCCGGACCTGTTTAGCATGTAACTCCACCAGGCTGGTATTCATCAAGCGAATATCAAAGATTTGAATCATGTTGATTTGATAATGATTCCTATTATGGTAGTCTTGAATCCATCCAAGATCCATCTGACGCTTGAGGGCCTCTTGTATAAAAGAGCATCCCTATTTGTTTACCGAGCAAGTCAGGCAGGAATTATAATCATATCGTGAAAGATTATGATACTGGCTTTGCCTTGAGTGCATCGCCACCAAGTTGACATTCATCGCACAGATGTCATGGTTTTGAAAGATGTTGGAATTCGTATAGGTCATGTTAACTCCACGAACTCGGTGCTCTTGGATCCATCCGAGATCCATCTGTTCCTATAGAGCTGATTGCACCACAGAACATCCTTGATTGTTCTTAGAGCAGATATCACACAGGTGATAATTATGAGGTGGCACATGGCCATATCCACTATGTCTACAATGCATCTTGACCAAGTTGCCCCTCAATAAGAGTACATCGTGAATTTGATAGACGTTGTTAGACTCTCCTTCTATCAGATTGACTGCAGCTTTCTCGTGTTGAGGCAGCGGGTTCGTGAAAACATTTGGATTCGTATCCTTGAAAGATAAGACCTCGCTCCTAACAAGCTTTTGCACGTCGGATTTGAAACTGAGACAGTTTTCTATGTTATGCCCTGGCCCTCCTTGATGGTAAGGACAAATCTGATCTGCTTTGAACCAAAAAGGCGGATTTTCCGGTACTATAAGAGGAGCCTTGGTCTGGATGTGCCCTTTGACCAGCAGTAACGGAAATAGTTCTGGGTACGATACGGGTATAGGATCAAATCCTGGTGGCCGCGTTGTACGGTTGTTGTTGTTGTATAGAGGACGAGCCTGCTGAAGAGGCTGTTGTGTCCTTTGCTGAAATTGCAGTGAATGCGGTTGGCTTTGAGCAACCTGAGGTTGATACGTAGAGACAGGCGTAGGGTTGATAGTAGGAGTTACAGCTGCTACTGGTTGGTACCGTCGCCTCTGGTTTTCGAGAGAGATATGCCCAATATCTTGCTCTTTTTTCTTAGGGAGAGCACTATCATATTTTTTAGTACTGCTTGTCAACCCAGTGTCTTTGACTAGACGTCCTTCTCGAACAGCTTCCTCGAGACGCACTCCCATACCGACCATTTCGGTGAAGTTGCTGGGTGCACTGGCAACCATTCTATCGTAGTAAAATGAGCTCAAGGTCTTTAAGAAAATCTTTGTCATCACTTTTTCCTCAAGAGGTGGACAAATTTGAGCAGAAATTTCACATCATCTTTGAGCGTATTCCTTAAAGGTTTCCTTGTCCTTTTGCGTCATTGATCTGAGTTGATCTCTGTCTAGTGCCATGTCCAGATTGTATTTATATTGTTGGACGAAGGCAGTGCCAAGATCTCTGAAAGTGCTGATCGTAGCGCGGTTTAAACCCATGTACCATTTTAATGCAGGACCGGTTAAGCTATCCTAAAAGTAGTGAATTATTAGATCCCGATTCTCTGTCTGAGCTGACATTCGCCGAGCGTACATCACCAAATGGCTTTGAGGGCAAGAGTTACCCTTGTACTTTTCAAAGTCGGGCACTTGGAACTTGTGCGGAACTTTCACATTGGGGACCAAGCAGAGGTCCGCGGCGTCCTTCCCAAATAAATCCTGACCACGAATAGCTTTCAGTTCTTTCTGCATTTCCAGGAACTGCTCCTAGAATTCATCCATTCTATTGAACATACTTTTCGGGACAGTGTGCACCACCGGGGGTGGTACTGTTACTATGGCAGTGAATCTTGGCGTTTCCCGAAGTTTGTAACCTTCGGGAGTCCTCAATATGCCTCCGACATCCTCGCTTTCCTGAAGTTTGTAACCTTCAGGCCCAGCGTCTTCTGCTATGAATCCCCGATCTTCAGTGATCGGCGGAACATACCCTTCCGAGATATAATTAATAGGTATGCCCCAGGGACGATCTTTCGGCATTTGATACCTAGAATCATACTTCTCCACTATGGGCGTTGAGGTGATCTCTGAGATCATAGTTCTTTGTAGCTGAGCTTCTGCCATGGCTTGCATGTCGTTACGAAGCTTTCTCATATTCTCCCTCAGAGCATCGATCTCTTCTTTTAACTTTCTATTCTCTTCTTCGAGACCATCCATCTTTTTCTAACGATTGGCCCGAGTATTGTACGAATGAGACAGTTTGACTCTAGAACCGAGACACAAACGTGAGATTCGTAGGTAAGAAGAATACGTGACGTGAGAATGATGAATGCAATGATTATATTAATTATTATTTTTTGGTTTAATCAAAATAAACTTCGACAATTAGATTTCAAATATCAAACAGTGGGGAAACCCCGTTTTATTGAATTCAAAGGATTGCGGAAATGAAAATACAGTAAATTACAAGGTGCGGAAACAGAAACCTAAGCTAATGGGTCCCGAGTCCTCTCTGAGGAGAACTCGGGTGCTGATTCTGGTACTTTCCTTTTCTTGGACTGGGGCTCTTGGGCCTTTGTCGGGTTGTCATTCCTTTGCCAAGTGAAAGGACCGAGCAAAATCATTTGGCCATCCTGATTTTCTACAGCATGCTGCTCCAAAATCTCAATCAGAGCATCCTTATCCTTCAGCAATTGCTGTATTTTGGTACACTCCACATTGAGAATGCGGTACTTGTTTTTCCAAGACCTCCTCTCCTGTTGAACTTTGTTGAGAGTAACCTGATGTTTTTCCGCTTCAGTCATGAAGTACATGACAGATTCCCTTGGCGGAAGAACTCCGTGACGAGGATAAGGCATCTTTAGCTTGAGAGCTCTAGTTTATACCTAGTGGAGGTAAGGCTCCACCAAGACACAATCCGGTTTTCCTAGAGACTCTCGTCCTTTCTTATGAACATGTTTCCAAGCATGCACTATTTCCATTTTTAGTGCCCTGTCATTTTCTCCTTCCTTGAAGAAAAGACCTTCCAGATGAGCATTACGCGGGACATGCCTCATCGGGTATCTAAATTGACGATGAACTAAGACTGGATGATAGTTGATTCCTCCCTTAGCTCCTATGAGGGGTATGTTGGGGAAGTTTCCACAACGGTCAATGATCCTGATCCCGTCATAAATCCTATTGCACCAATCTATGTCAGAGTTGGTAAGAGATATGATTTTCTACGACCAACGTAAAGCACTCTTATGATCTCAAAAAACAGCAGACTTAGGCAAATGGGAAATAAACCACTTACATAGCAGGGGTACACAGCATGTGATCATCCCTCCGCTGTACAAATTCCCTAAGTGTACAGAATGATACGCATCTGCGAGCAAGGTTGGTACAGGGCTTCCAATGAGAAAAACCTTAATGGCATTGATATCTACAAAGTTATCGATGTTGGGAAACAAAAATAACCCGTAGGTGAGCAAAACAAAGATGCTCTCGAAAGAAGCCGCGTTCCCTATACTAGCAAAGTATAGAGCCTTCTTTACCAGAAACTTGGCTGGTAAACCTGGGATTCCTCCTTTGGTGGTCATGTGAGTCTTAACTTCTGACTTATCCAAATAAATTTCTCTTGCAATGGTCTGATCCTTTGGAGTTTCTTCCAGTCCAAAAAAGGGAGCTCGATCAATAATGGGTAGATCAATCAGATGAGAATACTCCTCCATGATTCTTTCAATTACATGGACCCTTAACAGAGGTAGCAGACCTCCGTACTTAGCTCTGAAAGTGTCAGGGTTAGTGATCATCCTTGCTAATCCTCTCAAATCCTCTAACTTTGGAACCTTGAAGGTATACTTATGAGTTTTCCTTCTACCGAAATCCAATAGCGCAATCTTCTTTTCTCTGACATTTGCAATCATTGTCTTAGTTTAATTTGAAAAAGAGAGACTAGAAGAGAAAATTTTTTCTTAATGTTTTTTTAATGAATGCATGAATGCAACACACAAAAACATAGAAAAAACATGGGGTCAAAGGGTCGGTGTCATGAAGTCAAGGCTCTACCCATCCCAAAGGTTTATACTAGTGATTTTTGTACCTGTCTCTCAAAATCATTGATTCTTGTCGAGATAACATCAGCGGGTCGGGAACCGTGCTAGGTGATGTTATTTCGAAGAACCTCATAAGAGGGTAGTATCGCGTGACAACTATTTCCGATAGCTTCCGCACTACTGAAGAGGTTTTTCCTAGGTGTATACTCAATCTTTCCACATGCGGCATCACACGCATTCCCATTAGCAAAAAATAAACATAGATATCAATTAGGAAAAGCAGTATATATATTTGTCCTAATGTCCTAGACTTTTTAAGAGCTACGAATCCTATGATCCTGACAGAAAATGGCTCCCCGGCGGAGTCGCCATTCTATGGTACCTTCCCAATTTAAAGGTTTTGACCTAAGATCCTAGTGAGGGCCGATCCTAGCAATGATGACATTCCCCGATGGAACCGTCATGAAAATAACTTGTCCAAGGTTTTCACCTTAAATTGTAAGAAAGAAATAAGGGCCCCACGGTGGGCGCTACTTTTCTGTAGCGAGCGATTTTGGACGTGGTTCTTGAGCACTATCGCTCTTGGGGGAACTACAGGTCGATTCATTTTTTATCCTATTGAAGCTGATGAAGGAAGGGAAATAGATGTCTCCAACTAACCCTGCTTGCATACTAAGTTTAAACAGCGGTCTGTTAGGTTACAGATGCTATATGGAAGTGGGGCCTCTTTCTTCTTATTTTGTTAAGACTGAAACGTCGGGACCATGCTATTGGTAGGATGTTAGGACTGATGCTTTTTGATTGATGTATGAAGTTACCGGATTTTGGGTTTTTAATTGGTGTGCTCGCTAAGATTTTCCTTTAAATCTTATGCCTACGTATTCCCATTTACCGAAACAGGGAAATCAGAGCGATCGTAGTTCCTCCTATTCTATGGGAGGAAAAGTTTCTTTGGCGTCTTGTTCAAAGCCCAAGACGTGAAGCTAAAGGTGGTTTGTATCTTGTTCAAAGCCCAAGATGTGAAGCTGATAGGTCTATTTGTATCTTGTTCGAAGTCCAAGATGTGAAGCTAAAGGGTTTTAACTTTAGAGAGAATTTGTTATCTTTAAAGGGGAGTTGTTGATGTTTGTAAGCTATGAATAGGGCACAACTTTGATGCTAAAAGGTTGATTGACTAAATCGGGGTTTTCTTTATACAAAGCCTAAGAGGAGGCTATTGACCCAACAAGACGATGCGTTTATGTGTCTTGTACGAAGCCCGAGAGAGAGGCTAAAAAGGGATTGACTCAACAAGAGAGTCTTTTATACTCAACAAGAGAGTGTTTTTGTATGTGTCTTGTACGAAGCCCAAGACGGAGGCTAAAAGGTTTGACTCAATATGAGAGTATTTTATACTCAACAAGAGAGTAATTTGGTGTCTCGTACGAAGCCCGAGATTGAGGCTAAAAGGAGATTGACTCAACAAGAGAGTCTTTTATACTCAACAAGAGAGTGTTTTTGTATCTCGTACGAAGCCCGAGATGGAGGCTAAAAGGAGATGGACTCAACAAGAGAGTCTTTTATACTCAACAAGAGAGTGTTTTTTGTATCTCGTATGAAGCTCAAGATGGAGGCTAAAAAGAGATGGACTCAACAAGAGAGTCTTTTATACTCAACAAGAGAGTGTTTTTTGTATCTCGTACGAAGCCCGAGATGGAGGCTAAAAAGAGATTGACTCAACAAGAGAGTCTTTTATACTCAACAAGAGAGTGTTTTTTCATCTCGTACGAAGCTCGAGATGGAGGCTAAAAAGGGGTTTTGACTCAACAAGAGAGTCTTTTATACTCAACAAGAGAGTGTGAAAAGGTTAGCTCCACTGAGGAGGATCATTGTACAAAGCCCAAGAGGAGGCTAACTTCACTGAAGAAGGATCATTATACAAAGCCTAAGAGGAGGATATCTTTCTTGAGGAAAGGATCATTATACAAAGTCTAAGAGGAGGCTATGGTTACTGTTTCAGTTGAGTGACAGGTCCAGTATGTTGGCTAAAAGAGAAAATCAGTTCTTATATGGGTAACGCCATACTCATGGATTTGATCTGAGGATCGGGATTATTTCATGTTCTCTCAGGAAACGTGGAATCCAAAGGAGCTTTAGACTGTCCGAGTCTATGGGTCTTATCCTTTGTACTATGCTTAAGAAACAGTAGTAGTGAGATCTAGACTCTTTGAAAGACTGTTCTATTAAGATGACTAATTTCTGTTCCTATACCTCTAGGAGGTCGTCGGGACAATTTGTACGAAGCCCAAGAGGAGGCGAGAAAAACTTTTAAGAAGCCGAGGGACAACTTGTACTAACCCTAAGAGGAGGCTATCTTCCCGGAGAAAGAATCATCTCTGGGGAGTTAGAGCTCCTTGACAACTTCTAAGGGTGACAGTCTGAGAAAGGGTTCAAAAAGAATCTGCCTTTCACATCTCCATATTGTTTAACCCCAAGAGGAGGGAAGATTGTGTCTGGTAATCCTACGGGGATCTAGTTTTGACTGTATTTAAGAGCGATCAACGGGGCTTTACCTAGTGCTAGACGTAGTTGCCGGGGAAAACTCTAAATAACTATACTAGTATTACACAGTGGATATTTGACAGGTATATAAAAGTTTGTGAAAGAAGACTTACAGTAAGCAGCCCCACAATACAGTTATATATATGAAAGCGGATAAAGAAAGCGGGTAAACACTTACCTAGTTGCAGAGCTTCCATGCTGTTTAGTTAGTTTGTTCAACAAAGAAAGCTTTGATAATAATATTATATTCAAAATCAAAGGAGAAAGTGCTTTGAAAAGATTGTTGGGGCTTATAGCTCAAGGAGAGTCCCAAGGTTTTATCAGTGATTGCACTGTTGTTTTGAATTTGTAAAGCGGGACTTATACAAGTGACTGAGGCCCAAGAAAGGTTTTTTGTACAAGGGGATGGGTCTTATACTCTCTCAAGAGGCCCAAAAAATGGTTGAAAGTGAACAAAGATGGGTCTTCTAGCTCAAGGAGAGGCCCAGGGTATGTTTTGAAATGGCGATCGCGTCGAGATTTTCATTTAACGCAGAGGGACTTATACAATATCTGAGGCCCAACAAGGTTTTGGTTAAAAGGGGGGTTGGGTCTTACACTCTATTGGAGGCCCAAGGTGATTTTGAAAAGAAATGGGTCTTATAGGTCAAGGAGAGGCCCAGATGGTTTTGTTTTAAACGGGCGATGATCGCCGAGATTTCTGAAAACGCAGTGGGTCTTATACAATGACTGAGGCCCAAAAATATTTTGGTTTTCAAAGGGGTTGGGTCTTACACTCTAATAGAGGCCCATGAGTGTTTGAAAATGATTTGTGAGGGTGAAAATCAAAGAAACCCTAATTTTATCTTCTTTAAAAGTAAATATTTAAAGAAAATCAAATAAAAATGATAAAAACACCAAATAAATTTGAATAAACCACTTGTGATTTTTGTTTTAGGTTTGAAAAAATGAGGTTTTAATCATAAGATGATTTAGAACTCATTTGATTTTGATTTTCAAAGTAAATATTCACTTTTAAATGTTTAAAACAATTAAAAAAGGAATTTATTCACAAAAATACTAATTATATTAAAGGGTTAAATAAGTTTTTAGTCCCTATAAAGTTTGAAATTTCATTTTTAGTCCCTCCTGGGTTTTGGCAACGGTTTTAGCTGATTTTGGCAACGGTTTTTTTGTAAAAACCGTTGCCAAAAGGTAGGGAGGGACTAAAAATGAAATTTCAAACTTTATAGGGACTAAAAACTTATTTAACCCTATATTAAATAACTAATAAAAACTTAATTTTTTTGTGGAATAAAATATTTTAACATTTTTGTGATTTTTTTCAAAAAGAACCAATCAAAAATAATAAACTTGAAGGAGTTATTAATTTTCCAATTAATTAACAAAACATGAAAATATGGGAAAAAATAGAAAAATGTGAAAAAAAACACAAAATGGCATGGGTGGGGTTTGAACCCACGAACTCAAGGTTATAGGGTGCGCGCCTTACCACTGGGGTGGTGATACATCCGTTGATTAAAACAAACCAACAAATATACAAGGCTTGCCTTGTTTTCTTGGCCTGGCCAAGGCAAGGCAAGGCAAGTTTTGGTAAGAAACGGGAAGGTCCATAACTTTCTCATTTATCCATGGTTGGGGACAAAATTTATATGCATCTGGCCTAGAATTTCACAAGGAATCCAATGGTGGTGGTATTTTTTCCAGATCATGCTCCCTCCTCAAAATCCGATAAGGGTTTTGAAATAGGCCTATAATTGCATTTTCTAGGCTACACTTTGGTACAGGCATGAATTACATGATGAATTGGTTTAAAAAAAACATATATAACATGTATAAGATGTGCATAATCAGTGGACCTCAAAGCAATGCATATTTTGGGAAGTTCAAGTCATGATGCTCACCTCTTTTTGAGCTTTTGGAGTTTTCTTTGCAATCTGCCAAGCCACTTGCTCCAGAAATCGTTTGATGCTTTGAACATTCTCAAATGATCCCTTAGAAGCTTTTAGGATGATTGGAATCAGCTGGAACCTGCAAAAACACAAACTGGCCCTTTCTTGCAAAAGGGGCAAAATGGCCAAAATAGCAACTCCCTCAAATGGTGTTCCAGATGGGGGTAACCATTTGGGACAGTTTAAGGATGATATTTGGAGCGTGTTTGAGGTTTTATTTGGTTTGGAAAGTGACTGAATCAAGGCATGGCTTGAAAAATGCACAAAAGTACTATTTTGAGGTTTTGAGAGATGACTTTGTAATTTAAGGATTACAGGTCACTTGTGTGAGTTTGGACAGCTTAGATATGACATATTTGATGTGTTTGGATCATGAGCTGTGGTGGAATTGATCTCTAACTCAAAAACTCAGAGTTACCTTGCTAAAGAAGGTATTTTTGCCTAAAGAAAGTGATTTTGAGGAAAGCATCTGTTTGATGGTTTTGGTGTACTCAAACTGAGCACAAATGAGCTCTATTTATAGAAGAGCATGTTGCCATTGTCATATCTCATGGCTCAAGTTGAGTTTGACGGAGTTCTTGGTCATTTTGGAAAGCCCTTATATGATACAACAACTATTTGATCAAAATTGGTTTTGATACCTTTTAGATCCAAGTGAAAAATGCCCCTACATTTGGGAAAAAGTGAAGGCAGATTCTGACTTAGTGAAAATTTCACTAAGTGTTGGAAAAAGTGACATTTCATGTTTTCAGCCACTTTGATCATTCCATAACTGAAAATCCATAATGAATTGGAATGAGGTGTAGTTGAAGCTTTTGTAGAGGGCCATGAGAGCTACAAATGCAACTTTGGATGGGGAAAAATGGCCTTGTGGTTTAGGAGTTATGATTCTCCAAAGTTGGTACCCTAGCCACTTTATTTCATAACTTAGAAAAATTTCTAAGTTTTTATGGTTACCCCTTTTTCAAGTTATCCCACTTTTCTTGATTTTTCTTGATGAATGATGATTCCAATCACACATCAACAACATTTTAGGGTTAAAAAACCATAATTGTGAAAAATCTCAAAAAGTCAAAGTTGACTTTTGTGCACATTTGACTTTTTATCAGATGAATTCCAAACTGTGCGATCCTTCATGAAATCATGTCCTTGACCTAAATCAAACTTGATGGACGTGTTCCATAGGTATTATAGGGTGTGTCCTAGGGTTTGGGAGCGTGTCCTGGTCAAAAGTCAAAGCTACAGTTGACTTTTCCCATGACACCCTAACTGTGGTTCAGATGAGATTGAAACTTGTTGCTCAAGCTTCTTGGATCAATCCATTGTTGCAAATGGATCAATGTGGTGTATTAGAGACCCTCAAATCATGCCTTGAGGTCTTGGCTCCTGTTTTTCCCCAAAAGTCAACTTAGGGGTGAATTAGGTCAAGAAACCCTAATTCCTGATTTTTTTTGTGAATGCATCCCCTGAGGTTAAATTAACTTGATGATTGGGTTCATGATGTTCCATGGATCATATTAGGATATGCTTTGAAGCATTGGCTCATGCCCGGAGGAAAATTCAAATCTGGAGGCCCTGGTCGACCAAAACCCTAATTTGGTGACACTGGCGATCGTGAGGCTTAATCCACTCAGAATGCTGCAACATTGTGCTTGATTCTTGGTGTGGGAGTCCTTTTGATCCATTGTATATGTTTGAGAGGTTTAGACAAGTTGAAGATCATGTCATTCCTTGATTGATCCTTTGTCTAAGAGCTCTGAGAGGGCTTAAAACCCTAAGTTTGATTGTAGTGGATGCTCGCCCATCTTTGGGGAGACTAATGAGGTATGATGGGAGATCTTAGTGGTCAAAATTTGGGGTATGACAGACCTCAAGACATGATTTGAGGGCCTCTAATATACTACATTGATCCATTTGCAACAATGGATTGACCTAAGAAGCTTGATTCACAAGTTTCAATTTCATCAGGACCACAATTAGGGTTTTGAGGAAAAAGTCAATTGTACCTTTGAATGTTGACCTAGACATGTTCCCAAACCTTGGGACATGATTCAATATACCCTATAACACCTATGGAATCCATCCATTGGGTTTGATTTAGGTCAAGGACTTGATTTCACAGAGGATCGTACAGTTTGGATTTTATCCGATAAAAAGTCAACTGTGCACAAAATCAAGTTTGACTTTTTGGAATTTTTCATAAATATGATTCCCCTAAGTCCAAAACAATGTTAATGTGTGACATTGATCATCATCCATCAAGAAAAATCAAGAAAAGTGAGGTTTCTTGCAAAAGGGGCAACCTTGAGAAACCAAAATTTTTCTAAGTTATGGAACAAAAGTGATTTTTGTACCAACTTCCAAGGATCATAACTTGAGATCCAAGCAACCATTTTGGGTGATCCAAAGCTGGATTTGTAGGTCTTGCTACACTCTACAAAAGCTCCAACTACCTCAGACTCCAATTCTTCATGGATTTTGAGTTATGGATTGATCAAAATTACAAAAACATGAGAATAACACTTTTTCCAACACTTAGTGAAAATCTGGCAAAGTTACCGACCTTGAGCATCAATGTTCATGAGGGTTTTTCAGTTGGATCCAAATAGTTTCAAGACAAACTATGATCACACATGTTTTGTATCATATGAGGGCTTTCTAAAAAGCATAAGAGCCTCCCATAACTCAACCTGAGCAGGGAGATATGAATCCCTCAAAATCACCATTTCCAATTGTCCTAGGCAAGGCAGATTTTGGCAGATTTTGATGTTTTGCTCGATTTGGGAAATTTGAACAACTCCAAGCCTTGTCATCATTTTGGACACATCTGAGGATAAAACAAAAGGAGAATGATCTGATCCCCAATCCTCCAAAGTCCAAGAATCTACCTTAGCCATAACAAACCTAAAAGGCTAAAAAGGTGCCAAGACTCCAATTTTGTTTCAATGCATTTAAGGGATACACCAAGGTGGCATGGACTGAAAAATTCCTAACTGAATGAGTCAAGGATCAGCACTGAATCATAGGAACATAGGCCTGTGCCCTAACCTCAAGTTAACGGCTAGAGGAAACTTGAGATTCCTTTTGCTCAACATTGGCCAAAGGCCTGCTGCAGCTGCCATTCACTATTGCTTGAAAAACAAACTTGCTCTACTATAGATATAGCTCATTTGTGCTCACTTTGAGTACACCAAAGCACTACAACACTTGCTTTCCTCAAAATCTCTTTCTTTAGGCCAAAATGCCTTCTTTTGCAAGGTATCTCTGAGGTTTTGAGTTAGAAAGCAATTCCACCACAGCTCATGATCCAAACACCTCTAAAATGTTGTATCTAAGCTATCCAAACAATCACTTGTGACCTGACACACCAAAATCACAAAGTCAACCTCCAAAACCTCAAAAATTGACTTTTCTGCATTTTCCAAGCCATGGCTTGATTTAGTCAATTCCATAACCAAACAAATCCTCAAACACACTCCAAATATCATCCTCAAACTGTCCCAAAAGGTTCCCCTCATTTGGAACACCATTTGAGAGAGTTACCATATTGGTCACTTTTCCCCCTTTTGCAAGAAAGTGCCACAACTTGTTCCTGAGGATTCCAGCTGGTTCTAATCATTCTAAAACATCTAAGGGATCAATTGAGAGTGTCCAAAGCTTCAAATTACTTCTGGCACAAGGGACTTGGCAGATAGCACAAAAAGCTCCAAGAGGTAAGTGCATGACAACTTGAACTCTTTGAATTATGCATTGCTTTAAAGTGCACTGATCATAAACATCTCATACATGTTATATATGTTGTGTTTGAACCAATTTGCCATGTAATTCTTGCCTTTACCATGAGATAGCATAGAACATGCAAAAATAAGCCTATTTCAAAACCACTATCGGATTTTGAGGAGGAAGCATTTTCTCAAAAAACCAAGGGCACCATTGGATTCTTCATGAAATTCTAGGTCAGATGCACCTAAATTTTGTCCCAATCCATGGAGAAATGAGAAAGTTAGAGGCTTCAAGTAAATTGCCCAAAAGCTTGTCTTGCCTTGCCTTGCCCAGGCCTAGAAACAAGGCATGCCTTATGAATTAATGGGGTGGTTTTAATAAACGGATGTATCACCACCCCAGTGGTATTGCGCATATGTGTTTGTTGCCAAGGTCATGGGTTCAAACCCCACCCAGACCATTTTGCCATTTTTCACATTTTTGCTATTTTTTCCATATTTTCATGCTTTTGTTAATTAATTGAAAAATTAATTTCTCTCTCAATTTTAACTTTTTTTATTGATTATTTTTTTGAAAAATCACAAAAACATTAAAATATTTTATTCCATGAAAATTTCAAAAAAAATATTATTTATTTCATATATTTGGTATTTTTGAAAAGAATTATGTCTTATATGTTTTTAAACATTAAAAATATTTTCTTTCTCTTGGTTTTACAAAATTTAAATGATTTTTAAATCACCCTATGAATGAAACATGATTTTCCAAATATAAACCCAAGATCACAACCTTTTTCGCATATTTGGTTATTTTTATTGAATTTTTATTCAATTAAAATACATTTAAAAACCAAAATTAGGGTTTTGATCACTATCACCCTAACAAATATTTTTCAAACAACTTTTGGGCCTCTAATAGATTGTAAGACCCAACCCCTTTGTATATAAATAATTTTGGGCCTCAGTCATTTTATAAGTCCCGATACGATTTTAAAATCTCGGCGCGGTCGTCGCCTTTTAAACAAAAATCATCTTGGCCTCTCCTTGAGTTGTAAGCCCCATCACTTGTATATAAAATAAACATTGGGCCTCTCCTTGAGTTGTAAGACCCATCCCTCTGTACAGAAAAGCTTTTTGGGCCTCATTCATTGTATAAGCCCTAGTACAAGTTACAGAACAACGGTACGATTACAATTTTTCATCTGGTCCTCTCCTTGAGTATAAGCCCCAATCTGTTCAAGAACAACTTCCCTTTTGATTTAGGTTCAAACTTACAGTTGTTATCAAAACTTTCTTTAATTTCTTGAACAACTAACCATACAGCTGTTACAATGGAAGCTTGCTCGCTTGTAAGTTTTATCAGCTTTCATTTACTCGCTTCATATATATATATATATATATATATATATATATATATATATATATATATATATAACTGTATTATTGGAAGCTTGCTCACCTGTAAGTCCTTATTTCATATCCTTTTAAATACTTGTCATATATCAACTGTATATATACTTGTATATCTACTTAGAGTTTTCCCCGGCAACTAGGTCTAGAACTAGGTAAAGCCAGTTGGTTACTCTTTAATACAGTCAAAACTAGATCCCTATAGGATTTCCAGATACAGTATTTCCTTCTCTTGGGCTTAAATAATATGGAACAAAGAGAATGACATTATTCCCGGTGAAACTTTTCTCAGACTGTCACTATTAGAAATTGTCAAAGAAGTTCATTTCCCCAGAGAGGATTAATTCCCGGTGAAACCTCTCTTGAATTTCTTCAAACCCTAGAACTGTTCATTAAAGAAAAGATTATTCTCGGTGAAACTTTTCTTGAACTCTTCTTAAGTTTGGACCCACAGGATTCCTAAAAGCATCCCCGCCTCCTCTTGGGCTTTGTACAAGGACCCTCAGGCTTCTTAGAAGTTCTCATGCCTTCGCTTGGGATTTATACAAGGACCATGAAGACCTCTTAAAGGTATAGGACAGAACTTAGTCATCCTTTGCTAGAGCAGTCTTTCCAGAGTCAAATCTCAGACCAATTTTTAAGGTTGACACTCATCCCTTAAAACACCAGCCTCCTCTTGGACATCATACAAAGATAAACTCTTCCATAACAGTAGACTCAGACAGTCTAATCTCCTCTTGGATCTCAAAGACATTCTCAAGTTCCCTACAAACGTAGGAGAAAACCTGGCCATTTTAATAAATCCCCAACAGAGTTAGAACCCATGGGTTCTGAAACCCAGTCCTTCTCCTAATATTCCCCAGCTAGGGTTAGCTTACTATCGGTATAACACTATCCCAAATCAGAACCTCAAGCTATCTGATACCTCAACTCTTCTGTAAACCCTCAGCAAGAGTTTATTCCCTATTTGGACCTGCCTCTGGATCTCAACAATCCTCAGCAGAAGACAACCTCCTCTTAGGCTTTGTATAAAGATTTATTTCTTTATTCTTCCCCAGCAAAGATAGCCTCCTCTTAGGCTTTGTATAATGATCCATCCTTCCCTCAGCAAAGTCAGCCTCCTCCTGGCCTTTGTACAATGATTTTCCCCAACTGAGATAACCTTTTCAGACTCTCTTGTTGAGTCAATCACCCTTTCAGACTCTCTTGTTGAGTCAATCACCTTTAAATACTCTCTTGTTGAGTCAAACCTTTTAGCCTCAATCTTGGGCTTTGTACAAGACAAATAAAGACACTCTCTTGTTGAGTCAAATCTTTTTCAGCCTCCCCTAAGGCTTGGTATAATGATTTCCCCTAGCAGAAGTCAACCTCCATTTAGGCTTTGTATAATGATTTCTCCATCTTGGTCAGCCTCAATCTTGGGCTTTGTAGAACTCACCATATAAATTTCCTAAGCAGAGTCAATCCCCTTTTCAGCCTCAATCTTGGGCCTTGTACAAGACAGATAATACTCTTTAGCAGAGTCAAACTCATTTTAGCCTCAATCTTGGGCTTTGTACAAGACACTTAAAATATCCTCAACCGAGTCAGTAAAATTTCATTTTAGCCTCAGTCTTGGGCTTTGTACAAGACAGATAAAGATTTCTTTCCCACAGAGTCAGTCTTCTTTTCAACATCAATCTTGGACTTTGTACAAGACACATACAAACCCTCCTCAGCAGAGTCAAAATCTCTTTTAGCCTAAATCTTGGGCTTTGTACAAGACAGACAAAAAATTTCTCCGGAAGAGTCAAGCTTTTAGCCTCCTCTTAGGCTTTGCATAATGATATCCCCAAAAGAGTCAGTCTCTTTTAACCTCAATCTTGGGCTTTGTACAGGACATATATAAGCACTCTCTTGTTGAGTCAGTCTTTTCCAGCCTCCTCTTAGGCTTTGTATAAAGACTTCCCCAGTGGATTCAATCAATCTCTTAGCTTCAACCTTGGGCTTAGATCAAGGTACACAAAAATCAACATCCCCTCAGAGGAAATCAAAATCTCTCTGTAGGAAAACCTTTCTTTGTGATAACACACATCAAAACAGACATTTGAAAAAAACCCTAACCCCAGATTACTGCTATAAGTGGCACACTTGTTGATTCAAATATCCAAGCTGTCGTCCATCTTTTATCCTGGTAAATCCTCTCTTTCATCTGGATTATTTACATCCACGACAGTGTCCCTCTCTTAGCTTGAAAGATTCCTAAAGGAAAAATGGAATTACTCAACACTGAGTTAAAGTTTTCTCCTTCAAGACAAACCCCCTATAAAGGAAATTATGGCATTGCTGGATTCTCATATCCTAGTTAAAGTAACCCCTCCTTTATAATCAGTTACCCAACAATTGTGATAAACAGACGAGATATCTCCTTTAGAGATGAAAAATTCTCTACCAGTCAAACCTTTTAGCTTCAATCTTGGGCTTTGAACAAGACACAAATATACTTTTTTAGCTTCAATCTTGGGCTTTGAACAAGACACCAAAACATCATCTTTTTCCTCCCATAGAATAGGAGGAACTACGATTGCTTTGATTTCCTTGTTTCTTTAAACGGGAATACGTAGGCATAAGATTGCGAAATGTTAGCGAGCATACCAACCAAAAACTTTAGGTTCAGTACCTTCACACTAATCAAAACTTAGGTCCAGTACCTCACCAAAATCATAAAAAAGTCACTCTATCTCTCATATTTCCCAAGAAACTTTCTCAACCCATCAACAGATAAACACCATCAAGTAAAAAGTAGAACCTAATGCTAACATCCTGTGGATAACCACATATAGGATGGGTAATTAACAACTCCCCATTATATAACCTGACCCCAAACTTCCCGAATCTCTCTTAGCGTTTGTTCAGTTATACATTCGCTTGCAAAGTTAGTTTTAGATAGATTCCCTTTCCCTTCTAGTTTCACGGGATAAATAAGAAATCAGAAAGTAGCACCCCACTCTTCCTCATTGTGAGGAGAATACCCTTCGCAATAAGGTGGTCACGTCACCGAAAAAAATCGCACGCTACATCATGATAACTTTATCTTTATCATTCACAACCAGACACTCAGATTTGGTAAAGTTAACCTTGAGACGTTGGTCACAGAGTTGACTGATACTTATCAAATTTGTAGTCAGTACCTTGACAAGCAAGACATTATCAAGCCTAGGCTGCCCAGCATAGTCCAACTTCCCAACACCTTTAATTTTCCCTTTGGATCCATCTCCAAAGGTGACATAGTTGGAGGCATGTGACTCCAAATCCACCAAAAAGTTCTTGACACCAGTCATGTGTCTCAAACAACCACTATCAAAGTACCACCTTTCTCCAGCAGAGGCTCTTAGAGAGGAATGAGCTATTAGGTCCACACAATCATTCTTGGGAATCCAATTCTTTCCTGCTTTACCAGCCAGTATCTTTCTAGGTTGTGAACCAGATTTGGGATATCTATGTAACTTGTTGTAGAGCGATTTTTGTGGTTTCGAATCACTATAGCTTTGGTACTACAGTTTGATTCATTTTTTATCCTGTGAAGCTGATTAAGGAAGGGAAATAGATGTCTCCAATTAACCCTGCTTGCATACTGAGGTTAAACAGTCAAAACTGTTGGTTTACATATGCTATCAAAATAGGGGGGACTGTCATTAGGGTATTTCGTTTAAGAACAGAGTGTCGTGACTGTACAGGAGGATTTTGGTAAGGTACTAGGTCTGGTGTTTTTGATGGATGTGTGAAGGTACTGGATTTTGAGTTTTTTTGATTAGTATGCTCGCTAAGATTTCGCAATCTTATGCCTACGTAATCCCGTTTAACGAAATAGGGAAATCAGAGCGATCACAGTTCCTCCTATTCTATGGGAGGAAATGAGATGTTTTGGTGTCTTGTTCAAAGCCCAAGATTGAAGCTAAAGGTGATTTGTATCTTGTTCAAAGCCCAAGATGTGAAGCTAAAGGGTTTTGACTAAAAGGGAATTTGTCATCTCTAAAGAGGAATTGTTGATGTTTGTATGCTGTGGGCAAGACACAAATTTGAAGCTAAAAGGTTGATTGACTCAACCGGGGATTTATTTATACAAAGCCTAAGAGGAGTCTAGAAGTTTGACTTTTTTGGGGAAAACGTTCTTTCTGTCTTGTACAAAGCCCAAGATTGAGGCAAAAAAGGATTTTGACTACGTTGGGGAGAATGTATCTTGTGTAAAGCACAAGATGGAGGCTGAAAGGGTTTGACTCAACAATAGAGTACTTTTATCTGTCTTGTATAAGGCCCAAGATAGAGGCTAAAAAAGTTGACTCAACAAGAGAGTCTTGAACAGGTGATTGACTCAACAAGAGAGTCTGAAGGTTGATTGACTCAATAAGAGAGCCTTTTATACTCAACAAGAGAGTGATTTGTTGTCTCGTATGAAGCCAGAGATTGAGGCTAAAAGGAGATTGACTCAACAAGAGAGTCTTTTACACTCACCAAGAGAGTATTTTTATATGTCTTGTACAAAGCCCAAGATGGAGGCTAAAAGTGGTTGACTCAACAAGAGAGTCTGAAAAGGTTAGCTCTGCTGGGGAGAATCATTTGTACAAATCCCAAGAGGAGGCTGACTTACTGCTGAGGATTATTGAGATCCTGAAGTGGGTCCAAGTGTGGCACTACTACGAAAACCCCATTTAACGACGCCAACTTTACCCCGGTTTCGTATCCCACCGTTGTAACAGGATTAAAAATTTATAACGCCATATTTAACAACGGTTGTATTACATAATCTTTGTAATACAAGCTGTGTAACAAGCTTCAATTCCCAGCTCTATATTTTTTTCTCCATATTTTTACATTTTAACACGTTTGTATTAGAAGACCGTTGTACTACATGTATCACGTTTCGATTCATAGCAATGTATTCTTAAGTATTTTTAAGTGCAATAGAGTATATATATAACTTTAAAAATAAAACTGTAAGAGATGAACATATGTAGACATAATTTTATTTTAATATTCCATTGAGAGTACATTGATAAACATATTACATATCAAGATCATTGTCAGAGCCCATAGCATAAAATGCATCTTCATAATGTAGACATCTCTTCTCACCCCCTTCATCGGAATCATAATATACATGCCTCCTTTTCTTCTTTATCTTCTTCTTCTTCGACTTCTTCTTCTTCTTCTTCTTCTTCTTCTTATCCTTCCTTACCCTTAAGGCATCCCTGAAGTTGGCAGTTGCTAGTTGGACGTCCTCTTGGATTGGCGCTTGACGTTCCTCATTGAGGTTTCTAGGATTCTCATTTGTTGAACTCATTGTTATGAATAATATATTATTTAGATATGTAAAATTGTCTATTTATAGATGAGGTTGAAGATGAAAAGACTAATAGTTTAATGCTTGTAATGATGATAACTTGTAAACCGTTCAAATTCTGGAACTATATTTTCTTGTAAACCGTTCATATGTTGGGAAGTACAACGGTTAATAATATCACGATGGTTATAAGTAATGACCGTAGCGATATCACTTATAATCCAGGCGTAATTTTAGAAAAATGTTGTTGCCTGGTGTCGAACCTTGTACCACGTATAAGGGGTATCGCTACGGTTATTATAACTAACTGTTGTGATATTATTAAATTAATATATAATCTATCATAACGGTTATTTAAGAAAACCGTTGTGAAACATTTACCTATATAAGGGAATTAACTTTCCCTTTTTGACAGTCGCGTCGTTTCCTTCACAGCGAAACCCTAGCACCCAAACTTCATCTTTTTTTAGAATCTGTGAGAAGAAATACAAGAAGTATGAAGCTTTTGATTTAAGCTTCTTCCTCCTTGTAGTTCTTCCTGCAGAATCTAAAACTAGATGAACATGGTGATGATGCTGGCGGTAGCAAGCGTAATGTACATATTGTTTATGGAAAATAAGGTAGTCTTCTACTTCAATCTTTTTGTTAAATAGTTCCCATTATCTCGTTTGCTTCATGTTGTTTTTGTTGATTGTTCTCATTTTGTGCAGGTTCGACTTCAATGCTTCACAAGCAAGTTGAACTTATTTGTAATGGTATAGTCCCACTTCTTAGGGTTTTGTTTCAACTTTTGGTTGTTTTGTTTTGAATACTAACTAATTTTCTTCATTGCTTCCCACTTCTTAGGGTTTGTTTCACATGGTGATGATGATGGTGGTACATATATATATGAATTCATTCTGATAAGGTACATATATATAAATTCATTCTTATATTGTATATGAAATTTAGTTTATTATATACTATGTACATTGTTTGTTTTACTATCCGTTTATTGAAAATGCAATCAGTTAAATTGATATAGAATATTAGTTTATTATATATATACTATGTATATTGTATATAGTTAAATTTAATACTAACTAATTTCCATCATTGCTTCCCACTTCTTAGAATTTGTTTCACATGGTGATGATGATGGTGGTACCTATATATGAATTCATTCTGATAAGGTACATATATATGAATTCATTCTGATATTGTATATGAAATTTAGTTTATTATATACTATGTATATCGTTTGTTTCACTATCCTTTTATTGAAAATGCAATCAGTTAAATTGCTATAGAACATTATAATCTGAAAATTAGGATGTATTTGAAAACCAACTTTTATCATGTCAATGTTTTCTGAATTGCATCCATTTCATTCCGCACATTTTTTGTTCCTTAACATAAAATTTATGGTTCGATGGTCGGTTTCCTTCAATCCATCGATATCTTTTATTATAATTTACCTCATCGTTGTCACTAATCGTCGTGGTTGTTAAGATCATGATCATTGTTATGATGATAAAATCGTGGCAATTTTTGGCGATGATGAGGTAAACTATAACGAAAGATATCGATGGATTGAAGGAAACCGACCATCGAACCATAAATTTTATGTTAAGGAACATAAAATGTGCGGAATGAAATGGATGCAATTCGGAAAATAGTGGTGTGTTTAAGTTGGTTTTCAAGAACAGTTTAATTTTCAGATTATATAGTTCTTTACCAATTTTAATGGTTGTATTTCTTTAATAAGGTGGATGGTAAAACAAGCAATATACATTTGAATTTAATAAACTAAGGATACATTCCATGACGGTTGAGAGAAATAACCGTTGTGATAGTTAACATATATGACAACGGTTCATACTGATAACCGTTGTGATAGTTAATATATATTACAATGGTTGAAATACCTAACCGTTGCAATATATCGCGCGCTTCCAGAATACAACAACGGTTTCCAGACCGTTGTAGAAACGGCGAACTTACAACAATAATCTACATAACAACTCCTTTGCCCTCGTCATTATATGTCATTCCCAACCGTTGCTAAATGGGTTTTTCGTAGTAGTGTGGGGAACTCTCATGAGAGAGACCGGATTTCTGCTGGAGATTGATCCAGAGTGATCGGTGTTTTTCCTATGTTTGAAAGGAACTTGAGAATGTCTTTGAGACGCAAGAGGTTTAGACTATCCAAGTCTAGATTTTTATCTTTTGTACAACGCCTAAGAGGATGCGCGGGCATGAAGGGATGAGTATCAACCCTAACATGGCTGAAGATTTGGCGCTGGAAAGACTGCTCTAGCAAAGGATGACTAAGTTCTGTCTTATACCTTTAAGAGGTCGTCAGGGTCCTTGTATTAAGCCCAAGAGAAGGAATGAGAACTTCTAAGAAGCCGAAGGGTCCTTGTACAACGCCTAAGAGGAGGCGGGGACTTACAACTCTAGGAGAAGTACAGTGTTATTTGTTTGAAAACGGTGATCGCGCCGAGGTTTTTGAAAACACAGTGGGCCTCATACAACATCTGATGCCCAAATAATTTTGGTTTCAAAAAGGGGTTGGGTCTTACACTCTATTAGAGGCCCAACAAATTTTTTTAAGAAAAGGAATGGGACTTATAGCTCGAGGAGAGGCCCAGTTTATTTTGTTAAAAAGGCGACGATCGCGCCGAACGTTTGAAAATATACTGAGGGACTTATACAATGTGTGAGGCCCTAAGGTATTATTTACAAAGGGGTTGGGTCTTACACTCTATTAGAGGCCCAAAAGATTTTTTAAGAAAAGGAATGGGACTTATAGCTCGAGGAGAGGCCCAATTTATTTGATTTTGAACTAGCGATCGGGCCGAGGTTTTTTGAAAATGCAGTGGGACTTATACAATGTCTGAGGCCCAAAATGATTTTGGTTCAAAAGGGATTGGGTCTTACACTCTATTAGAGGCCCATGAGTGTTTGAAAATGATTGATGAGGGTTGAATTAATCAAAACCCTAATTTTGTTTAAAAAAGGAATTAATTTTGTTAAAAAATTAATAAAAAGTATTGAAAACATGTGAAGAATGAGTGGTGATCTTGGATCAATGTTTCAAAAATCATGTTTATATCCATAAAATGATTGGAAACCAATTAAATTTGGAAAATCAAGGAGGAAAAAATATTTTAAATGTTTAAAAACAAATAAAAGATTAATTCTCTGCAAAAATATCAAGTATATGAAATAAATAATATTTTTGGGAATTTTTGGCAAAATAAAATATTTTAACATTTTTGTGAATTATTAGAAAAAGAATCAACTCCAAATAAATTAAATAAAATCACAAAATTCAAATATTCAAATTTGTCAAAACTGCGCCAAGAACACGCGCGAAGGGAGTTTTGCTCAGATTTGCATTTTCTATCCAATCTCACTGAATACTTGATGAAGTCACACAATCCACATATCAATCTGCTCGTTTTCACCTCACGATCATGTCTATGGTCTTTAATTTCATTTATTTTAAGCATGCAATAAGAAATCAAGACAAAACCTCAAGAACCCTAAAGTTTGCATGAAGGCTGAGAATTTTGATACACGATTCAAACAAAGTAATTAATTGAGGGGAAACATTCTATGAATGATTATGAACATTTGGCAAAAGTATTGTGCGAGGAAATATGCATAGATTAAGAGATGACCAAGTTTAGGCTTATTTGAAGGTCGTGACAGCAAGAGCAATGTGATTTTTGAGTTGGAGGTGTTACAGATGAGTTGTGATGATCTGAACAGCTTCCCTATACCATATGGAGTGTGTTTGAACGCTTGGACTTAATTGGAAATGGCTGGATCACTTCATGGCATCTCAACTGCAACTTGGTTGAAAACATGAGCAACTGGATGGTGATTCTGAGAAATTAGTGTTACAATTGTGTGTTTAGTGTTTGATCAGCTCACATATGATGTTTATGAGGTGTTAGAGCAATTGGTTTGAGTGGAATTACTCTCTACTGAAAAATTCGATAGTGACTTGCTAAGAAAGGCATTTTTGAGAGTGAGAAGATGATTTTGAGAAAGGCAAGTGTTATAGGCCTTTGGTGTACTTAAACTGAGCACAAATGAGCTCTATTATAGTAGAGCAAGTTTGTTTTGTAAGCAACAGTGAATGGCAACTGCAACAGCTCATTGTCTAATTGCATCACTTTGGAATCTTAAGTCTCCTCATGCCATTGACTAGAGGTTAGAGCATAGGCCTTTGGTTCCCTAGTTCATAGATCATCCTTGACTCATTTAGTTGGAAAAGGCTCAGTTTATGCCACCTTGGTGCATCCATTGAATGCTACAAAACAAAATTGGAGACTTGTCCCCCTTTTAGGCATTTTTAGGTTTGGCATGCTACTTTTAGTTCTAAAGACTAGGGAGGCTTATGGATCAGTGTTTGTTCCTCCTTGGTCTCCCCCTAAGGTGTTCAGATGGATAAACTTGTTTTTCATTTCCACAATTTGATCAAATCTAGCAAAATGCACAAATCTGCCTTGCCATGATAGTTGCAGTAAGGCATATTGCAATTGTCCTAACTCTTAGCTCAAATGGGATTTGATGGAGTTCTTGGCCATTTTGGAAAGCTCGCATATGATACAACATATGTGTGATCATAGTTTGTCTTGACACTTTTTGGATCTAAGTGAAAAATGCCCATACATTTTGAAAAAAGTGAAACAGATTCTGACTTAGTGAAAATTTCACTAAGTGTTGGAAAAAGTGGCATTTTCATGTTTTTGTCATTTTGGTCACTCCATAACTAAAAATCCATGAAGAATTGGAATGAGGTGTAGTTGACACTCTTAAAGTATGCCACGAGAGCTACAAATCCATCTTTGGATCAACCAAAATGGTTGCTTGGATCACAAGTTATGATCCTTGGAAGTTGGTACCCTAGCCACTATGTTCCATAACTTAGAAAATTTCTATGTTTTTTATGGTTACCCCTTTTACAATTTATACCAATTTTCTTGATTTTTCTTGATGAATGATGATCCCAATCACACATTAACATCATTTTAGGGCTAGGGAACCATAATTGATAAAAAAATCAAAAAGTCAAACTTTGGACTTTTGGGCACAGTTGACTTTTTATTAGATGAATTCCAAACTGTGCAATCCTCTATGAAATCAAGTCCTTGACCTAAATCAAACTTGATGGATTGATTTCATAGGTGTTATAGGGTGTATTGAATCATGTCCCAAGGTTTGGGAGCATGTCCTGGTCAAAATTCAAAGGCACAATTGACTTTTTCCGCGAAACCCTAACTGTGGTTCTGATGAACTTGAAACTTGTGAATCAAGCTTCTTGGATCAATCCATTGATGGAAATGGATCAATTTAGTGTATATGGACCCTCAAATCATGTCTTGAGGTTTTGGCTCATGCTTTGTCCCAAAAGGCAACTTAGGGGTGAATTAGGTCAAGAAACCCTAATTCCTGATTTTTTATGAATGCATCCCCTGAGGCTAAATTGACTTGATGATTGGGTTCATGAGGTCCCTTAGAGTATTTTGGGTTGTGCTTTGAAGCATTGGCTCATGCCCAGATGAATATTTTCATCCTGAGGCTTAATCCAGTTGGAATGTTGTAGCCTTGTGCTTGATCCTTGATGTGGGAGTCCTCTTGATCCATTGTGGATGCTTGAGAGGTTTAGACAAGTTAAAGACCATGTCATTCCTTGATTGATCCTTTGTCTATGAGCTCTGAGAGGGCTTGAAACCCTAAGTTTGATTTTAATGGATGCTCACCCATCTTTGGGGAGACTAATGAGGTATGATGGTTCATCCATATTGTGATGATGGTTTGCACAATGATGGGGAATCTTAGTGGTCAAAATTTGGGGTATGACAGATGCCACTATTTAATCTTCTTGGACCTGAAGGTGTGAATGGCGAAGGTATTCGAGCATTCGGGATGCAAGAGGATTAAATATCGAAATGCCCTTAATTTTGATGGTGGTTATGAATGGCAGCTTGCCCGTCCATCTTCTTTTGATAAGCAATGATGCTTAGAAAAGGTAGAAACTTCCCCTCGATCCTGGTTTCCTACCAAGAAACTGGTCTAAGTTTTTGAAACAAACTTCCCCTCGATCCTGGTTTCCTACCAAGGAAGTGGTCTCAGTTTCTGATATAAACTTTCCCTCGATCCTGGTTTCCTACCAAGGAACTGGTCTCAGTTTCTGAAATAAACTTCCCCTCAATCCTGGTTTCCTACCAAGGAACTGGTCTCAGTTTCTTTTGTCAATAAACTTTCTTGACAAGGGACGCTGTTCATAGCGGTTTTCCTCAAACTTCTCGCTGACTTTTTCTGGGAGATTCCATTTGATGGAAAAACTTTTGATGTCATACTTGCTGGGGAAACCCATTCGTCTGAGCTGTAGAGGTGCACAAAATTCTCTGTGGGAGACGCCATTTGTTGACTCTACTGGGGAAAACGAGTCTCTTGAGAGGCTGTTTCTTGCTTGGGGATATTACATCATACTTTTCTTCGAGACCTTCTCGGAGAAATGCCATACAATGTTCCCCAATTTTGAGGTGCTGATGACTTCAGTGACATTGATTTTCTGGAGAGAAGAACCACTGTGTTGCTGAGAGTCTTTAGTTGCGAGGCTCTCTCTGGGATTTTCCTTAATTTGGGAAAGCAAAGATATCATCTTCAATGGAGAAGAGTGACGTTTGTTGAGAGTTTTCTTGCCTTTTAGAGGTTCAAGTTATCAAAGTGGTCGAGGACTGCCTCTAATCCAGAAATAAACTGGAGAGAGATTGCTTAGATGATTCACTTCCTGACGAGGAAAGAACCGACAACTCAATTTACAAGAGGACTTTTATCACTAGGGAACAAGACTGACTAGAGTGATAGTGATGCAATATGAATGTAAATGCAAATAAATAATGCATGATGTATGTATGTATATGCTGACAAAACTGACGCGACATACATACTAGTGGATGAACACGACTAGATACTCGGCACTGCAGGGGACGAAGAGGTATCATTTGTTCAAGATAGCAATTCTGCCTTGCTTAGGAGAGATAATCCCTGCGGGGAAAACCGTTGGTCGGGCTTAGGAGATAAGAACTCGGCCGGGGGTGTCAGATGAAACACGGTCTCTAACACAACAGATCCTTCGTTTAGATGTACTGGTTTAGAAGGAGTAATTTTATTCTGCACTTTGAGGTTCGATTACTTCTGGAAGAGCGATCGATGTTCTTTCGATGTTCAACAGTCAAAAGAATTACCATCTTTATTTTAAAAGCAGAAATTTTTTTACAAGTAAATTCATTTTTGTTTTATTTTAAGAATCGTTGATCATATTAAAATGTCGTTCTGTAAAGCTAAACCAAATAAGAATTGCAAACAAAAGCCCTAAAGCTCAAATTTTATTGATAGGATGGAAATCAGTCGAGCGCGTGATCCCATAGAGTATTTACAAAGTTTAGAAAATGGTAATTTAAGGGAAAAGGGCTACATTGAAACATAACGACCGCTATCCTTCTACCAACTTTAAATTCTGGACATCCTGAGCTTCCGTCATAGATGACCTTGACTGGAGTTTTCCTGACGGATGGTGTAACTGCCGCTGAGGGATATGCCCCTTTGTTGGACATAGTTACTTGCCATTATCCCTAACTTTTGCCTGGATTGTACTTTGAGATTTCCAATCCACCGGGATGATTTTTGATTATGTCTCTAATTTTTGCCTGGACCGCCCTTTCGGGATTTCAATCCACCGAGACGTTTTTTGTTTTTTTATTTATTTATTTAGGCGAAGTATTTCTTGACTACGTCAACATTTGTGGGATAGGCAAATTCTTCTTCATCCATGGTTGCGAGTCTCAAGGCACCGCCTGAGAAAGCTTTCTTGACCACATAGGGGCCGTCATAATTCGGAGTCCACTTGCCCCGAGAATCAGTGAGAAATGATTGTATCTTTTTTAGCACAAGGTCTCTTTTTCTGAAGACGCGAGGTCGGACCTTTTTGTCAAACGTCTTCTTCATTCTCTGTTGATACAACTGACCGTGGCATAAAGCCGTTATTCGCTTTTCTTCGATCAGATTCAGTTCATCGTGTCGACTTTGACACCATTCAACTTCTATTAACTTAGCATCCATCAATACCCGGATTGATGGGATCTTTACTTCTATGGGAGGCACTGCTTCCATGCCATATACTAGAGAGAAAGGGGTTGCCCCTGTTGAATTGTGGACAGATGTGCGATAACCGTGAAGAGCAAAGGGTAGCATTTCATGCCAGTCTTTGTAGGTTACAACCATCTTCTGAACAATCTTCTTGATGTTCTTGTAAGCTGCTTCTACCGCTCCATTTATCTTGGGTTGGTAGGGAGATGAGTTATGGTGTTCGATCTTGAACTCAGCGCACAACTCTTTCATCATTTTGTTGTTCAAGTTGGATCCATTACCGGTAATGATATTGTTTTTGATAAATCGGACCATCGCTTGTCGGGTTACATTGGCGTATGACGCTGCTTCGACCCACTTGGTGAAATAATCAATGGCTACCAGGATGAATCGATGTCTGTTGGAAGCTTTGGGTTCGATCATGCCAATCATGTCGATTCCCCATATGGAAAAAGGCCATGGGGAAGAGAGAACTTTGAGATGCGTTGGCGGTACCTGGATTTTGTCTGAGTATATCTGACACTTTGACACTTTCTCATGTACTTGTAGCAGTCGAATTCCATTGTCAACCAATAGTACCTTGCTCCAAGAATTTTTCTCGCCATTGTGTGTCCGTTGGCATGGGTGCCAAAGGATCCTTCATGAATTTCCTTTATCAGCATGTTTGCTTCTGGTCTGTCTACACATCGGAGCAATACCATGTTGAAATTCCTTTTATAGAGTGTATACCGCTCAGGAAGAAGTTGCCTGCTATCCTTCTGAGGGTTTTTTGATCCTTTCTGAATGTCCCAGGCGGGTACTCTTGTTTCTGAAGAAAGCAATTGATATCGTGATACCAAGGTTTGTCGTCTAGGACTACTTCAATCATGAAGATGTAAGCGGGCCGTTCAAGGCGCATTATGTCAATCTTAGGTGAGTCGTTCCATTGACCTACGTTAATCATGGAAGAGAGAGTGGCTAAGGCATCAGCCATGTGATTCTCTTCATGAGGGATGTGGTGGAACTCAATTCTGTTGAAGAAGGGTAACGACCTTCTTGCATAATCTTTGTAAGGGATCAGCCCGGACTGGTAAGTGTTCTAATCTCCTTTGATCTGATTGATTACCAGGGCTGAGTCGCCATATGCATCCAAGTTCTTAATTCTCAAGTCGACCGCTTCTTCAAGACCCATGATACAAGCTTCGTATTCGGCCTCGTTGTTTGTACACTTGAATGTCAGTCGGGCGGTGAAAGGAATGTGGGTACCCTGAGGTGTTATGATGATTGCCCCAATTCCTTTTCCATAATGATTGACAACTCCATCAAATAAAAGTCCCCATTGGGAACCTGTTTCTGGCCCTTCACTGGGTAGCGGTTCATCGCAATCTTTCATTTTCAAGTACATGACATCTTCGTTTGGGAAGTCAAATCTGACTGATTCCTGATCGTCAATCGGTTGATAAGCCAAATAATCGACTAAAATACTTCCTTTAACGGCTTTCTGAGCATGGTACTCTATGTCGTATTCTGATAACAATATCTTCCAACGGGAAATCCTTCCTGTGAGAGCAAGTTTTTCAAAGACATACTTGATTGGATCCATTTCAGAGATTAACCAAGTAGTGTGATGAATCATATATTGGCGAAGACGTTTGGCTGTCCAAGCCAGAGCACATCAAGTTTTCTCGAGCATAGTATACCGAGTTTCACAGTCTGTAAACTTCTTGCTCAAATAGTAGATGGCAGACTCTTTCCTTTTGGTTTCGTCTTGTTGGCCAAGTACACAACCCATTGAGTCTTCCAAGACTGTTAAGTAAATGATCAGTGGTCTTCCTACCACTGGAGGTGATAGAATCGGTGGGTTCAACAGGTACTCCTTGATACTGTCGAAGGCAGTTTGGCAATCTTCTGTCCAAACACAGTCCTGATTCTTTTTGAGTAATTTGAAAATCGGCGCACATGTCGCGGTCATGAGGAATATAAATTTGGAAATGTAGTTCAAACGTCCCAGGAATCCCCTGACTTATTTTTCAGTCTTTGGAGAAGGCATTTCTTGAATGGCATTGACCTTGTCAAGAGCAACCTCAATTCCTTTCTGGCTGACGATGAATCCTAGCAGTTTCCCTGAACGCACACCGAACGTGCATTTATTGGGATTCCAGGGGGGTCTGTACTTTCTCAGACGCTCGAATAGTTTTGACAGGTGGGTCACATGCTCATCTTCTGTCTTAGATTTCGCAATCATGTCATCAACATATACTTCTATTTCTTTGTGTATCATGTCATGAAACAGAGTAGTCATGGCCCTTTGATAGGTTGCCCCGACGTTCTTAAAACCAAACGGCATTACCTTGTAACAAAAGGTACCCCATAAGGTGATAAATGAAGTTTTCTCCATATCTTTCGGCCCCATTTTTATCTGATTATAGACCGAGAATCCATCCATGAAGGAGAAAACCTTGAACTTTGTTGTACTGCCTACCAGCATGTCAATGTACGATAAGGGAAAGTCATCCTTTGGACTGGCTTTGTTCAGATCCCTATAGTCTACACATATTTTGACCTTTCCATCCTTTTTCAGAACTGGTACTATGTTGGCTAGCCATTGAGGATATTCTGATGTGGCGAGGAAACCCGCGTCAATCTGTTTCTGTACTTCCTCCTTGATTTTGATGGCCATGTCCGGGTTAGTCCGTCTCAACCTCTGTTTTACTAGCGGACATTCCGATCTTAACGGTAGATGATGTTCCACGATGCTGGTATCTAACCCTGGCATATCCAGATAGGACCAAGCGAATACATCGGGAAACTCTTTAAGAAGCTTTGTCAAACTTTCTTTGACAGTTGGACCTAGCAGTGCCCCAATCTTGACTTCCTTTCTCTCCTTCTCTGAACCAAGTTGACCGTTTCCAACAGCTCTTTGTAAGGATTGATGGACCTTTCCTCTTGTCTGAGTAATCGGGAGATCTCCTCTAGAATTTCTTTGTCATCTTCTTCTTCAGCCTCAAATACCGGGAATTCAAAGTTGGGAGAAGGCATTGGATCGTATGTTTTAATGGGGTTTAAAACAAGCAATCTGCATGACGTGATGATTGTTTTTTAGAAGAGATAGAGAAAATGCAAGAGTGTGTGCAGTGTAAATTTTTTGGAAAACTGCTTGTTTTTATTATTTATTGTTTTTTAGGATTACCATTTTCTGAAAAAGAGAAAAGAGAAAACAACAATAAATGCGGAAATTACAGAACAACATTATTTTATTTATGATTTAGTCGATTCTTGAAACTACAGCCCAATAAAACAAAACTCAGTCACTTTGGGCAAAGTGAAGAGGTATATTTACAGAAAGTGAGCCCTGTCAAAACATCTGTTTCACCTGGGCAGGGTGAAAGGTTAAAGATGGCAATTACTTAGACTTATGGACGATCTTCGGAACGTCGACAAGAACCCATTGGCGGCGAACTCCTCAGTGAATCACAAAGTCTGGTACCTTCTTTCTTGATTTGTCTTCACAAATGACGCTGATATCTGGTGGAGCAGGATCGATGGAATTTGTCTCCCAGGCAGAGTTGTCGTAGGAGGATTCCTCGGCTGTATCTTGCATAGTGTTTGTACTCTCAAGTTTATCTCCCCATCCAGTTGGCTGGATATCTTCGAGCCTGATACGAGAGCTTTCAGGAGCGGTGTACTTGACTATGAAGTCGTATTTGCCACTCGGTTGTCCTAAGGTGTCCCACACTTCTTTGGAACTGGAGGAGTCATCCCTTTTGATGACGTTGACCTCGGGAAAAGCATAATTAAGGAACTCTTGTTCTGTAATCGTTGCAAATTCATCGTCGTACTGGGTATTTTCTGAATTCCCTGAGTGTTGATCCCATGACATGGTGGGGAAGCAGGTATTCTTTTCAATGATTCTCAGCTGATATGCATCGTTCGAATGACTCTTTTGTCCTGAGTCTCCTAGGTACGGCTGCCAGATAGGCAGGCCATCCATTAGACCATAATAGTCATGGTCAAAGATGTATTTAATAAGAGTGTCCTCCTCTAATGAGTTTGGTGGAGCACGACATCCTTCTGGATCACAATCTCCGTATATGATTTCGACATATGACCTTGGTATAAATCTCGAACTCTGTGCGGGATAGCAAAATGGCGTAGGCACCTCTTCCTGAGACATATAACCGTCCTCATTAAAATATGACTTACATTCCTCATCTGTGTCTGAGGAAATTCCCTCGTTGATGGTATGTACTTCTTGAGACAGTGGGTGTAGAAAACCTCCACTGTGGAAGAAGTTCTGAATGGGATGAAGACTTTCATCGTTAGTAGCTGTTTGGGTATAAGTTGTAGAAAAACCAAGCCCCTTCTTTGTTTTATTGTCAGGTGGAATGACAAGCTGTCCCCATCCCTATGCATTGTTACTTTTGATCACCTCGAGAGCATCTTTGTACAAGGAGATTGATGTTCCTTTCTCTAATTGATTCTCATTGCTTACTGAAAGTGCCTGGAACTGAGTTCCAACAACCTCCTCGGGTTCTACACAACTGGATAATGAAAGGTTACTCACAATAATGGCTTGTTCTCCACAGACCGTGACGAGTTGGTCATTCTTGACAAACTTCAGCTTCTGGTGAAGTGTCGAAGTGACTGCCCCAGTCTGGTGTATCCAAGGTCTTCCCAACAAACAGTTGTATGTTGCTCGGATGTCCATGACCTAGAAAGTGACTTGGAAAGTGTGAGGACCGATAGTTATGGGAAGGACGACTTCACCGATAACCGTTTTTCAGGATCTGTCAAATGCTTTGACGACGACCTCACTACCTCTCATCGGAGATCCTTTGAATGATACTCGCATTAGAGTGGACTTTGGCATAACATTGAGATCTGATCCGGTATCTACCAGTACGCTGGCTAAGGCATCGTCCTGGCAGTTACCTGTGATATTGAACGCCATGTTGTGACTTTTGCCTTCTTCTGGCAATTCCTCATCACTAAACCCTAAGTTGTTGCAGAAAGTGATGTTGGAGATGATGTTGTCGAATCGTCTTATTGACACATCTTGTTCCACAAAGGCTTGCTCTAAGACTTTCTGTAGAGCTTCCTTGTGAGCTTCGAAACTGAGTAAAAGAGATAATACAGAGATCTTTGAAGGAGTTTGTAATAGCTGATCAACAATGTTGTATTCACTCCTTCGGATGAGCTTCAGCATCTCATCATCGTTCTTTGAAAGGTCGGGATCACTGGATTGACCGATTGGTTGATCAAGAATTTCTGTTTGAGGTTCCTTTTCTCTGTTAGGTTCTCCAACTCCTCTGTTGAAGATTCGACCGCTCCGTGTTACTCGACTGATGTCTGCAATATTCACGACGGAGGGTAATGGAATTTCCTTTCCATTCTCAATTGTTGTTGCACCATATTTGTAAGGGATAGCTTTATCAGACTTGTACGACATTGGTCCCGGCAGATAGATAACTACAGGAGCCTTCTGATATCTTTGATTTTCGTAAGTAACTTCAATCAGTTCTTGGTTAAGAACCTTCGATTCATCAAGTAGAGGGATGATGGTACAAACATCTTTGGTCCTTTCGCGATCAGAGATCACGACAACATCCTTAATCTGATCCGCGAAATAGTCTGGCATCCAGTTGATTGATTTTGAACTTGGACACAGTTGAATCTCCTTGCGGTCCAACTGACTTTGAAGAGCTGCTCGCATGAGGTAGCATCCTTGGTTATTCTCAGAGCAGACTCTACAACGCTCGTAGTTATGTGGTGGCACCTGGCCATGTACGCTTTGAATGCAGTGTAACCTTACTAGGTCAATTTCCATAGATCAAATATCCTGACTTTGATGTCTAATAGGGTTCCCGTTTGTCACACTGATTTGTTGCGTGTCTTTGTCTAGATAGATCAGAAGCCACCAATGGTTTAACAAGTGTTGTAAAATTCTTTGAACGAGAGCGCACCCTTGGTTACTCTCACAACATACTTTACAGCTCAGATAATCATGTGAAATGAGAAAACTGAGTTGGACTTGCTTGGCGTGTAACTCCACCAAGCTGGTATTCATCAAACGAATATTGAAGATTTGAATCATGTTAACTTGATAAGGATTTATATCATGGTAGTCCTGGATCCACCCAAGATCCATCTGACGCTGGAGGGCCTCTTGTATAAAAGAGCATCCCTGTTTGTTTACCGAGCAAGTCAGACAGGAATTGTAATCGTGCCGTGGCAGATTATGATACTGGCTTTGCCTTGAGTGCATTGCCACCAAGTTGACATTCATTGCACAAATGTCGTGGTTCTGAATGATGTTGGAATTTGCATAAGTCACGTTAACTCCACGAACTCGATGCTCTTGGATCCATCCGAGATCCAATTGTTCCTGTAGAGCTGATTGCACCATAAAACATCCTTGATTGTTTTTAGAGCAGATATCACACTGGTGATAATTGTGAGACGGTACATGACCGTATCCGCTCTATCTATGATGCATCTTAACCAGATTGGTCCTCAATAAGAGTACATCATGAATTTGATAGTTGTTGTTGGACTCTCCTTCTATCAAATTTACTGCAGCTTTCTCGTGTTGAGGCAGCGGGTTCGTATGAACATTAGGAATCATATCTTTGAAAGATAAGACCCCGATCCTAACAAGCTTTTGCACATCGGATTAGAAACTGAGACAATTTTCTATGTTATGCCCTGGTCCTCCTTGATGGTAAGGGCAAGTCTGATCCGCTTTGAACCAAAAAGGCGGATTTTCCGATATTGTAAGAGGAGACCTGGTTTGGACGTGCCCCTTAACCAGTAAAAGTGGAAACAATTTTGCGTACAACATGGGTATAGGGTCGAACCCTGGTGGTCGCGTTGTACGATTATTGTTATACTGAGGACGAGCCTGCTGAAGAGTTGTTGTGTCCTTTGCTGATATTGTTATTGATTAGGTTGACTCTGAAAAAACTGAGGTTGATACATAGGAATAAGCGCAGGGTTGATAGCAGGAGTTACAGCTGCTACTGGTTGGTACCGTCGCCTTTGCTTTCCGAGAGAGATATTGCCAATATCTTGCTCTTTCTTCTTAGGGATAGCACTACCGTATCGTTTTGTACTACTTGATGGTCCAGCGTCTTTAACTAAACGTCCTTCTCAGACTACTTCCTCGAGGCGAACTCCCATGCCTACCATTTCAGTAAAGTCACTGGGCGCACTGGCGACCATTCAGTCGTAGTAAAATGAACTCAAGGTTTTCAAGAAGATCTTTGTCATCTCTTTTTTCTTGAGAGGTGGACAAATCTGAGTGGCAATTTCACGCCATCTCTGAGCATATTCGTTAAAGGTTTCCTAGTCCTTTTGTGACATGGTTCTGAGTTGATCTCTATCCGGTGCCATGTCCAGGTTATACTTATATTGTTGAATGAATACAGCGCCAAGATCTCTGAAAGTGCCGATCTTAGTGCGGTTTAAACCCATGTACCATTTGAGTGCGACACCGGTTAAACTATCCTGAAAATAGTGAATCACTAGCTCTTGGTTCTTTGTCTGAGTTGACATTCGCCGAGCGTACATCACCTAATGGCTTTGAGGGAAAGAGTTACCCTTGTACTTTTCAAATTTGGGCACTTTGAACTTGTGCGGAACTTTCACATTGGGGACCAAATAAAGGTCTGCGGCATTCTTTCCAAATAGATCCTGACCGCGAAGGGCTTGCATCTCTTTCTACATCTCCAGGAACTGTTCCTGGAACTCCTTCATTCCGTTATGCATACTTTCGTTTCCACCAGAAGGTATCTGTGGAATCTGTCCTTCCGGGACAGTGTGTACCACGGGTGGTGGTATAGTCATCTTGGCAGTGACTCTAGGTACTTCCCTCTCCCGAAGTTTGTAACCTTCATGAGTTGCTGTCATGCCCTGGGCATCTTCCCTTTCCCGAAGTTTGTAACCTTTAGGCCCAGCGGCTCCTACTGCGGTTCCCTGATCTTCAGTGATCGGTGAAATATAGCCTTTCGGGATATAGTTAATAGGCATGCCCCAGGGACGATCTTTAGGCATGTTATACCGAGGATCATACTTCTCCACTATGGGCGTTAATGTGATCTGCAAGATCACAGTCCTTTGTTGTTGCATCTGAGCTTCTGCTAGAGCTTGCATATCATTATGAAGCTTTCTCAGATCCTCTTTTAGAGTGTCGATCTCTTCCCTCAACTCTCTGTTCTCTTCCTCGAGATCATCCATCTTTTTCTGTCGATTGGCCTGAGTATTGTACGAATGTGACAGTTTGACTCTAGAATCGAGACATAAACGTGAGATTCGTAGGTAAGAAGAATGCGTTACGTGAGAATGATGAATGATATGCAATGATTATATTAATTGTATATATTATTTTTCTGTATCAGACATAAAGTAAAGGACAGGGTCCCTTAATGGAAGAAATTCCTGACGTGGGTAAGGCATCCTCAGCTTGAGAGCTCTAGTTTGTACCCAGTGGAGATAAGGTTCCACCAAGACACAGTCTGGTTTTCCTAGAGACTCTCTTCCTTTCCTATGAACGTGTTTCCAGGCATGCACTATTTCTGTCTTAAGTGCCCTGTCATTTTCTACTTCCTTGAAGAAAAGACCTTCCAGATGAGCATTACGCAGAATATGACTCATCGGGTATCCGAGTTGACGACGAACTAAAACTGGATGATAGTTAATTCCTCCTTTAGTCCCTATAAGGGGTACATTTGGGAAGTTTCCGCAACGGTTAATGATTCTGATCCCGTCATAGATTTGATTGTACCAATCAATGTCAGAGTTGGTAAGAGACATGATTCTCTGCGACCAACGTAAAGTACTCTTCTGATCCCAAAATGCAGCAGACTTTGGCAAATGGGAAATGAACCATTTGTATAGCCGGGGTACACAGCATGTGATCATTCCTCCACTGTACAAATTCCTTAAGTGTACAGAATGATAAGCATCCACCAGCAAGATCGGTACAGGGTTTCTAATTAGAAAAATTATAATGGCATTGATATCAACGAAGTTATCAATGTTGGGAAACAAAAATAACCCATAGGTAAGCAAAATAAAGATGCTTTTGAAAGCGGCCACGTTCCCTATACTAGCAAAGTACAGAGCTTTCTTTATCAAGAACTGGGCTGGCAAACCCGGGATACCACCCTTAATGATCATGTGAGTCCTGACTTCTGGCTCGTCCAAATATATTGCTCTTGCAATGGTTTGATCCTTTGGAATTTCTTCCAGTCTAGAAAAGGGAGATTGTTCTTTAATGGGTAAATCAGTCAGGTGAGAGTACTCCTCTAGTGTTGGTGCTAGTTGATAATCCGGGAATGTGAAACAGTGATAGACCGGGTCGTAGAACTGGATTAGCGTGGACAGGATTCCTTCAATTACATGGACCCTTAACAGAGATAGCAGTCCTCCGTACTTAGCTCTGAAAGCCTCAGGGTTGGTTATCATCCTTGCCAACCCTCTTAAATCCTCTAGTTTTGGAACCTTGAAGGTGTACTTATGAGTCTTCTACTGAAATCCATTAGAAATCTCTTTATCTGACATTTGCAATCATTGGGTTAGTTTAATTTGAAAAAGAGAGACTAGAAGAGAAGATTTTTCTTTGTTTAAAGTTTTTTAATGAAATGAATGCATGAATGCAGCACACAAACACATAGAAAAAACATGGGGTCAAAGGGTCGGTGTCATGAAGTCAAGGCTCTACCCATCCCCAAAGGTTATACTAGTGATTTTTGTACATGTCCTCAAAATCACTGACCCCTCTTGGGATAACGACAGCAAGCGGATCGCCAGCGAGCTGTAGTATCTTAGAGTAATCTCAAATGAGGGTAGTATCGCATGACAACTATTTTGATAGCTTTCGCTCTACAAAATGGTTTCAGTCTACTAAAATCCTCAGCTTCTCAGATATTCTAATCGAATAATCTACTTTCAACAAGCAAAGTCGTATAGGCATTGAATCCGTAAAGGGAATCTCCACTAATTCGATGGTCGACCGGGACCTCTTATCTGGGATTCACACCCTGTAAGATTACCCGTCTAGTGCCATCACTTATCTTAGGTGTATACTCAATCTTTCCATATGCGACATCACACGCATTCCCATTAGCAGAAAAGTAAACACATATATCAAGTAGGAAACGCAGTATATATATTTGTCCTAACATCCTAGACCTCTATAATCCTATGATCCTATACAGACAATGACTCCCCAGCAGAGTCATCATTTCTGTGGTATTTTGTGAGCTTAAAGTTTTCCACCTAAGGCTGTAAGAAAATATAAACTCCCACCGTGGTCGCCATTTTTTCTGTAGCGTGATTTTTGTGGTTTTGAATCACTATCGCTTTGGTACTACAGTTCGATTCATCTTTTTATCATGTGAAGCTGATTAAGGAAGGGAAATAGATGTCTCCAATTAACCCTGCTTGCATACTGAGGTTAAACAGTCAAAACTGTTGGTTTACAGATGCTATCGAAATAGGGGGGTCTATCTTTAGGGTATTTCGTTTAAGAACGGAGTGTCGTGACTCTACAGGAGGATTTTGGTAAGATACTAGGTCTGATGTTTTTGATGGATGTGTCAAGGTACTGGATTTTGAGTTTTTTTATTAGTATGCTCGCTAAGATTTTGCAATCTTATGCCTACGTATTCCCGTTTAACGAAACAGGGAAATCAGAGCGATCGTAGTTCCTCCTATTCTATGGGAGGAAAAGAGATGTTTTGGTGTCTTATTCAAAGCCCAAGATTAAAGCTAAAGGTGATTTGTATCTTGTTCAAAACCCAAGATGTGAAGCTAAAGGGTTTTGACTAAAAGGGAATTTGTCATCTCTAAAGAGGAATTGTTGATGTTTGTATGCTATGAGCAAGGCACAAATTTGATGCTAAAAGGTTGATTGACTCAACCGGGGATTTCTTTATACAAAGTTTAAGAGGAGGTTAGAAGTTTGACTTTTCTGGGGAAAACGTTCTTTCTGTCTTGTACAAAGCCCAAGATTGAGGATAAAAGGGATTTTGACTCCGTTGGGGAGAATTTATCTTGTATACAGCCCAAGATGGAGGCTGAAAGGGTTTGACTCAACAAGAGAGTACTTTTATCTGTCCTGTATAAGGCCCAAGACAGAGGCTAAAAAGGTTGACTCAACAAGAGAGTCTTGAACAGGTGATTGACTCAACAAGAGAGTCTGAAGGTTGATTGACTCAACAAGAGAGCCTTTTATACTCAAAAAGAGAGTGATTTGTTGTCTCGTACGAAGCCCGAGATTGAGGCTAAAAGGAGATTGACTCAACAAGAGAGTCTTTTACACTCACCAAGAGAGTGTTTTTATATGTCTTGTACAAAGCCCAAGACGGAGGCTAAAAGTGGTTGACTCAACAAGAGAGTCTGAAAAGGTTCGCTCCGCTGGGGATAATCATTTGTACAAAGCCCTAGAGGAGGATGACTTACTGTTGAGGATTATTGAGATCCTGAAGCGGGTCCAAGTGTGGGGAACTCTCATGAGAGAGACCGGGTTTCTGCTGGAGATTGATCTTGAGTGATCGGTGTTTTTCCTATGTTTGAAAGGAACTTGAGAATGTCTTTGAGACTCAATAGGTTTAGATTGTCCAAGTTTAGAGTTTTATCTTTTGTACAATGCCCAACAGGAGGCACGGGCATGAAGGGATGAGTATCAACCCTAACATAGCCGGAGTTTTGACACTGGAAAGACTGCTATAGCAAAGGATGACTAAGTTCTGTCTTATACCTTTAAGAGGTCGTCAAGGTCCTTGTATTAGGCCCAAGAGAAGGCATCAGAACTTCTAAGAAGCCGAAGGGTCCTTGTACAATGCCTAAGAGGAGGTGGGGATGCTTTTAGGAAGCCTGTGGGTCCCCAAACCAAGAGAAGTTCAAGAAATGAAATTCACAGAGAAGAGATCATTCCAGGAAATTTCGAGAATTTGGAAGAAACTCAAGAGATGCCATTCACGGAGAAAAGATCATGTCTGGGAAGTTAGAGTTTCTTTGACAATTTCTAAGGGTGACAGTCTGAGAAAAGGTTCACCGAGAATACTGTCTTTCTCTTTGTTCCATATTGTTTAACCTCAAGAGAAGGGACGAGTATATCTGGAATCCTACAGGGGATCTAGTTTTGTTTGTATTCGAGAGTGACCAACAGGCTTTACCTAGTTCTAGACGTAGTTGCCGGGGAAAACTCTAAATAACTATACTAGTATTACATAGTTGATATGTGACAAGTATATAAAAGGATGTGAAAGAAGACTTACAGTGAAACAGCCCCACAATACAGTTATATACATATGAAAGTGGTAAATGAAAGCGGATAAACACTTACCCGTTGTAGAGCTTCCATACTGTTTTGTTAGTTGTTTAACAAAGAAATTAAAGAAACTTTTGATAAAAACATATGTTTGAATTCAAAATCAAATGAGAAAGTGCTTTGAAAAGATTGTTGGGAATTAGCTCAAGGAGAGGCCCATGTTTTAACGATTATCACACCGTTGCCTTTAAGGATCGTATCTGGACTTATACAACTACTGAGGCCCAAAAAGTTTTTATGTACAAGGGGGTGGGTCTTACACTCTATTTGAGGCCTGAAGGTTTATATTTGTACAAGAAATGGGACTTACAACTCAAGGAGAAGCACAGGGTTATTTGTTTGAAAACGGCGATCTCGCCGAGGTTTTTGAAAACACAGTGGGCCTCATACAACATCTGATGCCCAAATCATTTTGGTTTCAAAAAGGGGTTGGGTTTTACACTCTATTAGAGGCCCAAAAGATTTTTTTAAGAAAACGAATGGGACTTATAGCTCGAGGAGAGGCCCAGTTTATTTTGTTAAAAAGGCGATGATCACGCCTAACGTTTGAAAATATACAGAGGGACTTATACAATGTGTGAGGCCCTAAGGTATTATTTACAAAGGGATTGGGTCTTACACTCTATTAGAGGCCCAAAAGATTCTTTAAGAAAAGGAATGGGACTTATAGCTCGAGGAGAGGCCCAGTTTATTTGATTTTGAACTGGCGATCGCGCCAAGATTTTTTGAAAATGCAGTGGGACTTATACAATGTCTGAGGCCCAAAATGATTTTGGTTCAAAAGGGATTGGGTCTTACACTCTATTAGAGGCCCATGAGTGTTTGAAAATGATTGATGAGGGTTGAATTAATCAAAACCCTAATTTTGTTTAAGAAAGGAATTAATTTTGTTAAAAAATTAATAAAAAGTATTGAAAACATGTGGAGAATGAGTGGTGATCTTGGATCAATGTTTCAAAAATAATGTTTATATCCACAAAATGATTGCAAACCAATTAAATTTGGAAAATCAAGGAGGACAAAATATTTTAAATGTTAAAAAACAAATAAAAGATTAATTCTTTGCAAAAATATCAAGTATATGAAATAAATAATATTTTTGGGAATTTTTGGCAAAATAAAATATTTTAACATTTTTGTGAATTATTAAAAAAAGAATCAACTCAAAATCATTAAAACTCAAAGAGAAATTAATTTTTGAATCAATTAAATAAAATCACAAAATTCAAATATTCAAATTTGTGAAAAAGGCGCCAAGAACATGGGCCAAGAACACGCGCGAAGGGAGTTTTGCTCAGATTTGCATTTTCTATCCAATCTCACTAAATACTTGATGAAATCACACAATCCACATATCAATCTGCTCGTTTTCACCTCACGATCATGTCTATGGTCTTTAATTTCATTTATTTTAAGCATGGAATAAGAAATCAAGACAAAACCTCAAGAACCCTAAAATTTGCATGAAGGCTGAGAATTTTGATACACGATTCAAACAAAGTAATTAATTGAAGGGAAACATTCTATGCATGATTATGAACATTTGGCAAAAGTATTGTGCGAGGAAATATGCATAGATTAAGAGATGACCAAGTTTAGGCTTACTTGAAGGTCGTGACAGTAAGAGCAATGTGATTTTTGAGTTGGAGGTGTTACAGATGAGTTGTGATGATCTGATCAACTTCCCTACACCATATGGAGTGTGTTTGAATGCTTGGACTTGATTGGAAATGGCTGGATCACTTCATGGCATCTCAACTGCAACTTGGTTGAAAACATGAGCAACTGGCTGGTGATTCTGAGAAATCAGTGTTACAGTTGTGTGTTTAGTGTTTGATCATCTCACATATGATGTTTATGAGGTGTTAGAGCAATTGGTTTGAGTGGAATTGGTCTCTACTGAAAAATTTGATAGTGACTTGCTAAAAAAGGCATTTTTGAGAGTGCGAAGATGATTTTGAGAAAGGCATGTGTTGTAGGCCTTTGGTGTACTTAAACTGAGCACAAATGAGCTCTATTTATATTAGAGCAAGTTTGTTTTGCAAGCAACATTGAATGGCAACTGAAGCAACTCATTGTCCAATTGCATCACTTTGGAATATTAAGTCTCCTCTAGCCATTGACTAGAGGTTAGAGCACATGCCTTTGGTTCCCCAGTTCAGAGATCATTCTTGACTCATTCAATTGGAAAAGACTCAGTTCATGCCACCTTGGTGCATCCATTGAATGCTCCAAAACAAAATTGGAGTCTTGTCCCACTGTTAGGCATTTTTAGGTTCGGCATGCTACTTTTAGTTCTAAAGACTAGGGACGCTTATGGATCAGTGTTTGTTCCTTCTTGGTCTCACCCTGAGGTGTTCAGATGGATAAACTTGTTTGTCATTTGCACAATTTGATCAAATCGAACAAAATGTACAAATTTTCCTTGCCATGACAGTTACAGCAAGGCATATTGCCATTGTCCTAACTCTTAGCTCAAATGGGATTTGATGGAGTTCTTGGACATTTTGGAAAGCTCTCATATGATACAACATATGTGTGATCATAGTTTGTCTTGACACTTTTAGGATCTACGTGAAAAATGCTCTTACATTTTGAAAAAAGTGAAACAGATTCTGACTTAGTGAAAATTTCACTAAGTGTTGGAAAAAGTGGCATTTTCATGTTTTTGTCATTTTGGTCACTCCATAACTAAAAATCCATGAATAATTGGAATGAGGTGTAGTTGACACTCTTAAAGTATGCCATGAGAGCTAAAAATCCATCTTTGGATCAGCCAAAATGGTTGCTTGGATCTCAAGTTATGATCCTTGGAAGTTGGTACCCTAGCCACTTTGTTCCATAACTTAGAAAATTTCTAAGTTTTTTATGGTTACCCCTTTTACAAGTTATCCCACTTTTCTTGATTTTTCCTGATGAATGATGATCCCAATCACACATTAACATCATTTTAGGGTTAGGGAAACATAATTGATCAAAAAATCAAACTTTGACTTTTGGGCACAGTTGACTTTTTATCAGATGAATTCCAAACTGTGCGATCCTCTATGAAATCAAGTCCTTGAACTAAATCATACTTGATGGATTGATTTCATTGGTATTATAGGGTGAATTGAATCATGTCCCAAGGTTTGGGAGCATGTCCTGGTCAAAAGTCAAAGGCACAGTTGAAACTTGTGGTTCTGAGGTATAGGGTGAATTGAATCATGTCCCAAGGTTTCTGTGAAACCCTAACTGTGGTTCTGATGAACTTGAAACTTGTGAATCACGCTTCTTGGATCAATCCATTGTTGAAAATGGATAAATGTAGTGTATTAGGGACCCTCAAATCATGTCTTGAGGTTTTAGCTCATGCTTTGTCCTAAAAGTCAACTTAGGGGTGAATTAGGTCAAGAAACCCTAATTCCTGATTTTTTATGAATGTATCCCCTGAGGCTAAATTGACTTGATGATTGGGTTCATGAGGTCCCTTAGAGTATTTTGGGTTGTGCTTTGAAGCTTTGGCTCATGCCTAGATGAAAATTTTCATCTGGAGGCCCTGGTCGACCAAAACCCTAATTTGGTGACACTGGCGATCCTGAGGCTTAATCCACTTGGAATGTTGCAGCCTTGTGCTTGATCCTTGATGTGGGAGTCCTCTTGATCCATTGTGGATGCTTGAGAGGTTTATACAAGTTGAAGATCATGTCATTCCTTGATTTATCCTTTGTCTAAGAGCTCTGAGATGGTTTAAAATCCTAAGTTTGATTGTAATGGATGCTCACCCATCTTTAGGGAGACTAATGAGATATGATGGTTCATCCATATTGTTATAATGGTTTGCACAATGATGGGGAATCTTAGTAGTCAAAATTTGGGGTATGAAACTTGTTGCAATAAGGTTTAATGTGACCATACTTACCACAATGATGACATTTCCAGTCCTGCTTCTTTTTGGATGAAAAATTTTTTGATGTCTGTATTAATGTTGAGACATCCCTTTTGAAATCTTTTGATTCTGCTTTCTTTTAGGTTGAGCAGAACTCAATGCTGGCTCCTTTCTTTTATTCTTCACAACTTGGTCATTATAACCATGTCCTCTGATATTTCCAGTGTCCCTCTCAAATTGAATAATCTCATCTCGCACATCAGAACTGTTGTTGAGCATTCTAACAGTTTTGGTCATATTGTCAAGTTTAGAGTTAAGCAATACAACTTCCTCCTTTAGATTATAGATGGTGTCAAGGTGCTTCAATCTTTCAGCCTCAAGACGGATGATAACACTATGTTGACCTTCTCCTAGTTGACATACTTCTCAACTTCTGATGCACAGCTCCTTATAGGATTTAGCCAGATCATTATATGAAAGTTCTCTAATATCTGATTCTCCATCAGAGTCAAATACCCCTGTAAGAGCAGAAACCTATTTAGCTGATTCTCCTTCACTTGAAGAACCATCTTTAGACCATGGTGTAGACAAGCCTTTCTTCTGCTTCTTGAGAAAGGTATGACACTCATATTTGATGTGTCCAAATCCTTCGCATTCATATCACTTGATTCCTTTGTCTTTGCTAGCTTTCTCTTCATTTTTGGACTTTCTTCCAAAATCCCTCCTTTTGTTGTTGTCGGATGACTGAGTCTTGACATTTGCTCTTGACTCCCCTTCCATCCTCTTCAGCAATTAATTTTACTATTTTCCAAGAAGCACAACAACCTTAGATAATTCTTCCTTGGAATTTGTCTTACATTCATCTTGATTAGACACCAAGGCTAAGCTTTTCTTCTTCTCAGATTTCTCACTGATAGCCATTTCAAAATTTTGTAGTGAACCGATGAGTTCATCTACCTTCAGGGTATTTATATCTTGAGCTTCTTCGATGGCAGTCACCTTCATGTCAAACTTCTTGGGAAGAAATCTTAGAATTTTTTGGACCAACTTAGCTTCTGGAATCTTTTCTCCAAGATCACTTGAGGTATTGGCTATATCAATAATGTTCATTTGAAAGTCTTGAATACTTTCATCCTCCCTCATCTTCAGGTTCTCAAACTTGGTGGTGAAAATTTGAAGTCTTGAGTATTTCACCCTAGAAGTTCCTTCATGAGCAATCTTCAAAATCTCCTAAGCATCCTTGGCAACAGTACAATTCTTAATCAACCTCAAGATGTTCTTATGTACACCATCGAATAAGGTATTCAATGCTTTAGAATTGCCTTGAGCAAGCTTGTCATCTTCATCATCCCAGTCTTCCTCAGGCTTTATCATATCAGTAATCTTCCCTTCATTGTCTTTAGCCTTTGGTGGATCCCATCCTTTGACCACAGACTTCCAAGATTTTACCATCCATAGACTTGATAAAGGCAACCATGCGCACTTTCTAATATTCATAATTGGATCCATCAAGAATGGGTGGTCTATTCAATATTCCTCCTTCTTTGTCCATTGTGTAGCGTCGGTTTTTGTGATGCGACCACAACCATTTTTGGTGCTACTTTCTGATTTCTATATTTATCCTATGAAGCTTAAAAGGAAGGGGAAGATATCTCAAACTAACCCTGCATGTAAATGTTTTATTTAACAAATGCAAAGAGATCGGAGATCAGGGGTTGGTTATACAAAGGGAAGCTATTAACACCCAGAGTATCTATAGCAATCTATAGGAACCTTTATTTGCATATGTCTTACTGTTGTATTGCTTGGTTGCTTAAATCCATTTACTGTAGAATAGGGAAAGTTTCTCCTTTGGGAAAGCTGAGGAAATGTTTTTGTTATTTTTGAGATTTCTATTGTTTTTGGGAAGGTACTGGACCTAAAGTTTTGATTAGTGCGCTCGCTAAGATTTTACAATCTTATGCCTACGTATTCCCATAAAGAGATCCGGGGAAATCAGAGCATTTGTAGTTCCTCCTATTCTATGGGAGAAAAATGTTTGGTGTCTTGTTCAACGCCCAAGATTGAAGCTAAAAGAGTATTTGTGGCTTGTTTAAATCCCAAGATTGAAGCTAAAGTATTATTTGTGTCTTGTTCAAAGCCCAAGATTGAAGCTAAAGGTTTGACTAAGAGAGAATTTGTCATCTCTAAAGGGAGATATCTCACCTATTCATCACAAATATTGAGGAATTGATTATAAAGGAAGTTTCTTTAACTGGGATGTGTGGAATCCAACAATGCCACATTTTCCTTTTGTGAGTCTTTGCATGCTAAGGGAGGGATGTTGACATGAATGTGTAGAATCCAGAGGCTTGTCACTTACATCACTTAGACGAAAGAGAAATTTTAGCCATGATAAAGGAGGGACTCCAACATGGATTTTGAATTAACAATTGTGCCACTTACATCAATTATCTGGAAAAAGGTTTTTTAATTATTTGTTTTGAAATGTGATGTATAGAGGGGATATCCTCCTACAGAGAGGACTCGTGGTCTCATCTGTGGGGATGTTGGATTTTGTGCCTTGATCAATGCCCAAGGTTGAAGCTAAAAAAAGGTTGAAAAACTGACTCAACTGGGGAGTATTATATACGTCTTGTACAAAGCCTAAGATTGAGGCTGACTAGAAAAATCATTATATGAAGCCTAAGAGGAGGCTGACTCTTACTGAGGATTATTTAAATCCAGAAGAAGGTATGAACTGTGTGAAGGAATCAAAAGGAGAACTAACTTTTGTTGGGGATTAGAGAAGAGTTAATTTATCAGATGCACGAGACTCTGATACTTTTGAGGACTTGTTGGTGATAACCTAACCCTAGATGGGGATTTTAAAGATGAAAACCAAGCTTTGTTGAGGATCAAGGGAGCCTTAGAGAATGATAGGCTTGAATTCCTTATAGGTTTTGACTCTCATGGGGACTGGTGTATTGATAAAGATGACTAGGATCTATCATATGCTTTCAAGAAGCCTGAGGGTCCTTGTATGAAGCCCAAGAGGAGGTTGTGGATGCTTCTAGGAAGCATGTGGGTCCTTGTATGAAGCCCAAGAGGAGGCTAAGTGTCGAGACTTTCCATGTCTAGGAAGAGCTCAAGAAAGGTTTCACCGGGAAATAATCCTTTCTTTGTTTAACCGTTCCATGGTTAAAGGGATTAAAGAAGAAGTTTTACCGGGAAATAATCCTCTCTTTATATTGAGCTGTTTCAAGTTTGATCAAATTGAAAAAAGCCCAAGAGGAGTCTATCTTCTGGGGAGATTCATTTAATGATGCCCAAGAGGAGGCAATGATGCTTGGATAAAGCCCAAGAGGAGGTTAACTGTATTCCTTTGTATAGGGGGAACTAGTTGTTTGAACTAAGTTGCTACTGACTGAAAGGATCCTATTGTTTGAACTAGTCTAAACTAAGGATGATTTACATGTTAAGAGAATCTTAACAAGATATGCACAAGTATTTATACAGACATATGAACAAGTATATAAACAAGTATTTAATTGAAAAAGGTGGTGGGTCTTATTCTCTGGATAGAAGCACAAGTGCATTGTGATTGACCAGATATTCTCTTCAAGATTGGATTAGGGTTTTGAAGAAATTGAAGAAAGTTTTGAATTTGAAGATGATTTGATCTCAATTAGAAGATAAGCAATGGTGTTGGGTCTTACACTCTAGATAGAGGCCCAGGTGATTATTTGTATCCTGTACAAAGCCCAGGATGAATGAGGCTAAAAGAATTTCTATTTACTGAAGAGTATTGGGTCTTACACTCTATTAGAGGCCCAAGATTATTGTTTAAAACAAAGTTATGTACAAAGAGATGGGACTTACACTCCTAACAGAGGCCCAAGATTATTGTGAAAACTATGATCGCACCGTGATTTTTGAAAACGTGATGGGACTTATACTATAGCAAAGGCCCATGAAGTGGTTTATTTACAAATAGGGTTAGGTCTTACACTCTAATAGAGGCCCATGAATGTTGAAATGAAGTTTGAAAGATTGAATCCAAACAAAACCCTAATTTGATATTTTTTTAGATATTTTTCAAATAAAAATCAATAAAAATATGTATTATTTATCAAATAAAATCATTAATCATGTTATAAACAATGATTAAGGTTTATGAAAAAAGTTATTTTATTCATATGAATATTTAAAATCATTTTGGTTTTAAAAATCATGAAAAAGAAATCATTTTAAAAACATTTAAAACAATTTAATATAATATTTTTAAATATATTAAAAATATATCAAATAAAAATATTTTTGTGATTTTTTTGGGTGAATAAAATATATTTATATGTCAAAGATTTTTGTGCAAAAAATCATTTAAAAATAATTAAATTTGATTTACAAAAATAATTATTAAAAATAATATGGAAAATATCAAAAAAATAATGAAAATGTGAAAAATTGGACAAAATGGCATAGGTGGGTGTTGAACCCACGCCCTCCAACACAAACACACCTGAAAATTCACGCTACTACCACTAGGGTGGTGATACATTCGTGTATCAAATCCACCCCATAAATACATATGGGTAACTTGTTTTTATGCCTGGCCAAGGTGCCATGACCTGGTTCATGTTTTGGTGCCTTTGCAAGAAGGCCAAAACTTCTTCATTTCTCCATGAATATGGATGAAATAAAGACGGATCCTACCTAGAATTTCACGAGGAATCCAATGGTGGTCTTAGAATTTTCTAAAAATGCCCACATTTTAAAACCCGATAGTGGTTTCAAAATAGGTCAAGTTTTGCAAGTTCTATGCTACAATTCTATACAAGCAATAATAGCATGGCAAAATAGTTCAAACACAACAAATATGATATGTATGACATGCTCATGATCAATGTACATCAAAATAATGCATATTTCACAAAGTTCAAGTTCTTATGCACTTACCTCTTAAAGCTCCACTTGCTAACGTTCAAGATACTTGTGACAGAAGTAAACCAATGCCTTGGACACCCTTAATAGATCCCTTGGAAGCTTTTAGGATGATCAAAATCAAAAGGAAACCTTTGGTACATAATCTACCTCTTTATTGCAAAATTGGCAAAAGTGACCAAAATAGCAACTCCCTCAATTGGTGTTACAGTTGAGGAACACTTGTTGGAACAACTTAGGGGTGATATTTGGAGAGTTTTGAAGTGTTGTTTGGCTTTGAAAGTGATTGAATCAAGACATGGCTGAAAAATGCAGAAAAGTCAAAATTTGAGGTTTTGATGGTTGACTTTCTGATTTTGGTGATTTGAGATGAAGTTAGGGTTTAGACACCTCCAATGGATGATTTGTGATGTGTTTGGATGGTTGTTTGAGTGGTTTAAGCTCTGGTTTTGAGAATTCCAAGTTTGATCCTTGAAACCTTGAAATTTGAAGTAAGAGAAGGAAAGTGAGAAAACAAGGCTTTGGTATTATTTTGGTGTGTTTGAAACATTAGAAATGATCCCTATTTATAAGAGAACAACTTTGTTTTTGGAGGAATAGTGAATGGATGAGGGAGGATGATATATCCAATGGGTTTTGTCATGTAGTCAAAGTCTCCTCCTAGCATAGCAATGCATTGACTCCCATCAATTTTGCAGGTTTGAATTCTTCCAATTTTTTGATATGTCTTGCCTGATTTATGTTTGATCCATGCCACCTCAATGCATCATTTTAATGCCAAATGACAAAGTTGAAATTCAAAGCTTATGTGATGATGGATTTGCACATGCCAAGCTAGGTTCTTAACTCTTTGGCCGTAAGGTTCAAATTCCTCATCATTTATGTTGACATTAGAAAAAAATCCAATGATGCAAGTGTCCAAAATTGGCTCAAGAAATCGTGGGATGCAAGTTATGTGCCAATGCTGCCAAAAATCAGTTTGTATCAAGGCATGTTGTAAGGTTCATAACTTCCTGCTCATATTGAATCAATGGATGTTCTTGCACTCTTTGGAAAGATTGTATATCATACTTCAACTTTGATGTTTACATTTGGTCTTTATTCATCTTGGATCATAATGAAAAATACCTCCAAAGTTGGGCAAAACATGAGACAAATTTTGTCTAAAAAATTTCTAAGTGTCAAAGTCAAAATCTCATGAAATCTTAACTTTATGGCCTTATAACTCAAAATCTAGGCATTTTTTGGGGGTGCCTCTGCTGGACAATCTTATTTTATGTAAGATGAGCTATCATTTGATCTTTGGATGGGAGAAAATGGTTGCTTGGATCACAAGTTATGGCCTTGCAAAGTTGGGTGAAAACCATTATTTTCCATAACTTAGTGAAATTTCAAGTTTCTCAAGGTTGCCCTTTTTGCAAGTAACCTCACTTTTCTTGATTTTTATTGATTGATGATGATACAAATCACAAGTTAACATTGTTCTTGGCTTAAAGAAGCCATGTTTGTCAAAAAATTCCAAAAGTCAAACTTGGTTTTGGTCACAGTTGACTTTTTGTATCAGATGAAACTTGAACTTTGAGATCCTTTATGAAATCAAGTCCTTGGGCTAAATTGAATCTAATGGATGGATTACAAAGGTGTTTTTGAGTGTCTTGAATAATGTCCCATGGTTTGAGGTCATGTTTTGCTCAAAAGTCAATGGTATGGTTGACTTTTTCTTAAAAACTCTAGTTCGTCATCCAGATGAATTTGAATCCTTATATGCTTATGAACCAAGTTATTTGAATCAATTTAATCTTGTGAATGGATCAATATGATCTATTTGATGTCCTTAAAGTATATCTTGAGGTCTTGGCTCATGCCTTGCTCCAAAAGTCAACTTAGGGGTTGAATTAGGTCAAAACCCTAATTCCTGATTTTTTATAGATGCATCCCATGAGGCTATTTTGAACTTATTAATGGACTCATGAGGTTCTTTTGAGCTTTTTGAATCATATGTTGAAGTATTGGCTCATGCCCATATGAAAATTTCTCTCTGGAGGCCTTGGTCGACAAAATTCCTAATTTGGTGACATTGATGATCTTGAAGCTTGATCAACTTGAAATGTTGCAATCTTGTGCTTGATTCTTGGTGAAGGAAACCTCTTGATCCTTCATGGATGTTTGAGAGGCTTGACAAGTTGAAGATCATGTCAAATCTTGATTGACTCTTTGCCTGAGTGCTCTGAGAGGGCTCAAAAACCCTAATTATTGGCTAGAGTGAACACTCAACAATCTTTGAGAGGATTGATGAGGTATGAAGGTACATCCATATTGTGGTGATGATTTTCAGAATGATGTGAAGCCTTGTGGTCAAAATTTAGGGTATGACAAATGCCCCTATTTATTATTCTTGGACCTGAAGGTGTGAATGACGAAGATATTCAGACATTCATGGTAAAAGGGGATTAAATATCCGAATACCCGAAATTTTGATCGTGGATGTGAATGGTAGCTATTTTTGCTTATCCATCTTCTTTTACAAAGTAATGTCACTTAGAAAAGGGTGTAACTTCCCCTCGATCCTGGTCTTCAGCCATGGATTTGGTCTCAGTTTCCTTTGGAATAAACTTCCCCTTGATCTTGGTCTTCCGCCATGGAACTGGTCTCAGTTTTCTTGAAATAAACCTCCCCTCAATCCTGGTCTTCAGCCATGGAACTGGTCTCGGTTTCCTTTAAAGTAAACTTCCCCTCGATCCTGGTCTTCAGCCATGAAACTGATCTCAGTTTCTTTAGAAATAAACCTCCCCTCGATCATGGTCTTCAACCGTGGAATTGGTCAATTTCTTCTGAAATAAACCTCCCCTCGATCCTAGTCTTCAGCCATGGAACTGGTCTCAGTTTCTTGAAATAAACCTCCACTCGATCCTAGTCTTTAGCCATAGAACTGGTCTCAGTTTCTTCTTGTCCAATTCTTCTATTGACAAGGAATGCTATTTGGCGATGTAATTTGATTTTGAGGTGCTGATGACTTCCTTGAAAGTAGTACAAACTTCTCGGAGAGAAACTGCCATTGGCCATCTTTATTTGGAAATCTATGAGGGCAAAAACATACTTCTTTATTTACCAATTGGTAGAGATTTCTTGGAGGATGCAATGTCCATGTTGCCAAGAGTCTTTTGTTGAAAAGCTTCTGCGGGGGTATTTCTTTAATCCGGGAAAGAAAAATATCATCTTCAATAGCGAAGAGTGAAGTTCCAAAGGTGTATAACCAAATTCCTTCTTGCCTTTCAGAGGTTCAAGTTGTCAAAGTGGTCGAGTATCGATTTTAATCCGGGAATAAACTGGAGAGAGATTGTTTAGACGATACATTTCCTAACGAGGAAGAACTCAAACCGTGATTTTATCCTATCCAATTGTGGAAAGGAAAACTGACAACTATAATGGAGAAAGGACATTTATCACTTGGGGATGAATATGATCAAAGTGATTGAAATTCAATATGAATATGAGTAGGAATCAATTATGCATGATGTATGAAATGTTTATGCTGACAAAACAGACATGACATACGAACTGACGATGAGTACAACTAGATACTCGACCACTCTGGGGAATAAATGTTTCACTGATATGTTGAGGAAACAAATTCCCGCTGCTGACCTTTTCATATTCTTGGTAGTAACAAAATGTGGATCCTGGGGAGTGGTAGATGGGATACTCTATCTTATCAATCTGAATTAATTGATCCTCCACTCGGGACATGCTGATCACACATAATATTTTGATTTCTAATTTTGAAGTTTGATTGCTTTCAGAGAAGCTTTCAGTGTTCCTTCTCGAGTCCATTGATCAAAAAAGAAATTGTCATCTTTATTTTTAAAGCAGAAGTAAATTTGAAAACAAAAGTAAAATCAATTTTGTGTTTCAAGAATGTTAATCATATCAAAATGTCATTTTGCAAAGCATAATAAATGAGAATTGCAAATAAAGCGCACAAGGGCTCAAATTCTCATTGATAGAATGATAATCAACCGAATGCGTGATTCCATGGAGCATTACAAAGTTTAGAAAATGGTAATTTAAAGGGAAATGGGCTACATTGAAACATAACGACCACTATCCTTCTACCAACTTTGAATTCTGAGTATCTTGAGATTCTGCTGAAGGTGACTTTTGATTGAGGATTTCTTGACAGATGACTTTGCTTCTGAGGATCCAATCTTAGTCAGGTGTAGTTACTTGCCATAAATCCCTAACTTTTGCCTAGATGGCCTTTTTAGGTTTTTAATCCATCGGGATGATCATTGTTTATGTCTCTAATTTTTGCCTGGACCGCCCTTTTGGGTTTTCAACCCACCGAAACATTTTTTTTATTTTATTTACGCGAAGTATTTCTTGACTACATCAACATTTATGGGTTAGGTAAACTCCTCTCCATCCATGGTTGTGAGTCGCAAGGCACCGCCTGAAAAGGCTTTCATAACAACACAGGGGCCATCATAATTCGGAGTCCATTTGCCCCTGGGATCAGTGAGAAATGATTGGATCTTTTTGATCACGAGATTGCCTTCTCTGAATACCCGAGGTCAGACCTTTTTGTCAAAAGCTTTCTTCATCCTTTATTGATATAAATGACCATGGCATAAAGCCGTCATCCTTTTTTCTTTGATAAGGTTCAGTTCATCGTATCTTCTTTGACACCATTCAGCTTCTGTTAGCTTAGCTTCCATCAAGATTCTTATGGATGGTATCTCTACTTCTATGGGGAGCACTGCTTCCATGCCATATACTAGAGAGAAAGGGGTTACCCCTGTTAAAGTGCGGACGAATGTGCGATAACCGTGAAAAGCAAATGGTAGCATCTCATGCCAATCCTTGTTGGTTACAACCATCTTCTGAATGATCTTCTTGATATTTTTGTTAGCGGCTTCTACTGCTCCATTCATCTTAGGCCGGTAGGGAGATGAGTTATGGAGTTCAATTTTAAGCTCATCACATAATTCTTTCATCATCTTGTTGTTCAAGTTAGATCCATTATCAGTAATGAGCTGGCTTGGAACAACATAACGGCATATGAGATTGTTCTTGATAAATCGGACCACCACTTGTCTGGTCACATTGGTGTATGATGCTGCTTCGACCCATTTGGTGAAGTTATCAATGGCTACCAGGATGAAGCGATGTCTGTTTGAAGCTTTGGGTTCAATCATGCCAATCATGTAGATTCCCCATATAGAAAAAGGCCATGGAGAAGAAAGAATTTTGAGATGCGTTGGCGGTACATGAATTTTGTCGGCGTATATCTGATACTTATGACATTTCCTCATTTACTTGTAACAATCAGATTCCATTGTCAGCGAATAATATCATGCTCTCATAATTTTTCTTGCCATTGTATGACCATTGGTATGAGTGCCAAAGGAACCTTCATGAATTTATTTCATTAGCATGTTTGCTTCGTGTTTGTCCACGCATCTAAGCATAACCATGTCGAAGTTTCTCTTGTATAGCACATCATTGTTCAGGAAGAAGTTGCCAGCCATTCTTTTGAGAGTCTTCCAATCTTTTCTTGATGTCCCAAGCAGGTATTCCTATCCTATAAGGAAGCATTTGATATCATGATACCATGGTTTGTCATCTATGACTGCTTCAACTGCAAGTATGTAAGCGGGCCTATCAAGGCGCATTATGTCAATCTTGGGTATGTCGTTCCATCAACTTACACTAATCATGGAGGATAAGGTAGCTAGTGCAACAGCCATGTGGTTTTCCTCACGAGGAATGTGATGAAAATTAATCTTGTTGAGGAAGGGTAACAACCTTCTTGCGTAGTCTTTGTAAGGAATCAATCCCAATTGATGTGTGTTCTACTCTCCTTTGTTCCTTAAGTCGATAGCTTCTTCGAGACCCATGATGCAAGCTTCATATTTGGCCTCATTGTTTGTACATTTGAATTCCAATCTGGCGGTGAAAGGAATATGGGTACCCTGAGGTGTAACAATGATTGCCCCAATTCTGTTTCAATAAGCGTTGACAGCCCCGTCGAATATTAATCCCCATTGGGAACATGGTTCTGGTCCTTCATTTGGTACTGGTTCATCGCAATCTTTAATTTTTAGGTACATGACATCCTCGTCTAGAAGTCAAATTTGATTGATTCCTGATCGTCAATCGGTTGATGAGCCAGATGATCGGCTAAAACACTTCCTTTGTCGGCTTTCTGAGCATGGTACTCAATGTCGTATTCTGATAACAACATTTACCAACGGGAAATCCTTCCCGTTAAAGTATGATTTTCAAAGACGTACTTGGTCGGATCCATTTAAGAGATTAACCAAGTAGTGTGACAAATCATGTATTGGCAAAGACGTTTAGCTGCCCAAGCTAGAGGGCAACAAGTTTTCTCGAGCATAAAGTATCGAGGTTCACAGTCCGTGAACTTCTTGCTTAAGTAATAAATGGCAGACTCTTTTCTTTTTGTTTCGTCTTGTTGGCCAAGCACACAACCCATGGAGTCTTCCAAGACTGTTAAGTAGATGATCAGTGGCCTTCCTTCCACTGGAGGAGATAGAATAGGTGGATTCAGCAGATATTCTTTGATACTGTCATAGGCCTTTTGGTAGTCTTCTGTCCATATACAACATTGGTTTTTTCTGAGTAATTTGAAAATTGGCGCGCATGTCGCGGTCACGAGGAATATGAATCTTGAGATGTAATTCAGACCTCCCAAAAATACTCTTACTTATTTTCCGGTCTTTGGAGAGGGCATTTCTTGAATGGCCTTGACTTTGTCGGGATCAACCTCAATCCCTTTTTGGCTGGCGATGAATCCTAAGAGTTTTCTTGAACGAATACCGAATGTGAACTTATTGGGATTCAAGTGGATTTCATATTTTCTCAGACGTTGGAATAACTTTGATAGGTGTTCCACATGTTCTTCTTCTGTTTTAAATTTGGAAATCATGTCATCGACGTACACTTCAATTTCTTTGTGCATCATGTCGTGAAACAACGTTGTCATAGCCCTTTGATAAGTTGCTAATGCGTTCTTCAGACCGAACGACATTACTTTATAGTAAAAGGTGCCCCATGGGGGTGATGAGTGAAGTTTTCTACATCTCTTCTGGCACCATTCTGATTTGATTATATCCCAAGAATCCATCCATGAAGGAGAATGCTTTGAATTTTGATGTGCTGTCAACTAGCATGTCAATGAGTGGTAGGGGTAAATCATCCTTTGGACTTTCTTTGTTTAAATCCCTATAGTCTACACACATTCTGTCTTTTTCGTCTTTCGTAGGAACAGGCACTATGTTGGCTAGCCATTGGGGATACTCTGATGTGGAACGGAAACCTGCGTCGATCTGTTTCTGCATTTCTTCCTTAATTTTGATAGCCATATCAGGGTGAGTCCTTCTCAATTTTTCTTAAACCGGAGGACAATCTGGTTTCAGTGGTAAGTGATGTTCCACGATGTTGGTATCCAACCCTGGCATGTCTTGGTAGGACCAAGTAAACACATCTGAAAAATCTTTGAGTAGTTCTATCAAGCCTTCTTTGACAGTTGGACTGAGTTGTGCTCCAATTTGAACTTCTTTTCTCTCTTCTTCATAACCTAAATTGACCGTTTCCAACGGTTCTTTGTAAGGTTGAATGGACTTTTCCTCATGTCTGAGTAATCGAGAGATCTCATCTGGAATATCTTCATCCCCTTCTTTTTCGGCTTCAAATACCGGGAACTCAAAGTTAGGAGAAAGCATTGGATGCTATGTTTCAATGGGGTTGAAAACAAATAATTTGCGTAACGTGATAATTCTTTTTTAGAAAAGACAGAGAGAATGAAAAAGTGTGTGCAGTGTATTTTGAAAAACGCTTATTTTTATTTTATTTTGGGTTTTTTTTTTAGGATTACCATTTTCTGGAAAAGCAAAAAGTGAAAATAACAATAAATGCGGGAATTCAGAATGACATTCTTTATTTATGATTTGTCGATTCTTGAAACACAAACCCTATAAAACAAAACTCTTTCACTCCGGGCAAAGCGAAGAGGGACATTGTCGCACCTGAGAAAATCAACTGGTGGAAAAGACAGAGGAGTCGCCACTGAACGCAATTTATCCCATCGGAGGGAAAGGAAACGATCGAAGAAAACCTCAAAAGGGAAAGACATGGTCTTCGTAACCATAGTCTGGGTTCGGGAGTCGGTCACGCGAGAGGAAGGTATTAGCACCCCCTCGCGTCCATCGTACTCGATGGGATCTACGCTTGTTATTCTAATCAAAGGGTGAGTTATCTAAAGCCTACTTCTAAAGGAAAGGAAAACAAAAGGTGACTCGATAGGACATCGTCGTCCTAGGCCTACGTATTCCCTCGGGAACGTGAAAATCAGAGTTAACGTAGTTTGGAGACTACAGAATTATGGGGGAAGGTTGCTCAACAAGACATTGTCGTCTCGTGCCTACGTATCCTCAATCTAATGAGAATGAGGAAATCAGAGCAGTCGTAGTTCGACCTACAAGGTCAATAAGTGTTTTTTACGAGCGACGTTAAGTCCGCGTCCGGCAGTTAGGGTCGATGCCTGTTTGCGACAAAAAGGAAGTAAGGTACTTTTTTCTGAAAATGATTTGGAACCCAGTTAATCCCGAAGGATAAAATGATTTGAACTTTGTTTGTGTTTTTTAGACATAAGTGGCTTAAGCCAATTTGAAACTTTTATTGCACTAAAGCCTGTGACATAGGATCTAATGCGTCACAAATCGACCCAAGACGGCACGCATGCTAAACACCCTAGGAAAGTGAAAGGAATCCCCCCACTCTCCATTTCCCATGTACTTAAGGCTCGTGGCGTACAATATTCGTTGTATTTATTATGTGTTTTGAACTTGTTTTGAGGTGAGAAGAGAAAAGACTCAAAGTTGCAAAGTAAAACAACTAAGGGAGACTAAGCCCTAATGTTGTTATACAATGGTCCTAAAGATTGAGGTTAGGGGACTATCCTACTTGTTATCATATATGGATTGCAAACCTAATGTCTCTCCTAACTCCAACTTAATCGAAAATTAAGTGGAACTAGGAATCCTAAGGGATCATGTGAATATCACAGGTAAACATTATACTAATCAATCACCAAACAGAAATGAGAAAGGAGAAGTAAGATGAAATAAAATTCATGTGAGTGTAAACAACTATGTAAAGCACCACAAACTTACCATATCGAAGCCAAGCTACACTAATGAATAGCTGAAAGCAAAGTGAAAATAACATGCAATTATGACTATGCTAGTGTCCTAAAACTACCCTAGGATGAATACCAAACAACAACCAAGGTTAGAAGTGTCCTAAAGGTATGAGATGCTACTAGGGGAAGTAGCTAAACACACCAAATCCTATCCATGTCAATATCTTAAGAAAGCATACAAGAATGCAAACTATGTCCTACATCAATATCCAAACAATTGTCATCCACAAACCATGTCAAAATGATTTCTAAAAGTCCCACAAATGAGAGCCAAGCCAAGTGTTAAAGGCATATATGAGATGTAAACATGTTAAATGGATACTTGAAGTAGTGATAAGTGGTCATGAAAGTATCTTACATCTTGTTCAAAAGGTTTACAAGTTACACACAAATGTGTCATCTCAAACATGTTTCAATCCATCATGAACATAATGAACAAACAAGCATGAAAAGAACCCATGAATGGATCTAGGTCAGAAGTGAACCATGTGATCCAAGGTGTAAACATCTCAAAACAACATCAATTTCATCATGGAAAACCAATTCCCAAAGATATTACAAGCATCTAACAAGACTAGCACTTAAACAATTCTCTAAAGTCATGTTTAGTGTAATGCAAGTAAAAGATCATTCAAACCAAATCAAATGTGTACCTAAGTACATGAGGCAGTAGCATACAACATGTGAATGAAGTTTAAAATGTTATAAGGAAGGCTCATGAGATTCACACCAATTTGCATTTAAAGGTTTAGGCCATTCTATACAAAGATATTACCTAAATCGTGCACTAAACATTTGTGAACAAACAATGATTAAGCACATACAAAGTTGACATGTGATGGACCTAAGTCAGAATTGAAACCATGTATTTAATGCTTAAAACCAATCTCAGCATGTCACAAAAGTTTACATCCAACTCCATTTCCAAAGTCAATGCAAGGGAAGAGCACAATCACACTCAAACATTCTCCTAAAAACATGTAAATTTTCACCCAAGTAAGATAGATGAAATTACATGATAAAGCAATGTTCAAGCATCCACACCAGGGCAAAATTGCCTATAAAAACCTCCCATTTGAATCCCAAAAGTAATGTTCAACTATGGCATACAAGTGATGTCAAAAGAGTGGACAAAGTGATAGCACAATCCATGTTCAAACTTAATGAAGCACGTCATCATTTAAGGGCATATAAAATGTCATATGAATCCATGTGGGAAGGCCCTAACCCATGATAAGACATACTTGAAAGAGTGCATAAAAGACCCCTAATGGAGGTTGGCATAAATGTATGATCAAATCAAGACATCTAGGAAAGTATCAAGTAGCCTCGAGCATCCAATTAGGTTTATACAAAGCATGTAATTCATGATCAAGAAACAACATCCAAGCATCCCAATTTTGCCTCAAAACATCACCATGAACATGATCAATCCCATCCCCAAATTTGGCCTAAGTTAGCCACATACATATGCCAAACCATGACCTAGTTCTAAGCATGTATCCGTATGAAAGGTACATATTGGATGATCATATAAAGGAAAGCTCAAAAGATGAAATTCGAAAGCATTCCAAAATTCATGGACAAGATATCAATCAAGCATCCACATGTCAAGCAATCAAGTGGCTACTTGCATACCAAAAATCATGTCCAAAAGATTAGAGAAATGTCACTTTTTGTGGCTTGAATCATAAGGTATCTCATTATGAACACCTATCTTTCAAAAATCCAAGAAAAATATCCAAACAGCCCAAAATTGAAATTAAAATTCATCAAAAATTGACTAACATTCATATGATCAGCCATGGAATTTTTTTAGAATTTTAGGACAATTTTTACTATTTTTAAAAAATTCATTTGAAACGCATTCAAAAAAGAAATTAAAAAAATGTGGAGAAACCTGGGGGGTGCTACACTAGCAAGGAAATTGTTCAATTCCACATGGGCTCAAGAAAGAGGGGCGCGAACAATAATTTTTGTAGGCCGAATGCGTAAAAAATGCCTCTTGAATCAGCAAAAAAGAAACAAGGAAAGGGTGGAAAGAGGAGCACGTGAGAGGGGTGTGCTTCATTAATGTGGTGGCACACTCTCACGCCTCTGATCACGATCACATGGCTAGGAATTAAATATCACTTGCTATCACATGCCAGGCATTATTATTCAGCATACAAGGAAAAAAACGTTACGGTAATAGACCTTCATCAATTGGTCAAGTGGTATTTTAATGAGAATAAGACAAAAATGAAACGCCATTCCCTAAGAAGACGACACATGGTCGTCTTCTTCATGCCTATCATGCACAGATCGTGAGTTCGCCCATTGCCACGAGCTTCTCGCGAATAAAGAAGGTGAAAATAGAATTCTTTAACAACACCATACACATTCAATTCTTGACCATTTTTCATGAAATAAAAGTCCAAATTGAACCCCTTTCAATGTAGATTATGAATCCATGCCTAAAATCCTCAAACAAACCACACACAAGAAGATATAAAAGGGATAAATTATGACCTCATACTTTGAAGAATCACCATTTCAACCAATCTCTACCTAAACAACATGCCTCTTCTTAGAGGAATTCAGATGCACGTTAACCACATGATTTCAAGACTTATGTGAGTTCTACCATGATGCTAAAGTTTCAAGAATCATAAACCTGGATGAAGCTTTACTCACGTGCGAGAAACCCGATAACTTCCTACAATTCTTCTAATCTACTTCAGGAAAGCAAAATAAATGCTTTGATCATCTTGGATCTTGCTAAAACTCCCAAAAATGAAGAAGATGATAAACCCTTGTAAGACAATGGTGGTGATTCCAGGTCCAAAATAGGGCATACAGAAAGGAGAGGGTGCTATGGTGATGAAGATGATGAAGGAAGAAGGAGAAAACTTCCAAAAATGGTTCAGATTCGTAACCCTTAAAAGTTGGTATCAATGGAGTTTTCTTCAAAGGTTTGGATCTGTTTTTCTGAACAATGGATTCTCTAACTGAATTTGTTAGGGTTTAGAGTTTATATATGGGTGGTTAGGGAGTGTTAATCATGGTTGGTTAATGGTTAGAGTAAGGCTAAGAGAAAATGAAAAATGAGAGTGAGTTGTGGTGGTGCACACGAGTTAGAAAAATTTAGTGTGTTTTAGCATGTGATCATGGAGTGATATGGATGGTAATGGTGATGTGTAGTGGTAATGTCATGCTGGTATGGATGAAAAAACAACTTGTTTATTAAGTTTCTCTCTTTCTTGCATGGTATAAGAGGTAAGTTATAACATGGTGCATGTCATGTAAACTTTTGTCTTGTTAAATGTGGTAAAGATGACATGTTGGTGTAGGGACCATTATCATGTGCATGGAAATGTGATAGCATCACTTTGGATTTTGAAATTTAAATGAACCATAACAATGAATATTATGCTCCATGAAGGTGACTTTGGACATACACATCTTGATGAATTTTGGATCAAAAGGGATGATTTTTCTTGCTTTACAAAGGTGGTATTCCATAGAATGATTTTGATGTTGGAAATAAAAATGAGGTTGAAAGGAGGTATCCAAAGCTGCCATGGTGTAATTTGTTACATGAGTTTTGCATGATCTTTACAAGGGTGATTTTTAAGGATTTTGGAAGGTTAGAACTCCTTGAATTGTGATCCAAACCCCATGGTTCTTGTAACCATTTTTAAGGGGACACTTGATACTACATTTTCCATGTTGGAGAAAAATGAAATTGAAGCTTCATTCATCATGAAAAATGGACTTAAAATCATGACCACCAAACTGAATTTTGAAACTTAGAAAAATTCTAAGTTTTTTATTTGGACAACTTAATGATCCTAACTTCAAATGATCATAACTCTTGATCTATAACTCTTGATCATACTACAACTTTCATTTGAAAAATATTTCCAAATGAGGCTTGTATCATGCTCAAATCTGGGCTTGAAGATGGCTGAAAACTAAGAAAAAATATTCCTAAAATGGAAAGTTTCTTAAGAAACCCTAATTTTCCCAAAATGGAAACTTTCACAACTCTTGATTTTTCTTGATTATTTGGATATTTCTTGATCAAATATCAACCATAGACCATGTTTGACATGATGAACATGAATTTGACCTAAAAAAGTCAGGAGTTGACTTTATCCTAGATCAGTTGACTTTATTTGCAATTCTCCTAATTTTCAATCAACTATCCAACTGAAACCCCTGTGAATGACATTGATGGTCCATAATCCGATATTAGATACATGAGAACACATAGAACACCATGGAATCAAGTCTTTCCCAAAAAATCAGAAACAAACTGATTTTAAGCAAAACCCTAATTTGGGGTGTTACAGCTGCCCCTATTCAATCGACTTGGACCTTAAAGGACGATAGCAACGACTTTCAGACATTCGAGGTACACGGAGATTGAATACCAAAAGAACCCAGAAATTTTCACTCTGTGGGGAAATAGGTTATAAAGTGTTTGCCAACCGAGGATGGACTCAAAGTGGGGATGCCACTCGAAAGCGGACTTGAAAGGGATGCCGACACGCAAGCGGACTCACAATGAAATGGTTCAAAAACACAAAGGTAGGCCAACACATAGGTGGTCTCACAACCAAAGGTTGCCATCACAAGTTGGATTTTCAACAGGAATGCCGACACACGGGCAGACTCAGATATAAACACAAAGGAAGGCCGACACACGGGCGGTCTCATTACCAGAGGTTACCATCACAAGATGGATTATCAAAAGGAAGGACGATACACTGGTGGACTCAGATCCAAACACAAAGGTAGGCCGACACACGGGCGGTCTCATAACCATAGGTTACCATCACAAGATGGATTTTCAAAAGGAAGGCCGACACACGGGCGGACTCAGATCCAAACACAAAGGTAGGCCGACACACGGCCGGTCTCATAAGCAAAGGTTAGTAGAATTAACAGATCTACAAAGATGACTCCACTGGGGAAAAGAGCAATCTAAACAGACAACTCTACGGGGGAGTACGAGGAGGATGAAAAAATTCATCGTCAATTTCAACGGGGATAACGTAAGATTAAATCTCCTGAACTACACCGTTTCTGCTGGGGAAAATCCTTGAGAAGAAAGTATCAAATCTGGCTTATGGTTCGAATGCATATGTTTGAATTTTTCTATGGCGTAATGCTCCATACGAAATGGAAATGCTACGCATTTGGAGGATGCAATGCAAAAATGCTTATGCTATGCAAAAGAGGCGCCTCAGCAAAAAAAATGCTGAAGATACGAAGGCAACTCCACTGGGGATGATAAACTAAATTGTCCTTAGGGTCGCAACCCTTGTTGAGGAAGACAAACTGAACAGCCTTCCTGATTGAAACCTCTGCTGAAGATGAAACCCGAAGAGAACTCCCACTCCATTGGGGCTTACAAATAACCCTTGAAGATAGAACCCAAAATGACTTCCCCTACACTGGGGCAAGAATGACAACTACTAAAGATGGAACCCAAAGATCTGATACGGAAAAGGTGCCAATAACCATTGGACTTAGAAACCTGTCGTGGATGTCAACCACTACTGACTAAACCGTTGAGATGACTACCAACAAACTCTGCTTGGGGACTGAAGTCAATAACACCGAACCTGTTGGAGAATATCATTGAACTTAACCTGGTGTTGGGGAAACGACTTTAACCTACTGGGGATGATAACATACCTTTGCTAGTGAGATTACACTTCCTATCCTGATGAGGAAAGTGGACACCACGAAATTGTGGGGAATATAAGATCTCTACCAAGGAGAGACATTTAGCAAGTCTTCTGCTGGAGATGCAACATCTTCCTGTCTAAGACGGTCGACTTATGAATACTCGTTGGGGAGTTATAAGCCACTCTGACTGGGGGAAAGCAATCCTCTGCACTCATGCTGGGGGGAGAAGAATTCTCAACGCTCCACTAAGGATGCTAGATCTTCTATGCTGGGGAGGTAAACTCTACTGGGGAGAATAAATCATGTCATCCTGCAAACACACATCAAACAACAAGATGTTCTATATGCGAATTGGCCACCTCGGTCGCCATCCATAACATCCATTGCTCAAGCAATTTTCATTGTCTCTGACATGCTCTGTAAAGCTTAATGTTTTCACCTGCAATGTATATAAAAAATAACGAACATTTTTGCAAACAAAACAGTAAAAGTAAAAACATGAATGAATAGCTTTTTGAGTGAAATGAAAATTTTATTGATTGAATCGGCCTGTAAATAGGCATTTACAACAGAAGCAATTCCTGAAATGAGGTAATTGCGGAAAAAAAATGAAAAGAAAAATACATATGTCGGCAATGTGTGAACAAATATCCAACATGTTTCGACTCAGCTATGCCCCATATGTCTTCTATATCCGCGGATGCTTCAGTCTCTGGAAAGAACTAACTAGACTGATTCCTATCCATAGATCGAACGCAGACTGCAGCCTCTCGCTTTGAAATCCCTAATTTTTGCCTGGATCGCCCTTTCAGGTTTTCAATCCACCAGGATGCCCATTTTTGCCAAAGTTACCTTTTCAAGTTTTTCAACTTTGCAGGTTTATTCTTTTCTTTTCTTTTATCCCTAATTTTTTCCCGAACCTTTTCTTTTTGTAGTTCACCGAGATGCCCCTTTTTTGCCTGGACTTTTATTTTTTGTTGTCCAGCGGGTCTCTTTTATGCGAAGTATTTTTTGACTGTGTCTGCGTTCACAGGGGACGTAAAATCTTCGCCATCCATGGTTGAGAGTAACAAGGCTCCACCAGAGAAAACCTGTCTCACAATATACGGCCCTTCGTAGTTTGGAGTCCATTTTCCCCTGTGATTTGTTTGAGGAAGAAGGATCCTTTTCAACACCAATTTACCTATCTGAAAACACCAAGGACATACTTTCTGATCAAAGGCCCTCTTCATCCTACTCTGATATAACTGGCCGTGTGCAATGGCTACCAATCTCTTCTCTTCAATGAGGTTCAGCTGATCCAACCTGGATCGTACCCATTCGACTTCATCAAGTTTCACGTCTGCCATAATTCTCAAAGAAGGAATCTCAACTTCTAGTGGTAGGACTGCTTCCATACCATACCTCAGCGAGAAATAAGTTTCCCCAGTCGACGTACCCACCGAATTACGATAACTGTGTAAAGCGAAAGACAACATCTCATGCCAATCTTTATATGTTACCACCATCTATTGCACAATCTTCTTGGTGTTCTTATTCACTGCCTCAACATCGCCATTCATCTTCGAATGATATGGAGAAGAATTGTGATGCTCGATCTTGAAGCTCTGGCATAGTTCCTTCATCATCTTGTTGTTTAAATTCGAACCATTATCTGTGATGATTCTCTCCGGGATACCATAACGGCAGATGATGTCCTTCTTTATGAACTAGGCTACCACTTGTCTGGTGACGTTGGCAAACGAGGCAGCTTCTACCCACTTCGTGAAGTAATCAATGGCGACCAGAATGAAATGATGCCCGTTGGAAGCAGTCGGTTCAATCTTCCCAATCATGTCGATGCCCCACATAGCAAAGGGCCAATAAGATGACAATACGTTCAGAGGAGTAGGCGACACATACACCTTATCACCATAAATCTGGCATTTATGGCATTTCCTGGTGTATTTGAAACAATCGGACTCCATAGTTATCTAGTAATACCCTGCCCTCAACAGCTTTCTGGCCATGGCATGACCATTAGCATGGGTACCGAAAGAACCCTCATGAACCTCTTCCATCAACTGGCTTGCCTCGTGTTCATCAATATACCGTAGCAAGACCATGTCGAAATTCCTTTTGTACAACACATCGTCTTCATTCAACAAGAAATTACCCGCTAACCTCCTCAGAGTTTTCTTATCCTTGGTGGATGCTCCAGCCAGATACTTTTGACTTTTGAGAAAACGCTTGATGTCATGATACCAAGGCTTGCCATCTGACACTTCTTCGGCAACAAACACGAAAGCCGATCAGTCCAGATGCATAATTCTAATTGATGGAGCTTCATTTCACCAATTCACCTTGAACATGGAAGCTAACGTTGCCAACGCATCGACCATCTGATTCACATCCCGGGGTACATGATGAAATTCCACCCTATCAAAGAATGGTAACAACCTTCTGGCAGAGTTCTTGTATAGAACCAAGTTTGCCTGATGAGTCTCCCATTCTCCTTTGATTTGATTAATCACCAACGCAGAATCACCATATACATCGAGGTTCTTGATTCTCAAATCAATAGCTTCTTCTAACCCCATGATGCACGCTTCATACTCTGCCTCATTGTTGGTGCATGTGAACGCCAATCGGGCGGTGAAGGGTATATGAGAACCCTGTGGAGTGGCGATGATCGCCCTGATTCTGTTACCATATGAATTTACAGCCCCATCGAAGATTAAACTCCACTGAGATCCAATTTCTGGTCCCTCATCAGGCAAAGGCTCATCACAGTCTTTCATCTTCAAAAACAAGATGTGCTCATCTAGAAATTCAAACTTCATCGGTTGATAATCCTCGATTGGTTGTTGAGCGAGATATTCTGACAGAACATTTCCCATAATGGCTTTCTGGGAAACCTTTTGAATATCGTACTCTGTCAAAACCATCTGCCAACGAGCTATTCTCCCGAAGAGTGCTTGCTTCTCAAACACATACTTTATCGGATCCATCTTCGAAATCAACAAGGTCGTATGATTTAACATATATTGTCTTAAACGCTTAGCTGCCTAAGAAAGTGCAGACCATGTCTTCTTCAACATTGAGTATCTTGACTCACAATCAGTAAACTTTTTACTCAGGTAGTAGATGGCATGTTCATTCTTACCTGTCTCGTCTTGTTGACCGAGTACACACCCCATCAAATTCCCAAGAACCGTAAGATACATAATCAATGGCCGACCTGCCATTGGCGGCACGAGGATCAGAGGTTCCTGCAAATATTCTTTTATTTTAGCAAACGCCTTTTGACAATTTCCATTCCACCTGACCTCTTGATCTTTTCTCAACAATTTGAATATAAGTTCACACGTGGTTGTGAGATGAGAGATGAACCGGGCAATGTGGTTTAGTCTCCCTAAGAAACCACGAACCTCTTTCTCCATTCTCGGCTCAGGCATATTTTATATGGCTTTTACTTTAGCAGGATATACCTCGATACCTATTTCACTAACAATGAAGCCCAACAATTTACCGGATCTTACCCCAAAGGTGCACTTGTTCAGATTCAACCTCAGTCTGAATTTTCTTAACCTTTCAAACAGCTTTTAAAGATTCACCAAATGGCTTCCTCCATATGTGACTTCGCGATCATGTCATCAACATAGACCTCAATCTCCTTGTGAATCATATCATGAAAGAGAGTCACCATAGCCCGCTGATAGGTTGCCCCAACATTTTTCAATCCAAAGGGCATTAACTTATAGCAAAAAGTTCCCTACGGTGTAATGAATGTCATCTTCTCCATGTCCTCTGGGGCTATTTTGATTTGGTTATACCCAGAGAAGCCATCCATGAAGGAAAATACAGAATATTGAGCAGTGTTGTCAACTAACACGTCAATGTGGGGGAGCGGGAAATCGTCTTTTGGGCTTGCTCTATTCAAGTCTCAATAATCGACACACATCCTAACCTTTCCATCTTTCTTAGGCACAGGAAGAATGTTAGCAACCCACAGAGGATAGTTTGTCATGGCGAGAAAACCAGCATCCAACTGCTTTTGAACCTCTTCTTTAATTTTAATAGCCATGTCTGGTCTTGTTCTCCTCAACTTCTGCTTAACTGGAGGACAATCCTCTTTGAGCGGCAACCGGTGCACAACAATATTCTTATCGAGCCCAGGCATGTCTTGGTAAGACTAGGAGAAGATGTCCACCTACTCTCATAGCATTTCAACCAATCTTTCCTATACACTATCTTCCAAGGAGGCCCCGATTGTGACTTCTTTCTTTACATCCTCGGTGCCCAAGTTGATAACTTCAATGTCCTTCTGATGAGGTATAATGATCCGTTCCTCCTATTTTAGTAGTCTCGCCAACTCTTCAGGTAGGTCACAGTCTTTGTCAGCCTCTTCTTCAGCCTGATAAATGGGATTGTCGAAGTCATACCGAGCGATAGCTGAATCATGGTCGGTGGAATCTGAATTGATAAACCTGCATGAGGGATGTTTTATGTTTATTATGAATGCAATCATGAACAAACAAAAACACATTGCCATTTTACTTTTAATAAATGCACAAAAGTAAAAACGAAAGACATGGATCACAATATTTGAATACGAAAACGTTCTTTATTGATGATAAAATTGAAAGTAAAACATCGTGGCCCTACAGAAATAATCACTACGTCTTGGGCAGAACGTAGGATTGAACATGTACAAAAACAAGAACAATTACTCTTCGCACGAGACTTGAACAACTTCCTTAGCAGACCAATTACGCAGCTCCTGGCCAGGAATGCACAGGCGAATCCATTGGTCCATGTCATAATCACTGTCACCCTCGTCGTCTCCGATGGAATTAATTCTGTTAAAGAAAACTCCTGCACTAGTGAACTGAACCAGACCATTATACTTTGGAGGCCCATGAGATGACTTGAACAGCTTGTATCCCAGCCCATACTTATTCTTTTTCATCTCCACATCTATTACTTGGCCCTATTTATGATAATTACCGAAATCTACCATAGCGCGTGCGTCTTTGAGCAAAGACGTAGAAACTTCGGGTTTATTAACCTCTACAAGAGGCTCATTCGAGATCTGAACAACTTCAAAACCCTAGCATAAAGTCTCATGTATCTCTTCATCCACCTCCACATACTTGAAAGTTGGCAGAATACTGATCATCATATCTTCTTCCCCACACACCGTAACAAATTTTCCTTCTGCCATATACTCCAGCTTCTAATGTAGGGTAGACGTCACTACCCCAGCGTGGTGAATCCAGGGGAGCCCCAGCAAACAACTATATGCCGACTGTATATCCATGATATAGAAGGTTACACCAAAAACCTCCGGTCCCACCTTGATGGGTATCGCAATTTCTCCGAACACCAACTTTTTGGAGCAATCAAAGGCCCGCACCACCAGATCACGTGGTGTACAAATCAGCCCTTGAGTATCAAGTTTAATCAGTGCTTTCTTGGGGAGAACATTTAATGAAGAATCGGTGTCTACCAACTCGTGGGATAGCAATGAGCCTCTGCATTCTATAGAGATATGTAAAGCAAGTCCAGATCTGTAAAGCCCAAACCATTTCCAGCATTTACATGCGCCACTACGCCCTCAAGCTGATTCACCGATATTTCCTGTGGTACATACGCTGCGCTCAACACTTTTAATAAAGCATTCCTATCCGCCTACAAGCACATTAACAAAGGCAGAATAGAAATTTTGGACGGTGTTTGATGCAAGTGGTCTATGATTTTGTAGTCGCTTTTCCTGATTATTCTCATGAATTCATTAACTTCTTTCGAGAAAGCCTCATCAGCATTCTTTTGCGTAGAATCCTCTACAACTGGCCCTTGTCCAGAATTGTCGACCACCTGTTTACCTTTGTCCTGACTTGTAGTACCCGCGTTATCATTAGCCGGTGAAAAGACTCTGCCACTTCTGGTGATAGCCCCAGCTTCCACAACATTTTTCAGCAATAGATCCTACACCTGATGGACCTACCAGTTCCTGCTTCTGCCCGTTGCAAAATACCTTGTCCCCAAAATTCCATGGGATGGCCTTGGTGCTTTCATAGGGTATTGGCCCTGGGACGGTGATAATGACCGACGCTTGCCTCGTCGGCGCTGAAATATTGATTGTCTTATACGGAATGGATATTGTGGCGACATCTTCACTGCGATTTCAAATTGTAACAGCCCATCATTCATCAACCTCTGAATATTCGTCTTCACAGAAACACAACCCTCATGTTGCACCAAACACTCTTGGCAATTATGAGAACATCCTGGAAATACCCCATTTCTCAATAACCCCTCCTAGACTACTGATAGAGAAGTCTTCAACTCATTCACATTCATTATCAAATCCAGCGGTTCCTCGTCATCTATGGCATTCGCCCTTGCCCCTCCATGATTAGGCATATGGTTTCAGATTACATTCGGACCATTGTTTGTAAAATTGATGGCTTTGGAATCAAGCAAATCTTTTGAAGGTGTGAGAAAAACACAAGAAAGGGGGGTTTAAATTGGGTTTTCCAAAATGAAAGCTTTTCGTGACACTCAAACAAAGATTACAAATAGACTAACAATAGAGAAAGACACACGATATATCCTGGTTCACTTGAAAATTATCAAGTTAATCCAGTCCACTCGCCAAGGTGATTTTGCCTCTCTCAAGTGAGGTCTTAATCCACTATAAACAAACTGATTACAACTGCACTAGCAACTGCTGGTGACTAACAATACACAGACAAACTGTCTCTTCTTAAGGCTTCTGACCAAACTGGTCCCTTAAGGAATTAATCTCTAAGACACACTAGTCCTAGACTTCTCAAGAATTATGACCTAATCGGTCTCTCAAGGAAATCAAACCACTGTTTGAAAATACAATGCACAAGCTAACTGCAAGTGGCTAACAACACTAAAAATCAATGTCTTAGTCTTCCTAAAGCTTCTGACCTACCTGATCCTTTAGGGAACACAAACAACTATTTGTTACAAAGGTTTGTTTACAATAATGATGCTTCTACACAAGCAGAGTAAACACATTTTTAGCTCAATCTATCTTAGAGCGAATCTACACAGTAAAAACAATCTTCTTCTTTGTATTGTGGTGCTTTACTGTTCACTCATAAATTTCTCCATTTCTTGAGTTCGTTCTTCATATGAATCAGTGTGTTTAATAATTCTCTTTTTCACACTAAGTGTTACATTTTTTTCGCCACTAATTCATTGAATGATCAAGTCTATATATAGCCAGAAAAAGATCCGTTGAAGGGCAGATCAGTAATATCAGAAGAGTACTGGTGACTTGAAATAATGTCGTTATGCTGGGGTGAAAATCGTACACTGAAATTTTCCTTTGTGCCACCAAATCAGGGCAGTGGAATGGTAGTGGAAAAGAACGTTTTTTATCTGTACCATGTACTATTTTCCCACACAAACATTTCATCTTCTTCTATTCATCAGAGGCTTCTGAGTTTATATGATTGAAGCATGATCATAAGAATTAATCATTGGGTCTTTAGAGTCTTGAGTCTTCAGAGTCTTCAGAACATGTTCAGCAGAACCTTGTCTTCAAAATCTTCACCACTCCTTCTACAGAACCCTTAGTCTTCAGAATCCTTAAGTATTCAGGGTCTTCAGAACTTCGTTCAGCAGAACCTTGTCTTCAGAATCTTCAGCACTTAGTCTTCAGAAGTTGACGACTTCAGAAGCTAAACAGGCTTAAGAAGTAGAACATCAGAGTCATGCTCAGAGGTTAGAATCCATGAGATGTTACAGCAGCAACATAGTGTCTTCTTAGAGTCTTTCTGACGCACAGTAGATTAGAAGCAATCTTGTTTCTTTACGCAGAAGCGACCATTGAGAATTTTAGAGTGACATAGCACATGATCTTTATCAGAGTCAGAACCTGTTTGTCAAAACCATCAGAATAACAAACGTTAGAGTACTAAAATTGTTCTCACACAAATACTCCATTGTTATCATCAAAACATATAGATAAGATGCAAAACCAAATCATGTTCTTATATCTTGAACTTTGTGCTTAAAATCCTTGCAATTATCAATAATATGACCCGGAGCTCCTGAATGAAACTCACAGCGTGCGTTGGCATCGTACCCAAGTGGCAAATCGCCCGTGGGTGGTGTCAGAGTTCTTGTATGCACCAACTGGAGTTGTAGTAGATGTTGGAATAATTATGCATATGGCATCAGAGGTCCATCAAAATGCATGTTTCGCTCAGGCCTATCTTGATACCTGCGTGGGGTAGGGTCTTGCTGCTGAGGCGCGGCCGAAATAGCTATGGTAGCAACCTGTTGGGTGTAATTTTGATGGGCGTTGCCCTTACGGCGATTTGAAGAGACTGAATTCGCATCTCCTTCTCTTTCCCCCCATATAATTTCTTGTGTCCTCCAGCTGAGGATCCATTACTGCTCAGTATCTTGCCAGACTTAATACCACTTTCAACCCTTTCACCAGCCAAAACTAGCTCAGAAAATCCTGCCGATAAACATCCCACCAGTCTCTCATAATACGGCCCTTGCAATGTGGCCATGAACGTATTCACGAGCTCTCTCTCCATCATTGGTGGTTGAACCCTAGAAGCCATTTCATGCCACCTTTAGGCGTATTCCTTGAAGCTTTCATTATTCTTCTGCGACAAACTCTACAACTGCATACGATTGGGAGCCATATCCGTGTTATACCGATAGCATTTAACAAACGCCTTGGCCAATTCACGCCAGCTGCAAATGTGGCTCATTTCCAACTACATATCCCACTCCAGGGGTGCCCCAGCCAGGCTGTCCTAGAAGAAGTGCATCAGCAGCTTTTCATCTTCAGAGTAAGCAGACATTTTTCTGTAGTATGCCCTGATGTGGGTCTTAGGGCACATAGTTCCGATATATTTTTCAAAAGAGAACCTTGAATTTATGCGGAATTTTTACTCCGAGAACCAATCCCAGATCAGCCATATCGAACCCCAAGGAATTCTGATTCTCATACGCCTTCATTCTCTCCTCAATCAACTTGAACTTCCTGTCAACTTCATTTAAAATACCAGTGTCAGCCCCTTGCATCGAGAACACATCGTCTTAATGATCCTCCCATTGAGGGCCTCCTTCCCCATGTACTGCCCCTATACTGCCAGCCCCACCAACAACCAATGGAATACCTCCAGCTGGTCCTCCGCCTGGAGGAATGACAACAGTAAGAATAGGAGTGCCTCCTCCCGGAGGAACAATGTGAACACCAACTTGACTTCCTCCGCCCGGAGGGATGACATGAACACCACCGTGAAGAACGTCTTCCTCATCAACACGTGCAACTAGAGGTTGTACTAAGGTTCTTAGTTGCTCATGTCCTTGAGCAACGCTTTACATCATCTCCATGAATTCGGTCATGTGGTTGTGAAAGTCCTGGAGATCGGCTTGCACTTGTTCCATTGCTTTTTCCTGGTTCAGACGAGTGGAGTAATAGTGGAGATGATGATCAGCAATCCTGTCTGGACAAATTGAACAAGATAAGAAATCCAGAGGTAAGCATCTGTTATGCAAATGAGTATGAAAATGCGTATGTAAATGCAAATGCCATGTTTAATCATTTCCAGGTTATATCCATATTTTGATTCCAGTCCTGATTGGGTGAGGGATCAAATACAATACTGGTCAAATAAAGCTGGAACAGATAGATATTGCAGAGGAAATACATCTGGAATAAACACCATTGAGAAAATATTGCAGAAACAAGTGTGACTAAAGCAAAAATCTCATTATATTATATTCCGAAAAGTCATACAATTGATTATGATATAATCAAAGGTGAGTCCATCAACAAGCCTGATGGTAAACATAATATACGGTACCCAGAGATACAAATACAAATCAATCCCAAACCCCCAACCCATACAAACTGGTCTTGACCTCTTCGAGTAGGGCTTCGGTGTCAGGGTGAGTTGGTTGCTATATCAGCCCTCTAATCAACTTGTTCCTCATCCCAATGCCTTGGTTCAACTTGACAATGTGCTATGCGCTATCGTCGTCTCCGAAGACGCCTCTGACCTTTGACTTCTTGATCCCAGCTTAAACCTTGAGCTCTTCAGTCTCCTTCTAAGCATCCTTCAGTTTGTCGGAGAAGTGCTTCTTGCCTTTTTTCGCCTTTTGGAGTTCCTCCTTTAATTCCCTATTTTCAGCCATGATTTCAACCCACTTGTTTTGAGAGTCAGCGAGCTTAGCTTTTGGCTCGGCCAAGTGTTACTTAGTTTGCTTGTGAGTCCTTGCGGAGGATTCAACAACTAACTTAGATTTCTGGTAGAACCGAGCTCTGTCTGCAAAGTCTACCCCTTTTTCTGCCAACAGCTTCGTGGCATCTTGAGGCTTTCATTCCAATCCCAAGTTGGTATGCAAAGCGTCTTGAAGACGACTACCCAAGTCGGAGTTTTCGGCACAGAGCTCGTTCACCAGAGCTTGCAGCTTGTTAAACTCTTTAATAGCAACAGTGGTGGGTTTCTCTATCATTAAGGGATACAAAGGTGGCTCCCTTGAGAATGGAAAAAGCACCTCATCCGCTTTCCTCTGGATTTAATCAACATAAGGAGGGTAGGCCCTACAGTCACTCTTCCCCAGAACAGTCTTCCCCTTCTTATGAATATGTGCCCAAGCACTCACAGCTTCCCTCAACATCTCCTGATCTTCAACAACATTAAAAAATAATGATTCCTCAATGTCTCGATCTTCAGGAGGACCATGCAAAGCATATCCAAACTGTTGGATGGCCAGGATAGGGTTGTAGTTGATTCCGCCCTTCCTACCCACCAGAGGTAAATTTGGAAAGTCCCCGTAGCTAGAAATGATCTCCGTACCCAAAAACGGATGATCAAACCAGACGATGTTGTTAGTAGTCAGCCCCATTATTCGCTTAGACCATTTCAGAGAAGTCTTTGTGTCAACAAAGGCTCGAGTTTGAGGTAGATGATTCAGAAACCAATCTGACAAGAGCGGTGTACACCAATTCACGGACCCACCTCTTCTCTTTCGTTCTTGAAATGAACTGAATTATAGAAGTCACCAAGCTGAGTAGGAATTGGATTTTTTAGAATGAAGATTCTCACGGCGTGCATGTCCATGAAGTCATGTAAGTTGGGAAACAGAACAATCCCATAGATGCATAGAGCCAAAATGGCATTGAAAATTGTCCAACTTCTGGCGTCGACATACTCTTGAGCTTGGCTTACCAGAAACTCCAACACAAAACCTTTAAATCCACCTTTATCGGCAATGTTATCCTTCAAAACTGACTGACCAACATGCAGAGAAGCTGAGACTTCCTCTAAGCTTGGGCACTCCTCGGAAAAGAATGGTATTCTTGGCTTGACAGAGATTCCTAGGATGAAAGAGAGCTCTTCCAGTGTTGGTGCTAGAATATAATCTGGAAAGATGAAGCAATGCAATGGAGGCTCATAAAACTGCAATAGTGTATGAAGAGCGTCGTGCTCGTACTTTGTGATATTACGGACCACATTTAGTAACCTCCCATACTCCCTTATGAAATCATTAAGAACCCTGGGCTCAGCCATATCAACCATTTTATGAAGCAATTCTAGAGTTGGTCTTGGAAATCTGTATGCCACATTGTTCTTCCTCTTAGTATCCATCCCTATAGAACCCATTGACCAGAATCAAAGGTAAGATATGCACATGGAAATGAAAAAACATGAATGTTAGGGTATGACAATGCAATGCAAAGGCATGGTATCATAGTGCCACATATATCTGGACGTGTCTGTGATGGACTGTGTGAATAGTGTCTGTACAGAACTGTGAATAACAACTGATTGAATATAACAGGATAAACTGTCCACTTCTGTAAGAATACCAGAAAATCAGGTAGGTTGGAAGTCATGGTTACATGCAAACCTGTAAACACCCAGCCCTTCTCACATGTGGGTTCTAAGACTAAGGATCCTCAGTGTCACGGACTCTCAGGTCGAAAAATGATTATACGTTCACCATTTTTGGTTTGGCATCATCATCAATCGAGGAGGCCTCAACTCATTCCCCTCAAACGGTCATCCTATGGCAAGTTCTCAGCTTCGGGTCCTCGGATCAAAAGCGTAATGGGTTTGCCATTTCTGGTCTGCCATTATCACCTCTTGGGAGGAGTGCCTCAACTGATTCCTTGAGAATGGTCACCAGAGTCGACAACTTTCTAGGTTAACACCCCGAAATGCACTAGACGCGCAAATCAGAATATCTCCCAAGAAAACCTCGTCTGGGTGTGGGTTTCGTGAAAACCAAACGTACCACGACACTACGCAGGCCACACTACTTTCCACTCTAGTCCTATGCGTACTCTCAAGCCTGGGTATTGGGATTATCTCTCAGATCACCCATCCCACCAAAAAACAACAGTCCAGCACAGTCCAGAATATATGGCAATAGTGAAATGTAAAGCAAGTAAATGCAATAAAAGCGATAAACATGCTATGAAGCCATAAATGAAGCAAGTAAAACATATAGATAAACACCCAATAACCAAAAGTGCACAAACGCTAAGATTGACTCGCTTAGGGAACCAGTGTCCCCACCAGAGTCGCCAGCTGTTGTACATGCGAAAATCAACCGGCGGAAAAGACAGAAGTGTCACCACCGAATGTAATTTATCACATCGGAGGGAAAGGAAATGATCAAAGAAAACCTCAAAAGGTAAAAACATGGTCATCTCAACTATAGTCTGGGTTCGGGAGTCGGTTACGCGAGAGGAAGGTATTAGCACCCCCTTGTGTCCATCGTACACGATGGGATCCACGCTTGTTGTTCTAATCAAAGGGTGAGTTATCTAAAGCCTACTGCTAAACTAGAAAGGAAAACAAAAGGTGACTCGGTAGGACATCATCGTCCTAGGCCTACGTATTCCCTCGGGAACGGGAAAATCAGAGTCAACGTAGTTTGGAGACTACAGAATTATGGGGGAAGGTTGCTCACCAAGACATCGCCGTCTCATGCCTACGTATCCTCAATCTAACGAGAAAGGGGAAATCAGAGCAGTCGTAGTTCGACCTACATGGTCATTAAGTGTTTTTTACGAGCGACGTTAAGTTCGCGTCCGGTAGTTAGGGTCGATGCTTGTTTGCAACATAACGTAAGTAACGTGCTCTTTTCTGAAAATAATTTGAAACCCAGTAAATCCTGAAGGATAAAATGATTTGAACTTTGTTTGTGTTTTTTATACAGAAGTGGCTTAAGTTAATTTGAAACTTGTATTGCACTAAAGTCTATGACATAGGATCGAATGCGTCGCAAATCGACCCAAGACAGGACGCATGCTAAACACCCTAGGAAGTGAAAAGAAGCCCCCACTCTCCATTTCCCATGTACTTAAGGCTCATTGCGTACAATACTCATTGTATTTATTATGTGTTTTGAACTTGTTTTGAGGTGAGAAGAGAAAAGACTCAAAGTTGCAAAGAAAAACAACTATGGGAGACTAAACCCTAATGTTGCCATACAATGGTCCTAAAGATTGAGGTTAGGGGACTATCCTACGTGTTATCATACATGGATTGCAAACCTAATGTCTCTCCTACCTCCAACTTAATCGAAAATTAAGTGGAGCTAGGAATCCTAAGGGATCATGTGAACATCACAAGTAAACATTAGACTAATCAATCACCAAAGAGAAATGAGAAAGGAGAAGTAAGATGACATAGAATTCATGTGAGTGTAAACAACTATGTAAAGCACCACAAACTTACCATATCCAAGTCAAGCTCAACTAATGAATAGTTGAAAGCAAAGTGAATAAAAATTTACCATGTCCAAGCCAAGCTCAACTATGCTAGTGTCCTAAAACTACCCTAGGATGAATACCAAACTACAACCAAGGTTAGAAGTGTCCTAAAGGTATGAGATCCTACTAGGGGCAGTAGCTAAACACACCAAATCCTATCTATGTCAGTAACCTAAGAAAGCATACAAGAATGCAAATTGTGTTCTATGTAACACCCCAATTCCCATCGCGAATAAATAACACATAATTAAATCAGAGTAAATAAAAATTTATCCTTAGACAGAAACAAGGATGCCACATTTAAAGAAAGAAAACACAATCCCTGCTCATAAATTTTGATACATAACTCAAAATGGAATAACCTCAAAGGGAAACTTTTTCCATACAAAAGGAAAGTTCAATTATGGAATAAAGCGGAAAGATCCATAACTGCCTCGTTTTACAAAATAAATCATTTTGTAACATCAAGATATTCATACCAAGTTAATACAAAATATACCCAACAAATGTATACATATATAACAATAGCGCTCCCCGACTCCCGTGTTACGTATCAGAGCAGACACACCGACAAAAGGATGGAGAACTAATCTTCACAAAAGCCTCCAAGACACATATCTGCAATTACATCATAGAGCAACAAACCACAGCAGAAGGGTGAGAAATAACAATTAAATCAAGATTGCATAACAATATGCAAACACATACAAATTCACATGCATAATTATTCTCACCACAAGCATCACATACTAATACACATAGCATATATCAATTATACCAACATAATAACATATTCACACATAATGCATACCAAAGTTATGACATATGGAAACACACCACCCCATCACGTAGCATATGTCTATTCATAAAGTATATTATCCATAACCAATGCATTTATCACGAATACATATCAAATCACCAATGCTATCACGAGCTCAACACATAATCAATCAATTCACAATTTCCCACACATAATCAGTCCATTCATGATTTTCCACACATAATCAATCCATTCATGATTTTCCACACATAATCAATCCATTCATGATTTTCCACACATAATCAATCCATTCATGATTTATACAAATGCAAAGAGACCGACACAACGACTCTATGCAAATGCGGTACCATCCATCCATCATTCTCATCATTAGTTCACTTAGGAACTATTTGAACCATCGCTTGTTACTTAGTGTAACTCCCCATCGGGCAGACGATGTTCCCCGTCGCTCACACCTCTTTGTATAAGGTACACGGCGTTTATGGATCACTCACACCTCTTTGTATAAGGCACACGACCCGATCGCTCACACCTCTTTGAATAAGGAACACGATCGTCTATAGTCATCGCTCACACCTCTTTGTATAAGGCACATGATGTTATAGTGGATTCCCTCTGGAACCGTTTCGTCGCTCACACCCACTAGGGCACACGACATCACAAGAATGCATATCATGATGCTTGACATACAATGACCCATGACAATCAAATGTATACATATACACATCCATGTGAACCATTCCAACATCCATAATCATGCATATACAATCAACCACAATCACAATGCATTTACTTGCCCTTAGGCCACAAACTCTCATCACAACATTTCATCACATGCATTCACATCATACCACAGTGCACAAGTCATACATCATATATCAAAAGCATATTACATGATAACACATCAAATACACACAATTAAGACGGTAAAAGTCGGCAAAATGATACATTTCCAAATTCCCGACAAAACCATTTTAAAAAGAAATAACATCTCATTAGCTTTCTAACGGTACCAAGAACGCCTCGATCCGAGTTACGGATCAAAAGTTACGGCATCGGACGCGAAATCGGAAAAATTCTACACCCTCTCTGGTCATACGGGTATTGCCTTGGGCCATACACGTAATGCCCAGTTCGCTTGCACATCTATACGCGTAATGCCCTAAGTGCTACGCGTATGGGCAGAGACTAAATTCTCCCCAAAAAATTCCACTAAAACCCTAGTACGCGTATTGCCTCCCTTGTTACGCGTAATGCCTTGCCCCTTACGCGTACCAATACGCATTTCAGCAGAGGGCCATGTAAAATGGGTTCCATACGCGTAATGCCCTCATTTCCCCCCTTGCCATACCCGTATTGCCCTAACCAATACACGTATTGCCTTGCCTGTTACGCGTATGGGCAGCGAAACCCAGGATTTTTCCTGCATAATTCCTGTTACGAATTTCACCCCAAAACCCCTACAAATCTCATCTAAACACTTCCAAATCACAATATATCAACCCAAATATGTTCCAATCCTAACAACAAGTATTCTACGCAGTTTATATCGAGTTTCGACCGTGAAAATATCGATTTCTATCAATTGTTCATCAATTTATTAATGAGAAAAAGTTGTGAAAACAACCAAAACAATTACAACAAACAACACATATACATACACCAGCAAGATATAATAGAAACTTCTCACCCTTACCCGATTAATCGCGCTTGAAACGGAGCTATGTCGATTTTCCTCTTCTCCTCTCTTTCCCTTATCTTCCTTTCTCTTTTCTCTTTTTCCTTCTTTCTATTTTCTCTCTTTCTAATCTCTATGTTTCTATTTTATGAAAAATAACCAAGCAAAAGACCAAAATACCCCCCTGCTCAAATATCTCGCAAACGCTCTCAAAACGCAATAAAACACAATAACGATGAAAAATAATATATTGCCAAATAAAAGTCAAGAATAAAATAATTTAAAAACAAAAATAATTAAATCGACTCGATTAAATAAATCGGACAAAACGGGGCGTTACAATTCTTCCCCACTTAGACATTTTCGTCCTCGAAAATATAACCGATACGAACAACTCAGGATACGACTCTCGTATCCGACTAACAAACCAACATGCGAACCAAAGGCACACCACGAAAAACAAAAACTGACAAACCACCTTGCTAACAGAAGCTACAACAACGACACGACCACGACGACAACTGCAACGACAAGATGCAAAGCCCATATAATGCACTTGACAACCAACTCACAACTCAAAGAATACCCAAGTTACGAACACACAGGTAACACTCCCCTAATCTTCCACAAAGGGATTTGCTACTCGCACTCGAACTAACACGATAGAAATGACACAACAACACAAACAAGAACATAAAGTTCCACAACCCAACATCGTTTCAACAACCTCGTCAAAACCAGAATACCAAACATCCTTGTCACACAACAATATTACAATAATGCTACGCACTCTGATTACTCGTAACCATCAAAACTACCAATTTCACGTCCAAAGTCTAACTCTTTCTCTCATTCGCCAAAAATCACTGTTCACTTTTAATATACCCAACCTCACACTCTATTGTTTTATCTCACACACCGGACACAAGTCTCGGAATTGCTCAAATAATTTTAATTCTCTGACAATCAAAACAACCATATGCAAGGACTATCGACTTAACTCATCATGCACGACATTAGCTCTTCCCGAAGGATAATCCAAGCCAAATTCATAACTCGTCACGAATTCTAACCATCCTCGTTGTCTCATACTCTATTCCTTCAGACCAAACAAGTACTCTAAACTCTTGTGATTACTAAACACTTCAAACCTAGAACCATAAAGATAATACCTCCAAATATTCCAACACAATACAACCGCAACAAATTCCAAATCTAAAATAGTATAGATCCTTCTATGAATCCTCAATTGTCGTAAAACATAAGCCACGACGTTACCCTCTTGCATTAGCACACTGCCTAAACTCATTAAAGACGTATCCCAATACCTCACAAACGGTTTATTAGGATCACACAGAATCAAAACTGAAGTCGTAGATAAACTCTACTTTAACCCTCTCAAACTTTCCTCACAATGAACATCCAAAGCAAACGACTTACCTTTTACAAGTCAACTGAGATACCAGAAGTACGAACTTAGCAAAGTCTTCTATAGACTGCAGTAACATCCAACTAAGCCCAAAAATTTCTAATCTCCTTAACCGACTTCGGAGTCTCTCATTGTAGAACTGCATCTACTCCCGATGGATCCATTAACCATTCTCTCATCCGAAATAACATATCTAAGAAAACTAACCTTTTCAACCCAAATTCTCACTTGAATAACTTAGCATAAAACTTCGTTTCTTTTCAACACTTGTAATTCAAATCTCAAACACTCTACCTGTTCTTCCTCTGAGTTTATAACCGATCCGAATATCCTCAATCAATGCCATTGCGAACTTATCCAAATAAATATGGAAGATACAATTCCTCTACTCCACAAACATTAAAGATGCATTACTAACACCAAATAACATCACTGTACGTTGTAATGCCCAACCAAATTCCAAAAGATATAAATTCTTAAAGCTTTTGCAAAACTTTTCACTGGGTAACTGGTTACTCACATACAAGCTTAACCGAGTAAATAACAGCCTATCCCGATGATAACAAACATAACCAGTCACATTAAATCGATCAAAGCCTCAACTCACACAATTCACCACTCTTATCAAACATTCCAACCAATTGTGATTTCACTCAAACTCAACCAAACCAATTATTGGTTGCAGAATAGGGCAAGCAGCAAAAATATTTATTTTCAGAAAGAATTCCCTCCGGGATTTATGTCGTGTCCACAGAGATCGGTTCGAGGGAAAGAATGTCGTTCGACAGTCTCTCGCATTTATGAGTTTGGGTTTGAGTGGTTATAAATAAGAAAATAGAAAAGTAAACATTAAAACATAAAAACAAATTCACTCTTCAGCAACAAGAACTTATCAGGCGTGCACATAATCGACTCCTCACAAACTTAAACTTACCGACCAGTTATACTCTACCTATAATACTCATCAATATCACCCAGCATCGCTCACAACACAGGTTATGTCTAACACAAAGTTGAGAAACCAACCGTGTTACCATCGCCGATGCTCTCGCACGCTAGCTCAAGGCATGGAGGCATTAAGTTTCGACGCCTATTGAAGATTGCTATCCCAAAATCTATCTCTAGATTCTAGAAACTAACAGACAATCATCCCTAATCAAAGTTTGCGAAGGTTATCTCTAACGCACCCCAAACCCCGCGCATAAAGAAAAAATCAGAGACAATTACCAATAAAGATTTGTAAAGCAAGTTTCATACAACGCCATGGGCGACAAATATACATGAGTTTGCAGCAAATACATATACACAACCCAACCATAAAGAAAAACACAAAGAAGAAAAGAAATGAACCAAACATCTCGCAGATTGTCGGACCCGTTCGACGATCAATCCACCCCGGTTCATCCGTATGCATGCTCCATAGTTGTTTTCTAAGTAAAGCAATGAAAAATGAAATTTGATGGAAATGGGATCAAAAAACCCCAAAACCATCCCTAAAAAAGTAACTGAATTGAACTATATACATTGTAAATTCTGCATGGTTCGCAATGCGAACGATCATTCGCCGTGCGAATGACTCAAAAAATGGCACTTTAAGTGCCTCTCATTACCAAACCGCCTTTTCTTTCCAAAAAAATGGCACCTCCGGATATGTTTGGCTTCTTCCTATCACTCTGTTTGTTGATGTGTTCCGAGTCATATTTCTTGCCATCAACTTTGTTGTTGATGTCTTTCGAGCTCAGGTTCCGTTCCTTCGGATATGTTTGTTGATGCGTTCCGAGCTCAGGTTCAGTACCTTCAGATATGTCTTATTATTTGTCATCAATATCATCTTGGCCTCAAAGCCATCTATTTCACCTTTGACCTCATAGTCATGGGTAAGCTTTGACCTCATAGTCATAGCCTTCTTTCACCTTTGACCTCATAGTCATGGGTAAGCTTTGGCCTCATAGCCATAGCCATTTCCCCTTTGACCACATAGTCATTGGATTCCTTCATAAGTCCATCTCATACTGGCACTTCAAAACCAGCTCATACTGGTACCAAAGGTTTATCTCTGTCTGTTCTGGTTTTTCTTGAAGATTCCGTTTGAACTCTTCAGCATAAGAAAATCCCAGAAAATCTTTGGTTAATGCCTATCTTTTTATCCAGATCAATGGTTTCTTATTGGTTTCATGCCCAGCAAGAATACGTCTTATTACCCAGTACCTCCATAGATGTTTGTGGAAATGTGAAAAGCTTATTTCACCAGTGAAGTGAAGACATTCCCGGATTATCTCCAAAAACTTTGTTCGGGCTAGGCTTATGTTCGGTCTTCAAGCACCAGATTCCATTTCTCTGTGCATTATTCCCAGGAAAGTCTAATTTGCAACCCCGGTTTTAACTTGCCAGTTCATGCTGGTATCCAAAATCCAGTTCATGCTGGTATCCCAAAATCCAGTTCATGTTGGTATCCAAAAATCCAGTTCATGCTGGTATCCAAAAATCCATTTCATGCTGGTATCCAAAATCCAGTTCATGCTGGTATCCAAAATCCAGTTCATGCTGGTATCCAAAATCCAGTTCATGCTGGTATCCAAAAATCCAGTTCATGCTGGTATCCAAAGTCCAATTCATGTTGGCATTTAAAATCCAATTCATGCTGGTATCCAAAAATCCAGTTCATGCTGGTATCCAAACTCTAATTCATGTTGGCATTTAAAATCCAGTTCATGCTGGTATCCCAAAATCCAGTTCATGCTGGTATCCAAAGTCTAATTCATGTTGGCATTTAAAATCCAGGCCATGCTGGTATCCAAAAATCCAGTTCATGCTGGTATCCAAAGTCCAATTCATGTTGGCATTTAAAATCCAGTTCATGCTGGTATCCAAAAATCCAGTTCATGCTGGTATCCAAAGTCCAATTCATGTTGGCATTTAAAACCCAATTCATGCTGGTATCCAAAAATCCAGTTCATGCTGGTATCCAAAATCTAATTCATGTTGGCATTCAAAATCCAGTTCATGCTGGTATTCAAAATCCAATTCATGTTGGTATCCCAAATCTAGCTCATACTGGTAGTCCAACTGTAACCTCAAACTGGTGTCGTGCCAACTTATATCGGTACCCGAATTCAATCAATAATGGTGCATTAGTCTTACTTTCAATCATCTTTACATCTGGCGCGCAGAGTTTGTTTCTGTCATTTCTAGTTTTTCTTGAAGATCCCGTTTGAACTCATCAGCATAAGAATCCCCAGAAAATTCTTGGTAGTTTGTCTATCCTTCTATTCCAAATTGATCCCCAGTGGAGATCATGTCTTCTTTCTGGTTTCAGGCCCAGTAAGATTGTTTTTTATTTCCCCAGTGTCGTCCGGTCAGATTTGCACCTGTCGTCCACCTCCCTGGATCTTTCCCCAGTGGAGAACTCCTCTTTGGCACCTATTTCCAATGAGGATCTGCGGGATTTTCCCCCTTTATTTCTCTATCCCCAGTGTTTCCTTTGAGTCTCCCCAGTAAGTCTCTGTTGTGGGTTAGTTTGCATCCCCAGTGAGTCTTTTTGCTGGATACTTCCTTCATCCTTCCCTAGTAAAGCTCACCTGTGTTTGGTAGCTCTTTGGTGTCGTCTGCATTTTTGCACTATCATATCATCATATTAGAGTTCATGGCATGTCAGCATAGGCATGTTCGTTGCATGTCTTTAGCATCTGCATTCCATCTAAGGGCAAAATTTTCGGTTTGCTATATTTAAATATCTTCCACCTCGACGTCCCGAGGATTTCCATTCCTCGTGCCATCCGGTGAAGCTATTTAAATAGGGGCAACTGTTGTACCCCAAATTTTACCCCTTAGATGTCATATTTTCTTGCACCTACATTTAGACCTCAATCATGTATGCATTGTTAACTAACCATTTCTTGTTGCAAGTTATTTCTTTTCATTGTGGAAGATAGGATTTACTCAAAGACGGCAAGATCTCCCTAAGATATCTCTTGGCCAAATGCAACCATTTGAATCTACATGCATCCGAGAAGATTTTTTTCAGCAAGAAATCAAATATTTCACCAAGACAAGTCAACCATTGCCTTTCATGTCAAGCAAAGTGTGATCCCAAATTTTGAGAAATTATGCCATGTGATAACAAACATCCTTAGAATCCATTTTTGGGCTATATCAATTTTTTTCTCAAGTGCAAGAATTTTCCATGGAGATAAATATTTATCAAGGTGTAACATATCAAAGTGGTGCCACGGGAGGATTTAATTTTGCAATGTCCTAAGTTTGTTCCCGTAAGTTTTCTCTTTGACATATGGTTTGTCTCAATTTTCTTTTGGGCCCAAGAGGTGTCATTTGGATCAAAGGCTTTAAGGTGTTGAAAATTCCAAGTTTATTCCCGTATGGATTAAGTAGCAAGGCCTTGTGCATCTAGCTAGCCCATGTGCCATTTGTTATTTGAAAATTCTGAAGATGCTTTGCTTCCAAAAACAAGTTTCGTGGAGTCACTACATATTACTCTTCTAAGCTCGCCCATTCCTGTAAAAGCCAAAAGGATACTTAGATACCATAATGAATTAGTGAAATAAGGAGGCTCAACACAAAAGACTTGCATGCATGAGCAGAAAGTCCGTATTCAAAATTCAAATTATTACTCTTTTTTACTTTCTCTCTCATGGCACATCAAAAAGTGATTTTGGAATAACCATGGAAAAATGAAAGTGACAGACTGCACCACCACCTCCTCCGCTGTACTTGTCCAGCATGGTGATCTCCAAAGAATTGACCAAGATCAACGGTTGAGGAGATTGATACACAAACCCTAATTTTTTATCCCATGGACAAACCAACTACCCACTGTATTTCCAATACCCGGATCCACTTGATTGGCCTATAAAAGGAGCTCATTTCCTCCTTGTTGAGACACACCAGAAATTGCCAAGAATTTCTCTCTGACTCTCCCTTCCATAATCTTGCAAGTAACACTCCAAAACTTGCAAGAACTTCACTATTTTTCATTTCCTCTGTAACCCAGAAACATCACAACCAACACTCCGAGAAAACACCAAAAAAAAATAACTCATCAAAACCTCTCCACTTTCCCATTTTGCTAAGTTCTGCAAGTCACCCTCGAGTCTTGCAAGACTTACCTTTTTCTTCCCGTAAACACTTCACATCTCCCACACTTTAACCACCAAAAGTTCTTGTTTCGTGCTGAGAAGTTGGCTCTGTAGTAGTTGAAGGAGGAAAGCATCCACCATCTCCAGAAACACTCGCCTGTGAAGAAGCAGTGGACTTTCTCCACTAGGTATCACGCTACCTCATTTTGTTTTTGTTTCATGTTTGCACCATGCTGTTAATATAGTCATTGTCTTGTTATTTTCCATGATCATTTTGTTCCATACTGTTATCATGCTTGTTGTTTCGTTATTGCTTAGTGTTGTAGTTATGCTGCTCCATGTTGTTATCATAATGTGATCTTGTCATTGTTGGATTATTGTTTGTTTCTGTGAAAAAAACCATTAACAAGTCTTGTTTCATTTTATTTTGTTAACCGTAACTGGTTCGTATTCACGAAAACTAAAAAATATAAATAAGAAGTTGTGGTGGCTCTCGCCACGTTGAATGTATGGTGTCCGCCATTTGGTTTTAAAAAAGAAATATAATAAAATAATGCACCACCATGCAAAAGAAATAATAAAAAACTCACACCACGTAGAGAAAAACACAAAATAAAAAATAAGGACACAGGTGGCGCAAGCCACCTTCACCTACACAAAGGGGTGGCGCAAGCCACACCCTTCACTCACACACACAAGGGGTGGCGCAAGCCACACCCTCACACATACACACAGTGGCACAAGCGACTTGCACACACACACTCACATAGTGGCACCCGCCACTCTCTTGTTTTGTTGTTTTTTTATTTATTTAGTTGTTTTAATTCTTATGCTTAAAACAACAAATAAAATATTAGATAACACGAATTTATATCATATTTTTACTTTGATTTATGTTAGTTCTTATTCCGTTTTTCGTCTAATATCCGATTTTCTCGAGATTATTTAAGTATTTTTGCAGGTAATCATATTTCACAAGTCAAAGTATGCTAAATGTGGAAAAGAACCAAAACATGCAAGAAAAGAGCAGAAAAGAGAAGAAAAATTGAAGAAATCCACTTTTTGCTGACATCACAATCGTCATGGGAGTGCGACGACCGTGGCAGCTCCAAAGTTCACCACGACCGTCACATGACACCACGATCGTCATGCGCTTAAATTGCACGTTGGATGCAGAGACTCAACTACGAATTCTTAGATGAAGCAGTTTCACACGATGCCTTTTTCTCCGAAGTTTTCTAGGTCCAACATGGGATAACCGTTAGCATGAATGGCTGATTTTTCTCCAACTTCCACCTGAGCTGAGCCTATAAATAGAGACATTCATGAAGAACAAAGGGTGGCCATTTTCGGCTTTCAAAGTATACCGTCTTGCTGCCAATTTATTTTTAGAAGCTTTAGTCATTTTTTTTACTTCGCATTTCCATTTCCATGTTAACCATTACCGAACAAAAGTGACAGTTTCTCACACTGAGGAACTGTTACAATTTAGTTTTAGTTTTCTTTGTTTCATTGCCTTCAACCTTGCAATTTATTACTTTCAAGCAAGAACCTACCCACTTGTGGAGGGATTGCTGTTGCCATTATTACTGCATTCCAGGTTTCGTTATTTAATTCATGTATTGTTTATTTATCTCTTAATTATGTCTGTGTTTATTTATTTCCTTGCTTTCGCATTTAATTTCCTAATTATGTCGAGCTAAACCGATATTATCGGTGTATAATGAAGTAACTAAAATGAATTAATTTACTCTAAGCTAAAATCAATAATCAATCCTTCTTCTGGCTTCGATTTCTTAATATAAAACCCAAACTTTTATTACGAGAGTAAAAAAGTAACATAGGTTAAAGTCGAGACCACGGGAGTGTGAGGCTTTACCCAGATAGCTGAAATCGGGCATTAGGTTTAAAAACAGCGGAAGCGCTTTAAAGTTAATTAGGTTTAATTAGTTTTCAAAAAGTATTTTTAACCTCATACGGGCTAGCGAGAGCAGACGTATTGACTTAGAAGTATAGTCCGAAGCAAGATCCACGGGAGTGTGAGTTAAGGGCTTTTAAACCGGTTTCTCCTAAAGATGTATAGGGTGATAAATCTCTACAGGCTTAGGTTTAATTAATTCTACGTAGGTTACCAAATTATATACCGATAACTTATTCATACTAGTGTTCCCAAATTTTAATTTCCCTTTAATTTCCCGTTTGAACTAAAAACCCAAATTCTGATTAGCCTTAGATAAACATAGTAATGATAGATAACAGTGCGTTCGATTTCTAGTCTCCATGGGATCGATAATCTTTTAAAACTACGCGATACAACTGTATACTTGCAATAACCCTCATTCGACTCATAAAGTCGCGATCAAGTTTTTGGCGCCGTTGTCGGGGACTAATTAAGTCGACATCGTAATTCCTTTGTTACGTCGTATAGACTAAGGAAAAAACCAAAATTCCCTTTCTGTTGATTGTATGCCAAGTACTCGCTCTTCTGGCGAAGAACTCGTACGACCAACAGACGAACCTGAACGTCTTCTTACTGTAAAAAGACATATCCAAGAATACTGCTTAACTCACGATATCCCTTTTCCTTTATCAGAACCTGAATCTCAATCAGATCCTGAACTCGAATTTGAATCAGATTCCGAATTAGAACCAGACATGGATGATCCACCGCAGAACCGACCTCTTAAGTATTATGCTTCCGCATCTCAACAAGAACCTCACAACAGCATTATCGCTCCAGCTATCAACCAAAACGATTTCGAGTTGAAACCCTCGTTGTTATCTGCTGTACAACAAAATCAATTTTCTGGAAACCCAACAGAAGATCCGAACGAACATCTAACCAAGTTTGTGCAGTATGCAGACACAGTGAAAGCGAATGGTGTAATCGCAGACGCCATAAGATTACATCTTTTCCCTTTCTCATTAAGAGATAGAGCTTGGGATTGGTTGCAATCCTTGCCATCTAAATCTATTACTTCTTGGGAAGATTTAAAGAAGGTCTTTCTGGCCAGATATTTTTCGCCAAGCAAAACAGCTATGCTGAAAGCCCAAATCAACAGCTTCAGACAAAAAGACACCGAGTCTTTATATGATGCATGGGAAAGATACAAAGATATGACGACGATATGACCGCATCAGGGTCTTGAGGATTGGTTAATTATCCACACGTTTTACAATGGTCTCTTGTACAATACAAGATTGACGATAGATGCCTCCGCAGGTGGTACACTCATGGATAAACCCTATGATGAAGCCCAACAACTCATCGAGAGTATGGCTCAGAATCACTACCAATGGGGAGGTGAAAGAACTCAAGTGGAGAAATCCCAACCGAAAGGAGGAATGTACGAAGTATCTAGCCTAGATGCCGTCCGTGCTAAGGTAGATGCAATAGCTCAAAAGATAGACAACTTGACCATGACACCCACAGCCACCATGACTGCTGTAGCGCCAAACTGCGAATTATGTGGAACAGCTGGACACGCTGCCCCTGAATGCCAAGTTTTAGCAGGAGCCTCTACAGATCAAGTGAATTATGCTCAAGCAAACCCTTATGCAAATACCTACAATCTTGGTTGGAAGAATCACCCCAACTTCTCTTACAAAAACAATAATGCACTATATGCACCTGGTCAAGCACCTGCTGCACCACCAGGTTATCAAAAGGCTGCAACAGCTGCTCCAAATGTTCCTAGGAAGTCTAACCTCGAACTGATGATAGAGAACTTCATAGCTACCCAGACTCAAACAAACAAAGAGTTCCTGAATCAAAACGTACACACTAGTGAACAGATAAAGCAGTTAGTAAACAAAGTAGACGCTTTGGCCACTCACAACAAAATGCTTGAAACACAAATTTCCCAAGTGCCTCAATAACAAGCACCTACTGTTGCTCCTGCTGGAACATTTCCTGGACAACCACAACCTAATCCTAAAGGACATGCAAACGCTGTTAGATTGAGAAGTGGAAAAGAATTAGATGGACCCATTGACCCAAGACTTCAAAATCCAGCCATGTACCAAAAGTCTGCTAACGACCAAACAACTGAGAAGGAGAGTGAACCCAAGGAAAAGGAAGATAATGACCAAGAGGAGGTAGACAAAGAAAGACCTTATGTGCCTCCACCACCTTATAAGCCTCCTATTCCGTACCCTCAAAGATTGAAAAATTCTAAAACAGCAGGGCAATTTAAGAAATTCGTTGAACTTCTAAAACAATTAAACATCACGATACCTTTTACAGAAGCCATCACACAGATGCCCTCATACGCTAAGTTCCTAAAAGAAATCTTATCCAATAAGAAAAAGATTGAGGAAAATGAAACAGTTACGCTTACTGCTGAGTGTAGCGCAATAATCCAAAACAAAATGCCTCCTAAGCTAAAAGACCCAGGTAATTTCTCAATACCTTGTGTAATTGGGAAGTTCGTCATAGACAAAGCTCTATGCGACTTAGAAGCTAGTATTAGTGTTATGCCCTTATCCATTTGCAAGAAGCTTGATATGGGAGAATTAAGACCAACTAAAATGTCTGTTCAATTAGCTGACCGCTCTGTTAAATACCCAGTTGGTATACTAGAGAATGTTCCAGTTCGTATAGGACAATTCTATATCCCTACTGATTTCATAATCATGGATATTACAGAAGACTCTACTACTCCTATCATATTAGGAAGGCCATTCCTAGCTACTGCTGGAGCAATTATAGATGTAAAGAGAGGCAGGCTAACTTTTGAAGTTGGTGAAGAGAAAGTTGAATTTATCTTGACACAATTCTTACAAGCTCCAGCCATAGACGACACATGTTATTTACTAGATGTCACAGACGAGTGCGTAAGAGAAATCGAGATGGAATCGACCATATATTCAGATATTCTAAAAATTCCTATACCTCCGATTTTCGAAGATGATAACTGGCGTGAACCTTATCAAGATGATAGCCTAAGAGAATGCTTAGCACTTACACCAGATCATCTACCTTGCCCAAAGAACCCAGCTCTAGAACTGAAAACATTACCCAAAAATCTAAGGTATGAATTCCTAGACGAAGCTCTCGAACGACCTGTGATAGTCAATGCAGACTTAGGACAGACCGAAACAAAGAAACTATTAGACGTCCTAAGAAAATATCCAACTGCGTTAGGCTATAACATCACCGATCTTAAAGGAATAAGCCCTTCTATTTGTATGCAACGCATTATGCTGGAGGAAGACGGTAAATCCTCTAGGGAACATCAGAGAATGATTAACCCGATCTTGAGCACTGTAGTCAAGGACAAAGTGAAAAAAATTTTAGAAGCAGGAATCATATACCCGATATCAGACAGTCAATGGGTTAGCCCAGTACATGTCGTTCCAAAGAAGGGAGGTGTTACAGTTGTTAAGAACGAAAAAGGTGAATCTATAACAAAAAGGGTTGTAACTGGAAGTAGAATGTGCATCAACTATAGGAAACTAAATAAAGCCACTCGTAAAGACCATTTCCCATTGCCTTTCATTGACCAAATGTTGGATAGATTGGCTAAACACTCATACTTCTGCTATTTAGACGGTTACTCAGGATTCTTTCAAATTCCTATTCACCCTGATGACCAAGAAAAGACGACCTTCACATGTCCCTATGGTACATTTGCTTATCGGCGAATGCCGTTTGGACTATGTAACGCACCTGCTACATTCCAAAGATGCATGATGTCAATCTTTGCTGACTTTATAGATGACATTATGGAAGTGTTTATGGAAGACTTCTCCGTATGTGGGCAGAGTTTTGAAGGATGTCTATCGAACCTAGAAATGGTATTGCAAAGATGCGTAAAAGTTAATCTTGTATTAAACTGGGAGAAATGCCATTTTATGGTAAATGAAGGAATTGTACTTGGACACGTTGTGTCCGATAGAGGAATTGAAGTTGATAAAGCCAAGATAGAAATTATAAAAGATCTTCAACCTCCAAAAACCGTACAGAAATACGAAGTTTCTTAGGACACGTCGGTTTCTACCGACGATTCATAAAGGATTTATCGAAAATCACTAAACCTCTTACCGGTCTATTAATGAAAGACGCTGAATTCATCTTTGATGAGAAATGCCTAAAAGCGTTTGAACAACTGAAAATAGCTCTTATTACCGCACCTATCATGCAACCACCAGATTGGAGATTACCTTTCGAAATCATGTGTGATGCAAGTGATTATGCTGTAGGTGCAGTCTTAGGACAAAGGAGGGATAGAAAACTTCATGCCATTTACTACGCAAGTAGAACTTTAGACTCCGCCCAAATAAATTACGCTACCACAGAAAAAGAACTTTTAGTCGTGATCTTTCCCCTTGACAAATTCCGTTCCTACCTAGTGGGAGCTAAGATCATCATTTATACAGATCACGCAGCTATCAGATATTTACTTAATAAGAAGGATGCAAAACCTAGACTGCTAAGGTGGATCCTACTTCTACAAGAATTCGATTTAGAGATCAAAGATAAGAAAGGAACCGAAAACATAGTAGCAGACCACTTATCCAGATTAGAAGGCATTAAACCAGAGCCAGTACCCATTAATGAGGATTTCCCTTATGAACGACTCACAGCCCAACTAGAAAGTGATATGTCTACTCTACGGTTAAATGACCCAAAGATGGAAGAGGTCGTGGAAGAAATTAACATGCACACAACCCTGCCATGGTATGCTGACATAGTCAACTACTTAGCAGCTGGAGTACTTCCACCAGACTTATCTTATCAACAAAAGAAAAAATTCTTTCATGATCTAAAACATTATTATTGGGATGAACCTTTGCTGTTTAAGAGAGGAGCCGAGGTATTTTCCGTCGTTGCGTCCCAGAAGAAGAAATAGAAAACATCATCTCTCAATGTCATTCTGCTCCTTATGGAGGACATGCTAGTACCTCAAAGACATGCGCTAAGATCTTGCAATCCGGCCTATTCTGGCCCAACCTTTGGAAGGATGTCCACATCGCAATACTAAACTGCGACCGGTGCCAACGCACTGGTAACATATCAAGACGCGATGAGATGCCTCAAAAAGGTATATTAGAAGTAGAAGTTTTTGATGTATGGGGGATTGACTTTATGGGACCCTTTCCATCATCCTTTGGAAATAAATATATACTCGTAGCCGTCGATTATGTTTCAAAATGGATTGAGGCAATAGCTTCTCCTACAAATGACGCACGAGTTGTCATAAAGCTCTTTAAAAACACAATCTTTCCCAGATTTGGTGTGCTGAGACTTGTCATAAGTGACGGTGGTTCTCATTTCATATCAAAAATATTTGACAAATTACTATCAAAATATGTAGTAAGACACCGCGTAGTAACACCATATCACCCACAAACAAGTGGACAGGTTGAGGTCTCGAACCGAGAAATAAAACAAATTCTAGAAAAGACCGTAGCCACCTCTAGGAAAGACTGGTCATCGAAACTCAACGAAGCTTTATGGGCATATAGGACGGCCTACAAAACACCAATCGGAACTACGCCTTTCAAGCTTGTCTATGGTAAATCTTGCCATTTGCTAGTGGAATTAGAACATAAAGCTTATTGGGCTATTAAAACATTGAACTTAAGGTATGATTCCGCAGGTGAATAACGTATCCTAGATCTGCATGAACTAGAAGAGTTAAGATTAGACACTTACGAGAATGCTAAGATATATAAAGAAAGAACTAAAAGATGGCACGATAAGCGCCTATCTAGAAAATAATTTAGTGTGGGAGACGTTGTACTCCTCTTTAACTCAAGATTAAAACTCTTTCCTGGGAAATTTAGGTCTAGATGGTCCGGTCCTTTTGAAATTACAAAAATTCTACAAAGTGGAGCGGTAGAAATAAAGGGGAGGAATAGTAATCCATTTTTAGTCAATGGACAACGTCTAAAACACTATCACAGCATTGAAAATAAAGATTATTTGAACTGCCTAAGACTTTTAGAGTTGCCCACCGAACCTCCTAACTAAGCATATAATTGAATTCGTCAGGCTTTCGACGTTAAAAACAGCGCTTAATGGGAGGCAACCCATGATTTCCGTTTTTCATGCTTTATATTTGTTATTTCTTTATGCTTTCTATGTTTTTTTTTTATTTTGCAAATTTTCAGTTTCTTTCATATCGTTTTAAATTTAATTTGGAAATATTGTGCTGATCTTAAAAACTAAAAAAAACTACAGGATTATAAAGTCTTTCTACTCTCTCTGTTCTCCTCTTCTGCTTTCATTTTTGCAAAAAAGTACTAACTAATGGCAAACGAGGATAACATGCCAGTAGAATTAAGAGATGGAACACAGTGGCGTCGCTATGAGGCTTTGTCTCTTAGACCTTTTGCTTTGACAAAATTCGCCCACATACCCACCATGACCGCTTTAGGTGTAGGTGAAAGCATAGACTTTCTGTTTAGCCAGTTAGGTTGGGAGGGTTTTGCCAATAAGAAACATAAGTGTTACTGTAGGCTGACTTTAGAATTCCTGAGTTCTCTAAGTTATAACCCTCACTGTGGAAAAGGTTTAACCAGGGGAAGAATTACATTTAGATTATTTGGATACAGCTTCCAGTTCACCATAAAGGAACTGTCGGATCTTTTGGGATTTCCTGAAGGACCCCATGTTTTCTCTGTGGTTCAAGAGGACTTAGAGTTAGTTGGAGAGCTGAGTGACTTTTGGGGTAGAATTTCAGGGAAACCTGATTTTGACATGGACCCTATGCTTTCAACCGAGATACATAACCTCGCTTTCCGATACTTTCATATGATCCTGGCCTATACCCTGTTTGGTAAACCCGAAAATGATAACACTGTTTCAAGGGACGAGCTTTTTATTATGTTTTGTGCTTCTCAGTCTAGAGAGGTTAATGGACTTACTTTTATGCTGAATAACTTTTGCAAACTTATCAATAATGATAACATTCCAATTTTGATAGGTAGCTTGGTTACTAAGATAGCTGATGCTATGGGATTCAGAACCCGACTCTCTAAGATTAACCCCTTTGGAGAATTTAGACCCATGAATATTACCTTTTGCTTCAATAGGGCTATGATTAGGGACCAAGGTCCGAACCACTTCTAGCTTTTAGTTAACAATGTTGTCGTACCACACTTTACACTTCCAAATCATGAACGCACAAGTCTGCATGATCAACATAACTGGCTATATAACCTTGATGAACCCGTGCCTGAACCAGAAGAAACCTTTCCTGAACCTGAGATTGACCCAAAAACACCCCCTCATTACCATGATCTAGACTATATGGATTTCCAAGAAAATATTGACATTCCTAAAGCTGATGCCACTGATTATGCTTCTAATCTGTATTCTATTTTAAATACCATGGATGAATATCATAAATAAATCAATTCAGTGAAGGATGAGCTTAACACTGTGCGTCAAAATATTGTTGGACTTATGGACATGACCGTTGAACAGTTTGATCATTTAAATCAAGCCATCGCATCTTTGAAGAAACGCCTTGGCTAGATTTATGAAGCACCTTATTTTCAAGACTTACTTTTTATGCATTCTACTTTAGAACAATTTATATTAATTCTGTTTTCATCTTTTCATGTTGGGAATAATTTGATTTCATACATTTTTGATACAGTGCTAGTAGTTTAACTAGAACATTTCTGGTTTTAAATAATAATTCCATTTGCTTCTGCTATTCAATCCATGTGATTTCAAATTCCATCCCTATTCTTTTCATTCTATATTAATTTGTGTTATATTGTTACTTATCTATGTGTATGAAACTATTGCTATTTCCATGTGCTTTTTATAACCTGCTATTGAATTAAAATGTTTGGAACCGTGTATGTCATTAAACTAATTCACCACCCAGATTTTGTGGGCGTCACGATCGTGACAACCCCATGACGACCGTCACGCGGGTCTGAAACGAATTCTGCGTAAAAACAGAATTGTTTCAATTCGATCCCTCTTCTTCCTTCATTCAAACCCCAGCCGTCCACTACCTTCTGAAATTCCAAACCGTCCCATTATCAATTGAACCACATTACTCATTTCAATAACCATTCAACTTCCCATTACACTATATAATCACATCATACACAATTCTCTTTTCACAAACCCTCAAAATTCCATAACCCACTTTCTTCCCAAAACCCTCTCTAACAAAACAATGGCACGTGAAGTTGCAGACTTATCTACACTAAACTTCTGAGATGGAGAAGCAGGAGAACGCCAAAGAGCTCGGTATATCGACTTCTACCGCAGTTCCGTTCTACCGACCCGCTATGTCGACATTGCATGCTTAGAAGAACTAGGATTACTTGAGGGAGTTCAATGGATGTTACAGAATGCCGGTCTTTGGCAGCTTTGCACTCAGAGCCGGCCCACTTACGAAGGCCTCACCCTAGAATTCCTCAGTTCCTTTACCTACATAACCCCTCCGGGCGAAACGAACCAATTATCCGGAGTCGCAAAGTTCCGCATGTTCGGCAAAGAGTACTCAATCGAACAAGATCGTCTTGCCGAGATGCTTGGCTTCAAACATGGCGAGAATATGCATCGCCGAGTACCGCAGGACACTTTCTATCAAGCGGGGTTCGAACTTTGGAATCATTTAACCGGAACAACAGTTGACAGTTGGGATAGCCTTAACGCTACATTTATCCATAACCCAGCCGTCAGATACGTCCACCGCACACTTGGAAGCACCATCTTTGCACGAGATAGTAACTATAAGGTGAATTCTAAAGAGTTGTTTTTCCTGCATTGCATTTTTCATCCGGAGCTAATCAATGCCGCACCATTTTTATTAGCACACATACAGTTAAACTGTGCTAGAGGCTCCAAACCCTTCTACTTTGGAGGGATTGTCACCTCTATTGCACTCAGTTTGAATTTGGAAAACGACCTTGCTAGACTACCCTCCTTGCCTCCAGTCTTCCTTGATATAGATTATTGCAGAAACTCTCAGCTCATCAAGTTACGACGAGATGGAAAATACCATCCTATGGTCCGAGCCAAAACCGTAAGAAGTATCATCATGCCTTGCAGGAGTCGTATTGACCCTCAGAATATGGCCAATTGGCTTTTTGATCTTAATGCTCCTGAACAAAATGCGCCTGCTCCAGATGATCAAGGAAATGGACCTGTTGATGAGATGGAGCAAGAAATGGAAAACGCCCCTGAGAACCAACCACCGCCAGCTAATGATGCTCCTTCGACCTCCAGACGTCGTCGCCGCCCTGACCAAGACCCAGTTACTAATGATGAAATCCTGAGGGCTATATGGTAACAAACCCAGCAACAGAATGAAATGATGACACTTATGCGTCAAATCCAGTAAGGGCAAGTTGACCAAGGACAAAGACTCGACGGTGTCATTGAGGAGATGGGTGCATTGACAGTGCGAGTGCAGGGCTTACACGAGTACATCCACCATGTGGGCATTCCTGATCACGTCGCACATCATGGAAGAGGACACTCTAGAGGCAGAGGACGTGGTCCACCTTGATTTTATTTTTCTTTTTTTTTGTATTTTGTTTCCCTTTTTAGTTTTCCATTCCCCTTTATATTGCAACATTGAGGACAATGTCTGATATAGTGTGGGAGAGTTAGATTTATTTCCGTATATTTCCCTTTCTTGTACTTTCTTTTTCCTTATCAAAGTAATATATGAATATTTTTGTTCAGTTATCCAATTTCCTCACTTTATTCTGCCATAACGAATTTTTTTTTTACGATTAATGCACGTCTATGACGTACCAAGCTTTAAACTATGTTAGGAAGCGTGGGAAGTGCTAACAAGATCGATACCGTCTTGACACCTTAGACCTCTTGCGTTTGCGATATCAGTTTCGATACTTATTATACGATACCTTGAGTTCAGTCCTAAAGTAACCCTTAGTAGTTTATATTAGCAGTCAGCATCGTCTATATCACAAACCACGTGGGGAACCGATGAATATAAGTGTTTGATGCCCAAATCAAGAAAAAGAAAAAAATATTTCTTATCTATATGCCGAGAAAAAAAATAAATAGATTATGCAACAACTCTCACAGTTGTGAAAATGTGCAAGGAAAGAAAGAAAGAAAATCCGTTGTTGATTGGTTCAGAGGTACCTGATTCTGAACTTGGTAGGGCGAACTACTGTTCGATCCCCCGCAATCTACGAATGGGATGTATAAAGGGTTACCACATTTGTGTATCAGGCCCCGTGCGAGAAAATGGGATCAAAGTCACTAACCGGTTACTCCACTACGCACGTGAATAAGGCAAAGGGCTTAATGTGATTGCGTTAGAATGAAACCGGGCAAAATGGATACGAAAACTTATGGTTGAATTATAATATAATGATCTGGACTAGATTGTACAAAAGAGAGCTCTATGACAAGCTTGTTGCTTTGTGTCATTACTGTATCCTTAGTGTTTTGCACTACTACCCGTCTGACTAACAAGAAACTCTTTTTCAACACCATTGGTATGCCAGGTATGTGCATTTAATAAAGTTTGTCCATTTTAATAGATTGATTGCTTGAGGACAAGCAAAGATTCAAGTGTGCGAGAGTTTGATAACATGAATTTATATTATATTTTTACTTCGATTTATGTTAGTTCTTATTCCATTTTTCGTCTAATATCCGATTTTCTCGAGATTATTTAAGTGTTTTTGCAGGTAATCATATTTCATAAGTCAAAGTATGCTAAATGTGGAAAAGAACCGAAACATGCAAGAAAAGAGCAGAAAAGAGAAGAAAAATTGAAGAAATCCACTTTTTGCTGACATCACGATCATCATGGGAGTGCGACAACCATGGCAGCTCTAAAGTTCACCACGACCGTCACATGACACCACGATCGTCATGCGCTTAAATTGCACGTTGGATGCAGAGACTCAACTACTAATTCTCAGATGAAGCAGTTTCACACGATGCCTTTTTCTCCGAAGTTTTCTAGGTCCAACATGGGATAACCGTTAGCATGAATGGCTGATTTTTCTCCAACTTCCACCTGAGCTGATCCTATAAATAGAGACATTCACGAAGAACAAAGGGTGGCCATTTTCTGCTTTCAAAGTATACCGTCTTGCTGCCAATTTATTTTCAAAAGCTTTAGTCATTTTTTTTACTTCGTATTTCCATTTCCTTATTAACCATTACCGACCAAAAGTGACAGTTTCTCACACTGAGGAACTGTTACAATTTAGTTTTAGTTTTCTTTGTTTCATTGCCTTCAACCTTGCAATTTATTACTTTCAAGCAAGAACCTACCGACTTGTGGAGGGATTGCTGTTGCCATTATTACTGCATTCCAGGTTTCGTTATTTAATACAAGTATTGTTCATTTATTTCTTAATTATGTATGTGTTTATTTATTTCCTTGCTTTCGCGTTTAATTTCCTAATTATGTCGAGCTAAACCGATATTATCGGTGTATAATGAAGTAACTAAAATGAATTAATTTTCTCTAAGCTAAAATCAATAATCAATCCTTCTTCTGGCTTCGATTTCTTAATATAAAACCCAAACTTTTATTACGAGAGTAAAAAAGTAACATAGGTTAAAGTCGAGACCACGGGAGTGTGAGGCTTTACCCGGATAGCTGAAATCGGGCATTAGGTTTAAAAACAGCGGAAGCGCTTTAAAGTTAATTAGGTTTAATTAGTTTTCAAAAAGTATTTTTAACCTCATACGGGCTAGCGAGAGCAGACGTATTGACTTAGAAGTATAGTCCGAAGCAAGATCCACGGGAGTGTGAGTTAAGGGCTTTTAAACCGGTTTCTCCTACAGATGTATAGGGTGATAAATCTCTACAGGCTTAGGTTTAATTAATTCTAAGTAGGTTACCGAATTATATACCGATAACTTATTCATAACTAGTGTTCCCAAATTTTAATTTCCCGTTTGAACTAAAAACCCAAATTCTGATTAGTCTTAGATAAACATAGTAACGATAGATAACGGTGCGTTCGATTTCTAGTCTCTGTGGGATCGATAATCTTTTAAAACTACGCGATACAACTGTATACTTGCAGTAACCCTCATTCGACTCATAAAGTCGCGATCAATATGCTTCACCTCATTTTTCTTAAAAATCAAACACTATGTTCCTATAGACATCAAAAACATTATATGCTGTAGCTCATGAAATGTTGTTTCCAGACTTTGAACAAATCTTCATCATGTGATTTTGTCTGTGCTTCCTGGCCATAGTCACTAGTTTGCATGACTTTAAATGTACTTGTTTTCAAACTTTGAAAATTCTTTTTTCTGCCATGCCTGGATCATTTTTGTTTGCCCACTAATTTTAAAAGAGTTCTGAAAATATTGTTGTGATTCTTGAACATTGTTCTCTGACTTTAACCAAACCCTACCACGAGAATATTACATGACTGTTTGTTTCTGGTGTTTGCCATGCCATGCTTGATATAATCATGTGACTATTAATTCTGAATTGAGTTTGATATGAAATGTGCTTGATCTGTAAAGTTCAGTTCGTGATTTCAACAAAAACTTACTATGCAATGCTGAATGTTTTGTTCTTTGATGATAAGTTGCATATGCATGTGGTTTAAATTGTGAATGTCCTATTTGCCATGCTTGTCACATTTATTTGATCACTTATCAGTGTTGTTTACCATGTTCATGTTTGGAATTCCATTTCACATGCTAATTGATGCTTACTGTTGGAATTATTGAACTCATACATTTCAACTCTTTTGCAACTCTTGTTTACAATATGTTATATCCCCTTCCTTCCAACGGAAAAGTTTTTTTATTGATTTCAAGATCATAGAAAGCTCATTACTACCTTGGACCTCATAGTCTTAGGAAACCTTCCCCCATTGACCTCATAGTCAATAGGACCTTCTCTTGACCTCATAGTCATAGAGTAATATTCAACCTTTGGCCTCATAGTCATAGGTAGCTCTTGGCCTCATAGTCATTAGCAATATCTTCAACCTTTGGCCTCATAGTCATAGGTAGCTCTTGGCCTCATAGTCATTAGAAACATCTTCAACCTTTGGCCTCATAGTCATAGGTAACTCTTGGCCTCATAGTCATTAGCAACATCTTTAACCTAAACCTCATAGTCATAGGTAACCTTTGACCTCATAGTCATAGGCAAGCTTTGACTTCATAGTCATAGGCCTCATAGCCATCTTCCAATCTTGACCTCATAGTCATGGAAAAGTCTCTCTATTGACCTCATAGTTATAGATAGCTCATTACCCCCTTGGCCTCATAGCCATCTAGCCTTTGACCTCATAGTCATTAACAACATCTTTACCTTACCTTAGCAAACAAACATAACATAACACAGGCAAAACAAGAGGTTCCTGTAGAGTACTACAGATATTAAGGGTGCTAATACCTTCCCTTAGTATAACCAACCCCCGAACCTTAGATCTCCCCCCTTTAGGTTTTTTTAACGATCTTGAACCTTTCCTTTGGATAAATCAAAGTCGGTTGTAAAAGAAAATGATGCAAGTTAATTAATAGCTTGTTATCCGATTTTCACCGCAACAGCAGCCACGGTGGCTGCAGGCGTTATGCTCAAGTTATCGATCTTTTGGGCAAGGGCATCTACCTTAGCATTAACATGATCAAGGCTACTAACCTCGTACATTCCACCTTTTGTTTGGGATTTTTCCATCGCAGTTCTTTCTCCTCCCCATTGGTAGTGGTTTTGAGCCATGCTTTCGATCAGTTGATAGGCTTCTTCATATGGTTTATCCATAAGCGTACCACCAACGGCGACATCTATTGTCAATCTTGTATTGTACAAGAGACCATTGTAAAATGTGTGGATGACTAACCATTCTTCAAGACCGTGATGCGGGCACATCCTCATCATGTCTTTATATCTTTCCCATGCATCGTAAAGAGATTCGTTGTCCTTCTGTTGAAAACTATTAATTTGGGCTCTTAGCATAGATGTTTTGCTTGGGGGGAAATATCTCGCTAAGAATACCTTTTTTAACTCATCCCACGTAGTAACGGAGTTTGATGGCAAGGATTTCAACCAAGCCCAAGCTCTGTCTCTTAATGAGAAAGGAAAAAGACGTAGTCTTATCGCGTCTGCAGTTACACCATTTGCCTTTACTGTGTCTGCATACTGCACAAACTTGGTCAAATGTTCGTTAGGATCTTCTGTAGTGTTTCTAGAAAACTGATGTTGTTGTACGGCTGACAGCAATGAAGGTTTCAACTCAAAATTGTTTTGGTTGATAGCAGGAGCAGCAATGCTACTATGTGGTTCTTGCTCAGACGGGGTAGCATAAAACTTAAGAGGACAGTTTTGTGGTCTTTCACCCATGTTTTGTTCTTTGACTGGTTCAGGGGTGTGAGCAAGGAGATCGGGAATATTATACTTGCGTTGATACTCAAGTATTCTGCGTCTTAAATGTAATAAACGCTCTAATTTGGCGATTGGTGGTTGCAAGTCTTCGCTTTGTGAGCGAGTACTTGGCATACAATCGAGAAAAAGGAAAATAAAATTTGTTGCCTTAGTCTATACTGCGCAACAAATGAATCGCACTAATGACTAAATCAAAGTCCCCGGCAATGGCGCCAAAAGCTTGATCGCGACTTTATGAGTCTAACGGGGTTACTAACTGCAAGCGCACAATCTATCGCATAGTTTTAAAAAGATATCGATCCCATAAGGACTGATAATCAAACTAGTGCTATCAGATTGTTACTATGTTTAGCTAAGGGTAATTGTTCTAAGGAAAATAAAGGTGACAGAAATTGAATCTAAGAATGCTAAACTTTTAATAAGAATAATTCAATAACGAGATATCAGTATGTAACACATTAATCGTCGGGAATTTAGTAAGTCATCGGTGTAGGTTTAAGTTCCAAATTACTTTTCAGTAGAAAATACTCATTTAAAAGACGTTATCTCACACTCTCGTGTTTATTGATTCAGACTATACCGTTAAATCAAAGTGAGCGCTCTCGCTGTATCATTTGCATTTGAAAATACTTTTTGAAAATGAATAAGTCCTAATCGATTCTAAAGTGCTTCCGCTGTATTTAAAATCAATGCCTAGTTTCAGCTATCTGGTTAAACTCTCAAACTCTCATTTATCTTGACCTTAACCTTAAATGCCTTTTTACTTTCATAAGAAAAACCAATCGATTAGAAATAAGAAACCAAAGCCTAAAAACTAATTTGTAAAAGTTAACACCGATTATTACTTAATTCAATCTGATTAAATTGTTTACATACTGATACCAATTAATCTAGCCAGATATGGTTGTAAGGGAAAACATGCTAACACAATATAAATTACTAGTACTCATCATGCTACAACAAACGATAAATAAAAGCATATAATTAAAACCTGGAATTGAAATTAACTGGTAAACGAATTCTTGCTATAGACTTGAAGTGATCCGCCAAAGCTTGATTACACACGAGGAAATAAAGAAACTGGAAGTGCAGAAGAAAATAAAAACTGTTTGATTAAAAAATATAGGAAAAACCTAATTCACTCAAAGCTCTCTTGAAAATTCACGGACCCTCACAATGGAGGTCTTCAGTTCAATTTATAATCCGTCGTCTTTGGCAGTTGAGAAGAACGTGTGAGTCGTGTGGAAATCACTTGAGAGAATCCCGGATAGAGGTTGAAAACCCTAGAGAAAGTAGGAAAGGTGCAGTTACTATTTTTTTTCTCCCAGAAAATAGGTGGCTCGCGCCACCTCATCTCCCTTCATCCACGTGGCTTGCGCCACTTTTGCCTTTGGTGGTGGGCGCCACCCACAATGTGGCTTGCGCCATTTGTGTGGTGGTGGGCCCACCCTTTATATTTTTTTTCTTTTTTCTCTTTCCTTTCCATTTCTCTCTCTTCATTTTCTTTTCTTTTCTTTCTCTTCATTTCTTTCCTTCTCATTTCCTTCAATAAATCTTTATTTTCCGTTAAATTCCGGTTCGACTCGAGTGCTTGAAAAACATAAACAAATACGGGTAGAATAAAACATAAATCGGGAAAAAACAAATAAAACATAATATAAATTCATGCATGTCAAGTCAAATACACGATATAATTTCGCGTTATGATACACACAAAAAGTAAATACTTACCACTAAACTACGACGACAACATAGTCACGAAACAAATGCAAAATACAAAAATCATGCCAAAAATTCTAAAACAACACAAGTTCCAAAGTGAATCACACCTAGTAAAAACAATCATCGGTCGATGAAAAACACACAATAAGGTACTTTATACTCACACAACATTCATGCAAACAAAAGACTGAATTATGCATACATCCACAAATTCACATTGAACATACAAAGGCAAGAATCACAAGGACTTTCAAGGTTGTAGCGTGGTCGGGTAAACAAACAAGGGGCAATTTCTAAAGGTAATTGAAACAAAAACTTGCCTAAACCTAAGGGAGTGAAAACTCAAAAAGATTCACACACAAAATTTCAACCAACTTCTTCCAAAATCCCAAGTGCTACACAACACACAATACTTATTTAGCACAATTATTGAAACTCTTTTTGTTTCTTTTTTCATGGATTTTTCGTTTTCTTTTTTTTATCTTTTTCTCTTCTTTGTCATATTTTTCTCTTTTTTTCTTTTCTTTTTCAATCCTCATAGAATCCAACCAATGAGTATACAATCATCCTCTCCCCAACTTGAATTCAACCGCACCATCATGTGAATACTCCCTACTTTCTAAGGCAAGGAAAAAATCCATACAACAACACAAAGTTGAGGTCCAAGAAAAAACAAAATCCATTAAAAAATAAGTGAACTAAATACACATAGACAAGCATTAAGTTCAAATAAAAACATGGATCAAAAAGCTCAAAGGGGTTACGAATTCTCACACACTCACAAGGTGAATTGACTATTTGGCTAAGGTGGTTGTGCTCAAAATGAAACAATTTCCTTGATCCTTTTCATGCATTCATATAATCAACACAAACAAAAGATTCAACGTAATAAAATCCAGTTAGAACAAGAATGTTGGTACTCCGCGCATATATGAACAAATGGAAAGCCACCTCACAAAAAGGTTGGCAACTAAAGTGATTCACAATAGAAAAAGTATACAAAAGAATGAATGGCATGAAAGTTTGTAAAAAGCCTAGGTATCAAGAATATGCTAAAGTATAGAAAACGATAAATACATACCTCAGACGTGTACAAAACTTAACTAGATCATTACCATACATCCGCAAGTTGAAACGAACCAACATGGAAAATCACAAAAGCATCCTCAAGTAAGTCAATCAAAATTTGTGAGCAAACAACAACCAAAAACATTCGAAAAGAAAAACTATAAAACATGCTTGTTTTACGTCGTAATCTCGACGCCTTTACGGTGCTTAATAAGAAACTTCCTTCATTCATGCCATGGTGATGACTCACCGCGCAACCAAAAGCAAGCGTCCTAACCAAACACTTAAACAAACGTTAAAAGAAACAAAAATGTACAAGTATCAGTATAGACAAGTGAAAATATATAAAATATACGATATCTACAAAACTCAAAAACAAAGAAACTATCGCAATGCGATTCAATATCAAAACCAATCCCCGGCAACGGCGCCATTTTGTTGGTTGCAGAATAGGGCAAGCAGCAAAAATATTTATTTTCGAAAAGAATTCCCTCCGGGATTTATGTCGTGTCCACAGAGATCGGTTCGAGGGAAAGAATGCCGTTCGACAGTCTCTCGCGTTTATGAGTTTGGGTTTGAATGGTTACAAACAAGAAAATAGAAAAGTAAACATTAAAACATAAAAACAAATTCACTCTTCAGCAACAAGAACTTATCAGGCGTGCACATAATCGACTCCTCACAAACTTAAACTTACCGACCAGTTATACTCTACCTACAATACTCATCAATATCACCCAGCATCGTTCACAACACAGGTTATGTCTAACGCAAAGTTGAGAAACCAACCGTGTTACCATCCCCGATGCTCTCGCACGCTAGCTCAAGGCACAGAGGCATTAAGTTTCGACGCCTATTGAAGATTGCTAGCCCTAAATATATCTCTAGAATCTAGAAACTAACAGACAATTATCCCTAATCGAAGTTTGCGACGGTTATCTCTAACGCACCCCAAACCCCGCGCATAAAGCAAAAATCAGAGACAATTACCAATAAAGATTTGTAAAGCAAGTTTTATACAACGCCATGGGCGACAAATATACACGAGTTTGCAGCAAATACATATACACAACCCAACCATAAAGAAAAACACAAAGAAGAAAAGAAATGAACCAAACATCTCGCGGATTGTCGGACCCGTTCGACGATCAATCCACCCCAGTTCATCCGTATGCATGCTCCATAGTTGTTTTCTAAGTAAAGCAATGAAAAATGAAGTTTGATGGAAATGGGATCAAGAAACCCCAAAACCATCCCTAAAAAAGTAACTGAATTGAACTATATACATTGTAAATTCTGCATGGTTCGCAGTGCGAACGATCATTCGCCGTGCGAATGACTCAAAAAATGGCACTTTAAGTGCCTCTAATTACCAAACCGCCTTTTCTTTCCTTCGTTGGTTCGCAGTGCGAACGGACCATTCGTAGTGCGAAGGCTCACTAACTGGTTCGTAGTGCGAACTTTGGCTTGTTTTTCCCCTGACTCTCTCTGGCCCCCTTCGCTGTGGACTTCGCTGGCCTTCGCAATGCGAAAACCCGCTGCCAGTTCGCAATGCGAACATGACAGAAAACCAGCCCTTATTTTGGCCACAACTTCTTCACCGAAACTCCGATTAACGCACGGTTTGAAGCGTTGGAAAGCTTATTCAATGCTCTTCAAGAATATGGCAAGATAGCCTTTATTAAATACCTACAAAAATGTTATAAACATCAATTAAACTAAGTAATATTTACACGTTACGGAATATATACACTAAAACGTAAAGTAAACGTATTTATAAACAAAGTGGGGGTTTATTTGAACGATATAGACAAAAAGTATCGATAAGTGCAACAAAACATATACACACAAATAGGTACAATTTGCACTTATCACTAATCCAGTTATCTATTCATGAAAGTGGACACTTATTCTCAATCGTTACCTTATTCAACTGTTAGTAGTCTATACACAATTTCTTCTCTTAACAGTCCAAATTCCATAAATCCCAACATGTAGCAATAACCAACCAAAAAGAACTCTCAAATATTACATCCACACCTAGGGTTTTCTCAAGATTTCCATTAATGCTCTAAAACTCCAAAGACTCCAAACCTCACCAGAACTCTAAGTTTTACTTTCCATAGTCTCAATACCATTATACACCTCATGCTTGTTATTCCATTCAGTCATCCATCCTTTTTGTTGCTAACAATACTGGAGCTTTCCTAAGCGACACACTTGGTCTCACAAATCCCATTTCCAGAACACTATCATCACAGACAAAACAAACATCTTAGTCCCATCTACTAAGAGTTTTCTACTTACTTAGCGGATATAAACCTCAACTATTCACCTTCGTCCAATTAAGTTCAATCTCTACTCTTTGAGAAGCAACCCTTAATAATACCCAATCATTCTCTCTCAATGACTTCCCAACTGAACCAACATACCAAAACCTCTAATCTGTCTCATCTTCCGATATTAGAATCTTCATCAACTCATCAAAATAATCTGTAATCATTTTCTTAAATTCCAAACAATTCATTGCACACACTATCAAAGCCATAAAGACACGTCTATTCCATCCAAAATAATTCCCGTCTATTATCAACAAGAGATTAAGGATGATCAGTTCCTCAATTTGTCAATAGACAGCCGACAATCATGATGGGGTATAAATCATCTTTACCAAACTATAATAACATTCCTTACATCCTGTGCACAAAACTACCTAGGGCACAAATCCTTAGTTGACACAAACCTTACCTCCGCATTCCCTTCGAAATTGGGAACAACGCTGTCCAAACAATACTTACACTCTTGCAATTTATAACACACTGAGCCAACGCTCCACACCTGAAGCAACATGGAGAAGCACAAGCTTCTCCCCCACTTATCTCATTCTCAAACCTGAAGACAAAAGATTAGAAAACCAGAAAGCACTGACAGTGTTTCACACACATATCACATACTAAGGAATAAACAACATCGACAGTATTCAACTGTCACACCTACTGACTCAACAACTTGCCCAGACGGACCGACCTACTCTAATACCACTAATGTAACACCCCAATTCCCATCGCGAATAAATAACACATAATTAAATCAGAGTAAATAAAAATTTATCCTTAGACAGAAACAAGGATGCCACATTTAAAGAAAGAAAACATAATCCCTGCTCATAAAGTTTGATACATAACACAAAATGGAATAACCTCAAAGGGAAACTTTTTCCATACAAAAGGAAAGTTCAATTATGGAATAAAGAGGAAAGATCCATAACTGCCTTGTTTTACAAAATAAATCGTTTTGTAACATCAAGATATTCATACCAAGTTAATACAAAATATACCAAACAAATGTATACATATATAACAATAGCGCTCCCCGACTCCCGTGTTACGTATCAGAGCAGACAGGCCGACAAAAGGATGGAGAACTAATCTTCACAAAAGCCTCAAAAGACACAGATCTGCAATTGCCTCATAGAGCAACAAACCACAGCAGAATGGTGAGAAATAACAACTAAATCAAGATTGCATAATAATATGCAAACATATACAAATTCACATTCATAATTATTTCCACCACAAGTATCACATACTAATACACATAGCATATATCAATTATACCAACATAATAACATATTCACACATAATGCATACCAAAGTTATGACATATGGAAACACACCACCCCATCACGTAGCATATGTCTATTCATAAAGCATATTATCCACAACCAATGCATTTATCACGAATACATATCAAATCACCAATGCTATCACGAGCTCAACACATAATCAATCAATTCACAATTTCCCACACATAATCAATCTATTTATGATTTTCCACACATAATCAATCCATTCATGATATTCCACACATAATCAATCCATTCATGATTTTCCACACATATTCAATCCATTCATGATTTATACAAATGCAAAGAAACCGACACAACGACTCTATGCAAATGCGGGTACCATTCATCCATCATTCTCATCATTAGTTCACTCAGGAACTATTGGAACCATCGCTTGTTACTTAGTGTAACTCCCCGTCGGGTAAACGATGTTCCCCGTCGCTCACACCTCTTTGTATAAGGCACACGGCGTTTATGGATCGTTCACACCTCTTTGTATAAGGCACACGACCCGATCACTCACACCTCTTTGTATAAGGCACACGATCATCTATAATCATCGCTCACACCTCTTTGTATAAGGCACATGATGTTATAGCGGATTCCCTTTAGTACCATTTCGTTGCTCACAACCACTAGGGCACACGACATCACAAGAATGCATATCATGATGCTTGGCATACAATGACCCATGATAATCAAATGCATACATATACACATCCATGTGAACCATTCCAACATCCATATTCATGCATATACAATCAACCACAATCACAATGCATTTACTTGCCCTTAGGCCACAAAACCTCATCACAACATTTCATTACATGCATTCACATCATACCACAGTGCACAAGTCATACATCATATATCAAAAGCATATTGCATGATAACACATCAAATACACACAATTAAGACGGTAAAAGTCGGAAAAACGACACATTTCCAAATTCTTGACATAATTAAATCGGCCACCAATATCAAAACCATTTTAATAGGAAAGAACATCTCAATAGCTTTCTAACGGTACTAAGAACGCCTCGATCCGAGTTACGGATCAAAAGTTACGGCATCGGACGCGAAATTGGGAAAATTCGGCACCCTCTCTAGTCATACGCGTATTGCATTGGGCCATATGCGTAATGCCCAGTTCGCTCACACATCCATACGCGTAATGCCCTAAGTGCTATGCGTATGGGCAGAGACTAAATTCTCCCCAAAAAATTCCACTAAAACCCTAGTACGCGTATTGCCTCCCTTGTTACGCGTAATGCCTTGCCCCTTACGCGTACCATTACGCATTTCAGTAGAGGGCCGTGTAAAATGGGTTCCATACGTATAATGCCCCCATTTCCCCCCTTGCCATACGCGTATTGCCCTAACCAATACGCATATTGCCTTGCCTGTTACGCGTATGGGCAACGAAACCCATAATTTTTCCTGCATAATTCCTGTTACGAATTTCACCCCAAAACCTCTCCAAATCTCATCTAACCACTTCCAAATCACAATATATCAACCCAAACATGTTCCAATCCTAACAACAAGTATTCTACGCAGTTTATATCGAGTTTCGACCGTGAAAATATCGATTTCTATCAATTGTTCATCAATTTATTAATGAGAAAAAGTTGTGAAAACAACCAAAACAATTACAACAAACAACACATATACACACACAAGCAAGATATAATCGAAACTTCTCACCCTTACCCGATTAATCGCGCTTGAAACGGAGCTATGTCGATTTTCCTCTTCTCCTCTCTTTCCCTTCTCTTCCTTTCTCTCTTCTCTTTTTCCTTCTTTCTATTTTCTCTCTTTCTAATCTCTATGTTTCTATTTTATGAAAAATAACCAAGCAAAAGACCAAAATACCCCCCAGCTCAAATATCTCGCAAACGCTCTCAAAACGCGATAAAACACAATAACGATGAAAAATAACATATTTTGAAATAAAAGTCAAGAATAAAATAATATAAAAATAAAAATAATTAAATCGACTCAATTAAATAAATCGGACAAAATGGGGCGTTACAATTCTCCCCCACTTAGACATTTTTGTCCTCGAAAATATAACCGATACGAACAACTCAGGATACGACTCTCGTATCCGACTTACAAACCAACATGCCAACCAAAGGCACACCACGAAAAACACAAACTGACAAACCACCTTGCTAACAGCAGCTACAACAACGACACGACCACGACGACAACTGCAACGACAAGATGCAAAACCCATACAATGCACTTGACGACTAACTCACAACTCAAAGAATACCCAAGTTACGAACACACAAGTAACACTCCCCTAATCTTCCACAAAGGGATTTACTACTCACACTCGAACTAACACGATAGAAATGACACAACAACACAAACAAGAACATAAAGTTCCACAACCCAACATCGTTTCAACAACCTCGTCAAAACCAGAATACCAAATATCCTTGTCACACAACAATATTACAATAATGCTACGCACTCTGATTACTCGTAACCATCAAAACTACCAATTTCACGTCCAAAGTCTAACTCTTTCTCTCATTCGCCAAAAATCACTGTTCACTTTTAATATACCCAACCTCACACTCTATTGTTTTATCTCACACACCGGACACAAGTCTCGGAATTGCTCAAATAATTTTAATTCTCTGACCATCAAAACAACCATATGCAAGGACTATCGACTTAACTCATCACGCATGACATTAGCTCTTCCTGAAGGATAATCCAAGCCAAATTCATAACTCGTCACGAATTCTAACCATCCTCGTTGTCTCATACTCTATTCCTTCAGACCAAACAAGTACTCTAAACTCTTGTGATTACTAAACACTTCGAACCTAGAACCATAAAGATAATACCTCCAAATATTCCAACACAATACAACCGCAACCAATTCCAAATCCAAAATAGTATAGATCCTTCTATGAATCCTCAATTGTCGTAAAGCATAAGCCAGAACTTTACCCTCTCGCATTAGCACACTGCCTAAACTCATCAAAGACGCATCCCAATACCTCACAAACGGTTTGTTAGGATCACACAAAATCAAAACTGAAGCCGTAGACAAACTCTACTTTAACCCTCTCAAACTTTCCTCACAATGAACATCCAAAGCAAACGACTTACCTTTTACAAGTCAACTGAGATACCAGAAGTACGAACTTAGCAAAGTCTTCCATAAACTGCAGTAACAACCAACTAAGCCCAAAAATTTCTAATCTCCTTAACCGACTTCGGAGTCTCTCATTGTAGAACTGCATCTACTCCCGATGGATCCATTAACCATACTCTCATCCGAAATAACATATCCAAGAAAACTAACCTTTTCAACCCAAATTCTCACTTGAATAACTTAGCATAAAACTTCATTTCTTTTCAACACTTGTAATTCAAATCTCAAACACTCTACCTGTTCTTCCTCTGAGTTTATAACCGATCCGAATATCCTTAATCAATGCCATTGCAAACTTATCCAAATAAATATGGAAGATACAATTCCTCTACTCCACAAACATTACAGATGCATTACTAACACCAAATAACATCACTATATGTTGTAATGCCCAACCAAATTCCAAAAGATATAAATTCTTAAAGCTTTTGTAAAACTTTTCACTGGGTAACTGGTTACTCACATACAAGCTTAATCGAGTAAATAACAGCCTATCCCGATGATAACAAACATAACCACTCACATTAAATCGATCAAAGCCTCAACTCACACAATTCACCACTCTTATCAAACATTCCAACCAATTGTGATTTCACTCAAACTCAACCAAACCAATCCAGTTATCTATTCATGAAAGTGGACACTTATTCTCAATAGTTACCTTATTCAACTGTTAGTAGTCCATACACAATTTCTTCTCTTAACAGTCCAAATTCCATAAATCCCAACATGTAGCAATAACCAACCAAAAAGAACTCTCAAATATTACATCCACACCTAGGGTTTTCTCAAGATTTCCATTAATGCTCTAAAACTCCAAAGACTCCAAACCTCACCAGAACTCTAAGTTTTACTTTCCATAGTCTCAATACCATTATACACCTCATGCTTGTTATTCCATTCAGTCATCCATCCTTTTTGTTACTAACAACACTGGAGCTTTCCTAAGCGACACACTTGGTCTCACAAATCCCATTTCCATAACACTCTCATCACAGACAAAACAAACATCTTAGTCCCATCTACTAAGAGTTTTCTACTTACTTAGCAGATATAAACCTCAACTATTCACCTTCGTCCAATTAAGTTCAATCTCTACTCTCTGAGAAGCAACCCTTAATAATACCCAATCATTCTCTCTCAATGACTTCCCAACTGAACCAACATACCAAAACCTCAAATCCGTCTCATCTTTCGATATTAGAATCTTCATCGACTCATCAAAATAATCCGTAATCATTTTCTTAAATTCCAAACAATTCATTGCACACACTATCAAAGCCGGAAAGACACGTCTATTCCATCCAACATAATTCCCGTCTATTATCAAAAAGAGATTAAGGGTGATCAGTTCCTCAATTTGTCAATAGACAGCCGACAATCATGATGGGGCATAAATCGTGTTTACCAAACTATAATAACATTCCTTACATCCTGTGCACAAAACTACCTAAGGCACAAATCCTTAGTTGACACAAACCTTACCTCCGCATTCCCTCCGAAATCGGGAACAACGCTGTCCAAACAACACTTACACTCTTGCAATTTACAACACACTGAGCCAACGCTCCACACCTGAAGCAACATGGAGAAGCACAAGCTTCTCCCCCACTTATCTCATTCTCAAACCTGAAGACAAAAGATTAGAAAACCAGAAAGCACTGACAGTGTTTCACACACATATCACATACTAAGGAACAAACAACATCGACAGTATTCAACTGTCACACCAACTAACTCAACAACTTGGCCGGACGGACCGACCTGCTCTGATACCACTAATGTAACATCCCAATTCCCATCGCGAATAAATAACACATAATTAAATCAGAGTAAATAAAAATTTATCCTAAGACAGAAACAAGGATGCCACATTTAAAGAAAGAAAACACAATCCCTGCTCATAAAGTTTGATACATAACACAAAATGGAATAACCTTAAAGGGAAACTTTTTCCATACAAAAGGAAAGTTCAATTATGGAATAAAGCGGAAAGATCCATAACTGCCTTGTTTTACAAAATAAATCGTTTTGTAACATCAAGATATTCATACCAAGTTAATACAAAATATACCCAACAAATGTATACATATATAACAATAGCGCTCCCCGACTCCCGTGTTACGTATCAGAGCAGACAGGCCGACAAAAGGATGGAGAACTAATCTTCACAAAAGCCTCCCAGACACAGATCTGCAATTGCCTCATAAAGCAACAAACCACAGTAGAAGGGTGAGAAATAACAACTAAATCAAGATTGCATAATAATATGTAAACATATACAAATTCACATGCATAATTATTCTCACCACAAGTATGACATACTAATACACATAGCATATATCAATTATACCAACATAATAACATATTCCCACATAATGCATACCAAAGTTATGACATATGGAAACACACCACCCCATCACGTAGCATATGTCTATTCATAAAGCATATTATCTACAACCAATGCATTTATCACGAATACATATCAAATCACCAATGCTATCACGAGCTCAACACATAATCAAACAATTCACAATTTCCCACACATAATCAATCTATTCATGATTTTCCACACATAATCAATCCATTCATGATTTTCCACACATAATCAATCCATTCATGATTTTCCACACATAATCAATCCATTCATGATTTATGCAAATGCAAAGAGACCGACACAACGACTCTATGCAAATGCGATACCATCCATCCATCGTTCTCATCATTAGTTCACTCAGGAACTATTGGAACCATCGCTTGTTACTTAGTGTAAATCCCCGTCGGGTAAACGATGTTCCCCGTTGCTCACACCTCTTTGTATAAGGCACACGACGTTTATGGATCGTTCACACCTCTTTGTATAAGGCACACGACCCGGTCACTCACACCTCTTTGTATAAGGCACACGATCATCTATAATCATCGCTCACACCTCTTTGTATAAGGCACACGATGTTATAGCGGATTCCCTCTAGAACCGTTTCGTCGCTCACAACCACTAGGGCACACGACATCCATAATCATGCATACATATACACATCCATGTGAACCATTCCAACATCCATAATCAAATGCATACATATACACATCCATGTGAACCATTCCAACATCCATAATCATGCATATACAATCAACCACAATCACAATGCATTTACTTGCCCTTAGGCCACAAACCCTAATCACAACATTTCATCACATGCATTCACATCATACCACAGTGCACAAGTCATACATCATATATCAAAAGCATATTGCATGATAACACATCAAATACACACAATTAAGACGGTAAAAGTCGGTAAAACAACACATTTCCAAATTCCTGACACAATTAAATTGGCCACCAATATCAAAACCATTTTAATAGGAAAGAACATCTCAATAGCTTTCTAACGGTACCAAGAACGCCTCGATCCGAGTTACGGATCAAAAGTTACGGCATCGGACGCGAAATCGGGAAAATTCGCACCCTCTCTAGTCATACGCATATTGCATTAGGCCATATGCGTAATGCCCAGTTCGCTCACACATCCATACGCGTAATGCCCTAAGTGCTACGCGTATGGGCAGAGACTAAATTCTCCCCAAAAAATTCCACTAAAACCCTAGTACGCGTATTGCCTCCCTTGTTACGCGTAATGCCTTGCCCCTTACGCGTACCATTACGCATTTCAGTAGAGGGCCGTGTAAAATGGGTTCCATACGCATAATGCCCTCATTTCCCCCCTTGCCATACGCGTATTGCCCTAACCAATATGCATATTGCCTTGCCTGTTACGCGTATGGGCAACGAAACCCATAATTTTTCCTGCATAATTCCTGTTACGAATTTCACCCCAAAACCTCTCCAAATCTCATCTAACCACTTCCAAATTACAATATATCAACCCAAACATGTTCCAATCCTAACAACAAGTATTCTACGTAGTTTATATCGAGTTTCGACCATGAAAATATCGATTTCTATCAATTGTTCATCAATTTAGTAATGAGAAAATATTGTGAAAACAACCAAAACAATTACAACAAACAACACATATACATACACAAGCAAGATATAATCGAAACTTCTCACCCTTACCCGATTAATCGCGCTTGAAACGGAGCTATGTTGATTTTCCTCTTCTCCTCTCTTTCCCTTCTCTTCCTTTCTCTCTTCTCTTTTTCCTTCTTTCTATTTTCTCTCTTTCTAATCTCTATGTTTCTATTTTATGAAAAATAACCAAGCAAAAGACCAAAATACCCCCCAGCTCAAATATCTCGCAAACGCTCTCAAAACGCGATAAAACACAATAACGATGAAAAATAATATATTGCCAAATAAAAGTCAAGAATAAAATAATATAAAAACAAAAATAATTAAATCGACTCGATTAAATAAATCGGACAAAACGGGGCGTTACATCCTACATCAATATCCAAACAATTGTCATCCATAAACCATGTCAAAATGATTTCTAAAAGTCCCACAAATGAGAGCCAAGCCAAGTATTCAAGCCACATATGAGATGTAAACATGTTAAATGGATACTTGAAGTAGTGATAAGTGATTATGAAAGTATCTTACATCTTGTTCAAAAGGTTTACAAGTTACACACAAATGTGTCATCTCAAACATGTTTCAATCCATCATGAACATAATGAACAAACCAGTATGAGAAGAACCAATGAAGGGATCTAGGTCAGAAGTGAACCATGTGATCTAAGGTGTGGACATCTCAAACCAACATCAATGTCATCATGGCAAGCCAATCCCCAAAGATATTACAAGCATCTAACAAGACTAGCACTTAAACAATTCTCTAAAGTCATGTTTAGTGTAATGCAAGTAAAAGATCATTCAAACCAAATCAAATGTGTACCTAAGTACATCAGGCAGTAGCATACAACATGTTAATGAAGTTTAAAATGTTAAGGAAGGCTCGTGAGATTCACACCAATTTTCATTTAAAGGTTTAGGCTATTCTATACAAAGATATTACCTAAATCATGCACCAAACATTTGTGAACAAAAAATGATTAAGCACATACAAAGTTGACATGTGATGGACCTAAGTCAGAATTGAAACCATGTATTTAATGCTTAAAACCAATCTCAACATGTCACAAAAGTTTACATCCAACTCCTTTTCCAAAGTCAATGCAAGGCAAGAGCACAATCACACTCAAACATTCTCTTAAAAACATGTATATTGTTACCCAAGTAAGATAGATGAAATGACATGATAAAAAAATGTTCAAGCATCCACACCAAGGGTAAATGACCTATAAAAACCTCTCATTTGAATCCCAAAAGTAATATGCCACTATGGCATACAAGTGATGTAAAAAGAGTGGACAAAGTGAAAGCACAATCCATGTTTAAACTTAATGAAGCACATCGTCATTTAAGGGCATATAAAATGTCATATGAATCCATGTGGGCAAGCCCTAACCCATGATAAGAAATACATGAAAGAGTGCATAAAAGATCCCTAATTGGGGGTGGCATAAAGGTATGATCAAATCAAGACATCTAGGCAAGTATCAAGTAGCCTCGAGCATCCAATTAGGTTATTCAAAGCATGTAATTCATGATCAAGAAACAACATCCAAGCATCCCAATTATTCCTCAAAACCTCACCATGAAATTATCAATCACATCCCCAAAGTTTGCCTAAGGTAGCCACATACATATGCCAAACCATGACCTAGTTCTAAGCATGTAGCCGCATGAAAGGTTCACATTGGAAAATTGATGAAAAATAGAAAAAGACCTTTGAAAATTATAAACAATCAACCATGTCATGTTAAGGTCAGTGAGTGATCACATGCAAAAGATTGGACGAGATGTCAAGCACATGTCAAGGATGAACATATAAAGCAAAGCTCAAAAAATGAAATTCGAAAGCATTCCAAAATTCATGGACGAGATATCAATCAAGCATCAACATGTTAAGCAATCAAGTGGCTACTTGCAAACCAAAAATCAGGTCCAAAAGATTAGAGTCAGGTCACTTTTTTTGGCTTGTATCACAAGGTATCTCATTATGAACACCTATCTTTCAAAAATCCAATAAAAATATCCAAACATCCCAAAATTGAAATTAAAATTCATTAAAAATTAACTAACATTCATAAGAACAGCCTTGAAATTTATCAGGATTTTAGGACAATTTTTATTATTTTTTAAAAATTCATTTGAAACGCATTCAAAAAAGAAATAAAAAAAAAGTTGAGAAACCTGGGGGGTGCTACACTAGAAAGGAAATGGTTCAATTCCACATGGGCTCAAGAAAGAGGGGCGCGAACAGCAATTTCTGTTGGCCCAATGTGTAGAAAACGCCTCTTGAATCAGCAAAAAAGAAACAAGGAAAGAGTAGAAAGAGGAGCACGTGAGAGGGGTGTGCTTCATTAATGTGGTGGCACCCTCTCACGCCTCTGATCATGATCACAAGGCTAGGAATTAATCATCACTTCCTATCACATGCCAGGAATTATTATTCAGCATACAAGGAAAAAAAACGTTACAGTAATAGACCTTAATCAATTGGTCAAGTGGTATATTAATGAGAATAAGACAAAAATGAAACCCCACCCTCTAAGAAGACGACACGTGGTCGTCTTCTTTATGCCTCTCATACACAGATCATGAATTCCCCCATGGCCATGAGCTTCTCGTGAATAAAGAAGGTGAAAATAGCATTCTTGAACAACACCATACACATTCAATTCTTGACCATTTTTCATGAAATAAAAGTCCAAATTAAAGCCCTTGTAACGTAGATTATGAATCCATGCCTAAAATCCTCAAACAAACCACACACAAGAAGCTATAAAGGGGATAAATTATGACCTCATACTTTGAAGAATCACCATTTCAACCAATCTCTTCCCAAACACATTGCCTCTTCATAGAGGACTTCAGATGCACGTTAACCACATGATTTCAAGACCTATGTGAGTTCTACCATGATGCTAAAGTTTCAAGAATCACAAACCTGGATGAAGCTTTACTCACGTGTGAGAAACCTGATAACTTCCTACAATTCTTCTAATCTACTTCAGGAAAGCAAAATAAATGCTTTGATCTTCTTGGATCTTGCTAAAACTCCCAAAAATGAAGAAGATGATGAACCCTTGTAAGACAATGGTGGTGATTCCAGGTCCAAAATAGGGCATACAGAAAGGAGAGGGTGCTATGGTGATGAAGATGATGAAGGAAGAAGGAGAAAACTTCCAAAAATGGTTCAGATTCGCAACCCTTAAAAGTTGGTATCAATGGAGTTTTCTTCAAAGTTTTGGATCTATTTTGGTGAACAATGGATTCCCTACCTGAATTTGTTAGGGTTTAGAGTTTATATATGGGTGGTTAGGGAGTATTAATCATGGATGGTTAATGGTTAGAGTAAGGTTAAGATAAAATGATAAATGAGAGTGAGTTGTGGTGGTGCACACGGGTTAGAGAAATTTAGTGTGTTTTCGCATGTGATCATGGAGTGATATGGATGGTAATGGTGATGTGTAGTGGTAATGTCATGCTGGTATGGATAAAACTTCAACTTGTTTATTAAGTTTCTCTCTTTCTTGCATGGTATAAGAGGTAAGTTATAACATGGTGCATGGCATGTAAGCTTTTGTCTTGTTAAATGTGGTAAAGATGACATGTTAGTGTATGGACCATTATCATGTTCATGGCAATGTGATAGCATCACTTTGGATTTTGAAAGTTAAATAAACCATAACAGTGAATATTATGTTCCATGAAGGTGACTTTGGACATACATATCTTGATGAATTTTGGATCAAAAGGGATGATTTTTCTTGCTTTGCAAAGGTGGTATTCCATAGAATGATTTTGATGTTGGAAGTGAGTGGAAATAAGATCTTTAACATGAAGAAAAATGAGGGTGAAAGGAGGTATCCAAAGCTGTCATGGTGTAATGTGTTACCTGAGTTTTGCATGATCTTTACAAGGGTGATTTTTAAGGATTTTAGAAGGTTAGAACTCCTTGAATTATGATCCAAACCCCATGGTTCTTGTAACCATTTTGAAAGGGACACTTGATACTACATTTTCCATGTTGGAGAAAAGTGAAATTGAAGCTTCAATCATCATGAAAAATGGACTTGAAATCATGACCACCAAACTGAATTTTCAAACTTAGAAAAATTCTAAGTTTTTTATTAGGAAAACTTAATGATCCCAACTTCAAATGATCATAACTCTTTACCTATAAAGCCAAATGAGGCATTCTTTATATCGTTGGAAAGGTGAAAGATCATACTACAAATTTCATTTGAAAAAAATTTCCAAATGAGGCTTGTATCATGCTAAAATCTGGGCTTGAAGATGGCTAAAAACTAAGAAAAAACTTTCCCAAAATGGCAACTTTCACAACTCTTGATTTTTATTGATTCTTTGGATATTTCTTGATCAAATCTCAACCATAGACCATGTTTGACATGATGAACATGAATTTGACCTAAAAAAGTCAGGAGTTAACTTTTTCCTTGATCAGTTGTCATTATTTCCAATTCTCCTGATTTTCAATCAACTATCCAACTGAAACCCCTGTGAATGACAATAATGGTCCATAATCCAATCTTAGATACTTGAGAACATATAGAACACCATGGAATCAAGTCTTGCCCAAAAAATAAGAAAAATTGATTTTAAACAAAACCCTAATTTGGTCCCCAAGAGTCATGAGAAATTGACTGATTCTTAAAACCCTAATTCCTCTGACCATGATGTAGATTGCCTTAAACCAAGATGATTCATGTGATAAGATGCAGTTAAAGGTTCAAGGTCCTTGCTCATGAGGGTGTCCCAAGCTAAGATGACCAAAACCCTAATTAGAGGAGCCCAAGCTAGGAGGGTGTGATCCTCTTCAATTCCCTTACCAATCTTAATCTCTTGATGAAATGGTGAACCACATGAGGTGTCTTGAGGCATGATGTTCCTTTGTGGCTTGATTATTTGAACATACCCAATTCTCTTTGCTTTGCACAATCAATGATAGTGATACTCTTGATACCATGCCTTAAGAAAGCCAATGATGCATATGCAATGTTTATGACCTAAAAGTAAATGAAATGGGAAACATAAGCCACCAATGAGGGTATAAATAGGAAGACAAATTTTGGGGTGTTACAGACATTTACAGAAAAGCAAGCCCTATAAAACGTCCTTTTCACCCGGGAAAAGTGAAAGGTCAAAACAAAGACAAGACAATTACTTTGATTTATGAACGATATTCGAACATCAACCGCAACCCAATGGCGACGAACTCCTCTGTGGATCACAAAGTCCAACATTTTTCTTCTAGGATTGTCTTCAGTAATAACACTGATCTCTGGTGGAGTCGAATCACTAGAGTCTTCTTCCCATGCAACGTTATCATAAGAGGACTCTTCTATTGTATCTTCAATAGTATTTTCATTTTCAAGAGGATCTCCTCACCCTGTTGGCTGTATGTCTTCATATCTGATGCAAGAGCTTTCATGAGAAGTGTACTTCACTAGAAAGTCGTACTTGCCGCTTAGCTGCCCAAAGGTATCCCAAGTTTCTGAAGGGATAGATGAGTCATCTTCTTCAATGGCATTGACCACAGTAAATGCAAAGTTGATAAATTTTTTTCCTACGATTCTTGCAACTTCATTAACATGATGTTTGAAATTTTCAGAACTTTCCTGGTAAGGTTCCCACGACGCTGGGAAAACAGGTGGATTTTTCTCAAAGTTATTCAGCAGATATGCATTCTTTGGCTGGCTCTTTTGCCATGAATCTTCTATGTAAGGTTTCCAAATGGGAAAATCATCCATAGGATCATATAAGTGTAATCAAATTTGTCTTTCATTAGAGTATCTTCTTCCAATGAGTTGGGTGGAGCACGACATCCTTCAGAGTCGCAATCTCCATAGATCATTCTTACATCTGATCTTGGTATATATCTAGGACTTTGCTTCATATAGCAAAATGGCATGTATGTTTCTTCCTGAGATATATATCCTTCATCGTTGAAATAGGATTTCCACTCTTCATCTGTATCATAAGAATTATTTTCCTCGATGGAGTAGCCTTCTTGAGAAATTGGGTGGAGGAAGTCTCCATTGTGGAAGAAATCTTGAATGGGACGAAAGCTTTCATCCTTTTTTGTATTCTTGGTAAATACTGGAGAAAAATCGACACCTTTTCTTGTCTTGTTATCAATAGGAATTAGAACTTTCCCCCATCCTTTTATGTCACCATTTCTCATCACTTGGAGGGCATATTTGTATGAGGAAATTTATGTTCCTTTTTCTTGATGATTCTCATTGCTCACAGAGAGTGCTTGAAATTAAGTTCCAACGACCTCTTCTGGTTCTAAATATGAGAATGATGATAGGTTGCTCACAATTAAAGCTTGTTCTCCGCATACTGTGACCAACTTGTCGTTCTTGACAAACTTCAGCTTTTGGTGAAGTGTCGAAGGGACTGCCCCTGCTGCATATATCCAAGGTCGTCTTAATAAACAGTTGTATGCCGCTCGGATGTCCATGACTTGGAAATTAACCTGGAAAGTGTGGGGCCCAATGTTTATGGGAAGGTCGACTTCGACAATAACTGTCTTTCTGGATCCGTCAAAAGCTTTGACTATGATCTCACTGCCTCTCATCGGAGTACCTTGAAAAGATAGTGGTACCAAAGTTGACCTTGGCATGACGTTCAAGGATGAACATGTGTCTACCAGTACGCTGGATAAAGCATCGTCCTGACAATTGACTGTGATATTGAGTGCCATGTTATGATTCTTGCCTTCCTCTGGAAGTTCTTCATCACTGAAACCCAAATTGTTGCAGGAAGTGATGTTGGAAATAATGTTGTCAAACTGACCTGCTATCACATCCTGTTCTACAAAGGCCTGTTCCAAGGCTTTCTGTAGAGCTTCTCTGTGAGCTTCTGAACTGAGCAGGAGAGATAGCACGGATATCCGAGAAGGAGTTTGTAATAGTCGATCTACAATGTTGTATTCACTTCTCTGGATGAGTTTTAACATTTCATCATTATTCTTCATAGGCTCCGTGTTGCTGGATTGACCAATTTGTTGATTAGGAACTTCAACTTGAGATTCCTTTTCTTTTGCAGGTTCTCCAACTCCTCTGTTGAAGATTCGAGCGCTTCGAGTGACTCGACTGATATCAGCAATGTTGACAACGGATGGTATTGGAATCTCTTTTCCATCTTCTATTATGGTTGTAGCGTACTTGTAAGGAATATCTTTTTTCGATTCGTATGGCACCGGGCCTGGCAAGTAAATGACTACAGGGGTTATTTGGGTTTTTAGATTGTAAAAAGTAACCTCAATTGGTTTTAGCTCGGGACTGTTGGAAATTTTTCCACTGTCGAAAGGGATTCTCGAGTGCTTTGGCTCGTTGAGCAGAGGGATTATGGTGAACACATCCTCGTCAATTCCATAATTAACAGACTCTCTTTCATTGAAAACTGTGATGGTTCTTTTGCCCAACAACTCTTGAATCTCATTCTGGACAAGGAGGCAACCATGTTGACTCTTGCGGCATCTTTTGTAAGCCGAATAATCGTGGTGATTCGGACCAAAATAATCAAGTCCGCAGAGGCATTTGCGAAATTTGACCAATGATGTTTCAATGTTTTTTATGTCATAAACTGCGTGCTGCCCTGGGCAACCTTGCACCATATTAATGGATCGAGAATTTAGGCACAGTTGGATTTCCCCTTGGTCCACTTGATTTTGGAGAGTTGCTCGCACGGTGTAGCACCCTTGGCAATTCTCTGAACATATTTGACAGTGTTCATAGTTGTGAGGTGGCACCCGGCCGTACCCGCTCTGTATGCAGTGCATCTTTACCAAATCTGTTTCCAGCAAGCGGATGTCACAACTTTCGTGTCTGCCCGGATTTCCATTGGTTATGCTAACTTGTTGTGCATTTTCATCCTGGTATACTGAAAACCACCAATGGTCCAATAGATGTTGAAGAGTTCTTTGTACAAGTGCGCAATCTTGACCATTTTTAGAGCAATCTTTGCAATCCTGATAATTATGGGCTGACAGGTGACCGAGCCTGACTTGCTTGGCATGCAACTCTACCAAGCTAGTATTCATTAAACGAATGTCAAAAATCTGAACCATATTGACTTGGTGATTACTACCTCCATCATAGTCTTGGATCCATCCAAGATCTATTTGACGCTGAAGTGCCACTTGTACAAAAGAACAACCATGATTGTCTTTTGAGCAATTTGGGCAAGCGTTGTAGTCGTGCAACGACAAATTATGATACTGATTTTGTCTTGAGTACATTGCCACTAGATTGACATTCATTGCGCGAATGTCATGGTTTTGAACAATGTTCAGATGTTGATAGGCCATATTTATTCCACGAACTCTGTGATCTTAGATCCAGCCTAGATCCATCTGCTCTTGAAGAGCTGCTTGTACAATGATGTACCCTTGATTATTCTTGGAACAAATGTCGCATTGATGATAGTTGTAGGATGGCACATGGCCATACCCGCTTTTCTTGAAATGCATTTTTACCAAATTTGTTCTTAGTAGGCGTATATCGTGAATTTGATAACTACCGCTGGGTCCTCCATCCATCAAGTTTACTGAAGCTTTTTCATGTTATGGAAATGAGTTTGTTTGAACATTCAGATTCGTATCTTTGAAAGATAAAACTCCGTTTCTGACGAGCTTTTGTACGTCAGATTTGAAGCTGAGGCAGTTCTCAATGTTATGCCCCGGTCCTCCTTGATGATAAGGGCAAGATTGATCAGCTTTGAACCAATAAGGGGGATTGTCTAGCACTGTAAGAGGAGTCCTGGTTTGGACGTGCCCCTTGGCTAGCAAAAGTGGGAATAGCTCTGCATATAACATTGGTATGGGGTCAAACCCTTATGATCGTGGAAAACAATTGTTGTTATTGTATTGCGGGCGAGCCTGCTGAAGAGGTTGTAGCTGCCTTTGCTGATACGATTATTGATCTGGCTGCCTCTAAGAAACCTGTGGTTGATATGCCGGAATCGGCGCGGGACTTACAACAGGAGATACTGCCGCTACCTGTCGAGGTTGATACCTTCGCCTTTTCTTACTCTGCGAGATATTACTGATATCCTGTTCTTTCTTCTTTTGGAAAGCACTCCTGTATCTTTTACTACTGCTGGATGGTTCTGGGTCCTTAACCAATCGGCATTCTCGGACTGCTTCTTCAAGGCGTACCCCCATGTTCATTATATCGGTAAAATCACTGGGTGCACTGGCGACCATCCGGTCATAATAAAATGAGCTTAACTTCTTCAAAAAAAATTTCGTCATTTATTTCTCCTCAAGAGGAAGACAATTCTGGGCGGCGTTTCATGCCATCTTTGAGCATACTCCTTGAAGGTTTCTTTATCCCTTTGGGACATAGCCCTGAGTTGATCTCTTTCGGGTGCCATATCCAAATTCTACTTGTACTGCTAAACAAAAGCTGCCCCAAGATCTCTAAAGGTACTGATCTTGGTACGGTTTAACCCCATGTACCATTTGAGCGCCGCACCAGTTAAACTGTCTTGAAAGTAATGGATTAGACGTTATTGGTTTTCTATCTGGGTAGACATCTTCCGAGCGTACATTATCAAATGACTTTGAGGGTAAGAGTTGCCTTTGTACGTCTCAAAGTTGGGCACCTTAAAATTTTACGGTATTTTGACGTTTGGGACTAAACAGAGATCATCAGCATCTTTGCCAAACAAGTCCTGTCTGCGAATGGCATGCAGTTCTTTCTACATTTCCAAGAACCGTTCTTGGAATTCATTCATCCTTTCATAAAATTCTTCATCCTTGCAAGGGGTGGCATGAAGGATCTGTTCTTCTGGAAAAGTATGTATCACAGGTTGTGGCCCCTAGGTCTTCAGTGACCGGTGGTATATATCCCTCGGGGACGAAATTGAAAGGCATGCCCCATGGAAAACCTTTAGGCAAGTTGTACTGTGGAAGATTGATGGGAATATCAAACGCTGGTGTAGACAAAATTTCTGAGGTTGTAGTCTTTTGAGTTGGTTGATCCTGAGCTACTGCCAAGGATTCAATCATACTGTTCTTTCCAGACTTTCTTTCAGAGTGTTGACTTCCTCTCTTAGCTCCCTATTTTCTTCCTCAAGATCGTCCATTTTCTTTTGCCGATTGGCCCGAGTATTGTACGAATAAGACAATTTGACTCTAAAGTGCAACACATGTGTAAGACTATATGACAAAGACGTGTAATGCAAGAATGATAAATGATATGCAAATAATGAAAATGAGCTTTTTTTTTCAAGAGAACTTTTAACAATTATATTGCAAATATCAAACAACGGTGGAAACTTTTTATTAAATTCAAAGGATTACAATGTCTTACAGGAAAATTACATTATTTTACAAAGTGCAGGAAGGAAAACTAGGCATATGAATCCTAAAGAATCTCTGATAAAGGTCTAGATGCTGGCTACCGGTCCATTTTCCTTTTCTTTGATCGTGTTTCGTCAATCGTTGTCGGGTCGACGATCATTTTTCATGTGAAAGGAGAGAGTAAACTTCTTCGTTCCTCTTGACTTTCCACAACATGTTGCTCTAGTATTTCAATCAGAGCATTTTTCTCCTTTAGTAACTCTTGAATCTTGGTGACTCCAAACTGACAATCTGGAACTTATTCTTCCAAGAGTTCTTCTCACGTTGAGTTTTGTTAAAAGCAGCCTGCAGTTTCTCTGTGTCACTCATGAATTAGAGGACATATTCGTTTAAGGGAAATACTTCTTGACGAGAATAAGGCATTTTTAACTTGAGGGCCCTAATTTGTACCCATTGGAGATAAGGCTTTGCGGAGATGCAGTTTAGTTTCCCTAGGGACTATCTTCCTTTCTTATGAACATGATGCCAGACATGCATAATTTCCTCCTTGAGTGCTCTATCATTTTCTCCTTCCTTGAAGAAAAGACCTTCCAGATGAACATTGTAAGGTACATTCTTCATCGGGTATCCAAGCTGACGACGAGCTAAAACTGGGTGATAATTGATCCCTCCCTTGGTACCTATGAGGGGTACAATGGGGAAACTTCCACATTTGTCAATGATATTTATTTCATCATGGACCCGGTTGTACCAATCTATGTCAGAATGGGTAAGGGACATCATCTTCTGGGACCATCGCACACCGCTTTTGAGATCCCAAAAAGCAGCAGATTTAGGTAAGTGGGAAATAAACCATTTGTAGAGTAATGGTACACAACATGTAATTATCCATTCGATATACAAGTTCCTTAAATGCACTGAGTGGTAAGCATCTGCAAACAAAGTTGGGACTGGGTTCCCAATTAAGAAAATCTTGATAGCGTTTTGTCGACGAAATTGTTAATGTTAGGGAAAAGGAATAATCCATAAGTGAGTAAAACAAAGTTATCCTTGAAAGCAACTAGGTTTCCTATACTTGCAAAGTATAAGGCTTTTTCAAATGGAAACCTAGCTGGTATACCTTGAATTCCTCCCTTGGTGGTCATGTGGGTTTGGATATCTGAAACTTCCAAAGAGGTGACTCTTGTAATGATCTGATCCTTAGGAATTTCTTCCACTCTAGAGAATGGATCCTGATCAGTGATAGGTAAATTAATGAAATGAGAGCCATGGATCTACCCAATCCCATAGGATATGTACTAAGGGTTCTTTTTTGTACCTGTAGAACGGGTTTCTAACAAGGTTCTCAAAATCACTGACCCCTCTTTAAGAATATTACCAGCAAACCGACTGACTCGTGAGAGCTATAATATCTTTAAGATGAATCTCATTCGAGCGTAGTATCTCGTATCAACTATTCCTGATAGTCACCGCACTACATCCTAAAAGAATGGTCAAGTTTAAATGTTTACTAATCCTTAGTTTCACGGGTTCCCAGTGGAAAAAGTAATGTTTTCACGACTTGCTCGTTTTACATCAGTAATTCCAAAAGGGTACCTCAACTGATTTGGTGGACTTTCAAGTTAGCTTGGTTGGAATTCACTCCCTATAAGCCTTCTTGAGTATGACACCTCTTATCTTAAAATATGCTCTCAAGCCCACTGAGGACTTTTTGACTCACCACATGTGTATTAATCACATTCTTAGATAACAGTAATTTAAACAAGTAGGGCAAATAAGCAGATAGTATGATGGGAAACAGTAAATAATATCAAATGATGAAGGAAATAAACAACAAAATATGCAATACAAGGATTAACCCTCCTAGGAATAAAAATTAAAGTCCTTACCAGCATCGCCATTTTACTGTATGTTTTGGTGCTACTTTCTGATTTCTATATTTATCCTATGAAGCTTAAAAGGAAGGGGAAGATATCTCAAACTAACCCTTCGTGCAAATGTTTTCTTTAACAAATGCAAAGAGATCGGGGATCAGGGGTTTGTTATACAAAGGGAAGCTATTGACACCCAAAGTATCTATAGTAATCTATAGGAACCTTTATTTGCATATGTTTTACTGTTGTATTGCTTAGTTGCTTAAATCCATTTACTGTGGAATAGGGAAAGTTTCTCCTTTGGGAAAGATGAGGAAATGTTTTTGTTGTTTTTGGGAAGGTACTAGACCTAAAGTTTTGATTAGTGGGCTTGCTAAGATTTCGCAATCTTATGCCTACGTATTCCCGTAAAGAGATCCGGGGAAATTAGAGCGTTCGTAGTTCCTCCTATTCTATGGGAGGAAAATGTTTGGTGTCTTGTTCAAAGCCCAAGATTGAAGCTAAAAGAGTATTTGTGTCTTATTTACAGCCTAAGACTGAAGTTAAAGGATTATTTGTGTCTTGTTTAAAGGCCAAGATTGAAGCTAAAGAATTGACTGAGATAGAATTTGTCATCTTTAAAGGGAGATATCTCACATATTCATCAGAAATATTGAGGAATTGATTATAAAGGAAGTTGCTTTAACTGGGATGTGTAGAATCCAGCAATGCCACATCTTCCTTTTATGAGTCTTTGCATGCTAAGAGAGGGACATTGGCATGGATGTGTAGAATCCAGAGGCTTGCCACTTATATCACTTAGAGGAAAGAGAAATTTTAGCCATGATAAAGGAGAGACTTCAGCTTGGATTTTGAATCAACAAGTGTGCCACTTACATCAATTATCTAGAAAAAGGGTTTTTGATTATTTGTTTTGAAATGTGATGTATAGAGGGGATATCCTCCTACAACGAGGACTCCTGGTCTCATCTGTTTGGATGTTGGATTTTGTGCCTTGATCAATGCCCAAGCTTGAAGCTAAAAAAAAGGTTGAAAAACAAACTCAACTGGGGAGTATTATATATGTCTTGTACAAAGCTCGAGATTAAGGCTGACTGGAAAAATCATTATCTGAAGCCTAAGAGGAGGCTGACTCTTACTGAGGATTATTTAAATCCAGAAGAAGGTATGAACTGTGTTAAGGAATCAAAAGGAGAACTAACTTTTGTTGGGGATTAGAAAAGAGTTAATTTATCAGATACCATGAGGCTCTGATACTTTTGGGGACTTGTTGGTGATAACCTGACCCTGGCTGGGGATTTTTAAGATAAAAACCAAGCTTTGTTGAGGATCAGGGGAGCCTTAGAGAATGATAGGCTTGAATTTCTTAGAGCCTTTGACTCTTCTGGGGACTAGTGTATTGATAAAGATGACTAGGATCTATCCTATGCTTTCAAGAATCTTGAGGGTCCTTGTATGAAGCCCAAGAGGAGGCTGGGGATGCTTCTAGGAAGCCTGTGGGTCTTTGTATGAAGCCCAAGAGGAGGCTAAGTGTTGAGACTTTCCAAGTCTAGGAAGAGCCCTAGAAAGGTTTCACTGGGAAATAAATCTTTCTTTGTTGAACTGTTCCAGGGTTAAAGGGATTAAAGAAGAGGTTTCATCGGGAAATATCCTCATTTTATATTGAACTATTTCAAGGTTGATCAAATTGAACAAAGCCCAAGAGGAGGCTATCTTCTGGGGAGATTCATTGTATGATGGCCAAGAGGAGGCAATGATGCTTGGATAAAACCCAAGAGGAGGCTAATCGTATTCCTTTGTACAGGGGGAAATAGTTGTTTGAACTAAGTTGCTATTGACTGAAAGGATCCTATTGTTTGACCTAGTCTAAACTAAGGATGATTTACATGATAAGAGAATCTTAACAAGATATGCACAAGTATACATACAAACATATGAACAAGTATATAAACAAGTATTGAATTGAAAAAGGTGGTGGGTCTTATTCTCTAGATAGAAGCCCAAGTGCATTGTGATTGATCGTATATTCTCTTCAAGATTGGATTAGGGTTTTGAAGAAATTGAAGAAAATTTTGAATTTGAAGATGATTTGATCTCAAGTATAAGAGAAGCAAATGTGTTGGGTCTTACACTCTAGATAGAGCCCCAGGTGATTATTTGTATCCTGTACAAAGTCCAGGATGAATAAGGCTAGAAGACTTTCTATTTACAGAAGGGTGTTGGGTTTTACACTCTATCAGAGGCCCAAGATTATTGTTTAAAATAAAGTTATGTACAAAGAGATGGGACTTACACTCCTAACAGAGGCCCAAGATTATTGTGAAAATAGTGATCGCGACGTGATTTTTGAAAACGTGATGGGACTTATACTATAACAGAGGCCCATGAAGTGGTTTATTTACAAAGAGGGTTGGGTCTTACACTTAAATAGAGGCCCATGAGTGTTGAAATGAAGTTTGAAAGACTGAATCCAAACAAAACCCTAATTTCATATTTTTTAAAGATATTTTTCAAATAAAAATCAATAAAAATATGTATTATTTATCAAATAAAATCATTAATCATGTTATAAACAATGATTAATGTTTATGAAAAACGTTATTTTATTCACATGAATATGTAAAATCATTTTGGTTTTAAAAATCTAGAAAAATAAATCATTTTAAAAACATTTAAAACAATTTAAAATAATATTTTAAATATATTAAAAATATATCAAATAAAAATAGTTTTGTGATTTTTTTAGGTGAATAAAATATTTTAATATGTGAGTGATTTTTGTGCAAAAACTCATTTTAAAATAATTAAATTTGATTAACAAAAATAATTATTAAAAATAATATGGAAAAAATAAAAAAAATAATGAAAATGTGAAAAATTAGACAAAATGGCATGGGTGGTGTCACACCCTCATTTTCACCCTAACCTGGCATAGCATAAAATTTCCATCATCTATTCATCCCATTAGGTCATATCAATCATGTGTTTCATTGAGCTCTTAAGGCTTGGGGTCAAGTGGTTCTTTGAATCAGGGTTTCCTATTTACTTTGAGGTTCTTCCATTCAAGTTTGAAGCAAGGGTTGAGTTCTAATTGTCTTAACTCCTCATCAAGATTCATCAGGCTCGTCAGGTCAGGTGTGCAAAGGCAGTACTGTTAGAGATTCAATGGTTTGACCTAATCTTGGTCAACCAAAGTTTTGTTTCAAGATCAAGTTCTGGGTGTGATTGATTCAAGTGTTTGTGTATGAAGTGTTTATGTATGCCGTTTCCATTCGCGTTTTGTTGATTATGTCTGTTTCCTGCCATGGCCGATTTCGTATAGGAACCGAGAGAAATGATTTTAGGTTAGAATGAAATGTAGTTTTTTCAAGTATTAACAAAGAGAATATGGGATGAAGAGAGGTCGCGATTGAGTGAGACGAGAGAGGTAGATGCAAACCTTGCTTAAGCCATTTTCATTTGCCACAATAGAGTTGATGAGAGCGAGAATCCAAATCGTGAGTGATGAGGGATGAAATCGTGACCGAGTCAGTAGATCACGTTGGTTCGAAGCGTGTAGTTCGTTGACACTTCCCTGGTTTCGAGTGAGCCGTCTTAACCATTTTGTTGAGGATTTTATTTCATCGTGTTGTTTTGTTCAGAGAGAAAACGGCTGGGTTATATGGATAATAGGGTTTCCTCATGACCCTTTTCCTTTGTAATTAAGAACCGGGCCGGGTTCAAGGGTTCCGACCTTTTTTTTTTCCTCCAGATGGAGCGCTCAGTGGGCCTCTTTCTCTTGCCTTTTTTTTAGTTCAGGCCCATAGTTTCATAATTCTTTTTTTTTTTATTAATTTATAATCTTAGGATTGATGTTATAGTTTTTGGATTAATGTTTTTATAAGATTTTAAATTTTAGTTAGTATCTTAAACTTTAGATTTAGTGTTTTTTTTTTTAATTTTAGGATTAGAGATTTTTATTTTAACCTTTAATTTTTAATATTGAAAAATGAACCAAAAAATGATAAAATAAAAAAAAATACCAAAATATTTAATCTTTCTTCTTTGACATAACATATTTGTAAGGGTTAACTAGACCTCGTGTGTGACTTAGGTGTTATTTGAGATGTGCGATCTTAAATCGCAAAGTGGTTACCATTGCATCGTTTGTGATATTTTCAACTCGTTTTGTAGTTCACTTTTTATTTCTCGCAGTAATCATCCCTTGTACTTCTGATGTTTCCCTCCCCCAGTTTGATGTACTTTGTACTTTATTTTTCCATTGTACTGCTAGTTAGATGTCTTAGGACTTAGGATCGAACCCAAATGCATTCTTGATCCACATATCAAGTCACAACCCAACTTGTAAGTCGATTACCTCGTGCATCGCCATCAACCTTGTTCGTTACACTTCAAACTTTTTTTCTCAACTAGCAATAAACCCTTGATCCAACGTCAAGTGGCATTTTTCTCAAAAACTCAAAACACTTCCTTAAAAAAGAGAATAAAGTTCTCTTTGTATTGAACTAAAGAGAGAGAATTGGGTGAAGACCTCTTCCTTTTCGAGTATTAGGATGCTCACTTTAGAGTGTGTGGTCTCGATACTCGTCTTTCAATACGAAGATGTAACTATATTCACCACCCATTCTTTCAAAAACCTTTTTCTCTCTTTATTTCATCACCTTAGTCAAAACCTTGGTCTTGTACCAAATGCATTTGAAAAATTTTCTCAATAAACTTAGATGGTCGTGGAGTGGTTAGGCGAAAGCCTTCTCCTATCCCGAGTGCTTGACATTACCTTTAGGGTTCACTGTCGTAAAGCACTTACCGTCTAAAACCAAAAACACTTTTAATAAGAGAATAAAGTTCTATTTGTATTGAACTAAAGAGAGAGGATTGGGTGAAGACCTCTTCCTCTTCGAGTATTAGGATGCTCACTTTAGAGTGTGTGGTCTCGATACTCGTCTTTTAATACGAAGACGTGACTATATTCGCCACACAATTTTCATAACAAACCTTTTGAGATAAAGAATTGGGTACTTCCCGAAGGGGTTCCTATCCGAGGACTTATTTCGCCCTTAAAATCAACTTTCAACAAATCAAATGTGACATCTTGCCTTGATGGCGAAAATCAACCTTTTCAAAAAAGGACATGTTGCGTCCGTTCTACCGCAAACAGGTAACGCATAAGACTCCACGAGCGAGCTGCAATACACCTAACTGCTAGAACTCGTACGTTAACATTGTCCATAAAAAGCACCAACCAACCGTAGTCGGTCGAACTACGATTGCTCTAATTCTTCATTCTTGTCCGAATGTAAGATACGTAGGCACAAGATTGTGATGATCTTGGCGAGCCCCCTTCCATTTTCTTCACCCGTAGTCCTTCGAACTACGATGACTCTGACTTTCCCATTGCACAAGGGAATACGTAGGCATAGGACCGCGAAGACCTATCGAGTCCCCTCTTCTTCTCCCCACCTTTTCTTTTTATTTCCTTTGATTATCACCTTTCTCTCTCCCTCTTTAGAACACTTTTAGAAAGCAATTTCCTTAGCAAACATCCTTACACATAGACAAGCAAATGGTTCCCATCGATTACAATGGATGTGAGGGGTGCTAATACCTTCCCCTCGCATAACCGGCTTCCGAACCCATAATTTGGTTGCGAGACCATCTTATCCTTTTCTTCTTTGGGTTTTCTCGATGTTTTCCCTTCCCCTCATGGGATAAATAAAGTTTGATGGCGACTCTTCTGTTTCTTCCTCTTTCGCCTCCGGTCGACTATTTTTCGAGCAGCAACAGCTGGCGACTCCACTGGGGATATGAAAGGTTCACCCTAGCAAGCCAAGCCTAGTTTGTTTGTCGTTTGTGTGATTTGTTTGCTTTTATTGCTTTATTATCTTGTGTTTCTCTTATCTGTTAGGTATATTGGGGATGGTTTGTGAGGAGAAAGGCTTTCTACCCGAGCTTTTAGAGTATACACTAAGCTAGGATGTGGTTGCTTACTGATTTGCGAGACTTAGGACTCGTCGAGTCGGTTTGACTTCCACCGCTCAAATGAGGCCCCCTTTGGGAATGATTATGTCTTACGATTAGTCGTAATGGCGTCTTTGTTTCCGACCTGGGAGCCCGTGATTCTGAGGACCTTTAGAACCCTATTCCAAAGGTTACTAAGGCATAACTCTGTGCTCATCCTTTGAAGGGATTACCGTCTTACGAATTGTCGTTATGATGGAAAACTTTTGAGGGTTAGTGCATGGGAACTTGTTTGAAAACCCTTGGAATGCCCTGTTTTAAACCAATAGATTGACTACCCGAGGTGAGGGATATCTTATGGTGCTGTCAGGCAGAATCTGTGACCTTGACACCTGTAGTGTGAACCTCAGATTCAGTGATCTTTGATCCCATGTCTTTTTGCATTCATAACATTGCATTTGCATCAGCATCTTTGCATCATTTTGCATATCATTCTCCAACCAAAACCGAGAAGCTCATTCAGCCCTTTGTCCATAACCCGCAGTTGATTTCTCGACACTCGCATTGAACCTATGGTAGATGTGAAGCATTTGAAGAAAGTGGAACATAGACAACTTGAAAGGCCAGTCAGACTAAGCAAGTTGGAAGCTGAGGTAGCCATGTCAGAGAGCAACCGTCAGAATGTTGATCCCCCACCAGGTTTCACTGTGACAACTAATCCACTATATGGTCTTCTGCCTGATGATGATCCTCCACGATTAAATGTTCCTAATCAACCCCAGAGGAAGCCATTGACTGATCCTATGAAGGAAATACTTCGTGACATTGAGGAGAAACTCTAAGCTATGAAAGTGCATGATACGCCTGGGCTCGATGCTGCTGATATGTGCCTAGTGCCAGATTTGGTAATGCCTCCGAAATTCAAGGTACCCAACTTCGAGAAGTACACAGGCCTTAGTTGCCCAAAGCGTCATTTGGTGATGTTCTGCCGAAAAATGACCACATATACCCATGATGATAAGCTGATGATTCACTGTTTTCAAGATAGTTTGAGTGGGGCATCTTTAAGTTGGTACATGGACTTAGAAAGAAGCAATGTCCAATCATGGAAGGACTTATCCAGCGCTTTTCTAAAGCGATATCAGTACAATCTAGACGTGGCTCCCGCTCACATGCAGTTGCAAAACCTATCTCAGAATGGCGATGAATCCTTCAAGGAATATGCACAGCGGTGGAGAGAATTAGCAGCCAGAGTGCAACCACCACTCTTGGACAGGGAATTGATTGACATGTTCATAAATAGTCTGCATGGCTCTTATCTTGAAAGAATGGCTGGCAGTATGCCATCAAGCTTCTCTGACCTTGTGATGGTAAAGGAACGCATCGAGAGCTACCTTAAGAGGGGACTAATCCAGAACGTCTCGAATAGCCAAGCCGATGAGACTGAATCCCTCATTAACTCCCAAGAGGAAGAGGATGAAACCAATGCAGTCATAGCAAATGTTGAGTATTCTCATGGTGTACCAGCAAAACCTTTTGGTCCCTCATCTTCTCAGCAGTCATCATTTCCAGCGCCATGCTATCCTTATAGGCAACCAGTAATGCCTATAGCTTCGTCCCAGAAACCGTGGATTGCTCCTCATGTAAATCAACGAGCTCATGGTCGAGGATATCAGAATCAGCGTCAGAGTCAACATAGGCCTCACAACAATCTAGAAAGAAGGAATGCTCCTCTTCATACAGTCTCTATGTCATACAGTCAACTCTTGCCGCATCTGATTCAAAGCTCACTGGTGGTTCCCAAGTCTCTCAAGCCGTTGCCAGAGCCATACCCTCCTGGGTACGATCCCAATGTGCAATGTGGAAATCATGCTAGATTAATGGGGCATTCGACTAAAGATTGCAAAGCCTACCAAGCCAAAGTGCAACAACTGATTGACAAAGGTTACATATCCTTTCCAAAAGGAAGCCTGGTTATGCACGTTTGTTTGAGTTCAAAGACTACAAGGGTCATCTCCCCGAGCGAGTGGGTCAGACAGAAGACATCCCCAGGATTGTCAATTTTAAGATCTTGTCATTTCTTTGCATTTGTAGTTTCTTCTCTGTTAAGTGCTACTAGTTTTTAAACATTGTTGCTTACTAATGGTTTTGTTAATGTAATGAACGTGCTTTTTTGAACAAGTCCATTCGTATCCACTCATTTTTTCTCATATATTGCAAAAAATCACAAAATTTTTTTTCCCACATTTCACTCTCTTTATTAGTTGTTGTCTTAGCAAAGATTTGAGGGAGGATGATGAAAATGAAATACTCATAATTGCTAATAGTATGCTTTCGGATAAAATCCCGCTGATGATGTATAGGCATTATTTCAAATCCCCTAAACACTGGAGAGATAAGGAGTTAGTCCCTAGTCAACCCCTTCGAGCCTAGAAGTAGGAGTTTCCTTATGATTTCTAAACCCTTACGCTTAACCTGGGGCATGGGTAGTGTTCAGTTATCCTGATTACACATTCGAATTTCAAGATGAAACATCTTGTTATGGCAGTTATTCTTCAAACACCAAAGACTTGGCAGTCACGACCCTTCAAAAAAAAAAGGAAGAGAGAAAAAGGAAGCCCGCTAAGTCCACCACTCAAAGAGGCAACTTAGGCAAAAGTTAGGGATCAAAAAATAAATAAAGTAAAAGAGGCCCTCAAATCCTCAGCAAAAGTAAAACTCGATTCAGTGGCCACCAAAATGGATTAGAAAGGTCACTGACATCCTCAAAAACAAAATAAGGTGACTGCCATTCCAAGCAAATCCGCCCTGACACCGTCAACCCCTTTGAAAGATAAATTTGTGTAGTATGATTGATCGTAGGACTGAAGTTCATCACGAAGAAGGGGTGGGTACAAATCAAATTTTGAGCCTTATATCCCTTGTTTCAATAACCGTGAACCAGACCACGTTACAACCCTCGAAAGACCTAATTGAGGAGAGGTTTATTCTAAAAGCATACTAAAGCAAGGTTGCGTAAACTGACTCCCCACAGATTTACTAATCTTCAAAATTGGTGTCATATTCTTACTATATCTTTCGTACACCAGTAAATCAACACTGCGTTTGGACTAATGGTCCATTCGTCACACACTTTCACATCATTCCAATAAATGATTTCCTTCAAAACCTGCATGAATGACGCATTAAAATTACCATTTCTAAGTAAACAATTTAAACTGCAAACAAGTACTTGACATTAAGAGGATTCCAACAAAGTGCATTCAGAGAGAAACTTGATAATTTGTTGGTGCTGACTCGAATCAAGACCTTCTCATAACCTTCTGAATCCAGGGAAAGTTATCTCAGACCATGTCATGGTATAACCATCCCCAAAGTTTCTATTCGAGGAGGATTCATTCAAAAACCCTACAGACCGGGGCAGATGAATTGCAAAGGGGCAGATTTCCTTCCTAATTTCAAGTTGGTCAAGCAGACCCTGTTGGACTCTAGCAAATGTTGAGTTTGCAACAAGTGTCAGAAAGCCTTGGGGCATAGCAAATCAACATGCATAAGTCAAGTCACTACGCTCACACAATCATTTGCAAAGCCATCATGGCATCTCAGTTCGAAGTGAGATTCTCTTAGGAGCAAGGACAACTTCTGCAAAGGACCAAACTTGGAGCATCAGAAGCATCCGCATCTACCATTTGATCGTAGCATCGTCAGGTTTCGAGTGTCGGGAAGTTAAGCTCATTCCCCATCCAACCCAAAGCCCAATCATACTTGGCACACCAACCAAAGCCCAACCATCTTGGCACCTCCCACCATAAGCCCGAACATACTCGACACCCTTAACCAGATACAAAATCCACCTTGCTTGCACAACTTTAAAGTCCAGTTCCTGTCTGGAAAACCAAAACAAAACACCAGTTCTCATCTGGTAAATAACTTATATGCCAGTTCCCATCTGGTCACCTATTCTTTAGCCAACTTTTGAAACCAGTTCTCGTCTAGTAAGCACCGTTTCAAAGTCTAGTTCCCGTCTGGTCAACCATAAAGTCAGTTCTCGTCTGACAGCTTAACCTTTTGCCACCAGTTCTCGTCTGGTAGTCTACCCCTTAAAAACCAATTCTCGTCTGGTAACCCATTTAAAAGCCATCTTCGGTTGGTATCCTTCACCTTACCTATCTCCTTTTCCCCAGCAAGCATTTCGACAAAAACCCAACCATTCCTTGGCACCTTAACCAAAGCCTAACCACGTTTTGCACGACCGTCACTCCAGACTCTTACCTCCTCATATCCCCAGCATTTTGCATACATTTCTACATCATTTGTACGCTTGTTTAGCTAGTTCCTGTAGTGGGTAGGGCATTCTTGTGGGCTTCGTCTCTCCCATCACTTGCTACTTCCAACCCATTCCGTGTCTCCTTACCTTTCGTAGGGGATTTCATTGCCTTAAGCCTGAAATCTTATTCTTTTGCTTTCCTTTCGTAAGCGTTCTCGTTGCCTTACGCACGCGACAAAACTTTGTATTAGGTATCTTCGATCAATTTGGACGCTTGATGCCTATGTGGCCAAGAACTGAATGGTCGCAACTCATAGAATGTCACCTCCGCCGTTGTGCCTAGGAGGTCAAATGATGTTCTGATACCCTTTGCAAGTCCCCTCTGCCTTTTGTATGAAGATGGTTATTGCCCCCAACTTACCTTTTGTGAGTCTTTCGTGTCATTTTTCACGATGTATCTCCTCCTTGCCTTTTTCAATGTGTCCAACTTACCTTTAGTAAGAGCCTTCCCGTGCCTTTTGCACAATTTCTTCCCAGCTTACCTGTTGTGGGTCTCCTTCCTACCTTGTGTAGAAAGGAATCTGTCTCCAAACCTTTTGTTCCGGAGTCATTTCTGCTATTCGCAGAAGTAAGTACGATCGTCTTCTCCTAAGGGAGTTATGTTATTTCTCCAAGCCTTTTGTTCTGGGGTCTTTTCTACCTTTCGTAGAAAGGAATTGTCTCCTAACCTTTTGTTCTGGGTCCCCCTCTACCTTTCGTAGAAGGCAATTATCTCCTAACCTTTTGTTTTGGGGTCCTTTCTACCTTTTGTAGAAGGAATTTGTCTCCAAGCCTTTTGTTCTGGAGTCCTCTCTACCTTTTGTAGGAGGAATTATTCTCCAAACCTTGTGTTCTGGAGTCGTTTCTGTTGTTGCAGAAAATAGTACGATCATCTTCTCCCAAGGGAGTCTCCTTTACTTGTTGTAGCAGGAATTTTTTTTCTCCAAACCTTTCGTTGTGGGGTCCTCTCTGCCTTTTGTAGAAGGAAACTTTTTCTCCTAACCTTTCGTTCAGGGGTCCTCTTTGCCTTTCGCAAGAGGAAAACCATTTTCTAACCTTTTATTCTTGAGTCCTATCTGCCTTTCGTAGAAGCAATATCTCATCCTTTATTTCTAGAGTCCTATCTACGTTTTGTAGAAGGAATATCTCATGACCTTTTATATATCCTCAGAATGCTACAGGGATGCTCCCCTTTCAAGACTGGCAAAGCACTCGTGTTCATCTCGCATTGCATCTCAAGCATATCATCATATCCCTCATAACCAATTACATTTTCTCACTGACAGATGCCTTTTTCAAGTCATCCCACTGATTCATCACCTTTCATTCCACTCCTTTCCCGGCTGAAAATTTCGGATATTCTTATATTTAATATCCTTGTACCTTGACTGCAAGAAAGCCTCTGCCACTCTCACCTTCAAGTCCAAGAAAATTAAATAGGGGCATCTGTCACACCCTCATTTTCACCCTAACCTGGCATAGCATAAGATTTCCATCATCTATGCATTCCATTAGGTCATATCAATCATGTGTTTCATTGAGCTCCTAAGGCTTGGGGTCAAGTGGTTCTTTGAATCAGGGTTTCCTATTTGCTTTGAGGTTCTTCCATTCAAGTTTAAAGCAAGGGTTGAGTTCTAATTGTCTTAACTCCTCATGAAAATTCATCAGGCTCGTCAGGTCAGGTGTGCAAAGGCAGTACTATTAGAGATTCAATGGTTTGACCTAATCTTGGTCAACAAAAGTTTTGTTTCAAGATCAAGTTCTGGGTGTGATTGATTCAAGTGTTTGTGTATGAAGTTTCAGTCTTGGTTTTTGTGCCAATTCAGATTATCCGTGTGTGGATCAAGTTATCAAGTTGTGTGCAAGTACTGATTGTGTGGTTCAGGTTTTCGTCATTGGTATGAGGATTCGTCATGTTTGTTGTTCAACCAGGATCATTTCAAGATAGATTCGAAGTTGTGATGTAATCCAGATATTACGGCGGTCCAGTGCAATTGTCGTGGTTTTGAGTGTTGATCAAAGATGGAGGCATATTACCGTTATCCATATCCATTCCCGTAACCATTTTTGTTATTTATCCATTTTTCAATCCAATTTTCAAAAATTAATTTATGATCTATTTACAAGCCCAAGTCCATTAACAAAATGTGCCAAAATAAAAAAAACTCATGAGTGTGATGTTGTTACTACTTTATTCAAGCTACCATTTACAAAATCACCACCTGCAGTTCGTACACAACATGCCTACACGCCACCATTCCTAGATGCAAAACATGTACTACCTCCAAAGCACAAAGGAAAACTTTTCAGCAAAAAAAAAACATCATGCCAGCTGTAATACCCCAAAATTTGCTCTCTCTTTTGTCATCATAGCATAGCATTATCATATAGTATATCATATCTGATCCGATGTACACGAACTGGTCCACGCGGGCTGGTCTTTATGGAGGTGCCCGGATGGGTGTTGGTCGTACTCGCTGTTCGGTAAGTGATTGAGGAGAGGTGGTGGTGTACCTGCAAGGCACGCCGACGCTCAAGTAAGAAAGGGTCAGCGAAAAGGGGCAAGTACAAAGTATTAGTTCGTAGGGTGAATATTTGATACCTGACCCTCTCAAGTGAGAGAGTTTATATAGGGCTCTAAGTGCGTGGCTAACGGTCCTATTTTTGGGGCGAAATAACCATTTTCCCTAAAGAATCGGTCGCTGCCCAAACTAGCCGTTACGACGGGCAGGATGTCCTAAACTAGCGGTTATGTCGGGCATATGCTTAGTTTCGGGCATCTGCCCATGGCTGTTCGGGGAGCACTGAAGCTGTGTGTGTCGGGCAGAATGTCCGGGGAGGAACGTTATGTTCCTTGCCCGGTGGAGGGGCAGAAAGGTAACTTTTTCCCCTTCTGTGGATTGGACTTAGGCGATTTGGGCCGCTCTATAGCAGAGGCTTATTGGGCCAATTCTATCCATTGGTCCAGTCTAGAACAGGAGCCCCCCAAGTCGTTGCTCCCGAGCATGGGAGTGATGACTTAAGGACTCCTCGTTGTCCCGGGGAACTATCATGAAGTCGTCGTTGGATACGAGGACGACTGCCTCGAGATGCTCGTGGTTCTCCGTGTCCGCGATATTCGTGGTCGATTCCATATTGCCCGGTATTCGGGGAGGTGACGCGTCAGATGGAATGGGAAACGTTGGGTCGCCACGTGTGCATCGAGACATGTGTAGCAGTTACCTAGGCAATTATGGCTAGTGGGCCGTCATTATTGCCTACGGGCGCGTGTGTGCACGTGCCCCTTGGTATAAAATGGGGGAAACCGTCCCATTTTCCGCTTTTCCTTCTTCTGATTCTTCCTCGTCACCAGTGCGTTTGCCCGTCACCGTGACATGTTTCGAGCAGCCGTTTTCTTCCACTTTCTTCTAGTAAAATCAAGTAAGTATCCTTATTTTTTGCTTGTTTTTCTTCCTTTTGTTGTTAGTGGTAGATTTCATGCGGCTAGGGTTAGTTCTAGATGGCAAAATAGGTAGATTTCCGGCGAGTGTTGGTGGTGGGCGGAGGTTCTGCCTTTTTTCTGTACCAAATGTCTCGCCGGATTAGGTAGCACGTTTGGTGGTCGTGGTGGCCCACGTGGTGGTTGCGAGTCGTGACCATCGCGTCCTATCATCCGTTGATGGATTTGGTGAGTTTCCCGCTACGACGTTTCCAGATTCCGGTAGAGTTTCGACGGAATCTGGGTACAGGCGCGGGGAGGTTGCTCGTAGGAAGTGGAAGGGTCTCGGGTATCTCCTCGCGGGGATATTTTGTCCTTCTTTGTTTGATGTTGGGGCTTAGGCCGGGGACGTAGTTCCTAGCCTCTCGCGTGCCCTTTCACTTGTCTTAGCGGTGGAAGGGTGGATTTGATTTCCTGTCGAATTCACTGTCTTTCTCTGCTTTTTCAGGTGATCATAGTGGCGATGGAGCCCGAGAGGGAGGTTATACCCGTTACGTCCGAGGAGGAAACTATCTCCGAGGGAAGTAGTAGTGCAACAGCCTCGAGCTCTGCGTCCACGAGTTCGACAGCCTCGAGTTCCGCAAGCAAAGTCGAGGGGGGAGCTGATGGAGCCGAGGAGGAGGAGGACTTAGACGTCGCTGAGGGAGACGTGATGGAGGAGGACACTGATGGCTTTTTCCTGGAGGAATGGGAGGTGGCGGAACCTTCTGAGCATATGTCCTCGTTTGCCAGAAACGCGGGGGACGTCTTCATCGAGGTAGGGCCAGTTGGGGAGTGGAGAGTGCTTCTGCCAAATACGGAAGAGCGGGTCTGCTCGGACTTCGGGGACTTCTTTTCCATGTACGAGTATGCGTTCAAGGAATTGAGGCTGAGGTTGCCTTTCACCGACTTCCAGCGGTCGGTGTTCGACCATCTGAAGTTGGCGCCTTCCCAGCTCCACCCTAATTCACTGGCCTTCATACGGGCTTTTGAGTTGGTGTGCGAGCACCTTGCTTTGGGGGCCACCATCCATTTGTTCTTTGTTGTTTTCCACCTTCAGCGGCAACTGACGGGGAAGAGGTACGGATGGGTCTCTTTGAAGTAGCCCAAGAAACTGTTCAAGCCGTTCTTGTAGTCCATCCGGCACTTCAAGGCGCGATACTTCATTGTTGAGCCGTTGTCCGAGGCTGCTAAGGACAGCACGTACTGCTGGGAGGTGGAATGTGATGAGAACGGGGATAAGTTGATTAACGAGGAAGGGAAGTACATTGGGGAGAGAATGTACAAGTTCCCAATCCGATGGATGCCCGACCACTTCTCAAAGAAGCTCGGTGCCTACGTCTTTGAACCGAGCGATTTACGCGGGCAAGATGCTGCGTCTTACGAGGCCCTGGTGAAGTGGGTCAACTCCTTTCAGCTCGCGACCTGTTGGACGAGCAAGAATGATCCTATCCTCCTCGAGGATAGGAGTCAGAGGGTTGAGAGGAGGTTTATGAACGTGAAGGCACTGCTGGAGTGCAAGACTTCTGCGGACGTAACGAAGCTGCTCGATAGTCATAGTTGTTTATATCTTGTTTATGTTATTTCCTTTCCTGATGACTGATGTGTTCGTTTTGTTTGTGCAGGTGAGATGCCTCAGGCCCGTGACCGTGTGGTGAGGAACGCCATGGCGAGGGGCAAAGCTGGGCCGACTCCCTCCAAGACCCGGGCTACTGCTGGTGCTCGTGCGCCTCCTGCTGTTCAAACCGCCCCGGGTACATCCTGTTCTCCCACTCCCTGTCCACGGGATTCTCCGCTGCCTTTGGTCGGGCGACAGAAGCGCCTCCAGACCACAGATACGGTGGATCTGAGGGGGGAAGTTGAGAAGGGGAAGTTAGAACTTCCTCCGTGCATCAACGATATGAGGTTCTTTGAGGGTAATGCCTTGGTTGTTCCTCGGGCTGAATCTCTTAGCCTGGGGAACATGGATCGCGCGGGCAAAAGGGCGATGGTGGCCAGGGATGCTTCTGCCCTCGTGAGGATGCTCGAGATGGCAGCTGTGTACGCTGTGGGGGACCACGTGCTCGAGGTTGAGCTTACTGCTGCTCGGGCCTCCGAAGCGACACTGAAGGAGGAGGTCCGGCGTGCCCGTGAGGCGAAGAAGAAAGCCGAGGAAGAGGCGACAACGCTGAGGGAGGAAGTCACCAAGCTAAGGTCGGAGAAGAAGGCGTCCGAGGAGTTGAACGCGGAGTTGATGGCGGCCAATGCCCCGGGTGATGACGAACCAGAGGAGATAAGAGTGTTGAAGACTCGGGCAGAGCTGGTCGCTGGCATTCTGCAGGTCGAGGATGATGGTATTGCTGTGGCCGCGGAGTCTTTTGACAGTGCGGTGGCCCAATTGCGAGTGGTGAACCCTAGGCTCGAGATTTCAACCGGGGGTACTCACTACCTAGCTCGTGTGGAGGGTGGCCGCATTGTCCTTCCCGAGGGTCTTGTTCTCAATACTCCCGAGGAACATATCGAGGATCAGCCCGTGGAGGAGCCGAGGCCTGAAGCTGCGTCAACCGAGCGTGTGGAAGACTGAAGATTTTTTGTTGCTTAGCTGTATCTTGTCCGGCCTGCGTGCCGTTGAACTCGTTGTAATATTATTTTTGTTCTGGGGGCGTGGCCCCCTTTTTAATGTAACAAGCACAATCTTTGGCCCTTGTGGCCTTTTAATTTAATGCCCGGTTAATTTATACAACTTCTGTTTATACTGTTGTACTTTGTTTTAGTTGTGCATGTGTGACTGCCCGTCGGAGGGTGTGTTTGTCAACAAGGCTTATTTTTGACAGATTGCTCGTTGCGTTATGAATTCGCCAGTGCGGGGAGCTGGTCGAACAGTCGGGGAAGATCCTGGCGAGGTTGCGGATCTCAGGTCGCGATTGAGGCCTGAGGTCGCAGCGTGAACGTCCCATCGCGAGCTGGGGTTCTGCCAATCATGGTACTTGGGCGAAGGCGGTGCTCGATCGAGGACCGCCGACGAGTGGAGCTCCGGCTCATTTATTTGAGCGGGATTCCCCTTTGTACGTATGCATCGTTTGTACCTGAACGAGCATGATGGCCGTTAGACGGCCTTGTGACACGAGGAAGCTTCTTGTGCCTTTTAGCTGTAGTATTGCTTAAGTTTTTCAGCGTTCCATGGTCGAGGGAGCGTTTCCCCGTTGAGGTTTTCGAGGAAGTATGCGCCGTTCCCCGTTTTGGCGCGGACTCGGTATGGTCCTTCCCAGTTGGCCTCCAGTTTACCTTTGCGGGAGTCCTTGTGGTTTCTTCGCAGGACAAGGCTGCCCACGTCGAACGCCCGTCGCAAGACTTTGGCGTTGTGCCTGATCGCTATTTTTTGCTTAAGAGATGCCTCGCGGAGGGCTGCTCCCGTTCGGATTTCCTCGACGAGGTCGAGCTCCTCTCTTATCGCTTCATCGTTCATTTCCTCGTCCAGGGGTGATTCCGTCCTCCTGGACGGTACGTGGATTTCAATGGGTATGACTGCCTCGGTGCCATATGCCAAACGGAAAGGTGTTTCCCCGGTGGTGGACTGGGGAGTGGTGCGGTATGCCCACAGGACACTGTGAAGCTCCTTGACCCAGGCTTTCTTTGTTTCGTCCAGTCTTCGCTTGAGGCCGCGCAGTATGACACGATTGGCCGCTTCTGCCTGCCCATTGGTTTGGGGATGCTCTACGGAAGCGAAGTGTTGCCTCGTTCCGAGGTGTGCGACAAAGTCTTGGAATTTTTTGTCTGTGAATTGTGTTCCATTGTCCGTGACAATTGCTTGGGGGATCCCAAACCGGGCAAGGATATTCCGCTTGTAGAAGCGTAGAATGTTGAGCGCTGTTATCTTGGCTAAAGCTTCTGCTTCTATCCACTTTGTGAAGTAATCTACGCCCACTATCAGGTATTTGTTTTGGCAGGACCCCGTCACGAAGGGTCCTAGGATGTCCAGGCCCCACGAGGCGAATGGCCACGGGGAGGTCATGCTTTTTAGTTCGTTTGGCGGAGCTAGGTGCATATCCCCGTGCCGTTGGCATTTGTCGCATTTCTTCACATGCTCTTTGGCGTCTTGTTGCATGGTCGGCCAATAGTACCCTGCTCGGAGGGCCTTACGGGCAAGGGACTTTCCTCCGAGGTGTTGGGCGTTGATGCCTTCATGGATTTCTCGCAATACGTGGGGGACGAACTCCTCTTCTATGCATTTAAGAAGTGGGATGGATAAGCCCCGCCGGTAGAGTTTGTTTTCGAGGATAGCGTACGAGCAGGCCCTCGTTTGATGGTGCTGGCCTCCTTGGGATCCTCTGGAAGTTCGTCCCTGGTGAGGTAGTTGTAAACGGGCGTCATCCAGCAATCGCTATCCCCGATTGCGTGTACGTGTAGGGTCGAAGATCCCTTAGTGATGCTGGACCGGGGAAGTATCTCTTGGATGACTGACCTGTTTCCTCCTTTCCTCTTGGTGCTTGCCAGTTTTGACAATACATCTGCTCGTACGTTGTGTTCGCGTGGAACGTGTCTTACTTCCACTGTTCTGAATTTTAACATCTTTTCCTTGACGATGGTGAGGTATTCTGAAAGACTGTCGTTTTTGGCTTGATACTCCCCGGATACCTGGTTGGCTACGAGCTGCGAGTCCGTGCAGATGATGACTTCCTCGGCCCCCAGGTCTTCGGCTAGGCGTAGTCCAGCGAGGAAGGCTTCGTACTCGGCCTGGTTATTCGACGTGGGAAAAGACAATGTGGGGGAAGCCTCGACTATGGTTCCTTTGTCATTTTCCAGAATTACGCCTGCCCCGCTGCCCCTAGAGCTGGATGCTCCGTCCACATAGATGGTCCATCTGTTTGCTAGGTGGGGCGAGGGGTTTGAGAAAGTTACCTCTGCTACGAAATCGGCCAGGGCCTGAGCCTTAAGAGCTTTCCTGCTTTCATACTGGATGTCGAATTCGGACAATTCTAATGACCATCTGAGCATTTGCCCGGCCATGTCTGGTCGTCCCAGTAGCTGCTTGATGGGCTTATTGGTCCTTACTACGATCGTGTGGGCCAAGAAGTAGTGTCTTAGCCATCTGGCAGCGTTGACGAGGGCCAACGCTACCTTCTCTATTTGCTGATATCTCAATTCTGTGTCCTGCAATGCCTTGCTCGTGAAATATACCGGCTTTTGCCCGCTAGGATTTTCGCGAATGAGAACGACGCTAATGGCCTCGGCGGAGACGGCGAGGTACAGGAACAAGACCTCCCCGGTATCTGGTCGTGACAACACGGGCGGCTCCGATAGAGCTTGCTTCAAGTGGAGGAGGGACGCCTCGCATTCTTCGGTCCATTCAAACGCTGCTTCTTTCCGTAAGAGCTTGAAGAAAGGAAGGGCGTGCTGGGCGGACTTTGCGACGAAGCGGGATAGCGAGGTCAGTACTCCGTTGAGGGATTGGATGTTCTTTTTAGATGTGGGCGTTGGGAACTTGGAGAATACCCGGCATTTGTCGGGGTTAGCCTCTATTCCTCGTTCTGTTAGGTAGAAACCGAGGAACTTACCTGCCCGTACCCCGAACGTGCACTTCTCTGGGTTGAAACGCATTTGGTATTTCCTTGCCTGCTCTAAAATTTTGCGGAGGTGGGCAACATGGTCTAGTTCCTCGTGGGATTTGATGATCATGTCGTCCATGTATACCTCGAGCATATCGCCTATCTGTTCGTGGAAGACTTTGTTCATCATTCGTTGGTATGTAGCGCCGGCGTTCTTCAGTCCGAAGGGCATTACGTTGTAGTAATAGTTGCCCGATTCGGTCATGAAGGTTGTGTAAGTTTTATCGCTCGCGGCCATTGGTATTTGGTTATAGCCTGAGTAGGCGTCGAGGAACGATAAAAGTTTAAAACCGGCCGAATTATCTACGAGTTTGTCTATATTGGGGAGGGGGTAGGCGTCCTTCGGACAGGCCTTATTAACATCAGTATAATCAACGCACATCCTCCATTTGCCATTATTTTTTTGTACAAGTACAACATTAGAGAGCCATGTAGTATATTTGGCCTCGGAAATAAACCTAGCTTCTAGAAGGTCTTTGACAGCTTTCTCCGCGGCTTCTGTCTTCTCCGGGGATTGCTTCCTTCTGCGCTGGGCAACGGCTTTGACGGTCGGGTCGACCGTGAGCTGGTGACAGGCGACGGAGGGGTCCAATCCAGGCATCTCAGCAGCGCTCCACGCGAACAGGTCTGCGTTTTCGCGGAGGCACGCTTTCAGTTGTCTTCTGGCCAGGTCGGGCAGATCTGCTCCGATCTTCACTCTCGTTGGGGGTCTTCTCCGAACGGAACGATCTCGAAGTTGCCATCTGGGACAGGTCGTAGGAGATGGCCGCTGTTGTCGGACTTACTGCCCGACGGCGTTGGAACCTTGGCGCGATCTTCTTCGCTGAACCGGCTGTCTAGATCGATTGATTCGACCTGGGGAAGTGGTCTTGGCTGCTCGGAGCTGCTGGGCAGGGGGGACGACCAGATGCTCTTGGCTTCGCCGAGATGGTGTTAAGTCCCTTTGACGCTGCTTCAAAGCAGCGGCGGGCAGCCTCGATGTCGCCGTGGAGGGTGGCGACCATCCCTTTAGAAGTGTAGTACTTCATTTTGAGATGTACGGTGGAAGGTACTGCAATCAACTCTGCCAGGGTTGGCCTTCCGAAGATGCACTGGTATAGTGACGGGCAATCGATTACCAGAAACTGTGCCTTGATTGCTCGGGTTGTCTTTCCTGAACCGAAGGTTACGATGAGCTCTACGTAACCTCGGGGCTTTGTCACCGCTCCGTTGAACCCTTGCAGGTCAGATCCGACGTATGGAGTGAGGTGAGAGTCGTTCAGCTGCAATGTATCGAACAGGTGGTTGTACATTATGTCAACCGAACTGCCCTGGTCCACGAGTATCCTTCGGACATCGAAATTCGCCATCCTTGCCCGGATAAGCAGTGGGATGTTCGAATTCGGTGCCCCGTCGAGGAGTTCTTCCTTGTAGAAGGAAATGGGAGCGGACCCTTTGTGCGTGGTGTCCAGCGTGATGACCTCGTTGGAGCTTTTGCTGATCAGTTGGTCGAATCTCCTTTTGACCGAGCCAACTGTGACTTTGTTGAATCCACCCCTGGAGATCACCATGGCCGACGGGAAGGCCTCCCATGGGCTGCTGGTAGCGAGGTATGTGGAGGCGAGCAGATCGTCCGGGATGCGAAAGTCTTCTGGTCGGGTCACGGACATAGCGACCTGGACGTTGGCGTCGTCGGAGGGCGGAATTTCCTCTGCGACCTTTTTGCTGTCCTGGGCCTCTTACCGGGGAGCGTCCTTTTTTTTTGCGAACTGCTTCAGATGGCCGTCGCGAATGAGGATCTCTATGGCATCTCTGAGGTGGATGCACTCTTCCGTTGTATGGCCGTGACTCTTGTGGAAACGGCAGTACTTGGACTTGTCCATCCCTGGCCTGACCAGCAGCTGCTTGGGGAAACGGACTCCCGCCTATTTGAACTCCGAGTTGGCGCACTCGGACAGTATTTTCTCCCTCGAGGCAGTGAGGGGAGTATAATCGTGGAATCTCCCAGAGGGTGCCCTCTGCTCGCGTGTATCGCGAGGTCGATCGTCGCGTCTCTTGTCTCCTCGACGGGACGTCGAGGGTTCGTCAACTCTGGACGTCCGGGCACCTTCTTGGTTGCGAGATGTCCGGACCGAGTGGGCAGCGACCTTCTCCTCGTACTGTATATGTGACTGGGCCTGGTGGAGAAGTGCATTGAGATTCCTCGGTGGGTCGAGGCCGATGGCTTTCGCGAAATCGGAACCAGGACGTAACCCTTGCTCGAGCAAGAATTTCTTCATGGCGTCGGTCGTTGGTACTTGGACAGCCTCCTTGTTGAAGCGCTCGATATAAGCCCGGAGAGGCTCATCTTTGCCTTGTACGACGGCTCCCAGGGACGCCTCGGTCTTGGGGTGGCGTCGTGAAGCAGTGAAGTGACGGGAGAAGATCCTCCCCAGCTGTCTCCATGACGTGATGGATTCCTCGGGCAGCTGCTTGTACCACGTCATTGCTCCTTTACGGAGCGTGGTCGGGAACAGGCGGCACTTGATGGCTCCCCGTACCCCTCTGTAATCCAAGAGAGCATCAATGTTCTCTATATGCTCGTCCGGGTCGGCGGTTCCATCGTACGTCCCCAGCGACGGAGGCTTCTCCAGCCCCTTAGGAAGGCGGGTTGCTAGGATCTCCCGGGACAACGGGCCGCGAGGTTCGTCGTCGCTATCTGAACTTGGCTCTGATGGTGACAGTCGTCTGCGCTCGCGGCGACGGTTTCTGCGAGGTGAGGGTGAACGGGTCCGGTCACGAGGTCTGCCCGGCGGGGAGGGCCTATCTTGCCTCTTTCTTTTGCGTCTCGACGGGGATCGATCTCGCGGGGAGATCTGGTCGCGCTTGCGAGTGGGTCGTATCTCAGGCTCGTGCCTAACCGCACGGTCTTCTCTGCGCCTAGGTGGCGGGCTTTTGGATCTTCGGGCTTTATTCCGGGGAGGAGAGGATCTTGGGAAAGATGCCTCCTCAAGAGCTCCTATCCTTTCTCCTTGTTGTAGGATAAGGAGGTTGGTGCGGTTAATAGCTTCCAGAAGGGCTGCCACGGCCAAGTCGGCGCTGGGCGGACCGGGAACTGGCCGGTCTTTCGATGGGATCTGCACGTCTCCTTGCCCGGTGGGAGGAGGAGTTGGAGTTGCAGTAGCCCCGTCCCGAAGGAAACGGGGGTCAGAAAGTAACGAAGAATGGCCGTCAACGTCCATCTTATTGACGGGGACAAGAACAGTGGTGTCAACACCTATCGCGGAATTCTGGGCAGCGATACGTGGGCGGATCAAAGAGAATATGTTTTGATCGTTCGGTTTCCGAGGAGGAATGAAAGAAGGGGAGAACAAGAAGTTCCCACAGACGGCGCCACTGATCCGATGTACACAAACTGGTCCACGCGGGCTGGTCGTTATAGAGGTGCCCGGATGGGTGTTGGTCGTACTCGCTGTCCGGTAAGTGATTGAGGAGAGGTGGTGGTGTACCTGCAAGGCACTCTGACGCTCAAGTAAGAAAGGGTCAGAGAAAAGGGGCAAGTACAAAGTATTAGTTCGTAGGGTGAATATTTGATACCTGACCCTCTCAAGTGAGAGGGTTTATATAGGGCTCTAAGTGCGTGGCTAACGGTCCTATTTTCGGGGCGAAATAACTGTTTTCCCTAAAGAATCGGTCGCTGCCCAAACTAGCCGTTACGACGGGCAGGATGTCCAAAACTAGCCGTTATGTCGGGCATATGCTTAGTTACGGGCATCTGCCCATGGCTGTTCAGGGAGCACTGAAGCTGTGTGTGTCGGGCAGAATGTCCGGGGAGGAACGTTATGTTCCTTGCCCGGTAGGAGGGCAGAAAGGTAACTTTTGCCCCTTCTGTGGATTGGACTTAGGCGATTTGGGCCGCTCTGTAGCAGAGGCTTATTGGGCCAATTCTATCCATTGGTCCAGTCTAGAACAATATCCATCTCATTAGCATTGCATTGCATCTTTAACATAGAAAAATGAAGCATAACATCCCTCTTACCATCAAGGCATGTGATCAGGTGAAAGATGGACAATCAAGGAATCATTCAAGGCACAAAAAGGTCAAATAAGTTGCCTCAAGGCAAGCCAAGAGGTCTTTCATGTCTCATGCTATCTCAATTGATCATCCAAAACCTCAAGAAAGTGAGATTCAATAGGAGATTGAAGCACTACATCCTTCACTATGCAAGAGGTCCAAAAAAAACTGAAGGAAAACCCTCAAGAGAGATAGTTCATTGGTTCAAAAACACCCTCAAGTGGCATATCTCATCATCCTTTAATAGGATACACAAAATACTCTGAGGAATTTGAAATTGAAGACTGCACATTTTTCCCTTAGGAGGTGGGTATCAAAACTAGGGTTTCCAATTAAATCAGGTCATCTCTGATTTTTTGGACAAAACTTGATGTCATGCTATTCTACATGTCCTTAAGTGTATGAGTGTGGAAAATTGCCTTTCAATTGGTTTTAGAAGTGGTTCAATTGGAAGAAAGATAAAAAATCAGGAAAATTGGGGCCAAGTCAAATAATCAGAGGAAAAAGTCAACTCTTGACTTTTTAAGGCCAAAGTCATGAAATTCATGTTATATGTGACCAATGTACAAAATTTGATCAAGAAATTCCAAAAGGATCATGAAAAATCTAGATTTGAAAAGTTGCCATTTTTGGAAGAAGTAGGGTTTCTAAATAAGGAAAGTTTTGGCCATTTTGCACCAAACTTTGAACCAAGGCCATTCAAAATTGAGACATCAAATAAAAATTCCACTCGGGCACAACAAAAGATCTTGTTTCAAGCTTCAAATCCATGTGTAGAACACTTCCATTGGATAAAAATTGAGTGAGATATGATTGATCAAAGTTTGAGCAAAGTAGGTCCAAAATCAGGTCATGACCAAGGATTCCTAGGCCCACGCGGCATCATTTTTACAAATAGGTGTTGTGCCAAATGTTCACCCATTTTTCTCATGGTTGGAGGCTTCATATGAAAAACTTGTCAACATCAAAATTGTTCCTTGCAATGCCCTCCTCAATGTTCATGTTGGACAAAATTTCATTTGGTTAAGCTATGAGGGAGAAATATTGGTCTCAAGTTAGGGTGATCATGCTGAAATTCCATGCCATGCTTGCCTTGCCAATCAACCACTTGATACGCCCATCAACCAGTCTGGGATCCTTGAGTTCATAGTCATTTTAAAGCATGTTTGAGGCATCATTTCAACTCAATTCTCATACCAAACATGTTCTCCCATATTCCATCTTTTCAATGACTCCAAAATCTCATCAAACCATCCACAATGCATGGAGAATTTCATCTTCAGACACCCACTGATGCATCAAGTGTGTTGCTGCTACAAAAGCATGAAAATTCATGGTTAATGTTGAAAATCTACAACAGTTTGCACGATACATGTACACACCATCCAACCATTGCTTTATTTGTACAAACACCTCTCTTACACTATGATATCTTCATCATGCTTTGCCATACATTAAAGAGGAAACACATCAAACTTGCGCAGCAAGTTTCTTTTTTGTAGCTGCCACACCTGAACCACATCACCACCACTGATCCTTTTGCAGTCCACCATAGCACATCATAAACTATCATCACCATAGTAAAACCATTGTTAACTCGCCCTAACTAACTTGAGTCAGTTAGTTAGGGATGACTCACCTTAACTCACCTGACTCACTCTAACCAACTCATGTTAACCATAGTTAAGCTCACTTATAAATAGAATTTCACTCTCACATTTCAACTCCAGCTTCATTTTTCCACTCTCCCTCTCAAACACTTCAAGCTCTCTCTCTCTCTTTCTCTCCATTTTCTCTCTGAGTTTGCACGAATCCATCATCATTCTCCTCTAATTCCACCTTCAAGCTTCATCCTCAAGCATCATTGAACTTGAAGCAGCATTGGATTGTTGAAGTAAACACACTGCAAATCCATATGCATCATCATTCTTCATAATTTGAAAGCCTTTATTTGGCCAAGTGAAGCTCAAAGAGGAAGCGAGAATCTCTGGTTTTCTTTGTCACTCCAGTTTTTATCATTTACAGGTTTTAACATCTCAACTTTCTTGGCACGATTTACGTCATGTTTAGCTTGTTTTTGTCAATGTAAGCTTGCTAGAAGCTCTACTTACTCTGGCTATTTGATAGGCCTCGTAAAGGCATAGTTTCAAAACTTAGGGCATATCTTCCTCTTCTCTGTTCTTTGTGTACGTGCTTGTTATGTGAAAAATAATGGCGTATCCTTGATCTCCATAACCTCAACTTCATTTTGATATAAGAATCGTGCATTTCTGTGGAAATCAAAGTTTGCAGGTGGTGGTTGTTGGCCGGAGAAGATGACCGGAGGTCCTTCTCCGGCCGGTGGATTCAATTGTTAGGGTTTTGTGTTTTTAATCGTGACCATTGATTTGTTCGCATCGTGTGGTGAAGCACTTGCCAGCACATAAAAATACACATGCATCTCACGTGCTCAATTCTGATTTCATTTTAAACAATGTGTGGTGCAGTGCATGGTAGTGAGTGTTTGCCTTCACGCGTGTGCATTGGATTTGGTTACTTTGACTATTGTGTTGACTGGACTGGATCCAATGGTGTTCATTGCTTGACTTTATTTTGACTGAGAGTGCATGATTGTTGGTGTGGATTGCGCGTACATGGACCTTGGGTCATTGCTATTTACACCTCATGTTTTAAAGCCCAAGCAATTTTGAACTGATGGTTTACTATGCATGCACCTCCTCTCTTATTTCAATTTCATTTTATTTTTCTTTTATATACACGTTTCATTTTTAATTTTTAAAAATACAAAATAACATAAGAAAATTTTGGAAAAATTCATGAATATTTTAAAGACATTTAGGAAATTTTTTATATTTTTATTTCATGATTTTATGACATTTTTACCCCTGTTTCATAATTTTCTTTGAATTTCCATTTGTGTGCATTCTAAGTATGATACATGAATTTGGCGAATTTTGTTTTTGCTCATTACAAATTGTTTTGACCTGATTCTTTTTGAATTGAGTCTCTAACACATTGAAGCATGTTAGAGCAATTTTGTTTGATTTTTTAGGTCAATTTATGACATGTTTTGATGTTTATCTTTGCACCACTTTGCATGATGTTTCAACTTGACCTAATTACATTGTTTAAAGTCATTTGGCTTTGAATTTTGACATGCTATCTTGATGTGTGATTTACTTCTGATTTAGGCATTCAAATACTATGCTTGCATAATTTTCATGAGTTCATTTGATTTTTATTTGATGCATTACATTTGAAGCATAATCCATGTCATATCATTCTAACTTTAGTGCATGCTTTACATGAATTCTTTTGTGCATATTTGTATGACCATTTGCATATTTTATGAGCCATTCATATGATATTATAGGTATTTGGTACACATTATAGGTCATCTTTATATGTTCATTTCAACTTGAACTTTGTGCATCCTTAACATGTATTGTTTGCACTTTCTTTTTGAAATATCACTTCACTTCTTCTTCTATTACTTCTTGAATGTCTTAAATGTTGATTCATGAATACCTTTGAGATGTTTATAGACCATTTTACATTTAGTTTCAGTTCTGATCTTTGGATTTACATGTTCCATTTATGCATATTCTTTCATTTCTTTTCATCTTTCATCTATCCTTTCTTATGGTAACATGTTAAAATGCTATGGATGATGATTGTTGCTTATTCATTTGAACTTGTATGATGATAATCACTTGTTGTCAATATGATTCACATTCTGGTTGTGATATTAAGAGTTGATTCTTCATCTTATTCTTTTGAACTTTAATGTGTATTAAGTACTTTTTACTTCCTATACATGTTTCCATGTTTACTAACCATGTAGGGGCTTTGGTAAGTTGAAGTTGAGTGTGGATAAGGAATCCACATTCAAACTTCTTTCCTTTCATCTTTTACTATTCAATCTTGTGTTTTGTTAAGTACTTATGTGCTTTCTTTGATTAACTCATTACTTCCCCTTTTGAGTTACAATTCATCTTCTACTTTAGAAGTGAATTGTTTAGCTCATTCCTTCTTTAGACTTTAGGTTTTGCAACTTCACAAACCTTTAGGATCACTCCCTTAACTAATCAATTAGGATTGAGTCTTAGTTCACATAGATTCTTACCTTTCTCTCCCCCTTGAGTCTTTCATCTTCTCATCTCAAAGAAAATTCAAAATATCTAATAAAGGTAGGCATTTATTGCATTTAGGCCTTTCATATAAAGAAAAGATTATAAGGGGTCTTCTCTTATAATCTTAGAATGTGTAGCATATAGCCTATCTTGGGTCAATGTGTTAAACATTTGACCTTGTATGAGAGACTTAAATGCAATACTTGTTGAAGGTACAAATAAAGAAAAATACTTCTTCATTTCATAATCAACAAAACACTTAATAAATGCAAGTATGCTAGTGTGTTTGAACCTTGATAATTGGAACTAAGTGTGAGGGTCTTCTTCACTCTTAGGGTACTTTCTTAATCATTCCATCTTGGAATGTGAGGATGTATACATTCCAATGACTAAGATTTAGATACACTATCATATGCAAACGAATGAAAAAACTCTTAAAAGACAAAAACAAACAGTAACGCCTTTCCTTCGGGAATTCTTTTCTCATCTCACTCATTCTCAACGTACGAACGTGCTTTTACTCATTCCCTTGCAAGATGGTAACGCACTCGGACCAGCGAGCCTGCAACACCTGAGCTAGAACGTTAGTCGTTCCTTAAAAAAAACACAAACAATCCATCCCTAGTGAGGGGAACTACGTCGCTCTGATTCTCATGTTCCCGATGAGATACATAGGCAGTGGGGTAGGGCCCATTCGAGCACTTCTTTTATTTTCCCTACATTTGTTTCTCATTCATTTTCCATTCTTTCTCCTTTCTTTCTTTCAGTTCCTTTTCTAGTATCCTTTTCTATCACCCTTTGATCGAGACAAGCAAGCGTGGATCCCATCGGGTACGATGGACGTGTGGGGGTGCTAATACCTTCCCTTCGCGTAAACGACTCCCGAATCCAGTTCTCTTGGTCGCAAGACCATGCTCTTTCCTTTCCCTTAGGTTTACGCAGTGTTTCCTTTCCCTCTCTTGGGATAAATACACATTGATGGCGACTCTGTTCGGTGCCACTTTCGCGTTTGTACTAGGATGAAAATCCCGGGAGCGACAGCTAGCGAATCTGCTGGGGAAAGGTTGACCAATTGCTGGTCCATCCTAAGCGAGTCGATCCTAGCGCTTGTTTGCTTTTCTTTCATTGGGTGTTTACTGTTATCTTGTATTTGCTGTTTACTGTATTTTATTACTTGTATCATATTTACAACATGTTAGCATTTACATTTCATATATTATACTGTGTTGCACTGTTCTGTCTGTTTGGCGGGATGGGATTTCTGAGAGAGGAGCCCATTACCAAGGATTGAGTGCACACTTAGATTTAGAGTGGAGAGTAGTGGGACCTATGTACCATCTGTGTACGTTGGGTAATCACGAAATTCACAGCTAGACGAGGCTATCTTAGGACCCATTATGGCGTGCGCATCTTGTGTATTCCAGGATGTCGATCTAGAGAGCTGTCGACTCTAGTGACCGATCATGAGGACCTTAGTGGAAACATCTCTCTTTAGTGCTGATAGTGGCAGACCACATTCTGTGGCAAACCCACTCGCACCCGAGGGCCCACTTTGGAACTTGCATAGGATGACCCTTATTTTCTAAGGTGAGTCAGTGGACGACCTCTTTGATTGGCATAGCATTGTATCCTACGGGCTGAATGTGCTATCGCTTCTCAAACCTCTGAAGCTGACAAGCCTTGTTTTCTAGGAACCACATGTGAGTATGGGTGGGATGTTTACAGGTTTGCAGGTAACCTAGCCTCCTACATACCTTACTTGTGATTCTATGATTGTTTCAGACAGTGTATCCTATGACAGTGGTTTGAGTATCCATCCCAGATATATTGCCAGATTCAGTACAGAGACACAATGCACACAGTTCAACACAGACACAGACATCTGAATACTTGATCACATGCCTTTTGCATTTGCATACTCATATCATAACAGGTTATGTTTGTCATTTTCAGGTACCTACCATATTGTCTGATTCCAATCATGAGTTTCCAAGAAGTTGAGGTTAAGAGGAAGAATAATGTGTCATATAAATTCCCTGGTCCTAAGCTGGATTCATTGAACAAGATGATAGGCATGGCTGGTTCTGGTGTTCTCAGCACTTTTCAGAAGGAATACGGAGAGCTGATTAAAATGATACGTGCATTCACAAAGTATGAGAAGGATGGGTTGCACACTTTCTTACAGTTCTATGAACCATCAATGAGATGTTTCTTGTTCCCTGACTACATTTTGATGCCCACTCTGGAGGAATTCTCATTTATTTTGGGAATTCCAGTAAAGTCTTCTATACCGTATTTTTCTGAAGGTGCTCTTACCCCCAAAGTAATTGCTGTTGTTCTACATTTGGACCTGGCTGTTGTGAAAAGTGGCCTGAGTAAACTTAAAGAAGATGAAGGATTTCATTTGGAGTTTCTTTTCCAGCAAGCTCAGGAAGCTACTATGGCTAAAAACTGGACTACTTACAATGCTGTGTTAGCTCTTTGTATCTATGGTGTGGTGCTTTTCCCCGGTCAACCTGACTTTGTTGACATGCAAGCGATGAAAGTGTTCGTTTCAAAGAATCCGATTCCTACCCTGCTAGGGGATTTTTATTACTCAGTACACTACAAAAATGAGAAAGGAAGAGGAAGTCTGGTTAGTTGCTGTACCCAATTGTTATGCCATTGGCTCTTCAAACATTTTCCTCAAACTGGTGCTTTCGTAGAAACTATTGAGACAATGAAATGGTCCAAGAGATTGATAGGTTTGACTGCCAATAACATCATTTGGTTTGATCCCAAATTACTGACAATAGAGCTTACTGTTAAATGTGGAAGTTTTCCGAATGTGCCTCTACTTGGAAGAAGAGGTGGGATTAACTACAACCCGGTGTTTGTTGTTAGACAATTTGGTTATGCTTCGAGAAATCCTCCTGCTGATGAAGAGATTAGTGCTTCTCTGTTTTTCGTGGGAACCAAGAATGAAAGAGTGCCAGAAGTAATAAATGCCTGGAAATTTAGGCAAAGAGAGGGAAAGTTAATTTTTGGCAAAGGAGACTGTAGATCATACCCTGACTACGATGCTTGGATTAAGATGAAAGTCAAAGAGCTATTGTTGCCCTTTTCAAGAGAGATTCTCTTATGTCCAAATCAACACTCTATGGTACCGGCTGAAGAGTGTGAGAAATGGAAGAAAATGGTTAGAGATTTGCAGATAGAGAACTCTGGAATGAGCAGATGTCTTCAGAAAGCTTTGGCTGACAACAAAGATTTGGAAAAGAGAGCATTGAAAGCGGAGAAAATCTTGGCAGACAAGGAAGAAGATTTTGATGATAGAGCTCGGTACTTCCGAAAACTTACTTTGGGAGCAGATGATACTAGTCAGGCTCACAAGACCACAAAGCAGGCTTTAGCCCGAAGCAGGCATTCATTAGCTAAACTTCGTCAAGCTTGGGATGAAGTCAGAATTGAAAACTCTGAATTGCTGACCCAGTTAAAAGATAAAGATGAAGAGCTGAAGAAAGCACATGTAGAAAGAAGAAGGTATCGAGAAGACCTTGGCAAAAGTCAAGAACAGGTAAGGAACGCTGAAGATAAGCTGAAAATTGCCAACAAAGAGCTTGAAGATGTCACGGCAGATCTGAAGCTGGTTAAAATTCAAGCTGAAATTAAGAGGCACAAAGGAGCCAATGAAGATGAAGCCTTGCTGATGCACATGGGCTCATTATCTGATGCATTGGAAAAAAAGGACGTCGTAATCAAAGAGCTGATTGAGAAGCCACATCATCAGCGTACCCACATCCTGTTCGAAGAGATTAAGTATTCCAGCCAGAAGCTGAAAGACGTAGAGCTATCAGATTAATGATTTTTGTCATTTCTTTGTAATTTGCAATGGTTACCATCAGAATTGTTGATGGATCTGTTTGACCGCTTGTTTCTTATTCTGTTGCTGAAACTATGACAAATGTGCTTGAAAACTTTTGGGAATTTGTATGAAATGAGTTATTTCTGTTCGCAATTTCTGGTCTTCAGATATATGTGACATGATAAGATATTTGTACACTGGCACACTACAAAATCACTATTTCTGGTCATCAGATATTTATGATTGGCGTATATGAATATCTCTTCAAGGCAAAACACAATAATCATGATTTCTGGTCGTCAGGAATTCGTGATTACGATTGGAATCAGGATATGAGAAGTATCTTGAAATGACAAACATAACTGTGCATTTGCATTTGCATAGCATATCATTTTTTCATTACAGGTGTTCTTTTTTGCAGGCGCCTGCTAACCTTTATTTGGTTTTCAGGCATGATAGCTGATACCCCAGTTCACTGATACTCTACCCGATGCAATCAAGCCAGAGTCATGGAACAAGTTCAGACTAAGTTAGCTGATTTGAGGGGGAGGATGGAGCAGTTCATGAACCTTATGCAGGGGATTGCTCAAGGTCAGCAGGAGCTGAGGGCCGGTCAGGAAACCATGAGGGTTGGTTAAGATGCCATGAGAGTCACTATTCAGAGGCTGGAGACTGAAATCCCAAATTGCAACGTGCGCACTCCTCCTGTCGTCAACATCCCCACTGGTGGGGTACATCTGGGATTTGATAATAATGGTTTGGAGGATGGTCAAGATGACTAGTTTACTGCATTCAACAACGACATGGGTTTCTACAATGAAGACCGGAAGTACGAAGGGTTAGATGAAAGACTCAAGGCTATTGAGAGCCAAAATCCTTTGGGGATTGACGTAGAGGACATGGGTCTCGTACAAGGTGTGAGAATCCCTCCCAAATTCAAGCTCAATACATTGGATAAGTACAATGGCAGTACCTGTCCCAAAACACATTTGCAAGCTTACAATCGCAAGATTGCCGCTTATACTGAAGACCAAAAGCTCTGGATGTATTTCTTCCAGGATAGCCTGTCAGGCGCCTCCTTGGAATGGTACATTAAGCTGGACAGGGTTCATATAAAGAGCTGGAAAGATTTGTGCGTTGCGTTTCTGAAGCAATATCAATATAATTTGGACATGGCACCCAATCGTACTCAGCTGCAGAGTATGACTCAGGATCACAAGGAGGGCTTTAAGCAGTACGCACAGAGATGGAGAGAATTGGCTGCTCGAGTTCAACCACCTTTGGCTGATCGTGAGATGGCTGATATGTTCATGAGCACACTCCAAGGGCCGTATTTGGATAGATTGGCCGCGTGTCCTTCGACAGGGTTTACCGATATTGTTATTGTTGGGGAACGAATAGAGAGTCTACTGAAGTTGAGTAAGATTCAAGACGTCAGTGGGACTGGTGCTTCGAGTTCGAGGAAACCCTTTGCTAATGGACCAAGGAAAAGAGAAGGGGAGTCCAGTGCTGTGTATAGAGGAAAGGGCAGAGGCAGGACTCAATCCTACCATCAAGTGGATGCTGTAACCATTCTGGTTCCAGCAGGACAGCAAGCTCCAGATCAACAAGCTAGGCCCCGATTCCAGACTAATAGACAAAGGGACCGTAAGTTTGATCCCTTGCCTATGACATATGCTGCTTTGTTACCACAATTGCTCAAAGAGAAGTTGGTTGAACTTCGGACTATGAGGCCGCCAGATACTAGAAAATTGCCTCAAAATTATGATGCTAATGTTCGATGTGAATTTCATTCTGGTGCGCCAGGTCATTCGATAGAAAAGTGTTGGGCCTTTCAACATAAGGTTCAGGATCTGATTGACGCCAAAGCTATTAATTTCTCTAAGCCGCCGAATGTTCGTGATAATCCAATGCCTCATCATGGAGATGCAGGAATGCATGCTATTTCTGATGGCGAGAAATTAAAATCTGATTACTGATGTTAATTTGGTAAAGACTCCGTTGTTGATTGTAAAAGAGTGTTTATTAAGAGGAAAGGTATTTCCTGGTTGTGGCTCTGATTGTGAGGATTGTCCAAGACAGATTAATGGCTGCAGTAAGTTGAAAGTTGGACTGCAGGATCTTATGGACGAAGGAAGACTTCAGTTTGACAAGGTAGAGAAGGAAAAAGATGTTTCTGCCGTTACCATTTATTATAATCCGATTGAAATACAGGTGCCCGTTGAAGATCCTGTTGCTATCATCATGCCCGAGAGGCCGCGACCAGTTACGATTATAGTTCCTGAATCTGCTTCTTATGTGTCTAATAGGGCAGTTCCATGGCAATATAGAACTAATACTCACCAAGGAGGAAGTCAACAGAAAGCAGAGGCTGCTGTTGGTACCAGTGTTGAGAATGTCAGTGGACCAAGTGGTTTCACCAGAAGTGGTCGACTGTTTGCTCCCCAGACTCTAAGGAGTGATAAAGAAGCTGAAGCAGCTGCAAGAACAAAAGGAAAACAGGTCATTGATGATAAGGTGCCTGTTCAGGAAGAGGACCCTAAAGTCAATTTTGATAGTGATGTTGAGGAATTTATGAGGATTATCAAAAAGAGCGATTATAAGATCATTGATCAGCTCAATCAGACACCCTCTAAAATCTCAATATTATCCCTGTTAATGAGTTTAGATGCACACCGGGATGCTTTGTTGAAGGTTTTGAATATGGCTTATGTTCCCCATGAGATCACTGTGAATCAGTTGGAGGGAGTAATGTCTAATGTCAATGTGAGCCACGGGTTGGGGTTTACGAATAGGGATTTGACTCCAGATGGACGTAATCACAACAAAGCATTGCACATCACACTTGAATGCAAAGGAACTGTTTTGTCGCATGTGCTGGTCGACACAGGTTCTTCCTTGAATGTGTTACCTAAAAAGACCCTGATGAAAATTGAAGTATATGGATTGATTCTAAGTCCTAGCGATTTGATTGTGAGAGCTTTCGACGGATCCCAAAGATCGGTGTTTGGAGAGGTTGAATTACCAATACAGATTGGTCCACAGATATTCAAGATGATCTTTCACGTTATGGACATTCAGCCTGCCTACAACTGTTTGTTAGGCCGACCGTGGATTCACGCAGCAGGCGCAGTTACCTCCACACTACATCAGAAGCTCAAATACGTGTTCGAGGGTCAAGTGGTTACTGTTTGCGGTGAGGAAGATATATTTGTGTGTCATCTATCCACTTTCAAATATGTGGAAATGGATGGAGAGATTCATGAAACTCTGTGCCAGTCTTTTGAAGCCCTGAACATCAACAAATCCCCAGAACTTACTTCAACATCAGTGGTGTCAAATGTGCCAGTTGGGCCGAGTGCATCAATTGCCTCCTACAAGTAGGCCAGAGAAGTGGTTGAAAGCGGAAATGCCCAAGGTTGGGGTAAAGCTATCGATGTGTTTGTGAAAGAAGATAAGTTCGGCATTGGATACCAGCCGGGCCAGACGCCAGTTCCCCGATTCCGTGGGCCAATCAATTTCAACAGTGGAGGAATTATCAACCCTAATCAGTCCTGCTCAGCAATAGAAGATGACGTTGAAAGCTCAGATTATCTGGACAGATGGGTGTATTCACTGGCTCCAGGCGAGGCATTGCAAAACGGGTCTAGTGAAGAAGTCATTCATCTTGTACACCATTCAGAGTAATAATTCTTGTCTTTCATAATGCATAAAATCCCACACTCTGCCCAAGTTGTGAGGATCCATTTGTAGGGCCACCATATTTTCTCATATAATGTTCAAATATCAACAAAAAGGACGTTTTTGTTTACAAATTTGTGTTCCTTTATTCCTTCTTTATTTTTATTTTTGCACAAAGAAAATAAAAAATGATAATGCACTTTCTTTTATTTTGTTTTCAAACAAAAAAAAATCTAAAATAAAGCATCAATCTAATCATGCAGACTTGACTTTGTGGATTCCTTTGAAAATGATTCTGTTATGCCCACGTATGATTTCGACAATCCGATCTATCAAGCTGAGGAGGAAAGTGATGAGGACTATGAACTCCCGGAAGAGTTGGCTAGATTGTTGAAACAGGAAGAAAAGACCATTCGGCCTCATCAGGAAGAGCTTGAGGTTATCAATATTGGTTCAGAAGAAAGCAAGAAAGAGATCAAGATCGGTGCAAGTCTGCGGGCTGATGTAAAGCAAGAGCTGATAGTCATGCTACGTGAATACGTTGATATCTTTGCTTGGTCATATAAGAATATGCCAGGTTTAGATACAGACATAGTTGTGCATAGACTACCATTGAAAGAGGACTGTCCACCGGTCAAGCAAAAGCTACGCTGAACAAAACTAGAAATGGCTTTGAAGATCAAGGAAGAGGTACAGAAACAGTTGGATGCAGGTTTTCTGGCAGTAACCAACTATCCTCCCTGGGTAGCCAACATAGTACCGGTGCCGAAGAAAGATGGCAAGGTCAGAATGTGCGTGGATTACAGCGATCTCAACAGGGCCAGCCCTAAAGATGATTTTCCACTCCCTCATATTGATGTGCTGGTTGACAATACTGCTCAGTTTTCAGTGTTCTCATTTATGGATGAATTCTCCGGGTACAATCAGATAAAGATGGCGCCTGAAGATATGGAGAAGACAACATTCATTACCCCGTGGGGTACCTTCTGTTACAAAGTAATGCCTTTTGGGTTGAAGAACGCAGGGGGAACTTATCAAAGAGCAATGGTGACGTTATTCCACGATCTAATTCATAATAAGATCGAGTGCTATGTGGATGACATGATTGCTAAATCAAAGACAGAAGAGGAACATCTGATCAACTTGAAGAAGTTGTTTGAAAGGTTGAGGAAATTCAGGTTGAGACTAAATCCTAACAATTGTACTTTCGGCGTGCGGTCCGGAAAATTGCTTGGTTTCATTGTCAGTGAAAAAGGAATAGAGGTTGATCCTGCTAAAGTGAAAGCTATACAAGATATGCCTGTATCGAGAACTGAGAAAGAAGTTCGCGGCTTTCTAGGGAGATTGAACTACATTTCAAGGTTCATATCTCACTTAACTGCCACCTGTGAACCGATATTTAAAATGCTAAGAAAAGATCAAATGGTCAGGTGGAATGATGATTGTCAAAATGCATTCGATAAAATAAAAAGATATTTGTAGGAACCTCCGATTTTGATACCTCCAGTTCAAGGGAGACCATTGATTATGTACTTGACAGTGCTCGAAGGATCCATGGGTTGTGTTCTCGGTCAACACGACGAGACAGGCAGGAAAGAACATTTTATCTACTACCTGAGCAAGAAGTTTACAGATTGTGAATCGCGTTATTCAATGCTGGAGAAGACATGTTGTGCACTCGCATGGGCCGCAAAGCGATTGAGACAATATATGCTCACACATACAACCCTGTTGATCTCAAAAATGGATCTGGTCAAGTATATTTTTGAGAAACCAGCGCTTACAGGCAGAGTTGCAAGGTGGCAGATGGTACTGACAGAGTACGATATTCAATTTACTTCGCAAAAAGCAATCAAAGGAAGTATACTATCAGATTATCTTGCACAACAGCCTCTTGATGATTACCAGCCCATGAGGTTTGATTTCCCTGATGAGGACACCATGTTTCTCAAAGCGAAAGACTGCGAGGAACCACTTCTGGAGGAGGGGCCTGACCCTGAATCCAAATGGAGTTTGATGTTTGACGGGGCAGTTAATATGAATGGGTGCAGAGTTGGTGCAGTTCTAATTACGCCAGAAGGCGTTCACATGCCCTTCACTGCCCGAGTAACTTTCGGGTGTACCAACAATGAAGCAGAATACGAAGCTAGCATACTAGGGATTGAGGAAGCTATTGATTTACGAATCAAGACCCTCGATATCTTTGGTGATTCAGCACTGGTAATCAATCAAGTAAAGGGAACTTGGCACACACATCAGCAGAATTTGATTCCGTATAGAGATTATACGAGGAGGTTGCTGACATTCTTTACAACTGTCAAGTTATACCATGTTCCCAGAGATGAAAATAAGTTTGCAGACGCCTTGGCCACTATATCTTCGATGATCAAGGTGCATGGTTGGAACTTTGTACCCAGGATTGATGTATCTCGTCTGGATAGACCTGCTTTCGTGTTTGATGTTGATGCAGTGTCTGACGACAAGCCTTGGTACCATGACATTAAATGCTTCTTGGAAAATCAAGAATACCCGCCCGGGGCATCTTCCAAAGATAAGAAGACATTAAGAAGGCTAGCCGGCAGTTTCTTCTTGAACAAAGATGGCATGCTGTATAAAAGAAATTTTGACATGGTTCTGCTCAGATGCGTGGATAGACACGAGGCAGACCTGTTGATGATTGAAGTGCACGAAGGCTCTTTCGGTACCCATGCCGGAGGACATGCGATGGCTAAGAAATTGCGGAGATCGGGGTATTATTGGTTGACAATGGAGTCGGATTGCTGTAAGTATGCCCGCAAGTGCCAGATCTATGCAGACAAAGTACACGTTCCTCCAAACCCGTTGAGTATCATGTCCTCTCCGTATCCCTTTGCAATGTGGGGCATTGATATGATCGGGAAAATTGAGCCTACTGCTTCAAACGGCCATTGTTTCATCTTGGTCGCCATTGATTACTTCACTAAATGGGTTGAAGCAGCATCTTATGCCAATGTCACTAAGTAAGTAGTAGCTCGTTTCTTGAAATGAGATATCATTTGTCGCTATGGGGTGCCCGAAAGAATCATTACTGATAATGGTTCTAATTTGAATAACAAGATGATGGCTGAGCTATGCCGGGACTTCAAAATCGAACATCACAATTCTTCTCCGTACCGCCCAAAGATGAATGGCGCGGTCGAAGCGGCCAACAAAAATATCAAGAAGATTGTGCAAAAGATGGTTGTCACGTACAAAGATTGGCATGAGATGTTACCATTTGCTTTGCATGGGTATCGAACATCAGTCCGCACGTCCACTGGGGCAACACCATACTCACTTGTATATGGTATGGAGGCAGTTCTACCGATCGAAGTTGAGATTCCCTCTCTCCGAGTATTGATGGACGTTAAACTAGATGAAGCTGAATGGGTACGAGCCAGATTTGATCAGTTGAGCCTTATTGAGGAAAATCGATTAGCAGCAATATGTCATGGCCAACTATACCAGCACAGAATGAAGAGGGCATTCGACCAGAAGGTTCGACCTCAAGTTTACAAGGTCGGAGATGTGGTAATCAAGAGAATACTTCCTCCGAGTACAGATCACAGGGGCAAATGGACTCCTAATTATGAAGGTCCATTCGTGGTTAAAAAGGTTTTCTCAGGTGGAGCCTTATTGCTGACAACCATGGATGGCGGGGACTTTTCATCCCCTGTTAATTCAGATGCAGTTAAAAAATACTTCGTATAAATAGACCCGCTGGATAATAAAAAAAAAAGAAAAAAATCCAGGCAAAAAAGGGCATCCTGGCGAACCAAAAAACAGAATAAAGGTTCGGGCAAAAATTAGGGATATAATTGAAAAAATTGTACACCCGGTAAGTTGAAAACCCGAAAGGGCAACTTAGGCAAAAATGGGTATCCCGGTGGATTGAAAACCTGAAAAGGCGATCCACGCAAAAGAGGGATTCAAGCGAATGACTGCAGTCTGAATTAATCTGTACGTTCTCTACTCTTCAGCAAACTAGCAAAGTTTCCGAAGGAGGGATTGTTCTGACCACGAGCTTCCAAAGGCGAAGATAATCAGGAGAGTTGGAATACATACTGGTTATAACAGAATCAGAAATCAGTCGGAATCCAATTCCCGCATTATCATTAGGATAGATTTCTTTTCTCAAATTTATGGCAATCAACTCTTTCAGGGGTTTGCTTCCGATTGCAAATTCGCCGATTTTGGCATTTCATCAATAAAATTGAATATTCAGTCACAAGCTTTTATTTTCATTTTACTACTTTGTTTGCAAAAACGTCTGATTTTTTATAATAAAACATTGCTTTGAAAATATCTTGGCCTTGCAAAAAAAAACATGCACAAAAAAAGACAATTAAAATTACTTTGCTTGTTGGACAACCTTGGATGGTGGACTCAAAAAAGCACGCAATATCCTGGGGCATGTGCATATAATTTTTCTATTGCAGGTAATGAGTACGATCGATCCAAGCAGCACGAAAGTCATCTCTCAGCACCAATAGATATTTGCTATGACTTGATACTGTTGTATCTTATTAAGTCGATTCTTTCATTCAAGATTTCCCACCGGGTTTTGTGACGACAACGGTTGTCGAAGATTGAATTCTTCTGTGTTGATAACGGTTATTAATGCAGTGAGCACTCCATGTCCATAATGAGTGCAAATTTTCCGGTACCTCACAGACGATGTGAAGAGTAGTGCAAGAGCGAATGTTCGGAAGTTAAAGACAGGGTGTTCGTCTGAGAGTTTGAAAACGCTTGGTTTTCTATAAAATCCTCTTAATAAACGAAGCTTCTCGCAGTAACATTCCCTGTGGAGTTTATTCTCAGCAGGATTTACCAGCAAGTGGTAGTGTCAGCGGGGTATAGTTCCCGCAGGTTTCAGAATGTGAAATTTGTCAAAGAATAATTACCAGCTGAATTATTTTCTCTCCCCACAGAGTTCAACATTTCGACAGTAATTTCCCCAGCAGGGTCTAAATAGATCGAGGGAATCTCTTCTTCAGCAAAGTGTCGGCATATGATATTACCCAGCCGGTGGTGTAATTCTCAGCTCTGCTCATTTACAACTCAAAGCCCAATTTATTTTTGGCACACAGACAATCGTTCATATTATTCCAGCAGGTGGGATAGTATTGCAGATGGTTGTTCTAGCTGGTGGGGTGATCATTATATACAATCGTTCATATTATTCCAGCAGGTGGGATAGTATTGCAGATGGTTTTTCCAGCAGGTGGAATGATCATACAAACAGTAGTTTATATTGTTCCAGCAGGTGGGATGGTAATAAACAATTATATTCTCGGCAAAGTCCAACGTTGGTTTGGCAAAGCTTCCAAAGCCGGTTTGGTAAGCATCGAAGTCCAATGTTAGTTTGGCAAAGCTGCAAAAGTCCATCTAAGGATGGCAATTTTGAGATTCCAAAGCCGGTTTGGTAATCATTGAAGTCCAACGACAGATTGGCAGAAATCCAACACGAATTGGTAAAAGTCCATTGTTTAGAATGGCAGAGCAGCTAAAGTCCACCCACAAAGTGGCAAGCCAGTAGTCGTCTGGCGTCGTTCAAAAAGACATTGTTGAAAGTCCATCCATAGAGTGGCAAGCCAGTAGTCATCTGGCGTCGTTCAAAAAGATATTGTTGAAAGTCCATCCATAGTATGGCAAGCCAGTAGTCGTCTGGCGTCGTTCAAAAGACAGATCTCTCCGACAACGTTTCATTGAAGATTCAATCCAGCAGTTTCGTTGGGTTTATATCCCTTTTGTTCTTCGTCATCCAGAGCAAATTTTTGGTTATATTTGGTATTCAATCACTATATACCTTGAAAGTCTGAAAGCAATCGCTTTCAGGCATTCAGGTCTACAACATTTGAATAGGGGCAGCTGTAATACCCCAAAATTTTCTCTCTCTTTTGTCATCATAGCATAGCATTATCATATAGCATATCATATCCATCTCATTAGCATTGCATTGCATCTTTAACATAGAAAAATGAAGCATAGCATCCCTCTTACCATCAAGGCAAGTGATCAGGTGAAAGATGGACAATCAAGGAATCATTCAAGGTACAAAAAGGTCAAACAAGTTTCCTCAAGGAAAGCCAATAGGTCTTCATGTCTCATGCTATCTCAATTGATCGTCCAAAACCTCAAGAAAGTGAGATTCAATAGGAGATTGAAGCACTACATCCTTCACTATGCAAGAGGTCCAAAAAAAACTGAAGGAAAACCCTCAAGAGAGATAGTTAATTGGTTCAAAAACACCCTCAAGTGGCATATCTCATCATCCTTTAATAGGATACTCAACATACTCTGAGGAATTTGAAATTGAAGACTGCACATTTTTCCCTTAGGAGGTGGGTATCAAAACTAGGGTTTCCAATTAAATCAGGTCATCTCTGATTTTTTGGACAAAACTTGATGTCATGGTATTCTACATGTCCTTAAGTGTATGACTGTGAAAAATTGCCTCTCAATTGGTTTTAGAAGTGGTTCAATTGGAAGAAAGATAAAAAATCAGGAAAATTGTGGCTAAGTCAAATAATCAGAGGAAAAAGTCAACTCTTGACTTTTTAAGGCCAAAGTCATGAAATTCATGTTATATGTGACCAATGTACAAAATTTGATCAAGAAATTCCAAAAGGATCATGAAAAATCAAGATTTGAAAAGTTGCCATTTTTGGAAGAAGTAGGGTTTCTAAATAAGGAAAGTTTTGGCCATTTTGCACCAAACTTTGAACCAAGGCCATTCAAAATTGAGACATCAAATAAAAATTCCACTCGGCCACAACAAAAGATCTTGTTTCAAGATTCAAATCCATGTGTAGAACACTTCCATTGGATAAAAATTGAGTGAGATATGATTGATCAAAGTTTGAGCAAAGTAGGTCCAAAATCAGGTTATGACCAAGGATTCCTAAGCCCACGCGCCATCATTTTTACAAACAGGTGGTGTGCCAAATGTTCACCCATTTTTCTCATGGTTGGAGGCTTCATATGAAAAACTTGTCAACATCAAAATTGTTCCTTGCAATTCCCTCTTCAATGTTCATGTTGGACAAAATTTCATTTGGTTAAGCTATGAGGGAGAAATATTGGTCTCAAGTTAGGGTGATCATGCTGAAATTCCATGCCATGCTTGCCTTGCCAATCAACCACTTGATACGCCCATCAACCAGTATGGGATCCTTGAGTTCATAGTCATTTTTAAGCATGTTTGAGGCATCATTTCAACTCAATTCTCATTCCAAACATGTTCTCCCATATTCCCTCTTTTCAATGACTCCAAAATCTCATCAAACCATCCACAATGCATGGAGAATTTCATCTTCAAACACCCACTGATGCATCAAGTGTGTTGCTGCTACAAAAGCATGAAAATTCATGGTTAATGTTGAAAATATACAGCAGTTTGCACGATACATGTACACACCATCCAACCATTGCTTTATTTGTACAAACACCTCTCTTACACTATGATATCTTCATCATGCTTTGCCATACATTAAAGAGGAAACACATCAAACTTGTGCAGCAAGTTTATTTTTTGTAGCTGCTACACCTGAACCCAATCTCCACCACTGATCCTTTTGCAGTCCACCATAGCACATCATAAACTATCATCACCATAGCAAAACCATTGTTAACTCACCCTAACTAAATTGACTCAGTTAGTTAGGGATGACTCACCTTAACTCACCTGACTCACTCTAACCAACTCATGTTAACCATAGTTAAGCTCACCTATAAATAGAATTTCACTCTCACATTTCAACTCCAGCTTCATTTTTCCACTCTCCCTCTCAAACACTTCAAGCTCTCTCTCTCTCTCTCTCTCTCTCTCTCTCTCTATTTCTCTCCATTTTCTCTCTGAGTTTGCACGAATCCATCATCATTCTCCTCTAATTCCACCTTCAAGCTTCATCCTCAAGCATCATTGAACTTGAAGCAGCATTGGATTATTGAAGTAAACACACTGCAAATCCATATTCATCATCATTCTTCAGAATTTGAAAGCTTTATTTGGCCAAGTGAAGCTCAAAGAGGAAGCAAGAATCTCTGGTTTTCTTTGTCACTCCAGTTTTTATCATTTACAGGTTTTAACATCTCAACTTTCTTGGCACGATTTAATTCATGTTTAGCTTTTTTTTATCAATGTAAGCTTGCTAGAAGCTCTACTTACTCTGGCTAGTTGATAGGCCTCGTAAAGCCATAGTTTCAAAACTTAGGGCATATCTTCCTCTTCTCTGTTCTTTGTGTACGTGCTTGTTATGTGAAAAATAGTGGCGTATCCTTGATCTCCATAACCTCAGCTTCATTTTGATATAAGAATCGTGCATTTATGTGGAAATCAAAGTTTGCAGGTGGTGGTTGTTAGCCGGAGAAGATGACCGGAGGTCCTTCTCCGGCCGGTGGATTCAATTGTTAGGGTTTTGTGTTTTTAATCGTGACCATTGATTTGTTCGCATCGTGTGGTGAAGGACTTGCCAGCACATTAAAATACACATGCATCTCACGTGCTCAATTCTGATTTCATTTTAAACAATGTGTGGTGCAGTGCATGGTAGTGAGTGTGTGCCTTCACGCGTGTGCATTGGATTTGGTTACTTTGACTATTGTGTTGACTGGACTGGATCCAATGGTGTTCATTGCTTGACTTTATTTTGACTGAGAGTGCATGATTGTTGGTATGGATTGCGCGTACATGGACCTTGGGTCATTGCTATTTACACCTCATGTTTTAAAGCCCAAGCAATTTTGAACTGATGGTTTACTATGCATGCACCTCCTCTCTTATTTCAATTTCATTTTATTTTTCTTTTATATACATGTTTCATTTTTAATTTTTAAAAATATAAAACTACATAAGAAAATTCTGGAAAAATTCATGAATATTTTTAAAACATTTAGAAAATTTTTGATATTTTTATTTCTTGATTTTATGACATTTTTACCGCTGTTTCATAATTTTCTTTGAATTTCCATTTGTGTGCATTCTAATTATGATACATGAATTTGGGGAATTTTGTTCTTGCTCATTAAAAATTGTTTTGACCTCATTCTTTTTGTATTGAGTCACTAAGACATTTAAGCATGTTTGATGATTTTTTTTTTATTTTTTAGGTCAATTTATGACATGTTTTGATGTTTATCTTTGCACCACTTTGCATGATTTTTCAACTTGACCTAATTGCAATGTTTAAAGTCATTTTGCTTTGAATTTTGACATGTTATCTTGATGTGTGATTTACTTGTGATTTAGGCATTCAAATACTACGCTTGCATAATTTTCATGAGTTCATTTGATTTTTATTTGATTCATTACATTTGAAGCATAATCCATGTCATATCATTCTAACTTTAGTGCATGCTTTACATGAATTCTTTTGTGCATATTTGTATGAGCATTTGCATATTTTACGAGACATTCATATGATATTATAGGTCTTTGGTACACATTATAGGTCATCTTTATATGTTCATTTCAACTTGAACTTTGTGCATCCTTAACATGTATTGTTTGCACTTTCTTTTTGAACTATCACTTCACTTCTTCTTCTATTACTTCTTGAATGTCTTAAATGTTGATTCATGAATACCTTTGAGATGTTTATAGACCATTTTCCATTTAGTTTCAATTCTGATCTTTGGATTTACATGTTCCATTTATGCATATTCTTTCATTTCTTTTCATCTTTCATCTATCCTTTCTTATGGTAACATGTTTAAATGCTATGGATGATGATTGTTGCTTATTCATTTGAACTTGTATGATGATAATCACTTGTTGTCAATATGATTCACATTCTGGTTGTGATATTAAGAGTTGATTCTTCATCTTATTCTTTTGAACTTTAATGTGTATTAAGTACTTTTTATTTCCTATACATGTTTCCATGTTTACTAACCATGTAGGGGCTTTGGTAAGTTGAAGTTGAGTGTGGATAAGGAATCCACATTCAAACTTCTTTCCTTTCATCTTTTACTATTCAATCTTGTGTTTTGTTAAGTACTTATGTGCTTTCTTTGATTAACTCATTACTTCCCCTTTTGAGTTACAATTCATCTTCTACTTTAGAAGTGAATTGTTTAGCTCATTCCTTCTTTAGACTTTAGGTTTTGCAACTTCACAAACCTTTAGGATCACTCCCTTAACTAATCAATTAGGATTGAGTCTTAGTTCACATAGATTCTTACCTTTCTCTCCCCCTTGAGTCTTTCATCTTCTCATCTCCAAGAAAATTCAAAATATCTAATAAAGGTAGGCATTTATTGCATTTAGGCCTTTCATATAAAGAAAAGATTATAAGGGGTCTTCTCTTATAATCTTAGAATGTGTAGCATATAGCCCATCTTGGGTCAATGTGTTAAACATTTAATCTTGTATGAGAGACTTAAATGCAATACTTGTTGAAGGTACAAGTAAAGAAAAGTACTTCTTCATTTCATAATCAACAAAACACTTAATAAATGCAAGTATGCTAGTGTGTTTGAACCTTGATAATTGGAACTAAGTGTGAGGGTCTTCTTCACTCTTAGGGTACTTTCTTAATCATTCCATCTTGGAATGTTAGGATGTATACATTCCAATGACTAAGATTTAGATACACTATCATATGCAAACGAATGAAAAAACTCTTAAAAGACAAAAACAAACAGTAACGCCTTTCCTTCTGGAATTCTTTTCTCATCTCACTCATTCTCAACGTACGAACGTGCTTCTACTCGTTCCCTTGCAAGATGGTAACGCACTCGGACCAGCGAGCCTGCAACACCTGAGCTAGAACGTTTGTCGTTCCTTAAAAAAAACACAAAAAATCCATCCCTAGTGAGGGGAACTACGTCGCTCTGATTCTCATGTTCCCGATGAGATACGTAGGCAGTGGGGTAGGGCCCATTCGAGCACTTCTTTTATTTTCCCTACATTTGTTTCTCATTCATTTTCCATTCTTTCTCCTTTCTTTCTTTCAGTTCCTTTTCCAGTATCCTTTTCTATCACCCTTTGATCGAGACAAGCAAGCGTGCATCCCATCGGGTACGATGGACGCGTGGGGGTGCTAATACCTTCCCTTCGCGTAACCGACTCCCGAATCCAGTTCTCTTGGTCGCAAGACCATGCTCTTTCCTTTCCCTCAGGTTTACACAGTGTTTCCTTTCCCTCTCTTGGGATAAATACACATTGCTGGCGACTCTGTTCGGTGCCACTTTCGCGTTTGTACTAGGATGAAAATCCCGGGAGCGAACCCAGCTACTACTATGGGCCCGTGTACATGATCAATTTCATGCTACCAATTTCTCACAAGTCACTCCCAACGGTTGGCAAAAGCAACCCGTACATAAGAGCCAAAACTTCATAACATCTACACACCAAGTCAAAACCTACACGCATTCTACATACCGTACTTCTACTGCAACAATGAACAAGCCATTTACTAAAGCCATATGCCATAAGCTGCACCAAAACAAAGAGAGAATGAATTTCACTAAACAATTCCAAATTGTAAACAGAAAAGTGGATAGAGATATTTCATAATTTGGACAAAAACAAATTCTGAATCTAAGAAAGTAATAACAGGTCTAGCAAGAGTCCAAGCACAAACAAACAATCAAGTTCAGAGACAGAGACGAGTGCAGCAAATGTAGAAAAGTACAGCAGGAAGATATATGCCATTTTGGTAGAACAATTTTTAGAATCTTGAAAGGAAACGGCAGAGCATCATCAGCTTAACAAAAACTCTGCAGCAATCAGACCTTAACCCTAATTTGTTCCACTATATAAACAACAGCAGGTTCATGAAAAGGGGATCGAAAATGAAGAAAAACAAACCTTAGTAGAATAGCAACATAAAAAACCAGAGAAAAATTGAGTCACAAATACTGTAAAAAAAAAACATCAGCAACCAACCATCATTTTTCGTTCAAAAGCAAGAGGAAGTGGCAGTGAAATCAAAAGGAGAGGCGTTATCTGGGATCTGAGTCGAATCTATCCTTTGAATAGGTAACTCGTTTGTGCTTCCATTTCCGTTACCATTTAAGTGTTGGAATCATTACTGCTCGATTCACCCTTGTTCATGCGTCATACATATTCATGATGCCGTTTCCATTCACGTTTTGTTGATTATGTCTGTTTCCTCCCATGGCAGATTTCGTATAGGAACTGAGAGAAATGATTTTAGGTTATAATGAAATGTAGTTTTTTCAAGTATTAACAGAGAGAATATGGGATGAAGAGAGGTCGCGATCGAGTGAGACGAGAGAGGTAGATGCAAACCTTGCTTAAGCCATTTTCGTTTGCCACAATAGAGTTGATGAGAGCGAGAATCCAAATCGTGAGAGATGAGGGATGAAATCGTGATCGAGTCAGTAGATCACGCTGGTTCGAAGCATGTAGTTCGTTGACACTTCCCTGGTTTCGAGTGAGCCGTCTTAACCATTTTGTTGAGGATTTTATTTCATCGTGTTGTTTTGTTCAGAGAGAAAACGGCTGGGTTATATGGATAATAGGGTTTCCTCATGACCCTTTTCCTTTGTAATTAAGAACCAGGCCGGGTTCAAGGGTTCCAGCCTTGTTTTTTCCTCCAGATGGAGCGCTCAGTGGGCCTCTTTCTCTTGCCTTTTTTTTAGTTCAGGCCCATAGTTTCATAATTCTTTTTTTTTAATTTTATTAATTTATAATCTTAGGATTGATGTTATAGTTTTAGGATTAATGTTTTTATAAGATTTTAAATTTTAGTTAGTATCTTAAACTTTAGATTTAGTGTTTTTTTTTTATTTTAGGATTAGAGATTTTTATTTTAACCTTTAATTTTTAATATTGAAAAATAAACCAATAAATGATAAAATAAAAAAAATACCAAAATATTTAATCTTTCTTCTTTGACATAACATATTTGTAAGGGTTAACTAGACCTCGTGTGTGACTTAGGTGTTATTTGAGATGTGTGATCTTAAATCGCAAAGTGTTTACCATTGCATCGTTTGTGATATTTTCAACTCGTTTTGTAGTTCACTTTTTATTTCTCGCAGTAATCATCCCTTGTACTTCTGATGTATCCCTCCCCCAATTTGATGTACTTTGTACTTTATTTTTCCATTGTACCGCTAGTTAGATGTCTTAGGATTTAGGATCGAACCCAAATGCATTCTTGATCCACATATCAAGTCACAACCCAACTTGTACGTCGATTGTCTCGTGCATTGCCATCAACCTTATTCGTTACACTTCAAACTTTTTTTCTCAACTAGCAATAAACCCTTGATCCAACGTCAAGTGGCATTTTTCTCAAAAACTCAAAACACTTCCTTAAATAAGAGAATAAAGTTCTCTTTGTATTGAACTAAAGAGAGAGAATTGGGTGAAGACCTCTTCCTCTTCGAGTATTAGGATGCTCACTTTAGAATGCGTGGTCTCGATACTCGTCTTTCAATACGAAGACGTAACTATATTCACCACCCATTCTTTCAAAAACCTTTTTCTCTCTTTATTTCATCACCTTAGTCAAAACCTTGGTCTTGTACCAAGTGCATTTTCAAACTTTTCTCAATAAACTTAGATGGTCGTGGAGTGGTTAGGCGAAGGCCTTCTCCTATCCCGAGTGCTTGACATTACCTTTAGGGTTCACTGTCGTAAAGCACTTACCGTCTAAAACCAAAAACACTTTTAATAAGAGAATAAAGTTCTCTTTGTATTGAACTAAAGAGAGAGGATTGGGTGAAGACCTCTTCCTCTTCGAGTATTAGGATGCTCACTTTAGAGTGTGTGGTCTCGATACTCGTCTTTCAATACGAAGACGTGACTATATTCGCCACACAATTTTCATAACAAACCTTTTGAGATAAAGAATTGGTTACTACCCGAAGGGGTTCCTATCCGAGGACTTATTTCGCCCTTAAAATCAACTTTCAACAAATCAAATGTGACATCTTGCCTTGATGGCGAAAATCAACCTTTTCAAAAAAGGACATGTTGCGTCCGTTCTACCGCAAACAGGTAACGCATAAGACTCCACGAGCGAGCTGCAATACACCTAACTGCTAGAACTCACACGTTAACATTGTCCATAAAAAACACCAACCAACCGTAGTCGGTCGAACTACGATTGCTTTGATTGTTCATTCTTGTCCGAATGTAAGATACGTAGGCACAAGATTGTGATGATCTTGGCGAGCCCCCTTCCATTTTCTTCACCCGTAGTCCTTCGAACTACGTTGACTCTGACTTTCCCATTGCACAAGGGAATACGTAGGCATAGGACTGCAAAGTCCTATCGAGTCCCCTCTTCTTATCCCCACCTCTTCTTTTTATTTCCTTTGATTCTCACCTTTCTCTCTCCCTCTTTAGAACACTTTTAGAAATCAATTTCCTTAGCAAACATCCTTACACATAGACAAGCAAATGGTTCCCATCGAGTACGATGGATGTGAGGGGTGCTAATACCTTCCCCTCGCATAACCGGCTTCCGAAACCATAATTTGGTTGCGAGACCATCTTATCCTTTTCTTCTTTGGGTTTTCTCGATGTTTTCCCTTCCCCTCATGGGATAAATAAAGTTCAATGGCGACTCTTCTGTTTCTTCCTCTTTCGCCTCCGGTCGACTATTTTTCGAGTAGCGACAGGTGGGTGTTGAACTCACGCCCTCCAACACAAACACACCTGAAAACACACTCTACTACCACTTGGGTGGTGATACATCCGTGTATCAAATCCACCCCATAAATAAATATGGGTAACTTGTTTTTAGGTCTGGCCAAGGCGCCATGACCTGGTTCTTTACCAATGGAGGCCAAGTTTTGGTGCCTTTGCAAGAAGGCCATAACTTCTTCATTTCTGCATGAATATGGACGAAATAAAGATGGATCCTACCTAGAATTTCATGAGGAGTCCAATGGTGGTCTTAGAATTTTCTAAAAATGCCTGCTTTTTAAAATTGATAGTGGTTTCAAAATAGGTCAAGTTCTGCAAGTTCTATGCTACAACTCTATGTAAGTAATAATAGCATGGAAAAATAGTTCAAACACAACAAATATGATATGTATGACATGTTCATGATCAATGTACATCAAAGCAATGCATATTTCACAAAGTTCAAGTTCTTATGCACTTACCTCTTGAAGGTCCACTTGCTAACCTTCAAGATACTTGTGACAGAAGCAAACCAATGCCTTTGACACTCTTAATAGATCCCTTGGAAGCTTTTATAATGATCAAAATCAAAAGGAAACCTCTGGAACAAAATCTACCTCTTTCTTTCAAAATTTGTAAAAGTGACCAAAATAGCAACTCCCTCAATTGGTGTTACAGTTGAGGAACACTTGCTGGAACAACTTAGGGGTGATATTTGGAGAGTGTTTGAAGTGTTATTTGGCTTTGAAAGTGACTGAATCAAGACATGGCTTAAAAAATGTAGAAAAGTCAAAATTTGAGGTTTTGATGATTGACTTTCTGATTTGAGTGATTTGAGACGAAGGCGTGGGTTTAGACACCTCCAATGGATGATTTGTGATGTGTTTGGATGGTTGTTAGAGTGTTTTAAGCTCTAGTTTTGAGATTTCCAAGTTTTATCCTTGAAACCTTGAAATTTGAAGTAAGAGAGGGAAAGTGAGAAAATAAGGCTTTGGTATTATTTTGGTGTGTTTGAAACATCAGAAATGATCCCTATTTATAGGAGAACAACTTTGTTTTTGGAGGGATAGTGAATGGATGAGGGAGCATGCTATTATCCAATGGATTTTATCATGTAGTCAAAGTCTCCTCCTAGAATAGCTATGCATTGACTCCCATTAATTTTGCAGGTTTGAATTCTTCCAATTTTTGGCCTTAAGGTTCAAATTCCTCATCATTTATGTTGACATTAGACAGAAATCAAATGATGCAAGTGTCCAAAATTAGCTCAAGAAATCGTGGGATGCAAGTTATGTGCCAATGCTGCCAAAAATCAGTTTGTATCAAGGCATGTTGTGAGGTTCATAACTTATTGCTCAAGTTGAATCAATGGATGGTCTTGTACTCTTTGGAAAGTTTGTATATCATACTTCAACTTTGATGTTTACATTTGGTCTTTATTCATCTTGGATCATAATGAAAAATACCTCCAAAGTTGGGTAAAACATGAGACAGATTTTGTCTAAAAAATTTCTGTGTCAAAGTCAAAATCTCATGAAACCCTAACTTTATGGCCTTATAACTCAAAATATAGGCATTTTTTGGGGGTACCTCTGTTGGAAAATCTTGTTATATGTAAGATGAGCTATCATTTGAGCTTTGGATGGGAGAAAATGGTTGCTTGGATCACAAGTTATGGCCTTGCAAAGTTGGGTAAAAACCATTATTTTCCATAACTTAGTGAAATTTCAAGTTTCTCAACGTTGCCATTTTTGAAAGTAACCTCACTTTTCTTGATTGATGATGATCCAATTGATTTTTTGTATCAAATGAAACTTGAACTTTGTGATCCTTTATTAAATCAAGTCCTTGGGCTAAATTGAACCTAATAGATGGATTCCAAAGGTGTTTTTGAGTGTCTTGAATCATGTCCCAAGGTTTGAGGTCATGCTTTGCTCAAAAGTCAATGATATGGTTGACTTTTTCTCTGAAACTCTAGTTTGTGGTCCAGATGAATTTCAATCCTTATATTCCTTATGAACCAAGTTATTTGAATCAATTCAATCTTTTAAATGGATCAATATGATGTATTTGAGGTCCTTAAAGCATATCCTGAGGTCTTGGCTCATGCCTTGCTCGAAAAGTCAACTTAGGGGCTAAATTAGGTCAAACCCCTATTTCCTGATTTTTTATAGATGCATCCCTTGAGGGTATTTTGAACTAATGAATGGAATCATGAGGTTCTTTTGAGCTTCTTGAATCATATGTTAAAGTATTGGCTCATGCCCAGATGAAAATTTCGCTCTGGAGGCCTTGGTCGACAAAAACCCTAATTTGGTGACACTGATGATCTTGAGGCTTGATCAACTTGAAATGTTGCAATCTTATGCTTGATTCTTGGTGAAGGAAACCTCTTGATCTTTAATGGATGTTTGAGAGGCTTGACAAGTTGAAGATCATGTCAATTCTTGATTGATCCTTTGCCTGAGTGCTCAGAGAGGGCTCAAAAACCCTAATTCTTGGCTAGAGTGAACACTCAACAATCTTTGAGAGGATTGATGAGGTATAAAGGTACATCTATATTGTGGTGATTATTTGCACAATGATGTGAAGCCTTGTGGTCAAAATTTAGGGTATGACACATTGCACCAGAAAGTAACTTCCCTGAATCTCACCCAGATGCAAAGCAAAATGCCTGCTCTAATACTAATTGAAATTCTGGTAGCAGATCTGAGATGTCCTGAGAGATGTCGAGACACTTGATCTCTGCTTCAAACACAATTACAATAAGGAGCAGAAAACAAATTACAGAAAGTAAACTAACACATAGTAATTGTTAACCTAGTTCGGTGAACAACATCACCTACGTCTGGAGGCTACCAAGCCAGGAATGAAATCCACTAGATAGTATTAATTCCAAGCTAAACAACCTCTGGTTTACAACTTATCACTTAATCACTACCCGTGCTTAATTTCTACCTAAGTCTCTTCCTAGGTACAAGACCCTTCTCAATTCCCTTTCAATCATAGTAGTGATAGAAATTACAACTCAATGTAAACATATCAGCTCTAGTATCCACACGACACAAGAGAGGCTCACAAATACAAACCCTAAAGCTCACTAAGCAACAATGTATTTTCCACAATTTTCTTAGGTTAAATCCATCATATATATAACCATAAACTAGACTGGATTTGGGCTTCAAAAATGAAGCAATTCTGTTACACAGAATCTGCAACTAATTCTCCTCAAGAGTAGTTTCTTCAATCCAAAGTTTCCTAAAATGCCTCCACATTTAGAAAACAACATCTTCGAATTATAATCTAAATCTGTGATTCCTCAATCTTGGACGCCACCTAGGAAAAACAAATAATCCCAGAATAATCTGAAATCTTGAAATAAACTAGCAGTATTAAAAATTGAAAAGTAATATACAAAGATGTCGAATCATCATGATAGGACATCTTGTCCAACATCTTGATCTTCAATTAGTTCTTCATGTTAGGACATCTTGTCCAACATCTTGCTGTCAAGTTAGTTTTACCAAAATTGATGCCAACCTCAAAGGCTTGGACTCATAAGAATTGAAAGTGATGAAAGCAACCATTCATAGGCATGTGAATGGCTATAGAAATTCTGAAATTTAATAAGAGGAATGACGTAAGGGGTGACATGAAAAGATATGATGAAAAGGAACATTCATAGTCATGAAATTACATGATTGGATTCTTTGAAATATTTATTGTACTAGTGTTGACACATTTGAGAGAGATGCTTCCTAGAATCACACCATAGTCATGAAGTTGTTTCTTCAACCAAAGTATTTATGCACAACAACTACCAACGGTTATATATTCTGCTTCTGCAGTGCTAAGAGCCACACTTGCTTGCTTTTTACATGACCAAGAGACTAAGGCATTTCCAAAAATGTGACATGTTCCACTTGTGCTTTTCCTGTCCGTCTTACATCCTGCATAATCTGAATCAGAGAAACCAACAAGACTATATACACTACCTTTGGGGTACCATAAACCGACATTGGATGTTCCTTTGAGATTCTTCATTTTTCTCTTCACAGTAGTGAGATGAGATTCCTTTGAACAAGCATGAAATCATGCGCATAAACATACACTAAACATAATATTAGGTCTACTAGCCGTTAGAAATAATAAAGAACCGATCATACCTCAATATTTAGTAATATCAGTTGGAATTCTGGATTCGTCATGATCAAGATATGTGTCAAATCCCATTGGAGTTACTATATCTTTGCAGGTATCCATGTCAAATATTTTGAGAAGCTCTTTGCAATACATAGATTGAATGATGAAAATCAATTTCTTTGTTTGTTTGATTTACAACCCAAGGAAGTATTTCAACTTACCCATCATGGACATTTCAAATTCTCCTTGCATGATTGTTGAGAATTCATCACATAAGGATTCATTTGTGGATCCAAATATGATGTTGTAGCGTCGGTTTTTGTGATACGACCACAATCGCATTTGGTGCTACTTTCTGATTTCTGTATTTATCCTATGAAGCTTAAAAGGAAGGAGAAGATATCTCAAACTAACCCTGCGTGCAAGTGTTTTCTTTAACAGATGTGAAGAGATCGGGGATCGGGTGTTGGTTACACAAAGGGAAGCTATTAGCACCTAGAGTATCTATAGTAATCTATAGGAACCTTTATTTGCATATGTTTTACTGTTGAATTGCTTGGTTGCTTAAATCCATTTTATTGTTGAATAGGGAAAGTTTCTCCTTTGGGAAAGCTGAGGAAATATTTTTGTTTGTTTTTGGGTTTTCTATTGTTTTTGGGAAGGTACTAGACCTAAGATTTTTGTATAGTGCGCTCACTAAGATTTCACAATCTTATGCCTTTGTATTCCCATAAAGAGATCCGAGGAAATCAGAAGGATCGTAGTTCCTCCTATTCTATGGTAGGAAAAATGTTTGGTGTCTTGTTCAAAACCCAAGGTTGAAGCTAAAGGTATTTTTGTGTCTTGTTCAAAGCCCATGATTGAAGCTAAATATGTATTTATGTCTTGTTTAAAACCCAAGATTGAAGCTAAAGAGTATTTGTGTCTTGTTCAAAGCCCAAGATTGAAGCTAAAGGAATTTTGTGTCTTGTTCAAAGCCCAAGACTGAAGCTAAAGGAATTTTGTGTCTTGTTCAAAGCCCAAGACTGAAGCTAAATGAGTTTTGTCATCTCTAAAGGGAGATATCTCACCTATTCACCAAAAATATTGAGGAATTGATTATAAGGAAAGTTTCTTTAACTGGGATGTGTGGAATCCAGTAAGGCCACATCTTCCAGAGGTTTGCCACTTATATCACTTAGATGAAAGAGAAATTTTATCCATGATAAAGGAGGGACTCCAGCTTGGATTTTGAATCAACAAGTGTGCCACTTACAGTAATTTATTTGGAAAAAGGCTTTTGATTGTTTATATTGATATGTGAGATATAGAAGAAATATCCTCCTGCAGAGAGGACTCATGGACTCATCTGTGGGGATGATGGATTTTGTGCCTTGATCAAAGCCCAAGGTAGAAGCTAAAAGAAATTGGGAATTGACTCTACTAAAGATGTTTTATTTGAGTATCTTGTTTGAAGCCCAAGATGATGAAGCTGAAGAGTTAGAGTATAGTTTTAAAGAAGACTGGCTCAAATGGGGAGTATGATATTTGTCTTGTACAAAGTCCAAGATTGAGGTTGACTGAGTAAATCATTATATGAAGCCTAAGAGGAGGCTGATTCTTACTGCAGATTATTGGAATCCAGGAGAAAGTCTAAACTTATTTTGAGGAATCAAAAGGGAAACTAACCCTTGTTGGGGATTAGAGAAGAGTTGAATTATCAGATGCCATGAGGTTCAGATACTTTTGGGGATTTATTGATGGTAATATGGTTCTGGATGGGGATTATTAAGTGATAACCAAACCTTATTGAGGGTCAGAAGAGACTTAAAGGGATAAGCTTAAATACCTTAGAGGCTTTGACTCTCCTGGGACTGATGTAGGGATAAGGGTAACAAGGATCTATCATATGTTTTTAGGAAGCCTGAGGGTCCTTGTATGAAGCCCAAGAGGAGGCTGGGATGATTCTAGGAAGCATGTGGGTCTTTGTATGAAGCCCTAGAGGAGGTTAGGATGCTTCTAGGAAGCTTGTGGGTCCTTGTATGAAGCCCAAGAGGAGGAGGGGGATTGAGACTTTCCAATTCTAGGAAGAGTTCAAGAAGGGTTTCACCGGGAAATAATCCTTTCTTTTTGAACTGTTTTAGGTTTAAAGGGGTTAAAGAAGAGGTTTCACCAAGAATTAATCCTCTCTTTATTGAACTATTTCAAGGTTGATCAGATTCAACAAAGCCCAAGAGGAGGCTATCTTCTGGGGGGATTCATTGTATGATGCCCAAGAGGAGGCAACGATGCTTTGATAATGCCCAAGAGGAGGCGATCTGTATTCCTTTATACAAGGGGAACTAGTTGTTTGAACTAAGTTGTAATGAGGATGATTTAAATTCTAATAGAGACTTAATAAGATATGTAGAAGTATATATACAGACATATGAACAAGTATATAAACAAGTAGGGATTGAATTGAGAAACGTGTTGGGTCGTATTCTATGGATAAAAGCCCAAGTGATTATTTGTATCCTGTACAAAGCCCATGATGAAATGAGGCTAAAAGACTTTCTATTTACAGAAGGGTGTTGGGTCTTACACTCTATTAGAGGCCCAGTGTATTGTGATTGGGTAGATGTTTTAAGATTGGTTGTATAGATGATGACTGTATGATCAGAGTTTTGAGAAATTGAAAAATGTTTTGAGAAAACTTTGAATCTGAATTTGAATTAAAAGAAAGTTGTTGTTATTTGAGTGGATTTAAAAGAATGTTTGGGGCTTATAACTCAAAGAGAGGCCTAAGTGGTCTAAGAGTAGTTTCACCGAGAATAATGCTCCTCTTAGTACCAACGTATTTGATTTGAATCTTCTTCTTTATATTATTAAAAAACGAAATAGGATGGGACATACACCCTATCTAAGAGGCCCAAGATAATGTATTTTGAATGAAAGAATGAAAGAATAGTATTGGGTCTTATACTCGGGGAGAGGCCCAATTGTTTTCAAGCAGTTTAAAACAGACAAATGATTTTGAAAACAAGGGTATGTGGCTTACAACTCAAGGAGAGGCCCATGGAGGTTGTTTATTATTTAAAACAAAGTTTATGTATAAAATATTGGGGCTTATTCTCAAGGAGAGGCCCAAGTGTTTTATATGAAAACAATGATCACACCGCGATACCGCAAGACGTTGTGGGAATTATACTATAGTAGAAGCCCAAAATTTATTTATGTACATAGGGGGGTTGGGTCTAACACTCTAATAGAGACCCGTGAGTGTTGAAATGAAGTTTGAAGGATTGAATCCAAACAAAAACCTAATTTCATATTTTTAAAGATATTTTTCAAAGAAAAATAAAATAAAATATGCATCATTTATCAAATAAAATCATAAATCATGTTATAAACAATGATTAAGGTTTTTGAAAAAGTATTTTATCCACATGATTATTTAAAATCATTTTGGTTTTAAAAATCAAGAAAATAAATCATTTTAAAAATATTTTAAAACAATTTTAAATATATTAAAAATTATCAAATAAAAACATTTTTGTGATTTTTTGGGTGAATAAATATTTAAATATGTGAGTGATATTTGTGCAAAAAATCATTTTTAAAATAATTAAAATTGATTAACAAAAATAATTATTAAAAATAATATCAAAAATATCAAAAAAAATAGTGAAATGTGAAAAATTAGACAAAATGGCATGTGTGGGTGTTGAACCCACGCCCTCCACCACAGACACACTTGAAAACACACGCTGCTACCACTAGCGTGGTGATACATTCGTGTATCAAACTCACCCCATAAATACATATGGGTAACTTGTTTTTAGGCCTGGCCAAGGTGCCATGACCTGGTTCTTGCCCAAGGGAGGCCAGGTTTTGGTACCTTTGCAAGAAGGCCATAACTTCTTCATTTCTAAATGAAAATGGATGAAATAAAGAGGGATCCTGCCTAAAATTTCATGAGGAATCCAATGTTGGTCTTAGATTTTTCTAAAAATGCCTACATTTTAAAACCCGATAGTGGTTTCAAAATAGGTCAAGTTTTGCAAGTTCTATGCTACAACTCTATATAAGCAATAATAGCATGGTAAAATAGTTCAAACACAACAAATATGATATGAATGACATGTTCATGATCAATGTACATCAAAGAAATGCATATTTCACAAAGTTTAAGTTCTTATGCACTTACCTCTTGAAGTTCCACTTGCTAACTTCAAGATGCTTGTTACAGAAGCAATCCAATGCCTTGGACACTCTTAATAGACCCCTGGAAGCTTTTAGGATGATCAAAATCAAAAGGAAACCTTAGAAATAGAATCTTCCTCTTTCTTGCAAAATTGGTAAAAGTGACCAAAATGGCAACTTCGTCAATTGGTGCTACAGTTGAGGAACACTTGTTGGAATAGTTTAGGGGTGATATTTGGAGAGTGTTTGAAGTTTTGTTTGGCTTTGAAAATGATTGAATCAAGACATGGCTTGAAAAATGCTAAAAAGTCAAAATTTGAGGTTTTTATGGTTGACTTTCTGATTTTGGTGTTTTGAGATGAAGATGAAGGTTTGAACACCTCCAATGGATGATTTGTGATGTGTTTGGATGGTTGTTTGAGTGGTTTAAGCTCTGGTTTTGAGAATTTCAAGTTCAATCCTAGAAACCTTGAAATTTGAAGTAAGAGAGGGAGAATGAGAAAACAAGGCTTTGGTATTGTTTTGGAGTGGTTTGAAACATCAGAAATGACTCTTATTTATAGGAGAACAATTTTTTTGGAGGAATAGTGAATGGATGAGGGAGCATGCTATTATCCAATGAATTTTGTCATGTAGCATGACTTGAAGTCTAATTCAATTTTTGATAGCTCCAAGTCATGCTACAAGTCTCCTCTAGTGTAGCTATGCATTTACTCAATTCAATTTTTGCAGGTTTGAGCACTCATGGTTTTGGACTGAATCTAAACTTGTGTGACTTGATCCATACCAATTCAAAGTATCACATTAATGTATGAAAACAAAACCTATGTTCCATAGCTTGTCATCATGACTTTCACATGCCAAAGGATATGATTATTGACTAAATGGTTCAAGTTTGAAGATATCAAGTGATTAATCAAGATTCCATCTGATCTTGGAAGAGGACAAAGCTTGTAAGATGGCAAAATTGGAGATAAGAATTGTGGGGCACAAGAAATGCACAAAATCTGTCTTGAAAATCAGTTTGAGCAAGGCATGTTGTGAGGTTCATAACTCCTTGCTCAAATTGAATTAATGGGAGTTCTTGTACTCTTTGGAAAGCTTTTATATCATACTTCAACTTTGATGTTTACATTTGGTCATGATTCCTCTTGGATCATAATGAAAAATTCCCCAAAAGTTGGTCAAAACATGAGACAGATTCTGCCTAAATTTTTTCTAAGTTTCGAAGTTCAAATCTTCTGAAACCTTAACTTTATGGCTTTATAACTCAAAATCCATGCATTTTTTTAGCCATGGATTAGTAGGTCACTTTTTTTGTATGTAAGATGAGCTATCATTTGATCTTTGGATGGAAGAAAATGGTTGCTTGGATCACAAGTTATGGTCTTGCAAAGTTGGGTAAAAACCATTATTTTTCATAACTTAGTGAAGTTTCAAGTTTCTCAAGGTTGCCCTTTTTGCAAGTAACCTCACTTTTCTTGATTTTTCTTGATTGATGACGATCCAAATCACAAGTCAACATTGTTTTTGACTTAAAGAGGTCATGTTTGTCAAAAAATCTCAAAAGTCAAACTTGGTTTTGATCACAGTTGACTTTTTGTATCAGATGAATTTTGAATTTTTATATTGCTTATGAACTAAGTTCTTTGAATCAATTCAATCTTGTGAGAGGATCAACATGATGTATTTGAGGATCTTATGCACTTACCTCATGCTTTGCTTCAAAAAGTCAACTTAGGGACTGAATTAGGTCAAAACCCTAATTCCTGATTTTTGATAGATGAATCCTCTAAGGCTATTTTGAATTTATGAATGGACTCATGAGGTTTCTTTGAGCTTCTTGAATCATATATTGAAGTATTGGCTTATGCCCAGATGAAAATTTCTCTCTGGAGGCCTTGGTTGACCAAAACCCTAATTTGGTGACACTGATGATTTTGAGGCTTGATCAACTTGAAATGTTGCAATCTTGTGCTTGATTCTTGGTGAATGAAATCTCTTAATTATTCATGGATGTTTGAGAGGCTTGAAAATTTGAAGATCATGACAATTCTTGATTGATCCTTTGCCTGAGTGCTCTAAGAGGGCTTGAAACCCTAATTCTTGGCTAGAGTGAACACTCAACAATCTTTGAGAGGATTGATGAGGTATGAAAGTACATCCATATTATGATGATGATTTACACAATGATGTGGAGCCTTGTGGTCAAAATTTTGGGTATGACAGATGCCCCTATTTAATCTTCTTGGACCTGAAGGTGTGAATGACGAAGATATTCAGACGTTCATGGTAAAAGAGGATTAAATATCAGAATACCCAAAATTTTGACTGTGGATGTGAATGGTAGCTAATTTGCTCATCCATATTCTTTTACTAAGTAATGTCACTTAGAAAAAGGTGTAACTTCCCCTAGATCATTGTCGTTAGTCATGGAACCAGTCTTAGTTTCTTTTGAAATAAACCACCCCTCAATCCGGGTTTTCAGCCATAGAACTGGTCTCTATTTCTTTTGAAATAAACCTCCCCTTGATCCTGGTCTTCAGCCATGAAACTGGTCTCAGTTTCTTTTGAAATAAACCTCCCCTTGATCCTGGTCTTCAGCAATGGAACTGGTCTCAGTTTACTTTGAAATAAACCTCCCCTCCATCCTGGTCATCAGCCATGGAACTGGTCTCAGTTTCTTCTTGTCGAGTTCTTCTCTAGACAAGGAATGGTTATCTGCAAGGGTCTTCACCAAGCTTCTCTCTAAGGTTTATCGGGGAGATGCCACTTGATGGAATTCAATTTTGAGGTGTTGATGACTTCCTTGAAAGTAGGACAAACTTCTCGGGGACAGACTGCCATTTGTCGACTTTATTCAGAGATCTATGAGGGCAAGAACCAACCTTTTTGTTTGCTAATCAATAGAGATTTCTTGGAGGATGCGATGTCCATATTGCCAAGAGTCTTTTGTTGAGAAGCTTTCGCATGGGATTTTCTTTAATCCTGGAAAGCAAAATATCATATTCAATGGCGAAGAGTGAAGTTCCAAAGGTGTACAAGTGTATGCCTTCTTGTCTTTCATAGGTTCAAGTTATCAAAGTGGTCTTGGACTGATTTCAATCCAGGAATAAACTGGAGAGTGATTGTTTAGATGATACATTTCCTAATGAGGAAAGAACTCAAACTGAGATTTTATCCTATCCAAGTGTGGAAAGGAAAACTGACAACTCTAAGGGAGATAGGTCATTTATCACTTGGGATGAGTATTACCAAAGTTATTGTAATGCAATCTGAATATGAATATCAATCAATTATCCATGATGCATGAGATGCTTATGCTGACAAAACAGACATGACATACAGACTGACGATGAGTATAAATAGATACTCGGCCACTCTGGGGAATATATTTTCACTAATATGTTTAAGAAACGAATTCCTGCTGTTGAACTTTCCATATTCTTGGTAGTAACAAAATGCGACTCCTAGGGACTGATAGATGGGATTCTCCATCTTGTCAATTAGAAGTAAATGATCCTCCACTCGAGATACACTAATCACAAGGAATATTTTGATTCTGCATTTTGAAGTTTGATTGCTTTCGGAGAAGCTGTCGATGTTCCTCTTCGTTGTTCATTTATCAAAAAGGAAATTGCCATCTTTATTTTAAAAGCAGAAGTAAATTTGAAAACAAAAGCAAATTCATTTTTGTGTTTCAAGAATGTTAATCATATTAAAATGTCATTTTGCAAAGAAGAATAAATGAGAATTGCAAACAAAGGGCACAAGGGCTCAAATTTTTATTGATAGAATGGTAATTAACCTAATGCGTGATTCCATGGAGCATTACAAAGTTTAGAAAATGGTAATTTAAAGGGAAAGGAGCTACATTGAAACATGATGACCACTATCCTTCTACCAACTTTGAATTTTGGGTATTCTGAGCTTCTGTTGAAGGTGACTTCTGATTGAGGATTTCTTGACAGATGACGTTGCTTCTGATGACCCAATCTTAGTCAGATGCAGTTACTTGCCATAAATCAATAACATTTTCCTAGATTGCCTTTTCCGGTTTTTAATCCATCGGGATGATTATTGTTTATGTCTCTGATTTGTCATAAGTTGTCAGGAACAGGTTTAGGGATTTGTCAGAGCTGGCATTGGGTTGATAGAGGGAGTTACCGCTGCTACTGGCTGATACCTTCGCCTTTGCTTTCCCAGAGAGATATTACTGATATCTTGCTCTTTTTCTTTTGGAAAGCACTACCTTATCTCTTGGTACTGCTAGATGGCTCTGCATCTTTAACCAATCGTCCTTCTCAGACCGCTTCTTCCAGGCGTACTCCCATGTTCACCATTTCAGTGAAGTCACTGGGTGCACTGACGACCATTCGGTCGGAATAGAACGAGCTTAAGGTTTTCAAAAAGATCTTGGTCATCTCCTTTTCCACAAGAGAGGGACAGATCTGGGCGGAAATTTCACACCATCTCTGAGCATATTCTTTAAAATTTTCTTTGTTCTTCTGTGACATTACTTTGAGCTGATCCCTATCTGGTTCCATGTCTAAATTGTATTTATACTACTAATCGAAGGGTACCCTGAGATCTCTGAAAGTACTGATCTTGGTGCGGTTTAAACCCATGTACCATTTGAGTGCGGCACCAGTTAAACTGTCTTGGAAGTAATGGATCAGTAGCTGTTGATTTTCTGTCTGAGTAGACATTTTTTGAGCATACATCACTAGATGACTTTGAGGGTAAGAGTTGCCTTTGTATATTTCAAAGTTAGGCACCTTGAATTTGTGCGGTATTTACACATTAAAGACCAGACAGAGGTCTACGACATCCTTTCCGAATAAGTCTTGACCGCGAATGGCATGTAGTTCCTTATGCATTTCTAAGTATTGTTCCTAGAACTCATTCATCCTTTCGTACAAGTCTTTGTTTCCACCAGAAATTTCTTGTGGAATCCATCCTTCCGGGACAGTGTGTACCACTGGTTATGGTATAGACATTACAATGGTGACGCTTGGCGCTTCCATGCCCTGAAGTTTGTAACCTTTAGGGGGTTGTTGTTGTAACCCTTGCATCTTCACTTTCCCGAAGTTTGTAACCTTCAGGTCAAACGGTTCCTGCTATGGTTTATGGGTCTTTAGTGACTGGCAGGATGTATCCTTCAGGTACAAAGTTGAGAGGCATACCCCAAGGGCGACCTTTAGGCATGTTGTACCGAGGATGATTCTCATGTTTCTCCATTATGGGCGTAGATGTGATCTCTGAGATTACAGTATTTTGATGTCCTTGCTCCTGAGCTACTGCCAGGGATTGCATGTCACTGTGAAGTTTTTCCAAACTTTCCTTCAGAGCATCGATGTCTTCTTTCAGCTCTTTATACTCTTCCTCGAGATCGTCCATTTTCTTTTATCGATTGGCCCGAGTATTGTATGAGTGAGACAGTTTGACTCTAGAATTATGACACATACGTGAGACTCAAAGATAAGAAAAATGCGTTATGTGAGAATGATGAATGATATGCAATGGCATATTTTTTAGTTTTTGTTTTAATCAAAAAGAAACTTCAACAAATAGATTGCAAATATCACACAGTGGGGGGAGGGGGGGGGGGGAGACCCCTTTTATTGAATTCGAAAGATTTCAATATTTTACATTGAAAAGTACAGTATTTTACAAAGTTTTGTAAGGAAAATGTCTAAGCTCATGGATCCTGAGTCCTCCCTGAAGAGAGCTCAGATGCTGGTTCCTGTATTTTTCTTTTCTTTGACCGAGGCTCTACAGTTGTTGTCGGGTTGTCAGTCCTTTGTCAAGTGAAAGGAGCGAGCAAATTTCTTTGGTCTTGCTGACTTTCTATAGCATGCTGCTCTAATATCTCAATCAGAGCATCCTTCTCCTTTAATAGTTCTTGAATCTTGGTACACTCCAAATTGAGGATTTTGTATTTGTTTTTCCAAGAGCTTTTCTCACGTTGAACTTTGTTGAGAGCGAACTGGAGTTTTTCTGCATCAGACATGAAATAAAGGACAAATTCCTTTAATCGAAAAACTTCTTTATGAGGGTAAGGCATCCTCAACTTGAGGGCTCTAGTTTGCACCCAGTGGAGATAAGGTTCCATGGAGGTGCAGTTTGGTCTTCCCAAAGAATCTATGCCTTTCCTGTGAATATGTTGCCAGGCATGCACTATTTCCTTCTTTAGTGCCTTTTCGTTTTCCCCTTCCTTGAAGAAAATAACTTCTTGATGAACGTTGTGTGGGATATTCTTCATCGGGTATTTGAGTTGACGGCGAGCTAAAATTGGATACTAGTTGATTCCTCCTTTAATTCCAATGAGGGGTATGTTAGGGAAACTTCCACATCTGTATATGATCTCTATCCCTTCGTAAATCCTATTGTACCAATCTATGTCAGACTTGGGTAAATGGGAAATGAACCATTTGTAGAGTAATGGTACGTAGCATGTGATCATTCCACCGCTGTACAAATTCCTTAAGTGTACAGAATGATAAAAATCTGCGAGCAAGGTTGATACGGGGTTTCCTATTAAGAATATCTTAACAACATTGGTATCAACGAAGTTGTCGATGTTTGGAAAGAGGAATAACCCATATATGAGCAGAATAAAGACGTCTTCGAAGGCAGTTACGTTTCCTACATTAGCAAAGTATAGAGCTTTCTCCATCGGGAATTTGGCTGGTAAACCCTGGATTCCTCCTTTGGTGGTCTTGTGAGTCCTGACATCCGACTCATCCAAAGAGATTGCTCTTGCAATGGCTTGATCCTTTGGAATTTCTTCCAGTCCAAAAAACAGAGCTCGGTCTGTGATAGATAAATCAATCAGATGCGAGTACTCTTCTAGTGTTGGTGCAAGTTAGTAATCCGGGAAAGTGAAGCAGTGATAAACTGGATCGTAGAACTGAATTAGTGTAGACAGGATTCCTTCAACCATGTTGACCCTTAACAGAGAAAACAGTCCCCCGTGCTAAGCTCTGAAAGCCTCGGGATTGGTAATCATTCTTCCCAATTTCCTTAAGTCTTCTAGTTTCAGAGCCTTGAAGGTGTACTTGTGTGTCTTTCTTCTACCGAAATCCATAACGCAGCCTCTGATATTTACAATTATTATTTTAGTTTTTTGAAAAAGATTTTTTTTCTTATTTGAAAGAGTTTTTTTAAATGAATGCATGAATGCAGCACACAAAAACATTTGAAAACATGGGTTCAAGGGTTCAACGTCACGAGCATGGAGTCATGGCTCTACCCATCCCCAAAGTTTGTACTATTTTGGTCAATTTTTGTACCTGTAGAATGGGTTCTAAGGTTCCCAAAGTCATTGACCCCTCCTAAGGATATCAACAACAAGCTGATTCACTCGAGCGAGCTGTAATATCCTAGGATGAATCTCATTTGAGAGTAGTATCGCGTATCAACTATTCTCGATAGTCACAGCACTACCAAATGGTCATATGGTTAATGTGTACTAAATCCTCAGAGTCATGGGGGGAAAGACAATGCTTTCACGACAATCGGTCGTTCAACATCGATACTTCCGCACGGGTACCTCGACTGATTCGGTGGACTGCCAAGTTAGCTTGGTCGGGATTCACTCCCTATAAGCTTTTCCTGGATATGCCACCACTTATCTTAATGTTCTCTCAAACTTTCCACATGCGTATTAATCGCATTCCCATTTGACAGTAAATTAAACACCGGTATCAAGTAGTATAACAGTAAATGATATATATATATAGAAATGCCAAATAAACTAGACCTCTTAGGAACTCCAATCCTAAAGAGTCCCCAGCAGTGTTGCATTTTACTGTAGCGTGCGATTTTTGTCGGTGAGCGACCACCTTATCCCAATGGTTGGAATTGGGTGCTACTTTCTGATTTCTTATTTATCCTATGAATATGGAAAGGAAAGGGAAGATATCTAAAACTAACCTTGCATGCAAATGTTCTCTTTACCAAATTCTAAGAGATTGGGGGGTCCGGGGTCAGATTATACAAAGGGGAGTTGTCAATTACCCAGTGTATATATGGTTATCCATAGATTCTTTGGCATGATCCTCTATTATCTACTTACTGGTGTTTATCTGCTATAGATTGGGAAAGTTTCTCCTTTGGGAGTGTTGAGAGAGTATTTTTGTTGTTTTCGGGTTTTTCGTTGTTTTTGGTAAGGTACTGGACCTAAAGTTTTTGATATGTGTGTTCGCTAAGATTTCGCAATCTTATGCCTACGTATTCCCGTAATGATAACAGGAAAATCAGAGCAATCTTAGTTCCTCCTATTCTACGGGAGGAAAAAGATGTTTGGTGTCTTGTTTAAAGCCCAAGATTAAAGCTAGATGAGTAGTTGTGTCTTGTTTAAAACCCAAGATTGAAGCTAAAAGGTTTGACTGAGAGAGAATTTGCCATCTCTAAAGGGAGATATCTCACCTGTTCATTACAATTGTTGAAGGATTGGTTATAAAGGGGAATTTATTTAACTGGAATGTATGGAATCCAACAATGCCATAATTTCCTTTATAAAGGAGGTCTCCTGAAGGAGTGAACTTTAACTCAGTGTAGAGCAATACCATTTTTCCTTAGGGATCTTTCATGCTAAGAGAAAGACATTGGCTTGGATGTAAATAATCCAGAGGCTTTCCACTTACGGTAATTAGATGAAAGAGGAAGTTTACCATGATAAGGGAGGGACCACAACTTGGATTTTTGAATCAACAAGTGTGCCACTTACAGCAGTTATCTGGAATTAGGGTTTTGATTGTCTGTTTTGATGTTTGATGTACAGAGAAATGTCTTCCTATAGAGAAATCTTGATTTCCTATGAGGGGTGTTGATTTTTGTGTGCCTTGATCAATGCCCAAGGTTGAAGCTAAAAGGATGACTCTGTTTATGGAGTTTTATTTTTGTCTTGTACAAAGCCCAAGATTGAGGCTAAAAAGAATTGACTTTTTTGGGGAAAAGTTTGGTCTGTCTTGTACAAAGCCCAAGATTGAGGCTAAAAGAAATGACTCCACCGGGGAGGGGTTTTATCTGTCTTGTACAAAGCCCAAGACTGAGGCTAAAAGTTATTGACTCAGCTGGAGAATATTTTTGTTTGTCTTATACAAAGCCTAAGATTGAGGCTAAAATCGCTGAGGGAAGAATCATTATAGAAAGCCTAAGAGGAGGTTCGTTGGGGAATTTCTTATATGAAGCCTAAGAGGAGGCTAACTTTTGCTGAGGATTATTGAGATCCAGAGACAGGTCCAAATTGGGGAATCAAGTCTTACTGAAGAGTGAAAAAGAGTTGAAATATCAGATGCCTTGAGGTTTTGATTTTTCTGAGGGTTTATTAGTGGTAATTTGATCCTAGCTGGGGAATTTAGAGTGAAAGCTTAAAGATTGAGTTTTTTAACCTATTGAGGTTTTAACCCTGTTGGAGATTGATGAAGTGATCAGGGTTTCTCCTTTTCCTCTAGGAGATTTGAGGGTTTCTTTGAGATCAAGAGGAGTTGAGACTTTCCAAGTCTACTGGTATGAAGAGGTTAACTCTTAGTTAGAGGATGATCTTTGTATGATGCCTGTCATACCCCAAAATTTGACCACTATGATTTCCCATCATTATGCAAACCATCATCAAAATATGGATGAACCATCATAACTCATTAGTCTCCCCAAAGATGGATGAGCATCCACTACAATCAAACTTAGGGTTTCAATCCCTCTCCGAGCTCTTAGACAAAGGATCAGTCAAGGATTGACATGATCTTCAACTTGTCTAGCCTCTCAAACATCCACAATGGATCAAAAGGACTCCCACATCAAGGATCAAGCACAAGGTTGTAACATTCCAAGTGGATTAAGTCTCAAGATCGCCAGTGTCACCAAAATAGGGTTTTGGTCGACCAGGGCCTCCAGATGGAAATTTTCCTCAGGGCATGAGCCAATTCTTTAAAGCACAGCCCAAAATACTCTAAGGGACCTCATGGACTGGATCATCAAGTCAATTTAACCTCAGGGGATGCATTCCTAAAAAATCAGGAATTAGGGTTTCTTGACCTAATTCACCCCTAAGTTGACTTTTGGGACAAAACATGAGCCAAGACCTCAAGACATGATTTGAGGGACCCTAACACACTACATTGATCCATTTGCAACAATGGATTGATCCAAGAAGCTTGATTCACAAGTTTCAAGTTCATCAGAACTACAGTTAGGATTTCGCGGAAAAAGTCAATTGTGCCTTTGACCTTTGACCAGGACATGCTCCCAAACCTTGGGACATGATTCAATACACCCTATAACACCTATGAAATCAATCCATCAAGTTTGATTTAGGTCAAGGACTTGATTTCATAGAGTATCGCACAGTTTGGAATTCATCTGATAAAAAGTCAACTGGGCCCAAAAGTCAAAGTTTGACTTTTTTATTTTTTGATCAATTATGGTTCCCTAACCCTAAAATGATGTTAATGTGTGATTGGGATTATCATTCATCAAGAAAAATCAAGAAAAGTGGGATAACTTGTAAAAGGGGTAACCATAAAAAACTTAGAAATTTTCTAAGTTATGGAACAAAGTGGTTAGGGTACCAACTTCCAAGGATCATAACTTGAGATCCAAGCAACCATTTTGGCTGATTCAAAGATGGATTTTTAGCTCTCATGGCATACTTTAAAAGTGTCAACTACACCTCACTCCAATTCTTCATGGATTTTTAGTTATGGAGTGACCAAAATGACAAAAACATGAAAGTGCCACTTTTTCCAACACTTAGTGACATTTTCACTAAGTCAGAATCTGTTTCACTTTTTTCAAAATGTAAGGGAATTTTTCACTTAGATCCAAAAAGTTTCAAGACAAACTATGATCACACATATGTTGTATCACATGAGAGCTTTCAAAAATGGCCAAGAACTCCATCAAATCCCATTTGAGCTTAGAGTTATAACAATGGCAATATGCCTTGCTGCAACTATCATGGCAAGGCAGATTTGTGCCTTTTGCTCGATTTGAGCAATTTGTGCAAATGACAAACAAGTTTATCCATAGGAACACCTCAGGGGGAGACCAAGGAGGAACAAACACTGAACCATAAGCCTCCCAAGTCTTTAGAACCAAAAGTAGTATGCCAAACCTAGAAATTCCTAAAAAGGGGACAAGACTCCAATTTTGTTTTGGGGCATTCAATGGATGCACCAAGGTGGCATGAACTGATCCTTTTCCAACTGAATAAGTCAAGGATGATCTCTGAACTAGGGAACCAAAGGCATGTGCTCTAACCTCTAGTCAATGGCTAGAGGAGACTTAAGATTCCAAACTGATGCAATTGGACAATGATCTGCTGCAGTTGCCATTCACTATTGCTTGCAAAACAAACTTGCTCTACTATAAATATAGCTCATTTATGCTCAATTTAAGTACACCAAAGCCATCAAACTGATGCTTTCCTCAAAATCTCTTATTTCACTCCAAAATTGCCTTCCAAAGCAAGTCACTATCGGGTTTTGAGTTTGAGAGCCATTCCAACCAAACCAATCACACACACACCTCATAAACATCATATAGAAGTGATCCAAACACTTAAACCACATCTAGAACACCAATTTCACAAAATCACCAGCCAATTGCTCAAGGTTTTAACCAAGTTACAGCTGAGGTGCCATACTTTGTTCCAGTCCATTTCAGATCACTCCAAGCATTCAAACACATTCCATATGGTGTAGGGAAGCTATTCTGATCATCACAACTCATCGGTAAAACCACCAACTCAAAAATCACTTTGCTCTTGCTGTCACGACCTTCAAGTAAGCCTAAACTTGGTCATCTCTTAATCTATGCATGTTTTCCCGCACAATACTTTTGCCAAATGTTCATAATCATGCATAGAATGTTTCCCCTCAATTAATTGCTTTGTTTGAATCGTGTATCAAAATTCTCAGCCTTCATGTAAATTTTAGGGTTCTTGAGGTTTTGTCTTGATTTCTTATTCCATGCTTAAAATAAATGAAATTAAAAACCATAGACATGATCGTGAGGTGAAAACAAGTAGATTGGTGGAGTTACATGCCAAACAAGTCCAACTTGGTTTTCTCACTTCACATGATTATCTGAGTTGTAAAGTATGTTGTGAGAGTAACCAAGGGTGCGCTCTCGTTCAAAGAACCTTACAACACTTGTTAAATCATTGGTGGCTTCCGATCTATCTAGACGAAGACACGCAAGAAATCAGTGTGACAAACAGGAACCCTACTAGACATCAAAGTCAGGATGTCCGATCTATGGAAATAGACCCAGTAAGGTTACACTGCATTCAAAGCGGACGTGCCCAGGTACCCTAACATAACTACGAGCGCTGTAGAGTCTGCTCGAAAAATAATCAAGGATGTTACCTCGTACGAGTAGCCCTTCAAAGCCAGTTGGACCGCAAGGAGATTCAACCGTGTCCGAGTTCTGGATCAATCAACTGGACGCCAGACTATTTCGCTTATCAGATTAAGGATGTTGTTGTAATCTCTGATCACGAGAGGACCAAAGATGTTTGTACCATCAACCCTCTACTTGACGAATCGAAGGTTCTTTACCAGGAATTAATTGAAGTTACTTACGACAGTCAGAGAAATCAGAAAGCTCCTGTAGTTATCTATCTACCGGGACCAGTGCCGTACAAATCCGATAAGGCGATCCTTTACAAATACAGTGCAACAATAATTAAAAATGGAAAGGAAACTCCATTACCCTCCGTCGTGAATATTGCAGACATTAGTCGAGTAACACGGAGTGGTCGAATCTTCAACCGAGGAGTTGGAGAACGTAACAGAGAAAAGGAACCTCAACCAGAAGTTCCCAATCTACCAGTCGGTCAATCCAGTAATCCCTACCTTTCAAAGAATGATGATGAGATGCTGAAGCTCATCCAAAGGAGTGAATACAAAATTGTTGATCAATTGTTACAAACTCCTTCAAAGATCTCTGTGTTATCTCTTTTACTCAGTTCCGAAGCCCATAGAGAGGCTCTACAGAAAGTCTTAGAACATACCTTTGTGGAACAAGATGTGATGATAAGACAATTCGACAGTATCATCTCTAACATCACTTCCTGCAACAACTTGAGGTTCAGTGATGAGGAATTGCCAGAAGAAGGAAAAAGTCACAACATGGCGCTCAATACCACAGTTAACTGCCAGGACGATGCCTTAGCCAGTGTACTCGTAGATACCAGATCGGCTCTCAATGTTATGCCGAAGTCCACTCTAATGCAACTATCATTTAAAGGATCTCCAATGAGAGGCAGTGAGGTCGTCGTCAAAGCATTTGACATATCCCGAAGAACAGTTATCAGCGAAGTCGACCTTCCCATAGCTATCAGTCCTCATACTTTCCAAGTCACTTTCCAGGTCATGGACATCCGAGCAATATACAATTGTTTGTTTGGAAGACCTTGGATACACCAGGCTGGGGCAGTCACTTCGACACTTCACCAGAAGCTGAAGTTCGTCAAGAATCACCAACTCGTCACAGTCTGTGGGGACAAGCCTTGATCGTGAGTAACCTATCATTATCCACTTGTGTAGAACCCGAGGAGGTTGTTGGAACTCAGTTCCAGGCACTTTCGGTAAGTAGTGAGAATCAATTAGAGAAGGGAACATCAATATCCTCGTACAAAGATGCTCTCGAGGTAATCAAAAGTAACAATGCAAAGGGATTGGGACAACTTGTCATTCCTACTGATAATAAAACAAAGAAGGGTCTTGGTTTTTCTGTAACCTGTACCCAGACAGCTGCTAACGATGAAAGTCTTCATCCCATTCAGAACTTCTTCCATAGTGGAGGTTTCCTTCACCCTGTGTCTCAACAAGTACATACCATCAACGAGGGAGATTCCTCCGATACAGATGAAGAGTGGAAGTCCTATCTTAACGAGGACGGTTATATGTCTCAGGAAGAGGAGCCTACACCATTTTTCTATCCCGTACAGAGTCCGAGATTTATACCAAGGTCAGACGTCGAAATGATATACGGAGACTGTGATCCGGAATGATGTCGTGCTCCACCAAACTCTTTAGAGGAAGACACTCTGATGAAAGACTACTTTGACCACGACTATTATGGCCCGATGGATGGTCTGCCTATCTGGCAGCCGTACCCAGGGGCAAGAAAATCATCCGAACAATGAAAATCAGCTAAACATCATTGAAAAGAATACATGCGTCCCCACCATGTCATGGGATCAACACTCAGGTTATTCAGAAAATATTCAGTGCGACGATGAATTTGCAGAGTTTGCAGGACTAGAATTCATTAACTATGCTTTTCCCGAGGTCAACGTCATCGAGAGAGATGACTCCTCAAGTTCCAAAGAAGTGTGGGACACCTTAGGACAACCGAGTGGCAAGTGCGACTTCTTGGTCAAGTACACTGCTCCTGAAATCTCTCGTATCAGGCTCAATGACATCCAGCCAACTGGAGGGGGGGATTTGCCTGAGAGCACAAATACTATGCAAAATACAACTAAGGAATCCTCCTACGATAACTATGCCTGGGAAACTGATTCCAATGATCCTGCTCCGCCAGAAATCAGCGTTATTTCTGAAGACAAATCAAGGAAGGTCCCAGACTTTGTGATTCACAGAGGAGTTCGCCGCCAATGGGTTGCAGTCGATGTTCCGAAGACTGTTCATAAGTCAAAGTAATGGCCATCTTTGTTTTAACCTTTCACCCTACCCAGGTGAAACCGATGTTTTAATAGGGCTCACTTTCTGTAAATATCCCTCTTCACTTCGCCCAAAGCGACAGAGTTTTGTTTAATAGGGCTGTAGTTTCAAGAATTGACAAGTTCATAAATAAAATAACGTCATTCTGTAATTCCCGTATTAATTGTTGTTTTCTCTTTTCGCTTTTTCAGAAAATGGTAATCCTAAAAAATAACAAATAATAAAAACAAGCAGTAAAAAAAAATACACTGCACACACTCTTGCATTTCTCTCTATCTCTTCTAAAAAACAATCATCATGTCATGCAGATTGCTTGTTTTAAACCCCATTGAAACGTATGATCCGATGCCTTCTCCCAACTTTGAATTCCCGATATTTGAGGCTGAAGAAGATGAAGAAGAAATTCCAGAAGAGATCTCCCGATTACTCAGACAAGAGGAAAGGTCCGTTAAACCTCAGAAAGATTCGTTGGAAATGGTCAACTTGGGTTCAAAAAAGGAGAGAAAAGAAGTCAAGATTGGGGCACTACTCAGTTCGACTGTCAAAGAAAGTTTGATAAATCTTTTCAAAGAGTTTCCCGATGTATTCGCTTGGTCCTATCAGGACATGCCAGGGTTGGATACCAGCATCGTGGAACATCATCTACCGTTAAGATCAGAATGTCCACCGGTAAAACAAAGGTTGAGACGGACTCACCCGAATATGGCCATCAAAATCAAAGAGGAAGTACAGAAACAGATTGACGCGGGTTTCCTCGCCACATTAGAGTATCTGCAATGGTTAACCAACATAGTACCAGTTTTGAAAAAAGGCGAAAAGGTCAGAATGTGTGTAGATAATAGGGATCTGAACAAAGCAAGTCCAAAGGATGACTTTCCCTTACCGCACATTGACATGCTGGTAGACAGTACATCAAAGTTCAAAGTCTTCTCCTTCATGGATGGATTCTCGGGCTATAACCAAATCAAAGTGGCACCGAAAAACATGGAGAAAACTTCGTTCATTACCCCATGGGGCACTTTTTGTTACAAGGTAATGACGTTCGGTTTGAAGAATGCTGGGGCAACCTATCAAAGGGCCATGACTACTATTTTTCATGACATGATACACAAAGAAAAAGAGGTATATGTCGATGATATGATTGTAAAATCTAAGACAGAAGAGGAGTACGTGACCCACCTGTCAAAGCTATTCGAGCATCTAAGAAAGTACAAACTCCGCTTGAATCCCAACAAGTGCACCTTTAGTTTATGCTCAGGAAAACTGCTAGGGTTCATCATCAGCTAGAAAGGAATTGAGGTTGATCCTGACAATGTCAAGGCCATTCAAGAAATGCCTTCTCCAAAGACTGAAAAACAGGTTAGAGGATTCCTGGGACGTTTGAACTACATCTCTAGATTTATATTCCTCATGACCGCAACATGTGCACCGATTTTCAAATTACTCAAAAAGAATTAGGACTGTGTTTGGATAGAAGACTGCCAAACCGCCTTTGACAATATCAAGGAATACCTGTTGAACCCGCCGATTCTATCACCTCCAGTGGAAGGAAGACCACTGATCATCTACCTAACAGTCTTGGAAGACTCAATGGGTTATGTACTTGGTCAACAAGATGAAACAAAAAGGAAAGAGTCTGCCATTTACTATTTGAGCAAGAAATTCACCGACTGCGAGACTCGGTACAGTATGCTTGAGAAAACTTGTTGTGCTCTGGCTTGGGCAGCCAAACGTCTCCACCAGTACATGATTTGCCACACTACTTGGTTAATCTCAGAAATGGATCCGATCAAGTACGTCTTTGAAAAACCTGCTCTCACGGGAAGGATTTCCCGTTGGCAGATGTTGTTATTGGAATACGACATCGAGTACCATGCTCAGAAAGCTGTCAAAGGAATAATTTTAGTCAATCATTTGGCTCATCAACCGATTGAAGATCAAGAATCAGTTGGATTTGACTTCCCAGACGAAGATGTTATGTATCTAAAAATGAAAGATTGCGATGAACCACTACCCAGTGAAGGGCCAGAACCAGGTTCCCAATGGGGACTAATCTTTGACGGAGCTGTTAATCATTATGGAAACGAAATTGGGGCAATCATCATAACACCTCAGGGTACCCACATTCCTTTCACCGGCCGACTGACATTCAAGTGCACAAACAATGAGGCCAAATACGAAGCTTGTATCATGGGTCTCGAAGAAGCGATTGACTTAAGGATCAAGAACTTGGATGTATATGGCGACTCAGCCCTAGTTATCAATCAGATCAAAGAAGATTGGAACACATACCAATCAGAATTGATTTCTTATAAAGACTATGCCAGAAGGTTGTTACCATTCTTCGACAAAATCGAGTTTTATCACATCCGTCGTGAAGAAAATCACATGGCTGATGCATTAGCCACTCTCTCCTCCATGATTAGTGTAGGTCAATGGAATGACATACCTAAGATTGACATAATGCGCCTAGAAAGGCTCGCTTACATTTTCCTGATTGAAGCAATCATAGACGACAAACCTTGGTATCACGATATCAAATGCTTCCTTCAGAAACAAGAGTACCCACTTAGGGCATTCAGAAAGCACCGAAAGACCCTCAGAACATTGCCAGGCAGCTTCTTCCTGAGCGGTGATACACTCTATAAGAGAAACTTTGACATGGTCTTGCTCCGCTGCATTGACAAACCAGAAGCAAACATGTTAATGAAAGAAACTCACGAAGGATCCTTTGGCACTCATGCCAACGGACACATAATGGCGAGAAAAATTTTAAGAGCGTGGTACTATTGGTTGACAATGCAAATCTGCAAAAACAAAGGGGTGGCGTGTGTTCTTGGCGCCATTTTTTAAATATTTGAATATTTGAATTTTGTGATTTTATTTAATTGATTCAAAAATTAATTTCTCTCTAAGTTTTAATGATTTTGAGTTGATACTTTTTTTAATAATTCATAAAAATGTTAAAATATTTTATTTTACCAAAAATTCCCAAAAATATTATTTATTTCATAAACTTGATATTTTTGCAAAAAAATTAATCTTATATTTGTTTTTTAACATTTAAAATATTTTTTCCACCTTGATTTTCCAAATTTAATTGGTTTCCAATCATTTTGTGGATATAAACATGATTTTTCAAACATTAATCCAAGATCACAACTTATTTTTCACACATGTTTGATAATTTTGATCATTTTAATTAAATTTTTATTTAATTAATATACATTTTGAAACTAATTTAGGGTTTTGATCTTAATCACCCTAAACAAATCATTTTCAAACACTCATGGGCCTCTAATAGAGTGTAAGACCCAACCCCTCTTGAAAACCAAAATATTTTGGGCCTCAGTGTATTGTATAAGTCCCGATACCTTCAAAAAGCTTGGCACGATCGTCGCCTTTTTAACAAAAATCTTTGGGCTTCTCCTTGAGCTATAAGACCCATCTTTATTCATTTTCAAAATCTTTGGGCCTCTAATAGAGTGTACGACTCAATCCCCGTTTAACCAAAACAATTTTTGGCCTAAGATATTGTATAAGTCCCTCTGCATTAAAAGAAAAATCTCGGCGCAATCGCCAGTTCAAAAATCAAATCATCTGGGCCTACCCTCGTGTTATAAGCCCCATTTCTTTTCTTTAAATTGCTTTGGGCCTCTAATAAAGTATAAGACCCAACCCGTTTTGTAAATAATACCTTTGGACCTCACACATTGTATAAGTTCCTCTGTATATTTTCAAACGTTCGGCGCGATCGTCGCCTTTTTAACAAATAACCCTGGGCTTCTCCTTGAGTTGTAAGTCCCATATCTTGTAAAAAAATAAATCTTAGAGCCTCTCCTTGAGCTGTAAGCCCCAAAAATCTTTTCAAAGCACTTTCTCCTTTGATTTTGAATCCAAATATATGTTGTCATCAAAACTTTCTTTAATTTCTTTGTTGAACAACTAACAAAACAGCATGGAAGCTCTACAACGGGTAAGTGTTTTTCCTCTTTCATTGCCACTTTCATATGTATATAACTGTATTGTGGGGATGTTTCACTGTAAGTCTTCTTTCACATCCTTTTATATACTTGTCACATATCCACTGTGTAATACTAGTATAGTTATTTAGAGTTTTCCCCGGCAACTACGTCTAGAACTAGGTAAAGCCCTGTTGGTCACTCTTTAAATACAAACAAAACTAGATCCCCATAGGATTTCTAGATATAGTCTTCCCTTCTCTTGGGGTTAAACAATATGGAAAAAAGAGAAAGGCAGTATTCTCGGTGATCCTTTTCTCAGACTGTCACCCTTAGAAATTGTCAAAGAAACTCTAACTCCCCAGAGATGATCTTATATCCGTGAATGGCATCTCTTGAGTTTCTTCCAAATTCTAAAACTTTCTTGGAATGATCTCTTCTCTGTGAATTGCATTTCTTGAACTTCTCTTGGTTTGGGGATCCACTGGATTCCTAAAAGCATCCCCGTCTCCTCTTGGGCGTTGTACAAGGACCCTTCGGCTTCTTAGAAGTTCTCATGCCTTCTCTAGGGCTTAATACAAGGACCCTGAAGACCTCTTAAAGGTATAAGACAGAACTTATTCATCCTTTGCTAGAGCAGTCTTTCCTGCATCAAAACTCCGGCCATTAGGGGTTAATACTCATCCCTTAATGACCCGCTCCTCATCTTGGGAATTGTGCAAAAGATAAAACTCTAGACTTGGACAGTCTAAAAATCTTGAGTCTCAAACACATTCACAAGTTCCTTTCAAACATAGGAAAAAATACCGATTACTCTGGATCAATCTTCAGCAGAAACCCGGTCTCTCTCATGAGAGTTCCCCACACTTGGACCCGCTTCAGGATCTCGATAATCCTCAGTAGTAAGTCAACCTCATCTTGGGCTTTGTACAAATGATTATCCCCAGCGGAGCTAACCTTAAAGGACTCTCTTGTTGAGTCAACCACTTTTAGCCTCCGTCTTGGGCTTTGTACAAGACATATAAAATCACTCTCTTGTTGAGTATAAAAGACTCTCTTATTGAGTCAATCTCCTTTTAGCCTCAATCTCGGGCTTCGTACGAGACAACAAAACACTCTCCTATTGAGTATAAAAGACTATATTGTTGAGTCAATCTCCTTTTAGCCTCAATCTCGGGCTTCGTACGAGACAGTAAATCACTCATTTGTTGAGTATAAAAGACTCTCTTGTTGAGTCAATCAACCTTCAGACTCTCTTGTTGAGTCAATCTCATGTTCAATACTCTCTTGTTGAGTCAACCTTTTTAGCCTCCGTCCTTGGGCTTTATACAGGACAGATAAAAGTACTCTCTTGTTGAGACAAACCATTTTAGCCTCCATCTTGGGCTTTATACAAGATACATTCTCCCCAACGGAGTCAAAATCCCTTTTAGCCTCAATCTTGGGCTTTGTACAAGACAAAAATAACATTTTCCCAGAAAAAGTCCAACTTCTAGCCTCCTCTTAGGCTTTGAATAAAGAAATCCCCGGTTGAGTCAATCAACCATTTAGCATCAAATCTGTGCTTTGCTCACAGCATACAAACATCAATAATTCCTCTTTAGAGATGACAAGTTCTCTCTCTGTCAAACCTTTAGCTTCACATCTTGGGCTTTGAACAAGATACAAATCACCTTTAGCTTCATGTCTTGGGCTTTGAACAAGACACCAAAACAACTTTTTCCTCCCATAGAATAGGAGGAACTATGATTGCTCTGATTTCCCTATTTCGTTAAACAGGAATACGTAGGCATAAGATTGCGAAATCTTAGCGAGCATACTAATCAAAAACTCAAAATCCAGTACCTCCATACATCAATCAAAAAGCATCAGACCTAACACCTTACCAAAATCCTCCTGCATAGTCATGACACTCCGTTCTTAAACGAAATAACCTACAGACAGACACCCCTTTTGATAGCATTTGTAAACCAACAATTTTGACTGTTTAACCTCAGTATGCAAGCAGGGTTAATTGGAGACATCTATTTCCCTTCCTTAATCAGCTTCACAGGAAAAAAATTGAATCGAACTGTAGTACCAAAGCGATATTGATTCTAAACCACAAAATCGCGCTACAATGCCCAAGAGGAGGTTGATGTTTCAAGGGATGAGAATCAACCCTAAACTGGTCTGATGTTCTAAAATTCTGACTCTCTGGAGGATTGAACTAGCAAAAGGTGACTAAGTTCTGTCTTATACCTGTAGGAGGTCTTTGGGTACTTGAACTAAGCCCAAGAGGCGATTGAGAACTTCTAAGAAGCCTGAGGGTCCTTGTACAAAGCCTAAGAGGAGGCTAAGGATGCTTTTAGGAAGCCTTTGGGTCCAAACATAAGAAAAGTTCAAGAAAGATTTCACTGGGAATAATCCTTTCTTTAGTGAACAGTTCTAGGGTTTGAAGAAATTCAAGAGAGGTTTCACCGGGAATTAATCCTCTCTGGAGGAAATGAATTTCTTATACATATATTTCTAAGTTGTGACAGTCTTGAGAAAAGTTTCACCGGGAATAATGCCTTTCTCTGTTCAATATTATATAAGCCCAAGAGGAGGCAAGACTGTATCTGGAATTTTCTATAGGGACTAGTTTTGACTATATTGAAAGAGTAACCACTGGTTTGATCTAATCCTAGACCTAATTGCTAGGGAAAACTCTAAGCAAGTATATACAAGCATATATATACAGATGAAATATATAAACAAGTATGTAGAAGAAAATGGTAGAACTTACAATTGTGCAATCTCCAGCATTGTAACCACAGCTGTATAGTTAGGTATTCAAGAAATTGAAGAAAGTTTTGATAAAACTTAGAACTTGAATCTAAATCAAACATAAAGTTTTTTTAAAAGGAAGTTTGGGGCTTATACTCAAGGAGAGGCCCAGATGATTTCTTTTGAAAAGGCAACGATGGCGCCGTAGTTTTGAAAATTACAGAGGGACTTATACAATGACTGAGGCCCAAATTGTTTTATTTACAAAGGGATGGGACTTACACTCTACTAATAGGCCCAAAAGTATTTGAAAAAAGATAAAAATGGGGCTTACAACACAAGGGAAGGCCCATATGAAAATTGTTGGAAAACGGTGATCGCGCCGAGATTTTTTAAAACGTATCAGGACTTATACAATGACTGAGGCCCAGAATGGTTTATCTGCAAAGGGATGGGACTTACACTCTATCAAGAGGCCCAAGAGTTTTTTTTTTAAAAGAAGAGAGAATGGGACTTATAACTCAGGGAGAGGCTCAGATGAATGACAGTGATCGCACCGTCGTTTTGAAAATCGCATCGGGTCTTAAACAATGACTGAGGCCCAAAAAGTTTGTGTGTGACAATGGATGGGTCTTACACTCTATTAGAGGCCCAAGAATGTTTTGAAAAATGTTTGTGAGAGTGAAAATAATCAAAACCCTAATTTGATTGAAAAATACATTTTAAGTTGAATAAAAATAATTTAAAATGATCAAAATTACCAAACATGTGTGAAAAATAAGTTGTGATCTTGGATAAGTTTTTGAAAAATCATGTTTTATCCATAGAATGATTTAATAATCATTTGAATTTGACAAATTAAGAGAAAGAATTTATTTAAAAATGTTTAAAAATAATTAAAAAGGAATTCTTTTCAAAAATTCAAAATATATTAAATAAATAATATCTTTTTGATTTTTGTGTGGAATAAAATACTTTAACATTTTTGTGACTTTTTAAAAAAAAAGACCAATAAAAAATGATTAAAAATGAGAGAGAAATTAATTTTTGAAATCATTTAAGAAAATAATATGAAAAAAAGAAGTGAAATTGGACAAGTGATAAAAATTTGTCATGGGTGGGGATTGAACCCACGACCTCTCACCCACACATAAGCAAAACACGCTATTGCTAACTGAGCCAGTGTGTGCTGGTGATATTGAAACACAATCAACACATAATATATGATAAATGCATGGTAAATTCAAATTTTCACGCGAAGAACTTCATCTTCAACCTCTAGCCGGATTTGCAAAATTCATGTTATCTCACTCAATACGTAATGAAATGGGATGATGTAAACATGAAAATCACTCGTTTTTAAATAAGGAACATGATGGTGGCATTTAATTTCATTTATTTTAAGTATAGGGGAAGTTATTATGTGATGATCAGATGAACCATAAAAAATGCAAAAACTATATGAAATCCTATACACATAAGATAAATAGCAATTGTTTGAGGGTTAATGATCTATGAACATCCAGAAACATGTTGGTAACTTGAAACAACATTTATGATGCATGTAGTATGGAGTTTTGAAAGTTCAAGACTTACCTCTGCAAGAAAGAATATAATTTTCTTGTAGAGGTGTTACAGAAGTGAAACAATGATCTGGATAGTTTCCTTAGGCCTCAAGGATTGTGTTGCAACCTTTAGAATGTTTTGAAACTCTTGGGATAAGCTGGCTCAATTCTGACTGCAGTTGGACCAAGTGAGAAATGGAGATGGTGATCCTGATGTTTTAGGAGTGTGAGGAGTGTTTGATCAGCTCATATATGATGTATGGGATGTGTTAGAACAATTGGTTGTGATGGAATTGCTCTCTAATGAAAAATGCTATAGTGACTTGCAAATGAAGGCATTTCGGGTACGAGAGAGATATTTTGAGTATGGCCAGTGTTCTGAGGCTTTGGTGTACTCAAATGGATCACAATTGATGTCTATTTATAGTACAACAAGTTTGTTTTGGCATCAATAGTGAATGGAGGCTTGGACAGACCCTTGGCCAATAATGATCAAATGGAATCTCAAGTCTCCTCTAGCCATTGACTTGAGGTTAGGGCACAGGCTATGAGTCCTTCTGTTCTGAGATAACGCTTGACTCATCTTGGATAACATTGTCTTGATGCATGCCACCTCTATTCATTCATTCAATGCTTCTTGACAACTTTGAAAATTTTGAATAAGAATCTTGAATTTCCACATGCCTGAATGATAGCTCTTGGACTTGTGAGGCTTGTGGATTAGAGATACTTGCTTGGATGAGATTCTTATATGTTTTCAGAAGTGTGACAAGGCTTAAGTTTGCACAATTTGGCCAGCTCGAGCAAAAATGCACAAAACTGCCTTGTAAAAGACAGTTTGAAAGTGTCATTTTGGGATGATCATATCTCCTTGCTCAAATTGAGTTATGGAAGGCTCGTGTACTTCTTAGAAAGCCCTTATATGGTAAAATCCACGAGTAATCATATTTTATCTTGAAAATATTTGAATCCAATTGAAAAATCCTCATGAACATTGATGTTCAAGGCTGAAAACTTAGACAGGTTTTTACTAATTGTTAAATCTTTGATTTTTCACCACTTTGATCCATCCACAACCAAAAATCCATGAAGAATTAGAGTTTTATGTAGTTGAAGCTTTTGTAGAATGTAGGAAGACCTACAAATCAGGCTTTGGACCACTCAAAATGGCTGCTTGGATCAAAAGTTATGGTCCTTTGAAGTTGGTACCAAAACTATCTAAATTTAGTAATATAGAAAAAATTTCAATTTTTCAAGATTACCCATTTTACAAGTTATCATGATTTCTTGATCAATTCTTTTTCAAATGACATTATAAATAATATTTTATGAGAATATGAGTAATAAGGTTCATTTTTTCCTAAAAAGTCATGTTTTGACTTTTGGCTCCGGAGCGGTTCGGTGCGGAAAAACCTTAATTCCCGACTTTTGAGGAATGCATTCTCTGAGGGTAAGTTAACTTTGTAAATGGAATCCTAGGGTTATTTTGAGCACATTGAGTCACATTTTGAAGCCTTGTCTCATTCCCTTATGAAAATTCACTCAGGAGGTCTCAGTCGACCAAAACCCTAGTTTGGTGACACTGGGTGTTTCGAAGGTCAATCCACTTGGAATGTTGCAACCTTGTGCTTGATTCTTGATATGAGGGACCTCTTGATCCTTCATGGATGTTTTAGAGGTTATAAAAGTTGAAGATCATGTCATTTCTTGATTTATCTTTTGTCTAAATGTTCTGAGAGGGCTCAACACCCTAATTCTTGATTGTAGTGAATGCTCAACAATCCTTAAGGAGATTGATGAGGTATGATGGTATATCCATATCGTGGTAATGATATTCACAATGACGGGAAATATTGTGGTCAAAAGTTGGGGTATGACACATAGGTGCAAAGTCCCCAAGCTTACTAAATTTGCTGGGGATAGTAGTGAGTCCACTGTCGAACACGTGGACATATACCTAATCGAGGCAGGGGAAATTGCCAATAATGAGAACCTAAGGATGAAATACTTCCCATGTTCCCTTACGAAGAATTCCTTTACATGGTTCACCACATTACCAGAAAATTTAATTCATAATTGGACTCAACTGGAAAGATTATTCCATGAGCAGTTTTATATGGGACAGTACAAGATCAGTTTGAAGGAATTTGCCAGTATCAAACAAAAGTTCACTGAGCCAAAAGATGATTACTTGAATAGATTTGGTTTCCTTAAGGCCAGATGTTTTACACAAGTTCTTGAACATGAGTTGGGCGAAATGGTCGCTGGAGGCCTTGATTACTCCATTAGGAATAAACTGGATACCCAATATTTGAGGGACATGGCCCAGTTGGCTGACAGAGTTCGACAGGTAGAACGCCTGAAGGCTGAAAAGCCCAAGGAAAATAAGAATAACAGAAAGTAAATGGTAGCCTACGTCGAATTTCATGAAGATGATCAAGAAATAAGTAGTAGTCCTTTGAGTTTCGACGAGAGTGAAATTGACATTGTTGAACTGAAGCAAGGACCACCTTATTCTTATAAAGTCCTAACACCTTGGAATGGAAAAAATCCAGTCAAACAAAAAAAGAGTGATAGGTTCCCTAAGAAGACTTATACCTTCGACGCCACCAAGTGTGACGAAATCTTTGATTTATTAGTTAAAGATGGCCAAATGATAATGCCTCCTGTCTCTAAAACACCTCCTTTAGAACAAAGGAAAATTAGAGGTTTCTGCAAATATCATAATTTTTTGGGCCATAAAACTTCACAATGTTTTCTTTTCAGGGATCTTATTCAGAATGCTATCAAAGAAGGAAGGCTCAAATTCGGAGACAAGTCAAAGTCGCAAATGAGGATTGATTCAGATCCTCTCCCAGTGGCGGATGCACATTATTCTGAGCCATCCATAATTAATATGGTGGAAGTGTCTGAGGATTACGCCAACGAAGATGTGCTGGTCGAAGTTACTGAAGACTTCACCAAGGGAGTCACTGAGGACTTCAACAAGGAAATCACTGAAGGTTTCATTCAAGAACTACTGAGGGCTTCACCCAAGAAGTCACTGAGGACTTCAACAAAGAAGCTACTGAAGGCTTCACCAAAGGAGTCACTGAAGGCTTCAACAAGATAATCACTGAGGGTTACAGTGAAATGATCACAACAAATGAAATTGTTGAGGGTTTCATATAGGTTAACAAAATAACTAATGCCACTGAGGGCCTTGGGATCAAACTACAGGAGTTGTACATCATTGAGAATTCTAACTTAGGGGTTAATATAGTTTAGGTAACCCAGGATACTGCAATGGAGGTTGATGAACAAAGCCTCAGGTAAGAGGAATATGTGAAAAAGCCTCAGGCAAGAGGAATAAGTCAAAGGAAAATCTCTAAAGTAATAACTGGAGTTTTTCCTTCGACAAGAGGGGAAGCCCCAGGAAGCAAAAGCAAGGTGGACAAGGACTTCGTAGCAACAAACTAGCCACATTCAAGCCTACTGCTAATGTCCCTAGGGGCAAGTGGGTGAAACATGTCGAAAGGAGGGAACAAGGCCAAAAGAAATGGCAAAACTTTGAAGTAGTAAGAGGTTCCTCACTTGCATACCGTAAGGAATTCCAAGCCTAGAAGTGTAACGCCCCGTTTTGCCAATTTTATTTTATTGAGTCTTTTTGGATTATTTTATTATTATTTTATTTTATTTTCGACTTTTATGTGAAAATGTGTTATTTTACGTCGTGATTATATTTTATCGCGTTTTGGGAACGTTTGCGAGATATTTGAGTGTGGGGGTATTTTGGACATTTCATAGATATTTTTACTAAGTTAGTAAGAAAAGAAAATAGAAAAGAAAAGGGAAAGAAAAATAGAGAGAAAGAAAGAAGAAAGAAGGGAAAAGAGAAGAAAAGAGGAGAAGAGAGAAAATTGGAGAAAAAGTTTGAAATTCATCAAGATCAACTTCTAGAATCGAATTAAATCGGGTAAGGGTGCGAAACTCGATTATACTATGCTTGTATATGATTATGTATGTATGTGTTTGGATGATTCTCTTGCTTTCCATGTTTTTAACTTTTAGGTCGAAAACGATAAAATGAGTAGAATCGATGGTTTAACGGTTGGAAATCGATGTAAAGGTGGTAGTTTGCTTGTTGACATGATTAGAATAGGTTCTGATTGAAATATGTTAATTTGGAAATGGTTTGGGTTGGAAAATATCACTTTTGGGGTTTCAAACAGCGCAGAAAAATTCTGGGTTTTCCTTGGTTCGCCTAGCGAATCTGGGGCGAAGGTGACAGCGAGTGAGGTTTTCGCGGGTTCGCCTAGCGAACCATTCAGCGAAGGGTAGCGAAGGTTCGCTACGGGGGTTCGCCTAGCGAAGGCATGAGCGAAGGTTCGCTAGAGTGTTCGCCTAGCGAACTTTGGGTGTTTTTGGCTCTGTTTGGTTCTGACTTGGTTCGCCAAGTGCTCGCCTAGCGAACTTTGTGTCTGTTTTTAGCTAACAGTTGGTTCACTGGAACATTCGCCTAGTGAAGGAGCTAGCGAATGCTCACGAGGGATGTTCGCCTAGCGAAGCAGCTAGCGAATGCTCGCGAGGGAGATTCGCCCAGCGAACAGTGTTGTTCGTGTAATTTTGTTTTATGTATAACTTTTGATCTGTGATTCAGTTTGAGGCGTGGTTTGATGCGTTGGAAAGCCATTGAGCTGTACTTTCTTATTATGATGGTTTAGAATTTGTTGGCCGATTTTATTTTGTTGGTAAATGTGAATAGTGTCAATGGTCGACTTTTGTCATTTTAGTGGTGCATAATTGTCATGTATTATGCTATATGTTTGTGCTTTGGATATGTATGCCTTATATGCTGTTGTGAGGATAAGTTGTGGCCGAAAGGCAAGAAATGCTAAGTGTTGTATTTGATGATTTATGCATGATTATGAATGTGTGCATGGATGCAATGTGAGTGTCATGAGTCATTGTATGCCAAGCATCATAATGTGCATTGTGGAAACGTCCTGAGAGACGGTTTGATTCGTGAGGGAATATGCTATACCATCGTGTGCCTCGAAAATATGAGGCGATGCCTGAGGACTTAAAGCGATGGGTATAGACGATTGTGGGCTCCTTTGGAGACTTAAAGCAATCCTTAACGTCGTGTGCCTCGAAAATATGAGGCGATGCCTGAGGACTTAAAGCGACGGGTGAACATCGTAGGCCCGACGGGGAGTTACTTGACTAAGTCTCAGTAACGAGCGACGGTTCCAATAGTTCCTGAGTGAATTGATGATGAGACATGAGACAATGGAAGTCGGTACCGCATGGCATGTGCATAGAGTCGTTGTGTCGATCTATGTGCATTTGCATTCATCATGAGTCATTTGTGCATGGATTTGTGAATGTGATTAATGAAATGGAATATGTGTGATTGTATTGTGAATGATTGATGTGCAGTGGTAATTGATACGTGTGAATTGTACTGTGTGTTGTTATAATTTATCTGTGTGCTTTGATGGTGAGAATACGTTACTTGTGCATTTTTGGTGTTAATATATAATCTTATGCAATTATATTATGGTTGTTTTTCTCACCCTTCTGCTGTTTTATAACGCTCTATGAGGCGTTGCAGATTAGAGCTGCTGGAAGTATTCCTTTTTGTGAAGCGTTGTGTCTTCATTATTTTGGTCGGTCGGCTCTGATATGTGACTCCGGGTAGCATAGGGTGGCCGTTTGTGATTGTTTTGTATATCTGATGATATATTTTGGTTGTACAGTTATAACTTGATGTATGACAGCCAAGTTTATATGTATATATGTATATGTGTTATTCAGATTTTAGATCATTCCGCTTTAATTCTAATTTCTGAAAAGTGGGTGTAAGGAACGAAGTTTCCTCTGTATGATTGTTACCCCACGTTGCATATCTAAATGAGCAGGTGTTGCATGTTATGTGTATGTTTTGTGTCAATTGATGTGATTCTCCCTTTCTATGCCGCGGTTTCAAATATACTCTGATCAATTTTTGAATTTTCTTCTTACCGCTTTAATTGCGTGTTAATTAGGGGTATAGATTGGGGGCGTCACATTAAGTGGTATCAGAGCTGTCCGTGTCAGTTGTGTCGTTTGTGTCTGTTGTGTCTAGCATATTGGGCGAGATGTGTTGGACGAGTTGTTGTTTAACCATAGTTTCTGTTTTGGACGAACAGAATATGGCTGGTCGTAATGATGCTGCTTTGGCTGCTGCGATGGAAGCGATGGCACGAGCTGTGCAGGGTGCACCGAATGCTGCAGGAAATGATGAGTTTAGAAAGAATAAGCCGCCAGTTTTTAAAGGGAAACATGATCCAGATGGTGCGCAGTTGTGGTTGAAAGAGATTGAGAGGATTTTTAGGGTAATGGATTGTGATGACGATGATGATAAGGTGAGGTTAGGCACTCATATGTTACACGAAGAGGCTGATGACTGGTGGGTCAGTACTCGTCAGGTGTTGGAAGCTGATGAGGAGGAAGAAGAGATTACTTGGGAAGTGTTTAGCCGAGAGTTTCTAAGGAAGTATTTTCCGAGGGATGTCCGAGGAAAGAAGGAGATTGAGTTTCTAGAGCTAAAACAAGGTAATATGTCGGTTATTGAATATACTGCTAAGTTTGTGGAGCTTGTGCAGTTTTATCCTCATTATGTGGAAGCGACAGCTGAATTTTCTAAGTGTGTGAAGTATGAAAGTGGTTTGCGTCCTGAGATAAAGCAGGCTATTGGTTATCAGAGGATTCGAAGGTTTGCTGATTTGGTGGAATGCTGTAGGATTTATGATGAAGATAGTAAGGCTCGTTCTGCTCACTATAAAAATGTAAGTGACAGAAAAGGGAAGCAACAGTTCCGTGGTGGTCCGTATGTGTCACCGGCTGATAAAGGTAAACAAAGGGGAACTTTTGATCGAAGGTCAGGTGGAGGAGGTATGTCTAATTCTCCTAGGTGTTTTAAGTGTGGTGAATTGGGTCATCGCCAGATGGAATGTTGGAAGAAAGTGGATAAGTGTTCTAATTGTGGTGGTATAGGACATGTTTTAGCAGATTGTAAAAGGAAGAATGTAGTGAAGTGTTACAATTGTGGGGAACCTGGTCACATTAGTTCGAAGTGTCCTAATCCGAAGAAAGCCCAGACTAGTGGGAAAGTGTTTTCATTGGCGGGAACTCAGACCTCAAGTGCTGATCGTCTGATAAGAGGTACTTGCTTTATTAATAATACGCCTTTAATTGCTATTATTGATACTGGAGCGACTCATTCGTTTATTTCGTCTGAGTGCGCGGAACGTTTGAATCTTGGGTTGTCTACGATGGATGGTGAGATGGTTATTGATACTCCAGCGATGGGGTCAGTAACTACTTCTTTAGTGTGTTTGAGTTGTCCTTTGACCATTTATGGTAAAGACTTTGCGATGGATTTGGTGTGTTTACCGTTGGAAGGTTTAGATGTGGTGTTGGGAATGAATTGGTTGCAATTCAATCGAGTGCACATTGATTGTTATCATAAGCTTGTAAGGTTTCCTTCCCTTGTAGAAGATGAAGACTCGAGTTTCTTATCTACCAAAGAGTTGAAGAGACTTTTGGCGGATGAAGCTCAGTTGTTTGGGTTGTTTGCTTCATTGACTGTGGATAGTCAAGTTTCTCTTGATGTGTTTCCTGTTGTGTGCGAATTTCCTGAGGTGTTTCCTGATGATATTTCAGATGTGCCGCCGGTGAGAGAGGTTGAATTTTCTATAGATCTAGTTCCTGGTACTAGACCTGTTTCTATGGAACCTTATAGAATGTCGACATCTGAATTGGTGGAGTTGTAAAAGCAGTTAAATGAGTTGTTGGAAAAGAGGTTCGTGAGGCCAAGTGTTTCTCCTTGGGGTGCTCCAGTTTTGTTAGTGAAAAAGAAGGATGGGAGTATGCGATTATGTATTGATTATCGCCAGTTGAATAGGGTGACGATTAAGAACAAATATCCGCTTCCAAGGATCGATGATCTGATGGATCAGTTGGTTGGTGCTTGTGTATTTAGTAAGATCGATTTGAGATCGGGGTATCATCAAATAAGAGTGAAAGAAGAGGATATTCAGAAGACGGCCTTTAGAACACGGTACGGTCATTATGAATATTCAGTGATGCCGTTCGGGGTTTCTAATGCGCCTGGTGTGTTTATGGAATACATGAATCGGATTTTCCACGAGCATTTGGATCGTTTTGTGGTGGTGTTTATTGATGATATTTTAATCTATTCTAAGTCTCGAGAAGAACATGCAGAGCATTTGCGTATTGTTTTGCAGGTTTTGAAGGAAAGGAAGATTTTTGCCAAATTGTCCAAGTGTGAATTCTGGTTGTCTGAGGTGAGTTTTCTTGGGCACGTAATTTCAGGTAATGGTATTGCAGTGGATCCATCTAAAGTAGAAGCAGTTCTACAATGGGAGGCTCCTAGATCCGTTACTGAAATTCGAAGCTTTTTGGGTTTGGCTGGTTATTATCGGAGGTTCATTGAAGGTTTTTCTAAGTTAGCTCTTCCTTTGACGCAGTTGACTTGTAAGGGCAAAGCATTCATTTGGGATATTCAATGTTAAGATAGTTTTTGTGAGCTGAAGAGAAGATTGACGACAGCTCCGATTCTTATTTTACCTAATCCTAATGAACCATTTGTTGTGTATTGTGATGCTTCTTTAATTGGTTTGGGTGGTGTTCTGATGCAGGAAGGTAAAGTTGTAGCTTATGCTTCAAGGCAGTTAAGAGTTCATGAGAAAAACTATCCTACTCATGATCTTGAGTTAGCGGCGGTAGTTTTTGTGTTGAAGATTTGGAGGCACTATCTCTATGGTGCAAGGTTCGAAGTCTTTAGTGATCATAAAAGCTTGAAATATTTATTTGATCAGAAAGAGTTGAACATGAGGCAGCGAAGATGGTTGGAATTCTTGAAAGATTACGACTTTGGCTTAAATTACCATCCTGGTAAAGCTAATGTGGTAGTCGATGCATTGAGCCGGAAATCGTTGCATATGTCCGCATTGATGGTGAAAGAGTTGGAACTTTTGGAATCGTTTAGAGATTTGAGTTTGGTATGTGAAGTAATACGGTTAGTGTGAGGCTTGGAATGTTGAAAGTTACTAATGAATTTATGTTGTCGGTTAGTGGGAAACAAAAGCTGGATTTGAAATTTGTTGATTTGATGAGGAATGAGAATGTGGATTTCAAGGTGGATAATTTTGGTGTTTTGAGATTCCGTGGTCGTATTTGCATTCCTGATGATGCGGAGTTGAAAAGGATGATTTTGGAGGAAGGACACCGAAGTAACTTAAGTATTCATCCGGGTGCGAATAAGATGTACCAAGATTTGAAAAATATTTTCTGGTGGTCTGGTTTGAAAAGAGATGTGGCTCAGTTTGTGTATGCATGTTTGACTTGTCAGAAATCGAAAGTGGAACATTTGAGACCTAGTGGTTTGTTGCAACCGTTGGATATTCCTGAGTGGAAATGGGATAGCATTTCGATGGATTTTGTGACGGGATTACCGAACACTCAGCGTGGGCATAATGCTATTTGGGTGATTGTGGACAGGCTGACTAAATCGGCGCATTTTATTCCGATTGACATCAGTTTTTCTTTGGAACGGTTAGCTGAGATCTATATCAGTGTGGTTGTGAAATTGCATGGGATTCCATTGAGTATTGTTTCTGATCGAGATCCTAGGTTTACATCGAGATTTTGGGAAAGTTTATAGAAGGCTTTGGGTTCTAGATTGAGGTTGAGTTCGGCTTATCATCCGCAGACGGATGGTCAGACCGAAAGAACTATTCAGTCTTTGGAGGATTTGTTGAGAGCGTGTGTTTTGGAACAAGGTGGTGCGTGGGACAGTTATCTTGCTTTGATTGAGTTCACGTATAATAACAGTTTCCATTCTAGTATCGGAATGGCACCTTTTGAGGCTTTATATGGACGAAGATGTCGAACGCCGTTGTGTTGGCACGAAACAGGTGAAAGTTCGGTGGTTGGACCGGATTTGGTGCAACAGACGACGGAAAACGTAAAGTTTATTCGTGAGAAAATGAAGGCTTCTCAGAGTAGACAAAAGAGTTATCATGATCGGAGACGGAAGGATCTTGAGTTTCAAGAGGGTGATCACGTATTTCTGAGAGTTACGCCAGTAACGGGTGTTGGTCGTGCTTTGAAATCTAAGAAGCTTACTTCTCGATTTATTGGTCCTTACCAGATATCTGCGAGAGTTGGTGCTGTAGCGTATCGTGTGGCGTTGCCGCCGAATCTGTCGAATTTGCATGATGTTTTTAATGTTTCACAGCTACGGAAGTATGTTCCGGACCCTTCACATGTGATTCCTATGGACGAGGTTGGGGTAAGAGATAACCTTACGATCGAGGCATTACCGGTTAGTATTTTGGATCGCGAGGTGAAGCGGTTGAGGGGTAAAGAGATTGCACTTGTGAAAGTGGCGTGGGGAGGCGCTGCTGAGAGTAATCTGACGTGGGAATTGGAGAGTAGGATGCGGGAGTCGTATCCGGAGTTGTTTGTATCAGGTAAGATTTTCGAGGACGAAAATTTCTAAGTGGGGGAGAATTGTAACGCCCCGTTTTGCCAATTTTATTTTATTGAGTCTTTTTGGATTATTTTATTATTATTTTATTTTATTTTCGACTTTTATGTGAAAATGTGTTATTTTTCGTCGTGATTATATTTTATCGCGTTTTGGGAATGTTTGCGAGATATTTGAGTGTGGGGGTATTTTGGACATTTCATAGATATTTTTACTAAGTTAGTAAGAAAAGAAAATAGAAAAGAAAAGGGAAAGAAAAATAGAGAGAAAGAAAGAAGAAAGAAGGGAAAAGAGAAGAAAAGAGGAGAAGAGAGAAAATTGGAGAAAAAGTGTGAAAATCATCAAGATCAACTTCTAGAATCGAATTAAATCGGGTAAGGGTGCGAAACTCGGTTATACTATGCTTGTATATGATTATGTATGTATGTGTTTGGATGATTCTCTTGCTTTCCATGTTTTTCACTTTTAGGTCGAAAACGATAAAATGAGTAGAATCGATGGTTTAACGGTTGGAAATCGATGTAAAGGTGGTAGTTTGCTTGTTGACATGATTAGAATAGGTTCTGATTGAAATATGTTGATTTGGAAATGGTTTGGGTTGGAAAATATCACTTTTGGGGTTTCAAACAGCGCAGAAAAATTCTGGGTTTTCCTTGGTTCGCCTAGCGAACCTGGGGCGAAGGTGGCAGCGAGTGAGGTTTTCGCGGGTTCGCCTAGCGAACCATTCAGCGAAGGGTAACGAAGGTTCGCTACGGGGGTTCGCCTAGCGAAGGCATGAGCGAAGGTTCGCTAGAGTGTTCGCCTAGCGAATTTTGGGTGTTTTTGGCTCTGTTTGGTTCTGACTTGGTTCGCCTAGTGAACTTTGTGTCAGTTTTTAGCTAACAGTTGGTTCGCTGGAACATTCGCCTAGCGAAGGAGCTAGCGAATGCTCGGGAGGGATGCTCGCCTAGCGAAGCAGCTAGCGAATGCTCGCGAGGGAGATTCGCCCAGTGAACAGTGCTGTTCGTGTAATTTTGTTTTCTGCATAACTTTTGATCTGTGATTCGGTTTGAGGCGTGGTTTGATGCGTTGGAAAGCCATTGAGCTGTACTTTCTTATTATGATGGTTTAGAATTTGTTGGCCGATTTTATTTTGTCGGTAAATATGAATAGTGTCAATGGTCGACTTTTGTCGTTTTAATGGTGCATAATTGTCATGTATTATGCTATATGTTTGTGCTTTGGATATGTATGCCTTATATGCTGTTGTGAGGATAAGTTGTGGCCGAAAGGCAAGAAATGCTAAGTGTTGTATTTGATGATTTATGCATGATTATGAATGTGTGCATGGATGCAATGTGAGTGTCATGAGTCATTGTATGCCAAGCATCATAATGTGCATTGTGGAAACGTCCTGAGAGACGGTTTGATTCGTGAGGGAATATGCTATACCATCGTGTGCCTCGAAAATATGAGGCGATGCCTAAGGACTTAAAGCGATGGGTATAGACGATTGTGGGCTCCTTTGGAGACTTAAAGCAATCCTTAACGTCGTGTGCCTCGAAAATATGAGGCGATGCCTGAGGACTTAAAGTGACGGGTGAACATCGTAGGCCCGATGGGGAGTTACTTGACTAAGTCTCAGTAACGAGCGATGGTTCCAATAGTTCCTGAGTGAACTGATGATGAGACATGAGACAATGGAAGTCGGTACCGCATGGCATGTGCATAGAGTCGTTGTGTCGATCTATGTGCATTTGCATTCATCATGAGTCATTTGTGCATGGATTTGTGAATGTGATTAATGAAATGGAATATGTGTGATTGTATTGTGAATGATTGATGTGCAGTGGTAATTGATACGTGTGAATTGTACTGTGTGTTATTATAATTTATCTGTGTGCTTTGGTGGTGAGAATACGTTACTTGTGCATTTTTGGTGTTAATATATAATCTTATGCAATTATATTATGGTTGTTTTTCTCACCCTTCTGCTGTTTTATAATGCTCTATGAGGCGTTGCAGATTAGAGCTGCTGGAAGTATTCCTTTTTGTGAAGCGTTGCGTCTTCATTATTTTGGTCGGTCGGCTCTGATATGTGACTCCTGGTAGCATAGGGTGGCCGTTTGTGATTGTTTTGTATATCTGATGATATATTTTGGTTGTACAGTTATAACTTGATGTATGACAGCCATGTTTATATGTATATATGTATATGTGTTATTCAGATTTTAGATCTTTCCGCTTTAATTCTAATTTCTGAAAAGTGGGTGTAAGGAACAAAGTTTCCTCTGTATGATTGTTACCCCACGTTGCATATCTAAATGAGCAGGTGTTGCATGTTATGTGTATGTTTTGTGTCAATTGATGTGATTCTCCCTTTCTATGCCGCGATTTCAAATATACTCTGATCAATTTTCGAATTTTCTTCTTACCGCTTTAATTGCGTGTTAATTGGGGGTATAGATTGGGGGCGTCACAAGAAGCAGTTAGCATATCGCTCTGAAAACTATAAGGGAAAAAATCAAATGTCAAGGTCTCAATGGAGGAGAAAACATAGAAGCAGAAAAGGCGAGAGAGAGGCTTCTGAAAAGGAAAAGGGATGAGTTGAGTAGTAACATACCCCTCAAGAAGGAGAGGAAGGAAGACAAGAAGCCTGTAGAAAGGAAACTATTTGCTTCCCAAAAGGAGATTGTGGAAGAGAAATCTGACCAGCCTGCAAAAGATGATATGCAGACAGATGATTTCGACACAGGCTCGAAGCCATCACTAGATATCGTATACAACATGGTGTTTGTATTGCCAAGGGAATATGACCAAGTCACGGAGATAGAGGAACCTAAGAATGCAATTGAGTTGGAAATGGCCAAACACATGCCAGTTTGCTATTACATACTGAATAATGGATGTGTGGAGGAAAATAACGCCTTTTTCGAAAGGCCTGACGAAACGATGAAGAACCATTTGAAGCCTTTGTTTATTAGAGGCAAAATAGAAAATGTTGGAGTTAATAAGATCTTAGTTGATGGAGGAGTGGCGGTGAATTTGATGTCGCATTACATGCTGAAAAGAATAGGAAAAGAAGATACTGATAATAAACCCCATAACATGGTTCTGTCGAAATATGTGGGAAAGGTGGGTACTACAATGGGGATAATCTAGGTGGACCTCACAATTGGCACCATTACAAGGCCAACTATGTTCATGGTCATAGCTTCGAAGGCCAACTACAACGTACTTCTGGATCAAGAACGGATCCATGGCATTGGTGTAGTCCCTTCCTCACTACATCAACGCATTTCAATCTGGCGAAGCGATGGAATAGTGGAGAATATAGAAGCTGACCAGAGCTATTACATGGCGGAAGTCAACTAGGTGGACAGGAGCCATTTTGACAAGAACCTGGCTCACATTGCACCTTGCAATCCTGCAGGGTTCGACTTTATGCCCACTAAAACTGTATTATGTTCCCTTTACCTGCACCCAACCCATGGCATTCAATGGGACAGGGAATTAGTAGGTGAGGAAGATTTTAGATTTGGAATGGAAGGAATCCAACCAATGGGTTAGGGAAGCGAATTCAATGACGACGACTGATTCAAAGACGCTAGAAAATATTCTGGCTTACATAGCTGGAAAAAAGTTAAAAGTGGCCCTAGAGGCTAAAGTGAAGTACATGGTTGTCGAAGCCATAAAGAACGAAGAGCACTTGGAAGGTCCTGGTAAGGACTTTGATCCTGATCACTATGAAGTGCATGGCGAGAGGCTTGACGCCATCTATGATGACAAGCCTTTGGGCTTCGAAAAGGATCCGCTGGCAAATAACTTGAAGATGTTGATGAAAGATCCTCTAGAAGAGATCGACTTGTGAGAAGGGGCAACGAAAAGGCCAATATACATTAGCGCCAACATTAGCTCACAGCTTAGGTTCGAAATAATCTAACTATTTAAGGAGTATAAGAACTGCTTCGTGTGGGATTACAACAAGATGCCTGGTTTAAGCAGATATCTGTTCGAATTGAAGTTGCCTATAAAGCCTGGGAAAAAGCCAATCAAGCACACTCCAAGGCGTTTTGCACCTGAAGTTCTGTCGAAGATCAAGGAAGAGGTCGAAAGGCTTTTTAGATGCAAATTCATTCATACGACTAGGTATGTCGAATGGATTGCTAATATTGTACCAGTCATTAAGAAAAATGGCACTCTGAGGGTTTGCACCGATTTCATAGATTTGAATACTGCAACCTCAAAAGATGAATATCTAATGCCTGTGGCAGAAATGTTAGTCGATTTGGCTGCAAGACATGAGTATCTTAGAATGCTCGACGGGTATTCTGGATACAACCAAATCTTCATTGCTGAAGAAGATATGCCAAAAATGACATTTCGATGCTCTGGAACCTTAGGCACCTACGAATGGGAGTTGATGCCTTTTGGCCTAAAAAATGCTGGGGAAATTTATGAAAGAGCAATGAACTCTATATTTCATGACTTTATTGAAACTTTCATGCAAATTTTTATTGATGACATTGTGGTTAAGTCTGTTCCAGGAAAAAGTCATATAGACCATCTTCAACAATCATTCGAAAGAATGAGGAAACATGGTCAAAAGATGAATCCTCTTAAGTGTGCTTTTTGTGTGCAGGTTGGGGATTTTCTAGGCTTTATGGTCCATAAGAAAGGAATCGAAATCAACCAAAACATGACCAAGGCCATCATGGAGGCGAAAGCTCCTTCAACCAAAAAGGAACTACAGTCGCTGTTCAGTAAGATCAACTTCTTGAGGAGGTTCAACTTAAACTTAAGTGGCAAGACTCAAGCCTTCTCACCTCTACTTCGAATCAAGAAGGAAAGTATTGAATGGGGGCAAGCGCAATAAGTGGCTTTCGACAAGATCAAAGACAACCTTGTCCGTCCTCCAATTCTGGCACCTCCTTATAGGAATAGAAGTAGGAGATTGTACATTTCTGCATCTGATATGACTTTAGGGAGCATGTTGGCTCAAGAGGATAAAAATGGCATCAAAAATGCCATTTACTACCTTAGTAGAGTCTTAAATGATGCATAAACTATGTATAGTATAGTCAAAAAGTTGTGTCTATGTCTATACTTCTCTTGTACAAAGATAAAGCATTATATAAAGCCAGTTGATGTTTATGTTTCGTCTCACTTCGACATTATTAAACATATGTTATCTAAACCAATTTTACATAGTCGAATTGGTAAATGGGCACTGACCTTAACTGAGTATTCTTTAACTTACATACCTTTAAAGGCTGTTAAGGGATAGGTGGTTGCAGACTTTATAGTCGACTACTCTATAGTAGAAAACTCCCTAAACTATATGGAGCTTCAACCTTGGAAGTTATACTTTGATGGTTATAGTCATAAAGATGGAACGGGTTTGAGAGTATTGAATATTTCTTCTAACAAAATTCCAACAAAATTCAAATACAAGGTCGAAGGTCTGTGTTCAAACAACGAGCTTGAATATGAAGCTTTGATAGCCGGACTTGAGATCTTATTGGAATTGGGGGCAACTCGTGTCGAAATAATGGGTGACTCGGTGTTGGTTATAAAAAAAATCACAAAGGAATATAAATGTGTCAAAGAGAATCTTATAATGTACTTTGTAATAGCCAATAGACTATTACGAAGGTTCGAAATGGTAAGTGAAATTCTAGTGTGCCGATCTCGGATTTCCTGAGAGATGTCGAGACATTGATCTCTACTTTACTAAACAAGGAAGGAACAAGAACATTCTGATATCTCAAAGTCATAACAGTGTCATGATAGATGTTTCAACATCTATCAAGACATATATTTCAGACCATAAGAATAGACTGAATTGTACATAACAGAATGACAAATAACACCAAGATATGATGACCCATTTCGGTGTACAACAACACCTACATCTGGGGGCTACCAAGCCAGGAATGAATTCACTATTAGTAGTATTAATTCTAAGTATACAACCTCTGGTAATTTATCACTTAATTCCCTACCCAGTGCAATTCTACCTAGAAACCCATCTAGATAAGAGAAACCCATCTCAATTCCTAAATCATCTTATGATATCTAACAGTCACAGCCTCTGGTGACTTTATCAAATTGTTCAATTGAAAGACAACCCTTTCAACACAATACTCAGTCAATACTATTGACTAACTCTAATACTTGAATTTGGTTAAAAACTTCATCTAAGAACAATATATAATTCATTACCTACAGGTTTCTGAATATAAAAAACTATGTCTACCCCAATGTATCGAACCGATACAAAGAGTGACTTACAATACAAGAAAAGCCCACGGCTCTCAAAACCCTAAACCCTTATTTTTGCTTTACAAAAGTCTTAACAAGGACTAGTAGTTTGCCCTAGGTCGTGGTTTTCCTTTTATAATCTTCAGATGTCCATGGGCTTCGAAATCTCTATCCAATCATTCCTTGATCCATGTTCTGATTGCGCCTTAAATCTTGGAACAGATCTGCAACAAACCTGATGTATCAGACCAAGATTTTGAGTCCTCAAGATAGGACATCTTGTCTGACATGTTGTTCTTAACAGATTTGCTCAAGTTAGGACATCTTTTTCAACATCATGTTTTGCCAAAATTTAGTTGAATCTTAGAGCCTTTAGTAAGAATTTGACACATACCTCGACATGAGAACCAAGAGGCCAATGACTTGGCCCAAATTGCTTATGGGTATGAAATTCCAAAAGAAAAATTGGAAGATGCAATTGAAGTCACAGGAAAAGTTGTGTCAACCAGATTATCCCCATCAGATTTTGAAATGACAAAGCTAGGTTATGCTGACGAAAAGAATTTTGAGATACTGACCATAGATAGTTTGACAGACGAAGATTGGAGAAAGCCAATAGTATAATACTTAGAAAATCCAACAACATCGGTCAAACGAAAAGTTAGGTATCGTGCTTTAAGTTATATTCTTATGGGGAACGAATTATTTAAAAAGACGCCCGAAGGAGTCTTGTTCAAATTCCTTAGTGAGTCTGAGGCATAATTAGCCCTTTCCAGTGTCCATAGTGGGGCATGTGGGGCACATCAAGTGAGTCATAAAGTGAAATGGTTGTTGTTTTGACAAGGGATATATTGACCTACCATGATTAAGGATTGTATTGAATTCTCCAAAGGATGCCAAGAATATCAAGTACATGTGTAGCACGATTTTTGTGGTCTTGAATCACTATCGCTTGGGCACTACAGTTCGATTCATTTTTTATCCTGTTAAGCTGATTAAGGAAGGGAAATAGATGTCTCCAATTAACCCTGCTTGCATACTAAGCTTAAACAGTCAAAACTGTTGGTTTACAGATGCTATTAAGATGTGGGCCCCTCTTTGGTTATTTTGTTAAGAATAGAATGTTTGGACCATTTGTGAGGTTTTAAGATGTTAGGTCTGATGCTTTTCGATTGATGTATGAAGGTACGGGATTTTGGGTTTTTGATTTGTATGCTCGCTAAGATTTTGCAATCTTATGCCTACGTATTCCTGAAACAGGGAAATCAGAGCGATCGTATTTCCTCCTATTCTAGAATAGGAGGAAAGAGGTGTTTTGGTGTCTTATTCAAATCCCAAGACGTGAAGCTAAAGATGGTTTATATCTTGTTCAAAGCCCAAGATGTGAAGCTAAAGGGTTTTGGCTGAGAGAGAATTTGTCATCTCTAAAGAGGAGTTGTTGATGTTTGTATGCTGTGAGCAAGGCATGACTTTGATGCTAAAAGGTTGATTGACTCAACCGGGGTTTTCTTTATACAAAGCCTAAAAGGAGGCTATTGACCCAACAAGAGGGTGTTTATTATTTGTCTCGTACGAAGCCCGAGATATAGACTAAAAGGGTTGACTCAACAAGAGAGTATTAACAAGTGACTGACTCAACAAGAGAGTGCTTTTATATGTCTTGTACGAAGCCCAAGACGGAGGCTAAAGAGGTTTGGGTCAACAAGAGTGTACTTTTATCTATCTTTTATAAAGCCCAAGACGGAAGCTAAAAAGGGTTGACTCAACAAGAGAGTCTTGAACAGGTGATTGACTCAACAAGAGAGTCTGAAGGTTATTTGACTCAACGAGGGAGTCTTTTATACTCAATAAGAGAGTGATTTATATGTCTTGTACAAAGCCCAAGACGGAGGCTAAAAGTGATTGACTCAACAAGAGAGTCTGAAAAGGTTAGCTCTGCTAGGGAGAATCATTTGTACAAAGCCCAAGAGGAGGCTGCCTTACCGCTGTGGATTCTGGAGATCCTAAAATGGTTCTAAGTGTGGGGAACTCTCATGGGAGAGACCGGGGTTTCTTCCTATTTTGGAAAGGAGTTTGAGATTGTCTTTGAGACTCAAGGTTCTTAGACTGTCCAAGTCTAGAGTTTTATCTTTAGTATAATGCCCAAGAGGAGGCACAGGCATTAAGGGATGAGTATCAACCCTAAAATGGCCGGAGTTTTGACGCGGGAAAGACTGCTCTAGCAAAGGAGGACTAAGTTCTGTCTTATACCTTTAAGAGGTCGTCAGGGTCCTTGTATTAAGCCCAAGATAAGGCATGAGAACTTCTAAGAAGCAGAAGGGTCATTATACAACGCCCAAGAGGAGAGGGGGATGCTTCTAGGAAGCCTGTGGGTCCTCAAACCAAGAGAAGTTCAAGAAATGCAATTCAAAGAGAAGATATCATTCCAGTAAAGTTTGAGAATTTGGAAGAAACTCAAGAGATGCCATTTATGGAGAAAAGATCTTCTCTGGGGAGTTAGCATTTCTTTGACAATTTCTAAGGGTGACAGTCTGAGAAAAGGTTCACCGAGAATAATGCCTTTCTCTTTGTTCCATATTGTTTAACCCTAAGAGGAGGGAAGACTGTATCTGGAATCCTACGGGGGATCTAGTTTTGTTTGTATTTAAGAGTAACCAACCGGGCTTTACCTAGTGCTAGACGTAGTTGCCAGGGAAAACTCTAAATAACTATACAAGTATTACACAGTGGATATATGACAAGTATATAAAAGGATGTGAAAGAAGACTTACAGTGAAGCAGCCCCACAATACAGTTATATACATATGAAAGAGGTAAATGAAAGCGGATAAACACTTACCCGTTGTAGAGCTTCCATGCTGTTTGGTTAGTTGTTCAACAAAGAAAGTTTTGATAACAACATATATTTGAATTCAAAATTAAAGGAGAAAGTGCTTGAAAAGATTGTTGGGGCTTACAGCTCGTGGAGAGGCCCAAGTTTTAACGATGATTGCACCGTTGTTTTGAAAACTGTACAAAGGGACTTATACAATATGTGAGGCCCAAAAATTTTTTATTTAAAAAAGGGTTGGGTCTTACACTCTATTAGAGGCCCAAAGAGTTTTAAGAAAAAGAATTGGGACTTATAGCTCGAGGAGATGCCCAGTTGAATTTGTTAAAAAGGCGACGATCACGCCGTTGTTTTTGAAAATACAATGGGACTTATACAATGACTGAGGCCCAAAAGGTGGTATATTTACAAAAGGATTGGGACTTACACTCTATCAGAGGCCCAAAAAAGTTCTTAACTAAAAGAAATGGGACTTACAACACGAGGGTAGGCCCAGATGGTTCTTGTTTTGAAATGGCGATTGCGCCGGGATTTTTGAAATCGCAGTGGGTCTTATACAATAACTGAGGGCCAAATTATTTTGGTTTCAAAAAGGATTGGGCCTTACACTCTATTAGAGGCCCATGAGTTTTTGAAAATGATTGATGAGGGTGAAAATCAAAGAAACCCTAATTTTGTTTTCCATTAAAAGTAAATATTTAAAGAAAACCAATAAAAATGATAAAAATACCAAATAAGTTTGGATAAACCACTTGTGATTTTTGTTTAAGGTTTGAAAAATGAGGTTTTAATCACAAGATGATTTATAACTCATTTGGTTTTGATTTTCAAAGTAAATATTCACTTTTAAATGTTTAAAAACAATAAAAATGAATTTATTCACAAAAATACCAATTATATTAAATAAATAATATAAATTTGATTTTTTTGTGGAATAAAATGTTTCAACATTTTTGTGATTTCTCAGAAAAAGAACCAATAAAAAATGATAAAAATTGAGTGAGAAATTAATTTTTCAAATCATTAATAAAATAATATGAAAAATAAGAAATTAGGAAAAAGTGAAAAAAAAGTGGTCTGGGGCGAGGGGGATTCGAACCCCAAACCTCTCGCTTGCCAATACACACAAACCAGCTGATCAACCACTGGGGCACAATGCCAATTCAAATATAGTATGGCAAATGAAAAATATATAGAGAACTTGGTTGGAAAACTTGAAGAATGGCGCCATGGCCATCTTCTTCCTCGAGCTCGTCCATGAAACACCCTATCTCACTCATCTGTCAACCATTTGACATGATTCAAACACCAAATTCATGTATTTTTTTAACAAGGAACATGATGGCAGTATTTGATTTCATTTATTTTTAGTGTGCAGCAAGTTATATCAATATGAGTGTATGAACCCTAATTTTGCAAAACCAATCGTGCAGACATGGTTGTGAGTGCTATGATCAAATTTTTTAAGGGGAAACACTCAACATATGATGACAAGCAATTGGCAAAAGCATCATGCGAGGAAATAAGCATGGATCATGAAGATGTAGTTTTGAGGCTTACCTTGATGCAAGCTGAAATGGAACTCTGCACAGATGGTGTCCCAGAAGTGGTTTGATGATCCCTGCAGCTTCAATGGATGTTGTTAAGTGGATTGCAAGCCTTGGAACACTTTAAAAATCTTTTGATCAAGTTGGAGGAATCCAACTGCAGAATTGAGGCATAATGGCTTGGTTAAAGAGTGATTTTGAGCTAAAGGTGTTACAAAGATGGTTTAAGTGTTTGAACACCTCATATACATCATATGTGATGTGTTTGAGCAATTGGAAAGGATTGCTTAAGGCTGCAACTCAAAACCCGATGGTGGTTGCTCAAAAACAAAGAAATTTGGCACTTAAGAGAGAATGAGAGAAAGCAATGTTGTAAGTTGCTTTGGGCTGATTTGAATGATCAATTGGAACCTCTATTTATAGGTGATCAACACTTGTCTTGGAGGAATAGTGAATGGCTGCTGGATCAGATCACATTCAATGGCTTTGGCTTGGTGGCATTTCTTCTCATGCAAGGCAACCTAGCCCCTCCCAAGAGCAGGGCTATGTCTTGACCAAATCCACATTCTTCAGATGTTTTTATTGTTGTTTAATCAGAGAACTTGACTGAGGAGAGTGAGAATCTTGAAAGTGCACTATTCCACATTAATGCCCTTGAATTCAAGGCATAATATGCCAAAATGAATTGATCTCAAGTTGGAAGATCCTTTGGCTTTTGGACTCAGCTTTGCAAGTGGGATTCCTTGGATTAGGATCAGATTATATGACTGTAGCATAGGGATCATTGGTCTTTGGCTCAAAATCGTGCAAAGCAAGAAATCCCACAATTTGATTTTTCATGACAGCCTTGCCATGGTATGTTGTAGCAGCCATAACTCTTGGCTCAAGTGAAGTTGTTTCATGCTAGTGAGTTGCTTGGATTTTAGGAAACATGTACAACAACTTTGATGTTTACCTCATGAATTGATTCAGCTTGCAACTATGTGAAAAAATCCACAAGTTTTGGTGTTTTCAACAAAATATGTCTTGGACACAATTTTGTCTAAGTGTTGGAAAAGTTGTACTTTCATGTTTTTAGTCATTTTGATCCAATCATAACTCAGAATCCACAATGAAGTGGAGTGAGGTGTAGTTGAAGCTTTTGTAGAGTGCCATGAGAGCTACAAATCCAGCTTTGGACCAACCAAAATGGTTGCTTGGATCACAAGTTATGATCCTTGGAAGTTTGTACCCTATCCACTTTGTTCCATAACTTAGAAAATTTCTAAGTTTTTTATGGTTACCCCTTTTACAAGTTATCCCACTTTTCTTGATTTTTATTGAATGATGATTCAAATCACACATTAACATCATTTTAGGATTAGGGAACCATAATTGATCAAAAAAATCAAAAAGTCAAACTTTGAGTTTTGGGCACAGTTGACTTTTTATCAGATGAATTCCAAACTGTGCGATCCTCTATAAAATCAATTCCTTGACCTAAATTAAACTTGATGGATTGATTTCATAGGTGTTATAGGGTGTATTGAATCATGTCCCAAGGTTTGGGAGCATGCCTGGGTAAAAAGTCAAAGGCACAGTTGACTTTTCCCGTGAAACACTAATTGTGGTTCTGATGAATTTGAAACTTGTTGATCAAGCTTCTTGGATTAATCCATTGTTGCAAATGGATCAATGTAGTGTGTTAGAGACCCTCAAATCCTCTCTTGAGGTCTTGGCTCATGTTTTGTCCCAAAAGTCAACTTAGGGGTGAATTAGGTCAAGAAACCCTAATTCCTGATTTTTTATGAATGCATCCCCTGAGGCAAAATTTACTTGATGATTGGGTTCATGATGTCCCTTGGAGCATCTTAGGCTATTCTTTGAAGCATTGGCTCATGCCCAGAGGAAAACTTCCATCTGGAGGCCTTGGTCGACCAAAACCTTAATTTGGTGACACTGGCGATCTTGAGGTTGGATCCACTTGGAATGTTTCAGCCTTGTGCTTGATCCTTGAGGTGGGAGTCCTCTTGATCCTTTGTGGATATTTGAGAGGTTTAAACAAGTTGAAGATCATGTCATTCCTTGATTGATCCTTTGTCTAAGAGCTCTGAGAGGGCTTGAAACCCTAAATTTGATTGTAGTGGATGCTCACCCATCTTTGGGGAGACTAATGAAGTATGATGGCCCATCCATATTGTGATGATGATTTGCACAATGATGGGGAATCTTAGTGGTCAAAAATTTGGGTATGACAGATGCCCCTATTTAATCTTCTTGGACCCGAAGGTGTGAATGGCGAAGGTATTCGGGTATTCGGGGTGCAAGAGGATTAAATATCGGAATACCTAAAATTTTGATGGTGGTTATGCATGGCAGTTTCCTCATCCATCTTCTTTCGCTAAGCAATGATACTTAGGAAAGGTAAACTTCCCCTCGATCCTGGTTTCCTACCGAGGAACTGGTCTTAGTTTCTGAAATAAACTTCCCCTCGATCCCGGTTTCCTACCAAGGAACTGGTCTCAGTTTCTAAAATAAACCTCCCCTCGATCCTGGTTTCCTACCGAGGAACTGGTCTTAGTTTCTGAAATGAACTTCCCCTCGATCCTGGTTTCCTACCATGGAATTGGTCTTAGTTACTGAAATAAACTTCCTCTCGATCCTGGTTTCCTACCAAGGAACTGGTCTCAGTTTCTTTTGTCGATAAACTTCTTGACAAGGGACGTTGTTCGTAGCGGTTTTCCTCAAACTTCTCGCCGGATTTTCCTGGGGAGATGCCATTTAATGGAAAAAGATCTGATGTTAGAGTTGCTGGGGAACCCAGCCGTCTGAGTTGTAGAGGTGTACAAACTTCTCTGTTGGAGATGCCATTCGTTGACTCTACTGGGGGAAAACAAGTCTCTTGAGAGACTGCTTTCTGCATAGGGATATTACATTATACTTTTCTCGGGATCTTCTCGGAGAAATGCCATATGATGTGATCCAATTTTGAGGTACTGACGACCTTTTCGTTAGCAAATTTTTTTTTGAGAAAAACGGTTGCATTGCCGAATCTCTGTTTAAGAGGCTTTCTTTGGGGATTTTCCTTAATCCGGGAAAGCGAATACATCATCTTCAATGGCGAAGAGTGACATTGGTTGAAGGTTCTCTGGCCTTTCAGAGGTTCAAGTTATTAAAGTGGTCAAGGGACCCACTTCCATTTAGCAGCAAAGTGGAGTAGCGGTTGGTCAGACACCACCTTTCCCGACGAGGAAATAACCGACAACTCAGTTGAAAAGACGCTTATCACTAGGGAACAAGACCGACTAGAGTGATAGTGATGCAATATGAATATGAATGTAAATCAATAATGCATGATGTATGTATGTGTATGCTGACAAAACTGACGCGACATACAGACTAGTGGATGAACACGACTGAATGCTCGGCCACATCGGGAGATGAAAAGTATTGTTGGTTCAGAAAATAGCAATTCTGCCTTGGTTCAGAGGGATAGTCCCTGTTGGGAGCTACGTTGGTCGGGCTTAGGAGATGAGATCTCTGCCGAGGGTGTCAGATGAAACCTGGTCTCTGACACAGTTGATCCTTCATTCAGGTGTACTGGCTAAGAAGGAGTACTTTGATTCTGCACTTTGAAGCTCGATTACTTCTGGAGAAACGATCGATGTTCTTTCGATGTTCAACAGTCAAAAGAAATTGTCATCTTTATTTTAAAAGTAGAAAAAGTTTGACAAGTAAATTCATTTTTTTGTTTTATTTCAAGAATCGTTAATCATGTTAAAATGTTGTTCTGTAAAGCTAAAACAAATAAGAACTGCAAACAAAAGCACTAGGGATCAAATTTTATTGATAGGATGGAAATCAGCCAAGCGCGTGATTCCATGGAGTATTTACAAAGATTAGAAAATGGTAATTTAAGGGAAAAGGGCTACATTGAAACATAACGACCGTTATCCTTCTACCAACTTTGAATTCTGGATATCCTGAGCTTCTGTCGAATAGGACCTTGACAGGAAAGCTTTCTTGACCACATAGGGGCCGTCATAATTCGGAGTCCATTTTCCCCGCGAATCAGTGAGGAATGATTGTATCTTTTTTATCACAAGGTCTCCTTTCCTGAAGATGCGAGGTCAGACCTTTTTGTCAAACGCCTTCTTCATTCTCTGTTGATACAACTGACCATGGCATAGTGTCGTTATTCATTTTTCTTCGATCAGATTCAGTTCATCGTGTCGACTTTGACACCATTCAGCTTCTGTTAGCTTAGCTTCCATCAATACCCAGATTGATGGGATCTCTACTTCTATGGGGAGCACTGCCTCCATGCCATATACTAGAGAGAAAGGGGTTGCCCCTGTTAAAGTGCGGACAGGTGTACGATAATCGTGAAGAGCAAAGGGTAGCATTTCATGCCAGTCTTTATAGTTTACAACCATCTTTTGAACAATCTTCTTGATGTTCTTGTTAGCCGCTTTTACCGCTCCGTTCATATTGGGTCGGTGGGAGATGAGTTATGGTGTTCGATCTTGAAATTAGCGCATAACTCTTTCATCATTTTGTTATTCAATTTGGATCCATTATTAGTAATGATCTGGCTTGGAACACCATAATGGAAGATGATATTGTTCTTGATAAAGCGGACCACGACTTGTTAGGTTACATTGGCGTATGATGCTGCTTCGACCCACTTGGTAAAGTAATCAATGGCTACTAGAATAAACCGATGTCCGTTTGAAGCCTTAGGTTCGATCATGCCGATCATGTCGATTCCCCATATGGAAAAAGTCCACGGGGAAGAAAGAACTTTGAGATGTGTTGGCGGTACATGGATTTTGTCTGAGTATATCTGACACTTGTGACACTTCCTCATGTACTTGTAGCAGTCGGATTCCATGGTCAACCTGTACTTGTGTGTCCGTTGGCATGAGTGCCAAAGGATCCTTCGTGAATTTCTTTTATCAGCATGTCTGCTTTTGGTCTGTCTATACATCGAAGCAAGACCATGTCAAAGTTCCTCTTATAGAGGGTATCGCTGCTCAGAAAGAAGCTGCATGCTAGCTGTCTGAGGGTCTTTCTGTCCTTTCTGGATGCCCCAGGTGGGTACTCTTGTTTCTGAAGGAAGCATTTGATATCGTGATACCAAGGTTTATCGTCTATGACTGTTTCGACCGTGAAGATGTAAGCGGGCAGTTCAAGGCGCATTATGTCAATCTTAGGTAAGTCGTTCCATTGACCTACACTAATCATGGAAGAGAGGGAGGCTAATGCATCAGCCATGTGATTCTCTTCACGAGGGATATGATGAAACTCGATTTTGTTGAAGAAGGGTAATAACCTTCTTGCGTAGTCTTTGTAAGGAATTAGACCTGATTGGTATGTGTTCCAATCTCCTTTGATTTAATTGATAAACATGGCTGAATCGCCATGTACATCCAAGTTCTTGATCCTCAAATCGATCGCTTCTTCGAGACCCATGATACAAGCTTCGTATTCGACCCCATTATTTGTACACTTGAATGTCAGTCTTGCAGTGAAAGGAATGTGGGTACCCTGAGGTGTTATGATGATTGCCCCAATTTCGTTTCTGTAATTATTGACAGCTCCGTCAAAGATTAGTCCCCATTGGGAACCTGGTTCGGGCCCTTCACTAGGTAGTGGTTCATCGTAATCTTTCATTTTTAGATACATGAAATCTTCGTCTGGGAAGTCAAATCCAACTGATTCCTGATTATCAATCAGTTGATGAGCCAAATGATCGGCTAAAATACTTCCTTTGACGACTTTCTGAGCATGGTACTCGATGTCGTATTCGGATAACAACATCTGTCAACGGGCAATCCTTCCCGTGAGAGCAGGCTTTTCAAAGACGTACTTGATTGGATCCATTTCGGAGATTAACCAAGTAGTGCGACGAATCATGTACTGGCGAAGAAGTTTGGCTGCCCAAGCCAGAGCACAATAATTTTTCTCGAGCATAGTGTACAGAGTCTCGTAGTCGGTGAATTTCTTGCTCAAATAGTAAATGGCAGACTCTTTCCTTTTTGTTTCATCTTGTTGGCCAAGTACACAACCCATGGAGTCCTCCAAGACTGTTAAGTAAATGATCAGTGGTTTCCTTCCACTTGAGGTGATAGAATCGATGGGTTCAACACGTATTCCCTGATACTGTTGAAGGAAGTTTGGCAGTCATCTGTCCATACGCAGTCCTGATTCTTTTTGAGTAATTTGAAGATCGGCGCACATGTCGCGGTCATGAGGAATATGAATCTGGAAATGTAATTCAGACGTCCCAGGAATCCCCTGACTTGTTTTTTAGTCTTTGGAAAAGGCATTTCTCGAATGGCCTTGACCTTGACAGGATCGACCTCAATTCCTTTCTGGCTGACGATGAACCCTAGCAGTTTCCCTGAGCGGACACCGAAGGTGCACTTGTTGGGATTCAAGCGGAGTTTATACTTTCTCAACCGTTCAAATTGTTTTGACAGGTGGGTCACTTGCTCCTCCTCTGTTTTTGATTTGGCAATCATATCATCGAAATATACCTCGATTTCTTTGTGTATCATGTCATGAAAGAGAGTAGTCATGGCCCTTTGATAGGTTTCCCCGACGTTCTTCAAACCAAACGGCATTACCTTGTAACAAAAAGTGCCCCATGGGGTAATGAACGATGTTTTCTCCATGTATTTCGGCGCCATTTTGATTTGGTTATAGCCCTAGAATCCATCCATAAAGGAGAAGACTTTGAACTTTGCTGTACTGTCAACCAGCATATCAATGTGTGGTAAAGGAAAGCCTTCCTTCGGACTTGCTTTGTTCAAATCCCTGTAGTCTACACATATTCTGACTTTTCCGTCCTTTTTCAGAACTGGTACTATGTTGGCTAACCATTGAGGATATTCTGATGTGGCGAGGAAACCAGGGTCAATCTGTTTCTGTACCTCCTCTGTTTTACTGGCGGACATTCTGATCTTAAAGGTAGATGATGTTCCACGATGCTGGTATCCAACCCTGGCATGTCCTGATAGGACCAAGCGAATACATCGGGGAATTCTTTGAGAAGTTTTGTCAAACTTTCATTGACAGCTGGACTGAGCAGTGCCCCAATCTTGACCTCTTTTCTCTCTTCCTCTGAGCCCAAGTTGACTATTTCCAACGGCTCTTTGTGAGGTTTAATAGACCTTTCCTCTTGCCTGAGGAGTCGGGAGATCTCTTCTGTAATTTCGTCGTCATCTTCTTCTTCAGCCTCAAATACCGGGAATTCAAAGTTGGGAGAAGGCATCGGATCGTATGTTTCAACGGGGTTTAGAACAAGCAATCTGCATGACGTGATAATTTGTGTTTAGAAGAGTTAGAGAAGATGCAAGAGTGTGTGTAGTGTATTTTTTGGAAAACTGCTTGTGTTTTATTATTTGAATTGTTTTTTAGGATTACCATTTTCTGAAAAACGAAAAGAGAAAACAGCAACTAATGCGGAAATTACAGAATGACGTTTATTTATTTATGGTTTTGTCGATTCTTGAAACTACAGCCCTATAAAACAAAACTCAGTCGCTTTGGGCGAAGCGAAGAGGGATATTTACAGAAAGTGAGCCCTATCAAAACATCCGTTTCACCTAGGCAGGGTGAAAGGTTAAGATAAAGATGGCAATTACTTAGACTTATGAATGATCTTCGGAACATCGACTGCAACCCATTGGTGGTGAACTCCTCGGTGAATCACAAAGTCTGGTACCTTCCTTGATTTGTCTTCAGAAATAACGCTGATTTTTGGTGGAGCAGGATCATTGGAATCTGTCTCCCAGGAAGAGTTGTCGTAGGAGGATTCCTCAATTGTATTTTACATAGTATTTGTGCTCTCAGGCAAATCTCTCTATCCAGTTGGCTGGATGTCTTCGAGCCTGATACGAGAGATTTCAAGAGCGGTGTATTTGACCATGAAGTCGTATTTGCCACTCGGTTGTCCTAAGGTGTCCCACGCTTCTTTGGAAATGGAGGAGTCATCCCTTTCGATGACGTTGACCTCTATTAAAGCATAGTTAATGAATTCTAGTCCTGTAAACTTTGCAAATTCATCGTCGTGCCGAACGTTTTCTGAATGACCTTAGTGTTGATCCCATGACATGGTGGGGGCACAGGTATTCTTTTCAATGATGCTCAGCTGATTTTCATTGTTCAGCTAACTTTCCTGCCCTAAGTCTCCTGGGTACGGCTGCCACATAGGCAGGCCATCCATTGGGCCATAATAGTCGTGGTCAAAGTTGTCTTTCATCAGAGTGTCTTCCTCTAATGAATTGGGTGGAGCACGACATCCTTCAGGATCACAATCTCCGTATATCATTTCGACGTCTGACCTTGGTATAAATCTCGGACTCTGTGCGGGATAGCAAAAGGGCGTAAGTACCTCTTCCTGAGACATATAACCATCCTCGTTAAGATAGGACTTCCATTCCTCATCCGTGTCGGAGGAATCTCCCTTGTTGATGGTATGTACTTCTTGAGACACTAGGTGAAGGAAACCTCCACTATGGAAGAAGTTCTAAATGGGATGAAGACTTTCACCGTTAGCGGTAGTCTGGGTACAGGTTGAATAAAAACCAAGACCTTTCTTTGTTTTATTATCAGTAGGAATGACAAGCTGTCCCCATCCTTTTGCGTTGTTACTCTCGATTACTTTGAGAGCATCTTTGTATGAGGAAATCGATGTTCCTTTTTCTGACTGATTTTCATTGCTCACCGAAAGCTCCTAGAACTGCGTTCCAACAACCTCCTCGGGTTCTACACAAGTGGATAATGAAAGGTTACTCACAATCAAGGCTTGTTCTCCACAGACCATGACGAGTTGGTCATTCTTGACAAACTTGAGCTTCTGGTGAAGTGTCGAAGTGACTGCCCTAGCCTGGTGTATCTAAGGTCTTCCTAATAAGCAATTGTATGTTGCCCGGATGTCCATGACTTGGAAAGTGACTTGGAAAGTGTGAGGACCAATGGTTATGGGAAGGTTGACTTCACCGATAACTATTTTTCTAGTCCCGTCAAATGCTTTGACGACGACCTCACTGCCTCTCATCGGAGATCCCTTGAATGATAGTCGCATTAGAGTGGACTTCGGCATGACGTTGAGAGCCGATTTGGTGTCCACCAATACGCTGGCTAAAGCATCGTCCTGGCAGTTGACTGTAATATTGAGCCCCATGTTATGACTTTTGCCTTCTTCCGGCAGTTCCTCATCACTAAACCCTAAGTTGTTGCAGGAAGTGATGTTAGAGACGTTAATGTAGAATTGCCTTATTGACATATCCTATTCCACAAAGGCTTGCTCTAAGACTTTCTGCAGAGCCTCTCTGTGGGCTTCGGAACTGAGTAAAAGAGATAACACAGAGATCTTTGAAGGAGTTTGTAACAGTTGATCAACAATGTTGTGTTCACTCTTTTGGATGAGCTTCAGCATCTCATCATCATTCTTTGAGAGGTCAGGATCACTGGACTGACCGAATGGTGGATTAGGAACTTCTGTTTAAGGTTCCTTTTCTCTGTTAGGTTCTCCAACTCCTCTGTTAAAGATTCGACCGCTCCGTGTTACTCGACTGATGTCTGCAATATTCATGACGGAGGGTAATGGAATTTCCTTTCCATTCTCAATTATGGTTGCACTGTATTTGTAAGGGATCGCCTTAGCAGATTCATACGGCACTGGTCCTGGCAGATAGATAACTACAGGAGCCTTCTGATTTCTCTGACTGTCGTAAGTAACTTCAATCAGTTCCTGGTTAAGAACCTTTGATTCGTCAAGTAGAGGGATGATAGTACAAACATCCTTGGTCCTCTCAGGATCAGAGATTACAACAACATCTTTCATCTGGTCGGCGAAATAGTCTGGCGTCTAGTTGATAGACCCCGAAACTGAATATTGTTGAATCTCTTTGCGGTCCAACTGATTCTGAAGGGCTGCTCGCATGAGGTAGCATCCTTGATTATTTTTGGAGCAGACTCTACAACGCTTGTAGTTATGTGGTGGCACCTGGCCATGTCCGCTTTGAATGCAGTGCACCCTCACTAGATCTGTTTCCATTGATCGAACATCCTGACTTCGATGCCTAGTAGGGTTCCCATTTGTCACACTGATTTGTTGCGTGTCTTTATCCATATAGATCAGAAGCCACCAGTGGTTTAAAAGGTGTTGCAGTGTTCTTTGCACAAGAGCGCACCCTTGGTTGCTATCACAACATACTTTACATCTCAGATAATGATGTGAAGTGAGAAAACCGAGTTGGACCTGTCTGGCGTGTAACTCCACCAAGCTGGTATTCATCAAACGAATATCAAAGATTTGAATCATGTTGATCTGATAGGGATTTCTATCACGGTAGTCCTGGATCCATCCAAGATCCATCTGACGCTGGAGGGCCTCTTGTACAAAAGACCATCCCTGTTTGTTTACCGAGCAAGTCAGACAGGAATTGTAATCATGTCGTGGCAGATTATGATACTGGCTTTGCCTTGAGTGCATTGCCACTAAGTTGGCATTCATCGCACGGATGTCGTGGTTCTGAATGATGTTGGTATTTGCATAAGTCATGTTAACTCCATAAACTCGATGCTCTTGGATCCACCCGAGATCCAATTGTTCCTGTAGAGCTGATTGCACTACAGAACATCCTTGATTATTTTTAGAGCAGATATCACACTGGTGATAATTGTGAGATGGTATATGGCCATAACCGCTCTGTCTACGATGCATCTTGACCAGATTGGTCCTCAATAAGAGTACATCACGAATTTGATAGCTGTTGTTAGACTCTCCCTCTATCAAATTTACCGCAACTTTCTCCTGTTGAGGCAGCGGTTTTTTTGAGAACATTCGGATTCGCATCTTTGAAAGATAAGACTATGCTCCTAACAAGCTTTTGCACATCGTATTTGAAACTGAGACTGTTTTCTATGTTATGCCCTGGTCCTTCTTGATGATAAGGGCAAGTCTGATCCGCTTTGAACCAAAAAGGCGGATTCTCGGGTACTGTAAGAGGAGACCTGGTTTTGACATGCCCCTTGACCAGTAAGAGTGGAAACAGTTCTGTGTACAACATTAGTATAAGATCAAACCCTGAGGGTCGAGTTGTACGGTTGTTGTTATATGGAGGACGAGCCTGCTGAAGAGGTTGTTGTTTCCTTTGCTGATATTACTGTTGATTCGGTTGGCTCTGAGTAACCTGAGGTTGATACGCAGGAACAGGCACGGGGTTGAAAGCAGGAGTTACAGTTGCTACTGGTTGGTACCGTCGCCTTTGCTTTCCGAGAGAGATATTCCCAATATCTTGCTCTTTTTTCTTAGGGAGAGCACTACCGTATCTTTTTCTATTACTTGATGATCCAGCGTCTTTAACTAATCGTCCTTCTCGGACTGCTTCCTCAAGACGAACTCCCACGCCCACCATCTCAGTGAAGTCACTGGGCGCACTTGCAACCATTCTGTCGTAGTAAAATGAGCTTAAGGTTTTCAAGAAGATCTTTGTCATCTCTTTTTCCTCAAGAGGTGGAGAAATCTGGGCGGCAATTTCACGCCATCTCTGAGCATACTCCTTAAAGGTTTCCTTGTCCTTTTGTGACTTCAATCTGAGTTGATCTCTGTCTGGTGCCATGTGAAGGTTATACTTATATTGTTGAATAAAGGCAGCGCCAAGATCTTTGAAATTGCCGATCTTAGTGCGGTTTAAACCCATGTACCATTTGAGTGCGACACCAGTTAAACTATCCTGAAAGTAGTGAATTAATAGCTCCTGGTTCTTTGTCTGAGCTGACATTCGCCGAGCGTACATCACCAAGTGGCTTTGAGGGCAAGAGTTTCCCTTGTACTTTTCAAAATCGGGCACCTGTAACTTGTGCAAAACTTTCACATTGGGGACCAAACAAAGGTCCGCAACATCTTTTCCAAATAAATCCTGACCGCGAAGGGCTTGCAGTTCTTTCTGCATCTCCAGGAATTGTTCCTAGAACTCATTCATTCTGTCGAACATACTTTCGTTTCCACCAGAAGGTATCTGTAGAATCTGTCCTTCCGGGATAATGTGTACCACGGGCTGTGGTATAGTCATTATGGCCGAGACTCTCGGTGCCTCCCAAAGTTTGTAACCTTTAGGAGTTGCTGTCATGCCCCCGGTATCTTCGCTTTCCCGAAGTTTGTAACCTTCAGGCCCAGCGGCTCCTGCTAAAGTTTCTGGATATTCAATGATCGGCGGAATATATCCCTCCAGGATATAGTTAATAGGCATGCCCCAAGGACGATCTTTCGGCATTTTGTACGTAGGATCATACTTTTCTACTATGGGCGTTGATGTGATCTCTGAGATCATAGTCCTTTGTTGTTGCATCTGAGCTGCTTCCAGAGCTTGCATTTTGTTATGAAGCTTTCTCAGATCCTCTTTCAGAGCGTCGATCTCTTCTCTCAACTCTTTGTTCTCTTCCTCGAGATCATCCATCTTTTTCTAACGATTGGCCCGAGTATTGTACGAATGAGACAGTTTGACTCTAGAATCGAGACGCAAACGTGAGATTCGAAGATAAGAAGAATGTGTTATGTGAGAATGATGAATGCAATGATTATATTAATTGTATTTATTTTTTTGTTTATTCAATGTAAACTTCGACAATTAGATTGCAAATATCAAACAGTGGGGAAACCCCATTTTATTGAATTCAAAGATTGCGGAAACGCAAATACAGTAATTTACATAGTGCTGTAAAAGGAAATTTAAAACTATGGGTCCTGAGTCCTCTCTGAAGCAAGCTCAGGTGCGGGTTCCGGTGCTTTCCTTTTCTTTGACCGGGGCTCTTGAGCCGTTGTCGGGTTGTCATTCCTTTGCCAAGTGAAAGGAGCGAACAAATTCCTTTGGTCATCCTGATTTTCTACAACATGTTGCTCTAAAATCTCAATCAGAGCATCTTTATCTTTCAATAGTTATTGTATTTTCTTACACACCACATTGAGAATACGGTACTTGTTCCTCCAAGACCTATTCTCCTGCTGAACTTTGTTGAGAGTAACCTGATGTTTTTCCATTTCAGACATAAAATAAAGGATCGAGTCCCTTAATGGAAGAACTTCCCGACGAGGGTAAGGCATCCTCATCTTGAGGGCTCTAGTTTGTACCCAGTTGAGATAAGGCTCCACCGAGACACAATCTGGTTTTCCTAGAGACTTTCTTCCTTTCCTATGAACGTGTTTCCAGGCATGCACTATTTCTGTCTTTAGTGCTCTATCATTTTCTCCTTCCTTGAAGAAAAGACCTTCCAGATGAACATTACACGGGACATGTCTCATCAGGTATCCAAATTGACGACGAACTAAAATTGGATGATAGTTGATTTTTCCCTTAGTTCCTATAAGGGGTACTTTTGCGAAATTTCCATAATGATCAATGATCTTGATCCCATCATAGATTCGATTGTACCAATCGATGTCAGAGTTGGTAAGAGACATGATTCTCTGCGACCAACGTAAAGTATTCTTTTGATCCCAAAATGCAGCAGACTTGGGTAAGTCGGAAGTGGACCATTTGTATAGCAGGGGTACACAACATGTGATCATTCCTCCGCTGTACAAATTCCTTAAGTGTACCGAATGATAAGCATCTGCGAGCAAGGTCGGTACAAGGTTTCCAATCAGAAAAACCTTAATGGCATTGATATCTACAAAGTTATCGATGTTGGGAAACAAAAATAACCCGTAGGTGAGCAAAACAAATATGCTATCGAAAGCGGCCACGTTCCCTATACTAGTAAAGTATAGAGCTTTCTTTGTCAAGAACTGGGCTGGCAAACCCTGGATTCCACCTTTAGTGGTCATGTGAGTCCTGACTTCTGACTCGTCTAAATAGATTGCTCTTGCAATGGTTTGATCCTCTGGAATTTCTTCCAGTCCAGAAAGGGAGCTTGATCAGTAATATACAAATCAGTCAGGTGAGAGTACTCCTCATGTGTTACTGCTAGTTAATAATCCGGGAATGTGAAACAGTCATAGACCAGATTGTAGAACTGGATTAGTATGGATAGGATTCCTTCGATTACATGGACGCTTAACAAGGACAACAATCCTCCATACTTGGCTCTGAAAACCTCGGGGTTGGTGATCATTCTCGCCACACCTCTTAAATCCTCTAGTTTTGGAACCTTGAAGGTGTACTTGTGAGTTTTCCTTCTACCGAAATCCATTAGCGCAATCTCTTTATCTAACATTTGCAATCATTGTCTTAGTTTAATTTGAAAAAGAGAGACTAGAAGAGAAGATTTTTCTTTGTTTTAATGTTTTTTAAATGAATGTATGAATGCAGCACACAAAAACATAGAAAAAACATGGGGTCAAAGGGTCGGTGTCATGAAGTCAAGGCTCTACCCATCCCCCAAGGTTTATACTGGTGATTTTTTGTACCTGTCCATAAAATCATTGACCCCTCTTGAGATAACAACAGCAAACGGATCACCAGCGAGCTGATGTATCTTTAGAGTGATCTCAGATGAGGGTAGTATCGCGTGACAACTATTCCCGATAGCTTCTGCACTACAAAATGGTTTCAGTCTACTAAAAACCTCAGCTTCTCAGATAACCTTGTCGACCACACTACTTTCAACAACCGAAGTCGTATAGGCAATGTATCTGCAAAGGGAGTCTCCACTGAGTTTGATGGTCGACCGGAGACTCTTAACTGGGATTCACTCCCCGTAAGATTACCCGTATAATGCCATCACCTATCTTAGGTGTATACTCAATCTTTTCACACGCGGCATCACACGCATTCCCATTAGTAGAAAAATAAACACAAATATCAATTAGGAAAAGCAGTATATATATTTGTCTTAATCATCCTAGACCTCTAGTCTTATGATCCTATACAGACAATGACTCCCCAGCAGAGTACCCATTTCTGTGATACTTCGAGAACTTAAGGTTTCATCCCTTGGGAATGCAAGAATGAATGCCTCCCACTGTGGTCGCCACTCTTCTATGGCGTTTTCTAAACTTAAGGTTTCTACCGAAGATTGTAAGAAAGAGAAGAAAGCCCCACGGTGGGCGCCATTTTTCTGTAGCGCGATTTTTGTGGTTTTGAATCACTATCGCTAGGGCACTACAGTTCGATTCATTTTTTATCCTGTTAAGCTGATTAAGGAAGGGAAATAGATGTCTCCAATTAACCCTGCTTGCATACTGAGTTTAAACAATCAAAACTGTTAGTTTACAGATGCTATTAAGATGTGGGCCCCTCTTCGGTTATTTTGTTAAGAATAGAATGTTTGGACCATTTTTGAGGTTTTAAGATGTTAGGTATGATGCTTTTTGATTGATGTATGATGGTATGGGATTTTGGGTTTTTGATTAGTATGCTCGCTAAGATTTTGCAATCTTATGCCTACGTATTCCCGAAACAGGGAAATTAGAGCAATCGTAGTTCCTTCTATTCTATGGGAGGAAAGAGGTGTTTCAGTGTCTTGTTCAAAGCCCAAGAGGTGAAGCTAAAGATGGTTTGTATCTTGTTCAAAGCCCAAGATGTGAAGCTAAAGGGTTTTGACTGAGAGAGAATTTGTCATCTCTAAAGAGGAGTTGTTGATGTTTGTATGCTGTGAGCAAGGCATGACTTTGATGCTAAAAGGTTGATTGACTCAACCGGGGTTTTCTTTATACAAAGCCTAAGAGGAGGCTATTGACCCAACAAAAGGGTGTTTATTATTTGTCTCGTACGAAGCCCGAGATGGAGGCTAAAAGGGTTGACGCAACAAGAGAGTACTAACAAGTGACTGACCCAACAAGAGAGTGCCTTTATATGTCTTGTACGAAGCCCAAGACGGAGGCTAAAAAGGTTTGACTTAACAAGAGAGTACTTTTATCTGTCCTGTATAAAGCCCAAGATGGAAGCTAAAAAGGGTTGAGTCGACAAGAGAGTCTTGAACAGGTGATTGACTCAACAAGAGAGTCTGAAGGTTGTTTGACTCAACGAGAGAGTCTTTTATACTAAACAAGAGAGTGATTTGTTGTCTCGTACGAGGCCCGAGAATGAGGCTAAATAGAGATTGCCTCAACAAGAGGGTCTTTTATACTTAACAAGAGAGTGTTTTATATGTCTTGTACAATGCCCAAGACGAAGGCTAAAAGTGGTTGACTCAACAAGAGAGTCTTTTATACTAAACAAGAGAGTGATTTATATGTCTTGTACAAAACCCAAGACGGAGGCTAAACGGGATTGACTCAACAAGAGAGTCTTTTATACTCAACAAGAGAGTGTTTTGCTATCTCGCACGAATCCCAAGATAGAGGTTAAAAGAAAGGATTGACTCAACAAGAGAGTCTTTTATACTCAACAAGAGAGTGTTTTATATGTCTTGTACAAATCCCAATACGGAGGCTAAAAGTGGTTGACTCAACAAGAGAGTCTTTTATACTCAACAAGAGAGTGTTTTGCTATCTCGTACGAAGCCCGAGATGGAGGCTAAAGAAAGGGTTGACTCAACAAGAAAGTCTTTTATACTCAACAAGAGAGTGATTTATATGTCTTGTACAAAGCCCAAGACGGAGGCTAAAGAGGAGATTGACTCAACAAGAGAGTCTTTTATACTAAACAAGAGAGTGATTTATATGTCTTGTACAAAGCCCAAGACGGAGGCTAAAAGTGATTGACTCAACAAGAGAGTCTGAAAAGGTTAGCTTTGCTATGGAGAATCATTTGTACAAAGCCCAAGAGGAGGCTGCCTTACTGCTGTGGATTCTGGAGATCCTGAAACGGTTCCAAGTGTGGGGAACTCTCATGGGAGAGACTGGGGTTTCTTCCTATGTTGGAAAGGAGCTTGAGAATGTCTTTGAGACTCAAGGGTATTAGACTGTCCAAGTCTAGAGTTTTATCTTTTGTACAATGCCCAAGAGGAGGCACGAGCATTAAGGGATGAGTATCAACCCTAAAATGGCCGGAGTTTTGACTCAGGAAAGACAGCTCTAGCAAAGGAGAACTAAGTTCTGTCTTATACCTTTAAGAGGTCGTCAGGGTCCTTCTATTAAGCCCAAGAGAAGGCATGAGAACTTCTAAGAAGCCGAAGGGTCCTTGTACAATGCCCAAACCAAGAGAAGTTCAAGAAATGAAATTCACAGAGAAGAGATCATTCCAGGAAAGTTCGAGAATTTAGAAGAAACTCAAGAGATGCCATTCACGGAGAAAAGATCATCTCTGGGGAGTTAGAGTTTCTTTGACAATTTCTATGGGTGACGGTCTGAGGAAAGGTTCACCGAGAATACTGCCTTTCTCTTTGTTCCATATTGTTTAACCCCAAGAGGAGGGAAGACTGTATCTGGAATCCTACGGGGGATCTAGTTTTGTTTGTATTTAAGAGTGACCAACAGGGCTTTACCTAGTGTTAGACGTAGTTGCCGGGGAAAACTCTAAATAACTATATTAGTATTACACAGTGGATATGTGACAAGTATATAAAAGGATGTGAAAGAAGAATTACAGTGAAGTAGCCCCACAATACAGTTATATACATATGAAAGCGGTAAATGAAAGCGGATAAACACTTACCGGTTGTAGAGCTTCCATGCTGTTTGGTTAGTTGTTCAACAAAGAAAGTGTTGATAACAACATATATTTGAATTCAAAATCAAAGGAGGAAGTGCTTGAAAAGATTGTTGGGGCTTACAGCTCGAGGAGAGGCCCAAGTTTTAACGATGATTGCAATGTTGTTTTGAAAACTGTACAGAGGGACTTATACAATATGTGACGCCCAAAAAATTTTTATTTAAAAAAGGGTTGGGTCTTACACTCTATTAGAGGGCCAAAGAGTTTTAAGAAAAAGAATTGGGACTTATAGCTCGAGGAGAGGTCCAGTTGATTTTGTTAAAAAGGTGACGATCACGCCGTTGTTTTTGAAAATACAGTGGGACTTATACAATGACTGAGGCCCAAAAGGTGGTGTATTTACACAAGGATTGGGACTTACACTCTATCAGAGGCCCAAAAAGGTTTTTAATTAAAAGAAACGGGACTTACAACACGAGGGTACGCCCAGATGGTTCTCGTTTTGAAATGGCGATTGCACCGGGATTTTTGAAACCGCAGTGGGTCTTATACAATAACTGAGGCCCAAATTATTTTGGTTTCAAAAAGGATTGGGTCATACACTCTATTAGAGGTCCATGAGTGTTTGAAAATGATTGGTGAGGGTGAAAATCAAAGAAACCCTAATTTTGTTTTCCTTTAAAAGTAAATATTTAAAGAAAACCAATAAAAATGATAAAAATACCAAATAAGTTTGGATAAACCACTTGCGATTTATGTTTAAGGTTTAAAAAATGAGGTTTTAATCACAAGAGGATTTAGAACTCATTTGGTTTTGATTTTCAAAATAAATATTTACTGTTAAATGTTTAAAAACAATAAAAATGAATTTATTCACAAAAATACCAATTATATTAAATAAATAATATAAATTTGATTTTTTGTGGAATAAAATATTTCAACATTTTTGTGATTTTTCAGAAAAAGAACCAATAAAAAATGATAAAAATTGAGTGAGAAAATAATTTTTCAAATCATTAATAAAATAATATGAAAAATAAGAAAATAGGAAAAAGTGATAAAAAAGAGGTCTGTGGCGAGGGGGATTCGAACCTCAGACCTCTCGTTTGCCAATACACACAAACCAGCTGATCAACCACTGGGGTGCAATGCCAATTCAAATATAGTATGGCAAATGAAAAATATATAGAGAATTTGGTTGGAAAACCTGAAGAATAGTGCCATGGCCATCTTCTTCCTCGAGCTCGTGCATGAAGCAACCTATCTCACTCATCTCTCAACCATTTGACATGATTCAAACACCAAATTTGTGTATTTTTTAACAAGGAACATGATGGCAGTATTTGATTTCATTTATTTTTAGTGTGCAGCAAGTTATATCAATATGAGTGTATGAACCCTAATTTTGCAAAAGCAATCGTGCATACATGGCTGTGAGTGCTATGATCAAATTTTTTGAGGGGAAACACTCAACATATGATGACAATCAATTGGAAAAAGTATCATGCGAGGAAATATGCATGGATCATGAGGATGTATTTTTTAGGCTTACCTTGATGCAAGCTGAAATGGAACTCCGCACAGATGGTGTTCCAGAAGTGGTTTGATGATCCCTACAGCTTCAATGGATGTTGTTGAGTGGATTGCAAGCCTTGGAACACTTTGAAAATCTTTGGATCAAGTTGGAGGAATCCAACTACAGAATTGAGGCATAATGGCTTGGTTTAAGAGTGATTTTGAGCTAAAGGTGTTACAGAGATGGTTTAAGTGTTTGAACACCTCATATACAAAATATGTGATGTGTTTGAGCAATTGGAATGGATTGCTTAAGGCTACAACTCAAAACCCGATGGTGGTTGCTCAAAAACAGAAATTTGGCACTTAAGAGAGAATGTGAGAAAGCAATGTTGTAAGTTGCTTTGGGGTGATTTGAATGATCAATTGGAACCTCTATTTATAGGTGATCAACTCTTGTCTTGGAGGAATAGTGAATGGCTGCTGGATCAGATCACATTCAATGGCTTTGTCTTGGTGGCATTTCTTCTCATGTAAGGCAATCTAGCCCCTCCCAAGAGCAGGGCTATGTCTTGACCAAATCCACATTCTTCAGATGATTTTATTGTTGTTTAATCAGAGAACTTGACTGAGGAGAGTTAGAATCTTGAAAGTGCACTATTCCACATTAATGCCCTTGAATTCAAGGAATAATATGCCAAAATGCATTGATCTCAAGTTGGAAGATCCTTTGGCTTTTGGACTCAGCTTTGCAAGTGGGATTCCTTGGATTAGGATCAGATTAGATGACTGTAGCATAGGGTTCATTGGTCTTTGGCTCAAAATCGTGCAAAGCAAGAAATCCCACAAACTGATTTTTCATGACAACCTTGCCATGGTGTGTTGTAGCAGCCATAACTCTTGGCTCAAGTGGAGTTGTTTCATGCTAGTGAGTTGCTTGGATTGTAGGCAACATGTACAACAACTTTGATGTTTACCCCGTGAATTGATTTAGCTTGCAACTATGTGAAAAAATCCCACAAGTTTTGGTGTTTTCAACAAAATCTGTCTTGGACAGAATTTTGTCTAAGTGTTGGAAAAGTTGTACTTTCATATTTTTAGTCATTTTGATCCAATCATAACTCAGAATCCAAAATGAATTGGAGTGAGGTGTATTTAAAGCTTTTGTAGAGTGGCATGAGAGCTACAAATCCAGCTTTGGACCAACGAAAATGGTTGCTTGGATCACAAGTTATGATCCTTGGAAGTTGGTACCCTAGCCACTTTGTTCCATAACTTAGAAAATTTCTAAGTTTTTTATGGTTACGCCTTTTACAAGTTATCCCACTTTTCTTGATTTTTCTTGATGAATGATGATTCAAATCACACATTAACATCATTTTAGGTTTATGGAACCATATTTGATAAAAAAATCAAAAAGTCAAACTTTGACTTTTGGGCACAGTTGACTTTTTATCAGATGAATTCAAAACTGTGCGATCCTCTATGAAATCATGTCCTTGACCTAAATTAAACTTTATGGATTGATTTAATAGGTGTTATAGGGTGTATTGAATCATGTCCCAAGGTTTGGGAGCATGCCTGGGTCAAAAGTCAAAGATACAATTGACTTTTCTCCCGAAACCCTAATTGTGGTTCGGATGAATTTGAAACTTGTTGATCAAGCTTCTTGGATCAATCCATTGTTGTAAATGGATCAATGTAGTGTGTTAGAGACCCTCAAATCCCCTCTTGAGGTATTGGCTCATGTTTTGTCCCAAAAGTCAACTTAGGGGTGAATTAGGCCAAGAAACCCTAATTCCTGAATTTTTTATGAATGCATCGCCTAAGGCAAAATTGACTTGATGATTGGGTTCATGATGTCCCTTGGAGCATCTTAGGTTATGCTTTGATGCATTGGCTCATGCCCAGAGGAAAACATCCATCTGGAGGCCTTGGTCGACCAAAACCCTAATTTGGTGACACTGGCGATCTTGAGGCTGGATCCACTTGGAATGTTGCAGCCTTGTGCTTGATCCTTGAGGTGGGAGTCCTCTTGATCCTTTATGGATATTTGAGAGGTTTAGACAAGTTGAAGATCATGTCATTCTTTGATTGATCATTTTTCTAAGAGCTCTGAGAGGGCTTGAAACCCTAAATTTGATTGTAGTGGATGCTCACCCATCTTTGGGGAGACTAATGAGGTATGATGGCCCATCCATATTGTGATGATGATTTTCACAATGATGGGGAAACTCAGTGGTCAAAATTTGGGGTATGACAACATGCAAGTATTTATCATGTGCCAACAAGCGAATTATATTCTATAGTGAAGCCTTAGCCCTTCAGCGGGTGGGCTTTGGACTTAGTTGGAGAAATTCGACCAGCATCATCTAAAAGTCAAAAATACATTCTAGTGGGGATAGACAATTTCACTAAGTGGATTGAGGCTATACCATTGGTGAATGTTGACCAGGAGGCACTGATCGAATTTATCCAAATGCATATCATTTATAGGTTTGGAATCCCAAAAACCATTACAATTGATCAATGATCAGTTTTCACTGGTCGAAAGATTCATGAATTTGCTAAAGAAATGGGGTTCAAACTATCGACATCCGCACCTTATTACGCTCAAGCAAATGGTCCAGTTGAAGCAGAAAATAAGGTACAAATTGGCCTTATCAAAAAACATGTGGGGGAAAAGACAAGGAATTGACATAAGACATTGGACCAGATTCTATGGGCATGTCGAACCTCCCTAAAGAGGCTACAAATACTACACCCATTCGACTGACATATGGTCACAATGCAGTTTTACCAGTCAAAATTTACTTGCAATCAACTAGAATTCAAAGACAACGTGAAATCCCATCTGAGTCTTACTGGAACATGATGTTGAATGAATTAGTTGATTTGGATGAAGAAAGATTAAGTTCCTTAGAACTATTAAAGAGGCAGAAGAAAAAAGTAGAGAAATCATACAACAAAAAGGTTAAAGTTAAGTCGTTTTCGACTGGAGACCTAGTTTGGAAAGTAATCCTACCCATGGATCGAAAATATATAGCATTGGGTAAATAGTCCCCTAAATGGAAAGGCCATTTTCAAGTGATCCAAGATTTTTCTAACGGTGCATATGAAATTGAAGAATTAACTGAGGATCGAAGAGTCTTAAGAGTGAACAGGAAAAATTTGAAAAAAAAGTATAAGCCTGGACTTCAAGAAATAAAACTAACAAAAGAGTAATTCATACACAATAGTCGAAGCCAAAATGGTAAACTGAAATGTTCAAATTGCCAAAATGGCTAAGTCATTACATAGATGCCATAAAGGGCTTAAAGTCATTACATAAAAAAGCAAAATTCTTTAAGGAAGAAAAAAGTTCAACAATTACAACCAAATTAAAAGGGAAGGGAAGCCTTCATATTCTTGTACTACGACTTTTGAAGTCTTCAGCGCCGCTCACAAACAGTCTTGGTGGAAGTAAGGCCATCAATTTCCTTTCCCAACTTTTGAGCCCTTTCGACGTGATGCATCCTAACTTGGATTTCCTTTGCTAGTTCGTCTTGATCAAGTTTGTGGAGTTCATCTTTGCGCTCCTTGGCCTTGGCAATCTTGGCTTACAATTCTTTTATCTTTTGTTCCCAAACATGGATGTTCTTGTCACGGGCTTCGACTTCCCTCTTGTTTTGTTCGGAGCCCTTCTCCAATTATGCTACTTTGGCAGTAGAATCAGTGGCTGCGTCGCATTCAGCTGCTTTGGTTTTTGATTTTTTCTTGATTTTGTTCGAAGCCTCCCTTATTCGATTAAAGTCTGCAACAACTTGATCAACCAGCAACCGCAAGTTCATAATGACGTTCGCAACTTCTGGAGAAACTCTTAAGACACCAACTTGTTTTTGGAGATATTTGATCCCAAAGCAAGCAGAAGTTTTAATCTCTAACAGTTAGAACAGATCAGTGTCAAAGACTTTTTCTTTGATTTTGAGAAGCAAGTCATGACCAGGTTTGCCTGTAGATTGGTCACTTGAAGTAGTTGAAGTGCTAGCGCTTTTTTCATTCAAACTACCTCTGGCACTGATCATGGCCTTCATATATTCTAATGGTCTGCGTCACTTCAGCGATTCTAGCTCCTCTTGGGAGAGTGTAGCAGTAGTTCCAATCGAAGGTGTTGAAGTCTCTTTGACAACATCAAGACTTGGTTTGGCTTTAGGATGGTCATTTTTTTGCTCATTATTTTCTTCTTCATTGTCATCATTATCTCATTGTTCTTCATCTTCTTGCTCTTTAGGCTCCGTGTCGAAGTCGAACATAGGGCGATCCTCTTCTTCCTCCTCTTCGTCACATGAGCCATCAACGACTTGTTTTACATTAATTGGAGAACCATCCTCAGATTTGTTTTTGAGGTGGCATCTCTGTATCACCTTCCACCTTAATGAAGGCATCATTCTCTGGTTGGTTCTTGTCATGTTCAGAATCACTCGTTTGAGAATGTTCTGTAGTGACTTTTGGTGGCGAATTTTTTTCGTGTTATTTAGACAGTTGACTCACCTCATCTGTAGATTCTTTGTTGGAATCTTGGGGGGATGTTGGGTGATAAGAGGGAGTACTTGCGGGATGGTAGGAAGGATCCCAGCTTCTTGTGGGGAGAATTTGTTTAATGATGGGTTGCTCATTGCCATCTGCGACACCCTGAAAAAAAATCAAATATGGGTAAGTCGAAAAGTAAATAAAAGTAATTAGCAAGTCAAGAGATTAAGGTAGAACTTTTACCTTAATACCTTCAGCCCCAAGGCTAGAGTTGTCACTTTTGACTTGGTCAGGAGTCGTCTTAGCAGTTTGGCCCTTAGTGTTTAGATAAGGATTAGCTTCGACTACTTTAGGAGTAGAAGTTTTCTTCGCTTGAGGCCTGACAACCTTGGGTTTAGGTTAAGAGCTGGCATCAGAAATTTTTTCATGCTTCTTCTTCTTTTTTGGTTGTTTTGAGGTGTCTGGTGAGAGATCATCATCATCTAATTCGATCACTTGGACTTGAGCTTCTTTTGGTTTTCTTTTTTTGGTTGTTGGCGGTGATCTTCGACTAGCCTGAAGAGAGAGATGCCTCGGGTATAAAAACATGAAGATAATATATAAAGAATAATGATAATAAACAAAGTATACCTTTGCTATTGATTTAGGAGCTTTGTCATCTTCTTTCTCTTCAACGGTGCCCTTGTCGGTGGTAGCAGGTTTCTTGGCAAGAATCCTTACAACTGAAAGAAAATCACTACAATTATCACAAGTGAAAGAGAGAGAGGGAATTAATGAAAGAGGTGAGTCGAAAAACCTCCAATTCCACACCTTCGTATATTGGAAACTCTACACGGACGTGTTCTATGCCAATATGAAGGCGCCCTTTGAAACTATCTGGAGTATGCTCAGTTGGAACCACCCACTTGGCACGTTTTTGAGATTCTTGTCGAATGATTTTTACAAAATCCACATAGACGAACCAGTCTAGGAATGGAGGACTAAAAGCCACACCAAACTCGACACTGGGCATTCGAGAGAATTTTGTGGGATACATGTTAAAAGCTAGTCCGTACCGTTGTTACGAAGGTAGTTTTAAATCCTCCAGTTTCTTTGTAAATTTCACTTTCAATGTAACTGCAGCTTCACGAATGGTTCGACTAAGATCATCAGGTCTATAGACAGTCTCAAAGTATTTTTGGAATGCTTGGATTCCTTTGAGGTGATGTTAGATGACGACGCCTGTAACACCCCAAAATTTGCCCTTTTGTTTCTAACCTTTTTGGCTTATGCTTCATTTCATTAACATCGTTCTTTTTTGCATTTTTGCATGTTTCCTTTGAGCATGGGATCAAGGTGTCTATCAGCAGCTCATGGCGTTATCGGTCCCAGTTTGATTTTCGTTGGTATTCAGAGCCAAGCAAATAGCTTTCAAGGTATTTTTGAGCTTTTATTTAGCTCATTAGATGTTTCGATAATCAGAAGCTCCGACAGTCAGTTTGATCAAGCGATCCGGTATCAGACATTATTAATTCAGCAGGAAATTTTCAGGTGTCAGCAAGAATTTGTGTTCTTTTCAGGTGTTACTAAGTAGAAATATCAAGTTTTGAGCTTCGGAGGTTTAACGGGTTCAAAAATAGCTATCAGAAGTCACTTTTCCAAGTTTCCCTCCAAAAGGCGCCAAAATTCAAAATTTGAACTGTGTAACCGGTTACAGCATATGTGCTAACCGGTTACTCATTCATTTTCAGCATATTCTCAAGGTTCTTGAACTGTGTAACCGGTTAGCAGATGTGCTGTAACCGGTTACTCTGGGCGCAGTTTGAAAAAAATTAAGTTTGCATCATTAGTGATCATGTGCTTGGCTTGTGCATGTGTGGGAAGGATCTAGAATTGATATTTTCATCATTTTCCACCCAAAATTCAAATTCCTTCCAATATTTTCCACTCTAATTCCTCATTTCATTTCCTAATCCACTTTTCACCCCAATTTCCACCCACTAAACCTCACTCCAAACCCAAACTTAATTCCTAACCTAGGGGTTATTTAAACCAATTCATTCCAAACCGCTCAAACCTAGATCATTTGTTCACTCTCAATTTTCAGAATTCTCTTTCAATTCTCTCTCACATTTTCACTCTCAACCTCCATTTTCAACCACACTCAAAGCTCTTCCATAGAGATTAACAAGTTCTTCATTAGAACTTGTTAATTCTTGAGCTAAAGCCACTCATTACCACTTCATTGTTGCATTTCATTGGTGATTTTCGTTTGGATCTAGATCTGGAATTTCAGAAGTGATTATTGAAAGTGATTTTGGAGTTTTTGTTGCTTATTGCTTGGATTTTCAACTTTTGAGTGCAAGGAGCTTGTGGATCTTGGATTTCTCTACTTGGATTCATCAAATTCTGTTTACAACACTTACCAAAGCAAATCTCAGCTTTGTAGGTTGGTTAATCTCAGATCCATACTCATTTTAGCTTAATTGCAACTTATTCAATGTAGATCTTTGGTTGTTGTTGATTTTGAACCATGTGCTTGATTTTGATTCTTAATGTTGATGATTATTGGATCTAAATGATGTTTGAATACTGTGTTTGAACGTAATTTTCGTGCATAAGTGATTACATGATCATTGGAGTTGTTTGAATAAGTCATTTGCTGCTGAAAAGTGCTTTTGGAGCTGTTTTTTTTAATTCTGTTGTTGTGTAACCGGTTAGCAGTTATGCTGTAACCGATTAACATGTTGTTTTTTACGTAATTTCTGGCTGTTTTGAACTGTGTAACCGGTTACAGCATAACTGCTAACCGGTTACCACTGCTGTATAATGAGATTTTCTTGTGTTTTCTTTCATGTTTGAGGCCCTTTGCATGTCTAAACTTCATGGATTAATATGTTGATGATTTATGGATTATTCTTGATCTGTCTCACTCCACATCCTTGCATGGACATGATTTTTCGACACGCGATCTTTGAGTTCTCATTGTTAAATGTTCATGTTTGCATTGATGTTTTCTTAATGTGACGAACACTTTGCACACACTCCTTGAGCATGTTAATTATGAATTATTGCTGGTGTTGCTGGAGTTGTTGTGATGTATATGTGTGCTTGTATCAAACCTCATGCAATGCATATTTGATTGGACTTGTTCATGTGCTAAATGTTGTGCATTCTTTCATGATGTGGTGTATTCTTCCATGATGTTTTCAAGCATTGCTTACTATGGTGTGTGGTGTGATTGTTATCACGATTGATCAAAGAGTGTATGATGTTTGATGTTTGCTCATTATGTCATGATTGAATCATCTTCAAATGTATTGCATGCTGCCTTGTTTCTACTGCTGTATATGTGCATATGTGCTGTTGTATATGCTGCTGCTGCTTTTTACACCCATTTATGTGCTGAATATGAGCTGTTGAATGTTGTTTGGTGTGTTTGCTAGATTTTACTGTTGTGCAGGTGCGGAAGCGCTGTTGTAGCCGCTGTTTGTTTTTTCCCATTTCACTCTTTCTCTTCCCTCGAATCTCAATACTTGTTTAAGTCTTGGATTCACTCCCTTAGAGCTACCTAGTCCAACTTAATTTTCGATTAAGCTTGGAGTAGGATTAACATTAGGCTTCCCTTTGCATGCTAACTTAGGTAGACGTTTCCCTTTCAACCTCAACTATAGGGCCACCTTTGCATGACAACATTAGGAACAATTAGTTTCCCTTTAGTTTTTTATTTTCCTTTGAGTCTTCTCTTCTCATCTCATAACACTTCTAAAAAACTTAATAGATATAACGAATATTGCGCTCGAGCCTTAAGTGTAGGAAATGAAGAACGAGGGGTCTCCCCTCCTCTTCTAGAGTGTTTAGCATACGTCCCATTTGGGGACGACCTTGCGATTCACTCGTTCCCGCATGGTAGACTTTAGTGCAATGTAAGTTACGAACTAACTTCAATCCACTTTTGTCTAAAAAAAACAAACAAACTTAAACCTTTTTCATCCTTTGGGATCATTAAGTTCAAATCATTTTCAGGAAAGGGCACGTTACTTCCGTCTCGTCGCAAACAGGCATCGACCCTAACTGCCGGACGCGAATTTAACGTCGCTCATAAAAAACACAACCGTCCTTGTTAGGTCGAACTACGACTGCTCTGATTTCCTCTTTCTCGTCCGATTAAGGATACGTAGGCACAAGAAGGCGATGTCTTGGAGAGCAACCCTCCCCCTTAGTTCGCGTCCGAACTACGTTGACTCTGACTTTCCCATTGCACGAGGGAATACGTAGGCATAGGACGAGCGATGTCATAATAGGGCAATCATGCTGCATAACTAACCTTTTTTTATCAGGTTTTTGTTCGTGTTTGTTTCTTTTATCAGGTTTATCTTAAGGAGGTTCAAGGAGGAATGGATCAAGGTTTTTGGAGCATTGAATCAAGCAAGTCTCTAGGAGATATCTCCATAACCCTAACTCCACCATGACCAAATTTCTACCCACTTTATCTACCCTCACTTGTCACCTTCATTTTTCTAAACCTATTTCATTAACCTTTTCATTTAACCAATTTTATTCAATTTGTTCAATTCTCCTAAACCACATTTAATCCTAATCAATGGCCAAATTATCCATTATTATTTATTTTTGCCTAATCACCCTTGTTTACAACAAGAAAAAAACCATTTTATTTCTTAAGCCCATCGTGACCAAAAGGAAAGGAATGTGTTGCCAATTATTGGAGTTATTTTTCATTATCAAATAACCAATAGAAATCAAGTATGAGTATGTTGAGTTTTCAACCCAAGCATCAGCCAATGGAAAAGCAACATGTGGCACCAAGGAAGCAAAGAGAACCAATTCAGATTGGAAAGGAAGAATTCAACACATTTGAATCCATTCGTTCAAAAATCCTTTAAATTCAATCCTTGGCGCGAATCATATTCTGAATTCTCCAAGAGCGTTTCCTGTTTGAGCTTCGTCTTATTTGCTTCAGTAAAAGCATTTCTGAAACATTACCATATTCACTATTCACTCTGATGCTACCTGCTCTCGCCTGAAAAACGCATTGGTGTTATCCCCATCATTACTTCTTTCAATACCTGCGTGTATGACATCAAATAAGGAGCTTCTGAAACAATTCATGAGTTGGTGAAATTGGCCCTGCATCTCTGAGGATTTGTGCTGTATGAGGAGCGTATTAGAGTGGACCAACATTTGAATTATGGGAAGAAAGATGTTGCAAAACCTAGCCACCAAGTATTGGTTCTTTGGGTGAGTTTAACCCGGCCCAATGTATCAGCCAATATAAGGAGCTTATCTACAACTCCTAAAGACATCAACATTTCTCACAAAACATCCAAAATTATCAAAGTTTCTGGTGCACGAGCAAGAGAGGGAGAGTGACTGTAGAATTCCGATTCAAGTTCAGAAGAATTTATCACAAGGTGAAGAGGCAGTGGACTTGCTCCACTAGGTATCACCCTATCTCATTCTGTTCTTATGCACGATGATCATGTGATACATATATACACCATGCTGTTATGATTTTTGTTATTTCATTACTGTCTGATTTTGGGATTATTTTGCTCCATGTTTGATTATCATGCTGTTATATTCATTTCTGTCTGATTATCGTTTGTTTCTGTGGAAAAATCATCATGTTAGTTTCATTTTGTGTTGATTAATCGTAATTGGTTTCTTGTCGTGTTCGTCTGAAATGAAAATAAAAATGAGAAGTTGGGTGGCGCTCGCCACGTTAAGTATAGTGGCTCCCGCCACATAGCTAAACAAATAATATAATAATACCACACATCAAAAAAGAAAAAGAAGTGCATGTGGCGCAAGCCATGAATTAGCATGGCGCCAGGCACCCTTTAATGACCATGTGGCGCAAGCCACCTCCCTTCAAGAGAAAAGGTGGCGCAAGCCACCCTTTACTGTGGCATTCCACTTCTTTTTTTTATTTTGTTGTTTTTTAACTACTTTATGTCCATTTTCTTTCTATGTTTTTTTAATAATTTCAAAATAAAAACAATATTAATTCTTCAGACTTCTTATTTCTTTTTAGAATCAACTGTGTTCTTGAAAATGGTAGAAGCATTTCTTTAAAGTATGCTATGATTTGTGAGGTTTGTTTGAACTTGGATTCCTGACTTTGAATGAAGCTTTATCATAAGATGTTGTCCTGTTTTGTTTGGCTTCTGAATGTTACGTTGCATGATTCCAATACTTTGGTTTTCGAACTGTGAGAATGCCTTTTTGCTATACTTAATGTATTCATGTGCTACTGTTTTTAAATGAGTTGTTTTGGAAGTATGCTTTGGTTCCTAAACTTTGCTTTCCTGGTTCTAACAAACCTTACCATGTGATTGCTGTCTATTTTCTTATTCTCTGTTAAAATCACATGATTTAAATCCATTTTGCTTCTGTTGCTTTTCATGCCATGTTCGTGTGACTACTGTTTTGGAATTGAGTTTTTCTATGAATGTATTTGACTTGTGAAATCCCGATCCTAACCTCAACATAAATCTTGCCATGCAAATATTGTTTGTTTTGCTATCTGTTGAGTTACATGTTTTCAAATGCATTTGGTTCAAATTGTGAATGCTTCTCTGCCATATATGTCACAGTTACATGACCACTTGCACTTACTGTTTGCTATGTTCACATTTAGGTTCGCTTCATGATTAAATGCTTACTGTTTGGATTTTTTTTTAACTCAATATATTTCATATACTTCAACTCTTTGTAACTCTTATTTATAAGTTGTTGTGCTCCTCATTCCAAAGAAAGGTGATTAATATTGACTCTTAAAGTCATAGCCCCCATCTTACCTTAGTAACCTCTTAGGAGATGACTTTCACTTCTTGGCCTTCTAAGAGCCAATAAGTTATAAATAGCCTTAGGAGAAAGTTCTTACACTCTTGGTGATATTCATCCTAATGAATACTCACTTTCCCTATTGACTAAAACTTCAACATAGGACCATTATAACTTAGATTTAGAGAGTTCTTGAACTCTAGAATGAGCTCGTACTCATTCTCCCCTGTGAACTTTGACCATAGTCAAAAGTTCATTACTTAGTAGAACTACGCATACTCTGATTCTATTCCCGAGGATACGTAGGCACAAGGAGCGATGCCTTGTCGAGTATACTTAGATACTAACCCCTAGGGTTTTCAACCTTTAGCATAGTACCCTTAGCAAGCGAGTGAGATATAACAAGTAAAACAAGAGGCTCCCGTAGAGTACTACGGACGTTTAGGGTGCTAATACCTTCCCTAGGAGTAACCAACCCCCGAACCTTAGATCTCCCCCCTTTAGGTTTTTCTAACGATCTTGAACCTTTCCTTTGGATAAATCAAAGTCGGTTGTAAAAGAAAATGATGCAAGCTAATTAATAGTTTGTTATCCAATTTTCACAGCAACAGAAATGGCGACTTCACTGGGGAAAAGAATAGTTTTTGAGGGTTAAGCCCACCTTGCTTTTGCTTATGTTATTTATGTTTGTTTACTATGCTTGTACATATATGTGTATGTCTGTATATTTGCTTGAGTTCTTTCTTTGGGTTTGACATTGTTGAGTGGTGAGATAAATCCTAACCCGGATTTTGAGTGCACTTATGATAGGACGATGGTATATTCGAGGAGGCTTTGAAGGAGTCGATTCCTGAAAAAGTTAACTTGAGACACCATCACTCAGTTTAGGCCCTCTTGAGAGTTTAGTCATGTTGAACGATCCTATTCGTGAAAGCGTGCTACTCTCAATTTAGGTGCCATTGATACTGAGAACCGTAGTTACCAAACCCCACTAAGATTTTTTAGGATGTAGTGTGGTGACCATGATTGAGTCTATTTCTGAATTGGTTGTCACGTGATACAACACTCAGACGAGATCCTCTTGAGAATTTTATTGATTACCAAGTCATTTGGGAAGTCGACAAAATCCGAAAGATGGATCGTAGACTCTGGTAACTCTTTAGAACCTTGTCTTGCAGGTGAAAACCATAGTACACACCTTTGGGATGGGTAGACCTTTTACTCCATGCTCGTAACCCCTAAACCTATGACTTGTGTGTTGTTGTGTGTGCATGTCTGTGTTTTTGTGTGCCAGAGTTTTGTGCATTGCATACATCTCATGATAACCATTTGGTTTCAATGAACTCAGACGTTCTTTTCTTTGCAAAGATCAATCGGGATCTTAGATTTTAAAATAAAACTTTTCAGTTTTCCCGAAAATGTTTGCAACTCGCCTTTCAAGTTCCTTGAAACCATTTGGCTTGCATTAGCATTGCATGCGCATTTGCATTGCATTTGCATTTCTCAGTCTTGAGTCTTATCCGTTCTTTGTCTGTAACCCGAGCTGACCTCCCGAAGCCAGCATTGGACTTGAAGAAGCTTTTAAGGAATCATGAATTCAGAGGAGCATAACCAGTTTGTGACCAGAGTGGATTTCGACTTGTTAAGAAGCCAGTTGGATCAGGTTATGGCAGCCTTGGCAAAAAGAGATGCCAATATTCAGGGTACGTTTGTGAACAATGTTTCCCAAGCTCAACCTGTGCAGATTCCTGTTGAGAACCAGTTTATACAAGAACATACCATTGTCCGAGATGGACATTCTTCTTCTATTGATGCTATGGAATATCGCAGTTTTGCATTCTCCGAGTCAGATTCCCAAGAAGTGGTCCCTGTGATGAAAACCCAAGATCCACGAGACATTGAGCTAATGGAAAACTGTCGTGCCTTGGAAAAGAAGCTTGATGCCATTGAAGGTCGCGACACTGCTGATCTGAATGCTTTGGACATGTGTTTGGTACCCGACCTCGTGATACCTCCTAAGTTCAAAACGCCAAAGTTTGAGAAGTATAAAGGGGATAGCTGTCCAAAGCAGGATTTGGTGATGTTTTGCAGAGGAATGACTTCACATGTACTCAATGACAAACTCATGATCCATTGTTTCCAAAACAGTCTAAGTGGAGCATCACTGAATTGGTATATGCAGCTAGAGAGTAGTCATGTCCAATCATGGTCAGACCTAGCTAGTGCCTTTGTGAAGCAATACAACTACAATCTTGATTTGGTTCCCAGCCGCCTACATCTGCTAGACTTATCTCAAGAAGAAAATGAGTCCTTTCGAAAGTATGCTCAGAGGTGGAGAGAAGTAGCTGCTCGTGTTCAACCACCACTTTCGGACAAGGAATTGGTTGACTGGTTTGTGGATACTTTGTAAGGTATATACCGAGAAAAGTTGTTTAGCACTGTGACGTCAAACTTTTCTTAATTGGTAAAAGTTGGAGAACGCATTGAGAGTGGTCTCCAGAAAGGAAAGATCTGAGGCATCTCGAATATCCTGGCTGGTGAGAATAAATCAGTTGTCAGTTCTCAAGAAGAATGGGAGAAGGAAACTAATTCTATATGGGAATCCCAAATACCTCAGCGCTTCTACAACTCAAGTGTTCAGCGTCAGCAACCTTTTGGGTCTTTGCATCAGACACCAATCTCTCCACGTGGGCAATATTCTTCTACAAATCGAAGACCTCCTCTGTATCAACGGTCCTACCGCCGTCAGCCACGTCAGCATGTACGACAAAGGCCAAGGAAGCCAGAGAGGAATTTCACTCCGTTACCAATACCATATAGTCAGTTCCTGCCAGATTTAATCAAAGGGGGATTGATAGTGCCAAAAGGGATAGATCCAGTGATCCCTCCCTACCCACCAGGCTTTGATGCCAACGCCCGATGTGACTACCACGCTGGGGCACAGGGGCATTCAACCGAAGACTGTAAGGTACTCAGAAGCAAGGTTCAGACGCTGCTTGATTCTGAGATGATCTCATTCACACCTCAAGGAATTCAAATTAACAGTCTTTTACCTAATCGAGCAGATTCATCGGACCCTGAAGAGGAAGAAATTGTCGAGAGTCGATGTGAAGATAATTCTCAGATGGATTTCGACAATCAGTTTTGAAGATGACTATCTCCATTTGGCAAGTCGAGAAGGAAAGCCCAGTTCCCTGAGGCTGGCAAACTTTAGACTGTTTCAGCATTTTTGTTGTATTTTGCATATTTGAATCAATTTTTGCTTATAAGCAGTATTGTATTTTCAAATTGGCAAGATTAGTGAAATGATTATGCATCTTTTGATTAAATCCCTTCGTTTCACTCGTTTATTGTTATTTTCATAAAAGCAGAGAATATATATCCATTTCCACTCCTTTTTCAAACTATTGTTAAAAACAAAGATTGGGGAGGATGATGAAAACCCCATGTTCATAATTGATGTGGTATGCTTTCAATTAAACCTCATCGAGGATGTAAGGCATTGTTTCAATTCCTAAACACTGGAGAAATAAGGAAGATAATCCCTCGTTAACCCTTCGAGCCCAGGAGTAGGAGTTTTCTTTCCTTACCTAAAAAAAACCCTTAAATCTCAATCTTGGGGCAGGGTAGTTCTCAGTTTAACTTGGATATGCAATCAAATGTAAGCGCTTCGTGTAAGGCGCCAGTCAGCTCACAAATCAAGTGACTTCCTAGCTTTTGGAAACTTGAATGCATAGCTTGAGTTAACTGAGTGTAGGATTGGAGTTCATCACGAAGAGTGGTTGGGTATAAATAAACTTTGAGCATTTATCCCTTGTTTCATAAACCAAGCCACGTTACAACCCATAAAAGACCTAATTGAGGTAAGGTTGTTTTGAAAGCATATTACAGCAAGGTTGATTAACCTGACTCCTAAAAATCTTTGTTATTTGCGTGTGTTGATCACTTCCTCTGACTAGATCCATCTTTGTTTTTGATTTAATCATTCCACCGTGTATGTTTCATCAATGAAACTCGATTTCGAAAGCTTGCATGAATATCGCATTAAAATTGCCAATTTTTTATGAACAGTACTTGTTTGTAAAAACAATTCAATATCAGAAAAATCCCAACAAATGCAGCCAGCTATGGGATTCAACTTGATAAAGGAAGCTCAGTCAGGGGCAACCAAATGGAAAGATGTGCCAGTCTACCGAATCAAGGGCAATCAGGTATGAGGATTTACTAATCAACCATCCCAAGAGCTATTGAATCAGGGGCAGGACTCGTCAAAGTTCAAAATACTGAAACAATTCTTCTCCAGGACATCTTACGACAAATATGGACTCCAGTGACCCATCAGCAGGGGCACGTTTTGTTCCCCGACCGTTTCTGCTACAGTTGGAGTATTACGAATACAGTTGAACAGAGGCAGTTATGTCAAGGCTCATGAACCTTTTCAAAAGTTTGAAGGTATTGAAGCATCTGGTATGCCAATTCTTCTGTAAAATCCTTTTGATTATCTATCAGCGAATCAGGGGCAATTAAGTCGAGATTCGATAAATCTCTAAAAGTCCAATCAGTAGGGGGCATATCTTCCCCAAATCGTCAAACAACCAGTCTAAAGCGAGTTCAAGGACCTTGTTTTGTGAATGCATTTAATCTGGGGCAGTTACGCCGAGATCTCTCCAAGAGTTTGAAGATATTGAAACACCTTGTATGCCAATTCTTCTATAAAATCCTCTTGTTATCGTCTTCCAACAAACCATATAGCCTGGGGTAGATAAGATTTAAAGATGATCATTATGCCAGTATCATTTGCTAGCTCCCCAATAAGCTGTTACTTCAGCTACTCTTGACAAATTCTCCATGGATTCTCTACCAACAAAGAGATCAAGCTCATGATGGCATTCCTTATGATGTTATACCTCAGGTGGAATGTTCTTTTCACCAGTGAAGTTGTTGATTCTTCTTCTTCATCCCCAGTATTGGTCCAACCTGTTGAGTTTGGCTGGGTACCCTTATCGAGATGTTTTATTTCATCTCTAGTTTCGCTTCTTGTCTGTTTTGTCAGCATAAGCATAAGCATGGCATAAGCAATCATATGCATAGCATTTTAGCATTTCTTCTTCCTTTTCTGGTGTTTTCCTATTTTTGTTCACTTTGGCGTTATCTCTCCTCAAGTGACTGGGTTTGTCTATTCTCTCCAATAGAGTTCTCAGCCCTTAGGCATAAAGTGCCCATCCATTATTGAAATCCCCACAGAGTTGTATCCTCGTGGATGATGGTTGTTTCAGTTATCTTTTCCACATTTGGATAAGATAAATCCCCAGTTGAGTTCATTCCTCAATTGGAGTCTTGTTTGGCCATTTCTTTCTAGCTTGTTCCTAGATTGAACTTTGGTCCCCGGCAGGTGTGGTTTCCGAACCTACTTTTGATAGTGCATTTATTTTGTACCGTGTCTCGCAGGAAGATTCTTTTACGAATCCCCATTGAAGACAAAGTTATTTCTCCAGCAATGTTGTAATACCAACATATCTTTGGAATTTATACCCAACAACAGGTGGCAATCTCCTTGAGAAGCTTGTTTTGTTATCATTACTTTTACAACGATAAGTGGCCATCTCTCTCACGAGAAGCTTATCTGTCCTTGATTTTACCTCTAATCAGTCTTTTCCGTCAATCCTTTGGCGATGTTAGTTTTCGTACCATCAACCCCTTTGATGATGTCATTCTTTATCTAAATCAGTCTTTTCCATCAATCCTTTGGCGATGTCAGTTTTCGTACCATCAACCCCTTTGATGATGTCAATCTTTATCTAAATCAACTGTGTTCTCCGTCAATCCTTTGACGATCTCAATTGTATCTCCATCAACCCTTTGATGATGTCGCATTTTGATCAACTGCTTTTTTTCGTCAATCCTTTGACGATGCCAGTTTTTTTCCTTCCATCAATCCTTTGGTAATGTAAACCTTCGATTCAATTATCCCTTACCGTCTATCCTTTGAAGATGTGGACCTTTATTTCCCCAGCAAAGTAAGGACATTCCCAGCTTTCTTTGTTTGCGTCGTGCTTGTTCGGTCTTGACCTTTGCGCACCAGATTTGAATCTTTACACCTTTTCTGTTCCCCAAGAAGTCTTGCCTTAAAGTTTTTAAAACCGTTCTTGTCTGAATCGAGTCAGACCTGAACCAAGTCTTTGTTTGAATCGAGTCAAACATTGCCTCTTGTTTTAAAACCGTTCTTGTCTGAATCGAGTTAGACCTAAACCGAGTCTTTGTTTGAATCGAGTCGAACATTGCCTCTTGTTTTAAAATTGTTCTTGTCTGAATCGAGTCAGACCTGAACCGAGTCTTTGTTTGAATCGAGTCGAACATTGCCTCTTGTTTTAAAATCGTTCTAGTCTGAATCGAGTCAGACCTGAACCGAATCTTTGTTTGAATCGAGTCGAACATTGCCTCTGGTTTTAAACTTTCCCTGTTTGAATCGAGTCAAACAGTGGATCTAAACCTCGAGTTATCGTGGGCTTGTTGTTTATCCTTATTTATTTCTTTTGTTCTTTTTCGAATCAAGTCGAACATGAACCTTTACCTTTGATTTTTTTTTAAACTTTAAGCTAAGCTCCTTGGAACAATTTACCTTACCAAGACTCTTATCTGATGCGCAGAGTTTGTCTCTGTCTTTCTGGCTTTTCTTGAAGATCCCATTTTGAACTCTTCAGAATAAGGAATCCCCAGGAAGTCCTTGTTTGGTTGTTTGTCTCTTTTGGACTGATCCCCAGTGATCAGGTTTTTCTTTCTGGTTTCATGCCCAGAAAGAGTGTGTTGCTTTATTCCCAGTAGTCTATCTCCCCGGATCTTTCCCCAGTGGAGATTGTTTTTTTGTTTTCCCCTGTGTTTCCTCGGAGTCTCCCCGGTGAGTCGCTTTTGTTGGTTAGCCTGTATCCCCAAGGAGTTTCTTCCTTGTGGATACTAACCTTCTTCTTGCTTCCCCAGTGAAGCTTCCCTGTGGTTGTTCACTATGTTTTTTCTTTGGTGTCTCGTTTTGTCTGCACTCTTGCATCTCGCACTGCATCATATCATCATAGTAGTAGCATTGCACGTCTTTGTATCTAAGGGAAAAATTTTCTGCTTGCTATATTTAAATACCTTTCACCCTGACGTCTCGAGGATCTTTGTTCCTCGTGCCATCTGGTGAAGATATTTAAATAGGGGAACCTGTTGTACCCCAAAATTTTCCCTTCGATCCATTGATCCCTTGCATGTCATAATAGGGCAATCATGCTGCATAACTAACCTTTTTTTATCAGGTTTTTGTTCGTGTTTGTTTCTTTTATCAGGTTTATCTTGAGGAGGTTCAAGGAGGAATGGATCAAGGTTTTTGGAGCATTGAATCAAGCAAGTCTCTAGGAGATATCTCCATAACCCTAACCCCACCATGACCAAATTTCTACCCACTTTATCTACCCTCACTTGTCACCTTCATTTTTCTAAACCTATTTCATTAACCTTTTCATTTAACCAATTTTATTCAATTTGTTCAATTCTCCTAAACCACATTTAATCCTAATCAATGGCCAAATTATCCATTATTATTTATTTTTGCCTAATCACCTTTGTTTACAACAAGAAAAAAACCATTTTATTTCTTAAGCCCATATTTCATAAGCCCATCGTGACCAAAAGGAAAGGAATGTGTTACAAATTATTGGAGTTATTTTTCATTAACAATTAACCAATAGAAATCAAGTATGAGTATGTTGACTTTTCAACCCAAGCATCAGCCAATGGAAAAGCAACATGTGGCACCAAGGAAGCAAAGCGAACCAATTCAGATTCGAAAGGAAGAATTCAACACATTTGAATCCATTCGTTCAAAAATCCATTCAATTCAATCCTTGGCGCGAATCATATTTTGAATTCTCCAATAGAGTTTCCTGTTTGAGCTTCGTCTTATTTGCTTCAGCAAAAGCATTTCTGAAACATTACCATATTCACTATTCACTCTGATGCTACCTGCTCTTGCCTGAAAAATGCTTTGGTGTTATCCCCATCATTACTTCTTTCAATACCTGCGTGTATGACAACAAATAAGGAGCTTTTGAAACAATTCATGAGTTGGTGAAATTGGCCCTGCATCTCTGAGGATTTGTGCAGTATAAGGAGCTTATTAGAGTGGACCAACATTTGAATTACGGGAAGAAAGACGTTGCAAACCCTAGCCACCAAGTATTGGTTCTTTGGGTGAGTTCAACCCAGCCCAATGTATCAGCCTATATAAGGAGCTCATCTACAATTCCTGAAGACATCAACATTTCTCACAAAACATCCTAAATTATCAAAGTTTCTGGTGCACGAGCAAGGGAGGGAGACTGACTGTAGAATTTCGATTCAAGTTCAGAAGAATTTATCACAAGGTGAAGAGGCAGTGTACTTGCTCCACTAGGTATCACCCTATCTCATTCTGTTCTTATGCATGATGATCATGTGATACATATATACACCATGCTGTTATCATTTTCGTTATTTCATTACTGTCTGATTTTGTGATTATTTTACTCCATGTTTAATTATCATGTTGTTATATTCATTTCTGTCTGATTATCGTTTGTTTCTGTGGAAAAATCATCATGTTGGTTTCATTTTGTGTTGATTAATCGTAACTGGTTTCGTTTCGTGTTCGTCTGAAATGAAAATTAAAATGAGAAGTTGGGTGGCGTTCGCCACGTTAAGTATAGTGGCTCCCGCCACATAGCTAAACAAATAATATAATAATAGCACACATCAAAAAAGAAAAAGAAGTGCATGTGGCGCAAGCCATGCATTAGCATGGCGCCAGGCACCTTTAATGACCATGTGGCGCAAGCCACCCTTT